>UELW01000578.1:795526-6680902 GCA_900490495.1 Danionella dracula
GTGGTGATGGGAGGCGGAATATTCAGCAGAAAACACTTCCTTCATTGTTCTTGTGGCTGCTTGTGTGAGAATAGCTGTTTACTGCAAATCGTGTTTAACACATTTAAAACCACAAAAAAGACAATTTATCTTGTGCATGGTCGTTTCTACAGTTTCTCCAATTGTCTAGGTCCAGTCAAGTCATTTTCAATATCACTATCACAGATCTGACCAAAGTGCTTTACAGTAAAAACGAATTAAAAGCCTGGTAAATATCCATATTTGAATGATCTTTAGTGCATAAGGAAATAACCCTCATAATAGCAATGTTAAAATAAAAAGCATTATAAAGCTATAAAAATCATCAGTCCACAATTAGATGCCAGATCACCAGTACATGAGTGTAAATGAGAATTTTTAAAAACTACAGATGTTTTGGCTTATACAGAACCTTTTTACCCCATATTGAAGAATTTTTATTGGCTCAGATCATTTTCCCACCAAATACATTCTCTTCACTTGTCAATTTAAAGTTTAATGAAAATGAAACTATTGTGTGAATCAGATGTGTTTTTTTTAAACTGCATGGATCAACTCTTGCCAATATTCAGTTCCTGTATTCATGTGGACATAGCAAATTAAGATAAGATAAAATCATAAAAATTAAGATAAAATCATAAAACAAGAACACGCATTGATTTATTTTCTTTATCAGTTTTATTCAATAAATAATCAGTAGTTAATACCTTGGACAATTTGATTACAAAGCTACTCTCTCACCCGAGTATCCTCTCACAGTTCACTAACATTCATGTCAGGTTGATTGTGCCCACTCTAGTGTATGTGTATGGTGAGAGAGGGCGAGAGCTTTTCGAGATTCTGTAGCCCTGTCTATTCGCCAGACTTTTATATTCGCTTTAGAATTTTAAGAAGACCCAGAACATGCATGCATATTTTTAAAATAGGAAAAGATCATTATTTCTCAGACAATGAACCCTCTGACTCCGGCATTGCTTCCATATTACCATCTCAATACCGAACCATCTTTTTAAAATATGCATAGTTAAAAGTTGAAAGTATTACACTACTATACCTTAATCCAGCGGTATTCAACTATAATTTGGTCCGGTTACGCAAACTGTTTTGTAGCCAACGATCCAGAAGATTATAATGGCTAACTTTTTACCTTAATACGTTATTAAGTAGCCATTTATTCAATATCAAATTCATTCTGTAAAATTTTGAAGAATTTTGTATTGTTATGTTAGTGTTATTCTAGTTAGGAAATAAAAGCAGGGCTCCCTTTTAAAATTTTTTTTAAAAAGAACCAAAAAGCAAAAAAAAAAAAAAGTAAAGGCTGCAAAAAAAAACACAACTCCCATTCAATTGGCTAATGCCTTCTCACATTTACTAAATAACTACCATAAAGATAACAATAGCTGTGCTGTTTAAATTAGTGCCCAATTAAAGTGCCTGGTTTGGTCTGTCCGTATGGGGGGGCTCCTGGCTCAGAATCTGCCATTTAGTGACCACTGCCTTAAACTAATAACTAAATACAATAAATACAATTAAAATAAAATTATTAGAGTATGAATTGGTTTGCTAATGCTATTTGCCAATAAATAAAATCAACCTCCTTTTAATCACTTTGAAATGCTTTCTTCACAAGTCTCTTTAATGACTCATCGTATGATTCGCTTGTTTATATTATTTTCATACAATTTGTTTTGGATTGATTATCTGATCTCCACACACTGTTGTATTCACTTTATGTAATGTGGCGCACCAAAGATTCTTTGCAACCGTGTGAATTGTTATTCTTATAAAAAGCCTGGCGAAAAACTGAATGGTGGTGAATGCAACAATGATTTAATGATTTATGTCTTTTGAGTTCTGTTACATAAGATCCATTTGGAGTTTCAGGTTGATGGTGTCTGTGAGAGAGCGGGTGTTATTGTCCGTGATTGTGTGTCTCTGTTGTGATTATGTGGATTGGAAACATGACTGAGCAGTTTTTCATTCAGTTTTTCTTTTTTTCATCAGTTGTAGTCAGACACAGTGTTGCTCTTCTGAAACGGAATTTAATGAAATTAAACTTGTTTTTGGAATATATTCTAACAAATGTTTAAATAAGTGTATGCAACCAAATATAATTTTAGTGGAGTTGAATATATTTAATTGTTTAATATAAAAAAGCCGAGTATACAAATTAATTCAATCCAATGATATTGAATATATAAATATAAAATGTTTATATAGTAGATAAGTAGATAAGATTCATTTCAGAATTATAACCTTTTCAACGAGCCACCCCTCACAACATGCTCCCCATAGCTGCTTAGTAACACTATAGCTTAGTAACACTATAGCTGCTTAGTAACACTATAGCTTAGTAACACTAAAGCTGCTTAGTAACACTATAGCTTAGTTACACTATAGCTTAGTTACACTATAGCTTAGTAACACTATAGCTTATTTACACTATAGCTTAGTTACACTATAGCTTAGTTACACTATAGCTTATTTACACTATAGCTTAGTTACACTATAGCTTAGTAACACTATAGCTTAGTAACACTATAGCTTAGTTACACTAAAGCTTAGTTACACTATAGCTTAGTAAGACTATAGCTTAGTTACACTATAGATTAGTTACACTATAGCTTAGTAACACTATAGCTTAGTTACACTATAGCTGCTTAGTAACACTATAGCTTAGTAACACTATATCTTAGTTACACTATAGCTTAGTAACTCTATAGCTTAGTTACACTATAGCTGCTTAGTAACAGTATAGCTTAGTAACACTATATCTTAGTTACACTATAGCTTAGTAACACTATAGCTTAGTTTCACTATAGCTTAGTAACACTATAGCTTAGCTTCACTATAGCTTAGTAACACTATAGTTGCTTAGTAACACACAATTGATACACTGGTTTAAAATACAGTGTTCTAACATTATTCATATCAAAAGTAGGGATTATTTTGTATTGAAATTTTATAGTGAAAATTCAAACATGAGATGATATTTAATGTTTTTAATTTAATTATTATCTTTTATTTTTTAAATTACCCACACTTATGGTGTCAATGTTTAACTCTTTATAGTACCAAAACAACAAAGTATTATAATTTATCTTTTTATGTATGTATTTTAAAAATAATGTTGTATTCAACATTATATGTTAGTAGCATATAAAAATACTTTCTTTCACCCCTGCTTAGTATTTGAAATAATGTTAACATTTTATCAATACAGTGAAAATGAATTAGAGCAAGAGAAATATAAAGTTTATATTTTTCAATGTCATTGTTGCCATCGTCAAAACCTAATCAAACTTAAAAATATGTAGTTTAGCTATACAAATGTTCAATACAATATTCAAAAGTACTTGATTTATAAATTAATAAACAATAAATCCTTTATTCGGTTTATCTGTGACTGGGTCTAAGTGTAACTCACAGAAGCTGAAGAGGAAGCAGGTCGTCTTGGAAACTGCTTCTTTCTGATGATGTCATTCTCTGTGGCTGCTGAACCATTGTTTCACTCAGTCCCTGATTGGTCCTCCTCGGTTCTCATTTAAATGATGTGAATCAATGTTATTACAACAAGCTATCTTATAATATCCAGAAATAAATGTTCAGAAAAATTGACTGTTCTATAGGAGAAATATGGGTGCGTGTCTTTCTATTGGGCTGATAATGTATAAACATTGTGTGAGTGTGTGTGGTAATAATGTTTCTTTGTGTGCAAATATGTGTTTCTCTCTCGATCACACTACATCACCAGCCAGGTGGACATTTTTCAAAGGAATTGAGCATTGTTTCACTCTATTTACTCTGGCCAAACTGAATTCAATATGATACTTTAGCTGCTGTTTTTCATCACAAGATGGGAAGTTTTATATCAAAGCTGGCATTTAAAACTTTTAGATACAATTTTTATAATTGGATCCCATCAGTTATATAATTAAAGGTGCCCTATTTTGTAAACATGGTTTTTCTTACATTTCTAGCATGTTTGATGAGTTCACTTAGATGAAATATATATTTATATATAATAGTTAATGTGACTACATACAAATACTTTATTTGGCTTTAAATCTTCATATAGAATACATAGTATGATATATATTTTTTAGTATCATTAAACAAGTTGCTATTGAGGTTGCTTTTCATATTAAAAAAAGTTTTCTATCCATGAAAATGCAAACTTGAACATTGCCTAATTCTTAACTTGTGATTTGCATATGTTTTCATGAATTATTTTTCTGCTGAAATATGAAATCACTCTCGTTCACTCTTTCTCTATCTCGCTCACATGTAGTGATCAGTGTGAAATCTCATTATCGCCCGTGTTAAAGGTGTCAGAACTTGACACTGTACCTGACAAAACCTTCTAGCACATCTAACTCTCTCACTGCTGTCAGTGCTGAGATATACTTTAAATTGATTTAGAATACACATTTCAATTCAAATAAGTTTTTTATTCCTTGAAAATCATTGTCAAGTTTCTCTCCATGCTCTGAGCACATTTTCCTGTCTTTAACTGCATTTTTTTACATGGGAGTCAGTCTGTGGCATCTATGTGGATCCCTAGCCATGGATAAACAGAGTTGGATCATTAATGCCATTCGGCATAAAAAATCAACCATTTAACCATAAGAATCATCATCAGTTGAGATTATGTGGCTTTGTACTCATAATGTGTGTTATCCAGCATAATCAAGCATAAAAAAAATATATAATTTGTAATGTATTAATTGTCTGAAACAAGTATGACAAATGTGAAATGAGTAACAAGTAAGTGAAATGAGTAACATATGAGTTCCATTAAACTTACTACGTGAACACACATTTTACTTTTTTACACATTTACACTTTTTTACTTTTTATCTCAAAATTTCTACTTCCTAAGGCAAAATTTTGTCTCAAAACCTTTTTCAACTTACGACCATTATAGATTTTTTAACCTGGCAGAAATGGGCTCCCAAAGTTTCAACAAACGAAGAAGGCTGCAGCGAGATAACCGAGAGTGGAGTTCACTTATGGAAAAGCCAAAATTTCCTCCACGTTCCGCTCAGAATCTGTTTCAAGAAATGTGCAGTTGAGTCTGTCAAATTAAGAAAAGAAAATTACCAGTTGTATTTTTTGAGAGAAGTGGCACCATTTTTAATAGACAGTGTAAACATTAATGAATTATTTAATTTTTCTAATTGGATCTGAATGATTTCATTAGGTTGTCCCACAGTTTAAGAAAATGCATGTTGATAGGTTGATTTACAAAGACTGATTAGTAGTATAAATTTATGACTGTAATTATAGGCATTATAGAACACATTTAAGGTCCTGGTACTGCCTCTCTCCATCTCTCTCTCTCTCTCTCTCTCTCTCTCTCTCTCTCTCTCTCTCTCTCTCTCTCTCTCTCTCTCATTCGTGGTCCAACATTAGCATTTTTGAAGTCCATAATTGTCATGTGGACAGCATAAACTGTTTTTTTTAGTTAGAAGAGGGGTTTATGCTTGAACTCTAATGGTGGACAGGGTGATGAGGTAAGTTTTGTTGTTGACTGTGCTAAAGTATGGTTTATATGACATGTAAAGGACTACATGCATACTTGTCACTTTTAATAGCATGTATAATCAAAGAACAGACACAAAAAACTGCAACAATTTGCTGCTTAGTGCATGCATTGAAGATGCGACCAGACAAAAGTGAAACTACTTATTGGCCGTTATAACTTCAGGGTTAAGAGTCGACTGAATCAGCATACTATACAGCATTTTAAGTGCAATTTTAGCATTTTCATATGGAACAGTATTTTTTAAAGCCAAGTTCATGTGGATGCAAGTTTTAAAAACAGCAAAATCGTGGCACATGGCTCCTCTCTCTCTCTCTCTCTCTCTCTCTCTCTCTCTCTCAGACACACATGCACACAAAAACACTCATACAGCCTGCTTTTGTGTTCTGTTTTTCAATGTGTGTGTGCTGTCTCCTCTGCTCGTGACTAAACTCTTAACACCCCTCCCCCTCCACAGACCCCATCACACACATTCACACACTTCATCTAAATGAGCACATGCCACTGAGTTTTATATAACACTATTATAATGGCTGCTTATAATGTATGAACCATAGCTAAAAATAGCACACAGAGACACACACGTGGTCTGTTGAACCATTTCATAGAGAAACAGCTCATGCTTGATCCATCTGGCATCTTCGACTGTTTCTTTGTTTGTATAGTATTAAAGCATGGGGCATAAACAATTCATAACGTATGTTTAAATGTTTTTTAAAAAATCCATAAATTACTGAATAGATGTGTAGACTAATACATTACAAGCAAACTTATAAATTATCAAAACCCGCTTTCATTCACCTCTTCATCACTCTATTGTGATTGGCCAGTCACGCATTGTCATGGTGACTGGACTTTGTTGTGTGTTCCTCAAGGACAGCATGACTGTGAGATAAGGATTGAGTTATGCTTAGTGAGAGAGGCAGTGTGTTTCAGAATATTTAAGTGATTTTGTGTACAACTTTTCTCATGGCTGATGTCACCGTAACCTAGCAACAGGCAAGAAAACTACCCCCTATGACAACGAACAGACTGTGTGTGTCTGAGTGTGAGTCTGAAATCTTTCTCATACTTCAAAGATTGACTCAAGAGCAGAGGGAGACTATTTTTTTATCGTTTAAATCAAATGATATTTTTTAGTTTTTGAAGACTACCCAGAAATACAACAGATCTTCTACAAAATCACTGCGATTTGAAGACTGAAAACGCTTCTCGAAGCAGCATATAGCTTGTTTCAGTGTTGTGTCGAGATCTGCTCCCACCTCATCTTTGTCAAGTTAAAGCAGTCAAAATACAAGATTTAAGGGTGATTTTATTTTTGCAGTAACTAAAATAGACTGCCATCACATCTTATAAATATTATCATGTAGTTTTGATTTAACAAAATCCAGTCCGTATATTAGCACATTATTATAATTATAATACTACAACACGGTGTGCTAACAATGCTAACTTCTAGCTAGCCAAAATGCAACTCAGATAACAAAGGAAGGTTTTTTATTTCATCTCCAAAGTTTGACAATTCAGTGTTTAACAAGGAGCTTGCTTGAAACGAGGTAAAAAATTTCAGAGACACATGGCAGGCTCCGCAATGGGGTCAGCATGGGGTTATGTGAATACGCAGCATTTCATATGTTTGACGCACAAGTATAGACTCGCCTTTAGTATAACCTTATTGTTTGGAACCATTGGAAATGCTGGTTTTCATCATGACACTTGCTAAAGAAAACATTTTTACTCAAATGAATCACAATGGTTTTGTTGTATACTCTTCGTGGGGTTCTGCTGGTTTTACCTCCAGTTCACATTGTGCAAAAGGTGACACCCTGGACAGGATTCCAGTCCATCGCTGATCTTTATCCTCAAGTGAGACATTCATTCGTTCATCTTCATGTCGGCTTTATTCCCTTTCGGGGTCGCCACAGCGGAATGAACCCTTCCCTGCCGCAACCCATCGCTGGGAAACATTCACACACACATTAACACTATGGGCAATCGTTCTTATTCAATTCACTTATTCCGCATGTCTTTGGACTTGTGGGGAAATCGGAGAACCCAGAGAAAACCCACGCGATCACGGGGAGAACATGCAAAGTCCACACAGAAATGCCACCTGCCCCAGCCGAGCCTAGAACCAGCGACCTTCTTGCTGTGAGACGACCGTGCTACCCACTGCGCCACCGTGACGCCCAAGTGAGACATGGCATCTCCAATCCTAGAACTGATCATTTTTCATTAGTTTGTTCATTAGTGTCTCTGCAGCTGCAGGATTGTGAATATGTGCGTGTAGATGCTGAAATAAAGAAACTGGTTTGTGGAACGAGTTGGAATGGAGTTATCTGGTCACCACAGCAACCCAGTGTCCATAGTAACCCAGTGAATGGTTAGAATACACGTTAATACACACATACATGGATGCTTACACACTTGTATATTTGTAAACTTTTCTGCATTAAATCATTTTCGCTTGTCATGCATATTTGCTTTTGCAAGCACACTCCCGTTCTCATGTGATCCCTCTTCCTGTGACTAACAAAACGCTTTTTCATTCAAACTCTGGAAAGGTTGACGGGTCACTTCCTGTTAGCTTCATGTTAAACACTTCAGAAGGCCACGAGCAAACAACATATGCTCTCAATGTGAGGGAGAGAGAGGCTGTCTAGAATCATTATCAACACACACAATACTTTTGTTTTACAATATCATTAGTGTTGAAGTGTTCATTGTGAATCTTTCTGAATATGAGCAGAGCTGTTTCTCACATGTTGTGGCATGAGAGTGAGTCTGCATGTGTGTGTCTAATGCTTTACACATCTGGGATATTTGTTATTATTTTTTGTTGCGGTGTTTTGAACCGATGGATTACACATCTGGCAATGTTGGCACTATAGGAGTGTGTATTTGCTGCATATTTATTCATTCATTCATTCATCTTCATGTCGGCTTTATTCCCTTTCGGGGTCGCCACAGCAGAATGAACCGCCAACTCTCTGGCATATGTTTTACGCAGCGGATGCCCTTCCCTGCCGCAACCCATCGCTGGGAAAGCTGCATATTTAGTTCTGATATATTTTATATTTGTGAGTATACAAGTATGTTTGGGTGTATGTGTGTGTGTGTGTGTGCGTGTAGTCCTGGGAGCTCAATTAAACTTAACTTAAAAGCTATAAAAAAAAGATACTGAGATTTGGATTAACTTCGCCAAGATTTAAAAAAAATTGTTTCAAAGGTGCTTTACAAATAAAGGGCAGAAAAAAATAATAGTGAAATTCTAATTATATTGTGTTATCGGGAGGATATAGTTTCATCATATACAATAGTTAAGAACCATAGTGTTATAAACACCTCCTTGTGCTCCTGCTTTTTCCCCAAATCCCTTAAAACCGCAGTGGTAAAGCCACTACTGAAAAAGACAAACTTAGACAATACTGTACTGAGCAACTACAGGCCCATCTCAAATCTCCCTTTTATTAGTAAAATCATGGAAAAGATTGTGGGAAAACAACTGATTGAATTCCTGACCCAAAATGAATACATGGATTATTATCAGTCAAGTTTCAGAGCTCATCACAGCACAGAGACAGCTCTACTGAAGATAGTCAATGACATCGGTCAAACATCAATTCAGGAAAAGTGACTGTCCTGGTTCTACTCGATCTGAGCGATGCCTTCGACACAGTTGATCACAAAATCCTTCTCGATAGACTAGAAAACTACGTTGGTCTTTCAGGAACTGTGATAAAATGGTTCAGATCATACTTAGAAGGAAGAGGTTTCTATGTAAACATAGGTGATTACATGTCGAAGTGGACTGCAGTGTCGTGTGGAGTCCCTCAAGGTTCAATCCTTGCTCCTTTACTATTTAACCTGTACATGCTTCCACTGGGCCAAATTATGAGAAGGAACCAGATATCATACCATAGTTATGCTGATGACACACAAATTTATCTAGCTATCTCCCCAAATGACTACAACCCCATAAACTCTCTCTGCCAATGTCTTGATGAGATTAAAAACTGGATGGAAAACAACTTTCTTCAATTAAACAAGGACAAAACTGAAGTCATTACATTCGGAAGCAAAAGCGAGGTTGTTAAGGTTAACTCGTATCTCAATGCAAAGGGCCTAACAACTACAAATCAGGTCAGGAATCTTGGAGTGATTTTGGACTCTGATCTAAATAGCCACGTAAAATCAATGACAAAATCCGCTTATTGCCATCTTAGAAACATAAAAGAATCAGATGCTTTGTTTCCAGACGAGATTTAGAGAAACTGATTCATGCTTTCATCTCCAGCAGGCTGGACTACTGTAACGGCCTCTTAACCGGTCTTCCCAAAAAGACCATTAAACAGCTCCAGCTCGTTCAGAATGCAGCGGCTCGAATTCTAACCAAAACTAGAAAGTCAGAACACATTTCTCCAGTTCTTAAGTCTCTACACTGGCTGCCGGTCTCCTTCAGAATAGATTTTAAAGTTTTGCTGCTCGTATATAAGTCCAAACATAACTTAGCACCTAAATACCTAACAGACATGATCAGTGAATACACACCAAACAGAGAGCTGAGATCCCACAGATCTAATAAATTAAATCTCCCCCGGGTAAATTCCAAACAGGGTAAATCCTCCTTTAGTTACCATGCGGCCCACAGATGGAACCAACTTCCAGAGGAGATCAAGGGTGCCAACACTTTAGTCACGTTTAAATCCAGGCTAAAGACTCTCCTGTTTAGTTGCGCTTTTGTCGACTGAGCACCAACGTCCGAACAACTATTTTACCTCTGTACTTCAAATTTTAATCTTTGTTTTAATCGATGTTTTAAATTTCAGTGTTTTAAATCTGTTTGATTTTATATGACTTTTTTTATGCTTGATTTTAATATATGTACTTTCTTTTTACTCTTTATTTCCAATGTAAAGCACTTTGAATTACGAAATGTGCTATACAAATAAACTTGCCTTGCCTTGCCTTGCCTATTGAGAGCAGGAAATTGTGATATACTTTTTTAGTTTAATTACAGCGGCCGGGTTTATTTTACAAAGAGTTAAAGTCATTAACGAGTTATATAAGAATTTAATTTGAGGGAAATATAGGGTATATTTTATTTAATGGGGAAAAACATAGCATTCGGAGGAAAAAACACACTATTATGTCTCATGTGTCTCCATTGTGTTAGAGAAGAAAAGGAGCAGATATGGACCCAAATTACCATGAGCAATTTTTTATTATAGCCATCTCATATAAATTGCATACTGAGATGAGCTCTAAACAAGGCATCTCATGCTTTTCTCTCGATATTTAATAAAAACAACATGGACAATGCCCAACTTAACAGAAAAAAACATAATGTTTAAATCTCTGGCTTTATTTTTTTATTTTGTGGAATTTTTTAATAATATTTGCCTATTTTACAAAAAAGTACCTATAAACAGTTGGAAAAGCAGCATTAGGTTGGTGGAAAAGGCTAAGAATACCTTCAACATGAAGCTCAAAAAGGAAACGGATGAAAAATTGGTTGATTTTACAATAGTGAAACAATTGTTAGATGCTAGTTCTTGAATAAATACATCAATATTTTAAAGAAAATAACAAATTATGTTTCATCTTCTATATTCGACACTAAATACAAATCATGTGTTCATATATGAAATATCAATTCCAAGCAGTTTATTCATCCCACACAACATTTTTCACAGCTTTTGCTTTCATTACGCTTTCCACACTTTTGGTGTTCTCTTGATGATCTTCAAGAGGTAGTCTCCTGAAATGGTCTTCACTTCACAGATGAGCCCTGTCAGGTTTAATAAGTGGGATTTCTTGCCATGTACCGCCAACACTTCTGGCATATGCTTTACACAGCAGATGCCCTTCCAGTCACAACCCATTGACACACACTCATACGCTATGGACAATTGTGTTGACCCAATTAACCTGTTTTTGTACTGGTGGGGGAAACCGGAGCAGCCATAGTAAACCCAGATGATCACAGGAGAACACGCAAACTTCACACAGAAATGCCAACTGACCTAGCCAAGGCTCGACAAATCGTGCTATTTACTGCGCCACCATGACACCCGTTTATTATTTATATATATATATATATATATATATATATATATATATATATATATATATATATATATATATATATATATATATATATATATATATATAGATGCTCAAAGCTGATCTCTTACACACACTAAATTGTGTTTCAGTAACTTAGTGAGGACATTATATATAGATAGTGATATATTACATCTAATTTTAACAACAAAGTACAAAAACACACTAATAAATAAAAGTTGAGTTATACTAAGGACCTTTACAAGAAAAGGATTTGAAGCTTTTCATTTTGATTATCCAAAGAAACAATACCAAACAGTAGGGAAGAGAGCAAGATTGTGATGATAATGTAGGAAGGAAGGACCCAGATGCAAGCGAATCAGAAACTAAGATTCTTCATTACTTAAAAAAGCAAAACAAAACAGCTCTTCCACCAAACAGGCGAAACTGGTCACAGTCCAAAAATCTGATAAAATAAAGCCTGGCTGATGAGCACTTAATGCAAACAGAAGGTGGCTGGTCTTCCCAGATGCTTAGAGAAAAGTCGGTTGTCTGAGAGAGCCGAGCATGTCCCAGAGCGAGAGTCCGAATGGTCAGCCAACCGTGATCCTCGTTACTATAGGTGAGGGCAGAGAGAAGCCAAAGGAGTAATCCACCAAGACTCCACAGGACGAGACAAAACCGGGGAACTTAAATAGTAGAGAGATTAACGCAATGAGATGCATCTGAGGCTGATGAATGGAATAGGAGAGACAACGCAGACAAGTGATAGAGGGAAGGAGAGAGACGAACTCAACAAGCAGACGAGACAGAGAGCCTGACAAAGATCTTTTTCTTTTGAAATAATTTGAAGGTTATTTTCATCACACGAACTTACAATGAAGCTTAATCTATTATAAGCTGTTTTAATATGCTGAAGTTATATATAGACAATATTTTGCAATGGCTTTTGCTGATAAGTCTGTTAAAAATGAAAGCAATTATTTCCCTTTCACAGTGATTTCCATAGAAACTGTTAAGAAAAGTTGTGAATGCTGTGTTGTTGCATATTTAGGGGTCGAGCACCGAAGGTGCAAGAACCCTATTGTTTTTCGAAAAATTCTTATTTTTTTTTTTTTTTTTTATTATTATTCTTTTCCGTCTTTCCGGGGACTTTTGGGTACCTGAACATTAACGAAAAGTCACAGATTTTTGCACACGCCTCAGACCTGGTGAAAATTTACGTTTGATTGTGTTTCGAAAAATGAATAGTAAAAAATGGCTCTATAGCGCCACCTAACGCGTTTGTGCAGCTGTTGCGCAATCAGTTTGTCGTAGGCGGATGAAATTTGGTACAGATGTGTAAAGTACCAAGCTGCAACTTTTGCTAATATAAAACCTGTTTCCAAAATCGACAGGAAGTCGGTTTATTTCGCAAAAACCTCTAAAAACGGGCGTTTTTGCTCGTTCTACTTTTTGACGACCTTCTCCCACAGATTTTATCTAAACATCTCCAAACTTCTTGGGTATCATCATAAGGCATACGGCAAGTGAAATTGAGAAGCTTTATTGACTATCATAAAGTATGTGGTCGTAGCGGCGGGCCAATGTCCAAATTTCGGATCGAAACAGGAAGTTGTTATAACTCGGGCATAGAATATCCGATCCGGCTCAAACTTGTTCATTCTCATCGTAGTCCAAGCCCGAGAACAGGCATACAACAACGAACATAATCCGTTATAGCGCCACCTAGTGGCGAGCATTGAAAATCAGTTTTTCATAGTTTTAACCTTCTATTTCAGGCAGTGTATGCATACACTCTTAGAACTTGTCGCATGCGTGTAGGACCCTAAGACCTACAAAAAGTTCATTGGGTCGAGTTTCAAAACCGAACGGAAAACCGGATATTTAGGGTTTATGTAAAAAACGCAGACTTCATACTTTGACGAACTCCTCCTAGGCGAAATGTCCGATCCAGCTGAAAATGGTGTAGTTAGTCGTAAGGCATTAGGGGAAAAAAGTTATCAAAAGCTAAGAAGTACGTCAAACGGCCTTGGGGTGGCGCTCTATAGCGCCACCCTAAGCGGTTTTGTAGCTGTTGCACAACCAGTTTGTCATAGGCTAATGAAACTTGGTACACATATGTAAATGACCAAGCTGCAACTTTTACTAATATAAACCCTTTTTCCAAAATCGACAGGAAGACGAATATTCCACAAAAACTTCAAAAAGTGTGCATTTTCGCTCGTTTCAAACTTTGACGAACTCCTCCTAGGCGAAATGTCCGATGAAGCTGAAAATTGGTGTTTTTTCTCATAACGCATTAGGGAAAAAAAGTTATCAAAAGCTAAGAAGTACGTCAATGGTCTTGTGGTGGCGCCCCAGGAAAGTTCAACCTTCAAAATTGTGCAAAAACAATTTACATATTTTGGACTTATCTCCGTTCGAGGTATCCGCTATCAACAAAAATAGCCTGCCATGATTAACCTTGTCAGTTGAACAAAAGGATATGCATCACTGTGACTGCGCTCCAAAAATTGGCTGTACAGCGCCCCTTTATATGTGACCAAAAACATCGCTTTAGCTGTTTTTTAAAGCTGTTGCTCAAGCAGTTGTCGTAAGCGAATGAAATTTGGTACACATGTGTAAAGTACCAAGCTGCAACTTTTACTAATATAATCCCTGTTTCTAAATCGACTGGAATTCGGTTATTTCGCAAAAACCTCTAAAAATGGGCGTTTTGCTCGTTCCACACTTTGATGAACTCCTCCCACAGATTTTATCTAACATCTCCAAACTTCTTGAGTATCATCATACGGCATACGGAACCTTAAAATATAACTTTTTTTCAGCTATCATCAAGTATGTGGTCGTGGTCGCAGCCAAGGTCAAAATTTCGATTTGAAACAGGAAGTTGTTATAACTCGGGCATAGAATATCCGATCCGTCTCAAACGTGTCTCATTCTCATCGTAGTCCAAGCCCGAGAACAGGCGTATGACAACAAACATCATCCGTCATAGCGCCACCTAGTGGCGAGCATTAAAGCGTGTTTTTTGATAGTTTTACGCTTCTATTTCAGGCACTGTATTGCATACACACTTAGAACTTGTCGCATACATGTAAGACTATAAGACCTACAAAAAAGTTCCTTGGGTCGAGTTTCGAAACCGAACGGAAAACCGGATATTTTAGGTTTGAGTACAAAAATATAGACTTCATACTTTGACGAACTCCTCCTAGGCGAAATGTCCGATCCAGCTGAAAAACTGGTGTGGTTACTCGTAAGGCCATGAGAGAAAAAAAGTTATCAAAAGCTAAGAAATACGTCAAGCGGCCTGAGGATGGCGCTCTATAGCGCCACCTGAAGCGGTTTTGTAGCTATTGCGCAAACAGATTGTCGTAGGCGAATGCAACTTGGCACACATATGTAAATGACCAAGCTGCAACTTTTCCTAATATAAACCCTGTTTCCAAAATCTACAGGAAGACGAATATTCTGCAAAAACCTAAAAAAGTGTGCGTATTTCCTCAGTTTCAAACTTTGACGAACTCCTCCTAGGCGAAATGTTCGATCAAGCTAAAAATTGGTGTGGTTACTCATAACACGTTAGGGAAAAAAAGTTATCAAAAGCTAAGAAGTACGTCAAATGGTCTTGGGATGGTGCCATAGCAAAGTTCACCCTTCAAAATTGTCCAAAAAAATGTACATATTTTGGTCTGTATCTATTTTCAAGACAATCCACTATCAACAAAAACAGCCTGGTATGATTAGCCTTAACAGGCTCAACAAAAGTATATGCATCACTGTGACTGCGCTCCAAAAATTGGCTCTACAGCGCCTCCTTACTGCCCCCTTTAAATGTGACCAAAATCTTCGTTTTAGCTGTTTTGACCCATTGAACATGTTAGAAAGCCCACCGAAATTTGTTCGAAGGTCAAAAAACTCGAAAGGTCGGGAGGCGGTGCCTTCGCTCCGGCGGACGCATCGTGCGAGACCCCTTCCATCGCTGCTTGCAGCTTTAATTAAAGCTGTATTTTATAGAGAGATAGACAGACCAGCCAATAACATTGATTGTACATGATATAGTGTACAAGGTGAAAACACAGTTTAAAATTGATGTACATTCTATATAAAGTTTATAGAATATTAAGTATGTTTATGTGTACTTTATATAGCGTGATACTCTTATATTATCTTTATTTCTCTCCCTCTCTCTCTCTCTCTCTCTCTCCAGCTGATATCTGTCGTGCTGATATCTCTCCAATAACTCTCCAACTGATATCTAGCTTAGAAATTATCTACGTCGACAGTTTTCTGATTGAAGTAATTTCATCAGACTCAATTATTAAACTCAAACCTTTAAAGCATCACACTCTGCAACATTAATCTCAAACCTCTAGACCTTTAAAGCTTTAAAACGACCATTTACAGAAAAATCCGCTGCTCATCACAGTAAAGACTATAAGTGACAAGACATCATGGAATATCCAAGCTCAAGGGAAATATTTTTGAGGCAAGAATTGAAAACTTATTGAAATAATGTTACTTGTTTTGTAACCAATAGTCCTGTATATTTTTGCAGTTTTATTATTTAAATGGAGATTTGTGTTTTCATAACTCCATCCATTTTCATGTCGGCTTTTTCCCTTTAGGGGTTGCCACAGCAGAATGATCCGCCAACTCCTCTGGCATATGTTTTATGTGGCAGATGCCCTTCCAACCACAACCCATTGCTGGGAAACATTCACACTTTAACACTATGGACAATTGTTCTTACTCAATTCACTTATTCTGCATGTCTTTGGACTTGTGGGGAAACCGGAGCACCCGGAGTAAACCCACGCGATCACGGGGAGAACATGCAAACTCCACACAGAAATGCCAACCGACCCAGCCGAGGCTCGAACCAGTGACCTTCTTGCTGTGAGACGACCATGCTACCCACTGATTCAGTGAGTTTTCTCTTTTTGGAGTTTTGAAACAATTGTAGCATACTGTTTCAAATTGGTCTTCAGTATCCATAGAATTGCCTGAGCAGGTGCTTTTCAGCCAGAAGGTCTGTAGTTTGATCACGTTTAGGAGTCTTCCCGAGTAGAGTTGCCATGTTCTCTAGTGATTGTGTGGGTTTCCTCCAACTCTTCTGAATTCTTACCACAGTCCAAGGGTGAATGTTTGTGTGAGTTTAGACCTTAGTAGGACCTGTTACTTGTTGCTACATACTCGATAGACACCAGCTATTTTATAATGTGTTTTTAAATGTGTTTCGATAATCAAAATATTCTTTTATATGAGTGAGATGAATAATTTTTTTACATAAAATCACTCACTGGCATTCAGACTCTACTAACAGACAATCATTTTGTAATGATTTTAAGTGCATATGTTACATGTGTATGTGTTAGTACAATTTGATGTATGAAGTATTTGTTTTGTGCTCAGTTGTTCTGCTGGCGGAAAGAAAAACTGCACTGCTGTATGTAGGTCAACTGCAGATCAGATCAGTGTGCTTCACTCACGCTCACACAAACAGAGTTAAACAGCAGCATCACAACACTGTGTGAATGTAGGATCTGTGTGTGTTTGTGTGAGGGATGCCTTTGTGTGTTGTCCTCCTGGTCTTTCTTTTTTTTGAACAACTGCTCACACTGACAAAGCATTGATTTTATTCTGACTAAACAAGATTTTCCTTTGCAGAAAATTAAATTACATAAAATTGAGTTTCAGAAGCTGTTTGATTTATTACTGTCATTTTGTTACTTATCCCAATTTTACAATTGAAATTTAAAGCACCTTTCATGCTTTGCTTATCAAATCAAAATGCCTGAAACAAGTAATAAAAAAGTCAGGCCTGTACAAATAAAACAGACAGCATTAAAGCAATGCTGTATGGACAGAAGCTCTTTTCCCTCGGTTTTGATAAAAAAAAAAAACTCAGTAGAAACACAATAGCTTTACACATGCAAAAAATGCATGAAGCCAATTTTTGCAGGGGATGCATAGGTTTGTAGTGCTCTTGATTGATTACCTTAAAATTAACCAATGAATTGCATGTTAAACCAAAAATGAATGATGATTAATCGCTATTAATCATCTTTTTAACTCTAATAATTTCTAAACTCTTCTAAACTGTTTTTAACTGTTATAGATTGGTTTGCCCAATTAGATACTTAGATCTTAATTAAAATGGCGGAAAACACTTAAAATTAGTTAATGCTTTTTCAAAAAATGTATTTTAAAACTGAATTACATAAACTGAGGAAACTGGTTTTTGAATAAAATTGACTGAATGCAATTTACTCTGATTAAATTAATATTGAGCCAGTTGCTGAGACAAACAAGTTTAAAGTCTTCAATAAACTGCCTAGTTTGGTGACTAGATTTTTAGGTTTTATTGAGTAAAGTTCAGTGATATCTGAACAGGTGAATGCCTTTTCTTGTAGTTTATTTTTAGTCACAGGAATTATTTATTAGTCATGTTTACATAAAAAAAAATATCATGTAGGTTGTGCCGTGAGGTCACAATTTCAAGAGGTGCTCAAGAGTGGGAAAACCTACATAACTTTCTAAATATGAAACAAAAAACCCATGTGAGTGAAAAGTAGTAGGGTTTCATTCAAAACCACCAAGTCATGTGATTTTGGCTTAAAGAAGCTTCAAACTTTTCAAAATACTTGAGTCATGTTATTTCAGCCAAAAGAATCTTCAGACGTTTGAAAACAATTGAGTCTCGTGATTTCGGCCAAAAGAAGCTTCAGACGTTTTAAAACATTTAAGTCACATGACTGAAGTTTTGTAGCTTTTTACCAGCTTTGCACACGTCCTTAAATCACATTTGATTGCATCAAGTATCTAAACCAGTTACATACATTCAATGGTCTGAACCAAGCTCCTTAAAGCTATAAAAGCTTTTTCACTAGCGAAGATAAAGCATTATTCCCCTGTAATGTTTTGATTTAAGTCATTATACGTAGAAAATAAAATGTATTTAGATATCTTGACATGTTACTGATTTAAAGGTTTTGATTTTGACCACCTGAAGAAGAGTTTCAGTCATTTTCACTTTATAAAGTTATGCCCTTTTCCTCTAAACCTAGGAAAAATATTTTGTTAATGTATAACAAGGCTTGTAAATACTGCTTGTTTTTAATTACAGTTATTTATCTTTAATTATAGTAGTAGATCTAAATTGATTCATTTGTTTATATTTTATGACTAAATCATCCATTCACAAAGAATTATAGATTAACTATTTTCATCAAGTCTATTTGGGAGACACAAATAAACCTGATGTTGACAATTAAAAAACAGCACACAACGGTAAAACAAATCTGTAACTTTATTTTCACATATACACAGATAAACGATCTGAAGTGGCCAGAGTTTCACGAGGGTTCAGGGTTGTTTCTGAGCAAAAACCATTAAATGTTAGTGATGGGCAAGGCGTCAGATTGTTTCGAAGCCTTCAACACCAATAGGGCTCTTTTGATTCATCTGCTTCAGTTTTTCTGAAACTTTTGGGATACCTTGATGTCATGTGCACACTCCCTATTAGAGAGCCAAGCCAAATATTGGTTTGTACGTGTGGGTTATTATTTTACAAGTGGTTTGAAAATGGACCAGGAGGCAGTGCAGCAATTTAAGAGCAGGGTGGCTGTGTTCCGGACCAATATAATTCTAAACACAGTACATTCTGTCCAGAGTAGAAAGAGAAGTTCCATCCAGGAGAGTGACAAATAAACACATTTAACTTTATTTCGGCAGCAGAGAAATTCATTGTAGGATGCAGTCTAACTACAGTACACGTCTCAGATGGAAAAAGCAAGAGTTGGCTTTGGCCTTGATGAATTGGAGGTCAGATATGGATCAAATGCCACACCAACATTTCTCACTTTAATTTTAGTCCCTGTTGAAATGCCATCAAGAGATAACTTAAAGGCTGTTCTATTTTATGCTGGGAACAGCATTTCCTTTTTTCAACAGGATGACTTCAGTTCTGCTTCTTTTCAGGTTTACAGTTTTTCTCAATTACTAAGACAGTTTTTTCAATACATTTAACAAGTTTACTTAACGCAGTTAAAACACACAATTGACAAAACAGTTAATTTCATTCTCAAAACACCCCATCGTAAAAAAAAACTCCAAAACTCATTTTCAAAATACAATAATACAGTTTTCAAAACACTAACATATGTTTTCTTCCTACAGCAACATTTTGTCAATGGTAACACATTTAGAGAAAATTTTGCTATAAAATGACATAGTTTTGGTGTTGGTGGAGCTTGATTGTAAAAGAACTTCAAGCATTTGAAATTTGTGTTAACTGTATGCATTTTGTATTAAAGCAACAAAAAGTGCATTAATGGTTTCCCCTACCTAGACGAATGTTGTGCTAATCGTGTTAAAAGTTTAGGAAAGTTGTTAAATGTATTGAAAAATCTGTCGTTGTGTGTTTTAACTTATTCGGTGCGTTAAGAGTTAGGTCAACTTGTTAAATGTATTGAAAAAACTGTCTTAGCATTTGTAAAAAACTGTTAAATATTGTATTTGGGGTTTTTTTTTTGTCTTACTCAAAAATCATCTCCTCTGTTGCAGAATCAAGTAAACAGTGGGCTTATTTAGACATTTGTATTAGGTTCATTTTATGAGAATAAGCAAATACCATTATGTGGGCTGAAGTACACAAAAGCTGAAACACAATCTTTGTGGGGTTGTCAGTGCATGATTAACAAATACACTAGTGTCAAATGTAGAAAATTTGCTCACACTGTTCACACTGTGATTAAACCAAGGTGGCCATTTTGGCTCTGACTCTTACAGTTTCTTCAGACCTCTGTTCCCTTTGTTGGGACACACCATTGTGGGATTAAAACACACCATTTAATCGCACCATCTTGAGATCGAATCACTTGAGTTTTTTTTCTTCTTTCCTTCAGATCATGTCCGAGTACAACAACTTGTTGAGCGATCTGTCTGAGAATATCACAAACGAGGATCTGGAACAGCTCAAGTCCGCTTGTAAGGAAGATATTCCCGGCGATCAGAGCGACACCATCACCTGCTCAAGAGACTGGTTCAAATACCTGGAGGACAACCAAAAACTCTCACAGGGTGAGGAGATAATCAAATAACAAAGCTTTTACTGTTTAATAACTTACTATTTTTTTCTGGTGTTGGAGACATGCTTACCTTCATGGACAAACAGCCACCTTCATGGTATATTAGACATAATTTGCTAGAGCTTTAAGACCTCTAAACTAATATGTAGATGTATTTCCCCACTGGCTTCTCACCGGGGTGCTTTAACACAAGATTCACACTATTGTTGCAGTGACTCTCCTTGCCCCAGGATGGTGCTAAACGTTACACAAAAATCCAAGAAATGAAAGTCACCATTTTTATAATCCTTGTGTTTGATAATCCTTATAGAACAACTTTTGATGGTCAGATACCAGCATGATTCAATATCCATATTTTCCTCCGTAAACTTATCTTCCGATATTTCCTGTTGTGAGTCAACACAAGACTATGTATTGAGGGCCATCCAGCTGATCTTATGTCTCGAAAGTACTCTGAACATGTGACCAAAAGACTCAGCTTTCATTGGTCGACCTTGAGATCACAGATTATGACAAACCAGAACTACATGGCAGAACAGAACTTTTTTTCATTCACACCAATCCATCAGTCAGATGTGCACACTTTATTTTTGGCTCGAGGGACATACGTATTCCTAAATTCATACTAATAATACGCACAGGTGTGTGTCGGGCTTTATTTGCCTAAACAGTGTAATTTGTGCACGCGTAGTCGCATCAGGTCGCCCTCTGCATGCTTCTAATTCTCTCTCACACACTATAGTAAAGCCCAATGTACAAACTGCCCTTTGTGGATGCTTCGCATGCACACATTTGTAAAAATTATAAAAATGAATGCTAGCTTACTAGCTAACCACAACACAACACAGATGCTAACAAAGGACAGGTTTTAGTTACCCTGTCATACATTGTATAAATACAACTCCATACATGCATTGGCTGCTGCTGTACAAGCACTATCTTTGCACTGATCAATATTAAAACATGACATAATAACAATGCTAACTGCCAGCTAGTCAAAACTTAGCACAGATATCAATGGAGGGTTATTTACTTTAACTCCAAAGTTTGACGCAATCATCCAGTGCTTAGGATGGGGCGCAACCCGAAAGAGAGCATGTTTAAATCTTCAAAAGCATGTTAAAACCTTGATGCGAGGTAACTAGAGGTTTCACTCAGGAGCACCCAGCAGCTTTTACAAATGGCAATTCATTGGCTTGATGCACAAATGGCCTTAAGTGCCAAAAGGGGTGAGGGGTTTGAAAAAAAAAAAACACAAAGCAAATGCTCATCAGGTTACCTGCTCTACCTCCTTCAAACTCTCTAAATTAACTATAAAGCATACAGACTTAACAATAATAAGGAAAAACTAAAATTACACAAAAGCAATAGATATGACAGAGCTTAACTGTCCGATTGCAAGGAGCAAAAGGGAAGAGGGAGCGAAAGAATTATTTCAATAATGCTGAAAGTGCATTTAAGATGGCAGTTGTGGTCTGGTGAATAAGGAGATCCACTTGTGATTAGAAGGTCGCAGGTTTGATCCCCAGATCCAACGAGTTGAAGGTGGTGAGTGACCATAGCTCTGGTGCCCTTGAGCAAGCCACCAGTTGCCAGTTTATGGAATATAAAACCATATAAAATAGTTAAGCTGAAGTAAGTCATGAAATATAAATTATGTGATTTCATAATTGTAAATGTTTGTTGTGATCTTTCTGCAGATGATCTGTCCTACATCGAACACATCTTTGAGATTTCTCGACGACCAGATCTTTTGACTCGGGTCATTGAATATCGCACGACTGTATTGAAAATCTCGGAAGATGATGAGATCGACACCAAACTCACACGCATCCCATCGGCAAAGAAATACAAAGGTATGCCGCTGTCTTTTTTTCTAACTTTGGAAGATACTTTTATTTGAAAATTTGCATAGGTAAGGAGAATCAAACAAAAAGTAATGATTGATTAATCGGTTGCTATTTCCATTTTTTTCTCTTTGATAGTTTTATTGATTTAGAAGTAGGCTCTTCTCTCAGGTAGGAATGGGAGCCGCTCGCACACAGCTGGAGAGGGAGTAAAACCTTTCTGTGATCGTGGCTGTTGCTAGTAAAAACAGTGTCAGCTAGCCGTCCTTTTACTTGAAGCTGCCAGATTTTCCTCTAACTACTGCAACTTCTAACATCTGCTAGAAAACCAGCCTGTCCCTGTTCTCAGAATTAAGCAGGGCTGTCTACTCTTTTCAGGAAAGGCTTCCAGGGATTAGTACATGCTCAAACTCACTATCCACAAAGACAGAAACTAACCATGCCAGATTTTACCTTCGTCTTAAAAACAATGTTTTTTTTAAGCTGAGAAAAGAGCAAGATTAATGTAATGCAATGTAATGTAAAGCTCTGGTTTCAAGACAATAAATTTTTTTTTAAAAAGACAATAAATACAAGAAAACTGAATATTTAACAGATCAATAGAATGTGTGTACATGAGTTATTCCTCTCTCAGACCAAATGTATTATTGTTTCATATACAATATAAAAGATCCTGATGAAACCAAAAATTCAGAAAATTTGGTTCCCTAAAGATTTTATTTGTTTTACTATTGTTTAAATCTTGTTGATCAACGGGGGATGAATGATACACTAATAGTATGATAAAAATAACTAAAAGAATAGAAATAACTATGCTATAAATGAAAATGTTTCCATGGTGTTTGCTTTTGTTTAAAACAGACTTGTTTGATCAAAATTATAATTTGTGAAAATTTGTGAAAGCTTTCATTTTTTTGTTAAATAAATAAATGATTCATAATTCATAAACCCAAATTCATAGTGACATTATTCAAATCAAGTAGTCAAAAACAAACATTGAAAGTATAAATAGCTAAGATTTAGGAAAAAATAGACTTTCATTTCTGTAGAGATTAAATGAAGAAAAGTAAAAGTAAGTGTGTTGCCATCAAACAGAGCTCAGTCTATGGACCAGTACCCTCACCCCACAGTTTTGATCTAGAA
This sequence comes from Danionella dracula, assembly GCA_900490495.1. NCBI lineage: Eukaryota > Metazoa > Chordata > Actinopteri > Cypriniformes > Danionidae > Danionella > Danionella dracula. Next base: position 819,244 of record UELW01000578.1, read on the forward strand.
ATTCTAAAAGACTTTTAGAATCCAAAGAAGGATTACTGTTATTAAAGTTATTAATGACTCAATTTTCATTTCATTATCTCTTTTATTATTATCTCAGTTTTGCTGCAATAACATTGACACTAGTTTAAATCTTTTTGAGTTTTTTTAGAATATTGCTAATCCTGCTGGTAAATAATTTTTAAAGAACTGCTCAGGATACTTTATTGCAGTTATTGTCTGGTCAGCAATGTTTATCTGCTTTGTTTTATTGTAGATAACAAACAGCAGTGATTTAATCTTGCAGACATTCTGCATTGTTTATTCTCCTGAATGTGAGCAATTGGCAGAATTTCAGAAATTCCATTTTAAAATACATCATAGAGTTACGATATCCAGAGATTGACTACGTCTAGTCTTTGAGTTTTTCTTTTTTCTGTTATACAATTGCATTTTAAATATAACCTGTTTGTTTATTGACTGAAATTGTTGCAAGTGTGTATGTTTAATAACTATGTTTTGTAACCTGACATGCAAATTCCTGAAACAGGAAAGCATATTTTAAAGCAAATTTTTAGGCTTTTTATCTCTGTTTCTTCCTTCTTCATTTAGACATCATTCGTCAACCATCTGAAGATGAGATTATTAAACTGGCCCCTCCTCCAAAAAAAGCATGAGTTTCTTGTTCCTGGAATGTCACCGTCACCAAGCCACACCCCTACCCCACCCACTCAGCCTCCCACAGAAGCAAAGCAGCCAGTCCGATTGCCAAGATGCTTTGACTCCACATCCCCGAGGCATGGAAGCACAGCATGAATGGAAATCCAGAGCGAAAGACAGCGAGGACGTAATAGAGACAAGTCAGCGGATCGTCGGTCAGGTGGTGCGACTGAAAACACAACCACTGTGCGCCTGAGTGTGTGTGAGAGGGTTTTCTTTCAGATCCTTTACTGGGAAAGTTGATCCGAATGAAAGCCTTGACTGTGAAGGAGTTTAGAGGTTGATGCCATTAAAGATTGAGTCTTAAAGCGATAGTTTACCCAAAAATGTGAAAGGACCGCAGATGTTTTTCAGCCACTTCAGTCAGCTGACCATTCTGTGAACACAATTGATAATATTGAAAATTAATTTATTAGACATTTGCTTTATTGTTGCTTTTTCAAATCTCTAAACGACAAAGACCTAACTGAATTTCTCTGTGATTCCAGTGGTTTGAGTTTATAGGTGACAAAAAATCTGTGCCATGACATTGTGCTGTTGCACTGGAGGAATTGTTTTACTATTTTGGAGTCATATTGAACTAGGTAACCACTGAAATCAAAGGGATAGATTCAACATTTCAGGAGATTTAAACAAGACACATGTTAAAAGCAAAATATTAGCATTGACTTGTTCGCACCTGGACGTTTTTGCTGTCTCCCAGAACCCTCATCTAGTTCTGTTCCACGCTCGCAAAACCGGTCTACGTGCCTAAGGGACTGGTATATGAATGTGAATTAATTTACTCACATTTAAACTCACAGCAAATGTGTTCATTCTCAAGAACACGAAAAATCTTATTCAGATCTCGGAAATGATGTAAGCCATAGCATAAGATTTATGTTACAAGATTGTTCTGGTAACGTTACCGCTAACATTGCATAAACGTTTAAAAAAAATGTGTCCTTTTTTAACGTTCCATGAACATTCAAAGTTATTAAAACCTTTTTAGAACATTCATCACTCACAAAAAACATTTTAGGAATGTTCTGAGAATGAATATGTTTTTAGTTTACTTTTATTAGAATGTTACTAGAGCATTCTTTTGGAAATGTTATGCGCTAACATTTATACAAGCTTTAAAGAATGTTAGCGAATGTTACAAGAGCGTTCCCTGTTAGCTGGGTAATAGTGTCCCACTATTTTACAACAGAAGAAAAAAATAAGTATGGTTTAGTTTTAGATTAAGCGGTTGAAAGAAATTAAAATCAAGTACAAAAAGTTTAAAGTTAACATATTGCCCTACTTTTAAAATTAATTACATTATTGACATTTTAAATCATACACCTACCAAGTGTTGACCATGCCATACTCGTGTGGACATCAATGTAAAAATGGATGTAAAATGTTTTAAAATGCCATTATGGTTATTTGATGCATCACATAAAAAATTGGCCAACCAAAGAGATGTCACTTTTGTACCTTTCGCTGCAGAAAACTCAATTGTGCTCAAGCACAGAACAGTCTTGAGAACATATTCCATATGGTGAGGGTATATAATCTATAGATGTGCTCTTCCATGCCACACAGCCGCGGAGCTCACCTGCTTGTTTAGACCTGCACTAGATACTGCACCCTGCTGAGAGGGATTTTATGTAACATTTTTATGTAACATGACTTTTTATTTTATTTACTATTTGAGGTTTCACATAATTTAATGTTAAGAGGAGGATTATTAGCTCTATATTTACATACAATAAATAATTAAGTGATCTGAGATATTTATTTAAGTATATTTCTATCATTTTATCACAGCTGCCTGCTGTCTTGGGTTCATTTATGTGAATCTGATTGATTAATTATGAAATATCTAAAATGCTAATTGCTACCATTAATGCTAACTATAAAGCAAGACAACTAAAAGTGTTAAAAACTGGATACACCAGTAAACACACATACACATATCAAACTCTTTCTGAACGTACAGACCATAATGAATTAGAACAAGAATAATGTGGCGCATCTGAGCAATCACGATTTAGAATATCAAATGGGATGGATTACTTCTGATAATAACTTTTCATATGTACTCCTTAAAAATAAATCCACTGTCCCATGTTCAAAACAATCATATAATATTGTATAATCATATCTTATACACTTCTTATGTTTTATGATTAAATTTTTTTTTTTTAGAACCAACAGAACAAAAAAGTCATACTTTTTGCCAAAGAAACACGTTGGGAATAGTTTTAACAAGTGCTTAAACACATTTTTTTTTCCTTCCGAGTTAATACATGAGGTTTAAAATTAATTAATTAATCAATGTACCTGCAGTAATGTTGCACATGGAGACCCTGAGTACTATAGTGTATCAGTTTCCATTAGGCACCATTTTATGCAAGGGAGGGATATTATACTGAACATCTCTATTTAAAAAACAAACAAACAAACGACAACAATGTCGTTTTTTGACTTGAAGAATCATGAGTGAAAATCGTCCCGGTGTGCACAAGTCTTGAACTCTCTTATTCGCATCCACAATTAAATTAAATCCATCATTCAACAAAAGCATGAAAGACTCAACTTGAGGTAGAGGAGCTAGTTTTGGCTCCAATATGGGGGTGATTGAATGTGAAGTGAGTCTTGAATCTGTTTTAGCTACTAGATTCCATTCTGTGCCGTGTGGGCTGAAGTTGGAACATTCCCTTTAAAAAAACACAATGAAACACAACATATGTTGACATTAGACAGTGTGCTGAGAACAAATCTCTCAATCTGTGCAGTTGCCATTAGAAAGCCAACATTTGCCTTCTTTAGAGACTAAATGCATTATTGCAGCGTATGCAATTACCTGACAGAGTGTTAATATTGCTTTTTTTGTACATCTGTATGCCATAATCTAGGAATTCTACTATAGTTTATTAAATGACCAATGTTTCTTAGTAAACAACAGCAGTCTGTTCACACCAAGAACACAAGCCATGTGATTTGTGAGTGATTTGCATAGTGAGTCAATGGGAGGAAATGATGAATTCATATGGACGAAGCAGGATAATGTGGTTTCATGTTGACAGAAGTTCAAATATTTGAAATTTGACAAATATTGGGATTGGATTTTGCAAGTGAAAAAGCTCATTTATATTTTATTTTCTCCACCCAGAAATATTTCACGCATTTACCCATTCTTGGTGTGAACACCACTTTAGATTTCAAGTCTATTGAACTAATTATTCTAGTTTAGAAAAAAAACACAAAGTAGAGAAAAAAATACAAATATATGAAGTAAATATCTGTATTTAGTCAAATTTAGCTCTATTTCTGCAGTATTTATCAGGAACAGAAGGCATATATTTTTGTTAAAAGTGTCAAATTGTTATGTTAGACTACTTCTACTGTGAAATATTTATTCCGATGCCTAACCACAGCATTCCGTAAAACATTTGAGCGATGCATTTAGTTACCATAATGTGATTAAACAGGGATATGTACATGAAGTGGGTGTTAAAATATATTACTTAAGCGTTAAATTAACACCAAGTTTCAAGTCAATCAGACTTGGTTCACTTTACTTTTTCACATTCCCCCCTTTTCACAATTTTGTTTCTCAATATTACAAGACAATTTCTGATATACATCTTCAGAACAGCATAGAAATTTTCCATTAAATGCCTCGTGTTGAGAACAAAAGTAGATGTTTTTTAAGATAGTCTGTTTCTCCTGTTTTGTTTTTCAAATGGATAAACTCTGCAAATATTTTCTTTCCCAACAGAATAAATTGCACATCATTTTTACTTTTGGGCTAACTACCACTTCATATTTAATGCTGTATTTCATATATAGTCATTTTTGTGAGATTACCAGTATGTGCTAAACCACAATATGACTCTGAAAGACTGTTTTTATGCGAACACGTTTGCTCAATCACTGTGTTTTTTTTCTTTCTCAGCCCTTGCGGAGTTGTTGATTTTTTCACATCATGAGTCTGTTTTCGTTTGACGCACCTGCATGTACCCTGCAGTTTCAGGCTACTGTTGCTAAAACTTTCAAACAGTTCTATAACCATGATTTCCTGACTGCTTTTGTTGCTTTAAATCTTTAAACAGTTATTGGTTCCTGAGAACTTTGCATGGATCAGTGAATTCTTGACAAACCCATGATTTCTTTCTATTTAAAAGATATTTAAGTGAAAGTTCTCACAAAACGTTAATATCTGTGTATGGGCCTTCGGGAATTCTTGTTATTTGACTTGAAACCTTGAATTCACTATCCCCTAAACATCTTTCCTTCTCTCCAAAAATTAGATTTGAGGAAGAATATTGTCGGATTTTCTGTTTAAAACACTGATGTCACAAACATTCCTTTCCCAACACAGTTGTACATTATTTATTGTTTTTACGTTGTTGTTATTGTTGTTGTTGTTATTGTTGTTGTTGCCGTATTGCTGTTTCTTGTATAAAATAGCATCTTGTAGACTTTACTGTGAGTGAAATTGTGATTAGTGATGTTCCCCGTTGTGTGTAGTCACGCAGCCACAACTAGATCAGTCTCGTCATTCAATGAAGATCCAAGCCACAGTTTTCTATTTTTGAATTATCATATTTTACCAGCCACTCATTGACAAGTGTGGGTTTTAGTCTAAACTCTTTATTTTAGGTATACGATAAAAAAAAAACATTAAAAAACGACATTTACAGTAACAATTTCTGCTGTAACGTTGCATTTCCCTTTTCCCGTCGAATAACCAAGGGCTTCAGTCATAAAAGCAGTGATGAGTACTGTTCTTGAGTTCCTTACGCTCACATAAATCATAAAGACAGAGGAAAATTTTGTAATTGTGGCAAATAGAGGGCTTTTGTGAATGCTGTGCTTCACTTTCATGCTCATTTTGTTTGTTTTTTAATGATTAGGCAGTAATTCTAATGGAAAACTTCTAGCTGTATTTCAAAACCTGTTTCCTTCCTCTATGCATAGATAGTTTGCGCACTGTGCATTTTATCACTTTAAAAACCATTTAGATTCCAATTGTTGTACATGTAATTAACTGCATGACATGTTCAGCCAAATACAGCGTTTTACAGTTGAAACTAACAAACCAATGAAGCCATAGATGCATAACCGCCTCGTCTAGCCATCAATTATCAAAATTTGTCCATGTAATGAAACATATCAGCCTTGATGATGCTGCACATACAGTATATATTAAAATACTTAAACCTCATATATATTGAAATGTAAAAGAAAATTTTTTATTTCAATTTCAAGTGTTGCATAAGTTTGAGCTGAAACTTACAATGACCAAAGTGTTAAACAATGAAGGGGAGGCACAGAGGCAGTCAGTTGAAACAGTCAGTAGTTTTAAACAAAGTTTTAAACAGAATGTTAAAGTTATGTTAAAGACAGTATGAGAAACTGTGAAAAGCTAAATAAAATAAATAAATAACCACCTCATAAGCCACAGAACCTTTAAAAAGTACTAATAATAAAATATGATTTAACAATCTTCAAAAAAACGTTTGACTAAAACTGAATCTTCTTATTAAGCTACCCTAATTTCTAGTACCTTTTTTTAAACGTGTCTTTCTTACCATAATATATTTTTAAATGCAAATAGCTAAGCTTCATGGTTTTGGTAGTGTGTTTTAATGTGTACTGAAGTGGATTCTAAAAGTGTTTTATTCATTATGCAATTATCTGATTTAAAATGTGTTACTAACTGGAAAACAAACAAAAAATAAAACCATGTTCATTAAATAAGATTTTATAAATATATATATATTTTGTTTTTAAACTTCTCATGTGTTTGATCACTGGTGTGATGCTTGTTTCTTAGTAAATCTGGCAAGGCTTTGTCAAATCATTAAAAAAAAACTGGCTTTAGAGGCTGAGGAAAAGCATTCGATGTTTAAATAATTGACATCCGTATGTGATTGAAGTTGTGGGTTTTAGGTCTGGAGAAGAAAAAACGTAGTGTCCTGTTCATGAGATTTTGTTCATGTAATAAAACGATGAGATTATGAGACGACGATTGAGGGTTTTGACATGTGGAGGGGATTGCGCTGCTTTCATGAGAGGATTAATCATAGGAATTATGTAAGTGGAATTTATTTCAGAAAAACTATCTGTTAAAACATAATGCAGTTTTATGCATTGTCTAGTTTTGCTTAAAAGGAACATTTAGTGTTATTTTCAATTATGGCTCTTTCTCCATCTCTCTCAGAGTTAGTACATAATCTGTGCTAGCACTTTTAGCATAGCTTAGCATACGTTTTAGCCTTTTTGTTCCAGTAACAGGAGCATATTAAAACATTTTTACAATTACAATTTTACATTTTTTCTAGTTGAAACTTCAACTGGAATCCACAGGCTTTAATCAGTTTGCCAATCTTATTGGGATGTGCATTGGGATACTAATTTGTTTATTTCACTGGACCAAGAGCTAAATATGATAGAAACGGTCAACAGAAGAATCCAGTTTTTAAAAGAACAAATATAGAAACTCCTTTTTCTCTACTACTGCTACAAAAATGCTACTGGTGGGTCTAGTCTCTGCAAGGATCTATGCTAAGCTAAGCTATGCTAAAGGTGCTATTTCTAGACCAGGAGAACATATTCCAGAATAGTGTAACACTAACTCTGTGTGAGATATAAAATGAACCTAATTTTTTTAAATAGGTAATGTTCCTTTAAATGTAAAGCTGGAAAACTGACATTTTTGAGATTGTTTGAGCAGTGTTTCCTAAGATGTTGCTATTATCGCAAACTGTGAATGTTTTAAAGAAAGACAAATGTGGGAGACATATTTCTGACATTATGCACATTTGTAGCAGGAAAGTGCTTTCCTTTAAAACAGAAAGCAGATGCAACACGCTTCTGTGCTTGAGAAGCTTTTAGAGCCAGCTGACTCTGAGCACCAACAGGCTGATCCACTTTTAAAAGAACTTTAACTGTTGTTGAAAATAATCTTTTTTTTTTTTGTTGTCACAATTAATTCATTGTATGAACCTAGAGGTTTATTTTAAAATGGATCTAACTGTTTGTAATTCAGAGAGTCTAAAGTTTACACTGATTGAAATTCAAGCTTTCAGAGTGCCAAATAACTCCTGCTTATTCTTGCGCTTACATATGAGTGAAATGTTGAAACGTTATTACGATGTATAAGATTATGAAGCACAAGCGGATTTCTCCAATGCAGTGGTTCCAATGCAGTGATTGAGTAGAAAAGTGGCTTAGAAATGTCAAATTAATTATCATTTGGTATAGTCTTTACTTCATATTTTTCACAATTTTGGTTAGATTTGACTTTTTTTGCAGTGAAGTGAATTTGTCATGCTGTCTTGAATGATTATTTATTGATATGATTCTTCTTGCATTGGTGCTTCAGCTTGATCAGATTCATGCTCAAAGTTAATTTTGCTCTCACATCTTTCTCATATTTTTGAATCACTGACAAAGATTCAGTTTATCAAATGTTTTATGACATATCCACTCGTGGCTTCTCTGTTTAAAGTTAAAGAGGCTGAACTGATGCTGTTTCGTTGTTGTGCTTTAATGAATATATGAATATTATATTATATATTAAAATCTATTTGCTAACCTACTCGTTTGTCTGTCCGTTGCTGTTTTTTTACATTTTGTAACTATGCAACAATTAAATGTTTTATGTTGATTCTGATGATGTGATATATCTATAGTAATTTAGCATTTATAGCAAAAACACTTTACTGTAAGGCTCTTTATGTGGGCCTCAGTTAAGCTAAAGTGTGTTGCTTAAAGATTTTTTTGCCAAATGCTGCATCTCACATGCTTACCAACTCTCACAAGCACAACCACATCGCCTCTGTTCTCTACTTTTTTTTTTTCAGAATTCTATTTCAAATTCTCATTTTTGCTTTCAATTATATTAATGACCAATCGCCTTCTCCTTACATTTCAGAGATTTTTTTTTTAAATCTCTGGTTCTCACCAGAAATGTACTATTATCTGATCAATATCTACCAGGGGTTCCCCGTTTAAAGAGCAGGCGCGGGTTGATCATAGTCCCAAGGTCTGGAACTCTCTTCCTCTGAAACTTCAATCTGTCTCAAACTTTGCACTCAGTAAACATAAACTTTAAAAATGAAAAATGAAGACAGTAAATTAGCAATTTTTTTAGGAATGCATTTAACATGGTTTCTAAATATTGGATTTAGTTAATGACTTTGAAACATTTCTGTAAATAGTTTTAAAGTTATATATACATTTTAAAATGTTCAAAATACTTTCTTTTATTGAGACTATACTGTTATTGTACTCACTGTATTCAGAAATGAGCCACAAAGATTTTAGCCTGGCAAGAACTTTTCCTAAAGTCATTTTTGTTAATATTTTTGTTCATATCGACCTATTATTAAATTACTTCTCAAATTTAATATTCACTCTTCGGAAACTTTCCATAAGGCTTGGATTTTGGAATTTCTGGTCATCATGACATGATAGAATATGGTGCAGTAAGGTTTTTGGTTGCTTTTGAAGGTTTTTGGCCCTCACAGTTTCAAATAATGTCCACATTCTGACATCACAGTTTCAATTTTACCAAACAGGAAGTTTAGGGCGATTTAAAAAAACAGACACTGCTTATATACACCTCTTACAATATTAGAGAAATAAAGATTGGTGATATATATAGAATATAGAAAATCATAAATACATCATACAATGTTTAGTATCACGAAAGTTATAGAATTGCAAAAACACTTGTGTGATATTTTTCATGGAGTCATGGACAGAGCAGCGCCATGCTTCAAATTAGAATGCTATTTCTACTCTGCTCACAATCAACAGCAAAAACATGATGTGTAGACGGTTATCTGTTTTTCTGAGGGTTGATTTGGCTATATCTGGAGTTGTGCTGTCATGTTAATAAAGATTTTCAATAACTTCGACGGTTTGCCTGGGGATGGGCATTAAAGAATGATGAGAGCTAACAGTTACCAATAATCTCCTTATCCTCATATTATTAATCCAACATTTATAATATTTTTTTTCCACTTTTCTGAGGTATTAGCAGAGGTTAGCAGCAGGCACACTGATTTATAGAATCTTTCAACAAAAAAAAAATGGAATGAACCCCACAGGATATCGAACCTAGATTCTGAGGGACAGTTTTTGGTACTGACCCAGACTGCCATGATCTTAGTTGTTATTGCAGTTATATTTAGCATTAAAATTGTGCATAATGAAGGATGCAGTTACTTCAATGACAACCGTAGATCAGATGAGCTGGCAGTATTAGATGATCACATTTCAGCTATAATGTACCATCAAAAAAATTATTTGAGACTAATACCTTTTAAAATACAGACACTTAAGTGATGACACAAATCTGCCACAGTTTCCGTTAAATCCTTCAAGTTCACTTTAAGATAATCTTTCGTTTTTTTCCTTTCTAGCAAAACGTTTTTATTACTAAATAAAAATATGGATGCACAAATTCATTACATGAAAAGCCTTGTATAATTTGTACAGCAACACAAAAAGCACAATCCGAGCAAACATGATCAAACGTCAAACTTGGAAAACACATACAGATCCGTTTGAAACCGGTCTTTGCAAGTCTAAATCAGTTTAGCTTTGGTCCCGAAAAGGTGTTTCTTTAATTAGGCGCACTTTTATGTTCTTTATATATTTATTTAATCCTTACTTTTAAAAAAATTATTGAATTTTTAACATAATCCACTTTTTTGTCAAATTAGCAATAAAATCACATTTCTTTTTCCTACCTTTCTAATATTTTTTATTTCATAATTTATAAGTTCATATGTGTAAAAATATTTGTTCTCCTTGTCACACACACAAGTTTTTAAACTTCAGCAATAATAATACAGTTTAAAAATACGAAATATTTTGAAACTTTTAATACATAATTTAAGAATTAGTCAAATAGTGTAAGATTAGCATTAACAATACATTAATATAAAATACAGCTTTTTAAGAAAGTTTTTGTGAAAGACTGTTTAGGTGGTTACCATGGAAATGTTCAGTGATCATTTTATAAAGACATTTTATACTATATTTTAAATAAAAATCATTCTCATTCCACCTCACTTTCCTTTAAATTATAGCTGTATTATGAGATGACAATTGTTCATTGCTGGTTAATTAAAATGATAAATATTAGCTATGATGTTAACTTATTTTATAATCTAAAAGACTTTTAACATTAGACAAATGCCGTCAGCTTACGAGACTATTTTATGTACATTTTTTACAATTCAACTTCACAAAGCCAAAAGTGCACCTGATTGTGCAATTTTTATCCATACCATAAGATACCTGTCTATAAGATATAAGTTAGGTTTCACGCACCAACAGTAAAAATCTCCAGATTTCCACATTCATTTATTAAAAAAAAAAACATGTCATTGCTTGATGGGTAATTTGAGAATTTCTTCCACAAATCTTGTTGCATATTTGGATACCTACTGAGGTGTATAGCATTTAAATCTGTTTTTATAACGTTAATTCACATATTCCCAATGGGCAAAGTATTGATTTGACTCCCACTGAGTAACAATCATCACTGTTGGAATAAGTTTGCGTAAGAGACCGTTACATGCCTTGAAAGTCTTGAACACTACCTTCATGTCCCTCATGGCATTTTTGAGCAGTAAGACAGAGTGACAAATGGTTGTCCTCTGAATGGTGCAAGAATTCCAGAGCAACCAGCCATTGGTCCACACAGTGGTAGCACACCATCTCCTCTCTTCCACTAGGGTCAGCCAGTGGCTCTACCGGTGTATGATCTCGAAATGTGAGGCTTCAGATGCTCTGGGCACATGGGCACATCACGCTTCAGGCAGGTTTTCACAGGCTTTGACACCAGCGCCCCCAGATGGACAGTAATCACAGTGCACTGCTGGATGAGGTTGTTCCACTGAGAAAGAGATCGTTTCAAGAGACAATTAAAATAAAAAAAATGGTCTTGAATTCAACTAACTTTGGTCCACAACGTTGAAACACAGATCAGCATACGTTCTCTGCGGCGTTAACATGTTTCTCTACTAGTAGCAGCGCGTATCAATGCTGGAGATTACTGAGGATCTACTCCCACAAGAGAGTACAAAAGGATCCTGAAACAAACACATGACATACATCAATTGTGCCTCTAGAGAAAACAGATGCAGTCACTTGGTCTGAGAAAGCAAGATTCTGTCCTAAAAGAAACCAATTGATTAGTCTAAATGTAACTTTCATTTTGCAATTTAAATTTCATCATGGAAATTCAAAACAATAACTACAAGTTTAAATATACCATTTGAAACAAATGGGATTTCTGGGTAATCTAAGTAAAGCCTTGCTAAATGAACTGCATAAAACAGGCAACAGTATCTGCTCCAAAGGCTTTTCAGCTGAGAAATTCAGATCTGCACATGGCAACATGTTTTGAGCGTAAACCGGAGAAAATTAGTTATCCGAATGTAGAGAGAAAAAGTTAAGAGGCCTCCCATATAGCAGTCTAATAAATTCCATCAATATAACCAAAAACAACCAAAGGGGGACAACCAAATGACTTTCACACTCAAGCCAAATATTCTATTTTGAAGAGGAAATTTCACTTTGATCAACCTTAATGATGATAAAACATGATAGTGGGTTGTCAACATGAAAAATTATTTACCTAAGGATTACAGGCTACATTTTTGAGTCTTAAATTTACTTTTTTTAATTTTATGAACTGATGAATGCAGGTTCATGACGTACCCAATAAATTTCTCATCGATGTTCCCACCAGCCAAATAAATCCCGATATTTACATTACAAAAACATGCAGAAAAGTTTGTATTGCCAAACAAGCAGACAAGCAACAAGCAGAGGTTGATCGAACTAAACCTTCTAAGGGGTTTTAGAAAACACAGACCCAGAGTAATTAGATTTAGGGCTGATCTACAGAGAGTTCTTAAAACTTGAGGAATATTTTTGATGAGGGACCAACCAAGATGCCATGAATGTCAGAAAAGTCACATTATGACAAGGCACCTTTACGCAAATGGTAAGCTAACTCTGCTTTGTAAAACACACCACTGCAAAAAACACACAGAAACACATTTCCAACGATGTGATTGGTTCTCTCTTGAAACAAGGCCTCATAAATAGTTCTTCACGCAGGCTGAGAGCTCAACAGTGTGCAGGTGAGTGTTTTCCTGTTAGTTTCTGATCAGAGCTTGCAGTGTTGTGGCCTGATTGTGAAGGACCTTTCAAAGTGTTTGTGACCGTGAGCTGCGAGTGTTTGTTGATGATCATTCTCTTTATAAAGACATGTATGTGGTTTAGGCTACTTGTCTTTTTGGATGTAAAATTTGAGCAATTTTGTTTTTGTTTTGTTGAAGTTTCATGCGTTTGTGTCACAATCTGTAAACTTGATTTACAAACGGGTTTTGATCTACAATTCAATTATATTCTGATTTATGTGCCTTAATGAGCAAATGGGTCCCACAACAAAACACATTAATATCTATAATATGCAAATGTTTACAAATTATGCTAATAGAAAAATATATATTTTAAATTATTTTATTTGTTAAATATGTGCAAGACACTCAGTTTACAGGACAACTGACCTAAAACCAGTGCTTTAGGCAATCATAAATGTTTGCAGCCAGCACTTAAATATGCCATATATACATTTTCATCTAAACAAAGAGAAGGATCTTTGTAAACATGACACAGTTTTATGTCACAAGGAAAAAAATACATTTACATTTAACAGCAGCTGTTACATTTCTCGAACCAGTTTTTTTTGTTTGTTAGTTAGTTTCTGTATTGTCTTTGTTTTTTGTTTGTTTGTTTTTTCCAGGTGCTGTTTTCATCGATGGATCTTAAGTTTGTATATTCCTTATGCTGGGGAGGTGATTAGCACCTGCCTCAGTCAGCGAGGCTCCCAGGGGCCTCACAGAGGGAACTCCTATTTGTTCTACCTGACCCACACTAGGACTTTGTGAAGCTGCTTTCAAAGACCCTAATATAAAAACTTGATTGATTTAGTTAGAATTTGGGCTAAATTGCTAGGAGTGATGTATATAAACAAAAACTTAAGACACATTTTGAGAAACCATGACATGTTTGTAATTTAATACACTTCCAGATCCAGATACAATCATTGAATTTGGTTGAAGAGTCCGACCTCACGCATACTGATGCTGAAGACTCATCTCATTTAAATGAATATTGGTATATGAGCTGTAACACTGATTATTACCAAGTCTAAAAACTTTAAATTCTTTTTAATTCAAGCAGAATATTGTGCGGCGATTACCAGCCATGTGGCAAAAGTGAGAGTCAAAGTATCTATAATAATGTTCTGTAATGCACGTGAAAGAGGAAACACTCCCTCATGCTTCACCATGCCTCAGTGCTGTGTGCAGTGTTGACAGAAGAACTTGTATTCCAGATCAGATTCTTCATTCACAAACTTTGCTTTTAAGACCTGGAATCTCACTTCCATTTTGCCACATGACTGGTAATCAACATAAAATATTACGCTTGAATTAAAAACCATTTAAAATGTTTTTGACCTCCAGTAAACTAAGTTACAGCTCACTCCACCAATAATAACCTCACCTAGAACATACTGCGCTTCAGTTTAATTGCTATAGATTCTTTTGTGTAAATGAGTGTGTTGGTATCAAGCGAGCAGTGATGTCTTTGACTCTTGATCACTAACTATGTAAGACACGTCTGAAGATCTCATCTCACCTCTTGGCAGGCCCAGGGCAGAGATCCATCGATTAGCTACTCCTGCGTATCAGTGTTGATAAGAGTGTGTAAGCGCTTGTGTGTGTTGGCCTTCATGAGAGCTTTGATGGCTCTGGCCCTCATTTCCAGCTCTAGAAGATCCAGCTGCTGAGCTGAAGGATGAAGACGACCAGGAGCCAGTGTTTCTGTTGCTAGTTTTTCAGAGTGCGTTTCTGATGGAGAAACTGATTTTTCTTCTGTCTTTTCTCCAGGCTCTGAGGACTTTTCCACGTCTAGGATTTGCTGGACACTGCGGTCGATGTCATGCTGGATCTGCTCTCTAGGCTCTGAAGATGGAGGATCAGGAGGAGGAAGGGCCGTTTCTTCTTTTCCTTCTGCTTTCACCTGTCTTTTATTTTGAGGTTCAATGTCACTGTCGTCCATTTCTGCATTGATGCTCAGAACATCGCTGTCTTCTCCAGAGCCTGCAGCAACAACATGCAGCGTGAGAGACTTGCTCATTTACTACAAAATACTTTAAAAATGTGTTAATATTTTTTAAACACAACACGTTACCATGTTTTTCCTCAGTTTCAGGGTTTTCCCTCAGAGATGAAGTGGAGTCCACAATACTGTCCTGCCTTTCAAAAACAAACAATTCACAAAAATGATATACATCTACATGTGTGTATATATGCGTGTGTGTGTGCATGTGTGAGATGGTCTCTGAATATTCAATTCTGATTGGCTGGTAGGTGTTCCGATTCAGGTCGGGTGGGTCTTTGCCTGCATGCTGTGCATTCAAAACTGAGTATTGTACACTTAACCTTTGTATATCTCCTCCATGCATTCGTCTTATAAATATGATTTAACAATACAGTAATGTTGACTTACTGGGTGTCTGTTATCCTCTTTTCTTCTAGAGATTCACTTTCAGATAACTCTTTACCTTCAGGAACAAAACAAAGAATAAATAAATCTGATTTATGTAATAAAAAGGGTTTAATTGTATTCACAGAACGACCAGTTTTCAGGCCTGAGACTTGCTTTTTAGAGAAGTACAACCCAACATCCTTACTAGTAACTGTTTAACTAGTGGTGATAATTACTAAACTGAATTATAAAATAAACCTCAGAGTATATTTTTTATTTTGTTAATTTATAGCCAAGATAACATCATTGGTTATGTTATGGTTATCTTAGTTACATTTATATAATCAAAATATAAACATTCTCTAATAAAATAGTTTACAATATAGATATTTGCAGTCCAATCATAAATTTTTTGCAAGTCAGGTTTAAAAATTAAAGCATACTAGTTTATTTGGTACTTTAAGAATTTCTTTAAAGTTTGCAGATTTCAGATGTTGTTCTCATTAGGTCATGTACAGGGCTTTCCAATAACAATTGTTTGAATGAAATTCTACATTTAGAATGGTTTCACTTTGGGGCTGTTCTTTTTTTAAGCTAAAAAACTGTGTGTTACAGCTTCTGTGGCCCATACAAGTAAAAAGAAAAAAATATATTTTTCTTTGTTTTCTTCTCTCTCCTGGTTTCTGCCGTTGTATCTGCATTTTAGACTGGGTTTCGAAAAATATATTTCATTGTTGTTGAACTTATTCTGATTGTCGTTTCTTAATGTTATAAACAATAAACCAAGCTATTTATCGTTTTAGGTCTGAAAGTACAATGGCTGACATATTAATTTACTTTCCTGCTGAATCTGCCTCTCGTTTTGTACAACACCCACATGGCCAGGAGTCCAGGAGAAGATGTTTTAGTTGTTGATTGAGAAATGTTGTCAATGATCATTTAAAATACTTTCTTACAACAAAACGCTTCTATATTCAACATTTGGAGATAACTTTTCTCCACAGACAGCTGCTCAGTCGTCGTTTTACTGTTGCCAAAAGAACAATTCAGGTCTGTAGGAGTTGATATGAAATTCTAGCTCCTTTCAAACACAACATAGAATTCAAAATCATTTTCGGAGATTTTACCCCCCACCTAAGAAACCAGATAACAGATTAATGTGTTTATTTACTTATAGTAGGGGTGGGCGATATGGGTTAAAATTCATATCATGGATATGACGGGGAAAAAATTAGTAGACCTTAATAACATTAGACGCAAAATTTGCATTTTAACCTTATTTAAAGTGCAAGATTAGACAGAGAACTGAAAACTTTAAACCATTGTGAAATGACAAATATTTTGTTCATTTCGACCAGGGTTACATGCTGACGTTTTACCTCAAAATGCACGCTGTGTTTAATTCTGAGGTGTTCTCATGCAGATTAGAATATTTTCATGATGAACCATCAGTACTTAGAGTTTTTACTTAACCGCCTTGTTTTTAAAAAGTTTCCCTCCCGCGGTTTTTACTCACCACTCCAGGTTGTTTTGTACTTAATATCGCGCTCTCTCAGTTTGCTGGAACTGGACCTAAACACTTGCAATACAGAATGTACTTCTTTATTTAAACATTGTTACCAATATTCTGAGTCTTGATTCAACAGAGAGAGAAAGTAGAATTTCAAGTAATTTGCTCAAGTTAAAATAAAAGTGTTACGATCCCTTATGTTTGTTTTAGAAATGTCTGATTTTCCCTAATGCTTTATCTTCTCTCCTTAAAATATGTGCGAGGGTGCGGCCAACTAACATCCATCTCATCTAACTCTGCTGCGGATGGCGTGAACAGCCTGACAGGTGTTTGTCATCAGCCAATCCGTGCGTCCTTAATGGCAGCATATAAAAGACACGTCATCATCGCGGGAAGGAGCTGTGTGCTGAACCGGACGGCACAAGCGAGAGAGAAAGCGAGGGGAGTTGTCAGCAGGCGGCTTGCGTGAGTGTGGGAGTGAGTGCGAGAGCACAAGCTGAGTGGTGAAGCTGTGCCCGACTCGCTATCTTGCGGGAACTTAGAGAGCGATCGAGTGTTTCCCTAAGGAAGTTAAAGTTGTTCCTGTAAAAGTGTTTGCTGCTAAAGTTTCCTGTTGGCTTTAGTTAGTTAGGCACGCCATTCACTAGATTACTTTTCTGTTAGAACACATTAGCGAGGGGAAGGACCGCCACCCACTGTATTTTTGTTTTATTGATAAAAAAAATAAACACTCTTTGTTCTAGCTTGCCTGTGCCCGGTCTCTATTAATTTCAGCTCACCAATTGCTCCACTCAATGTGCACCCTAAACTTTTAGGTGTGTAACAAAAAGTTAAAATTACAGGCTGGTTTTTCAAAGATTCTCTAAAGGTTATGATGGTTTTTATTAGCATCACCATTTCATGTATTAGTTACGCTAGTGAAAGGTTGGAAATTACAGACCTTCTCCTGGGTCTGGGGTCTTTATATTAGCATTCACATAATAATAATAATTGGGTTGCCTTCTCTATACCCTTTGTCTACAACATCAAAGGATTGTGGCCCCCACCACATTGGTGAGCGGGATAAATGTCTGAACCCCTAAACGACTAACGAAGACACACCTCTCTAGGAGTAGATGTATCTGAAGAAGCTTTCAGCAGCATAGGGCACAGAGGGTCATTCACCCTTTTGTATTAGAATTATCCTATGAATGGGGTTTTCCCATCATATAAAACATTGGGGTTATGTTTTAATGATATACTTAAGAGTAATCAGTTTAAAGATTTACAAGGCTTTACTTTATTTCATATTTTACAGTTTGTACGTTGAGTGAACTTAATCTACTCCATGTTTTCTACAAAATAATGGCAATAAATATTTGAACTCTCTTCAGTCACTCTATTTAATGAGACACTTTTAAGTGTTAATAAGAATATTAAGGGTACACAAGATCAGGTCAATGAGAGAGTTAGACTTGAAACATAACATTATTAATTAGTTTTTATTTTAATATATCTATTCATGCATTTTGTTTAAGCCTCGATGCAGAATGATATTTAGATTAGACATGGTCAAAGAACTCTACACTCACCCTCCAGAATCTGCAGCAGGTGAGTTTCAGAAATATTCTCCAGCTGATCCCAACACAGTTTCTTGATGTCTTCAAATGAACAGCCCTGCAGAAATAAAGATACTGGAGGCAGAAAAGTTCATTTCAAACATAATTTGACCTATAGATATTGATCTTCACATTCCCAGTCAGTAAAATGTGTCTGACAATTTTAGAAACAGTCAAGAACCACATCCTCAAGAAATTATTTTAGGACAAAGCTAAACACCAGTGCTGTTAAACCAAACATGGCATTCGCTTCTCCTGGAAATCGGACAAATTAAACCAATCAGGTCACGACTTCAGGATTCTTTAAGTCCCTGCCGTAAAAAAGGAATCAAACCCATCCTTTAACTAAAGTTCTGTGGGGTGAGGTCTGAAGCTGAGACTAGTGCATACCAAACATCAGGTGGGGGACTTTGTGCTTTTCAAAGAGTGCACCACAACATGCTGCTCATTAGCCTCAAGTGGACCCACGATTGTAAGTGCTTCTGAGGAAAAATCAACTTAATAAACTGAGGTGAAGAAAGAAGTGATGTGGGTCCTTTGTGTAGAGACTCATTAATTTCTCAAAATCAAATATTCTTTGAAGAGTCCTGTTCAGTACAGCAATAATGTGACCTCTTGTTACCTTGAGTTCTTCTGGAAGCATTGTCTGGATCTTACTTGAGCCCAGAACATGGAAACACTGATCGAGGAGCTCTGGACGCGAGTGTGTGTATGCGCTGATAGGCTTCAGACTGCGGTTAAGGTCAAGGCCCCCCTCCTCCAGGTCACTAGAAAGAGCTTGCTGTAAACACACAATCAGACACTCGGGTCAAGGCGGTCACGTTGGACAAACTGTTTCCAACACGTCAGTTAAAATACTCGATAAACCACATAACACGAATTTAAAAAAAGTTTAACTAGCTGAACGTAACTTTATTCAATCAGTCTTTTTTTCTTGGGATTTAAATGTTTGTCGTGAATTGAAACACACGCTTTGAAGTGTACCATTTCGAGATTTAACAATAGCTATGTAATGAAACACATTAACAATTAATAAACGCATGTCTTCAAATTATCTGCCTGTATCTTTAACGTCATTTTATGTAAACACAGACACGTTAACAGTCGTTTGCACTTTCTCTCTCTCACCTCTGCGCTGGACTCGACATTCCTCTTTTTCACCTGACCCACATTCTGCTCACCGTCCGTATGTGCTCGCTTGCATTCTTTCTCTCTTTTCTTGCCATCCAACATTTTCTTCTCCTGCATCGTCTAACGTTTAGACAACAACGCCACTTATCTAAAAAGCGCTGTCGCGCATCGATGACGTGACAACGAAATCCTGTCCTATGGGGAAGCTGGAAATATAAACTCTTAAAAAATGGAAACATTTTAGCATGTAACATTTTAACATTTTAGAGGAAAACTACCCTGTAAAACATGCCCTGCATATTTATTAATACAACTGTATATAGTACATTCTAAACCTATGTAAAATTCAACAAAATAATAAATATTTTTATGTCAAATCTGTATAAACGGCATCTCTAAAGATTAAATCATTGCTTTTTAATCTCATAACTCATAATTATTTTTGCCTAAAGTCAAAAGTCTTGTAGTAATAATTGTCTCATATTTGTGTTTTAATGCACGTATCAGTTGTCTCACGTACTGCTTTCCCTAATATCAGAAATATAAATAGAATCCTGGTTCACTCACCTGGTAGTCACCTCTCAGGTAGATTTTTGCAACTTTTTACCGTACGTTCTCTTGCCAAAATCTATATTTATAGGTTGTCGTTAATCCAGAATTGACAGATTACGATAACCAAGATTTAAAAATATATCACTCCAAATCTGATCAATTTTCATTGGCAACCCATCACTATCCCGACTCTATTTAGTTCAAAGTCCCTCTACTCACCAACAAAGCTCACCTTTTTTACTTATCTGAACTCTTATCAGTCTTCATTCATTTGCACCCCTGTAACACTAGACCCCAAACCATACAAACCATTCCTATATGCTCCCAGGCATTTACCTCAGCCTTCTGGAATTTACATTTACATTTATGCATTTGGCAGACTCTTTTGTTCAAAGCGACTTACATTAGGGGAGAGACATTATGCAATCTGTTACACTGTCAAAGTCTATCTCAGCGTCTCATAATAGAAATTGTATCAACTGATCAATAAACCAAAGCAGTGAGGGAGTAGAGGAAGAAGATAAAGAAAGATACAGTTTTTTATAGTAGGTGTTCCCTGAAAAGATGAGTTTTCAGTTGCTTTTAGAAAGCTGTTAGTGTTGCTGCTTTCCTGACTGGATCAGGGAGTTTGTTCCACCAACCAGAAACAGTGAGAGAGAAAGTTCTGCTCAGAGTTTTTCTGCCTTTGTGAGATGGAACCACGAGTCGCTGTTCCTTCTCTGAGCGCAGGCTTCTGGAGGACATGTAGGAGTGTATGAGCTCATGGAGGTAAACAAGGGCTGATTTGGAGATAGTGTTGTAAGCCAGCATTAGCAATTTGAATTTAACACGAGCTGCAATGGTTAGCCAGTGAAGAGTGATGAAGAGGGGAGTAACATGAGCTCGTTTCGGTTCCTTGAAGATAAGACGAGCTGCAGAGTTCTGGATCATCTGCAGAGGTTTGAGCGTGTTTGCTGGATAAACTACCAGCTGATGTTTTGTTCTGGAGAGCTTTAAATCAAAAGTTAAATCTTTTTACTCAGACAAGCATGAATGTATCTGCATAGGCAACATTACCGTAAAGTAGATCATTGCCCACAGGTTGCTACCCATCTTTAGAATTATAGAATTGCTTAAAAAGTTAAATTTAAGTTTTTTTTTTCATTTAGCCCTGAAAAGTAAGCTTGATCAATTCTGCAACATCTTCAGCACATATAGAAAATCCAGACGACATTAAAATGTACAACTTTATAGCATTTAACAACAAAATTCATAAGACTTTTTACTCTTTAAATGTGCCAAATGTTTACTTTTATTTAGAAATTTAAAGTACAGGATTTTGACAAGACCAAGCCTCCGGATACACAATTTCTACACTTAAAGTTTTGCAAGTTCCAAGGGATTTTTTTGCAAGTTCCAAGACACAATGTTTCACTTCAAGTGTAAAAAAATTATCATGTATTTCAGTTTATTTTCTTGTCAATTTCTTTTATTTTTTTTGTATTTAATATGCCTTTTTTGTGTTTAGTATGTCCTATCTGAATTGACATTTCTTACATAAATATATATTTTTTTTATATAATAAAGGCCCTTGTGCCTTTTTATAGCTGTTTAATTTTGATCCTGTGTTTTAACTGTCTTAATTTTAAACATGTTTTCTGACTTTGTAAATTGATCTAAAAACGACTTACAGCAATGCACAGGAAAAGGACTAGTTTTTTAACATAATGTAGAAATGTGTACTTAAAAGTTATTAAATTCTAACCAATTATTTTTTATGTCTTTGCTTTCATGTTTTATGTTGCGTCTGAACCTAGAAAATAAAATATAAATAAATATATAAAATAAAATATAATAAATATTTATTTACTCATTTGCCATTCTCCGTCCCATTGCAGCAATGCATTCATCCTGTGACCGGGGACCTATCACTGGGTTTCTTTGATCTTACTGAACACGCAGACTTTCAAACAGACAAACAAAGCAGCCCTGTGTGCTGCTCACGATTTCTAAGGTCGTGTGAGAATGATGGACAACAAACAAGCAAGCCTCAAGATAAAGTTTGTTTGTTCCCTCCCTTGTCTGTGCCATATGCAAATCGGTCCAGAGGGGGAGGGAACGGACAGTGTTTAGCATGATCTGTCTGTGGGAAAGTGAGGGAGATAATCCTGAGTGTTTCACCAAGGAGGAGCAAGGCATTCAGTCGCCACCCCAACCCCCCAAACAACCCACAGCTTGCCACTTCTCAAGACAAGGAGATTGTGTTCATTTTTCATCAAAGCCCCTTCTCAACCCACCTGCTGGAGACCTCCTCCACCGCGAGCACCATACACACGGCTTTATGCTGAACACCTGTTTTGCAAGCCATAATATGCCATTGATGCAGCGGCATCCCCAAAATCTCATGCTCCCCCTCGACGGTGTATGAATGAGAGTATTTTTCAGTATGTCTAAACACACATTTTTGGCAGTCCATTTTAAATGTGGTTGAAACTATCAACCCATACACGTTTTCCAAATTTCTCTTGAGTTACTTAGAAAAAAATTAAAAAGCTCCCAAAAATTACTTTGCTTATATAACTACTGATAAATGACACTAGTCGAGATCTAAAGAACGTTTCCCCTTTCTTCTTTAGTCAGATGTTTATTCTTTTACAAAGAAAAGGACTCTCTTTACAACGTAACGTTCCCAATGATTCACTGCATACAGTAAATATTTGAGGTTTTTTCATATTTGATAGGTGAAAGTCTGAGGTATATCTAAGCACAGACAGAAATTGCTTTTTTTTGTGGATTTCTGCACAGAATGTTTGGTCAACTCTGTGGAACTCTGGCGAAGGCTTTTAAATGTTCGCAAAAACAAAAACTAGAAATATGGTTTAATAATAGAACCAAGCATGTTCAACCTCATTAAGACTAAAATTCTTCTCATTTTATCCCCTGGGCCATATTAGTATTTTATATCAGTACTGATCCCAAGGTAATGTAATTTGCTGTGGATTTTCTCTGTGAAAATTTGAGGTCCCCGATTCCATCTGGTTATAACCCAAATATTAAAATGGTGTTCCAAAAAGGCACAAAGCCTTTTCTCAGTTGCAGGTGACTAAGTTTTCATACTTAAAGTGGAGTATTCTTTTAATTACTGTTGAGCAGAGTGTAGTGACAAACCTTTTTTTCCATCTCCAGTAGAAGTTTTAATAACACATTTGAAAAAATAATTAAATATTATTTTTCTATATAAAAAAACAAGAAGCAGGGCTCAGGGTTATCATAAAAATATTATTGAATGTTATATTGACATTTCAGAAGTGAACAATAAAATGGAAAAATATCATTTATAATAAACACGCTTTTTTGTTAAAAATGAAGATAAATAAATTTTACCTTTGGGAAACTCTGATGTTTTTGAGTTTTGAAGGAGATAGTTCAACCTTGTAAAACATGGAGCTGATCATGCGGGGAGGGATGCTGGGGAAAGCAATTTTTGATGCTTAGATGTGTTAGATTGTCACCATTAGGGGCAGTATAGAGTGGTGTGGCTTTGTAGATGATGACGGAATTCTATTTAAATTGCTTTTTCAAGCAACAGCCAAATTAAAATGTATTTAAACAAACTAAGAAGAAGATAGTATATTGTAAAAAAAAAGCACAATATATTACATATTAATAACATATTATTTTTTTTAAATATATATCTAATGATGTTATTATTTATATCATATTATATTAGGTTTTGCAAAATATTTCTGGGATTTTACTCATTTATTGGTATTTTTGTATTTTACAATGCACAAAAACAAAACAAATCTGATTTATTGCTTGATGAAAGTAATTCGATCCCTCATCAGAGAAGCCCCAAACAACAAGAACACTTTTTCACTCCCCATCAGGTCCATTCTGCCGTTGTGGCTTTGGGCTAGCCATTTCACCTGCGTTGCCCTGAATGGATGAATGTGACTGGTGGGGTGTGTCTGCTGGTGGGCAGGAGAACATAGGCTCGGAAAGGCAGCCACATCCTGTCAGACTGCCCCAATGCAGCTGAGGGCTACAAAAGTTTATCACCACCAGAGTGTGAATGTGGAGTGAATGAATGCGCTATATAAATTGAAGGCATTATAATTTGTCTATAATTATAATAGGTCATAAAGGGTAAGTTTTCAGGTGAGATTTAAAAATCTGGTGGAAGAAACAGCTTCAGTTTTTAACAAATAAAAACACACGTGCACCCCCACACACAAATAAATCTACAAAACAAATGCACACACATTTTAATAACTCATGAACGCAACCTGTACAGAACTGCAAACAGTAAAATCAAGCTGCAACCTAACCTTCTGATCTCGACTCTGTTTTTCTCAGCAAGCTAACAGATGTAGATTGAAATACACAACACATACAGAGAACAAGAAACATTTGTTTTGTAGCATTGCTTCTTTATTGTTGAATCAGTTTTGCATAGGAAATACATCCAGTTCCAGTAAATAACAGCAGTAAAATAGCTGCTATCAGTGTAGGCTGGTAATGACAGTATAACGATCACAAACAGTCAAGAGTTATTTACACTTTGCTCAAAAACCTTGTTTAGCCCCTGCACCAAGCGCAAACAGCTAGAAGGCAAGGCAGTGACTACGGTTCATCGATGAAACTGTCGAGGTCTAAAATAAAAAGTTTATAAAAAAAGAAAAGTCTACATCGTACATTCAGGAAATGAAAATTTGCATAAAACTGCTGTGAACATGAATAAAACAAACTTAGTAACTAACCCACTTGCCACAGCAGCACTGTGCATAGAGCACCGCAGGACACCAACGAAAATAGCAATACAATTAAACAAAAATTGTATTTTAGAGTAGAATAGTGTGGGGTAAAAAACTAAAATAAAGGAGGGAGTTATTTTTAATTCCCTGAAGAATTTTAAAAATTATTCTACAAAAGAAAAATCCACCACTTGCAGAGGCACCACTTTAAACTTCCATCTTTCTACACGAGTGGAATATTTAGAAATTCCAGGGTACTTGTACTTAATATAAAAGTGCACAACATAACGCGGAACCCAGCGGAGATGGTTATTTCTCGGGTCTTCCTTGCATATGTTTTTACTGCAGGGCCGTAGCTTGATCATGTTTGCTCGCTCTGCTCAGTATATCTAAATATCTAATCCAGACAATAAGGACCAGAAGCACCAGCTGTGCTGACACTTATTCCTGCGTGTTACAGATGTTCCTCACAGTATCTTTGCAAACAAACAAAACTAAAATGAACCTAAACAACTTTGTGGCAAAGATCGAGAACTGCTGAAAGTGCAAATGCTCAGCTGTTTGCCTCAACAGTGGTGGCAACACGAAGAGGGTATTAGAAAATGCTTCTGGACGAGAAACAAACCTTCTAAAGACGACAAACCCGTCGCTCAGCACAACCCTGATTTTTGTCTTCATCAAGAGGGTGAAAATAAATGATTTACTAAGCAAAAAACAGAAAAATGCGATGCTGGGCAGAGACAATATTTTAGTACTAGGTGCCTTTCTTATAAAGTGACTCTAGGAGTTTGCAAAAACACAAATTTAAGCATTAATTCTTGTTCTATTTTCAATAAAACAAAAACATAACACACTCTATGGCCACACTAACACAACACTTCAAACATTTATGAAATGTCTAAAAGTTTATCCACATCAAAATAAACAACGACCTTCATGTTTTAAAAAAAGCAATGGGATAGAAGTCGCAAACAATAAAGGCAACCTCTTTTTAGACAGGAACATGAAGCTACGCACAAAATTGAAATCCAAATTAAAAACGAAGGCCATTGTTTACAATTATTTATACAATGGGGAAAGAAAGTAAATTTACAGTGTATACACTTTAATAGACAAAACAGCTATTTTTTTTAGAAGGACCCTCATCTAGTGTCTGAGACACACATCTACACACACAGTTCACCAAACCTTTTTTAAACAAGTGCTACTGCAAACTATTGCTAATACAATGCCCTTCGAGACGACCCCTACATCTGGCCTCCTTCACTCTTTCCAAAATACTGCAACTCTATAACCCTGACAACCCAACTTCTCTAGGAGGAAATGCCAACGCTCTTCACTGACTTTGACAGCAGAACGTTAATAATTCAAACTAAATAAAGAACATATTATCAAAAGAGCATTTTTGCTTAATCATAAATGCACGCTAGCAAATTCAGCTGAACTTGGAAGCGATCGTTTAAATCTGGAGTCTGTTGAAACTAAAATGTCTTTCTTTGTTGTCTATGGAAGTAAATGTTGGGAAACTGATTGCTTTATGCTATAGGTGCAAAAACAATGTTGAAAAATAAATTATTCCCTTTCATCTACATGTAGAAGCGAATCAACTTAGACGGGGAGGTTCACAACCACAACCTAAAAAGACTGCATTTTCGAAAGAAGACAATAAAATAATAAAAAAAGATTTTTTAAAGATTTTTGCAGTTTTAGTGTGACGGAGTTAATTAATAAGGAGCATAATTATTTACACAATTAAGGCATTTGAAATTGCATAAACTGTTGTGTGCAGGTCAGGGATATCTGCAAGAAGAATGCCTGTTTCCTAATGGTTCTTGCTACCTGTGAGAATTTCCTACTGCAGGCCCAAAACATTTTTAGCATTTCATTACTTGTTAGAGGAAAAACAGTTTGTTTTCATGATTTATAGGTTTACGGGCGGAAAGATGGCACAGTTGTGGAGTTGGTCGTTCTGTAACCGGAAAATTGGCAGTTCGATCCCCATCAGGTCCCTTCTGCCGTTGTCACCCTGGGCAAACCACTTTACCCACATTGCCCAGCATAGATGTGTGTGACTGGTGGGGGGTGTTTGGTGGTGATCAGGCAGTATGGCAGCCACGTTCTGTCAGACTGTCCCAGGGCAGCTGAGGGTTACCAAGGTAGCTTATCACCACCAGAGTGTGAATGTCCTGAACACCTGCCAGCTCTCTTTATATTTTCTTTTTCAGTTCTTCAGTGAAGGTAAAACTTGCACCGCTTTACTAAAAACATGGTTCATATTTACTAAAATACCTGTTTCTGTCTTGTTGAGCTCTACAAGTCAGATGCATTGTAATCACATATAGCATTAAAGTTAAAACAGAGTGTTGAGAAAATAGAGGCAACCATGCTTTCACAATCATCATTCTTAAGCTCTGCAATAATCTTCCACCTTGTGTTAGAGTGGAAGTCTGTTTCAGTTTTTAAATTGGCTTAACATTTTCATTTTTTTTCTGTGTCTTTTAAATTCTTTGATCATAATATGTATTGCTGTTTGACTTCTGCTATTTTTACAATTTTATTTTATACTTTGCCCTATATTTTACTGTAATTAAACAAACGGTTTGTTTTATGCCATTATGCTTTGTCTTGTGTAAAGATAAAACACTTTGATCAATGTTAGTTATATTTAAATGTGTGATAATAATAAACTTCTTGTTATTAACTAATTAAATAATGGTACATCATATATTTAAAAAAACTAAGCTGATGTTCATATTTGTAGTCCCTTTGCGATGCTTTATTTGTATTTTCATTAAACAAATAGCTGAATTTGTCTTGGGTTGACAGTAACAAAAGTTCAAGAAGTAGCAAACGTCATTAAAACACAGGCATTTCGCTTCTCTTGTTTCTAACTTGTAACCGATTGTCTCTCTCAAGCCACAGTTGCCTGCCTACTCTAATCTACGCACAGGAGATGCTACGGCAACCAAAATGTTATGTTTGTTAGTCAAAGTAGACAAATCTGTGACAATGCTCCCACCAACGTGCGTCTTCTTATACAAGCTTTAAAGTGTCCCAATCTTGCAGAAAACATAATTATTCCTGCATATCTCCTCATTTAGGTACAGACTGGAAAAAGTCCTTGTAGCAAACTGCATAAAAAGCAGTCCCAGCTTAAATCTAGTGAAAATAGAAACAAAACTAAGAGCAACATCAAATAACATTTAACGTTTGCGCTAATTCATAGTTGAACTAACATCTAGCATTCCACAGAGCTAACAGCACAACCTACTTAGGCAAAACATGGTATTGTATAGATATCTGATCTCTATAATATCATCAGAACAACAGATATTTAAAACAGGATAAAACGGACCTGAATACTTAAAGTAAATAAACTAAAGGACAACAACGCTGGTTGTTTATAAAGTTCACAATGGCAATTCTAACCAGGCGTGATAGTATAGTGTATGAAGGTTCAATTCTCAGTGTCATGATTTTATACAAAACATCTCTAGTAAAAATGATTCAGTTTCTTTAAAAATGTCATAAATGCAGCAAAACAAATAGTGAAAGTGTAGTGTACATAGTCAATAGCAAGGCACGTAATGTGGGTTATATATAGTTTTCGTGCAAATTAAGACAATTTAAATGATTAGTCGATCTGATTGGAGAGGCATGGTGAATGCTGGGAGCACTCACTGATTTCTGAGAATGCAACCGTTGTGACCAAGTAAAGTGGGTTTAAAAGCACCTTAAGAATTGGCCTTATGCTATTCATTTTAGTTTTTCTATAACTAAACCCTGCCCCCTTGGTTAAAATAGCTGACTCAGGCCAAATCCACACATTTAAAAAACTGAAGTTAGCCCACACATAAACATAGCAAAATCTACTGGTAACCAAAATGTTTAAAAAGAAAACAGAACCAGTCAAAACACAGTTAAAGAATTCTGATTGGCCATTATGTTTATAGAGCATATCCTCAAATGCCTGGCAGACATACCATTTTGTTGCTTTCATGGGAGGGTGGTTACAACATAAAATAAAATGTTTTTTGAAAACTGAAAAAGAGACTGTGTGTGTGGACGTGGCCTAAGGCAAGCTAAGAGAACAGCTCAGTGGTCTTCAACATGAGTAGGGTGGCATGAGAATACAAGTTGTTGGGAGAATTTATATTATATACAAATTGGGCTTTAATCTGTGATAAAGGGATATATTCAGAATTCCAAGATAGACATTACTGATAAGATAACATTATGAGGTGCAGGTCCACTGGTGACAGTCCATTTGACTTACCGTTGAGAGACAGTAGTTAACATCATCTCTCATCCAGATTTTTTTATGATGCAATTCAAAGACACATTTAAGATACACCTGCTGTATTTATAATTTAGCAAATAATTTTATTTTTTTATTGAAATTTAATATTTTTTAATTGTTTGGTAAAAATCAACTCCATTTCCAAGTCAAATCTGCTTTTCATACTAAATATTCCCCATGCACAACCTTTTACCATTTTTGGGGTAGTTAAATAACACAAAAAACCTTTAAGAACTTAATGAAACAGAAACTCAATGCTGACTGGCTGATCTCTCCTTTTGGGGCGTGGTTTAGCAATAGGTTAACTGACTCTTCCTTTCTCGCAGACAAATTGTAAACAGCAGCTTTACAAGCTAAGAGCAGACTAAACATGCACATTCGATTGGTGGTCAATTTCAAAATAAACCATTTTAAACACAATGTGTGTCTAAGTTTGTTTTTACCTACTGTAGGTTTTCAATTTCATAAAAAAATAATAAAATACAAGTAATTACCCGCTTGTTTGGGTATGGCTCAAAATAAGTGCTGTCTTTTCATGTTTTTTCGGCTCATGTAAACTTTCACGGCAGTCTCACCCTCAGCTACTAGGTTTCAAAAACAAGGGTGATTTTCTTTCCTTGTATTTCTGTTTATATTCACTTCAAAACGTTTACTCCCTATTACTTTAGAGTCTCAGGGTAGACAGACTGTGATAGCTTCCCTTCAATAAAATCATTTAAATTGCACTTACCTCTAATCAGATTTCGATCCAAAGAGGGCTATATTTTTAGCCTAGTGCTATGGGCCTTTTTTTTTACATGTAAAAGGCACTCATAGTTCTCACTCCCGATGAGATTACATGACAACCTTCACTATAATAAGTGCTGGTCTGACATAATTAAAGATTGAAATTTTGCAGCAAATGCAAATTAAAGGCAGTGGGCAGTAGGAAAATAGAAAGATTCAGTTCCTGTGGTTATATATGAATATAATGAGGCTCTGTTTAAAGTAAGTGTGTTTGAATATCAGCTTGCAGCCAGCACTTATGTGATCAATCTCCTCTAAATGGTTTCGTAAACCAAGACTAGTCATTGTGACAAAAAACACTAACATAGAAACTCACACAACATGCATATACAGTAAGGCATCAAAAGTTTTAAAGGGAAAGGTATCTCAGTTCACCCCGATGGACTGTTGTGGGAGGGTTCATGACAGGAAACTGGCTCTGATGAATTCTTCTCCCACCCTCTCATGGACAGTAAACTAGAGCTTGTTGATTGTAGTGATGCTTGCTGGTTTGTCTGGGGAGCTGATCCCTCTTCAATTGCTTGATTCCGCCTGAAGAAGAGGCTCACCAATGATGTTTATGCTGTAATTCTGGACATTTGTTGGCAGAATTGGAGTCCCGTTCGACACTTGGAATGGAATTAAGCTCGCCCAGGTACCAGGACTGTAAACACAAAGAGAAAAATACTGATTTTAGGAATTACTAGAAGCACCAGTATTTAGTATGTTGGGTAATTTCAGTTAGATTTGAATTAGATTTTGGAAAATGCCGAAATGTCTCTGATACTTAAAGTATCATTGCGATGGTCTCAATTTACGTGAGGCATCATAATTGAGTCCCAACACACTTTTTCTATGTGTTTATTTTTATTTTTTGCTTGAACGTCTCTTACGAATGCCTCCAGTCCTGTCCCTGGTTGGTTTTCACCAGTAATAACCCACATGGCTGATAATGCTTTTGATTATTTTTCCTGATTTGTGGTAGGCCTTCTGTGGGGTTGGGTTTCAATCTCTGTTTGTTGAACACATGACTTGGACCAAACCTTGTTACTAATACTATAACTATCAGAAATGTGTCCACCTTTATGTTTTCTAGCAAATCACTGATTTGCTCCTTTTACAAGGTGTGATAGAAAAATTTTATAATCAAGATTAATTAATATAATAGAAATATTAACATAAGTCATTCATAATTTTAAATAAGTTTATGTTTACAAGAGAGAGGGAGAAGGATTGTAGGGGCTGTTAGTCCAGCCCTCTAGCTAGACTTTAACATCTGGGACAAACCGGAAGATGTATCATTGGAAGACGTGGTCATGGAGTTTTTCTTTATCATAACAAAAACTTCAGGACATTCTTACCACCTAGGATTTTTGTCAAATCTCACTTTGTCCTCTGCTGTATTGCACATTCATGCACATGTCAAGACCATGCAATGTTAAGCATAAAACAAAACAATTAGGATCAGAATTGATAATGCTATGCTTCTATTTGCCTGCTTGATGGTTTATTTTCTACTGTGACTCCATGGAGTACAGCCATTCACAGTTCTGAATATGCTCTGAGTGGCATCAGCTAGAACAATGTTAAAATTAGCTTAAAAAAAAAAACAAGCAGTCCATACAAACTTCTTATAGTACAAGGCCACACAATCAGCCTTGACTGATCCCACAATATTTGGTGTATGATGGGGTTGGTGACCTCTCAATGACACATACATATTCTTTAATACCTTAAAAACTATAAAGTTACACACAAAAAAACAAATGTATAGTAGCACATCGATAGCACTCT
Organism: Danionella dracula; assembly: GCA_900490495.1. Classification (NCBI taxonomy): domain Eukaryota; kingdom Metazoa; phylum Chordata; class Actinopteri; order Cypriniformes; family Danionidae; genus Danionella; species Danionella dracula. Next base: position 850,891 of record UELW01000578.1, read on the forward strand.
AATTTTTATGTATTTTTTTTATTAACGTTTTAGACGGACAATAGTGACAGGGAGGTTCTGTCAAACCTTTTTATTTGTCATCTTGGATATTTGAATCTTTTTGGCTTGTTTTTGGGTCTTAAGGATTTTTTTCTTCAGTATTTTAAGAATGACCTACACAACAATTAACAGGTCAAACACATACGAACATATCAAAGCACAACTACTCCATAAAAACTTTTTTTTCTGTTGTTTTTTAAGAATAAAAAAAATATATAATTGTTTCTGTTTTCAATACACAATAACATTATACAATTTTAGGGTTACACTTACTTTGCCACATTTAAATATGACTCGCACCCCAACAGATTCCCTTTTGACCACAATGAATTAGCTCAATAAAATATGTCACAACTGATTGACAGGACAATTATCATTCACATCAAATCTTCCTTTACAAAATCACCTTCACATCAATCCCTCTCACTTATTTCATGACCCCTCTTCCTTCTTTCGTGACATTTTACGGGTTAACTATGGAACTATTTCTGTTCACTTATCTAGACTCACGCGTGGGATGTTTACTCAAACCTGAGCAACTGACTTTAGTTTGGGAAGTAAATCAAACCAGAGAAATTTAAACTTTTCTGTTCCTCCACTGTGTGAACACTATCACATCGCTGAGATGAAAATCCAGGTCAAGCTTAGTGAAGTTTTAGAATGTAGTACCAGGTTTAAACAGATCAAAGCAGTTTTGAACCAGTCCACTAAGTTATCACATTCCAAAACACAAATTAACCTGGTCATGGTACAGAGCACATATGATGTGTGCTGCTATAGCATTTAGAACGGCACTTTTTCTTTTATTTCATTTTAGATTAGTATTCACACATACACAACATAGAATTTACTTCAATAACTAAGATGAGTCATCAATGAGGTGTTGAAGAAAGTACAACATGCTTGTTGAGTTAATATAATTTAAATATGATCTGACTGTTAAAATAGTCGATTAATTAGGATCCTTTTCTCCACCACAATTTAAAAAACTTGTCTTATCAGATTGCCAAACACATTCATTCTACATGCAGATTACAGTCCACAGCCCTGTTTCATCAGCAGTAACCAACACACACAAGCAGCTCTTTGTTCACACCTTCCCAAATGCCATGATTATTTCTATTTTACCCCTAACAAAATAAAGAGATTGGTGGCATGAATGGTGTTTGCTGGTTGTTTTTAAAGAAGAAAGAAAATGTATTATACTAGAGGTGTAGACTAACTGTCTATGGAAGCCTAAAACATTATGATCTGAAAATTCAATGGTTAAAAAAAGCATATGGCTAAATCTACTAATTTCCCAAATAACTCTTGTGGACATTATTTAAACAAGCTTTTTTTAACTGAGGGTGAAAACTTAAAAAAACTTCTACCAGTTTTTCAAGAACAATTTACTGGTCTAGACTGGATTGAAAGATGTTTTGGACCAATGTATAATAGACTATATATACTAAATACTATATAGACTAAACATCAGAATTAACAGTTTAAAATAAAAGGAGACGTTTACCTTTGCCAAGAAATCCCATAAGTTTCCTCTGAGCCATATGACCTGATGTTTTGATTCACGGGGCAGTCACACATCCTCAGCTGTCAATCAAACACCTCTCAGTCAGACAACTGGGCTAGCACAACGGCACTAAACATTTAGCATGCAACAAAGCTGTACACATACGCACAGTAAAATAGGCGTATTAAGAAAACAGCAAGGGCCAACGCAGCACTAACAATTGTATTTAAACTACAGTTTGCTTCACTTCAAAAGTTGCTTTTAAAACCCAAAGAAGCATAAGACTGTCATTACTTGCATGCAAAACAGATGTTATTATATAGATAGCTAATGTAGTATCCTGAAAACAAGACAAGAGGTTAGTTTACAAACAAAGAGAAAATTATTATTAAATTATTATTGAAATGAGGAACATGCATTTCAAGCACTACATGTAGTGATGATTTCATTTCTGTTAGAAAGAGTCAGATTTAGCTGAAATAACTAACAAAACACGCTATAGTAGGTCAAATTATAAGACTTTATGCATGGGGGAATGCATACATGCATGAAGATGTGACTCGTTTTGTTGTATACTAATATTATTTGCACATACAGTGCTATTTCCCAAAATCTAACTTTTAAGTAATTCTCTAATAGACAATGCCTTCAAATCAGGGGCAAACAAGCTACAACTGCTGCCTGAACATTTACTGGTATTACTGCAAAATATTTTTACACTGCCTCACTAATTCTTCTGTAATCGAACAAATACACTTTCAACACATACCATGCCAAACCTCGACATAGTACAAGTATCTTAAATAGCCCTCTGCGGTGAACACAAAAGAGGGAAACAATTTATATTCATATTTTTACATCGACCTAGATGTATTTATTTCTGAATGTTTAATTCTTAAATCAGAAAACAGTCAAGCCTGACTTTTCCTTGTAATAATGGCTATAACTATATATATATATATATATAAATATATATATATATATAAATTTATATATATATATATATATATATATATATATATATATATATATATATATATATATATATATATATATATATATAAATATATACATATATACATATATACACACACACACACACACACATATCCAGGGCACGAAGCTCCCATTCCACCACATCCCAAAGATGAAAAAAAGCACTCCAAAACCACTGAGCTACATGACATGAGCATGGGGGAGAAAAAACAAAACAAAGAAACTCTCCTAAAACACTGTAAAGAGTATGATAATCTATTAGGTGGCTCCTTGACCCTAAAGTTAAATTGGTCAAGCTTCCTAACTAGATTCGTTTCTGATAAGTTATGAGTTTTCAAAAAGACCTTTTTAGTTGTAACCGACAAACAAAATGAAACAAAAACGTTTTCAAAATAGTCACATATGTGTGGACAGTGCCAACATTAAGTGAAAGTATCTGGAAGCAAAAAACAAGTGCTGAAATGTTTTGTGTGCTGAGTTAGGCAAGGGGTCTGAAGGGGTCTGAAGGGGTTAATGCATGTTTTACAGAACACCAAATAACCCTACATTGTACAATGCATAGGGATGATGTGGCATGAGTTAACTTTTGCCAATGTATGACCAAATTTATTAGGTAGCAGAGCCCTGCAGAAGCTACAATGTATCTGTAAGTTAACACCACTGGAAATGCTACAATCCACATAGCATCATGTAACTGAACACCCCAACAAAAGCCCAGTAGAAAAAAAAATATGTCAATACATTTCATAATATCTTATGCTAAATCAATCACAATTAAGCCTGTTCTGTGTGGAAGGGTATGTTTTTTCCAAAAATAGTGCAATAGGCAGCAAGTTAAGTAAGTTCAAACATAAACCGAGTAAGAAACACTAGTTCCTGAGGGATCGTTAGCAGAACACATGATTTATGAAGTTAATGCAACATGCGACTGTTTGTGATTAAAGTTTGTGAGGAGTCTCTGGTTCCGAATTATGTAGATGGTGTGAAGGTGACAGGTGATCAGAAAAATGAACGTTGTAGTCTCTATATTCTAAACACAAGGTGATATTGTTATACAAAACTTTTTATGCTTTCTAAACTGGTTGTGAGCTCACAGGAACTTAAAGTCTTAGCACTGTGTTTTTCTCTCGCTCCAAAACTGTTCAGAGATGACCCAGGATTTGTCCAATTTGATTAACGTATTGCACACTGACATCAGGTATGGATTCATCAGCCCTCATCTAGTAAAGTCAGAGAGTTGCAAAGCACAAGTTCTAAACATAAATTTCTAATAAATAAAACAATAAATAAAAGAAAGTAAATTAATAAGTCTGGTGTTTCGTAAAGAAACACTTTATAAATACATTTTGTTTGATTGACTGAAATTACATACACATGAATTATAAACACAATTTTAAAGTTAATTATATACACACCTTTATTTTGACAGCGATTTTTTTTTTCATAGTATGACAAGGCGGCACCTTTGGTGGATATTTCAAACTAACAATACATATTTATGCCATTAACAATAGATAAGATGCCACCAATCACAGCTAACCCTAGTGTGCCTTTCATGATTATTTTGTGTTTCATATTTCAGTTATTTCCTTTAAATGGAAGCACTGAATGACCAAAATTGCTTGGAAATTCTCCCTGAAAATGCAAAAATGAACCCCCTTCATTTGTCATTATAAAAGATATCGATTTATGTTTTACAAAAATTCTGTATTTTTTGTGAAAAGAGCTGAACTTCAGCTAATTTTGAAACAAATATGTGTATGCCACAGTTTATGTCTTCTATAGTCTAAAATGTCATGTCTTTTTTTGATTATAGACATTAATATTGTCCACATTGCTCTAAGTGTAAAAATAGAACACTAAATACAAATCGCACTTCTAGCCTTACAGTTCTACAATATAAATCTAGTAAAACAGGCACTTTGTCTCTTTTTTTGACACATTTCCACTTTTTAAATGAAACTTCTCTATTCATGTCTTTAGTGACTTGTTTAAATCTCTTTTTAGTTCTTTACTTTGCCCTCTGCAATAAAAGTTATGTTTTAAATAAAAAGAAGGGTTTCTTAGATGCTTGAATGTATAATTCTGCTAACCATCACTGCAGTCAGTTAAACACACATCCAGGATATTTTTCTGGCTTTTTCATGTCTTAATTTTTTGCACAATTGAGCATTTCACCATCCCACAGGAGGGCACCCCAGGCGAAGGGTAGGGTAAAGCACTAATTATGCCATCGCTTCATGTACACAAATTCTAATAAAGCAGTGTAGACCAAAACCCTAACCCAGGAACAAACCATGCCTTATAAACCCTTTATAAATAAAAAGAAACCAACATGTTTCAAACTAGCAACATTTTACTGGCGTACATTTCAAGAATGTGCAAAGAACATTGGAATTTTAAAGCTGTTACAGTCAAGGTTTTGCCACATCTTTTTAGTAATCGATCTGGTGGCAGAATCCCGATGCTGCTTTTATTCTTGTCTAGTTTGATTAATGACTGGTTTTGTTATTTATATTATTATGACCACATTTTATTATGTTAAGCAGACCCCTCTTTGCTTTGATGCTGGTGTCAACTTTTATGTCTATTTTAAAGCTATTGATTCTTTGAAGTTTAGAATGTTGAACTCATTCCAACCATTCAGCATTCAGGCATTGTGGGAAAGTTTATTATCACCTGAAAAATATTTAAATGGTAAAAGCATCAAAGATTATATCCTTGAAAATGCAACATTTCTAATCTAATTCTACTAGTTTTCTTCCAGAAATCTATATGAGAAAATAACTTTTTGTTGTATCACATATATAAAGCTCAGAACTATTATTATAAATCTAACACAATATCTCAAATGTACAAAATTATGAGATAAAAAGTGCCAAATTTGACTCAAGTAAAGCAAAAATAAGTTCCTTCAAATTACTAGACAGATGTAGATAGATGGATAGATAGATAAATTACCATAAATAGCACCACTGTCACTATTGCATTCAAACAGACAAAAAATTGCTAGATGTTCATTTGAGGCATGTCTCAGCAGGAAGAATTTGAGAAATGTAAAGTAGTGAAAAACAGTAATTTAATTTAAACTCACCTGTTGTTGGTGAAGAAAGGTTGGATCTCTTGAGCTCAGTCCCACAAAACGGTTGGCCGTGGGGGTGCCTGGCGCTGAATACCCTAAATAAATTAAGAATCACATCAATCTTTCATAAGTTATGGAAACCTTTTGTCTCTGGATATAAACTATAGTACACTATTTTTGTTGTTCCTTGCTCAGCACAATGATGTAAATTAACTCTGAAGTTGTTTTATAGTTTATACAGAATCTTTTTAAGATGATTTTAAGATTATATTGCACAGTTTTATTCAAGCTTCATCACAGACTTTGCACAGTTAAAGGTTCCACTTTTAGCTTGTGATCAAACTTTGCATTTAGTTTCGGTATTTTGATCAATCCATGCGAAAATAGCATGTAACATACAAGGTGTGTGTGTGTATATATATATATATATATATATATATATATATATATATATATATATATATATATATATATATATATATATATATATATATATATATACACACCTACATGAAGATTTTGGAAGTTCATAATGATGTATCTACAAACACAATAAAAACACAGTAATTTAATTTCAACTTCCATCTTTCCTGCTCATTACCTGTCATAACCTATTTGTGTTCTCCTTGGGAGAGAGCACTAAGGTGGCTGTTAGAAAAAAAAAACATACATAAACGGCTTCATAATATAAACCGTAAAGTCAAAGCGATGAGAAAAACATCCTTGACTCTTCATCAAGTAGTTCTTTGGCACAGTTTTCTGCCGTGAGATCAACATGAGAGCATGTAGCAAGCATCATCCAGCTGTTCTTTCATGGCCTACTCATGTCATCAAAACAGCCAGCTCATTGGTCATTATAATTGCGAAAAACCAATCCGATATGGCAGAATTTGCACCAATCACTCGGACAGATGTGTGAACTCCCGTCGGCGCTCACGGTTTTCGATAGAGGTGTGATCACACATGAAACTTTAGACAGAATATTCTGATAGGTGTGTAAAGGCCATCATAGCCCAGAAAATATGGTACTAGTTATGGTACTAGTAATATTTACCACGCAAATTTTATTTAACATCAAACACACAAGATGTGTTTTAAGTATGGCTCATCACAAGTGACTCACCCTCTGATGAAGTCGTGATGGGCTTGGAGTCAGGCATTGAGAGAGACACGGGTCGCACTGTCCCATGGTGGGGTGAGGGTGCCAACACTGGTGTGAAATGACCAGGCACTTTCCCGAGTACCTGGCTACTGCTGTTAGGCTAGAAAACAATATATACATAGCTCTGTTATCTCATATCGTTATCGCTCTAAAAGACTATGCAGAAATGTTCTGTTCTCATTTCCTGGGTTGTTTTCTGCTTGTTGTTTTTTATTTTAAATCTCTAGGTGGCATTCCCTGGGGTCAAGAAATGAACATGCAGAGCCACTCCCTGACAGGAACAATTGAGACACACTCCTGAGCACAGAATGGGGCAACACAGGGAACAAATCATGGAAAGAAAATGTTTGTTTAGTGTCATGGGGTCTTCCATCTATTTCCAGCTCAGTTGGAGTAACCATTTAATTGGACATAGAGGTTTTTGGACTGATAGCAGACATCAATTTGCCCAAAGAAAATCTATGCAAGCACAAGGAGAATAAATAAACACCACTGTTTAATTGTAGAACTCTTCTTACCTGGCTACTCTGTGGACTGGATGGGTCATAAGGCTGCATATAGCTCTTGAGAGAGTCCGGTGGGTTGAGGTGTGGAGGGTAGCGGATGGCCCCATGCGAGATGTAAGCTGAGGGAGCAGGAGGAAGGATAGCAGGGGCTGAAAACTGCAGTGGAGAATTGGGAGGTGGACTCCTTGAGGAGATTACTGCAAAGATATAGAATAAAAAGTAATTTACTCTCATATTAAATTTTTTTTTCTGAAATTACATTATATAACTCTCATACAGCATGAGTTTTGAAAATTATTTTTTTGGTTTTCTTGGGCTAGAGAAGATCCATAAGTAAAATATTTGACAAACCACTATGTCCAACAGTCAGTCCCGGATGGTGGTGTTGGGGGAAGGTGCTAAGACGAGGTGAATGGTCCTGTGGAGATGTTGGGCTGAATAAGGGCTTCTCCGGTTTCTTCAAGGTGGGAGAAGACATATCTGCAGGTAAAGATCAGCAGGATCAAATATAAACTTTATGTTGTTACACATTTCAACAAGCTTATATATTACAGCACTGTATATATATATATATATATATATATATATATATATATATATATATATATATATATATATATATATATATATATATATATATATATATATATATTACAAGTACTGCGCAAAATACTTTCTGCCTTTTCGAAGAATAATGTCTCACTCAATATAATCCCTGGCAGCACTTCTGAAAAAACATCCTTTTTGCAAAGGTCTCTGGCTAAGAGATCAAACAAAATCAAACAAAATTACCTGCTGTTTACACTTATGTATGTTAGGGAAAGGCCCATTTTGGTTAGGTTAGGTTTAGCATATTAGTGCTGATGCAACAATAAAATAAAAACAAATGTTTTTGTAACTAATTTTAGTATTCAGCAACAAAGAGTTACACACTGTTGAGACAAGGTTTGTTGATGTCAGAGGAAGGGTCAAGTTCTGAGTGAGACTGCATGTGCTTGAGTAGTGCAATGAAACAAACAAAGTTATGAAATGGTCCAGATGTCAAAGAATAGTAGCTCAGAATGCTGGAAAGCCAAATCTCCAATAAAGATTCAGTGCCTGAGTTAGTCTCCATGAGCAATGGAGCACCAATGTTACAACAGCACAGAGAAAGTTTATCCATCAGCTGGAGGTGATTCTTTAAACCTGTGAGACTCCAGCGTGTCGAATCGCTCCTGCTCTGACATCACATCTTTACTGGTAGTAAAGTAAGTCATGATCCTGGAAGAGGTCATGCTTCAGCCTAGGATGACCCTCGATGCTCTGTGAAGACTTGCACAAGCTGAAGGTACCTCAAGTACTTCATGAAAACAAGGCAGCAGAAGCTTCAGGTGCTAACTAACCCCAATTTATTCTTGTTTTGTGGTTACTTTCTCACATACTGAGAGCAGCAGCCAGCCAGTGGGTGAGTTACAAATCTGCTCCAGATCTAAGTTACAGAGGTTTCTGCCCTAATAAAAATCTGGACGTTCTCCTAAAAATAGCTAGATCTATAAAATTATACACTAATGAATAATACAAAGTTGTTTTAAAATTTCAATTCATGGCCCCTTTAAGGGCAATCCTTTCAGTGAATGGTGTTGGCGTCAGGGAAAGATGATCTTCTAGCATCAGTTGGGGCAGTGGTTGGGTTTAGGAATAGATAGTTGATAAAGATGATTTAATCGGGTGGCAGCAATGTATTTCTTACATATACAAAACATGATGCTAATGACTAAAATGATTAATGCTTCCAAGAAAACAGTAGACAAGATTGTTTGTGCGTTTTCACATTCTATCTCTATGCAGTTTGCTTACTTCATTACAAAATTACAGTAGGGCCAATAAACAAAACTCAAACCATCAGCCATCAAATGTAAAATCTAAACAACTTTGGGACATGTAGTTCTTTAAACCGACTTTTTGAGGAACTATATATTCAGTTTGAACAAACTGCCTTACCTTGGTCTCTCTCATGCCAGGGTCTACTGGCTGGTGAACTGGGAGATGGGTAAAAGTCTGGGCCAGTTGGGCTGGTGTCCATACTGTCCTCTTGGATTGTTTTAGGCCGCTTACTGCAAATAAAAAAATAATAATTTCACTAACATCAACACCAAAAGGACAAATTATTTATTTTATTGGGAACGTTATTTTTATCACAAAAAATGTATACTCAGATGATTCATCTACAAATACATATCTAAAGTACATGAGAAGTGTTTTCTAATAAATGTAATAAAAACATGAAAGAGTTGAGTTTTATTCATGTCTGTAAATAATACTAACCTGCCAGGAGGTGAAGACAGTGAGCGATGCAAACTCACTCCTGAATTTAGGTCTTGATAATACGGCTGACTTGGCATGTCAGCCATCAAGAAGTTCACTCCTGTAACTTGTGTAATAGAGCCTGGGGAGAAGAGTGAGAGAAAACTGCCAATGGTTAGGCACTGCTGGAATAGCTCTTATGATCACAACTTGGTGTAAAAAAGCCTGCAGTGGTATAACTTTTGACAAACAAAATAGAGTTTGTTTCAGAAATGTATCGTCTCCGCAACACATATTCTGTGTCCTAACCACTGAGACTAGCCTCTTTGATCACACGCAATAGTGCATCACAACTAGTTTAGTACGACACGAACTAACAGCTCCAATTCCCATTTCTTAAGATAAAAATCTTTAAAACAAAATATGTTAGAATTGAACTATTATATTGTAATTAACCCCAAGTCACAACTCCAGGTAAGAAAGCAGGGAAGGAGGATGAGGACAGTAAATTTGAATAAACCAAGCTAACAGCAGGTGCAAGGGAACACGAGAACTTCACCACAATGTCAAACCACATGCAGCAGACACACTGTGGTATTTATAGGACAGAGAAAAAAGGCAAATGAGAAACTAAGAACAGCTCTTCAACTATGAACCGTGCTTGAACTTGTCACAATTACATGTCGAAAGAAAAGTTGATGAATAATGGCAAAAGTAAAATAATACTAAACTTTTGTTGCATTGTTAATGTGGTGGATAACAATCTACAGATACAATGAACATAATTAAATCCTTCATAATTGAGTTAAAAAAATTTTTGATAATCTTATTTGGATCCAGATTGTTTTGTACCTTTCGATAGTGACACAATACAATTAATACATGTGTACCAGAAATTTGAATATTGAGAGTAAAGCAAAAAATAAATTGATTCAGAAAGTAAAACTTCTATTCTATATTAGTTCATAACAAATATTTAAAGCATGTATTTGTTTAAATTGTAATAATTATGAATTTAAAAAAAAAAGTACATAAAAATTATTTTACTTAGTCTCTATCTAGTCAGCTAATTAAAGCTTACCATCATTAACAGCCTCCTTAAGGAGGAAAACAAAGAAACTTTGTACACCACAAACACGCATTCACATCCAGTCAGAGTTATCGATTCTAGGATCAATGCTTTTGTGGTGAAATCTTGATACACGTCGTCAACACATTCATAGATAGAAATGATCAGCTACTCTTAATACCAGAGAAAACTAATTGATCAAATAAATCTTACAACTGTTGAATTGTTTAGTTTTTACAATGGAAATCTAAACCACCAGATAATTATAGGTTAGCAGGAGTCTAAAATATGACTGATATTGGAAATCGAGTGTTTCCATCTAAATGGAACATGACATGCTAATTTCCCACAACTTTAATAAAAAAAAATGTATGTATCAGTAATTATTGAATATCTCCAAACATAAGAGAAACATTCAAAGCTCTGTACATGATACAAATTTAAAGTGTTGTGTTATCTTGAGATGTGATCAGGACCACTTATCTTATCATAAAAGTGTCATGCCCTTAAATCCCCTCTGCAGTTTTTTTTCCGAACCTAACCTCTTGCCTAAGGGTGGAAATGTCTACAGCAATGAGAGAGACTCCTTCTGTCATCAGCTTTGATTGAGATAGGCGTGTCTACACATCGACTTCGATGAGAGAGAAAGAGAGAGAGAGAAAAAGAGAGACTCACCAGACTTGATTTTCTACACGTGTTTTGGGCAAGTCCCTCACTTAGTAACTCAAGAATGTGTATAAGCATAGAGCGGGTTGTGTTACATAATGTTGTGGGGGCTTCACTTATGACTACGAAATGTGCTTATGAACTTTTTTCTTTTGTTCTATGAAATGTAATGTTTTATCCTTTGGTTATTTACCTCTGATCTGTTTTACTGTCTGTTTCATCTATGGTCTGTTTATATTCCACTGAAAAGAATTTCGAACTGGCTTCTCTAAGAGTGGTTCAACAGTAACCTAAAACACATTTTTGATAACGATAATATATCTGAATGCTGTTTAACAGTTCAATTTTAAAACTAGCCAAGCAAGTGTAAATCTACACAGCAAAATCCTAAGAGAAAATTTAACTCTACTCAGTGTATTTGGTCCTTCCCTGGATAGAGTAAAAAAAGCATCAAATTGAAGTAAACTATCTAAACAGTCAGTTTTTCAATTAAATACCTTAATTGTAAGAAAAGCTTTAGAAGAAATATTTGTATTCAGCTATATACAATTTGCGAGAGTATTTATTAATCCTTTCATAATTATAAATAAATACAAAAAAGTTGTAATTATTCTAACTATTAATAATAACTCTGTTTTGAGTCTATTTTGTGCTTCTCTATAGAGTAAATTGAACTCACTAGAATTCACAGTATATATTCTCAGGGTCTTTGAGTTCTTTAGAACAGTTTGAAGTTATAAAATAAAACAATTCAAATTTGGTAAATGTGAAAAGTAAACAGAGTAGATCACTTCAGGCTGCAGTTATTGTTTTACTTTAGAAACATCCAGGAGCAACTAAACTTGGCAATTACTGTTGTCCACTGTATATGTGTTGGAGATGTGGGTACACAGCAAAAATAAAAACATGTACACAAAAAAAAATCTAATTTATGGCATTGCCAAAATCACATATTCAAGTAAAAGAAAGGCATGTGAAAAAATAGTAAAAATAACAATCAAAAGATGAACATATTTGAAGACGAACAAATTTGTTTATGGGTTTGGTGACACCGTATACCATCCACAAAAACAACAAAAGTGTCTCACAAAATTCTAGTTTAACTTATAGGGCATTTGTCTCCAGTTCTATTTAAGGGTTTCAAGGACCTTGACTGAAAAAGGTGAAATCTATTCACTGCCATTAACTAAGTGAATAAAAGAGAGCTACTCACTTCTGGATACTCTCATCAGCTCCGAAACGCCAAAGACACCCGATTTAACAAAGCTGTCTTCCAAGTAAACTGTGGGAGACAAAACCATTTGTACTGTAAGAGACAAATCATGGTTTTAACCACTAGAGGTCACATTTTCAAAACAAAAGTACTGTTAAATCACATTAGCCTCACAATTCTGTGTGTATATGTATATACTAAATCTTCTAAAACCTTTTAATTAATGTAAGCCCTTAACTGCTAGATGTACAATACTAAACTAATGGATTCTAGACACTCAATGAAAAGTATATCCATATGTGATTCAAGACCTCAGCAAAACAAGCAGATAAGGAACAGCTGGAAGGAATCCCAACTTCACTATTTTGACAGAATATGGGAATGCTTTAAACCATGATCCTCACTGGAACAAGAACTGCTCAAGGTTAATTCATTAAATATTCCAAACCCTTGTTTACGCATTTGACTGTCTAATGGGTTGAGCATGTTGCACCTCCCTCTTGATTTACTCTGTATTTTATACCAGGCTTTCCTTTTGAATTAATCTAGAAACAACTTAACAATTATTTCCACTAAAACAATGCTTGATTATTCTTTTGCAGATGCAATTTTATTTCAGGCAATTTATTTCTGTTCTTTTGAGTGCGTAGTATGAAAACAGCAGCATGCTTGATGAATGCTCCACAACACAACAATAGTATCTGAGGGAAACAATTATATTAAAGCATGCAGACTGGCAGTGTGAGCTAAATAGCCTTAATATATTAGGATTGTAGAAAAAAAGGAAAATTTTTAGCTGTAGATTTCACACTCAAGTGCAAAAGAAATATTAAACCCCAAAGGAGGTAAAGTGTAGGCCGTTTTTTTTTTCATTACATACACCAAACACTTACATCATAGCTATAGCTTCTTGCACTTTTTTTTCATTTCATTATCTGATAGAATCAACATTTTCTCTGGCTAATCCAGCTAATAGTTGGTGAATGGGATGAACATATCCTAGATGAGTTGTGAGTGCATCTACATACCAAATATGCTTACCACACACACACACGCACACGCACGCACACACAACTACAACCCCACATATGGGCAACTTAAATCCACCAATCAACCTGTTTTTGGACCATGCGAGGAAACCGGAGAAACCAGAGGAAACATAAACATGCTGAAGGAGAACATGCAAAAGCCACTCAGAAATATCCAGCAGGGATTTGAGCACGGAGGGAAAAAAATGAGGAAAAGAAAGCAAAAGTGAGTCTAAACATAGGCCTCAGCAGCTTGATAAATAATCACTGTTAGACAAGGAGTACCATTCTCTCCATAGCTCTAGAAAAACAAGCGATGACTACTATCTCACAAGGCACTGTTGCCTCGATGTGGTGGCTTAATATACGTTTTTTTCTTGTAACAATTGGGTAATGTAATGTTTGAAGAGTAAAATTGAATCTGGCTATTTTAGTAATATTTTAACTTCTGATGTAGATGTTTATTGAATTAAGTGAAAATATGCACTGTGCTGACGCACCTGGAGGATTCTTGCCAGACTCGTTGTTGCTGGGACTTCCTGGCTGTTGAGAATCTGAAAACATACACACACACAAAAAAAGAGTTGATTAAAAAGCTGAGTCCAAAATATTTGTGGTTCTAAAGCCAGGAGTCACTTGAAGATTTGCTAGTTTTGTTTAGTTATGGACATCTTAATAGGAACTATCCCAAAAAATGTTTTCAAACTGTTTTTAACAGTTGTTGATATTTTAGATCATTTTGAGGTTAACAAAACCCAAACTCAGGAAACTGAAAATGAACACAAACAAATTTAAACACAGAAAAAAGAAATAATCATTAAGCTAGTATATAGATGAAAAACAACCTCACAAGGGTTAAACAGACTACGGGAGTTGCAAAAACATATCGGCCCCAGAAAAGCAACCGTCAAGAGTATATAAAGAGTTAAATTGAGAAGCAATAAGCTACCAATGATGAAGTGATAATGAGATAAGAGGGGTGCATTCAACATTCTAGACAAGAGAGCACATGGCACATAAATGCAGAACAAAGCCATAAAAAAACATATAATGGGTTATATAAGTTACAATGGTAATATAAGTTACAATAGTTTAAACTTGCTTAACTAATGCTATAACTAATATATGTTATAATATATAATAAATGTTATAACTAAAATATATTGTAATATCATCCCCTGAACAGAAGGAAAAAGAGATGGGCAATATATTTTTGGACACTTGTTCTGCTAAAATAAAGCCTGCGACATCTGAATCTGTGATCTGTGTGTAAGGGAAAATACACTTGATTCAATCCATTTAATCTAAGCAACCCTCTTTATTATCCCTTTTCATAACAGTTTAGAAGTATCAAATATTACAGCAACTTTTCAAACCCACACTCAATGTATACAATGTACAATTAGACCTGCGGCATGCATACTGTCGACATTTCAGAGGGATGCATCTGGCAGCCATTTTAGAAAGCTGCACATGTACAGTTATGCTTGCCAAAGTAACTAGAGGCGAGCCAAGAATTCTTCCTCTCTTTCTCACACTCCAACCTAAGGCTGAAACTTTAAAGAGAGATAGAGAGCAAAACGCAGCCGAAGAGTCAGGAATAGCTCTTAAGTTTAGTCAGCCCTAACCAAAATGTTTTAGCGGTGCAGGTGCAACTCTGGATTTGTTTGCAACTCACTGCCTTGCTCTTGTAAAGGACTCCAACAGTTATGAGACAGTTCCAAATTTAAATACAAATAGAAAGAAAAGCATGCTACTTTCATCATTTGACATTTAAAAAAAAATGTCTAAACATATCATACACATATTTTGTCGGTGTGTATCTCCATGCTTAGAAAATGGTTTCAGGCATGTGTTTATCTCTCTGTCTGTTTCCCTCTCCCTATCTCATCATTACAGCAATTGTTGATAAATCACAGCTTCTTATCAAAGTTTGCTCTGAGCCAAATGCAGATACAGTGAGCAGTGTGCCAGCTCTGCAGATAATGTCACATGAAGCTTGTTTAAGCAAACAGCTCTTCTCAATGCACCTCCTTAGATAAGCTTTGTGTGAATTTTACAACCTCCCATTGGTTTGTATTGAGGCTTTGATTTTGAACAAACACCAGTTCATTATTAGATGAATAAAATGTAAACATTTGCATGTTTGTAAATGTTTATGTGATGTTAATGTTTGTAATATACCAAATGTTAATAAAATGCAAGCATATTTTTGCCTGTATGTTTATATGCATGTCACAGAAACAAAATGCAAAAACAAAAAGTGAATATCATGATGTCAATTTTCATATTTTACAATGTAATCTAGGTTTATGGAGTTTTTGTGTCCATACAATTAAAAAAAATCAGTAGGCTCTCTAAAACATAACTTGCATTGCAGCTTCAGTTTTTGTCAAGTCTGATTGCGAGCATCTTGGCCCAATCACAAAAACTCCTTAAATATTTACAAGACTTTTTAATGGTTTATTTCTCTTTAACAAAGACAACAATTTATAGAGGTGCTGCATTATTTCCCTTATCTACGTCTCTTAGCTACCAGACAGCCCTAATTCCTACTGACAGATGCTTTTTGGACATGGACTCTCTCACAATAAACCAAAAATCTAGAGGCCCTGCTCCACATATAAAATATCTCTTAAAGTGGATGTTTTGCTGTTTTCTTTATTGACCATATATCAAATCAGTACTCCAACAGCAACACATTTCTTAAATGTACTGAAAGATGAAGGATATATATATAAAAACAATGAATGAATGTTTATTATTATACATACATATATATAAACACATACATAAACATATATATGTACAGTACTTATATATATATATATATATATATATATATATATATATATATATATATATATATATATATATATATATATATATATATATGTAACTACTTTTGTACAAAGGTCAGTAGGGAAATGGGCAAAAGATACTATTTTTTATGCTCTATTACTAAGATAAATGTCTATGTAATTAGTCGCTAAACAGTTTTACATTTAAATTTAAAATGACAATTTTAATCCAGTAAAAATTCAGTGGGGAGGACAAAATTTACAAAAAAAATTTTTTTTTTGCAGTGATTCACACTATGTAGTTTTTTTTCAACCAGCTCTACTTAAAAATTTGTTTCTGGTTTTAATAAAAGTACAGTCAGTTTTGCATGTTAGTATTAATAGTACAACGCCCTCTTTAATTTGTTTATTTAATTGAGATTGAGTGAAACAATCCTTCGCATGACATTTAAATTTATGCATTTAGCAGACGCTTTTGTCCAAAGCAACTTACAGTAGGGGAGAGACATAAATGCAATTTGTTACACAATCAAAGTCTAATTCAGGTCGCTCATACTAGAAATTGCATCAGCTGATCAATCAACCATATCAGGAAGGAAATAAAGAGAAAAGGGGAAAAAATAGATTTTTTTCATAGAAGAGAAGAGTTTTCAGTTGCTTTTTGAAAGCTGTTAGTGTTGCTGCTTTCCTGACTGGATCGGAGGGTTTGTTCCACCAGCCAGGGACAGTGAGCGAGAAAGTTTTGCTCAGAGATTTTCTGCAGGATGGAACCACATGAAGTTGTTCCTTCTCTGAGCGCAGGCTCAGGAGTGTATGAGCGCAGGCACGTAGGAGTGTATGAGTTCGCAGAGATAGACAGGGGCTGATTTGGAGATTTTTGTACGCCAGCATCAGTGATTTGAATTTAACACGAGCTGCAATGGGGAGCCAGTGAAGAGTGAAGAAGAGGGGAGTTAACTGAGTTCCTTGAAGATAAGACAAGCTGCAGAGTTCTGGATCATCTGTAGAGGTTTGAGCATATTTGCTTTAAGTTCTGCAAGAAGAGCATTACAGAAGTCCAGATGTGATAGGACAGGAGCCTGAACGAGGATTTGAGTTGCATGCTCAGTTAAGAAGGGCCTGATCTTTCAGATGGTGTGAGATGCAAAACTACACAAACGAGTTGTCTTGTTGATGTGGTCAACTGTTTATGGCTGAAGGACAACTGCTTAGCCAAAATTACTCCAAGGTGACTGAGACAAACATTCGCTATTTGACAATGGCTAGAAATGCACTTTTCTGCACTCAAGTAAAAAAAAAAAAATATATGCTTGTCCGTGCTGATGAGTGGATAATAAAAAAAGAAACCTCGGACAACTTGACTTAGTTATAGTTCTCATTTATGCTTAATGCATCACCAAACTGTATCTAATCCAGAAGAATTATAGGATTTGTTTTGGTAGCAAAAAAGGGATCGGATCAGGAAATATCAGGGTTGGCAGATATTCAAATTCAAATGTTCGGGATCGGATGGGGTCAAAAAAATCAGATTGGAACAACCCTAATTACAGTGCAGACTTTCTCCAGAATATCCCACTCCTCCTATGTTACGACTACTCCTCTGGCCCTCTACAAGAAGAGACCAATGAAACGCAACTGCACTGGATTGTTTCAGTCTTGACAGTGGGAAATCAGCTTCTGACAATCAAGCAAACCCAGCGGGTGAACAGGGTGTGGAAATGTGACATAACCCCCTACCCCCCTTCACAATGCATCCTGGCCTTGAGATCCCACCTAAGCTCAAGCACTTGATTACGGTTATGAAGAGGGAAGGCTAAAGTCATAATCTCAAGGGATGAATGAGAAATTGAGCAGAAAGACAGAGGGAGGGGTGGGAAAGAGAGAGAGAGAGAGAGAGAGAGAGAGAGAGTTGAAAAGAGGGACTCAACAATGGTAGAGACAGGATGGGGTTGGCTAAAAAGGAGCGGGGTGGATCATGCCATGGCAATCAAAAGAGAGAAAGCGAGTGACTAAAACAAAAGCAAAATTGTGTGCCTCAGACAACCGTCTGTGGCTTAAACAAGGGCAAATAAAAGGACTGGCTGGGAAAACAGGTGCATTTTTCTAATTGCCAGACAAAAACATATGTTCAGCTAAGGGCTTGTGTTCTTACAGCATGTTGATAAAGACGCGCAAGCAGAAACTGAGACATACACCGTTTCACACGGTTAGGATTTCACGGTTAGGACTTGCAGATTTTGAAAATGGATTTTCAAAAAGTTTGACGGATTGCCTGACTAAAAACCTGCCATAGCTGTTGTATCCTAAACGTAAGCATGTCCATGATGTTAGGAACTATTTCCCCTCCTGTACAGTACGTTCCCTCAGTATACAGTGCTATCATTTGCTAACTGGACCACCATGTGACTGGACATTAAAGACTCAATAATAAAGTTTGCCCAAATCTATCAGGGGTTTTAAACAGTAACTATTGTAGGTTTATAATAATAATGCACATACGCATGTATCCTATGCTAATGTTGCATTAAGCTGCTGCTGTTCATTTCATCATAGGCTATGCAATGAATTTTTGACTTAAATGTCATCCAACCTAGTTCAACTACCTTTTTAAAAGTTTTTTTTGTTAATGTTTTTATGTTTTGTTATTACATAATTGTTATTTTTGAGTATGCTCGTAATACACTTTAGCTACATCATTTATGCTGTATATTTTGTATAAGCTTTATATTGATTTAAAATGGCAGTGAAATATATATATATATATATATATATATATATATATATATATATATATATATATATATATATATATATATATATATATATATATTAAATGAATAATAAAATAGAAAGTCATGACATCTTGCTTAAGTTTTAGTATTTTCTTTACTAACTTATTGCATTGCCAAAATGTATCTGTTCAAGAATGAATTGTATCAAGAGAAAAAATCTGATCTGAACATATCGGGTACGGTAGATACTCATACACAAATGATCGGATCAAATCGGGAACAAAAAAAAACTGACTGGGACATCCCTACTCAATAAGGTTGTGGTGTCAATGCATGTAACATTTCTATTTAAACACATTTAATTTTTCTTTTTAAGATAGAATAAACCCTTTTGATAACATAAAATGTAATTAGTGTAAAAAAAACAACGCATAACAAAGGAAAAAAATAGATCCAAGTCATCAAAACATAAAATAAGTAAGACCAATTAAGACCAACCCTTCTAATGATGTATCGCTTCTTCTCAGATTGTTGTTTGATTGGATAAGTGCATGAAATTGTAGGATGATCCATCTGTAGCTCCAGCAAATATTCAAGCTTTTTTGAAGCCGTGAGAAGTGAGAAAGAGCGGAGTGAGAAAAAAGGAAGGGAGGGATGGAGAGACTGAGACTATGGATTCAATTATGCATGCACATTTCCCCATTCATGAAGCGCTCCACAGATGAGGACGGGGAGGAAGAGCGACATTGTGCTGATTGAAGCTCCTGTCGAGAGGAACACTAATGAGGTGACACTCTGTGGCTGGAGCACAGCCAAAACAGTCCATTAACTCCAGACAAGTAGTTTAGAGAAGGAGAGATTGGGAGGAGAACAGATTGTGAGAAATGACTGAGAGGGAGAAAGTTGTGAATGGTGAAACAAGAGGATGGCGTGCACGATCAGGTGCTGTTTCTGCCCCTAATAAATTCAAAAGTGATTTATGTTCAATTTCAATGATTCAATACTTGAATTATCTACAACTAGGGGAAGTAGAATTCCCAACCCTTGCTATGGATTCCCTATGTGTGTTCTCAACTGTGACAATTGTTCAGATTTAAAGTATACAAATCTTCAGAATTCATGTGTCATTGGTTCATTTGATTTTCAATTAAACAAGAAAATCAAAAAAAGGATCTTGTGCTACTTTTTGTTTTCTAATTTTCCTTTAGGGAATGCGTATTATGAGCTGAAAGTTTAAGGAGAACCAGCATGAAAATAGAGAAGGATGCCCCTGAACTTCAGTAGTAATGGGCAAAGCGAGACTTTGAGAAGCACCAATGTGCCATATTCAATCGGGGCTTCTAAATATATGACCTCAAAACAGAGCAAAATACAGAAATCCGAGAAGAAGAAAAACCCACTCACCTGTGTCTTCTGATTTTTATCAGTGTAATTCGCATGCACCGAAAAAAAACTATTTAGTCAAAAAAAAAAAAAAAAAAAAAAAAAACAAAAAAAAGAGTTGTTTCTAACGAGTAGGATTTGTTCCTTTCATGAAAGGCAAATTGCTACACTTGAGTGCCATCTAAGCGCAAGGAGAGTCACAACAGGAGCATTAAACAGTAGCTTGCGAAATGCACCCTGCAGAGAAGCCATCCAAGAATTCGTCCGAAAGTCAATTTGGATAGCTATGGAGAGCCTTTAGCATCTTTAGAACATGTATATGTCTAAACTCTGCAACCTTTGTGCAACAAATTACGTGCACCCAACAGAAAAGTATTATGTATTTTAATGGCAAAATCATTGTATTACACAATTTTTATTAACCATGGGAACCAGTGAAGTTGCATTGTGGCCAAGTCAGCAATGCTGTTGCCTCTTCATTAGAAGATATTTAGCGTTACCACAACAAATTATTTTGTAGTGTGTAAACGATTTATTTTTTCACAGACAGATTTTTAATCTTTTATGTGACTTGTAAATATGTAAATATAAAAAATTGTAAATAATCAAATGACCTTTCAGATTATTTTGGTAAACTACTGAATAGTTAAAAAGGTTACACAAAATGTGCATTTTATTAATTTTGATTTACAATAAAAAATAAAAAACTACAATTTGACTATAGTGACATGTTGTGGAAGAAGCTTTTTTTCCCTGTAATGAATAATCATACTTTAAAAATAAATCCTATATTCTTAATAACAGAGTTCAGGTAGGGTTTGCGGATGTCTTCAAATGTTCAAACAAGTTTGCAATGTTCAAACTGATTTTCTTTTAGATTACACAAGCATGAAACTCACATGCATTATGTAGCAAAGTTGTCTTTTCCTAAAAGTCATCACAATATCAAGCATAGCAGATAGCCAAGCTTGTCTGTGGCGAGGTTCAATGTGATGTCAACTCTAGCATGAGTGCCAGTGAAGTGTGCCAGCATAGTAGTACCAGAATATATGGCCTGTCTCCAGCTGGGACAGAGGCAACAGCCAGCCATGGGTTAGCACACACATTTACACACACAAGCTAAATGGTCATTGAAGAAAACTGTATGCTCACGAACATCTCTATGATTCTTTTAAATGTCATTATTGATCCTTTGAATTCAGCGGATGTCTAAAATTGTAAAAAAGCTAAAAGTGTAGTGACAATATATTAAGGTCAGCGCAGTGTAGATTTTAGAAAATGTACGATTTTAGAAAACTCTTTAATTGTACTAACTTTTAAGCAATATTGTGATGGCAATATTTTGATAAAAATATCAGAGGAGTAGAACAGTAAAAATCAGGACGTTGCAGGTAAAACAAAGCTCCACTGACTTTTCAACAACATGGAAACATACAACTGCAACCACAAACCTATACCTAAACCATTGCACATGTTAAAAAGAGGTATAGTTTAAAATGGTATTCACACACAAAAAAGTTTATACTTATTTTTTTATGTTTCAGATTTATAAAAACACAACTTCACTTAAAAGTTTGTTTATCACAAAAACATTTGTTTAAAGTTTTATAACAGAAAATGTTATTTTGTGTTTTGCCTTTTTACTGCATACTAGCTTAAAGTAAAAAATCTGTTCATTCTTTCATAAACGAGGCCTTAATGAGATCTAATGGGAGACACAAACATGTCATAGCTGCTTGTCTAGAATAGTGATAGTATGTCGATGTCAATTAAATTTTAAATCCAGAAGAAATTTTTCAAATGCACTTAAAATGTTTTACAAAATATTGAAGATGTTTATATTTCTCTTATAATCTGAATATTCCCCTTGAGTATTTAATCACCATTTAATTAATTTATCTAAATTGTTTTGGATTAAACCTCTCAGTTCATGAAGAAGAAAATTTAGCTTTGAAACAATCACAGCTGGTACGATTAGATGTAAGCTCAATATATTATCAATCCAAATCTTATAAATCTATAGAAGTCTTGCAATTACAGATGCAAAAAAAACCTCTAGCCTGCCGCAAGTTATAATCCAATAATGCACGTGGCAGGAACCCTTTAACTTGGCAGGAGCACAGGGAAGGAGTTCCTCCATGTGCGTCTTTGCCTTGCTGGGGTGGCCTTGGGCAACAACTACATGTGGTTTGGCTCCAGTGTTCAGTGTATATGAGCGCTGGTAAGAAGCAGCAGCGCTAAATGAATTTCAGATTGTGTTGTTCTAGTAAAACCATAAACAATTTTAAACAAAGCCTGCTTTCATCAAAACTGGAACAATTGTGTCATTTTTATTCACCATCCTTTGACCTGCATAATCTCTCCTAAAATAAATGCTATTATATCAACTGAAATGTTAAATTTTCATTGTGTGTGTCAGTGTATATTTAGTAGATTTTATTCATTTTAAGATTCTATTTATTCTTTTTTTTTTCAAATTATGGCAAACAAACAACACACTAAAAAGAGTTCCAACCTTACCAAGAAATGACAACTATAAATGAATGTATATTCCATGTTTAGATTAATAACGAAAGTTATTGCTTTTCTGAATTAAATATGTTTGTTCACAATTTTTTTCAAAAAATGTAATTTGAGGTCAGCAGAATGAAGCCATACTTTTTGTTTGCTATGGTCTGTTTGCACTGATCTAGTCAGTCACTACACATTTTAATTATAAAAAAGAACAAACAACTACACACTAGATAAAAAAAACTGTTAATTTGTTTAACAAATAAGCAATTTAAACCTTAATATTAACTGTAGATTAAAATTAAAATGAACAGATGCCAGGAATCTTTCCGACAAAATGTCAATGTTTTATCAGGGCTGCTAAAAAAGCACAATTATTTTTGAATCCCTTTCATGCATGAACAAAATGAAATGTAGGTTTTTTTTTGTCTGTGTAAATTTACTGGTGATTTTACCCAGGTTAGCATCATTCGGCCATGAAACAAGTAAGAGGACTATTTATCAACCTTCGCCTATCAGTTTTCAAGCAGAGGATTAACAAAACTTAACAAAAAAAAAACAAGTTTGTTAATGGCAAAGTAATTTAATTAAGCAATAAATATTTGTAGATTTCTGAGCATCTGAGAATGGGAAATTAGCCCATTTAGGTCCATTAAAAACCAGCTACACAACTCTGCTGCAAGAATTGAGTTTTATATGTTTAATATATTTATAAATAAATTTGAATAAT
The DNA here is from genome assembly GCA_900490495.1 of Danionella dracula. Taxonomy (NCBI): domain Eukaryota; kingdom Metazoa; phylum Chordata; class Actinopteri; order Cypriniformes; family Danionidae; genus Danionella; species Danionella dracula. The sequence continues at coordinate 874,602 of UELW01000578.1, forward strand.
AAAAACTTTATTTTAGGTAAAATATAGAAGAAGATCTAAATAAGAGTTATGGTAAATTTAATAGAATGAACTATAATTAAAAAAAAGAATATTATAAGCAAAAAAGTTATTAGTTAGTAATTTATAGCCAAAGTTATTCCACAGTATAAAACAATGTTTACTCTCTGACAAATTACAGCTATTTATAGTATATTTTATTTTAGCATGTTGAAATGCAATTGTTTTTAAAACATTTATGTAACAAAGTAGTTATATGCTAATATACATACAGCACATCTACCAACAAAACATATCAAAGTGGAGTTCCTTGGTTCAATGCCTTGTCTTAAAAACACACAAAATAACAGCAAACTCAAGATCCTCTAACATCTCTTAGCTACAAACCAAAAACTTAAAACTAAACCTTTTCTGCCTACACAGACAGTTCTCGGAAACTTTCTTACAAAGTGCAAAAAGCAAGGCATATAGGGTGTTTGTCTATACAGTATAGTTTAAACGAATCACACCGATTATGTATCACCATATGGAATTCCTTAACATGTACTGCATTTCCTTCATGGAGACTGTGAGAGCTCATATAGTATGTCTATAGGGAGCGATTTTTAGGATGAAGAAAAAACTCCAGTGACATTCAGTGCACGTGAGGTGGGGGTGGGGGCTCCAGCAGGGCGGTCTCTCCTTGCTGAGGAGAAATATGCCATATGCACTCGTTGAACTGGGGCCTGTGCAGGCTGCACACCAAGGAGCCATTGCAGAACAAACAGTACAGAATTGAACCTAAAGAAAGCTCGTCCACAAACTGACTGGCAGACTTTCAGATTTACAAAAAGGTAGTAAGGAATATGAACTGGTTTTCTCTGTCAGGCAGCTTTAAAAATGACAGTAGCTTGACTCTGCCCCAGATTTGTTCCAGAGCTGCTGCCTTTGACACAAAGCTTCCTTCCCTTCAAAGCGGCAAGCGCTAAAGCAGTGCATCCGCTGCCGCACCCGTGGGCCCTTGTCCACACAAAGGTAGGAAATTACAGCTTAAAGAGCTCACATTCTGACCAGCTCTCTAAATCACATCTTGTTTCAAATGCCATTTTATATATACTTTAAGTGAACATGAAGGTAAACACTACAATGACCAATTTTTATTATTTTTTTGCATGTTTGAAACAGCTTCCAATGAACAACAATAATTAAGCAACTATGGCCTTGAAAAAGTTTGTTTTCTCTAAAAAAATAAATATATAAATAATTGACAAATAAAAATATGAATAAAAATAAATACATGAATAAACAAATATTTACATACATAAAAGCATAAATGAATAAAATAATGCACACATGAAAAAAATATAAATTAAAACACAACAAATAAAAACCTAAAAATAGATAAATAAATAAATGAACAAACTAACACACAAGCAAGCAGCACACATACAAATGAATAAATAAATAAAATAAAAAAACGTACAAAAACAAACAAACAAACAAACAAATAGATAACACTTAAATAAACAAATAAATAAGTAAATAAAAATATATATAAATCAATCAATAAAATGAGACAATGCTTAGGGATAAGACACATAAGCAAGTAAAGAGAGTCCATATTACATGCCTGCCAGCTGAAGTTTTATAAGGAATCAATCAACTGTTTTTGCCAATGACGATGTAAAAGAATACACCACAGTAGAAAACGCACAGCTTGTACTCACGTCGTGTACTTGTAAGGAGGAAAGTATATGAAGTGTCGGGGGATTCCTGTCAGCCGGCTCTCATTAGGGGGTGGTTAACCTGTCAACATTCCTCCTGTAGTCTGAATAGAGGCCTACGCTGATAGGCAGTAAATAAGCAAGCAAGCAGATGAATTGGTTCCTTTGCATTAACAGATCATTTGCACCTCATAAAAAGCCCTTTTCTTTTTTACTTCAGATTTAGCCCCTCCGACAGTAAACCAGGTACATGAAGTCATCCACAACAGGTATCATCTCAAACTCCAAAGGGCACCAGCTTAAGAAAGCATTGGCCTTGACATGACCAAGGCATTGAATGTGATTTTTACCTGGCAAGGCCTAACTCCTTTTCAATGAACCTTAGAAAAATGGGACATCTGTGGTCACCATGTACACTGTGCGTCATGCTCTGTGTAAGTAAGAGCACATGCAGGAATTGTCTGATGGTATTTTGTTTGACGGTAATTGGTAGTCTTTTCATATAATTGCAAAGTAACATATCTTTAATGTAGTAAAGCAGGCACACGGAGACACTGTTGTGACCTGCAAAAAAAACAGTTTTCTAACATGGTACACTTGTATCTTCTTGGTTAGTGTGAATATATCACAGGCATATTGATCCCAAGTTAAAGTATTCGACATCAAACATGTTATATTTAACTGCGACAGCAAAGCAAACGAGACATTAATAAAAGTGAGTAATAAAAATAGACCAACTAAAGGTGTCGTCAATTAAAGTTTGATTGCGCTGGTGAAAATGGGCAAAGCATGGGCTTGCATTGTTCCTGGTTGGCCTTTGCCAATTGGGGATGGTAAAAGACTTGACCATTTGACAACATACTGGGAGTGTTTCGAATTTTCCTTAAGGAGACCCCCCCAAACAGGAAAATTTAGTTAATAAACACAAATCGGTTTCAAACGGATAAAAGCTTTTGTGAGAGCTGTTTTTCAGGCATTTTTCCCAGGAAGAACCGTTGAGCGTCACACTTGGCCTTTGGCTGTTTTCTCTGCACATAATGCATGTCATCTCTTTGACTAAAGGTAACTATGTTTTTCCTCAAACGTGTGGAGCTTACTTACTTGTATGCAAAGATATTCCATGATTGTCAGTTTCTCAATATTTTACCATCCATATACTGAGTGAAGCCTCTTCTGAAAACTCTGTTTTGCTGTTAAGGTTTTCCTTAACTGAAAAGTTCTCTCTTTCTCTCTCTCTCTCTCTCTCGTGTAAGGTGGAAGCTCAGATTTTTTTTCAATTTTGTAAACTTATTATATAATTTAATTTAATTTCAGCAAATTAATAATTTAATTGACTATTCCGCTATGCACACTTTGCAGACACTAGCAGCACAAGATTTTATTTAATTTAAACATTACTTTTCTCCAGAAACACGCACACAATTTTAGTGGGGACAGCAGAAAGTCAGTAAAACACACACAAACTGAGATATGACCGGCACCCTATCACTTATAGACCACTGATCACAGATGAAACAGGCTTTTAATTGACTTTGCTGAAAACTGTTATGACCAGTGCTGCACATCATCTGGTTTTCTGTTTGCTAAGTTTTTTTGGACATACAACAGGTATGTATGCCCTCAGAAGGGCCTCTGAGCACACAGTTGCACAACACAAGTTCTATTGTTTGCAACATAGTTTTGGCTCTAGCTGTTGCTATACAATAATTTAATCTGTTTCTGCTGTGGAATCCTTTACCATTAACTAAACATGATTTAAAATTTTTGTAATTGTAGTGCACATCAATATGCCACTACAAAAAAACATTTTTTTTTGTAAATTAAGAATTATAATATATTGTAAAAAATGTGAAGACTGCTGCGTCTGTTTTATACAAAGCCACTTACGGCTGGTCAGGGTTGACAAATATTCATCTGATACTTCCGATCAAATGTTAAACACTCAGTTGCCAGATTTTTTTTATCGACTTCTTTTTTTGTTTCTGTATTATGAGAGAAGTTATTTAAAATACACAAGAAATAAAACTCATTTGAAAACTATAAAATACAATTTCAAAATAATGCCATTCAATTATGCTGGTTTAATCAAAATCAAAACTGTGGATTTTGAATGGGCTATAAAATATCTAGAGTTTCAAACAGAGAGGCAAGAGTTAAATACTGGAGATCTCTGAAGCTTGACATTCCAGTATACAGTGCAGCTTTCACCCATTCGGCAGGTGACTCTTAACCCTAGAGCCTGGAATGCAGCTCATTTCCTGATTACAAGTGCATGCAAGCAAATTTGTAAGAGAAGAAACCAAGGTTTGATTGAGTGTTTTGTTAGTTGTGGTGCACATTAGCTTTCACGGGTATAAAGGAACACAAGTACCAACCCCTCTAGACACATCTCTGAGGATTTAGAGGGACTTACTGTCTTTTGTGAACAAGCACAGATATTCCAATAGCCTCAATAGCTGTCAGTCCTAAGTCAGATTTAAAGAACTTTTTAGAAAATACAAAAAAAAAAGTAAACGTGCAAAACCAGTTTAGTCTGAATGTTGACTTAATTGTGACTTAATATTTTCTCGAAGTAAAGTGTTGATTTCAACTATAAATAAAAGACTCAATACATAAATATACAATACATAAGAAATATTAAATACTCAACTACAACAGAATCATTCAGAAGCTAAAAGAGGGGGAAAATGAAGCATAATGGTTTAAAGGGTAGTTTCAGTAACAGAAAATCCGTATGATTTAAAGTTATGATATAAAATAATATAAAATAAGTCCAAAACCTGCTAAACGTCACTTTAACCTCAACTTGATTTTTGCTTTTTAAAAGAGAATCATGTGTGCAGCAGAGCCCAGGATAGAACTGCATCTGTAACACTGGCTGGAGAAAAGATCCATGACCTCATGCATGCCCGCAAGCCAAAAACTGCTGCTGTGAGTACACTTACTGAGGTGAATCTTCCAAATGTTTGCTCTGAGACTAGTTATAGCACAATAAACATGCTCGTCCAAACATAACCTATACTTTTGACCTGAGATTTTTTTAAAGTTGTTTGATAGAATTGCCATTCAAAAATTGCTTATTTTGTTTGTGTGTGTGAAAAGAGATTCACAAGAAATGCTTCAGAAAACTAATTAAATTAGTGCCTGAATGTTGGTGTTTGCTGCACTAAAACATGAGGTGTAAATAATATTTAATTATAATTGTGATTGTAAAATAAATAATATTTACTGATGTACGTTTTTATACTTAAAAATGTTGAGTATTTTGTAAATGTTGTCTAAGTTATTTTATACAACAAAATATTTTAGTAAGGGGATCTGGCAATAACGCTGCTCCCACAATCTGCTTGCTGCAAAGAAGATCCTGTACATCAGTGATGGCATCTCAATGTGCAGACCAAGCCTGGATCCAGCGAGAATGGTCCTGATTTTCCTCCAGAGATGAAACATTTATAGAGGTGTCTCGAACATCTGTGACACCCAGACAGTTTCTCTTGACAAAATCACCTTCGTTTTCCATTTTGGTAAATGTTTTGTGGACAGGTGAAACTAGCAAACAAACTAGCATTTGCACCAAAAGACTTTTTAAATGAATACAGCCATCATATTCAGCTGCATGTTGCGCTATGAGATGACAATATATGAGCGTTTAAAGCGATTTAGCAACAAAGCTCCATGTAGCTTTGAAGATAAATCTGTGCTACATTCTCTAATTGTTTGTTTGTTTTAGGTGATTGGCAAAAAAACGCTATATAATTTATTTTAGATGTTTATTTACCATTAGTGTTAGCAGTTTCTTTAGCATTTAGTAGAAAGGCAAGGCAAGATATTTAAAAAACAATTTATGTAACAGGTAGTGTCCACCTTTTTGTCCTCCAGTTATTACAGGTTTCGATTTACATCTTGCTATTGTTTATTCCTCAGAACCACATTCAGTAACAAGTGTTATGTTTCACTACCACTAGTTTGGACCAGACCAATCAGTTTCAAAGGAGCTGCACAGCAAAAAAAACTGTTACAAAGCACTTATTGTTAGTCCTCTTCTCTCCCAGCTATATAGCGCTAGAGTTCTCTCATCGGCAGAATCAAAACATGCTAACGTTAGCAGCTAGCCTGTCACTTTTGTACATCTAACAGTCCTGCATTCCTTCTACTACTTTCTGAGCAAAAAATGTTTATAAAGAAGAGTTAATCTAAGCCCATCAAGCTTGTAAAGTTACAAAACGTTCTAGACTAGAGAAAGCACCTTTTTAGACTAGAGAGAGCAGTTTTGGTAATGTCCTGTATGGAGTAGTCCTCTCCACTATTATCCACATTATTTTGTTTCATAACGATTACTAATATAATAACAATGGGAGTTGTATATGCATCAATCTGCCTCTGTGGGGGAAACCCAGAATTAACCCTGTCGCGAGATGCTACACCTGAATTTGCTTCGGTGGTGCACTAATGTGTATAAAAATACATAATAAAAACAATAATTGTTTTTTCCCGATTATATAGATTTTTTTTATCATAAAGTCATCATAAAGGACATATTATAAGCAATGTTAGCATTGTGAACAGTAACACAAATCTCACAGAACATCTGTCCTCGGACTTGAATCTTTGTAAACAAAGGAATCTCTGCCAAAGGCATAAACACTCATCTAACCACCTGAAAACTCTGGTTACACTGTCCACACAACACTGTTCTACTACCGCAACAATGCCTACTTCTCAACAAATGTGTGGACAAAAGCATAACTGTGTAAAAGTAACTAAAATAACTGAGGGTCCTGAAATAATTGAGCGACAATGAAGGTGTCTCACATCCTCTCAGGCACATACATGCAGACTGTAAACAGACTTTAAGGGGTAGTGGGGCCCTGCACAAACACAGCAAGATTCAATTGAGTTCTTTATTGAGATGGTTGCCGAACAATAGCAGGCCAGACTATCCATTGAAAGTTGCATGTGTGTTTCTTGCAGACGGTGAGAGTAAAATCCAATTATCAAGGCCACGACATTAACATTCTTGCAGTCTGGCAGATGACGGCAGAGGCTTTTCATGCATTAGGACTACCACATAACCCTGAAGCACGGTGATGAAGATGTATAGACACTGAGCCGTGTCCTATGGGGGAGTGCTCATGAACACAAGGCCATTCATAAGGAATCCATAGCTTTTGTTGCCAAAGAACAACAAGACTGTCTGAGTCCTTTAACTACATGGCAGCTTAGGCTGAGAGCTGGAGTTTTCTTCTGAAGACATGGTGGGCCAGACAAGGGAGGGATTTTAGCACCAGGAAGTCAAATTCCATAATGAAACCTAACCACCGGCAATCTAAATGCCCTTCATATTCATGCATTTTCCTCTCGAAGAGCAATTTCATGAGCTAAAGGGTTATTTTTCAAACTGAATTTTGACTACAATATGTGCAATTTAGTAGTATGTTGTTTTTCTATAGGATAAAAACAATCATTTGCTTTACTTTGATATTAAATCTTTTATTAAATAAAATTTCGGTTAAGGTACAGATTCTTAGAAATACTGTATTCAAGTAATATAATAATGTAGACAAATACTCTGCTGTTAATGGTACAAAGCTCTTTGGGAAAAAAATAATAAATTCAATATTGTATATTGTCTAGCTTGTATTATTACGATACATCATATCCTTGCTTCTGTGTAGCAATATGTATTTAATTGTCATATTGGCTTATGTTAAAAATGTACACTTACTTTTCATCAAATATGATACTATATGATATATCATTATTTATTTCCCACTAATAAATTGGGTGAAAGAAACACATCCTGAGAAGTCAGCGGTTAAATAAAAATTTGTCTCAGCATCAGACGTCATGGCAATGGATCACTTTCTATAACAGATTCTGAAAGTTGGAAACGCTTCAGGAATCTTGAAGTCATGGTTTAATTGGTGAAACTTACCGTATTTCCAGTAGTTGCGAGAGTCACGTTTATTTTTGTTCTGCCTGGAAACAACGTGGAGGCATCAAAAAAATTAAAGAACAACTAATTATTGTATTATTATCAGTCATCTTCTGAAACTTTTTTATATGACTAACCCCGAAACATGAAGCTATGCAAAATGACATTGCAATGGTTGCTTGTTATGTCAGTTGAACGGCTCATGGGGGTTGCCAAACCCCCAGATATTCCCTGATGATCTGGCTACGCGAGACTAATCAAAAGAGTACCAATCAACCACGCAAGGATGTTTGTAGACAATAGGACACTGCAGTATGAATAGAAATCCCACAAACAAACCTTGGAGAAACATAAGAAAGATTAATTTGATCTGGAATTTACTCGTCAAATTTCAAAAACGCTTCATTCATAGTCATCCATTGGTACTTTGTCATCTCTATGAGTTCCTTAAACTTTTCCAGATTTCTCTCACATCTTTAAGCAGCGAACAATAGTGATCCTTTTCAATAACCTTTTTTTTTTCAAACATAGAAAGCAATTTAACTTTTTCTTCACTGTAAACTGCATTGGTGTACATGTGAAATGTAGTCAACATATTAAAAAAACAATACTTAAAACAAAAGGTACATAATTGTCCTTTTAGTAAAATTAAGTTCAAATATGCAGCAATTTAATCATGACAATTTTTTTATTTGAATCTATTTTTAGAAAATAATTTATTTTAATTTAAAATCTATTTTTAAATTAAACCTCTTAAATTCTTAGTATAAATAAACAAACAAATAGTTAAAAAATAGTCATAGCTTAGAGGTACAAAAAGGTACCAATATGTACCATGTTGAGAGGTACAGTGTTGGTATAGGGCATAATCCAGTACTTAGATTTGTGTGTATTAGTGTGTCCCTTCTGACAAAAGGAACTTTTAACAGTGACTGCAGCTGGCAAGCTAACATAGTGCTCTAAGGTTCATGTAGCATGCAGACTTTAAACACCAGTTCACCCACCTGGCCAGATGCTGCAATGCAAGCACTGTATAGTGTCGTAAATGAAAACCCGGAAGTATAGGACAGCATCAGATCAGAATTTGTATATATATATTTTTTTTTAATCTAATTTCTGATCGATGCACTTTGGCTAATATTGGTTCAGCGAACCTCAACAACCAACAAAATAATAATTATTATTATTATTATTATTATTATTATATATTTCAGTGAAATTTTTTGCAGTTGTTATAACAATTTGTCCTACCTACATTGATGAACAATTCTACATTTAAAAAGTCAACCCTATATCAATGAGGCAGTGTTATGGGGAGAAACTAAAAATTGAAAAATCCTATAGTACCTCCTGTCAGACAAACTGGGGTTTTCTGGGGTGAAACTGATAATAAAAAAAGTCCCTCACAGGCGCACACACCTTGTATATAGAAGTAGCACAGCTTTATCGGGTTAGGTTCATCATTAACCTATCCTACCTTACACCAAACATAAAGATGGCATGGTGCTATGGCCTTACATGCAAGCTTCTATATCCTAATAGTTTAAAAGATTTTTAAATTTCTGTATTCATCTACTTAACTAAGCCTTTGTTTTCTACTTAAAAGTGCAGTATGTGACTTTTCAAAAACAGTTGTGTTGAGCCCCGTTAGTACCAAAACAAACATGAAACCAGGACGAGTTGCTGTTGAACTAGGGGCATTTTTTTTCATATTTTTTCTCTGGCTCTTTAACAAGTATGAAAAACCTTTAATTGATTTTTAGTGAGTTGATGTCACTCACCTGCAATGACACTATTCCAGTGACGGGTAAATATCAAGGACAACATACAATGTCATAACTAATACAGATCTGAGTTATTCAACATATGATTTTAGGAAAATTTTCAATAGTTTTATCGTCACAGGACATGGAATAAATTGCAACTGCATCTCTTTAACATGTAGAAGAAATGCCACCAAAATTCTACCTTAATAATTTTCTAATATGGTGGTCTACACTGTGGTTAACTATGAATCATATTGAGGTGGTCACAAGGGCGTGTATGATGTCAATGTCCCACTATAAATGCCAACCCATGTCCTGGCCTGAACTCATGTATTAATAACACAATCCTGAGAACACACATGCTTCGTTTTAGTGTGCTCAAGATTTCAAAACCGAATACGTATGTTGCACAGGCAAGTGATGCCATGATGGTTGTAAAAGAGGAGAAGATTTATGCCAGAACAGAGCGGTTGCAGCTGACGCGGTCTTTCTAGCTCTCATATAGACAGACACAGTTCTGAAAACACACCATCTCAGGCTGATCTAGTCTGCTTCAGAGATGTCATAAAAGCACAGTAGCTGAATGATTGCTGGTGGCACTTTGTACTCTGTGCGAGTTACCAGGTAGAACTGAACCCTCACCGGGAAGAAACTGTTTCTTTGCTTGTGTGTTTTCACAAAAGCCCATGTTGAGCACTCGCACATCAATGACATCTGATCCAAGATAAGTTCGTTTTAAAAAATTATGCTACAAAGTGTTTAAGCATTTAATAGTTACAGGTCAAATTCCAGCAGCAATATTGTTTCTTTTACAGTCAATGGAATTCACAGTATGTAGTAGTGAATCTTCAAATTGTTCTTGTGAAGAAAAGTATTTAACACAAAAGTAATTTGTATAATAAATGTTTAACAACAGAACTTAAAAACTACACTACTAATGTCACTGGCTTTCTGAAGATTTAACATCCTAAACTTCTGCGTCCATTTAAATGAGAGAAAATTGCATTAATAACCAGCAATCGGACCCAAGAGAATGTGTAACACGCATTGTCTTATTAGATGTATTTACACAGCAAAGAGATTTGAACTTCTCTTCTTACCCCCATAATTTCGGTATTGTTTTTAAGTCAAACAAATTTTACTATGGAGTAGTTGTATCAAAAGCATATGTTACAGAATGTACTGTAATTTTCAGTGTAGCTCTGGATCTGTTGACACAGCTTGTGCTATATGGAGCAGCACAGATGTTTTCATTTTAGAACTAGACTGTCCCTTGTTCAGCTTAACTTTTTTTCTCCTCTAAAGAGCCAAATGGGAGAGTGGTTGTACCGCAGTGAGCAACAACTATAATCAGAGAACAGCCACACATTACACAGTCAAATCTAGAGAGTTAAATTGACTCTTTGGTTCTTCTCCTTATAATTTCCTCTCAAGTTGTACCTCTAAAATCTTTTGAGCTAATTTTTTTACATTTAAAAAGGAACAAGAAAAAAGGAATTGTGAGTTTTACATAGAGAAATACAAACTAAGAGAAGTAAGAAGGTTTCAGTGAAAAATTAGCTGTTAGATGATAACAGAGAACCTTAGTTTACTCTATTTGCATGTTATTTGTACTAGTTGGTCCAAATTTGGGTACTCAGAGTTATTTTTACTCTCAATAATTTATTGCGTACCAAAAGATTTAATTCTTAAATCTCTAACAGAGAAGTAAAAATTAATAACTTCCAAGGGTCCTCAAAAATATTTTTTTTAACTACTTTCACTGCCTTCTGTAAAAAAAAAAACTTAAATTAATTGAACAAATTCAATTAAACCACTCTCCATATTAAGTGTAAAACAAAGGATTTTCTAAAATGCAAGGCTTAAGGCCTCAAAAAAAATGTTGGTTGTTGTTCAACTGTTTAAGTTTAAACATTTTTATAAATGTTCATATGCTCATCTTCAGTTATTACTGTAGATGTAGTTTTAGACTTTACAGAGACCAAACAAATTGGTAAAGACAGCAAACTTAACACATATCTGACATTTTTGTGATGAACAAAACTATTTGTTTACATAATTTTTAAAAGCTAGTTTGGCCTTACATAATAAATAAAAAGTATGTACATGTAAATACATATTTTTAATCCCAAAGAAAATTACACACACTCTTTTTTTTTAACACATAACAGTACAAGTGGAACCAAACAGGCTTAGAAAGTCTGCATGTTTTATTATATGCTTAAAACTTTTAAATTACCTACACAAATAACTACTTAAAAATTACCCGTATCTACCTTTCAATCTTAATCTAAATCACGGGATGTTATTCATTTCTTCTAAAGGAGCACATGCCAAGAAAAAGTACTGGACGGAACCACACAAAGACACTTTTGATTGAGCCATTGAGCAAACAACATCTCATCAAAAACAAGCATCTTAGAGGCATTTTTCCACAAATCCACATGCAGAGGATTGCTGGGGCAGCAGAAGCAGGAGCAGGTTGGTGAGCACTGAGCAGTGGTTTATAGTCTGACAGTGGGCCATTGTTAATTGAATGCCATGTGTGAAAGCTACAGAGAGACTAGTTTGTACAGCTGCTGCCATTTGTCATAACTGCTCTTAACAAGACACACATGGTGTGTTGTGGTTAAAGCCACACGAGTCCTGGCCTCACACTCTTTTTGTTGCTAAATACTTTAGCATTTCATGAAGCTGTTTCAATAAAAATGGGGATTAGGACTTTTATTGGTTTTACTCTTAACTATGACAACTTTGAGTAACCCACCACATTTTAAAAAGATTTGATCAGGTTTTCGGTATCAAGTTTTTAGCAAATTTATCATCAATCAAACATGTGATCCAGTAGGTATCTACCTTCCTGTTTTTAATTATTGTTTTGGATGTTCATGTAAAAAACGCAAAATACTAGTAAGAATTTTGACAACAAAAATGTCTGAATATATTCTGTAATAATGTCATACAGGGGTATACAGGAGTGGGACAAAGAAACTGAAACACCTGGTTTTAGACCACTAAAAATGATAAGCATGGTGTGCTATTAACTCTTTCAGTTAAGCATCAGTTAAATACCATAATAGCTAGAGTAGGGCCGAGCGATGAATCGATTAACAATCAAACTTTATTTATATATTCAAAAGAAAATGTATTAGTCAAGAGTATTGTAAAAAAAAAATTAAATCAACTAGAGTTTTGAATCAAATGGTTCAAGTTTGCTTTTCGGACATTAATACAACACAACTACTATTCTAAAATATGTCTGAAGATTATGTCCTTTGAAAATGACAGCACCAATCAATTAATGAATTTGTAGTGTAAATAATAAGTTTTTTATGTCTGGTTGAATTGTTTTTGTTCAACAAAAAAACAATCGATGTCTCGACTAATGGATTCTAGTCTTGTTTTTTAGTTTAAAGAAAATTTAATTGCTTTAAAAAAAAAAAAACACTATTTTTGTAAAAAATAATAATAAAAAAAAGATAACATTTTTATGTAAAATCATCAAGCACTAAGGTAGACTAAGTTTTCCATCTTTAGCTTTTCCCATTTACAGAAGTATGACCAGATCGCTGTGTGGAGGAATCTTTTGCTGAGTTGCTTCTCCAAGTAAAAAAAACAAAAATGATCCTCTATTCACTCATACCATTCACTGCCTCGAGTTTCAATCTAAAGAACAGCTGCACAATCCATAAAGATTCACAGCCCATTTACAGTACCACACATCATGTAAATATGATACAGTGTGTGAAGTAATATTTCTTGCTGGGGCTGGATCTCTAGAGGAGCTTCGCAGGAAACACAAGACATTAAAAAGACATTCATATCACGTCAATGTGACGTCTTTAAGTTCACAACTAGTTAAATTGATGTCTTCTTGACATCTTGTGATGATGTGGATTGTGTTTCGTTTAGAATTTGGCAACCACGCATTTGTCATTGCAAGAGAAAGTCTAAATAAGACACATCCTCTCTGGAGAACAATAGTTAACTTTCCTCTGATACTTCTTAGCACAATCCAAAACTTCAGGAGTTTGTGTTAGAGCAAAGGTGGCATTGTTCTGCTGCTGAGAAAAGATAGATTCTGCATCCACAATGCAAATGATGGTAAGAAATAGCAAAGGAATTTCCTGCTAGAGACTATGGACTGGTGTGTAGACACGTTTAAAGGCAGGCAAGGTCAAGTCGGTACCAGAAAAGGTTTAAACAAATATCGAACTCAACTAGAAGTTAAAAAATGTGTTAAAAAACATATGTGCAAAACCACTCACCAACCTTAGGTAGTCACAATCTTAGTAAGGTAAAGTCGGTGTTCAATAATTTTTTTAAAATGTTGTCTTGTTAATTCATGTCAGTATCAAACAAATTTTTAACTTTACAAAATTAAAATATTAAATATAAAAAAAAGGTTTATGAAAATACACATTTGCAAAACCACTCACCAAACTTAGATAGCGCTAAATAAAAAAAACTGTAATTCACAATCTTAAGTAAGGAAAATAAAGTGTTAAAGTAATTGTTAAAACCATGCACAAAATAATATGTTTCCTAATTCAACTTTACTCTACATTTGCTAACAGACCTTTCCAGACAGTTAGAAACATTGTGCTTATTTGGTTGTTAAAAAAATTCATCTCACCTACATTCTTCATGCCAAAAAATTATTTAGCATAGAAGTTGAAATTTTATTGGCGATATTCTAATTTGACACAGCAAACCAACAAACAAGCTTGTGTTTTTTAAAGCAAAAACTTTTTGAAAGTTGTGTGCAGACTTATATTGAACACTTTTGTTTAGCTGAATTCTGTAATAAGGCCAAGCAAAAAAAAAAGTGTAAAAAATGACTTGTATCCTTTTAACTGGAATGCATATTCAAACCATTAGTAATGAAAAATACATTACATAGATAGCAGCAGGACTAATTACAATCTTCCACTACTTAACTTGGAATGTAAAAATAATTGCTTTATCAGACAAGTTTTTATGAAGGGTAACCATCTGATTTGATCAAAATCTCAAGCATATGTAAGTGTATGCAATAGCACGCCTGCGACTGGGGACTCTGAAGTCTGAAGGAAGCGATCAGGAAAAGAGGGGGATGAAAAAAACGGCAAACTTGAGACATAAGTCCACTAATCTGGATCCATATCCTTTCATTGCTGCCATTAACAATGTATCACATACAGTCCAAACATTTTTGGTCCATTAGAGGCAGACTGCATTTAATCACTACTGCCAACTACATGTTCCACATCACACTGCATTTCATGTTACCAGCAAACTACATAAATAGACAACACAAAAAAGCAGCTGCCAGAGACAAGTGGATAGGACACAGGAGATTAAAAAGAAAAGCAATTAACAATCTAAGTATAGAAAATGTTACACTAACTGCTAAAAAAAAGAATTAGTTTTGAAAGCTTTTAACAATAGTGTGATGCATAACGTGTATCAGATTAGTTTTTTCAATGAAGAGATAAAACTTCTCCTTCTACAATATATAATTTTATAAAGAGTATAATCACACATAAAACTATTCTCATAGTGATACTCTCAAAAAGGTTGAAGCTTAGTTTAATTTAACTGTAAAAGAAAAAAGCTCAATTACATTACAAGTCAGGCAAGAAATCAGCTAAATGTAGTTTTAGTGTAGGATTTCATTTAACTAAAAATGTATTTAAACACAAAATTACAGGTCAAGGAAAACACTAATCTGCTGCTGTTAAGGCCTACGTTTGTGTTTGCTGTTTCCCTCACTATTTTTTGAGCTCACTCTGTCCTTATTCATACTTTCTCTCACCTCACATTTTCTCAAAGTGATTTTCAGATTTGCCATTGAGTTTATTAATCTTCTGATTTTATAATTTAAAAAAATGTGCTTCTTGTATATATGTTTTAACTGGTTTGGAATAAATAAACTATTACTTCTTAAAAGCATTGTTTGTTTGTATTCTTTTGTTTTTAACATCATAATAGCTAATTGACAGATTAAATGTTGGTCTCATCATCAGCACTTGTACTATCATGAATATGTAACAAGTGGGAATATGTTTTCTGTTTACAATATAATACTTTATTTAAACTTAAAAAATTTATTAAATTAATTTATTATTAAACTTTATTTATATATCACTTTAAAAACAACAAAGCTGTACAGTAGAGTACTGTACACAAACAAAAAAAAATATACAAACTACAATAGATAAACAATTAAGAAAACTAATAAAATGATAAATAGCAATAGTAGTATAATAATTGTACACTGTTAACCTGGACTTTCTGACCATTTTAAGACAGGATGCTATTATCACTGACAGGAAGCACAGCGAGACAAGCGTGTTTTTACATCTGTTATTTTCATGATGGCAGAGGGTTGCTCAATGTTGATTTACCTTGCAGTTAATCAAGACAAGACCAAAGGCTTTTCCTAACAACAAAAAAGTATGGCTAAACTTGGAGTACTATCTTTAATAATTTTCCTATAAATAAAGAAAACTAATTTATAAAGAAAAGTAGAAGAGCATTTAAACACAGCGTTGAGTTGGAAAATGTGTGCTTAGGGGCCAAGACTTGACCTGATTTGGTTCCCAAGGCTTCCATGGTGCTACCCCTGGGTCGTTTGTCTCAGACATGGGGGTACTGTACAAACCAGCACAAAAGAAGAGACGGTCATGAGTCTGAATCCTGTCTGCAATGAAAAGACTTTAACTCTGGACTGTGGGGGGAGAAGTCAAAATCTCCCATGGCAACCTCCTCGATTGTTTCTGGCAGCTATTCACAGAGCCTGTCCCCCTAATGAAGGATTCCCATCAGCTCAGCACAGAGTTGTGAATAACACAGTGTCCAACCAGGGAAGAATACAGATTTTCTCTCCCCCACCACCTCTTTTTTTCTTCCGAGTTCATCTTTGACTTTCCAGGTCTCAGTATGGTATTCTTTGCTGCCTTAACCCTAACCCCCCAGTCTTTCTTGTTTTTTAATCTGGCTCTTGCTGGATGATCTCCATTGGTGCTGCTACATGATAAGCATATTGGGTAAGTGACAGAGAGTAGAAGAGGCCATGATAGGGTGGTGCTGATTCAGTCTTGATGGGAAAAAGTCCCAGACACCCCATACAGTGAGATACAGTTCGGGAGGATGAGGCCATCCATCTTCATTTGGATGGAAGAGGGAGTTGGTGCTGGTCCTCTTGTCAAGAGTGCCCCAGGGAACAGCAGTGCATTCTGGGTCCAAACAAAGCCTCTGTCGGTGCCAAAGGCATGGTGTTGTGTAGAAGTGACTTTGACAAACACAAGATACGTCTTTGGGAAACAAAACAAGAGGAACGCAATAAAGTCTGTCATCCTTGAGATGAGAGTTAACTCTCCATCATTCTAAAGTTTTTTTTTTATCAAAGTAGACTCTGGTGTGTATCAACAGTCGAGATTTATCAAACTAGACTTTCATCACTTCAATTAAACTTTAAAAGGGAGTATATCTCTGTTCCCAAAAGCATACTCAGACATTGTGTCAAGCACAGGGTAAAACAACAACTAGACAGCTGCACATCTTCTTCTAGTGTCTGACAGAGAGTATACAAATCTTCCAAGAAAAGGAAAAACCAAGAATTAAGAAGTAAAACACACCAAGTAGATGTAATATGAATGTATTTTATTGTGGTGTGTTTAAAGATAGAAAGAAAGAAACTTTTTACAAAAAGACACCGTTTACACGTGACATGAACATCTTTGTCAATGTCGAGTGTTTGCTGGAAAGAAAGTAAATAAGAAAGTAAGGAAAAAAGAATGGAAGGCAGAAGAGACAGAACAGAAAGACAACAAGAAAAAATCAGGGGAAAAGGAAAGACCAATAAAGGACAGAATTCATATTATTATTAGAAGGAAAAAGGAAACAGGCAGTAAAGTGAAAGAGTTTGTGGATAGAAACAATGGATGGGAGAGTAAGACAGGAAAGGAGAGGGAGCGAAGAAATTAAAGGGGGAGTTTTTGGTTGCAGCAGCATGCAGTGTAATAGTACACCACTAAATTGACGTACGAGGAGAGAGTGAGGACACAGAGGAGGAATCAATAAATGAGAGCAGAGAGCTTGGCTGGGAGAAAGCTCTAAAGTGACGTGTTTATACAGTACTGTAGGTTATGGCCTTGAGAGTTAGCCACAGAGAATACTAATCACAACCCAAAGCCTGGCCTACAGATCTTACCGCATACTCAGCACTAAACACAGCAACTTCCTTTTCTGTAGATTACTGTCCATTGTGTAAGTGATCTTATTTCTAGTTTTGACATCGATTTCATTGCCACAACTATTGAAGTGACAGTTCAAATAGTAAAAAGCCATAAACGTGGTTTAAAACGTGGTTCAAAAGTGAGCACTGGTTAAAGTAAAGTGTTCTTTAATAGAATGCATCCACATACCATTTTGAAATAGCACCCACAGTGTCCGTTACAATTACACATGTTACAACATAGGATATAAACAGATGCAAATAAATGTGTACGTTAATAAACACTCTTTAACTTAGAAAAACATGGTGGAAAAAACGGCATCTTTTCATCTTTAATAAGGTGTTATTCTCTATACAAAATCATAACAAATCTAGTTTGCTTCAATTTAAAAACAAAAACAAATTTGTGCAAAGTTGCTCTTTTTTTTAATAAAAAAGTGAAGTATAAACACAGATCTGTAGCTAATTTAGGAGCGAGTCTGAAGCTGCAACACATTAAGTGACTTTGCCACTGATGTAGGTCACCGGGTTAGTCAGGTTGTACAGTTACAGTACATGTTTAGAACACTTTATTAATGACATTTGAAGAGTTCAGATTACACAAAATCTATTTGAAATAAGTAGACACAGACTGTCAGAAACTACCATGATTAAGTTTGGTATTTAAAATACATAAAAAACATACAAAATATTTGGTTGGATTTTAATTACGTTTAAGGACACATTTCTACATTGTGTTAACTGACTAGTCCACTTCCTGTACATTACTGTAGGTACAATGTAACTTTATTAGTCGAAAGAACATCTCAAATATGTGCCTTGCGTATATCTGAGCATATGTTAAACCTAAAAAAAGTAAATAATCATTAACTGCGATAACCCCATCTAAAAACTCAAAAGCAGAGGTTTTCAGAATAATCCTGCCATTCATTTTCCAATTAAAAATAGTAAAGTGGACAATCTTCAAACAGGAAGAAAGAAAGTGAAACCTGAAGAGGCACAATCTGCACTTAGTCAGACAGACAGGGGTGATGACCTCAGGGTCATGCTTGCTAGTCCTGATCCTTCCTACACCCAGTCAGCCGGAAAACTACGCACAAAAAGCTCCTCCACAAAGCACACAAGTACATTGCTAATAAAGGCCCATCAGGGGACTCGTAGTGTGTGTGTGCGCTTGTGCATGAGTATGTGCGTGTGTGTATTTGTGTCTGGCAGGTTTTTGGCAAGTTAAGAACAGTGGGTTGATAAACAACCAGCTCTTCTCAAGGAGTTGCCAACCCCGGCGCTGACCCAGACATCTAGAGGTCAAGGCCGAGCTGGGGGTCTAGGTGCCCCTACACATGACCCCGCAGCCTGCCCCACGTGCCGCAGGTCACTAAAATGTTTTCAAAGATCTGCTGCGCTCAATTAAACTTCACACGACACCTCGGCATCTTTAGCGAGGTCTTGACACTGAGGGCAAAGGCTAAGTATAGCGGTCGTAAAGCAGACCGCTTTAACAAGCTAGAACAAATGAGAAATAATAAAGACGACCACAGAAAAGAGCCAAACGAAACAGTGGCTACTTCACACGTTGCAAAACTGAGTTTGGACACAGACCCGCTGTTACTGTCAGCTTGCAACAATCATATTTTTAATGATAGTGTCTAGATTTTGAGTAGCTGACTACAAATTAATATAAATTTTACATTTTTTGAAAGATTTGATTTCTGCTCAAATAGTTAGGTGAAACTAACTAACTGCCATTTAAGTAAACACTTTTAGGAGTTACAGAGCAAAGCTAAATTTACACAGCTATTGAGGGTAGGTGTTCATTTGCTATTTTATTTCATGGTTACAATATCTTGCTAAGCCAGGGATATACAGGATTTGTTAATATCTAGAACCATTTAAATATCCAGTATTTTTTTATTATTATGATTATATTATAATTTGTGTATAACTTTTTCGGAAACATCATATTTGAGTCTAATGCTTGGGCACATTCAGCGAGAGGGATGATTATCCAGATTTTCTTTTTATACCTTCTCGATGTATAAAACTCTATTTTTTAATGCTAGATTATTGGAAAAACTATGAACCATGTCTGAAGCATTTTAGTAATTTTACAATGGCATTGTTTTTACAAATAACTCATTATTGAACCATGTTTGGAGAAAAAAGTGCTCCTTTATTCTCCTCTTTCAAACCTTACCAATATTTTCTGAAGAGCATAAAATGCAGGCTAAGCGTAAAAACAATAGTAGGTATATCAGAAACACCGTTAAAATTTTTGTTGTCTTACCCTATCCAAAACCTGATGTGGCAAGTGAAAGTTGGGATTAATTTGAGTTCAGAATGAAAAGAACATCTTTACATGTCCATACTTGACTTGCAGAGACCGAGTTGATTCAGAGATGTGCAATAGCTGAAAATCAATGTTGAAGGTCCCCTCCACTCAAATGTGGGAGTGAAAACTGTAACTGAGATCATGTGTTACTTTCAAGTGCTTGTTCAGAGTTTGATTTCACCTTTAACAAATTCTGTCAGTAATGGGCTGGGCTTGAGGCCAGACTGTTGATTGAAGTACTATTTACTATTTATGTACTATTTACACTGTCCATAACTGGTGCTTTTTGTTGCCGAAATTAACCTAAACATTTCAACCAATCAAATCTGTGTATATATATATATATATATATATATATATATATATATATATATATATATATATATATATATATATATATATATATGGTTAAGAGGCAACTGTGAATGAATGAGTGCAATACATCTATTTGATTGTTGTATCTTTAATATGATTTTCAAGATGTATTTTGAGATTGTATTGCTCAGCCCCTTGAGCAACATTTGTGGAGTTGTGTGGCACTTTGCAAATAAGTTTTTGATTTATAGCGAAATCTTTTGGCACGTTTTTTTTATTTTAAGAAATTTAAGGGTGCTTTCACATATATAGTTCAGATCGTTTGAGTCACACCTACATGCTTCACACTTCAGTTAAGAAAATTAAAACAGAAAAATATAAAACCAGTGCTCATCAATTGTAAAAAGTTTAAAGTAAGTAAACCAATAAAACAGTAAGGGCAACAAAAAAAAACTAAAAAGTCAAACAATTAGCCCAATAACTTTTTATAAACATTTACACTAAACAGGGTTAAAACCAGGGGAAAACAGTTTTACCACTTGTCTGCTGTTTTGGTCACCTTTCACAACACTCTGAACTAAAATAAAGACATGACATGTTTTGACGTGATTTTTGCAACACTCTCTGGCCAGATGAGTCCCTGAATGTATTTCCAAAGTGTTTTTTTTTTTTGATTGGTAAGAATGAATTCTTGTTATAATTTACCGCTCTAGATTATGCTTGGAACCATACAAAGACCATCTCCTTGAAGAGGCTTTTTTCATTTGCTTTTGATGCTGCACTCTCACCTGCCTAAAAAGACTGTACTAAAGGTGAAAACTCAATCTAACTAAATTAGGTAAGCTGGCAAGCATCATGTGTGTGTATGCCCATATAGTTCACGGTGATAACTGCTCAATCTCAACGGTACAGCCCTGATAATATAGCATCATTAGGCAGTAACAATCAGGAAAAAAATCTAATAACCCAATGTAAGAACAAAGTACCAGATAAGGAAAAATTATTTCCGTTTTTGAAAGAGAAAATAATAAATATAAAAAAAGTTATGGTGGTTTAACTTTTTTTTGTAAGTTACATGAAGAAAATTAAACAATGTGGTATTTTAGTATAAATTACCAATATTTTTGTGGAAATATTGCTCCAATACTTATGAACACTTTACTATATTTAACTCTATTCATGCAGTGAATACAAACTTTTTGTATTTGTAAATAACACAGATTTGCCAACATTACGCTTAATCAATTATTGCTTTGCCTGATAGCCAAACTCACAAACTGAGTATTATTAGCTTCATCCACATCCAACTAATCAAATAAAATTTGACGAATAGGAAGATTTAAAAACAATATTCATCATTTACTGAAAAATAGCCCAATCGTGATCATCCCAGAAGCATTTCATGGCAGAATAGAGCCAAAGAGCATATGCACAGGCCAGACTTGGTGATGCGCAGAGGCAGGGCATGGCACAATGCCCACCAACACGCCTGCCATCGCTCATTCCTGTCCTCTCTGCCATCCTTTCAATGGGCATTCAGCTGGGCACTTATTGAGGTGTTATTGCAAACAAAGGCTGCTAAGCCGTTCTCCGCAAACCCCAGGCAAATTGTTTGATGCCTCAACGAATGCCAGGTGCCACAGCTAGTGGTTGAAACGCCTTTAAATTGAAACCAGACCCCATAATGTGGAAACCCTGCACAATTCATAAGCAACACATTTAACAAACGCACTATACCACAGTCTCTTTACAAAGGACCCTTCTGTGTGTGTGTGTGTGTGCGTGTGCCCGTATCCATTCATAAACTTTGAGTGGACCACAAGAAGACATTACTTTATTCGTTTCATGAGGTGAGTTGTTTTCTTTGCTTGACGTTTGGTTTTAGGTGGATTTCATATAAGTGATTATGGTCAACTGCCAGTCCAAATTTCCTCTATGCCCACTGCATTGCGGATGCCAAACAACGAATCAAAGGCATGCGGCAAGCAGACAAAGAGCGTTTGATACCAACTGCCATCCTCAGTCCCTGGCACTCTTCCTACCATTCTCCTGGCACCAAGCAAACAAAATGGCGGCTCCTGGTACACTGACACAATGTAAGGGCACTGGTTGGGCACCATTACGGCTGCAAGCATGTCAGGTTTTTATAATAAACAAAAACTGTAACTTATACTATTAGTAATCTTTTATTATAAATCTCACTGAGATTGTGCCATACATTATGCCACTCACTAAGATCAGGCCATAGCTGTTCTGAAAAAAAAAAAATTATAATTTAAATCACAACTGCATTATATTATTTTGTTTATGTTCGGATGGTAGGAGCTAGCAGGCTAGAACAAACCAGCTTACAATGGCACAAAAGAGATTCTGATGCCAGCTCCAGTGCCAATGGCAACTCGTATTATCCCTCCGATCTGCCTTCTGCTTACCCAGCCTCTAAACCTGCACAAAGTGGAGCTAGCATATCTAAAGAAAACCTTTATCCATTGACACAAACAACCTATTCTTTTAGTACATTTTCTTTTGTTCTTACCATTTTCATTTGAAAAACTTTGGCTAGAAATGAGGGAAATTACTAATAAAATACACTGACAAGTCTTTTCACAAGGAATGCATGCGGGAATCTTTAAAGCGGTCTGAAGCGCAAAAAAAGATTGTGAAAAAAAATGTGCAAAAAAGTGCAAATCTCATATTTCAGAGTAGATTTTAACAGAAAAACAAACTGCGAATACAACTATAAATATGGAATGTCAATATCATTAAAGGAAAGAAAACATAAAATAAAAAATTAAAGATTGAATGAATAAATAATTGATTAATTAAATATATAAATAAAAGGGTAAAAAATACACAGAAATTAAATAAATACATAATCTAGCTAATAAATAGAAATGTTCTTAATTATCATTTTATCATACTATACTAATATAAATAATAGATTATACATATTCATACTTATGTCAAAATTTAAACAAATTTAAATCTACAGACTCTACGAATTCTAGGTAGGTGTCCATGTTTTGCAAATAAGTAATGACTTGTGAAAGGCACAAAATGTTTGAAGCAGCTTCTTCATGCACTTACCTTGGTCCTGGACGTAGTACGCCAGAAACAAGTCCAGCTCCTTCACCGAGACAGTGATGTGGTGCGGCTGGACACAAAGTGCTGGGTTGGTGCAGTGTGGGGACTTGACCAGCCTCTCTCCATCTGTGCTCTCCAGAGGAATCCCTTTGAACAGGATGACCATCACCAAGTCCAGTCGCCAGACTTTATCAGCCTGCCTCAGGCAGTCGATTCTGCGGATCTTGCCCTTCTGGTCAGGGTTGGAGAGGACGCAGCATGGGTGTTTCTTGCCCGTTACACTGAGCACAAAATCTTCCCGGTACTCCTGCCGGATATCCTTGCGCAGCTTGGCCAGGAGGCGTGAAGCCCACTTCTGCTTGATTTCAGGCTTCTCGCTGAGCAGCTCATCTTTCACAGCCCGCTCCTCATCCTTGGACATTCGCTTTTCATGCTTCTTGAAGTACTTGCGCTTCCGTGCCTGCAGGTTAAACCAGGTGTAGGCTATGGCACGGACATGAGGAAGCAGTGCCTCGATGAATGGGTGAAACTCATCCTAACAAAACGAGAAAAAGTAGAAAATGAAGACCCTTTGATAAGTAAGGGAGAATTACACAGCAGAAAAGATTCTCAAATAAAAGAGGCCCCAATAGCAGTTCTACATCTACATTCACACCAACATGATTCTGTGATTCCCTGGAATATTTCATCACTACAGTCATATCAATTGAAATTTTAAAGCCCACTAAAACATTCATCTACCATTTCCAGAGCGATGGCAGGCAGCGCTGGCTAGCTTGCAGGTGTTGGAGGCCAACAGAAGAAGGATTCCACTGTTTACTGTGGCTACCCGCTCTGTGCCAGCACTGAGCAGTTCCAAAACCGCCAACCTCTAACTACACCCCCCCTCCAGCCCGTTTCTCTCCCCGTCACAAGCCACGCTCAAAGCACTGGTTTGTGTGCAGGCTCAGCAGAGAAAGCACTCCGTACTTCTAGATCTCTTATCAAAGTGTTTAGCATTCCTCAAACAACCTCCAACCACAGAGCTCCACCAAGGCTCTTACAAATCTGGCAAACCCAACACAGTCTTTAAACCAAACAGACGGGGCAGCTGATTGCAAATGCAATATCAAAGACATTTAGTCTAATTGGAATGTGGCTTTCCTGCAAATTAACAATATTCTATTAAAAAACACTAGTTTACGCTTTAAAATTTTATTAAAACTGGTGTGAAATTGGTGTGAAAATAAAATTTGTTCAGATCGCTGGTGAATGTGGCTCGATTAAAATAACGTTTTTTTTCTTCACACAATGTATGAAATCAGCTTTTGCCTCATATTTTATATTAAGCAATAATCAAACGTTGATCTGAATTCAATACAGATTTATCAGTACACTCAAATCTAAAGTGACTTTTACCTCCGTTTAGAAGTGAACTCTGGAGACACTTCACAGGAAATACTTCATTTGATCAAGTAGATAAAAACACATATAAGATGTCGTCAGAACTCATAACTCAGTGACAGCTCACAAAAATATGGTTTGTAACTCGAACTGTTTTTTTTTCATCTTAAATTGAGTTTTTTTTTCTTTCCAGATACCAGACAGTTACGCAAATCATAAGAATGAAACTTCCCAAAAAGTACTTTGTATTTTGTTTGTTTATCAGGGTTCTTTATGAGTGATGTAATTTCAATGCTTACTGTCTGCAATGGATTTCAACATTTTTATTCTGCTTTTTATTTCAATCTCATTTCATTCATTCTTGGTAGATTACACTAGAAACAACTCAAAACCTTTCGTTGAGTATGAATAATTATATTATTGTATTTATTATTTTTCATGTGCATTATGGAAGTTGGATAATTTTACACAGGAATCTAAAGTTCTAAAAAGTAAAAATAAAAGTAACAAAATAAATTGGATTTGTGCGTTAGGAGATGTAGACCCATCACAAACACTACCTTTGTATTTTATCCTCAAGGTTTGAACCTGATATCTTACTGGCTGATTCAGCACACACACGTCAATTTTACAGTCTACTGATGAACCATTGCTCCAAATAAAAAAAATGTATTATATTAACAACTATCAGTATAATAAGTTGTGAGCTAAATTATATCGATTGAAAACTTTAACAAAGAATTGCACCAACACATGCTCACAGAAACTGAAATTTCTGACTGTCATCAAGTTGTTATACAAGATGAACAAATCATTTTCAAGCACAAATGGGCTTCACGGGCCATACATCTTTCCTTTTAATACAACAGCAAAAAAAAAAAAAGCTAAGAAAAATCTAAATGTACAAACAAGTTACAGTTAAGGCAGTGTAGTGCATCAGACAGTATCTACAAAAATTAAGATCAGATACATTTTGATAATAATACAAGCAAGACCTTTCATTATGCTTTTCCACCAAATGTATTTCATTTCAACTATAGAACATAGAATTAGACTCAGAGTGTTAAATAGAATCTGAACAAAACCTAATTTAGGATTAATTTGACAGCGGTTTCTAGTAGAAGAAACATTTGATCGACTAAAAACTGACAAGTTTCAATGTATAATTTTTACATTGATGCAACATAGTGAGGCAATTAAAGCAGTATATATTGGTATCACATATAGCACAATAAATAGCACACACATTTAACATGTTTCTTGCTTTACTGTATACAAGAAAAAAACGTTACAATTAAATAAACAAAACAAGATAAAACAGTAAACATGTAAGAAACTGAAAAAGCAACACTTTATCAATAATATTTTATTACTACTACTAATAATACTCTAAGAATAATTATACTTTTCAGCTCTATTTCAGATTTGTTAATTTGTCCAGATCAATGTCCAGAATTTTACTGTTCACAAATAATATCCAATATTCACACAAAAAATATCAGTCTAGAATTTATTTTTATCTAGCAATATCATCTCCTGTCACATCACACTGTAACTGGTCTCCATCAAATTAAAGTAAAAGTGAATCAATCTGATACTTTAACGCAGGACTGGC
The DNA here is from genome assembly GCA_900490495.1 of Danionella dracula. NCBI lineage: Eukaryota > Metazoa > Chordata > Actinopteri > Cypriniformes > Danionidae > Danionella > Danionella dracula. The sequence continues at coordinate 900,950 of UELW01000578.1, forward strand.
GTGCATCATTCTGCGGAGCGCGCTGGCAAGCACAAGTCCTCGTATCTACTCAATCCCTCTCTGATGCCAAAGAAAACATCAACAGCAAAACTGTGTCAGCCAAAACTCAGTTCAAAAGCTGAACCAACCTTATCCATGTTTTCATCTGCATTCATTCAGCGACTGATGCGAACCAAACCAGCTTTTTAACCGGCACGGACTGCGCCCTCGAGTCACCATCTAAACCTGGCGCTTCTTCTTCACCTCTAAAGTCTTTTCCACCGCAATGTACAAACAATCAGCTGAACAGTTTCGCTGAACTCGAGTTAGCGTTTCAATCACGCGGAGAGCGTGGCTAACTCGCTACCTGATTGCTCCGTTTCAAAGTCACACACGAATAAAGTAGATTTAAAGGTCGCCGTTCTCCCACTATTTTTTCTCTCACATGAATCTCCGTGAGCAAAGAGAAAGCTTCAAGCAACAAACATAAAGCGTATAATCAACACGCATCTCGAAACCTAAAGCAAATATAGAATACCTGTGTGAGGCAAATCGGCGAATACATGGCGCGAATCTGAGAGTCCTGGAGGGAACTGTAGAGAGCTTTATCGCCTCATTCTTCAGAGCCCGAGCAGCTCCGCGCGCCTCATTCTCATTCAAGAAACACGCTCTTATCCGACGACAGACGACAACCGGAGCGGGACACCAACATTAGTCGACTCCACGAGCGCACTGGGTGAACTACACGCGGGGGGTTGTAATGTAAAGCAATTCCGAGCGCGAGGTAGGTTCCCGTTGCTTGTTAACCCAAAGAGTTGGGTTTGAAGACTTTCCAGGCAAACCGCACGTGCTGAAAACTCGAGACGCTGGTTGTCTCTTCGAGCTTTTTTGACTCGATATAAAAATTGGTCGGTAACACCCTCTTGCTCAAGCCTTACAAATCACCGCGAGGGTTTTTCCTCCTTTAATTACACAGTCGGAACATTGGCTACTCCTCCTCTTCGAGAACATCCTATAGCCAAGTCTATTTCCAGCCCACCTCAGCAGCACGTCCGTGACATTGACAATGGTTAAAGTCGTTTCCCGCTTTTAACCCGACTGCCATTATTTTGCATGCTGAGCTTAAAAAAAAACTATGCCAAAATATACTCTTGTGTGTAGTTGAGTAATACAGAAATCAACAGATATAACTAAATCAAGCAATTATTACATGCGCACTTAAACAAAGAGGCTGCTGTGATTTGTTAAAATCACTTGAAAATTGTGTCCATGCACGCAATTTCCTACACCATTCTTTTATTTTTTAAAGTAAACAAAACGTTTAGTGGTTACAATACTTGGAGTACACTGGTTTGTAGGTTACAATTTTTTTTTTAAGTTTAAAAAAAATATAACAGGTATTTTTTAATAGTAATTTGACTTGTAGCTAATTAATCAATTAGAACTTAAATTGTTACAATAAGCGTATGCTACTTGACATATATTATCAAGTAAGTTGGGCAATGTTTCTGATGTTAAGTGATGCAACATAGCTATATTAGTTTAGCTAAATTAAAATAGTGGATGTATTTCTGATGTTTGAGCAGTTGTTACAATATTTCTGCATAATTAAAATGAAAATCCTCATTACTCAAATCATTTGATGTAACTTATTAAATCACATTTTTTTGAGTAATCTCAACTTATCCGTGGTAAAAGTGTACCCTTTATGACAGCAACAAAATAAAAAAAGAATCTTTTGACATGTGACAATATAAATTTGCTTTGAAACTTTAAAAGACAAATTCCAGGGCCAAAATTTTCACTCACTTAACAGACTTTTTACTGTTAAGCAGACTAGCACTTAAATTTCCATTTTAAATACACATTTTACTGTGTATTGCGTTTGCTTTTTTGGCACGTGAAACTCCTGGAAGTACAGTCCCCCAGCTGCAGGACAAGAACTGCACACTTGCTTAACATTTACTCAGCCTAGTGAGCAATGCAGTCATTCCTTTTGTTTTTTAATGGCTCTGAATTGCAATATATACATTTGGATATGTAACATTCATTCATTCATTCATCTTCATGTCGGCTTTCTTCCCTTTCGGGGTCGCCACAGCGGAATGAACCGCCAACTCTCTGGCATGTGTTTTACGCAGCGGATGCCCTTCCAGCCGCAACCCATCGCTGGGAAAGATATGTAACATATAATATTAAATTAGTAATTTTTTTTAACTTAAAAAAAATACATATTTCTAGACTCTGAACTACACATTTATTTGGGGAAAATCAACAAGGTTAGCTTTTTAACAATTGCAAGTGGCACATTTATTTGACAAATGCAAGCAAAACTCTTTCGATCGTGTCAGTAAAAAGTCAGATTGGTGTCAAAATGATTAATCCATTGGTTTTCCTTCTGCGGTTTCTTGACCATGCAATGGCCCAAACGTGTTAATACTTAGTCACACTATAAGATATCTCACGGTCGATTCAAACTGTTGTATATCATACTATAGTAATAAATAAAGCATTTATAAATTAGTGTTTAATTTATAGCACTGTTCTAAAAATCTGTGTAAATTTTAATTGTTTGGTGTATTTACAGCTTTATTGGAAGAAAGCTCAAGGAGGAAAATCCAGAGTGGAAAAAGTTGCTACAATGAAACTACAGTAAGTCACAAATCACAAATTTTAGTAATTTGAATCCCAATATTATTAACAATTAATATACTCAATTGATGCAGAAGGGCTGTTTCGAATTTCAAAAATAAAAAATTGTGATGCAAGATTTGAGGTCCTTCATACCAATATTTTTTAGTTTGACAATTTTTCATAGAATTGTTTTCACACTTTTTATAGCCTTCTGCTCCTTGTGAGAATAAAATGTGGTGAAGACATTTTTAGGATATTTTAAAATCTATGTTTGTTCTAAATACAGTATTAAATAAACTATATTCAAACCCATAGTTTAATATTAAATCCTTAACTTACTTTTATTATTATTGCCATAGTGGGAGGGGTGGGGGCAAAACCTCACGCTAGAATAAACCATTAGAACTAGATGTTATTCTGAATATGAGTAAAACACCTGACAACTGTTTAGATGTCTACAAATATAAAATATTTGTAATGCTATAACTGCGGTTGTTCATTAGGAGAGAGTTTTAGAAAACACACTTGACTTCTGACAGCAATGTTCTGCCAGCTTATTACAGGATAGCTGCCAGAACATGACAAACAGTACAGAAGAATTTCGCTCCGCGTGTTATAAACGCGCAGCTGGCAGCTCGAGAGAGATTGACTACGTCGCGTTTTCAGTCGAAACGTACCATAGAACTGTACTGCATGAGTTTGAAGGGGATTCCTCGATGGCTGGTGTGAGCCGAAGTCGGTGTGCTCACATGGTTTAGCTCAAAAATAAGTTGTTTTCATGTTTTTCTCCCTCTTCTGGTCGTGGCATTTCTTTAAAACGAGCCCCGGAAGACAAGTCTTGGCAGACAGACGTCAGAAGCAAGTCGACGAGAACTTTAGGTGTTTTTCGCCTTCCTTCCTCAGCAAGTCGGTCTGTTTGGAAGGTGTTTGGTGGCGGAGTTGAACAGGGTCCAGAAAAGGCAGAGTTTTTCAAAGTGGGCGGGTCTGCGTCTTCACTTTCTCTGTCTGTCGCACTTTCCCGCAGACAGCAGCCAAACGTAGCTGCTTGTTTGGAATCACATCCTCGTTTCTGATTGGCCGACGCACCGGGTTGAGCTCTGCCCGGCGATCGGTGCCCTAGGCCCCTCACTTCCGCTCAGCTGCAGCCAGTGTCACGATCAACATTGAGCATAATGGCCAAAGTCCCGTTTAGAAGTCATTGGCTTCTGCCTGAAAGCATGTCTGGGATTAATCCTAATTTAAAAGATAGTCTTAATTTAGATATATTGGATGATTCTGGGATATCTTTGAAGTGTTATACTCTATCCTGATCATCACACAAAATGATTGTCCAAAGACAAAAATGAGACGGAAGTACTAAAGTTAATCATATACATATATTGATAAGATTCATTCTTAAATCCTCAGACCTTGAACATTTTTTGGGTTAATACACTTTTTCACTTCTTTCTTCAGTTAATGCACTGGGAAAAACTAATGCCATTTGGTAGTATTATTGTTAGTATGTTAACAACTCATAGACGCCTAAAACTTTGGGACTGTTAGGAAACAAACCACAATCTGATCTTCTTGACATGGCTCTATATTCAAGAGCACCTAGAGTAGGCAGCCCTACACATTTTAGTTGCAACATTGATTTATAAACACTTCTCAGCCTTCAAACCAATATGTAATACCTGTTGTGATCAGGCTGTGGTCATCCAGGACCTACTTTGGAGACTCCGACCCATATCATTACGGGATGCTACCGTGAATATAACTTGAAATGTATAGTCAAGGTTTAGATTGCCCCACTGAAGCCAGCACATGCTCAGGAAAAAAAGGGACATAGTGGTACAAATAAAGTACATCAAATAATACATCTGTACCTTTTGAAATCAGGCCCTGTAAGGTACATAAGAAAGGTATAAATTTTAACCTTAAAGGTATGCTCAAAAGATACAAACCACACCCTTTAAGGTACTTATGTCTGGGGTACAAATGTGCCTCCAACTGTACACATTAGGACCTTAAAGGTACATGCTCAAAAGGTACAAACCAGGCCCTAAAGGGTAAATAGAACTAAGGTACAAATGTGTCTTCAAAGGGTACAAATCGGACACTTACAGGTACAAAGTGTGAAGATACAAATATGTACGTTGACATGCAGGTACATAATTGTACCCTTGAAAGGTACCGCCACAGTGACAAGCCTTTGTACCTTTAAAGGTATAGGTTGGTACCTTTTTTTCTGAGAGTGCAGTGGAGACTAGATCTACTTGACAAACGAGAATGATCAAACTAATCTCAAAACATATCTCATAATGACTTATGTGCCTCATTATTATGACTGAATTAGTATCTTATGAAATCAAAATATTACATTAACAAAACATTAAAAAGATAAATCTTGTAACAATGTAACCAATACCAGGACATACATTTACCCTTTCTATACTTGGTCAAATAGTAGTTTATATTTTTTCCTGTACTACCTAAAATTGAGGACAATGTTTCTGACCAAGACCACACAACCAATTAACTTGATAGTATATATAAATATATATATATATATATATATATATATATATATATATATATATATATATATATATATATATATGTTACGTTAATAACTATTATACCAATGTTACCTATAAATTATTTTCACATTGATTTAAAGTAGTTTTTTATACCATAGGTAAAAGCCAGACCTGAGTGTGTTGTTAGCGTAGTTTTTGCTAAGTCCACAAGAGAGCGTTGCAACGGTTCTCTACACCAACATTTATCACCCCAGTGTTCTGTATGTGACTACAAATAGCCATTTTTTACAACCCATATCTTCTATAGTCAAAAAATTTGTTAAACAATTTTGAGAGCAATACAAAAACCTAACTTCAGTCTCAAGAGAAAATATACCAAAAATAAGTCCCATAAAAATTACCATTTGTGTCATTCAAAAATAATGTGAATTTACAAATTGGCCAAATTCAGTTGCTCTTAACAGAATCCTGTGTTTGCGTGTAGCCAACTGTACTGTTTCTATAACGCTTCAGTCTAGTTGTGATGATAAAGCACCAGAGGGCAGCAAATGACTACTGTATGTAACATAATTTTTCATTTGGAGTTATCGTGCACAAATTTTTTTACAATATTAATATTAGTTAAGATACTGACTGACTAGTTTATTTTTATGCTTTCTAATAAAGTCATAACTCAGAGTTTGAAAAATGCAGTTTAACCAGTGACAGGTATTTGTGTAGAGTACAAGTAGAACTTTTTCTTTTGGCAGATTTTTATGACAGATTTTGTCGTTTCGAGGCCCAAGCCAACTACATTCCCAGGGGCTCATATTCAAATTAAATATTTGATAAAAATATTTTTCTGTGACAAATGGCGTTTTAAACAAAGAAAGTGAAGTGAATGTTCAAGTTAATTGCTAAAATCTTTAACTTTAAGGGAAACATTGTGGGCCTTGAAACAATTTTTGGGGGAATGTTGTGGTTAAATGCTTAAATGGACATAAACCTGTGTATCTTAGAGAGTGGGCCCTAGATGACTGAGATTGGCATGTCAGTTTAAATCTGCCTCATTAAAAAATGAAGCCTACAGAGAATATAATGAATTTTCATGTAAATTATAAAATGTTGTGCATTTTAATGTAGTCATTTCTATTTTCGGTATGTGCGGATGTGTGACAGAATTGATAAAGAAAAAATTAGTAAACAAGCACTTGAGTAATTTTTCTTCGGATTCTTTTACTTAACTAAACAAACAAAGAATAAATATTGTCAAAAATACTTCTATTTCTCTAGTTGTACTTCTACTTCTCTCTCAGGTTGGGCTACCAGAAGCTTTGGCTTTTTTAAGGGTAAAAATTTGAGGAACGCTCTCTTGGTGTAGCAGGCCCGAAATTGTGAGTCAAATTTAGGATGAAATCTTTTTTTCGCAAAGTTATCTAGATGATAACTATTTTTTCTTTTGTTTTCCTTTATTTCAGTGTAGTTGTATAATTGTATTTTAGTTTTAGCTGTTTTTATTGATTTATTCACAAGTGTATATTTAATTCACAAAATGCTTTTTAACATGACAAGACATATCTATAAATGTTATGTCTATGTGTTAGATAAATAAAGTTTTTGATTGATTTGATACTTCTACTCTATACCCCTCTGGTACTCTATGTCTATAAACCCATTTGCATACACAACTCTTAGTTGCATTTGCCTATGTTATTTCTCATCGCTCATGTTGTGTTTCAAAAAAATAAAATAGAATGTACAAATACAAATTTCAATCTATCAAAACACTGTAAAATGTTATTTAACAAGAAGCAAGCTGTAAAAAAAATGGTCAAAATGCATATAAAAGACTCAAACACAGACATCAAAGCACCACAGATACTAATAAACACTTCCTATAGGAGTTCTTGTGCACCTGTTATAGCAATGAAAGAAAACCCTTGTTCCTTGTCACTCTGAAAGGGCCATGCACCAGGAGCCAGAAAATAATGTGAGTCGCTTGCTCAAATAAACAAGGGGAGCGCTTATGGAAGCTTGCCAACGCCACTGCGTCCCATTCACTCTGATACACACACATCCCTGCATGAATTTCAAATCTTCCAGCAATGAAAAAGAAGCAGCAGGTCTTTAAAAAAGGCAAGCAATCCTGTTGTGCTCCTGATTTCTTTCTTTGTGTTCATACGTCCTGCTTCTCTATTCAATGGGCCTGGATTGCTAGCACAAGTATGGAGTGCTGTCATAAAATGTGCATTCCTGCAGGTCATTTTTGTTCCTGGCATCACAATTCAAAACCTTCACCGGTAATACATCTAGAATCAGTATGTGTGCATGTGAAATATAGTGAATGAATCAATAATGTACTGTGTTGAATATGTAAATATGCTTTGCTACAGGAATTTACCTTAAGTAAACAGTAACAGATATTTACCATTTTTAAATGCTTCCTTTTAATCATATCATACTGTAAAATATTAGAATAACAGTAAAATTGTTGCTTTTATTTTATGATAATCTAGACGTTTTTGTCAAAATGTAAAACTATTGTGCATTGTCTACGTAAAAAAAAGTTTCTTTCTTTCTACAACATATATGTAAAATGACAGGTTAAAAGTTACATTGTTATTACAAAAACATTTGTAAAATGTTCACCAAGATTGGGGAATTTGTGTCCAAAAATGTAAAAGTTGCTTTAGCATTTTTTTTTACATGAAAGTGGTATTGATTGAATTATTGATCGTCTTACATGCAAGATCTAATAAAAAAGAATTAAAGAAAGCTGAACGTTTCGGAGTTCAAAATATATTGTTTCATAAAGTGATGAAGGTACCCGAGTTTAAAATCTATATCAATGCACAAATGGACTGTCCACTAAATCTACACCGCAAAATCAATCTCTGGACTGCCTACAGCATCATTTTCAAGTACAGGATTGCCAGGGCATGCTTGAACACATTGTCCGTTTTACTTAACATTAGAGTAGGTCTTTGTGTTCTCCACAATAACACTGTACACAAACAACAGTCAAACACAGCTCTAAAATGACCCAGATGTCATGAGAACATCCTCAGTACAGGTTTGCTTTTTAATCACCCCAAAACCCTTAAAAATCAATAACATCTTTGACGTTCCCCTGAAACACAAACTAAACTTATTCTTTCAGCTAGAATGGGTGCCCTAAATCAGTGACTGCCTTAGAGAACCAGTTCTCAGGTGCTGCAAATGAATCCAATTCCACCCTAGACTACTATGGCACATCTCCAGCTGCCTGATGAACGTCTAAGTTCCACAAGAGCAACGCAAAGTAAAGTTATGATTTCAACTAGATTGGAAGTCTTCAGACTGCATGACTATCCAGAGGAACCCATTTCCCCCATCCCTCTCTCCCACTGTAAATATATCAGGTAAGAACCCAAACCTGAATTCCTCCTTCAGCAACCAGGCATCTATTTGATGGAACTCACACAATGATCAAGAGCTGCTTGGACTGGCTATTTCATCAAGTGAGTCCGGGGAGTGAGAGCAGTTTGTGCTAGCTGTTCACTGAAGCTCATGCAGAGAGCAAGAGCCACTTAAGGCCAAGAGCAAAACCTACTTGTAGTCGCCGTTCAATGACAAAAAATGAGTGCATAAACCCAGCTGTTCTCTTGATGACATCATGGCTTCTCACTTGGTCATTTTATGTACCTTCTTTAGGAGAGTTATCCCTGCTATAATTTTTTGAGCTCTTGGTAGAGGCAGTACATCCTCACTGTCAGTGCATTAAACACACTGCGAAAACAGGTGCCTACACACTAAATGCGAATTATCCGGGAAGAGCGGCTGATTTCTACGTAAAATCTATGTAAAGACGCGATAAGACACCTTGCAGCGTGAAGGGTTCGGACCACGCTGTGCGAGGGACAATTGACAAGATAGATGAGGCACGGAAACCTGACTCATCGCCTGAGTAAGAAATGTTCAACTCAGGCAAAATTAATGTGCGCAGCAACCAATCAAGAGCTTTCTCTTGTAGTGATGTGGGGTTTTTTTTTTTTATCAAGTGGAAGTATTTAAAACAACAAAGTAGCAGACAAATATCACAGTTTGTGGCCACCCAGAATTGAAGGACTTGTATTATTATGCATGTGGAAAAAAAAGGACCTTGCTTGGAAATAAGTGGGCGAGGAAGTCGCTGAATCTGAAAAGTTATATATTTTTTATTAATCAACTTGATATATATATATATATATATATATATATATATATATATATATATATATATATATATATATATATATATATATATATATATATATATATATATATATATATATATATATATATATAAAACACCTGGTTTGAAAGTGGTCAGATAGGCGTGGGAGAAGCCTTCTGTCCAGTTGTTTGGCGCTTGGTGTGAATGTCCAGTACAAACAAAACAAAAGAGATGTTATTGCATCCATGAATCCTACTTTTTATACAATGATACAATGTTTTTACATGTAAAATAGGCTATACCTGTTGGATATCCATGAACAGAACTAAGTTTTCAAAAATCCAATTGATGACCTTTTTAAATCTTATTCATGCATTGAGTCTTATTCAAATGTGCATTGAAATTTTTGTTAACAGAGAATCATACAGCACAGATTATAATTGATCTCCGAAATGGAAATGTAATTGGGAATTAGCATTCAGAATTAAATATTATTCATAATACCAAGATGGAACGAAAGGAACGAAAATCTATTGTTGTAAAAAAGTTATTAAATGGTCTTGAAATTATCCTCCAATGTGAATTTGTTTTTTCATTCACTTTTCTATTGCCATGAAGATAGTTCTTTCTGCTTTTCCACAAACAAAAAATAGTACAATACTTTAAAAGCTTAATAATTTTATATTTTGTATAAAAAAACTTCTTAGAGCATATGAAAAGTGTTCTTAATGATCAGTAAGATGTTTGTGGAAGAGGGAAAAAAACTATATATTAATCTATATTACATTACAGCTTGTGATGATGAAGCCCTACTTCCTGTTCCTGCCTCATCATCCCCTAAGCTGATCAATGTTCTTTGTAAAAATCTTCTTTATTTGTAAACAGAGACTTGTGTTTTATGTTTAGTGTATGATCTTTGAAGATGGGGTTTTAAATAATTGACACTAATGATATATATACCTGTTTTTGTCATTGTTTTAATGTGCAAGCTTCTCCCAAAGAGCTGTGTAGATGTGGTTTAACCTGAACCTCTGAATTTCATCTTACGACTCTCAGAAAATTTCTCACATTATGACACAGCTATTATATATCGGAAGAATTTTAGCAACTGATATTTGTTCAACCATTGGGGAAATACACAAAAGATTAAAATATCTTTGTAATAGTTTGTTCAGCATAACTCAATTATAGTGAGAGGAATAGTTTTTTTCATACTACAACTATTCATTTAACGAAGGGTTCAGGTTTTATCAGCATACGCTACTGGCACTTGATGCTTTCCCTTTTCATCTTTTCTTTTTTAATCTTAATGTCTTCCCATCAAGCTCCATAACCCCCACCACCACCTCCTCCACCCCCAAAGCTAGTTTATAACAAAAGGCTCTTTTGATTCCTAATTGCCATAAGCAGATCTTCACCAGGGTTGGCTACACACAACAACCCTCAGTTCATCATTCTCCTTAAATGCTCCTCATCTGTTTTTCAAAAGGCAATTACACTAATATGAGTCTTTTAGAAAATGGGTCAAATATGTGCAAATCTACATGCATAATACTACTGTTTATTGTCTTAATGTTTTACAGTTGCCTTAGTGCCTGTCATGAAATCTAGCTTTAAGAAAATGTAAGGGCGAAGGATCTTGAGCTTGTGAGGGAGGTCGAGTGCTACTGGGTTGAAATGGTTGGCCTTGGAAACAAATTCCGTGCAATAGTATCCAGCTGTAGACTCACAACACCAGCTGCAGAGCGTAAGTGCCAATGCGACCTGAATTAATTTGGGTTTTAGGGGACATTCGACTGACTTAAGGGAAATAGGAAGGTTGAATTGTTTGGGTTAGGGTAAACTGTTGTTATATATGATTGTCTCTAGCAACAACATTACTATGCTCCGAAACTAGTGGGCAGAAGCTGAATATGTTTCACTCCTTGACAAAGGATGTCCTCTTCAATACTCTGTAGTTGCACACGTTAGAGTGGGCTTGCTAGTGGCCCCACAGGCCACCAAACATGAATTGTATTGCTCACCAGTCCATCCTTTTTGGGGCTTGGTTGCTTACGGTGTGTTGTATCTATGGTCCAGCAGTGCAGAGTCATTGGCCTTTGCGGGTCACTGGAAGGGATGCTGAGAAGCACCATAACTGGAGACTCTTTTTATATGTTACTTCAATTTCCATGTGGACAATGGCAGAGAGACCAGTGGTGTGACTTAGGGCCCTTTCAGACTGAGGTCTGTGTTCTGTTTCCAAAAACGTATTGGCGTCGTAAATGGTTTATTGCTTCGTGTGTGTGACAGAAATACTTCTGTTTTCGGGAACCGTGACCAGAAACACTTCCAGAGATAATCTCGAAAATGGTTCACGCAGTCTAGCAGAAATGACTATATGACTCAAAAGAGGAAGTCGTGATGTAATAACAGACTTATTCATTCATAATATGCAGCAACATGGTGGGAAAAGGACATTTTCATCTTCTGAAATGTGCAAAAAATAAATGACGCTGTGGTAAGAGCATTCAAACTATCTGCATACTGATGACACCAGAAGCGTCTATCATGTGACTATGTTAGCACCTCTGAAACAGATCAGAATTTGCTGATAAAATTATGAAAATAAAACTGCAGGGGATTTGGAAAGGGGAGCAAATATTATCCGAAACATAACAGACAAGACGTTCCCAGACTGAAAGTGCCCTTATTATACCATCTCGATATGAACATATCATTTATTAGACTTCTGGGCTAGTCAAATTGCACCATGTTTGAGAATAAAGGTGTCGAACAAATCTAAATCTTATTAGACAGTCCATACCTGAAAGAATAGAATACAATTTAATTAAGGTTAAAAATGTTGTTTTCTTCTCCTTAAAAGGCTGTATGATAACCTAGATAAATTTTTGGCCCTAAATTTGTCATGTGAATGTGCCTCAGGACAAAACAATGGGGGCTGACTCAAGGTCAAGTCTGTGGAAAAAAATCTTTTTTTTTTTTACAAAGAAAATTGTCAGGATCTCTAATCAGGGTCTCGGCTAATTACGTTATCTGTCTCAGCTGCTTCTCGTTCCGTTAATTGTCTCTACTATTTAAGTTCCCCTGCTATGTCTCGTCTTTGTGAGTTGTTGTTCGTCAATTGATGTTCGCTGATGCACTGCTCTAGCTCTCCTCTTGTGGCCTGTCTTGTCTCGTTTACGTAGCCTGTGTGGATTACTGCTCTCCAACCTCACCTGAGGAACAGAGGATCGCGGTGGACTGACCGCTCGGACTAACCCTACCTGCACCCCCGCGCGGTTTAGTGCACCTTCGCCAAAACTCTTTGTTTGTGTTTTGAGACTCTGAACTGTGTTTCTGTTGTGTTGAACAGCTGTTTTGATTTAACCACTTCAGTCATTAAAGACTCTGGGTACCGATCCCTTGCTTCTGGGTCCTTACGTCAGTATCACGACAAAAATTCTCCAACTCCTTGGTGGCAAAGCTCTGGGTGTTGATAAGACACTAAGCCATGACTATCTTAAATCTCTGGATTTTGTAGTGTAGTCTTGGTTGACACACAGCAACAATGTTATGTGGCAGTAGGGCACGGTACATCAGAATTTCTCCTCTGCCGTTTGTCAAGGATGGGGTCCTGTTGGGTCCCACAAGTCAGGACCAACAAAAATACTGAGACAGTTTCTTAAGTGGCAGGGTTGAAGATCAGCATCATTTGAGGCCATGGTTCTTGACCAGACAATGTTAGCTTGCTCAGTCAAGGTTTTCCTAGCTCAGGTAAAGGCATATCTGTATTTATGGATTGTTCAATCAGCTGGGGAGGACGGATGGAGCTTGGATTGACAGTTGAAAGAATTTTTTAATTGTTGAACTCGCCCCTATGATAACCAACAGAACAAGACCTTGGGTACAAGTGGTAACAAAGGTTCCCCTATGATTACGTGCCAAAGAACCAGATTTGGTGCTGCACTTGTTTTTTTTTTTTTTTTTTTACAGTGCACCACAGAAGCAATGCACAGGAACACATAAGAAGATCAGATTCCTTTTTGCTAATATTACAAATTTGACTAAATGAACAGCTACCCGTAATCACTTCTTAAAAAGCAAACCCCCGCAATCAACACAACACCCCTATCTAAAAGCTCAAACTGGAAGTGCATTTACAACTGAGATTTTAGAGGAAGTACGCATTGGGTTGTGCATAGTTTATTTGTCATATTCAGAGGAGCTTTAATTGTGTTTTTATAACAAAACATAAATATTTCCCATTAAAATCTTTTGTGGCCAAAAATTATAAAAAAGTTTTGACTTAGTTATAAGGAAATGGTAATGTTGATCTGTCTAGAAACTTTTAATTGGCCGAAGTAAACAGCAATCAAGACACAGGGACCCATCACATCTGCACCCCAAAATAACTTTTTTTTATTGAGTTCTTGTGTTACTCAAACAGACAAATACTTTAAGCGAATTATTGTATGTAAAACTATGTGGAGTATATTCATAAGGGGCAAAGAAAGCACTGATCAGGTGCCCAGTGATTACCTGGTATCCCAGGTCCCTTGCTACAACACCAGCTAATTCTGTTCCCATACCGGAGAGTTTTTGGTAACTAAATCTACAAGTTTACCAAAGTGTATTTGGTCATTAAACTTCAAATTCAAAAGTGCTAACTGTCTACTTTGTCTAACAAGTAGTTCTGAGTATCCGTTTCCTCATTTCTATCCTCCCCTTACCAATAATCCTTTTAATTACTGCCTTACTGAATGGTAATTTTATTCACAATTACTTGGTATTATGCTAATCTTCGACCTATTTTCAGCAGGAGTGCAGGAGCATCATCTGATGAGCAGATTGCTGGGAGGATGCATCCAGACTGACATCGCTCTCCCAGCTGCACAAGGAAGCCAGACAGAAGGACTCATGAAAAAAAAAAACTTGATAATCCTTAAAATAAGGGATGGGGGGAGTGGTAGAGTGCACCTTGAACGACTTTTGGCCACAGGGATTAACCGCTTTCCTCTACGGAGTCCAACCCAGCATCTGCTAAACTTGCTGAATATTCCAGATGACTTAGAAATGTCCTACTTCTTAACAATATTAATTATACAAAAAAAACAATGTTCTGTTATAAATTCAATTTAATCATGAAGGTATAAGTGGCATGAACTAGTTGCCAGTAAACTAATTCTCATTCAAAATCACATGTAAAAATGTCAAGCCAAAGTTTTTAAATAAAAATGTTCATCTCTTTGAACTCTATGTAAACACACAAGAACTCAAACACCACTTCATCCTCAATTAATGGGATAAAAATGTAAAATAGATGCTTTGGGCTATATTTTACACACTTCTTTTAGATAATTCTTTTATATATATAATTAGAACAACAATATTTTGTATTTACTACGGATTTGTTTGTGATATAGACATTTTCATCATTTTGTACATACATTTAAATTAACATAGAGGTTTATAATGAAAAAATTACCTTTATAATTGATAAATCATGGATGGGTTTGACGTAATGGAAAGTAGAATAGAATAGAATAATGCAATAAATTCAGTGAGTATAGTATATAGCTGCACAGATCTCTCAGAAACCTCTAATGCATGCACATTACAGTGGATGTCACATTTAAGCACTTATATAAATATAAAATATACATCATTTATAGCCTGTTTTATTAAGCATGGATGTTGTTTAATAAGTGAAACATAACATCTCAGCATGTTGTAGTCTGAAAAAACTCAAATCAACCAAATGAAGCACTGGCCGCATATGCTCCCAAAAGAAATGTAAGCGACAACCTTCCCTTTTATATTAAATTTACTTGCGTATTAACTTAAATGAACAAGTGTGTGTTTTTTGTTTTTTACATTTTTGTTTTTTTCAATTACATTTTTTATGTTATTATTTAATATATTGCTTGTGAAATATAAATGGAAAACAAATATACATGGAATAAATCATTATTTTAATTATTTATTACAATAGCATCACCTTCAGGGCTTAATGTAAATAAAACACATATTTTTATATTATTTTCTAATCTGAAGAGGTTAAAGTTGTGAAGACACCTGTCATCATAGCTCCATAGTGGTTAAATTAAATATACAAGAATGTACAGTTACAATTTTTAAAAAGATCAAATAATACAACATACAATTTTTCATTGTACAATTACTGTCACACATAATTAATATTCACATATTATGAACAAATCTAATATAATCACAAGTTCTCATTAAAAAAATTACTCAAACTTTTATATTATTTTACATACAATAAAAGTATTTCAATGAAACTGAAAACAACAATTTATTGTCATATTTTATTGATATTATCATAATAAAAATAAATTTATGAACCATACCGAAAAGAAAAATAAATCCAACAGCAGAATACACTGGGACAATGAAACAAAAGCATCTTGTTTTTACAACGCAAAAACAAAGAGAAAAAAGGTTTGTAAACAAGGCTTATGAAATGTGTTTAAACATGGCAAATCTCTAAAAATGTTCATCTTCTTTGCTGACAAACGTTTCCAAGTTCGTAAACTACAAGAATGTTCACATGAAAATAACATTGTGGCTCATTTTTATCTATACCCTCCAAAATTTGGATTCAAATACAAAACCCACAGTGATGGAATTGTTGTACATTTATTATAGCAGTGGAGAATCAAGAGCTGTTTGTTTCCCTCAACACGCACTCACTACAAAACACGACATTAAAAAAAACTGGTAAAAAAGTTCACAACTTTTATGAAATCAATCATAAGCTCAACACAATCTACAGAACAAACATTTACACATATTGGATTAATGATACCTATCCCATTCGCATTCCCTTTTAAACATGAATTGAACCGAAAACATTAAAATGTGTAACAATCCATTGTATTCAATGTGACAATTCATTATTTGAGTGTCAGGAGTAAGCCACTATCACAAAAAAACAAACAGACCTCTTGCATTCGCTCTCTAGGTTCACCGATTCATTATTACACCCGACCTACTCTCATAAGGAATTTAGACAGCATGATCCAAAGTTGATCCTGAACTTCCATAAAGTGAATTGTTCTCTGCAGACATGAAAGCAAACCCTCCCAGAGACTCGCTAACATGGGTTCCTGACCTCACCTGACACTAGTGACGGCCCCTTGCAACATTAACACTAGAGAAGCCTTGGTTACGAAACAAATGCTTTCAATGGCGAAAACCAAAAGGAGGTACAACGGTACCTACAACAGCACAACACTCCGGTTAAGTCATTTATTCTGCAACTAGATAAAACTGGTTTCTTCTTGATACCCTACGAATCACCCTGAAGGAGGAGTTATCTCTCTGAAACTTTGGGGGAGAAAAAAGCGAAAGCAAAAAAAGAATTTCTCAAACTTACCATCCACCAGGTCCTGGCTGTCATGTCATAACATAGCTGCCATTTGATGGAGCTGTCTGCCGTCTTCCCAGCCATTCTCCCGTCAGTAGCTTTCATCAGGAGCAGCTCAGGAGTAGATAATACACTAATCAAGCCTTCATCAGACGCCACTCTCTCAGCCCCATGTAGGCCAATCCTTATCACACTGCATCATGGGAGAAAAAGTGCACACACACTCACTCACACAAACATAGCCCTGTGCTCCGGCGATGACTCCAGCCTCCAGCGCTGCCTATAATGACAGGATCAGGATCTGAATCCCTCTCTCTCTCACACACCCAGAGCCCCCCACCTCGGCCAGGGGTTTAATTTTTTAAGCTGCGGAGAACAGGGGCTTGGATTTTTTTTTCTGGCAACTTCGACCGAACAAGTGGGCAACCAGAGAAGTCTGTGTGCGAGCCAGTTTGTCAAAGTGATTCTTTTTTTTCAATTTGTTGATTTGCGGTTTTTGGAATCCCCCCTCAAGTCATAAATACATACGCCCTCCCCTCAAGACCCCCCAAATGCTCTATGTCAATGAGGAGAGGCCCATATGGGAATTATATTCCTTAACAAAGAGTGGGGAGTTTCATGGACATGAGAGCCGGGCACGGTTCAGATATCACAGACTTGTACAGCAAGCGAAAGAGGGAGGGAAGGAGAGCAGCGCACTTCTAGACAAGGATTCCCAGTTCAAGTCCTTTTCCTCATTAGCCTAACAATTATATACTTCCAGGCAACAAACTCCGCTGATAGAGAAAAGAATCTGACCTTCTGATGTCTTTCAGACCATTGCTTTCTAGCTATTTTTATTGCTTCAAATCTATTTTACCAAGCATTAAATATCTACACAGTGTTTTTGAATTTGGGATTTCCAAAAGAGTAAAAGAAAATCAGAACATGAAAGAACAATTCATAAGATTGCTTCAATAAAATGAGTTTGTGGGGAAATTAAAATTATGTAGAGCCCTGATAGCTCAGTTTTTGTTAAACGTTTTGTTCCAAACTAAATGTTCAAATATGTCCTTGATCTTCTTAGATGGATATTTCGTGAGGTAACAGCCTCAAGAGACTGAGCTCTGATCACAGCTAACAGGAAACGTTCTCGGAATGTTCCTCAAAGATGGTCTAAATTATATTCTAGTCATATAGATGCTTCCAACTAAATGTTCTGGGGACATTCTAGTAATGTTGAAGGATGCAAACAATGTTTTCAACACATTTAGTTTTTTTGCAAGTGATGAATACCTTCATAATGACAATGAAATGTTTTGAAAACAATGTTCCATGATCATTTTTGTGAATAATGAATGTTCTCACAATGTTGGCATCATAAAGTCTGTATAACTTGCGAAGCAATGTTCCTAAAATGTAACATCTATAGTTATAGAGCAGTGGAGAGATTACATATGACATAAATAATAAAAATGGCTGTTTCTGAGCAACAAACTGGAATCTGACCCTATTATGTGTTTCTGTAATGCACCGTAAAAAAAAAAAAAAAAAAAAATACACGGTTCAACACCGTAAATATATGGGAACCTTTTTTGTGTCATTTAGCATCAGTCTCTAAAAGCGCTATTTAGAACCAACTTTATTTAGAATAACTGGTTCTTAACATGACAAAAGTGCTATGTGAAACGTATAAAAACATAATAAATAACCTCCAAGTATAAACACTTTGTAATTCTTTGGACTCTAAATGTAGTTGGTCCCTTTGGTCAAAAAACAAAAGATTTTCTAATATTTTTAATCTATTCCGAAACTTAAGATATCTACAGAAATGCAGAAGTGATTACAGTATTTGCATTGTATTTCAGAGCACAAAAGGACAATTCATACTAAACATTTCTTTAACAAAAAATATAAATAAAAAAATTTGTATCATGGGACTGTAACAATTCTGCAAATCTCTCACTTCTCTGGGTTTTTTTTTGTTGTTTTTTTTTTGAGAAAATGTTGTTCTAAACAAGAGTTATACAATAACAATAGGTCCTAGATTTTGTTAGCTGAAAATTACAGGAAGTAACTGTGTCTGAACATTCTCACAACATTCTTCAAATATTGTCCACCTTTGTATAAAGTTTCAAAACATTTGTTCCGAAAATAACATTACTAGTTATTTAACAGTTATATAAGAGTTTTTAGCAAATATTACCAGTATTAACAACATTGTAATTATTTTCAATTACATTTCAATCAACCTTTCTGAGAGACTCTTGGCACATAAACGGTATTAGTTGGGATGATTTGACAAAAAGACTTAATATTTAAAGGTGAGGTATCCACAACATCTTAAGACACAATGATAAACATGTTAGAAGGAATCATGTTCATTTCAAGCACTGATATCTCTGACGAGAGACATCCAGCAGGATTTAAAAAAATTTTTAAAAAGCAGAGATACAGCCCTGAAGTCATTTTACAAGTTTTTTTTATTCTGATGGCTCAACTTTCAGACGAATTAGTCTATGTTTCCAGTTTTTACACATAGTTTAGGAAGCCTTTAACTTAAAACATGTACTTTGCAAAGGAGGTGCTATGAGATTGGTATATTTCAGTACCAGTTTTGGCCACAAACTCTCTTACTGCACTTTTAGGGGAAGTTGAAGATACTTTCTTCAGGAAAAACAGGTGCAGCTACTGTAGTTTCATTCATCAACCCTAAAGCGAACACACATATTTAAGTTTTTTCAAAAAAAAAAAAAAAAAAAAGGACTCATGTTTATGTTATTATTGATCAGGAACACGTGTACCTTTCATCGTGCAAAAAAAAAACTGAAATGACAATGTTTTGCCAAATGTCTGATGACATTTCTGCCCTTCAAAACAAAAAGGCAGTAACTGCGCAGAGTGAAGAAGTTAGGAAAATGACTTAAATTATCCTGTTGTCCCTCCTAAGTAGTTGAAAGTAGATAAGGGGTTATTGGTAAACATTTACGATAGGTTACTTTTTGTCACATGAAAAAGGATGACTGAAATGTCATGAAAATGATCATTCCTTTTAGTCCAAAATGCAGTTACTGCCTTTTTTCTTTGTGGGGCAGCTTTCACCCCTGTATTCTGTAGCATCTTCCATAATACACTACCCTCAATCTGCTCCCACAAAAGTTCCAATCAAACCCCCTGCTGAACTCCTGGTTCCAATACTTTGTTGTGGGTGACTGTCATGTGGTGTATACCCCCAAAACGGCTAAATAAATATTTGATTTGATCTTTTTCTAGTATTCACCATACACACATTCTTTTTAGTTTTTTTCTCTCTGTTATTTATCTGGAAAACCTTTCTTTTTAACTGATTATTTTCAAAGAAGAATGTCAGACAGATATGATTGATTATTGAATCTAAAATTAAACCTTGCACCACTTTGAAAAGCAACAATATTGTACTAGTGCTTTGAAACATAGACTGAACTCTATGGAGTCTATCTCACTATCAAACCCGAATGTGGGGAACAGCATGAACATATGTGCTCAGTGATTGCCTTCACCTCAATATTAGCAAGAAAACCAACACATCGATCTACTGGAAAAGGTTTGACCTCCCAAACCACAATCATCACATGAACACAATCAACCAAATTAGCAATTAAAAGTCAGTTAGAAAAAAAAAAGAAAAGAATAAAATTACCTATTAGAAGCTCAAAGGACACATTTTTGATCAATGAGCTTGATCTGCTTAAGTTGTTCTGAATTTCCATGTCTTTTAGATTCTGCCTAGGACTTTTAATACATTTACATAGATCTGATATTTTACAGGAACTCTTGTCTTTTTTAATACAACTTTGGAAAGGTATGTACACGTTCGACGGATTATATTGAGTGTTTATTGCTTTAAATTGGCAAGAACAAGTGGTTTTACAGGTCGTTAAGGTATTTATTTTTTACAGAAATACAGACTGTATTACATATACACAGTTCTCCATCCATCCATCCATCCATCCATAATCTTGTCTGCTTTTTCCCTTTCGGGGTCACCACAGCGGAATGAACCGCCAACTCTACTGGCTTATGTTTTATGCAGCGGATGCCCTTCCAGGTGCACTCATTCACATTCATACTCTATGGACAATTTTGTTCAACCAATTCACTTGTACAGCAAGTCTTTGGACTTGTGGGGGAAACCGGAGAACCCAGAGTAAACCCACGCGATCACTTTCTTGGTGTGAGACGACTGTGCTACCCACTACGCCACCGTGACCCAATTATATTAATAATAATTATGGCTGCACATAAATACCGATACATCTAACTATTGGGATCGTTTCTTTTACGATAGTGTATCGATAGTCCAACCTCCAGTATCGATACAAGTTGTGCCAAACAACCTCTTCCTCCACTCCAGTAGATGTCGCTAACTCGTCAACAAAACGGTAAGCAGTGCGGTATCAGAAGTAAGCGAGAGTGAGCATGGGGCAAAATATAAAAGTGCCTTTATAAGTTCCTTATTTCATTTATGTTACTTCAGTGGCATAAACATTTTAGTGTTTAATAATAATATTCACTTAATACATTTCAGTGAGTTCTCTGTTGAATAGCACTGTGCAGTTCTAATGAATTGGAATGGATGGAAAATTAATTGGAATTTGAATTTGTCAGCCGACTTTGAAAAGTTGTCAATATAATGTGACACATATATCACACTATTTATTGTATCGCAATATATTGTTATATATTGAATCATGAGATTAGGAATTAATTGATATGGTAATTCTGTTCTATATGTGACTTCTGTTAATTATGTTATATATGTGAATTATAGTGATATGTATATCATATCGCGAGGCCCTTGCCAATAAACATACTTAATAATAATGCTACACATTAACCCCATAGATGGATCTCTAGAAATATGCAAAACATTCATTTAAAAATATTTCCTAGAAGCATGTATCTTTGTTGGTTGCAAAGACTTCACTAAACGACCTTGCATCAACAGCATTAGCAGATTTGTCAGTTTAGAGCTTCGCAAAGCAGGTTTTGATGACATTAACCATGTAATGGCGAGAACTGTTTTCCAGAATGTGCACTATAGAGTGGATGCACTTCCTCCCACGCCAGACACATGCTTCTCTTTTCATTCTGTCCGATTCCGACAAACTTACTGTAAATAATTGCAGCACTGCTCAAGTTTTGCAGATTTATGCATCAACCTGACTCTGTGGGGTGGAATACTGAATGCCAGCTTTGTTCCATGTTCCATGTTTGGGACTCTCTTTGAAACCTACCCAGACCTTTCTCCCTCCGCACTGCATTCCTAACCTCCACCTCCCCATAGAATGTTCCTGTCTGCAGCTGCGTCCCCCTGAGTCAATTGTAGGATTGTGTGAGAACGATATCCCATGAGTCAAGACACAGAGCGTCTGGGGTTCAGTCTGAACAATATTTAGAGACAAGTGCGACTCATCTTTTGCCTTAAACTATTTCACACTTGAGACCAAAGTGAAATAGTTTTCACACTGAAAATAATCTTGATTTACATCCAGGGACAATCCTAGGATTCCTTATGAAACTTAAGATATTCTTAGTGAAATGAGTGATAAATATAACCTTTTAGTACAAATTTGTGTTGGAAATACCTTTGCACACTGGCATGATCTCAATGGGTTTCAAGAGGTGACACTGAGATTTAAGAGTCCCATGGTTAAATGCTTTAAAGTTAAGCATCTTGTAACGGACTCATTCTGTAACAAGGGACCATTTGCTGAACCGTTTTTTTTCCTGAACATTTTCAGAAATAAATACTTACAAATGTTAAGATAAATTGTGTTTAGAGGCATCATTAGGTTTCACATTTTTCAAAATAAACTATTGTTGCTTGTCTAGGGTAAAACTTTTGAACCAGTTTCTTGCATTTTAATTAATAAAGACTGAATAAACAATTTGTTGAATAACTCACATTCTGAATTTAATGCTTAGAATTGATTAATGATTTATTCGGCTCAGAAACCTTTTACATGCTTGATATCCTTAAAAGGAAGGCTTTTATTGTTTACACAACTGATTTAAGTGATAAAATTCGGCTGAAAACACCTCGTTTTCTTCTTTAAATGAGCAGGTATTTAGAAGGTCCAGTAGAGTCTGTTACTCAGGTGAGTGAACCGTCTGTTCAGAGATATCGGGGCAGACGCGTCTTTGCTCTATCTTTGAGTGACGCAGCTGCCATTCTCCAGCAGTCCCTGCCGGCATCTTCGCGGGGACAGAATGATCTCAACTGTTTCAGTTCCTCTTGAAATTAGAAAAATTTCTATTGAATGGTTTAGTTTTAGTTGAGGTGTGCTAAGAGTGTGTTACGTCATTTAACTACATGTACAAGATTATTAGATGCAAAAATGTATGTATATATATATATATATATATATATTTACCATACAGCTGTTTTGTTTAAAAGTTTTTTTGTTTGCGTGAAGAATCCTAATAAATGAAAAAAGAATATTCTAGTTTGACAACTTTTCTCCTGTTTTGTTTTTCTTTCACAACACATTAACATTCCAAAGGATGTTAATAAGTAAAACAAGAGTTCAAACTTGACAAGATTAGAGTAGAGTAGAGTTGGCTCCAACAGTAAAACAGCATTTGTTATGCACTTCAATAATTTTTGTAATTAAAACAAAAAAATATATATTCTGTACAGTTAAAGCTAAAACATAATTTGAATTTGTAGATATTTTAAGGGTTGTGATATTTTTGTAAAATATGCAGTGCAAAAACAATACTTTCATGGATTTCTACAGTAAAATTTACTGTAAATTATGGTGGCACTTTAGATTCAAAACTTTACCTCTGTTTGCTTTAAACAGTGTAGAATAATGTTATATGACCTTAAACAAGACTCATTCTGATAGAAATACTTTAAACCGCATTAAACTATACACCTATGCAATAATCAAATAGTTTCATATTTTTCCACAAAAGTGCTCTTTAAAATTCCTCACATCTGCAATATTGATTTTGGCTCTCGGATCAATATTATTCTAGCCTCGTGTGGATTAGGATTATGCTTTCCGGCTGTTTTAATTGGATTTCTACTTTCTTTCTGGATTTTTTGCTCAATTTACTTTTTTTTTCAAATCAAATTAGTTGTCTTGATAGACGAGACAATAATGCATGTTAATGCAATTTACAAAACTCTACTATACATATTGATTTATTCTTATATTAACAAGAAATGTTCAACATTTGAAAAAAAAATTACAGATATAAAGAGTAAAAGTAAAAACAAAAGCTGTTATCTCACTGAACCAATATATTCTAACTATATTTAGCCCATTACACAAAAAAGAGGAAACATTCACCAAAAATGTAACCTAAATTTCACAAGTTGTTTATTTATGAGGCAGCCGCAGAACGACCAGCCAAATGCTGACCCATATGGGGGTCATACATTCAGGCAATTAGGAGACTAAGAGCACTTGTCTGTAACTAATTAATGACTACTAATTTCAAGAGAAGCTTTTTAATCCCAGTCTAGCACTGTCTAAAACGAGCTTGGATTATAATATACCCTATCACAAGGATTTGCAATATAGATATCATTCCTAACATCAGTGCTCAAGACACCCTTGTTAGCTTTTATTCCCATAACTCCCTCTTTTGTTTCACCAGATGTCCACTCTTAGAACAAGAGCAGGTGGCCATTTGTTTAATCAGGCCAGTTAGTGAGCCAGACACACAGGCAAGCTAATGTATTATTATATATACAAACAGTAATTAATTATATTTTGCCAGGTTTCGTAATAATCTTCATTAATTAGTCATTAGGAGACTAAACTAATAGGAGAAAAACTAATAAAATAGATGTATACATGAGGGAAAAGTATAATAAAAAAAGAAGAAGTATGATAACCATGTTCTGAGTCTATTAAGAGAGGGTTTTTAATATAATCATTATTTTTATCCACAAAACAATGTCTGGTTGAGAGAAAATTGTAGATTTCTATAGTTACGCACAGAATAAATAATTAAGTCATAGTGAATGCACTGTACATAAAACTAGAGACTTCTGATATTAGCAAGTGCAATAGATAGTGTTTTATTTGTCATTTTAAATCTTTATTGTCAAAAAAGAAAAAGGTGGGAGCACAGGGGCTTAGTGGGGTACTGTAATATTCCCAGTTCAATCGCACCAAGAAACATTTCTGAGGATAATCTTACCATAGGTTTCTATGGATTTTTTAATCACTCTAACTCCCACAGCCTGGATTTTTTTTGTTCAATTGGAAACAAAAGGAGCGAGTGTGGATGCATGTGGTGCGGCAATGGACTTGAAAGCAGTAAATGTAAAGAAAGTCATCAGCCTCAAACTGAGACTGTAACCAAGATTTATAAATATAGACTAGGTCAATGGAAATGGCAAAAAACAACAACTCTAAAACAAACACAAGAAAGAAAGAAAAATTGGCACACAATCCAATAAACAGATTTCATAGAGGTATTCAGAAAAAAATAAATAAAATAAAAAGCAAAAAAAAAAATATCCAACAAATTTCAAACAAAAACTAAACACGATAAAACAAATAGAAAAATAAAAACAGAAACAAAAAACGAAATCACTACAAGATACAAATAGAATCAGAATAAGAAACACAAACAAAAGTAAAAAAACTAACAAAAACAAAACTCAAAAAACAAAAACAAGAAAAAGAAATGGAACGGTATTTGTTTTTCTTTTTGTTTAATTTTGCTTAAAACAGAAAAAACTGAATAAACTGAATAAAACTGAAAAATGAAAAACATTATAGAAAAACATAAAACAGAATCAACATAGTAAACAGAGGCAAAAAAACTAAAATGAGAAACAAAGTGAAAATAACAACAACAAATGAAAATTACTTCCAAACAGAAACATAAAACCCCAAATTAAAACAAAGAAAAAAAATGAAAAAATGACAAAACAACTGAGAAAAAAACATAAAAACGATAAACAAACATGAAAAACCAAGAAACACGCCGGCAACAATGAAACGCTTTCGTTTCGGTGGAGGAGCCAATAATACATGAAGTGTATTACATCTTGGCGGAGTGCAGCGACACAGGTCAGAATTTGCTCTGGGGTCGTGACTCAGTCTCTCAGTCAGAGAAACGCATTAAAGAGTCCCAGCCAAGCCTTTCTCTCGGGGATGAGGTGGTCCTGCCATCATGCAGGCAGCTTTTTACGGTTGTTCAAGGGAGGCACTATCTGCTGTCACTCATGTGAAGAAAGCTGAACGCCAGGGAGTCAGTAAGCGCTGACAAGCACCATCATTCACACACTACACAGTGCAGGACACACGCCGGGCCAATCAACAGAGGCCCCTGCAGAGAACGGACAGCATCAGGACGGGAGACATCAGCCATACCAGGGGTAGAGAGAAGATGAGAGCGAGAAGGCGTGGAACCTTCTGGGACAATGCCAGTAAACTCAAGGACACCATGTCTGCATGGATTTGAGTTGAAAATGAAGATAAATCGGCTAAATGTCTATGAAGAGTCCTTAACAACCTTCAAGTTCTTGTTTTGCAGGTAACTAATTGGGCTGATTTGTACCCGACGAAACAGAAGCAGATCAAATTGCACAGGAAATGAAAAAGGCTGCTTCAGGCAAAAGTTCAAACAAGGTGGGCAGAGGACGGAGCTGGTTCTTACTGGCCCAGAAAGCACCTTTCAGCAGGACAGAGCTAATGCACATACCCACACACACATTTCACTGATGATGAATTGTTCTTTATCCGACACAGCATCCAAAGGCCCCAGCCTAAAAGACATCTCCTCACAACCACAGCATTAGAGCTGCCGGCCAAGAGGAAGTACATAAGGAGCTCTTTGTTGGGTTCCACTGGAGAGACATTGTGTAAAATACAGTGCCTGTCTGAGATAAAAGGCTTGCCTTTCCTCTCACCTGAGCTAAGATTATCCTCCTGAAATCTCCCCTTTCTTCCCAGCAGACAAGTGGATGACTTTAATTTTAGACACCCATCAAACCTTAATGATTATCGAGAAAGGAAATGAAAGATAATTCTTCAATAATCATTAGGTTAGGAGAATTATTGGAAAATTATGACCTAACTCTTCCAAAGATTTTTTTTGTAGTTTGGTTAGCCCACAAAGCCTTTAAAGAAGATCCTATCAGATGTGATGGGTAAATTCTCTCAGGATTAAACCTGTGTGAATAAGAGCAGCCAGAGGAAGATTACGCTTGTTTATGACAGAATTAGACATGTTTGGTTTACCTGACCTGAGAAAATGAACTTACAAAAAAAATCATTACATTAAATTACAAAGACAAAATGACAACAACAAATTGTTTTTTTATTTATAATTTTTACTCAACAGTTTTTAATGTTTAAAATAGTATATTAAAAGTATTTAATGTTAACCTTATTGGTACAAAATGTGTTTATAATCATTTGCATATGTATATGTTAAGCATTTCAATTGTGCCCTAAGGGTCTCTAACTCTAACTATTTTCATGTGAAAACGAGTATTTAATATGAAAACGAGAATTCTTCAGACTGACACTGATGAAATAAACAGAAATTAAAAAACTTAGACAAAAGCAAAACAGAAAACGAGAATAATCAGTACAAAATCCAACAGATAGAATGAGAAGAAGAAAACAGAAAAACTAACAGTGGCAAAAAATAGAAATAAACTTAAGACATAAATAAATTATACATAAATAAACTAAAAGAAGCAAACGTGAAAGAAAATATAAGATAAAAAAATAAACAACAAGCATGACAAAAGAAACTGCAACAGACTGAAAAACAACAACTGAGAAAACAAACAAAAAATACTCATGAACAAAACAATAGACAAAAAACAAACCAATAAGAACACAACAAACAAACAACCAAACATCAAAGACAACATTAAACAAACCTAAAAAAAAAAACAAGAAACAAAAGACATTCAAAAACACATTACATGCATTAGGGGCCTCTAATTGTATATTTTCATGTGAAGGGTCATAAAATTGTTTCTTATCACCTCTTAAATCAACAAAAAAAAAGATAATTTCTTGAGTTCTTAACCTCTTACATTTTAACATTTTACTTGTGGTACTTTCTGGTCAAATGGAAAAACAAATCTTAAAAAAAATTAATTTCGCTAAGCTGTTTGCTAATTGTTACAATTGTTACACTTTAATCTATTGAATTTTTCACAACTTCAAGAAACCATTAAGCTTTTTTAATCATTACCAAAGCACCCGGACCCAACCGCAACAATTCAACTACAGTTATAAAACAAAGCTAAAGCATAGGGTCTAAAGATTTCGGTTTAAACCCTTTGTTCATCAAAAGCAAGAACGTATTAAAAGGAACACCCACCAATAATTGCTTTCTTTTCATTAATGAGAAAACCAAAGTTTAGCGTAATGGTGTGCATTCATCGGAAAAAACAAAAACAACAAAAAAAAAACGATTTAATCCCACCAACTGTGTGCCCTTCTCAACAACTGTTTAGTGATATTTTCGCCATCACAGCATCTGTGTTACTAGTGCCCCAAACTGGCACTTAACCGTCAGCGTGACCATGTGTGGAACAGCGCCTATCACCAGAGAGACCCTGGCACACACTGGGGCATGAGACACAGAGGCAGGACGAGAGGGCATTGGGCAAGTGGCCAGGCGTATAGAGAGCTGCTGAGAGGCATAGCTGCCAAGACCAACATTATGTCGTGAACATTTCAACAGAGCCACAAAAACACCTTCTGAAGCTGGAATTTACAGGACGCTCAGACACGCTCAGACAAAGCAAAGGTGTTCTTACTTCTTTTCATGCTGGAAAAAAAAAGATTTTTCATCTTTTTATCCTGTTTTTAAACATATAGAGTGGTGAGGAGGATTTGGAGGGCCTTCTGAAGATTTTTCAAAGATGTGGAGGTTTTCTGAAGTCAAAATATAGAGATAAAAAGTTAACATTTTTACTTGGAAATGTTGACTTATAAAGATAAAAAGTTGGACTCGCTGATCTGCAGATGTAATCTAATGATAATCACATGAACACACATTTAGCTCAATATTTTGACTTTCTAAGTCAAAATGTTGACTTTTTATCGCAACATACTGACGTTATATCTTCAACCTTTTAAAGTCATCATTCATTGTTTTAATCTGGCGGAAACAGGTTTCCATAGCTGAGAAAGCTAAGAAATGGATAAAGGTAAATTTTAAGTTTTACGCCAATAACATTTCTCTCCAAGGTAAACACTGTGCAGATTCGAATCTTAATGCTTTACTGTTCAATTAAACCGTATAAATAGTTTACTTAATGATGCTTAAAATCTCAATTTCTGAGAAGCAATACTCATTTACTTTTTTTTTTAAGTCAGCACAGTTTATGCCCCACGATTATAAAAAACACAAAAGGAACAACACAGACTCAGATTAACAGATCATATATAATTTAAATATAATTCCGAAATGGCCCATTAACATCAGCACGAGAGTGACTTAAACTTACAGATTCTAGATTTAAAAACAACAACACTTTAAAACGTACGTCCACACAAAAAATGTGCTGTCTGAAAACAAAAGAGAAGTTAAGAGCCTCGTATTGCTTGATGCAGATATCCACAGAGCAGTGAGCGCCGCTCGCAAAAGATCAATCCTTAAATAATATCTAATCAAATTATAAAAATGTCTGGAAGACACCCATGCCATGTCTTATACAAAAACAAGCAAAGTAATCTGACATGAAAATAAAATGCCCTTACCAAAACATCACAATGCAAAAACAGTAATGTTACAAAGAAAACATCAAGAAAAAGTTTAATTTGGTTGACTCAAAAGTGTGCAAAAGGTAATATTATTAGAATCATATGATCAGTACAAAACTCCTTTAGGTTATTGTAGTGGTATTTTTATTTTATTTTTTTACTATTATGTATTATGATATTCGATAGGGTACGTACAATCAGAAGACCTGGCTTTTCAGACACAAATATCTCAATGAAGCATTTAGCTTAAATTCTTGGGTACTAATAATTCAAATAATTAAAAGTATTTGATTATAAATAACATGTATCCAGGCTCACAGATCTTAACATGGATCTAAGGTCACAGTGGTGTATTTCATCTTAAAATTATAAGGTATTTGTTTTGGGAAATCACATTTAGAGGCACTTTAGATAATTGATGATTTGCAACAAAATTGTAAAAGTACATCTTTTTAAAATACGGCGCTTGTTTTGCTGACTAATAACTGTCCAGTAGTTTTGAACGAATAATCATTTGGTTAAATAGCAAGTTTCAAATTCACACACGACTACAGATCTGTAATGCAGAGGTAATACATGTTCTCTACTTAAGCATTAAACATGAACATATTTCTTTAACCTCAGCTTTTTAACAGTAACGTCTGCCCTTCAGCTGCTATGATAAACCCTGCTAGGTTAACATGTTTAGTTATGGAAAGATCAAAAAGTTAAAACGATATATAACAAAAAACCCTTTTTGTTTGGCCAAAATGCATGAATCTGAATAAAATATTTATAATGGTATCATAACAAAATGTTAAAAGGCACAAAAACAGTAAAACAATTACGAGCAGTCGTAGGAGTCTAAAAGCACTCTTAGAGCTTTTAGTGAAGCTCAACAAAATATGCCTAAAAATCTACATTGTCTGTGTACATTTATATCACAAACATTAAAGAGTATACAGCTGCAAAGCTCGAACCTTGGTGTCAGAAGACCAGGCAATTATAATCATATATTAAAAGTTTAAAGGAGTATGCAGAGGTCTCTACAACAAACTATTTTCATCATAAATTAACCTTTAAAAACTATTTCAGTAGTAAACAGTAGCTCTGCCGTCAGACAGACAGTAATGTCAGACAGTAGGTCAGATATATTTAACTCAAAGTATGGCAGAGCAGCCTCGTCTGACGTGTAAACCTGAGGAAGTTTGATCCGGTAGATACTAAGCAACTCTTCTGAATATAAAGATGGGGAGTGATGGGGGGGTTACCTTCCCCACTAGAGGACGTGTGTGACTACACATGAGAGCGGGAAGTCAGTGTAAGCCTGAGCGGCTGTCTCCTCCTGAGAGGCAAGAACCACAGGATCTTCCAGCGAGTGCCAAACACCTCTGCCATCACTTGCTGCCACGGCTGCTGAGGTTTGCTGCAGTGTGGAATAAATGCAATTATTTGTTAACGTTTACAAAATATCAGAAATCCCTTAGTTCCATTGTTTCTTATAGTTAAAAGTAAACTGTACCTATAGGATAACACTTCTTGCCTAATATCAAACCTAGGATAAATGTTGATAAAAAAAACTGTTGTGTCTGAAGGTGTGCTTTTGGATTTGTTCCGATTCAATATGAAGATTTTTAAGATTTTATATATATTAAAAAAAACTTTATTTATGGGTATTGCCAAAAAAAAGAATTAGTTTGAAGGGTTCTTGATAATATCCACTAGATGTTCAAATGTAATACATTATTTAATAAATAAGCGAAACGACAAATCAATGCAAATACAAACAGTATTTATATTAATATTTTACTGTAAAAAATCATAAAACACATAAAAAATTAATCTGGAAATGAATATGGTGCACCTTTCAATATATGGGTCAAAATTGAGATTTTATTTAGGCATTGAAACATAATGTTTTGTCATTGAAAACAAAAACTAAAAAAATTTATATCTAGCTTTGGATTAATTTTATTACTTATTTAAAATAGTTTATTATTGAGATTTTTTTAATAATGTACTTTCTTGCACTATGTATTAGTTTTCAGGGTCAGTCTTTTCATTGTTTATTAATTTTCAATGTCAAATTGTTTTTCAAGGATCTGGCTATGCTACTTAATGACATTCCCAGTTATTTACAGAGGTCAGCTTTTGACTACTTGGCTTTGTGCAAAAAGGTCAAAAAGTGCATTTACTAGCACATTAGTAACTGCTTTTACTTCTATTTCTGTTATGTCATATGGTCACAAGAACTGGGTTTTTGCTATCGATATATTGTCAAAACGGCATGGAGAATGCTTTTAGTTTTTTTAAAACTAAAACTTTAAAATTAGTTTTTAAACTTTAAAACTACTACTTTTAACTATAAGTTTTTTAACTACTAAACCGGTTTCATTTTGCCTGGTTTATGTCTTTACTACAAAATGAAGAGTTCATTATCAAACACCACTATTCTGCTTTCCAATCGAATACATGACATTTTGATTAACCATGACATTTTGCCCATAAAGCAAAAAAAATAAATAATTTTACAGTAAAACAGCAAAAAAAAGAAAAAAAAAATCTTCTTTTATGTTTTTGTCATTTTGCCTGACAGCCATAATAGATCGCCTGCCTATGACTCCAATATTAAAAAAGGCATTACTGCAAAAGGCGGGATGCCAACTATGAAGCCTTGAATAATAAAAAGGAGGAAGCACTTCCTCTATC
This sequence comes from Danionella dracula, assembly GCA_900490495.1. NCBI lineage: Eukaryota > Metazoa > Chordata > Actinopteri > Cypriniformes > Danionidae > Danionella > Danionella dracula. The sequence continues at coordinate 933,047 of UELW01000578.1, forward strand.
CAGATCGTGCTGGAGCTCAATGTTGAGTGTCATGGATGTATATGTTAATAATAATGTTCATTAACGTTATTTCTTTGTTTTTATTTAAAATCTATGAAAAACCACATAAAAAATAGAGACAAGCTTAAATTAAGTATATATATATATATATATATATATATATATATATATATATATATATATATTATATATATTCATGTTCTCCTGGTATAGTGTAAGAATTTGTGGGTTAAAATAAAAATTAGACTAAAATTTGTAGCATGACTGACAAATATCCAGCTTTATACACAACATCTGAGTTGAGCACAAGATCATCCATCATCAATATTAATAAAAAGTATACTTACACATCTTCCAATAAATGTGACATTTTTTCTATGGTTGTTGTGTCCTGGAAAACAAGGGGAAGATGCCTGGCATGAGTGCTGAATAGAACGTTTAAGTGTTGTTTATGGTTTGACCCTGCACCAGTTAAAACTAATATTCATGAGATGAATGTCGAGAACGCGAAGAGCTGAAGTGCACCAGCTCTTAATCTTTCCCATGCTGGGTGTGAAAACCACTACAACCTACACCAACACAAAAGAGCGGCAGTGGCACTGACAACATCAACACTCACTTGGTGCCCTCCCATTTTGCCAAGTTGGCACAGGGGGCAAAAGTGCATCTGCTTTAGCACAAAAGTATATAAGGATGTTAAAATCCCCCCTGCTTGCCAGGTGAAGAGACAAACAAAGACTGAATATGTAAATAAGGCAGTCCTAGCAGAGGCTGTTTGTGTGAAAATCTCAGCTGTGTGATTGACAGTTGTTTTCAGAAACAATCTGTGCTTTGTCTGTGATCCCAACACTTACAAACAAAAGACCGTGGAAGAACCCCGACCTAAAGTCAGATTCATGAGAAGCAGAAGAGGACAAATTCTTGGCCCTGGAGAAGCCTGCTGCAGTTCAGACTGAAGTGATCTCTGCAGGGAACTATGGGTAGTTCAGTATCCATGCTATTCAGTTAGCTACTAATCTGCGTTGGAGCTCACAACATAGGAGAGCATGATAAAGGAGTCAATGTGTTAATAAACCTGGACCTTCTTTAGCTTTGGATGAGAAAGTGGCTTAAGGGCCAGATGATGACAGCAAGATAAGACAGTAACACAAGATGAGAAAGCTTAGCGCTGACTTTTAACAACTCGAAGAGATTAGCGCTGAGAGCATCATCAAAGAAAGTATCCCACGAGAGGACCAAAGATGTCTAAATAATTTGTGGAAATCAGTTTGTATAATTATTCCAATTAAACAAAGTTATGTTCTTATGGAAACATGTTTCCAGTGTAAATAATATTACATTTATAGGGCTTAATTAAACAGGCAGCACAGTAGTACTGTCAATTAATCAATCAATTAAATTGTATTTATATGCCAATTTTTGCAATCTCTTTAAATCAGATTTACAAACAAGAGGCCTAAATAACATAGTTTAAATAATTATTAATAGTAGATAATCATAAGGGGAAAGAATAGAATAGCAATATATCCAGAACCAAAGAGTTCCTTTAGAAATCAGGAAATACAGTGATCTTTGCTCAATCAAAAGTGGCCAGATTACTTTTTGGAAGAAAGAGAGTTGTAATATTATTTTGTGAGATACATAGACTATCCAATTAACTTATTTTAAAGTATTTAAGTTGTGCCCTCAAAAACATGCTTGAAATAGTCTTAAAATCAGTCTCAGAAGTGAATAGTGACCCACCTTCCTTCTGATCAACGTTAGATAATTCAGCAGCAAAACCTTGTGACCCCAACCCCAAAAAAAGCAATGAAAATGGCTGAAACTCTGTTCAAACCTTAATGTAGCACACCTAATGCAAATAATCATTTTTTAGCGCATTTTGTGACAGTCTCTTTGGCTTTTGAGAGATCTCATCTCTCTGCTCGTAGATCAACACATACCCTTCCCTGAGATTGAGAAGTGTACTAAGCCAGACTGAGACGATTGCAAATCTGAGGAAATGTTTGCATGGGTAAAGCATACAATGTTCAATTTAGTGAAATACTGGATTTCCTTTTCTTCTTTCATGTAATCTATAAATATCATAACTGAAATAAATAAAGACTTTGAATATTCAACTTTGTTAACATTGTAATAATAGATTAAGTTAACTGTTTTGAAACATATTATTTTTAAAAAATGTGATATTCCACATGACACATACCTGTAGACATATCTCACAACTCTAGAAAATTGATCTCAAAAGTCTGCTAACTCACTGTTAGGATTCCTTTTAGCTGTGTGTAGAAAAGACTGCTCATTCCACCAAGCATCAACAACGCCATGAAACAGGACCCTCGTATAAGAGCCAGCTCATGCCTTACTGCAAAGTTCTCCTGTGAGAGATAAACACACACATGTTCAATAACAGCGGTTGATTCTTATTTTCTTTTTTTTACGTAGCTATCATATACATAGACACTTTCTGTTTTTATTTTTGGAGAGAAACAACATGAATGCAATCTGGACCAAATCCTCATAATTTTTAGCAATAAAAGATGGGAAATATAAACTGCTGTTATCAGTGTTATACAACATGTAAATATACAACATATGTTAATGCCACGTATGCCCTCATGTATGCAACATTGTCTGCATAGTAATGCTGAGAGGTACAGAATTTACTAGGCTTTGAGATAGGAATGTTCTCAAGTTGTGTTGAAATATTTCAGAATCAATACATAATTAAAGTGAATTAAATAAAACATGTTAGATCATTTAATTGCCAAAATATCCTTTAAATGCAGTTGATAAGCAACCAAATTCATCAGACTAAGTGATTCAAACAACATTTTTCCCTTCTTGATAAGTTTTCGATAGTCAAATAATGTAACTACAGCTTTATAATTTAACTTTATTTGGTGTCTAAAACATATAATAATGCAACTTGTGCATCCCTAATCTCAGAATTGGAATTGGTTTAAAATATTACACGTCATCTAACACCACGAGAAGGTACTCTACAAGGTCAACGATTATTAAGAGCGACAATATAATTTTAAGAGTAATTTGAATGTTTGTGATGTGAGCATTTTATGCTGAGAATTGTGATCTACTTAAGGTTGTGGCGCTATAAAAATAAATACTGAATTAAACAAGAATTTTCAATTGAACGTAAATAAAATAAAACTAAATATTAATTACTTTCTTTTCTTGTTTTTCCCCTAGTGCAGGTTGCTTTATAAAATAATCTGCTAAACGCAGAAATGTAAATTAACACATTCTATTTACTGTATTCCTAGCTATGTTTCCTTTTTTATTTGAAACCTATCAAAGAGTAAACGATTTAAAACAGTGGAAGAGGTTTTTTAGGTCTTACTCGGTCCACAGGCGACAAGGGCTGGAAGTAGTAGTACTGGCAGAAGTCCAGCACTAGGGTGTAAAGAGTCAGAACCTGAGTGTAAAAGCACAGCTGCAAAAAGAGCCAGTGGTTGTCCTCCCCAACGCAGTTATTAATCCTGCAGAGATGAAGAGAAAGGAAGAATGAAAGAGAGAGAGAGAGAGAGAGAGAGAGAGAGAGAGAGAGACTCAATTAACTTTATCTGGAATTTTATCAAACGCTTTATTCAGATACTCAATAATACATCAAGTACTTATTTATAATGAAATCAGTCTTACATGGACACAATTCTAAACAGAAGATGTATTTTGTACTTACTTTTGAGGTTTTGTTGTCAATACCTAAACTAAATATTATACTTTAAAAACAAAGCAAAAAACAAATATTGATATGCAGAGAATGATGGCTCATCATTGTTGCATATCAATCTAAATAAATAATCTAAATTAAAGTAGTAAACCAAGTACAAATTGTTTTTATATGTACAGTATAGAGATGTAAAAAGATATGCTGATATAGAAGACTGCAGTCATTAGTTAGATTAATCTCCTTTTCATTTCACAGACTCTGGTCATTTTCTCTAGAAGTCATATAAAAAAACTACTCTTTAACAATGTGCCTGAATATGTATACAGCCACTGAAATATTGTCACCTGCTGGTCAGTTTAATAGCGTTTCAGATTGTGAGACGTTTTTTATTGTGATATTTAAACTAAACAAGTATTAACAGTTCAACACATGAACCCACAAGTACATACAAAACCAGAGCCAGCAAAAACTCATCTGAAGACATTCACAGATTTGTTTGACTTGTTTGGCAACTTCAAACTGAATTTGGTTTCACTTATATGTCACAAAATAATTGTATTTATAACTTTGCTGCTACATCTGCTTTATTCAAAAACCATTGTAAAACCCTCCAAACCTTTAGAGAGGCTAAGAACAGGGTTACATCAAGAATACATTTTTTAAAAGTGCATTTTGGGTCAGTTACCCACTTAGTTAACTCTGTTTAGAAACAAGATACCCATCAATACAGCCTTTAACCTCAGAACTTTTATATTCACAATTTTAAGAGTTGAGAAAGAGTTTTGTAAAAGCCACGTGCTTTGCTGCAACACCATTATGAAACCTCTAACAAAGTAAACTAAAGGTGAAATAGTCAGCTTCTATAAACTCACTTAAAGGCCTTTTAAAGGGAAGTGGAGACACTGGGGTGCAGTTGTTTCTCTAAGAGTTTTAACATCATTTATGTGCTTTATGAGTTTGTGTAGTGTGTGTTTTAGTATTTGGATGAAAGAGTTGTTGGGTAGCGTGTTGGCCAGAACACTTTTTTAAACTAATCTCTTAATCTCATTGAGACTCTATTGATTAACTAAATATAAAACAATTAACATAGCCACAATTTTGAGCATGTCACACAAAAAATCTTTAAGATCTTAAAGGCTATTCTGAGTGCTTGAGTTAAGCATTGTTGCAATATTCACCTTCATCAAGTTATTTTAATTAAAATTTTACAGTGATACTAATTAGGAATAAACTAAATAAAAAGTTGCATCAAAATGAGTCCAGCATATACCAATTATAGAAGGTTTCAACACCTAGTAATATAGGTAAATAAAGCTAGTAATGTAGTCCCCTGAATTGAAAAAAATGCACAGATATATCATTTTAGATGCAATGAATCACAAATAAAATTAGCAATACATTACAATTAGAATAAATCTTAAACCCCCATTCAGTTAAATGGCTAACCAACAAAGCTGCCATACAGAAAAATAAAGACAGCAAAAAAAACGTGAAAGGAGTCTAAAAGGTGCAAAACCCTAAAAGAACACAAACGAACTAAAGGATTTGGAAAGAAAGTGAGAGGGAGTCCCAGTTGAACTGGTAAAAAAAAAAAGAAAAAAGAAAGTAGTCAGAAAACGATACAGGCATGTTTTTTCCTGCTCTCCTCAGCCATTAGAGGCGATGACAGGGAGTCACGATTTACTGGGTCCAGACAGACAGCAGCCTTCTTCAGCTCTACTGTAGGCCTGAATTTAACACAGACTCCTCCGGTCACTCGATCTCACCGCTCCCTCTGCTTTACCTCTCTACAGAGACTTCATTAAACTACTTTCATACAAAACCCAGCAGGAATGCAAAGCTGGCGACGATCCCGGGTCTTTTAAGGTTACGCTGTGACTTAAGGTCAACAGGCCAGGTTTCCCTCTGGGTCCAAAACTGTTGTAAGGATTCTCAACCCTTAACTACACAGCAATATCCTGAGAGCAAAATTCACTCAAATAAGAGTATAAAAACCAGGGCTTCTGCAGGTTTCATAAGGTCAAATTTAAGACTTTATAAGACTGTTTGAAATCAAATTTAGCTCTGTAAATGAACATCAAAAACTCATACAAAACATTTTGGTATAATAAACAGTATGCTTGTTTGAAACCCTAATGGTGTTTTGAGCATTTACTCAATTAAAACTCTGGCAACGTTAACCATCACTTTTACGATTTTGAGTTTATAGGCCTTTTCTCAAACTTTGGCAACCCTAACTATGAACTGTGTTTTTGAGAATTTATGGCCATTTTTGTCAGATTATCACAAACCTAATATGCAGCTTTACATTTTTTTTTAGCATTTAGATTTTATCAATCTCTGAAAACCCCAAGCAACAACAAAAACAAACATCAAATGAGTTTTACATGGACATAAGAAAAAGTGTTTTTTACGTTTTTATCGTAAACCCTGAAAAACACTGAAATTGAGTCAAACTATGGAAACAATCAGCCAATTTGTAAGTAAAATCCTTGTATTTTGAAATACAAAACTCACAAGTTTTTTGTTGTTTGCTTCTTAATGTAACAAAAAATGTTTTAACTTAATCTTCTATTTAACTCAATATACAACGGGCCAATTAGATATAGAACAGAGTAAACTCTACTCTAGATTTTACTGTGTAGGCACAACAAACTTTAAAGAGAGAGAAAAAAAAAAGTTGACATCTTTGCAGAATCGTTAATTTTACAATTTCAGGTTCAGTTGCAACTTAAAGGCGCATGAACACATTGTAAGTATTTCGGGTCCAAAGGAATGCTGTGCTGGTAAAGTTTTGAGCTCTGACTATAGCTTGCTAAAAGGTTACCAGGGACAATGGTGGTCCATGCGACGAACACAGTGACCGCAGCGGCTGCAGTGGTGTGACCTCTTCGGCCTCATCATGTTGCATTTATTGCAAAGCTCCCAGTTGCCTCTTTCTGCATGGACAAATAAAATAATTGTATCTTGTATTAACACCCCTGAAGAAAAGCATTTACTGCCATCTAGTGGTATTTCATAAAATCGTAAAAAATATGATCAGATATTTTACAGTTCTAAGCACTCTTGTTTAGTGAATACGGCCACCTGATTGGCAAACAGACCCTTCTAATTGTAAAATATATATGGGAAAATGCTATTATCTTTTAAATGTATGGTAGCAGCTTTCATCCAACACTTGAAACGTTTGTCTCAAAGAGACAAAATAAAGTTTTTTTATCCATCATCATGCATTCACACGATTAAAAACATAAATAGAAGCAGTTCAGGGCAAAATCTAAAGAATATATGCTATTTCATCCAAATGATAACATAACAAATCAGGTTATCACCATTTTTTAACAATCCTCCCCATTCACCTGATTTATTTAAAAATAAAAATAAAATGTAAAGAGAGCAAAATAAAATATACACCCCCCAAACAATACATATTGAGGAACAGTTAGAAGTGAGTGAGCTTTATTTTATACCTCCGAGTGGTATTTTAGGATCCTGAGCTAGTTTCCCAGGGTCAGCTGTAGACGCCCTGAATAAAGCGGAGAAACACAGTATGGACGCTAGATAGTAGCCTGAAGAAACAAAAGGAGAGAAGTGGTTAAAAGAGGTTGTAAACTCATAAAAACTCATAAAAATGTGTAGAAATCCCCATCATAAAAAAAAATCTGCCATCACATCGGCAGAAATGTCAACTAATGCTCTACCATGCCAAAATTTGACTCCTCCAGTCACTCAGTGACGTCAGCACCAGACTAAGTTGTTTGTAAGGTGCAGGTCGACTGAGGTTTGTGATTTAAATTGATAGTTTTGACCTTGATGAACACTCTGGGAGGGTGGTGAATTTATTTTTATTTGTTAGTTTAAAATCTTTTAAAATTTAAACCTTCAGCTAATCAGATGTCTTTGCTATTGTCATATCGCACCTCCTTTGGCACATTTTCGATTACTGGCTACAATTGATCGGTTCTTTTGATTTTTATTCACAGAACTACTCTTCGAACGATTCGTTCTTTTTGTTCATTCATAAATAATTATTGCCTAAATTCTCTAACAAGAATACTTGTAAATAGTTATGACAAAAGACTCCAAAACTGAGCGAAATGCAATAATAAGAGAAATTAACTACCTGTTTTATTAATTTCGGCAAAACACGAGAAATATCACCACAATGCTGCTTGAAATACCATCACATGTGAACGAGCAATTTAAGTGAACTAAACTTCTTTTACATCTGGGTATCTGGGTGCTGTAGCTATTGAAAAGCATGGCGAACGATAAGAACGAGTTGAAGAGTGATTCAATTGAACTGCTCATTTTTATTTCCGGCTCTGGGTCCATTGAGAAGCAATCGTGAGATTGAACGAGAAGTCGAGAACCAATCGTTCACTTGGAAGAGTAGTTCCTCATGACTCACTATAAAGTTCATTCTTTTTGAACGAATTGTTCACGAACGACACATCACTACTGGCTACCCTCACTATGAGTCTCTTTTAACTTTGCCAGAAACCCACGGTGATGTCACGGACACATCGTCAACAATATATTCAGTCAATGCTTAAAAAAATTGTCGTAAATTTAAAAAAAAATTCACTAAAGCAATATCACGTGGAGCAGGGAAAATGTGATGTTTTTGACCACGTAGATGTTTGTTTTGTGTACTTGAAGTAAGCCTATAAAATCTTGTGTAAAAGTATGACATTACCTATAGTGGATGTTTCTGGATGTTTATGCGCACTACAAAATTCCTTTTTCTCCCATTTCAAACAAGTCTCAGTATTGATATTCAGCTGAACTAAATACCTTTCAAATCACTTGACTTTTCTTTTGTTGTTGGATTGTTTCATGAAATGCAAATCTACTGACTGCTCCCTTCACTGGAAGTCTGGTTTTTAATATGCAACTCTTCATGTAAAACATTGTTTCCATTACTGGAAAAACGTGTTCTGTTTCTCCGCATGATGAAAAAGAGTCTCACTTGAAACTTTCCTCCACAACTAGATTGTCAGCATTGAGGTCTTACTGATAAAAGTCCTCTGGTGAACCGATGTGCATGATTAAAATCCTATCAAAAACTGCTAGCAGCAGAACACAGGCAGTTTACTTACAGTACACGAGAGCAGCAGGTATATGTCCTTCTTCATAGTGTGGAAACAGGACCAGTTTGGGAATGACCAGGCTGTTATAGAGCCAGATAAACAGCACCATGCCTAGGCAGAACCAGCCCATGGGGTCCACCACAAAATGCAGTCGCAGCTTCATCCTAACAGACGGTCGTTGTGGCAGTGCTTGGTTCAGCTGTAGCAGTAATCATAAAAAAGATACGTTAAGAGCCAAAACACTGACATGTGACAAATGAAGGGGCTTTTTAATTCATTTCATTTTACCCGCTGTCATTCATCTAATCAAAATCATGACAAAACAATTGATAAAAATCACTCTTTAGTAAAAGTTGTAAAACAATTGAAGCTGGAGTACAAACATTTGAGAATGTTGCAGACACACTGAAAATGCCAAGCAACTACACGCTCTGCTTTAAAAGCAATGCCATGCTGGAGAACCAGCCAATCAGGTTTAACATACATGCCAAAACTGTTTTTTAAAAGTCATTCAAATGTTGAATTACGTAAATAAATAACAGGAATAAAGATGTAAACATCATGAACTCTCCTAATACTTTATTGTGCTTGTATACCAATTTAAATGATCAGGGGTGTAAACAATTTACAAACAGTATTCTTCATCAATGCACCAGGATTTTTTTATTCATTAATTAACAGAAATAAACCAGTCAAATTAAATCTTTTGAAGACTGGTGAGTCCAGAGTTTTAGCGATAGTACAAATTCCAAACATCAGTGAAATAAAAACATTACTTTTTTATTTTGTAAAGAAGCAATAATTTGATAATGGCTCACTGATAATAAATACAGTCATGGCTAAACATGGACTTTTTTGGGTCAACACAGTATTATTTCCAGTAAATTATACCAACAGCCCATAATGAATAAAAAAAACTTCATCTTTATTTCCATGTTCAGAGATCTAGGGTTGCTGGTAACATCGATAGAATTCAAACTAGTTAACTCTCACTAAATAAAATGGAGAACATTTGCCTTTGTGCTGCACGTCTGTGTAACCATCCGGGACTCCTGCCATGAATTTTGTGGAGTAGGGGTGCTGTAGCCAACTCTACATCATGAAATCAAACCTTAATTAAATAAATACATGCAAAGACTTATAAAACTGGTAAGGATGATTAGAAGCCAACAGTGTCTGGCTTTGTTGGTCATTAAGCATTTATATACCTCTTTTTTATATATAAAATAATGTTCTGAATAGTTATGTAAAAACTTGTACAGATAAAGTTAAATATAATATTTAAACCATATAGACTTTTACAGAGATGTTATGTTTATTTACCTTTCTTCATTTGAAAGAGAGTAGATGAATAAATGTTTTACAGGGTAATTGTAATAAATATATCCTCGATCAGAAACTGGTGGTAGTTTTTGAACAATGGATAAGCCAGTGCAATAATTAATGAACTAATTAAGAAATTACCTTTATACTTTCATCAGAACACAAGATAACCAAGCAGACATTCGTCTCCTTCAGCCATCACAACCTGAAAAATACACAAAATATGGCAAAGTCAATAAATGCTAGAAATTGTCTTAACAAAGAACGAATACAACCAATTTACTTGGTTATTGATAAAACATGTTTAAAACTGAAATGTGCTTGTAGATATTACATAACCATAAAAATAAGTATAAATATACATTATGCACACTATGCTGTGTCTAGTGTAGCATAGAGAATAAATGTTTATTAAAAAACGCTACATTAATAACGTGCTGAAGATTTGAGAGCATGTAGCGACACCTAGTGCGCAGCTTAAATTACTAACACGCAAACGCCCATATACATAAAATATTGCGAAATATTATAGTCTCTTATGAATACTATAACGTCACGCCGATGAAAACAAATACTAATAACGTGTGTTTTATATATTGTACGCAGTATAATAACAACAATTCAATAAAAGTTGAATTAAGATTTTAGCGCGGTTTAAAGCTAATGTGAGGTGAACGTTAGCTGATCAAAATCAGATATCACTCCTTTTTTAGGAAAAACATAATAAAGGAATGCCCTAAGTTACATCTTTGTAAGCTCTTTGCACGATGACATCGGTGCTCTTTAAGCCAAATAATCATATGCATCGACATCCAGTGTACTCATAAAAAGCAGGACCATGACAAAACACAAATTAAGAAACGAGTATGAAATAATAACTGAGGCAAAAAGAATAGGGCACTAACCTTTTATTTATAACCATGAGGTTTTGAGAGGTTGGTGGTTGAAAGGTTGAGATTTCAGTTCTTCCTGTATTGTAGTGCTACGGAAACCGAGAAGTACTAAACGCGATTTCTGCAACGCGTGAAGTGTCAAACCCATTGATTGAATATAACCGGTCAAGCCTTAACGGGTGACGTCATGCTTACTACGTCCCCTTGTGTACGTGGTCTTTACAAATATTGTGGTGCATTTTGTATCTAAGAGTGTATTATTTGAGTATATTTTAAACGTACTAATTTTATGTGGAAAAATTCATATTCATAAATGCAGAATTTCAAATTCCGAACCTTGTTTGAAGGTGCTATTGAGTGATTTTAAATTACACTTGGAATTTTTACAGTTTGGTGAGAGTGAAAAATATAAAAATACTTTATTATATGTCCTAGAGTTGAATTTATACTAATATGCAAACTTTAAACCCTTGTTGTATTCCTTTTGTGTTGTTTTGTTGCTTTTTGTATCTTTTGTAGGTTATTTTATTAGTAGTTCTTTTTGGATGTCTTGATGTTTGTAAAATGTATTTATATTTGTTGGCAATAAAAAAAATGTAATAAAGGAAAAAAACATGGTCTTTACAGTCAATGGCTTTACTCAGACTCAACTCGATACATTGAGAATTATTACAGAAATGTTGCTCATCTGAAAATATCTGTTAAGTTCAAATAAATTATATATTTTTTCAGGTAAATGGTTGCACCATCTTTTTTGTCTGTTTTATTTTTCAATCTCGAAAACTTTAATAGTAATATTTTCTTTTCAGTAGACGTTACTGAAAATATATCAAATATATTCAGGAAAACAGAAGGACTGAGAAAAGTAAAATACCATTCATTGAAGAACATTTTATTATTGTCAACCCTGTTCCTGTTGTACAGCAAATAAAAAAAATTGTCTACATCCAATCAAATTTCAGCTATCTCATCTGTAATTATGTTCTGATTTATTGCGTGGTAAAACAAAGTAGCACACAGCAAAAGTTAAAAATAATCTGCATTAAGTCCATGCTTCATTGAACTTTCTGTTTCTCCCACTGCTCCGGTGTCAATGTTTTCTGCTCAAATGCATGAATCTCTTTTAACTCCTCTGCAAGGCAATTATTCACCATCCTAAAACAAAGAAAATAACAATTTGTTGTTATATTGTTGAAAAAGTACATCTCCTTTAAGTACAGTTTTAGTTGTCATACTTTTTTCCACTATATTCATAATCCTGAATTATTTATTTCTTCTTTTTCTTTCTTTATATCTTTTATTGTCATGGAAGCCTTTTTTCCTCAAAAGGTAATCCCCAAATCCTGTACAAACACCAAAACTTTCCTACTATTTCAACTATAAAAAATAAAAGTTAAAACTCAACCTTGTTCCAACCTTGTTTCAAGAGACGAACCAGAAGCTTCAAACAAACCCAGCGGAGCTTGATCAGTGGAATTATGTGTCTCGCAGAGCATTTCATGTATATGAGCTAACATTTGTAAGTGAGGAAATTACCTAAAAACAAAAAAAAACAAGAGGCTTCTTATGGATATCTGTGTGTATTTCTGACAATAAAGAAGGACACGGGTACAGTCAGTTGCAGGTCAGTGAACCCTTCTGATTATAAACACTTTTTGACTCATTTAATATAATGCAGCTCTTATTTTAATTATATTGTAAACTTCATGACATAAAACGTGTTTGGAAACTGATACCAATCTGTTTTGCTTGTATGCCCTTTGTAGCTCTATATTGAGCTATTTTGTGGAAATCCGCAGTCGTTTTAAAAGTAAAGTTTTAAGGTGTGTTTTGCACGCATCAACCTTTGCTCCAAAAACAGTATAACGCACCTTTATGAAAGATGAGAATTCATGTAGTTCCAAAAACTCAACAAAAAAACTGCAAATTGCCTCAAGTTGCAACTCATTAGATGCATTTACTCACTAAAGAATCATAACAGGTCGGATTAAAACCAATCAAAATAAATTATTCTTTTATATATATACACAACAGTGTTACCCACCTATGTCTCTGTAGCAATGGTTTCCCCTCAAACTGTGGCGACACCACCAGAACTTTAAAACTGGCCGCACATCTGTTTGGAGAAGTGTCTTCTACATCCTGAAAAGATGAGTCAAGTTAGGATATGTTGGTAAATTATAAATGCGGATATCAGAAAAGAAACCGAAGCCTGTTTATTCAGTCTACAGACTTTTATCTGTATGCTTAACGTTATACATACCACGTGAATCGCACCAATCTCTGCCATTAGTTTTTCACGAATTATTTCTGGAGTGACAGGCATTTTGTACCGCAATAAAAAAATCGTAATTAATGAGCAGTTTTGAGAAACCGCAGCATCAGCATACAAGGCTAAATGGGTCTTCTATTTTATATTTTCACCCAACCTGGGAGGAGCTAGAAAGAAAACTAACCAATCGTGTTAAATACAATATAGGCGGTACCAGTACAGCGCCGCAATAACCAATAAGAACATTTAGTTGGAATTAAAATTGTCCAATCACATGTCAGAGTTTCAGGTCCTTGTGACTTTTGGTGTCTGTACAGTTGCTTGTCCAGAAACTTACTAAAGTCACACATGAGTAGCACAACAATGAGTTTTACCAGCTTTCCTGTTCGAAACTGTAAAATACGTTATGTTTTTTATTTATTTTAATAATTTTTATTATCAAATATTTATTTCGGCGTCGTGGTATTTGCTCAGGCTTAATTAAGCAGGGCGCGTTGTGTTGAATCGATGGACCCTCATCTTTTGTTTTGATTCTGCAGCAGTTAATTGCTCTTATAATTCACTAGTAAAATGCCTGTTTTATGTTCAAGCAGACACGTCGATTATAGCACAGGTTTAATTAACCCGTCAAAGATCTTACATAAGTGAGTCTCGTGTAAATAAGATGGTCGTGGAGGTGGAAAGCTTCTTTGGTGTGTACATGTTGTACTGTACAAACCCAAAATTCAAGGGTCGAATTTACATCGGCTTCACTGTAAACCCAGAGCGCCGGATCGGCCAGCACAACGCTGGACGACACCGCGGAGGAGCCAAAAGAACCAGCGGCAGGGGACCGTGGTGAGGCGCCTCCTGAACGAGCACAGACGCGTGTTGCCTGCTTTTCTAAAATCGTTTCCAGATAAAGTAACATGACTAAATTATAAAAGCACATATAGGCTTAGTTGTTTTGTAACAGACATTTATATACATAAGGTAGGCTGTATGGGGTTATTAGAAAGCAAATTTATTTGAATACCTGGGTAATGTTCTTCCATCTCAAACTATCATGGTCTCTAGTGCTATGCAAATATACTACACATACACTGCTCAATCTATAAATGCATTCTAAAATCTCCAAACTGTAAAGGCACCAATTCATCATATAATGTGATCATTTCTCATCGCCAATTAGCATGCACAATGTCAGCTTGCCACTTATTTTGGCAATGGGCAAAAAAAGTACATTGTAGTCATTATTATTTTTTGTTATTATATGTACTGAATAACCACCATGTATTTTAAAATAAAATAGTTTACCAATTATTTTAATATTGTAATAACTCTCACTATGGTTTGGGATGTCTGTATGTTTTTTGCTCGCTGCTGGGATTGCTGTTCTCCCCAGACTGAGACACTTTTGCAGATTGACTTCTAAGAAACAAGTGCCTTGTGTGTCCATAACATTTCATAAATTAAATGGAAATTTTTTTTTCTGTGTGTGGGAGGGTGGAGGGGGGCGCTTAACAATAGTGAAATAATCACATGAAATGTTTTTATATATGTATTTGTATGGCTTTTCAGTCTTTCCTTTAGACTAATACATACATAAAAATATTATGAATTCATACCCAAAATAGATCATATTAGATTAAGTGCACATGTTAAATAAAATAATGATTAATATATAGTAAAACAATCGGTAATGAAACACATTTTTCTTCTTTTTTATGTAAGGGAAATGGTTCTCATCATCCATGGCTTCCCATCAGATATTGCTGCTCTACGGGTAAATAAGTTTCGTTTTTTAAAGTCTTGTTTCAGTTTGTACCAAAGCTGCTTTTCTTCATGTTTGCTCATATGGTTAAGAGCACCATTTTTGCATAACAACCTATAAAGTTTTCAAAAACATTTTAAAGACCTCCTAAAGAAAGGTTTTAAAGAAAAAATTAGTCAGACAGTTTTTAATGACATCACAAACCTCCCAGGATTTATTTTATTCAAGGATTTTAGAAAGTTACATTTTAAGATTTAAGAATTCCTAAAGAAACCTAGTACCCTGTGCATACTTCAAATGTTTTCAAAAGATTGTTAGAAAATGTTTCAAATGTTGGGTTAGTGCAGTGGTTCTCAAATAGTGAGAGGCTCCGTCAAGGGGATTATTTTTCAAATTTTTTTTTTTACTGTTCTAGAATAAAGTGCAATACCACTCCACTACATTAGGGGACAGTGGTGCTCTCATTGGCAGAGTATGAAGTGTAGACACGAAGTGTAGAAGACAGGCGGAGAGAGAAGGAGATAAAGAGACAAACGAAAGTCTCCGAAAGCTAAGACGAAGAAATATGACGCGTATGTAGTGCTTAGCTTCACTGTGACTACGGTGGGAGACGAAGAGAGACAGGTGTACTTACTGAGTCTAAAAATGTTGGCAGCGGACAGCATGAAGCCAAATAAACATTACACCCTAATCACGCTGAAAAGCCGCTTGAGTTTTTTTCAGCGAAAACGAGCCAAATATTGCCAGTAGTCGTGATAAGTCAAACAATGTTTATAGTTTTATTAAGGAGTTAATGTGTTTTTACATTTCAGATGCACCTTATATCTTTTCTGATAGTTATTAAAGCTATTCTTTATTGTAAGTTGGTCCATAGTTCTTTCTTTTTTCTCTTATACGTTAATAAGGATACTTTGTTGCAGAGGTGTACTTGTAACAAATTTAAAGACAAATAATACTATTTATAGTTGCGCGGGGGGCGCGAGATGTTTTTTATTTTTTCTTCCTAGGGGAGTGCGACAGAAAATAATTGAGAAACGCTGGGTTAGTGTGTCTTCAGAAGAACCCTGTCACATTGCAAACTAACTACAGAAAAGGCAGCAAAAAGCTTCTGAGAGACTAGAATGTGGGGCCTTCGGTAGTTCTGATTTTTTAAAGGGCCATACTCTAAAATGCGTGATTTGGAATGGTGTTTCTTCTCAAGCATTTGTTTAGATTTAGTTTGTTACAGCCTTATAATAATTAAACCCAGATAACCAGATCCCTGTGAACTTGCCCTCTGATCATCACATGCTCTTCTAGTTCGAGTGGGCCTGGCAGCATCCTCACATGTCTCGTCGACTGTCGCATGTTTCCCGTCGTAGCCGAAAAGAGTCCAGTTTGCAGTTCCACTGGCGTGTGGTGTCCAACATGTTACGCACGGCACCCTGGAGTCGGCTTCCTCTCACTGTGCGCTGGCTAAAGCAGGAATATCGCTTGGACTTTGCCCCTGATTTAGAGCCCCCACTCCACATCCCTCTCGCTTTTGGCTGTGTTCGTGCCAAGAGGAAACCTCAACAGGAACGTAAGGAGCCAGAGAAGACACCGGTTGAATGCTGTGTTTTATGCGGGATGTTTGTTAAGGTAAAATCCTCTCAATTGGTTTAAAAATAAAAAAAGATTTTCTTGTATATTAATCAATTTAAATTGACTTTATTTGTGTGATTTCAGACTGTAGATAGACTATCTTGTGTTCACACATCCTGTCAAATGGTTTGTCACCTGATTTGCCTGGCTAGATGCTTTTTGAAGGCAGATCCCTCTCACTTAATTCCTGTGGAGGGAGCGTGTCCCAGATGTCATAACTCGATCCTGTGGGGAAGTCTGATACGACATAAGAATGGATGTTTTGCTGATTTGGAAGAAATATCTTCTTCCTCTCAGGTTAGATTTTTTTTATTGTCTTTAAAACAAACTGAAATGTACACACAGTTTGCAATGACTTTCCTCAACCCAAGAAAAAAAATGGCATCTGAAAAAATTAACAGGTGTTTTTTATGGGTTTATTTGAGTTTCAACACTATTGAAACCTTGTTTCTTAATCCTACACATTTGTATTTGGCTATGTTTTCAACCTCAAAAGGTATGGAAGCCCATTTTTACCGCAATTTGATTGAGGAAGTCAGAATTTCCAGGCATAATTTGATATTAAAGTCATAATTTGCTTTTAAAGTCATAATTTGATAATAAAAAGTCAAAGATTTTATCTTGGAAAGTTGTCATTTTTAGATAAATGGGTTAAATTGGGAGAAAATAAGTTAGAAATAACTTAGAAAGTGAAAGTTTAGAGATAAAATGTCAGAATTTTAACTCCGGAAGTTGTATTTTTTTTTTTTTAGATAAAAGGAAAATATTGCACTAAAAAACAACAGGTTTTTTTTTATTAAAGAATTTGTTTTCGAGTTTCAAAATCCACGGCAGTTCCCACAACAGCTCTACGGGGTTCAAACTCAGGGACTGGATTCTCTGATGCCGTCACAAGCCCTGCTGAATCACAAGTTCAAATACAGTTGTATTGGGTCATTATCCGAAAATAGACAATTGCATTTCTTATGGTGTTGATGTCTATTTAAAAGTCTTGACGATAATTATCACATATAAGAACTAAATGTGTTAAAGTGTGTTCCAGTCTGAAAAATACTTTTCTTTTAAAGAGAATTACAACTTGATTTACTCAAAAAATGCTGAAGTTTGCAAGAAAAATTAATTTATTTTGCACTTTTGCTCCAAAAGAAGTTTTTACATACAATTGTGTATAGAATATCCATTAAAATAAGACACGTGCCTTTAACTCTGCTGCATACAAAAAACCACAGGAAAAAGAATTACTTGAATAAACAGAGGAAAAGACACAGAAAGCCGGTTCAAAGGCATTTTTAATCAGAAGTATTCTGTTAGTAGAACTTACAGAAGTATATTTGATTAAAATAATGAGTAAGATATAAAAGTGTTCCTTGAACACTCATAAACAAAAGCATCTTGAGCCAGTTTCGAAACAGAGTATATGTTTACTAGTTGTGCTTACTGTTATCATTTTTGTTTTTTTGTTTCCAGAATCACTGGACAGATGAACTACAGTTATAAAGGCAATCTAAGAAGATGTTTTGAGCATGTGATGAAGTACATCAGGACTGTGCTGCATAGTTCGCATTGTTGGGACGTGTACATCAAGAAATGGAAAATTATGTTGGTTGCTATGATAATTTTAATGAACATTTTTATTTATAGCTGCAATTTAAAGTCAGATTCTATCACTAAAAAAAGTTTGATTATTGGGAATACATGCACTTAAACTGTAGAAATGTTAAAAATGTAGTTTTTTTCTGTCTAAAATCATGGTGTCTATATTTTAGGTGTCTATATTCATGGTGTCTATATTTTAGAAACAAACATAATGAATTGTATCATCGCAACACTGCTGCACATATCCTTTTTTTTAAATAACAGAGTTTTGTGTCATTGAATAAATAAACATACAACTTGCAGTGTTGTCTTTCTTTCAAGCTTTTCAAGTCATGAAGAAGGGTCTGAAAATCAACAGATTAATGGAGAAATTTAAACTGATATGAAGGGGTTACGTTTGTGGCCAAAATTGGTACTGCAACAACAGCTTCGTAAAAAACTTTGTAACATAAACACATTCTCCTTGGTTTTGCAATAGAGGCTGCCACCTGTCCAACAATGACACGTCAGACTAAAAATTAAATATAACCATTATTTCAGGGCTGTAACTTTTCAAACGAGAGGAATCTGGCTGGACTGCTATAATCACCTTGATTAACTTCACTCTCTCACACATTATTGTATCATTACTTCTTGTAGATTTCTTACAAAATGCACCTTTAAGTAGACATCTTAATTAATTTATATTTTGTGAAATTAAAAGCAAATTATATATTTCACTATGATAATGCGAAACAAGTTTGTTAACAGTTAAATATATATATATATATATGTATATGTTAAAAAATGGCTTATTTTTTCTAAGCATATGACAATAAGAGTAAATATTTGGCTTACAATAACAGGGATCTCTTTGATTTTTGATGCATGTGTCCACTAGCAGCACTCGTGCTGAGATTTTGGTTGAGATCTGAGTGAGTCACTCCTGCGTCGGTTCACTCTGGGAATCTTGAGGTCTGCTAACCGTGATCACAGGCTGAAAGAGTATAAAAACGTGAGACAGACAGACTTAAAAATAATCTCCAAATGAGCATCGTATTCAACATGTTTGAATGGGTTCATACCACACTCGAGACTGGGGAGCAACACTGAATGACTTTGCAGCAGTAGGCAGCTAAAGTTCCAGAGAGGGCCACTTGAATTGCTAGAAACAGCTTTTGTAACGCAACGTGATTCGCTATACCAATCTGTGGAGAGAAATAGAGAGTATACCGAAAGCTCTCATGAACGTTGCATGTAGCAGATACATACATAACATAGCATGCACATTTCCAATTATGATATAACGAAACATGATAGATAATTAACATGCTTATTAACATAGAACCATCTTTTGTAATGCAGCCAGGTTTAGAGACATGTAAACTGCTAAAGTTTGGTTTAAACCACTCTTGTTTCAGTTTTTTAAGTTCCTAAATCCCTTCATTGTGCAGGGGTTGGACATTGAACAAAAAAGGTGGGTTTAACAGCAATTAGGTAAAAGCTCTTACATTACATATTGTTCAAAAGATCTTACATTACACCTTAGGCTGGTATCAAGCCTGGATTTGCATGGACTCAGTGTAACAAAAAGTGTTATTACAAACTAAAACAAAGCTGTATTTAATTTTCGGAGCACGCAAATGCATTTTCTTTTACAGTTTTTGAAGGTTTTATGTCTGTGCAGGGGCATTTCTTGGATCTGAAAACATTGGGGGCTGAGCCCAGACCCTAAAAGAGAATTCCATATGCAGTAATAGTAATTTTAGGGGATTCCATCCAGAAAAAAGGCTTGATTTCTATCTTTTTTGAGCCTTGTAGCGTCTTTTAATCTATCAGAGCATTATATGCAGGAAATCCATTCCCAACTCTCAGTAACAGCGCAAAAATATGTAAGATATAACACATCAGTGAAATAAATTTTACATTAGCTCCTCCCTACTGATTAAAATAAACAGCTTCATTTACAAATTACAGCGACACACAGTAAGTTCCCTCAGTTACTTGATTAACATACTTCTGGTGGCACTTTGTAAAGGATTAGGAAGTACTTAGTCTACTTGTGTATTTTGTTAAATGGGGCATTTTTATTTTTGGTTGTCACTCTTAACTGCAAATATGTTAAGATGTATATCTGATGTAGTATTACAAAAATAAGTTCCCTACAAATTTCAAATTTTCCTCTACCAGAATATGCAGGTTGTCTCTTAATGGAAACATCAGGACCTGCTAAATCCAGCACAAGTGTGGAGTGTGGGACATTACATCAAACCAGCATTTTTCCACAGCACAACTGTCAGAACTGTTTCTGCTCGCTACTTACGTTTACATGTTTGCATATTGCCTTTTGTTCAGAATCTAGGCTCTCCCAACAATAATATCTGGAAATGAGGGTGTTTATATTGATGATGCTGCTGATCACACAGACGAAACAGGCCATCACTTGCATTCCTAAGCAGGCTTTCAACTGAACAAAAAGAAGCAAAAAAAATGAAACATAACTTGAATGAGATCATGACATTTCCTAAAATAAACACGGTTCTAATGGGAACAAAGAATCTAAAATTTTCTTTGACAAATGGTAAACATATGCACTATCATCCATAAAACATTTTTTACACATGGATTGTTGCAGGGAGTTGCATGTTGTGTTGTGTGCTTAGGTGATTATGATCCTATTGATCAACATAAAAAACAACTTACAATCGAGGGCCAATCAAACTTTCCCTTTCAATCCGTAATAGGAAGTGAGGAATACTTCAGTTTGTAGTCTAACTGCTTGAAGCCGACTGTGGAGTAAGCAGGCTCCCATTGACAGCTAGGTTTAAAATGATAACTTAAAAAAAGAACATATTCTACATATCCCTGATTACAGGAGTTATCCCTGATTGATTTTCTGTTCATACAGTTCATTTTTTTTTCTTGTTTGTTTAGGTTATATTAAGATTTAATGTTTTGCATAATCAAGCATAGCCAGTCACCAGTGATCAACCATATCACTAAAACCTACAGCCAGGTTTGCCAGATCTGAGTCCAATCATTAAATTACATTTAAATAAATATATTTTCAACAATATATACATGTATATGTGGATGTATTCCTCTTTCGTATGAGAAGATCAACAGTCGTGTGCAGATCTCATGTGGATTGCGCTTTTCTTAAACTGAAGAATGTTGAACACTAATTACTATTTAGAGTCCATAAATCAAATTGATTCCAACAATTTCTGGAGAGGTTTGAAACTGGCTGATGTCCAACCGTTCCTGCTCCTCTTGAGGAGCGGTAGACCCCTTCCATTCTTCATGTCATCCTTTATCAGCATCACTTGGGAAAACACCACCTCAACGTGAGCGTTAGAGATGGGCAGAGTGTTTCTCCATGTAATAACTATCATTTATTATATGTTCTTAGTGGCTTTTCCATTATATTTTTTAAAAGGATGGCATTAATAATAATAAAGACAGTAAAACCCATTCAATATTTTATAAAGCAGCCAAAATGTTATAGATCCACCCAATGCCAAATACCCAGTCCAACATAAAGCTGTGTATGTGATGGTGATGTTCCAGTTTATATATAGTTAATTTCGGCAACCTGTCCAGAACTTGAAATGATTACAGAAAAGATGAGGTATTTATTGGCAAACCATGACAGAAACACAATCTCTCATCTTTGGTTGTTGTATACTTTTCAACAATAGGAAGATAAATGAAGCCAGATTATTGTATAAATGAGCAAAAGTTTGCTGGGTGTGATCAGAGCTAAAGTGTTTGTTACAAAATGTATTTGTCAATAGTATTAAATTCATCTTTCATTCTTAAAAGCAAAGCAAGAGACATTTCATTTAGTCTTGTAATGTTTTAAATTTGGGGTTATTAAGTTTTAGTTTAAGTTTAGGTTAAACATTTCTTAGGCATATTGGTCTGTACTTGTACATTTTTATGCTCATTAAACTAATGTTATTGCAATAATAATAATAATGATATAAACATACCGTCGGAAGGTGAAGATTCTGTGCAGCTATAGCCAGACTTCCAGCAACAACGGTCTATTAACAGAAAAATAAAATTATATTCGAATGCATAGTTGAATAAAAATGAACTCTTACTTTTAAAGACTTTTAATCGAAAAGGCATACACTTGTTTTGATTTACGTATCACAAACAAGTTATTGGATACCACAAAGTTATCAGGTAAATACTAGGAATGTGAAACTGTGAAAAAATGATAATTGTCTGGCCAAACAATGAACATTTTGATGGGAAAAATTGTTCTAAATCATTTATAAACTGAGATTAAACTGAATACTTCCAGAGTAAGGGTAGCTATTTAACGGTATATTGTAGTTATTGTGTATTTGTGAGTAAATCCAACTAATAATGCTAATTATCACAGTAGTTACTTTTCAGTTACTAATTAGTAAAGGGTGACTACTTGATAACTAATAATAACTAGTTAATGAATATGTTAGTCATGCGTTAGTTTACTGTTAGTATAAGCGATTACCAATATAGTATAAATTATTATTAGGTGTTACCAATGTATTTAGAACAAAAATAGTTTCAATTACACAAAAGGCACGCTGTTTACTTTTCACAGGTAGACTGAGGAGAAAAGACCACCGACGGGACCGGAAGAACTGTCCGTTAAACCGTTACCGCTGTGGTAACGACATACAGCTGTGTGGTAATTAAATGGGAGGATAAACACGAGCTGTACGTACAAAGATGTTCGTCACGGCGCCCAATGAGTCTGGAAACGAGCCCACGTCACCCACTTCAAGCGCGAGAACAGCGAACGCGGAGAACACCGACAGCGTGATCTGTGTGACCTGTGACCACCGACAACAATAAACGTGGATGGGGAAAACCACACACATTAGAAACCATGCCTTCCGGTGATGCGCCCTCAACGCTTTCTTCACATACCCCCAGGATTTTAGGCTCAGCTTCAAGGTATTTCAGTTTGTAGTTGGGGTTCTTCTGAAACCTGATGTCCAGGAACTCCCCGGTGTCCCGGTCCTCCTCAGCTTCAGAGCAGATCTGAACTTCCTCAGAGGAAGACACTTTCACCAAAAAGAGCAGAGAAAGGGAACACAGAAGGCAACATCAAGAAGAGAACTTTGAAAGCAGCTGCATCCAACAAAGAATTCAGGAACATTAACTACAAAGAAACTAAAAACTTAAGTTGAGCTAAAATTACCTGCCATCGTGCTGATGCCTTAGACGATTTTGTTGAAGCACTAGAGATTATTTTGCTAATGTGTGCTCCTGTTTTGCAATCTAGAAAAAAATCTGCAAACAGTTAACCAGCGCTTGCAGCACCGCCCACTGATGGCGCAATACGGGTTTTTTTTTGTACCGCTAGAGGGGGCTTGGCCCAAAGCATTTGAATCGGTATAGGCGTTAAATTCGAGGGTTGCCTCTTGAAAGATAAAAGTGAATAATTTGGAATTGTTTGGTAAAAACGTTTTTAAATAAATGTTGGGACCTGAAGCTGAAAAAAAGGAGAATGAGGTGATTCTTTGGTGCAGGTATTGAGACTTGTTGTTTTGCCCAACAGTCTTTCCTAAGACTGTTGCTAAGAGACCCGTTAAATGCACGCGCAAGTGTTTTAATATCAAAACTTTTCACTGTATTCTGATTTATTCTGATTATTTCTGAGATGCAGAATTTATTTATCAGTTATAATAGTAAAAACATAACACTTGATAATGTACCGGTTTGAGTTTAACAATTACTTTCTTATTTTTTTTATAATTTTTTTTTTACAATTCTCTCTTTTTAAATGTAATTAAAAAATGTTTTTATTATCTACAATTATATGACTGGCACCTGCACATAGTAAAAACTAAATTTTACCCTGGTGTGATTTATACCTTTTGCTGTTTTTAATTATCATAATTTTGTTTTGTGGTGTTGTTGTTTTTTTCATCTTTTGTTTTGTTTTATTCATTTTTTCTAAGTGTGATAGGTTCAGGGTGCATTATGACTGCTTGATGGTTGAAGTCTTTTCTATATAAGATGGTTGATACCTTATGTTGGTTGTTAATATAAAATAATGATAAAACTAAATAAATACAAATTTTATAAAATAGCTTACTAAATTATGTGAAAAAAATATTTTAAAAAAGTAAATATGTTCCCAGATAGTTTTCTACTTCAGGTGACCAACTAAACCCAAAACACACAAAATATAAAATCATTTTACCCACTTAGTGCTGGTTAGATCAACAATATTCTGCTGTATATATTATAGGGTAAGTAAAAATCAGTAAAGCTTGTAAAATCAAATAGCTCAGGCAGAAACACAAATGGATGAGTGTGTACATTGGGAAAACTTTCAAATAAAATTCATTTAATGTGAATCTCTTTCAGTTTAAATCCTTCCCTCAAGATGGAAAAAAATGATAAAGTCTAGTGTTTGGGGCGGTGGACGGTTATAAAAATCTTATACCTTCATCCACCAAATTTACTGAAACATAGGATTCCTATCCCAGCTCCCATTGAGCTAAAGGACCTGGCATAAAATGATTTCTACATTTAAGCTTGAAGATGCGTTAATATTACCAATTAAAAAATATTTCACTCCAGTTTATTTTTCAGAGCATATGTAACAAAGAGACTTATTCACAACAAACATAGAGTTGGCACATGATTAAAAGGACAGCCAAACATTAGATCTTGACAATAAATGGTCTGAAGGAAAGACAACACAGATTTAGAGGTAGTTTTTATTTTCTTCAAAAAGCATTCACACATCACACATCTTCATTGACATACAAACACAAAGTGTACATTAATCTTATTCTTATATAAATTATAAAAATATAAACATGGAATAAAACATATGGTACATAAATTAACATTTTTTTCGGAAAAACAACAAAGCAATTACCTGTTACTTCATGAATGTTAAAAAGCATTTCTGAACAAATTCAACTGCAGCAGATACGTTCATAGGATTTACTTGAAATCAAATTTCTGGACTTAATGGTGAGCTGTTTTGTACCTTTTTGTTTGTAAATACTGAAAATATTTATTAATAAACAAAATTCCGAGATCGAGTATTTCTTTTTTTTTTAGACAAAATGTTGCCAATTTTTTTTTATAGAGAAAAAACAACAACTTAATAACAACAACCAAAACAGAATGTATGTTGGAAAAATGGCAGGAAGTGGCATCTAAATCTTCTCCAACAACTTCCAAAGACATTCATGAAGACACATGACAAAACATATTCAAAAGATAATTCTCCCATTTAGATAAATATTCACATTTATTTACATGCGCCTATAATAGACAATAGTATGGCTACATAAATGTCACCCTTAATTTTACGAGTGCTCCATGGTGACTGAAAATGTGTAGCTTGGTGTTTATGGCTACCATCTCTCATGCACTGTTATAAAGACAAATCTTCATAGGAAAAACTTCTCTCACCTTCACACTTTTAGTTTTGCTTTTACAAAAAATGCCATCAAGGGGAACATCCTTCATATTCTGACATTCTGTCTGTGCTGAGTATTCTGAACAAAACATGCTACATCTGGTCCCTCTGTATAGAGCTGGCAGTGGCTTGAACCCATAAAACTTCCAGGAATGACTAGACTTCTCCAGGAATGTTACTAGCTATATTTTGGGTTAACTTCTCACAATCTTTTTTATTTCGTCGCAGGTTTGGAATGCTCTATTCAACAGAAAATAACTAAAACTATTTGATTCCGTTTGTCGGTTTTCTTTACAAGCTAACTTTGTTATTGTAGATTAAGACCAGGACATGGCCAAACCATCCTACATTTTCAATCACAGTGCAAACTCTTCTTCGAAAGGATCATGACCCCCTCCCCAAGTCCTCCCAACCCCTAGGCTGCCTTCATCAGCAGAATACAGTGCAGAATACACTTACCTGTGCGTGTGCCTTTTATTCCTTCTGCCACTATGATGCACTGATCACCACAGAGCTTCATGCTAGTTGACAAATCCCTTCCCTTAAACCCATGGTGAGGAGATTTTTAATGGCTTTTGTGTCTCAGTTAAGGACATGGCCCTTAAAAAAATTTTAAATTCCGCTTGCAAAACCCAAACCTGCCCAACGGAGCACCTGCTCTTGATTCTGCACTCATCAGATCAAGCCGCATACACAGTGACTGTGGACGGGGATCTACACATCATGCCACACATTAAGATGAGTAGACTAGATAGTGATGGCTGGAGCTGTTGAGGAACCTTCAGCAAACAAATGTGGAATGGAGTGCGCACTTCTTTGTTAGCTTCTTATATTTGGAATGTGTATCATTTCCTTTGATTGTCTGCAGTACTCCTCTCCTCCAGCCTTGCACCAGTGTTCAAGAGAGTTTCAAATACATGGGTTCAAATCGAGCTCTCTTCACATTGTGCAAGCGGTGCCCCTCTCAGACAGGGCATTTTAGAAAACTCCTCCTCCATCTCACTAAGCCCCTCCCCCAGTTCTTCCTCCTCTCCATCCGGTCCTGCTCGTTCTCTTCCATCCAGCTCTTCGGCCAAATTCACTGCTGACTCTTGCAGCTTTATCCCGCTGGAATTCGAGTAAGTATGCCTGCCGTTGGGCCCACCTAGAATCATATGTCCGTGGCCATTCAACGTCCCGTTTCTTTTTTCAGTTAGCGGAACAGCCTCAGAGAAAAAACTAGCGCTACTTGGAGACTGGGGTGTGTCTGTGGAAGGTAACAAGTCCCGCCCCTTTTCCAGGGTTGATGATGAGTGGCTGCTACCTCTCATGGTGCCTTGGCGTTTGTGAATGAGCCCCAGCATGAATACTCCCAAAATGAAACCTATGACAAAACAAAAGATGTGCCAGGCCATGAAATGTCGACCGCCTGCCATCGCGATGTTCCCTTCGGTTCTTGGGGTCTCGAGAGTCAGGTGGTACTCGGCTTTACGACAAGGTGGCTGATCTCTGCCCGCCTCATCACATAGACATACGTAGATGCCCATGCTCTCAGCTGTGACCTGCACCTCCAGGTCATAATTATGTCGACGGATGTGACTCTCAGAGGGGTGATGCCAGTGGCAAGGACGAGGAGACACTTGGACACAGGACAGTAGGACACGCAGACCTTCTACAACATGCATTTCTATCACCGGGGGAGAGCAGCGACCTAAAATCATAGAGTAAAGCAAATTTAATTGGTTTATACTACAGTTTTTAAAGTGATGCGCAAATTCAGTTTGAGTTGATTTGATAATTGAATTTGTCTTGTTATATTATATCCTGTCAGACTTACTTTCACCTTTGTTGCACTGCCTGTTGAAATCCTCCTCTTCGTGCACTTCAATTGAGCTAAAAAAACATTCAATGAATGAAGAGTGAATATTTTTAAACATCCTTTTTTGTATCTTACACAAACTAAATGAGTGTTTAAGTGTGACATACTTGACACAAGCGCCTTCTTTATGCCTCCAAACACAGCCAAGACTTTGAGCACGAGCACAGACCTCACAGCTAGTGTAAAGGGAACAACCCTGTATGGGTAACTTCACCAGAGAGTGTGGAGAGACAACCAGAGCTCTGTCCTACAACCAAAAAACAGTAGTATTGTTTGAAAAAGACTATATTTAGGAACAAGTATTGATAATACAGTTTTGGATTGAAATTATTACTTTGTGGAGAAGTATGTTGTTGACTGGCTCCTGTGCGGAAAACAGGGGTATTTCTTCAATAAGAGTAGCATTTGGACCAACTACAGCAACTTTGTGTAGCTCTCCATGATCTGTAATTAGACATTAGTGAATAAATGGCACATTTATTACATTTTATATTTGTGTCTGTGAATATTAATTTGGTACCAGTTCCAAGATGCAAAACTGTAGCTGTGTCATGTTTCTGGGTGTTGGGGAGTGATGCCAAAGTTACAGCAAGTTTGGTGTATGTGACGCCATTTCGGATCATCAGAGGAGCTGCCACCACACTGTTCTCCATGAGAGGGTGATCTCGCATGAACGTAAGCACTTTATCTGGAAGCTTCAGAGACGACTCAAAGCCTTGCTCCCGCAGAGCGCTATTCAAACACTGTGAGGGGTGAAAATGAGAAGGAATAGATCTTGAAGATTGAAGACAAAAGCAATCATAGAAGTTTGAGAGAAAATGTGGCATACCGCTAAAATAATTCAATAATCATTCAATTAAAATAAATTCCAGTTGAGGTTAGCTGATAATTGACCATTTAATCATTGTCCCACCCATATTTCCAGTGTATTAGACATGACCTAAGGTACAATGGCAATGTTACAAGCTAATTTTCCACCCCTTTGCCACATTGTTCTGTTCTCCGGCCCAGGTTTCTTCCTGGTCCAGGACTCCTCACTGCGACAGCTTAAAAAAATCTAAATTCTTATCCTGTTTAAAGACATGGTTTCTTTCGGAAATCTTGGACAAATTAATTCACTGTGCAGTTGTTTACCTGTCCTGGCCTTGGTGTTGGTATGGGTTCAGAGTTCATCCAGTTCTCACAGCTCTTCTTCAGCTCTTTAAAGGGTCCATTCATCACTTTTGTGATCTCATCCAGACTGTACACACACACCGCTGACAGCTCCTCCCTTTCCCTATACATTAAATGTAAAGCAATTACAGAGGAATGAAAAGCAAACCAATCGAACAGAAAGATGACAATACCATTGTGAGGTGAATATCCCATAGAAGTGTGTGGTGCTGGGTTCGCCAGGCTGGTGCTGAACAGTGAATACGTCAGTCAGGACGTTAAATCTCTGTCCACTGGCTCGATCTTCACACACCAGCTGGGCCTTCAAAAATGTTGTCCAGCGTCTCTGAAGTGTCTTCATACCTCCTACATCAGACTGGAGCAGAGACCCAAATAGATCAGATTTGATTATTCATAAGTGATGATACACTTACAGATGGAAAGGAATGGAAATTAAATATCAGATTAACTGGAAAGTATTCCTCTGAGACTCCACAAGGACAAGCTAAAGACTGATTTGTACTTTTGTGTCAACTCTATGAATTGCAGAAGCTCCACGAACACCCATTTGTCAACAAAGCATTTATAGTTGTGTGCTCCATCTGCACTCTCTTTGATCTGATTAATATGGGTTTGATAATAAAGCAAACTTCTAGCAAGCCAAACCACAACACAGCTGTTAACAAAAGACATATTTTATTTACATTATCATAAATCATTTCAATATAAAGTCTTACATACATCTTCTGCTGCTGTAGAAGCACTGTCTCTAAACTGATCAATATCACAACATGGCTTGATGAGCAAGCTAACTTCTAGCTAGCTAAAACTAGCACAGATAACAAAGAAGGTTATTTACTTTATCATCAAAGTTTTACTTCCTTATCCAGCATTTAACACAGAGAAGAAGGGCTTGGTTGGCTCTACTTCAGCCAATCATGGAGCTTGTGCTCTGCGAAGCCTTGACGCGAGGTGTACGTCGAGCTTCGCAGAGGGTCAGCGCGAGGTTACGTAAGCATGCAGACTTCGCAGAGGGAATTATTTGAGTTGACGTAGAAGTATAAATCAGGCCTCTTTCTAGAGAAGTTATTTATTGTTCCTACCTTGCAAACTCTAGCCACTCGGGCCACTTTGACCTTGGTGAAGAGGTCATACTCTTTGGCCACCTCCGTGAAGAAGAAGTAAATTTTGTCATCTTCACCAGCAGGGTTGTTCTTTTCATCCTCTTGGATGAAGGCAGAGCTGACAAACTCTGGATCTGTGTTCAGAAACAGTCAGAGTCAGTTCATTTTTCAATACCAAATCATTTGAAAACAATTTATTGATTTATTGTGATAATATAAGGTCATTTTATGGTGTATGATTTATTCTACATGCAGTCTGCTGGGTGAGTGTCAATTCAATTAGCGTCACTCTGGAAACCCTCTGGTGGTAAGAGATCCCACCTGCAGCTCATTAGTGGTTGCCTCTATAATGCAGGGTTGTGTTCTTCCTGAGTTTAAGTCTGGTCATTGCAGATCGAATCATTGACTGTATATAACATGGACGGAGTGTTTGTGACATCAAAATATATTGACATTCCATTTAATTAATATTATCAACATACAGTGAGTAATTGTTGATGATTTTGTCTTTGTCTTTAACTTATGTTGAACAGCAATATGAAATCTAACTGAACAGTTTGTAGAGATTGGATTGGAAAAAAGGAGAATAAAAAAATGAATGCATTAAACAAAAATCGTCAAACGACAACTGCTCAGATGCCATTGACTGAGAGAGGGGGATAGGGGGGTTTGTTTTAGTTTTGTTTTAGACACGTCTCTCAACATCATTCAAAGACTTTTTAAGACCTTTTGGAATAAAATGTAAGACCTATATTCTAACATCAAAAACACACACAAAACTTTTTTTGCATAATAAAACAACCTTAACCATCACTTTTACGTTGTTGACCAATTATAAGGATTTTCTCAATCTCTGGCAACCCTAACCATCATTTTATTTGTAACATTTAGGAGCGTTTTGTAAATCTTTGGCAACCCCAACAATCACTCATATTAAATATTATATTTATGAATTTAATATCAATATCTGGCAACCCTTTGAAGATTTTGAGCATTGAATAATTTTTACATTTATTTTTAGCATTTATCATCATTTAATCTAATAAATAAAAAACACATATCAGATGAGCTTTACATGGACATCTGAAAAATAAGACCTGTGAAAATCGATGAAGACCTAGAACAATAAATGAATATAAGGTTTTTAAAGTCTTCAATCACATTGGCCTTGCTCAGCTAACGTTACAGAACCATCCAAAAGTTTACTAGTAAAGCAATGGTACTGTATACAGAAAGCGGCAGAAAAATCTCCAAAATCATGCAAAGTCAAGCCGAGTCGAGTTATACCGTTACAAATCAGCTCAGTGGAAAAGCAGCTTAAATGATTGCTGTAAGAGACAAAGACCTCTGAACAATTAATTGTAAATCAGATGCTGAACAATTAACACAAACAGCAAATTTATCCTTAAAATTAATTTTTTTATTTAGGTCAAGAAAGTAAAATCTGAACTATATCTTTAGCAACACATTTTACTAACAATTTGTTAAGAAGACTATATAAGGAAAGTAATCAACAAAATAATACACGCATCAAGAGAACATGAAGTCCACCCAAAGAGAGTTTTGTTTTTATGATGGAAGCTGAAGGTGGATTGGCACAGAGAGGGAAATAAAGTTAATGAGCTTCAATAGGGTTTAATGTGATGAAATCTACATCGTTAAACAATGGATGGGGATGAGAATCATACCACTGAGCCAGTGGATCGATTGCTCAGTCCGGATGCGCTCCTGCTCAACGCCGGTGGCCCTGGAAATATCATACATTGTGCCAAGGAAATTGCTTGTGACGGCTGTGTATAGAGTACCACCTGAAAGAGAGAGAAAGGGGATAATGACACATTTAACAAAGTTCAGTTTGTTTATACTATAAAAAACAATTAAATACTAATGGACAGGAAGACAAAAACTAACCTATTAAGGTCTTTAAAATCACCACAATATACAAAAACTAGGTAAAACATAAATTACAGGGCATTTGTTTCTTCAAAATGCAAAATTTATATCAAGATACAAAATATTTAGAAAAAATTAAAACTAATCTATTTAAAATCAACAAATTATTTTTAAAAAGAAAAATCTCCATTAAAATAAGAAGATATAGTTATTTTTTTTATTATCATAACATTATGTTAAATAATCTAGAAATAAAACATTAATTAAATGTATTGATTTGTTCTTTAATATGTATAATAAATATGTAAAAATATGTATAAATGAGAAAAATTATCTATAAAAGTCTTTAAAACAATCGAAACATAGAAAAACTGTCAGATTAACTAGAAATAAATTACAATTTATATGTGAGCAAGCTGTTTGTGGTAATTGATTAAATGCAGCTATGTAGGAAAAACGAAGTGCTTTTGAAGCGTAAAAAGTTTTTAAAATGAATTAAGTTCCCATTCCAACACTTTCTTGTTGGTATTATATACTCATTGTTCTCAACCTACAATATGTTACAATAAGTCTGTTTTGTATTTAAAGGAAATGCATTTACTGCCATTGCACCAAAAATTATTTAACAAAAAAAAAAAAAACATCAGCCATTTTGCACAACCTGGAGATTTCTCTTTAATAAGGTAGATTCTACAAAGACTTACATTGAATATAAAAAAGTATTGATTTATAAAAGAACAAAAAAATATTTCTTCATACCGGTCATGACGGCGGTGTAATGCTGCGTGGGGTCAAAGGGGCATTTCCCCTTTCCTGTCTCCATCTTTATGACCCCATCATCATTTTTCTCCAGGGAGAATGAGGAGATGTTCTAAACAAGAAGGAAAATACAAATAAGTTATTTTTGAATGCAGAGTGTTGCCAAAGCCAAATTTTTAGTACAAAAAGTTACTGACAAAAGTGCTTCAGATGCTGATCAACCTAAAAAAAGCTAATTAAGAATGATAAAACAAATAACGCTAGTAAAATCTCAAACTGTAAAATGATAAAATAGTCAAATTTGGTCAACACTCAGGCAACACTCAGGTCAAAAGATTGTTCAAAGCACTCATGAATTGAGGAACCAAAGATGTTTTGACCTTTTGACAAAAAAGAGCCGATGGAACTATAAAAGGAAGTTTTTTCATTTCAACAGTTCAACATTTTAAAGTTTTTAATTTAAGAAAGGGACTTTCCTCTATCCCTGGTACACTGATAAAAATATTCCCCAATTCTCTCCCCATGTCTCCTGTTCAGCATTAGTGTTTGGTGAGTGTTCTGGTACTGAATGTCAGCCTTCACGGCGTCCAGGTGGATGCTGCACACTGATGGTGGATTCATGGACAGCCGGACGTAAATTTCTCTAAACATTTTTTTTTAGAAATTATTATTTTCTATAAATAAAAAAGTATATAGTATAGTACCATATAGTACAGTATAGTATAGTATACCATTGTATAGTATAGTGTAATATTGTATAGTATAGTATTGTAAAGTATAGATATTTTTAACTGCATACATATCTATTTTTTCATTTATTTAATGATTCACAAAATAAACAAAGAAAAAAAACATCTCAATCATCTCAGCAGGTATAAGCGAAAGACATATTTAACAACAAACTTGTCTTGTTCTATTTCTTTAAAACTTTTATTTATTTCTTCAATTCCACTAAAAATAAATGTACACCATTTTTTACCATAAACGTCTTGTTAAATTTTAACAGCATATCATTGCACAAAAAGTTTAGTTACTAAATGTATGCACAGTTAACTAACTCTTTATAAATAACAAAATTCTAAGTATTTCTAATTGGTTCTAAACACAAAATTAATATTTACACAAGTAGTAACAAAAAAACTAACTGACAGAAAACAAGAGTGAAAATAGGTGTGAGGCATGTTGGAGAATACTGCGAATGAAAATCAGTTTTTTACAAGTGTATAAACAAGTGTATGCATGTTTGCCCATTAGTCACATTATTCAGCTTCATAAATAAACAATAAATAAACAAAGATACATACAATAAAAGCACACTGAGGGTCAAAGGCGAAGGTCCCACAGGTATAAATGCGACCATCATCCAAAAACTCCAGCAGACGAACGTAATTCTTGCAGTCATCCTGTGAGGGGCAGCAGAGTAAAGCATTACTTTACATGGAGTCAATACATAAACATCAATGTTGCATTTTTCAGCATTACTGTCATTGAAGAGAATAAAACACTATACATTAAACTGTGCATTATAGGATAGAAATACATACAGTATAATATATATTTAATCAATGAGTTCATTCATTAATTAAATGTTGCAATTAAAATATTAATATTACAATAAATTAACTCATATTTATTTCACATCTAATCCGATTTAAAAGACAGAACACCACAAAAAAGAAGATACTTAACATTTTCAGGTTAATAAAAAAGGAATTAATTCAATGTTTAAATGGGTACAAAAAAATGACACTCTTTCCTAAAATTAGAGAGTTTGTTTTTCTCTCTCTCCAGTAGTTGAATTGTAACCAAGGCGTAACACTGCCATTTAGTGTTAAATATCAACTCTCACGGTGTTAAAATCTCAACTTTTCAATTTAAACTGGGATGTTAAAAGATCACATGTGTTTACTTAAAATGTGTGTAAATTTCCTGCAACCAAATTCATGTAATTATGACTAAAGGAACAAACATCATAAAAAGGAATGTATAAATAAATTCCCAAAGCACTTAATTTAAATCTTCATTAAACCACAACCAATTCTGTTTAGTGTTAAGTTCAATTTTTTCAAACACAGTTGAGGACCTATTGCATTTTCAAGCCATGTCAATACAGGTATACCATATTTAAAGTCTAAGATATGTTATTTATTTATTTCATTGATTGCTTATAGAGAAAATTTTCAGTCTAGAAATGAATACAGCACACACGACATAAAGTAGCATCTAATGATGTTAGAGAAAGTTTGCCGGATTTTAAGAACCAACACTTTACATCGTGTCACAGATCTGAACAAGTGTTTCTGTATCAACAGCACTGACTGAAACTAGACTCCTGCTGGGCTACAGCTCAAACCATGAGATGTTTTCTTCATGGAAACCTCCCCCATGCTCTTACTCCGAAGGGCAGAATTAATCAGAAAAGATCGAAATTTCACAGTTGGACAACATGGAGATTTTCAAAGACACACACATCTCGAGTGGATGCCTGGCTGAAACTGTGATTAAAACCAAAAACCAAATAGCTTTTTTCTATTTTGGGCCCTGGCACCATTATGTTAATCAATACCGATTAACGAGAGCACACTCTCTATCGATTCTGACATTTCCACATGTACAATGTAATCAAATTCAAACCTTGAAATTAAAAATTGCACATGTTCTTTTTCAATTGCTCCAGTATTCCTTCCGTTTCCTTTGCATTCAATCAGGATTCATGTCATACCTTTTGTTTGCCTATCATACCCTTTATGACCCTCCCCCATGGTGCCTTTCGCCCACTTGTCAATCATCCAGGGGAGCCCTCCCCCAACCCCATGGCTCTGAATGCTAACAGCTAATAAGTGATCTCATTAGTTCTCTCTCACACACACTAAGGCCTTGTGCGCTGCTTTGAGCTTAAAGTGAAGTGTACAGAATGTCACAGAAAATCGAACCATTGACTGTGGTGAATAATTTCTTTAAGGGCAATAAAGGCTCAATATTTTGCTCAATTATTTTTTTATTTAGTTTAGAATAAGTGGTTATTGTGCATGGGTTTTGTTCAGTGTATTTGTGTTTTGTTTCTGAATTCTGTGTGTCTGGAGTAAATTATGTGTTAGTCTAAATTCTAAGATTGATCGATCAGTTTCCCCAGCTTCCCAGATGTGCAGGTTTGTGATTACACTATAATTTCTGATCCCTTCTCAGTCACACATGCATAATTACATAACAAGTCATCTATTTTTTAGGCACATGTCTGGTTTAAATATTCACCACAGCACCTCTGCTGGAATTCTTGTGAACGTGTCCCAGGGAAAGATTGAACAGAGCTTTCACAACAGCAAAAATGTTTTGTTCTGGGGTTCGGAATCTGATCGTGGACCTGCATGTGATAGGCATTTTAGGCACATGAGTATAGTTATTATTATTATTTTTTACTTCAAACAAAAGCAGTTTTGCCATTCATTCACACTTTAACACAAAAGGAGTTTAGTGTAACCTTTCTAAAAACTCTCTAACCTTCTAAAAACTTCTAGAACCTGTTAATCAACTGTGTGAGGTACCTTATTGGTCTACATTACTTTAAATTCCATTAGCTAGCTAGCATGCTGTTGTGTATTGAATATCACTGCTAGTAAACACACATTTTTTTTTAATTTAACCACACATCAAGGGTACACACACACACACACACACACACACAAAACAAGAATTTACCTCAGTTTTTCCCTTTGTAACACAAGATCTCCTTTTTTCTTCTGGAACACTCCATTCAATCTATAAATTAATTAAGAGAAACAGTCATTCAGAAATATGATTTTCCAATTTATTTTCAATTGGACTGACATTATCAACACATTTAATGACACTTTTTCAACCAAATCTACTTCATAAAATGGGGTCTTTCGAATTTTAGTCAAAACACTTGCCAAACAAGAATTTCACAATTAAATTTAGACTAAATATTACTTTGAATTAACTTTTTTTTTCAGTGTTATAGGCTTACAGGATTTCATAACAGTGAGAACTCTCATCACTATCTTATAAACCTTTCGTCCCTTTTGATCTGTAAGGTTCTGTCTGCGTTCCGAGGGGTTTTTGAGACATTGAGATTCAAAGTTTTTGCATTTCCTTTAGCAAATGCAGATGGAATTATTTTGTTTTTTAAACAAATACATAACAAAACCCAGCGCCTAAAGATGTCAAAGCATCGAAATTTTAATTTTGAATTACTCGATTTTGACCAAAATGTCTGATAGAACCATATAATTCAAAGGAAATAATTGATTATATATTTTCATGTGAAACTTGAACATAAAGACATAAAACTACAATGTAAAGTAGCAAATGTAAATAAAACCCTGGCAACAAAAATAAGCATACCCTAAAAAGAAATGTCTGTATTGGACCCAACATAACAAATTTTATAATCAGTGCATATATATATATATATATATATATATATATATATATATATATATATATATATATATATATATATATATATATATATATATATATATAGCATACAAACTCAAACTCAAGTGTAGAACTAGGAAACAGTCATCCGTACTATTATTACCTAATCTCTCTCGTTGTCTCTCTCTTTGACCCACAGGAAATGAGTAATCATGATATCACTGCTATGATCTCACCACAGTAGCATCAGAAGCTCTCTTTAATCTTATGCTTCATGACACTTAACTGAGTAATTTAACTTCAGATAATGAACAGTGCACATGAAGGTAAAGTGCAAGCGTACCCCAGACTCTGTCACGCTCGGAGCTGGAAGGTAAAAGCATGTGAAGCTCCATTACCGAGCGTGATAAATTTTGCTTCTGATGACAGAAGGCAATGAGAGGCGGCTCCGGGGGGGAACAGGAGGGGTGTTGTGAGGAGCTAATTTAGTTAGAGAGCTCCACTAGTGGCAAGGGATGAGATCATCTTGTTTGGTTTAATGAAAAGTGCAGTATTGAATCCCGCTGGTTAAAGTTAATGCATGTGCGAGACTCTGTATGCTACTGGGAAAATTTCCAGATGATTATGATTCAGCTTTTACCATTTAAATGTAATTAAGTAATTCTTTAAAAAAATAAGTCTCTGTTGTTGTGAAATATTGAAGTGCTTAATTAAGAGAGGTAAATTTAGCTTTAAGCTTAATAAAACAGAAGACTTACTTAAATGGGCAAATGTGAGTTCAATTAAAATGCTTTAAAGGCAAAAATGTAACAAGATTTTTTTGGAAAGTTACTGAATAATATTCTATCAGGTTAAATAATACCAGCTTTTCGTCAATTGTAGTTAATTGTAGGGATAGGTGGACTTATAAAGAACTTGAGATGCCCCTATCAGGCTACTGAATAATATATAAATATGAACATATATGGGGACTATATTGTCTCTTAGCTCTTTATTAGTTGCTTGTTGCTCCGTTACTTGCTGCGCTTACTGAAACAAAGATTTTATATTTTAAGTACTTCAGTGTTGATGTGAAGTAGATAGAGTAGATATAGTAGTTAGAGTGAAATTAGAGTATTTCTTAAAATACACTGCCTCATGTCTTTACTGCCACACAGTCATGTGGAAAGATGCCAGGCCAGCCAATAACTAACCCCTTTTGCACTTGCACTTGTTCAGTTTTGTTTTTATGTCCTTTGAATTCTTCCTTTGTGCTGAGTCATGTGCTGGTTTGTTTTGATTCAAGTTGTATATTATGGTGTTTGCCGAGTTCGAACAGTCTAGTTTTGTTATTTACTGTTATTTCTGTTTAGTGGTTCCCCCATCATGGACATTTAGTTTTGTTTTAAGCTCTGTTTGTGTTTCTTGGCTTGAGAATTAGATTCTCAAATAGATTCCTATGATTCCTTTTGGATACCTTGCCTTTAGGTTCTGTCTATGCTCCATAACAGTATTATAATGCATTTTCATTTCTTTTTTTACATAAAGTCATATGTTGAATTTTTAAAAATTGTTTTGTTTAAAAGTTTAATAAAATGTATTGTATATTTTGTTGATTAAAATGTACACTATTTTAGCCAACGGAAACTAAAATTAAATGGCTAAAATATGATCATAATAAAGTTCACAAATTTCCCCACAAAAAAACAACTAACTGAATTTAATAGTGAAACGAGAGCTCACCGTCTTCATCTTTGAAAGGTTAGCTGTGTCCACAGCAATCACCGCATCACAAGCACCAAGGTAGAGCATTCCAGACTCACGATCCAACAGGAAGCTGCTAAAGTTGCCATGTTGTAAGGAACCCAGTCTTGAGATTCCTGCTAAGAAAACAAAAAAAAAGGAATCCAGTTTTGCATACTCCAAAACTTACACACAACTTACACTAACACAAACGATTTATTCTGATTTTTTCAAGTCACACCAAAACAGAAATTTTTGGGAGGTTTACTGTATGTTCTACAAACACAAAAATATGTTACAACAAAAAACAATATACCATATGAAGAAAAAGACATTTTAATATATATAAAAGTCCCAACTTTAAACGACACGCCAACAAAATGTTATGTTTCATATAAAAATCTATTGCTGTTTTTCAACATAAAAACTTTCAACATAAATAAAGTTGACTAAGCCTAAAATAAGAAATGTATTTGTACACCCTGCTATTTATCATCTATCTTCTTCCGCTTTGTTATATTTTCCACAAACACCAAATCCATTTCCATTGCTATGCAAATGAAACTCATCTCTACGTATCAACCAAACCCGACCTCAAACTTCCACCTTCATGCCAGCTGCTTTTCAGATATCAAATCCTGGTTCACCTCAAACTTCCTGAAACTAAATGACAATAAAACCAAACTTCTCGTTATAGGTACACAATCCACTTTAAACAAATCACATTACTTTTCAAGTCCCACTGATGATCCCTTTCCTCAGGTTAAGAGTCTGTGGGTCATCTTCTACAGCACCCTTTTATTCACTACAAATGTTAATAATGTCACTCAGTCCGCTTATGTTCACCTTTGAAATATAAATTGTCTATCTCCTTCTCTCACACCTCACTCAACTACTAAAACGCAGCATCACAAATAACAAATACTCTCTCTATCTATACCACACCTATTCTACAACAGCTTCATTGGCTTTTTCATCTTTTTCAGAATAATTGTAAAATACTTCTTCTCACTTTTACAGCTATACAGATTATAGCTCTTCCATACCGTACTAGACTTGTTCATATCGCCACACCTTCTCGAACACTCAGGTCTTCTTCCATTCACATCACCGTTCCCCCTGTGTGTCTTGTCACCATTGGGAGCAGAGCCTTCAGCCTTCTCTTTTTCTTTGATTCCTTTTTCTCACCCACTTTTTAAACCTAATAAGGTTGTTTTGACCAAGCTGTATTTTGTAGCCATGCACTCACCATTCATGTTCATTCATTTTGGAGTTAAAGATTTGCAGCCTTGTAATAAAATATAAAAACACAATGTGTCCAACCAAGACTCAAACACTGTTTCAAGTAAGAAGATGGACAAGAACAATAAGAGATATCATCAACTCTAGAACACTATTAATATTGTGTTGCAAGAGTCCAGCAACAAAACAGTTTTTTGTTGTGAAAAATACAACAAACGTCAGAAGAATTGTTTAATTTGGCTTTACTCATAACTATTTGGATCAACCCTAATCAATAGACATTAATCTTTTTAAGTGTAATGATGATGTAATGCTTTTATGTGGGCTTTGGGTGTTTCCTTTACAATATTAGTTCTAGTATTATCATTTTTAAGTCTATGATTGTGTCATCACAGCAAACAAGTGCAAGCTTATTTATATATATTAAGCTTCTTACTTATGGATGAGCAGTCTTCATATAATCACTAAGCTATGACAGCTGCCAAGCTTAATGCTTCCTGTTATAATACCTTGCTAATACATACATGAAAGAACATAAGCACTTGTATTGCATATGTCAGATTCCAAATTGACAGTGTGGATCATGGGCCTTTAAGTCAACCCCACTGACCATGATTTTGAATTTAGCTGCAGTACACATTATTATCAGTAGTATAATATATACTACATCATATTTTGTGAATGACTAATGATTATTAGAGGGTGTATCCTTCCATTTCCCCAATTAGAATCGTACAATAAATAAGTCAGAGGAGTAAATTGACAAACATTTTTATTTGTATCACACCCAGGCCAAAATTCTTTCAAAGGATGTAAGATATGAAAGACATATCAATTTAAAATGGTCCTGATTTGTTAAGAGTTAATCATCATCAGGAATTACAGGCAGTGCAAAAAGAATATGAGCATTTTAAAGGTGTGGATTAAAATAATGTTGAAGTTTTTGTGTTGTGTTTTGGCACTCAATCAACTAACTGATCAGAAATGTAATGTGTAATGAAGCACTAGTTACAGGGTTGACTAAACACTTTCACTTGCCAGACAAGCAAGAAATAAGCAAACAGAGTATGTGGTCAATGCCTGGGTAGATGCTTGAAACTGTCAAGGTAAATTATCATAAAAACAGATGAGAAGGTTTGGAGCACAAGCTCCAGTATTAGTAGAACATTGACAGACATGTATTACATTGGGAAAGTAGCTCAAATAGAATTAAAACATGTTTGTAACGTGCAACTCCTGATTCTTGGTTGGAAATAAATTCTACTTGAGAGAGCAGTCTGGATTATCATTTGCAATGTTCCTTTGTGCCACTTCTCGCAGCTCCTTCAAACCACAGAGTACAATTTTTTCCATCTTCACATTGACTTTACATGCAAGCCACTCGCTCTTCCTGGATCATCTGTGCCTGGTGTGTAAGCACCTTTACACGTAACAAACCAACAAAATAAAAACCTATAAAATCTTCCCAACTCTTTATTACCTGTATGAATGACAAATCATAAACAACAGTGCCCTAGAGTGACACATGGCACAACTGCTTTTAACCAACTATGGGAGCCATGAGAGGAAAAACAACAGAGCATGACTTAGCCCAAACAATGTCACAAAAAAATAATGTCTGTCGTAATGCGTTTTTTATTTGTCAAACCAGTTTCAGCCACAAATGCACATGTAATCATCAGCAGCATGCAACAACAACAACACAGAAAGCATCTGAAACATGGAGATGAGGAACAAGGAGACTGGGAACCAAGTAAGGTCATGTTATTTGAGTCTGATGTGCTCTGGTGACCAGTACACCAGCCAGATTCTAGTGTTTGGCCTGTCCACATAAGCCTTCTTAATAAACAAGACTTTTATATGCGGTTTTACTGTTTGTTTAAAAGCATATGTACTAGCGTGTTAGCCAAAGTATTTTCTTTTAAATCACCATTTGGAGGCGTATAAATGGCGTACAGACTACTCCCACCCTCTGAACAAGCTGTTCCTGAAAGAAACTTTTACATTTAAAACATTGACATCTTTAATAACTATGTACATTTTAACATACCTTCAGTTGCTATACTTACACAAATGCTAACAAATGATTGCAGGTGACAACAATGAAGAAGGGGTGGAGACTACAAAAGGGTAACTAAGTAACAATCACTAAAAAACATTTGGGGTGTGTGAACAACACACTAAATAAAACATGAGTTTTTTTGTTCGACGAACATGGAAGGGAAAAAAGACTGTTGATAAGACTAAAGAAGATTAGAACGTCACAAAACTACACATACTATAGGAAAAACCATCTGGGTAGTGAGTTCACCCACAACATTTATTGTAAACATTTATCAGATCAATTTATGTGAAAGCGCTAAGAAATGTTCTTAGTCAAAAATGCCATGTTGAATATCCATTGACCACTATGAGAGAGTGAGGACCATTTTTAAATTAAACCAAATTTAATAATACTGCTCCTCATTCACACCTGAGACCTATTAACACTAACATCACATTTAGACATTACTGGATATCATTTGAGTTTTTTTTTTTTTTGATGGAACAGCAATTAATACTCTATAAAAACTAATAAAAGTCCTGAGATAACAAGTGTGACAAAAGTGGTTTAGAGACAAACACTGACACTTAAAATAAGGAAACAGAACATGACTAAATGTGACACCTGTTTCTATTTCGATTTTTTTATTCTAGTCAACATCTACCAAAAAAACAGCTTCCACCACCCAACATGTTCAGCTGTCAAACCAAGTGAGATGGTGGGAATAAAATGAAACAGACAAACGCTTGAGGGAAAGTTCTTCAAAATGTCATTGTGTTACACTCTTTTTTCTCTCTTTCCAGGTTCTTAGATAAATGCTTCCCCCCTGCTGCACATACCAGTATAGTGTTCGTTCCTAGAGCGAGGCCATCTGCCTCATCCTTTAATCGAAAAACTCTTAATAGTTTGTCTGCCTACTCATCCATTACAGAGCAATCATGTGCATATAATAAACAGATTGAGAAATCATGATCAGAGATGTTCAGCATGAAATGATGCACAAATCCAGCCTCAAACATGAAAGTTTAAGAGATCCTGTCACTAAGGCTCCAGCTCTGAACCCTCATAGGCTGATCCAGCAATAAAATCCAACCCCGACATTAATCATTCATTCAGTCTCAGCACATGAATCATGAATGACTGGGGAGAAGAGGACAGGAGTCTGTCTGATGTCACTCTATAAAGTATTTTTTTACGTTTACTGCCTTCACATGCTGATTTTGTAGCCATCTTCTATCATGCACTGGGCATGAATTCTTGTTCTGTGAGAATCAACGCTGCACATGAAGCATGAATCTTCTTCCGGGAGATTTTGGGAATGGGCGTGTAAGATGTGGAATAATGTAGGTTTACTCAAGTGCTGAATATACTTAAGATTCATCTGAAAGTCCAAACAAACAGTTTGTTTGCCTGACATTTTGTTGCTGTTAAAATTTTCTTCGAGAACCATTTTGTCAACGTTTACAATCTCTAACTTCAGAATATAAAGCACAATATAGAATAAAAGTAAACTGTTTATTAGTTTATTTCAATATTTATCTAAACTGTAAACATGGATTTTTTTTCTTAAAGAAAGTATTTAACAAGAGATTACGATGCTTAATGTTCTTTAAAAAATTATGCCAGAACTAAATTGAATGAGCCGTTTTCTCAAAATGGGGGAACAAAATTGAGAACATCATGTCAAAAAGAGACATCCTAATAAAGCATTTTTAAATCAGAAAGGGCCACTCGGCTTCAGATCAGTTTTCTGTTTTTAAAGAATTGTAATTTATATGCACGCAGAGAGTATGACCCACATCAAAACCACACTTTTAATTGAACCACGTTAGAATCACCTCATTTTCCATAAGAGTAATTAAAAGAATATTTTTTAAAAACACATCATCTAAATACAAAAAATGTTTTTTCTTAATGTTAATGTTTAATGTTTTGTTCGATTTAAAAGTTATATTATAAACACATTGGTAATATGTTTGAGGTTTAATGCGTCATCCTCTGAAGCATTAGTTAGTGAGCATGACATTCACCATAGCTGTTTTTGTCCTATCATGAGCTCTTCCTGGTCCAACCTCACTCATTCTCGCATTAACTTTTATTTATGTAATGTTTCTGTCAGTAAATGTAAAAGGCTCGATGTCTCCTCTATAGGGGGCTTTTATGCTACCTTCTCTTTATGTTGCAACAGCACTCTGAACAAGCCATCGAAAGAGACAACTTTCATTGGTAAAGCACAAAATTTCAGCTTTTTGTTTCGCCTCAAGGTGCATTCACATGAAATACTTCAAACTGAAATTTTATCTAGAAGTGTGATTTTCTTAAAGGCTCTTAGTTAATACAAGTTTCACCTTGTGTAAAAAAACACAGTTGTTTACTGCAACAGGTTACCATGAAATTTTCTTTTAAACTCAGCTGCATCTGCTTAAACCGGCTAACAATCAACAAAACTCAAACCATCAACAAAACACATGAGCTGGATTTCCACTAAGGATTCCCTTCATCACTGTTTCTGTGACAATCTTTCTGGTTAATCTTCTTCAGCGTGCTTGTGTTGCTAAGTGTTTATTGGATTAAAGTATTTTTGCTAATCATACTCCTTTCCTTCCTTCTCACTCCTCCACTTCAGCACTTAAGCTAAAGTGGAAATCACAAAATTAACACACCACACAATATACAGCAATAAAATCAAATACAGCAAAAAATTTCAAAATTTCAAACTTAAAATGTCAATTTTTTATGTTTACATTTTCAGACATACATGGTCATTTTAAAATAATTTTATTCTGCGAAGACTAATGATGGGTTAAATTCTCTGATTAACGTACAGCTGTGTTTATATTTTATATGATGCTTAATTGAAACATAACCATGCCTGCATTTTTTAATATATGAAATTATCAGAACATTAAATAAAATCAGCTTACTATGTAATCAGAAACCTAATAAGTCATTATTTGATGAGGTCCTCTTATGCTGGTTGAGACACAACACTCAAAGAAAGACCTCCAGAGCTCGAAAACACAAAAATATTTTTTTGACGTAATGTGCACTGACAGGTGGTCTGCAGGGTCTGGCGACAGTAAACAATGTCAGGGCAAACTTGACACAAATGCAGGACA
The DNA here is from genome assembly GCA_900490495.1 of Danionella dracula. Classification (NCBI taxonomy): domain Eukaryota; kingdom Metazoa; phylum Chordata; class Actinopteri; order Cypriniformes; family Danionidae; genus Danionella; species Danionella dracula. The sequence goes on from UELW01000578.1 coordinate 978,031, forward strand.
AGTGTTTCCAAAGAAGCGTGATGATTGTCTGTAACAGCAATATTTAGCAGCACCACCAACTGCTTTTCTCAGGCTCCACATTCACCAACAGAGAAAGAGAGGAAGCAAACTGCAAACACACTCGGTGCTCATGACAGTAACAAACTGATAAAATCAACAGCTGGACAGGGAAAAACTTTCAACTTCACTCTCGGGGTCAACATTAACATGCACAAATATCTTGGAGGTGATTTTATTGCATTAAAAGTCAACTATTGTGCCCTATTTACATGATGATTTATTAATCGTATGAGTCTTCAGGACATGGCCAAGATAAGTTTCAGCTCAAAATACATATGTTTTTCAAAAATCAATTTTTAAGGACGTGTCTGATTCTCTGTTATAACGGGCCGTACTCATCACATAAACAGTAGCACAGTGAACCGTGGAGTAAACCGGAACCAGAATTGGTTGGATTATCCTACTGAGACACAGCGTTGGTAGTCCCACAGCAAGAAGGTCGCTGGTTCTAGGCTCGGCTGGGGCAGGTTGGCATTTCTGTGTGGAGTTTGCATGTTCTCCCCGTGATTGCGTGGGTTTTCTCCGGGTGCTCCGGTTTCCCCAAAGTCCAAAGACATGCGGTATAAGTGAATTGAGTAAGAACGATTGCCCATAGTGTTAAAGAGTAAATGTGTGGGTGAATGTTTCCCAGCGATGGGTTGCGGCTGGAAGGGCATCCGCCGCGTAAAATATATGCCAGAGAGTTGGCGGTTCATTCCGCTGTGGCGACCCCGAAAGGGAAGAAAGCCGACATAAAGATGAATGAATGAATGAATGACACAGTGTTGTCATCAACTCCAACTATTACGGTCCTCATTACTCTCACAAACTCACAAAACTGTGTTGATTCAAAAAAAAAAAAAACATTTGCATTGGCAGGTACTGTAAAGAACTATAATATAACGAACTATAACTTGCACCTATCAATCATTAGTGGTGGATAGACCCAGGGGGAAAAGTGAGGTTTGTGAGGATATAAACCGCTGGGTCAGACAACACTCAATCAATTTAAACCACTATAACATGGGTGAATTTATACTGTTCACACATTTATGTCCAGATTCAGAAGTTGAGTTTTCAAAATAGGTGTCCTTTAAGATTAAAAAATGTACCAACAGTGCTCTGGTACTTCTGGGGATGTGGGATGAAGGGGTAAAGAGTCAAGCACAAGTAAATAGCAAGCAAGGCATTGTTGGAAAAGGCATTGTTGTCTATTGGTGACACAGCTCTACTGGCATGATAACATTTTATCCTATTTGAGAATCCTTCTTACTTTAGCTCACCATGCAAATACAAACATCCATAAATTTAGTGCACTTAGTGTGAAGTAGGATAGTATCATGATGAATGTAACCAAAAAACTGTGCATCCATTTATATCATACTCATTGAGAAACAGGTTAACTTTGATTACTATATTGTCGATCCAAAAAAAAAAACATCCAATTTGTGTCCCTGATTCGATCCTGTTTGACTTTTGTGATCCGTTTACCACTAGCTCATAGCGATTCCATCTTGAAACATTCCAGTGAAGATGGCATATTTCCAGTTCAAGAATTTCAAGAACAGAGCAAGATTACGCACTCATGCATGCACATATATATATATATATATATATATATATATATATATATATATATATATATATATATATATATATATATATATATATATATATATATATATATATATATATATATATATATATATATATCGGTAACCTAACCAGATGGTGTACTGGTTCAGTTTTTATTTGGTTACTCAAAATCTCATGATGCAACGTGAAAAACCCTATGAATGGGAGAATTAAGGTTACTCAGAAGGTGCAATGTTGCTGTATGATGACCTTTCCTTTCTTCATAATATGTAATATGCAGTTTCTTATTGGTATACAGTATGTTTACAATACAAAAAAGGGTCGCTAGCATCTCAAGCACACAGGCTTTATCAGTTCCTCCCTCTACTCATCATGTAAACAAGTCTCACTTTAGTTTTAAAAAATACTTCTCATTTTGTTAAAGAAAACATATTGTTCTCTTAGTTTTTACATTTAAAATGTCCACCTTCTATTACTTTGTTATGGAAATGGTTAAAGTCTTTACTGATCCTGCTCTTTTAACCTCCAGACACAGACGCCCTCAGAGCAACAGAGCACAGCTGGTGGATAGACGCTCACCAGCTGCATATACAGTACAAGCGCTGTTGAGTATGTGTGTGCGAGTGTGCGTGTGTTTGCGTGTGTATGCGTGCGTGTGTGTGTGTGTGTGTGTGGTAGGTTAAGACAATTAAAGGTCACAACGTATTGTACTCCATTGTTACAGTATGTTTCTGCTGGATTGCTGATTAACCTTTTCACTAACGAAATTAAGGCTCTTTATCAACCATATGTCAATCTTTTCACTGCATCTTAATTTGATTTGTTTGCTAGAAAACTAATTTCTTTCTAGATAATTGAAGCATAATCATACTATCAGAGCTATGAGCACATTTATTCATGTTATATAATAATGCAGAGTCATGGAATGGACAGATATGTTCTCCTTGAGAGAGACATTTGGTAGCTTTGTGTTTGACATCAGCTCACTGCTCACATTGTTAGACGGGAACACATTGTGTCTGAGATGATTGATGGCAAAGCTAAGTCCCTGATAAACATCCTGTTCACAACAGAGCGTGTTTTTGTGTAACAGTGGAGGAACAGCCCATGAATACATGTCACACAGACCCTAAAAAGGATGCATTGTCTTCAAGTGATTCTTCTTTTTATCAAACGCTTCCGATTGGATAGTTATTTCTGACATTCCATCCAACACATTCGTCTTTGTTGAGAGTATGCACTTGTTCAATTAAAGTAACTTGTAAAAAAAGACCACATGAAAGCGATTTTCACAGCATTTTTTAAATTTTAAATTTATTTTCATATTTCACAAAACTGTAATCCTGAATGAAAAAAATCTAACAGGCATGTTTTTGCAATATTGGAATTATACTTTTACTCATGGACATTTACCATTGAAACCGTCATTACAGAGGAGAGCCAGAACGAGAGAGAGAGAGAGCTAAATTACAAACAATTTCCAAATTATAGAGTAAGCTTAGCCCAAACAAGATAGTAATTTTGTAGTCAAAACATGCTTAACCGAGACCAAGACCCAGCTGAGACCGGAGAGTATCGAGACCAAGCCAAGACGAAGGCATGCTAAGCCGAGAACAAGACCATGACTGGTCGGGACCAAGTCAAGCACGAGAGCAAAAACAGAATAACGTTAAAAAGGTTTTATATATGTAATTACTTTTTCTTTATTGCAAATAACAGACGTTGCTGTAGTTTTACAAGTGAATTCTTTTTTCTGTTATTTTGTCTATTAAGCAATAACAAAAAATAAATTTGTAACATTTATTCCCTAGGCCAACATTCAACACGCCCTCAGTTAAGTACTTATAAATAATATTATCAGCAGTCCTCACCTATGACCATTTTATGAGAAGTTGGTATGCGTCAGGAGGACATCCATTTTAGGTCTCGTGTAGAGGACAATATACTGGGGTAACCTATGCAAGAAGAATTCTACTTAACCTTGTTATAATGAATGAAAAGCAAATTGTTGCTTGTTTTCACAAAATAAGCTGCTGATTGGGTATATTTCAATAAAGTCGCGAAAAAAATAGCTCGTGGCTTACTTTTTGTTCTTGGATTAAAGTCCCCAGGACACCAAGACAGAGGTCAGAGACAGCCGAGACCGAGACAATACCGAGACCACAGAGAGTCAAGATCGTGACAAGACAAAGACCGTGATCATTGGTTCCGTGACATAGAACATGTCATTCTATTCCATGACACGTTAGAAAATGGGTCTTGATCACTAAAACTTTACTAAACTTGCCCATCACTGTACATTTGTCAGAGCAAATCAGACACAGTATTGCCATATTAAAAAGTCAACTTTTCCATCAGATGGGGATCAATGTTATGATGCTCTGAGAGCCAGATTCATGCTAAAATATTGATTAGTTTATCCTGAAACAAAACAACTTATGTATTACATACATATACATTATTATAACATTGTTAGAGTTTTATAATATGAAAAGTTTTGAACTAAAAGCAGGTTATTTTGAAACTTGTAGTTTAATTTATTTAGTAAGCATGAGCATGTGCATGAGCTAACTGCTAAATTCAGATCAATGTTAACAGCTTAATGTTTGGCAGGTACATAAAGTGTCTGTCACATTTCAAATGTGTGCTTATACAAAAACTAATACATTGTTAATGCAAGAATAAATTGGGCTTTGGCTTTAAATGTGAGTGCCTTCACCAGAGAAAGAGTTAGAAATGTAACCTGTTAAGACCTATAAAATACAGGAATTTTAATGGAATTTTTGAGAAAGATTTTGATTCATTAGTCTCAGTGTGTCCCAATCTTCATTGACAACAACCAACGAGACTTTCACTACATACGATTAACCAACTTCCAATGTATGACTACAATATAAGGTGTAGAACGGAATCCATTGCCACCTTAAAATTATTAAAAGCAATAATATATTTCATTTAAATGAATACTGAATTAGATAAAAACATTCAATTGCTAAAAGCAACTGACACAACTGAATTTAACTGGAATGTTGTACCTTTGCTTAATCTGTCTATTTTCTAATTAAAACTCTGAATAATTTTTTCTCATAGGATACATACATTATAATCTAACCAGAGGGTTCAGCCTTGGTTTCTGTTACTTATAGCAATCCTTATTTTCATTTCATCTTGTTTCTCTTCGTGCTTGACTGTTTTGAGAATGTGATAAGAGCGTGGGACCATCACTAATCACACTTGCCCTAAATTCAATTCAACTCAAGAGGATTACAAAAAAAGAGTGGGGCCAGAGCTCATTTTGGAGCACTTGTATTAAAAACACTGATTTGGTAATGAGTTATCTTTAGCCGATTATCACAATTAATATTTTTGCACAAATCAATTGTACAAATCAACGTGACTCAATTTACAAATTATTTGTGCCTCTTAAAAAGAAAACAACGCATTGTATTTACTGTGTATTCTGTCTGTTCCAAATCCCTTTCAATCCCATGTTTTTGTTTTAACATAGTATTAATGGGTAGTTGTTGAACAAGCACACATAACATCAGTCATTTCAATATACATAACTCACAAACCCTGATAATACCATGGAATTTGTCAAAATCGCATTGTCGTGCAATACAAAAATCTGGCTGTGCTCTCCTATGACCTGATTAGAACTTCTGTATTAAAGCCGGATTCATGAGCACAGTGTGTCGTTGGGTCATCAGGCCAGGTTTAAATCCGTATTAAGTACTGTGCTATAGGCTTTTAATCTCTTTAAGTGCTGGAGGTGCAAAACACAGTCTGTAGTCACTTTTAAAGAGCGTCAGTCTGAGTGTCTATTTACCTGCCAGTCTCTTTCCATTAAAGTGCTAAAGACAGATGGTGGAGTAGAGCGACAGATGATTTTAAAGAGAAAATTGTGATATGATCACACAGCAGATGGGCCACTACATGCATGTCACTCTTCCAAAGAGAGAGTTGATAGTTCAATCAGCTGTTGCTATGGTTGCAGCTCTTTTCCAATTACAAAACATTTAGAGTGTTGCTAATTGATCGCTCATCAATCTGTGCTTTAATATACAGTCATAAATTAGAACACATTAGTGGAAATCCGTCACTGTAAATACTTCACTGTAATATTTAAAATCTGATGAAAAAATTACCATTTCTGATCTGTTGAAAATGGTTGATAGATGCTCTTTAGCTGAACTTCGTGGACATGTGCTGAACTTTTGTATAGACCAAGGGTTGTTGTTGGAGGGCCAGTGAACTAGACAGATCAGTGCCTTCATTAAACACACCTGATCACACTAGTAAAGATCCTCTTACTTTGTTTGGAGATAAAGAATGTGTATTAAAGTAAGATTAAATCTTAAACTTGCAGGGCTGCACCTTTTCAGCAATGTCTTTGTCCACATAGAGCAGGGGTCTCAAACTTTCCTGGAAGGGCGCAGCTCTTTCTGGTTTTTCTTCCAACATATTTCGAGAAATTTATTAGTATTAAACAAGCCACGAGGATAATAGTTAGAGGAATCAGGTGTGTTCAGTTAAGGTTGGCCCAAATCTATGCAGGGCTGTAGGCCTCCAGAAATTGAATTTGACACCTATGACATAGAGGGTAATAGAAAATCTTGGTAAAGGAAAGGCAAGTCTAAGGAAGTTTTTTTTTATATTTGTCCTGGTCCATTAATTTAAAAAAGATACAGCTCATAGAAAAGACAAATTATCTGGAATCTGTAAAATAGCAGTTAAAATATTTGAAATAGTAATCAAATAGAGAATTGAGTAGAAGAGCATAAACTAATAGTTAAAGTCTTAAAACAAGTACTGTTAAGATTAATTTCAATGAATATTTCACCAATTCGGGTCCCATCCCATCCCATGTACGTGTATTCTAAGGCTTCTTAGTATTTGTTCATCAGCTTGTTTTTTAAGGGCTTGCTTTGAAATACTAATGGTATTTCTAAGGCACTTATCTTCTTGCGCCATTTAGAACAAGCCGTCATAAATATATATATTTAATCAGTTCTGAACCAAACAACTTAATTAGACATGAAGTGAACATCTTAACATCTTTGTGTGGCATTTTGAAGCGTTGAACTTATGCATGTGTACGTGTAGACATGGGCTCAAAAATGAACGTGCATGTGGTGTGGCCGCCATATTGAAACCAATGATGAGAATACTTCAACACAGAGTGCAGATGGCTTAACGATGACTCAGCTCCCAGATTGAAATACAAACTCCCTCCCTCCGTCTTTCCCTCTCTCCCACCCTCTTTCCATTCCCTCTGCTTTCAATCTTTTGATCACATGCAAAAATCCTCTTGGCTGAAACTGAAATCTCATTCTGAATAATACTTTCTGTGCTTGGCAGATTTTGCATTTGATTAAGCATTCCCTCAAATACCACACTCCCATCCTCTTCTCATCTTTAGATTGCTGTATTCTCTCTCAACATTCTCTTCAATATTCTCTATTATTTCCAAAAGACAACCCAATAAATACCAACAGATCTTTTTTTATTATTTTTTTTTCTTAAGTCATATTTGCATTTGACACACATATATCGAAGTGTGTGACTTACCTACAGGGTACCCAAGAAGAAGCATGAAAGAAAAAGAGAGAAAATTAACATTAGAAAACATTTTTAAATAATACAATCAGACTCTATTTCAAAAACATTCATTTATTTTCATGTCGGCTTTATTCCCTTTCGGGGTCGCCACGGCGGAATGAACCACCAACTCTCTGGCATGTTTTTTACGCGGCGGATGCCCTTCCAGCCGCAACCCATCGCTGGGAAATATTTCAAAAACATTTTCTTAGAATTAACATCAATATAGAGATTTCTATAAACTTTGACAGAAGTGGTTCTCAAACTACTCTGCATACCTCCAAACAGTGAACCAAAAACTAGTCTTAAAACATAACTTAAACAGAAGTGCAAGGTTCAATGATAGCTCTGCATCTTTTTTATTGTATTGTTTACATAAAATGTGCCAAGCATGATGTTTACACCTGCCACATGTAGCAGTTTAAAACCATTAACCACATTGAGTTTTGTGTTGCCATTGTAATGTTTTGAAGGTTATAAGTGTTCTAAAGCTTCTGCAAGGTCCTTACAAAGACACAAAAAGTTTTCAAATTGGATGACAATCTGGAAAAATTTAGTTGAGGAACCTTGGTGCAGGGAGGTTTTGGGATTTTGAAATTAAATTCAGGCAGAAGAACGATTTCATAGATTATGTTTTTGGTGTGCCAAACAGGAAGTGTATTAGAGTGGTTTCAAAAAAACCTGATTGCTATTTTGAAACACTCCTCCTGCAACTGTTGCTAGACATCCACCAAAATTGTCTAAAAACAACTCTAGAAATTGTAGAAATTGATGATGCAATTGATGCTAAATTGCAGACAGATTTTTGATATCTTAAACGTATTGCTATTAGTGGGCCGAAAAAGAGTTGTGAGAAATTTTATGTGATATAACATGGTATAACAAGTACTGACCGTAGGAAATATGTAGCTTTCAAAATTCTTTAAATTAAAATCTCATTATTATTTTTCTAACTTACAAGCCTGCTAAGAACAAATTTTAGACCAGGTGTATAATTTATGATTAAGGTTTTACTTAATCTGACACTGTGTTGCCATTGTACTATCTTTCTGGTTTGTACCTTAAGATCCTTATTGTGTTTTGGTATCTACCAAACTCAGCCAGCATCAGCTTAAAATATTTTTGATGCTAAAATTTTTTTTTGATATCTCAATTGACTTTGTATAATTCATTTTCATAAACGTGCTATTCAGACAATCAGTCAATTACCCAAATGCGAAAAATACTGTTCAAGTATTGTAGTTTTGCATAGCGCTAGCAAATAGCTTATTATTAATAGCGCTCTTAAATAATCACTACATAACACATTACAATTAAAACCCCCTTTGTACACCATAGTCATTTTGTAATTAAGCTGGTTTGTGTCAACATGTATGTGGCTGGAAAAAGATTACGAGCCCCTGTTTTACAATGATTGTTTCCAGTTTTTCCCTGGCTTTAATCAAACGAGAGCTGTACGTAAGTGGCAGTGTGCATTTCTAGCATTTTCCTTATCATGTTTTTAAACAGAATCTTCTCCTCATTAGAACTCTACTTTTAGATGAGCCATAGACACATATCCAAACACTGAGAAGGTCAGAACTGGAGACTCAAAACTTGAACAGGTGATTCTTCCTGCTCCAAAGGCAATTCTTGGATGACTGGGTCTTCAATAACAGCACAGTGAGGTAGTAATGTGAGGAACGTTTCCCCCCTGTGTTGCTGAAATCTAAATGATCCACCTTTGGCAAGTAACTACAAGATTGAATATGTCTGTGCTCCTGGAGATGAGACATAACAATGGGATGCTTCACTGACGACCCAGAACAATGAGTCGGCTAGACACGTAAGCACATCCTCTAACTTTGAATATGGTAAAAAGAAGCTAAAATAAGTCACAGGGTAGACTAAAATATTAACAATAGAAAGGTGACCATAAAAAAAAAAACTAAAAATATTTTTTCCAAATATTGTCTTGCAAATTTGAGCACTCATTTGACCTATTTTAATATATATCTTGACATACAATACACTGTTGACTAGTTAGCTGTGTAAAGTAAACAAATCTGTGAGATACTTTGGACCAAGCAGAAATATTTCTGAAGCAAGCAGCTTTTGTTTTCAACTATGATGTTGTCAGCCAATCACTGTTACTATAGATGCTATATCATGTACTACATCACATCACCATGAAAGTGACGGGAAAGTGATGGTAGACCTACACTTTTATTTGCATAGTTAATATAAACCAGTCAATGGTTGGTAGTAGTGCAGACAACATAAATAACATGCCCAGAAAATATTGATGTTACACAAAATCAAGCTATATCAAAAATCTATATGGTGGATTAAAAGGCTATATGTTATATTTCAATCCAATATCCTCAGGTATTTCTAAAGTAGCCAACAAAGCTGTTCTAGAGCTTAGTGCATTCACCTCTATTTTTTACTATCTTCTTTTTTTACTAAATGCAGCTTCTCAGAAAAGCCTCTCTAGGACTTATCAGTTTAAACTTTACAAAAGACAATCAAAAATGATACTTATTGAACAGCTGCTATTGCATCATTGCAGAAAATGCTTTTGCTTCTGATTCGATACACTGGTTTGTGTAGAAATAATATCATCAAAATTGTGTCACTAATCGGAATTGCAATTTTCTGATTATACTTTTTATAGAAAATATGTTTTGCACTTTGTGAATCAAATAAAATAACCCAAAGTATGAAAAGAAATATATTGCTTTTTCACATTGGCTGTGTTTTCAAACAGTAGCCTACAGACAAAAACTCTAATAAAACTTTGCTCAGACCACAATACACAGTCCATGCAAAGGCAGACACATAAGAAGCCTTGTGATTGAAATAAAATCAGTCACATCTGCGACTTGTTTCTTCTAGTTTGCCTTGGTGTGTGTGTGGTACAGAACATCTTTAAAGCACATGCCTTGTTCTTCAGAAGATAGTGGTTCAGGATGGCCACAAAGCAGCCAGTCAGACTCAGACACACAACAACAGCACTGATGGACTAAACTTCTGCATATGTCTAACCATTTTGAAACAAGAAATGGGTGTCTATCAAGAAAGAAAATATTTCCAATTAGCTTTAAACGAAATTTTAACGCAATGAGTACCAATGAGGGGCACATTTCTGTAAGGGATAAAGAGTCATCATCATCACAGCAATTGTTCAACTTCAAAAAGAAAGAGAACAGAAATCCTCTGTCCACTACAGTTTGAGTATGTGTGCGCTTGACCCTTGTGTGAAGCACCATGAAGACCACATTTTCCTTGAGAGCCTTTTATTAGAATGAATGGTGTTGCAACCCAATAGACATATACAGAAGATGCATGAATGAGATCTACCAAACTTGTCAATCATTGCCATATTATAAAACACAAACCAGCTATGCTAACATCACTCCTGCAATGCAGCGTCCCCATTCGCCCTGTATCCACATGCAGTCCAGATCCGCACAGCACCGTGCTTCATGTCTGCTGAGCACTAACGCCTCGGGCCAAGAAGGGTTTAATCTGCAAATTCTATTTTTGTCCTTGCTTAAAAATAACGAGAGGAGGTTCATCATTCGAGGGGTTAAGACTATGAATCAGCACTTCTTAAATGCTACTATTCATCATCTGGGAGATAACATTAAATAAAAAAAACAATAGAACACATTTTCCATACCAGAATGAAACTATAAGTATGACCTAGATATTATAAATTAGAACATACATTTTTATAAACAAGTAATTAAATAATATGCAGTATTTAAAACAAGCCTTCTTGCTATTAAAATTACTAAACTCAGACGCCCTGCTTTAATCAGAATTAAAGGTAAGCCATGCTTCAGTTTTTATAGTATATATTTCAAACCTTCAGATTATTGTCTTTATCATCTAATACCCATTTTTGTCTAGTGTTAAAACTTCATGGTTTCTACGTTTTTTTTCACAACTGGTTTCCCCAATCTCCTCTTTCCTCTTTTCTCCCACCTCTCCCTCGTCTGGTTTCACACAAAACTGACTGGCTCTATTATCCTAGTCCCATCTCATGCCTGCGGGAAGCCTCTCCTGGGAATCTCATCCCTGCCGTCCATTGAGTTTCACACTCTGAAACAAAAAGTGCTGGGACATTAGCAAAGCGGTGCAGGACGTTCCTGGTGGCTGCTAAACAAAATGCAAAGTGTGGAAAAACTTTTGTCTTACAACTCCACATGAGGTCAAACCAAGCCAGTAAAGTCAGTAAAGAAAAGTGGGGAGGAGAGAAGTCAGCTTGGGAAACAATTTGTAACATTTGAGGTAAAAAATTTTAAGAGATTACAAAAAAAAACACGATTAAAACTTGTAATCAACAAACTCCTCGACGTTTAAAACAGTTGTTGGAGTCTCCACAAAGCCTGGTTGTCTGCAGTTACATAATGTCCAATTTAAGACTTTTTAAGACCATTTTGTGACAATTAAGAATTAAATGTAATCAAATTGGTTGATGTGTCTGTATCATTTGGTGGAGACCCTTCAAAGCAGTCTGATGTTTCTTTCTTTTTAAATGTGTGTTATGTGTTCTTTTTACACATAATGTTCCTGGTTTCCAGTTAAATAGCTTTTTTTTTTACATAATAAACACTATGCTTAAAATACATTGCTAAGAACTGACATTTATTGAAATGTCACTTAACTTGCACTTCTCCATAGATAGCACATGTCTTTGGTGAGTTAAATTACAATTCCAGAGAAACTCGCACTAATAACAGAAAGCTGATTGGCTGTTGCATGTTGGTCTCATTTGTAGTTGTAATACAGCAAGTTACATTTGGACTAGTGAAACAAAAACTACAACACCATGGAGTCAAACAAAAACACTGATACCGACAAACACTTCAAATAGGCTTCACATGGACATCAGAAAAACAAGAACTGTGAAAAATGTATTTAAGAACGGCCATAGAACATTAATTTTAAGACTATAACACTTTTCAAATAATTTTTAAGACCCTGTGCGATCCTTGCAAGCCTGCGTAACTAGACTGCGTATGTCTTACTTTCTTTTTTTTTAACAAAACTAAAAACTTTACGCCCCTAAATTGCCTACAAATTCATATGATTTTCTGAACATTTCAATATTTTTCACATAAAGATAATAAATCCAAATACTTATTGCACCCTTCGCAATAAGTGACAAGGCTGTTTATACCAAAGGGGAACATTATAGCCAAAACAAACAAAACCTGTTTCGGTTCTGAGAAATGGTCACTTTACTCATATTTTTGCTTACACGAACAGAATGTGGATGGAGATAACATTGGCCTTCTTGGAGACAAGTCCACCTGGGGCATTTGCCTTAGATTGATAAACAAACATAAAGACAACAGGTTATTGGAAGACTGAATTCAGTGGAGAGCTTAAAGCAAAGCATGAGGTGGTTCATGATGGGATGCAAATATGCCATCTGCAGGTGCAAGGTTTCTGCCTGAGCACATTTCAGAGCGGAGCTGACAGAGTGAGAGGAACGGGAATTGAAACCAAAAAATACAAAAAACTCAAAGATTCTGAGAGAACATGATGACTGTTACCTTTACATTTGTTTTATTTTTCAGATTACATGACCAGTAAGCTCTGCCCTTTCCTACTAGTCAGCCTTTCATAATGGTAAATGTAAGTAAAACTTAGCTGAATTGTTGGTTTGAGCATAATCCATAGTCTCCATAATTCCACATAAATTTACTGTAAAATCTAAAGGTATTCAAGATCTACTTCCACAGACATTTTACATCAATTTAAATTTTCTCTGTCGCTTGCATTTTTTGTACTACCGCACCTAAACACCCTAAAAGCATACAATTACCTTGGAATTGCAAGGATCTGACGTTTTTTTCTGATAGTTTTATATCTTATTTATAGTATGGTATGTGTTTTCTAAAGTTATTCACATGTTTTACTTTAAAAATGGTTATATTTCTAAATGTAAACACTTTTTGCAAAATATCTCAAAACCCCTCTGAATGCAGATAGAACCTTAAAATTCCAGGGGACAACAGAAACACTTCATTTTAGTATTTGTTAAACTATCGACTAATGTTAACAAAAAACACCAAATATGTTTCAGAACAGCTAAATGAGGTTAAGTATTTTTCCCTTATTAAAAAAGCCTTAAATGACAGCCCAGCCCTCACACACCACGCTCTATTCACTGATGCCTAAAGGGCAGAAAGTCAAACTGGGTGCCTTTGTATTCCTTGTTTCTGAGAATCATCTATCAATTGATGAAAGTTTTGGTTGGAAATTTCTAAACTTTTTTCTTAATTCTATCCAAATAGCAAATATCAGAGTGTTGAAGTTAAATACACAATATTTTGGATTGTTAAAAATTATCTTTCATATTTGATATAAATATATCATATATAATCATGGAGTTTCATATATCTTAACCTGCTGCCAGCTACTCGCATAACCAAACTATGAACCTTTGAAAATCATAACGGTGCACTTTAAATGTATTAAAGTAAAAAAATGTGTGAGCTGTATGTGAGCTGTGCTTGAAAACACCCTTTATCTCATTATTTAAAATCTATTCGATTACAGCACTCAATAGTGTATATGCTGTTTGTGGGGTCAACAATTCCTGCACAGACAGATATAATTGTTTTAATTATAACTGAAAATTTAAAAGAAAAAAAGAGAAATGAAAACAAAGAATGAAAGAACACCCGAAGGCCCTTGTAAAGGAGAGAACGAGAGAGAGAAATAAACAGGTGTCTGTGGGCTGAGAAAAAACATGAAAAAAAAACTTCTCTGTGAGCAGAAAGCTCAGGCTTTCTCTCATGAAATATATTATAGTTCACATTTTCTAACCGCTGGGACCATTTTTCTTCAGGTGCAAAACAGCAATGAGGAATTAACTTTATTGTGTGAAAAAGTTCAAATAAATCCCAAAAGTTGAGATTCAGCTTTTGTTACTGCAGCTTACTTTTTTTTGAATTATTCATAGTTCTTTTTTTGAAAACTAGTTTGCTTGAAACTGAGAACTGGATTACAACAAATAGCATTTGTTTAACATCGAAGCCGTGCTGTGTGACACATTATTGAATAGAATCATAATTTGTTTGTTTATTTCCAGCTTTTCAATCACTTTAACTCCCTAATCAAGTAATGTGGCCAACTGTAAGTGATTCTCTTACTTTGAAGTTCATCGAGAGTGTTTCTGTTTCGTGTTCCAGGGTATGGAAGCCAGGAACAGTATCCATCTGGGGGGTTGTTTGTTGCTTGCATTGGTTTGATCAGCTGATGCTCACCGGTCATGAGTTGTTTATAAGCCGCTTTGAGAAAAGAGGGTTCAGATCACATGTTGCTACATATCAGAGGTCATTTTAATTCACTGGAGTTTAGAACACAAACGTCTTTGTTTGAGCAAACACAGGTGCTGAGCTTCCACAGCATCACAGACACGAGATCTGGTCTGTCATCAGACACCGGCCTCAGGTAACATTACTCAGAGCTCAAACTCTACTGTATATCCCCACATTTCTCTGTGTCTAAACACAGTCACACGCATATCTCTTCGACCTTTCAAAGCTGAATTTCCAGATGCTCAAGGAACAGGCTCTTTGGCTAAGAGAAGAGCAAACAGAATTAAATGAAGAATCAACAGTAATTATGCGCTCGTGTCACAACTAAGACTGAATGATTAATAATTCAAAATAATTTAATTGTAATTGCAATTTCCAATGTGGTAATTATTTTATAACAGTAATATGTAATAACATTTGGAAGTCTTGTCATATTTTTTTAAATGAAGTAAACATAAATACGACGAAATCCTGTATTACATAAAAGTCAGTAGTAACTCGGTCAAGCTGAAGTGTAAGTAAAAGAAATATTAATAAAAACAAATATTATTATAAACGAAATAAAGCTAAAATCTGTCTTTACCATATTTTAGTAATTCAAAGTTCAAACATGTAAACCAGTTGATTGCACTTTTTCAAAACTGACTATTAATGTAGCAGGCAGAATTTTACTAAATAAAAAGTAAAACTGATCTGCCTGTTAAAGTTTCACACGACTGTGTTTAATCACATGGTGATGTGATTGGAGATTTAAAAATTGTGTTTATTCATACCATGATTTAAGTGAAATTGCGACTAATTGGTCTATCTTAGTGACAACTAATTTAAAGCTGCACATTTTTTGTCAATCCAATTTGATTAGATTTAGCAAAACCATTCATAAACTTATATTGTTACAGACCTTACATATATACCATAAATAACCTAACTAACTTGTGTTAAATTGTCATCTGAGTTCTCTATTAAGTAAACATGATCTATTATTTTTATAAAGAATACATGGTTCAAAATTAAAATACAAATGATTGACCTACGATTGATGACTTATGAGGAGTGTGAAAACTTTGCTTAGAAAACAAAACATAGTGAGGAGTACTTTGGGGAACTATTTACTGAACGGTAACTCAAACAAGGGGTAGAGACATGAGGCAGGTATGCAAAAACAAAATTTGTAGACTAATCCTGAGAGTCAAATCTGCTAGAACTTGTCCATTCCCAAAACATCCCCATTGGTGTTGAAATGTTTTCTAAAAGGTTCTCAAAGGGAAAGTCACAATGTTGAGTTCTTTAAAGGTTAGGGGAGTGTAACTGAACAGAGGACCATCACAGGATGTTCCCTAAAGTCATCTGGAACATTACACAGAAATACCTTCATAACCCAAATCCAGCGTTCTGGATGTTATTTGAAGATTATAAACTTTTATCACTTTAAGAGGATGTTGCAATGGTTAAAAATAAGACTAACTCAATTGTAAAAATAACAAAAACAAAACGATTTGTGATTAACAGGAAACTACCATATCAGGGAACCCTAGAATTGCATATAACTAAATCCAACATGTCAGCTGTGGAAATTGGACAGATCCTGACCATAAAGAAGATTCATTCCTATAAAAGTTACAGTCAGTAGCATTGCATTTCATTTGTGTCTGAACATAACAATCTTTAAGAAAAATGTGACGTTGACAACAAAGAGTGGGTAACTTTGTTACTTTGCAAATGTTTTAACAGACACATAAACACGGCCTCCTTTGCTCAATGAAAACAAATGTTAGCAGCATTGTGCTCTGCATTTTTTTCCACAGATATCTGTTTTAAATATGTACTCGCAACAAATAATTTTCACAAAGACAAAAAATTAATTGAGAACCAAAAATATTGTTAAAAAGATCTTCGATCCTGCAAGTGTCTTCCACTTTCTTCACAAAAACCTGAAGATATGAACATATGTTTTTCTGACTCGTTAAAGGGATTTTTGGCTGAAAATGATATTGATTGAGGCAAGATTCCAAGATGACGAGTAGAAAAGCAAACCAAACTACTCAGTCATGAGTCATCTCAGTTTTTTTTCAGAACAGATAAATTTCCTCAGCTGAAATGTGTGAAATGATCTCTTTACAGTTGCAGAACCTTCTAATCCTTCAAAGTACATCACAGGCTGAAGTGCTATTTCTGCCCAGCAGCTCCTTTTCACCGCAATCATTTTTCACAGCACTGCCTTTTTCAGCTTCATGGTCTTCAGGCGGCATATTTCCATTTATGTTTACTAGTGCATAAAATACCTTTGCTGAACACAGCTCAACACATATTTTTATAGTATTTGAACCCACCTGTCATAAGTTCAGTAACCTAAGCAGAAAACATGAGCTTCGTGTGAGTGATCAAAACATACATAGAAAAAGATGTTCAAGTTTAACGTTCACATGCCAGAATGTTGTATTATATTTCTAAGATGCTCTAAATACATAGTTGATGGGCATAGCTGGGGGTGTGACCTAAATGTGGGATCTGAGCATTATGATCTCTTGATAAATGAAAAGTACCAATACAAAATATGATAAAATGTTATGAAACAATAAAAAATATAAATAAAATATGGTAAACTTGAGTTTTAAATAGATTTCATATAATGAACAGTTGGGGGTTATTTGTTTCTCTTGATGTCAAATTTTCCAGAATTGTTTAACCTATAAAATGAGTGAATCGCTGCATTGATGCCTAACAGTAAGCTTAGAAAAAGAGTATTTGCAATCATTAGAAATTTGCATATTCTCAACATGCTCGTATGGGTTTCTTGTCAGCATTCTGGTTTCCTCCCACACAATGCATGAGTGTTAATGATTAGTGAATGTGACTTTGTAATGGACTGACAACCCTTGCCTTTTCACTAATATAATGTGATCTAGAAATAGGAATGCACAGACCCCTATAACCCAAACTAGGACCAGCTCCCTGATTAGCAGCCACAGCCTTCAAATGTTTAGAATACTGTCCAGCTCGCTGGTATGGTGGTGAGTGAGCAGGACATGTAATGTGCTGCTTGGGGGACCAAGGGTTCAAAACGCTAGTCTGTAATAAATTCTAAATTCTTTTCTACTCTGTTTTTCTATGAAATAACTTACTTCTACCATTAATTGGTTTGACATCATAGGACACCACTCAGACAATTTAAAACATTCACATTCTAATCTCTCCAAACTTGCTATTACTATGTAGAAGAGAGAAACTTGGTACCACTACCTGTCTCAACTTCGCCTGCTACTGCTCCATGTAACACTCTGGCAAATAGTAGTCACTGCAGTGGACAGCTGTATAAACTTATTTTTCTCCTAAATGCAATGGTTACTACTGGTAATCTGAATATCAGTCTATCGAGTGTTCTCGAATGCCCTACTCCTAATTGAATTCTCGAATCGAATGCACTACTACGTTGCGGTTTATTCAGTGGTCAGTTGTTGTAACTGCAAGTACATTTTCTCACTACACTTGTTCACCACTACTGGCATATTCACTCAATCTTCTGTCCCAAAAGAACCCTATTGGTCAAAGTAGTTCTCTTTTTTGAAAGGTGAAGCAAATTGTGTTACCTGTTTAGTTCCATGCATGAGTTTTTTTTATCATGGTTTGAGACATAGCTGAAATGTTTTAATTGTCCACAGATGATTCAAGACGAATGCCACAACTTTGAAAATCTGAATTGAGTCAAAGAAACATGATGAAACATTGTGTAATTAATCAATGTGAAGAGTACTTAACAAACTTCAGAGCTTCTTTAAATCGAGCACAGAAAGAGCTTAGCTCTCCTTTTCTTCTTTGCGGAGTTCTCAATTTTCAAAGTTGCGTTGTTCTTTTTTAATTACCCGGAAAATAGCTCATATTTCTTATTTTCGAACCACAAATAACCAAATAAATTAACATATTTTTAAAAACCGCTTTGTCTATAAAAATGCTTGAAAAAGAGCCATCAAGCTACACATCTAAATAATAAAGAAACTAAACGTGTGACCCATTTTTTATAATTAACTAGAACCAGTTTGATTGCTGCAACCACACACCTCCCGCAGGTCGACAAACAGGAGGATAAAACTCCCTCACACAGACACACACAAACCACATGCAAAACTAAATGAGTCATACATGCAAATTCATGTAGTCATTCATGACTACATAGTTTCTGAACTGGTTAACATATAAATGTAATTTTTATTAACTATGTTTAAATATACCATATAAGGTCCTGTTTTGTAAAGAAAAGCACAAAGACCTGTCTGATTTGTAGGTTATATATCAAAGCAGGTACAAGTAGGAGTGCATCTAAACATTCCTCACAGCCCTGTTTGATGGGAGGCTTTGAATCTTCTTTCTGTCATTGTATGAATTACTTCTTAACTTTATACATACCTTACCTCGGGCACATAGGGTTCATTTACACATGGGCAAACAAAAAAAATTTGTTTTAAGAATGTTCCCAATGAATCACAGTTCTTCTTATGTTTCAAACATTTACTCTGTTCTCATCAACCCAACAGACCTTTTATTAAATTCATGCTTTGTTTTTGGTTTTACAGAGGCACATACGAGTGAGTGTGGTGAAAGAGAACATGGGGAAAGCATGGCTTAGGTAGGAGACACTACCACTAAGAGTTTTTAGAGCCCTAGAAAACTCAGAACTGAAGAGATTTAATGTATTTTTTTAAGTCAATAATACGGCACGGATACTCAATTGCTCGAAATGTGTGGTAGACCAATTTGCTGATGGCTTTTAATATCCAATGTGATGTAACACAATTCATTTAACCATTTCAGACTTGACTTTATCTCTGAGTATGTGAAAAAGGTGCCCACTTTCATGTCACCTTTAAGATATTAGAGGCACCATGAACTGAGAACCCAAATCTGTTGTATGTAGTATATTTATTAAAATATATAATAATGTAATAATTAATATTACATATAATATATGAGCTGACAGATTAATATTATGAAATCTGAAAAAAAATCCTTAAAATAATAAATAAATACAAATTTAGAGACAGTTATGAACAGTCACAAACTTAAGAAGATAGTCTCAGACCTTCATTTAAACCCTCCCCACATGCTCTGACCAATGATTTTAGAGAGTTCAGGACATACTAAACTGTTGGCCAATCAGAGAGCAGTGGCCAATTGACTTATAATGATTATAAGTTCCCTGCCAAACACCAAATACACATTAGAGCAAACATAAAAAAGCTTTCATTCTTGGTCCATCTACAGCTAAAGGAAACAACAGCCATACAACTTAAAATAAAATAAAAACTAGTGATCATTTATGTGAGGGCATAGATTATGTTCTACATGTATTCTCTCCCATGTATCTCTGAAATGAATGACGTGAATTGATTTCTTGAGTTATTCTGAGATCTGACAGGATACAGAGACCTCTCCACACATCATGCTTCTCCTATGAGACCTGAACACAGCAGAGGGAATGTTAAGGGGCAGATTTGAAAATTCCTGTGGGCACAAGCGGCTCGAAAAGCAGCTCAGCCATGAACTCTAGGCCAGTGAAAAAGCTTAACATTTTCTCACTGCCTGAGCTTCTACTTTATCAACTATATAGTTTATCCACCTAAGAGTGAAATTTTCATGCTCAACTAGAACACGGAATTAACATATACAAAAGGCAAACTGTATTCAAATAGTATGTGTCATTTATTTAGTAATAATACATGTTTGTAGTCATCAACCCATTGAGATCTAGTACAAACTACACACAGACCATTTGCACTTCTAGATAAAACTGGCGAACAAAGCCAAAACCCCTCTTCCTCTCTCACTCAAAGAGCCTAAACACAGTACACCTCCAGAAACTGTGCATGTGTGGGTGGGAGTGTGTGTGTAGCTGGGTGTTTTCTGGAATCCTTCCCATCGATCAATAAATCTCTCCATCTACTTAAACCACAAAGTCACGTCACCCCCTCTTATAGACCATTGCCTTTTTAAACTAAAAATAAACAAACTGGGATTGAAAGAATATTCTTGTTTACATTAGAAACATACATCTTACATTAAAAATAAAAATTGTTAATGGTTTATCTAAATACATGACTCCAAACATACTTCTACATGTTACTAATTATTATGATGAGACAGCTGTAAGTGTCATTGCCTTTAAAGAGAAATTGTTTAAACTGCAGCCCAAATTGACAAAAATCAGCAAACATTTTTTTTTATTATTGAATTTAGCCAAACTTAAATGCCCTTTCTCAAAAGATACAAGACACCGTAGTTGACTGTTTTCAAGCTAAATCAATGAAGGAAGGGGCTCAGGGTCATATTTAAAGATTTGAATACAATCCATGTTGTTAAAATTACTTGTAAATCTCCTGCAACTAAAATACCTATTTGTAATGCTTATAAAGTGTTTAATATTACTTAAAATGATTAAAAATAGAAAAATTCTGTATTTTAAATTACATTGTGTAGCGGAGTGTCTGCCCAAGAGGTAAAGACAAGAAAATATGAGAACCATAAATCAATCACCAAAACTAGGGTGAATATTAACACCCTTGAAAGAGACAAAATTGCTGTTAAATTATTAAATTATTTTAGAATAGTCCAAAAGATGTACCACTCACTAGAAAACAGACAAAAGTTTTGAAATGAAAAAGAAAGAATCCTTAATATAATAATCATAAATCAACAGGGTGATTTCCGCAGCCTCTGAGTAGACTATGCACTCCGTGAGCTTGTGTGGTGTATATATTTTGGAGATGTATAATCACTGTGCCCATAACCAGCAGTGAACATTACGATAGTCTCAGAGGGCAATGAGCCATTGAAGCAGTAGATCTATGTTTATAAAGGAGATGTGAGCTGGCCTGTGGGAATGACATGATATGGAGGGCAGCACCCTTCCCCTCCCCCACAAGACAAGCTATTTCACTCACAATCCATTAAAATACTAAGTCGCACAACACACGCATACTGGACATACAGCAACTGCAGTAATGTTGTTCAGTCCATCTGTTATCAATCACTAGTGACAAGCCATTATCTTACACACCACTTCTACTCACAGACACACCAGATCAAGAAATGCTGACGAAGCTCAGCACAAAACACTCCAAGCAGATAAGTAGCTCTGATCATTGAACACACACAAGGAGACACACACCTTCCCCACGCTGACTCCATCTCTGCTCTCTTGTCTGTCCAGGCACTATACATTCCATTTCCCCACAGCAAGATCCAAACGAAAAAAGGCTTACTTCCATAGAGTAAACACCACTTAGCATTGAAAGCACTTAATATTCCATCAGCTAAACATGACCTGAACACATAATTCTTTCTATAGTGATGTAGCAAAGGAACAACAACAGCAGTAAAATCTAGTGAATGCAAAGATCTGCTGAAGCAGGAAAATAAATCAACGTCTGTGATAATGTAGATGCTGAGCAGACTCTCGATGCCTGATTATGTGAAAACCTCTACCTTTGTCTAGCACGCTCAGTTGTAGAAAAAAAGAGACTTAAAAGTGAAATGTGTGGTGTGTTTTTTTTTTTGTTTTTTTTTTCAAAAGACTGACGGGGCAGGCACCAAAACAATCTTGTAGCCGATTAACATGAGCTATCAAAATATCAACAAGGTGCTATTGGTCTATGCGTGTTTGTTTTGAGATTTCAAACATAAACACTGTATTTTGGAAATCGTGTGAAGCTAATTTCCCTATAGCTTTTACTGTTCCTTCATGGATTTTACATCTCAGACAACACAAACAAAAAATATGTTTTTTTTTTCAGAATCAAAAAACAATTTGTTTTTCAATACTGGAATGCTTGCAGCTCTATTTGACACAGTTTATTACATTCTAAGGATGCTTTGTGTGGATGACCAGGATATCCCATTCAATGTAGTGTCAAAAAATGTAAACGTTTTCTTTATGAAAAGTCACAATGTACAGATGTTTAGATACAAACACTGTCTTCTTCAGAGAGCTGTTCTGTTGTTGCAAAGCACAGCAAAAGGTCAGAAGCCATTTCCCCCCAATGGCTCCGGCACAAGGTAGTGAGTGGGAAGCCAGGGGGCGTGCCTTTTTCCTTCCTGGCTGGCTGTCGGCACAATGACAGGGTTTCCCAAACACAACAACACTTCTGGATTTCTGTTGGGAACAGTCATGTAGAAATGAGGGCTGAGGACCGACAGGAAGTTTTGGGTGAGAGATGTACAGTGGCCTGTAGTCTGTATGTGTGCCTGAGGGTATGATCAACACTCGATCAGCGGAAATCACTTGCTTTTAGCAACGCAAACACCCTGTCAGAGCATTACAGTTCAACAGGTTTTTCTGTTTTAAAAAAAATCTATTTGACAGCTTGTACTCCCAACTGTCTGATACTAATATGAAAAAAGTGGAGAAAGTGGTAAAATTTTCATTTGTAATTTAGATTTTTGTCACAAAATGTGTGTAGAGGCAAAGCTGAATTGCTCAACAGCCAGGTGTCCAAGACAAATCTCAATTCATTCATCCATCTATCTATCCATCCACCCATTATCTTGTCAGCTTTTGGGGTCACCACAGCAGAATGAACCACCAACTATTCCAACATGCGTTTTACACGGCGGTTGCCTTTCCAGCCACAACCCATTGCTGGGAAACATCCACACACTCATTCAAATTCATACTCTATGGACAATATTTCTCAATTCACTTATTTAGCATGTGTTTGGACTTGTGGGGGAAACCGGAGCACCCGCTAAACCCACGCGATCACGGGGAGAACGTGCAAACTCCAAACAGAAATGCCAACCGACACACCCGAGGCACAAACAAGCGACCCTCTTGCTGTGAGATGACTGTGCTGCCCACTGCGCCACCCCTAAATTAATTCAAATAACTCATAAGAATCAGAACATAAAATGCCCATATGTAGGAAAACTTTGAATCATGAAATACTTTATCATATAACATGAGAGGGAAAACTTGACCTTCATAACCTGATAAGATCTCTTAACTCATTGTATACTAATGCTGTGTCTGTTGTAATCAAGTGAATGTATTAGTAATGCATTGATAAATAACCTACAGCTAGAGCTGGGTAATAATTCAATATCGATAAGTATTGTCGTTATACATTTTATGTATGTTTTACAATTATCAATGAGACGATATAGACAGGTCGATAGAGAGCTGAACAACTTCCTGACCAGCACGTTTGCTAACGGCAGTTCCTGGTTTAGTGCGTGTTTTCATATTATCTTGAAAGTCATGTGAGGCACCACACGCACACTATTCATTCTTGGAGACTAAAATCACCATACTTTTATCTTTTTTTTCTCCAAACAAAAGCTATATTCTATCCGTTTGCTGTGTTCCTGCATTCAAACACTTACTGGTGATGTAGTTACATGTGGTTGACTAGAAGACCAAGCATAACAACTCTTGCTTCTGATTGGTTTAGCTTATTGACTGACATCTTTGTTTAAACATATGGAGACACACGCTAACAGTAACCACAGCACAGCACATTCTCTTGAGCTCAGATACAGTTCTTTCAAATCATGAAGATGCAGGAAACAAAACATAATGAGAAGATTGACAGGTCTTGTTTAAAGAAAGTAAAATTGAGCTGAAAGTGGAAAACATTTGACATTGTTAAAACATTAGTTAATGATAAATTGATTGATAAATATTTTTTTCACCTTCAAAAGACCTGCTAAGTTAAGCACAATATATACAAATACAGTCATACATTTTCATACTTGGTGTTATGTTACGTCAGACTGGTCAAACTGGTCAAACTCATCAAGCTGTGACTACTATGTCAACAAGGAACACACCCTCCACAAGCAGTGGCTGCCTTCCATTCTCCAAGCATTACAGAGTCAACAGACCAGTTTACTTTCCGATAAACTGCTTACATTTTCAACCACAAACTTTGAGTTAAAATTCTTTGAATAAACTGTCAGTGTCTATTGTACAAAACATTTTGATAACATGACTTATTGAAAGCAGATGCATACACAAAAACAACTTCCAAAACTCTAGAGGGGTATGAAGTAGCATTGTGTTTAATGCTAAAGCAAGGTTTAAGCTACTTTCTCCATGTGAAACAGGTACGAACAGTGAACCGACCGAAAACAAGTTGTGAATGCACTCTATAATCAGAGAGCTAATCATGGATATGCATCTAAGCCTTCAAAGGTTTGCCACCTGTTAATTATGCTAACCAGTGTTTAGCCAACACACCCACTCACTTGGCCAATCAAAAGACAGATAATGATAACTGTGTTTCAAAAGCATAACCATTGTAATATGAATGTTTTAAGAGATTGCATTACCAAAGAGCATGTAATAAAAACGTGTATGCAGAAATGTAAAACATTTTAAAATGCTCATATTTACTGTTTTTTAATACGTTTTACTGTAAATTGCAGTTAAACTGGAATTATATTCATATACATTTTCAGTGTAAATGTAATCATCTAAAAACAAAACAAAGCAGAGTTCTTAACGGCATCATACAATGTGTATATAAATAGAATTGGAGTTTTTTTAAAGACTTTTTACAGTCTATCAACACTGCTAGTTTCCTCTCTCAATGACTTTCCCTCTGGTCACTGCACTTGATCAGATCAGTCCATTCCCTGCGCTGAGAGGGTCCATGGATCATTAAGCCTAATGTAATGCACTCATAACTCCTAGAGCGACTATGTTTGCCTTTTTTTTTTAATACACACTGTGCTGGTCTTAGTAGCCAGGGGCTGCTAGAATTAATGGCAATCCATTGTTGGACTCCCTCTGCATTTTTTAAACAACATAAAACCTCTGTGATCACTAGTTATAGGAGCTGACTAGTCTACTTTAGTAATAATAAAGACTTTTTAAACATGTCTAAATATGAACATTTATATACTTAACACTTAATATAATACAATAATTAATATATTATGAAATAGTATTGGAACAACATTGTTTTATTATAGTTTGAAATAATCATGTTTATATAACATAACATCTTCATGTCGGCTTTCTTCCCTTTCAGGGGTCGCCACAGCGGAATGAACCGCCAACTCTCTGGCATATGTTTTATGCAGCGGATGCCCTTCCAGCCGCAACCCATCGCTGGGAAACATTCACACACACATTCACACTTTAACACTATGGGCAATCGTGCTTATTCAATTCACTTATTCCGCATGTCTTTGGACTTGTGGGGAAACCGGAGCACCCGGAGAAAACCCACGCGATCACGGGGAGAACATGCAAACTCCACACAGAAATGCCACCTGCCCCAGCCGAGCCTAGAACCAGCGACCTTCTTGCTGTGAGACGACTGTGGTACCCACTGCGCCACCGTGACGCAATCATGTTTATTATCATTATTATTTTTACTAACCAGTTCATTAGTATTCTAATCAGTTTAGCTGCCTTTTCACTCGCTTGTTACATTGTTATGTACAAAGAGGGCCTTATCATGCCAGGTGAAAAGAAACTCGAAAATATATTAATCAGGGTTACAAGACAAGTAGGAACTAGAGCTTGACTACATTTCAATGTGAAGAGCCAATGTGTTAGTTTATGTTCTAAACCAGAACATTTTCTGCATCAACATTTCTTGCTGTTTCTGAGAATCATCACTTCATGAAGTTAATGGTTAACCACCCAACAGTTGGAGTTGGTTGGTCATGGAGGAGAACAGTGGTTGAGGTTAATTCTTCTTGTTAATGCCCATACCCTTACAGGTGATTTTTTTATTTCTGAAAGCTTACTTTTTTTTTAAGATCATTGGGTTAAATTGGGAGAAAAACAATCGGGGGCTTCATGAGCCTTAATTTGTTTTTGATTGTTTTATGTTTTTTATGTAAATGCAAGATTTGAGTAATTATCTCAAACAGACAAAGTTTAGAATTTTGAAAGTTTGAAAGTAATTGCATTTGATAAACTTAAACATGCAATGAGCCACATAAAATGGCAAGGTGGGATGACACTTGAGTTCAGGTGAAGAAATGGGATTCTGATTGAGCCAGTAATTATCCTTTTCTTTCTGATTATTCCTTGCCTCAGAGAAGTTCTTTGTCTGGCTGGTCACCTGAGACAACCTCTGTATCTCTACTTAAGCTGGACTTATACCTTTGAAAAAACTGCATATTCTATTTTGCTTTGGATAAAACAACTGCTAAATGCATAAAAGTGAATGTAATTACCAGAGCATAATACATAACACATATGCTTTCACTCAACTGACATTTTATTTCACCAGAATGTTACCTTTTCTTTAAGCAATTTCTCCCATGTGTGTTGTAGTGTAGAGGAAAAGTTAAGAAATAATAAAATAATAAAAACAAGTAATGAGAAAAAAATATATAGCGAGCGTAGTCTGATCAAAGGTTTGTGTCTCTGAGCTGTGTGTTTTGTAGAGCCGTTCAAACCCTTAGTCCTTTTATTACCAGTTTAATGACCGTGAGGTCATCGCTGTTTTGTATGCTAGAAGCTGGAATTACTAAAATTTATTGTGCCTCATTTATTAGTTGTCACCAACTTTATGAAGCATAGTGGTGTAACAACATGGCCATAAAATGGTAAAACTAACTATTTTACCACAATTTGTAAGTGTATGTATATTTTGTATTATTATTTTCATTTCATTATTTTTTTGGCTTAAACACTGTTTTCTATGTTATAGATAATTATTGTATTCATCATTATTATATAAGCCTTTATAAAAAAAAAGCTTTAGCTGGGTTAATTGTGTACAGTATAAGTAAAACTCAGCTGCTCATCAGCTTGGGATCCAAGATAAAAGACACTTAATTCCTAAAACTCCAAAATTAGCAAAGCATAAATGCTCAAGAGTGGTAAACTCTGACTAAATAATACTTCTTAAACACAGAACATAAACACATCGAAAGAGAAAACTTTAACAAAGTTAAACAACAACACCAGAAAATCACAGAACACAATAACTCCACTTAGAAACTAAATAAACTCTAAACTAGAAGTGCACAGAATTCTATTTTACCACTCACAGAACATGAGGAATGATATCAACTAATGCAGCGACAGTGAACTAAATGAACTTAACTCCTCAGCAACAACTAAAACTAACAAGACGAAGACAGTGTAAAAACCCAATTAAGACTGAAACCAACATAAAAAGACTAAAACTCAATGCTGTGTTTACACGCATTAGGTTTGTAGGCATGCAAATTATTGCTGAATCCGTGCTAGAAAACGTTTCAAATTCATTTTTCGTAAAAAAGGAAAAACCACAAGATTAACAGGATTGGATAAAAATACAACAAAAGATAATGACAGGGTTCTAAAACATACTAATAATAAAGCAGAGAACAATGACATTGGCTCACAGGGTATAAAAGGGCACATCACAAGTCCACCATAAAGACACCATCACTGAGCATATATATATTCTCTTCTAGTAACAAGTTACAAATTCCCCTGAAAGCAACCATGTTGGACCATGGTAGAAAACCAAAGACCCCAGAGGAAACCCACATAAAGTTGTTCAACTGACTATTTTAACATGACCTCAAAACAATGTGTTAGCATGCAGTACCATCCACAGAACCATCAACTAGCAGCAAATCAATGGCCTCTAGTACCGTCAATCATTATTCAAGACAATTCGATAAACAAAAACACAGCCACTGACCCATTTACTGATAATTTGGAAGCTGTAGTGAGACCCATAAATACTGTAATATGGCCTCTACTCTATGTGTTTGTGCTGGAGCTCTCAGCAGGAGTTCTTTTTGCAGTCTATGGCACCAATAATGTCAGGCCAAAGGCTAAAATGCACTCTAGCAACAGCCTCACGCTGTGACATTGTTTCTGAGAGGGCAGTAATATCCCTCAATCACCGTAATCGATGATTTACAAGATATATTTTTCCTATAAATGTTTTACACTGTTGCTTTCATGCTTACATTCTGATAAAATGGCTTGCTAAAGAATGTATCAAGGCAATTATTTGTTGGTGTTTATCAGGGAGAGGATGATTTCAGTCTTGTTTGGATATTGCTCTCCTTTGACTCTTTTCTGTTGACTTTAACTCTCCCTCTAAGACCTCTTGAGTGGAGATCACCCCACATCTGTGTGCCTCTTTGCCTCAGTGGGATATGAATAGATGTTCTGTCAGTCCATGCACATCTCATTCAACAGTCGAATAGCAGGGAACTCATTTATCAGCACTCCACTGACTTTCCCAGTTATAGTGTCCTTGGACAAAACAATAGCCCCTATCTGAGAATGCAAACACAGTTGAGATAAATGTATTAACCACACACCAACATCTGAACATCTATCTCTCTTTTCCCAAACCTAAGTATTTCTGTGCTTGTGTGTTGTGCATCATACAGCTTTTACAAATCCTTTACATGAACAAAAACCTTTTGTACTCCATAAAATGCATACAACCAAATAGACGAGGCTGACTGAACCAGATTCAAGTTACAATAATAGTTTTCCTAGTATACTAAAAATGAGCCTTTTCAGCTATTTTGTTCCTCACTGGACAGCATAATCACCTAAAATTAGCCAAATAATCAAACAATACATCTTTAAAACATTAATATTTTCTGTAAATATTTGTATTTCCTTTTTGTTGTGTTACTTTCATTTGACAGCTGACTTTCTGGTCTCTTCTGACCTTGTTTGCATGTTTGAGATCATGGGCTAATCAGGGGCTCAGATATGCATTTGTAGAGACAGAACATGGTAGACAGATACACTGAGTATTGACACTTGATGAGTGACTAACCTAACATGCTACGACCGCATCGTCCATTCTTGCTCTCTCCTCTCTCTCTCAAATATTCTATATCTTATAATATTTTAAAAATTGTCTAATATCTGGAAGTACATTTGTAAACAGAGCAGCTGTAAACAGCATGTTGCAAGAGTAAAGCCTTTTGTTACAATTTCGATTAATTATTTTAGGGCTGTACATAATGCTTATAAAAGATTTAGCTAGTATTATAGCTTATTATTATTCAAAAGATGTATTTATTTATTTATTATACTAAATTAAGAAGACAAACCCTCTAAAATATTTCCACCAAGCACAAATATTCTGCATTTGAATGTGCATAAAATACTGTAGTTATTTAATTGAATTGGTAATCATGTTTCATAATATTTGCATAATTATAATTTTTTTGTCCAGATTCCTAAAAATTAGCATCAGCATCGTCCAGAGAAAAACCTATATTGGTTGATATATATATATAGATGAGGAAGCAACTGGCTAATGCAGCTTACCTGTGCTTACCTTGTTTATTTCTATTTAATTGTTTATTTATTTTATATCTCCCTTTACTGCCTTATCTACACTGCAAGCTTTTGTTTGTAAGACCTGAGATAGACAGTTACTAGAGTAATACAGAGTAAACTATTGACAAAACTGTTCTTGAGACACATAGCACCAGTTCACCTAATTCACTGTCAGAATATTAAATAAAAATCCAGTTGAGAAAAAGACAATTGCTAATAATTTTACAATTACAGATACAGTTTATATAATTTAACAATATCAATATTTCTCTATGAGAATTAATGTGAAACACTTTCATCTATTTTTTCGTTTAGTGAGATGTAAACAAGGGAAACATTAATTTTTTAAGCTAACAAGCTGTGCCATATTTCAGAAGCTATATTTATAGCAAACAAACAAGCAGCGATGGAAATCTCAGCTGACCGTTGTCAGGCCTGGTTGCCAGGTACCGCCAGACATGTGTTCTTATGACCTACACTGAGATTTCTCAAGAGCAGCGATTAAGTGAAGGACATCCACTGTCACCGTCGATGAACCTGTGCATACACAACAATCACAACATCCTGCAGTCAGCCTTTGCAAACTAAACTGTTCTCAAACCAGTCAGTAGGCAAAAGTACAAAGTGTACTTTCCCTAACCCTAACCCATATGTTTCTGCAACTATAATGTATGTATTATCTACTTTACAAAGGCTTAATACAACATAGAGTAGTCTCATTCAAAGTCAATAATTTTCACCCACAATATAAAATTGTATTCATACTTATCTTTTTCTTGTTTTTGAATATTTGTGCATCACAATTCAATTATTCCAGTCTAAACACTCTAATAAAAAAAGATCACAGAACATATGACCATAACAAACACAAAACCAGTCATGCGCATTAATGATTTTGTTTGCATAGTGATCACAAAGACAGCGAAGATATCCTTAACAGGTACTTTAGGGTAAAGTTGTTGACAGCCAAAAAAACGAATTATCTCTGACTAGCTGCAATTCAGTTGAAGCAATTTCAGCATTAGTCTGTGCAGCCAGGAAAACAATGCATTATTTAGTCACCCATGAGCATACTGAATGCAATATTTAGCATGTGAACACTAATGCTAAACCAGACACACCCACACAAACCAAATATTTGCCTATGAGGTGTTTTGCACAGACCTACATAAATCCTATCAGGGTCAACGTTTCCTGCACATATGTCCTCAGCGAGGTACTTTCACATTAGTACGCTCAAATTTCCACATTATACTCAAACTGAATTAGAGATTAAAAAACACAGCTTCATAGATCAAGTGGCAGTGCAGCCCAACAGAGTCATAACACTGCTCACCAGTTCCAAACAGTCCTTCAGAAACAGCCTTGCAAACCTCTTTTTTTCTTCCTAATCAAGGATTTACTCAAATAAAGATCAGGAACAATTGACAATCAAGCTAAGTTTGATCCATACTCAGCTGACTGACCAATAACTTTTAGAATTTCTGATTACTCCAGAGCTTGGTAGTTATAGCATATGCTGTTGTTAGGGAATTATTCTTAAACAAAATGTAATATTACTTTGTATAAATTGTGGAGTTCAGATATACACTCTCCATGGTGCATCTCTGCCAAGCTCACTTTTAATACTATGAACAGCATAAGCTAATCTTATACAAAAGACCACCCTGGTTACTATTGTCAAGTATTGAGAGGATCCAGCAAAGCTCAACCACAACGTACTTCTGTCGCTGCAGCCAAAAACACATTCTTCAACTGGGTCTAGAATTCACAGAAAAGCTCTTTACACACTTAACACACTATTGATAACACAACAAAGATGTTTATGGATGCTAGGAGTTGTCTTTTCATCAAATGCATCTGTTTCATTAGTTGTTTGAAAATTCTGTTATATTACACATAATTTATCACATACCACTACTATCGTCCCCCTCCCCAAAAAGAGCCCCCCAACCTGCTTGAATGATTAGCACTCACTCCAAACATTATGAAGTGCTTTGAGAGAGTGATGCTGACCCACATTCAGAGCAGCATCCTGGACACACTGGACGCCCTACTGTATGCCTACTGGATCCACCTCAGACACCATCGTCCCAGCCTGCACATCTCCCTTTCATATCTGGAGAATAAATACTCCTATGTCAGGATACTCTTTATTGACTACAGCTCTCCTTTCAATAAAGTCATCCCCCAATAGCTCACCCAACAAACTGTTCTCCCTCAGATTGCACCCCATCCTCTGTGACTGGCTCCTGGACTTTCTGACTGGCAGGCCACAGTCTGTCAGAATAGGAAACAGGACTTCAGCTAGTATACTCACAAACATTGGCACACTGCAGGCCTGTGTCCTCAGTCCCATCCTCTAAACCCTGTTCACCCATGACAGCGTGGCCTCCCAGATAGACAACATCATCCTGAAGCTTGCAGATGACATCCCCGTGAAAGGTCGCATCATGGGCAGGGACGAGGCAGCCTACAGGAGGGAGGTGACCACTCTGGTGACATGTGTGAGGACAACAACCTCATTCTCAACACCGACAAAACTAAGAAGATGATAGTGGACATTAGGAAAGAGAGGAGACCGCATAAGCCACTGTGCATCCAGGGACTAGAAGTGCAGAGGGAGAGCAGCTTCAAGTATCTGGGGGTCCACCTGACAGAGGACCTCATCTAGACTCTTAACACTACACAGCTGGTGAAGAGAGCCTGACAACGGCTGTACTGCCTGAGGAGGCTGAGGAAGTTTGGCATGTCACCAGAGATCCTCAGCAGCTTTTACAGCTGTGTTGTCGAGTCCATCCTGACCAGCTGCATCACTGTGTGGTACGGCAGCTTTATCAACAGGGACCGAAAACGCATGCAGAGAGTGGTGAAGACTGCACCTCAGATCACAAGGACTTCTCTGCCCTCTCTGCAGAGCATCTATCAGCGCAGATTCTACAGGACAGAGGCTGCCATCATCAAGGATCCCACCCACCCCCAACAAGGCCTGTTCGCTCTTCTCCCCTCAGGCCGGAGGTACAGAAGTGGAAAGAGCAAGACCACCAGACTCAGGAACTCTTTCTTCCCTTTCGCTATCAGATTCCTCAACAGCTGACAGTACTATTAATCATTCACTCTCTGCTCAATTTGCACAACAGTCAATGTAGCACATATGTTGTATATAAAAGGTTAGTTCTTTTTTCAAGTCCTCCCATTTCTTTCGTTCTTTTGTCATTAATGATGAGAAGTTACTCTCTGAAAACCACAAGGATGTTGCAAATACGCCAATGAAAGAATCCCTCTCCGACAATATTTGTTCCTATGGAGTCAAATTAAAGACTGGTTCAAAAAGAACGAATCGTTCATCAATGACACATCATTCTTCATTAACCCTATTTGGATGGGGACTAGTTTTACAGGGGGTCATTAGAAAAATGTCTGTTTCTCCGATTCTTTGTGTTTTTAATGCTGTCCGAATCTTCCATTAGACAAAGTTTTATACTTATAGAACTTTAATACATGAAGCCCCAGAAATAGAAGCAACCGCTCACAATTTTCAGGCTGTCACTTTTTTCACATTTCATCATCATGGTCTGTAGAAGACACCATTAGGACCAAAAACCAAGAGAAATGTGTGCAACCTCTGAACGCCCTGTTATGGATCTCCAGTATCTGGGACTGAACTTCATGGGGATGTTCTGGAGCTATTACAGAGCATGAGGTGAGGACTCTTCTCTTCTGCTGAACTCCAGGAATTTTTAATTTTAAAAACTGTCTTGAATTTAAAAAAAATCATTAAATGTTTTTGAATAAATTGTAATACAGACATACAGAATGATCCTGACTTCCCCATACAAATGTAAACTTTTTTGGTAAAAACTCATTATTTGCTCCAAATACCAAACCCAAAACCTCTATTTTCTAATAAAACTGATAAATCAGAGAGGGAACATTTGAAAAAAGGACCATATCATGCTTAAGTAAACACATTTAATACAATCTTAATAAGGTTAAAGCAAATATTCGACCACACCGGGATTAACGAGAAATTCTCATCCATCTCTCTAATGCTTGTGAGCCTCATGCCTCTATTCAGTTCTGCCAGTGTACATTTACTCTATTCACTCTCATCACTCCAGAAAGCTTTCAGCCTGGTTAATATTTTCCCTCTGTAAAGTCAGCGTATGAGATCAAAGACTGTGAGCTCTTTCAGACTTTCATCCTCTTTCAATGCATCCTACTCAGAACCCCTTTCACATCACAACAACACAACACTTGAATTAGCATAATGGAACAAGGCAATGATCATTTCGATCCCACTGCTTCTACCAAAATCATAGGAGCAGTCACACGTGCACCAAAGAGTGGAAGAGAAAAGGGAAACACGTACACACTCAGCTTCCTGTGGCACTCTTTCCTTGCCTCGGATGGCTTTGTTCCAATCTTTTCCAATTTGTGAAAGGAACTCTCCAGAGAGACATGCATCAACATCTTTTTGTCTGAGATTTATTGCATTTGATAGATAACACCAGCTTTTAGCTTGATGAGAGGTGGGGAGGTGGCTTCTGTTGCAGACATATTAAACATAAAAACACACATGTCCACCTAATATATTGCACCACACAGAATGCATGTGGACTTCACCGTATCCATCAGCGGAGTAAAGCTGACAACTTAACCCTCAGTATTTCTCAAGCCATCCTGTTTTAATTACCTCCTCCAGTAGCCAATAAAGATTAAAGCAATGGATGAAAGAAGGCAAGGAGCTAACCAAGCATTGGTTTTACATCCTCCACCTTTAAATCCAGCACAGTAAGTGATCTACATTCATCAGCGGTTTTCTGATTGAAACAGAGAGAGTCCTACACATGTTGTGTGGGTAGAGAGAACTCCAGTCTTCCTTTGTTCCCTTTAGGCTGCATCCTGCCATTAAGAGTTGAAATGGGTTTGCTGGGTTTTCTTGCTGGCAAAGATCCTGTATTGAACGCTGCCAAAAAGCCTTAAACATACAAGGGGAATGAGAAATAGAAGCAAGAATGCTCAAGTGGGGAAGCCATGTGCAAGCAGAATAGAACTAATCGATAAATAACTGGAGGTCAAAAAAGGGGTTCCTGTACACACAATTTTTTTAAACAATGAGTGAGTAGATTTTTTTTCTAAGCAGTTTTCTAGTTTATCCACACTCAAAAGTGTTTCTGGAAATGTCAATAAAAAATTACATCCAGCATTGTTGTGTACACCAGAAAACTTGTCAAACTAATTTGTAGGCATCTAAAACCCATGTAAAAAGTGTGTAGTCACTTTATATATATAAAAAACAAAGAGCAATAGTTCGCCATTCACTCCAAACGCAGAGCATCAAAACTTTTACACTTTTCAAGAAACGCAGTGGTCTCACTGTGATTTCTTTCCTGTGAATTGTGTGATTTCTTTCAGTGAGTTCTTTTGTGGCCGAAGTTGCTTCATGGCAGTCATTGTACAAAAGATTCAATGAGCTCAGAACCTAACAAAAAAAACAAGCATCTGTGTACATCTGTTATTGTATCCGTACTGCAACATAATTTCTCAAACAGACAGCATTCTGTCTACCATTTAATGATAATAATGGCTTTTAAATTGAGGAACCGCTCTCACTCAGCTGTCTCATGGATGTACGGCATCTGTGAGTGGACACACAGCCTCTCAAGCTGTGACTCTATTTATGGTTTTACAGTAGGGCTGCTTCCACAGCATAAGGAGGGAATTCTTTTTCTCAATGGGTTAACTACATAAAACGATTATGTTTTTCATTATGTTTGCACAATTATGCACTTCAGTGAACTAAGGTCCCTCTAAGTACTTTAGCCCAAAAACAAATGTGATGATGCAAGCAAATTATGTTTACAGGATAACTATAGGTAAGCATGAAGTTAAAGAGCTTGGATTATATGGCATGTTCTTGATGTGGCTATCTAAAGCTTTCAAGTAAGTGAAACCATGTTGTTTGGGTGCAATACTGTTTTTTGAAAACATAGGAAGGAAAAACTATTAGGTTTTCAGATTAATTCAGGTTGTTCGTTATAATATAAAAGTTATTATTATTAAGGTCCAAAAATAAGTAAAAGCGAGAACTTTTTAAGCTTCGTTCAGACTAAAGGTTTCAATGCTCAATTAAATGTTTTTTTTTTTTATCTGATTTCTTTGGTGTGTTCATTTACATAAAGAATAATATGTGACTGCTATACATCTTCTGTGTGAACTAAATGTAGCAGAGACCTATACATCAACCAGAATGCACTGTAAACTGGAGTAAACATGCATCTCACAAATTCTTCTCTAGGTACTCTTGTGGTTTGTTGACATAAATATATGATCAGAGACCGATTTATAAGAATTAAATAGTATTAGGAAAATGACTGAGACAAAAAAGAGCAAGAAGTATAGAATACAAATGGACATTAATTTATACATTACATAGAAACCATGTTTAAGTTTTTAAGTATTGTATTTTATAAGCTCTTAATCTGAAGTCAAACAAACAGAGACAACTAAGTGAGAAAATTGCTATATACAGAAACTCATCTATAAGGCTTTTTTATTTTGAATATACAAATTACATGTATACTGCCGAATAATGTTAAAATATGGGACAAGATCGATACAAAGGCAGTTGACTTTTTTTGTAGTGGTATTGGTTATACTTTACTACACACTGGTATTAATGGAGGACATGCACAAGTTCACACATTGCTATAAGTCACTTATGTTTCTACTTTATTTCTAAGACTATACAATAAGTGTAGTCAATTAAATGCACCAAAATCAGGGGTCAGCATTGAACTAATTCGATATCTTAGAAAAGATCAATACACACATATTCCTTGAACTGTGTCCTCTTGTCCCTTCTTTGTCTCAGATCAATAGTTTCCAATCAGAGCAGAGTTCAGCAGCTTGAGAGACTGTCCACTCTGGCTGACACAGAGCACCTCCTTCATCAATCATGAAGGCTCATCACACATTCACAAGCTGAGTCAGGAAAACTGACCAATCAGAGGTCAGTGAAGTTTTTTTCTCAGTAAAGAGTACAGGACACAGTTCAGCGAAGGCTTGGTTAGACAATATTAAGATACAGATTTAAAATACAGCTTGTTGTTTTAAATAGATTTTTTTGGAAAACTCCAGTTTTAAGTGGGTCTGAGAAACGGCAGCTGGATATTACGGGATGGTAATTTTTGCTTTCAGTTTGGTTCATAGGTCCTCTCAATGTTGATATAAGACCTGCGCTCACTAGTCATAGCGTGAACGACTCGAGAAGACAAACAAGATCATAAGTGGAGCAAAGAAAAGTGGAATATGAGCATGTGCTTTCTTAGGTATTAGAAGGAGCTTTTCCCTTGATGTCTGAAGATCAAAATACTGCATTGGAAAGAGATAGATGCTACCCAACTTCTCAGAGCTGTGTTTGAACTGGAGCAAGATGGCTAATGCTATCGCGAACAGCCAAGATTATTAAAAAATCAGTGGCAAAACCAACATAAACTCACGTG
Organism: Danionella dracula; assembly: GCA_900490495.1. NCBI lineage: Eukaryota > Metazoa > Chordata > Actinopteri > Cypriniformes > Danionidae > Danionella > Danionella dracula. The sequence continues at coordinate 1,015,368 of UELW01000578.1, forward strand.
GATGCAGAGAAAACCTCTCGTGGAACAGCTCAAAAATTTTGCTGGAATATCACAAACCGATTTTCATAGCCGCTATGGATTGCTCTGTTGCTGATGTTTTTTCATGTCAAGTTCTCAAAGGTTTAACAAGAAGTTGAAGCATGAGTTTTGCCATCATGAAATAAATCTTTAATTATACTATAATAGCCACTGCTTGATTCGCTTCAGCTTTCACACTCCCACTTAAACAAAAGTGTCATTCATGTCATAAAACCTCCAGGTCACACTACGCATTCCTAAAAAGACAATTAGACTTGTAACTCGTAATTCGTGCATTTTTTTGCTTTTATCACAGAATCAAACATTTAAAACAGATAGTTTTTCCTTTCATAAGTAAAGGAAGTAGTTTCCTTTTTAAAACTAAAATTAACAAATGACACATATATTTTAATGCAGTGCAAAAGTGACATGGCCATGTGAAGAATTTAGGCTATCGCAAATCTAGATGAATTTTCGGTTTCATGTGGGAGCAAGCCTCCCTATGTAAACACTTCTTTCTTCTGTGTTTAGAAGCGAGTGTTAGATGCAAATAGTTGTTGAGCACCTCCGTAGGTGGTCATGCCACCATTGTTCCCTGATCATCAACTTAGGCCAAGGAGCATCACCACATCAACATTTAAAACTGATATATAAATCTAGCGAAAAGCTTCTTGTAGAAAAGCCATTTGAAAGAGCGAGTGAATTTCAAACAGCTATGCATGAGGTGTCCTTTATATTACAACTGAAAGCAGGAGAGAACCAGCAGCAAACAAACAAACCCTTGAACAGAAATAATCAGAGATTAATTATACCTACTGTATACATGATGGTTTGGTTTCATTTTTATATATGCATAATAAAACAAAAAAGCTCTTATTCGAACAAATATAAACTTTCTGCACATGCTTCACAGACTGAGGAAAACAGATAGACGCTCATTAAAATAAGTGCATGAAAGACTTAACGAGACACACAGAGCTGTTTCCTACCACCCTGCAGCGAGAGTTTTATTGAGGGTGCAGGACTCTTTGCTCAGCTCTTCTAGCAAGGGTTGCCACAGTAGGGACCGTCACACCTCCCTCAGCGGGAGCACAAACAGGGAGTGAGTCTATGGATAGCGGAATACAACAGAGAAACAGGTCCTTGTATCTGCAGGTTAGACTCACAGAAACTAAAAGGTCTGCTGAAATAAACTCCCAGGGGCTGCAGTTTTGCCCTCAGCTACTGAAACTAGCTTTGTTCTGGAATAACTCTATGGTACTTTATATTCAGCCACTAAAAATAAAGCAACAGATCACCTTTGTCACATCTTACTAGAATATGTCAGGGATTTGAAGCCATCTAGCTCGACCTATAAGTGGTGAATGTGCAGATTAGAAGCTTTCCCGATGAGTCAGGCCTCTATCTTACAGTTCATTCATCCGCTCAGTGTCCAGTTTTGCTGACAATGTGCCAGAGATGAGATGGAAACATCTGTCGATGCAATTTTCAAATATCAGGTCTTAAAATCAACCACAAGCCTCCTGTAGCACAAATCATTCACAGCAGAAAGCTGATTTTTAAGCTAGAACACTAATAGGTAAGGACTATATGAGGACAGTTCAGCACAAGAGCGGAAAGTGGATTGAATGTTGTAGGAAAGTGAACATGAATGTTTCTATGCAATCCAAAAATTCTGGGGAATTAAGCAGCCTTTTTATATTCATATGATCAGGGAAAAATATTCCTCTTTTAATATTAAAGTCTTGTATGCAGAACAATTTGGGAAGTGCTATAGGTTTTAGTTTTGTCACAAAAATGGTTTTCCTTGTTTTTTTTAAAAGCACATTAAAAATGTAGGCTACCAAGTGGTACTGGTTTCAGGTGCAAAAGAGTTAAACTGCTAATGAACTGACAATATCAAAGCCTAAAAACAAGCAAAACACTTTTGCACAAAAGTATTTGCGCTAAAGTTGATTTTATAGAACATTGTTCATGGTACAACCACAATAACATTGAATATAAATACATTACATTTTTATTGAAAATATATAAAAAATTTCTTTTTTATTATTAAAAAAAAAAAAAAAAAAAAAAAAAAAAATATATATATATATATATATATATATATATATATATATATATATATATATATATATATATATATGTTTTTTTTCTGCTAAAACCTATGAATGACATCATACATGCTACATCTTTGTTATTTACAGTCAACACTCACAACATAGCAATAAAGGATAATAACTGGTAAAGAATCAAGGATTTTCACAACAGACTTGAACTAATGTAATTGAAAATGCCGCATGACCTCTGCCATTTGACCCACAACACTGGGCTTCCCCCAGCCCCTGCAATGACCTTAACAAGACCTCCTGCATTGCTAACCTGCTGTGCTGCTGCTGTTATTATATTATGTTTCCAAGATGATGGCACTGAAGAGTGCTAATCTAATCAACGCTACTTTTAAAGAGAAATTAAATGAAATAAAGGTAAATCCCAAGAGAACTCTTCACAGACAGCTACTCAAAACCAGCCAATCAAATACACATTCATCCAAACGTCAACCTTTAAATCTGCATCACAGAAATTATTTTGCTAATTTATGGGAGACTGAGTAGAAGTTCAAGAATTTGGATACACATATGAGACAAAATCCATGAGCATTTCCTTACAAACTGCATTGTTAAGCCTCTTCATTTATAATACTTCCATCAGTTTGCTTACGTTGTATCTGACATTTAACACAAGAAAATTCATAGGCTCTTTGTTGGGAAGGCAGCGCAAAACGTTTGTGAGCTTTGTGCTGATGCATGGAGCTGGAAGCTCATATAATGCTGGAGGAGTGAGCTGTAAGAAGAATGTAGAAGTCATGACCATGTGTAGGTGGTACAGAGCCATTCGGAATCCAGCGCACAAGATTCACCTTCATAAACATGTCTCTGTATAAGTTCCTTCACTCCTTATGTGTGTCTCCATATAAGTTCCTTTACTTAATTATTCCTGTGTGTTTCCAAATGTACTGATCCCCTTCCACATCCCCACTCCATTTGTTTCCACCTTTCCTGCTACAGAAATGAGGAATTTACCGAACCACCAGCCCTGAACCTAAAATCCTAATCTCGACTACAAATTGTTCAAGTGTTTCCAAAACAGAAGGTTTTGATTAAGTCACGCTTCACAATGTCACAATGAAGTGTGAATCATGGCCACAAAAGGTTTGACCTCCTGATCATTTCCATGTGAGATGTATTAGAAACAACACTGGTTCTAGGCGCTCATTTGAGACAAGAATTTAGATCTCTACTAAGCCACAATCTCTTAGACTGAGCATAAAATGACCAGAAAAAACAATACCTAACAAGCTCTCACTTTGTGTCTCATCCGATTAAAAAATAGTTTGATTTCAAAAGTAGACGTTTTATGAAAACACTGGGTACAGTTTTGTTGTGTCTAGTATAACTGGAGCTTTCAGGGAGTTATTTGTAATATAGAGCTTCCTTTTTTCATGAAGACAGAAGTCTATGGCGGACTTAGCGGCTGTTGCGCTACTGTAACTGCATTAATATACTGATAAAATTTTCAAGATTACATGTATATTTTAATTTATCTAGGAACACACTCATTGTTGACTCAACACAGGTCGTGGACAAGACTAGCTTGAACTTCAAATTTGAGATCAAAATATCTGTTGGTTAAGAATGGAGAGAGAATTTTCATTTATTAAGGACATCATTAATATTTGTGTACGCTGTTAACCCAGACATTAAAGGGAAGAAAATGTCCATAAAATAAATATGGAAAATAGTTTGGGGCTCCTGATTGGCCGATATAAATTTGTGGTAAGAATTGACTGCCACCTGTTGGATCGGCATACTCTTTACAGCTTATTAAGAGCAATTAATGATGTCAGGTGCACAGAGCTTTTTCCAAACCTGTACTTGTGTGGATGCAACTTTTTTACATAGAAAGAAAACCCCAGTTGAAAAAATAACCAAGTATGCCTCACCAAATAACTTATATATTATGTTATATAATGGTAACTAGTAATTTATTCGTATATAGTCATGACAGATGCTCTTAGAAATGTTTAAATCGTTAATTTGACAGCTGTGGTTTCAAATCCATGATGCCACAGGCAAGCACATGGAGCGGCTTCACTTGATATAAAAAGTTCTAAATATGAATACGATGTTTTTGAAATGATAAATTGATGTTTCTCAAAAACAATGATGATACTCTAAAAAAGTAATACTTAAATGTGTAACATAGAATGGACCTTATAGTTTTGTTGCAGATAATTTCATACTACAATGCTGCTTGGCCCAAATAATAAAGGCCATTCATAAAGAAGTATGCATAATTTTTGTCTCATACTACTCTCCACAGAACTTCACCCCTTTCTACACACTTCCTGTAATATTCAGAAATTGGAGTCAAATGTGCAAAAAAAGCATTTACATTCAGTAAAAACAAAGTAAGAGGAAACTATTTTGTGCCCTGGGATTATTTTATGTGAAAGAAGTAATTACATATCGAATGACTAAAAGGCACCAAAAATAAAGAACACCTTTTCATTAAAAGGACTAGTGTTTCAGTTTATCCTCGCTAGCTATCTTCAGCAGTGAGAGTGCACAGGTGTCACCTGCGTCCGATTCCCTCTTGAGCCTTTCATAATACTTTGAGAAATGCAGAAGCTAACAAACAAGTGTTAGATAGAACTTCTCTCTCAATCCTTGCGATATGAGAATGTAATACAATATTTCCTGCATCAACTCACCTCCATAGCTGTTGACAGTCGCAGTCCAGGACGGAAGGGTTGAACTCAGAAACACAGTTACAATCAACAGAGCCGTGTCCGACTTCATGATCCGATGAGCCGGAGAGCGAGAGAGCGAGAGAGAGGGTCCTCTATTCCAGTCTCAGCTCCAAATCATTATAATGAACTATACTGCTCCACTGACAAAAATAGATCCTGCTGTTTTAGTTAGGACTCTATATATGAAGGCTTCAAAATATCCTCTGATTTTAAAATATGCATATTATCGCACTGACACAAAATAAACAAGAGAGTTCCTTAATCCCGGCGGTTATCAAAAATATTCACCGGTGATCAAATCGAGGTGGTTTTAGGAAAAGGCTAAACTTTTTCGAAGTGGAATCCACAGAGAGTCGTTAGCGAGGTTGAAACTGAAGACGCGCGTGTAACCTGGAGCCCGATCCTTCAAGCCGGTGCACCGCTTCACAACACACATTGAGTCAATTGTCCCGTATTCCCACCGGATTTTCCCGAGCGAGTATATGACAGATATCCAGTTTGGTGTTTACACTATAAAGCTGCTTCAAATAAAAAAACAGACGTACCATAACGAGAAGGAAACCTCTTCGCGTAAATGTGCTCCTCAGCCGCGTCTCTGTCTCTCAGTGGCAACACAGAGAGGATCAGTCAGGTCTCTGTAGCCCCGCCCCCCGCTGTCTACGTCACAGCAACAGGTAAACCCATGCTTATCGAGTTCAATGTTATACGTTTATTCCTCCTGTTGGGAAAGTACCACATACACTAAAAGCAATAGTCCCAAAGTAAAGCTAATGTTACACATTTTAATATTTTTATTTTCCTCCTAAGTCAAACCCCGGTTGTTGTTTTTTTATTCAGTCTTTTGTTCAATAAAGAGCCCTCTGAAGGAAGAAATAATTAAAGTTCAACTGAATGATTTGGACTAAAATAATAAGTTGTAAAGTAATACAACTGCTATAATTTATAACACCAACACTTCCTTGTTAACTTTTAAATGAAACAGTAACAAATTTAGAAGTGAAACCAAAAGAAGATTTATGAAGCTTTAAGCTGTTTACAGTTGCTGTCAGTATTTGTTCTAATTTTAAACTAAGGGTCAATTAAAACAAATTATATTATTAGATCAAATTTCCATTGGCCCTATTTTTTTTATTTTCATGTATTTCTTTATTTTCATTTATTTATTTATGAATTGTCTTCCCTGTACTACACATGTCGAAGCTAAAAATATCATAAACAACCTATTCACCAATTTGTGCTGTTCTATTAGTAATTACTTTTTTGTTTATTGTTTGAAAAAATTAAGGATGACAACTGATATGCACCAAAAACTACAAAAGTCTAGGGGGTTTAAATAATATTATTTTCATCATCAGTTTTTAGTCTCCTATACCTAAAGAAGTCAAAAAATGAATGTCACATTCTTCTGATGCTGGAAATGTAAATTTTTAAGTGAATTTTTGCTAAGTATAAGTTTTGGGAGGTTGACTAGTATGATGTCACCCACTGATGTTGGTTGACATAACTTTGCCCCTCTATGCCAGTCCGGAACACATAATTCTCACAATTGTTTGTGTGAGAAGAACCAATATCCCCAAAGAAGCATCCCTGCTGCTCCATTTTACGATGTAAGACCCTCCAAAGTGCTTGAGATTTCTTTTAGAAGGCCATGTGCTTGAACATATTCCAAAAATGGTGTTTGTCCTACTAGTTCAGTCAGTAGTTTTTTTAAAAACAAGTGACAATAACCAGCAGCATTTGCTATAAGCGATTATATATATATATATATATATATATATAAATATATATATATATATATATATATATATATATACAATTTCATGATCTTTGTTCGTTTTTTTATTGTTTTACACTCAACAGGGATCGAGACTGAGCTATGATCAGGTATTCCAGGATCCTTCCATACCGCTCCCATCATAGTCTTCATTTAGCCCGAATCACTGTTGACTGTTCACTATCCAAGATGCAAAGCAGCTGGTGCCACAAAAGCGGACGCACCTTTTTCAAAAATGTTCAGTCAGCTCTATGCTCCCCACGTGCACATTCACATTCTTTCAGTGACTTGATGTGGTAGTGCAGCCTTTAATTTTTTGCAGAAAGCCGCCTTTCTGGCCAACGTATAGGCAGGCACTTGCCATCTGGTGAGATGAGAAATTTTCTAGATGGAATGGATTGTGCAAGAACCTTTGGATGCTCCACCATCAAGGGTAGCGAGGGATTACAAACTCTCCGACAAAATGGATGAGGAGGGTGCCTTTCATGGAGTAAAAACTCTTAGTGCAGGTCATAGAATTTTAACAGGTCCCAATTAAATTCAGCTCTGTTAAAGTCTTCCCTCACAGTTGCACCCTGATACTGGAGGTGCGCACTAGTTTTCAGAAAGAGCATCCACTACCACTTCCGCATATGCACATGATATACAATCCGGCCCTTCAAAAGTTCTTGTAATGTATTTGTGCCACTCCTGAGCTTTCCCTTGTAACCATCCATCCATCCATGTATTTTCATGTCTGCTTTTTCCCTTTCGAGGTCGCCACAGCAGAATGAACCGCCAACTCCTCCTATGTTTCCTTGTAACCATAAAAGCAATTCCTTAATTTTTTTAAACGTTGTTCCTCACATATTACTCAGTTGCTGATAAAAAGGGTGTTTTTCTGTAAATATTGATTAATTGGTTAATTATAACATTTAATTATTCAATGTTTTATTGCTTATTGTTTGGGACACAACCTTTGGGTGATATCATGCATGTTAGTTAATTTAGATGATATCCTCATGGTGTTTTTTTTTTGTGTCTTTGAATCATTAAAACTAATTTTTCATTGAAAAGTCTACTCAGTCAACTCATGTAATTGAAATGAAATTAAAGCTATTTTAACTGTCACAATTAGTGATGTATGATGTGAGGAGCTGTCATATGCCATTTATTAGCTATGATTAATAGAAGTCGCTGTAAGAACTTACATGAAGAATGAAAAGCCAGAGCCCTTTGATAAATCCATTATTGTTCCTGACAAAAGCACGGGGGAGGGCAGATCTGCAAAGGGGCACGACCCGCTGTCCATCTGCCTTTCTATAATCCTTGCTGGAACAACGACATCTGAGAGCGACAGAGCCCTCTGGATTTCACGGGGCAGAATGGCAAAAAGCAGTTCATCCATCAAAGAAGATAGTGAATTATGAAAAATTAAGTTTAACTCTATAAATGTACCTTTCTCTCTCAATATAGCACACATTAACAACTTAACTGAGTAAATTGATTCATCATTTGGACGCTAGACAGGTGACTCTCTCTCTCTCTCTCTCTCTCTCTCTCGCTCTCTCTCTTAATGACACAAAAAATCTGAAATCTTTTTCTGTCAATAAATGAGCCCTGGGTTCCACTCAACCTGGTAAACTACAGAAGAAAAAAACTCTTTTATACACTGAACAAAGGGATAAAAGGATAGGTGGATTCCTTGAGGCCCAAGAGCGGGGCACTTTTAATAACTGTTCGCATATCAGCTTCCCACGCCTTTATCATTACAAGTTATAGTACAACTACTGATTCCTGATCAGGTTTGAAGATCTTTTGGAAAGGTCATTTACAGAAAGACTGATCAGCTATGGTATGTTGAAAAGACTTTAAGGGGATTGTCATGGAACTTATCTGGTGGAGGACATTATTATTCTACTCCAGAACTGAGCGAGTAACACACAGCATGAGCCCTGCACTCTTGAAGTGAGGTCTCGCTGTCCCATGAGCATAAAGAATGAAGCATTGACGTTTACATTGAGACCCCTACAGAGACCTCTGATTGGGATATTTCAAAAGGGTCACATCCACAATGTAATATCTTAATAGGGGGAAGTGAAAGAATGTCAGCATTCAGCTCTGCAATGGTGAGAGTGCAAAGGCAGGTGTGAAATCAAAGTCTGAATTGTAAACATTAGTCAAAGCCATCAGTAATTCTGAATAGTTCTCAGTTTCATAGAAAGTTTTAATAAGAGAGCCCTCAATCCCAAGCAATAATACACTGTCATTGTTTTCTAGAACATTCATGTCAGCGCGAATCATTTTTTGTTTAATTTTACAAGCCCTACACATATAGCACATATAGTGCACAAAGGTCAGTGATAACATCATGCAGCATGGAAAAATATATCCCAATTTACATTTGTACATAAACTTCCACATACTACATAACCACACACTACATAAAATTCCAATAATAAATAGTATGATGAAGATTAACAAAATATATTTCATTTGATTTAGAGTGAAAAATCATTCAATATTAAGAATTACTATTCAAACATCTAAATAGTATGACACAATTTTAATTCTCAACAACCTTTTTTAATAAATTGTTTTAGTAAAATGACAGAAAATCCAATTTCACTGTTTAATTTCACTGTTCCACCTAAATTATAATTGACACTCAATACATGGTTATAAAAAAAGAGACATCTGATTGCTATTTTACAAAAGTTGCTTCGATTCTTATTAGCATTTATGAAAAGTCAGTTAAATTTGGCATTGGTTTTTGTAAATTTGAAAAAACCTAAAAGCATTGGTTCAAATTAAGCCAATTTGCTGTTTGTTCCTTTAATTCAGTGGTCTCCACTAGAATGGTGTTGGTTCCAGGTTTAACATCAGTTATTGAACTAGCTCGTAGTAGGTTTTTAAAAAGGTGTTGTTTCCAAGACCAGCACAAAATGAAAAAACATGACATACTCTGAACCATACAGAACTGTGTAGTGCAGTGTAATGGAAGTGTGTCAAAATCCAGTTTGTGGAGGAAAGTTTCACTCATTGACTTTATATAACATAGACCTACTGTGCGTGCCGTTACCATTGTTTTATCAGAAAGCAAATAGGTCTCAGAATTTGGGTAAATCACCCTTTTTTGGTGAATTAGAATTTGCTCCCTTCTGGGACTGAAAGGAATTCCGTGGGACCATTGCCACATTGCTCTTTACTCATATATAACATATATAACACTTCCTTAGATTTGTATAGACATATCTTTTATTTAAAGTTGTTCATTACATCAATGACTAAATGACTATTATCAATATTTCACTTGTTTGTCTGATGATTTGTGGTTTTTGGATTCCCTTGATTTTAGTGTTTCGTTCTAAAGTTAATACATTTCTCCAAGTGTATGGTGCACAAGTCAAGCAATTTGGTTTAATTTGTCCCTCATGAAGACTCCTGTTCACCAAGAAAGATCCATTAGTCATTTTCCTTTTCTTATCCCAACATTTGGTTCAATAATCACCCCTAGTTTCATGTTTACTTAAAAAAACAATTTGATTGTGTTACTCAACCATCCAATTATGTGAAAAATGTGGATTTCTACTTAAACTTGTTGTTTTCTCATGCTCTTAAAAATGTTTTGCCTTTGTCTTTGAGTCAGCATGCAACTTTTTCACACTCTGTGACACCAATAAGCATATAGTAAGAATAACTGCTTTAGTCACTTACCAAAGATGAGACAAACAACCAAATACAATAAACAAAAATTACAGTGTTTATAAAATAACAACACCTATGTTATTAAAATTGTCCACAGGTAACATCAACCCCCCCAACCCACCTCCCCAATCTACAAACACACCTCTCACCTCTAATAACTTCTCACCTTCCTCTACTCCATCTCATTACTCAAGCTCTCTTCACTGACTGTCTGGCTTGAGTCACCATCAGCGGAACTGTAAGTCATTATCCTGCCTAGCCATTCAGCCTCTGGCCTTCTAAACCCATCTAATAGCTGCATCGCTCACTTGTTCATCTCGAGTCTATAGACCAGCAGAACTCAGGTGATGTGTGATACAATCTGTACTGAGATCTGTTAACGATCTCTGGACCTTATCTAAAAAACTAGGAATTTCCTTCCGAATAACCAGACATGTCAGATGACTTCTAGCTCTGTGTTGGAGCTTGTTGAGGGGGATGGTGCTGGAGCTGGATGCACCATGGATATTTTCCATCCCCCATTCATGACAGGGGAATAATCACAAAAGTAGATTCAAGGAAAGCACATTAAAGAGTCTTTAAGGTCAGTGCAAATCTTTAGTTTTAGGCATTCTATAAATGTACATTTCCGATAATGTATGATGAGACAGGGTTGAAAATAACTATGAAATAAATGTGCTGTATGCTATATGTTGACATTTGAAATCACTAAAAGACCAACAGCCCCTTGTCAATAATAGCTCCTGCTGGTTGACTTTATATATGATTAGATGACTGGTAAGCCAGACAAAACCAATTCTTGTTAAATGGGGCCACAGATGAAGCACAAGCTATTATGTCTATAATGTCACTGGCCTATTGGGCATCATTATATCTTTCTGTAAAGTTGGTCTGTTGCATTGATTGTATATAGCATGGAGTGTTAGGGACGTCACCCATTAGTTTCTGGCATGGTTAAATGAAGCTCAAAGTGGGCGTAGCCACTACTCGAAAACATGTCCATAGAGGCGGGACATGGCCGTAGTGAAGGCATCTGATTGGCTGAAGGTTTACATTTTCTATATCTTAAACAAACACACAATAAAAACTACAAATAATTCACCCCCCTCGGATTGTTCATGAAGGTCAAAGCTAGCGATCTGAATCAACAAACCTAACTGAGCCAGGGGTGGAAACATGTTTTTTTTTTCAGCTCCAAGTTGGAGAGTTTTAACATTGGAGTCATTGTGAACTTGCTGTGGTCAGCCTCAAACAGTCGCTCTGGAAACTGCTGTTCCATTACTTCCTATTCCGCATTGAGAGGGAAAGGAGGAGGTTGACCCTTGGACAAAAACATTACCTGTGTACAACATGGATTTAGCATGCGTGACATATGATCGGTGAAGCAGGCTAAAAATGGGCATAGACAGTCATCACCTTCATGGAAGGGCATCACTTCATAGTAACCAAATATGGGATATGGGGAAATATGGGTAACCAGATGGGCGGGACATAGGGGTAACACAGATGTCTGATTGGTTGAAGGTTTAAATATAATATATCTTAAACAACCAAATAAAAAACATCCGCCCCTCCTAGTTTTCATGAAGGTCAAAACTTGCGATCTCAATCAAAAATTAAAAAAAAAACTTTACCGCACCAAGGTTGTAAATATGTTTTTTTTTTTGCTCTAAACTTGGGCAGTTTTAACATTGGAGTGAATGAGAACCTCCTCACTTCTGACCCCAGCCCCCTTGTGGCCCTTCAAGATACTACAGTTAAGTCACTTTCTAATATTGAGGGGCAGGGAGAACGAGAGGTTGCCCCTTGGTCGGTTACAGAGTTTGTTTAAATACCCTTAAAATCAAATTGTGGGAAATGTTTCTATGAGTTACTTTTCATAACATTATTTACATAAATCTATATTCAACAAGCAGTGACACTTTTGTACTTATTAGTGGCATAAAGAATGCTTACAATAATCTTAACCACCCTTTGGACCCACAGCTATGCTGCACGGGTACAAATAGGGCAAGGGGAATCCAACATAAAGTCTAAAAAAGAAATAAAAACTTGGCCAAAATGGACCAAAACAACAATGTAACTGTGGTTGCTATAGCTACACCACAGTTGAGCTCACACTACCAGCAGTGGCTTGGTCTGAGTCAGAAACATGACTGGCATTGTTAGGCCTTAGAGCTTTTTTATAGGCCAAGGCTCTGAACTGTTTATACCAAGTTATATCAAATAAATGTAATAAAAATAAGAAACTAAATGGAACAATAAACATGTATTAAAAATAATCAAATTCTAGAACAACAAACATAATAAAATCTTGGATAAGATGACAGTACAATAACTCTTACAAATTAAAACTATTGATTTAAGTATCCCCTGCTTCAAAAAAAAATAAAAAAAAAGGTTGCCCCCACAAAAAAATTCCAAGTAGCCCTATGAAAAATAAATAAATAAATGGATTCAGGAAAGTTCAAGAAATGTTGTCAAAAATTACATTTATTATTATTATTATTATTATTATTATTATTATTATTATTATTATTATTATTATTATTATTATTATTATTATTATTATTATTAACATCATCATCATAATAGTAGTAGTAGTAGTAGTATATATTACATTTTTATTTCTATAGTAATACTCATCGATGCAATTTTTTTGTAAGTGCTAGAGGAGACAATCCAGAGACAAAGAGAAGACACAGCAATAGCAAGATGATCAGAGGGAGTGAGCTGGAGATGGTGAGCAGAACACGTACACATCAGGGAATTAGAATTTCACTAGAAAGCTGGTGGGTCAGAGTGGTAAAAGGGAGAGCTGATGAGAACGGACAGAGAAGTGAAGGATGGAAGACTATGTGATCGAATTAGGCCTGTTACTTGGGGCGGGGGTTGATTAGCTGACTGAGTCCAAGACCATCATCATGTGTTCTGCAAGGAGAATGAAGGAAAGATAGTAATTAACAAGTTGAGGAGAACACAAGGAATATACAAATATTTAAACATCACACGCTAAAGGCTTACCAAGTATGGATGATGCATGGTTTGGTAGTGATTCACATGTTTTTTACATCAAGAAAACAATTTTGTATCTGCATGGGTAACGTGGTGCAAAAAAATTCACTGTAGGGTTGCAGGGAATGTAAAAAATGTGGTAAATGCCAAATATTTGAACTTAGTGGATATTCTTGCCTCAACCAATCAGGAGCTTCCTAGTCTAGTCACATGTTGGAAAATGCCAGGAGGAAACACAAGCAAGTTGATATTTTGTTGTGTCCATTTAGGCTCAGCTTGTTCTAAACACATTATTGTCCGGGCACAATTCTGTTTCTGTGCATCTTTTTGATTTCTGCTGTTTGTCCATAAACATGTGCTTCAAAGTTGACCAAAAATGGGAACGTAAAATTGTGTTTTGGCCTGTGCCAGACTAGTAACCCGTGTATAGTGTATCCCTCCCTTTCACTCAATCTGAGCTAAAGAGAACAGACTGCCTGAGTTCAACGATGCTTTATTATCAGCCATAGAGGATGAATGAATAAATAGTCCTTGAACTATTTACTTCCACACAGAAAGCAAAAAAAGCCTTTCTGTAAAACACAAATTCATCACCTTTTATGATTGATTGTTTTTATTGCTTTTTTTGACAATGCAGAGTGTTCTTGCACTGAGAAAGCACAAAATAAAGAGCTATTTGTTTATTTACCAAATACCAAATCGCTGAACTCATACGGTTATGTGTTATTCAAAAAGTTAGACATATGAAGGCTTTGCAGTGGCTCGCTGTTGGATCCATATGCTGAGAAATGCAGAAGAACACACAAAAAATGTCAATTTTTTTATATAACTCTTAACAAATTCACCAACTCACAAGAAATCATGATGAGCAGGCTGTCCCCTCCAGAGGAACACAGACACATACACAGACAATCTATATACAGTGAAAAAAAAAAAACTCATTGAATCAATTTAAAAAATTGAGGGCTGAATTTCCATTCAAAAATATATTTAGCTCCAGCTAAAACAAAATACTTCCATTTACTTTAATCTAATTAACTTTAATTAACTAGAAAAATGATTTGGAATTGTTATGCTTTTTCTTTTTTTTCTGTAGGTAATACTCTTATTAATGATGGTTAGGGAGGATTTTCAGATTCCATCCTGCTTGATTTTTAAATCTTAACCTTGTATTATATCTCATGGTAAACTCTCAGACAAACTGTCACAGTCACTAACATCCATGAAACAAACTTTTTTATTTATAATGCACAGTAATCAACCAAACATTGCCCTCAGTAATGGTTAGTAATACAATAGCAATATAAAAACAACCTCTTCATCCCCTAAAATCAGCACACAGCAAAGAGCACATATGAACAACGCAAAGCAAATTTAACATCACAAAATAACTTCTAAGAAGAAACTAAAACACACAAAACAATGCCTTTTCTAAACATTAATGCCATTACTAAATCATCTGATCAGGACTTAAAGCTGGTCATTACTATAAAAAAATAAGTGAGGCCACCTCAGGCATGCTGAGGATCCCTAAATTAACTCTTAGCTTTGAGTTTATGAATCTCAGAGGTGAGACTATTAGTTTGTTTTGAGTCAAGGTTATGATGTGTGTATGAATAATGATACTATATATTTATTTATACAAATCAAACTGTATTTAATTGTGTCTGTTTTAAGAGAGGATTGAATATTTTTTTAGTTTAGTAGCAGTAATAAGTACAACACAAAACAAGCATGAGATGAGAATGATAATGAGGGACGAGAGAGGGAACATTTGTAAACCATCCAATGTTCCCTTTATAGGGTTAATTTTCTTGGACTGCATATACAAAGTGAATGCAGTGATTTTCAGTGTGCTAACTACATGTGCTTTTTCATGCACACTGCACACATTAATGCATTAGCACTAATTTAGTTACAGTAGATTGTAGTCATGAAAGGAAAGAGATCGACTGAATCAGAAATTTGAGACAGTAAAATGAAGCAGTAATGGAGTGAAATAAAGGACCAATGATGAGAGAGCAAGAATGAGATTTTGAGACTACTGAGCAAGCTATGCTTGAAACTGTGTTAAAACGAAGCAAAAAATGCAAAGCTATTCAATGTTAAACATATGTTTCCTTAATCAAGGACCCTTTTTAACCAAAATTTGCATAGCATGAGGTGTGATAAAGGGATTGAGGTAATCTCACGCCTCAACCGCCACACAAAATATCTAATCATCCCCCAACAAATCACTATCTGATGATTACTGAGCAAACATCAGGGCCTGACGGGTCTCGCAGGAACTAATAAACATGCCCCCACTAAACAAGGCGGAATATGCATGACTAATCAGCATACCCTGAAGAGAGATGGTGACCTATGATGTTGAAATGAAGGTGATATTTTGTTTTCAGCTATTTATGGGAGATTTGGGTTTTTGGAAGGAGTATTTAATTCTTGTTTAAGACATTCAAAAGAAAAGACTGCTTTAATTAGAAACCTAGTACCTTGTAAATATACCATGATCCTAAAAATCCTAAAAACCCGAAATACACTACACTTGTATTTACATGCATCTTAGATGTGAGGCTTTGTATGTTTTTAAAGCATATGTAACTGTCATTTTATTTGGTGGAGGCTTTTTTTTTTGCTGTTGAGAGTCCTGTCATTTAAGCACTTAAAATTGCCTCATACTATGTTCTCCTGTTTGAATGTGTTTATAGTTCAAATCTACTATATTGATATACTAAATTTATAATGAGATTCATGTTCCGTACAAGTTCTGTATGAGTAGATAAGCATTCTTTGGGGTAGCTTTAAGGGGCTACTT
This sequence comes from Danionella dracula, assembly GCA_900490495.1. NCBI lineage: Eukaryota > Metazoa > Chordata > Actinopteri > Cypriniformes > Danionidae > Danionella > Danionella dracula. Next base: position 1,031,490 of record UELW01000578.1, read on the forward strand.
AAAGGAGACCCAATGTCAGTGACATATAATCTGTCCTGTGCATTTAAATGCTTTACATTTTAAGTACATGGTTTTAAATTAACCTAGAACCTTTAAAGTTAAAATAGACTAAAACAGACTAATAATATTTTTATAATATTGATATTTAGTGATCATTTACTACCAAATTGCCTTTTGTGGATGTTTTAGTAACTTGATTTGAATGAAAAAATGTCAAAGACATTCAATCTAACCTAAAGATTGTAATTGTAAACTGCTTTAGTACATTTTTGACAAAGAATTTGCATGCTCAAATGAAAATGTAAACAAGGAATAAAATGTACTTATTTCAAGAATAAAGCATTGAAATGCGCATGTATGGAAGGGATTGTGCATTTGCTCCACTAATCGTGTGTTAGGTTTTTTATCCCTGTCTTTATCTTTATTGTATTTTTCATTCAGTATTGTTATTTTATGTCTTAGTCTCATTGGTTGGTCTGTGTCTTAATTTGCTTTCCTCTTGTTAGTTTTAGTTGCTGATCAGGAGCCAAGTCTCTGCACCTGTCACAGCTCCTAATCAGTCTCCCTTTAGAATGCCTTTTTAAAATTATTTTTTATGTTTTACAGCCTTAGTTCTTTGTTGCAGCATTAGTCTAGATCATCCTTTGTTTCCAGTGAGTTATTTGTTTGAAGTTATATATTTGTTTAGTTGCTGTTTGTTAACATTGTTAGTCAGTTTGGTTTCTTACTTTTTAGTGGTTTGGTTCATGTAAGTTTTCCCACTCTTGTGTTATTTTTTTTCAGGTTATTTTGAGTTTTGAAAATAAAATCATTTTCTCTGCATCTCTGCTACTCCTAAACCCTGATATCGTGTCATGACAGTGCTCTTTACAATGACTCATTACAAAATAAAATCCTATATTGAAATGCTTCCAAAATCAAGCAACCGGTAGTGTTTTAAGCCTCTCTAAGGAGTGAATATGTATGAGGTACTCAAAATGTGATTTTGAAGAAGAGGAAATGATGTGAAATCAGCCCTTACTTATTTAGTCGCAATAGGAATCAATTTTGTTATGGTTAGAAAAAGCGAGTTTGATTCAACGGCCTGAAGACATTTGAATAATTGATCAGGAAAGAAATCAGGGAAGAAACTCCAATAACTTTGAGCAGTTACTTTTTCCTTGGACGATACAGAGGAATTTGGGCAGATGGCTGCTTTGGGATGCTTCCACGAATACACTCCCCATAGCTCCAAGCACATGACCGAGCACCTAAATAGCTCTATCTCTTCTCTGAAGTCTCTTTCATTACAGGTCAAATGAAGGCAAACACAACTTGTATTCTGTAAATCATTAACAAAAGACCTTTTGAATATGAATATTGTAGATTGATTACAAAACTTCTTTTATCCAGCTAATAAATACTTCAGGATATCATTCAATAAAATTAACGATCAAAGTGAAACCTTTGATCACTATTTGAAATAAGGAACACCTTATTGGGAGCCTCAGAAACTGCAGGTGTTTAAACTGAAATGTGCCTGCGAAGTTCGGTATGTGTACACGCTAACGTGATCCATCTGTGATAACTATCTGTAGAATGTTTTTACAAACTTTTAATACTCTGAAAAAAAATATTATGCTTTTGATGGTGAAAATAAGGGGTGTCATGGGCGCACAGTGGGTAGCACGTTCATCTCACAGCAAGAAGGATGCTGGTTTGAGCCTCGGCTCGGTCAGTTGGCATTTCTGTGTGGAGTTTGCATTTTCTCCACTTGGTCGCGTGGGTTTTCTCCGGGTGCTTCGGTTTCCCCACAAGTCCAAAGACATGCGGTACAAGTCAATTGGGTAAAAACAATTGTTCATAGTGTTTGTTTATGTGTGTGTGTTTGTTTCCCAACAACCGATTGTGGCCGGAAGGGCATCCGCTGCATAAAACATATGCCAGAAGAGTTGGCGGTTCATTTCGCTGTGGCGCTCCTTAAAGGGAAGAAAACAGACAAGAAAATGGATGGATGTTGAAAACAATCCCACTGAGGAGGTGGCAGGATCAGCTTTTGCTCTGAATCAAGAAATATATATTTAGCCTCATTTTCATCCTGACAAATGCACCAAATTAACTTTCATTATCTTTGAAATCGCAGACCAATACAAAGCATTTTTAAATGGTGTTATCTTTTGGTCAGGAACTCAAATCAGAGAAATGTAAAAAAAATCTGTGTAGAAACTGTCATCTAGTCTACGGTTTTTCTTTATATTTTCACATGTATTAGATGAAAAAAACAAAAAGTAAATACTTTTGAGATGTTCGACAGCAGGTTTAAGTGAACTGTTTGTACTGTTGTTGACACTTTATAAAACAAAATCCTACATACCAAACAGTTTACAGTATGAAGGTATGCACCATGCTTAAAATGGTTTATAACGATAAAAGAGTGTGACCTTGGCTAGTAATATTCTTCATAAATGTCTTCATTTTCAATCCAAAGTTGCCATAAATTTGTAATTTCCATGAGCACATCTATGTGCTAAAAGAGTCAAAAGCAATCACAGTTTTTGGAATGCAAGGTAGAAAATATCGTTTGTATGTGCAATACTGTGCTTTCAGAGTGCAGTACCTGACTTAATTTGTGACGCAGCTGTAATTCAGTGAGAGTTTATGGTTCAAGTCCAATATCTAGACCGTTTAACCTTTGTCAGAATAGCTTACAAGCTTTCTAACAATCCAAACGCTCCTGCCATATGATATTAGGGTACCAAAAAGTGACCAATAGTTATGGTAAATATCCAAGGCTCTATCAAAACATAATTTTTCAGTGTTTTTTGTACTTGTTTTTTGTACTTGAATGTAAAAATGACAGCATGATCTTATATAATGTTATTGATTCTCATGAAGTTAACATTACATCAAAGTTAACTTTACATCAGTAAAGTAAACATTGGAGTGAAATTGAGCGTTAATGGTAAGTGTGTAAAGCACTTTGAATGATTCAGGCAGGGACCCAAGAAAATATTTTAAACACATTGTATATTGTCACATTTACACAATCATCGTCACTGTGTTGTCTGCTTCATTAAGTATGTTCAGAGGTCATCAAAGTTAAGCGGATCTGCTGGGCTCAAAAGCAGGGGTGTCCAAAGTCAGTCCTTGAGGCATCATTATGCCAAGAGAGCCTTAATTAGTGTGATCAGGTGTGTTTCAGCTTGTTTGAAACTAATCTGTGCTGGGCTGTGGCCCATAGGACCAGATTTGGATGCATTTTTTCTAATAATTAAAGAAAGAGAGTTCCTTTTTTGGGGGGGGGGGGGGGGGGGGTTGATTGGTGCTTTGCTGATCTACGTTTCCCACATTAACTGCATATATACACTTTGACAGATGTGACCAGATGCGTGTTTGTTTTTGGCAATGTCACACCATGTAAAGACTTTAGGACCCTGAGGCCTGCATCAGACCATCCATCTGTCAGCATGCTGGCTGTGACCCAATACTGCAGGCCACCCCCTGTAGAGCAAGGATGGCGGAATCACACAAAAGACCCAGTGAATACCCAGACGGCCGGCATCAGGTGTTGCATGGACGTGGCATCATATGTAGACAGTCAGGGTGTGAGTGAGATGGGGACAGCAAGCTGCTCCTCAAAGTGATGGAAGGATTGCATTAGCTGAGCACGTGGGGCGGATGGTGATGCCTGGATTCTGTTGGGAAAATGTGCAAAAGGGTGAATGATGATTATATACCATGGTGTACTTAGTTATATCGTAGTTCAAAAGGAGTTAACCTTTTGGATGAAATATTTAAAGATAATATTTTCAATACAAATTCTCAAAGAATGCAGCAATAATCACCACAAAATTTAAACCCTTAAAACTATCTGGACGAAGCAAATCTGACATATTTATTGCCTTTTGATAAAATAGATGTAATGTAACTGGCTATTTTGTGTGAGAAAAGCTTTTTTAGAATGATCAAAAAATATGTATGGATTTTTATTTTATATGATTTTGTATATTTAACAAAATGTGAAATAGGAAATAAACATTGTCATAAATGTATTTTTATACATGACTGTAGGATTTCTTTCTATAATTTTTACCAACATGTTTCTGTTGTGATTAACAAAATATGTATTATATAATTATGTAAATATATAAGTGTTTTCCTTTCATTAAAAGGACAGTATGGCATAAAAAGGACAATTGGATACTTTGTTAAGAGTTAAATGTTAAAGGAGTTGTCAATAGAGACAAAAGAAAAATGTCAGATTTTTTGAAAAAATAAAACAACTCTGAGGTTTTCAGCAAAGCCAAGCCATCAACAAAGATTCAGTGGTTATTTCCATAACATCCTCAGTTATTCATCTTTCAGAACAAAGCTAGATTTTATCCATCAGCTGTGCAAAACACCTTGCTCCTCTGTGACGGTCCTCTTGCATCATTAGGTTTCTCACTGGACAGTTGAATAAGATCTCACCTGAGATAATGCGAAGGCATAATAACTTAAGTTTGTCGAGGAGATAAATGTGGAGTGTGGGTTCAGAGGTTCAAGGAGAGATTTGTCTCATTTGGCCAGTGGTGCAGGTGGAAGGATCCAGGAGTAGCCTGGTTAAAACTTTTAATTTTGCATTGAGAGTCTGTCTCCATTGACAATTGTTAACTTCCAGAAGGTGGGAGTTTTGTCAACATTTACAATTGAATCTGTCTTTACCCGACCGCTAATGTCTGGCATGATGCATGCGATGGGAGTGGAGATAGTCATAAAGATCTGTCGTACAGATACATAATTCATGAGTTTGATTACATAGATTTTGCTCAGTAGTGCAAAGCAAGTTTTTGCTGTTCATCTCCCCCCTGGATAGATCCTTTCTGGAAGAGTGGAGATAGGGGTGGAGGAGAATGTTTGCTTTTTTAATTCTCTAAATGGAACGGAGTTGTTACCTTTTATGTCTAAGGTAGCGGAGAAAGATCGGAAACACCTGTTGATGTTGGCTGTTTGTATGATAGCTCCTCCCGAAATTACATTTATGGAACTACAAATATAAGTAAGCACGGTCGTCTCACAGCAAGAAGGTCGCTGGTTCGAGCCTCGGCTGGGTCGGTTGGCATTTCTGTGTGGAGTTTGCGTGTTCTCCCCATGATCGTGTGGGTTTACTCCGGTTTTCCCCACAAGTCCAAAGACATGCAGTATAAGTGAATTGAGAAAAAAACAATTGTCCATAGAGTATGAGTGTGAATGAGTGTTTGTGTGAATGTTTCCCAGCAATGGGTTGCGGCTGGAAGGGCATCCGCCGCATAAAACATACGCCAGAGAGTTGGCGGTTCATTCCGCTGTGGCGACCCCGAAAGGGAAGAAAGCCGACATGAAGATGGAAATATAAGTAAAAGTGTTTTTCCCCTTTGTTGTTTTACTTCTCCCTTGACATTTATATGTAACAACGCTGCTAATGAGGTTGTCCTAGTTCATTATCATATAGGGGTTCTGTAGTCAAGACTCAGGACTTCCGAACACCAAGATGAGCCCTTAATATCTGACTTGCACCAAATCCTAATTTCTCAGTCTCCTTCACTTGTTTATCCATTAGTTCAAGAAGATGAGAAACAACCACAATGATGGGCTTAGCTTCGCAATATTGAATAAAAACAGGTTGACATGCACCCAAGGTCAAAAAACACTTGTTGATTCATCTCACCTTATTGTAAAGTGTTACCCATAATTTCAAAAATGGATGTACATTTTGTTTACTTTCAATGTCACTCATCTTGTGCACCCAATTCATAAATATTATTTATTCAATTTAAAATTTTGTGATGAACCTCTACCTGAACCATGCTGAATTCCAACATAAATTAACAACATAAATTGGAAAATTGTCCCACCACTGCATGGTCCAAATTATACAAAAACCTATAAAGCAATACATTATAAAAGATAAATTGAAGCTGGCAGAGTGCAAGATATAGAGTAAATCATTTCCTGCTGTTGATGTTTACAATGAAAAGAAAAGATCTAAAGCTCTCTTTTGCCGTCAACTTGACCTATTTTTCTTTCTTTGTCTTCTTCATTCAGATCAAAGAAAAGCACAGTCAAACATTAAAGGGAGGAAGATGTGAGAGCACCCTAGCTTTTATTTGTTAATAATAAATCCTCGTCTTATACTTCAGTTTTATATTGCATTAACTTAAAGGGCTCTCCATTTTTTATGCGATCTACAATGATGATTTTGGGTTACATTTGGCATTATGTTTTTATTTGCTTTCTCTAAATGATGGATTTTCATGTGGAACGTAAATAGTTTTATCTAAATTGTGTCAAATATTAGCTTAGTATTTAAATCTAGGTCCTTGAATTTAAAATCACTCAGCTGTATCAGAAAACACTTACATGTCTGCCTTTCAGACCCCCAAGCAATCATGAAGTGGTAAACAATGAGTGTAAAACGTGTGAACAACCTGCTTTTAAGGAAATCAAAGATATTATTTACGTAATCTGTTATCATAAAGATTAGAAGATCAGACAGATTTCCTTGTAATCTGGTGAAAGTGTCTGCTAGTGATCGTGCAGCTTAAACCAAGATTATTCTCAGCAGGAATCACTAATCCTGATTGCGGAAATAAAGAGATGTCAGAATGTTTGCCTGAGTAAATGGAACAGCACTGTTCAGAATGGATGGAATACAGAACAAATTCAACATATGAGAGAGGTTTTTGCTTCTGTTAGTTACGTCAACATTTTTTTCCCAAGAAGATTGAACACATGACAGCAGATTTGAATGTTCAAATGTGATTGTGTTGTGAAATACACTGTCTTCGTGTGTACATGGTGAGAATACCAGATGAGGGTACAGACAAAAACAATCTTGATGGCTCAGACAGCAATGATCACCTCTATTTTGGGTTAAGATGTAAATCCTGGATTATTAAAAACATAATGATGATTGATGATTGATGTATGGACAATCCAGGGTTGAAATTAACACTTTTTTCCTCTTTTGTTTAAGAGTCATTCTTTTAAACACAATAAATGAATGCTTAGCTGGTAAGTCCGTCTTCAGATTGAAATTTTCATGAATATTTACTGGATTTGACAGTCTCTGGGATTAGATTTTGTTAGACTATAAATGACATTTGAATCTGAAAACTGTTAGTAATTAGTAAAGGTATGTGTGGACTCCTTCCAGTCGTTGAAAAGACCAACAGATGGAGAAACTAGAGAGTATTAGTGATGCATGGGCATTATGATTATGTTCAAAAACCATTGGTATTTACTGAAATGTCGCCATCCTTGGCATTAGGATGACACAGATTCAGATTCATGTTTGCCTAAAAGAATATTTATGCTTGATTTAAGGTTAGATCAGGATCTTTGTATAATCATACTTCTACTATTATAAGGGGCAAGGCTGAGAAAAATAAATAAATAAAAAATGATGGTAATGATGTCAAGAAGTGACAGCTACATATATAAAGTTTTTGTTAGAGAGCGGATAATTGTGATTGGCGATTGTTCAATATTAATTCCGGAAGAAAAAGAACTGTTCCGGACAACAATGTATTCCACAGATGATGTTTATTCGGTGGGCTTCAAGATACACTAGCAGCCTCTGGGTTTGCCGGAGTGTTTGACTGAACAGAAAAATAATTGTTCCTGACAACGGTTTATTCCAGAGGTCAGGTTTAGTCAATCTTCAAATAGACAGGCAGCATTGGGGTCCAACCAAGTAAAAAACACCAATTTATTGTTTTCAAACAAAGACACTATTTTTTATGAGAAACAAATACTGGTACATGCCTTCAGTGTATACAATTATCATTGTGCGTCTGAAAATGTACAATTGCTTCACTTTTTTCGTTATGGGAATATTTATTATTGTTACTTTTAAAGAATCCTAAATGTCTTTATTTAAGTGTCTGTCTCAGAAGCTTAGGGAGCCTTTGATTCACCCTTGTCTTTTTATCATTAAATATTCAAGGGTTGACAGAGAACAAAAACATTTTTTTTTGCCCAGCCCTTGATTTGATTTGATGCTGTTGTAAATATATTTGTAAATATTTGTAGGTTAAGTATGGAATTGGTCTATTGTTTGTGTTTTTAAGTGTTAAGTGTTTTACACTTTAAATTCTGAGGCAACTTGAGTTATCTGAGTGGCATTTGTTGAGCTCACTGTAAACAAAACTCACTTGCTTGGAAGACAATTTTTTTCACTGTATTGTTTTCTTTCTATGCCTGTCACCTAGAAAGGACGTAACATACTACAAGTAAAAGAACCAGTCTAAAAATCAAGTAAAAGTAAAAAGTAGTTATTGAAAAATGTATTTTAAGTAATGAGTACTTTTTACAGCAGTGGCAGAGTTTTGTTAAAACAAGTTAACCTGTTTAGTTTTATCGAATGAAAAAAGTAAAAAAAAACACTGTCCATGCAGTTTTCTAGTAAACTCAGCTATTTCAGGTTTAAAGAGTAGATACAATACTTTTTTTCATAAAAAAAAATCATTCAGTGACAACCATAACACAGGTATGAGAAATTTCAAACCCTTATTATTAGTGTTTGTGTAAAGCTCTTACTATAAAAGTTATTACAAAACTAATGTGAAGTTTTGAAAAGCTCCAGATTCATACCATGTGAAGAAAGTGGGAACATGAACACACTTCAGTGGAAGGATGAAAAAATTCAACTGCTCATGGAAGAATTAATGAGGAAAATCTTACTTTCCTCGCTCCACTATCAAAGACACTCCTCCCTAAGACACAGAGAAGTGAAGCACTTTCCCTGAAAAGCTGACCTTCTCTCTCTGATGGATACACAAAGGCACTCTATCATGCTTTCTTCCTCTTTTTTTACTCCTCTTGCACAATAGGATTAATGGCCCCATTTCTATTTCCCTCCTTTTACTCTTTCAAGTGGGGAGGTAACTAATCCACTTACATGGCGCAGAGCAATCCAGACTCTGAGACTGGGACCATAGTTTTTAATTGGCAAAGGAAACCTACCATAACTCCACCCAAAGCCTAGTCCTGTTTTTTTTTCATCCTGTCAAAACCAAACCAGAGCAGAAATATTCACTGGAGCCTCAACATCAATATTTACATTGAACATTTTGAATTTCACCCACTGTTGTGACAAGAGAAGCAAAAAGGGTCTCGATGAATTCTAGCAGCCTAATAGTGCATTTGATACCCCCTCATCCAAATCAGTGTGTCATGTCATATTTATCGCTCTTCATTCCCTATTCCAGGGAGAACATTTATCAAAAACATTTTGAACTGGCTTGTCAAATGCCAAGCCATGGAACCATTGTATGTTACACTAAATACACATGTTTTATAACCTAAAAGGAGTTTCAATTGAACGTTTATAGTTCAACGTTCAATTGAATGTTTATAGTTTGTACATTTGCTGCAAAGTGGACCAAGATATCACTAAAAAGATAGATTTTGTCTGATTATATAACAGCTCTAAAGCAGCCTAGTTGAAATATAAGTGCAAGACCAAAACATGTTGAATCTCATTAAAATCAAAATGTGATGCCAAGATGATGGTGTTAAGAGAAAATTAATCTACTTGGTCAAATAATGATGACCTTTTAATTGAAAATACATTCAGGTAGTTTATTAAGTTTTTATTTAGTTGGATTTCAACCTATTTTACTAAATTAAAAGAAGGTTGTTTCACAACAAAACTATTGTTTCTATTATCAAACATGAAGATTACAGATTTAACTTCTCCCTTCTTTGTTTTACTCTGGCAAATGATTTATAGTCTGGTTTGATAGAGGTGTAACAATGAACTTTGCTTACAATGTGATATATATATTGTAATATTAGTTGTGTGCTTTTTTTACTTAAATTTTAGTTAAAAACTTTGATGAACATACAACTTAATGAATTCAAAAATTTCAGTGTTTCAACTGACATTTTTGACATATTAACTGTAAAGATGGAGACATTAAAATCCAGTTTAAAGCACACAATACTATCTACCTGCTATGGGGCAGCAACTATGTTTGTTAAAGTTGGGTGTGTAAAGTTTAAGAGCCTTAAGGTCGATCTTTACTTGTGCTTCAAGCAGAGCTTGAGCTCTGTGATTGGTCGAGGTGATGCAGAAGGAGCGCTCTGTTTCTTGGCAATGAAAATTTGCCCTAAGTTTTATCCAACTCATCATACCTGGTACATTTCTCTTTTCCGTGTGTCTCTGATGCAGAATGTTGCACTCTTTAATGTACTTTAATCCGGTTTGTAGACCTTGATGCAGCCCTTTTCAAAGATTCATTTTAATATAACCAAGAATGACATGTGAACACACCCTTATTCTTAATTTTGTTGGTTTATTTGTGGTCATGACATTCACACATGATGATGTTAAGTAAATAGAAAGATTACTGCTTGCCATGTTTTTGATCCATCAGAAGGTTTTACACTCAAAGTGACAATCAATGCCAGAATGCAAAACATGAAAGCATAGCACCGGACAATGAAGCTCGCGATGCAAAAAGCTGTGCCACTAAAGCTTCTGTGACTGTGATGTCATATCAGTAAACTGGCTCATGACCATTGGGCTCAGAGATTCAAGCACTGCAGTGCCTTGCTGTTTCTGGCATGAATATGCTAAATTTGATCAAAACCCCCCTCGGTTGGTCCTGTTCTATTTATATGGTTTATGTGTACTGAAGTGGGGCATAGGAGGGGATTAAGCAACCAATTTGCATTTCATATATAAACAAGTGTTTGTGCCAATGCTTTAGGTTTTCATAGCAAAAAATAGTTAAATTAAGAGTGCTTTAATGTTAGAGTACAGCATGATTAATTGATGTGGCAGTAGGTTTCACTAGAGACAGTTCAAGCTTCTTCTGGAGAGAGAGAGAGAGAGAGAGAGAGAGAGAGAGAGAGAGAGAGAGAGAGAGAGAGAGAGAGAGAGAGAGAGAGAGAGACGCACCCACTGAACCCTTGTGAGTGAATATAAAGTCGATTGTATTTAACATACATGTAAGAAAATATGCAAACAGCTTAAAGCTATACACGTAGTAAGATTTTCTGTTGATATGAGCTGCATTCCATTATGTATTTAACTGCTATCAAGTGCTGTTCAGGGTTCTTTGATGTATATTGAATTTTGATAAGGTTGAAACTGAAAGCCTAGCTACTAACTGAATGTTTTTTGCAGCATATATTTTTTTACCGTTATATTTAGTCATCATAATTCAACATTTTACTGCAATAAACTTATTAATTACTGTATGTGTAATTTTTTTTATTGAAAATGACTGTATATTTTTGCTAGCAAGGGTCTTGGAAAATAATCATACACTTTTAATGAATGAAGAATTCAATCTTAAAAACAATTCAACATTAAAACCCCTAATTAAACCACTTAAGAACAGAAAACTACAGTGATTTTACAGTTATTCACTGTATTAATACAGTCAAACATGCTTTGACAAAAGAAAACCACAACCAGTTTATTTTATGACTCAGAATTTCTATTAAAAAATTATATAATTATTTAGTTGTTGACTACATTACAGACAATTTGGGTGATGCAGTATGCCCAAACATTAGAGAAGATTTAGGAGTAAAAAGTTGTAAATAAAGAATAGAGAGTAGCTCTATGTATGGGAATTGATTTAGCATTTCAACACGGACAAAAGCTGAGCAAACTTTTATTTGTGAATCTACATCAACATCAGATCACATCATGGCCAACACTCATATTCAACCAATTATGAATATATTGTTTAATAGGACGTTCTCTTTAGTAAAGGAATAGTGCTGTTGGTTATATAAAGACTATTAAAATACTTGTTTTATCTTCAAACAACCTCTCTGTAGCAGTTCTGAAGACATCATCTAATCATGTCAGACCTTAGCAAAAGTGACAGTGACATAACGTTTTATTTTTGAAAGTGTCTCCTCAGAAAAAACCTACTTCATAGTATGATTGAGAAGTTAATGTAAACCAAAACTTTGGCATTTTCATTCTTATTTTGAACTGGAATGAAATGCTACTGACAAAACAAAAAACTAAAATGTTTCATTACAGAGTGATCTTTGTGGGTAAAAGTTAAAAATGATCAGGGCTTCAAATATTTTTTTCACGTCACAGTAGTTAGAACACATCGAATGAAGTGTGGGATTCTAAAATAATGTAAAGTTATTCCCTCAATATTATGTGAAAAAACCTTTGAACTTTGATGTTAATGGAACATTGATGTTTTCTTAGTAGCCAACTTTGTATAGTTTTCCCAACTTTTTTCCAACTTGCCATTCCTTTAAGTTTGAATAGATGATAAATTCACAAAAAAACAACAACATACAAACACATGAATAGTAAAATGCAAAAGTGTTGTACCATGATATGACTATGATAAAATGAGGTTTCAATAATCTCAATTAAAGAATGTTGAAAAAACAGTAGAAATTGCCTGTAGATTGCTGGCCTATGAATAAACAATTTTGACACAACAAGCAGAACAATGCTTGCTGGATTTGAGCACAAAGCTACCAATATAGTTATATTGTATATGGTTTTGTTATACTATAACTACACCATATAACTATTACATTTGTAGTAAAACGGAATGTAATCAAAAAGTAGTTGTCTCCTGATTTCCACTAAATGTGTGATTGAGATTTCCACTCACTTTAGAAAGTTATTGTTTATTCAAAGATCAAATATTCTCTGGACAGATTACCAGCCTACTGCTTCTTCATCAGGACACCACCATGACTCATGAAGAATGTGTATCTATTCCCAAACAGAAATGTCAGAAAAGAGGAGAAGAAATCTGCCAATAGCTTTTTAAACATTCTAATGCAGTGTCACATGGCAATGTTCTGCCAGCAAGCTGTGAGCCCTTATGGTCCTTTCAGAGAGTATGTGCTGGTTCTGTGGATGTGTCTGGTCAAGCTTGACTGCACAAATGAAGGAGGCAGTCATGCTTCCTCTCCTTCCTTTTCCTCGAGTGACTCTCACCGAGACATCTCCCTGTATGGCTCTGTCAATTTTACCTGCACAAAATTTATTTAAAGAGACATTCTGATCAGAGAAGAGTTTCATGTGCTGTCAGGGTGCTGTGTTTTGAGTGACAGAACACTGCCATCACTTTTTTTTATTGCTTTGGGATTGAGTTGATGTTTTGTAACCAAGTATTTATAGCAATTATTTTATTAATTCCTGCTGCTTCCTGTGTGTTTATGTTTGGTTCAGATCATGTTAGCTCTATGTCTTAATTAGTTTATCTTGGCGTTGTGTTACTTTAAGCTGCTGATCAGGAGTTAAGTCCTTGCACCTGCCTCGGCTCGTTAACTCTTGATCAGGCACCCTTGTAATAACCTTTCTCGCTCAGTTTTGTGTCACAGCATGTGTTGAATTTCCTTATATTTTGTTAGAATTTCTCACGTTTATGTCAAAATATCTTCTAAAGTTTGAGTTTTTGTAATAAGTGTCCTTTAAAGTGTTTCACTTCACAGTTTAAATATTTTACAACTCAGGTGATCAAATAGTTGTGAATGTATTTTGGCTGTGAAAGTGCCGTTGCTCCCCATTAATAAACACACATTCTGATCAAGGTTCTGGTTCTGTTTGGAGCTTGTAGGTTCCTAATTTTTCTGAATTGTAAATGCTCGCACACATATAATGCAAACTCCTGGGTGTTTTTTTTGTTTAAGGTCCACAGTTGGTAAGTACACAGGTAACCCTGGCTACAGCTGTTGTCACTAGGGGAGGGTCTTTCAATTAAAACAAGCTGTTTGGGCCAAAAGTGTTCTAGATACCTTGCATCTGCTGCTAATAGTAGTTAAGATTCAATGCAAAAAATCTAAATAAACCCAAGATCTAAGATTGCTTGTTGTGTTGCACTTTACTGTACTTATGTGGTTTGTATTGTACTTATGTTGTTTGCACTAATGGCTCCATTGTATCAAAGGAAATTCCTTGTGTGTGCACACGCACACACGCGCACACGCACACACACACACACACACGTGGCAATAAAGCTGATTCTGATCTTCTAAAATTAATTACTAAGCACTCTGCATGTTTCCCGTACCTGACTGTCCAGTTCCAAAAGCCTCCCCACTCCTCATCCTTGTTCAAGAGTTGATGCACACACCAAACTCTCCGATAGTTCTCGAATAGAACGGCAATCCTCTTTCTGATGCTCACTTTGAAAATTGGGTAAAAATGTAAATTTGTTTTATTCATGATCTGGAAGAAAAAAACATGAAAATAACAACTAAATGTCGAGTGTCTGAAACACCACTCCACTTGTGTTGTCCTCACTCAAAAGCTAAATCACAGAGCTGGTGTATTTTATATACACTCCTTGTCTCCACTTTATTTTCTCAATGAAAAAATATCCAGATACTACTGTTGTACTTTAGTAGTAGTTTGTTTTCATAATGAAAGACAAAATAGAAAAGAAGTAACAATAATAATTTAAAAGCCATTTTTTTAATAAACAGATTAAATCCTATCCAGAGTAGGACCAAATACACTCTAAATAGAGTACTAATAACTGAGGTAAATATTTATTTAGCTTATCATCTAATTGGGAAATTCTTCCCTGAGAAATTGTGAATTGTAATAAATGTTTGTATTTCACCATAAAAATACTCACAATCTATTTTTCTCCATCAATAAATTGTTTAAATATCTGAATTGAGAAGGACCAAATAGACTTGCTGATAACCTTTTATAAAATGTATGTGTTGGTCACTTCTGCTATTGTTTTTGCAGTACATGCTCTGAATAAATAGAAGTGTAAAAAAAGTAGTGTATTTACTTAACTCTGGTACTTTCCGATCTAATTTCTATCTAATGACCTTCACACTTGCAAAATAAGATCAGCTAACACTATGGGGGCCAAGGCGGAGCCAAAGTATCAGGAACCTGTAGAATAACCATGAAGAATTTGTTTGGGGAATTTCACATCCCCTACTGTTTGGTTTTGGCTCGTCGTCAGCTTGAAAAGTCAGTCTTTGAAAGTTTTACATCCTGTGGCCACACATCTCCGCTACCTGTTTCCTGTTCCTCAAGAAACAAAGCTGCAATTGAGGAAACCAAAGATCTCCAAAGGAGCTTGATACACTTTATGAAAGTGTGAAAAATATTATCTTTCACAATCAGAGAAAGAAGTACTCTTGTTGGAGTGCCCCTTTTGGGAAAAAATGTAGTAAATTACAAAGCATCTCAATAAATATACTTTTTGTCTCTGTAATGCGTTCATTCCATACCATGCTCTATTTCAGAATAGAAATTAGTCATTAGCCATGCCCTGCTGCTCTCAATTTCCCTGCTTCAATCAGCAACACAGTTTGAACAAAAGACGGACTTAGAGGTCAGGTTCCCCAGCCAACATTTTCTTATCATTTCTAAAGGAGACTGGCAGACTCCTCTTGAGACATGACAGATAAGGTTGTGAATTATGGAGAGGATTTAAGTAACACACCTCACTAAGTAATTCAACAGTTGCCATCCTGCTACTGCTGCGTGGTTGCTTTTTAACCATCCGACCAAAACAAGCACATCTGTGTACTTCATAGAGAAACCAAGCTACTTGTAAACCAGCTCTCACACCCTTCAAATAATTTTTCTGTGCTTTCAATAGAATTGTGGGTGCTCAGTGGAACTGAAAACGGTTAAATTGGAAATGTGGGCTGAACAAAGAATTAACTTGGTGCAAGGTAGGCTACTAGAGAAAATAAAATTTGAACAATAAAATAAAAATAAAATAAAACTATCCAAATTTGAAAATTTGGTGTTCTAAAGGATTATGTAAAATGAATTGTTGTAGATGATAATGTGGTAAACTTTGAGAAAGTGCAGACAATTGGACACATAGCAGTTTTTACTTTGCTCAGCTCTGGTTGCATAGTTTTTCAATGCTCCATTACCACAATGAATTAAAGTTCATGACTGGACCAAAACCGGATTCCAAACAAGGGCAAGTGGCTCACCCTTGGCACATGATTGGCCCAAGCCTCAGCCAAGTTAACATTCTGCCTCAGGTTTTTGTGATTTTCAGACTTGGACCATGCGTGGCCCACATACTGTATGCCAGATGAATGCCAGATGGACCAAACAATTTTTTTTTTTTTGCTGACTGGCCGTTTGAGTTGTTGAATGACAGTTGAAGGTTACGGAAATGTAGTGCTGGAAGATTAGTAGCAGCTTCTCTGTACCTTGGGGGCTCATGGATCTGACTAAAAGTCTAATTCATTGACTGCCTACTAGAGGTCGATGTAAAAAAGCAGACATTTTTTACACTTCCTACTTAAACTCCATAGCTCTACAATTTTTTTATTTATCAATTGTGAAAAGGTGATTTTTACTGCTCTTGGTTCCTGTAGGTGACTGCTTCATTATGGTTCCATCATCAAAACTCCTATTTCCTATTCCCTGCCTTTTCGTAAGTTTTTAATACCCCACCCCACCCCACCCCTTAGAAAAAATAAAAAATAAAAAAACATACAACAAAAAACATATAGCAGCTTATATTCATAGCGACATTGACAAAAAAGTGCAGTTAAGACAAAATTAAAACTTTATTCAAAAGTTTACAATTTTTTGTAAAACCAGAGAGTTTCTGTATTTTTATTGCTAAAATACTGCTAAGCTAGCCTCACACTACTCTCACAGCTGAAATTAGGATTTGTTCTCGACTGTACTAGTATAAAGTATATTACTAGTAACTTGTATAGCTTTACTTTAAGGTCATTTGACTGGTTCATACTAAAGCCCTCCTTTACGTGACAGTCTGAGCTGCTCATGGAGTGGTTTTAGGAGCTCTATCTGGCCTAATTTTGCTATTTCAAGCATTTCATGTTTGCTTACTTTTTCTCTTAGACTCAAAAGCTGATTAAATTGTGTTTGCAGATAAGTAAACACTAGTAATTATATTAACTCTCATTGATTTATATTGTATGTTTGGATGGAAAACAGTCATACAAATTAGATTTTATTGTCTGATCGAGAACTGCTTTTTAAATAAATCAGCAACTTTTCCACTTTTTAACTCTTTGTGTGTTTTTCGTCTATTTTGAGGTGATCATGCTCCCTCAAAATCATCTTCCTTCCAAGCTCTGTCTGAGAGGTCCATTTCCATGACAACAATAATGGATAAGTAAAAAAAATACTCACACCAATTGCAATTGTGAAGACCCTTGATTGTCAAGGCACTTGATGATTTCTCCAGGGAGTGAGCAGAGGGAGGCTGATACACAAAGGAACCTGGGGGACTGAGATTTTGGTGTACAAATTGAACACTGTATTAACATGTCTTTTTGAATTTAGTCTGTCTGTGTGAAACTTTTTTCTTTCTCACACATAAGTGCTGAGTTACTGGAAGACGTCTTTAAGCTTCTCCAATTTTCTTCCTGTCTTCTTACCTTCTTTATTCTGAAAGAACTTTATCAGGCAGCTTCTGAACAGAATAACGAGGGCTAGCATTCTTGTTAATTCATTCTTTCACGCCACATGGAACCATTATTCGAAGCCGTTTTTTTTGTAAATACCAGGGCACATTGAGGTACAGTACTGCTTTTCTTTGTATTTTCTCCTCTCTTCTCTTCATTACTCTTCTCCAAGAAATATTTGTGCTTTTTTTCTACTCTTGACCATGCATCCCAGACCCCTCAGATTATAAATCAGTGGACAGGCCATGACCTTGTCAAAATGAGACTTGATCTGATGCCACTGCAATCATCCACAGGGCCGTCCTGTGGCCTTGATAGTATTTACTACTCTTGACATGAACTACCTCAAACGGTAGATCTGCAATAGCCAAAGCAATTTTCACCAAGCTGCAGTCAGATTATTATGTAGCACAAATTGATGCAATGCATGTCAGGTATTCTGTCGACAAATAGTGTTTAAAGGAATCTTACATATAGCCTTTTAATACTGTATTCAACCTAATGGAGTTGAAGCCACACCTATAGAATCTCATGTTTTGTTTTAGAAATCCAGCAATGTCTCCATGTGTCCTATAGCTGACTCTTTCTAAAAAAAAAAATTGAGTTATTTGGTTCTTCAACTAGTTGATTAGTTGGCTGTTCATCATGACTGAACAGAGATCAGACTAAGAAGCTTTTGGCTATTGGAGAGGGGAATGAAAAGGACACGGGAATTTAGGTCATGACAAATAATTCCCATCTCTTCTTGCCTCATCTTGTCGCTCTCCTCTCCTCTTCTCTCCTCTGCTCTCTTGATGAATTTTCTCTTTTCTTTTCTTCTGTTGGTTTATTTTCTATTGTAATCTTCACTTTAAATATTTTCTCTTTTACTTTACTTTCTTCTCTTCACATACATTCTCTATTTTTAACCCTAATTTTCACATATTATTATCTCTTGCCTTTTTCCCCTTTCGTCACATATTTTCTTAACTTATTTTCTTATCTAATATTATTATTATATTCTCTTCTCCTATTCTTTCCTGAAATATTTTCTATTTCCTATATTCTCTTTACAGTATGTATTTTCTCATCTCTTTTCATTTGTTTACTTGACTTCACATATCTTCTCTTTTCTTTACATTGAATATCTACATATTTTCTTGTCTTTTCTTTCTTCTTTTTACTTGATGTCTTTCCCTTCTCTTCTCTTCTCTTCTCCCCTCCTCTCCTCTCCTCTCCTTCCCTCCCCTCCTCTTTCCTCCCCTCCTCTCCTCTCCTCCTCTCCTCTTCTCCCCTCCTTCCCTCCCCTCCTCTTTCCTCCCCTCCTCTCCTCTCCTCCTCTCCTCTTCTCCCCTCCTCTCCTCTCCTCCCCTCTAGGAAACGTACTGTTTATTGGTCAAACACGGAAAACAAAACGGAATCACTGAATCAGACGTTTCCGGACAAGATTTAGAGAAACTGATTCATGCTTTCATCTCCGGCAGGCTGGACTACAGTAACGCTCTTCTCACTGGTCTTCCCAAAAAGACCATTAAACAGCTCCAGCTCGTTCAGAATGCAGCGGCTCGAATTCTAACCAGAACTAGAAAGTCAGAACACATTTCTCAAATTCTTTAGTCTCTGAACTGGCTGCCAGTATCCTTCAGAATAGATTTTAAAGTTCTGCTGCTCGTATATAAGTTTAAACATAACTTAGCACCTAAATACCTAACAGTTATGATCAGTGACTACACACCTAACAGGAAACTGAGATAAATTAGATCTACCCTGTGTTAATTCCAAACAGGGTAAATACCACGAGGCACACAGATGGAGTCAGCTTCCAGAGGAGATCACGGGTAACACTTTAGTCACGTTTAAATTCAGGCTAAAGACACACCTGTTTAGTTGCGCTTTTGTCTATTGAGCACCAACATCCAAACAACTATTTTATCTCTGCATCATAATCCAGATTTTAATTTTTAAACGTTTTTAATCTCTATGGTTTTATATGACTTGTTTTATGTAATTGATTTTAGTAAATGCACTTTCTTTTTATTCCTTGTCTCCAATGTAAAGCACTTTCAATTCACTGTGTACAAAATGTGCTATACAAAATGAACTTGCTTTGCCTATAATCTACTTGATGCATGGTGAGTAACAACAACACATGACAAGTACAAGGGAGAGCCTTTTATGTTGTGCAGAGGAGGTGTTGCGAAGGTGCAGTTGAAGAGTGCAGTGAAGTATTCAGGGGATGCTGTTAAGGGAATACCTTAACAAACAATTTACACTTTTCAGAGTTCACAAAAATACAATTTTTGAAAAACTGAAAAACTGTCATGGCAGCATAATCAAAAATAAATTTTTCTATGAAAAGTAGTGTAGTTTTTGCCGTAGATATAACAGGGTAAATATATATAGTTAAAGCTACTGGATTATTCTTAAGCCAGGTGAAATGGCATGCATTTCTTAATGTTTATTGAGGTGTGAAATTGTTTCTTGAATTCATATTAAGTAACATTGAGCACAACATTCTTTAAAAACTCAATGTGCTCCAATTTCCTTATAAAAGCCAGAAATGCTCCTTTGAGATGACATTTCTCCGACTCCAAGCATTCCAGAGCTTGTGGATTTCCATTTTGCCAATTTTGGCAACTGTGTCACGACTGGGATTGAAGTCTCTACCTTTCCGTCTTATCTCCAAAGACCAGATGTAGGAGCTTCACGCTGGCTTCTGCCTAGGTGATGTGCCTTCATGTGTCAGAGCCGATTTCACAACATATCCTTCAGCTAATGCCTCTTCAGCCTTTAGTCAGTGAGTCTGCAACCATCTCCTGTGCAAAATACAGATTTTACTCAAGGTCAAGGAGGAAGTGAAATGGCACTGATTAGATTGCATAATTTCACTTGGGATCCACTGAATTGTAGTCAAGTTCTGTAACAGTGCAGTGTGAAGTTTGAAAAGCTGAGTTATTCAAATATATAATATAATATAATATAATATAATATAATATAATATAATATAATATAATATAATATAATATAATATAATATAATATAATATAATATAATATAATATAATATAATATAATATAATAGAATATAATATAATATAATAGAATATAATAGAATATAATAGAATTCAATAGAATATAATATAATATTAAAACTGACATTTTTACAAAAAACTGACTATCCCCTGAAAAAAACAAACTAATGATTCAGTTGAGATCCAGTGAGAAGATTCGACTCAAATTATTCACCTAAACGTTGTCATCATATAACATGGACGTGGCATGTTTAGTATATTCAGCGAAACAAGCTAAAAAAAAGGGCGTAGCCAACCATTGCCTTCAGAAAACTAAAGATGTGTCCAGAGAGGCGGGACATAGCCTTAGCACAGGTGTCTGATTGGCTTAAGTTTACATTTTTATATATCCTAAACAAACTAATGTAATATTAATTCAGCCACCTTAGAGTGTTCATGAAGGTCAAACTGTCGGTCTAAATAAAAAAAAATCATTACCACATCAGGGTAAACATGTTTTTCTCAGCTCCAAAGTTGTGCATTTTTAACATTGGAGTGAAAGAGAACTTGCTTACTTTTGACCCCATCTCCCTTTATGGCCAGTAGAGGTACTGCAGTCACTTGTTACGCGCTGGAGCAGGGAGAGCGGTCAGCGGTGGGTTGCACCCCTTGGTTGTCATCGTAGCGACTGTAAGCTAAGAGCAAATCGTTGATAGAATTATTACTTTTTTTTGATACCTACAAGTCTATACCAAGTTGAAGGTAATTGTAATTTTTTAAGACAGTTTAATATCTTCGTAAGTAAATTTTTTTGTGTGAATTTGTCTTTTGGTTTACGCTAGCTTAACCGTTATTTGAAATCTAACTTAACTTTATGGATGCTCGCGTTCTATATAACGTTAAATTAGATAAAATTAGGTTTGCTTTGTAATATTGTTCCTCCCATATTTTCAACAGCGTAAATAAAAGTTTTTAATTGTATTAACATGTTAAAACATTGGATTTTAAATAGTCGTTTGGTCTTTTAATTGTAACGTTAAGTTAGTTAACGTCAATGTTGGTGAACAAAGCGAAGCTAACATGTAACTTTAACGTTAACACGTGTTTGAGTGACCTCAAACGTAACGCTAACTTACGTTTTACAAAATATTCACCTGCTTTTTCTTTTAGCATCCTCCCTCAAACTTTCTCACCCGCACTATCTGAGGAAAATCTTGGATCCTTTTAAGCGTACAAAGTGTCTTTTGTCGCCTGTGCCGAGCTAAAGCGGCGGGAATTGCCCGAGGCTCAACATCAGAGCTCTCAATAAGCTCTCTTTTCAAGTGGGATAGCGTTGATGAGTCTTTAGATTGAAGAGAGTTGCTGCCATTTTTAACCATTTTGCCCCATCTGCACTGGGTTACCCAACAATGTCTCTCTTTGTGTTGGAACTTACAAAGCGTCGCAGTTAATTTTCTCAGATTTTTTAACTTGGTTAAAGTCTAATGATGCTCTCATATTATTCTGGATATATTACATTAATAATGTAAAAACCCTAAATACTGTGTACATTGTAGGAAAAACAATATTTGAGAGAATTTGTGCTAAACCTCACATAATGTTTTGTTTGGTGCAGTGCCAAAAAGTGTCCATCAAGCATTTCTTTTCATTTATATGTGATGTGAGATTTTCACAGACATTGTGACATATTGTAGGTGGGTTCGTTGGTACAGCTTTGGCAATATGACATCACAGAGTCTTAAAATGAAACTGCTATAAGATGAGAGCCAGACTATGTTTATTAAAACATGTTTAAACGATTGCACATAGCTTATTGCAAATAGGACAAAACTTGAAAAAACAAACTATGTTCCTTAATATCAAGATGCATAAATGAAATTGAATGTTTCTAAACGTATAAGCTTTATAAGCTCTTTGGTTCTTTGTCTATTTGCCATTATCCACCTTAAAAATTGACTTTAGTTTAGCATTAAAAGCCTCCACAAAAACAGCATAAATAATTACAGTTCTTCAAGGCTTGCCATTGTTCTGTCTTGTGTCTTATTAACATTGTGCATTTTTGTTGCATTTGCTATTCACTATGTGGAACTAGACTGCCATAGCTAAATCCTAATATAAAGCAGTGGTTCTCAAATAGTGGGGCGCGAGGCTCCGTAATGGGGAGGGGGGGTGCATGTCGGGGAACATGCTTTTTAATTTATTTATTAATTTTTTTTTACTGTTGTAGAATAAAGTGCAATACTACTCCACTACATTAGGGGACAGTGGCGCTCTCATTGGCAGAGTATGAAGTGTTGACACGAAGTGTAGAAGACAGGCGGAGAGAGAAGGAGATAAAGAGACAAATGAAAGTATCCCGAAAGCTAAGACGAGGAAATATGACACGTATGTAGCGCTTGGTTTCACTGTGACTGGTGGGAGACGAAGAGAGACAGGTGTGCTTACTGAGTCTAAAAATGTTGGCAGCGGACAGCATGAAGCCAAATAAATTAAGGCGTCACTTAAAGACATTACACCCCAATCACACTGAAAATCCTCTTCAGTTTTTTCAGCAAAAACATGTCGAGTATTGCCAGCAATCGTGATCAGTAAAACAATGTTTATAGTTTTATTAAGGATTTAATGTTTTTTTTTTCAGATACACCTTAAATCCTTTTCTGCTAAAGTTAATAAAGCTATTCTTTGCTGTTTTCTCTTATATGTTAATAAGGATACTCTGTTATGCAGAGGTGTACTAATAACAAATTTAAAGACAAATAATACTATTTATCGTTGCGCGGGAGCCACAAGGTGTTTTTTTCTTCCTAGGGGGGTGTGACAGAAAATAATTGAGAAAAACTGATCTAAAGTGACATGTCTAAAAACCAGCCCATGCTGAACTTATTCTGGAAGTTGATTGAAAAAACTAGGTGAAAAAGAAAAAAGTGGAGCAATGCCATACCAGTTCAATTTTGCCATTACTGAAATACTGTTGAAAGCACACAAAATGCTGACTTCACCTCTAAGTAATCACGCAACACTAGCCACATCTATTCATATTGGGGGAAAGTAATTAATAAAAGTTGACAGCAGAAAACATTTATCTACTTCTCATCAAAAGCATGCCAGTTTTTTTTATTATTAAGCATTAAGTGAACATCAAATGGCGTGTTTCACCTGTTTACTTAAATCTACTTCTTTGCACAGAAGAGCCATGAGTGCCAGAAATAGATCCTGCTCGTCCTCCGTTCTCCAAGCTTGCAGCTCATCTTCCTTTGCCAGACAGCCTTCTCGGGTGTTGATAGTAGATGCATCACCTCCCTGGTGGTCAGAGACATGCACTGTTCTCTGCCAGGCCCTGGAGAATTTCTTCCTTTTAGCCAGCAGCCTGACAGGGCCTGTTCGGCTGCCACTATTGAGCGTCTTTGCCATAAGTGTACAACTGGAGTGTCTTCTCCCTTTTGTGGTGATTATATATAGGCTTCATCTGTTTTATCCATTCTTCTCTCTGGTTGATTGACCTGTTCATCTCATTGTTTTCACCAGCAGGTTAAAGGGAATTTGACACGACTGTTGTCTTGTGTTGAGGAGCTTCGTTCTCTGCCTCAGAAGGGTTGTGTTCGCCAGCGGGGAACACTCCTAACGCAGGCAGTGCTGGACAGCTTGCAGCAGTTTAAGCAATACATGTGTCATACAGCTCATGGGGACAACAGCAGCAACTCTGTGGAGGTGAGAAATTTCACCAGTTATAATGTCAGCCTGATTCCCTAAAAAGAAAAAGTGGCAAGATTTTAAATGAAGTTATCTAATGATGAATTATAGGATCATTTCCTGCCTAAGAGAAGCCTTGAATGCAGATATTGGTGTACAACATACAATCCAAACCACATGGCCCTCAGCAGCCGCTTTCCTGACAGAGGCTTTCTTTGAAAACCATCACTAATGTCCCTCCAAAGGAAGCACAGCAGAGGACTAGTGCATTTAACCAGATTACATCTAAAATTAGAAAATGGTCTAAATAGGATTATGCAATGTGTATGAATGCACAAATTGTTTAATAAAACTGAAATTGATAAAAAAAATTGGGAAAAACACAAAACGTTAATTTGCAAATGTTTTAATCTTGTTTAATTTTGTCCTTTTTAATATCATGAGACCCTATTTTAATTCTATAATTTCTATTATGTTCTATAAACTCTATTTAATGCATGCTATTTTTCTCTGCAACTCATATTAAAGGTGGTGTGAGGGATTGTTGAGAGTTAATGTTGATGCTTAAAATCCCCAAATTAAACCAAGGGCACTTCGTGTTTTAACTTGTTACACTTTATATACTGAAAGTGCCTGCTGATTGGCTGTTAGCCTTATATGGTGTCAGCCTGTCCATATTTCTAAAAATCACATACCCCACCTTTAACATTGTAAAATACTTTCCCTGCCCCTCCTTTGGTTTTCTTGATAAATATCTATATTAATTACAATTTTGTGGAAGTGAAAAAGACTTGTATTAATAGACTGTATGCATGACTACTTCTGCGTTCCTTGTCAGTTGTTCCTCAATGACCGGTTCTGCTTCTAACTTCTGAATTAAACCACAACGAATTATAACACAATGCTGTACAGCAGTAAAGCAAACCTTGATGACGGGGAAACTTACACCTTTTGGAATTCATTAAAAAAATAATGGTGGATATAGATGGAAGAAAATATGATAATAAAATGGTGACGCTAGAAATCTGACCAAATTAGCACCTACATGTAATCACTTTGGAAAAAAACAAGCCCATGCTATCAACACAACAATCTGAAAGCTAAAACCTGGAAGGGTTTTTACAACCGTGCTTTTTGCGGAAATTCATAGGCATTGGGTTTTGCATAGAGTCTGATGCCTTTTCTCTATATTTTTGCTTTTGGGTTCTTGTGTGTTATTTTGAGGGTCTGGGTAGAACAGACAAGCACACACAGTAGTTTGGCGAAGGACATGAAACCAAGCATGTATACAGTACAGTATATTTCATGTATGCTGCTACATGAAATTTTCATTAAATAGTGAATTTTTATCAGTGAGAATAATAGCAGGTTTTTTTTTATTATTTGTGGTATGATAAAGCATTGTATTATCCTATTAATGTCACCTGTGATTATTATACTCTTTTCATAAATTCTGTGATTTTGAAAAGATAACTGTGCCCAAGAGAATTTCCATAACGAGAAAGAATGCTTGACGCTCGCAGTGTTGTTCAAAGCGCACAGACATAATCAAATACTGAGTAAGGTAGTGGACATGAGAAGGATTGAGAGTAATAAATAACAGAGAAATTTAAAATAATTGTTGACTGTTACACACATTGCTTGATTGTTGTTTAATATAAAAAAATGATTGGGGATGCAGTAGCCTATACTTTCATAAATTGTTTGATTGCCCTTGTAAAAAATATGCTTTTCTGAAACCATTCTATCACATTTACCCAATTTATTAGTAAGGAAACAAATGTGTCAAATCTTACTTAATGTTCTGCAACTGTTTCTTTGATCTTTTAGATAACAGTATTAACCTGTCAGTCAGGACCGGCAGTCCTCCAACAACTGGATCACGGTTTGAAAAACTCTGACCTGATGAGTCTGCGCAGGCTTCTGGTGATTCATGTCACTTTACAACTAAGTCTCTCTGACAGATCTCCAGCCAGTAGCCTTGAGGCGCCACCCTCTGAAGATACTCAGGAAGGTTTGTGGTCATGGTTTTTTATCAGTTTTCTTTTTGCATTTTATTATGTAATTAGATTTGATTTTGGGGTTGCACAATTGTTTAAATAAATGTTGGGAAACACAGATGAGTGACAAATTCTCAAACATTAAAACAGATATGCTGCTTATATGTTATTGTTTCTCTAAACACTGTCATACATACCCAGTCTTAGTAAAGATATTAAAACTAAATAAATAAATTAAATTAAATAAATTAGTTTAAATTAAATATCTAGAGCACAATGTAGACATTCAGAAGCTTATCTTGCTGGTGTCCGAACATCAAGAATTGTTCAACCAAGTCCACAAAGATTATAAAATGGTCAGGTGTGCCTCTGTTGTCCCTCTAGCAGTGATGGAAAGTTTCGTTCATTCTGGTTCATTTGGGTTCTGATACTTGTGAAGTTCCTTGCACACGATTTCGAGAGATATAATTAGTGATCTACAGGTTTTTTCAATCCTTCAATCCACTCCTAAAGATATAAAACTGTAACCACCTCACATAGAATTTGATGATTAAACACACAACTCCCCCCTGCACACCTCGCGGTTAGGGGATTCTTGGGCCCGGGTCTCTTCTCGGCCCCGAGGCCCCTCCATAAACAGCTCACACGGTACACTTATCCTAACCTCGCCACATGGCCTTGTGTTTTCTGGGCTAACTCTATGCAAATTAACTTGTGATGTTAATTTAAAAGAATGGTTCATTTGAACAATCCATTTAAATCTCTCAGAGCGAGAAAAAAAATGGAATCTTCTGCAAAATTTGAGCAAAATACATACACTTAGGTAAATGAGCATGCTTACCTGTGTCTTCTGATTAACAAGAGTATACTTACAAAGAAAAAACTGGCCTCCTTAAAGAGTTGTTACTTATGAGTCATTTTGAAGATTCGTTCTGTAGACAAACGCCACAAACAGCAAACGGCCATCTTCTGCATCAAGATTAAACAGAAGAGTTTTGAAGATTGTAAAATCACTGCAGAGAAGCCATTTGAATGTTTGTAAATTTCAATTCAGATAGGTGTTTACAGACTAGGGATTTTAGTTTTGTTATAATGCAACTAATTTATTTCTAGAAAACTGTTTGTTTAGCTGTGTGATTGCTGTGTAAAAATGGTGCAAACGTTATGGAGGAAAGCACTGATTTCTTACAGCCTCAGTGAAAATAAAGTTGAAAAACTCTTACATGATGCGACTGTAAGACACAAAATAGAGCTGTTATGTTGTTATTTGAGGGATGAGTTAGGCTTCTTGGCATTAGTGTCGTGGAGTGTGGCGCAGTATAGACTGCCATGTATGGGCTAAAAGATTAGCTTTCAAAAGGAGTTGTTTCAGCAAGTCTGAGTCGACTTTTTCTTATTAAAGATATTAACTTCTTACACAAAGCACTTTCAGATCTAAAACTCTTAACTGTCGTTCTCAAACTTAAAAGCTATGTTCCAAACTGCATGAAATGGAATTTTAAAATAGTGTTTTTGTTTTAATAACTAATAATGTCATGTAAAAGTTGAATTTGTAAATATTCTCCAAACATAAAAATATAAATCTTGTTTTCTTACAAAAAAGTCTCCTGAGAATAGTCTTTGTTCGTTCATTATATTTTAATGTTAACCTTGAGGTAGAGGCTTTGTCCTGGATTTTCCATCGTCACAGACAGATCACTAATCTGACTGGGATGTTTAGTTTGACAGATTTGTCTGGTATCGGAAAGTTTGAGGTCACGCAGTCTGCTCTGTTCTGCTAGATAAGTCTGTACCAGCTTTTTTATTGATTGCTGTGATAAAAGCCACTAATGGGATAAGAATCTTTTGCCGGTTCACCCCCCTTCACACGCACACAGAGAAACAGTAGATCTCTGCCCCACAAACTCTACTGAGCTGCCCAACCGGCACTCGCGTCATGTTTTTAACTTCCAAGAGGAGTCAAAACCTCTTTATTTCACATTTGATTCTGTTTGTCTGTCTTCGGAGGGAAATATGGCTATATGGTTGATAAAGAGAGAGATTTGTTTTGTTATTTTTAGGTTGGCATGGAGGGGGGTCATTTTGTAGGTTTGTACAGTTATATAGATGCCTCGAGGTGAAAGAAAACTTGTTGAATGACACCTGCATTTATTGGAGAAATTGTGGGCTTTTGCTTTAGGAATTAGTTGTTTTGCTTCACTGAAACTAATTGTGTCTGGGTTTTCCAAAAGAAGCCAAGGACTCATTAGTAGGGATTATCC
Organism: Danionella dracula; assembly: GCA_900490495.1. NCBI lineage: Eukaryota > Metazoa > Chordata > Actinopteri > Cypriniformes > Danionidae > Danionella > Danionella dracula. Next base: position 1,059,815 of record UELW01000578.1, read on the forward strand.
CTATATCCTGTGTATATGTCAAGCAAAAGATCCCCATGCAATTAGGAATGGAAGTCAATCTTATTGATTTTAAGACAAAGAGCAACATTACCTTTTAAATAATGATGTGCTAAGGTTAATAATTTATAATAAATACTGCAGCATTCCATTTAAAATGGATAGTTATGTAAACTGGCAAAAAACAATCTGTGAAAAATATAAAAGTGGCTACATGGAAATATCCACATGAATAGACTATTGATATGAAAACCCAGCCTTGGGTCTGTTAGTGAAAGTTTTTTCAAACCTTTTCTTTTGATTGGCATGATGATTGCTCTGAATTGTGGAATAACAATGGTTTCAATTTTTTTCTGACAGGTGATTATTTTCAAGAATGTTTTATTACCATTTGCTGGAAAAAATTATTTTTGCTGTTAACATGATGGATGCTGTAGAAACTGGACTCTGGAGTTTTTTTTTGCTGTTTGTGGCTTAACTCTTGAGCTGAAGAGATTTTGATTGCTCTCTCAAGTGACTACATTACCATAACATTAACATTTATGTATATTCAATGAACATACTCAAGAGGATGATGGAGCCTCTGGATACTTGACCTCTTATTGCGGGGAGAAAAGTTTAAGTGTTTAATGTGAAAAAGAAGAATGAACATTTGCTTCCCTTGAATTTGGCTTCTTTTGTCTTTTTCCAAAGGAGTATTAAAACCAGATTTTTAAATATTACTAGATTATTTTACTAGATTTATATTTACTAGATAAATATTATTAATAGAAAACTGGGTGTCCATGTCAATTTGAAAGATAATTTAAAATTCACTGACAGGCACCAAAGAATTAAGTCATTTTGGCATCGATAATCTTATTGCTTTGTCAAATATAGCCATTATTGTAATGATGCTTAATACTCAAATATTTTGTAAAGTGACATTAAGTATGAGCTAAATAATGTCAATACATGAACATGAATAGTCTGGACATCTTTACGTGCCATGGTCCTTCTGTTTTACAATTACATCAGTTGTTTGAGAACCTTGATGCAAACCAGAACATCGTCTTTTGTTATATTTCATGTAATGCATGCTGGTTGAATCCCCAGCATCAAGGTAAAAGAAATTTCACATTTTAAGGCTTAATTTATTATTTTAATTCTTCATACAATAACTTCATACAAGAGCCTTATATGGCATTTCCAGACACATTTGAATTACTTGGTTTGACACAGTCGTTGTTTCAAAACTCTGTATACAAACCAATGATACAAGTGGTGTAAAAGCTCACTAGCTTTACTGTTTCTTAACAGGCTTAGTGGAGGACACTACTAAGTGTTTCACCACTTTAAAACATTTACCGCTCAACTACTCTTTTCCCTTGAATTTCATTTCTCATTATGACCATTTCAAGCTCAGATCCATTAAGTTCTACTCTCAGAAGAGACAGATTTAGCAATGTGGTTTGAGAGAGTTATTCTAGTGTAGGGGTCCTCTGGTAACACCCATGCCCATCTCTTTCTCATTCCAACACGCCCCTCCTAAAAGTCTGGCCTGTTGCTATGGTAATCTCTTGGCGTGATTAGGGTAACATGCTGATGTGAAAAGCAAGACCTATGTTAATGTCACTCATGCTGTTGTTTTGTAAGATGAAGTGGGAGTGGGTGCGAGTGTGTGGAACAGTTGTAATAAATTACAAGTCGTTAGGGCGCACACAAAGAAATAGGTCTTTAGATTAGGCCAATTTGGCTGATGCGGCTTCAACAAAATACTTTTTTGTTATCTGTGCTGAAAGGCCCTGGTCACCTATGTGACAGTCATCTGTTGGTGAATCATGTTCTCAGCTTTTTAGTTTAAACTTGTATTTTTTATGGGTTATACACAAGCTCAGACTCTGTCATGCATGGTCACATGATGTGCTTAGATTTCTGAAGGAGACACAATAATGGACACTGAGGATGTGAGGCTTGTCTATGTAGATACCTTTTGATTGCTCCAGCAACAAGAGCTAAGTCTAAGATGTGGAATAGTTCTGACAACATGTATAGTCCATAAAATAATACAGTTTGTGTTAAAATATGACAGAAAAACGACAGGGAATTCTACCTTGATGAGCCATATTGGTATTAACAAAATTAATTATTAAATTAATTATTCTTAACTCAATTGTGATTAAAGAAGTTAAGATATCCTTGGAGTCTTTATTTATTTTGTGTTGGGTATTTTAATGTTGTTATTTCCAAATAACCACTATAATTTTAAATTCCTTTCAATTCAATTTGTTAAGCTTTATTTTAAGACCTTGTTGACTTTTTGCTGCCTCCGTTACGTTGGCTTATTTAGAACTGAGATGTGGGAGGTAAAACATTTTTTTTTTACTTTCAAGTAGCCTGTGCCTTTTACCTTTGTTAGTCGATTATAAATTGAGTTACTAAGTGTATAAATGGCTAATTCTTGAAAAGCTGTCTTTGCATGCATTCATTTTAATAATCTCGGGCTCAAGTCGGGTTCAGACTCCTAAAGTAAAAAAAGTAAATAGAATCTTGAAGATTGGACTGGGCTGGGATGAACATTTTAGTGCCGATAACAATTCTACCCCTATACAATTCTATTTCATCTTATTTTTTATGTTTTTAAGTAAAATAAATATTGAGCCGCAGTCCCTTAAAGTGCTAAGTTGTGCTTTACAGACTATATACAACTTGTTATCTCTAAAGGGTAATGATCAGAGTATTGTAATTGTTTTAGTGATCAAGTTATTTTATTTTGTCTGCAAATAAGTTTCCCAGTGGGGTTTCTTTATTTCCTTTGTGGTTAGTGTTCATTAACCAAGGTCAACAGCACAATTTAATTTTGAGTACACTCTCAGTAAGTTAAACTAGAAGATTGAGGGCAGGAAAAAGAATCTAAAAAGTTGAACAGTAAAAGTAGCAGCAGTATCACAAAAAAAGTTAAAGTTTAGCTTGCATGAGTATTTGCAAGGAATATATAACATATTTTGCATGAAGTGAATCTGCAGAACCAAGAATAATATTGGATTAACTTACTCATAAAGGTGTCTTTTTCTCTGAATTAACATATTTCATAGCTTTTCTTGGATAATGTCGTAAAATAAGCATACTATGCACATAAGCCAAAACATTGAAGGAGATTTTATGTAACCAAACCATACAAAACTATTAGACCTTGTGTCTTACATTATATTGGACGGTTTAGCTTTTCTACTGAATTATTTTACATTGTTATAACAACTCTTATTCTTGCTTAGTCTTTTTTGAGAAATTGAGATATTTATTTTTCCCATCCGGTGTTCTTAACCTTGTGAACATACAGAAAATATCTCTGCATGAAATGAAGGAATTCATACACATGTGCAACTGTGGGCCTCACTTAATGTGAACTTCCCTTGAGAGTGAGACAAGTGATTTTGTCTGAGTGCTTTACGTAAGGTAAAATTCTTTCCCTCTCTGTTCTTTGAATTTCCTATTGAAAAAGAAAGATATTTTGAGTTTGGAGTCTCTTGTGTTGTGTCTCACTGTATGAAAGCAGAGATGAAAAATGCGGGGGTTTGCGTCTGATTGCTAAATGAGTCTTTCAATGTGATGAAAATATCATTTGTGAAATCATTACTCCCCATGTATAAATGTTTGTTAAAGATGAAGCAGTACAAGGTCTTTCAGAGCAAATTGTTAAAACAGTTATTGATGTCATCTACATTCTCTAGTATACACTAATCCACTGAAAGATGTTTTTCAACAATCTTACAGACTACTGAATAAAATAATGTATTTAGTGCTTTAACAGGGGCATCCTTAGCCCAGGTAAAATGGGGGTTGTGTCCCCAGATCTCAAAGTTGAATTGAATATGTGAGAACGATGTACAGATTAATTTTATTTACATTTTACATTTTTTAAATAATTGAATAAATGTTTGTTTTTTGCTTATGGAACATTGAAATCCACTGTCCCATTTCCACACTTTCTCTCTCTCTCTCTCATCACCCATCCATCAACACAGCAGCATGTACTTATTACACAAGCTAAACCCATAATAATTTTATAATATTGTGAAATATCAAGTGTAAAATATTTTTTTCCACTTGATAAAGATTATTGACTTCAAATAAAGAGCACTTCACATGAAATGTTCCAGATTTTATTTTTTCCATGCATGCTAAACTGGAACAATATCCATCCTGTTTGGAAGTTGTACTCGGTTTGAAAGTTGAGGAGGGCACAGCAGGTCAAAGCTGGTATTTGCTATGAATTCACAAAAATTGACTGCTGTGTCTGTAGATGTCTGTAGATTCACCATTTAAAGGTAATTTTTTTTTACTTTGGACTTGCATTAGATGTTTTTTTACTCTCTTTTAATTAACAAAAATTCCTGCTTGATGCTACTGCCTAGTCACAATTTTGGCCAAGTAACTTGATGGGATTTACTTACATTCCCTCTATCTTCCATCATCGGGTGAATACAAATACACAGTCACATTCTTTACGCCACTCACAAGTCAGTAAGAACCATTAGCTACATGTTTATTTGAGTCTTTAGACAAAAGAATAACATTAGATATTGTTATCAGACTACATCATTTTGGCAAAGGGTTTTTGTTACCCTTCATCTGGGTGCCTTCTTGAGAATATTAGCAGGGACTCTGACTTTCATTTTTATCCGAGTCCTCCTGAAGTTTACTACCATCTCCACTATTTTGAGGGTGTTGAGCTCCAGGTTGTTCAGACTGCACCAGAGCAGGAGTGGGAGAAAGGTGTGCTAAAGGTGTTCGTGGAAGTGTGTGCTGGAGGTGTTAATGGCTGCTAAGGGAGTCAATCGGAGATGTCTCAAATCTGCAGTAAAACTCAAAAAAGTTTAAATTGTTCACCAAGTTTCGATTACCCAAAGATGAAGATCATGGTGGTTTGTAGTTTGTGACGGTCTTTAGGCCTGGCCACACTGCAGCAGGTTCATTGGTAGCAAACCTGTTTTGCAGCTTTTCAGAGTAAGTTATTGTTTAATTTGTTGCTGGCCTGTTTGTACAAAGTGTGGACTCCACTTCTTTAGCCATCACCCATAGCCTGACGGAGCTGTTTGGGTTTTCCTGAGAACCATGGTTTGTCGTTGTTTTATATCACATAAGTCCAGATGAGGATCCAAATCTCTTCACAGAAATTGATGTAAGAGTCTAAGATCATCCAGATCTGTTGAAGAGTTCTCAAAAATGTTCTCACAACGTGTTTAGCAGCTTTGAGCTTTGGCCTGTAAGGTGGGATGAGATGTACAAGACATTCATTCATTCATCTTCATTTCGGCTTTCTTCCCTTTCGGGGTCGCCACAGCGGAATGAACCGCCAACTCTCTGGCTTTACACGGCGGATGCCCTTCCAGCCACAACCCATCATTGGGAAATATTCACACACACGCATACACGCTTACCTGACCAAAACAGGACAGTCATTCTACATCTACCAACTGGGGTCCTAAACTTCTACTAGGTGTATTAACACAAAAAGTACATACAAAATTTCATAAATGCTCTGTTTTCATAATGTAATCAAAAAAAATTTTTCTCTTTTTTTTTTTTCTTTTTACCAAGAGGGGACCATACCCCATGAGCGAAGTCTACCTATATAAGAGAGGACCTTAGAAAAACTCATGCTCAGTTGCCTAGAAAGTCGCTTTATTACACTGCTAACTTTCTTAAAATAAAAAAATGGCAAGGATATAAAATATACAATAATGTAATATGTTTACTTAAAAAAAATAACTCAATAAATGCACACACACACACACTAAGCGAACTCTACCTATCCAAGAGGGGACATTATTAAATCCAACCCACAGCTCTGTCTATAAACATGAGACTAAATCTTTCAACAATTTTGCACAGAATGAGGCAGTATTTGAACATTCATCTATTTCTGTCTTTTTTTATTTTAACTAAAACCATAAGAGCAAAGATTACATAACGCCCTTTGATGTTAAAGTATTAAAAAAAATGAAACAATTGTCACTTTAAATTTTAAATATAAGGAGATTAAAGATTGTTTTGTATAACTTTGTAGAAATTCCTCCTGAGGGAAGAAAAATTGTTTATAGTAAAAAAAAGAACTCTAAATAGATGCACACACACACTAAGCGAACTCTACCTGTCCAAGAGGGGACATTATTAAATCCAACCCACAGCTCTGTCTATAAACATGAAACTAAAATTTTTCAACAATTTTGCACAGATAAGGCAGTATTTGAACTTTCATCTATTTCTCTCTTTTTTTATTTTAACTAAAACCATAAAGCAAAGATTACTTAACGCCCTTTGAATGTTTAAAGTATAAAAAACTAAAATAATTGTCACTTTCAATTTTAAATAAAAGGAGTTAAAGAATGTTTTGTATAACTTTGTGGAAATTCCTTCAGAGGGAAGAAATATGTTTATAGTAAAAAAAGAACTCTAAATAGATGCACACACAACTAAGTGAACTCTACCTATCCAGCGGGGGACATTATTAAATGTAACCCACAGCTCTGTCTATAAACAAGAAAACAAACATCTTCCCTCTATATTCATGCACATAAAGAGGCAGAAATTTAACTTTAATCTACTTCTGTAAAATACATTTTTTTATAATTGCCAATATAGCGAGATTTGTATGCTCCTTCTCAAATGTTTAAGAATAACAAAAAAAAACTAATGTGACAAAATAAAATTACAGGGAATTAAAGAGTGTTTTGTATTACTGGATGAAAATTTCTCACGAAGGAAAGAAAATGTTCTTCATAAAAAAAAGAACTTTAAATAGATGCACACACACACACACTAAGCGAACTCTACCTGTCCAAGAGGGGACATTATTAAATTCAACCCACAGCTTTGTCTATAAACATGAAACTAAAATGTTTCAACAATTTTGCACAGAATAAGGCAGTATTTGAACTTTCATCTATTTCTGTCTTTATTTTAACTAAAACCATAAAGCAAAGATTACTTAACGCCATTTGAATGTTAAAGTATAAAAAACTAGAACAATTGTCACTTTAAATTTAAATATAAGGAGTTAAAGAATGTTTTGTATGACTTTGTGGAAATTCCTTCAGAGGGAAGAAATTGTTTATAGTAAAAAAAGAACTCTAAATAGATGCACACACACTAAGTGAACTCTACCTATCCAGCGGGGGACATTATTAAATGTAACCCACAGCTCTGTCTATAAACAAGAAAACAAACATCTTCCCTCTATATTCATGCACATAAAGAGGCAGAAATTTAACTTTAATCTACTTCTGTAAAATAAATTTTTTTATAATACCATATAGCGAGATTTGTATGCTCCTTCTCAAATGTTTAAGAATAACAAAAAAAAAAAAACTAATGTGACACAATGAAATTACAGGGAATTAAAGAGTGTTTTTTATTACTGGATGAAAATTTCTCACGAAGGAAAGAAAATGTTCTTCATTAAAAAAAAAAAAGAACTCTAAATAGATGCACACACACACTAAGCGAACTCTACCTGTCCAAGAGGGGACATTATTAAATGCAAACCCACAGCTCTGTCTATAAACACGAAACTAAAATATTTCAACAATTTTGTACAGAATGAGGCAGTATTTGAACTTTCATCTATTTCTGTCTTTATTTATTTTAACTAAAATCATAAAGCAAAGATTACATAACGCCCTTTGAATGTTAAAGTATAAAAACATTAAACAATTGTCACTTTAAATTTAAATATAAGGAGTTAAAGAATGTTTTGTATAACTTTGTGGAAATTCCTTCAGAGGGAAGAAATATGTTTATAGTAAAAAAAGAACTCTAATAGATGCACACACACTAAGTGAACTCTACCTATCCAGCGGGGGACATTATTAAATGTAACCCACAGCTCTGTCTATAAACACGAAAACAAACATCTTCCCTCTATATTCATGCACATAAAGAGGCAGAAATTTAACTTTAATCTACTTCTGTAAAATATTTTTTTTATAATACCATATAGCGAGATTTGTATGCTCCTTCTCAAATGTTTAAGAATAACAAAAAAAAACTAATGTGACAAAATAAAATTACAGGGAATTAAAGAGTGTTTTGTATTACTGGATGAAAATTTCTCACGAAGGAAAGAAAATGTTCTTCATTAAAAAAAAAGAACTCTAAATAGATGCATACACACACTAAGCGAACTCTACCTGTCCAGAGGGGGACATTATTAAATCCAACCCACAGCTCTGTCTATAAACATGAAACTAAAATATTTCAACAATTTTGTACAGAATGAGGCAGTATTTGAACTTTCATCTATTTCTGTCTTTTTTAATTTTAACTAAAACCATAAAGCAAAGATTACTTAATGCCGTTTGAATGTTAAAGTATAAAAAACTAAAACAATTGTCACTTTAAATTTAAATATAAGGAGTTAAAAAATGTTTTGTATAACTTTGTGGAAATTCCTTCAGAGGGAAGAAATATGTTTATAGTAAAAAAAAGAACTCTAAATAGATGCACACACACTAAGTGAACTCTACCTATCCAGCGGGGGACATTATTAAATGTAACCCACAGCTCTGTCTATAACATGAAACAAACATCTTCCCTCTATATTCATGCACATAAAGAGGCAGAAATTTAACTTTAATCTACTTCTGTAAAATACATTTTTTATAATACCATATAGTGAGATTTGTATGCTCCTTCTCAAATGTTTAAGAATAACAAAAAAAAAAAACTAATGTGACAAAATAAAATTACAGGGAATTAAAGAGTGTTTTGTATTACTGGATGAAAATTTCTCACGAAGGAAAGAAAATGTTCTTCATTAAAAAAAAAAGAACTCTAAATAGATGCACACACACTCTAAGCGAACTCTACCTGTCCAAGAGGGGACATTATTAAATGCAACCCACAGCTCTGTCTATAAACATGAAACTAAAATATTTCAACAATTTTGCACAGAATAAGGCAGTATTTGAACTTTCATCTATTTCTGTCTTTTTTAATTTTAACTAAAACCATAAAGCAAAGATTACTTAACGCCATTTGAATGTTAAAGTATAAAAAACTAGAACAATTGTCACTTTAAATTTAAATATAAGGAGTTAAAGAATGTTTGTATCACTTTGTGGAAATTCCTTCAGAGGGAAGAAATAGTTTATAGTAAAAAAAGAACTTCTAAATAGATGCACACACACTAAGTGAACTCTACCTATCCAGCGGGGGACATTATTAATGTAACCCACCAGCTCTGTCTATAAACAAGAAAACAAACATCTTCCCTCTATATTCATGCACATAAAGAGGCAGAAGAATTTAACTTTAATCTACTTCTGTAAAATAAATTTTTTTATAATACCATATAGCGAGATTTGTATGCTCCTTCTTCAATGTTTAAGAATAACAAAAAAAAAACTAATGTGACACAATGAAATTACAGGGAATTAAAGAGTGTTTTGTATTACTGGATGAAAATTTCTCACGAAGAAAAGAAAATGTTCTTCATTAAAAAAAAAAGAACTCTAAATAGATGCACACACACACTAAGCGAACTCTACCTGTCCAAGAGGGGACATTATTAAATGCAACCCACAGCTCTGTCTATAAACATGAAACTAAAATATTTCAACAATTTTGTACAGAATGAGGCAGTATTTGAACTTTCATCTATTTCTGTCTTTATTTATTTTAACTAAAATCATAAAGCAAAGATTACATAACGCCCTTTGAATGTTAAAGTATAAAAACATTAAACAATTGTCACTTTAAATTTAAATATAAGGAGTTAAAGAATGTTTTGTATAACTTTGTGGAAATTCCTTCAGAGGGAAGAAATATGTTTATAGTAAAAAAGAACTCTAAATAGATGCCACACACTAAGTGAACTCTACCTATCCAGCGGGGGACATTATTAAATGTAACCCACAGCTCTGTCTATAACACGAAAACAAACATCTTCCCTCTATATTCATGCACATAAAGAGGCAGAATTTAACTTTAATCTACTTCTGTAAAATATTTTTTTTATAATACCATATAGCGAGATTTGTATGCTCCTTCTCAAATGTTTAAGAATAACAAAAAAAAACTAATGTGACAAAATAAAATTACAGGGAATTAAAGAGTGTTTTGTATTACTGGATGAAAATTTCTCACGAAGGAAAGAAAATGTTCTTCATTAAAAAAAAAAGAACTCTAAATAGATGCACACACACACTAAGCGAACTCTACCTGTCCAAGAGGGGACATTATTAAATCCAACCCACATCTCTGTCTATAAACATGAAACTAAAATATTTCAACAATTTTGTACAGAATGAGGCAGTATTTGAACTTTCATCTATTTCTGTCTTTTTTTATTTTAACTAAAACCATAAAGCAAAGATTACATAACGCCCTTTGAATGTTAAAGTAAAAAAAAAACTATTGTGACTTTAAATTTAAATATAAAGAGTTAAAGAATGTTTTGTAAAACTTTGTGGAAATTCCTTCTGAGGGAAGAAATATGTTTATAGTAAAAAAAGAACTCTAAATAGACGCGCACACACACACTAATCGAACTCTACCTATCCAGCGGGGGACATTATTAAATGTAACCCACAGCACTGTCTATAAACACGAAAACAAACATCTTCCCTCAATATTCATGCACATAAAGAGGCAGATATTTAACTTTAATCTACTTCTGTAAAATATTTTTTTTTAAATACCATAAAGCGAGATTTGTATGGACCTTCTCAAATGTTTAAGAATAAAAAAATAAATAAAAAAAACTAATGTGACAAAATAAAATTACAGGGAATTAAAGAGTGTTTCGTATTACTGGATGAAAATTTCTCATGAAGGAAAGAAAATAAAAAAAAAAAACAACTCTAAATAAATGCGCACACACACTAAGCAAACTCTACCTATCCAGGAGGGGACATTAATAAATGTAACACACAGCTCTGTCTATAAACATGAAAACAAACATCTTCCATCAATATTTATACACATAAAGAGGCAGGAATTTATTTTTAATTTACTTTTGTAATTAAACACAAAAACAATGCAAGGTTTGCATGACGCCTTTCAAATAAATAAGGAATAAAAGAAATTAAACAGTGTTTTGTATGACTTCATGAAAATTCCTCACATGGGAAGGAAAATTTATTTTGTTTATTGTAAAAAAAACTCTAAATAGATGCACACACACCCTAAGCGAACTCTACCTATCCAGGAGGGGACATTAATAAATGTAACACACAGCTCTGTCTTTAAACATAAAAATAAACATCTTCCAGCAATTTTTCTACACAGAATGATGCATTAACCTCAACTGTAATCTGCACATCTGTAATTAAAACAAAAAAACATAATGCAAGATTTGCATGTCTCTGTTTAGCTGTTAAAGTAAATTAAATAAATAAACAAATGTCCATTTAAATGAAAATATAGGGAATTAAAGAGTGTTTGGTATTACTGGATGGAAATTTCTCATGTAGGAAGGAAAATTTAGTGTATTTAAAAAAAGAACTCTGAATAGATGCACACAGACACACTAAGCGAACTCTACCTATCCAACGGAGGACATTAATAAATATAACACACAGCTCTGTCTATAAACATAAAAATAAACATCTTCCAGCAATAATTCTACACAGAATGAGGCATTAACCTTAACTTTATTATGTACTTCTGTAATTAAAACAACAAAACATAATGCAAGATTTGCATGTCACTGTTTAGATGTTAAAGTAAAAAAAATAAACAAATGTCACGTTAAATGAAAATACAAGGAATTAAAAAAAGTTTTGTATGAATTAATGGAAATTCCTCACATGGGAAGGGAAAAAAGAACTCAAAATAGATTCACACACACACACACACTAAGCCAGGAGGGGACATTAAAAATAAAAACAAACAACTTCCATCAATATTTATGCACATAAAGAGGCAGAAATTTAACTTTTCTGGTTACATTGATTTCTTGGTTAAATTATTAAATCAAATGTCTTTTAAAATAAATCACAAATGTGTTTTGTTAAAATAGTGAGTTAAATAAAGCTCAGAGAAATATCAAAGAAATTTACTGGATAAAATTTCAAAACCTATTTCCTAGATAAAATAGTGATTTGAAGCTTCTAAAAAGAAACTTCAAAACAATATTTGAGTTAAAATATAAATGCAGAGAGTAAAACATTTCATGACAGTTTTGTGTGAATTTAATGATGTTTGGAAAACAACTGGTGGCGTCACGGTGGCGCAGTGGGTAGCACGGTCGTCTCACAGCAAGAAGGTCGCTGGCTCTAGGCTCGGCTGGGGCAGGTGGCATTTCTGTGTGGAGTTTGCATGTTCTCCCCGTGATCGCGTGGGTTTTCTCCGGGTGCTCCGGTTTCCCCACAAGTCCAAAGACATGCGGAATAAGTGAATTGAATAAGAACGATTGTCCATAGTGTTAAAATGTGAATGAGTGTGTGTGAATGTTTCCCAGCGATGGGTTGTGGCAGGGAAGGGCATCCGCTGCGTAAAACATATGCCAGTGAGTTGGCGGTTCATTCCGCTGTGGCGACCCCGAAAGGGAATAAAGCCGACATGAAGATGGATGGATGGATGGAAAACAACTGAATGATATTTAGTTTGTTGAAAGCATGCCAGAAAAAGATCTGCTTAAGGTGGGTGCAGGGTGCTTTAGTTATGGTAATGGCTTTCACACCTCCATACAGGGTGATACAGGGTGGGGGGCAGTGAGAATGCTGAAGCTAAACACACACACTGAAAGCTTTAGCCTCAACATTTGAAAAAAAAAAACTAAATTATAATGTGTTTAAAATGAAAACATATATACTACACTCATCAGGGAATCCTAAGCAGAGTACAAGCTTCACAGTGACCACCCCAAACAACACACAGGGCAGGCTAACGCTGCTCCATACTCCACATTAGTTTGTTGCTAAATGGCTAGCAACAGCATGAATGCAGTCTCGGAGCACAAAGAAAACTGCAGTCAAGTGAGCTGCATCTGTCTGACCAAGCCTCCACATTTTACCAGACACTTTCTACGTCCAGTCCGGGGCATCTGGACGGGTTCTATAAATTCATGTCCGGTGTTCACTCTTTTTCATAGGACCATTGCATGTGGGCATTGATTGACTGATGCTTGGCACACAATATAACGGTACTACTTTGTTGCGAGATGAAATACCCAAAAAGTAATTGAAAGATGACAAATTTAGATCTTTTTGTTTGTTAAGTTGGTTGTCTTTGTGAGACTCTTCTATTATTTATCTTATTACATTTATGAAGACATATATTGTTGAAGCTGGATTTCCAACAGTATAGATCATATTTACAACATTATTCCAGATCTTTTATTTATTTGTACAGAGTTTAAGAGAGCTTTTATTTTGTCACACGTTTTTACAGATTTAGTTCTATTCTATTACAGAAGTTAATTTTGCAACTTTAAAGCATAATAAAGTATGCTCATCAACCTCCAAGAAGCCTGGCTGAATTTGTATCTAGAGGCCGTGCCGATTATTTTCTTTTTTTTGGAAATCAAAATATGGTTGTTGTTTTTTTTTTACAAAATACACATACTCTGCCAAATATATATATATATATATATATATATATATATATATATATATATATATATATATATATATATATATATATATATATGTGTGTATGAACGTAGTACAAATGATTGCAGAGGCATGTCTCCATTCATTCCAGCAGATTTGAACATGGGTACACAATCCGAAACTTTACCAGATTTGCAAATTGTCACAGATAATGTCACAGTTTCCCAGTACCATGTGATGTCGTGATGGCAACGCTTTATGCCAAGCAATGTATTTAAAAAGTATCAAACGTGGAAAAAAATATTGTGACAAATTAAAAAACTGCAAATAGCATATTTTAAACTATCTTTGGAAAAAGTGCATAGTGTAAACAGAAAAAACATGAGACAAATCAGTTAACAATAGTATTTTTATCACCACATCTATTTATTCACCCAAACCCCTCGTGTTCATTTTTCAAATATTAATGAATTCACAACCAGACTCATAAATGTTGCTCTAGGACCCATGTACAGTGTAGTTTTTTTTTCTGGAAGCATGTGCGCAGTGATACAAACAAGTGTGGTGGAAAATGTTGAATGTTAGATGAATGGTTATTACAGACAGGCTGATCACACGATGTTGCATATCCACGAACACTTAACATACCTCTTATAACAAAATGTGCCTTAATGGTGCATCAGCCAGCACAAAAGTAAAATACTGCCAGATGCCTGTGTAAAGGGACACAAAGTAGAGAGTTTTGTTTTTCGTAAAACATTTGCAAAGTTTTGTGTGAGTTAACAGAGGTATGGTATCTGAAAGTCTCTCAAAGCCATTCTGGAAGATGTGTGTCTGTTCAAATGCTAAATAGGTTAAGGATGCAGTGAACATCCCCCGTGCAAAAGGCTGGGAGAGCTGTGAAAGATCAGTGAGATAGCTGAAGCCTCACACAAACTGAAAGGTTCAGATGGAACCTTTGGAAAAACAAAAGCTACAAGATGACAAAAGTATATTAACTGTATTCCTGGCATTGTCAGATGTTACAGAGGTAGGCACATTAGGGTCACTTCTTTAGCAAGATCCTCACTAAATAATAGTGAATCAGAGGTCAGAAGATTTAAAAAATAATTTAATGTCAAAAAAGTGGAATAAAACTGAAGTTTCAAAGCCCTTTTTTTACAATTAAGAATTGTAGTGGGGATGTAGAGCTATCAAATCTTATTTCTCAGTGTAAATAGTGGACTAAAGCTTAGAACACAAAACTGGAGTTTCCTGTTCTTATGCAAATTGAGGAATGGGTGCAGGGAACGAAGATCCTCTAGACACAGGTAATTTCACACCCCCGTACAAAGACAGGGAGAGAGAGAGCTGGAGTTAAAGAAAGTTTATTTCTTTAAATATTTCAATACTGAGAATGTATTGATAGATGCATTGTTTTCGTTTGAGTTGAACTTTAGAGGAAATTCAAATCATTTCTCAGTTTAAATAGTGAAATAAAGTTCACAGGAAGACACTTTAACTTACACATACTTTTTTTAGAAACCTATACATTCACATACATATTCAAATTCACAATAGAGATCCATGTGCCATCTCTTACTTTAAAATGGTTGTCAAGTAAAAGCCTTTTATAATTGCCACAACCAATCTCTTTGGAGATAGCTCAATGAATTTACTTTTGTAATTAAACACATAAACAATGTAAGGTTTGCATGACACCTTTCAAATAAATAAGGTATAAAAGGAATTAAAGAGTGTTTTGTATGACTTCATGGAAATTCCTCAAATGGGAAGGGAAATCTATTTTGTTGATTGTAAAAAAAAAACTCTAAATAGATGCACACACACACTAAGTGAACTCTACCTATCCAGGAGGGGACATTAATAAATGTAGCACACAGCTCTGTCTATAAACATAAAAACAAACATCTTCCAGCAATATTTCTACACAGAATGAGGCATTAACCTTAACTTTAATCTGTACTTCTGTAATTAAAACAAAAAAACATAATGCAGATTTGCATGTCACTGTTTAGATGTTAAAGTTAAAAAAATAAATAAACAAATGTCCCTTTAAATGAAAATACAGGGAATTGAAGAGTGTTTTGTATGACTTCATGGAAATTCCTCACATGGGAAGGAAAAATAAATTTTGTTTATTGTAAAAAAAAAGAACTCTGAATAGATGCACACACACACACACACTAAGCGAACTCTACCTATCCAGTGGGGGACATTAATAATTGTAACACACAGCTCTGTCTTTAAACTTAAAAATAAACATCTTCCAGCAATATGTCTACACAGAATGAGGCATTAACCTTAACTTTATTCTGTACTTCTGTAATTAAAACAACAAAACATAATGCAAGATTTGCATGTCGCTGTTTAGATGTTAAAGTAAAAAAAATAAATAAAGAAATGTCCCTTTAAATGAAAACAGAGGGAATCGAAGAGTGTTTTGTATGACTTCATGGAAATTCCTCACATGGGAAGGAAAAATAAATTTTGTTTATTGTAAAAAAAAAGAACTCTGAATATATGCACACACACACACACACACTAAGCGAACTCTACCTATCCAGTGGGGGACATTAATAAATGTAACACACAGCTCTGTCTATAAACATAAAAACAAACATCTTCCATCAACCTTTCTACACAGAATGAGGCAGGAATTTAACTTGAACCTACTTTTGTAATCAAAACAAACAATAAAAATATAATGCAAGGTTTGCATGTGACCTTTCAAATGTTAAAGTAAAAAAATAACAAATAAACAAATGTTACATTAAATGAAAATACAAGAAATTAAAGAGTGTTTCGTATGACTTCATGGAAAATCCTCATGTGGTAAGGAAGAATACATTTTATTTATTGTAAAAAAAGAACTCTAAATAGATGAACACACACTGAGCGAACTCTACCTATCCAGGAGGGGACATTAATAAATGTAACACACAGCTCTGTCTATAAACATGAAAACAAACATCTTCCATCAATATTTATGCAGATAAAGAGGCAGGAATTAAAGTTTAATCTACTTTTGTAATTAAACACAAAAACAATGCAAGGTTTGCATGACGCCTTTCAAATGTTAAAGTAAAAAAAATAAATAAATAAACAATTGTCACTGTAAATGAAAATAAAAGGAATTTTAAAAAGTGTTTTGTATGACTTCATGGAAATTCCTCACATGGGAAGGAAAAATCTATTTTGTTTATTTTAAAAAAAGAACTCTGAATTGATGCACACACACACACTCTAAGCGAACTCTACCTATCCAGTGGGGGACATTATTAAATGTAACACACAGCTCTGTCTATAAATATAAAAACAAACATCTTCCATCAATATTTATGCAACAGCATGAGGCAGGAATTGAACTTTAACCTACTTTTGTGATCAAAACAAACAAACAAACAAAAAACATAATGCAAGGTTTGCATGTCGCCTTTCAAATGTTAAAGTAAAACAATACAATAAACACATGTCACTTTAAATGAAAATATAAGGAATTAAAGAGTGTTTGGTATTACTGGATGGAAATTTCTCATGTAGGAAGGAAAATTTAGTGTATTTAAAAAAAGAACTCTAAATAGCTGCACACACACACACACACTAAGCGAACTCTACCTATCCAGCGGAGGACATTAAAAAATGTAACACACAGCTCTGTCTATAAACATAAATCTTTCATCAACATTTATGCACAGAATGAGGCAGTATTTGAACTTTCATCTATTTCTGTCATAAAAAAAATGCAAGGTGTGCCTGCTGCCTTTCAAATGTTAAAGTAAAAAAAAAACAAATAAACAAATGTCACGTTAAATGAAAATACAAGGAATTAAACAGTGTTTCGTATGACTTCATGGAAATTCCTCATGTGGTAAGGAAAAATAAAATTTGTTTATTGTAAAAAAGAACTCTAAATAGATGCACACACACTATGCGAACTCTACCTATCCAGGAGGGGACAATAATAAATGTAACACACAGCTCTGTCTATAAACATGAAAACAAACATCTTCCAGCAATATTTATATAGATAAAGAGGCAGGAATTAAATTTTAATCTTCTTTTATAATTAAACACAAAAACAATGCAAGGTTTGCATGACGCCTTTCAAATGTTAAAGTAAAAAAATAAAATAAACAAACAATTGTCACTTTAAATGAAAATAAAAGGAATTTAAAAAAGTGTTTTGTATGACTTCATGGATATTCCATGGGAAGGGAAGGGAAATCTATTTTGTTTATTGTAAAAAAGAAATCAAAATAGATGCACACACACACTAAGCGAACTCTACCTGTCCAGCGGGGGACATTGTTAAATATAACACACATCTCTGTCTATAAACATAAAAAAAACATCTTCCATCAATATTTATGCAACAGCATGAGGCAGGAATTGAACTTTAATCTACTTTTGTGATCAAAACAAACAAACAAACAAAAAACATAATGCAAGGTTTGCATGTCGCCTTTCAAATGTTAAAGTAAAACAATAAAATAAACACATATCACTTTAAATGAAATATAAGGAATGAAAGTATTGTATTACTAGATGGAAATTTATCATGTAGGAAGGAAAATTTAGTTTATTTAAAAAAAGAACTCTAAATAGATGCACAAATACACATTAAGCGAACTCTACCTATCCAGCTGGGGACATTATTAAATGTAACACACAGCTCTGTCTATAAACATAAAACAAACATGTTCCAGCAGGAATTTAACTTTGATATACTTTTGTAATAAAAAAAACAATGCAAGTTTTGCAAGCCACCTTTGAAATGATAGAGTAAAAAACATTATAAATAAATATACAAATGTCACTTTAAATGAAAATACAAGGAATTAAAGAGTGTTTAGTATGACTTCAATCTTCATGTGTAATGGAGAAATACATTTTGTTTATTATAAAAAATAACTTTAAATAGATTCATACACACACTAAGTGAGCTCTACCTATCCAACGGGGGCATTAATTAATGTAACAGGGCATTAAATTGTGTCATGTCTGAGGATAATTAAAAATATATCTTTTTTTTCTACAAAAAAATAGAAGTTCTAATCGGTTTATTAAGTCACAGCTGTGAGTGTATATAATAAATCAATATTGTGAATTATAAATCAAAATGTTTTGAGAATATTTTGCAGTTGTAACTTTAATGCTAATGTTAATAAAATAGAAATATATTGTATTTTTGTCTGTAAATTTAATTTCTTAAAATATTGTTTTAAGTATATTGTATGTTTAAACTAATGTAATTAAAATGTACATGCATTTTACAAGGAGTGTTCTCCTCCCCAGTGAGACTCAGAGCCTCCTGCAGCCATTAACTTAGACAATAGAGCAGTCTGCCGGAGTGTGAACGACGTGTGTGGATTAGCCCTGCAGGTCAGACTCCAGCCAATAGAGGCAGCATGGAGAACACACACAAAACACACTGTCCCCTCTTGGCTAAAAAAAAAAAAAATTGTCCAGAGTCCATTTCTGATGATTTTAGCTTGATTTAACACCAAACCAAGTGGGGACTGAAAAAATGTCCCCTTTTGGCTATGCTGTCCCCTCTTTGTTGGTGTGTAACCACACCACTGTCCACACTTAGATAGGTAGGGAAGTACACGCACGCACACACACACACACACACACTCATTCACACTTTAACACTATGGGGAATCGTTCTTCCTCAATTCACTTATACCGCATGTCTTTGGAAAACCGGAGAAAACCCACGCGATCACGGGGAGAACATGCAAACTCCACACAGAAATGCCAACCGACCCAGCCGAGGCTCGAACCAGCGACCTTCTTGCTGTGAGAAGACCGTGCTACCCACTGCGCCACCGTGACGCCCACATGTACAAGACCGTGATCAGAAAATATCAAGGCAGCTCTGGGGACAGGGTGATTATACGTCCGTTATTGTGGTGTAGCAGTGGTCTAGAACATTACCCTCTCTGGTGGAGCATTTAATGTGTTGCTTGAATTTGAGCAGTTATTTTCTCAAATTAGCTTTGTTGAAGTCCCCAAGAATAATAAGGACAGAGATGGGTACTGCTGGTCCGCTTTTGTGATCTCATCAGCCAGCTGATGCAGCGATTCGCTCACACACCCCTTTGAGGGGATGTAAACCCTGACGAGAGCATACGAGGAAAACTCGCAGGGTGAGTAGAAGGGCTTACAGTTTATAAAAAGTGCTTTCAGATCAGGACAGCAGATCTTCTTCATCACAGTTACATTTGTACACCACCTTTCTTTTATATATCCCTTTCTTTCATGTCCCTCCTCTCCAAGTTTTTCCCGTTACCCTCGAGTCGCGGTCCGATCTGAACAGGGTGAGTCTGGACAGGTTGACAGCGAAGTTTGGAATCCTTCAGTTGAGCCAGGTCTCCGTGAAACACAGTGCAGCAGAGGTCGAAAACTCTTTGTTGTTCCTGGTAAGCAGATGAATCTTGTCCATCTTATTTGGCCAGATGTATGCTGGGCAGCACTGTTCAGAATCCACGCTGGCAAAGCTTTGCAAGTTTGCCGCCACACTTCCCCATCATCCATCATCATACTTACGACTCCACCAACTAAAACGCACATCAAAACAGTCAAAAACCAGGGGGGTGCTGCCCAATGTTGCTCCAGTGTGAGGCGAATGAAATTAACCAAACAACTCAAAGGACAAACTAGCAAACATAACAATAATGTTAAAGAGCAGCGTCATCTTGGATCCACATGACCACTATATAAATCTTGCTAATTTGTATAGAGGTTAAATTTGATTTATGCTGACCTCAACCTTATCACTGTTCTGCTCCTCATTAGGGGCTAGAGATACAGTTGAAGTTGATTCCAGTAATAACTGACAGTTTGTTTGGGAATATGCCATTACTTTTAATACATGAAACGCATGCAGCTAATTGAAATTGAGATAATCCATGTAATCACCAGAAATGAATGGCATCTCACTTGAGCATCTGTGGGATTTGAATGGTTGCTATGTTCATTTGATCAGAATCAGGAAAAATATCTATAACTCATGGTTTGGTAACTATGATCTTTGCATTTTTAATCTGAAACATTTCCTGTAATTCAGTCTGGCATCCAAACAACAGTTGAGTCAATCATTTCCGAGTCATTTCCTTTTTCAGATTTCAAGGTTTAGTTTTCTCTGTTATTGAGGTTAGGAATAAAATATTCAAGATGCACTGTACTGTGAAACCCCATTACCCTCTTAAGACCCTATGGCACTCTAGAGAAGACATTCATAATTTAGTGTGGCTAAGGGACAAGAGAAAGTAGTGATGACTGTACACATTCATTTCCGATGTATATACATTTTAACAGTGTGAAACTGAAAAACTAAAACTGGCTCTTGGCTTTCTCAGAGGACATATGGATCAATAACAATATAGTATTCAAAACATGCTGTGTATTTGAAAATTTCTTATTAGAGTTGGAAAACATCTGATGACATCACATTTTTGTCCAACAAGGACCAGCTATGTTATATATACCACTTTGTAAAGACTTGTAAGAGTCTTAAATCACCTTTTATACAACTACTGTAACGCTCTTCTCACTGGTCCTCCCAAAAAGACCATCAAACAGCTACTGCTCGTTCAGAATGCAGCGGCTCGAATTGTAACCAAAACTAGAAAGTCAGAACACATTTCTCCAGTTCTTAAGTCTCGTTCAGAATAAATGTTAAAGTTCTGCTGCTCTTATTTGAGTCCAAAGATAACTTATCACCTCAATACCTAACAGACATGATCAGTGAATACACACCAAACAGGAAACTAAGATCCCTCAGATCAAATAAATTTGATCTACCCTGGGTTAATTCCAAACAGGGTTAATACTCCTTTAGCACACAGATGGAACCAGCTTTCAGAGGAGATCAAGGGTGCTAAGTCACATTTAAAACCAGGCTAAAGACACACCTGTTTAGTTGCGCTTTTGTCGACTGAGCACCAACGTCTGAACAACTATTTTATTTCTGCACTTCACTATCATAATCTATGTATTAGTTTTCAGTTTTTAATCATTATGCTTTTATATGACTTTTTAATGCTTGATTTTATTAAAATTTACTTTTTTTTTTACTCTTTGTTTCCAATAAATAACTTTGAATTACCCTGTGTACGAAATGTGCTATACAAATAAAACTTGCCTTGCCTTGCCTTTTATGATATGTAATGCTTTCTACAAATTTTACAACTACAGCATATGCACACAGAAAACAAATGCAGACAGACATGATCACAAATACACAATTCAAACATATTTAAAGTATGATTCTTCTCAAGGCAAATTCATCCATTCACACACACACACACACATATGATGTACCAATATCTTAAGAGTAGATGAACATCACTTGAAATGCAAAACTGCATAACAAAGAACACTAATATGGTTTTAAGATGTCTGTACAATATTCATAAAGTTTTATGGACACTTGCACTTTTTCTACTAATTCTATAAATATATGGAGTGTTCTCATAGTAAAAATCTTAGTCTCATCCCCATTCATATGTACCCCATTTTTTTTCTACAGTAGGTTACAATGTGCCTCCACATGCAAATGAAGGCTAGGTGAAGTTTTTTTTTTTTTTACATTTGGAATATCGTTTTCATTTTTTGGGTAAGAGGAGGAGTTTGCCATTGACATAGCTTTTTTGTTTGCAAAGTTGTAGTGGATGGAATGAGTATTGTGTTGCTGTTCACTGTACCAATTCATGGCTTATGATATGTACAGGACAATATGATCACCACTAGACTGCAACAATATGAGGGTCAATGTTGTACTTTTTTCAAACATATGCTTGTGTGGATGTGAGTTTTTTTTACTGATTAAGACAAACCAAGTTTTGAAATAAATAAACATGTTCTTTGGGTTAGATGTGCAAATTTTGTAACAAAGAAAAGATTTGGACTAAATTGATTTCTTTCAGCCTTTTTATTAATAAATAGCATGGAGAGGTTTACAGCTTTCAAGGTTGAGGGTATTCTTGAATCTGAGATAAAAAATAAATTATCTCTTCCAAATTTTGATTTACACAGACATTTCTTAGAATTAAAAGAAAGGATTGTCAATTTGTTTGTAGATAATGCCTTTTAATGATAGTAGGAAAAACAACCAGAAATATAAACAATAATCTCTGATTTCACCTTTAGATTTGGCTAAAATTGTCCAAGTTCAGAGAAAACACAGATAAAGTGGAACTTTCAGAGAGCATGACATTGAATCTCAGTAACAATGTTTACTTTTGAATTATTAAAAAAAGAACATATTTTAGCTACATCAATATGTCAATAACACATTTACATGTTACACCATATTCCTTTAATACATTAACAATGAAGATGAAATATACAAAATATTAATTAAGCAAATCTTTACAGTTCCACAGTTACATTTCAATACACTTCAGACTAGTGAATGTGTCAGACAAACAAGACTTAAATTAAGCTTTTGGAAGATCAAATCTAACATTGTGCAAGCTCTTCTTGAGGGATTTCAAGAATGTAAGACAAAATGTGTATTACACCGCCCTCCAGTGATTGTTTGTGCAACTTGCAGGAATCATTGCACAGGTCATCTCATTTAGAAATCGGTGGAGTCTTAAATCTCTTTCTAAAGAAGCTAGAAGATTGTGATTGCCTCTAAACATCTGATGTGTTATAAATAATAGAGATGTGGTGTTTTTTCCCCCATATATTTTAAATGAGAATTATTCTCTGTGGTGATTAATCTTTTTGGTGACCATTCTTCAAGTACTTAACAATGCTGTACTTCTTGTAAAAGGCAGATTTTCAAACATGTGTTCAAATGTTTTGCCTGATTTCACAATTAACTAATATGGCAAACCAGTGCTATTTTTTCCTCATTATTTGAAATTTGTTATGTCCTCCTGTAGAGAGCCTTATGCAGGGGGCAGAAGTGGATCTGCAGCAGGTGGAAGGCACTGTGATGGCCTTGGAAAACATCTTAAAAATGTGGCTACACGACCAGGGAGGAGACAGCGAAAACCTGCATTTGTTATTACCTCCTTCTCTTGCAGCAGGCAGTACACTTGCTGCTGAGAACAGACCAAACTCAGGTATACTATACAACTTTTAGCACTAACACGCCATGTGATCATAAAGACCTACTTGCAGTAGAATATTGTTATCTGGGATCTTTGTGTGATTCAAAACCTTTTTCATAGAATAATAAAAAAGGGATTTATGATAGTTTACTGGCTTCTGCTGGATCTAATGTCACCAATTTCTTAATATGAACCAAAGCTATAGGTTCATTCATCTGGAAATACAGTATTTAGTTTGGTGAACATTCCTAACATGTAGAGTATGTGATATTTCTTGTGATCATGTCCCCTCTGCAGTCTGTTTGAAGTGTGACATGCAGGAGAGACTTCTCAGCCCAGCACTTCTTCCCAGCACTCCTGAACTTGGAGCCAAAACTGAGAGCATTCAAGATTTCCAGCCTCAAAATAAGAGCCTCGGCAAACAGAGCTTCTCACCACAGTGTCTACAAGTCGTAAAGTACGTTAACATCTTTAGTGAGAATTGAACATGTCAATGGCAAATTATTCTGTAAACTAATCCTCCACTGCTACCAATAGGGATATTCAAGGTTCAGTTTGTTCTGGTTCTCTATGAAACGTAGCTAATAAACATAGTTAATATGCATTCTGTTCCAAAGATAAAAAGTGTGAGTCATTTAAACAAAGTCAGATTTTAATCGGACAGCTATGTTTGAGTTCTCTGTCTGCCATACAGTCATTCATTGTACTTTTGTGTTTTGCATATTATTTTCATGCACATGACCTAATTTTCCAAATTGCTGATACCACCATATACCACTTGTTTGTTCCTAGTAATTATTTGCCAAGCTGACTTTTATATATTTGCATTTATGTTTGTTTTATTTTGAAGGGTTCACATCAAGATAGTTCAATTTTTTATACACCATTTGACTAAAGTGCTGTTACAGGGATCTGTTGATTTTTGTCTCTACCTCATGTTGGTCAAAATTATGGACACCTCTAAATTAGTCAAGAGGTCATGGCTTGGCAAAATTCAAGCACCTTTAGCTCTTGCATTCACTTCTGACGTGAAATTCTTTGTCCTATGGTATTGAACTATCTAAGGAAACCACTGGAAGAGCAGGAAAATTTTTTTTTCAGCAATCCACTTACAGAGGTTGTGCGGCAAGGCGTGGTAATTTTATTTATATAGCACATTTGCGTACACATTGTCAATTATATGTGCTTTACAGGGTAATAAATACAGGTCAAAGATAAAAAATCAAAGGATACACCTCTAAAATACTTACAAACTGGTTACAATTCATAAAATAAAATAAAAACAGAAGTTCTTAAGTGCAATACTGTTCGGACAGCAGTTCTCAGCCAGTTAACACACTCAATTAGATGAGTTTTTTGTCTGGATTTGAATATTATTTACATTTTAACCCCTCTAAACTCTTCTGGATGGTTCCAGCTACAGAGACATAGTGACTGAAACCAGACTCTCCTTTTTGGTCCAAACCCTTTCTAGTTCTGGTCAGGATCGTACATACAAGCCTCTTCCTTCTTAATATGATCTGAACCAATTTGTCACTGTCCCAGAAAGATCAACATAGTCTTCCAGCCTTTCAATGCAGATGCTATAATTGACCTGTGTTGAAACCACCGTTCAGTAAAACCAAAGTAAATCTGTTATCTTTCCTGAATCTGTGTTTCTTTTTATATCTGAAATTTCAAATGTAATAGACAGAAATGTAAAAAAATATACTTTGCAAATTAATTAATCCAGGAATAGTTTTTTTGTCTCGTTCTATTTCTAATATGTAGAATAATTTCATCAATTATTCTAATGTTGTTTTATACCCCTCAGAAAAGGAAGCTACTCTTTTGAGTGCTTTTTGGTTTAAAAGCCTTTTGAGATCAAAGTTTGGCACATAAAAGTCAACCAGTGGGAATGCTTTAAGAGAGAATGGGTTGTGGTTTGGCAATGTAGACATGAAAAAAAGTTTAAATAAATATTCAATACCTTGTTATCTGCAAAGTGAGTGAAAATTGACCCCTGCTAATTTTGACATGGTCAGACAATAACTTTAATCAACGTTTTTTTTTTTTCAACTGTGACAGACAAATAAAAAGCTACCTAGCTGAGAATACTCTTAATGAAGGATTATCAATTTTTTTTGCAAAAGACCACTGTCTAAAGAAAAAATCAACCAGATACCACAATGTCCACTATTACAAGTTATTCTGTCTCAATGTTGAAATTGTCAAGGATCACAGGACGAGACAGTATGGATCTTTTAATCTCTTTAATAAAAGGATAACAGCTAAACCTGTGTGCAGGTTTTCTTAGGTTAGTAATTGTTCCGGGGTTGTTGGGGTGAGTTTGATGTATGGAGGTGATGACGATGCCGGGAAGGGAAAAGGAGACAACTGGAAATGAAAGGAGTTTTCAGGATAAGGGGGTAAGGGTCGATCACAATGGTGGTGGTGACGTGCAGAAGGGAACAGGATACGACTGGGCACCCTAAAGTGTCAGTGGTGGAGAAGTTTTTGGACGCGGGCTCAGACCAGTGTGCAGGTGATTGGCCAAGCACGAGCTCCTAATTCAATCCAGGTGAAATGCTAAGCTGCTCATCAGGTGCCTGGCACTCAGACACGACACTACTACACCCCCCCCCCCCCCCCCACACACACACACACATACAGGACAAGACAGTGCGGATCTCATTCTGTGTGCAGGTTTTCTTAGGTCAGTGATCATTCCGGGTCAATCGGGGTGAGTATGGCATATGGAGGTGATGACGATGGTGGGAAGGAGATGATGAAGCGCAGGAGGGAACAGGAGATGACGAGTCTTCAGGATTTGTGGGTCAGGTAGGTAAAGGATGGCAAGGTTGATCATAATGGTGACGGTGACACTCAGGAGGAAACAGGAGATGACTAGAGTATTCAGGTTCGTAGTCCAGGTGATTGAGGAAGTGCGGGGTCGATCACAATGGTGATGGCAGGAACAGGAGAGGACTGGTCACCCCGACCTGTGATGGGTTGGAGACCTTTATGGTGATGGGCTCAAATCAGCGTGCAGTTCAAGCAATTCAAGTCAGTCTGTTAAATAGGCTTACACTGTATTACACCAACTTACTCTGGAAATGCATCCAGTTTCATACATTCAATCCGTTTCTCTAGAAACCTTTGGTTACTGCAATTATGTTGGACTTTGTGCCTTTTTCTTACTTATATGGCAAAACTTTTTATTGTTATATCCAGGTAAACTCTATCCTTAAAGTAAAGTGTCTAATGTAGGCTTCACACCAAGCGCCAAACAAGCGAGCAGAACGTGTCCTCCGTGCCTATGTGACACGGTTTTACTCGTGTCACTCACATGAAGACGTCCACTCCCTCCGCTTACGAGAATGATGCAAATCTAAGCGCAAGCTTGCCGAGGGTGGGACAGGAATGACAGGACCGGAGCATACCTCCACCATTTCCCTGACCCTTACTGCTGTCCGACTCCCCCTCTCTTGTTCTTTTCTCCTCTACTCCATTCTCCTCAATTGCTGATGTGAATTTTACCACTTGATAAAAAATAATGTCACAGAAGAGCAAGATTAGTTGTCACGCACAAAACGTTTGTCTGAGTTCAATATTTTCTTCTCGGACGATCAATCCAGTATTGCGTCTTTACATAGACTTTACATAGAAATCAGCCACTCTTTCCTGATCATTTGCGCTTGGTGTGTAGGCACCTTTATTCTGGACTGCTCTGTCTTTCACTTTCTGTGTATGACTCAGTTTGCGTTAGTGTTGAATTAATTCCTCTTTGTGTTATAAATAGACAGATGCTCAGGACTGAAAATAAAGTGTACGGATCATTTATTTTTATACATATTAGCGATGTAATTGTTGGAATCACTACTGATTAAATGTACTTTTTTGAGACTTGTAAAGTTGTGCTGACTGAGATTCTTGGACAAAGTATCAGGCAAGACTTCGGATAAGGTTTCAGAGCATCCTTGACTCGCATAACATCAATGATGAATAGGTCATTCATCCAATCCCTGTAATCACTCACATATAATATATAAGGGTATGTGAAAGTGAGGGGAAGGAATATTTGAAGTTTATTTCAACAATACGTGACAGAATAACTTAACAAATCCAGACAAATTCATTTGAAAATTATATATTAAATTAAGGGTTAAGTTGAATAAGTACTTAACCTCTTATAAATAACCATTGTTTATGCTTCTGTGTACATTTAGTACATCAAACCTAGCCAAGATTCTTCTCTTAATAGTATTATATACTTTATAAAGGTTAGTATTCACGGTTTTAATTTTTCATATTTTCGATTCTCTTTTTGTGCTGTAATTTTAAAAAGAGATGGGAAAAGTTGAGGAATACTCTGATCTAGGCTTTATTGTTTCTGTGTGTGATAGGGTTCTTCATGCAGATGGTGTGTGCCAGTCTGTCCTATATGGACTACCACTCATAATTAAACCCACATCTTGCTGGCAACTGGAATGGGATGAAATGGAAACCAATCACCAGAACTTTCATGCGCTTTGTCACATCCTGAAAGTCAGTGTCAGTCTTTTCAAATGCATCAGTGTACATTTTCTTGTTGTTAAACCTATTCTCTTTTTCTGAAGACTCGGGATTGGTTCCTGTTGGCGTGCTCTGTTCCGGGTTCCGAGTCTTGCTCAAGTTCTGGAGTTTTGTCCTATTATGTACTTCAGTCTTCTGGTTCTCTGTCTTTGCTTTTGAAACCTGTGCTGACACGAGAACTCATGTTGCCCTGCTCCCTGCCTCTCGCAGTTGAGGACCCACCACTGCCTGCCCTTGACACTGTGGAGGTGCCTTTATAAAAAAAAAAAAGCTTGAGTTTATCAGATCATGTTTTTTAACATGTTGACAGTGTTGTCCGAACTTCACTGCTGTGCTGAAACTAAAATATTTATATTTGTTGTTTACCTCTATTCAGAGTGCCATAGAACAGCTTGAAAAGGACCCTGTTTTTAACCCTCTCTGTTTGGATTCCAACCTTTATCAACACTTGAGAATCAGAGGCTTGCTAAGTCGCTCAACACAACCCTTTGGAGCACAAGGGCAGGGCCGCGGGCATCGCAGGGGCACCAGCCGACCACCAGAGGGATCCACACAGCGTCAGGTTAGAGAAAAGTGAAACAAAATAAGAAAATGTCTGTAAGAGGAAAAATTTAGATCTTTAAAGTTAGAATTTGAATATCATCAACAAATGTATATAATGCAAAATAAATTCCGTGCATGAGATGGGGTGTTTAGTACTATACCTATACAACCAGTGTCCTGTAGGCCGCTTAATAATAGTAACACTGAATCAGCAAGCATATTCTCTCAGAGATAAATGAAGACAGGAGAGTATTATTTCTTCATAGGTCGATAATATGTATAGCGAAACAACATTACATGTGGACTTTCATAGATTAAATGTGAACATGTTAAGGAATAAGATTGATGTATATACATAACTGGCGCTGGTCATACAATTAGAATATCATGAAGTAATATAAAGGAAACTTGTATATTATATTCATCGCTCCAGTAATTTCAGGCAAAGGAAGCTCCAATTTACATTTGAATGCTGTACATCTTCATACTTTTCATGTTTATACTCTTCAGTTGGCTTTAATAATTTAAATATCATACTCTTCATTGGTTTTAATGATCATTTATACATCAATCAGAATGTAGTGATACAGTGTTTTTTAAAGGCTTATAGTTGCTCAAATAACTTTTAAAACTCATAATGAATAGCGATAGAGTTGAAATGAGAAATCCGTTTGTCCTTGCAAAGTCTTAAAGAGGACAATTATGGGGTTTAAATATTAACAAGTTAAATAAAGCTAATTTGTGGGCATTATAGAGTTACCAATAAAAGTGAAATGTTGTTTTTATGTTGTGTGAAGTGTAATTAACAAATATAACTTATATAAAAGTTGTGTAGTTGATGTAGGAACTGAAAATAATGCTTGAGATGAAAATGAAACAAGCCAGTAGTCACTTAAAAATATTAGAACGCCCACACAACAGGATGACAAAGTGAAAAGGAAGAAAACATTTCTCATTTTACAGGCAAGAAGCAAAGAACGTTTCATATAAAAAATAAAAAAACAAATGTGTTCTTGTGACATGAAGAAGAATAGATTACCTTATCAAGAATGTATTTGTGTATTCACCATAAAGCTAATAAACATTTTTGCAAGACTAGATAATTTACTTTTTTTCTCAGTCGGAATTCTGTTGCTCCTCATAAATATATGGAAATTAAACATTTTAATGGAAAAGCAAATATATACAGGGTTGTGAAAGTGTTCCCATCCTACCAGATCTCCATTTATTTATTTTCTATATTCACAGTAATGTTTCAGATTAAACCTATTTAAATTTAAGCCAACAGGTAAATACATCTTGCCGTTTTAAAAAGTTACGGGGATACAAATACAAACTTTTTTTTTGGTTGTAAAGTGCTTTCCCCTAATACCTAATAACTGCTAGGCCAAGTTGAGCATTAGAAATTAAGAATTACAGTTACACTGATGTGAAGGAATTTTCACCCTCTTATCTTTGCAGAATTTTTATAATTCAAGCATATTAAAAGCTCTTCTTGAATGAACAGGTTTACCAACCCAGACCATACCAAGAGTTCGAGCTTGAGGTCACAAACAGATGGCCAAACATTGTCTTTCAGAATTTTTTAGGTGAATTAATTATTCCATTTTTCACTGAATGTCTTCAAGTATCTGAATCAGCAAAAAACAACCCCAGAGCATTACTCTAACACCACCATATTTCAATGTTCCGAAAGGTGCTGTTACTTTTACATCTACCTAAAAGTTTAACTATTGTCTCAACAATCAGCTGAGTATTTTCCTAAAAGTTCATCCAGATATTTTTGCAAAACCGAGACCAGCCATGATGCTCTTTTTGCTCAGCAACAGGAAACTATTTGGAAATCATTGAACAGTAGTGATGTTTCCATTATTTTGCAAGATCTTTACAAAGCTCAAACAAAAGACAAATCATACAAAAACTTAATAATCATTCATTTAAAAACAATGATTTATAGACTTTATGCTTAATTCCCTTCATTTGAATCTTTGTTGAATCCTTTTTTTATTTGTCAGGTCACACACCGTTAAGATACTTTCCACAGTCAAGTCGCAGAGGGCAGCTAGTCTGCAACTAAAGTATTATTCAAAATAAGATTGTTAAATCATTTTTTATTATAATATACTCTTTAAATTGAAGCTTTGCAATCGAAATGGATCCACCTGTATTGAAGAGTTTGTCATGATTTGTGTTTTGTTTGACAGGGTCGACAGGCTCAGAGTCGAGCACGTGCCACAGTGGCTCCTCAGCCCTCTGTTCCTTTAAACAAGATGCCCCGGCTTTCACTAACTCTTCAGCAGTCTCGACCCTTTCCCCCTGGCTCCTTTTTTCAGGACAGCTTTGAGGAGGAAGACAACATAATGATCCAGTAAGGAGAAATAGAGACAATTTGACATTTAACTTAAAGAGGAAATTTCATTTTCTCACTCAAACTGACACCTAGCTGCTGTCCACAAAACCCAGATTCAGAGCACTCTTTTCTAACCTACCACAAACAGGATGTTACCTAATGTACTTCGAGATAGATTACAAAATATTTTAGCGACATTTATCTTCTCAGAGTTAGCAGCTGGCTTCAGCAAATTATAAAATTCTCAGCTTTTATTTCAAAGTATGAAAGAGATCAAAATTTAAAGAAGAGCATGATCTCACATACAGTTTGTTTTTCAAACTCAAATTTCTCAGTTAATCATTCATCAATGTGTAACTTGACATTTAAAAAAAACACATTTTGACTTGTTTAAATAAAAATCTCATTTTATACTGCAAGTTTTGAATTAATATTCGTAATTTGGATGGGAAAGCTCTCTCCCGGAGTTTTAATCTAACTAACAGCCACGCTGTACAGTTCAAAAAGCTAACTTTCCAGCTTCTGATGCTGCTACCACGCCTATTTACAAGAACAAAAAGAATGGCTGAGTTCATGATTTGCTCAGTGCAAATACTGTGCTAGAAAACTAGAGTGTGAAGAGGAAGAGTGCAAGAGAAGACGAAAACTAGAGTTATTGTCTTCCTTGAAGGAATCCTTCACTGGAGCCTAAAGGGACACACACTGTAGTCAGCTGAGCAGGAAGTCGTGGTCATCAATGAGTAACAGAGGGCAAAGAGAAGAGAAAAAGAAAGAGGTCACTGTGTGTAGCCTCACAATCTCGAGGAACAATGCTTACATGATTTTGAAAGCAGACTGAGGTCTGCTTTAATGCAACTCAGTGGTCTCTTACTACAGCCAATCAGTACAGGCGCATTAAGTTTTCCGCCATTCCACCCACCTAGCACCCACAATGTTGTGGAATATGCACAAAAGACGACTTGTGAGTGGAGTTCAAAACATTTTCTTGCTTTATCGTCATACTTGACGTTCGTGCTTCCTAACTTCTAAGTGGCTCAATACAGTTAATTTTTTTGTAAAGCTTGTAAGCTTGTCTTTGGTTCAGTTCAGCAAAATCAATTAAAATTTAGTAATAATAAATACATATATAAACCTTTTGAGTGTCTTGTTGAGTGTTTTTTTTTCTCAGTATATTTTTGACAATACACACAATTTTGTTATAGCAGTTTAGTTTGAACAACACTTTAAGAAGTAAAAAAAACTTCTATTACCATTTATAATGATATTCTGATGTGTTAATCAGAATTCCAGAGAGAAGTATGTCAATGCAACTATACTTAAAAAAAAATATATATATATATATATAAATGCAAACCTTGACATTCAAAGGCAGAAACCTCATAGTGATTTCGACGGCAACTAACATTAACCAATCAAAGTGAAAAGTGCATTTAAACAGTAAAGTTATCCGGTCTATAACTCAAGCTAGCCTACGTTCCTACATAGTGTCAACTGGTTTAACCCCTATTTCAGAATGCACCTTTTAAATCAGTTATATCAATGCATTTTATTTTAACAACTAATTTAAAGTGGTCATGACCCTTTAAATCAAAGCATGGTTGGAAAGGCTTTGTTTTGGAAACAGTTTACCTATTGAAACAGTTGGTTAAATGTTTCCAGCAATTTAAATGAAATGGGGGCTTCTTAGCTTGAGAAACTTAGAGAGGCCAGATCTCGACTCAATTACACAAATGTTTGAAAGATGTTGGTGTCAAAACCTAGATATGACATGGATTACCTATTTTGTTATTGCGAGTTGTTTTTGCCTTTATTGTGATTGAGAGTTGAGAGCCTGGAAGCAAAGTAGGATAGAAAGAGAAAAGAGGTTGCTTGGCCAAGTCAAACTTGGGTTGTCCGATGTGCATTTGTGATCATGATACCTTAATTTTTGCAGATTTTTTAAATGGTGACAGCTGATTCTACCTAGTTTTCAAATGAAGCTCATTTTAAAATACATATTTTTATATTCCAAGTTCAACCTATAAGTAAAAATTACATAATTGATGCAGTACAGTATAAGACAAGTTGGTGGATTTGAACAGAATCGAAATGAGCCTCATTGCTGTATACTAACAGTTAATTTCCCCTTTTATTTCCTTGATACTTCAGACAACAGCAGCTCAGTTCTCTTTTCTGTTTAGCTATCCAAGCATCAAGTGGCCAGTGGAACAAAAACATTAACAGAACAAAATAAAAACAGGAACTAGCACAGCGATGCATCTAAACTTAACCAGTGGCACATTTTTAGTTCACAAATGGCAAAACTTCATCACCCACACCTGCTACTTACAGTGATAAAAGTGTGAGAGAGCTTCACTATTTTTTGAAGAGAACGATGAACCATTTTCTGTCACCCTAATATTTTCACCTCATAGTTAAATGATGAAGAATTACTCATTTAAAAAGTAGACAAAAATCACAAGAAACACACATTTAAAATTTTGCAATATATGACATCATTTTACAAGCAGGAGATTGGGTTGAGTAAGTGCATTCTTTTCAATTACTCTGTTAATTCCCTTAGTTATCTAATTTTCTAATTATTAAATAATTAAAAGCAGTATGTTCGTGGTTGAGATATTCTTTGTACCATTAAAAAGCTTCAATATTAAAGTAAAAGCTGGAGAGAGGACAGAAGGAAATGAGCAACAGGGTAAATGAGAAAGAAAACAGGACAGAGAACAGCCTGTTCCTTTACACACTGCCAGGCAGACACATAGTTATTCAGCCAATGTTCAACTTCCATCAGAAGTGAGACTACTTTTTTAAATAGATGGGTCATTTTAGGGCTAGATGAGGAGTTTAAAGTGGAAGATAGTGTACAGGTCATACATTTAATTTTGTATATGTTTTGCACTGTTCATGGAATTACAATATATAACAATTTTGACATAAAAAATTTTCCCGTTTAATTAAATCACATTCAATCTTCAAAAGGAAGATCTATAAAACAGCAAGTAGATGTGCAACTTGAGATCCAGTAACGATGGCCACTGCTGTCTTATTGGACAACAATGAAAAATATTCATTTGTCATTTTGAGTGTGATAGTAACCTACTGAATGAAAGCAAAGCTGCGAGTGACAGAATATGAGTGCACTGATACCAATACCAGTATCGGTCCAATTCTGTGCTCCAGAGCACTACTCATACTTGGCAAAAACTGGACTTGTCTACTGGACCTGAGGTGCGAGATCAAATCACTGACACATCGCTTAAAACATATACATTCACAGCGTAGTGAAATTGCAAGAATGCATTTAGACAAGCAAAAAAAACCCTCCATGTCTTCCTCAGTTTAACCGCGCAGTGTATTGAAGAGGTTTGTACCCCACGAAGTGTCAGTTTTGTGCCTCACACATCAGCATGAGGCATGTGTCTGAGAACATGCTTCAAATGTGGAGAATCACTAAACGTTCTTTTCATGTTGTCCTTTGTTTTTGAATTTGAAAAGCATTATAAAAGCCCTGAATGATGCTAAATTCTGCTGCTTTCCAACTTGATGTTAATGTGGGGCTTAATGGAACAGATGAGAGCAGTGAATGCTGAAGCAGTTAAGAAACCTTCGCAGAATGTAAAAGCTGCCTCCCACATTTAATGAATAGATTTATTAAAATGTTTCTCTTTTTTTGTCGGTTAAATGTGTTTTCTTTATGGTAAGTTTGGCAAGGTTTTTTCTTACAATGAGAATTTTTTTTTTGTTTTGCATAAAAAAAAAGATGAAAAAAGGGTAATAGAAGGAAAAATTTACTGGTATCAGTTTTGTACTTGATAAAAAAAATCTGGTATCATGCATCCCTACATAGACCATACAAAAAGGTCCTTTTACACATGACACAGTGAGCATTAAAAACTGCCTCTGATTTTTAAAAAGAGAGAGAGCTTGTTTTCTCATAAGAGCTTTGCCGTCCTGTTTGGAAACAGGTGTTTTCATAGTAACAAAAATAAGCGCAAATTTGAACATTTCTGGGAAAACATGGTGGTAGTATGGCGGAAGAGGGTGGGACAGAACGAGGTTCGACATCACAGAGAACAACTTCCAGTTCAGGTCATTAAAGACAAAAGCTGTACAAAAAATATTTTGCGTTCAGAAACTTTTCTTTTACTGTACTATCAGCTCTTCCACGTTAAAAAATCTAACAAATTTGGTTTGCCTGCTCATGAAACCTTTAAGCCCTATTTTATGCTGATTTATCAAAAATTGGTCAAATTGTTTTTACAGTAGAACATGCCAGAACAAATAGGAAATCATTTTTGTGAAAAAGATTGTGTACTTTATTTTTTACTCATAAACAGCAGCACAGCTGCTGGCTCCTCCAAAATTATGCAGGTAAAAAACACAACTAATGCAAACATTCACTCACAAACACAGAACTGGATTAGCATAGTTTGGCAACAATCATCTTCCAGAACAAGGTTTTATGCAATAATTGACCACGGTCTGCCCTTTCATCTGTAAACTCAATAAGTTATTCAAATCCTTCAACAACATACACATTCCTCACTTGAGAAAGCTAAGTTTAAGACAAGAATCTATGCATATGATCCCTTGTCTCGATTTGCAAGTCACAGACTTATTTAAGTAAAATAAGTACTTTTCTCAACAAGTGCAATATCTGGCTTAAACCAGTACAAGCTCTATTCAAGAGCTTAATCCACACCAAATTTCTGTATAGCCTTGGATCTGCTTCAAAGTCGAAAAGTCACAGTCACTTGCTGTCTCCTTCCTCACTTTTCGTCTCAGTTTTTGAATGGAGCGTGATGTACTTCTTAGGCAGTAGAACAGTTGATTCATGAAAAAATTTTTTTGGATAATATTTACCAATGACACAATTTCGTTCAAAGAAAATGGTTCTACATTTTGCCATGTAGAAATGACGCAGTTTGAAGATTTCATCTTAAATTTTGTTTCACCTTCAATTTAGAGTCTATAGTAAGTGATATAAAAATGGGTGCAGTCATCAAAGATGGTTAACCTAAAAACCCATCTGAGGACAGAAAGTGAAAATTTAAACATTCCATGATGAGGTTTGCCGGATTGTTGAAAAATCTAAAAGGACTGCTTTTAAATAAGTCAAATATCACCCAGGTTGTCATATATGATGTCTGGAGACTGTACTGTAGGATTAGAACGTCTGGATACTTTACTGTATAATTCAATATTGTTTCCTCCTCCTGCACCTCTTCTACCAACTTCCATATTATCAAGCTCGTTGCTGCTATTATTGTTGTTCAGGTTTGAACTGCTTTTAATGTGAGGCAGAGGCGGGGGCTCTTTTTTGGCCTTTGGTACTCTGCCTGGTTTGGGTGCTGTGGCTGGTTTTAGGGCTCTTGGTGTTGGAAGGGGTAGTTGTACCACCTTTTGGCTTTGAGGCTCCTCTGTTCCTTTGGTTCTGTTAATAGGATGGATTTCTAAACAAGCTTCATCGTAAACTGTGATAACAGGCTGTGAAGATCCAGCACGCCCCTCTGGCTCATCATAGATGTGCTCTGTTGGGCCACCATCTGCAGGATATCTGCTATGTCTTTCTAGTCCCAATGCCATTGTCTTCTGTACCAGACTGATCTGATCATAGACACCGGAGTAGAATGGGTCAGGAATAATGTTTGGAATCAAGCTAACCCCCTCATCACCTATTGGCCTGAGCCGTGGGTTAGAATTGACCTTACTTTTGATACTGTCCACTGGATATGAGTATAAACAATCTTCTGGACTGGGTGGTGCACGGACAGAATCAGCCGGCTCTGAGTACAGACTAACTTGGTCCTCAAACTGATTTTTAGATACCCTGGGTACAGGAGATCGAGGTGGGGTAGCTCCAACTGGTGGGGGTGGCTCTGGAAGGCATCGGGTCTTTACGATTTTCCCTTCACTCTCTTTTCGACCAAAGACTCCATCTGCTGAGCTGGGCTTGCTGCCTCCAGAATCTCCATCTGGTTCATGGCTGCTTGCGTCTGAGAATGCAGCTCTTATCAGCTGGAGAGAGGGGCAGTCAGAGTCGAAAGATGAGAAGCTTTGGTGTCGTTCTTCAGCTTGGGCTTTCTGCTCCCGAATGGATTCCTCAACTATGTGGAATATTTCATTTCCCTGCTTTGTCTCAAAAGTGAAATTCCCGGGGCCAGATTCACAGCGCCGTCCAGCTTCAAAAGAAAACATGACCTGTAGAGAAAGTGAGAAAATTCACACTTCAATTAATTTGAATATATAATACAGTAATGATTGTTCCTACAATTACGACATTTCTCACCATGAAGCTGTAAATTAGCTTTATTAATTCAATGAGAAGCTGATCTTAAAGTATAATTAACTAAGTTCTATAAACTAAGCAGGTGGTTCCACTATAAAGGCTACCACAGACCAATGAGTATAATAAGTACAAAATGACGCATGTGCCTCGAGCATACAAATGGAAAAAAAAAATACACTGCAGAGAATTACATTTTATAAAATACATTCACATAAGGATGTGATGACCTTACCCTGCTACAATTACAGTATATAAGCACAACGAAAATAGACAACTATCAGCAATTGTGCAAGTTATCCCACCTTCCACCATTAACCACTCTTCTTTTGGGAAGGATCTTATTGTATAATTGGCCACTAATAATGTGGTTCAACTTTATTTAATTTCTAAAACAGTACAAAAAGCACATTAACAGGCAACTCTCAACAATCCACCCCTTCTCCACTCTCTCAGGGTGAAGTCATGGACTCAGGTTGCTTCCTGGTCCCAAGCCTCTTACTCAGGCCCTGTCCACACATACATGGTTATTTTGTAACAGCACTTTTTTAATGCAGTTACAGGGTGCGTCCACACATAACCGTTTTCACTGCAACTGAGAAGCG
Source organism: Danionella dracula (assembly GCA_900490495.1). Lineage (NCBI taxonomy): Eukaryota > Metazoa > Chordata > Actinopteri > Cypriniformes > Danionidae > Danionella > Danionella dracula. The sequence continues at coordinate 1,097,758 of UELW01000578.1, forward strand.
TTTTCACTGAAAGATGAGTTCATTTGAAAATGCGGGCCAAAATTTAATATTATTTTGGAAAAGAGTTGGAGGAGTTATATGAGCTCTTTAACTGATACAGCAGCTTTTGCTCAGAGCTCCATATGGTTAATGAACACGGAGAGAGTGTTTGCGCTCCATCTCTCTGTGATAAAGTAGATCTTCTGAGATGTACAGGACTACACACCCACACAAGATATTTAATACCGTGTTTAATACCGTGTCAAACCGCAGCAGTGTGTTGGTTATTGCTACAGATGCCCTCACCTTGTACAGAAGCTCCAGTTTTGAAAAGCTAACGTTTGAGCCTCAAATGAATGACAAAGTTTAGAGTGAAACAGTTGTTGGTAAAGACTGGCAAAATAATTTTTGTTTATAAAAGACGTTATTCTTATCTTTCTGTGAGCGGTATTTCCCAGCCATTAAAAGGAAGCGCTGATGTCTGAAGAGTCTTAGCTCAGAGAAAGAAGCTTCTGATGGGTGAAGAGTCTGCTGCCCTCTACTGGGTAGTCATACTCTCTGCAACGTTTCAGATAGTTTTACCAGGTTTCGTGTGGATTTTATTGGTAAACGGGGTAAGAAAAAAAAGTTTAAAAAAATAACCGGGTACGTGTGGACAGGGCCTCAGACTGCTCACCTAAACTGGCACCTTCATTTGTTAATACAAGGCAAGGACCACTTACTTGAACAGCTTTCCTAGCATACTCCTCCATTGCTCACCATTTGCAATAATGGACCATTTTAAGTAAACGTGAAGTACACCTCACTTTCTGTATAATTCCTCTTCGTGATGAAGTGTAGTGAGTGTTAGATGTCTGTTAAATTGAATAACTGTTTGATCCTTTGAATTTACATTAAAAAAAACAAAAGTGCATTTAAAATCTCTTCAACATCTGATTTGCCAACAAAATGGGCAAAAGGTTTATTTGGCTCACTTAACTGCAATGAATGTCAGTCATTGGTACAACTAATTTTTATGAAAACTGAGAACAAATGTTTAGTCTTTTCCTGATTTTGTACACTGACTAAGATAGTTATGCTCTGCGGAAGATGGTGCATCTTGCACAAGTTAAACAGCAAACAGAGATAAGAATCTCATGTAGATAAGTTCTTACTCAGAGGACAGAGAAGAATAGTATTCTTTGGTTATGCTTTCTGAACTGGTGTTATTAACTATTTAAAAAAAATCATGAGCTTTACCCAATAGTGCATTCTCTTTGCTTCCCGCCCACTCATGAGGGAGAGAGGAAGGCTAGTTTCCTGTACCAAAGTGGTTTCTATGGTTATGACAGGAAACTGTGTTGGAAACAACTGTGGTTTAAGTTCCTGCTTTAGAAGTCATCTAAAGTATGAAGTCAGCTGTCTGCAACAATGAAGGATAAATGCAAACAGCCCTCGCATTATTTTAGGCATGCTGCAAGCGGTCTGCATGCCAAAGTCTGGTTGTCCCTCTGTGTGCAAAAACTCAAGGCTGAGACGTACTACAACCACTAGAGCAGATCTTAAAGAACAGATTTGTGTCTTCCACACATCTTTGAATTGATCACTTTTACATTATTTTATTAAATAGATAGCTCAACAGTGAATGAAAAATCTTACCCGGTCTCTCCCATAGCGACGAAGTAGCTTGTAGGGCCATACAAATATATCCTTTTTGGTTTTGGGATCCCTCAAGACTAAATTGTCCACATTAGCCTTGAGCCAAAAGCTACCGTACAGACCACATCGCTCAGATGCCTCTGTCCACTGGATGTTCACCCAAAATTCATTAACTGCAAAATAATAAAACAGATTCAAGGTAAATGTAGGTCAGTGAGATTTTTTCAGCTAATTTTATTCCTAAAAGCATTAGTTAGTCTCTGTACCCTTAAACACTGGTCTTTTAAAGGCATACAATTAGTTTTTGAGCTTTCCAATTTTTTTTTGTCTTTGTCAATTTTCATGTTTTTGGAATTTGGAACATTTTATAAATACAAATTGATTCTGAAAACACATCAAGGGTAACAATCAAAATAGTTTTTGTGGAACACATTTAAGGATAAATCACAGGTTTTCATGTGGCTTAATATGTGTATCAGACGAAATGAAATAAGCAAAGTTTACGAAACGGAAATGTAAGGTTTTGGTATTAAATAACTGTATGATTAAAAAATGATTGCAATAAATGTGAATTTTACATTTTTAAGACTATAAAGCATTATTATTCCCATCAGTTCAGTTGTAAATCACTACAAAAAAAATATGTTTGAAATTCCAAGCAAGAAATATTTAAGGAAAGCTTAAATAGCTACGCAATAGTCTCACTACTTTAACTGCAGTTCTGAAATTAATGAATTGTCTCCAGAATAAATACACAGCAACACTTTGAAATGAGCAAAAACAACAATGTTTATACCTATGGCTCCATAACATGTTTGGATTCTTTTGAATACTTATGAAATTCATATCAAGAGTAAGAGAAATTCTGATTTATTATTATTGTTGAAGTTATTTAATTACTGTATATAACTGTAAAAATTGTGTCTTCTTAAGTGACAGTCTTTACCATTGCTGTTTAGAGTAATCTTAGGTTTTAACCTCAAGTTCCACCTCAACAAAATCCTTTTTTTTTTTAACTCTTGAGTAGTGTCAAGAAGAAAGTAGCTGTTGACCACACCAACAGTGCTAAAATCTCAATAATCAACAATGTGTGTTCACTGGGATAGCTGAAATGAATCCCTTTAAATAAACAATCCTCTAGTTTTCATGGATTCTACCATTCAACTCGTTTATTACTCTGAAGGTAGGTGATACTTTAGTTTGAATGTTTCAATGATAATGCATCAATGCACAAGAATATGGAGAAAGCCAAAAGATGAAAGCAAGCAGCCCGTCAGCCAAAAAAAAATAAAATTAGGTACAAACTACTTTAGCTGAGTCTTTAACCAAAGTTGTGCAGTACAAAAAGCTCAAAATAACCCATGCAATTACGATGTATATTTGCAAAGACATGGCATCAGTTTAGGTCTTGAAAACCCTTCTTTTCCACAGTGTAATCAAAACCCTTATGCCAAGGGTGCCAAGCCACAAGCACTGAAGCAGAGTTGCGTTGCCAACAACATACAGAGAATGCCAACTGAGAATTGAACATGAGCTCAGTAATGGTGAACACTTTGCAAAAACACCGGATTTGAGGACGAGCTGCACTATGCAGCCGAATATAAGCCTGACAGGTCATTGTACTGTAGGTGTCTACAGATATCCTACTTCCCAAAACGTCACAAAGGAGAGATGATAGCCTAAAGGACGTGCTTTAGTCATGGGGATAGCCAGAGAAGCTGGCTCCACAGATAATGCCATAAACAACATCAGAGCACTGCAGTTAAAAGACTGGACAAGGTTACAGTGTTTTGGCCACCGTCTTCATTTAGCAATAGGTGTAAAAAAAATCAAGTAATGATCATAATAACAGTTCTCAGCACTGTCTTTAATTTAGAATCAGTTTTCAGTAAAATTGCATCTGAAGCTATGAAATATGACAAAGTGGAATTGTTGTTCATGTAAAATCATATTTTGTTTCCTATATTTATAAGGTTAAAAAAAATACTAAATAATCAGATAAGATCAAGACCTTTTCATAAATATATAAGCTTATTTGTTATATAAAGCCCTTTTTTACATTTTCAGGAATAACTATCTAAAAAAAACTATATTGTGAAATATATGGTTACTCTGCAATACAATTTCTTATACCATGAAATAATATTTTGGTCATACCATCCAGCCCTACATGGAGGCAATGCATAGATGTGGAAAGAGTTCCAGGAGTTTTTGTACACATCTGGATTCAAACCATGGCTTACAATTACACCACTCCACTTCTGTCGCTATCATATAAGGGCCAAATTGTACAAGACAAATCAGAAAGAGAACCGAAAGGCCCGGACCACTTAAACAGCCATTCACTTTTTCTTCACCGACGTCAAATAACAACCTGCTCCACCACGGAAACCTCAAATAAAGACATATAAAACAACACATGCAAAAAACTTTTCACATTTATACTCCTTAATCTTGTATCATTATTCATACAAAAGGAGCATATGTATGGTATGCACATGTTTTATGCATATACTCTTTACAATGATATAAAGAGAGAGAGCGAGAGAGAGAGAGAGAGAGAGAGAGAGGATAGAAGAGATAGATGAAAGAGAGGAGGTAACTATAGAGGACATAAGAGAGAAAGAAAGCCCAAGAGAGAAGAGGGGAGCTAGAGAGGAGATAGGGGGAGTGAGAGGAGAGAAAGAGAGGGAGATGGGTGGAGACACAGGTGGAGTGATTATAAACATAAACTTTTTAGTATGTGTTTTCACTCAACATACTAAATATAAAATTAAAACAATGTAATCAATTATTTAAGAGTTTTTTTTCTCTGTTGGCATAGTTTTCTCAATAATTAGTGAGAGAGATGTAAGTGAACTGAGCTTTGGAAGATAACGTTACAGCTGTGGCTTTTTCTCGCCGTCACAGGTCTGTTTATTGCAGAAACAGACTCTGTATGAAGAAAGAGAAAGAGAATTTTTTGCCTGCAGATATAGGAGTTTAGAAGGCAAAAGGAAATAAAAATAGTAGTGTGTACATGAAATGGGGCTTTATATCGTCTACTCTGCAGAAAAGAGCATCAGTGCAAATCAAGCATGCAGGCTTAGTGTTTTCTCTGGAAAATAAAGCCACACTGAACACTTCAATCTGTTTTAAAAGAACAATTTAAGAGAAATCGCGCCGAAACAGTGAGGGGTGAAGATGCAAGTTTCCGTCTCGCGCCGTTTATGTTCAGGGAGAACACACGTAGCACAGAACTCAAGGCAGAAAAAAACAGGCTTGCCGTCTTTGAACAGCCGGCAGGATTCCACGTGAATGTAGTAAACTTTTACATGATGCTAAATCGCTGTCTGTAAATGTAAAATGCTGAGTTCAGCACTCTATAGTGCAACACACACGAGGGTCCAGTCAGAACCCCTTCGCGGGCGCATCCGCCATTTGGGGATCACTGATATAGGTAGTGTATATGTAGTCCCATGCTGACTCTTACACCATACCTAAACTGCAATGAACCTCATAAAAAAATCCTCAAGAGAACTGTTTTACTTTTAAAAAAAAAAAATCACAATTACTTAATTTTTTAAAGGCTGCCATATAATAATTGTAAATATGTTTGCTCTACTTTCCCCTGGCTAAATGCTTCCAATTCAATCTTGCAAGCAAAATATCTAAGCATACTGCAATAAGAAGTATTCCTCTTTAGGTCTCTAAAGGACACATTTAGAGGAAACAGCAGTCTATAGTACCAAGTCAGTGTCTGCAAACCTTTAAAGGTCAACTCCACTCTCATTATGGAAGTCAGTTTTGCTCTTAGTAAAAAAGAAGTAATCTTTATAAACTATTTTCCTTGAAACACCTAAGGCTGTGGCAGGAGTTGTTTAGTCCGCTGCTTGAACTTCACAGCATCTCCCTGATGCCCTGTTACCTTGCATAGCACTGGCAGAAGTGCGCGTGGCAGCCAGGAAAGAGGGGGAAGGGGAAATGCCTGACATTCTGCTCCACTTTCTGTCCTCCTTAGTTTTACTTATTAGTCCTTTCCATCTTTAATTTGGTAACAACTCCACCTGATAAGTGTCCCCAGAACTATCTGTAACTGTAGTTACACATTTAAGAACTTCAATATGTAGCACATCTAATACGTAATCTAAAGCAGGTCATTTCCATAGTCAATTTGCATCAAACAGATCACTTCTCAGTGTTGGATATCTGCTGTATATCTAACATCTACTGAAACCCACATGACATGCTGTGCATTTAGAAAATGTATTTCAATTTCAAGCCTGCCTCTTCACCAAAAGTGCTTTGTTCCTATTTTGATAGCTCATACTCATACATCCACGAATCTGTAACTCAGACAACAATTATTCATAACTGAATATGAAAACTATTATTAAGGCAGTCAATTTTTATTTCCGATGAGGTAGAAATAGGAATCTCACAAACGATATATGTACTGACATAAAAAAAAGACCTCTAAGAAACTTTGATGTCAAATATGATGTCTTCATTGAATGAAAGCAGTCTGTGTTAATATAGTAATACAGCTCATGTGTTTTGGTATTACTCCAACAGGACTTCTATTAAATTCAGACTGTGTTCATGGCATATGATTAACATATTAAGTGAATGAGAAGATGCATGTAGGAAAAGGAGGGAAAGTGGATCAGATCATGCTTTCCTGTGGCATGGAGCACGGTTTCCTGTGATGTCAGAAAAAGCAGAAAAGGAAAAGGCAGAAAAAGCAGAGAATTCAAAAGATGAGAAGACTTGAATAATTTTTTGCTAAATTCCACATTCCCAAAATAATCAGCTTGCTCTAGACCAGGGATCACCAAATATGATCATGGAGGTCTGGAACTTTGTCCATTTCAGTTGCTACCCTGCTCTAGTATGCATGCTATTCTAGCTTCAAACAAGCCAAGAGCCACTTAAATTCATGAAACAGTGTTTAATGATGGTTGAACCATGTGCAGATTGTTGTCATGTTTTGTCCAGAGGGAAATCTCTCCAAAGACCAAAACTCTCTCATTCACTGTCTCCTGCTGGTATAATAATATCCCTGGTCCATTCAGGAAAGCAGTAACACTTATTTCTATCCTCAGGACTTCTCTGGGATGGTGATCTCCTGAGACAACCTCTGCAAACTATTTTGCTTTTGAAATCTTGACTATTGTCTCCTTGTATTGTAAGTTGTTTTGGATAAAAGTTTATCCAGTTAATCTGCATGGGGTTTAAGGCCATTTTATGTAGAAGACAATGCGAATGTTAATGGTCTCCTTTTTGATTTTCATTCTGCTATACTTTTTTTGATCAAATGCTTAACCATACACTTTCAAAGAAATTATAAATGATCCAACTGAAAGTACACGGTACCTTCTTCTCTGGAGTAATAAATTAGATTCTCTGCCATCTGAAGCTCCTGCTGTCCATTTGAGTCCAAACTACTGAGTGAACCACCTCCTCCCTTGGTGCAACAGGAAATGAGTGAGCAGGGGACAAAAAGAGATAGTGGTGTTATTTTCTTACAGCATTTTACACCTTATCGATTAAAAAGCTAAAGCAGTCAGAGAACAATGTAACTTTTGCCATTTCATCAGTATTCTAATCTAGTGGGAACCTCCCATTTTTCCAAGAAGGTGCGTAATAGAAAGTGACTGAACTGTAATTTATTAATTGACTGACGAGTTGTGACTGAGGAGAATCACATTGAAAACCTTAACTTCACAGCAGAAAAATGAAATAATATAAATAAAATACACCTTTTGTGATAGCTGGACATAATCAGTAAAAAAAAAAACAGGGTCACAGGGAGTTTCAGGTCTTTTATTTTCATACACTCTCTCCCGAGATGACCCTGCAGGGCTTAATCAGACCACGAATTGAAGTAGCATCTAAAACAAAGGACTCCCCTTTGGATACACTACCACCTTGAGACCCTCTCTGCTGCCTCTAGTATGTTTTTTGTGATTCTCCTCAACTGCAGTCCTTTCACACCAAGGAATTTAAGCGCCCGCACTAATGAATGTCCAGCAAAGCCTCTGGTCTGACCTCTACTGGATGGCAACATGCATTCCAGACGTTCTAGCAATCACTAACCAGCTTGGCATACTTTGCTCTTTTCCACTCATTAGCTACTTTGAATCTGTCCTCCTGGGGGATTTTTCAATTCGAAAAACATCACTTGTCTGGAAGACTAAAATATTTTTTTATCCATACTACTTAATTTTAGCCTTCAAAACAAAGCTTAGGGAGAGCTGTCTCTTGTTCACAGTACATCATTATTTAAATGTAGCCTGACGATTACATTTTACCTGTAATTAATCTCGTCCAATAAGACATGCAGACCTCTATAATAATAATATAGTTTTTATTAAATTAATATTCTACATACTTAGAACTACAAATCACTTTGCTCTGAGTTTTGATTCCCTTATGTCCACTCACCTGAAAAGCAATCTCACACATCTTCTCCACCCAATCTTTGGTAACATATTTTTCAGCTGCAAAGATATAGTTCTTGTCATTGGTCTCTACGCAGAAGGCGGCCATGTTTTCTTTTGGACAGGTTTCTGTGACAGCAGGGAGGATGCTGATGCATTCAGACAGACGGATGATCTTCTTATCTATTTTCTTAGTGCTGGGTTTATCATTGGTGCTGCCTGAACAATCATAAAACTCCAAACGTGCAATCCCACTTTGACTTGCAGGGTAAAGTACAAACCAGTTCTTCTTCCACTTCTAAAAACAAAAGCGTTAGAAGAGTTTAAAACAACAGTGACTTTCTAGCACTATTTTGTCAAACATTTGTAAGATGTTTGAGGCACATATAATCTCCAGCTTTATTTTGAAAGGAGAAGATAAAAATAGCAGCTATTCCAAATCATGCTGCCTCATCAGATTCTTGCATTTTTTCTTCAATGGTTGTTATGAGCATCTTTCATTTCTGTCTTTTAAGGAATTAAAAGAACTTCTGTCTGAAGATGCATCTGCTTCAGTGTTAAGCCCAAAACTTTTTACTATCACACTTAAATCTGCCTCCATACAAAAAGACAATAGGTAAGGTCACACACATTTTTTCTTTATCAGATTATGACATTGGAAATTTTCAAAGTATTCTTTGAAATTCGGGAATACTTACTATAGCCTGTTACCAGCCAACCCTTCGTAGCCTCAACACGTGATTCCAAAATAACCAGACTCTGGATGACCACTAGTCTCCCAGAGGTATTAACAGACTTTTGTGCTTATCATTATGCATCTCATAGCCTTTCTGTAACTAGTCATAGTGCAGAACTGAGAAAAATTCTTGTAGGTAGATGGTTATTGATAATACTTTTTTTGGTTGTTATTGATCATTGATTTTGATAAAAACAATTGATAAAATAACTGATTTTTGGTTGATGTTGATGGTTATTGATAATGGTTATTGATACACAATATTTATTACAGATATTTGGTCACATAACAAATAATTTCTTAAATGCCCGGAAAATGACTACTTAATTTTGGCAGTTACTCCCTTTTTAACTATTTAATGGCAGTTTATACCTTGCTTGGTTTAATAACTAATAATAATAATTTAGCAAAACAAACATTTTCTTGCCAAAAACTATAGTTTGTAACCTTTGAGCACAACCCTTAATTAGGTTGTTAAGTTTAATAGCATACAACAAGAGAAACTTGACCATCTATTCCTCCAGATGGACAATGAAAACTGAGTGCAAGCATGAGAGAGAATGAGCGCAGCTCACTTCCTCAGATTGTTGGTTGTGTTACTATAAAAATACAAATCAGACCTTCCAAGTGGATTCATTGGATTGCTCATCTGGAGTTGTATATTTTCTGAACATTATAAAATATTATAGTATTTATATGGGCATATATGTGAAAAAAAAATAATGGTGGTGAAAGGGATTTTATCCACTATGATTCATCTTTGCATCTCTGGCTTTCTAATGTTAATGCTTAATCTGCTGGATAAACTTTAGTTCCAATTTAATACATACAGAGAATCAAAAAAAGTATTTGACAGTCTCCCACAGATAAAGAAATGGTCAGTAAATTAATGTAATCAGAGGTTTATTTCAACAGTTAGAGACAGAACAGCAACAAATTAAATACAATGATGAAAAAAAAGTTATAAACCTTCTAAGTGTGCAACCTCATTTTCAATAACAGAATAAGCACACAATTCCCCATTCTTCAGTGTGCTCAATGAGACCCTTGTTGAGTCACTAAAGCATCCATCTGCCTTAATCAAGAGTCGTGCGCTGAAGAGTCAGTTACAAGAGTTCATGGGATGCACACAGTAAATGTGGCTTCTGTTTCAGTACAGACATTGATAAAAAAAATTTAAATGTCATATAATATTCTATTCAACAAAGAACATAGACAACTCATTTATGCAAATGAACTAAAATAGTTTGATGCCTGATACTCGTTTAAAAAATACTTTGAACTTAGGAAAGTTTATCAACGTGTCTTTTAGTTCAGTGATTCTCAAACTTTTTTCACCAAGTACCACCTCGGAACAAAAAATTGGGGCTCTGAGTACCACCAAAATGAGCAACATTAAAATACACGACTCCAGTATGGCCACAGCGTATATGCCTTCCTGTTTAGCTACATTTCAGTACAGTTCAAATAAAAGGCAATATTATTGATAATAAACATATGTACTCATTTAGTAGCATTAAACAGCCTGAACATAAACATTTAATGATTACAAATTTTAAAAGCATCAAGTTTGACGGCAAAATATCTGCTTTTAAATTCTCCTCTTTTGCTCTCTGCCTCCTTTTCTCTCCCTCCTCTTTCTTTCTCTCTCTCTCTCTCTCCTTTCTCCCTCCCTCACTCTTTCTCTCCCTTCTCTTTTATCTCTCTGTAAATTAGGAACATGTAACCATTATTGGCTCTGTTTTCAGTTGCTTTCAATATAATAATGAGATTTTCAAGAGTTTAAATAATTTTATAACAGATGGTGAATGTGAGGTAGTTTTTGAACTCTGACCTTCAGATATTCATCTTGGATGTTTGGTTTCTTCAGATCTGCAGCGGAGTTATATTAGCAGAGTGTAACATAAACGTGTGCTGTATTCATTGCTTAAATCTCATAAACTGAATTTCTGGGTTAAAACCAGTAAATTTTGGGACAAAACTCCTCTTGAACCATAACATCTTTCTTCATTCCAGCTGCAGACATTAAAGATAAATTAAGTTTTACGCTAATGTTTGATTAACTTTAAAGAGAACATCTTCCCGCTGTCATGAGAGACAGACGCACTTAGAGCAGAATGTATGAGAGTAGCTTTACTTTTAAACAACCTCAAAGTATCATTATATCATTTACCTGTGTAGTAATTTCTCCTGTTTAAAGTGAAACTCCATGTGAGATTGAACTGAGGCGAAGTGTGCTCCTGGGTCTGCAGCAGCATTGCTCTCCGTTATTAACAAAACTTATTCTCACTACTCCGAGGGTCAAACAACGATTTACCTAGAGCCTGGAGGAGGGTGGTCTGTGATTTCATCGGACAAGCTCAGTGTCCTTCAAAAATATAATAAAAATAAAAATCAATGATGAAAGATCAATGGGCCACAGGCCTACAGCAGATATTTTTTTGTTCGACACCCACAGTAATGACAGCCGCCGGTGTTTTTTTTTTTTTTTTTTTTTGACAGCCGCAGGTGTTGCGTACCACCAAGACCTTTTCAAATACCACTAATGGTACGCATAACACAGTTTGAGAACCACTGTTCTGGTTTAAAGGTGCTTAACATACCAAATCTGATCTTAAATGTCCCTAGTTATGCCCTTATTATAGCACTTAGAATCCATATTTGAGCCCTCTATACTAGCGCTGCACTGTTAGCATGTATGTAGCAGAATGTTCAAAATGCAATATTTTTCATAAACAACGTCTTTGAATCAGATGGGCTTACTCCAAACTCAATGATTTCTAATGTAGATAATGTAGATCTGTTTTATGAATTATTAATTTTTTATAGGTGTACTTGTGTAAAATGCCAATACAGATCTGGTCACGAACATTACTTTTTGATGTGCAAGCTTTGCACAATAGCGTGTAACGTTAGTAACATCCCTGTAGTGTATGTTCCACACGATCGAGTCTTGCATTGTGTGCATTTTTAGATTTTAGGGAAGATGTGTGTGCTGAAACAGATTCCCTTATAGGGTTATAAAAGCCATGTAGAGTGTGCCCGGCTTGATGTTTAAAGAGTTAAAAATTGTGTATTCCATTAATGTATTTAAGCCTAGTATATTAAATATATAATGTATTAAAACTTACTGTGTGGACCTCCAAATCAATGAACGCTGGAAAGGTGGAAAAGCACTCAGTGACAGTGCCAGCCTCTTTTTGATGAACCAGGTGAGTGTGAAGTGCTGGTCACAGGCAAATGTTGTCTTTCCCAGTTTTTTCTGATAGGCAGACACAAAATTGCGCCATTTCTGACGCATAAGCTCATTGTTTGGTAATCTAAACAAAAGGTTAGGCTCCAGACATCCTACAACGCACTTCTCTGGCATTGTTTATCCAACGCCAGTCTGCTGCTCTCACACTTCCGGGTTAAATAGTATTTCCTGTTCATCAGAGAGGGGCCGTACTAGTGATTCGTATGATTGACAAGTGGGTGTGACTTGGGCGGGGATGAAGAAAATGAGCCGTTTTCAGCTCAGAGAAAAAAAAGGAATAAAGGATTATTCAAACATGCATGAACAAATCTGAATATTACTTGAGGCATGTTTTTGATGAGGGAAACACTTCAAGATGCCAGGATTGCCAGAAATGTCGGGTTATCATGACATGGCACCTTTAAGGACTGCTACAATGTTTCTTTTATAATGAGCCTGAGAAACTACTTGTGTGCAAAATTATTAACTTCCATAGGTCCAAGGTACAGCAGCAGGTTTTTGTGGTTTTAGACTGAATTTACCAAACCACTATAAAACTTGACAGTGGGATTCTCCCTATAGTGTCATCTGAGAGCACACACAGCCTTTTCCCCTGTGCAGAGTTAATCACTTTCTCTTTGAAAACTTTGATGACGTTATGCAATGCAGATCATGAGATTATTAGTTCTTACCGTACAGTTAAACAGGGGAAAGTAACCTCCCTTTTACTACCATACATCCAAGTTTCGTGCACTTACTAATGAATCCTTCTAGATATAAAAATGGTAAGTCAATCATTATTCTCATGAGTTTTTTAGAGTGTAATTGAGAACCTCTTCTCCTTCAGCCAACTCCAAAACAATTATTTATTTTTAATAAATCACGTCTTTGAAATGTTAAGAATTCCAGTTGTAAAGATATATTCATTCAAGACATATTCACACACAGTTGCATAAAAAAATACTCAAGTCAGCAGATGTTAGCTTGGAAAGGAAGATCTGTGGGATATCCCAGCATGCTCTGCTTCCTCTGGCACTCTGCAGGTGCTTATGTGTGTGCGCTTCCTTTATATTCTCATCTTTCCTAACCAAAACTCTGTTATGGAACTTCAATTAACCAAAAATGATAATGTTAATAAAACCTAGCTATGGACTATGATTTGTTTAGAATACTATCTTGTATAAACATATAAGGCAATTTTTGAGAATTGGAAAGTGTGGAAACTATTCAAATTGAAAGAAAATGAGAATCTAATAGTTTCTGTATAAGTATTTAACAAAGCTTTAAGAATTTTTATTTATTAAAAAAAGGGGGGGGCAGTCATGAATCCTTTTATTGGTAAATTTCTGATTTTATTAAAAAAAAATGTTGACAGCGACAAAATAAAACACTGATAACAAGAGAAAGTTTTTTGAAGTCGAACTCATGATGCTATCTGGGCTTGTTTCGGAAAACTCAAATCTTTCAATCACAGTAGCTCATTATAAACTTACCAGACCTTACATTAAACATGCGGTGTGATGTCCATTACAGCTTTTTCACTTCAAGAGACCTTCTGGACATGAAATAAATCTTTAGCTGCTCTAAAACGATACAGCTGAGACTAAACACGCTTTGATTTGTTTCTTCGATAAAACATTATCGCTTGTGTTAAATGTGGTATTATAAATGTCTATTGTTTGCCTCTACTTGCTATGATTACTATTGTAATCAGGCTACACAATGCAAAGTTTTAGAATTTGCAGTTTAATGATTTATGAAAAACTCAACATCTGCAACATCATTGGACGTCAAGTTCATAAGAAAAGGGCTGAAAATGGCACTTGCCATTGGACATCTTTTAAATGAGATATGGTTGGTGTTTGTGTAAAGATTAGTTTAAAACTAACATGAAATATGGCCACAGGCAATATGCTAATGTAGAAGAAGCAAAAACAATCCAATACCTCCTCATCGCTAAAGAAAAATCAATCATCCTTTAAACGCGATCAAGTTCAAAAGTCAGAAAATCTGTGGATTGAGTATCTTGTAAAAACGTAGACCATCATATAAGGTGTTACCATATAACTGTTACAGGTGCCTAAAAATTTTTTTAACATTGTACTGTTAAGATGTAAAATGTGCCATTAAATGATAGAGGAGCTAACAAAAAAAGAGAAAGCTAGAATGAAAACTGCTGTATGCAAGTTGATTAGCGTTAACCACTAGCCTGGAAAAAGCTTGAGGATGTAAAGATTAAATCAATTTGAAATTGAAATTGTGAATGCACCCAAATTCCCTTCTCACATTCGATCAGACAGAATAGAGTGCAGTCAGATCATTCAGCTCTTTTCTGAAGAACAGTAAAAACATGATGTAATATGAATAGTACTGCAACAGGTACACACCAAAAAACTATTTTACTTTAAAAAAGTAAATGTATAGAAAAGTTAAAGGTTGAAATTTACATAACATCTATGGGGGGAATGGAGGTTTACGAGTTCTCTTTTGTAACAAAAATGAAGTACTCACAATATACTGTTATGTAACAGTTAACAACTGACACATTTAGTAAAATATGATGCTACTTATAGCACTGATCAATGCTTCCCCCCCCCCCCAAAAAAAAACAGCTACAAAGAAAATCTTGTGTGTTTCTCAGAGCAAAAATAAACATTTTTTTTTCTGTTGAAAATTATTTTGTGCTTGGACATGCTTGTATAAAAATAAAACCTTTAAAATTTAACTTTTTCCACCTTGTTTTAGTTTAGTTTAGTTTAGTTTTGCCAAATGTAGGATTTTATATCTCTAACGACTTTTATCAATTAACTCCGCTCAGTTTAATAAAGAACGGCGATGAGAAGCTTTACTCTTCGTTACTGTAACTGTACTCAACCTTGTCTTTCTGAAATGCAGCTCAAGAGATTTACATCAAATATAATATTGTAACATAAATAGTGTAAATTAAACCCCCCAAAATGCAACGGGTCCACCAGACTTGAGAACAGAGTGACAACAATATGAACACCACACCAGGGTTAAAGCAGCACATTTCTGGACTCCTATTACAATGTGAAATATAATATCAACGTCATATAATAATCAAGGTTGTCTACCTTTTTAACAAAATGCATCAGGTGAGGTTTGCGTGAAATATCATATTTACGTTACACATTGTTATTTGAATAATAAATTGATTAAAGGTATTTTCAAACAACAATAAAGGTTTGTGTGCACTTTTTCTGATATCAAACCCAACCAGACAATTTAGTTTTTTTTTTTATTTATTTATTTACAAATAATATAAATCCTAATTTCTGTTTAAACTCTTGAAAAAGTGATTTAAAAATAAGAAGTCATTTTCACCCTTAAAATGCCCCAAATTAAAGTATTTAACTTCCCACATTTCCCACATTTTTACTCAAACACATTTTTACTGTTGACATAATGTCACTATTCAAACAAGTCATTATCACTTGTTATCAATGTGAATGTCAGTGTTTCATTATTTAGAAATCTTTAATAGATAAACATTAAAGAACCGCTTAAACAGCTTTTTTTTTTTCTCTCAGGGCCTGTCCGGCGAACCGTTTGTCGATGGATATTAAGTTTGTATATTCTTTATGCTGGGGAGGTGACTAGCACCTGCCTCAGTCAGCGAGAGTCCCCTCACAGAGGGAACTCCTGTTTACTCTACCTGATCCTCAAGAGGACTTTGTGAAGCTGCTTTCAAAGCAATTGCTAAAGAAGCGCTATATAAAAACTGATTGATTGATTGATTAAACATAGTATTGGAAGCTCTCGTTAAATATAACCATTAAAAAAATAGTGCACATCTGACCACAAAATTCAAACTCCCCCTATGTTGCGCACCCAAACACCCATGTTTTTTTTGTATAGGGTCTTCATTGATTGAACTGCAGTATAACCTATCTCCATGAAGAACCCAGAAATATAATGCATAAGGCAAGAGCTCTACGCCATTACTAACCAAGATTTTGGTTCTTGATGGAATTGTTTTGTATTGTCAGCGCATTTTTTTAGGTGATGGCAACTAGTCACAAAATTGACAATGCTTTGCATTTATGTTGCTCATTTGATTTGAGGCTAATAACAACCCTATGTATGTGTCAGAGAACAGTAAGAATATGATTCAGCCATCACACAAGGCTATCACAGGCCCCAGAAGAACAATCATCACCATGCACTCCAGTTTATTTTAGTCAAGAACTAACTCTGTTATTGTTGACTCTTTTTTTGCAACAGAAAGTAAGCCACAAACAGATTCAAGATAAACTCTGTTCAACGGCAGTCATAAATTTCCATCACGCTCAATTTGAGCTGCTGTTGTTGCTCGGGGGTAAAGATATGGACTGTGCCCTGTGCCATAATTTGCTTACTTCCACATCTCGTGCTGAAGGGGAAAATATAATGAGTTAATGACGCTTCTCTGAAAAAACAAGATGTTTTTGATGCAGCACAGGCCTGAGCGCAAACAAACATGGTGAAAGAAAAATCCTCTTATTTTGTCACACATGGCCAGTCAGGGTAGAGTAAATGTTTGTGGTGTGGAATAAGCAGCACCTAAACATTACATCTCTCACTGAACTCATCTGAAATGTAAAGTCCAGGTTTTGGTGTAGTTCTTCATGTGACCATCTCATGACAAATAAGGGGAAGAAGGATAAGAGTTACTGCTTCTTACAATTTAAGGGATGTGAAAGTAATAGGTATCAGATATTGTGAAGTTTTTGAGAGCCACATTTGTATGGTTGGAATTTGGATACTCAACAAGTACTTTTTTTAGACACAGGGAACAGTTTGTTTTCCAAGGTGAAAAATATGTGTTAAAATGGCATATTGTTATTATTGTTGAAGAAAATATTGTACAAGCAATTGCCTATATGCACTTGTAATAATTTGACATTTATATACAATTTTAGTAAATTTAGAAGAAACAATATTATTTTATCTTTACTTTAAGTATGTTTATTTGCTGGTAAAAAGAGTCCAATCTTTAATATTTTTAATATTTAATCATTTCTTTTTTAATAAATGTTAGACATTTACTCAAACACACTACTACATTGTTGGTTCCAAACCAGGCACAAAAATTAAAACCATAGATTTTATAACGTTTTAATATTTTTGTGATTAATGATTTTGTGAGTTTACATAAATAAACAGAGTCACATACTTTTCATAAAAGTAAAAAAAAAACATTTAGAAAACACAATAGCATACAAGAAGCAATATTGGTTATTTGTATCAAATTTTAAAAATTTTAAACAATATTTAAAAAACTATTGAATTGTCATCAATTATTCTTTTAAAAAGTTGTTAAATATATTTAAATGAGTAAGAAAATTCCTTACAGTTGTATTTTTTTATTTTTAAATGTTTTTTTTCATTTAATTAACAGTTATATTTAAATTGATTTACATGTATACGATTTGTAAAAGTTTTTTATTTTAAAAATTTTATTTACATTTTTTTCCCCTCTGAAAAATCCAAGGGAATTTATTTAAATCTTGACTTTTAATAATTGGACAAATATTCCTTTTAAAAAAACGCTTTTAATTGTTTTAGAACCAGATTTTCAGATTCAATTTTTCCCCAATGAAAATTGTAACAATAAAACCGAAATAGGTTTAAAGCAGGAAGATATTGTAACGAGCCGCTGGTTCGGGTGGCAGCTGAGCTGTGTTATCTGCGCTATGCTAACTGGAAAGCTAGCTAGTCTGGCGGGGCGCCAGGTGCCTATCTACTCATGAGAGATCCCTGTGTCCCATACACCGCTCGACCCCAGGGAACTCTTAGCTCTTCAGGAGCTGTTGCTGCTCATAGCTCTTAAAAGAACTGTTAGTGAATAGAAGGTCTGAGCTGATGAGTTCTCAGGAACAGCCACGCCTCCAGGACTTCTCCTTGCAATTACCCAATCAGACACAGCACATCTGAAACTTCACTGAAGCGGGTTTTATTGGCAAACACACACACATACATAACCTGGTAGCTGACACAGACCAGACCATTTGCACCGAGTGCATAGTAGACGGTGAGTCCACACACAAACACATATTCATTACAAATAACAATCCCTGTCAACATAAACGAACGTAAAACAACATTTAAACGTGGCACAAACACACAACAGCCGAGTAATACCCCTTTTTGTGGCGAAATAGCGTTACCCACAATGCACCGGGGCACGGTGCCGTGCAGGGTCGCCACATAGCCCCCCTCTCAAGAGGGTAAGTGTCCTCACACCCTCAAAACTTCAATAGCTGAACCGCATGGACTCTGAACACATGTGATCCTCACAAAACTCAACTGTAGTCAGCGCTTAGCTCAAAGTCATTTAGATGTGCTGGTCGTCGGCGTTCACGCCGCGGCCGGGCACTCTGCTCATCAGTCGGCCTACGATGCGGACTGTGTTCCTGGCTGGCCATCTCAGATATAGACGGCATGATGGGCGGGTTGACCACACTCTCACTTGGTTCCGTGTGAGGAGCGTGCGGACGGTAGGGAGCTAAACGATCCTGGTGGAGCACAACACGACGGCCCCGCCCAGGCAGTCTCACTCGAAACACAACGTCCGACAGTTTCTCTAGTATCTCCCCGGGCCCTTGCCATTGGTGAGTCAGTTTCGGGGAAAGACCCCGCTTCCGTTGTGGGCAGTATATCCATACACGGCTCCCAGCCGAGAAGGTAGGTCCGTGTGCTCGGACGTCATAAGCACGCTTTTGACGTGCACCCGCACCAAGCAAAGTTTCTCGTGCCAAGCTGTGCACGGAGTTCAAACGCTGGCACAAACGCTTGTAATAATCCAGCTCCTGGCCGCCGGGTATCTCGGGCTCTGGTGGGGCCCCCGAATACCAAGTCCACCGGCGTCCGGAGCTCGCGGCCGAACATAAGTGCTGCGGGCGTACACCGACTGGACTCCTGCACCGCAGTCCGATATGCCCACAACACAAGAGGCAGATGAGTGTCCCAGTCCCTTTGATGCTGGCTCGTCAGAATAGCCAACTGCGTCGCAAGTGTCCGGTTGAACCGTTCAACCAATCCGTCGCTCTGGGGGTGTAGGGGGGTGGTCCGCGTCTTCTTCACACCCAAGCGCCGACACACCTCTGCAAAGACTCTGCTTTCGAAGTTGCGCCCCTGGTCGCTGTGCAGCTCACTAGGTACTCCAAAGCGGGCGAACATGTCATTCACCAGACACTTAGCAGTTGTCTCAGCACTTTGGTCGGGCACCGCATACGCCTCCGGCCACTTAGTGAAGTAGTCCATAGCGACCAGAACGTAGCGGTTACCCAACTCAGTCTCGGGAAAGGGGCCGAGAATGTCCACCCCGACTCGCTCCATGGGGGCCCCCACTAGGTATGGTTGTAGCGGGGCCTGTGATTGCTGGATCGGGCCCTTTTGGGCGGTACAGGTGTCACAGCAGTGGACGTGCAGCTCCACCTCCTGACGGCACCCTGGCCAGTAGAAACGCTGGCGGAGTCGCTTGATGGTTTTGGCGTTTCCGAAGTGTCCAGCCCCAGCCGCGCCGTGTACCCAACGAAGGACCTCGGCTCGAAGGCCACGAGGTACCAGCAGCTGCACGCGATCCGCTCCTCCACTCGGCGCTCGCCACCGCCGATACAGAACCCCGTCGTGCAGCTCTATGTTCCCCCACTGGGCGTGTAGGATCTTCAGCTCGGGCCCTTTTGACGAGACTTCCGGCCACTCGGGGCGCTCGCCAGTCACCGACCAGCCCAACACCTCCACCAACGTTTCATCAGCCGCTTGCTGCTGCCGGAGTTGCTCATTGCTGAAGAGCTCGGGTTGTTCACTGATGCTGTCGTGGTCAGTGGTGGCTGCTGCCGCTGCGCTGGGCTCCAGTCCACTCCAACTTGCCGCTGCTCTAGCGGCCCTCTGCTCGCCAGTGCCCTCACCCAGGGCCGCCGCCTCCACTGCAGGGAACCCCAACTCCCGTGCCTCTTGGCGCTCGCAATATGAACAGCTCTCGGTCAAACATGGTCGCCGAGACAAAGCATCCGCGTTCGCATGTAGTCTCCCTGCTCGGTGGCGAACCTCCATATCGAACTCCTGGAGAATCTCGATCCACCGTGCCACTTGCCCTTCTGGCTGTCGGAAATTTAACAGCCATGTGAGGCTCGCATGATCCGTTCGTAACGTGAATTTCGTTCCGAGCACGTACGGGCGGAAATGGCGCAAAGCTAGCACTACCGCGAGCAGCTCGCGCCGGGTGACGCAGTAGTTTCTCTCGGCGCGATTGAGACTACTACTATAATAGGCCACTACGCGCTCTCCGTCGTCAGTACGCTGGGAGAGCACGGCCCCCACTCCTACGCCACTCGCGTCTGTGTCCAAAATAAATGGGCGATTAGGGTCCGGGTATGCCAGCACGGGTGCGTCAATGAGGGCTTGCTTCAGCTGCGCAAAGGCTTCTTCACAGTCCGGCGACCATACGAAGCGTTTCCCTTTCATGGTCAGCCCATGCAACGGGCTGGCTAGCGTAGCAAATCCTTTAACGAACCGTCGATAGTATGACGCTAGCCCGAGAAAGCTCCTCAACTCAGGGGCGTTCACGGGCCGGGGCCAATCACGGACCGCTGCGGTCTTTTCCGGATCAGTGGATACCCCGTCCGCACTGACGACATGACCGAGGAACTGCGTCTGACGCGACAACAAATTGCATTTTGCCGGGTTCAGACGCAGTCCCGCACTACGGATGGCAGCCATGACCTCACCTAAGTTCTGTAACGCCTGCTCATAGTTTGGAGCGTGAACTAAAAGATCATCCAAGTACACAACGCAGCGCGAACGGGGTATGTCCTTCAGCACGCGTTCCATTAGCCGTTCGAATGTGGCCGGCGCGTTACAAAGCCCGAACGGCATCACATTAAAGTGCCACAGTCCGTGGCCGATCGAGAACGCCGTTTTCGCCTTCGCATCAGGCGCCAGAGCCACCTGCCAATATCCGCTACGAAGGTCCAAGGAGCTAAACCAGCTGGACCCGGTGACATGATCAAGGGCGTCGTCGATGCGAGGTAAGGGGTAGGAGTCCTTGCGCGTCACAGCGTTCAACTGTCTGTAATCCACACAAGGGCGCCACCCCCCGTGTTTCTTGCGTACCATAACAACAGGCGCCGCCCACGGGCTATCCGATGGTTCAATAACGCCGCTCGACGCCATCTCACGGATCAGCTCCTCTGCTGCTTGTCGCTTAGCAATAGGCAGCCGGTGTGGTCTCAAGCGAATCGGCGTGGCTGATCCCGTATCGATGTGGTGCTCTACCAGATCCGTACGGGAACAGTCACGTTCGTTAGCGGCGAAAATGTCTTGGTACTCCGCAAGCAGTCCACTCAACTGGGACCGCTGACCCTCCGTCAAGTGAGCGCTGCTGCGCTGAGCCAACTCTTCTATCGCTACAGTGGTTTCTCGCGACGGCCTACGGGTTTGATTCGCAACGACAGCGTTCGATACTGAATTCCTACCCATCGGGACGACTACGCTTAGCGCCGGTGGTTGAGGTTCGATGGCACGGGATGCTGGGGCTCCATGATGCAGGAATTTGCAGGGGGCAGCAGCTCCTTCGCGCTGGCGTCCGGTCTGCAGAGGTACTGCTCCGTCTTTTAATTGAAGGAGGGCCCCTGGGACGTTGACCACAGCTCCCCAGCTCTTCAGAAGATCCAACCCCAGAATGCACTCGTCCCGGATGTCTGCGAGCCAGAACTCGTGGGCCGTGGTCAGGTGCTTGACGTGGACAGGAAGGACCTTCCTTCCAGGCATCAAGGTCTTGGTACCAGTCACTGTCAGCAGCTCGGTGTTGGTGGGGGTCCAGTCCTCTGGTAACACCCCTGCTGTGTTTGGCAGCAGTCCTCGCCTTATGAGGCAGATGGTCGACCCAGTGTCCACTAGTGCTCTGCAGCGGTAACCACCCACTACACAGTTGAGATACAGTCCGCCGTTCTGGCCGCACCGCCCACTCTCATGAGGAGGGGGATGGGAGCAGGGTGAGATTCCCCTCACTGTCTCACCCTGCCGTCGTTTCCCGCCGGTGGGCGAGCCCGGGGTTCTGGGGCTCGGAGCTGGGCAGTCTCTGGCTCGATGCCCGGGTTCCCCACATCGGTAACAGCACTCCTCTCTAGCGATCCTCGCTTGGCTCGCCTCTTCCCGCATCTCTCGTTCAGCTGCTCGGCTGGGCTGTTTTTGTTCAGGGACATGTGATGTGGCCGGGCTGGAGCGGAGAATCTCCTCTGCTCTCTCTGCCAGCTGTAGGGCATGTTGCAAGGTGGCGGGTCCTGCCAACCTGACGTGCTGTCGAAGCCTCTCTGGCGCCAACCCTCTCAAAAACGCTTGGAGACCCAGTTCTTCTCGTACGTCCGCCGGGAAGGTGGGGAAACCCCGGCGAACGCAACTGCGGATCTCCGCCGCGAAGGCCCCCACACTCTCCTCCATCCGCCGCTTTTTCTCGGCCAGTTCGTCCCGGCTGTGCTCTGCTGAGATGTGCTGCCCGAATCTGCACTTGAGCGCTGCCGTGAGGGCGTCTGCGTTTCCCTGCTCCTCTGGCGCCAAGTCTAGTAGTACTTGTGAGGCGGGGCCTTCCAATGCGAGGGAAATTCTGAACGCCGTCTCACTATCACTCCACCCCTCGTGACGTGCCACCAGCTGTACCTGCGCGAGGTACGGCTCCAGCGCTGCCGTTCCACTATAGCGTGGGAGCTTGATGGACGCACCGCCTCGCTCTGCTTCCCGCCGGTGGGGCGCTGACGTTGCCCGGCGCTCACTCGCGGCATCAGGAGCAGCATTCTCCCGCCGGCGTTTTGCTCGATGCAGCACGTGGAGTGACTCATCCATTTCCAGGAGTGCTTTCTCGATCTCCGCCAGGCTCAGCTCCACTCTGTCTCCTAGACAGCTCGCCATCCCACTTCTGACACCAATGTAACGAGCCGCTGGTTCGGGTGGCAGCTGAGCTGTGTTATCTGCGCTATGCTAACTGGAAAGCTAGCTAGTCTGGCGGGGCGCCAGGTGCCTATCTACTCATGAGAGATCCCTGTGTCCCATACACCGCTCGACCCCAGGGAACTCTTAGCTCTTCAGGAGCTGTTGCTGCTCATAGCTCTTAAAAGAACTGTTAGTGAATAGAAGGTCTGAGCTGATGAGTTCTCAGGAACAGCCACGCCTCCAGGACTTCTCCTTGCAATTACCCAATCAGACACAGCACATCTGAAACTTCACTGAAGCGGGTTTTATTGGCAAACACACACACATACATAACCTGGTAGCTGACACAGACCAGACCATTTGCACCGAGTGCATAGTAGACGGTGAGTCCACACACAAACACATATTCATTACAAATAACAATCCCTGTCAACATAAACGAACGTAAAACAACATTTAAACGTGGCACAAACACACAACAGCCGAGTAATACCCCTTTTTGTGGCGAAATAGCGTTACCCACAATGCACCGGGGCACGGTGCCGTGCAGGGTCGCCACAATATTATTTCTGATATCAATTATAAATGGCGTTGAAAATCAGTTTTTGACCAAAAAAAAGGTTGTCCCACCTCAAGAAACCACTGGAGAATATGCTTAAATATTGACTTAATTTGTAAGAAATTATTTACACTGTATGCAATATGCCATTATGGCGTTTAAACGTGGATAAATGGAGAATTGTAGCCTACATATTTCTAGACTAAATACTATAAATAAATAGACTAAATAAATAAAGTTGGAGTTGGCAGATGACTTTGAACTTGTTTTGAACAATACTGTACATTTCTTCCTCGCGTCAGACCCCTCGCCATCTCTGTCAGTGCCTCAAACACATTATACAATCTCTTACCTTTCCAAATTTCTGATGCTGGACGTACAGCTGTCCCTCCTTGATATGAGTGTCCATTTTCAAACAATAACCAACTGAACGTCAACACAAACGATAAATACGCGTTTCTGACACCGTTTTAACCTTTCCCGATATCCTTCCGCTTGGTCAACTTCAGGCTGAGGGGCGTTTCGACAGGAAATCATTAACGCAAGCGCGCGGTTTTACACGCGTTTGTTGGAAGGGAAACAACGAAGTGTTTGAAGGGAATCTGTTTTCAGGCAAATCTCTCTCTCTCTCTCTCTCTCTCTCTCTCTCTCTCTCTCTCTCTCTCTCTCTCTCTCTCTCTCCTCCCCCTTTCTTCTCATGTCAAAGCAGATGGCTTTCCAATAACAAACCATTTCAACATGAATTAACATTAAGTTTAATCTTTTTTTTTTCTTCTTCTTCTTTTATCAGTAGGTGAGTTGTTTGCTGACTGAACATGGTTGTCTCCAGAACTGCACACAGCTCAGTTTAGGGCCGCATGGCTGGATTTGAGACTCTAACAGGATGTTGAACTGAATTTAAATGACAGGAAGTAGAATTGAATTCATTGTTGTAATCACTAGCCATGTAATTATTTAAACAAACATGTTTCCCAAGTGGAAGTAGAGATGATAAAAACTCAAGCAAACAATCCCTTAATTATTTAAATTGTAATTAAACGAAATAATATTGTAGTATGGTGTTATCATTGATTTATTTTAAGGGCAGTCTTCTATCTTTTCAAGAAGTGCATTGGAAGCAAGTTATAGGCAAGACAAGTTTATTTGTATAGCACATTTCGTACACAGGGTAATTCAAAGTGCTTTATATTGGAAATAAAGAGTAAAAAGACAAAAGCGCAACTAAACAGGTGAGTCTTTAGCCTGGATTTAAACATGACTAAAGTGTTGGCACCCTTGATCTCCTCTGGAAGTTGGTTCCATCTGTGGGCCGCATGGTAACTAAAGGAGGATTTACCCTGTTTGGAATTTACCCGGGTAGATCTAATTTATTTAACCGAGGGATCTCAGTTGTAATTGGTAATGTGTTTTAATATTAACTTACAGGAAATGTGTTTTATAACATTCATACAAGAATATATATAAATCTTTATATATATATATATATATATATATATATATATATATATATATATATATATATATATATATATATATATATATATATATTATTCTGTCATTGCGGATCATTCATTTGTTAGAATTTCAAGGAATGTTCATGCTACTTCTTGTGATTCTAACTTAAATTGCAATTCCTGTTAATAACAAATAAAGTCTTAAACATTCAGGCTCTGAAATATTTTTTGGTTGCGTGTTTCAAATACAGAGTCTATTTCTTTTTGATATCATTAAAACTGTTTTTATTCTATTTAAATTCTATGTAGAATCATTTAAAACAATATTTTCATTCAGAAATCACACTTTTTATTGTCAAAGAAAATCACTTTTGAATTAGCTTAAAAGAGAAAGCACACATTTACAAACAGATTGCTGAAAAAGTTCTTCAGGAAGGAAAATCAATCAATCTGGAAGTTTCACAACTTATCAAACGTTAGATACGGATTAGACTATTTTACTTAATTATTATTGTTGTTGTTGTTGTTGTTGTTGTTATAGCTCGCTCTTAAATGTAGCAAGAAAGTAAACTGACCTTTCCCGTTGTTTTAAAGATCAGCAAGGATTCTTTCGATTATACCGCCCTCTATAGGACAGGGATCGAAAGAGTCCTTAGTTTTAATGACGTTTTTGCTTGGCTTCCATACATTTGTGTTCATCCTATCTCACTACGTTTTTGTATTTACATCTTACATTGACTTGTAAGCTACTTGTATTGTTGTGCATTGATGTGTCTTAAGAGCGTTATTCAATATTTGATGTCTTCGTCTCATGACAATCAGCTGATTAAACAGTCACGTGACCAAAGCGGAAGTAAGCGAGATGAGTGAGGTGTACGGCGGAGTGGAGGGGTGAGTAAAATGAAATTAACTTAAAAATATGAAATTGAGTTTTAATTTGGGCTTATAAATATGTAATCAGAAAGGGTGTGCCTTTAAAGCGTCCAGTGTTGTAAGATAACGAAGGAGCAATTTGAGTTTAGAGAAATGTTCCTTTATTTTGAATGACAGTGGAGGGACACACTCGAAAGCGGTGCTGGTTTCTGCTGAGGGTCGAATCCTGGCTGAGACGGGGGGACCATGCACTAATCACTGGGTATGATCGATCAATCAATCACTGTTCATTTCTAAATCACCCTTTAAAATTCGCAGTTACACTAAATAATATATATTTTTTTTTACTCACAGCAAAGCCTATAATATATAACCTACGAGTGTCAAATGTCTTT
This sequence comes from Danionella dracula, assembly GCA_900490495.1. Taxonomy (NCBI): domain Eukaryota; kingdom Metazoa; phylum Chordata; class Actinopteri; order Cypriniformes; family Danionidae; genus Danionella; species Danionella dracula. Next base: position 1,123,978 of record UELW01000578.1, read on the forward strand.
TAAAAAGTTTATTGGTGACTTTTGATGAGTGGCATTATTTTGGATCTTGACAATACAGTAGTTATTAATTTATTTTCAATTTAATTTTTAAAAGCAATTGAGTCCTACAAATAATGTGGATGTGTTAGGGTTTTATTTATTCTGTTATATGACCATAATAGACACAAACACAAAAAATAATATTTAGTCTATTCACTTATTTTAATGCAAACTACAAATGGAGATTGAAAGTGTAAAAATTCCCAGCTAATTTCTGTAATTATTTCAAAATTCACCACTATCACTGGCACCTATGAAGAACAACAAGGCTGAGGGCTTGTTTGGAAATAGTCAGGCCCTCCAAAAACCATGTAACGACCTGGTGGCAAGATCAAATAGTGACACTACTCTTTATATCCACGGTCCACTTTTCTTGTATAATTTCACATTAAGATAAAACAAGGTGGTTCACATTTGCTTTCACTTGTTTTCATTCATGCCAAAGTGTTCCATCGAAGAGATTGTGGTGAAACTGACTTTGATGGTGATCAATTTTAAAGTGTTAACATTACTAACGTAAGGTTAGTGGATTTAGAAATCATGAATAAACTACAATTATTCTAAAAAATGTGAATGATCAAACCTATATACAATGGTATAAACAGCATAAATGTTAAGGCATCCCAACATCAAGATCCATATATTGGATTATAAAACGTATAGTAATATCCTGATATTTTTGTCCACATTCCAATCTTTTGAAAATAATATGATAGGAGGTGATTGATTGGGACAAGCCTACTTGCACGTGTTACTGAATCATCTGAAAACAATGCAACCACACTAAATCCCAGATGGTCCTCACAGCTTGAATCTGTTGCAGTTGGTAGGTGTGGATAACTGCATCGATGGAATCAACGACATGGTCCAGCAAGCTAAAATCAAGGCAGGACTGGACCCGGACACGCCGCTCAGATCATTGGTGAGTTACATCGATCAAGTCCTGCACAGTATTTTTAATGACATCATCATCATCTGCATTTCGTGTTGAAAGGGCATGTCTTTGAGTGGTGGAGAGCAGAAGGATGCCATCCAGAAGCTGATTGATGAAATGCAGAAGAGATACCCCAAACTGAGCCAAAGTTACCTCATCACCACTGATGCCATTGGTGCCATGGCCACTGCCAGTGACTCCGGTATTGTTGAGTAGAAAATCAATGATAATGGATCTCAAGAAGCGACTGAAACCTGTTCTCTACTCTTCTTACTTCAGGAGGAATAGTGGTGATTTCAGGTACGGGCTCAAACTGTAAGCTGGTGAACCCAGATGGAACCCAGGTGGGGTGTGGAGGCTGGGGCCACATGATGGGCGATGAAGGCTCCGGTAATTATAAAGCAGCAGATAAATCTTATCTGAAAGCTGCTATCTTCTTATCAGATTTATCGTATCAGATGTACTCTATTCTTTTATAGACATGAGTAAATGAGAAGAATATGACTGCTTGGGTTCAGTCTCCTTGAAACACACAAATAAGGTTAAATCGTTTTTTTAGGTTGCTACACTAATATTTCTTTTTGTTTCTAGAGTTGAGTGTTGCGTTTTTAAAGATGAAACAACCGTTCTGGATGTAGCATTTCACTTTTTAAAAAGAAATAAATTGTTTAATTGTTCCAGCAGTGGGGAGACAAAAGAGCAAGCCAACCAACCTGAAAAGAGAATCTCTCCCAAGGTGGCATCACTCCCTGCACTTCAATGAAAATGCCTGCTAAACTATGATTAATGATAACAAAAACACTCTGTGGCCTATGGGTGCCATAAAGAATATCTAAATCACACTACTCTATTCCTCAAAAGTGAAGGTCACCTTCTACCTAGTGTGTCTGACATCAAATTACCTATGTGTAACTGATGTAGGTTTAATAACATATCAAAACTTTGTTACTATACACTATAATCACACTCTTGAAACAATAATTAAACTCTGTCTGAACTGAAACACGGCTAACCAAAATTCTGATTCCTTCTATTCATAAAAAAAATTTAACCAAACATTCACTTCAACTCACAGCTTTTAAATATTGTCTATGGGCAATTTCCAAGTGAAGTGAAAAATGAAAGTGACCAGTTGGTCAGATATGGAGTGACACTATACCCGGAATTAGTGCTCTGCATTTAACTCATCCCAGTGTACACACACACAACAGTGAACGAACACACAAACAGAGTAGTGGGCAGCCATGGCTGCAGCGCCTGGGGAGCAGTCGGGTAACTGGTGCCTTGCTCAAGGGCATCACAGCTGTGTGGTTGTTGATGATGGGAGAGCAAGTGTTTCATTACTTACACCACCTTCAACTCAGTGGATCTTGGGATCGGTGCCTTTCAATCACAAGTCGATCTCTTTATCCAGCAGACCACAACTGGCAAAGTAAATGTCTTCGAGCATTTCTAGAGTTCACAATGCTTCCTGACTCGCTTGTTGCTGCCTCTTGAAGACAGTGACCAGTATATGAGATATTCAGTGTTGTGTTTGGTGGTTAGGGGTAACATCGTTATTAGTGAAGTTGATATTCCGCGAATTGGAGTAAGCTGGGTCTGATGTGGTTTGAGTAAGCAAAACCTAATTAGAGCAGAGAAAGTGTGTGAGTGAGAGAAGAGAGAGACAGAATACACTATACACTAAAGCTATTCGAGATTGCCTTGAAATAGTAAAAGTTGGAGTGTGAGCCTATTAGTGGGGGAAAAGTGGGGGATGTTCCTTTTAAGGTTGAATGATTGACTTTCCTTGTGTTTGTCCGACAGCTTACTGGATATCCCATATGGCGATTAAAAGTGTTTTCGACACCAAAGATAATCTGGTCACGTCTCCTCATGATATCAGCTATGTGAAGAAAGCCATGGAGGAATATTTTCAGGTGGGTGTTATTCTCTGAGTTTATCCTCTCTCGTAGTTGTTTAGTTTTCTGTAGAAGTGACGGTGGCCCTTGTCCTTGTGCTAATCCTCAGGTGTCAGATTTGATGGGAATGCTTCCTCATTTGTACAGAAACTTTCAGAAATCACACTTCGCAGGCTTCTGTAGGAAGCTAGCTGAAGGTAGAGCATGCACTGCTGGTGCTGATGGTGCAATTGAACAGGTTTGATTCAGCTTTGTGTTTGTGTGCCTCAGGGGGTGCAGCAGGTGATGCTCTGTGCCAACATGTGTTCGCAGAAGCTGGAAAAGCACTTGCAAAGCACATTGTAGCTGTTCTGCCTAAAGTACATCAGGTAAAAAGAAATTCTGTACTTCTGCTTTATTTTCTCCTGGTTTACTCACGGTCGCTCCCTCGTTTCTTTAGGACCTGTTTTGTGGGGAGCTTGGCTTGCCTGTTCTCTGTGTGGGATCTGTGTGGCAGAGCTGGGAGTTGATGGAATCTGGTTTGTAAATGCTCTACAGTCACATTTTTTTTTGTCAGTTTTCAAATATATGCAGACTTATTTATAGTAATCTATATATACGATTTTTTACTGAGTTTTAGCATCTATTGAAAGAGTATATTTGTAATTTGTAAAATACTCTAAAACTAAATTCAAAAGTTAATTAATAAAATAAAGTAATATAAACCCTAAAAATTACCTAAAAAATAAATATTGAATAATACAAAAAAATCTAACAACATAGAACACAAATTGATTTGAATAGTGTTTATTGAACAAAAAATGCGTAGAAAGGTAAAGAAGGTAAACTAGTAAATGGAAGGGATAATAATAATAATAAATAGAAAAAAAGGAGTAATGTAAAAAAAGTTTGAAATGTAGTCAAGTGCATTTAAACAAATGTAGAAATTAATGAAGTAAAAAATGTAAAAGCTAATTAATGAAAATAAAATCAATTAAAAGGTAAACATGAAGACTAATTTATGAATAAATTACATGCAAAATCTAAGTGAAATGAACTCAATGTATTTAATTAAACTAAACTTACAAACAAATTACAAATTTTCAAATAATACTAGATTAAATCGATAACACAAGAAATCCAGGGGCTTTTGAAACCTAGAAAACAAAATTTGATCACAAACGATTCCCAAGGATTTTAAGAACTCACATGAACTGCTTTGAAACAACTGAGTGAAGTTCTGAATATAAATAACATTAAATAAAACTCATCTGGATGTGGTTTCTTTCCGCTGCAGGTTTCACTCAGGTCCTCTCTCAAGCTCAGTCAGATGCTTTCGGTGGTTTGCAGAAGTACAGTCTTCTCAGTCTGCTTCAATCCTCTTCTCTGGGTGCTGCTAAACTGGGGGCAAAGAATGCAGGTGCCACACTCCCTCTGAACTACAGTGCCAACCTCAACGTGTTTTTCAGCCATTCCTTCAGCCAGTGATCAAGAAGATACAGATGTAGGTTGTATTTTAATAAAGCGAGTTTCTTGTTTTTAATATGATACAGAAATATGCTTTCAGGCATTTCTAGCAGTGCTGCTCAGCCTTGATAAACTGAATTGTTTAAATATTTAGTCAGATGAAGGTTTTTCTAAAGCTTGTTAAGTATTTGTCAAATCACAAAGTTTTTGATAACCATTGTAATAAATATATTTTGGAACTACTTGTGGTTGTGTGGATGCTCTGGATTCTCTGAAAACATTCTGTGTCTGTGAAAGTTAACAATTTAGAGATGTTTTTAAGCAGCTCTGTAGAACGAGAGATGTATTCCCAATAAATAATAATTGTGTCATCTCTTTGGTTAGTCTAAAAATGTACTTCAGACAAAACTGTGTCCCCAGGACATTTAAAACTTAACATCAATTCTAATGTGGGAGCCTGTTCTCCAGAATTTTGGAGATCCTAACACTTAAACTACAATCTCAACAAGGGCCATGACAAAATCTACTTAAATTCTCAAAATAATTCTCAAAATTACTTCATAGTGTCTGATTGCACCGGAAATGTACAGAAATACAATGCATATAGTAAACTGTTATCATTAACGTGAGCATGTAAACAGCATACCAAAGAAGTATTCAATTGGATTAAGGCTTTCGTTTAGCGTTTGTGGATACAGATATATGTAGGTCAAAAACACTCTGACATGGTTATAGTTGACTAAAATAGAGAAAGTAAGAAAGTATGTGGACCCCTTTAGGATCCCAAAGAGTTTTGTATGAATTGGTCATAAATTATGCTCTGATTTTAATCAAATTCACAATTATAGATAAACAAAGTTTGCTTAAAATAATAATGCACAAACATTGCATTTCATCATCATTAAAAACATACAAACATTTACAATGCAAGGTGGAAAAAATATGTGAACCTTAGCATTTAACTGGTTGACCCTTCTTTACCAGCAATAACATCAACCAAACCTTTTGAGTAGCTGCAGATCAAACTTTCACATCGAACTGAAGTAATGTTGGATCACCCCTCTTCACAAAACTGTTTCAATGTAGCAACATCCTTGGGTTGTCTGATGTGAAGTGCTTTCTTTAGGTCATGCCATGGCATTTTAATTGGGTTGAGGTCAGGACACCAAAAGGTGAATTTTATTTTGGGGAAGCCATTTTTTGTTGAATTATTTGTGTGCTTTGGGTCATTGTCTTGTTGCATCACCTATCCCCTGCAAAGCGTCAGTTAACACACAGAGGGTCTTACATTTACCAACAAAATGTCTTGATTAACTCTGGAATTCATTTTTCCATAAATGACTAAAATTCCTCCAGAGCTCTTTTCTGCAAGGCATTGTTCACTTCTAGCAGTGCTTCTCAAAACTAGTAAATCCAAAGCTGAGGTGGGTTTTTTTTAAAGGGCAGGACAGCTTTCAACAACACATTTAATATAATCACACTGATTGAACTCAAGGTGGGCTCACTGCTGGCTGCAATTAGCTCTTGGAGAAGTCATTAGGCTAGGGGTTCACAAACTTTTTCTACCCTGCATTGTGAATGTTTGCATGCTATCGTATTATTATTTTAAGCTGAATTTGCTTTGTCTATAGTTTGATGAAGATCAAAGGACATCATTTTACGACCTATGAATGCCTTGGCTGAATTTGTATGCTTGTCTGCACACAAAGAAATGTCTTAATTCTATTGGTAGGTTGTTTATTTCAACAGTTAGAGAGGGAAAACAATGACAAAAGACAAAAAACAGACAAATGCAGGTAAAAAATGTTAGTTTTTTTGTCATTCTAATGACTGACCCCTTTTTTGACCCCTTTGCAAAACATTAATTAATATTTGATGGCAAATCCCTTGTTGGTGATCACAGGGTCAAAGGTAATTGTAATTGGCCACCAGGAGGGATTTTCTCATTGGCAGATCCTCTCCAAGTCATTAAGGTTTTGAGGCTGATGTTTGACAACTCAAACTTTAAGCTCTCTCCATACATTTTGTACAGGATTAAGGTCTAGAGACTTGCTAGGCCACTCCAGAACCCTTATATACATATTCCTGAGCCAACCCTTTGTTGTCTTAGCCGTGTGTTTTGGGTCATTTTAATGTTGGAAAACGTATCCACGACTCATCTTTAATGCCCTGGGTGAGGAAAGGAGGTTCTTATGCAAGATTTAACGGTAGATGCCCACGTTCATTGTCCCTTTAATGAAGTGCTGCTGTCCTGTACCCATAGCAGAAAAAAAAACACCAAAGCAGAATGTTTCCACCTCTGTGTTTGACAGTTGGGATGGTGTTCTTGGGCTCGTATGCAGCATTCAACTTTGAGGAGTTGAGTTTATGCCAAAGATCTGGATATTGGTCTCATCTGACCAAAACCCTTACAACCAGCCATTCAGATTTTCAGTGGCAAAAATCAGACAGGCCAGTCTATGTGCTTATTTGGCGTAGTGTGTTACCGATTGCTTGGTGACTGTGGACCCATCTTCCTTGAGATACATAAGATCCTGCCTTGTAGTTCTGGGGTTATACCCCCTTTTTCATGATCATGCTATATGTTTCCCCATGGAGTTTCAACAAAGCCCCAGACAGAGGGAGACTGACAGTTGTTTTGTTTTTCTTCTATTTGGAAATAACTGTTGTCACATCCTTACCAATAATTCTAGCCTTGTGTAGGCTGGTAAAATAAATCTAGCAATGGAATTATAGAATGATAATTTTGTCAGCGAGCAAACATACAAAATCAGCAGGGGATTTGTTAGAGTATTGAGTAATTAGCTCATAGATCCAGTCTGCTGTGACATATTATAGTGTGCAGAATGAAGCGCAAGAGAACAGTCAAATGTACGCCAGAGCTTCCTTTTTTTCTGCTATGCACACACCTGTCTAGTGGTAACAGAATACGTTTGATATGCATCAAAAACTAGAACTACTATTCGTTTGAAAAACAAATTTTTCAGAAGCTTTCAACTTTCTTTTTAAGAAAATAACTAGATACACACATTACTTTCATACTCAAACTGAATACTCCTCAGACATGCCTCACACTACATGAATAGTCAACAAGAAAAGGCATTGATGTAATATTATTCCAGACACCAAAACCGGAAAAATATTTCAAATATCCTTAGGTTAGCGCTAGAATATATCAGTTCACTCCCTTTTTCCACAGTTGATATCCACAAGAGTTCATATATTTGATGATCTGCGTTTTCTCTGAATGGATAAAAAATTGTATTATCCCATTGACTTAACATGTAAATCACTGCCAATCCATATAATCACATATGACATGCCAAAGTCTGAAACATTAATTTTTACCATAAACAAGAGTATTTAAGGCTAACATCTTACAATCAATTTTGAACGATCAAGTTTGTCATTCATAAAACAAAATAAAAAGTCACAGTTCTTACAAATACTTATCTTTATTCTTCTTTTTTTATTTCCATTTTTGAAATGAAATTCAGTCTTGCATGTAACGATTTTAATTCAAAATCAAAAGTTTAATTCCCCAGTTTTGTTTCTTCAGTCTCCAACACAAAACCAAAAGACCCTCCCCCAGCTCCACTCAAAATCCAAGTATCTTGAAAGATTCCTCACTTGTCAAAAGATCTATAGCACTCAAAAAAAGTGAATACCTGATCTGACAAAACCCTGAAAGCAGAGGGGACAGCACTTTTAGTATGGATGAAGGAAAAGAAAACAGCTTGGCGATCAGGATATTTGTAAGTTACAGCACCTCCTAGAGGCTGAAGTTCAACATAACTCTTCATACATAACAGAAATATAAAGCTTACAGACAAGTATTCAGCAGTCCCAAAAATCCTTTTTTTCTTTGAAAACGAGTAGAAGAGTCCATCTAAGCGACCATCTTAAAATATGGACACAGAAGTCTCTGAGAACACGATCGAGGATGGCGAGATTTAGTACTTCACCCCAGGCACAAACTCCTTGGCTTCAGGGTTCAAGATGCTCTTCCGCTGAGGACAAAGAGAGGAAAAATGAGACCGCATTACTACAATAGTTCTTACTCAAACTAAGGTCAGACTACTATAAAAGCACAAAATCAGATTTTTTTTTCCAAATTCTGACTAGTGGTCTCTAATACGCTTGACAGTCTGAGCAGCCTAATACTATAGTTATTTATAATTTGATTTTTTTAAGGTTTCAAATACAGCAATTGCCAGCAAGTAGATGGGCTTAATGATGGGCAATCACTAATATTACAAAAAAAAGTTCATTTAAATTTATATCACAGCTCTAGCCTTAAGTGAAAGTGACCAGTTTATATAGTGACCCATACCCGGAATTTGTGTTCTGCATTTCACTCAGTGTACACACACAGCAGTGAACAAACACACGGTGAACATACACACAGAGTAGTGGGCAGCCATGTCTGCGGAGCCTGGGGAGCAGTCGGGAAACTGGTGCCTTGCTCAAGAGCACCACAGCTGGGTTTGTTAAAGATGGGAGAGCAAGTGTTTCATCACTCACACCACCTTCAACTCAGTGGATATGGGGATCAAACCTGCAACCTTCCGATCACAAGTCGATCTCCTTATCCACCAGACCACCACTTAATTACCCAATCATCCTCTCAGTCTGGATATAAAGCTTACCAAAACTTCCTCCGCACTCTCTCCGCTGACAGAAAGTGCATCGAGCTGTTGTTGAATCTCCTGAATCTGGCCGACTGAGGGAAGATCCCGCTCAGGAATAAACCAATCCTGATCCTCCTCATCCAGCATCTCTTGGAAACAGCGCTCCAAAAACTCCTGCTCAAGTAATTCCTCCTCCACCTGAGAGAGAAAGAAAGATTAAATAATAGAAAGTTGACTTCTCAAGTGAAAATCTCGGTTTTCAGACCTGTCGATTATATTCCTCCTCATTCTCCATCCACATATACTCTGCAAAAGGGTTGGACTCATTCTCCACATGCCCATTGGCTATCTGGCCCTTTCCCTCACTTCCTGGAACACCCCCAGACATCATCATCTTTGCCACATCAGGTCCGTTCATTTCAGCAGGCTCTGAAAGGAAAGTAAGAATCAAAGTAAGTTCGTCTCATTTAATTTAATATGTAAAACATGGCAGGACACGTGTAAATAGAATTGAAGCCAGAATTAAAAAATAAATAAAATAAAAATAGACAGAAACTATTTAATGGATGAATGTTAGGAATAAGGTGTCCATCTAATGGTTTTCAAGTGGATGTGGCTGAACATATAATAAACCAAATCCTAAAAATAAGATCACAATTTGGACAAATTCTTGTGTTGCATTTAAAACTGAATGATGACCTTTCATTCATTAATCTTTCAACTCAATTATTCATTTTCATAATTGTAACTGATCCTATAAAACTAAACAAATGAGTAAATTCCTCTGTGCACAATTTTTTTTGTCGTTGCTCTGTTTTCACTTCCACAACAAAACAAACACAGCAAATAGGTGGATTTGTTCCATCAAATCTTTGACATCTTTTATCCAGGTTGTTACGATCTCCACAAGATCGTAATTGTTATTAATTTTGGTGTTATTTTGTGTTCTCTAACATGTGTCTTTATTTATGTTTTACATGCTGGCGATTGGAGTTAGAGCGGATGACGCGCTGCTCGTAAACTAATCCGGAAGCACGACTGCTCTACAAAGCCCGGATTCGATGCGGCTCAGCCCTCTCTCTCTTCGGCCCGGCTTCATTCCCCGAACGCTACGCTGCTTGTATTGTGAACGCTGTCAGCTGGTTTCATGTGTGAGTGTGTATTTAAAGTAGTCCAGCTTGTCAGTTAGTGAATGTAAGGGGAGCGTGTGTGAAGTTAGGTGCGTGCGACCGGAGAAGCGCACTAGCAAGAGAGTGAGAGCAAGAGTGGGTGTAGCGTGTTTTTTTTTTTGCTGTTTGAGCTGTATTAGTTTGCTCTATTAATTTATTTTATATTCAAGTGGCTTGGTTTGTTATTAGTTAGTTTCAAATGCACCATACAGAGTTTACTTTCTGTTAAACACACTAGATAGGAGTGAAATAGCGTTTGCGCTTGTATTTTTGGTTAGTTAGTGAAGATTAGTTAGAGCGCTGTGTCGCTGAAGATTTTTGGTTTTCTTTTTGTTACAGATTAGGGAGGTGGTCGGGTTCAGTTAGAGGGTTTTATTCATTTATTGCGCTATTTCACTGTTTTCTTTCTTTTCCCCAAAGTCCCGGGGAACTAAAATAAAAATCTTAAAGTAAAGTTTGTGGCCTGCTCTTCGGGGATCTTTTGGTTGTTGTCTTAAGTTGTTGTTATATTTGGCCTGTGTTTGGCAAATAAAGAGTATATGCAAGTTCTAACCCTGTGGCTCTGGTGCTGTCTATTCCTAACTGACCTTACTTCAATGTACGCTCTTTGAGCCAATCTGCTTCACTGAAGATCAGGGGCGTAACACAGTTCATCAGGATATTTTTCAAATAAAAATGCCATCAATTTGATATAAGGAGGTTACATTAACCTAATGAAGTTGCAGGGAGTAGTTAGCCAGGATGGCTTGTATTTGACAATGAAAGAAAGTCATTAAAACAACTGTTTTTGAGAGGTCAATATATTGTTTAAGATAAGATATTGTGAGAATAAATGTTTTACCATATACACACATTTGTACAATTCTTGATTAAATCTGGATTCTTGCACCTTTATACTCCCTCCAAGCTGTTCTGAACAGGTGTGAGGTTTAAAACATCATGTACTGTGAAAAAGAGGAAAAAGCACACCTGCAGTAATAAATAAAAGCCAGATCCCAGCAGCGTGGACCTGCCAGTACAATTCATTCAGTTAAAAGTTGGTAGAATTTCAGTAGTTGCTGGATGTTTTGTAAAACCCTCTTTAAATCAATAGTTTTGTATTTAACTCAATAGTAGTCTCAGACTGTGCTATTTTTAAACTCTTTTAAAATAATTGTCACCCTCATTAAAAAAAGCATTTCTCTTCAGGAAGAAATGCTGTGCTACATCTAAGCTTTGTTCTGATGAAATAATCTGATTGTTTTTGTGTTTTACTATGTAAACAAAATCTAAACTTAAAGCACTTCTAAAAACAGTTCCTGACAAAACTTCATATTCTTTTAAACTTCTGTATAAACATTCAGCAATACAATTATGTCTCCTTTGTAATATACGACACAATTCTACCAACACTTGGTTTATCTCTCTGCAATGTGTTTATGATTTAATGGCCAAAAAAAAATGATAAAAATATTAGGGCAACAAAACATTTCCTTATTTGGGTTCAAAGAGTACATTTTTATGAGTCAGGAATTTACCACAAGAAAACAACTAGGTCTGGACAATAGGTCAATGTGTTAGTGGTTTTTCAAGTTAGGCTACGTGTTACTGTAAAAATAACTGTTGTAATAGCAGCTAAGAGCATAATCACTGAGCTCAAGGTAGTCCACCCAAAATTGAATAGTGTGCTCACCCTCTATTTATAGCAACCTGCTTAAATTCATCTGTCAAGACCTATATATGTGAGAGATACTTTAGTTTACTGTAAGCACCTCATGAGTTTTTTTTTTTAATGCATCTATTCTATTTTTCAATTTGATGTGAGATTGAAAAAAATGTTGGACTACCGACATTAAATAGAACATGAAGCTCAAGCAGAAAACTGTCTCTGAGCACAGTCTGAATAAAAAATAAATACATCTATATGCATAGCAATGTTGACAAAATTACTAAAACTCTGTAGGAGTAATAAAGTGAACTCTATAAGTGCTTACTGCACTAAAAAGTATAGCAGGTTGGTAGTAGAAGATACACAGATTCGACAGCATGGCACTCATGACCTTTTGCTTCGTATTTCTGTTTGTAGATAATATTATTATTATTATATTGAATTGACTTCAATTTCATTTAAGTATGAGTCTGTATGTTCTCATCAAGCTAAGTTCCTAACAGTTTTTTTTAAACATAGAAATGGAATAACAAATAAGTTTGAGAATACTTTAATTACAAAAAACACTAACATTAAAAATAACTGTAAGAAATGAAACCCCTAAATCTATTTTTTTAAATTATCAAAGTATTTGTTTAAATGTTAATCCCTTTTCATAGTGATTAGTTACATAGTTGTTTGTCATTCTCCATTAAAGATTTTTGATGATCATGTCCTGCTTGCTAACAAATATAAACAATGCATCCCTAATCAGTACGAACAGTTATGTTCACTGGTATAGTGGTTAGTGAGCGGGACGTGTAAGGCACAGCTGCACATCTGGTGAGCAGAGTTCAAATCCTGAGCTTGTAGTTCTTTCCTGACTCCAGCCTCCTCGCTCACTGGTTCTCTTCTGATCTTACTTTATTTGTCCTTTCCCATTAAAGTTTAGACAGAAAGTGTTTTTGAATAAATCTGTAATTAAAATCAGTTGATAAGTGCATGCTTTCATGACATCGCAAATAGCACAAAATGATAATCGTTAAACAAGATTCTATGATTGTGATTCAATCAATCTGGTGTTCACATGAACTTACACTCTCCTCACTGATGAAGGTAAAGCAGCTCCTTTTTCTAACTAACGGTACCCTATTTCTCAGTAAATCTTTTGGTGTTAATCAGCAAAAAGACCTTCAAGCTAGCTTTTGTATCGTTCTCTGACCATGTCACGTTTATGTCTAAAATGTCAAAATACGAGTTTTTTTTTTGTCCTTAAAGTCCACAGTGGACTCTTTATTATACACCTGCTTTACATAAATGTGTATGGATTATGCGGCCATGGAGGGAACACAATGATCAAATTTCAAACTTGCTGCAATTTTGTGATTCAGCAAAACAATAGTAACTTCATCATTATACATGCTAACTGAACAAATGCTATCCTGCTTTTGCTGCCAGGAAATTTGAGAATGGTCTGCTAGAAGACACACAAGCACAGTAAAACACTGTCTTAACCAGAATCATTCAGGTAAAGGACCATAATACAACAACTAAATGTTATCTTCCTAAAACTGTAATTTAACTTTATAAAAAATGAGATTCCATGACAGAGATAATGTTAGACTGTGTATGCGCTTTCATATTAAAGGTGTTTCGCCGCACAAGCCCTTCTGGCTACACATTCACACAGAGAATGGAAGTTGCTTGGCATGGAAGTGATTTAGATGTTATGTAAAAGGAAAGACGTGATCTTTATTCAGTGCTGACAAAGGGGAGCTGATATTGTAGCATTTTCCTAATAATGCACTGCAGCTGAACACCACGAAAGGTCAAATATATTAGCAGCGCAAAAGCAATAATGGTTTACCCTGTGGGGAAAAGTGAGCGAGTTGAGATTTTTTCTCATCATTTCTGGGATGTTTAGCACATTTATCAAATCTTTGTCTGAAACCCACTTTAGATGGCATGACTTCAGTCAGAATCAGACCTTAATGGGAAATTCCATTAACTGTATAGAAGATGGACGTCGCGTCTGTGACATCACCAATAGGTTTCTGGCAAAGGTTTAGAATGGGTGTAGCCAGCCATTGCCTTTGTGAAATTGTATGCCTTCCCTGTAACCAAAAAATGGTTCCACAGAGAAGACATCTGATTGGCTGAAGGTTTAAAACATCATATATCTGAATTGGGAAATTCACAGTAAGGTTGCTACTTGCAAATTGCTACTTTGCAATTTGGCTTCTTTGGCTAGCGGTGGTTGTCAAATGCAAGCGTCTTTATAATAAAAAACGAGAAAATTACTTATTTTTCAATTTGCCCACTCGCAATTTCAATCACAATTAGCACACACCGCAAATAATATGCTGCTAATAATAATATCCCACCTGGCAGATTGCGTGTTCATTTGTACTTTGTCTGTTGATCTTTAAATCATAACCTATAATAAAAAGATATCCTAAAGTCTATGGATTTACATCAATTAATTTGTAAAATAAATAGCCATGATCTAAGTGGACAAATGAGGGAATCGTCTGTCAACCAATTTGGCCATATTGCGTATTAAATCACACCAATGTCTGATGAACTTTATATCATAACCTACAATAAAAAATATGCCTAAAAGTCTATGGATTTGCATAATTTGTACCTCGTACACTATGGCCATTCTGTTTACATTAAACAGCATCTAACATCAAGGAGAGAATCAGCACGTTCATCTAATTTACATCAGATTTGAATCCTCAAAAAAAAAAATCTATAAGACGCTTGAAGTAAATAGTTATTAGATATCATCCCACCATGTTCTATTCACCTGAAAAATATTCAAAAGCACACGTTTACTTTATTTATTTACTGCCAATGCAGCAGTCAATGTTTTAAACAGCAGTACCTGTGTGTTTGCATTATTTTTAAACAGTTGTACATAATCCAACAAATGAAAATGGCAAACAAATGTCAATGCACCCCTACTTTTTGCTCCCAAAAAAGTGCCAAGGAAGTGTTAAATTAATAGTCAAATATGATTGTCCTAACCCTAAGCCATACTAGATCAAATCTGTTATGATAAGAGACTAAAATAACCCTGTAATCCCCTGAAAGTAGACAATGTTCCCTCAAACCACATATATCCAGTAACGAAGTGTAAGTTAACGTTACAGCGCTGCACAGCTTTCTAAACACTCTCAAGCCAATTATGTAATCCACTCTAGTAGCATTACACCAGGAAAAGCTCGTAATGTCTTCTGAGAACAGAAACAAGTCAAGAGAAACACGAACCCCTTTTTAAAGAAAGGTTTGATTTGATTAATGAAGAGAAAAGAACTCGTGGCCCTCAAAATTTCCCCTGAAATTAAATACAAGATCAACATCGTTAATGTTGAAATACTACACAAAAGAGACTTAGCCAATTTACAATAGGAGCCATGTTTGACATTAAGGTAGTCTATTCAAACAACCAAAACAAACGGAGCGTTGAGATTCGAAAATAAACAAGGAGCAATTGGCAAGCTTGAAACAACACATATTTACGTTACCTGGCATCGCTAGCTTTTATATGCGAGTTCACTACAGCTGGCTGCTCGAATTATCGCCGTAAAGAATGAATAATCCTTAAACTCGAAGGTTAGTAGAGAGGAGATGGCTGTCTCCACCAGAGAAACAACACACCACAAGCAAGGTCATGTGCTTCCTGCTGCTGCGTAAATAAACACCAACCCTCCCTCTCTCTCTCTCTTTGATATTGACATCAAGGGTATGTGAAATAGTCATAATAAAAAAAAATTGAAAATTTTGCGGAAACAGATTTAAAATGTTTGGAGAAATTATTGCGTATGCAAAACACCCTTAAATAACACCAGCATTAAGAGCCCACGTTAATCGGATGTTAGTAAGTAACTTGGCACCTGGTTCTGGTCTTGCTAATGCTAACATCACTTTACTTACGTTCAGCAAATTCCTCCACCGGTGGCTTTAACGTTACATCGAACAAGGAGACGAAAGAAAATAGTTATATACAAAACGAGAGAGCCCGAGTATTCTGTTTGGTTAATGACTTTGAAACGAGGGGTGTTTGTTCTGGCGACAAAACACGCTTTTCTTGAACTGCTTCATGTAAACGTTTTCAACGTGGCGCGCGCGAAACTCCTAAATGTGCTTGTCACGTGACCCTGGCTGATCACTCAGATTGGATATCCGTCTGTTTGTGCTTGTCTGCCTCTGTTGTTGACTTTTATAGCGACATTGTTCTCGTTTACTTGGTAGTTTGGATAGGATAAAAACTGCGCTCTGTCTGGCATAGCAGCATATTTTGTAAAATAACAATGCCAAGTGCTTTTTTGATGCGATTAAGTGAAAAAACAAAAACATTACCTCTTTAGTTCAGAATATATGTCAAATCATAACGTTTCCAACATCATCCAATAGGTGGCAACATTGTAACGTTAACCCTTTAAATGAAACATCAGAGACATTCGCTTTACGTCCTTTCCTCGAGACAAGTGAAACATATGAAATACAATTGAAATATATAAGTTAAAAATAAAGGTATAACAGCCAAATGTAATGTGTATGTGAACCAAGGCTCCAACTGTGAGCTATAAATGCACATCAATCTGGACAATATTTTTGTGATACATTATTTTTGAGATTTCTATCGGCAGGTACTGACTTTTGATCAAAAAACCGTTAGAAACTTTTGATAGTCATCACTTGAAAAAAACCATATAAATATTGTCTATCCTTATTGATTTGGGCAAGTCCCTTTTTCTTGTTTCTTTTTTATTGAAATGTTCTGACTTGGTTGTTTGTAAAAATGTATTTTCTGTCTGTTGTCTTTTAAAATTTTTTCAATTAAAATATTTTTGATGACAAAAGTATTTTAAGCAATAATGTTAGGTTTGGTCAGGCTTACTAAAGGTTTTCAGAAAATGACATTAAGCTATACGTACAAAACTACGGAAGCTCATCACATTCAACAAATACATTTTTTTAGACAGCATATCTCATAATTATCTGTTTAAAATAATGCTGTCTAAAAAAAAGCAGAGATAACCCCAGTTTACTTTTTTTAACTATAACGCAAATTGCTTATGGATGTAAACTAAACTAGATTTCCATAAAAAATATTTGTGACAGTTTTTGTATGTTAACACTGTTCTCAATTTAACTAGTTTTACCAAAATATCAGCGTTTATAACCTTTCTTAATTGTTATTCTGCGTGATATTGTTTTTCCCTGAGTCAAAATTTCTGAGACATTGATGCACAATATTTTCTTTATGTTTTGTGAGTAACAATAAGAGTCAGTTTTCTAGCAGATATCTGAAAAGGATTTTCCCTTTATTATTAGTGTTTTTATTAGTTTAGTTTATTACACATTTGGAGATATATCTTTGCCTCTTTTATGAGGTAGAATTCTTCTCATGTATTCAAACTTGAGAAAGATTCTCTGTAAAAGAATGAAAGGGAGAGAGACATACAAGCACCCACAAAAATGACAACATAGGTTAAAATCCAAGGAGTAGCATTTATAGTTGTGAATTAAAACATTAAACAAATATTACACAGATTTTTTTTCATTTCATAAAAGTCATTGAATGGCTTTTCTCACTTTTAAAGTTGATGCTTACACTCGAGGGTGTTTAATGAAAAATTAAGCTGTAAAATCATTGACAAAATCCCAGAGCCAATTTTCAGTTCCAGATTTTCAGTTGCTTTAAGCAAAACACACAAAAATCCAAAACGTGAAAACTAACAAAATTCTCCTGCAATGTCATCTTTAAGTTACCATCTCTCTAAAGTTATGGAGTTCCATATGCTCAAGAGGTGGCTGGAGGGTCTCAGTAAGTCATGATACATGGGTGTGAGTGTGTGCGTGTGTGTGTGCATGTCCGTGCGTGCGTGTGTGCGTGCGTGTGCGTGTGTGCATGTGTGTGTGTGACTAAGGTCAGAGGAGTGGACCCACCTCTTCCTCGAGTACAGACAACAGTCACAGGAAAGGCAAGGCTGGAAGTCCTTCTGTCATGAATGCATATGACGTATATAAATACTTTCTTCTTTGCAGAAAAAATTGTTGAAAACAGTTGCACATTCATCACATATCTCCAAATGCAAAAGGACATAAAAAAATTTAACAATACAAAAATGTAATTCTGACCGCTGGAGAAACAGTAACAATCTTCATAGATTTGAGCAGACCCTCTTAAAGTACAAGGGTGGTGTGCAAAAGAGGAAGTTTTAGGGTGTGTGATTTGAGTTAATGCACATCCTGGGTTAAGCTCGAGTGGTTTAGTCAGGGGTTGTTCATTTGTTTCCTATCAACTCACTTCTACTGATTTCCTCTCTGACCGACACAGCAAGGTGTTGATTGTTTTAAACGGAGACCAACCAGAGAAGCTGGAGAAGGTGGTACTCAAACCTGACTGAGAGAGAAGCCTAGACTCAGGGACTGTTTACCCACTATTAATCTTGGTGAGACTGGCCATAGAGGTTGGAGGGAAGTAGATGTCAATGGTAATGTGTTCCAGACTCTTTCAGTTAAATTATTCTGGAAGAACAGTAAACTCCCGTACTAGACCCATGAATGGAAAATTTTCCTGCATCAGAAACCTACCTAAGGATGAAATAAAGGGGTTTAATAGACGTTAAAGATGCGATATCATGTAAACTCTACTATTCAGACATTTCTTGCATGTATTAGTATTGTTCCCTATTCAGAAAACCTCACGTCATATTCAGATTTTCATATTCAGAAAGACCTATTTTCTTTTTCTGGGAGCTCAAAGTGGCTCGATGGCAGTAGTTATGTCAATTTACCATAGCACATCTCACTAAGCAATCAGATGAGCCGCTAATGCATCTCAATGAAGAATGCACAAGCTGACTGACCGAAGAAGTGCCGCACTGGAAAAACAAGAAAAACAAAACTTTATTTTTTTGTTATGTTTTAGCTGTAGCCATAATCACTCATTCCCTTTGCTCGACTCTGCTAGTTCCTCACTCATCTTGTGCCACTAGCCACAAACCACAGCTACATGGCTTGGTGGTTAACGGTAAGCAGGACATTAGATGACTATTTCTCTCAAGTTGAAATGGTTCTTTTGGGCATTTCTGTAGCAGACTAAGGTTATAACATGTGACATAGTTGTGATAATACATAATGGGATATTCTTATTTGAAGTGACAGGCAAGACTTTTTCAAATGGATAGTTTTTAGAGTGAATGTAGGATTTATGTTGATTATTTTAAAATACCCTGGAAGAATTCTGATCAATTTTGGTTTGGGTATTCATACAGCGATTACAATTTTTGTCTTGTAAAATTTCAGTGTATTAAATGGGTGGATTTTCTGTGTGCCAAAAAAACAAAACCCAGCAGGGGACTTGGCAGAAACATGCCAGTGGGAGGAACATGATGCACATAGCTTGTTTGGAGGAGACATTTGCGGTGATTCAAACACATTATTTATGAGAAATGCTGTCTTTTGAAGGTTATTAAGGGTGCTTCGATAGTCTAGAAGGGGCAAATAATTATTAAAAGTGATTTAAAAGGGGCATGTTGGCACCTTTAAGTGATTTCTTCCTAAAGTTTCAATATAGTCAATAAAGCCACCTGCCGATTTTAAAATATTGCTCAATTAATGATTCTTTATTTAGTTTAATAGTAGGTCACAGCAAGAGGAAAACTAGAACCTTCAACTTTCTCCATTGATAGCATCCACTTAATGTGACACTCCTTTGTTGTTTTTAACATCTATTTTCGGGGAAGGCTCATATACATCAACTTTTTAATCCATTCAGTCAAACTATAAACAGTCCAAGTAAAGCTCTACAGAGGAAAAGCAAAAACATTCCTCGAAATGTTATAGTTTGATCCAAAATCGTCTGCCCCTTTATATAATGCAGTTGTCAAGGGCACTTGGTGGGAAAGCATAATGTTCCACCACCATGTTTGTTTCAAGAACATTAGTCAACACTGTAGTAGTGAGTACAGTTATTTACTGACACAATTACAAACTATTTTCCTTTTTGTTGTTTGTTCAACAGATAAGTAAACACATAGGGGTGACAACTATTGGTGGATGGTGAGTGATGTGAAGTGTAGTCCTGTTATATGAGTTAATTGAGAATACTACTGGATAATTGCTCAAAGGGATCGCTAGTATATATATAGTATAATAATGGACTTCAGGATTAACAAAGTTAGGAATCTCATCAAATGATGCTAATGGATCGTCGATGGTGTGGTTTTTGTGTTGGGAGACAACTTTCTCATCCTTCAATTATCTCTACTTGTCTCATCTGACCACTATAAATATAGATCTTAGTAGTATATTCCCAGCTGCTTTGAAATTGTTGACAAGATCCTACTGTATGATTCTGTGCTGTTGAGAAGAATGAGAATGTCTTATTTCTGTGTAAATGTGTCACCTTATACAGTTAACCAACTAATAACCACTTTATTAGAAATCTCAGCGATTACATGCACACACAAAACAATTGGCCTGAAATATTGTTAATTGATTTGACTCAAATACTTCTCCCATCCATCCATCCATTCATTCATCCATCCATCCATCCATCCATCCATCCATCCATCTTTTTTCTTTCTTCCCTTTCAGAGATCAAGGGGAGAACATGCAAACTCCACACAGAAATGCCACCTGACCCAGCAAAGGCTCGAAGCAGCGACCTTCTTGCTGTGAGATGACCGTGCTACCCACTGCATCACCGTGACCCCTTCAATACTTGTTTCCCTCAAACAAAGCAAATTTGTTGTAGTTTATTTCAATGTTTAAATAAACCACTTTATACTTAGCTTTTTTGTCTGTGGGTAAAATCTGCAGAGGCTAAATAGTCTCTATAATGCACTAATGTTTTGAATTTGATTAAGAATGATAAACTCCACATATCTGCTTTGCTATTGTGGGATGTCTTTGCATATTTTAAAGCTACAAAAGTAAAATAGGAATTCAAACAATAAAATGTTTTATTTATTTGCTAATAGATTCATCTTGCCTGGAATCAGGGCTTGGTCCATTCACGTACCATAATTCATTGTGGACCTTAGGAAGAAAAAAAAAAAAAAACTAGAGTAAGCAAGAACTGGGCAAAGTAAAAAAAAAGGTTTCGCATATGAACTTTCAAAACGTAATGTTTATGGATGTTTTCCACTATAAAAGAGGTTTGTTTGAAAGAAAAAGGAGAGCAAGAAGAGAAGTAAAACAGAGGGGGAAAAGAAGGAAGGAAGGAAAGTCAGAGGAGCTGCAAAGGGAAGAAGAGGTGGATTTGGGGGGTGGACAAGAGGAAAAGAGGGGAAACTGGAGAAGGAGGGGTCCGATGACTTAATCACTAAACACTGCCTCTCAGAATACTCTCCACCCTCTTGCTCGCTTTCTCTCGTACTCCAACACACACAAAATGATTGAATCAGTGTCAGAATGAAGTCAGATCGCCTCCCTTCCCCCTGCACAATACAGCGAGCTCCACATCCAGCCCCTTTACATGTTTGAGTGTGCAGCTTTCTCTGTAACATTCACACTATTTCTCAGCAGAAACAGCAGCTTGATTGACAACTGGGATACTGAATTAGAGACCGGAATATTGGGTTTGATTACATTTTTGAGCTATAAATTTAAACAGCATAGGTATATCGACTCCAGATTCTTTTTGGGACTTCTACCAGGCATTAAGCAACTCCAACCATCAAAGGGTGAGTACAAGCATAACACATCCATTCATATTGATAAAATTTTAATGTAAAAGTAATTTTAGGTGAAGTATTCTGACTGTTGAACTCTGTTGACTAACAAGAGTTTGAGTGTTCTCCAGTATACCAAAGGAAATTTGATTGTAGTATGTAAATACATAGCATAGTAATAGATTCTGCTAGAAATATGTAATTTATGGTAAAAACATCACTTCATACAAATGTATTTATGGATTTTTAAAAATATAAATATAATGTTTGATTTCATTCCAAAAGACTAGAACATAAAATGAAAATGTGCTTTGTTTGATTACTCTGTTAGTTATTTTAATGTTTTAATGAATGCTTTGGATATTAAATCTGGTGATGTTGAAAATAGTTTTAGATGGTTAACAGATGTTGGAATTATACAGTATTGTAGGTATAGGCATTGAGTGTATTTTATATATTTTATTGTTGTTGTTGAGAAATTATTGTTTCTTTGTTAAACTTTTCTATTACGTAGTTTTATGTTGTGTAATTATTGAAAATACAACATTCAGCTTGTTTTGTAAGCTTTGGGATGTCAGAACTTCTGCATTTTTCACTAATCTCTCACTTTCAATACATTTGAATGTTGCTTCCGGAGATGTTTTCCATCAAATATAACACAACACAATCCTTATTTATGATAGTCACCTATTTTGTACTTTTACCTTGATGTAATTTCATCCTTATGGTTAAGTTTCCGTTCAAAATACATTTATTATAATGTTTTAAAAAGTCAAAATTTGGGGGCGTGTCTGCTGCACGCTGTTCATCACATGTTCATCAGAGAATTACTCCTTTTTTTATGAATTCTGGCTTTTGAAGGATGGTAAATGTAACTTTAAAACTTACATCTTGAAGTAAAGAGGGATTAGATATCGTTAGATAATATTATGGTTGGAAAGTTAATGATATCATCTATACAAAATTGCCACTAAGTCCATTATGCTTCTTCTCAATCTTAAAAACATAAAATCATGTTGGTTCAAGCTGTTTTTGTAAAATCACCAAAACAAATAAAAAAAACATTGGAATTTTCAGATTCCAATGTAAAGAAATTAAAAGTGCAGGAAATGGTATTTGTTTTCTCTGACTTCCCTTTACAAAGACCCGAGCTGCACATTTAAAGCCTGATTAAAATAATATTTATTCATAAACATGGATAAAACACAAATATAAAGTTAAGTGATTACTAATTCATGAATAAATGTGATAAATCGGTTGCTTAAATAATTACATGTTTGAGAGATCCACGTTGAAGAAAGGTATGTGACATTTTAAACCACTAGGTCAGTAAACCACTGGTGTAAAAAATAAAATGACAAAAGGACAAAACAAAATGACAAAATGATATTTTAATGCGTAGATGAAGGATTAACTAACCATGAACTGATAACTAATGAATTAGGATTTATTATGCCATGCTCTGTTTGAATACTTGATTATGATTGGCTAGCAGTTTTTGATTAAGTCTGAATTCTGAATAACTACACAGATAGTCTAGTATGTGGACGCAGCCACCTGTAATGTATGTTGATTTGTTCTTCGCCTCCACATTATGCGATTAAAACTGATTTATGCACTGTTATCCAGTGATTATTTCTTAAATTATATTACCCATCTCTAGTAAATCATCCAAGGGAATAGTAAATACAAATGATTTTTTTTCTTGATCAATTCTTTATTATTAGGTGAACACATCATCATTACTCATCATTATTTAACTATGAATAAATTTTTCTATAAGACCATTTTAAAAACTTAGATGACCTCAAGGTGACAATTTATGCATTACTTAACAATGAGTTAACGCATCATTAATGCGTCATCAACTCATAATAAATACATTGAAAGTTTATGGTTTAAACTATAATGATTAATTTTGTGTTACTTACTGTTTGTACAGTTTTTTGGTAAACAGCAAAGTTCTATGTCTGGCCATTCTTTATCAACAACTCTCAAGCACTTACTTCACATGCTGTACTTTTATTTTTTCATTTTCAAAGATTGGTTATGTGCCTACAGTGAATCAGCTCATGTGCATCACAGACCATCTGTAATCAATAAAGCTCAATTGTCTTACTCATTTAGACTCAAACATGTTTTAACTTTTCGATTTCAGAACGAGAGTCTGTTTTTGATTCATAAAGTCACCAAAATGTTCTTTAAAGCAGAACCCCTTCCATGTCGGATGCAGGAATTGCTCAATGCCAGATGTGCTATTGTTCTTGTCTTCACCCGATAGCATCTGGAGAATATATTTTAGTCAGATCCTTTTACAAAACTAGCACCGTTGGGGGCCCGTATACCTTTGCCTTTCCATCTTTTCTCCATCACCAACACCTCCTTTCTGTTCAGAACAACTTCCAAGTGAGAATGTACAACCCAAGACATCCCATTGAAATTATGTTTGTTTCTGCCTTCAGAGGGTGTTGAAAGCTTTACAAAGCACATTGTGTAATCTGAATATTGGAATAACTTCGTTTTGGCCAAATTGTCAGATAGACCCATATAATTTCAAGGAGAATATTTTTTTATTCTCTAAATGAAAATCTAGCTCTTAAGAAAACTATCGTAGAGAAACTTTTGCACCTTTAAGTGTCTTGTATTGTTTTGCATACAAATAAATAATTTCTCTCAATTAACAAGCTCAGAGACAGAAAGAGAGAGAGAGCAAGCGAGAGAGAGAAACAGATAGAGAGAGAGAGAGAGAGAGAGAGAGAGAGAGAGAGAGTGTGTGTAAACGAGAGAGAGAAACAGATAGACATAGAAAGTGCAAACAAGAGAGAGACAGATAGAGAGAGAGAGAGCAAACAAGAGAGAGAAATAGATAGAGAAAGAGAGAAACAGATAGAGATAGAGAGAGGGTGCAAACGAGAGAGAGAAACAGTTAGAGAAAGAGAGAGAGAGAGAGAGTGCAAATGAGAGAGAGAGAAAGAAAGAGGGAGAGATGGGGAGCTTACAGGAGCATGAACATTAGGGATATGTTTTCAGATAACATTAACAATAAGAGTGATACCTTAGGTACAGCAAGCATTTCTGAAAGGTTCTTTCCAAATCTGCAAAACTGTTTAAGTTAAATTTTGCATTTGATAAGCATTCATCAGGTTCTGGCATTATTTGAGGGCCATTGTGGCAAGGTTGATATTGCTTTTACAAAGACAAGACATGAGCCAGACATTAATGTTAATGTATAATGTTAGCTTGGCTGAGAAATGGGCCAGTCAAGGGCCTTGTGTGTCCATCTGTGCCCCCTTTTCTGGAAAAGGAACTCAGTCATACTGTAATTCAATGATCTTAAGCAAAACAAAACTACTTGAGTTAGTAAAATCTGGGCAAAATAAAAAGAACTATGTGGGTGCTGGAAATAGTATAAAACTTTAGAAATAACAGTAATCTTTGCAATCTGTCAAACCAGCACTTAATAAATATTTTTGTAAGCAATTTCAGTTTATTTTCTCTGCCGTTTCAGATCATTTAGTCTCAAGAACAGAGCCAAACACGACCTTTGGGATATCGAGGATTATTTGAGACGCATGACTCATTGACTATAGCACTCAGAGTTAGGCTTTTGTTGTTTCAGCTGCAGTGCCCTAATGTAATGCTTCAGGGGAGGAGAGATTTATCTTCTAATATGTTGTTACAGTATTTTTCGCCAGGTAGTTTTTCAGCAAAGTAAAAAAAAAAATTTGTTCAAATTGCATGTGATGTGTTCATAAAGTTTACAAAATTATTTGAAATGTTGAACACATTCATTCCTTAATCTTAAATAACCACAAAGCCTAAGGATCTCAGTTAGTGGAGATTTTCTGAAGCCTGTCCAAGCTTGTACATATGATGTCACAGCCTTTAGTAATTCCCTAGAGACATCCCTCGATCTGGGGGAATGCTGTCAAAGCAATTTTAGAAGATGTAACATAATTTTGAAGAAATATGCCCAAAAGGAACTTTTGTGACCATGCTAACGCTAAGAATGCACTGCTGTGTGCTGAAAGGTTGTTTCAAAATAACGCATTCTCTTAAAAAAAGAACCAAATCACACAATAATACATTATTATAATACATAATTGTAAAAGGCATATAGAGTGATTAAGATGATTTTGAAAAAGCTCTACTTTAACGAGGAGCTCTCTAAAATTTTTGAGATCAGAAGGTCACAGGTTCGATCCCCAGATCCACCGAGTTGAAGGTAGTGGGAGTGATTAAATACTTGCTCTCCCATCTTCAACAACCCCAGCTGTGGTGCACCAGTTTCCCGACTGCTCCCCGGGCTCCGCAGCCATGGCTGCCAACTGCTCCGGGTGTGTGTTCACGGTGTGTTTGTTCACTGCTGTGTGTGCACACTGGGATCTCTAAATGTAGATGTTCCGATCCCTGAATCACTGTGTTTTATATATCTTATACATATTGCCAGAACACTGGAGCTTGTCTCTGAATGTTGTCATTTAGAATATTAGCATTTCAAAAGACATTAAGGAATCATGTTAATTTTAAGGCCTGATATACCTGATAGCAGTAGTGCAGCCAGACAATTCACATTTGAAATAATGCTTATCCTTGTCATTTTCAGGTTAGTCCTGGTGTGTTTCTCCTCACTCATCCTGCAATCATGAAATCAGTATTGTTTCATCATCATCATCATCATCATCATCATCATCATCCAGAAAGCGTCCCTTTAAAAAAACTACCACTGTTCACTGTGTTGATTACATTAGCAGTTTTGGTAAAAACATACCTACTACTTTTATTAAAAACCACCAACTCTCTGGCATATGTTTTACGCGGCGGATGCCCGTCCATGCCACAATCCATTGCTGGGAAACATTCACACAAATACTCATTCACACTCATACTCTATGGAAAATTGTTTTTTCTCAATTCACTTATACCGCATGTCTTTGGACTTGTGGGGAAACTGGAGCACACGGAGAAAACCCACGCGATCACGGGGAGAACATGCAAACTCCACACAGAAATGCCAACCGACCCAGCCGAGCCTAGAACCAGCGACCTTCTTGCTGTGAGAGGACCATACTACCCACTGCGCCATTTACTCACCATTCAACTTAATATCCATTACTTGCTGTTAAATGCAAAATAAAAGAGAACTTTAAAGCATAAAAAAAACCTGAACTCAAATCAGTAAACTCCTTAGTTACAGTGCTAAGTTTAAAATTGAAAGAAATATTTCTTGAGGGTGTTTAACAGAATAATGCATTTTAAAGTCAGTGTTATTTTTTTCTTTCTTAGACTGCCGAAACCCTGTGAGATTTACAATGACAGAGGTTCTGCCTATCAGCACCAACAGTCTTCATGTGCCAGGTAATGTGCCATATGTGTAAAATGATGAGATTAATAACTTTAATTTTAATTTAGGTTTGCAGTAGATCCATTGGAACCTGACTTGAAGTAGTCGATGGAGCTACCATACTGTTTTTTTCCCATAAAAGGAAAATGGATATTGGAAAGCTCAATAGAAATCTTTGGTCTTTCTAATGTATTCCCATAGGAATTTTCTGTATTCCTTGTCTTTTCCATCAACAATACTGAAAAGGGGTGTGACCCTCTCTTATCTTAACTTTGCACTCTTGAGAATATCTGGACACGTCGATAACATTCCTGCCATGCTCCTGAGTGAATTCCACCCATGTTTGACAGTTTGTACCGTTGAGTGCGTATGGAGTGACCTTAATGCTGCAGGTCAGTGATAAAAGAGATGACCTGGAATCCACGTTAACCAGCAAAGTGTTTTGGAAACATTTGCACCAGCTCACATTAATAAAATAATGATTGAAATTTTGGTCAATAAATTGGAAGATTTGAAATAAAATCAAAGCAAAATTTAAGTGTTAATGATAAACCCTTCTTTATCGTTCCCTTTACACTTTTTGATCAATTTGATCACATTCAATGTATAACATCTCCAAAATATATGATTTGACTTTACTAATTTAATATAAACATTAACATGATTTTTGTGTTTCATCAAGATACATAATGCATTTTGGAGTCTATTTAACTCATTTAGCAGTCCCAAACATAAAGAATTCTGACCTTTTAAATAGATTTAATTTTAATTTTATAGTCTGAAAACTGTCTCAGTTCACTAACATAACCCTGACATCTGTTTCACGGACAACTCATGGAAGATGGAGAAAAGTGGGATATTTCGCAGGCTGTAGAGATAGGAAAAAATGGTTCCTCCAAATGCTTTGATTTTATTTCAATAATGTGATTTTGATTTGCAATAATGTGAAGATTAGAGCCAAAAAGGTTACATGATAAAATATGTAAATAGATAGCAAATGACCAGCAGCTAGTATTGCCATAAAAACTTAGATTTACAGAAAAATTACACAAATGAAGTAACATGAAAATAACACATTTTACAGATTTTTTTTATATTGTTAAATGTGTAAATTAAATTTACTTTACAACTCAAAAGTAATTTTACAGATTTTCCCCATCATTTTACAGTTTCATAATAGAAAGAGATTTTTCATTACTGAGTATTTTTTCTTAGGGATTCAACGGACTTTGATTCAAAAGACCATGCTCTATTAATTATTTTTAATCAAATTATCTTCACCTTAATACATTGTTCCTGTCTTTGCAGAGTCACCATTGCCCACTAGAAAGAGCAAAAATTGTCAAATAATTGTGCTCAATATATTTTAAATAATGAACTATATTTTGAATAATTATATATTATAAGTGTAAAGGAAAAAACTGAATTACCAAAACATTACTGAATAGAACATAATTTAAAATACATAAAAAGTTTATTGCAGTTATTAAATATTGGTTTGTCTCAAAAATGTAAACAAAAAAGCAACACTTGTGTAAAGTACCAGTATACCATTTTTGAGACCAAATTCAAAGATTAGAAGTAAACTTGTACACCTACAACATGTTTACACCCTTATTATTAAGAAGCTGGTTATAATATATATATAAATCTGAACTTTTAATGCTACCGAAAAATGCATGATCCACTTAATTGTAAAGAAATGGGTTTTAGGTAGTCGGGTAAAATTTACATAAATTAAATTAGAGTATTATCTAAAACATTCACAGAGAGGAAAAGAATTCCTGTAGGGCTTAAATGTCAGGCAACCAATGTGGAAATTTCCAGTATTTCCTGAATTATCTCAGCCAGTGTGGGAAACTCACTGCTTCATTTTCATTGTTGGAAAAATTTAAGAACTTTGTCCATGTTTCTCTCATTTCTTTCTATATATATTCATAGGTGAAGGTAAATCAGCCTCTGCATCTCCCTCTGGTTCCCCTTCTGCATCTAGAAATGAGTGCAGCATTGCCCCTCTCACTCCTTCACCCTCTCCGGTGAGTTCTGACGCATAGCATTAACATTCATTACATTACACCAGCATTGCAAAGCTTGTAATGTTTTCTACATTAAACCCGAACCTGCTTTCAGCGCTACATTCTCTGCTCAGAATACAGCCATTTTGAAAGAGGATGTGGTACCTGTAATATACAATTATGCCTCCTAAGATAGCCCGCTGTAAGATGTTTTTAACAGGACTATCATTAGCTAATCCTCCAGTTAAAGTGCACTGCAATTTTTGCTGTGATAAAAGCTATTTTTTCTTTTTTCACTGTTGTTTACAGTTCATAAACATTGATGCTCACAAAAGGCAAATGCAAAACAAATGTGTTTCTGGAACTACTGTTGGGCCTTGTTTGATGAAAACAAATTGGATTTGGCGAGAGTGACATATCCAGTGCTCTTCAAAAAAATGGTCAACCACATAAATTGATTAACAAAGTATTTACTTCAATGTGTATGAATCAAGCTTTACAATTGCACTGTAAAGAGTGAAAAGAAAAATCGAAGACTGACTTATTCAACACAAACCTTCAGAGTACCTATCCAATACTAGAATGTAGAGTTACACACGCACATTTAAGATAAATATCCTGTCTGCCGTGTTTGTTCAATGTTACTGTCAGGTCAGGGAAGCAGGGATCTGGAGATAAGAGATCAGAGGAAGAAAGTGGAGTCTGTTACAGTCCGTACCAGGGGAGAAAGTTCTGTTAAGCCAACTCTCTGCGAAAAAATGTTGCGCTGAAAAGGTTCACATATCTGCTCTCTCTCTCTAAAGAGGACAGAAGTTCGACAGCCTGTGGCGCGTCCCTTTTCTGTGGTGGTGGCTATAGATTTTGGTACCACATCTAGTGGCTATGCCTTCAGCTTTTCAGATGATCCCGAGACCATTCATATGATGAGGTATTCACGTAATCAGAATAAAACATTTCCATCAGCTATTTCAAACATCTATTCACTTAAAGTAGAATCTAATTTTTCTAACAGAAGGTGGGAAGGAGGTGACCCCGGAGTGGCGAACCAGAAAAGTCCGACATGTCTTCTCTTGACCCCTGACCTCCGGTTCCACAGTTTTGGCTTTGCAGCTCGAGACAGCTACCACGATCTTGACCCAGAGGAAGCCAGACACTGGCTCTATTTTGACAAATTCAAAATGAAAATCCACAGCACCAGTGTAAACACAACATTTCATGTATTGTTATAGACTACATTTTGTACTGGGTTTAATCTAATTTTATAAAACGTTATTATTCATGTAAAATTGGGAACTTTTTATAAGCTCTTTATCTTGCTTTTCTTCAGGATCTTTCCATGGAGACTGAGCTGGAGTCTGTTAGTGGAAGAAGAGTACATGCCATTGAGGTGTTTGCTCATGCCTTGACGTTCTTCAGGGAACACGCTTTAAAGGTGATTAAATGTGTATTAAACAGAGCACAAACAAGTACACAAAATAAGTTATGGAATTTAAATAAAATCTAATAATTTTTCTGATGGATATTTGTCCCCTTAGATTTAGGAGCTGTCTGATATTTTGGTAAAATTGAGTTATTCAATCTTTTAGATTTTTTGACCACTTATTTACATTGTGTGACATGCTTTTTAATATTACTTATTTATTTTTATTTCTTTTATTACTTTTTTTACATAAATAAAAAAAAACAAGCCAAACATACTAAACAAAATCAAAGTTTATACCTACAAAATATAATAGAGAAGAAAAAGCCTTCATAAAGAGAATAAGATCCATGGGATGAATTGTCTTTTCTTCCATTTTTCCTCAAACTATTTTTAGTTGTTTAAGAAATAGAACATTGCCTCTGAGCCCAGAATCAATGCAAATTCATGAGTTTACTTACAAATAAAAAGCTCAGAAATGCAAATGAATAAGGGTACTGGGCGAGCTGTCCATGTAAGGGTCCCTATTGGGCTGAGAAGCAACAAGGGCCCAATAACCCTCCGCCTCCCCCCAAGAAGACATGGAGATAGGGGTGGAGGAGTGATTTTTGAATTTAATCGTCAAGTGGCTACTTTTTATATCTTAGGGATTGGAATAAGACAGACTGGAATCGCCTGTTGATTGCTTACTAATTGTATGATCGCTCCTCCCGAAAATGCTTTCATGGAACTACACTTTCTGTCCTACAATGTACTGAAGGCAGTACAGTATAGAATCAGCAGTCTTTTCACTCAATGTGAGGTTGGGATAGGCACCAACAGTGACCCAAACCCTGAGGGTAAAAAAAAAGGATGGCAGGATCCAATATAGATAGCAATGTGGCTTTAATCCAGAATCTTTAGGTTGCACTTTTCAAATAAACATGTCCAGAAAAATAGTTTTGGGCCCGTTGTCAGTCTGGACAGGACTATAACTACTTCTTAATTTTGTAAACAAAACTTATTGAATGATGTGTTTTCTCTATCAACACAATGGTAAAGAAGTCTTGTTCATATCCATGTTGGGTTTAAAGGTGACACATTGGAAAGGCAATGGGGGTTGTTGGGTTCTTCTTGGCCCAGGGCTTTTCCATGGACATCTCGCCCAGTACGCTTATCCCAATCACGCCATATTGACTAGCATTTTCTGGGCTAATTCTATCTAAGCAAACTCAAGGACGCGAAGGAAGCGAAATGATGGTGGTTGTATCTGACTGGGAGCTAACTTCCTTACCTCAAGCTAGGGTGTGGATGGCATGGCTTTAAAGTGCTACCCTTGCAATTATTAAATTTCTAACAATCTTGTTAATATTCACTAATACCATATTCTTCATTCATTTGTTTAAAGATCAACACACCTCTTTTTTTATAAAAGATTACCCAGTTACCACCTACCTGTCAAACAAAGCAAGGCAAAAGGAAGAAAAGTACCCTGTATGGTTGTCTATCAAAGCAAGTGAACATGTTTAGTTTCATTCTGTGTAGAAATTAAAATAATTTAGTTCAACAGGGTTTCATGTTGTTATCTAGGAAAGTGTTTAGAAAGCTGTTTAGAGAGTAATTAACTGTGGAAGTCTTATTGGTGGAATGTTGTTTTGATAAGAGTAGTAAAAGTAATTTTGGTATCTGTGGGTTTTTCAGGAGGTTAAGGACCAGTCCTCCTCTGAACTGGAAGATAGTGAAGTACGTTGGGTCATCACGGTTCCTGCTGTGTGGCGGCAGCCAGCCAAACAGTTCATGCGAGAAGCTTCATATCTGGTAATGTAGCAACATTTATCAAACTTCTCTGGCTGCTATGTTTTCAATTTCACAGTGCTTTGAGGTTTGAGCTGGTTACGATATACTTTGCTGGTATTACGGTCATACTTTGTTCGAAAAAGGCCATGGTGTTTCAAGAGCTAGATCCAGTAAAAGGTCCAAAATTTCCATATGGGTTTCATTGTCCATTGGCCCAAATCAAAGCCCTGTAAAGTGCTACAGTGGTATGCCAAAATTTGGGCACCTCTGCAAATTTTTATGATTCGATGTCCGTGCTCGGAAACCATGAACCCTGACTGAACGGGAGATGTTTTACAAAGTTGAGTGGTCCAAAATACCTTTTGCCAGAAGCCAGACGCTAATTGGAAGCTACAGAAAGTGTTTAGAGGCTGTAATTTATGCAAATGGATGAATTTTTCTTTTGAGCTCCTAAATTTACGCACATTATATTGGTAATATATCAAATACCACTTTGATTGTCTCCTATACGATATATTTAACTGAAAAATTCTCATCACCACAACCAATCATTTATAAAGTAAAATCATGAAAATGTATAGGGGTGCACAAACTTTGACAGAGCCCTGTATTTTTATTTGATTAAAGACAGCTTTGGGCTTTGTTTCAAAATGTTATGCCTTTTCTGTTTATGGTTAATGATTAAAGACATTAATCAAACAAAAACATCTCTTAAAAAACAATTGAACAAACATCTCTTGTTTTGTTTTGAGATGTTTTGAGGCACTTATATATGTTTGTTTCTTTGATTATTGGCTTAAGACAACATTTCTGCTATTGTTTGTGTTGTGATTGGTAATCTTGTTGTTGAAATTAAGTTTTCTTAATTTTTATATAAAGTAAGAGGTAATTTATTTTTAATTGCAGTTCATTGACCTGCTAGTGTTTTTGTATCATTTATGAGCTTCAATGGTCACAACACTGACAGCAAAGCATGCCTTCTGAACTCTTTTATTTTTTTTCTGTCCATTTCTTCTACACACTTTCCTTTCTCATTCTCTTGACTCTACAAATTCACTTTTCTACAAATTCACTTACTCTTTCAGCCCCCCAGAGCAGTTCAGGAAATGTGCGTATAGGAAAAGGAATGCATGTTGCGGCACACATACAGTAAATTGTAACGTTGAAAGCCTTTGGTAAGAGTTACTAGAAATGCTTCACTTAGAGGAGGTCCATTAGAATCTGAACACAGTTTGTAAACACAAAGAAATCACTCTCTGAATATGTTTGGCTCGACGGTGCATGGATCGCAGATATAAAACAAACACTGCTGATTGAATCACCACCATCTGCTCAAACTATTAAGTCTTCTTAAACAGACCTAAAAAGTGTGGCAGTCTGCCTTTGTTCAAAATACATTTTTATACAAGTTTTGATGCAATAAAGCAGATTGAGGTTACCTTCCTCTTTGCAATGTCACCAAGGTTAAACAATGCAAGAGATCAGCACACAAACACAGGAAACCACGCCTGCCCCAGCCAAGCTAAAGAGAGTGAACAAGAGAGCTTAGCAGCTCCCAGCAGATCTCCATGGCCTGCTGGGCCTGTTTACTGAGACACAGCAGCAAATGTTTTGTACTGTTCTCTTGGTAACCAAGTTGTCGGTAGTGCTCAATATACACTCAATGTGTGTTTTTTTTATTTTTGTTGGACAGTAACTGTGAAGAAATCTGTTCGGGTTTCTGTCATATTAATGAATAAAGCTTTAGCTTTTGTGCAGATTCTGATTTCAGATTTTGCTCTTGTTAATATTATTTGAATGGCCTGATTAAGTAGTCGATACCCAATAGTGTATCCATTTTGCTGTTCTGGACCAAATGGGAAGCTGATACTTGTGAAGCTAGTGGCTGAAGGCATGTCAGTCATGTTCTGTCTCATCTTTGTCAGTTGACTCTATGCATGACTATGTCTGAGTTCCATGTCAGTGGTTCATCAACTACCATTTAGTGCCGGAAGTTTATTCCATTTGCTTTAATGGATGAAATCACCATGTCATTTCACACTAGTGTCCTCATCTTGTGGAAAAGTATGGAAACTAAACTCAGAATTAAACCCCAAAGAATTATAGCACGGCATTATATAACGTTATATATTATATAATATATTAAATATTATATTATACATATATTATGTATTATATTATATTATATAACAGCAGAATAACGACATAGCTCCTTCACTAACAAAGGAAATGACAACTTTTATAATTAATTTAAAAATGAATTGGAGATATAGATTAAAGAATAAATATGAAATTAAAATAAACATGAAATCTATAAAACTGATTAAATTAACAACTACCCGTAATTGCTTCTTGAAAAAAAAAAACACCTATGCTATCAACACAACAGTCCTATCTGAATGGGCAGGACATGATGTCTAAATAGGTGAAGGTTTAAACCTTAATGTACCCTAAACAAACTAGAATAGAATAAAAAACATTGGAGCACCAGGGGTTTTTTCAGCTCCAAAGCAGGGCAGTTTTTATCATGGGAGTGAATGAGAAACTGCTGACTTCTGCCCAAGCCCTCAGAGGCTGGTCAATGTACTACAGTTTAGTCACTTCCTGTTGTGTAGGAGCACAAGCAGGAGGCTGCTTGTTGATTTTAACTGTATTCAGTCTCAGAAAATCCTGTTATCGAGGTGTCTCTATGTTAGGAGACAAATGGCCAGAGAATGAGATTAGTTTTGAGTTCCGTATAATAGTGTTGCACAACACAAGATAGCTTTCATTGCTCGAATGCGGTGCAGATTGCTAATGTTCGCTGTTCGGCCACCAGCGTTACTCACTCAGGGGGAGGTCGTAAAAAGCGACATTAACAAACCCTGTCTCGAGAGCTTGTAACTCTTTGCCCCTGGCTTCAAGAAAAATTACTTTATTTAAAAACTAAACCATAAAGCAACTAGAGCCTTTTGGGCAACGGGAATTGCTGTTGTTTGTCTTTATTTAAATATTCAACTTTTTTTTCCTTGGCCCCCCCTAAGACACATACACACTTCCCTGCTCGCCTCCCAGAAGAAAAAAAAAGAATTCTATTAATGTCATTGAAATCTTTTCCATCCGTTCAGTGTTCAC
This sequence comes from Danionella dracula, assembly GCA_900490495.1. Taxonomy (NCBI): domain Eukaryota; kingdom Metazoa; phylum Chordata; class Actinopteri; order Cypriniformes; family Danionidae; genus Danionella; species Danionella dracula. The sequence goes on from UELW01000578.1 coordinate 1,159,089, forward strand.
CACTTTACGTTTATTTTTGTTTCATTATTGCTTCAGTTACCCAAAAAAACGCTAACCAAGTTCTTGTGTTTGCTGTGTTTAGGCAGGCTTGGTGACTCCAGATTCTTCAGATCAGCTCCTCATAGCTCTCGAACCCGAGGCTGCATCCATCTACTGCAGGAAGCTCCGTCTCCACCAGGTCATTGATCTCAGTCAACGGCCATTAACCAACGGTTTAGATCTCGATTCTTCTCGCCCCTTTGATTCCAGTTTTAGGCAAGGTGAGACTGTTCTTTGTCTTTTCTTCTTTTTTCTTCTCTTTACATTATTGAAAATCTCAAACATGGAAAGAGTCCAATTCTTTTTCTTTGACTTTCAGCATATTATATTTCTGCATAAATATTAAATGGGAACCATGCACAGAGCACCGGGAATACAGAAGTGCCTTTCATCTCTTGAGAATAGATTGGTGTTTTTATTTTCCATGGGTTTGCATGAATGATTGTTAGATTAGAGTCAGGCTGGTCCAGAAACTGGGGAGTGTAAGTAGCTTTGAGAGCATGTGGCTTAGGTTAAATCAGCAAGATTTTTTCTCAGTTAAAGTTTAGGGTGTCCCATGAGATCACAGAGTTAAAAGAGCTCTTTGAAAAAATTACATCGTTTGTTATTAATACCTGACCAAATAATGAAACAGAGCTCCTTTATAAACAGTCCTATTGCATTTAGAGTTTACACAGTGTGTTTGAGACTTCAGATTAATTTCTACTTGTATTTTGGGTTCAAGGCAAATAAACATAGGCTTGCACACAATTCACTTTATAATTGAAACAAGGTGTGCAAACCATCAGCTCAAACTACAACTTGACAATCTATAAAAACGTTCCCCAGAGGACTCATTTGTTGTAGCTTGCTTGCAAGATTATTTTTCTTTCTTTAACACTACATTTTAAAATCTATTTTCTATTATCAGACTTCATGTTTTGTGTGGTTCTGTATTTCAGAATGCTCTGATGCTAGCTAAAGAGAGTTATGCATTTTTAGTTCTTTAGTTTTTGCGTGATTGCACAGATGAAATAATAAGTGTGACAAAGTCTATAAAAAGAGTTCCTTGTGAAATACGCCATAATGTTTTAATATCCAACCCGGATATTATTCAATCAAAGCTCTCAATAAAACCGAAGCCATAAAAAAAAGTTGGTTTCATGATGAATAAGACCAAGAATGAAACATGAATATGAACAAGAATGGAAGTTGTTTCCCGAACAAATTAAGTTAAATATTTGAAATGGTTCTGCGTAGCATCAAATCTGGTTCTTTGCCTCACAATCATAGTGGGACCTTTTTTGGTGTCATTTATCACCATGGTGTCTTTAAAAATGTTATTTAAAGCAGATATGGTTTGATCTACTGGTTGAAAATACAATCAATCTGTCTTTCAGCACGCGAGCAACTTCGCAGGGCTAGACATAGCCGGACGTTTCTGGTGGAGAGTGGCACGGGAGAGTTGTGGTCCGAGATGCAGACAGGTAAGTGATGGAGAGAATTCTCTAGAAAATCATTCTATAAAAATCCCATTAGGTACCTGTCTTCAGCTGTGGTTAATTAATAAAAAAACTACTGTCAAATTTCTTGTGTTTTTTAGTTTGAATATTCTGAAATTGAACAGCCTTTATATGTTACATTAGTAGTGATCTACAACTCAATTCTGACAGGGCCACAAGTCTGAATAGTTTTGAGAAAACCTTAAAAGAACACACCTTATTCCACTAATTAAGCTTCTCTTGAACTGTTTGAAGCTACCAGGGTTGGAACAAAAACCAGCAAGGGTAGGCATAAAAAGGTGATGTAATTTTAAATGAAATAGTTTGGAATACTTTACGTTCCTTTTCATGAGGTTGCTCAAACTTTGTGGCGGTGTAAAACTAAACGGAAAAGTCAAATAAGCACTGTATGAAAAAACAAGCATCCAATGATTCATGTTTTCAACATGATATAGACAACAAATTATGTTTTGAGGTCTTCATAACCACATAATTCTAACTTGCCTTGAGATTTTTGTTTTGAATACAATTAGATCAGATAAAATGTTTAGAACTCAAAGCAAAAATTGTTTGAAAATCTAGATCCATACAACAAGACTGAGAGCTAGCCAGGAACAGGTCACTGGTACATTTGGCATTAATGCAGAATCATTTTACTCTTTTGAAGGAAATGTAGAGAGACAAGTCAATAATCTGGGGCTCTGCAAGGAAAAATGAAACCTGAAGAACAGAGACCAGATGAGAACCTGAAAGCAAAAGTTCAGCATAAATCCGTGTCAAGACTTGTAACCTCTCAGGCGGAAGTGTCCCACTTAGCTGTTTATCTTTTTCACATTTTAAACTCACATATAATGTAAAAAAAACTAAAGTAAATTCGATGTTTAGAAAGAGATTTGATCAAATTAATTAAAGTTAAATTTACATTGCACAGTATAAGAATCAGGATGTTTTTATTTTATGTTTTTTTAACAGTTATGAAATTGAATAACTAGTGTTCATTTTAGCAAGGAATATAATATTTAAATTTGTATGCAGATACAAAGTGTCTTCATTCATCTAAAATAATGTGTTTGAATATATTTTATTATATAAACGTGTAATTTGTTTTTTGCAACTTTACAACACTTTTACTATTTTGTTAATTAAACCTCTTTGTCTTAGAAGCAGCAGTGTTAACCACTGAACCATCCTTCTAGCCAGGGAATAATGTATAGAAAATGTATAAATGTGTTAATTTACTGTAATAGATTGCTGTAGTTTGCTAGAGTTATTGTCTTTCTTTCTTTCTCCCTCTCTCTCTCTCTCTATCTTTACACCTGGTGTGCATTTAATAATGTTTATATGACTCTGGTCAATTGTGCATATTTGAAAGCTAGCCTCATTTTGGAGCAAACACTAGTGTGCTGTACACTTAAAGCTCTGCAGTCTGTACATGTGTAATGAACGACTGGCACAGTGTCAAGGTGCAGGGTCAAAATAATCAGATCTCCACTTCCAGATGTTTCCTGGTGAGAGAGGGGCAAAGCTAAGAAGAGTTTTATCAAATTTAGCACAGTAACACAATAGAGATCTCTTATACACAGAATATCACGGTAGAGTTCTGTTCTAGAGCACATGAACATAATGTGCCAATATAAGCAAACAAGAACAATTTTCTCTCCTGTGCAGTGTGTAAAGCAAAGCCTGATGGGAGGAGCCATGCTACTCTTACCTCAAGACTTTATCACAAATGTCTGAAGGTAGTTTGGTGGATCTTTCTGACTGACTCAAAGACCTGGAGAGATAGGATAAAACAGATTTATGACTAAAGTATTGCTTTCTGCTCTAAACAGCTACGACTGACAAAAACAGGTGTTTTATAAATACAATTTATGTTTGCAGGCGAATAGACTTATATACCTAGATTTGTTTAATTCAAAGTGACTGTGTTGAGTATTCTTGTATGTGACTGGATAAGTGAAAACTCATTTCTGCTTTATCGATTACTCAAAGTGTGCAAAATGGACCTCCAATGGAGTTTGGTGAGAGCCTCTTGAAAACAGTTTTGTACTTAAACTAATAAGACATCCCTTTTTAAACGCCTGTTCTATCTATCGTTCAATCTATTTTTAATCTTATTTCATCTATATGTAATGGTACAGCTTGAGTTGATATGTTTTGGGGCCTTTTCCACCACATTACTTTTTCTTAAACATTGAGATGAGGTTAATGAAACAAGTCATGCCAAGAGATACATTTTTCTGATTGGAAAGACAAGCGTGGAACAATATCCTTTTGATCAGTGATTGGCAAGAACTTGACGAACTTAACTCATACTGTAGTGATCTCCTGCACTTTTCAACTGTTTTTTAAGCAAAACTTTTCTTTTGAGCATTAAAATCCAACACATACGTAGCATAAACAATACTACTCCTCCAGCATTCTCCATTGTTCTGTTTTGAGTGTGATTTACTTTTTGCATTTCTATCTCAAACTCACTGTTCATTAATAAAGTGGAACTAGACTGATATACCGGAGTGATGCAACTTGAGTGACGTGTCTAAAACAGGCTCACTCAGAACTGATACTGAAAGTCGATGGAATCACAAAGGCATACCATGATTAGTAGAGTAAAGCCAAGTCAAGCAGTGTCATGCTGGCATTAACATCAGGTGGATTAGCTGCATTAGAGTACTAAGAAATACTTTCTTTGCCCAATCTTTAAAGCTTACCTAAGACTCATAATTGAAGTCCACAGCTTATCTTTGTTTGCAAGACTTATTAACAATGAATTTTTATTTTCAAAGGAGACCGGTACATTGTTGCTGACTGTGGTGGTGGGACGGTGGATTTGACAGTGCATCAGATCGAGCAACCACAGGGTACTCTGAAGGAGCTTTACAAAGCCTCAGGTTAGAACGAGATAATCGTTTTGAATGTAAAGTGAAAGTGACCAGTTAAGTGGTCAGATATGGAGTGAACCATACCCGGAATGTGTGCCTGCATTTAACCCATCCCAGTGTACACACACAACAGTGAACAAACACACCGTGAACACACACCCGGAGCAGAGGGCAGCCATGGCTGCGGCGCCCGGGGAGCAACCGGGAAACTGGTGCCTTGCTCAATGGCAGCACAACTGCTGATGTTGAAGATGGGAGAGCAAGTGTTTCATCACTCACACCACCTTCAACTTTGTGTATCTGGGGATCGAACCGGTGACCTTCCAAAGTCCAAAATGACCTTACAAATACACCAGAACTGCTCACTCTATATTTCTGCTGTGATGAGTCCACAAGTAAAATAAGACAGCAAAAAGGTGTTGTTCTCTATTAATCCCCTGGTAAAATTACATCAGCTGTAACATCGGAGTCTCATATACTTCCCATTTGCACCCCAACAAAAAACACTGTTTGTATGTAATCATTAGCAAATGAGTTTACATGTGAATCGGTAACCCAGTGATGCTTAATAAGCTGATTTTGGTCATGTCAACATGGAAAACAGGTTTCCTGACAAAAACTTTATATAAGAAACACAATAACCTGATTCCTCTTTGTGGTATCTTAGAGTTTGTTTGTTTTGTGTCCGAATGTGCATAGAACAGCTAGTTGAGACACTGATTTTAAAACAGTCTTAAACTGACCTGGGTTTTGGAATATGGAGGGTTTACAGCAAACTCATGAGGCACTTCTGAACAAGAGCGATAGTGACCGTGTATGCCCTGCAACAATTTGTGACTGTTAAACCCGAATTGCTGATCGATGAATAATCTTCATTATTACCAAGACAAATCAAATGTCTGCATATGAAGAAATATAATGTACAGCAGTAAAGTTGATACAATTCAGTTGATACAATTTCTATTATGAGAAGCTGAGATAGACTTATTGTCTCTCCCTTAATGTAAGTCGCTTTGGACAAAAGCGTCTGCCAAATGCATAAATGTAAATGTAAATGTAGTAAAGCATTTGATTGAAAGCTAAAGGGTTCATCTGAGAAGCCGTTTTTAGATTTAGATTTTCAATACACAAACTGTTTTTGCAATTAATCTAGCTGGACAATGAATATACTACTTTAATTGCATCTAATGTTCTATAAGAACCATTAGTTCCCAGTATGCTTCTCTGTAACCCTTCAAATAGCATCTTCTCAAATCGTTTGTGACTTTCAAGTACAATTTGACTCTTTATGTCAAAAGACATCATCAAGATTTTGGGGAATTTCTAAATTATTCAATTTATACTTCTACTCCAGTCTTGCATACAATTATTCCAATAGATAAAAATTGTCAAAGTATCTCAAAAATGAGAATGCAAAGTGAAATGATATTCAAGTCAAAATTGTGTTTCTAATTTCTAATTCAGGAGGTCCTTATGGAGCAGTTGGAGTGGATCTTGCTTTTGAGGCAATGCTATGTCAGATCTTTGGGGCTGATTTCATTGAAACTTTTAAAGCTAAACGTCCGGCAGCTTGGGTGGATCTCACTATTGCTTTTGAAGCCAAAAAGCGCACAGCAGCTCCTGGCCGTGCAAGTTCATTGAACATCTCACTACCCTTCTCCTTCATCGACTTCTACAAGAGACATCGAGGGCAGAGTGTGGAAACGGCCCTGCGCAGGAGCAAGTATGGGAAACTCATATGCAGGGTTCACACCAAGAATAAGAAAATGCATAAAACGTCTCTGCATGCACGATAGAAAATCTAAATTCACTCACTTTTTACTGAGAATATCTATTGTGACCAGCTTGTTCACCATTTTGTGCCTTTTCTATCTGGACTATGTCACCACTCTAGAATGCTCCTGATTAGTTGGCACAGCTGCAAATATGCGTCAAAGTTAAAATGTTTGAACTTTTGCAGATTTAGAACATTAATTATGAATGATCTGCACTGTTGAAGTTCATTGCAGAACCTGCACTACCCTTTCCGCATGGATTCATGTTTGCAAAGCACACAACTTCCATTCTTGGTGTGAACATTCAGACAGAGGTATATACCCTTTTAATATAGTATGTTTAAATTTTGTGTGCTGCTTTCTTCAGCATGAATTTCATAAAATGGTCATCTCAAGGGATGCTGAGACTCACTGCAGATGCCATGAATGAGCTTTTTCAGCCAACCATCAACAATATCATAAAACATATAGGTAAGGTAACGTTACAAATTAAGGCAAATTAAATGGTAAATATTCATAGTTGTAAATTTTCCCCTTCCAGAGAACCTGATGCAGAAGGAAGAAGTCCAGGGTGTGAGATTTCTCTTCTTGGTTGGTGGATTTGCAGAATCTCCGATCTTGCAACGAGCTGCCCAAAACACTTTGGGGAGAAACTGTCGCATCATAATTCCACATGACGTTGGCCTAACCATTTTGAAGGGTGCAGTTCTTTTTGGTCTAGACCCAACTGTTGTCCGAGTACGCCGTTGCCCATTAACATATGGTGTTGGAGTTCTGAACCGCTTTGTGGATGGGAGGCACCCTCGTAACAAGCTCCTCCTCAAAGATGGCAGAGAATGGTGCACTGATATCCTGGACCGCTTTGTTAGTATCGACCAATCAGTGGCTTTGGGAGAGGTTGTGAGGCGAAGCTACACACCAGCACGGATAGGACAGCGGAAGATCATCATTAACATATACTGCAGTGACACTGATGACATCACATACATTACTGACCCTGGGGTGAGGAAGTGTGGTGCTATCACACTAGACCTGCTTGAATCAGGAGCAGGAGCCATCAGCACTGCAGAAGACACTAAAGGACAAGTGGTGGAACGCAGGGAGATCCGCACTACTATGCAGTTTGGAGACACTGAGATTAAAGTCACAGCTGTGGATGTTGTAACCGGACGAATTGTGAGGGCATCAATTGACTTCCTTTCTAATTGATTGTATTGTACTTGATCAGGCCCTGAACTAATAATCAGTTAATGATTATGGTAATACTTTAGAATTACAGCAGAACTAGCAGGTAACTATTGTATTAATTCTAAGCTAATAATAGTTACCTACTGTAGAGTTAACGTTAACTTTTTAGTATCCAATGGCCCAGTACCTACTGTGGTAACCATTGAACTAACCATAACTCTCAAGTAACCAGCATTAAAGCTGGGATGTGTGATATTTAGAAAGGCATGGGCGGGTCTATATAATTTCCAGGAACTGGGTAATAGTTCCCTGTGTTTTCCTTGAGGTAATTGGTACCTTAGAAAACCACTCACATCCTGTAACGATTAGCCACTCGCAGTTCGTTTTACTGAAGTTGAACTAGTAGTTAGTGTTTGGAAATTATTCATGAGTCATGGTGCACGATGGCGCAGTGGGAAGCACGATTGCCTCACAGCAAGGTCAGTGGTTCGAGCCTCGGCTGGGTCAGTTGGGATTTCTGTGTCTGGTTTGCATGTGCAGTGTTTGTGTGGGTTGTCTTCCGGGTTCTCCGGTTTCCCCCAGAAGTCCATGTGGTACAAGTGAATAGAGTAAGCTAAACATTGTCTGTAGTGTATGAGTGTGAATGAGAGTGTTTGGATGTTTCCCAGTGATAGGTTGCAGCTGGAATAGCATCTGCTTTCTAAAACAAATGCTGGAAAAGTTGGCAGCGCATTCTGCTGTGGCGACCCTAAATTATTGAAGGGTATAAGACGAAAGAATGAATAACATCGAACCTGCAGAATATGGCAAAACTATAAATTATTCCACCTCACTACCACCATTCACAAAGACAGACTTTACATAGTTGAAGATAAAGAGCAGGATTTTTGCCATGTTAATGCCAAGGTCTATGATCAGGAATGACTGCCCTGGTTACTACAGATTTAATAGACAGCTACTGGTTAGTTCTGCAATAATTTGCTCATAGTTATTCTGATAGTATTCACTGTTATAGCAGGGCTTGAAGTCAAACACAGAAATCAAAGGATGCACAATGAACATCAAAGCCCTATTAGCTGATTAGACTCCCAAATGATGGACCAGATAAATGTTAATGGGGCATACGTTTTTAAGGTGCTCACTATTCTTCACCTTCTCACTGGGTTGAAACTCTGTTCTCTTTCCTCCTTAAGTTGTTGCTAGGTCAGTTCTTGATGGGATTGGCTGCCTTAGCATTCTTTCAATGGGAGATGGTTGAAGATACCTTGCATAAAATCAAGGAGGAATTAAGAGCCACACTGACTAAAATGACAAACCATGCTTTTTGCAATAAGTTAAATTAATTAAAGAATGTATTTCAATACATCAATTTTAAACAAGCTAAATGTATTACCTGGTAATAGTTAAACTGTTGACATATATGTTTTTTAATTTTCACTTTTTAAGCATACTTTACATTTACAAAATCATATATGCACTTATATAAAGGTGGATGGTTTTTTTTTCTTGCATTGGTACATAACATGTTCTTTGTTAAATATTTTTGCTCCATGTTTTATTCGATATGATTTTTATGAATAAGTTTTAAGCCTAGTAAGACAACTAGTAAGACAAAGACACATAATCTAAATAAAGTGGTCTCATTCTTCTGAAAGCCCACATTCTTCAACACATACATGTAGTTTTCACCAAAGGATGTAAATTGTAACTTTAAATCATTTAGATAAATATTAAAATAAATTAAACAAAATATAAATATATACCACCAGTAACCGGCACTATAAAGTTATTAGAAATAGGTGAATGTATGACTTTAATAATTAAGTGATGTGGTTGATCAAACATCTAAACATATTTTTTTCACTGATTTATCACAATCTATTCAACCTCAACTTGGTTGCTTCCAAAAACCTTTAATGTGTCTACAGATTACACAGCATATCTAACTATATTAACCATATGTTGTCTAGTCCTGGCAATGTTGCCAAACAAAAGATTACTTGATAAACTCAAATTATTTTTTTCAGCTCTCCACTCACTTCAACCTTTGTGGTTCCTCTATGGTGAAAAGGAGATTTACTATATTTATATATCTTTAGTTATTCATGTCATACGATATTGTTTGCTTTTGGAGCTACAGAGAAGCTGCAGTCAAAATCATAATTTTAGATCAACTAATTGATGTTTATTTCAATATTTGATTAAACTTATACTCATTTATAAAAATCTAATTCAAAAAAATATTGTTTAACTTGGCTGTCAACTCTAAATTTCTAGCGTCAGTTAGGGAACACCTGCACTATCTAATATGAAGAGATTAAGGCCAGAGGTCACCAAATCTGGTCCTGGAAGTCCAGGCCCTGTACAATTTTGGTTCTACTATCAAGACATATCAAACTTTACCGACTTCCACTTCTTCTGGGGGGACAGTCTAGACCTAGGTTCCTTCCTGGTCCTTGACCACTTACCTAGTACACTATGGGCACTAGCCCATTGTAAGAGAGAACTAGTAAAACTACATGCTACACACATTTGTGATGTATGTGAAAAACATGCTGCTCTGATGTGGGACAGACGCCGTTGAGCAAAACAAAAGTATACATAGATGTAAAAAGTAATGGTTGGGTATTGTATGTGCTTATTTTAAGTTACTTTAATATCTGAACCCCCGTAATTTCAACCAAATATCAAGAATACTAATAAAAAGAGCAAAAGCTGTAGCTACAGTAAGGCCAGTTTCCCTTTCCTTTCAATAACTGCCAACGGCTACGATTGATGTTTTAAGATGCCATGGTAAGTATACATTTGTTTTCTGAAATTTTAGGTTTATTCCCCTATCAAAACAAGCTCAAGTTGTATTCAGATTGGTTCATACATGTGTAATCCTATGTGTAATCTTTTAATTTTGTAGGAGCTCAAATTTACTTGATCAAAACGTTATGGCATCATATGTTATAGCACCAATCAGATGAACTGCTATCTCTATGCAGAATAACTGCGCATAAATGCAACATCTGTAAGATGAACAAGCCTGAGGAACATTCAGCCAGAGGTAGCACTGCAAAAAAATGGATATGCATCATATACAGGACTACATATTTGAGTGGCCTGGTTTAGAATTGAGCTGTTCAGACTGTCACGAAAATTTCAGAAACAGCTCTCAAAAATCGGAATTGTGTGACTTTGGGTTGAAGTCTAAATGTAGCCTACCAGTCCTTTCAGAATTTCCCTGACCAGATAAATACAGCCATTTCTGGACACTTTGTAAAACAAACAAACACAAAACAGGTTTGAGGCAATAGTACTGATTTTAATGGTCCAATAAATAGTCCCTTGATGACCAACACAGGAACATATCTCAGCAGAGTGCCTGCCTCTCAGTGCTTTACAGACCTACAAACTGAGCCTTTTGTATTTGAGTGTATGCTTTGATGTGTGCTCAGACTGTCACAAAACAATGTTCAAATCTCGCAACAGACTATTAATTTCTTACTGATCTTGTACAAAAACAACCTCTGCTTGAGCCTTGTTAAACACACCGAAATGTTTGGATTTAGCAGGATAGGAGTAACAAAACAGGCCAAAACTAACAAAGTGACAAAGCTTGTTTTGACCTTCTGAAAGTCCAGAGACTAAGGATGGATTAATGAGCATGCCCGGGTCGACCACGTCCTCTTCCTCGGCCACCCGGTCCCGGAGGACCATCGACAGAGGAGCGGGGGTTCTTGATGGTCTCGTCCACGGAAAGTATGAGACAAGCAGCTTCAGAGGCAGCCGTCAAAGCATTGATGCGCACAATAGATGGCTCCCACACACAAGCCTTGAAGTTATCTGCTATGTCTTCATTATTCACATCAACTCCAAACCACATTCCACCCTAAACAAAGAAAGGGCACCGATATTACATCATGGCCATGATAATTATTATTGGAAATTAAGTTGTGTATGAATACTAAAGTTACCTGGGCATGCTTGGCCCTTAGTTTGTTAAGAATATTGGTAGCATCAAAGCCAGCGTTGTCACACAGTTGTCTGGGAATAATCTCCAGGGCTTTGGCATAGGCTCCGATCAGCAACTGCTGCTTCCCTGGAATTGTCCTGGAGTAATCTCTCAAATACTTCGACAGCTCCATCTCAATCGCTCCACCTCCAGCAACAATAGAGTCATTCTGGTTGAGAGGAAATATAAAAGATAATGATTTAAAAAAATGTTTTTACTTACAAGGCAATGTCACACATCTAGTTGAGAAAAAAAGACAAAAAGAAATACTTGCTAAATAGTTGTTCTACCTCTTTGTCAGTATATACTGTATTTTATGAGCAATGTGCATGAAGTTTTCCCCTTCTTGAAGTCACTTCCTCTGAAACATGCTTTGAAATCTAAAGTGTATTCATAAGAACTTAGCCCATAAGTTCATAAGAACTGTTCAGCAAATTAAAGAACTATTTCTTTCACTTTAAAAGTAAACAAAAACAGGATACTTTCAACCTTTAACATAATGAATATTGGCAGATTTCATTCATTTACAAAGTTTTTGCTATAAACAGTACAGTTACAACAAAAAAAAGGTGACATAAAAGCTGCTTTATAACAGCCCTGAAATAAAAATAGTGCATAAAATAAAAATTAATTTAAATAATAGAATAATGCAAAATACATTAATTTAAATGAACTCGTGTAAATTGTATCACTTTAAAAATAATTTAATGACATATATATAGCATTTTTTATTACATTTTATTGGTTAATTAAAATGAACGTTGTGGGGTTTGGTTTTTCAGAAACAGAGGTCCTATCAGGGCAAAGAAATCTGAACCAATCAGCAGCAGGTTTTAAAATCTGGCTTTTGTTTTGGTGACAGATGAATAAAAGAGAGCACCTTTAATCAATAAATAAAAAATAAAAAGAGTTGCAATTGATTGTTTTGTTGTGATTTTCAAATGCCAATCTAGCTGTACTGACCAAATGAAAATTGTTATAATAAAAAAAAATCCACTTAAAATAACATCTATAATTCAAATTCTACATTAAGTCGGGTCACCTCTTAAAACAGTAGATAAGAAAATTGTATTGCTGTTAATAAATAAGAATTTACTTGTTCATTTCAAACATATAAGTATGTGTGCAGCTCTAATATTTTCTGTTAGAAAAAGAAAGGTATGAAATATTAATAAAACCCAACATACTATAACCATGTCTGGAATAAAAATTTTTTTCCAGGGGACAGTTTTTGTACATTTATACACATTGGGCATTATACTCAATAAGCATCTGTAGAATGATTGACAATTTTTAGGCATAATATTGAACAATCGCATATTCTTGAACAATCTATCACAGCAGCTCTTTTCCTCAGGGGAGGTGTTGTCTCCTAGAGCAGTAGGTTTAGCAACATTGAAGCTGGCAAAAACCCTAATCAGTTTATCTGGTTTTTAAATAATGTGTTCTCTTATTATGTTTTATACTACCATTAGACTTCTCACTTTACCTGTAAATGCCTAGCTGGAGCCTGGAGCTGCAAATTAGCCCACTGTTAGAGAGTAGAGCATCTAAAAGGCTCTTTTTTGCAAGGTCCCTGAGCCACAAGTGAAACAAATAATTTCATAGCAGTTGTAACTCAAGTCTCTCCTCTGCAATCGTATTTACCATAATCTTTCTTTCTTTTCTTTTTAAAGCCCTGACGGCAACATGGCCATCCCAGTTTTTAAAAGTTGTTAATATTTAAATGTAAAAGCTCATAGGAGTATTAAAATTTTGTTTTAAAACTAAGTTACAATTCCCAGCACAAGTATGTCGATAGTAAAAACTTTCTTTGTCCCTTTTGGGTTAGCATGGATTTCTTTCAGATCTTGTCCCCATTAGGTTACTTCTCCTCACGGAATTATAAATTGAACATTCTATCAAGATGTGTTTAATAGATAAAATACATTTGCAATGTCTACATAAAGGCATTGCCTCTCTTTTAAGAAGAAAACTACGAGTTAATCTTGAGTGCCCAATTTGACATCTGGTTAACAATATTTGATCTCTTTTGGTTCCTAAAATAATTTGATTTACTCATAGTAAAATGGTTACATTCTTGCTGCCAATGTTTCACTACTTGATGGTTTATTTTCTGTTTTAGGTATGTTGGTGGTATAAGATGTTATTTGCCATAATCAAAGTTCTGCAAATTATGACACCACATGCTTACATTCCCAACCAATCCAATAAATGTACTGTTTCTTTCACACAAGATTATGAGTTACTAAAACCAACAAAATAAATAGTTACATATAATCATCACTCAGTTTTTCCTACCTTGATGGCTCTGCGCACAATCATGATGGCATCATGTAGCGAGCGTTCTGTCTCTTCCATGAACTGCTCTGCTCCACCCCTCAGAATGATAGTGCAGGTCTTGGCTTTTGGGCAGCCTTTGAAAAAGTTGTATCTGTGATGGAATTGACACTAGTCAGCCTTGTAAAGACAACAAAAACGTTTACTGGTAATAAAATATTGTATTTACCTCTCTCCTCCAACCTGGACTTCTTCAAACAGCTCACACAGGCCAAGAACATTATCTGTCAGGGAACTGGCGCTGGTCTGAATAGAGCCGCCGCAAGCCTGTACACAAGGTTTTTAATAACTGTAAGCTTTGGTTGTACATACATACAGTCAACACACCAAAAGAAAACAGGGATGAGACTCCATTACCATCATAGTTCTTTTGAGATCTTCCTCCACAACCCGGCCTGCACAGAACAGATCTCTGTCTGCAAAGTACTGTGTGGCTACATCTCCGATGGGCAGCTTGGAGAGCACAACTTTAGCTCCAGATTTGTAGATCTTCTCCAGTTTGTCGTACAGGATGTTCCATTCAGCATCAACAATTGCTTGATAATCCTGCAAATAACCACATTATGAAGAAGTTGGCTTTTATTTGTTAAAAATTTTTTAAACATGTGTTAAATTAGATTAACAGCAGAAGTAAGTCGAACAAAGATTCAAACTAAACCTGCTTCAATATATTTAGCCAGAAGAATACAGACATTCCCATCTTTTCCTTCAGTACTGACCTCCACATTGTTGACACGGACCTCTGCATTGTCCTTCTCTGCCTTCAGCTCCAGCTCAATGTTGAGCAGTGCAATTTTTGGGTTGACATATCGTTTGGGCTGCATCTCAAAGCCAGCATAAGAAAAGGTCTTCTTGAATGCAACACCAGCCACAAGCTGAGACTCCTGATTTCCAGAAGAAGTATGATTGATGTATGCAATTACTCAGTTTGCAGTGTCTCAACCTAACGAGAAAAAGCCTGTCTTACCTCCAGAGCACCACCTTGCACCTTCTTCACACCAATCATCTTCAGGGGCAGGAGGTCATCCAGCATCATCACTGCATCCACAACCATCTTGGAGAAGAAGTCCTTTTGTCCTGCGATCAACTTTGAGTTCAAAGCCGTGGCAGCACACTTCTCCAGCAATCTCCTTTGTTCTCTGTATCATGAATCATGTATCATAGTTTCATGAACACAGTACAAACTTTCATTCATTTGTATCTTATTTATTTACTTAATACACTAAGGCGTATCTTTAAACTTTTGATTGCATATATTGCTGGTCAACACTTTAAAAAAACAAATAGCACAATGACAAACTTCTATTCTATGATCATCCAACAGTACCCCAGATCCAAACTCACTCTTTGTCATCTTTTTTGATGGTGACTGCAATCTCTTTTATCTTCTTCACTGCTAGCTGGGTGGCAGTGCGAAATGCTCTGATGATGGTCTGGGGATGAAGGGCTTCCTCTACATACGGCTTAAGCTGCTTCAGAAATTCTGCTGCAAGCAGAGTCACTGAAGTGGTACCATCACCGACCTAAACAAGCCAAATTATGGCACATTAAATTGGACTTGCAACAATGACCAAGTCAAAAAAAAACAACACACTTTTCTATTGGATTCTTGCAACAAACCCACATTATCTTGTAAACACACTTGAAAGCAATACGCAAAATATTTCAATAAGGACAAAGCACTATTGGTCAATAGCAGGGTAGCAGCTATTGATTTTCGATTTATCCACCACTGTTATCAATCTATTGATCAATCAGATAAGCCAATATTAATCTTCGGACCCAATGCCACAAATAAAGAAAAAGTGTATAAAAATCAGCATTAAATAAAGTTTAATTCTGACTTGAAAAAATTTAAAAGTTCCAAGCCAGTAACGACATATTTAGCTGGCAGTTATATATCAGAATATATATTAGATATCAGAATAAATAAACCAAGAATTACTGACATTAGATTGAAAATTATCAGCGTGACCGTACCACACAAAAAAATAAGAAAAACATAAAAATACAATTCTGGAATTCTATTAGATCACTCTGTAAATATTTGATCACACAGAGAGCACACATCTTTCTGTCCTTATTATTTTTACTCTAGTTGGTGATCACACTCGTTTGCTCTAAGGTTATGACTTGCAACAAAGAAAATTCCGGTTTGGCGTAACACCATCAAATCTGGACGTTAGCTTTAGTTTACAATGATACCAAAGAACACATTTTACCTCAGCATCCTGAGATCTGGCTATGTCTACTAGAGTCTTAGCCGCAGGATGTACAACATCAAGAAGCTTTAGAATGGTGGCTCCGTCGTTAGAAATGGTGGCTTTGCCTGCAAGACAAGTGGAAAAAATGCATTGCTTCAAATCAAGGCTTTATGCATTGCTTCAACATTTCTCAAAATTCAGAGAGAAGAGCATAGTTTTTCCAAAATTGCCACTCTACATAAATGTTGTAGTTAGCAAATTAAAACATTTTTAGGGCCTGAATTTTAATGGCAAATGTATACGACAAAATCTAGGGAAAAAATAATAATACTAATGTGAAGATGCAGATTAAAGACTCAACCATCAAAAACATTTTAAAAGGAAATATTTCAACAATTCTAGGTCTGACTAGAGAACCAAGAATGTTAAGCTCATCCACACTGCAATTCCTATGATTTCTATTAAGTTAAAAACACAATTACAAATTGAAAAACAAAACAACAAATCAGAAATACTCCAGCAAATAAGAAAACAAATGAACAACTCAGAAATCAAAACAACATTTCGACCAAACGGAAAGAGATTGTACCATTTGAGAACCAACGATTTAGTGCTGATTGGACAAGACTTTTCCAGGGGTTAAAATAAAAAAAATCTTTTGAGCCTGAACTTATTGTATTGACAATAATAACAAAAATAAAAGTAACAATCTTTAAAAATGTTTTATCAATTTTTGTGTAATAGTAATACTGTGGCTGCTGCAAAAGCCAGACGAGATTGTTTGCAGTAAATAGCTGATTTCGTGAAAACGATAAAGAAGCACCTTCTGAGTATCATGCATGATTTGCATTTGATTACTACAGCAGTATTTTTTTGCCATGTTAACACATTTACATTTTTTGTGTCACATTAACTTGTTCATGGTTATTGTTTTTATTTTTTGGAAGAAGGCAGCAGATAAAAATTAAGAGTCTAGAGCAACCTAGCCGTACAACACCATGTGCGGTACAGTAAGGGCACGACTTCTATGTGTCACTTTTGTATGTGCGACGAAGCTTGCAAATGTAAGATCTTCCTTCAGCAGATTACCTGTATCTTTCATGCAAATATGTCAGGAAATGCTTATGAATTTAGTCTGTCCCAAAATACTTGTCTCGAAATTAGTGCGCGTTTATCAATTTGCACACAAATATGCGCAGGATTGGGAAGAAAATATGAAGTTATTGTAACAGATGCTAGTATTACGTCACTTAAAAGTTCCAGGTTAGCCGTGTGGCGTAAGTAACCAGGGTGACAAAGACTGATAACAATCCTAGACCCTTTCATAGTACCCAAAATTGGTGCAAACTAATCCTAAACTTAGCTGGCCAACCAGTTAATCCAGCTTCATGGTACAGGCCCCATGAACTGCTAAACTGGAGATAAAGAAGTAAAATCAAGGCCATTATCACTTTTTATTTCACTTTTTTGTAGGCAAACTCCTGCAAACTATTTATTTTCAAGACATTTGGACTAGAAGATGGAGCTGGTGCAGTGGAGGAGATAAAGTTATTGAACAAAAAAAGTTTCAAATACTGCTGCCGCAAATAATCATTTACAATAGATAAAATCAAGTAAATGAGTGTAGTGTAGCAGTAAATTTAGCAGTCAGTCTTAAGGATTTGTGTGAAAGGAAAAGCTATCAAAGGTATCAAATTATGAAACAACTAATCCCGGTCACAAATTTCAAATAGTGTTGCTTTAAGACAGAGCGGGAAAGTCATGAATATTCATGTGAACTCCACCCACTATCTCACGTATTCACGGTCACAGAAAATAGACAGGACAGTCTAAATCACGACTTTCCTCTGCTGGCATTCGGCATCCATTTATTTTTGAGTCCTTTTTCGATATTGCTAGGACATGATCCGCAGGCTTTCTAAACTTTTTTTCTATACGAATGCTAATGTGACATTGACTATGGGTGTCAATCATTCTGTGTTACAAGGACCCGCCTTTCTCAAGCTTCTAATAGGCTGGTAACATTAGTTAAAGGTGCATTCCTCACATATGATTAGTAGATGAAATAAATTAGCTCTAAAATATTTAAACCGCACGTGCTGGACATAAAATATATTTATTTTCCCTCACGGCCGCATGCCGGAGATTCGGCATGGTGCCAGAATACTTTAAGCCCTGCTTCTGTCAATCCCGACGAGTGCTCATACAAGAGGTCCTTGAACTATTTCTGTTGTATTAGCTAAAAGTAAGGCTATAATTACTGAAATCGTTATTGTTCTGTACATGTTCCAAACTTCCATGTCACTTCCTCAGTAGTTTGACTGACACTCATCTAATCAGTACTAAGTTGTTGGTTCTCAATTGGTACAATCTCTTTCCGTTGTGTTTTCTGAACTGTTCGTTTGTTTTCTTATTTGCTGGAGTATTATCTGGATTGCTATTTTGTTTTAAAATTTACAATTGTGTTTTATTAAATTGTTATTTTGCTTTCAAAATTGTAAACTGTTTTGCACCTCTCAATCGCCGAATAATAGTCATCCCCTACAACTGAAGAAAATAATTGAAATAAGTAAGTCCTCCTTACAAATAACCTGAGGGACATTTTTACCTCTGTTATCCACCACAAGCTTGTCCATTCCACGAGGGCCAAGGGTAGTCCGCACAGCCTCTGCCACAACCTGACAGGCATTGATGTTGCTGATCAGCTGAGGTACCCCCTGAGAGGTGTCTGTGCCCTCCTTCAGGAGGATAACTGGAGTGGGCTGAGAGGAAAACCAAGATCAAAATCAGTACTGGACAATCACTTGAACACCCTATAATATTTTCAAATATCGACAAATACAAAACATTCGTTTACAAGACTGTAGCGTTAATGCAATAAGATATTTCAGCAGTTCATTGTTCTTACTGCGCACTTAGCACATTTTATGTATTTATTACGATATATTAATTTAGAAAGCGCGTTCAAAAACATAACATTAGCACATTTAACAACAATATTGAGAAGAAAAGGATTCAACGTTAAGCAGCGCATGCACAATTAAGATTAGCTTCTCCCTTAATAGAGGATGGTAAAGTGAACAAAACAATAATTTAAAACGACTAAAACAAGATTGCTAAAAAGAGTATACAAAAACGTGGGGAAACAAGTGTTTCAATAACTAATTAGTCTTTATTTACACAAGTTAAAGCAATGCAACTCTACAGAATTCTGTGTCATTCTCAGGAAAAATGAATCGATAGCTTCAAAGCTAACTAGCATCTATGCTAAAATATTAACGAATACCTATGCCCGGAACCAAAATAATCATATCATCATGTTCATTGTGTTTTTTTCTCTCTAGACGTGCATGTGAGGATACAATAAGAGCAATGTATTGCTCGGATGACAACAGATTTGAGAGTAAAAACGGCTATCAAAGACTCACCATCATGTTTGCAGGCTTGAGGAGGACGGTGCCGGGTGAGGTACTACCCACAATGCACCGAGAACTCTCTAGAAATCACCAGAGCGGCTAACTCTAGCTCAGCTGATAACCACCACCAGGCGGCGATAAGAGCCCATTAGAATTTATCAAACATTTCATCACGAACCCTCAAACTGTACAGTATTCAATTCGACTGGTTCGTGAATGGCGTGTAACATTTTACTCAACATATTAGAGAAATTGCATGGACAAGTAGGTATCTGGTCAAAATGAGAAGAGCCACACCTTGTACAATGCATAAAAAAATGTTTATAAAATCTAATTATTACAAAACGACAGGCAATATACGTTCAGCATTACAAATAGAAATCCAGAGATAAAATTTCAATTAGATTTTTCAGACATTTAAGAAACCTCATCAATATTGTAAAATTATATATATATATATATATATATATATATATATATATATATATATATATATATATATATATATATATATATATATATATATATATATATATATATATATATATAATTATATTGCAGCTTGGCTTCCTTTACTGTTCCCACGTCACCCTTAGCTGTAATAACGCAATTCAATTTTAGTGAAACAAGCAGATAATCCAACTCAAAATATTGTCACCTGGATTAAATACGGAAATTATGTCTGTTCTGAGAGATAGGGGGCTTTGCTAACAGACAGGTATGCCAGGACTCTTTACTGTGTTCAGTGAGATGTTTTGTCTTTTTCATGTTTAATCAGCAAATTGTATCTTTCAGAGCGTACAAAAAAAAGTCATATTAAAAGCAATGTTACAAGATTGTTCCCCATGGTGTTTTCATGACATGCCTTTCCAAGACGTTTAAATCACAAGTTCAATAAAAAAAAGAAGACATATTTTGTATATACCATTTAAAACCACACCTGAAAAGCAGTAAATATACAAAGAAAAAACATGCAAGCAAGACAAAGTCTATGTTTTTTCAGTGTTAAAGTGATTAAAAGTTTTATATATTACGAAGTTGTTTACCTTTTGCATATGAATGCGATCTTTAAAGGTTTTTTTTTGTAGAATACTACTAGAAAAACAACAACAATTGGTATCCTGGAGTGCATTAAAAGCTTTGGTTTGCAAACAAGCTTTATGTTTACTTTAGTTTTTATACTGTTCCTTTTATACTTTTCTGATTTACTCTGTGAAAAAGTCACTAATGATTATTTATTTATTACATTTAATTAATTCGATTTATTTGGTAACCGAATTACAAGGAGACTGTCTTCACATAAATAAATAAATAAATGAACACACATGCACACGCACACGCACACACATGGGAGCACACCTGTATACACCTTTTCCTGAATGTTTGCCGAACTCATGGTCAGCAGAGCATGGTCAATGTACTAATTTCAAACGGTTCAAGTAACCTTTTATTTTTAACCCAGGGTAAGTACATGCTAAGTCTGTTGTGGTTGTCATGTGGTTTGGAAGCTGAGGGTGGCGTATATTTCTCCCTCTGATGTGCCTGCTCTCTGGGTTCCCTGTTTAGACACATGTAATTATCATACAGTATATACACTCGCCTCGCCTCATCTTTCCAGAGGGTACCTTTTAACTGGAGTATTTCTGACATCTGCTGACCCACCCATTGGTGAGACTGCACAGGTTGAAAATTCAGAGCAACATACTTACATCCATACTGCTACACACCAAATAACTCAAATGTATCTGTTCAGAGTAAGAAAAAAAAAGCAAAGTATCAGTATAGGATTTTAACTGCAAATCAACAATCCAACTAAAGACTGAACTGGATCAAATGCAGTCAGAAGAGACCAACCACAGATTCTGTTCAAACTCTACCCACGATCTTCCTTCCTCCAATTTTACCTCTGTCATTATCAGCTCTCATTTCAATCTTCTCCCTTTACTCCACTCTTTAATTCTGCCATGCCACCCCATGTGTTTCTTATGTGCTAGCTCTTCTGCTGTAATCATAAATACCAATGAAAAACTAGAGCGACTAGTGGCTTTTGGCACCAGCAATTTTTTTCTTCCGTCTTTTCCCAAAGTGTATTACATGGACCACAAAGCACAGGGTGCTTCATGACAAGATGATTCCAGCCAGAGCACAAACTCAGCAAAACATGAGGGTATAAAGATGGAAAATATTCATTTTTTGAAACACTGCAGACGTCGATTTTAAACGTGACACAACCAAGGAGAGACTGATTTGTGTTTAGTTCTCCCCAGACAGCAATTTGCAGTTAAAGGATCTGGGTCCAAGAGCTGACATGGCAGGACAGAATCAGACAAGAAGGTTCAATATTTAATTTGCAATGAGAGATATTGGTCTTGTCTTGGTTCCTTATTTTTGAAAACTAATCTTCATGAAATCAACCTCATGTGTCCAAGCAAACCAAAAGTGATGTGCTTGTGCAAGTTCAGCACTGGCTGAGCCATTCGTCTAAACACTCGCATCATGCTAGACCATTAAATAGCCAATCTATCACTGTGTGATCAATACCATCTCTATCTCAGAGAGGCATGTGGGTGGATTTTGTCATTAATCTGTGCGATAGGCATTGGTTTAGGGGAAGATTATTTTTTAAGGAGAATGGGTCTGATGTATATGGTGCAAAATATCTTTGTTACGTTATGTAAAATCAGCATTTAATACATTTAATGCAATTAATAATAATAATAATAATAATGCCCTCAATTTATATACCGCTTTGCCAGACGCTCCAAGATGCTTTACAATCTCCAGAGCATTATTCACTCCACACTGACACACTGTTTGTGATAAGCGACTGTAACAGCCCTCGCTGCCCTGAATCAGTCTGACAGAAAGTGGCTGCCATTCTGAGCCTACGATCTCCTGCCCACCACCAAAAATGTTTACACTATTTATCCCTAGTTCTCCTTAGGGTTATGCTACTGCTCAGTCTCCGTTATCTAAAGGTCTGATTGGTTTGGCGAATTTTTTAGCAGTACTTCAAGAATCATGAAGTCATGATCTGATTGGTTGCATTTGTTGGGATTTCCTGGAGAAGCGAGTGTCACATTTGTTTTCGTTCAGCTCGGAAACTAAATTCAGCTAAGCCAGACTATGATAAAGCCTATGGGGGAAAGGTGTGGTTCATTCTGGATGGCTAATTCGAGGAGGGTTATGTCCACTCCAAATTACTCACACATCCACTGGAAGCATTTTTTTGAATGCATCCCGTTACCACTCATTTCTCTGATCATGTGAGGCAAAGTGGTGTGGCATTTCTCTTTTGAACAAGAGAGAATTGAAGGATCATGGCAAATAGGTTTATACTACTCCAATCAAAGGGTGGCCCTTTAAACAGAGTGCCAAAGATTTACCAGCTTGACGTTTTAACAGCTTCATAGTGGTGTTGGTTTCCAGGGGAAGGACAAGAGTGTAGGGTCACTTAAGAAAATCCTGAAATCTTTGCAAAACATATTTAATGTAAACGCCAGCATGACTAATACTAATGATCTTATCTGAGAGGCAGCAGCTCCATCCACTGTATCACCATGCTAATAGTTTCTAAAAACAACAACAAATGTTTTGTTTTGTTCATTTTTAGGTAAATAAACTCTATAACTGGAAATTATGCCAATGTTTTTATGCATCTCCTAATTTGTCATAGTTTAATAAAACTGCAAAAACAGTTCTGTACTCAAGCGTTGAGATCAGATCTGTTGGTTTTATTTCTGCACAGGCAAATGTTATTACAGTACTTTTTTTTTATTTTATCAATGTGCATGCTCTGTAAGATGTAGTGAGCAGGGAACATTAAAGGTGTATCCCTGACTCCTCAGGGTCCTGCTGGTGTTTCTTCTGCAAATGTGTTGCAGTCTGAAATCTTCCAGCACGCCCCTAGAATAGTGCCTCGATCAATATTGATGCTACAGTACTTCATTACTTCCTGCTGATTTGTTATAATTATATTTGATTAGCTAGCAACTTTTACATAAATAAAAAAAAATCATAGAGTGTCTGTTTCAGTCCCTCTGTTACTCATGGCCGGAGTATGTATCAAGACAAGTCATTAAATTAATGTTTTGTTTCAACAACCTAGACAGAAGAAACACATGTTGTACCAGTGAGCAATGCAAAAGAGAATGTCATTTAAGAACACCACATTTATATGTATTTCATCAGAAGTGTGATACAGTTAACACATGGTATATATATATATATATATATATATATATATATATATATATATATATATATATATATATATATATATTTATATATATATATTAGATTTTAGAAGTTTAATAAATATTTTTATCAAAATAAGAATTTTTTTTTTCTTTTTGTTTTACAAAATACTTAACAAATACACAGCAGCAATGGATAAATGGAGAATAAAAACTTTTTAACATAAGTTCTAGACTCAAGAACTGTTCAGAGGGTTCTCACGCAACATGGACATCATTTTATAGAGCTCCTAGACGAACATGGCATTAAGAAAAGCATTAGAAAATAAATATGTGTTATTGGTGAGATAACACACATATTATTTGCATGGGAACACAACTATAAAGGCAATACAAAGCTTTGCAAGCAAATGTAAAAATATTGCATGGTAATGCCAAACTTGAAAGGGGAATGGAAAAAAATTGCAAACCAAATATTTATATATTTTATATATACAAAATATTTAAATATTTTCTTATGACCCCAAACCTGTTGATCAGAACAGAACGTTATTAAAATAGGAAAAGATTATTCATATAATAGTGATGATAGTACTATTCAGAAACTTACATGAGCTTATTGAATTCTGTTTGGCGTCTGTTTACTTCTCAAACTCTTATTTTCGAAACAATTACATTTGATTCAGAGAACAATTGCCATTCCTTTTCTATTACTCCAGTGTATTTATGGACAGATGTCTATAACATTTGAAAGGAAACAAAACACTGCACCTTACACTAATTATTTTACCAATTATCATAAAGCCACGCCTAATCTCTTTTTACGAGTCATCCGCGATGCTCTCTCTCCCTCTCTCTCTCTCTCTCTCTCTACTCTCTCTCCCCTCTCTCTCTCTATCTCTCTCTCTCTCTCATCTCTCTTCCCCTCTCTCTCGTCTCTCTCTCTCTCTCTACCTCTCTCTCTCTCTCTCTCTCTCTCTCTCTCTCTCTCTCTCTCTCAGCACGGCAGATGCTGATGCGAGTACTCATTCTGACTCTTACATCTCCTAACCCCGACACGGTGTCACCCATTCGTTGATTCTCCTCGCTGAACCCCGAGCTGCCCTCTCAATCTGAGCTTAGCCTTCTCTTCCCCATAACGAGGAGAACTCGCATGGACACTAGAACAGTTTGAAGAGAGCAGGGCAAGTTTTACGATATTCAAGCCTGAAGAGGAAACGAGAGAAGGTTTCTATCCTTTTTCACTTCCTCTGGTTCTAACCAGTGGCGAACGGGAACTGGTGAGTTTTGTGTTCTGACTGAAGGTCCGAGGGGAGCTAAACGAAGAGAATTCCTTCAGAGATGCGCGCTGGTGGACAACAACAGAAGCGGACGAGAGAGAGCTCCGAAGCGAAGGAAGACCACTGAAAGTCCGGTCAATACAACCGGAGAGGAGCAGCTGGAAGGTTAGTGGTCCTCCTATCGAAGTAGTTTCATGAATTTGGGTCATTTTAAGGAATCGCCTTAAAGGGTTTGTTCATTTATGTAGAATAATTTAAGAGTCAATCCTATGACCACGTGTTCCTGTTGCTGAAGACTTTTCCCGAGAGTTTATTTGATATTTTATGGACGTCTTATTTACGTGATTGTTCTAATTCTAGGAATTCTAATCTTGATTGTTGATTGAGCTAAATACACCCATAAACAAAAATTAGTTCACACATTTTAATCAAAACGTAAAATTTTATTTTAGTAGTTTAATACACACAGAGTCTAATATTGAAAGCCTTCATTTGTTTCATTTTACATATTTTCTATATATATTTATACTATTTATATTTATATCATTTATGTTTTTGGAAGACACTTGTCCAAAGTGACTTACACTAGAAGAGAGAATAAGCAATTTGTTACAAAACCAAACAAAGTCAGACTCAGGTTGCTCACAATAGAAGTGTATCAGCTGATCAATCAACCATAGAAAAAAGTAAAAATTTTAAACATTATTTAAAAACTGTTAGTGTTCACTGAAGATACGATTTTTAGTTTTGATTGTTTAGTTTTACTATTTGAAACTGTTGCTGCTTTCCTTACTGGACCAGGGAGCTTTTTCCACCAGCCAGGGACAGTGAGAGAGAAATTTCTGTTGAGAGATTTTCTACCTTTCTGGGTCGTTACTGCGAGGCACTGTTTCTTCTCTGAGCGCAGGCTTCTGGAGGGGCATGTTGGGCTATATGAGCTTGTGAAGGTAAACATGGGCTGATTGGATATGGTTTTGTAAGCCAGCAGCTGTGATTTGACCAGAACATGAGCTGAGATAGGGAGCCAGTGAGGAGAGATAAAGAGGGGAGTAACATGTTATGGGCTCACTTTGGTTCCTTGAAAATCAGGCGAGCCTCAGAGGTCTGAGTCTGTTTACAGGAAGTCCTGCTGGAAGAGCATTGCAGTAGTCCAGTCACGATGAGGCCAGAGCATAAACCAGGAGTTAAGTTGTGTGCTCCATTAAGAAAGGCCTGATCTTTCTGATGTTGTCCAAACCTAAAAGCTCTAGTTGTCTTGGTGATGTGGACAACTGTTCATTCGAAATTATTCAGCGATTCCTAACTATAGGAGAACAGGTGATTCTTGAGGATTTCAGCTGCATGGTAAGGTTGTGATGCACAGAAGAATTGGTTGGGACTACCAAACTGTAGGTGATTTTAAAAAAGAGTGAACTGTGGCTGGTGTCAGTGCATCAGGAACTTGACATGGGCAACATGACATCTTCATGACAGGGACTGTAGAATTCACCCATGGTCAGATGGAAGAACATTTTGCTTGTCATTTAGAAATCAATGTCCACAGGAGAGGCTCAAATATCCATCTGCTTGAAGCGCAGTGTGAAATTTCTGCAGTCAGTGATGGGGAGCTGTTTCGGGTGTACATTCTAGTTTCTATTCTATTCTAGTTACATTCTAGGGTTTGATACCTGCCTACAAAGTCAAAACTAATAATACCCATGGTATTAGTTTGTTTAGTTGGCCAGCAAACTAGCCTGATATGTATGCAATTGTAAATATCTATGAGCTATTGTCAAGAGGAAACAGAGGCCCTGAAATTCGGATGAGTGAATTAGTGAACCTGAAGGCCAATTGCAAAGCAACTTGAGCTACCATAACAACTCAACAGTGCTAAAGTTTGATTGCCCCATTACACTTCACCTTGGTGCTGTATTACTGAAAAAGTAGGCCCACAAAGGATGGGGAATATATAAATATACATATATATTTAGAATACATTTTCAAATAAAATATTATAATATATATAATATAATATATGAAATATTTCACTTTATGTTTAGTTAATAACTATATAACATATATTTTATACCAATTTCACCTTTATTGAAGCAAAAGCAACAGGCATGACAATGACATTTAGCAACACAGGTTGACCTATGAAATGTATGAAATGACGTTGTGGACCTGTATAGTGTGTTGTGTTCTAACTAAAGGAAAGCATTGATGAAATCCTCAAACCCAAAGTAAATGGGTTGGACAAGGAGATGTAAAAGCTTTTTATGTTAGCACCTACATGGCTGTTTGTACATGTCTACATGAAAAGTAATATGGATGTAAGAATGGAACGATATGAGCCTTGGTCTTCCATGGCTCCCAAAACTTAATCATGTTGAAGTTGCACAGTCACATTATCTCTTTTTTCATGTCAAATAACCCATGTATCATTCTTTGTATAATCAGAAATTCCCCCCCAAAAATATGCAGATTCTGTCTGTCCCTAGTTATTGGTCAAAATGACATGTAGTCTTTGATAAATACAAATACAAGATGTCATAGAATGTTTTGAAAAATAATAAAAAAAAATGTAATATCGAGGTTATTTAGATTGATTAATCCAAATTGATAGACTCACAACCAGTTCCATACTGAGTTCTAAAGCTTTAGCCTAATCATGTCAAGTTTTTTTCAATATTAATACTAAATATGAATTTAACTGACCATGGTTTATACTGTAGAGATACAATTCCTGACCCGGAACCTTTTTTCTCCCTCTGACCCTGCTGGAACAGTACCCTCATGGACCTCCTCAAGGACAAAATAAGCAGTGCTCACACAGTACAGCATTAATTAGAGTTTTTTTGTTTTGTTTTATTTTGGTCTTAAGATGATTAAGCTGTTCATTTGTGACTTGTCTGGGCAGCTTTACAGTCACTCATCATTTTCCTGTGAGATAGAAAATATCAATGTTAGGTTAAATGCGCCATGAGCCTGCATGAGCTGATTCTTTTCTTCTTTAAATCCTTTCATTCTCCATCACCTACTCGTCTCTCAGATTATTCAGTTGTAATCCAGAACACAACTGAAGTCACGTCTGAACCGGCATTATGTAACTGGTTATTCTGTTGGTTTGGCTGCGCTATTACCTTGCATGTGTGTTTATGTGAAGTAAATACTTCTTAATGGCACAGATTGCTTAGGAATAAAATTAAAATGAATCTGATGTCTTAATTATACATTTGAAAATAAAATATTGCTGGCTATATTGACATAAGGTTATTTTTTTTGCTGTTACCATTTCCTTTCCTCTCTTTTTCTTTAATTTCCTTTGCTTTCCTTCTTTCCCTAGTTTCTTTCTTTCCTATACTTCCTTAACTTTCCTTTGTCCTTTCCTTCCCTTCCCTTCCTCCCTTCATTCCTTCCTTTTGTTTATTTTTGTTTCCTTTCCCTTCCTCCCCTTTCCTTACTTCTTTATTTCCCTTATTCCTTTTTTCCTATACTTCTTTAACCTCCCTTTTTAATTTAGTTTCCGTTTCTTTCCTGCTATAACATTCATCATTAACATGTCTTTTTATTGAGAAAAAAATGTAGAAATAAAGAAGATTAAATATGACCTACAATAATTTCTAAGAGCAAGTCGGAAGTATTGGAACATTTCAAGGAGACAAACGCAATGAAATATGAATATATAGTGCACTTTTTGGTCAATAGTCATATACAAAAAGACAATGTGACATTTGTTGCCATAATAAAGGTGACTTTGTTAAATGTGTGTTTGCAATAGAAACAGAACCCTGCTCTAACTAGTCAAACAACAATATGGTTCATTGTTTCAATTGAGAAGAACTTCAAATCATTTCATCAAGTTTTATAATGAAATTATTGATTCAATCATTGATCAATTTAAATGAATTTAGTTTATTCTTTGTTGTGTATATCTGCAGCATTCAAAGTCATGTTGAGAAAACTGTATCTATTTCCATTAAATTGAAAAGCAACAATAATCTCAATTATGTTTCAGGCTGTGGATGTAGTCACGACAATGTTTTGCTTGAGGGGATGATGAGGTGATGAGTCTATATGAATGTCAACTGTTTAAAAATGCGATAGGCAGTATTACGAAAATGATGTAAGGGTGCGTGAAGATACATAAATAATAAGGAGGAAGTCATAGCTGGGAAGCTTTTTAGGTCAGACTCATCCCACTGGCTCTTGACGCTTGATACTCTTTTCAGACGCTCTAGAGAGAAAATTCTTTGATTCCAGGACCTACGGCTGTCTGACAGCTCTCAAAAAGAAACAGAAAATAAAAAAAACACCTAGAGCTTGAGTTCTTTCACAAGTCTTTTATGTTATATGAGCACTGACTGTGTTATTTGATTTAGTTCATTATTCTGTTATAAAGTAAGATGAAATGGCAAAATGTTGAAATGTATAAAGTTAAACAGCCATCAATCAAAACAAATACAATAGAACTGTTTTGCTTTTTATTTGATCTCACCTTTAGTCTTGGTGTTTTAATGCTTTTTTTAGAAGTGTTTAAAATTTTTGTTAGATTAAACCAATATTTGTATTATTTTTTCTCAATGAAATCCTATTGTAAGCGGATATGGAGTGTTGTTAGAAGCATGTAAATCTAAATACAGTATTTATTTCAATCAAGTAAAATCACAATCAAATTTGTATACAGGCAATAGTCAAGGTCCAAGCTGCAAATGTCAAGAGGTAGGCTAAACTAAAGCGTTTACCCACATGTTTATCTAAATCTTTTTATCTAACATGTTTGAAAAAAGAAAATAATGTTCACATGAAAAAAAAGAAAACAAAACATTTAAAACACTGTAAATTTTATGCCAATCCAGTTCGTGGTAGTTAAATCTGAACCCTGAAATTATTTCAGACAATAAAAAGATTTCAACCTGATTCTTCAATGCTTGGGTGAAACCTTGCTTTCTTGACAAACAAAACTTCTCCCACAAAACTTCCTATTTATTTCACTCTGAAAATTGTCCACAAACTTGAGATTCTTCCAAGTTTTGTTCAAAAACCTGCATTGTCTGCATCTGCATCAAGTGAACAACAATGAGCTCTCTACTAACATTGACCTACATTTTGTTGCGCTTGAGTACTTTTTTTCTGTGCACTTACAGTAGTTGAACAAATGGAAAAACACACGCTCATTAAACAGTAACACAATTCTCGACATGATTCGGCTCTTCGAACAAAGAATCCGTCTCTAACTCATCAAAAACTCCAGTTCCACTCTACAACTGACAAAGCTGCACCCAGAATATTCAAAAAACATTACCTCAACTGGATTTTTATTACATTCTAGCACTAACTAAAATATAATAAGAATAATAGTGATATTGTATTTTAATACAAGATCAAGACAAAAAAACATGACAAAAAGGATACAATAACAGTTAAACCAGTAATAAGACTCACACTGTACAGGCCTGTTTCAACAGAAAGGTTACTTTTAAAGTAGAGAGATGGAAATATTAAATCCTTTTAGATAAGCACAACTCCAGATAAGAAACAAAGCAAACAGTGTCATTTATGCGCCAATGAAATAAAAAACTTGTTTAAGGCATCAGCATCAGGCTAGTCTAATAGCTATGTAACGCATGGGCTGATGAGGGTAGAGGAAATATCAGAGACAGATTTCCTCTTTGCTCCGCCTCAAAGGAGTTCTCAGTGAGACTGGTCCCACAACTACTTACCCTCTCTCTTCTCTCGCTCTAACACTCACTCATACATACATCACCGCAAAACAGCGACATGTATATTCAACACAATCTTCAAATGTTAAACATTTACAACAACTCTGCTACTAAGATTACATATAATGACTTACATTTTCCTGTCACATTACATCCAGAGGATGGTTCCATAACATGGATGCAGCTCCACTAAAACTAAAAGTTTTAGAGTCGTTCTGGGTGGTGGAAGTGGTACAAGAAAGAGGGAGGAGTTTGATCTGATAGTATATTAATGCAAACCATATAAGTATAGTAAAGTGCAACACAACAACCAATTAACAGAAAGTTATGAGGTAGAATTAAGGATTGATGAAATGTAAACAGTTGAACAAAGAACTGGTGAGATATGGTCGGTGTGTGGGGTACTATTACATATCAGATGAGCTGCTGTGTTTTGGGCTAATTCAAAGACATTACATAAATGCTTACTTGGAGTGGAAGCTAAAGCAATGTCTGAGAAAGAGACTTTGGATAAAATAATTAGTGATCTTGAGTGATTAACATTTTTAATCTTATTAGCTGCAAAAAAAAAAATCTAATTAATGACATTTAATCACAGATACATACAAACAAGAAGCACAATATGTACCATTTATGATTGAAAACAAAGCTGTTATAGTGATGCTGTTTGTACCTAATGAGTCACTGTTCATGTTTTTATTAGAATTAATACTGGTTACACTACAATAGTTGCACATGTCTCCTAATTACTGTATGTTTTCAATTCTCAGACGCTGAGGTCATTTAACATTAAAGAGTGTTTGGAAGCAGTCTATTAATTACTTTGAAAATCGGAATATTTTTTGTTGAATTGCAAGACCTGAATATAACATTAATTAAGATGATTGTGAAGCAAAAAAAAAAATCCTTAAAAATTTTCATGTGTGAAATTTTATGGTCTGTGGTTATGGTCTTTTTTTTATTCTATATTTTGGAAGCTGTTCAATCTGCAGCTTTAGCAAAGATTAGAACAGGTTATTGAAATGTATCATTAGGATTTCCTTACCAATAGTGGAACAACAACATTTTAACACCATGTGTACTCAGAAATGAACGGTTTACTTGCCAATATTGTTAGGAACTATACTCTCGCTCCAGCATAATAATGCTGCTTTTCCACTGTAACATTGCCAAGCAGAGGTTTAGGTATAACACACATTTATCAAAAAGTATTTGTGAATGTGTTTGTTAACAATAGTATTCCAAAGTGATTGTAATAAACAAATAAATGATTTGAAAGCACAGTTCTATGTTGAAAGAGACTAAAATAAGGGTATCCTTGTGTTAAAAAAATGTGTTCCTTGCTTTCCTCTGGTCAAACTGCGATCAACAAGTGCCTTTCAAAGGGTTTACATGGTATGACATCATACGTGCCAGAACAACTCATGTAAAAAACAGCAAAAGCTTATTCCCTTTGGTTCAATGAAAGATATTTAAAACGCCAGAGAGATTATTATAAATCTAATGACAAAAAGGGTGGACAGTGTTAAGCCTTATTATCTGATTGCTGTGGTTGGATTGATTTGCTGAGAACAGTCATTCCATTTTCGATATCATGCCAATTGTAATCCATGTGAAGGGAGGGGGGAGAGAGAGAGAGAGAGAGAGAGAGAGAGAGAGAGAGAGAGAGAGAGAGAGAGAGAGAGAGAGAGAGAGAGAGAGAGAGAGACTATGCACATTTTGATGGGCACTGGAAACCAATAACCTTTAACTTTTCATAGTAGATTAATTAGGGAAACGGAATAGGCTCTAAACTTCTTGCGTCTGGGAGCTGTCAGTTCCCTTCTGGCTGTTAATTGATGAGCTCGTATCTGAGTGGAACTTTGGCCATCAATGATCTGCAGTGAGCCAAGAAAGGGGAATGGAGCCTGTTCGCATCATCAGTCAGAGCACAGGGCAGCTGAACTACTGTTGTTCAGAGTGAGATGCTGTAAAAGGAGTCCACACTTACTAGTTATTGTCACCAGGTGCCATGAAAATGCAAAGTAAGTGTGTTATAAATGCGAACTAATGAACTAATTCATGTCACAAAAGCATGGTCAAATGGAAAGTGTATTGCAACTGATTTAATTTGGAATGCATTTTTATTTGATCCATTAAACCAGGAAAGGGAACATACAAAATTCAGTGAGGGTAAAGTTTTGACCCCGTTCTGAGTGATTTATTTGTCCTCCAACAATAAATGATCCATAATGATATGGGGTTTCCCATATAACCAAGTCTAAATTCCGACTTAAGGGAGTTTCAGTAGGGAAGCTGCAGCTGGCATGACTACTGATAGTAATCAGCTCTACCTGAAACAATATCCAAGGATTCTGGAAAATTAATAGTTAGTGTTTAGGTAAGATGTAGGATTGTTGATTATACAGGACTGCATACTTGGATGAATTTAAGTATGACTTTTAATAAACAGTAGGGACTAGCAACTGTGTTCTTTAGCAGTTTTACTTCTACTGTTTTCTTGGGGAGAAAAGACTGGCTAGTTTTGGTTGCTGATTAACTGTGGTTCATCAATTAATGTTTATTATTTAATGTCACATGTGCCAACTCTTAACGTGTAATGAAATTTTGTAACTATTTTTAAATCATACTTTCCTATTATTTGTCGATTGTTCGAATCAAATGTAATTTGTCTGCAGTTTTCTTCATTGCTGTTCCAATAAAAACAGCACCTACATAGTCAAAACAAGTGATTTCAGCATCAAGGCATTTTAAGTGAAATAGTATTTTTGGGCAGGTTTATTTCTTATCCGCTTATTTAAAGAAACAAAAGGAATCTAATTACGTTTTATTTGTTAGCTAGCTCTGTAAAACCTTTAATGATGTACTAAAAAACCTTCAATAGCATTGTTTTTAAGCCTTATTGTCTGATTGCTGTGGTTGGATTGCTCTGTTTTAATTATATTCTGCATTATTCACAGTTTAACACCATGTGTCTTTTTTTAGCTCTTAGTCTGTCACTTTTTTTCTTCTGTTTTTACTGACACATTCTGACTTCACCTTCTACCTGTCTCCTTGTGTGAATGTTGGAACAGTTTCACTCAGAATCTAGTTATTATCATGTTTCATAATTTCTTCATGGTTCTCACCAAGATGATGCGTGTTGTCATTTACAAGGGTGCTCCCTTTTTTATCGTAATATGTCTTCAGGACTGTGCTGGTATCTGTGGTTTGTTGGTTTATTGAGATCAAGGCAGATCAATTGTCCATTAGCTATAAACAACCACAAAAACAATAGGATTTCAGCAGTGATGGCTGAATAACCGATCTCAATCACTTCACATTTAATTCCATTTAAGCTGGATGATGCATTTTAATTCAGCTTAAGTAAGATGTGTGATTAGGAATTGGTTCAAAAATTCTAATACAAATTCATGGAAATGTGATTGATTAAATACATTATTTTAAAGCATTTTAAATTTAAATATATGCAAGATATGCCAAAGAAAATAGAATATCTTCTTTGACTGGTAAATATCTAAAGCAGGTGTCCTTCCTTCCTCCCCCCATTACTTAACCTCCCTCTAATTAACCGTAACTGGGATAGTTTTGTACTGAAAAAACTCTGCAAAATAGAGGCTAACACTTTCCTCAGAATAGATCTGTTTTTATAATTTGCAGGGTTTTATCTGTATTTTGAAACTCAATTTCATTCTATGATAGTCTGGTGATTGATCAGGTGCCATTATGTCCCAGACACCTGCCGGCTATCATTATCCTTTTGTTCAGTCGGTGAGAAGAAAAACAAAAGATTGTAAATAAATGTTACCAATTATTAACATGTGGTATACTAAGTACAAGACCAGAAGCCTATATACTCAGCGTTTAAATCCCAGTGATGGGTTTCCAAACCTTGGTTCTGATTTGTATTATATGGGCCTAGATAATGATAAAATCAGCAACATATTTGTAACATGTCACAAAAAACTGAAAAATTATAGTTTTTTTTAGTAAATCTATGTTTACAGTGTATTAGTGTTCTAGATTCCTGGAAATTTACTGTAGCTGTTCCGTGTGAATACTGAGGAGTTCCCAGTCAGCCCCATGTGTCCTAAGCCTTCCTCTTGGGCTTCTTCCTGCTAGAAATTCTCTGAACACCTTCCAAGATAAAGGTGCGAGAAAGGTTACAAAACAGGTGCTGGAGTCCCCACAGATTCTGGCTCTAGTTGACTTTGATGAGTAAACTACGAGGCTCAAGTCCAAGCTGCTCCTGAGCGACAAAGCTCCTCACACAATTTGACTTGTACATAAAAATAACTTTTGGATAAATTAATCTTTCCCATTTTCCAGGATTACCCCAGTAAATGGAATTTCTCGAATATGCTCAGAAACTATTCAAATCCAGTCATTAAATACAACTACTGGTTTCAAGGGTGCACACACACACATGCACACAAACTCACACCCATACTTATGGTGCATTCGTCATCCCGCCGAGAGGCCAGCTGCTTGTTTTGTCAGAAGTGGGCTGTCTGGTTCTGAGCTTGCTGTTACTGTCCAACAGGCTGAAAAATCTGATGCCGCTGAAGGTCACCATGTAGAAATGTACCATTTTTGCTCAAATATGAGTCTGAAGAGGTCAGAGAACTTGAGTTCCTTAAGTACCCTGCTGGGAGCCAAATGACTGTAAAAATAATCTTTAGCCTTCAGAGAGTAATTCATGATCCACTGCTGAGTTATTATCAAAAGGTTGTTGTTTAGTTGAGAATAAAAGATGATCACAAAACTTTTTTCTAGAAGTGATTTTTTTATAACAATGTTGGAATATAATCTATTTAGAGCTGCTTATAGACATTAAAGGCAATTTATATCTGTCTCTGAATCTATCACCAGTGTGGAGCGTCCTCCTGGATGATGTGACATTTACCATTCTTTCTTTCTTTTAATGACATCAAGATTTAAAATTAATACCAATTTATGTTTGTAACAAATTGGTTGAAGTTTTTAATTAAGATAGAGTTAAGATACCCTATTCTAAAAATACTTTTTTTTTACAAAAAATATAATCAGGTTTTTAATATTTTGCTGCTGACATAAAAAAGCATGCCACTATTTGAAAGGTCTACAACCTAAGACAACGTAAAATAGGAAAAACCTCATGATGAGGTCTGTAGTATCTTTCTATAGCACAAAAAGTTTTCTTTTTATTTTCTGTTACTATTAACAAAGAATGTATTACCACAATATCTATAAAAATAGAAAATACTTCTAATATCGTAGTATTGTTACATACATGTAATGCATGTATATATTCCAGTATTGTTATGTATTTTGTCAACCACTTCTTCGCTCTGTTGTGTAAGAGAATAAAACCGATTTTGCAAAAGTCACTTGAAAGCTTTTGGAGATTCTTTTCATTTTGGAGAGTGCGGTCAAAAAGAGAGGCCCACTTAGAAGCCTCTCAACTCTCTGAGCAGACTTGGGTGACAGTTACACTGAACAAAGCTTTGTTGCCAAGCTTTGTTCAATTTACAAAAGCCCATACTGGAGCCTGTAGCATGTTAATGACGCTATTACCATTAAAGCAACTGTGTTTGTAAGTAAATTAGGGTTAGGGACCAAATAGAATGCTGATGGCTGAGATGGAAGAATATTGTAGTAAACTAGAGTATGAACAGCCAAACATAAACACAAACTGCAATTCCATTGCAAAGAGGGGGCTTGGTTTAAGGATTGGTTAAAGCCGTTTTATGGGCAAAGGCTCTTCACAGTTTTCACCAAATTATATTGAAATATTATTAAGGTTATAATATAGAAACTATAAACCTTGTAAGTGAACAAAAATGCATTTCTGGAACAAATCATATAATCATTGATTAATTAACTAATCTCTTAAACAAAAAAAAAATATTTTGATTTTAGGATCCTCCAGTATCACAAATGAGGAAATGTGGAAATGTAATGAAAATGATTATGTTTATTAAACAAGAAGAACCATAAGAAAACTAAAGAAGTTAGGTGAAACTGAAAAACTAGAATTTGAATATAAAGGATTCAATAGATTTCTCAGTTGAGATCAATCAAGACATAATGAGGATTGCAGGAAGTGATTAGGGAGAATCAAACTTTATTTC
This sequence comes from Danionella dracula, assembly GCA_900490495.1. Lineage (NCBI taxonomy): Eukaryota > Metazoa > Chordata > Actinopteri > Cypriniformes > Danionidae > Danionella > Danionella dracula. The sequence goes on from UELW01000578.1 coordinate 1,195,705, forward strand.
TATAGCACTTTCCAACAGCCTAGGCTCACCAATACAGGTTCAAAAATACAGTACAATACAGAACTAAAATGATAAAAAAGAATAGATACAGTAAGAATACAACCTATATCGAAAATAAATAAAAAAATGTCACACAAAAATTTAAGAGTTGGAAGCAATTTTAAATAGAAATGTTTTTAGTTTTGCTTTAAACACTGGCAAGGTAGAGAAGGTCAATAGTTAGTGAGTTCAAGAGGTTAGGATCTGCTTAAGACGATCGCCCCATTACTACATGAGATAAATACAGTTAAAAAATAACATTCATTAACTACAATTACTCATTATATCACTCCTTATAATTGTTATAACTTCCAGCCTTGAACACATATAAAACATTAATGTTAACATTTACAGGAAATTAGTAACAAAATCTAACAAAATATACTATTCAAGAGATATATTTTAAAAATAGTAAACCTGTGGATTACACTCTCATGACTCTTTAATCACATGACTCTTTAATCACATGACGAATAATTATGCTGCTTGCTATTTGAAAATTGTATTTAGTTATATTCTGATTTGATTGCAAATGTGATTAATTGTTCAGCCCTACTAAACACTAGTAAAGATAAACCTAACTAAGAAATAACTAGCACACATATACAAAGATTAGATAAATATAAAAACCTAGAGTCTGACAGACTGTTCTCACAAAATTGACTGTGAGCTGGAGGAGTTACAATCAATAAAGATAGTGATAACAGAAATTATTCAGTTTTTTTATTCAGGCAAAAGAAACCTCAAAACGTGAATTGATTGCACGTAAATAAAACAACCAAAATATCACTGTTCTCCAAGTTATATATAAAGCAGTTTAAAGTGACAGGCAACAGCAAAATTAAACCTGAGAATGCATGAAACAACATTAAATTGTCCCCACTGCACCACATCAGCAAAGACCTCACTGGTGGATCAACACATGAAAGGACAGTTTTACAATCTACAATTTAGAATGAGAGGAAGAGTTTTTTAGGGCTTGTACCTTTGTCACCCTGACTTCAGGTGCAAAAACAAATATTATAATTACTCAATGATATTTCTCTCTATATTTTATACCACACGCATTGTCCTAAAATGACCTGTATGCTACCATCCTCCTTCTGACGCACTCTCTCTCTCTCTCTCTCTCTCTCTCTCTCTCTCTCTCTTTGTGCACTGTTTATGATTTAGTATGAGATGACATCTCAGAAGGCCTTAGAGCACTGACTAACTTGGATTTAACAGTGTAATATAACATATAACAAACTGTGAGGCTACTTATGTAACAAAACATAATGTGTTTTTCCTGCAGCAACTGCCAGTAGATTTTTGAACTATGAAGTAGGATAAATAAGAAAACGCATGCACATCTAACATGAGAAGCAAACATGGGAACATTTATCTCTTGTAAAATCTTATGTTAAAGCATGTCCCAGAACACTTTCCACCGAGGATAACCATCTATTTAACATGCACAGCCATGGCACCTGCACAAGACAAGCCCTAGCTATCATCATTAGCTGCCAAGCGTGCAATTAGTTAATTATGAAATATAATAGCCTGCCATTTTCAGCACATCTGACTGTGAGACTGATGAGCTGAGACCTTCATCTTGAGTTTTCGGGGATACATTTTGTGCTACATGGTGGTTTCACTTGATCATAAATCCCTGGTATCGATGTGCTTTTCTCCGGTCCATTGCTTTAGCCTTCAGAATTCAGCAGGGATCATACTGTGCAACATTGAGCTCTGCCTCTAACAAACCCTTTTAGAACAATGAAGTGTGATTATTGGTGCCCTTTGGAAAGAAATGGGAACTGTGATTTGAAAAGAAATAGTATATGGGAAATGAAATATTACGTTTATTATATTATAATTTTTTTACAGCCTAAATTTTTCTACATTTAAGTGTCTCATTCATGTAAGCATTTGACGTGTTTATCACACTACTGGGTTTTACCTGGATCATCATATTTTTCACCTAATCACCTTAGGGTTAGAGCTACTGTTGCAGGAATTTTTGGCCATAATATGTTCTGCTTCTCTTAATCTAGCGATAATAATTTTAGCTTAGCTCAGCATAGAATCATCATTATAGAATCATATTATACGCAATAGTGTTTTTCATTTGAAACTTAATTCTTCCATTGTTACAGAATATACAAAAACTAGCTGAAAGCTGAGATTATCTTTTTTGCTGATATTGTTGAGTAATATTCTACATTCTGAGGCACTAATTAAGGTATTTAATACTGGAATCCAATAATATCCCACTGAAATAGAAGAGGATGTAATGGAATCCTTCCAACTATTGAAATGTTTGTGAAAACTATAAATGTGATAAGGGCATCACGGTGGTGCATTGGGTAGCATCAAGAAGGTCTCTACACTCTGAATACTGTTGAGTAAACCTTTAGATAGAATTACTATAGTACTTGGCAGGTAGTAGTGTTCATAGCCATATACTTTAAAAATGCTCTGCGCAATCATGCCATTTCTTGATCAAATCCATATATGTCTAGAAATCTAATCTCAGAGTTACCAGTCAGTGATTTAATCTTTGTTTTACTTTCATAGACTTTTAATGAAGTCAAAGGACAGTTGACCATATTTATTGTTAATCATAAACAGGAAAATCAAGCCACAAACAGTTTCCCAGTTATCAAAAAAGGACCTAGTGTGACATTTATCGGGCACATCTGGTTTTCATCTGGCACTGGCAACATTATGTTTGCCAAACATGGTCCAAATTCAGAAGTTGGAGCATTCTATTTAATTTGGTACAAAAGACATGGACCAGACGTCCAGTTTCAAGTTAATTTGAAACTGAGGCTGGTTCAGTCATGTATCGTAATTTGTTGTGATGCTTATGACATGATGAAGCCAAACTTTTGAAATGTTGACTGAGCATAAGAATATTAGTTGATTTTTTTTCCCCAAAAAGCGTAGTTCAGTCAATGAAAGTTTTTGTTGAAGAGCTGTTGACTGAATTAATATTTTGAAATTAATTTTACATTCTCAGTAGCTGTTGTTTACATAAATTTGTTCATTCAATGTTGTGTTGACTAAGCTGGGTCAGAGTGATGGATTGAGCCAATTCAATAAAGTTCCTTGATTATTAACCCAGGATGAAGTATAGTACCTAATAATATCAGCCTTCCACAATCAAAGTTTCTTTTACATCTGGTCTTAGTACATGCCATGGCATAATTATATATGAGTCTTTATATTATATACTGTCTGTTAAACAAACTAAGTAGACGAAGGGTGCGTCTTCCAGTTCTTTGTTATTATTTTGCTAGTTGTCGTAATTATTTAGATTTCCTTAGAGTGCTTTAGTTAGATAAGTGGGTTTACCATTTAGTCAGTTTTATTTTTATGTTTGTCTACAGATGCTGCTTCAATCCTTTGTTTATAGCTTTTCTTCTTTTCCTCATACACTGTACATAGCTCATATAATAATATATAATATTATATATATAATGTTGTTGTTGTTGTGGTTTGTGATTGTTGTTATAAATATTTGGTCAAGTTTGTTGCCTGTATTTTCCTGTGTTCCAAGTTGCCATTATTTTTTTCACCCGGGCCTGTTTATTCACACGCTTGACTTACTTAAAAACAACAATTTTTATGTTAACACCTTATCCCATCACCTTACTACCAATGGTTGTAACAGCATAACATTTTTTGTTTGCAGTTAGACTCAATTTCTATCTTGGTATGTTCAATTCGGTCTGATAATTTATTAAAAACAAGGAAATCGGTAACATTTTTATCTGTTAAATCCAGCAATTTCAATTTGTTTGATCAATTTGTTGACCACTTGAAGAAAAATGGTCAAATTAGAAAATAGAAAGTATACAGTGTTTTATTTTAAAAACCTCATGATTGGACTGGCATCTGTGAATTTTTAATCAGCTAATAAAACAAGTTATGGCATCATGAAGTAATCATCAAATGTAGACTATGCACTCTCTGGTTGCTGTGTCCCCCAAAAGAGCTGTTAGCCTGTTTTCATATCCAAAAAAATATGTCCATAAGTGACGACAGGCCAAATTTAGGTGGAATCTACCATGTTGTTGTTTTTATCTTTCTGTCACTTTTGAGTATTGATTATCCTGTGCAGTCATTGTTTCACATTGTGATATGTCTTTATATTCCTTTATATTAAACACATTCTTCACAACTCATTGCCTTTTTTAATTTTTATAGTTGGCTCAACCCATAGCTTTTGAAAACCACATACCCTGCCTTTAAGAGATTTAACACCCAGTAGTCTGAAAATTAGTAGTGCACCAAGAGATAAGGAGATTCCTACCTCACCTCATGGAAACTGTAGAACATTTCCACTCCCTGACATTTACCCGTCAACATATATATCCCACTCTTAAACAAACACTGCATGCAGGCCTTGTCTGTTCTTTCTTGTTCAAAGACAGGAACACTGTGCCATACATATCGTATTACAGCTTCTGTCTAAATTTTAATTCTAACCAAGTAGTTTAGCATGAGAATAAAAAGGGCAATTGAGACAGATCCTGAAGATGTGCATTCTTGGTGCCTCATTATAGCCTTGATGATGACAGGTGCACTGACTATTCAGTTCTTGCAATAGGGTTGTTGCTGCGTTAGATTAAAAACGTACTCAGAGAGGACATCTTGGATCAGTACAGCTATTTTAAGAGGAACACGTTGTAACTGCAGACAGGTAAATTGTCATTTACTTGAGGGGAGCATGAGAAAAGATGAAAATGATTATTGGAGAGTGAGCTGCAACACTCTCTCACTCACTCTCTCACTCTCTCTCTCTCTCTCTGATGACATGACTATTGTAGCTTGATGAAACTACCAATTTGTAATTTTCTGATGAAATTTTACCAAAATATAATAAAGAAGACATTCTCAGATTCGCTGCTATTAATTATTGATAAATATGACACAAATATTGATTGTCTTTCAGTATTTTGCATCTTGGAACTTATCTATGCAATAGAAAATGATTCTTGCACATCTCTAATTTTCTTTATAGATTTTATTCTACTGAGTTGGAGTGTTACTTCTTAGCCCTGACCTCATTGTAATAAGAGCCCAACAGGACTTTTTCAAGATTTCTCAAGATTTTTTTTTATAAGACTAAATAAATTCTTATGTCTTATAAGTATAAATATAATTATAATTCTATAAGGGTTCTGCTATGATCAATTGACCCTATCGTGTACTCTTTTTGTGTTTGTCCATTATTCATCCATGTGGTCTGAATAAGATTACATGACAGGCAATTTTTTCTTTTGTCCTGTACGGATGATGTAGTTTTGATCATGTTTCACTGTCAGTTACAGTGTCTGTTTTTGTTTTGCCTTCTTTATCAATGGTTTCTTGAAGCAGTTCCTGCTCATGTGTCTGGTGCATGGTCTTTCTGTTTGTGTTCAGTCAGTCAGATGATTCTCTCTCGCTTTATTGTTAGGTGGTTGTCCATGTCGCATGTCCTTATAGTTGTTTTCCCCCTTTTTTATCACCCTCACCACATCTTCCCAGCGGGTCTACGTCCATGCCCCTTCGTCTGCCCACCCATCAAGTCATTATGTTCTCCTGATCGTTTTCTCTGATTCTTCCTCCTTTATAGTCCTCAGTTTTTTTCTACTCCTAGCAAGATCCTTTTGTAATGTACCTGTGTGTGTTTAGTCTAAAAGTTATACCTATAATAATATCTATATTTTGCTGTTCGGAGAGAGTTATTTATTAAGGCATAGTTTTCCACTGTTTAGTGTTTTTTTTTTCATTATAATGATTATTGATAAGGGTTTTCCCCTCGTGTGGTTTTATTTTGTAGCTCATTTCTTGGACTTGTTTTAGATTATGTTTGAATAGAGACCCCTCATCTTACTCCTGCTGTTCTGCATTTGGGTCATCCTCCATCTGATGATTCTCTTACTCACTTGAGTCATAAGAGATCCACATCACCAGAGTTCTAGGATCTCATTAGATGATTTTTAAATTGTGGCCATCTTTGATTCCTTAAAAAGACTTTATCTCTCAGCAGTCATTGTCTGTGAACCTTTGTTCCCAGGATGCTGTTTTCTCTTCAACATCCTTGGACTCTGAACTCGACTACTCTTTGTTTGGCCTCTGCTCCTTGCCATTGTCTGTAATGTATTTGGTCTCCTGCTCTTTGTTGTGTGTTCCATGCCCACTCTTCATACATAGATATGCATAAAACTTGAGGAAAGTTTTTTGTTTGTGTTTTTCAGTTAATGTTCACTCATCCTTTCCATGTGTGGCTGATGTCCCTGACAACTTGACACTTTCTTGAAAATTATCTTGATAATGTTAGCCTAAAGTGACCATGTGTTTTTGCATTAAAAATATTTATGAATGGTTTTTTTTTTCTTTTTTATTACAATAACATTTACTCTGCACACCACCCTTCTCCAACAACAATTAAACCTCAGCCTCACTTTTACGAGAAGAATAGTTTAAATGAGAGTTTAATTAAGAACTTTAGGCCCAAACCCAAATGACAGTTTAAAAACGTAGAACACTAAAATATCATACCAGAGTTTCCAAATCAATAAATGATCTAGTTCACACTAGCTCCTTCAACTCTGGGACCCAGCATGTAATTTATGCGTTTTCATGGATCTGTCTGTGCAAGTCTGCATATTTTACAAGATTTTGGAGGGAATCGACAGTTTGTTCATCTCCCCAGTGTGTCCAAGAGAAACTCAAGAAAGACAGAGGGCATGGAATCCAGCTCCCATGTGTGTGTCAAGGGCAGACAGGGCATGTGTTGAGATGGTAATGAGCCATACCCTGAAGAGATGTCAACTTTTCCATTGTGTTGGCACAACAGAAATGAAACCACAAGGGCAGGACACAAACTACACACATGTAGGCCCCCAAGCAAACCTAAAATCAGTTTTTAGGCCATTCAAGTGAAATTGTTAAATAAAGACTGTAGTTCATGATTTTTGTTATAATGGTTTCTGTTTAAATGTGATCAGTTTTTCATGTTTCTTCCTCAAATTAAAGTTTACCTTGGAGATAATATCCACAATTCTAGAATATCTTTTGGTCAACTTTTGTTTTTATTTATACTTCATTCTTATACTTCAAAACTTTCTAAACCTCAAGTCAATAGACTGACAATATTGTTTGATGTACCATAGCATAACACAGATGTAGCTGTTTTCCCAATGCGTAAATGCCACTCTACCAATTTCTCTAGCAAAATAAATAGTTGAATGGCATGATCGACATGCTGGTGGCCTATCAAATGTGAGCTTTTTGCATGAAAACATTGTAGATATAACTTTTTTTCTAGCAATCAATGTGAAGCCTTTCTCCTTTTTGTTTTACATGGAGACTGTCCTTTCAGTTGTTTTGGCATGCAGATCATTAATTAAGTTCCCATGGTAAACTAAATAATTCAATCATCAAAGAAGTGTTATCTTTGAAAGCTTGAGTTTCAAATAAGGTTTCCCTTCCAGATAAATGGTCTTCATCCGGCTGTTGTTGTGATCAAATTCTAAATATATATTCCTTTGTTCTGATAAAAAAAGAAAATTCTTTGTCATAGTGAGGTCATAGTAGTGCTTGATAAAGCATCAAACAATTTACTGTACTATTTAATATGCTATAGCTAATTAATAAAATATCAATACATGACAGACTGTCTAATAAAACATGTAAAATACAACACTAAGTTTAGAAATCAATGAGAATAAAGAAAACACTTATGAAAATGTATTCATAAAAAAAACACTAATTCTCATACTATTCATTTATCTACTTCCATAGGATTGTTATTTGTTCAGACGTTTCACACATATCATGAATTATGGTATACTCATTTATATAATCAGATTTGGAAAAAGATAACAAGAAAACAAAACAATGCATGTTATGTCTGTTCCAGAGTGGTCTTGAAAATATGAGGATACATCAATTGTTTATGAGGAAGCGGTGATAACGTTTGATTTAATATAATATTTTCTTTGCATTTATTTTTTCAATTTCATTTTAAATTAATTTTTACTATTATCGTTTGGAAGAGATCTGTGAAACCATTCACATTTTTTCAATTTCTTGCATATAGTACTTTTAAAACAAACTTGTAAGAGTATTTGTCCTGAAAGTCTTCAAGTCTGCGCTTAAAGAAACAAATGCTGGTGTTCAAACCAACCAATCTTCTTTAAAGATCCATTACCTTTCCTTTCAAGTACATGTACACATTTATCTCTTTAATTTATCTCATATGTCTCTCTGTCTCAGGGATTGTGTCCTCCTGAGTCAGCACTGTGCTTTAAGCATTAAAAACTGAGGAACAGCAGCGTAAACCCACTAACAGACCCCCACACAGTGCAGATCTGAACCTGACTTACTGACTTCTGTCTACACGACCATAAACACCCCAGACACCACCACCAACACACTCATTAGCAAGTCCATTAGTTTATTAAAACAGTCGTCATAATTTACTGAAAACTTCATAGCAGAGCACTCTACATTTCTCTGTAACTGTGTTTGGCTCGTATTTTGCAGAATAAATGAATTGCTTTCTCTGGTTTGCAATTCACATTCTATATATATTACAGTATATGTCCTTTGTGGTTAAAAGGTTAAAAAGTGAGCTTTCTTAGTCTACGAAAGACTTTTAATAAATGTAGTCCGATAATTGCAAACTATTTTTTTTAAGTTAAGATGGTTCAATTCTAGAGGATCTTGAAACAAGGTTAAAAAACTAAGTTATGTGATCAATGATTTGCTGAAAAAAATGCAAAAAACAGAGCAAGCGATTCAAGAAGGATGAGATTTCATCGTAAAAGCCTTGAAATATTAATAAAATTAAAACAATGTATGATGTTTGTTATAAAGCAGGTGTTTATTATCTGTACAGATGCATCTCAAACCCAAATTAAATTCAGCCGTAAAGACAAATAAGCTATTTGTGTAAGTCATGAAAAGCTTTAGGAATATTCTCATGTGTGCAGTGGAGCAAAGTAAAGAGAAATGTCTAAAATATTGAACAAACGGATTTGATAAATTTTGTATCAAGAATATGGAAGGAAATAACCCAAAGTATGTTCATAACTTTAGAAAATTTATGCTGTGAGCTAAACTTATAACGAGAACCTTTCAAACCGTAGAACAAATAAAGAGTTTACTAGTAGATATAAAGGTGCAGATGAACTGTCACAAATCCAAACATGGCATGCTGCCATAAAAGAGATTGCTTTCTTTCTGTTTTCTCCATGATTCCGAAGCCAGCATTGTCGGCTAAATATAAAAGATGTTTAGATGACACCTGAAAGCACAATAGCAAATCAATCCTGTGTTATTTTGTTACTCAGTTTAAAATGTGTCATCCTTTTTCATGTGAAAAGGTTGTCAGATGCCAAGTGTAGTAAAATACATCTTTTCAACTTTACTTTTGTCGTTGTTTAAATATGTGATATTAATATTTGCAAACATTTGTTAGACTAGTGAAGTTTTTGTTAAAAGTTCTGATTTACAGACACAAAGCATTTTTGTTGCAGTTAAAAAGGAAGGTGGGAGGGTAGCACTGGACTATTGTCAAAAACCAAAATGCATTAATGTACACTTCACTGATACCAACTAGGAACTTCATGACACAAGTACATCTTATTGATCATAATTCATTTTCATCACAAATTATCAAGCAGTTTGTGATTCATTTTGGGAACAGGAGATGAGCCCTGGTCTAAAGCACCACCTGGCTTGAGAAACTCGTTCTCGAAGACTTACTTTTATTTGCTATTTTGGGAAGCACACATTGAATGCATTTAGTAGTATTCAACTTAGCAATTTTAATCTAGATTTATCTACTATACTTCCAAGTTTACAGTGATATTAATCTCGAAAAAAAAATACTATATGCCCACCACTAGTCTTTTCACAAACTAAGAGCTGAGCTCAAGCTAATTTGAGTTATTTATGTTAATAACTCATATCAAATCCTTTTCAAATGAACGCATGACAAATCGTTAAAGTCTTGCTTATAACTTTCACTTTAAATCCCGCAAAAAGGTAGAGAAACTAAGACAAATGTTTAAAAATTGAAAAGTTGGTCCAACTTTTGAAACAATTTTTACATAAAAATGCAGCAACGTGCATTTGTGATTCGCCTCAGGCTGCTGAGCCTAGCAGCAGAGTGTAGCAGGGCTCAAGAGGTTGCCTCTGCTTTTGTGCTTGAACCATTTAGCACTTATAGAACGATTTCTGGACTGTGTAATTTCAGTTTTAATCTAAAAAATGTGCTTATTAGTTTTTGATTGTGCTGCTCCACATGAATCTCTGCAGTGGCTAGGCTAGGTCTTTTTCAATCTCTTTTAAAGATTTGATAATGTGAGAAGTGAGGTTTATTTAAAAATAGAGTCTTTAGGTGACAGTTTTCTTTTCTTTCTCCAGTCATGTGTTTGCATGTACAAGATTCTTTCTATTTTTTTCACAATTTCCCAGCCCTACTTGTTTCCTTGTGAGAGGTTTTAGTTAGTTCACCTGAATTTCTCCTCATAATCTTCCATTAATTGTCTGTTCATTGTGGGGCACTTAATTTCATAATGTGTGGGCTTCCATGTTAGTGGATATATATATATATATATATATGTATATATAATTATACATGCATATGTGTTTGTTTATATTGGTCATAAATTGGGTTAAAGTGAAAGGTCTTTTTTTGCAATTTCAGGTTTATAATTTATAAGTGAAGATGTGTCCTTTCACTCCTAAGAATTAGCGTAGAACCAAGAGAATGGACTATGATTAGTATATGGAGGCAATGCACAAAAACAATAATAGGCACTATTTTCATTAAGTGTTTTATTGGATTTTCACAAGACATTAATGCACATAAAATAAAAGTTAGGAAGCATCCAAAAGCAAAGAAGTGAATTCAAGAATGAAAAGAATGAAAGAATGAAAGAGTGACCAGAAATAAAGCTTACTGTATTTTGTAGTAATTTCTTCAGTGAAAATAGACTGTAATTGATCTACTTTAAATGACTAATTCTCAAAAAAAAAAAAATGCATGACATTTAGAATGTTAGAATGTAGTTGAAACCGACACATATTTGTAGGTTTTTCTGAGCAGGAGCATATAGAGTGAATGACTAAAATAGAAAACTTACTCACTGAGTGTTTCTTCATCTCTGTTTCTCCTCAGGTGGTGTGGGTTTGCAAACTGAGTAGAACAGCCTCAGCACACCATGCTTCTTTCCATTACTTCAACCCATCTTTCCCCTCTCCCCTTCAGTTCCCTTTTCCTTCCCATCCTGTACCTGTCCTTCCCAATCTCTTCTCAAGCTGACTCAGAAGATTTAGGTCAATCGTTGTCCAACTGTTCCCTGAAGGAAGTGTGTACAGATGGTGTCCTGTTACCTGTTTGGAATCCACAGAATCCTTCAGTTGGAGACAAAGTGGCCCGTGCCATTGTTTATCTAGTGGCACTAGTTTACATGTTCTTAGGGATGTCCATCATCGCTGACCGTTTCATGACTGCCATTGAAGTAATCACTTCTCAAGAAAAGGAGATAACAACAAAGAGACCCAACGGTGAAACAGTAACCACAACTGTTCGCATTTGGAATGAAACCGTCTCCAACTTAACCCTGATGGCTCTGGGGTCGTCCGCACCAGAAATTCTGCTTTCGGTCATTGAAGTCTGCGGACACAATTTTGAAGCTGGTTCTCTTGGTCCGAGCACCATCGTAGGCAGCGCTGCCTTCAACATGTTTGTGATCATTGGCCTCTGTGTTTATGTAGTACCTGATGGTGAAAGACGGAAGGTCAAGCATCTTCGGGTGTTTTTCGTGACTGCGGCGTGGAGCTTGTTTGCCTACATCTGGCTCTACCTCATCCTCTCTGTGTTCTCGCCAGGTGAGGTGGAAGTGTGGGAAGCGGTCCTGACCTTCCTCTTCTTCCCTCTCTGCGTGGTCCAGGCTTGGATTGCTGATCGCAGATTGCTCATTTATAAGTACACTCGCAGGCGCTACCGAACAGACAAAGGCCGTGGAATTATTGTGTCAGAAGTTAGGGAGGAAATTGGAAAGGAAGCAGGCTTCACAAAGATGGAATTGCTGGAAATTGATGGACTTACACCACATGTGGATGGGTTCTTAGGAGGAGAAGGTGGGTCTGGTGGACGTGATCAAGAGGATGAAGCCAGAAGAGAAATGGCCAAAACACTCAAAGAATTAAAACAGAGACATCCTGAAAAGGACATGGAGCAGCTCATAGAGATGGCAAACTATCAGGTATTTAAATGCAGTAAGACATTTATAATAACAAGAGATATGTACTTGTTCAAGAAATTTGGATTTTATATAATTAGTTTTTACTTAAATCAAAGTAAAAAAAAATTTTTGTCCAAAACTTATGTACTAGATGTTTCTCAGTGTCTTATCAGTGAATAAGATGAGACTTAATGCAAATTAATGTTAAATGATGATTTAATACATCTATTCTTCCACTCTAAACCTCAACAGGTTCTGATACAACAGCAGAAGAGCAGAGCTTTCTACCGCATTCAGGCTACAAGGATGATGATTGGTGCTGGGAACATCTTGAAGAAACATGCTGCAGATCAGGCCCGTAAAGTGGTTAGTACCGGAGAACCACGGGAGCTTGAAGATGACCCTCATATTACGAGGATAGACTTTGAACCTGCCCTCTACCAGTGCTTTGAGAACTGTGGGTCTTTAAAACTCGGTGTGCAAAGACATGGAGGGGAACCTGGATGTACAGTTAAGGTGAGAAAAAATTTGACTTTTCTTCTTTCTATCAGATATCCTCTCTCACACTATAATTATAACTGTTAATTTGGTTATTGCATATATATATATATATATATATATATATATATATATATATATATATATATATATATATATATATACATATACATGTTACAGACCTTACACACACACACACACGCGCACCCACACACACACACACGCACACACACACACACATTGTGTGTGTGTGCGTGCGTGCGTGCGTGCGTGCGTGTCTGTGTGTAAGGTCTGTAACACTCTAACTTCATATTCCCGATGTTTTTTTTTTACCTCAACAAGAGCCTTTCAAGTAAAAACAAGCTGTTTTGGGCACTGTACCAAATGGCTCATGTTAGAGCAATAGAATAATACAAAGTAACAAAATTGTAGTATATTTATTTTTCTTCATGCAAAAGAATCCTCCCATGTAATAATCCAATGTAAGAGTTTTGAATAGTATTGGCACCAAAATTGTTTGGTAGATATTTATGGTAATTTAGAATAATGCTCTTGTTTATTCTGGAGTTGGATCATGCAGAGTAGGTACAGATCCAAGTTTACGTCTCAACTTCATTGCAAATCCTGCTTTGTATTGACCCTCGTTTAAAAAACAGTCTGGAGTAAAATGGCTTGAGTAGGTCTTTGGATATCCTGTTCAAACAGCTGGAAAGCTAGATTTTCATCTCATTATTAAAAAAATCTTTTTCTTTTTGCAAAAATCCCATTTGTCTTTGTACTATGATCTCTAGTCTGGCATCTTGAGTGAGACTTTTTGTTATCTGATTACGGGTTAATTTTTCCCAAACACTCATTCCCTCATTCTCTCATTGATTGTTTCGTTATATCATCACTGTGTGTACTAATCAGCATTCTTAAATTTTTGACACAAATAATCTGTCTCACTTTGTTTGTTGCAAGGCCAGTGTTTTAGTTTAGTTTACTCTCAAAGTTTTTGTTATGCCTTTTTGTTTGCCCATCTTGAGTGTTTTTATTTGCGTTTGCTTACTTGTATTTTGTTGTGTTAATTTGCCTTTTCCACTTCGAATTCGAAAACATTTTGCTATCACTGGATGTTACATCAAATGTTTTCTGTTCAAGATTCTGACACAAGGTTTATTATTTGATATGTCCAGGTTGATTATCGTACTGAAGATGGCACAGCCAACGCTGGTTCTGACTATGAGTTTGTTGAGGGCACACTCGTCTTCAAACCCGGCGAGAATATCAAAGAGGTTAGCGTTGGCATCATTGATGATGACATCTTTGAGGAAGACGAGTACTTCTACGTCCGTCTAAGCAATCCCCGTATAGTTGGGTGGGCTGATGGGCATCCTGTAGCTTTAGAGCCTGGAGCTCCTGCCCCCAGCGCTGCTCTCGGCGAGGCCCACACAGCAACAGTAACGATATATGATGACGACCATGCAGGAATATTCTCATTCGAGAGTGAATCTGTGCGGGTCAGTGAAAGTATTGGGATCATGCAGGTGAAAGTTCAGAGAACATCTGGAGCACGTGGACTGGTGGCGATACCTTATCATACAGTGGATGCCACAGCTCACGGAGGGGAGGACTATGAAGCAGTGTCTGGAAAGCTAGAGTTCCAGAATGACGAAACAATGTAAGAAGCTTTATTCAATTATAATGTGTGTGTGTGTGTGTGTGTGTGTGTGCGTGTGTGTGTGTGTGTGTGTGTCGTGCATGTGAGAGGAGAGAATTTATGTATGCCGGTGTTCTAATGATTTTTGCTACCCTGTAACATTTGCTTACCCTTGCTTTAAATTGAGTACAATAGTACATGCTTACCATGAAAATGGTGATTAATCACCGCATTGGGTCTTATTTCAATTTTAAATGCTTGTATTGAATGCTCTGTTATATAAAATGTTGAAATAACAGTTTTAACATTGTTTTATAACATGCTTTAATGATGTTATTGTATTTAAACAAAAGTGATTTAATAAATAAAACAAAACATGGTAAGTGTTTGAAATGCTTATCCTCCTTATGACACAAAGAATTATGACAAATATGACAAATAATTAAAAAAATAAAACTGATAAAATAAAACAATGAGTGTCTACACAGCAACGGTAGGTTAATCTCACGAGATAGCAAAATCTGATAGAACACCGGCATTTCTGTTTGAACATGAAGTTTCTGTTAGAATATCATACTGATTGAAGGTTTTGGGTTACGTTTTGTCCCTTTGGAAGGATATGTTTCTATCTGTGTTCAAAGCGGTATTGAGATATTTAGCTTTAAAGTTTTTCATTTCATGTAGTAAATGCAGATAGAACATTTTTTGTTTTTAAAATAAAGTCATGAAATAAGTTGTGTACAATGGTGTTACGACCTTATAAAAATAGCTTTAGCTCGTAGGCTAAGGCCGTACGGTCGAAGTGAATTGCTGCGCTTTTATAGGGCGTTGATCTGCCCGGATTGGCCGAAAGCAACGGAGCGCGCTGACGTTGAAGGGTAGCGTGGCCAATCCACCGATCCCAGCAAGACGGTCACATGCGATAGAAACATAAACACTGTCAGCACGGGAGCACACACAAACACACACAACGCCATGACGCTACGATCCGCAGGAATTGTAGAACATTTTTTGTTTTTAAAAAAAAGTCATGAAATAAGTTGTGTACAATGGATAAAAATAAATACTATCATCATACTATTAATAGTTTGTAATATACAAACAATTTAATGTTCTGTAAAACTAAACTAAATTTTTTGTTTGGTTAATGGTATTAGAATTATGTGCAGCATCATACAAGCCACACACAATCACATACAACAGAAATCTGACTCAATTTGTTTTTTTTTTTTCCCAAAAAATCTATTTTCCACACCTATTCATTAACTGGTTCTGTATCTGAACGCTATTTTTTCTTTTTATTATCATTTCAGCTGACTTTTATGCTCATTCCCTCTGGATGAACCAGGTCGCAGCAGCTTAACCCTCTCACGGAGTTGAGATTATGTGACTGTGTAAAAATAATAACATCGAATTCAAAAATAACATTTATTACCCAGTCAGATTTAAAACACTTTAATCCGAACTGTCTAAACCCAATGCACAGACATTGTAGAAGCTCTGGTTAACCATTTTAAATGACACCAGTATCTGTAGGGATTGCACCTTTTCAAGTTATGGTGAAAATATAAACTGAAAGGTGAGTAGTTTTTGGTCTAAACTGGTACTGCAACCAAAATAAAAATACTGTCGACCACAGTATCGACCTCCTCCTCTCCCCAGAGAGGTTGTCAATTGCGAAAAGGCACGACCCATGTAGAGAAGGTTTTTTGCTCAAGTACACCAGAGACAAGAGCAGTTGTGGTCTGGTGGATAGAGATCAACTGGAGGTCAGAAATAGTTGAAGGCTTGCTCTCTCATCTTCAATAATCACAACTGGTGCCCTTGAGCAAGGAACCAGTTTCTCGATGTGTGTTTACAGTTTGTTTGTTCACAGTGTGTTTGTTCACTTCTCTGTGTGTACAGTGAGGCGGGTTAAATGCAGAATAAATCTCTGGTTATGGGTCACTTTTAATATTGGTTTTCACGTGAGAACATGGTAGTCAGGGAGTGGGGAGGTTACAAGGGTGATCAGGCTTGGTTAAAAGTAGATGCAACTAATTAGTATATACTTAACCTAAATTCGGATTGCTTATTTTTTTCCAATCATATTTTTCAATTATGTTGGAACACTAATAAACACTTGTTTTTTTTTAATCCCAGTGTATATTAATGAAATTGCTACGCTTTAGTTTCTTCATTCATCATCACTCTCTTAGCAGACCTGATGGAATGACATTTCACGGGTAGTGGCTCACGCTTTCCAGCTTAATAGAAAGAATAAATGTGTAGAGGCGACTGGCAGTGTGAGAGACAGGCACAGATTGGTTAATATTCATCTTAGCAGAGTGCAGCTCTGCATCGCCCTGAGCTTGACACAGACATAGAGACTAGTGGACGGGTGAAGAAGAGACAAACTCTGAAAAACAGAGAAGTGTTGACAATGGCCTTTGAAGACGTGACCGAGATGAAAACAGACAAGGAGTTCTGGAGGATTAGTTTTTGTCTGTCTTTGTCTGTTAACTTTATACCAGGATGCATCAAGGGTTATGCCTGCACACCACATTTTGCGGCAATGTGTTGCTTATGTTTCATGAAGGATTTATGAGGTGCAGAGGAGGCTTTTCACATTTGTATGCTCTTATGGGAACTGTCTCGCCTTCCTGTCACTTTGTATTCCTATCATTCTACACCCGATATGTCATTTTAATAAGACTTTCCTTCGCTAGTTTTGGTCGTGTTCCATATTTCAGCAGCACAATTTCATTCTGGCCTTTCAATCAAGTTTCACGATTCTTTGCAGAGTTTTTCAAGCCTTCGCTTTCCCTTGTCATACCAAATGTTCCCTCTTGCCTCTCTGTCGTGACGGGGTTCTAGAGTGACCCAGAATCTTATGTGAGCACTAGAGTTGTGTTCCAGGCAGACCACTGCGGGACATTTCTCGGAGTGATTGTAAAGTGAAAGTAGATCACTGACTCAGGGCAGCATTTCTGGAAACAAACCCATGTCTTCCAAAATGGTTCACTATTTAAACAGCTTTTTTTGCTGTCCTTAAACATTATTTAGAATACTAATCAATCCATCTACGTAGATAAGACTATTCAAATAACAAAATAAGCTATGTTATGAATAATAAGAATGTTTGCAATATAAATGCATAGAACTTTATAGTAACTTCACACTACTATTAATTTATTAAGCAATACAAAATAGTTAATACATTATTAGTTATTAGTTGTAAGTGATTCATGAGATCATTTAGAAAGTGTTTATAAATTAATATAAAACTAACATTTGAAAGCACATTCATATATCTTATTATTCAGATATATAATAGCAGTTAGCCAGTGTGATAATAAATGATTTATTAGCACATATTCCTACTCTAACGCATGATTAATTCAGCTAGTTATAAAACATTTATTAGCTTCCAGTTAACTGTTTTTGTGAGCTCATCTAAAGTAAGGACAATTAATGCATAGCATACTTCCTTGTGTTTCATGATGCTTGAACCAAAAATGTGAATGTCTTTGGCCCTCCATTGGAGACCTCCCTTCAAACGGTCAGAATGCAACAAATTTAAACATGGATTTGTTTAGGCCTTTTGAGTATTTTTACTGAAACGTTTCACAGTTTAGGAATATATCTAAACCTCCAATGCTTTCCCAGAAGCTAAACCATGCTTTTATGGATGAGAAAAGATTATGAAAAAGGAAACTGTTCATATAGTAAGATAACTAAACAATATGTACTTTAACATGACATAACCTTCATTTATTTCATTGTTGCGCATAGATTCAAATGCATGAACATATTCATTGTCTTTGTCCATCAGTTGATGTATGGATTTATTCTGTGTGATCTTATTTTTAAGCTGTGGCAGAGCCTTGTCATCACTTTGACTGCTGTGTCAGTAATTTAACTCTGGGTGTTCTCTGCTCAAGATTTATTCCAGCAGTGGCTATCTCTACATGTAAAACCACATTACTGAAAAAGTTCAGAGGTTTGCTGTATTTCTGAAAGAGAGTTCTACAAATAGCCAGAGCTGAGTAGCTTAATCTGTAATTGACTTTTCTGACACAGTGCTAGTTTGTCATTTCTTCAAGTGTGCTACACAGTATAATGATATGTGATTGTGAATAAGAGAGTGAATGCATGCATGTGTGCGAGAGGGATGGAAGCCAGAGAACTGAAGAAGGAAATGAATAATATGAAAAACACTTGAGCTTTACTTTATATACGGTTATACCCTGCAAAAAAACAATCAATAAAGACAAACAATTAATGTGCACAATTTGTGAAGGCTTGGCATTAAAGTTGCCAAACAGTAGTTTATAGAAATATATTAATTTATAAAATATCTGTAATTATATGGTAAGGTTCCACAACAAATAACAATAAATATATACATTATGAAAGAGAAAAAGTCCACTCCACTCATGAATTGACAGTTTGGTGAAAATACTGTGAAACTTAAAAGAAAAACGCGACAAACATAGGCAAAAACCGATTGCTGTTCTGATCAAAGAGACATTTTGTTTTTTGACGCTTTATTATCAATATAGGACTTTATATAGAATTTATAGGACTCTCTCCAAATAAATTAATAAATTAATAAATTAATTTTATAAATCAAGTTTAAAAACCAACTATAATGTGTCATTAAACAGATGATATTTGTTTAATAATCTCTTCAATTAAATCATATAAATATATATTTTCTTATTACCGTACAATCTACACTCTGTGCTCTAATTAAAGGGCAGATGTCCAGATTGAGTAAAATTGGTAGTCTCTTACAGTCCAGCAATATTTATAGAATTCACAGTCACCACAATGTTCTCTCAAAACCTTTTGCAGAGCTTTTGCACTTTGTCAGAGTCTATATAAAGTTCTTTGCACATTGATTTTTAAAACTTTTGCTGTTGTTTCCAGGAACCATTTAAGGGAACATTTTTCACCATCACAAACATTTCAACAGAAAAAAACCACACAAACAAAACTCCGGAGAGTGGATAGAGTCTCTTAGCAGATAAATAACTTTTATGTTCTCTCATGCACACAAAGGTAATATTTTGCGTTGAGGGATGAGGGACTATCCTCCAGGTTGTCCTTACCTCAGCTTGATATGTGATTGGTCCTGCTTCCATAGAAGTTCCAGGATAATCATTTGGAAAATTGTAGAGCAAACTTGTTTTGCCATAAGTGCTATCAACTATACTTAAAAATTTTTTCACAGTTATCATATTCATGCTATATTTTAAGACTTGTGAAAATACAGTGACTGAATAAAAGTGGATTCCTACAGTGTGCAAAAAGACAATAGCCTTTTTCTTTGACATTCAGCTCTCGTTGAGTGTCTTACACTATCCACTTCACCTGCGAATCTGCACATCACTTCCTTTGGGAAAGCATCTTTAGTCAAGCATCTAATTAACCTCTTCAGCATTTATTCTAACTTCTCTCTCATGCTAATAAAACACTTCAAAATTTCAACTACAGCAAACGAATTGATTAAATTTAATTTAAGCTATGTGACTAATTATGACCAGCTAACGACCAGCCCGAATGAGCTACCATGTTTTAAAACACAGCTTGAGGTGGCCATGATAGATTTTCCTCTAGGGTAGAGACAGAGTTTCTATCCTTTAAAAACAAAGGATTAACTCCCAGAACGGATTGATCCTGATCAGAGACTACTATTAGTCTGGGACTCAGTGGTGCAGTAGAGCCCACTCTGATTGTTGCTATGACAGACATGTTTGTGTAATAGACTCAAATTTAATTTATTACGTTATGAAAAAACATGCTTCATGTATAAAGGCTTTAACTAATACTTCAGAAGCTGATCAGAAAAGCTCTCTTGGGAATTTAGCTTATTATGAAACTGGCTTTCAATACTCAGAAAATGTGATTGCCCTATTGAAACGCATTTATATTAGAATGCATTGTGATGTGATTTACTGTCTACTTTAAACTTATGAAGATATGAAACACTGCTTGGAGTTTTTTATTAGAACTGCTAAAACTAATTTTATTTATGTTTCAGTCTATAATTAAAACCATAATTAACTCTAATACATGGAAAGGGTTTTATAAATATCAGAAATAGCTAAATAATAATAATATCCCTGTGAGGTACTCCAGTTGGCTGCCCACTGCCCCAAAGTGTTGGAGAGATTCCTACAAGATGGGTTCCGACAGGTTGCGCTTAATTAAAACGGATCACACCTCTGTGTTATTACACACTAGCTGAATCTATGCTTTACTCTCTATCTGTATGTATAACTAAAATAAGACCTAAAATGCATAAAGTGGTTATCAGATATCTCATAATTTGTAGAATATTTTTTAAGTCTGCAGCACGACTTTGAAATGAAATATTGGACCACCCTAAACTGGAACTATAAATTGCAATGTTTATTAATTTATTTATGGAAAACAGCTTTAGTAACTTGTCAAATTTAGTTTTCTGTATTCTCAGAGTAATTAACACTGAAAAGATTTCTTCCTTTTCACACAAGCAGCTTTCCAGTTGTATATTTATTAGAAAATTACAAGTTATAAGTCATAATTAGGGCTGCAGCTATCGATTATTTTTTGTAATTGATTAATCTATTACTTGAATTGATAGATTAATCAGATAAGCTCATATTTTTTTCAACTCCGGATATTCTATATTACAGAGAAGGAAAAAGTTTATAGAAATCAATATAAGATCTATTACATGTTCCTGCACTTAAAGGCTTTTAATCTTTTAAATATGCGTATTATACACATTGTAGATAAATCACAAAATATGCAAATCTCAGAAAACTACTGATAAAGGAGAACATTTTTATTTTTTTATTATGACAAAAAAATAAATAGTGTGGTTAAAGCATTGAATAAAGTGACTAGATTTCTGTTCTGTACACTATATAAATATATATTGCATTTCTCTTCAAAGGCAGCCTCCATCTCCCATATTTCACTAAAATAGCCATGTTCAGAAGCACATTAGTTGTCCATCCATTCATTATTTTGTCGGCTTTCTTCCCTTTCGGGTTCGCCACAGCAGAATGAACCGCCAACTCTTCTGGCGTATATTTTGCAGCCCTAGTTATAATCACCGGATTTGTAGGTTTAGTTCTCATTGGATGCCAAGACAATAAAAATAATTTTAAGAGATTAAAATTAAGTACATTCAATGAACCAGTTATTCACTGGAACTGGCAAAAGAGCATCCAACAGTACAAATATGGACAAACTTTTATGTGTTTCCATGCTTTTATGAATATGCATTTATTTTCGTCACATAGGGAGACAGTATTTTATCTTAAAAAAAGCCAATTGCCTTCATTCAGCACACAAATGAATGCAGAGTACATAATGCTCTGTATTGTGTTCTCTCCCATCACTATTATCTTTCCCTGAGTGTGTCATTACGAGAGTTTATTATTTCTAATCTTAACCCCTGTTGCCAATGATTTCTTTACCTATGTTCTAAGCATCATTAGAGATCGGTTTTCTTTTGGTACCGAGCTTGTAATTACCCAACAAACATTGAACTTGTGTTCTGTTTAATTGTATACATTTAAACACCCTTTCTTGGTTAGTGTGACTTCCTCTCTTGTTTGGCATCTAATTCCTCCGTTCCCAAATCGGAAGTGGCTTAATTAGCATGGCAGAGACAACAAGTCTGTGAGGTTCTTCGTGATGATTAAGTTGAAGTGACAGTGTGTGCTTGTATGTGCTGTTTAAGGGAGATGTCAAAGTGGACGAGACAGTGGGATGGTGCATTGAGGAAAGTGAACATAGAGAAAGAACACAGAGTGAAAGAAAGGAAAACAATGTCTGCTGTTATTGATCAGTTTGAAAAGTACCAGTCCAACAGCGAAATGCTTTTAGGGATGTGAGTGAGGCAGTCTTATAAAGAGATAAAATGGATTAAGAAGATAAAAACACTTTCATAGAACATTCTGACGTGAACAATGGTATGTAAAGGAGGCGATGAGGCACAAGTTTAGTTTGTTAGCTTTAGGTAAGAAAATTGGCCCAAACCAGTGAGATGCATCAATATTTTGATATA
The DNA here is from genome assembly GCA_900490495.1 of Danionella dracula. Classification (NCBI taxonomy): domain Eukaryota; kingdom Metazoa; phylum Chordata; class Actinopteri; order Cypriniformes; family Danionidae; genus Danionella; species Danionella dracula. Next base: position 1,218,167 of record UELW01000578.1, read on the forward strand.
TGAATATTTTGAGACAGATAGCCATATTAAGAGTCAAAAGCTATCAGTCAGATGTCTCTGCTGAGTGTTACTGGGGTTCGGTTAAGCTTTCTTAGACCTTGACCCTAAAAAAGACATTTGGACACATATATGCTATTTTATTATCAATAAGGTCAAACTGATTTATGATTCATTAAGTTTTACAGACATAATGTTAATCATATTCACTAGTATGCTTTTATTAAATGTCTCGTTGTGAATCTTTTTTTTAATATATCTAAACAACTGTTTGTGCAATTTACAGTCTCACTGGAAGTAATGCAGCTGAGCTAGTGAAACAATCAGTAATCAATAGCAGTTACTAAAACTACAACAAAACGGTATTGTGATAAAATATAACAAAAAATCACTATTATTAAAATGCTTGTGTCTATTTTTACCACATACAAAGAGCAACTTTAACCTTAAACCACTTAAACCCGAAGGCACTGAAAGTGCTGTGATGGATCATACAGGATGTACACATCGTGTACTGACAGAGACATCGTAATGATCGGCCCTCAAGTTCTCAAGTCCTGCTCGCTATACCACAAGCCATTAAACATAACGATAACGGTAGCCGGCAGGTATACATTATATCCTGAACACCTGTCGGCTATCATTATTTTCTTTTACAGTTGATCAGTGAAGAAGGTTAAGCTTGCTCTCAGGCAGAAGGCTACTAGAGTTTCAAAGTACAGATAAACAGAGTGTACAGTACCAGATAAACAAAAAAATCTAACTGAAAACATAACATTGTCAGAGACAATGGTTGAGACCCATATGAGTTCATATCTCTAGGACAAACAAAATAAAACCCACAAGGGGGAACACAAACTCAAAGCAAAGGTCACAGGACTAAAGAGAAAACTAAATAACAGAAAGTAAACTTACTCACTGATACAGCATAAACTCTAAACACTCATCAGAGAATTAGCAGTGTGTGCCCGCATGGAAGAGAAAACGGAGAGAAACTTATGAAGGTGAACCAATCAATCATAACAAGGGAAATCCAGATGTACCAATTGAAAGCTCTAACTTAGGGTCTCCAATCCTAGTTCTCGAGGGCCCGAGCCCTGCACATTTTTGGTTCAACCATCATAAACACCACATGTGGGTACTAATAATCATCCTCTGATTGTCTGAAGCTAGGGTAGTATGCATACTAAAGCAGGCAACTAAAATGTACAGGGCTGCGGCCCTCCAGGACCAGGTTTGGGGAACCCTGTTTTAACTAGAAAATGAGAAGGGTGAGGAAAAGTAGGAAAACAACAAGACCATTTTCTTGAAATGGCCTGTCCCAAATGGGGCACTTGTGGACTTCAATCGCCAGTGCCTGCGAAGTGCACGAGTCTGCAGGGTGTCCCACCTGTCATTTTTAGGCTCTGAAGTGTACTCATTAGCACCCTCTTCAGTGAATCCCGCATCCACGCAGGCTCCATGCGCCCCTTACAACCCTCTTTGCGAAATGACCAATCAGGCGATTGTTGGGAGGAGCTCACGCAGATCGGCGATATGAGAAGAACAAAGCCCTGAAGTAACTCGTAAAAATTTATCAGAGAAATCAGCTACTGATATTATTTAACTTTTTAAACAGTCATGTTGACAGGTGATTATACAGTCCTAAACACAAACATTGAGCAACATTTATCCCAATTCTTTTAAGAGTCGTAGGTCTTAATTCTCTGTGCATTAACAACGAATAAACAACAGTAAAACCCTCTTCTGTAGCATTAAAAGTGTTTTTGCAGAAACCGTGGTGAATTCAAAGCAGCTAATATCTTTATTCTGTATTTTTCTTGCTTCCGACGCAGTGCAAATCTGTCCCAAAATACGATCTCAGACTATCATCAAGAACTTGAATCAAGGGCCCCTCGCATCTGGCCTTTATGACGTCACCAGAGTGAGGACTCGAGTGAAGTCCACAAGTCCAGAGTGTTCAGTTTGGTGCAGGGCCCAACATAGACAAAACAAATCAAAGATGGCCACCCTTAGTCACATGACCTGAGCCTTGTGGCTAGATGTGGCAAAGGAAAACGGAAACACAATAAACAAAGAGCTAACTGAAAACAAGGTAAAACCAAAAAATGAGGGAAGCACTGTCAATGATCTGTCACCTAAAGACAAGGATTTACAAAATAGGTACTTGACAGACCATGACTATAAGATTACTTTATTAAGAGACTTTATTGCTCCAAGTAAACTTTTTGAAACTGATGGTGGCATGAAAAAGGAGACATTCAAAGAATTTGAATATTTAGATGTCATAGATTTTTTTTTTCAAAAAAAAATCAAGTTAAATGACAATGGGAAAGGCTGGGGAGGCTGTTTTTGTCTTTTTTGCTCTCCATTTCTTGGAAAAGCACCATTTTCTATTTACACAATGAACAGACTGAGATAATGACAGCATCTGTCCCTAGCTTTTTTGTTTGAGAGAGAAACGGCTGCAGCTGTGATTGTGTGGTTATCAAACCCATTAAAGCTTTCACAGGTTTGTTTTCGCACAGAAATCTGGAGAAATGATAAATACAGTAACATCCTCTTTTTCTATAAGTCTGTAGTCATTTTGAAGAGGATAAAGCACACATGAAAAATAAAGAGTTCTTATCAATGGAAATGGAATGCAAACTTGCATTTTCTCGCACACCTCCAAACTTGCTGATACTCGTTATTTAGTAGTATAATCTTTATCACAATGTCCTTCTTAAAAGAACAACATTTACTTTGCATTGGATTGCAGAAGAGTTTACAGTTTAACAGTTACAGAACAGTTTAATAATAGTAATAAACCTATTAAAATGAGCCCAGACAAGCCTACAGGTGGTGATTTGTCAAGAGGGTGGTGAAGAGCAACAATAAACACATTAAACATATTTTAATTCTCATGAATTCACAGGAAATCAGAGGAGAACACAAGTAGTGAACTCTATCGATCACCAGTCTCTAACTCGGGTAACTCCAATACTGCATGAGGTCTGAGTGAAAGGAAGAATGTGTGCAGATTAGTTTTTTGGTGCAGGAGAGTCCTAACAGATAGATGGTGTCTGGTGTGAATAGGAAATGGCAAAGGTATCGTGGGTCGTTGAGGAGGCTTTTTGGTATCTAGACACTTGAGTCTTAAGTCGAGCTAAGCTGATGGTGCGCTGTATCAACAGGTCAGAGAGCCATGAACTGTAGATACTCAAGACGGAGGCGGAGATAGAGATTCTGAGATGTCAATGAAGGGGTGAAGGGACTGAACAGATCTCCAGAAAAGCAGAGCTAGGGTGCAGAGATATAACTTAAAAAATAGATGACATGTAACAACCTTAGGGCAATGGCTGCCTTGAGGAATTGAGGGGAAATTGGTGGAGTGGAAAGAGCCCAGTGTAGCCTGGTCTCGATTATGGCAACAGTGGAGATGAGAAGGTGGATTGCTGGAGATAAACTATAGGTTTGCTGGTCTAAGGTTGAGCAGAGGTCACCTCAGTGAGGGTAGTTATGATGATTCTGTCACCACATTGTGGTGAAAGAGTCTCAAGAGATAGCTACAGGATTGTTACAGCTGGTTCTCAACTGTAAGCTCATAGAATGAACAAGAGGAGTTGGACAGGACATACTGAACAAAGGAGAAAACACTAATGGAGAGGGGAAGAGAGGCAATTGAGGAAGTGTCTAGTTCCTTGTCATCATAATCAAAAGAATTGTAGAATGTAGACCCCATGATTGTAGACCCCAGGATTTTTTGAACACTGGCTTCAACACTTGTCTCACTTGCTCCTGCTGCTGGCTTTATGACGGCAATCCCAGACGGCAAATCTTCTGATCAATGTGGCTGAAAACTATCTATGGATGAATTTCTGTTTCTTATATGTTTTTATCTTCTCTGTATATGTTTGCTGCATTGTTTGTTTGATCAAGCAGTTTTGTTATCAATGTGTAGTTCTCAGCAAGGGACTTTTCATGGAAAATTTTGTCCTTAGTACAGTAGAGGAGGCAAACTGAGAGAGAGGGAGAGAAAGGGGAGAGGGTGTGTGTGTGTCCTGCCTGCAAATCAGTATACCACAAGAGTATTTTCTATATAATTAAAATTGGTATTTGTCATCTGAGGGCTCAATCTGTTCATTTGCTATTCTTAAATTGAGCATAACCTTACGTAACATCAGTGTGTCAGATCTCAGATAATCATGAACATCGTGCCGTTTGAGGGGTTTGTGATCAGTGTTTATTCATTGACAACAAAGGATTTCAGTCCCCCCCCGTGTCTCATCTACAGACGCACCAACTCTACATTTGTCTATGGTTCGCCATCACTTGAAAAGTAATGAGATGGCACATGAGAATTACTAGTTTGAGCTAGTACCTTGTTAAAATGTTTCCAAGATGTACTTTACAGAAACGTCTGTAAGTAATTCAATCCATCTGTGATTTACAGTTGTACCCAACAGACTGGAAACAACTGTTTAAAATTTTTCTTTTTGATTTCTACATGGGAAATCTTCCTGGTGAACTTTGTAAAAACTAACTTAAAGATGAATTATTTATCTTTGCAATACGATTAGTTTGTCTGCTATTGCTACTGCAATTTTTTATCCAAATTGACACAAAAGAGCGAAAAATCCATCATCAGTACAAGGAAAAAGCTACAGGTATCCAATAGATGTTCTAGCAAGATCATAAACTGGGAACTTCTCTCTTTAAACTATTCATTCATTGATCTACTGTGCTTTTATGTATTGTAGAGAGATACATGTGTCGCCTGATGCGTGTTTCAGTTGTGAAAGGGATTGAACACATTGGAGATCACGATATGCCTCACAGCGCTACTTTGATTAAAATACACTTAAACAGTCAATAATAAACTTGACCTGCATGACTTTGGATGGTGAGAGGAAACCAAGATGCCTGGAGAAAACCTGTAGGGAAAGAAAGATGCAAGCTACAATAAGAAATATAAATGGAAATCAGGAACTCTTTGACTGAAACACAGAATTTCTAACTACTCTGTTACGTTGGAAGATCGGTTTGTTAAGCCTGTACAAGCGTTAAATTACAGTTAGTTACATCCAGATTTAAAGATGAAACAAACACTTCTTGCATCCTCAGTTTTATTGTTAGGATCCACCAATAAACCAAGATTCACCAATAAACCTTGAAAGAAGGCTTTTAAGCTGCATTGCTTTGGTTTGTATTGTTGTTGGCACTGTGAAACTAATTTCTCTTTTTGACGTCTAGATTTGAATGTTCCAGTGGAAATGTTAACCCTAACTGTCAAAAACAGCAGATAATTTATAGTCTTTTTAGTTTGCTCTTTGAAGGTCAGCTGGTCAGCTAAGATTACTTCCCAACAAACTTGAAGGGACAACATTGGCATGCTAGGAAACGACTTGACTCAGTCAATCACATTCTGTCCTCACTGACCTTTCTCCCTTGAAAAAACATGTTATGTCGGCGTCCTTGTCTGGAAAATTAACCTTGTCTTGAAAAATCAGGTCTTAATCTATTTGTCTCCTGGATTAAAATATTAAGTTAAGGGTGCTGCTTTCTCACAGTAGGAAGAAAGCTTACACCATGTTTATTTTTGTATGTCCTGTTTTCGTCTTGTGTGTCAAGTATTCATCAATAGCAGGTTCTGCTGATACCTGTCCCGGCTCACATTGAGCTCAAAGCAAGGACTTGTCCTTAGTTCTTCACAGAGATAAACTTTGATTATGCAGGTACAATACGAAGTGAAATCTATTAAAAAAACAATCTTATTTAGGTTTCATCTTACTCAAGCGAGTTTTGAAGAAGATTGGGCCGGGTATAAGTGGGATGAGTATATATTATTTAACTTGTTTTGGGACACAACGCTTTAGGTTTAGAAATCATGTTAGAGCATTTTCTGTCCATTAGTTGTTGGTGTAACTATTTTGTCTTTTGCATTTGGAGTTTTATGGCAGCCAGTCCATTTTCTTTAATATTTAAAAAAATAAATCTAGTTATTGTAAATTAAAGAATTTAACACAATCACCAAGTTCATTCATTCATCTTCATGTCGGCTTTATTCCCTTTCGGGGTCGCCACAGCGAAATGAACCGCCAACTCTCTGGCATATGTTTTATGCGACGGATGCCCTTCCAGCCACAACCCATCGCTGGGAAACATTCACACACACATTCACACTTTAACACTATGGGCAATTGTTCTTACTCAATTCACTTATTCCGCATGTCTTTGGACTTGTGGGGAAACCGGAGCACCCGGAGAAAACCCACGCGATCACGGGGAGAACATGCAAACTCCTCACAGAAATGCCAACCTGCCCCAGCCGAGCCTAGAACCAGCGACCTTCTGGTTCGTTAGTGTTTTGAAAATTGTATTTATGTATTTTGAAAATGAGTTTTGGAGTTTTGTTTACGATGAGTCGGTGTGTTAAGAGTTAAGCAAACTGGGTAAATGTATTGAAAAAACTGTCTTAGCAGTTATGAAAAACTGTAAGATATTTAAATACAGAAGCATCAAAAACATATCACCTGAAACAAAAGTGAATTTATTTCTTAAACTTTGTGAATTAAAGTGGATTAATATGTGAGTTCAATGTGAGTTTCTCATAAGGTTAGATACCTCAGAAATTAATTATTTTGTCAAGACCTTATTTTTTTGTAGTTACTCAAATACAACGTACATTTTACCTATTATTTTTCACTTTCAGCAGAATAATTTATAGAAAATATTTCTTATATAGCTAAAGTGGAATTCCCTTGACCAAGGTTTTCAAGTAAATCAAACAAATATTTTTTTTGAGCGCTATATTTTGCATTTTACATAACTATAGTATGTGAGCTGAACAAACACTCAATTTGGACACATTTTGGACACAATAAAATAGATAACTTATGTAAGTGTGATTACTTATATTATATATGCAAAGAGACCAAGGTGGCATTTAATAAAAGTAACAACAGTGCAAGTTCATTTTTGAGGGTAATAATAATAAAGCTTTCCTTTTGTACAGTATGAAAATAATTGTCATGCCCTCCACCCAGAATTAACTGATTGTTTTCACCGTTGGCTTGCCATCTTTAAAACAATCCCAAATAGAGTACTATAAATCATTTACTTTTCATCTTTGGGATCTCTTTATCTTATAAAAGTTTCATTACATTTGAAAGATTGAGTTTGAATTCACAAATGTACACATTCTTGTAAAATGGTTTTAGTGAGTTTTGAGTCTCTCTGTCTCATAAGCGGCATTATTAATATGAATGCAGTCTTCAGAGATATTATGTGTAGCTTCTCATCATTGTTCAGTAATCTGAAAGGTCAAGTGGGAGATCGAAAGCATCTTCATGACAGGACAGAGCAGACTTTAATGGAGTTTAGATGATGACTGAATGCTACCATCTTGAATCTGCATGCCTGACCTTATTTATACACCACATGAGTTGTGTCAGCGTTCATCGTGAAGGAGGAGAGAGAGAGAGAGAGAGAGAGAGAGAGAGAGAGAGCGAGCATGTGTATGTGACAGCCCAGAGCAGTGATGCCCTGGTTTATAGTGGGGAGCAGGTGGTGAAATTTGGAGAACATGACCGACTCATAAATGATGAATACCTCAGTCCCTTCACTGTGGCTGAATGCATCATGTGCATGAACTATAAAGCTCCGCGACCCCATGACTCTCTCTTTCACTCTTTCATTATCTCTCTTTCTCTTTCTCTTTTTCAATCCCTCTCTCCCCCTTTCTGTTTCGCTCTCTTCTCTCTCTCTCTCTCTCTCTTTCTCTCTCTCTGTCTCTTTCTCTCCCTTTCTGTCTCGCTCTGTTTTTTCTCTCTCTCTCTCTCTCACTGTCACTCTCTCTGTCTCTGGCCCCCTTTTCTGTCTCGCTCTCTTCTATCTCTCTCTCTCTCTCTCTCTCTCTCTCTCTCTATTCATCTCCCCACCTCTCACTTCCTCTCTCTCTCATTCTTTCTCTCTCTTTGTCTCTTGCTCCCGTTCTCTCCCTCTATCTCTTTTCTCTCTATTTTACTCTCTTTCTTCATCCCTCCTCTCTCGCTTTTCTTGTGTCTGTCTCTCTCTCTCTCTCTCTCTCTCTATTCCCCTCTCTCCCACTCTCTCTCTCCTTCTCTCTTTTACTCCATTTCTCTCCCTCTCTCTGTCTTTCACTTTCTCTCTCTCTTTTACTCTCTTTCTCTTTTTGATGTGCACATATTGGGTTGTACAAAACAAAAATATATGTAATACTCTTTGGGGGCTAAATATAGTTTGTGGCATTTACTAAATATTTTTTGTAATCTTTTTAAATAAGACATGGCCTAATTCTGAATGCACGACACATTTAATTAAACTTTCTCGGGTGAAACATGAATGTTTAAAAGTTTATGAGACCAGTATTCTGAAGATGATATAATTATTAGAGGATGCTATCAAATCGCTCGTCTGTAATTAAACAATCATTTAAATGCTCTCTTACCACCTGTGGTGTAAATGCAGATTGCCTTACCCTTAAATAGTCATCGGGGAATTGTTTTTAATTTGATGCTTTATGGATTACGTGAAAGAAATTAAGCTACATAGAGCTGGAGTTTATTTTTAGTGTCATGACCGCTCTATTTGCATGTCAGATGTTAAGCATGTTGGAATCTCTTTGATCTTTATAAAAATATAATATCACATGATGCGCTTTCACATGCAGCGAGAGATGTGATAATGTATTTGGTGAAGTAATTTAACTTGGATAAAGTGCAAATAGGCTAATCTCTATGATAATTTATGTGTTGTTATAGTTCCTGTTTTGAATATAATGGCAATCTTTTAGCTTAATCGCTGCTTTTATGACAATGAAAAAGGTATCATTTACTATTTTTTCTGTCAGTAACATTCATAGAGTCCATTAAACATGGCGATGGGAACTCCCTCTGTGCACATGCACCAGTTTTAGCAGCTGGCAATGACATTGGGATGAATAAATAATGACAGGATGTCACTTTTGAACAAATTGTCTGTTTGATCAAGTAATTTACTTCTAAAGATAGAGTAGAGCATAAAACATTTATTAAAATAATTTCATTTGTAAAAATGGAAACATACAAGTTTGCTTAAGTTGAATATAAACAGATTTAAAATGTATTTTCCCTCCTTTGGTGTAGTTCCATTACTAATGCTTTGGAATATTTTGTAGATTTTTAGTCAGTCTGGCTGTTTTTTTAAATACATCTCAAAGTGACTTTTGACAAAATCTCATTTACTCCTCATCTGCTTGCAAGCACTGTCTTTCTGTTATTTTCTTTATTGGGAATTTATTTGAATCCATGAGTAAAGATTATCTGGAGTACACCGCTTCAAAGATGTTTCAACTTAAAAGAAAAACTATGCTATTGTTTTGATGAGCCAGAGCCTCATATTATAGTAATCCATTAACTATTACATTCCACCTTATTTAAGGGTCCATTTTTCTTCATTAGTTAAGGAATAATAGACTTTATGCATGACTAAATCCACATCCACGTCAGCTCAGCACCAATAGTTTTTTCCCATTCGCTTAAATAGATGTGATCACCATGGAATTTTAATCTCATTTAGGTTAATTGTCTTCCTTTATAAGACCCCTTCGTCTTATGTTCAGTGTTGCGGCATTGTTGATGTCACACCTTTCGTCCTGTTGAATGTGGTTAGTACTGTTGTAGTCTTTGTTCCATTTAGTCTTTAATCTTATACTTTTCTGCGAATTTAGGTATTGGAGGTTTCCCCCTCGTGGAATTTTATGTTGTTATTTTCTGTTTTATTAATAAAGAGACTGACTGAACGTCTGGCTGTTGTGCGTTTGGGTTCTGCTACTACTCTTCTCATGAGAATCCTGACAAAAACACAAAATACAGCGATTATTTAAATACTGTAGAAAAATTTCATTTTTATTGCAGATCTGTGGACAAATGTCATCATTGGTAGACCAGTCAGAATGTCTTACTTTACCGCAAGATTCATTGATTCATTTAAAAACCGTCCGAGACTGAGACTGTTTACTAAAGGGAGCAAGTTCTCCTTCACTCAAATGTTAAAACTAGCCAACTTTGGACCTGAAAAAAAAAAATCCACTCCTAGCTCCATTAGATTTGTTGATAGAAAAAATTTTAAGCTTAGTGACCTGGAGCGCTTGATCTTTCTTAGCTAAGGCTATGGCTTGGTTTATTTGGCCGGCGCCTAATCACCCGAGCTGGGTTTACAAGACTCGTATGAGGCAGTCTGATGCACGTCACCTGATAAACTTAGAGATTTCCGGGTTTGATCACACGTGACACCAAGTGCATAAAAAACTTGTGAAAAGATAGTGAACTAATTCTAATCTTATAAGTAGGCGATTTGGCCATATATTGTTCATATTCTGCTTATCATCCATTCTTAAAAAATAAATAAACAAAATATTCTTGCAGCGTCTCGAATTCGGGTCTCCCACACGAGAGGCAAATGTGTTACCTCAAAGGCCACAACACTAGCCGATGTCATTGAGTAGCATCTTATTTTTTTTATAGATAATGACATCAAGAGTCAACTTTATTTCAGAGATATTTAGGTAATGCTAAATACGGACATATAAAAACAGCGACGATTAGATAACTTGAGATATATAAAGTAGTAATGTTAAGTTGTGATAAACTTTTTCTACCTTAACTGTTAAGACGCCACCCAGTGGCAAAAAAGCAAAATGAAAAATTTGCCACGGTACAACAATGATTATTAATGGTATCGTGGTGGACATTTTCACTGGTTACCATCTGTGTATCTCAAGATGAAAGTTGTGTACTAGCTCACCTACCTCCCTGAGCGCATGCCTCACTACGATGATTACACAGCTTAAATGCAGTAATAAGAAAATGGATGCTTTACGTGTGTCAATAACTGTATTATTAATTATTGACAAGTTAACCTTGTTTAAAATGTTATTTATGCTTTATGAGGTAAAGTGACACAAGATCTTTAATAAGATACTCTATTTGGGATTATTATTTCTTTCACAAATAAAACAATAAAAAACAAGCTTTTAAAGTAAAGTGTCACTACATTTGGTTGAAAATATTTGACAAAAAAATACAAATAAAGAAATAAAATAAACTAAGTCAGCATAAATTGAAAGTGTAGATGTGTACAGAAAGGAAAAATAAATCCAGTTAAAATTTTTGTGATCAGATTGACAAAAACAAAAAAAGAAAACTTTGTTGCCAGCAACCTTAGAAAACTGTATTTTGTTCATAGCTAGTACAGGAACCATCATCATTGTTGTTATTTTTGCTAAATTAGTTTAGTAATCATCGGATGACATGCAAATGTGTTGTCGTCTATTACAAATGCCTAAATCTCTAATGAAATGTTGCTCATTCTGAACATTCCATTACATAATGTTACTACTAGTGGGTGGTGTGCCATGTTTATCACTTGTACTCACATGTGAGCTCCTGTAATTAGTCTTGGTACACAGTTCAATGTAGGCCTACTGAACAGTCTGCTTCTCATCTCCTGCTAATTATCACCAGCCACAACCTGCTAATCATCATGATAAGCAACCGCTGCAGAAATATGTGTGAAATTCTGATGAGAGATTAATTATCTAAAATCATCTATCTAGATGGTGATAGGAAGTCTTTGATGTATTCTAACTGTATTGCCTTTATTTTTTATCATAGACTAATCTGGTCCTGAGTAAATTGGCTGTGATTTCTGACTAGTTAAATTTAATGTAACGCTTTTTCTTTTAAAATCACTCAAGAAAATGAAAGTCGAGTGTTTCGGGACTTGCACTTAGAGAAAGAGCTTGTTATGGCTTCATATGGTGCAGAGGAAATACTCAATAAACCTTTTTATTGCCATCACATTTGCTAGGATGAATGTCCTTTTTAGTAGGTAAGCTCAGCACAAAAGAAATGTTTTTGAGTTCCTATGCAAGTTTTGCTGGAAACAGAGTTGATAATTTAGTTTTTTTTTTTGTTCCTAGAAGGTCACACTCCTCATGATATTCTGAAGCAGGGTTAAGCCTGTTCTAGTATGTGTATTGTTAGACTTGAGTACATGGGCATTTATGTTTATGTCAAACACGCATGAGGTTGATAGAATTGGCGGATGTAATCTTAATCATTCAGGGTTTTACATGAGCTTGATTTGATTGCCATTTAACCCCTCCCAGTGTACACACACAGCAGTGAACAAACACACAACACCGTGAACACACACCCGGAGCAGAGGGCAGCCATGGCTGCGGAGCACGGGGGGCAATCGGGAAACTGGTGCCTTGCTCAAGGGCTCCACAGCTGTGTGGTTGTTAAAGATGAGAGAGCAAGTGTTTCATCACTTTACCACCTTCAACTCGGTGGATCTGGGGATCAAACCCATTACCTTCTGATCACAAGTCGATCTCCTTATCCAACAGACCACAACATAACTAAGTTTGACTGTTATTTTAACTTTATTGAGAGTTTATTTAGTCCTACTTTGGATATAATTAATTTTACTTTTTTTTTACAACGACTGCACAGTAAACCGCTCAGGAATTGATAATTTACCTCTATATTGGTCTGGCGACACTTTAAATTCTTTAAATTTCAAAACTTCAGCAGTTTGTTCAGGAATCAAGGCATTAACCACATTCTAAAAAATAAATATATGTTTTTCTGTCAAGTTTAACAAACCTGTTTCCATGTGCATTTTGACTTAATTTTACAATTTAAGTTAGCAAAACTGTAAGGATTCATGTGACTGGAATGGCAGCCACATCCTGTCAGACCTCCCCAGGGTTATCACCCCCAGTGTGTGGATGTGGAATAAATGAATAATGCTCTGAATATTGTAAAGCGTTGTTGAACGTCTGTTAAAACACTATATAAATCGAGGGCATTATTATAATTATTATAAAACATTATATGTTGTTTAACTCCACTGCGAACATTGTTAACTGCATTGCACATGTGCATTTACTTATTCTCTTCTCCAAATATATTTTAAAGCCTAATTTAAATGTATCAAGTGGCATCACAGCTTCTAAAATTGTATTGGTTATGGCACAACATGACATTTCAGTTTTGTGTTTTACTTATTAATTTGTATTCGTAATGTGCTGTAATAGGTGTTAATTTTTCAGACCATAATACTTCAAGTAAATTGAAAAAACGTTGTTAATGATAATTATACCTGAATTATCCCTGAATGAAATCGAAAACATTATGGACTTCCCGACCAAGCACTCTCCAGATTCTTAACCGTGCACTCAGAAATGACCTGCAAGATGAAATGCTAATTAATTTAGGAACAGATGTTTGGTCTTGCTAGCGCTGTGACTTGATTTGCATAAATAATTTATGCAAAAAATGAGTATACACCATCACCAAAGGACCCTCCTAATCTTTGATAGTCCTTTACTGTATGACTCCTAAACTTTCTGTCCTTTTGATCTTTATTGTTTAAATCCTCTACTTCTTCTTTGGCCCCCTTCTGCATGATTCTACAATATTAAAGAGCAAAGTGTGTGTGAAGTGGAAGGTGCAGGCAGATGCAATAAAACACAGAGCTGACAAGATCTTAATTGAGCTGCTGGATGGAGCTCAAGAACACACGCATGAAATAGGAGTCCAGTCAAGTGTGAGAATAGGGAATGGGATGAAGGGCATTGCAAAATTTGCCAGATAAAGGAAAACAAAGACAGGGCAAATTGATGACTTTAAGGTAACAGTATGAACAGAAGCATTAAAATGCTTACTAAAACTTACTAAAATGAAATTGTGTTAAATCAGCATTTGGTCATGAAGTTTGGTACAGGAGGTACTGTTGAAAGTTAGTTTGGTTTGAGTTTCTGTTAATAATATGTTGTTGAGACAAATTACACATGTGCGAAAAAAGAAACTTTTTAACAGTCTCAGCTGGACAAGTTTGAATCTAAGCTCATGAATAATCCAACTATAGCCCTGATCAGTCAAGCCGACATTTATTTAATGGACTGAGCAGAGGGAATGTCTAACAATTTCTGCTCTGAAAATTACTTGAAAAAGTCACTTCTAATCTTTAACCCGGATTTAAATATACAATAAAATAAGACAGTATTATGTGTTGTTTTAAGAGGAATCTGATGCAACAATTTATTTATAAAATACAAAATACTTAAACGATAAATGCTCTACTAATTAGTTATGTTAAGCACAAACACATTTAATGAGATGTCTACTTTTATATTACAGATTTATATTTATTAGCTCATTAAAGCTCATTATCAATTAACCAATCACTCTTTAGCCAGGTAATTATAGTAGGTAAGGCTTAATTTGTGCAGTTGTAGTGTTGATTCAGAATAGTGGGCTGGGTTAAACTGCCTTTATTCACACAATATCAATAGTAGTTTTGTTTATTTAGATGTGTTTGTTTACTTCTTAATTGGGTGTCATATTGCCTTATCAGCATTTAGCTGTGTGTCTGTAATTTTTAATTCTTATCAATAAATATGTAATTCTTATAAATAAACTTGTAAAACTTCTAATTTGAAGCGAAAACCCCCGAAATCAACAATGAATAGTGTTTAGTCAGAAACAAAACTAGCTATAAAGCTTTAATTTGTTTTGCTTTAATGTGTGATGCTTAACCTTCGAGAAACAATTCGACTTAAACTAATATTTTACCATGGACCCTTAAAATATCACAGGTCTTTCAAAATTTTTTTACGTTATTTGGAAACTATATTGTATTATTGTTACATTGATCCAGAGTATGGAGCATACTGTTTATACTGCACAGAACATGGTATCTTACTTAGCACAGGAAATTATCATAGTTTGTGAATAAAAATGCAATGAAAAAAATCGAATTATTTTATTCTGGTGCTTTCAGGAGACAGTTTTTTTGTTCTGAGAAGCACAAGAGCAGTTCCTAAAATATGTTTGTTAATTCATTATTGCAGCGTCTGAAGCATCGTCTCTCTCTGTCTTTGAAAAGAAATGCACAATGGGCTGTCATTCTCTCATGCATTAAAAATGATCTTTATTTGATTTATGTTATCCTTTAGAGCTTAATGGCTAATTAGTCTCCTTGTGCAAATGTTTACAGAATGGTATACGCTTCTTTCAAGAGTTAAAAATGTACAGAATATACTTTAAAATCTAAAAAATTTGCCTGTTTCACTGTATTTTTTCCTCATACAGAACAGTATGTGAGTTATTGATTAAGCCTCCTTTAATTTAATGTACATGCCAATTTTAATTGAATGAAGATGAATGAAAGTGTAATGAAGTTGGACAGTGGTGAAAAGGGGATTAGAGGCACAGTAATGGCGTTTTCTCCTTGAGATTCATGAAGTGGTTTGCGACCCCTCTTTTATGTGTTTAAACAAAGACTGCAGCCAGGTGACCTTTGAGGCTTTACTGGATTTATGTATGTTTGCTTTAGCAGAATAATAATATAAACAGATTTATACTCATATGATTGAAATAAGTACTTGCTCCATCAATCATTATAATGGGGTCTATCTTAAAGGGATATTTCACCAAAGCAAAAAATCATTAATCACTTACCCATATGTTGTTCCAAACTATGGTTTGTTTATTTCTCATTGGAACACAATTTGAGATTTGTTTAATCAAACTCAACTGGGAAGGAACTGCTCTTAGACTCTTGGGTAATTCTACCCATCAAAGTTCCATAAAAGCATTAAGAACACAATCGAAGTACTACATCTGCAATCTGGGTTTTATTATAAATGTTATTGAACAACAAGAACACTTTAAAACCCACTGTAGCTAAGGACAGGAGGGTATTTTGTGGTTTATAAAATTGGCTCAAGCACATGCACCATTTCATCGCATGCCACCACTTGATGCAACTGCGCATGTTCTTGAGAAATCACAATAGTATTTCCTGCCTGTAGCTACAAATCCATTCAGTTTAACATCAATATTTCTCACTATTGTTGTAACCCTTTTCAATTAAATGACCACATCTCAATGAAGAGATTTGAAGCAGTGTTTGAGGGTCTCAGGGAGAAGATTGTACATCAACAGCAAACTGACAGATTGGTCTAAGACAGGGGTCACCTGTAGCTGCTGGTAGTTTTTGTTCCAACCCATTCAAGAGGCCGAGGAGTATCTTGTACCCAATAGTAACACAAAGAGACAGTTCAGAGTAGCCAAGAGGGACTTAATTAGTGTAATCAGGTGTGTTGCAGAACATTGGCATGGTGTAACCTTATTTAGCACATATAGGTAAATAGCCTTCTGTACCTTTACATTTAAATTTACATCCTCAAATCCTTAACCAAGTTTCAGTGGAAAGCCTCTTAGACTAACATCTAATTATTGTGTTGGAATTTACTCTATGTCATTACACTGATGCATCTTAATGAGTGAAAGAAATGATCATGTGATGCAGGTGTGCCCTTGCTTACTCTATGCTAAAGCTATGCAAAAATTGGGTGTGATCTACAAATGAGTACACCAGTTTAATAAATGAAGATGAAGATGATACTAAAGTTAAGCCTCGAAAGTCTGTTCATGCACGTGTAATCCTTAAAATGATGTAATCATGTTTTGACTTCAGCCTCACTTGGGTGTTTTCTCTCTCAACAGGAAAATGATAGAGGTGAAGATTATTGACGATGAAGAGTATGAGAAGAATAAGACCTTCGGCATTGAGTTGGGAGAACCAGTGTTACTCGAGATTGGACAGAAACATGGTAATATGTGCTGATTTATTACATGTCATTGCATGTAACTATGCATATAATTTTTGAGTATAATTTTGAATGTAATAATAATTCATACTCATCTGAGATTCATTAAAGATCCACCCGCATTTTCCCTGATTTTTTGTGATCTCATCTGGGCATTATCAACTTCATGAACTTAGTGCCGTGATGTCACCCATAGGTTTCATATGAAGGGTAAAATAGGTTAAAAATGGGCGTTTCCAGCCATTACCATCATTGAAATGGGTCAGTTCCAGGTAATGAAAAATGAGCAAAGGTGGAACGAGGGCTTATCAAAGATACCTGATTGGCTAAAGCTTAATTTTACATGAAAACAAATGAGTAATTGAAAATTTCACACCTTCAGTATTGAAATGGGGTTCAACACTAATGATATGAAACAAAAAACTTTGAAGCACCAGTGGTTAAATGTGTTTTTTCAATGGGTGACAATGAAAATTTGCTCTCTTCTGATCCCTGCCTACAGTGGCAGGTCAAAGTACTACAGGTTATTCTCATTCCTATTACAATTCAGCCGCTTAGTAATTATCGCTGGCTGTATATAACATAGATGTATTGTACGTGATGTCACTCATAGATTTTTGCAGAAAGCATTTGAGGCTCAGAGTTTGGGTAAATCAGCCACTTCCTCTTTGAGAAAGCATTACTAGAAAAGTTAAAATAAGCAAAAAGATAAATGGATCAAAAATGGCGAGAGCGAAACCTTAGCACTTGGTAAGTGACTCTCACTCAATTCAGCACTTTATAATGCAAAAATTTAATATTTAGTATAACGTAAAGAAAGGAATAATAAAGAAATCACACCCTCAGAATTGTCAAGGACAAAACTAGCGGACCAGGCTTTCACCATAATTTTTTTCAGCTGTAAATTTGTTTTTTTTAAATGAGTGTTATTGCAAATCAGCTCACTTCCGCTCCCGAACCTCAAGAGGTGATAAAAGTCTATTCCCTTCCTATTGCGCACCGAGAGGAAAAGAGGGGGTTGTTGCTTGGTGATTATCCAGTAGCAGCCATCTTGGATTTCCATATAAGGACTACATCTCCCAGCACTCTGTGTCACCTCTGGTCTACATGTTCATCGTTGAGTAATCTATTCTCATCTGCTCTTCATATAGCTTCTGTCAGCTCAAAGGAAAGTTTACTTGTTTGTTTATTTCTGCTATTTTTTGTAGACTTGCAGTGCATCCAAAAACAAAGACATTATTATTTTTTATTTATAGCCAATACACCAGCAGTTGAGAATTGGTACATTTGTGTTTTTAATTAATCCCTCTTCAAAATCCATGTAAATCTCTGCGCTATTCTGTTATTATGTTTGAACTTTTATTTTAAAACCAATCAGAGATGTTAGCAGTTAAACTCGACACACATATTTCTCTGATGAATTCTTTTGTAAATATGATTATATGCACCACAATTACAGCCAAACAGGTAAATCGTATTTTATTAATCATACATATGAGCGGATCCTTAATTTAGCTTCCATTAATGGCATAATTTCTCCACTTTGCTAATCAGAAACACGGTAATAAATGACTGATTGCTGATTAGAGACTCAAGTACAGCATGCAGAATTAGCTGAACGTCTCCTGCTTCATTTCCTCCAGCAGACTCAGGCGCGTGGCATTTTCAGATAACAAATATAAATTGAAGCTAGGAAATGAGCAGTGCAGTCACATTTGTGAGGATAGTTAACACACACACACACACACACACACACACGGACAATGACAAAGAAAGCAATGTAAGATGGAGAAACTAACAGCCAGTTTTGGACAGTGGTTACTTTTTGTGAAATAAAAAAATTAAGCATGAAGGTAGTGTTTTTCCAACATTATATGCGATCATTTTTTTAAGTAATTTTTTTATATTACTAAGTAGCCTTGTTATGACTCATTTCAGGACAGCGGAGACAATACACAATTAATATTAAGCCATTAAACTTTCAATTAATAGAAAGTTTTACAATGTTTTAACATAAGCTTAAGAATATAAAACATTATATTAGGAGCAAAAGGTCTCAGAGTGGACTAAAGCCAAAATAACAGATAAAATGTACTATTAAATATATTTTAAATGAAAAACAACAAATCTTCCTAACAACAATGACAAGCCTTCAGAAAGAAGGATAAGCCGACACCACTATGTTCAAAACTATGCTAAAGAGGAATGAGTCTCACACATTAACAAAACAATTAATTAAATGCTTTTAAATGTGTTTTCCTGACTGAGATGGAACCTGGTGCTTTACACCAGATGGAGACTCAAACAAAAATGAGACTCTCCATCCTCTTTTCCAGCTTTCTTCCTTTTCTACCTTACGAGTAGCTCCTTTAGCTTCAATAGAGTACAATTTCAGTGTTTTGTTTAATTGAGAAGTTGCCGTCGTGCTGCTGTTCTGTACCCTGCCTCCGGAGTGATTTTTACGAGAGAGAGTTTAATATTCCATAACAACATATATTTTACAAAAAATATTTTATCACATAAATGGATGACAAAAGATAAAATGGTACTTAAATACACCAGCTTCTTGCTTTTAAAAGTGGTAAGCTGGAAACAGTCTGAAGTTCTAATGGAAGTTTGTTCCAGTGTCCAGGCCCAGCTACACTGGAAGACCGCTCGCCAAACTGCTTGTGATTACCCTTAAGCACAACGAGGAGATGGTGGTTCTCTGATCGCAAAGATTTCTTAGGTTAATAAAATTGTTAAAGTTCATACAGATAGCTCAGAGCTAGTCAACTGATAGTCCAAAACACAAACTAAAACCTTCATCTCAACTGTACAGAATTACACATTAAAGAATAATCAAAAACAACAGTTTAACTCAATACCGTCTAGCTGTTTTTTTCTCGCTACCAGAAGTATAACTATTTCATTCTAATGTTATCTCTCTCACATGTCAATCATGAATGAATATGGGAAGAGTGTAATGCGACGCACCCTTTTCTAACTTTTTATTTTGAGTGCATACATTTACATTAACCGTCAATAATTGGTTTAGACTCAATAAGCCGATTACTCAATGCCAACCTTTTGCCAACAAATGTGAATTCAGCAATCTTTTCTTTCTATAAATTCACTAAAACTCTTTCTATTTAGGATTGTGCATCGAGGGCACAATTTCTCCAGTTTTTAACTCAACTATGTATCTCGACTATTAAACGACATTAAAACGAGCGTCTAACCAGATAGGCTATAGCGCTGTTCATTTCTCATTAATTGTAAATTTATAAATGATTGTATATGATTCAAATATGTTTATTATTATGTTAGCTTGAGAAAGTCAGAATTCTAAGAAAAAAGTCAGAAATTCTATTTTATTTTTACAGTGACTCTAATCTTCATCCATATCTCAAGGTCTCTTTGGATATTTCAAGAAAAATTGACATGGAACTTGTCTTCTAAAGAATGCTCAATGTTACTAAAGTATATTGTACTATAAGCATTTTTGAACTTGGGAGAAGACAAAATTGTATGAATATTGAATATATTTTCAAACATTCTGTTCAATACACTCTTGCAGTTGTCTAGCCATTGGAGTCCTTTAAATGAAAAGACAGTGTTTTGCATTGATAGAGAGGATCAAGTAGAGAGAAATAGAGAAAAAAAAACAATATTTAAAGCAAGATCTTCCCCCGGGTATTTTGTATTGTATGTATAGAACGAAAGTTAATATGTGTCAAACTACAAGAGTGAAAAAGAGTTGCTTTTCTTTTTTTAAGTACACGATGATGCTGTTTAATTTTAAATGTTAGGTTTCCCAAAATCCCTTGTTTGAAGATATATGAAGAAGTGGTTTGGGAGGAAAATGCATTCATCACTCAACAGTTGGAAAGAGGCACATTTTCATTTATAAAAATAGTTCTCCATGCACCATAATTTAGTTTTATTTCAACATTTTCAGAATTTATAAGACCAAAGAGTCACTTAAGAGCAAAATGTGCTAAAGTAGAGATTTGAAAAGTGTTTTTCAGCTATTTTGTAACCAATTGAGTACATTTTCATTCCTTCATCAGGATTACCATTTAAAAGATTTTAATATTTCTCATCTGTTTGTGTATGTTTGTACTTCAAGGAGACTCTAATGAGAATAAACCAGAGATTGGAGCGGAGGAAGAGGAGGTAGCTAAAATGGGATGTCCCAGTCTGGGAGAGCATTTCAGATTGGAGGTGGTGATCGAAGAATCCTATGAGTTCAAGGTAAAAGTGCCCATTATCTCTACAAGAGGGGTTCTAGTCTTGATTTTTCCAACACAATGCAATCACCCAAAAATGACATCATCATTTACTATTAAAATCTTGCTTCCAACATAGTTAACAAACAATATATTCAAAGCAAATGTTACTAAAGGTGGTAGAGTATTATTAGAGTAGAGTATTGCCATGGTCGATTTCTCATGCAGCAGCCTTTTAAATATCTCACAAGACTTGATTTGTTGAAAATAGCTTGCTTAAAAATATGTATTTCCAAGATATTAGTAACAGAGCAATGCAGCTAAGATGTAACTCAAATGTAACTAAGTAAAAGTATAAATATATCACCAAAAATGTACTTCAATCAAAAGCATTATTGTGCTACTTGCGGTAAAAATATTAGCGCATTATTTTTCTCTGTGAGTAATCTAATTAGCGCATTAAATTACCTGACCTAATAAAAGTAAACATAAACACTACTTGCACGCATGCATATATGCAAGTACTGTTTATGTCCACCTATGTTTACCCAAATGTTGAAATTGACATTTTATTTACTTTAGAACAGTTGTTCCCAACCTTCACCAACCTCCTTTTCTATAAGGAGATAAAATATTAAAATAACAAAAATTAGACAAAGACTAAACAGAAAAAGACTTGATTGACTATACAACATAATACAAACTATTTTGTTACACATTTCCTTCTTTTCCACGATCTTCATAAAAGAAATAATTGACATCATAAATGTTTCAGGAAAGCATGTAGACATCATAGCTTTCCATCTCCTCTCTCTTATTTGTCATTGTTTTTGGCCATATTTTTTGCATTTTTAGTTAGTTATTATTTAGTGGCTTGATAATAGAAAACATGAGCTAGGCATCATACAAAAAGTTGTCAAAGTGAGATATGAGCTATATAGGAAATATAGGTACATGTAGGGTTTATATGAGGATATAAAGAAGCAATGCAGGACACCTATATGGCCTGTATATGCATATATATGTTCCTCAATTATCCTATATGAGGCATATATACACATATATGAAGCATATATATAATCATTTATACTGCATGCATTTTTCATATATGTACATATATCCTCATATAGTTTTTTCCCCATTTGGGAAGTATATGTATCTAAGTAAACTTAGTTAGTTACTACACACCTCTGCATGTGATGAATATTTTATCTTGGTCACTTGAGGTGTTTCACGCACTGATCTATATCTTACAGCAGTCTAAAAGAGTTGTGATTAATCTGTGTCTGTGTGTTGCTGTGTGTAGAGTACGGTGGATAAGCTCATTAAGAAGACCAACCTGGCTCTTGTAGTGGGCAGCAGTAGCTGGAGGGAGCAGTTTGTTAGTGCTGTTACTGTAAGCGCAGGTACGGTACTCTTCTTCTTGTGTGTTCCTTATCTGCAGTCTGCCACATGGAGATCATTTAAGCACAAATATCACTTTCAAATATGCTTTTGAGAATTATTACCCTGAATATGTCAGCAACATATGTTAACGTTGACTTAACATAATATTTTTTTTTTTTTACCAAAGACTAAAATATTTTTAGTTGGCTCAATGTTTTGTTGAAGACCTGTTGACTAAACGTTTTAATCCGAGTTCACATTCTCAGTGGCAGCAAATGAAAAAAAAAATATTTTCAGTTAACAATTTACTTTATGTGGCTGGAAAACAAGGTATAGAAACTTAATTGTGTTGCTTTCTTCAGCAACTGTTCTTAAAGTTCATAAAAATTCTACTAGTTTAAAAGTAGTAAATGAAAATCATTAAACACCCTTGTGAAATTATACAAATTATCAAAAAAACATACATTCTATGTTGAGTCAAATAATCATTCAAACTTATGATCAATACTTTGATTCATGCATGTGTGCAAATGCTACTTTTTTCCTCTTGTCACTTAATAACAAGATATTAATCATAGCTAAAATAGATTTAGTATGTAATATTAGCACATGCCCAGGCAAATTGTGTAGGTTTGACAGATTTTTGAGTTTTTGGGGTATATTTGATTAACTCTACTGTAGATTGAGATACATACATTCTCATTTTGTGGGCAGTGTTTAATTTAGGATCAATGTGTCACATGACAAATGTATGCATTTACAGAAAGATTTTTTCTAAATATAAGTTGTGAAATGAATTATTAAATAAGAAAACACAAAAGCAGAGAAACTTATCAAAAGCATTCAACTGACAGATTACATGAGTTTATGTATTGAGTACTGTTTTTATACAATTTCTCAAAATTATATTGAAATTTTTTTTTGCACAAAGGTGGTTGTCCAGGCTTGCCAGTTAATGTAGTTTTCTGGTAAACAACATAGCAGAAGAGAGAATATTGTAACTGCTTAAAACACTGCAATATGGCAAAAAGGATTTTTCATTAAAAGGGATTTCAGAGTGAGAATAATCTTCCCCTTTTGCCCTATCTACATCCTTTTCAGGAAGTTTTTTTTTAAGTTCGAAAGCTCTTAATAGCTTGTGATCCCTCTTAGAGATCAGAGGTGCTGACACATTTTAATCCAGATTTAAACTCATACGTGTTTTTAAAAGTGCATTTACTGAATAGCAATGTCCTCCTGATGAACTTCTGTTTTATTTCTTAAAAGATTCTCAATGCTTTTAATGTCCATAAATAGTATAAACAAGTTTAGTTTTTGCTAAAACCTAAAAAGTTCTCACTCTAAACTAAAATGGCTCTAGGGGAGGTTGTTGTTCATCCAAGTTGAGCAAGCTTCCTCATGAACAGTAACAGTTGAGCAACTATTTGATTATTTAATATACAGATACTCAGCTAAATACATTTCCTCATCACACTGTTCATGTGTGCCAAATACATTTCTTGTACAGCGTTCCTGACTCAGAAATCTTGTTTGACCCTTCAGGTGATGATGATGAGGAGGAGAGTGGTGAAGAGCGCCTTCCGTCCTGCTTTGATTACATCATGCACTTCCTGACTGTCTTCTGGAAGGTTCTCTTTGCCTTCGTCCCACCCACGGAGTACTGGAATGGCTGGGCTTGCTTCATTGTTTCCATCGGTCTCATCGGTTTATTAACGGCTGTTACAGGGGATCTGGCATCCCATTTCGGGTGCACTGTTGGGCTGAAGGATTCCGTCACTGCTGTGGTCTTCGTTGCCTTGGGGACCTCTGTTCCAGGTTAGTAAAAAAAAGCAGCTAGAACTTGGCAGAGATTAGCATGCAAAGAGGCATCCATTGGGAAGGGGGTTGTAATGGGTAGGACAAACAACCCTTTGCAGCTGGGTTTGGGGTCCCAAATTTGAATTTGGGATTCTTTTCTTTTCATGAATTAATGTAAATTCCAAAAACACAAAAGCAGAGAAACATATCAAAACAATTAACTGACAGTTTACATACAAATTTGATTTATAGTTTATGCATTGATTACTATTATATATTAAGTATCTTGGCACTCTCTAAAATTAAGTAGCAAACAGACACTTTTAAACATCATAAAACAGTTTATTACTGACCATTGTTTTGGTAAATTTATATGGCCCACTAAAGACTGGGACACAGAGTTTACTTGCTCTTTTCAATGCAAATGTGTGTTTCCAAGTTTCCCCAAAGCCCTAAAGCATGTACATGAATCTAAATTACCAAAGAAAGTAGCTGAAAGAGTGAATGGTCCTCAGTTTGACTGATGATCTGAGGTATGGGGGAACCAAGCTGTGAACTTTATCCTCTACAGTGCCTTATGAACAATTAATAATTTTAGATATTTCTTAAGTGTTGTGTATTCAAATAAAATTAATATTTATAATATAAAGTAATCATACATCCATATGAAAGCCCATGGGCATCGCTAAACCCCTTTTACATATAACTCATCAGTGCCCCAGTAAAATTTTAAGGAGTTTACAATTTACTTTATCCATCCATCCATCCATCTTCATGTCAGCTTTATTCCCTTTCGGGGTCGCCACAGCGGAATGAACCGCGAACTCTCTGGCATATGTTTTACGCAGCGGATGCCCTTCCCTGCCGCAACCCATCGCTGGGAAACATTCACACACACATTCACACTTTAACACTATGGGCAATTGTTCTTATTCAATTCACTTATTCCGCATGTCTTTGGACTTGTGGGGAAACCGGAGCACCCGGAGAAAACCCACACGATCACGGGGAGAACATGCAAACTCCACACAGAAATGCCACATGCCCCAGCCGAGCCTAGAACCAGCGACCTTCTTGCTGTGAGACGACCGTGCTACCCACTGCGCCACCGTGACGCAATTTACTTTATCTCAGAAGTCAATATTAAAGTATTTAATGCAGTTATCAGTAATCGATTATAACGAAATATTAACAGAAAAAACATAATCCTAATATGAAATGCCTTTTAAATGCAGTTATTGTGAAACACATATGCTTGTTGTACACATCTGCATGCGCGCTCCCGGCGACAGTCAAGTGAGATTTTTTTTGTGATATCCAGATGCAGAGACAATAAAATAGAAGGGTCAGAACCGATTGGAGATAAGGTTTTCACAAACGCTATTTTTTGTTGCACACTTATCATAAGGCACATCAGATGTGAAGACATCCACTCTAATATAATCACGAGAACAGAGATATTATAGTCTAATATGTAAATAATGTAATATGTCTCTAATCTGGGTTTTAGTAGCGTTTGTGTAACCCACAAAACCTTTCCAGTAAAAGGCAGAACTAAAAGGCTCAAATTTATTTATGCAATTTTTTTTTAATAATTTTACCCTAAATTTAAATTGAACAAGTTATGATATGTAATGAAATGTAATAATAAAATGTTGACTTAATTCTTATAAATGGGGACACCTTTGTCTCTTTCCTTGCATTTGCCAAACTTGTGGTGAAAAGAATTGAGAAAAATTAATTGTTTACAACCAAAAAATTCCCTTACATAAAATTCACTTTTTAAGAATATTGTAAATTTATATTTTTTTAATAGGAAAATAGTTTACAAATCTTTAACTCACAAATAAATGAATTTTTTCAGTCTCACCATCGCTTTCCTTCTTCCCTAAAGTTCCTCTTCTCACTCTTGACCCTTTCTCTTTTCTCATTCTCTCTCTCTCTCTCTCTCTCATCCTTTCTTTCTTTCAAAACATGTTTTCTTTTCCCACAGTAAACATCTCAAAGCTAAAGCCATGCATCTCTTCTTTGTACAGACACATTTGCCAGTAAGGTGGCTGCTATCCAGGACCAGTATGCGGATGCCTCCATTGGTAATGTGACAGGGAGTAATGCGGTCAATGTTTTCCTGGGAATCGGCGTGGCCTGGACCATCGCTGCTGTGTACTGGCGTAGCAAGGGCAAGGTATTCAAAGTGGAGCCAGGGTCACTGGCCTTCTCGGTCACACTCTTCACTGCTATGGCCGTGGTGTGCGTCTGTGTGCTGTTGTATCGCCGGCGTCTCTCAGTGGCCGGAGGAGAACTCGGTGGGCCACGGACTTGCAAGATCTTGACATCCCTGCTCTTTGTTTCCCTCTGGCTGATCTACATCCTGCTGGCATCGCTGGAAGCTTACTGCCACATCACTGGATTTTGAGGCTGCAAGGATTCCAATTAGTTCAGCTCATAGTGAAATGGGACAGTTTGCTTCTCTCTAAGATAGTATTCTTCGATTTCTGTTTTCTTCCTTAAAGGGAGAAAGCCTTCCACAACATAAAACTTTGAAAAGAACTCAAATATTGATTTATTTATTAATAGTTGTGTGTCTGTTCATGTACATAAAGGGTGATATTTTTTATTCCCTTTATGTTTGATTGAAAGCAGTATACCTTGTTCCTTGCCTTACCCGATGTATCCCAGTGAGAATATTACATTACAGTAACTCATGTTGTATGTGTTTTCTTTTGCACTCATTTGAGCCGAAACCAAGCCTAGGTAACTAAATGAAGGGGTTTACACTTTTTTTTCTAAATTATTTTTGTTCATCATTCATTACTTGTATCAGTATTTTTCTCATGTAACTATTAATGCTGTTTTAAACAGAGCGACCAAATATGAACTGTACGCTTTTCAGAGTGGACTATTAAGTTGATGTTGCCTGTTTGAGATGAAAAGCATGTTTCAGGACTTAAACTGATTTAAAAAGCATGTGGAGTTGTAGTACCAAGAATGAATACAGATTTCATCGGAAGTGAAACACTAGCAAACTGGAATAAAACACAGTAAGAAAGAATAATGGACTAACACAGTTTGATGCTGTTCTGAAAAACTAACTGAGATGTATTTGTGTGTGATGTGTGCATGTATCTCTTGAGCAAGAATAAACAGCTCAGTTGGTGTGTTTCTAAAACTGAAAACCACAAAACTGATGTAATTTACTCGATGTATCTGTCTTTGCTGCTCTTCTTTGATGGTCAAAAGCTGGGACATCAAACGTTCCCATTCAACATGATGTGACATTTGACACTGTGGGAAGGGAAATGGTGACAACATGACATTTCTGAAACCCAGCAGTCTTTCCCTTGTGTCATTATATACCCATAAAACATGCAAGTGGAAGACAAAATCGTGCTTATGTTGCTTTTTCCTCACGAATAAAATCTGACAAAAAGAAAACTGTTTAATATATTTGACATATTTGAACATATAATGTTTGTGAAAAGTGTATTTTAGTTTAGTTACAGGATTACTTAAATTAGTTATTTATTTTTGTAAAAAAATTTTATAAAACATTTTGGTAAATTCTCTCAATAATTTTAAGGTGTTATATGAATACAAATTAATTGACAATTTACCAAATGCAAAGTGAGCAAACAGAATAAAAAATCCTTGCCTTTAAATAAGAAACATTTGTTAGAGTTATGATATCACAAAGACAATAATTTGTAGAATTATAGAAAGTTGTCTTAATAAAAAAATTTTAATGAACAGGCATTCATGATCATCAATGTCTCACAAATGGTTGAAACCAGTCCTGGAACAGAAACAGCTATGTAGGAGGCTTAACTCTTGGTAAGAAACCACTAAACTCTGCTGTCAAGCTGAGGTTGAGAAAGTTTCTTGTCAAAATTAAGCACAGCAACAAGACACACAGTTGTATAACAAAGTCTCTCAAATTTCAGTATAGTCTCTCACTACTGTTTAACACTGATTTTTTCTAATTGCTGAAAAACATAAAAAACCATGGTATTAAATTGAATTTTTAACACATTTTATCATCAGCATTTTTCCTACAAGTGACTTAAATTGTTGCCATCTCTGATGTCTTATATCTTTAAAAATCTTTTTTTTTAATGGGAAAAACACTGAAAAAATTTAATTTCCACTCATTATCACTGCTTGCAGCTGGTTTGGTATTATTATGGTCTTGTCCAAGCCAAATTCGTTTTTAATTAAATGAAATAGTACTCATAACATGCCAGCTATGACTAACAAAATGACATCCTTAAGACGTTAAGGTTTTCAGTTTTTCTCGAGTGACATTCAATAAAAGACTTTCAGAACCAAAAAAAAAAAAAAAAATCCACAGGCACTCATCATCAGAGGATCTATTCTTACAGTGTCTTGCAGAAAACACTGTCAATCTGTTCATGTTATTACTCCGCAGAAAGAAAAAAAGAACACTAGACATGTTGGCTCTGAAGCAGTGAATATGGGAGGGCACAAAGAGGAATAATGAGTCAGATTTAGCAACAGCGTACAGATTAAGCTCATAGAAGAACCTATTTCTTCCAGTCTGGAACTGTAATCACAGTGCAAAAATGTGCACCCAGAGTATTTTTAGTATTGTCTTGTTGCTAGGAGACCATCTTGGGTAGTCATTGTCTGGGGCTAGTGATGGGTGTGTACTGTGTGGAAAAACCAATTTACTCAGATCTATTCAAGGCTTCAAGGAGTGCATTAGGCAACTTCACTAGATTAAATATACATCTCAGAGAGAAATTCCTCCCGAATAAAAGTTCAAATGAACGATTTTGGAAGACCTGGGTCATCCTGGATGAACATAAGAATAAAAAAAAAAAAATGTACTCACATCAAAGTGCCACACAGCAGAGTATCAGAATTCTTTCGCAATGTCTTTCTTGATGTTGTACAAGCTGCTCTGTAACACTTTATTGAACAAAGAAATATCATTCTGAAAAGCTACTCTCGTAAATTCATTATGTGCGAAATGAGATAGGAGAGAACTAGAGAGAAAAAGGAATAAAATCACAAAATATTTGTGTAGAAGCTGTGATGGAAATATTATGTCCTTTCAGATAATAACGACACCAGAGTCCGTGCCATTTATTAGAGATACCCAAACATGAAATAAGCGCAGAGAAGGGAATCTAATCACATCACTCATGTGCTCATCTGAGGGGAAAGTCAAAAGATTAAGAGACCCAAAAACACTTCTGGCTAAAACTTTCTCAAGAAGTAGACTGGGCATCATTTCCGTAGGTGTTCAGTCTCTCTCTTTCATTCGCTCACTCGTGCGTAATCAGTCTAAACCCATTCACTCTATTTTTAAATGATAGACATTGATACCTCTAATACTAAATCTTTAGTACTCGTTTTTTATTAAAGGGCCATGAAATGCCATAATTTACATCAAGGCAATTGAAGTGAACATTATGGATTCAATATGATGTAAAAAAAATACATCTTGATAATTGCTAGTGATCATTTCTTAGTGTCATAAATACAAGTGTGTTCCAAAAAGAACCCAACTAAAAATTAAACTTAAGGGTTTAAGCCCATATAATCAATTCGGTTCAAAAAGTGAAAATGTTTGGGATTGTTATAGTAGTTCGAGAACTAAGAGTTGAATAAAATAACATTATATTGAGTTTGTCAAAGTTAACCTTTCTAAGTTGACAAACTTATTTTAAGGATTTATCACTGTATGTTAAGCAGAAAAGCATAAAATAAAAAAATATAAAATAACTTCTCACGACTAAAAAAAAACTATAAAATTACTAATAGAAAATTCATCGCTGCTTCTCGGTTCCATCCCCACTTACACACACAATAAGCTTTGACAAAAAGCTGTAAAAAAATAAATGCAATGCAATCACATTGACTCTAATTCAAAGATTTACTGTTATAAAAACACCAGCATCGACACTAATTAACAACACTAAAAATTTTGGCTGTGTAAACTCTTGATGCACTGACACCAGCCTCAGTCTACGCTTTCTGAATCCATCTCAGATTCAACTCTAGTTTGAGAACCCTCAGTGCTCTGCTTATCCCTCTTATTTGTGCACCTTTCCAAACACATTTTTTTCCTTCCTCTTGACATTCTTAATATATATTTTGTGAGCATCCAGCTTGTTTTTCATTTGCATTTTGGCACATATCTGTACCTGGATAAATTATTGTATGCCAAAAAAAAAAAACTTGATTGCATTTTGGCATACACACAAATTAAATAGTCCACCTTTCATGTGCAACTGATCAATAACTTACCTGTAATTGTAACTTCTGATTGACAAAAAGGAGTAAAATTATACATTTCTTGTTGTTGCAAATGATAAAACCAAGAGTAAGGATAAGAGAACTTTAATCCTTTCTTCTGTGAGCTGACTTGATGGATGTCAGACAGGCCTTTCAGATGCCAGCTCTGCTTCTGTATCAATCTCCTGAGTTTGTCTGTGAAAGAAATTGAAGCCAGAACAAGAGCAGAAGGAATGAAGTGGATTGCTGGCAGGGACAAATAGAAAGAAAACCTCAAAGCACAAAGAAAGGAGGTAAGAGAAAGAATGTAAATGTTTTAGAAAATACATTTAGCTACAAATCTAATAAAGCGTTAACTTTTAAATAAAGGTAATGAGCTTTCAGGTAATATAAGTACATAATACTTACAAGTATAAGATCTATAAGTACAGTAGGTTACACACTGGGTGTGATACGCTTCATATGTAGCCCTCATCTGTCCTGGGGCAGTCTGAAGGATATGGCTGTTGTTTTGTGCCATCAGCCTTCTGCCCACCAACGAACACATGCCACCAGTCTCACACATTCAGCGCAATGTGGGCGAAATGGCTTGCCCAAAGCGAAAATTACTGAATTGACCAGGCAGCGACTGAACGGCCAACACTCCAGTTATAGGACAATGAATTCAATGACTTTGTAACTTACTAAAATATTATGACAAATTATGATAACCGTCAATACACCTTTTAGAAACTTCACAAGCAATTAGCTGAACCTCAAGTTAGAACATATAAAGTGCCTACACAAACACACACCACAAATGTCTCACTTATGTTCCTCAGTGACTTTAAAGTATAGTTTGGTTTTCTTTTTAAAATAAGGTCCTCGAGTCTGTTAGAAAACTTCTTGTTGCTTGTAAAGTGTGATGTTTCCACAATCAGTGAGGATTTGTGCTGTTATGTACAGTAGACTTGGTCTACTGGGTTTTTAAAAATCCAGTTAACAGTAATCGATGAAGAAAGTTTAGATAACTGCATGCTTTCTTCTGCTGAGACGTTTGTTCAATTGGAGATGCTGATTTCATTTGGTTAATTGTTTTTTTTTTACCTCCTTGTTTAGCCTCCCTTCATTGGTTGCCCTTCAGTTTCAGAATTGATTTTAAGGTTTTGGTTTTAATAGGGTGGTGCATCACTCTCACAACCTCAGCAGAGCGCCAAGATCAGCAGAACAGAGTCTGCTTGAGGTACCAACTGTAGAACGCTTTTCCATAAGATCTAACAACCGCAGCATCTGCGGACACATTTAAAAAATATCTGAAAACTCATTTTTACAGACAGGCTTTACCAGGTTTTTAACTTTGTTTTATTTTAATTTTAGCTTGCTTTAATTTTTCTTATACATCTTGTGCAATATATTCACATTTTCTGAAAAGTTGTTTATCTTTAGGCCATAATCAAAATTCTGTACCGCCAATGTGTTTGGGTTTCTTTTTAAATGTAAAACAACAATGAGCCAATAAAACTTTTTGGATTAATATTGCGCACCGGCAGCCAGAATAATCAACAAGGAAAAAAAGAACAGAAGAATGAAAACCTGTTATTTTTTTCCCAAACCGCTGCCCTACAACTAATTAGCCGCTGTTCAGAGAGCAGCCAAATATTTGCAGGCACAGTTGGTGCCCGATCAAAAACCCTACTTGATCCAAACTTTCCAATCAGCAGGAAGTAATAAATCAGGACTACGTTCGAACAGTCTACAGTTAATTAGTTTTGGAACTCTTCTACCCTGAAGTCACATCACAAACTCTCCATTTATTTTATTCCATTGTTCAAACCGCTAAAAATATTTCTCAGTTTCTTTTGCTAAAAAGTATTAAAGAACCATTGAAAAGGATACAGGTTAGTTTGGCTATATGCCCACGCACTGCTGAGACAGTCAGCTCCCTGCTTTTTAGTAAAATAACTATTCTAGACATTTTTTTGTTGTTTCTGGACAATTAAATAACAAAAAATCAGACCTTCTACATCTGTTAAGCTTCTTTTCTAACTTTTACAGCAATTACTAGACTAAAACTGTGAATTATGAAAAAGAAAACAACAAATACTTTAAACTGTGTGAATTAAACAAAAAAGAATAACACTTCTTGATTGACTTTTGATTGACTTCGAATAAAACTAAATTAAACTGAATAAAGAATGTTACTTAATTTTAAGTTTAAATAAATAACTATCTGCACTGTAATTCAAACCTAATTGAGTAGAAAGACTTGTTGTGTCCATTAAGAAATAAAGCAAATAAAACTAAGGACAATAAAAATATATGAATCAAAACATGGCAAAAAAAAAATATAAACAAACCAAAAATACCTGCATTTTACAGTAAATGGAAAAAAAGAATCGGGAGTAAAATAAATCAAGTTAAAAACAGTATGTCACGCAATTTGAAAGATTTCGCCGCACAACCACACATGCACAGACCTGTAAAAGACCAATCAAAGACTATTTTCATTTGAAGCAAATGCAAAACAGATTTTGAGCTCAATTAAAACAAAAATATATGAAACTCTAATACTTAATTAGAACATATAACACTAAAATGTATGTAAAAATAAAAAAATATATAAAACCCTAACAAACAGAATGTTATGAAAAAAATTCAGAAGTCAGAATCAACATATTTATAAAAATCAAGAACAGTACCCTGTCAAAACAAAAAACAAATACCAAAAATCACTTAGATCACTCTTTCACCCCAGAGAAAGTATGACATCAGATTCAACAAAGTTCTGAATTTAATGTACAGCTATCATTTTTATCGAGACAATAAAAATTACATCCAGAGTTATAGTTTCCCTTTAAACAAGGCAGACCAGTACACATATCTACATACAGTGTTAACAAACGAGTGTTTCAGTAGAAGGATCGAGAGAGTGAAAGGATGAGAGATGCTCTTCAGAGGTTTGCGCTGTAACTGAGACCGAGCAGAAGGTAGCCCTTGGGTAATCACATTTTGTCCCTTAAACTCTGACAGCAGCCCTCTTTCAGCTCACTCAAGATGCAAACCAGCATTACAAATATTCATTTCGGGCTTCACCTGAGGATGTCGGATGAAGAAATCAACATAATGGCTGCTTTGGACTAAAAAGTGTACCGCAAAAAGTTGTGATTGAAACAAAAGGTGCTCGATCAAAACGAAACGCAAAATAAAAAACATTCTACTTTAAGATGACAAAAAAAAGACTTTTTTGTGTGTGCATAACAAATACCCAATAATAATGTGCTTTACAAAAATGCAACAAATCGAAAAAACCCTAATTAATCCTGTGTTGAACTTTAACTCCAATAAACACAAAACTGCCAGACAGAAAGATACGGGTGAAAGAATGACTGAAGGACTCATTTTTGTTGAAGTATCACTAAAAAGACTAATGGCACACGAGGACGGACGTCACCAGTCAGTGAAATCAAAATGGAGTGAACCAAACAGGACAATTTCCTGGTATTATAAACAGTACATCAATATCCGCCTCTAAAGATTAAGAGAAATGAATTGAGTAATGTTTACCTTTAATCCATTTTCATTCGGGTGTGTAAAGCTATTGACTAGCATGCAAACACATTCAAAAGTTTGCATCAAAATACACTGGCTCTCACTCATCCCTATCAGCTTACATAGCAATTTACTGTAGTTCATCTAATGTTTTACCTTTCAAATTCTTTCCTTTTGGTTTCACACTCAAAGCTAACAATATAAAAGTGACTTTAATGTAATTGTGGCTGCATGCTAAATATTCTGTCATTGTAGCACCCTGAGACACACGCATGCAGTGGAAATAAAATCAAATATCGAATGAACTGAAAAAAATGAACCCAAACTCAAATGAAATGAGCTCAAGGTAAAATGTGCATGGGGGAGCAGATGAGTAGATTATAGTACCAGAAAGCAAAATCCCACATCATGCATTCTGATGGATTAAAAAAAGCTCTGGATTGCGCCGATCAGAGTTAAGCTGTTAAATTCATGCTTCAATCTCACACTGAATAAAGTGACATGCTCATTACGCAACATCTTCTGGCTGTAAAAATCTGGACGGGGGATTTATGTCGTCGGGATCTGACACAGAGTCATTTTTGGTCAAAAATAAATTGTTGAAGCTTTCGCTTTCCAGGACATCACTGGATTTCAGAGCCACGTTTGGGCTCACTGCCAATTACACAGAATCAGGATTACATTAAGCAGAGGAATTGATGAACAGAAAGTAGAGGGGTAGAAAAAGGAAAAAGAAAGAGAGGGTGAAAAAAAAGAGTAAGAAAGACAGAAAGAGATGCGTTGAGGAGGATAGAAAAAAGGGAGAGATAAAAAATGAAGAGTGGGCAATAAAGAGGAAAACAGAAAGAGAGATATGGAGAAAGAATGGCAAGGGGAGAGAGATGGAAACAGAGAGAATGAGGGTATAAAAAGTGAGAGAACAAGAGCGGTAGAAATAGGGATAAATAAGGGAGGAGGGGAGATAAATAGAGAAAGAAGTAAACAAATGATGAGAGAAAAAAAGGAGAGTGGGTGGTAAGTAAAAGAAAGAGAAAGACAGAGGTAGAGAGAGAAGGAGACAAAGGAAGGAGAGTGGGTGAAAAATAAATGAATTAAGAAAGAAAGGGCAAGAAAGGAGATATAAATAAAGTGAGGAAGGAAGAGGTAGGAAAAGAAAGAGGTAAGTAAAGAAAGAAAGGAGAAGAAATACAGAGAAAGAGAGGGAAAGAAAGGAAGAGGAGAGAAATAAAGAGAGGGAGAGGACAAGCGAGAAATAAAGAAAAAAGAGTGGGATGAGAAATAAAGAGAGAAAGGGAGTGAAATAAAGAGAAGAGAGAGTTTTACAGGAGATGGGAGGCACTTAATGTGTAACACAACACAAACAAATCAATATAAACCTAAAATGTGCAAAAAAGTACCTTTAGTGGTTGATAGTGTACCTTTTAGTGCTTAACACCTTCTCAAAGACATTGGTACTGCATCCACCTTTTTTGGGTCTATAAAGCTATCCCTTTATTTAAGGTACAATCCCCATGACCAGTAAATGTACCTTTATTAACAGTAAATCATCTGTTTTTAACAGCAACTCCAGTACCATAATCATTCACAAGATTGGTTTTTCAGGAATGGGTCCATCTGTGCAGTATTATGTAAACACGTACCATTCAGATTAAGCATAAACCTAGCACTAGACAGGGAGTGTATTCATTTGACACTTTACACTGCCGCCTTCAGGACGCCTCACAGCTAGAGATGGAGAGCTATACTGTACAAGAAAAATAAATAGAGAACCTCGTCCCTCTAGTCTTCCTTTCTTGGATAAAAGCCCACATTATTAAAGTTTGATAAAATCTTCCACATTTTTGGATTAAAACAGACTTTCGTTAAACAATTAAAACATGTCCGATTGGATCCAGGTCAAAATATACATGAGTCTAGAAAAAAAGATTTAAAACACTCAATAATTACACACACCTAGTGATACTATACCCATGTTAAAATCCACCAGAAATGAAAAGAGTGGTTCAGAGGGGAATAAAAGAAAGCATTGCTAGTAGACTCCAGTGGTGTCCTTCTCTGATTTGAGAGGAGTTTTGGAGTCCAGCACCGAACTCATGTTGCTCCAGCTGTGGTTGGGTGAGGAGTATGGGGGGGTGTTGCAGTTGGATGGGGGGCCAGAGTTTGGGCCGTCAATGGTCTGGCTCATGAGGCCATCCTTCCTAGGGCCTTTGCTCTCCAGCTCTTGCAGGTATTGATGGATTTCTTCTGGTAATCGCTTCAGCTCTGCCTCACAGTCCCTCATCAGAAGAGCCTGGTTCTGTGGGGATGAGGGGAGTAGAGTTAGAGAGAAAGAAAGTCAAGAACAAACAAATCAAACTTTTAAATAATTCAATATATTTACTACTGCAGAAAAATTGGCAGGGGTTTACCACACAAAAAAGAACAAGTGAGCTGCTTGGTTTCGAAATTCAATTAATTAAATAAAATATTAAAATAAAATAAAAAGTTGTCAAAATCTTTAGTCTCTTTTGACATAAATGAGAACCCCATAATGGTTTTACTAAATCACACAATACACAGACCACTTTCATGGCAAAACACATTTTTAACTACTCAATTGAATGAAAAACATAACTTCTAGTGAAAACTACTAACTTAGGAGGTCACTGGAGGTTTAAGTGACATTGACATCAAGTGAATTTTCACTTACAAATGTTGAATTTGTTGGTTGCGCTGAGCATTATATATATTCTAAAAACAAAATTCAATTTGATACCTTTTTAGTTTTACAGTATTAGAATCAGTTGTGTATTTAAATTGAAAATGCTAAATTGAATGCTTTTTATAAAAATGTAAAAACAAAAACACAAAATATTCTCTCCTCAAACAAAACAACAACCTCTGTAGAATCACAATCTAGCTGAAATTTGTCTTAATTGTCACAATAAATCAACATATTGGCTCAACAAAATAGATCATTTCATTTCATGCAATAAACAAGCAATCCAAACTAAACAAAACAAGCTTAACTAAAACTAAACTAAAAGAGACAAGGAAGACAAAACGAGATGAAACTAAACTAAACGAGACAAACCAAGACAAAACGAGATGAAACTAAACCAAACTAATCCAAATCAAACCAAACTAAATGAGACGAAACTAAACTAAACTAAATGAGATAAAGCAAGACAAAATGAGATTAAACTAAATTGCATGAGACGAAACTAAACTAATCTAAACTGAACGAGATAAAGCAAGACAAAACCAGGATGAAACTAAACTAAAGGAGACAAAGCAAGAAAAAACAAGATGAAACTAAACTAAATGAGAGAAAGCAAGACAAAACGAGATGAAACTAAACTAAGCCAAACCAAACCATACTAAACCAAACTAAATGAGACGAAATTAAACTAAACTGAAGAAGACAAAATGAGATGAAACGGAACTATAGAGACAAAACTAAACTAATCTAAACTGAACGAGACAAAGCAAGACAAAACAACATGAAACTAAACTAAACCAACCCAACCAGGTTTAAGATTAAGAGGTGTATAGAGAAGTACTTCTGACTACATTACTCTGCTTTTATTCACTTAAGTAAAAAGTATCTCATGAAAAATTTACATGGGTGGTTAGTTACTAATTACTAATGTACTTAAAACGAAAAAAGCTAAAACTGTCCTAAATGTAGAACTAAACTATCCAAAAGCATTCACTCCTCTCTTTTCTGGTATCCTTCAAAAATGTTTTAGC
This sequence comes from Danionella dracula, assembly GCA_900490495.1. Taxonomy (NCBI): domain Eukaryota; kingdom Metazoa; phylum Chordata; class Actinopteri; order Cypriniformes; family Danionidae; genus Danionella; species Danionella dracula. The sequence goes on from UELW01000578.1 coordinate 1,255,751, forward strand.
TTATATTATTACAATCACAAGTAACTACAGGAAAAATCTTTGTTTATAAACCTTAGATTTACAGCTAAAAAAACATGTTAACCTGCCTGGCAGCATTATGTTTTTAATGGATTTTATGGAATTCTGTCTTCTCTGGTGCCTTACTGGGAAAGACGCTTCCTATTTGTTGTGTTAATGGGTAAACCGATATGTAAAAGACAGTAAAGTGGGCATAATGAGGGACTAGCGTGATGCCCAGATGCACTGACCACAGGAACCTCCTCGTCTATTTTCTGCAGGATGTCCTTGTGAAGGGCTTTCAGCTTCTCTTGACGGTTCCCCTGAGATACTTCCAGCTGCACAAGAAAAAACAAAATCAATTAGCAGACTTTATGAGACAGCTTCCCTTAGATTTTACCACTTCTTACAGGACATCATTGGAAAGGGTCCTAACAATAACAGTACATATAAACAAATTTTGTTTCACACAATTTTTAAATTATAGTTTGCTTTTGCACTTGGATTTCCTTTCATTATATGTATATTTTAAAACAGCGTGCACTGTTTTTATCTCCAAAACCTTTTTTTTTTGTGCAATCACAAACATTCATTCATTCATCTTCATGTCGGCTTTCTTCCCTTTCAGGGTCGCCACAGCGGAATGAACCGCCAACTGTCTGGCATATGTTTTACGCGGCGGATGCCCTTCCAGCCGCAACCCATTGCTGGGAAAACAATCATAAATATATTTTTCATATATACAACAATTTTTGTAATTTCCATCTATGAGTTAACATGGAATAGTCAAATGCTATTTGTATACATTGGCATCATCAAATACAGCAAAGAGTGTCAGGGATAAAAGTAAAAACACAAAGAATATTAAAATAAAAACACAAAAATTGTAGACCTTTTTTAAACTTTTTTCCTAGCTTCTGATACCACTTTTGTTTGAGGAATAACTTCCTGCCTCCTGCTGGTGATGTTTGATATTGCTTGATACAGAATTTAAGAGGGGGTCTAAATGTGATATAATGCTGGAACTGAGAGCAGAATTAAAATTTCAAAATCGTTACAACATTACACATTTTGTGATTTTTTTCAGTAGGAACAAGGATTAGATAAATAGGACAGCAGCTGGAGTGAGTCTTAAGCCTAGAACACACTATTTCAGAAATGTGTGCTTACATTTAACCTCAAGTATTTTTGCATTAAGAAACATCTAGACCCAAATCGAAAAATCTTTGTTCAAGTGTAAATGCCCTACACCTTTTCTAGAAGGAAGTGAGTAGTGACTTTTTCACTCCAGAGCACACTTGTTTTAAGCGTTTTTATAAGACAATCTGCAAGGAAATCTTGAAATATTAAAAACTAGTGCATCTTAGGCATCAGAATCTGCAGAGTGGAATACGCCTTCTTTCAGCTGAAAATGCACAACTCTTCCTACAGTGCAAGAATATTAACACTATTGCAATTACAGCTGGGGAAAGATGTATGCAGCCTGGCATTCTCTATGGTTTTAACACAACCAACGAGCAGAAACATAGAAACATATAACAGAATTTTACAGAAACATACTTAAGTGAAACTAAAATGTTCATCTTTTTTGGGTTTAATAAGCATGAAGTGAAGTAACAACACTATCCTCGGTGCTGAACACACGTTCAGATGGAGCATTGCTAGCACATATGCACAAATATGTACAAGGAATGTTGGACATAAGAGGAATCTTATTAGACAAGAGGTGATGGAATCAGGTTTTGTTACCGCACCTCACTCTTGCACAGCCTTTTGATGGATTTGCGAGTGTTGCGGGCTATCCTCGTTCATTTGGGATAAGGCTAAAGTATTGCCAGATAGGTTAATGTACACCTTAATACCATTACAACGTCATAGTTTTTGTCCATTTCTTGTACTATTTCAAGTTTCAAATCTACTCGCTACCATTTTTTTGTGATTTACAGAGAAATATAAAAGCATTTTTCTGTGATTTTGTTTGCTATGAATTGTGAATGCAGATCATGAAATTAGTTGTACTGAAAAGAATGCTACAAACATATAAAAAAAATCCTGTTTTTAGGTTAAAAAAAAAAAAAAAAAATAATTGGATAAGAGAAGAACAGACAATTTCACCATGCAATCAAACACAATTCAAACACATTACTCTTTCAGACTATATCAAACCCACCTGGCGGATTAAGTTGACTGACTCGTGGATATGTTTTCTATTGATCTCATCCAGCTCCCTGGTAAGTGAAATTACAACAATTAGCATCCCTTTCAAGACATTAATGCTTTAGTAGACCTCTTAAATAGTTTTATATAAGGAAATATACTCTGTCGATTAGGTCAAAACAGCAGTGTAGTGCACTCACAACTCCTGTAGGAATAAAACATCTATTCACGAGGGTCAGAAAATAGATTGATTTAAGAAAAAACTACTAAGTTCTAAAGAGCTTTTAAGGAATAGTTTCCTGAATTATTGTCACCTTTTTTCACCAAAGATCCAAAAACCCACAATCACAACAGCAGTGAAGAAAAAGGGCTACTTGAGGTCCATTTGTGCTCAGGGGTGCACTCAGTTTTATTGCAGAAATTTAGATACCAAAGGCTGTGTGTTAAGTTTCACTACTTTTGAAGCACATCTTAAGAACATTCCTATCTCAAAGGTTATTGAAACTGTACACCATATTTTCTGCATAGGTCATGCTTACGTGGGAGAATATGAGGCCTTAACACTAAAAATATGGATCTCACATGTTGAATGTATGCTAATAACTTGTTGGATAACACTGATAACAGCAATATATATCCACCCCATCTTCTTATCATTAAGGTGTGCTGCTTTCTTTGGTCGGGTCCTACATCATGGCTGTTTCTTTTATATGCTCATTAAAAATTAAGCAGAGTTTCTTCTTTGTCTGTGTTAACACATACTATAATGTGATATAATAAATATTAGATATAATAAATATTAACAATAATGCTAGAGCAATATGAGGGGTGTGGTAACTTCAGTAAGTTCTCATGAACACTCAAACATCTATGTTATTATGAAAGATTTATACTTTAGTTTAGAAAGAGCAGAAGTTGTGTGGTTAGTGAGTGATTTCCATGTTAAGTTAGAGGAAGTGACTACATTTAGTTTTTCAGTCATTTGCGGTCACACCAACCAATGACTAGCAGTCAAGTGAAGAAACAACACAAATCAGCCAGTTACCAATGGTAGAGGGCTCAGTTCAGCTACAGGAAAAGCAAATATAATGATCCTTGTTCAATCCACAGAGCCAGGTAAACTAGGAATTGGGAGTGTTGTAATCATTAACATGCTATATAAGCTTATTTTGTGTTCAATATGGAGCATCTAATTGACTTTTGTTCATATTTTGTTCTGGGAGTACAAAAACCCTTGGTCCCTCTATATGAGATCAATGTAAAACATTGCAATAAAATCCTCTAAAACTCATAATTGGGACTCTTTGCCCATTTTTGAGATAAGAAAAACCCTTACTCCTTGTCAGCCTTTTTAGCCTCAGTGATGTTGTTCACCCTTTTCTTGTCCAAATTCTTCTGCAACTCTTTCTTCTCTCTGTAAGCAGAAGAAAGATGTCTCAGATACACAGAGAGCATCCTTCCTCAAAAGATAAAAAGAGCACAAGGTCTCTTACTTGTCACACACTTCCTTAAGTTTCTTAATTTGAGTTGCTTGACAATCTTGGGCGACTTCCTTCAATTTCTTATTGGCCTGATACAGAAGCACAGAGTGAAGAAGTACAAGTATTTTAAAGGAGTAGCCATGATCTTCTTTGTATTTGGGCTGACATACCTCAGTGAGCTGGTTTTGTTTCATCTCCTTCTCCACCTGAAGATGCCCCTGTCTGAGTAGAAGAAGTTCATGTATGTGTTCCTCTCTAAACAGCTCCGACTGTCTCTGCAGCTCCTGCTCCAGCTCCTTTAATTCCCTCTGCACAGATTCTTCAGATCTGCTGCAAAGAGAAAATACAAATCACAGAGAGATTCACTTTAAAACAAATTCTTTAAAGCATCCCACAGAAAAAAAACCAAAAAAAATTAATTCAATCTAAAAAAAAAAACAAACAAAATATTTATATAAATTCAAGCAACCCAAAGCTTCAAGACTGATTTTACAGCATTAAAATCATATTAAACTGTTCAAGAAATATGCTTTTGTGACTTGAGAAACTGTATTTTATGTGATCTGCATAAAATTGACAGATTTTTATATAAAATGTCACTTGTTGCAGAGTTTAACTCAATAAAGTTGTAGAATGTCCAACATATCTTTTGAATCTCTGGTTAAACAACATCTCCACATTGACTTTAAATGTTCTTACTTGTTCTTCAGACTAGAACGCAGGCGCTTCTCCATCTGACTGCGTTTTCTATGGAGATCAGAGTTCTGCTGATTGCTGCGAGTCTTTTGTTCCTTACTGAGAGCCCACATCTGAAACACAAGAATACACAGTCTTTATGGACATTGTTATTTGTTCGAAAAACGTAAATGTGGCATATTATGTACACTCTGCTTTGTTTACAATCAATACTCCTTTAAGAAGGCTATCAAGTGTGCAGTGATAGTAAAGAGAGGTAATATAATTATCAAAAATGCTATAAAAACTGCATAATAGGCCACCTTTAAAATGCTAAAGTCTAAATATTTCTGACCAACAAAACACTGGTTATACAACATATTATAAAGAGAGAGAGAATTGTCAGAGAATCAGACTGGTGCAAACCATTTTAAACCTAATTTTGTTTCAGTTTTTATTGCCTCCTACTATAGACGCACATTTCAGTTAAAAAAAATCTAGTATTTGAATTTAGTAAAACATGACAAGAAAGTCACAAAAATAATTTTCTGCAAGCAGTGACTTAGAGCTCTGAGTAATCTAGAAAAGTCCTCCCAGAGGCCAGTATCTTGTGTTGTAATCGGAAACACTCTATGTAAACTAGTTCTCACAAGAACTAAGAAACACAATCACATTACACCAGTTCTGTACTCTCTTCATTGGCTTCCTGTAAAATACTGCATCGACACCAACATCAAAGAGATAATGCTCTTTGCCTTTAAGGCACTATGTGGTTCAATGTATCTATCTCTATTATTTATCACAAATGCTGCAGCTGATACTACTTACCTGTTTGCTGTTTGTGCTAAATTTTATCTAACATCTGTTTGTCAGTTTCTGTTTATTTTGTTCTCTCAGGTGCTGTGTGATCTGTTTGCCAATCGATCTTAAGTTTAGATATTTTTTTATGCTGGGGAGGTGACTAATACCTGCCTCAGACAGCGAGGCTCCAAGTGGCCTCACATAGGGAATTCTTATTTAACGTACCTATTTCACACTAGGATTATGTGAAGCTGCTTTGATAGCAACTGCTTAAAAAGCGCTATATAAAATAGATTGATAGCTACAATTTAAAATAAAAGGAAATATGCTACATCATCATATCCATCTTTGTAAGTAGAAAGGTTGTTTTAAAGACATTGGTATTGCAGGTGATAGCAAATAAATGCAGACCTTTTTGAGATGTTTCTTGCTCAGCTCCTTAAGATCCTTGCACTGCTTCTTGATCAGTTTCTGGTAGGAGTTGTGCTCTTTGAGTTTATCAATTGACTCCGGCTCGATTACTGCAAAACACAACAAACACACTTTTTAGTAACTAACAACTCATCCATCCAGGCTTCACAGGGTGAAGAACAAATGACGATGAAGATGTGATGAAGGTGGCTGGATCTTACCTTTTAGAATGTTGCTGACTAGATCTTCTTTGTGCCCTAAAATGTATTAACATGAAAATGTGATATGACATTCATGATCAGCAACAAATTGAAGAAGCAGAAACAGCAGACAGACAGAAATGAACTGGGAGACATCAAGAAGGTGGCAGAATAAAAGAAGGTAGCACGGACCTGATGCAGGAGGGTTAATGATCTCATTGAGAATAGGCGGAAGAGTTGGAGATGAGGGTAGAGTGAAGATGGGTTCAGTAGGAATGATGACACCAGGACCGAGCCCTTCCTCTGGCTTTGAGGGGCATTCCTGCAAGAACACAAACAATGTTTAGTCTTCAGTTTTACTACTGTATCGGTCATCAGTGAGAAGATAGATTTGGCTTATGACAGTTTTATTGACAAAATTAATTGTGATAAGGTATCTGCGGGTTTCTAACTATATAATGAGCTTAATGAAAATTTATTTTTTACAATAAATTTATGGTGTACACATTTGGTGGAAATTATTTTTTTAAAGGGCAACTGCAGGTTGGACATCTTAAGAACAAAAAAATCTGAAAAAGATCAGATAAAAAAAATCAATCCTGCTCAACTAAGAAACCATCAAAATACTTTGAAAAAGATGCAAAAGAATATTAAAGCACATTTATTTTCAGGTTCAAAGCTTCTGATGACAAAGAATATAAAAAGGAATCTCTGTGTTGATTTATAGAACTAAATGCCCATTTTATCATTTGCCAAATTCAAGTAATGTATTATAACATAACAAAATTAAGAAGCCTTTCAATAATCAAATTAATTAATTGTCTTTAGATGTAAAAAAAAAAAAAGGAAATCCATGAGTGCTATTTATATTTAGCTACCCAACCCTGATTACATACATCTTCGCATTAATATCCTTGAAGCTTATTCTTCATTCTCAAGCAATACAAATTCCAAATAAAGGAAGAAACTCTCTGGAATCACTGAAGTCTTTGCTTTGAAAAGTAATGTTTCTGTCTCGACACAAATCACAATGAAATGATTGCAACCAAGTTAAGATATACGTTTTGAAGCCAATTAAAAAGGTGCATTATTTATTCACATAACTCTGTTCTGCAGATTCACCCCTTGCACAGCAGCCAAATATAAACTAACAAATCACAAACAGGAGCAAGTAGACCTTGAGATGATGCTTTTCATAGTTTCCTTCACTAATTTTTTCTAAATGGAATGCATTTGAGTTTTCCTGCTGCCAAGCCTTACACAGAGACAACCCCAGCTCGAATTCGACAGTAAATTTAACTCCATTAAAAAGCAAGTATTATGACTCCTTATAATAAAATAATATTTTGTGCTGTGGGTAACATAGCTGTAAGTCTGAGGAACATCCAGTTTGAGTTAAATTAGTGAAAAAATATTTGTGTCAAGTTATCATCTTTAAAAAGAAAACTTTGACACGGATTCACTGAAACTGTACTGAGCTCCTCCCACCAAGTACACAAAGTTACCTTGAAAGCCGTTGTCCCATATTTGCAAGCGGTTGTGATTCATTCCAATTAACTGGTTTTTTTTTCTTTTGTGAGGGATTTGCATCTTTAGGCAATGGTTAAGCTTCAACTTTTCACCTCTACCTCAGGAGTACAATGCCAATCTTTTGTTGTGTTCCCACTATTTTCATGAGGACCGCGTCGCAAATCTACATGCATTCAACTCCGGTTTCGCAAAAAGACTTTTAATAAAGAAGTGTTAATAAAATTTTGCATTATTGTCATCATGTTGATTGAGACACCAAAACATTAATAGTTAACATTTCAAAACCCAAATTCTGGCTCTAAAGCATTATTGAAATAAGCATTAAATTTATGACTTTTGAAGAATTCTTAGCAGACATTTCATGTGATTTAAATTTTTTCTTTTTGTTGGAGCAGCACTAGAATTTGAGTGCAGAAAGAGGCTCAAAGTGTCTCTATAAATGTATTTTTAAATAACAACTACAATGCAAATGCAATTTTACTTGTATACCACATTTCATACACATTACCAACTGAAAGTGCTTCACAGAACAATAAAACAGGTAAGAGATTAAAAAAGACCCTGATAAAACAAACAACCACGTAATAAATGGTCAAGTAAAATAAAAAATACAAACGCATGTCAATCAAAATTCAACTTCATCCACTACTCAAAGGATTAATGAGGTTTAACAGAAGTTAAACAAGTAAAAATATTTACAATTATTATTATTAAATCAAATTCATAACAAAACAAAAGGACTATAAACCCCAACATTTCAGACAGATTTAAAGGAGAATAAAATTTGTTTTTAAAACACAAATAGAATTTACCAGACTGGTGATCAAAGACAGCTCATTAAAAAAACAACATTAATTATTATAATTTTTTTTTTAAACATGACGTTGCTATCAGAGAGATTGAAAAGTCATTATTTGATTTTGACAACACTTTAAATTAGTTTTCATTACATCTGAAGAACAACAAATTCTTTATACAATAATATAGGGGAAAAAGCATTTCTGACCTCAGTGGGATCCTCCATAAGTGCTAATAGCTGACGTTCTCTCTGGGCCAGCAGAGAGAGGTGTTTGATGGGGTTTGTCAACGCCTCAGCGTATTCTAAACATAAACAAAAAGAAGGTAATGTTTTACAGAGAGACACTAAAGGCATAAAATCAACACATTAAAAGCAGTTCTTCATCTTTTTAAACAGACCCTGTATCCCCTGCATACCTTGGTGCTGATTGGGGATGTAGTCCTGTGCCTCAGTGTACACCAGCAGCGAGGAGAGCAAGAGCGGCTGGTTAAGCTCATTCTTTAGACAAATGTAGTGATATCCTAACAGACAAAAGGAAAGAGCAGTAGTGAGCAACAGGAACTTGTAATCCATCATCAAAACAGCACAAGCCCTGTCACAAACCAGGCCGCAACGCTGACACTGGCAAGATCCGGTGCCCGATAAACTTTCCATTTTCCTCGTAGACCGTCAACCGCAGAGATGCCAGAGTAGGCAACACCACCTAGACAAAAATGGGTTCATTATTAACATTTACAGCTTTTTGATTTGAAGGAACTCCTCTTGAGTGATTCCTTCCTCAGTCACCTTATTAAACACAAAGAGATCATCGTCCCAGACTGGATCCAGAGAGTTGCTGTTCGATGTCTTGGTTCGAAATTTCCTTTTAGTGTCTGCAGGAAGTCCGAACATGTCCACCTCCACATAGACACCGACCTTCTTATCGTTCAGAAACTGACCTGAGACGATCTGTGGATGTAAACGAAAAATTAGATCTAATGGTCCTTATCACATTAATTACAATACCTTTACAGTAAAGTAGTGTAAAGTTGCCTTTACAATGATTGTGGGAGGTCCGAGTAATATAGCAATCTAATGCGAATTGGCATGGCAGTGTGGCATGAAAGAAAAACTTCGACAAGCTTTCTTGCTACGTCTAGGAGTTCTCTCTTGTAGTGACGTATTTTTTCTTGAGAGTGAAAATTAAAAAGACAATTGATGACAAGCTTGCTGCGAGCTGATTTCCAATCATTTATGACTCTACTAACATTTTTAAGGACAGGACAAGGAGGATCTAGCTTGGAAGGTAGCCAATGAGTAAGTCAGAGAACCTGGTAAGTTAAAAGCTTTACTGCTTTTACCATGTCAACCCTGTCATCAGCTTTCCAAAATAATGTAAATAAAGAACAACCCTCTCGCCATTTTTTTTCCTCAGCTCTGAGTTAAGCTCTGCTATTTCAGAATTTCAGCTTTGAGCAAGGCATTTGAAACTGAGATGGTCAAGCGGCTATCCCGTCGTAGAGCTATTTTGTTGGCTCCATTCGCGTTCGGTGTAAAAACCAGGTAAATGCCGAACCTTGACTTTGATGGTGTTTGCTACAATGCCATCCACAATGTCTGTGGTGAAGGGGTCAAAGTGTTTGTCCATGCGTCTCATGAACTCTGGCTTCAGTAGATAACCACATCGACCATTGTATTCAAACATCCCCATGTTCAGCTGCATTGCCAGGTCTGACAAAGAAAAAAAAAATTATTAGTGTGTATTTTTAGAAATCATCTGCCAGGAATTTCACACATTTTGTTACAAAAAAACCTTTATACTATATAAGGTATGCATTTATAAATGGTTAACCTATACCCCATTGAGATTGTTGGGCTGGTAACTACGAAATAGTAACTAGTTAAAGAACTAACTTCATTACTTTATTAATTACTTATACAAAAAAGTAATGCCACTGTTAAATGTATGTTCTGTATGTCTTCATAGCTTCCTTTCAGTACTGCATGGAAAATATTGATCAACTTTTTTTTTTTTTTCTCCATCATTTGCATTCTCACTAAACTCATCATTATGACCGATATAAAGAAAAGTACAAACCTAACTTGAAATTCACAATAAACTATTTATATTTGTTTTTGCTCAAGCTATGACGGACTATATCATGGTAGACGGACATGAAACACTTAAAATGTATTATAAAATATTAATCAGCAACACGTAAAATTTGTTTAGAGAAGATATAATAATTGTAGATTTGATCAAAATAATGTGGCTTAATATAATTTAATGTCTTTGGGGTATAAAATGCTATTCTAATGTGGGAAACTACATTACAATCAAATAGGATATGTTTGATGGAATGTGTAGGTGTCCACAATACTGAAATGATGGAGGATCATCTCCATCTGCACATTAATTTCCCAAAATCCCAGAGTGATTGACATTTGTAAATAGTTTATTCATTAATTTCACTGAAAAGGCTTACCATATAATGGATATAAGAAGTTATATTTACCTTCATAAAGAATGTAAAAAAAAAAAAAAAACAATGAATAAAATTTTCCAATGATGTCTTCCAATGATAATTTAAAACAGGCTTTTATGTGTTGAAAACAACTACTCACGCTACAAATTTCTGATGTGCTTTGTTAGATTTTTACACAAAGAATGGTTATAAAGATAGTTATTTCATGATGTAGGACAATCAGATAATGTGGAAAAAAGTATGAACAGAATGGCTTGTCAACAAACACATGACTTTACAGTAGTTTTTCCAGACACTATGATTCTTTGACTGTATGGGGTCTAAAAAGCTACATAGTGTCTTTAACAACAGTCTCATTGTAATATTTAAATATCTAATAATGTATTGCTAAAATTTAACCAACTTGCAATTGGGAATGAATTAACCTTATCTAACAGTTTCAACGTACACAGTGTACACATAAGGTGTTACCACAAAGAGTTAATCTGTCTAAGTCAGACTGACCCAAGGTTTGGAAGTTTAAGGCCACCATCTGACAGCCCACGTTCCAGAAAAGTTGCGGCTGATAATTACTGGAGTCCACACGAGTTCCTTTGGGGTAGATGCGACTCATCTGCTTTTTATTATATCTGAACACAAATGTTTTGCTAAGGAAGAAAGACAATATTTAAATATGATAAAAACACAGAGTTCATGAACAAGTCTCAACACTGATGAATACAGACAAGATAAAAGGAATCACATTATAAATCACCATTAGATTATTTTACAAAATCATTAAGCTCTAATGCACATATTTCACATGTTTAGCTTCATCAGAAATAACATATCTGTTTATTGCAGCCTAACTGATCAACTTATTTTGAAACAAAAAGGTGACTCCATCAGTACTCAAAATCTTTTAAACTATTCAGAGAGTCTCCAGAAAGAACTCTGGCTTCAATGGACACAATGGAGCTCAACAGCGTCTTATGTGGAGGTGTAAACATCACTCCTTGGCTATAGTGCTTCATAATGAAGCCGAAATACTTTCAATCTGAAAGGAGTACTTTCTGCTCTAGACCAGTTTACAGATGCGTAGCATTTTTTTCCATGAAAAACAAAACTCTAAAATATTTTTTTTTAAATGTCGGTACAACTGCTACAATTTTCAATACTTACTTTAATTTAACATAGCTATGAATACAATTCCAATATTTACAATGTTCAAAAACTGAGTACCAAGCTAAGCTCTGGGTGACTTTTTTGCTGTTTAATTTGAATTCAGGCTTTAGATGTTAATGCGCCGGCGCATCCATGATCGTCTAAGAGTTAAAATCACATAATGTACACAGGCCCTTTAAATTTCTTAATTAATTTCTTTAATTCAAAGACTCGCTGCTGTTTAAAAGAGCAGTTTTTTTTAATATTCATATATGCAGTTAGAGATTCCATTTCCTTCCTAATCAGATTCCTACACAAGATTGGAGTAAAGGATACTCAACAAACTCGCTGGGAGAGTTCTTCAGAGTGTCCATCCCTTTGGTTTCCACAAACGATGACATCTCAAAGTACTTATTCCTCTCTTGTAAGAGAGTTACAAAGTCAGTCACAGTGTCAACAGCACTATAAAACTATCAAGACAAGTAACTGCTAAGAAGAGAACTCACTGGCTGCCACTTCAAATGATTTGAATTTGACGGGCTCTATGTAGTTGACCAAGGTGGACATCTCCTCTGTAGCATTAGCCTCACTATATGCCGTACCCTGAAAACAAATACATGCACAATCAGTGCCACAAACTTGAAAAAGGAAGAAAAACATTCAGACGCAAGGTACCTCATCCGCGTTGTTGTGTTTCTTTGGATCTGGAATGGGTTCCTCTTCCTCCTCTTCATCACTCTCCCCATCTCCTCGGTCTAAGAACAATAAAACAGACATAATTGAGCACAAAAATGAAAGAGATCAACTGGGAACTTGGATATCGGAGCCCAACTGAAATCAGTCTTCATGCTCAAGGTTGAGACCTCACATCCACTGGGCACAAACCCACCAATAGACTTGCGGCTATGAAGGTTTTGGGTCATCTTCTCTACAAGCTTCTCGCCCCCATTGGATGTGACATGGCCCACCTCCCCATCAGACAATGGACAATCTAAACACAAATCTTAGGATGAATGGCTTAATGGAGCATGAAATGGTTAAATAAAAACAGATGAGGTCTTTATTTATTTTTGACAATAATTACAGCTCAAAGTTTTTTGATTGTCGATGGTGTTTCATGATCGACTTCACGCATTGTGAAAGTAATGGGGAGATGAGCATTAAAAACATACAACAGAAAAAAATATCAACCCAGAACTTTCCAAATTACAGTTGATGACTAATAATTTTCTTACATTTTAGGTGCGAGAATGGTAGATCAATACTAGTCTGCTTTGTGAGCATTGTTGGCTGCAATGTGCTTGCAGAGATGATAAGCAGTATGGCATCCGCGGTGCGCATGCAGGAAACTGTGATGTCGTGCACTAGCATGCTTTTAGGATTCAGGAATCATTGGACTGTGTTTCAAAGACAAAGAGGGAGACAAAACTGGTCTGCCAAAGGATCCAAAATGCTTTTGTAAGTTTGTAGGTTTTATAATATAGATAGGTTTTTGTAACATAAAAAAGAAAAGCCTAATGAAAATCTATGCCTATAATATATAATTTAAATGACAATTCATATGGGGTAAGTATAGATTTTTTTTCAGAAATCAGGAAATAGAATTATAATTGTTGAATCTACTGGGTGCCATGCTAATTTTAGGAACAAAGGGTGCTGTATTCGTTCACAACAGGTTATATAAACATAGTTTAGCCTAATTTGTGGGCAATATAAAGTTTTCCAACTCTAGAGTATCTAGAATGTCCAACTCAATGATTTTAATCTTAGAATGTGGAAAAAACTAATCTGTTAATAACACCGGGCCTTGATTTAAATAAACTCTTGCATTAATGTAGCTATGTGCCTACAAAGTTGGGCTTAACCTTAAGATATTTTAATAATTTCATAGTACCACATTAAGATTCCTTGACTTTAATCAAGCCATTTTGTTAACCCTACAAAGTTTTTGTCATAACCTGGCCATTTAATCTGTTCAGTACCTTTAAATCTATGATGTTTATGCAAGTGTTTGGTATAAGTTGTTTCAACATAAGCAGAACTATTTCTCTGTATATTTCTCTAAACAAATTTTTATATGTACAGCGTAATCACAATAAACAAATTATTTTATGAAATGCTGTTTTCGTTTTTAATCATAAAACCAAAAGTAATGCTAGCACGTTTTTTTGAAGCTGGAAAATATGATGTCAAAATTAAGAACATGTATTCTTATATTGTAACACCTATTTTGTGTATTTCAATTCAAATACTAAAACAAAACAAAGGTTGCGGCACTCTATAGAATGTATAGGTGTGTTGTGACCTGTAACTACCTCCGTGGACTCTTTAAAGTTAATTGAAACAGTGTTGCAACTAAAATAAGCAAGGTTAACCCTTCAGAAACTATTTCCATATCTGTTTCATTGGGGACAAAGTTTAGGAGCTCATTTCGCTCTTTCTTAGACCAAAGGCAGAAAATTATTCAGCTTCAGATACTGTAACTATACAGCAGTCTTCTTACACATCAGTTCAGACACATCCTTCGTGTAAAAAAGATTTCCTGCAGATACAGTTTCAGAAAAAAAAGTGTAATCTTCTGGGCCACAAAAGATTAGACTGTACTATACAGTATGTGCCCCAGAACTAAACCGTATTTGGCAGCCTTGTTCTAGAGTGACCACATTAGTGCTTCTCTTTCCTATGGTAAATCCATAGACTGTAAATAACATGGACGCTGCATGTGCTATGTTTCATGTGAACGGGAAAGCAGTAAAAAATGGGCACAGCCAGCCTTCGCCAGCATGGAACTGCATCACCACCTGGTAACCATAAATGGGACCAGAGAGGTGGGACATGGGCATAGCGAGTACATCTGATTGGCTGAATATTTAAATGAAATAAATCTTAAACAAAGTAATTTAAAAACAATTCACCTCCCTCAGTGTTCATGAAGGTCAAAACTCATGACAAAAAAAAACAACAAAACAAAAAAAAAACAATACAGCTTTTTTTTAGTTGGGCAGTTTTAACATTGGGGATAATGACAACCTGCTCACTTTTGACCCCACCTCCCTTGTGCCAGGTCTAGGTTCAGTCACTTCCTATTGTGCAGAAGCGGTGGGTTGCCCCTTGAGTAAATCAAAGTAGAGAAAAATCTGTATGTGTTGATTTGTTACATTTTTATTTCAAACTGAAGCTCAACAGCCTACAAAAAATTGTGATTAAATTAAATAATGTTTGTTCCTCGTAAAAGCATTACTGCCTACTAAAGTTAGTGACTCCCTTATAATAATACAGGCATATATGTTTCATTACATTACACTCCGCTGTTTTTAAAAAGTTATTTCTGGGTAGTCTCAGAACATTAAGAAGAGTTCTTCTACATAATTACAGACTAGTCACATTGCATCAGTAGAGGCAATTTTTTTTTCATTTAGTTAAGTGATCATTTTGCAAACATTATGGTAAACATGGTTTGCAAACACATATGTTAAAGTTAAGAGACAAAATCTATTAACAAAAAAAGTCACATATTTACGTTCTTGTCACTATCTCTTTGTTAGCATAGCAAGCATAGTCTCTTTCATGCAGGGGGGAGCAGGCACTATCTTTAGCTTTACGTCCCATGTACAGACCATTAATAGGAGAAGACTGTTCATCCGTTCCTTCTTTGCGTCTGATGCTTCCTCCATTAGAGGCCCGGTGGTGATGCTTTTTCTTATTCTTGATCAATATCTTGCCCAGTAGCTCTTGTGGAGTAGGTAGTTGTTGACCAGGAACCAACTGAAACAAACAACAAAATGGCTGTAAACCTAAACATTTCAGCTTAATACACCTTATTTATGTCTTCCTTTCAAATTTAGCTGTGGCATTGGATGAAACTAGACAAATACAATAGATTTGAATGTCCTAATTCTTCCATATTCCACAGCAATTTTAATGATGTAAAGTTGTATTATTTAGCAAATATTTATTCATTTTCAATCTGAAACCAAATTTTACTCTAAAAGTGTGCATGGATGACAAACAACAACTAGTAAATTTGGACACATGACTAAAAACATCAATAATATAATTGGTAATCAAGTAAAATCTATCCTCAAATATGTTCAGACTGCAGCCCAAAGTGACACAAAAACAAATTTTCTTTCTATAAGGGAGATTTTTTTCATGACCATTTGAGCAGCTATATCTTGATTTTTTTTTTTTTTTGGCAGTCCCTGGCCCCCTACTCCTTTGCTGCCCTACAAAGCAAAAACTGTTATAACACGAATTAAACACTATTTACACACTGATTGACTACTAGTTTGTAGCAATTGTTGGGCTGAGAACCACTTAGAAAGCATTTAAGCAGCAACATCTGTGAGCATGCTGTAGACAGGAACTGTAGATAGATTTATTAAATGACATTTCACAACTTTTCAGTAGATAAAATAAATGTTTTGGTACTTTGTACTCCTTCTAATTTTTTGTTGTTATAACATCCGTTGTCTATGTGATCTCTGTCAGCCGAAGCTGTTCTGTCAGACGTTGCAGCAAAGTCCCTAATATTTTCCATCAACCATGACAACATACAAAGATAGCTGTTTGACACAGTTAAGCAAGTTATTAGGATTAACACAAAGAAGAACTTACAGGGTATTTATCCAGGGGATCAATGAGCAGTGCCTCTCCAAACATAGAGCGGCAGTACTCTGCCATTTTAGCCTGCTGCTTTGCTCTGAAAGAATGAATGTCAAACAGAGTTACAAATACAATGATAGAAGTAAAACATATGCATGATTCACAAACACACGCTCCCTGTACTTACGAGTCCACGTGGTTCTCAAAGGATAGGATGAGAGGGTACGGTGAGGTCTTGAATGCACTTTCAGCAATGGCCTCGATCACTTCCTAAGAGATGTAAACATCAAAACAGACACTATGTCACAATTTAAAGAGCAGCTATTTCGAGTTTTTAAAAATGCCTCTCATGTGGTGAAACACTTAGCTTTATGTTTTAGAAACATTACCCTGGAGTTTGAAAACTGAAATTACTCAGTGTATCAAAATATTTCTTTAATAAGAAAAAGTCTCAGGCATAAAGAACTGGAACCATATCTGTACCCGGGACCCTGAATGATGAAAGTTCTCACGAGTCTCAAGCTTCTCAGATGAGTTTGACTCAAACCTTGACTCTTAATTAAAACATGGGCAGTTTAATGTTGTGTTGATTGTACTCTGCTTATTGGTTGTCATTTCTATAAAAGAATCAAAACCAGGAAAGACCGATTTTATTCAGCAGCTCCATAAGTAGCCCAGGTCGTGTCACATAAAGGAAGGGTTTATTACAATAGAGTCAAACAAATTATTTGGGATTCAGATCCTTTAAAATTAAATACATATATTAAAAAAACAAGCCTTTCGTGTGTGTTTTGGACATTAACCTTTCAAAATCACAATTGGGGCAAAATGTACTGTCCAAAACAGGAAAAAACCTTAGCTTCTATGTAAAGTCAAGCACCTTTACACCCAACCGGTCTCTTATGTTACAATCCTGCTCAGTCAAAAACACACAAGGTGGCCAGTAGCCACTAAAATAATACATCTTTAATTAAAAAGAAATTAGTATCTTTACAGGTAACTTCACAATTCAAGCACATTTCTTCACAAATTTTCCCAATTCATAATATTTTCTCAATTATCTAAGATTATTAGTGTTTGTGTTGTAAAAAAAAAAACACTAAACGCATTAATTTTCTGTCTAATTTTTCCTCACAAGAAAAAAACTGTTAACTAACAAAACCACACATGAGGATCTGAGACCCGAGATGTAGAGCATTTTTCCCATTATAAATAGCGTAGAAAAAGTCAATTGCCCTTGCGACTAGACTGCAACTCCAGAGTGAGGTGTCTTGAGAGATGTGTCAAAAACAGGCCATCTAAGAGCTATTACTGGATGTCCGTGGACAACAAAAGAAAACAAACTGTGGCCATGCCATGCCGTTATTAAAATCTGATGTAATTATGCTCCTAAACACACCTTAAATGAAATCTCAGTAGTCATTGTGAAACCATGGGTGATGATTGGCTCTTCCTCAGGAAGGCGTCCTTTCCAGCAGTCCAGCTCTATACAGCGGCATCCTGTCAGAAGAACCTGCCGATACATCTCCACAGAAGACGGCCCTGCCAACTGCCCCACTGGAGGGAGAACACATACAGATTTTACTGAGGTGGCTAAAACGGTATGTGTTTTTTCCCCAATTGTGTGTTTGTGTACTTGTAAGATATGTGTTGTGTGATGAATTGATGAAATAGTGGGAAAGAGGTTGATTCATATCATCAAGGATGTCCAGCCTCTCAGGAGGAACCACAGAGTTTTCTTCTCCACCAAGATACTTTGTGAAGCTCATCAGGGAGATTTGATCTGTTTACACAAGAGGGCATTAATCAGTCTAATCATCAGTTTGTACTAAAGTAAGCTTTTGTATAGTGTTTAAAACACCTCTCTCCAGCTGACTGGTGTTGGTCTCGTATCTCTCCATGAGCTGGCGGACCTGATCTCTCTTGAGGGGTGGGTATAGAACCTCATTTAATCGAGAATCTCTTTGTTTCCGGTTTAAGAAGTCCATTAACTGATCCAAAGACAAGAAGGGCTTCCCTTTAGAGCCACTGCACACACAAGCACATAAAGTAAAGAGTTTGAGTGCTCCACACACATACACACGCACGTACACACAGAGCAAAGCTTAAGCATCCAAAAGAGGACATGTTTTTTTATTGATTCCAGAAAAAGTGAATGACATAAGAACATGTAATTGTATATTTACGATCTTCTGCTAATTAAAAAAAAAGGCAATGAAAGGATTTGTATTCAAGCCTTTCAGTATTTTGTCTAATAAAAAATAAAATTTTTACATTTCATTTTAGGTATAGTCTGTAACACACAAATGTAATGTTTAGAATCAAGAATGTTCCATTTAGAATTTAAGACTTTCAGTAGCAGAATGCATCAGCTATTTAAGTAAAATAATTGGATGCATGTAAAACAAAAAAATTCTTGTTACGCATGTATAACGGTAGGTAAAGTAGGTACCACAGTTCATATATCAGCCCTTGTCTGTCACAGCCAAACCTGCAGAAAATCTTTCAGAACTCTTCAAGCTCTTTCTTCTCAAAATAAACAAAAAAGTTATATTTGCTTTTTTCATGTTTTAGTTCAAAAGAGGAATAACAATAAACTTAACAAACTTCTTAATAAAGTTATAAAACAAAAAAGGCTATGTCAGCAACAAGTTATGTATCTAGTTTGAGGCAATGTTTTAGTTAATGCAAGTGTTTGTAGCACCCTATGAAGTTCATTGTGATAAAAAGATACAAATTTTTACTTTTTTGATCGTAAACACTTACAGCTCCACAAAAATGCGCTCCACCTCTGGCCGTGGACTTAATTTGTTGAGAAAGTTCTGGAACATGTCCCAGGTGAAGTCATCTGGCTTCACTCCCTCCACCTGAAAGAACGAAAGGTTAGTGGGAAGGTACAGTAGGAATGTAAGGCACACGGACAGACAAATGGAGCGGTCAATACTCATTCAAAACATAATCTATTTTACCCCGGTGAATGCTTGTTTGCAAATATGATGTTAGCACCACCTAGTGCTCACTATAATGCTTTATAAAGTCTCTGGTTATTTGTGAGATGAAATAAAATATAAAAATCAACTTTAGCAGCAAAGCGTGAGGTATTCATCCTATTGATATTATTATGAGATCTCATGTTTTTGCAAGAAAAGAAGATAATAATAACAATAATAATAATAATACATTTTATTTGCTGGCACCTTTCAGGGCACACAAGGACACCTTACATAGCAGTAAAATACAGACCACAACAAAAACAATAGAAGCAGGCAAGACACACACGCACAAGTGCACACACACACAAACACAGTAAGACAAAGTACTACAAGTTGGTTTGTATTCCCTTGTTACAGAGATTGGTTATGCCTAAAGTAGTAATCCTTACATACTTTTCATACTTGTAATGAACGATTGTCCAAAGCATACAAGAGGTTTGTTAAATATTTAGAAACATAAAAACTAAAAAAATGTATTAATTGATTTGAGTTGTAAGATCACATGGATTTATTAGGAGGAATCTCCGAAATGACATCTACCTCCTCAAATAATCAACTCAAACTGAATGAGTTGAAATCATTTAAGGGGTTAGTCAGCAGAGGGCAGTGTAAGACTGGTAGACTGATGTGGATCAGGTAAACAAAAACAATTTAATACCTGTGGAAAAAATTTGGGGTTTTTTATTGATAAAATAACAAATTTAAAAAAAGCTTATTCAAGTCAACTCCAATAAATATGGTGCAGATAGTGAAATTGTGGGTAATACAGAAACAAAATGAGCTTTATATACAATCTATGAATATGGTGAGATGGGCAAATGTCTTTAAGGTATTCTCAATCACAATTTTTTTTACTTAAACATGTCACAGTACGATCCCTTTTAATGTATTTCCTGAAGCACAATAAGTAGCAGGTTGTTGCTAACACATCAAGTACATGATTTTAGGGAGTAAGTCCCTTTGGCTGACCAAATGAGTGATTGCAAATGCAACCTTGTGATCTGTGTGTGACTGATTACCCTGTTATACACCAGACCGCAGTGCTCCAGCGCCATCTCCACACGTTTCTTATCTGAGAACATTTTCAGGATGCTGAGAGAAGAGAAAGTGAAAGAAATGGTGGAGGAAGGAGAAGCAGTGAATCAGAAACATAACCCAGAAGAACCGGAACATTGCTATGTTTAAACAATGAAACTTGTGTTTACTCACTTCTTCACTGGGATTTTCCCATCTTGATTTACCTGCAGCTTCAGCTTCGTGTAACTATTAAAACAAAAGCAGCCAATACAGGAGTTTTTGAAACTAAATTAACAGATTTACTCAGCCTAATGAATGAATGAGAATGGTGAGAGCTATAAGGACAAGTTGAAATTTCAACTCAAATAACAACATTTTCAACCAATATTAACAATGTCAAAAAAAATAATCATTTGGATAATTTATTTTTTAAAGACGTTATATAAAAATATAAATGAATTAATTGACAAACAGTTAAAAAAGTATATTTGGATATATTTGGATATGTGGACAGAGATAATGTTCCTCATTGAAGTTGCCACAGTTGTGCTCACTCTGCAAAACTCAGTCCTGATAAGAAATGTCTGTCTAAACACCATTTCTAGTTTCACCACTAGCTTTGAAAAAATAAACCAACAAAAAGAGAACGTGTGAACTCTTTTCAACTCTATTACAATGTACTCATGTTGATTACTTAATTCCACATAACTAGAATTAAATGCTGCATATGTGCATTAAAGACCAATTTAGCATGGAAACACTGTAACAGAACAAAGTAGCATCCTATACAATAGTACTAATATGAAAACTCTTGTTTTTATTCATAATTTAATTCCAGACAAAATAACAAACACAATATGAGACTATGAAACGTAATTGAGAGTCAAATCAACAGTAAAATCAAATCAAATAATGTTTTTTAGTATTGTGATTTTAATTCCAGTTTAAAAACTTCTTTAGAGTGGAATTTAATGTTTGTTTTAAAAGTTAGGTTTTAAAAGTTTTCAAACTTCATTCATTCATCTTCATGTCGGCTTTCTTCCCTTTCGGGGTCGCCAAAGCGGAATGAACCGCCAACTCTCTGGCATATGTTTTACGCGGCGGATGCCCTTCCAGCCGTAAGTTTTCAAACTTTATGCATACTATTTTCAATTGTAATATGTTCTATGGGAAAAAAGTTAAAATAAAATTAATTTGTACATATTTTCATCACTAAGTAACCTTTAGCCTGAAGTAGTGACCTTAATTAGGATATCTTCTGGTATTGAAAACTAAAAATTCTATAAGTCCCAAAGTTAATTTGCCATCTATTTGTGCTTTTCCACTACATTTTAGTAACAGTTAGCCACATCAATCTATTTCTGCTTGGTGAGTCTATGCCAGGACTACAAAAATGCTGAATGGTTACAACACCAAACAGTGGAGATTGTGGAAAGAGTGGGGTTCATGTGAAGAAAGATGTGTTGTGCATGTGATGACTTCGCTCAAACTAAGATACATCTTTTAACTTTTAAAGACAGATAACAGCAGAAAGACTAAGAACTGTAAAAATTCACAGGAGAGTGCTCAAGTTCTCTATGTTTACTTTTGGTCATTCAGTGAGCTCAGCAACTGACCAATCAGTGATCAACAGGATGTGTCTTCAGACTTTTCTATTCAATCAGAGAAAAAGGGTCACTTTGCTGGACTCAGCACGCAATTAACTTCGTTCGAACAGTTGTAAAAAGATAGTACAGGCACCGGGTAAAGAACACAGTGCCCCCAAAAGCACACCTAGCAGAGCTCTACAGTTACAAAACTGATTGGTGGAAAAGAGACAACTCAAGCAATCATCAGCAGAGAGTCAGCTGACAAACAAAAGTACCTTAAATTTGCTGTTTGTTCCAAACATTGTTCAACGGAAAGCTGTTTAAATCATTTAGCTTTTTGATTAATCAAAGTTTATACTTATAGAGTTCTTTATGAGCTTACTGATCTTTGTAATAAAACCTAATTTGAGTTTTTAGAGGAAGCAAGCCATGTGCCTACAGCACTTTGCTACGCAGAGTAAGAGCAGATGATGAACAGGTAGACCACGGGTCTCCAAAGCCCTACACATGGTTTTAGTTCAATCATCATGGAACACACCTGTTGCACTAATTAAGGTCCACTTGGCTGGTCTCAAGCTAGAGTACTATGAATGTTAGAGCAGGGTTGCATCTAAAGTGTGTAGGGCCGTGGCCCTCCAGAACCGGATTTGGGAAACCCTGATATCCTCAAGAAAAGGGGTATCAAACAAAGGCTTTTGACATCACCAACAAACACTCTACAAAGACAAGCATAAGCAATACAATGTCATATCTATAAGATCAACACACTGCAGGCCGCAGCAACGACTGACACTTTAAATCAGAAGCTTTCTCAGAGAATGTGAATCGGTCTGAATGAGAGGGCCTGTTAAAGGCTCAGAAACCTTTTGAAGGTAAAATGTTCTAGACAATACATTTTGTAATCTGTAACCAATAGAAAAAACAAACAAAGCCCTGAAATGCTTCCCTTTGTTTAATCAATAATGTCTACATTTTGTAACAATATTATCATTTTATGTGATGTATCATTCAATTAGTTGAGTTTCAGTTGCGTGTAGTGTTTTTGCTGGTGGAGAGTGAAAGGTTGGTTGAAATGAATAGAACACTTGGAAAGGATTTCACACTTTTTTAAGTTCAAGAATGTTCTTACATAGTTAACTGATTATGTCCCAAAAGATCATGTAAGAGCCTAAACGTTTTCTAAGAACTACCTGAAAAAATAGTTTGATATAAAATCTCTAAAGAATACTTGTCGTTCTGCAAGATGTGAATTTAATGTAACAGAAAGCATATTACCTCAATGAGGGCTGATTTAGCACATTTGTTTCAAATAATGATGTACTCACGCTTTGAGTAAGGAGGTGTTGCGAGAAGCATTCTGGGACAGCATGTTTGTGGCCAGCTTAAAAATTTCATCGGTCCACACCTGAAACCAAACATCATCAAACTCAAGTTTATATCAAACTCAAAAATACTTTTTGACATTTGAACAGTTGATGAAATGAAATGCAAAAGAGGAACATGGAAGAGTCATCCAAATTAATTTATTCAGCATGAACACCTGCCAAAGGTAGAATGTGGAAAAGCGATGCAGAGGGAGCAGTGGCATGGTTATGGTGTCTAGGTGACTGGTTGCTTTGGTTACCTTGCAATAGCCATCCTGCACAGCCTGGAAGTTGAGGAAGGAGATGTTGACCAAGTCGTTGCCGTAGACGACCGTTAGCAGCCTTGAGTCAGAGTTTGCATCCCCTTTGCCAGAAAACAACATATCTCGAATTCGCTGATCCTAAAAAAAAAAAACACAGGCAGACTTTAGCACCCACTCACTCCGTCATGAAAGCTGAGTCGCCAAACAAGATTTTCCAGTACAGAAATAAAGATTGAAACAAATCTACCTTTGGCATCTTAGCAAACTTGCCGGTCCTGGTGTCCCTGATATGACTCATGTCCAGGATTTCAACTTCCTATAAGAGAGAGCAACATTGAAAATTATTTATATATAAATTACAAAGGAAGCAACAGTGAAAGTTTATTTTAGTTTTTTTTTTTGTAAAAGAGTAAAAGACATTGTGCGGCCCAGTAGGAAAACTCACTTCCATGTCGTAAAGGTGATTGACTTTTATAACATTTCAACATAGGCACTAATCGCTTACGTAAAGCATGCTAGGATCACATGTTCCAAACAGATCCCCGGTAAATTAAAGCATTAAGTCACCAACTTAGGCTTGACAATTGATTCTGATTTAAAAATGTTTAACTGGTCAACACAGTTATAAGATCTGTTTTTTTACCATCTCTGGCTTTTATAAAAAATAAAGCTGTTTTTTTTTCACCACCAGAGTACGCATATAGAATGAATGAATAAAGCACTAAACATTGTAAAGCATTTTTGAGCTCTGTAAAAATACTGTAAAAATTGAATGTACTATTATTTATTATTATTTTTATTATTAAGAGGGAGGCAGGGGGCAGGGGGTTTTTCTGTTGTGGAATGCACTGTCTTCCCTAGTTAAAATGGATTCCACTGAAAACTATCTCGTCTTGTCTTAAAACCCATCTTTGGCTTTTAACTCCACTAGAGTTGTTTGGACCTCTGTGTGTTTCCATCCATCCATTTTCATGTCGGCTTTTTCCCTTTCGGGGTCGCCACAGCGGAATGAACCGCTGTATTTTATTTACTTATTTGCTTTGTATATTTTAATTGTGTTTATTCTTTTGAATATAGGAATGAACTGAGTATTTAAAAATGGTTTAATTATCACATTTCTGTCTCTTTTAAACTGTTTTGTGCAGCACTTTGTAAACTCTACGCTTATAAAACATACTATATAATACTAATACTATATACTATAAACAATACCAATAGGATTGGATATAAATAATTAGTTTTGAGACTATTTGTACATTCTGTGTTATAGTTTTCTTATGTTTCTTTCTTTTATAACCCATATATAAAGCAGAGAAAATACACATCTGAATGGAAACCTAATATTTTATATCATTCTTTAATTTTGTAGTGATCTTCAAAACAAGAAGTAGAACTGGACATATTGGAAGATTCATAATCAAAGTATGCGTACAACAAACTTGGATTTCACTTTGACTTTCATATATATGCACAAAATAATTTACAATAATGAACAGGTCAATTATTTATTTATTCCCACTATTAATCATGATACATTTCAAAGTATGGAAAAGTATAGGAGAGCAATAAATTCCCCCAAATATGAATATGCTAATATAATGTCAAGGTACATTAAATATGAATAGCCAAAACAATGTTGAATCAGCTGAAGTGCCTCCAGGGTTAAAAACCTAATCTGATGTGGTGGCCACAATGTGTGTTGTGTTCCTGCTATGAACCTACTAAAAAACAAAAAAAAAAGGCTCTCATAGACAGATATTTTTAGACTAACATAGTGTTTCCTTTTGGCTTTAATACCTGTATATATATATATATATATATATATATATATATATATATATATATATATATATATATATATATGTATATGTTAATAGCTGTTTCTTCAAAACTGCCATGCAAAGCCAATGGAGTCTCAGCACTGACTAAATTAATAAATCATCAGAATCTCTTCAGCTTTCATCTGAAGAATATTATTTATTATGAAGAAGGTGCAAAATTCATTTTTGGCTTATCAATCCGATCAATTGGGTCTGGTTCAGACAAGTGCTCTCAGCTGATCATGTGTAGGCTCAGTACAACATCTGTTTTTGTCAAGTTAAAATTCAGATTTATGGGTTTCTTTATTTCAAAAATAAATTTTTACTGACTTGAGTGCAATGGGGTGGTTGATTCCTTATAGTTATGTGAAGTTGTTGAAGACAATCACTCCTAATGTGAAGAAAAAAAATATTTGACGAGTATTTAATTCCATGTTTCTTTTTCCTTTTTAAGATGTTTTGCATAAATATTGCATGTTTGCAGCAAGATCTTCCCCTAACAATTTCTAACACCCTTAGTAAAGTAATAAGGATGCAAGTTTGAACAGTAAGTTGAATCTCTCGATGTTGAAACTCACATCCTCATCTCTAGTTTAGAGATGGGTTTACTCAGATTCGCTAGCAGTTTTTAATGGGAGGGGGAAGGGTCACTTATACTCACAGACTAAACAGATATGGGTTTGTTCCCTAATGTTTTTAAGCTGACGCTTCTCACACTGAAATAATCAAATGATTTATTTGGCGCTAACAAATTAAGACTAAGCTTTAGCAAAAAGGAAGAGCAGTCAACATGTCGAGACTTTTTCTAAAGAAAACATGGTTATTTATTGGGAGTCATTAGGAAATATATGATGACACTGAACAGAGCTCTAGAAAATCTCTGACACAAAGTCACACATTTAAGAGAAGACTCAAACACAGTGTTGGGGAGGCAGGAAGAGATCATAATTTTAAAGCAAACTTTATTCCTTTCTGACAGGTTCACTCAACACAACTGGATACACATCTCGGATGAACCTTTCTTGCTTCAACTGCTTCATGTGCTGCGAGTTGAATAAAACTTGATTGTAGGCTTGTAAAGTGAATAGCTGAGTAAATGAGCTGAGCCAGCGGTTAGAAAACTGCTTGTAAACTTCAACAATAAACCAAGCAGATCCAAACTTTAAAACCTCATTCCCTATCTGAGGGCTTCTTTTCGCAATCTCATTCTCAATCTTGATCAACAAGAACTTTTCTGCATTAAAAAAAAGCCCCATAAAGCTCTGAGAGAATGTCAACTAGCTGAGAAGAATTCAGGAGTGAATCCTTTATTTGTGTCCCTCAAGACCTGTGTTACCCACAGCAGCTCGACTATTGTTCTTGCTGCATTCCATTTGATTTGAAGCTGACAAACAACATAGTTATCTAAAATAACTTAAGGCGCTTTTGAATTTAATTAAATAAAAACTGGTGAAAAAAAAAGTTTTTAGTTATATAATATATCAAAGCAAACAGGCATCACAATTTTTTTGAGTTTTAACAGAACAAAACAGAAAAGAAAGTTTAATTTGAGAAGATAACAGAAGTAATGGAGGTGATCAACACATAAGGAGAGCCTAACAGAGACAACAAAAAAAAAACAACATGAATGATCACAAGAGCAGGGGGGCGACAGAGAAGATGTGAGGAGCAAAGTATGTGAGTTTCTGAGTCTTTGAATCTGATTTGCAATGTTTGCCAGATGACGAGCGCCTTAAAGGAAATGTGGCTTAATACTAGGGTGCAGGACAAGAAGGCTGGTGATTGGCTTATGTGCACTGTAGACAATACACATTTTTCACAAAACAAAACAGGAGAAGTTCTACTTCATACAGAATCTTTAAGTCTGGTCCAAAGTATGGTAATAGGGAAAAATAACTAATAAGGATGAAATGCTCACAAAACTATTTAAACATTTGTCTAGTATTTTCGTTGACAACGTAGAAGTTATCTTGGAAAATAACTAACAAAGGGTAATTTTTTTAAAGAAAAGTATGACTATAATTAACAGAGTTACTTATCTGACATTAATTTGCTTAAAGATGACAGCTAGTGAAAATCTTACTGTAGGTTTTATCGGCCCAATGTGAATTTTTATAAATAAAGCGCTCAACTCACCATTGGTCATTTAGTGGTGAAAAAACAACAATTCAAATTTCAAAAAAATGTGTCCTAATAAAGAACCACACAGAAGTAATTGTAATAAATAATATTTATTTATTGCAAAAGAAACATTCTATACGTGTCTATAAAGAGTTGAAAAGTTTCATTATTTATTGACTAATAAACTATGCTACCCCTATGTATAACAGTATAAAACAAAACAGAGAAAAAAGTATATGAAAAACCCAATTAAGTAACAATACACAGCACAGAAAGACAGAAATCAATATTTAAATTACAAGCAATGTATTACTTGATTTACTTTAAACAGGTTGCATTTGCCCAACTGCTGCAAGCTCAAACTTGTGAAACTGCTTCCTGAAGATTGAGCAAGAGTGTTTGCAAACAGACATGTATGAAAGTGTGCCCCTCCACCAAGAACCAAGTGTGCGTTCAGAGCGCAGAGTGTTTACCTGGAGTTTAATTTTTAGCTAGCACGGCAACCGACATGATGCCATTTGTGGAGGGGTGGCATTTCTATTATTTTTTCATTGTTTATAATACAGCTTATTTTAAATTTAGTTTAAAAAGAAGCTGAGGGAGAGAGAGCATGTGCATAAAGGGAACTTTAGGCATTTACCACTTTTATTAGAATGTTAAGAATCAATTTTAATTCCTAATTCATAACAGCAAAACAGACTAAACATTTTTGTTTTGAATATATTGTTTAAAACCCTTAACCATCATTTATGTCATTTTAGCATTTTCTCAAGCTTTGCCAACCCTAACTATCGTTGTTACATTTTTTTACATTTAAGAGCCGTGTCTCAACTTCTGAAAATACCAAAAAATATAATTTTTAAGATTTTGAGGATTTACACGTTTTATATCGTGTCTTATCTGGCAAGACTAACACTTTCAAGCGATAGGATAATAACAGTGAAATTAAAAAAATAACTGCAACGAAAATGAAGAGAAAAGCAGAGGTCCATATGGGATATTTAACATCCCCGGGCTTATTTAGAATAGAATAGAATGCCTTTATTGTCACTATACACATATACAATTTGCATTATAAACATGTACAATGAGATTAAGAGCATCTCGCTAGTCAGTGCAACATTTAGTAAAGAAAAATACTATAAAGTGTCAAGTACAATAGAAATATCTTTACAAAATCTTTTACAAAATGATGTTTCTGTTCTGAAAATGTCTTTCTTATTCATTATGGTTTATAATTTATTGAAACTAAATGAACCTAATTAACAGCTAAATGTGTGGTCACTTATAAGCAAAACTGAAAGGAGAAGATGATAGCCTTTTATCAAAATATTAATGAAGTGGAGATTAAATCACATTAGATAAGCTATCTTTAAAATGTTTGAAAACATAGCTAAAAAACATATAAACAAATAGTAATGCCCTATAATTCAAAAGTAATTGAAAACAATATTTGTTTATGAAAATCTTTTTAAAAATATTTAAATTAGTACCTAAATAATCATGATTATACATGATACACAGGTCACAAACACCTACAACCACCCTTCCCAGAAAAACTTTAAACCTAAGGAAAACACTGCTATTTCTTTAAAAAGTGTCAGAGACATTTCAATTACCTGATTTATCTGGAATAAATTCTGTATTCTTAAACGGACATGCACAAATTAATAATGCAAGGTGTATTACATTCAATGCAAACAGAGTTATTGCAACAAAAGCAACCTTTGATTGGGTTGCCCATGAGTCAATTTTCACAGTGAACAAATAACAAAAACCTATTAACACAACAAAATCACCTTACTGCGCACAACGAGTTTACCAATTTGAACCTATTCAGTCATTCAACCTACTCCACTTTTAAACAATACAGTGTAATAGCTTGCCATCACACCCCTGCCCTCAGTTTACCTACTGTTTCATTTCTGTGTGCTGTGGAAATAATAGTTTGTTTTTTTATGTTACGAGGTAATTTATATGAGTAGATGAGTCAGAGGTCATATGGATAACAAGTGTCGGCCTCTGTGATGCCTCCCCTTGCATTTAACACAAAGCCAACGGGGATTTTACCTCTGCTGCAGCCTGCTTTGGTGAGTCACTTCATTTTGTGTGTCGAGTCTGACTTTCCTTTAATCCAAACTGAAATTTTTAACCTGAATAAAATCTGACATGGATTGGAGAGAAATTGTCATAGAGTGCTATAAAGAATACTGGCTGTAATTTCCTAGTGTAGCCGTGTGAACAATCACTTCCTGTCAAGTCTGGCACTGGGGAAGGCATACGTGTGTACAGCTGAATTGCTGGCAATGAGTGACAGTTGCAACTTAACGCTCATGAGAATGGTACACCTCACACAGAGGCTTTCATTCATTCTACCATTCTCATTTGTTCTGTTTTTGGAGCAAAGCCAAAAATGAACATGGGTAAGACACTTTCCCTGAACAGTTCCCCAAAAACACTTTTAAATAATTAATCTTAAGTTCTTGTTCCCATAATACAAGCAAAAGTAGTCAAACAGAAGGCTTGTAGAGAAAATATAATTAGGTTAAATCGAATGATCCCTTTTATGATCAGTTTCTATAATTAGACAAAATTAGAGGATGGTCTGGAAGGTTCTGAAAGGAATATGCAATGACATCTGACTCCTCCGTATTAATGTGATGTGTAAACGTCCCATAACTGATGGCAAAAATGAATGCCTGAAGCCTGCAAATGCCCAGGTCTTAATTTGTGCCTTAGCAAGTTCTTTGTACTTTGCAGGTTGGGACTGACACCTATTTGATTACATTTGTGACCTTCCTAGGGTTGCCACCAGTCCCTTAACTTATGGAATTGTCCCAAATTTGAACAATGAGCAGTTCTGTTTTGAATCAATACGGGACTTGTTATCAAGGAGCCACCTCCTGCTGTCCCCTTCGAGCGGCGGCTTGAGTCTGACTCCAAAAGGGACCAAGTTCTCATTCACTCCAATGTTAAAACTGCCTAACTTTGGAGCCATAAAAAATATTTCCACTCCTGGCTCCATTAGGCAGTTGTGGTCTGGTGGATAAGGAGATCAACTTGTTATTGAAAAGTCACCGGTTTGATCCCCAGATCTACCGAATTGAAAATGGTGTGAGTGAACAAACACTTGCTCTCCCATCTTCAACAATCTTAGCTGTGGTGCCCTTGAGCAAGGCACTAGTTTCCCGATTGCTCCCCAGGCGCTGCAGCCATGGCTGCCCACTGTTACGGGTGTGTGTTCACTACTGTGTATGTACACTGGGACGGGTTAAATGCAGAGGACAAATTCTGGTTATGGGTCACTCCATATCTGGCCAACTGATCACTTTCCCTTCTTTCACTTGATTAGGTTTGTTGATTCAGATTACCAGTTTTGATCTTCATGAACACTGAGGGGATAAATTATCTTTACGTTTGTTTGTTTAAGATTAAAATTTAAACCTTCAGCCAATCATAATTCAACTCTATGGACACATTCTCAAGTACTAGCCTGAGCTAGTAGCCTGAGCTAGTAGCCTGAGCCTCATTAAACAGTGCCAGAAACCTATGACGTCCCAGACACTCTGTCCATATTAACTACAGTCAATGGTTTTGTCGTGTATTTTAACTTACATTGAGTAAGTTCACTGCTTTCTTACTCAGACACCTGGAGGTCAGAAAAAGTTCTGATTGATAGAGGCTCAAATACTCATGTCTCTCATATGCAAAGAAGTTCTGAAATCTTTTGTAATAGTCTGTCACTGTTGAAATAAAAGTTAAAACATTAAAGTTATGAACTGGTGCTTTCTTTGGCAAACATTCAAATACTCTCTTCCCTCACTATATGTTTTGCAATGCAATGCAATGCTAAGTGTTAACTCTTTACAACTGTTAGTTTCTATTTAATGTATGTGTAAAGAAAGATGTCCAATTTAGGGTTAACATTACAGATTTAAAAAGCTGTTTGAAAGTAAAGTCAATAAGAAAAAAAAACTTAAACTTAAATTATTAAACTATTGTTGAATTCAAGATAGATATTTGCCTTGCCCAAAATCAACGACAAAAATTACAAGTAAAAGTAAGCCAAGATTCCTCAGAAGAGACTTGCTGGTACTGAAAGCTTTTGCTTGCTGCAGAGTGTAGTCAAAGCAGATTTTAGTCATTTACTTTTTTCCCAAGGTTGATAGGAATCTATATTAGCTGTGCTCACAGAGGACCAGAAAATAGGCTAAGTAAAAGCCATTTGCAAATCCGATAGTCTGCTTTACAGACCTTCAGGGAGTTGAAGCGTGATAAAATGCCCAGGATGATAAAATGAGCTTCTGAGGATTTGCTTCCAGCTTCTGAGGAAGTTTTCAGGTTCAAGTTAGGAACTCTTTGAAAGATATTCAGAGAGTAAACTACTCAAGAGCAGATCCTTTCATTAATTAGCACACAGAAATGCTTCGATGCAAATGAAGAACTTAGATTTGTTTCAAACTGATTTCATGCACAATCTATAAAACTACCCATCTGGTGACAAGATAAAACTATTTATGAGCAAACCAAATATTTTTCTTCTTTGACCTGAATTTGAGGATAGACTTTGCCGACCATTCCAATAACAATCACTTAGCGTAACTTCACCACATCCACACAGACAGCTTTGTTAACCTTGCCGCCAGCCTGTCTTTCTGTTCAGCAAGCCTTTCTGTTTCTTCCTCTTTCTTCTCTACACATAATCAAATTGGTCCTGGTCAAGAGTTTGTGATTCCTGTCATTCCTTTGCCTTTTCAGCAGAGCAGTCTCCCATTTCAAACAGTCCAGTATAAAAGCTTGACATTGAAACTGAAAACCTTTCATTTGTGATCATAAAAAATTTTATTAATATGGTTAAGTCTCATTTTACATCCATATGGTGTTGATCTTGAAAACGATAGATAGGTACAGTGCACAGCAGGTATCCTGGGTCCTTCCTCTATACAGTGTTCGGTTTAGGGATGCGCCAGTCGACTGGCCATAAATCAGCATCGGTCAGTTTTTTTCACTTGTTTTTGCAAATGTTGCTCTAACGAATTTTCATATCATGTGATATTTGCCTACCGTTACTTTAAGCTGACTACAGTAATATATAATTCCCCTGAAAAAGTAATTGAAGCAAAAAAGAAAAAAATATATAATAAACATGTTTTAATATGGATTCATTAAATGTTCTAATACATTATTTCTTAAAAACATGGTTTCAATACATGGTTAATAATTTTAGTCTAATGAAAATAAAATAAAACAAAACATGAAAGGGGTTTAAAATGCTTTCAAAAGAACAAAAGCGTTTACTGTCACAATAAGACAAACAATAGTGTTTATTCCTAGTATATAACAGTTACTACATGATCAATTAAAACAATTCTCACAAGGTATTCATTCCTCTTTTCACTTCAATGTTTAGTGTCTCAGCTACTTGATATATACTTTTACTTAGCAAATTACATATCATCTCTGCTATTAATGTAAGTTTTAATTACGCTTTAAATGCATACATTAAGTTATAAATGATTCGGATCATGGGAAGCACAATTAATTAGTTGTTATCCCCACATATATTTTATGAAGAAAAGGATCTGTTGTAGAATTGTCCTGTTTAGATCACAGGTGTCAAACTAAATTCCTGGAGGGCCACAGCCCTGCATAGTTTTGGGCCGATTCCTCTAATTAAGCTCCTCTTGGCTCTGTTTAATGTTACTTCTGTGTCTGTTCAAATAGGGTTGGAATAAAAACCCGCAAGGGCTGCAGCTACATTCAAGTTACAAAGCTAAAAGATTGTAGTTTAAGCCATGTTAATGCATGTGTTAAATGTAAATTTAGGTGAGCTTTGTACAATCTTCAAAACAGAGATTTTTGAATTGCTAGATTTTTGTTTTAAACAATTTTAAAACAAAACAATTTTAAACAATTTGTTTTAAAAATATACAATGTAATAAAACCTGTATATATCTCAGAATCAAACAATTCAGATGTACAAAAAAACAATGATATTGATAAACGTGTACAAATTTAGAAATAAACATCCTGCATGCTTTACACAGGTCACTTATCTTGACACATACTAGTGATGACGAATTAGCACAGAGAAGGGGGGGGGGGGGATGTAAGTCAACTGCAACCTATAAAAGGAAAACTAAATGTCAGATATAAAATCCCACTAGTTGAGGGGGAATAAAAGGACACTGAAATGGACAAAAAGGAAACTGTTCTTTTATCAACTCGGATGGCATTTCCTGTTGGTTGCCTTGAATACTTTTTCCACAAAATTGCATATTTCTAAAAGAAATTGCATAGTGAAAAATCATAAACACCATGTGAAATGTTTTTCTTGTGTAGTGACATTTGGTCAGAAAAACATCCAATCGAGGCCATTTATTTATACACGGATGAAGCATGATTCTGACTTTATTAATACAACTACACCAAGTCGTTATTCAGGAAACCTGTGTGAACATGATTGAACACACCTTTAAACTACTGAAAACACATTAACAGGAGCATGAGATCAAGCCACACTTTTTTTATTGGCACATAAAACATCCAATCACAAAAGCAAAAATAAACCACTAATACCCTCACCACCAAATAACCTGCAGCTTTTAAGTTAGTCTTGCTTGTGGTGTGGCGAAAGGTCAGCCGGTGACATTTAGTGCCTCTGTCAAACATCTATTCACAATACAAATGTATAGGTCAGGGTTCAACAGTATTAACCTTTGCTAAAGGAAAAGAAAACATTTTGGCTTGGATTTTTGCCAAACATAACCATATATTTTAAAGAGAAATGTAAACAGAGTGAAGAATGACCAGACATTTTGTTTAAATGCTAAATCAAGAAAACCTCAAACGCAGCAACATTTTTATGTAATCTACCAGTTAAAACATTAGATTTGAAATGTATTGTAAAAAGTTTCCACAACTGACTGACAGACAGACAGACAGTCAGTCAGTCTGTCTGTTACATACTGTAAAAAAAATGTATTCGTAAAAGAGATAACACAAGGAAAATGTAAATCCAGAGTTGAGTTTTCCCAAAAGAAACCATTTCTTTAACTTAGAGTGATAAAATCACAGCTTTAAAACTCCAGATAGTAGATGGAGTTACTTTACAATGTGTTTGATGCTGTTAAAAAGCTTAACAATCCGTATGACATGATTAATAATGTAGAAAATCTTGTGGCCTCATAGTAAAATATCCCTTTAAGGTTTGAGTTGTCTTATTCAATGTCAACATGAAGCCAAAAGATGAGTTGCCATGCCATGTGTGGGAGATGATAATGAGTAGACCAGTATTTATGCAGTACAACACCTTATAATTCAAGCAAAAACAAATCAGATAAACTAAAAATAAAGAATTTTCTACTCTGTTCAAATGCCTCATCTTAGCGCTAAATATATGTTTTAAAAAACAATTAATTTTACATTTGAGTTTCTTCTTAATAAGAACCAATCTATAGATACATCACTTACTCAGAAGTTATTTTTCGAGGCCAGCATGTGTTTGGTACTTAACAGGCAAGTTCACGTCAGTGACAGATGCACTGATGTGATAATCTGATGGATGAGCTCTTGTTAAACTTCAACAAATAATAACTAGCATTAGGGGCCAATCAAGTCGCTCTTGCTTATGAATGAACTCTGAGCAGTTCGTCAGGAGGAACAGGTGGAGAGCCACTGGACTTAGATTAATAATGCATGACAACAATCATGCAGAGCTTAGAGTCACATCAGGCCTTTGTCCGTCATGGCTGAACGGTTCTTAGAAACTCCCTGCTTCATTATCTATCCTACGGTATGGACTGCTTTTTGTCTAGTTCTGTGGTTAGGTTTCATTTAAGTGCTTTGTTTTTTTCTGGAGATATTCTGAAAATGCACTGTAATCTTTACAGAGTCTAAAGGGTATGTCTTTAATTTGTATTGAAAGGCTGTTTGAAATCAACACCTTTAAAAGAATGGAACTCACTGTTAGGTTGATATTTGTTTCTCTTTCGTCTAACACATGGCCCTCTTAATGGGGGAGGTGTTTCAAACTGATATGGACGTTGACTTGTCTTAAAGTCTGACAAGCTGATGAAACATTTGAAGACAAAAAAAAATTGTACACAAAATATTAGTAAATAATTGAAAATTTCTTCATCAAAGATGTCAAAGATGTTGAGAATATGAGATTTTATTTCACCCACGCAGAGAATCAATACCTCCTTTTCCAACCAATGGTCACATTCTTCATCATAATTTTCTGCTCTTATTATTCCATATTTTGATGATTTGTATAAGAAACTACTTAGAATAAAATACATCAAAACATTAACTAAAAATAAGACAAAAATACTTTCATATAAACAAATATAATTAAATTATACAATAAAAAAAATATTAAACATAATCATAACTAATTAGGTTTTGTATAATCACCAAAACCACTATACAAAGCAAAAATAATGAACTTTTCTCATTCAACATTTACTAGTAATTTAACAATCAACTGTATAAATGTAAATTTAATATGATTCCTTCGTTGTATTGTTTGTTACAATTTTAGAGAAGTCCAAAAAAAATGTAATTTCTAACAAAATACAAAAAACAGACCCAAACTAAAGATTACTTCACAATATCTAATAATAAAATATATCCTATCATTAACATATCTGATAATAGAAGAAATACACTTGATCAATTAGAAGTAACAGATTGGCTGTAGCTGTAACAGATCATTTTAATATTATTTTAAGGAAGGCCAGACGAGGGGAATGCAATCGAAGGAATAAATAGGGCTGGGGATGATTAGGGGAATAGATATATTTGAATGACTGTAGTGGAATTGGTGATGTCTAGTTGATTAGCGTTTTAGCACATTAACAGTATTATCAATGTATTTAAAAGCTTGCTTGTTAAAGTAATTTCTTCTAGAAGTATGTCTTTCTCTTTGAGGGAACTTCACATTTTAAATAATAATAAAAAAATTGGCTTATATAATGAAGGATAGAGCGGAACAAACAAGCCTGTTGCAGGAAAAGCTTTTTAGATTGACACAATGGTTGTATGAAATACATTCTTCTACATGTCTCTCATCCATGTGAGGAATGTGTACATTATAGCCACAACTGCTAATGCAGATTCCTGCAGACAGTAACATAAGCTTGATTTTTATCTAGATTAAAATGTTTCATTTAAACTCTGCCAAAGGCATTAAGAATATGTATACAAAATAATCACTTGCTATTTTAAATGGTTAAGCAAGAGTGTATAAGCAATTCATAAGTTGATAAAAACAAGCACTTTTAGTTAATTGAAAGACAAAGAAGTGAACTGTAAATACATATATATATATATATATATATATATATATATATATATATATATATATTTTTTTTTTTTTTTTTTTTTTTTTTTTTTATGTTGGTGCAGGAAGTAACAGATGTTACTAATAGCTGCAATGGACGAGATTAGTCTCATCCTAAAAATTCAAAAACAAAAAGCAATCTACAAAACCTCTTTTATAAAGACTTAAGTTGAGGCAAGGTATTCTTGTTTTTATCTGTTAATTTGAGCAATAACTCAAAGTTAATGTCACATAAAATTAGAACAGATCTTGCTTTTTAATAATATCCATAATCTGTTGAAAACATTACATATCAAATGTAAAAAAAAAAAAAAAAATTATATTTGCTTATTTTTTTGCCCAATAAGAATCATGCACGTTAACACTGGCTCACCACTATTGTGTTCCAGTTTGAAATCCCAGTCTCCTTTAAAAATCTGTGTCTGATAAAGGACTACTCTTTGTGTCTTGTTACTGTGCTCAATCATGATAATAATCTGTCTTTCTCAACCTCACCTTGGTAGAATAGTTTGGCTGTTCCTTATCAGTTTTTAAGATTCCTAAACAGCTATTTCATTTCAGTTCATGACTGGAAATAAAATTACCTTATACAAATAATGCTCAATTGAAGATAAAAGGTAGTAGCACAAAACATATCTATTTGATTTTTCTTTTGCTTGCTCACTTTGAATGAACAAACTCCACAAACATAAACAGTTGATTCTTGTTTAAATTTATGATAAATAATAAAATGTTGACATAAAACTGTACTTCATACCAACATTGTCCTCTTATTAACACATATTAACACTCAACGTTAACGGTGTAATATTATTTTCCTGGGAGGCAAATTTTACATTGAAAAAACACTAAAATTAAACAATAAAACAAACACCTTGACCAACAGTGCCTTACTTTAATAGCACCAGGTGATTTGATGTAACTTTGTTTTAAAGGTGCAGTATGAGTTTTTTTTTCTTCTTTTGGGCTGACATGTCTTAAATAAAAACTATAAATTTGTACATTTCGTGTAGTGTATATGTACTGCTATTTGTTTCATAGAAAAAATGAAGGTAACTTTAATGGACACAAAAATCCAAAAGCTGACAAAAGAGAAAAGCAGAACTAACTCTCCTCTGCAATATCTAAAATGAACCAAAAGGGGAAAAAAAACAGGCAGCCAGATCAGGTAGAAGCTGCAGGCAGCGCTAGCATCCTGTGAGGGAGACTAGGCCCTGGAGAAGAAGGTGGTGGGTAAATGCATAGGCCTGGAAGTGACTAAAGCACAGGTGAGGTTGATTAACTTATGAGTGAACAAGCAAAGTGGAATATTTGGATTTAGAACTGAGGGGCAGCAAAATCCTGACACGTTATCAATTCCAGAAATAAATGTCAAATTGTCACATGTGTTAATTGGATAGCTTGATAGCAATTCAATTCAACATTTAGGCCATTTGTTCATCACTAAAGGTGACAGAGAGTGAAAAACTGAGAGTGTGAAACAGCAAGAGGCAGAGAAGGATGGCATGCTGTTGAAGGAGGGCACAGGCACAGGGCAAGTTATGCTCCAAAGCTACCCTAACAGTCTGAACAATTTCCTGTATGCTTTCCCACGCTTGGAGAAAGTGAGAGGGGGAGAGAAAGAAAGCAAGTGAAGAGAAAATAATGTGAGGAAGGGAGATATAACAGCCAGAGATAGAGAGAAGGAGAGAGGAAGTGTCATGCCTTCATTTACAATTAACGGATGCACTGACGCCTTTCTGTTCCTCACTGATGACAACCAGCTGTCCATAACAGAGTAGGACAGCACCAAAGAAATGAAATGCAATACGTGGAGAGAAAGATGTATGTGGAGTGAAAGCAGACAAATGGGAAGAGCAAGAATAGCCAAGTCTCTGTAAGTGATCCAAAGAAGACAGGGTAATGCTATATCGTTAACCATCAGTGAAGATGGGCTCCTCATCCTCTTTCATCAGAAACTAATTGATGAAAAGTGAACACCAGAGTGCTATTACCCTCCAATCCCAAGCCACAAACTGCTATTAAGAATTAAAAAACATGTCCAAAATCCCACATCATTTAGAAAGCAAACAAATGTACAAATTCAAACCAAATGGAAATTTCCGGCGCTAATGCTAATCTATTATTGATTCTTCATAATGGTGATGGGCTATTTTTTTTTTCAAAAAGCTTTTTTCTGCTGGGAAAAAAAACTATACATTTGAAAAGTTGTTGATGCAGTGCCAAAGACCCTATAGACATGCATTATTTATTGTATTTAAAAAACTATATATATATTTATAAAGTTATATATCTATTTTTCTAAATCTTATTCCTAACTAATTAGACAGGATTTATTCACTTCAAAGATTATTGTCAACATTTCAGGAATGCATATCTAACGTTTGATTCAAACACATTTAAATTTTTAACAGAAAAAAAGGAAACCATAGATTTGAAATGCCATAAGACTGAGTGCTTAAGTTTCCCGGCAAATTACCTTTTGTCCTGATCTCTTGTCTGCTCATCTAAACCACCAGAGATCTAGCCAGCACAGTCCTTGTTAGACCGAAAGTTCAGGTCTGCAACTAATCATTAAAATGCCAGACAGCACATGACCAAAGTCTCCTCAAAATGCCACCTGCCACAATGCGAAAGAGAACAGCAAAAACAAATAAATAAATCATGATAATTAGAAGATTAATCCAATAATTAAATAAATAACAAAATCCTCTTCAAACCCTTATTCCTTACAACTCAATGTACTTTGTATCAAACAGTCTTTGTAAAGATGCTTAACATACAATCCACATTTAGCAGGACATTTTGTCTTAAACTGGAAAAGGGATCGTCTTACCCAGTGGTACCCAGAGTTACTGGGTGAATCACCCACTCCTTGTTATATAGACTATAACTTCAGGCAGCCTCATATCAACTCAACCTCGCTAAGCTGCATGTACAGTGCAGTAGTGATGACTAGTTCTTCGGCCCATTGAGGAAAGCTAAACATCCCTCCTGCTCTGGTAACTGCTGCGGTCATCAGAATAAAAATGTAAGGGCCAAAACAGACACAGAGATATAAAGGAAGAGACAGGTGTCTAATCTGAGGTCAGATATGTTAAGGATGATTACATTAAAGCAAACAGCCTTAAGACAACACTTGTTAAAACTATGGCTGGTAGCAGCTCTCAAGTGAAGTTCCATGAACGCAAATTAGGGAGGTGCGATCATATAATTAGCGAACAATCTACAGGTGTTTTCAAACTTTCTGCCCGCTCCCAGATATAAAACCGTAACCACTCTACTTCCAATTTGACGGACATGGACAGCTCGCCTAGTACGCTTATCTTAATGTCACCACATACGCTTGGGTTTCTGGGCTACTTCTATGAAAGCGAACTCGTGAAATTGTAAATTCAGGTGGAATATACAACCAGCCAATATTATAATTCATTTGTTTTGTTCATTTTAATAGACTCATGACAAGAAATATGACTTGCTTTATCAAAAATAATAAATATTATCATCATCATTGGTATAATTATAGTTATAGAGTTAATTATAATTATAGACAACACCAACAACAATAACAATACTAATATTAACAATAACAACAATAATAATAATAATGATAATAATAAGTAATCTTAATTTTCCAATTTACTTCTATTAACCCAACTAACAAAATAGACTAATGCTTAGTAATTAGCATATTTTTTTTAAATGCAGATTTTATTCTATTTTATTAAAATTCACCAACATTGAAAATAAATATACCTGGGCTGATAATTAAACACAATCTGGTAAACTGACCATGTATCTTGGTAAATTGTATATATTTTTTAGACAAATTTATTTGACAGCCTTGGGTCCCAAAACTAATAAATCCATTAGTCATCAATAAAACTACATGATGATAGAAACTGTGAGATTAAAAATCGTCCATGTCATAAAAGTTACTGGCATAAATTACATTCTACATTTTTTGTTGTGCTGTAGTGATACGGTTAAGCAGGCCGTTAATAGTTTATACTTTTTCCCATAATAGGTTCTGATTTAAAATGTCTTATTTTCTCTTTTAACTAGCGTGCTCTTTAATTTGTAATGCTTAGGAAACAGTAGGCAATAATAATAAAAAACATCCAGCAGTGTCTAGAAAATATTTTTGTCTGTTAAACTGGCCGTCACTTTAGCCTTCAAGTTAGCTCTGATTTGAGCTTAGGGAACTTTCTCTAAAGTATTTTTTTTCTGAACTAGATTTCTTGCTGATATTCTATGCATTTGGCTTAAATTAAAGATTTCTTGCATGTTAAATATTAATGCATTATTTTAATTTTATTTATTTTATATATATATTTATTATTTTTATTGAATCATATAGATGGTAAATATATTTTAATAAGTATAAAATCAATGAACATAAATCAATATTTTAAAATGTTAATTAAATAAGTAAGTACATAAGCGACAAGGTAAGTAATTAAATATGTAAGTAAGTACATAAATAAATAATCAACTCTGCACGGCTTTTACATACAAATACGGAATTGTATCTTAAAAGACAATTGGGGATAAAAAAAAAATTTTCTTACAGGAAATGCCTATGGACTATTGTATTTAGAATAGATTTCAGCATTTTATTGGTACTTACAAATCAAACAATACATCACAAGCACAAAAAACCTTGACGGCATAAGAAAGAAAAGAAGCAGTCAGCTTTCCACTACACTGCTTTGTTTGTTTTGTTGTTTGTTTCTTATTTTGGGGTCTGCTCTGACAGGTCTGGACATGAAGCACACCATTTAAACCAGTTTCAACAAACAACTGGGGTATGCAATCTTCTAGAAACTACTTGTTTTTTGGAAAAAAAATTATTAATTTTTTACCACAAAAGTAAATTCCACAAACCCATTGATTAATAGATCCAAAAACAACAGAGCAGGTTTTATATGCACCCCTTTCAAATATGTTCCACACAATAAAGGTGTACATGCAGGAACAAGGAAGCTACACACACTCTAGCAACAACACAATTCCTCTCAAAGCACAAAAGAGTATTTTCCCCAAACAAAACCGGTTCTACTACAACTATGTGTGTGAATGTTTCTGCAAAGTCAGGTTTCAGTTCAATTTTCCTTTCATCGAAACCACACTCTTGCTCAAATTCTCATGTTAAAAACATCATAAAACTATCAAAAAAATGTACGAAAATATGATCTCTGAAAGACTGTATTCATGACTTTTACAACCTTTCAGTACATGGAGGCAAACGAAATTAAGTGTTTGATAATACCATCATTACATGTAATAATAGCGGCATTAAATATAAATGTGCCTGAATGTGCAAGTAAGTTACTGAAGAGATTAGATGAGGTGGCCTCTTTACTATTAACTGGAGAGGACGGGCTCCCCAGGGCCATTATTCCCTGCACCAAACAAGGTTATTGAATTTCCTCTGGCTATGATTGGCCTAGTGTCCTAATAGCATATTGCAACACTCTAAGTGAATCAAATACAACATTTTTGTCAATTCAAATTACAATACCAGCAAACAAAACCCAGCTTGATTCCACTTTTTTCAGGGGGAAAGAAAACCTTAGCTCTTCTAGCACAGGAGGGAATCTCCAACTTAAACACAACAGCAGCAAAATCACCAGTTTGTCTTGGCAACTGCTAAGAAATGGACACAACTGTGCTTTTCTCCTCAGGCTACAGAAAGTCCCCTTCTCGTTTAACACCGGAACCCGCTTACTCCGAGTCCCCATACCAAACATGCCTCGCTGATCAGTGCGGGAGTTTCAGAAAGGAGGGAAAACAACATATATAACAACTAAAGTAAGAGCGAGAGAAAATAAGGGAGGTTTCCTTGATTGAATTTCACCAGCTAAAATTGAATTTGATTCCTGAGCCGTCATATGATAAGCCTGTGCTCCGCACAGCAGGAGGAGATAGGGAGAAGTGACGCAGACAAGACAGGTAAAATTAAGTTACAGTACAGATGGAGGGGTAATAAAACTCAGTAGTTATAAAACAAATTCATGATTCAGGCATTGTGCATGCTTTGAAGTCATAAAACTTGACTTCAGTGTTCAATACTTTTTATTAGCTACATAAGGTTGGATGGCATGAAAAAGATCAAGGCAAAAGAGCTTAGGATTCTAAAAGTTTTAAAAGAAGCACTTTTAAAGTTGTCCTGTTATGTAAAAATTCTAGCATGTTTTAGTTGTGTTCCCTCAGCAAAAATATGCTCCTAGTTGAATTAAAAATTGTTCACGCATGTTTAAGTAATCCTATATCCATTTTCTGGGAGCTCAAAAAGGCTCAACGACCATAGCATCTCAGACTGATTTAATGTATTCCACTGACAAATCAGATGAATCGCTAATGCAGTCCATTTCATTGCAGAGTCAACCCACTGACTGAGGCGGAAGTGTAAGAGTAGCAGAGTGCACGCGTAAGAGTATTTAGATTGCTTTCGTTTTACATTATTAAAAGTATTAACATTGCTTTAGTATCTCATTATTTTTTTTTAGCATTTCAGAGCTTTCATGCTGCACCATCATTCGTGCAGCTCACTTTTATTTTTAATACCAAAAAAATTGACTGATCAAAGTCTGCATATGTTCCACTTACAGTCTGCTTACATGCTGATCATATTAAATATGTACAAATGTGCCTCGCATGACTCAATTCTTAAAATAAAGACCTACAGCTGAACATACAACTAGTTAGAAATTACACCCCTATTAGGAGACATTGTTAAAAAGACAAAAAGACATTGTTTTGCTTACGTGAAATTTGTTCGTGTGAAGTTACTTAATTCAAACACTCATGACTGTATGCTTGTTGACATTGAAAATATGCACTGTCTGCTCTGAAAACGACAATATTTTAAAAAGGTTTTAAGAATCTACTTTTTGGGCATCCTGCTCGACCGTAAAGACATTGTATCTATTTTTAAAACGCATTTAAGAGCCGTACAATAGTTTTATGACTCACAAAAGCATCAGAGTTGGGGTTACAGGAGAAAATGGAAGAAGTTATTCCAAGGATAAAATAAATGTAGTGTTAAAAAAACTGATTGACATATACTGCATGTTTTTTAGAAATCTAAATCTACTCTAAGTATACCCTCTACAACCTTCACAAGTTGTGTATTTTATTAAAAGTTCTTCTGAAAGCTTGCTCTGGATTTTTTATTTGGAAATACAAAAAAAACATCCGGTCATCATCATTAAAGTGTGCA
Source organism: Danionella dracula (assembly GCA_900490495.1). Lineage (NCBI taxonomy): Eukaryota > Metazoa > Chordata > Actinopteri > Cypriniformes > Danionidae > Danionella > Danionella dracula. The sequence goes on from UELW01000578.1 coordinate 1,299,753, forward strand.
GCTGCAAATTAATTGTGTTTTAATAATTATTTTTATATTAGATTAAGTGTTTTGCAATAAATAAGTGTATGTTATTGAATTAAACACTTGTTTTCTTTTGCATTTGGGTCAGATGATGAAACAATTTAAATAGGTTATCCGATTAATCAATAGATTAAAGTGCAAATTAATTTATCATCAAAATAATCACAGCCATAATTACTACCACAACAGAACAAGTTTTTTTTTTTTTTTACGATGATGATGAACAAACTTGACGAGTGAAGCGTTACTCTCAAGTTTTACTGGAGATCTTCTCAAATTTTAGCTGCACTGATATTCTGACGTAACTTTTCTCAGAATATACTCTAAACGCTTCATTCTGCCATTCTAAATCTAACCAATGCTGTGCTAGCCAGAGAAAAAGGTTCTGGATCAAACTTATAAATTATTGTGTTAGTTCCTGTACAGTACACATCAGAGAGTGTCAAATGACACTCAAATGTACTTGCATGACAGGCACTGGGCTTTTTTCCTTTTGGTCATGCATGCAAAATTCTGTAAGAACCAATCAGATTATTTATTGAGGATGAACCACATTTTAACATCCATTTACCACATTACAAATTGGAAATGTAGACTGTAAAATGGAAGAGGGATGAAGAATTTATGTTGTCACTTTTAGTTTTACAGCTGCCCAGCTTCACTTTTTTTTTTACAATCAATTTGCAAGTTGTCTTAGATCTTAACCTTATTCCAATCTTATTCTCCTCTCATCATTTATTATTATTCCTCCTTCTTTTTCTTCAACATTATTCTCCTCTCAATGCTTATTCTTCTTTCTCCTCCTCTTATTTTTTCTTATTATACAACTTTTTTCTCCTCTCATTGCTTATTCTTCTTCCTCCTTCATATTCCTCCTCTTTCTTATTCCACCTCTTTCTCTTTTTCCTCTTACTTTTCACTTAGTTCTCCTGTTTTTGTTCCTCTTCCTTCTCCTTATGATCATCTTCCTCTTTCTCCTTTTCTCTTTGTTTGCCTCCTTTTCTCTTTCCTCTTCCTTTTCATCATTCTTCTTGTGTTCCTCTTCTTTTTCCTTACCTTACATATACTTCTTTTTATATTTTAATCCAAAAGTTTGGGGAAAATATTATATCATTTTGACACAATTCTATCTCTCACATATGATGGTAAAATAGGCTATCCCAATACTAATTTTAAGGAAATTAATATTTGTATTGTAATAATATCAAGCTGTGGATATCCTATTCAAAATTCAGAATCTGCTCATAATAATAGTGATTAGAGAAATGTTTCAGCTTCATTATTCACTGTATATTTGGACCACACATGCATTTATAGGACTAAAACCTCAACAACTATCTATTGTTTTAGAAATAAACCATAAATTAGAAATTAATTATTTACAAAAGATGCTATCTGTAGTATCATGTGTTTAACAAGCTCCTGGGAGAAAGATTACCTTCAAAAATAATTTCACATACATTTTCCCAGATTTTTTTCAAACAATAGATTGATGTAGAATTCAGCTCTATTTTTTCAGAAATAAATTTTCCATGTACCATCATTTTTCCAATTCAAAAGTATGAATTAAAAAAAACAACTACAACAACTGACCATGCTGGTTCCTCCAGACCAGTAGAGGAAGAATCCATGAGGGTCCACTTTGAGGGTGATGAGACTGGGTGTGCTGTTTGCATCCTGAACACATAAACAGAGAAAGAATAGGAATTTAGCTCAAATTGTATCTAGAATGAAAAAACAACAAACTGCAGCTCACCATTCACATTTTAAAACTAACTTTTAGCTTAGCGCCTGCTACAAAAAGTTAATCACTGCAAGACAATGACATGTTTCGAACACTTGTTACACACAACTAATTGTTGCTAATTCAATTACAGTGTAATTGGCTGACACCATGGAAACAAAAGGAGCCATGCCATTGCCAAAGCACGTCGAAGAGCAACAACAATATAAATGGGCATTGCAGACACATGAGATTTACGCATGGATTATGTCTCTTGCGTGCAGAAAGAGCTGAAAGTAAGCAAGACAAATGGGAAGTGCTTGGAATGGGTGGATAGTCCTAAGGGACTGTGTGATTTAGAAATTATTGTAATGACTGAAACCAAAACCTCAAAAGCCAGAGAGAGAAAAAGACTGAGAGTGCGACATTAGGAGCATAATGCACTGGCCACAGATACTGATGGCTCCATGGCAGCTCAGATTAACAATTAGATATTACTTTTCACTGCCACAAAATATCTGCATTATTTTAATGATCATACTATATACTGTTTACATATAATTTTGAGTTAGTATTAATCTTATTTTAGCTAAAAAAAAATCTGATATTGCTAATTTATTTTTGTTCTACAGGCAAACCAATTAACTTGGACTTTCAACTTTCCCCATAAGTTTCTTTCAATTGAATCCTGTTTCAAATTACATGAGCAAAGTCTGTCATTTCCATGTAAAATTTGATTATGTTATTATGATTTCATAAAAGAAGGTCATTTAGACACACAGTGTGTGTAGTATCAAAAATCTTTAGCATAACCCCCCCCAGAGTGTTATTTAGCAAGAATAATAAAAAATAATAATTCTCTGAAAGTTAAAAAACTTAAAATGCTTGATGTAAAATTCTACAAATTACAATTCTATATCATAATTCTATATACCACCATCACTACTTCAACTATTAATAATAAAAATATTGTTGAAAATTCAGCCAGACACTGTTCTTATTTATTTATTTAATAGAATAATTTGTTTAATATCACAAGCCAACTACTAAAAAAGTACAATATCATTTCGCAAAAAAAAAAAAAACCTTAGCCGACTCTAACTTTCAGCACACTAAATTGCCTGGTTTCCTTAAGGCACATTTAAGGGTTAGTTTTAAAAAAGATTCTAGATTTGTGTCTCATTTGTGTCGAAAAAAACAGTTTTTTTATATAATGCAGTTCATTTATTTGAACCCACTGTTTTCTCAATGCATTTTTTACAAATGTATGATAGTTCACAAAGACATCACAATTGAATGTTATTTGAATAAAATAGCATAAGAATTAAAAAAAAATTATTAAAAAATAATCACCTGAGTAAGAGCTTTTAATTTGAAGATTAACAGTTGGTAAAGTAAGGCCCTGAACAGAATAATACAACTTAAAAATAGTGTCACACTTTTGCTTTACACCTCATTATATATTTTAAGTTACATTTTGAAAGGTCAGACATCATCTATTATGACATCATTCCAAACCATACAGCCATTGGTTTCACATCAGATGGCAATACTGAGGAGTCAATGACAAAGAGAACATTCCAAAAACCCTAAACATTCCTCTTTGGTCATTTACTAAAAAACAATTCAATCACTTCTGTACATCAAGGCACTTGATCGGCAATGTCTGCTCAGTCAGTGAAGAGCTAATCTCCTCTGCACATGTTCAGAGGCTCTAATCTATAGAGAGCAGTCTCCTGGAATGTTTGATTAAATTACTCTGAATGCACAGATTTGTTATACAACTTCTCTAAAAGACTCCACCTCTTGCAAGAGCACAACAACGAACACACTCACGCAGCAAGACTTGCCTAAAAACAATCAAATGCATTTGCACACAGACAGCTTTTAACGTTTGCATAATCAAATATGCTAGCGGTGCAACACTGCTGCTGAATAAGCTTTATTTAAAGCACTGTTTCCACTTTAAAACATCAGGTGAGCTCTTAATAACCATAAGACAGAGGAGGCAGGAGGGCTTGATGAAAGCATATTTAGCCTTACATAAATGAAAGCAAGGCCAAGCGGAATAATGGGAATCCACTCCTACTAAAAGCAACAGAGAGGAGAGTTCCTACCAAACTAAAGTGGAAATTTAATTTAGTGTTTGATGTATTTGGGGCGTGATGTAAATGTATAAAGTCAAGAGTTTGTGAACATTCCCCCAAAAAATGCTCTGAAACCATTCAAACTTTTAGTATATGAATCTTGAAGGATAAAAAGAGACAAAGACATTGTTGTGAATCGTATTATTAGAATTATTGTAAGAGATAATAAAGAAGTTGTGAATCAGATTTGACAACGATATTCCCTCCATCACTGGTATGAGGAATCATCTCAGGTAATTCCAACCTGATTTGCATGATGTTCACTTTCCAATCTTTTTCTAGTTGTGTAGAGGCATGTACTGTACAAGTAATTGCTGGTCTTGAAAGTAAAAATAAAAAAATGACTAAGTTTGGGCATCTGAAACCACTACTTACAATTAAGCAATGAAGTCAGAATTCAAAAGCACTCAAAGTTGTCCATTACCAATTGGAAGCGCTGAATGCTCAAATCACTATCAGAATTCATTTTGCAAACACAAAGAAATTATGCACTAGTGGTCTCAAGATTTATTCATGTGATTCATTTTTGGAAATGAACGTAAAAATTTAGCATTTAAACCAGATTTGTATGCATTTTTAGTGATTATGATGCTTTCACCTGGTATGCTGCCGTCAAGTTCGTAATTGGGAGAATGGGTGGACCTTCAATTTGGTAGTTCAAAGATTTTGGTGGCCTATAGAAATAGGTTTTCATTTTGAGGGAATCAGTGACTAAACCCTGTGAGAATGTACATTTAAAGGTTTGACTGTACATTTCACACCGGGCATGGAAGACTCAAACAATTTACATGTGAAGCCAACAGACCTGAAAAAAAAAAAAAAACACAAACGCAATAAATCTGGACAGCTCTTCCAAGTTAAAACATTTGCACTATGGAGAATACTTGCGTAAGCGTCAACCAATGAAGAGCTTGTTCAAAGGAACATATACCTAGCAGGGAACATGACATGATTAAGATAAGGCATTTAGGTCTAGCTGTTAGCGTGACTCCTTAAAGCTGTTCATGGACCCCAGAAGTTGTGCGACCCATAAAAGGTGATCTTTATGGACAAACATTATTGAAGTTTTCAAGTAATCTGGCTGTAAAAAAAAAACAAAACCATCATAGCTGTTTGTGAATTTGAGTTTGTCACACAAATTGTTACGTTGCGCAAATGTGTTTCATCTATTTTAGGTGCTTTCTCGTTCCAAGCCATAGCAGACACAGAGCTTGGGTTTATCAGTTTAGATGGGAATTTCACTCGCGAGAACACTAAGCATGGCTGGTCCACTTTGGCATCGACCACACGATTGGTTTGTGCATTTCTCTCTTGGTAAGTACAGAACATACCACTGGTTGAGAAAATAAGAAGCAACCCATGGAAGATTTAAATGCAAAAAACAGACTAATATTTTAGAAAAATCACATGTGACTTCTTCCAACTATAATGTTATTGCTCTTCTTTTTACTCTCAGATTACCTTTCTCTCCTTTACTTTATCATATATATATTTTTTTTGTTAATATTTGTGGAGGAATACATGTTTAATTAGCTTTTTAATCTGTCAGTCAGTCAACAATTTATTTATATTGTGAATGATTAGTAGAATTCTTGAATTTTAAATTATTTGTGGTTAATAGCAATTAATTTCTGGAAGAGCACATGTTTATTTAGCTACTTTTTTTACTAGGTTATTTAAAATATATAATAATATTGTATACATTTTTGTGTGGAATCCTTGACCGTATAATCAAATGACTTGCTATCCCTGAATTTGAGGATCAAATTCAGCATAACCAGAAGATTTTTGTCCATCCAGTGACATTAAAAATCCAAGAGATAATCAGCACTGGTAACAAAGTATCACATCCTTAATTATGCACAATGTTTAGTCTGAATTAACAAACAATTCCCCTTCTCACTCATGAAGGTAAAATAAAAAAAATAAAATAAAACAAAAGAAATAGTCTGTACACAGTTTTTTCCCCTGCTGTTAAGTTGGGCAGTTTTAAAATGAGCAATTGATCTGATCACTTCTGACCCCAGCCTCAAGCGGCCGATCAATAAATTACAGTTGCTGCCTGGTTGGAATGCAATTGACAAAGTGAGGTTGAATTTAGTTATTCTTTTTAAACTCTGTGTGCAATGACCTTTAAAAGATGACAGATGTATAAATTAAGGGTTAACTTTTGATTGAATCTATTTAGGTTTAGACTGCTTATGTACCAGTATTAAGAACTCTTGAATGTTTTGGAAGAACAAACTGTGAAAACTGGAAAAAATTTCTTGGCCAAATTGAATATGGCATGGAATGTCCCGGATGACCTTAGTAAAGGACACAGGCTTTCTAATCAGTGACTGTGTGTATATGTTTGTTGTGTGTGAGGGGGGTACTGAAGTGACCTTCTGCATGTAAGGGTCTCATTAGTGTGTGTCTGTGTACAGGCTTAAAAAAACCTGTCAAGCTTCTCTGACTCCCAATGTCATGCCCTAATGATCTTGACATTATTATGGCAACACTTATATTAGGATTAGGAGATCTCAGTTTAACATCTTACACTCCTGTTATCGCCATTGTTTAAAGCACTAAATATACAAATTCCTGAGGTAAAGAAAATTCAACTTTTCTCAGTATTGCGTTCAAAAACATTGAATTATCTTCATCTACATTTAATTAAATATTTTATGTTTGCTTTAAATTTACTTTAAACTATAAATGGATGTAATGTCTAAAGGTAAAAACAAGTTATACTAGTAGAAACTAGAGAACCCAATAGATTTAAATGTGATTAATTGCACAGTGGGACAATTGATATTTCTCACAAAAAAAAACTGTAATATTAAGGTCTATGTGACGCCATCAGAATTTTTGACAGTTAAATTTTAACACAGCAGAATAACTTTTCAGCCCACACTAAGGGTGCCCAAGGTTTTAATGTTTATTAAACTATTATTGTTGATGCTGGTTTTAACATAAACCATAAGATAAACTAACAAACTGAATATATCAAACACCACTAAAACACTATATTGCCAGCAAATTAAGTTGATGTAGCACATCAATAATCAAAGCTCTTTTTCCTAGGCATAACCTAGCTCTCATTGACTGAACTATTATAACTATATTTCCTTTTTTCAAATGAAAACTACTGCTCCTAAGGTAACTGTTTACTATAAGTCTATTATTTCTCAATATAGATACCCAATAGAATTTCTTTAATTAAACAACATCAAAGCTACAGTAGACATTTACGCCTGCAAAAAAAACAATATATAAGTATAACTTGATGGATTTATACATTATATTTTTTTATAATGTATGTATGTGTACATATACATACATACATACATATATATATATATATATATATATATACATATATATATATATATATACATAATACACAAAACAAAAAAAAAATACATTTATAAAATTACACCAATTATTAAAGCATATTCATCTATTGTTAAGCACCTGGATGCATGTTGGACTATTGGATTAGTGGTTATTAACAGTAAACCATTAAACTCAACAGAAGCTTGAAGCTATAAACTCGCACTGACAGAGGCACACGCGACTAAGTGTTTGAGGTGTTTGTTCTCTTATAGTGACAAATATATATATATATATATATATATATATATATATATATATATATATATATATATATATATATATATGTTTTACATATAGAGTGTGTTTTTTTTCAATTCATAATTGAACAAACTTTAATTGGGTTTGTGGTCATAAGGGAACTCCTTGTCAACAGTATTCATGTATAGACTTCACCTTTGGACTGAAAAGATTAGTAGGGTGTGTATGCAGGTAACGGATAATCAAAAACACACAGACATGCTGCAGAGTCATGCATCATCCTAAACTGGCTCATTATGTGACAGTGACCATCTTGTTTTACATGGTTACATTCCTTAGATAAGACATACTAATATTTTGATGACTGGCATACTTTGCGCAATTTATTTACCTAAATTCATCTTCCATATCTGGCATTGAAAATGAGTTTTTGCATACTGGAGATCAGTATCCCAGCTGACATTGGGTGAAAGGCAAAATTGCACCCGTGACAGGTCACCAACCCTTCTCAGGGCAAGACACTCCCTCACTTCAGAGGCAATCAACCTGACCTTCTTATTTTTGGACTGTGGGAAGAAACCAACGTTCTGAGTAAGACCACACTAGGATGGAGAAAATGTGCATCGAAAAGAAAAGGATCAGTGTTTGTTTGGGAAAAAAAAACCCAAGCAATGTGTTGGTTAATTTTGCTGGAAATGACAAGGCGCTTGGTTAAAGCCACCACAAACCTATGCGAATGTATTTCCCCACCGGCTTCTCTGCAAGGTGCTATAACACAAGAGTAACACCTCTATTAACACAGTGACTCTCCTTGCCATTGCGTGGCACTAATCAATAAAACAAAAGTCCAAGATATAACACTCAGAATCAACACCCAATTTCACAGCAGTGGTACATCATACTTGCTTCTTTTAGAAACTGTGTATGTGTATAAAAAAAAAAAAAAAAAAAAAAAAAAGAAACTGTGTATGTTACTGATTCATTCTTGATGGACTGACACCAGCATGATGAGCTTTTCATTATCCATACTTGTTCTTCGCCGTTATATTTCGTGAATCAACAGTAGGAATCCTGCACTGTGACAAACCAAGACGTAAAGGAACTTTTTTTCACTCGCATGTATCCATTGGCCAGATGTGGGAGCTTAAATTGGCGCCCATTATATTTTGCTCAAGGTGCTTACACATGCATACATTAGCACTGATAAGGTGTATAGGTGTTTGGTGGCCTTAAGTTTGTTGCCTGCAAATTTCCTTTGCATGCTTGACTGTTTCCTTGTATTTCTCTCTCAATCGCTCTTTCCTTCATCTATAAAGCTTTTTGTTTCATCTATAATGCGTACATGTTTAGCATGCATAATTCAGTTTTAAATGCACAACGTGAGGGTGAAGACCTACACGACGAGCAGCATAGGTGTAAAAACATTGGCCATAAAACTTTAATACAGTCACTAAACCAATCAATGTTAAGCAAATCTGTGAACTATGGTCTATCGCTGGAGTGATCGGCTAATGTTTGTTGCTATGGTTACTAATGTAGCGCAAAGATATGTAGAGTGAACAAACCGACTTGGACTACTTGTGCAGTTATTCAGAATTAATAAATGCCTGCCAGCCAATCAGAATTGAGTATTCAGAAAGACCATGACATAAGCTTATTTATTACATGGTCTGGGGCACTAAATAATGTCTAGGCAGCCAGGCATGGGGAGCACTCAAAAGACCAGTACACATCTGACTGCAAAAAAGAGGCTTACCCATTACAGCTAGTAGGGCTGTCAACAATAACTTTTTTTAACCAAATTAAAGAACAAAGAACTGTTTCAACTTCCACTTTAATTGCCTAGCATCGCAAGCAATATGGAGAACAATTGAGAAGCATATTACAAACAAAAATCTTGAAAGAAAAATCAACTCTGGTCCTACTCTCAATAGTCCCACACACAGAACAAATAAAATTTAATAAGGGGTTAAATTATCAACAAGGCTCTGTGTATTCATCTAACTGTTTTTTTGGAGTCCCACCCAGCTCCTTTTTTATGTCTCGAAAGTACTCTTCATAGTTCATGCACTGAGACATATCAGAATAACATGGCAGGGAAGAACTTTTTTCAGTGACACCCATCAGTCAGCCAGATGTGCAAGTTCGCGCCTGCGCCCATAATTGTAAAGTAAATGTAATCGTCTAACCAGAAAACCCTTCCTCCAACTCACTTTTATTTAGTGATATTTATTACACATCAATTGCTAATTAAAACTCATTTTGTAAACATAAAGATAAGGACCAAATAGACTTGGAACGGCGTTTATTTAATTCAGTAGGTGAGCTATCTTGTTAAGGGGTCCGGAACCAGGAAGCAACTTTAGGCCAGTACATACTAGAGGGCAAGAAGATTGTCTTGCACAGACATTGACAGTTGCCAAATGGTTTGTACTCATATATCGGATCAGCATCAAGTTTAGGTTGAATGTCCTGATAAATGGCCAATTATAAGACCGTTTGTGCTGTATTAAGCTTATATAGCAACAGATTTACCCATACTATGAACAAGCTGGACAAACAGCTGTTTGTGCTGTGTCTGTGTACTGCTGCTCTGTGTGTGAACCTGCATGTGTCAGACAAATGCCCCCATTTCAGCAAATAGCCAATCAATGTACGCTTCTGTATGTAAAACGTTCAATCAGTGAGTGCATTTGTGAGCAAAAGCAAGAGAAGTTTGGCACATGAACACTGTGCTGTTAAAGAAAGACCAGTCTGTGATGATTAGGCATAAGTCCTATGTTGCTTAAATACAGTTTGGGAAGCACATGATCTAATATTCTAAATGCATATCAAAGAGAGACCAGATATAAGTACAGTTTTCTGTCAATTGTTTGAGTTTCTGGGAATTAATAATGTTTAATAACTACATTTACTAGCTAAAATAAATAAACAGTATACTTAGCTTTAGCATTCTATAACAGACTTTTTTTTAGCTTATTTATATATTAAAACAGTAACAATGGAATGGAATGTAAATCTACTAAATATGGATGAACTGAAAATTCCTCCACCGAAAAGACAGAAACAGCACGGCCCAAAGAACATGCTGTGATGAAACCGTAGGCAGCACGTGCCTGACCGAGTCAGCAAGCACACATTTCACTGAGACCTATTCGGATCTGGGCTTCACCTGTATTTTGTCCACGTTATAAGGATCATTACTTCAGTGCAGAAATAGAGCAGCATAAATCTGAAATGATCCAGAACATGGAGAACCACTGCAAGGACAAAGACCAAACAGCACAGATCAGAGCACAAAAACGAGCCAACGAGCAACCGACTTTTCAGTTCCACACCACGTAAAACAGCTTTTGTTATCAAGAAATTGAAATAAACTCTTTGTTATGTTGAAAAGTCAGACATTTACAGGCAAATGTAAACTTCTTTTTAAACAGATCATGTTCTCAACTGATGACTCCATTCGCAAAACTACATATGCATATACATACACCTTTAGAATTCCAGATGAGCTGGTTACATGCAAACATAAACAGGGGTCAATTGGGAGAACACTACCTTCTCCAATTGCCCTACTCATAATACATGACAGAAAGCAAACTGTTAACATCTCAGTTCCTGGTTTGGTGTGTTTTCACTGATTATGTCTGTTAGGAGGTATTTAGGCTATGTTTGGAGCAGTAGAGCTTCAACATCTTTTCTGAAGGAGATCTATTCAGCCAGTGAATCTATTAAGTCAGTGCAAAGACTTAAGAACTGGACAAATGTGTTCTGACTTTCTAGTTTTGGTTAGAATTTGAGCCACTGTATTCTGAACAATAAAAAATCATAGTACTAGAGAAATCAGCTTTTTGAGTAGTTTACCTACTTGCATGAAAACATAGCAAAAGATTAACCTAAAACATGATCTATGAATGATTGCAAAGTTTTTGACATCATGAATTTAGACAAACAAATGGCAAAAAAAAACACAGAGACCAGCTTCTTCTCTGAAGGAGAAGTCAATTTGGGAGAAAGGAAAGGCTGGAGGGGGAGAGCAGAGGTCAAACACACCCATATGTGAACTTTGGGTCATCTACTCTGACACAGAGTGCTCGAATGTGCAAGGACACCTCTGTTAGTCATGTTTCTCTTTCTCCTCAATGTCTCTCCTTGCTGAAAATGAGTCTAGACTTGTTTTGCAGTCAGGTGAGACTACATTTACAGTGTAGCAACAGTCAACATTTGCAACTCTAGCTTGAGTCAGTGCTCTGAATCCTTAACTCCTTCCAGGAAACATTCGCAGATAGCTCTTATCTTTAATAATCAGCACAAAAATCCTACTATGTATGGATTTTCATGATTTTGTTGTTTATTCCTTCATCTCAAATCTCAGGACTCAAATAAAACTAGCAGATAAGACCAAGACTGTATGAAACAGGAAAGCTCTGAAGTTTGCAATCTCTCCTTGTGTTACCTTGTATTTCTGTGAGCCAAGTCAATAAGGAATCTATATTAATAAATGATTTATTAAATAAATACATAAATAATTGTACAGTTAAATGAATGCATTGTTAAATGAATGTATAAATAACTAAATGAATAAAAAAATGAACAAATAAATAAATAAAAAACTGTATAAATTAATGCATAGAAAGAAAAAAGGAAGAGGAAAAGGAAGAAAAGAAAAAAAAACAAAAAAGGAAAAAGAAAGAAAAAAGGAGGAAAGTAATAATGACGAAAAGAAAGAAATTGTTAAATAAATCTATAAATAAATGTATTAAATGAAAAAGGGAAATGCCATAAGCAAAAAGATTTCAAAGATTGCTTTTGTCTCAAATGTGATATTAATAACTTTAAAAGAGCAAGAGCTGACCAATTGGCTGTAGAGGTGACTAGTTTTAACAGCTTAAAATATAAATAAATTTTGAAAACAATTGCATAGAATGTTGTAAAATTGATTTTGTTTAAAAATTAATCTGTTCATCCTTCTACAATAAATTGCATTCCGATGATGTGTAAGTTGCACATGCAAAATTCAAAACATTTCTAATCATTTTCATAAAGAAAGCAAATCCTTCTGTTGATATGCCAAGTTTGGGTACACATGCACAACAGACATGATCAAACACGCACAACTCCCTTCCCCTCAAAGTCAAATAAAGTCTCTTCAACACAAACACACAGCTTTTTGGCACACACTGCTGAGTCAAAACAATACTATTTACCCTGAGCCATATCTCTTGTGGCTTGGAGAGTTTGAGCGTTCCAGATTTACAAACACATGCAACACCACCGCAAAGTTGTAGCAAAAGTGTACTAGGAAGAACAAGAGAGGAGAGTGAAAACAAAAGAAGAGATGCATAAATTAGGAGACTGAGAGCAGGTAGAATCAGCGTTATTATTCCCATGATTTTCTACACCATGTCTCCTTTCTCTGTGCCTCTGTCCATATCCTCCATGTTATCTCCTTGTTTGGCCTCTGTGTGTGAAACGACTGTTCACCCTCCCTCTTGCCCTCTCAAAATTATACTTCAACAACAGACGGTCTCTATAAATCAGACGCTTTGTATGTACCACTCACTGCTGTTACTCAGCTCCATTGAGAGAAATTTTTGCGTGGTTTCTTACCGTTCACACAGTTAATCACAAACCCTAAACACTTCCTTTCAAATTCCCTCAGAGAGACCCAGATGACTCTTACAACCCTTGTGAATCCTCCATCAAGATTGGTTTGTTTAGACAAGAGGGCATGTTCTTTCCAAATCCAAACTGTCCTTCTGGGTTTGGAAAGCATTTATATTCCCTCTTGAAAAAGAGTTATGTTGGAAGAGACCCACTGTGCAGCTCTCTGTATGCACATATACACAAACTTTTCAATCAATGATGTAATGAATATCTGTTTCTGTGATTCTCCCACTATAATACATTCCCTTTCCTGCACAGAGGCACCTGTTGAGTGAGAGAGAAGACACCTTTGCAATTTAAAAGCAAGTAGCTGATCTGGACAGGAGAAACAAATCCACAATTGACGATTCACTGAACTATGTGCAAGGTTTACATCCACCTTTTCTAATATTTAGAAAAATCACAGGTAAATGTAATTGTAGATCTGCACAATTCAGGAAGGACTATCCCCAAAGAAGTAAGTTTTTAACAGCTGAAAAAATAATTTGAAAAATTGCAAAGACTCCCCACCGGCCTGGACTTTTGGTGATTATTGGAGAAATGCTGCTGATGAAACAAAAACCCAATATTTCACCCCACTGTAAAACACTGGGGTAAAAATGTTGCTCTTTGGGGTGTTTTTCTGCCGAGGTGACAATAAAGGTTCAAAGAAGGGGGTGAAGTGACATCCATTCTTGGCCAACAACCTTTTCAACTCAGCCAGATTAGAATATGAAAGACTATCGATGGAACATTAACAGGACTCCAACTCAAAACATAATCAAGGCAAAACATTTATCCAGGACTCTAGCTGTAACGAAAATATTTTAATTTGGAAAAGACAGTAACTCAGTAAGACAGTAAATTAGGACTCCATTAGGGTCTTGTAGAATAATAAAAAATAAAACAAATCCTAGAAGAAAGAACTAAAATGTTAATCAAATATAAAAAAAGTCCTTTCAGACTGTGTCAGAAAAACTATGCAGAATAAACTATGAAGTTTGAGGTGTTTCTGTGAAAACAATGATGTTTGTGTAATTTGACAACAACTTTTAACCATTAGAATAAAAAGAAAAAAAAAGATTTTAAATTCTGAGTTGATCCCGTGCATAACTTAAAGTGTACCTCTTAGAAATTGGGGCAACACTGATTGCAAGGGATCTGATTGGTCAAAGACAATATTTCTAGGGTCAACATAACATAAATAAAGACTCAATTATAGAGTGATTGATTGAAGTTTATGTTAACTTTATTCTTCATCACTTGGTAAAAAGGAGAGCTGTGTATGTAACAACAGCTCATTGTTAAAGATGTTGGGTAATCTTCATTAAAGAGTTACTATAATGAAGTTCAATTTTTATATATACATTCATATCTGTTTTTTTGTTCTAGTTACAGTTAACAGACTGCTGATATATATTTTCAGCAAAACATGGAGCAAAAGGTGTCTTCCCTCAGAGTCTACTGTATAAAAAAAAAACAACCAAAAAAACACACACACACACACAATTGTAATTAAATTGTAGATGGGTGCTCTGATGATATGACTCTAAAGTGAATGAAACCAGAAGGAGCAGTCATGACGAATAGGATTGAGTTCAGCTGCAGTGAATTTAGTGATCAAATGGGATCAGATCCAACGTTACTGGTCCCAATCTAGCTGCGTTTTTGGGAAAAGGCCAATTGAACAGTGCACCAGAGGATAAAATTGAGAAGTCAATCTCACGCTAGACCTTTCTGAGAATTAGATTGCTCTAGTAAGATTACATCAGATGCAATGTTGTTTGCTTAAAAGTATAAGCAACTACTGATGTTGTCATCTATATTGAAAAAAGAAGCAAAATATGTTCTAGTCTCTCCAAAGCCGATAGTTAGGTGAAGTTTCTTAATGCAATAGGTCTACTGCAATGCAGTATTAAACCTGAACATGCTGGCATTTGATAGACAGTAGTTGCTAAATGTCCATGCAACTCATGGGACACTGCACGGAAGGTAGTGAGTAAAAAAAATTTCTAGTTATAGTTCATTCAAAGAGCGCACATGAATCTTCTTTATAGCAACAAAATTCATAAAATTACATATTTCTTTATACAGACCCATTAAAAAATTTTTTGGAAACAGATACTATAGGCTTCTGCTCAAATGGGTTGCATTTGCTAGTGTGACGGAAGTCAGAGTTTTATGAAGCAGAACTTTAAAACCTTTGGAGCTTAGGGTTGCATGATTAATCATATTTTTCTAGTGGTAAAATATTTGTGATGTACAATCAGTTCATGAAAATCGATGCCTTTTTTTGTTTAAATATTTGTTTTGTATGTGTTGAGTTCCAGAGTGACTTTATAGCTATAACCTGAGCATGCTGCTCTGAAGCAGGGATGCATTAGAAGATTTACAGTCAGTTTAAACTAAATTAACAGCATTAAAAAAGGTCATATGTCTGGATCTATTTCGGTGTGGTATCACCGACAACTGTTTGACAACAGCCTGTTCAGTGAATATGAGGAGCTTGTTTCTGCTTGTGGAAAGCGCCGGTGCCATCTTTCGCAAGTATGTTCCATGTTCATGGCTTGTATACTGCCAACATTTGGTTTCCCCTATGATATTGGCAAAAATATTCCCACAAGAAGTTTAGAGCTTTAAGAAAAAGCTGTTCTAAAATGCTCTGTTTATAATGTGTATTTCAATTAACTAAACTGTAAAGTACAATAAATAATATTCAAAAGAATAAAACTTTGTAACCAAAAGAATTAGAATCATTACTTAATCATGATAATTTTGATCAAATTAATCTGGCCTAATTTAAATGTTTGATAACAGAAACGACAAATTACAGGAAAGCTAAACACTACCAGCAAACAAACAGAAGGCTGCAAATGCGGCAGACAAACAAAAAATCTAATTGCAAGTCTGACAAAAAGCACCATGTGAGAATGTTAAAATCGAGTCCTGTTCTGGTTTATCACCACTGACAGAAAAAGCCATGCCATCACAGCACTACAACAATGTAAGGCATGAAAGCGACTCATGCAAACATCAGACAATAACTTGACAAACAAAACAACCATCGTCACTAAGAGTTCAGGCTGGCATGACAATTACATATTGCAAGCTTGCCAACACAGCTTAAAAGCCTTTATCCAAGACTGTGCTATTTAAAGATCATTCCCAACGCTTTCTGACATCAGAAACACTGTGACCTACAGCTTTGATGCCAGAGTGGAAACCTGTTTTTCACAATTACAATTCACCTTCTTCCTTGAATATCTCTTAACAGCATTCACCCGCAATCTCTGAAATTATTTTGCTGAAGGATATGTTAAAAGTGAAATGTGTTTAATATCACATGCACACTAAGGTTAGAACCATTTCCATAGACTCCTTAGAAAGTACATTTTTCATGGCTTCCTCCTGCTTGTAGATTTGTCCTGACACTGATTTTCACTCAAAGTCCAAAAAGTCATAGACCAGTGATTAATAATAGATTTACACCTGCCTACTTTCCAGTCTGGTCGATGATGAAGTCTGTAGTTGAATTCATAAAGGCCTGTGCAAACAGTTAAAGACATATATTCTAAAGAAATTGACAATACGAATTTCCAAGTACCATCCAACGTCAATTCTTCAGTTCAGTTTTGTAGCCTCACCCTGCTGATCGTCCCTTTGATTGGCCTTATTTGATTGGACTATGTGATTAATGAAAACCCTTTTTGAATGAGTTTTTCAAATCGGCTGGTAAGTGATACGACTAATAGAAATAATAAAAAAAGAATAAATAACATTCATTCATCTTCATGTCGGATTTCTTCCCTTTCGGGGTCGCCACAGCGGAGTGAACCGCCAACTCTCTGGCATATGTTTTACGCAGCGGATGCCCTTCCAGCCGCAACCCAACGCTGGGAAAAATAAAATATATGTTATAAATAACATATAAAAGAATAATCTTAATCATCATCAAAATATCTGGAGAAAAGTGACACAAATGCACCTGGACTGTGGGAGCCTTAAAGCAGATATCATATGCCCAATTCTCAATGTAGTTTTTTTTTAGCTTTTTTTGGGAAAATGTTTTTGACTGGACAATGAAACTGAAGCGGTTGAGCTGGGAAAAATCCACAAGATCGCCTGATGTGGTGCATGACCACTAAACCAGGTACCAGTATATTAATGTGATTATTGATGGTAATTAAGAAAAAAGTATTATAAAGACAGTTTTATCTTGTCAACTGATTTTTAAAGACCTGCTCCTTACCCCACCCCCACTGCACTAAAGCATGTTGACATGAAGTTAATTTTTCCTCCGTAATCAATACTTGTCCTCTGTATGATCAACAGTTCAGTTGTTACGAGAACATGACCCTGAAAGCTCTTTGTGCAACCAAAAATAACAAGTTTGTGACATCACAAACAGAGCAATGTGTGTTCACAACAAACTCTAAAATTATAACTAGTTGGATACATGACAGAGCAGAAGACATTAGACAAAACCCAACCCCGACTGTCAGAACCCGAACTATCCAGGCTTTCCCTCACTTCAAATCTGCATGGGTGAGAAATTTACAAGTTAAATAAATCATTTAGTATGTTACATCAGATGTCAGGATAGATGCCGAGCAGGTTAAATGGGAGCTTCAATGAAAGCGCTTTTGAGCTGGAAATGATAGCGTCAGGTGTCTTGGACTCTAGAGGCAGAAATCTTGAGCAATTTTGCAATACGTTTTTAAAGGCGGAGTTGACTCCATAGACGAACATATTTTTTAAAGCTACAGCTGAACCCAGACTTTATAGTAGGCTAAGTAATTTATCCCCAATAAATTTTAAAGCATAAAACATTATAGCACATTCAAACCTGCCACTGCTTATGACCACAATGATAAACTTCAGTTTGAAAGCACATGAAGACTGTAATCAAAGAAAACAAAGTCTCCTCTTTTTTATGTGTACAGAAACATTTATCTTAAAAAATGTCACACTGAAGTCAACTGGCCTCGGGTTAGGACCATTTATTGTTGTAATGGATATTCACATTCCGGGTTTGTTCAAAAAAGATAAATAGGCTACTTTGAGATTAAAATTAACTCTACAACAGATAATGAATACATGGGAAAGAAGGAACCTCCTCCTTTGTTGCAAATTAGCAAATATGCACTGAAAGAAAAAAAAATCTGGTTCTGGTTCTATGTTCTGACAGAAAACTACTTGAACTTTCAGGTTTAAATGTCCCTTTCAAATGTTTTTTTTTTACATATAAACATTTTAATAATAAAAGCAAACTAGAAGTAAGAGAAATAAGGAAGAGTGACATTGTCGTGTGCATTACCTTCTTGCAAAAGTCTTGCAAACTGCTCATTACATACTACACTATTCTGACAAGTCATTTAACCATGTACTTTAGCAAAGAAATGAAAGTTTTCCTTCTTCACTAACTAAAAAAAGATAACAATAGCTGGCAAGTATTCAGGATATAATGTTTTAAATAATAAGTAATAATATGAAAAACATACCTCTTGACCAGGGTTTCTAATCTGCCAAGTAAACAAAACTCTGCTCTACATTAATTCACTACACCGGAAAGCTTCTTATTGGTGAACATGTGACAAATATACACCAAACTTCAGAATTAACAAATACAATGGGGGGTTAAACTTATTTCATCTTAAATGGCCAACAACTACATTTTTAACTATAGCCATGACCTCAGTTAAGAATATAATAATAGACTGTTATATTTAAACACAGCTAGTTATTTATTTATGGATGTCATGAAAGACACTGAATCATCTGCCAACGGATGTCCAAACAACAACTCGCACAGCAAATGAAAAGCCACTTTCTACAGACAACAAAAGATTGTTCTATTATTCAGATGTTTTAGCTCAGGCTCGTGCTGTCTCTTATAGACTGCTAGAACATGTCTAGATAAAAGTCACTCAGCACAAGCCACTCAGCGTTTATGGTCTGCTTAAGTTAATTATTAATGTCTTTTAAGATGAGGAGGCCATCGGTTGTACAAGCCCACTTTCTCACTTACTCAACAAATTCTTATCAAAAGGTGTTGGCTCTTTAAACTCCAGTAAAACCAGAGGGGATCAGCTAATGTGCTTCTCAGTTTTTTTTTTATCAAATAATGGAAAAGAGTCAATGATTTTTTCCCACTAATCCTTCAACATAATTACAACAGTAATAGCTATTCAATGAGAGATTTGAAACATGATCTGCACACACTGGCTCTTGTTGCCAGGAGAGCAACTACGTGGAAGAATTTAGAGGAGATTTGTAAACATATGGGTTTATGTTGGTATTAACCCTTTGTGCAAAGTAAGTAAGGGGCAGGATTTCCTTTTCAAGTAGACTAACAATTTTGGAAATTGGCAGAAATAGATATAGAAATAATTACTACAATATTGCAGCTTATACATAAATGAGAAGTTAAACAAAATATTAGGTTTTAACTAGTTCAGTGGAGCTTTAGTATAGCTCTGCTTTCCATCCTTGTGTCTGAATGGTCTGCCAACTTCACTCGACACTATTACTTCTGGCAGCTTGAGGCAGTTTTAATGGTTTTAGGCACTTTTATTACTATATTTATAATTATGAATAATACTTTTGGAATACTTGTTTAAGATTAACAGTAGACTTACTAAGGTATGAAGATACAATACTTTTGGCAAGTATAAGACAAGTTCACATGAACTTGTTTAAAAAAAACTTTAAAACAAAAAAAGCCAATCCACAAAAAAAAAACACTTCGAAAACATTGAAACTCTGTTCTTTGTACATGTGGACGCACAGTGTAACATATTTTTTAAAAATTCTAAATAATCAGGTATGTGTGTAGGGGTTTTTAGATTGCTCGTATTTGATCGCCTGAAACCCTCATTTTTTTTCAGTCACCAGGCTTTTCTCTAAATTGTCTTCGCATCTTAAACTTTTCTGTTTAATAGTTTGTCACAATACTTAAACAAGGAGAATTTACTTAGTATTTTATACTAACATCACAAAACAACTCAAGGAAACTGTTCACATCTTTATTATTTATCAGTATTAAAAAAAACACAGGTGAGGCTTGTGGAGAAGAGTTGGAAAAAATTATGTAACGGACCGTCTCTTAAAGGGACACTAACGTTAGTTTGTGGGTATTATGTTCATTCAAAAATTTACAGGCGCAGACTTTTTCCAAAAACCTCTTGATTGCCTATTCGGACATGCATAGTGGATACCAAAGTAAACTTGTAGCCAATTCAAAGAACCAATCAAAATGTAACCATGGTTACAAGGAACTATTGGTTAAGGGCTTCGTTTCAAACACAGACATTGACTCTTAAAAGATCTTATACAAAACCTTTTAAGAAAACTAACTGTTAATTCAATCTTCAGTCTTCAGCAGAGTAAGAAAAGGAAGGTATCAAACAATTTGGAACGGTTGGATACCTCCACAACCAAGAACTTGCAAATTGACCAGGAAATTATCAGAATAAATTTTGTTCACATGATATAAAAACGGCTTTAAATGCATAAGTGACATTAATGCAAAAGTAAAATAGTTTTAAAGTCAATTAGTTAAATTGACATTAAGTATGGAATAATGCATTTTTTTAATTTTATGATCATCATTATTAATGGCTTGTTGGCTTATGCTTGAACACAGCATACCGGAATCCTTTATCTTTTTAAATTTATAGCTGTAATCTAATGAGGTATTTAAACTTTAAAATATTTTTTTTATTTGTTCTTTTAAACGCTCCCCGTACATGGGCAGCATTTGGATTCCCATCAACTATGCTACATCAAATAAATATGGATTTTAAAAAGTCAAGCCTTAATGACATCCAGCTTAATTGATGTGCTGTGTTAAAAGAGTAAGTAATGCATAGATGATTTTGAAAATTAAACAATAAGGTTGCCAATTAAATAGAGAAATGCATCAATCACAATCTGACTAACTGGTTTACTGTAAATCCAGAAAGGGTTAAACTCCACACTAGACAAGTCATTCTCTGAATAAGCTAACGTTAATTTAACGTTACTTTTAAATGCTTGTTCCTGACACGAACGCAAAACAACACTTGTAAAACTGCTTCTTCGAAGTTACGAAGAATCTCAACAAACATAAACGAAAGGAGTGTTAAGAGACTCAGAGAAGCCGAGGTCTACTGGAGGCGTTCGACTCCAGCTCTGTTCTGGGTGTCAGATGTTTCACTGTAAATTACTTCAACATGTAACAGAAACGAGTCTCACGCCACATAAAACCCCAGACATGCAGAAGGACGTGGACCTCTTACCTCGTCCCATTTGATAAACTTGCTCCCTCGCTTGAGCACCTCATGGACCGACACCGGTTTGAGTTGTAACGCGTGCACTCCCGGTTTCGCGCCGGCCATGGCTGCTGGGTCGACGGGTGGCGACGCCTGTGCTTCCCCGTTTGAAGTCTCTGACCTTTACCGGACAGACTGGAAGCCCGAGCCGAAGCCTCGAGCGCGGCTGGCTCAACGCACGCGGACGCGACTGTCACGCATTCACGAGCAAGAGAGCGAACGAATGAGGGCGCACACTTCACCACTTCGGAGATTGTTTATTCATCCAAACACTTATCACGGCAAGGAGTTGAATTGATATTTTCCTTCCTGTCCGTCCATTCGCTCTCCAGCTCCCAGTTCAGAAGAAACTTTCACTCGACTTTGGTCCCCGCCGGAATTCACTCCTCTTTTCCTTCATGTTTTCTCCGAACTAAATGGGAGCGAGAGAACTACGGAGAATGGGAGGGAGAGAGAGAGAGGAAGTGGAGGAAGAAAAAGTGGACAGACGAGGAAGTGTTTTTCGTTTCTTCTGTCTCAGTTGTCATTCTGGTTTTAGAAACATGTGCTTCTGGATGATAGCTCTAACAAGAATCCCTTTTTGTTTCGGCTGCTTGAACACATTAAACCTGTTTTTGTGTGTGCAGATTATCTGTTGAGAAAAAAAACTA
Source organism: Danionella dracula (assembly GCA_900490495.1). NCBI lineage: Eukaryota > Metazoa > Chordata > Actinopteri > Cypriniformes > Danionidae > Danionella > Danionella dracula. The sequence continues at coordinate 1,321,831 of UELW01000578.1, forward strand.
GCCCACAAAAAGCCATGTTAGCTTACTCCCATGTTTTAAGTTACAAAAAGTATATGTCTAAATAGCTAGCGTAATTGAATGTGTAAGTTGATTATCGAGTACGTCTGACTACTTTTACTGTGTTTTTAAGTATTTTAAGAATAAAATACTCCAGTACTTAGTTAATATATACTTATCATCTACAAATATTAATAAACATGTTTGTTGGATGCCTACCAAGATTCTCAAAAAGAGACAAGTGGCTGCTTTTGCTTGAGACTGCGTTTAATTAATTTCTAAACCATTGTAGTTACTGTAAGAGCCATACCTGTGTTTTTATATTTTGGTGATTTAAGTTTGGTATATTTTGAACTGTTTGTTGATGAGTATAAAGTTTCTGGAGGGAAGGTTGCACAGTTTTGACCGCTATTGTACACTACCAATACCTGGAGTGGCGCCGATGAATTAAAAAAGGACTACATTTCATACGTCTGAGTGTTTTAATGCGCGCCGACTACACCTTCCAGTCTCACCCAGCTGCTTAAAGATTAGCTTGGCAGCTATACAGTTACATTTAGAACAGCTCATTCGTTCATTTTGTTGCCTTTAATTTCAGGGGTCTCCACAGTGGAATGAACTGCCAACTCTTCCAGCATATGTATTATGCAGCGGATGCCCTTCCAGCTGCAACCCACAACCAGGAAAGATCCACAGTCATACATTTTGAACAATTTTGTTTACCCATTCACTTGTACCACATGTCTTTGGATTTGTGGCGGAGACCAGAACACCCGGAGTAAACCATGACCATTTAGGACAGCTTTTATGGTTAAAAGTAATGAAAACAGAAGTAATTAAAGTAATGAGCTAAGCACCTGAGTAAATTTTTCATCACATGCTTTTTAATAAAGTAAATAAAAGTGAAGTAAACATTGTCACAAGTACTCATACTGAACCTCTAGATGTTTTAATTAAATCTTTACTAAGCATTCACACAGAGAACAGAAATTAGTTGTCTACGGTAGGTACTGCGTCATCTAGAATATTGGGTAAACGGAGAATACGGCTGGAATGAAGTTGTAACTTTTACACTCTAACCCTGCATTTTTTTTTACACTGGTAAATCAGTGCTGGGTCAAATATGGACCAACCTAGTTTTTGTTATTTTAACTCAGTGCTGGGTCAAAACATGACTCAACCTAGCATTTGCAGTGTAAGCTTTTGACATCCATTCACGAAGGATATTCATATCTGGATTTGAGCTACTAACCAGGAGCTTCTTCTGTTGGGGGTGATGGGGTGGAGATTGATAGGCACTCTGCTGGCATAATAAAAGCATGTAGGTTAGTAAACAGCTAGCATATCCCAAGTTTTTCTGCCTTCAGATAACATAAATAGCAGATTTTCTCTCAGCTCCACCATGCTGCCTTGATAAAAGCATACTAAAAGCTCCTCACCCAGCAATCATGTCACAGTGTAGAATGAGTTGTTGTTGTTTTTTTCAGTGCGCTTTGGAATCCTTTTTTCTAGCGTTGGTTCAGCAATGATTAGTGCATTTACCAATTCCCAGAGTGAACGCGGCATTAGAATTATCAGGTCCTCCTGATTTCATCAATGCCAACTTCCTTTTGTTGTTGTTAATATGGGAAGATATCCACGTAAACATAAGGGAGAGCAAACAAACTTTACTCAGAAAGGCCCTCAGCTGGAATAAAACCAGGCACCAGTGAAACAGGAGGTCTTTAGTTAACCACTTGTTATGGCAAGATTTTTATTTTTATTTTAAGTAGGGTTTTTTTGGTTGCTTGTTTTTAATTGTCTGCCTCTCTCTCTCTCTCTCTCTCTCTCTCTCTCTCTCTCTCTCTCTCTCTCTCTCTCTCTCTCTCTCTCTCTCTCATATTTAAATATGTATTTGTTAATGTAATTTTTTGAGTGGTCATCTCAAATGTCGCATCCGACTAAATGTTCTTGTATTTTAACTAGAAGGTTTTAAAAGAGCAGAAGACCATTCCTCTCATTATTTATAATTTAAGGCTACTTGTGCAAACAACTGCTTGACAAATACAGAGCATCCGGACTGTGTTTACAGTCTGCCTCACTACAGCCCTACGAAACCTCCTGATGCAGGCAGTCTGTAATGTTGCGTTTCTAAAGTGTAATCTCTATTTAATACATTTCTAATGTATAGCACCTGATTTGAAACCACTATTACACTCCAATATTGTGGAAATACACTGAGTGAACTAATTAAGGTCTACTTTTGTTTTCTCCATGTTAGGTTCAATCTTTCTCTTTTTGTCTGTGAATGAATGTTTAAAAAGTTCACAATTATCTTTGGCAAACCCCAATTGCCATCTAAATAAAAATTTTATCACATTTAAAAAGTCTTGATAGATTTGTGTCTGAGGCATATTTCACAGCCTCCCAAGATATTCAGTTATTTCACTTAAAAGAAATTTTTTTTTATGTATGTATAGTGTTAATATTCAAATGGATGTCCACTATTTACACTATTTAGCTAGTCCGTTATGTTGAAAGCATTATTTGTCATTGTTGGGATGATGTGCGTGTTTGAGAAATCCTAGTCTTTTCAGTCTTTGCTGCTGGAAAAGATACTAGCTATTTAACCTGCATGTTTTTTTTGTGATTATAGATTATGTCAATTATTAAAGAACCCAAACAAAACAATGCGCATGAAGTTTTGTCAACAGCATAACTCATTAACGCTTATTGCAGATTTGATCAAGTTTAAAATGTAAGTTAAACAGTCAAAAGCAGATGGTCAGATGAAACTACAGATTCTTGCATAACTGACCACAATGTCCTCAGTACTTTGTGGTGCATTTCTTGCTGCAGACAGGAGGTTTCAGCTTGTCAGCACCCGTTAATGATTACCCACACTTCTCTCTTCTCCCTCACACACCCCCCTCATTCCTGAGCAGGTGTTCTCTTCCCAAAAGGAAATACAGTATTTCAGTGTTGGAGAGCAGGAAAACTACCCCAATGCTGCCCCTATGAAAATGCACCTCGCAAAATGTTCTCAACTTTTATTACTTTTTGGATCCTCACACAAACACATATTTTCTCTCATTCTCAGCACGCTATGTCTCTTGCAGCCCTGACTGTGCAGAATCAGATCTGTAGACTCAGGAGGCCATGCAGCTTTGCCAAGGTTTGAGCACAAATGTTGATTATCAATAAAAACAGCCACTAATGGAGAGAAAAAAGATGGAAATATTACACCACGAGAGCAGAGAGTTGAAACTTTGATAACTGAGCAATCCAGTCACTCCAATAAGTGACCAGTTCTGACAAAAAGCCAAGAACTTACAAAGACACATTGTATTCAAGTCAAGATACATACACACACACAACATTATTTATGGCTCGTTTGACTAAAGTGACTCTTTTGAATATCCTACTTTCTTCATGTTTGTTCTTTCGGTCGTTTTTCCTCTGTTTTTACCTAACGAGAAAGTCCTGATACAGCCTGTATAGACAGTTGCAGTGAAGACTATCACATTACTTTTAGATAGCAGAAATGTGTGCCAAAAGCTCTGAAAGCTCATAAAAAGCTCCTTTGTTGTCAACAAAATGGGTTGTTGAACTAAGCTATTCTTGTCGAACAGTAGAGTATTGCCACCTAGTGGTGAACTTTCGTTTGGACTTTTCACTTGTCTAAATAGTTTGTGATGGTTTTTTTTATTTTAAGGGCTGGAATTCAAATTTTATTTCAGAAATGTGATTAAAAGGCGTCATTGCAAGGCAAGGCTTCCTATATAAAAAAAAACACACATTTATCTTAAACAACCCAAACTTTAAATCTTGCTATTTCAAGATTAAATGTAATAAATCATGAACAGCTACCAGGCGTTTAACATCTTTAACAAAAATTGTAGACTTTATATTTTCTTCGTTTTTTTTTTCTTTTTAATTTAAAAAGATTAAGAACATTGTGTTAAATCTTGGGTTTTGGCACAAAACCATACCGCAAAGGGCCACAGCTGTAGTCTAATCATCAAATTAGCTGTAGTCTGTCATCAAAATGGCGCTTTGATTCTTTTGCAACGTATTCTTTAGGCGTTGGCCATATCCCATTTTCGTGGATCATCTGCTGTTGTTCACCAAAATAAAAGTATTTTTAAACCGAAAATTACACTTCGCAATTAGTGTTTATGGCGAGTGAGTTGTTTAAGCGATAATTTCAATTCCGCCAGGGGGCAGTAGTGGTACAAGGAGTTGCATTTCCTCGCTACAAACTCAGTGCATTTGTTTAGTTGAGTGAATTCAATCTTAACAGAAGAAATAAACAACACTGGAATTAATAAAGCTACAGCCACCTTTCACTGAAGATCCAAAGACAGGAAGAACAGCTGAAACAACATATACATATACATGTTCACAATCACTGTTTAAATGATTTTTTTTAACAAAGTTAGTAGCAACAAAATTAGCAATTCCCCGTAGAGACAAAAACATAGTTGATTTGTTCAGACAGTTTATCTATTTGAAGCAGCCTGACAATAAAATCAGGGAAAGTAAGACACAAAAGAAGAAATTACAATTAAACTTGAAGAAATTGAAAGTGAGGAAATTTTGAGGGAGAGGCATTTCTACATTACAAAAAAATGTTTGGGAAAAGCAGTCGGTCATAAGAAACAGCACAATACTTTGACTAACTTGTTTTTCGTTTCACAGATTCACCTTATTTTGGAAGCATGAGCTTCAATGTGGGTTCAGGATTTATATGCGGTATCTCTTGCAGGTGGAGGTCACTAGGGGCGGAGCCAGGTATTCAGGGACGATTTGAAAGTAAGTGACTGCACAGCCGACCAATGAGCTGTCTGGGTTGAAGAATAACAGGTGAAGTGAATGGTTGGCAAGGATTTCGTAAAAAAGGTTATAACAGACCCACCAGCATCCCAATCTGAAAACTTGCACTGCATCCTTTAAGTAGATACTCATTTTCAGGAAAAAATGTACATCCTTTTTAGTGTTTTAGTGTTTAGGGAAACACTAAAACATCATGTGATGGGCCGCATGATTACGCATGCAGTGTGTCAGAACTTAACTCCTTCTTTCCCATGCCTTTTTAAAAAAAATATTATGATAGATATAACACGCTCTATAATGGTTTTATTTATTTTTGCGCTTCTTCTTTTAAAATAATTCCTATTACATAAAAAGCGCCCTTGTTCTTCTTCTGTCCAAGCGCAGTGGATTGTGGGTAATATCAGCCAGTTGAGGTCAATCTGCACTACAAAATGTAAACAAAAAAAGTATACATTTTGGGCAACGCTCAGCCACTTTTTATGTATACTACGAATAGGGACACATATCATTTTGGGAAGGAGATTATATCCCATTATATTAAATTAGGAAATCATCCTCTCAGAAAGTATGAGAAATGTGGTCAAAAATTAGAAAGTTGAACATATAATAACTCAAGGCAAACAATATGAAAAAGAAAGAAAAATGATGGAAGAAGTTAAAAATGAGAAAAAAATAGACGGGTTACAGTAGAAGAATGATTATTATTAAACAATGTAGAAACCCATAACAATAACTAAAAAACATATAAAGAAGTCTTTTCACTGAATATTTCCTTTCTCTATATTCACTCACTCCACATTCACACTCAAGTGGTGATAAGCTACCTAGGTAGCCCTCAGCTGCCCTGGGGCAGTCTGACAGGACGTGGCTGCCATTCCGCATCTACGGCCTCCTGCCCACTACACCCCTCACCAGTCACACTCATCCATACAGGGCAATGGGGCAAGGCCACAACGGCCGAATGGACTTGGCGGGGATCAAACTGGTAATCCTCCACTACCACCTTTCTAACCCATGGTTGTTTATTAAAGGGCTGCTTAAAAGCACAGAAAGAAGATTGTTGGCCTTAGAGCAGAGGTTGGCAAGGAGGGCCACAGCCCATGACTACTTAGGTTCAGCCTTTAAGAAACAATTTTACAAATTATGTTTCTCTTATCTTGTTTGAAGCTACACATGTTTCTTGAAACATGATTGAAACAAAGATAAGTAGGGTCTCTTAGAATGACTTTTTTGACACTTGTGGAAGCTTGACCAGCACAAGCTTATTCTACCAAGTCAACCAGTTACCTTAAACCAGCGACCAACAAACATGTTCCTAGGAACATCATAAGTTAGTCAAGCAGGAAAGTCCACTAGGGAGGTATTGTGGTTTATTGGTTGTGTTCTTTCATAGGCACTGGTCAGATTTTTTGTTTTAGGTTTGTCATTTTATCCTGGGTTGCTCAAGTGGAAAAGCCATGAAGGACGTGTGATTACAGATAAACGCTTATGAGTGGGGCTTGGTTTTGTGGTTTGCCTTTATCCCCTTAAATAATTGAAAAGTAAATAGATACAACTTTCTTTCAGCTTATGCAAAAATCAAGGGCGGTGTCTGAAAATGTTTTGTTATCAGGAAATTTAGACCTTCAACCAAAGCACAAACATTACATGAGTAATCCTTCCATAGTGCTGCTGGGATTTCTGATTACTCAGAACTCACTGAGCTCACCTTGAGCTCAGGCTGATTGCAGGAATCAAGGGTGACAAAAAAGATTTTTTTCCTCTCATTTAAACCTTTCTTCATTCAAGCTCCCACTCAGATAACAACAAAGTGTCGTTGTCATGAATCATATTTAAAACAATTTATTTTCTATTGAATCAATGGCATTAAATGGTCTTTAGATATTATCACAAGTTCAAACAAGAATAAAGGCATGAATGCTGAATTTGCAATCTTACACTCTTACCTTAGCACACCGGGACTAGGATATATTTATCATAATATGTAATTAGTTTTATATGTGCTCAGATTACTTTATTTTTGCAGTAAACAATGTTGCAACACACAAGTATCGCAATTCTACTATATAGGCCAGAGTTACTGCATGAACTGGGTTTATTGAACCATAAGATTCAGACAGACTATTTTAAATTATTCATTGTCTTCGTGTCACTTGCAAGACATTTTAAAGAGGTAAGAGTGTCCTTTGGCTTCAGTAATCAGGCGACATCTAAAAACATCTCTCCTTTTTAATAGAAATAAAATAGACTATTATTTAAGAATAGCACCACTATATTGAAAATTCTTAATGGATTACCATGTTAGTGTTTTCTTTTTGTTCATTCATTCATTTGGCATGTGCCTAGTTGCAGGGCTAGATGTGATTTGGTGATCTGGACTTCATTGTCAGGTTTTTTTTTACCACTTCTAACTATTTATTTTGAGTGTGGTAGTAATACATGTAATGATTCGAGATGTTCTCACTGGGTAATTTTTGTTATCCTGAGCTCTTAAGTAGCTCCTCACATCACTAAGACTGAAATCCGAAAGAACTATTTTAACAGTGCTTCCAACCAATCTTTTCCATTTAAAAAGCTTTATAGATTTGTGTTTGCACTATTTTTCACCGGAATTAAGGGTACCAAATGGTATTGAGGAATCAAAACTAATTCCATGATCATCCCTCATACTTGCTTGAAAAGAGAGTGTTTCAAATATTAGAGTAAAAACTGCAGACAATTCTCGTTATGGAATATTACACATCTGAATCAATCTTTGGAGTGTCATGTACAAACGCACCTTCAAACATAACAATGGGTTCTCAGGATCTCCACACACTTAGAAAAAAGTTTTGTCGCTCTCTAGAACTGCTTCTCTGCAAGGGGGCTTTTTGTTAGCTTCACACCTCTGCTGTTTAATTAATGTTGGTGCAGTGACACCCCTTTCTCTTGTATGGTGTTCAGAAAACAACAGTGACATGCCTGGCTATTTTATAATCTTTGTCGGCTTTGTTGAACAACTCTTGATGGATGGACATCAACAAAATGAGCCATATTCTCCTCTTGCTCAATGTCTTCTTTGTTTTTTTGTCACATTGTTCTTCTTTTTTTTACTATTTCCAGTCATAAGGTTGGTGTGAGAGTGTATATCAAGTGCCATTCAGCACTCTGAACACGTCATCAAAAGAGCAACCTTTCATTGGTCAACCACAAGATTTTGCCTTGCAACAAACCAAGGTGACATGGCAGACGCAAACTTTTTCAGTTAGCAGCCATTTCTCGGCCAAATTTTGTCTGGATGACCTTAAAGTTCTACAGATATCTGAATATGTAGTCCCCACTCCCAAAGAAATTCATTCATTTATTGCATACAAATAATATTACCAACAATAAATGTTTTTTAACAGCCATATAATTAGGCACCCATGCACAGTACAAAAGTTCACGACCTCTTTAACTAAGATAAAGAATGGAAAAACTCTTTCTTATGAGCGACATGCTGGCACCAATGAAAATCTTTGTTTCATTCCTCTATCATTTTTGCAGCTCACTTGAAATAACAGGATTATCTGGCCCCATTAGCCTGTAGTCGGGGTTGGTGAACTTATTAGTAGTCCTCGTTGGTAAAAGGGAGGGAGAGGAGTACACAGAGAGACTTAATAAGTAGAGAGACTGACAGAAAGGGAGGGGAGAGAGAGAAAGGACAGCCGTGGCTCAGAGGGGGTTACACACGCAGACAGACGCACGCGGACGAGGGAAGCAGAGTAGGAAGAGAGAGGAGGGGAAAGGAAGAACAAAAAGAAGGAAACAGGGGGACACTATACTGTTTGTTTTCGTTTTATTGCTTTGAATAGCAGAAAAGGGCTGCCGGTTCTCTTTAAATACAAAGATAAGCCGTTGCAATAGGATTTCAGCTTTATTTAAAGGAAGGGGAGCCACGAGGAAGACGCAGGAGTTTAAAGTGATTCACTTTACAAGACACGCGGTTTTTTCTCCTGTTTGCGATTTAGTGACTTGATACACTGTGGCAAGACCTAGACAAGAAACATAGAAGTAGCTTTTGACTCTTTAAACTTTAGCAAGTTGAGGCCGAATGCCAACGAGTTTAGCAAGCAGGAATAACGGGTAGGTAGAACCTCCATCTAGAGAACCAAACGGTCACTTGCAGCACATTCGCCGACTATGGCGGCGGTAACAAGCCCAGAATCGAACCAGCAAGCTCGGGTTTACTTCCAGACGCCCTCTGCCTCAACCGAGGAAACCGAGACCCCTGTCCGCAAACAAGGACGTGTCACCGTCAAATATGACCGAAAAGAATTGAGAAAGAGACTCAATTTGGAAGAGTGGATTATTGACCAGCTAACGGATCTCTACGATTGTGAGGTAAGTCATTCTAATACAAGCAAAACAAACATTTGTTGCACAACTCTAAAATAAAAAGTGTCACAGTGTATATACGCTGCTGGTCAAACTCAGTCACTTTGTTTCAGAACTTATCATATCTTCTCCATTATAATACCTTAGCATAATTAGCGAAATGAAAGTTTGTTTATTTACGCGTCAAACATGACCCACTTTTCATTCCCGTAGACTTAAAGTCTTAACTTTGTTAAGGGAGAGCGTGTTTTTAAGCTTACTACTAGCATGCTTTGTACTGTACGCGCTGTCCCATGACACATGCTTTGTTGGCAGATTCATTGGATTCAGGATTTCCAAGCAAAAACATATCTTTTACATTTGAAATCAATAAGTCTGTCCATTGTAGAAGCAGACACACCATCTACATTTTGGCAAATAATACATATCATGCAAAGTCTTTTGATATTAAATTATTTGTGACCTTAACACGTTTAAAATTTACTTTATATGTAAAAAAATTAAGGAAAAAAATACAACATAACTCATAAAAGGATACACTTTTCAACAAACATTTGCACCTTAAACACCTAGGTGAAAAGACATCCCCTTACAACCAGCATTAGTAAGAGTTCCAAAATAAAAGTTAAGAGGATTTCGTTCACGTCGTTTCAAGACACCTTCAGATGTGCCAATATGTTATTTTCTTAATGTTCTTTGTTGGGTTTTCATAATCATTAGCATCCATTTAACATAATTTAAAACTTAAATGTTAGTTTGAAAATGGGTTAAAATTCTCTCCTTTTCATTTATATACAACCTATCATGTGTCATACGTTAATTCATCCACTTTTACGTTTTCAGGTGTTCATGGCAAGTTATGAAATGAGAAAATCAGAATTTATTAGACCAATACTGTGGATTATCATAGGTATATGTTAAAGGTAGGTACAATCTCAGGAGTGAGCGACTGGAAAACTTTAGTATTACATTTTTGAGATACACCCAAGTAAGGTGGTTAATATATTTTTACGTTTATGCTCAAGTGAACATAAGAGTTAACCTTCAACAACTAAATGAAAACACCCTCCACTTCTATACAAAGTAATAAAAAAAAAGAATGTAACTCGGAGTATTAATGTACTCTGAGCTACTTAGCATTTGCTGTGCTGTTTCATGGGGCAGCAAAATATTTTTTTTTTACCTATAACTCATGTGGTTTTATAGGATGTGCAGATGATGTGAATTGTGGACTTAATTTAAGAAGGTTCTTGTTGCAGAGCCACATCAGAGCAGCCTTAAGACAATATCAAGACACTGTAAATGATGCTAAAAGACAATATCTCTCAAACATGGTTGTGACCAATTTCTAAATTGCAATTCTTATCAAAACTTCTGGATTTTTTTTTTTCAAGTCTCTACACACTGCACTGAAATTTACTCAATTTTAATGACAGAAGCTGTTGTCTTTTGTTCCAGCATCAGCAATGGTTGGCCCTCTTCTGGCAAACTGGGTCATCTGACACTATTCATGAAACCTGTGGCCACAAATGTTGGTGTAAAATTGGACTGTATGCTGGTGTTGCTCAGACTTCCCTCTTTCCAGCTGTACATATGAAGTTAGCTTGGCTCTCGCTACCCTTTTACTTACTACTGGCTACAGAAAGGGATTGCCCTTTAACTCCTCCACATTTCAGACACACACAAACTAATTTTGTAAACCAGCAACAAGTTAGAGTGGAGAGGGAGAGAGTATTCAATTTGACTCTGCAGTGAGAACCCTTTGCTTAATTTAAACTGGTTAAAGTATAATAACAGCCTAAAGTATAATAACAACCATACACATACTTATTATATTTATTTTTATCTTTAGATTAGATCACCTGTTTACGTATGTAAACTGTGTGTACTGTTCAACATTATTGTGCCATTTAATGTAAAGTGCCATTAATGCACCAACACTGGAGAGTACTCCTTTACCACAACAATTTCCTTGTGTGTCAAATTCTGATTCTGACAAACAACTCTGAAGATGTGTATGCATCTAAAACGGCATGTTAATAACTGCATTTGGCACTTTTTTTTTTTGACTCGCACAAACCATCCGATTCCAAACTATATCTGGGCATGCTGGTCACATTGGCATTGGACCAATCTTTGTTGGGTGTTAGATAAACTGCGCAGCAAATACAGTTTATTTAAGACAAGCACACAAATCAACAGAGATATTTAGAGAAGTTAACATGGTTCATGCAAGTGATTTTGAAAGGAAGCTTCAGTTGATTCTGAACATGTGGTTTGTCTGGAATACAGCTCAACTAAAATACCCTCCCCCAATCCATAAACTGCTCTGCCAGATATAGGCATACACATTTTCTTCAACACATCATCCTAAAGCAGAGTCAGCATGTTAAATCAGCTTTGCAAACTTTCCTTGCTTTTTAGTGAAAAACGATGCATGACATGTCATTCCCTCAAAAGCCTAAATCCTTTTCATTTAAAGCTACTTAAATTGTCAGCAACAAGATGCCAGTTTTGGCATGGAATAGAAGCCAACATGGCCTATACCGTAGAGAGAAACAATCAAGCCTTATAATCATACTTTCCGCACAGTTTGTTTCCCTTGTTATGATAGCTTTTCAAAAGGCTGGGAATTGCTTTGTTAATAGCATTACAAATGAATGCCAAAGTGTGTGGAGAAAAAAACAGCCAATTGATGGAGCATAACAGACGGTCTGTGAAAGAGTTGAAGAGACTGAGGGATAGAGAAGGACAGCTGTGGCTTTGGCTTGAAGCACAAGGGTAGCGTTGAGAGGAAGGGAGAGAAATGGTAGGGGAAAAAAACCTTATGAAGTCACAGAAGGAACACAGCCAACTGTTATTTCTCTGCTGATCTTTGTAGCATGTGCAGTTAAAAAAAGCTTCCTTTTAATTTATTTTATGTATAAATGAGTGAGAATGTTTTAGCAAGAGAAGCTATTTGTTTTTTCCCCACTTTATTCCTCTGAAAATTCTCAGATTTCACTACTTTCTTAACAACAAAAGCTGACTAAGCCAAGAAAAGGAGTTTGAACACAGGACAGGGCGGCAAATGCATCTTGAAACTGACCTTATTGTCACTAGTGTTGTGTTCAAACTCCTCATTCTCTACTCACTTGGCAGCTTTCATTGACAGGTGATAACGCTTAACAACTTGGAGACAAATGAGAGAAATGTCATCCCCTAGTGTGTTTTATTGCAGAATAATGACAGGGGTGAAATTTAAGAATGGTTAATGGGAATGGCAATGATTCAATAGTTTTGTCAATGAGCACAGTTACAACCCCATAATATGTCACTGATTTGTGTTCACATTGTAAGGGTCTCCAAACACTGAAACAAATTGATATTCACTCGCTCTTTGGATATCTTCTCTACAGTGACAATTTTTGCTAGCTTCACACCTCTGCTGTATATGGCGTTACTGGAACCACTTTAACAAGCTCGTTTTATCCTTTTTTTGGGCAATGTCAAACAACTATTGATGGCCAGACAGTAGGAGCTTCTTACTGTCTGAATTATTTTCATTGACCGTAAATAACATGGACGTAGCATGCGTGAAAGTTTTTATCAACAGTGAAAGAAGCTCAAAATGAGCGTAGCCAGTCGTTATCATCAAGGAAGTGCATCACTTCCCGGTAACCAAAAATTGGTCCAGAAAGGCGAAACATAGCTGTAGCACAGACGTCTGAATGGCTGAAGGTTTATATTTTATTATATCTTAAAAACAAAATGAAAAATAATTAAATCCCATTTAGAGTGTTGAAGGTTGAAACTAGTGATCTGAAGCAACAAACATGGAAATGTCACAAAGGGATTTTTCACATTCACTAGTCTGCTCATTGATCGAAAGCTCTTCTATTTGACAGTTTAAAATCTTAATGAAAAAGTGCTGACTATAAGTACACCCAAAAAATGCCATTGTCTGTACAAGCCTCTTTGTGTCTGGAATTGCCAGTTTGCTTCTGTGTAATGCAGATAAGTAGAAAGTGACTCATGAGTAAAGGAAATGCCGATGAAACATGAAACTGCAGGAAGTAAGCGTGTGTTTGTTGCCACTGTCTGATGTTTTAAAAAGGAAAGGTCACTACAGTCTCGCGACCTCTGCTTTTGTTGCAGTTTTATGTGTGTTTCATAATGAACTGTTAAGTAGTTAGCTGCTCTATATTTGTAGCTTGGCGTTTTGTCATCTTTTTCCTACTTGACTTTCATTTTCAGAGTGTATTTGAATGCATGATTTCCTAACATGCTAGTGGCTGCTAAGCACAACCCCCTTCTGATTACGCCTGTGTAATGGAGTGTGAGAACTGCTTGTTTCAGTTATGTTGGGGAACGAACAGGTTTGGGCCTGTTCTATGAAGTTGAAGTCAGAGTGCACATTTAAATGACCAGCTTTGCATGTCTGTTAGAAAATTGTGTGCTTGAAAATGGAAAGTATAATTCACAACTATGTTTCATATTAATCAATAACAATGAGTTAAACTGAACAAAGGCAGCAATTCTAACATTGCACACTAATCTAATTCTAGTTTTCATGGCACACATTATCACTAGTTTTAATGTAAAACAGATTTATTTACCTTAATAGAATATTTAATACAACAATATTTAAACAACAATTTTACGATGTTATTATTGTGAAATATATAAATGTTTGTACACTATTGCTTTTAGACTTGAACTATGTGGGGCTTAGTGTAAACAAGTTAACAAAACCTTATTTGTTAGAATATATTTAAGCAGACATTAATCTATTTATTAAGATATTTGCTCATTTATTTTACTTACTTATTTCCATATATTTTATTAGTTTATTTTTGTTACATTAAAACAGTTATTTAAATATACTTTTATTTTTGTCTTTTTATAACTGTACTGTTCTGTACTAGACTGTCATCTCAGGTGGTAGACAGTATGACATCTGTTTTAATCCTGTCTATATTTGTCATTTCTGATCCCCAAAAAATTCTGGCTTCCCTGAATAAGAGACTGACAGATGAAAAGGTTATTGATCTGTTAAAATCAAAGTTCTTGGTGGTCTACTCAAAGATCCCAAAGTTAAAGTCTAATCTTGCGTGAAATCGCCTTCCATTTTCCCAGGTGAAGATTGCAGGCTGTCTGACTCTCTAATTTTATTACCTGAAATGCAATAAGTAATTATTTTCTCACAAACAAAGACACTTGATATGGTAACAGTTTAAATGTTAAGAGCTGTACAGCATATGTGAATATAATTTTCATTTAGTTTCTGGTGAGATTTTCTTGTTCAATATCAGATATCTTTTTATAATTAACTTGCGTGATAAAAAAAAGATAAATACGTGTTTACAGAGTGTTGCCATTACCTCAGCCTCCCATTGAACTTTAACAAACTGCCCGTCTGTAATAGTTGTTATCCTGTCTTAATTCTATTTTCATCATGACCAGGAATCCACCTGTGAATCACCAGCAGCATTAGGTCAAAGGGTGTTGCCTGAGCAGTGCGTAACCCTCTGTCCTTTGATAATGTAGAAACTCTTTCATAAACAGAGAGCTTTGCGAAAATTACTGTTAGAAACCTGCAATTACAGCAACCAGTGCAGCTTAGCATGCACTATTCCACATAACTGGACTCCAGTAGATGCCAGTCTGCAAATATATATATATATTCAATATGCTTTCACAAAGTTCTCTTTTTTTATACTGAACTACTACCTTGGGTATACAGACATGCACGAACAAGTACAATCCTTTCAAGATGCCCTCTCCAAATATTCTTAAGAGCTCTATCTAGAGAATGTGAAGTGCCTAACCATTTCATTCTGCCCTAGATCTGCTGGAAAAAGAGAGAGGTTTTACCCTTTTGCTGCCCGACACCTCTGCTTCTTTGTTTGGTTTAGGAAATATTTTAAAGGAAGAAAATACAGGTTCACTGTATAAAAGGCTATTACACAATATACTCATCCTTGCAGATTTTTGTTGCATTTCTGCTCACTGCATACTAATTTGGCTCCAGACAAGCAAATAGGGCTACTTTCAGACCCCTTTTTTTGCTCATATACGACCTGTATTTGATATTTTCAGGGCGGTCTGAACAGCTTATTTCCGTTTTGTTTAAAACTGACCCAGGTCGCTTTCATATGTGGTCCTGAATTCAATGCGTATCTAATTTTTTGCAATGTATGTGCATTTTCCATCATCGAGCCCAACTTAAACACAATTTCTAGTAGATACTGGATCTTGTTAGTCTTATATCTTATTAGTAAGTTGCTGGAGAAGACATTCTTTTACTTAAACGGTTACAAGAAGGGCCCAAAGATGTTTTTAAAGGTTAATAAATTTGTGGTTGTTATCCAATTCTTTTTTTACTCATTTTAATATTTGTTTTTTTTCTGTCTCAATCTTTTTCTTTATATTATTTAACACAAATAAAGCTGGCTCTGATCAGATATTTACTCCCACAAAGCCTCAAGCATTGGCCATAGCACAAGCTTCAGTGTTTACATCCGTTAGGAGTACATTCTGGGGGACGTAGTTTCTAGAAACTATGCAGTGTAACATTGGAGACACATTTCGTTCACACAAAAGACAAATATAAGATGCATGTTATTTGTTTAGTGGACGAGCGCCACCAAAAAAATCTCACCAAAAATTCTGAATTGAGCATTAAGACCTGCAGTCTGAACATTGTATTATCAAATACTGAATATAACACTCATTTAGAGAGAGTTTTAAAGAGCTCTTGAGTAAAAAGTCACTTGTGTATGTTTTGGGGTGCAGAGTATAGTGGCTGAGAGAGGCCAATGAACTGGCACTTTTTTAAAATATTGGAAAATGTTTGAATTTAAAACATATACCAATAAATCATGAAATGCTTTAATAAGATAGAGTTCAAACAAACCGCTCCTTGACCAGCTCTGGTTGTGTTACGTAAAGGATGGGCTTAGTACGAACAACTCACTACACAAATTATTTTGTAGTCACTGAACAATATGATGAGCATAAATGCATATTAAAAAATGCCAGTCAACCTGGTGTTGGAGACTCCCAAAAACAATTAATGAACCTTTCAAAATCATAATAATGGCACTTTAAAATTCAACAGTTTCCACTTTGAAGGTGCACGATCCACCACTGCTAAATAGCATTGTTATTTCTCTTGGTTTCTGAAAATTATCTTTTATTTAGTGTGAGGCACTTAGTCTGAGTAGTTACAATGTTACAGTAATCTGAATATCTAGTTAATGTGGCTAAAAAGAAAATACAATACAAAGTCACTAACACTCATCTTTATCAAATTAATATATCCCTGTTTTACGTACATGCAAAACATACTATCAAAAACATCTGGAGATCCCAACTGCATCATAGTATGAGACTGAAGGCTCGTGAACTTGGGTGTCATGTACAAATTTTAGTACATTCCCTGTGTGAGTTCAAAGTTGCGGATATAACGCTCACAGCTGCAGTGAGACGGTAATATAAGAACAGTGGTATGTCTTGTATTGACTTTTCTTACTGTACACAGTATTTAGCAACAGCAGACAGAGTCTTAACTACCTCTGTCTGGAGATTAGCATCATGAAAAGGAGGGGTTTTGGTGAACTAGCCCCTGGGAAATCAGGTCAACATAAATGTATATTATATGAAATTGAAATAACTTTTGAGCCGTATATATAGGTCAACCCTCTGAAGACAATCAACAGAATGTATCTTTCAAATTATTGTGCAACATGAGTGCTTTAACACTCTAAACCTAAATTTAATTAGTAATTCTATTGATACTATCTCAAAAAGGATATTTATTTTTCTAAATTCTTAGTCTTGTGATTTTTCCATCATGAAGGAAGCTGGAGGTCATATGTGCTATGACCCCTTGATTTTGTTTGTGCGTGTTATCTTCAGCAGCAGCATTTCTATGGGAACAGCTCCCAAATGATTTTTCTCTTTTATGAAGCATGCTCTTTCTCCCTAGAGTTGCAATGTTCACAAGTGAAGCCTGTGGACTGTTTAGTCATTGATTATCTTCATTTAAAACTCAGCAGTTTCAGTTTGTTTTTGTGTTGCTTTCTTTTGTAGTTGATGTAATTTGCTTCCTTAAATTTGTCAGGAGTATGTATAGCAAGTAATAAGGTGTAACAATCTATTTAAACACAGTTATTTCAATTTTGTTCAGGCCACCAGAGGCTCTACATTATGTAAGGCTAAAAACTAGGTTCCTCCAAGGCAGGGGTGGGCAATTATTTTTTCGATGAAGCCACATGAGAAACAAAAAATATTGTAAAGGGTATATTGTAAATGCTGAACTCTATTATGCAAATTATTAAATTGATTTCTTTATAAAAAGTAGTAAATAACATTGTTTTGACAAGCTAGTATGAGTAATAAATCCTTTATTCAAATTTCCTAAACCAATTTGTTTTTGTTTTTTTCTTTACCATGTATGATTTATATTAGTATTTTTTCCCATTCACTCCAAAAATACATACTGTTGGAAAGACGTTCTTAGCATTTCCTTTTTGAGAATGGCTTACTGGTTCTAGTGATTTTGTTTGATATCAGAAAGCTGGCCTTGGCTGCAGCTTGCTTGGATGTGTGAAGCTTGGTTTCAAAAAAAAAAAAGAAAAAAAACAACAACAACTTGGCTAACAATGCTTCCGATTTCCATGCTTTTTCAGCATTGGGCATGTTTTTGTATTTCTCCAGTGCTTTGTCTCGTAATGCCTGCTCAAGTTATAGTTATTAGTTTGCAAGTTATAGCAAACTAAACACAGCTTTATCTCTGACTTAAATAAAATTGGCAGTCCAATTAGCAGTCAAATTTTTGTTCAAATGCCTGAATTCGGTATCTTTCTTCACTTTTTTTTTTTTTACCTTTTTGAGGGCTAACGTCATCTTGTCATTTACTTGTGACAAGAATCTAATCATGTGCACTTCTTAAGACTGTATTGTGTTTTTACATACGCAAATAAGAACAACTGCAAAATTAAAGCAAAGTAATGAGAAACTTATGTGGACCGGTTAGAGTCAACCAAAGGGCTGTATGTGGCCTGGGGGTGTACAATACTCAGGTCTGCTCTAAGGTCTTTAACGTGAACAATATCTCCTTGATTTCAACAACACTCAAATCAGTGCATTTAAAGCTTCTCTGTTTGTTGAGGCACTACTGTTGTTAACAGGATGAAATATTTGGTTAGTCTTGCATGTTGGTTTGTTTTTCTTCTGTTTAATTTATCTGTTGATAAGGTGACTGTGTTTAGACTGGAAGGCTGTTTCTCTCCCACCCTCACTGGCCCACTTTGACTTTAGCCAGCAGACTCTGTCTTTCTTCTAAGCAGCAAGTGTTCCTGTTTAGTAGTCAGTCTCGGTGAGCTTTCTAACTTTCTTTCAGTTTGTCATGAAGGCTGCAGCTAGAATTGAGAATAAATCATTAGTAGAACACTGCAGCTGGAAAGAACATGTTTAGTCTGTCTCTTCTGGATGTAAATTTAGACTTGACAAAATAGTAATCCTATGCCTATTCTACTAGAAAGGGTTTACTTTCAGGCACAACATACTTTTTATCTCACTACTGACTGAATATATATATATATATATATATATATATATATATATATATATATATATATATATATATATATATATATACATATATAATTTTTATTTATTTTTTTTAATCTTGAGGACAATTTTATTCCATGACATTCTTATTTATATGCCTGTTTTGGCAGAATTGTGATTAGATTTTTTTCTCTTTTAAATAATTACTAGATAAGTCCAGCACTGATGAATACTTTCCGTGTTTAGCTACTTTTTTTTTTATTGATGATAGACAGAACCAAGTGTGCAGCTCTAAAGATACAGTTACTCTATTAATAGAATAAGCGTTTGATCTTTAAGTGCTTTGACACTTTTAGCTACTGAACCTTGTGTAAAATATCTCAAATAGGTCAATGTTAGAGTCAGAAGAATGTTTAGTTTTTAAATGATAATTTCTTAAAATGTTCTTTGTGAAATTTGTTTGTCCCTTTACATTTTCCATATTTCCAACTTCTTCTTTTCCTGGAACTTCTACTACCACAACAACTACTACTAATAATATTTATTTATTTTTCAAAAAAAATTTAATAATGTATGAATAATGTAGTTTATGAACAATAAAATAAAGTAAATACGCTTTCATGGGATATATAGAAAACTTCATTGAGATCATAGGACAGGATGTGTTTTTAAGAAGCAGATAAAGTCTCTGAAAGAGAATGTCTGAAATACGTCTCCTGTTATTCATGGTGGTGTTTTACAATGTTGAGCACTGCTGTAAATGCTCACCTGTCCTGTACTTGCATGTAATCTATCGCCTGATTCAAATTAAGCAACCTTATAGTCTCACTGGAAAAGTGGTTGAGCAAGAGATATATATACAAGACAATGTCAATTAAAGCCTAAATTTAGTTCACTATCATCCCTTATTAAAAAAAAAATGGGGGAAAAATGGTGAAATTGCAACAACTGTAATGGTTTGGGAAAAATGAAAAGATCAGTGATTTTCTGATCACTGTGTTCAAAACACTACCAAACAATCAAACATAGTGGCCTGGTGCACATCCTTTCATGACCAAGGTTTTAGATCTTTACAGATTTTCTGAGAAAATGTCATAAGTTAAAAAATTTTCTATTATAAGTTAAGTTACAAGATACTTGGTCAGATCATATTGGTGGGCATGAATCTACCTTATAGTGTTATCTATTTTAACCCCAGAATTTGATTTTGATGCTGGTTTTTGATTGGAGACAACTTTCTCTCCTCTGAACTGCTACAGTCTGCTTGACTCCATCAAACCCATCTCTGATCTCTTCCTGTTCCAGTCTTATCTTGGGATCACAGATTAACCAACCCATGCAGAAACCCCTCCAGTCATTAGCCACAGGTAGCAGCACAGGCAATCATGTATGCAATCAGATATCAAGCATACATTACTGTCAGCACGGAGCAATGAATACAAGTATCAGAGCATGAAAAGAGTTCAGAACAACCTGTGCTCATGCAGGACACTGCAAGGAAATCTCTTATGAATAAATATATTGTTATCAAGACTCACAACTTGATCAAAATTTCATAAGAGAAAGTGCAACAAAGAGTCAATCTGTTTTAACAATATTAAATTGCCACGCAAACGCCTACAAATGAGGTAGCATTGCTAATGAAGGCAATTAAATAAGTCTTATATGAAACTGAGACTATTGTGGAAACTTGTGTGACATCTGTTATTTGCCAGATAACTGGTGACATTAACAGATATATTTTTTTATTTAATGTGACATGCACTGTGCCTTAAAGAACTTTTTTGTTAACTTTGTGTGTTTCTTCACTTTTTAAAAATCACATTATGTGTCTGTTTAGCACTCCAGGAGTGACTGGGGCTAAATCTTTGACTGTATATAACATAGACGTAGCATGCCCAAAGTTTTGTGTGAACGGGAGAGCAGGATAAAAATGGACGTATCAGTCATCGGCCTCATGGAAGTGCATCACTTCCTGGTATTCAAAAATGGGTCCAGAGAGGCAGGGCATGGGCGTAGTGAAGACATCTGATTGGCTGAATTTTTTTATTTAATATTTCTTAAACACAGCAGTAAACAATTATTCAACCCCTTCAGAGTGAAGGTCAAAACTAACAATCTGAATAAAATAAATAAATAAAATACATTACAGCACCAGGGGTGCAAATGCGTTTTTTTCCATTCCAAATTGGGCAGTTTTAACATTGGAGTGAACGACAAACTGCTCACTTCTGACCTTACCCTTTTAGCTCAGTCACTTCATATTCCCAAGTAACCTTCCTAACTGGTGTTACAGCTAGTTTCTGGGACTATTAATGACCAAATGGGAACTGAGCAGAATTTTTATTCGTCCACTATTCCATTGTCTAAAGCCACCTCAACATCTTAATAACAGTAGAAACTCTGTAACAATAGATACAGTGTTAATAAAACAATGATACTAAACAACAAGTCCTGATATAATGATCTACTTCTCATGGCCATCATAAGAAGCTGAATTCAGCATATGTGAACTGCTATCAGCGTCTCTCCTTTGCTTATCACGCAAGGTTCATAGCTAGTTCAATTAACTTTTTTCAGCTTTAAAAAAAGATTTCTTTCTCAAAATATCTGGTACGTTTTGGTTTTTTAGTTCATGCCCATGAATAAAAAGTCTGCTATTTTCAATTAATTCTTAAGTCATATTTTAACTAGTTTTGGGATTAAAGTATAAAAAAGATTGGTCCCCCTTAAGCAAAGTGGACTGTTTAACAGAAATACAATTGCTGTGTAAATGTTTTATTATTATTCAAAGCAGTTTTTATTTCATTTTCTTAACTTCAACATTATTTTAAGGCTAAAGATGGGCTTAGGTTCTAGCTAAACTATCCTACAAAAATCAACAACATAGTTTTTTTTCACACGCATAATGCATAATGGGCAAACATGTTTCTGTGTAAGTAAGCATTATTTCAAGTAGAACATAAGCTAATCTCTAAAAGTTATCAAAAAGATTCAAATTAAACTATGACAACCCATGAGGAAACAATACAAAACCAACATTTGGTTTTGCTGTACATTTTTAGTAATGAAGCAGTACTTGCATACAGCAAATCTCACCTGCAGGAAAGGAGAGAGAGTTTAGATTTCCTTGCATTCAACAGGGATGTTGCTTACGTTTATCCAATTTTGGTTAGAACATGACTTAAGACAGAAAATACTTGACTTTCATGCTGACCTCTGGTCACAAACAATTGCACAGTTGTTTGCAGATTAAGGGTATGAATTTGCACTCGCAATTGCAGAACATAGACTTGTACCTGACTCTACATATCAATGTTTAAATGTGATTCATGGGATTTATGTACTTGTGCCATAATGGTTCAAATGTGCCTACAAATTTTTTTCCATATTTTATTTGTTCTTGTGTTTGCGTCATTTACACTTTTCACATTTCATTAGTTTTAACCTAATAGTCATTTTGCATCAGTTTTCAAATGAATTAAAATACAGTAAGGAACAGGTGTATTTCTTCATTCTTGTTAAAATGATGAAAGAGATTACATCTATTTTTCAGGATTTTGTCAAGGGCAAGCAAAGATCATCAATCATTTGCCAGTAATAACAGCAGCCTAGTCCTGTCATCTATAACTTAAAGTACACGAGTTCACGTCAGGTTCTGTCAACAGCTTCTGGGTACTTTTTGTAAAATGGATTTTGAGTACACTTCACAAAATTAAAACAAAGAATCTTTTAATTAGGGATTCTAAATGGGAAGGTCACCTTCATTGAGAACTTTTTAAATTGCTCAAAACATTGTGATTTTTTTTATTATTTTTATTGAACGTTTAAGATCTCTTATGCAGACTGGGGTTTGCTTGTTTGTTGGAGAAAGGTGTTTTTTAAGTGGCTACATTGTCACCTTTAATGATGAAGAGAACTGCATACAATAAATGTAGGTCAAATAAGTGCTGAATCTGGGACTGTCTTGCTCTCATAATGTCACATCATATTCTCTGTCACTGTAAAAACCTGGAGCATTATAGATGTGCATTCACTCGTAAATCAAACTATAACGTAATAAAAACACATCTTTATGTAATGATGCTTTTTTTTGCTGAGATCTGCCCCCCCCCTCCTTTTTAAAGTATGTTTATTTTACTCATTCTGGGAAACCATACTATAGAATTTTACAGTAGTTTATTTATTTAGTTTTACTTCATGTCAGAGGCTTTTCTTTGCAAATAATTTCATAACGCATGTGGAAATTTCAGTATGACCAACTCAATTAAGTTACTGTGCCTTTTATATCCTCTTTAATGTTAATAAATAGTTTGTATTGTTACAGTTTTAGTTTTAAATGATAACTTATCTTAAATGGAAAAAACACTGTTTACAAAAATCAAGAGAAAACCAACCCAATTTGCGTGTAAAAAATTGGAAACTGAATTGCCCATGTCAAAATAAAAAGACTTAAATCCCTACTATTAAAATTTGTGGGCTCGATTGGGTTAGGGTTATCTTTGTATTAGTGGTTTTGAAACCTCAGCACTTGCTCTGAAAAATGTCTTCCTGCGCATTCATCTGTGCAGTTCGGTTTTTATGCGTCTTTGAACATTTTTAGTTCCTATTTAGACTTTGTCAAGTTTGTCTTTTACAAAATTTGTGACGTTTTCACTGCTGGGGTTTTCAACTTGGTGTGTATTAATTACAGCAACTCCATGCGTTCTCTTCAAAATGTTACCTGCATTTCTGTGATTATAAATATTGTAGTGTTTGGTTTTTTTAATATTGGTGAAATCACTTTTACAAATTGTGGCATGTCCTGTATGTAGACAAAAGGCAAACTGTACTGATCGGGGAGACTTTTTTTTTTTTGGTTGATTTCCCTTTATTCTTCTAATCTTTCTGTTGCTCTTTTATACTTTTCCATTGTGCCAGTGAGAGACTTGTAGCACATGGTGCCCACATGTTGTGCATTGCATTCTTTGTCTCAGTGTTCACATGCACTCAAACACACTCACATTCCAGTCCCTCACAGCCAACTCAAGTGGCGTTCACAGCTCATTTGCTTCTTTACTCTCATACACTGTATGTGGAATGCAATCACAGAGACAGAGATAATTTGTGCTAATTCATTAGCTTAATTTCTTTAGGATGCGCAGAACTGGGAATACAGCTGATTTTGATTAAAGCTTCCTTTCACATCTGATAGCGCCATAGCAGTACCAGCATGCCTGAATAAACAGGGGTTTGTATGCTTGTGCTGGTGAGAGAGTGAGTTTTGGGCAAGGGGTTGCCAGGCAGGTGCACTGACAGCTGGTCTGGGCAGCCCGAACCAAGGGGGAGGAAGAGGGAAGTGAAAAGATGAAACACTTAGAGTATCATTGAGAAAAAAGAAAATGGTTTAATCAAGAAAAATTACTTGCTTCCGCATGTGCATTCTTATTGTTCCATTGTGAAACAGCGGACCGTTCAGTTCTTTCTCACTTAAGTGCTTGTTTCAGGAGACAGATGAGATTTTAATATGCCAAATGAGTCACTGCACCAGAACCGCAATAAGCTTATATGTGTTCATTAAGCCTCTGAGCAGTTGTGAGTGTGAATCTAAGAGAAGGATGAAAGGTTTTGGAAAAGTTACCAAGGGAACAAATGTTTGAATAATAAGAGAGAGAGAGGGGGGAGAGAGAGCGAACGAAAAAAAGGGTGTGTGAGGTTTGAAAGAGCACTTTTAGCTTTGTGGTTAGAGGCATTTACCAACCATATTTTATTGAAGGAGACAACTTTAAAAAAAGAAAGCAAACTTACAGTCTAGGGCGAGGTAAGGATGTGTTTATGTGAGGTACTGGTCAGTTTGACAAGTATTTTCCCCTTAAAAAACTCCAGTGTTCAAAGAAGAGTTAACTTACATTGTTAAGTTAAAGAAGAGGCTTCAAGATGTTGCTTGTGAACTGACTAAAAGTAATAAAAACATAGGACTGGTTTGATGTCCAGAGCCTTTACAACTATTCAAAGACAAATATGTGAACTAGACAGAAAGTTATTTTAGCTCTAGGCTCACAGTCTGTCACAAAGGAAATATGTTTATTGTAGTGTGTGTGGGAGATGTTTTTATCTTGTGGTGCTGCTTTTAAATTCTCTCTCTTCATCACATTTATTTGTATTTATCAACACTTGAATACAGCACATGACAAAAGGATCATGTAAAATGCATAACTATAAATGTAAAAGGCAAGTAGTGGATGCAATGAGTTATTTACTAAGTTTGCTTAAAGAGTAATACTTGGTGTTACAAAAACCACAAAACCCAAATATGAATCTAATATAATACTGAATAAGAATTAAACTACAAAAGAGGCTAATGAGGTTAAAACTAGTGATTTTTATAACAAGAGATACCTCTAGTGGGCTACCGAGAGTATTACAGGGGTTTACCTTCAGCAAGAGCTTCAGATTAAATTTCTCAAATGCTTCAACTTGTACCTTAACATCTTTAACCATTGTTTCATATAAAAAACCTGACTTTCCAAAACACTAAAATGCTTTAAATAATTTTTTCCCAGGTTAGAGTTTAATAAACACATGAGTTTGGGGTTATTTATTTATCTGTAAGTAATATTTATGACAAGTTGTCAGGATTTTTTCTATATGCTTTTTCTGTCTTCTGTGAACCGTGTCTAATCCTGTTTTCACTGTATTATATATTATAACATTATATTAAATATTTGTCTTATGTTTTCAGTTTCTCTTTCCCCATTAGTGCATATTTCCTCATTGTTTTTTTCACTGCATTTGTTATTGTCAATTTTGCTTCGTTGGGCGACAGAGAACTTCTTAAAAACACCAGAATTAATGTAAATGTTTACATATTAATAATATTGACCTCCCCCTTCAATCCAAGTAACTCATTAAAATTCACTTATCTAAGCATGCCCTCTAGAGTCATTTGTACAGGGAAATTTTTATTTGGGTCCCATTATTTCCTCCTTTTTTTGAGGCAGAATTTATTTGAGTTACAGTAAAGTGTTGAAAAATTTAGTAATTTGCAGGGTTTCTAAGAAAGATCTGAATATGTCTCTTTGATGCCAACAGGCCTTGTTTTCTTTAGCCTCATTGACCTCGTCTTTGTGTGTCTTATAGGAGGAGGCGATTCCAGAGCTTGAAATTGATGTAGATGAACTTCTGGATATGGAGAATGACGCTGATCGTGCTGCAAGAGTCAAGGTTTGGTTGTCAAGAGTTACAGTTACATTACCATGCATTCTTGAGCTCTTCAAATAATTGTTTTTGCTGTTTTTGTTTGACAGGAGCTACTTGTAGACTGTTATAAACCCACTGATGTGAGTAAAGAGGATTTCATTCAACACCATTACACCCTTTAGCACATTTCAGATGTTAGTAGGAGAGAGTGGGGAAAACTAAACCGGTGGATAAGATGAACCACACTATCAAATACAGGAAGAAATAATCATTTTTATGTGGCTGTGATGCACAGAAGTACATGCTAAAGGGACAAGTATGATTTTTGTGTGAATAATTTTATCACATTGAAATAAATTGTCAAGAATAAAGCTATCGTTTTAAATCAGACTCATTCAATCTTTATTATTTAAATGAAAGATGATGCTATTGTAAAAAAATGTCAATTACTTTGGTTGCAGTGGGGTAAAGTCAGTTTGTGGTGAATCACTGAGCCACAGAATTTGTTTGGTTTACAAAATCGTTTCAGTTTAGTATCTTACAAATTATTTTTATTTATTTATTTGAAGCAGCAGTGGAAATTGCATGAAGGGAGCTGCTCTTCACAATTCAGTCATAAAGGTTCTGCTAAGTTACCTTCAAAATGACGTGAAAAGGGTGAGAGTTGGAAAAATAAGTTCAAGTTAAAACAAAAAAGTTGCTGGATCAGTTTACCCCACCATTGCCAAAGTCACCCTTTCACATGAATCAACCTATCCATCTGTTCATGTTAGTTTCCAAATGGATTATAAAGGCCTATTGCACCTACTGAGTAATGCCAATTGATTGTGTTGGTGCCAATTTAATGTTATTAATGTGGTTTGTTATAACTGACAATGTTATTATGAGTGAAGTGGTTTGTCTGCAGACACACACATGAATATAGTTGTGCTGGTGCTTGTACATGTTTCAAACACATTAGTTTGGATGGACTGATATTATGTAAATACATGCTTGGTCTCTTTTTTGCATTGAAACAACTTCATGTTGTAAAAATCTACACATTTTTTTGACATCATATGTTTTTCTTCTATAGGAGTTTGTAGCTGAACTGTTGGACAGGATTCGTGGAATGCAAAAGCTCAGTACACCTCAGAAGAAATGAAGCTACACTTCACCTCCTCCGTTCCTCAACCAATCCATACCAATAGTTAGCAAGTCAAGCAATTTAAGGGGCAATTTTATCTACCCCTGAGCAGGTGCTCCTCCAAACCTGTTACCATTTTGTACTTGGTGAGCAGGCGGTGGAGGTAGTGGGAGATGTAGTTTGATCTTTATAAGCAGGGCTTATTTTTTGCTTGTTTTGTTAATTTTATTTTATTATTTGTTGGGTCTTCACATTTTTTGATTAGGGGAAGCGTTTGTTGTTTGAAATGTTGTATGTGTATTTCATGTTTGGCGCATATTGTTTTTATGCATAGAATAGTAAAGTTTTTGTTAGAAGTTTATTTTAATATTGATAACAAAGCTCCCTCTTATGTCATGAGGAGAGCAGACAAAGTGGCCTTGTGGATTTTTTTTTTCTTTGTAAGATTGTCCACTTTCTTGATGACGAGTTCAGGAATATGTATGGATTTTTATTAAAAGCACAAATAAAGTGAATAATTAAATGTGTTTTAAATTGGAGTTGCTTTGGATTTGAATTATTGATAGGATGAAATTGTGAGCAGGGGTAATGGAGTTTTGTTAGTTTTCTTCATAATCATTCATTCATTCATCTTCATGTCGGCTTTATTCCCTTTCGGGGTCGCCACAGCGGAATGAACCGCCAACTCTCTGGCATCTGTTTTACGCAGCGGATGCCCTTCCCTGCCGCAACCCATCGCTGGGAAACACAAGGACACTTGTCCATTGGATCTTGAGTCCAACGCCTTAACCACTTGGCCATCCTGGTCACTCTTCATAATCATAACAAATAAAAAAAATACGAGTCCCCATAGTTCGTAATAAAATTGAAAAAATTAAAAAATAAAATAAAATTGTAGCTTTACAAACACAGTCGCAGATTAGGCTTCAGGGCTTTCGATTCATTCACAGATGCACATGATTATGACTGACTGATTGAAAGCAAGATGAGCTGCAGTGTGTTCAAGAACATGTGTTAAGAATGCACGCGGTCACATGATCGTCGACTACCATACAGGATGCCATCTGCACCTTTTTTTTTTTACAGCAAATGGAATAACATTATTAGGGTTCATGGTTTTTTTCACTCTGTTCTTTTTTTTTTGTAATAATTTTCCTAATTATCGAATAGTGCACATAGAGTACATACATGATGCAGAATGATCTGTATTATGCTCAGGAAATATATGGCAAAATGTTTTTTAACCAACGCTGTATTTGGGTCATTATTTTAATGCATTGGCATACTGTAAAATAGTAGATGTTTAGCATTATCCTTTAGTTGCAGTGCTGTTGGTCTTAAGTAGAATAGGTTATTTGACTTAAGATCATAACTAAAAGTACATTTGACTTAAGAACATGGTTAATGAA
The DNA here is from genome assembly GCA_900490495.1 of Danionella dracula. Classification (NCBI taxonomy): domain Eukaryota; kingdom Metazoa; phylum Chordata; class Actinopteri; order Cypriniformes; family Danionidae; genus Danionella; species Danionella dracula. Next base: position 1,350,271 of record UELW01000578.1, read on the forward strand.
ACTGTATTTTGGTAGAAGTATCTTGAAACAATACTAAAACTGGCGTTTTCTTTTTTTTACACTTTTATTCATCTTGAATAATCTAATTTAAAAGTATTTTCTGTTGCACTAATATATAATAATATATAATAAAATATATAACTCGAACCATGACAATTAGCACATAGCTAGATTTTATTTTACTACCTCAATATGTTACTAACGTTATTATATTATTAAATACGTAATGTGAAAACCGTGTCGGTTAAACATCCTGCAAATGCTACGCTTCAAATGCTAACGCCAGTCAGGTTTGATGACATACTCAAATCGATGAGACTACGATTCTTAATCTGTAAGATCCTATTGGTCCGTATATGCTGCGAGGTTTGCGTGGATTGGCGGTCGTCTCCACTCGATTGTTTTCGGATAAGCGCTGAGGAAGTAGCAGACCTGTCCTCTATCAACTTCACTTGCAATGAAATGCAAATTTAATCGAGAATATGTAACATTTACCGTCACGTAAACCTTAACCAGCCTGAAGGTAAGCGATTTTGTTGTGTTTTATGGAACTATAAATAGTTCGTTTGAAAGATGTTGAACAACATCGCGTTGATGTCCCGTATGGTGGGTCGGTTGGAGCTAACAGGCGAGACATAGTAACCTTAATATGTTACTTTAACGTGTGTCGATATTAAATGGAATTGAAGACCTCGTTAACCACGGTACTATTGTTTTTATTTTGTGGTTTACTCTATCGTAGTTGCACTCTTTACATGGAGCAACTCTAGTCTTCTGAATGAAGTGCCGAGTTCCTCTTTGAATGTAACATAAATTAACTTACATTCACTCATACACAGCAATGGATTGTTTGTATCTAACATTGGTTTCACGAATAACATCACATTATGCACGAGGTGTTTCTAGGTTGATGGTGAGATTTAACTTTAACGTTGTAGCAGCGCGGCCTTGGGAAAGATTTAACGTTACTGGAAAAACACCGTTAGCATCTTTCTACTCTCCAATTAATCAACTCCAGCTGTTAACCCCTCGTGTGCGTTGTTTTTGTTGATTCTAATATGCATTACCTGGAAATAAACCACATGGTCAAACGCTTATGTTTTGCTAGTGTACAGTCTCTCAAAAGTAATGTGTTGGTGAAAAATATATATGTGTGAGTTATGTGATAATTTGACTTGTGAAATTAATAAGTTTCGCCTGTTACACTTGTTTCGTGTTTGCTATATACGAATTAGTTTTTCATTTGCAGGGTTTCAAAGTCTTCAAATGCTAACCCTTAAAAGTCCAAACCATAGGCCTTAATTTTAATTTTAATTTTTTTAATTAAATTTAATTTTTTTTTTTTTTTTAGCTTTTAAATAATTTTTCACAGGCCTAATCTTTCTGATGCCAATGCTCACTTTTTTGTTGCAGATTGAGAAAATGCTCAAAAGTAACGTAAAAGATAGTAAATGCTCAAAACTCAAAAGTGATGATTAAAAATGATAGTTTGAGAAAACTTGTACACTACAAGTGAAAAGTTTTAACATGACCTTACATTGAATGTTTTTTTTTCCTTATTATAGGCTGAGAGGAGTTTACTTTGTTTGGTCGGCCATTTTGTTTCTTGAGTTTTAGCGGTTGCTATGGTTAATCAGGCTGAAAATATTTGGTGAACTTGAAAAGGTAGACTTATTTGTATTTGTATACCACAACGTTTCTTTACTTACTTGTATGTTTACGAGAAAGAAAAAAACTTCAAGAAAAGCTGTTGAGGTTACAAAAACAGCAACATGTGTCTGATAGCTTATCTTATCCACGATAGTTTATAAACGGCTAGCATTCACCTATTTAGAGCGTAAATATCAAGAAAGCATATTTCTATTATGGCTGAATAATTAATCGTATTTGAACACTTTTTTTCCCCCTTAAACTACAAATCAACTCTTGCTTGATGAAAAGCATTGTGTGTTTTACCTTTACATTTACTTAGATTCTAGTAGTCTTATATCTAATATTCTGATAGGAGACTGAGGACAAGAGGTAAACTTCCTTCTACTCAAAGTCATTTTTTGGGTTTGAGATCATTGGGAACTGAGCTCACAACCTTTTTACTGGGATCCCACTCAGACGTGAAGCTCAATCTTTATGTTTACTTAAACCTTTTGGCATCTTGTCTATAGTCAAGACAGTAAATACTTGTACTTCAAAATGTGTCAAAACTATGTGATACACAGGAATTAAACACGTTTTTTTTATATATCACCAAAAGTGCAAATTATCAAAAATACAGTTTTGCCACTCATAACGTTGTTAATTGATGTAGCATTCATTACAGTGCCCTAAACAGTCATGCCAGTTCAGCCTGCTTCCAGAGAGCCAGAGGAGGAGATGGAGGCTGAGGCTGACCCCGAGATTCCTCAGACGAATGGAGAGATGGAGGAGGACCGTGAGAGGGAAGGAGAAGCTGATGAAATGGAGGACAGTGGAGAAGATAGGGACAGTGACTTGGAAGAGAGTGAGGCTGAGGAGGAAGAAGAGGAAGAAGAAGAAAGCTCGGGTTTGTGCATAGTGCAAATATCTCAAATTGATTATGACTGAAAAAAAATATACTAAGGATTGAAGTGGCTATTAAAATTGTCCCAATTTCCTTTCCAAATTATACAGCCCCAATTTCTAGTGATAAAGGCTGTATTCAATAACAAAGTGCTTACTACAGAAATTAGAGAAGGACAACCTTGCTTTAAAACAACTGCTGTAGCCACCAAGGTACCACAGGGCTGAGTAATTGGCCATATTTTATTTATTATTTATTTACTTTTACATTTGCTTAGATTCTATAATCTACCCAGGCTATTGTAGGGTCAGAAGCTTTGTTGCCATCAATAGGGGAGTTAAGTTGTTTTGGTCATTTGTTTTGTTTTTCAGAAATGGATGATGAAGACTGTGAGAGAAGACGATCACAGTGCCTGGATGAAATGTCTGACTTGGAAAAACAATTTCTGGAGTTAAAAGACAAGTAATATTTGTTCAACTGCTCCAAAAATAAACAGTTATTTAACTCTAAAGCATGATAGATATCTATAGATGAACCTGTCTTGGTTTTCAGACTTTTTCAAGAGCGTCTGAACCAGGTGAAACTGAAGCTGGATGAGGTTTTAACGGGAAAGGCAGGAGAGTACAGGGAACCTTTGGCAACTCTGCAGCAGAATTTCCAGCAGAGGACCCAAGTAGCAGGTAAACTCTTCAGCTTTACATTGTTATTACAGCTTTAAAAATAGTTTAATGTTAAAAAAGAGATTTCACTCCCACCCCCTTTAGGTGTTTACAGAGAACTTTGTCTGCAAGTCGTCCGACACAAGCATGAGTGTGAGCTGCAGGGTGCAAGACAACATCTGGAGGTACTCGTTTATATTATTTTGATGCTGATTAAACAGTTTTTTTTAAACCACACCAAGACAGATTTAGCAGGTTACTATTTTAAGTAGCAAAGTGATATTCTGCTGATTTATAGAAATACAGATTTGTAACATGCTGTGGGTGAAATGAGCCGAGAGGTATTTAAAGAGACAAGTTGACTTCAAGCAAACTTTCTTGTTTATTTTTGTTGAGCATTTGAAAAGAAACAGCATTGTAATAAAAAGATTGAATATTTACACTGCTGTACTCTGTGTTAAAACATGTAATGGGAGTAAATTCAACATGTGAGATCCACGTTTTTTTTAAATTATAGCCACGTATTAATGCCACGCATGTACGTCACAGTTTCTGCATAGTCATGCTGGTGTCTACAAATTTCAATAACCTTTGAGATAATATTGTTCTCGAGTCGTGTTGAACTAGTTTATAATCTATACATAGTTTAAGTGAATTAAATAAAATATGTTAGATCATTTAATTGCCAGGATACTGCCCAATGGAAATATGTTTAATGCTGCTAAAGATGGAATTTAGTGATGCAAAAAAATGTGAAGAGCAAGAGTTGAAAGTCAGCTTGAAAGAATGAAACTGCATGATTAAATCTATGTATATAATTAGCAAAAAAAACATTGCATTGTCCCTACTGAAGATTTGGAACTCATTATACTTTTTGTGTTTTTTCAAGTTTTGAAAAGTGCTTGAAGTTATAACAGTTACAAATAACTTCTAAGATAACAGTCTGCACCCTTTAAACAAGTGCTCTTTTGGCAGTGTTCAAAATAGATTTTAATATATTTTTATTTCATATTTTTGATTTGGGTCTGTCTTTTCATTGCTCCGTTATGGTTTTTGCAATTTAAAAATACACAATTCTTATATGGCCAACTGTTAATCAATTCTAGCACTTCTGGGAAAAGCTTTTTTTTCTGAGTGAAAGGCGAGAATTAATCAATCCATCTATAATTGATTTCTTGTTTCACTAGAGTGAAAAGATGCTCTTGTTTGATGCCATGAAATCAGAGCTCTTGGAGAAGATCCGCAGACTGGAGGAGGACAAACAGAGTGTAGACATCACCTCAGGTACAGGTTTGTTTATTTGTATTTAACCAAATGCTTTGTGCAAGAGATATTACAGTTATCATAACCAAACATTTCAGCGTCTTTGCTAATTATTCTGAACATCTTTTCCCAGAACATTGTTTCAATTCAAAATGATTTGGTATTTACAAACCAGGTTGCCAGCTTTCCTAGCAGGAATACCATACTGTAGGGCTATGCAATTTATCAAATTCACAATATCGATTTCGGGCTTTAATGGTCAGAAAAACTATATAATCGAGTTGAATCGATTATTGCATTTTTAATTAACTTCATGCCAGCCCACGTGCATCAAAAGGCCCTTACACACTTATGCAGCGGCTGCACTGCAGCATTTGAGAGATTATGTTCTAGGCACACATTTAGATCATTTATATCACAGCTCTGATATGAACGAGATATGTAGATGGAGTTCGACAGAGACAGAGAAATGGGTGGAAACACGAACGCACTTTTTTTGTTTATTTATTCTTTAATTTTAAGAGCTTTTCTAATTGTAACAAAAACTGCACAAGTTCATTAGTAGGGAAAATTCTTTTCTCATGCTGTTTAAACAGGTGTAGTGCTCCTCTGATATAGAGTGAGAGACTGCACAAGAGCGATTGATTGCTTCCCTTATAAACATGGATACGCCTCTTGTTTTTTTCTGTTTTTTTCTTTTTTTCTTGCGGGCTGACATCTGATCTGTATTAGTTTTAGTCCTAGTCTTTTGACGGAAATGAAATTTTTTTATTAACCTGTTGTTTTTTTAGTTAGTCAATAAAAATTGCAATCAATTTAGTCAACTAAACTATGGTATGTAATTAACAAACTAATTTAAATGCTTTAGCTTTAACTAGTGTAAAACATGGTCTTAAAATGTTGTAATTTTTTTGAACCTGCTCTGTGGCAAAACTGCATTCTCTTCAAAATAATAAAAGAAAAATTGCTGTAGTATTAAATTTATAATCATTTGAGATTATTAAGCAAAAAAACAAAAAAAATACTAACACACTAGTAAACTTAGGCGACATTCAGAATCCAGGTCTTAATGCTCAATTCAGATTTTTTTGTAATGAAATAACTTTTTTTGTGTGTGCTCATTCACATTACACACAACATGTGATTTGTACCCATTGTGTGTATAAACACAATCCAGCACTGTGTGAGGCTCTCATGAAAATGGAACAGAAAATGGCTTTTATCAAAACAAAAGTAAATATGGACTAGAATGCGATTCAAGGTATTTGTGTGGCTTTGTTTCAGTTCTTTTCTAAATGGAGCCATCATTATTTCAACCAAATCATGTCAAGATGACAAAGAAGAAATAAGTTCTACTTCCTTTTCAGCCATGATTGTTGTAAACTTCTAGCCCCTGCCCAGAAATGACATTTTTCGTAAAAAAAGGGTAAATACAGATACAGGTCACATATGGGTACATTTCTTTTGATTTCGGTCACTTTGGGCTGCAGTCTGAACAGAAATGAACTGATTTTTGGTCTTTGATGACATCACAACTGCGACATGCTTTCTTTTCCATATGAAGAGCAAAATCTCAGTGAGGACCGTGCAGGGAGAGCCTGTGGGCCAAAAGCTGTTGTTGAGAGTTGCTCTACACAGTCAAGAACAAAAAAATTCTCTCAGTAGAAATAAACTGAGATGATTCCTTAAGGACACTGGCTAGAGTCAATCAATCATTTGACACAGTCTTGAGGCGTTTTGATCATTTAGGTAGCTTTAATTCAGCCAAGTACACCACACTCACACACGCCGTGATGAAAGTAGCACACACTCTTACCATAATAAAATAAATATATAAAATGGCATCATCAATTCTTGCCTGACACACTCGAAGCAGTGTACCATAAAGAAATATAGTGTATCACAATACAGCTCCAGACTACTGTGAGTTGTGACCGGGATGTTGAAATCTGGCAAGCTTTATGTTCTTATCAGAAGCTTGTTTTTCTTGTTTGCTTGTATGCACAACAGTTTTTGAAGTAATAAAATGTTTTTTTTATTACCTGCTTATTCTGAATGAGAAAAAGGCTCATCAGTTTAATTCAAAGACCCATACATTCTGCTAAATAATTTAATTTAAGTTGATGCTTAAGTCAAAGGTGATGTCTATGTACAGTGGCCAAAATTATAGGTTTAAGAGATTACTTGATGAATGTATGTTTTTATTATTTAGGATTAAATAATAATCTCTAGAAAATTCCTAATTGGTATTTAGACATTAAATATATACAAATATTTGCTAATTTAATTAAATTCAGTTCACCCCAGGGGTTGACATCAGATGTAAAAATAGTTTTCTTGGAAAAGCTGACCGCTAGGTGGCAATATGGAGTAGTCAAAGCCGAGAATTGTATGGTGATGTGATGTTTAGCTCTAAAATTGCTATTTTAAACTATTAAAAAAGTAACATTTTTGTTGTTACCAGTGTTTTCTTTAAATGTCAAGTCAATGAGGTTATTTGTATAATACAAAAAAATCACAGAATATAAATGAAAAATAATTGAAAAAACATTCTCATTCATATAGAGTATGTAAAATGATTTTCAGTGAATTATTTTTTTTATAAGTATGATTACTAATCACATATGAGAATTCATTGTCATATTAAAACAAGCAGCTAACTAACGGTGCTCTCTTAATAATCAGAGTGGTGGAATGATGAAGTGAGGATAAAGAAGTGTAAAAGAAGGAGTCACCTGATTCGCTCGGACAGAAAAAAGAAGGCAGCTCTTGTGTCAGGTAATGAAATGCTCTCTAGATGACAATTTTGTTCTTATTCTGTCTGAATCTGTTTCTGGTATTGTTATAAAGGGCATAATTCCTGAACTGAGACATTTGCTGTTTTTGTAATTAAATATTTGTATTTTAACTTTTTTTTTTATATGTTTTACATGTTCAATAAAAAAATATTCCAAGACTTTATAGTTATTTTTAAATTTCATCCCCCTTTCCACTCATTTGTTGTCATGAAGATGAAATTATTAACTTACAATAAGCAGTAGGGGTGAGCGACTTGGGTTAAATTCATATCATGGTATTTTATACTGTCCAGATGGTATCGGTATTATATAATTTAAAACCTTATTTAAAGTGTGAGATTAGACAAAAAAATATGACAAAAAGTTTTGTTCATTTCTACCAGGTTTACTTGCTGACGTTTCACCTCAAACTGCACTATGTGCTTAATTATGAAGTGTTCTCGTGTGGATTAGTTGTGAAGTCTAGAGCCTGATAGAATATTTTCATGATGAACCCTTAGTAAGTGTTTATACTTCACTGCAAATGTGACTGCTTAAGACTTTCTCCGTCATGTTTTAAACAATACACACATACACATATATCGCTCTCTCAGTTTGCTGGAAGTGGATCAGAACACTTGCAATACAGGCTGTATTGCTTTATTTTACACATTTTCACCAATAACTTGCTTTTGTTTGAAGAGAGCGAGAGAGAGAGAGAGAGAGAGAGAGTGCAAGGCACTGAGGCGACACCCCGGACAGCCGTTCTCACAGCTCGTCAAGTGTTTCCAACTTAATGACTTTGACGCTGGATTTAGCGACTTCAGACAGCCTTGCAACTTTTTTTATAATCCAGAAAATAGTGCCAAATCTAACAAATTTTTTTTGCCGTTCCTGACAACTTTTAGCAACTTAGTTTGTCTGTCTGACGAGATTTCAGACAGAGCAGAAGCTGATGCAATATACCTGACTAGCTTTCCCCTCTGCTCTCTGAACAAACTCTCGCGCCACGTAACATCAGCTCCTGCGGAGGGCAGGAGACAATACACCTCCTTGTTTAAACCTCAAATAAATTGTGCGTGAGCAAGCGAATGATCAAGGTAAATTCAGGAAATGTATGAATGTGATGGTATCCACAGTATTGGAAAATCCATATCATGGCACAACACAATACCGGTATTCACTTTCATACTGGTATAGCGCCCAACCCTACTAAGCAGTAAGATATTTGTGATGGCACCAATAGGCTTTTGCTTTTGAATTAATTAAATGTTCTGTATATTTTTCCCTCTTGTTCAACATGTCTGTTTTTCAGGTCCTTACATCGTGTACATGCTTCGAGACGCTGACATACTGGAGGACTGGACGGCTATCAAGAAGGTTTCATTTTGAATGATAAGCCGTGCGCTTGTGGTCAACTTGAGATGACTTTTTCCTTTCATCCTTTTGTCTTCAGGCCAAAGCAGCTCTGATGCCTCTGAAGAAGAAAGCTGACAGTAAGTGAATTATTAAAGGGGTCTGTGATCATTTATGGTACTTCATTCAGGCTGTCTCCTGTCGGTTTCTGTCTGTCTCATGCAGCTACATTCAGAGATCAGCTGAACCTCATTAAACTTTGACAAACTGCCTTCCTGCACTAATAAATCAGGATGATTTTATTTACAAAACGTACATGTAAAAGCCGAACATAGGATGACTTCTCACTTTATCTAAGGTTCTTTTTGGTGTGGACTTAAAATGTCTTTTTACTTTTAAATAATGCAACCTTTTAGTGGTATGGCAAGACTTCAGGGATGCTCATAGACAGGAGACAGTGGGTAATTCTATCTGAGGGATATTGCGTGCTTAAACATTTTCTCCATTGCCCTCCCAGCTTCTTCCATTAGGTCCTACCATCTGTCAAAAGCCCTACCAGTCTGGCCTTTGATTAATTTAAATACAGATATATGATTCGTACGAACATTTCTCTCCTTTGGTCACTCCAGACTGATTGGTTAAAAGTGATTTGGCTTTAATGACATGTCTAGAGTGCTTTTTTGTTTGATATTTTTTTTTAATTAGATTTTTCTGATATGTGTGTATATATATATATATATATATATATATATATATATATATATATATATATATATATATATATATATATATATATATATATATATATATATATGTATGTATTAGGAAAGAGTATACTATACTTTCAAAATATGAGTAAATGTAACTATTATACACCTTTCAGTAATTGGAACAATTGAGGTATGTTTGTGGAGACCTGAAGGTTTCTAAATTGAAAGTCAACAGTGCCCTATTATTCTGTACAAGACAGCTTTTCAAATGAAATATTTATCATAAACAGCATCTTTCAATCCCCTTGTATTTTTAGTCTTGGCAAAACTAGCTATTTGCCCTCGTTCTGCCTTAATGTTAAGGTGGACACACTAAACGATCTCAGTCAGGACTATCTGAAATATTGGCAATATTTCTCAGCATACACTATATTTGAGGTGAAGTAAATGTGCAACTATCCCCCTAGTGTGCTGCAAAGGAAAAGCAATGGAAGGCCACTCCCAGGATAGCCAATCCATCAAAACAACTATTAAATTTTTATATGATAAATTATAAAACGTGAACCTTTTTAAGTAAATGTGTTAAACAAATTTTTTGATGTTAAACACAGACATACGTTTTTTTTTGTTGCATTGTTTTGGTGTGCAGCATAGTTCTGCTGTTCTTGCAGTACTCTTCCAGGTTTTATTTTGAACCCTCGGACAGCATGTTTATACAAAAATCATAAGATCAAATAGGTAAAAAAAAAATTATCTTGTTTTCAAAATGGCACACTTGCATAAATAAACCTTCGTAGGGCGAACAGAAATTGGCATGTATAAATGCATATCAAGCGAACTACCCTAAAGTGAGGGAAGGGATGGTGCAAGGTGTTTTGCTGTTGATCGTTCTATGAGGCTTGGTGAACTGATGCCTTGTAAAGGGTGGAACTCTTTTTAGGGAGACTGCCCTGCGCTAACTGACTATGCGTACTACTCTGGAAACTTTGTTTGTAAACATCATATGTCATCATCGTGATTTAATTATCTCGTCATTGTGACATATCAACTGTTGTTATGTTATGATCATGACTTAATTATCTTGTGATCATGACATAACAACTGTTGTTGTCTTGTGTTCATGACATATTGACTTGTTATGTCATAATCATAACTTAATTATCTTGATGTCCAAATATTTGGCTTCACAAATTAAACGATAGTGACTAAGAATCATGGATGAAGTATTCTCTTTTGACATTGACTGGCAGCTGTTGTTATATCAAGGTCACAAGACCACTTAAGCATCTTATGATCATGACATATTGAATGTTGTTATGCCGTGATCATGACATAATTATGTCAGAATCACGAGATAATCAAGCTAAGATCATGACATAATAGTAGTTGTAGTGTCATGTTCACAAGATTCATAAGTCATGATCACAGCATAACAAGAGACATTTTTTTTTACCTATGTCCTCTTATGTTTTCTCTGTCTGGAGATGTACTTCTTTTTCAGGTAATCTGATTGGTCAGTGTACGTATTTAACTTCCCCATGGCGTGGATTATTTTTAGAGCTGTTTTAGGAGTATTACACAAATATGCATGAAAGACTGTGAAAACAACTTCAGGTCAGTATAGGATGAGGGAACAACTCTAAACCATGCTGATAGGTAGAGTTGGCATAATAAGGCACCGTTAAAGTGTTGGAACCCTGATTTTAGGATAGAGCTATTGAGATCAGACTGGCGTTGAGAGAGGGGACTATATTGGCTATGATTTTGAATGATGAGTTTTTGTGTTATCTTGGCAGTGAGTCATTTGGCTGCTGGTCCTGGTAATATTCTATGCGGTGTTCCCTTGTTTGTCACATTTAGAAATTTGTTTTGTTGTTTTTTAGGGTCATGAGAAGTATCAGCGCTGGAGATGTCTGGTTTAAGTACCCAGATGGCTTCAGAACCAATATCGACATCTGTCAACTTTAAAAAGAGGAAAATATTCCAGTCGGTGTTTTTGAAGTTACCCTTTAATATCTTTCTAATGACACAATCACGAAACACGTCTAATGCTATGCACTGGTATTTATCACACCAGCCTGTTTATTATGTGTAGTGATTTTAATGAATTTACATTTCATGAAGTAGCATCGACACTACAGTGAAAACACAACATTTGCATTAAGAAGATGCTAAAAGATAGCTTAAAGTCTTGTTAAAACACCAAATGATTTAGAGCCTCACTAAAAATAGGTTTTAATTCTTTATACAGACACATTTTTAAATTAAGTTTAATTTTAATTTACTTTTAAGCACACTTGGTTTGCCAGGTGGGTGTTTTTATGGTTTCATTGATTTATTTCATGTCAAAGGAAGACTGCAATTTTACATGGGTTTTATTTATTTTGATAATGTCTAAGTTTTTTAACCTGATTGCTGATCTTTTTTTTACTGCTTAAGGGTTATTTTGAAAGGGAAAGCAGATGAGGTCTCAGAAAAGCATTGAAATGATGTGACACTCAGAAAAGAAGAGGTGTAGCTTTTTAATACGTTTTGAAAACTGTTATTGTGATGCATAGTATTTATAGATGTCTGTAAAACAATCTGAATCAGAGATGGCTTTTTAAAACCTATTTATGAATTGTTAAAGATAACCATGTATTTATAACACAAAGCATTATTAAATTATATGCTTTTCATTCTGTTTGGTGTTTATTTTATTTTTTAATTTAATTTATGAAATAGTGAAAACAAAGTTTTGTTAATCTTTTCGAAATCTTGTAGAAAATGGTTAAAATCTGTACATAATTTTTGCAGTTTCTTTATTGTTGATAGAGAAGTAAAATAAACTTCTTTCTCAGCCACTAGGTGGGTCTAAAATCTCACACATTAAAAACATGCACTGAGAAGGAAACAAAGATCATATTGCTCTCCCTCATAATTGCCAAACTAATTCCAGCTCAGCAGGGATTAGAAAACTTGAGAAATTCAATTTTTATTTGCTTGAAAATTAAAAACTCATGTGCTGGATTCGATCCAAGAACAAGCACTTCTTCTTTCATTTCTTGTGTCGCTGCTTTTTAAAAATGAATAACGAGTCTCAGAGTGATTCATGATTTATGAAATCGAAGATGCTCAAAAATGCAAGGAAGAGGGCACAGGGTGTCTTATGATAGGCCTTCATGAGTTGAGAAAAGCAAAAAAGAGCTTTTCTGAATTGGAAACATTGTACTCATGAGAGCAACTGTATGGAAAAGAAGCTCTAAAACAAAGGCCTTATTAAAAACATATTTGCTTTTAGATAAACAAAACAATAGGATTAGGATTGCATACAGTAGGGACTGGAAGGAGGGTGCTTTGTCCTGGTTAAGGTCACAGGGTTCTGCTGGTCTATCTGCAACTTATCATGTGCGAAAGGAGGAGTGAACCTTGAACTGGTTGTGAGTCCATAACAGGGACACATTCACTCACTGTTCTCTGAAAGAATGGAACGACATTGTCTTCCATTCACCTGCAGCATGTTTTGGACTGTAGGAGGCAGTCTTTAATCCACGTAAGCAAAGAAAGAACATGTAAACTCCATTCAAGGCTGACCTCGAAGCGGTGACCGTGCGCTGACGCCGTGCTACCCACGTTTAAATTGCATGTGGAAGGGATGTCAGAAAACCTTGAATTTAAATGTTCAGGTAAAAGAAAAACATTGTGCTTTAACCAAAAGCTTATTGTTTATATTAAATCTGATCTATTTTATATAATAATTATTGTTATACAGAAAAAAATTAGATTTATTTTGCAGAAGCCAATAAATTCAACTGTCTGCTGGTTTAAAAAAAGAGAGAGAAGATTTAAATATAAATGAGGAGGTTTAAAATCAAGTTTGTTAATTTTGAGAACAAGCAATGCAGCTAACAGCCCAAGGTCAAGGTACAGGATGTAACCCATTATATAATTACAAAGATGCTTAGTAAATAGACATAGTAAATAAGGGTCTTTAGTTTTACTAAATAAATTGATAGACACTGAGACAAGAATTGAGTTTGTACAATGATGTTTAGTTGTGATCTCACCATAAATATTCCAAGGCTTCCTGCTCCTATTGTTTATTTAAAGGTAATGGTCAATCTTTTTCAATTAATTGCAATTTCTTGGCAGCTATAACAGGGGTGTCCAAAGTCGCTCCTAGAGAGTCATAGCTCTTCTATTTTGGTTGCTACCATTGACTTACAGTACACATACTAATCTGGCTTCAGAAAAGCAAAGGTGCGCTATATGTTGGTTGAAGCTGTGCAGAACTGTCGACTAACAACCACAGACGTTATTTTACAGGTAGCTGCAATTAAGAGGTTACAGCATTTATTAAATAATCATAAAAACATCATAAACAATTAAAGAGTATGCATTTTATTAAATGTTTTAATTGTAATGTAGCAATTCCATGTCACTTTTGCCAAACAAAAATAAATTAAAGCCATTACATATATTAAGTAATACCAAGTGTAACATCAAATTGTGAACAAATTTTGTGCTGTATTACATTTTAAGGACAATTTGATGAAGCTCTTATAAAAAAAAGTGGCAACATCTTTATAGGAAACTTTGCTAAAATAACCTTTTCCAACTAGAACAGCTGACTTCTATCTAACAAACTTTATTTTTTATGATTGTTTGGATAGTAATCATGCCACATTACACTTATTATTCAGGTTAAAATAGAAAGGAATTTTCATGTAATAATAATATTAATAATAAAATGTACAGTTTAGTCCTCCGTTATCTAACACTGAGTGAGAAAGTGATTTCAAGAGACGTCAGACCAGTGGTTGCCAGGCCTGAGTGATTTTACTTTAAGCCCAGTTTATTTCAGAAGATAAGCTGTAGAACTGGCAAGAGTTGCAGTTTCTTATTTTCTGGCTCTATACTTCAAGATTTAACCTTATCAATTAAACAAATTAGGTCTGTAATCTGTATATTGTAAGAAATTAGCTCTAAGGCTGTTTTTTTTTTTTTCTTTTTCTACATGTTTGCAAAAACTTTCCATGGCTGCGGCTGTATCTCATGATGTAAAGATTTGTTTCTGCAAAAGCAAGGTAAATTTTTCTAGTATTAAGAACAAAATATACCATGCACACTGGTGGCCAATGAAACGCAAGCTCACTCTCAAGCATTCTCAGGAACCATTCACAATAAAGAACAATTGATATCTGGTGGAAATAATTAGGAAGCACTTAGTAAACTAAATTAGCCAAGTAACTAAAAGGTAACTTTTTGTATACAAAAAAAAATGGAGGTATGAGCCTTTTTGGTAACCAGCTATGTGTGGTCTTTCCCATTTTGGCTGCAACATAAAGCCAAAAAACTACGTTCCACCACTAGTACCTTGTTTTTAAAGTTGTTCATGTGATCTTCAACCAGACTTTTCTGAAATATTATTCCCTCTGAGAGTAATATATCTTACCTATTTTTGAGGTATTAATGAGTTTTGTGTTTTGATTCTCATAAATAGCCCTGCTATGATTAAAGCACACCACAAGGCTCAACAAAGGCGGGATGACCGATATTGACAGTTATAGGGATTCTCCTATAATGGTCTGGCTCAGCCTCCAATGTTCTCAGTCCAAAGAAAGGCCCCTGCATCAGACTAAGCATTTCCATACTGAGTAAAAGTGACAGGGAGAGGAGATAATTAGGAAAGTGGAGACACCTGTGAGGCCTAATTGGACAGAGCAGCTGCTCATCATTACACAGGTGATGGAGTGATGCGCTGATTACAATAGCGTTTCAGAGCTTTGATGACCATTGCATGGCCATGTGACAGTTAAGACTGGTTGTTTTTTATGCAACATACCAAAATATCTTCCAAATGGCAACTCTAATTAGCTCTAGCGCTACAATCTGTTGGTTATCATTTCGCAAGTCAAAGTTGAACTCAGCTCAACTTTTCATTAGAGTGGAATTCTAGAATGGCACTGTTCTGAGATCCCGAAGCGCAGACGATTCGAAACATTGATCTGAAGCTTTATTAAAAAATGTCAAGTCATCTGAGATTTGGACAAATGAAGCTTCAATGGTTTCGAAAACATCAATGCTTTGGCACGTTTTACCTGGAGTTTTGTCTTGGCACATCCCCTGAAACCACATTTGATAGGTCTAAAACATAGGATCACAAAACTGTCTCGACCCAACTTACAAAAACTACAAGTTTTTGACTTGCAAAGATAAAGCATTATTAAAACATTTAAGGTCTTTTTTTCCCACTGATTTTGCTATTTAAGTTGTTCTACAGTATTTAGAGACTACAATTTATTGACATACCACTGAGTTAAAGGGTTGAATACATCAACACCTGGTGAGGAGTTTCAGTCTTTTTCAAATACAGTGTTACCTCAAGATACAATTTTAATATGTCCGTCATATGTAAAATGCCTAACCAGTTCCAAGCCACACAGAAACAACAGGAAAAATGGAAAATAACAAGCAAAACCAGAGAAAAATAAAGTAGAATTCTTCAATCCTTAAAAGCACACTTTATAAATCTAATAAATAATAATAGAACAACAAAAAATAATAACCTTTATCATTCGAGTGAAGCTAAGAACGATTGGCCATAGTGTTAAAGTGTGAATGTGTGTGTGTGAATGTTTCCCAGCGATGGGTTGCGGCTGGAAGGGCATCTGCTGCGTAAAACATATGCCAGAGAGTTGGCGGTTCTTTCCGCTGTGGCGACCCCGAAAGGGAATAAAGCCAACATGAAGATGAATGAATGAATGAATTCGAGTGAGGCGATGTGAGGAAAGTGTCGAAGGAGGTGGTAGGGGAGGAGATCCATGGTAATAGCATAACTAAAATAAAATTGCATAGCTAAATAACACATACTTATTTTTTTAGAATTTGAAAATCCACAAATCACATTTCCAGGGGAGTTTTTTTAAACGTTACAATCTGAAGACTTATACTACACCCTTTATGATACTCATTTTCAGATGAAAATACAGCATACTTTTTAGTGTGTAAGACGTGATCAGGGACACACTAAAACATGGTTTTGATTACATTACTCTCACAGCAGGCAATAACCGAACTCCTTTTTTCCAATATATTCATGTGAAAATATTGTGACAGCACATACAACTCTCTGCCAAATATATTTGAAAATATGTAAATTGAGCCCCACTGCAGGAAGGGCTCACTTGTTTGATTCCAAGAGGAAACTCCTCCTGCCAAAGTGCAGTGGATTGTGGGTAATATCAGCTGGTTGAACATCCATCGATTTGCACTTCAGAATCTAACGGGAAAAATTCCACATCCGGTCACAGTTCGAATATTTTTTTTATGTATGCTAATGTTTGAGGCACGTTAATAATTTACATTTTTACATTTATACATTTAACAGACACTTTTGTCCAAATTGACTTACAGTAGGGGAGAGACAATATGCAATTTGTTACACGGTCAAAGTCTAACTAAGGTCACTCAGTAGATTCAGCTGATCAATCAACGAAGGAAATAAAGGTAAAAGAGGGAAAAATGTGATTTTAAACATTTTTTATTTACACCTTAAAAATTGTGGATAGTGCGATGATTGGGAGGCACAGCATGTCTCATACAGGGGACTCAAGCTCCCCTCAAGTTGGCACCATGCTGTTTACGGTAACATCAAAATGCAGAGAAACTGACACCTCTAAATTCCTTTTGAGAAGTGAATGTTTTCAATGTGACCTTTCCGAGATATACCCTGCATTGTACCCAATGTGAGGGGGGGAAAATCCTAACCATGAATAACCCAGTAAAGATGAATGAATACAGATTTTAAATTGATAAAACTAGCCTGAATAAATATGGCCACACAACTGATTTACATAATAATAACAAGGTACACTGTGTAAACATTTCCAACTGATGCCCTTTCTTTCTATGAATTCATCCATGTAAAATTCACCTCACTGCGCTTTCTGGTTAAGCACACACAGAACTAAGATGTTTGCTCTTCTGCTCTACAGTGGTTAGGTTTTATTCTTAAATAGATGACAGGCAAAAGGGAAAATAACAACGGTCCTTTAGTTGATGCTTCCATTTTTTGACTCATTCATGATTTCCAAGCTCTTTATCGTGCTTGGGTGAAGAGAGCTACACAGATAGACATGAGGGGAATTAAAGAGAAAAGTAGAAAAAAAAACAAGTTGTGGCCAGCTCCTTGTTAAAATCACACAGGTCAACTGGAGCCTCTGTTGTTGGCGAAGCTCGTTTCTTTATCACCTTTATTTTCTCTCCACAAAAGCTATCATTGCAATTTCTTGTTTCTACATTTTTTTCTTCTTTTCACACATGCCCTTGCCATGTGTTTTCTTTGGCTGTTCACGATACTGTGTGGAAACTTGCCTTTGGTAATAAGTGCTAACCAGAGCTAAATTATGATGCACTTTATAAAATCAAGCAAACCTAAACGGATTTCTGTTGTACCTGGATTATCTTTTTCCTCATGGAAAAACATTTGTTTTAAATACCAACATAGGGAGGCAATTATACACAAAGCATGCGGTAGGCACAGGGTGGTTTAAATTCAAGGGTGGTTCCCATGCCATCACACCAGTATATGTCGAAGTGATGACTGAGGGGTAACAATATGGTTATTTTGGTTACTTAGATTCTCCATCTAGGGAACGAAGACACATGTCCCCTTGCCACAACTGTAAGGTCATGAGTAAGTCTCTGGTTGACAAGGGGGCACGTTTGGACTACTGCAACGCTCTCCTAGCAGGACTTCAGCAAACGCGCTCAAACCTCTGCAGATGATCCAAAATTCTGCAGCTCGTCTTATCTCAATGAACCGAAGTGAGCTCATGTTACTCCCCTCTTCATCACTTTTCTCTTTCTCTCCATTGCAGCTCATGTTAATTTCAAATCACTGATGCTGGCGTACAAAACTATCTCTGGATATACCCCTGTTTACCTCCGAAAGCTCATACACTCCTAAATGCCCTCCAGAAGCCTGCCCTCAAAGAAGAAATAGCGACTCATGGTTCCATCTCACAAAGGCAGAAAATCTCTTAGCAGAACCTTCTCTCTCACTGTCCCTGGCTGGTGGAACAAACTCCCTGATCCAGTCAGGAAAGCAGCAACACAAACAGCTTTCAAAAAGCAACTGAAAACTCTTCTCTTCAGGGAACACCTACTATAAAAAATAAAATAAAAATAAAAAACTTCTCCTCTGTCTTTTTTTTCTTCCTGCTATGGTTTATTGATCAGCTGATACAACTTCTATTATGAGAAGCTGAAATAGACTTTGACTGTGTAACAAATTGCATATTGTCACTCCCCTACTGTAAGTTGCTTTGGAAAAAAGTGTCTGCCAAATGCATAAATGTAATGTAAATTTAATATTGGTACGTCTTCATTCCCTGCATTGGAATGGGGGTTACCAAAAATCTGCTGTCAAATAGTCTGCTGTACTTTTAAATTGTGTTTTAAAAGAAGTCAATCAATCAATCAATCAATCAGTTTTTATATAGCGCTTCTTTAGCAATTGCTTTCAAAGCAGCTTCACAAAGTCCCCATGAGGATCAGGCAGAGCAGACAGGAGTTCCCTCTGAGAGGGGACTCCCGCTGACTGAGGCAGGTGCTAATCACCTCCCCAGCATAAAGAACATACAAACTAAAAATCCATCGATGAACGGTTTGCCGGACAGGACCTGAAAAACAAAAAACAAACAAAACAAACAAAGACAAAACAGGAACTAAGAAATGGAGAAAACGGTTAGTAAACTGTAACATAGACAACAAACAAGTGATCAGCATCAGCTGCAGGAGGAGAGATAAATAATGAGGATAGGTTAGAGAGGAACATTGAACCACATTGTTTTTTTCAAACAGTTTGTATTTATATGGTGCTCAGGCACCATATCTGTTTAGACAAATACCAAGAGATAATTATTGGAATGCCAGTTTAAACAGATATGTTTTTAATTTAGTTTTGAAATCTGTGAGCGTAGTTGAGCTGCGGCCAACATCCGGGAGTTTATTCCAGAGCTTCGGGGATCTATATGAGAACGCTCTTCCACCTCTTGTGGATTTACTAACCTTTGGTACAATCAATAGTCCTGCTTATTTTGATCGGAGAGAGCGAGCTGGAATATATCGTGATAGGAGACTGCTCAGGTAGGCCGGAGCCAAGCCATTCAGTGCCTTAAAGGCAAGGAGCAGAATCTTGTAGTCAATGCGATATTGTACAGGAAGCCAATGAAGAGAGCACAAAACCGGTGTAATGTGATCATATTTCTTTGTTCTTGTGAGAACTCTAGCTGCTGCGTTCTGGACTAACTGTAATTTTTGTAGCGTTGCGGCTGAACAGCCGGCTAACAGAGCATTACAATAATCCATTCTGGAAGTCATGAAAGCATGCACTAATTTTTCTGCATCTACAATAGACAGCATGTTCCGCACTTTAACAATATTCCTGAGGTGAAAGAAAGCAGTCTTAGTAACATAAGAGATATGGTTCTTAAACGTCAGTTCACTATCTATAATAACGCCAAGATTTTTAACTGTAGTGGAAAAATGAACAGTGTGTCCCCCCAGTTCCATATTTAAAGCAGAGAGATTCTGTAATTGCTTTTTAGAGCCAATAAGTAATATTTCTGTTTTATCTGGATTTAGCATAAGAAAATTTTCATTCATCCAATCATTGATATCAGCGACACATTCTGAGATCTTATTTAGCTTTAAAGGGTCGTTTTGCTGATATATAGAGCTGGGTGTCGTCTGCATAGCAATGGAAACTAACACCATGTCTTCTAATAATTTTGCCAAGGGGCAGCATGTATATTGAGAATAGGATGGGTCCCAAAACGGATCCTTGAGGAACTCCATGCTCTACTGCTATTGTGTCCGATGAGTCTCCATTTACATGAACAAACTGACTCCGGTCAGAGAGGTAAGAGTTAAACCATCTTAGAGCCTGGCCCTGGATGCCTGCATCGTTTTCTAGTCTCTCGAGGAGAATCCTGTGATCTATCGTATCGAAGGCTGCACTGAGATCTAGCAGAACTAGAAGAGAGATATTTCCTTGATCCCAATCAAGTAATAGATCATTTGAAATTTTAACCAGCGCAGTCTCTGTGCTGTGATGCGCTCTGAATCCAGATTGAAGTTCTTCATAACAGTTGTTCTTCTGTAAGAAGGAGCTGAGCTGTGCTATAACAACTTTCTCTAATATTTTTGACAAGAACGGAAGGTTAGAGATTGGCCTATAGTTGGATAACTCAGTAGGATCCAGGTGCGTTTTCTTGATTAGTGGTTTAATTACTGCATGTTTTAGCTGTTTGGGAACGTAACCTAGCGTTAGAGATGAGTTTATAATATTTAGAAATGGTTCTTGAGCTATTTGTAGCAATTCTTTCAGTAATTTTGTTGGTACAGGATCTAGAGAGCATGTTGATGATTTAGATGCTGTGATTATTTTTAGCAGTTCTTTCAGGTCAATATTTGAAAAATTCTGCAGTGAGTGAGTCAAAGGTATAGGGTTTGAGTTAAACTGCTTTGATTGAATATGAGTTTTAGTAATTTTGCATCTGATAGAGGTTATTTTATTTGAGAAATAATTCATAAAATCATTGCTGCTAAATTTTATAGCTGCATTTGAATCTGTCGATGTTTGACTGTTTAGTAAATTAGCCATTGTTTCAAATAAGAGGCGTGGGTTATTTTGATTTGTTTCTATTAACTTGTGATAGTAGTTAGTTCTTGCAGTTTTTAGTGCTAGTCTATATTTAGACATGCTCTCTTTCCAGGCAATTTTGAATACTTCCAATCTAGTTTTTTTCCATTTACGCTCATAGTTTCTGGTTTGTCTTTTTAGCACCTTTGTATTATCATCAGACCACAGAGTGGCCTGTCTATCTCTGACTTGTTTTAATTTAAGCGGGGCTACAGTGTCTAGGGTGTTAACGAGAATATTATTCAAACTGTAGGTGATCGTTTCAAGTTCATTTTCATCTGCAGGTACTCTAGAAAGTTGAGTAATATCTGGTAGGTTTCTTATAAATGCTTCTTTAGTATTTTGGTTTATATTTCTCCCTAGTTGGTAGCGTTGAATGCTACTGCTAATGTTTATAGTCTGCATAGCACAAGATACAAGATAGTGGTCTGAGATTTCCTCACTTTGAGGCGATATAACAATGTCACTTAGGTCAATGCCATGAGATAGAACCAAATCTAGAGTGTGGTTTAGACGGTGAGTTGCGCCGACCACATTTTGCTTAAACCCACATGAATTTAGGAGGTCTGTAAAGGCAATACCCAACGAGTCTTTTTTGTCATCAATATGGATGTTAAAGTCTCCAAAAATAAGTATTTTATCTGCTTCGACCAAAAGATGTGCGACAAAATCAGCAAATTCTTGAAGAAAGCTAGAATTGTGTTTTGGTGGCCTGTAGACAACAGCTAATGTTACAGAGAATGCACATCTTTGTTTTGATTTTGCCGGTGTAACATGGAGCACAAGTACTTCGAAGGATTTAAATTTATTTAAGAATGAGCTCTTCCACTGTCCACAAAACCAAAAACTTCAGCATATCTTAAATGACTGAGGTTTATAAAATGAGTTTTTAAATCCAGTGTCAAATGAAAAGCTATAATTACAAGGTGATACTTCAATTAATCAAAAAAAAATTGTATACATAATTTTTCAAAATATTTTTATTTCATTTCAGTTCATTTTGGGGGAATTTTATATGTGTACAATAATTTTACCATAGAAAGCTATATTAACTCTTTGGTAGTTAATGGTATTTAAAAAAATAACAGGTTGTGGAAAATAATAGTGTAGAGATGAGTAATAAGAGATAATAATTAATTATTATCTCTTATTAATTATAATTATAATTAATAAGAGATAATACATCTATAATTAATATTGAATTATATTTTTCTAATACAATACTAATTATATGTTTGTCACCATTCCTGACACTTGTAATTTATTCTTGTCAATTACTAATGAGTTAAACAAAAAAGGTTGAAATAACTCCTTTTGTAGTTTTAGCTCTAAAACACAACTATGAAACAAAATACATCCTGGCGACCAGCACATTGTTAATTTTTTAGCCAGAAACATCTTCAGACTTCCTCTTCTTAATGACATATCGAGTTGCTCCATTTATCTCAGATAGCTCTCTCCCTCGCCCTCTCTCTTTCTCTCCTTCCTCTGCACACTTTGCATCTTGCCAGGCTGCAGACGCAGCACTATTATCCCTGCTTGTACGTGTGAAGGGTAGGAGACCGACAGACAGATGAGGGAGAGAAATTTGAGCATCTGAGAGAGAGCTAACACCTATGCTGCTTTACTTTTATAGGAACTATACAACTGGCTGATTGAATTCAGCAGCTCTTCCAGGACAGCACCTCAATTTAAACGGAATGTAGTAAAATCTAAAAAGCAGCCTATTCAGAGAGTATAGCTCATGGTTCTACAATTCAGATTTATGGTTGTTCATAAACATAACTCAAATAGAACTGGATGACCCACTTCTGGTGAAAACACATTCGTTTTTTCGAGGAACATTATGTCCCATGAGTCCAGGGTGAGGGGAATGAAACACTATCAAGTATTAACTAACACTTAAAAAAAAAACTTGAAAATTGTTAAAAGCTTTGCAGAAAATGTGCTAAAACTGAAGCTAAACTGGAGTATTATTTTTTATTTACTTTAAAAATCAATAATATACATAATTATAATAATATATAACATCTTGTCTTTACATTTTAAACAATTAAAGTTATTTAAAAAATAGCCAACATAGTTGTTTTTTCGATTTATAATAATAATAATTTTGAAACAATACTAAATAATAATAATAGTACATTTATAACAACAACAACAACTACTACTACTACAACAACATCAACAACAACAACAACAACAATGTACTTTACTGAATACATTTTTTGAAAGTTCACATTGACAGTAACTGTATTATTATAGGTTGTAGTTCACAAAATGAAAATTAAAAAATGCATACACAGTAAAATCTAGAGAATTAAATAGACTATTTCTGGTCTGTCGCTTTATAGTGTTAAATTAACACTAAGCTACTCAACTTGTCCATTGTAAATATGCTAAGTTACATTATTTTCTTACATTGAGAAAGGAACACAAATGGTTGTGAGTTTTAGAATTGGATGGTTATTGCTTAATGATCGATTTACATTTGGTCCTACTCTGGAAACTGTAAGTTATTTTTATTCACAAGATTTTACTTTGTATATTTTTAGAGTAGGTTAGACAGTTACTTCTTTGGAATTTCTTGGAGACTAATTCTTCATTATGGATTATACCAGTTAACAAATTTATGTTACAAGAACGTTCTGGGACCATTACCCTTAATGTTGCATAAACATGGTTGTCCAGTTTTTTGACGTTCCGTGAACGTTCTCTCAAGATTAGGGATGCACTCGATACCACATTTTACTCACATAGTACTTGTTCAAAGACCCCCGATACCGGGGACCGATACCACTGTCTGAGAAATATCTACGTTTGAGCAACGTGTAAGGGGTTAATCACAGGTGCCATGTGCCTGCCCCCACACCCCGACAGCAGTTCTGAGCAGGGAGAAGATGAGGCAAGACATGTCAGCGGTGTGGAACTATTTCAAAGTGAATGAAGACGACAAAACAAAGGTGGACTGCAAGTTGTGCTCAGCGAAATTGTCCAGAGGAGGCTCAAAAAGTAGCGCATTTAACACAAGTAATTTAATCAAGCACCTTAAATCCCAACTCGACAATCAGTACAAAGAGTTTACCCACACTTCTAAACCAGCACAACCCATGCTGCAGCAAACTCTTGCAAGACAAGAGAAAATGTCCAGAGACGATCCACATGCTGTGAATTACCACGGGCAAATATCGAGTACATTGCATTGAGTGACCAGCCACTCTCAGAGCTAGGAAATGTGGGGTTCCTGTGTCTCTTCCATGTTCTGAAGCCCAGATATGATGTCCCAAGCCGCTGCTACATGACTGCCTAAACTACACGACTTCGTGAAAAATTATAATTATCCACAGCATGCTGCATACCTCTGTGTTTAGTTTCACCACTGATATTTGGACAAGTGGTGTTAGCCACGTGTCGCCAATTAGCCTAACCTCACAGAATTTTCTGCCACAATGAGCCATAATACATGCGAAACAATTGCGCGGCTCACACGCCAGCCAGGCTTAATTTATAATAATTCAGATTTAAGCCCTTATTTTTTTTTATAAAGATTTATTCTATAATATGTTGCATACAACATGCTTTTAATTGTAAATAAATAGTCTTAATTCCAAACTAGTCTGTAAAATAAAAAAATGTTTTAAGTAAGTATCGTATCGACGAGTACTTAAATGCAAGTACTCGTACTCGTACTCTTTCCAAAAAAGTGGTATCGGTGCATCGTTACTCAAGATTATTAAAACATATTTACAACATTCATCACTTCTTGGAATGTTCTGAGAACATTGTTCCCAGAATGTTTTGCTTTAACACTTAAAACTGTTTTTAGTTTACCATTATTATAATGCTACTAGAACATTCTTTTGGAAAGAGAACATTAGTGAATGTTACAAGAACGTTCCGTGTTAGCTGGGATATTACATGACAGTTCTTGGGCCACCGTTTTAACATTTCATATGCAACACAGGAGATATTCTCTAAAGATATGAAGTTAACTTACACTGTCATGCTGATGATACTTTTAAAGCATATACAGTACTGTGTAAAGGATATAGGCTGGTGTGAACAATGTTTATAAACAAAGAATGCTTTCATAAATGGAAATGTTGATCATTTATTTTTATTATTGAACTAAATTTAGTAAGTTAACTAAATAGAAAACTAAATATAATCAGTATTTGTTGTAATCATCATTTGCTTTCAAAACAGCAGAAAATCTTCTAGGTACGTTTGCACTCAGTTTTTGAAAAACTCAACTGGTTTGTCCAACATCAACCACAAATCTTTTGTGGATGTAGGCTCTCACATCTCTATCTCTTCATGTAATCCCCGATATATTTGATGATTTTGAGATCAGTGCTCTGTGGGGGCCATTCCATCACTTCTTATTGTATCTCTCTTCAGTCCTTTGACAAACAAACTGTCTTCTGCTACAGTCACATATTATATTATTACTCATCAGTCCAGAACACCTGCTGCCATTTTCTGCACCCCACTTCCTGTGGGTTTGTGCATACTTAAGTTGTTTGCTTTTGTTTTCCCATTAGAGATATGGCTTTCTGTCTTCAGCGCTTCTGTGAAGCACTTCTAGACAGACTTCTCTGGACAGAAGATGAGTGTATCTGGGTTCCATTGCTTTCTATCAGATTTGAGCAGGCAATGGTAGACTATAGAATTGTAGAATGTTCTCATTTCAATTGGAAAATACACTTAATGCTGCAATGTTTCCTTTCTGGCCACTGTGTCCTCGCTTGCCAATGTTGCCTGTTTCTTTGTGCTCATTCAAAAGAGCTTGAACATCACCTCTTGAAAGCCCAGTCTGCTTTGTAGAAGAGTTTGTCTGTTTATTACCCAGCTGTTTCTGTTTTACTTCATGACTGGATTTTACACAACATGTGATATTGATGATCATTAACCCCTGTTTGACAGTTTGATCAAACTCCTGAGTATAATCCTACAAAACCAAAGGCAATACATGTGAAGTTGGTAAAATGATAGGATGTTTATCCTTAAAAGTGCAGCTAAGCTATTATATGTTATAGATGTACAGTGTGGAAAAGTTAATTCAACCTTTTATGATCTCAAAGATAGAACATTTTTACAACGTTTTGTATATTGTATTTAAATATTTTAGTTTTTTTTTATATTTTAATATTTTGTATATTATATTGTTGTATAATACTTTGTAAGGCAAACCATTCTGTACATTTTATGTGCATTTTGCACATACATTTTGCTTGGTTTGGCTTTTGCTTTAAACTTAGTTATTGATGTGAAGTGTTTCACTAGCTTCTCTCTATGTATGTAAAAAGGCCTGATTTTATGGAGCATTGTATTGGGTAGTTCCCCATAGCTAAACAAGATTTAGTTCTCTTACACTTAAAACTCAATTTCTCAGAATTTTGGAAATGTAATGCCCCTAAAAACCTTGTAACATCATCAATAGTTGAATAGTTACAGAGTTGAGAAGATGGATGTAAAATGTGGATCTAAATCTATGTTGAACACTGTACATGTTAGATACTGTATTAACGACTCTCAAGATGAATTGAGAATGGAAACCAAACTGGGTCTGGCTTGAGCACACCTTATCCTTGACAACTCAGACCTGCTCCATGTCTTCAATAAATTATTGAAGGGCAGCTGGGGGGTTATTTACAGTGGGTCTTTCTGAGTTTTCTGAATTTAAATGTCCTCAAATGTCTCAAACATTTTTCTGGATGCCTCACAGCTCAAATTTTTTTTTACGTATTTTCCACAAGTAGTAATAAATGTTCATGAGTGATAATTGTGTTGACAAAAGTCCTCAATAAATAAAAAAAACTAAATTGAAAAATGTTGTCTCAACATCATTTGAACCTCATTATAATAATAGCAACCAGAGCAAGAAGATTAAAACAAAGATCTGCACTCCCACTTCTATTTTTAAAGCTTCTTTGTCAAAATTTTGATTAGTTAAAAGTGCTATATAGATTCAATATATTTATTCATGCTTTGTGATGTTAGCCCAATCAAAGTCTTTGCCATAATGGTATATGTACATGTACTCTCACTGTTATCTAGTAAGAGTGCCAGGGCATGTATTAACAGAATAGGAAAGAGACATGCATAAAGATTGGAGCATTATGATCCAGCACACGCTGAGTGTAAAGTGCACTTAAGAGTCAGAGCAGGTGTGTGTGTGTCTGTGTGTCAATGGGGGTCTGTCCCAGTTGGGCAAAGTAGCAGAAGTGAGTCATGTCAGGTACATGTTCAGAAAGGTCAGCGCGTTTCCCTTCTTTCTTTTTTATACCCATAGGGGAATCCTTCGAGTCGAATGGAAGAAACATAATCATTCCATACAAGCATGTTCCATCACATATATACACTTGTATTCCTAATCTAAAATTGACCGATTTAACAATCAAATAAAGCACCCTTTTGCTTTGCACAAAGGTTTTCCACCTTGGATGATTTCTTCAGGGTGTTTCAAGGTTCCAAGAACTTTTCCTTCAACATACATATATATATTCTTCCTTCCTACATACAGAATTTTTAACCAAAATAAAGTAAGTAGGTAAGTATAGGAAAGTAATTAAGTAGGTACATAGGTAAGTAAATAAGTAAGTAGGTAGGTATGTAGGTAAGTGAGTAAATAAGTAAGTATGTAGGTAAGTAAGTATGTATTGGTAAGTAAGTAAGTTGGTATGTAGGTAATTAAGTAAGTAGGCAAGTAAGTAAGTTAGTAAGTAGGCTTGTAGCTAAGTAAATAAAAAATAATGCCTGTAGATGGTATTAAAGTAAAGTTAGATTTCTGTGCTCATAACTCTCACACTGTTTGTCCAGATAGCAAACATCTAATAAAGTTAAATGACTGATCTCTAATGTACAAATAAATAAATAGTAATATTTATACACTATTTTTAAACCTACATTTGCACACCGATGTATATTCTGAAATCCAGGGCAAGAAGGTAAGCTTTTTTATGTAAAAAAAGATTGCATTTAGCACCTTTAAAATGATGTCAAGCTGTGGACTGGACAACCTTTACCAAGGTTATCAATGACTGATCAAAACTAAACTTTATGTGCCTGTTTGTTTTATGAACCTAGAAGTCTGTAAGAAAAAAAACAAGCCATAAATTGGCGCTCACAATTTTAGTTTTTTAGTCTTTATCTCAGGAAACATGTGCTTTCTCTTAAATCTATTGACCATAAATATGACAAAACGGAGCAATTTGTCACTAAGAATATCAATTAAATAACTTTTTTTAATTAAATAATTATATAAAAACCTAGTTGTGTGAGTCCTTGTTTTATTGTTGGAATAATTAGACTAGATAATTATGATAGTTTAGAATGATTATAGAAAGGTGCTTTGGAGCCTGAAACTCATATGTTAAATAAATCTTTTAGATCATAAATGTTTTAACTTGCAGTTAAAGCTTTGAAGAGGTTGGGGCCACAGTTACTAGATAGTTTCTAAACCTCCAGATTTGAGGTCTCGTCACAAAAACCTGGAATGTGAACTCTATGTTCAATTTAAGGTCAGAAAAAAGTGTTTTTGCCACACTGTAGGGCAATAAGAGTGAAAAATTTAAATCTTATGATACTCAATCTTATTAATATCAAAATAATAAACAGATTACCAGCAAAGTGTGACTGTTTATTTGTTTTTATTCCATTGTCCTTTTTTAGAGCTACAGAACTCTCAAAATTACAAGTTTACTTCAAATCTAATAAAAATCTAACTGTGTTTACAAGTAACAGTCACTTGATAGAAACAAGGAAGTCATACAGCATGTGAATGAAAGATAGCAACCATGTTGTTCAAATACAATATTTTAATTGCTCATTACACCAGATTTCAATGCGTCTCCTTTTTTGAAGGAACAATGTCCTCGGATTTTATATTTAGTTGCTCCACCTGACAGGGTTGTCTGTACATGTGCTTGCTAATCTGAATGACTGCCAACAATTTGTTCTGAAAATGTTTACTGAGGAAAAAAATCATCTTAAGCATGTGTTCCACTGAAAAGTGAGTTGACGTACAGTATATTGTTAAAGTGAAAGTAAAAGTGACCAGCTGGCCAGATAAGGACTGAACCATACCTGGAATTAGTGCTCTGCATTTAACCCATCCCAGTGTACACACACAGCAGTGAACAAACACCGTGAACACACACCCGGAGCAGTGGGCAGCCATAGTTGCGGGGCTCGGGGAGCAGTCGGGAAACTGGTAACTTGCTCACAAGCACCACAGCTGTGGTTGTTGAAGATGGGCGAGCAAGTGTTACACCACCTTAAACTCGGTGGATTTGGGGTTTGACCCAGCGACCTTCCAATCTCAAGTCAATCTCCTTATTCACTAGACCACAACTGTCCCATTACTGCATGGAGGTGATCAGACATTGACCGAGTTTAGGTTTAGGTGTTATGGTAGCCCAAGTCGCTCAAATATTAGGATTCAGCTCATCTTCTTTTCAAGGTTTCTGTAAAACAGTTACTGGTGGTTTTGGCTTTGTGGGCAGGTGCCAAATCTAGCTAGAAAATACAATCAACACTCCGAAAAGCATGTTGACTGTAGAAATCAGGAAGAGCTCCAAAATGTCCTGATAGATAGCTTGATTGATTGCAGGGTTGATAAAGTCCAATATACCCCCAGCATCAGATGAGATAGTTCTGCAAACCATTACTGGCACATACCTGCTTACATATCTATAAACCTCAGTCATCCTCTATTGAAAGAGATCCTCCTTTGTCAGGACTGTCGTGACAAGGAGGCAAAGACCAGAGAATTGTGATTTAATCTAAGGGAATGTGGAGATAGCAGTAAATAGAGGAAGGACCACTACACATTGGGACACAGAGGAATGAGCCGACAATACCCAACACTAGGGAGGGTCTTTTAAACTATCACTAGTGGGCAGAAACAGGTGCAGTGATTAGTGCAGGGGAGGTTCTGTGTAACCACAGGATAGCAATAGGAACTATTTCACGTTTTTGAGCTTGCTTCATAGTTTTAAACAACTCCAGGTTTCTCGCATTTTGGCTCTGCAGTGCATAGACTCTCAATCAAATCTGCACTGCTCACACTAGAGAGTCAATAATCAACAGAAAACTAGTTAAGCAGTTAATAAGAGGGCTGTAAGTTATTTAATCCCATATTGTTGTGTACTTTTTCTGTAGGTGTATTTTCTTCTAACATAAAACATTTAAGCTGCCAATTCTCATTTAAAAAGAAGCCTTTAAACGAAACTAATCTACAACCTCTGCTCGACTCTACCTCTGTTCCAGTAATCTCAGAAAAATCCTCTCAACATGCAAAAATTGTAAAATAGAAGCTAAATGGTTTCATTTTGAGCATTGTTGATTTGAGGCTGGAGGAAAAGAATGCCATCTGTCTATGATTAGGCAGCAGAATAAAATGGAAAACTAACTTTTCAGTATATTATCAAATACTGCAATTGCGTAAAATAAAGTAAAGTGTGTTGTTTTTTTTAGCTTACCATCCTTTGACATTTTGGTAACTATATATTAAAGTTCTCATAAAATACTTTCTTTTTATGAAGATTTATAATTGATTATAGTGATATAATTGATAAAATTTGACATTTCCCCCGTTTGTTGCCAACAAACTTGTCTCTGTGAAGACGTGCTCACATTTGTTAACAAACAACTCTACAGTTCTGTGCTCCATCGTACACTATCTATGCATTAATCAGTATTGATGGGGTTGCACTAATTGATATTATAATATGGCATGCTAAAAATGCTAGTTTCTAGTTAACCAAAACACAACAAAGATTTTTTACTTAATCACCAAAGTTTAACCTATTGTTGAATGTTTTCAACAAGCCAAGAACGAGAGTGAAAAGACTTGCTCTGCTCCACCTTGACCAATTCACAGCTTGAGCTCTGCGAAGACTTGACACAAGGTTAGAACATTTCAGAAGTGCACTGCGGGCTTCACAGCGGGGTCAGCACGGGGTTATCTCAATGTGCAGCCTTCGTAAAGGGAAATCTGTAGGCATGGTGCAGAAGTATAGAGTGGCCTTTTGGGGTATCTCACTCTGAGCTACTATCAAACCTTAGAATCCTGTTTTCTTATTATAGCCTCTGCAAGAAAATGTACTGATTTTGAAATGATGTTTATTTATTTACTCATCTGGGTGTCATAAAGTGACATACTCTGTATGTAGAAGTACTATTCTAGTGCTGACTTGTGACTTTAAAAAGGAGGCTCACACAGACAGGCCTGAGCTTTGAGGGTTTGGAACAGGTGCAGCTCAGCAGCTAATCCTCTTTAATAACACAAGTTCACAAACGCATGTTCTCAAGGCAACACCTGAGAGAAGAATGGCAGCCTGATACTCTCATTGGAAATCCAAGCAGCCATGTCAAGTCTCAAGGGAGATTCTGAGCAAGAGATGAGATGAGGCCTGTCTGTCAGACCGCACACAACACACTGCCTTCGGCCATGACAAATCCATCCTCAGCTTCCAGACGTGTTCACCGATATTGGAAACATTCAAGTTTTTAAGTGATGTAGGGCTGAATCGAATACAGGATTTATCACTGAATATAGGAGAAGTATAAAAATCTTTTTTTTATTAATTAGAAAAGCTGATGGAGAGAAGGTTTCAGAAGCACTGATTCAGAACATATTGTTAACAGAGCACCTATGTGCCATCTATATTTATGACTCAGCAAGGATTCATCAGATGTCTGATACTGCTCAGCAGGAACAATGCCACAGTCTGGTTTAATAGAGCACCTTAATGAGACTAAATACAGAATTAAACAGTGTTTAAAGACAGGGAGGTTCACTCCTCAGCTCAATCTGTTTTTATGGAAGGATAATAACATCTACTGAAATTATACATCAGACACTGGTTGGCATTGATTATAAATGTTGGCCTCATCAACAAAACACCAGTGAGTCCCTGTTTAAGCACCTGCAATGGCACAAGCTCTGAGAAACACCAGCTAGCTCAACTCTGCAAACATTGCTACTTATTGCTTGCTGTATTTACAAATGTTTTACAGAATAATACAATTAGCTCTGAGATAAAACAGTATATAAAACATTAAAAATCATTTAAAAAGTAAAACAGTTAAAGCATTACATATTGATTAAAACATCCATAGAATAAAAGAATATATCCGTAAAGGCATATTTTAATGACTGTTTGAGGTGGAGTGGCATGAAGGCGAACTGATACAATTGTGATGCTATGATAGCTAAAGTTGCTTTGATATTCAGGTTAAGTTAATCCATAGTGATTAAACCAGGTATTGGTAATTTTTACTTTATGGGCAGGTATCAAATCCTACCGGAAAAGAATTTTTATCACCTATGAAAAACTTTTCGGCAGCAGAGAGCATGAAGTGCTTTAAAAGATCCTGGTGGACAGCTGGTTTTTACTCTGACCGAGAGGTGTAAAACAATTCACAATTATGAAAGCATAATCACGTTAAAAGTATAAACAAGTTAAAAACACTATTACAAATCAAAATTCAAAAATCACTGCAGGAATTCGAAAACAAATGAACAATTCAGAAAAGACAATGACAACTTTGAAAAACAAATGACCAATTCAGAAAACACAATGATAATTTGAAAACAAATTAATTTTTTGACCAAAATGCAAAGGAATTGTATCATTTGAGAACTGACATTTTAGTGCTTAATGGACGACATTTCTGTCAATCATAACGCATGCTCAAACAAGCGGTTCTTGAACTATTTCTGTAGTTTTTGCTAAAGAATAAGATCATAATTACTGAAATGGAATTAATTATTTTACCACATGGAATTCAGAACTTTGAAGTAGCACTGTATTGTGCTGCATGTAAATGTTTTCCTGGCATGTAGATGGATTGATAGAAAACTCATCCAATCAACGCCAAGTTGTCAATTCTCCAATGGTGCAACATTTACTATGGAAACTTTACACTGGAGTTTAAGCAGCTTGACTTTTGTGCTTCTTTGATCATCCTTCTTGAAACCTTGATTTCCATAAAATGCTATTTTTTTTGTCTGAAAAAGGGACTTGGAGGCACTGAGCAACAGTCTGGTATATTTTCTCCTTAGCCCAACACGTATTCTTTTATAGTTTCTTTTGGTTCAAAAGTGGCCGGATGGATGAACAATTCCATAACTCCAAAATGTGGTGGTTCTTGATGCACTGACAACAGCCTCAGTCCACTCTTTATGAAACTTACTTAGATTTCTAAAGACAGACATCATTCCCATGGTTTGTTCACCTTTTCTGGTCACTCTATTATATTTCTATAAGCTCTGTGAGTGTCTAGCTTCTTTTGCGTTTCAAGACGTTTCCTTCTTTTGGAAGGTGTCAGTAATTCTCTTCTGCACAACTCTGAAGTCTGCTGTCTTCAATCTTCATTATTCTCAAGGTTACTAAGCCAGACTGAGACATTTTTAACACTGAAAAACCTTTGCAGGTGTTTGGCATTAATTATGTTAATAGATTAGGACACATTGAGCCTACAATTTTTTTCTAAATCTTTGAAAATTTAATTACAATAGAAACCAATAAAGTCTTGGAATTGTACATTTTTTGGCACATACCTTCCTAATGCTACTCATAAAGAATTGTGGATTTTCCCCAAGCAAAGACCAATAAAACATATGAGAACCTGTGTCCAAACCAGGCACTCTCTCACACACATAACCACAATGACAAAAAAAGCATTACCGACTGATGCTTTAATCATCCACTGAGCTAGAGAATGACACAGTTGCAAAAGAAAGCTCCATTAACAACAGCGCTGCTGTGAATAGTGCAAGATGACTGACAAGAGCAGAATTCAGGGTCATACATGGTTTGACTGGCCAATCAGATGGGAGTTATCTTGCAGCAAAGTCTTGATCCAAGACATGGTTTTATGATCAAACCAAATAAAACCAATAAACCTAACTCTGTAGTTGTTTTATCCTTGTTTTACAAAGCAATCAATATACAGGTGTGAGCATGCTCTACCTTATGAAAACCCCTTGGACTACAAATGCTACATATAAATTCACTGTATGCTTAGACAACAACAAATTATAGAAAGTAGCAGAGGTATATCTGATGTTCTCTGTAAAAATTTAAGCAAACAACTGGAAGAAGCAACGCGGGGCTAAGCATTCAAAAGAGAATCACTGTGTGGGTGCAGCAACTGATCAAGGGAAAAAAACTGGAATTGAATCAGCATTCGACTACATGTGTAGACTACAAGGATTTTCAAACCTGCAGCTTAAGATTTAATAAGTATGACAAAGTAGCATTTTCAATATTTCTAGCATTTATTTGCCCCCCCCCCCAAAAAAAACAAACAAACAAATAAACAAACAACAAACTAACAAAAAACTGAACAATTTCCTACAATGCTAGGGAGCACTGCTCCCGAATTCTGCAAACAAGCACAGATCATAGTTATGATGTCATTTTCCAAGTTTGGTCTTGGATGTATGTATAAATCTAGCCTTACAAAGTACATTTCTAAGCCAATCAGAAACTGTTGTCGAATCAATTTGACTTCCATAACTTTTAGTTGTTGTGGTCCTATGATGTATTGAATGACGATTGATCTTGGAGGATTATGAAAAGTAAATTTTTTAACATAGTCAAACATGGCAGACAGGTAGCTAAACCGCATATAGAAAAACATTGCATTAATGCTTTGACAAGTAATCTATACCCCTATTTAAAAAAAACATTTATTATAATCTTACTCTACAAATATACTACCATTGAATTTTTGGAATTACTTATGCCTGGGTTATTATTAGTTCATTGGTTATGAACTAGTTTATTAGTTTTAAAAGGGTTCATTCCAAAGATGCACAATGCTTGTCTAAGACCCCTTCGGTCCACTTCGAACGGGTCCTCCTCTGCCCTGGCACCAAGTATAATTAGACTCAGACTTAATTTAGCTTTGGGAAGTCGAGTAACTCAGGGAGTGCTAAAAAGTCCCTGTTCGACCACCAGATGAGTTTATCGAACATCTTCAAGGAAGTTGCAATGCCAATAAGGCCGTACTTACCCCTCGAAGGCTGGGTTTAGAACTTTTGGTAAGAGGACATCGAAACTTCATTGAGGAACCGATTTATGCCTCGATCCTTCCGGCTGCAGGACATTGAAGAAATACAAATTTCAGAACTATGTTTTTTCTACTGTACTATTGAGCATTGTTGAAGAGTACTTTCTGAAATGGTGTATTTTGAATTTAATATACTTCACTTTATATGAAGCAGAAGGTATTGTAATTTTGGGTCAAAACCATTTGGCTTTGTTGTGCAGGTGTGAATGCTATGGCAGATATGCTAAGTGAATTAGAGCTGGAGAAGCTTCGGGGTCTGAATGGCCCCCTGCAAATAAATACTTTGTTAATATAATCATTCTGTGATGCTGACTCAACCCAAAGAAATGCCACAAAAATGGTCTTAAAACTCAATGTAACTTACTGCTTAGATTTTTTGTAATCTTTTATTAAACATTCTTTTTTTATTTTTGTTGATTGAAGTGTTCAACCTTAAAGTGTGAGTACCCCCAAAAAATTCCTGGTCTCTGAAAACTTACGAGTTTTCTACAATGTTTATAGGGATGATAGCATAACTCTAGCTAGCCGGAAATATAGTTTACAAGCGCTAGCCTTTCGGGGAATACTCGGCCAATCCTCTACCCTGTGATTGATCTTTTGGGGACCAGAAACAGAAGTCCCTCTACGAGTTGGGCTCACACAAGGACAAGAAGCAGGACTGCTCCGCTAAGTTGACAATGCCTGTTAGAGTGGGAGGAACCAACAGGCTGAAAGAAAAGCATGAGAAAGCATGAGAATATAACCTATATAGGCTTCCAAAGTAACAACCCTTTCAACATCCACCCATTTCCAATTTTGCTAAAACATTTAAGGACACTAAAATGTTCCACAATATTACATTTTTCGTGAACCAAAATTATGCTTGCACATGAAACTGAAACATGGCCTTGCATTTCAGTGGCACGTGAAGAAGGAGTGTGTCTCTTAATTTAAGCAGACCAGCAAGAGTCAAATTATTATCTAAATCCATAGGGCAGAATGTCAGCTCTCAGGGTGCCAAATGAGTTCACTTGATTAAAAACCCATTTCATTCCATTTTCTAAGATGACATTTCCATAATATGTGTCATGTTGACATTTAAAAAAAAAATGATAAAACACTGCAGGCTGTCTCTAATAAGAATCGCACATGTATACATCATATCAGCATTTAAGACAAGCCAATGGCAAATACGCCCCCACACACATCACTCACACATTAACTCTGTAAAATTAAAAACTGGCAACCATGCTGGATGTAACAGAATCAGTGAATGTTCATTTAATGCATGAATAAGCCAGAGCATGTGTGTGTCTCTGTGAGTGAGTCAGCGAGCAGATGTGCACAGGTTATGTGCTGCTTAGATGAAGCGAGTCAACAAGCTCTGTACAAGGGGGGCACAGCGTTTATTCCCAGCGTCATGGAGGCAGAGAGTAAAAATAAGCATCTTTGACTCATAAAGGGCCTCTCTTCCTGTTTTTCTGTCTTTTTGCCTTTCAGAGTGTTTTCATCCATGTTTGGCATCCAGGGGCCCATCAAATGTTCGACAGAATTGGTTTGGTTTTCTGCTCAGTAGGGAAAGCACATTTTTAGGAACAGTTTCCTCATCCCTTCATCTGGCTCTCCCGCTTTCTTTCTGTCCTCTTTTTCTCCCCCCTGTTGTGACAGCACAAGTGGGGCGGTTGACACAAACAGGGAATGACAGAACGTTGTTAGAGATGAAAGGCCACTGTGAGAACCTCAGGACCCACCACTGAGATGACACACACATGCTTGCACACGCAGACTCACTTACCTGGCATCTGCACCACACTCTCTTGAACACGCACACACAGCCGGGTCACCTGTCCTTGGAACTTCACAGCCTCAGGGATGATTTCACCAAGATAAAAAAAGAGCGATAGATGGAGTAAGACAAACGAGAAGGACGATTGGATGTGAGAGTAGCGGTGTGGAGAAGCTGCAGCATTCTTTAGTGGAGAAAGGGAATGATGCAACAGAAAGTGACGGTATAAGGTTGGCAAAGATTTAAAGAACTCAAAACTCGCATGTCCATTCCAAAACCTGCATGAGATTCTTTATTGTGAATACACTAAAATAATTCTATCACAATGTTAATTTTCTTCTCCATGCAATTACATAGAACTGTGACGCAAAGCAGAAGCTACGCTGACGTTCTAAAAAATTATTAAAAGCATTTTTCAAACATAATCTTGTATAACCAGCCATAATTGTTTGTTTGTATATCTACTAACCTGTGTATCTACTAAACTATGAGAAAACTTGTGGATGCGACTGATCAAAATCATTTAGTAAAATAAGTGAAAGTAAAATGGCATCAAAAAAAAAATTTTTTTTTGTGATGTATGAAACAACAAACTACTCTTCTTGACCAGGCCAGCCCACCATAATGATTGACAGGTGCATGCCTTGTTCAAACATTAATAAACTAATAACAAACTCCAACTTCAACACAATTAAAGTTTCAGTCAACAAACACAAGTTAACACAGCAGATGTGCGGAAAGAATTGAACTCCACACAGTGAAACTTGAAAAACTAACAAGCAATAGTGTACTGTAGACTTCACTCTAACAGCAAACGTCTAGTATAGTACATTGCCCATAGAATGTTTTCTTAATTTGCTTATGCATGAGAATAGAACTTATTCAATGCAACTTCAATGCAATCATTTGTGAACCAACCTTGGCATCACTATAGATTCTGAATGTAATATTGACAAACATGTCAATACAGTTGTGAAGTCTTCACTGGCTTTTTTTTTTATCATCACTGGCTTGTCTAAAATGAAACCGTGTTTATCTTTTAAAATGATGGAGCGAGTGATGCATGCATTTATCTCTTCATGTCTGGAATAC
Organism: Danionella dracula; assembly: GCA_900490495.1. Taxonomy (NCBI): domain Eukaryota; kingdom Metazoa; phylum Chordata; class Actinopteri; order Cypriniformes; family Danionidae; genus Danionella; species Danionella dracula. Next base: position 1,388,206 of record UELW01000578.1, read on the forward strand.
TATAATGCTCTTTACGCTAGGATTAATCACAAAATGCTTTATTTCATACAGTTAGTCCAGAACACTGCAACACGCCTTTTTACAGGAACCAAAATAAATGAGCACATCACACCAGTTTTAGGTTTTTAACAGACTGGCCCCTGAATACCTCAATGAACTCTTTCAGATAAATAGACCTGCATATTCTCTGAGGTCATAGGATCAGCTCCAGCGGGTGGATCCACAGACAACACTTACAACTCGGGGGGTCAGGGCATTTCTGTGACGGGACAGATTGTGGAAAGCACTGCCTCCCCTTGTTAAAACGGCTCCTACAGTAGAATGGTTTAAGTCTTTGGCTTTTAACTCGGCCTGAGCTTGTGTGGTCCTATGTGTATTTTATTATTGTGTGTGCTTTTGTTTTTCTTTTTTTATTGTGTTTTATCTGTTTTTATTATTTTTATTCCTTTTTAATTTCGTTTTATGTGTTCGCATTGTCATGTCTTTAAAATACGGTTTTGTACAGCACTTGGGGAACTTTTCTGTTTGTAAAATATGCTATAGAAATAAAGTGGATTGGATTGAAACTAATACACACAGAAATTCAAGGCAGTGAAACCTTATTATAAAATAAAATAAAAAAATTTTTACAAGAAAGAAAAACTCTGTTTACCCCTCAATTAATGTTGGTGAAACACTGTAAATGCTGCAAATTTACATGTCATTGCTTAGTTAAACACTGTCTCTTTTACAGTATCTCTATTAGCTTTTATTCTATAATCTATAGATTCTACATCTTGTAGTTGAGTTTCCTCAATTCTTCCTGGCTGCCTCAAAGTCAATTAGCACATAAAGAAAAAAAATTGCATTAACAATCCTGAAAGGACTATGAAAAACCTATGAAATTCACTCTTGAAATGTTAAAGCCTCCCAAATTTTTTTGTTAACTTTGTGTTTTGAGCAGATGTACTTCTCCCAACTTTCAGTCTAACAAACCCCATTCAGTTATTACAGAAACCGTTTTTTCCGTTTGGAAAGCCTAGAGCTGAAAACCTTTGTCTGAAGGAGAAAGAAGAGAGTCCAAGCTGCAAAAAATTGTTTTAGGTTATTGCAGTACCAGTTCTGACCATAAACCTACATACTGGTACAGGTCCTTTAATTTTATTCCCTGTTGTTATTCTCAACATCACACTATTATCCGTCCTTCCATCCATCTTGCTTATGAATCTTAGATAAGGCCATGGGGTTCTGCTGGGACCTGTCATACCTCACATTCATCAAAAGTCTGGTATACTCTGGACAGTAGCAACGTAGTCCATCACTAAAACATTTTCTATTCACTATTCACTAACTCTCCTGTATGCAGCTACTTTTCTTGAATGCTTTGAACCTGGAGGAAAATAATCATGGAGAAAACCATGTCCTAAAATTTGGCTACACCTGCCACATATTAGGCTGATTATAAGATGTGTTACTACAAAACTTTGCTAATACAATATGTATCACATTGATATTCACATCATTATGCAAATTTATGAACATATTAGGCATTTATTACCACAAATATTATGCCATTTATTAACATAAGTTTGTGGTCTGTAATTAAAATTTTCACAATATCATTTTATCCAGGTCTTTGCTGTCTGTCTGTGAATCCCCCTTTCCATCCACCTGTGAGAGCCAGTTGAGAGCATTCAAGAGTATAATAACCTGGCTGGGAACATTTTAAAGGGTCATTTTAAAGACACCATATGTCAAAGACAACATATTCTGTGGAATTTAACATTTTTGGGACTAACAAGGACATGGTTGTATTGAAAATGTAATAACCTTTTCTTGCATGTGTTGGTTTCATGCATTAACAAAAGGAACTGTGTGACGAGCATTGTGAAAGTCAAATTCGAAAGTTACTGAACAGCCAATACGATCACTTTATACAATCAACAAACAATGAGAACCTCTGTGACTCCTTGCATGTTCTCGTTCTCTGAGTTTGAGTTTCTCTCATGAGGGAGGAGACTACCAACCACTTGATGCAGAACGCAGAGGAGGAGAAGTCCTCTTTTGTCCCCAGAGCAATTCATGTATATATATATATATATATATATATATATATATATATATATATATATATATATATATATATATATATATATATATATATATATAAATGCATAAATAAATAAATAAAAAGCAATAAAATTATTATTTTTATGGTTTGATTGCATTCTCGCTGTTGTCTTAATAATAATAATAATAATAATAATAATAATAGTAGTAGTAGTAGTAATAATATTAATAATAACTATAATTTGTACTGTTATTAATTATTATTATTGAAAGTTGGCTGGTGCTAAGTTAAAATTAAAGTACTAGTTAGTTTGTCTCTGGAAGGCAATGCCATTGAGCTGTTGTGAGAAGTTCTTGATCTTAGGGTACAAAGGAGGGCTCCACCAACACAATATATCTTGTGGGAGACACACTAAAAACATAGTATGAGGTTTTGCCATGAATGTGAAATGAAATATATTGTAAAGAGTGTGTATAACTTTAAGATTATAGTTATTTCACTATATTTACTATGCAGATGTTTTTAAGTCAGAAATCTTATAATAATGTTTGTGTGAAAAAAAAGTCATTTCAAACTTTGACTGTATATCTGCAAGTCTTCCAAACACAAGCTTTTCCTTTGAATCTTGTTTATCGTATTTTAAAAATCTTTTTTCAAAGTTTCTCTTATGTCAGGTGTTTGTACAAAAATTCTATTTTCTATAATGAAATCCTAATGTTTGTGATATTTAAATGAATGGCAAGAAAAGAAAGTTGATAAATACATTTTCTTATGTCTGTGAGAATGAACGAATGAATGAAAATGAGGAAAGCCAAGAAGAACTTAACCTTTTAAGGAATGAGTCAAGATAGATCGTCCACTTCTTCTTTGTAGAGAGATGAAGAAAAGTGTCAGAGTGAAAGGGAGCAAGAGCTGAAAGAGAAATCTGATTCTCAATTCCTTTCACCCAGCTTTACTCTTCCTCTGTCTCTTTTCTAACTGACTTTGTACAGGCCACAGCCCTTCATCACTTCTCCCATCTTGACTGTTGCCAAACAAGATAGAGAAGCTCAAACTGTGTGTGGAGCTGTGTTTTGATGAGATGGAGTTGCTCAGCTCAGGTTTTACTTTTCTGAACTCAACCCAGTAAGTTGAGAAACAAAATTCTATATAATTTTATGTGGGGATTTAACATTAGGCAAAGTTAGGTGACTGTCTAGGGCCCCCAACATTTTAGGGGCCCCCTACTGCAGGTTGCCACCAATCCCTTGAAGTATAAAATTTTTTCAATTAATGCAATTTTTATGTTGCTTGGTGTTTACCCAATTTTTATTTTCAGTCCCATCAAGTAAGCTTACTCGATTCTCCCACATGCATTAAAATTAGACTAATTTTAAAACAATTAGATTAAAAATGTGATTAAAACACACATAATTTTTGTATTTAAAATACAAATTTCTCTTTAGATTTCAAGGCCCACTATTTTTACTCTTTTGGTGTATCCAATTATTTTCTTTTTTCTGAAATATCAAAGTCTGTTATGAAGATAACACTCATAATAAACAGTTTTTACTCCTAAAATGAAACACATTGAAGCATTTAACCAGAAAAAAAAATGTCGGTGGTCATTCTAAGACCTGCAATGTTTCCCTTAAAGTGTGAAAAATTTTGGCAATTAATTTGAAAATGAATAACGAGCCCACCTCAAATGTAATTTGTTACTTAAATATATTTTTTTATCAAATAATTTCATTTAAAAAAAGATCATGTTGGCATTGAACCTCAAAATTACTAAATTCCTTAAATGTGTCCGCATTGAGTATGACTGCAGTATGATTTTTTAAACTCGATTATTTACAATATATAGACTCACCTACAGGATTATTAGGAACAACATACTAATACGGTGTTTGACCCCCTTTCACCTTCAGAACTGCCTTAATTTTACGTAGCATTGATTAAAACAAGATGCTGAAAGCATTCTTTAGAAATGTTGGCCTATTTTGATAAGATAGCATCTTGCAGTTGATGGAGATTCGTGGGCAGCACATCCAGGGCAAGAAGCTCCCGTTCCACCACATCCCAAAGATGCTCTATTGGATTGAGATCTGGTGACTGTGGGGACCATTTTAGTACAGTGAACTCTTTGTCATGTTCAAGAAACCAATTTGAAATGATTTGAGCTTTGTGACATCGTGCATTATCCTGCTGGAAGAAGCCATCAGAGGATGGGTACAAGGTGGCCATTAAGGGATGGACATGGTCAGAAACAATGCTCAGGTAGGCCGGGGCATTGAAACGATGACCAATTGGCACTAAGGGGCCTAAAGTGTGCCAAGAAAATACACCAATACACCACCACCACCACCACCACCACCACCAGCAGACTGCACAGTGGTAACAAGGCATGATGGATCCATGTCTTCATACTGTTTCAATTCTGACTCTACCATTTGACTGTCTCAACAGAAATCGAGACTCATCAGACCAGGCAACATTTTTCCAGTTTTATCTATCCCATTTTAGTGAGCTTGCGCAACTTGTAGCCACTTTTTCCTATTTGTAGTAGAGATGAGTGATACCCGGTGGGGTCTTCTGCTGTTATAGCCCATCCGCCTCGCGATTGTGCGTGTTGTGGCTTCACAAATGCTTTGCTGCATACCTCGGTTGTAACGAGTGGTTATTTCAGTCAAAGGTATTTTCGCCCAAAGGACTACCGCATACTGGATGTTTTTCCCTTTTCACACCATTCTTTGTAAACCATAGAAATGGTTGTACGTGAAAATCCCAATAACTGAGCAGATTGTAAAATACTCCAGTCCGTCTGGCACCAACAACCATGCCACGCTCAATATTGCTTAAATCCCCTTTCTTTCACATTCTAACGTTCAGTTTGGAGTTCAGGAGATTGTCTTGACCAGGACCACACCCCTAAATGCATTGAAGCAACTGCCATGTGATTTGGTGATTAGATAATTGCATTAATGAGAAATTGGACAGGTGTTCCTAATATTCCGTGTATATCTATACAGTAGACAAAGCTTTTTTTACTGCTAATTTCTCCTACTTCTCAAAAATTGAGACATGGTTATATGATTGACAGGTACACAGACAAATGTGCTCTACTGTGCTGGCTGTCTGTTGTCATCATGTTGTGAAAGAGAAGAATTTATGCTGTCAACAATCATACTCAATCAAATCTTCCTCAAATACTTGTGTTTATGCTTTGAAAATGAGCAATTCTGCTTTAAACTGTACAAACCCACCTGCGGTTTTTGTGAAGGAGCCATGAACACTAAGTTTTAACTGAGTTAAGACAGCCATGCTATGAAAAATAAAATACTTGTTAGCTTAAAGTTGCAAATTCTGTCGAGCTGCATTTTCATGACGTTACCTCTTATAAGTGGAGGGTGAGATTTCTCCTATAATACATATCACTTCTTCACATGTGTAATAGAGGCTTCAAACAGCACAATGGCAGAAGACAATGCCACGTCGCCCATCCTTTTTTAGTGATTGGTTTGGCTGAAAAGAAACCTCTTGATTAGCTGTTATCAACATCAAGCTAATTATTCTTTTCAAGCCTTAAGAACCTATTGTAGCATTCTGTGAGTTAATCAAGACAAGTATATAGTTAATCTAAATGGCAGTTGTGGTCTGGTGAATAAGGAGATTGACTTATGATCGGAAGGTCACCCATTCGATCCCCAGATCCACCAAGTTGAAGGTGGTGTGAGTGATGAAACACTTGCACTCCCATCTTTAACAACCTCAACTGTGGTGTTCTTGAGCAAGGCGCCAGTTTCCCGAATGCTCCCTGGGCACTGAAACCATGGCTGGCCACTGCTCCATGTGTGAGTTCACAGTATGTTTGTTCACTGCTGTGTGTGTACACTGGGATGGGTTAAATGCAGATTACAAATTCGGGTATGTGACACTCCATATCTGACCAACTGGTCACTTTCACAAGCAAGGTTTTGGATGTAAAAAAATCGTCCTCATGGGATCTCTGTAGGAGTCATATAATAACACCCTCCTAACCAAGAACCCAATATTGTGACTTTCCCAGAACCTACAATTTCCACTTGAATGACGTGACACGTATCACTTGGTGGCATTCATCCAACAAACAGTACTACTTGACCAATACATGATGTTTCCTTAAAGTAATATTAAACAGCATTACTTTCATAACCAAAAGAAAATATTTGAATAATGTTGTGAAAGTTATTTGCAGATTAGGAACTTTTAGAGAACGTTGCAAATGTCACACTTCGAGGGATTGGGAGACCCTGTTGTCAATGTAAATCGTTTTGATATTCTACACCATGAATAAACAAATCATTAACAAAAATTTTGACAAGTTCTGGATATCTGACCTAAAAGTCAAAGCATCAGAATATTTTTCAGCACAAGGCTTATATAAATTGGTATATCAAGGTGAGAAACTAGTTTGAAAAGCATTTATTATACAAATTTAGCTAAGTTCTGTTACTCCATTGATATAGGCCATTCAAAAGAAAGTCAAAAGACAAGGTGGGTTCATTTATATGAAGTTTAAATGGAAAAAAAAGATATAGTGGGTGCAGTTTTGTTGAGGATTCGTTGCATGATGTTTCTGGAAAGCAAGAATGCAGGACTATATTCAATGATGAAAACAAGGTAGTGAAAAGGATGACTATTGTTTCCAATTTTTTGATATATGACAGGCAGAGCCTTCCTACTCGCAGAATGTCAAGCTCTGCCTCTGGATATGTCTGACTTAGAAATTTTTCTTCAAAAAACAACCATCACCACCCACATAGTTTTAACAGGACAGTGTTTCAACAATATCACAAGAATTAAAGATAGCACTTTACAATAACTGCGACCTGCTGATCATTTATTGAGCATTAATAAATTGTTAACAAGTAGTTTATAAATCATTGTTCTATGTTGCTACACATTTATAAACAGTTTATAAATATACTTTTTAAGGCTTTATTCATGGTTTATGAGGACCTATATAAATTACTTAATAACATTAATTTCATGCTTTATTGAGGAACAGTTAATCATTTATAAATTACAATTCGCTATTTAAAAACCATTTAGTTATTATTTGTGATTCATGAGATAATTTATAACTTGTCAATAAATTATTAATAAACTATTTAAAAGCCCATTCATACATCTTATTATTCAGACTGAATAATTTTAATTAACTGTTATTAACTATATTAACTGGTACTAAGTGTGATAATAAATGCTTTTTAAACTCAAAATTACTTCAATTAGTTATAAAGCATTTACTAGCTGTCAGTTCACTGTTTGTGTGAGCTCATCTAAAGTGAGGACCATTTATAACTTATAAATTAGTAACAAATGAGATTTAAAGGCTTATTTTATTCTAAACCGACGAAAAGTTCACAGTGTTAAGAGAACCAGACCATTTAAATATTTTGTCTAATTTGTTAATGCTTTACAAATCATAAATCCTCAGTTGATGAGCTCAAACAGTCATACATCGACAGATTTAAATGCAGCTGTAAAATTTCTCAAATAAAATTACATCTATTAAATGCAAAATTGCTAAAACTCATAAGCAGCTTAACTCAAATCCAATGCGTTTGCCTCACTCACAGCAAAATTTTACAAATACTGACCTAAAAAACTGTTTAAAATAGTCACAGCATCTAAATCAACGACATGCTCTCTTGATCCTGTATCAACAAATTTGATTGCTACAAATAGCTAGAGAACTGTTTCTGACTATTGTAAATTCATCTTGCTAGGTTATGTTCCTAAACAGCATTAAAACGCAGTAATTAAACCACCAATCAAGAAAAAGCACCTGGATCCTATTAAGTTATCCAACTATAGACCAATCTCTAACCTTCCGTTCTTGTAAAAAAATATTAGAGAAGGTTGTAATAGCACAACTCAGCTCCGTCTTACAGAAAAGCAGCTTTTATGAAGATATTCAATCTGGATTCAGAGACTGCGCTGGTTAAACTTTCAAACGATCTGTTACCTGAATGGGATCAAGGGAATATTTCTCTTCTAGTTCTGCTAGATCTCAGTGCAGCCTTCGATACAATAGATCAAAGGATTCTCCTCGAAAGACTAGAGAATGATGCAGGCATCCAGGGCCAGGCTTTACGATGGTTATCTCTCTGACCGGAGTCAGTTTTTTCATGTAAATGGAGACTCATCAGACACAATAGCATGTTGTACAATAGTATGGAGTTTGTTGTGTTTGTAGAGGAAAGACCCAAGAGCGAGGAGTGAACTGAAAGTCTTTTATTAATAAGAGAACCAAAACCTCAACTTAGGCAGAGGCGGTGAAAAAAAACCCAAAGTACACTTCTCTGGAGGTAAAACACAAAGACTGATTAGATCTACTCCAGAAGAGCAGAGAGGGAGCCAAGAGTGGTTGCCCCAAGGAGGGAAGGAGAGCTCGCTGCTCGAAGTTGGAGAGCTGGCGCACCGAGCTGGGTCGAGTCAGCAGCAGATCCTCACTGTAGGTTAGGTAGAGTAAGCAGAGAGATCCAAAAAGGAAGATAGACAGACATGATGGCACCACATAGGGTAGATGAGACGATCAGCCAGCATGCTGGGATTGCAGATCAATAACTCACAAAGAGTGACGAGGAACGGAGTCCTTAAAATCCTGAGTAAAATCCTGAGACCGGTGACAGCAGGAGAAGAGGGAAACATGCTTAATGAGCAGACAAGACAGAAACAGACCTAACAGAGTTCCTCAAGGATCGGCCCTGGGACCCATTCTATTCTCAACCTACATGCTGCCCCTTGATAAATTTATTAAAAGACATGGAGTTAGTCTCCATTGCTATGCAGACGACACCCAGCTCTATATCTCAGCAAACCTAATGGCCTTTCAAAGCTAAATAAGATGTCAGAATGTGTCGCTGATATCAATGATTGGATGAATGAAAAATTTCTTATGCTAAATCCTGATAAAACAATAATTATACATATTTGCTCTAAAAAGCAATTACTGAATCTCTCATTTTTAAATATGGAGCTGGGAGGACACACTGTTATTTTCCCCATTAGAGCTAACAATCTTGGTGTTATTATAGATGGTGAACTGACATTTAAGAACCATATCTCTTGTGTTACTAAGACAGCATTCTTTCACCTCAGGAACATTGCTAAAGTAGGGAACATGCTGTCTATTGTAGATGCAGAAAAATTAGTTCAAGCTTTCATGACCACCAGAATGGATTATTGTAACAGTCTGCTCAGCCGCCAAGCAACAAAAATAACAGTTAGTCCAGACCGCAGCAGCTAGAGTTCTCACAAGTACAGAGAACTATGACCACATTACACTTGTTCCTGTAAATTATCACATTGACTATAAGATACTACTCCTTGCTTTTAAGGAGCTGAATGGCTTTTCTCCACCCTACCTGAGCAGTCTCCTATCACGATATATTCCAGCTAGTTCTCTTCGATCCCAAGATTAGTAAATGCACCAGAGGGTTCTCATATAAAGCCCCGAAGCACTGGAACAAACTCCCGAATGTTGTCTGGAGGTCAGCTACAGCCACAGAGTTCAAAACTAAATTAAAAACATATCTGTTTAATCTAGCATTTGAATAATTGGCTCCTGGTATTTGTCAAAACGGATATGGTGTCTGAGCGCTATAAACATAGAAACTGTTGAAAAAAACAATGTGGTTCAATGTGTCTATCTAACCTATCCCCATCATTTATCAATCCTCCTGCAGCTGATGCTGATGAATTACAGTAGGATTATGTGTTAATAAAGCATTTATTATCACACTGGGTAACTGTTACTAATATCTGACTAATACGATTAATAAATGTGCTTTTAAATAGTTTAAAATCATTTAACATGTTCTAAAACATCTCATGAATTGCTTACAACTAATAATGAACTGGTTTTTAAATACTGAAAAGTTTACTTTGCAAATGATCAGCTGATCCCCAATAAAGCATGAATTTAGCGTTATTAATTATATTATATACACATTTATAAACCAGGAATAAAGCCTTTAATCTTATATTTATAAACGGCTTACAATGTGTAATAACATCAAAAACAATGCTTTATAAATGACTTAATAGTTATTTGTTATTGCTTTATAAATGATTAGTAGTGTGTAGTTATTATGAAGTGCTACTGAATTAATATTTTGTCTGTACTCCACAGTTAGATGATTTTATGTTTATGATTTTGATGAGATTTTATGAAAGTACACTAAAAGTACTTTTGAAAATGTACAGCTATGTTGTTATGTTTAGTGTATTTATGTCCTTTCTTTTTTAAGTTTTAAAATAATAAATTACTAATTATACAAAAATGTACTTGCAGGCAAAATATTATTTATTGATGTTTTCTGAGTGCATGAAATTGACTTGTTTCTTTCTCCCTCTATCTTCAGCCTTCAAAGACTCATCAGTCACATGACAAATGTTCCAAGAACAACCCTGTCAGCCTCCAGGTATGTAGGACTGAAAAGTTGTTTAGCAATGAAGCATTCCCCAATGTGGTGAATGGAAATGTAAAGCGGTTAATGATTTCTGGCTGTAATCCTTAAATGAAAGCCATTAAATGTATTTTATGAGAGGCAGTGTTCAAATAGTGAAGATTTAAATACTGCACTATTAGCTGAGAGCACCCGGGTTTGTATACAACTCTATGAGCAGATTAATCTGTGCTCTCAAGTTACCCAAGCACTGGGCTTCTGATCAAAAACTATAGTCAACACTAATTGAAATAAAACCCCTAACTGCACATTTCTAACTTTGCATTGCCCAAATATCTCACTAATAAACAGATTTGTGAAAAAAATATTTTGTCTTTTATTTCTTACGTTTTAAAATACAATTTTTATTAGGTCAAGGAGGAGTGAGAGGTGGAATTTAACTGCCCCATTGATTGGCATTGGAAGGGTGAGAGGTGGGATTTAACTGCCCCATTGATTGGCATTGGACAGGTGAGAGGTGGAATTTAACTGCCCCATATATTGGCATTGGAGGGGTGAGAGGTGCGATTTAATTGCCCCATTGATTGGCATTGGAGGGGTGAGAGGTGGGATTTAATTGCCCCATTGATTGGCATTGGAGGGTGACAGGTGGGATTTAACTGCCCCATTGATTGGCATTGAAGGGGTGAGAGGTGGGATCTAACTGCCCTATTGATTGGAATTGGAGGGGTGAGAGGTGGGCTTTAATTACCCCATTGATTGGCATTGGAGGGGTGAGAGGTGGGATTTAACTGCCCCATTGATTGGCATTGGAGGGGTGAGAGGTGGGATTTAACTGCCCCACTGATTGGCATTGGAGGGGTGAGAGGTGGGATTTAACTGCCCCACTGATTGGCATTGGAGGGGTGACAGGTGGGATTTATCTGCCCCATTGATTGGCATTGGAGGGGTGAGAGGTGGGATTTAACTGCCCCATTGATTGGCATTGAAGGGGTGAGAGGTGGGATTTAACTGCCCCATTGATTGGCATTGGAGGGGTGACAGGTGGGATTTAACTGCCCCATTGATTGGCATTGGAGGGGTGAGGAGTGGGATTTAACTGCCCCATTGATTGGCATTGGAGGGGTGAGAGGTGGGATTTAACTGCTGCATTGATTGGCATTGGAGGGGTGAGAGGTAGGATTTAGCTGCCCCACTGATTTGCATTGGAGGGGTGAGAGGTGGGATTTAACTGCCCCATTGATTGGCATTGGAGGGGTGAGAGGTGGGATTTAACTGCCCCATTGATTGGCATTGGAGGGGTGAGAGGTGGGATTTAACTGCCCCATTGATTGGCATTGGAGGGGTGAGGAGTGGGATTTAACTGCCCCTTTGATTAGCATTGGAGGGGTGAGAGGTGGGATTTAACTGCTGCATTGATTGGCATTGGAGGGGTGAGAGGTGGGATTTAACTGCCCCATTGATTGGCATTGGAGGGGTGAGAGGTGGGATTTAATTGCCCCATTGATTGGCATTGGAGGGGTGAGAGGTGGGATTTAACTGCCCCATTGATTGGCATTGGAGGGGTGAGAGCTGGGATTTAACTGCCCCACTGATTGGCATTGGAGGGGTGAGAGGTGGGATCTAACTGCCCTATTGATTGGCATTGACTTGTTTTTAGGCTTCTGTGTTATGAAACCAGAGACTCTCTTTCTAAAAATTATAACCAACAGGACAATTAATAGGTAATAATCAACAACTATCAATATTGTTTCAATATAGTGACTTATGGGCATGTGTCCGACATTCAACATTGTTACAGTGGCTTGTGTTTGTGAGTAAAAATCTGGGCTACATTCAGAACTTGGCACTTCTCAACCTATGATACATTTTGCTTATTTTTTTTATTTCTCTGCTGAATGCTCTTTAAATGTGCGGTAGATGATTTGTCAAAAAATTCTTGCGAAAGGGGAATCATTCTAATCACAGAAATATCTAACCACTAGATGCCATCTGGTCTACCGAACATGATGAACATGTCCGGCATCTAACCTCTGGCAAGACTGGACTGTTAACAAATGCAACTGAACATTTTTTTTAAATAAATAAATAAATGAGATTATAGCAAAATCTAGCACTAGATTATGCAAAATATCCTCCTAACAGAACAGTTTCTTTACATGCAAGTGTCACAGTAACATATATTATGATATCATAAAACAGACTTGAAGGGCATAGTAAATAATTATATAATATAATAAGTGTTTAAATTAGTGATTTAATGGTTACATTAACCTTAATACTCATTAACCTTAATAATTGAATACATGGTTATGTGTAATATATGCAGTTTATCAATCCACTGCTTCCTTAGTTTGTACAGTACAGAGTTAACTAACCTAACCTAATATAATATAATATAATATAATATAAAATATAACAAAAATAATTGTTATTAGTTCCAAGTTGGGAACATATCAACCTATTTTTCTTGACATGTTTTCAGCAGACTTCTCTGTACTTTTGCTGTGAGAGGGAATGGAGCGTTGCCCCAGGTAAGAATATCATACCGTTAATGTATGCTTCACTTGCTTGCAGGCGTAAAAGAGGCATCTGTGAATCAGACACTCAAAACAAAATTCGAACCTATCAGCAACACTCTTTAATTGTTCTTTTGGTTACAGGGTCAAGGAAAGGGTTCTTTATGCAAGGTCAAAGCTGGCTTGGTTCTCATATTTAACAGGATACTCCACTAAAAACTCCATTATTACTTTGTAGTTAATACCTTACTCCCAAGTCATTCCAAACAAATAATAACTTATGTGAAAGGCTTATGTGTTGAGCCTGCAAAAAAACACGGCATCAGTTCTGATCCTTTAAGATGCACAAACTTTGTATAGGAAATAATGTAGATTTAAGTCATTTTTTTGTTTGTTTTGTGATCAGAAAGTTATCTTGTTATGATATTAAATTCATATTTAGCAGCTTATGGAACATTGAAACATTTTATGGTGTTTTAAATGCTTTTTAATGTTCTAACTCTTTGTGATATGGGTGTCAGTGGGGCAGTTAAAAGCTTAAAGGGTTGGGGGTGTGTGTCCCTTTAATTGAATAAATATATTTAGACATTAACAAATTAGCAAAAGCAGTTTATTTAACATTTTATTGCATATAATACATTATCTATTCATTTTAAAGACAAGATGTAAAAAAAGAGAAAATTAATCAGTTTAAATTATATATGTTTGACATTAACACACAATTCACACAAACCTTCACTTTCATTGCTCTTTAGGTGATTACAATAAAAATTCCCACTTCATTTCTTCAGTTGCAACATTTCTATTCGACTCAAAGATTTCATTGCTCTTGAGAAAAGTTCTTGAAGATTGGCAAAGACATCATTACACTTACCAAAGAAAACACAATTTTTGACATGCTGTGTAAACTCAACATACATGCTTCTAACGTAAGAAGGGTCTTGTTATATTTCAATGAAAACATTTCACAGCACTCAAGTTCAGCTGGTTCCAAGGCGACCCTAATAATCAATAATGAGCTTTTTGCTTGTAAACATCAACACAAAATCATTTCTGTTGCATACATGTCTATTGCTTAATTAGGTAACATGATGTTTTGCTCTCTTAAAATAGAAACAGAAACCATCCTGTAGCCAAGAGCCGTTGGTTTTAAGGTGGTAATTAACCACCCCAGCTCATGTGAACCTTGAAATATCTCAGTGGGGTTCTATAAAAACAACAATCAAGGCTTTTCAAAGTCAAGTATGCATTTTCTTGTGCAGCTTGTAATAAAACAGTCTAAAGGCTTTTTATTATTAAACTAGCAACTATTCATAATCACACTCTCTTTTTCACAACATTAAATGGAATGTTCTAATGCGTTCTGTTGAGAGAAAAAGCACATCCTGAACAGCTTAATGTGATTTATGTAAACATTACACAATTAAATTCACAAAAAACATTTTGAAGTATTCGTAAAAGCAAGCTTTTTACTGCCCATAGATTTGTTTGATTTCATTTGTTTGCTGTATTATTGCGCATCAGATGAAATAGACAGAAGGACAAGGAGGCAGAAATTGCAGGGAAAGGGTTGTGCTGTAATTTTCAGCAACATCATTAGGCAAGATTTACAAGCGCGTTCACAACACGTATGCACCTTATAAGGAATAAATCCAAAATAATGGCTTGTTTTGAATCTTTCATTATTTAGGATTACTTGCATGGAATGTAACTATGTCATTTGTAACATAAATGCTGAATGATTGTATTTCATGAGATCAGTTTGATGTGATCGTGATGACACTGTTGCTTAATGTGCATCTCCTCAAATATCTGCTGCTATTAATATTTCACACCTTTCAAAAGGGATTTTACGCTCCGCTAACATGACATTAATATGAAACTACTCTTCAGAGATACAACGAACTTTTTTTTTTGTATTTCCCTCATGCACAAACATATTTTAGTTATGTAACTTCAGTTAATGCCTTTTTTTATTTTAAAAACATAATAAATCTGGAAGGATCTCTCCATATTGTAGCTGTCAAGAGTCTTCCCTTTGTTGACCTGAATCTCAGTACAAATTTCAATTAACACAATTACATTTATAGTATGATTCTAGGTCGTCTGCAGCCTAGTTATGCAACCAAAATAAAAAATAACTTTAAACTGCAACTGAGTAAACTGAAAAAAAAAAGAATTTCTTCCAAACAGAATGTAGGACAAGTAGCTCACAACACAACAGCAAAGATCTCAAGCACTAGAAGTCTTTTTTGTTTGCTCACAAATTCATTTGCTCTCAAATTCATGGGCTTTACTTGATCCCACAAGAAAGGGTTGTGAAAGAAAGGGATATGGTGGTAGAGGACATTAATTGGTTGTGTGAGCATTTTTTTGGTTGGTATTTTACAACCAGAAACAAAAAGCTTTTTTTGTTGGTGTATCAATCGAGCAAAGTAAAACAAGAAATTAATGTAAAAATAGCCTGTGTGTCAGTGGACGACCACTCAAGATGCTTAATCAATGATACCTTTAGACATACTTGAATAAGTATTGTAATCAGAAGGGATATCTGAACACCTTTTGCTGTAATATGCAAGAGGAGAGGATTTTTCACTTGAAATATGAGATATTTTCAATAGTCAGTAGCTAATATAAGAGTTTCTATAGGGAACTACTGTTTATGTATAGCAAAAGAAAAAACTGCATTTTGTCAATTATTTCTATTGTTTTATATTTATTGTTTAGCTCATGTTAAAATGAATTTCATATAACTATTAGTATCCAAAAAGGACACAGACAGGTGGGTCCAGAACATTTTGTAGTTTCAGGTGAGTGAAGCACACGGGGATCTTTTCATTGTGTTTTTCCTCAATAGTAGTAAATTCAATGGAACCACCTGTCTAATGAGTAAACTTTGGCTACATAAGCACACATTGAGCAATAAAACTGAACACAGTAATACGGGGCAAATTACTTAGAAGGGATTTGCTACACATGTGCTCCAAGTGACTCCAAATCTAGACAAAATATTTGATTTCATTAGGCAGGAAAAGTGTTGAGACAAAAAGTTTGAACTTTGTACAAGCAAATATATATAGCTTTTCCATTTTGTTGTGATTTTTATGTTCTATTTGGTCCTTGGATTGACTTTTCATCAGCTGTGTTGCACACTAAAAAGCCCCAGTAGACTTCAACTACACATAAAACACTTATTTAAGTGTTAAGAGATAAACTCCGTTGATTTATAAACCTAAAAAAAACTATTTATTTAAATGAAAAATATCTCCAACATGATTTCAAATTACAGGACCTTTAATTCATAGTTAACAAACCAGTGTAAAAGTCCCTTAGACCAGCAATAGTAAAACGCTGGATCTTTATTCTGTAATTTCCAGGATGAGATCTTCCCCCTCCAGGCTGCTGTTGGCACTGACATGTACCTTGGAGATGACCCCTGAGATAGGCGAGTTGACGACGGTCTCCATCTTCATTGCACTGAGAACGCAGAGAGGCTGACCTTTTTCCACCTTCTGCCCTGGCTTAACCTTGACTTCAACCACTTTGCCAGGCATTGGAGCTCCGACCTGCCCCCTTACTCCTTTCTGAGCTTTGGGGTGAAAGTGCATTTCCTTTCCAGGACACAAAAAAGAATCATTCAGGTGAGAACAGATTCAAATATTCCTTCATCATCTGTTAATATCATTTCCAACCTATTTGGGAATTTTTAAGAGGATTTGTATAATATATTGAAACAATACCACAATGAAATCAGATTTTTTTTTTCATATCTCCAGACAACAGGGGAGAACAGCACCAAATCTCTGCAGTCATGCTCAGATAGATTAATACAATTTTATATAGAAGAAAGAAAATACTCAAGCAAAAAAAAGGCAAATCAGTTCAAAATCAAGCAACATTGGAGAGAATGAGAACCTGCTCACTTCTGTAGTGAGCTACAAGTGGCTGGTCGAGGACCTGCAGTCACATCCTATTATGCATCGAGAGGAAATCAAGAGATTGCCCCCTGGTCACAACTAAAATCTCATTTGCCCAGCACTACTGAATTGAGAAACATGTTGGAAAAATAACAAAGATAATAACCAGACTACAAGGGGGCACAGCGCAGGCAACTTCAGACAGGTTCTCATAACTAAATTACTAAACTAAAAGTACTAAATTTGGTGTTAATGAATCCAATAAGCCACTTAAATAAATCAAAAACCATCTGTATTCAGCTTCAAGTGTTCAATAAACACGATTTTGAGAGGAGTGGTCATGTAATTAGCAAACTATAAACGGGTGTTTCCAATCTTTCCTATCCGCTCCCCAAGACATAAAACAGTTGCCTTTTCCCTTCCACTTGATGATTACATGAAAAACATCCTTCTCTATCACTATCTGCACATCTACATTAGGGGTTTCGGGCCTGGGCCGCTTCTCAGCCCTGGGGACCATCCATTGACAGCTCACCTGGAGATTGTGTCCAAATCTAACCAAATTTACTTGTGATTTCTGGGCTAATTCTATGAAAGCAAGGTAATGAAATCATCGTTACTTTATGTATTAATTTTGATCATACTATTGCAAAGCATTGCCAAGATATTGCCATTATTTGAATTAAAAAAAGATTTGATAAATCAATTTAAATGTAGGTTATAGCCTGTATTTTAGTGGGTAACATACAATGGCTGGTTAATTACAACTAGCTACAGAGCATCACCACCTATACTTATAGTAAATGACTTATAGTCACAAGATAACAATTGGTACATTTCTGGATTACTAACTGGGTATTTATTTGTAGTTATAACATACCTCACTATTGCGTCTAGATAATGCTTTTTAGTTAGATGAGAACAATGAGCAAGGATAATTCAAATGAAAAAGTAGAATACAGGTACATTTGTATGATGTTTTAAATATTTTATTCTATTGTTTTATTATATTAAATTAGTGGGACAAATCTTTAAAACTTGCATAATTCATTTTAAAACACGCTTGATTTAATTAGCTTTTTTCCAATGCAAGATGATAACATTTCTTAAGGGAAGCAATGCTTTATCCTCTTTATTTTAATATTTTTTTAATTTATAAACATATTTTGATTACTTTTTGCATATAAATCTGTCATTTTGAGTTTGTTGAGGTTTTGTGCTTTAAACATAGATATGATATGATATGATATGACCTTCTCCTCATTTATGAGATCAAGGAGCCACTCAGCGACAATGAAACTAAATCATATTGGCTGCGGGGTCACAATCTGTATGATTGTGGCAGATGTTTTCACTGAGCACCATTTTTATCTTCATTCTCAAGATAAAGTTTATTATTAATTAACAAAAATATAAATAGAAAAAGCTGTTGCAGCATTCTAGTTTTTTGGGGAATGGAATATACATTTTTGCCCTCTACAAAGACAATTTCCATTGCACACACCGATAAGATTCTACAATATAAAATCCCCAACTTGCCTAAGGTTTCTGTTCCCAGGATGTCATTTCACTAGTGTGTCAGATCAGGACCCTGCAGTTCTCTATTAGCCATTAAAGATGATGGATGGCTATTTCATGTTACATAACGAGTGTTTTACCAACCTCTGACTCATGAAAACCAAATGAGAAATTAGCTAAAGTGTTGGCACCCTTCACTCATTTGAACATTTTGGCAACCGGCCAAGAGATAAATCAAATTTTAGTTTCATTTCAAAGGTAACAAAAGCTTAGACAGCAGCAAAGGAATGATGGATCTGAGGCAGTGAACTCCAGGAGATTGCTACTGTAGCAAGAGAACTCTGTGGAGCATGCTGGGCAAATCTTACCACTCTCACTTCGGTTCCTCAAGACATCAAGAGTGCTTTAACAATCATAATAGGAGCTTACTAAGCTAAACCAGAGAATAATATTCAAAAGGAACAGCAAAAGAGAACACATAATCCTTCTATAGATACTTATTTACCTCTGAGAATGAGGCATCATCTCATAAATTATGTGTTATGTGTGGGCAATGAAAGTGATACCTTCCCGTTCTGTCAAATCATGCAATTCCCTGCCAAATTGTATTTTTATAAGCTGTTGAAATTGGTTCACAATGTACAAACTTCCTACTCAACACTAATGACTTATGAAAAGCATACATTTTGAGATCTTCTAATTTAGACTTTTAACAGTCATGCCTCAAACAGAAAATCATGACAGAATGAGGAAGATCATTTTTAGCTTGTGACAGAAATATTCACACCTCTGGAGAGAAAAGAAGAACTGCCAAAACATGTCGCAGTGATTAAAAGTTTTTTTTTTAATTGATAGCTTTTGGTGGAAAACAAAGCCATCTACTTAATAAATATGAACGTACCTTCATTGCAGCTGTATCCTTGACTAAGACTGAACGTAGCTGGCCGTTTAGTTCAAAAAACACCTCTCTCTGACCTGATTTGTTCAAGTCACCCAGTGCCAAAGCTTTAATGTGCAAGGTTTTGCCTCTTTCCAACTCCACCTGAAAGAGTCAGACACAAAATCCAGAAAAACATATTAGGTGCAATGGAAAATAAATAATAAGATACTATACAAAAAAAGATATGATAAAGTCAAATAAAAATAACCTCAAACAAATGAACATGCAAAAAACAAAAAAACTAAAAGTCTACTATAAACTCCAAAAGTATATTTGTGTTTTTTGTAAGTCTGATATTGTTTCAATCACTAAATAAATGTTTTCTTCTAGTCTATTCAGCTATGCAATATAAACAAAAAGTGAATGTAAACTAATAATTTGTAGTCCTTGGTTAACAGAGCATTGACAGTCTCTTTCTTGTCTGGTTTTACCTTGTTTAATTTTTATATTACTGTTTGTTTACCTGACTCAGATCATGTGACTGATGGTGGCCATCTTTGACTTGTTTTGAGCACACTGCCTGCATCCTAATCAGAGGACTATCCACACATTTATGAGCGTGAAATGAAAAATATTGTGTCCCAAACCATAAGATACATAAAAAGGTATCTGAGCAGTGCCTAGTTGTGTACTTTTTCCGGTTAGATTTTTAAGTACAGATCAATGGACGCTCAACCGGCTCACATTACCCACAAACCACTGCACTCAGGTTGAAAGGGGTTTTCTCTTGAACACAAACAAGCGAGTCCTCTCTGTAAAATGACTACTTTTTAAAGAACAAAAATAATAATAGCAATATAGAAAGTATTATATCTATTATTATAATATTTTTAATGAAGGAATTGGAAAGAAGAAGTTAAGTTCTCGCACACTTTGGGTTACTTCTGTCCTATGAGGTTTTAGTGCATCCCAGATTGTGCACACTCTTGTCTTGTACGCAAAAAATAATGTATCTACTTTAAGGGTGCAGTATAAGTATTTGGATTGGGACACAGAGAAGGTCTTAGTTAAGGTCTAGTTAAAGCTTTCAGTTTCCCTTGTTATGTTTGATTGATTTCGCTTCATAATCTTCCATTAGTTTTCTGTTCCTTGCAGACACATTATTCATTTTAGGCACTAATGGTTGTGAAGTCTATGATGAAGTTGATATCTTGCAGTAGGCAGACTGAGTATTTATTTGCTGTTATTTTTCAGTCCTTTAGTTAGAGTTTTCTAGTCTTTGTTTTCCCCTCGTGGGTTTTGCTTTGTTTGCCCTACTTTTTCATGGGCTTGTTTTTCATTCCTTTAATAAAATATAATTTTAACTGTCATGCAATTGGGGTCTGCTTTCCTCTCTTAGCCTCTCAGGCTTGACAACAATATCAATATCCAAATAATGATATAAACTAAACTAAATAAAACAAACCAATTAAATAACATAGAAATCGAACAGTTCAAAACAAAACAGATTAATTGAACACATAAAAAACAATAAATCAAGCACTAAATCAAATTAAAACTAAACATAATAAACAGAATTGTTGTAAACAAACAGAAAACAAATCAGGCAAAAACAATGGAATGAGCACAGGCCTCTGGAAGGCATTAGCACTTTAACAATTTGGACATTTTGGCTGCTGAACGGATGCTATTTTGGGATGTTCCTTCATTTGCCCCAATGACAGCTTAATATAGCTCCTGCTAATCTATGCTAATCAGCCACAACTAACATCTCAGTTGCCCAGCACTACTGAATTGAGAAACATATTATGAAAATAACTTGGATCCTAGAAAATAAGCATGTTAACAGAGAAAAAAGCAGTTCATTTCAAAGGGCACACACCAACTTGATTTAAAGATTAAGGGCAGAAGATGATTTAGAGCTGCAAGCAGACTTTAGATGTTTAAGCAAAATACATTTTGGGAATTTTCCAAGAGAAAATGTCTTTGTAGGTTATTGTGAATCACTTTCTGTCTGGCTTTGACTCTCTCGCTCAGCATGATCAGCTATGCGAGTCCTGCATCTGCTTCTCTCAGTTCTCAGAGAACATGCGGTTCACATTCATGGCTGCTAGGTAACACCCACTTCATTCATAATAGCCTTTCAGGAGCCAAACACACGACTAAGCTCCAAACAACACATTTAGAAACACCCCTCAGCTTCACAGAGATATAGTCCAACTTGTTTACGAGATTAGTCACAAACTGAAGTGTATAAAAAGAAATAATTCACACAGAACACTATGATCTCAAATACATTTATGCCTGTACAATATCGTTTTTGTTTTTGTGTCAAAAAACCTGCTGCAGGAGATCATACATAGGCCGAGGGCAAGAGATGAGATTCAATCTTACTTTGCAAATCAATTTCGCAGCCACCTTCACAATAAAGTATGCTAATGAAGCTTGCAAAAGAGGAAGCTTGTTGAGGCCAGCGAAAATCTAATTTTGTAACCCTCCTGCAGAGAGAGGAGTCAGGATCTTGGCTGAAACTTAGAAGGTCAAATCCCTTAGTATTTTTAATTTAACAGGATGGAGGATAGATTAAATCTTATGCAAAGCTAAATGTGCCCCTGCACTTAATAGAAGCCCATTTAGTGTGAGCAATCTGAAGGAAATGTGCTATACACACCCTTTTCCCTATCTCTCTTTTGGGATAATAGCAGAGCAGTTATATTTAAAGCACATTTTCTTACATTGCATTACATTTTCTTCAGTCAGGATCAATTTTATGTTCTTCAAATGTTCGTCAAACTTTGAAAAATGCATATAATTTGGGGGGGGGGGATCCACTTTCTTAGACAAACTAACAATAAAACCAAATTTAAATCTGTGTATTACCTTCCTGTCATTTTTCCCACCTCCTGTATGTGTCAATCTATTTTTCCTTGTCGCACACCAACACTTTTAATCAATAAATCAATCAATCATTCAATCAATGGAAATGTTCTGTGACATCGGTGTCTATCTTGGACATGGTGGAAAACAAAATTTTGGTCTGAAACAAATGAAAGAAAATCAAGGTAAATTCTGTTTGATCAGTAAATACACTTAGTTATATATATATTCTCCCACATTCATTCTCACCACAACCACAGCTGTATTTTGAGAGGTGGTGAAAATGACAATTTTCAGTAAAATTTTGGTCAAAGTCAATTTAGAACAATTTATCTGGTAAAGTTTCTACTCTTACAGACTTTGAAAGTAGACACATTATTTATATTTATGAGACCCTGTTATGTAACTGTGAAATTAATTTTTTTTCACAAGCCAAATTTTGATTGAAAGCAAGACTGAAAAAACACCCAGAAATATAAGCAAGAATAAAAAAAAATAATAACCATAATATTACTAATAATAACAATAACAAGGGCCTCCTACACTAGTTTGCACCAATTACGGGTCATCTTAGAGCAAAATTTAAGTTGAACTTTTTTATAATTAATCAGGCAGCTCAAGGCTCATACACTTTGAAGAACAAAAAAAGTTGAAAACATTCATAGAATAAAAGAGCACAAAAAATTGCATAGGTGCACCACAGCAGTACTCAGTTAGTAAACACACATTTAAATAGATGAGTTTTTAGTCTGGATGTAAATGTGACTAACTTTTTAGTCCCACTAATCTCTTCTGGAGGCTTGTTCCATCTGCGGGCAGCATTGTAACTCTCCCTGTCTGAAGCAAACATTTGGTAGTTCTAACTGATTTGAAACTGAGCCATTTCGTGACTTACAGATGAGAAGCAGCAGCAGCACTACTAAAAAATCTATTCTGAATACTACTGGCAGTGTCGAGATCTGTGTACTGGTGTTATGTGTTCCAACTTTCTAGTTCTGGTCAAGATCCATGCAATCGCAATTTGAACAAGCTGAAGTTGTCTAATGGTCTAACTGGGAAGACCAGTTATATACCAGAAATGTATTCTACTCAAAATTAATAGTAAATTAAGTGTCATGGCAGGGGTTTTCAACTGATAGAAAGTATAAAGCAACACATGACTGAAAACACAAAGTAATTGCTAGGGATCCCAGAAATCAATGTCTGTTTTTTAAGCAAATAATCTCACTGTAGAGCTCAGCAAAGGCAGTATGAGAAGCCGTGAATCAGTCTATGTGGCCTCAGCAGCTCAGCCTTAGTCTATTGTATGAGAAAATTGGAATATATTTTGAACTAAAAAGCTATCTAATTTGTGCCTTGTCTACAGTTTGTGATCACAACAGCAAAAAAATGTCATAACATTGCTGTCAATTGAGGAGTTTAAATCCCTTTTGTTTCACCTTTGAACAGAGAAAGGAAGAAATTGAATTAGTTTTTGGAAAACTTTGAGTAGAATATGTTTACACTGAGTATTTCCTTCTTTATTATTATTATTACCAATATGTATTATGTTTCTCTATAATTAGGAAGTGAGGGTATTATGGATATTAGACTGGGAGAGTGTATCCATTGGATGTGGAGGCCATGACTCTATGGCATTATGCTGGAAATTATTTAGGTTTACTCAGCTTTATGTTTGTGTTTGTTAGCCAGAAAAGACAGACAAACATCTCAAATTAATCAATAGATTATCATTTGAGTCTATTACATGTCTATAGAGACACTGTGCTCTGTCAGACCTGAGGCATTCTAGATGTCTGTTCTTGTGATGGAATCGAATAGAATTTTAACTTGTTATTTTGAAGCTTCTCCCCTGGTTCAAATATTTGGGAGGTTGTGCTATTATCCTTAAGTAGGATAAACCTAGTTCAGACTGCAACTTTTAAAGCTCAGTTCATGTTTTGGGGAAATGTAATTTGTTGGTGTATGCATTTACATATAGTATGCGACTGCTATCACTCTGTGTGTAAAAGGAATGGGGCTCAGATGTGGCATGCATTTGTAGAAGAGAACATGATGCTAAAGTGTTAGTTTTGCTGGTAGAAGTAAGCATTGATGTACAGTAAGTACTCATCTAGTTACTTGTATTGCTTTGTTTGTGTCACTGTCTGATCCAAATAAACATTATTAATACCGGAAAATATTAAGATGAAAATTGAGATAAAAGAAAGCTAGAATTACTAAATAAACATGGAGAAAGGGTTAGAAGTGAATGATCTTAACTACAGAGTCTTCATTCAAAACTTTTAAATACGTCTCTGATCACTTTTCTGCATTGATTTCAGTGGAGCTTTCTCTAACAGTGACTGGTATGTGTCAATTGGAGCTCAAGCTGGACTCTATAGCACAAAAGTCAGATAAATGCAACATGACAGTTCAGACTGAGGATACTTAACAAAAAAAATCAGATATGTATCAGTTTGAGGAACACATATGAAAACCACCTTTGATTAAAAAAAATTTCAGACTGTCAATCTGATACAGGTCAGTTATGTGTAATAGAAAATATTAATTTGGTCACTTTGGGCTTTGAATAAATTTTGGCTTTTGACTAATGGCGTAAGGCACATGGTATTATGACAAAGAGGTAGGGCTACAGTCAAGTCCACTAAACAAGTCAAAAACAAGTCCAAGTAAGTAGAGACCAAGCCAGGACGTCCAATAAGGTATGAGTCTTAAAAGATTTGTGTCCAAGTCAAAATGAGCCGTTAACAATAGAAGAAAAAAAAATCCTTTTGGTAGTTTATGTTCTATAGTTTATGTTCTATAGTTTATGTTCTATAAAAAGATAATTTGGCAAATTTCATTAACTAAAGTAACCTTTTTTTTGGTGCTGCTAATTCTACATCATTCCAGAAGTTAAATAAAATAGCTTTGTGGAAAATTTGCATGATGCTGTCTGTTTTCATGTATTTATGTAAAAAAACCTTGATGGTTTTCGAAACCATATTTTTTGCCAATGATGATTCATGTTGCACCACATATACACTGGGAGTGAGCACAATCAGGAGTTAACCCCTTCCTAAACAAACCAGCTTCATAGATGTCTTTTTTGAAGTGGGGCAACTTGTCAGCATTTCAATCAAGTCTGAAGTCTGAGTTGTCCGAAACCCTACTAAAGTTCTACAGCACTACTAAAAGAGCATAATTTCTCTATCAGAGGCCTTAACCCAATTAAAAACAGTTGAAAACTGTGGAAGTGGGGACTTTTTACAGTCTATCCAAAACAAATTGCTGTTGATTTTAAAAGTAGGTGCGTAGGTTTACTGGAAAATTAAATAAATTAAATCATTTTATTATAATTAACAGAAGAATAAAAAAAAACTATATGTGTCCTTGACTTTGAATAAATAGCTGATCTTTCTAATGAAGCACAATTTGCAAACTCTAAAACCTTAAAAAATTCCCCTACCACCGATGCTCTGGTATGTAATAAGGACATACCTGAAATTCCTCTGCAATTTTGGGTCCATCCAGAAACAGGCGAGTGTTGAGGCAGTCCACTGGCCCAAAATTCGACGTAAACTCCTTGTACTCTTGAAAGACTTTAGGGTACATGGCTGCTGACATCACATCTTCAGGGGTAATTTCATCCCCGTGTGCTGCTCTAAGACCAGACTCAAGAGCTTTGAAGTCCATCGGTGGTAAAGAAGCGCCTGGGCGTCCTTCGATACGAGGTAATGACTTGAGCACCTATGAGAAGTCACAAACAAATTTTTTACACCATGATGTCCTTTTTATGCTGTTTTTGAAAATACAAAACAGTATTGTATTGCAATTTTATAGTGCTTTCCTGGACACTCAAATCATTTTATACTCATCGATGCTATTTATTATGCACCATAACACTTATTTACCATTAGACAAGAGATTAGAGCAAATTAGAATAAAAAGAATATTAGGAGGTCAGAGTCCTGACGGAACAGCTTGGGATTTTAAATTACCACATTCAGGATCTTGGTTTGGAAATTGGAAATGTAATCTATTAAAATGACTCAACAGAAATTGGAATATAGCAGAGTTCACTAGAGGTCTATTAAAGACTTTTCTTTCTAGTATTAAAGATAAAATGTAAGGGGACAGTCAATCTCCAGATTAATTTTCCTTACAGGCAAAACTGGCTTGCAACCTCTGTAACCTCTGCGAATAAACAACATTCCTCATTTTTGGCCAAATGGTTTAAGACTGGAACTGTCCAAAAGTCAATTTGTCATAACCACTCCAGGAAGCAGATTCTGACAGCTCAAGAACTCAAGTGCCAAGATTGATGTAAGTCAGGCTGTTTGATCACAACTTCAATGAAACTTTAGGTCATGAAGCCCAAATTTGGGTAAATTATCTTAAAAATATTACTGTAAAGAAAATACATCAATACTTTTGCCACATGATCTCTTTTCTTAACTTTGTCTTATGGCTATATTGCCAGATTTTGCTGCTTATATACTAAATATTTCAAGATATTTTAATGTTGACATTAAAGTTTGCACTTTGCACAATTGGTCAACTGTAAACAAGAATCAGTACTTTTAATGTGCCATTTAAACAAGTTATATCAATATGTACAGTATATTTATTTCATTATGTTGGCAAGGCAACAATCATGTGAGATACACAGCAGTGAAAAAATGCATTTAAAAATGGTCCTGGAACTTTTTTCAAGCACAGCCTGACGCCTAACAAGGCCAACGTGAGCGATTGACACAAAGGGGCTGTCAGAGTAAAGAGAAGAAAAACACAGCAGATTACAGCATAAACGCTGTCTGGTTTGCTTTGTTATTTGGATCAAATGGTCAAAAAGGCTTCATGCAGGCCCACCCTGCAGTACTTCTAAAGCCACTTAATAGCAGTTGAGTTATAATTTCAGGTCATACTGGGCACCCTTTTATTAGAAGCATCCTATAGATTCGCTTCACCCGTTTGTCTAAGAGTTCTTATGCAATGTTTTTTAGACATGGCTTGCTGTGTGGTAAAAAAGTTCACATAATCTAACTGTCACTTTCTCATTGATGGACACATTTCAGGATGAAACACTCAGTGGGTTGTTTTGTGATTTGGATCAGTGAACATTTTATCTGCAAATTCATTCCAACTAGTATATTACATAACATTGGTTTATTTTAGCAATTTCTCACAGGAATATATTTTCAACCATTTTTAATCTGTGGGGTGCACTTTTGACCCATTCAGTATAGTGCCACATCTTAACACGTTCCCTCCTGTTATGTTTCTGATTCATTTTGTTTCATTTTCTATCAATTTATGAATCCTAACTTGGGTCAGGAAGAGTCTAACATGGCATTCCATTACAATCAAACGTCAGGAAAGAGAGTCTCCAGCAGCATGTTGTATTTTCATAGTCTAAATGATCCTTATGCATTAACATAAACTACTTTTTTCAACAGTCATAAGCTCAAAATAGTGTTAAACTAAACATTTTTCATCAATCCATCCATCCATCCAAATATTCAATTTAGCATCCATAATCAACGTTATTGCCTGACCATCTGTACATATTTCCAGTCACCATTCATCCATAAAATAATATTTCTATCCTTAGTTATTTCTGTCTTTTTGTCCTTCATCCATCCAACTTCAATCCCTTCATCCATCGAGTTCTCATCCACAAATATATCCATCTACTCAATCATAATTCCTCATCCATCCATCCATCTATCATCCATCAGTTAAAATATCAGTCCATCCATCCACCCATCACTTCAAGTTATTGCCCATTTTTCTGTCTATCCACCTTTACATCTATACAAAGCCATTGATTTTTCTCTCAAGCCATCCATCTATTCATAATTCCTCTGTCCAGCCATCCATCCATCCTCATCCCTCTGTTCATACATCCACAAAGTCCTCCCCATCCATCCATTTAATTATAATTCCTTCACCCATTTATCCAGTTATTGTTCATCCATCAGTTAAAATATCAGTCCATCCATCCATCAGTTCAAGTTATTGCCCATGTCTCTGTCCATCCAGCTTTACATCTATACACAGTCATTGATCTGTCTCTAAATCCATCCATATATCCATTTACCATTCCTCTACCCATCAATCCATTCATCCAATTATCATCCCTCTGTTCATACATCCCTTCATTCATAAAGTCAGCAACCGTCATCCATCCATCCAATTATCATCTTTCGTTACATCAATTCATACCATTGCTATCCATCCATCCATCCATCCATCCATCCATCCATCCATCCATCCATCCATCCATCTAGTTATCATCCATCCGAACATCCATTCAATTTGTCATCCATCTATACATTCATTCAGTTATCATCCACTAATCCATATCCCTCTAGCTATTTATTGATCCATATATCCATTAATCAGTTAAATCTTTTATCCATTGTTAAAGTTATTGCTCATCTCTCATCTTCTTCCACTTATCCGGGGCCGGATCGCGGGGGCAGCAGTCTAAGCAGGGATGCCCAGACTTCCCTCTCCACAGACACTTCCTCCAACTCCCCGGGAGGGATCCCGAGGTGTTCCCAGGCCAGCTGGGAGACATAGTCCCTCCAGCGCGTCCTGGGTCTTCCCCGGGGCCTCCTCCCAGTGGGACATGCCCGGAACACCTCCCCTGGGAGCCGTCCAGGAGGCATCCGGAATAGATGCCCAAGCCACCTCAGCTGACTCCTCTCGATGTGGAGGGGCAGAGGCTCTACTCCGAGCTCCCCCCGGGTGACGGAGCTTCTCACCCTATCTCTAAGGGAGCGCCCAGCCACCCGGCGGAGGAAGCTCATTTCGGCCGCTTGTATCCGGGATCTTGTCCTTTCGGTCATGACCCAGAGCTCATGACCATAGGTGAGAGTAGGGACGTAGATCGACCGGTAAATCGAGAGCTTCGGCTCAGCTCCCTTTTCACCACAACAGATCGATACAGCGACCGCATCACTGCAGATGCTGCACCGATCCGCCTGTCGATCTTGCGCTCCATCCTCCCCTCACTCGTGAACAGGACCCCGAGATACTTGAACTCCTCCACCTGAGACAGGAGCACTCCACTGACCTGGAGAGGGCAGGCCACCTTTTTCCGGTTGAGAACCATGGCCTCAGACTTGGAGGTGCTGATCCTCATCCCAGCCACTTCACACTCAGCTGCAAACCGCCCCAACGCACGCTGGAGGTCCAGGCCCGAAGAAGCCAACAGGACAACATAATCCGCAAACAGCAGAGATGAAATCCTGAGGTCCCCGAACCGGACCCCCTCAGGCCCCCGGCTGCGCCTGGAGATTCTGTCCATAAAAACTATGAACAGAACCGGTGATAAAGGGCAGCCCTGCCGGAGGCCAACGTGCACTGGGAACAGGTCTGACTTTGTGCCGGCAATGCGGACCAAGCTCCTGCTCTGGTTGTACAGGGACCGGACAGCCCTTAGCAGGGAGCCCCGGACCCCATACTCCCAGAGCACCTCCCACAGGACCCCACGAGGGACACGGTCGAACACCTTCTCCAAATCCACAAAACACATGTGGACTGGTTGGGCGAACTCCCATGACCCCTCGAGGACCCTGCAGAGGGTATAGAGCTAACCCGCATTGTTCCTCCTGCATCCGAGGTTCGACTACTGGCCGAACTCTCCTCTCCAGTACCCTGGCATAGACTTTCCCCGGGGGGCTGAGGAGTGTGATCCCCCGGTAGTTGGAACACATCCTCCAGCCCCCCTTCTTGAATAGAGGGACCACCACTCTGGTCTGCCATTCCAGAGGTACTGTCCCTGACCGCCACGCGATGCTGCAGAGACGTGTCAGCCAGGACAGTCCCACAGCATCTAGGCACCTGAGGTATTCAGAGCGGATCTCATCCACCCCCGGTGCCTTGCCACTGAGGAGCTTACCAACCACCTCAGTAACTTCGGCTTGGGTGATAGACGAGTCCACCCCAAGTACCCCAGCCTTTGCCTCCTCAACAGAGGACGTGACAGTGGGATTGAGGACACCCTCAAAGTATTCCTTCCACCGCCCGACCACCTCCCTGGTTGAGGTCAACAGCTCTCCACCTCCACTGTAAACAGTGTTGGTGGGGCACTGCTTCCCCCTCCTGAGGCGCCGGACAGTTTGCCAGAATTTCTTTGAGGACGACCGATAGTCTTCCTCCATGGCCTCCCCGAACTCCTCCCTGGTCCGAGTTTTTACCTCTAACACAGCATTGGCTGCTGCGCGATTGGCCTTCCGGTCCCGGTCGGCTGTGTCCGAAGTCCCACAAGCCAACCAGGCCTGGTAGGACTCCTTTTTCAGCTTGACGGCGTCCCTTACTTCCGGTGTCCACCACCGGGTTCTTGGATTGCCACCACGACAGGCACCAGAGACCTTACGGCCACACCGCGGCAGTGACAATAGAGGTGGAAAACATGGTCCACTCAGACTGCATGTCTCCAGCCTCCCCCGGAATCTGGTTGAAGCTCTCCCGGAGGTGGGAGCTCACTCTGACAGGGGGCTCGGCCAGACATTCCCAACAGACCCTCAACGTACGTTTGGGTCTGCCAGGTCTTTCCGGCCTCCTCCCCAGCCAGCGGATCCAACTCACCACCAGGTAGTGATCGATTGATAGCTTAGCCCCTCTCTTCATGGTCGAAGGTCAGATGATACGACAACGAAGTCAATCATTGACCTTCGGCCTAAGGTGTCCTGGTGCCACGTGCACCAGTGGACACCCTTGTGCTTGAACATGGTGTTCGTTATGGACAAACCGCGATGGGCAATTCAGTCCAATAACAGAACACCACTCGGGTTCAGGTCGGGGAGGCCATTCCTCCCAATCACGCCCCTCCAGGTGACGCTGTCATCCCTCACGTGCGCATTGAAGTCCCCCAGGAGAACGATGGGGTCCCCGGTTGGAGCACTTTCCAGCACCTGCCCCCAACCCGAAGGCGGAAGGAAGCGACCCTCGCGCTTACAGGGGAGAACTCCAACACATGGCGGCTGAGCTGGGGGGCTATAAGCAGGCCCACACCAGCATGCCACCTCTCACCGCGGGGGACGCCAGAGTAGTGAAGAGACCAGCCCCTCTCGAGGAGCTGGGTTCCAGAGCCCAGGCTGTGCGTGGAGGTGAGCCCGACAATCTCTAGCTGGTAACGCTCCACCTCCCGCACAAGCTCAGGGTCCTTCCCCCCTATTTATTTATTATTGCTCATCTATCTTTTAATCCATCCATAAATCTGTATATTCATCAATACATCCTTTAATACATCCATCTATCCAAGTATAATTATTCTATCTGCTCATCCGTGTATCCGTCAAATTTTCATCCCTCTTTCAATTTATACCTCTGTTCATATAATTATCATTCATGCTTTCATCCATCAAATTATCATCCATCTATCCAATTATCCATCAATTTATCCTTAAGTTAGCCCTCAACCCCTTTTCTCTGGAAAGTTTATAAGGTGTTATATAATCTTATAATCCCTTACTGTCAATCAGATTTTGTGTAGCTTCTGTCTCCCTCAAGAAGGGGTTTGAAAGGAAAGATTTGACATTGTTTGACATAGACTTGAAGTAGATGAGTTTTTCTCCCCCTTCTGAATCATTTTTCCCAATCCAATTTAGACTGTTTGTCATTCTACACTGTCACAGCATGTCAGGAAATATCACTGGAGCGATGTCAAGTACTTATAGCTATATCTCCTGGAAAGATCAATATGGCTGGATAAAAAATGTGCCACCATAATATTAGCCCTCTGTGTAGCCATTAATCAACAGATATCCATCTGTCAGCGAATAGAGAGTGAGTCAGCTGATGCCTAATTACATTCAAAAAGACATTTTGCAGCTTACAAAGAAATAAGGTGGCCCTTCACTAAATACGTGAGTTAAAAAGCAATTCACGCTCACATTCTTCACACTTTATAAACGTAATTTTACTCCCATTTCTCCAAAATGGAGAATCGTTTAATTTTATGTCTGATAGGTTTTTTCTCTCTCCATCTGTCTGAGAGTGCTCTCAAGCACTTTAGATAACAAAGAGACTCATTTCTTTGGCTAAAACGAAATTGGTCAGGTGTGATGGTCCAATGCTTTTCTCACTGGATTTGCTGGAGAGCAGACTACAAAGCACTAGGCTGTAATGGGGACTCATGTAACCATAAAACACTCCGATGCTTGTTGTTCTCTGACCTAAACACTTCTTTCAGTTGTCGGTCTCTTGGGGAGCTGTGTAATTGTTCCTAATATGAATGTGTTTAGCCAGTAAATACTGGACTTGGATATAATGGCTTGAATGAAATCCAGCGGAACCTCTTAGCATGTGCAGCTGTTTATCAATGCGAATCTATGGGTCCCTTGCTGGTGGAATAATCTTGAGGTAGTTAGAAAAGCAGCGATACTAAAAAAAAAAAAGCTAAATAAAAACTTTTCTTCCATAAGTACTTTAAATTATAACACATATCCATCACTTTCTGATTATTATCATCCTCAAAAGATTTTGAGACAGTATACATGCACTTTTTTTGTATGCAGTAAACGTTAGGAAGACAGGATATCTTCATGTATAAGATTTTGCTTTTTTATTTTGGTAAGTGATTGGGTTTAGATAGTCCCTTTTGTTTTATTTTTCATTCATAGATTTTCTGTTGTTATTTTAATTATTGCCTTGTGTGCAACTGTTATGCCCTTAAATAGGAGGTTACTGTTAAACTTTATTTGCACTTTTTATTATTGCAGTCAAAATGAGCATGGTAACGCATGTAATTATTGTCTTGGAGTTACATTTTGTAACTAAGGAGTATGCATCGTGGAATCTCCAGATAAAGTGGAAAACAATAGAAAGAAACGGGTATCGATGACATGATCAAATCATAGCATTGACAAACTGAAAGGAACTTATAACAGACACTGACCAAATGATCCTAACAAAAGTAAATACAACAAACATCCACCCATCACATGATACAATACAGATCTAATGATAGGGCGACAGACCAGAATGAAAAAAAAGTAGTGCATGGAACTCTCTCACAGTAGGCACATTGGAATAAAAAGAAAAGAGTCTATCAGAGCCCTGCCACTAGCAAAGGAGAACAGACTAAAAGATGCAGATGCCCTAGGAGCATATCACTACCAAAGATCAGTTTTGTGTTATGGCACCTCTGTTCTCTGATTAAATGTGTTAAGTATGCGAGTAGTCCTGTAAATGTTATAAGACCACAGTGAACCGAAACATAATCCTTGGTATGTCTACATTATACATGCTTTTTTTTAAAGAAAATAAGCGCCACAAATGACAAACAAACTCACCTCTAGCACTACAATGTACCCAGCATAAAAAATCAGGTTACAAGGTAACCCTGCAAGGAACAATGTAAATTAGAAAAAACATTCAAAATGTGTGGACAGGGATTTCATTGACTGCTGACCTGAAAATAAAGTGTTTACCTAAAAAAACTGCTTTCTGTTTCTGTTGAAGAGTTTCACATCTTTAACCTATATTTCATGCATATATATACCCAAGCTAACACTTGAGGCTTTTGAAGAACTAAAGTGCAAGCCAAAAAAGTTTGAGTAAATTGCTTCTATTAGTTTGCTCTTCCTCAAAACCGCAGAGGTGAAGTCCTGACAGCTCTCTATAGCAGAATAGAACATTCAATACACTGGGATGGGGCCTATGGCAATGACAGTAATGGTCTGGCACATTCAGGGAGTTGAATGGGATGTGAAGATACGTGCTGTCATTCACACTCATCCTCTGAAATGCTGTCTCACCCGCTCCATCTATCAATCAATCATCCGCCACAGAGAGAAGTGTGCAGATGAGAATGATCAGTCTGGACTGATAACGAAGCCATGTAAATGACAGAGAGACACGTGCTTGTTTAACCCTAATAAGCAGAAATAGGAGTGGTGACACCTCATCTGAATCTGAAGAGCAAAACAGGAAGTGAGAGGCTGTTTTGGTACTTCAGGTACCAAAAGAAATATAAAACTGGTTGTCGTAACAAGGTTTCTATTAATATGCAAGACTAAAAACTGTGAGCTGTCCAATCACCAATGAGACATGACTTGCAAATATGCATTTTCATATAAATGTTTAAAAAACAGTTTTAAAACATTGTGCAAAAACAGTGAAGCGGTGAATAGAGTCAGCACTCTAACCAGTGGAGAGAAGGAGTAGCTCTGAAGTTACGATACAAACCCAAAATGTGCATGAAGAGTCTCAAAAGGAGTGAGCACAAATTCAGAGCAGAGCGTACTCGTAAGTGAAGCTGCAAATGCACAATCAACAATGCAGAAATATATCTCACACAGTTCGTAAACATTTAATGAGAAGCAGCTGAATAACATAATAAAATAAAATCTTTGAACCTTTTTAAATAAATTCATGTAAAATGCACACGTGTACAGAATGAGGGGAATATTTATGCTTTCACTTGGAAATGTACAAACGTTGTATTGAGTATACAAATTGGATTTGTTCACAATTGCATTGCGCTATTTATTAATTAACTGAAATGTACAAGTCCAGTGTTTTTGAGATATTTCTGGCTTTATATTTATTTATTCTTTTATGCAACAAACACCAGATCTTTTCACCTATAGAAAATATTCTGTTGTCAGAATATGCAAAAACACGCTTCTCTTATAGAGATAGAATGCACGAGAGTCCTGTCAGATCTTATGACAGCAATTTCACATTCACAGAACTCGTTCACTGAAAATGACGTTCCCTTATTATTTAATGAAACACACAAAATGAGAAAGGTGAGATGTGTATTTTTGTTGAAAACAGCAGAGATCACTTAATTAAGGGCTTACATAATGATTTTGCTATTGTTTATAAAGAATAACATGAACAAAATGTTAAGGGATACTCCTTGTTTGAAGCATGTTCTCAGATGCATGACTGGCTGGTGTGTGAGACACAAAACTGATTCTTATGGTGTGGTAGATCAATATATCAGATCTCTGAAATGAACAAGAGATGTTATGTTCCTTTACAGCTGCTCTAACATTAAACACCAGCAGACAGCACTTTCACTTTGCTTTTAAAGCACTCATTCAGTAAAAATAACATTCTTTGACCATTTAATGGAACAGAAAAATTCCCTAAAAGAGAAAGGTGAGCTATGTGTTTCAGGTGTTTACGAATGATAGCTTTACTGATAAACACGGTGTCTCTCTTCTTCTTGTCTTTTTTGTGTCTGTCTCTCTGGGTTCATCTCATCGGGTATTGTGTGCCATTTTCGCCATCAAGTGGGGAGTCAGTTACTGAGTTAGTTATGTGAAGAGGGAAACCAATCATATCGTTTTGATGCACTGCCTGAAACATCCCCAAACTCGCAGCACTTCACAGAATTTTTTCTGGCTGGTGTGTAAAGTCACATTAGCGTTCAGAAAAAATCACTGCAGTGCAGCCCCTGCTTACAGGAGATGGATAGGTGTGTATAGACCTTGAAGGAACCCTGCTGATGGGGAGCAGTTGACATCGATTGAGGATGTTGTCGGGCGGTGGAAGGAATACTTTGAGGATATTCTCAACCCTGACAACATGTCTTCCATCGTGGAAGGAGAGATGGAATGCTCAGGTGCAGATCCACCCATAACCCTGGCTGAAGCTCTTTATATTGCGTGGCTGTCTTGGTTAACATGTCTCTGCAGTAATGCAGGGGACACTACCTCAGGACGCTCCAACTATAGGGGGAATAAGGGGTCCGGGGACCTCTGTTAAGGGCTGTCCTGTTTGCATTGCCGGCAGTAAGTCCGACCTCTTCCCGGTGCATGTTGGACTCCAGCAAGGCTGTCTTCTGTCACCAATTCTGTTCATTATATTTACGGACAGAATTTCTGGGTGGAGCCAGGGGCTGGAGGGGGTCCAGTTTGGGGACCATAGGATTTCCTCTCTGCTTTTATGGACGATGTTGTCCTATTGGCTCCCTCAGGCCAGGATCTTGAGCAAGAATTGGGAAGGTTTGCAGCTGAGCATGAAGCGGCAGGGATGAGGATTAGCACCTCTAAATCTGAGGCCTTGGTTCTCAACCAGAACTTATAAATAAGGTGGTGAGCTCCATCACTAGGGAGGAGCTTGGAGTAGAGTCACTGCTCCTCCACATTGAGAGGAGTCAGTTAAGGTGGCTCAGCATCTGTTCCGGATGCCTCCTTGTTTTTAAAGGACAAAGGTGAGTATTGCTGTCTTACAACAATATATTTGAATCCACCATTCAAATACAGCTCACACATTAAAATTTAGCTTTCTTATAAGACTTTTTGCTTATAAATTTATTTATTTTCTTAAAAACACTAAGGCTGCATTCCATTTCTACCCCTTCCACTCCATTTTACCTGTTTATGTGTGGCAAATAGATGTCCTATTTCTCTTTTGAAAAAAATCAATAAATAATGAAACAGCCATGGCAAAAGACAAATTGTATACCAGTCTATTAAAACGTGGTTTAAACCTAAACTTCAAAAAGAGTGCTAAAGATGGATTTCCACCAAGTATCATGTGATGCATGTACATTTGTTGCTAACTTAAAATGACTAGATTGGAGACTCAAAAATGTAAGTTTTTTGTAATTTAAAAAAAATGTTGAAATTATGAAAACGATTGTTTTTATGTAATAAGATTACAGCAGATACAGCCCAGAAAAGGTAAATTATTTTTAAATTAAGTTACATTTACAGTTTTTTTTATTATTTATAACGTTTGTAGTGAGGTCCCAATGCATCGAATGTCCTCCTGCACTTGGTTCCAAGAGGAAATGGGTAGGAGAAGGGCCAAGGAGTAGAGGTAAGTGAGAGAAAAGTAACGTAGCCTAATTTCTGGCGCAAAATAATATTTGAAAACCAATGCGTCTTATATTTAGAGTAATATATTTAAAAAATAACAATTACATATGAATAAAAAACTTAACATAAAGTATTTTTTTAGATAATGATTCTGGCCACAAACACAGAGAAATGATGCAGTCAATGTCTCTTTGCTCACTCTTACTTTTGTAATAAAAAACACTTCCAAACTTACTAAGGTCCTCACCACTGACATCATACACAGACCACAACACTGTTCCTTTCATCCAATATGTACATCCACATCTCTCCATCTTTATCTGCACAGTTGAAACCCAACGTGACACACTTTACCATAAACACCAAAGTCCATGATTAAGAGCTAAAGTGTCTCTGCACTCGATGATACAATAATCAGCACATTCAGCCAAGCTAATGCATTTAAAATAATACATAAAACATGCTGATTAGTGTATGAAGGAGCTCCCCGAGGACTGCTGGGGAAGGGTTTAGAGGCTTTTCCCTCTGCGGAGGCATGAGACACAAAAGAGGGCTCAACAATTCTATTAGTCACACCAGCTACGGTTCAAAGATGTTCCATGCTTCATTCAGTCACTCTTCATTAATTTGACGGCTTTTCAGGGCATTTATAACCCAGGAATACACGTGTGTGTGGTATGAAAGGTTTCTAAAGATAGACCGGTTAATTGCCTTCAGGTCTGAGACTGGAGCGATGTTTAATTGAAGTGTCTGCTAAAGACGCTGATACCGCAGGCACATAGGAAAGAGTGTGAAGAGTTTCAAGATGCGCCCTACTCTCTTTATAGATAAATATACACATTCACATAATTTAAAAGGTAAAGGCTCTATGTGATGATACTGTGGAAGTGTGTTGACACATAGATTCTGTGATGAAGATTGTGGTAGTCTTTGAACTCTTGTCTGTTTTGTGTTTGTAGGTGTGATAGAAGGCTGACAACTCTTATCAGTGTTTCTCCAGAGGTGTTTAACAGAGCACATATGGTTATCTGTGTTTATCTGGATGAGCTCATTGGCAGTGATAGAATAACGTGTGCATGCATGAGTCACTGTGAGTCACACTCACTTTCCAGCCTATTGCGAGGTTTGAAGTACAAATACACTCACAAACATAACGAATGTTGACCATGCCTGAGGCCATGCTTGGGGACATGTCATACCAGGTCAATGGATGTAATGTAACATCATTAGCTTCCTTGATTGCTGAGGTTAACAGGGTAATACAGTTGTTCTGCTAAAATTTTATTTACATAGCGGATCTTAGCTGAAAGCTTATTTTAAGTTGTGTCTAAAATGGTCTTTAAAGAAAATTATGGAAAAACCTATTTACAAATTATTTCTTTTATTTAACTCATTTAATTTGCTCCCAGAATCTATTTTTTATTATTGTTTTGTAAGGGAAATGGATTTTCAAAGGCACCAAAGGACATTTACAGCCACTACCAGAGGTGATATATTTAAATTGCATATAATATGTTTATAAAGACTCTGAACACTTTTGGACTCTCTTGGCCGAAACGACCTCAGATATTCCTCAAAGAACATTGCGTTCTAATCAATTTCATCAAGTCATGTTTGATATCAACTGAAATGCATCAGTGCATTTGTTACAGGGAACTCATTCAATGTCCACATAAACTTCTGAGAGTCATATCCCAACAACGTCTGTCTCAGTATTGCTCTGTCTGATTTGCATCGCCTCTTAACGCACACCCCTCTTATAGAGGAGAGTCTGGTGAATGTTAATAAGGGGAAAATAAATGGAGTTCCTGGACTTTTTTCCTCCAACGTGGCATATAGTAGGGAAACATTAGAGGCTCTCCACCCCTTTTGCTGATGATTTCAACATAGATATTGATGTTTTACTTTAATTAATTCCTTATTAGAATGCTTTCACACTTTTGGTGTGAAACCAAGCCCACTGTATATATACGGTAAAAAGCTTCTTCTTTTTAGAGTTATAATTGTATCCTTTGAATAATTTAAGAAGTTGGATGATAATTGCATTTTAATGTACTACTTTTTAACCTGGAACACACCTATTAATAAATTATAAAAAAAACTGTAACCCTCTATCACTATACATTTCTACAATAACACGCTTGTAAAGAAGCTAAACAGGAACAGCTTCATTACTTTCCTCATTAATTGCATTTGTACCAGTAAATAAAGAGTTAAGGGCGCCAAATGATTGAAGATGACATTCCTGGCATCTTGAAGTGTTGTTTACTTCTCAAAAACATGCCTCAAGTTTTATTCAGATTAGTTGAAGCATGTTTGAGCAATCCTTTATTCCTTTTATGAGAGCTGAAACAGCTTGTTTTCCTTAACACCACCCTTTTTCCTTATCCATGCCCAAGATCTTAGGCCCAGCCTCTTGTCAATCGTAATAGTCACTGCTATAGCCCCTCTCTCTATGCTAAGAGGGAAATGCAGCTTGACCTGAAAGTGTGAGAGCAGCAGATCTGCGCTGGACAAATAATGTCCAAGAAGTTAGTTTTCAGATGTCCAGATCAGATTTTTGTTCAAATTACCAAAGTATGAATTTATGCGTCAGAAATTGCGACTTTGTGTCTGCCCATCAGGGAAAACTTGGAAAAATCGATTTAGTTTGTGAGCAGCATTTGAGATCAAACTTTTTTGTCAAAAAAGAAGAGCTTGACAAAGGACTTGTTATGAGACTGGCTCTTATTCTGGACTCTTTTCCAACTGTCCCGCTTGTTGGTTTCGAGGTCCATGCAGAAAGTGTTTTTTTTACTTGTGCTAGGCTTCAATACATTAAAAATACGCAATTTTAACTCTTCATAGAGCAAGTCGAGCACACAGTACATGCCTTTTATAATGTATTTGTCACAAGTACACCTACAATAAAAGACATAAAATGGTACCCCTATATTAGAAATCATACAGCATAAAAGAATAACTACGTCTTATTTACAATGTGGACATGTCCTGGACCAGCCTTTGCGGTATTTGTGGTTCATCCATGGACTAAAATTCTGGGGCAGACATACAAGGTACTATTACTTCACGCATAGCCCTTGTCTGTTGATTATAATGTTTTAAGATGAAAACAAGTTATTAAAGTGCCACATTGTGTTTACGTTGTAGCTGAATTCAGACTAATAGAGGTGTTGGTCAGGAGGGGCGTGGTGAAAGCATGTTTGTGGGAGGGAGCTAAGGCCAAACATACGAGGTGATTCAAAGATGTTTTTTACGAAAAATTTTGCATTTTGAAAGTTATTAATAGTTCAGCGCTAGTATAGAGGGCACAAATATTTATTCTAAATCACTACTATTAGATTGATTGATATCATAATTAATAATATTAATAATAATAAGTGTAGTCATTGCTGTTGTTTGGTTGACAAAGATAATGTAAAACCTCAGACCCATGATGTTGTTTTGTCAGTGGTTCTTAGCATTTACATAAATAGGTTCTAGGATTAGAGATATATATTCTACACATTGTTAACTTGCTGAATTAATGAAGATATTACAAAATCAGTACAATGACTGCTGAATGCATTTGTTTGCACAGTGGCCTGAGCACATTTTTCAGGATCATGGCCACCTAAGCATATTAAGGGTATTTTAAGGGTAAATCTAAAATAGTTTGAGAGTATCAAACTTTTAAACAAAATGTCTTACAGTGTTTATGGAAAAACTAAATGTTAAAATACATCTCGATCATATTTTTTAGACACAAAGCAATTAGTAATGTTAAAATTAAATTAGGAAAACTAGGTGAAAAAGACAAAAATACGGTGTAAATTTATTTTTTGAAAAATAAAGAACAAACCATGAAAGTGTTTTATCTGTCTTTTGAAAGTCAAATTAATCTCAGTAAAGGTATGCTGACAAATAAGATTTAGTGTGCAATGGAATGGCAAAGGGGTGGAAGAAGGGATTGCTTGCACAAAGATCCAAGTATGTAATAGGTTACTGTGACTATATATGCTTAGGTCAATTATCAGCCAAGCTCCTCCCAAACTTATATTAATTGAATGATTTACATAATTTTCAGAAAGATAATTGGAAAAACTTATAGAACATTTTTCAATGAACATAAGAAGCTGTCTACTCTACTTTTCACATAAGTGAACTCTGAGATTGCCTTTTATGGTTTCCTTCAAATTACTATTTTGAGAAGTTTCCAATTGGTTGAGGTGGACGTAAATGTCAAATAAAGTTTACATTTTTTTATTCCTTGATGTCAATGATAATTTTCACAGTTTCTGTTCTGCTATACCACAATGCAATTCATTCCGCAGCACTCCTACCCATTGACTGAAAGTGTAAACAACACCAAGCATTTTTTTAGGTCAACCAAGCATTTAGATTTTTCTCTGCAGTTAAGGAACTATAAAAGTAAAAAAAGAAAATATCTAAAGTATCCTCACATGTGTCAACGTGACAGTGATTGCGAGAGAGAGAAGAAAGAGAGGGAGCGTTTCAGTATTTTCAGCAAGTCTCCATACACAAAAAGATGGAAATGTCACAAGCACAGAGAGAACCAACAGCAACTGACGAAGCTTTTCTCAGCCAAAAACTCTGTGTTTTGTACAAAGTGACAAACTTAGTGATGGATGCACACAAAAGCTCCACTTCATGTCTCTTGTGCTGTCTATACTTTATCACCCCCTCTCACCTTAACATTTTCTGTTTTCTGGGTGACAAGGGACTATCAGAAACAATGGCATTGTCACTCTCAACAGCATCAACACGAACACAAATACTGCTGTGATGTTTTTCTTTATTTCAAATGATATGCTTGAGCTCCTGGGGAAGAAGCTAATCTTATGAAACTAAAAAGTCAAAAGAAACTGTGAGAAATAAAAGTGTCACATCACAAATGTCACAATTTGTGCTGCAATGCAAAGCACTGTTTATCTGTTATTTCACCAGAACAAATCTTAATAGAATGAAACAAAAACAACATCTGATAATTAAATCACTTCTGGCTCCATAGTTAAGCGTAGGCAAACAAGCCTAGTCAAGATGAACCCCAATTTGAGCTGAGCAGTCAACTCTCCAACTGTGTTCAAGTTATAAAACAAAAAGTAGGATTGACAGATGATATATTGATAAGTCAACAAGTAAATTGACATATGCGACAAAAGCATACCAAGCTGAGAATTCTGCTTCCCCAAACCCATGATCTTGTGCTAAACCAGTGGTTATTAAATCAGTAGAAGTTAAATTTTTGTTACTTACTATACTATAGCTTACTATAATTTTGTGAAATATGAATAAAGATTTCACTTAAATTAACGTAAATTATCACACGTGTTGCAGCGGATCCAAGTGACCTGTTAGTTGTTTGTGTTCCATTGTTTTAGCCAATGTTTGTTTTTTGTTTTGTTTTTTCTCAGGTAACAGATTTCTTTTTCAAATGAGTTTTATTCTTGGGAGGTGATGACTATGCATTTGCATTTTTTTTTACTCCGGGTTCTCCATTTTTCTCACACGTCAATAAAAAACAACAAAAAAAATCTTTGTTTTACGTCAAAATCTGTTTTAACCAGACTTTTTATAGATTTAGAGATTACTGGTGAGAATAATTCAAGAATTTCCACATACTAACACATATTAAAAACCCTACATTAGATATATGGTAGCTCCATTTCTACTTTCTACTAATTTTGATCTCACTATTAATCCACATTAGGCCCTTATGAAGCTGCTTTGAAGGAACTGCTAAAAAAGGTTATTTAAAAAAAAACATTTTGATTGATTGATTCAATCCATACATCCATCTTCTTATCCGTTTTATCGCTTTCGGGGTCGCCACAGCAGAATGAACCGCCAACTCATCTGGAATATATTTTATGTAGCGGATCCCCTTCCAGCTGCAACCCATAACTGGGAAACATACACACACACTCATTCACATTAATACACTATTCACTAGTTACACACTATTCCTACACAATTTACTTTTACAGCATGTCTTTGGACTTGTGGGGGAAGCCAGAGCCCCCGGAGTAAACCCAAACAATTACGGGGAGAACAAACTCCACACAGAAATGCCAACTGACCTAGCATAGGCTCGAACCAGGAAGCTCACTGTAACTATAAATCATACATTGTACTTATACGATGTCAATCATCAAAATCCATTCTGAAATCTTTAGCCATCTGAATAAATCAGTATTAGGTATGCTTTCTCTAGTGACTAATAATGACATTAATACTAATTAGTTTGTTCCACCAAAATACACAAAGATTTCTATTTAAATCAATAGGAGGAAGTTCAAGTTTGTTGTCCTTGTTACTGTAAATAAAATTGACATGAAACATTGTTGTCATTAATTATGTGTATAATGTTACAACTGAATTTATTTGTGAATGATGTTCATGTTTTTTTCTCTTCTATTCTTTTTTTATTTGGTGAATTTAAAGCTTAATTGCTGAAAAAATAAACACAAATGTGCTTCCCAAAAAAA
Source organism: Danionella dracula (assembly GCA_900490495.1). Classification (NCBI taxonomy): domain Eukaryota; kingdom Metazoa; phylum Chordata; class Actinopteri; order Cypriniformes; family Danionidae; genus Danionella; species Danionella dracula. The sequence goes on from UELW01000578.1 coordinate 1,431,670, forward strand.
AAGTCATATGAAGTGTTTTAAGTCTTGTTTTAACGCCATATACAGTTGATTGTTGACATAATTTCTTTTTTGTAGGCCAGCCAGCAACCGCTGAGAATGCAAACTCATTCAAATATTTTTTCAGTCAACAACTCTTTAACTAAAATTAAAACAACAGAAAAGAAATAACTGACTCAATTATAAATGTGACAATAAAAAAATCAATAAGTTGGGTTTTTATAGTGCATCAACATTAGAAATAAATTGTTACAACAACTTGCTTTCCATTATAGATTACTTGTGCATGATCACCATGTTAATCATCATCATGCCTCTTTTTCCTTCAATAAATGTAATTTATATAACATGTCCATGTGTTATCTTTTCATTAAAGTATTTTAGCCTTCTTCACAGATCTTAACCTAACCTTAAAACTACAGTTTTTGAATATACCAGAATATTCAAAGGATAAACAAGACATCTTAAAGAGAGGCATGTACTTAATTTTACTTCCTGAGAAAAAAAACAAAATAAAAGCCATTTAAGGAAAAAAATTCTGTAGATGTATACATTTGAAAAATATCTAAAAAATGTTTTTCAAATTAATGGTGCTGCCAATGATTTTTTTAAAACATCTATGAGGCACTACTGATCTAGGCATATGTTTGTTTAACGGATTAGTGTTCAACTTCAGATAGAGATTGCATGCAGCACCTTTAATATTTGATATAGGCTTTGTTTCAAATATTCACAGATAATAAAACTCTCTGTATTAGTTAGTTTGTGATCTGACCTTTGACCTGAAAGGTTCTGGGAATCCTCCATGAGGGATCCCAATGTGTCCCTGAAGGAACTCCACAACTGACAATGGAAATGAGAGCTCATCTGCCCTTGCCTCCACCTCTGCCCGGGACAGCGAGTTCTGCACCATGAACTGAGCCAAATCGCCCACTATCTTAGATGAGGGGGTCACCTGGGAATAAAACATCCAAACAGTTCAGTTTAATGAGATTATTCCCATATTGAACTTTTCTACAATTGAAATATTCTTCATGTTGTTGTTTTCACAGTGATAGAATACATAAAATGTAAAACATAACAATTCATTTTTTCAGAATGGTCCTGATGCAAAATAAGCATTAAACACATTCATCAGAAAATAAGATTCAGTCATAAACACTTGGACGTTAACTTTAACTGTCAACTTATATTAGGAAAGTTTGAGTATCAAACATTGTAGCAGAATGTTTAATGTATTGCTGAATATTTTTGTCTCATATTTCGCTTTGTTGTTAGTCAGCAGCCTGGCAAAGCTATCTTTATTGCATTTCAATGATATATATATATATATATATATATATATATATATATATATATATATATATATATATATAAGATATAATAAAAAAAAAAAATATATATATATATATATATATATATATATATATATATATATATATATATATAAATATATATATATATATCTATATATATATATATATATATATATATATAAAAGGTTTAACAAAGGTTGAAATTGTGGAGAGTGGTTGCTGGAAAGCCTTTAACTTCTACCTTCACTAGAAACTGAGACAAATCAATGGCTTTGTAATTAAGAAGAGGGTTTCTAGAATACCCAGACACAATACTAACTGTGATCGCTCACTGTGATAGAGACTCTTGCAGAAAGTGTTATAAGGGTTATGAGACAGGATTAAGTGGGGATCACACACACACACAGTAATCTTCATGGCTGTCAGAGTCTGCTCTCACCGCTGGCTGATGTACAGTAATCCGTATTTGTACGTCTCAGTCACTCTCTGGCTCCATCACATATACAGGTATAAGTGATCACACTCTGCTGTCCTATTATGCAGGATGTCTGGTACGACTGGCAGTGTACATTTGCATGGCCATCAGCATGATCATCAAGTGGATTGAACTTGAGACCAACATCAAATGGGTTTAGGAGAGTTGTAGTGTGTCCCGTAAAACAGCATGAAAACTAGATTCAGAAACTTAACACTTCTTTAAGAAATAAATATCTGTTGCTGTTATCTTTTTTAATAAAGCCTTTTTTGTGTTTAGCCCAGCTCAATTTTATGTGAAGAATAACCTCATCACAAGTACATGGTAATTTAATATTTTATAATTGAACTGTGATGAACTAGTGAAATCTCCATGGAAGGATTGCCACAGTTTCTTACAAAAGGTGAGGATTGACAGGCTCAATCAGATACCTGTGGCATAAGTTAAGGCTCTGAAAAAAGAAATGTTGTAAGTTTAATTATTTTAAACGAATTGCATTAGTATAAGAACAGACGCAAATGGGGAAGCTCTACATATTTATAATTTATTTGTACTGGTGGAAATAGTACTCAAGTAAAAGTATCAATACTTGCCAAAAAAGTAGCCCTTCTGAAAAGTACTGAGTAGTGAGTATTGCACTGAAAATGATTTAACTTTATATGCTATAACAAAAAAAAATGTATAGTACATGAGAGAGACATTCTTAAAGTGTTTCTAAGTACACTCAACAGAGCTTCACTCTCTCTGTGATGGGCATCATTGGAACTGTACTCGACTGGCTTGAGTCCTATCCCATTGCTAGATCTTTCAGTGTTGGGTGGAAGGGTGAGGTCTCCAACACTCATGGACTGCTCACCGTGGTTCCTCAGAGTTTAGTCCTTGGTCTCCTTCTCTTCTCCATGTACACATCCTTCCTATCATTCACAGACACGGATTCTCGTACCACTGCTATGCTGATGACACTCAACTTTATTTGCTGTTGTTACTCCACTTTTCATTCACTCTTTAATTACTTCCCCATTGCAGCTCGTGTGAAATTTAAATCACTGATGCTGGCATTCAAAACAATCTCCAGATCAGCCCCTGTTTACACTCCTACATGCCCTCCAGAAACCTGCGCTCATAAAAGAAATAGAGACTTGTGGTTCTGTCAATATATCAATATATATCTAAACTTATTTCCTTCTCTGTCTTTCTTTTCTTCTTGCTATGGTTTATTGATTAGTTGATACAATTTACATTATGAGCAAGCTGAGATAGACTTTGACTGTGTAACAAATTGCAATGTGTCTCTCCCCTGCTTTAAGTTGCTTTGGACAAAAATGTCTGTCAAATGCATAAATGTAGATATAAACTAACCAACAAGCCAACCAATTGGCTCACTGTTAAATGACAAATCTCATCAACAAAGCTAACTTACCGACTGATCAATTGAAACAATAGTGAAAACAACCAATGGAAAGTTATACTGACTAACCAACTATACGATTGATAGGAATAACCAACTAACAGATCAGCTGGTTGAACCAATGCATAAACTGATTTACCAACCAAACAAATTACCAAAACAAACTTTCTGAAACCAAAAACAAACAAAATAAGTAAACCAACTGATTGAAAGACCAAGTGATTAAACCAATCAACAAACTAAACTACCAACCTACCAAGCAACCAACCAACCAACCTACCATCTTACTGATCTAATAATTTGCCAAACAACTGACTATATAATTGAGTGACCAATCAAAAACACAAAATAATCATAAAAACAAAATAAATTTCACAAGAAATATTGGTCAAACTTTGGAATAAATTGTTGACAATAGTTGCTTTAAAATTCTAGGAATGTAGTGTTATGCTATGTCTTGAAAAAAGCACATTCCAGGAAAAAGCAGAATGCCAAGTGGTATACCATGCATGAGGAAAACCACTCACTGGATAAGGCATAAATAATACATAGGCCTACTACGTTCTTTCCAAAATTAGAAAGTGTCATGCAATTCTAAACCAGTTGCACCCGAGAGGAGAGAGAAAGCTCGCTCTCGCCTAGCCTCTCTCTCGTCGCGCTCTCTCTCTTCTCTCCTCTCTCTCTCTCTCTCTCTCTCTCGCCTCTCTCTCTCCTCACTCTCTATCCTCTACTCTCGCTCTCTATCTTCGTCTCGCCTCTCTCTCTCCCCTCTCCTCTCTCCTCATCTCTCTCGCTCCTCTCTCTCCGCTCTAGCGTCTCTCTATCCTCTCTCATCTCTCGTCTCTCTACTCGCTCTTTTTTTTTGCTCCTCGCGCCTCAGAGAGATACCCATGGAATATAAATGGAATAACACACAAGATCGAGCCTAAGTCCAGCCCATTCCCAAAACATCAACTAAATTGAAGATAGATGGTACAGAGAAATGAGTCCAGGCAGGAGTGCATGCAGAGTGAAAAGACAACAAACTGTGTGAATTGAATAACAATCACATGGGGTTAAACAGAAATTTCCATAAAGTGATTCGTTGTAACTGATTGCATTGAGCAAAAGACTGAAGCAGGCAATACCAGACCCATTTCATCTGATCATTTAATTTAGCTTGGGGGAGCGGAGAGCATCAGCAAGTTTCACTGACTGCTAGCTTCAGGTTGTGCACCTGATCATGTGATGGCCTGAAAACACAATCATTCTGTTCAGATGACAGAACGTGGGATGATGTGTTCTATCTGAAATTTAGAGATACTGATTGGTGACAGAACATCAGCCCCTGAAGCTGACAGAACAAAATCCTCCCAGTGACTTTTTTGGTCTTTTTTTCTAAAATGAATTGCTAGTTTTTGAATTAACAGAGACACACAGCAATGCTGCAAAAGTACACCTGCCAATTGTAGCTATAACAATTATAGACGTAAAGAATAATAGACTCACATGGACATTTTATGAGTCCATACATGCAAGAGAAAGGGGTGAGTGGCAGGTTGAAAGAAGAGTATTATATTAAGGGTGGGTGACACATTTAGATTGTTTGGGAGGTTTTACCTTAATGAGGTCTCCAAGCAGCCGGTTGGCTTCAGTGTAGGCTTTCTTCACCTCTTTAAACTTGTTGCCAAGACCCATGCTGTGGGCCTGGAAGTGAAGGTTTGTATACTGCCCCCCTGGGATCTCATTTTCGTAAACATCTGCATTGCCAGACTTCATGGTGGCAGTGCAGTCAAAAGGTGCATACAAACCACGAGCCACCTCCCAGTACTCACTGTAGTCAAAGACTCGGTCCAGAGCTATCCCTGCATGACATGAGACAAGTCTTAAAAATTGTACAACAACTTTAAAAAGGAGAATAACTCTTATCTGTTCTGTTATAATAGTTAATAGTGTTTAAAAACAGCAATACATTTTATAGGGTTTCTGCTGGTCAAAACATGCTTTTTTACAAAGCTAAACAACAACAACAAAAACCCATGTAAAACAAAAAACATACAAGTGAATAATATATCAATATTAAGTTAAGTTGGCCAGGAATGCATGATTGTTTTTCCTCCATTTAAAACATTAAACTATTGAATAGATTTGTGATTAGATTAAAGGCTTAGAACCAAAATAATATGGCATGCTTTAGATTTTTTAAGAAAAGCATGGGCAGCCAAAGCCATGCAACCCAATGGCACCCCTCAGTGCACTCATACATAACACAGAACACACCGAAACAACAGAAAAGTAAACACAACACAAATCAACACTAAACCTACTCTGAACTTAACTGCAGATCTAAATGCCCAATTACGATCTTTTCGATGAAATACAATTTTTGTTGAGTTTATTCACATAACAAATAACATTCCCCTGCTATCATTGTGAACAAAATGCAGCTCCGTGACACTCATGTGCAGAAGAGGAAACTACGTCCCCCAGATTACACTGCTAACAGAAGTAAACACTAAAATGCTAACTCTCAGGCACACTTGAGGCTTTGTGGGCATAATTATCTGATCAGAGCCAAATTTATTACAATTAAATATTAGCAAAAAATATTAGCACATATTAAAACCAAGAGAAATGCAGATTGTCAGAATCAGGTCATATATAGGCAAAAAATTAGGGGTCACTTTGGGCTGCAGTCGGAACATGGCCTAAACAATCTTTGCATTCTTGCTGTGAAGAACAATGGTCTGTCCTGGCAGAGGGACTTCTCATAAAAAGTATTATAATCAAGAAACTAGAAACAATAAAGACCCTTAATGAACATTAGACTTACCTAACTATTAATAAGCTGTTTTAAATAGGACATAAGTATGTGGAGGGTTAGACAGGACAAGTCTGAATCGCGAAAATGTCAATTTAGTGAAATAATTATATTGTCATTTGAAACACATTTTACAGCATGGGCTACATGTGGGACATTTGACTCTTTTAAACCTGTGTCCTGGTTTGACACATCTCAGAACACACCAGCAAGCCATCAATAAATGCCCTGCATTAAGTCAGACTCAAATAATCCATACAGATTTAATTAAGTCTGATGTCATGAGTGTCATCTTTCCTCTCTTCAGGCCAGACACACAAACTATGAACACACTCAAATGCCAGTATTAGCAAAGCTGTTTGCAATTAGAAATCTCCTGCTGGGTTTGAAGCACTCCAGCCGACAATTGTGATCAGTCCATTAAGTCAAGTCAATGTACACCAACAACAGATTTTCAAAAACTCAAACTATATGTGTCACCAACACAGAAAGATTCAGAATATAAACATTAAATATCTATACATTTTGTATAAACAACAACTATATTGAGAAAGTAAATTAAAAAAGAGAAATATGTAAATGTCATTTAAAAGGTTTTAAAATTACCAGATGAACAAAAGCTATGAAAGATGGAGAATGAGATCACAGAAATAGAGATCACTTAATTTAGTGTGAGAAGAGGTAGATCTCCTAGAATTGTATGTGCTTTGGTGTTTATTTATGCAGTAATTAAACACCTCTTTGTTTTATACCTTGTACGTTTTGTGTTACTTCACACAGTCAACCATGAAAGTCACTATAAAAAAGTGTAGGCAATAAATAACAAGCATCCCAACGGCTTGTGCTGAGACAGTGAACTGAGGCTAGCCTGCTACACTTGCAACTAAATTAACCAGCACAATACTCTAGAGGAAAAAAAACATGACAGTTACAGAGAGTGATGAGAGGGAACGAGGGATCTCCAAGAAAATAGAGGTCTACCATGACCAATTACCTCAAAAGGTGTGCTCATGAATTAAAAAACTGTATACTTAACACATATTCTCTGGTGGAAAAGCAACATATATTGTACATGTGCACATATAGGTTGGGAAGAATGGCTGGGCATGTTTGTTTGTGTTGTTTTATTGCTACCCGAAAATCTCCTTAAACCCATTATGGTTTTAAAATCAAAACTGTAATTACCAATATTAATTAGACTATTCATTAGCTTGAAAAAAAAATGTAACTTTAAAAACTGTGACTTTAATTCAATATACGCTAAGTTAACAAATCTTTTTTCAAAGAGATTTTTTAATGTTCAAAATATTTTAATGTTCAGGATTTTTGCTTCAAATAGAACATCTTTTAATTAAAATTATTCAGTTTTTTTTTTTACATAATTTGTTTTGGGAGTCTCTAGCATTGAAGATAAAAAAAAAGTCATTGTCTTAAAATTTTGGCAAAGACTTGCAAATAATTCCTTTGGCAACTATGTTTTCAAAACCCATCTTTATGCAATGCTAAACTGCAATGATTGGGTGTTAGCCCAATCTGTTGTGATTGGATATTGTATGCAGTGTGAAGAGGAAAAAGCCAGATGACACTCACATCCAATGTGTTTGGAGCTTCTGAATTTAATTACTTTTCCCTCAAAGTGCAAAGCACAATGTTTATGGCATGGAATGAATTTCCTGACCGGAATTTACAGAGGATTACAATTTTCAGGATCTGTATGCACATCTAGTGGTGAAAGGAGCTGTAAAAAACGCAAAACTCATGTAAAAAAAAATTCATCCTCAGTCTCAGTTTGGCTTAGTGGGCTTCAGAGCAAAGGGGAAAAACTGCTGACTTGATGGTGGTGCAAAAGAGCATCACTGACTCCATCCATAAGGAGGAACACTCTCAAATGGCAATGTTATGTTAGCGTTATGTTCACACAGTTTAGAACTAAAGTATAATAAAGGAGTGTTAAAATAAAAAGACAATTGTAATTGAATTGAGAGTACATTGTAAAGTGAATTGTAAATCTGGAGGAGTGTCAAAAAGAATGGACTAATGGTGGTAGCACTTCATGTTTCCCGCTTCCAATATAAGTTTTGAAGATTCTTTTTTTCCCAGCAAGATTTGCCACCTGTACCTTGTCTAATAGTCATGGGATAGATGTTCTTAATTGGATGGAATTATCCTGAGAATAACCACATGTAAAACCTAAAGACTATTGTGAAGAGGAATAGAAAAACAAGCTGAAGGCCAGTATCAAAGCAACTTAATCTACAATAACACCTCAACTGTGTCAGCCATTTTGCCACGCAACCTTGATGCTGCACTTTGTACAAAAAGACATCCAACAATATGCTGAGGACACAATACAATACATTTCAAACAGTCATCGTGTTTTTAAGATTGAATTGTCAAACTTTGTACTGGATTTGGTTTTTGAAACATTTATATTTCACTTATACTAATTATACTTATCACTATATACCACATTTCACATTGTGTGTACTTACAGAACCCAGAAAATCTTAGTAACTGCATATGAATGTTAACAACATCACAATGCTGCCAAACAGAACATGAGCTAGAACTCATCCTTTCCAATAAAACATGAACAGAAATCAATCCTCCTCCCTGGCCCATTATTGTGTTCTTGTTTGGCTTGACCTGTTTTCTCCCCTGTAAATCACCCCATCAGGTTAAATTTGGTATCTCAGTGCTTACAGAGTGACACTGACAGATTGTTGTGTATAATATGTCTACACGAGGGATCATCCAAGAACAAAAGATTACACTTTGGGGAATTAGAAAGAGAAGCACAAAAGCCATTATCTAACCCTTCCACCCCAGAGGAACCATACTGGGGTACAGAGGTGGCGTAGTCTGGGCAGAGGAAGTATGATTTAACTTTGACAGTAATGAAGAGGAAGAATGGGAAATAAATGTGTAAGAGTGGTTAAAAACAAAATTGGAGAAAGGAAAGGGTGAGAAAGTTCTCCTCTGTGTCATTAGTCTTTGTCTGGCGTGTAACAGAACATTCTCCTCTTAGCGTACTTTTCAGAACAGCAATTATCACAGGAACACAGACTGCTCAGTACACATGCACATGGCTCTACAAAAGAACCATTGTATCGAAGGGAACCTGCTGGGTCCCTTGATTAATGAGCTTGGTGTCTTGATTAATTAGACATCATTAATCAATTGAGTCAGAATGCAACTTTACTGCAACATTAACTGACAGGGAGACCTCTGAATTGAATTGCACAAATATAGGTCTAATGCACAGTTTGATTGAAATGCTAGCCACATTTACCTGGACACATCTAATCTGGCAAAGAAGCTTACCCTGTAATCACGTCACTTGTTCACTCATAATTCAACCTAAATTGGCAGAACTCGCTCATTATTGAATTTGGATGTAAGGTGTATTCACTTTTGGAATCCGAGAATTAAGACATTTATAGAATTGAAAACCAGACTACTCAAGCATCAGACTGACATTGATTAAATGACATAAACCTTCAATGTTTTTATTTTTGATTCTAAAGGTAACTATCAGCCATCCATCAAATTTCAAAAGTGCACTGATGTGTGAATTTTGGTCTTTAAATCAATTGGTCGATAATCAAAAACAATCTTGAACTGGATTGAACTAATCAACATTGAAAGTAAAGGAACCGATCTTGAAGGTAGAGAAAATAATGCCGGTTCAGTGAATGTGCAATGCTCATGTGAGATACATAAAAAGTCAATTATGAGCTTTAAAAAGGGAAATTTCTTTATCTTTTTTAACTTTACCATGTCTATCGACACAATTTAAAGACAGTGTCATTTTAAATAAAATCTTCTTTTTCTCCCTTTTCCCTTTTACTAAATTTACCACACTCTTATTGGCCAATGGTTTTGAATATTTACATCTTCCCTTGTCACACTGTATCTAACCGAATACATGTACATGCTATGAGCAGAGACTTGTTCTAGTAAATCTCTTAATCATTTATTCATAGCCATAACAATTAGGCAATTTGAGGAAGTTTGTCAATGACAGATGGTACCCTCTTTAGCATTGTTGTGGAAACAGTTACATGTGCTTACGAGCTAATAAGAATTGCATCACATGTACTGCAAAAACTCAAGGATTTACTATACTAGTAATCCAGCATTCCTATACACATTAGTCTTGTTTTACAACAACCAAGTAGTTAGAATTGTTTTGAAATCATGAGACAAAGATTTGTATAGTTCAGTCATGATGGTGTTTGCTTTTGAGAGCTAGAACATGTTAAGTAAACATGTAAGAAGTTCAGAATTGCTTGTTATTATAGATTATTACAAGGTGCAGAGTGCTCTAATCAACTGTAGTATCAGTTAATGTTCTTATGCTAATTTTCCAGCTTCATGTCTACCACTTGCTTATCCATGCAAGCATATTGCTTTTCACTTGCTAATTCATGCTAGCAACATATTAAGCATTGCTAAATTATGTTAGTGTCACATTAATCACTTGCTATCATGCTAGTCTCATTTTAAGCCCTTGCTAGGGCTGGATAGCTACAAGCTTATACCTTACTAATTCAGCTAGCAACATATTATTCACTTGCTAATTCATGCTTGCAACATGCTAATTACTTGATAACGAGTGTTTATGTCATGTTAATAACTTGCTAATGGATGCTAGCCTTTTGCTAATTCATGGTAGAATCATGCTAATCACTTGCAAATTTACGTTAACTTTGTGCTAAGCGCTTGCAGATTTATGCTGTCATCATAGTAGTCTATTAATAACTCATGCTAGTACAATGCTAATTAATTCATGATAGCTAAATTAAAAAGTAGTCTTTGGGGTTGAGCAGTTAGGGTCAAATCAAACTAGATCCTTTTACAGTTTTAGGGGCCATATTTTATGATTGTGGTGAAGATTTTTAACCGGAAGTGAAGTGGGAGAGGGACAGGCGTTGTGACCTGGATTGGCTAAGGCTTGTGTCAAACAATAAAATACAATTAAATAAAGTAAAACTTTCAGAAAAACACAATGCTTTAACTCTTTTCCACTCTAGCTTCGTGTTTATCTACTCACCAGTATCAAGTTTGGTTCCTTTGGTGCAAGCAACAATAGCTCCCATACTCGGCTGAGAAGTCATGCCAGCCATTGAGTCCACCGCTACATCCACGATATCAGCACCAGCTTGTGCACAAGCCAACATGGCAGCGACTCCTGCACCCGCTGTATCATGTGTGTGAATGTGAATGGGAAGATCAGGGAAGCGATCCCTCAGAGCTCCAATCAGTAAACGACTGGCCTCAGGCTTCAGCAGACCAGCCATATCCTGCAATGAAAAACAACATAAGTGGCCTTGTTCAATCAAGCAAAGTTCTAGAGAAAAGTCACAAAAAAATGCTGTATCATTATTCCATCCCATTCACCAAGAAAATGAAAAACACAAAAATACTGTTTGATAAATAAAAATAAAGTAGTTTTATTTGTATTTCAACTGAGCCAAACACAGCAAAAAAAAAAGGAATATTTTCAATTATGCTTTGAGTTTCCATTTGTGCATGATCTACCTTAATGGACAGAATGTGTGTTCCTGCTTTGACCAGCTCATCTGCTAGCTTTAAATAGTATTCCAGTGAGTATTTCTGTTTCATGGGGTCAGACACGTCTCCAGTGTAGGAAATGGCTGCCTCCACCACACCTCCTGCTGATCCTGCGGCTTCCATTCCCAGAAGCATGTTTGGGATATAATTCAAGGAGTCAAAAACGCGAAAGATGTCCATGCCGTTCTCTTTGGCTACCTCACAGAACCTAAGGTAATAAATAAAACATGGTTAGGATCAGTGGAAAAGTTTTTAAAGACACATACACAAACATTTTGAGTTATACTACATGAATCGGTAGAACTTTATAATAACTACACAATATGAATCATTTATTAAGCATTAGCAAATAGCTATTAAGTAATTTATTAACCATTGTATCTATGTTATTACACATTTATAAGCAGTTTATAAATATAATTGAAAGGCTTTATTTACGGTTCATAAGCAACTATATAATATGCTTCTTAACATTAATTTAATGCTTTATTGAGGATCAGTTAATTATTTATAAATTAAACGTTTTACTATTTAAAAACCAGTTAGTTAATAGTTGTAACAACATTCTAATAAATGATTATTAACTATTTAAAAGCACATTCATACGTCGTATTATTCAAACGTATAATTACTGTAACTAAGTGTGATAATAAATGCTTTATAAACAAATACTCCTACTGTAACTCATGATTACTTCAGGTAGTTATAAAACATTTATTATTACACTTAATAACTGTTACTATATATTAGGATAATAAGATGTATACAATTTTTGTACTTGCAGATGCAGTAAAATTCTTGATAAAAAGCTGTTCGCTTGACTTTTATTTTCCATTGACAAAAATAAGCTCAAGTGCAATAGAACTGTTTAAAATTGAATTATGATGCCTGCCCTAAAGCCTTCTATAGTGAAAATTGTCCCTTGAATTCTAATATGTGTACCATTTAAACCATTGGGTGAAACATCCCATTTATCTATTTGGGAAAACAGCTTGCAAACAGCAACATGATGTCTTTTTTAAGTAAGCAGAAAGGTTCTGCAAGAGCAAGATTAGAATTAAAGAGTGTTGCATTCCATTAGCTAAATTGTTTCTCTGGAACTCACTTAAACACAGCATTATCAGGGTAGTTGGTGTATCCCACAGCATTAGCTCCACGGAGGAGCATCTGGAAAGGCACATTTGGGATGAGAGCTCTAAGTTCCTGCAGCCTTTTCCATGGGCACTCCCATAGAAACCGCATAGCAACATCAAATGTAGCTCCTACAGAGAAAAAGGATGATATTGCAAACAGAATCATTTTTCATGAAATTAAAATCACAGAAAAACCTTTCCCCAGTTGAGAAAAATGTGAGAAGCTCTTAAGAAGGTGAGGGTAATTACAGTTAAGTGTCATTTATTAATATCCTACTGAATGAATTATTCTTATAATCTATAACATGCCTCCCCAGTTCTCCATGCTGAAGAGATGGTTGAAGTTGTGGCTCACAAAGGGGGCAATTTTCTTAAGGTCATGTGTCCTGACACGAGTGGCCAGCAGGGATTGGTGGGCATCTCTGAAAGTGGTGTCCATCAGCAGAAGGCCCTGATGTTGTCTAACAGCTTGTGCGAAACCCTCAGGACCCTCCTTCAATAGGACCTCACGAAAACCTATGGGGGGCTCACCTGGATTGAAATTGGAAAGGTCATCATGGTTGTGTTATTCAAGAATTCACACCAGTGGTTTTCACAGTTTACATCAAATAACTGTATTAATGGTTAAACAATAATTAAGTAATATAATAAGTAATTTGCCCATATTATACTGTATGTTATTAAATGTCTAGTACTTCTTGAAAGTTTTCCCTTTTGTTTAAATATGGACCAAGAATGAATGCCCTTCACAAATGGAGAAACTTGACAGTTTGTTTTCTTCTTGATGTCCTGTAATATCAAATGTTCTCTCATTTTCTTTTTTGCAACAGTTTTTATGAGTTCTGCAGAAAAGAGTTTTAACTGATGATTTACTAAGGATGTATCTAGCTTTTATTATAGAAAAAAATAAGAGTAAAAAGTTACACTACTGTGCTACTCAATAAATAGTAGAAGTTACAATGACATTTTACTTTTTTTTAACTAATTATTTCAACACAGCTTTTAAGGCAGGTTTTATTTATTTTGTTAGTGTTTCCTGACTGGGAGTTTGTTCCAACAGGCAGGAACAGTGAGAGAGAAAGTTCTGCTCAGAAGTGTTCTGCCTTTCAGGAACAGAACCACACAACGCTGTTCCTTCTCTGAGTAGAGGCTATAATGATGACTGTTAAAGTGATACACTGTATTAACATGATACTTGTTAAAATCCTATCATTTTTAATCAATAATAGCAATATAATTAAAGTGACAGACCCTGATGAAGTTAGCTTAAAAAATTCATAGTTTGTGTTCACTTCAACCACACAGAGCCTGTTTCAATGATTTTTCCCAAAATCCATGACACTTAAAAAATGCTGGAAACAAAAAGCATTGGAAACTTGTAAACATTCACTTGTAGCTGTCCAATTAATACTGTATTTAAAATGAATTAATTGAAAGTCAAATGAAATCATAATTTCCTTTGACCTGAGATTTCTGCTTTGCATTTCAAGCAGTCCAGATCTCTTTCACCACTAGCCAAAACTGAGTTAGATCTGACCTTTAGTTAACATGTGTAGAATATTTTTGCCGCAATCTGATTAGTTGACTGGGCTATGTGACCCATATAGCTTTGAACCTGGGGAGAATGTATCTAAATGACACAGTCTCTATTCATTATATCCATGATGCAACATGTTGTTTTCAATAATTTCCACTCCTTTGAAAAATAATCCTCTGCACTGAATTGAGCTAGATATTTCTAAAGCTAAAACCACCATAAACACTTCCGCCTGCAAAGCAGCACAAATCAAAATCAACAGAATCAGATTAAATATGAAATAATCAAACAACTCTAAAGGGAGGTTTGCAGTGGATAAAAAGAAAATAAGTGTAAACTCAGCAATTTGCACAGGACCAGCTTAAATTGTGTACATTGCTTTTCTGGAAACTGTATAGTTAACACGTCTAACTATGAGAACACAACAAACAAACTGCACTGGGAAATTCCTACTATTTGTAGGTCTCAATGCAGTAGACTGAGGCCATTAACCCAGCTGGCAGCTGGTGCTGCTGCTAGCATTTATTACAAACAAAGTTGGACATACTGACTCTTTATATTAATGCAAATGAGCCCAACACATAAAACTGGGAAACAACATGTGGGCTGCTAGCTTATTTAAGCAAAAAATAAGATTAAATCATGTACTGAAGCAAGAAAGGGGGAGTGTGACATAAAAAAGAGAACAGGACACCGATGATGGAAATGGAGTGAGTAAGACATTGATGCCCAGATTTGCATATTTACTGGATAAATACACCCACACGTGTGTTTAAATGTACTAGCTGCAGCGGGATTTCTCTATGTGGAACGTTGGCGTCCATATGAAAGCAAAGACGAATGCCAAAGCCTATTTATCGCTTATTGAGAGACTAACACACAAATGTAACAAACACAATGCTGAGGAGCATCTCATGAGGACTGGGATACACCTACCACAGATGTGACCTACTTACCCAAACACACACATGCAATTTTATCCCATAAAATGCCTTTGGAAACACACTCCTACATATAAAACATGCAACCGAAGAGTTGACAAGTATTCCTGCTAGATCTGTAAACTATATACAACTAGTTCCCAATCAGAACTGTCTTATAAGGTAATAAGAGCAGGATGGCATGAAACAATTCGGGATTTGCATTTAAATACAAAGCATCATGGATCCTTTTTGAGAATTACATTTTACTTCACGACACATTAGGGTTAAAGTGCAGAAGTATGATAATTAGATTTGGCTAATATGGGCTAAATTGATTCCCCAAACAAATGCTAACACGTATCTATCCGTTGGGAATCTGTCTCTAACAAACTTGTACGCAGAGGGAGTGAGATGTGCAGCTCACACACCTAAACCCCTGTAATGAGATTTCTAATATGGCTGGATCCCTCTTTCATTTGGCAGAGGGAAGGAGTGAGTGGAGGGATTAAAGCCGCATTATAACACCCTTTCCCATACACAGAGAGAGAATGAGAGAGGAGGATGGAATGATGTGGAATTGTCCCAGTGTTTGCTTTGAACAAACAAGCGTTGTTAACTTTTTAATGTAGAAATTTTCTTGTTAACTGATACATGGCTGAAGTGTTTATGGATAAGTACAAAAGTCCTTGCTGCAAAAAGAACATCTTAGGAGCAATTTCTTTCCAAATTTATTATTTTATGTTTAGATAGCCGAAAAGAAGTAGCAAAATTTTGCCCAATATCTGTTGTTATATAAATCCAGATAAAAAACAGGGCACGATTTATCAGTGTTTTTTTTTTTACTTTGGGCTTGGTAAAGCAACACTACAAATGAATGTGTTTCTTTTAATCTTGCTTCATATTACCTTTAAGATTCTTTTTTTAGAACACTTGAGCCCCATTAAAGTAGTTTAATTATTTTGTGCCTGGTCACTCGCACAGTGTGCTTGTCTCACAAGTTACTACTGACATCAGGTGTCAGCAGAAACATAAAGATTGATGTGTGCAATACACGGTCTGGTTACATTTGTTTTTAAAATAGGTTTTGTGTCTTTTATTCAAATGTACTTGAATTTGCATTGAAGAATGCTCTATGCATGTTTCAATAAGTTACACATAAGCTAAAGTCAACTTTTTAAACTTTTAGTGGTATTATTTTTTATGTATATTTTAATATTATATTAATTTAATTACACATTACATTACATTAGGCTTTATTTTTTTATTTCAATAATATTTAACATTTTGTTACACTGTTGTTAGATGCCTGTATGCTAACTATGAAATTAAATGAGATCAATTTTGTAATTGTATACTCTCATAATTATTTTATGCACATAGTCAATATATGATCATATTAAAAAAATATTTTTTTCTATTTACTTTGCCAAA
The DNA here is from genome assembly GCA_900490495.1 of Danionella dracula. Classification (NCBI taxonomy): domain Eukaryota; kingdom Metazoa; phylum Chordata; class Actinopteri; order Cypriniformes; family Danionidae; genus Danionella; species Danionella dracula. The sequence goes on from UELW01000578.1 coordinate 1,448,267, forward strand.
ATTTTTATTTGTTATTCCATGCACTTTATGTTTCAACCTCCATGAAAGATACCACCAGTTCTTGTTGACAACTTAAAGCACTGACCATAAAAATTAATGGGAGAGCGAACTGCAATATTGATTATTACGTCTAAAAAAATCTAATACTTTTTTTATTTAAGCTAAATATTGTGTTGATTACCAGTCATGTAGCATAAAAGAAATCAGAGTCAAAATGTAATTCAGGAGACAAAGTAGGCATGGACTGGTCATAGGGCATACTAAGTAATTCCTAGTGGGCAGACACAAATTTTTGGACTGGGTCGCTGTGAAAATATAAAAAAAGAAAATTGGGGTGTATCTTACACATGAATCACCCCATTGGTTGATTTAAGTAACGGTCACTGGGCTAGTCCAATGAAATCAAAGGCCCCTCCCTCCAGCACTTGAATAAGTTAAGAAAACTCCTGCTCACTCAAGCCTCTAGATTGGGGAAATGAGTTTAACTATCTCTGAAAAAAGACCGTTCTATGTTTAATCTCACATCCAATTTCATTTTAAACTGCCCAAATTACAGCGTTTGCAGTGAAAATACTAACATTTTGTGTTTGTTGGCAATATTCCTGGACAGGTAAGCAAACTTTTGTTGTGGTTATTTAAAAGTGAAGCTATTCACTCATAGAGTGGTAGATGGTCGACAGTCATAATGGCAGGAAGGTGCTCCAAAGTAAAAAAAAAAAAAAAGAAAATACATCCCTAATGTCTGGTGTTGCAATAAAGAAATATGTTATGGTACGTTTGTTAATGGTTTTGACAACAAATTAACTGTTTTTAATCAGACATTCAGACATTCATGTAAGCACAGCCTCACATTATCATTTCTCAGGCTAATATTAAGACTCTTTAAAGATCTCATGATTTTTGAAAGCCCCTAAAAATAGGACTAATGCCGAAAATACAAAACAAAATGTAACATTTACCATGTCCATAATTTACACAAAGAGAGGTAACTTACTTTGTCTACAATTGATTATTAGAAAAAAATAAAACGAATTATTTTTGTGATGCGTCTTACCTGAATAACAACAAAAATGTATTAATACAATTAAAACAGTTAACAACCTTGTCATTTATTTTGATATATATCAAAATAAATGTTTAGAATAGTTTAAAATAGCATCTAATGAACTTTATTTAGAAAGATGTAAAAAAATTAGCATGTTAACCATTTATACGTTTAATAAATTACATGAATGAATGTAAACTTTTGCTTAAAGTCTAATTTGGTAACTCCATTTAGGATAAGCATAACCACAAGGAACAAATTCATGAGACAACAAACCCAGACGCTTATATTTCTTAGCAGTGATGACAAAATAAAGCACCCCTGTCAGGATTTTGAAAGGTACATACTTTGGTTTTGGGAGTCTCCGTAGGTCAAAAGACACTTTCATTCATTGTAAAATATGGATTTATATTTTCCTATTGTGTCAATGACTCGGAGACTGTGCAGGATGGAGATGTTTAAGGCTTGAGTCAGGAGAATCATGACTGGTTGGCTAATCAGAGCTAGCCCTTGAAGTTACGAATATGAAATAATAGAGTGACAGGACGGCCTCAAAAAGATCAACCATAAATCCAGAGCAATTTGTATACATGTGACTAATAGCAAATCTACTTTTGCCAGTCCATAAATATAGCGTTCAATTTATGATGAATGCAAATCTGTGTAACAATTGTCTATTAACTTGGGCAAAATTGTATGCATGTAAAAAGAAGGGAATATTTTTTATTTCATTTTAAAAATTTGTTATTTCTTTGAAGAATATTTTTACTTTCACTTGAAATGTATTATTTGAAAAATATTCCAATAATGTAATTTCTTTTTTTTTTTATTTTGCATATTTGATTTCTGTTATGGATTTACGGATGTAGACTTACAGATTCAAATCATTTTGATATTATTCGGTCTCCATAAGTATAATCTACAGAAGGATGCACAATTAGTGGTGCCAATTTTTACAATCAATAGAAAATGTTTACTCGTCACGAGGTTCAAGATTTTTTTTTGCATATTAATTCATTTTAAAACTATATGTCAACTCTTTCTTTTAAAGCTAGACATTTTCAGATTAAAAACTCAATCTGAATGTTCACTAAACTCAGACCTGTTTTGCTACCGCATGAAAGATATTTTTCAAAAATCGTCATCTGCCTGTTTGATTGTAAGTAAAACCACTCCACTAATTTAATCTTTTCCCTGTGATTATCTTTCTTTACTCAAGTACGACAAAAATATGTGACTCATACCCAGAGAAACAGGAGGAACGGCAGGATCAACAGACGATGATTTGGCTTTCACTGGAATAGGAGTCATGGGTCCATTTACCATTATGTGACCTGCGAACAAAACAGCAGATGTTCAAATACGAAATCACTAGACATTTTAATACAGTCACAGGTGCAAAAAATGATGCATGTATACACACACATGCCCACTGACCCAGATAGTGCAAGAGCTTCTGAGCTCTGTTCTGTGTAGGTTTGAGGTGGAAAAGTTCCTGGTTTTCATCAATAAACTGGGTGTCAACAGTGGCATACAAGAACTGGCTGTTGCCCAGCACATTCTGCAGGAAGGGGATATTAGTCTGAAAGAGAGAAGGAAGAGAAAGAAAGAGATATTCCATTAACACACATTGATCATTTCCATAAGCTATAATTCAAATATTTTGTGGTTATTTTGGCAATTTAACTCAACATTTGTTTAATTCATGACTTGGCTCCCAAGACCAGTCCTTCATCTAAACAAGGTTTTGTAACTGGCCTTCAAGATTGCCAGCGTGGTCTGGTTCTGCATGATTAGCCTATCCCACGTCATGTACTCTGATATCTGTAAAACATGTCTTGCATTTGTCTGTGTATTGTGGTTCTTGAAGCACCCATTCCAGCTGCAGTCCACTCTTTGTAAAGATTCTTTACATTTTTGGGGCATTTTTGTTGCTCCTATTGCTTTTAAAAATCCTACCATATCTTTTTTTCCCCTTCTCTCATCTAATACTGTGCATGGACACAGATTTCTGTGAACAGCCAGCTTCTTTTGCAGTATCATTTTGTGTCTTGTCCTTGTGTAAGATGCCAAGACTACTGACTTTCAACTCTGTAGTCTTCCCCATGGTTGTTTAGCCTACAGAGCTAGACTGAGAGGCCATTTAAAGAGTTCTTTTTAGTCAATTAGCTTATTAAAATGATTGATTCTTGCTTATGCTAATGGATTTTTGGGGGGGTTTAATGAGTTGTCAGTTATAATTATCAAAATTAAATATAAAAAAAACTTGAACTATATCAGTGTCTGTATAAAGAATGAATAGAATATGCAAGTTTCACCTTTTGAATGGGATTACTGGAATAAATCAACTTAAACTCAATTCATGCATAATGTCTCTGTGTGGTTCTGTGTAGCCCTGGCGTTGCTATGCAGTTTTTCTTAGCTGCTCTAATGGTTTCTAGAATTTTCTAGAAGTGTTTTCAAAATTTAGTTTGAAAGAGGCTTGAAATGTTGAGCAATGTAAGCCTGAGCAGACTGAACACAAAAAATGTAAAACGTTTTTAAAAACATAAGGTCTTGTGCAGTTGCTAGGGTGTAATTTTTTCAATTGCAACAATGTTGTGATTTATTCAGCATCTGGTGAAGCAGCTGCTGGGATTTTGCTATGCAGATAACAAGTCTGAATATGCAGTTGCTATGATAACACGACAGCATTAATTGGGTATTGCCATGGTAGTCCAGGTCTGATTTGTTACAATTCAAATAATACAAATATTATACTTTATTTCCCCAAAGCAAGCAGAAACGATAGCAAAAACAAACACAAATCAAGTCGACTAGCAGCATGAATGCCCACTTCTCTCACGCGGTTGTTTTTATCTCTCAGGCCATGGAAAGAATTCACAGTGTTCTGCATTGTCTGAAACCACTCAGTTGTTTCTGATGGCTTCTAAAATGCATTACCATATCAAAGAGCTGCAGCTCAAACCAAAGCAGCACTCCCACACTGGAAAGAGACCCCTGGACAAAGCTATCAAAACAGCATGGGCCACTCATTGCATCAATACTCACTACAAAGTACAGTGCATTTTATTTTAGAAAGCTATTTGGAGTAAGCACTGAAAAGTAGATTTGGATATGGTTACCTACAGAATGGTATCAAAGAACTGCATACAACTATAAGAATATGCCCAAAATTGTGTGAACAAAGTGATGATTTGGCTCCGATCCCACAATTGAGACAAAAACTTCCTCTTAACTTAAACACACATACCCACACACGCACACATCAACACACACATGGCCTCAACTCATAGAACTCCCTCGATGTGTTCTACAAAGGGATCAAAACCCAATTACCCAAGAAATCTTGAGAGAAATAAGGGATTTCTCCAGAGGAAACTGAGCAGTTAATGGAGGACTTAATGCACTTTCCCTCCCATTCTTCTCCTTCTTGAGCCTAATGTTATGAGGGATGAGCATTTATGACAAGTCAGAGAGAAGCCAAATGACGTGTAGTGGGAAGAGTGAAGAATTGGACAAGCCGAAGTAGAGTTGGCTTTACTGTTTAGCGTTTTCTTTTCCCCCAACGAGACTCTTGGTCTAGTTTCAGTATGAATCTCTTCTGTGATGCCCTGCAGGGTCAACTCAAGATTTTGATTTTGCTTTTTGGCCTCATTTAACAGATCCGCCTTCGCAGTACTCTGAATTCTCCTGAAATCCTTTCAATTGTTTTCAGTTCAATCTTTCTGTGCTTTTACACAGCATAGTAATTAATCATATATTGACAATAGCAGTTTATTTCCAATCCATTGCATTCATGCTACAGAGAAAGTTAAAAGTCATTGTGCTATTGGCACACACATTGGTCTGTTACAGAAGGTAGACAGCAGTTGATAGCTTGAAAGAGACAGCTAATTTAGAGCTTGAAATGATCTAGGAAAGCAAACTGTTTAATTATAGAAAATACATTTAGTCATTTAGTAGACACTTTTGTCCAAAGCGACTTACAGTAGGGGAGAGACAATATACAATTTGTTTCACAGTCAAAGTCTAATTCAGGTCACATGTAGTAGAAGTTGTATCAGCGGATCAATCAATCATAGCAGGAAGAAAGTAAAGAGAAATGAGGAAAATGTGAATTTCTTTTCATAGTAAGTGTTTCCTGAAGAGAAGAGTTTTCAGTTGCTTTTTGAAAGCTGTTAGTGTTGTTGCTTTCCTGACTGGATCAGGGAACTTGTTCTACCAGCCAGGGGAAGTGAGAGAGAAGGTTCTGCTCAGAGATTTTCTGCCTTCATGGGACGAAACCACAAGATGTTGTTTCTTTTCTGAGCGCATGCTTCTGGAGGGCATTTAGTAGTGTATGAGCTTTCGGAGGTAAACAGGGGCTTATCCAGAGACAGTTTTGCAAGCCAGCATCAGTGATTTAAACTTAACATGAGCTGCAATGGAGAGAAAGTGAAGAGTAATGAAGAGGGGAGTAACATGAGCTTGCTTGGGTTCTTTGAAGATAAGACGAGCTGCAGAGTTTTGGATCATCTGCAGAGGGTTGAGCCCGATTGCTGGAATTCCTGCTAGAAGAGCGTTGCAGTAGTCCAGACTTGAGAAGACCAGAGCCTGAACCAGGAGTTGAGTTGCAGGCTCAATTAAGAAAATTATAGTTTATTCATATTCGATCCACTTAAATGTGGAATAGTTAAGATCAGTCTGAATTAAAATTATTTCTAAGTATTTATAGCGAACAATTATTAAGACACACATATCCTAAAACAAAGTATTTCTATTTTTTATACTACTTCACTACTATACAGTGTTCGTGTTTTTATTCAGTAAATGTGGGAGGCTTTCAAACTAATGCACTTAAAGCCGCTTCATTTACTCAAAGATCTACATATAAAATGTACACCTTGCAGTGTAAAAAGAGATTCAAAAGCCATATGGTCACAAAACGACCAATTGATGGTATTTTAATTTGAATAAATGTACACAAACAACTTGATGAATTTAAACCACTCCCACATTTATATGCACAGATGTACACATTTACATAAATATAAGCCCTTTTATTTTAAAATAAAAGATGATATAGTTTACATATTAAACATGTTGATGTCAATCAATAATTACAAACCAATAAAATAGTAAGACTAAGTAGAATTTAGAAAAAAAATATTATTGGAGAAAATCTACTTTTATAAATAGATAAATAGTAATTCTGGCTCACGTCTCACATACTGAGACAAGCTTCTTTCAGCGTTGCCTTCTTTAATTCATAGATCTGTAGAAACCAATTTAGGCATGTGTTAGTGCCTGCTTAGTCTACTGTAATGCCCTCTATGTGTGAATACACCAAACCAGTCTTCACCATCTACAACGGAATGCTGCACACCTATTCTGCACTCCCTGCACTGGCTCTCGATTAGTTTTAGAATTAAAAATAAAATAATTAGTTATGCAGTGAACGACATTGCCCGATTTTATTTGTTTGAGATTTTTACCAGTCACCAACCCAGCAGAGCTTTACATTTTGTGGGGAAACACCTGCTGGAGATCCCGTGGTCTCGGTATAAGAAATGAGACAATCGTTCCTTTACCATGATGGGTCCAAGCTCTGGAACTCACTACTTGTTGACCTTCACTCCATCTCTGCTTTAAAGCAAAACTAAAAACATTTTAAATACTTTTATGTGACATTTATTTTATTCATTTAGATTGAGGTTGTATTCTTACTGTGATTTTTCTGTTTATATATGTATAGTTTTACTTCTGTACTGTGCTGTATTTTTGTACAGCGCCTTGGTCAGCCTTGGCTGTTGGAAGTTGCTATAGAAATAAAGTTTGAATGATTGATACAACGAACCAAAAAAATACATAAAGCTGTCTAAGTTTTTTAGGGTCAACCATGGCTTTTCTAGACAGTTCCATGACATGTCAAACATCTCAGTTTGGGCTAAACAATACAACTCAAACAAACAATAACTATGACCACACACAAGTCCATCGAAACAAGGGTCTGATGCACTTTAATAAAAGACCTTCATTTTTATGTCAAGAGAGTGTGAAAGTATAGTCCTGTCAGCAAAAATGGCATTTATTCAACCCTGAAAAACAAACAAAAAAACACATGCACAAACACACTAATATGCACACTTTTTTGAACACAAAGATGGAATACATAACTACTTGAGATTCAATGTGAATGTTTCCTTCTCTCTCTCTCTCTCTCGCGCTCTCTCTCTCTCTCTCTCTCAAAAATAAAGGGTATGTGGTGTTAAATATTAATGGGCACCCCTTTGAACCAACTGGCTCTATACTGTATGGTTAAATTAATAACAAATACGTACACTGGAGCGTGTACTATTTATATAAAACGTGTATTACCCCAGTTGCACATCTGAATTCTGAGCTTGTGTTTAAACTCTCCTCTGTTTGTAAAGAGTGCTGTCCATGGTGCTGATTGTAGTTTGAACAAATCAGTCAAAGTGGAGATCTTAATCACTAGTTTTAAGTCATACTTAATATGAAAACAGCCTGATTGTGTTGACTACATTTGTGTGAGGCAGGGGAAGGAACTATAAATAGAGGAAGACAAAACCCTCTTAGGTTTCTCAGTCAGAGGCGCTCACACTGAATGGGGGTGGAAGCTCTTCTGCACACCATAAAAACTATTAGAGGTTGACTCATAATGTTTTTTTAATCAGTGTTCGTAGAGATCCACACATCTATGTATATACATTTGACATAAAAAATATAGTCATTTTGAATGAAATCCCATTTTATGTTGGTATTTACTAACATACTTTTTTTTGAATGCCATGTTTGTTGAGATGTGATCCTAAGCTGCTTTTAGGCTCTGTTCTCTGAACCATGAAGGAATCGAGGAGTGAGTTTGATCTTCTGTTACAAACAAAAACACATGGACAGGTTAAAATCAATGACAGAAAGTAATGGATTACAAAACAAAAAGCTATGGAGGAAGCAAATCAGATGTCGGACAGGGTACTGCTGGGTAATTGAGTCTTTTGAAAGAGACTAAAGGTGACATAGGTGATTGGACAACACAATACAAGATACCAACTGACAGAAGCAGTTATAGTATAATGAGGAAAAGTGTCAATTAATGAGGTACAAGTACTAAGGGTGGTGTGGAGGTTGAAGTATTTATAACTTGATATTTTTCATGTGGGTAAAAATGTGTGAATGATGCAAATTAATGCAAAATTGAACCATATTTGTATTCCAGCTGTAACAGACTGTTTCTTAGAAAATAGTCTCTGCTCTGATTTATTGACTTATATTTACGTCTTTGTTTTTCCTTGAACTTTATTCTGTAATTAACACCAAGTCAAATTAAGGGGTTGTCATAAATGTCAGTTATGGGTTTCCATCCATTTTTATAAAAATATCTAGAAACAAAGAGGAGAGACATATTAAACTCATTAATTAACTCTCACACAATACTTAGCAGTCCAAAGTATTGTATAAAATTGACTGCAAGTCTTCCTTATCAAATTAAATGCGGAATATACAGTAGATATCGTTTTAATGGTTATGTTTGTTTCAAATTGTAGTTGGCTTTTCCTTCTCATTCATGATTTATTAGCACTGCCCACCTTGGTTTACATATTTGAGTAAGAGCAATACAATCATCAATAAGGGGGTATACTCACTTTGAGGAAGGTCTACTGATGTCACTAGACCCTGTTGCAAGAGGGTGAAAAATGAGCCTTATTTAAAAGCAAACTCATTTTGAGTTCTGGCACTTTTAGTGTTGCTTCAGCTCTTACATCTCAAACCAATTTTTGTTTCTTTATGTCACCTTCCCTTAAATAGAATCTTTGGGAATCGTGAGTATTTTATCAGCCTATTTTCTTCTTCTACTCCTTATATTTACTGTTTAATTCCAGGCTTTTTTAACTACATTTTTGTCATTGTTTAAAAAAGTTTGAAATGTAAAAAAAACTTATTTACTCTTTTTTAAAAGCTGAGTATGTGTAGCCTACAAGTGTTTACATTAGTCTAGATTCTGTTGGATGATTTTGTCATTACACATTCGCTGCTGTAAACTTGGGATTACTCAGGCAAATGACATTCTCTCAGAGTTTGCAGATCAAGACAATTTCTCAGCTTTGCCAAGCATTTTTTTTTTTACCAAGCCTTAAAGTTCCTCTATTATTGGAAAAAGACCAACAATTGACTTAGATGTGTAGAAATGTATATTTGTTCCTTTTATCTCTCTGCTCAGTATTCACACAACTTACTGTAAATATATAAATATATTTACTCTTTTCTAAAAGCTACAATGAGTTAGTATGTGTGATTTAATGTTACCTGTTAGCTAGCCTGGATGTGTTTGCTTGGGACTAATTGTACCTTATGAAAAATAGGGTAAAAAAAACGTTTATGTTATACTGTCAAACATTGAATAATTTTATTTTGAAAAAAAAGTAGAGGGGATTATTTAAGTTCCTATATATCTATATATACAATATCTAGTAAAAATACTAAACCAGGCCTGGGAAAGCAAAGTAAATAAAGAAAGAGTGAACAACGATTGACCAACAGAGGGAGAACCTCAGAGAATATATTTAGACAGGATAACAAGTAGGGCAGGGATAACAAACAACATAATAAGATACAGGATGGCCACTGGCATTGGCTAGGACTTTGTCAGCTGTACTGTGTATTGTTATTATATTTATCAAAAGGAGTTTTTCAATAGTTTGGTGTTGCTTCCTTATTTAAAAATTGCACTTTTCTTTCTACAATAAATCAGTTACAAAGCAATGTCATATGAAAATACACTGCAGTTCTCTTGAAATGTGATATTTGTATTATTTAAGAATATTACCGAGGCATGATACAAATGACAGTGATTTTAATAACTGCTTATGGCAGTCATGATACATTTAATACAAAATGGAGGACTTTGAGATTGTGTTGACTTAAAATGTATTCATTTCATTCCAATTTAGTCTATCAAAAAATGTGCCTGAAACATTTTCCTTTGTCTCATGGCTAAAGCAGATAATCTCATGTTGTCTAAACAATGTCAGATTAAAATGCAACAGCCCGGTATACAGTATGTCTTTGGGCTGCATAACAATAAAACTGAGGAAGGAGGAAGGGGATCTGCTTTTCTATGGCGTTCCACATCGCTGCACCCTCTAATCAACGGAACAAATGAGCTGTGTCACCTCTGAATATTCCTCATTTTTAATCAACCTCACACATGCACCATGCTATGATGCTATATATTTGATCTGTTTTTAGTTTGATGTTTAAATAAAACAGTTGTGTGGTGGTGTGTTTTTCTTGCTAGAATATCAGCAAAAATTGCTCCAACTAAATATTGAGAAAGGCATTTAAACATGAAAAATTACTCCTACGGAAACTAATCACTCCCTCGCTCTCCGTTTTTTTTTAAATTTCTTTCATTATAAAGTAAGTGTTTGTTTTTGACTGGGTAAATGTGATGACTGTTAATATCTCGACTATTTCAATAATATAAACTAAAACAAGCATAGAGAGCAAGCAGAAATGGGTAAATATGGGTGAAATGTCCACTGTTATCCACAAACTCAAGTGTTTTTGTGTGTTCTCCGTCTGTGTGTGGATTGAGTGCATTTATGCAATTTCAATCAACAATGCAATCGCCTGAATATTAGGAGAACTGCTCTCCAATTATGAGCAAAGTACGCACTATAAAATCAAATGTATTCTTTAACAAAAATGTCCAATAAAGTACAGATTAACTTTCTAATTCGTGGTAAATCTGTATTGTTAAACAATGCTCATAGCTGCTTTTAAACACTATGGCATAAAATGACATATTCAATGTTATGGCATATTTATTTACATAAAATGATAGCAGGACAGTGGTTAGCAGCTATATATTAATAACATATAATGTACTTATATATCTATTTTTAAGAAGTTCTACTTTAAACCAACAAGTTTTTTGTTGAGCATTAAAATGATTATTTTACCTTTTTCCCCACAGTAAATGACATGTTCCCTGTTTAATAATGCCAAATGATCCCTTCATAAAATAAAATTGTATATACAAGGAGGATTAATGAGTTAGGAACATGAGTAAATTACCCCAAGGTTTTCTCATGGCAGTGATTGGGTTATATTATGATAATTTTGTTAATTTATTCAAACATGATTTCATAAATGTGACAGAGTGGAAACAAGTGTTATTAAGGTACATTTTTTAAGTGAAGTTCATGTTTGGTCATGTTTCTAAGATGTTTCTTTAATTTGAACCAGTCACAGAAAGCTTTCTATGTTAATCAGAAAATAGATAGCACTTCATTTTAGTTAGTATTTTCCCGTAAGGTCCAATAATTGATTGAAATGCAATTAAAAAAACCTAGATAAAGAGACAAGTGATGGATTTCAATGTTCTGCACTTAAATCTCAAGTGTAGAATTTCCTTTATTTTATCAGATTGTTTCCTTGTATATAAGTCCCAACATAACTAAGTACCTAAATACCTAACAGGCACGCTCAGTGAATACGCACCAAGCAAGGAACTGAACTGAGATCCCTTGGGTCAAATAAATTAGATTGACCACGGGTTAATGCCAAGCAGGGTAAATACTCCTTTAGTTAACATGCAGCCCACAGATTTACTCAAGTTTAACACTTTAGTCACGTTTAAATTCATGCTGAAGACAACTGTTTAGTTGCACTATTGTATACTGAGCACCAACATCTGAACCACTATTTTATCTCTGCAATTCTCTATTTCAATATATATCGTAATTTTCAGTTTTTAATCATTATTATTTTATAGGACTAGTTTTTATGGTTGATTTTATTACTTTCTTTTTATTCTTTCCAATGTAAAGAACTTTGAATTACCCTGTGTACAAAATGTGGTATACAAGAAACTTGACCTGCCTTGTTTTGCTTTTACCATCCAGTGAAATACATTTAAATACTAGCAAAATTAGCAAATTTGCATATCTTTTTTTTCTTATTATTTTTGTGTAAACCTTGACATACTTCATAATCGGTGTGAGAGCAACACACACACACACACACACACGGTCACAGATTTTTAATGTATAAAAAGAAAAGAAACATACAATTTTTCTGGATGCCAGCATATCATTAAAATGAACAGCTGAGTAAATATACTTACATTTCATGTGCTTTGTCTCTAAAATAATTATTAAAAAAGCACAATGCAACATAAGAGACCTCAATATAGTTGTTCCTCTTTGCAGAGCAATTCTGATGGATCAAACTAGTTTTAAAGCATGTTGATGGTTGAACATTTTCAACAAATGTAATCTTTCAAACATAACTCGCATAACAGCCACAATCCTTCACATAGAATATGGGCTTCAAAGTTGAACTTAATCTCTTGTATATAGAACACCAAACTCTGTATAAGTTTAATGAGTGAAAGATCCAATCTCATCAAAAGAAGGCAACATTGAAAATGAAGTCAATCCTCTCTATGTTTGATGTAGCTTTATCTGCTCCCTCTCCATATCACACTCTTGCATCCATATCATCAAGCTTAGCTTTTCCTTCTGCTTCTCTGTCATCTTTCCCTCTATCGCTCCCTCGCTACCCGGACCATCACACCCAGCCAATACTGCTGGAGGCTGTCCATCTCTCTCTCTCTCACAGCCCCCTCCCTCACTCTCTCTCCCTCTCGCCCTATCAGTGAGTGTAGCCGACACTCGCTCCTCAGTCTCTCGCTGGTTCCTGCAAACATCTCTGCTGCTCTAAAAAGAGAAGGAAACACAGCATAAAGAATCAGAGAAAGAGAGAACTGCCAGCAAACGAGTCAACTATGGAGGGAATATGCTAGACTTGTCATTTTTCTTTTCGGTTTGATCTGGTTTTTCTTTTCTTGTCTGTTGCTCCCTGGATACCTGACCGACAGGATTAAAAATGACTTAAATTTCAATCAGCTGTGGCACTAGAGACAGAAAGAGGGATGAAATAGGAGGAGTTTGTCCTCTGAAGAGATTCAGCGGCATACAGCTGGTGAGAACGAGGGAGTGAGGGCGAAAGAGAAAGAAGGTGAGGGAGGGAAGAGGACAAGAGTCCGATAGAGAAAGAAAGAGGTTCTTGTTTTGCTTCAGAGGAAGCAAGGAGTCGGATCTCGGTTTCCTGTGGGAATTCTCAACTCGAGCTGCTAGGAAAGCAGGTTTGTTTGCATGCATTTATATATTATCGAAACCATGGATGTTGAAACACAGCTAAAAGAGGGAAGGAAGAACTGAAAGAGTTGTTTAAGAAAGGTTTTATGGAAAGAGAACTGGATGACAAGATGCAAATTTTGTGAAGATGAACGCTTGTCAGTCTGCATGGTGACAAGTCAGGCGCCACACAGGACATCTGCTAAACTCTCTCTCTCTCTCTCTCTCATAAGCACACATGCAAACACGCACACGGGAGGTGTTTAATTTGAATGCTGTCTGTGCTCTCTGAGACATGCTCAAGATGAATGACAAGCTGAGGAGGACACAAAAATAACTAGAGATGTATTTGTGTGATAAAGATGTGAAAGTGGAGAGACTGTGTGTGTATAAGGGGTTGGGTGGTGGTGGTGGGGTGGGGGTATGAAGGGGGGGGGGGGTGAAATCACTCTGGTGACATTTCCAAGTGGAATCAATGTTTGTGTGTGAAAGGACAAGGTGAGAAAACAGAATACAGTGAGAGACAGAGGTGACAGAGCAGAAATGCAAGCTGGATTTATGCTAAATAAAAAAATGAAGAGATGTTCCACAATGTTGTGGTATTTCTGACAGCAAGAGAAATTCTCCAAACTTGTTAAAAGGACAGGTGGCTAAGTGTTCTAGTAGAGCTTTGAGGGTAATGATTACAAAGCCCTGGTGACATGGAGGCCATTTTTGGAACTTTTACATTTCAATGCTACCCATGACAGCAGGGATTAACCCATGTATGGTGTTCGGGTGTGTAGGACCCATTTTCAATTTTCATCAAAAGAAAAGTTATATGAGCAATTATTCTTTCAAAATGGGACTCACTGGCTTTGCCTCATTTCCTGTGAAGAACATATCCAAAATCATTTTTTATGACCCCACAAATTTATATTACAAAGAGGGTGTTCGGGTCTATTGGACATGAGGCATAAAAACTGGGAAGACTGTAGGTTCTGTACTTTTATTCTTTAGCACATAAACATGAACTTAAATCAAACATGAATATAAACCCCCAAAAGCAATGAGTCTAGTGGACCCACCAACACTCTCAGAGTACCAGTAATAAGAACACCACAGCAAGTTTAAAGAGTAAATAAAATATTTATGCTATTTATATAACCTTTTGTTTGGGTGAAGTATTTATCTTTTGAGTATTTTAACAAATTGTTTGATTGTGTGAATTAAACACCCCAGAAAACACTGCCAGAGTAACAATGATACTAACACCAAACAGGGGTTAAAATCAAAATAAGATAAAAAAATCTGTAAATATGAACATCAAAAAAATCTGTGTATGTTATATTTACTTGTGACATGTTCTTGGTAGCCAACCCTATAGCCTAATTTGATTTATTGTTATTGTTTTTCACAGATTAGTTAAAAAAATACCTTATTACAATCATCATTAGCGAATAAATAATAATTACAATTAAAGCTTAAAGCAGCTTCGGTGCTCTAACCCTCATGGTCCCTTTATCGTACCCAGAAAAGCTTCACAATTTAACAGTATACATACCACAAGATTATACTAGCTGAGTGTTGTGATGAATTCTTTAAAGTATGAAGCCTATAAATTTTCATTGAAAAGATAAAAGTTCCACTTTTAAAACTAGACCAAATAGACATTTTTGTATTGGTATCCTACATATGTGTGACAAACATTATTTGTGCACCTTATACAATGGCCAAAATAGAAGCGATAAACTTCGGTGCTGGATCCCTAAATACATATCTGCTCCATTATACTAATAGCTAATTGAATAAATATATTGAAATGTATAAATTGCATAATGAAAAGCATTCATTGAAAACCATTGGTTATAATATCTTTCTCTCATTTTTTCTTCAGAATTTCTACCTATGACAATCCCTTTCCTTTCTGCACATGCAAAGCTGCACTTGCAAAGCAATTAAAATAATTTGAGGGTGATGGAAATCTGGAAAGAGGTATAGATGAAGCACAGAACATGAACATATGCACAAGAACATGGAAGTTGGATGGAATGGAGCAGCAAGAGAAGGTGAGAGGAAGATAAAAATAGCTCATTCCTGGAAAACAGAGGGAAGAACAGCTGGAGAGCGCAACTCAAAAGAAGAAGAACACTGTGGAGAATCCTCAAATGTGTTCAATGGAATTCTGAAACTGATAGAAAGCCTTAAGGCCAGGATGTTTCACAGCGGGGACATTGTAACAAGGGGAAAGCTTATAAATGTGTCTTCCGCATGCCAAACTGGAGCAGATCCAAGAGGATTTGATAGTCTGGCTTAAGTGCAGTCCACAAGTCTGAAGTGTGCACATCAACACAGGATAACCAAACAACCCAACAGCAAGTCTTTGGATTAACTAACGTCTTTGAAACTTAAACTCCCTCAGATGAACACCAAGCAATGAGCAGATAAGTGCCGCAGGATCGACACAGACAAAACAGGTAGGTCACACACACATAAGAGAATGTCTGAAGACTGGTGGACTACCCATTTGTGTTATTTCATATGCAGGGTTCTGTCTGCATGCTTCAGAACGCCTTGTACCCTATTTTAAATGACAGGATGTTCCTAACTCGAATCTAAAACTACTTCAGAACAGAAATTAATAACACTTCAAGGTGACAACACGGTCTCTGTTTTCAAAGTATTTTGAAAGGCACAGTCACAATTGAAATGCAGGTAACATTTTTCTGTTTAAAATTAAGCTATTAAAATGGAAACACATGAAACAAGAATAAACAATAGTCTTTACACCAATACACTTTTTGTATACCTAAATCAAGAACGTGCTTCATCCCAAGACTACCATTAAACACTTGCAGCAAGGTTGCCACAAGGTTGCCTACTGTTTCTTGTTGACCTAATACTGAACACACTAGTTATTACTATTATTATTATTATTGTACTGTTATTCATTACTCAATCGGTCAGACCCTAGACCTGAATCATTTTCTATGCAGTGCTGTTTTTGTCAACAACGACGATAATGAAATAATTTTGTTAGCGCACCTTTTTCTAGTGATGATGATGAGACGTTGACGAGCTAAGAGGTTTTGGTGGGTGAAAATGTTTTGGGGGGATGATTATACATTGAGAATGCATGGCATTTATATTTTTCATGACTTGTGACTGTAATCTGTCATTCTACATTTTAAGTATACACTGCCACATGTTATCCTTGTCTGGTCACACCTTCCAACTGACACGCTGCACTCACTTCCTGCTTTATATATGTGAGTACATTGTTTTACTCCATTGCTCATATTTTGGTCAGACACATGTTTATTCCACTGTAAATCTAAAAATATAAAGCCACGATGACCAAATTAAGAATGTTTTTGTTCTTGTTTTTTTTTAAGTAAGAGAGATAATTTCCATTGTGTTAACACTTAGATCCTTAGATCATACACATGTCTCATTCTATTTAATAATGAAAAGCTGGTAGCACTTTATAATAACTACACACTACTAATAATGTATTACGCTTTAGCAAATAGTTAATAATTAATGTATAAACCTTTGCTTCTATATCATTACAAACGTGTAAGCCATTTATAAATATAACTTTAAAGGCTTTATTCTTGGTTTATAAGAATCTATATAATATGATTAATAACACTAATTTCATGCTTTATTGACGATCAGTTAATCATATCTAAATAAAATGTTTCACCATTTAAAAACCAGTTAGTTATTCATTATTAGTTAGAGATCATTAACAAAATGCTATTAAATAATTATAAAACTATTTGAAAGCACATTCTTATAGGCTATTATTCCAATTTATAGTAACTGTTACTCAGTGTGATAATGAATGCTTTATTAACACATATTCCTACTGTTACTCCTAATTCTTTCAGCTAGTTGTGAAATACTTACTAGCTGGCAGTTAACAGTTTTTTGAGCTAATCAAAAATATTTGAATAATTATTTATTAGCTATTTTCTAAAGCTTAATAAATGATTAGTAGTGTGTAGTTGTTATAAAGTGCTATCGAAAAGCCTATCAACAATCACACAATGTGAAATGGAGCATTAATTAATGAAATAAAGTTAAAAATACAATAACTAATAACTTCTACTAATATAAATAATTTTTTTGGTCAACTAAATATTGATCATTTAGTTTTTTTTATTACTAAAATATGAATAATACTATTACATTTTTAAATGACTAAAAGGTGATTAAAACTATAATACTTTTCATTAAAAAGACTAAGACTAAAATTTAAGGGTCTACCAAAAACAACACTGTTTCTATGTATTCCAGCAAACTTTTGGTTGCTGTTTAAGGTCAGTTTCACCAGACGCCAGATCTTAGTGGATGCACACAGAAAGTAAGATGTTGTTGAACATATTTTTATAAAATAAATGGATGGTCATTGTAATTAATGCAAAGTTTGAAGGGGCTAAAGTTAAACTTCTTAATTAAGTTATGGAGTAGGGGATTTGGAGAGTAGGCTGACAGATTATATGGAGAGGACGATGATTAATTTAGTGTACTGCCCCTTCTAATTATCTTTCGTGAACTCTCAAAACTAGTCTAATGGCATCACATCTTGAAGCTAAAATTTTGCATAGAAACACAGTTTTGTTCTTGGAAGGTAATCACTACTAAGTAGTTAAAATTCTGTTATGGGAAAACCAAACAAAATGATGCCCTCTTTAGAACAGATTTTCGGTTTTTCACTAAAGGGATCACACCCTTAATTATGCATAGTTTAAACTGTGAAGTTTTCACTTTAACAAGGTTTTAACTATAAGATCTGCAGCCTTTTGGCACAAGTCTGAAGGGGGAGGTTTCTGCAGCCTTTCTATCAATAGATCAAAAACACATTCAGTATCTTCTGTACAAAAGGAAGTCAGCGTTTATGAAGTGAAGTGATGGTGGTGTGGGTGGTAGTGGTAATGTGAAAGGAGTTATTGTTACTGTATTTTTACAGCACTTTCAAACCTTACAGTAGTAAACTAACATATCTTTAGTATTCAGAAAGAGTGCTTCAATCATTCAACCAAAAAACAATCTGCTCACCTCACTAAAACAGTTACATCACACTAACCTTGTGATGAGCAGAGAGACACCAAAACAAAAGATTTGTAGTGTGATCATTTCACTGTACATTAGTGCTCTGGAAACAAAAGAACATTTTAACTATAGTTAGAACAACTAGCAAATAAGTTTTACTAACCACACTCTAGGGCACCTCGAGAACAACCAGAAGTTAAAACTGCAAATATCTGCTAAGAATGGACAATTACAACAATACAGTGTTACTCAAGGCTAATTGTTTGACCCTAGCAAATGTTCCAGTTGGCAATAGCATTCAATTTGCTTGATTCAATCAATGTTTAAATGGAAAGATATTTCAGTGGTCGTGCTTCAATCGCTTTTGTTCTGAAATGCTTTTGCAAGTAGCTGACTATAAGTATTGTAAAGCTTTAGAGGACATTTCCTGACTAAATTCAAAATATTTTTTATCTACTAAAATACAAGTTAAGCAGCTTAAACATATCTGTATATCTCTATTATAGATACAGTTTTAGAATTTTGGCTTTGGAGTTTGTTATGAAGCACTGGATGTTGACCTTTTCTAGTAGGTTAAACAACAGTACATTTATTGTTGGATGACTGAGTACATCTGAATGGGTCAAAGAACTGAGTCCTGCTCAGAGATGGTTATGACTGTACACAAACAGCTCCCCCTCAGCAACGTAAGACAGATGTGTAAATTTAGCTAATTATAGATCTCATGGTACTTCCTAGGTTGTTTATTGAAGTATTTTCGAGTCCATACAAAACACATGCTAATATCCAGCATGTGTTATGTCCGTGAAGAATGTAAACGAGTAATAATTTACAGTACTTTAATAACAACACATGCATACAAATTCACTTGAAAAGATGTAGTGCTCTTCATCCAGAGCACACACATCTCTATGCATATTCATACCCACACATGAAGGACACTTCACACTGCTTTTATGCTCCTGCTGACGAGTGTGGTTTGTGCAAGCATCTTTGTGTGTGTTGCAGCATTATTTTAAAAAGAGGTTGCTTTAAAGGTAGTGCAATTCTCCATGTCCCCATGCCAACGCAAATACCTGCAACCAATGCTTCAATAACCTGACACCCTCATCAATTTGGCTTGTTTACTCATTTTAAGGACCCGAGATGTATTTTCCTCTCTAAATTATAAAGGAAAATTTGAGTTCATGCATCATTGTCTCCCATTTATTTAACTTATTTGACAATATTCTTTCTTTCCTTTCCTCTCGTCGTTCCTCTCCCCTCCTCTCTTCTCCCACCTTCCTGTTCGTCACCCTACCACTCTTTCACTTGACGTTTAAATCCCTGCAGCAGCATTATATAAACAGAACAGGTTCATTAGCAGAAGCTGGGCAGTAACAGCAGGTTTTGATTAAAGAGGGCAAATTGCTGACTAAAAAATACACTCATTTGGTTTTAGACACATTTCACAGTGAATAATATTTTAGAAATATTATATCACTGTTTTTTCCTGAAAAAGCAAAACAAAACAGAAACAAAGCCAAGCTTGGGAGTGTAATTGTAGAGCTGTTGTAATGCTCAGGTTTTGATGGCACAGATGGTGTTTCAGCTGAGAAGTGATTTTCACTTGTAAAAAAAAAGCTGGCATTCTACAGTGCAGTGTACTTGTTTGCAAATTAAAGGAACATTGTCTTGCATGTAATACTTCATAAAAAAAAAATGTATATTTTGACCAGTCGGCCAGATATGGAGTGACCCGTACCCGGAATTTGTGTTCTGCATTTAACCCATCCAGTGTACACACACAGCAGTGAACAAACACACTGTGAACACACACCCGGAGCATTGGGCAGCAATGGCTGCGGCGCCCGGGGAGCAGGAGGGAAGAAATTAAATGAAATGAAAAGAAAAAGGAAAGGAAAGAAAATAAAATAAAAGAATAGAAAAGGAGAGGAATGGATTTTAGAACACCTCTTCAGGTAGAAACACAACACAACTGAGTAGAACACCAACAAAATATTTTACCATTCTCTTTGACCTATAACTATGCTCTATTGGACACCCTAACAACCAGAAAGAACATACAAGGAACAAGCTATGCCCTAGTAACCACCCAGAACATTCTAGCAACTGTTTGACAAATGCAGTTTTCTCTGCTGGTCTCTAGCTCACTCTTTCTCTCTTTATTTCTCTTGTGAGAGCTCCCTTTCAGAAATTTGATGGATCACTGCTGTCAGACCGTCATCCAAATCCACATCCACATAACAGCGAGGGTGAATATGAACGTGCGTTAGGGGTTGGAAAGATCCCTGGAACACCTTCTAACACCAAGTTTCTCTCCTTTACATTCTAATGACTTTGTGACTTTAAGTCACTTTGTCTAGTACCCATAGTCAGAGAGAGAAAGAAAAAGAGAGAAGGGGGTGGCAGTGCAAATGCTGAAGAAATGAGAGACTTGATGTATTACGGTGAGATGAGAACCAGGAAGATGAAAGCCATTTGTCAAAGCGCATGTGCCTCTGTATGTGTGTTTGATCATGTGCATGTGTGTGTGTTGGAGATCATTTTCTATAAAAGCAGGAGACATCTGAGGATCATCGATTCTCTTTGTTGCACATGTAATAAATCCTCTGGTTCAATTCACACCAAGATATTTCATTAGAGAATAGAAGTCTTTAATACCACTGATCAGTTGCTATGAATGATATATGCGCCTACACCTATCTACAACTCATCTTTTCCATTCACACTAAACCATAATACAGACTTAAACTCATCATGACCTATGCCACCTGACTCAACCCCCTCCTCGCCGCTCTCAGTTTGTCTCTTGCACATGTTCACAGACAAACACACCGATAAAGTTACTACTATAGAAATGAAAAGGTTTAAACCATTTTCTCACTTCTTCTCTTTTTATGTTTGAAGGGGACTTTTTCCAAGATTGAAGTCATTACAAATTCAGAAATCAAAGCCATAGCCTGTAAAAAAGATGTACAGTTTTTTTTAATCTGAAGCAGTTTCCTTAAAAGTTTGGAGTATATTTTGGTCTCACACAGCGCAAAGTGTACTTATACTATTGGGCATTATGTACATGCGCACAATGTATTCCACAAGTTTTTTTTATTTTACTGATAATTTCTATTCATTAAAATGTGCATATTTGAATACAATTAATAACATAAGAATAAAGAAAATGTTAATTAAATTAGAAGGTTTTGAACTTGTAGAGTACTGTGATGGAATGATATCCTGCTTAAAGAATTGACTTCCTTTCTCCCAGTGTAAGCTGTTATGGAAATGATAACGATAGCTAGAACTCTTGTGAAGGAGTTAATTATCACTGACTTTTATGCATAATTAGCTAAATGTTTGCAGAATCAAAATGGTGTATATGTTTCTTAAAAAAATTTGTAATTATCTTTCTGTAGTTTCATTCGGGGTTTCTTGAATCATACTAAACAGCAACTGCTATTAAAAACACTATATTTCACCCTGGCTTATGAATTTACATTTTCAGCTCTGGTTTGGGATGTAAATTGGACTTTATCAGATGATTTATGTGCAGCACAGACTCAGGGACTCTATATATTGTTGCCAAAGATTTGCTTGTTGAGCCAATGTCACTGTTTGAATTAAAGTTAGGTAACGCTGGAGGGTTTATGTCTGGGTCTGGTTTCACTCTGATGAGGCTTCTGGCCTGGTTGGCAACAGAAGTACTGATGAATGCAACCATGTCAGAAGATGTATCCCATAACCATGTTCCATATGACAATGCCAAAAGTCATTTGGCTCAGATTGAGATTTAAAGCTAAATTTTTACTCATGAATGAAATCTGGGCAAATTAAACATCACTGAATGAATCACAGAAGATTTTCCAGAGAAAGATCTAAGGGACCAAGGCAGATATGTTGTTTATTCATCACAACAATGTTTAAAAACCGTTTACAATGTAAAAATTAATTTCAATAAAGCTGTATAGAATTATCACTCAAAGTTATATAGTCAAACTAGTTTGTTTAATTGAAAGAAAACATAATGAAAAAATAAATAAAAGCTTTAAACCCACGTTTGAGTGCAATCATTACTTTTTGTAACTTTGATAAGTGTATTTATTCCATAGTATATGAGTACTTCTGATATTTTTGCTCTACTTTTATTTACTTAATAAGAATATCTGAGGTAAAAATCTATTCAAGCACATATTTACTAATTACTTCTTAACTCACATGTAAAAAGTAAAAACTGCACCTTGGTTATGCTTATGCTTTCTACAGGTTTTTTTTTAATTCATAAGTAAGTAACATGCAATGGAGTACTTTTTTCCATTGGATAAATTGACTAAATCATTACCTTCAGAAGTATTTTTACACCATACATTTTTGTTAACATTGGATATGTAGCATACTCTATATTCCTAAATGTGTTGACCTTGTAGAAGAATGAAGTCTTCACAGCATGTGACGATTTCAGATATGCTTCTCAATTAATGTTGAGAGAGTAATTGTTTAGGCTTCTTAGCCATGTCATGATGCAATTTCCTGCAGCAACTCTGAGAAATGTAAAGACCACAATAATACTCAATACATTTGTCATTGATTCCTACTGGTTTCAGATGTCCTTGCTTCAGAAATGCACTTTCTTACCTCTCTTAACATATTGTGGTCGATATGGATTGTAAACCATTCGATTTAACCAACTAGTGATTCAAGGCAACTTAATGCATTAGATTTTAACGAGCTCATTTGTTTTTAAATACAAAATGTGATCTTTTTTCTATAAAAATATGTTATGCTGAGTCTGCAGTTGTATTCTTCTTCATGAAAACATGTTTAACACATCATTCTGTCATTTCATGATTCTGTAAAATATACAGAATTCCATAGTCCAAGACATCGAAAAAAAACTTCCAGTGTTTAATACAGTTTATCTAGGAGTTAACATGTGCAATACACACAGTGAAGCAACTTTGAAACACCAAAGACAAGTAATTAAAGCTGAGCTGTTTAAGGTACTTCAACTAACAAGCTTTTTTCAACCATTGGCTGACAAGGCTGCTTTCAGTTATTCTGATAGGTAACACTTTACATTATATTTGATTATATTATTATAATATTTATTAACACACGAGTCATCTGAATTACTACATTAAATTATGTGTTTTATTTGTTATTATTTAGTGGAGGGGCCACATCATCATTAAGCAATTTTTAGTTAACTATTAACACAGCTTCTACAAAAGCGTTTTTATTTAGTTTACCCAAATGCATTCAGTGATCAATGTATTTATACATATAATTCATGTTTGGGTTTAATGAGTTCATGATTAAAACAAACACTAACTTACCAGCTAATATATCATCAATTCGTTAAAAATAATGATTGATTTATTAATTACAGAATTCACATCACCTCATTGTAGTAAGTTGTTTTCAAGACATTTTTGCCTTTAATTGTTCATGATAATAGTGGAAACATACAGAAAGAGAAGCAGAAGAGAGAATGGTTGTGGAGAGGTTTAGCAGAAGAAAGAACTATAAGCTTCACATGTGCACTATACCAGTGAGCAAGATAGTGAATTGTTAAGTATAGGAATGTTGGTATGAGAAAAGTCTTTAATTAAAACTGTTTTTACAAATATTACATGAAAATGACTTAACTTCCTTTGCTACTGTCATTATTTCTTAAGACAACTTTATGCAATTTTATATCAGTTTTTGAAGCATCTCCCAGAAAAAATTGTGTTAATGGGATATTTTACGATAGCGCGAGGTATTCCACTAACAGCTCAATGGAGTTTTATTCTCGAGACCCTCTGGTTCATATAATTTGCAATGTGTTGGGTTGTTACCCTGATTAAATTCATTCCAAACTGTTGGCAAAAAAAACGTGCTACTTAGAACCAACCACATTTACAAGAACACATTTTCTACATGGAAAAAGTGCTATATGACTAACCCCCCAAAAAACCCTTCTTTGGTTCTGTACTTCAATGGTTCTTTGACTCTAAATGTGATTGGCTTACATTAAAAGTTGCAACCAATGTCATTTCCTGGCCAAAGATTGTCTACTTTTTTGCAGAGAAGTTGTAGAGGCAGCTGCATAGACCTATGTGTTCCAGTGGTGACAGGAAAAGAGCAGCTTTACCCTATGTGCAATTTAATTTGAAGCAGTGAGAGAAAGCAAGAGAAAGAAAGGGTGCGTCGCGGATAGAATGTGTCAGTGAAAGAGGGCTGGGGGAGTTTGCTAAGTGCAAAGAGATGTTCGAAGTCAGACCCACACACACACACGCACATGCACACCCACGCATGCACACACACACGCACGCACACACACACACACATATATGCATGCACACAAAAAGCCCCACGTTTATCCTTAAAGGAAAGGGTTATTATGTACGCTGACAGTAGTTTTTCATTCAGTTCGAAACAAGAATAACATCACGGATTACAAAAGGATTACAAGAATTTAAATATATTCTAATCTAATCTACGCTCTCACAACCCACACATTCACCCACTCTGGAGGATAAAATTAGACCTAAGACAAGCACAGGCATGTCCTGTTCCAAGGACTGAACCAGAGTAGAGGACAGAGAGGGCAGCGACTGAGAAGTGAGAGAGAGAATCTGGTAGGAGGATGAGGGCTGATGATATTAAGGAAGAGCTGCTGTCGGTCCCGGGTGGCCAGATCGATGGCGAAGAGAGACAAGATCTATTTCAGCAGCTGGGTTCTCAGGTGGCTAATGGTAAGAGAGGCGAAGGATCCTTCAACCAATGTTGCATAACTCCTCAAGTTACTTCAAGGGTAGATGCGAAAAGTGGACACAGATAAGCTGAACCATTGTTAGGAGAAGAGAAAGAAGAAGGGCTTGGAAAAGAAGTGATGAAGGAAAAGATAAGGAAGGCCAGCTACACAGTGAAATTGTGAGAATGAAATGAACAAATACAACCTATAAAGTTTACAACTAACATTCCAACTGAGTTAAAATTTTCATTTGGTTATTATTTCAACAGCCTGTTCTTCACAGTAAACTTGTACTTAAATATTAAATAACTATATTTTGCCATCACAAAAAATAAGTTATTACATTTTTATGGTTGAATTTGAGGGGCTGAGTGTTATTTTAACCCTATGTAGAGTAGGACCAAATAGACTTACAAAGGAAAAGTGAATTCAAAAAGAGAATGGGAGTTAAAAAGAGATTATTTTGCACAGGGCTTTTGTTTGGATCCACAGAGTGTTCCACAGACTTCTATGAGAGCAGTTTGTAGATATAAATACTTAATAGAGAGCTCTTTTTATTGACTGAGCATCAATGCTAGGCTTACGCTTGCAGCGTATTTAAGATTTTGGAATGCAATTTCCGTATACAAGAATACAAAATGTGATTATTGATTAGTTCAATAATCACAAGGAGAAATAATTCAAGCATTTTTTTCTGTCAGTTTTATTGATAAAGAATGAGCAAGAAAAAAACAGTGTTTAACAAAATTAGAATGTTTGATGAAACCAATAAAAGGATCTTAAACGAACGTTTGCCTTCTGACAAAATCTGTTAATGTCTTGCATTTTGTCCACAGCTTTTTATTTTGACTCGTTGTGCTCTAAAAACAGCAACAATGTGTTGTAGGATGGAGATGCTCCGTCTTTGACACAGTTGTAGTGTTATTGTAGCCCAAATTGTCATGATTTTGTCCTTCAGCTAATCTGCATTTTGGCGCCTCTGTTCCTTAATTTTCCTCTTGATTATAGGACATAGGTTTTCAAGGCAGGTTTGCTTTCAAATCAAGTAGTTATTCTGTTGCAATTAAACCAGGTACTCCCAGCATTGAATGACGTTTCAAGGGATTATTTTGCATTGAGTTTTTCCTGCATTAACGTTTTCCACAGATAGGGGTTATCTATAGGAGCTAGTATATAAGATGTCATAATAGAGAGCTCTTGTAATTGATCTGGCATCAAAAATTTGCTTACAATTATAGTGTGTATTACATTTTGCACAAGCTCTTGGCAGATGTGTTTCCCAGTTTCATACTGTAAAAATACAACAATCTTTAGTTTTTTACAGCATGACATTGTTTATTGCTAGTCATATCATTTAATTGTTTTTAAACTCATAAAAAGTATTCACAACCATTTTGTTAATGATTAAACTCAACATTACACGATAAACTTATTTTAGTGTTCTATTGAAATTTCATTAGTAATGTATAGAAAGATCCATCACTGAAAGAACAGGAAATATACCGATAATTCAAAATTATCAGGATCATTTTAGTGTTTTTAAACAGTAGCATGTAATAACATTTACATAATAGCAGCAGGTTTTCTAATGTTTTCAGTCCAAAACAGTGAAGCAAATGTTGGAGACAGATATTTTCAGTCATTTTGTCAGCTTTTACTTTTTTATATATACAGTTTTGTGTGGAAAAAAATATTCTTTTCGTAAGAGAAATTGTTGTTGCAGAATTGATTAAATCTGGGTAATCCAAAAGAACAGTAGACAGGCATACAATCACAGCGGCCTTCTCTGGAAATAGGGGTGTGAACCGGTGACAATTTGGTCCTGACAAGTGTCAAAAAGAAAACAAATCTCGAAGACAGAGAAGTGTTGAGTAAATGAGGGGAGAACGAGGCACGAGAAAATAAATCCTTACGGAAATTGGAAGACCTGAGTGTTTTTAGCTGGTTCAGGCAATGACATGCAGGCTTTTATGTGAGATTCTATGTACCCATGCAACTTTGTCTCATCATAAATCTGTCCCAGTGGCAATATCTTTTTAAAAGACAAATGGTCAACACAATAATCAAAAGGCAGAGATTTACAGTACACAGCGTGAAAATGACTCCATGATAAAAGGACCAAAACATAAATAAAATGAAAATTCATTCATCTTTAAAATGAGTGGTAAACATGCAGCACAAAAAGCCATAAAAACAAACATATCCTTTCACTGGAATTCTAAAGTCCCCACATCAATCCCTTCCGGGAGTAAAAGCCATGTTAAAAAGGTAGGTCTTTAAACCAGATTTCAAAAGACCCAGCTCTGTTTCAGAGCCGAGATGAAAAGGCAGGGAGTTTCAAGGCTGTGGTGCTGATGCAGAAGGAGCGACCACCTCACTGCTTCATCTGCACCCTTGAGCCTTAAGAAGCAGCTGGGTAGCAAATCGAAGTAACCATGAGAGCTTGTGCAAACTCACTCCCTCACTAATGTATAAAGGAGCAGCACAGTTTATCGATTGAAAAACAGAGGGTAAAACCTTGCAATGAACTCTGCAATTAACAGAAAGCTCTTGTAAATCTGACAGGATGGGTGTTTCTCTGGACATGGTGACCAATGAAAAAACACTCGAGTTCATTCACTGTCCAGAAATTCAAAATGATGCCCGCAGAGTGGTGTTGTCTACATTTTGATAACCAACATGTTCATATTTTTCTGCTTATACTACCAACTATGATCAAAATATAGTTTCAAAATAAGAAAAGAAAAAAGTAAAAACTTTTATTTTAACTAGTGGTGGGTCGCTATTGGCGTTAAAGTGTGTTAACTCGTGAGATTGTTATCGGGCTATAAAAATATCACTGTTAATCTATTTTTAATGGTGGTTTGGGAGATGGGTTTTAGTGATGTGTCGGTCATCTCTCATCTCATTGGTCAAGATTCATTTATTGTTTTAGGTACAAATTGGTTATATACTCTTGCTTAACCGTTTAAAATATTAAGTCATTGTTTTGGATATATATTCTGAATGCCTTTGGCAGAATTCAAATGAGGCATTTTAATCTAGATACATTTTTAAATTAAACTAATTTATCAACTGAGAAAATAAGCCTCCAAAATTGTAAATATAATACAAAATGTAACATATTGTATATAATACAACAAATAAGCAATAAAAAATGTTCATATTTGATGATCACAATTTTGCATCTGAACTTTTCAAATTCTCTGTGCCTGAAAGGGTTTTCTGCATAGTGCTAAATATATATAGAATAATAGATAATTTCTAACTATGTTAAATAAAAGTGAGCTACAGTGTAAAGTGCAGTCCTTTAAACTGTTTATTGATGATTTCAGTGTTTGAAAACTGAGGTGCCATTAGCCAGAAAATGTGCATTCAATTTAATAACATCTAAAAACCGAATATTATGGTTACTATAATTATTACATTAATACCAGTTACTAATACTCAAATAGGAGTCAGGATAGGGTGTGGCTAATCAATAGCGCAAACAATTTAATCACAGAGTTTAATTAGGCATTGCTAAGTGAACATTATTAATGTTCAAGATGCCTCCCATTCTAGCACCTTCAGGAGCAAAGTCATGAAGGACATGTCTAGGTTTGTTATATAATCACAACATTAAAATCAGACACTGTTTAATAAGTGAAGGGTTGAGATACAAGCTTAATTGTGTAAAGTTAGATTGTTCCCTGGTTACATTTCTCTGCAGTGTTTATCGCAATGACTTTGCAAAATAATATAGTCTTCTCGTTTTGAAATTTGCATAATTACTGCATGTACAGTTAATAACTGCCAGAGAACCAAGCATACACATCGCTAATGATGTGAACTCTGAAGCATGCAGAATAACATTGAGACAAACATCAGGGAAAGGTTATTTAAAGATCTCTGATACAGATGTGTGTCTAGCATGTGGATGGCTTGGGAATATGAGGATGTTGCTTAGAGTTTGTAGCTAATTAAAAAAACGCAAGAGACATATTGTAACAAATATATCATTCGAAGATAAAAGTAAACATTCGCTTGATGGTGTCGCTTGAAACATAGCATTAAAAAGCCCTAATTTAATTATATGTCTAGTGTTTTTTTCTTACTTTGTGAAAAAAAGTAATTTATGTATGCTTATAAATCACAAGCAAGTACATGCAGGCGTTGTTTCACATGGTTTAATGCATTTTCAAAATTAAACAGAAATCGTTATTTTGTGACTTGCAGATGGGTGGGTCAAGACTGTGGTTGTACTATGTTTGTAAATAACATAGACATAGTGAGTGTGAGGTCACCCATATCTTTTAGCAAAATGCAAATAAGGCTCATAGTTAGATTTATAGCTATTTCCTTACAATAAAATTTTTCAGGCAATATGCAAAAAAAATGTAAATGCAAAAAGATGCAATTTGATGGGTATGAAATAATTAGAACGAAACATCTGGGCTGGTAAGAGACTTACTTTTATAGCCCTGCCCATAATCATACTACACTCGAAATATAGTATAACATTTTCATATAATGTAACCCTTGTGTGGTGTTCAAATTATTGTTACTCAGTCAGTGTTTGTGGTTCTGCTGGACCCATTGCATTTTGGGGATGTTAATTTGCCCAATTAAGACATTTTTTTGTTAAAAGATACTTACTTAAGGAAAACGAGAAAACATATTTTTATTTGTTGTTCTTTAACCTTTATTCACATTTAGAATTTAAAGCATGTGTGGTGTTCTCATTAATAATACTTTGACAGGGTTAGTGTATCGGCATGTAAAAAATGTAAATTTGTCTGTTTATGTCTGACTTATGTTTGAGTAGGAAGACAAAATAAAGGTACAGAATCTAAAATTTCACATATTTACATGCCCCGGCTCCGGTAGACTCGGACACCTTGTATGCAATATAAATGTGTGGGGGGTATATAGTTTTGAGATTGTTAAGAAATAGTTTTTATATATGTTTATCACAGAAAATGAGCCAAGGCTAGTGAATCTAAATTTCAAATAATAATTACATGGGTAATTTTTCTTTTGATGAAAAATGAAAACTGGTCCCACAGACTCGAACACCATACAAGGGTTAAAGAAACTACAAAAATAAAACTAATTTCTTTATAGATGACACACAGGTTAATTTAAACTAAACATGATAGGGTTTAAATATGTTTTTTTTTTGCTGTAAAGTTGGGCACTGCCGTCTTTGGGAATGGCAACGCTCACTTCAGAGCAGTCAGACAACAAACAAAGCCAAGCTTCTTGTTATGCATCAGGAGGATGAGAGCCAGAGGTGTCCTTTCAGCATTTCTTTGTTAGCCTCGGTGCAACAGAAGCTACAAATTACATCACACACCACATGACAGTCATCAAGCCAAGTTAATAGACTCTAGCTAGGGAATTGCTTTTAAATATTAAATATATCTCAATAAACACAATTACAAAACTATCAACAATGCAAATGGATTTAGTATCTGTGAAGGAAAAAAGAACAAAAAATAAGCACAATGAAGTATATCAAACTTTTAGATATCTTGCACACAAAACAACAGAGCCGTTGTTTCTAACTTTTAAATGAATTACTAAGTCCCAATTTGACAACATATGCTACACCCTTAAAGAAATTTCTCTTTTTGTAGAGAGAAAGTATAAACTAGATACTGGGACTCACTACTTCCATCTCGGTAGGGGTTCTGATGCATAGTTACAAGTCTCTTAAACATCTAGTCAGATGTTCAAGTTATAATTTTCTAATTATTTTTATGTCTCCTTCATATCCCACACTCAGATATTGACAGATCTGAGATGCTGAGAAAACTCCTTTTGTGAGTAAAAAAGGGTTAAACTAAAATTAAGATAAAAATAATTGTTAAGGTTTAAATTGTTACTTTTTGATTGTAACAATCATTTGGGAAGTTCTGGTCTGGTGAATAAGGAGATCGACTTGTGATATGAAGGTCGCAGGTTTGATCCCCAGATCCACCAAGATGAAGGTTAACAATTATTTTTATCTTAATTTTAGTTTAACCCTTTTTTACTCACAAAAGGAGTTTCTCAGCATCTCAGATCTGTCAATATCTGAGTGTGTGATATCAAGGAGACATAAAAATAATTAGAAAATTATAACTTGAACATCTGACTAGATGTGGAGTGAGTGATGAAACACTTGCTCTCCCATCTTCAACAACCACAGCTGGGCAACTGGCCACTTTCACTTTCAATCCTAACTTTCACTTATAATCCATAAAACTTAATATAGCTTTAGATAGATTTTCAGGTCACACTAATTAGGACTTGTATAAAATACATATTAATGACGCTTAGAGTTGTGGGTTACATCAGCATTTGAGAGTTCATAGATGTGCACTTCAGACTCTGATGGGAAATATTACACATCTGAGGATGGATAGGAAACTCTTTCAGGTTTGGTTTATGACACATTCATTCTCCTTTCACATACTTTAGATTATGGATACTGCACAAATTGGTATGTACAAAATATTTAAGACAATCCATTACAATGTTTGATTGTTGATGAAAATAACTGGAGTTTCAAAGTTCAACTTGTTTTAGAATTCAAATTATGTTGCATTTTTCTTTGTGTCAAGCTTGTCTGCCTTTATGTAGCAAAAACCATTGATGTTAGTGCCTTTGTAACATTTTTATTTATGTGCTTTTATACATTTCCTCAGTCTACTAACAAGCACTTGCTGTTGCTGATCGCTGAATTCTCGGCTTGTAGCTGCACGATTGCATCACTTAGTGTTAAGTGACACTGTTTAGATGTTGAGTGCTGTAATGCAAGACATGAGTATAATTTGTGTTCTGAAAGAATGTAATACCCTTTTATTTCTGGGATGATACGTTTAAAAAGCTGACTTTCTGCAACAGTTAAATTGATACATGGATTTTGATTATAGGTATTAAAGTGTTTATCTTTTACAAACAGTAATTTTAGTTTTTTATCTATTTTGGCCAATCATCCTTGTTTTATATTGTGTTCTCTCTCGTTTTGCTTTCCCATTGGTGTTTTATCATAGTGTTATTGCCTTAAAAGTACAATGCAACATGTACAGTAAATTGGATATTAAAAAACATGAATGTCATTTAATTTAGTCCATTATCCATACCCAGTGAGTATAGATGGAAATAAATATTACAATTTTATCAAATATTTATTTAAATTTGTTTACTGTAGTTTTGATAACACTAGGGTAAGTAATTTTGGATACATATTCTGAATTCCTTTTGCAGAATTCAAATGGGGCATTTTAATCTAGATTAATTTCAAATTTCCAGTGAGATTAAACTAATTTATCAACTAAATCAGACTAAAACAATTTATCAACTGAGAGAATAAACCTCCAAAATTGTAAATATATTACAATATGTAACATACAGTATATAATATAATATAATATAATATAATATAATATAATATAATAAATAAGCCGTAAGAAATTTGCATATTTGATGATCAAAAATAAAAAATTTATAGAGAACGTGGTGGGGGAGTTATCATTTAGGAGGATGGAGATTTTCTTGACGTGGCATCACAATTTGTCCCACACTATCCTCTCTGCCAAAGATGTAGCGCAATAAGAGTTCAAGCAAGCCTCTGAGACTACATCAGGCTGCAGGCCAAAGTGACTCAAATCCCATTTTTTGCATACATGTGACAGTCTGCACAACTTAACTCCAATTTAAATAAATAAATGAATAAATAAATAAAATTCTATACTCACAGAAGAATACTTTCTTCTCATTTATACTTATTTATGCTTATTAAGAGTTTTAAATCTGTCTAACAACTATCCCTACAATACTCATTAATTTTTCCTAAAATTATATGCTATTAAATTAGCTACGATCAGACTTTTACTTCAAAACAGCCCACAAGCACCTCGAAGAGTATTTGTATCAACATTAACTTTGTAAACAAACATAGTGAGCAACATAACATCTCTGCTAATAAATGTCACAGGATCACACAATGCATAATATTTCCACTGTAAAAAAGCACAAAAGAATGGATAAAAAAAATCTGAATTTGGCACTGCAGGTCTGAGAACTGAACTAAATAGAGGACAAAAAAAGAATGTTAATTTAAGTGAATAGAAGCAGCTCTCTGCTAAAGAAATTTGCAGATGGTGAAAGTTTTAAAAATACAGACATTTTCCTCCACTGTTGTTAGATGCAGTATGCACCAGGTGCCCAAGCATAAAAATCCCTGTAGAGTGCAAATAGACTATGCTAGAAAAACCACAAGCATCAGCACTACAAAGATGACAATTTAAACATAATGACTAATGCCATTGTTATTCTATTTTTCCAGGTCTGTGGATCACTTCCCTGTCTACCATGCAAGACTCCCCGTCCCTTCAGCCATTCAGAAATCGACATCCTCCCCGCATTATCTGCCATCCTCATAGGAACACACACTCTCCCTCATTCAATTATCATCCATCAACTCATCTAAAACAAAATATACTAAAGCCTTCTCAAGCATTTTGCCAACCGTCTACACCACTGTGCCCAAAGTACACCAGCAAAACCTCATCACAAGACAGATCAAACTCAGCAACAAGACAACATTTAATTCACTGGCTGGCACTGGTCACATGTGCATGCTTGATGCACACTCTTTTAGGTCAGATTCCTGGAGTTGTGGGTGCTGAGATGTGGGGTGCAGTATCTGCTTGCCCCTTTCACTGTGTCTGCAGGAATCTATCAGAGTCGCTGAGTACTCTTTGTGCAGACAAAGGTCTTCTTTTTGTCCCCCCAAATATAGATCGTAGAACAGTTGAGCTTCGTTTAGCTGACAATTTTATACGAGAAGTTGGTGGAGCAGATTTCGCTAACATGACTGGATTAGTGGATTTGACCCTGTCACGGAATACCATAAGTAACATCCGTGCATTTGCATTTTCAGATTTGGAAAGTCTTCGTTCATTACATTTGGATGGTAACCGCATCTCAGAGCTAGGCCCACAGGACTTGGTTGGCATGCTAAACCTACAGCATCTCATTCTCAACAACAATCAGCTCATCAACATCTCTTCTGAGGCCTTTGATGACTTTTTACTCACTCTAGAGGATTTGGACTTATCCTACAACAATTTGCGCAAGGTCCCCTGGGATGCTATTCAGAGCATGGTGAGCCTGCACACATTAAATCTAGATCACAATCTCATTGATCAAATTGCTGAAGGAACGTTTAGTGATCTCTACAAACTCGCCCGATTAGACATGACCTCCAATCGTTTGCAGACTTTACCGCCGGATTCACTGTTTGCTCGCTCTCAGACAGGAGTAATTAGTCCTACGCCCTACAACGCAGTGGTAAACTTGAATTTTGGGGGAAATCCTTTGCATTGCAACTGTGAACTGCTTTGGTTGAGAAGGCTGATTCGCAGTGATGACATGGAGACATGCGCTACACCCCTTCATCTTGCAGGACGTTACTTCTGGTCCATCCCAGAGGAAGAATTTGCATGTGAGCCTCCTCTAATCACCAGGCACACACACAAACTTTGGGTTTTGGAGGGGCAAAAGGCAACCCTCAAATGCCGTGCAATTGGTGATCCTGAGCCAGTGGTGCATTGGGTTTCACCCGATGATCGTATCATTGGTAATTCCAGCCGTACCACATCTTTTCGAAATGGTACCCTTGAGCTGCTTGTGACTGTTGCACGTGATGATGGAACGTACACTTGTATTGCGATTAATGCTGCAGGGGAGGCTACATCACCAGTTGACCTAAAAGTTATCCCTCTCCCACATCGTGGAAATGGAACTGTATTATTATCCCGTGACCCTGGATCATCAGACATTACTAGAGGGAAAACCTCCAGTGGACAAAGCACTGGAACTGAATCCAGCAGTGACACCCAGGAGGCACAGGAGGATGGCAAGATAGAGGGTGGGGCAGTTGTGACTGAAGCTGTTGAGGAGCAGATGGTGGGAGTAAAAGGAATCACATCCACCTCTGCTCAAGTTAGATGGGAGAAGGGGCGACTGAAAGGAGCTAACCTGGTGTGGATGTATCAAATCCAGTATAACTGCACAGCTGATGAGACTCTGATTTACAGGTGAGTCAATAAATATATAACAGCATTCAATGTTTTTTGTATAATTTCAGCATGTTGTCTTGAAATCAGACATTTGTAAAATGTTACAAATCAGGTATTGTATGAATTAAAAATACAATAGTTTGATGACATTGCAGATGGCATTGTTGTTTTTTTAAATGGGCAATACTATGTAAAATCCCCTTATTTTTTTTTACCATTTGTACTGATGTCCCATCAGAAACATGCCTGAAGTTGTATTTACGGTTGTTCTTGCATTTTTTTATGTAACATTATATTCATTTCGGGTAGCTCAAAATGTCTATACGAAATTAAATCCTCATTGATTTCCTTCCCCTCCCACTAACTAATCAGATTTACTGCAAATGCTTTCCATTTCCATGTAGAACAAACATGCTGTCTGAGTTTCAGACAGTTCCCATAGAGTGCGTGCGTGTGCGTGCATGATTTTGGTTCTCCATAAGCAATTTTTTAAATAAAAAATTAATTTAAATTTGACAGAAGTGCAAGGATTTTGTTTATTAGCTACTAAAGATCACATTATTTGTGAGTGCTATTAGAGTGATTGCATAAGTTGTTTTTTCAATATGGAGGAAAGCATTATCAAACACAGTGACAATGTGTCCATTAACAAAATATAGTCTTACATATAAAGCACTATTACGTTACTTATTGCCATTTTTAAATAAAATGTGAACTTGATCATTTTTATACAACTTTAAATGACATGCTCTACACATATTTATAATTTTTTTTAGTTCTGATCAACAGAACAGTATTTGTTCAGTAGTGGGTGTGGATGAAGCATTGCAGTGGGTGGAACTACGGCAAATGGCACATTTTAGGGAGACTGAAAATATGAGCTGATTCAAAGCTGCTTTAAAGAGAAATATTGCATTTTGAAAATATACATTGCTAGTCTAGAGTGGTCCAAATGTGTATTCTAAATGCAATTCAAAAGGCATGATGTAGAACCTTCAAATACAAATACCAACTAATGTAACCTGTTAAAAGGAGGTACACTTTTTTAGATTATGAGCTGTGTGTAGGTTGAACTAAATTAATGGAAAGTGTAGTGTTCAGCAGTTTATTTCTCTCTTCTTCTGTAAAATCTACTTTGGGAATGAAACTCCTCTTAACTGATATTGACCTTAAATGACTTGCAGACAAGCATTCATGGGAATCGGTAACTTAAAAAAAATCATGTCCTTCGTTCTGAGCACCAGAACCAGAAGACCAGACAAAACCAAAAACAAGGGAAGAACTGTCAATGATTTGTCACCTGAAGACATAAATGTAATAGACTGATCTTTGACTGACTGCGACATAAATAAAGATAACACTTTTCTTGGCAAATTCACATTCTCCTTAAATTCCTCTCTAACTAAAGATGATATGATACCAAGAGTTTTTCATTCCCTTAATATTAGCACTAGTCCAAAGTAAATTAGGTCAGTCTTGGTAGGTGAAAACCAGTGATATAGAAAGTTGTCTGTCCATTCATCTACCTGGCTAACCATTACGCTCCAAAGAGTAACATGGCCAGGATCAGACAGAAGGACTGGAAGAGGTCAATAAAGCTGTTGAGGAGCAGATGGTGGAGCAAATACTTCAACACACAATAGCTGTGAAGCAAATAATTATATGCAAATGATTATATCCCATTACCAGTGTGAATTATCAGTAGACAAAACCTGGCACAATAGTTTACCTTTTTAATAGTTTTTTTGGTCTTATAATTAGCAGCTTTTGTGTCCTTTGAAAAGTCCAGCCAGGAAGAGAATAATTACTCGGAATTCAACAAAAACTTCCAGACTTTGTCATGATTTGTCAGTAAAAATTTAGCAATTACTGGGTCACAGGATGAATCAGTACAAATGAGTTGTGTCACTGAGAATAGTTAGACAATTTGTGGATATAAATTAATGTAAGTTTCACTTTAAAGTGATGATTTGAATTTCAACAAGCTTAAAAACATGCTTTTAAATATGATCTGCTGTCACATTAAAGGGTAATTGTTCAACAATCCACTTGTGTGCATATTCGGCTGATATAAGCAATTAATATGACATTCAACAGCACTGAAATAATGAATATGCAGTGCACTGATTCTTGTCAGCTTGATTTGTGCAGTCAGCCTCTTTTCATGGTATCAGTATTACTGGCTCCAATAGCAGGTTCAGCTGAGTTCCTGACATTTTGGAAGCATGTTCAATACATATTGCACTACTCAGAGACATTATCCATGTTATAAGTGACATCCACCCTCTTGCTGGCTGTCCATTAGAGGGGCAGGAGGATGTGATAGCGTACATATAGTGTAGGGAGTTTCAGGCTACTAACACCACCGACATTGAAATTGACAAGATCTGGAATAGGAAATAAAGAGGAAGGGTGGGACAGAGATAGAAATGGTTTGATGGAGAGCTCAAGGGAAAGAATAATAAAGTCTTTAAATGAGCTTAAACTGCAGTGCCAATAAGTATGTCACAACCTATCTTGCTGACGACCACCACAACAAGAGGAAGTGGAGCAGAGAGTGAAAATCGAAAATGAGAGAGATTACTGGTAAAGGGAAAGCTTTTATCAGGTCTTTGGTTTGGTTGGGATGTGCAGCTTTACCAAGGACAATAAACAGTAGACAGAGATAGAGGATATGCCAGTAGAGGGATGCAACTACAGGATAGAGGAAAGGAAGTGATGATGGTGGGAGAAAAGAGTCTGTTTTAAAGATTAAGTAAGTGAGACAAATATAAAAGCTCTTTCTGCTTCATCTTTCTTTCAGCCTACATTCTCACCGTCTCTATTATTAGACCATGCTAATAATTGTCTGTTTCTGTGTCACCAGTTTGCAACACATATTCTTGTCAGTTTGTACTGCAGATTAGAAATCATTTGACAGTGTGAATGTAGATAAAAGATGAGACAAATCTAAATTTTATAAATTTTCATCTCTCAAAGGTCAATCAAGTGTTCAATGCTGACAATTCTGAAGAATTGTCTCATTGTTGCTTAACAATTTATAAGGGCCCAAAGTTTAAAACGAACTCTTGTAGTACCAAATGCACTTTGAATAGTCTACAAATTACATGTAAACTGTATCGAAACCTAGCACTTTGTCATAAAAATGTGTATGTTTACATAAAAGTATATAAACAACTTTTTTGTTTCCTTTTAAATGTAAAAACCTTTTACCTTAATATGATTTGGTAACACTTTATAATAACTACACATTACTAATAATTTATTAAGCATTAACAAATAACTATTAAGTCATTTATAAACCATTGTTTCTATCATTTATAAATTAAACTTTTCACTATTTAGAAACCAGCTAGTTATTAGTTGTAAGTGAATTTTGAGATCATTTACAACATGTTAGTAAATGATTATTTAACTTTTTAAAAGCAGATTCATACACCTTATTATTCAGACGTATAGTAACTGCTACTAAGTGTGATCTTAAATGCTTTAAAATACATAATCCTACTGATGCTCATGATTAGTTCAGGTAGGTATAAAGTATTAACTAGCTGCTAGTTAACTGTTTGTGTCAGCTTATCTAAAGTGATGCTTATTTATCGTTTATAAAGCTGTTTTTGTGAGCTCTTTTAAAGTGAGGACTAATTATGACTTATAAAACATTAATAAATGAGATATAAATGCTTGGTTTTATTCTAATTTGATGAAAAGCACACAGTATAGAGGGAACCAAACCATTTAAATATTTAATATCGATTGTTAATGTTTTACAAAGCATGAATGGTCCTCACTTTAGATGAGCTCACACAAACAGTTAACTAATAGCTAATAAATGCTTTATAACTATCTGTATTACAGTAGGATTATGTGTTAATAAAACATTAATAAAAGCATTTACTCCCACACTTAGTAACGATTACTATATATCTGAATAATAAGATGAATAAAGGTGCTTTTATTAATATGCATTAATTAACATTTTCTAAATTATCTCATTAATCACTTACAACTAATAACTAACATATTTTTAAACGCTGAAAAGTTTCATTTGAAGATGCTTAACTGATCTTCAATAAAGCACGGATTTAGTGTTATCAATCATATTATACAGGCCTTTATAACCCAGGAATAAAGCCTTTAAACTTATAGTTATAAAAAGCTTACAAATGTGTAATAACATAAAAACAATGCTTTATAAACGACTTAATTACTATTTGTTAATGCTTTATAAACGATTAGTAGTGTGTGGTTATTATAAAGTGCTACCTATGATTTTAGGGTGCATGTGAAGAAGCTCAATGATGCTCACTGTATGGAGAAGTGCCAAACATATGCTAAACAATATGTATATTTTCTTTTGGATCATATCATAGAGTGAGAAATGATGAAGGAAATCAAATATTATTTGAATCAATGCTTGACAACTAGATCCGGAAATACAATTATAGAGCTCACAGACAAAGACAACGAGTTTTGTTTTTCATCCGCAATACTAGCAATGGTCAATAAAAAAGCAGACCTAGTTCAAAAGAGTTCAAGAATTCAGAATTGGTGACAATAGTCCTTCGCATATGTAAAAAAGTCTGGAATAATTTTAGCATACAAGATGGAATAATCTTGTATCCAAACAGAGAAAGCAGAGCAAGTACTGTGGGTTCTGTGATGCCCTGTAGTGTAGTTGGCAGAACCAACAGTGGCAGAACTAATGCGTTTTTATGGTTATTTGTGGAAGTTCAAATACTTGAACTTTGTTGGATATTGGTGGTGGAAAAGGGAAATGAGTTGAGGTTATATGGCATCCATGCAAGAACATTCTGCATGTTTTCCACTTAGTGGTCTTAACACAGTTAGAAATGAGTTCAAAGGAAAAGATGACTGCTTTATTTACATGTTGGCTTGATATTAAAGCAAAACATTCTGCCAGGTATTAAGCAATCTGGCTGTTTTTCTCTCAAGATTACTTTCAAAATTCATCTCACATTCTAAGAGCATCTATTATAAGATAGATAAGCTTTACAGACTCATACTGCAAAACCTACACTCAGGTGATTTCCAAAACAGCCTCATAGGATTGTGATGCAGAAAGTCATTCTTTGCTAAAGTAACTTTTGCTGACCTCAAGTTCAAAGATATTTGGCTGAGCAAAACATCAACATTAAGCTAGTTCTGAGCTGAATTGACACCGCATAAATGTGGTTTTAACAACTATTTGATATTTCAGGGCTGTTGGTTGTATACGTATATTTTTTAGTGGATTCAAAATGTATTCTTGGTAAAAATGGAGTTGATATTCTTCAGTAGGCAGAATTATCTTTTAATTGAAATGGAGATGCTGTATAACATAATGTCATTACTTTAAAACATTCACAGCATCCTTGAAAATAGCATGTTTCATTTAACAAACAAAGAGATGAAATATGAACTTATTACCCGTAGTCTATAAATTACATTCTATATTTTGCTTGAAGTTGACAGCACCAATCAGCAGAATAGACAAGTAATTATTAAAAAAAAATATCTGCGTGTAAAACCTCAGCAATATATAAACATAAAAACTCACAATAATGTTGCTTTAATATGGATGCCATATCTTTTTAGTTACTGGAAGAAATAGAGTTTTCCTTAACAGTTCTAAAATGTCATTACTAACATTTACATTTAGCTAGTTCTAAGCCCAAAATTATGTCACAGAAATGTGATTTTTAACTACTATTTGATATTACAGGGCTGCTGCTTTGTAGATCTTTTTGAGTAGGTAGGAATGTCTTTTAATTAAAATGTAGATGTATAACACAACGCAATTAATTTGAAACATTACCTACATCCTTGTAAATAATTGTTTTCTGTTAACAAACTTAAAGAGATAAAGAGTACAAACTTATGTGCCATAGTCTATAAATTACATTCTATCTATTGCTAGAAGTTAACAGCACCAATCAGTCGAATACACAAGTAATTATTAGAAAAAACATATTTTTCTCTGCGTGTAAAAACTAAGTCATATAAAAACATACAAAACTCACATTAATGCTGCTTTAATATGGATGCCATATCTTTTCAGTTACTGGAAGAAATATAGTTTTCTTTAACAGTTCTAAAATGTCATTACTAACATTTACATTTAGTTAGCTCTAAGCCAAAATGGTCACATAAATGTGGTTTTAAGAACTATTTCATATTACAGGGTTGCTGGATGTATATCTTCTTCAGTAAGTAGGATTACCTTTTAATTGAAATGTAAATGATGTATAACACAGTGTAATAGAAACATTCTATCATTCTTTCCTTGTAAATACATTTTTTCTGTTACCAAACTTAAAGTGAAGAATATGAACTTATTCAACATAGTCCATAAATGACATTCTATTTATTGCCTGAAGTTGACAGCACTTATCAGTAGAATAGACAAGTAATTATTAGATAAATGTCTTTTTCTGTGGCTGTGAAAACTCTACGATATAAAAAACATAAAAACTCACATTATTATTGCTTTAATAAGGATGCCATATCTTTTCAGTTAATAGAAGTAATATATTTTTCTTTAAGAGTTCTAAAATATCATTAATAAGAGTAGTTTGAAAATTAGAAACAAACATAACCCTCCTAACAATTCCTCTGAATATAAACTCCACTTTTAAAGACAAACAAGCAATGCTGATCTACTCTGCCAGTATGTGGACCTGGCTCTCAGATAGGTCACTGGTTCATAATTAGCCAGAGGCCTTCATGAACAAAGTGTGCACACGATTCCTCCAGGTACTCCAGTTTCCTTAAAAGAGTCCTAAAACATTCTTCAGATGTTATTTCGACTCTCAATTAGCCCTAACAGTTAACACGAATGTAAATGGCGAGTCTACGTGGCCCTGTGATGAACCTGTCTAGGGTGTAACCCCTGACGTTCACCCACTGCGCGTTGGGATCCACATGACACTAAAAAGGATTTAGCGGCTACAGAAACTGGATGTACATCATTCTTTTCTTGTTTAAGAACTGTATTCTGTACAAGAGCAAATTTAACTGCCATAACGATCAAACCAATGCACTTAACACGATCATTATCACGTTGTCATTCACACTAAGGGCTAAAATAGTATCCACCCACATACATATGAACTCAGGTTTATGGACTTGTTTTCAGAGATCTTATTCGACTTTTAACTTTATGTTATGGTCAACAGATGCTGACCTGCAAGCTTGTGTTCTAAAACTTTACAAATATATCAGCTACAGAATCCTCCACTGAATACAGCTACTGGAATATGGTTTCGTGTTTATTTGAACATTTATCTGCTCTTGTGCCTGGAAACATCATGACAAGGGCATACAGAGGCACACAGAGACTCAAAATAAAAAGCTATGAGAGGGCAGACTGGACGACCTTGAGCTGTAACTTATAATTTACAGCACAGCCAGGCTTAATAGTTTCCGACCCCAATGACAGAGCAGCTCTGCTAGACACTGTGTTTATGTCCATGCATGCATTAAAATGTATGTGGACCGGAGAGACTGAAAAAGGAGGCTATACACATATATATATATATATATATATATATATATATATATATATATATATATATATATATATATATATATATATATATATATATATATAATAATAATCCGGCCTTCAATTAACAATTAGGCTTCAGTTTGTATTTTATTTATCGATCTAGTAGTTAGTAGTGATTAAAAGTAACAATTTATAACTCATTCAGACATAATTTTTAAGTGATAAAGTAAAAATAGGATTCAATGTCTGATTTTATGTTTAGTGCAAACAGATTTGCATATTTGCTTTAAAAGTTAATTTAATTTATTGCAGAACTGCTTACAGTTAAGTAAATCATATATTTTTTTATTAGCCCACACTTTTGCTATGCATGAACTGGAGCATCTTGAAGCTCGCATTGGAATAAACAGAGGTGTAGATCAGAAAGAGGAAACGATCACTGTTTAAAAGTCTTCCAAA
This sequence comes from Danionella dracula, assembly GCA_900490495.1. Lineage (NCBI taxonomy): Eukaryota > Metazoa > Chordata > Actinopteri > Cypriniformes > Danionidae > Danionella > Danionella dracula. The sequence continues at coordinate 1,491,258 of UELW01000578.1, forward strand.
ATACGATATTTATGAGCAATATTTTTGCAGCAGATTTTAGTTTAGAGGAAGTCAATTCTATGATGTAAAAAGGTGCCTTATTGTCACATGCAATGTCAATTGACTAGATCTACTTTACTTTAGCAACACTATTGCAAGTCCACAAAAATACAATCCACAATTAGAAACAGTCTTATTCAACCAGAAATCAAATCTAACTGTATGTATCAATACATAGCAATATATATATTTTTTTGTTTGTTTTAATAATAACTTTAATTTATTTACTATACAGAAGGTGAAGTAAGTAAAGCAAGTATTTATTTCATTTTCAGTGGTTAAGGATTAAAGATATAAGAAAGAAGAAAAAACAAATGCAGCATTTTACAAAATTCATATAACATGACAAATTTCAACATTTTACCTTTCTTTGTTCCAATGAGGTATCCTAATCAATGCTAAACACCTGAAAAGATTACCTGAAAAGGCCATCATTGGCACCCTCCATCAGAAGAAAATACAATTGAAAAAAAAAAACTGGATGCTCAAATATAGCAATATGTTAATATGCGGGGTTTTTTTTTCATTTTACAAATTATTGAGAGGAAGGGAAAAGATTGGTGGAAAAGATGCAGTAGTTACAGGGATTGTCAAGCAAGTGTGATTCAGAAATCTGGTGAGCTTCAAAAAGAGTAGCATGAGGCTGATGTCAGTGCATCTCAAACCACCATATTTAGTCCGCATGAAAGTGGTGAAGTTGCTTTGCCTGCTTTGAGAAAGCTTGTGTAGAACAATTTGCACATCAGCTTGAGATTTTTATGCTTTGTTGACTCTCTTTGTTGACTTCTTCCCAGAGAGAATTTGGCAAAATTTTACCATAAGAGCACACACGGTCTAAAACAAACATTGTTAATGTTCAGTTACGCCTTCAATAAAAGTCCTCTTATTCAACAGCTTTCCCTCAATCTGACATGATATTAAAAAAAATAATAATAATACAAAAAACATTATATCATACAATAGTGTAAGTCTCCATTTGTAAAAGCATTTTTTTAGACACTTATTATTGATAAAAAAAAATAAGGTTATTTTTACATAATTTTTACTGAAAAACTCTTTCAACTTCTTTATAGGACTAATATGTAGTGTCATACTTTTTTTAAACAGAAGGATAAAGAAGACAAAAAATAAGCCTGCTTAATAATGGGTCCGAAGCTATACTGTAATGTGTGAAGTTCTTGATCTAAACCTCCAATTACATGTCAGCAAAAGATCTATTGTTTGGGAAGGTCTTCATCTGACTAGCTGTGTGCCACAAGAGCAGCTAGTACACTTCCATTATTTAGCTACGAACGAGAGAACAATGGAACGAATGTCTAAGTAAAATAAGGCTCCGCTGTGATGGAATGTGGGGAAAGTAATTGCTTCAAGTTATTAACCGCCCACTCTTTCTCTGCCTCATTTTTCAGGATTTTGCCCCCCACAAGTGACAGCTTCCTCCTGAAAAACTTGGTCTCAGGCTCAGACTATAATCTGTGCGTGCTTGCCATTTTTGATGACACAATCACTTCCATGGCTGCCACAAAGGTCCTTGGTTGCAGCCAGTTTAGCACCAAGGACAATTACCCAGACTGTCGTTCTCTTCAAGCCCACTTCTTCGGTGGAACTCTCACAATTCTGGTTGGGGGTGTTGTTGTGGTAACATTGCTGGTGTTCACCGTGGCATTGATGGTACGACATCGCGTATGCAGTAACCATGATAATCATCATGAGCTTGGAGAAGAGTTGGGGTGCTCAGGAACTGATTCCCCACCTCTCCCAGCAAAAGGAGCCAATGTCTTTTCACATAGTAATGGGAATGGGAATGTGATGATGGTGGTGCTGCCTAATAACCTTGCTCCAAAACAAAAAGTGCAAGAGGGAGCGCTGGTTTCAGCATCCAAAACATCAAAAGTGAAACCAAAAACTCCCCCAAAGCCCAAAGTGAATGTGGAGAAGTTTATAGGAGAACTGGAAATTGAGGCGGGGGCTGTCAACTCTCTTCCACCTTACAAGAAAGAGCAAATGTATTACACCCCAAGCAATCATTCCCTGTCCACACTGCCACGGTCATCACGCCAAACAGGCGTTAAATCTCTTAAACTCCACCCAGCCACACTGGACACAAGGAAGCAATGTAGTATAAGCTTGGTGCCACCAGTTCCGAATCGGGACAGGCGGTTTAGCACAGGAGGGGGGATCATTGTCTGTCGAGGGGGACAAGAAAGCCAGTGGAATTCTTCACTAGCCTATCAGAGCCCGGCTCTCTCCCATGAGAGATCTCCTCATGGTGCATTGTGCTACAAGAGAAGTTCTTCGTTTGATATGGGTGAAATCGCAACAACGGCCTGCTACAGTTATGCCAAGAGACTTAGTGTAATCTGGACCAAACGCAGCCAGTCGTTACACGGAATGCTTGCCCAGAACAGCTCAGGTACAAGCACCTCAACTACCAGCAGCAGTAGTGAAGATTTCCAAACTCTGCATGCAAGAGGATACATCCGAGCCCACAACACAACTAAAGTAAATTCCAACCCACCAAGATTAGAGGTGAGCACGCATTCAAAGAAGCAGAAGGATGAAGAAAAGAACAAAGAAAAGGTAGAAGGACTTGAAGAGAGTGTACTGTAGGGAAATACAAGAGTGAGAGATGATCTTTTAGAAAAATAAAGACATGCTGCTAGGAGGGAAAAGCATTTTGGAGGGAAATTATTGTATATTGTATAGTTGGAGCTGAAAAAAAAGCTAACCTACACTGCTGATTTTGGGCTCTGAATACTAAAGTGGTTCAGAGATGAGCTTTTTGAATTTACTTTACAGAAAAGACCCTTGAGATATCCCAGATAACCAGCTAAACCAGCTGTTTATACTGGATGTTTTTGAAGATCTTTTGTTATACCACAACTACTGATGAATCATGCAAAAAAGTGCATGCTAAATCAAATTCTAGTCGTGTGGGAATATAAGAAAACTGCAAACTTTTTTTGTAAAATGCACTAAACCATAGAACAGACCAGAGAATGAACAAACAGAAACTCATCTGGACGTGTGGGAAAAATGGTTTGTCTTGTGAACACATGGATTACAGGCACAGCGCCAGCCAGCAGACATGCAGACTCATGCCCAATCGATCAGAAAAGATCAATTAATGGCAGCAACCATGGTTTTAGAGAAAATGTGGAATGTAGCGGACGTACACTGCAAGAGTACATGTGCACAAAAGGAACAATGGTGGCATGATTTCAAGACTTTTGGAACATAAATGGGCATTGACCGACTATTGATATTTTGTTTGTGTGAGGCTGTACTGTGTTTGTTTGTAAGTGTGTAGCTGAGTGATTGGATTACTGCATCACTGGATGTACTGTACCATATAACCACCATTGTCAAGTACAGTCATGTGTTCTGAAGCAAAAGGACTATTCTGTTGCCAGAAAGTTGAAAAATCGTAAAAACATATATTGAATAAATTACAATTTCAAGATTTAAGATTCAATGAATTTCTTACATTTCAAATGTTTTGTTTAAAGAAATTGATGCATAAAATCTCTTCATGTTATCAGATGTTTCCATGATTTTTATTGAGATTAGAAATTAAGAATAAAATGATGGAAATCTGTTTTAGCGTCCATTTTAATTTATTTTACTAAATGAACCACCACCACTTCTTTACTGATTATAATGTCTATAATAAGAAATGTGAAAAAAATCTATTTATGTATCGATGTCAAGGTATTTACTGAATACTATTGACTGACAGCCTGTACGGTGCTATTAAGCAAAGCAAAAGTAGAATCATATGTGAAATTACAACACTAAACAAATGCTTGATTTATGTTTTTATGTTAATTAAGTTTATGTATGTTAAGTTGAAGTTTATTTCATCTTCACTATCATTTGGAAAAAGATGTTTTCTGAAAGACAGCCTTATGTGGGACACTGAGCTGAAAAGCTGAAGAGAGTGAGCATAACAGATAGAGATCGAAAACAGAGAGAGGGAACATTTTGTCCTTAATGAGCACATTAACAGTATTTTGGTAAAGTAAGTACTGGTAAAGGAAGGGAAATATAGGAGTTGTTTTTGTGTGTGTGGGTGGCCCCGGGTGCTTGTGCATAGATGGACATAGCGTATGGTTGCATCGACACAATTTATTTGTCTTCACTCTATAAATGACATACTTGTAGAGGTCTTGGTACATGGCCCAAAAACGGATACCAGTCAGGACTGAAGGCTCTCGTGTTCTGTCTTGAAACAGTGTTAAAGGATTTTAATAATTCAACGATTGATGAAAATTCTCTTATGCTTTAGCCCACTTAAAGGTGTAATTCCATGTTGAGCCTTTTAGTGGGTTTTATAGTGATTTATTAGAGTAGATTGCATAAAAAAATCAAACCATGGACGTTCCCGAACAAAAAAAGGTCATTTGTTGCTTTAAAAAGGGGTTCATCCGCATCATTGATGACGTCACCATTCAATCGTTCTTCGAATATTTAAAATACGATAAATATATATTAGGAAAGCCATGAAACATGACATGATACAAGTCCATTGTGAAGGACAATGCAAGGGTGATAAATTATGACTTTTGAAAATGTAGGTTCTTCTAGGAACAGCTCACATTCAAAAACAAATCCATTCACTATTAAAGAGTGAATGAACGTAAGCTTGTGATCTGTGTTATATAATGGGATCTCTGGGATTTTGATAAGATTAAGAGTGGCTCTGTATTCATTGTGTTCATGGCCAGCTGTGTGTCTAAAAGTGGTGGCCCGGAAAAAAGTGCTATTTCTTACCAAAATATGTGAGATGTATCCTAAAATTAAGGGCATCTAGTTCTACTTTGCATGCCTGTAGCAAATTTTGTCCCATTTTGACTCGTTAAAATTACTTTGATTGATGTATAAATGCTCAAACAGTTTATTATTACTTTGTTTCTGCACCAGTCGAGCGCATAAACTAGTTCATCTTTAATAAGCTGGCTTCAGGTTGGCCAAATATGAACCTGTCATCCAGAGCCCCGGGTTTTTATTCTTGAATCACAGCGTTCTTGAGGCATAGGCAATGGTGGATTTTATAAGGTACATTAATAATGCGGCAAAATTACATTTCGTAGCAAAACTAAAGACAGAAGTTTCAGATTGCATAAAATAAGACATTATGGTAGAGAAAAAGTACTTACCACAAACAAATAATTTTTTTGAAGCACAGGGGTTGCTATATTTGTGTTACTTAATATTTTGTTAGTTTTAAGCAGTGAGACACAGTACCATAAAAAAGTAAAAAAAAAAATTAAAAAAAACTAACCTAAACAAAAAAATCCATGTGAAGTGAAATATAATACAGCCCATTGTACAAAGGAAAATTAGGCAGGACACACCCGTTTTGTCTGATATGTTACAATTATGGAACCTTTGATTAAACAGATAATTTGTTGTACATAACTTGTCAATAATAATCTTATCTAAAACCAACAAATTGAATAGTTATGTGGCTGTTGTGTGAACAAGCTAAATTTGGTTAAATTCCATCCAGGGTATTCTTATAATAATCACAGTAAATCTTACATTCTCTCTAAAAATTTGAATTTTGGACAGCATTCACTGTGACATAAAGTAAGATTATAACATTGCATATTTAAAAGCATCTGCTAAATGCATATATGAAAAGGGTTTTATTTTAATGCAAGTAAAAAATTTTATTAACTGACTTTGTAACAGATTTTTTCACAAATACTTAGACAAAAATTATATATGTATATAGATATTAGAAGACAGGGATTGCTTCTTAGCATTTTTTTTTATTAATATGAAAGGAGGAAACTGACTTGACAGCACAGTGATCAGTGCATAACAAGATACAAACACCAATTAGGGTACCTTCTGCACCTCACAGAAATATCAAGTCAAAAGGTTATAGCTTCACTAAATGACAGACAGCTCTCTGATGTTATTTTCAAGAAAAGGCAACATAACGACTGTATTTTTTAGATAAGAGCACAATTCTCCTTCACCTTTTGAATTGCACACTGTGTGCCCTCTAAAGCTGTTATACATTTTCAGTCATGTACTTATGGGTTTTATGGATTTAGGATGGTCCAATGTTGTTATGCAGTATAGTTTCCTGCATATTTCCGATAGTTTTGCTTTAGTCACAGAGGTTTTAAGGGCTGTTTAAACCAAATAGTAACAGTATGCTGTCTATACACCTTTAGAGCAATATAAATGTCCCTTAAAAACAAACTCAGCAATATTATCAGGAAGTTAACGTTGAGTCAAAGGTGAAAAGTTAAATTCAGCTGAACTTTCGTGCAAAGTGTAAAATCAAATGATATAGACTTGTGCTTCCGGTCGGTGGAGTTAACATGCATTTGAATGGAAGTCTAGGAGTGTGCAGTGTGGCCACATATTGCAGCGAGAAAGCAGAAATTTCATGGAATGCCTCTGCTCTATATAAGCATTCTGCGCATATGCATGTACATCAGCCGAATGCTCTGACTGTGAATTCAGCACAAATGTGTCTTACAGTCTCTATTATCCAGTGCAGGAAGAAGTCAAACCTGCTATTACATATAATAATAACAACAAAAAATAAAATGCTAATAAGCAACTGTTTTGTTTTCATATACACATGTGCATGTACCCCACATCCCAATTTGCCTGACGACAACCCATAGCAAATCCATAATATTGTGAAGAGGAAGGTCTGAAAAACAAGACCCAAAAATGACTGACAGACACTATCAGAGCAACCTGGACTTTCATAACACTTGAGTAGTGTCACAGAGTGATCGACTTCATGTCTTGCTGCACTGCTGCTGTAATTCAGGCAACATTACCAGAAATTAGGCACTGAGAGCTGTACATACTTCATATTCAGATGTGAACAAAAGTCATTTTTATTGGGCTTAAGTAAGGAAATATACATTTTAAATATATTGACATTTGGGTAAATAATGAATACAATAAACACATTTGCTCTTTTTTATTTAATGTTTTATCTGAAAAATATCTGAAAATACATACGTTATTTTCAGGATATTTTAATTATATACCGAGCACCTGTAACGTGCATTGGGTCTGCTAGCCATTTGTTGTCATTATACTGCTAAAGTATCTAGGTTCTAGTGGAAATTTAAACACCTGATTATGTTTATGTTGATCACCCAATTAGTATGCATGATAGTGTGCATGATACTGTGCATACTTGAGTGTTCATATTCTTTCAACTCCAAATCCTTTTGTTCTGAGACACACAAATTGCTGAATGAATATAGAACTTTCTGGCACGGCAACAAGAAACGCCAGCTTGTTCTGGCAGCCAATAAGAACTGCTCACAGAATGACAAAGAAATTTGTTAGCAATGATTTATAACAACAAACACAGGCTTGAAATGAAAACAAATTTCTGGACACCTCTTATGGCATCTTAAAATGGCAGAACATGATTCCATGCAATGGAAAGGTTGCCTCTTCTGAAATGTCCAGATAACCCAAGACAAATGAGTAAGAGAAGGAATTTATTTTCTCTTTTAAATAGAAACTTTTCCGCAGCACATTTCAGTCGCAGGGGAATGAGTGAGGCGCCCCATGCACTCAATACATGGCTGAAAATCTAATCAAAACAATCCACAAATATCAGTATTTTTGGAATTATCATAACAATCTGGGAAACCATGTATATTGCATACTATCTCATACAGTCAAGAAGAGGGACATTCCTAATAATGCTACGAGAATGGAAGTCACATAAATTGAAAAGCCATCCTTTCTGCTGCTGATAACAGTGTGTTAACTGATGACAAACTTTACTTCAAAGTGTCTTTATTTATGTTAAAGAGAGGAATGTTGTAAAACTGTAAACAAACACGAGAAGATGTAATTCAGCATTTTTAAATGCGTATCATCCTTTATCTGTATATTTTCTCTCTTCCCTCTTAATGGCAGGAAAAACTAATTACAGATTGTCATTCTTACTTTTGTTAATGAGAAGAACAAGTGAAAACTGATTAAAATTATATTATTATGATCATATTATATGATTATATGGTAAAGTTATACGAATGAAAACTACTGTTATCTGTTTTAACAATAAGGAATTCATATATATATATTCTAAATTTGGAACTAAGAATGATCCATTACAGAACATAAGTTAAAGTCAAGGTAGCCAGATCCGGCCTGCAAATATAATATCTATGGCCCTCGGATGATATTTAGTTACCATTGAAATCGACCCGCATTCTGCAGCTGCACACAAGTGTTTTGCAAGAACAAAACTACAATCCCCACAGTTCAACAGTACCCTGCAAACTCAAGATTATAAATAAATGTTTTTTTGCATGTATGTATGTATGTGTGTGTGTGTGTTTCATATTTTACTATTTGAAAGCAGTGATTGGTAGGCACAATAATGCATTTTCTGATACATTTTTCATTTCATTCATCTTATTAATAAGGATATTTTTTTTCTTTTGAGGGACTTTTACTTTTGTGCCATTTGCCTGTTGAAATGATTTCCTTTGAAATTACTGCCAGAGCGGGGAGAAAATAAGGCTTTGCTAAAGAAATAATATAATATACGGTCCAATAGGTTATAAGCAATCATTACAATATGTTTTAATAAACATTTAAACAATCCGGCCATCTGCTTGTAGCGAATTAGTTTTTTGGCCCTCTGTGATATTTGGCTTTGTCATCTCTGCATTACAGTGACAGTCCACTCTTTATTTTAGTAATAACTACTGTTAGGAAATATGTTAATTTCAAACTAGGTCCTCCTCAAACTTTGATCCATGCTAAACATCAATGCAATAGATATTTTAAAAATCCACAGAAAGGGTTCTTTAAACAAAGACTGCAAAATTAACAATAACATAGGCAGAAGGTTTTTGGTAATCTGGAGAAATAGATATAGTTTAAAAAAAGGATAATTTTACAATTTTTTTATAACTTCGAGACACTGGGACATTTCATAAAAGTTTCTCCTAAGAAAACACACAATGTATTTTCTAAAACACATCACAGACTAATCCGTCACATTCATGAATTCAATAAGCATAGACATGCATCATTTTCCTTTAAACCTTGTTTTTGTTTCATCAGAAAAATAACCAAGAATCTTGATTCACTTTCTAGTTCTAGTTTCTTGAACCACTGACCACCCCCTGCTGAGAGCTTCTGCTGCCAACTATCTATTCTCTTCGCCCCTGCACAGCCTCTCTCTTTGTCTTGATCTCTTTCAGTGGTGCAAGCCTTGCACTTGTCATCCCCCCCACAGAGCAAAGCCCACACTAGAGATAACACAAGACATCCTCACCACAGACCAGCTTCACACCGCCAATGCCAAGTGTTAACTGGAAGCAAAGATGTTCCTGTTTTCAGCACTAGGGATGTTTGTGTAATATTCTCTTGAGGCTTTGCTGAGCATCGCAAGATGTCTGACCGCTGAATGAGAAAATAATTTAAAAGACTCAAAGGTGTCTTGTTCCAATTCCCTGTCTGACCATCTCTGGAAATGTGTTCGATCAGCTACCTTTATTTATTCATGGACAGATTAAGAGCTCTGTATGGACCTTGGAAGGAAACATCTCGAATTTATAAAGATTTTACTTGTTAGTGTCTTTTTTACAGTAAGTTTTAATCTTTAATAATGTAGATGTTTAAATAAAAAAAACATCTCCTTAACTCCAACACCATATGCTATTCTTCAGCTTATATTTTGTTAATGCTCTCTTTTGGTATTCTGAGTTCCCTGGAATAAATTGCTAATAGCTTAAGGTTTAACAAAAAGGCACTTAGCGGCCGCATCAAGCTAAATACATAAATATATGGACATGAATAAAACAAGGACACATGTCCAGCAACACTATTTAGAGATGATAATGCAGACTGGCTTCAAATGAGGTAGCTAATCAAAAAGACTGAATCATAACAGAGAGAAAGAAAATACTGAAAACAGCAAGAGAAAGACTAAGATATTAACTTATAAGTGAATGATGCACAATTTTGGATAAACACATTAAAGATAAATGTGCAGGAAAAACACAAGTCTTGTATTAATTTTCTCAAGGGTGATGACAATTAGCAAGTGTGCTATCAAATGCAATCAATCCAATCAGCCATATGTAAATTGAGGCACCAACAATGATTTGAGAAACACTTTGTCATTTTCACATTTTAACAGGTGCAAAAATAAACCGCATAAAAACCAGAGGTTTTCTGTTGTTTGCTTATGGGTCACATATACACATTAGAATTCATTATAGAATACCGTATTTCTGGACCATAATCTCCTGTTTATATAATAGCTGTTAATGAAATGCGGAAGTTGAATGATGTTGGCATAAGAAAGCTTTTTTTTAACAAATGTTCTAATTATATGGGAATGTCATTTATTTTTTTAAACATTTAAAAAATATGTATGTAATAAATATGTATATATATTTATGTGTGAATGTTTTCTGTTACAACAGGGAAGAGAAACATCTGCGGCATATATATGAAAATAAAACTGTTGTTAACAAATATAGTTGAAGGTGCTCATTTCAGGTTAATAAACAGATGAATAAATAGAATGACTTGCATATTTTTTTAACAATGAAAAAGGAGCTTGTTATGGATTAATGGCACGATCACAGGGTCCTACACCATTCAACCTAATGTGAGCAGAGAACCTCTTGACTTTAATCAAGAGGGTAGATGGGCAAAGAAAATGGACGGACAAGTGGTAGTTTGAACATGAAAAAATTCTCAGAACCAACCAAAAATAAAAAAACATGCAGCACATGTTTTTATGTAAATTATGACAGACATTGCTCAAAAGAGACATTACAATATTAAGTACGTTGATGATTCTACAACAAAAGAACAATCAATTTAGTTTCAAGCAGTCAGTTTGATTGTCAGGTTGTGGTGGCCAAGAGAAGAATACAGACCCCAATTGCATGACAGATTTAAATAATATTTTATTAAAGAAACAAATAACAAGCCCAGTATAACTAGGGCAAATAAAGGAAACCCCACAATGGGGAAAACAAAGACTAGAAACACAAACTAAACGACTGGAATGCAAAAGCAAAGAAATTCAAAGATTACTTACTTCAACTGTATGAATAACTCAACACATTCACCACAGAATCAGTAGTAATATATACTTATAAAGGTAAAGCTTATAAAGGTGAACCAATCAAACATAATGAGGGACTCCCAGGTATACTAATTGAAAGATCTAACTAGAAAACGAGTAGGGCTGGGAAAGGTAGGAAAACAACAAGACCATTGTTGCATCCCAACACGAACACAATACACTGCAGCCTTAAAGTAGTTACTCATTTTCAGCAGAATTTAGTTTGTGCATGATCTGGGATGCACTAAAACATCACGTGACAGAAGTAGTTGTGTCACGTCATCAGGCACGATGTGTGCGAGAACTTAGCTCCTTCTTTTGCTTTACTTCATTAAAAAATATTCTAATAAATATAATACTCTCTATATTGATATTGTTTATTTATGTGCATCTTCTTTAAAAATGAGTCATATCACAGAGAGGGCCGTTTGTTCGGGTCCCAGAGAAAACTTCTTTGCCGAGCACAGGGGATTGTGGGTAATATCCGCCGGTTGAGCGTTCATGGGAAACAGCATAAACAAAGAGTGATAATTGAAAAGGTAAAACAAATGTGGAATGAGGAAAGGACTGATGATTATCTGTCACCTCAAGACAAGGATTTACAAAATAGATATTTGATAGATCATGACATTGAGCAATCTCAAGTCACAACAAATAATTTATTTAATGGAGAATAACTTACATTATGGATCACAGTATGTTAAATATTGTCAGCTTTTTAAAGGGAGAAAATCTAAGTTTTCTTTTAAATAGAAAATATGACAGAGTAAAATACACATATTTGAGGGCTGTGGAGGTTTATAAAATGTACTTTTAAAATGTATGATCCCCCTACAGAGGTTATTAGGATTTCTATAACAACATTTGTCATGATTTAACCTGTAAACCTAATGGCTATGCTTTTAAGCAAATGAGGAGCATTTGCTCAGGGTGTTTGCATACAGCAAAGAATGTTCTAATTGGAATTACAGTAATCCCATTCGAGATGCTCCAAAACCAAACAGGTTTGGGTTGAGGAAACAAATATCTACCATTAAAGCCTGTCTATGCGGTTTAATTTGGATACTTTTATTATTATATTCAGAGTAGAGCTTTCTAGAGTAGTCTAGCTGAAACAATTCTGATTTACAACCCACACTGTTGTGTTTTTTAAGAGCACATTAAAAGGTTGTATGCATATCATTTAGGTTAAATATTTAGCATTTTTGACATGGAAAAATATTGCTTTAGAAGCATTTCCTAAAAGCCTACATCCAAAGAGAATTAACTGAAGTTTGCTTATTTCCCAATTTAAGAGCTAGAGAAGGACTACATAGTGTAGCTTTACTGAATATAAAATGTGTAATTATGATTTATTGCTAAAAGGTTTATTGTTATGGCTTATTGACTTTTAATTCAAGTGCCTCTCCTCAGAACCATTCCATTGGTATCAATTCAGAAGGTACCATGAGCTTGGAATAATATTTCTTTGTTGTTTACTGTTGTTTCCGGGAATTTTAGATAACATTTACATGGTGAAATCAGATTTGCAGGTGAATTTTGTTTTTTTTGCAGGAAGTTGACCTTTTAAGCTGAGTGCTGTAATGATCTCTTACACCTTGTCTATTCCTGAACTCGAAATGGAGGGTATAATTGAGCTGTAGATCTAAAGGGAAGATCATTAGAGTTAGCGTCTCATATCTCACCATTGGTTCCCTCTCCATTGTAGTTTTATTTTGCATGCAAGTATAAGACCATTCCTTTGTCTCGAAATATGTTAAGCTACCTACATATCATTTAGAAATTTAAATATTGAAAAATATCGACACATTTGAAAAAAGACAAATCAATTCTGAATCAATAGTACTTCAAATAAGACTATAAAGACTGAAAGGTGCATGGCAAAGTATTTTCTTGGTAAGGAAAAAAAGATTCTACCATGCACTTATTTAGCTAGGCTACAGTCTGCTATTAAGGAAGCTTTTACAAATTCTATATAATCCTTTTTAAAAGAATGTCAATGTCAATGCAGCAAGCACAAAATATGAGCACAATGACCAACAGAGAAAAACATTTCCAAAAGATATATAATGTATCCGTCATAACCCACCAGCAAAACAATTCAGTAGATTCCATTAAAACATACTGCTTTTAAAAGACATTATCTAAGAAAAGCCAGTTAAAGCAGTCTTGTTTTCTTTAAACCAAGGACAAATTGTTTATATGACCTTAAATGCAACACATGTACAGATCTTTACAAAACTGCATCATTAAGAAGGCCCTATCTACATAGGTAATTATCTCCAAGCAGAGGCATTTGAATGAATGTGTTTGTGCCACACATGATTCATTGACTTTATACACTGACCCACAATGTGCACGTCTTGATACCCAAGAAAACAGATGCCTCTGGGGAAACAGGATCTAAATTTAATGTTAATTACAGATGAGATCAAACCATGACTAAAGCTTGTCTTTAAAACTGGAAAATTGTTCCAAGTTAAGAGCTGTTTCCTTGACAATGATAAAATTGGGTTATACCACCATACCTCTACATTTATTTAATAAAAAAGGATATGTTGTAATGTTTGATGAATTAGTTATGTTTTCAAAATATAACCAAAAATAGCCAATATAAACCATTTCTTGTGTACAGAGAAATCAAAAAGTTGATTTTATTTTTACGCAAAAAAAAAAAAACATAAAGCAATCCTGACAGTTTAAGAATTGGAAATTCTATTTACACTTTTTTGTGTACTCCTGTTCATGACTTAAACAAGTCTCTTATTGCTCATTAGTTGATTCATACAGAAACTCTGCAGATTAGCCAGGAAGACTAATCAAGAGTCAGCCCACAAAACAAAACAACTGAACAAAAAAAAATTTAAAGAAAAAAACAAACAAACAAAAGAAAATTCAAGGTGGCGTAATGCTTTAATTTGCTGGTCAGCTAAAACATGAGAAATCCTGCTGTACTTTGGAGTAGATTTTGGAGGTAATCTGTCTGTGCAAGTGCAGCACACTTAATAATAAATTATAAGCTCTAAAATGGACCGGATGACAATAATGAGCTGCTTAGTGCAGAAGGCTTGGACTACTGTTAATATCCTCTTACCAAATCAGTCAGTCTCTAGACTGTAGTTCGATTCCTTTGAAAATATATGTTTTTTTTACTTTCACACTCACCCTGAGTGATGAGCTGAGGGTGTCAGATATCATTGAGTTGCCGCCCAGATTCCAGAAAGCAAGTTTAATAATGAAATAAAAATGTTGGCCAATCAGAGAGCAGTGATATAGTTTCATGTATAAATCACCCCATTTCAAACCTGACCTACAATAATTGGTATAACAAAAAATGTTCTTTTGAAGATTTTGTTTACGAAACACTACTTTTTGATGAATATGAATAAAATGTTCTTTTTCTTATATATATAAATGCAACATATATAGGGATTCTATTTGGATTATAAATTATTACCAAAATAGATGGTAAATACTTGGGTGTTAATTCATTATTTATTTCTTTTCTTTTCTTTTATTGAGTTTTGACCCAAACTCCTCACGTAGCTTCACCTCCAAGAACAATACAAGGTCAAAAAAATAAAAATAACATCATTTTATAAGATAGTTCATAACGCATATGAACTCCTTGTTCACAAGATGACATGTATTATTAAAAATATGTAAAGGCCCTAGTCTAATAAAAATTGAACAAAGTCCATGCCCTCCTGTCTTTTTCAGGAAGCCTTTTAAATGTTTGTAGTATCCCTTCAAATTAAATTAATCCAGAACACTTGTATTCATTTTTAAATAGCAATTCAAAATCTAGACCGTAGGTTCAACTGTAATCACTTAAATTAAATTGAAAGGGATCCAAGTGTTCTTTCTAAGATGAAAACCATTTAAGAGAACAACGAATGCCACATCAATTGAAACCCAAATGTTTGGAGGTAAACATGATATTGTGATTGCTATTCTGAATATAAACCTAGAGACAGAAACGTGATAGATAATGAAATATGAGATATTACTTGAAGTAACTATGAAGTGTTTTCCATCATAATTAAGCTCAGGATGTTAGTTGGCTGCCTCCATATTTATGGTTTGGTAGCCAGCTTAGTAATAAACAGGATTACACCTAGTGGGTTGAAGATTCAAGGCTCAGTACATATGCTTAGCTCTTTGGCTTTAGCTGGAGTTTATGAGTCAAGTAGCTCTGGAAAAGATGCTGATGCTCTTTGATGTTCTACACTAGAAACCCCACCACTGTCCGGATTCCATGCTTGTTCATCCAAACCCCTCAGATACAAGTAGAAACCTACAGACCCCATCTTCTCCACTCATCTTTATCCATCTACCCACTCAATCCTCTCCCTCAGTCTTGACTTTTTGTTGTTGCTTTCAAAGCCAGTCACAGTAATTCCCAACCGCAAAATCCCAATTTAGCTTCAAAGCTGTGTTCACTCCTCCTTCTTCAACATGTGTATTTACAGTATATGTGCGACAGAGATAGAGCCCTTTACTGGAAGCTGTTTAGCTCATAAGCAGAACTAGATAAATGCTTACCTTTAAGCATTAGAGTAATTACTCATTAATTGCTGTATTTAGGAATTCATTTGAACTCACAGCTCTTTCCCATGAATGGATTATGACAATTATCATAATTTGCTGATGCTTTTAGCATCCATGTTATGTTTTCTCTTATATAAAAAAACAATATTAAAAGAAAATGTCTGGGAAATTGTTTGCAAGTAGTGGCTACACAATTATTTACGTTTTTTTGCATTTATATAACTGGGAGAGTTTATTTTGGGGTTAGAACATATTTTACAGAAGCTTCTTGAAAAAGAAACAAAAAGCCACCCTGTCAACCCTGATGCTGTCTTTGATTAAACACTCAAGTTATCCATTGTCTGGTTTGGTGTCTTGATGATAAATTACAAACAAAGATAGTGTGTGTGGACATTGTCTAATCTGAAACATCCAAACATTTTGATCCATACAAAAAGTTTGTTAAAATGTTTTGTGTGTGTGTGTTTGTGTGTTTACGTAGAACTGTTTTATAAGTATTGGGTTTCTTTATGTAAAAAAAAATGTTTATACACTATAAATATATTTACAATACATCTTGGAGGATTTAGGATTTGTGGCATGTTTCACATTTCTTGATCCATTTTGTCTTTTTGTCCAATAAAGAGAAGAGCATTATTTTTATTGTTACTCGATAACTCCTTGACTGAGGTGGAGTTCGTTCACCCACAACAACAATATATTGTGCACATGGAAAAGATACCCATATGGCAGCTTGCGATGTTGCCCGCCACACTTATGACCTCAGATGTCTTGTTTTGACTCTTAATGCAAATTGTAATCACCTAAAATCACAAGTGCAAATCCATAAATGTTGAAGGAATAATGCCTGTTTAGTTTGTGCTTCCAAACTAGTTTAATAACAAACTAAATCGGATCACCTTGTTAGTGTCTAATTAAAAGCCAAGCTCCTTCCAAAGTCATTCTAATTGGATAACAATATCAGTTTTATATTCAGTGTATTCGTTAATCTCATGTCAATGTCTGATGCATTGCATAAAAATATATGGAAGTCAATTTTACCATTAAATAGTCTTCATGTCAAAAGTTTGGTAACATATCCTATTACAGGAGTATACGTTTTGCAAATCAACACAATAGTTTACATTTATTAAAAACACTTTTTTCTTGTATTTACAATGATTTACAGATTCTCAGGTCCAAGCTAAATGTTAAGGTGGTTTGCCACAGTTAATAAGTAGTGTAGTTTACTAATAGTATAACCAACAATAGCAATAGCCACAATATTGTTAAAACATAACAAAAATTTGGTTGGGTTATTTTTCTCAAAATTATATAGTTTTCCCATTGCTTTCAAATTGTATTCAGCAAAATGCTTTTTTTATCCAGAGCTATTCCATAGTATGCTTGTTGGCTACATATATGCAAGATAATTTCTTAGGCTCAGTTGCTTTTTCATAGATGCAGTTTATATCTATATATTTTAATGAAATTTGTAAATTTTTATCACCTCAGGGTCTGATGGTAGACAGTAATACTGTTGCTAGTATTAACCTTCACAGAGAATATGTTTTTACTCCTCGTGGCCATCTTAAAAAAAACGATTGCAGGGTTCTGTTAGAAGCTAGCAGCATCTTATGTTTGTGTTTATCACGTGTGTTACATGAATCGTGTGAGGAGAGCAAGACAAAGATGTACTTTAAGTGTAGGTGAAAAACGATGTTCTTTTTAAATGTTTTTGTTACTTGTGTACCACTGCCGTCAGAAGCAATTTTTCCACAATGACAGCAGTTTTACAAAATACTGGCAGTCACTTGCAGAACAAACGTGTCTAGGGTTTAAGAGTCTCATGCAGAGCTGCTGAGTTTGCCCTTATGCTCTGAGGAATCCGCATTTCTTACAGTTATCTGCAAACTGGATTGCAAAGTAAACTTTTGATAATAACGAATCACTTGAGTAGGCAGTGTGTATGATTTGTGTTATGAGATTCTATAGGAAACGGCTGATTAGAGGGTAAGAGCATTACTCACATTTTAAGTGTTACCAAATCCCAAAACCAATCTCTCCCCTGCTAACATTCACTGGCATCTTCCATCCCATTGTGCCTGTTCCTCCTACTCTCATCTCTCAATATATCCCTCTTCCTCCTACTTTCCTTTCCACTCTGCTTCTCAGCTGAGATCTTCCTTCTTTTGAGATGAATGATAAATTTTTTCTTTTACAATCTTCCTGGGACTTCTGAAATCCACATTAATTATGAATTGCACACATCACTCAATGTATTCAAACACTGACGACTGTTTACAGACCAGATACCACCTACACTCTAAAGCATTTCATGTCGATGGTTCAAAAATGTATGTAAGACAACCTATTCATGAGTTCTGAACAAAAAATTTGTTCAAAACCAACATACAGTTCCCAACAATGTATCCCATTTCACGACTTACATAGAATTAGCCCAGAAAATGCACAAATATGTGACGAGGTTAGGATAAGCATACTGGGCGAGCTGTCTGTGGGAGGGCCTCGGGCCTGACATGTGAGATGCGGAAACAGGGGTGGAGGGGGGAGTTTTGCGTTAATCATCAAATTGAAAGTTACAGTTTTATAACTGGGAGCGGACAGGATAGAAAACCCTTGTAGATTGTTTGCTAATTAAATGATCGCTTCTCCCGAAAATGCCTTCACGGAACTTCAGGTGTTGTAAATGTTTGAAATAACCTACTTACTACTTTCAGTGTCATTTGATTCTTTTGGTGCAAACATCCAGCTCACATTGGGCAAAAGGCATGTAACAATCACTCATAAATCACTGATATATTTTGTGTTCACTTTACAGGAAGAAAGTTTCAGACTGTAGAAATAAACCAGAGTACCAGGAGTTAACCCAAGTAACCAAAGGTAAACCATGTAAAACACTCAGAATAGCCCCGAGCTGAATTGAAACAGCAAGTTAGCGAATGACCATGTATGTTCTATGGTTTTATTAGATCACCTTAGATACTTAACAAATGCCATGTCAATTTTACAGAATAGTCTGTACTTCAAGGTGTACTCTTTAATTATGTATTAATTATAAAATGTTTCTACATGACTCAAGAAAAAAGACTGTTGAGTTATCTATCCAGTGACTTGATTTAGAGTACTATTCACATGGCAAGATCTTCAACAATTGGTAATTAAATCTAGTCTTGCGTGAACTTCTGTCTGGCAAGGGGGAGGCCATAGTTGCTACAGACATTTCAAAACCAGCATGTTTGGAGCTCGACCCCTCGCAATGGTGAGTATTCCTCACAGAAAACTAATTTTCTCTCTCTGTGCAAAAACATACTGTAGCACCTTTGCAACCTGATGTGACAAGAATCTACTACTTTATTTCAGGAAGTACTTTCAAAATTTAACTTTTGTGAAGGGATTTTAGAATATGTACTGTAACGTCAAATTGTAGCTTGCCCTGATTTAATGAAACATCCCACTCTTTAAAAATGCACATAAAATTTGTGACATTTATTTTCTTTACCATGTTTTTCCTGTTCTTCTGCACTCATCAATTTGTCCTTGCAGTAAACCACATAGCACTCTCAGAACAAAAAAAAATATTTTTAAACAATGTCAAACCTAATATGAAGTAAGTGAGACCAGAAACAGATGAGTGTTCAGAAAGAAACCTTTTGAAGCATATTAGACTGCCGCAGCAGTGAATCTCTTTTTTCCTTAGTCGCTCACATACTGTCATCTTTCTTTTCTTTATGTGAGAAGACACACAAGTAGCTTTCATATGTACAAAAAAAGCCTACAGGCACAACTGATCAGATCACATCACATGTGAAACACTTGTAAAGTGAGTTTTTGCACAAAATGTAATGCTTTATAATGTAATGCCTTCATATTTTTTCATATTTAAGATCAAATATCTAGCTTCTGTGCTAAAGCCATACTATCCCTGTCCCTGTGTAATTTGCAGAGACACTTTCAAAGAAAAATTCACTAGGCCTTTCTTTCAGAAGCAAGCAAAGAGTCAACATGGAGTTAAAGAAGGAGACAAATATGTGTTTCTTAGATTTAAAAACTCAGAAATCGTACATTTTTGATAGTTACATTAGATATTAACCTGTCTTTTAACCCTAAAATCTGCAACACCTTTTATCCTCCAATTTAAACTCTACACAATATGATTTATTTTTCGTTAAAAGTTTTGTGGCCGGTTAGTGGATGTCTTTGTTGACTACTTAACAAAAAAACGTTATTATTATTACATTTAACGTATAAAATTAAAGTGAATATTTTACAATCATGGTATATTATAGTGACCTGAATATAACCCAAAACAAATATGTATAATTTGTTATATTTCCTATATTTTATAGAGCTAAAAGACAAAAATTGACTCCAAGGAAAACTGATGTGACAAAATATGAATTTAAAACACATTTAGCATTTTAAAAATAATATATCATGTCAATGTTATGTTTACCAAGTTCTCTGTTCTAAATTAGAAAACTCTTTCAATTTGAAGAAAAAAACTTAACATATATTGATAAATATGTTGCAAATGTTTATCGTTGACTAATCCAACAATTATTAGAATGATCAGTCAGTTATTTAAAATAAAATCCCTACCATGGGGTCTAGACTCTACAATGAGAACATAGAAGAGAGAGAAAAAACTAAGAAACTGAATAACAAATAAGCAAACCCCCAACCTGCACCCATTTCCCAAGGATGGTGTGCAATTAAAAAAAGACATCAGAATCGTCATGATCTTAATGCGTTTTCCAGATGAGTTCTGTGTAGCCTTAGATTCGGTCAAATAATCAAAAAGGGAGATCAGGTACTTCTAAAGCTTTCTATACTGGGCAAGTAGTAGGGTCCCTGATGTGAAGCTTGTACCCCCATGTACCGAACCAAGAATAAAAAAACATTGGTCTTTATTTAATGGATTCCCAAAGATTGTTTCTAGTATTCTTGGACCTGGCTACTGGACAGTACCATAACATTTTGCTATGAGTGTCAATTCCCATCTTGCATTTTAGACAGTTAAAATAGTTTTGTGGATTGATTTTATTACAGATATATGTGGTGTAGTGTAGGTGATTCATGTTTTCAAATTGTTTCCTTTGTTTTATTGTAGATACATTTATATACGGAATGCATAAACTTTACACAATGTTTCAGAATTTTTGAAAAAAGGACTTTCATTTTTAGAAACGTATAAAATAAAAAGAAACATCATCCATACCTTTCTTCTCCTCAATCCCAAAAACGGATTTCATAAACCATAAGCGCGGCAAGCATCCTGATGTTTCTTGCAAGCATTAAACCTTGACTTTCAACTCTAGAAAATGGAAGTAATTTCAATTTTAGCAGTGTGCAGGACCCGTCAAGGCTCTGGTCTCCCTTCATCGCCTTGAGGGTTTTTCATGGAACTTTCTTTCTCTTCCTCACCCCATACAAAAAAATGCTTTTTATGGAGACATGTTTGTTGGTGACAGTTGCTATGGGCACTATCAACTCTCATGTCATCTACGGTAACCATCTCAGCCACTGTGCTGCTCTTTTGCCTGTTCACCAATCACCCCACCCCCAACATTTCTTTTCTCACACAGCTTTTGTTTTAGCAGCTTTCAGGTCAGAGTGATCTGGTGTTCAGACATCTTGTCAAGAAGTCGAAGAAGTGTTAAGAGAGATTCCTCAGGCGAGATTCGGGAGGAAGATTTCATTCTAATTGGTTGGTGTCTAATCATTGGATGAAACTAGCTTGGTTCAAATAGAGTGATGTGACTTGTGTAAAAAACTGATGATGACAAAGAGGCTTACATGAGCAAGAAAAAAACTCATTAACATAACAAAAGAAACTAAATTAACAGAGAAAGCAATATCAAAAAGTATAATTAAACAAATAAACATAACATTTGCATACATAAAGTTAAATAAAATATAGTCTCCTGTAGCCATACCTTTAAGCAAGATCTCTTTTGGAAATGATCCTCCAATGAGGCTGTTTGGCTGACATAATAAACAACTAATCCCATGACTATAATTAACATAACGTCAAGTTGCGGGGTGTGAAAATTAAAATAAAATAATAACCCCCCCATGCAGGAATTCAAATCTAAATACATTTGAAGTTACAAATATAATATCTTAAAGGAAAGTAAAATAAAATTAAACTTAGCAAAACGTTTCAATATAATGATGTAATGTGTTATAAAAAATACATTACACCAATAATCATTAATGAACGCATGAACATAGAAAGTAAAATAATTAATTAATTTATATGCCTTATCAAGCCAACAAGACACACAAACACTGGGTTAACATAATGATGAACAAGGGTTCTGAGACATTGTTAATAAAGTAATCAGAGTCTTCATGCAAATATGTGCCAGCCAGCAAGTTAAGAGTTCAGACTACTTGGCAAAGTGCAGTGAAGCATGTGATAAACTTGCATGAAGTCAGCAGAAAAAACAACTGTGACTAATGAATGATGTGAGTCACCAAAGCCTTTTTTTGCAAAGTGTAAGAAGCCCAAGTACTGTTTCATTGAAGACACTGTTAATCTATTAGTATATCACCTCATGTATATTTTCCCTCAAGGTCTATATATTAGCCAATGCTTGCTTAAGTCTCTTTCCTCTGTAGAATTTACAGGTATTGTACTGCCGGTTGATACAGTGTAAGAAATAAGGGAGCTTTGAAATAGGGGAGAAATAAGGAAGCTTTGAAATAAGGGAGCTTTTACGGTTTGGAACCTCTTATCCCCTGATCTTCTAAGAGTTCTGAAAACAGTGAAAATGTCAATCTTTGAAAATGTGCCTCTTTGATTCTAAAGAAGTAGTTTCAGAACTCGGGGAGCCTCAAAGCCTTTGTTCTCAGTTGATAAACACAAAAATTTAATTTACAGTACATAAAAGCAATCCATTGGATGGAAATGTAGTGTGTGAAGAATTCAAATATTATATACAATATAGTATTTAACATTTATGATGTGAGATATAGCATGAATTATTTTTTTTCCAACCTTTATTTTTTACAAGGATTCTTATTGCTGTTTAATGCAAGTTAATTTCATTTAGCCTTGCAATAAACAATTGAGATGTCATTAAAGTGTTGAACGTCATAAGAATGATTAAACACTTACCTTAACACCCCGAACTCTGAACTCAGTCAGTGCTCTGTGCATTTTAGTTGCTGCAGTGGGGAGGTCTTTTCCACTGGCTATGACTTTAACCAACAGGGAGTCATAGTGGGGAGAGATGATGGCTCCCTGGAACGCAGATGCACTGTCTAGACGGATCCCCATTCCCTCTCCGCTCCGAAACACCTATGGTGTAAAGAAGAAGAGGAAGAGAAGAATAAAAAGCTGTGAGAAAGATATCAGCAGTTTTCAAATAATAATGCACTTAACAGCAAGCCAAATCCTCACGTAAGCAGATAGAAATTGGTATTTTCTTTTGAATTATATGATGATTAAATCAGACACATACGAATTAAAACAGACACTTTGGTCTTTTTAGGGATGTATTAACTATTTTTTACACAAAAAAATACAATAAATGAGTCATATAGACAATAGGTCGGTTAAAAAAATGCCAGAGAAAGTGATTTATGAAAGCATACACAAAGTTTTAAGAATTTTCAAAGTCAAAGCTAAAAGTAGTGAAAAACAAACGTAAAAAACATAAATAAATAATACATAAAAAACAAAAATAAATAAATAAGTATTTTTTGTGGGTTAGGTATTTGACATAATGTTACTGTCTTTTTTCACAATCATTTCACCAACACAACTGAAGATTTTTAGCAAATATGACTTGGAAACAGTATACAAAATAGTTTGTTGAACGAGCACACGTTAGTTGATTTGTAGAACATATTCACAAAAAAATATACTCTTATTTTAGATAGTATGGGTTCATGCATTACACATTATGCAACCCCACATTTATACATTACAAAATTGTGAAGACATAATACATATTAATACAAATAAATAACAAATGTTTTTTTATCTGTCCAGCCATTCTGTTGTTGTGAAAATAACACTTATAGCATATATTAGCATAGTTTACCAATTCTGATCAGACCAGCAAGAGTTCTGTTGAAAATTATTAAAGCATTTCCATATTTCAACTATACTTTTTTTAGTTAAACCTCATTTATAGTTATAGACCTAGTTACAGCTATAGTTTACTAATAGTAAAACCAACAAAAATGGTATTGTTTGTCTTGTGCTTAATGTCACCCCTCTGAATATTTATTTGATTGTATATTACTACTACTACTACAACTACTGACGCTACGACGACTGACGCGTACAACAAAACTACTGACATCACAACGACGGACGACAACGACACTAACTACTACAACAACAACTACTACTACTACTACACTACACTACTACTACAACAACAACTACTACTACTACTACACTACACTACTACTACAACAACAACTACTACTACTACAACTACTAATAATAATATGGTTATTATTATTGAGAAATTGAATTGAAGCAATGATCCACTCCCAGAGGTCTCATTAACAAGTCGGCTATTATGACCACTTGCATTATTATCAATTATCAATTGATTTCTGAATTAGTTCCACTAGTATTCAACTGTTTAAATGACAAGTTTGTGTATTGTTGAGTGTTTTTAACAGTATGACTAAACATTTAAAGTTTATTACGACTTATAATTGTCACACTGTTATTTAGTTACTTTTGAGTTCAGCACTTCACAGAGCTCGGATTTGAGTTCTGTTTGCACCGAATGAACCAGAGGCAAGATTTCACACATCAAAAAGAGTCTTAACAGAGTTTTTTCAAATGAAAAGTCAACCATAACTATTTAGAGCCAAACCATCCAAACTGTATATGCAACACATTTTCTTTAGATTACAGCATATTTCAGCATAAACTGCTCAATTGAAAAGCCTATAGTTTTGAACAGTTAAGTTCCATTATGTGTAATTGTGTTATTATAGGACCAGATCAGCAAATACATATGACTTTACAACAGAATGCGCCGGCTCTTAAGCAGCATACACTGTACAAAGCTCATCAAGTCTAAAAGAAATCCTCAACAATGACTGCAATGCTGAGCGGTGGGTGCATTGAAGCATGTAATCAAACACACTTTTATAACGTGCCGTGTGTCAAAACTGAATTACCCAACTGACAAACAATAGCCAGAGCTTATTACATGAAATGTGGTATCATTTGCAGAGAAACTGATTTGAGCTGCTTCCACAAAATGATCTGCAAAACGGTTGTGTTTTTCATAATGCACACAAGACCTGAGCACACACAACCAACAAACACCTACAATTAAAGTCACAAGTCTATAAAGCTACAAGGTTTTATCATTTCATTTCACAACTGTGTTCTTTGGTGTCGCAGGCTATGCTTTGCAGAGTGTTTCCTTGGTATGCTCGCATTATTTATGCTGCAATCAGCCTGCTGTGGCACATTTTAGTAGAAAATAATCATATTACATAACCGACATGCCAGTTCTTGCTGAGGTCATTTTCTCCTCATTTAAAGTGCTGCTACCTGACAAAAACAAGCTGGACGAATCTGACAGAATACAGCAGTTAAATGCTGCTTCGGCAAATCAACTTAGTGCTGAATTCATATAGCTTTATAATCTTGCTGAAAAACACTAAATCTTTTTTCTTTAAGTTTACTCATCTTTGATTTCGACCAGTGGGATTTTATAATAAAATATAATAACCAAGTTTCAGGATTATGACGATGAACTAAATCTGTTCATGGAGGGCTTTAATAAAGCTAAGTTAACCTTTAGGATATCGCTTAGCTGGAATTTGAACCCAGAATAAATGTATTGATTTAATATACTACTGTAATGAGGATCATATTTACATAATTTATAAAGAGAGATCATTTGTGGGGTCCTACTCATTTAGAAGCAGGGCAACATTGAGCTGAGGGTCACCAGCATAACTATGACAGGCAATTTGGATTCTCTCATTATTTGACCCATGGTAAAGATTGAACAGGAGGGAAGAAAGAATTGAGCCTTGAGGCACTCCAATTAACACACCTGTTCATGTGTTCGCCTTTACTCACATAAAAAGCATCACTTTTCTATACATGATCTGAAAAATTATACGACTGTTCTAGAACAACCTAGTGTTCCAGTATGTAAAGGGGTATGCTATTCAAATATATAATATAGTTCTAATGTCATAATTCTAAATTAAGCTGTGAAACAGCCACTATATAGTCTTGTGAACAGTTTTTTCTTCTTCTTCTTTTTAATTTTTTGCAAATCAAATGTAATGTTAATGTAAATCAAACAAAAATAATTAATATTTAGAATAAATGCACTGAAGCAGAGTGCTGCTGTGGATTCGGTATATTTCAATGATGTATTTTAGTACTCTCAAAAGTTCTTCAAAATGTAAAAAAATTTACAAGCCATTTTTTTGTTATCATGATTAATTGCAAATTGACCACAAAACACAGCACACAAAGCGTTACAAGCATCATGGCTTTTTTGTTTCACTTTTAGCATTTACCAACACAGGTATTAAAATACCATCAGCAAAAATCACCTTGATGAAATTATTATTATTATTGTTATTATTAGTATTATTATTATTAGTAGGAGTATTGTTATTATTATCATTATTAGTGTTGTTGTTGGTATTAATTAATATTAATTATTAATATTATTATTACAAATTTTAAATTAAAACAAAAAAAAATTATTTTTTGAAAGCAGTGTTTTACTTTGATTACTTTGGTCCTAACATAAATATGTTTTACTATTTATCAGTCTGTCCATGTTTAATATACTTTTGATAAGATAACACATTACAACAAAATAAACTATTTAATTTTACCCTTAGTATTGAAAGATAAAAATAAGAGTGAATATTTACAATTTAAGAGGATATAGACAGCTCTTTTCTGAACTTAGATTAACTATCTTACCCTTAATTTTCTGTGTTGAAACTAAAAGCTCAATCTGAATTAATGAGGGAACGCAACCAAGCAGGGTCTCTATTTCTGATTGCCCATCAGTCAAGATATCATCAGGCCTCTGTGATTAGACGGTATTGATTTGAACAAAAATCTTGGTCCCGAGACACCCTTTAGCCAATTACCGAGGTCTTAAATCCACAGGAGTTGCTTCACAAGAGAGCCTTCCCTCATAATCAAAAGCCACTCAGTGAGACCTGAAAACCCGGCCATTTCATAGGAGTCACACAGAGCCGGTTACATTCATTACAGCGACCCAGAAAGTTTAGTCTCACTTTCTTTTTTCTTTATAGTCCCCTCTCCCCAATTCTACACATCATTAAAATTTCCTGTTGCTCATTTTCTTTTTTAACATTCTTATTATCTTTGTCTTCATAAAAACGGTGGAAAAAGGAAAAAATCTTTGCAACATTGTATAAGGTATACCATAATAATAGACATTAAGGCTTTACCATAATATTTTGTCCCATTACAGATCCAGAATAATTTGAAAGGGTTGGGCTTATCATAAACATGAAAACAGATTTTAGTTCAATTATGGCAGTGCACCTTTTAATTATTTTAAAAAGCGGCTCAGATAAATAATTTTTGTGTACAAAAAACGAAATGCTGTTTCCATTTTTGTCAAGTAGAGTCTATTGCATTTGTTTGCCCTTCTTTCAACTAAATGGAAATGTTTAAGAGCATTTAAAAAAGGCGTACAGTAACAGGAACTTGTGAATACAGATTTAAAATCCCTGGCAAGCTCTGCATAGTCAAGCACCACTCTTGAAGCCTCATTATATCAACCTTGATTTTTATTCCAGTTTTGGTTTAAATGTGAGGTTTATCATTTGCAATGATTTTTCATTCAGCACTTCTAAAGAGAAATTGCACCTTTACAGAACCTGGAAATTAACCACAGTAGGATTTGAAAAAAAATTAGTTCTGATATATGTTTTTTTTTCCACTGAAAATGAGCCAAAGCTAGAGAGTCTTATTTGAAATAATAATTCCTAACATCATTTTTATTAGAAAATTCAGGGTCAAATTCTATATCATGATTGCATGGCTGAATATTCAGTCAAAGCTCAATTAATCTAGTTTTGTTTCCATTAAATGTGATCGACTGGATATCATCAGTTGTGCACATTTGTGCTGTCTTTACGCACCGCATTTGCCTGGCTAATTTTAGAAAACTGTGTAAAACCTGTATCTTCTTTCATAATTACCCCAAATTTAAGCCTTATTGGAAACAAAGAACCAGGAAATAGTATGTTAAAGGTAATTCAGTGTAATATGGGAACATGTTTGTTATTATTTATTATTTTCCCTCTATGAGGCAAAGGTGGTAGATGTGGAGCCAATTATTTTCATTGACCATAGAGTGTTCCCAGCTAACCAGTTCTTGACATCATTCGGACAGTTCAGAAGTTGCCTTGACATATGTGTTATTAATGGTATGCCATTAAAAACAGGTCATGCTTTATAGAAATGTAACCTTTTTGAATCAGTTAAAATAAAAAATGGCTAGAATAGAGCCCTGAGGTACCCCACTAGCTATAGCAGAAATACTCAAGGCATCATAACTTCTTTTAAATAAAAACAATGCCTGTAGTACCAGAACATTCTGGAAGCCTTTAGAGCAAAACAGAACAGGCAGCAGCATCTGAAAAAAACATGAGCAGCAATCACCCAAAGAATACACTAATGTGTTATACTATATTGACTTTTAGAGCCAATAACGTGTAATAATGTGGTTAGCTTGTGGCAAACTTTAACATTTGGAAAACATTCCCAAACACTTTAACAAGCACTCATTTTTCTATTTTGTATGAAAAGTTTGTTGTTAAAGAGTTTTTCTATCAAGGTAATATGAGCAACCTATCTTCAAATATTTATAAACGTCATGCTATCAAAGTGCCATTAAACACATTTTTTAGTGTGCAACTAAACCATATATTAAAAGTGGGGTCTACTCATTGTAACTTAGTTCTATGTGCCAAGTAAAGGTAAGCGTTAATGTGCCGTGTGAGTGTTTTATAATTAAAGTCACCTTGTGAACAGCCTTTGAGCAGCCTGTTTTGAAATGGACATTAAGACCATATCAAGGTATGCTCCATCAGTGTAGAAGTCCCCACCAAAAGGTACCCAGAAAGCACCAGGGTAATGAACCTGTAGTTCCAACTGTCAAGGTATCTTAACAATTGCCATACTGGTTGCTTCATTTCTGTTTTGTTGGAGACTTTCATCCCCAGAACCTCCACAGCACTTTTAGTACAGACTGTTTTTCTATTTGTATTTAATATAGCCACCCTCCAGAGACATTTTCAGTTTACTTAACACTCTATTTAAACCTCGATCACCCCAGTGACACTATTCACTCAACAACAAAAAATGCACATAAGGTTCCGAGAAGAAACTTGAATAATAATTCTTTGTATAGCATTTTCAGTGAATTCAACTTAGATTGCAAATTTGAGGGTTTCCTAAACCACCATAAGTGTGCTGCTTAAACCTAGGTGATGTGACAGCCGCTGTTTTGCTCCAGAACACCACCACACACATACCGGGTTGCTTGCAGAGGATGCACCAAATAATGATACAGGAAGTATAATGAGGACTTGATTGTTAGAGAGCAGATAACATATTTGGGCAAGATGTTGGGGTTTTACTTTTTGTTTATCAAAAGAGCTTTGAAATTTCCTATTGAGTCAAGACCTCCTTAAATCTCATTTGAGGGAGGGTGTTTTTCTTACAGTTTCAGATTTCCCAATACAGAACTAGTGTGCTATAGGACACTACCCCATTTTCCTTTATACTCAGATGCTAAACAGGCTCAGTCCTGCATAGATTTAGAAAGAAAACTGCCTTGGTGTGATATGAAGGCATGCCTAGATAATTGGATCTTCACCACAATTGGGGGCACTTATTTAAGAGTAATAGTATTTAAGAATATTTAAGATTAGAGTATTTAAGACGCATAAACAGCCTCAGCAAAGATGTCAGCTGGTTTCACTGGTCCTTCTGGAAGTTTACATTTGTCGTGTAATCGCACACTTTTCTTTGTTTGATGACTGCTTAGGCTCACATTTACATTGCAATAAGAAGTTAGCTGTCTGCACATTAAAACTTTAGGTGGGGCAACAGGACCCTCTATTTTTAACTTTATTTATCTCTCCATCACTCTCGCGCATTTCGCCCTTGGCATCATCTCCCTCGATTGGCTGTTGCTCACGATCCTAGTAGTACACGGACATGTTTGATGGTGGATTACACTGTAAGGCTGTAAAGAGTGAAGAAGCAGCTATACCTCTATACTAATTAAACTTTAAAAACTTCTTATGAATAATGAAGTTTGCTTTAGCTCCAAACAGAAAAACTGTAAAGGGGTTATAATTTTTCTCCCCTAGCAAAGGGTGGAAAGTAAAACTATCCTGTCACTAGGAAAAACTGGGTTTGGTGACTGTTTATAATTATGTGTGTCTCTTAGTATTTATTGTAAGTGAGTTTTTTTTAACCAATCCTTTGAAGTGTTGTGCTTGTAAATATGGACAAAGGAGCTGGTTGCTGGGACTGTGCACATGGTTAGTTTTGCCAGTGAGTGATTTGAGTTAGGAGCCACCTTGAAGTAAATGTGAAAGTAGTACCAATATAAGAAGTTTCAGGTGGGCTCTTTAGTACCTCATGATTTAAAGTGTTTGTGTGTGGGTGCAATGCTTTGAGCAACACTTTCATTTTCTGAAGTCTCTTTATTCTTTATTGGTTTCAGTAATTACATTTTATTTTGACATTTAGTGGAATTGATTATTTGTTATTTTGGGGCTTCATTTTAGCCTCTTACACTGATCTACATTTGTATTCATTTCATTTATTAAAAAAACCCGCTGGTTGCTCTTTTCTGTTTGAACATTTTATTTTGTGTGGCTCATTATTTTTGGTTGTGCTCAAAACTCACTCTCTTGTGAGAAGGTGCCCTCAGGCTCCCTTATTTATTGTGTATTATAATGCCTGTTTTGAACAAATTTTTTAATTGCTATATTAAAAAAAAAGACCTTATATTTTGTGCGTGACCCTGGTTTCTCTTTTAGAATGAGTGGCAACCTGTTCATTAGTATTTCCAGAAGGTGACCTGAGGCGGTTTAGTTATAAAGTTAGCTTCTTCCCTCCCGTCGTGCCACATTGGCATACAGTGTGAAAACATGAAATCATGTGAAATCATGAAAACTAAATTCTCTATTAAATCTCTTTAATTTGATACTTTTGTATAAAACTGAGATTCATGGCTGATTCAATTACTAATAACATGAGTTCTTATATTAACTGTAATTCAATCATTGGCAAGAATGTTTCACAAGCAACTGCATTCAAGATTAAAAAAGGTTGTTAAATACATTTTCCATGTTGCTCAGAGCTGAAAGAAAAAATATGAAATATGTCAAAAAATGTCTCAAAATAATGATGCAAACCTGCTTATGCAGACTTTGAATCAAGTGGAAAACAGGCATTGTAATTGACATGGGCATGCAGATGGGCACCTCAGGGATTTAATCATGCATGTCTGGAACCTCTCAGCCTGCAGGAACTCATTCCGTACTTGCATGTGTGATGTTTGGAAGCATGTGTGTGTGTGTGTGTGTGTGCGTGTGTGTGTGTGTGTGCGTGTAAGGCGTATGAAGCTGTTTAAGTCGCAGCAGACGCAAAATAGAGCTCAATAATTGGAAAAGATAATTGTGGAAGAAGCTAGGAGCACTTTACAAGCAGACTATCATATTCTTTTATTTTTGATAGACAGAGACAGACATACTGACTGATTGATATAAAAATATGAATTTATACATAATATAATTAAAGTAAATATCAACAAATTGAATAACAATAACCTCAATTCAGTCTATGCCAGGATCCACCATCGTTCCCCGGTTTTTCTGTTACTTTTGGGGGTTTTGACATTTTTTTTGTTCATTTACTTGGTTCAAGGGTTTATTTGAGTTATTTGTTTTTGTATCTCAAGTTGATGACTACATTCTATAAGCACCTCAGCAAGTCACTGCCAGGATCTCCCTACATCCATACATATGTACTCTCAGTTTATTCACCATTTACTTCCAGTAGATGTCACAGGAAGTTCAGTTAGATTCTTTGCTTGAATATTTCTGTTTTACCTTTAGACTTACTTGGATTGCCTTGTTTTGTAAACACTGTTCTAGTTTTGTTTTGGCTGAGTGTCTTTTGCTGCAGATCATCATGCTTATGCTGTCACACTCATCTGCTGATCCTCACACTCCTGTTTTCAACACTCCTCTTCTGATCTCCATGTTCAAGCTGTGAAAAATCATCTTTAGATCTTCCCACCTGCAGATTCTCAAGTATCGGATGCACATTCCTAAACAAAGCACATACAGTACTTGTTCCAGTTGTCCAATGGAGATTTCTCTCCTGGCTGTGTGGCTCCAGCCAACCATCAAAAAAAAAAAAGAAAATTCTTGAAACAATGAAAAAAAAAAATTACAGTGTCGCCATGTGGTGAACTCCGATTGAGAGGAATCTGTTAATGAGGGATTCTACTGATTGACTAATGTTCACTAATCAGCACATTTTCTGGCCAATGAACAAGTTGAAGATAGACTGTTATCGTTTACTTCTTTCGACTCAGTAGGGAGCTGTTACATGAGTGAGTTGATTTGTGAAGAATCACCAGTCTTGATCTTTTCAACATTCAGTGCTACTAGAAGGACTGGGGGCATTGGGAAATAGGTTATCCACAATGCACCAAATAAAGAATACCCTCCCCAAAAAGAGTTGCTACTCAGAAGTCATTTTAATGATTTCTTTGCTAGAACTAGACGTCCCTGAACAAAACATCACTACGGATGTCTATGTTTTGTTAAATCAGTACCCCGATAAAACTCCAAGCTAACATTTATCTTTATTGTTCTTTTTTTCTGATATTAGTATAAAAACATACTGGCTAAGCTAAATAAATAAATAAATATATTTTCAGAGTTTTCTCTTTTACCTGTTCACCATATTTCTGTGAATATTTAACCAAACATTTTGACTGAAATAGTTTGTCTTTTTCCTAAGCAGCAAATGTGAAAATACACTATCAACTAAAATATCACATATTGTTTATATTCTAGTGTAGTATGATCACAGGCAAAAAACTATACAAATATAGTTGCTAGTTACTTAATTGTAAATCTACAATAAAATAGCTGGTGCTTGTCAAAGACCATAGTGTCACTATTAGCTTTAAACATAAATACAGCACATAAGCAAACAGACAAATACAGGGCAATCTAAAATAAAATACTAAACATTGGAGATATAAGATTAAGAACTGTGTAATATTAAGCCCCGAAAAAATATCCAAAAACGCATTTAAATAGAAATAATTATGTAATGTTTTGTTAATTATAATAATACTCATTGACCAATAATCATCTGGAAAACCAAAGAAAAAAAGATTTGAATGTGACTCGCTGAAATACTCAATGCCAAAACCCTGGGGGGAAGCTTACGTGGGGTTGTTACAGGACTTTTGACCTTTTATAAACCTAAAATGAATTGTCAGCATAATTTACCTCCCTAAGGTAATAAGGTAGACGTATTCCTTAATAATTTTTGTAAAGAGAAGTTCTTGTTAATTTGAGGTGTGAGCATATGAGTAGCTCTGAGAATGTGTTTGTGAGCATCTCTTCGGACAAGTGTGCTCTTCGCACGCTCCGTCTCCAAGGAAACCAGACAATCCAACATGGCAGACTGCCAAAGCTCCCTAGCATCTCTTCGTCTTTTTCCCATTAAACACACCATCCCTCTGTTTCTAAACTAGGTCACCACACCTCTGTTGCTCCCTCCATCCCTCTTCTACCTCCCTAGCCTTCTTTTATCTCTCAATCCATGAGCGTATCTCTATTACCATATATTCCCTCTCTTTTTTTGGTTACTCGTCTGCCTTTCCGGTTTTTTTTCTTTCTCAAAGTTTAAGTACTTTGCAGTCAAGAAAAGATGAACCATTGGTACAAATGCCCTCTAGCACTTAAAAATATATGATAGAAAGATTCAGGAAGAGAGGGATGAAGTCAGAGGCCCATCTCTTCTTTTTAGACATTAATTTCATCTCTCTAAACTGATAGCAAGCTCTTGCCCTCTTTCTCCATTTTCAACTTGTAACCTTTCTCTTTAACCTCTCCAGGTACATGTTTTATCCTGCTAAATCCTTTGTATCCTTTGCACCTTATCCTTGGCATTTATTCCGGTCTCTCCCTCTCTTCTTCTGCCTCCAGAGATACTTTTAAGAGTCTATTAAGGTAGTTCAGACAAGCAGGTATTATGAGGCACCACAGATCCAGGCATCTTTCATTTAATTTAAGAGTTTGTGGATATGACAACATTACTGGCTCAAATTCCCCAAAAATGCTAAAACTCATAACCCTTCCAAAAAAAAGTTCCAAGCAGCTTATAAATTTGATTAAGAATTAATTTAACATTCCATCTATACGATGTTATCTAAATTGACGCTCAGTTGAATTGTGGTCCGTAAGATTATTAAAGTAGAAATAATAGAACAAGCTTTCAATGTGTGTGGTATCTGTCAGTTTAGTCAATTAGTGACTTTTAGAAAAATAAATACGCTGTAGTTAAACATATTTGACAGATATTGCATTCATCCAAAGATGACAGTTTAATTATTTTGTGAACTAGACACCCCAAGGAATGACCTGTTAAGCAACATTTTTTTTCAACAATGTCTCCAGTACTGTCAAAAAGAATGGATAACAAGAATCAGGCAAGGATTCTCTTCATTCCGTCTTGTCACCATGGTGACGGAGATTAAAGTAATAGCAAAGATGGTGACGCATAAAACAGAAGAATGTGATCTTATTTAAAGTGAATGACAAAAATCCAAGATGCAAATACATTCCAGAGTTAAAGGAAACACATCTTGCAAAATATGTGTTTTTCACCTAACTTTCTATTTTCTTTCTTTACAATTGAAACCAAACACAGAAACCCACAATATAACGGTTAGGTTTATACGTTCTCTTTTTTACTACATGAAATGGAAGGCAAGCACATTAGTTGTCCTGCTGAAGTCCAAGGCACTTAGATCAAGGGACACTGGTCTTCTTTATGTTCCTAGAACAAGACTTAAAAATAGAGGTGGCACACTGAAAAGAAATCCATAAAAATACAGGACAAATGGCCTTAAATTTTTTATGATTTACATTGCTTTTTTGGAAAATCATGTATTTTGAAACATTTTGGGACAGGCTGCTGTTTATATTTGACAAAGCATACTTAACAGGTTGTGTTTGTGTCCCTGTATGTTCACAATGTCTTTTAATGACTCTTGTCCTTGGAAAGCACTTTGAGCTAACTAACTAAAGCATTTTTTTAGACTGATTCATAATTGAACAAGTGCCAAGGTAAAGCTTTCACTTATTTTAATAGTCTAATTAGTGCTAGTGTTGAGCTTGTAAACTTGCATGTATGAGTCTGACATGATGTATTCACGTCTTGAAATACTAATATAACCAATTGCTAACAGTCAGTTTAGTACAGTGGGTAGCTCACAGGACTCGAAATCCAAGTGCTTTACAAACCAGATTTGAATCCCAACCATAACAAATCTTGGTTCTGATAACATACCATATACAAATCCCAGTTAAATTACTATATGTTCTGGAGGATTATTGAAATTTATATTTTTAATTTACATAGACTTCTTTTTAAATCAGAAAAAAAAAGAGAAAAAGTCCTGATCATACTTTCTCTGTATATTTATAAAATAGTTTTCATGGTGATGCGATTTTGGTGTCATTGTTTAAATTTGTACATGTTATGTTTACATTTTTAACACATATCTTTGTATTTTAACATCCCTTAATCTCAATAGTGTTATTTCCGCTTCTTAAAGACTTCATTCGACTCTATGGCTTGTGTATAACTGTATGTGAACAAAACTTTACTATATGCAGTGGAGTTGAGGAGTTTTGTAGATGTTCTTACCACAAGCTCCATATTTGCACATTACTGTCCAGTTTGGAAGATGAAAACATCCTTTCCTGGCCATTTTTCTGTGTACAATGAATGATCGAGTCTGTCAAGCGATAGACAATTCGTTGTTTGAATCACATTTCCCATCCATCTCTCCACTAGATTGATTGATCCATTTCCAAGACTACCTCTGTTCTACCTTTGCAGCAACTTTGACCAAACACAGGCGACACACTTTAACAACTTGAAAGAGTCTCAAAGGCAAGACGACCCCTTTCGTCAATGCACAAACCATAGACAAAGGAAGGTGTGGCCTTCTCCCAAAAGTGACATCAAAGCAGACTCTCTGCAATCAACAAAACGTTTTTTCCCCTTCTAATGAGGAGACTTCGTTCCGCGGAGAGTCTCATGTTTTAAATAATGTGTAGCGATAAAAGCATTACATCAAACCGTTGCTTCATACCAGAAGGGACTATGAATTCCCCTCAACTCTCCTTTTCTTCCAGCCTTGGCACACTTTCCAAACAAAAATCAAAAACACGCCTTGCTCAAGAACCTTGAAGAGACACTCATTAAACTAATGTAGCTTAACCCTCAAGTTTGCATGCTGACTGGTGTGTTTAAAGACTGTGTTAGTAGATGGTTTCTCAGGTAGAAAAAATCAAGGGACTCACCTTTACATTCCCATGTAAAGTTCTGGTTCTGCATATAATTGTTTAGACAGATTTAATCAAAAGTGTTCAGGATAATAATTTTATTAGCCAATCGATATTTACTGTAATCCAAATATCCTGTAACTACATAGATTTGAACTAGAATAGATATGTGCTCGTTTTGTCTCACCACGGAATGTTATTCTGATTCAGAATCATTACCAAATGATGTACTCTGAACTCAGCCGACCATTGGCTCATTTTACTTCTATTTAACTTTCTATTGTGGGTTTATTATTAACTGTTAGTGGTCAAATTGATTTGACCAGCAAAAAAAAAAAAAAGATTATAGATTCCTGTCATTGTGACACCCATGCTGCTGTACTTTTAAAGTAAATTAGTCAAACCATACACAAGCTTTAAGCTTTGCAGTATCCTTGCAAGACAACACAGTTAATCACCCCGTGTAGTATAAATTAAGCTGCAACTCACACAGGGCCCTTTGGCCTATAACTATTCCCGAGAGCTCTGTTCTGAGAAATGCACCAGTCTATTTAATTGCACATCTATTTTTTGGTGTTTATCTAAATCTATAAATTCTGAAACTAACAAAACCGACTATCAATTATGTTAAACAACAAGCCAATCCAAGGTCTCTGCCGTGAATCCCGAATGAGTTATTCGCATGCCTTTGTCAGTCAGTGCTTTTTAACAAGGAGAGAAACCTTTGATACAACCTCATGGTATGATCACATGCCATGCAAGACTTGCTGCACACTGCTCGACCTCATCATTGCTTTTGTCTTTTCTGTTTAGTTTTCTCATCCACTTCCATCAGTGCTCATTTTTTACTCTAATGATGTTCAAAATGATGACTCTGCTGTTTCTGACTTCAAGCCCTTTTAAACTATCTCTGGCAGCACTTCAAAATTCTTTTTAAGATGAGAGAATGGGAGATGTACAAGGAAAAACACATCACTAAGAAGCTGGTAGAGATTAGGAAATGCACACAAATCTGTGGAGTGCATCATTCTTTAATAAGGTTGCTTCTAAGCTCTTATAAAAGGCACATGGTGATGAACAGTATGACCTTTATGCAAAGGTTTCACCAGCAAACCATTTTATCCAGCATCCAAACATTTTCTATGGGGTTAGGTTCTCCTCTTGAGATGCTCTTTTATAGGTTGCAGGTGACTTCTGACATTGTAATCACAATATACACCCATCAAACCCTGGGAAGTGGGTGAAATTATAGTGTTGTTAATCATCCGTCATATTAATAATCATCATAGTCATATTTAAAAAGTTCAATGGATACACTATCTACTAACCCAGATTGTGTTAAAATAATCATACCAAAAACTGAGTAATATCTAAAGACCTTGCAAAAACAAATGATGCTTCCAGTTTAAAAAAGCATTGACCAGAGGTTGGACCTGCTGCTTTTTTGCAAATAATTTGGGCCTTTCTGAAACATATTAATGTCAGTTCTATTTTCTTAATCACTAGCTAAATTCACAAGTCCGCTTACATAGAATTAGCTCAGGAACGCAAAGCAGGTTTTGGTGAGAATAGGGTCAGCGTACTATGCAAGCTGTCCATGGAAGTGGCACGGGACCTATTAATGACCCCTGAAAAACATTTTTTTGTATTTTGTATGTCTCACTGTATGGCTCACTTCTGTTTAAGTCTTAGTTTTCTTTAGGGTTTAGTAGTTATTAGTTATGTTCTGTTGTGTTGACATATTTACTTAATTCAGGTTTTTCAACACTTGGTTTCTTTTGAGATTTATGAATAAATGATTTATTTTTTGTTTTTTGTCTTGAATGTCTGGCTGTTGCGCCACTTCACAAATCTATTTGCATTTCAAATATCTGCAGTAAAAGCCAATTAACTTTCGGAAATATCATTAAAATAAACTAATTTTTTTTTTAATTAGGTGCTGAGTTAGGGTATTGAACTTTACAATTAATCAAATCAATCTAGACTATCAAATGAATCTGGTATAGCAGATTGGCACTGTCGATCATTAAAGGACCTTTATGTTACGATTATGAAACCAAAAATGTTAAAAGCTTGGTAAAAGTAGTAATATAGCTGGTAGGTGAATGAATTCAAGGAGACAACACAAAAGAGTGCTGATGACTTTAGAGACGACAGGAAGAGCAGTGACTCATCCGGAATTTCTGTTAAATCAAAGCTACTCTCTGTTTCACAACAGACTATGAAGTACAGAATTGAGATCATGATCTATTTTCACTGGGCAGATCTGTATGTTCTCCCTCATCTCTTCAATTGTGACCAATTTGTGAATGTATTATATACACTGCTGCCTTTTGCCCTGTGTGAGCAGGAGTCCTTCTTCTTCCCATTTTTTTATACAGATACAAATAAAATATGTAAATTCTCAATTCGTATAGCTAATATGTTTAATGACCGAAAAAAAGTCCTCTATTTTGGCTATTTCTTTTTTTCAAAGTAACAGTTAAACCCCTACAGATCATGAATCTAGAGCACCTACTATAATTAATAGAATACAATGTTTATCATAAACGGCTTGCTAAGTGGCCTCTTATCTTCAGTCTCTTAACATGCATCTTAACGCAAAAGACACAAAATTATAGTTCAATTGAGATTAGCATTAGATAATAAGTTTAGAAGTATTACACTATATATAAATATAGCTTGACGGACGGACGGACAGACAGACAGATAGATAGATAGTCAGATAGTCAGTCAGTCCATGGCTATTTCAATGCTTTTAACTTTATTCTTGAAATAATTTATTTTATTTCCTGTTTTAACGTTTCTAATTGAATATTTGTCAATCTATTAAGACAAATGGTTGTTGTTAGAGTCAATAAAATAAGGTATTAAAACATCTACTGAAGACACGGTATGGCGATAACTACCAAATAAATATCAAAATTATTGAAATTGCATGTCAGTGAATTTAACCTATTTGAATAGTTTAACATCTACCTCAAACCATGGATTCAACCCAAAACTAATTGAAATGTGCACGCAGATGATTGATCGTGCAGGATGTACAGATCGTGTAAAGAGTATACATTTTAGGTTGAAGATTATTCGATTATGTTGAGAGCGTTTAGAACTCACATAAAAAATATAAAATTACACAAATATCCATGAATGAATGTGAATACAACTTCACAAAAACAACACAAGTATTATATACATTTCAAAAAGGCAGACTTAGCTTATTATGGCCAATAAAGAATATTGAGCAAATTTGTAAGATTTTCTACTATTTTTTTTACATCATTAAAATAATTTCTAAACATCAAAGACCCAAGCTTTTCAGCCTCTCCCTCTAGCTCCCTGTCAATTTTCATTCGTCATTCAAAATGTGATGAAATGTTAAATCTGGCTGAATGATTACAAAATTCTCTTTAACCTCGTTCAAAAGGTTTCACTCTGGGCGTTTTGCTTGTCATTTCCTTTCCCTTTTTCTACTTGTTATATCTTTTGCAACCACTTGTGTTTTAGTTTACAATTACCTTCATCATTTTTAACTTGCACACTGATGTCATCTCTTAAGATTTTCCTTGCGTTTGAGAAGGAACACCATCAATAAGAATACGAGTCTTTAGAGACAGAATACAAAACACTTTCTTCCTATTTCAACTCTACTCTCACTCAAGAGAGACAAAAATGCTTTTGATGGATACTAAGCACAGTTAGAGCGCCTATTGAATCAATTTGTCTGCACACAACTCTTTTGTGAATGATCAGCGTAAAACAAAACCAGAACCTGTTATGTGCCCTCTTTCACTCACTCCCTTCCAATAAATAGTGTTCTCCCACAGTCAAAAATTTTAAATTTAAGTGTATTGGGAACCTGTCATATTTTGGCTCTAATAAACCCTGCCGGTGATCAATTATCATTGGATTTTCTCCAGTGTGAGTCTTGAGGAAAATAGCTTAGATGTTCATAGATTAGTAAAGAGCATATATTCCATCCATGTTTCTCTTATAATTCAACAAGGGTAAAGTACCCTCACATCTCACGGCATGTTACCAGCATATGCTATTGCTAACAGACTTTGATAGAGTCCAATAACTGTTCAATAACTTTATTGGCAATAACAATTTCAACAAATAAACAGCATAGTATGTGGTAGTTAGACTGGCCCTCACTCCCTTGTGCATGTTTACAGTCTCCGACACACTGCGATATAAACAATTTTCAACAAAACTCAAAGATATCTACAATAATAACAATGTTAATGTAAACAAGCGTAATCAAAAAATAAAAATTCATCGTTCACATGAGCCAGTAAAATAATTATACAAATGTTTACATTGGATTTTAAAATTTGTGCATCACTAAGTGTTTTTATTCCTACTTCTTCCACTTAAATTTTTTGACCTCCACACGATATAAGAATGCATAATAAATGTAAGAATGCGTTTTGGGATGGGTGGATCAGTCACCCAAAGACAAACGAAGAAGAATGTGTTTTGTATGATTGGTGGTTGTCACTCACCTAAATACTCATTGCGGCTGTGTTCAACAAGAGTGATCATTAACATTAAAGAAAAAAAAAACATCTTAGTAAGATGCAGGCTCTGTCTATCTGGCTCGAAGCTAGTGTTGACGACAACAACGACAGCAACTCGAATTTTTTCTAATAGAAAAAATAATTTTATGTAAAAAGCATAGTTTTTACACTTTTTCACATATACTGTAGATAATTCTTGTTTAGAATTATTTAATAATTTTCTTTGTTGGTGGTATATGTTTGTGAATTAACTTTTTAAAGGGTTACACTTGAGCATTTTATTTAGTTTGTTTTGTGTTATTTGTTATAGAAATCCTTTGTGGTGGTTTGACATGCATTATTATTTAAAGTGTATTTTGTTTTAAGTCAGTTTGATGTGTATATTGAGCATACTGCTTGGTGTTAGGTCAGAATGCAAATAAATAAAAATTGTTAAACTAATAAACAGAGTGGCATTTTTGATGTAGCGTTAAAACTTTTATTTTTTAAGTAACTAATGCATTACGTTTAACAGTAACTCAGTACTTGTTAATACAATTTTCTTACAAATTAACTGAGTAACTTTTTTAGTCAAATCACTAGTAACTGTGACTAGTTGTTAGTAACACTGAACATATGTGATAAAAATGGAGCAAATCTCTGTGCATCTAACCATATCGAAAGTTTACAAAACACTGCTGTGTGAAACCCCTCATAACATGTTGAAGACAACTGAAGTGTGTTGCAATAAAATGCCTTCCCATCCAACACAAACTTAATGGAATCATGATAAATGAGCAGTTTGAGAATGTTCACAAAAATAACACATTGAACACCGCCACACATGCAAAAAGTAGTCACTGGTTAATGTTTGATTTTAATCCATGAATCTATATTAAATTGCTCAAATCACCGTTTGTTCTTTGTCCCAATCGTTTACCTCAAACAACCAAAATACAAAAGCAAAAATGTGGGTGGTTTTGGCTCTGCTGATACACAGTAAAAACAAAGTGTTCCCTGTAGTTTGGCTTTCGGCACATCTCTTTAGTACAGGGTCACTAAACATCCACGCATCCCAGAAACCTAAATCTTCGGAACTTTTCCATAGACACACATATAATGAGCAAGGTATGGATCCTGAATCTAAACTGAGTTTTCTCTCCACTTGCTGAGCTGAAATCAGCCTGATCACTGACCCAAAAACACGAAAAATCGATTGTGCTGGTGATTAACAATTCTCTGCTGTGCTGCTAAGTGTGATTAACCAGAGACTCTAATAACAAGCTTTAAACAAACAGCAAGTTGTGCACCAAGGCGATCATGTCATTTCTGATCCAAGCCAATAATTAATAATAACAGAGCAAGATGACAGTGAGGCATTTCTCTTCTGTCAGCCTCACAATCCCTTTCCATGAATTCTCAAAATGTCCTTCGGGCCACCTCTCCTGTCTGTCTCTCTATCTCATCTCTCAGTGCCGCTTGTGCCTTGGCTGCATTGTTCATTTGTTGCATGCATTTCTTAATGCACAAAAAATCTAAAAGAAAACTGTAGAGGCAGGTTTGTCCTGCTGTTGCTGGCTGCATTCATTGACGTGAGATAAGACAGAGGCAGATGACCGGCTGTCTGGACCCTTCTCCAGAGAGGCAACCGGCCGGTGAAAGCCTGTGAGGAGACGTTCATGTCTGTCATGGCCATGTTTCTGAAGCATCACTTGTTTTTTTTCCTCTCTTTCAGAGACAAGTGTCACCTTGTTGCTAGGTTACGAGACATGGGTGACTTGATGTGCACATGACAGACATTAAAATGGGAAGCACATTGTCATTTTTGACAAAAAAGAGAGCAAAGGCTTCCTATGATCTATATAATATTTTAAATGCAATATATTAGGCTATTTAAATGCTCTAATCTAAATGGTGAAAAGAAATAAAAGGATTATTTTATCTTTTAGTGTTACACTCTTAAAAAGATTCTCTACCCAAAAAGATTACTCTTTATCTATACAACTTACCCCAATGTCATTCTAAAACTATAATTGCTTCATTCCTCGAAACACAATTTAAGGTGTTTAGGAGGAAAACTCCCTATACAGACTAGAAAAAACCTCAAGATTCCAGAAAAGTCTGAAAAAAAGGTTATCCAGGTACTAAATCTGCTCAGACCTTAGATGAATTTAAAATGCTCCAGCTGTTGAACAGAAATGTGGCTCCTTGATGTGCGTGAAAATCCCCCTAAAATGATACAAATCCATTTAAGGGTTATATTTGGGGACGGAAAGAAGGCGGAGTGGTGGATTTGGTCATTCTGTAATTGGCGGTTCGATCCCCGCTAGGGCCATTCTGCCGTACTATATTTTTTAAGGACTGAGTGTCTAACTTTTATTTAATGAGGAAATGCTGAGGCAGATCTACCCGTTCAAGACATTATACTCCCTACTGTTTTTGAATGAGTGTCAGAACAAAGCAGGATTTGCAATGAAGTTGAGACTGAAACTTGAATATAGATCTGTACCAACGCTATGTGACCCAGCCCCAACTCCAGAACAAGTTAGTGTATCAATTTAAATGAACATAAATATCTACTTAATTGATCTCACAATAGTAATCATAACTGCTACTTATCACTGGAAATACAATAAATGTAATGCTTTGCTAAAATTACTTACTTGTTAAAATGAAACGTGCCTACCATTCAGACATGTGTATTTCCATTCTGAATTAGTAACCTCTTCGGTTGAAAGTCAATATTAAGGATTAGGCTCGCGCTCTAATTGATAAGGTTCAACTTACATGTGATCATTAGAGGATCCTGCTGCTTTGCTTACCTTATGAAGGAAACTGTGTTTTGCAGTCATTACTTTATATTATATTATATTGGCTTTTGCACATTGAACGAAACACATGTATTTTCTTGCTTTTAACTAAGCCATTTAACACAATGCATTGTTCACCTGTCTTCATAGGAGTGATCTGGTGAAGAGGGCCTATGCTGAGCCAAACAAGCAACGTTTAATAGTTTGCATTCAAAGAAATGACTACAATCCATTCCAAACAAATAAAATAAAAACATATTGCATTCTCAGTTATATGTTCACTGTAATAAGCATACTGTATTTTACTGATTAATTGAGGATTTCAGAGCTAACAACAAGAAGAGTGAGAAGATTAAAGGTAATGCTCTGATGAAGATGCAAGTTTGAGTTCCATACATTCATTAAGCAAAACATGTACTCACAAACATAATCAAAAACACATTTAGAAATGCATATAACGCTGCTTTTCGGTTAAAGGCAATCAATCTGGCTGTCAACAAATTAAATAAATGATAAAAAAAGAGAGACTGACTGTCAGACATAGTGCATGAGCCGGCTACATCTTTTTTAACCAAAACAGCAGGCCGTAACGCAGGAGGAAGTGAAAGCCAAGGAGAAACACACAGAAGCAATCAGGGGTAGAACAACAGAAAGACTATAAAGACTCGCGGACAATGATTGAATGGAGGGATGAACTTAAAAACAAAGCTAGAAACAATGTGGTATTTTAACGATATGACAAGGGAATTAATTGAAAAAAGAGACAAAACAAAATTAGAAAGCATATGGAAACAAACGAAACAAAGAATGATTTAAAACATAAAAACCTGACTGGACTAGAGATCTACAAAAACAAAAATTAACCATACTGTCACTGAGAGAGAGTGTGCGTTATAGCTAATGTTACCATTTAGCTCAAGTGACTTCTGCATACCAGCTATTATTAAAGACCTGTTCTTGGGTCTTCTACTCATTATATGTAGGTTTTCAATGAATGACCAGAGCACACTGCACTAAAGAACTTAACATTTAGTTTACATTTCTCTTTAAAGCCAGTTGCTAGAATTATCCAGTCATAGTGACTGCTCTCTATTTTTTCTTTTCTTGTGCTATTGTTTCTTACACACTTTTCAGG
The DNA here is from genome assembly GCA_900490495.1 of Danionella dracula. Lineage (NCBI taxonomy): Eukaryota > Metazoa > Chordata > Actinopteri > Cypriniformes > Danionidae > Danionella > Danionella dracula. The sequence continues at coordinate 1,536,036 of UELW01000578.1, forward strand.
AGCTTCCTCTGACGTAACAGGACACTTGCCAGAGATGCAGTTAAGGCAACCTCCTGCACTCACTCTCAGTGCGTGATTAGGAAGTGATTGAACTGTAGTACCTCGAACGGCTACAAGGGGGGCTCGGTCAGAAGCATTGACTGTATATAACATGGCAAAGTATGTGACATCCCCCATAGGTTTCTGGGAAAGTCAAGTGAAGCTCGAAATGGGCGTAGCCAGTACTCAAAAGCGCGTCCTCAGAGGTGGGACATGGCCGTAGTGAAGGCATCTGATTGGCTGAATGTTTAAATCTTATATATCTTAAACAAACTAATTAAAAAACAATTCACCCACCTTAGAGTGTTCACCAAGATCAAAACTAGCGATCTGAATTAACAAACCTAATGGAGCCAGTGGTGGAAACATGTTTTATTAAGCTCCAAAGTTGGTCAGTTTTAATATTAGATGAATGAGAAGTTGCTCCCTTTTGGAGTCAGCCTCAAGCAACCGCTCGAGAAACTGAAACTCCTATCACTTCCTATCCTGCATCAAGAGGGAAAACAGGAGGTTGCCCCTTGGTCAGAAGCAAGCAGATTCTCATTGAGGCAGGTTCTCAAAACTGCCCACCTGAAAAAAAAACATGTTTCCACCACCGGTGTATCTATATTTTATCACTAGTTTTGACCTTCATGTACAATCTGATGGCATGAATTGTTTTTAAACTTGTTAGTTTAAGATATATTAAGATTTAAACCTTTAGCCAATCAGACATCTGTGCAATGCCTACAGTATGTCTCGCCTCTCTGGATACATTTTTGATCACTGGGAAGTGACACACTTCTATAGCTGCTTTCTTAACATAAATATTGCAGTCCACAGAAACTAGCAACAGTCATTTAATGGCTATGTTACGGTCATGTTTAAAGGTTTAGTTAGCAGTAAAAACACTATTTTATTTAACATTTAAAAAACATAGGACTGTGTAGCATCTTTCTGTGTGATGTCTCATGATATGTGTACACCACTGTTTATATATAACCAAATCTATTTTTATTTTTAAATTTACTCAGTGGAAGCTTATGCTAGAGGTGCGCTCTATAGTCCAGAAATTAGGGTACTCTAAAATATTGATACAAGCCATCAATGCTCATTTTCAAACTTGTCTCATCCTATCAACTGACGGCTTCAGTATCCTCTTCTGGAAAGGGTTCTCTGTCTATTTTCAGTAGCCACTGAGACAACCAACCTGTTTTTGCTGATAAACACAGTCGAAGAACCTCAAGTGTACAACCCCTCACTAGCATCACCTCTTTCAGATGTCACAGCCACTTCAACTGTAGCCTGTTACGAAAAGGGCAGCAGCCTGGTGCCAAGCTTCCAGAAAAGCTCCAATTAGTGAGCCAAGTGAGGAGAAAGAAAGAACAAATGATTTAAAAGAGTGTGTGACCTTTCAGCAGGTAGCAATTAGGATGAAAATTTTAATTTAGCATAATTATATACATACTCATACAATAAGAAGGCGGAAAGACAGAAAGTATAGTTAAAAAACTGAAGAATTTTTTAGCTGAAGAAATTTTGGAAAGAGGGTAAAAGCTAATCCATGTATACAATTCAAGATAAAATTTGCCAGGTGCTACAGAATGTGGAAAATATTTAATCATTACACCACCATTTCATTTATTAATTAAAATTTTCATTTATTTATAAACTTCTAGTTATTCCATACAATCAGTACTTTGTTGTAGTTAGTTGTTATTTAATGGATTTTCTGTTTCTGTTGTAAGCTGTACGCATATTGTTAAAATAGGCATGTTTGTACTGTGATCTTATTCAGTGCAGACCTTTTGCTATTCTACAGTTAATTACATGGTCAAGTGCTAACTGAACTGGACACTAGCCACAGAACAGAGCTTATTTTAGGATGGATTGATAGATGGTTTTAAAGGCATGCCCATGGTGAAGTCATTGTTCTTAACTATGATTACAGAACAAAATGTAGCTTCTTTTGATTAGCTTGTAAAAATTACACCACATGCTTAAGCTTCCAGTAGGTTTAGTCCTGTTTTACAAAAAAAAAATACTGTAGACTGTTTGAATAGTGTTATTACAATCAAAACTGGTAAAACTTAATAAAACAACTTTTACTTACCAGACATGTGTAAATACTTGTTTTACCCAGCAACAGAAGGAATTAATTTTCAATGAGCTAAAAAAAAATACAAAACCAATGTGCACTCGCTCATAGTTCACCATTGCTGTTTTTATTCACAAAGAAAGAGGTTAAAGATCTCTATGTTTCTGTCTCTCTTATGACACAGTATGTGAAAGTGATGATTATGATTGTTTGCTTTTCCTTCCCTACTGTGTCAACCTATTGAATAGAGTGGCATTTCTGGGTGATGATGCATTCAGAAGAATAACTACTGCTTGGATGCTGCTCACTCATATAGCAGAGCTCAAACGTATTCAGTTTGTTCCCCCTCTATTAATTATTTCATCAGCTACGATCAAATCCAACAAGAACCACAACATAAACCGTAGATACATTTCTGCATTTTGTTTCTCCCAGCTCAGCAAATACAGACTGTATGTTTACATGTAGGATGTGTCTACTGATGTACACGTAATGAGCTGTTGATTAGTCTCAGCTAAGATAGGCAAGAGAGTAACCAAGGAATTGAAATGGTTTATGTGAAATATAAAAAGTCTACTATGACCCCCAAAGGATATGTGGTGGTCTACCTGATCCTGAATTGAGAGGAAGGATCATCGCAGATGTTTGTCTCATAATAACAATACATCAATTATAATATTATGCATATAATATTCAATGTTGGGAGTGATGTATTGCAAAGATAAATTATTACCATATAACGTTTTGGAGTAACGCAATACAGTATCTCTCTACTCTTAATAGTTATGGAATAAGTAACTAGTTACATTGTCAGCAATGCCCAAGCTTCAATGATGTTTTTGCAAAAAAAAAAAATATGTGGCTCAAATAATAAGAATAAATGTTTGCACCATTTCCTGTTTTGGCCTGATACAATCAGCAAAGATAGCAGACAAAGGAACATTCACAAGAAGGTCTTAAACACATTATTTTAAGTTTATTAGAGAGGAGGAAGATCATCTGCAACATTTGTCCAAATTAAAAAGGACAACCCACATCCAAAAAAGCAATAAAAAAACACCTCAAAACACCGCTAACTGAGAAGAAAAATGGTAAGATATGAAAATGCACATAAAAAATACATATTTAACATTTGAAATTTGGGCGGAAGACTACACGCGACAGCATTCAACGTGCCACCAAATGCTTTTCTCTCCCTCTATTCGTGCAGACTTACGCTTTCGTGTTGGTGTCCTAAATTAATTAATATTTTTGTGTTGCTTTTTGGCGTATTTTTATGGTCATAGCTTTCCTTCGCTACCATCCGTTCTACCACCTCCTGCAACACTTTACCACATCGCCTCACTCGAAAGGTAAGGGTTAATATTTTTCTTTCATTTTATTCAGTTTTCATTGTTTTATTAATATTTTAGTAGATTGATAATGCATACTTTTAACGATTGAAAAATCCTAGTTTATTTTCCTCTGGTATTCTTATGTTATTTTCAATTTTTAGTGTTGTTTCTGTGTGGCTTGGAACGGATTAGGAATTTTACATGTAAAACTTGCTTTGGCGTATGAAAAATTTAGCATACGAAGGCCACCCCGAAATGAAATAATTTCGTATCTTGCGGTAATAGCTAAGTCAATTCTAAGAGTGTATATCATAGTATAAGGGATTACTTTATGCGGCAATAAGTAGTATGCAACATGATAAAGTTTCTAAGTAACTTGCACAACACTGATTATAAAAATATAATAAAAAGACACATTTTGAGAGTAAAACAGTTTTGTGTATTTAGCCATCCTAACAGACAAACATCTGATTTGATTCACTTATGATCAAAGGAATCCAGAAAAACCTTCAAAACCCGAATAAACAAAATGTAGTGAGAACAAAGCCTGAACACACATAAAGATCTCAGTCCTTTTTAAACAGACCTTTACAGGGGTTGAGGTTGTTAGCAATGCAATTCCTCCACTAAAACAACTGTCAATCACCCATCACTATGGAAACACCAACCTGACCTTTTACACAACACTCTTGACTAACTGCATCAGACAGCTCTGTCTTTCTCATACTCACCTTTATCTCTCTGCTTTTTTCAAATGTATTTCTTTTTAAAGAATTGATATGGTAAAATGCTACAGTTGAATCTCCAGTACTAGAGAAAAGGCTTGCTAGCAGACTTAGGGCTTGTAATAATGCAGCAGCAGGCCTCAGAACTGCTGTAATCTAAAATGAGAAGGTCAACTTGTGCTTTGCATTGTGAAAGGAGAGTTTAAAGACTCATCAGAGAAGAGTGTATCATTCAGCAGAGCATGTCAGGTCAACATGGTGCTGTTACAGGGGGTTCCAAAGCTCTCCTTTGGCTTTGCTTGTGTCAAGCATCTTTATTTTTGACAGCAAACTCATTCCTGAGGGAAGTATTTGCACACAACCATCACTGTTGAGAGTGATAAATGTCATATCAGTGTGTTTACCACACACCCCATGGGGATTAAACAGTTGGTATAAACACAAACACATATAGGCCTACTATCGTTCTAGCAGTTTTATTTTTAATCTAAATCACATATGAAGCAGCTAAAATGATTCTTCTTCATTCATTCATCTTCATGTCGGCTTTCTTCCCTTTTGGGGTCGCCACAGCGGAATGAACCGCCAACTCTCTGGCATATGTTTTACGCAGCCCTTCCAGCCACAACCCATCGCTGGGAAACTAAAATGATTCTAAAATGACTAAAATGAGTACAAATTTGAATAAATATTGAATTCTTTAATTTCACAACTGTATGTCGACAAAATAAGTTAACTTGCTACGTGTTAAAATCTTTGACAATATTAAAAAGTACATTTTAAAAAACAAACCGGCTTCAAACAGTTGTATTAGCATACAATATAGCCTACAAACTGATACGATGTCTTGCCATAAAACGTTTCATCGCACTCATGACATGGTGGAGGGAAACTTCCACATTTGTGTACTGACATAGTATAAAAATATTTTATTATATTTAATTAAATATATTTAATTTATTATATTTAATTAAATATATTATTTTATTATATTTCATTTTTTATTTGTTTTCAGTTAAATAAATAATGACAAAAACATACACACAATTCTTTTTTTATTCACTTACAAACATTTAATTTAATTTATTTCTTTATTGCTGTTAGTGATTCAAATATATATTTTCTTAATTTAATACAGAAAAGCTGTTATTGTTTAGAAACTACTTAAAAACCTAATTCAAACAAAATGAATGGCCTTTTAGTAACACAATAAATTAGGCATCACACACACGCACACACACGCGCACACGCACGCAGACACACTCACGCACACGCACGCAGACGCACGCACACACTCACACACAAATATTTTTGTGTACCTAAAAAAACTTCCTTTTAATCCTTTTAATCACAATGACTCATCAATTACTTTTTATAGCTTTAAAATGTATTTATTTAGCAATTTGTTTGGCTTTTACTTGAAAATTGTTTCTGATAAACTTTGAGTCAAAAATACAGCAAAAAATATCTTTTGTGTTTCTCTTCTGCTTTATATTCAGTTTTTTTTTTGTTTCTGGCCAGATGTGCAAATTGTTCTTAATATCATCCAAACATTCTCACAAAGAGCTGCACAGTCTGCAACTCATTTTCCAAACCAGCTTTTCCTCCAAGGCACACAATGACGCCAGCAATATGAGCATCAAGGTTTCCAACAAAACTTTTTTTTAACATTAAAACAAAATAATTTTAACCACATACTCAAACCAAAAAATGTACAAATAAAGAATTTTTTTTATGTATTTCTGGAAAAAATGGTTATCGTGTAAAATATAAGATTATAGTGCAACATGTTGTATAGTTCAACTGGTAAAACTTGTGAGAGATTAAAAAGTTATTAAATAGAAAGCTTCCTTATCCTTAGACAGAAGAGTTTTTTACAAACTATCTAATAAGTTTAAGCTCAGTCCAAGTGAAAAACACTGCTAAAACACTGTTGGGTAAATAATAGTCTATGACAGGGCATAGCTCATCAAAGAAAGCGATAAAACTGAGTGCTCTATGTTCAATCTCATTCCTACACCTGTAATTACTCAGTAATCAAATCTCTACTGAATTAATGATGGTGACACAGCAGTTTCATGTGGGAGGTCTGCAAACGTCTGCCTGTGTGTGTGCTCAAGCAAACCAGGCCTCCTGGGTTCTGCAGGAGCGACGCTGTGTACAAAATGAGTGGAATACATTAGGCAGTGAAGACATCAAGACACGTCTTCTCTCTAAACAGCTATGTATCTATATCCACTCTCCTCAGCCCAGTTAACGCCTGTCACTCCAACCATGAAAAGAACCCCAGATTTATTGCGGTTTTTAATTTAGCCAGACCTGAAGTGTAGAGTTATGGGACAAAGAAACCTTCACATCTTGACAGATTTGTCAACAAAAATGTAAAAACTAAAGGGCTATGTTTATTATCAGCAACTATATGTGTAAAAAAATTAACTGTAATAAATGTGTTACTGTGTAAAATATCGAAACATATTTGTAAACATTTTCTACTAGTTATAAAGGTTATTTAACTGTTTGATTGTGCATGCCTCTAGGCATTTATTGGTGGTAACTGATTGTCATAAAATTAATACAAGCAATTTAATTTTACACTATATGGAAAGTTACACTTAAAAAAAAACATTTAGAGGAATGTTCTAATTTGTAATTAACATCTGTGAAGGTGTTGCAGGTGTGGGTTCTGGTGTTCTTCACAGCACAGGCTCCTTGCTTGATTGTGAATCAGCTGTCACAGTGTGGAGTGGGGGAGTACAAAGCTGAGGGGGAGTGGGGGGAGTACAAAACTCAATGCAGTGGAGCCACTGTACTGACTGAGGCGCAGAGCAGACTCCCGTTGACTTCTCTGATGCCCTTGACTTACTAGTGACAGTTGTGAATATACTTCTTAGTGCAAGTGTATTTTTGCTGATGTTGAAACCTATTTTTTGTTTATACCATAATACAGAAGCTTTATTTTTATTTGAACAAAAATCCTTTCTCGTACTAGATATTTTACAGGTAAGCAAAGTGTATTTTATGTATTGAATTTGATTTAGTGAGTAATTTAGAAATTTACAGAAGTTAGATTGATACAAATGTGTACTTATTTTCTATGAAAATGTGGCCTTTTTTCAGTTGGGACAGGAGAAGAGTGGCATAACTATACATTTAATTAAACTTGTGTTACCTCAATAGGAAACCAGTTACCAGAAAATGGACTGGCAACAAGACCAATGTTTTTTTTTTCCTGTTCTTTTTTACTAGCAGAGCCGTTTAATTTGGAAAAGGACAAATTTGTGTTAAAAAAGCATTTTTTTAATACTGTAAAATATTTTATTGCTGAATAAATATTTCATCTGAAGTAAACTGTTGTATAATGTCAATAGTTGATACAGAAATGCCAACCAACCCAGCCGAGGCTCGAACCAGCAACCTTCTTGCTGTGAGTCGACCGTGCTACCCACTGCGCCACCGTGACGCTTCTCACTGTAATATTTAAATGAATATTGAATCATTTAAACAAAAACTTTGAGACCACAGTCTGACCAACTGTTAAGCAATTGAAATGCTTAACTTATATTTGATGCATTAAACCTAACCCAAGAATAATAAATAAAAAGGTTGATGGTGTAAAGGATAAATTGCACCATAAAACCGAACATAAAGTATTTACAGAATAGAGGTACTCAGAGGAAAACTAGTTAAGTGTAAATCTTAATCATCTTACTGTTTATCTCACCAGCCATTTCAGAGTTCAAACAAGACTAAGGCTCTCAATACATCCCTTAATTAAATTGGTACACAAACTTCAGAGTGGGATAAAAATGTAAAAATGTGTTAGATGGTGTTCGCAAAGTAATTTGAAATACGGCTTCACACAACATGAACTATCAAAACACTTATGCTGGCTTACAAAACCATCTCCAGATCACCTCTTGTATATCTTCACAAGCTTATAAAGCCCCCTACATGAAGAAACAAAGATCAAGGGTTCCACGAGCAAGAGGAAGAGAAGAGGCTGTCCTCTGGCCTCAGGTTTTAAAAGCTTAAAGAAGGCTTTGGCTGGAGCTATCCAATGGCAAAGAACTTACCACGCAGATAATTCTGGGAAAGTGAGGTAGGCTCAGCTGTGGGGGGAAAGGGTACACCGACTAAGTCAGAAAATTAAAAAGTACACATATGCTAGAAGAGTTTCATTGTTTGCGGAAAGACCTAAAGGTCTACTACAGCTGCTTCTTGAAACTTAACTGTGTAAAAGCCTTAATACTATGTAACTGATGCATTTTTTGCTCTTTAATTGAAAATGGTCTCTTAAATACTGAAGGTGAAATTAGTTCACATATGGCTGGGACTTGCACTCTCATACACTAACTACTGTGGTTTCTAATGTTACTTGCTCTAACTATGTGTGCTACCCTGTTAGATTTGGCTGCCCTAGCTTTAAATTGAGTAAAATAGTACATGTTTAACCTAAATATGTGAACCAACCATTAAATTTGGTCTCATTTCAAATGTAATAAATGCTCTGTTAAATAAAATGGTTTAACATGGTTTTATAACATGGATTTAATAAAGCTAGTGTAATAAAACTAAATGTTTAATAAAATAAAACCTGGAAAGGGTTTCAAACGTTTATCGTACAGTACAACCCAAATAATTATGGTGTGAAGTAAATAATTAAAGTGATAAAATAAAACACAATGTGTGTCTTTTCATGCAGAGTAGGAAAATCTCCCAGGTAGCAAAATCACTTACAACACAGGTATGCATTTTGTTACACTTTTAACCTGTTACTCAAGTAAAGTATTTGACTTTAAACATTGATAAGTACTTTACTTGAAATAAAATCAACTCAAGTAAATGTTCATACTTTTATTTTCACTTCGCTTTAAAAGCAGATATACACAAAAAAACAACTCAATTACAGAAGTGCGAGTGAATGAACGCTCTACTTTTCACCTCGGGCCATTATGAACCCAATTGAGGCTTATTTTTACTCCGTTCGGGATATGTTTAGTTCTTCTCGGAATAGAGTTAATTATAGTTTCTTGATTTTACTGTGTAGAATATCAATTCAAAGAGTTCTGAAATTCCCTTATAGCTCCTATCTCGACTTTCAGCACTGCATCGACTGCATGTTTGTGTGTTTCTTTGTACGAGTGTGTGCATTATTCATCTCGGTGTGGTCAGAGTGATTCCACTACTGTCCTCGTTGGCCAGTCACCGTGATAAACAATTTCACCCTGAATCAAACCTCTTCACAGCATTACATCTTGGTGTCTGCATAAATGTGTGTGTGTCCCTGTGTTATTAAATAGGCTGATGGTAACAATAATGATGTTGATGAGGAAGACTATGACTTAATCAAGATTGCAATCAAGAGCTAATACAGCATTAATGAGAGGAGTCATTAATATGCAGCGATTACTGGGAAAATATCTTTTCAGGAAGCCTCTCAGTAGGAAGCTAAATATTTCACGATGATAACACAAGCTCTCCCCCCCCCATGTTTTTTCTTTGCCCTCTATCACTGTGAGATCTCTTTGATGTACAGTACAGCTACTGGATGAATGCTAATCTGGACAATATCGAGCTTGCTCTAAACTGTTAACGGTTTATCAAACCTCTTGTTTTCATGTGCGGTCTGAGTTATAAAAAGATAATTTTATATTTGGCACACATGTATATATGTTTATACATATGTTTATTAAAATGTTTGGTAGCACTTTATGATAACTACACACTACTAATCATTGATAAAGCATTAACAAATAGTTACTAAGTAATTTATTAAGCATTGTTTCTATGTTATTACACATTGGTAAGCCTTTCATAAATATAAGATTAAAGGCTTTAATCCTGGTTTATAAATGTCTATTTATAAAATATAATATAATTAATAACTCTAAATTCATGCTTTATTGAGGATCAATAAATCGTTTATAAATTAAACTTTTCACTATTTAAAAAACTGTTAGTTATTAGTTGTAAGTGATTCATCATAAGAACATGGTAATAAATTAGTATTATATATAGTAGCAGTTACTAAGTAGGACCATGACTAGTCCTCACTTCAGATGAGCTCACACAAACAGTTAACAGACAGCTACTAATGTTTTGTAACTACCTGAATTTTAGTAAGATTATATGTTAATGAAGCATGTATTATCACACTTAGTTACAGTTACTATACGTCTGAAAAATACTATGTTTGAATGTGTTTATAAATAGTTTATTAATCATTTATTAACATGTTGTAAATTATCTCATGAATCACTTACAACTAATAACTAACTGGTTTTTAAATAGCGAAAAGTGTAATTTGGTCTCTGGAACCCTAAAAAGAATATTTCCCAACTAATTCACTAAACAGGACCCTTTCTAGAGTTATTTTCAATCAGCATATAACTCATCTGATCACACTAATCAAGCCCCTCTTTGCTGCTTCGAAGCCAGACTAATTTTTATACTAGTTAGGGTATCAACTGAAATGTGTTCTAGAGGACAAACTTTGGACACCTTTGCTGAACATTTAAGGTAGGTAATAAAAAAAAATGTTGCTAGTTAAAAAAGGCAATAATGTATACATATTGTTTAGTACATCCAGCCTCATGACAAACTACTTTTAATTAATTCCAATTACACATGTTACTTATTTGCTCGTATAAATATAAGTACTAGAAAAATAATAGTAAACTATAAAAAACAATTACCTTTAAATATTTAGTAACTATTGCTATTTAATGTACTTAATGTTTATTACCAGCAATCTGGAAAAGAATTGAAAATGTAAACACAAATGAAAGTAAATGAAAACACAGGTAACTACTGAATAGTTATTGGACAGTTACCACATAGTTATCAGCTCATTGTTTAAGAATCTGTGTGTCTCTCAATATATAATACATTTCATTATTATTTTTATTATTTATTGGCAAAATATTTATCATTTTTATGGTAAAAATTCTTCAAATTCATTTAAAAATGTAAGAATGAAAAAGAATATGTTCAGAAAAAAGGAATATATTTAAGGGTTTATTGCCATTACAGAGTTGTGAATAAATCCAGTAGTTAATGGTAATTGCTATAGTAGTTGTTATCGCCATAGTTACTAAATCGTTAAGGGTAACTACTTGGTAGCTAGCAGTGAATAGTTCTCTGTTAGTCATGCAGTAGTTCCTGGTCAGTTATATATTAACTAAGAAAGCGTATAATAAAATGTCACCCGATATTGCCTAAAGGCACAATTTCTTTTAAATAAACCATGCAAAATTACTTCACTATACACGTTACAAAAGTATCTTTGTTTGTGGTTGTAATTTTGAAAAGACACACCTGCAAAATATTTTTAACAAAGGTTATTGTTATGAAAATATGTATTTTTTATTATTAAAAACACCAACAGATTGCACTGTAGGCTGGCACATTGTACCAAACTCAGTCTGAATACTGAAGTCGCAGCTGAAAATGTCTCTTGTCATCAGCCAAACCAAGTAAATGCTTCCTCTCTGAAGGGGCCCCCGAGGGCTGACCAACTTTTAAATGGTACTTTGGAATGACACAGTTGTGTAGAAGGATCCACTTCTCTCACAGCGACACATGAAACAGCCATTCAATACTCGTTCACAATATTGGATACGTGAGAGGAAAACCAGTGCAATAGTTATTCTTTAGATAGCAAGAAAATGAATAAATAAGAAAGAAACAAAAGGCAGTAGTGTGTAAATATTTTCATTTTGGTGAGTGTATGTCCTGCTTCTGACGTAAAATCAAGAGAGTTCATTTGAAGGCTTGGTTTTTAGCTTAGGCGTACTCATGGGAACAAACAAGCTTGCGAGGTTGTGTGAAAGGAATAAAACCATGTAATACTCTTCAACTTTTGCCCGGTCAGAAGTTGTTTTATATGTTTTTTATAGGTTATGCTAACAGGAGAAGCAATGGCACTGATGTGCTCCGCTAACCAAAGAGAATCTCCAATAACACCACAGTCACACCTTGAAAAACATTCTATTAGCTTGAAAGGGTTTTTGTACACAAATTTGGACAATGGGAAATTCCAGCCTATACTTGAAATTTCAAATTCCACTTCGATGAAAGTTGATCTTGATTTTTTTTAAACATGCTATCTGATTGGCAGTGTCTTCGCTATCGCACAGCTATGCCATGACCATCGGAGCTCTCAAAATTCCTTACATTTGTCTACTAATTCAAATAATTCAATATTTAATTTTAAAATTTAATAATTTAAGATTTTGTTGTCAATACCATCAAATAAACATAAATAAATTCTGAAATTTTATGTCAGCAAGGGGTGAATATAGTCTTTGTAGATTTGACAACAATATGATAAACAATTAATAAGATAATACTGGGGAAACTTTATGATACTGACAATGTATATTTATTTAATTACTTAAGTGTAAATCTTAGGGGCTATAATGTAGGCTTCAACACAGTTTAATCTTCTGCATTGTAACTAAACTGAAAACTAAAAACATGTAAATATGACCAAAACAGTAAACTACTTTTTGAAATAACCTCAATAACATTATTGCTTTAAGAATGTACAATATAGAAAATCATGAAATGTATAATTTGTTTTCTGAAGAAAGATAAATGCTGGTTGGGGTCCCCAGGGGAATTTTTCTCAGGGCCCCAAGAGTTTATAGAATCATCCTCTGAGGATAACCTAGTCATAATATAAAAAGAAAGTCTCACACTGTGGCAACATAAAACTGTGCCGAAAGATTTGGGATGGAATTAAAAAATAATACATTCTAATTAGTATTTGGCCTTTTTGTCTGCCTGCTGGAGACTTGTTGAATCTGTAATTTCTCTCTTGGCATCTAATTAGACTGAATCCTTAATAAAAACTTAGACTCAGCAGTGAAATTCATGTTGCATCTGCTTCTCTAGCTGGAGGGAGAACACATGCACATGGGTGCTTTAATAATTTAATTCTGTGTGCTTGATAAAAGGGTTGTAATTTAGAGGACGCGTCATTATCAATAATTAATAGAAGTTTTCCACTAATAACTTTACTGACGTTGTTTTGTCTTTTAAATGCTCTCAACGTTAAAATCCCCGTGGGTGAAAACAGTTATTAAAAGTAATTTTGCCCTTTAGCTGCTTAGACTGAGGCAGAATCAGTGAAATGAGAAAATAATCAATACTATGACTATAATTTAGTTAATGAAAGCGCATCAATTGAAATAATGAAGATAATCTACTTGTAATTAAAAAGCAATAATACAATTTCTTAAACAGTTTTCCCGCTTTTTGAAGACCACATTAGCAGAACTAAGACTAAGCCATTATTTTAAAAGTTGGAACAAAGAAAGTTAACCTTTCAAGAAAATACAAAATATATTGAACAGTGTCTGTAAAGTAATAATAATAAAAACCATGGTTTTCCACCAAAACCGTTTTGCTTCAGCAGCCTGCATCTTTTCTGCACTGTATGCCTTCGTGTTGTCCTCTCGGGGAGCTATTCATTCATTCTCTTCACCTCTTTATCTCTCTTTCTCTTTCTTGCTAAACTAAAATGCTATAATCTCTTGCTGGGTCAGACATTTTAAGTTCTTTTTGCTTCACTTTCTCCCCTTTTTTCTCCCTCTGTGGCTCTCTTCCACCTCTCTTGAGCACTCAAGCCATGACTTATTCATTGAAGCCAGGATTTATTATGTTTGGCTATGCATTTTTAACGCTGTATTTTTTTAGATACACACATTTCACGGGTGAACTACATCTCTGTTTGCTGAGAATCTACAAAGCTCAACAATTGCATCTATTTTTTAACCTTGCGTTGAAGATAAAAAAAGATAAATTAAGCAAACAGAATGAGCTGAATTATTATTGGAGTGCAAACTTTCAGCCATTTGTTGTCAATCACATTGCCTTTGTGCTTGAGATTTTGAACATTTCATTCCTATAAAATGTTAATAGATTTGTTTTATTTACAGACTTTAAATTGTGCAGCTTCACTCATTATTGTGCAGACATTAGACCAGAGGAAAAACTGTGTGGTCAGAGTCTACTATTTTCTGTTCATTTTTGAAGTTTACAGAAGGTATGTCTTTAAAATAACGTTGTTGATTGAATGATGTAAATTCATGGAGTAAGTGGATACTTGATTTCTATATTATTCATAATAATGTAATCTTCAAAGTTCTGTGTTTTATTATTATGTTGTATTTTTCACTCAGTCCTGCTAATTTCTCTGTCTTAGGCTTTAGTATCTTTATGTTAGTCTGTATTTTAATTGAGTTTTCACATTGACTTGATTTTCTTTTAGCTCACTGTCGCTGCATTAGTTGATGTCTTTAGTTTACTTGTTATTCAGCCTTATTATAGAGTGTATATTATGTGTATATTATTTGTATTCAATCCATCTCAAGAGTTTGTAATAGAAGGGTATTTATTTAATGTAGGTTTTCCCACTCTTGGGTATTTAGTGTTCTGTTTATTTTGAGTTTTTATTAAAAAGTCTTTTATCTTGGATCCCTAGCTGTCGAGTTAAACTTGTACACAATTACCCTGACAGTAACAACTTATTATCTAACCAAAAAAGCTTTTATTTGTTGAAATGTTTTCTTGAAATTAAATATTATTTATTATTTTATTTTAATTATATTGTTATTTTATTAAAGTGTTCTAATTATTAACATAACTATATTCCTACTATGCACTCAGATGCCTTAGAACAAGGTTAGACAAGTTTGAATAGGTGCAAGATGTTTGAAATTTTTTGTCACATGTTGAAACCCTTATATTTATAACACCCCATCTCCAGCATCCCGTGGGATTTCAGTATCTGTTATTAAACCATGCTAAAACAGAAACAAAAGATAAAGGCAGTTTTTCATGCAGAAGAGCTAAAAAAAGGAACGAAAACAGGTGAGGCAGAGATGAGGTGAGAGACACATGCTTCTCTGTGTTACTGAAGGTACTTTGGTCTAACTTCCAATACTTAAACAACGCTACTGCTATTTCCAAATTTGCCATTTCAAAGCCGAAAAAAGAAATGTTGTGTCTTCCCAAGTTAACTCGATATGGGAATTTATAGGCATGATTCTGAGTAAGGATAATGCAATGCTAATTCAAAAAGTACTTGAATTTGTAGTAGATGTACTACAAAACTACAAAAAGTAGATGAATTTGTTTGTCTGCCAAGACCTTGTCTAGTGTCAGTAAATACTTTAGCTTAACCCCATTCTTGTTTTAACACAGCCCTACTTATAAAAAATTAACTACAACCAACAAAAATGTACTCACCAAATTGTATACTGGTTATATAATTAGGACATAGTGAAAAAAATTGTATTTAAGTGTTTTTAAGTATTTAAGTGTATTTAAGTGTTTATAAGTATTTAAGTTCAGTAATTCCTTTTAAAAATTGAAAGTTGTATGTTATGTTATAATTGTTTTCTTATGTTTTATGTTATATTTTTTGTTATGTTTTATGTTACGCGTTTTGTTTTTGTTGTGTTTTGTTTTATGTTATGTCACATCACGTCATGTAATGTTACATTACGTTATGTTATGTTACGTTATGTTACTTTACGTTGCATTGCATTGCATTGCGTTGCGTTATGTTATGTTGTCTTTTGTTATATTGCATTTCTTTATATATTCAATATACACAGACTGAAAATTTTCAAATATATTTTCTTAAAATTTAGATTATTATAAAGGCCAATTAATGAAAATTCCACAATCTGTTTTTTTTATTATAATGCTACTTCTTGATGTTAAATACTGACCATTTTAAATAACTTTTTCTTTTTTTAAATTTTGAACATGAAAGTATGAGCTTAGTTAGTTAGTAGCAGAACAATTTAATTGGAATAGTAAACAACTGACTTTTTTTTTGTTTTTACAAAAATCTTCAACTCTAATAAATATTGTATCTAATATAATTCCAATCACTTATGTTACACTGACATTTTTCAAGGATTTGGAGAATCCATATGAACTCACAACTGTAGCGTTTGATCTGCTAGACATCTGATAGACATACAAGTTTTCTTGAACCAAAACCATATTAGAAACCATAAAAGACCACCTACTCCTGCACTCTATTCCGACATGTTTCTGTAGTTCATTCACAGTTTAAATGGCACCTTTTAAAAAACACAAGAAGAGTGCTACTCTAAGTGCAGTTTCTGGGCCGGACCTAGACCAAATGATTGGAAGGCTGTTTTTCCCCTTTATGATGGTTTTCATGGTAAAATTAAAATGTCAGCTCAAAACTCTGCGTCAAACTGAGCAGCTCACAAGGCTGGTCGCCCACTCCTTTCATCTGAATCATTTTCTGAATCAAGTTATTGAATAGGGAAACATCAAAGAAATTCTATCCAGTTTCATGTTGCTTCACATCTGTTTCCCATTTCTTCACAATCTGTCATCTCGTGCATTATTAATTAGTGTGAAGAAACTGTGATTTGTATAATCACACGTCATTAAGCAGACATACCTCTATGCGACCCGTGTCAGGTTGAAAGCCGCGGGATGGGTCTTCTGTGGTGACCCTGCACTGAATGGCACAACCATTGATCTGGATCTTGTCCTGTTCTAGACCAAGTTCGGAAAGACTACGGCCCTCACACACACGCAGCTGAGCATGAACCAGATCCACACTAGGCAGAGAGGGAGAAAGAGACGTTATCAGCTGATGAATAAACCCTGAAGTGGAGCAGAATTCATTACACGAACTTGAAACACCAATCTCACTTTTATCTTTGACAATCACAGCTGCATAATTAATGTGCTGATCTTCCTCGTTTTAAAATGTTTTTCCATTAAAGGAAGTTTGCTCACTTAGTGCTCACACCGATACCAAGCAATCTGCTTTGATTCATTTAATCCATTAAGTTGTGCACATATTGATTGCCAATGAAGCACAGTTTCTAATAATCCCAATCAATCCTGTCCTAATTCATCCTATTAAAGACTTTCAGATCTTATTTAGAGTTCATAAATCCTAGTGAAGCTGATTAAATGAATTAAAAAAGCTGTATAAAGAGAACAAAAAACAAACCACCAGACTGCTCTTGCAACTACCATTGAAAATATCAGGCAAGCCACCTCTGAGACTGTAAAGATCAGGCAATTAAGCTGACAGGAGATATGCTAATTATATCGCTAAGCTGCTTAACAAAGTTGATAAAACTCATCAAATTCCTTTTCAGTCTGTTACCTTTGCTCCCTTAATGGGGGATACAGTTTCACAGCATATGCTGGTGATGAACCTGATTTGTCTTTCTTTTGGACAGCATTTCCAAAATACCGTTCTACTTCATTCATTTAGCAATCTAACACAGATCCATCTTTGTCTATCTTTCACTTTTCATTACGTACAGTATGTAAGGGACTGGTTGCTTCTAATTGGTGGTCTGGAAACCCAAATTGATACTTCTCTATAGTGAGGTGTGTAAAGCAAAATTCTCCAGACAATGACCAAATAAACAATGAAAAGTTAAATTTGCTATAAGGATTTTTTTTTTGTGTAGGATGGAGTAGAGAAAACGTTTTAGTTTGCTTTAGATTCCACCTCTGTCTCTAGTTAGTTCTTCCACTTAGTTGGACTACTTCTGATTCAGTTTACTTGGAACCATCATCTTTAGTGATCTTTGAGTTGTGAGTGAAATTTGTGAGTTGTGAGTGTCACTAGTTCCTTTATAAGTGTCTTATAATTTGTATTATTTACCAGTCTAACTGTTTTTCTTATGAAGCTGGTTGTATTCTTGTTTGTATTTTCTTTGTTGAAATCAGGGAATTTTCTTTTATTTCTTAATTTGGTATTGCGAACACCATAAAATTTGTCTCATCATGACTTGAACCCTCTATTTCAAACTTGAATGCATTGTGTGTTTGGTTAAGCGCAAGTAACATAGATTTTCATGAATCCATCTTGATGCTAACACAATACACATAGCATGCTCAATATGCATATGGTAAATGTTATTGAAAATGACATTATAAACCTTATTTGATTAAAAAAGTATTTAGAGAATGTGCTAAAAGCTTAGTACTATGACTTAGTTGTAACTTAAATTACAAATATAATAAAATATAAAAAATGTACTTTTATGGAGCTGCAGTTAATCAACAGCTGCTTCCTGTACCTTCAGCAACAAGGCAGCAGCATAAAATCAGGGAGGAGACTTGATGTAAAGACTCCGTTCTTTACCTTTATCTAACTAATGCTGTCTTAGTTTAACACTCTTTGAAGAGATTAAAGGCATATTGCTTAATTGGTGAGTAAACCCATTCATATATTTCATAATATACTTTTCTCTCCATTTTCTCACTGCAAAAGAATGCTATCAGAGATAAATGTACCTAGATAACCTAGATGTGCAAAAAACCTTTGAAATATTAGTTTTTACAGTGTTAATAATTCGTTGTTGGTAAACATGTAGCTCTCTATGTGAATGTGTTCTCTATGCATCTTCTTCAAACTTAAATAAATCTCACTTTTGAACTCATGCTTGTGCTCTGCATCTGTTGGTTGTGTTCTTCTTGTGGAAATTGTACCAGAACTTTCTTAAATTCACTTGATCTTCGTTAGTATTAGACAGTGGTAAAAATAACATATTACTGCATTATTCATGTAAGTCTATGATTTACTACTTCACATTAAACTTGGGATAGATCAGACTTTAATGGAATCCTGGGTCTTTTATCACAAAGTATTTTGATGTTTTCTCCTGTAACACTAGTATAATATAACACTCAGTCATTGATTGATGTTGATTTTAACTTTATCATTAACTTGTTAGCTAGTAAAATAAATAACAAAACATTTATTTAAAGTTATATTTAAAACCAAATATCAGTAGTTGGTGAAAGACTCTGTTATTGAAACACTTCTCTACATTCTTGCTCTTTTGATTTAGGAAGGCAAATTTATGATCTACAAAAAAAACCTTCAAGGCTGTGAACTCAAGAACCATCGCTGGACAATACCATGTAAACTGAAGTGTTAAAACCTTCTAGTCTTATCAATCAATTAACACAACATTGTGGAAATTCTGATTTGGAAGGACCAGATGCAAGATTGTCACAAGATATATAGTTTATTCAAAATAATATGCACTGTGAAGTACAAAATGTATTTAGATTCAAAATGCAGAACTCGGAACATATTTTGAATGCAGCTGAAGAGGCTGTTCATGCAAACATATTTTTTTCTGGAACTAAGATATGAAAGATTATAGTGAGAACTGAAGAATACTGTCCCAACTTTCAAGACTTTTAATTTCAGCACCCAACTGTGCACTTCAAAAAAGGGCACTACGCATTCTTTTTTTCAGGAGAAGTCCGCTAATAAACTGCATTTTCTCCTTGATTTTGAGAAGGTCCCACAGCCCCAGTACATTAAACTGTAATGAAAGCGTTATTTTTTTTCAGTCTGCTTCTGTTTAGTTTGCCTCTAATTATCGATGCTTACAAAAATATGGAATAATCAACCAGAGAAAAAAAAGTACTATGTTATTCTCTCACAAATGAAAAATAAAAAAAAAAACTCTCATCAAAGGAAACCTAGTAATTTGAACCTTAAACTAAAGGCTTTGTAAAACTATAATGTAATTTCTTGTTTTAATCTGTTTAATCACTTATGTCATTTAACCTGAGATTACATAATGAATCTACAATGTTTGCAATATAGAATTGGTATTTAAGAATAAATTATTTCCTTAGGGTATTGTGGGCTATCTGCTAGACTACAACTATTCCTATTACATGGGGAATAATTTAATAGGCAGTAGTCAGACAGGTGAATTATAGATCATAGCAGAAGAATTAAACACAGGTAAAGCCTCTACCTACAGGAAATAATAGCTATGTAAGCAATTACTAGAATGCTTATCAAGGGAATCTATGGTTCACATTTAATCTTTATAGAGCATTTGGAATCTTGGGAATGTCTTATTCGTGGTGAGTACAAAACACTTTTGGATCAAAAGGGTAACCTTAGTTTAACGTTTAGTTAAGTTATAAACTTGCTTAAATATACCTAAATCTAAATAAATAATACCATATACCAAAAATCAAACCTCTTAATAACTAACTACAATTGTTTGTGTGTGTTGACTCATTTCTGTGTGAAAAAAAAACATTTAGATTGCATTTAAAGATGGAAATGGTTATTGACTGAATAGAATTCACAGTTGGTGAATCTTCCCCTGTGTGAGCTTGCAATCTTTAAGTAAATGAAGCGAAATGCAAATTAGTTCAGAGATAACTTATAATTTCACTGCTTGATTATTGACTTGGCTTCTCTAATATACAAGCAAATTACAGTCTTTGAATATATTTTCAGATGTAAATTTGTAGATATTCTTCTATCATACAGGCAACTACGACCACAAAAACTACGGCTAAAAGCTAATAATCAATGATAAAATATGTAGGAAAAGTATTTTGAAAAAGAATCGAGAAAGGCTAAAGGTGAGCTGTATAGAATCTTGTATCACAAATCTGGAATGTTTATTGGGAGATCTAGGAGCATTCCCTACTAGACCATATACAGACTGACTTATTTTAAAACATTTATAAATTAAAATTCATTCAAAATTTATTAAATTAAATTATTGATACATTTGTCAGAGTAGGTGCATTATCTGTCTCGGTGTCTGTGTCACTTTCACAGTAGTGAAAGTAGTTATCTCTCACTCTGAAGTAGAAAGTGATAAAACAAGAGAATATGACAAGAAAATATGAAAAGGTAACATTAAAAAAGAAGAACGTAAAGTTTACTGTTTAAGGTGCATTCATCTTTTATGGTTTATTGTGGCAGCTAAGAAACATTGAAAAGATTGAGGTTTGTGAACATTGCATCTAACAATTCATAATTTAAAATTATAAACGTCCTACTCTAGAAATATAGTGAAAATCATCAAATAAAATAGGCATGAAAACAAGAAGTAAAGTGATAATGACAGAAAAACAGGTACAAATGAATATGTACAGGTGCAACCTTGTATATGTTTAGCAAAGGTTTTTTTGATAACCAGTGGCTCTTTGCAACAGACGTCAGCTCTTTAAAGCAATAGTCTTATAATTAAAATAATGTGAATGTCCACTCATGATGAATGGCTCACCATGCAACATCCGCACAAAAACAAAGCACTAAGCAATCTCAGCTGGTGTCAGCGTCTACATGAACGTTAGTGCTTGAAATATTAACTTGTGCTCCCACCTATGTTACTATGATTCAAACCACACATGCCTTCTGGCACCACATGATTTCTAAACATTGAACTCTAAAGTAATGCCTTCAAATTGCATTGAGCTAAGGCACAAGAAAAAAAATGAGAACCTGTGAAGTGTAGAATTGCTAATGTGCTACAGAGATGTGTGTGCCAGCCAAGAAGGCAGATTTACTAGAGATTTCAAAATGACAAATTTAATTAAAAAGGTAAACCTAAAGTAGAATAGTTTCCCCATTAATATGTATGGAGAGTGATTGTATCCTAAAGGATGTAATGAACTAGTAATCATTGTTTGAATGTATTTGGAACTAAATTTGCTATAGGTTTACACTTTAAAAAAATCAATAGAGTGCCACATGGTTGTTATTAAATCAAGGCTTTACATTAAGCACTCGATTTTATGGTCTAGCAAGAAGGTTGAAAGTCCCTGCAATAATTGCATGCATGTCCTTTCCTCGATATTGATGGTGACAAACAATAGGGTCAAAGATGCTGTTTATAAATCTAAGAGGTCACATAGGAAAAGTGTCAATTGATACTGATCAGAGATCAGCAAGAATGTGTTAATGAGCCTTTAACACTTAGCTGACCTTGAGTGGTTAAAGCCACATCCTTCCAGAGAGCATATCCCCAGCATGGCTAATTCAGTCAGTCGGATTGAAAGGGGTTTCCACAATGCATCCCTACAAATACTGATTACTGAATACTTGTTTGAGCTCAGATTTAACCTCATAACTGTTTTTTTTATCACTCTTTTGATAGATCAGGATACATCCAAGTGTGTTCGTATAAAAATAACAAAGAGACCAAAAAATAGCAAACACATGAAAAAACAGATCTTATGTATTACACCAATTAAAAGAGTCAACTTGGCACAGATATAAAACAGTAATGGAGCAGCAACATGAACTATATGTTCTAACTAAAACTGCCAATACTAGGAAAAAGAAAATAAAATAATAAAAGAATAACCACAGCTTGTTCTTGATTATTGGATGTGTCTCATGTGCAGTGCAGGTATAACAGGAATACATTCAAATATAGCACAGCAGCAGAAACACATTTTCTCTGACACCAACAACTATTGTGATGTGGTATTTTTCAGGTCTGTTTAGCTGACAAAATTCTGCTGATTTCGGTTACATCACAGAATCTGCAAACACTCAAGTTTCCACCAATTCATAGACTGCAAAATAATAATGTGAAACATTGACAAATAATGTAAAATACAATTTTTTTCCTGGGCGTCAGGTCGTTTTCCTTGCACAGTTTCCCAAAGAAAAATGAAAACAAAAGAAAGCAGCAGATATTTGTGTGAACAATCAATTTCTGAAAAAATAGAAATGTTCAACTAAACATTTCTAAATAAGTGGTTTGACTGTTATGGTTTACTTTTCATTATGTGAAAATAGATATCATAATTGCTGCATCCCACAAGAAGCTCCATTGCATGCCCTAGAGTTACTAGTTTTTAATAGAGATGTTTGTTTGCTGGTATTCTCCAGTGCAATGGAGACAGGGAGTTAAGTCAGAGACTGGGCTGTTTTTATGGAGAGCTATCTCATATAGTATGATTGATTTTCGTTAGCTACCTCTGATGTAAATTTCATCAGTCTTCTTCAGCAGTCTTTTAGCACTGAGCAGCTCTGGGTGGGAGCGAATGAGAGTGTGTGCATGCATGACAGTGTGTGAGTGTTGAGTGGTGTGTGTACGTGGAGGTGTGGATGCGTGCGTGCGTGTGCGTGTGTGTGTAAGCTTCATGAACCATCCGTCAGAATGCTATCTACAGAGGGCATCTATGCTTGCAATTATCAATAAGGTATTTGATGTCTATTGATTGCTATTACTCAAAGTGAGAGAGACTTTGGTGCATTTTAATTAACATAGTAACAAATAAATTGGTGAAAAAAAGACCTACTCCACAGAACACATTGCAGTATAAGACAGAATCATTTTCAAAGAAAAGAATCAACAACGGTAACTTCAATTTAAAAATGTGGATAAGTTTAAGTAAGTAACTGTAACTTTTACTGACCACTCAAAAATGCAAGAATACCTGTATCTGACTTTTTTTTCAATCAATTTTTTCCTCATGTATGTACTTTAAATTCAATGCAACTTTCATTGCGTATTTATTATACAGTTTTCTTCCCAAACTATCAATTAATCAATCCTTCAATCGATATGTTTTAATATAGAGTTTTCTAGCAGTTTCTGACAAAGAATTAATAGTTGAATAGGAATTCCTATTGGATAATTCTTTGGAGTAGAATTAGTACTATCTTACAATGCTACCTTAGGGGCTGTAAATATTATTATTAGTATGAGCAAAATTGTTAATTTAAACTGACCCATTTATGTGTATATACACAGATATATGTGTATATATTATATATATATATATTATTTTTTATTTTTTCTTTTGTTGTTTGAAAATGTTCTTTTTAATATTTTTTAAGATATGTTAGCGAGATTATTCGACCAGAACTATTCTCTGAACTCAAGCTTCTTGGGTACTTAGGATTATAAGAAATAATTTAGGTATACCAGGGACGATCCTATGAGATTTCTGCATGCGAAACTACTAAGCATACTTCTACTGAATGAAAGTAGCCTTTCGTCTTCTTGAATAAATAATCTCAAGATGCTAAACTGTGGATTGTGGTTTACAATGGTTAACTAGTTCTGCTCCAAAGTTTCCAAACAGCTATGGTTTATCTGCGGTACAAAGCTATGTTACTGTTATACTTAATAATAATAAAAAAGTATTTGCATAATTATGTGTATTTTGTAAAAACAAAACTTAACTAATTTTATACAGACACAATATATATGTTCTTATAATGTACAATACAATATGTATCATTTACTTTAAACATCATTTTGGAAAGATCTATGTTTAATAGTTTTTACAGAGAAAACAACTAATGTGTATGTATTTCTATGATAAAATCCTACTTTAAAACACGTGTTACAGTGCATGCTGACAAGTAAATTAGTTTTCAATTAAGCACATCCCAACATGTGCTTGGACATTGTATACAAGTAACTCTGCACAAAAGAAATGCTAAAATGACCGTTTAAAGGATAAGCAAATCTAATAAGTTGCAGTGGATATCGTAATACTTCCAAACTATTTCACATCATAGTATTAGTTCTCTTCCTTTTGTTGTGAGAGTGATGCAGCTTACATGGAGACAATAAAAATGTCATTGATAAACAAAGATTTAAATCCACTTGAGGTGTCCCCCGATCCAAAGTCTGCCACATCAACACAAAAGGGAGAGTGTCACTCACATTGAACTGCAGAGAGTCGCAGTCTGGCGCCTCTGTTCTTTGATTAAATGCATTGCCATGGTACTCTGTCAGTTCTCTGTTATATACTTCCAGTCTTAGGTGATAGACGGGAGTCCTGTCTTTGTTTTTTATACAGTGTTTCCTATTGTCATGTCATTTTTTGACTTTCTTCTATTCTGATTTCCAGTTTTTTTGCTTTCTTCTGCCTATTGGTCCTTATCACATGACAGGCAGTGGGCATTTTTCATTGTCATTATTTGTAGAACATGCTCTTTGTTGTTGTGTATAATCATGTCCCTGCCCTTCTTGTTTCCTTGTTTTTAGTTAGTTCACCTGGCATTCTCATTATGTTTGATTGGTTAACTTGTTTATTCCTTCTTTGCTTCACTGCATTTGTCAAAACTACTTTGTTCTGTGGGTTTTTCAAGACTTTGCTAAAGGTTTCCAGTAAGTTGATCTTGGTTATGTTTAGTTCTATCTAGTCCTTGAGTTATCGTTTAGGTTTTGCACCCTTGTGTGTTTAGCTTTTCTCCCCATTGTTCCCAGGCTGCTTGTATTCTTTTATTATTTAACAAAGAAACTCCACAATGGTGTCTCTGTTGTCTCTGCGTGTGGGATCCATGTACACAGATCCTGACATACATTAAGTATGCATGTAGCCCTATACATGTTATAAGCCATGTTAGCACAGAAACACAGTAGACAAACCCCTACTTTAATCTTCTGACAATTTCAGCTATGCTGTCCAGAAGGCAACATCACATTGCTCTGTACACACATTGACATTCAATGGTAAAACTTTAATCATTACCACATTAAAAACACTTAAATTTTTAATTCAAGTTTTAATTCAAGTAGAAAATTATGTGTAGATTATCACTATCCACTGTCCTCGGGATTGTTTTCTCTTGAACATAAACAAGCGAGCTCTCCTTGTAATACGATTAATTTAGCTATATAGAGAGTTTCGCACCGTGCGTAATGATGTGGCTAAAACTATTCCCAATCTTATTCACTAAAATTGATGTACATTTTCTTCTGAAAATGAGCGTCTATGTTAAGGGTGCAGTAAAACCATTTGGATTGGGATGCTGGGACCGTCTTACCTTTAACTTTCATTTCAGAACACTAGTTTGCACTTTATGAACATTTTTAAGGACAGTTTGACTTCAACCTTAAGTATGCCCCATTATTGGTAATATTGGACACATAACGTTCTGTTTAAATTAAAATGACAAAGTGTTTTTTATGAAATATTGATAAAAGTTTTAGCCTTTTCTGCCATTGTCTGTGAAGTGCAGCAGTCCTCAGTTGCACTGTGTGATGCCAGACTAAACAAGTCGATTATACTTTTTTGTTATTTCGAACAAAAATATTGGCTCGAAAAAATGGCACACAGCACATTTGAAATGAATTTGTTGGCACGTCGAACTTTTTTATTCTGTTTTTAGTTTGTGTTCCATTTTGACACAAATAACGCTTTATTACAGTTAAAAACGCTCCTTCAAAAAACGAAACAGTTTAAGTGCAGCAGTTAAAAACCTGCATAAACGCCAGCTTTCAGTATCTTTGTCAAAGCCCAGCATGCCATCCTTCAACAAACCCATTTCCGGCTCTTATCAAGCAGAGCAGACCCTAGCATGGAGCTCCGCCCTGAGGCTCATTATTCCAATCATATCAAACACAAGCAGGCACGACTCCTCTTAGCTCAGGCTATCCGCATTGTTTGATGACGCTCAGTGGGGATCAGTGTGCAGCTCTGTGATGGGCCCTTCTCTGTAAAAGTACCTGAGGTTAGAGTGAAAGAACCTGAGGCTTGAGTTGCGCTACAGGGCACGACTGATTGAAAGCAGATCGCCTGTTGACACACTCAAGTATAGAGTTGGATTTCATCTGGATTTCATTTGGATTGCAATATTCTGCATGGGGGGATTTGACTTAAGGCAAGCTTTGTGGAAAAAAACTTGGGAGGGAGTTTAAGGCTATCCGATCTTATTTATGATTTAGTTAGTCGGCACAAAATAATTTTTGACTTTATTCTTGTTTCCTGTTAAACTAAATTTTGTTATCAAGTATTGATAACCCCCATACCTTAGTTTGGTACCTATCCCAAGAAATACTTTTTTTTTATTAACTTAACTATTAAATTGCTTAGGTTTTGCCAGATTTTTGTTCAGTCACATCAAATAAACTTTATCCATTTGTTTGATTTTCTAAATGCTTAGAGAATTGAAATTATATTAAAATGCATGTCATTTTAGCATTTAGCTACTTTTTAAAAATGTCAGGTACTGTATATCAAGTGACCATGCTGCAGTAAACACAATATTTGCTCTTAAATGTTGCAAAAAATTTTACCATAAAAATTCCCCAAAATCTCAAAGTTCTAAGACCCACAACATTTCTGTTCAGTTGATAAAGATTTGAACAATTGCCGGATTTCTTGTTTTGTTTTCTTTGTTCACCTCATCTGAAAACTAATTTGTCACATCAATACATATTTTTAAAAGCTATTTTGTTAAAAAAAACAACATAAAATGATGGGCTCCTGTGCATTTGTTTGCCTTGTGCCTCAAAATGATAAATTTCTCTACTCCTCACCATATTCTCTTTACCAACACAAACTTTACAGTTTTTTGTGCTGCGTGATCTTTTGATTCTTGGTGAGGACTACTAGGATAGGGTATTCTTCTATTGTTAGGTCATGTGAGCACAATAAATGAGGTTAACCATCTGATTAACGTAAGCTTGGGATGAGCTTAGCTGATAATTGACTAATCATCATCCAATCATATGATCCCACCTACCCATATCATCTCCAGTATATAAGACATGACCAAAGAGCTAACATCCACATCAAGTAGGCTATCCATTCTTCCACTCCTTCACAATGAATGTTTCACTTCTCTCTTTGCGTAAGACGGTCTACACCTCGTTTAAACTGCGGTAGTAGTTGGAAATCTAGGGGGGGGGGCATCCTCCATGTCCCAAGATCCCCTACTGGTCCTGGACTCCTCACTCGGACAGCTTGTCTAATATGATTCTCCATTTTTGCCAAACTCGCTCGTAATACCAGGCAATTATGAGCAAGAGCTAACACGTGAATTGAAGATTCCAGTTATTTGAACATTTTGTTAGTATCCAGCTTTACATTAATAAAATTCCAATATTTTAAAACACAATATCTCCTTGTCATCATGATCATGTGTTGTACAGTAAGTATACATCAAAAGCACCAGTCATTGACTGATAACACAAGAACTAACTAGATCTTGACCCAGCCCACTTGTCAAGTGTCAGGGTTTTAATCATATTGTACTGTTAATATTTTCCCCTCTCTCTCTCTCTCTCTCTCTTTCTCTTTCTCTCTCTCTCTCTCTCTCTCATTTGATTCAGGTGTTCCTCATTATGCTCTCCTTGCACTGAGCCAATCAGACTAGGCTCACCTGCTTTTGTTGCTATTTAAAGCACGTCCAGAGCAAGTTTTTTTTTGTTTGCAACACTATTGCTCAAGACTGTGTCTCTAGTCAAGTCTTGCGTGTTAGATGCTTCAAGAGTGCTCATGCTTGTATTTAGCCTGCCTCCTTTTCTGTTTACAGTTCGTTCTTTGAGTGATGGGTTGTTGTGTTTTGAACTTGTGGACCCTGGTGGGAGACATTTCTGTTCTGCGCATTTCTGTTCCCTTGTGCCTGTTTTTTGTTTGTTTGTTTGTTTGTTTGAAGGCCTTGTTTTCGTTTTTAATAAAGACCAGCCGTAAGCAAGACTCACATTCGCATCTAGGTCTTACTCATTCACTTGACATCGTGATAATAATGTCTCCTCTTTGCACTCTATACTGACAAAATGTTGAATCGCTTTCTTACGTACAGAATATGCTCCATTCGGCTAAGTACTGAATGAATGTATAAACTCTACATGACAGTAAGTGTTATTTATCAACATAACTCCTTGATAACTGCTGATCAAAGCTTGTAAGACTCAAAACACCTTTAAAATTATCCATACCATAGCCATCACAACAAACTCATTAAAAAAGTGATTATTTTTTATGTCAATCATCATGAATTGTATTTAACAACCAAGTTATATCCATGTTGGATTGTAGTACATTATTACTACTTGAGTTTAACAACCACTTTCATCAGAAGTTAACATCAAAACAAAAAAAAAAAACTATGTAATGTTTTCTAAAGCATACAATGAAATCATTTAATTACAATCTCAACATATGAATGAAGACATTGCGCATCACTGCTTGTGGCACGCTGGTCTGCATATACCCGATCCAAAAATATGGATTTGGTTAACTGGAGACAGAGAGAATAACTGTGTGTCCGTTAAACCAGTGCAGCTTGTAACTAGACCTTTTGACAAATAATGTGAACAATAATATATGCTTTCATGAATGTTTCATTAAAGATGAATGAATTTATAGTCAAACGGTTCTTTTGTAGACAAAATTTTAAATTAGCATGAACTGCAATTTGTACTTTTTATGAAAGGATGACTAGTCCACACTTTTTTTCTAGCAGAAATATGAAGTGATAATTTGAATGAAGCTGAATGTAGCGTAGCATCCCATTATATTGAATACGATTAAATACATTAAATAAATGGGAAATTTACCATTAATTCATGATTAGGTAATGATACATCAGTGATGAGTTAACATTTAGATTGTGGTAGTGACCTGGTTGACCCCTTTGAGGGTTTTCATTAAAACAATACAAATTTTTAATGTAAATTATGTCTATTTTTACTCATTGAAGTCACTCATAATTTTTTCCTAATATGTGTTTTACCCCCAAAATAAGAACTAAGCAGCATATATAGCATTTGTTCTTTAACATTTTACTTGTGTCGAATTGTTTACAATTGACAACTTGTGTAGTGTTCATTTTCTTTGACCCATTGCATTTTAGGGCTTGTAAATAATACAATCCGTGTTTATTATTTATTTTTAATGTGTGAGAACCACACATACTTTTTATGTGTAGTATTTATGTGCTGAGAAGTACAAAACCAACATTTTGCACACTATTATATGCCCTGGATCAAGTAGAGTCATACCTCTTGTATGTAATATAAAATAATAAGCCTCAGTTTTAAATAATAATTACTCATTTCACTTTCTAAATAGATCCCAAATATCTGAACACCACACATCTATACATTGTAATTGAGAAATCAATTTAGTACAAAACTGCATTATCATAATAGAATGCACAGCACCTACTTTTATTTAATGTCACAAGAAATGAGAACATTTGCATATTTTGGTTAACAGCTTATCAATTATTTATTTGTTTTATTTTTCCTTTGCTAAAAGAAAAAAATTAATAGCTTTACAGCTGGAACTGTAAGTCAAAAGTCACTCCAGAGGCTTTGAAAGCATCTGCTCGGTCATCATTCTGTCCTTCACTGGGGCTGTTAACCAGACCGCTCCGGGGGAAAGTTTCTGCAATTAGTGTAGTTGTATGACAAATGTCTGCTAAATGGCAAAATAACAACAGAGAGAAAGAGAGAGAAACCAAAGGAGAAAGAGAATACACCATGAAGCCCCAATCATTACCCTGTCATGCATGATTATAAAGTAACACCTCTATATTGTTCAGCTTCATAAAAAAACAATTGAAAAAACTAAAAAGGAACGGAGAGCAAAGATACAGCAAAGAGCCAAACCCACACGGAGCCATTATATTTAATGAAATCCTTCTTTGCAATACCCTAAGCACATGTAGCTTGTGGCTGGTGTTGTACATGCCTCCAGCAGATTTTGAAAAGAAATACACTCCCAACAGGGTTACTGACTCCATCCTGCTCCAAGAATATCTTGTGTTGTCCAGAAGGCACACTTGTGATGGTAAAATTGGTCAGAGATCAGCTGAAAGAAGTATCAGAGGAACACAGCCTCATGGGTTGTGAACTATGTGAGTTTGATTTATGAAGCTATAAAAAAGGTTGGGTAAACCTAGGTTGTAATTAACATAAAATGAAGGAACTTCATCAGTTCAGAATGGGAGCAAAGGTGATGTGGATAAAAACAAACTTCCACCTGTGTAGGCAACACACAGTTTATAATAATAAAACCACAATTACTTGTGACTGATTACACATACAAAGCACTTCTATTCTGAAGAAACAATTAGTTATTGGTTTGCGTTTAAGAGCATGTATCAAATATGCAATTGGGCTTGAGTATTCTCATTTGCAATTTTTAGATATTAATGAAAGAATTTGAAAGAAATAAAGTATCATTGTTAAGAAGAAGAACTTTAAAATTATCATTTAATGTTAAGGATGAAGCATAGGCTGCTGTTTCCTATAAACTTTAACACAAATGTAAAAAACCCAAGTCTGGTTTTCAAATCCAGGGGCGGAACTTGTCATTTTGGGGCCCAAGGCAAGAAGATGCCATATGGTTTCCTTTTTTTTCTTTTTTCTTTTTCTTTTAATGCATACTTTTCTGAATTATATTTATGTAACAAACTACTTTTCAGGTGGTGCTTATGGACAAACAAAATGCATTTTCCGGTTAATTGCCTAAATCTTTAACACCTCATTGGAAACATTTGTTGTGGCTGGAAAAATTACCACTTGACAAACTTACTTTTTAAGTAGTAAGATGAACGCTAAAGTGTCCTGAATTTGAACATAGATCCATTTCGATTCTCTGTATCTTTTGAACATGTGGCAGATTTAATAAATCTTACTTCATGTCACCGAAGAAGCAAATAGGCAAAACATAAGCATTTTAAGCTGTGGTTAAATTTATCTTAATTTGCTTTAAAGATTTTACAATATATTTTGATAGGAGGCAACCAAGGTATGTGGCCTCTAAAAATCAAGAGGGGGTTGCCTTCTTTTGCCACCCCTTTTTAAATCTGAATATAATCCTAAAAATTATAATCCAATCTTGTCTCAATTTCTTTTTAAATCCTTTTTATTTGCACTGTTAACAAATTAGTTGTTAAAGACATCAAAATATAAAAATTAATTGCTTGAGTTACTTTTTAAAAAATGCAATTTTAATTGCTGTAGCTACTATTTTACAGTAACTAGAACAGCACCAACCCAGTTCAAAACAATGAAATGTTTTTATAAGGATTTTAACTCTTTAGTATGAAATTTCATAAATGATATCACTGGTTTTAGGAGAAAAAATTATGACAGATCTTCAATAAAAAAATATGAAGTGGACTGGATATGTTTCCCTCTTATCAGTCTTGGGCTGAGAAGGATTAATTACAATATCCGCTTTGATTATTTTCTTTTATTATTATTGTTGTTTTTCTGCATTGTCAACTGACAATGCTTTCTTTGTGCCATTGCAATGTTGTTGTTGTTTTTTCCAATTGCAAAGTCGTAACTAACAAAAAAAGAATTTTCTGACTTTTATGCGGAGTTATATGCAGTATGCCTATCAATTACACAGTGCATATAACAGTTAATAATTTATGGGAATATTTTCAACTACCACCATAAAGGAACATGAGTTTGCCTACAGTGTATTTTTAGAAAATATGACAAAAATGTCTCAAAACCACCCCTCTCTGAATGAAAACCTCCCCAACAAAAGAATAAAAGAGATAATGTTACAACAGTGAAGCCGACATCTGTTAGCGATTCAATCCTGCTAGCTACCACCCTTAATAAAATATAAATATAACGGAATGTAACCATACTTAAGACTTGATCTAAATGTTAGAAAGAAAAAACCCATTGCAGCCCTGCTCATGAACATAACAGATACCTGAATTTATAATGAGTATCTGAATAATACGTTTGTTTTTGTGCAACCCTAACAATCTGAGCATTTTAGTTCTGAATATCTATAAAATTTACATAATTGAACTTTAATGACTTTAAAAATTCCAAATCATCTGACTACAACATTTACATTTATTTCCATTTACATATATATTCTGGTTAAATTATTTGACATTATACATTCAATAGACTGAATAAGGCCGAAACTCTTTGGCAAGGAGCAGAGTTTAAATGGAGGTTTTAATCAATTAAGTATTCTTTTCTTTATTACAACAAAACAAAATGTAAACAAGAAGATAAAATACGCAGACAAACACATGTGTATGCATACTTGCAGGAAAATAGATAAACAAATGTGACTGCATCATTATACATATACCCATATTTGCTCATGTAAACGAAGAGGAAAATTTCCATACAAATGACACCAATTATCATAATATACGATTCAGTCACATCCAAGATGGCAGCACAAGCAAAGAAAGCCAATTCTGAGCAGCCCTGTCAACTCCACTTGACAACTGTGATATCTATAATAAATGAGTCTCTGTTTCTGTGGAAAGTTAAAATGGAAAGAAACAAATATGTTTTTTTCTGAGAGACTATGTGTGTTGAAGAATGAAAGATGCGCTATCAGTCATTTGACTCATCAGTGTGTTAATGCCTGGATGCTTGTCTGCTATGTGTGAGTGTGTGATGAGATCAGGCTCATCTCTATGTCATTATGGAGCAGCTCGTAGGTTATCAGGGGAGGTGAGAGCGCTATTTATAACACTTCCCTTCTTCCCCCACACCATTTTCTTCTCATTCATATGATGTTTCTAACACATGTTCTCTTTTTCTCTCTCTTCCCATCGTCTCTTTCTCTCCCATTGACCAAGAACACCAAGTAAATAATCTCATCATGACCCATTTCAGATTTGTCAAACTAGTTTAGAAGTACACTTTGATGCAGTAAAGATCCAGCAAACAAATATCAACATATAATCAAATGATTTATTAACAGTACTTCAAGTACAGTATATTGAAATACAACAGAATTAACTAAGTTAATTAGTAGTAAATAGTATTGCTGCTATGATCAGGCTGATATTTATTTTGAAATATTTGTGTAAATTCACTTTCTTGGCTCAACTATTAGATTGGTCATCTATCTAAAATGTAAATTTTTGTGGTCATTTTGAAACACTTATGTTCAGCTTAAAAAAGCCACATTTCTAATTTACTTTGAAAGAAACAGATCAACAAACATTGTAATAAACTTTATTTCTTGAGACTGCCCAAAAAAGTGTATTATATGTTTGTTCCAACCTTGTTTCAGTAGACAAACCAGTAGCTTCAACCAAACTCAGAGGAGCTTAATCAGTGGATTCAGGTGTGTTCAGTTGAGGCTGGAGCAAAACTATGCAGGGTTTATATATTTGTGCATGTGTGAACACGCGTGTGTGTGTGTGTGTGCGCCTGCATGTGTGTGGACCCCCCATAAGCCTGTGAAATGTCACACATTCAATATATCTGTGTTTGCCAAGTATTTTTGCTTTGAACGATTGTAATTTTTTCGATTCCAATGAAAAATTTCCATGTGAATTTGGTGTTTATTGGATGTTGTGAAAGGTGAGTCCCTGTAAACCACTGAAAAGTCTCATTGTCATCCTAGATCATATGCCTGTAGGGATGTATGGGTGTGTGTATGGACCTCATCATCAAGCTTTTGGTTATCTAAGTAAAACCATATTGTGAGAAATGATAGAATGATAAAGATGCATGCATAACTTTTTTAATCATCATGAAAAACTCTTCTGTGGAAGATATTTTGTTGTATAGGTATTTAAAGCCCAAATTCTACGGTTTCAAGTGCCTATACCAAAGTCTTGTTTTTTATGTTTCAATTTCAATTATTTGTGTGGTGACAGCCATTGTTACAATTAGGGCTGCAACAACGATAATAATCGATAATGAAATTCGTTGTCAAAGAATGGCGTTATCCATTAGTTGGCCTGATCACTTGATGTCACGGAGTTGCGTGACACCAAGACGCACAGATCAAAGATCTTCAGAAAAAAGCATAAGCCCAAAATCTCTCATTTCTTATTAAACGCTCCTTAAAAGATGGTGAGTTGCATGCTATGCCGGTCGAGCTTTCATGGCATGGAAGCACACCGGTTATGCACGAGCACCTTAAACGAAAACACATTGGTATTTCGGATGCCGCAACATCAGTACGTTAAGTAAAAACTATTGCTTCTTCATGTAATATTTGTATTGTTTAAGTGCATTCGTTTAAACTGTTTGCTAACTTCGGGACAGTCACTCTAGATCTATGGGCTACTTGCACAACTACTTCCACATTCTGTCAGTTCCTTTAAGTTGTAGCAATGGCGGCGGCTTTGTTTTGCACTCGCTCTCTGCAGGAATTTCCAAAAATTTGTGTGAAAGATGTACATCGTTTATGAAAAAAAGCTAGTGTGACTTTCAGCAGTGAACTAGAAAACTGTATTTTTTACTTTAGTAAAGTGATCCACAGATTCACTTTTCCCGGCTCAATATCTCCAGATATAAGTGCTGATACATATATGACAGCTCTTTGTGATCTGTGTAACATAGCCAACGAGCTACAAAGCTGTTTGAGCAGAAATAATCCTTCTTCAGACATCACAAAAATGTTTTACATAACATACAACCAACACAGCATATTTTGTGGTTAGATGATTTTGTCCTTCATAATGAATTTTTTTAGGTAAATATTTATTTTTTATGTTGTTTACTATGAATGTTTAGTGCTCTGTTCTCTTTGAAACCTTAGGAAATAACTGTGGATGAAATCTGAATTGTATAACTAAACATAGTTTGCCTTGCTCTAGAGGTGTATCGCAGCATGTTTCTTTCAAAATAAAAGCATGCTGGGTGAGCTGACATGGACCTTAGTATTTTAGTTTTACAAAAAAGTATTACATATAATAAAAGACTGCATTTTATATTTGTGTTTAAAAATTTGAAAGACATCTCAAAACCAGCTTTAAATTAAAAATAGAAGTCTTACTCAGTGATCTCCTCTGTAACGGTATGTTCCACCTGGAGACGTGAGTTCACCTCGATGAAGTAGTGCTTTCCATGTTTATCAAGGAGAAACTCCACAGTACCAGCATTCTCATAGCCCACCTAAGGAAAACAAATGAGTTGCAGGTTTGCAATATATACAGCAAATTATTTTTATTTCTTGTCTCCGAATCCAGGTGACTGTTTAGCATGTGCTATTTTGTAGCAAACTCTCCTGAGAAACTTAACTGCTTGTCAAAATAGGAAATAAAGAACAAAAGTATGTGTAAGTATGGAACCTTTACCAAAAAAAACTTTAAATGTCACAAACCTTTATGCAGTTGACTTTGTCTCTCCCACTAAACAGTGTTCCATCTAAAAGAGGATTTGATTTTTTTTATTTTTTTGTTTTTCAATAACTTTGCACACTGGTTTTAAGGTTGTAAAGAAATGTAACTGGTTATGTACTGGTTTGTTTTATAGCAATATTTGTTTGTATTGATCATATACTGGTTCTTTTTCTGCCATTTCATGCTCCTCTACACTGGTTGAGTAACTGTAACTATTAAAACACCTCTAACCATCTGATGTGCAGGGCTAAATTTCAAAAGTTCCAAATCACAACTGACTAAAGGCAACACTATTTTATAAGCATACATTTCACACAATCACATCATCAGCCAAGTTTCAAATGACTCAGATGGTGAGATTACTAAGTTTATGAATGATAAATACTTTCAGATTGCATTTCCCCCCCACAGATGTTACTGCAAACATCAGGACTGTAAAACATCCCAGGTAATGAAGGCCACATCTGTGCTGTCTTTTTAAATCTGTCAGATGAAGGTAACTCTGTAGACAGGATCTGGCATGATCGCTGGATATGCCTGAGGCCTTTCATTCTCCCCTTACTACTTCTGGAAACAAATTTTTCTAACATACTTACCATCCTCATTAACATTGTCACTCATTAAAACAATGAGAACAACTGATCTTCAGGCTCCTTGCAATCGTCACAATTTTTTGGGATGTGTACATTGAATTGGAAATTGCTCTTTGATTAATTTTCTGTTGCGTTAAATTAGGTCTCATCTAAACTCTGCAGCACAGTGGCCTTTCAAGACCGCGCTTTGCTCACCCATGTTCAGTTCGAGCCAGTGCTGTGCTTTGGAAATCATCCAGCTCAACTGCTAGCTAACCTAAGACACAACACATCAGTAGCACAGCATGCGATGGATGATCAAATGAAGCTTTCTCCAAGGCAAACATTGTTGGCGATTGTGAAGATAAAATATGAATTTGAGAGCTGTATTTACATTTGAATATCCCCCACCACTTCTGTTTGTGCTCCCTGAGGAATTAAGTGACATCATGAAGAATATAACATAGCTATCAGAGATTTTTTTTAAGAACCTCAAACTCTCTTCCTAAATCTCTCTAGCAAGAGAAGATAAGAAAATAAAACCTCAGGCGACTAGCTAATTCTGCTGCACAGCATGGTGCCAGTTGAAGACAGCAGAGAGACTTCTGATAAAAGCCAAGGACCCAGCAGGACTGTTGGTCTTAATACCAGCCAATAATACAATTCATGGAGCGGGATGTGCATGAGATTTAGAGATATAGTCATTTTAACAGGAGGTCTCACATTAATCATTACACAAAACTCATGAGAAGATATGAGAATGTACTTATTTAAAGTGCTTTTTATCCATACAAAAACATGCAGTTAATGTGGATCCTTTAAAATTATTTATTTAAATCTGGGGCCAAAATTCACGTTTATCCAGTTTCTTCCTGAAAATCTGCCTTGCCTGCTAATCAACACATTGCGATGAGCTTGCCAACAGCAGATGTTCACCCACTCACCCAACCAAAACACCAAAATATGCTATTAAGATGCCATACATTTCTTATTAAATATAGTTAATATATAAAAGCAAAAATGTAACATTCACACACTACTACCTGAAAAATGTTATCACCTACAAACCATTCAATTGTTGTTATATACTTTAATATGTAGTTGCAGCATGATAAATGTTGTAGCGCAGTATAAGCTGCTAATAAACACATTGTTATGTGACAATCATGAGAAGCTACATGAAATCGAAAACATGAGACACAAACAGTAATACTTTCTTCTATTGAACGCAGTGTCTGCATATTTGTCCTTCACGGAACACTTTATATCAAGCAACTATTGGATGTTTCAGGTGAAATTCAATGATTTCAGCAGAATTCAATAAACACTCCTCAGCTGCTGCACTTTATGAGCACATGTACAATAACCCAGTTATAACAGCGGTACCATAAGGAGACACTGAAAAAATGGACAGATGGTGCAAAAAATAAAAGACGAATGTAGGAGGAATGAGGAAATAATATGTAATAATTGCCTTTCTGATGTGATTTTTTGTTAAATCCATGATTTTTATCAGCTCTCCGGGGGATGCAGTAGTAAAGCACAATAAAGGAGATGTATAGAGTATACGTATGTGAAATGAGTCAAAGGATTCTAAGAGCAAGGACAGATAAAAACTAGTTTGAACACACAAATACAGGCTTAAAAGGAGCCCATTATGTATAGTTGAAAGTAAATGGCAGTATAGAAAGCAATTTTAATTGTCTTTCAAGAAATCTATAAAATATAACTTTAGTTCACTATTTGCTAGTATATCTCAAACTCTCTTGTTGAAACGAACGTCACCTGCTTGTGACTGAATCTATCTCCTACTTCCCCTGTTCCCATCTGATGATGCAATGTTATGTCTATGTAAATGTGTTGAATGTGCTTGTTGCTATGGCTTTTTCCCCCCCCTAATCTCATGCTGCTCTTACTGAAGTACAGTGTGAGAAGGGCATGTTTTTTTAGCCACCTTTCCTGCTGTATATTTCCTTATTTCATTTGCTACCTCACTGACTTGTCTGCCTTCTGTAATGTGATGTCTATATCTTGGTCGTAGGGGTCAAATTTGCTGCATGTAACAGTGTAGTGACCAATAAAATCCTTATTCAAAATATAGTTATCACTCATCGAAATGCATAAAATCGAAATGTAACATATTTAGATCAAAGGTTTAAATGTTAAAACAGCTTGCCACACTGCCAACATGCCTTTTTTCAATGCGTCTTTGCTGCTTCTTGCCCCTGTCCTTGCCTGGAGCTGGACGTGACGTTGCATTCATTTAGCATGTATGTATGATTTATGAAACAGCGCTGTTTGAACAAGAAAGGTCTAAAAAGTGTTTGGCCAAACGTTACTTGCCATATTCAGGGGAGCCTGAAGATTAAAATCACATCATGTCAAAAGTGCATAATAGGTGACCTTTAATGCAATTTCACATGCATCAGTGTTTGATCAATAGCATTAGAGTATGACATAAAAGTGCCTAGAATCATTTAATTGATTTGCTGACATTTTGAGTAAGTGACATTGAAAAATTATTGAAGGGTGTTTTTATATGAGTGAAGTAACTAAAAAAAGAAATGACTTCAAGTTGTATTGTTTATTTTTTTGTTTTCTATACATCTTTTGTCACAGTCTTTCAGAAAAAAATGCTTGTTGTTCAAAATACATCAGAAAGGCACATCCTCAAATATATCCTTTCATACAATAAAGCAAACATTCTGCTAGTTCTGTGGTAAAAGCATGATTGTGGAGAAACATTGGGGTCATCCCCTCCAGCGGATAATCCAAATTTATACGTATCAGAAAGGAAACAGACTTGTATTGTCTGGTTCTTCAAAGTCCTTAAAATAGTTTAACACGAGCGAAAAATAAATCGAGGTGAAGAAGTGAGGAAATGTTGAAATGAACACCAGTACATCTCTTTCCTATGTAATTTTACGGCAAATAATTGTGAAGTGAAAGGCACTGAAAAGAAGAATTGCCAAGCATTTGCTCTAATTAACATACAAAAAAGGATTCTTATGCCTTCGATTTTTTTAGCAGATGAGTTTTTTCTCTTTGGGTTATGGCATAATGGATGGTAAATCTGCATAGTGGGTAATATATGACTTACAAAAATAATGAGTGGAGGGTGCTTATAAGGGAGTCAGTGAAAGACTGGAGGGGTCAGCTTTTTTTTGCTATGCTTCAGAGCTCTATGTTTCGTGAGGCATTCGATGAGTTGTCATGGAAACAGACAATGAAAAAAAGTGAAATAAGAAGCTGTAAAATTGCTCATTAAGTTATGCCAATTCTTTGCAATTGATCTAACCATCAATTGCACCCAACCATCATTTTTCTCTATTCCTTATTTGCAGTCTCTCTTCCACCCAATCAATTTAATAGAACATTACTGATGCTGAGTATAAAGCTCACAATGTTTTGGGCTAGTCCTTTAGACTTGCTAACAGCTAGCTGTTTGAGTACTTACCCTTGTGTACAATTTATAAGAAAAATTCTATTGCACACTTCAAACAAAGGGCATATTTAAAGAAAAATAAACTGTCAGGTTTAACGAGCTAAATATGATTTTAACTTTAAATTGGTTATTTCTGCTGACATTGAACAGTTTCTGCTCTGACCTTTCCAATGCAAATCTCGATCTTTCCGAATGTATGGCTTAAATTCAGATCTGTAGTCCAGAATCAAATTGTGGGTTTTACTTTAATGTTACATGTAAAGATGACCTTTCTTTCAATGTTTTAACTTTTCGAATATCTTCTTACATCGTTGTTGTTGTTTTCATATTTTCCTTCTTTTCTTTGTGCTGAAAGCACAAAAAAAAACATCAAACCAAATCGATCCATAAATCCATTACTAAACCCATCAACCGCATCATGGTGAATATTGTATAAGTCTGTTAGGCACACAAACACCTGTAAAATCTGAAGCATGCAAGGAAAAATTGACAAAAAAGAACTTCCATGCATAAATCAAATGAAAGCCATTAAAAAGTCTCCAGCTGTCAGTCTGGCTGTAAAAAAGGCTGATATTCTCAGTCAGACTTCTCTGACTGAATACAAAATATAAGTATGCAGGTAAGCGCTGTCCTGAAGCTTGTTAACACCACTGGTACATCCTGCTATTTCTGCTGGTTTCTCTTCATTTCTCCCTGTCATGCAATAAATATGAGATCAGGAAGGAATATCTTAATCTGAGTGATTTGTAAAAAATCAGTCAACTCTAAAGTTTAAGTAGGTCTGTTTCTAAGAACTTGTGCAATATCTGTGCATGTTGCTCACATCAGGTGACAGAGAAAAAAAGCTTATAAGCTTAGAAGGGGGTTATATTAGTAGCCATTGTTTATCCACAAACTAGAATTGTGGTGTCTATTACTTAATTTCAACTTCAACTCATCAGCAAATAAACAAAATGCAGTATTTACTCATTTAAGATGAATGATTTTACTATGAATGTATGTCAATGCTTTCTTTCTAAAAGGCCTCCATTTATGCTTGGTTAAAAGTAATTTATTTTGCTCACAACGGTGAGATCTGTTTCATTTGGAAGAGGGCCACTGTAAAAATAAAATTTAATTCCTGATATTGTTTCCTGAATTCTGACTTTAATCTCAGAAATCTGACTTTCTCAAGCCAACATATTAATGCATATATTTGAAGAGAATATAGGCATTCATGAATATAAACTTAACGTTAATGAGAAATGAGCAGCGATATAGCTTGTATAGAGAGTCTGCGTATATCTGGTATGATGCTCATTTTAGCATCACTCCAGTATGGGTTAGGCTCCGTGGGCTGGAATCACACCACTTCTGATCACTCAAGAAAGGGCCAATCCCAGGGGTTTTTGCTATCTGGGGCCGTTGTCATGTGGACAATGCATGGAAAATAATAATTAACTTCATAATAAAAAATTTTGTTCAATGCTATGGCTTCCTCCAAGACCCCTCGACACACAAAAATGCACTTGAATTGGGCATTAATGTAAACATAACTTAAATGAAAAATGTCATCATGGGCACCT
Source organism: Danionella dracula (assembly GCA_900490495.1). NCBI lineage: Eukaryota > Metazoa > Chordata > Actinopteri > Cypriniformes > Danionidae > Danionella > Danionella dracula. Next base: position 1,577,447 of record UELW01000578.1, read on the forward strand.
ATTTGTCTGAGATAAATGTCATAATTATGAGAAAAAAAGTCAGAATTCTGAGATTAATGTCAGAATTCTAAGGAAAAAAAGTCAAGACTTTTTAATAATTTTTTTAAATAAAAATTTTATTGTCTACAGTACCCTAATCCTCTTCTTTAGTTTCATTACAATGCAAGCAAGAATAAAATCTGCATCATGCATCAATTTGGTTAGTTTGAGAATGGTTTCATAAATAGGAATAAATGTGCTATAAATCATAAATGTGCAAGTAGATTCAAGCTGATTAGGTATTTGAGGCATCCTGTGCTGCTGAAAATTACTTGCCGATTAAAGATCCCAAAAATGGCTAACATTTAAGTAATGTAAGCTAAACATATAGTTGAAAAGTTTTTATTTTTTGATAAAACTTCTAATGCTAGCTTGTCTCTGGAGAAATGTGTTTAAGAACAGCATAAACTCGCGTTAAATGTGTGTCCCTTATTAAAAAAAAATTCTGTTAGGTACATCCTGACTATGGCAGGCTTGGTTGATTATACAAGGTCAGCTAGCTGCTGCAAAATCAGGTGGGAAAATAATGGGCAAAGTTGCATTTATTCGACCTTGCTCAAAAAATGGTTGTTCTTGTTTTTACCGTAACATTTTCAAAAACTTGTTTTGGGAAATAAACAAAGGGTCTTGGAAAGGATTTTAGCACCAACATCCACCCTAATACTAGACGTATTCACAGCAATATAAGGATTTTACATTTTTTTGTGGAAAGTAAGTTATGAGGGAAAATTAAGCATGCTGTTTAAAATCTGTTATCAAGAATGTTATGGCTTCAAGTGAGAAGCAAGGAATTTGAAAAAACTATGTTTCATTAACTCTTATAGCAAAACAGTGATGTGTAGTCAGGGGGACCATAAAAATCCCAGGCATTGTTCTTGCAACTCCTCGGCTGCCATAGCATTAAAAAGCTACAGTAAAGAGTTTGCAAGTTTCATGCAGCCATCTAGCAATTTTTTACCTTTATTTAAAAAAGAAGGATTACATATCTAAACTGAATTATTTAAACTGGACTTTCAATCGAAGCATGAGTTACTAATTAAAGAGTGACCTATACCAAAAATGGAATAAGTGGAGGAAAAACAGTAATAAAACTTTATTAGGTTCTTTTTTTTCATATGCTACAGCAAATGCAAAGAATGCTGATATCACATACAAAACAAAACACAATAAATGTTGGCAATCAAGGGTAAGGGTAATGGAGGGTAAGACCTCACCCAGGCAACCACCTCTTCCAGCTCTTACCCTCTGGCTGGCGCTTTAGTGCACCAGAACACCACGACAGCCCGGCACAAACACAGCTTCTTCCCTTAGGTCATTGAGCTACTTCAGACCTCCAAACACCAGGACAGCCTGGCACAAAACTACAGCTTCTTCCCTTAGGTCATTGAGCTCCTTCTGACCTCCAAACACCAGGACAGCCCGGCACAAACACAGCTTCTTCCCTTAGGTCATTTAGCTCCTTCAGAGTTCCAAACACCAGGACAGCCCGGCACAAACACAGCTTCTTCCCTCAGTTCATTGAGCTCCTTCAGACCTCCAAACACCAGGACAGCCCGGCACAAACACAGTTTCTTATCTCAATTCATTCAGCTCCTTCAGAGCCCCAAACACCAGGACAGCCCGGCACAAACACAGTTTCTTCCCTCAGGTCATTGAGCTCCTTCAGACCCCCAAACACCAGGACAGCCCGGCACAAACACAGTTTCTTCCCTCAAGTCATTCAGCTCCTTCAGAGCCCCAAACACCAGGACAGCCCGGCACAAACACAGCTTCTTCCCTCAAGTCATTCAGCTCCTTCAGAGCCCCAAACACCAGGACAGCCCGGCACAAACACAGTTTCTTCCCTCAAGTCATTCAGTTCCTTCAGAGCCCCAAACACCAGGACAGCCCGGCACAAACACAGTTTCTTCCCTCAAGTCATTCAGTTCCTTCAGAGCCCCAAACACCAGGACAGCCCGGCACAAACACAGTTTCTTCACTCAAGTCATTCAGCTCTTTCAGAGCCCCAAACACCAGGACAGCCCGGCACAAACACAGCTTCTTCCCTCAAGTCATTCAGCTCCTTCAGAGCCCCAAACACCAGGACAGCCCGGCACAAACACAGTTTCTTCCCTCAAGTCATTCAGCTCCTTCAGAGCCCCAAACACCAGCACAGCTCGGCACAAACACAGTTTCTTCCCTCAAGTCATTCAGCTCCTTCAGAGCCCCAAACACCAGGACAGCCCGGCACAAACACAGTTTCTTCCTTCAAGTCATTCAGCTCCTTCAGAGCCCCAAACACCAGGACAGCTCGGCACAAACACAGTTTCTTCCCTCAAGTCATTCAGCTCCTTCAGAGCCCCAAACACCAGGACAGCTCGGCACAAACACAGCTTCTTCCCTCAAGTCATTCAGTTCCTTCAGAGCCCCAAACACCAGGACAGCTCGGCACAAACACAGCTTCTTCCCTCAAGTCATTCAGCTCTTTCAGAGCCCCAAACACCAGGACAGCCCGGCACAAACACAGCTTCTTCCCTCAAGTCATTCAGCTCCTTCAGAGCCCCAAACACCAGGATAGCTCGGCACAAACACAGTTTCTTCCCTCAAGTCATTCAGCTCTTTCAGAGCCCTAAACACCAGGACAGCCCGGCACAAACACAGCTTCTTCCCTCAAGTCATTCAGTTCCTTCAGAGCCCCAAACACCAGGACAGCCCGGCACAAACACAGTTTCTTCCCTCAAGTCATTCAGTTCCTTCAGAGCCCCAAACACCAGGACAGCCCGGCACAAACACAGTTTCTTCACTCAAGTCATTCAGCTCTTTCAGAGCCCCAAACACCAGGACAGCCCGGCACAAACACAGCTTCTTCCCTCAAGTCATTCAGCTCCTTCAGAGCCCCAAACACCAGGACAGCCCGGCACAAACACAGTTTCTTCCCTCAAGTCATTCAGCTCCTTCAGAGCCCCAAACACCAGCACAGCTCGGCACAAACACAGTTTCTTCCCTCAAGTCATTCAGCTCCTTCAGAGCCCCAAACACCAGGACAGCCCGGCACAAACACAGTTTCTTCATTCAAGTCATTCAGCTCCTTCAGAGCCCCAAACACCAGGACAGCTCGGCACAAACACAGTTTCTTCCCTCAAGTCATTCAGCTCCTTCAGAGCCCCAAACACCAGGACAGCTCGGCACAAACACAGCTTCTTCCCTCAAGTCATTCAGTTCCTTCAGAGCCCCAAACACCAGGACAGCTCGGCACAAACACAGTTTCTTCCCTCAAGTCATTCAGCTCTTTCAGAGCCCCAAACACCAGGACAGCCCGGCACAAACACAGCTTCTTCCCTCAAGTCATTCAGCTCCTTCAGAGCCCCAAACACCAGGATAGCTCGGCACAAACACAGTTTCTTCCCTCAAGTCATTCAGCTCTTTCAGAGCCCTAAACACCAGGACAGCCCGGCACAAACACAGCTTCTTCCCTCAAGTCATTCAGTTCCTTCACAGCCCCAAACACCAGGACAGCCCGGCACAAACACAGCTTCTTCCCTCAAGTCATTCAGCTCTTTCAGAGCCCCAAACACCAGGACAGCCCAGCACAAACACAGCTTCTTCCCTCAAGTCATTCAGTTCCTTCAGAGCCCCAAACACCAGGACAGCCCGGCACAAACACAGCTTCTTCCCTCAAGTCATTCAGTTCCTTCAGAGCCCCAAACACCAGGACAGCCCGGCACAAACACAGCTTCTTCCCTTAAGTCATTCAGTTCCTTCAGAGCCCCAAACACCAGGACAGCCTGGCACAAACACAGTTTCTTCCCTCAAGTCATTCAGCTCCTTCAGACCCCCAAACACTAGGACAGCCCGGCACAAACACAGCTTCTTCCCTCAAGTCATTCAGCTCCTTCAGAGCCCCAAACACCAGGACAGCTCGGCACATACACAGTTTCTTCCCTCAAGTCATTCAGCTCTTTCAGAGCCCCAAACACCAGGACAGCCCGGCACAAACACAGCTTCTTCCCTCAAGTCATTCAGCTCCTTCAGAGCCCCAAACACCAGGACAGCCCGGCACAAACACAGTTTCTTCCCTCAAGTCATTCAGCTCCTTCAGAGCCCCAAACACCAGCACAGCTTGGCACAAACACAGTTTCTTCCCTCAAGTCATTCAGCTCCTTCAGAGCCCCAAACACCAGGACAGCCCGGCACAAACACAGCTTCTTCCCTCAAGTCATTCAGCTCCTTCAGAGCCCCAAACACCAGGATAGCTCGGCACAAACACAGTTTCTTCCCTCAAGTCATTCAGCTCTTTCAGAGCCCTAAACACCAGGACAGCCCGGCACAAACACAGCTTCTTCCCTCAAGTCATTCAGTTCCTTCACAGCCCCAAACACCAGGACAGCCCGGCACAAACACAGCTTCTTCCCTCAAGTCATTCAGCTCTTTCAGAGCCCCAAACACCAGGACAGCCCAGCACAGACACAGCTTCTTCCCTCAAGTCATTCAGTTCCTTCAGAGCCCCAAACACCAGGACAGCCCGGCACAAACACAGCTTCTTCCCTCAAGTCATTCAGTTCCTTCAGAGCCCCAAACACCAGGACAGCCCGGCACAAACACAGCTTCTTCCCTTAAGTCATTCAGTTCCTTCAGAGCCCCAAACACCAGGACAGCCTGGCACAAACACAGTTTCTTCCCTCAAGTCATTCAGCTCCTTCAGAGCCCCAAACACTAGGACAGCCCGGCACAAACACAGCTTCTTCCCTCAAGTCATTCAGCTCCTTCAGAGCCCCAAACACCAGGACAGCTCGGCACATACACAGTTTCTTCACTCAAGTCATTCAGCTCCTTCAGAGCCCCAAACACCAGGACAGCCCGGCACAAACACAGCTTCTTCCCTCAAGTCATTCAGCTCCTTCAGAGCCCCAAACACCAGGACAGCCCGGCACAAACACAGTTTCTTCCCTCAAGTCATTCAGCTCCTTCAGAGCCCCAAACACCAGCACAGCTTGGCACAAACACAGTTTCTTCCCTCAAGTCATTCAGCTCCTTCAGAGCCCCAAACACCAGGACAGCCCGGCACAAACACAGTTTCTTCCCTCAAGTCATTCAGCTCCTTCAGAGCCCCAAACACCAGGACAGCTCGGCACAAACACAGTTTGTTCCCTCAAGTCATTCAGCTCCTTCAGAGCCCCAAACACCAGGACAGCTCGGCACAAACACAGCTTCTTCCCTCAAGTCATTCAGTTCCTTCAGAGCCCCAAACACCAGGACAGCTCGGCACAAACACAGTTTCTTCCCTCAAGTCATTCAGCTCTTTCAGAGCCCCAAACACCAGGATAGCTCGGCACAAACACAGTTTCTTCCCTCAAGTCATTCAGTTCCTTCAGAGCCCCAAACACCGGGACAGCCCGGCACAAACACAGCTTCTTCCCTCAAGTCATTCAGTTCCTTCAGAGCCCCAAACACCAGGACAGCCCGGCACAAACACAGCTTCTTCCCTCAAGTCATTCAGTTCCTTCAGAGCCCCAAACACCAGGACAGCTCGGCACAAACACAGCTTCTTCCCTCAAGTCATTCAGTTCCTTCAGAGCCCCAAACACCAGGATAGCTCGGCACAAACACAGTTTCTTCCCTCAAGTCATTCAGCTCCTTCAGAGCTCCAAACACCAGTACAGCCCGGCACAAACACAGCTTCTTCCCTCAAGTCATTCAGTTCCTTCAGAGCCCCAAACACCAGGACAGCCCGGCACAAACACAGCTTCTTCCCTCAAGTCATTCAGCTCTTTCAGAGCCCTAAACACCAGGACAGCCCGGCACAAACACAGCTTCTTCCCTCAAGTCATTCAGTTCCTTCACAGCCCCAAACACCAGGACAGCCCGGCACAAACACAGCTTCTTCCCTCAAGTCATTCAGCTCTTTCAGAGCCCCAAACACCAGGACAGCCCAGCACAAACACAGCTTCTTCCCTCAAGTCATTCAGTTCCTTCAGAGCCCCAAACACCAGGACAGCCCGGCACAAACACAGCTTCTTCCCTCAAGTTATTCAGTTCCTTCAGAGCCCCAAACACCAGGACAGCCCGGCATAAACACAGCTTCTTCCCTCAAGTCATTCAGTTCCTTCAGAGCCCCAAACACCAGGACAGCGCGGCACAAACACAGCTTCTTCCCTCAAGTCATTCAGTTCCTTCAGAGCCCCAAACACCAGGACAGCCCGGCACAAACACAGCTTCTTCCCTCAAGTCATTCAGTTCCTTCACAGCCCCAAACACCAGGACAGCCCGGCACAAACACAGTTTCTTCCCTCAAGTCATTCAGCTCCTTAAGAGCTCCAAACACCAGTACAGCCCGGCACAAACACAGCTTCTTCCCTCAAGTCATTCAGCTCCTTCAGAGCCCCAAACACCAGGACAGCCCGGCACAAACACAGCTTCTTCCCTCAAGTCATTCAGCTCTTTCAGAGCCCTAAACACCAGGACAGCCCGGCACAAACACAGTTTCTTCCCTCAAGTCATTCAGCTCTTTCAGAGCCCTAAACACCAGGACAGCCCGGCACAAATACAGCTTCTTCCCTCAAGTCATTCAGCTCCTTCAGAGCTCCAAACACCAGTACAGCCCGGCACAAACACAGCTTCTTCCCTTAGGTCATTGAGCTCCTTCAGAGCCCCAAACACCAGGACAGCTCGGCACAAACACAGTTTCTTCCCTCAAGTCATTCAGTTCCTTCACAGCCCCAAACACCAGGACATTCCGGCACAAACACAGCTTCTTCCCTCAAGTCATTCAGCTCTTTCAGAGCCCTAAACACCAGGACAGCCCGGCACAAACACAGCTTCTTCCCTCAAGTTATTCAGCTCCTTCAGAGCCCCAAACACCAGGACAGCTCGGCACAAACACAGTTTCTTCCCTCAAGTCATTCAGTTCCTTCACAGCCCCAAACACCAGGACATTCCGGCACAAACACAGTTTCTTCCCTCAAGTCATTCAGCTCTTTCAGAGCCCTAAACACCAGGACAGCCCGGCACAAATACAGCTTCTTCCCTCAAGTTATTCAGCTCTTTCAGAGCCCCAAACACCAGGACCAGGACCCCACCAACTCTAAAAATATAAAATTAAATTAAAAAAATTTAAATATTGCAGTAAGCAATAAGGCTCAGATGTGGACTCATTTCAAGTCGCTTGTACATTCTGTTCTTCTGTTGCTTCACTTTACCTTTACTTTAAAAGCACATTTCTGAAGCACCTTGATATAGTTACAGTTGTATTACTTTATTACTTTACTACCTCTACTACAATATTCTCTTTACTTGGCCTAACCCCAGAGAATAAGTGCAATAAATTTGAATATTGACTTGTTTGCTATGGATTTCAGATAAATAGGAAAAAATATATCAGTTGTCAACATCTCACTTAAATTGTTTTAATAAAATAGAAATCTGCTACTATTATTGAAGGAAGCCAAATGTTTCTTTTAGAAAATTTGTTACAACTTTTAGATTTTTACATTTGGAAAATCATCAAATTTACTTACTCTAATTTTTATTTACACTAACCTTTTGAATTGTACATATTTTAGCAGTTTAGAGCTAACTCAAGTGAGGTGATCAGATTCTCACCATAAGTAACTCAAAAAGTATGTATATCTAGTCTAATAATCATGGTATAATAGTCTTGGTAGATTGGTTTGCTTGTTTGTGGTTCTAGATCCAATTTTTCACCAAATTCAGCACCCAGTAAGGGCCCAAGTGTTCCCTTCTGGCAAGAAGTCTAACAACAACAGCTCTATTTTGTGTTTAGTTTTTTTTGGGTATCAAATCTAGTTCTTTGTCTTTTAATCATATTGGAACCTATTTTGGTTTACAAAGATTACAAAGAACCTATGTAGAGCCAACCTTTAAAAGTAATATTTGTGACAAAAAATATTTAGAATAACTGATTTATTACATGGAAAGGGTGAAATATGATACACCAAAATAAACAAGGTATTTACACATCTGTGGTGCATTGAATTATAAATACACTCGTCTTTAGCTCAAAATCCTTTGGTTCTAAATGTGGTTGGTTCTACCACTTTTGAAGGCCAGTTCTAAATATCATCTATAGAGACTGATGCTTGACATCAACAAGGTTGCCCTATGATTACAAGGCAATAAACAGATTTGGTGCTAAGTAGCACTGTTTTTTAGAGCATAAGGTTAAGTGACATGGGAATCCAATAAAGAATCAGCACTGGATTTGGACTGGAACTGAAAGTCCTTTGCATTAGATACTCTCATATGTGTTTGATTGAGGACAGGTCAAGCATTTGCAATACGCTTCATGAGCCTTTCAAAGGACTGCCATTTCTGAAACCAAAAGCTCATCTGTTTGAGAGAGATTTGGCAGTAATTTGAGCAACACCCACTTTGCAGTACTCCACACAGCCTTGGGGAAGAGCAAGCGGAGAACGAGAAGAATGCAGGATGCTGAAGAATGGTTTGTGCTTCTCTGTAGGGAGTAAAGAGGTGAGATGTGAAGAGTGGATGATAGAATCGGGTTAGCTCGGTCTTCAGTGTTATTTGATGAGCTGGTTTTATCTGTAATCCTTTATTGAAGATTTATTCATGAATTTAGCTTGCTGTAGTCAATCACCTGAGACTTCATGTCTTTTAGCTGCACAAGTCATTGTCATGCAATAATTATTTACTTTCCAACCACAGAGCAAGAGAGTCTTTTGACTAAAGAAGAAGAGAGTAGACATGTTTTTGACTAAAATAACTAAACCAAAGAGACACACGCAACCAGGCTTTAAATAAGATGATCATGTCAAATCAAGTTTGTGTAAAAAACTGTATAAGAAAAAATCTGCTTTGTTTGTTTCATTAGAGCTTTTAAACTCAAAATTAAAATATTTTGACAAGCACAAATTCTGAGCTAGACTAACCACTGATGACAACTACATTTTTGGTTATGTTTATGATGAAAACTGAGGCAAAGAGCTTTTGGATGGATGCTGAATAACATCTATATTTAAACAAAATTAAAAACGCAAGCAAAGCGAATGAAAAAAAAGCTATGTCTTTCCAAAGAGATTCTCGCGCAAGCACTTAATATTAGAGACATTTCTTAGGAGCAAGTACTCTTGGCTGAAATGGTACAGAAAATAAAGCTTTTCAGAAAAATTAATGTATGACTTGGGGTGCCCTTTTAAAGTGCTTACATGGCCAGCCGGCTGTACCATTCAGATTTCAGCCATGTCAACACCGGCAGTCAGAAGTAATAAATCAATTCACCAGCTTCGGCCATCAACAGCAGACACTGCTCCACACTTTTGCACAGGAGCCTCAGGCCAAGGTGTGTGAGAGTGTCAGAAAATGTGTTTATTTCTCAACTAAAGGGTTGTCCTTCAGAATACAGTGCTAGCCATCTACTCTCTCCTCTTTTGCCCGTTCCAACGTTTACTCTTTTATCATTCACATCTTTCATTCTGCCCGAAGAGACATTCCTTCTTACTATATCTTTCATTTTTTTCAGTTTAGTCCTATTTTTTTTTGTTAGAGGGCATAAAAATGAACATGCTCTGAAGATTTATATCAGCATTTTCCTTTTAAGTTATTGCTGTCAATTCTGTGACATAATAAAACTGTTCCTGTCCGAACTATGAATCTAATGATCTTTAAAAGTGTTCCAGGACCATGAACAGTGAGTGGGGGAGAGGTGTTTAATAGCTTTTCTGTAGATACTGCATGTGCACATTAGAATATTCAACAAAGCACTTATTATTGGATGTGTGGGTAGAAAGTATTAGAACTCTAATACTAACTTTGTTAAGGAGATGTTAATGCATTTCTGAAAAATGTAAGTTACAAAACAGTGTATTTATACAAGCGCAACTTCTTTCTGGTTGAAATCTTAAACATATTGGAATGTCAAATATGATGTCACCCATAGGTTTCTGGCAAAATCAAATGAAGCTCAAAGTGGGTATCGCCAATACTGGAAAACACATCCTCAGAGGTGGGACACGGCCGTAGTGAAGGTATCTGATTGGCTGAAGGTTTACATTTAAACAAACAAATGTAAAAATAATTAACCCCCCTCAGAGTTTTCATGAAGGTCAAAACTAGCGATCTGAATCAACAAACCTAATGAAGCAAGGGGTGGAAATCATGTTTTTTTTTCAGCTTCAAAGTTGATCAGTTTAAACATAGGAGTGGATGAGAACTTGCTCCCTTTTGGAGTCAGCCTCAAGAGGAAAAGTTCAGTCCCTTTTTATCACCCATCAAGAGGGACGTAATGCTAACAGATTTCAAAAAGCAACTGAAAACTCTTCTCTTCAGGAAACATTTAGCATGAAAAAAAATCTATTTTTCCCTCTTTAATCTTCATTTACAGTTAATTGACTTAAAATTATAACTTGGTTTTACAACTTTGTACGTTTTAGCATTTTTACTGGATTTTATATGTTTTAACTACTCTACCATACTGATGTTTTATCGTGTTTTTAACAATCCTTTCTGTTTATTTTAACCTTGGTTTGTCCCTGTCTTTTCCGACTAATGTTCAGCACTTTGGTAAACTAGAAAAAAAGTTGTTTTTAATATGTGCTTTATGAATAAATTGTCATTTAAAATGTTCTAAATATTCTCTTTTGAAAATAAACAAAATGTAGATTTTTTTTTTGCTATCACACTGTAATTGTTTCTGACAAAAAATATTTAAAACAAGAGCATAGACTAAAAATGTAGAAAAGAGGGGTTCCCAGCAAGCTTGCGTACCGTTGCCCTCTGAATCGCCTTTTCGTTCGGAAGTACCTCCGCGGTGCTGTACTACGCTGGGCGCATTCCTCCAAACTCTCCGGTCGCCAGTTTCTGGTGGATTGGGAGAGTTATGGTCCCAAGGACAGAAGCTGGGTTCCCACCAAGGACATCCTCGATCAGACCCTCATCGATGACTTTTACCACAATCACCCCTCGTGCTCTACTTAGTGGCGTCCTTGAGGGGGGGTCCTGTCACATCTGTTTTCTCTCTTCTCATTTCCCTTGCTCTCAGCTGCTCCTCGTTCTCTTAATTAGCTGCACTATTTATTTCCTCCTCCCTTCCCTTATCTTTACTGTTGTATTAGTTCATGTTGCTGCTCGAGTTTTCAGTCTACCTGCTTTCTCAGTTTTCTTCTCCTTTTGGTTATTCCAGTTTAAGTTATTTCCAGATCCCCAGAAGACGGTGCTTCTGTAAATTTTAGTTAATAAACTTTTGTACTCGCTGCATTTGGGTCCTCCTCCGTTATTTGCCTGACAATAGTATATCTGGTGAGCAGGATTGATTAGACCAACTAATCTGTGTCTTTTGTATGCTTACAGAGTAACTCCATCCTAAATTGTGTCATAATCTACTTTTCTTTATCCTGGAGGACTTCAATGACAGCCAACAAATTGTCAAACTGCCAGAACATGTTCCCAGGTGAAATTTAGAAGCAACGTGTTTGGAAAACCTTAACATCTAATGTGATTCCTGCTGCACGATTAGTAAAAAAAAAAAACACTAATATTTATTTCTAAGCTCACACTGCTTTTCTCTTTTTACTATTACATTTCAAATCAGCCACTAAAAAAATATATGTACATTTTTTTTTAAATAAGATATATATACTTTGCAAATAGTATTCCAACCAGAAAAAGTTCTAACCAGCTGTTATGCATTGGAGAAACCTAGGTGTTTTCAACCATTTCTTCACAGTAAAGGACATGACTAAAGCATAAAACATCCATCCTTAACTGCCAGTGCAAGCTGAGACCAGCCAAAAGGGTGAGTATAATTTAGTGCCAAATTAGCACCCAATTATCATAAATGGCCTATATTTCATGTCATACAGGCCTCAAGCATAAAAAGAGCTGTTGGTTGTTGGGCATCTATCCAAAACTGAGACAGTAATGAAGCTAGAGAGCTTTACACCAGGAGTTCTGATGATCAATTCTACAGGGAAACAGTAGGATTTTGGGATTTTAGTGAATACAAACACTGCCAACAACAGCCTTGTCGAAAGAATAGAGCTACAACCTAAATCTGGGGTCATTAGTTCTTTGTGGTGTTAGTGGATTAGTCCAGGAACAGCTGAAATCATCAAAGTGATGTGGGACCAGCAAAGCTCTCTGCACAGATGAGGCTATAAATCTGAGCCAGACAAGCATCAGACTGACTTACCACCCAACATTAGCCATTCAAGGACTGTCTGCAAATGTGCTTGAGAAACATTTGGCTGTGTTTGAAAAAAAAATGGATAAAACATTACATTTCATTGGCCCAAGCGACAAATCGGGGAGCTATTTTAAAGCAGATTTGTTCCTCATCATTACCTACTTAACCCCTTGCACTCACATATCTTTTATTTCCAAATATTTTTCAAAAGCTTCCAGTACCCTCATAGATTGTAAAAGTAATAAAATTTGGTCTCTTTAACCCTTGTGTGCTGTTCATATTATTGTTACTCAAGCAGTGTTTGCAGGTCTGGTGGACCCATTGAATTTTAATCCCATTTAGGCATTTTATATTAATAAACTCAAAATATGTTTACTTTAGCCAGGAAACAAGTGATTTAAAGAGCAAACATGTGATTTAAGGAGCAAAAAATTGCTTTATTTATTGTTTTAACCTTATGCCTTCACATTTAGAATTTAAGCCAGGAGTGGGGTTCTCATTATTGTTACTTTGGCAGAGCTAGCAGGTCTGCTAGACCCATTGTATTTTGGGTCTTTTAATTTACACAATCACAGAATTCCTTACCAAAATCTAAAATTGTATGCATATGTGTGATTTATGTTTGGGTGGGAATACAGAATAATCTACCATTTTACATGTCCCGAGTCCAGTAGACCGAACACCTTATGTGTAATATAAATGTATAGGGTATGCAATACTATACAGTGTGTGGTCATAAAAATGTGTTTTCAGAAATCTCACTTGTTAAAGAGAAAATATCAATAGTGACATAGTCATATATTACATGAAGACATAATGCATAATTTTGAGCTCAAAATAATGCTGAAAATTGTGTAGCTAAATGTGTTGCTAAATATCTGAAATGTAACTTGACTGCTGACGACTCTCCATTTCGAAAAGTATACAAAACCATATAGCATAAAACATGTGACCTTTATCGAGTCACATGACTGACAGTAATCTTTATCGTAGGTGAGTTTGCATTTATAGTATCAGCCAAACCATAAGGATTTTCTGTTAGATTTGAGTTCGTATTTCTTGCTATTTCATTGTGACATAGACCACCTAAGTACCACAAGTTTGCTTCAAGACCAATCACAAGACTTTTGCATACAGTATAGGGACTAATGACATTGAAGCTCTCACAGAATTGGCTCCTGAGTGACCGAGGTCATAACTGCTCTCAGTTGAACAGAGTTACACAGGGAGGTTGTCACAGCCTTGAGTTTGTAGTCCCCTGTGGGCTAATTTGTTTGAGTTGTAAATTCAACCTTAAATCTATTACAGTATTGTGTTCTAAATGTCTTTCCAGTTATTAGCCCTCACCTTTGTTAAAAGGGGTTGTTTTGGCTATGTTTTCCTCCATTGTAGGAATATTGGGCACCTCCCTATAATTAACTGGGTTGTTCTTCTGTTTTATTTACAGCAAGCTCACCTGCTTTTGGGAACCAATACTACACACAAGTGCCACTTTTTGCCTATTCATTTACCGCACAAGTTGTTTCCCAATCAAAAATTAATGCTAAAAAACGAATCTGCTCTATAGTGGTGATATTAAATGTCAGAAAAATGCTTTTACATCAACTGACATACTTATATACGACGGCAAACGTAGACAAGACAGCTAAGAGTTGAAAATACCAGTTATTTGCAGAACACCAAATCTCTTAAAACAAAGCCAGCAATATTATTTTATTATAATGGGACGAACTTAAAAAAACCGGACTGGAACCTAAGTGAGCCCTATAACCTTTCACAATTATAACATGAAAACATTGAAATCGTAGTTGCTGAAAGCTTTCTGTGAGCACACAACACATTTAATTAGCTCCAGCTACTTTGCTGAGTAAATTAGATCCTGATTTTTTTTTTTGCGGGAAAGATGTGAACAAAAAATAATTACAAGGTCAGTCAAGGTGTGCTGTTTTGATTGTTTTTGTTTTCTCTTTTTAAAAGATCCCTTGACCTGATATCAGTTTAAAAGAAATGGTGCCCTCCTTTGTAAGTTTACCTGCAGTGCGGTTTAAAAAAAAAACACTGCAGACAAGCAACAGCTCGCCAGATTTCATCAAGACAAAAAAAAAAACAATAAACCCATTCCGTTCTCTGCACCTGCCCAATATTGATTTATCCAGTCTCTCTATCTATATCTGTCATCTCTTGCTCTCTCATCCAATCCACTCCATCTCTCCTGGTTGAATGATCACTTAGTCCATCACTCTCTCTTCACATGTTCTCTGCTGCTGCCAGTATCACTAAAATATTGTCTCAATGGATAATATGTAGAAAGTTGATGCCTTCCTGTCTGAAAGATGTATTAAAGCTGACAGCCAGAGGTTTATAAGCAGATGAGAACTACTAATGCTTATCTAACATAAACCTGTGATCTCTTGGTCATGAGTCCATCCCTGTAAAGTTTCCTTCAGTAACCATCTCTAAGGTCAGTGAAAACATGCATGTGTCTGCATGCACATTCTGCATTTATAACCCTACACTCTGCTTTGATAAAACAGGTAGATTCAGATTTATATCTACAAACAAAAATGTTTACATGCACTGAGATTTTTCCCTCTGCTCTTTGTTCTTTTTTTACTCTCAAATTGAAATGTCAGACTAGTACTGGAACATTCTGACATCAAAAAACTCAGCTTCACTGTCACACTGCATTAGCTAGAATACTGAGCCTCCACATCATGCAAAACCTTACCTTCTTCGGTTTTTCCTGTGATCATTTGTCTACAGCGTAACATTAGTTGAAATAGGCTCATCCAGGGCCAATATAGAGTGAGACACTTTTCAACAATGACGAGATGTCTTTTTCTAATACAATTTATTCTGTCTCTCAGAGTGGAAATTAAAGTGATTTGGTATTTTTGAAATTGACTATTTCTTTGAATAAACTTGCAAACTCAGAAGGCAGTGAAATCCTTCTATACATCAACGCAGTCAGTATGATAAGCTAGGGCAAAAACTGACAGTTGAGTCATTAACTGATTGGTAACACATTGGTAAATTCTCACATGCTTTGTCTTTAACAATACAACTTTAATTATTGTTTTATGTTTGTTTGTTTGTTTTGCCAAAGTATATAGTGTTTTTTAATTTCTAATTCTAATACCAGTTATACCTATATATACAATTGCCAACATAAACAAATAATTATAACATCTTTTGTTATTTAAGGGTAAAAGTAAAGTAAAAAAAATATCTGTCTGAGAAAAATATTACATATCTACGTATCTTTTTAACAATATCAATATCATTCAGATTTCACATAGAGAAAACGTTCAAGATCAAAATGTGATTATTGAAGCTACTTTTAATATGTTTTGCTGGGTTTAGTTTTGTAGTTTAATATGTTTTGCCCTTTTTTAACAGTTTTTTTACACACTATCCAATATATAAAAAATTTTCATTTCGTGAAAGATATCAAATTGATATTGGCCTACTGACTACCACCAAACACACCCCACCAGTCACACACATTCGTCCAGGGCAATGAGGAGGAATTTGCTTGCCCAGGGCCACAAAGGCAGAATGGACCTGTTGGGGATCGAACCTCTAACCTTCCAGGTACATGACAACCATCTTCACTACTGCTCCACCTATCTGCCACCTTTGCTAATACTAGCATAATGTTAGTAAGAGCCTCTAAAAGAGCATCTTTATAGTCAAGCCAAAGAGGTCCAATATAAAAATGATATAGCACTTTTTTTCTAAAAGACACTTGAGGGGTGTCTGTGATTTTAGCATTAATGTGCAGCATTCGTCTGCATGGCATAACAGTGTTTTGCACCTAAACTCTAACCGCATAGCAGCTAATGATGAACAGGATAACAAGGTAGCCAATCAGAGTAATGTAGCCAATTAGAATACATGGGTCACCAACAGGGGCAAATTTGGGACATCTTGGAATAATAATGAACACAGATAGGGCCTCACCTAAGACCGCTTCAGACTATAGGGTGAGCACCCACAGCTAGCCTCACCAGCACCACTTCCAGCAGTAACTAGGTTTTCTGTTGAAGTCTCAACCAGGTATTAACCAGACTCAGACCTGCTAGTTTTACGATTGGCTGAGCTCTGTGCTGGCTTTGTTGGTTTGGTCACCTGTCAATGATCCTAATTTTCTTCCACTGAGATATTGACAAGCATAAAACCATGACTACACTGCATTTATTTATGGGTACTACCCAGCAGCCATTTGCTAGGGGACCTCATGCCATGCAAAAACAAAATGCACCGTTTTCTGACTTTAGTTATAAGATGTTTCAAAAAGCTGCCTCACATCTCACATGGCAACAACAGCCATGCTTCAATGCTACACAATAGACATTATGCATCCGTTCCCACAATCCCTGCTTCGTACTGAGAGTCAATCTTTGAACAGCTCAAGTTTCGGCAGGAAAAACTTCAAAATAAAATCACTTCCATGGAAACCAACTGCCTACACAAAAAAAAAAAACTTTCTTTTAACTATCTTTCAACTTTGTGATTCTTCAGAATATTAATGCTGGAGCTTTATTGAGATGTCTTTTTCATCAAGGTTTCCTACATCCTGATTTTGTCAAAATATGCAGGTTCATTGCAGAATTATTCTGTTTATAATGATTTTATTTTATTTAGAGTATCACAAAAAAAAACGTTTAAGCAATGAAGCCAGTGTTCAAAAAGAAATAATTAGTTTAATTGTCAGCTTTATATTGAATTTATTGTAGATCTAAAAAAGGATTCTAGATGGCTTGTAATTGATTCTCTTTATTTAGTTGTTCTGAACCAGTAGCCTCAAACTCGATTCCTAGAGGGCCGCAGCCCTACACAGTTTAGCTCCAACCTGAAACAAACAGGCATGATTTCACTTATTAGGTTACTCTGGGTTTGTTATAAGCTACTGGTTTGTCTATTGAAACAGGATTGAAACAACAACCTGCAGGGGCTGCGCCCTCCAGGAATTGAGTTTGAGACCCCTGTTCTATTAATGCTTTAAATAAACATAGGATCATGTGCAAGGTTAGACTGGCCCCACCATGGTTATTTTCCAGATGTGGAAAGGTACTGTCACGGCCGGGTCTTGAACCCGGGTCTCTGGGGTGGAGACTGAAGTGTGAACCACTGAACCACAGGAGCAGGTGTGTTGGACCCAATGGAAATACACTCCAAGACGCAATCCAGGATACAAGGATTTATTAGAAAAAATTTTACTTCTTCTCAATAACAAAAAAAAAAATAATAATATAGCAAAAACACAACTCAGATTCTTCTCGGAATGAGGAATAAAAATACTCAGTCTAACGAACATATAAAGAAAACTCCACGAGGGGAGAAAACAAATAGACAATAAGGCAACAGGAGAAAATCAAACAGTCTTACTGGACGTAGCTCAAGACCTCAAGGGAATGCACAGCAAGTTCACTGAAGCTGACTCAAAAACCAAGTGAAGTTCAGAGAAAAAAGTGACAACTTAAATATACAGGCTGGAACGAGTCACAGGTGATAGAAATAAAGTAAACAAGAGCACATGAGGAAGAACAAAGGCAAAAGGCGAACTACGGGGACCTCTAGGGGAATGGAGACAAAGTGCAGGATGGTGACAGGACCCCCCTCCTTTAGGAACGGCTCCTGACGTTCCTACCAGAGCTCCCTGGCCTCTGGGCATGGAACTCCCGGATTAAACTAGGATCCAGGATGTCTTTGGCCGGAATCCAGGAGCGTTCCTCTGGCCCGTAGCCCTCCCAGTCAACCAGATACTGAAGTGAATTCTGGACCCTCCTGGAGTCCAGTATCCGGCGGACTGTATAGGCTGGCTGGCCGTCAATGATCCTGGGGGGTGGAGGGGGTCTGCGAGGGAGGGCAAAGGGAGAAGACAAGACAGGTTTTAATAAAGAGACATGGAATGTGGGATTAATTCTAAGTGAACGAGGAAGAAATAAACGATAAGAAACAGGGTTAACTTTCCTTGCTATTCTAAATGGCCCGATGAACTTCTGGGACAATTTTCTTGACTCCACCCGGAGCGGCAGGTTCTTAGTGGCCAACCAGACTCTCTGACCAGCACGGAAAGCGGGGGCCCTTCGACGACGGCGATTAGCCTGATGCTGGTATCTCAGTGAGGTTCGAAGGAGAGCGTTTCTAGCTCTTCTCCAGGTTAGTCGACAGCGTCGAACGAAGTGTTGGGCTGAGGGAACTCCCACCTGCACCTCCTCCTCAGGAAACAATGAAGGGGTATAACCAAATTGGCATTCAAATGGGGATAGTCCAGTGGCTGAGGACTTGAGGGTGTTGTGAGCATATTCGGCCCACATTATGTAAGAAGACCAAGTCGTGGGGTTGTTGAAAGCCATGCACCGTAGAGTGGTTTCCAGATCTTGGTTTACTCGTTCGGTCTGACCGTTAGACTCAGGATGGAACCCGGAAGATAGGCTGGCAGTGGCCCCAAAGAGTCTGCAAAAAGCTCCCCAGAATCTGGACAAAAACTGTGGGCCTCGGTCAGACACAATGTCTTGGGGAATGCCAAAAACTCTAAAAACATAGCTCATTATGAGCTCCGCTGTCTCCTTGGCTGATGGTAACTTGGGCAGGGGAATGAACCGAACTGCCTTAGAGAATCTGTCCACCACAACCAAAATGACTGTGTTGCCCTGGGAGGGTGGAAGCCCTGTAATAAAGTCCAGGGAGAGGTGTGACCAAGGCCTGTGGGGAACAGGTAAGGGATGGAGCAGCCCCTGAGGTCGTTGGTGTGATGATTTTCCCTGGCAGCATACTTGGCAGGCCTCCACAAATCTTTTAACGTCCTTCTTCATGGAAGGCCACCAAAATCGCCTTTGGAGGAACTCTAGAGTACGGGTGTTACCAGGGTGGCAGGTCAATGGGGACTCGTGGCCCCACTGCAGGACCTGAGCTCGTGCTGACCGAGGAACATACAGAGCACCCAATGGCCCATTGCCTGGATCAGGTTCCTTGGTTTGGGCCTTCCGGACCACTTGTTCTAGATTCCATCTAAGGGGAGCAACAATCCTTGTACTAGGAATAATAGAAGAAACAGGCCTTTCCTGTGTCTCGGGAGAGTAGGCTCGGGACAAGGCATCTGGCTTGAGGTTCTTGGAACCGGGTCTGTAAGTCAGGATGAACTGAAATCTGTTAAAAAACAGAGACCATCGAGCCTGCCGGGGATTCAGTTGTTTTGCCTGCTGGAGATATTCCAGGTTTTTATGGTCTGTAAGAACCTGAAAAGGATGTTGAGCACCCTCAAGCCAATGGCGCCACTCCTCCAAGGCCAATTTTACAGCGAGCAGCTCTCGGTCCCCTACATGGTAGTTGCGCTCGGCATTAGACAGGCGACGTGACATGAAAGCACAGGGGTGTAGTCTTCCTTCCTCATTCCTCTGTGATAAGATGGCTCCTACCCCCACATCTGAGGCATCCACCTCTACCACGAAGGGTCTGTCTGGATTAGGGATAGAGAGAATGGGAGCTGAGGTGAATTGATATTTGAGATTCTGGAAGGCAGTTGCTGCTTCAGGACCCCAGTCAATCTTGACTCCTCCTCCCTTTGTCAGCGCTGTCAAGGGAGCCACAATAGAGCTGAAATTCTTGATGAACTTCCTGTAAAAGTTTGCAAACCCCACAAACCGTTGCACCTCTTTTACTGTGGTTGGAATAGGCCAGTTGAGAACAGCCTTAATCTTGCTATGGTCCATCTCCAGGTGACCAGGGGTGACGATGTACCCAAGAAACTTTGTCTGAGCTACATGAAATTCACACTTCTCTGGTTTGACAAACAGATGATTTTCAAGGAGTCTTTGGAGAACCCTGCTGACGTGCCCCTGGTGCTCCTCCACTGACTTGGAAAATATTAGTATATCATCCAGATAAACAAATACGAATCTATTTAACATGTCTCGGAGGACATCGTTGATAAGTGCCTGGAACACGGCAGGGGCATTGGAAAGCCCGAAAGGCATCACCCGATATTCATAATGGCCTGTGGGGGTGTTAAAGGCCGTCTTCCATTCATCTCCTTGCCGTATCCGCACCAGATGGTAGGCATTGCGAAGGTCCAGCTTAGTAAAAATGGAAGCTCCTTGCAACAACTCAAAGGCTGTAGCCATAAGAGGCAGGGGATATCGATTCCGAACAGTTATCTTGTTGAGACCTCGGTAATCAATACATGGCCTAAGCCCCCCATCTTTCTTCCCTACAAAAAGAAGCCAGCACCAGCAGGGGAAGTGGAAGCTTGGATGATGCCAGTTGCCAGGGACTCCTTGATGTAAGCATTCATGGCAGCCTGCTCAGGGGGAGATAAGGAGAAGACTCTGCCTCTAGGCGGAGAGGAACCAGGAAGAAGGTCAATTGCACAGTCGTATGGGCGGTGAGGTGGCAGAGAGGTGGCTCGGGACTTACTGAACACTACCTTAAACTGATGATAGACAGTGGGAACTTGAGACAGATCTACAAACTCTTGAGGCTCGGGATGAGGAGCTGGAGGGCTCTGGGTTAAACAGGTGAAGTGACAAGAGGGACTCCAATCTAGAATGGAACCAGTAGACCAGTTGATATGGGGATTATGTCTGCGCAGCCAGGGATGACCTAGAATAACAGGGTACTCGGGAGAGTCAATAAGGTAGAAATCCTCCTCCTGCTGATGTTTAGCAATGGTGAGTTTCAGGAACTGAGTGGCCTCAGTTACTTTGCCAGGTTTTAGGGGTCTACCATCCAATGCAGTTACTGCCTGGGGATGAGGGAGAAGGTGGGTAGGGATCTTAAGTTTCTTGGCCAAGGACAGATCTATGAAATTACCTGCGGCACCTGAATCGATCATTGCCTGGACTGGAAGCTGATGGCTCTCCCAGGACAGAAGGGCTTGGAGTGCTAGAACAGTATTGGCAGGAGGAGCTCTTATTTTCCCCATCACAGTCCTCCTGTAACTGGGTGGGGACCATCGTTTCCCGATAATTCTGGACAAGTGGACCGAAAGTGTCCAGACATACCACAGTAAAGGCATCGTCGCTCCTTCATGCGTCGTTCCCTTTCACTGGGAGAGAGTCTGGAACGACCTAGCTGCATATCTTCTGGAGGTTGTTCACCGACTGGGAGGAATCTGACAGGTGGGGCATGAACTGGAGAAACAGGTTTGTGAACAGGAGCTTGGGACTGGGATGCTCTGCCTCGAGTGATTCTCCGTTCTCTAAGACGATTATCCAGGCGAATGGCCATATCAATAAGGGATTCGAGGTCTTTGGCTGATTCCCGAGTGGCCAATTCATCTTGAAGAGATTCAGCTAATCCTCCCTGAAAGCAGACCCTCAAGGCTTCGTCGTTCCATCCACTGCCTGCTGCGATGGTTCGAAACTCTATGGCGAAGTCTGCAGTGCTGCGGGACCCTTGACGGAGAGTCAGTAGACGTTTGGAAGCCTCTTGTCCACTAACTGGATGATTGAAGACCCGCTTAAACTCCTTCTCAAAGGCTGTGTATGATTTGCAATAACTAGTCTGGGACTGCCACACCGCAGAGGCCCAAGCTAAAGCCTTATCAGTCAGAAGGGTGATAATATAAGCAATCTTCGAGCGGTCAGTGGGAAAACTTGAGGGCTGAAGCTCGAAAGTGAGAGAGCACTGGGTGAGAAATCCCTGGCAAGAACTAGGATCTCCCGAGAATGGTTTAGGGGGTGGAAGTCGAGGTTCTGCAGCAGCTACAGGAGATATGGGAGGATCGGTGGTAGTTAGAGGTGGCGCAGCCGGAGGAGCATGAGGGAGGCTTTCAGAAAGCTGCCGAATGGACCACATAACTTCTGAAAGGAGTTCTGAGTGTCTCGTCATTAACTCCTCTTGACGATGGAGGACCTCTTCATGGCGCTGGAATGAAGCTTCATGGCTGGCAATCACTGCCAACAGATCTTTGGCACTGAGTGTTTCTGGGTCCATGTCTGACTTGGTTTTTCTGTCACGGCCGGGTCTTGAACCCGGGTCTCTGGGGTGGAGACTGAAGTGTGAACCACTGAACCACAGGAGCAGGTGTGTTGGACCCAATGGAAATACACTCCAAGACGCAATCCAGGATACAAGGATTTATTAGAAAAAATTTTACTTCTTCTCAATAACAAAAAAAAAATAATAATATAGCAAAAACACAACTCAGATTCTTCTCGGAATGAGGAATAAAAATACTCAGTCTAACGAACATATAAAGAAAACTCCACGAGGGGAGAAAACAAATAGACAATAAGGCAACAGGAGAAAATCAAACAGTCTTACTGGACGTAGCTCAAGACCTCAAGGGAATGCACAGCAAGTTCACTGAAGCTGACTCAAAAACCAAGTGAAGTTCAGAGAAAAAGTGACAACTTAAATATACAGGCTGGAACGAGTCACAGGTGATAGAAATAAAGTAAACAAGAGCACATGAGGAAGAACAAAGGCAAAAGGCGAACTACGGGGACCTCTAGGGGAATGGAGACAAAGTGCAGGATGGTGACAGGTACGGATGATGATTATTGATGGATAGGTTTACAGTCAATAATTGTGTTAATTTTCCTTCATTTTTAATGTGTTGGTGCACTAGCAACACACATTGTAGCTAGTTGTCATAAATGAGGTGCAAAAAAAGTATGTTTAAAATGTTTAACATGATTTTTTCACTCAATTGTTGGTATTTCAAACAAAGGACAACCTTCTTTCCCTCTCGATGCGTGATAGGAAGTGACTGAACAGCAGTTCCTTGATTGGCCACTTGAGGCTTGAAAAAAACAAAACACGTTTCACCCTGGCTAGATTTGTTGATTCATACTTGATGAATACTCTGAGGGGTGAGTTATTTTTAAAGTTGATTGTTTATATATAAATAATATATAATAGCAATACATATACATATTACAAAACATCCATCCATCCATTCATCTTCATGTCGGCTTTCTTCCCTTTCGGGGTCGCCACAGCGGAATGAACCGCCAACTCTCTGGCATATGTTTTACGCAGCGGATGCCCTTCCAGCCGCAACCCATTGCTGGGAAACATTCACACACACACACTCATTTACAGTCATACTCTATGGACAATTGTTTTTTCTCAATTCACTTATGTCGCATGTCTTTGGACTTGTTGGGAAAACCGGAGCACCCGGAGCAAACCCATGTGATCACGGTCAGAACAAGCAAACTCCACACAGAAATGCCAACCGACCCCGCCGTGGCTCGAACCAGCGACCCCTTCTTGCTGTGAGACGACCGTGCTACCCACTGCGCCACCGTGACGCCCTATTACAAAATAATAATATTTTATTAAATTTATACCAATTCAGCCAATCGGGCACCTTCACTATGAAGCCTAATTTAACTTACAAGTTATATACAAGTTTAATGTTATATACAGTCAATGATTTCAAACTATTCGTCATTACTATTTAATACTGATTTCATAATTATCTGATATCAAAATAAAGGTGTTGACTGTTAATTATATTGATAAATATTTAAATTTATCCCTGCAAGACACAACATTAATTAGTGATCAAAACATGTATCACAGGTTTTACTTTTTAACTACTTTAATTAATTCATTGTAAAAATAAAATGTGGTATCTCTTAAAATAAAAATCTGTTTGTGTCAATTTTGGACATGTAAACACTATATTTGATTACAATTTTTGCAGTATCCCTATTTTCAATTGCTCTTATTAAGCATGTTATTTTTCAAGAGTTTTGGCTTAGAGTTTATATGAACTCAAATCTACCTTTAGATTTCATCTCTGATGTGTTTATCTGTTGAGTCAGCAGTCACTTTATGATAGCAAGTGAGTAATGTTTGATCAATAATTTGCATGTTTTCAATTACGACAGTTCAGCCCAAAAGTGGCCCAATGGGCATTGCACAATATGCATGATGGCCAATCCAAGTCTGATCTCATTTAATTATAGCAGAAAGCCATTTATATCTCCATAAATTACTTCTTTTCATTTCTTCAATTGATAATTAATCACAGAAACATTGTGTTTTCCACACTCAACTCATGCTCGTATTATTGACAAAGTTTACTATGTTATACATCCAAAGTACAATTACTGAAAGAGAAGGGCAGATTAAGGATGTAGCTAGCACATCCCATATTTCCAAATCGACATGCAGCCCAGTGCTGGGAGTTTACAACCAATAACTAGTCGATTGCTTCAATCTTCATTAATCTGCCAAATGAACCAAATAAATCTCTCTTTGCCCTGTGGATACATCTTCTACACAGCATCACTGAAATCCAGCACACATTTAGTGCAAAAGTAAAGCATTCAAGTCGAGAGATGCGTATGCCTGTGGCCAAGCATAATGAGAGAAAGTATTTTACCCTTGAGTTCATTGACTCACACAGTCAAGTGGACGGCTCAGGAAGGGGATGTTAAACAAGTTGCAAAAAAATCTATGAAGTGTAAGAGGTAAGAGGAAAGGTTTTCAGTTATTGGAGTGTGTCAGTCTACCTGTTTAGCCAGGATGACAGCATCTGAAGTCAGTTTGTCTCTGAGACGAGGGTCGAGATGGGCTGCAGGAGCAATTTCCACCACTTTTTGATGTCTTCTCTGAATTGAGCAATCCCTCTCATACAGATGAATCACATTTCCATATTTGTCTCCTGTGAGTCAAAAAGAGAGGAAGAAATATTCTGAGGGATTTTTGAATAGATTCTTAAATATATTCCTTCAACAAAAAATAATGTCATTTTGTCAATAGTTTTCCTAGAACAACAATTTCTGCAAAATCATTTTGAAATACTACACTTTGAGCAGACAGAAAAAATACTAGGTACATTTTAGGGTTACATTTCTGTATTATTTTTACTAACAATATAAAATGTATTAAAGAGATACTCCTCCCCAAAAATGAACAATTAGTCAATATTTACTTACTCAAATGTACTACCGCAACAGGACACTTGTGCTTACTAACGTGTGTATTCAAGTCTTACGCAAGTCTTTACAGCACAAGCTTTCTGACAGAGAGGACAATGAGACATTAATGTGGATTTATGTATTTATTTAATTTCTTTTGCTATCAGAAAATATGTGTGACAGTGTCAATTTTGTAGTCAAAATCCTTCAGGATTACAGCCAAAATATCTCAAAGTCATTACTGGTCTGGAACAACATGGCTGTAAGTGTTTCATGACTCAATTTTAGTTTGGGGGTGCAGTGTCTAATTAAGGCACAACAATTTCACAGTATTAAACTCACACTAGACATTTAATCTATTTCAACACTGCCACTCTATCTTAGGTAACACTGTGAAAGTTGAACTAGCCCCGGTCAGTTTTAACAGTTTAAACTAATAATAACCTAATGATTATTTTATAATTAATACATAGATTAATTTTAATTTACAACAAAGTGTTACCAAAATAAATTAGCAAAATGAGTTCTGGTTAAATCAATAGAGTCAATTTGACCTTCTAGTTTTAACAGTGATTATTATAATTTATTTTTTTTTTTTGCATTATTCACATAATTTACAAATTCTCTGTCTATCCTTTTTTATTTTACTTTTCTTTGGCAGTATAAATTTTTCGGTTTATTACTATAAAAGAAAAAATTAATGGAAAACATCAATGTAATTAATCTATTAAACTATTACAATTAAACTAATTCTAATGGCTTTGCTTTATATTTAACAAGTAAGTAATTTATATTTTAATTCATTTAATAAAAGTATTTAGGATTAAAGAACGTTAAGATGAAAATATTTTTAAATCGTTTATGTCTATACCAGGGTGCTGAGAGGGTTTCAGTGCTCCAATGCGTGTAACAATCCAAGTCCATTTGCAAAATAGATTCTACTTGGAAAAATTTAAAGACATCTTATTAAAATCCATGTCATATTATCAAACTGTTTATTACAAAAATGTAGACATCATTATACCTATATAACATAGTATACTAAGCTTCACGGTGGTGCAGTGGGTAGCATGGTCGCTGGTTCGAGCAAGAAGGTCGCTGGTTCGAGCCTCGGCTGGGTCGGTTGGCATTTCTGTGTGGAGTTTGCATGTTCTCCCCGTGATCGCGTGAATTTTCTCCAGGTGGTCCGGTTTCCCCACAAGTCCAAAGACACGCGTTATAAGCGTATTGAGTAAGAACGATTTTCCATAGTGTTAAAGTGTAAATGAGTGTGTGTGAATGTTTCCCAGCAATAGGTTGAGGCTGGAAGGGCATCCGCCGCATAAAACATATGCCAAGGGTTAGCGGTTTATCCCGCTGTGGCGACCCCGAAAGGGAAGAAAGCCGACATGAAGATGAATGAATGAATGAACATAGTATACTCACTCTACAATTACAGGTGTATGCTTTCACAAAATGAAAAAAAATAATAATAATAATAACAACCTGTAGCCACTGATTTTCTGTACCAACACATACCAGCTTTTATCATTCTTACCATTATTTTCTTTTGTGTATAACAAAAAGAGAATAGAAATCCAATAAAGGTTTGAAATCACTTGAGGGACTGCATTTTCATGAGAACTGTCCTCATATTCCCTTTCATACGAATTCCAGATATTCATCTTACCTCTGTTATTAAATTCACAGTGGAGGAAAAAATGGTCATAAAATTAGTTTACCAGAGAGGGAGAGGAGGGAGAGGAGAGAGAGGGAGAGAGAGGACAGAGAGAGAGAGAAAGAAGGAGAACATGTGGTTGGTACTCCCTGGACACACACAGAGCCATTTTCCGTTAACAAGCCCAATTCAATTCCAGCTGTACGTTATCGACAATGAGCTCTATTCTAGACGAGAAAATCACATCTAATGAGCCAAAATACTCAGCTATTATGGTAGAAATACACCAGGGAGAAGCTAATAGATCATGCCAAGATTAGTAAACAAATATGCACATACAGTACCGCCTACAGACTGACCGCCAAAAACAACTTTTGAGTAATATTAGGACATTGTTAAGCCATGTCAGCATCACAGACTAAATCATTAAAAACCAAAGTATTAAAAAAAATATAACATAAATATAATTTCAGATAAGATTTGGTTAATCAAATTTGGTTATAGTTATGATTTAGCAAAAAAAAAGCCTTCAGGTTTGACATTAGTGAAAGATTTTTTTAGGGTGAAAAACATTGCTGATTGGGTTAAGAATTAAAACAAAGTATGTTTACAGTATACAGTAATGACTATGGAGGACAAAATACTTATGTATAAATGTATTATTTAATATGTCAGTATTATATGTAATCTATCACTTGAATAAATAAATAAAACAATAAAAAAATAGAAACAATAAATACATGAATATGCTTAAAAAAGACATTTACGAGAAACACATTCAAGATAATTTTTTATTTAATAATATATTTATATATGCTTAAATCATTTTTAGGTGTAATAAATGCAAAATTTAATAAGTCTTGAGTATCTAATTCCACATATATATTTTTTCTTTAGACAATCTTACCATTCTGCCTGCCATAATATTGGTGCCAGCAACTAGCCTGATCCATCTTTGGGTTGTTTGATTTGTATTAACATGCAGAACAACTATTTAACACACAGATATGTGACATACGGGGACTCACCAAGAATCTGCACTTCGATGTGTCTTGGTTTCTCAATGAACTTTTCCACAAACAGAGCACCATTACCAAATGCAGCCAAAGCCTCTGAGTAGGCTCTCTGATAGTTCTCCGCCAGTTCCTGCAATAATGCCAACATAATTACATTCATGAGTATTAATTATCATTGAGATTTGCAATCACAAGATCAGTGTGGAACAGTAATAGCCAGTAGTTTGGCTAGTTCTTCATTGGGCACAGCGTCAAATTATAATTTCAATATATTTAGAATTTCCTTTTAATTTTAATTCTTTTAGACCATGGTTTAGACTACTGAGCATTTCCAATGAGCATTGTGTAATTTGCCCACCATTTCATTTAAATTGAATTCAATGCTTTATTTCCATTTGCACTGCAAGCCCTAATGCACAAGTATTTTTAGCGCATACACTCACCGTCAAATTAGGTACACCTGTTCAACTGCTCGTTAACACAAATTCCTCAATACATTTAGGCATTTAGGCCAAGACAATTTCTTCTACAGTCTTGTACATTTCAAAACAGGCATCAGAATAGGAAAGGCAGGTGATTTCAGTGACTTTGCCAGTGCTATGTTGT
The DNA here is from genome assembly GCA_900490495.1 of Danionella dracula. Classification (NCBI taxonomy): domain Eukaryota; kingdom Metazoa; phylum Chordata; class Actinopteri; order Cypriniformes; family Danionidae; genus Danionella; species Danionella dracula. The sequence continues at coordinate 1,605,788 of UELW01000578.1, forward strand.
TGGCGATGCCTGACAGACTAGTCTGAGTATTTCATAAACTGCTTATCTACTGGAATTTTCACACACAAGCATCTCTAGGGATTACAGACATTGGTCCCAAAATGACAAAATATACAGCGAGTGTCAGTTTTGTGGCTTCAAACGCACTGTAGATGCCATAGGTCAGAGAAAATGGTAAAACTGGTTGGGGTGACAAAAAGACAAGAGTAACTAAAATAACCACTCCTTTAAACCGAGGTATGCCGAAGAGTACCTCTGAACACACATCAGTCAAACCTTGAAATGGGTGGACTACGGCAGCAGAAGATCAGAACAGGTGTCACTCTTGTCACCTAAGAACAGGAGTTGGTGGCTACAATTAGACCAGACTCACTAAAATTGAACAACAGAAAATGGGAAAAACGTTGCCTGGTGACATTGGGTTGGTAGAGTTAGAATGGACCCACTCTGACTTGTATCTTCAGTTAAGGCTGTTGGTGAGGGTGTAATGGTATGAGAGGGGTGTTTTCTTGGCATACTTTCATCTCAGTAGTACCAATTGAGCATCATACCAACACCACAGCTAACCTGAGTTTTTTTTTTTTTACACTTTTGTAACCCTCTCTAATACTTGAGCATTAATTCAAGAGGCAGGCCTGCTATCATCACAGTAACACATGATGCTCTTCTGGCCACATCTTTAACTATTGAAGTTTCACAGACCTCATGGTTTCTGACGACCCTCATCCCACGTCCTCCTCCTCCATATGCAGCTTTAAAGATGATTGGGAAGTCAAATGTTCTGGCAAATTCTTCAGCCTCTTCAAGAGATGAGATGGGAGCATCTGTTCCTGGAACAACTGGAACACCTTCAAACAAACCCAGACTTTTAATTTGCAATCTCCACATGGAAATTGCTTAAGCTTTTCTTTTTTTCAGATACAACAGTTAGTAAAGTTGCAAATTGTTTAGAAGGAAGCAAAACACAGACATGCCTAAAAATAATTTTAATCTAACAATCCAATTTTATTCAAATACACTTGTTAAACAGATCAAATTGAGCAACCATTCATTCGTGATATTTAAGCAGTTTGCTTTTTCATAAATAAACACATTCAGATTTCATAAAAGCAAGGACCTTTTGTTAGTCAAGTGCATTGTCTGAAACAGGGCTTCACAAAGCTAACAGACAGCCTTGACAGGTATTCGTGTAAAACAGCTGACTCATCCTTAAGAGATCAGAAAACTGAGGTTAAATAGACGGAAAATAATGCATTTTGACATTATTCAAGATTACTTTGTGCTACATAATAGTCTAAAAAATAACATTAACAATAATAATCATTTTTGTTATTTTATTACTCGGAGATAATGTACCATTCATCATCTGTTTGGGTCTACTGCACAGACGGCGTAACATTTGTCATGACATGACGAAAAACAATATTAATAACTAATACTTCACAGCATTATGTACTAATCTATATTATTAAATAAAAATTGTGAGTCACAGGCTACTTTGAATTTGGTCATGTATGTGCCATGCAGATGGGTTGATAGTTTATATAAAAGTTTATTTAAAACATGACCACTATGGTTACAATAAGTCTTCCAAATGCTCAATCTTCACCAAATTACCACTCATGTAAAAAAAAAAAGGTATAGTAAAAAAAAACTCCTGTGAGGCATTTTGAATTATTTACTTATGTTTTGGTTTATATTTACATTTTTCTTTGGAGCAAAACTATAAAAATTTTCTACGTACAGTAATAACTGGTTGTAAGCTGCTGTTTTTAAGCCCCATTTATTTTTTTAGGCTTTTTAAAACAAATGCAAAATAGGTATAAATACATGATTAAAAAAAATCTCATGGTGTCACTGTTTATTTTAAAACAAAAAAAAAACAAAGAATGAAGACCTCCAAATGTCATTGGTCACACTTCTACTTTTCAGAAACTTTATTGAATTTTTAATCAATAGCTTAACTGTGAAAGTGGACTATTTAAATGTAGTTCTCCTTTGTTTTTTACTAAACAGTTGCACATTTCATATTATAAGTAGTGCTGTCATTCAATTAAAAACAATTAATATAATATTTCTAAATTAATCACGAATAATCGCAATGACAAGACTGAAACTTTTTAAAATCTATAAATGTAAATAATTAATGTAAATTGAAGACAAAGAGACTATTTCAATTCAAAATATGATTGTTTATTGAATTTTTTGTTTAACTTGTGACAGGTTTTGTCATGTAAATAACATACCTGTAATAAACCATTAACATCCTCCAAATTAACTTTTTGCTCCTCTTCTTTGGTTGCTGTTTGTGGTCTCTTTAGACTCTTGTTTTCCAGGACTCCCTGCCATTAACAGGTCTTTAAACCTTGGATCAATTGCAGTAGCAATCTTCAGCCATGTGATATTAGTGCTGTCCTTCCTTTTAGATAGCTCTGAGGTAAAATCATGTTTGATTTTAACTATAGGCTGATCGTCCTCTGTTGACTCCATAATTTTGCAAATGGCACAAGGCTGGCAATACCACTGAGCAGAAGAAAATGTATTTTACTTACATTACATTATTCAACACACGAAGTGTGTAACATGCTGTAACGTGTTCAGACTCCGTGCCTTCTCAAAGTCATTACGGCGTGTTCATACTTCGTTTAAAGCATGTCCGCCACAACAGGAAACAGGAAAAACTGAAATTGCGCTAATATTTTTTTACGCATTATACATTTCAAATTAATCGCATGTGTTAGCGCATTAATTTTGACAGCACTAATTATAAGGCATCTGGAGCTCCATTATTAAAACACTTAAAAAAGCAACATTAAGACATTAAAATATAACTTTCTGTATTTTTTTAAATATTCAAATAATGCACATATTCTTTCTCTAGTATATACTACAGAGTACATTGTAAATCACACAAACATATGTTCAAAATGAAAGTCTTTCTATTGTTCATTCAACTTGGTGGATACACCTTTTATACAGTTTTAACTCTTTTTTTTTTCTTATTGTAAACATATGCAGTCATTTTTAAGCACTCCCCTCATGCCAACTATTCAATATAAGAATGATATTTGTGAAAACCCGATGGGTGTAAACTACTCATGTTAAGGTGAAATTGAGTGTGTTTAGTTTAGTGAGCTCTCCACCATTCGGAATAGTTTTTTTCCTTTAGATGGTTCATGATTTTGATTACAAATCAAAGTCAAAATAATTTGGATCACAGGACTGGAGAAAGCAAAGAACAGGAAGATGAAATAGACAAAGACTGATTAGGTTTGTCACGTGGTAAAACCAAAATTGAGAGGGGGAACTTGAGAATTGGTCACCTCAAAACTATAAAAAGGTGACTGAACACTAATGTTATGGCAATTGACTTACTTCACCTTCTACAGCGTTGTAGGAGGGGATAGCAAAGGGATTTGACTTTAACTGTTACTGTATATGCAGAACATGTACAATATAACAGGTGGTATGATGTAATATGCTGCTTCCTAAAGTGAGTTACTTTCTTTTTCAGAGATTTTTTTTTTCAGTTTACAGGTTGCCTCCAAGCATTTACCGATAATAAACTGTGATTCAAATCTCATACAATGAACTAGAGTTAATCCTCTATCTAAATTAGTTTGTCTATTCTACCTCATTAATTAGTATGTAGATGAAGATAAAGTAGCCTGTGTTCTTCTATTAGCCATAGCTGCTTAACATCTCCAGTATGCCAGTTACCTGCTTGCATGGCCAGAGCACGGGCTTCCACCTTATCCCCCATCTTGCGCACAACCTCTGGGGAAGGACCAATGAATCTCACCCCGGCGTCAGAACAGGCTTGAGCAAAGTCTGCACGCTCTGATAAAAAGCCATAACCTGGGTGGATGGCATCCACATTATTTTCCTGTGAGCGAAAGAAGCACGGTCCAAGGAGCCCAGAAAAGATGATAGTTAGAAAGACCAGGAGAGAAATAAGAGCAGAATGAAAAACATTAGCAAGGGATCTGTGTGTGGCTGAGCAGTCAGGCCTAATCATTCTGATGCAGGAAAATACTAATTCCATTAAAATCCCAATCAGAGAGAATTTGAAAGGCCCCTCTCTCTCTCTTGGCTAGCTGAGTGCAACATGGCAATTGCGCTAGAGAAAGACTAATTATTTGGAGTCCTTCTGCTGAGGTTAGAGGCGATGATGTTGGCTGCTTGTTCAGTTTTAATATGTGATGGTGTTGTGTTTGTGCACTGCTATGTGTTTATGCAATATTGCTGTATTCATGTGCTGCTGCTGTGAAAGGAGCTGCCTGTGGCATAATAAGAGCGTTTGCCAAAGGACTTGGATCTGGCTGGAATCTTCGACACCGCTCCAGAAAACAGAGATGGATCTATTTGAGCACCATATAGCTAAGCACTGATGAGAATACTAAGCAGTGGATGAGATACGTTTATTGCATAAAGCAGACAGGGGTTCATTCAGAGAGTGGCAGACGAGATGATTTGCATACAGACAAACAGACAGACAGACAGACAGACATGTCGAACCTTAGCCACTTTGATTATGTCAGGAATATGGAGATACGCAGAAACGGGGGACAAGCCTCTGCCAATAAGGTAAGCCTCATCTGCCTTCTGTCTGTGCATTTGCCCCGTGTCCTGCTCTGAATAAACAGCTACTGTCCGGATGCCAAGCTCTGTGCAAGCACGAAAGACACGGATGGCTATTTCCCCTGAAAGAAAAGCAATAAAATAGTTAACACTGAAAAATATAGCGCTGTTAGTTAATTCATTCACTTTACGCACATAACCCTGGTTAGTGTAAGAGGATTCTGTTGGTGTCCATCTACAGCTCAATCACCCTTCACACTCTTATTCCATGATGGGACTATTTAGGCTTTGGACAGATGTTTTAGGCAGTGGAAGAAAACACTTTTGATCAAACAACATTACCTTTTGATTAAAACAACATAATGTTTGGTCTATAAATAAAATAATCTAAAAAATATTAGAATATTATCATTAGTTCACAATACCAATAATGTATTGTCAAATAAATTAGGGAAATATCACATATGTTTTGACTTTACTCAGGCCGCTTTTTGCTGATTAGTGGAAAACTTGGGTTTGAATCAAAGTGTGACCAATTAAAGTACTTTACAACCAATATGATGCTACTGAAGCTAAGGACCATATATTTTAAGGACCATTTTAAAACAGCACAAAAACTTGAAAGACAACAGAAATGAGCTCAATCATTCTAAAAGACAGCTCTAGACCAGATGATTAATTAATTTGGATCAACTTAAAATAGCTTACAATGACAAGCTACTACTGATTTGAACCACTTTGTGGCCAGTTGAAAACAGTTTTAAGATGAAAAGCTACATTTTACAGGGTAATATTTGCAAACCATCACATGATTTTTGGATCTCTTACTATGTATTGCTAATGGTATTTTACTAGAGAGCACTGTTATGATCAATTTAAAAACCTCATTAAAAATATATATTAAATCAACTGATTTGTGTTAATCTATAACCTCACTATGAGGTTCTTTGACTTTTTTAATTTTTTTATTTTGTTCATCTGAAATAAATTTCAGGTTTTGCAGTTAAGGGTTGCCCTTAGATGTTTTTGTTCCGTTTGATTGGCAAAACAAGCTACTTCCAGGTAAACATGAGGCATAGATTGATCAGCGATACCCCTGACTCTAAATATGACTCTAACCAACTCTAAACAACACACAACCTTTACATGTACAGCCAATAACCAGATTAAACAACCAAGACCAGCTTAATTCAATACATTAACTGAAAAATGGTTCTACACTGCAAAAGCTCTATTTGAAACTGGCAGTCTTGTAAATCATGACAACATATGTTAAACTATTTAAAAGTCACCCCAACAAAAATGTTTACCCAGTCAGCAAAAAAATTAAATAAAAAATAAAAATAGCAGAAGACTTGGGTTGCGATCATATAGAGTACCTGGCCTGGACATAAATTGTTTATACATGTGCTATGCTAATAATACAAACTATGGACCAAATTTAAATACATTTACATTTTTAAATAATTTTTAAAATACATTCAGCTATTCCGTTGAACACAATTTAAAGGACACAATAAACCACACACAACACTATGACAAAATATTGATGTTTTTAACATGCTAGGACTTGCCAATTTTGCTATGCACGAACATTTTACAATATTAAGATTTATTAGGGTTCAGTAACAATATCTTCATCAACAATGCATGGGAATGTGTTTATCAAATTATTAGAACACTAATCCAAGGCTCAGAATCTTGCTTTTAATTGTTTCCTCAGCACTTAAAGCAACATTTAAGTGAATAAGCATCATACCTCTGTTTGCCACCATGACCTTCTTGATTGGTCGATACTCCTGAGTTTTGGGAGACAGGTGAGCTGAACGACAGCATACACCAATTCTCCTGAGGAGAAGGACCCCCATCTTTCCTCTAGACCATGCCATATGTTGAAGCATCCTACAGAAAAAAATATAAAATGGTGAACAGATTTTGCAGCTTAAAGAGGTCTGTGAGATCAAACCGATGAACAATCTATTTCAACATGTGTGAATGTTAAAACAAGTGTTTCAGTTTCTTAAAACATATTTAACGTAAAAAGTATTACTCTCTGTAATGCCTCATGCTGCAAGAGACTCCATATTGTTTTGAAAATAATTAAATGAAGGATTGCTGCCACCTAGTGGCTGTAAGTGTGTACATGTTCTTTACATGACCTGGACTTAGCTGAAACTATTTTTTTATTTTTTACACACAAAAATACGTATCAAGGTTAAATAACATTCGATAGTTTTTTGTTTTTTTTTCATTTAGTTTTTTTTTCTGTCAAGCTACTTCATCTAAATGAACACTCCTTGGTAATTGCAGTCGATCCTAATCATACAATTTTATCCTAGACATGTATTATAATCATAACCACCAATAAAAATGCTGTTCCACTCACTTGATCAAGGATCTTTCCTTCATTTTATACATTTTATGAATTTATTATTGCTTCTTATGTTATAAAGTATAGAAAGAAACACTATAATTTGACAAGTCTTGTACCTGTTTCACATGTTGATACTGTGAGTAAGAAAATCATGAAAGCGTTTAAAATGGCCTTATTCAAGTTGATAAATTCAAAAATAAAGTCTCAAATTCAATATGTGGAAATGCATTTTTCCCCCATGGTTACCCACATTTGCAATCAAAATGCAATCTAATAATTCATGCACAAGTCAACAAACCAAAAAGCTTGTCAAAACACATAAATCCTCTGTATGAAACACACTTTGTGCTTCAGGTAGCAAATTAAGAAATCACCATCAAATGGTTTAACCACATATCTAAAATATGTATCAGCTTTACCAAATATCAAAGCTGGTGAAACAAAAACAGCAAAATCTGGTTAGACGTAGCTAAACAATTTGCACAGACAAGCTTTTCTCTTACCAAGGACACATTTTAATCTAATCACAAAAGTGTTCCTTCACAAAGAAAATTGCAAACCCTTACAGAATTGTAGAATTAAAGGATGGGGTCTCAGTCACTAACATAGCTCGTGTTTGACATTTAACTGGCATATATACCATTCATCTGGCACCAGGATACAGAATGTGGGCTAAACATAGTCTGGAAGTGCTAGCATAAATTTAATGTGGCATAAAAGACATGGGCTACACACTTTGAATTTTAAGGCTAACTTGGCTAAAGTGTGGTCCATATTTGGTACATTTTTAATAATTTGGACTTGGTCCTGCCATGTACTGTAATTCATTGTAATATTTGAGCCAAGTTTAATACTTGAATAAGTCAGAGCTGGACAAAGTTACATTTGCTGTATGGTGCCAACGATTAGATATATTACTTGAGGAGGTATATATGATGTGTCTGAGCAGCATAGATCAGTTTTATCTCACTCTGTGACTGCCAGTTCAATACATTCAGTAAGCCCTTAAAACACTCATTCAGTAGGAGAAATGACAGTTTGGAAGTCATCTTTGACATCTTTGTCAGCAGAGGCTAATAAAAACAAGCTTTTTTTTCAGAATTACTGGGAAAGGATCACATAACACCTCATCTCATAACCAAGTAGGCAGTTGTAGGTTGTGAACTAACTCTTGAGGGACTTTTCTGGAGTAAAGGTCACTGGTTAAAGACACAGGAATTGATCAGTCTATGGGTTTGTTGCTAATCAACAGAGTCTAAACTTTGAACGTAAGTCTCAGTTGGTAATTAACATCCCTTCACCAAGACTTCTGTGACAACGTTAACTTCAAGGGTTTGAGAAATTTAAATAAACTGAGCATTAATGACATTATAAAATCATTGGTTTTTCATATATTTATATCTATCCTTCAAGAAGGTCGCATTCTTTAAAGCTCTGCTATTATTTAGATGGCCACAACACATTAACGATGTATAAATGACTCCATGGGGGGAAATAAAAGAAAGTATAATGATGAGCCTATCAGTGCTTTCAGAATTGCTCACTTGGCGTTAAATTACACAGAACACTGCTGTTAAAAGCCAAGCTGAGCAAAATCAACAAGCTCAGTTACCTCTTAGCACAATCTAAATAGAGATGTGCATCAGCTAAGCTTTTTGAGGACTTTTTGTCACTCTTCACAGCTTTTCTTTTCTCCCTCATCTGATTCTCCTTCCACCTGAGTGACACTTCCTGACTGTTATGGCCATTAGAGCTCTGCTGAATCAATGCTCTTCTTCTTTACTTCCGTGGAGTGCAAATGTTCAACCATTAGGACTGAGGACAGATGCTTAAACAATATAAAACATGTGTGATTTTGTTAGCTAGAAAGGCTAACAAGGAAAAACAAAAGTTTGAATAAATATAAAAATAAAACACTTACAAAATGTGCTTTTCTCCTTAGACTAGGTTAAAGGCTGGGTAAACCTAGAACTTGCCTGTTCGGTTTTATGGCCGGATTCACTAACCATTAACTCAAAATGAATTAGAGTTTTCGATTGCCTGTAGTGTTTCTTCAGCCGCCAAATATTAGCTGGAGATTTAATTTTAAACTGATAAATCAAAAAGAACCTTTTTTTATCAAACTTTTACAATCTAATTACTAAAAAATCTGGAAGTTATGAATTCAAAAAATAAAAAAATCTGAGCCAGTTATGAAAAATAACAGCCTCAAACCTGTTACTCTCTGCATCGTTTTCATGTAAGTTCTTTCGCTAAAATTGTGACGTTTTTTACATTTTTTGGCATTCATCTGACTGACACGTTAGCCAAACATGCTTCAAGCCAATAGTTTTTAACATGCCTCAGAAGACTTAGATTTAAACTGGCCTGCCATGTGTACCTATTTGTGGTCCTTGACTTAAATCAAGATTTATAAGTGAAACTACTTAGTAGTGTAAGCTGGAGTTGGGCCAAATAAAATTGTTATGTAGGTCATAGGGTTCTGTAAGTATAAAGCTGTTGCAGTTGATTCATTTCCTCCTGAGAACCAAGGAAAAATATCTTCTAATGCAACTTTTTGTGTGTGATTTCCTGCCTATTTAGAGCCGTATAGTCCCACGCAAACACATGAGATATCATTGTAAAAGCAAAGAGGCCCACTTTTGAGCACACTAGAAAAAAATCTTATTCTTTGATATACATTTTCAAAAACAACATTCATAGATTGTTTTGGATTCTGCTAGTTACAAATATCTGACCAATCAAAAAGTTACACTCCGACTCAAACGCGTCATTCTTAAGAAATTTCTCAATGTGATTTCTAAATGATACTAAATGCTTTTGTTATTAATAATTATGTTATATAACAACTCAATCAGGATTAAAAGTTCATTGTGTTTTTTTTTACTAAAATATGCCATCCAAGCAGAGTTTCTTTTTCAAATCAATAGATCGATCAATCAATCAATCAATCAAAATGTTTTATACAGTGCTTTTTAAGCAGCTGCTTCAAAGCAGCTTCAAAAGTCCTAGTGTGGATTAGGTTGGGTTAAAAATGAATTGCTATTGGATAATTCCATGGGCATATATAATTATCATATAATGCTATCTTAAGCACTGTAAAGTACATTTTGTTACATTTTATTAGCAAATTGTAGATTTAACCTGACCAATAATTGCATACTTTCTATAAAAATCTGGTTTAAAAATGTGCCATGCATTCAAATTTTAAGGATTTCGTTGCTTGTTTGTCAGTGTTACATCAGCTGTGTTTGTTTATTGAAGCTCAGAGCCTTGTGAAAGTCTGATGGACTTTTTCTGAATCTGAAATACGTGAGTCTTCTTATCTCCTTGTCTGGAACAGACTATCCCATCCCCTGTAGATGAGTTTATATTGACAGGGTGTTCTATTGGTTGCCTTTGTTTATGTGTTTCTATCTGTTGTTTTGTAATCGCTTAAATAGTAAAACAAAAACTCCAGACTGATAATTTACTCTTTGGGTTTGACTGATGAAGAAGTTAATGATAACGGAATACAATTGATGTGTAATGCAAACTGATGTTATCACTCAAGTAGATTTTTTATGTTAGTCTGTCGTTTGAAAAAACACATAAAGGTACACAATGGCCCCTTGTTTTCTTCCAGACGTGACTTGTGTTAAAGCTATGTTCTTATGGCTGCCAGTAAAACTGAACTAGATTAGCTGCATCGTGGAGCAAAGGTCATAAACTCAAATGCTCAAGACAATAATATAATGATATGTATCTATTAATGTATATAGTAATTGTAACACATTTTACACCGTTTAACAGCTCAATATCTATTATTTAGGCCAATGCCCCTTGAGGAAGTATGTTTAAATATATGACATGTTTGGAACAAGGCTACACATGTATATACTTGTAAGTGGTATGATCAAACATATCACACCTAACTGATAAATTCTTATTTGAAACCGAGATTCACTGTTCCTCGCTCATTTTCTGTGAAAAACGTATATCAGAACAAATTTCATTGACCCCACACTGCATACCCCCTTCACATTTATATTACATAAATTATATTTGCTCTTTATATCACTTGTTTCTTGGCTAAAGTAAAAATATTTGAAGTATTTTAACATAAAATGTCTTCATTGGGTTAATTAAAATCCTTAAAAGGCATTTGGTCCACCAGTAACAGCAATATGAACACCACACTAGGGTTAACCTTGTCAAAGTGCGAGGGTTCTGTTAGTTCATCACTCACTCATATTAAAAAGGCGATGTCTTCATAGAATCTTTAATTTACTTGAAACGTGTTTTTAGACTGTGTATGTAATACCACACAAGTGGCTGCAGTAGGAGGCCGGGTTGTTTCTAACCACAGACAGTCTAACTTAGCTGCTCTGTTGTATTTGTTGATGTGCCTTATTATATAATTATTTTCATACTATCAGATAAGTAACACGGTTCATAAAACAGTTGTAATGTTGAAATAGTAAGAAAACTCCAAAAAATCAGTTTACAATTCAACAAATTGACCATTAGGTGCAGCAGAGAATGTCTTCATGTTTTTCATAATGAAGATATTTAACATGCAGTAAAACTTTTTAAATGAATTGTTATGCTACACATGCATGCACGCACATTGTGCACATTCCCTTGCATCATAAACATTGGCATTAGGTAGTAATTGCATCACCACGTTCACATGATCTTTGAACACACTCAAAACAAAGTTTGCGGCAAGAGGGTTTTTCCTTGAACAAAGTGGTTTCACCCAGATCCCTCCATAACACTAACATCTTTAACAGAACACAAACACTCACAAACAGCAGTAGGTACTTACTTGTGCTGTCAGATCCAAGTTAAAGCTGTTGGAAAGTATAAACAACCAAATGGCCAGGAAATTCTGCTGCAGTCGTGCGCTACAATAAAGCAGGTCAAGCGAGCGGTGAGAGTTGGCAGCGATGTGACATGCACAAAGGCAAACACACTATCATGTACACCATGCACAGCCTGTTCCTCTCCTGGACTGTTAGGCCTGATCCTGTTAATCTCACTCCGTCTCTCTCACTCACTTTTGATCTCTCTCTCTCTCCTCTCTCTCTCTCTCTCTCTCTCTCTCTCTCTCTCTCTCTCTCTCTCTCTCTTTGTAGATGCAGGTTTTCATCCTCTGATTATTACGTAATACTCACAGGCCAACCAGAAGCTCTGTGTTTTCACCAGTAAAAAGCAGCTGGATTTAAAAACTGAGGAAAGGGGATGAATGGATGAGGAAAAAAGAGATTTGTTTTTAAAAATGGTCTGAATACAAGGACAAAAAGCCAAGGGAAAAAAAAGGTATAAAACCTCACTGGTGCCTAAAATAATCATATTCAGTACAGGTAAAGGGGGACCAGGCACTCACACTGGTTAGTATAAGCAAAGTTTACTTTTTTGTTGAAGGCGGCACATTTTTGTAATGGACGGTAGTAAATATAGACTTTTGATTTGATTGCTGTATATAAGCAGCTCTTCATATTTATATAGTACATCCTCGTGTGTGTGTGGGACGAGGATGTACTATAGTTGGACTAGTTGGAAGAATAGTTGGAAAGGTGTCTCTAACATGCGCTTTCCAAATAGATTATACACGTTTATTACTTAAAATGTAAATGTAAGACAAAGATTACCACAAAGCACTATTATGTCAGTTTTTTTTTGTGTGTTTTGAAACACAGCTAGGTTGCTTTTTGAGAAAGTCCCTTGTTGGTCAGCTAGTTGTCGTTTAGAAGGTCAGGTCCCTTGTTGGCACTAAAAAAAAGAAAAATTTTTTTTTTTTTTTGAGCAGAAACATGATAACTCTTATTGTTATTGTTTTAATTAAGTTAACATGAGTTGTTTCTCCTCAGTACAGACTCAGAACTTTTTTGATCAGTCTAAAAGGTCAGCAACAAGCTAGCAGATTTATTTTTAATAAAAAATTGGTGAGGAGCATTACACATCTGTGCTAGGTAACTTTCTCTGCATTTATGTCGTATTAGTTCACTTAGTAGCTTGCATTTAAACCTATTTTAACAACAAAACAAATTATATTTTAATTTCTCTCTCTCTCTCTCTCTCTCTCTCTCTCTCTATATATATATATATATATATATATATATATATATATATATATATATATATATATATATATATATATATATATATATATATATATAATGTATGGGGCGTCACAGTGGGGCAGTGGGTAGCACAGCCATCTCACAGCAAGAAGGTCGCTGGTTCAAGCCTCGACTGGGTCAGTTGGCATTACTGTGTGGAGTTTGCATGTTCTCCCCTTGATCACTTGGGTTTACACCGGGTGCTCTGGTTTTCCCTACAAGTCCAAATACATGTGGTATAAGTCAAGTGGGTAAAAACGATTGTCCATAGTGTTTGAGTAAGAATGAGTGTGTGTGTTCCCAGCAATGGATTGCGGCTGGAAGAGCATCCGCCACATAAAACATATGCCAGAAGAGTTCCTGCAAATGGGAAGAAAGTCGACTAGAAAATGAATGGATGGATTGATGGACATACGTGCCATATCTCTCTCACTAAGCTCTCCTTGAGAATTTTTTTAAAAAGACAAACAAAATCTTCTATTTTTTATTGAATGAGAAAACATTTCTAAAAGAATGTTGTTACAGTATGTAATGGAAATATTAAATACTCATGAGACATGATTTATGAGCACAATCGCAAACAGCAATTTATTACTTTCCTCAAACATGGATTCAGCTCATACCTTGATATCAACGGAGAATGTGATCACATTGCAAGCAACATGGAAAGAGAAAGAGAGAGGAAGGAAGGGAGAGAGAAAGGAGAACAGGAAGAAGGAGAGAGAAAGAATGAGCAGCCCTTCTCTCAGCAGACACAGGGGCAAGAGACTGAACCCAAGGCTTCCCAGAGACTCCTATCAGTACAAATCCCACCCCTCTACATCACTTCCTGTTCCATCCAAGTAAACTTAAGGACATTCAAACTCAATCTTATTGGATAAATAATTACAATGATTAAATATTCTATAACAAGTATGTCAGTACTATCCCATTATGTTCTAATAAACATATTGTAGCATATGCAAATATTAAATGACAAAAGAGAGTCATATCTGCATGGACGTTATTGATTAGTGTATTGCATCAACCTAGTTGATTTGAGGATGATCAAAGAACTGTTCATTGCCTCTGTTTCAGGGCTCAACTTGAATTTAAATCAATTCAGACTCAAAAAGCATATGGAAAAGCATTTTTTCTCATTATTTCCTTTTCTTTGCATTGTCTTTTCTATGAACCCTGTAATTGTGTTTTTATAACACTGGTCTTTAATTTGCAAAGGGAAAACCCACATAATTATGGCAATAAAGATAAGATGGTCTTTAAAAACAAATGGCATAGAAATGCAAGTGTTACCTAATCATGACCTATTTTTAATCGATTTGGAAGAACGCTTATGAATCATAAAATCATGTATGTGGGCAGGAGTCTTTCTTTTGAGGGAGTGGCAATTAATCAGCGGCGTCCCATGGGAAAACTCTTTTATTGCAGAAAATACAAACACTGAGAAATTACTGCCAAGGACAAGTGTGTGATGTCACAAGCATGGTCAAATAAAAGGCAATGACTTTTAGAATAGATGATCTTTAGTGCAATAATCTTTAGAATAGGCATAGATTTAAATGTGATTTTACATTATGTCTTCTTTTTTATTGCCTAAATGCTTTGCGGCTTTGCAGAAGTTTCAATAATGGCAAGTGAAATTTATTGTCAAATTGTTTTAGTAAGTCAGTAAAGGTACATTGTTCTCATACTGCATCTCCATCGAAGAAAATGATATATAATCTCATGCAATTTGCACCACACAATGAAATCTAAAATGATTTGTTTGAGGCAAAAAGTATGAAATTTTCTAAAAAAAAAGTGTTAAAGAGTTAAATAGTTCATTTGTATCATTTGTATGGTAATATTACAGTCTTACAGTAGATACTGTTCTGTCCTGAACCTTGAAATCGTTCATTCTTCTTTCTATCGTTTGAAACTAGAAATCTTTGGAGAGTTTGTTTTCAAAGGTCAAAAAGACTTTTAACAGGGCATAAAAAACATTTTTAACTTTCAGGAAGAAGTTAAGTCAGCGGGTGAGGGTCATTTAGTCTTTTGTTGGAGAATTTTCAACATGAATAGTTATTTATCGAGACACTTCAATCCTCTCTTGCCCGTCATATCGCTCATCTGTGTGAGCTCCTCCCACCAATTGTCTGATTGGTCATTCATCATTCTGGGTTTGTATGGTGTATGAAGACTGCATTAAGGGAGCTAATGAGCAGACTTTGGAGTGTAAAAGCTTCACGAGCACAAGCAAATCAAGTTCACGAGTCTGTATCGAATAAGAGAATTGGGATCAGGTCTATACCTATTATCAGGGACTCTCCTGGCCTATTTGGTGCCTTGGGGAACACCCATTCCACACCCCGTTACCTCATTCACTACCTCCCAAACACATTAATGAATATTACTAACAAATATCACTATCATGTATATATATATTATTTTATTATTATTTATTATTTATTATTATTATTAGGATTGCACATTAACATATTGTTGTTTAAACTGTTGATTGAACCATACCAACAATAGAGATCTAACCACATAAAATTGTGGTTGAAAACGGCATGAATGGAAAACAAAATCATACATTTTAAAAAGAGGGTGTCGTAGAATCAACCCCCTCTGAGGGTGATCTTGAACAAGAACCAGTAGGCCTACATCACAGGTAGGTTAGATTTTTAAATCATGATGAAGGATGTTCATTCTGAAACCTAAAGAAAATCCACCTAAAATACAGCCTTAATTTCCAAATAAAACGTATTGAAAACATTACCTGACTATGTATAAAGGGCTGGACTGTGAATGAAAATGTCCCAGATGTTTTTGCCAGGGAAGTCCACCATAGTTATTTACACAATTTTGGGTGTCGTTTATAGAATTGATTGACATGTGTCTGCTGGGGCACAAACCTTTTAATTTATAATTAATTTTATTATAATTTTAATGTATTAAATAAATCAACAGTGTTTTAATTTTGTGTATATAGTGAACTTGTTTTTTTTTACCTTCTTTATCTTACTTTGTTTTGTATTTAACTTTTTTTTCTGTACGTGCCCCTACGTGACAGCCCAACACTCCCAGGGAAATTATTAACACACTTCAGTGCATGTAGTGCGTCAGAGTTGATGTAGTTTTCTGTTCGTTTGGGTTGAAATGAGTTCAAAAGTTTTCATAGATTAAAAACTTTGAGAATGTATCAAAAGTTATTTCAAAAGCAATAATTTAAATAAGTGTGTTAAAAAAGTGAGCCCAGAGTACATGGCTTGAATTTCATTCTGATGGATTGGTAGCAAAAAAAATTTTCTTTCTCTTTGAAAAACTTTGACCCTGTTTAACTCAGTTCATATCTATTGATTATCTAGACTGGATGCTTTATGATGTCACAGAATTCGGGTAAAATGCTCAGATCTCTTTTATATGGTCAGGACAATCTTGAACAAACTGAAAAATAGATTAAGAGAGAACTTTAAGGATTCCACGCGTTATTGCTCATCTTATACCATAACAGGTAAAGCTTCTTTGCTGGCCAAAAACGTATTTTAAGCTAACCTAAACTATTACTTACCAAAATACTATTTCTATTTCTATTCTAATACAATTATCTAGCTATTTGCAATGTTTATTTACTGATTTTTGGACTTTCATTAAAACCACTCAACACCGCACCTTTGGACTTGTAAACTGGGGTTGAGGGGATGCATTTCACAACAAAGTACTGCAGGATAAGATCAAAAAACACTTTTCAACCTCCTTGAAAGTCTATGTTCAGGCACTGGATAAAAATTTGAACTATAATTGAACCTAAAACTCTAGAGGAAACAGGTAGTGTTTACCACTGGCATGGTTCACTGGACCCTTGTGCAGTGCACTTGCGTATTGTACGGCCTTTGTGCAGTCTTTTATAGTGGACACAAAGAAGACAAACATTTTTACCTTGTTTGCTTTGGCAAAAGGTGCAATAAAGGTGCAATTTTCAATCTCAGGACTCACAGAACAGACCGTAACTTCTCTGTTCTCAAAATCTTTTTTGCCTCCATTTTTCTCTCATTGTACTGGGTCTTGCTTTTGTGAAAATTTTCTTTGATATATATATATATATATATATATATATATATATATATATATATATATATATATATATATATATATATATATATATATATATATATATATACATTTTTATAATTTTTTTTTTTTACTTTATTTGTAGCTCTCCTTGATCTCAGTGTTGCCATGGTCCCCACTCTTTTTGGTTTTGGATAGTTACTACATGTATTTAATAATTGAATTGTTGTTTATTTTCCACCTTTCTTCAAATGCACTCAATCAGGAGGATCTATAGTAAACCTGTTATCAGCTTCCTAACATTAAGAATGTTTTCTGTTAACGACTCATAAAATAGACAACTTCCTGGTATACTCCAAGTTCTGATAAAATGATAATAGGAGAGAACTTTGAATATTATTTTCATCAGATAAGAAGTGATTTGCTTTCAGGTAAATATAAAAAAATCTGATATTTTTTAAATATAAAACTTATGCCCTAAATAACAGAAACTTAGTAAGACCTGGTTTCGCTCTCGATATTTTCTGGTCTAGACCGTCTCTTATGGCAGATTCAATTCAACATATTAAGAAAATAAGTACTTCATTTGATAAATTCAAATATATATAGAATTGCAGAGCCTCCTTCTGTAGCATGGATATTAGTAGCAAGAATTACTTTCAAACATCATAGGAGTGAGAAGTGTGAACCTTTCTCTCACATGAGACTAACACCAGATGCAAAAACAAAAACCTCACTTCTTCTCTAATTCTTCGAATTTGAATATACTGCTTGGCTCCCTTTCTACATGTTGCCTGCAGATCAGTTGGAAACTATGCGGATTCAAAGGCTCTGGTCCAATTTATGGTCTTTGTTGTATCTTGGTTTCAGGGCGGGGAATGATTTCTCAATTTCCAATTCTCATATCATATCACAAAACTTTGATTTTATTTTATTATACCTTAAAAATTATTTAAATTAAATTGACACAAAATTAAAAAAAAAACAATTTTTTTACTCTGAAAAATTGTTGTTATTTATGTGATTAGGTTAATTTATTAAATTATTGTGAAACCTCTTAATTAGCATAAAATGAATGTATGTGTAAAAATGTATGGATAATTATTATTTAGTATTATTAATATCTTGGACTGAAGTCTGAACTACGCGTGTCTTCAATTAAAAGCACTGTAATGTCATGCTGAATCCACTTGATGTCAGCAAGACTCCAGTCACAATTTTCCGGTTCTTCATTATGCTTCTGCTTCTACAATAAAAAACTTGAAATGTACAGCTGTTTTTATTAAATTTGGTGATGCATGTGTTTATTGCATCTTGCTTCAATGTCCTTCAATTTTCTACGCTTTTCTATATTTCATTTTAAAATTTTATCCAATCAAATACAATTTTAGTAATTTTAATAAAAAGTGTAGTTTAAAATCTTTGGCCTTGAAAATGACTGGCTTTACATAATAGATGAAGCTGGACATATGAGTGGAACTGAAAGAGTAAAAGATCACAATTTTCTTTCCTTTTTTGAAGAGATTATTTTAACCCAGATCCTCAAATCCTGCTCTACTTTTCTGTTTCACTGTATTCATCAGGGTCTCTCTCTCTCTCTCTCTCTCTTGCTCTCTCTCACACACACACACACACATTCATACACACACATGCACACACGCAGACACACGCACACACACAATGCACACAGACAAAGTGAATGTGCATAATTTAATTCAGCCAAACAGCCTTGTTTCAATCTCTTTCGCTAGCATTGACACTAATGAGGAGCTCAGGTTAGGTGTCAGGGGAAAGATGCTTCAGAATTATGAGGAACACAGTGAAGAATTAAAAGGGTGGCAACGCAAAGACTTTGGACAAGAATAAAAATTCTTCTAATGATTTAAACATGAACTTTGTATATTTATAAGGTCTCCATTACTTGAAATCAACCATACGACCAGAATAAATGGCTGTGCCTTTGTTCACCCCCACAAACACTCTCATGTTCTTCTCCTACAGGTGTTTGTTGCATATCCTGAGTGAGTGTAGCAGTAGGGGGAGTCATTAGAGCCACTCGTTTGGCTGGTGGGTGGTAAGAGTATGTGTGGAGATCCGGACGCCTCTAAATGTCACAGAGGAAAGTCCAACTGTGCATTGAACTCATTTCCTGTTAACAACCAAGGCTCTCAAGTTCTGCATTATTGATAAAGGCCACTTATGATTGCAAACACTCACAAGCACAAATTTATACAAACAATTTATCCTTAATATAGACAAAAATAAATTATAATATTGCTTTGCCATAGGAAAGAACATTATGACCTTTTTGGCAAACATTTTTGAATGGCATAAGCTGATTTACTTTAGCGGTTAATAAGTAATGATCTAAACAAGCTCATGATTCTCATAAAAATTTCAACATGCACATAGATATTTTAATGCAGTAATGAGAATCGATCAAGTGCTTCATCCGGTTTTTGTTATAAATGTTTTAAATGTAAAATTTCATTTATTTTGCTGTTTAATAGCTTTTCTAGATTCATGTGACCAGACTCTCAGAAGAAATAATGTTTGCTGTTATTACATTTTTTATTATAAATGTGTATTTATAATAAAACGATGGAAAATAACTAAAATATCAAAAATAAGTTTTTGAGTGCAATTGTTTTTTTGTTTTTGTTTTTACAATTTATTTCCTACCACAGCTCCCTTCATGAATAGGGCCCCTATATTTTCAAGCAATGGCTCTGTCTGTTGGAACCCATCTCACATTGTATTAAGTGTAGTGGCACCATGAAAGCAAGGCTCTGAAGTGCCAAAAATAAAAAAGAGGTAAAAGATACGCCAAAAGACAGTTGGAATAGACGGAAGAGTATCCAGTGGTTTTAGAGTTTTTGATTCTTGAGTCGAGTCAAGGTTGTCCTTTATATACTGAGTGAGCGACCATGTATGAATAATTCAGCACTTGGGACTTTAGTCACATTTAGGTCTATTGTCATCTCCAAGGAATTTTATGCTGGGTAGCAAGACATTTCATGCTGTTTTTATAAAGACATTGAAAATGAATCATATTTAATAAATAGGGTTCTTCACTCAAAATCTCATGAGGCCATAAAACAATTGTATGACCCAAGGCTTTGTATATGAGTTTTTACTATTTAGGTAATTTGTTTTCATACTGAAGCTGAAATCATGTTTTATGGTTTATGGGTGATTTTAAATAGGCTATAAGAGGAGGTCTGTGGGAAATATGTGTGGTATTTTTTTTATGTGCTATTGCAAATTAGGAACAAATTTTCTGTCTTGCTTTCACACAAAAAGAACCTGGATAGACATTCATTGGCTTGTTGTAAATATTGTTATTCAAAATCCAGAGGTATAATCTGCTGAAAGAAAAAAACATAAGTGGGGTAATTCATGCTGTTTAATGGGCAATTAACACAATCCAGTTACTGGTTGTCACTTAGGTAAATTTTAAATGTTTATGCTAAAGGACTCTAGTGAAATCCCTAGTTTTGTCACACCTTGACAAAGATTTGAGGTTAATTAAACTTAGACTCACAAATCTGCCTCACATGATGCAATGTGAGCAAGAAAAATAGAGAGGTCAAAGAGTTAGCCTATTGATGGCTCGAAATAAAACAGACTTAAAGGAAGTTTTTATATGAAGTTACTTGCATTAAAACTATTAAATCTAGTTAAAGTGGTGGTAAAATAAAGAAACCAAAAATGGTTTGACATTTTGACATTCCACTGTAAATGTCAGAATTTCAGGGGTTTTTTTTCTTCAAAGATCATTGAGATTTTGAGACATGGACTAGTTTTGTCAGTAGACCTTATTAAGAACACTCACTGAGTTACTAACTTCAGGCCCTTGATGCTCATTGGTTGAGTAACTAATGTCAGCCAGCCTGCAGTCTTGAAACAGACTGTTCACACAAAACTTAACAACAGACTCAAATTCTGGATTACTAAATTTAATACTAATTTTTCAAAGAATGAGTAAATACCAGAACACAGATCAAAGTTTTGTATAGGAAATTAGAAACTCTCCCTGCCTGGAAATACGAATTCTCCACCAGTCACCTCCCTTGTTTAAAGACAAAGACTTTAAACACACATTCAATATGATTGATGAAATGCTAATAAGAATACTCACAACTCATTATTACTAATACCAAATATAATGATTTAAAATTTCTATCACTTGAAAAGGACATATATACGTGAGCTCTATTTATCTAAACAATTGCATAAGCCCCACCCACCTCCATAACCTGTGTAAAGGATTTAATAGATTACAACTTAAACAATAATACTTAAAAAGACATTTTTTATTTAGTTTTTTTACAAAATTATTATTCTAAATTATAAAACCTGGACTTCAGTAACTAAAAGATTAGAAGGATTGTTCAACTGTTGCAATAGTTCACTGTTGGCCATCTTTCAAAACAATAATAATAGTTGAAAAAACTATAACGCGAGGTGTTATGGGCAGCTTTCCACAACTTTCTTCCTCTGACACAGACTTGTCAAATGAAACTTGTTGAAAGGAAATTATATCTGACAGTTTTGGCCTCCTGGGAAATCAAAAATACATGCAGTGGTAAACAAGGTCACCAAACACAACAGTATTGATCGCAAGCTAAAATTTATTTCCAAGTCATTTGAATACAAAATATTTTAAGAAATCCTTTATTCAAACAACATTCAATGTGGATTATCAGTGTATTCATAACATAATTACAACATTCAGAAAGTGCAGGACAAGCACATTTCAGCAAATTTCATTAATGTATTAAACATTCAAAAATATGTTAATTCACAAAATAAACAAATATGTAAAACACACAGAGAGTACAGACATGTTCAAAATCAGCATGTTGCCTTCAGCCACTACTGCAGTGAGGTCACGTGTCCATTACCTTCCAGTCTAGAAAAAATAATCTTATTGATTTGATAGTATCTCATCTGTTTAATCAAAGTGACAAGTCTGTTGTCAGCAATGCAGCTTCCAGACATTCTGGGCTGTGAGAAAAAGAAAAACAGCAGGGTGAGAGAATCTTGTCGGAAATGTCTATGAGGAATTCACGCCTGGACTGGCCAGACATACTGTTATTTCCCAGAGTGATGCTAGGGGCTAACATCCTTTTCATCAGGCAGAGATATGACACACAAGCACATACACACGGAGAAGAGTTTAGGAACCAGTGACATCAATGTTCTCTCCTTGTTTGCTTTCAAGGGATATGTTCATCACACTGTTCAAAAAAATTGTTCACATGACTGTGTGCATTTTATTTCCAAGAGGCTAATCTGGTCCACATATTTTTAAGCACATCAGTTCTTTTATTTTGGAGAAATAAGCATAATATGCTCTTCATTTTCCTGTATGGTTAAAGACTAACAAAATCAGAGGGATATTCCCTCTCATTCAATTAAAGTGTTTTAAAGGGTTTCAGGAATCTGTTTTAATTGCATACGAAAATGTATTTGTTGTCCAAACAGTAAGCTTTTCAGCATGAGGTGCATAAAGCTGAAAACTGCCTGAAGAGAATACTGCCATAATTATTTGCAAGTATTCTTTTTATAATTTATTTATTTATAAAAAAAAATATTTTGATTGAAATAAAGAAAATATTTTTAGGAATAATTTGTTAAAGAACAGTAACTTCAATATGTCCTTTCACTCTGTTCTATAAAGTAACCAAATTTAGCTTTTTCCTTGAAAATATTTTCCATCTCTTATACAAGTTCGCATACATTTGTTGGTCATATAATTAGAATATTGTGGAAAAAGTATAGTGACTGAAGTTGTGGCATCTAAACCACATTATATCAACACGTTAAATCTTAAAATATAACATTATGCAAAGGAATACTCACGAGGCAAAGAAATAAATGCAATTCTACAAAAGCTTTTTAAGGTTGGTCACAGAAAGGAATTTCAGGGGGAGCAAAAAAAAGTTCTTAAAATTTGTTGTTGATAAAACATTTTCTTTGAACATTATAAGTTGGAGATTACAAGTTTTTCGTTTTTTCATTTGTTAGTTTCTGTTTTGTCTTTGTTTGTATTTTGTTTTGTTTGTTTTGTTTAGGGCTGTCCGACAAACTTTTTACCGATGGATCTTAAGTTTGTATATTCTTTTTGCTGGGGAGGTGATTAGCACCTGCCTCAGTAAGCAAGGCTCCCAGGGGCCTCACAGAGGGAACTCCTATTTACTCTGCCTTATTCTCACAAGGACTTTCTGAAGCTGCTATGTAAAAATTTGTAGGATTGATTGCTTGACAATGAATTAAAAATGATGCCATGCTCTGTCTGATTACTCGATTATTATTGGCTAGCCGTTGTTGTATAATTCTCGATATACGCATAGCTAGATCCAGTCTATTTTATCACTCTATGTAATCCTTCGAGACTTTAGGAATGCATTGATCAGTCCATTCGAACGTGCTAGACAACAGTTCACAGATTAGTTTGACTTAGATTGTTTAGCGACCGCATTATTTTAAATGGTCTTACGTCAACCATCGTTTGAGGAGCTCTGCTGCGAGGACAGGTTACCGATAACAAAAGCTAGTGGAAAGCATGACGTGATATAACATTACTGTCTACTGTTCTTGTAAAATGGCACATTAAAAGAAAACAAGGGGCTTCACATTTGCCGTCATCTGTTTTCATTCATGTCAATATCTTCCATTGAAGCGAGTGTGGTGAAGTAGGTTGCAACCAGGGTGACAAAGACTGATTAAACCCTAGATCGTTTCATAGTATCCAAAATCCAGGATTGGTGCAAACTAATTCTGAACTTAGCTGGCTAACCAGTTAAGGTACAGGCTCCAGGAATATTTGTCTTCAAGAATTGTATTGTACCTGCGTGTTGCTTAAAATGCAAACATAAATCAGCTTACCTAGGGCTGAGTTCAATAGATGGTGTAGTTGGACCCTGTGAGCGACTTCTCGATGTGAAGATCTCTCCGATTTCTGGTTTTGAGTGTTTGGTACAAGGGAAACCCTTTCCTGGGGCTCAAGCGAGTATTTGCAACTTTTGATCAAAGTGCATCATGCCTGATTCGCATTCTTTACACTCCACTACACCAAGAGGCTACCATGTCCTTATGCAGGTGCACAATACTGCAGTAGTTTTTTGAATCGGCGGACTGTGCTTGGGATGCCTCAACAAGCTAGCACACCAGGTTCTGCTTGGTAACAGGACAAGTTCCTTAGCATCAAGGTTATTTAGAGTCTGGGCAATGCAAATGTGGGAGCAGACTCACTGTCCAGAGAATCTATGACTCATGAGTAATGGAAACTCCACCCAAAAGTAGTCAGTTTAAAATGGAAGAGATTTATGTATTATATGATGAGGACGAAATTTCATCCTCGGTTTGAGCTCTGGAACTTTCACATCTGGCCCCTGAGGGGAACCAGATAAGAGATAATGATCTTTTGGCCAGTGTAGAAGGAATAATTTGGGTTAGTTTGTTGTAACTTGTTCCTTTTTCAGGGAACAGGGTTAGGCTTCCTTTAGAAGGCAAGTGGTTCTGGCCGTAACCTTTTTTTTTTCTAAATTAAAACACTGTTTCAGGAGTAGATGAAACCAAAGGGAAAACTTAATAGCAAAACAAAATTTATATACAAAGTATTTACAATGAACAAACCAACATGAGCAAATAGAAACAAAACCCAACTAACCTGAAGAGGAGATCCCTTTCTTTGATGGCGCCGGTTCCTAGAAAATAATCCGTCTAAACTACTAAAAGGAGTAAACTCAAATTTCAGTAATTTTCTGTTAAATCACAAAAACACTTCACTTATTTAAAGTTGTGCTCATCACTTATCTATTCGTGTCCCAGAATGTAAGTCACGTGACATCTACGGTTCTCTCCCCTCGCAAAGTTCATGCCAAAGTTTCTAAATAAGACAGTTACTGAACTTAACTGCAGAAACTGAAGTGTTTTTGTAACTGCTGCCTCAGATCTGAACGAGCTTACTGCCTATTTTACATCCTACATCAGTTTCTGTGAAGAGATATGTGCTTATAACATATGTGACATATATCAACAACAAACCATGGTTCTCTGGAACACTCAAACAGCTTCGTCAGTTTACTACCAACGATCCTGCTTCAGTGTGGTTGGGCCTAAAGAACCAACCCCTCCCCTTCCCTTCCCCACACATGCCCACAAAACAAACAAAACTTTACATTTACAAAACATTTCTATGTAACACAGCAAAATTCCCTTTCAAAGCTACTCTCGATGCTGCGTGAAAATTATATTGGGAACGAGAATACCAATGTTACCACACTAAAAGTGTCTGTATCCCAAAGGTTGTCATCAAAGAGGTCTCAGACATGATTCTGACATGCTGACTCTAAGACGGTGAGCCCAGAGTAATATGGTCATTCAAACTATAAAATCTGACAAATGTGTGCAGAGAGGACCAACCTGCAGCATTAATCATTTGCCAGAAAAGACACCTCCTACCAGAGCCATTGATGAGACCATCTCCCTGTAACACACTACACAACCCTGGAAGTCCAGGCACTTTTGAATGTGACTGCTTTAATATACTTTTTTTTTTACTTCTCTGAAAAAGCAGCAACGAGATGCTACATCTCAATGACCTGAGGATAGCTCAGCTAATGTCTTCTTTAACCTTCAGCTGCACAACGTTAATTGATGCCACCTGACATAGGTTATATAAGATAAAATAATGGCTTTTTTGATACACGCACGCGTCACAACCAGTTCAACAAAGAGTGCTCTCAATAGCGTTTTCAAGCAGCATCTCGTTCCCACATTTTCTGTGAAGAGGGTTTCCGCAAAGTAACCAGAGATGGTTCATCTGATTAGTCAGTGAGGAGCACTATGTTCATCAAGCTGTTTTGAGCTCCCAGAAAATGAAAAAAGAATTAGACAAACATTCATGAACAAATCTGAAAACAAATAGGCGCATGCTTTTGATGAGGGAACAACACTAAAACATTCTTGAAATGTCATAAAAAGCCATCAGCTATATTCTGCTGTACATGCAGTGCTTACATAATTGAATCTGATTCTGAACTGAAAAACTGATTTAAACTGATTTAGAACTGAACAATAAAATAAATACAGTAAGACGCTTCTGGGTGTTTATTGAAATCAATATTCGCTATTCACTAGCGCTTGAAGCTAGTTTCACAGATAGCCAACACAGTCTCCACTGACAAAACTGAAACTTTCTTATCGCCACATTGTGGCTACACACCAAATGTTTTACAAAATGGGCCCACCATAAATGTATAAGTACCCTGAAAACTTACTTGTGCCCAAGTTCCATGTGTTGTAAATACATAGAAATCCATGTATATTCTTTTAATTTCCCACTTGTTAGTTGCCTATAGATTGGGCAGATTCAACCCTGTTGTTATTCTACACAGTCTTTTCACTGTCAAAGAAGGAACTGTTACATTTGTTTGTATTTCTCACTTGTGTAATGTAGACTACAATTCAGATTGGTACATTTTGTATGCACATATTGTATTTTTTCATTTAAAAGTACATTTCCTGCGTAAAATATAGCAAGACTTCATCAAACTGTGCATTGGAACACGTTAACTGGTCCTATAGCTCTAAACAGATTTGACCAGCTCTTAAGCTCATTAAACCACCTACCATGTTCCAAAACACAACTTGAGCTGCTGCACTGCAAAAACCACTTTCTACCACATTGTTTAACAATGTGTGACATAAACTGGAATTCTTTGACAAGCCCTCTTGTGGTCACTCCAAAAAAAACGATCGTTAGTGTAAAACTAAAGACATAGTGCCCATAACACCACCTATAGGTTTCCTATAGGTTTTGAGCCTCAAGGTCAGTGCTGTTAGACATTTACTTTTTGGTAGTGAGTCACGTTCATAGAGTGAAAATTGGTATTAAAGGCAGGATATTGGCAGAAATATTTTCAAAACCATTATCCAAAACAGCCTTCCTCAGCACTGGACCAGCTTTTATTTTGCAAAGATTGTATACTTTATATTTATTTAGCGTTAGTAATAATGAAAAGTTGATGCAGT
The DNA here is from genome assembly GCA_900490495.1 of Danionella dracula. Lineage (NCBI taxonomy): Eukaryota > Metazoa > Chordata > Actinopteri > Cypriniformes > Danionidae > Danionella > Danionella dracula. Next base: position 1,632,947 of record UELW01000578.1, read on the forward strand.
TTCTTTACTGTTGAAATTAGTGATGTGAAAAAAAATACATCGCAGTACCAGCCTTTAAATTTATGTTTTGGGTGATATTTTTAGCTGTAAAGATTTAGAGGGGTAATATATTTACCCTCTAGTAAGTCAATTAACTGCAATTTCAGGTACTTCCTATAAAACAACGGGACAAAAATCTTAAAAAGGACTAAATTTACAGTCTTATATAGCATAGAGTGCAGATTTAGTATTTGATACTGTTATTCTGAAACCTAGCTATATATAACATTACATATTTTACCTTAAAAGAAAAAATGTTTGGTACCCGTGATGAAAAAGGAAGTGTTAAAGCCCTGCACATATATCACAGTCTTTTCTTGTGCTTTTTGAGATCTGCGTGTGCTGCTCAAGCTAACTCTTCTGCGAAATAAAGGTCAGTGTGTCTGCTCCAGGGAGAAAGAAATTAATAAATAAATCACAGTGCACAGAAATACAGACACTAAATAAACCATCACTGGTAAGACCACCAAAGCTGGAAGAATTTAGCAAAAATAGACATATCTATCCAATCTTTTCATGGGTGACTTATAGAAAAACAAGGTGTCCACAAAAAATTATTATAAGGCATTGAAGTGGGTGTGCTTTTTGTGTTTGACAATATCAATACCTTTTCAGTTCAGGTTGCTTAAACGGTTAGAGATTAGATGTCTTTCTATTTGGTATCATGTATTTTCTATATATATCTAAAATATGTAAATAAAACAGTATTTTATATGCAACAAACAAACTATTTGATGGGTTAGATCAAATTACACAGGATGCTGATAATATATTGTTGTACTGCTTTTCTGTTTGTCCAGTTTTGTGTACTTGTCTGTGTGTGCCTGTGTGTGAGTGTTCATGTTCATCCTCTGTTGACTTAATAAATGTGATTTGCTGTGGGAGTCTGGGGTCGCTCCAGTAATGAGACTCAGTCTTGCGTGCTCATGCACTTATGTCCTTTCGTCCTCCTCACTCTCCACTCAAGCATTTCTTTCTGCGATATGACAACCATTTTTAAAATTAGCTTATATGTCTTTGTATTTGTGTTATTCTATAATTAATAATGTTTGGAATGGAAGTAGTAAAAGAAATTAAAAGTCAGTGTTATCTCAAATCAAGTGTTTTTGTCTCAAAGAGAGTAATTGAATTCGGAGAATATGAAACCCTTTATTCTCACCACTCAACTGGAAGATAAGTAACACAGTGTCTACCCTATAGTAGATAGTCAGAATCAAAAATATGCATGTATGAAAAAATATATATTTTGGTTATTGCACAGCTATTTGTTTTGAATTGTTACATCTTTTAATTTGAACAAACTACAGATGTATAAATACATTTCAGTACTAGAATAACATAATCACAAACCTAAATACTATTATTTAATACCAACATGAATAGTTTATCAATTGGTCCTCTCCTATTCTGTGAAGAACAAACAAAATTGGCTTTGAAATGTGTACAGTAATTAACTTTAAAAGATCAATCAATATCTTTCAAGTTGAATAACTGACTATTATTTCTTAACAAAAGATATTCTTCAGTGTCTGCATCTCAAATGCAAGTAGCCATTTGTTCCGCTTAATTGCTTTTATCTGTATCAAAGGACAACTCAAAGGTGTAGTTGCAATGAAAGTAAAGCAAATGAGCTCCTGGAGGTTAATCATCAGTTGGAGGCTTAATCTCATATTTGAAGTGATCGTCAAAAAGGGACTGGGGAAGCTGGAAATAAAAGCACCCAGCACAGTAATAACTTCAGAACAGCTGAGTGAAAAGAACACATGCCCACATGCCTGGAGACAAACAAAATATGAACTATACACTGACATGTAAGTGTCCTGAAAGGATTCACCATGATTAACAGCACTCAAACGTTCCAAAATATTTTCCAATATATATTTAGCATGTCTTCTGGTAACCACGTCTCACCAGCTCCTCTCGCTTTTCCTTTAATTTGAGCCAAACCCTGACCTTTCACCATCCCCAAAGGACAGATGAACCATTACAGTAATTAACTAGAGAGAGAGATGGAGAGAAGACAGACAGAGAGAGAGAGAGAGAGAGAGAGAGAGAGAGAGAGAGAGAACCTCTTTCTGCAGAGACAGCAACTCTTGCATGTAGCTAGCCACAGTGATGGCTGCTGTTAATGCTTAACTGGCTTCCATTACCAATGAGTGCATGGGGCAAGCCCAATTTTAATCTAACAAAGAGCTGAGCAACTGTTTCACATATTTGACAGTCAGCTCCTTGAACAGGAGTATAAAGACAGCAAACATGTCTCGTAATTGTACATTTGTCAGAGACACTCTGAAAACATCTTCAAATATCAATATGTAGGTAACAATGGGTATACTGGTATCAAATAATTCATAATTCCCCAACATCAAAGGCCCTTTTTTTCCAAACAGCACACTCCAGATGTGTGGACTTCAATCTAGTCCACATTCGAATGACATCATAAAAACCAGAGCTTAGGGACCTTTGAGTCAAGTCTACAAGGGCAACTGAGTTCGTATTTTGGGACAGACTGTGAGCTACAGCTGCGATTCAACTAACTGAATATGTTACCTGCTGTTAATTCACCACAGGTTTTGCAAAAAGGATGTCAATGCTGCAGAAGAGATTTTTGTTGTTTCTTCAAAATGCACCAGAGGACAATGAGTAGATGATTGGTGAAGGGTTTGTAGAAGACATGTTCACTGACCTCACATTGAACCCCTTGTAAGCACAAACTTTAGACAATGAAATATACATTTGATATGGTTAATCCAATCCTGCTTCAATGCTTTTATTATAATAACAGTGCAAAATGAGTGGGAAAATAATTGTAATTATTTTTTTATATAATTTAAATAATTTCATTACATAAACAATAAGTAACTATGACTCTGAATCATAGCATTGTTGAATTTATCACACATCACTAATAAAAAGTTTTTAGTTCACAAACTTTGACTTGAAAAACTAAATAATTAAAAGTAAATAGAAGATGTTTTTATTTTACCTCAGCACTTGAAAGTTATTTTGGGATTATTATGCGTACACAGGAAGCCAGTGCTTGTGGACTGTGTTTAATTAATCCTGTAACACTAGGAAAATGACAAGAAAACAAACATTCTCCCTGAAATCATGCATGAAACACACAACAAGGAGTGTAATTTAAATTTGAAATATGCACAGTAAAAACAACTTTTAAGTTGTTTTTCTTTTCTGAAAAGTTTAACTTTTAACTTATAAGAAATAAGTCTCAGTTATTTTATGTGTGTACAATTTACATCTGAAGATAGTATCCCATTTTGATTATCACAAATTGATTTGAACCCAGTGAATTATCTGGCTTTTTCAGGACCAACTTATCTAGTCTATCACAATAACCTAAAGTGCAAATATATATATATATATATATATATATGTATATATATATATATATATATATATATATATATATATATATATATATATATATATATATATATATATATATATATATATATATATATATATATATATATATATATATATATATATATATATGGTACTTATATGAAAATGTAATTCAGATTAAAGGGCACAGGAAATGTATTAGAATTGTATTCTTATTTTACCTTTTACATCTTTAGTGACATAAAATAATCAATGTGATTGTCATGTGGCAAAAGAGGCACTTATTAAATGTCACATTTATGTTTTGATGTGTCCACAAAGCACCCAAATAGCAAATGATGTTTAAACCAATACTGAATTATTGTTTCAGTTGAATGTTACCTTAAGTTAATATCAATATGTTTCTTAAAATATCCCTTTGAGACAATCTGATACCCGAAAGTAATTGCACAGGCAATTGAGCTACTTGGACTCTGAAAGAGACCAACCTAATGAGTAAACCTCAGAGAGAATTTGTGGATCGAAGGAGTTAAATGTGAATAGAGTGAGTTAAATGTGTAATTAAATTTCTGAACTTTGCCAAAAAAACAATCTGTTCCCAAAAATAATTTTTAGTAATAAATCCGAGTACGCAGCTCCAAACGGTGTGCTCCTACAAATATGTAAACTAGAAGCTGTGCAGGAAAGGCAATAGGCATATGGGAATACCAGTTACACAGATAAATACATGAACATAACACTGCACTGGTCTGTACCATTGGAGCTTCTGAATAAAGGTGACTATATGGTATTCTGGGTAATTGAGTCGTGCTTGAGATTGTGTTGAAGTAAACTAAAACTCAGTTGAGTAACTGCACTAATGTTGCTCAGTGAGACAAGAGAGGGGGGGGGGTTATTATTAATCAATAATAATAGTTACAGATTAAAAGTAATTTGAAAGACGAAATACAGAACAGGTATGTAGCTTGGATCTGTCAATGAAGTTACTTGTATAAGTAATTATTAGAAGACCAATGAGCATTTTTTCAAGTTTAATAACTTACGTATTGGACATTAACAACAAAGAAGCATCATATTAACAAACAGATCTTATGACCTTTAAAAAGGGCTCCATACTTAGATACAGTTTCTCTCAGCCACGCTCCAACCTTTCCCAACTTTCTCTCAGTTCTCTTGATGCTTGGATTCGGAGGTAATAATTAAAATATCATTTTGCTGATGCTGATAATACAATAATAATAATTATAATACAACTGAAAATAAGAGCTTGTAGGCATGAGGTCTGTTTCCACTTTAGAGAATTGGGTGACAAAGATAGACTTGGAGCCAAGCTCCCTATAAGGCAAAATCAAAAAAGAAAGAGATGTAGATGTGAATTGAACCTTGGTTTATAGCTTAGGTCAACCTGCCATTCAGGTTTGAACTGTTCAATGAGGTTATGGGACATTGAGGAGGATATTATCATCAACAAAGAAGACCAAGCTGTGATTTACAGGGATATTTGATAGAATTCACACTAGTTCAACATTAGATTCATTAGATTAACAAGGTAACAACAATCTGATGTATAGACCAAAAACATTGAGCTATTGAAATAAGATAGACTTTAAATTAATTTATATTGTACTTGCACATCTGAAATGCATCATAAATGTATTGTAAGACCTCCAAGCTAATGTTGTCAGTGTTTATATTTACTAGGCACTGAAAACATATGCACAGTACCATTTTCTTGTATTATATAGCCTCTCTGTCTCTTCAATTAAGACAGCCCTTTTGGTCGAAACTCTTCTTGCCAAGTTTCTGTGTCCGTCCTCCATTTAAATAGATGTGAATTAAAAAAAAGTCAAGTGGCAGGTCTTGTCCTTTGAGAGCCATTACTGCATTTATAGCTCCGTGAGAACATGATTAAAGGCTCTGTCTCTCAGTAGCCACATGGTGTGCTGCTCTGATGACAATCAAGTCTTTTCATCTCCTTTTCTTTAGTCAGATCAGTACAATGGCGTTCCCCCTTTTCAGACAACGAACGTATAGACTGCTTTACATGTTAGAATTTTACACAGTATTTTTACACTTTCTTTAATAGAACTTTCACTATCTTGATTGCTTGCACGAATCAAGAAAAGTCAAATAAACACTGTCCAATATATCTAAAAAATACAGAAATTTGATAAAATTGTATTTGTGCTGCAGACGACAAAGAGTACATGCCTAGCTAAACCATAAGTCTAAAACTATATCTTTGATATAATTGTAGCCATTTCAGACTTTAACCACAAACAAATTTCTCATGAAATATTCCTACTTCACAACTAGTTACTAGTAAAATACAATGAAGATTTTAAATGCATAGTAATGTAATTTATTAGGTACACATAATGAGACAACATTTAACGTTTGTTTTTATTTGCAAAGTTGGTTGTTAAAGAAACTGCCCTATATTAACTGTTAATTTAACAAATGAGCACAATAACAGTTCTTTTGACTTTTAGTTAACTTCAAGTCTTCTTGCGTTGGAAACAGGAGGGACTACTGGCAAGGAAGAGCTACTTAGGTAGTTAATGACTACAATTCAATTAGTACTAACATTTTCTGCTCTTTATTTACAGGTCTCATTTAGCAATGGAACAAGGTCTGTAAGACTTAGGGGTTTCTTGTTTCCATAGAAACAACCACATAGTGCATGCTCTTAGGTGCCCTCTCAACCATCAGTGGATAGTAAGTGTAACAAAGATTTGGTTTAGAGACATTATTTATGGGTTTGCATTTTAATTAATTGTATAGTTGTTAATCATTATAATTAAGAATCTGATTTGTGTCTTTACCTATACTATCACAAATACATTTTAAAGTGCTCTAATTTCCAATTAAACTCATAGACTCTATCTTGCTATTAGCTATAACACAAGCTGATCACATTTATACGCTGGTAACACTGTTTCGCATATTAGGTGAGTCATTCACCCATGACAAGAAAACTTCCCAACGATCTCAAAACTGAGAATGCCTCACCAATGCCAACTAGAACATGGCAGAAGTCTATTAAAGTTGTAAGTATATTTGTAAGTCCTTAACGTATGTTTTATGACATCACGTAGTGTATAAAATACATTTTTGACAAATGGGCATACTTTACAGCTTTGTGATTAAACAAAGCAGGACATTGACATCTACATAATTTCAAATAAAAAAGTGTATTAGTGCATGTCAGTGCTTGCGATTGCATTTAGCTGTAATTTTGTCTGCATATTTTCACAATTTTCACTGTTCAGATGTCTATTTAGCTTAATCTTTCACAGTTTAACTTCTGTTAATATCATATATCTAGAGTTTAAGTAGGTTTAAATTTACATTTTGTGCACTAGCCTGCATAATGTCCCCTCAAAAAAGGTTTATCATGAAGGGAACAGGCCACGAAGAAACTATCAAAAGGTCTGTGACCCACGTTGGGTTCAACCAATGTAGCATAACTATTAAAACTCTTGCCTGATCCATTACAGACATTGTGCAAAGAGACTGGTGAATACTTGTGATATTTCCTGGGCCAATTGTCTGCTAACACCTGTGTCCCAAGAGGAGCTGGTGATAGGGTGTAAAATAGTGAGCACTTCATCTTCCCAGATTGAATCATCATATAATATGCGAGAAGAGATCTAAAGATATCTCGATAGCTCTCGATAGCTGCGCAGATATGATCTGGAGATAAGCTAGCTATCTCGATACTCTCTAGATTCTCTATCTCTCTCTCTCTCTCTCTCTCTCTCTCTCTCTCTCTCTCTCTCTATCCTCTCTCTCTCTCTCCTCATCTCTCTCTCTCTCTCTCTCTCTCTCTCTCTCTCTCAGGGCTTCCATCAAGACAACACGGCAGCCGACCAGTTCTTGACCTTGAAAATACAGATGGTTTTCAGGGATTACAGATATTGCTGACTCGACAAGAGCAGTCAAATGGCAAGTATAGGCTGCCTCGGGAATTGTTATATGCAACTACTGACAATGTGTCCATACATAACTGAATGTGAGTGCCTGCAGGTGACAGTGGAAATTTTGCAATGTTAAAAAGGCATCTTATACGGCTGGTCCAGAGACACCGTTAAGGTCCGGTGTTGCTCATTACAAGTAGGTGCTGGATTACTTTACCTAGCAGAACACCTCATGTTGGCTCTGCTCAGCAGTTGCCTAGTAGACCCATGGCATCTGGGCGAGTTTGAGTTAATGCTGCACTTGTGTCACATAATCATGAAAGACAAGTTAGGAACTAAAAGAATTACATTTATTGACTTGCTAGAAAAAGAGAAAGGTGACTTTGGAACATTGATGACTTTTTTTAAAAGATACAGGCATTTCTTCAAGAATTTAGGAAGCTATAACAAGCCAAATCTAGCTAAAGATTCTGTTTTACACTCCAGAGCAGAAGGGGGTGGTAAAGCATCTTAAACCTGAAAGCCATCCAATGTTGAGGAAGGATGCCTGCGGTTTTAACAACAGCAACAACAAAAAACTGTGAAAGATAAAGATAAATTGACATCTGTAAAGTGAAAGTTTTAGACAACCCTGCAAAACATGCTGTTTACCAACTTAGACTTAGCCTTGCAAAAATACCTGAAATTACTTTATCATTTACACAATATGTAATAAAATACATCAATTCTTATGAATGATTGGATATTTGTTTTGTTTGATATTACAATTCTTGTCTAAAAAAATTGCTCCTGTTTGATTTCATTACTGCTCTATTGTCACTGTGACCAGAATATTTTATTTCTGTACTGAGGGTAAGAAATCTGCTTCAGATATCTGAAAGAGAAAGATTGCTTGCTAACACGCTAAATCAGTGTGCTGTACTGTGCTATAAAGAGTGACAATAGACTGCTGACGTTTTAACTTGAAGCAGTGAACAAAGGAAAAGTGTTTGAGTATGTGCATGTCCTTGCAAATCCCTCTAACTCTGCTGAGTAATGAGAGAGTTTTAAAATAGTGAGTCAGTCGCTTTATTTCTTTCTTCTCTGTTGTAGCTCAGGTAAGCACTATCAAACAAACCCTGACAGGAGCAGCCAATAAACTACATCACAACCATGACTTATGCACACACAATACGTACAGCTATTTCAATATGTGCTTTTGAAGATCTAGGGCTTGCTTTTCAACTGTTTCTTTAAACTATCCCCTGAAGCTAATCTTCACCAATGCTTTAATTACAGCAAAGCTGACTGTTTTAATAGTACAAAAAATCAGGTTTGACAATCTGTGTGGCAAGAGATGGTCCTTGCAAAGTTGAATGAAACAAGAAAGCATCCATGCAGAGGATTAGCAGGTGTTTTCATCTCTAGGGGCTTTGATACTAAAGAAAAAAATGACAGTTAAAAAACAGTTATGCTTGAGCTAGTGTTGGCAGTAAACAAAAAGAGGTGAAGGGTTTTACAAAGCAGCGAAGTTGCTCTCTGTGGGAAAAAACTGAATTACTGAACTGAACACTATTCATGTGAAGTACTGTAACAGATCGGGTACCGCTGTCTTACTGTGCAAAATAATAAGCTCTGATTTTGGGCTAATGAGTTCTACCAATTAGTGAGAAACGACACAATATCAATATTTGCCACAGAATCCTCGCAGGTATAGGTAATTTGCTCTGTATAACTCTCCGGAGAACATTTGTCAAGCCATGGAGCACCATCCTGCATTATTAATATCTCCATTATGAATGTCTCAATTTGGTTTGGGCTGAGCTAAAAGTGGCTTCATTAATGCTGATCTGTGACTAGTTTTTCGGTGTTGAAGTGAATAGAAAGGCACTTTATTTGGTTGCTTTTTGCATGTTGAATAAGCTTTTATTTTAAAGATAGCATATTCGCTATTTCCCAGTCATGCTTTAATGGTTTGTAATCAGGATATAACAGAAGAGAATACATAAATCCCAACCTTCACATATGACTTGTGAAAATCGCCTATGGTGGTTTCAGACTGAGATCCTGTCGAAACCCTAGTTTTTCCTCTTGTGAGTCTTGTTTTTAAAGACAGATATGCACAAAAATGAAGACCGAATTAAATACATAATGAAATGTAGTTGTATTGTCAGAGTAAATTTGTGGATAACAAGTAATTTCTGGAGTTCATAAAAAAATATGTACTTTTATGTAATAAAACATATTGTGTAAAACATTTACTTTGCTACATTTGCTGCCATTCCTTGGTTACTAAAGTCATAGTACCTAATAAATGATAGCATTTTATAGCGAAAAACTTTTTAGAATTTGTCAAGTCTATTGAGATGTTGCAGAACCTGAAATTTGACAGTCGGCATATCCCACATTCATTTTCGCCACCATTAGTACAACTGATGTTGAGTAATGAAATACTTCTTCTCAAAAAGCAATGAATGTTTGTTCTTTGTGATGCAATTAAAGTTTTGAGCATCTGCAGTGATAACCATCCACAACCAATGTAAAACTGCAATGTAACTTTATAAAACTAAAAATCAGTCGACCACTCCTACATTTCAAACTAATTAAGCAATTACAAAACACACAAATGAAACAATAAAATTTGAATTAACTTTAAAATAGAACAAAACTAAACATTCTGTTTTCATCTGGAGCCTGTGAGACGTTTTAGCAGGATACCTGTGACAGCTAAAATATGCTAAATTGCCTGTATTGCAATAACATCCTATTTGTGTTATAATCCAATAGAACAATGTTAAAGTGTGACAAAAAATTATAAATCATACTGTGTACTGCACATGCTTACTCTTTTATTTTCAGATGGATTTCTGAAAACACAAAAATGTGGCAAAACATTTTTTTTGTGAAGTTCTTTTGAAAATGTGAAAACAAAGTGTAAATTTAATTTTGACATAAACACATGTCATTTTAAATAGGGGTGTAGATGCCCTTTCAGTAGTCTTCTATCTACTCTTTCCAGTATTTTAGTTTTTTAATCGTTATTGCTGTGGTAATAGTAATCCAACATAACTTCTGTTAAAGCAGACTGTTTCCATGGATGCCAACTTGTATGCAAACAAACCTAAATCTAAACAGGCTTCCCTGGACACTTTGGGCATTCTTGGCTGATATTTTGCAAAAGGCTTCCAATTTCTCTTCTTGCTTAAACTTTAATAGCTTCCTAGTGCATCTTCCCCCGAGACCATGAAAATTCCTCCAGACACCCAATTAAGATGGTGTTTCTCATAGTTCATGACACCCTGGTGCTTAAGGGAAGTGTTGGCCTTTCTCCTCTAGACCACAGAGCTGTCAGAACAAAATGTAAGAGTCCTATTTTCGAACATAAATTCAGATTAGTTTTAGTTTGACCTTAAAGTGTTGAATAGAACTCATAGATATCATTGAGCTTCGATGCCATTATGTATCGTTGAAGCTCTGCAGATCATTTGGATGATTTTCAAACAACATGAAAAAAATTAAACCAGTAACAATTATTGTCATTTTTCTTATTTTTGTTTAGCTACAAATGACCAACTCTAGGGAAGCATTTCACTCCTTCTTCACTCCTTGAAACAAGCTTTGTCATGACTAAGATGGCACTTTCCCACCCCTTAACCCTTAAAGTGAAAACTTTATAGAAACATTACTTGAGAAAAAAAAATGCATGGAGAAATGTCAGGGGAGAATAAGGACTGCATGTTCAGTGTCTCTATTTCTTTGAAATCATGTTTTATGTCTTTCACTAGCCTATATTAAATACAGATCATTTGAAAAGCCACTTAGCACTTTATGTTCTGTTCTCTTTATAGTATTTAATGAATATATACCAAAAAATCACTTAAAAAATCTGTGACATCAGGGTGATGATGTGCTGACTTCCTAGCTGCCAGCGCTGCTGTTTAATCAGATGATTACTCAGGGGAAGATGCTCAGCATTTCCACTCTAACCTGAGGGCATTAAACAGTCAGCAGACATTTATGGCAATAACAGAAATATAACATGCAATTAACCTTTCTGAAAGGATGTATATTTGTTTATGCAGCTAACAGGGAATGTCTCAGGATACGTATGTAACCAAGGTTCCCTGAGGGAACAAGACGCTGCGTCCAAACCCTATGGGGAACGCTCGCTGCATTTCCGGCTCTGAATTATTTGTCAAATCTCGTCCAGCGGACAGGTGTGACATCATCCGAGCCCAGAAGTGTGCAGAATATATGAGCCAGCGATGGAGACGGCAACCAGCTTTTAGGCACAGTAAGTACCGTCAAAATTTGGGCGTAATGGCCTGGAGACTCAGTGTCTCGTTCCCTCAGGGAACCTTGGTTACATACGTAACCTGAGATGTTCCCCTTCAGGAACTCAAGCTGTGTCCAAACGCTATGGGGAACGAGTGTCAAAACACGCCAAAGAGCAGTCCCAGACTGACAGTGTAGGACTGGACCAAAGTCAAGGGCGTGGACAATCCCGCAGCGTTACAAAGTCCTGAATAAAATACCATACCAGGAGGACTGTGCCCTGACCCCAAAGGAGGCCGGGAGACCAGAGGACGCATAAGCAGAGGTGATAGCATCCACAATCCATCTGCTAACTGACTGCATGTTAGCATGAGAGCCCTTCCTGTGTGGACCGTAGCATACAAAGCTGGTCTGAGCTCCGAACTGAGCCGTGCAACAGACATAACAGCCCAGGGCCCGCACCGGGCAGATGTTATGGAGGAGCTCCTGTACAGAGAACTCAAATGGAGGAGGAAGAATGCCCGGAACCTAATGGGACACGGGGCGACGTAAGGCACCTACGGGACGTAGCCTGGCTTAGGGTGCAGGAAGACACTAGCCATCTCTGGGGATAACTCATAACACAAGAGAGCCACAGAAAGTCTTTTGCTTGTAATTCCTCAACCCATTTAAGGGAAATAATGGCGAGTAAAAATACTGTCTTAGCATAAGGACACGTCACCCAGGGGCTCGCAGAGGGTCATCTTCAGGGCCTCCAAGATGATGGCCAGGTTCCATACCGGCACTCTTGGACAGACCAGGGGCCTCAGCCGCCTGGTACCGCGAAGACAATGATATATAAGGAAACAAAGGAAACCCATCAATTGGGGAGTGGCAGGCCAAAACAGCCAATACATACACTTTAATGGTGGAAGGCGAAAGCCCCCTGGCGAACTGAGCCTGCAGAAACTCCAGCACCAATCTCGACTGGGCAGCCAGCTAATTCCAGGGTGTGGGAAACACATGCTATCTTGCGGCATAAAACCCCGGAATTAGGGTCCCTCCAACGAGAACGGGCATGAAGGCCCGTCTCATGATTCTAATAAGCCGGAGCGGGTTGCCCCGGGGAGAGAACCCGGCACTCTTCAGCTACCACTAAAGGCGCCTCATGGAGCAGCCCAATGGGAAGAATAGTTGCTGTGTACCCAAGAGGCAAGGCCCAGCAACTTCATGTGGGTTAGAACGAAATCTTGATGCCGAACTACCTCCAATGTAATTGAGAACACGGAACCCTTGAAGCCTCAAGGGGGCCAGGGCCATGTCCACACACTTGGTGAAGGTCCTGGGCGAGAGCGGCAGGAAGCACTCTGTACTGGTAAGCCGTGCCCCCTACAGCGAACTGAAGAAACTTCCTGTGAGAAGGACAAATAGGGACATGAGAGTAGGCGTATTGAGGTCGATGGAAACGAACCAGTCGCCGTACTTGATCAGCGTCACCATCTGCTTTAAGGTAAGCAACTTGAATGGCAACCTCATGGTGTGACAGTTCAAGAGCCTCAGATCGAGAATGGGGTGCAGGTCCCCGCCCTTCTTCAGAACCAGAAATTAATGGCTATAAAGTTTCTGTCATGCACAGGAACCACCTCGATGGACCGGCTCCATATCCGCCTCCTCAGAGGAGATAAGAATAGGCTCTCATCCATTGAATGCGGGGGAAGAAACCACAGGTAGGTGTGCTTCCACACCCACCGACAATGGAACCGAGCTAGCGGGCGTCTCCTGCTAGCTCCATCTGCAAACCCCATGACCGAAGCGGGCACTCTGCCTCGGCAGAAGCGGCAGCCTGGTCACCTGAGACACCGGGGAGAGCACTTTTCTCGAAAAAAAGCTCTCCGCGAGCGGAGAGTTTGCATTTACATGCGCTCACAATGCTCACAGCCGACTCCCTCGAGAGCCGAATGGGCATGATCCGCTCTCAGCCAAACAGAGCTCATGTGAGTCCTCGCCCATGAAAAAACACAGCCAGGGAGCAACTGGATTTCGAGGAGCGCTTCAATATTTCTCTCGCAACAAGTATAAGAATTGGAACAAGAAGACACATAAAGAACGCTTACTGAATGCAGAAAAGCTGGTTGCCATCTCCATCGCTGGCTGCTATATACTGCGCTCTTTCGGGTGCGACGTTGCGCACGGATGACATCACACCTGTCCAGTTGGACGAGATTTGACAGATAATTCAGAGCCGGAAACGCAGTAAGCGTTCCCCATAGCGTTTCGACGCAGCTCGAGTTCCTGAAGGGGAACTATTAAAACCCTTGTGTCAGATCTTGGTTATTTCTATATCAATCCCACTTCAAAAGAGTGGGAGATTTCGAGACATCCAGAAGTCTCTTTGCAATCAGTTTAGTGCTAATGGTTAATAATTTTTCTTTGTCACTGTGACACACCTGATTGTACAATGATTGATAACTTCCTACATTGAGTTCTAACTTGTGACCGAATTTCAAATGTCTGCAAGTTTTGGCTTGGGATGCACATGGGAAGCTCACTAGACAATAAACAGGTGGACTAAAAAGAAAAAAATACTGTACTGAATCAACAATCCGACCAGCAGAACTCAACTATGCAATGAGATTGTTTTTCAATTACAGTATATGCCAATTAATTTACTTATAAATAAATAATACTTTTTACAATGTAATTAAATTGTATATTAATTAAATCAGTGGAGAAAGTGATCAAGGAATTGGCAGAAGTTTGATGCCGCTATCCTATACGAAAGAAATGCAGAATTGGACCTTAATGGTAGTTTATGCAATAATGCATTGTTCAAGAATTACTTCAATATCTTCAATATTCTCAGCCCTGTTCACATAATTCTTGTTACACTCAATTTGAATTGTATGGCATTGATTTGATGTGGAATTCTTTATAAAGCATGTTGTATATGTGTTGAATAGTCTTATGTGTGTTTGAGAAAAGGGAGAGACTGTGTAATTTGCCGTATCAGCTGTTGTTTGTAGAGGTTATGGGAGGAGAGAAAAAACTGCAGCTTTTTTAATTTCCTAATTGAGCTGATGGAGTAAATTACTGTTGAGTCTTGCTTTGTAGGAGGATCAGCTTCACTTCGAAATCAATGCTGTTTAAAGTGCCTCATTTGCTTGTTTTGTGGTGGGCCTTTTTGCCCTTAGAGAGAATCAGCACCTTTCACATTTAAGGTCTGAGACTTTTGATTTCCTTTACAAAACCTTTGTTGACAAGCTATTGGTGATTGACCCATTATCTGAAGTGGTTTAACGGATTCCCTCATCATTTTGATTGTTAATCAAAATAATGTATTTGTACAGTTCAGTGAGGTTTCCTGTTTTCAGATAATTATCTTCTTGTCAGCTTTGTTCCTTTTGGGTTGCCACATTGGAATGAACCGGCAACTCTTCTGACATATGTTTTATGCAGCTTCCATCGCTGAAACCCACATACACTCATTCCCACTCATACTCATTACCCAATTAACCTTTACCGCATGTCTATGGAGCACCCGGAGTAAACCCACCCAATTATGGGGAGAACTTTCAAACTCCATACAGAAATGCTAACTGACCCAGCCGAAGCTCGATCCAGTGGCCTTCTTGCTGTGAGACGACCGTGTTGCCTACTGCGCTGATCTTAGCTTCCCAAAACAGCATGCCATGTGATGCCTTTGCATGCCATGCCTTCTTTTATACATTTATATTGCGAAGATATTATTTTTGAATAGTACTGTATTAGTTAGTGAATGTACAAAATAAATCTTAAATTGGACATGAAAGTTTTTTATTGTAATGTAGGAATCATGGCAACAAATGTAGATCTGTTGATCATTCATCTGTCAGCTACGTGACTTTCAGATACATTTTTCTGAACACAGCCTCTCATAATTCTTTGCTCTCCTGAAGGAATGTAAACTCCTCAGAAAGTATTTAAATGAAAGAACTAAAATCCCCCATGGAGAGAACTGGGGGAAGTGGATTTGGTGATCATTTAATAATGCTCGGGCTTATCAGTCAGGAACAAGCTGAAACTTAATGGTGTGGCCTGTAGCAGACAAGAGATCATTTCATACATGAAGGAATTAGATGAATGCTTCTACAAAGTGCAAAGCAGGAGGTAATTGGAATGAAGGGAAGCTGAAATTACTGTGTGTATTAATAGAAGATTGAGGCGCTAATGCTTGTGTGACAGAAGCATGGACAGAGAAGGGATGAGAGCAAAGTTTGGTATGCTGTGGGGTCATAGAATACAGGCCAGAATGTACAGAAAGCGATTATAGAATGCAAACATATGATTAATATGTCACAGGAACGTTCAGACACAGACTCAAGATGTAAGTAAATACCCATCATGACAAGCACACTAATACAATTGTAAATATTTAGTAAACCTGCACTGCACTGGAGGGTTGTAACAAACCAAAGTAGACAAGAATTCTTACAATAAATATTGTCTTAAAGATTGCATAGAATCCTGGCAAAAATGTGAATTATATGTCATAAAGGTTTCATTTGCATGTGATGCTTTTTTATGTTTGTGCTGACTTTTTTTTAGCCAGGCAGAATGTCTCAGTAATACAAAACATAATACAAATTTACAGCTTTGACAATTGAGGGTCATGTGTGAAAATTGTGAAAACCTTCACCAATGCCTTTAAATGCCGTCCGAATCATCCTCTTTTGAGTGAGCCAACAAAAACATTCACTTTGTGCTTTGCTCTCCTGAAGGTTGCAATCTTTTATCCTCCTCTCACTTTCAAGCTCTGTTGCATCTCAGGCAGGCAACAATCTGATGATCAGATCCCTTGTGCTCACCAAGGACGGAACTAATAATCAGCTGTATGAATGAGTGAAAGTCCACCTGACAGGCAGCACTTAACTGTGAGAAAGTAAATTGACCGTGATAAGCTCTGTCTTTTTTGCCTTCTCACTGTAAGCTTTTGAACTCCCCTCATTTTCTCCCCATATTTATTTATTTATAATTCTATATATAATTCTATATTTTTATTACATACATTTTTTTTTCAAAACATGCCATATATTTTGTCTAGATTACTGACAGCACACAAGGAATAATTTCACTTTTTACACATTTTAATTTTCTATTTTATTAATATAAGTTAAGCATTTATGTTAAATTATCTAAATAATGTTATATCACATTATATTTTGCATCAATAAATAATGCCAAAACAAAAACTTAAAAAGTATTTATGTACATAGAACATTTCTGCTAGTCATACGTAATAGGTTAAACTTTGCTGAATTAAAAATAAATACCCTGCCAAGAAAGCTAAAGAACAACAAGGAGCTCCCTCCAATTGAGCTGGACGTTCAACTGTCAAAACAATGTCTGTGTGATCTGTTGTGGAGTCTTAAAATAACCAGAGCAGATAACCCTGACAGGCATCAGAGGGAGAGCAAGGAAGAGGGGGATGATGGTGGGAGGAAAAGAAGACACTACCTGTGTACATGCACATTCAACAGCACATCTCATTACCCTTGTTTGTGTTCTTCTTCACTTTGCAATACTTCCTCTTTTCGTTTAATTTATATACATTTTTTGTATTTGTCCATGATGCCAGATGGTTGCATGCTCTTGCACATTTTTTCTCTCAACTGAGTCCTTTTTTTCTTGCTCTACAATGAGTTAAACCAATGTGACGGCTTGGGTTTTGGCAATAGTGAGTCTGATGCCTTAGGACTGAGGTTACTCACTCATACAGTATGCAAACATTGCTACATCACTAGACTGTTTATTCATGTTTGCCAAAGGGAACATGTTCTTGTTTATTTCATTGTATTCATGCCTTAACACTCTGTGGTTATCGAATGGAAACATGATTTTTGAAGTATTTTACAGTGTGTTTTCAATAGATTTACATGACTTATACTGAGCTGCCAGCTGGTATTCACTCAAAGTCATGTCTGTAATAATGAATTCATTGTTGTTATGATAAGAGACAAAAAGGGCAGTATTTCTACGGTCAGCAATTTCAACAAATAACAAGAGCAGCCCCACTTTTACTCGTATCTCCGTAAAGGGTTTTTAAGAAGAAAAAAACTTTTTGTAAGACTGAAAGAAGAAAATCTTCAATGCAAAGTAAATACATTTTTAGATTTATATATAAAACCAGAAAAAAAGCACTACATATCTATATAGTTGCATCTTCACATTACTGAGAGCACTAACATAAACATTCACAACAGCCACCAAATGCAGTGTGTTGATGTCTTTGGTTTCTTGAAATGCATGGATGCATTTGGCTTGCCCTGTAAGAAAGTGTACCAATTAGTTTTATATCGTTTACTAAACTGAAGTTGCTATGTTTACTGCTTGATGGTAGCAGTGGTTATGCTGTTTGGACTCGTTAATGTCTTGAACCTCAGCTACCCACGAGAGTTTAAATGTACATTTGAGTTCATTCAGAAAGTGTTGTTGAATTTGGATGGATGCAGACTTTCACCAAAGGTACAAGCTGTTGAAGTAATCATCCTTTTTTTTTTTACTGTTTATTTGTGTTGAACAATTGTACCTTGATTAAAAGGTAATTATAGCACAAAAATGAGATTGGCTGCAGATTTTTCTCCATCACAAAATATTTGCATTTTATGTTGACATGCATGACGTACCTTGTTTAGAGGTAAATCTGAAAATGAACCTCAATTCTGAATTTTTTCCATGAAACTGTTGTTCTGGCTGTAGTTTGTTTATATTCATCCAGGTCATACTTACTTCTATATTTAATTTGATTTGTCAGCTTACCTGAAATTTGAAATATGGCTCTTGTTTTTTACATTGACTTTGGAGTTGGAATATTGCACCTAACTGTTCAAAGGTCATTTTGAAAATTGAATTATTGTTTTGAAATAAAACAGAACACATTTTCTTATAGAACATGTTGTTTATTTGTAAATGAATAAACAAATGCTGTTTATTGAAGATGTGTATTTTTGGGCTCAATTTGAATTTTGCTCTGTTGTTCATTCAGTCTTAAATTTATTATGATATCATAGTTCAATTGTGTGGAACTAGTGTGTCATAATTATAATGTGTTGATCCAACAAAAGTAAATTTGATCTTATTGACTCAATCTGCCTATTTGAGTAAATGTGCCATAGTTATATTAAGTTAATCCAACAAGATGAAATTGTGTATTAATTAATTGCATAATATATTTACATTTAAAATGATTTGATCTTAATAGATGATACAGATTTGTTCAATTTCATTAAATCTACTCAAAATATGGTTGGATAACGTGATTCAATTGTGTGGAAATGTGTCATAATTTTATTATGATTATCCAATGCTTGATTTTTGAATGTAGTAAAACCCACCCATGGCTCATTTGACCCACTCACTTGACCTGTCCATTAGACTGGGGATGAAACCCTGATGAGAGATTAGCGGTAGCGGTAAGAATGCAACAAAACTCTGTCCAGAATTCAGAGGAGAATTGAGATCCCCCACCTGAGACGACTTCGCTTAGAATGCCGTGGATACTGAAGACATGTTTGAAAACTGTCTTGGCTGTCTCATGATCTGAGAGTAACTTGGGAAGGGTACAAACTGGCAGAGTACAGCCTGCCGTAGGGTCTCAAAAACAAAGAGTTGATAAGAAGGAACAGGGGTTGGGATGGAGGTATTAACCCACAAATAAAATAATGGTAAAAGTTGGGACATGCTAGAAAATGATTAAGTGCTTTGCGCGAAGCAGCAATATGCTGATCAAGGACCATCTAGACTTTTTTTTGATTGCGAAATAACGTAGCCCACAAAGTGGACGGAATCGATGTGAAAGACACACTTCCCAGCCTTGACAAAGAGTTTATTTTCGAGAAGTTGCTGCAGGACCTGACAGACATGACACTTATGAGTCTTGAGATTGGGGGAGAATATCAAAATATCATCGAGGTAAACAAAGACTGACACATTTAACATGTTTCTGAGAACATCATTAATTAGAGCCTGAAAAACTGCATGGGCATTAGTGAGCCCAAAGGGAAGAACCCTGTTTTCAAAATGCCCTAATGGTGTATTAATGGTGCCCTAAAGGCGGTCTTCCATTTTCCCCCCTCTTGGATGCGCACTAAATGATAGGTGTTGCATAAGTCAAGCTTAGAGAAGAAAAAAAAAAAAACGAGAAAACGGGACAGTGCGTCAGCGATGTTATTTTGATGCCCTGGTATGTGTTTGGCTTTAATGATAAACAACTGACAACAACTGACAAGTGACAACAAGCTAAAAATCTTGCAAAGAAAATTCTCGAAGAGGCAGATCATAAACCATGAATGTACTTCTTTTTCAAAAAGTCTATCGATGACGTCAGGTTCTGCTAGAGCTGATTTGCAGATTTGTGCAGACATAGCTTGTGGAGATTTTGCCATTCAATAAATAGTTGACAAATTCTTTGTAGGGATGGTTGGTGAGCTCCGCTGATACCTGTGAAATATAAACAGGAGTCTATAAGTAATCTCTGAAGTTTTTATTGACCTGCTTTCTTCAATGGGCATACTATTCTTATATGGGCATCATACGTAATTGCATACGTGCAAAAAATGGCATCTGGCCCTGCAGCACCTGCTGGTGTTAAAGTTAAAAAGGTAGCAGTGGTCGAGGTGCTTTGGGAGGAATAGCTCTGGGGATGTAACTGGAGGAGCCAGCAGGGGGAGCTGTTGGTTTGTGAGAGGCAAAGTAGTCATTCAGTTACCGCCTGCGCTGAAGGAACACTGAACATATTATCTCGGTGAAGCATGAGAAGGCCAGTTGAATTCTGCAAAATTTTGAACTCTTGAGTTTAATAGGGATGAGCTCTTCAGGGTGACTGTGAAATACACGTAAGAAATCTGCCGTTCTATCTCGGTCGAGGACAAGTTCGACAAGAGGGAAGCTAGATCGACGTTCGCAACTACTAGGATCTGGGCCTTAATGATCTGTGAGACTTGAGGAGGCTCAGCTGCAATTGCATTTGGAGGAGCAGGCATGGGACTGACTGTAAGCAATGTGAAGTTACTTTTGTGCAAGGCCATTCTGATCGGGACTTGAGCAGACGACGAGGCTATATCGCACGGAGCGAGATTTCCTGGCCTGCCACTGGTATTTTGTGCTGGGGGAGGACCTCGAAACCAGGGAGCTCCTTGATAATTGAGGGCTGCCGTATGGGGATTTGGTATGGGAATCCTACTGGAATCCTACTCTGGCAACTGGTGGGGCCAGATTGGTAGCTAAGAATGCAGGCCAGCTGTGCAAAGCCCCCTGCAGAGGAGCAGGCAGGAACTCCGCATTCCATGCCGATGTTGAAGGCTAGGGTAATTGTTGCTGAACAGATGGTGCAGAGGCTACAGAGTGAGTGACGGAGCTCTGCCTGGTTGACGAGGTCGAGGCTGATGGTTATTGGGAACCTTTTGCAGTGGCCTGAAATTTGTTGCTGGCCTGGCTACAGGGACATGGAAGTTTGGGGGACTCTGCCTCCTGCAGGCTGGAATACAGCTGGTAAAGCTCTGCTTTATTGGTTTTCTTCGAGGGGTTAATGTTTGCCTGGAGGAGGGCCACTGTGGATCTTGTGTACCGATACAAAGAGGTGATGGAGCTTACTGAGGATCGAAGATGCAGAAAACCTCTTCTGACACCTACCTCGGGCTGGAACCTGGGTCTCGAGTCTGCCTGGCTTGAGGTATCATAAGCCGGAGACCTGTTTGGAGAAAACTGGAGAGCAGTGTTGTTTTTTGAGGTAAACGTTTCGTTTTTTCAAGCTGCTGGTTTGGAGTTTGCAGGGAAGAGTGAATATTTGCACAAAGAGTATTTTGCACGATGTTCAAAGTTTAACTGATGAATAGCTTGCACAATGTTGATGTTAGCTCTTTGCTTATGTCTTATATACTGGAGATTATATGGGTTTGAGGGACCAACTTATGTTAATTAGATAATTAACCTCATTCATCATGTTTTCCCAGGATGCCCCTGATGTTCCATGGCTGAGCGCACCGGACCCTCTCTCACTGGGTCCATCTTGGTGAATCGATTTGTGTGTGTGAGCGCCAGCCTGTAATTCTCACCGCTAAAAAGAAGAAGTCGTCCGTAGGTGAAAGGAGAGTTGTCTGATGAGACTAACTTCGGCAGACTGACAAGGCAGACAGGGGTAGAGACTAGACTTCACAACACGAGGAATGGCAAGGTTAGATACAGCATAGAGAAAACAATTGACTCACAACCAGACTGAAAAATGGAGTGCTTAAGAAGTAAATTCATTAGGCGCTGCCTGGCAGAAGGTGAAGGACTAGACAGCATTAGCGGTGATGAGCAGATGAGAGACAAGAGGAAAACTAATAGAGAGCACTAGACAGGGATAGCATGAACAACCAACTAACAGTGTAAATCAAATACTTTACAATAGCACAATAATCAGAATCAGCTTCATTGCCATGAGTGTGTGTGTGCACACACAAGGAATTTCCTTTGGTACAAAGGAGCTGTCAGTGCAAACAACAAAGTACAATACAAACCACATAAGTACAATAAAGTGCAACACAACAAGCAGAATTAAGGCTTGATGAAATGTAAACCTTTGAATCTTTGAATAATGATTGAAAGATTCACATGAACCGATTCAGAATGAATCTATACCCAATTGAAAGGCATTCTGCTCTTATGTACCACGATTGACTTTTGCTCCTGACGGCCACATTCAGAAAAACAATAACCATGCCTCATTCCTCAGTCACAGCAGCTGGCAGTCGTCAAGATAACAATATAAACAGATTCAAAGACACAGTAGTGGGCTATTTTGGATCAATGCAGTTAAAGAGAACAAGTCAGCAATGTATGTGGAGCGATTAGCACATTTGGACCTCTAGGCAATATTCAAAAGGTCATGAAAAATATGCTCTAAATATTTCACATATGTAATCATAAATATTTTATTTACATAATTTGAAAAGAGAGAGCAAAACGTTTCACATTTCACAAAGGTGTACCTAGCCATAACATTATAGAATTTTATAATTGCATTTCAAAATTACAAAAATGATTTGATTTCAGTGGTATGTTATTTCATTTACACTTTATACAAATAATCAAGTGTTTTTTTACATCATGATAGACTGACAACCAATTCCTTACTGAGCCTAAAACCTGTAGCAACAGGGGTGTAAAGAGTTTAAAACAACTGATTCCACAATAAAAAGGGACACACACCATTTGCTGAGTGTTTTCTCTTTCTCATGAAAGACGAAAACTGAAAAAGGATTTGATAATTCACTAAATAATAGTAATTCACTAAACAACCCAGTAGGAGGTTGTTATCAGTATTTTTTATGTTTGAATCATAAGGTAGTTTGTGGGGTATGACTTATATGTAACAACAGGATAAAGGGAAGAATAACAAGTTCATAACCCTTGTTGAGTTAATTAACTAGAATTTACTTGTTTTGTTTTTATTGCTTTGTTTGTGTGTGGGCTTATGTGTGCATGAATGGTATCATGAGACCTTATTTATGTATTAGATATAATGACTGTGCTGACTGCCAGACCGCATTGTTCAGCAATGTCCCCGTTAATTTAATTAGTCCAGACCAGTGCTTTGTTAAGGGATTTGCTAAATCGAATGAAATTTAAAATACTTTGAGTCACAGCAGGAAAGAATGTAGCCGAGTAAGTAGTAGTTAATGATAATAAATGCCATGCAATGATTTATGGTCACTGGAAGACAGAATTCAGGAACAAGGATTGTATAACAGAACAGAACAGGCTGTATACACAAATCTTGCAACAATAAAGAAAATTACATTTATTAGATTTAACTTATTAGATTCAAAAGTAAGAGAAGTAAGATAATTGACAAAATGTTAATTTTAGTCATTAGATTTTCCAAAACTGCTAATCATAATAAAAAAAGAAACATATTGATTACGATCATGGTGTGAAAGCAAAAACATACTTCATGTTGAAACAACAAAAATACACTGAAAGTTTCAGTGTATGAAAATTTACATAACATTTTTTTTATGACTTTAGACAATATTTGGTGATGTTACATCTTTTTACACCCTCCCTTGCTAGCAAAGATACACACACAACTTTCTCACTTCAACTAACAAAATATGTTTGATAAGCAGCTGCTGTTAGCTTAATACAATTAATAAAAATAAAATTAGTATAAAACTGTGTTTAAGATTCTCCCTTACTATCAAATTCAAATCTATTCTCCGGGCCCAAGTTGTTCAACGGTCCCAGACTAACACTTGGATAATTCGCCTAGTATGCCTCTCCATTTCTCGCCCACCACGCTTGTGACACTAGGCATTTATGAGCAGAGCAAACTTGTGAAAAAGACATTAAATTGTTGATTTGCATTGGTTGCTCTTGAAAAATATAGCTATATGTTAAAAAAGATGTAACAACTGATATCAGATCTCTAAGTAACTTTTTGTTTTTACGAATACTGTGTCTGATGTACATGCATTATTTTATTACTTAGAATACTTACCCAGGTTGGAGGCATCGAGTCCTGAGCAAGTCTGTGTGTGCTCAAGTGGTAAAAAAACACTTGTGAAACAAATACAAAAACTATAACAATCCGATATAGTTGTCACACCCAGCACCTGCACCGACACTCCCCATGATCCAGCTGCACCTATCCAATCCCGAGAAGCATCACCTGAGTACTGATCACCCGCACCTGCGTTTCAATCACATCACCACTATAAAGACTCACCCTGTTCACTCACTCCTTGTCCCGGATCAAGGTTACTAGAGACTCACCATTCCTGAGGAACTATCTTCTGAATACTATTGAACTGTGTATTCATAACCACTGTAAATAAACTTCACCTACCTGCATCTTCCTCGTCTTCTCCCTCTGTGTGAGCATAACAGGATCCGGGACCATATTACTAATACGGATCGGTGAACATGGAAACCGCGGGAAAACCGGATGCTCTCGCTGAGTTGGTCCAGCTCCTTCGCCATTCGCTTAGCCCCGTTCTACAACCACCAGCGCCCTCTGCCGGCCATTCTGCGGTGGCACGCCCGACATCGTACGCCGGCGAGCCGGGAGGTTGTAGAGGCTTTCTATTACAGTGTTCACTGTATATTGAAGCAAACCCTTCTATGTTCCCGAACGACGTGACCAAGGTAGCGTTTATCATCTCTCTATTGACTGGTCGAGCTTTGCAGTGGGCTGAAGCCATTTGGAATGCAAACCACCCAGCCACTAAATCAATCACTACATTTATCAATATATTTAAGGAGGTGTTTGAGGTGTCTCATTCCTCCCTCTCTGCCCATGAAGAACTCTTAAGTCTTAGACAGTCCAAACTAACCACCCATGAATATACACTCCGATTCCGTTCTCTTGCCTTAAGGAGTGGGTGGAATGAGGTCGCTCTGCTGGCTGCATATCGTCGGGGGTTAAATACTCCCATTTGCCAACAACTAGCCATCTACGACGATGCCGTCAGCTTGGAGACGTTCTCACAAAATTTGTCCGCCTGTCAGCCTCCTTTTACAACCCCTGATCCTCCCACCATCACTCCTCTCTCTCCGGATTCCCTCGAACCGATGATCACGGATAATTACCACTTATCCCCTTCAGAACAGAGCCGCCGGATGCAAGCAGGATTATGTTTGTACTGTGGGGCTTCCGATCACCGCATCTCTGACTGCCTCGTTTGCCCTCCCCGTCAAGTGGTGAGTACATTACAAATTACTCCCTATGTCTCAGATATTCCGCACCTACGTGCTCAAATCATTCATAAGGATCGTATTCTCCCCATACATGTGCTCATCGACTCTGGAGCGGCTGGTAACTTCATCTCCTCCCGGTATGTTCAATCCTTTCGAATACCTCATGTCCCCTCGGAGATGAAGTACCATATCACCACCATCCAAGGAAAACCGCTTGGCGAGGGGAGGGTAGATCGGCGAACTACCACTCTCCAGCTTCGTTTCCCGGACGGACATTCGGAGCGGCTAGAACTCTTGGTACTACCACACGCGACTGTCGACGTGGTATTGGGAAGGCCCTGGCTCATGTACCACAACCCTATCATCAACTGGGAGACGGGTCAAGTGGAGACGTGGAATCCGTTATGCCTTACCTCGTGCTTCACCACCAAACCCTCCAAACCGGTCACAGCCCTACCCATTCAGTCCACATCCGTCGAAAGTCCCAACACTAACCGATCGATTACCATCCCCGAAGAGTATCACCCGTTCCAGGACGTCTACAGCCAGTCACTAGCCACCCGTCTTCCTCCTCACCGGCCCTGGGATTGCAGTAACGATCTGCTGCCAGGGGCACGACGTCCACACGGTAAGGTCTATCCGCTATCCATCCCTGAATGGAAGGCCATGGAAACCTACATTAAGGAGGCCCTCGATCAGGGTTTCATCCATCCGTCTACCTCACCAGCCGCATCGAGTTTCTTCTTCATGGCAAAGAAGGATGGGGGTCTCCGGCCCTGCATCGACTATCGGGTTCTAAACGAAGCCACGGTAAAATTTGCCTATCCTCTGCCACTCGTACCGGCGGCCCTGGAAGAACTCCGCGAAGCCCGGATATTCTCAAAACTCGATCTTCGCAGCGCTTATAACCTCATCCGTATCCGGGAAGGAGATGAGTGGAAGACCGCTTTCATCACCCTCTCCAACAGTCCATCCGTCTTCCAAAATTTCATGAATGAAATCTTCCGGCCCTACTTGGCAGAACACCACCATCAGGTCCGACTGGTCTTGCAACACCTCCGTGATCACCATCTCTATCTCAACTTAGAGAAATGTGAGTTTCACCGGTCCACCATCTCCTTCCTGGGTTATGTAATATCCGCCGCAGGGGTAAGCATGGAATCCACCAAGATCCGGGCTGTCGCGGAGTGGCCCCAACCACAGACCATCAAGGAGATGCAACGGTTTCTGGGATTTGCAAACTTTTTCCGCCGGTTCATAAAGAACTATAGTCAGATCTCTGCACACTTAACATCACTCCTAAGGGGCGCCAAGAAGACCTTGAACTGGAACTCCGACGCCGAAGAGGCCTTCGATACCCTCCATCGAGCCTTCACCTCCGCTCCCGTCTTACGCCACCCAGACCCGGATAAACCATTCATTGTAGAGGTGGATGCTGCTACCCAGGGTGTGGGAGCAGTTCTGTCTCAACGGTCAGGTGAACCCTCATCTCTTCACCCATGCGCTTTCTTCTCGAAGAAATTATCACCGGCAGAACAGAACTACGGCATTGGGGACCGAGAACTTCTAGCCATCAAACTGGCCCTCGAGGAGTGGCGGCATTGGCTCGAAGGGTCCAAATTTCCCTTCCAGGTGATAACTGACCATAAGAACCTCCAATATCTTCGTACCGCCAAAAGACTCAATGCCCGACAAGCTCGCTGGTCTCTCTTTTTTTGCCCGATTTCAATTCCAGATCACCTATCAACCCGTCCATAAAAACCTCAAAGCTGATGCCCTGTCCCATCTATACTCCATCGAATCAGACCACTCCGAACCCGAAACCATTCTGCCACCCACCATATTTGTAGCACCTATACTCTGGCAAGTTGATCAGGAAATTCAAGATGCCACCCTCGAGGAGCCCGCTCCGCCGGAGACCCCAGCAGGGAAGACCTTTGTCCCAAAGCGTCTCCGTGTCACTCTGATGGAGCAAGTCCACACCTCACTGGGCTCTGGACACCCTGGCAGCAGTCGAACCCTCTCACTCCTACTTCAACGGTACTGGTGGCCTCGGATTGCCCCGGAGGTAGCGAGGTATGTGCAAGGATGCTCGGTCTGCGCTATCAGTAACACTCCCCGCCGGCTGCCCGAGGGAAAGCTTCATCCGTTACCCATACCCCGCCGACCTTGGACTCACATCGGCCTCGACTTTGCCACGGACCTGCCTCCCTCCGATGTTTACACCACCATCCTGGTCGTTGTGGACCGCTTTTCTAAAATGTGTCGACTAATCCCATTGAAACATCTTCCCACAGCTCTCGAGACGGCTCAAGCCCTCTTCCACTCTGTGTTTCGGACTTTTGGCCTACCGGACGATATCGTCTCCGATCGAGGACCTCAGTTCACGGCCAGGGTTTGGCGGGCGTTCTTCCGGCTCCTGGACGTAACCATCAGTTTCTCCTCAGGCTATCATCCCCAGTCGAACGGCCAGACAGACCGAAAGATTCAGGAGATATCCCGCTACCTCCGCACTTACTGTGCTCGCCATCAGAACACCTGGAACCAGTATTTGCACAAAATTCAGTGCTTCAGAACTCGACCAAACTGATGATCAAACTCCTTACAAGAGGAGAGAGAGAGAGAGATTAAGAGCATCTGAAGGGAAGTGATTGCTCTATTCCCTAAACTCTGGTGTCTGAACTTACCTGTGCTCACGGAGCCACATATAAGCGTATCTTCTGAATACTATTGAACTGTGTATTCATAACCACTGTAAATAAACTTCACCTACCTGCATCTTCCTCGTCTTCTCCGTCTGTGTGAGCATAACAATAGTAAAGCCACTCCTTTAAACTTAGAGCTCCCATTGGCGCCCATGGTTTTTTATCGAGGCACATTCCTGCACAAAACTTCATATTGAAAAATCAGATAGGTGTGTAAAGGCTTTTAGAGTGGTCATATGTGTGGTCCTTTTAGTTTTCGACTGCTTTATACATGTTGAGTTTGGGTTTTACATTCCATAGTTACTGAGTAGTTATTCAAAGTTAGCCCTTGAGACCCTTATAGACTTCTTGTAATCGAAAGAAAGTAAACTACCTATACATCAATCTGTTTTCATCTAGTTGCTCATAAATCTTATTGTTCGTCATTCTTAAGGTCAGCTTTTTATCCAGCATCCATTGTTTCCTAACCTGAGTTCAAAGGCTCTCATTCAAAGCCTGCTAACAAATACATTAAAGGGCATTCTCATTAGCTTCCCCTGTTTCTATTCTGCCAACTAAACACCTGTTTAAACTGCACCTACACTGGTCCATCTGTGTGCATCCGTGGCACTCTCCATTTCTCGAACAAACAAGGCATCACTTAGATTACACAGTTTATCTTTTTTATGTACTGTAAAATATGTATACTCTATACATCTAATAAGTATATAACAGAAATTTTGTATCAGCATGAACAACAGTCTATAATTTATCTGGACTCAATTCCATGCGCTCCTGGATACAATCACAACAAATAACTCCAGAAAATATGCACTGATTTTTACTTTAACTGTTGATGTGGCTAAACACACACACAGTATGCACACACATGCCAAAAGGTTAATAGTAAGAATATTCTTGTCCATGAGCCCATATAACATCCTGCTGTCTCCATAGCAACATGAGTTCAGAAGATAGACTTAATTCTTCATTAATGAATCTTCAGAATAGCAAAAAATCCTCAAACTTCTCTCAAAGCCATGCAAAGAAGGACACAGATTGAGTGTGCAGAATTTACAAATTTCCCATTGCCCAATATATTTCTTAATTCCAATCAGTGTGACGACATCCATTCAGCTCTTTCTTTGCCAGGCAGAGTGCAATAACCCAGGCTCATAAAGCAGTCATCCTTATTGGAGCTCAGAGACCAAGCACTGATTTTGTAGATTTGGGTTGTAAATAAACTCAAGACAAATGTGGTGTCCTCTTTTCTTTACTTCTCCTTTTGGTGCTATTTTAACATTTCATGTCGATGTGCCCATTAAGCGCAGGTAGGATTTGAAACATGACATATCATGACAATATTCCTTTCTTGATTCTTTTATTTACTTGACAGACAAAAACCGAAATCAATAAATATTGTGCTACATAAAGCAATGTTCACCAGAATGTGAGTGCTTGTACTCATCTACCGCCATTCCATTCAATATTTCTAACAGGAAGTGGACAAAAGTAATTATCCACCTTTCAATCATGTGACCCAATACCAAGTAAAAAAATTTTCACCTACACTTTTTGTGCATGAACCTATAGTTGTGTTTACACCACAAAGCAGGAAACCAGATAAACTGCTACTACCGTACAACCAAACAATCAGCTAGCTCTAGACTAGTGATGCAGGAGGAAAAGTCTGGAGGAAAGTCTACAGAACAAATCGCAGAAGGAAGTGGAACATATTGAGAAAAGACTGAAGCCCTCATTCATGCACCCACTTGTTTTTTTTTTTTTTGCCTTGATTGAGGTTACTGACTGGATTAAAAATGTGTAAGTGATATTTGCTTGGGGATGTCTTATTGCTAAGGTTAAACAACTTCAAATTAGCCCTACAGGATAAATGCCTACTATAATAGATTTATAAACACATGAGAATGGTGCTGCGACATTACATAGCCAGACATTTAAAAATATCCATGTACAAAGTATGTATTCATTGGACAACCACTCTATCGTTTTACCTCTGCATGCTTTTTTGAAGGTTGATGGGCATCATCCGAACACCACATGGGATAAACCATTGAGCAGAACGGCCTTTGAGGCATTATGAAAAATAACATTAATTAATGAGAGTGATGGGGAGAAGAAATTGTAAACAAGGTCACACCAAAAAAGCATAGTAGAATTAACTCAGGGTTTTTTTTTTTTTGCTTGTGACCATTTAAATTTCAAGCATTAACACACACCCACACACCCAATCTACACATCCAGACTGCAACATGCCAACTGGGATTAAACCCAGTGTTTCCCATAATTACTGATATTAATTAAGCTCTATTGAGTTGCTAGGTTTTTAGAACACACACGCAGACACACAATCAATATCAGAAACAATACACTGCTGTTTGTCAGAGATTCATCACTGTTGATTAAAGTGTTGCATGTATTGTGAACATCGACTGTTTTCCATTTTGCATTATTTGTAGAGCCAACAATTTTGAGGAAAGAAATTGTATTTATTTTATTTATTTATTTATCTTAATCATCCAGTTTATTTTAGTCATGTTCAATCAACTTTGAGGTTTTATGATCGGTACAACAGATAATCATAAATTCAGACACAACAGATCATTTTACACGAAGGCTTAACTTATCTTGTGTGCACAAAATTACAATCAATGATGTGTTCGCTGTCTATTATAATTTGGAACCAGATTCTGTTATAAATCTATTGGCTCTATTAGTTTATTGAAATTTTAAATATCTTCCAATTCCAATCCACTAGCGTCTTTCTTTGCCTTAATGAAATAACATAATATTAATTTTTATGGATTTTCTATTTTGTTTTGGTCTTCTCTCTCTCTCTCTCTCTCTCTCTCTCTCTCTCTCTCACACACACACACACACACACACACACACACACACGTACGCACGCACACACACACACACACACACACACACACACACACACACACACACACACACACACACACACACACGCAGACACACGCATGCGCACACACAAGCAAGCACGCATACATGCACGTTGTGTCTGTTGGGCAGAGATTAGGACAATAGTACAGTACTTTAAAATCCTGAATGATGTATTGCCAGACTCATAACTTTGCCCTTTTTACTGAACTTCAAACTGTCAGTTATTGAGTTATGGCTGATGTGTGTGTGTATATGTTAAAAGATGAAAAATGTTGACAGCAGCACTTTTATTAAAATGCTTGATTACAAATTCAACAAACCAACTTGACAAAAGTAAACACATGCATGAGCCGATAGTATATTTAAACCTTATTATGTGTTATGTAATCGTATTTTTATTTTCTGTGAGCTCAAAAAGATTTGATGTCCATACCACCACCTATTGTTATTGCACTAACCCACAGACCAATCAAGTGAACTATTAATGCAGCCAGTCTCAAAGAAAAATCAACCGTAGCCTTATCCAGGAATCAGAAAGTGGCAGAACTGAATATATTTGCAAGAAAGGGTAGATTTCCAACCGAAATCTTGAAAATATTTAGGAAAAACATTTCTTTTTGAACTGGTTTTATGGACTGGTTTCATATTGAAATTCGATAGAGGACATATAACAAGGATGGCTTTGAAAACAGTGTATGTGTTTCTAAAATAGTATGATGTATCATAAATATTCTGATACTAATCTTTGGGGTGTCAACCAGCAAACATTTTCCTTCTAGGCATTTTCCTTTTCCTCATTTTCCTGTTAGGCATTTTACGCAAGAACACCTAGAAGAAGTAACTATTTCAGAAAATAACAATTAGATAGCATCAGTGAAGTTCTGAAGAACCCTTTGTGGTTCAACAGTGGACTCAAATTCTGGGTCAGACTTAAGATGGTAAATATAAGGGGTTCCCCATCAGTCAGTCACTCAAACTTATGTCGCTACTGTCAAGTCCTCTAATGTTCATGACCATTGCTTGCCCGGACTTGACATGGGCAAAGAAAACACAGAGAGCACTGTCTCAACTCCATTTCCTTTTATTCATTTTGTGCTCATAGTAGAATGCAACTGAACAAGGTTGATAACCAATGGCCTCTCTGGTGTGAACTCTGCAACAATAAGTTTGTCTCTAGATGCTGGGTTGATAGAAGCAAACACACTCCTCCAACAAAGAAAGACACCATGCTTAAAGCTCTCTTCTTCCTGAGTAGCCTCTTTCCAACCTCATTGCTGCCACCTGGTGCCATGATTCCAACCTCAAATTTGTTTATTGTTATAAAAATAAATGAAGAAATAAATTCCTAAAATGAATGTTCTAAGTTAACCAGTTATCGACAATGGGAAACTCCGCTAGGAGTGCTCCACCCTCTCCATACTCTTAAAAATGCCAATCAGCAAACACGCTGATGGTCACGTGATCCCACTGTCACTCTTCCTGTTTTTTTTTTTTTGCTAGAGCCTACTCGAGAGTGTCATGGCAGCCTTTCAAGCATTTCAAACCAAGGCCCTGAAAGATATGCTGGAGGAGAATTGTGGCCCAAGTCTCACGGAGGACTTGAGAGTGGCTACCGACTTTGCGCTCAAAGCAGCGAAAGTTGCAGCTAGCTAGCATGACCACATTACATTTACATTTACATTCATGCATTTGGCAGACGCTTTTGTCCAATGCGACTTACATTAGGGGAGAGACAATATGCAATTTGTTACACCGTCAAAGTCTATCTTAGCTTGTCATAATAGAAATTGTATCAACTGATCAATAAACCAAAGCAGTGAGGAAGTAGAGGAAGAAGATAAAGACAGAGGAGGGAAAAAGGAAGGTAGTAGTGTTTTTTTTTTTTTTTTTTTTTCTAGTAGGTGTTCTCTGAAGAGAAGAGTTTTCAGTTGCTTTTTGAAAGCTGTTAGTGTTGCTGCTTTCCTGACTGGATCAGGGAGTTTGTTCCACCATCCAGGGACAGTGAAAGAGAAGGTTCTGCTGAGAGATCTTCTGCCCTTGTGGGAAGGAACCACAAGTCACTGTTCCTTCTCTGAGCGCAGGCTTCTGGAAGGCATGTAGGAGTGTATGAGCTCATGGAGGTAGACAGGGGCTGATCTGGAGATAGTTTTGTATGCCAGTGTTAGCAGGGTGTCTATGTTTGTACTCCACAGCTGCCATCTTTGGTGGACCCAGGCTGAGATGCTCCACACCATCAGAAGTGTTTCCTCAACGCACCTCTGGTCCCAGATGGCCTCTTCAGCGTCTTTGGAGATGACCTTACATCGCAGATTCAGGAGATGTGGCAGCGTGTCAGCGTCCCCGCCACCTGCTCGATGTCAGAGAAAACCTCCTCAGTCCTCCCTTGATCATCAGCCCCCACGTCAAAGACATCGACAGAGAGCTTGGCCTGGGCATTCCTTGGTGACACATGCACTATTTTTGCCCCTGGAGATATCCCCAGCTTCTTGGATCCTCTTGCCCCAACAGGTGTAGTAGAGTAAGCGGAGTACTCTATGAGGGACTACCGGCTAAATCTTTTATGACCCCGGGCACGGGATGGCCGAGCAATTTCCTGAAAGTCTAACTCTCAAAAACTATTGCTCTAGCTATTTCCATCTATGCTATCTTCCCTCTAAAAGACCTTTCCCCAGTGGTTCAAGGAACATTTTTTGTAGGTCCCTCATTGAAACCGTACGTGTATTACACTGTTTCTAAGAAAGTTCTAAGATTAGCCTTCGAGGTGGCGAGTACGGCTTTCACGCGTCTCCTTTCAGCTCAGGGATTGATGATTCCTCCTCTGGTTTGAATTGGTAACTGAGAGTGTTTTGACCGACGCATTCAAAATTAAAGTTGCCCATAGTCAGTGCCGACATAAGTCGGAGAGACCAACAGATGGGGAATGTAATGTTTACTTTCTTAACCCCCGCAGAGATTTATGTCCCCCAGCCACAACCATAAGCTCATGAGTAAGTCTAGTTGCCTAGGGGGTGAGTACGGCTCCAACCTCACAACAGGAAGAGTGATCACGCTTCCATCCATTCTGTACATGACAGCGTGCTCACCTGACCATCAGCACATTCCCTGATTGGAATTTTAAAAATAGTTTGGAGATAGTAGAGTGCTCCTAGCGAAGCTTCCCACAGTCGGTACAGGCATAAGTCTTCATTCCCTATTCGGGGAACGGGGGTTTTGAAAGTAACAATTATGTTATTACAGCACACTGCTATTTTATTTCAATTATAAAATGTACTTCTTATTTTAAAAGTTTATAAATCAGCGATCAATGTTGATGTTTCACTAAATTCAGATTAACATGTGAGGTTTGCTCGGTAGATGATTTGGCGGAAGCATAAAATGGTGCATTTTTACAGAGCCCAACAATCTGAGATTTTTTAAAGACATTGTTCATGATCAATACTACTTTTTGAAGATTCATATATGTGTAGCGATTGTATAAAGGAGTCATATATGTATTCTAAGTGCTTTTAAAGAGGCATTACATGGCACCTTTATTCCATTTTATTAAACAGTAGATTTTTCTATCTCTTTATATCAATATTAATATTATGAGTCTTCCCAGCAAACAAATTTGTGTTAGAAGAACAATGCATGAACGTTAGTTTGTTCAGCTTTTTAATGTTATGGGAACGTTCTGTCAAGCTTATTAAAAAGTTTTTAGAACGTTCTCTCGACTTCTGTTTTATTAATATAACAAAAACATTCTAGGAATGTTCTGAATATATTGTTCCCAAAACATTTTCTTTAAACATTGTGAGAACATTCATCACTCACAAAAAAAAACCTTTTTGGAATGTTCTGAGAATGGTGTTTAGATAACATTTTAGTTTGACGTTATTAGACTGTTACTAGAATGTTCTTTTGGAAACATCATGAGCTAACATTAACACAACTTTTAACTAACGTTAGTGAACATTATGAGAATGTTTCCTGTTAGCTGGGTTGTTTAATTAATATCTTTCTTTACGGAAAGGAAATTGGTTTCAAATGTAATCAGAAAACCTAAACAGACAAGAGGAATAAGTGCAGAATGTTACAATACAATACAATCAAATGACTAAAAATAAATGTTCAACCTGAGGTGTGTTTCAGACATTCAGTGTGCCTTTTTCCTCTCATAACCTTGTTCTCTCTCTTATTGTGTGTGAATAACTTATATTGGTTTAAAGATAATATATTTGAAGCGTTTTTAATAAAAAGAAAGGTGAAAATCAACATTTTTGAAATTAAAAACATACCCAAAAGCTCTTGACGATGTCTGATTCATGCCACATCTAGGTACTGAAACCAATTGCAATGGAGATAAGGAGCAGCTATCAAGGGTGCAATATCATGAGCTAGATCTCTATTGTCAAGGCTGGAGTGAAGCTAACCCAGGACTAAAGACTGACCAAGGACTGGCAGTTCTCTTGGAGCAGATAAAAAGTTAAGGTTCCCCCAAAATATTGTCTGCCCCACTCTGAGGCCAGATATATCCCCCAAGGGCATTGTCATCATCATGGAGTTGATAGTGCCATAAGAGGACTTGCGGAGGGCCATGAGAGGAAGTGGACCAAGTATTAGAGGAAGGCTGGAAAGGTGACGCACTTGCTCATTGAACTTTTGCTGCATAGAGTTTGTGGGACACTCACTCAATAGCATTCTGAGCACACACAAACACACCAATAGAGCAGAGTCATTAAGTACAACACAGAGTCAAATTTATCAAAACACACAGTCTAATAAACACCAGAGTATTCGAGGTAACATCATTGATGATGTGTTTAGGTGTATCACAAGATGTAAATTAGAATTTAAGCCTTTTTATTAAAAATGTGAAAATGCCCATTTAGTTTAATTTTATTGTTATTTTGTTTAATGTTATTTTAAAAGTGATTGTGGTTCCACAAAGTGGAAGTCTCCAGATAATTTATGTGAATATTGAATTTAATACGGAACATGGTTGTGGGTTGCTTATTGTAAGATTTGAGTTCTTAGTACATATTGCTGTTAACAAAACTTTAGAACTTTTTTGTAATGACTTTGTAAAATTAATCTACATTAATACTTATTTGAAAAAGACAAAAACAGCATTCCAAAATGATTTTAACTGTAAAATCAAAGACATAAGGTGTCTGGCAGCTTTAACAAAAAGAATGTTTGTGGGTCTTCATTATTCGCATGTGGTTGATGAGAGAACCATCTGTGCTGGACATAATTTAACTCTGTTGTCATGGAAACCATATGAAGCCCTTCAATCAATATGGAAGGACTCCTGGAGAGCAGTGATAAGAGAAGACTAATCATATGAAATTGTAAAAAAAAAAAAAGATGTCTAGAAGCATGTTTAAATGGATTGGATGTCAAAATAACCCCTTCAAAATTAACACATTTATACAAACAGCTTCCTGTTTATTTGTGTTCCCTTTCAGGAACTCGAGCTGCGTCCAACGCTATGGGGAAACGCTTGCTGCGTTTCCGGCTCTGAATTATATGTAAAATCTCGTCCAATGGACAGGTGTGACGTCATCCGAGTGCGACGTCGCACCCGTCATGCGCAGTATAAAGGAGCCTACGATGGAGACGGCCACCAGCTTTTCTGCATTCAGTAAGCGCTCTTTATATGTCTTCTTGTTCCAAAAGTGTGGACAACTATTTCTTGAACTTGTTGCTGAAAGCTTACGAGCTGTATTTGGCGTGCTTGGGAGTGGAGAATAGCCGCTCTTGCCGAGGCAGAGCGCCCGTTTGGGTCACCGGCTTCGACTCGCACGCGCTCCTTATGGCGCCTGGGAGCGGATCAAGCTCGGTGAGCTTAGAGAACGCATGAATTGCACTCTCTCTCCGCCCCCGGTGGTCGGGCTGTCGCTCCTGCTGAGGCGGAGCGCCCGCTTTGGTCACCGGGTTCGAGTCGCACGCGCTCCATGTGGCGCTTGGGGGCGGATGTTGGCCAGCTGGCTCTCGAGAGAGTTAGCTGTGAGCACTCCGCTCCCGGAGAGCATTTTTCGAGGAAAGTGCTCTCCTCTGTGCCCAAATGGCCAGGCTGCCGCTCCTGCTGAGGCGGAGCGCCCGCTTTGGCCACCGGCACGCGCTTCATGCGGAGGATCAAGCCCAGCCGGCTCTTGAGGGAATCGGCTGTGAACAATGTGAACGCATGCGTTGCGCACATTCCGCTCGCGGAGAGCATTTTTCGAGAAAAGTGCTCTCCTCGGTGGCCAGGCTGCCGCTCCTGCTGAGGCGGAGCGCCGGTTTTGGCCACCAGGCTCGAATCACACGTGCTCCCTGGGCCAACTCGGCCTTGGTGGGGAGAGCTTACTTGGAGTTCTGCTGGGTGGGAGCAAACTCCTAATGCTGCTGCTTCTGGGTACAGAGGCCCAGAAGCGGAATGTCGCTGCCTCCCGAGGGGTGGCGACACAAGCCCCAGCCCAGGGAAATGTGGTCTGAGGACCATCATTTCAATAAACGGGCGGCGGCTAAGCACTCCTGACGGGCTGGGGGGTCTACAACTTCGAGATGCGCTTCATGGAAAGCTGTTGTCTCTCGGTGACCCCTCAACATGTATTCTGCTAACCCTGCCACTCTTCGTGCTTCAGGGAGCGTGTACTTTGCGCCCCTGTACTCACCCAGGCTCTCGGTGACCAGGGCTTCCGGTCTTCCATCGAATCCCGTGCCTGTATCAGGAGTCGTTACCCACCAGTGACCAGAAGCCGACCTCACGAGGTAGGTTCCCCTGAGTCGCTTCATGGGGGCTTCTTCAGCCTTCCAGGCCTCTCCCAGTGGGTCTTGCGGGTCATGAAACGGTGGCCCCGTGTTGTCGGGGTTTTGCCTACTGTTGTTATCTCGCAAGTTCTGGTCATGGACCAGGAAGTTTGCACCCTGCTGCGCAAGGGGCCATTGAGGTGGTGCCTGTGTAGGACAGAATCAGGGTTTCAGAATACTTCCTGGTTCCGTAGAAGGACGGGGACCTGCGCCCCATTCTCGATCTGAGGCGCTTGAACAGTCGCATCATGAGGTTGCCATTCAAGTTGTTTACCTTAAAGCAGATCGTGGCGCAGATCAAGTACAGTGACTGGTTAGTTACAGAATACTTTCAAGTCCCTATTTGTCCTTCTCACAGGAAGTTCTTCGGTAAGTGCTCCTGACGGCCAGGGGATCTCCGGCTTCATCGAGCGACGCACTTCATGGAAGGCTGTCGTGTCTCAGAGACCCCTCGCCGCTATTCCGCTACCCTGCCACCCTTGGTGCTTCAGGGAGCGTGGACTTGCCCCTGCGACCACCCAGGCTCTCGGTGACCAGGGCTTCGGGTTTTCTTGAATCCCGTGCTTTATCAGGAGCCGTCAATGACTTACCAGTACCGAAGGCTTTCTGTCAGCCTTTCGCTCTCGCAGGACCTTCTCCAAGATTCCCCGCAAGAGTGGGTTTTCCCCAACCCAAACAGGTAAGTATGTGGGGTATGGGATTCCACCACATGCGGGTGTGCCTGTCTAAACAGGCCAGGATCTCTGCGATCCTAGAAGGGGACCAAGAGAGCGAGGCTAGGTCACTCACTGTCGGCTGCAGTTTGAATAACTGCCTTGCCTCTTGGGGCCAGCGGCGACTATTCTTCCGTTTGTCAGCTCCATGAGGCCCCTTCAGTGGTGGCTGGGGAGTGCAGGGTTCTCTCCCCAGGGCTCCCTGCTCTGGCTTATTAGAACCACGAGACTAAGGCCCCCGTGCCGTTCTCGTTGGAGGGACCCTGTGTTCCTGTCCCAGGGCCCGTGGAGGTCACCGTGCCGTCGAGTAACTATAACCACGGAGGTGTCCTCGCACGGGTGGAGGGTCGGCGGTGCTCGGGAACCGCTCTACCCATGGTCGGTAGGATTGGTCCCATCTCCTTGGCACTTTAATTGCCTGGAGTTGCTGGCTGTTTTTTTTGTGCATTTTGCACTTCCTGCCAGACATCAGAGGCCATCAGTGCTTCTACGGAAGCTCAGACAATATGTCCGTGGTGGTCAACATCAACCGACAGGGGGGGCCTACGCTTCTCCCTGTAGGCCCGTACAAGCTCTGCTCCCTTAGAGCATCTTACATCCCGGGCCGGTTGAATTGGAGGCAGTTGCTGTGTCGCACCTGGGACCGACATCTGGGGAAGCCCCAGCCAGAGAATGATAAGTCTGAGGACCATCATTCCTATGAACAGGCTGTGGTTAAGTGCTCCTGACGGCTGGGGGGGTCTCCGGCTTCTTAAAGCGTCGCACTTCATGTAAGGCTGGCGTTTCTCGGTGACCCCTAGCCACTATTCCGCTACCCTGCCACCCTCGGTGCTTCAGGGAGCGTATATTGCCCCTGCGCTCACCCAGGCTCTCGGTGACCAGGGCTTCGGGTCTTCTTGAATCCCGTGCTTTATCAGGAACCATCACCCCAGTAGCACTGCTTCCCGGAAGCTGACGGCCGGGGGGGGTTTCCGGTTTCATAGAGCGGCGCACTTCTTGGAAGGCTGTCGTCTCCCGGCGACCCTTCACCACTTTCCGCTAACCCTGCCACCCTCGGTGCTTCAGGGAGCGTATATTGCACCTGCGCTCACCCAGGCTCTCGGTGACCAGGGCTTCGGGTCTACTTGTATCCCGTGCTTATCAGGGCCGTCATTGCTTCCCGGAGTCCTGGAGAGATAATATGGGACGGTGGTTCATCCCCGTCCAGAATTGCGCTGTATCTATAGCCCCGGTGGGGGTCCAGCTCTAGCGTTCGGCCTCCAGGCCGAGGTCATTGTGACCATTCTCCACTCCAGGGCTCCATCTACGAGGAGGTCTGACGCGAGACAACGACTGTCACAGTGTTGGGGTGTTCCCACACTTTAAATTAGCTCTGCCCGGTCAAGATCGGTGCTAGAGTTCTGTAGGGTAGGGGCAGTGGGCCCCCCCCCCCCCCCCCACTCATTACATCTCGTTGTCTTCGCGGTACCAGGTGGCTGAGGCCCCTGATCTGTACAAGAGTGTCCATATGGGACCTGGCCATCATCTTGGGGGTCCTAAGAGGCCTCTGTGAGACTCTGGGCGACGTGTACTTGCGTCTTCCTGTCACTTATGACAGCTTTTCTAAGCGCCATGCTTCCCTTAATAGGAAGGGAGATTACACGCAAAAGACTTTCTGAAGTCTTCCTGCACCCTAAGCCGAGCTATGTCTCGCAGGTGCCTTACATCGCCCCGTGTCCTATTAGGTTCCAGGCATTCTTCCTCCTCCAGGTGAGTCCCCTGTCTAGGTCCTTATTAGTATCTGCCCAGTGTGGGCATGGGGCTGTTAGGTCTGTCGCATGGCTCAGTGGAGCTCAGACCAGCCTGTGGGCTATGGTCCACACAGGCGGACTCTCCTGCTAATACGCAGTCAGTGAGCAGATGGACTGTGGAAAAATGTTATCACCTATACTTAGGTGTAAGCCTCTAGCTTTCTGGCCCCCTTGGGGACAGGGCACATTCCACAAGAGGAGTGGCGACTAGGGCCTTGTCATCTGGTATTCTTCCAGGATTGGTAGCGCTGCGGGATGGTCCACGCTCTTTGATGTTGCTCCGGTCCTGTATTGGATCTGGATGATTCTCCGGGCTGAAGACACTGTCAGTCCGGGGCGAATTGGCGTGTTTAGACACTCGTTCCCCATAGCGTTGGACGCAGCTCGAGTTCCTGAAAGGGAACGTCTAAGGTTACGTAGGTAACCAGGGTTCCCTGTGGGAACGAGACGCTGCGTCCCCAGGCCACTTCGCCACGGCCTGACGGCGCTTACTGTGCTTCAAAGCTGGTGGCCGTCTCCATCGTAGGCTCCTTTATACTGCGCATGACGGGTGCGACGTCGCACTCGGATGACGTCACACCTGTCCATTGGACGAGATTTTACATATAATTCAGAGCCGGAAACGCAGCAAGCGTTTCCCCATAGCGTTGGACGCAGCGTCTCGTTCCCTCAGGGAACCCTGGTTACCTACGTAACCTTAGACGTTCTCATTGAGGCAGAGCCACCACAGGACCAAAAAAAAAAAAACTGAAATGTGATGCTATGGAAAAACAATCAAGGCTAATTACTTTTGCTCTATAAAAGGAATTCATCAATTCTAAATAACAGGGAATGCAAAAGAAAGACATTTTATACTTAAAACTAGAGCAACTGAAAACAAACAGAAAGACAAAAATCATGAGGCACACAGGAGAGTAAAATCTTAAGAGAACAGTTTGTACGGCTGAGAAGACCATCGGTGCTCCCCTACCCTCCATCCAGGACTTTTAGACCGCCAGAGTTGCCGCTGGACCCTACTCCACCCCAGCCACCACCTTTTTGAGCTCTTGCCCTCTAGCCGCCGCTTCTGAGCCACTAACACCAGGACTGTACGGCACAAACAGAGCTTCTTTACACAAGCTATCCAACACGTAGCTCCCCGCCACCCCACTCTGTTACCTGCACATGGACTCTTGCACATTTCATCACCTTGCATTTTAGCACCTAATCACATCACACTTTATGTATTTTTGTTCAATTGTTTATATATAATAGGTCCTGTACATTATTCTAACTCAAAGCCTTGTGTTAATTGTTTTGTTGGTCATCTTGCACTTTACTTATTTTACTGTACTTATGTTGCTTGCACTGACTGCTCCATTTTACCACAGAAAATTCCTTGTGGGTGCACACTTACACACTTGACAATAAAGCCGATTCTGATTCAAGTTCACTTTATAGACCCCAGTGGCACATTAATCACAGCGTTTTGTTTTAATTGTCTGTCTTGCAGTCAAATTCTCTTTCACTTGGCATTCTCACATTCTCACATTCTCACATGTCACTACCAACTTAGTTACCCAGAATGCCTCTTGCTAAGCTACCCACTATGCCCCAACATACACTGAACCCCTTTCCTACAACACAACTAGAAAAAAGTTTTATACAATGTGTATAACTTTTTTCAGTCAACTTTAAGTTGATTGTTGACTGAGAAACACGCTCGGTCAGGCTAAGCGTACTTAAAAGGAAAATTCTAAATCAAAATGCATGCGCAATCGAATTTTGTTTTTACGTTTTTAGATTTGAACACAGAATCACATTTTTCCTTTTTTAGTTTTTGTTTTAAAAAAAGGAAAAAAACTCATTCATTTCTCATTTTTTGTTTTTAAATTGAAAATCAAATGAATAAATGGGGTTTCCCCCTGGTCATTGCCCTAATTTTAGTTTTACTGTAAATAGTTTTTAAATAAAATAATTTTTGGTGATTCTCTTGCTCCAGTGTTCAGTCCTGTTCCTTTCTCCTGTTGCGTTTCCCCTAGATTATGTAAAAAGAATTTTAAGCAAAACTGAATATAAATCATGAATCAAAGTCTATGCTCAAAAAAAAGACCTAATATCTGAATACACTGAATAAATCAACATAAAGCAATACAAATTAAAATATATCCGGGGCCTAACCTGACAATTATCTTTTTCAACAATAATGGAGATCTGGGTCTAGATTAGAGGTTGTTTAATATTACAATACATGCACAGCTTCAGTAAAATAATAACAAGGTGATGCGATAACCAGTGTCTTACTTGAATAAGATAATAATAGAGCTCATTAGGTTCCCACTTGACTTAGTTGAAAGCTGGCACTGCAGTGACAAAAAGAAGGAAAGCCATTTGTATGTAAAACAATCTGATTCTGATTTGATTCTCTGGTTCTGTGATCACCATTTGAGAATACATATTTTACTGGTTTCCAGACTCCACCTATTGCATTCGGTGCTGGGATTGTATGCATGCCTATTCTCTATTAATAATGACCTGCCACAAGCAAAAACCCAAAGGGCTTAGAATTAGTGATTAGCCATGCATTCACAATTCAAATCAATTACAATCGAAAGGCGATGAACACACTGCACACTGACACTCCTTCTCAGCTGTCTGGTTTTGAGATATTTCCCACTAAACTATAAATATACTGTATATGCATCTCACTGATAGAGTTATCATCATGACAACTTATCAGGGTATGTCTTGTCTACAATCTGATTCTCCATTTTCTTATCAGTCTGTTTTCTCTAGAAGGAAAATAAGTGCAAGCATATAAACAACATCTGTCTCCTCAACCTGTTGGAAAGCTACAGTTTTATTCTCATGAGTGAATTGCTTCAGAAGATGATGCTAGTGGCTTGATTGGCATCTTCCAACCTTGTTCTTGTCTGTGCTAATAGATAGATTAAGTCGAGAATTCCCGTTGGCCAGTAATAGGAATCACATTTATCACTAAGGCTTTTATCGGCATGTGAGGCCCATGGAACACTCAACAAAAACATTGTGGAGTCATTGACAGGATTAGTAAGCAAGCTTAGCAGGAGTGCTGGGAAATTCTGGCATGTGAGAGGATTCTGTTTTATGGATGGCCCATTCAGCGTCATGCATTGACAAAGTGCTCAATGTTTCAATACATTTGAGATTTGTAATCCATATTTAGTGGAAACAGAACTAATTGTTTCTTTATTAAAACCAGAACAATGAGCATGCTTTTAGTCAACGAATCAACAAAACAGCTTCATATTGTTTCCATGAAAGTTTCTTGTGTTTTTAAGAAGTCACTCTTTTCATGTCTTTTGTATTTAAAAGGCATTAAATCCTAGTTTTGTACCAAAATTGAGTTGGCTTTCAGTCAGTGTTTTAGTGAGAAAGGTAATTAGCAAACCTTGTGCTCAAAAACAATCATACATAATCAATTAAAAAAATCTCTGCTGTGTGTATACTCTGGGATGAGTTAAATGCAGAGCACAAATTCCGGTATGGGTCACTCCATATCTGGATAACTGGTCACTTTCACAAAAATGTATGAACACTTATGTAGAGCTTTTTTTCAGTTGCTTAAAAGCAGCTTCAAAACTATAAACCATATAAAAACTATAAATCATAGAAAGTGCACAGCATTATAAGTAAAATACAGATGCGCATGTGAGAACATGAACTCCTCCAGAGAAAGCTGCCCCTTCAAGGTAGATGCC
Source organism: Danionella dracula (assembly GCA_900490495.1). Taxonomy (NCBI): domain Eukaryota; kingdom Metazoa; phylum Chordata; class Actinopteri; order Cypriniformes; family Danionidae; genus Danionella; species Danionella dracula. Next base: position 1,676,829 of record UELW01000578.1, read on the forward strand.
ATACATTTTTTTTCTGTGTTATGTAGCATAGAGGTACATTTCTGCTGCTGGCTCTTAGCTAAAAGCTTGCTTGGCAAAGATTTTAGGCCCTTTTAGGGGTGCCAACACCAACTTATTCTCAGCACCTCTAAAACTAAACCATTCATTATACATTGTTTTACTCTCGAAGATACTTAAACAGTTAGGTTTATTTTGGCCATGCAAAGATGCTGGAGGCCCTGCTGGAGATTGACAGCTGAGTCGTCGATATCTCTGAACAAATGATTTGCCCACCTGAGTAACAAATTCTGCTGAATCTTATCGAAATCTGTTCATTTAGAGAGTTCAAAAAGAGGCATTTTTCAGCTTATATTTTTTAATCAGTTTAGAAGCCCTTGTTTTGAGTTTTTTTTTTCACTCATTCAGATCTCAGATCTCTGCGTTTCCCTTTTGTGTCATCTCCAACAACTTGTATCCCATTCTCTTCTGTTATATTTTATGATAATCACATTCAAGTGGTACTACTCAGCATAGTTTTTCGTAAGGAGAATAAACAATGAAAGCTGGCTGTTTTGATGTAAATGTGACATGAAAGAGAAGATGGATGAGGCTCGAGACACATTCTCACATTGATCTCACAACAAGAATCTGCGCTGAAGTACAACTTGATGAAGAGCCAAGGAAGAGATTGCAAAAGAGAGGAAAATGAATTGTCAGAAACTCGTCTTGTTGATGTCCGACCATCAAGAGTTGTTCGATAAAGCCCACAAAGATTAGAAAACATCCAGGCTTGTAGCTGTTCCCCATGAGTAGTGATGGAATATTTTGTTCATTTTGGCGCTACATTCTTTTGACTCTCGTTCATTTTTAATGTTTACATGGGATAGCAATCTAGTGTACTTGTAAACTGTGACAATAAAGACCACAAAAAAAGCAAAATACAGGAATCTGAGTAAATGAACTTGCTCACCCATGTCTTCTGATTATTGGATGTGTAATCCGCATGCACCAAAGAAAATGATTCACTTCTAAAAATAGTTATTACTAATGATTCAGACTCGTTCTTTTCACAACACATGAGTGCCATCCAAGGGCACACTCAAAAAATTGTAATTGTTGGATCAAGATAATAAAATTATGACACACATTTCCGGACAATTTAATCATATTACACTATATGTCTATATATATATATATATATATATATATATATATATATATATATATATATATATATATATATATATATATATTATAGTTTAAGTATATGGGTGCTGTCCATGGTTCTGATACTATAAAACCACTGAATCTCACAAACTATAGAATGCTGCAATTTCCAAAACAAAACAAGCACTAACCTGAGTTTATTCTTGCTCTGTAACCTATAAGTTTTAAATTAACTAAAACTTTATTGTAAGTAAATACCAATGAGAAAATTGCTTCACAAGACACATACATTCACAATTTTATATCCATCTCAAACGTTTTATCCATACTGAGTATGTTTTCAATGAGGTTTCAAATGAATTCAATGTCAAAATATACCCTATCTAGAGTGTTAATGACTCATTCACCAGTGAAAGTCATTTTATCACAAAGCTTTAACCACTTTCTCTTCGATTGCTTACTTTCACCTTGACTCACTTTCACTCCCCGGCTGGGGCAAACTGTTCTCACACTCAATACTTTCAGTGAGTGAGACAAAGCTGCTGTCTCGTCTGCTATAGAAGCAAAACAAGCGTTTGTCCAGGGATTGAGGTTATTGATCTGTGTAGGGGTTATCTTGAGGCGAGGATGTGCTGGTGGTATAGCTGTGTGTAGGGGGCTTTTGAAGAGACAAAGGACAGGCATGGGGAGCAGAAAGAAAAGGTTTTGATTTATGGGTGTTATTGCCCTGTTTCTGCATGGTGTCGGTGTCAGTAGAAGCATGAATGCAAAGGCTTATATGTGCACAAAAACATATGGTCGCATTGCACACATAAACATTTTGAATATATACAAACAACCAAAACATGTTCACAAACATTTTTTTGTCATGTCATTCTCCAAAAATTTGAGACGGACTAGAAAATTTGAAGATGTGAGGGCTGCATTGTCCCTGTAGAGCTGTTCGTTTTGCATGGGTGCCTCTGTAATGATGCATAATGATACATCTACATTATCGCAGATGCATACTTTATGGTCCAAATGAAGCCTGGCTGAGTGTGCACTTGTGTTCAGACTTTGGCTGCCAATACTCAACTTCAAATACTGTTTTCAGCACATTTTTTGCAATCATTCAAGTGAGATCCATAAAACACTGCTGTACATTTATTTTCACTTCCCTAATTGCTTAGTGACATGCTGTGACTGTTTAAACAAAACCCCACCAAATCGACTCCACTGAGCTCAGTCTGTGAGATGTTTGGATGTTTCACACTGCTCTGGGATCAGCAAAACCTTCTAAATATAGTGTTAGTGCTGAAAATACATGGCGGAATGCTGATCCACCATCAGATGTGGGCAGTTTTATCTACCTTCAAGGGATTAGAGTTTCAGCGGAAGAGGGAAGGAATGAAAGGTTAAGTCACTGCTGGTTGTCAGATTCAGCACCACTTCCTCTGCAGTGTTTTGTGAGGCTCATGCAGAGTCTGCCCCTTTATATTGGAGCATTGTACCAACTGGACTCAGAGGAGGAACAGGGCATCAACCACAAAGAACTGTAAGTTCAATTTATAATTATTTATTTATAGAAAAAAAGATAAACAGTTGACACTGATTTCTTTCTTTTGGTACAATACAGTAATTGTTATAGCTAGTTACAACTCCATCTCTTTTCGTTCAAGTCTGTCTCTTTCCATTCTTCCAACTTTATATCTTCGCCATCATTTCCTGATGAATATGTTCTGAAAGCTTTAATCTGTTATGGAAATAGGCTGTCTAAAGTGCTCCCTGGTGCATGACATACTAATTTATTTATGACTATGTGAAGCTATCATCTTATAACATGCTTTTCTGAAAGTCTATACATGTCTTCACGGTTCACCAGACACTTACAGTGGAACGTTGTCTTTTTTCAGTGTGTTATTACCACATTATGCAAGAATCATTTTAAAAGAAATGCTAAGTTGATGAGGATTGTGAATTCTCAACTATCTTTAGTTTGTGTTTACAATAAATGAAGTGTTTGCTCTGTGTTTTATATTGTGTTGTGTTTTGGTGGGCTAATCCAAGGCATATTCGCTACAAGTTCACTACTTTGACAAAAATGTGATGTGTTTAGGAATTCTTCCCCAAATGTCCTTCATTTGAGTTTTAACAACCCCACCTTGACCCTAAAGGATTTTTACCTAGATAATGAACAGATATTTATTGAAATTCTTTACCAGTAACACTAGGTATATTTATTTGTTAATCTTGTGAGAATCTCTAAAATGTTTATTTATGAAATCTGCCAAAATGTGAATTGGAGGAGCTTGAACTGCTGAATGAAATCGTCTCAACGGTTTGCAGATATACACACAAAAACATTTCTTTTAAAATTTGCTGCCCATTTTTTATTTTCTTTAACATCTACATCAACATTTAACATCTGTATAAGTTTTCTGTATTATTTTAGATCATACACTTCTGTAAAATGTATTGAAAATTGGAATAGTTTCAGTGAGTCTGCTTTCATTGTTTCAGGCATGCTTGACAATAGTAAACTTTAACAAAAGTTCCCAACCAAATTTGCATAATTTACAGGAAAACAACAAGGTTCAGGTGTAATACGTGCATTAATGGGGATTCATCTAAATAAAGCTGAAGCTTGTTAACCTCAACCACCACTCTGAACTTCCATATGTAGCACCATTACATTAAAGTTACTAGATTTCTACCATTTAATACCTGTACAATATCAAGACTGCTGCTATTATTTATAGATTTCATCTACACTATAGGGGAATTGCTTCACAGTTTCATTATAAAACAATAAAGCACATCCTAATTAAAATTTCTCAATTTATAAACCATCTTACATCATTTCATTATACAAAGTAGGGCTTTAGTTGATTTTTGGACAGCACACTCTTCCTTGAACAGCTTTCCTAGTATGCTATAATATGATTTTCAGTTTCAAAAAAAGGCATGAATCTGCGGTTTACTATATTGTATAATAATTTTCAATCACAACACAATGCTGAATAAAACCATTAGATTCAAAGATTTTTTACAACTTTACATTTCTTTGTTAAAATTATACATATTTTATATTCACATTTTTAGTGACCACCTTTAAAGTGACATTTAGTCTGAAATTCTGCTTTTCAAAGGGTTTTGAACAAAATGACTCAAAGAAAAAAAAATCTGTAACTGTAAAATTTGAAGGAAATTTAGTTTTTTTTCAACACAGAATGTTTTCAAATGGCTCAGTGCTACATTGTAAAGCTCAATAGCTTTCAGACAAAATTACTAAAACAGTTAATCTCACTTTTGTTCTGTTCATCTATGCCTTCTCTTTAAGGCACAACCTTTGAATTTCAATTAATAATATCTAAAGCTGTAAATTCATATGCAAAAGTATTGGCGGTATACTAATAATGTTAGTTGCTGCAGCTGCCCAAAGATTACATGTACAGCCCCATATAGTAACCAGTTTATAATATACTGGTTGCTGTTGTTTACATATTTTAGTCTTGTAAAAAGCCCGGAATTACTGTAAATTCAGCAAGAAAGTTTTCCAGAGTAAACCTCGTGGTGCCATCTATGATGCCAACAGGTTTTGTCTGGTCTGTGCCGCTTTTCTCACCAGAAATGTATTTGTTTCATGCGACACGTTAAATATCCATTAAGTCCTTGCATGTTGATTCTGCAAATTAGCCAAAACATTAGCATGGTCTGCGGTTTACGTTAGCAAAGAAAACAGGCGGGATTTTCCCCGCGCAGCATTGCGCTCCAATCAATTAGCTTTAATTCAATCACTTAAACTTCCAGCGCGCTCTGAAAGAAAGCAGTTATTGAAAATGAGTTCCAGCGCTCCTCCTCCTCCTCTTCGTCGCGCTCTCCTGCTCGCCGCTGCGCATTAACAGACAGCTGGCGAGGAGAGGAATATCCCCTCTCTCCCCTCTCCGTCACCTCGCTCGTGTGTTCCTCCAGCACTGCGGACACAAAACGACGCTGCTCGGGGAAGATGCGGAGCGTCGGGGCTTGTCCAGCGGCCGACCCTCTCTCGCTCCCCCGGGACTGATTTTGTTCAGATATTTGATGGGCGTTTGTACCGCCGTCTCAGCTGATTTCCGAAGAAACCGGGTTGGATACTGCGTGAAACGGCTGCAGGATGAAGAGGATGAACGTAAGCTCTTCGTGTGTGTTTTTTGGTGTTCACGCATGCTGCCCGCGTTCCCCGCGCGTCAGTTCGTTCTGGTTGAAATCGGCTTCACTGTTACACTAACCCGCAACTTTGCCTTCTGCAGATGTGTTGAGCGTTGCCAGAGGCGTAATTACAAAAGAACTCAAAAGCACTCAGGAACATGGATTAAGATCTGTTGTTGCTGTGACAGAACTATCGATTATGTGTTGCTTTGTGCCTTGGTGCAGTTCGATAAGCGCCTATTGTATTAAACGTGATCTTGGCTGGTTACATCATGAACTATGAACATTGGCATAAAGTGAAAAAGAAGGATCTGGCAACATCGATTGTGAGTTCCTAGTGTAAGGATATTCATATCCAGGCAATGTCGTTTGCCAGTGTGGATTTCCAATACATTTTCATATAATAAGTCCTTTGCAAGTTTTTTTTTATTATAAAAAGTGTAACAGCTAGCTCTTAAGTAAGTAAATCAATCAATCAAATGTATTTATTTAGCACTTTGTTAATTTATTCAAATCAGCTTCATAAACAAGGGACTTGATGTATGTTGAAATGATATCAAAGCTCATATTGTGTCAGGTGGTAGAATGTGAATATATTTTATTCTAATGAATTATAAATGTATATATACAGAATATATAATATTCTGTCATTGTTTAGTCTCTTTTTGGGTCAGGTCAAGATTTTTGAATTTTGAAAACAAGAAAAATTTGGAAGGAGATAAAAAATATAGACTTTATGCAGGAACTGTTTTCTATTTGAGGATTCATTTTTAATAAATGTCCAAAATAATTATATAAAGAAATAATCAAAGTAGATTTTTAATCTTGTATACACAATGAATCAAACAAAATGTAATACAGCAATTAAATTATTCATTCGTTCATTTTAGCTCAGATACAAAACTTACTTATTCCATCTGACTGCTTTTCTTATAACAGTATTTTCAATGTTTCTTGCATGTTCACGTCCAAATAGATATTTTTTAAGCAAAGCTGTGCAGAGTTGGACAAAATATCCTTATTTTTCTTATTATACAACTGTTTGAGCAAAGCAGTGTCTGACAAAAATTTACATATTTCTGATGCTATGAAACAAAAAAACATAATTTTTTTTAGACAAAGAAGTTCAATTCAAGGAGAAAGACCAAACCTGAATGTCAATGCACATTAAAATTATGTTTGTCAATGAGGTAATTCTGGCGGTAGTTGTATCTACCAACCTCTCTTTTAACATCTTGGAGTGAAAAAAAAGACTGAGCTTGTGCCTCTGATAAGTTAATTACTCCCGTACATCTTCCTCTGCTTCAGACACATTTAATTTTCTCACTAGACTCACCTCATTTTGTAAATTTCTCATGAGATTTACAAAAAGATGCGTGGGTCAAACACGTTTACAATCTTACTGTTTCTTTCAAAAAAAAAAAACTGACTAATTTCTTTAAGTATAATCAAAAAACTAGAATAAAAATATTCATGTAAATCCGTTTCTTCCTATTTATCTAATGACTTCATCAGAAAAAAATTGGTTTGGTGACCAAAACCGGCAGACTTTACTACTTTAACAAAAACAAAAAAATTACATGAGCCATAGACAAGAGTGACTAAGTTAAACTAGAGATCTAAATATAAAACATTAACAACTACAAAAGATTCTGTTTACTATATCAACAGAAGTCACTTTTTGCGCTATGATTGGTTCTCATGATTTAGATGGTTTTGCCAGCAAAGGGAATATTAAGATGATTATTAAAGAAGTAGATGTTACATGTTTACAAGAATGCGTTTGATTGGCATAAAATATAAGTTCATGTTTTATTAACTTTTACTTGATTCACTATTACTTAATTACGAGGATGTGGTTACTGCTGTAAATTATATAAATATTGAATTCTTCTTTAGCATTGATCTCCCAATGCAATTAAAAAAAGACCTGAACCTAAACATGGGGAGTTCATAGTTCCATAATTGCAGTGTTGCAACTGATGTTTCGTTCATTTAGATTTTCAGTTAATACACCTTTCAGGGTCCCACTAAAGTAAAAATTGTGAATTGGAACTTGGAGATGGTGCTAAAAATTTTCGCTGGATAAATAAAAAATGTTTTTGATATTTATTTGTTTTTGAAACATTGAAACATTGTTGTCAATTAAAGTCGTGAATCAAAGCGGCATTAATCTGGATAGCGTGAAAATGGATAGCGTTTTTGCAGAGTCTAATGTTTTTTGTGTGTAAATTATATTATTTCTTCATTTAAAGTAAAATAAAGCTACTTTAAACCCAAAAGTTTTAAAATGCTGTCACGTTCACCATCTATAGGTTTGCACACATGTTAAAGATTTCTCTACTGTATTTGTGAAAAAGGATCAAGGGCTGCGCCAAAAGAACTCTGCATTAAAGTGGCTTTTCCTCTTTATAATTAACACGTTGTTTGTATGCTTTTATTTTGGAATGAAGTTTGCAAAAATTATAAACTAAAAATAAAAAAAATTGCTTCCATCGTTCACTTAGCATATCTTACACAACTACAATAATTGAATAATTTAATTATTTCTATGGCTTAATATTCTTAAAGACGTTGAATTTTGTTTGTAGCCACGGTGGAAGTCGCCACCCATGTGGCCGTCTGGAGTGGGCAGCAGGCAGCCCTGTCCCCGGGAATCTGCTCTGCGCAGGGCAGCCATTAGTGGCAACATCCTTGCTCTGCCACCATTCCATGTCCCCACGGGAAGAAGTGTTCGTGTCTTCATTTGTGCCAACCCTGACGGTAAGAGCATGTATCTCTTTCTCACAGTTAATGTGAAAAAATGCACAAGGTTGTTTTCTGCTACACATTTCTGTTTTTAAAGGTACTTTTTAAAATGAAGTGATAAGAAAGGCATACATTCTGGAACACCAAATGAAAAAGGGTCAGATAAATAAAACATTGTGAGGACATTTCTAAGTAGTCTTTGCTTAATAAATCACGCCTTGCTTTATCTGTACAGGCAATGCAAAGCAGCTTGTGAATATTCATGCATGCATTTTAGTGTAGAGGCTTTTTAGTCTTTTTTTTAAATTGGAGCAGATAAAAGATTGATCTCCAACAGGGCAGAAATGTATTAAACTGATTATGTTTTTCAAGTGTGCAAAGTGTGTCTGCTGACGCAGAGACAGACTCTGTGATCCCTTCGTTGACTGTATTAACATGGACATAGTGGGCGTGACATCATCCATGGGTTTAAGCAGAAAGCAAATGAGTCACAGAGTGTGAGTAATCAGCCCCTTCATTGACAAAATGTAATTACAGTAAAGTCAAAATTTGGAAAAAAGTGATATGGTGGAATGGAACAAGAATGAAACTTCTGCAATTACATTTTTTAGCTGTAAAATTGGAAACCTGATCACTTCTGGAGTCAGCCTCAAGTGGTCAAAAGATGAACTGCAGTTAAATAATTTCCTTTTGCATAAATATCCAGAAAAAAACTTAGAGGAAAAAATCGCTCTTTTTTTGCATCTCAGCGGCCAGTCACCTTCAGTCTCCAATTCGCATCTGCCCCTGAAGCAGAATGAACACAGTAGTTTCAGCTTGTCTTGAAACATTTCTGAGACAAAGAACTGTAGAATTGATTGGTTTAGTTTGATGGCTGCTAGATGCTACAGCAATCCTAAAATGTTTCTTATAAATCTGAATAGTTGGTATAGGCAAAATACTATGAAATGTCATGCAAGTTTTAATTTATAGTCATTATACTGTAGAAATACAGATAATATGTTCCTGCGATTAAATATGTTAGTCACTCTTTTTCACCTTCTTAATGTAACGTAGGAACAATTGATTCTGCTGTTGCCTATCATGCGCTCACATTTAGCAAAGAGTCAGTTGAGATTTGTCTCTAGTCCATCGCAGGGTCATGTTTAGTCATTGAGAGTTGATTCACACTCTCGCATCGACCTCATGACAGGAAACCGAGAAGAAGAAAAACAATGAGAGAAAGAGCCAAAGACGAATATGGACCTTGAAATTATCACCTTGTTGGTGTCCAAAGATTATAAAATTGCTGTGTTGTATCGCTGTGTAAAAGCCATTTTTTACAAGGTAGTACCATTGGTGACTGTAATGTTTGCATCAAAGTATCTGTCAAATAATAGTCATAGGAAAACCTTCTGAAGGTCTCTCCTGTTGTAGTGTTGTGCTGATGTCTGATTCCCCTCCTACTGAGTGTTTTAAAGTTTTACAAGATATAACGTGCTAGAAGACATTTATCTAAAAAACATGTTTTATTTTCATGATGAAGTACAATGATACACTGTTGAATAGGTGATTTCATGTCTAAAAGCCTTGGGTTTTGTCCTTCAAATTGCATTGCATAGTTGCATATTCCACTTCTATTATCAGTCTCACCAGAAATCTCACATCAATTTGAACAATGAACACTGCGTTTTAGCACAGCAACCCATTTGAGCTCATTTCGATGAATGTTATTCTTTAACAGTCAAGAGGATTGCAGTAATAACATGAATCACTTCTAAATATTGTTCTGAAATGTACAATAGTATTAGTGTACAAACACAAAGTTATGTCAACAGTGATTGAAATCTGTTAATGTGTGTAATGCTGTTAATCAACCAGATTTTACACTAATGAATTTCGATAGCAATGCCGGTTCCACGTCAAGCCATTTCATAACACACTCCCAGCCTGGGAGATCTTGCTGTTGCTAATTTCTGCAAGGCCACGGTCCCATGTGCTATGACAAGAGCCGCAGTGACAGCAGTTAGTGGAGCCGGCTGTCTAAGTGCTGAACACGGCTTTCAATAGTCCACTGAAACACAGGCCAAGCAACCGTGACACAAAATATTGCACTGCACAAAGAAAAAAAAGTCTCAAATATTAAAACAGAGGAGCTGTCTACCTTCAACTTGCCCTCATTCTGCTAAAAAAAGATGCAAAGACACAAGCAAGCTTATGTTCCCATGCTTAGAAATCATTCATGGATCACTATTAATAGCTAATATTTAGGTCTAAGCTTAAAACCAGCCCTGCTTAAAATTGACCTTCTATTTAAAGAGTGCCAGGGGAACAAGCGACTGATATGCAGCCATAGATTTTAATATGGGCTGCAGGGAGGCCTTAAAATAGTGCCGCTAATCTAGGAGTAAACAAGCTATGGGGTGGTGTAAAATAGGATAGTATGCAGAGCAACAAAAAGTATAAATTATAAAGAGGTGAGGGCAAAGGGTAGGAAGGGAAAGCACCAGAGAGTGAATTGGATTGAAGCTGTGACATCTTTGTTAAATTGATAACCTTTCAAGCTGAGGCATGCAGGAAACGGACCCATATGAATTGCATATGTAATGGACACTTCTTGTTGGGTTTCTCACTTGATTAATATGGTTGTGGATAATTTCATGAACGAGAAACTATAAATAGACTCAGGGGAAAATTTAATTGTATAAAATGCATGAGACAAAATATAGACCATGCAGTGGTGACATTTAAAATCACCAACACATGCTCAAATAATTTTTATAGCATTTGTAAGTACTACAATTTGTTTTGCTTTTGACACAAAAACTTCCTGACCAAAGTTGCATCCAAAATTGCATACCACAACTTTAAGTTGACTGTGTACCAAACATTGACTGTATATAACATGGATGGAGGGTCTGTGATGTCACCCAAAGGTTTCTAGCACATTTAAAAAAAAGACGTTCAGAGTGGAAGTACTCAGTAATCAAAAATGCATCCACTGAGGCAGGACATGGTCGTAGTGAATGTGTTTAATGGCTGAAGGTTTAAATTTAATATATATTAAACAAACTAATTTAGAAATAATTCACCCCCCTCAGAGTGTTCATGAAGATCAAAAATAGTGATATCAATCAACAAACCTAATGGAGCCATGGGTGACTTTTTTTTCAGCTCCAAAGTTGGTCAGTTGAAACATAAGAGTGAATAAGAACTTGCTCCCTTTTGAAGTCAGCCTCAAGTGGCACCTCGGGGTACTGCATTCTTTTTTTCTATTACGCTTCGAGAGGGAAAGCAAGAGGTTGCCCTTTGTACCAAACCAGGTACACGCATACATTTAGTGCCACCAGTGTTAACCCCTATATACATCCATTACAATTGTTGGTGCAAAAACGCTTGAATACCTAATGTTTCTATGAAACTAAAACAATGTCTGCTTGTTGTCAAAAACTCAGTTTTTATTGGCTATTAAACATATTTCTATATACTGTAATTGTATCCAAATACTTTGCTGACATTTAGTCAATGTATATCTAACACTAAAATCACACTGGAACCATTCTCAGTGTAGAAAAAACGTCACCACACACCTATGTGCACATATGCAAACATAAATTCCGCACAGGCTTCTCGTCTCTGTTGATGTAATGACGCTCATTGTCATTGTATGGCACACAGGGGGACACATGAAAGATTAAGACAATGATTTGCCAATTATAAGCATTAGTATAAGGATACTATCCATTCTCCTCCGTAAACTTCTTCTGCTCAATTTTCAGTCGACATGAGTGCTTATTGAGAACCACCCAGTGGCTTTTTTATGTCTCAAAACACATGACCAAAAGAGCTAGCTTTAATTAGTTGACTGTGAAATCATGCACAGCGTCAAACCAAGGCGACATTGAAGAGCAAAAGCTTTTTTGCACTCGCACCAGCCAGATGTGTGCCCTCCCATCCGCACCCTTTATTTAGGGTTTAAGCCCTATACACATTTTGCACTGATTATATGCATAAATGTGTGGTGCCTTTAAAGGTCTCTACACAGCTACCTGAACTGAGATTCGCAGGAATGTTCGGATGGCTTCTCTGCAGGGTGCATTTCGCAAGCTACTGTTTAGCAATTGGTGCAGTGATACTCCTTGGACTTGGATGGCACTCATGTGTAGGGATGTGTGTTTCATGAAAAGAATTAATCTAACTCGTTAGTCTAAGAGTGATCATTGTCTTTGGTGTGTGCTGATTACACTGTTAATGTATAACAAGCAGAAGACACAGGTGAGCAAGTTCATTTACTCCGATTTGTGTATTTTGCTCTATTTTTGGGTCTTTTTAATAACAGTTTGCAAGTAGATTATTTTTTCACATATAATCAATATAAATGAATCAGATTAGCCAGAGTCAAAAGAACAAAGCACCTAAAAGAACAAAACTTCCCAATGCTACTCTTGGATCAACAGCCACATGCTCGGCTCTTTTATAATGTTTGTGGGCTTTGTGGAACAACTCCTAAAGTTATGACACAGCTAAACAAAGCTAGACAAGCTTTTGAATGTCCATATTCTTCTCTTTCACGATTTCTTATTCGGCTATTGATCACGTTGTTCATCATCAAAGTTTCCTGTCGTGAGATCGAAGTGAGCGTGTGTATCAAGCGCCATCCAGCAGCTCTTTCATGTCCCACTCACTTCATCAAAATAGTAAGCTTTCATTGGTCATTGGTTGTATACCACATGAAAAATCCTCTTCAAAAACTGACAGTTCTATGTTCTAAAAACAGTTATATTCTAAAAATGTTTTAAAGTTGTCCTTTAAATAAAAAGCATTGAATGTATATGCCTGAACAAAGTGCACATATACACATTTGGGCTTTAAATGAAATAGCATTTAATGTTGTTGGATCAACAGGGGCAACTTGCCAGCCCTCAACTACCACAATGCATTATCACTCTCAGTTTGTATAGTGCGCTTAAGTGGTACAACCCAGACTTATGTTTCAATAATCTAACCACAATCTATAACCATGCAGAGTAAGTGACAATACCAGATGCTTAAATTTCTTTTATGATAGTGACCAAATTTTTTTATGTTGAAGTAGTTCTTTCATTAGTTGAGGGAGCTTGCTGAACATTTGTGCAAGGTCCTCTTGCTGAATCACTAGAGGGAGCAATTCCCGCATCACAGTAATTGTAAAAAGGGAGTTGGCATTGTCCGTGTTCGCTCATAACAATACAATCGTACTGCTTGCAACACTTTTATTAATCCCTTGACTTGGGAGGAATGATCCCAATCTGTACTGGAACTATTGCAAGAGTCATCTATATGATTTAGAACTCTTCTAGGGGCAGTTAGTATAGCAGTTCCTGCAGTCCTGCTGAGAGGGAGATTGCAGCTTTGAGGAAATGAAAATGACAAATTCTATATGCTTTTTGTCTGTCCTGTAACCAAGGGTGACGAGAGTTTTTTCTTGAACGGTTTTATTCCTCTTTAAGAACCTTGAATTAAATTACCACTGTGCTATGTGTTGGCCAACACAAATTATTAAAAGATGGTTAAATTAGACCAAAATATGCCTTGATCTTCCTCTTGTTCTTGTCTTCCTCTTCCTTCTCCTACTCCACTTCCTTCTTTTTCATCTTCTACACTTGCATCTCTTTTTTATCATTTTGTTTCATTGAAATCTAATGACCTACCAAAACTAATGTAAAAATGCGATAGAGGAACAGTATCAGAAATCTAAATAAGCAGTTGTTACTGGACCTGTAACTGTTAGGAAAAAGCTAAATCTTTAGATTTTCATTCATATTTATATGTGTATGTTTGCTATATGTTATATGTATAAGTAATATGTGGTGATGGTATTTGCACTTGCCACAGTTAATTTATAGACAGAAATTACATCTTTAGAGATACTTATGTAAATACATAAACAAACAAATGAATAAAAAGAATAAATGAATGAAATAATTGTAGGTAGTTGTGAATATACATTATAAAACATATACAAAAATTATCAATACAAACAAAACATAACTTTACAATCATCTTGCTTTTGGACCTTGTCTCAAATGTCATCAGCCACTTAGGGTGTTTCTTTTCATAATACCAATGAAGACATTTTAATGAAATCAAATAAAAGCTTTATATAGATTTACTGATTAACTTAACTGATATCTCTTAACTATCACTCACAAGTGGAAGCTGATTAATAAAATGTCCAGTGAACAATATACTGTATTAATTCTGTACTGTATCCATACTGTACTTCCAGACTTCAGGGTCAGGATTGTATACCCTGTCACACTTTCAAGGTCTTAATACTTGATATCAACTTTATTTAGGATTACATGAAAGCATGTTTGTGTTGTTTCCCAGTGATGGGTTGCGTCTGGAAGGGCATCCGCTGCGTAAAACATATGCCAGAGAGTTGGCGGTTCATTACGCTGTGGAATCCCCGAAAGGGAAGAAAGCTGACATGAAGATGAATGAATGAATGTTTGTGTTGACAATATGGATTTTAAATGGCCTTAGTTTAATTTCAACTAACTGTCATGATTTTAAACTTTTAAGCTTGAAAGTGATATATGTATATGGGCTGTAAAGCTCACATAAAACGTTCTGGTACCAAAGATAGATCAAGTAGAACAAGAACCTTAGTGATCACAGATACTTTTGGGCAGAATTTTTATACAGGATTTACAAAACAAAATAAAGCCGTTTTTGTAATGATTATGATATTTTTCTTCCCTTATTTATAGTATTTATTTGTTACGATTTAAACTGATTTAAATATGTACTAACTTGCTGTCTTACTGATGGCGTCACGGTGGCGCAGTGGGTAGCACGGTCGTCTCACAGCAAGAAGGTCGCTGGTTCTAGGCTCGGCTGGGGCAGGTGGCATTTCTGTGTGGAGTTTGCATGTTCTCCCCGTGATCGCGTGGGTTTTCTCCGGGTGCTCCGGTTTCCCCACAAGTCCAAAGACATGCGGAATAAGTGAATTGAATAAGAACAATTGCCCATAGTGTTAAAGTGTGAATGTGTGTGTGAATGTTTCCCAGCGATGGGTTGCGGCAGGGAAGGGCATCCGCTCACATATGCCAGTGAGTTGACGGTTCATTCCGCTGTGGCGACCCCGAAAGGGAATAAAGCCGACATGAAGATGGATGGATGGATGCTGTCTTACTTCAATAGCAAAATGGTAAACTCTAGAGGAACTTATAATGATGATAATCATTGCCTTCTACCTTTGAGCGTTTGTTAATTAGGTTTCTTATGTCATGTGGTTAATGGATTGCCAGGAGGAATGTGTTTTAGACACAGATGGGATTTCATTCAGTCATTGAGCACACACTGTTTGACGCCTTTGATAGGAATGCTTCTCGTTTCATTGTCCTCCATCTTGTGACCTCACCTAATCCCTCAGAGTCATGTGTTTCAGCATCAGGCAGCAGTATCAATACTGAGCTCATTTATATGCCACCATGTGTTCGGAGTCTGGGCTCCTAGAAACATGCAGGAGGCACACTGGAGAGACAATAGGAAAGGGCTATCTCGGTGGAATGCTTTCTTCTGGTTTGAGATTCCAAATGGATGCAATGTTCATAAAGTATTAAAGCATGTTAAGAACGTAAGTGACATTGAAAAGCTTTTATCGGAAAATCCCATTGATGTTGATGTGGGGCCTATTTCTGCCTGATGAAACATGCAGTTGTATAAATAAAAGCAACACTGTAGAACTTGTGAGAGATATCACATACGTGAACATACACAGAGAAAAGAAAAGGGTTCATGTTTTTTCACTAACTCAAGCTCAAGTGTAAGATTTTCAACAAAAGTATGAAAAAGACCTATATTTGTTGATATTTTGTTACATTAAATGTTCATAGGGATTTATTTGTCCCACATTTCATTGTTATTTTTTTCATACAAATTGCACTTTTGTGTCAATTTCTCAATTTAATCTTGTTTATTAACTGAATTGTAAAGAAAGATGGATATCTGACCTTTTTATATGTTGTCATAGCAGCAAGGTTTACTGGCCTAAAGTTTGTTAAATGCTTAATTTATGTTAAATTATAGAGGTTTTATAAGTTATCCTTAGCTAAAAGAAGCAAACCGTTTTAATCCATGCTAGTACCAGTCTAAATTGTAAAGTTGACTATTAAAAAAAGACCTAAAGTAACATGAACAGTCCTGTGGTCATCTCCTGTGTAAAGCGTCTCCATATGGACTGTCACCAATAAACCAACATCTCTGATTTAAGATTATTCCAAATTGCTACCTTGAAATATTCCCCATATCTGCACAAAAAAAGTCCAAAACAGGCACTTCATAGTTAGTAAAATGCAATTAGAAGTTCCTCAGCTGTCCGAGTCAGCAAAGGGAACAGTGCTTAGTGATGGGTCAATTAACATCAATTCTGTGTGAAATTGCAGTTCTGGAATAAACCTCTTATGCAAGGTCAGTTTTCACGTTGTTATCACGTCCACTGTGAAAGGATTAAAGCTGAAAACTTCAAATAGTCTTTACATCTAAAATGTTTAATGCCAGCTTTTAAGGTCTTTGATTGAGTCTAGAAGGGTTTAGAATGGAAATGATACGTTTCACACAAGACATTTTGATATCCTTTATATAACTCCCAAGTTCATAATTTTTTTCCTTCCATTCAAATTTGGTCTGGTTAAATAATGCTTTACTGCATCAACCATCCCCAGTCACCACCGCAGTAAATGAGCTCACTCGATTTCCTTCCTCCTTTCTCCTTTACTCTTTTTTATCGTCACCAATCATGTCAGACATGTCGCCTTTAAATAGGGAGACCTAATTTTGATTCAGATCTTTAGTTCTCTATTCCAGTGTTTCTAAAAGTGTTGACTGTCTTATAAATATAAGAAGCTCTCAAAATACGACTTAAATGTATGCTACATGTTAAAGTACAAATGTTTAATAATCAGAATAGAAAATTATTACCTGTGTTAAAAGAAGTTAAGAGTGGTGGATAATTTTGGTTAAGTCCAACAATGAAAGTGATTCAGTGTTTAGCTATGCTTCTTCTTGATCCAAAGAGCCTTGGTTTGAGTACCAACAGGCCCCTTGAAAAAATTATTTTAGTGGGTGAAAAATAATAAATTAATTGATCAGCCAATCAATATGTGCATGAACAGTTAAATAACAGAACAAACACTTGGTAAACGATATTGTGCAGGTTCAATCTGTTCAATGTGATTTTGGTGATCAATAGAGGAATAGAGGAAACTTTTTAATTAGTTTTGGAAACATGGAACATGTTCTTGACCATGGAATTTAAAACATACCAGATATTATACAGGTATTTAAGCTTGTATAATCTTTTTACACTCTTTTTACAGCATTTTCTGATGTTTAATTCTGTTTCTTTTCAAATCTCCTCATCATTTAATGTGGTTCATACATGATTCAAAATAACTGAAGAAATAGATGTGAATGTAAATGAAAAAAATAAATCCTATCAAAGTGATTCTGATAGCTAATGAATTCTTGGGAAAGAAAATATACGAATACAGTTATTTTGCCAGTCAAGTTCCTCAATTAAAACATGAAGAAAAAAGACCAATAAAGTGAAACCATTTGGCATCTAAACACATCAATTAATGAGAAAGTATCATAGAATATCTCTGCATTCAAACAGTAAATTGCTGAACTATGATATTTTATAGGGCAGCCATTTACAGATTTAACAGTTCAGATCTAAAAGCTTTAAACTTAAAAGATGCCCATGCTGATGGAACCTGCCAAAACTCTTGACTAAGTTGACACAGATAGAGATGCAGCAGTGCACTGAGACACACGCTGTGCTGCCTGTATCTGTAGGCTTCAGAGCGCATGATTGGCCTCATCTTCCTTGGAGAGCTCAGCGGTCACATTTTCCATCTTTCTCATGGAATATCATTGAATATACACTTATGTTGTAGACTTGATTTGAACAGTGCTGAAAGAATAAATGCAGTAATTTGATCGTGCTGTTGTCTTGTCTTGTTCTTAGTAATACAGACAAACATTTGTATGTCTTATGACTATGTTCATTTTCATAAAAGCATTTTTTCTTCTGACCCAGACCGCTTTCATTTGTGCCTCTGTGTGGTTTGAACAGTCATTTCCAATTTATCAGGTTTTTTTTTTTTCATTATGGAGCAAAATTTTAATCCATTCTTGCAGATATGATTGAGAGAACAAGAACACCTATTGAAAGTTTGAATGAAGTCAGTGTTGTAATACCAGCACTTCAAACATCCCTTTTGTTTTTGACTTAGTCCCTTTATCTGGGGTCACCACAGGGAACAGCCAACTTATCCAGCATATTTTTTACACATCGGGTGCCCTTCCAGCTGCAACCCATCACTTGGAAACACCCATAAACACTCATTCACAATACGGACAAGTTTAGCTTACCTGATTTACCTGTACTGCATGTCTTTGTACTGGAGCACCCAGTGGAAACCCATGCGAACACAGGAGTCAGTCAATCTGAGATTTCAAGGCTGAAATTGCAATGTGTAGACTGAAATTCTGTTTACAAAGCCAGAAGAATGCTTGAAAGCACCCATGTCAGTGTTAACAGTGCATTATGAGTGATGTAGTATCGTCTGCACATGTGAGTCAAACTGGATTTCATTTACACAGCAGATGGAAAACAGGCCCATATTATTTGTATTGTAAAGGAACAGACCAAATAATTGGATCAAAATGTGAATTTGAGCATTAAGACCTGACATGCAGTTAGAACTATTGCAAGCAGATGCATTTTTCCGTCTTGCCCCAGCAGTTTGGTGCTGCACAGATTACAGTATGGCTGAGTATGTACACGTCTGTTTATATATGTCATAGAGCCCTGACAGTCTGTGATGAAGGGCATCACGCGTTATTCTCCATCATTATGTAATACTATGTTTGAGACTAGCTCAGTGGTAGAATTGTATTTTGCAAATAAATGACTTTAATGTTTAACAAATTTTATAGATTTTAGAGTGTACATGTGGAATTTTCAATTTAGTGTCATCTAGTGAATTTGAAATACTATCTAGACAAATACTTGTAAAGCTAGGAGTTAAAACTGACAGCATCCAAATTAGTTAAATGTGTCTTGCGCAGGTCCAAAATCCATCATGGAGTTGTTAAAAACCTCTGTTCCACCTGCAATATTATTACTACTATTATTAGAAGTTTCGTCTTTATTTGTGTTTTATCAAACCTATTTCTTATTTATAAATTGTGACAGCAACAAGTGGGCAGGTGGCTCATCTGTGCACAGTAAAATCTAATTTATACATCAGTATGGTATATGAACAATGGCAAGTTGCTTTATAAATCACAGGAAGTATGTGTATGTATGTATGTATATATATATATATACTTGATTGAAAAACAGGTATTAAAGCCAGAGGACACAAAAACCCAATAGACCAGAGGAGAAGACCCTGAATATGGACTGTGTCTGACTTAGAGACTAGGTCAGCCACACCTTTCAGGTTTAAACTGTCCAATGAGGAGGGAGGCCAAGCATTCAATCTATTTGTTTTTTTCAGGTTTGTGGCAAAAAACACAGAATGTATTAATTCAAAATAAATCCGAAAACACACAAAAAAACTTTTGTTTTAAAAGGAAATAATAAAATAATCTTTAAATAAGTCATAAAGTGTGATTTTCTTAACGCAACACATATTTATCAATTCTAAAGTGTACTAACAGTGGATTTCCAGGGATGCCAGATATTCCCAGATTGTAATTGTCATCTCAGATGTTGTGTTTGTTCTTGTTCTGAATCTCTGTTTTGAGGGCTTGCTTACGGCCATCCCTAAGGAAAAGACGTGAAAAGAAAAGCATGTCGAAGGAGAGCAAAATACAGTGTCTTAAAAAGGAAAGAGATGTTTGTATATGTTTGTGATTTGCTTGTGTAGGCATTCATGCATCTGGCAGAAAGCAAGTAAGATGGAATTCACACAATATCTAAGAATAACAGTAGATTTTGAACGTCATCTCAAAAATGAGACAAGTCCTTTATTTGAATACACTTGAATATTATTGCAATGTGTTTTTACCGGAGTCCATAGCACCCCTAAAAATGGGCCAAAAACCATGGTTATACATTGGCAAAGCATCCCAATTACATTAAATATCCATGTTTTGTTTCTTTTTGCTTTCACAGATACAGAAGCAGAGAGAAATGCACTAAAAGAACATGTCTATCCCAAACTAAGAGACTTCTGCAGAGAGAACTATGGCATTGAATTCCAGGTAAAAACTCAACAACAAAAAGATTTGTTTCTTTTTTTCCCCCATCTAACCTTCAGCCTGTTTGCAGGAGCTGAAGAGATTAAGTTTCTTAGGGATTATTATGTGATCTTAGTGCTGAGAGGCTCATGGAAGATGAAAGAATGCTTCTCTCAAACAGCATATGCATATCTCACATCGCCCTCAGGAACACGGCCCCAAATACTTCTCTCACTTCCACTCCTCTCCTTTGGAGTGGTATTTATAATGCAAATGCTTTCCTGTTTGAGAGAATGGCACAGTGGGAGATTTTTATCAAGCAATTTGATAAACAAATGCATGGAGTAAAATAAATAGTGTGGACATTGGCAGAGGCAGAGAGAGTAGTGCGAATGAACATAGGGTTGTTGAGTTTGGGTCATGAACCAGGTTATTCTATAGATGTTCGTTAATGTTTTCAAATACATGTTTCTTTTGGATAACCCAGTCTGTCTTTATCTTTATGTAAACTATCAGCAAATTCTATTTGCAATTTTAACAAATTCACCTAAATGTTGATAAGATGGAGACCATTCAAAATACAGTAAAATACACATGCATAAGAAAGGAAAAAAACCTAGAAAAATCCTCAAATTGTATTATTACTTATATGTGTCTAGTTTACTATTGTTTCCAAACACTGTAAAACTTATTGAAACAAGCTCATTTCCATTAAATAAAACCAATGGCGGAAAAACTACAAACATTTTTTACTCAAGTAAAGGTAGCAGTACTTCAGGTTAAAAGTACTTGAATACAAAGTCACCCACCTACAAATCGACTGAAAGAAAAGTAAAAAGTAGTTCAAGACAAGTGTACTCTATTAACTTTTAATAACATTCACTTTTCACAACAGTGGTAGGTTTTTTCTAGTATCTCTGAGTCATCTCTTCTTTACATTTAATAAGCGAAACTTATTAAATGTAGAAATTTGTGTCCTCATCATTGCTAGTGTGTAACAACTGAAGTAATATATTTTCAGAACAATTAAAAATTAGCTTTTTGACCACAACCATCACTTACTTGAGATCAGGTAGAGGGGAGAAAGACACAAGAAAACATGGTTCTAGTTTACAGGGACTCGGCTATTTTGGAGAAAAATTTCAGTGATTTTTTAAAAATGCCAGATATAGAAATTGTACTCTAATATTGTTGGAGTTTTCTTCTCAAACTACAAATCTAATGACTTGTGAATTATTCTGATCATTTGGCTAAACATATGTTATGACATATGTTATGGACTAGATGGACAATTTATGTAGTTAACACAACTTTTTGCTCATTTAACACTTTTTTAGAGAAAAAGCAGGTTGAGCCTCAGTCAGTTTTTGACTCGAGTGTGAAAGCACAATATAACTTTTCGCCTTTTTCCACCAACATAAAAAACTGTTACGTTAAATTAACATTACATTATGTTGACATTAAATTAAAAATGGCAGTCAGCAAAATGCTCTGTTTAACCCCCATCACCCAATTAGCCTTCTGCATACTGTCCATTTGAATCCCATACTTTCTGATCTCGTCAGTGACCAAACTTGATCCGATATAGAAAGCCCATGTGAGTTTACGCATGTCTGCCCCATAGACAATGCCTTGTTTAAGACCATGCTCATGTACCCATGTAGTTTATAAATATACCATCCAAAATTTTGCTTGGGATCACATATTAGAAGATTTGTAATTTTTATTAAAATTACTGCCATTCAAATAATCAACTGTCTAATCAATTCACTTGCTTCTGATTAATTTCGGGTCAATGTAATCATATTTTTGACTGTCATACAAAAAAGTCCTGTTTTTACTAAAACTTGATGTTGGCCTTTACAAACCAATAAGTGCACAGAGAAGAGCTTCAGGCATCTGCAGATCACTGATAATGCTTTTTGGCTGCCATGACTACTGCAGCAGTATGATTAGTGACCTTGATTTAAGTAAAGTTGAACTCACTGATTTGCATGTCTAGATACTGATTAATTTGAGGCAGAAAAGATTACTCTAGATTGAACAAAGCAATGGTGATCCAAAATGAATCATGCACAAAAATCACTAATAGTCTGGATGATGTCCACCACTTGACTATTAAAGGCAAGGCAGCCAATCAGCAGTAAGCTGTTAATGCATTGAGAATAAGCATTCAGAATACAGGAAAGCAGTAGTTTCTCTTTTCAAGTCTATACCCATCTTAAGGTCTCCTCTGCATTTGCTGCAAGCAGAGGTCAAAAATGAGTGCACAGACCTTCTCCTGAACGCTAGATTACGCTTCGGTAAACTGCAAGTGAACTCAGCCCACATGGTGGGGCAGCTGCACCTAACTTTGTGTGTGAGGTTTTATTATGTAGAAGAAGAGTGAACCCATCTGTAAATGTAACCCCAAACTATTCGTTAGTCACATGAGCGCTAAAGTACTTTGACAAAAATCTACAGCTTGCAGAAGATGCATTAGGTGTGTAGAGACCTTTAACCATTAGCTATTTTGCCTGAAACTGTTTTGATCTGTAAAATGCAGATCTTCTCTGAAGATATTTACTCATAATAAATAACACTGATTGTGAATCTATAAGGTCTGAATGTCATAACTCATTACGTATATGAAAAAAAGACTTTGTTGCATCCAGAAAAGAGGTACTAACCTGAGAAAGTGTACTGGGAGAAAACATTTAAGCCGTTTGTCTTGGGGTTAATTGTCTTGCTTCAAGTCCTAAAGGTGCCTGAGCGGGATTACGACCTCTGTAACAATCATTTGGGGGCTCATTCACACTCCCCAGCAGGCTATGAATCCAAAGTCAACCTCTATGGTCACTCTGGGAATTTAAAGCCTGCTGTGTTTGTGCTTCATGCTGGCAGGGACACATTGGATCTGTCAGCACTCATCGCAGGTTCAGCAGATGAGAAGGTGAGAAAAGGAATGGAAAACAGCTGAAGGGTAAACAGGAAGAAAAAGTCAGATGAAAAGATAAAACGACAAGATACTAGCATTTGGTTCTCTCTGGGTTTGGAGGTTTTTTTCTCACTGTTGGTGAACTGATACACTTTTCTATAGAACGCAGGTGCAGGTATTCAGTTTTTCTTTTGGTAGTACATCAATAAGCAATTTGTTAATAAGAATTTTTTTTATGTTTGGCACTTGCTCTCTCACTCAATCTCACACTCACTCTCTGGCTCTCTCTCTCTCTCACTCTCAAACACACACACACTCTCTCTCCTGCACACTCTCTTTTTGTCTCTGTCTTTTGTTCTCTCTCTCTCTCTCTTTTTCTCTCCCTGTCTTTCTCTCTTGCTCTGTTTCTCTGTCTTTTGCTCCCTCTCTCTCCCTCTGTCTTGCTCCGTCTCGCACTCGCTCTCTCCCTCTCTCTCTCGCTCTCCAGCTCTGTCTCTTCATCTCTCTCATTGTCTGTCGGTTTTTCCCTCTCTCTTTCTCTCACATAAAAAGAGAATAGAACAATAATATATTCTCTCACATACTCTCAGTCTCACTCTCTCTCTATCTCTCTTTGGCTCTCTCTCTCTCACTCTCTTTCTCTCTGTCTTTTTCTCCCTGTCTCTCTCACACACATAAAAAGAAAATTGAACAAGAAGATATTCTCTCTCTCTCTCTCTCTCTCTCTCTATTTGGCTTGCTCTCTCTATCTCTCCCCATCTGTCTCTCTCTCTCTCTCTCTCTCTCTCTCTCTTTCTCTTACACATACTAAAAAAAAAGAATAGAGCAAAAAGATATATTTAGAATTGAGTTGATTCAAAATGAAGAAAAGTCAAATGGTGTGATGTTAAAAATAAATTTAGTCTCTCTTTCACAACCCCCTTCACATATTTAAATTGAGAAGGCAAGTATAGGCTAGGCAGCTGGTTGCCATAGAAGTAGTCTAATTGCAGAGGCACTCAAGAGCACTGCATTGTGGGTAGTTAGTGAGATGAGATGGAGGCATGGAGATTGGTGACTACTCAGAGTGCTCGAGAAACATGGTTCTCTCTGCAGGGTGGTTGAGCTAACAGCCCCTTAAATCAGTGGACTTATGACAGGACTTTTCATTCCTTGCTTTCAGCCTTTCTGTGTCTTGGGCTTTTCATCTTGCGGCGTGTTCCTATTTCCGCCATACTTTTAGCTCTAGTTGAAGCTTGTGCTCTTTCGTGTCTTCTTCTGTTCAATAATTGATTTTAAACATAAGATATAGTGTTCTACAACAGAACACATTGGAGGATCATATTTCTGTTCTAATTGGCCCTTAATGGGGGCCATCAGCGGACTCATTTATCTTCTTTTAAAGCGATACATTCATGTGCAGAGGCCAGAAGAATGATAAATCATAAATGGTCTCTGGAGAATCTGTGAGCCTTTTCATCAGGCTGAACTGGCAGCTGCATTGTAAATGATGTTTGTATCCTTGGCTCAATCGTTTGGGTTCTCATCATGAAGTCTGCTCGTATCTCTGGGATATCTAACAATCTGGCTTTTGAGCTATTTACCATTTAGATTACCATTTTCTATTTTACAGAAACTAAGATCGCCGGAGGCAGCCACAGCAAAAACAAAAACAAAAAAACTTTACTTTAGATTCCAGATTCCATCAATACAGCAGATCAAATGGTTGCATATTGGGTATTCGTTGTAGGTTTTAAACTTGTTCGTGGTAGTAAATCTAAAGGATTTTTGTGTTGAATAAAAATAAAACTTTGAAAATCTATAATTTATATTTCTACATTTTAAAAAGATATATACTTTTTGCTTTCATTTAACTTTATGTCATGATATATATAACTTTGTAATGTTAGTAACTTGTGCTTAAAATACAATTTGACACTAAATAGGGTAATGTTTGAACTTATTTAGGCTTTACATTACGGTGAAAGTTACTTACTATTTATTTTGTTCCTTTCCTAATAATTGCTTGCTGCTGGATGTTGCTATGCATACTTAGTAGAGGTGCGCATCATTGGTGGAGGTAGACATTTACAAACATTGAAGCTCATTATATAATAGAAGTTTTGAACAATACTAAAGAGTTCTTCTCATTGTTTTAAAAAGTAGGACAAACTGTTGAAGGACTCGAGCCTGTGACCTCAGCTTGCCTAGTACACTAGTTCCCAACAAGTATGCGTGCGTATTTATGGGTTTTGTTATTATATTGTTACCGTGAACACCCTTTGGCTTTAAACTGGCCAAAGCATGGGATGACATTTTTTTTGTAAAATCAAAAATAAAACAATTTAAAAATTGTCTTTATTTGGTCGTTTTGAATTAATTATGAAATATTTAATTTAGTCCAAATCTGAAAATACATGACAAATTTGAAAGAAGAAAAAATAGTTGAACAGTACAAGACAAAACCCTGAAACATTTGGTTTTGAGAATAGTTCATCTTTTCTTTCATTAAATACATAAAAAGGTTACAATTTCAGTTTATGTCCATTAAAAAGAATGCATAGTCTGAAAGGGTATGCCATCATTTTTTGTTTCTTGCTAGGCGTTCCACTTTAATTGAGCTGTTTTCATAGATCATAACGTTGTAATTAGTTTGTCGCTTATACATTAGTGGATCATTAAGTAGACAACAGATGGTGTCATTTGAGAAGTCAGTTGAAGATACTGTTCCCTGAGATCATGCTTGTATTTGGATGTGGGAAATTTGCTAAGCCATTAAATTCCCTCATATGGTGGACTTTGCTTATGCATCCTCTCACTACAAATCTGATGACTTTGTAGGCTTAGTTTCCCAAAATATCTCTGTTTTGCAGAACATCACAGCTTTTCTAACATCCGTCAGTTCCTTGATTAATTTTCTCAGCTTTGTTTTTGTGAAAAGCATCAGATGCATGCTAATTATCTCCTTATGTGTCCTTCTCTAGTCGCACAGTGAGACCGTTAGAGGATGTGTCTTTCATCTGTGTTGTCATGTCCAGATGTTCAGGCTTATTTTATCATCTATATCCCTTCTTATCAGTTCTACCCAGAGGCTGTGCTGTCACTGGCTAATTGCTAGCTTTGTTGGTAGTTTACATCCATCAAGCGCAGTGTGTGGAAGTGTTTGATCATTTATACCTGTGTTTCTGTGAGGTGAGAAACCAGACAAATAGCGATGACTTTTTTTAATAATAATTATTCTTTCACTCTGCTAGCACAATCAAGCTCATAAGGAGACTCCTGTTGCTCGCAATTCTCCATCAAACTTTCTCTGAAGTTTTTGTTTTAAAACGTTGATGAGTAAAATGGCAGACATGATCAGGTATCATGGAGACAGTATGAACTGACTCAGGACAACTGATAAGAACTAGAAAAATCTAAGTACCATTTGTTCATTTCAATTTAACACAAAGTGTGATAGCACCAAATCTAGGCATTTTTTTCTATTATTTATTTTCAAAACAAAATGAAAAAAGGAAAAACTATTTCATCCTGTGTTCAAAGCAAAAAATACAAAATTAAATTGCAAAGCGCATCAATTTTTTATTTTCTTTTTGGGGATGCTTAGCCTGGCCCAGAGGTCTTAATTCATTCACGCACCCCAACGGCGGCTGATGAGAATTTGCCTAATACAGTCAGTTCTCTATGGTGACGAACATAAAATCTTGTCACGCTCATTTCATCTCTCAATGCCCATTTTCCTGCAACAAGCCAAAAACTCAGTCGGTGACTTCATAGAACTTGAAATTGTTTTTCCTTTTTTAATTTTTATTTTGAAAATAAATAATGAAAAAAACAAATTTGCTTTTTTTGTTTTTTTATTTTTATCAAATTAATGAATGGTGTCCAGATTTAACATATTGTGGTGCCCCACACATATCACCCTTAAACTCATGACTTGAACTGGAAAACAACTCATGAAGCCAGTCTGAGACTTGTTAGTACTTTGATAGGAAACCTTAAGGGTACACGCACGCACACACACGCACGCACGCACGCACACGCGCACACACACACTAGTACCTGGAGAAATTAATCAATTTGTTTAGGATGGCCTTTGTATGCTGGATTTTTCGTATGTCGAACAAGTTATAAAATGCATAACATGTTACAAACCACAGAGAAACAACACTTAAAATAAAATAAAAAATAATGGAAAGCTAGAGAAAAATTAACTAGGATTTTTCAATCAAGTACACATTATAAGTCTAATAAATAATTATAAAACAATTAAAATGGAATAAAATAAATGAAAAATAATAAGCCTTACCTTTAGAGAGAGGTGAGGTGGGGAAGTGTCAGTGGAAGTAGCAGAAAAGGAAAATGGATGGTAGAGAAGAGCCATGACCGTAAAAATACGCTTTGCCAATAAAGCAACACAAAAATATTGCAGAATTTACCAACACAAAACTAAAAGCATGCCTTAAAAGAAGGGGAGCACTTCTGGGGAACCCATCATGTGTATAATCTAGTGGTTCTCAAATAGTGGGGCTGGTTCCGGGACGGAGAACAATCACTTCTTCCCTGATTAATTTCAATATTGGCCTATACCATGTAACAGAAAACATAATAGAAAGTATTGTGTAAATAAATTATATTTATTATGTTTTAATTCTAACTAGACAACAAACATTTATTTTGTATTACAAGTGGAAATAACCAGATAAAAATACTTTTTCCTAGGTTATAGTGAATGTCATGTCTCAAGGGGAAGGAGCCTGATGGTACTGAGGATGTATATAGAGGAGGCAAGACTACAGAAGTAGTTCTGGTAGATTTGAACAAAAGATTAATTGTGTATATTTATTGAAGTTTGGACAGTTTTTGTTTCATTTTGTTCTCACCCTACAAGTAGATTTCTGGTTGGCACTGTAAATATTGGACACAGTTTGAAAATAAAATCTGTTGAGATCTATTGAGGATATTGAGAATTCATATGCTTGAAGAATTCATATACAATTAAACAATTAAGCCAAACACTGAACAAGATAAACCTTTCGAGCATGCGAAAACCATTAAAATGTGATGATATTTTTTTCATTGTATGTGAATATTTCTTTGATATTTACAGATTGTGAAAGATTAACATTGCACTATCGGTCATTGTGATTTCAATCTTTCCACTTTTGAATGTTTTTAAGATTTATTTAGAAAATTAAAATATGATGCATATTGATTAAGTAGCTATTTATATTAAGTTATAACTAATTGATTTAATAAATTGATTTTTGCTTGATTATAATTAATTTTATTTAATTAGTATTATCTTCCAATTCAGGCTCACAATGCATACTTTCATGATATTTTCATTAGAAAAAATTTATTTCTTCTTAGAAGCCTGAATTAGCATAGAGGGCCGCTCTGAGGGTCTTACAATATGTAGGCAGTCTTGTGTGTTTTATGATCTCTTGGATGGGAGCCATGATTGTATTAGTTAAATGAAGTCTGGAGAAAGGCAGAGCTCACAAGGGCTTGGTTTATGTCAGATGAGCAAAAGTAATGTCTTTGGGGTTCTAAATAGCAAGCACAATAAGAATGACATCACAATTTACTGGACTTACTTGAGATTGTGAGAAAGACGTGACCAGCATAGACACATTAAATCAGCATCAAATTAGAGGAATCACACACTCACATGCTGAACAGATGTGATCTGTGCACAGTGACGCACACACCTCCATACACACTCTGGTGCAGTACGCACATGCACACATACACACACTCTTATATATAGAGAGAGGGAGAGAGAGAGAGATTCCCCTGCAGCATGTTTGGGGTTTGAATTATTTGCACCAGTGACAGTGATTCTGACAAATGTGTCCAGGGATATTCCTGTGTCCTACCATACTGGTGCACAGGAAATGTCCTGTCTCTCGTCATCAAATCTTTTACCCCATACACACACAAACACATGACCAAAAAGCCATATCTTTATCAATCTTGTTCTGTTGCTATTTTATCGTATTTATTGGTTCAACTTTTTAGAAATAAGTGTTTTTGACCATGCCTTAATGTAAGTTTTCGGTATTCAATTTTATTAGGGGTCATAACCTGATTACTTTTTTCTTTGCTGTTTGACAAAACTGAGCCACTTAGCACCAAATCTAGTCATTCAGCTTGCAATCATTGGGGAACCTGTTTTGGTTACATATATACATATATCAATATATAAAATTTTCTTTGGGGGTTATTTTAGTCGTTTTATACACTCTAAACCCAGATCATTTGAGCTTACTCAAGTGAATTTGCATAATAAGTTACTTACATTTTTTTGAGTAATGATAGTTTTCATAGTTTTTAAGTTTATTGTTTGTAAAATAGTAGATTTTGGGCCTTGTTTATATTGATTAAAAAAAACTAACTTACATTGTTCACTTGTGCACTTTTCAATTGCAATTATTAAGTCAACCAAATAATACATTTGTTTTAGTAGTAATCTAAACTACTATAATAATTGAAGTTTTGTCTCACCACTCCAAGTGGGCCGCTGATGAGCAGAAAAGATCTGGATCCAACCTTAAATGATAATGGTAGCAAAGACATTGTTTGCAAAGCTAGAGATTATGTTGGAAGAGACATAATCATTTTCAAATATTTTTATTTATCATATTCTCTAATTAAACCTGTTTTAAGGCAAAGTCTTAGATCATTACTATTGCATCATTCAATACAGAATTACTGTGAGAGCTATTTCCCCACATTGCGCTCTCAACAATGATAAATAACACCACCATAAACAAAACACACAATAATAAATTAAACATCAGAAACACATTTTATAACACTAAATTAAATATTTACATGGCCAAATTATGATAAACTTTACACAAACAGCTTTTTAACAGGAACTTGATTACCCACAGTGCATTGTAAACTTTTTAATCTTCCAATAGGTTAATTTTGTTAAACTTGAATGAGATATGTCGCATAACCTAAAACAGCAGTGTTCAGCTTCCATGGAAAATTACATTTCACAAAATCATAAATATCAAAAAAGGTCTAACTACTTAATGTTAACTAATATATGCTTTTTGTAATGTTGTAAATTAATACAAATCTTAATTGATTAATTAGTTACAACATTCAGGGTTATAGTGTAGCTCTTTTCCATGTAAAGAACTAATTGTTCTAAATGTGGTTGGTTCTAAATATCAGTTCTGAATAGGATTTTTGAAGACTGGTGCTAATTTTTTATCTACAAATGGATAAATCTTCAATGCTCCCTCTGAGCCAGAAGAGTAAATAAACAATGTCTTCCCATTTTTATAATGAACACTCAACCACGCAGTAATTAGAATAAATAAAATGTGCTTAAAAATACTATGCTAGTGCCATTGTATTGTATTGCTACTGTACTCTCTATGTATATTTAAACAGCTGAAGGAAACATAATTTTGAAATATGACATATTATTGTTTAGGAAATATCTCACCAAATCTGTCACAGATTAGCTTTTTTCTTATGCTTCATTTCATATCACAGTGGCTGCAAATAAACATCTTGTCAACACAACAATAAACTAATTGAAAATCCTACTTTTTTTTTTGCACTGCCTTGTTTTTTTGTGTGCGTGGAGATTTTGTATTTTTGTTTTTTTGACTTTCCAAAATGGTTTTAAACTTTAAGCGTATGTTCACAAAATATTTTTGGCTTTCACAGAAAGCAAAAGAGGCAAATTAATAGCTAATTGTACAAAATGAATTACGTAGTATTTTTAACTAACTATAATTAGACTACTATTATTAGATTTTTTCACACATTAGTCCCAGAAAAAATTCCAGAATGATCAGCTCATGTACTGTTTTGGTTTAAGCTGCACACCAATCTCAAACAAGCTTTGACCAGCTTAAACCATATTCTAAAACACAGATCAGTACTTCTAGAATTTTCACCATGGTGTACCTATTTCTAATTTTCTGAATGTCTATAACCGGGAGGTGGGTTGCTGTGAGACGTGTTGCCCTTAATACATCATTCTGCTACTTAGTTAAATGATATGTCAAACTTTAATATCCTGCTATTGACTGGGCCCACTTGTTCTAATTACTAGCACCTTTATTGTTATATGTGAATTGGGACATTGAATGTTTATGGATACCAGTTGGTAACAGTATGGAATAAATTGTGGCTCAGCATGTGAGAGCATTCAACTGACTGTGGGAGCACATTTCTAGTTTTGCTCAAATCTATTCCATTCCCTTATTCTCATTCACTCTCTCCTCTCTCTCATTTCCCTCCCTGTGGTTTTGTTTAAAGTGCTAATGGAATCTTAAAGTAGAAATAATTCTCTTGCAGGCATTCTTAACTCCCATGTGATGTGTTGCTTGATATTAAAAAAGATAAGGCTTTAGTTAAGAATGCCAGCATATAGGTCTACAAAAATATATTTTTGGAGTGCCTTTGAGAAACATGGAAAATGCAAAACCTCCCTGAATTCTTTCAAGTTGGCTGTCTTTAATAGAGCTCTTTTTTGGCCTTTATTAATAATAGTAATAATAATAATAATAATAATCCATTGTATTTGTTGAAACCTTTCATGACACCAAGGTTGCCTTACAATGACAAAACATATACATAAAACCAACACAGTTATTATTCAGGTTAAGAAAAAACTAAGCTACTCAGGATATGCCTCCCTAAATAGAAAAGTCTTAAATCTAGATTTAAAAACATGAGGGGGCTGCACAGCTGATGGCACGATCCCCAAAATAAGAATTAGAGGGAGGTGGAAGAGTAACAGTAATAGAAGATCTCTTAGTTAAATTAGTGCCACCCATTTAGAGGAGTATTTTGAATCGAGACCATTGTTTAATTAACTGGAAGCCAGGTGTTTGAGAACCGGAGGGATGTGCTCAATACATGGTGTCATGACACGGGCAGCAGCGTTTTGAATAAGCTGCAGTTTGTTTAGTGTTTTGGATGGCAATTCCTAAAACACACTATTGCTAAAGTCGAGGCATGAGGTGACGAGTGCTTGAACTAAAATATCAGCAGCAAAACTTGCAAAGCTTTAGTAGAAGTCAGTTTGAGTAAGATTGTTTTTCAGTGGGTAATACCCTTTATTTCATACTTCCAACTTGCCTACAGAAAAAAAATACATTTAGGTTATTAGTATAGGGATTAGTTTTCTTTTGAAACGGCTAATACTCACACGATAGCTTGTAAAAATGAGTCCTCTTTTAAGCTTTAAAGATAAATCTGCCTAGTTATTTGCTCATAGAGTAATCTAATTCCACTTCCCCCAGTTCTTGTAGGATTCACCATTTTCCTTCGACTTCCTGTATCGGTTCAGATTGGGATTTATTTGCTCACTCTTCAACATCTAGTTCCTCTTGGTGAATAGCGAACCTACAACTGAAAAACTAAATATTGATTGCACACAACACAGAAAAATGGAGATCCTCTAAAGAGTGCTATTATTTATGCTGTGTATGTGAAAAAATGTAATCCATGAAAGAGCAATCTAACTACAGAAGCATGGCAAAAACGAATTATTGTAACCATACCACAAGGCACCCCAAATCACATTTGCTCCCAGTCTCCTGAGTACTAAACTAGGGACACTTGGTCTCCCAATCAACTCAACCCTATAAAAGCATGGCTCTTCCACCCTTGCATCATCCAGTCTCATCAGACCAGATGCTACTCCAGTGTGGTGACTTGGTTTTTTTTCTTCCTTTTTTATCCACTTTGTGGTTACTTTGTTTTAAAAAATAAATAAATAAATATTTAAGTTTCACTTACCTCGTTGGCATTCTTCAGTTCAAAGGGTGACAAATATAAAGTAAATAAAAAAATATATATGTTTTTGCCTTTTTCCAGTCATAACCTCTATCCTCCATCACTAAAGTAGTATAGACAGGCATTCAAAAGTACTTGTTCTTAGTGTCGCTTTTTTGTAAACAGAATGAATAAATAGTTAACTAATTGAATAAAGATAATAATAATAACAATAATCATATTTTATTAATAAGATTGTATTACTCTAAAACTGTATTTCATTATATCTACATGTGCAGTGAAATGGGACTTGGGACTCTTCATCTGCTGTCTCATAACAGTGGATTTGAAAAAGGGGCTCAATTACAATATACTTTCATATCAATTATTTAAATTATGTTTAATTTAAAGTAATTATTTAATTATAATTAAGTTTATTTGACATGTGTTCATGTTGACTTTATTAAAAAAACAATATTTATTACTAATAAGACGTTCAATTTATATAGAACTTTTACAGAGCTCAAAGACGCTTTAAAATATTATTCATTCATTCTGGTGGTGATAAGCTACCTTGGTAGCCCTCAGCTGCCCTGGGGTAGTCTGACAGCCTCCTGCCCACCACCAAACACACCCCACCAGTCACACTCATCCATAAAAGGCAAGGGGGGTGAAGTGGCTTGCCCAGGGCCACAACGGCAAAATGGACCTGCGGGGATCGAACCGCCAGCCTTTCGGTTACAAGACGACCAACTCGACAACCCCATCTTTCTGCCCCGTTATTTCAAAATAGCTTTATAAGTAAAAATATAAAAAATAGAATTATTGTCAAAAGTGAGATTTATTTTTACGTTTAGTCATAAATGCTGATTACATTCATTTACAACTTATGTTTGTGAGAAAAAACAAGAATAAATATCTGTTCTGCATTTTATTTGCATGACCAGAACAGTTTGAAGGTCTAAAGAAAAACACCTACAAATCACTATTAAACATGTTATGAGGGATATATTGTGTGTGGTTTAGCTTTTTTTTGTTGTTTATAATTACCAGATGTATCTTGAAATGTAGAAATCCTCAGTGTTTCTATATTGCAAGATATAGTTTATAACATGTGCATCTGTGTTTTTTTTGTGTGATGTTTAGGTGGTGGACCTGTACTGGGGCATTGATCCAGAGGAGTGGGACAGTCCTGAGCTGCAAAGACTACGGATGAAACTCCTGGAAGAATGTCTAAAAACATCAGCCGGCCCATGCTTTGTTGTGGGTATATATGCAATTTCATTAAAACCTTAAACAGCAACTAAGGCCACTCTAAAGCCACTAAAATGTGTATCTAAGAACATTTTTTCAACACACAGCTTTGAAAATATAGAGCACTATAGTAAACTTCGTTAGCTTTCCACCATTAGAAATGTGGTCTATGTTACAACCCCAAAACACCAACACCATTTTGGGGCCGTAACAGTCTACAATCACACTGGTTTACTATATCGTGCCTTTTTTGCTGTTGGTTGTTGTAAAATTTTCTTGTGCTGAGATTTTAAATTTGAGCCATCAGATCTCAATTCAGGCGCTCTTGTCAGGCCAGAACCTTTTTTTGTCTTCAGTTGCATGAATTATCTCCCTCACAACAGAACACTGAAATAAGCTCATAACATTACAATCGAGAAAGTGAAAAAGACCAGTAAATGCAGGCATTGTGTTATTGTGTGTTAAACTGTGGGAACGTTATTAACAGCTCAGTCTGCAATCAGTGGGGAGAAGTGGAGACCACATGCAATTCCCAAATGGGATTGAAGCACTTCAGTTCCCTCACAGGATGAAGCTCTTAGTGCTTCCATGGGTTGTGCTCACACTCTTGTACACAAACTAAACCAGCAAGAAAACTCACTTTTGAATCTCATCATGGCATGGGATGAGGAAGAGTGTCATAGGGCTGGAGATGAGAGATCATGCAGAAGGGAAGAAAGTTCATACACACACACACACACACACGCACACACGCACACGCACGCACGCGTACACACGCACACACACACGCACACATGCTTCAGGACAGCAAGTGTACAATTTACAGATCAGTGGATTTTTAAGGATTATTCTGCCAGGCATGTCTGCACTCTCTTATGGAGGTGTGTGATCTCAAGCTGGGGTGCAAAATCAGTTCTCAGGTGTGGAGGAAGATTGATTTTTAAATTATTAAAATGTAAATGAGCAATCTGGCCGAGAGGATTGGGATCTAATTGGAGTCGAAGAGCAATGTTGAGTTGAGACATAATGTGTGTGAGTGTGATGGAGATGAGTGTGAGGTGAAGTGGAGTGTGAGAGCAGCTGAACAGCAGCACTTCTTGTCTATTCTTTCGTCCTCTGTTTGTCTCTATATCTCTGCACCAATGTTTTAAAAGGTTAGGTCAAATGGCTTTGCACCCTGCAACTTGCTTGCTGACCAAGCAAGTTTAAAACATGTATAATGATTGTAATAATAAATCATGACATTTTAAAAAGCTTTACATCGCGATTGAGGGACGTCAGTGAGCAGCATCCACCTGGATGGTGTGACTGCTGCCTCGTAAGCACCAGTTGATGACTTATCTGTGTGCAGGAGAGAGTTATGTAGCCAATAAGAATACAGGGAATTGTTGGGACTGGGGATATTTGGCAATCAGAAATGTGAAAAACAAAAAATGTGGTCGAATTTTATTTTAA
Source organism: Danionella dracula (assembly GCA_900490495.1). Lineage (NCBI taxonomy): Eukaryota > Metazoa > Chordata > Actinopteri > Cypriniformes > Danionidae > Danionella > Danionella dracula. The sequence goes on from UELW01000578.1 coordinate 1,712,476, forward strand.
CTTTTATGTTTAAGTTAAACATAATTAAAATCAATGATATATAAGTTTAATTTAATTTGAATAGTTGTTCATATTATCCTTAGAAAATTTTCAGCCTGTGGAAGACACATATGTTAATTCAACATAAATATTTTAGTTCTAAACTTTGATAATAAACTTCAAATAAACTTTGATCAATAAATAAACCAACTTTTTGACAATGACTAGTGCTAAACCTTTCAACTTTAAACTTTAGAGACTTATAAAGCTTGGTACAAATCTTTCTTTTTTTTTTTAGACAAACAGTTCTTTGACAGAACATGTTGCACATCTTAACATAAAAATAAACAGTAGTTTACTCCAGAAAAACAGACAATACAAGATTGATCTCCCAGGACAAAAGTGGGGGCAAATATCAGAGGCTACAAAACACAAGTCCTCTTGAAACATTTCTGAATTCTTTTATATTGTGAATTAAGCAACAATTTTTTTTTCTGTGATGTTCACTAATTCCAGAACTTGTCTTGGTAAAAAACACAAAGCGTGTTCACAAGCTCTCAAATGCATAGACAGTTTAGTCAGGTATTGGCAGATGACACTCAACAGAACAAGGAGTGCATAGAGCCATTAAATATGGTTGTACATAAATGAAAACTGGCAAGCTAGCACACAATTTTAAGAATTATTTTTAGAAAGTTTAATTTAAGTTTCACAAATTTGCTAACATATGTCCAAGTGTTTTGGTGCGCGATGAGAAGCATACTGGCTCTGAGTATTTTTTTTGTTTGTTTTTTTGTGTATTTATAGATTTGTGTATTCATTTTTTATTTATTTAGTTCATATATTTATTCATTTATTTGTTTGTTTAGCTTCATAGAAACCTATCTTTGGTGCCACTAATAGTTGTGTTTTTATCTTCTCGACTAACTCTACTTAATTTTCTTTTATCTCTCACTCTTTCATTTGCCTCTATATTCAGGGTGTTAGTGTCTAATTCACCTCTTCTTTTACTTTGATTAGGTTCTTTTCTTTCACTGAAACCTTGATATTGTTCTCTTTCTCCTCCTTTCATTTTTCTCTTACACTTTCCATCTCTTTTTAAGTTTGACCTTCATCCTTGTAGCGGGACGGACCACTTTCACCCTAATTAGCCTTTCTCATTCCTGGATAAGCTGCTGCCAGGTAAAGTGCAGCGTTATTCAAGTTCTGACCAGGACATGTTTCCATTTGCAGTTTACCCTTTGTTCCCGTCCTTGCACTGGGTACTGAAGTTTTCTAACATAATCCAAAAACAGAACCTCAAGTTGCTTGGTGTGCAAAAGCGTTGAATATGACCCAGAAAACATGCCACTTTAAAGAGACATTCAGATAATGTGTCTTTTGAAATATAATTATTTCTGTTCTTGCTTGGTCCACTTCATTCCCCTAGTTTGAACTAAATTAAGCTTTAATGTGCAGCAGGAGAGCCTTGTGGCCTAGATCAAGATTCATATGTGAGAAAAGGCTGGCTGTCTGTGTTATTTCAATGTTTTCCACTACTGTTTGTGTTAATTATACAGTTTAAATGATCCCCCTTTGAGTTCAAGAGGTAATCTGTTACCTCAGATTAGTTATGGTCTGGTAGATAAGGAGATCGACGGGAGATCTGAAAGTCACTGTTTCGATCCCCCGTTACCCAAAGTTGAAGGTGGTGTGAGTGATGAAACAGTTTGCTCACCTAACTTCAACAACCACAACTTGAGGTGCCCTTGATCTGCAGCTATGGCTGCCCACTGCTCCGGGTATGTGTTCAAGATGTGTTTGTTCTCTCTTGTATGTGTACACTGGGATGGGTTAAATGCAGAGCACAAATTCTGGGAATAGGTCATATATACATATCTGACCAACTGGTCACTTTTGTTCATCAGCAATCATGTTCATCGTTCTCGTTGGTCTAATTAAATTTAGTAGCTCTTATCTCTTGTGCCAAAATGAGATATGGCTCTTTCAATCTTCTACACCTCTGTAGTGAGAGATGGGTTTCTATGCTGGCTTTTTCCTAAGAGTGCTTCATTTTCTCATAAAAAGGAGAGAATGGAGGTCAGTGTGTAGTGAAAATAGTGTTCTCCCTCAAAGCTCGTTGGACTCCAAAGCAGACTTGACTTCAAACACTACTCCCTTTGGACCCTATCGTCTGCACTGCAATTGCAAGTATAGCCAAATACTTGAAGAACTCTCAAAGAGATCATTAGCATCATGCAGTATGATGAGCTAATACATAGAAGCATGTGTATTTTGGTTTAATTTTGAGTCAGAAATGAGGCTTTGATGAGAGATAGAGAGAGAGAGAGACATAGAGAGAGATACTGTATGAGACAGCTTAGCTCTGACAGTTCTGGGTTGCCTTTGCTGGTGCGTCTCCAGAGAAGCTCTCTAGGCAGATTGGAATTGTTTAATCTGGTTGTGACAGCAATAGATGGGTAAAATTGGAAAAGAGAGACTAAAAAAACCCATTTAAACGAGAAAATGAAAGCAGTCTGAGCTGCTGTATCTGTCTGTGTTTTGAAAGAAATTGCATTTTTTTAATCATTCAACCTCTCATAGCCTTGTTTTATTACTGTCTATTTATTTAAAAATTATTGTTTGCCAGTTTGCTACACAATAATCATCATTTTGGGTTGCTACATGGTTCAGTTGACTTTCAGCCTTATTTGAACCATATCAGGTTTGATTTTAAACTGTAATATGACAAGGAAATTAAATGACGAGCTCATCTGTGTGTGTTTTCAGGCTGAGTGAGTAAGTTTTTACTATTTAAATCCAGCTTATGAAGACTTTTAGCAGCCCGGATTGTTTTTTTAGACATAAGTAAAGCAACCTATTGACTAAAGTAACAGACATCATGTCATGTGATCTTTCATTATGGTTGTTTTTAGAAAGTAATGGAGGTTTTGGTGTGAAGTTAGAGAATAGAGTAACAAAGCTCACATTTAGACCAGGAATAAGGAGTTGACCGATTTAAAACTGACTTAAGAAAGTCGCCCAGTTATTTTAAAGACAACTTTTGTCAACTGCTCAAATCGTAACCATGACAAAAAGTCGATGATGTACATTATTCCTCCTGTTTTTTGTGGATATTCCCAGCTTTGCAACTACATCTAATGTGTTCTGATCTGTTCTAATGTGTAGTCAAAGTCTAACATGGTATAAGCTCTAGTTGAAACAATTCATAGTTTTAAAAAGAAAATTGATGCCCTTTGAAGTTAATCCTGAACAACACTCCCCACTCTCTCTCTTTTTGCTACCTACAATGCTCTCCAGTCTTACACTAGCGAAAAGCTTGACATCAAAGGCCTACTTGCAAAACGAAAAACTGGCTGTCACACAGCCCAGGGCAGAGACAGAGACAGCGAGAGAGAAGGAGACAGGCAGACTGAGCCAGAAGGACAGAAACAAGCATAAAGAGAGATGAAGGACTGTTACAGAGCTGCAGAACAACAGAAAAAGATGATGAGGGAATAAAGGCCCTAAGAACATGGCTAATATTACATCAAAGTGCATAGCCATTCTAGCACCTGTTCATGTGGCATCAAAGTGAAGTACACTATCGAGGGATGATGTCTCACAGTAAACAAAGCTCTCTCTTCCGTCTGCTTTAGATTTGAAGAGGATGTACAAATAGGAAGCATTATATGTAGTGCCATGCAAGATTTTAATAAAAAAAATTTTTTTTTGCTAATCAATTTTTTGCAGAGATGGTACTTAGATGGCAATAAAAATTCCTCTATCTCGCTCACCTACAGTCAGGTATTCTGCTGTAGACTTGCATAGCCTATGCTGCTTTCCAAACACTAGTGGTGGGGGAAGACGTATCAAAATATGCTTTAATTTTAGGGAAATGTTGTTAAAGACAATCCTCCAAAATGTATTTGAAGTATAGGAAAATGTTTGTTTTCCCAGTGATGGGTTGCGGCTGGAAGGGCATCCGCCGTGTAAAACATATGCCAGAGAGTTGGCGATTCATTCCGCTGTGGCGACCCCGAAAGGGAAGAAAGCCGACATGAAGATGAATGAATGAATGAATGAAAAGGTTTGTTTCTAAAAACAAGTGTCGTAGTGGTGAAGTCGTTCGTACTAAAACTCTTGGGAGTAAGTGGTTCGATCCCCACCAGATCCATTCTGCTGCTGTAGCCTTGGGCAAGCCCCTTCACCCGCATTCCCTGTATGGATGTGTGTGACTGGTGGAGTGCGTTTGGTGGTGGGCAGGAGGTCAGAAGTGTTCTATCATTGTAGGGTAGCTTATTACCACCAGTGTGTGAATGTGGAGTCAATGAATAATTCTCGGATAATTGTAAAACGTCGTTGAGCTTCTGGAAAAGCTCTATATAAATTGAAGGCATTATTAAAAAGTTCTTAAGAGTATAACAATCATTTGCTCCAGATAGAAAATGTTTTCACCATTTCACCACTTGTGATCTGGAACAGCTGCTCTGCAAGGCTACAACTATCTCCAGTAAGAGATGTACATAATACCTTGGCAGCAGGTTTCAAAATAGGGAAGGTGCTTTTCACCCTACGTGATGAAATGTCAGAGCCAGATTATCATTTTACTTTTTGTTTGAGGATGTGTGAGGTGTCTTGGGGATAACTCTCACTCAAGAACTAAACCTTAAAACGTATTTGTGCATTTTCAAGCAATATTATATTCTGTTATCCACTTTTCTATAGATACCTGTTGATATCTATCCTACATGTTGTAGAACAATACTGGATTTTTCTACATTTTCAAAGTAAAACAGTTTAGCAGCAGTTTATTGGTGAATTGTTTATTGCAATTTATTGATCAGATGACTGGAATGAATCTTGTAATTCAATGAGTCAACTCATAATAATTTGAAGTTAATCAATTAATTATTTTGGAAAACTTTACGGCCTTCTAAACTTAAAATATATTTTATTTACCTAACTTTTAAGCTATGCAGCAAAGATATGGCACATGTTTGCACAACATTTAAAAAGGCTGATCAGTGATTTGAACGAATATATATTTTCTAAGCTAAGCTAAATGGACATCCAATCTAAGATAAAACATAAACATCCATTCATTGACAAATGAATTCATACAGGGTAACCCAAAGACAGAAATAACAGTCTGCTCATCAAAAAAAATAATACCCTGTTTAAAGACTAATGAACACCAACAAACTTCAAAACATAATGATTTAACTCTGAATTAATTTTTCCTTACATTCAAGCAAGTCTGTGTGATGTTTTTTTTTATTCTGTTGGTTTGAAAGACATCTGTTTAGTTAAAGGAGCTTCTGATGTAGTGAAATAAGTCTCACATTTTTTCAGAGGCGATGTATGTCTGATGGAAACAGAGCAAGTTTGAGTGCACAGTCTTTAGATTCAGTCTTGCATCCCTAGTTCAAATGCCTTAATTAGCTTTTTGTTTAGAATGTGTGGATCTGGCGGTGCGATGCCCTTCACGGTAGTAAAAGGAATCACACAGAAATGTTGAGAAGAAGTCCTACAGTAGAAGAGAGGGAAGGATAAGGAAGTGTTTAGACTTGAGAGGAAACAGGAGGGCTCGCCTCTGGACCAATGGGACTGACCAAGGTGAGACATAGCAAGCAATGAAAGAGCTCTCTCTCTCTCTCTCTCTCTCTCTCTCTCTCTCTCTCTCTCTCTCTCTATCTTGATAAAGGACCTTTTTATAGTTCCTACAATGTTTAAGCAATCAAGTAGAAATCAATGTTTTTATTTTTTTTATATCTTGTTGACTGTAATTTCTACAGCCTGATTTAAAAAGCACACAAGTTTCGAGAGAAACTCAATTATTATGGGTCAAAAGCTTTGAGTTAGGGTGTCTCATAAAGCCTGCTCATCTTCCACATCCCATGTGGTGAGATTTCATGAAACTGAGAAGCCTGTAATTGAACCAAATGATTTCCTGACATGTTCAGAATTGCTGGAGGCTGAAATAGGTCTGAGCGAGATGATACCGTGCTGTTTTCTTTAGATGGTTTCATTATGGTATTTGATATCTGTATGTGTGTGTGTACGTGTCTTACGGCATCATTCATGGCAATTGTTAATTAGATCATTCGATTTTTAAATCATAAAATTGAAGTTATACTTTTGTGGTAAGGTGATTGTTATTTGTATTGATTTTTTGTTTATTTGTTATGTAGGTTGGTTGTTTTCATTTATTTGTTTTATTCATCCCTTAAATACAATACAATTTTCCTTGTCTTCTTTTTGAGTAATGTTTTAAATTACCTTTTGAGAGGCATCAGTCAGGCTCTTTTTAAGCACCAGAATTGCTCCAGCACACTTGACTTTGTAAAGGTAGACCTGCCTCATACTAATGCCGTGTATGGCTAAGTCCCTGGGAAAATGCAGACAAAGAAAGAATGTGAATGTAACACCATGAGTTGAAACAACAGAGAAAATGCTAACCAGGTTGACGTATAGCTCAAAATGAACAGTGGTATAAAGGTCACGTAAGCAAATCATTAAAATTTCACAGCAATAGCCAGTAAAATTCTGAATTAGCTGTCTCATAAATCATCTCATAGTGCCTCTGTCAGCTCTCTCCTGTGGGAAACCTGCAATTTTAGATGAGATATGAGGCAAGGCAAAGAAATTCTCTGCTCCTCCTCTTTAATCAGAGGCCACGATGTCTCTCGACCTCTCTTTCTCACCTCTGCAAGTCTCTGAAGTATAGGCTTATGAAGAAGGGCCAGATCATTAGTCTATATAGGCTTATCCAGCACAATTTGAAAGCTCTGTCATTGGTGCTAGTGGGCACAATGACTCTGGCAAAAGAGTGTATTGGCTCACTAATCTCAGCGGCATAGAAAACAATCTCAGAGGAGAAGCTAAATAGCTCAGGGTGGAAATAAAGCTGCCAGTGACTTTCTTCAAAGCTAGCAGCTGAAGTCTTTTAGTAGCCTTAATCCTCATTCATCTTTGTTTCAGATTATGTTTTATTTATTTTGCATTTTTTTGTTTTAACTGTCAACTGTAAAATATAACTTTTTATATTTAGGAGGTAATTTACAACATGTAATCAATATAACTGACCACATATGCAACAAAAAAAATACAGTGTAAATTATGAAATATTATTAAAAAGGACTAAAAAAGGTTTATTGTTTTTCCAAAGCAAGCAGGAATTGTTGTGTTAGCATCAATCAGTGCTGTACTTCAAACAGTCCTGCTTCGTAATAGCAATTCTAAGAATGTGGATTTAAATCTCACAAGTAACAATAACCTTTTTCTTCAGTGTAAGTCTCTTCAGATTAAAGTTTTTGGCTTATTAACCTTTACCCACATTGTCAAAAAAGAGTACAATTAGTTGTATCTAATTCATTCATTACTACAGCATTATTCATTAATTTTTAAACATTTTCAATTTATTTCCCCCAGGGTCTTATTGGAGAGAAGTATGGCAGCATTCGGGTCCCTGGCGAGGTGGAGTCAGCTGAGTTTGAGATGATTTTGGATGCAGCGGTTGAGGCAGGTCTGGACACCCGAATCCTGGAAGAGTGGTACTGTCGAGATGAGAACTCTGTTCCTCCAGCCTACTATCTCAAACCCAAAGCGGACATGCTGAAGAACTATCAAAATTCCGTAAGTCAAGAAAAATTTGTAACATTTGGAACTTTTTAAAATTATTTTTAATGACAATGTGGAGTTTGGAAGCCAAGCAAAAACACTATAGTCTTTCTTTTTATTTCTCTACTCTCAAACAAAACTCACTTCAAGTCGTTTCACACAAGAACCTAATATTTTAATCATGCAAGATCTTATTCAAAAACAAAACAACACTGAATGTAACAGAACTCAACATGTCTTAGTTCAAAATAAACAGCAATGAAGAGTAATAACCTCTTGAAACAAGGTTTCCCTGTTTAGCGTTGCACGAAACACTAAGCTGTCACTGAAAAAAATATTATACTGTGCCTTTTTACGTGTAAACAACCAGAATTAAAAAAACTTGAATACCATAACGAACTCCTCCACATCGAGAGGAGCAAGTTGAGGTGGCTCGGGCATTTGTTATAGATGACTCCTGAACGGTTCTCTAGGAAGGTGTTTTGGGCATGTCCTGTAGGTGTGGGGTGGGGTGTGGGGGGGTTTCAATGGAGAAGACACAATGTCTCCTGACTAGACTTGAAACATAGCCTTGGTACCCCCCTGGTAGAGCTGGAGGAAGTGTTTTTGGTGAAGGAGATTTGGACTTGTTCAGACTGGGACGAGGCCCTGTATAAGCAGGCGAAGATGAATGGATGGGATGGATGGATTAATTCATGGAAAACTATCAAAAGTAGTTTTAGAATTCCAAGGACGAAAAACAAAGTATGTATGTAGTGGAAACAATTACGTGTATGTAATGGAAAAAAAACCATACAATTGTTTGTATGGATGTAGAATAATTGCATAAATATCTTAATTCAAATTTAAGAACATTAAATTTAAGATTTAATGTATTTTACAGTTTTATTCCTAAAAATCCCCTGCAAATTCTGAACTTTTATAGATATAAACCTTTTTTTAACAATATAACAAAATTGTCCTCAATGCCCTATATTGTACCTTTAATGAAATGATTGCAGCTGTTGTCCTCTACATAAAAATAATACTGTAATAGGTTCCATATTTCATTACAAACTTAATAAAGCATTACTGAAACAAATGAAAACTAAAATAAAATTAGGGTTAAGGTTAGGGCCTTGGGTGTTACGTAACTGGTTCAAACACAGATTCTTTAGAAACTAAAAGTGGCCCATGTATTAAAACAACACTATTAAATCTAAAACAGCTCAATTCAAAAATGTTACACAATCTTCTGAATGTAAGTTACTTGAGAGGGTACAAAAAACTCAACATGCAAAAAACCTGACCCATACCTTGCCTACACATGCAGAAGCAAACACACACAGGAGTGACCTGTAAATGTCACCAGTGCTGTGTCTGTTTACATGGAGCACAGTGGAAATGGCAAGCACCAGAGAGAACACTACTCACCACCCGTAGAGTTTATTAGCTTCATAAATTCACTTTGTCTTTCATTAAACCTGACTCGGGCTCTCTTCCTTCCTAACAGTGTCTCTCTTTTTTATCACCCGCAAACACATTTTGGTCATACAGTGTGTGTATAAATCAGGTTTCAACACATAGTGGCTCCAAATTGAGGGAGTGTGTGAGGCTCAGGGTCTCTGTTGGACTAAAATGAGAAAAGCAGCAGGCTTTGAGTTTCTACCTGTACTCAGCAAAAACACCCACTGGTCCCTTTCGCTCTCTCCTTATACGCTCACTCTCTTGACAGATTTATTTTCTCTGTCTCTCTATTAGGTGACTCGTTTCATGACAAACAAGTCCTGAAACGTTATATTAGAAAAAACAGTGTGGAGGCGGCTTTCAATTTCTCTGTGCAGAAAGACAGAATAATTTGTATTGTTTGGTGAACTCTGAAAACTGGAGAACTGCCGTTCCCTTGCAGGTTCCTGTTCCTGTGGATATTGACACATTAAGTGTGTTTTTTTATTTTAGGTAGTTTGGCCTATCGGCTGAAGTTGCCATGACCTTAAACCTTGTCAGGTGTTTAGTGGGTTATTAAGTGTTCCCCTGAAAAATTCAATGTCCCGCCATGTGCTTTTACTCCACAGATGGAGTCCAGCAGTGTTGCAAAATCAAAGAATGACAAGGCATGGAGAGCGGTCTCTGAGGAAATCAAGAGGATCTTCAGGACCTCGGTTTTACAGCTACAAGAGAAAGGCACTATGAAGAGCGCACAAGCCAAGAAATTTCTCTGCTCTGGTAAACCCCCAATAAAATTACAGCGCAAATGGATAATATATGTCAAGTGTTTCTCTGCATGTCTGTAAATGTTTAAGTGAGTTTCCATCATGTTTCTAGTGATTTAATCATTCCAAGTTCTAAAGTAAGAACATTGACTGTAGACATCTATACAAACTACTCTCACATTCAGATAATTGAGTAATTCTAGGTCTTGTGTCCACTTAATAAGATTTATTTTGACTTTAGTGTAAGGTTCGATTCACATGACAGCAATCATTTAAAAAATAAGCGATTGTTTTTTTACAGTTTGACAGTTGTTTTCCCCCATTTAAACATGCAGTCCTTTAGTATTGACAATGAAAGCTGACTTATTGGCTTGGTCACCTCTTCAGGCATTTTATTTGTTTCTGAAGGTATTCCAATGCTTTTTTAAATAGAGCAGTATGTCTGTTTAGACAGACGTCGCTTTCGCTTGAATCCTCTTGTTCTAATACTTGTCTTCTTTTGAAACCATTTATTTATTATGTTCCGACTGTTTGTAATGTTTGTGCCAAGGAGATGGGGGTTGAACAACAAACATGAAAACAGTAATAAAACCAGATAAATGTCATGATACAATTTGTTTTCTAACTATTTATTATTATTATTAGTAGTAGTAGTAGTAGTAGTAGCATTTGTAGTAGTATGTCAATAAGTTGGCATGAATCATCATTAGTTAATGTATGTGGTAAAAGTCACCACCTAATAACAATGAACTAATTATGGCCTTTTTAATTTTTTGTTTTGCATTTTATTTCTCCCATTGATGATTTCAATACAGAGATAGGTACATATCTTTATTAACTGATTTTGATTCATTATTACTTCCTTATTGGTAGGGGTCACATCATCTCCTCATTATTTTAGTATTAATTATATTTCTATCTAACCATTTTAGCTAAGTAGCAATTAATGACTGAATTAATTAACAAACATAATCAAATCATTATTTAAGGAAGTAATTAATGTATTAATTCATATGACTCATATGATTCATATGTACAGTTTTACCAAGGTCCTCATTTAATGCATATCATTAAAGCATGATTCATTCATTAATCAATTTTTAATTTATGCAATTACTAATGATGATTCATATCACCTAATTGTCAATTGTCAACCATATTACTATTATCATTATTTTTTTATTGGGTAATGTGGGAAATGTGACCTTGTTATCTGTATAATGATTTGGACTTTTACAAAATGCCTAAAACTGGGCTGGCACCCTCCAACAAATTTCCCAGAAAAAAAACCTTTTTTTAACAGCATCCTTTCCCTGAGATGCTGATATTGCTACAGATTTATTTGTTCTCTTCTATAATCTGCATTTCCCATTTCAGTGTTCTCTAAATGTTTTCTCACCCGACACTTTTCCTATCCAGCCCTTTCACACTTTTTAGTTCAAGCTGTAATGTCATGGTTTCAAATGGAGATTGGCTAAACTTTAGATTGTGTTCAAATTACCAATTTATTGGGAAAGCTTAGCAGGGATACCTTACATACCTTAAATATCAAATAACTCATATTTTAAAATCTTGGCATTAAGAAACCTTAAACTAAGAAGTATGAAAACTGTTGTATGAGTGTATAAGTAAGATTTCAGTTCTGTAGGTGTCTATCATTTTTTAAAGTCTGTTATTGCTCTATGGCATTTCTGTGTGGAGTTTGCATGTTCTCCCCGTGAAGGGAAGAAAAAGGGAAGAAAGCCGACATGAAGATGAATGAATGTTATTGCTCTAAGCACATGAGTGTAACATTTTCTTTAATTTTGAGAATAAATGCTCCTGAGTTTTGAAACAAAGCTATGGTTTATCTCGTTTTATTTTCAGAGACAGATTACATTCAATGGGTAATTGATGCAAGTTATTTTTATCTTGCTTCTCAAAGGCATTGCGACTAAATGAAAATCTACCCGTATTAGCCTGCATTAGAGGTGCTCTACTCAGGCTAACTTAATTCATTCAGGTTAATCCAATAGTCTGTGATACAGTTAAGTCTTGTGACCAAACCTGTGGAACAGCATTGGGGAAGAGAAAAAAAATTTATTCTACCTTTCTCTGGATAGGAAGCATGGGCTCAGATATCTTCATTTTGTCAAGCAATGGATTTAATACAATACAATTCCATTCAGAAGCTTCACTAACTGGGGCATGTCACTTTTTTCCACAAAACTACTTGCTCACCATTAAAGAGATTTTTTTCTTTTAAACAAAGGCCTCTTTTTGCATCAAAACTTCCAAAAAGCAGAAACCTCTTTTTCATAATGCAATTTCCTTCCAATTGTCTTCAACATTTTTACCAACAACAATAAAACTGTTTAAAACTTGCTTTGTAATGTCATATTGCATGCTTCAAATTAAAATTATATCAATGTTAAAAAGGGGGAAAATGCATAAATAAGTAAAAATGAATAGGATACCGGTAATGGTTAAATTAGTTTTTTGTGCTTTCTGTTTGTTTTACTGTAATGTAGGCTTGATTCTATTCACGTTTGGTCCATGATTACTGATCTGGAGTTAATTCCTTGCACCTGTCCCTGCTCGTTAACTTCTCTTTTTTTTTTTTTTTTTTGCCTCACGTTTATAGAATTTATTCTTGCTTCTGCTTTATTGATCCTGTAGTTAGTCTTGGTGTTTTCATTTGTCAAGCTTTTAGTTTGAAGGATTATTTTGTTTTGTGAAGGTGTAAATTGCTTGAGGATTTCTCACTCTTGGGTCATGTTCATTTTGAATTTGTTTGTAAAAAGATTTTGTCTTGGATCTCTGGTTACTACGCAAATTGTTTTCCTGATACACTCATCCAGTAAAGCTGTGTACACACCAAAAACTAGTGCTGTGCTGAGGTAGATGCTTAAAATACTGAAAACATCTGCTAAAAATGCCAAGACCATACGGCAAAACAGGCGGGTGGGTGGAGGAGGGGCTTCAATCTACATTCTCCTCTCCTTCAAATAAATGTCCCCAGCATCTTCCACTTTTTATAACACACTCCAATTACAAGTATACATTAGCTCCAACAGTACAATGCTAGCCTAGTGGCTAAAAGTGTCATTAAATGAAGTCCAGTGTGAGTAATTCTTAAAACTCACCAAATTCTCCGACCTCTTCACTCTCTCACAACAGAACTACCTTTTGACCGATTTGTTCTTTTCGTTCATCCGGAAATAATTATTTCCTTAATTCCCTGACAAGATTGCTTGCAAATAGTTATGATGAAAGACTCCAATACTGAGGCAATACAATAATAAGAGAAATTAAACAAGCTTACCTGCTTACCTTATCAATACGCACCAGAAATACCTCTTCTGACACTTCCAAAACATCAATATCAGGTCACTTGTTTCAGTAAAATCCATAAGTTGTCCACCATGTCAGTGAAAAATATTAATTTCGGCAAAACATGACAAATAACACCACAACACCATTATATGTGGACGAGCGACTCAAATTAACTAAACTTTTCTATCATCGTGTAGCCATTGAAAAGCATTGCTAACGAGTGATTCAAATGAACTGTTCTTTTCTATATCCAGCTCTGGATCATTGAGAAGGAATCGTGAGATTGAACGAGATGGCGAGAATGAATCGTTCACTAGAAAGAGTAGTTCCTTAGGTCTCACTATAAAGATTCGTTCTTTTTTAACCAATCAGTCATGAATGACACATCACTACAAGCTGTTTAATTGAGGTAGCATAATTCTGCTGAAAGTTCAGATTTTTCATCTTCTGAACTATCATGCTTCGCGCCACAGAAAATCACTATATGCTCCACTTTCCTACTTTTTTGTTAGTGAGTACACAATTTTAGAGATCTTTGTCAATATCTAAATAATTTATTAATTGAACATATACAAATTGATTGCAATGGTGTATTATTAGCTTGCGGTTGTGCCAGTGTTGGGTTGTGATGTGCATTTGTAATGTATGCATTCTCCTCTATTACTGTTTTATTGCTGTTGCCACCATGCGTTTCTAAGCTGAAATGCTTGACAGTCAAAAAGATTTCTATGAATGCCTGAATAAATCAGGCTAGACTGGATTAAGAGATGATATCACTTATTTTTCTCCACTAGTATTCTAGATCAGATTAATTATGCAATAACTAAGCAAAGTATTGTTTAATTAACAAAAATGTTTAATTATAAGGTTGACCTAATAATGCTTGCATTTTCCTATAAAAATATAATTTCTTCTCAGACATAAGGGCCCCATCAATCCTAGAACTTGAACCTTTCTTCGAACTGCCTGTCTAGTACAATTTAATTTTGCTAATCTTAATTACATTACTACGGCTTATTTAACAGAATGACCCATTAATGCAATTCATAATTATAAAGTTCTTTCTGTTTTCCTTGTTTTTCAGCTTTAGAGGATGAACTGGACTTTGCCTTGGGAAAACAAACCCCAGCATTCCTCAAAAAATGTGTCTGTTATATCCGGAAAATATCCAACTTTGACCGATTCGCTAAGCTCCCTGAAATGGCGCGTTATATGGACATTGTGGTGAGCGCTGACCGTGTCATGAGAAACCAGGAAGCCTATGAACGCCTTCTAAAAGTAAGGGATGAGTTCATTCCAATGGTGGTGGCAGCCTCCAATCTCAGAGTCTACTCTTCCGTCACACACTGTGACATGAAGCTTGGCTACTCACAGGAAGTAGAGAGCCACTATGTTGAAGGTCTCTGTAAACAGTTCTACGAAGACATGGTGGATATCATTCAGGCCACAGTTCAGCAGAACTTTGATACAGAGACAGATCCGCTCTTTGATGAAACCATACAGCATCTTTCACTCTGCAAGACATTTTCATCCTTTTATGTCTACAAGAGTGAAACCTTAGACATAGTACAGGAGTACCTATACCCCTCCAATGGTGGACGAATAACTCCTCTAGTGGTTTACGGTGGGCCCTGCACTGGAAAGACCTTGCTACTTGCTGAAATTGCCAAACAGGTAAAAGACATGTTTACAGTAGGGTGAATGAATAAGCATATACGTATAATGAGGAGAGATTGAGAAATAAAATGCACACACTGACCTGCTTTTTTGAGGCCATCTGGATACATGCACATGTTACATTTAGCCTTCAGCTTTTCCTTGCTTCCACTGACTAAATATGTCATGGCTTGAGATTCAAATTAACATGAAGGTATTTTTTGATACTATTACATACATTTCCATAGCAAAGATGCTTATATTTAATAGCATTTCTTTCAAAGATTTAAATGCACTAAAATAACCATGTTTAATCTTTCTTGTCTGTCAGCTAAATGTAATTGTTTGAATTTCTGTTTAAGGTTCAGTTTGTGCATTTGTGCATGAATCTGTTTGTGTGTCTGGAATTGTCCATATGTGTGCATGTGTTGATGGTCTGAATCGACTTTTTTGATAAGGTTGGGGGCAAGGAACAAAAGATGAAGGGTAGTGTTGACATTTCCCATCACCCATGGCAACTCGTCACAGAGCTCAGTCCCTAATGTTAGCTCACAGATGATGAGCCTAGGGACCTTGACTAACTCCTCGTCCTTGCTTATATTCTGTCTCTCTCTCTCTCTCTCTCTGATTACATCTCTATGCATAAACACTGATGAAACACAATTTAAATTTAAATGAAAGTTGATCTCAAATTATATGGCCACACATTGCTTGCTTCTATTATATTTAAGTATGTATTATGGATATTACATCTAGTGCTGGATTAAGAACCGTGTAGTAAATAAGATTTCAGTCACGCTTTCAAGTACCAATCTTAGCACTTGCAGTCACACAACCCTCTGGGTAAACACACAAACTCACAACACATCTTTGAAAATGCTGCTTTGAAAAGTGATCAATTCTTGAATTTGAAGCTCTTCAGGATGAAATCATTTATTATATTACTGTAGTCACAGCTGGGGCAGCCGTTAACCATATCATGGACAGGAGTTTAGTGCAAAGCATGAGAAATTGAGCCAAACTGACTTAGAAAACTGAACCATGATACAAAGCTGTCACTTCATAATGAGTTAATTTGATTATATGTTACTTGATAATTCATCTTCCTCCCTAACACTCTGATAGCCGCCACACTTAGTTGTTGATGTTACTCTGTTTTAGATATAAAGCATAATGGAATCACTGGAATTTCGAATCACTATCACTTAGCTGTAGAAAAAAAAACATTTGTTCATTCTAAGTATTATATGCTTGATTTTTATTTTCATAACACAAACTCTATTTGTTTTAGTAATTTCATTGTATGGGTATTTCCCATCTCCAATGATAGTATACAGAATACAATGACTTGCAAATTTGTAAAACATGTAACTATAGCTTACTTGATAATCTGCATGATAACAAGACAGACTTTCCAATGCTAAAACACATTACTTCAAACAGTATTTACATTCCATGATCTGTTATTTAGAGATATAAAATGATACTTTTATAATTTTCTAATATTACAGCTTTAAAGGCTAAGTATTGAATTAAGTATTTGAAAAATATTTCATAAGTCTGATTTCTATAATCGGGACATCATAGTGTAACTTTGTTAAAAAAAAATTCAAAGAAATATGCCAACCCAATAGGTAACAGTAGATTCTATTACTG
This sequence comes from Danionella dracula, assembly GCA_900490495.1. Lineage (NCBI taxonomy): Eukaryota > Metazoa > Chordata > Actinopteri > Cypriniformes > Danionidae > Danionella > Danionella dracula. The sequence continues at coordinate 1,728,876 of UELW01000578.1, forward strand.
AATTTCCACCAGCCAATCAGAAGCTTCCAAACTTGTTTCTGTCATAGTGTCAGATTCATCTCATCGCCATTTCTTCCCTTCAGTGTGTGGCCATTAGCAGCTCACAAAAATATGTTACTCTCCTTGATGAATGAAAATTCTTTACTATTTCACTCTCAGACTTGTCCCACAAATTTGAAGTCTTACACACTCTTGTTCAAAACTTGCTTTGAGCAAACCATGAACATGTCACTAACAGTGATCTCAATACTGTTGAAGTGAGGTGCCTCTGCTCTGTGGTTAAACATCTTAATTATGAATGTAGCCTCCAGCAGAAGTCATAAGCCATGTTTGCACAGTGAACAGTAACACAGTTCCTGCTACATCCACCATTATACTTTTATTTTTGTAAACACAGGAAGACCCTGAAAACACCCTGAAATCTCCAATTTTGATGTCCACAGGATGATGCCTTACCCCGTGTTTCCAAATTTCACCTCGGTGAAACTCTGTTACATTGATTGAAACAAAAAACAACAACTCTGTTACACAAAAAAAAGGGTACATGTGTGAGGGGTCTGAGAGCTTCTATCTTAAATTATTTTACTTTTTGACTTTTAAAGATTGTGTCTCAATCACGTACTAATTTGAAGCAGAAAATTTGTCAAGATTTATTCATGCACACATCATGTACAAATCAACATCAAGTTGATTTACATTGACTATATTTATGGTATGATAAAAAAGTAGCGTCAAAATTGTACGTTTGTGAATTATGAATCCCGAAACTGTTTTATGAAGAATTGTTTTATCTTAGTTCATGAGAACTAGTGTCATGAGAAAAAAAGTACAGTTCAAATATCACTTGATCTTTTCATAATTGTTACAAATTACATTTCAGTAAATATAGATAATAGATATCTGCTGTATGTCTGAGCTTGTGTTTGATTTTCTTTTGTTTAGGCCTATTCGTGGATACAGAAAGAGATGGGTCCAGAAACAGACCCAGTTGTTATTGTCAGATTCATCGGCTCCAGTGACTTCTCTTCTGACCTCCGCACACTGCTGCAGAGCATATGTGAGCAGATTGCCATCAATTACAGGTGCCTGATCCATTTTTTACCAAACAAAATCCAGGAGATGAGAGAACTGCTGGTGAATTTGCTTGGGGAGTCCTCATTCAACCGACCCCTTGTAATTATCCTTGATGCCTTGGAGCAGTTGTCAGATGCTGATGAGGCCCGAAAACTGTGGTGGCTGCCTGTCCACCTCCCACGCACAGTCCGAATTGTTGTGTCTACCTTGCCAAACAAACATGGTATACTGCAGAAACTACGATGCCTAATACATGATGAAGATGCCTATGTAGAACTGATGCAAAGAGATCGCAAAGCTTGTAGTCAGACGCTCAAACAGCAGCTTTTGAGCGTCAAAAGAAAGGTGACATCTGGTCAACAGATTTACGTAAATGAAGCAATGGCAAAATGTACACTGCCAATGTTTGTAAACCTCATCTACAGAGAGGTTGTTCACTGGCGGTCGCACAAGGATGTGGATGACAAATCGCTGTGCTCTACAGTGCATGAAAGCATTGAGCAGCTTTTCTACTCCATTGAAAACAAGCTTGGCTCACATTTTGTGTTTCGGGCACTGGGCTACATCACAATGGCACGAGCAGGCCTGACTGAACTGGAGCTAGAGGATATCTTATCTTTGGATAACAGTGTCCTTGGGGACATCATGGTGAGCTCTAATCTTAAAAGCCCACTGCGCATTTCTTATGATTTCATAGCCCGGCTAAAAGAAGAACTTGAAGGTTATTTAGTGGAGCGCCAGGTCCATAATGTAACACTAATGGTGTGGGCAAATCGACATCTTCATCTCATTGCACAGAAGCTGTATCTCAGTAATGAAGAAGATGTACATCAGATGCATAGCCTATTGGCTGAGTACTTCCTTGGGGCTTGGGCAGGTGGCAGAAAGAAGATATTTCACTGCGACAATAATCACTTTGCATCCCTGAATATCTCTCAACACAAAAACCCTCACCAGCAGAGCCTACATGGCCATGACAAAGCTTCTGCTGACAAGCACTCTTATGACAGACAGACACCCGAACAACCCTGGGTGTTCCAGTGTAATTTGCTGGAGCCTGACATCTTCTTTGTCAACCATCGTAAAATGACAGAACTCACCTACCACCTGACAAGGAGTGGTCGCACAGATGATCTCATGTATGGCGTCATCATGAACTTCAGCTGGCTGTATACTATGATAAAGATAGGTCAGTTTGACAAGGCCCTGTCAGACATTGATCTAGCTTACAGCTGTACGCAAGAAAAGGAGCTGAAGTTTCTCGCAACTACGCTCCGTGGTATAAAGCTCAAAGTGACAAAGAACCCAGCATCACTGTCTGCTGAACTACAGCAAAGACTCCTGCCAGTTGTCACATCCCTTCCCAAGCTTAGACATCTACTACTTGAGTGTGATAAAGATGGTCCTAAATATTGCTCCATCGTGCCACTTCATTCCTCCATGGATGTAACCTATAGCCCAGAAAGATTACCGCTTAGCTCTAGCTACATGCAGATTGTCGAGATCCTGCCTACTTTAGCTCCAAACATTGTAATTGTGGCTCTTGAAGATGGTTCAGTCAGCACCTGGGATGTTGAGAGCAGACAGCTTCTAAGGCAGATAGACACAGCTAGATCAGTCGTTCTTGGTATTCGACTAACCACAGACGAGAAATATCTTGTGGTTGCCACCACAAAGAACACCCTGCTCATTTATGATAACCATAAGTCCTGCTTGCTCTCTGAGGTCGACATAAAGGGTTCAAAGCACTGTGGAATAGCTGGTGGGGTAGCATTCATTAATGGATTCACCTTGTCCAGTCACCATGCTTTAGCTTGGCTTGAAGCTAGCAAAGATGTGAGTGTGATTGATTTGCTCTACGGTTGGCCATTATATCAATTCCACTGCTGGTATGAGGTGACCTGTGTCCAGTGTTCCCCAGATGGAATGTATGCTTACTGTGGACAGTATCTCAACACCACCACAATTTTCCACCTCAGTAGTGGAGACAAGCTTGCCACAATGACATCTGAGTTCTCGGGTGGTTTTGTTAAGTCCATCCTAATTCTTGACACAATGAATCAAATGGTGATGATTGACAATGAGGGCAGTCTCTCTGTATGGAACACTAAAGATATGACCAATCCCAAGCTAATGGAGGATTATGACTGCAGAGGAGATGAGAGTGAGGTGGTGGGTATTGAGCTCTCAGAGGATCAACGATCCATCCTCATCTGCAAAGCTAGAAGCATCGAAGTGCTTGATACAAAGATTTGGAAGATGGCAGAGAAGTTCAAGGCCAAGCGTACAGAGAAGTTTGTTGCAGCTGTTCTATCTAAGAATAGTCAAAGTATAATAGCCTCAATGGAAAACACTTCCTCCATTTTTGTGTGGAGGCGGGATAGTGGACAATGCATGGCGAGCTTGATAGAAATTTCTGGTGCCATTGTGAAGTTGATCAAATCAACACATCATAACTTGCTTCTGTCTGTTGCAAGTAGTGGTGTGCTCTCTGTGTGGGACATCGACATCATCACAGCCATGTCAAACATTGATAAAACTGGAAAACCTATACAAAGTCTCCAGCTCTCAGGCCGAGAAGATTTTGTGTACACCATGGATGGGTCAGAGGTCATCCATAAATGGAATTACAGCACAGGCTTCATTGAAATGGTGTTCAAACATGAAGGAATTGTTGAGAACTGTGTCCTGACGACATCGGGGGACCTGATGGTGACATCTGATGATAAAAATAGTCAGTACATCTGGCATACAACCACTGGTGAGAACATATTTCGTATCAATGGCCAGAAGATCTCTCAGCTTCTCATAACCCACAACGACCAGTTTGTAGTGTCCCTCTGTGAGCAGAATGCCTCTCGTGTTTGGAGACTTGCAACTGGTCACAAAGTTTGTAACATTCTGGTTGCACTCCAGCATGCCCTAATTACAACCGCAAACACATTTCTTGTAGGCGCAAATAAGAATAAGCTGTTGGCTGTCAGCTTGTGGTCTGGAAGTGTTTCCAAAAAGTTCATCTGTGATGATGGGATCACAATCGTGAACTTCAAGTTAATCCCTGACAGTCCTGATTTTGTGGTCTTCATCACATCCACTGAAACAGTTTTTATCTGGAGTGTTGCTGATGAGTCTGTGGGCAGGCGAGTACAGCTTCCCAGCAACTTCTTGAAAAATCTGGAAGACTTCCAAATATCCCCCAATGGAAAATTGGGTATTGTGTCAAAAGGTGATGACAACATCAATGTCCTAGACTTGCACAGTGGTAAACTGCGTCTGGTCCATGCTGCTGGGATTATATGGAGGCAAAAGCTCTCACGGGATGGACGATACTTAGTCTACATCTGTTTTAGGAATTGTGATGAAGATGATGATGCGGGTGTGGTTTCAAGCTTGATTGTTATGAGACTGGCAGATGGTAAGAGCATCGGAACGTGTTCCTTATATAAAACACCAACCTTTCTGTGCCTATCACAGCGAGCACTTAACATCATCGTCGGCTTTGAGGATGGGAGCATTGGCACTTATACGGTTGTAGACCGTGTGGATGCTGCTCTGAAAATCAAGATTGCCACCTCAAACAGCCGTCAAATTGTCAACAATGCCTCACAGAAAGTGCGACCCAAGTGTAGCACATATGCCTTCAAGACCATAGCTGACTGTGTGTGGAGAGAGTCCACTGAGGTCTTCTCTCGAGACAGTCCCATAAATGTGTCAGATGGGGGTGAGCCTGAATCCACAACACCCACAAAGAAAACTGAGCTTGTTCAATGAAAACAACTTCTGGGAGTCCCTACAAAAGGAACAAGGCCAAGTTAAGATTCAGAAAATAATGTTTACATCAACTTTGATTCAGCTGCACAGATCAGTTCTCTGGATCTCACAACAATTCAGGCCAATTGCTATAAAGCTCCACTTAAGCTGCAATGCCACTTTGATTTGTTCTATCAATCCAGAACTATACCCTGAATTCAATGTCATACCAAGAAACAAACTCAATAAAAACAAATGTATTTCACTATGTGATTGGATTCATAAATGTGATTGGATTCATAAATTGAAGTACAATCCATAATTGTGCACTCTTCCTTCTCATGTTTATGCCATTAAGGGTCTGTAGTTCAGAATTTGTATGAGTTTGGCCAATTCAAGCCATAATGTCACTTTATACAGAACCATAGAGAACTGTATTATATTTGTAGCCAGATAAATATTGCTGCCATTTTTGTTTTTTCAAATTGTTTATGTATCTTTATTCATGTTCTCTGGTACTGTAATGTTGTTGAATCTTATGTACATATATGTTCATATGTACTTTGGCTGCTGCAGTTTGTACAACTACTTAGAAATTATTATGTTGTGCTAAATGCAATCAAAGTGAGTGCCTGGATTTTATCTTTCGCTGTGTTACTAAAATATATGAAGAAAAAATGCAGGGAGTTTTTAAAGAAATGAACCTTGTATATATACACACACCGTTATTCATCCTTGCAAATCAGCATACAGAACAAAGAACGTAAAGCATACATGAATAAACACTTGCTCAATCTGGAAGTACAGCTATTAATTGGTGGAAATTGAGAAGTTTACAATCAGGTGTTCAGAACATTACTTAGAGACGCCTTTAGCTTCTCAATGAATTCAGATTAAGTGAGGCATTAGAGAAAACACATTGCTGTTGCTGTAAATGAGACTGTATTGCCCAATAATCAAGCTTTATCATTCTAATCCATCTCTTTAGATTACATTGGATCCACATTGCCAGTCAGAAGTTTGAAATCCTTGTTCTCCAAGGAAATATTAGATGACAATATAACTATATAAGTATATATATATATATATATATATATATATATATATATATATATATATATATATATATATATATATATATATATATATATATATATATATATAGAAACAATATAACTGTTCAAGTTAGAAATTAGAGTAACCCTGTACAATAAGGTTACATGAATACTCATTAGTTATTGCCTAAATTGATGAGTCAATGTTAGATTAGTGATGAGTTAACATATGTATTAACTCTGAACTAATCAAATGAGTCTTTAGATGAGTCATATGAATGAAGAAGTTAATAATGGCGGTCTTAATTTATTATTCATTGCATAATTAATGCATTAATGACAGTTAATTATAGCTTGTACAAGTATAAATATTGATCAATTGACAATGATGTGTCACCTAATAATTAATTTCAACATATAAACTAATACACATTCATAAACTAATAATATGTTTTGTTAATCAGCGTATAGTCCAGTAAATCATCAGTAAAGGAATACCAAACAACAAATTTCAAAGTTCATGATCAGTTAAGTATTATTAGCTGGTTACTTTTTTAAGGGCCAAATCATTGTTAACTCATAATTATTTCATTATTAATGAAATTTCTACAAGAGTATTTTTGTTTAACTTACCTTTAATTGCCAATAAATGCATTGATCAACAATCAGAAACAAATAACTAATTATGGCATCAATTTATATTACTCATGTACAGATGTAATGAGTTATTAGATTATTAATACGTTATGTTAACTCATCATACATATTTAGCACTTCGTAAATGAATGGTTAGTTTTTGCATTAACTAATGATGATTTATGTCACCTTATTATACTGTTATAACTGTTAACAATATTAGTTTGATTGAAAAAATAAATCAAGAAACAATCACTAAAAAAATTGTTTTCAGAATGTAAAATTAATTTTATCAAAACAAGGGGCATTTGTTTTAAGAACTAAACTACTTCTGAAAGATTCACTTGTACGTGTAGCATCTTAAAAAGAGATTGTTTGCCTTAACAGTTGGGTTGTCTTATACAGATATGTTATTGTAGTAAGCTTATGTTTTTGTGAGGAAATGTTGAATGTGGGCTTCAAAAAGAAATAATACTTTGTATTATCATGGTATAGATGACGTAGAGATATTTATGACTAGATGGAACCTATTAGTATTGAAAGGTGTTTGCCCAGGCAGTATTTGGTGGTTGCACTTTATGTGTTGCTCATCAATGGTGACAGTGTCTCACAAATGCTAACTATACTATTTTGCCTTCTTCATGGGGATTCTCTTGCATGTCTTTAAGAAAGAATACTTTCATGAAAATCTTGTCAAATTCTAACTCTACTCCATAACTCAAGGGCTATTCCGTCAAATTGTATAAGTTTACTTTTGAAAATATCAACACATAGAATCATTTACAACCCATAAGCTGTAGCAGTCTTCAGGTGTGATTATCATCTCCCACATAATGTTTAAAACTTATAGATATCAAAACAATATGTGCCAAAGTTTCATTTATATAGTAAATTATATGTTTATTTATTATTGTTTTATTGTCCGTTTGTTTCTAGAATGTTAATAAGTGTTTCTTGTGATTTATATTTTGGGCTTTGTTGTTTTCTTGCATAAATGAAAAAAAAATCTTTGCTAAGATGCCGATTAAGTCCATCTGTTCAATTGGAATGCCAGTTTTAGAGTTTATATGAATGTGTTGATATGAGAGCAGTTGAAAAGTATAAAAGTATATCATGTGTTATGTGACTTGAATGATTTTTAATTACATATGTTTGCAAAATATAGTTCAAATACTGGTATTGAATGTGTTTATTGTATTATTTGTATTGTCCAAAGGAAGATTCATGTTTAGAGATATATATTTTCATAAATGTTGTACTTACATTTTGTTACAAAGTTGTCTAAGTATTCTGGAAAAATAAATAGCAGAAAATGTGTCTGAAAGCAATACGACTAAGTGTGTATACATTGTTTGTGTGAAAACAAATTGGCTTTCTTCTGATCTTAGATTTTACCAAAAACATTTTTTATCTTGAATAGAAAGGAGAATATTCAGAATTTTACAAATGTAATTGAATGACAGTTTGTTGACAAGCCCAAAGGCTGGTTGCGTCTTATTAATTTATTTATACAACTATAATACTAATTGATCTTGTTAGAGTACATATTTACACATCAACTGAAAGAAAGGTGCAAAATTGCCAGTGAATTAAAGCTTTTTCACCATCCCTGACATCTGATTTGATGTGAATATGATAGAATGAAAGTCAATGAATATCACATTGTCCTGTTGGCAAACTCTCAAGTTCTAGAATTAATTAAAATAATTTATGACAGTAAGATCAAATATGACAATAAAATGATAATACTACAAATCTAACTAAATGAACACCAACTTGTGATAAAAAAAAATGTGTTAACACAACACTCCTATCTGAAAGCTCAAACCAAAAACTCATTTACAACTTTTAGCAAAAATGTTAGCAGAAGTACATAGGCAGCGGGTCGGGTCTATAACCATGGCAGTAACATTCCATCTAAATTAGCCCCAATGCCATCTCTTTTGTCCATCCATCGCCATGATTTAAACATTAACATGTGAGCTTAATTTTTATTAGATATATGATACGACAATGAAAGTTATTCTTCTGGTATTAAAAATGATGTGCAGTGGTGAGTAAATGTAAGTAAAGTTGTCATTTTAGTTTAGAGCATTTGTATTTCTTGTTCAAAGGATCTGATCTGATCATCTTCTGGTGCTTTACCAGATATGAGCAGGTTATCATTGACTGCAATGTTAAAAAAACATGTTTACACCCAAAGCTACATTAGGTTTTTATAATTTTTTCAAATTATGTCTTTCTACTAATTTTTACCCACCATTAGTGGTAAAAAGGGAGTAGCTGTCTACCCAAACTTCAAGCCTTATTTGTTTTCTGCTAAAACCTTTGGGTAATGTAACCCAAAGGTTTTAGCAGAAAACAAATAAGGCTTGAAGTTTGGGTAGACAGCTACTCCCTTTTTCCCCCACTTACTCCCACTAACTACTAACAACCATGTTATAGTCAAAGTGTGTTTACTGTTTCTCTTCCATTTACACTTCCTGCTCTCAGACTAAAAGTATACAATATAAAAGAATAAAAGATTATCTCCACAAAATCTGAGTTTCACTTATAGATACTGTTACATGTTGTCACGTCCTTCCGTGTTCCCGCACCTACCATCTGTATACTTTTGTTCACCTTCATTGATGTCTTCCAGGATTGTGTTCACCGATGCTAGCCTCCATTGTCTGATGCACATCACCAATAGTGGAAAAAGAAAGTTGTTGAGCCCTGGCATTCCTGACCATTTGAGATCTGTCTCTGAACTATTGGCAATAATTATCTAAATACGATCAAAAATATACACTCACATTTTGTTCATACTCAATGACTCAATGTAAAAAGGTAAACAGTTTTCAAAGTTTATTCAACCCCTGTGTTTTACATGAATGTTTCCAATAAAAGTTATTAGAAAGCTAAGCTTATTAAAAATAGAGATAAGTGAGACATTCATTCATCTTCATGTCGGCTTTATTCCCTTTCGGGGACGCCACAGCGGAATGAACCGCCAACTCTCTGGCATATGTTTTACGCAGCGGATGCCCTTCCCTGCCACAACCCATCGCTGGGAAACACTTTAACACTATGGGCAATCGTTCTTATTCAATTCACTTATTCCGCATGTCTTTGGACTTGTGGGGAAAACGGAGCACCCGGAGAAAACCCACGCGATCACGGGGAGAACATGCAAACTCCACACAGAAATGCCACCTGCCCCAGCCGAGCCTAGAACCAGCGACCTTCTTGCTGTGAGACGACCGTGCTACCCACTGCGCCACCGTGACGCCCATAAGTGAGACAATCAGTCATTAAATTACTTGGATTAATAAGTCATTTCTCCGTCATTAAATGAGTCAGATTAAATTACCATCTTTTTCATTACATACGTTTTACCTTACTCTTCAGCTATAGGCATGTAAAATCAAAAACATTTCTGTGTTTTATGACAAATCAGAAAACAAAATTGACTGAGATTTTTCTGTCTATGTCTTTTCACTAGTTATGTAGGATTTGGGGAGCGGGCGCCTAATCTCATCAGCTGGGATGTAAAAAATATTAGGCTCCCAAATAAAAAAAGAAGCGCTATTTTTTCCACTTGTCAGGACAGCTCTCCAGGGAGCAGGTATCATTGCTCAATTTGGATTTCTTGTGGTGACTTTGAATTGTTTTGTGTGCATGCTCACATTACAAATAAAATGGAACTGATAGCTGTCTTTTGTGCGAAAAGAATTTGCCCCAGATTTTACATGCATACGCAGAGGAGAACATGATGTCAATCACAATGTGTTGTTTAACCGAGGTAATAACATGAGTGCTCAAAATGACCTTAATAACATGTATATCCACAGCAGAGGGTTATATGCAGAGAATCTGATTGCTTGGATGAAAGCTGTGCTAAAAGTGAACACCAAGAGGAAAAATAGTGTAGAGCAGATTACGTTTAGATTAAATGGTTAACGGATATACTAGAAGATATATTAGAACATATATTGGGAAAATTATGATGCCTGAATATATATTATGTTCTCTAAAATTAAGTTTGAATTGTTTATAAATAGTTCACTTAAATAATAAAAAAATGTACAAACGTTCACAGTATTTTTTAATGGAAGCATATCATAAAATATCTTTTAGAATTTTATTGTAAATTAAGGGTAACCAACTTTCTACCATTTGTTCACAATTTAATTTTATTTTACAGTGTGTATTTTGAGGCACACGTGTACAGAAACACAAACAAATTATCGTAAGCAATCAGTCTCAGAGGGAAAGAATGCTAGTGTCTCCATGGAAACTGAACCCTCTGTGGTATTGGTCCCCTGTTATTCCACTATGGAATAGGTTAGTATGAGGAAAAAAGCTAACGGGTTGGATTTTGCATAAAGTATCACTGCTTAAACACATTGTGTTTTCTTTTTGATGTATTTGAACAATTGTAATTAATTGTTAATTTAATATTTAAACAACTAAATATTACTTACTTAGTTTCAGCCACTGGTTTCTGATTTCATTTCCGGGTATGATTATTTTACATTTTAGCCCTCATTTTTGACGACATTGTGTTTGTGGTTGTCTTTTACATACATTTGGGAAAAAAGTCATCCGAATACCAATTACAGGTCCTATTATTTAAAATGTTGCACCAATACACTCCCAAATCCAGGTTCTGAAAGGAAATAATTCAGTCATAAAGCTGATAGATAGAAATAAACCCAGCTTTTGTTCACATTTATGTATTAGGCAAGGTAGCAGAAGCTTGTTGAAGTTATTTTTGCTTGTCATGCTTCCTGAAAGTCAAATCCCCATTTACCACAAACTATATTTTAATACAGGTTTTCCTTGAACGCAGATTTTGCTTTTGAAAACACTATCATTTTCTATTTTACATTTTCTATAAAAAAATTTTGTTTTATTATATTTTATTCTCTTCTCTTCTATTGTTGTTCTGTTCTTTTTTGTTATATTTATTCCATTCTAGTGTTTTCTATTCTACTCTATTCCTTTTTGTTTGTGTTCTATTCTGTTTGACCTGCATGAAATAAAACATGACTATAAAATTAACATATGATAAAAATTATAATAGAGTAAGAGAGTGTGAGAACGCCTAATTTTCTTTTGGTAAAATCTACAATAAATATTTATTTTAAAATCTAATGTACTAAAAATGCAAAGCATTCATACAGTTTCGAACATGATAAATGTACTTGTGATAGTCTTGTTTTTAATCAATTTTATATCATTTATGTCAACAAAAAACTGTGTACTGTATAAACCTCATGTGTCATCATTACTCATTGTTTGCACAAAGACATTTTTAAAACTTGACGCTATACAAATAAAGCCAAATAAAGATACATGCTTCTTAGTGGAAATGTCAAGGATGTTTATCCTTAATAAACATTCTCAGAAATCACCTTGTTCACGTAAAACCTCCCTTGATGATTTTAGAATGATATAATAGGTGAAGCTGGACCGGTAATACAACTCCCACAGGTATACCTTCTCTACTCACATCCTAACTACTGATTAATGTTGAGCAAACAGCGTGAACACATGAATTTGGCCAGGGAGGGAGAGGAACTTCTGAGAATTCTGACCTGTAATGTTTGTATAGTTCCAAATACCTTTGTAAAATAAAATGGTGAGGCTTTTTGATAAAAGTCTTTAATAGGGTGATGCACAAAAACAATTTATTTTTTTGTTTTTTTTAGTATCTCACAAAAAAATCAGAGCACCCCTAAAATGTATTGTACATTGTTATTTATTTATATGTGAAAGCATGAAAGAAATGAAAGGTAAAGAAGAAATAAAAACGGTTATAAGAAAACTCAATACAAAGTCTTTACCACAGAGTTACAAGTCAGTAGACTTTTAAGAGAAATTGTCCCAATTGGGCCCAAAATGTCAATGTTTGGTAGCTCTGCAGGGCTGGCAGTATTCATGCAGCCCCACAGTATGAAATTCTCACTACACTGTTTGACTGTTTCTGCAACACTAATTTTCATCTGACAACTGAATCCGGTAATACTTGTTAGCCTGATAGTAGTCAACAAACTGTTAGCTGGTTTCTTGAGCATACTCTTTAGAATAGACTTCCTTCTAGAAAGACGGCCTTGTAGACCAAATTGCAAACTTTTAGGTTGTGCCTCTTTGTAACAGCAGATTTTTAAAAATTCAGTTTTTATCTGCAAGCTATTTAATTTCTTGGACTTTTGTTGAACGTTTAGCACCATCCAAGGTCAGAGAGTGTCACTGCATCAATAGAGATGTTAATCTTTGGTTAAACATCCCACAGAAAAGCCGGTGCAAAATGTCATTCACATACGTGTATGGTGGCCTTAAAGCACTGCACTTATATACCTGTTTTCAAAAGGTAACCCTTGTATATGACACTGAGCAAATGGATTTCACTTTTTGGTCAACCACAGCAAGGTCAATTTTTAAGGCTGTGGACCACTTGACCAGTTCTATAATCTCTCAAAGGTATTTGGTGGCTTTTGGGAGCCAACATATTTTTTGGAGATTTTGGGGGAGTCATTTGATTGGGTCCATTGAACATTCTCTTTGGATGCCACTTTGGTTCTGCAAATAAATGTGACTAGATACATAAAAGTAACCCAGATTAACAAACAAATAAAATATATGAATTGAAAGACAATCCACAAATATGTTTTCAAGAGATCTCTTACTCTACATTTGTGAATCTTTTCAGCATTTGTTGATCTCGTCATCTGCATTCGTGGATCTCTTGATGCACATTTATGACACGCTGCATGCATTTGTGGGTTTTTTTAAATCAGTAAGCTCCTTGGTAAGCCAATCAGAATGCTTGACAACCAGTGTTTTCAAACAAATTCGGTATCAACAAGATATTTTGTCATGCTCATGCCCTCAGGGAATGTTTCATTTCAAGCTAGACTCTTTTGATTGCTGAAAAGCAAATGAATACTTTCAAAGGTCAATGTTATTGCAGAGACAATGTTAACATTTAGTTTATAATTTTGAGAACTTTTAGAATGAGTGAATTTGCACACGCTTTTCACTGCTTTTAACTATACAAAAAAAAAAACTATACAGTCAGAGCTTGGTTTGCATCAGCAAATGCCATGTTGAGTCAAACCTCTTCCTGGACTTAGGCAGAGCCAGGGCTGGAGGGGTTTGGTTTTAATTACTTCAATAGCCATGCAATTTCATTTAAAATACTAAATTTGTTTTTTTACACACTGTTGACATGTGAAAGCATAGCCTAATGCAAGGTCACTTTTTACAGAGTGCTGCACCTAAAAGTCAGGCCAAAAAAGTTTTGTTTTCATTGCTTTATAGTCCTCCTTATCAGGGGCATTGGAGCTTAATCAAACACCTGTCTAGACTCGGACTCCGTGACTGTCAGCTGTGTTGTTGCATTTGCAAAAGGGAAATATTTCCCTCCCTGCCAAATATGCTCCCGTGTTTCTTTTTCTGTTGAATTCTTCTGATCCCTCGTCACATGGCGAGCTCTGGCCCTTCCCAGGACTGCCGTGTCACGGGGGTTCGTCCAAGACTCGGAAGCAGAAACACAGGGAAAACAAACAGAAAGAAGCGGGAGGTAGCGGCGGCGATGAGCGTGATGTCACCTGTCCACGGAAGGACTTTTTGGATACTTTGGACTCTTCACGAAGCAGCTTCTCGCTAAAAACCATTAGGAAATGCGGGAAACGTGGAAAATAAATGAACGCTGGAGTTGTTCGTGAAAGTGTAGCCCCTCTGGCAAACAACAGGCACACCTTCTTCATCATTAGTGGAACAGGTAATGCTTTTCAATGAGTTCTGTGAGTTCTCTCACCTGTTGCGCAAAGCTCAACGTTTAAAACGAGTGTTTAAACAAAATAAAGGTGCATCTTTAAGATTTTATTACACAAATCGTTTGTAGTTTAATTGCCTTTTTGCAGTGGTTTTGCATATATATGCAATATAAAAGTGCATGTGAGGTTTAAGAACATATGGATATTACTTAGTTATTTTTAGAGCTGCTTGTGCAGAGTCTATAACCTAAGGGTTTTAGTCTGAACTCTGACCAAATAATCGATTGACTGAGGTCAAACTTAAGTCTGCCTTTCTTTATTGTTTACTTAGTTTAACCCGAATTTAAACGATATACAGTAAACTATTTACTGTGTCCTCTTTCTGTATTCAGATAATACATTTCCTTTAAATCAAAATAGATCTTTGGACATCTGTTAGAATTTCAATGGCTGATGCTTGTTTTAAAAAGAGGACTCAAATGTTATAAAGCTTCCAGATGTTGCTAGCTTCTCCATATTCAAAGCTTCACCTTTAAAGGTCGAAAGGTAAAGGTTCACTTCAGTCCAAAATAAACCTTATTTTATATCATTATAAATAGTCTGTTAAATCTGATATAATATGAAGTGTTAACAAAGCGTGCAGCTTGAGTTCATACCGAACAAACAAACAAAAAAAACTGTAAATCCACTAACTCTGGGACCATCACCTTGCATTGTAGTCCACACAAGTCGAGACTTGGTTTATGGAGGGTTTAGTGGCAATCTTAACAAAATGCAGCTATTTGAAAGCTTTAGTTTGATGTGTGTGGTGACAAGTTGAATTGAATACTAAATATCAGAAATCTTCGGACACTCGTTGACAGCAGTTCCACCAGACCAACCAAGATCCGTAACTCTTACTATTAAAGACAGGTTTACTAGAAATGTAAAAATAACTACCTGTCAACAACTTACAAACTACACTTAGTTATTCACAATCTGTCTTCTCTTGTTACATCAAACCATTTCTCTGATTTGTTATTGCGAGTTGTCACCAATAATCTATGAGAGGCACCACCCTGTTTACAGCAAGAAGAGCGTCACAAATGCTTAAAAAAACATTATGATATGGGAAATTTGTGAAAATAAATGGGAGTACGGTGGGGAAGAGAAGTGAAAAACAGTAGTTTACTGGCCGAACCTGGAGACTTGGAAGCTCCGTCAAGTCTATAGTTGCTATTGGTTCAGTTTTCTCCACTGAAGAGCAGGACTTTGTGTAAAGGTCAGGACTTCTGCCAAACTCTTGTTGTTTTATAAGCGTTAGTTAAACAATTAATATAAGTTTGGGAGGTGCTTCTTTTATAATTGTCCGCTAATCAGACAAAACACAACAGGCAACTATCATGTTTCTGCAAACCATCCCACCTTCCACTCCTTCACTACTTTTCTGTAAAAAAACCCCTTTAGCGGTTCTTTTTTTATGTTGAAGTTGATGTTTCTCCATGTTTGAGTTGCCACAATTTTTTTAAAAATAAGTCATACTTGTCAACAATTTTTTTCATGTTTTTTAAATGCATATGGGCTGCAGTCCACAGATTGTATGTGATACAAAATGTTTTGTGAATGTGGAAATGTAAGAAATTCATCTTGATTATTAAACCATATTAGAATAGTGTTTGCTGTGTGGTGGGATTGGTTTGAATAAACTATTTTTTTCAAAAGATATTAAAATCTTGTAGGACAAGCTCCATTCAAAATTTCTGTTCAGCAACTAATCTCAAAAACTAGATATATTTTACAAACAATAACATAAATATTTTTGAGATAAAATTTTAAAAAACAATCACAAAGATTTTTTTCAAATCAGATTTTTAATGCTGTTATTGAATGTTTTTATATAGTAGACTGTTATTTAATAAATGAATCTCTAGCTTTGATGTAATCAAGACCTTTTGTAATGTTGAAAATGCTGTCCTCTGAAAAATACGCCAGAAAAAAAGATACTTTGATTAAGATCTCAAAGTTATTTCTATTACAGCAAAGTTTGCTTTTGTCTTAGCGGCTCAACAATCTCTTTTGTTAATGTTTACAGTAGCTACGAGGGAGTTGAGCAGGTTTCTGCAGTTTGCCAAGGACTTTACAGTCAGAAACAGTGTTGACTTTACTCTGCTGTGATCACTAAGGTGTGGTCTGAGCCTGAGTTAATGTGGCCAACAAAGAGCCGCTGGGCTTCAAGCACTGTCAGGCACTAGCTGATTTACCTTGACATTTACTCTGTTCATTTGTACATAGACCAACCTATTCTTAAAATTTGAGAGTGACATTGTGTAACACAAAGCAGTACCTTTTTCCATGGCTCAATATCTTTCCATCGGTTTCCTTTTGGCCATTTCCCACTATGTAAGCAGGACTGGGAAGGGCAGCAGTTTAAACTTGGATAAGGTATTTTTTTAGTTCACTGCATTAACCACCAGATGTTTTTATTATAATGTTGCCTTTGTCCTATGATTTTGCATCTCTTGTCATCGTTGGTGATCTTTGGTGTTACTTAGTTTTCAATTGCCTTTTATGTATTAATGCGACATAATAATGACATTCAAAGCTTTTGTGGAACCAGCATACTGACTGTCATGTGATGGTGTCGCATGTGTTTATTTAATTTCACAATTTCAAGAAGGATATTACAGTAAATGTTCACTTAAAGATGTTTAATTAAAATATTATTACTTTAAATGTTATAGAAGCATTTTATTGATATAAAATAGTGCTGTGTGATATATTTGGCATTATGCCATGGTCTGTTTGATTACAGATTGTCTGGCAGGTGTGTATAATTCAGGATATACGCACATGAAGTCCTGGTGGGTCAAATAACTCTATGTATACTTGCGCGACTTTAGGAACCATCATTGACTGTATATAACATGGAGTGTTATCAGCCAAAGGGTTCTGGCAAAGTCAAATGAAACTCAAAGCCAGTGCTCAAAAACGTGTACTCAGAGGCGGCCTCAATCGGCCGCTTGGGGATCTGTTGTTCACTCACTTCCAATCAAGCTTCAAGCAGGAAAGGAGGAGGTTGCCCCTTAGGAACCATTCGTTGATCAGTCCATTTGAGCTCGCCAGACCAAATTTCACAGATTTGCTCAACTAGGGTTGTTTTAACAATCGTATAATTTAAGTTGTTTACACCAATCATCATTTTAGGAGCTCTGCTGGACTAAAATCAAGAAACTTGATTGATTCAGCTGTTGGCGCGAGCCGGTGACTAATAACAAAAGCCAACAGAAAGCATGAAGTGGTGTAACATTACTGTCCACTTTTCTTGTATAATTCCTCATTAAAAGGAAACAATGAGCTTCACATTTGCCTTCGCCTGTTTTCCTCCCTGCAAATATCTTACATTGACGACATTGTGGAGATGTTTTAACTTGCTTCGATGCTGATCGTTTTTAAAGTGTTACTAGCTTCATAGCTACATATTTTTCTTACTCCCCCTCAATGTGATCTCCTCCAGCTCCTCAATGTACGTTTGAATTTGTTTTAGTTAGCTTTGTCATTGAACATTGTCGAAAACTAATGTTGAGCATCCACATTCGGTGAGAAAATATTTACGGAGCCTGCTATTGGAAGGGAATCGCGTGCACACATAGTAAACGTTCCCAACATCAAAGTAAGTTTCACACTTTCACATTGGATTTAGAAATCATGAATAAACTGCAATTTGTCTTTAAAAAATGTGAACAGTCAATCATGATATGCTTTTTGTGTAGTAATGAATCTAGTGACCACTGTGGATGGTCTTGTATTGCTAAGGTAAATAAATGCATCTGATGGTATTGAATGAAAGAACTAACGAAGGAAAACCGGAAAATACTTTTGAGACTTGATATGTAAGCGTTTATTACTAGAAATTACCATAAAGGTTGAGTGTCCCGAATATCGTGGTGTCAGGAACAAAGTGAAAAATTTATTTCACTCAGATAAACATCCACGCTCTGTGAGTAAATATATAGAGAGCCTATTATGGGAATCGCGCGCACCTGAGTAAATGTTCCAAGTAAGTTTCACAGTGGATATCAAAATTATGAGTACAAAACAATTATTCTAAAAAATGTTAACGATCAACCCTGATGTACCTTTTTTTAATAAAAATAGTGAGCACTGTGGACAGTGCTTAATGCTAACTTTATGCTAAAGCTAAGTAAAATGATTCAGCATCGTTGTGTTTATTCATGAGTCGAACGCAATCTAGATTAATTTGACCTTATGACTAATGTTATTTGTCTCTCCCAGGAGCAAGAAGCAGTGAAACAGACACAAATAACCCCAGTTTCATTTAGGTACTGCAGAGCAAAAATTAAGAATATCTTTGATATATTAATGTTGATAGAATATAATGGTATAAACAGCATAAATGTTGACATTACAGCATCAAATGTCAACACTGTTTTTTTCTTTTTCTCTGTAGTCAAAATAAGTTTGACAAAAATAACCTTCAGTTTCCACTCCCATTGCAGCTCAGACATTAATACAAACTCAAATAATATGTGAGAGTTGCATCGGGTGGTCCACGTCAGGAAGTTCTTTGCCTACACGTTGTGGGTTTAAAACTGAATAATCCATGCTCAGCCATTCTATATCCCTTACTTACTATATCAAATTTTACTATATGGTTTTACCATTGAAAAATTAAACAAAAAAAAAAAGCAAAATAACAAAAATTAGCTAATATGTTTTAAAGTGAGTATGAATTTTATTTTCCCAATGGGATCCTTTTGGAGACAAGTTTCCTGTGTCCTCATTTACAAAAAGTAATACTTTGTGAAATCCTAAGATTTCAGCCTGGCTCTCCTCCATCATTGTTACTAGCCATGCTTTAAGAGTACAATACAAAAATTAAATTTTGGGCAGTGATCTAAATAAATCGATACTATTTCGAAACATGTCATTTGACCATGTATGTTAGTAAATAAGCACACGCTTTATTTTCTTCGGTGAACAACATAAAAGACAAAAAAGATAACGATAGCTGGCAGGTGTTTGGGATATAAGGGTATCTGTTCGATCAAAAGGTTATCCCATACTGCAACATGAGTTTGAAAATACAGAGGTAGATCTTACATTATTGAGAATAAAAAAAATACTAGGACTTCTTCATTATTTCACTGGTGACAGCAGATGATGTACCTATAGCACTCTTTGTCCAGATCTAGGCTATCAAATACACTAGCACGGATAAGCGTGAATATGGCGGCTCCATAGAAAAAATAAACAAACCACACCGGACTGTGAAGTCCTTTGTATTCTAGCTTAATGTTAGAACATTCTGTAATGTTCGCTGCTTGACAGTTTTCTGAATGTTAATATGAATGCTTTTGGCTTAGATAAACTCCACTCTTTGGATAATATACATCTTTTATAAATTTAATTAAGTCATTTAATAAACCTCACTTGCATACATTTTAAGATTTTTAGAGAAAACAATTTTTTTTTCACTGTTCAAGTTCTCATAGTGTAACCAAAATTAAAAAAAACAAATGGTCACTTGCCAATTTAATCAAGTAAAAATTGTATTTAAGAAGTCATTAATGAATTATTGCTTTTCTTTCATTATTAGTATCATTATTTCATTGGCATTTACTACAAAGTATCTAAAAATATCTCAATCAACATAAAAGATAGCATTTTCAATTGGCTTAAATTATTATTTTTTTGACAAACAATTAAAGCAATCATCAGAGCAGTGTGACAGGCAGAAAGAGGCCTAAGATAGAATTTAAGCTGGATATTTGTTTTGTGTATTTACCACATTATTAAGAGATGAAATGGGTATCCTCATGAGAGCTGATTCTGCAGACTGCTCTTCTGGTAATCGGGTTATGGCAACAGTGGTCATGGCAACATACCCATATTTGAATATAAATATATATACACCTCAAACTACACTTAAAACACACTTTTAAAAACACCAAATCATTGCATTGGTGTGATGTTTGCCTTGTTAAATATTGAAACACAATTTGAAAATTAAGCAAGATAAAAGAAGTTGAGAGAAAAACCCTATAACTTCAGCTTTATAATGGTTATGGGTGTTTACAGCATTGTTAATTTTACTTATAAGGATCATGTTATCTGTTTTATAAAATTTGAAATGTGGAGGAGCACAAGGCATACTGAAATGGAAACGTGAAACCAGTTTTCCCACTCCTCTGCCAACCACACCTTCCTGAATTTGATCCGTCTGTTTACATTAGTAACCCTCCACCTCCTCTGCTAAACATCCACATCATCCACACACACACACACACACACACACACACACACACACACACACATGCTTACTTATAAATAACATATACAATATATGTAACCCTCTCTAACCTCCTTATATGGTTGTAATTTATGAATCATGGGTTCTTTAAAGGTTTAACCGAATATGGTGTTTATAAGTTACTAATAACCCCAAAGGACTGTGTAAGTCCTTGAGTATGACCCAGAGCTGTGTTCTTCCTTGTGTTAGGATTTGCGTGTTTGTGCAGTGTTTTGACTGACAACATGAACCAGCATTTGATAGGAGATGTATTTCCTATCATATAGTACACAGTGTTGTCAACAAACAGTGTGATTTGTAAACATGTTATGTTACAGGGTTTATTATGAGAGCCTTGCACGATATGCAGAAAGAAAACATTGTGATGTAACTTTCTGACACAGCAAATACATTTAGAAGAAATTGGAATAACCCTCTGCCTAATTAAAAAATGGTCAACAATTTCTCCAGTCGGAATGGCTTGTTGTTGAGATTCAAAAGTGATAACAGGTCACATAGCTGCTTGTGTGAGTGACAATGAATGGAAAATGAAAAGGGTCCAGCCATTTTATCTCAAAATGTCACTGGCTATAGTTTGACAAGAATTGAAAATCACTCAGCAATCACTGGCGTTTCAAGAATAATCCATTCTATGAAACAAAGTGTGTGTTTGCTTTTCTACAAATGATTAATCAGATGGCATTGTATTTCTAATTGAGAAAAATTGTGAAATGTAGGCATCATTGTATTCTAAAATCAAACAAAACTCAGTATACGTTAACTGCAATTCCGGTTTATATGACTAATATTAGGAGGGAAAACTTTTTACATCACTAATTTTCAGAAAATGTACATGTTAACGACATTTCAAAGTTTCTATTTAAGTTTTTAGGGACTTCTTTCCCTGGTGTATAGCAGAACAATCTATATTACAGTTGAAATAGCAGAAATATGCTATGGCTCTGAATATGCCAAAAACTATAGTTTGTGGGAGACTATACACTTTACAGAAATTCTGTGAATTAAAGTGCAAACAAAATACTAGCGGATAAAGATGTTTTAATCTTCATGGGACAAAAGATAAATGGTTTAATTTTTTCTTTTGTATTTATGAAAAATAACAACTGTTCCGATCTGATCGGTTTCTTCAAAAACTAAACTTGATTTTAAACACTGACATAAACTTTATCATATAAAATTTTTAATAAATATTGTTTAAATGAATATATATGTTTCATTCAGCACACACATAGTTTTTAATGGTTTCCGAGGCAGAAGTAGTCCAGTGTCTTCATAAAATGAAGATAGTAGCTGGTGTGACAGGCAAGGTTCATCCTTATTCCTAGCTGTGAAATCTAGTCCGAAGGTCCTTGGCACTGGCAATATTCCTGGAACTTCATTTCTGCATTCAGGAATGGCCAGGGAGCTTTATGGACCACTCCTAATTAGCTGCAGGTGCCAGCAAATCCCAACACTGGTTACTCAGGCGATTTTTCTAGGGCAATGCTAATGAACTAGATCTCTCACTCACCATAGTTGTCTAAGAATCACTGACATGCTGACCAATATCCAATACACTGTACCTCCGCTACTGATCAAAGGAGCTCAGATCACACAGAGTAGTTAAAACAAGCATGCAAACAGGGTGAAATGCACGTGTGCGCAAATCTAATTGGTTAGTGTAAGTGCACAAATCTCATTGGCTAGTGTGAGTATACAAATCTCATTGGCTAGCCCTAAGTAATGTACACCCTAGTCTCGTGAAGCCAGACCTTCAGGGCTGCTTTGGCAGCTTTCTTTGCCAAAGAGCAGCCCTGACAGGGTTGTACTGATGCGTCAATCAACCAGCCCCATGATATTTATCCTAGCATCATGTTACCGGGAGTGAAAAAGTTAGCGAATAAAACAAGACTAGAGATAACACAATGATGGAAGAATAGAACAACAATTTTTATAATTGGTACGAGGGGGCACACAGCTAGTAAAATCACCTTTTCTCGAATTCTAATATGGCTAAATTTAAATCCCGAGTGGAACAAAATCTTCAGGATTCTTAAAGTGTCTGCCAAAACTGCATGAATCTTGTCAGACCATTAGCCAACGTTCCGTGGGCATGAGGAGTCATGCTGAGACTATGTACACTCTGATCTGCACATTCACACCAATGCTGGACGTTGTGTGTTTATCAAGGATATTGCGAGTACTTCGGTGTGGAGAGTTCTGTTTAGAGGTGCGGAGAATATGGAATTTGGCACAGTCACAAAACGGCATCCACATTCTGTCAGTCTATAAATTGAAAGCATTATTATTATTATTATTATTATTATTATTATTATTATTATTGTTAAATGGCTGAAACCAAACAAAAAAATGTCAAATCGTTGCTCATCATTCAATTTCTTCTATCTTGATGAGTTTTCTTCCCTGAGTGTTTGTAGCATCATGCCTTCAGTGAAGCCGAACTCTAAACAAATTGAATGGAAATGAATCAGTTATGTCTTGTGCAGTTTTATCATTGTTTTTGTATTTTGTATTTGTCCCTATAAATGGATCTCTGTCTTGTGTGTGTGTGCTTGGATTGTGTGTGCACCTGTGTGCTTGTGTCTTAAGTGGTATGTGGGGTACCCATGGAATGGAAAAGCCCCCTCACTTTGGATTGGGAGATTTGTCACTCTCAGAGAGCTGAGCATCGGAGAAAGTGATGCTGGAGGGCACACATTCTACAGTGATGAGAAATTCCCTTCTCCAATTTATTCCAATAGAGACATGTCTGCTGGTGACATTTAGCGCTGCTTTCAATCTGCCTTGCCTTCAGCCTGAAATCTATTTAGGAATCCCCTTTTTTCAAATATGAGACTTCAGTCTTTCAGAATATAGAGTCCTGGACATGCCATTATTGATATGATGCCATGATATGTTTTTAATCTTTGATAATCTTAAATATTTTCTAGCGTGTTTTCGCAGTTTTACACAGGATAGGATTCCCTATTTGTTATCAGTTCTTCATCTGTTGCAACTTTGTGCTAGAATACTACTGTATTAGAATTGTTCATGGGTGTTTTAGGAAAGACATAGTAGCATTTGATGTGTCACAACAAATCTTTTAATGGTTTGAAGTAGGATTGGGCAATAGGTTGATATCAATATTTATCACAATATTCATTTTCTCATTAAGATGATAGAGAGGTCAACAGAGCGTTAGATAACTGCCTGAAGTGTGTTGCTAAAGGTACTACTGTGTCCCGCGGAGAGGATCAGGTTTCTGTTTTTATATGAACTATAGAGTCGTCCTGCTCAGAGATTAAAACTGCTGCTCTTTCATCATAGTTTTCTGCAAGAAAAGCTATAAACAATTCCTCGAGTTACTTGAATAACTCAAATGCTCAAATAACTCAAATCCACACAAGCACGGAAACTTGTTGAAAAAGGCACTCGTGGCTTTTGATGCTTGATAGGAAGTGACTAAACCGAATTTGGTCTTCTGGTCGCTTGATGTTTACTCCAGAAGTGAGCAGGTTCTCATTGACAGCAATGCCTTAAAAGCTCAACTCTATAGCTAAATAAAATCTGTTTACACCCCTGGCTCCAGTATTTTAGCATATTGCTTGATTCGACCTTCAAGGTAACTCTGAGGGGGGTATTTTTTTATTACTAATTTGGTTAAGTTATATTAAGATTTAAAGTTCTGCATAATTAAGAGCTGGGCTGCTGAAGTGAAAGCCATTCACCAGTGCTGAGATTTCGTTTTCTTCTATTCTGATTCACTTTTGACTCTCCGGTAGTGGTGCTGATTTAGCTAAATGCTGAGCCTCAGTTGCTTTCTTACAAAACATAAAGGTAACGTTATGCTCATTATGTCCATGTTATATACAGTCAATGACGAAGATATAATCAAGGCATGTTGGGCAATCAGAAGCATTTTGGGGTTTTGACCCAGTTCTGACAACAATGTTGAATCTTTTTTTTTTATCTTTGTTTAGAAATCTAATGCAACACTACTAATGCTGCATGTTCATGTTGACAAACAGCTAATTCATTTTCCCCTTTTACAATTAGGTTACATTTATATGACAGACTAAAGAAAAACTAAATTCTAAGGGATGATCTGTGCTGTTTAGTCTTTTACAAAATAAAATCCCATATTTTTAGAACAAGAATGCAAGTGTGGGGGGACTTTGTTTCAGAGTGTGTTAGGAGAGGTGAGTGGTTGATGTGCTCTCAGCCATAAAGACAAAGAGCAGTTAATCATTACAGCCAAGAGAGCTCTTAAATCACCCATTTCTCCTAACTCCTTATAAGTTATCCAATAAATATTTTGCATATAGCCACATGTCCATACTGGTAGTAAGGAGGAGCTGCTGTGTGCTGTGTATTTAATGTTTTCTTTTAGTTTTGGATTCTTGAATTTTGGGGCGGTATTAAATGACTATCAGCTGTTTTTTAAACAAAACTCACATCCTGTCCAGCGTCTGCTAGCTCTGTAACCCTGACGGGAGAGTGGTGGAGAGTCAATGCTGAAAACAGGATGTTGAGCAGAGATTTTTATGTGAATAGTTGAGTTTAACTTTTTCATAGTCCAACGGTTTTTTATTTCCTTGTGTAATTTACAATGAAAAATATAAGCAACAATTTTCTATGGTTGTATGTTTATTATGTATTCATGGTGCAGGCCATGAAATTAGATTTTTCAAGATATTAAAAAAATTACTTACATAAAAGATAACTGAATAACATAACAGTTATTCATTTGAGGTTGTTTGGAAATAGTTGTAACAAACATTTACACTATAAACATGTTTTTGGTAAAATATTGTTTTAAAAAACAAAGCAATGTACAAAGGAATTGGGACAACAAACTTTACACTTTTAAAGTTCTATTACTAAATAATAGAAAATAGTTTTTTCAGAGGAAATAAATCTAAGAGGACTATTGCAATTTTTTATCCTTGCTTGGTTTTCTCCGACACTGAAAACGAACATGCCAGGTTGATCGTTTCGCAACAAGAGGTTGTGTTCATGATATCTTTAGAGATGACTTATCAAATTAATATTAACTAAAACACAAAATAAAAACTAAATCATACACTTTTGGATTAAATAATTCAATTTTTGGACTTTCTTTAAAAAAAAGATATTGTTCTGGTCAAACCTTGAATTTTGTCATCTGATTTAAAGTTTACATAAGATTACTTACAATCTTATAATTTCCTAATAATATAACCATCTTCCTGCTTTTCAATTTTCATATGGATACAAAGAGGTTGCCAGGTGCTAATTTTTTCCTCCTGCTGATAGACAGCTGTCTGCCATGTTTCACATCTGTCTGATAATAACCTGGCAAAGCAAAAGAAAAAGCTCTCAGGTCAAAGCTTGTCGAGGTCCATAATTTTTAATTTAGATCTTTACATAAACAAAAAAACTATATAATTATTATATTATTGTTATTTTGATTTTAACTTGCTATTTATTTATGGCTGCAAAGTTTTATTTTTCTCTCATGTAAGGTCCATATTTATAAATGGAATTGAATGATTCATAGGCTTTGAAGCAAGTACAGTAGCGCTAGTGCATCTCAGCATGAAGGTTTGAGTACCGTTGCCACTTTTCCTGAGTAGAGCTCACATGTTCTCCCAGTGCTTGAAAAGGTTTTAGGCGATCACTCAAAATAGTTTGAAGTCAAATGCGAGGAAATTGTAAATGAGAGGATCTGGTGGGTGCAACATCCTGTGACTTATATTGGTAAAGAAAAGGAATCAATATAATCAATGTACAATATTATAGTACCTTCATTTTAATCAGTGTTGTTTTTATCTTTAAGCTAATGTTGCTTTTTCATGAAAACATAGACTAGACATCTCAACCTAAAAAAAGCTCTGTGCTGTTTGTTGTTGATAGTCTAGGTGCAGTCTTTTGAATTTTTCCACTTCCCAAAAATTTGCCTTTCAGTCACAGGCCACTGTTTGCGTTGTCAGGAAACCTGCAGGTTACAGTAGATATTGCCACACTAGATCTACCTGTTCAGTTTTACACTTATTATACGTTGTTTGATTAACATTTGAGCCAAGTTCTTAAAATAGAAAGTTTTCTTCTTAATATTTAATAATATTTGTTCAGATGCAGTACAAAAGGACTGTGACTCAGCA
Source organism: Danionella dracula (assembly GCA_900490495.1). NCBI lineage: Eukaryota > Metazoa > Chordata > Actinopteri > Cypriniformes > Danionidae > Danionella > Danionella dracula. Next base: position 1,755,589 of record UELW01000578.1, read on the forward strand.
CAACTGAATACATTCAAACGTTGCACTCTGCATAACAAACATAAAATAAAGATCAACCTAATTGTACAATTTTTAATAGTGGTGTTGAGTGCTTTCCATGCTGATGTCTGTCTTTAGAAGAAGAGACGGAGATAGCCTGGTCGTGTCTCTGTAGTTTTAAGCTGATATCTTCCCACTCTGAACTATCAATTATTCACAAGGCAACTTGTTCATAAAGAGCAGAAAAAATGTCAAGGCCTGAAATGGCAGGAAAGACTCTGAAAAGGTCAATCCATCCGTGATGCTCTTCACAAAGTGAGCATGTATTAATAATACTTTATTTGACTAGACTCGGCGAGTAGTTATCTAGAATGTCACAAACACAGACGTGATTGTCCTTGTGCCCTGAAGCCATTTCCATGACTATTTCATATATCAAGTTAATTCCATATCTCCTTTCAGTGTGAAATAAAAGAAATACCCCTTACGTTCTGTGCCAGGTTTTTTCCTAAAATAGTTTCTGGAAAGCCCCAGTTGTCTGAATAAAACAACAGAGACTGACCAAATTAGCCAATTAGAATGTTTTGCCTGGTTGATATTTTGTACATCAACCAAGAGAAATCACATTTATTTGTAAATCAACATTTTAAGTTTGGAACTTTATCGTTCAAACAGAATGGTTAAGAGAGAATATTCAAATAAAAGTAAAGCCATACATGAGATTAAAAACAGAAACCTTTAAAAATCTTGTTTAGATTTAATATAATTATTAAAACCTTTTCACAATGTTTAAAATATTCATAAAATGAAATCAGATAGATACACAAACGTTTTTAGCTCTTTGGATAATGGTCAGTCATTAGATGCACATTTGAAATTGTGATTTTTTTTTATCATGATTTAAATGTGGTTAATGCAGCTTTCATTCCTGGTTAGATTGAATCTCTAGTATTTTTTGGAAGTATAATAGCCTATCAAAGTTACATAAAATAAATGTTTTATCTACAAGCTAATATTAAGAGACCTGCATAAATAAATAATAAAACACACACAAAAAACTAAAAAGTAACACAATAATTTCGAATAAAGGACACATTGCATAAGTTTTTCACAAAAATAAGTTTGCCTGGGTTCATTTGAGGATCTCGTCTTCTTCTGGATTTGTGGATCTCATCCTATGAAATCTGGAAGTAATGTGCGAATGGGATAGTTTTAGTACAGAGCTTACTTCAAGATGAACGGGAGACCACAAATAGATAAGCTCCGCCTTTGTTCCTGGGTAGCCAATTAGATGGAAAAATCTGACAATCTCACTAGAGGCCTGAGAATTGGATCCCATCAGCTAACAAAGGATGTACGTTAAAACTCACAAATACACACAGAACTTCATCCAAACACAATTGACAAAAACAAGACCCAGAAAGGCATAGGGCGAGAGCCCTTTGCATTTGTTTCTAGGATTTTTACTTATTTATTTAGATTTTGACATTTATGCATTTACATTTATGCTTTTGGCAGACGCTTTTGTCCAAAGCGACTTACAGAAGGAGAGAGACAATATGCAGTTTTTTACGCAGTCAAAGTCTTGATCTCAGCTTGATCATAATAGAAGTTGTATCAACTGAATAATAAACAATAGCAGGATGAAAATAAAAACTGTTTTTTTTATTATCTATTTTGACTATTGTACTCCCATACGGTCTACGTCTAACTGGTTAAATCTTTGCTATGTACTTTAAAATCTGTACTAACTTTCGCTGGCAGTCAGTGGAGAACTATGCACAGATATTCTGGTAATGTTTGGCTCTTGCTGCTTCTTACTGCTGTATGTATGTGTAAATATTTTAATGGGATTTTTATATTGTTCACACAGGCTTGTTGATATCTATAACGATAAAATGTTACATTGGATAGATTTGGTTTCTTGTTTAATGATAAAGTTAATTCTTTCTGAGAGAAAGAATTACTTAAATATAAATGGAAAATTTCAAGGATCATGGAAATAATACATAACATGTAAATAATAACAGTTATTTTCAGTGTATTAGTTTTGTGTCATTTTGTTTTTTACTAATCCTAGGGATGGTCTACTGTGGTTCGTGATTGTGTGTTTGTACAGCATCACAGATTCTAAATAGCTTTCTTTTTAAACGATCCTAATCCTAATAAAGTCTATAAATACGTTAACTAGAAAATAGGTGAACTAAATAAATAAATAATTCAGATTTCACTATGGTACCCTGGTTTGTGTTTTTGTCTATTTGTGTTAATTCCCCAATTTCGCTGTTTAGGGAAAACTGTGATCATGTTCCAGTGGCTGAGGTTGAAGAAATTGCTCAGTTAGTCAATGGCCCTTTGTTGAAATCATGTTCGCTCTCCTAAGATCTGATTCAGCACTTGGCTGTGGCACAACTCCAGATTCTTCAAATACCTGTAGAACAATTGGAACATGCACATTTTAAACCACATAATTTAACCCACACAACTTTGTTTAAAAACAATAAAAAAAGATTCAGTTTATTTTATGGCTAAATTGACTCTGTAGTCTGTATTTATGTTAAAAAAATGTTTAAACACTCAACGTAAACATGAGTAAATGTAAAGGAAATATAAGGTCACGGTCCAAAATATCATTCAAGACATCTGACACTAGGGGATGCCTGACTTTGGCAGCTGGGGCTTTTGCCCCAAACTTTTTTCTTTGTCCCTATATATTTGATAAAAAAAATGCTGACAGATTTGCAGATTCAAGGAGTCCTTTTTCCTCAACTCAATAACTAAAATGTAACCTCAATAAATAAAGACTGATACCTAATTTACTCTGCACTGTAAGTTATGTGACAAGCTAAAAAGCTGTTTTACTCTAAAGATTCCATCCTTTGCTTTCCCTACAATACATTTCTTGCTCTGAGTAAATGAGAAAACCTCCCTGTGACTGCAGCTTCACCACACTTTCTATTTCTCACTTACAGAAAAATGCTTTAATTAACAGTGCATGAGCTAAAAACATACTGAACTCACATGTGTGTGTTTTCTGTACACCTATAAGTGACTTATATAGAAGTCTGCATAGAGCAGACGTGTCCCACCTGAACTTAATGCCTCCTCTTCAAATAAGTTCTCTATTATAAATTGTCGGCAATTATAAGCCTGATACATCAATTCATATCTTGTTGCCATTTGGTCTAATTAAACAGTTTAATTTTTGAGGTCTGAAATTTTCAGGAATGCTTTTTCAAAAATACATCAACATTTTTGTTTCTCAGTTCATGAATGTGAAAATTTTAAGAGCAAGATAGAAATCACACATAGTTTGCTCCATACAGAATTTGTCTAGAAGCTGCAATTTCTATTAGTGGTAGCTATTATCAGTAAGTATCAGTAAATGTTTTATTATGTAAAGATTGTTTTAAATTGCTCATTTTATGTAAATAGTACTGTTTGATAGAGAATACTGTTTTGGATTTTGGCATACTTGGTTGCCTATCGCATGAATGTTTGTGCGCTAGGTGACTTAAATCATTCCGTTTTGTAGAATTAAATATTTTAAGTGGAATTTGTAAATCAAGAGCGTCCTTGACCTGACACTAGAATAACCAAAAAATGTACAATATATGAATAAATAAATGTTAATAAAACACAAACTATACTTATCCACTATACACTAATTAATATAGGTTTGCATTTTTGTCTCTATAGGACCACTACACAATTGTCCAGATGGGTTGCAGTTGCTGTAGAATGATAAAAAGGTAAGAGGACACTTGTAATAAATACAGGTTTGGAAATATAATGTGGTGCATTCTGCCTTAAATGTCTTGGATATAATTTCCATTTAATTTTACAGAGATTGTTGTTGTTGTTTTTTGCTTGCAGTAGATTAAATCTGGGTCATTCTGATATATCATTTTAAAGTTTTTGACTGCTAGTGTATGCTGGCTCTCTTAATTCCTAGAGATTTCACACTCTGAATCCGGTTCTTAATATTACAGAATGTCACATTTCTAGGCTTAGCTTGAGCTGCAAGAATTGGCCCATGAAAATATTACAAGTACATACTTTAGGCGTTTAAGTTCGTGGTTGAGGCATGCCAGCCAATTATTCAAGGCTCAACATATATAGTTGACTGTTACTGTTGAATGCAGACTTCAAGATGTAAATTTACATTTTAAATCTGGAGTATAATCTGGGTTTAAGTGCATTCGGCTGTTCTTTAAAGATGTTAGAATAGGGTTTTATTAGAAGATTATGGCATCTTCCAATAAAAAAGTTGGTTATTGCAAATGACAACCAATCACATAATGTGCACAATGACACAATTTAATGTTGCAGTTTGTTAATACCTTTCTATAGCTAATCAGAAGAAACAATCAATGTTATTAAGCCTTGTGATAGTTATCCAAAGTTGCCATTTTAAAAAGTTAACTTGGGTATTTGGATGCAAAAAACTAGCAGGAATAAGAGTTTAATTAATGTAACCCGAGTAAACTGGTTCCATGGCTTTGGTCCAAAACAAGTTTACATTAATGATTTAATATCTTAAAAGCAATGTGTGTTTTTCCCTTTGTGGCAGGTGTTAGTAGTTACACATTCAGAGGCAGAAAAAAAACTACACTTGCAAATCATTAAATATCCTTATGAAAGCGATAAATGTAAAGGGCTACATGCATTTTGAAGTCATAAACAGTGATAGTGACTCTCTGTGGAATGATTTAAATCCAATTTTAAATTTGAACTTTGTTCATATTAAAAAGATATCTACAAATGTCTCAGAATATCTTTTTTTAATACGGTTTGTGTAAGGCATACTTTTTTTTGTTTTTGTGATAAGATATGTGAACTTATGAAGTTGTGGAATCAGGCCTAAAAAAAAGAAAATTGAATTCCCATGCTTTTATTGCATCATGTTAGATCCTTCTGCTGACACACATTAGCATTCTACTCGGTTTTGACTTTTAACTGGCAAAAATGACTCCCATTGCCAGGCAACCTGTGCTTTTTAATGAGGGCAATGTTTACTGTGGGTAGGAATCTCATCTCATCCTATCAGCTAGAATGGAAAATCTTACTTTATCCAACCCTGAAAGAGTTCATTCCTTTGAGCTCCGATGCGTGCACAAACCTTGAGAATGGATAATGATGTTACGAATCAAGAATTTTTACATGCTACATATTGAATATGATATAAATAATTTGATGCTAGATCAACCCAAAAGACAGACTTATAAAAACATGAGCATCTTTCAAGGTTAAGTTTTAAGTTAGACTTTTTCTTGAGTTTCTGCAGGCGATATGTGTGGAAAACACTTGATTGTAAATATCTGACATATTTTGTTAACAAAGCTGTCTCAGTATCCTGGATGCATTGACGTCAGTTTAGACGTTTGCCTGTGCTATGCAAATTCTGTGTGTATTCAAAGATAAGGATGCCAGGAGATATGAGGTTTCAAATGAGAGAGTGAGTGAGTTTATGCAGACAACGAATAGTTATGAGTATCATGTTTGGATTTCTCTCAAAATGACCTATAGAAACTTTGGGAACAGGCTTATCAAGGAACGTCTGTTCTTGCTATTGAAAAACATAAAAACAGAACAAATAAATAAAGCAGTACACCGACATATTTCAGTATAGACTTTTCAACCTTTAGTCTGGACCATTAATACCTCAATAATTACACTATAATTACGAAAACATTTAGTTGTAAAAGCCTGTTGAAGCAGATCTTAAGGTATAAAGCACTCTCTGATAAACACTTGTATTTAATGACTATAAGGTGTTTTAGAACAGGTTCAAAAGAGAAGCCTTGATCCATCCACTGGTTTAATTATCAAGCAATAAAAGGCAATTTGGTTTTAACACACTGGTCACACAATGAAAAACACTGTAGTGTCAATAATACCAAATTGGTTTGTCTGTTGAAAACACTTGAAAGCTTTTCTTAAAATTGTTGATTTAGACAATAATATTATTTATTTATTTATTGTAAGTCCCTGCATAAATGTTTACCCTTGGAGATTACCTGATATTGAGCTACAATAGAATATATGTTTCATTACACTCATTCTTGTTTATTTCAGTTACATCTACGACCCCTCCGTGAATGTAGATGTTCCAGGTCTGAAGCGGGACCCCACCACCAGCTCTTTATATCAGTCTCACAGATTCCCTGAAGAAACAGACCATAATCACAAAAAGCATGGCTTACACAATCTGGGCTACAGCACCCACCCCAGCTCAACCAAACTGGACTTTGACAACAACCACATCAACCGACTCCATGCCAACCTCCCATCGGAGCAGAGCCAGTCAAGCCCAATCGACATTGACCCCAAGCTGTACATCCTCCAACCTGGGGTCGGGGGGTCACCAGTCAAAGCTATTCCCGATGCATACAACAGCCTGCCCACCCAGAATGAGTTAATGCTGGGAACAGAATGTGAACAGAAGCTGGAGGAGAGATTCCGGGATTCAGGACTTGGTGGTGGTGGAATATCAGATGGGACAGAGGGATCCGAGGGATACCCCTACGGACACGAAGAGGATGATGATGACAGGAAAAGCAGGACAGTAAGGACTCCAGACACAGCTGATGAGGAAAGCGTCCTGTCCGTGGATATACACACAAGCAGCACAAGCCTCTCCTCAGCAGACACAAAGCTCATCATCGAGAATGGAGAAGATGATGAGTCTTCTACTGTGAAAAGAGAGCAAGAACGGGCGACAGAGCCCGACCGTGTGAGCATTACGGACTCGATGGTAGCCGAGGCTTTAGCTGCGCTTGATGCTGCCACAGAAGGAGAGGATTCAGAGTGATTCACTGAACAGTGATTAAATGTGAGGTTTCCATCATTGATTGTTCTCTTATCCTCAAGATTTGACTACAGCCAAATACAGTGCTCATACATTGAAGCTTCCCTGTAGCCTCTGTGTACTGCTGGAGGTTTTATTGTCTATGGAAATAATCACTTGAGGAATGCTCAGTTACACAACTAAAGTGGTAATGCGGGAAAGTCTAACTTCAGATGGGATGATAAGCTTGATTTTCAAACCCAATAGTGGACTGCTTTGGTGTGCGCAGAATACAAACGAAATAAGCTTTGATTCTTATCAGTTTTTCATTTTCTAATTGAGAGCACACCTTGACTTTAATCAGAGCTGCTGCATGTGCTTATTTTCTTATGGTTTTATACGAGAGCTGGGGAAGAACACAAGTCAGTCTGGTGTGGGGTTACTTCTCTGCCTTGTGCACTTTTAAAAGAAGATAGATAGCTATCAAAAATGCAAAGTACTGTAAAATTCAGCTCATTTGGTCACAAACAAAATGGATCAGTTTTCTGTCTGTCACTGTGAATTAATTTAAAAATCTGATGGAGATGTAAGCCAATGTGATTTATTTGTACAATCTGTATCCTGATTTGGCATAGAAGGGTTTTAGTCCACTGAGACATTTCCTACATTGGTTTCAGGATAACATTTTAACCAACCAATCACAGATCATTATGGCTTGAATTGTCCTCTAGGCAGCCAATTTGAAGAAGAAAAAAAAAGGTTAACTTCAAACTTCTGCAGACGTTACAGTTGTAAGGGCAGTGCGTATTTCTAAATTATTTTAAATGCTATAATATTACCTTTTTAAATAATCAAACACAGTTCATGTGTTCCCACTTGATCCCACAACAAATATAAGTTTGAATTATTGGTTCAATTAGCTAAAAAAAAACTTAACCAGAAGCAGCAATGGGAAACGTTTTAATGATTGGTTTAAAATGGCTTAACCAACACACAAAACAGTGGCCTGTTTGTTTCACATGCTGTAGTAATGTTTCAGTGCTAGCTACAGTAGCATGCATCCTAAACTACAGTTATTTTGGTTGGCAGTGCTGTATTAAAGCTTAGCATACATGCTACTGTAGCTAGGGCTGAAAAATGTTACCAATCATCACGGTTTGATTATCTGATGCAAATGTTCTGATTTCATCGCTGGAAATGCTAGTTTCAACAAAGAACACACTTGACAAAATTAGGATGGCGCAGCATTTTGACAAACTTGCCAGATGTTTGCTGTATAGCATCCTATTTAATTTTCTATAAAATCAGCTAGAATATTAAAATATTTAATGACACATATTTTCTGTAAATCAAGAGTACAGGTGCAAAAGCCTCCATCTGTCTTGATCAAATCGTGCTAGACCTGGGTAGCATTTCTCAGAAGCTGTGTTAAGTCTGTTTGATTTACATCGGTAACCGTGTAAGTTTCACTTTTAACAGGAGTAAATGGATAGTTGAGATTATAGATCTAAATACAATGACTATAGAAGAAATATGTTAAAGCTAACTACTTTTATTCATTTGCATTGTTCGGGCCCAAACAGCCTTCGACCCATCCCAGATGCACTGCATGCTGTCATGTCCTGTTAACGTGTGTTGCTATTTTTGCTGTAGGCGATGCAGAATCTTTTTTAAGAAAAAATCAGCAAACTGCTGCAATAAATATAGAAATGCCTGCTCCCTTGAGTGAATCCTCTCCCAGATTGTCTTGCTGCAGTAATCGATTACATGGCTTTGTATTTAAAAAAAAATGGAAGAATCATACCAGGTGTTTAGTCTCTGAGAGTGATTTGCTGTTGCAAAATTTAATATAACATTAGTTAGCAGCCGTTTAATACACATAATAAAAGAAAGTCAAGTTAGCATCTACCCAACTTACACAGAGTTCTGATTTTCTGGCGAGATGGCTTCTGCTGGATTCTGAAAAAAGTGCAGTACTTCCTAGAATTCAGAGTGGCATGCAAAAAAGCTTTTTCTTAAAAACTTAGAAAATTCTGAGCATAATACCGCATCATGAGGCCATAATGAAAGGTTAATAATCAAAATGATTAACCAAAAATACACTTGCAAGCAGTGTAGAGCTCGACGCTGCCTGGCACAGCTCTTCCCGTCACCAATACCTCAAATAATATTTGCTTACACTCCATGCCAGAAACATATTCAAGCTAGACCTGTGTGATCAGAATCTAGATATGATATCTTGTCAAATGAATCAGATGAATTAGTGTTCCTAATTTCTCACAAAACAATTTTTTCAGATTAGTTATATGCGATCAGTTTAAACACCAAATAGTGGCATGCTGATTCCAATCGAGAAGGCAGGTAACTGTAAATGCAGCTTTTCTTCCATCTCATGCTTCCTCCTTGATTTACATGAATCTGTAAGAGAAAGTTAAATCATGCTTTGTTGGTGTAACATGTGTAAGTAGAGTATACATTGCATTTTTGTCAGCAGAAAGATGAGAAAATAATATTTAGGAAACAAAGAGATGTTTTAGACAAGGGTCATGCAAGTTTAAATGGATTTTTGTTTAAATTCAAATGTTTGATGAAGATGGCTGTGAGAGGCTTTTGTGTCTGAACTCTTCAGAATATTATATCTTCAGGATGTATAACTTATTTAAAAAGTAAATAACTGTATACATTCAGGCTTTGGTTTGGAAATCATTCTGAAATTTGATTTAATTGTTATTCCAAAGGTTATTTTCCAATTGAATAGTAAATCGAATAGATAAATGACTGGTTCATTAACATCCCTGTCAAGCTATTTGTTTTAGAGAAAAACATTTACTTTTTTCAATGTTTGCATTGGTTTTACTGATTCTTGATCTAAATAGAGCAGATTTAAAGATTCAGGCCAAAATGAAAATCAGATTATATTCACATACTACTAAGAAAAATATAATTGTGTTTTCATGAATCAATGAAATGTTGTGTTTTATAAATTGATTATTATTATACCCAGCTCAAGTGGATGTTGAAAAGTTTAGAGACATGACGTGAACTTGGAGAAATACGGGGACAATGCAATACATTTTTATGCTACATAAATCCAGAAGCTGAAATGTGCTTCTGTGTAACATATTCCTGAATAAATGTTTTTTTATTAAGTTGAAACACCATCAGGCCAATGATTGTAGTAAATCTCTAAACTAGTCTTTAGACTAGGACTACCAGAGGCCGGATGATGGAGGTCATTGGTCCATCGCAAGCTGCTCAGATGCTATGTGATATAATGGACCATTAAATGATGTTGGACCACCTTTTTAAAAAACATGATTCATGTTAATGCTCTATTTTAATTGAATGTAGATCGGTGAGTCTAATGCTGTATCAAGTCTGCTTGGATTTAACATTAATGTATTGGTCAGAATCATTTCAATTAAAGCTGTTAATGAGTAAATCTCAATGACAGGAACCCACTTCTAACCCATCACTGCTTCACTGAATTAATCGAATCCAGTGTGCTTTCACTGTGAATACATTCATTCTGTCTTTACAAGAGGGCACAGTTCTCACTTGAACCAGGGGAAAATAAAGCAATGTGCTTGATCATAAGACTTTTGGTGTAATCTTTTGACATCTCTGTCTTGTGGATAATCATGCCATAGGGCTTCTTATATAACCTAATCATGCACTGGGTGCTAAGACATGTCCTCGGGTTATGCGCATGAGTGCTATTCCTAGTGCAAGAATGATAGAAAAAACTGATGCTTAGATATTAAATATAGGATTTTATTTATTTTATGAATACATTAATATTCAGTAAAATCTAAATTATTGAATTGACTATTTTCCATGTCTGTTTTCCTCTATACAGTTAAAATAACCCATTTGCTTCTCAAGTTGTACCTTAAGAATGTATTAAAATAAACCTTTTCCACAATTAATTTTTTGAAGGAACAAAACAACAAGAAGTTGTGAGTTTTACATAGCAAAATACAAACATGTTACTTACAAATGACATGGGTTTGGTGCAAAATGAGTTGTTTGAAAGTTGACAGAGCCTCAGTTTGAGTCTTATTTGTCCTTTATGCAGAGTGCATTTGTAATTATACTGTACACAATCAATAATAATTTAACTTATTTAGTTTTTTACACAGGCTTTGTACATTTGACTTTGTAGAGAAGTTTGTAGGGTGCCACAGTGGTGCGTTGGGTAGTTGCATTGCCCCACATTAAGGTTGCGAGTTCGAGCCTCAGCTGGGTCGGTTGGCATTTCTGTGTATGAGTTCTCCCCGATGTTCTCCCCGTGATTGCGTGGGTTTTCTCCGGGTGCTCCAGTTTCCCCCTTAAAGTCCAAAGACATGCGGAACAAGTGAATTGGGTAAACACAATTGTCCATGGTGAATGAGTGGGTTGCGGCTGTCTCAGCAGTGAGTTGTGCCTGGAAGGACATTCGTTGCGTAAAAACATATGCTAAATGAGCTGGTGATTCATTCTGCTTTGGTGACCACTGAAAAATTAAAGGGACAAAGCCAAAAAGAAGCTGGATGAATGGATGAATAAGTTTATAATAGCTCATGAACATGGAAAGTCTTATTTTACAAATAATTTTTAATACAAATAAACAATAAAATATAAAATACAATTATATTTTAAATATTATTTTAATAATATTTTATATGTGAACAAGTCAGCTTTTTAACAACCGGAAAGCATGGTTCAATTTTATTGATGTAGGACCAAAAATTATTTTATCACACATATCCAACAGGAACTCTCTGTTGGGCTGAAAGGAAAAAATATCACAAGGAAAAATAATGAGTTTTAAGTTTATCAGAGGTCCGATGGTAAAATATAGTAAAATGCCAGTTTTTAATTTTGTTTTATTTTACCGATTTCCTAAAAAAACAGTCACATGTTGTACAACACTGTAATAATTTGTAACTTAGAATTGTCATCAAAGCCTGCCTCGATGATGGTTTTATGAGTAAAACTTACTTTTAAAAATTTGTGATAGTATTATGTTTTTCATAATTTGATTTTAGCATCTAATAGTGAGATCAAGTTCAAGACAGTTTTAAATATTGAGAAACAATGTAATTCTTATAGTGAATTATGCAAGTTTGAGGTCAAATCTGGAACTGCATTTAAAACAAAGGATAACGTCCGCATGACTGGAGCCCACTAGGCATAAAATGTAAACATACAAATATTAATAGAGGGCTGCAGTTTGCCAGCCAGAGTTGTATTTGGAGGAAAAAGTCACTGCATCCTTAGACCTGTGACTGCGACATTATCGTGCAATTAAATTTTGAGACTGTTATGCCAGGAAATATACCATACTATGCCATAGTATAGTCTTTCCTTTATAGAACTTTGCTTAGTCTGATACTATCTCTGGGAATACAATGCTACTGGTGCTATTCGAATCAACAATCGATGCTAAGCTATGCTAGAAGGTTCTATGGCTATATTTGGATAAAGGCTGGACACGTTCCAGAATGGTAATACACTAGTTTTTAACTTGAGTGGAGCTGCAAGCTAATGTTTAAAAAAAAAAAGTGTTCCTTTAAAATTGAGAAGATAAAATTCCTGCTGAGAGAGAAGGCTCTCTTTAAATTCTATGTGGGTTAATGATCAACAAATATCAAAACATCCCCAGACAAAAATACTCTACTGCAGTTTAACCCTTTATTGCTCCACACACACACACACACACACGTGTGCACGCACTCGCACACACTTACCACATATTGCTTCTTTGTTCCTTGAACTACCTTGATGCATAAAGTAGAAAAACAACCTTAGGCCAGCAGAAACATTGCACATAGTTCTCAAGGTCACATTCTAGCCTGCAGGACATGGGTGAGTAGGCAGCAGTCTTGGAAAGATGGGAAAGGTACTGCAGGCTTTAAACGATATCGGCGAGGTAGTGGTTACCTAATAATAGAGCCTCATTGATCTTTAACCTCGGTGACCTATAGAAACTCAATCACATCTTGCTGTGGAAGAAGGCTTTGATGGTTTGCTTTACAGGGAAAATTCAATTTTTTTTCAATAATATTTCAAGAATTGTTCCTTGAATTAGCTTGTACAAATTAAGTCTCACAACTTCAATTATTCTCCTGTCACTTCTGGTGTCCCTTTGGGATCTGTCCTTGGCCCAATACTCTACCCCATCTACATTATTTCCCTTAGTCCTTTAATCCAGATATTTGGTATAAACTTCCACTATTATGCAGATTAATTTATATTTCCACCAAACCCACCTCCACTTTCACCCCTTCATCTCTGACTGCCTGCAAGACAGAATTTCAAACATGGTTATCAAGCAATCTTTTGAAACTCAATTGTTCCAAAACTGCAGTTTTAATTGGGTGAAAATCTGCCATTGCTAAATTTAACAACTGGATAAACAATTGTTAGCGTCATCATTCAAGCTATAAGTTTCACTTTAGTTCTGTCACACACTCCATATTTTCACATATGAAACATCAACTACCGTTGTGCCTTTCACTCAACCAAGGCTGCTGCTATTTTAGTTCATTCAATTATCACCTCACGTCTGGAGTTCAGCAAAAGTGTTTGGCATCCAAAACAATGAAAAAGATGCAGTTTGTTTCAAAATCATAGTCATCAAAATCATAACTCTGATTCCACATATTAAGCACATCACCCCAGTTCTCAAACATCTGCGCTGGCTTCCTGTTAAACAACGATTCATTTCAATGTTTCAACAAAGTGTCAACATCTCAATTTAAAATACTTCTCTTCATTTATAAGGCTCTAAAAGGCTTGACAGCAACTTACCTAAGAGATCTTTAATCCATCCATACCCTAACACGCAAACTCCAATCTAATTCCTTTATTAGTCATACTCTTCCACCTCCCTCTTATTTTTATTTGGGGGGGGGGTCATCAATGATGTTCATGTTTTTAAAACTAGTATGAAGACTTCTCAGTTAAAGGAGGCAATAAAAAAGGATCCTCAATAGTTACATTTGTTTCGTGTTTTTTTTTTTCTTAACTGGTCAGTTTCTCTACTTGTTAGCATTTGATTTAAATGTTGTGTCTTTGTAAAATTAATTACTTATTAGTAAAGCTATTTAGTGGCCAAATCTAAAATGAAACAACAAACATGTAATTACATAAGTGTTTAATCAATTTATTATAGAAATCCTTGTTAGAAAGCATTGAACAAAATAAAATGGCTCATTATTTTAATCAGTTCTACTTATACATTTCTTAAATCCTTGCCAGTAACAGAAAAAAATGGTGTTTTCTCATATATTCTGTGCACAATAATATTTAATGTCAGGATTGTGCAAAGACTGTTCCATCGTTTCGTCACCCCTACATTTCACCAAGCTCAAGTAAGGTGACCCTCCAATAATTTATGACATTTTCATAAAAATAAAGCAATGAACATTAAGGAAACTTAAAAAAAAGTTTTAATTGAAAAACAGTTTTTGTTAAAATATAAAGAGCCTTAAAACCTATGAATCTGTTCTTATGGTTGGCACTAAAGAAAGGCCACTTTTTTGAGAGACCCTACACACTCAACCATACAATCCGCTTAAATATAAAGAAGGCTTGCCTTGTTCCACCGGACATTAGAATCTTATAATCTAGATATGGCAGCATCTGTACACGGCGAAACATGCAGGTTAATTTGTATAACAAGGCTATTAACTAGTCTTGATTCTAAAACTTTGGTAGATATAAAAGCATTCAGATGGCCCACACAACTCCGTACATAGTTCCACTTAGTTCAAACGTGTTGAGGCCGATGCACTTATTTTTCTATTTAATTTACATACAAACAAAACCATTAGAAGGTTTGATAGTGACAAGATAAAACCCTGTCTGTGTAAGTTGACTGGTTAAATGATACTAGTCTGGATTTTAACCAGAAACATCCTAGATCTTGTACAGCCTGAAATAAACTAAAATAAAAAAAAATAAAAATCCCATTTCTAGAGATACACACCTTGAAGTTCTCAGCACTAAGGCGCCCAGCTGGATTAACCATTGACACGCACAAAGCCATTAGCTAGCAAAAAAAGACCTGTCCACTGCCTTTAACAACACAAGGATCTTTGAGAAAGGAGTGTTGCTATGGTGACAGGTTAATAAGTATTGGCTTCAATGGTATTTCCATGATTGATGCCACATGACAAATAGGAGAGTTAGTCTTCAGCATCCTTCTTCCTTCCTCCTTTATTCATCAGTCATCAACGTTTGATGCATTGGCCTCTGTAAAATCCTTTGGAAGTGACTTCTGGATTAAAATTGATTTAAAATGTCACTTGGCACTGCTCCCTTTCTCCTGAAACACAAAACAGGGATAAAAATATCATTTGATGTACTCTACAGAGAGAGTTTGCTTAGGGTGCAGTCACATTTATGAACCGTGTAGTCCATTGTGTTTTGCTCATAATGGAATAGAACCAAGCAGCTCTCAGTTAAAGTATGACTGCACCTTGGGTTTAACCAGATGTGTTTCCTTGACTATGTTTAGTCATTTACTAGGTTTTTCCACTGGGAAAAACTACAGTGGAATTTTGGATTACATATTTAAATTAGTTCCACAGAGTTTTCATGAAGTCAGAAGAAGTGAGGCAAAAAAGAATTTGACTCTCTTCCCCTGAAGATTTTCAGTGCTGTCCAGCACACAAAGAAATGAGAGAAATGTTACAGAAATGTAAAGGTAGCTTTTTTTCTACCCAAGAGCAGGGTGTCCATAATTCTGAAATCTGGGTTCAAAGATTTTAAATGAGACAAACCCACTGGCTGCAGACTCCCTCTCAATCCGTCCGTGTATCATTCATTCGATTTAAAAAAACAAAAAGCAAATGTGTTTTTACATTATTTATTTTTCAAACAAAAATGAAAAAAGGGGAAACCATCTGTATGTAATTACGAGCGCACATCGCCTTTTGATTTTTGTTTTTTGTGACATAACTGACAAAAAAATTGAAAACCAAATTCGCTTTCTGTGTTTTTGTTTTCCAATTTAAAATCAAATGAACAAATGCAACATGAATTTATCTCCCCCTGTTTTTGGTTAAATTACTGCAGGAGACAGAGGAGCTTCAAGTTGGCTACACTGCAGACCATAGGGCATTATATATATATATATATATATATATATATATATATATATATATATATATATATATATATATATATATAGATATATATATATATATATATATATATATATATATATATATATGTGTATGTATATATATATATATACGATGTCTTGCTTAAGCATATAGATCTCCTTATAAGGAGATCTTAATGTTGTTTCACACGTTCTCTTAAACCGAATGTTAATGTCTATATCGCAGCAATCTGCAACCAGGGTGACTCCGCTTTATTTTAGGGCCTGTCCACTCTACGTAACTGGTTATTATGCTGTTTGTCCAACATTTCAGTGTGCCCAGGGAAATATCGGCAAGAGGAAGGTTTTTCTTTTTTTTTATGTCAGGTTTTCAATTTTTTGGGTTATATGTGGAGTGTGCCATTGATGCAACAGCGTTTGCTCACAAAGTGCCATGATTAATGGTGGACAGAGAATTGGAGGATTGTATGCAGGGAGTGTGGGGAGCCCTCTAATTTTGCTATACCTTTCACAGAAAAGTCGGTAGCTTGGGATTTTCTTCGACTTTGAGCTTAGGTTTACAAAAAATGTCAATAGCATTGTGTGAGCATAATTTTTCCATCTGCTTCATCTTAGAAAACTGATATCATTTCTTGACAGACACGCACTGGAGCATGTTATTCATGCTCTGCTAAATTCCAGATCTGACTACTTCTCCAAAACACATTGTTTTTAGTATTAATAAGCCTCTTCTGGCCAGATTGGAGGGAGTTCAGAATGAGGCAGCCCAGTTTTAAACCCACTCAAAGAGACATTGTCACATGACACCAATTCTATTACACTGGCTTCATGTTGAATTTCTCATAATATGGCCATGCTATTTGTTTTTAACTCATTTTAAGGAGCAGCACCCTGGTACATCAGGGACTTATTTGGTGTTTTCACTCCTGCCTGGTCTCTGTGGTCAGTTTCCAACTGTAAACACAAAGCACTGGCGTGGTTGTGCATTTTGTTAATTTGTGCCCCAGCTCTTGTGTCTCTTCTAATGTCTGAAACTGAACTGTGAGACTTTAAAGCAGATTCAAAGACCCACCTATTTAAGGTAATCAACATTTAAATGTGGTTTAAATTTGGTGTTTGAGGCAGTGTTTTATAAAAAAAAATTATACTTTGACATGTGTGATCCATTTTACAATCTACAGTGCATTGCCGTGTGCCACTTTACAAACTTTGAGTGATTAATTGATTGATAATAAATAATTTAATCATTCAAGCATATTGAGGGACTAAATATCAGGACATGCGCTTTAAGGCTATTAAAAGTTGTTTATGATAATTTTGCACCACTACCCATTATCGGGGGGAAAAAGTATTTTATGTTTCTAAACTGGAAACGAAGGCATAAGTGATGCCTGAAAAACACATCTGTTTGCTTTGATTCTGTGACACGCGAGGATGATTGATATAGTTTCCAGGCACTGAGGGGAAATATTCAAAAATAGCAATATATATTTAAAACACTCACTGGTATAATCTTATTGACAAAACGACTGCCAGATTAAGTCACTTTTTTCCTCATTTGTGACTTATTATTGTTGCTTCATAGTAAGACGGCAGAATTGCTAAGTTTTGTGAATGAACACTTTTTAAATTATTTGAGCATTTTAACAAACAATATTAAAAAAAATTTAATACATTTTTCAAATGGACGATGTTGAACAATTTGACTTGGTACGATGTATAATGAGAAACATCGCGATGGACAAAGGTATCATCTTTAGGTGGGTGTGGGGACTCTGGCATTGTGATATGTATCGTTATAATGGTGTGGCGTATCTGGTAATACTTTGGCTTTAGCCAACAGTTTTTCCCTGTTTTTCAATGTATCATTTTTTAAGAATTTGTTTGGAGTTCACTGTATAAGGTGATTGTCAACATCTTCGTTATCTTATAATTATTTCCTCATAATAATAAAATGAGGAAAGACATGAAATTCGAAGCATCCATTTTATTTTATTAAGTTTTTTGCAAGCGGGTGGGGGGGCATTGACAAATTGTATGAAAAAAATCTATCTTAAATTTAATTCCAAGTCAAGAACTAGTAGATACTACTGTAGTTCTAGTTCCACTTTACTTCTAAACGTATTCCCTATAAACATGAATAATGACTTATATTCTTGAATACCCCCGATGTGCTCTTTCTTTGCAAAGAAGGGCAAAGCCTGTGAACTCACCTGTGGTTGAGGCTCCTCTCTTTGTTCTGGGAGGTCAATGCTGGCGGGTGAAGAAGGAACACTCCCATTGGGCTCGGTGATCAGCAAAGTCTTTCTATCTCGGGCTGTTTTGGGGTCACTCTTTGTAACCCGGAATCTAGATACAAAAGAAAGAAGTAATGGGATCAACTTAACGTAATGCTCCCAAACCCGAGTCCTAATAAAAAGTTAGAAGCTTTTCTTACTGCGCAAGAAAAAAAAACATAATTTGGTGCAACATTCTTATAGTGGAGTTGAATTTGGCTCAACTACCTTCATTGTTCATGACCATCATTAAAGATGGTGCAAAACACAGTAGAGATTCTACCAATATCTGAATATGTATATGTATATATATTTTATGTTAATTCCTAAGCTTGAAACCCAAAACATTTTCACAATATTAATAAATTCACCATATTTGCAGGACAAAGAAAATACCTAATTTCTCATTTACATTTGACAGATAATACCTTGTGAACGTATTTGCTGTGGTAAAATGCTTTATATATATATATATATATATATATATATATATATATATATATATATATATATATATATATATATATATATATATATATATATATATATATATATATATACACACACTAGGCATGCCAGAATATGTCTCCCACAGTATCTGAAACAAGCTGAAAACATACAATAAGATCTAACCTGCCCACAGACAGCACGGTGACCTCTCCGATGTGACTGCGTCGCTCCAGTCTCTTGCTGGATCGTCTCATTAGAGGCCATTTCTTTTGGTTGCAGCGGTTGCACATATTTTTACTATGTATCCCAACACCTCCAATGGTGTGCAAATGGTTACAAGTGTGTTTTTCAGTGCTGGGTGGTAGCCCTGGGCTCTCTGGGCTGGTGGGGGTGTTCGGAGTGGTGGGGGTCAAAGCACCACTGTAGGAAAACAGAGAAAGTTTAACATGCGCGATGATTTGTTCATTTGCAAATAACGTCCGAGGATGAGATATCCCTCTGCCATATCCTGATTTTAGAGTACTCTTCACTCTCTTGACAAGCTTCCTAGACATATTGTCGTAGATGAAGAAGAGCCAGGAAGAGAAAAGAATTCCCGGTCAGGGTATACCATTAATGTACGCAGTAATGTGAGAGTAAAATGACAGAATAAAAATACTTTCAATATCAATCAATACATGAAGATTTGTGGTTTTAATGTGCCACAGAAAGACGAAGGTAGCAATCCCAAATCTTCATGTAATCTCTTGTGCTAAATGACCGTTGTAAAGTTAAACTCTTTAAGGCCTATTTGCCTTTCTAGCAGGGCCAGCTAAAGGGTTCAGGGGGCCCTAAGTGGAATATCGTGTGGGGGCCCCTGTTCCACCAAATGAGTGATTTTTGTGTTTAATCTTGCAGTCAATGCTTTTAAAACACAAACACAGATTGTAACTCTTAATAATTGCATGTAACTGTATTATTGATCATCATTATAATGAATATAAAATAAATAAATATTTTCTTTTATATACAATTTACCAAAATTTTTAATACATTTTTAAATTATTTGCACTTAACAAAAACTTGAAAATTGGAAATCAAAACTATGGACTGCCTCTTTTTTATCTATGTTATTAAGCACATAATCTTTTATCCAATTACTTTTTTTTGTCATGAGATTATGAATGTGCAGCTACTGTACAATATTAACCTTTCTTTAATCTGTCTAGTCAACTGTCGTTTTGTATTAGCACATCCCTGATGTACATAATAACGTTTTATATGTATGCAACATTTCCCAGTGATGGGTTGCGGCAGGGAAGGGCATCCGCTGCGTAAAACATAAGCCAGAGAGTTGGCGGTTCATTCCGCTGTGGCGACCCCGAAAGGGAATAAAGCCGACATGAAGATGAATGAATGAATGAATGTATGCAACATTTGTTTTATAAAATTTACCCCTTAAAATAATTGGGTACCTCTGTTGTAGGATTTAAGTAATTAAATATGCTTTTAACCTATACCTACAACTTAATCTAAGACAATTTTACATACATCTTAGTTCTTTTGTATACTTTAATACCCCTATTCATAGTCTTTCATGCTAATCACACACAAAACTCTAAATTCATGCATAATACTCAGGAAAAGTATGTATAGGTAGTTGCTAAGCGACAAAACTATTTTAACAAAGTCAAAGTTGGTACGAGATCTCATTAAACGCATCAAGGAAAAGCAGAAAAAGCACCTAGTTTATGGGACATTTTTTGAATCATTTCAAATGATTCCTCATTTATAGTCAAGACGTAGCACGAGGGGGTATCTCCAGGGAGTATATTTTCGAAGAAGACTGATCTCTATAGTTGAATTACATTGGTCGCAATAGAATAACATCAGATAACTTTAAACCAATCCCAGGTGTGTAATGACGAAGGACACATGGCTTTTATTTGAATATGCAAAATCACTAGGCAAACACTGTCTGGCACGTTTCATACACAGTCTTGAATGTGAACTCAAACATGTTTTGCCTTTTCAGCTGTATAGTAATTGTATTTCTATATAAGTAAAAAACATTTGATAATGATGTTGGAGACCATCATTAAAAATTAAAAAAATATTTACAATATCAATGAGGTTTGATTATATTTTGCCAAAACACAGTTGGGACAAACTTCATTGGCTGGAGATTTTTTTAAATTGTTGCAGATTTGTGGATGAATTATAAATATAATTATGATCTTTATTTACATATTTTAATTTATCAACTGGTTATTGGCCACTTGTATTGTTTCCTATAAGTAGTGACATTCTTGTAAAATGACATCACATTTTAACAAATGATTATCTGAAAACCCAATTTATATTACAATTTATATTGTATGGTCTCAGAGAAAGCAATAACTTAAAGGATCAAGAAAAAAACACATCAACATAGATGAGCCAAGGAAAATTATTCTTAAGACCTGATAATGATTCAGTTTTGAGACAAATAGGGTTTAGAGTGTGATTTCTTTGACTATTTAAAGTTGTTAGTTTTGACCAATCAACTGATGTGAAGTCCTTAAAAAAAGTCTCACAATGATGTAATACAGAGTACATTTAAAACAACAAGAATCCTAATTATCGATCTTAAGTAAAACAGGTTAAAAAAAACTCCCTCTGTACATTAAACTCTGATAAATTTCTAAACATTTTTCATCAGATGAGCTAGCTTCAATGAAGTGAGCATAAAAGGAAATGCTCAGAATTTAAGGTGAATGCTTTAAAAAGTCCTTGTGTGCATATCTGTTAGTTATCCTCTCACACAAGCTTATTTTCCCATATGTACGAAAAGTGTTGTATCTTTGTTTTACACAAATTTTCACATATGAGTAAAATAGTAAAGTGTCATATTTTTCCCCATGATCCATGAGTTAAAAAATGAGCACACTAGGCACACAGGCTAACCTGAATGAACAAGATAGGGAAAACATTTGCATACACTTTCATTTTTGAAAGTCATGGTGAGCAATGAGGAGGAAACTTAAAAGTGAGTTAAAGGTGCCATATTATGCACTTTTAATGCACTTAGAATAAAGAAAATTACCCCTCTACAGTATCTGAATGCTAAATATTACATCAAAATGATGTATTTGTTGCAAATCATGTCTGAATCTACTCAAATTAGGGGGCTCCGCTCCGCCAGGATGCCTCTTTGAAACATGAACATGGGAACATCCCCTGCCATCTGTTGATTTTTTTTAAAGACATACTTGTGGAAAATGCAGTAGAAAGGCCAATTTTATAGGAAAACGTTTGCTGCTTGAAGTTAGCATCAAGAGTTTTTGACACCTCAGAGTACTATACAGAAAAGTATAGCTTATAAAATACTCTGCTAACTATACACTTACAATGTATTTAACTTCTGCTCTGAATCAAAACTCTGGATAGTCAGAAAAGCATCCATTTTCAGAGCAAGCCTTGTTATAATAAATAAATAGAATTACATATTGTCATATTAAATAAATATACTTATTTATTTTTCAATCAGTCTGAAATGAAGTGGCACTCACTAATATAAGTCGTCTTTCCAAGGTCTCGTTTGGTGGCGCACACACAAAATCTACGCATTCCTGGAAAATATGTTCATTCTATGAACGTGTGTCTGCTACTCTCAAACTTCTGGGTTATAAAGTACATCCATTCTGCATTGAAATGAGCTACAGCAGCGGTGCATCTGATTGGTTGTTGGCGAGCCGCTATATTACAATGGGCATTAAAACCTGTTTTAAGCTCCTAGAAAATGAAAATAGGATATCACAAACAAACACAAACAAATCTCCATACAACTTGAGGTATGTTTTCAATGGGAAACACAAAACTTGGGTTTACAAGATACAACACCTTTAAATGTCAGAAAATTACTTTCAGAAATAATTAAAGCTTCAAAAAAATGTTTTCAAAACTTTAGTTTTTTTTGTTTTTTAAATAAACAATTTAAAATGAGCAAACAGAATTCATGAATGATGCAATTCACACAAAAACCCCACAAAAACAAACAAACACACAAAAAGAATAAATAATGGAGAAGGGGCATGGAGAATAATAAATAATGGAGAATAAACACACAAACACACTCAATCTGAAAAATATGAATTTCCTCATCTCTTCAGTCCCAATAACTCTATCTAGAGCTTCTCTCAGCTCAGAAACTGATTGCTGTGCACCTTTCACCCTCACCACACTCCTCATCCCTCTGCATCTGTCTGACGCTCCTGCTCAAGAGCAGAGGAAGGAAATGCAGTCCTTCCGCTGCTCATGCAGCGTGTGAGGCTCCAGCAGTGCGACCTCATTGTTCAACCCAAATCTCTTCACATGACCGCTTAGATCAACTGAAAAACATACACCACACACAACGATGCGGAAAGGACATCTGGGGACAAGCCTGCAATTCCTATAAGAATCTCTAACCTTTTACCACAGATAAAATTAAGGGCAATGCTCCCTTCATATTTATTTCAAGCCTTGAGTAGAAAAAAAATTGTTAAAAAAAAACTACCTTGAGTGCATATTTGATCTGAATAACGATTGCATGGATCCTCTAATGAGGATATGGATTCTAAATGTTGCCTGTTATTCACAGTCAGGCCATTTACATTTGAGAACAATTTAGAAATTCCAATCAAGCTAACATATGTCTCAGTACTGTGAAACACCTTTTAAACTCTATTAAAATGAACAAAACTGTTGAAATTCAATCAATGTTAAAACTCTGTTTTGTTGTTCACCAACCCACACAATTTTGTTTTGTCTGATTGTTTGATATATTGAACAGTACTTTGAACAAACTATTTAAATTTGAGGTATTTTACATGAATATAGCTAGTTTACATAATTAATAATCACCCTGGAACTGACATATATTATGTTCTTTTTTTTTTTTTTTGCTTGAATGCGTACAATTGAAATGCTGCAGTTTGGCTATAAAGCTGAATGCAGTAGAGTCAGCCATTGATGTTTTTGTGTTTATGGGGATTTCATTCACTGAGTGGCAACAGAGACTGAAAGAACTGACGTTGTATCGTTGCTGCTGGTGGAATTATTTGAGATCTAACAGTGCCCTCTTCTGGAGCTCTAGAGTTGAAGCAATCTGAAGAACTTTAAGCAGCGATATCTAACTCAACTCCTCAAGGATTGGAGCTCGGCACGGTTTCATTCTACCACAGCTTTAATGCTTATAGACTTTCAGCTATCAAACAAGCCTGAAGAACTTCATTAGTTGCATCAGGTGTGCTTCCTTGACTTTCCATGCTTATGTAGGCTTTTAGATCACTTTCTGTACTTTTTGGATGCGTTTTTTTATGTGAGCGGAGAAGAGCAGAGTTAATTGGAAAGTAAGGAATCACTGACCTTACCGATGGGCTATTTGCACAAATACTTCCGTGTTCCGTCTAATGCAGCTACGTTCTTTCCACTTATTGCTATGGCAGCAGCGGTGTTTTGTTTTGCACAAGCTCTCTGCAGGAACTCCCGAAAATTAGTGTAACCAATGTTTATGCAAGAAACTTAGCATGACTCTCAGCAGTAATCTATAGAAAGGTTTAAGGTTAAAGTTATCAGATTCAAAGACTTGCTTTTACCGACTCAATAACTTTAATAAGCACTAATAATAAACACATGCCACTTCTTTGTAATCCACTTTACTTAGTCAACAAGTTTCAAAGCTGTCTGGGCCAAAATATTCCTTCTTTGACAATCAATTGCATCGGTCCTGACTTCAGAAAAAGAATGTTGCTTTATTTTTAGGTATAATATAATAAAAACATGCAATATATCTATATATTTTTTCAGAACTTTCTCAAAATTAGTTTTGAACAAGAACTAGCAAGAAACCAGTGAAGAATGAGAAGATTTTGATGTCAATAGAGTTTTTTTTAATAGGGAGTCTTTTGGTCGTTTTATGCAGTAGTGTTTTGGGGTTGGCTCTTTACGTGTGCTTATCAGCTGCTTACTCATAGGCGTAATACATCGCTAAAGGATTATTTCTGCTCAAACAGCTTTGTAGCTCGTTGACTACGTTACACAGATTACAAAGAGGTTTATTATTACCGCTTATACCCTGAGTTATTAAGCCAGGAAAAGCAAACATTGGTTGTGACGCTACCTTGCCAACGGTAGGAAGATTATGAAAACTTAGCATGGCATTGAATTTGGAAGAGACTGTACACAGCAGGTTTCTGTGAACTTCTGTCTTTGTGTTTATTGTTTTTGTGCACATTTTTAGAACAGTTTGTGTTAAAACCAATGAATGTAAACAATAATGGTAAACGAACCAGAAAGAAGCAAATTGTACTAAATCAGAACGGCAGCGCATCACGGAACAGTGCAAGTATTCCATTGGTCAGAAAGAATTGTTGCAAACTCTGCGGATCTTCATCTTGGTGAGACCAACCATCTTTTAAACAAAGCCACTACATACACAGCATAGAGAATATCACTCATTCAACAGTCTCCATTATTCCATGTTGTGTATGATTTAGTGAGGTACACTCTTCTAAAGCTTAAGTGATTTTAATCTTTGAACAACAGAATATTTTCCACCACATTTCATGTTTAAAAAAAAAACAAATACAGAAAAGCTTTAATTAGCTCTTACCCTTCAGACTCAACACTGTCCTGAACCATGGCTTTGAGAGCATCAGAGTTTGCTGCAGAAAAACAGACAGAACGAGGAGATGATTCTTGAGATAAGGACAGTGAAGAGAGTCTCAGATAGACAAATGTATGTTTGACTGGACCTGACATAAATCTAGATTTAGTCTTACCTAAACATTCTCTATACACAAAACAGATAATATGGAAATCCTCATGAAATGTTGCAAGTTGAAAAAAGTTTATAAAACAAACATTATTTAGAAGGTTCAGGGAATTTAAAAAGAAGGTAAACATCTTTGTTTCCTTAATAATCCCATTTTGAGTTTATAACATGAGATTTAAAGGTGCAGCTATTAACAAATGAATCATGGGTAATCATATAATGGTTCAGATGCGTCAAGAAAGCGTTAAGGAATTATATTGAGTAAACTGATGTTTATTGAAACTTAATCTACATTCCATCACAACGTTTCAGTTTGGGTTTATAGTTTATGTTTTGACATCTTCATTGATTCAGTTATCCAATCAATTACCAGATTGTGCTTACCCATGCACGCTGTGATTGGTTAGTTTTCTGAGAGGGACTAAACCTCAAAACCTTGTTTCAAAGGTTTGACAAACCCTCAATGAGATAAAAAACAAAACAAGGATATGCCCAAGAGATGCTTTTGAAAGATTAGTACAGTGGACAGGGAACATTTCTCAAGAACAAGTAAATAAAAAAAAGTGAAGTGAAAGAGACCAGTTGGGGGTCCGGCCCCATCTTGGACAAAAAATCAAACTCACTCGAGCACAGGAATCAATTGAGCGAGCGAGGAGTGAAATGTTTAAGAGTGAAACACAATAACGAGAGTGTATTAAGACGCTGACAGTGTGTGAGGCTCACTCAGGTGTTGAGACTCATGTGCATGAGTTCAAAATAACTTGCGGTTTGTATTTTTGCAAGTACAGTTCAGTTTTCTGCTAGCGCGATTCTTATTACCACACTTATGAATATCAAATTTAGATAAGATAATTTCGGCACATGTCTGACACTATAAATCAGAGGCTTAAAGTAACAGCGAGAGAGAGAACAAGAGAGAGGGCTGAGGCGGAGTCCCTTCTGATTTAGTGCCCCAGGCACCCATCCCTACCGTGAACACATACCCGGAACAGTGGGCAGTCGGGAAACTGGTGCCTTGCTCAGAGGCACCACAGCTGTGGTTGTTGAAGATGGGAGATCAAGTGTTTTATCACTCACACCAACTTCAACTCAGTGGATTTGGGGTTGGAACCTGCAACCTTTCGATCACAAGTTGATTTCCTTATCCACCACAGACCTCAACTGCCCTTATAAGTTGAAGATAGCATTAAAAGTAAGTGAAGATAGCATTAAAACTACAATTACATCTGTTAAAATAGACACTTTCTGTACTATCGATTAACATTATGCAAGCTCAAAAATACATGAAGTAGACCTACATTAAACATGATGCACTGTGTCTGAGCTGGTGAGAATGGTCACATTATCGCTCTTTGTAATGATAAGCTACTGCATAAGTGTGTGTATAGGTCTTTACACTGTGAATGGCTCCCACACACCTAACCTTTCTTAAATGCAACGAATCCTTTTCTTTTCCAAACATATGATTTATTTGCCCAAAAGAGGAAGAAGAAAAGAGCCAGGGGATCCTTCCTTTAAAATGCTAGTAGTTTGGGTCACATTAATTCCATAACCACTGCTAAATAATGTGATATTTACAACACAATGCTTCTTCTTTCCTCTTTTTAACACTAAAGGTCATCATTAAATTTACATGTTTTACATAAAAAAAGATTTATGTTAAAAAATGTTCACCATTTGTTTTTTCAGGAGCTCTATATGTGTTCAAACATCCTGATGAATTTGGTTTATGCTGTACATTCTTTCCCCATAAGATACATGAAAGATAAACTGGAATGATGCTTAGAAATGAGACAGGTCATGCAAGGTATTTTATATAATGCCTTTATCTGGCTGGGGTCATATTTGTAACTTTGATTATGTATGTTGGCAGTGCTGACCTCATGATGATTTACTGCAGAGTGTTCAGCCCTGTCACAGTCAATGCATCATCACAATGGACATGTTTGACTGCTAACCACGCCTCTTATGTACAAAAAGGCCTTAAAGTACATCCTGGACTGATCTTCAACTGGTAAACTATGCTAATCAGTTAATGGTTCCTGACATCAAGTGTGTAATAATAAATCACAAACCATTAGAGAGATAAATTTAGCATACCTTCATTTTTCATGATGTAGTGAACAATTTGGCCAACGGTGTCCGCGTTCCCCTCACTGAACGTGTCATTCATATCTGAATGAGAAAAAGAGATGAACATTGTTTACATAATATATATATTTTTAATAATGTTACAACCCAAACAAAGTCTAATTCCAAACTCTTGAATGTATATATTCTTTTTTGTCACAAATAATATATCTTGCAGAATGTTGGATGTAGTCATTGGCATCAATGCATGAACCTACAAGGTTTATTGGAAGTCCTTTTGCACTGGTTTTAGCGGTTTTAATACAATATTTTTGGTGTCAAAAATAATATGATTAGGGAGACTTTCTGTAAGTGGGTATTAAATATGCATATTTTCAACATTTTTATATTTAGAAAAATGGCACTTTAATAAACTCCCTCTAATGCTCCACGAAAAACCAAAACAGACGAATGTACCAAAATCCCTCAAGTAAAGCTCAACTGGCAAAAGCATTACACTTTTTTTTGATAAATTTAGCAAATTAGAGGGCATACTTGCAAGGTATGAGGGTTGCATGTAGAGCACAAACCATTCTGCATTATGGAAGACTACAATTCTGCACAGCAAAGCTGCAATCTTAATGAAATGCACCCAAGAAGTTAATAAGCCAATCTTTGAGGCCTGCAGTGACATAAACTTTTTTTTTTGCCAAAATGTGACCTGTTTTGAATGTTTTGACTGTTTGGATAGCTCAATGATGTTTTTTTTTTAATCCATGTTGTTTTCAAATGTATTCCTGAATCTGATTCATATCTTTTTTTTTATAATGCAACCTGTGATATGCCTCCTAAAGCCCAACTTAAACAATTTTTTCCACAGATACAAATATCTGGACAAATCTTTTACTTAAATTGTTAATGGAAGATGCTCAAAGACATATTTAAAGGTTTGAATCTGAGTCTGAAAGTGAAAGTTAAAGTGACCAGTTGGGCAGATATGGAGTGACCAATACCCGGAATTTTTGCTCTGCTATTAACCCATCCCAGTGTTATGACTGTTGGGCCATAAAATATGACACAAACATCAAATGAACACGTCCAGACTCAACAGCCTCTGTGTTAAACGGTCAACATCTGCTCCCAGTCACTGAACAATAACCACCAAAATTAGCTGATACTGCAGTATTAACAAGACATGTTTGTGATGGGATAAAAAAAAATACTTCCAATGACCACGATTTGATCTATTAACTTCAGAAAAACACACACCACCAGCAGCCATAACCCTTGTTCTTTCTGAAGTCATGAACCCATGCTGGATAAGACAAACTTCCTGTGTTCGCTTGTTTTCACAGCTGGGGACCAGACAGTGAAATGAGTACAGTAGATATGAAGTCTTTTGAAAAAATGCTCCAACTCTTTTTCTCAATCTGTGCTCGTGTTTACCTTTGAACTGTCAACAATGAAGGCCAAAAGTAAGACCGTGGTCTCTCAATTCAACTTGAATACATTCACAGCATTTATTGTCACTGTTGTTTGAAACAAAATCACTATTCCATTTCAATCTTTGTCAGAAGCAAGTTATTATCAATTTAACTAAATTAAGAGTGTCTCCTGTAACTGCAAAGTAAAAACTTCATTATCCTCTGGGCTTACATTAAGGCAACAATAAACAGGTTTGAAACAGCTAAATACCAAACATGTGAAACATTTCACTTTGTGGAGCATTAATAACAGTGTTTCAATTCCAGCTAGTAGTATTCAAGTATTTAAAATATAAAAACTTTAAATCGAAACCCTCTTTCTCAGCAGTATTAAGCGGGTGGTAATAGCGTTTGATTTTCTTGTCATAGGCCGTCCGCTTTGCAATCGTGTCTTTAAGTGACGTCTGAGTCGTGTTCTGCAGTGCCAACATTAACCTGCAGACATGGAAAAGCATGCAGACATTTGTTTCATATTCCAGGAAATGTTTGTGTCGGAGGTGATGAAGAAACTTGCATAAGTTACCTCCTTTAGCTAGAGTTACATTACAAATGATGATTGGCTTAAAAAAATCTGACGCTGATGACTCAATCCAGGTTCTTGATCCTTTGGAGGATCCATTTCAAGGCTGCTTACATAACAATGCTGTTCAATGGCCGTCCTATTTAGCCAAAAATCAAAGTGTCCTTAAAATGAGTCCTTCAAAAGAGTCCTTCAAAAGAGTCCTTCAAAAGAGTCTTCCTTTTCCTGGAATTTTTAGGATACATCGCTATGATCCTTCGTAGCCTCACATATCCCAAAATGCTTTGCAAAGTTTTTTTTTTTTCAAAAGCATGAACTAAACAATGGTGCCCAACGCAAGCAGCAGTGGTGCAGCATACACATTCAACTGCAATTAAAAGGTTTTTTTTTTTATTTAAGGACAGTAGTTTGAATGATTTTCTAAATGCTAGTAGTGATAGTAACATTTTCAAACATATATGTAAAAGCTTTATTGTAAAAACATGACGTTAATAGCGCTTATACATACCAAGTGCTGTATGCTGACTATTGATACATGTCATTATGTTAAAGGGAGCAGATTGAGTAATTTAATAAACTTTGTGGTCAGAAAGACCATCTTTTTTTTTACAGGGGCAAAAAAGCCTCCGGAGGGTGGGAAGGATCCAGATTATGGATAAAGACACAGCAATTAATTCAGCCACCTGCGCTTGTTTAGTATCACCGCAAAATAATTTATGTAAATAATAGGCATAGCCTTCACACCATTAGGATTTGTGTAGAAACCCAATTCTCAAAACAAAACAAAACAAAATAAAACTCAGTAACGTGCAGGCCTTTTTTGAAACCATCTAGATGTTCACATGGTCGTGATGAGTACTTAAAACGAGTTGAAGGAATTGGGTGTATCTACAAGATACTTATAATTAAGACTCATAAAATGACTCTAAATTGTAGAAATCTGGACCAAAAATGTAAACAAAAAAAAAATAGATGGCACAAGTTTGAACATAGTTTTACAATTTTAAGTGTAAAAATATAGATTTATTTATTAGTTCATCCAAAAGGTTTTTAAAAAGTTACAGGGTAAATAACCATCATGACACCCAAAAATCAAGCCTCACTCACCCCCTTTTTCAGGATCTTTCTCTTCTTCATCCTCCTCCTTGTCCAACTCTTCATTCTCCTCTGCTTCGGTTGTACAGCGGTACCCTTTCCTCTTCAGTATGTGGCAGATGAGGACTCCCAGAAGGCCCAACAGGAAGAAGAGAGGCACCAGAATGAAAGCAATATACTCTGGATTCCCCGAATTGTCATGATTATCTAAAAGGAAAGAAAAGCTAATTCAAATGCAAAGTTTGATAAGACTTGGGCTATGTTCAGATCTTTTTATTCAAGACATACCACTTTCATAAGCAGTACTAAATCTGATATGAATAAGATTACTTTCAATGCAACCTAAATCTGAACCCTCATTTAGCACTTATCTGGCTTTTATGTCTTCAAACCCTTCTTAAAGACGTTATCTCACTGATGTGAGAAGCTGGAGAAAATGGACTTTTACTGAAAGTGTCATCAGGGGTCGCTCAGAAACTCATTTAAAGGGTTGAATGAAGTCAGTGTTGATAAACACTCATATAACTCTCAGCATTTCTAACTCCGCCGATTATTCACTCTATTATTAACTCTCAAAGCCACAAGAGTAAATAACGAGCATTTGTATCAATGTTGCAAATATCTGCTCAGAGGTTTAACATGAACAGTAACTAATTTCTGGTGCGAGTATTAAGTCTAGGCATGTCTCCACAGTCCACAACAAAAATATTTTAATGACAACCAATGTTACTCTTGAACAACAAACCCAAGTACACCTTGTTCTTCTTAAAGCGTTCCACACTTAAAAGTCATATGTTTTGTTATATGAAACGTTTTGGCAAATCTGTACAACTTCACTGAAAAAGTCCTTACTGATGACTTACATTCTGGCAATGTTTTTTTAGACACTGGAGATAAATATATAACACTTCGGCGTTTCCCCTATACCATTTAAAAGGCCCGCCCACCAAGACCACCACCCTCCCAGCCAAGAAATTTCTGCTGTTGCTTTACTAGAAATACAGAATATGCTTCAAATTGCATGTGCTGTTCGAAAGCGATGCATTCAATCTCTGATCAGTGCACCTTTCCTTGCTGCTTCTCTCTGTCTCTTTCACTTCATTACTTGAGACCAGACAGATAAATGAACAGACAAGTTCAAATTTTATCTATTGCATTTTGATCCATCAGGAGTAATCGGAATAGAACATAGTTCAACCATCATATGTTACACCACTTCACAAGAATTTGATGACAGCATTTACTACTAAGAATTAAAGATTTTCACACTGTATAGAATTGTCATGACTAAGGTAACAACTTTTATTACAGGGCTATTACCCACAAGTACAAAACAAATGAGACCAGCAAAACAGAGCGAATGGGTGACACGCCATGGCTGACGAAGGGAAAGATTGACTTTAGGGAACCGCTCAGAGGGCAGTCAAGAACTGGCATGGAAGTCTGTCCCCAGCAGAGAATGACTCAGAGGACACACTAATCCTTGTGAATAGCCACTAGAACATTACACTCTCTCTTTTCATCAGGCCTTTAGTAACAGCTTTCTGTTTTTGCCTTTCACTCTGTTGGTCTAGACTAAATAATGTCAAACCAACATTGGGTTCTCATTGAAATTCACATTTATGAAAAATGTCCAACTTCAAACCATGTAATATTAAACACAAAGGAAACATTAGCTCTAATTCACCAAAACTGAGACTTACAATAATGCATCAAAACAAAAGTAATATGTTCTTTAGAAAACGCTACAATAAGTTCTGACTGCATGATCACACGAAATATAAAAGTTGCATGGTTGATCATTTAATCATTACTTGCACTCATTCCCGTTTAACCAATCTTGATCTGAACACAGCTTGAGCGTAAAGAATGGACATGTAGATTCCAAATCAGTCACAAGTCTCAGAGAAAGCATGTCTTTGCTAGTCAGTGGTTCTTGAGTGGTTGTGTCAGACTTTCAACTGAAGTGTCTCCATTGTTTGCTCCAATTCCCAACATTGTTGTGATTTTATAATCATCTTTGACTCCTTGCCTTCACAATATCATAAGGGTAGACAAAGGATCATTTCCCAAATCAACAACCGATTTATTTCCCCCAGACCCCACGTAAAGTTGTTCATCACAACTAAGAACTCTTTACTTAAACCTCACTTGAACACAAGATCAGAGGGCTCACTAAACTCAGACAACACAATCCCAGAGAACATCACAGCTAGGGAGAATATATTTAATTTCAGTGACATTTACAATAGCCTACACTAATCACAAATGTACACTTTGATTATCTTTAGATTTACAGTACTGTAATAGGAAACATACATGCATCGTAGTCTTACGATGAATGATAACAGGTGGTACAGCCAACATTGTAAAAATGATACAGACAATAGTATCCGAATACAACTAGTTTTTGTTTGTTTTAATAGACTCTGTCCACATCTCTTCCAGAATCAATAAATAGTGTTTTATTTTTACAACTGATTTATCTTGGCAGTAGTAAGATGTCTTCTACAGTGTGATCAGAAACAATTGATTCAAGAAAGTAACTCACTGATGGGGCAAAATTTTGCATGCAAAATGTGAGTCATGGTGACACTCAGGGGCAGAAATTAGAAAAAATTGGAGCATTGATGTGCCTTGTTGGCAAAAATTCTGTGCAGACATCCCCAAACCAACGCAGATTCCTTCAGATGCTGTTCATTTGTGAAGATATTTTTTTTTACTCTACATCTATTCTAATACAATGTATTAAAAAAGAACAAAACCTAAATGACATGATCCTTTTGGGCCCTGTTGCGTTCTAAGCTCATTTTCATTTCCCTTTAACATGCACTTGACAGTACAATACATTTCTTTCACTAAGCTGGAACAACAACACAAAATTCTTGAACTTCTCCATACGTAACACTTATCAGTCAAAACAGATGATTAAAGAGTGGGTTCTGAAGAGGAGGACGTGGTCGTTCATCTTGAACTGGCTCAATGCCCGAGCAATTCTGAACAGACAGGATGACGAGCAAGACTGGGATCTGACGTGACTCACATACCCATGAACAATAAACATTTCAAGCTCCACACTAGAGTTCACGCCTTCTTCTGCAACCAGCCAAGTAACTGACTGAGAGGAGATTCTGCTTACACACTCAGAACTATTCTTTATTCATGAAAGTTGACTACAATGTAAAGCTGCTAAATTGCAACAAACATGACTTTAAAATGGTGCTTCGCACTCAATCACTCATTTCTAAAGAGTTTCACTCTACCCATGTGGCAATTGTTTAGCTATGACCTAACAATACAAGGACTAATAGACATCAGCAGTTGCTTGTGAAGCTCTTTTCAGTAACGGGTGTGGTTGAAAATGGATATGGTTCCTATTGTACCTCATTCAGATGGATGTTTCCTTGTAGTTGCACTCAAGGCATGCATGAAACTTAAAAAAACTGCATTCCACTACACTAGATCTGGAGAGTTATGTAATTTTAGGGGCAATCAGACTGGCAGGTTAGAACAGTGCAGAGAACCAGCAGATTTTTTCTGCAGTATGTGGCTCATCTAATTTTAGAAGACATTTTAAATATGTTGATTAAACTAAAAGTCAAAATATCTTCAGACTTTTACCTCATAAAAAACAAAGTGACATG
This sequence comes from Danionella dracula, assembly GCA_900490495.1. Taxonomy (NCBI): domain Eukaryota; kingdom Metazoa; phylum Chordata; class Actinopteri; order Cypriniformes; family Danionidae; genus Danionella; species Danionella dracula. Next base: position 1,789,787 of record UELW01000578.1, read on the forward strand.
GCATCTTCTTTTCACTTGTGTAAATTGCTCAGATGTGTGCACTCAGATGTGTGCATTGTTTTGTTCACCCCAAAATATGGTGAACACACAAAACGTCCTTAATTGGATGTTGGAAAACCACAAATCGCTCACTTTTTACATCTGAAAACTCCACCATCCACTATTGCTTTTGTCCTTTTATCCCTCGTGTTGAATACTCTAGGAAGTTTGTGATTGGTGGTTGCTGTAGTTGTGACTATCCAGGAAAATGAAAATATTTTAACTTTGTCTGCGTAAAACACAAACTTGCCATTCTCTGCACCAATACAGCGCGTTATACACACCGGATTTCCCGTTTCACTTTCTCTGCTCAGGTACAAGATCATGTCTCCCTTAACATGTAAAATGTCTTTCTTAACACGTACAATTATTTGTATATCACACAGGCTCCAATCTCTGTGTGAACATGCAATCAGAAAAAAAGGTCAAGCCCAAAAGATGGCCAGCTTAATCTACTCAAACGAATTTAGTAAGAACTCATCACAGAATTAGGTTATTTTGCAGATAAAGAGTACACTGGAGTCATAAGCAAACCTAATTTACGATCATTAATGACACCTAGTTTGCCTTGATTTATTCTACGAATGTTAGAAAAGTACCTAAAATTAAGCTTAAATCAAAATAGTGTTGGGTTTGAATGCACTACATCCACCATGATATTGTCTTCATGATGGAACTAAAGTTACCCTTTCCTTTGCCGTATCAACTTCATTTTAGAATATTTGAAATAGTAATTTTTGTATTATTAACACAATAATAACGTGCAGAAAATCCAACAAAATTGAAAATGTAATATACTTTGACCTTGTAACAAATTTCATATTGTCCCTCTTAGCTTGTCACTTAATGGACAAAATGCATAATGCATGTTTGCCAGATGCATAAATGTAAATGAAAATCCAACGATACATCTTCAAATCAAAATAATTAACTGTATTTATTAATGTGATTTGTGACCATTCGATCATGTTTAATTTAATAACAGTAGCGATTATCTGTTAAAGAAAGCAAAAGATCATGATAATTTTACAAACATACAAACAAAAAATATTTTGTCCCTAAATATCGACAAAAAGACCAGCTGCAGCATCACAGTCCCAAATCATGACTCAATAACTTTATGAGGGGAAGCCGCACCTTGTGCAAAGAAACCCCTGCAACTAATACTTTGCCGTTAAAGTCTTATTTTAATCTGACGCTAGATGAACAAGAAGCTAGAAGGTCAAGTCACTGCTGATGAATGCAGCTGTTCGTGGCTGAACTTACCTCCCGTCGTCGTAACGCTCGCCGGAGGGGAGTCTCCCATCGGGATACCCGAGTAACCGCCGATTTGTCGGCCGTGGGTGAAGTCAGACGCGGTCGAAAGCGTCAGGAGTCTTGCAGGCACTGATCTCGAGGCGTGTTTATATCCACTGCCCCTACTGTTTCCTCATTCTCGCCACTGCTACAAGGTACATCCCACTCTTAAAGTTGTAAACCCGAACAAACTCGCAATTACTCACGCACCGTGAAGTCTCGTGTACTATGAGATTTAATCAGGGTAAACGCAAAAGGCACTTAAAATCAAACACATTTACATTAAGCTAAGTTACTTCGAGTAAAGATACATCGCTGCTCAGAAACGTGCGTACACACGGTTCGCCTTAGTCAATGTTAGTACACTTACCGCGTAATGGCCAGTAGAGGTCAACATTTCTCCATAAAGTTTAACTATAACGTCAGAAAAGAAGTGGATTCCCTAGTTTGCGTCCCAATCTGAAAACATACACTCAGTTGATTTTTTACTGCGTCCGAATCCGGACCCCTATACTCATTTTAGTGTGTTTAACAAGTGTTCATGACCTGTGACGTACTAAAACGTAACGTAACAGATGTAATTCTGTCACGTCATTATGCATGACGTGTCCGAGAACTTAACTTCTTCTTTCCCATTCCTGCAATATAAAACATTCTAATAAAAGATAACACCATCTATATTGCTATTATTTATGTATGTGCTTGAGTCATATTACAGAGAGGGGTCGCCTGTTTGGGTCCAAGAGAAAACTTCTTCTGTGTGAGCGTTCATACTAAACGTCACGTAAGCAACGGCCATGTCAAATGCATGTTATACACTGTCAATGTTTGAAATAAATTCTTCATTTTATAATAATTGATTTTTTTGTAAGTATTAAATTAAGGTCGTTGTTATGGTATAACTCATAACTTTAATTTAGAATTAAAATTGATGGTCAGGGTTTTGATTTGTTTGGTTAATTACATTTGCTTATCTGTTGTGACGTTAGCTGTAGTTTTATCTTTTGGACTCATTTTGTCGTACAAACCTTTAAAGTAAATATAATATTGTTTTTAAATTTAACCCTTGTATGGTTGATTTTCAGTTTTCATCAACAGAAAAAATTATACAAGCATTTATTTGAAACTGAGATTAACTGGGCTTGGCTCATTTCCTCTGAAAACGTATATCAGAACAGATTATTTATGACCCCACACCATATACCCTCTTACACATTTATATTACACACAAGGTGTTCGGGTCTACTTGTAAAAGTGTGAAAATGGTAGATTCTTTACCTTAATTCTGTTTTCCCACACAAACATAAATCACACATAAACATAACATTTTACATTTTAGAATAAAATTCTATGATTGTGTGAATTAAAAGCGCCAAAATGCAATGGGTCCAGCACACCCACCAACCCTGCCAAAGTAACAATAAAGAGAACACCACACTTGGTTCAGATTCTAACCGTGAAGAAATCAGGTTAAAGAACAGTAAATAAAGTATATTTGCTGTTTATATCACTTGTTTCTTAGCTAAACAAAACATTATTTAAGTCTTTAACATAAAATGTCTTGATTGGGTGAATTAAAATCCTCAAAAGGCAATGGGTCCATGAGACCCACAAACATCACCGGATTAACAATAACATGAACATCAAACAAGGGTTAAAATGTTGTTCTGTCTATAGAGTGCAACAAAGCACTTCCTAGTGACATACGTCTAAAATTATTTTACTTATTTAAAACTGTTACCAAAATAGAATCTTAACTATTTGTAATATTGATTGGATGTATGATTAACTTGTGAACTGATTTGTGATATGATGATTGTTATTTCTTTGCCAAAATGTTAGAAATTACTGTAAAGTTAGGTAGTGAGTCATTATACACTTTCCTCATGTACAACAGAGTTTATATTATATGTAAAAAGGTATCCCTCAGATCAAATAAATTAGATCTACCCCGGGTTAATTACAAACAGGGTTAATATTCTTTTAGTTACCATGCGGCCCACTGATGGAACCAACTTCCAGAGGAGATCTAGGGTGCCAACACTATTCCCGTTTAAAACCAGGCTAAAGTACAATCTTTATGTACAATCTATATGTACAATCTATTGAGAGCAAACCTACAAAAAAAATAATTAAACCACAGTAACAGCTCTAAATAATGATCTGCTACAGAGATTTACATTGGTTTAAAATGACATGACAGTCACTTTTGTCAAAAATCTTAAAAGTCTTAAGAAAATATTTTGTTTCACAAACATCAGCTGGTTCAGACTATGCCATTAAACCAGCTATAAACTGTTTTTATTTGAAGAAAAATGACACTACGATATGCCACTGTTATCTTTAATAAGAAACATCCTGCTTTTTCCAAAATAGAAGTCTTTACCCAAGTAACACGTCTCATGATATTGATTTGTGTCTCAGCTGATGTTCCAAATGATGCTAAAACTCACATGACCCGTGTCTGATATACAGCTCCTGCTTGCACGCAACAAGGAATCATATCTGTCTGTTTCAGCTCAACACCAGAAAATTCAGTCCAGTTTTGTTCTTAAAAAAAAGTTCATAAAGACACCGTCCATCAATGCAATCATTCAGCTCGCCATTAGTCACACGCAAACACTGTCTAATCTTCTTCTTTTCCTCCGGTTTTACTTAACTGTTAAAAGAGAAAACAAGAAATGTGTTATTTCAGCCCTCTTCAACTCTATCATATGCTCTCTCTGTTAAACCAAAAAATAGTTTATGAACTAAACAAATGTTCATTTCATTGTTTTAAAGACTAGCTTGTTCCTGAAATGGCATTAGGAAGTCAAACATTTTCTCCATGTTGGTTTGACCCTTAAGTCATGTCTTAATTATATGATTTAAGATGCTCTGCATTTTTTTCCTTGTTTTGAACACTATGAGAATACTGGTGTTTTTTTATCGTAAAGTTTAAGAGAACAGGGCTGTACTAATAATGAGTTCATCTTAACAGCAACAAAAAATATATTTTTGTTTCATGATAAAAAAAAACTGTTAGTTTACATAATCAGATGAATTAAAAACAGAATTAGATATTAAAACATTTGAGCAGCTATACATAAAGATTAGTTATGTACAATTCAATTAGAAATAATTATTAGAGACACAACTTCATAGCAGTAGATCATTGAATTTCTCATAACATGTTAAATATGTTGTAGGCAATTTATACTGTTAAATCTCCATAAAGGGACCCACATGATAATATAGTCCTTAAAAATATAAAGTATACACATTTCCTGACAAAACCTGTTTGTGTTCAACAATAAAAAACCCTTTACCAACAAACATAGCTACACACATTAAATACACTCGCATTATGTAGACCGTGTTGACCGATAGTCTATAGACCGATTGAGTTTCAGTTTAAAAAAAAACATTTAAAGTTGTTCTTGCTAACTGACAAAATTTAGGTGTGAATAACAGTAAGTACACAGGTCTTCTGCTAAACTCTGAATTAAGAATAAATGCATCAATTTTTCTTGAAACGCAACATGCCAAAGAAGTTAAGGAATAATGGTGTCAGCAAGTCAATTGAATACATATTTTTTGCCACACTAATTGAGAGTGGTAAATTGAAGTTATTTTCCCCCAAAATGAGTCTATCCTGCTGGTTATAGACACCTCTGATTAGATGATTGAACAATATAAAAAAAAAATAGAAAAAAAAAAAACAATTGTATGAAGATTTTAAGTTAATGAGTAATAGCATAGACATTTGAGTAAAATTAATATATATATATATATATATATATATATATATGGTTAAACAAAATGTATTAATACTGTAATTGAAAAATAATTATAAAAATTGACAAAATCCATTTACATATCAATGTGCTTTCAGGGTAAATTGTGGAGTGTGATATAGTATCTTAGTATCAAAGCAATTTTCTATAGTATCATGTATATCATGTAAGTATAGTATCAAGTAAAGATTTTATACTAGTAATAAAACTGTGCGAATTAAGGATCGTGCTTAGTGTGTCAGTTGTTGAATTGTTAGTCCAGTGAGTATAGGCTTTTTGTTAGCTGTGTTTCTTTTTTCAGAGATTAAAGGAGACCCTCCATTTTCAGGACCTGTGAAAACATACTTAAGGACCGGGAGACACACAGGGATCCAATTAGAATCCTTTTGTGTCGAGTATTCTGAGCAGAAACGGGTATATGCTGCTGAAAGGAAATGGAACACCATCTTTTTTTAAGCCCTGCCAAGGAAAGGATAGGAAGGAGATGGCAGCAGTGGAAAGATCAACGGAATTCTGTAAAATGTATTATTCACAATTGGTTAAGTAAAGAATAATGGGATTGGAAGCCCTTGTCTGTCATTTTTTTAATCTAAATTGGTATCTAATACTCTACCTGAGAAAAGAATGTGTTTTACCAACTTCAGATACTAAATAAAGTGTGATTTTAGAACACATTTGAGAAGGACTGTAAAACTGCAATAAATTAGCATGAAGGGGTATTACTAAAATTTTCGCAAGGTATATTTTAGTCTTTCTTAAACATGGAACATGGGCTGATGAAGCAAAGCATAAGTTTATTTTAAATTTGTTTCAATGATTTTTCAATTAAACCTTCAGAAACGTCCTTCTATGACAAAATATTAAGAGAAGAAATTGCTTACATGCTGTTCAGAGGGCAGAAAATTTGAAGATGAGATCCCCATGGAATAGAGAAAGAAAAGAGAATGTACAACTTGTCTGTAGACATCACAAGACAAAGAATGTGATAAAGCTTTTTTTTTGTTGGCCTTACCTTAATGACATCTACCCAGTTCCATCCTCTCGGCAGTTCACCTTTATTGTCTATTCAATTTGATTCAAAGAAATGTTAACATCAGTGTGCATTCAAAATCAGACTTATTGCTCCCTAGCAAACCCTGCTGACCTGTTCTTCCAATCATTTTCCTCTTCTGTGCTTTGGTTAGCTGTTCTTTCTTCTCCTTCTTTTTCCCAACCGAGCTGGAATTATTGATGACATCGCTGCTGGATATCAAGGTCTGAAAAACAACAGTTATTAGATTATTTACTGAAGATATAACAAAACAAGAGGCAGTTTTCATTGCAACAAGCAAGTTTCCCCAACAACTTAAGCTGCTACTGTGAGAACTGTTTGAACTATAAAATCACACAATTCAATGATAGTAATATATTCAGAGGCAGGAAATAAATTAGGATACAGACCACAGCAGACATTACAGGTTGGTGGTTTTCCATGAGGGTTTCCTGGTTCTCTTTTGCCCACTCAAAGAGTGTGTACATCATGGCAGTGCCCAGGTTGATCTCAGCCTGATCAATCATCTTCGAATGAATGTACTGCTTTGTTTCAACAGATCTGAAACATTTCGATGTGATCCATTTTATCATCATGAATACAAAATTTAACAGTTTCATTTCATAATGTCATGTTGTATGCAATCTAGCACTCAAAATTTAGAGGAGCCAGAACATTTTTTTTATTATCATCTAAAAAAATGTATTAAATCCAAAGCCTGGACTACATGTAACCTGTTCTTAAACAAATGTTGATGACTTTCTGCCTACGAATATAATCAATAAAACCTGAAAGTGTACCTTATTGAGATATTTTAACCTTTGATCATCATAATAGATTTTGGCTTGATGAAAAACTTACATTCTGTTATTAAAAAAAGCATCTAATGATATGTGCGGTGCAGCTTCTGGGTAGTTCTCAGGCCAAGATGCTTCTAGTAGGAAGGATTTAGAATCATCGAGATCTCCCACCTGGGAAAAACAACAAGATTACATTTTTTTTTTTAAATTAGCTAAAATGTTTTAATAGCAACAGCAACATGCTTTTCTGTAGCTCGTTCTGATGACTGTATAGGTTATAGGTTTGCATAGCAGGCCATTTTCTCATATGATCCTTTTTTATCATTATTTATCTAATGTTTATGGAAACTGAATCTCCCTTCATTTATTTGTTATGAGATAAAGGGGATCTCAGATGTGTCCTCAGCTGGGGGGTAAGGCACAATTTATAGCCGATCGTCACTTTCCTGCTGTGAATCCTGATATTCCACATACTACAGGAACTACTTCGTCTGCTACCATGACCACTAATCACAGAGCTGCAGCATAATCACTACTTTAATAAGTGTGCACACCACGTCACACACACTTGGGTATGTCAGCATGGGGATACCTCAGTGCAGAGGTCAATGTCTCTTGGGATCACAATCTCAACTAAGGGTGGGGTGATGCTAGCTGGAAGTCTGTCAAGAGTTATGGGCGAAATATTCTTCAGGATCACAAACAAACCCCCTTTTTTCAGATTAACAACAAAAACCTTGACAAAATGTAGTAATCATTAAGGGGATTTAAATTCACACTGACAAGACAAATACACTTTTATAAACCTAGGAAAGTGCCCTCTATATTTGAGGTCTCGTGAATAAAAAAAAAAACATTTTTATTATTGTTTTATTTATAATTGTGTGGGTTATTGTAGGGTTTGATTTGAAATATTAATAATAATCATTGGAGTGGTTAAAATATGGACTGTTAAAAAACGGAATAGATGATACTTTTCAGCTCTTAACATGTATCTTGTTAAGGCATGTTGTCACATTTCATTTCAAGAAGCTTGACATAAACATCGGAAAGTAGTTAGATTTAAGCAATTTATTACATAATCCTTTGAATAAATTCACACGATTTAGGATGTAGTACAGCATGAGAACATCCACAAGTTAGTACATTGTGAAAATGAATGTTAGTACATTGTCCATACTCCACAAGTTAGTACATTGCAGACGTCTGAAATAAACTTTAGTGCTTGAAAACAGGTCTTACCCTAAACTGAAACGAAACAGGACTGAGCTCTTTAAAGCAGTCATCTCCTTCATAAATAGAGCGCAGAGCCTCCAACTCCATCTGTACACAAAAACACACAATCCCACATCTTATCTACAATAAGGTATGTCACTTTACATGTACTTACATTATACACACACACCAAATACAACGTTATACATTGTCAACAGATAACACCGAACATTCTGTAAGTAAAATGTTCAATTATTGTCTAAGTTGCAACTGCTAAATGACCATTAACTCTTTGATTGATATATTATGGAGGCGTCATTAAACATCCTAGCTGTTTAGCTTTAGCAATTTCCATCTCACCTCCTGGTCTTCATTAGCAGTCATGTTTTTCTCTCTCTATTTTAACACTTTAAGCCAGACTAGAAAACCGATAGCCAAACAGATTTTGGCCAAAAAAACTTTTACAGACGTATGAAGAGGAGCATGTTTAATAAATACGAACGGCTAAGTTACTCAAATAAGCTTTAAGACACCAGTGCTTAAAATCTGTAATGGTGCGTTCAGAGACAGTCTAGAACATTACTGCCTACTGCAGGACTGGAGAAGCACTACCGCTGTACTTCTTCCTCATGTACAATAGATGGCGCTACGATACTGCATTGAAATACGTATCTGAAATACCGTCTAACTCAATCAAATAACCGAAAGGGTAAATCAGTTGACAAACATCTATGTTTTGATGGAATTACATACCATCTATGTTTTGATAGAACGTGCAGTGTAAAGAAAGTAATGTTGCTTTAATTAAGCAGGAGGTAATCTATTATGACAGAAAATATTTGTAGAGAATCAATTTCAGTTGTTGTTCATATGTTTATCCATGTTAATACATATGTTAATTTAAATTAAATTATTGATATGTTTAGTAAATGTGACCATTTCTAATCAGCAATTTGAATAATGAGGCTCAAGAAGGTGTAATCTAATCATAACATACGATTTTCGAAAACAGTGGTACCACAGCTTCTATTTGTTTCTGGAGCAAAGGTCTAATTACTAAGCCATCTCATTATTTTTAGACAAAGTCATCGCTAAACTTTTCACCCTTTCCTATCAGAATGACATTTTGGTTTACAAGAATTGTGTTATGTGAAACAACATTACATCCCATTCTTTTGTGATTTGATTTATCTTTTTTTTAACTATACAATTTTAGTTGAATAATATTTTGGAAAAATCTTCACTCAGTTTAATTTTTAAACCACTATCCATCTTATCTTTTTATCCACGATACCATTTTGATGGTATAGACTGTACCAAATCACTTTGGAAACTTTTAGCTGACACTAAATTTTAAGCATTTAAGAATGAAGTCAATACTCTGGTTTTCAGCCACACTGAATAAAATATTTCAAGATTATTTGTGACTAATAATTGGTTACAAATATTCTTTTTAAATTTGTTAATGACTACCTTTACTATTATTCTTCTCTAGAGCTTTTTGAATTCCAGACATGTGTGGAATGTGCTATACAAATAAGCTTTTTTACTTAAAATGGAGATAAAATCAACCTATAGGTTTTTAAGAATAGCTCTTCATTAGCAAGATCTCTGAGATTTGCCCAAAGCCTATTCCACCCTGATCTGGGGTAGTAAACCTAGTCAACCCAGAATACAAAAAAAAAAAAAAAAAAAAAAAATAAAAAATAAAAAATATATATATATATATATATATATATATATATATATATATATATATATATATATATATATATATATATATGTATATATGTATGTGTGTGTGTGCGTGTGTGTGTGTGTGTGTGTGTGTGTGTGTGTGTCTAAGGTAATCTCACTGCTCTCCACAAAGTTTCTGTTCTATGCATTACCTTTTTATTATTAAAGCCATCTGCTATTTATTTTGCTCTTTTAAACCTTGTGTGCCCCAGAGTTTATAGAGACGATGAGCCAGAAGTGTATATTACACTGTTTCATTATCCTGGCAACGGATTCAGCTGGCCATGCTTGAAACGGAGGACAAAGCCTGAACAATGTTTTTTCTTTATGTGCAGATGCTAAATCATTCGAAAGGCCTATTTTTTGTACGAGTGTTTTCACCTCTGAATTTTCACTGTTTAAATCAGAATAGAGCTAACATTTTTTTATGCATGCCTGACATCTTTCAAGATGACAATGGTTTAATTTAGGGTATTTTTCTCCTATGACCAACCAAGCTATATCATTGTTGGGTTAGATGGCTGTGCTTTCTGGAAAGACGTGGCAGGCAATTATTCTTTTTTTAATGTTAACAAGCCTTTTTATCAGTTTTAACCTAAGCATGTGCAGCTTCAAGCACAATTATTTTATATTTGATAAAAAATATTGGGGAATATTTAGATGCCAAATTGAAGTGAATATGAGAGTGAATAATAATCCAACGTGACCCTGTGACAGACAAGGCACCTATCAGGGCTGCTTACACTAGTTGGGTAATGCAGTGAATGATTGTGTGTGTTTTTTTACAATAAGCAGGAAGTATGGTAAAACTGTTTGTCTTAACCTGAGGCTTCCTCAGTTGATGTTCTCACAGCGCCTGCATGGATTTCCTCAGGGTACTCTGGTAACTCCCACAGTCCAGAAGAGAAGCACACTCCAGGTTCCCCTAACTCTCTAAATTCCCCCAGGAGTTAATGACAAAGTGAATGTAACACTACAATATACTGGCAACCTTCTTTTTTCTGATATGTGCACAATTTGCACTTCAGAGTACCATCAGTACCATCGTAATACTTGTGTATTGAAAATGAAACAACAAAAAAACGTTTTAAAATCATTCTATGTTGATTTGAATGTTACATAAATATAAGTCTGAATGCAAAAAATTATACTGAAATGGTTCTCCCTATTGCAACATTTAATCACATTTAAAAAAAAAACACTTTACCATATAGGGCAATAATTAAAAAAAACTATGGTGATTTCTCTGTTTGATATTTTCAGTTTTTATCAATTTAAATATCAATTTATGCAATCTTATGATATTTTGACTACAGTTGCCACATAGATTCAACTAAACTGATAGGTACAAGGTGAGCCCCTTGTTGGTTAGTTACTGCTTATTAATTAATTATCTTTCAGCTGGCAGGTTATTTAACCCCAACTGGTGCAATAGTTTTAATGGTTTATTTGCAACAGGCTAAAAACTGCATTGCCTTAACACATCAATGTTAAATTCAATGAATGTATATGGCATATATATAAAAAATATAGTAATGTGCATATGCTCAGGCAGGTGTGCGAAAATGCTGTAAAAAGAATTGCTTTCAATAATTGGAAGTGTTAATCATTTATTTTTTCAATGAAAAAATTGTCTTCAATACAGCAATAATTTCTCTAGGTATACTTTCACACAGTTTTTGAAGGAACTCAGCTGGTAGATGTTCCAAACATCATAGAGAATCAACCAAAGATCTGTGGATGTAGACTTTCTCACACCTTTCTCTTTTCATGGAACCTCTGACACACTCGATGATGTTAACATGAGGGCTCTGTGGGGCCATGCCTCCGCTTGTAGTCCTTATTGCTCTTCTTGAAATTGGAGATGTTTTTTTACATTTACATTTATGCATTTGGCAGACGCTTTTGACCAAAGCGGCTTACATTAGGGGAGAGACAATATGCAATCTGTTGCATTGTCAGTCTATCTCAGCTTGTATCAACTGATCAATAAAACATAGCAGTGAGGAAATAAAGGAAGAAGAGAAAGACAGAGGAGGAAAAAAAGAAAAGAGGAGGAAAAAGAGAAAGTTTTTTCTTCATTTATTTATTTTTTATAGTAGGTGTTCCCTGAAGAGAAGAGTTCCTGACTGGATCAGGGAGTTTGTTCCACCAGCCAGGGACAGTGAGAGGGAAGGTTCTGCTGAGAGATTTTCTGCTTTTGTGAGACGGAACCACAAGTCGCGGTTCCTTCTCTGAGTGCAGGCTTCTAGAGGGCATGTAGGAGTGTATGAGCTCATGGAGGTAAACAGGGGCTGATTTGTAGATAGTTTTCAAGATAGTTCTTAATGACTATGGTTGTATGTTTGGGTTCGTTGTTCTGCTATACAATAAATTTGAGGCCAATCTTACACCCCCATTATGATATTACATGATGGGGAAGTATTTGGCTGTATTTCTCAGCATTAAGAAAACTGTTAACCTTGACCAAATCTTTAACTCAATTTGCAGAAATGCAGTACTAAACCTCCACCATGACTCACTGTTGCTATTGTACCATTCTCCACCCCATTTGACAAACTGCCTTCTGCTACAGCCAAATATTTAACATTTTGATTCATCATTTTAGAGCATTGTACATACTTGATTCCATGGCTCCCACGTCAGAGAATTTACATTTTGGATGCTACTCTTTCATCAAGACCACTTCTGTCCCAGACTTCTCCAGACAGTAGATGCATGTACCTGGGTCGCACTGGTTTCTGTCAGTTCTGAGATGACAGTAATAATGGACATCTTCTAGTTTCGAAAGCTGCTTGTAATAAGCTTGATGTGTCTTTGTACTACATCCTTTGCTGACCACTGCCCCTACAATTCTTAACATTGTATGTTTCTTTGAGCTTATTCATCAAGCTTGAAGATCACATCTTGAAGGCCCTGTTTGCTTGAAATCATTCGAGAGACCTTTTTGATAATAATACATTTGATGTTAAAGTGACTTTCTGGAAAAGAGACTTAAACAATGAAAAATTCACAAGTTCACAAGTTGAATTAGCTCATTATTGCAAGCATAATAGACTCTATGCACGACTACTTCCGTGTTCCATGACCATTGTTCGTCAACTACAAATTTATCATCAAGTTTTTTTTCTCCATCTGCTTTAATGGATGTGATGGCTTTGGAATTTTACACTTGTATCTTTATCTTGAGGATAATTATGCCTCTAACCTCTGAATTAAAACGTGATAAATTATCACACAATGGGAGACAGCAGTATAGCAATGTCGCACCTTCATGATGGAGGAACTTTAAGATTAATTTAAAAAATAAATTTGAGATATAGATCAAAGATAAAACATGGCAATACAATTGTAATACTACAGAACTGGACAAATGAACACTTACCAGCAATCATTTCTTAAAACACTCCCACTTTATCAACACAACACTCCTATCTGAAAGCTCAAACCAGAAGTGCATTTACAACCTAGACATAGAGTCTATTGGCGAGCATAAAAAAGTCAAGGAAGACGGTGCAATCCGAACAGCCTCCCATGAGAAATGAAGATGTGAAAGAGGTGGCGGTAATTTGTTGCGTTCAATCAAAAAATAGGTGTGAAGAGCTATGGTTATTAACTGGAAACAGCTGAGACCGGCTACCTAATAATATTTCACGAAGGTGCTTACATAATATTGCCCAATCACAAGTCTTTTTGGCGATTGATAAGAAGTGTACTGGGCAAGTTGTCCAAGGAAGGGCCTCAGAACCTGTCAGCGACCCAAGCCCAGAAGAATCCGTTTCACCAGGTGAAAGGGGCCAGTGGTGGATTTTTTGCTTTAAGAGTCAAGATGGGAGAACTGGTTTAGGTTGTTTATACACTAGTAAGATTGGCGATAGCCAGCAGCAGCTGGGATCAATTGCCAGTTATAACGCTCCTCCCAAAATTGCATTCCCCAAAATTCCATTTCAGAACAAGGGAACAAAACTAACCATACTCCACCATAATTAACCCAAAGCAGAAATATTTGAGCTTTGATTATTTAGTTATCCTGGAGAGTGGGTAAATTAACCGTAAACAGCTGGGACTGAATGGCCGTTAAAAAGTGGCTCTCATCAAAATAAATTCCATTACATTTCAATTTATAAGAGGGGGAAAAAAACAACAAAAGTAACCATTTTCCAAATGTTTGATGGAAAAGATAAGCGTCTAAGACATACATGTCGGTGTGATGTGATTTTGCACGGGATCAATATAATCTCGAAACTTTTCAACTGTCAGCAAGAACACCAACGAGTTATTCATTTTTAATGTTGCTATAGCCAACACCTAACCTGCCGACTCTGTCTTCAGTGGCAGAAACGTACGCGTTTCCTCAGAGCAAGGCTTTCAGAACAGCAATTCATCGGGCTGTTTTAAGCTGTTTTTCTCAGCGGGAGTGTGCTGAATACACTGATCAATGAGTCATAAATCTACCACGCGATGCTCGGACCCGGAGAAGCCCTGGAAACGGTCGCGCTCTTGAGTGCCCGAGGCTTCACCATTGTCTCTTATTTACACCCAGCAGCAGTTTCGGGCGCAGACAATGGACCGTGCGGTTCTAGCAAAGTGAGGGCAGAGCTTAGCTGACTCCTCCATCACATTCACATCTGTTTCTCAGTCACGCTGGCGAGTGAAGAGAAGACGGAGATCAGCTCCCACCGCCACAGGGATGTATACCAAACACCGACAGAAAAACTCACACTTTTTATCGACCAAATTGTTGTTCTTGATGATATCTGTGTTATTGTTCAACGCTTTACTGGAAATTGTCGGCGGAAATCCACGAGAGGAAGGTAAGACTAAAGTTCCTCTCTTTTATCAAACCAGTTGCGCGCGTGCGTCGAGAAGTTTTTAGCGGGTAAAATAGCGTTTTGCTTCGCATGGTCACACTCACAGTTGATTTGTTAACACTTGTGTTTGTGTGTACAATACTGGCATTGGAAGTAGTTCATCTCTCGTTTCGCTTCCAAATAAGGAGCGTCACTAAACGTCAAACTACTTTAAACCTTTCCACATCGTAGAAATAAGTTATTATTTCAAGACAAACATTCAACTTGTACGCGAGGATACATGGAGTATACTTTATCCGAAGTTCGTTTTGTTCAAGCAGACACCCAAAAGTGAACAGATAAAGAGAAAAAGTTGACCAATTGGATTTTTAATGCTGTAATCACGAATAAACCTGTACTTTTGCATATTTGGTGTGTTTGAATACACAAAAATAAAATGTTCAATTGGCATTAAGTTGCCTTAACGTTGGTTGTTTGACGTTCGGATTGTTAGGGACCATCTCAAAAGTTACATACTGTTTTGTCTGAATCGTTCTTTATCAATAGCGTTAAATCAAATAATATAACTTACAGAAACCATTTTGTGTTCATCTATGACCTCCCCTTGGAATCCAAATCATGGACTAACAGTGGCATTTTCACCATATACTGGACCTACACCGAATTCTAAAGCCTAATGACTTTTAAAATAAATTACTTCAAATACTAAAAACAGCTGTTTTGTGTTCATCTTTGACTCCCCTTTAGAGCTCAGTCGTAAAATTTTCAGCACAAACCAATATGTAATTCTGCATACTTGAGTTGTTGAATACACAATACTAATAAAAACGTGCAACTGTCATTAAGTTACCTTAAAGTTGAATATTCGTATGGTTAGGCACCATCTCAAAAGTTACATACTGTTTTGTCTGAAACTTCCATTATCAAAAGCTTTAAACCAAATAACATACCAACAATTGGTAAAATATGTAATATAAACATCTAATGTACAACGTCAAGGAAAGTTAAGGCCACTCTGGTACTGAAAGTCCAAGTGTATAAATAGCGCAGCAGTTGGCTGGTTCTCTGAAAAGAGTATCAAAACACTGTGCATGACTAAAATCTAAATACTTGATTTAAAGAATAAATAAGTAAACCACGAGTTATTGCTAGTGTGATGTATTCACATGCTCATCTAATAAAACAAATCTTCCCTCTGTATATTTGATTTTAAAGGTTAAACTGGTTTTATAGCAGTGTCCACCTTAATAGACTGCAGGCTGCCAGTTATAGGAAATGTAAGCTCTGTAAAGACACCTCTTAAAATCTTTCTCTCGCTTCTAGATGTCTCTTTCTTTGTAAAGCTTCATTCCCATCCTTTCTCACAATACGTTACAAATAATAAAAAGACTTTCCATTTTACCACCACTGCAGCAGACTATATATTGTTCTGTTACAATGTTCCCTTGCAAGAACTCTGTATGTTTTGTATAGAATCACAATTTTCCATTCTAAAATGCTTGTAAAGTTGTATTAGGCACCTATGAAATACATCACTCATTACTCATCGCTGAAAAGTAAAAAAATGACAAAGTCAGTAAATTGTGAGTAAATGTTGTTAAATGCCTGGTTGGCTGTCAAATACCTTTCACAACAAGAGGGAGATAATATAGGCACATATGTGATTAAGTTTTCAACACATGCACTTCCTCTTTCTTAGCTAAGTAATTTTTTAATATATAGTTGATTCCATTTATTTTATTTAATCTGGATGATATTTTCAGCTTGTTTATTTATATAAATTAGTATATAAATTGTTATATACATTATTAAATCTGATATGTTTGCTGATTGTAATGCATTATAAATTACTTAAAATAAAAGAGTTTACATTTCACAGCAAAAAGTTTTCTATCCACATTCATACCAAAATATTTTTAATTTGTAAGTACAATACCATGATACCATTATACAAAAAAAGGGTTGCCGGCAGAATCTCATACAGACCTATGCCTAAGCAACAATCAAAAAATGTTGTCACTAGGTCCAGAAATGAAAACTGTAAAATAAATACAAAAGCACAAAAGAAATCAGATTACTGCCCTCTGAAAGTTTCATGGTATTCTTAGTTCTTCATCTTTTCCCATGTGTGTTTTCGAGAAACTCAAGCAGGCTTTTGGTCTCAAGATGTCAGGTTCATTCCTGTTCCAACAGACACGAGTCGAGTTCAGTGCATGAAGAAGTGGCTACATCTCTCTGAGATTTGACCTGGGAATTTGGGGCCTGTGCTTAGCTTCATTCTCCGTATTGCGTGACAGACCTTTAATGCATTTATAACAAGACTTGTGATATCAGCGCCAGGCGAGAGCTATTAGCAAGAGCAAATATTCTGTTAAGCCAAGAAGTTGATGTCCGGGATTGTTTATATACTTAAACAAGGGAAAACACTAGAGTTTTTCCCTTCGCTGAGGTAAGGGTAGTAAGGGAGGTAAGGGAGTAAACAGAGTTAGTTAATATTTCTTCATTAAATTTTATGTTGTGTTGTAATCTCTTATATGGTGCATAAATAGGATTTTGGGCAGTCAAAAATTAAAATGCTAGGAATTTAGTAAAGAGTAAAGAGTGATAAAACAGGGTATTTTCCTGGGTAACAGGGAACAGGGTACACCCTGAGCATTGTAGGACTATTTAATATATATATTTGAGGACCATTTTATATATATTGTTTAGTTTTCCCATCACCCTTTTCTCTAATTCATTCCATCTTTCATCTCAAAACAGATATAGACAACTTTAAAGCTGGACATATAAAGCTTCATTGGCATATGTTTGACAGCCATTTCACTCCCATTTCCTTTTCTTCAAAACAAAATGCTATTTTCGCTAGGTTTAATAGCATTTCTTATATTTGTAACAATGAATCTGACATTTACATAAACAGATGATTACAAAAATGTTTGAGAATCATATTTTTTCAGCAGGAAATACTTAATATTTTCTGCATGGTTGTTTAAATTTTTCTAAATTGAAAATATGCTGCCATTTTAAACAATTTATTACTTTTAAGAATAAGTAAAATGAAAAATAAAAAAAGAATAAGTAGTGTGACCCTGTTCAACTCACAGCAGACTGAAATACTTTAGAGGTATTTTAAAGTCTTCTGTACTTATAAAAGCTCATCATATGATTTGCTGAAAATTGTAGAAAACATGTTAAAAAATTGTAAGGTTATGTGTAAAGGAGGAGAGAAACAGTCTTTTATATACTGTTCAGAGGTATTACTCTGATTTCAGCTACAAAACAAAAAAACAAGCCAGCAAACAAACAAACAACCACAACCAAACACACAGATGTAAACCACCAAACAAACACATAAACAACTACAACCAAACAAACACTTAAACAACCAAAACTAACCAACCAACCGAACAAGTAAACAAACAGACAAAATGTAAACAACTGTAAGCTAGCAAACAAACAAACAGACAGACAGACAAGTAAACAACCACAACCAATAAAACAAACAAACAGACAAACCGACCCATAAACAACCACAACCAAACAAAACAAAACAAACAAGCAGTCACTTGTCTGTTACGTCACCCTAATTCTAAAATGTACAACATTATTCATTCTGAAAATTATTATTGATTGAACATTTTTAAATAATGTAATCCAAACAAGTCACCTGACAATGTTAAAGACCAATTATTCAGGACCTAATAATAGGTTTAGCTTACAAAACTTTTAATAAAAAAATTATGCTTCTACTATTGTTTTTGAACATGATTTAAATTAATGTATATTAATCAGAAAAAACTAAGAAAATTTACTCGCTTTGGGAACATAAATTCAAATATATGTTGATTTATTTTTTTTTTATACTTGTGTGCTGAAATTGAGAGCCTGGAATTTGCATACCTGGAATTTGCTTAAGATCCCCTAATTAGCCAAGATTGTAAAGGAAATTATCTCTTGCTCAAACTGTGTCACTTTTAAAGCTTAATCACTGCATAAGGGCATTTTTGTTGATGTCATATGTCCCCACAAAAGTCATAATAATAATAAAGAGTGTATGAAATATCTTTTAAAAGAAGACACACTGATGTCTGAGGCCATTTAAAAAGTGCCCATTACTGCCCTTACCTAAATATTATTACTCAAAGCGATTATTTAAAAAATATATTGTTTATATCTATTATGGGCTTTAAATTAAGACAGAAGTCATCAAAAATTAAAGTTTGTTTCTGAGGTTTGAATTGTTGCAACAGTGTGGCTGAGTCTTGAGCCAAAAAAGGACCAGTGTAATTAATAACAGGACTATATAATCAAGAATAAAAAACAATTGTCTTTATTATGTGTTAGCGGTGCCAATTCTGGGATATTCCTTTCTATTGTTGGAAAATGTATAAAAATACTAGGCAACTTAAATGACAGGCCAATCAGTTTCTAGTCAGAATAGTGTTTACAGTTTCACACCTCAGGTAGTATTATCTATCACTATTAATTTCGCTGTGTATTAACACATGTAGGTTTAGGTCGATTTATACTTTCCAAAATTGTATTATGCTTACTCATCGTGATTTTTATTTTTGTTTTTTTGCAAAATTACTTCAAATTCAATCATAAAATCTAAAAGTGTAACGGAGGTTGTTGGAAGATAACAAGGCTCAAATGAAATCCTTTTGCATCACTGAATGTGAAAGGTCTCTTTTCATCAAGGAATGCTTTGGTTCGTGTGCTATATACTACCCAACACATACACAAACATTTGCTTTATTAGCAAAGGAGGTATAAATAAGACAGACTTTTGCTGTGTGGCTTTGTGCTCTCCACAGCTGTGTGGGTTAGTTATATCAGCATTATTCATTTATAAGCCTTATGTTTATGCAATGAGAAGCAAGATGGATGACTTTGGGTTTCATCAGTGTGTCTTTAAACCCTTGTGTTCCTGGAATGTTCCATTAGTCCCCAAACTACAGTTTCTCTAGGAAGATAATGACTTTTATAAATTGTCTCACACTGTACATAATGGTTGTTTTTCTTTGTGAAAGAGAATTTAGTGGCGTAGTATTTTATTTGAATGCAATCTTCCATGTTTTCTACTGTGTCATGATAAATCTTTATGGTCTTCCATCCATCCATCATCCATGCATCCATCCGTCCATGCATTTATCTAATTGTTTCTGGACATGTTGCAGTTCATTGTACTGTTTATATAATTGAAAAAGTAAAGCCTCGTCTGTACGAAAATGATTATTTACGGTATTATGAAACTCTTTACCAAAATAAGATTCTTACTTTTCAGTTTTTTTTTTTTCTTTAAAGCTCATGTTACCTTTTATGTTAGCTTGGTTGAGCCTTGGGCCAGTAATGAGCCATGTATGGCCTATCTTTTCCCCTTATTTGGAATAAGACTAGTCGTACATCATACTTAATTGTGGTGTTGCCCAAGCCAAAGTTTTGGCTTGAGTAAGTCAGAACTGGACCAAGCAAAAATTGCTATGTAGGTAATGTTAATAAAAAAACCTGCATTCTTAAATGTAGAGAGTGAGATTCAAAGAGATTAAAGACAGAAAGCTTCAGACAAAGATTCTGGTAGTCAGTCTGTTGAAAAGTAGCTTGCCTCGTGTGTGGAACTGCCACTGAAAACTCCCTGTCCCTGCAGCGCTTTGTGATTTCATTTACTTTAAAACGGTACCCTGGAAACACTGATAACAAACAGGTCCATTCAAAGCGCCTTGTATCTTCTGCCAGCTTATCTCTCACCTCACATACAGACACAGCTGTAATCTAACTACTGCTCCATGCTGCATCTTTAAAGTGTAGAATGCACTAAATTGCAGATGCCTGCTGTCAGTATTGACATGTTTGTGTTTGTTCCCATCTCTCACAGTGATGTGAGACCAATTTCATCTGTAAACTGGTAATAATATGTACTTGTTGAATGTTACATTTGACAATGAAAACTGGGTTTTTATTCCTTTTTTAATACACATACAAAAATATATTTTCTAAATTCTCATATTTTGTTAATATGATATACAATGCTGGGTTCTGGTCTGAGAATGGGATGGTTTGAGAGGAAATTACAAATTCAACCAAATTTAGCAGATTTACAGTACTATCAGGTTCAACTTTTAAGATTCCACGTGGCTTTTATGGGTTAAATGGTCTGTATCATGCTTTTAATTACAGTAAAATGAAAAAAAATATGACAGGATTAAAAAAAATTGATGTCACATTATAGAGCATGAAAAATAAGTAGAGAAGATTAAAACAAAATGGGAGAAGGACTGTAATGTATTTATTACTCAAAGTTTGGAATACTTGAAAAAATGATGGCAGACCCTAACATGTTGGTAATGAGTGTTTTGGAAACTATAAGTATAAGTGTGTAACTATAAGTGTGTGTGTGTGTGAATGTTTCCCAGCAATGGGTTGCGGCTTGAAGAGCATCCGCCGCGTAAAACTTATTCCGGAATAGTTGGCAGTTCATTCCGCTGTGGCGACCCCGAAAGGGAAAAAAGCAGACAAGATAATGGATGGATGGATGGAAAAAAATTATGGCCCTGTTATTTGTCATTGAGGTTTTTTGGAAGTAGGTCTACATTGAACACCAAATTGGCCAATTATTCTTGTGGGTCCTAATTGTACTTACCTTTTCATCAACCTCTCCTATCTGACTGAGTACTGACAGGAAATCATAACCATGTAGTCTATTTCCCCCATCTCGATTAGTATTCTCTCCATCAGCATCTGACTGATCAATACATAATCCTATCAGCATGGATATCATACTTTCTTACATCTGTGTTGTATATCTGAATCAGATTAAGTGTAGTATACTGGATACTTTATGGTGCATACTGATTTTGTAACATCTGTTGAAATATTGATATTATGACATTTTTAAGGAGACATCTGGTCAGATATGTAATTTCCTCTCAACCCATCCCATCCTCTTGCCGGAACCCAGTGTTGGAAGTCATATAAACAAGATATGAGAACCAGGAACTAGATTTTTTTGTGTGTGAAAAAGGAAGCAAATCTCACTTTTCACTGTTTTGTTGTTTAAACTGCCTTAAAAACAGGTCAAATGGTAAACGAAGTCCAAAATAATGTTACACCCCATACAGTTAAATTGAATATTACATATTTAATGACGAAAACATTTAAAAAGGTGAAATTTGTATTAAATGAGCAATGCACCCTATACCATTCAATTTATTGACACTTGAATTCAAATGAACTCCCTTATTTATGTTACAGCAGCTATTATTGACATAACTAATGCAGTTCTTGTAGGTGTATTATACCTTTTAAGTAAAAAAAATCTAATAAAAAGAAGAAAACGCTGAAACTGTTATTTTAATGTTTCTGATATAATACCAAACACATGCATAACCCACAGACATGGATGTAGTGAGTTGTGACATCCAATAAACAACAGCCAAAAATGTCCAAAATATCTTATTGGATTTGAGACTGTGAAATCGAAACCCTGCCCTCTTATGCATTGATCACTGGCTATCACTTGAAGGCTCATGAATAGGGGTGCAAAATCTATTTAGCCAGTTTACTGTTTTCTACAGAAATAAATAAATTGATCGTTATTTGCTGAATGATTGATGCATGATGCGGTCAGAAGCTGTAAGGTCAACCTATACTGTTTGCTGATTGGCTGTCAGTCAATGTCTTTAAAGCAGTGCTTCTCAATTATTTTCTGTCATGCCCCACCAGGAAGAAGAAAACATCTCGACCCCCCCCCACCTCTTGCGCGACTGTACATAATATAATTTGTCTATGAAATTGTTATAAGTGCACCTCTGCATAACACTGTATCCTTATTAACGTATAAACAATTTAAATATGTTAAATATTTTTTCATGATGTCACTCGTGGGTCTGCTACACTTCGTGTCTACACTTCATACTCAAACTCTGTACTGTGTACAAAGCGAGCATGCTCAGTGCAAACAAAACCCCTACACCACCGAGCGAATGCTCCCTGCACACACTCTGTCAATGAGATGTAGTCACTCCCCCCTATTGTAGTGGAGTGGTATTGCACTTTATTCAAGAACAGTAAAAAAAAAATCATGTAAAAGCAAAAATAAAAAAGCATGTTCCTTGAGGTCAAACACGCCCCCTTGACGGAGCCTCGCTCCCCACTATTTGAGAAGCACTGCTTTAAAGCAACCGGGTTGTCCAAGATTCTAAATTGTCTAGATTCTAAAAACACTGCAGAGCTGCGTACCGAGGCTGCCTTTCACGACCCCATCTTGAATCGCATCAAGCTAATGCGATCAGTGGTAAACAGTTTGTGATTTACAACCCATTTCGCTTTTTATACGTTTTGCAGAAAACACTCAATGAAATGAAACCACTGTAATATAGTTGTATCCACGTTGTTGTACACATTTATGACCTTACACCTTCCAAAGTGATGTTTCCATTGGCCTTTTAAGAATGTTAAAGCTTATAATTAAGTCTAACAGAAGAAACAATCAACATCCTTTGATTTGTTTGATGACAAAGTCAGATGAAGTGGTCTGTAGCAAAACTAGTTGTCTATCCTACCATCTATTGTCTTTACCCACTTAGTTGATTTTGAAGTCCTATGGTTGTGCTGCTACCAGCTCACATTCAGCTCACAAACCTGACTCTAAAAAAGGCTTCTCCCTGGCTGTAACTTAATGTCTTTAGTACATTCTTATTTGGCAACCTTTAAAAAGCAACAATTTAAAACAGAACATTCTTATATCAAATTTTAAATGAATGTGGGAGGTAAAGAGAGGAAAGGTTACAGAAGGTAAATTATGTAAAGTATTAATCCTGTTCGCTATCAGAACTTTTTTGTCGTGCGGTCTGTTCCTCAAAGCTCTTTGTCACCAGGGTGAAAGTGAAAAAAAAAACATGGCTCTCTGGGATGGCCATCGCAGCTAAATGACTTGACTGGCAGATAATCGTCTACCAGAGGAAGGTCAATTTCACTGTGTTTGAAGAGCAACTGCCCTCAAGCAAGCTCTGGCCTTCTAAGATCATTCTTCACGAACAATGTCTTAGTCTAGCTAGCAGCTAATGCTTTTTCTAAACCTATTAGTTTCGTAAAATGGTTTTCTCTAGAGGTCCATAGTCTGCGTTGATGGATTCTTGGGATTTACTTTGTGTAGGCGGCAGACTGATTATTTTAAGTCCCAGAACTCAAACGTAGCCTTTAATGATGTTTGTTGTGGAAACTATCCCTAGCTACATACAGAATAGATTTTGCAATGCACTGCATTCTGATTGACAAGCTTCAGTGATTTAGATAGCACTGGCTTATGATAAGCCAGATATTTTAGCATTAGAAGAGATGAGAGCATTACAGTTTGAAGGTGGAAGGAAAATTGGACTTTTGAGGAGCATGCAGACAAACTCACCTCCCGATCAATGCTATTGCCTGCTATTACCCTGTCATATTTTATAAACTCGAGTCATAAATGGATATGGCGAGGTCACTAATGATCTTATTTTTCTATATTTGCGTGGATGACAGCTCTGTGTGAGAGACATATTTTTTTTTGAGATAAAGAACGGGAGGAAAGAAAAACCTTCTCATTTTTCATTACAGCTCATTGAATTCCTTCATCATGGAAATCAAAAATCCAGTTTTGTAGTGCAGACAATGAACTTGTAAAAGCTTGTAATCTTACAATCTCATTTTGAATGCCCAGAGATGGTCAAATCAAGTGTATGTTGCTCTTGATGCTTAAAAATTATTTCTGAGGATCGTTCTATTATTAATCAACAGATAAATAGTCTGACCTACAGCCCACTTTCAGCCGACTTTCTAAATTTGATTAACTTAATATCATAGCTGAATTGACATAAAAAGACATGTCTATGTTAAGCCTTTATACTTTTTCAGACTTCATAAGACAAACAATGATGGAGGATTTGAGTGCCCGCAAATGCTATACCACTCTGTGTCTGTTTTTTTATGATGACAAGCTCAAGAAAAAATGAATATTGTATAAGCATTTAATCTTGATGAATGGATATTTCTTGGTATTTCTCAAAATATTTGTGGTTTATAATGCTATGTTTTCAAGGTACCCTCTTAGTTTATCATTGAGTCAGGTTACATTTATGTTGGAATTCTGTTCAGCCTCATATCACCAAGCCCTATAATGATGTAATAAACTCTGTAAAATCATGATTTTTCAATTGTTTAATGTTTTTTTATATGCTATATTTTGTACTACCAATAACAAAGAAACATTTGAAAGCTGAGAAAGAGAAATTCTCAGTTTAATTTAGTGCATATTCCGGTTTCACTTCTATCTTCTCAGTGTTGTGACTTTAGTCCAGGAGTCAAAAACCTTTCGGTGACACTGGACCACTGATTAAATGTTCAGAAAGTGACTCAGTGGTCAAGGCAAGATGTTTTTCACCTTTGCGTCCTCACAGAGATTAAACTTTTTCTGACTTATGGTCTGAAGAAAGCTTTTATTATTTCAAGGCTGGATTACTGGGATGCTATTTAGAGTTATTCAATATATTTTGTGCCTCTTGCAGGTTTTTATAGAATGCTGCAGCAAATATCTAACCTGCTATTTTATATTTCAAATGTTATCCTGGTATTCAATAGCAGTTGGTGGAGTATTTTCTTATCATGGAATTCTTATAGAGACAATATCATGCTCATCCACTTGAGGCAATGTTCAAAAATAAAGTGAACATTTTTTATGTTAACCCCCAAGTCCAAACATATTGTGTTACCAAAAATCAGATCAAACGGCAGTAGTTATCAGGGAGCTTTTGGCTCGTATTACTGATTGGATAATTAATATGGTACTTTCGTTGTCATAACACTTTTTTTTTTTTACAATGGTGGCAGTATAGTTAAGGTAATAATAAATTAAACTTTCTTTCCTGCAATAAAAGAACTTGAGAAATTATCTATATCATTTTTTAAAATGTAATTAATATTAAACTGCAAACCATAAAGAGGCGTCGAGTGCCATAATGGTGGAGTTGGTCATCAATAACCAGAGGGTTGGCGACTTGATCACCACTATGGCCATTCTGCCGTTGTGGCCTTGGGTAACCCCCTTCACCCACGTTGTCCTTTATGGATGTGTGTGACTGGTGGAGTGTGTTTGTTGGTGGGCAGGAGGCCGCAGGCACGAAGTTGCAGCCATGTTCTCCCAGACTGTTAGAGAGCTTAGGGCATCACAAACTCAAATTGAGGGACGTCTCAAACTCGATTTCTGGAGGGCTGCAGCCCCTGATGGTTTTTGTTTCAACCCTGTTTCGGCAGCCATACCAGTAGCTTCAGACAAACTCAGGAGCTTAATCAGTGAAATCAGGGTGGAGTAAAACTGTGCAGGGCTGGAAGTGAGATTAGGGGTGTGATTATGGAGTAAATTAATAATAATTCTAAAAGTATTAATATTAATAAAACATTCTTAATATTGATAAAAATTGTAAAGTGTCTTTGAGCATCTGGAAAAGCGCAGTATTCATTATTATAAAATGTCTCCACAAACACATTCTATTGATTGAGTGATTTTTACCACAAGTTGTCTTTTTTACTCTCTGAATGTTTTTAATAATTTACTTTTAAATAAACTTGAGATTAAATATAATTTGATATTTTTCAGGGGAAGACAGGGAAAATACAGTGAAGGCACACTGGATCTCCCATGGCAGAGCTCAACAGGAAACGGAAACCTTCACGGTAGGGAAGACAAACATTTTTGAGAATCATACTTTAGGGTCTTTTTTGACAGATTAATAAATTTCTAACGGATTGTATGTCTAATAAATATTTGGATACAATATTTATATATAAATAAATATAACATTTATAGTACAGACCAAAAGTTTGGACACACCATCTCATGAAAAAGGTTTTTCAAACTGTCTGACCTTCATTTCTTAAAGTAATGATGGACACTTGTTTTTCTTTACTTAGCTGCGTTTTTCTTGCCATACTACAAATTCTAGCAATCTATTCAGTGG
The DNA here is from genome assembly GCA_900490495.1 of Danionella dracula. Taxonomy (NCBI): domain Eukaryota; kingdom Metazoa; phylum Chordata; class Actinopteri; order Cypriniformes; family Danionidae; genus Danionella; species Danionella dracula. The sequence continues at coordinate 1,816,481 of UELW01000578.1, forward strand.
TACTATCAGCTGTGTATCCACCTGACTTCTGCACAACACAACTGATGGGCCCAACCCTATTTATAAGGCAAGAAATCCCACTTATTAAACCTGACAGGGAACAACTGTTAAGTGAAGACCATTTCAGGAGACTACATATTGAAGATCATCAAGAGAACACCAAAAGTGTGCAAAGCGTAATCAAAGCAAAAGGTAGCTACTTTGAAGAAGCTAGAATGAATATTTTCAGCTGTTTCACACTTTTTTAGTTATGTATACAATTCCACTCGTGTTAATTCATAGTTTGGATGCCTTCGGTATGAATCTACCATTTTCAATTTTCATAGTCATGAAAATAAAGAAAACTTTTTGAATGAGAAGGTGTGTCCAAACTTTTTGTCTGTACATATATATTTGTCTGTATATATATATATATATATATATATATATATATATATATATATATATATATATATATATATATATATATATATATATATATATATATATATATATATACAATTAGTGTGAATTCAGCTCAACTTAACAGAGGTGAAAGTGCTTGAAAGATCTAAAAGTAATGTTTGTCATTAGTATGATCTCTGAAACTTAGCTTTTCCAATTCAAACATCATGTATTTTAATAGTTTTTTGTTATTTGTTGTCAAATATGGCTATTATATATTTTTTTTTATAGTTTTTGTTATTATAACAGTTTTTAATTGGCAACAAAACATCCAAAAGTTTTTATTAAACCTTACTTTAATTTTAAAAAGTTTCATTATTTATTGGTAAACTAAGATATATGATGCCATGTATGTCTACAGATAATGACACATGATGAACAAAGAAACATGTTTGAGTCAGTTTCGTTTAGACTTACTTTTTTGTTTTACGGGTATGATTTGAAATAGAAATGTAGTTTTGTTAGTCCAGTTAATGCCTGTAGATTCAAGTACAGTATTGTATTGTTTTACGATGGAAATGCTAGGTGTTCCTTCACAAAGCCAGCAGCACTAGTATCAGAAACAGTTCTTGAAAGGCACCTCAGGATTTTGCTTCATGTTGTATTCGTGAAAGCCTGTTAAGGTGATGTGTTGCTCTCTAGACTTTAGATTCTTCCATTATGAGGCAGGCCTGGAATCTAGACAGACCCTTGCATTTGCTCTCTGCAGGTGTTCGAACATTCAGAGCTCCTAACAAGCTAACTAGTTTGTGCTTGACGGCTCTGTATAGCCTTGGAGACCATCTGCTTTCTGAAACATCTGAATAAGCTACATATTGTTAACTGAAAAAAGAAAACATGGGTGTGTAGTTTGGAATTTTCTTTTGCCGAATTGAAGCCTGTTCTTTTCAGACATGATCACCCAAAAATCATTATTGTATAGAATATTTTATACACTATACATAAACAAAATACATAGGTATACAATATACATAAACTATTAATTGGATTCTTCCATCTCATACCTTGTTTATTAAAATACAAAACAAACAACAATTTAATTGTAATTTTCATGATTTACAGGGTTTTATCTGTATTTTGGAACTGGCATTGCATTCTGTGATAGCCTGCAAAACTGAATGAACTGGTGCCAATTAATCCCAGTTGTTAACTTTTGTTTCAGTTGTTCAGCTTATGATTAAATGACATTCTGTCTAAATATTGTCTGTGTTGAGTTAACGAGCTTGTGCAAGTCAGATGCGGTGTATAGATGTCTTGAATTATAGTTAAAAATTAATATTACAGCCAGTAGTTTAGGTTTTCTGGGCAGTGAGTAGGATTGGAATGCACAGGTTCTGTGTGGTGAAGAACCACTCCTGATGACGTTACCATTACTTTCCCTGCAGAATAATTTTGCATTAGAGAAATACAATATTATTTTAAAAAATTATACAATACAATATAGTCGTTAACTTAATACATGTTCTGTACATTTAAGAATGTAGAGAAATATCAGTTTATAAGTTTACAGACATTTCCTTTTTAAACTGGAAAAATGGGAAAAGTCATAGTAATATTCTGCCAGTATGCCAGTTTCTCAGTTTTATGGATTTTTTTTCTACAGTATGAATCATTCATGATTCTATCATTTTAAATGTTTCGAAACGTCAATTTATTAAATATATTTATTACAGTGTTTAACTAATTATTCCATATTGTAAAAAACTGAATTAAATCTTCCTTATTTTACCTTTGCATGGTGATGCCATTGTGTTTTTACTTTTAAAACAGTAGAATGTGTGTATTTTTCTGAGTTGAGACTGACTCATTTAACTGCAGATAGAGTCCTAGTAAAGTTTGTGCCAAGTTGGGCCAAAATTTTCTGACAACATATGGCATTGATCTGGTGCAGAATTACAGTATGTGGGCCAAACATAGCTCAAGTCTGAATGTGATGAGATCATATTTGATGTGACAGAAAAGACATGGGCTAGAAGTTAATTAAAAAGTTGGCTGAGGTTTTGGCCAGGCATGTTCTAGCTTTGGCCCTTGTCTGGAATCAGGACTTGACCCAGTCGTGATGACCCAGGCAAGATTATGCCAGAGTGGGGGCAAGCAGAAATTACATCAAGGGGTAGTAGTGTTTTTGCTGAAATTGTAATGAAATTTGTTGCTTATATTGGGTTGAGCCTTAAGGGCAGATCTAGAATTGTCATTCAAGCCTATACTAACTTAAGGTACATCAAAAGATGTTGCTTGAAACTAACAGCTCATGTGATCAAAAATCTTGGTTTTAATAGCTATATGAATGCAGTTCATATCTGTTCAATTCCTCACTGCTAGTGTTTCTAACACATTCACTTAGTAGCTGACAACAATATTTGACAGCAAAATACGTGTTTTGTGTGCTCACTTGTGGAGCATGGGAATCTGGACATTTGTCTTTTCTAGTGTGGATGCAATGATTTGCTACTGAGTGCTTGTCAGTCAGATGCAATTTTGCACATAAAACAAAGGCACATACAGACACTCTTCATTTCGTTTGAAGTCAGCTGACAGCCAGAACACTGAGGTTATGAAGAAAAACCTAGCTTTCTTTTTGAACAATGTTCTTAAGCTCTGTTTTTTCTTTTTGTTCATTAAGTTACACTCCTAATCACTACAGTGAAAGTTGACCCTAGTCGTATGGCAACAGGTATTGAATAGACAGAAAAAATCACAAGGAACTGAAAGGGCACTGAACTTAAAGTACTCACAATGGGGAAAGCATAAATTAAACTAGCGTCACTGTTCTAAAATTATAACAATATAATTTAATATATCAGATGACTTGCAGCTTTAAAAGACTGTAATCCAAATGGGATCCAAAGTTAAAGAATCCAAAGGAAAGGAAAAACCAGGAACAGGAAGAAAGAAAGAACCAGGAAGATAATAAGTTAACTAAAATAAATGGGCAGGTTAACAAATAAAGACACCTTACCTCAAATATTTTACTCTGACAAAACAAACACTCAAGACCAAGACTATCACCTGTCATGTGACCTGATAAAGATAACCTGACTGGAATAAAGAAAACAAACAGCCAGGAACAGTGTAGTTGTGTTTGACAGCTTTCTTTGGCTAAGAAGGGTGAATAGGAAGAAGGTCGTCAAACAACCAATCCCATTTCCCTTAACATGTCGTCATGTTCCCAGAAATGGAAATGCTTATTCAAATACTGATTGACATGCAACAAGTTATTCAACATTATCAATTGTTTAGCTGTTCTTTATAACCACTCATTCTCAGTACACACGATAGCTCTTTGTCTGAGTTGTTTTGGCTGAACTTTGTTTTCCAGCGGAGAAAAAATAAACGTGACACTTGCCTCTTCCAGGAATTCCAAATAAATTAATCCAATCATATCATGGCTTTGGTATTCCTTCGCCACACAAATCAATGAATCCCATCAATCTATAGCCAATGTTCCCTGAGTGTGACACATAAAAAAGTCAAATCCCAATCACATTTCGTTCACCATAGACCTGTCTGCATGGGGAACAACTATTGTTTTGTTGTGGAGTGGGTGAACATTAGTCCGAGCAAAGGTAGAGGTTTTGTGTTGTTGAAAATGGCAATTACTGCTACAAATATGGGCACTCCAGACAAAATGTAACATAAAATGTTTGTCTATATATTTTAAAAATCATAAGAAATTACAATGTTGTTTTTACTGATGTAGTCTTGGCTCATTTGGATGCAGAACTGAAAAAAGACAAATATTACAGCTGAGTGCTGCTCTTGCTTATATTTTAATTAAATTCATTAATAACATCAAGCTTTTTAATAGCAATCACTTGCCATACGAGCATAACATACTAATCTCAACTGTCCTTGAAAATACTACTTAATAGTGCTCCGAAGTCCCTAAATTGAAAGCATATATTGAATTTGTAAATTAAATAAAAATCCTTAAAGACTTGGCTCAACTGAGAAAAAAAAATTGGAGCTTAACAAATCCAATCGGCTTTGTTTTGCAGCTATTCATTTGGCTGTTAATGTGGTGTTTTTTTTTTTTTTTTTTGCATTTTCACTTCATTATATTGTTAAGAAAATGTAAAAAAAAATTAACTGACAGCTTTTACAAGACTGTGACTTACACTCCATTTTAACAACATAAACTACTTCAAACATGTAATAAATAAGTTAAAATCTTTAAGTTACAACATTTAAAGTAAATGGATATCTTGTTGTAAATATTGATATACAATAGTTTATTTTACACCTTTAAAATATTTGCTGAATTATTGCTTGTAAGATATAAATAATATTAAGTGTAAGAAATAACAAGAAACCTTCAAATATAAGAATAAAAGATAACCTTTATCTAAATAAATTAAAATCAGGCAGTCTATTTTACAACCTTCCTAAAAGATTAGAACCAATATGACAACCTTCTTCTTGATGAAAGAAGAATCCTACTCAAAATTACGCTCATTTAAAACTGACATCGCAGTTTGACAGCAAAATGTGTTTTGTGTGCTTTATCATATATATATATATATAAAACACATATGAAATAAGACATTTGTCTTCCAGCGATGAGGCAATAAGTTGTTGCAAAGTGCTTGTCTGGCGGAAGTAACTTTACGTACTGAAACCTTTTTGGCTGGGGGAGGGGAGTCAGCTGACAGCCAGAACACCGAGTTCATGAGGAGGAAATTCCTAGCTACTCTGCGAGCAATGTGCTTGTGCTCTATTTTTGTTAAAACAAGCCTATATTCCAGAAGTTCAGTGGGTAAAATAAGAAATGTAAAGATCACAAAAAAAAAAAAGATGATTAGTTAGTACTGTCATTATACTGTCAATCAGTTAAGTGCACAGCTGGGCTTTATAATATTTGTTCTCAAATTGGTAGTTTTCAATATAGCAAACATTTTCTGAATGAAATCATAAATATTAAAAGCAGGTCTTGAAAACACCAATGATTTATGTCTGTGTCTGTATTTTCCACAACAAAAAAATCATACTTTTCATTCACTGAACCAATTCAGAGCACTAATATAAAGGGTTATTCAAGGGAGGTTTGGCAAGAAACACAACGAAACATATTTGACATCAGTAATCTTGTCAGGAATTAGATTAATTTTCTCTCACTCTGTTGTCCCCTTTTTTCTCTCTTTGTTTTTATCTCTCTGGTATTCTCTATCATCCTCTCCTGCTTTTCATTAACTGGCCCATCACACACTGTATGGCTTCGTCTTCATCAGCTTTTTTCATCTGGTAAACTATTTAGCTTTGTATATTATCTGCATTTACATTTTCCCTCAAGTTGTTTTTCGAGTATTTTCCTGACCCCCAGAATTAGCCTCAATATTTGAACATAATCAAGTCTGAAGTCCTATTTTTGTAGCCGAGCGACCTGGAGTTGGTGCTGAATTTGCAGCCATGACAAAGCAGGCTCATTTTTCTCCACAAAACGAACCTGTCGGGCAAAATAGGTCATTCCCACAAGTAGATGAATGCATTTTTGAATACTTTTTATTTAATAGGGTTTTTATGCTGGTGAGTGTATTTTTGTGTGTCTGCTTTTCATGAGGTTAGGTAGGTTTGTTAAAGAATGGATAAACTACACAATAAGAGAGTTTGCCTCAGTCCACATGCTCAAACTGAAAGCTGCCTTTTGTAAGTCTTCAGCAAATCTCATAGAAAATGATTTTTGAGTTTTGAAAAGGGGAGCTGAAAGCTCAGGACTACCCCCCACCACCACCACCACACACACGCACACGCACACACGTACACATGAAAACATACATGCCACTAAAAGCTGCTCACTAGAACAAGAAGGTATAGCGACAGTTGAGTTTTATGTTAATAAAAATTGTGTTATGAAAACTGTACATTTCTTCTAGATCTCCTTCAATGGTTAAAAATGTGTTGTTTTAGCAGTGATTTGTGTTGTTTATTTAAAATATGTAATGTTTAATATCCTTTATATCCAAGTAAATTTCGTCTTATATGTTTTAATGTAAATTTTAACAGATTACATTTAATTTATTCACATTAAAACATCAATTAAGACATCAAACTTAAGATGACAATCTGTGAAGAATGTGCCTAAAAAAACAGGCACCAGTGTTATGGGTAATGCCGCTCTTTTGGGTCTGGAGAGCAGCCTGGATCTCGGGTTATGTCCAGCTATATGGTGTTCCAACGGGGCCGCATCACTAGCTGCCTTCTAGAAATTGTGCTTCTCTAGTTGCAGTGTCTAAACTTAATGTTACGCCATTTAAAAGAAAACTTTATTCATTTGAACTTAGTTCAGAGCATGTATTATAACCATGTAGTATAATTGTTTTTAAATGTCATTGTTTGGACGATTTTTTTTGTGTTTGTATGTTTTATTTTAGGTTTACATTAAAATTAGGTTTACATAAAAATGTTGTGCTCTTGAATTTTGTGAAAATAATATATTATGAAAACTTTTAGTATCCCAAACAGTGTTTGAACAGTAACACTAACTTTGCACTTTAAAATATACAGAAAAAACATGATACTGACATCAATAATTTTCAATACAATACGATAAATTTCCTAAATCTTGCAACCTTGATTGTGACATTCTGAATCAAAGCATGACATTTTTGTTACCCAGTATCAAGAATGCTGGTTGGAGTGTCTTGGTTTGGGGCTCTTTGAGTGCTGTTGGGCACATGGGAGAAACAGTTCATTAAGAATTGAGTAAACCATGACTATCGACATACACTGTGCCATACCAAAAGAGTGCATGATCCCCTTCTATCAGCGCTCTATTCAATTAAAATTAGGTTGAAAAGTTAAAGATAATGGACTTGCCACGTATTTCCCAATACTTACACCACATTGACTATCTGTGGTTCTTCTTATTCTAAAGGAAAGTGGAAGAGAGTAAGGTCTCCATGCTTTGTGGTGTCTTCATGGAGGAGTGGAAGAGAAATGTGTATTTTTAAACAAAATGTGCAATAAACATAAAACTGCCATGCCATGACTTTAGCTCCATGTGTCCCACGGATCTTTTTTGCTGCCTCTGAAATTTGACTTCTTAAGGGTGCCATGTGGAGTCTGTGGCAATTGTATTTGGTCACAACTGCTCCCTTAATGTTAGACTAGTTATATTAAAAAGATTTAGCCACTGTTAATTCCACAATGCCATCTGTTTATGAAAACTGAAATGAAAGCTCAATATATCCATTCTTTTATTGGTCAAAATGTGCCCAGTGTATTCAAAGGAACAATGGAAGTCAATTTAATGTGAAATCACATTTCTTTTGATTCCCTCAGACGATGTGAACACATTTTCATGAGCTTCGTCTGTGGTCCCTTTTTAGTATTATCTACTTATCATGGTGTCTCTGAAAAGGCATGTCATGTTTCTAAAGCTACCAGAATATTAACCAGAGCAAAGCGCAAGCTGACGTTCCATGAAACAGGCAGTCTGAAAAGGAGAATGTGAAACCACTTGAAAATAGAATGTTTTTCTATACCTTTTCAAAACGACATCTTGAGAAAACAATATTTTGATCTGCCTTTGATCTTATTGTACATTTGAAAAAGCTTTTTTTTCAGAGTTACCTGAAATAAATTCATGCAATGATCACAACATTAAGAAAGAGTATTAAAATTCCAACATTCAGCACTGGTTGTCTTTTTTTCTTATATATATGTTTATGTTATACTCTATTCCTTGGGTACATTTACATTTATGCATTTGGCAGATGCTTTTGTCCAAAGTAACTTACAGTAGGGGACAGAGACAATATGCAATTTGTTACACCGTCAAAGTCTATCTCAGCTTGCTCATAATAGAAATTGCATCAACTGATCAATAAACAATAAAAGTTTTTTTTATTTTTTATAGTAGGTGTTCCCCACAAATTCACACTCAAACCCAATTGACTTTTACCGCATGTCTTTGGACTTGAGGGGGAAACCAGCCCACTCAGAGTAAACACACACAATCACAGGGAGAACATGCAAACTCCACACTGACCCAGTCGAGGCTCGAACTCGCAACCTTTTTGCTGTGAGACGACCGTGCTACCCACTGCGCCACTGTGATATCCTAATGCAAATCACACTACTACATAATACTGCAGACAAAAATAAACAAAAAAGACAAAATAAACAGTTATTGCAAATTCTGTCAGATGGGAATGACCAGATTAATGGAGCTGATAGAAAGGCAAAAGTAACTCAATTAACAACTCCTTTAAATCAAGGTATACAGACGAGCATCTTTGAAGACTATCAGCTAAGAACAGGAAACGTTGGCTACAATTCACACAAGCTAAGCAAAATGGGGCAAATATAACATAAAGTGTGAATCATCAGATTATTTTTAACATAACAATGTGTTCACTGTATTCAAATGGCCTCCAGAGTCACCAGATCCCAAGCCAATAGAGAACCTTTGGTAAATTTGCATAATTGATATGCAGCTGAAAAATCTGCAGCGACTATGTGATGTTATCATGTCAATATTCAACACACATGGAATGTGTTTCTAGTTGAATATATGCCTCAAAGGATGAAGGCAGTTCTGAAAACAAAAGAGGGTCCACCCCGGTACTAACAAGGTGTACCCAATAAAGTGACCGGTGAGTCTATATTCGATGTATTTATTACTGGTATTTATTAATTATTTATAAACACCTTCTATCTTGTCAAATACACTTCAGCTTTATAAAGAGCTGGTATTTCGCCCAGGTATCTGATACATTTTTTAAGTGAAATATGAGGTACCTTCTCAAGCTTCGGCATTGAAGGTTCTAGGTTATTAAAGATTGATTGGTCATTGATTCTAGATTGCCTCAGGAGTGAGTGGGAGTATTTGTTTCTATGTTTATGTGACCCTGAGAAGAACTGGCGACAGGGACTGTTTACGCTGAGTGGTAGTTTGAATCTTTGAAATAATGTTAATTAAGTGTGTAAATAATGAATAGAAGTTAAATGGTGATTAAGGTTAAGCTGCTGTGCTGCCATTTACATGAAAGACTCCACCATTCCTTCGCTTTCAGTTTTGCTAAAGTTTTCAAGCTTACAGTTTAGCATAAGTGGCAAGTCCTTGGATACCACATGCCCCAACTCCATGGGTTTCAGGTGTTTGTTCATTTATCATTCAAAAGTAATCAAGTCAAAAGATGAACCACTGATTGTCAACTTATAAATATTAAAACTCAGTTGATAGAGATCCTAGAGAGTGGTTCAAAAATGTTTTCCCTCCACATGCAAACAACCAAAAAAGTAAATTGATAGATTTTTTTTTGTCCTCTGTATCTCTGTATTTCGTTATTATATTGTGTTTGCATCCTACCTCAGGGCTCCTCAATTCAGCCAAGCCCTGATTGAAAAATGGACTGACAGAGACTGGAGTTTTTAGTACTGGAGCACCTGCTGGAGCCAGCTTTTTTTTTTACCTTCCAGTGTGTTCTCCGGATAGTGTGAGACCGGATATATGGTGGCGGAATCAATAATGAGTCTAGATGCCCCAATCTAAGGAGGCAAGATGGAATCCTTCATAAGATGAATACAGGCTGTGGAGAGTAAAGAAGAGTTGCTTCTCTCTTTTTACAGTTTTTGCTTCTTTCTTATGTCTCTGCATCTATCCTGCTGGTTCCACCTTGCCATGCATCTGTCCTGCTGGTTCAACCAGTCCTGTGTTTTTTTTTTTTTGGTTTCACCTATCCCTGCTCTGGAGTCTTACTGAACTCCATACGTCTAGGGTAAATTACTTTTCATGTTCTTTTGATACAGATGAGATAATACCACAAAATCAATAATGTAATTTACATTAACATCAACCAGCATCTCTTTGCATCTTTATTCATATACCATCTCTTTACTAAAACATCAATTTCTCAGGTTATACTCTCACTCCTTTCCTCATCCCCTCACCTGTCTCTTTGACAGCGGCATGCAGCTCCTGGGCATGGTAAGTGATTGGCTGCTCTGGAACAGTGACCCCCTCTGCAGCTCCTCATTTCTTCCATCTCAACCTTTTCCTGAGGGGTCTGTGAAAGTCAACTTGCCTCAATCTTTCTCGTCTCATCTTCCTTCATCCTGTGAAGCAAAACTCCCCCTCACCCTAGAACGTTCTGACAGATGTCTTTATATGTACTCCAATGATTTCAAATGATTTTCCTCCAGTCACTTTGAAAGATATCTCAACCTTCCAATTATACATCATGGCTCTGTTGGAAAGTGGATTTTTTGCTTGAAAATTGCTTGGGTGTTTTAGGGAGTTGGAAGTTTGTGTTTTTTGTAATATCTCCTTTTCTGATTCCAAATTTCATACGACTGTTATGGTCAAGAAAAAAATAATTTTACTGGTTGTGTGCCCCTTTATATCAATTATGGAAGATCGTTGTTTACATCATCTCTAGTTTTCAGTAACAAATTCTTAATGAAAATCCTGTTACGCATATGTCATTTCATGCGGTGACATTTCCACTGCCCGTAATATGATGCTAGGCTAATCAACATAGAATTTGGTTTATTTGACATATTGGTCAAAAGGCTTCTTGGATGAGTCTTGGCCAAAGAACACTTCCATTAACACCAGGCCAAGTAATGAATTCAGTCAGTCATGACATGGACTTGAGAAGAGGAAGACTGAAATTTGCCATCTCAGAAAAAGCCTGCAGTCCTCAGTGTGGGTATGCTATGATGATGTCGAGCAAATCTCATTTAATTTTTTGCAGATCTCAGCCAGATCTAAAACTCACTTGGCCCATTTGTGTTTTTTGATCAAATGAAACAAATACCTCAAAATTGGCAGTGAAGCAAATAAAATTCCCTACTCTTTTAAACATGGTGACCATCTATCCCAAGTCTGTTCAGCCAAAAACATTTCAGCCCTCTCATTTCCAAACCATGACATTTAATTGTATATGTTTTCTTTGGTAACAAATGGTGTTGCTTTGTTGCCAAAAGCAGTATTGAGTGTTTAGTTGGTAAGATATTATAGCTTATGTTTTATTTATATATTATTTCTTAGCATCAAGCTGCTCAATCATTTGTATCTGTACGTTTGCATACTGTATGATTGGTAACCCCCAACCAAATTCATTTCTTAGGCTCTGCCAGCAGCAATATGACTCACATTTGGATTCATTTGCTTTCTCTGTTCTTTCAAACATTTCATGTGTGGCCCCTATAAGTATAGAGTTTTTGCAAGACCCTTCTCAAGCTCTGTAGAACATCTGGCTTACCCCTAGCTGCCACTGGACTTTTTCAGATTTTCCATGTGTATAACAGAACAGTTGATAGCTGTAGGGAGTGCTGATTGTGTTCTGATCTTTGGGTACTTGGAAAGGATTTTCATAGAAGATCAAAGTTCTAAACCTGTTTCCCAATTTATCTGCTAGTACAGCAAACCAAAAGCAGTGCAGAAGGAGGCTTCCAGAATTCATGGAGCCTATGACTTTGAAGGAATGCTTTTTTCATTTTTAAACGACACTAAAACTTTTTGGTTTTCAAAACTTATTAATTATTTTTGATGTTTTCGTTGTTAGAAGTTATTGTAACAATTGAATCAATACATTTTAAGGTTTAAAATAAAATACAGACTAAATATATCACTAGATTGGTTAAAGTGGCCTGAACATCACCATGGTCTCGAGAAGCTGATGAACATTTGTATTTTAACAGATTTTTTTCCATTTTATTAATGTCTGTCTTGTTTTGTTTAATTTTCCTTGTCTTGTCTTGTCTTGTCATGTGTGTTTTTTGTATTTTGTTATTTCCTTTAGAATTTGTTAAAAAGTACTTTATTGCAATTGTTGAAAATTTACTCAAGTACTTAGTTACTAGTTACTTATTGTCTCAATAATTTGAAGTCCATAAAAACTCAATGTTGTGTCAAACTCCTCTACCTTAAAAATATGATTTTCTTTTGATCACTAAAACCAATGTAGGAAGGGGGAGGACCTGAACTGTATCTACTGATGTGTCACATTAGAATGTATACTTATGCTGTATGTTGTGGAATTGTGTTGGGCAATGTTACATTGCATAGTTTATATTTTACTTTTTGTGTGTTATCAGGAGACATTTCCAGAGAAAGGGGAAATTTTGATATCTGCGCTGGACTTGAACCTGGTTCTACAAGTGGAACGTAACCAGTAAGTAATCATTCCAATGAACGGCTCACCCACTCTAAAGCTACACAGCTACAAGTGGAATTCCATTACTTAGATATTTTGGTCCTAAAAAGACTATGTCCTAAACAATGATTGGTACACTTTGAATGTGCATAGCTTTTTTGATTTACAAAGGGATTATTATTCTGAATCTAGCTGTCCAGGAAGATATTCTAGAGTTTACACAGCTGAAAATGTACCTAAGCTGCTAATCTTCAGAAAAAAAAAGAAAACAGGAATCTCCATTAGCTTCTTACTGTTCTGCCAAATGCTGAAAGGAACCACAGACATGGAGCCTGAATGTTGTATAGGCCTCTGGGAACCTATTCGGTTTGCCTCCCCACAAATTGCAGTAACAGAATAATGTTACTTGGCAGAGGTAATGTTTATTTTAACCTTATTCGAAACTTGAATTCCCTTGCAGTTTGGTCTGTCTGGTTCTCCAAATGTAGGTCAGAAGATAAGGAAACATATACATTGGCACATAAATACAGAACAGCTTGACTTCCTAGGAATTTTTAAGGCATGAAGACACCATAACAGCAATCCTTTTTTGAGACATGAGCTCAGAAAACTGGTCAATAAGGAGAACATTAGGAAAACCAGGGTATGTAGGACTGGAAAAGAACCAAGATCACAGACATGCCGAAACATAGTTAAATATGGAGGATGTTTTACCTTTCCAATAAGCTTGCTTAAATAGATCAAATAAGACATTACTTCAGTGTAATGTTTATGTGTCTAATATCATCTTCATATTAATTTTTTTCAGTGAAGGAACAGGAAAAATAAATTAAAGAAATGGAAAGATCATTTTCAGAACAAGGAATTTGAAATGACAAGTGAAAAGAAAAAAGAAATGAAAAGTTTCAAAACAAGGTAAATACTCTTTTAGTTACCAAGCGGCCCACAGATGTACCAGCTTCCAGAGGAGATCAAGGGTGCTAACACTTTAGTCGCGTTTAAATCCAGGCTAAAGACTCAGCTGTTTAGTTGCGCTTTTGTCTGAGCACCAATGTCCGAACAACTATTTTACCTCTGCACTTCACATCTTAATCTTTCTTTTAATAAATGTTTTTACATTTTCAGTTTTTAATCACTTAGATTTTATATTACTTTTTTATGCTTGATTTTATTAAAGGTACTTTCTTTTTATTTTTTGTTTCTGATGTAAAGCACTTTGTGTACGAAATGTGCTAAACAAATAAACTTACCTTGCCTTGCCTTTGACTCGTTTCAGCAAATATGAGTAGATGCTTTCTTTTTAACACATAAATACTATTTCATGTAATATAGCTCCTCATACCTAAAGCTATGTAGTTTTCAAGGAGTCATAATACTAGTTTACGAACAGAAGCCTTGAAGAACTGGTTGAAGAGAGGAGTGATGTGGACTCATAGATTAATTATAGAATCATAGATTAAATTCTCCAGAAGAGCTGGAGAATTTTGGATCATGTGCAGAGAGGAACTTCATTTTAAGAAAGATGGAAGTTAAGTTACATGCCCTGTTAGTAAGGGTCGGATGCTTCTGATGTCATGCAGTGAAAACCGACATGATCGAGCTGTCTCAGAGATCTGGTTTTTGAACATCAACTGTCAACAGAACCACTCCACGATTCCTGCCTGTAGCTGAAGCTTTGAGGACTCCAACTGAATGGTGAGGTCATGCTGGACAGTTGGATTGGCAGAAGTAACTAGCAGCTTGGTTTTTGCCATATTGAGCTGAAGGTATACTTCATCCACACAGAGATGTCATTCACGTGGTCTGCTATGCGTGTAGATACCAGTGAGTAATCCAGGGAAAGTTGAGCATCATCGATGAAGCAATAGTATGAGAAAATCGAGAAATCTCTGTAAGAGACTTATTAAACAATAGTAATGAGAGCACACTGTTGACTAAAACGCTAATATTTAGACTTTTATACCACATATCTGCATGATAAATTGATTGATAATGGATATTAGTTCCAGTGTTTCTCATTAGGTACACATGTAACCTGGTAATAGATAACAGCAAATTGGATGATTTTTTTAATAACATTCGGAACAGGTCACCTCTTTCTTATATAAAATTAATAATTATTTGTTACAAAGTTTCAGGGAAGAAAAGTAAAAAAGTAAAAAAAAAAAGGTAAAAAAAGTTTAAATATATTTTAACTCGGTTTAAGTGTTATTTGTACTCTATTCAGTATATTTCTCTGAATAGAGTTCATTTTGTCCTCAATATTTTACTGTGTACAAGTTTATCAGCCTGAATTTGATCACATGTGTAAAGCAATTGAATACTACAGATTTAAAGTCCCAGTCTTTGTATTTCAGTCATTTAATACTTTCAGTCAGTTTTATCATACATATTTTCAGTGTCAGTTTCATATCTCAGTTTTATTTTTGATCTCATGTGCTCCCTGTTTGTTTCATTATGTCCAGGGCTCTTTGTTCCCACTCCTCACATGTTAGTCCTTATTTTGTATTGTTTTAGGCAATTCCTGTGTCGCACATTTTTTATTTTAGTTCTGGTTTTCAAACGCACATTGCCCATCAACTGATAAGCTTCCAAGCTTGTACATTTTCTGTGATCCTACCTTTGTTGTTCTGTTGCACACACATTTACACCTGGCTCCAAAAAGATTCCTGTTGAAAGTGCCCAATATTAGGGTTTTGAACAGTTTATAGAGTGAATTTTGGAGTCTGCAGCACAGGTTCACATATATTCAAGTTTCCATATAGCTGGTGACCCATTTTCCTAAAATTCCTATGATTTGGGCACCAAGTCACTGCATTCAAATGTCCTTCCTTATGTGATGCAAATCTGAGGTGATCAGATCACAGGCAAGTGTGCACAAACAAATATTATCCACAGAGCAAAACACAGTGCCCTTTTTCAGTCTCATCTCAAAACTCTCAAAACAGCTTTCAGTTGTAAATCTACTCACATTAACAACTAATTTGACTGTTTACAAGTGAGGAAATCCAACTCATTTGAATTTTCATGATGAGTCAGAAAAAATTCACGGAAGAGCTATTTCAGCAATTTCTTTAGTCAATAATTAAATACACAGAGTAATTTCAAATTTTAAAATCAAAGTTGATGTTCGTCAAGCCATATTACACACCCCATTAAAGAGCTATTTACTAAGAAGATGTTTAACAAGTCCAATTAAGTGAAATAAAGAGCCAACAATGGCCCACCAGACTATTTAAATGTAACTCTTTGTTTTTTTTTTGATCTGGTGATGGAAAGGGGACTGATGATGACACCAATAGAAATATTAGAAACTGAGAATAAAGAGTAGAGAGAGAGTGCACACAGCTCAAGGGCAAAACAACCAGCAGCTGACTGTAATCAGTAATTCCGTACTTCCAATAAGTCAAAAGTAGATTTTAATGTCAACAATAAATGACAAAGAAGGTATTGTTGAATGCAGTGCTGACAGTTTAACCCTAACACTCATTTAAGTTTAGCCGTGCACTCAAATAGCTCATCGATAAGGTTTAGGGCCGTTGATTTTACCATCTCTAGAAAACCTTTAGGCATGGTCTACTCTACATTTTCTCACATATTTGACATTTAATTAGTGTTTAATCTATTTGTGATAGAAATGTATGTGTTTGCTCATTGCGTCTTGTGGAGTTTTTAATTGAAAGGTTGATAGACAGTTTAAAGTGAGTGAAAGAGCAGATACAGAAAGATGATGGGCATGCTTTAGGCACTGTTTAAACCCAGAGTAATGAGTTTTAATCTCACTTGGGGGTGGATCTTACAACATATTTTAATTAAACTTTAAACTGAATTATGCAGGCGCTTGTCCTTTGATATTTGGCACTACATTGATTATGTTAGCCTTCTCATTTTTTACCAATGGCACTCCAGATTCGATTATTTCTTTAAGGTCAAGTGGTTTATGGAAATGTTACATTTGTCATTTTCGAAAGAGAAAAAAACATCATATGCACTGGCGTTTAAAAACAAACCAAATTCTTATTTCTACCTATTTATAGATTGGCGGTAAAGAATGGGATTGGATGGAGTTGGAGAAGTATAAATTGACAATGTGAAGGAGAAGAGATATAGAAGCACAGAAGACGAGAGGGGTTTCATGCATGGGGAGAGGTGATAAGGAGACTCAGGGAGAAAGCTAAAAAGAAGACGAAAGGCAGAGGGAGTAAAGAGTGCTAACAAGTTGTGTAGTACAGTAACTGAGCTCCTGAGTGTCAGAGCACATGGTCCTTCAGCACTCAAGAAATGTACCTGTATATTGTATTATTAATATTTAAAAATGTTCCTCCCAGAAGATAGACTATTTCAAGGTGTTTAATAATATTTATATTATTTTAAATCAACAGCTTCATGTTCAATTTACAGCTGTTGTCATGCCAACCTTGCCATGGAGCCTGTCAAAGGGGTTTTTCAAGTGCCTCATTAATCAATTGCACTGTTCCACTCGTACTGTTTTAATAAGCTTAACTAATTATTTTTTACTGATACTCATATTTGTTAGGCTTTTTAGGATAACTATGATGTCTATAATACAAAACTTTGATGCTAAACAGTTTTGACCAGGTTTTTTATTTTAAAGATATGTGATACTTAAAAAAACACCCTCTTTTACATTCTCCCTCACTTTGACCCAAAGCTAATATTTGATAATGCATCTATGAATTCCATTAGCTGCAGAAATGAGAACTGGGAAATAAGCTGTTCACTTTCTAACACATCTCTGATGCACCTCCACGGCTGACTGCAGAAGGCTTGTTTTCTTCTTGTCTGGACAAGCAGCTAGTGTTTGTGGAATCTGCTCTCATGTGCATTTCCAAGATTAACCTAAGTCTTTTCTCTTCAGACTGCCCTGGAAATGTCACAAAGAGCCAATATTTCATATTTACAAGCTAAATAGCATAGCATAATACTCACTGAGTACTTATTGCTGCAGTTAATGTCATTGTTTTAGTTGGAAATAGTTTACCATGACAGAATTTTTGAAAATAAAATAAGAGTGAGGGAGCTTTGCTCTGCACAGCTGGGTTGGATTAAATGACTCCAACCCCAACCCCCATCCTGTCAACATTTTTGTGATATGTTATGAGAATGTGGTAATTCCAACCTTGGAAGATCTTGTTGTTTTTAACCTCTTTAATCAGGTCTGTGTTTTATTAGCTATTGTGCTACTCATGCAATGAATTTGTTAGTTAGTTCTTAGTTAGTAAAATTGTAATGAATTAATTATGAGAATAGAAAAAGTATAAAGTGTTTATCTAACTGAAGCCCTCACCCCCTGACACCCAAGGCAGTAGACTGGTGTCTGACATCACACACCGATGAAGAGAAGTTAGATGTCCAAGTCTAGTTGCTGCAACCTGTATTTAGACAAATCATGGATTGGAAGCCACACAGCCAGGACACTTTCAGATTGGGTTCTGTTTTGTTTCCGAGAACGATCACTCCTCCCAAATTCCTCACAGTTTTATGTTCATACAGCAACCTGTTTTAGAGATGTTTACATGATAGCCTTCTCTTTTCAGTGTGCACACAGTTCACCATAATACTGTAATACTTTGCAACATGGGGTGGATGCTGTTTTGCAGATGTTGTTTCCACAGCCTCCATATTTAAATATTTGATGAAAACTTCCTTTCTCCACCATGTTGCTGTGAATAATGAACGAACGAGTCAGTTTTTACATAATTTCGAGTGCAGGCTTCTTCCTCTTTTGAGCCACATGTCCCTCATTTCTAGAATGCTTGAATATAAATTGACACACTCACATATCCATAGCATAATCATAATCAGAAAGATGTTTATGTATAAAATAATGGAGAAATTATTCTGAGAGTGCTGTCTGATGCTTAACAATACCTCCCGAGTAAAACTGGTGAATTTAACAGAACAGAAAATCCGGAAAAATAAACAAAGACAACAAAACACTGGAGAGCAATGCTTAGCCATTGTATATTCCGTTTATACCACGGTCTTTGCAAACACTAGCATATTTAAGTTATTATTAATATCTTAGCTGCAATAGATGAGTGGAAAATTAAGGTTTTTCTATCAATCTTGTTTTGACTACTGAGAAAAAGTAGTGCAGTAGCTTTGCTTAACGTCATGTCTTAGCGTTTATACCATTATCTTTGGTCAGCATTAGCATATTAAAGATAACATGTTATTTGTTTGCTCTGCAGTACATAACCATAATGAAACAGAACGGTGGTTATTTCTGTCTTTTACTGCTTCTTGCTCCTGACAGAGATTAATAAAGTTTACCTTAGTCATAATAGACTACCTTAGTTAAGGTAACATTAATCTGATTGCGGTCCACTCGCGAATAACGAGACGAGGCTGAGTCCAGCTTCTTAACAATTTGGTGATAAAAATTTCTGGAATATAAAAGAGATGCATGACAAATATGCAATAACTGAACATTGTTTTGATGGTTTGTTTTTATCAGAGACATGTTATTTAAATTTAGCTTTATCATAATGTTCATTATTATAATGATGATATAATAATTATCAGAGGACTATCTAACAATACAATGCGCTCACTAGCCTCATAAACAAAAGGCACATCTGTGTTGATTTTTCACAGTTTTTAAAATAATTGTACTTCATTCATGACTTCTAAATCCACCTTGAAAGTGTGAAACTTACTTTAACTCACGGAAAATCACTTCCGCTGCATACGATTCCCTACTCATAGTAGGGTCCATTTACACTCTCTGAATGTGAAGTTTATCTGAATTTATGAGTGAATATAGTTAATAGAAATGCTTTTATTAAACCATGTACCCTAACTCAACCATAATCAACCTTACACTGAGCTGAATGAGCTCACACTGAGGAGGAGTAAGAGAATTATGTTGCGATGAAGCTAATGTAAGCACTTTTAAAACGATCCTCCTCAGAGAAAACTTGACCACAATCTCCTTAGTGTAAGTTATTTCCTTGAATGAAAACAGGTGAAGGCAAATGTGAAGCTCCCTGTTTCCTTTTAATGTGGAATTGTATAAATATAGTAACCACATCACTTCACTGTCCCCATTAACTTGTGTCTCCAAACCTTCTCAAACGATGGTTTGTGTAAAAAATTATATGTACCGTACAACCTAAACAATACAGTTACGAAAACAATCCAAGTTGAGAAAAGCTGTGAACTACAGTCTGGTGTGCTCGAATGAACTGATCAATGGTTTCTAATGTCGCGCAGGGATATATAAAGTGATTTGACTGAGCCAGGGCCAATCAGAGACTTCAGACAGACCGTGGTATACATATATATCTTTATATGTCACTGATATAAAAAAGAGCTCTATTATGAAGTTCTGAGCTTCTGAGGTCCATGGGTAAACATATGTTTTGGGAGGATCCAAGTAAAATACTAAATAAAAAAAATTTTAAGAGGCAAAAAACACTTACAAATGAAGACTTAAAATGAATTGGGGGTTAGCGTTTGTGTTTTTGGAGGCTGTTTTCTCTTCACATGCTTGTATTGGTTTTTGCCTGTTTTCCTCTTATTGTGAGCTGGGTTATGCAAAACTAAGATCGTTGCTCTCTGGTGTGTGGTCTTTTTAAAAGTGAGAGTACAGCTGTAAAAGTGTGAGCAGGGCTGAAGTCAGTCCTTGTAGGGCAAAACCGAAGATGCTTGGATTGGCAAGAGCCCAACAGTTCTCTGT
Source organism: Danionella dracula (assembly GCA_900490495.1). Classification (NCBI taxonomy): domain Eukaryota; kingdom Metazoa; phylum Chordata; class Actinopteri; order Cypriniformes; family Danionidae; genus Danionella; species Danionella dracula. The sequence goes on from UELW01000578.1 coordinate 1,836,731, forward strand.
CTGTCATTTATTGTATTCACTGGAAAATGTATAGCTAAGTGTCTAAATATTTTGCCAAAACTTCAAGGTCTCTACAAGGCCATTTTTAAAAGTACATTTTACTTGGGCAGCATGTACAAGTTTGTTTATATAGTAGTGATCTTGTTTACAAGCAGATTCAGTCATTATATTTTACATAAGACAATTACAGTGAGATCAAATATTAAAAAAGTTAAATTAATAAAATAGGTTATTTAAGAAAAAAATACTGCAAATGCTAATATGGAACCGAAAATATTCACATTTTCTTAGTAATCTTTGTTTCCTTCCTTTGCTCTCTTCTCTCTCTCTCTCTCTCTCTCACCCCTTTTCTGTTACACAACTCTATAATGCAGCTGTTTCAAGAGATTGGAAACAGATGGCACTGCTTTAAAAGGGCAAGGAATTTGGTGCCCTCAGTAGGTCACTGGGACAGTCTCACCCTCTCTGGCTCTTATCCACACTCGCACACATGCAGTTTATTATAATGTCTGTACACGATTATCTGTACATTTCCTAGAAAGGCAGAGCATGGTTCTGTGGCTAAAGCATGGTGTTTCTCGGGGGTTTCTGGTTTACTCTTTTAGACCAAATTATGCATCGCAGGTTTATTAGTGTTTCTTTTTCAAAGAGCAGAGAGTAATTATAAAAATGATGCCAACAACTGGCAACTTTCACTTTCCAATTTACAGACTTCATGCCTATGTTAAATAGTTTTGTAATGCAATAGCATTTTTATACTAACATATTTTAAAGCCACCATCTCTGTTGCATTACAGTCAGTGAAAACTGAATTAAGTTATTAAATTAATTTATGGGTATTTTAGGATGACAATAATTTGACCCTCTTGTTAAACAACATGTTGTCAGATTTCCTTCACAATATCTGTTAGTGTCCTTCCTCTGAAGTAAACAATAAAATCAAAGCAGTTGTCTCTTTTGTGTCGTGAACTCAAATCTGAGTTCAGTCCTTTTAAAACTGAACACCTTCAGTTTTACAGACTCAATGAACATAATGATGGTTTGAAGTTGGGTTCAACAGAGTTTATGGAACTCTGTTGGGTTCTAGTTTGTTGCACCTTGAGTGAAAGTATAGGTTTCTTTGATAATCTGCTGCTGTCAGAGAGCAGATGTATATGTCTTTAATGGTTTACCAGTTACTGGAGACAGATATAGGGTTTATTTGAAAACAGAACAGCTGCTTTGACAAATTTCGATGCTAATTGTATGTTGTTTGGGAGATGTATGAGTTTTGAGATGCGATGGATGAGAGTGATGCTTACTTCGGATTCCTAACACACAACCAGAGTTACAATAACCCTTATTAAGTAAGATTTGTATATGAAATGGCAATTTAATAGAAATACAAATGATAAACCAATTAAACATGGAAACATTATTCCCCCAGGTTTATTTAAACACGTGCCAAAGAACAGAACTCTGAGCATGTCAATGACAGAATCTAGATTCAGACCTCCTCAAATTTGTACCAGCAGCAGAATTTTTTTTAAATATTAACAAAACCAAGAAAACAACCATGTCTGAAACCATTTCGATTTCGAAATAAAAAAGACACCTAATTCCTTTTCAATCACCAAATTATGGATAGACTGCAAAAGTATTTCCCCCTCAGCATATCAAAATAACATGCCTGTAAAAACCCTGATTTATCATGTGGTGGGCAGTATGCCTCAGGGTTTAGGGAACATTCAGTTTTAGTTTTAAACCTGATAGTGCTTTTTGTGTTTAGTTATACCCATTAATAGATATAGTTGACTCATAGTTGACATAATTTGTCATACCAACTCACTGTTCAAGCAATTAGTTGTTTCTTAAATGTAGTGACTAACGCACATTCTCTCCATTGACAGTAAATAATCTCATGGCTAGATGTACGTGCACACATTGAAAGTTGTATCCCTCTATAGATTCAATTTATCAAGATGATGAACAGCTGAAAATTGCAGGAAAAGCTGTGAGACTAGATGATCACATTTGATTGGCCCCTTTCTATTCATGCTGCACGCAGCATTCAATCACTACAAACTTTGGGCTAGCTAAAAATATATATTATTAGAGAGTGAAATTGTGTTTTTGACCTTTCATATGTCATGCTTCTTAAGACTTCAAAAACCAAACCATGAAACGTTCATAATCATAATAAGGGCACTTTAAGCCAAAATTGTATAGTTTATTTTAAAAATAATGTGTTTACTTGCTATGGGGACAGCCTGGAGTGTAACCTGTTGGCAGTTAAACCAGCCATAGAAAACACTCTCAGATGTCCCAGGAATGCAGAGATTTCTTTGCTAGGCTGGCTAGTCTCAGGAGGCATCTTTTCAAAAGAGGATTCATTTCAAAGAGGGAGATTTGTCCATCATATAAATGCTTCAACTTGTGTGTTGTAGATAATCAGTGGCTTGTTGAAGGGCATTGTAGTTTCCTCTAGTTGCCTGTAGTGACCATTACATTGCTCAAATCATTTTTGTCATATTTTCATTTCCAAAGCATTTGAGGCAGCTATAGGCTCAGTGACATACAAAATCTATCTTTAAAACAAAAACACAAACAATTGTAGGATATGTTCGAAAGCAAATAATTGTTTGACATAATATTTAATGTTTTTTTATTAAAGCTAGAAGAAGCTAGTTATAAAAAGTGTGCTGATTACAGAATTCCACCTTCACACTAGTCGAAACCCCCCCACCCAGCTGCGCATAAAACAAGCACATTAATCTAAAGCTTACCCAGCAGGACAGTTATCTCTGGTTCTGGGGGTTGAAAATAGAAGTGTAATGAGACACACACTCTTATCTCTCCCTATGCCTCTTCTAGCTCAACCCCCGAGCACTAGTTGTCTTAAAGCTGTTGTAGTGTTAGTTTTCTGTTTCATGTGATGTAGAAGAATCAGAACCAATAATTTTTCTCTCATTTTGTTTCGCTTTAATCTGCTGTTGCGCTTTAACATTGGACAATCATAATCAACATCATTATCATGAAAGGCAGGAAAAGAAAAACATGCACTACAACAGTGCTAGAACATCATGCTTTGTTATGCCCTACACAAATGTCAGCCTTGTTGTCAAAGACAGCAACGCCAATGTTTTTATCAAAAAATCTGCTTGTTTTTTTGTGACTAATCAAATAAAATGAATCATGCTGAGCAACACATGACAACTGTCAGGAATACGCTCCCTCATTGACTGTCCAGAAGATGCTTACCAAGCCAAGGTCACAAAAAAATCCTACATATGAAAGTAGTTACAGCTTTATTGAGAGCTTCCCTGATAACTAATCATCTGGGTTTTAGTCAGCACTCCAATTACCACGATTCATTCTAAATGTCACTTCCCCTTTACTTCCTTGTCTGGTCACCATCTGATATAATTACAGACTCACATTAACCTCCTTCTGGCTCCCCATTGGCCACTTCATTGAGTCTCTATTGTGTGTTCTGGTGTCATGTCCTGGCTGTCATCATTTCTTGTCCGCAAAGATTACATTTTGATGAGAATTTTTAAAATGACTTTTTAGGAGGCTTTTATCAATTTGCTTTGTTGTTCATTAAGTGTGGCAAAGGAAAAGTAATCGCTCCTTGACTCAATACAAGTTGTATGTTATTGGTTCAATTAATTGTCAATTTAAAGGAAACGGATAATATACAAATTACATTGTATTTCAATAATCAAATATGTGCTTTAAATTGGGATTTTTTTTTGTATCAGAATAAATCTCCTCATCTGCATTTAAAGTCTGATTCAAGAAGACAATTCTTTAGTTTAGATTATTTTTGGTTGATTAAAATGTTGTTTATGCAAAGAAAGAAAACAGCTTATGTAAGACTTATGTATAACTTATACTATCTTTTTGTGACACTTTATAATTTAGAATGTTCATATTTTTACAAGTCAGTATTTCATTAGAATAAATAGCTATTGGTTTGTTATTCCTCAAGGGAAGCAAAAGTGTACAAGTGTCACATTAGACAGAGAATGTATATGGATGCGCTCTTATGTTAAATGTATTCTTGGCATGGAGCTTAAAATGCTGGTTCAAAATTAAACAAGCATATCATTTTGTTCTATGTTTCATTATATTGGATTGTTCACTTTGACAAAGGTTAAAGCTAGCTCTTTTGTAGTTAGTGTATATGAGGAAAAATACAAAATGGCTGTTTGTAACCCCAGCCTCTCTTACTTGTTCAGGTCTTATGAGCAACATAACTCCTGCCAGGAAGCCATCTGTCACAATGCCTGCTCATCTTTTGGCTGCTGGCACTCAGCTTTAGAAAACTATGGTTGGTCAGCATTTAAGTAAGCTGCAGAGAGCATGGTGCGTCTGCTGCTGTGCAGAACTGTCGTCAGATTTTAAAATGATTATAAATTATTGTACTTTTTTGTGTGTGTGAACTTTGCAAAGTACACCAGATGTACTAGTACTTCTTGTTACCTTAAGGATAATTTTCCACTTTTAAGATATTATCTTATGATGTGAATTTAAATTTGAGCAAATTAAAAAACACTTTTTAGAAAAGTATGTTGCTGTGATTTTTAATCTAAGTAGCCAGGTCCTGGTTAATTTAGGTAAGGGTATACAGTGACCCCATCTCTACTTGTTATAATCTAAAAACATTGATTGAGAAGATGTAGATTGTTTTGTGAGTGTGTACTTCACTTTAGTCATCAAGTAAATGAAAGAGTGTTGTAGTCACACTGATTTGGAAGGTTTGACTAAATGTTTCTTCATTCCACAATTTAGATGAAATTTGTTTTGAGAGAAAAAAGAAAACATAAAGGTCTGCCTTGTGTTTTTACACACAGCTTTCCTATATGAGTCAGAAACACTGCTAAGCTTATTCCCTAGAACACTCCAATGGTACCACATTAAAGCTTTATTGTGCACAAAATGTTTTTTATTCAATATCTAGATGTAGCATTGACTCATCCTGGTTACATTCAGGGTTGCATTAATGTTTTACCAAGATCAATGGGGTTAAGGTCAGGACTCTGTAGTTTTTGAAATCCCCTTAGATGCGTTTTCTGCTTGATGCATGTCAATGATTTGACTCTTCTAAAGCAGGCACTCAACTTTTCCATGACCACGGATTGTGTTTTTCACATGATGGTTTAAGAAATTAGATTCAACTCAGTGCACCAGCAGGGGTCAAATAACTTGTTGATAGCTGAAAGATTATTGCCAATTAATTCATTATCCAATAGTAGGTTTGTACTTATTTGTGTAGTTGAATTAGACTTTGCTGACAATGCAGGTTTTGGACAAAATTGAGTAGAGCTTCAAGTTGGTGGAATATTTTTTTAGAGCAATTTAGTTGTTGTTAAAGAATGGCATGACGTTTGTGGTTTATCAAGGATGCCTTTTATCTTTGTGTGAGCTGCTCCTCCCACACGTTCAAGTAAAGAAACGGTTATGAGATAAAACAAGAACTAAAATGGAAACTAGTTTGAAAGTGTCCGATTGATCATTGACATGACCCCACACTGACCACTGTACATATAAATATGTGTAAAGCCAACACAGGTTGCAGACTCTGTGATTGATAGGTGAGATGGATGAGCAATTCCTCTTTAGTGCCATATCCAGGTGTCTCAGCAGTAAAAATTCACTGTATTACGGATATGACCATGAGCATTGTCAAATTTTAAATACCACTTTTAAATAGAAACAACAGACAAGGATTTCCAATCCCATTATTCTTTACTTAAGCATTCAGGAATAATACATTTTACAGAATTCTGATATTTCAGCAGCACCCATCATGCTCCCTATTCTCCCCTTGCCAAGCTTAAAACGATGGTTTTTCTTCTGCATAGTTCCCATGAATAGATTAGTTTTCAGTATCTCAAAATGGAGTGTCCTTTGATCGCTCAACAAAAGAAGCACTGATAACAAAATGCCTAAACTGACACACCCGGTTATTCCCTGTGGGAGAAACAAATCAACGACTGACACATTAATCGCAATCCTTAGTTCATACGGTTTAATGAATAATATAAAATACTGAACTCATTATGGAAAATATATATGATGCATTTCTACAGAATAATACTGTATGCTTACATTTAATTTCAGCCTGTTATTAAAGGAAAGTCACAGCAAATAGGTTATGTCACAGAGAAATATCTTAGTTGTCTATCAAATTATTGATTTAATGATTGACTGTGTGTGTTATCTGTGCATCATTTATTGGTGCCCCATTGACCTAAATAGGCAAGAGAGATTTTACTCTGATGAATATTTTCTACTTAAACAGATAATAATGGTTTGTAGTTGGAGTGGATTTTATTGTCAATGACTTGCTTTGTGAATGGAAATACTCAATAAAAGTATGGCATTTCTCACAATGCTGTAAAAGGCATTAAAAGATAATGGACAAAACAAGTGCATGTATTTCTGTGGGCTGCAGGTTTGAGGCATTTATAAAGCACTTTAAGTTCTTGTAAAGTTATTATTGCTATAGTTTGGGGAATTGGAGTTTCACAAATGTAAAATCACAAATGTAGAGGTAATTTATGAATGCCAGATAATAGAGCTTCCTCAATAATAATAAACAAATCAATGCCAGCAGTGTTCTCTTTGAAATGCTTTGAATCCCCCCAACCCACACACACACACACACACACACACACAAACCAGCAACCTCCATCTCCCCTGCTGTCTTTGCACCAACTTTAGATTGGAATTTTGCTATCATTTCATTCTTGTCATGTGCAAAAGGTCATCACTCAGAGCTGTTACATGTTTGAGGGAATTTATTTCCATTTCCCAGCTCAGTCCTCGTTTCTCCGTTCTTTCTAACCGGTCTCAAAATTGAGGTTCTTATGACCCAACTCTTCTTTTTGGGTGCTATTGCCATTCCTGAGCTTCATCTCTTTTAAAAGCTTGGAACTCAAGCAGCAATATCCTTCAAAAGATGAATTGAATTTAGATCTGCTGAACATGAAAGAAAATCTCAAGGTTAGTCCATGTCTTGTTCACAGCAGCACGTATGCAGTAGGTTATCGTTCACCTTTAAAAAGTCATGAAAAGAATGTTGTTTTTTTTGTTGACCAATATTACTTTAAGAGAAATCATTGAAAAAGGGGAATAACAGGGTCGTTAAACATCATGAGTAGAAAGTGTCTGAAGTGCGATCTTAGTTTGAAGTGCACCATGATCTATTCCATTCAAGCTAAAAATGTTTAAATAAATTTCACTGTAGAAGTTATAGAAAGGCTTGTCTGTTATGATAGAAATGTTTTGACTTGGAACCTTTAATGGCTTTTGGTTTTGTGTTGCTTTTGGAAATTAAGGGTTTATTTAGTGAATCAGTTGTTGATTTATTTGTGTTTTTCTGTGAAATAAATTTCAGATATGGTAATTGAAGTTATGACAACTCAATCTAAAGAAGGTGTATGGACCATGCAACTGTTATAACATGTTTGAATATGAATAAGTAATATATCTAAGTATATATCTAATATAAGTAATATAACCAATATATCATAAAATACACATTTATAAGAATCATATTTGAATCAGATTTTTTTCAGGTGCAGAACAGGCAACTGAGGTCCTTGTATCTGGAAGTCAAGGGAAACAAATAGAAACATTTGTTGGATTTTAAAATGATATATTTCTTTACAGTGCACGCAGAAGCAGATAGTTTGGGCTTTGTTTGGATGATTTTGCAAAAAGCACATGAATTACTAGTGATTAATTTTATTGGCCAGTGGGTGGGGCTTGGGCGGGAATAAAGAAAAAAGGTGGTGTTAAGAAAAATGGTGGTGTTAAGAAATACATGCGATTTTTTAGCTCAAAAACAAGGAATAAATGATTTTTCAAACATGTGTAAACTAATCTGAATACTACTTGAGGCATGTTTTTGATGAGGGAAAACACTTCCAGATGCCAGGAAAGTCAGAATTTCATGTTAAAATTCAAATTATCATCATATGGCGCCTTTAACAGTATAATAGAAGATCTGAAGTGTATTTTAAACTGAACCTCATCTTGGTATGTACTGGAGACCCATAAGATGTTGTATCTTGTAGAAATTAGTGAAATAGATGACTATGAATTCATTACTTATAATTATAATTAACTGTCTATATATTTCCCTCTCCTGTCAGTTTGTATATTCAGTGATTGTATGTGGTTTAACAAAACATACACTAAAACATGAATATATGTTCTGTATCTATATATATATATATATGTTTCTCATCTTTCCATGAGAAAAATTAGCCCCTTGCTGTGCCTGTAAACAGAAATGGAATTTTCAAGATATAAAATGTAAATCAGATGGAGCAGATACAGCTTCTAGAACTGATACATGATGCATGATATTTTATAGATATTACATTATAAATTTCTCTCACATATGCATATACTTATTTCTCACTAGAGCATTCTTATAGCTTAAACCAGGTAGGAGTAGTGTGAATTTGGTGATAAAGATATAGGTCAAGAGTCATAACAGAATGTGAAACCTTTAAAAGCATAACTTATTGGAATCAGCTTGAAAAAAATCACCCAAGCAACCCACCATCCTTCAATGGCCAAACTACCTAATTTCTTAGGGCATTGAGTACTGTAAGCTGGTGGACATCTGATGAGACAAGTGTGAGGGAACAAATCTCTTAGGGCTTATTTGTCCATAACAGATAACATAATGAATAACACTCAATAATGACATAGACAAATGTAGATGTAGATTTTTCAAAGCATTTATAATACATTTTGGACCCCTGTAGACAAGCACTTCACTTTTTATAACTTTAAAAATGCTATATGAATTATAAGTAGCATCTTATATTTATCTAGTCTTTTTTCTGTTTCAACAAAATGCTGCATTTATCCCCCTATATTAATTCATAGCTTTGTTTCTAGGATCTTGTGGACCTTGTGATCCACCACCAGTGTATGGCCTTTTTGAGGATTACATATATACATTACATGATTACATGACAATAACATAGGGAAATACAATACTGGGGGTTATTAGAAGTGAACAAATTTTGCCAGAACTGTTAATGAACACAGCGAACCACAATCTCAATTTAATGTTTAAACTAAATTGAACAAAGGACGATGCTCCTTTCTAGCACTTGGGAACTAGAATCCACATAGACCACAGGGTAAGAATCACCCTGTTGGCCTCACTATGAGCACTTTCTACAGCAATCTAGTTTATTCATTAGAGCACCCATTTAACCAGGCTCAGCCCTGCTTAGCTTTATTTTGAAACTAGTCTTGGGTTACAGATCATATAACTGGTGTCACTGTTTGAAGTAAGAAATAGTGATATGTTAGAAATATTGTCCATGCTATTGTTATTTTTTACACTGTCCAAAGACCAAGCAATCAGCTTTGTCTGTTTGAAATATGATTCGTCACACACATTTGTAAAACTATCAACAGAGAGCTTTTCAGTAGTGGTAACATATCTTGCTACCTAAAACTATTTTTTCCTGACATTGGAACGATCTAACCTAAAGCAGGTGGAAAGAGTATTCAGAAAGCTTGTTTTAAAGTCATTATTTTTTCAATTTTGTTTCTGTGACTCTAGTGCTGAAATGTCACACTTCACCTAGAAGTATCATATCTCAAGGTTTGACTGAAGAAATACTGAGAGTCTCAGAGACTGGAGTCGTGTTCCAAATCAAGAGTCTGTGGCATACAAATGAAATAAATGCTTGACATTCTGCCTATGAATGTGGCCATCCTCTGCATGTGTGTGATAGTGAGAGTGTTTTGTGTGAAAGTCATGATGGATAGGGAAGATTGCTGAGTACCCCCTTGCATCCGGCTCTAATCACAGCCATCCTCTCTGGCCAGATCATGGCCTTTCTCATAGCCACTCAAGCTGAAGCCTGGCCTCTTATCAGCCTCTGATAGAGGATGCTGTGATGAAGACAGATTCACAGCTCAAAGGGATGATGGGATGGAAAAGGCTTGATGGCTATTTGAGATCATAGATTTTTATTTGGTTCCATTGAGCCAGTGCTGTGAAGCATGTGGGACCTTTGCAGGAAAAGTATATCTGCTGACTGACTGGGCTCATGATATACTGGTTGTGATTCAGAAATAAATTTAATGCACCATTTACAGTATATCTTTAACACCATATCTTATACAGTAGTGGTTAATTGAGACTAAATGTATTTGGATCAAGGACATAAATAATAGTAAATGTATGTATCCTTACCACATGGATCTTATGCAATACATATCATGAGGTTATTTGATACTGTATAAAAGTTTTACAAGTTCTAAAGTAATAAAGCTGAATTGATATGGATGTTTGTATTTTTTGGACAAAAAAGTAGAACTGTTTTTATTCAGTTGTCAGGTTATTTTTTGTCAAGTGCCAAGCCAATTTCTTTATTTTATAATGTGTAGTAATGTTTTTTTTCATCTCTTCTTTTATTTAATAATTTCTGCTGTTTGCCTGTCCCTTTATGGAATTTTTAAAAATATACTTTGTTAAACGTACCCATTGTAACCAAGAATTGGTAATGTGTTTGTGTTTCTGGTGAATTATTTTATCATAGGAAATTTGATTGTAGGTGTTATTTCTGAATAATACAAGCGTATCTGCCCACACATTTATTGTCAATATTTATTATAGTATTATTTATTAAATACAATTAAACTCTGCTACAATCTGAAGTAGGGAATTTCCACCTTGTAGAACAGTGACAGTTTGTTGTCCAATCAAAAAACAGTACACTCTTAAGAGGAAATATCACCTTTAAGAGGAAATATATTTATCCATAAGCTTCGACACCTTGTATTTCCTCATTCGCTCCACTCACAGAAGATCAGGTGTCCAAACTTCTTCACTCAGCGCATCCAACCACCTGCCCCCTTGATCCCATCCCCTCTCACCTTCTACAAACCATCTCACCTACCATCAGACCTGCCCTCACTCACATCATCAACTCTTCGTTCACTACGGGCATTTTTCCTTACACCTTCAAGATGACCAGATTCACACCACTTCTCAAGAAACCTACATTGAACACATCACTGGTGGACAATTACAGACCTGTCGGTAGATCTTTCAGTGTCAGGTAAAGAGGTGAGGTCTCCAACACTCATAGACTACTCATCAGGATTCCCAAGGGTTAAGTCCTTGATCCCCTTGTCTTTTACATCTACACCACCTCCCTGGGCCCTATCAATCACAGACATGGATTCTCGTACCACTGCTACGCTGATGACACTCAACTCTTTCTGTTGTTCCCCATTGATGACCAATCAGTAACTACCCGCATAAATGACTGCCTGAACGACATCTACTTGAATGAAGAAACATCCCTCTGTGCATCACAACCTCACCATCCATTTGGCATCCTCTACAATCACCCCTTCTCCTTCAGTCGGAATCATGGAGTGATTTTGGATGAACAGCTGTCCTTCAAAGACCACCTAACCAAGACAACTCGAGCGTGTAGATTTGCACTGCGCAAAATTCGAATGATTAGGCCCTTCTTAACTGAGCATGCAACTCAACTCCTGTTCAGGCTGTGGTCTCTCACGTCTGGACTACAGCAACGCTCTCCTAGTATAACTTCCAGCAGACGCCCTCAAACCTCTGCAGATAATCCAGAACTTTGCAGCTCATCTTATCTTCAAGGAACCGAAGCAAGCTCATGTTACTCCCCTCTTCATCACTCTTCACTGGCTCCCCATTGCAGCTCGTATTAAATTCAAATCACTGATTCTGGCATACAAAACTATCTCCAGATCAGCCCCTGTTTACCTCCACAAGCTCATACACTCCTACATGCCAGAAGCCTGCACTCAGAAAAGGAACAGCAACTCGTGGTTCTGTCCCACAAAGGCAGAAAATCTCTTAGCATAACTTTCTCTCTCACTGTTCCTGGCTGGTAAAACAATTTCCCTGATTCAGTCAAGGAAAGCAGCAACACTAACAGCTTTCAAAAAGCAACTGAAAACTCTTCTCTTCAGAAAGCACCTACTATAAAAAAAAAAAAAAACATTTTTCCTCCTCCTTTATATTCCTTCTGCTATGGTTTATTGATCAGCTGATACAACTTCTATTGATTGACTTTGACTAAGTAACAAATTGCATACTGTCTTACAGTAGGTAAGTCGCTTTGGATAAAAGTGTCTGCCATAATGTATCAGTGTAAATGTAATGTAAATATATCTAAATTCAGTAAGAAAACATCAATATTTTGTATCAGCTGCACTCTTGGACATGACGTTCACCAGTTCTTCCTAGGTTGCCACTGGAATCGTTTTCTACTCATTCATAATGACATCATGAAGCTAATGGACATTGTAAACTTTTCATCTGAGGGTGGCCCATAGATACTTGATAGGGTTCAGATCTGGAGACATGCTTGGCCAGTTCATCACCTTTACACTCTCTCCCAAGGCAGCGTTCATCTTAGAAATCTGTTCAGGGTAATTGTCCTAGTTTAGGGTAAATTGTCCCAGTTTCAGAAGGCATGGGACCATGCTCTGCTTCAGATTCTGGCTCTCTCAATGAACTGGCTCCCCAGTGCCGGAAAGTCCCAGACCATGACAATCCCACCATAGTGCTTGACCATTAGCAAGACATGCTAAATGTTTTCTGCTTTTCTCAACTGCTTTCCCTCACACTCCCTTGCATCCCTTGCACCCCATCTGAGTCAAATATAAGATCTCAGTACTGACAGACTGACCCACCAAACTTTCAACTTTTGCAGCAATTCTGGCAGCACATAGTTGTCAAAGATGACCTCTAGATGTGGTGCTAAAGTTACCTTGCTACAGCTCTGTTTCAAGGATTTGGGCAACCATCTTGTGGACTAGGCCACCAATATAGACCACACATTTATTTTTGCATTATTTGACTGATTTATTTTGTGCATTACATATCGTGCCAAACGTAATATAAACCAATTCAATACATATAAGATTTTCTTATTAAATATCTAAAATAAATATTTAATAATTCCAGAATAGACGTGTAATTCCAGGCACGATTAAGAGATGTGCATCACTCATATAATACAATTACAAAAATTTTTAATGGATTGTCCAAGGTATACTCTAGCCTTTTGCTTGTGTTAATATACCAGTAGAGACTCTCTTAGTATTAACTTTATTTAATAATCAGGTAAAATGATGGAAGAACAAAAATATTGCCTTGACATTTAAATAGACTGATGGCACTCTGAATGCATCACATTTCACTACTTCGGCTCCATAAAAAAAGAGACAGATTTTTCTTTCAATTAAGTATACAAAAAGGCATAGCTCCCAAAGACATAGCATTGCTGTAAACATATCAAAAAGCTTGATGAAATTATGTGTGTATAATTTTGACAGCTTTGACAAATCTTAACATATTTTTTGCTTTTTAGGGAACTTCTGCATGATGACTTCACAGAAACTCATTATGAGAATGGCCTTCCTGTCACCCATACCAGCAACCACTCTGTGAGTTTTCTTTCTCTCTATTAAATATTTTTTTTTAACTAATTCATGTAAACAACCAGTTACATATGCACAAGGACACCCAGACTTTACTCTCACAAAGGTTAACTTGAGAAATTTCTAAGAATTATCTTGAGCTTTTTGTATTGCTTATGCATGGTCCTATGATTTATCTTTTCTCTTCCTGGAGCTCCAACCATTCAAAAACATACATAGCAATTCTATTGTTACTTCGCATATTTAGAAGGATCATAAACTTTTTAACTGGACACTCTGTCAGTGAACTTTAATTGGGCAACTAATTTGAGGATATTTGATGGGTTGGCAGTCCAGTAATTAAGTTTGTTTACAGCCTGCAGGTCTGAGCAGCTCTCTGGCATATGTTTTACGCGGCGGATGCCCTTCCAGCCACAACCCATAGCTGGGAAACACTCACTCACACTCATACTATATCGACAATTGTTTTTTCTCAATTCACTTATACCGCATGTCTTTGGACTTGTGGGGAAAACCGGAGTACCCGGAGTAAACACCCGCGATCACGGGGAGAACATGCAAACTCCACACAGAAATGCCAACCGACCCAGCCGAGGCTTGAACTAGCGACCTTCTTGCAGTGAGACGACAGTGCTACCCACTGCACCACCGTGACGCTCGGAATTCAGAATCTAATGTAGTAATCTTGTTTTTGTTTCTACAACCCTGCATGGAACCGCTCGGTCTTATATTAGGAACTTTTAGTCATTTACACTACTTCCAGAATGCCTAGTCAGTTAGTTCCTAAGGTAAGCTAAAAGGGTTGTGTAGAGGTTGTGTGTTCTGTGTTGCTGCACCCTAGTTGTGGAAAACGTTGCCACTGAATGTTAAATATTTTCTTAAGCTGGGTCTTTGTAAATAAAAGTTAAAGATGCTACGCTTTATATTAGCTCTTAGCTCTTTACACACGGAGCGGAAGGAGTGAAAAAGTAAGAAGTGTGTCTCTGTATTTTTATTCTGTGTCATGTTAAGCGCCTTATGGAATTTTATTGTTTTTGGAACATGTTCACTATAACATCTTAAAAAATACTTTTTAGTTTTCTCAGTTGATATCTGAAATTGATCTCTACTGTATAATGATGTAGAAAAAAAACTAAAAATATAAGACACCACACAAATAAAAATACATATTTTATACCTCAATTAATTTCACTATACAGGAAACAGAAAACCTTTTAGGTTTCATAACTTTTGATTTTAGATGTTCAAACCAGAATTTGCCCATCTATCCTTTGTATAAAGCTTTGAAAATGCATCTCCCATGTTCTTCCAGTGAGGGTGGTTGAGGTGCGAAGTGCCTGCTTCAATCAAACCTGAGAGAGGCTTGATACAAAAAAAAGTGTCACAAAAAAGGCAAAATTGCTCTTTCTATTTTCTCTGCCTGTTTATAGCAAAACAGACATACTGTGCTTCAAGCATCACCTCTGACTTATTGATCATCAAGCGCAAAGGACACAAAACCACACAGGTTTCTTTAGCTGCAAGCTTCCTGTTATGAAGAATGCCAGATCCACTCAAAATCCCTGTGCAAGCTGCAGGCACTGTAATTGCGTTTCCATGTTTTGACAGAGGCTGATAGGGGTGAAGTCACACCCCTGATTATTTTCGAGCCCTTTCAACAGCTTGCAGCGCAGGATGGATGCAGAGCTTAGCATTGGGTGCTAACACACAGAGAGCTTTTGAAAGCAATGAGCAGTTGGCTTTAGTTTCCACAGAGATCACAGCAACCCCTAGCTCCCCGTTGGGATAGACTGGCTAATTCAGTCTGTGAAAAACCACAGCAGATTTGGTTTCTGTCTTTCCTTCAACAACCAGTGTCGATTAAGGAAGACATGACCTGATCCTAGGTTCTAGTTAACAGTGGATTACAACTTGGACATTTGCATTATTCACACACTCTTCTTCATAGAATTTAATTAGCATTTTATTTATAACTTCATAAAGAAAGTCATTACCCAAACCTTAGTATCAAATCAAAGAAATCAAATATTCATGAGTTCTTCTGCATGCAGATTAAACTGTCACTGTGTAGGCTTCACAATGTAGCAAATCAGTTTTATGTCTTAGTTCCAGTTGCAGAAAATGAAAATAATCCCCCTGACAGCATAAAGAAAATAGAAAGGATCTCTGAGAGAAAAAAGGGTAATAAAACAATTGTACATTTCAAAATGCAAGGATGATGGAACAATTGTTAAAATAAATAAGAAAAAACATTCTGAGAAAAAAATTTAGACAATTTTAGATAAAGTTGTGATTTGTCAAAATTCATCAAGTTATTTTTTTTACTTCATTAAAAAAAGCTATTAAAAATCCTTTAAGCGTTTTGGGAAATAAAAGTTCCTGCCACCCAATGTTGATTGACATGCGCACTTAACAATGCCCTTCTTACCAAGTCTCAACATTGTAGGCAGGTACAAGCAATCTCTCTGAAGAAGCATCAATGGAGTTCTATTTCAGGATGTATTTCCCAACTCAAGACCTTTAATCTTATACCAGTGAATAAGCAAGTAAGGACCGTTCGAGTTTTGTTTTTGAAGATAAAGTTTTTGGACAAAGATGGTGCTTCACTTTACCTGTTTTGGGTCCTCTTTCACTGATTGAAAATCTAATGTAGGATTTGCTTGTAGACTGTTGAAGGTTTGATATCTCATTAAATATCTCATCAAACAATCTGCTATTTTCCCACACTTCAAGAACTAAATATTATGCATTCTGGCTTTATAATGTACTGATCTCTCTGGGTATGGGTCTCCATATATGGTTGAAAGCAACTGGCTGTAAGACAAGCCATTTAATGACATCATACATGTTAAATATACAGTATTTAGAGAGACATATATATACTCTAATATCACTCATCAGAATAGTAATAACACTATTATAATAATAAAAATACTTTTAGGTATAGTCAGGTCATGTGAGGCACCACTCTGTTACAGACTAGGTGATGAAGTAATGAGGAGCCGGACTAAAGTAGAAGGTAAGTTAATGAGAGTGAATTAAACACAGTTAATCAAACACACAGAAAGTCTCTATTTACATGGATGGTCATTAGGTGATGAAGGAATGAGGATTATATATCAGACTTGAAACAAGGTGATAAGGAAACAAGGTGACAATGGGAAACAGTTGATTGAACAAAAACCAAAACCAGGACTGGAATTCAAATGACAGAAAACTGAAATCATAAACACTCTAACACTGACAATAGGCTTAAATGTAAAAACAGATCGCCATACTGGCAATGCGTCTTTTATTCATGTTGCTGTTGAATCTTGGCTCCGCCCACCTAAAACTGGAAGTGAAGTCGCAATGATTTTGAAAATGACAGTTTATATCCATAAAACGGCATAGTTTGTTCATACTCCAAAAAGCACAGTTTTTAACAAGTAATGATAAAAGGTCTGACATATGAAATGAAACTTCCACATGGAGAGATTAAAATCAGTGTAAAATGGTATTACAGGTGACCTTTAGAAAAGGTTCAGTTTAACTATTAAATTAGTTTCCATTCATTAAGTCATGTGTCCATCACTCACTGTTTGGATATTAATTAGTTCTGTGTAGATTATATTTTACATTTTCAGTTTTTCATCCTTTATGTAATATCAGTATATATATATATATATATATATATATATATATATATATATATATATATATATATATATATATATATATATATATATATATATATATATATATATATATATTGTTCAACTTTTTCTGATGAGCTATTTTCAAAGCAAATCTATAAAATAAACAGTATATAATAAAAAACCTGTGTAATTGCTAGTACAGCAATGTTCTGTGGCTTTTCTGTTTATAACTAGAGAAGGAACAATATTAGGAGGCAGGAAACAAACCATCATTCAATGTCTTTGGAGATGGGTAATTCCTAAGTCTTTCTTGCTTGACCATCACTCTTGTTTCCTGACTGTTCAAATAAATGAACTAATTTCATGGTTCAAATACGCCTTTTCTGTAGTTTAGAGAATATACAAATACTATTGTCTGAATCATTTCAACAGAGTTAAACGGAGCGATGGTTGCTCAAATGCTTACAGCAATCTGCTGGGGGAGGTTTACTAAGCCGTAATTAAAAAGAAGCAGACTTATGTGCAATAAACCTGAAAGACAAAAGTGTTTCTACTGTAATTGGGCATTACAGATGGTAGTTTTACTGTTTAAAAGATAGATTCTTCGTTAACTAGATTTAGCCTGTTTTATGAGCAGCACTAACCCATCTGCTGAGGAAACTGCTGCATGTTTTAATGTGATATGTCCAGTCATTTCTTTCTCTGCTTCCATTCCCAGGATCATTGCTTCTATCATGGCAAGGTGAAAGGTCATGAAGACTCGTGGGTGGCTCTGAGCACATGTTTGGGAATGAGGTATGGGATGTCTTGTATAATTGGATTCTCTCTGGAGGCACAATATATTCAATTCATTGAGTCACATGTCTCATGAATGCTTAGTGTGATAAGATGCACACTGCCTGATTGTCGAAGCATCCTGTGTGCATTATGTTCTGGAACTGTTTTTTAAGCTGGGTTAATGGGAATTTGTGATCATTTGTTTGAGTTTATTGGTTTGCGCTGCTGTGTGAAAGTACATTGTGGTCTATAGTGAGGAAGCCTCACCGACAACCATCATTTATGCTTTAAATATATAGCCCTAGTTTAATATTGCACTGTCAGCACAATTCTGTGCTGCTGATTTAGGAATTGTTTTGGTCAGGTTTCTGAATATGAACTGATGACTAATGCCATGGTGAATCTTATATGGTATTAGTTTGTTCAGTCCTTCTCAAACAATGACATCTTTCTCTCTTGGTATCAATAACACTTACGAATAGCCTGGGAGCTGCATCTGAGCCCATCTGTTTCTGGTGAATTTAAACCTGAACATATTTAAAGTAAACTTCTTTCTCTTTAAAGGTTTGCTGTCTAATAGAATAGTTTGAAACTGAAAGTAGCCAAGGTTCACTAAAACCATACAAACTTTTATTTAATAGCTAACGCTTTTCACTGGAAGGTTTTTCTATCTTGTCTAGAAAAGTAATGTATTTTATATTAGTCTTTAAACACATGTAAAGCAAAAGCATTAGTTTAGAACAAAAACATACTTGTTTGAAAAAGTGTCATGCCTTGGGCACAGGTAAAAAGAGAAGTATTGATAGGAATCCAAAACAAAGACAGTTTTAATAACTATATTTTTAAATCACAGATGGTCACAAAAAAGAACACAAGGACAAAGTGAAAGGCTTTATTTTGTGTTAGAACACAATAAATTTTTGCCAAAGATCCCATGTGTTTTTTTTTCAGGTTGACTAGACATGTATAATTTTCTACAACAATCACCATCTGCAAACTTTGCTGAAAGTACTGCTGAAATTTCCAAGGCTCCTTGCATTATTTACAGGGGGCTTGTAATCTTTAAATTATATTGTGTTTTTAAAATGTAAAAATGCACTTAGGGTTAAAAAAATGTTCGGATGTCGGAAACTGATTTATTTTTTAAAACAACAATATATAAGTGATCCTTTTCTTCTTTCATTTCGCAGAAGGAAAACACATTGTTTATTTTATTCCCTCTTTGAACTGTTTTTCAGACTTGTCACAAGCAACTTCATTACCTCTAAACAAACACAACTGTATGATCAGCCTGGTGGCTGTGAATAATAAACTTAATTGTTTATTTTCTTGAACTATTTGGATATGAGGACGTAAGCTAACATTTACATGATTTAAAAACAATGGTATGGAAGAAAAACATTAAGAACATTACCGTTAAAACCAGTGTGCTTGTAAATGAACCAACCGAACACCTCCAATACTCAGAAAGCTGCTCATCTGCCTCTTCACGCTGTGTCAGTAGACCCAATGAGTCCTCAAACTGTCCTACTGATTTTATAAAGAACTTGAAGTGATCTTAGTACAGCTTAAATTCCTGCACTAAATGGCTCTCCAGCTTCCTCTGTTTTAATAAAGCTTGTACCTCTTCTTTTTTTGATACTAAAAAATTTACAAAAATAAAGTTTGTTGACTGATTTTTTTCCAAAGGCATACTTCAGTCCATAAATTATTTTGAGTTGTCTCAATTTTTGTTGTTGACTGAATTAATATTTTCTAATTTTAACATTATTAGTGGCTGTTGTTGACTAGATTAAAAAGTATGTTCCTTCAATTGTTGTGTTAATCTATGTTGATGTGTTGATTCAATAAAAATGTTTTTTGAGTCAAATTTGGAAAAATGTTTGACTCAACAAATTGACTCAGCAAAATATTTCTGTGGAACTTTTAGCTTAAGAATTATGTTGAGTCAATTAAATGTTTTTTAGAGTTTATATTGTTGCAGCTTGAAATCCAAGAAACTAGCACATATTTTTGCAAACCTTGTCACATATTCACCATAAAATTTAACATGTAATACTGCACATTTAATTCCCAAATGAAATATTTGTCTATTCGTAGTTAATTTCATTTGTCCCCAATGTGCAAGGCTTTAAGAGCTTGAATGGGAGATATGGGGTAAGAGTCAATTAAGAATTCTGAGCGTGATGTGCTGTGCTGTGCTTCTAAAATTCTGTGAAAAGGTATGTGAAAACATTAGGCTATAGTTGACAGTCTACAACTTTACATTATTATAATTGTGAGCCAAAGTGCGAAGTTAACTAGGCTACATAAATGCACTTTTTAAATAATAGTTATGAAAAGATTGTTAAGGCATTCGAGTACTTGGCTGCTATCTAAACAAACTTGTAGCAAAAAAACCCATTCAATAACAAAGAAGTGCTGTTTTGTGGATTTCACATGTCAAAATTAGATCTCAAAGATTGCATACTGCTGCTTATAAAGGGCAATTAAAGAATAATTGGCAGCTGATGTCACAACAACAATGACAGTCAGAAGACTTTGGATTTAACCTAAACTCTTGTCATCAAAACAAACAAAAGCTTCATGACTTTAATATATAATCTGAACTAAACTAAATTAGAAAATGGAAAGACTACATCCTAAATTCACACTTTGTTGGCTTGAAATAATTGACAAAAGGTGATATGTGACACTTGAAAAGTGACTGTTATGTTAATAACCTACCACAACAATTTGCCAAATAGAGAACGTTCCAAATGAATGCAGAAAGAGACCTCTTACCTCGCAAGAGTAACACAAACAAGCTGTTAAAATTTGTAATGTATTCATTCTTACATTACAAAACACAACAGAGGTTTTTAAAGCCATAACATTAGCGATTAAAGTAGAGAAATATAATTTTAATTAACAATATATATATTTATGAACTTTACTACAGCTGTAATTAAAGCTGTTATTCGAATATCAATAACGTTGTTTCAAAACACTTAAAACTATTTTTTTCAATCAAATAATTTGAGAATGGGCACAGCAAAATGCCTTTTTTATTAACAAAGGTTAAAATAGGTTAAAACTGCAGGGATTTAATATAACATACACATTTTGCAACAAATGTGTTTACTTCATACTTTGTTGAATGTGCTCGATGAAAACTCCAGCAGATGTTTACTGTGTGAAATCAGAGAGCGCCAGTCAGGGGATGAATCAACATTCCCTTGAGTGTGTTTGCTTTCATTCCTGAACACTCAGAGCACCGATTAAATGAGAAGTCACTCTGCAGATATACAGAGGTTTGTTGTAAAACATATTTTGCTGGAAAACCATCTCTTAGAAAACAAGAGTGTTATAAAGATTAAAGCCCTGGAGACATCATATCTCACTATTGGCAAAAAGTCAGTGAATGTAGTTGCAAAATTTTCCAAGAACAAACATATCTAACACTACAGTTTAATTTTTTTTTCAGGGAATCTTGCCTTTCTTCACCTTAATAGAGATGCGACCATGTTTGGGATGTTGCCTGTAACAGTCCATTTTATGGCACATTTTTACTAAACATGATAATGTTTCATATTTACCACTTTATGATTTTCACTTTTCCAACTCAACTTCTATCCAAATTTACCCCAGTTGTGGTGTCAAAAGCAATTATTAACATTACAATTACAATATTTTTTTGTATTCCATTACAAAATGCGCTGAGAGTTAAACCTGCACTAGTATTTTCAGCTTCCTCAAAATTCCATTAAGCATACCCTATGGTCACTGACATCTTCTGTCTGATCATTTTTAAACTAATAATTTCTCAACTAATAAATGACACAAGTTTGTCTAATATTTGAAAAAGGCTCCCAATAACCATGAAATTACTAAATCTCACAAGCTTAACAAAGTAATGGAATTCTTTCTTCAGGGCCCGAACCCCTCTAATGCTTGGATTCCCAAATTACCCCGGTGACTAGAAAATTTTTTTAGAATTTATTGCTGCTAAAACGTAATACTAACAACATATCAAAGTCTCTGACCCTAAACACTCTAGAGTTGCTATGGTAATGATTAAACATGCCTTTAAATGATCAATGTATGACAAAAGCAAACAGGAAGAGAAATCGTGTTTACAATAAAGCTGAGTCAGTTGGAGCGATATGTTGCTAACGTTGATAATGTGCTTTTAAGTAAAAATTTAAGTGAAACAAATACTTCAAAATACTGCTGAAGTTTTGACTCTTCTCCATAAATAAATCATATTTTGCTTGGGCCAACGACTCATTGTTGCTCAATTTATAAACAATTATATCTCTCTCACTTATAATTACTCACTTATTTACGTGAAGCTCCTATTCATATTGACCTTCTCAAGAGAGCAATACTGATGTAAATGCTGCATGTGTGAAACACATTTTTAAGAGAGGAATAACAGGTGCTGTTCCAAGGGGAATGTATTTTGCTATAATTTTGTTTAATTGTGTTGTGTTTTTATTTGTAAGTTTTATAAAATATGTTATATTCCAAAAGGAAGATTTCCACGACTCTTGTACTAATTTGTAAAATAAAAAAAAAAACTATAAAAGCTGTTTCACACCTGTTCAAAAAAACAAAAATAAAGATATTGTGCCAAAAAACAGTTGGATTTTCTGTCACTCATCTCTAGGTCCAGAAAGAATGTGCTTTGCTTTTTGTGATTTTGGTACTGAAATAAAAAAAAAAATCTGCGGAAAGGTTTTTAAATGAATGAAAGAGCTAAAAAATCAAGTTGCTTACTTAAAGGTCTAAGGAAAGCTTATCAAAACTATTTCTTTCTGATTTCAGCTCAATCCTAGGCACTAAAATCTGTAAAATTCTAGAGATTCAAGCAGCGCCTACTCATCACTAAAAGATAAACTCATACATTATATAAAATATTGATACACAGAGTGAAATATTTCAAGCCTTTATTTCTTGAAAATATAAGGTTTTTAAATACTGTCAATCATTTAAAATGTCCTGGAAGGTTTCACGAGTTCAGAGCTTCACGCGTTCAGAAAGGAACACAAAGGAGCCACAAAGGTTGTGACTAAAGAATCTTGATGTTCAGCAAGTACTGTATCTAAACGTGTTCATAGAAAGTTGATGCAGACACAAACTTTGGCAGGAAACCATACAGGGTGAACAATTTCTAGAAAAATCCTTTCAAGAATTTGGTGGAGATTCAGCAGAAGTGGACTAAGGTTGAAGCCAGTGCATTGAATAACACATATTTTTATATTTAACTTGTGAGACACTGGTGTTTGGTTTTCATTATCTGAAATCTTAAAGAGATGACGTAATCTATCTAATATACATCAGAATAATGTGTTTCATGTGCAGATTTTGGTATATTATTGTACATAATGTATGAACACATTGTTATATGCCCCTTAAATTACCTATTATCAAAGATTAAGATCCATGCTTGTTCTAATTTCTTTTTATATATAACTGATATCTATAACTATGTTATACAATGTACTACATTGGCCAAATTTCCGTCTATAGGGGCCTGATTGTCTTGAACTCAAATGATACATACTACCTGGAGCCAATCAGAGGCCAGGAAGTTCTTCACCACTCTTTCTATCGAACCGAAGACCTGCCAATCCAAAGTGGAACCTGTGGACATGGCCATCAG
Organism: Danionella dracula; assembly: GCA_900490495.1. NCBI lineage: Eukaryota > Metazoa > Chordata > Actinopteri > Cypriniformes > Danionidae > Danionella > Danionella dracula. The sequence continues at coordinate 1,860,263 of UELW01000578.1, forward strand.
ACTGGATACATGAGCCTGTCCAGTGGGCACCTTAAACCTTTGCATCAAAGGGTCAGTCCCAAATTTCCTATTGTATTCATTGAAATATTAACTTATTGTTTTTTTTTCATCAAAACCATTCAAGCTGTTCAAACATGAATCTATATTTCATGAGTCTTCTCAACAATTGATGGTGTCATTTGTGTAATTGCTCTTTCTAGTTTGAAACCCTAATAGTCAGTAGGGGAATAACAGTGTGTAAGTGCTCTTATTATTCATTATTTAAAGTCTCTATTTCCAATCTTGTGTGGATCATGTGTGTTAGTGCAAATTTCGCTCTCAGAAAGCTAAGTTTTCCCTCTCTTTTGTAAAGAGTGGAGAAAGAATCATTTAAAGAAAGGCACTCTCAAGAGATATTGTGCTTGCAATTGCACTCATTTTCTGGTTATTGTGCGTTGGTTCCCATAATATGCTGAAGAAAGACGAATGTTTTTCAGCTCATTAAAGTGCTGAAATAAAGCCATCGTAAGGCCGGGTTAAGTGTTCCGACTGATGAAGTGCATAATGTAGGCTTATTATGAAACTCTTGAGGATCATTAGCAAGAGTCTGAGCAGTTCTAGGGCTATTGTTCCGTTCTCCCTTGTTTGCTCATTAAAGCTCAGCACTGGAGACTTCTTGCTGGCCCGCTGTTTACAAATGAGAATATGGAGGTCCATAAATTAATAAACATTGCAGTCCAATGTGATCTCTACTCTGTGATGATCTATCGTAACTTCATCTGAAAGTTTCTGAAACTTGAGCTTCATACTTTCTTTAAATATTTCAGAGAGAAATATTTCTTCATCTGACTTTTCCATGGAGTTTTAGTATTGCAATATTATTTTCAAACATACATGGTTTAGAAAACAACACAAAAGAAAATCTTATACTCTTGCAGTAGACAACAAAACTGCCTTTTTTCCTGACACTTTTTTTAATGTGAGGTTCTAAAGATTTGTGTACTTGCAATTGAATTTATTGAATGTTTAAGTCACTAAATAATGTGTCACGAGATCTGCAAACTTGTCTCAATCTGTTAGTATTCAAAAAAAAAAAGTCCATCTTTAGAAGTTAAAATAAATAAAAATAAATATATTTTTTGCCCATAAACCCCAGATCTAGCTCCTAGTGTTAGCATTCTATAGCGTTGACATTGAGAGAGCCAAAGCACTGTAACACTGTGAAGGAAAACTGAAGCTGTATACAACAAAAGTGAGGGTCAATTTTATGTCAACTTATTACTTATTATAAGGGTATTTCTGGTCAATGTCTTGTTGTGTGGTGGTGGTGGTGGTTGTTGTTGTTGTTGTTGTTTATCTAACAACTCAAAAGATAACTCTAAATCAAGCTCAAGAAATTCTGATGAAAGAACTGAAACTGACTCTTCCAATAAATTACTGACACATCTTCTTCCTTCAGACCCAAAGCACATAAGCAAGAATTTTATAGCATGCCGTGTATTTCTTTTTTTATTGCTTGTGAATATTTATCAATATTCATTTCCCTCTGTTTGCCAAGGAAAGTGACTTTTATATGTCTTATACTGTTTCACTCACCATTTATTTACTGCTTAGTTACTGTAAAGTGCTAGCTGTCACTCTGGGATGGGTGAATACTTTCGTGATTACTTCAGCCAAAGCCTCGGTAACAGTAAGCTAAGCCCATCAATAAAACACACATAAGCTGAGTTTGACAAAGAGTAGCAGCTGCTTGCAGCGAAAACAAAACTGTGGCTACAATATTGCTTGGCATAATCAGTTACAAATGACTACTTTCATTTACATATATACTTTCATTCAATAAGTCTTCTTGTTAGTTTTTTTTTAAACTGAAGCATCAACTCTGACCATTGTCAAGATGTCACAAACATTAATTGTATGCGAAAGCAAGCAGAGACTAAACAGAAAGAAATTCATAAATCCTCCCGCATGTAATTAACATTTCTTTCTGCTTGTCATTTTTTTCTCTATTTATCCTCACCCTCAGGTTAGAAGAAATGCCTGGGGTACTACAAAATACATGGAACTGTATATCGTAGCTGACAACACACTGGTAAGCCAATGAAGCCTGTGTCTGCCTCACTTCTGCTAATTAGATGCTACACAGCAAAGTTCACCAAAGAAATGAATGCATTCACACCTCATGCATTTACCACAATCTGCCTCAAGCATACAGTGCCTTTCTTATTGTATTACTTTATTACAGCTCTGTAATTCTTTCACTGGGCTAAATTGCGAATTTTACTCTAAATGGGAAGATTAATGATCTATGGGAGGATGTGACCTGTTGTCATCAGGTCCCAATAAACCATTCAAGATGGAGTCCTGTAAAGAATTGATCACAATTTATGGTTGAATAATAAAGCTGTGCATTCCCTGTTATGACAACTCTGTGCAAAGCCTGACATCGGCAAAAGCATTTATAAAAGACAGCTCAATGCTTTATGAACTTCTGTTGAGTCAGCATCTTCATCTTCTTTTAATTTTGATTTTGTACTTTATGAATAATGACAATTGAAACAGAGTGGATTTTGTTGGATTTTTAACTTATCAACAAAGAAAAACAGTCCAGATGGTTATATTTGATCAATTATTCAATCACTCACTCCAGGATGTTGCTTCATTTTTTTTTTTTTGTGACGACACTCAATACTATGGATCCACAACTCACCGACCAATAAGAGACTTTTGCAGTCTTGCGTTTGGTGCACTATTTTCAATAGGTACTTATAAAGCCTCGCTTAGAGGTCGACACAGAGTTATGTAAAAGCAGATGGCCTTACTTAGGCAATGCACAGCCTCAACATTCAACTATAAACTAGTCTTTATAAAGCCAATTTTGATTCATCAATATCATTGACTCTTGAGTTCAGCCTATTTTAAATTGTGGGTTTTTTTAATAAGCTTTCAACCATGCATTAAAGCAGCATTGGCTTAAATTTAAGTGGGGGGGAACACAGAGGAAACACAACAATGTCTCTTTCTAGTTCAAATACGGCTCCTATACTAATTACTGTCTTTAAAAAATCATTAGATTTCATATAACCAGGCATTGAGAATGATGTAATTTTCAATGCCAAAAAACCCTAGCATCATATATACATGCTTTATGCTCTAAATTAATTCAAAATTATACACCTTGATTAAAAAAAACTGACAAGTATTTGCAAAATTGCATAATAGTAAAAAAAAACGATAATCAGATGGCATACATAAAATAGATTATACATAAAATAGCCAGAAAAGAACTGGCTCAATGACATCAGAGACATATTTCAAAGTATGCTAAAATGTTCTTTTTTAAAGTAAATGTTAAAGATAAATATGTTCAAGGCTTGCTTATAAAAGTAATAGGGGAATCTGATTTTTCACCCAGTTTTGGTTTTAGACTATGGTAAACTTATTTCTGTTTGTTTGAGCATTCACAAATCCCTTGAAGCCTCTCCTGGAGTCAGAGAGCAATTGGGAGCGGGGAGAGGCTATTCTTGTGACCATGAGCTTCTTCTGCTTCAAGAAAAGACAAAGATGTCAAAGTTTTTACAAATGCTCAGAAAGAGGCACTTATTTTGTTGCTTGTCACTAGATTTCTACTAGAAAAAAAACTGCTACATCCAGCATCAAAGTCACTAAGTTGGCAGCAGTGCTCATACCGTTCTCTGACTTTCTCTGTCTTTTTGCTGATACCTTACAATTACCTTAAATGATATCATCTTTATATTAAATGTAAATTTTTTTTCACTCAAGGAGACTTTTTGGGGGACAAACAGAATTTCTCTCCTTGTTACTTTCGTTGAGGTTTTGATCAGATTTCCTCATGCATATACATCACAGCCATCAATTCAGTGAAAGCCACAGCAGGAGGGGGTTATGCAAGGTTTCATTATAGCTGAATTTAGTTAATCAAATTTCTCTGTAGCAGAGTCTTCGCATTTGAATGTTTGTCTCAATTAATTTTTCTCCTGGCATTTCTTTCTATTTCTACAGTACAGAAAGCAAAACAAGGACCTTGACAAAACTAAACTGAGGATAATGGAAATTGCTAATTATGTAGATAAGGTATGTCAAGCCGGGGTGCTTTCGTTGCTTCAAAGGATTATTGACTGTTTGTCTTTCGATTGCAGAAATATATAGATATGCACGTTCTGCTTACTTTTAATCAAATGAGAACTTTGACTCTGCGGCTAATCGTTTGATCTGGTCTGAACAGTTCTACAGAGAGTTGAACATTCGCGTGCCTCTGATTGGTTTGGAGGTCTGGACAGAACGTGATCATTGCATTATCAGCGAGGAGCCAAATTCCACTCTCTGGTCCTTCCTTCAGTGGAGACAGAAGCTCAAATCCCACAAGAAACATGACAATGCCCAACTGCTCACGTGAGATACAATAAATATAAATCCAACTCATTAGGCTGGATTGCTTAGAAATATAATTGGTTTGTCTTTAACCAAATATTTGTGAATAAAGGCTTTGTTTTGAGGCTCTCTAAAAAAGTGCCTAAACAAAAAAATAATTTTAGGGAGGACTAGATGTAAAATGTTTGAGTTTGCAGATGCCACAATAAATGTGTGATTTGCCAAAATGTGTCAAAACAAATATGAAAATGAAGAAGAGCAAGAAATTGAGTACCATTTTTAGACGTCAACATATGAAAACATAAAAGTAAAATAATATCACAGTTTTGAATACTGTATAACATTAATATTGAATACTGTAATCAGAATTTTACAGTTGTGAAACAAACAGGCAAAAAACTGATGTAAATGAACACCAATTAATGAACAAACAAATGAAAACCAATGAATTAAACTATTACAAATTATAGAATTCGATCCAAATCTGATAAAAAAAGCACTTCTGTGTTACCTTAGGTCCTGTCATTTTCTTTACACATCACATATGAGCAAATCAACCAATTTATTTGTTTATATTTATTGATGAAATTGAAAACTCTTCAGTTAGTTTACATAAGAGCGTCACGGTGGCGTAGTGGGTAGCACGGTCGTCTCACAGCAAGAAGGTCACTGGTTCGAGCCTTGGCTGGGTCGGTTGGCATTTCTGTGTGGAGTTTGCATGTTCTCCGCGTGATCGTGTGGGTTTACTCCGGGTGCTCCGGTTTTCCCCACAAGTCCAAAGACATGCAGTATAAGTGAATTGAGAAAAAACAATTGTCTGTAGAGTATGAGTGTGAAATAGTGTTTGTGTGAATGTTTCCCAGCGATGGGTTGTGGCTGGAAGGGCATCCGCCGCATAAAACATATGCCAGAGAGTTTGCGGTTCATTCCGCTGTGGCGACCCCGAAAGGGAAGAAAGCCGTCATGAAGATGGATGGATAGTTTACATAATAAATCACTATTTTATCTTAGTTTTGGCCATCCTTACAACAATGTGCTGCTTGTTAATGTGCAAGTTATGGTTGTTATTATTAATATATTCCATTTTAAAAATATGTAATAAAAATGGTAATTCCTGATTTGTTGATAATTTGTACATATGTAATTTTGTTGTCATATAGATTTTTATTTTATCATAGTTTTACACTATATTTTATTAATTATTAATTATTCATGCAACACAAACTTGGGATAAAAAGGCACCTTAAACTTAATAAAAAGAGATTTATATGTCTTTCTCATTGAGATCGTGGTTAGTGAGCTGGACATGTCAGTCCAATATTGCTTCATTAAAAATATATATTTTCATCTGAAAGCTCTCCCTATTTTAAATATAGTAAGGCAGTAATTGTTTAATTTTTTTTAGCCATTTGTTTTAGCCAAGTGTTACAAATAATCAGTAAGTTTGCAATTTGTTTTATTTATTTTTGTTTTGCTTAGTAACTTCAATGTGAAGGTTTTTGTGGTGAAATTGTTTTTTTAGGTCCTAAGAATAACATTTATTGAATTAACAATTTTTTTGTGACTCAATTATTATTTTTTAAAATATCTGATAAAAATGAGTGAAAATGCGTATGGGGAAAACATATTATTTTCACACTCGTTAATGTCTCATATATACTTCTATTGATCTCATAACTAAAACTGTGTGTGTGTGTGTTGTGTTGCCCGCAGAGGTATGATTTTCAAAGGTACCACCATTGGCATGGCTCCTCTGGAAGGAATGTGCAGCCACGAGAACTCAGGCGGCATCAATGTGGTAAGAAACATGCAGGCTTGCATCTCCATCAGCCTGTAAACAGAGCGTGAGTGTGTTAGTGCACAGCTCATGCAGAGGTCTGATAAAGTGATCAATAGCTGCCATACACCTGATTAGCCTCTTATTGCCTCTATTACCTGGTGTGGCGGGAAAGAAGTGCTTTGCTGAATACTAATGATGGCTGAAGCGTTTCTGTTGGATATTACACATGGATGAGGTCTCTGCATTACATCAACATTGTCTGCTTAGTCCTATTGAGTTCAGGGAATGTTCTTAAAACAATATTTGATGCATGTCAACATGGGTTGGGTAAATCATAAAAATGTGGTGGTTAAAATAGTACTGAGCTGCCAAACTCATAAACTATACAATACATTTATTTTTTAACTGGGTAGACTTTATTGATTTAAAGTAAAGGATGTATTAAAATTTCCAGGAAGAATCATTTTGGGCAATAAGAACAGCCTAAATTAACTCCTTAAGAAAGTGTAGGCAACATTTCTGTTAAGATAGGTATTAGATAATGTTAGGAGGAAGATCAGAGGTTACTTTTATTTTAGAATGAGTTTAAAGAGTTTTAAAGAGTGCATTATTTCTTATTTTATGCTTTTAGCATTTCTTTTGAGAAGAATTATTTATGTTTTACCATTTAGCACTTTTGAGTTTTGAGTTAAATCTGCAAAAGTTCATTTTTCATTACAATAAAAGTACAATAAAATAAATATAAGGCTTTCATTCATACTTGATGGACGCATATTTTTATTGGGAGGATATATTTGTACTGGTATGTTGTTGATTATTTGTTAATATTTTAACAGTTGTGTGCTGAATTTTCTTCACAGTAGTCTCAGATTAGCCTCATAGACAATGATTTCAATGAGAGCAATGAAAAAAAAAATGTTTTACCCTTTAACATTGGGACTCCTCATTCCACCCCTTTGTTGGGAGAAGGTTGAGTCTGGTGACTAAGCATTTAATTTAGTCATGAGTTCACATTGATTGTTGTACTGTAATTGTACCATCTCTGCTTGCTCCTCGGTTAGTTTCTTCCATTAAGTGTGAGCTTTGCACCATGGATTTCAAGAGCTCAGGATATTTCTTTTCTTTTTCCATTGATGTAGTCAATATCCTACCTAACTGTCAATATCCTACTCACTGCTTACTCTGTGATCATTTGTCAAAAATTTTGACCGTTTCAGTTATTCTGGACTTAGTATTTTGCCTATACTGAAAACTTACCTGAGCCCATTTAGCTGCATGAAAACTAAACCTCCTCTAGGATTGTGAAGCTGTATAGAGATAAATGATTTAGCATGTGTTTACATTGGCTGTTTGGCATTTCCTTCATAGAAAAAGTAAACATTTATGTTTCTGTTACCTTGTTAGGAGTGCATACACTATAAATGTAATTTTCTGACCTTGTAAATAATGGACACTATTTTAAGTATATTTTACAAATAAATACTATTTTGTGTTTTTACTTTAAAATGTCATGTTTAATTCAGTACAATACTGACAGTTTCTTTGCCATTTATTATATTAAAATGTATTTGTAAATTTAGATACAATGTCTTAAGTAATATTTACTCAGTGTTCGCCATCTAATCAAATCGTAGCAAAAAATTAACAATTCAAGTAAAATTGACTTAATTCAGCTATATAATTTATGCACCTGCGTCTTTGGCTCCGAGATAGGATAAGTTGTTCCCTGATGTATAATTAAGTGTTTTGTGCATAACTTCTTTGGGGGACAAACAAAAGAGAGTTTATGACAGTTATGTTGTGTTTGGTGTGCCTGTGGCATCGCCTGGTTTTACTTGGGAATTATTTGGGAAAATTATAAAAGTTTAACCACACAGCACTGACAACTCTGGTGCCTCTGCAAGCAATAAAAGAATCAAATCAGGAGTGAGGCATTTTGAAAGATACATTTGGGGGCGGGCGTCACGGTGGCGCAGTGGGTAGCACGGTCGTCTCACAGCAAGAAGGTCGCTGGTTCTAGGCTCGGCTGGGGCAGGTGGCATTTCTGTGTGGAGTTTGCATGTTCTCCCCGTGATCGCGTGGGTTTTCTCCGGGTGCTCCGGTTTCCCCACAAGTCCAAAGACATGCGGAATAAGTGAATTGAATAAGAACAATTGCCCATAGTGTTAAAGTGTGAATGAGTGTGTGAATGTTTCCCAGCGATGGGTTGCGGCAGGGAAGGGCATCCGCTGCGTAAAACATATGCCAGTGAGTTGGCGGTTCATTCCGCTGTGGCGACCCCGAAAGGGAATAAAGCCGACATGAAGATGGATGGATGGATGGATGGATGGACATTTGGGGTATTGCAACATTATATTGTAAAAAAGAAAAAAAAAAATACTGAAATCTAATGCAATCTTACGTGGATACATGCCCATTCAGTCATGCTAATTTTGTGCTATTACTTTACTGTGCAATAGCTTCAACCCATTTAGTTTAATGGACGATTTCCCTCATTCTATAGATCATCAAATTAGCTGTTTTTAATTAAGATTTTACAGTTACATTGGATGCGTGATTTGAGAATGTATTGCAGATATTAAATGTGCTACGGAACCTTTGGAACCAGTGTGTTAAGGACAACATAAAGCCTTTGAAAAAAAGAAGTAGATAGAACCCTGAAAGAGAAATTAGTTACAACACAAATGCAATCACTGCTGCTGTTAGAGCTGGGATTTTATCAGAACTGTGAGCAAAAAATCAACACTGTATGTCCTTTTATAGATCTATTTGTACTCCTTTTTTGGATAGTTGTTTGTGTCACAGAGCAGAGATAAAAGAAAGACTATTCAATGATGGTACTTAAATACCCACCGGTATCAGCCAAAAGGCAGATGCTTTTTGAGATCAGAGATTCTCTGGGTTTTTTAATGTCGTTTAATTATTGAGTTAATACTATAGAATCTTGCAGGTTGCTTTGAAAGCCTTTTTTGTCAACTTTAAATTATTTATTTTATCTATTTATTTGTATCTATCTTTAAATGAATTTTCTTCCCTATTAAGTTGATCATTTCTGACAGATTTTCTATATTTATTATGATGTATTTTTTAGCTAGGTGTGTGGTTGACTGAAGTATCATTGATTTCTAGGATCATTCTGAATTGCCCATTGGGGCAGCTGCCACCATGGCACACGAGATCGGCCATAACTTTGGCATGAGCCACGATCACGAGGGTTGTTGTGTGGAGGCCTCTGCTGAGCAGGGAGGATGTGTGATGGCAGCCGCTACAGGGTAAAGACCCTCAAAACACTCTACATTTTATTTTTGTGTTTTTGCCAACAACTAAATAATGTATGATTTGAAGAGTGTGATCCTGTATATTTACACACTCAGTAAGTTACTCGCTTCTAGTTAGTTACTAATCACAGGACCATGATTGATTGTTGCTAAACATTTACATTTACATTCATGCATTTGGCAGAGACTTTTGTCCAAAGCGACTGATAGTAGGAGAGAGACAATATGCAATTTGTAACACAGTCAAAGTCTATCTCAGCTTGCTCATAATAGAAGTTGTATCAGCTGATCAATAAACCATAGCAGGAAGAAAATAAAGACAGAGGAGGAAAAAAAAGTTTTTTTTAATAGTAGGTGTTCCCTGAATAGAAGAGTTTTCAGTTGCTTTTTGAAAGCTGTTAGTGATGCTGCTTTCCTGACTGAATCAGGGAGTTTGTTTCGCCAGCCAGGGACAGTGATAGAGAAGGTTCTGCTTATAGATTTTCTGCCTTTGTGGGACGGAACCACAGGCCTAAAGAATGATTACTGATTAACTAATGAAGTAGTTAACTAATTAATATTCAACTTTCAAAATGTAAAATTGAGCAAGGCGCCAGTTTCCCGACTGCTACCCAGTCACCGCAGCCCACTGCTCTGGGTGTGTGTTCACAATGAGTTTGTTCAATGCTGTGTGTGTACATTGGGATGGGTTAAATGCAGAACACAAACTCCAGGTATGGTCCAATCCATATTTGGCCAACTGTTTGTTTTCGCTTTAATTGGCCATTTGAAATCTTTCATCTAATATAATACTATTTTATTGCCAGACATGTATGGTTTTATATGTTATGGTTTTATCACAGTTTCAGAAATTTGGTCAACTCAGTTGTAAATAAATTGGACTTGAAAAATGTGCCACACATGTCTTGAAAAATGTTTGTGCCAAACAGACCTGACAAGTCCCTTTCTAAATTGACCTGCAGACATCCATTTCCAAAAGTATTTAGCCGCTGCAGCAAGAAAGACCTGGACAGCTACTTCCAGAAGGGAGGAGGAATGTGCTTGTTCAACATGCCCAACATGAAGGACCTGGTCGGGGGGAAAAGGTGTGGTAACGGCTTTGTGGAGGAAGGGGAGGAGTGCGACTGTGGAGAACCAGAGGTGATTTGTGCCACCATACATTATTGAGTGTAATTACTTATTGATTTAGAGAATATTGGATCAGACCAAACATGAATTAGTCATTGTAGTTTTGAGCACAGAGGGTGTAGAGTACATGTGATAAATCAAACGTTGATATTTCATACAAATACCATTCATTATTCTTTATTGTTATGTGTTTATTGCTTACGCATCCTCTGTTTGATTTAATACTGCAGTGTATTATATTTTACTGTGACCGGCTTAGGAAATTAAGTAGGAAAACTTGTTTAGGGTGTTGTGGATTGACTTGGGGAAAACTTTGTTTACAAAGAGGAATAAATAAGAGAAATCTGGAAGCACTAGACAATGCAAAAGACAAGGTAGAGGCTGCGTCAATAAATATCAAGCAAGGCACAATAACATGGTGTGGCAGTATGAACAAATATATATTTCTTTACATTTTTTAATTCACAGTAGACTTGATGGACGTAGTGTACACTATGTTATTGTACATTCAATAGTGACTAAAATACTAGACTAACAGCAGGGCACTGTTTTACTCAACAATTTTCAGGAGAGTTACTGGTCTCTATTGTGTTTTTTCATTAGTATTTGAGACACTAGAAACCAAAATGGAAATAGAATTCCAGCTAAGTGCTTCTTCATACTGTACATAATTCACATTTATTGTTGCTGCCAGTAACTTGTCTTTCTGTGTGGAACCTCATACACACATTACATGTTCATTTATTTATTTTTCAAATAAATTTGTTTCAAAAAGACAGAATCCGCTGTGAGGTCAGCTGCAGGACAGGCACTTTTTGATGGTGATTCTGAATTTAATATCATTTAAATTCTATGAACTGTCTTACCAGATAAAACAAAGGTTACCTGATGCTCTATTAAATAATTTTTTTTTTGTATTTTTGTATGTGTTTGATTATAAATAACATGCTATTTTTGTATAAGCGAAAGGCAACTCCGATGAAATACACATGCCCAGAAATCGACATTATGTCACTCAGAATTCTCTGTTGATAGAAGTACACACTGATTTGAATATTAATGTAGTTATGTGGCTTTGTCAATGTCAATATCTGATCATGTTATTGTTATCTTATGGTGTTAATCTTGCCAAAATGTCATTTGCTCACGTTTTATCAACAACATCAACAATAGAGCAAATATCTATCTCATTTTTGTGTACTGTGCACAAATGGTGTTTAAAATTTACTATTTTATGGTAAAAAAAAATGTGAAAAGATGATATTGCTGAATATTTAGGATCATCTGATTAGTTGCTCATCTTTATAGAATGTTGAACAGCTAAATTGCTGTTTTAAAAAAAACTATATTACAAAAATAAAACAGATTAATTAATCCAGCTTTATCATCATATAATTTTTTATAAAAATACAAAAAAAAATTTATTTCATAAGAATCATAAGAATCAACTTGAAGGATCTTTGAATAAACTAGAATTTAGTTAGCACCTTGTCATGTGCTGTCCCATGTTCCCCTGTGAAATGTTGACTTACATTTCACAAGTTCAACCTTTAATTTTGCAGGTGGTGTTTGGCGAAATGCAGAAAAACGTAAAAGGCAGATTAATAAGTGTTTCATGGCCATGAACCAGACCCTTACCTTGAACCACTATCTAATAATCTAATCACTAACAATCATGACTACAAAATTATAAAACAACCTGAAAAGTTTGGACAGACCTGTAGTGATGTGATTTTATTTGGGTTGGTCAACTGAGGGAGTGAGGAGTGACGTTTTTAACATAACAGACTTATTCACACCTCCAGAGAAGACATGATAAATCTGTAAAAGCATTTTGTCACAATACAATTATGTTGAATAAAGAATACAATAATTGTGAAAAGGGTTTGTTTGGATCTCAAACTCTCTCACTCTCAGTGTGTGTTAGAGAGATAAGTAGATAGGATTGTCCTAGCTTGTTGCAGAGTCGTGTTTGACAGGCTGTCAGTGCACATATAATGGGTGGGTGATTTGCCATCTGGTACCAACAGAGAGGGAGTGTGTAACAGCATGTCAAAACATAAACACCTGCACTTCTCTTTTTACTCTTTTCTATTTTTAATGGTGTTATTTATTGAAAGTATTTGTCTGTGATTTTGTTTTAATCTGCAAAAAAAATCTAGCAACAAGCTCTACTTTCCATGCATCAAAAATTGAGCTGTGAATGTTGTTTCATTACAGTCATTACTCTCATGTATTCATTTCAAGTGCGATTATCGAAACGGTCTGTCACACTTGATGCCCTGACACCATGTAAAGCAGTTTTTGCTTCTGTGACCAATGTTTGTATATTTTTTTGTTATTTATGGTCTTTTTATTTTTCTTAACCCAACTTGCAGATCAGCATCGACAGACATAAGAGTGGGTTGTGAAGTATATGTATGAGTTCAGAGTGTTAGAAGAGATTTTTGTATTGAATTCCATAGCAGCCGCTGGTTTCTTTTAGACAGTGTGACCTCTTCCTGCAGATTTCTTGATGGTTAAGAGTTTATTTAAGTTAATATTTGATGCTACATAGAAAGGAGTATTGCAACAGCTGAAGGCCATATGCTTCAAAGGCCTTTATCAGAAATGGTGTGAGTTTTTGTGTGTGTGATAATGTACTGTCTATGTCCTGCAGGAGTGCACCAATCATTGCTGCCACCCCAGGAACTGCACTTTGAAGGTGGATGCGCAGTGCGCCCACGGGGTCTGCTGTGAGAACTGCAAGGTCCTGTCTGTTTATTTAGCTATTTAGTTTCTCTTCCATAGCTTGTCTCTCTCTACCTCTATTCTAACTGTCACTTATATTTTATAAGCAATGTATTTTCTGTGAACCTGACTTGTTGTAGATACATCTAAGTTCATCTACATTTAAGTCACATTATCATACAAGATTTTGTCCAATTGGCAACTGGGTTTTGGTCAAAAAACATGTTCAGGAATAACTTTCTTTTGGTCGTGTCCTGTTTTTTTATGCCTTGTTTGTGTTATGCTTTTTGGTGTTAAGTTTACTTTTATAAATGTTATTTTTCATTAAATACAATGCTATGTTCCGCGACACCCAGTGTTGATGTCTCTCATAATTTAAAAAACCATTATTAACCCATAATAGTCAGAGTTTTCTTTACACATATGAGCACATGAAACAAAGAACCCTGTATTATTCAGGGCTCCATAAACCTACAGCGTAGTGAAAGAAAGAGGCCAGACTTCAGTCGTGAACAAAACCCCTAAACTAAATACCTAATTCAAGTACCAACATATTTTATAAAAGAAGAGATTCAGGGCCTGGGAACTGGTATACTTTTAGGATCTCCTAGAGGGATACAGTAGAGAACTTACGTTTGCATCTTTTTGTAGCAGTTTACTGTGTTGCTATTGATGATGGATTTTTTGGACTTCCTAGAAAACATAATGGTTACTTTTGTAACCCCAGTTCCTTGAGCAAGGAACAGAGAGTTATGTCATTGACGACTATTGGAAGCTCTGCAATGAGTGGTCTACTCTCCACACTCTTTAAAAATGCCAATCATTGAACTTGCGGATGGTCACATGATCACATTGTCATGCATAAAGCAGATACAAACGTGATGCTCTTCCTGTTGTGAAGCTGGAGCTGTACTCACCCCCTAGGCAGCCAGACTTATCCAGACCAGACTTATACGGACCTCATCCGGCTCGACCCCACAAACCACGCGTCCAGCCTGGAGATTCTCGGGTGCAAGGAGTGGAGCCACCTGCAACCCAATTTCTCTGGCAGCCCGGGTAAGCAACTCGGCCATCTCCTATGCAGCACAATCTGCCGTCACCCTAGAGGGGAAGAGCGATGTACCGTCTCCTTCAGGATATCCGCCGTCTCTGTCTGATGCAGCAGTGGAGATCACCTCATCAGACAAACAGGAGTCTTTAGAACATGCAAGCAGCTCATCATCCAATAACTCACTGTGGAGGATAGTTAACGCACCGGGGAAGAGGGAAGCGGGCATGGTCGGAGACACCGTTCACGACCCTACTCGACTCCCCTGGATGCCGGAGACATGCACTCGTCGACCCTTGCGGGCAGGAGCTACAAAATCTCTGGTGGTACACCACCACGCCTTAAGCGCGTTCCTGGACAGAACTGTGCAACCAACACAGTCTGATACTTCAATGGCTGCCTTAGCATGTCTACGCCCAAGACAACCGAGGCAAAGATCGTAGCTATCCATCAAAGAGATCAATTCACCGCATCCAACAGACTTGCACGATCGCGACATGTTTGGAACACGCTACAAACAGTCGACCGGCAAAACAAGTGCTCTACTAAAAAAAGGAGTCTTACTTGTTGTTTTCACAAAAACAAGTTCACACTTTAAAAAGGGACCTGATATCAATTATTGTATGAGGAAATGGTCAATACAGCAGGTAGTGGTAAATTCCTACTATCAAACTGTCAATCATTTTCAATAACAGCAAAGATTCAGAGCCTCAGTGCTGTAATGCTCTATGTTATCCTACAGCTGTCCAGCCAGAGAGAACAGTTAAATCCGACCAAACTTGTATGTGTTCAAGCTGAATGCTCAATAAAACAGACACTGGAAATATGTTATCACAAGACTTACAAACCATCCCACATCTTCAATATTATTCAGGATTCAATGTTAGGTATCTTTATTCTTGATGAGTCAGATAAAACACAGAGATTGTTTAGAGGATCTGTAACAGGGAAGATAGCGTGCAAACCCTCTGGAGAATCACAGTGTTGCAAACGCACCTGTAGCTTCTCGCAACAATCAACCATGTTCTACTCTTGCCACTGTACATGGAACTGATGACCCTCCTGTTGCATCAATCCATTCAAATCACACTGCCTTAGTAAGTTCTCATTATTTCTCAAGAACTGTAGCTTGCAGGCACTCAAGTAACAAAACCACAAAAGCTTGACAAAGAGTGGCACAATGCAAGATTTCAGGATGGAAGCTGCATCACTGAGAAAACACTGAGCATTGTGAATCTTATGCAATACCAAGCAGAAGAATACTCATGGATTCAACCATTCAGACTCTTTCGTGCCTGAAATGGTACTGTAAAAGTTTAATACTTTATATAGTTTAATTTTGTATTATGAATGTTACAGATGTCTGAATATAATTTTCCTATTCTCTTCAATATTCCATTTATTTATTATACTTACTCAGTATAGTTAGTACATTGGTTTAAAACTTTGCTTTCAGACTACAGGAAAAAACATTTATTGGCCATTTCCCCCTTTTTTTCTAATGGTTGTCTTTGCATCTTCCTTTGTGTCCACAGTTGAAGCAAGCAGGAACCATGTGTCGTGGAGCAGCTGGGTCTTGTGATCTGCCGGAATACTGCACTGGGGGCTCTCCTTACTGCCCAACAAATGTTTACTTATTGGATGGCTCATCCTGTCAGTATGGACGAGCCTACTGCTATAACGGAATGTGTCTTACTCATCAACAACAGTGTCTGCAGCTCTGGGGCTATGGTGAGACACAATCTGCAGATATTGTCTTTGTCTCTGGCTCAGAATAAGTTTACTGAGACCCCGATCCTGTATCTACTACATCAAAACCATCTTCTGCTAATCTAGTTTTCCTACTGTGAAATGGCTGAACAGACTATAAATGGTTAGAAATACCACAGAAAGAAAAGTGGAGTGTTCATTTTTGAATGTCCTTTTTTAGCAAGATATTTCAGTTATCCTAGAAGTTTTATGTTTAATGTATTTCAAATATCCTAGCATTGCCATTAACCATATTATTTTTTAATTACACAAATTATTTTACTTGACATAAGAAGCGCTTAAGGAATTAATTTTCGCCAGCTCATCAATCTTTATTACAGATTTCCTCTAACCAATCTTTCAGAGTAGCCTTTACATTTAAAGGTGTCCCTTGGTTAATTTAGTGCTGAAAAGGATTCACAGCTTAAAGGTGCCATGTCATGATAACCTGACTTTCCTGGCATCTTGAAGTGTTGTTCCCTCATCAAAAACATGCCTCATGTAGTATTCAGATTAGTTCATGCATGTTCTCATTTTACTTATCCCCGCCTTTTTTCCTTATTAACGCCCATGCCACACCCACTGGCCAATCACATGAATCGCTAGTACAGCCCTTGACTACGACGAACAGAAAACGCATTTTATCTGTGTCTCTGTGTCCGTCTATCTTTCTGGTCTGTCTATCTAGTCTTTTTCTCTGTCTGTCTCTCTGTCTATCTGTTTGTGTGTCTCTTTATCTATCTGGTCTGTATCTCTATCATTTTTCTGTCTGTCTTGTCTGCCTTTCTGGTCTGAATCCTAACACATTTAATTCATTGACAAAAAAATCATGCAAAATGTAAAACTTCTGTAATCGCATGGCAACTGAATGAATAAATTCAGTGTATAATGTTCTCTATGGGTCTGGTTGATTTCCTTATCAAATTTGACATCTTTCAGTGGGAATGTAGGGCTAAGTGAATCAGTGAATGTGTCCAGGTGCGCAACCGGCACATGACGCCTGTTTCCAAGATGTCAACACAGCAGGAAATGCCTTTGGAAACTGTGGCAAGGACAGTCACGGCAACTACATGAAGTGTGCAAAGAGGTAAGGAAGTTATTCAGTATTCGGCTCTATCATGACAACTTTTTTTTTGACAAAGACCTTAATGACTTAAAAGAGAAATATGTTGTTAAAAAAAATATTGATTCAGCACAGACTATGGACTTGATTAATATAGTCCACACTAATCTAATCAAAAGCAAAGATAAAGCTAATTCTTAATTAATTTAGCTAATGCTAAATTTAAATTATTATACTTCAGTAAATCTTATATCAGTAGTTCAGACTCTTCTTTCATTGAACTCTTTTTAACTGTTTAACTCAAATAAAGTTTGTCCTCTAATTTAACCACATGTTTCTATGTTTTGCTTAAATGGCTTTGCAGCAATGAGAATTTAAGCAGCTTTCATGTCAATTATGCTAACAGTGATGCCAAATGTGGTAAGATACAGTGCCACAGTGCAGCCAAGAAGCCGAAGGGTACCAACGCAGTGCCCATAGACACCACCATCCGTACAGATGGCATTGAGATCAAGTGCCGTGGTACTTATGTTTATACCACTCAAGATGGCCAAGGCGATCTGCCGGACCCTGGACTGGTCATGACTGGGACCAAGTGTGGAGAAGGGAAGGCAAGTTTTTGATATAATTATATTGAAATATCTTCTATGATGATCTATTATTTATGTACCAGTTGAAGTGTTACCATATTTTATTATTATTCAGGTGTGCAAAGATCGGCGTTGTCAGAATGCCTCTTTCTCAGATTTAGAAGTCTGCATTGCTCATTGCCATGGACATGGGGTAAGTGGGCATATTTTTGTATAATATCTGAGAAAAAAGTAAGCTACTGACTCATAATGTTAGCTACACAACAGTTTGATGACATAAGTTTGTTAAAGAATTAAAAACACAACTTTTTTAACAAAAGCTTTTGTTTTTGTTTTACAAAAACACATCTCAAAGAGACACATTGACAGATAAACAAAAGCCTCCAATTTTCTGTTGGAAATGTCATAGTGGAGCTATTAACTAAACAAGCTTGAATTGACAATAGAAGTTAGCTCATTAGGCTGTGTAAAGAACGTCAGTTCTTGGAGGGTCACAATCCTGGTAAGTGTTGCTTCAAATTTAATTAAGCGTGTCTGATAAAGTCCTTGAGACTGATTTTAACACTGCTGCTGTGTTTCGAAGCAGGCGTGAGCTAAACCCTGCAGGTTGTGGCACAGGGCATTTAGAAAGTTTGACACATTTTATGTGTTAGAGTTAGTGATGGAGAATTGAGCATCTCTTATGAGTGATTTGTGGATTTGGCATCTTGGAGATAGTTATTAATTAAGTATTTGTTTAAGCTCTGATTTCTCGGATTGTTGATTGACTAATTAGTGAAAGTGACCAGTCGGCCAGATATGGTGTGACCCATCTCTGGAATTTGTGCTCTGTATTTAACCCATCCAGTGTACACACACAGCAGTGAACAAACACACTGTGAACACACACCCGGAGCAGTGGGCAGCCATGGCTGTGGCGCCCGGGGAGCAGTCGGGGAATTGGTGCCTTACTCAAGGGCACCACACCTGAGGTTGTTGATGATGGGAGAGCAAGTATTTCATCACTCACACCAACTTCAACTCGGTGGATCTGGGGATCGAACCTGCGACCTTCTGATCACAAGTCGATCACCTTATTAACCGGACCACAACTTCTCCTTTTAACAAATTAACTAATTTGTTAAAAACAAATAATTAATCCAAAATCCCTGTGTGTGAATTGATCCACTCAACAAGAGCATAATCTCTCAAACACACTGCCCATTTTGCATTTTAATTGTGTTCGTGTTTACAAAGTGAAGGCCACTTTGTAAACAACACCAATGTGCTTCCTGTTTCTACAGGCTCTCTAAAAAGACAAAAAGCCTCTTTACATCAGAGGAGCACAAGATTTGTTTACGCAAATTATTCATTTCTCTGTCTATTTATACATTCAATGTTCTCAACTCTAACATAAAAACTGAAATTAAAACATAAACAGTAGATGGATGGTGTGTATCGACCTTATGTTTGAGTGAAGAGCAGAAACTCACCATGGTCTGTGTCCTGTCTACATTTTTAGCAGCCGTATGCCCTTGATTTTTGCACATGGCGAGAAGTTTTATTGTTTCATTTATGTTTCTCGAGGCAAATAGCCTTGCATCCTGTTTTGTTGAGCACATTAATTTGTTCTGTTTTTAAAAGTCATGAATGATCCATTCTGGTGTCTTGATCACCTCACGTTGAACTGGTTTCCGCATAAAATTGGGCTTTTTTCCTCCCTGTGTGCATGTTGTGTGCTGGTTCATTTTGTTAGTTACAACTAATCTCAGACTTAGTTTAATTCTTTGCCTTTGAGTTCCATCATGGATGATTGTTTCGACAGCTGGGGTTTTGCATTTGTGTTCTGCCTTAAACAGCCTTGATCTATCTAGTTTAGTTATAGGAAACAGATTTCCATCAACAAATTCTCAATTTGGAACAAAATCTAAAAACTTGGTAGAGTTAGACTAAGAGTGTAAGAAAATAAACAGGATTTGGTATTCCATAAAAGCTTTTCCTAAATTATGACTTCATGAAAGCAGTGTTTTGCTTTTGCTATTACTTTGATTCTCTCTTTAACTCAGACTGCCTGGCTATGGATTTTACTTGTGCAAATCCCTTAAAACAGCCCTTGGGACACTCATCTCCCATTGCATACTGCATCTAATAAACCAATGCTTTTCTTGTATTAGCAGAGCTATCACATTTGATTTGTGCATTTTCTGGTTGAATTGTCATAACCCGCCTCAAAGCCGAATAAAGTCAAAACTCTCTAACATAATCCTTTGCTCTCCCTCTCTTTTGTCGACTTTTCTTTAAATTTTTGTTTCTTTACTCTTTCTTTTCAAAAGGAAAGTCACATGTAACTGGTAGATGTGAGATTCAGAAAGCATGTTTGATTGTATATTTCATGTTAGATTTGATTTACACTGGTTATGTTATGAAGATGAAGAATGAAAGGGGTGTAAAAGCAAGAGACAAAGCGCATTTGCACTCCTGTCCACTCTTCCTCTCTTCCCTCTGGGTGGAATTCAACCATGTAAAATATTCTGTAATATGAGAAATTCCATTAAAATGAAAGCCAGTGTGTTCTATTTTTTTCTCTGTACTCTAAATGACATGACAAAAATGTTTCATGATAATTCCTCGAGTGAGGATATATGAATGAACTACCGGTATGTACCAAACATATGAATTTCAAGGAAAAGTTTATTAATTAAAAAAGTTAATTTGATTCAAATATGTAACTTGTATTATTTACTAGTACTCTACACATAAAATAATTCTCACAAGATGACAGATAGGCCACCCAAGAACAATCCACAGTTTTCGCACTCAAACATCTTCTAGTGGAATGCCCAAAATATGAAACCATGAAAGGTCAATACCTTCCTTTAGTCCAAATCTATTCGAAGACTAAACATTTTTGAAACACCACATGGACTATTGAACTTGGTTTTAACTAATTTGAGAAGTAGATTATATTAAGCTGATTAAAGCTGTGTAATTGAATGAATTCATGTGCATAATGTTACTCGTGTAGAAATAAAATATAGGCTCCTTAGATGACATATTGCCATTAAACATATAAAAAATAAACACACAAGAGGAAATATATAAAACCTTCATTTGTTGTAATTTAAATTTCATGTTCAACATATACTTCCTTGAGGGTTCGAGATATAATTTTGGTTTATGAGAGAAGCAAGTTGATCTCATTTTGGTGACAGTTTGGCAGTATTTATGAATGTTATTCATGCAACCCATAATCAGAACCTGTCACCCTGCCTTTG
Source organism: Danionella dracula (assembly GCA_900490495.1). NCBI lineage: Eukaryota > Metazoa > Chordata > Actinopteri > Cypriniformes > Danionidae > Danionella > Danionella dracula. The sequence goes on from UELW01000578.1 coordinate 1,881,254, forward strand.
TGAAACAGCATACTGCACCTTTATGTTTTTAGTTTTATTGTAATAAAATGTCAAAGTACTATGGACATTAGGTTTTTGGTGCAGCATGAACAATTTTTGTACTGTAATAAAACCTCTCAGTTCCAATTTAAGGAATAGCTATATTAGTTTGTTTGTGACAGTTCAGTCATCTCACAATAAAATAGGGTTCAATACCTTTTTTCATTTATTTCAGAAATTAATTTCCATATAATATATAGATTCAACACACATTCACATAATTCCAATCTTCAAAGAAATCAAAAGTTTCTGAGAAACAGGATTTTTTAATGATCTGTAAGCAACAATCTTAAAAATGTCATCAAAGACTTTAAATATTACAGTCTTTTTCTGTCCTACTTGTATGGCGTTCTAAGTATGTCAAATTAATTGAAAGTCTAACCCTCTGAAATTGTATGTGCTTTTTCATCTACAGGTGTGTAACAGCAATGGAAACTGCCACTGTAACAGTGGCTGGGCTCCTCCGTTCTGTGAGAAACCTGGACTCGGGGGGAGTGTAGACAGTGGGCCAGTGCAGCCTGACAGTAAGTTCACCTTCAACTTCCACAGCAGACTTCACACTCACACATTCCTCTGCTCTTCTTTAATCCATCTTAGAGAAAGATTGATCCGAGATCTTATCACTCCCTCTTTCTCACTTTCTCTTCTTTCTCTCTGCTCTTATCGGATGTCACCTTGGACATTAATCTCACCTTTTCTTCCTAGAACTCAGGACAATGATATATTTCCAGTGCTCAAGCACAGAACAAAGTGAAATCTAAACACTAGTTTAAAATGCAATAGCTCAATTGCTGTCAGAGTAAATTATCACAGTGGCATCACTAAATACTACTAAACTTCAATATAACTAAAATTAACATGATATTCTAATCATATGACTAACACTTGTGTGTGTATATATTTATATAGGCATGTGTGTTGGTTCTTGAAGCACTGACTCCAGCTGCAATCCAATCTTTGTGAATCTCCCCTTGTTTTAAAATGGGTTTTGGTTCTCTATCTTTTCTATAGTATGGTTATCTCTATTGCTTGTACATTTTTTTTACCACATAGTTTCCCTTTCCGTTCTCTTCCCCAAGCCAGCCTTTTTGTGTCTAGCCATCCTTTTACAAGATGTCAATTGTGGTATTTTTGGTAACTGTCAAGTCAGCTGTCTTCCCTATTGTTGTATAGTGTAAAGACCATTTAAATGCCATATGTTTTGAGTTAACTAGCTGATTAGAGTGAGCCAGCAGTTGAAGCAGGGTATAATTTGTTCATTTAAATTTAAATTTATAAACGAATACAAAAAAGGACAAGTTGTTATTAAAACAAAAATGGAAAAACTATTTTTTTTTCATTTTTGATTATCTGATAAAAAAAAATTACAAAAAAATGTATTGCAAGCTCATCTCCACTACAAATAAGAAAAAGAGGCTACAATTTGCACAAGCTCATCAAAATTGGACAGTTGGAAAAACTAACTGGAAAAAGTTTGAGTCTCGATTTCTGTTGAGACATTCAAATGGTAGAGTCAAAATTCTGTTTAAAGAGAATGAGAACATGGATCTATCATGCATTGTTACCACTGTGCAGGCTTGTGGTGGTGGTGTAATGGTGTGGGGTTCTTGGCACACTTTAGGCCCCTTAGTGCCAATTGGGCATCGTTTCAATGCCACGGCCTACCTGAGCATTGTTTTTGACCATGTCCATCCCTTTATGACCACCATGTACCCATCCTCTGATGGCTACTTCCAGCAGAATAATACACCATGTCACAAAGTTCAAATAATTTCAAATTGGTTTCTTGAACATGTTAATGAGTTCACTGTACTAAAATGGCCCCCACAGTCCCCAGATCCCCAGCCTTTGGGGTGGGGTGAAACAGGAGCTTCTTGCCCTGGATGTGCATCCCACAAATCTCCATCAACTGCAAGAAGCTATCCTATCAATATGGGCCAACATTTCCAAAGAATGCTTTCAACACCTTGTTGAATCAATGCCATTTAGAATTAAGACAGTTCTGAAGGTGAAAGGGGGTCAAACACCGTATTAGTATGGTGTTCCTAATAATCCTTTTGGTGAGTGTATATATACATGTATGTATCAGTTTGCGAATGAATGTAATATAGAAGTTTCAGTTTTGAAAAAAAATCTATTAAAAAATTTAAACATTTTAATGATATTAAAATGTTGTGACTAGCACATTTATATGCATATTTATAATAAATTACATTTATTAAGAGCTGGACATATACACGGAATAAAATAATTCAATTTAACAATTTTATTATAGAGGTCATGATATTTGTCTAAAAACTTTTTCAAACAAAACACAATTTAGTCACTTTAATTCCTTTCTTAACAACAATATTTAGACAACTTCTGTTCCAACTCAAGAAGCACACTGGGAAATGGTTTGGTTGCTGTGGTATAATTGGAATGGAAAGAGGTTATTTCGGTATCTTTTCAAAAGCTTGAATCTGCTTTAAACCTCTGGCCTTAAAAAAGCAGCATGAGGTGTTGCTATTTTGAACATAGCTTTAGAGTTTATTATTGTACCTAAGAAGCAAGATGTATTATTCAGAGGTATATTTTTGGCGAGCTCCACTCTTTGTGTTTGCTGTTGACCCTTTGAGAACTGTGCCTTTCTTTTCTAAATCTGTCTCCAGGTCAGCTGGGATTGGTGCTTGGCCTGCTCTTTGCTTTTCTAGTACTTCTCCCCACTGTACTCGTGGCTTTCTACTGCATCAAGATTAAAAGCTCTTACTACCACAAGTGGAGAACGCAGAGAGAGAAGAGCCAGGCCAGCAGGTATGATGGCTAGAGCCGTACGCACTTACACACACAGTGTCATTAAAAACAATGTGTTGTACTATTCAACCTACAGTACCACTTTGGTGGTTTTCCAGGTTTTGCACAATTATTTATCTCAATCAAAGCTGAGACAGTTCTGTTTGAAAATTTGAAAGATATTTTGAAACATTTGAGTGACTTTATGTTTTGGTAAATGAAAATGTAGCTTAAGGACAAATACTTGGTGTTCAAATGGTTAACTGAGTTGATAAGTCACCTGATGCGTTCAGGCTTTCTTGGCAAATACCAAGAGATTATACGTTTAGAGCTTTGTACTTAAAACTTTTGTTTGAGTGGGAAGCAAGCTCCAGCGCATTCATATATTGTGTCTTCAGTTGTACTGTGGGGAGGATATTTCTCTAGGAAAACAAATCACTCCGTTGCTGGAGCCCTGTGATTATGTGGCTGTGTCAATATCAACTAAATATTTTCCCGATAAAAAACATGTCTTTGGTAAAGAGAAATAACTTGGGATGCATTGAAATTGTGTTTTCCATTGATGGATGAGGACTTCATCTGTGTTTTGTTTCAGCATGTTGCTTTACTAATCTGATGTAAATAAAAGTTTATGAAACTATGAATGCACTACAGAATAAAATTTTAGCCACACAATTGAGTCAGCACTTTAATATGCAATCATAAAAAAGTATTTATTTTTAAGTAAAATAACTTATTGTTTAAAAATAACTGATTAATGTTTTTCATAAATAAGTCATAATTCTAGCAACACACTTTTCTGCGAGCTTTTATCAAAGTATTTTTCTTACCTTTTTTATTGATCCTTTGTTTATGTTTAGTATGGGTTCATATTGTTTTATTTATTTATGTTTAAGATAAATAAATGTACACCAGACCCTTGAAAATAGTTATACTGATAGCATTTAGAAATTATTCTAAATATTTCTATTAGGTTGTCATCTAAATTGCCTATTCTTCACAGAAAACTTGTACTTTGTGAGAAATGGTGTATTTCACTATTTAAATGCTCAATTATTTTTATGTATAATAAAATTTAACTCAATAGATATTTAGTGTTCAATTTGAGGAGCTTAGTGTTAAATTAACTCTGAATAATTTGACTCCGAATAGACTCAATTTAAAACTAGGAATTACCATGTATTAATGCGACATTATTAAGGCAGTGGATTGTTGTAGAATGGAATTCTCTGAATCTCTTGCTGCTCTCAATAGATTACGAATTTGTTTTTGCTCCCGCTATGGAAAAGTAAGTAATTGCAGGCCAAACTAATAAAAGTTTCTACACTTCTAACAATTCTAGTGAGCAGACGTAACCTATTGCTTGCTTAAAATAGGCAAGGCAGACACGGGCAAATAATCTTAATTCAAGAATTTTGTATGTGTGATTTTGGACAATTGTTGTAGTGTTCTCAGATGTTTGATAACCCCTGAGCCATGCTGCGAGAATTGAGATTTTGCCCTGATGTGCTTTTAAGACTTAAATAATGCATACCAGCACAAACTGCAGCAGACAACTAGCAGGCATAAATAAAAGGCAGATTATTCTCAGCAAAAGGCAACATACTGAATAGAAATACACTGAATAGAGCCAAATATAGCAAGATCCTTGCAGAAAATTGGCACACAACCTCTGTCAAGAAAACGAAAAGTCTTCAGGGTCAGAACGACCTGGAGCAGAGCTCCAAGTTGCTGAGATTGCTCAGGGGGAAATGTCGTTAAGATAAACTAAAAATGACCCCTTGGAAATAGCATGGGCAAACCCTTTCACAATAAATCTGACAAAGTTCAAAGACATTTTCAGTGACAAGCTGGGGAAAAAAATAATCCAGGTGTGCAGTCAGGATGGCAACCAAGAAGACCTCCTGCTGTCATCAAGCATTAAACCTCTGCAAGGACCTGAATACTAATGTAAAAACACTGCTTTCAGATGATTTCATACATGCATACTAATTCTTTATTTGGTCACCATCTCGCTTTCATATTCTGCCTCAAATTTACCAAGTAATTCAATCTATGCTGAACCATGAAAAGTCTCCATGGGGTCTGATTGATTTCTGAGCGATATAGTGGATACGCAATATAGTGGATACGCAACAACAAAAATAAACCTCTGTTTATAAAGTTAACGACGGTATATTAATCTGTTGTCATTCATTAAAATTAATCGTTATTGTCAAATGAGCATCACAGCTATTTCAGTGTAGGTAGTTCTGTAGGTATTACTTACCCTGTGTATAATTGTTTTATTTAAAATCTAATTTTGCTGTTCATAAACAATGTCTATTGATGCATAAGTTCAAGATGCGTTAATAATCTATTATTAATCAAATCGAATCAGGAGGTACCCAATGGTTTCCAGTCAGTTGACTTTGGTAATGCTTTACTGTGGTTACAAAAACATTACTGAAAATATTATTGGAGCTTTAACCCCTTCAGAACATCCATTCTAAGGAACACTGCATTTCAATGTCTTTACTGCTTTTGAAAAGTTTCCCTCCAATGAAATTAATTTTTCCTGACATTGAACATTTTTTAGGTAGTATGGTTGTAAAAATTAAAGGTGAGCCTGTTGGCTGTTTAAGCCAATATAAGCACATATAATGAACATAAAGTTATACATTTTTTTAATAACACCTAAATTACATCCATTTATACCTGATCCTCACTGTAATGGTCCAAAAAGAACAAATAAAAAAACTTTGACTTTATAATTAATAATAATAAGCCTTTACTTATGGTGGTTTTGTATTTTTTGTGATATTTTTGCGACCTTTTGAGAAAATTATAAAAGTCTGAAAGGGTTAACCAGAAGAAAAGTAAATGTCATATCCTTAGACTCTGTACAGTAAACAAAATAACATGGTTTCCATGTCTTTTCAGACCAGAAACCATTGAGAAAGGGAAGAATGGACATCTGAACCATGCTTTCCATCTAAAGGTGGTGGGACCCTGCAACAGAAGTAGTAACCTAAAGGTAACAACTTCCCCCTCATTCCACAGATGACAATTCTTTCATTATGTTGTAATGATATAATCAGTGTTTCTCAATAAAAAAGCAGCATTCTAGGAAAAACAGCAAATGAAGGAGTTTTCTTTCCATGTACAAACAATATGCTATTGCTTTATCCTTCTCAGCTACCTCTAAGCAGTAAAGAGGTGCTCCCTCTGAGACCAAACCCAGCCTGCAATGGCACTCAGCCAGTCAATATAGTGCGCCCTCTCCGTCCAGCTCCTTCACCCTCCCTTAGCAGCATCAAAGCACCACGACCTCCTCCGCCGGTCACCAAAGCCCCCAAATCCCCTAGCACAGCCAAAAGTGGAGCATCGCCTCAGAAACTCAGCCCTCCCAAGAAGCCTCTGCCACTCAACCCTTCACGAACAGTGCTGGTAAATGTTCACTTTTTATCACACATTTACTGCAGGGACAGAAAGAATAAACTTACTTTTTTTACTGATGTTCATGTGTGACTATCAAGAATTTTTTTACATTAAAAATTTAAAACTCATTAGAAATTGTATTGTTTGTGCATTGTCAATATTCAAATCAAATGAAAGTTTGAATAAAGTATCATATTTGATTAGCCTTCAACGTTCAATTGAGAACCAAATTCTTTGAGCTAAATTATAGAATAGCTAAATTATTTGGCTATTTAGGATAAGTGGTGTGTTACTCAATTCCTGGAGGCTTACATCCTTGCGCAGGATGTGACATAAAGACACTTGCCGTGTTGGTGTCTAACCATCAAGACTTGTTTGCCAAGCCCACAAAGGTGATAAAATTGTTTTGTAGTGTCACTGTTGTACCCTGAGCGCCATTCAAGGCTAAGAAGTATCAATCCACCAACAATAAACAGCAAGAGGTGTGAAGCTATCGAAAATCCCCATGCAATGAAGCCGTTCGAGCAAGCGAACAAATGTAAATTAATCTATGTCTGTGATGGCCTTTAATCTGGTGCATTTGAAGGTAACAGCTAAACTGTGCAGAGTGGTTACCCTGCAGGAGCGTGATGGGGTTCTGTTGAGTAAGCCTTCATTTGCTTCATCCCAAATGCAGATTTAAACCCAGAATTAAACCCAATTTAAAAAAAACACCAAACTTTGAATATGTGTTTTTAATCAAAGAAACACGATGGAACCTTCAATAATTAGTCAACCTGAAAATGACTTAACCAAATTCAGAGCTTCTTTAAGTCAAGGACAGAAAAAGGTTATCTCTCCTAGTCCTAGCTCTCTAGTTTTAAAGTTGTGGTAATCTTTTTGAATCACCCTGTACTACAATCATTGGAAAAAAAGATACAAGATTATGTGAAATGCTCATTAATATGTCCATTTATCTTTGATCACCTGGTCAGAAATCCAGTCCTAGCACTGTTTCACTTACCTTACCGTCTGTTCTTAAGCAGATGGTTTCACAACAGCCAAGGCCTCCATCGACTCCACCTCAAAGACCTCTTCCTTTGAGCCCTGCTCGTGGAGCTGCAGCCAAACCGCCTGGTGGTGGGCTTATGGTGATGATGCCCCCAACTGTCAGCCCTAAGCCTTTAGGGAAGGTGACCACTGCTCCACACCTCAAGGCATTCCAGTAAGTGAAATAATTTAGAGTTTGCACACAGATGTGAATGAGGAGGAACTGGAGATGTTTGACTAGCTTATGTTCTAAGAGTGGATAGGACAGTGGAAGAAGACCAAATCTCTTGTCGCCTGAACTTTTCAGTTCCCAGAATTAGGTTAGATCTACAGTACTACATCATTTCCCTGAGCCGTTCTCTCTCCCTCTCTCTCTCTATCCATAACAAACCAGACAACAGTAATAACAAATAATCAGATGAAAATATTAAACTATTAATAGGACTAAATATAATGATTAAAATGTTCTAATACAATACAAACATGCTGAATTTGCCTTATATGTCCAAAGAAATGGTAATAGTAACAAGTACAATGATTAATACTGTTATCTCACACCAACATATGTAAAACCATGCGAAAAGAGATCAAATGAGCAGGAACTGATTGGCTAGAATTAATCCACTTACAAACACACCAATTTATTGCTCACAATTTACATACTTATCAAGTTTCAGATTTCAAAATAAGGACAATTTCCACTGCTAGCTGACAAATACCATAAATGTCATCAACATAATACACTACTCAGTTAGAAAGCTATTTAGATTAGAGGCTGTGCCTTTAAATCGAAATGTCTAATCTTTAAATAATCTTGAAAAACGACATAATAATGCCTGGCAAATTATATACTTCACCTTCTTCACACACAAAGTAACTGTTTAGAAATAGGAGCTCTTAATACAAGGTAATCATCCAGAAATGAAAACTAATGAAACCTTCTAGATTTAACCTAGAAATTAATAAACAAGAAATTAAACAAGATCCACAATGGGAAAACCTGTATACTTAACTTAAACTGGACTCAATAACTTTAGAACTGATAACTTATAATTTTTTGACAAATCATCAGCAAAAGACAAGGTGGCAAAAAATGACAGACCTTGACAAAGGGGTTAGTGAAGTTAGCTGGCAAAATTTAAGCACAGTAAATTCCATTACTTATGCCCACATCAGAGAGCACAGTTTCAACTGTCCACTGTGAGCCTCTGTGACTGGGAGAAATAAAGCAAGGTAAGACTGTTCTGGTTTAAAAATAATAATAATAAAGAGAGCTCTAAAAGGATCATTAGCCAGTTCAGTGAAGTCAAGACATGGGTGATATGCTCTCTCTATGCTTCTGTGAGCAGATGAGCATCACTACAGTGAATCAAAGCGTAAGCAACGACGGCATAAAGTAAGGTAGAGTAATCCAGCTGTTCTGTAACAAAGGCAGTTCAAAATGTTTTGAATAAAAAAAATGTTGACCATAACAAGTTGTCTCAGATGGAAAAAAAACTTGATTTGACTGCTAAAGCTAAAATCCCTGAACAACTTTACATGCAAATTCCAGGGTCCTCATGTTCTAACATTTGCGTGTTTGTTTCTTTCTTAAACAATACGTGTGGAGAAAGCTGAATTTGTGGATTTACCAATCTAGGTCGATTCCCAAGCATTTTTGCTTTGGACCTTTGAACATAATTCACATGAAACGCAGGCAAGTTTTAAAAGAATTGATTTAAGATAGTGATTATCAGTTGCAGAAATATGAATAGTTATTTCTATTACTTTAATAGTGATTGAAAACAATCAATTTAATCAATAAAATCTGGATGTATGATGGCTGGAAGCTTCAGTGGACTGTCCCATTAGCACGAGGTCAGGATGCAATTGCAATTTATGAATTCAACACAAATATATATAAAACATTAAAAAACATAAATTTATAAATATGCAAACATATACTATATAACAATATATCAGGATAATAAAAGCAAAATATTGCCCCCTTATTATAACAGTCCACAGTACAAATGGAAACCAGATTTAAAACATTAAAACATAATTTTTTTCTGTAAATAATTAGCAATATTCATTTTGAAAAATACTTCTAAAATTGCTGGGGGGGTTTCTCTTCATGAGCCTGTAAATATAAAAAACCACAATTAACAGTACACCTGCAGTAATCAATTTCACAGTTTGCTACCAATCTAACGTTAACATGAAAGCTGACTTGAAAGGTTTTTGTATGTACGCAACATTGAAACATGAGGACCCATGTCTACACAGGACTTTGGGGCCAATATTATTGTAATATGGTAAGAAGTGATCTTCTGACTCTTCTGAACATGCTAAGTTAAATTGTAGTTAAACAAAACTATCCACATTTGTTATTTGTATGAATTAAAAACTCTTAATTTGGGGGCGTCAACGATTCATTCTGTTTTTTTTTATTGTATTCTCATCAGTATTAAAACAACAAAGCTTTTAAATCATTTAAGCATTTTAACTATTGCACCCAAGTGTTCTTTAGTGTTTAAAACATGAGTGTTGTTTAGATTGTTACCAATGAAATATTATTTGAAAAAAAAAATTAATTCTGACATTTTGTATGGCAGAATAAATGAGTTTTGCAAAGATAAATGGGTGATTAATGAGGCATGTTCATTTATAACAAAATGGCAAAACTACAGCTATGGTACTCGTCTGTGATTAATGTTCACTTGAAATTATGTAAATGGTGATGTCATTAGTTGTTTAGCCCAATCAATGAAACACCTGATGGGAACTTTTCTCTCGGCTGTGAAAGTAAATGCTAATTACTCCAAAAATTAGACAGTCTTCTCTAATTTTTTAATGCTTTGTTATTCTCTCCAAACCACATGGGAAAATAGTCATTGTTAGATAGATGAGCTCTGAGGTTTTATTATTGCCATAATTTTTTCTCCACTTCCTTGCTAGCCTTAAATGTTTTAGAAATGAATCAAACATTTGATTGAGTTTATCTCAATCAAATACACTTAAATCAGAAAAAAAGTGTGGAAATATGGTGTTCAGATCAGTGCTGTTTTTAAGAGCATCCACCTTGCAGTTCCTTTTAGAAACAAGTTCATCGTCACTCGTCACCTGTGCTACAGTACTTGCTCCTGCAGTCTAAGAACAGAACCTTAGACTTCTATCTTGTGATGATGAATCTGTTTGCTGCTTCACAGTGGTGGCAGGAGGTTAGAAGTATGCTGTGGGAAAAGACACCTTTTCAACACCTAGCAGTGAAGCTTTGAGGAGCCTGCTGTGAATACTGAAAATGTTGACACACTAATGTTTATATCAGACAAAGGCGATTACGAAATAGTTTATTTCAAAATGTCAAGGATAGGAAATGTCTTGGTGGAGATTTTAATATCTGCATTTATCTATAAAATATGACATGACTAAATGCCGTTTTTAAAAGAAGAAACTGCAAGCCTAGATATGAAATAATTTCACTTTAAAGTGCACATTTAGCCTAACAGTTACAGGCAACTGGTTCAAACTTAACCTCAAGTTAATCACCCTGTGTTAACAGCAATAAACTCTTAGTTTAGCCAAGTAAATTTAGTTTTTTCAATAAAAATATAAAAATATTTAGTTTATTGGTCTGGAACATTTTTTGCAATCTTTTTTTAAGAATGAATCCATAAGGGGGAAAACACTTTTTCACAGAACTCCAAGTGATTTGAAAGTATCATTCTTTGCTATTACTTTATAATATGTTTTTTTTATTTCTTAAATTTACAAATTATTATTTTTTTTGTATGTCTGTTTTCACACCCAAGGTAAACACGCAGTAACATTTATGAAGAATACAAGTTCATTTACTTTCTCACCTTTGTATGAGTTTTATGTATTGAAAATCAATATTATAATTGTTATTGTTGAGATATAATGGAAATTGTTATACATCCTGTGGTGGAGCTTGTTGCTTTTTATAAAGAGATACAAACATGTTTGTTATACTGTAAACACTTTTTATGTTCTAAATGAGTGAAGCGTTGAGTTTTAACTGCTTTTGTACAGCTTTCAATTATATTAAGCGGAACAAAGCTTTTCATAAGCTATATAAATATCCGATCACTTAAAGAACTATAGGCATAACATTGTGTTTTTATTAGTAGTATTTCAAGCTAGTTTATATTATGAATTTATCAGCAGTAAGGCAAAAATAGTTTCTAAAAATTTGAAGTAGAAATGTTTTCACCCCTCTTGGAGTTTTCCCTAAGGAGACATGAAGGTCCTTTTCACTCTGCAACACAAAAAATCATGGAAAGAATGTATACTTTTTTAGAGATAAATTATTCCTATATATAACAAAAATTGCATTATATCTTTAAGTTAGCTGTAGGGAACGTGTTCTCTCTTCACACTCTGTAAACTGTTTCAGTGAGCCACTGGAAAATCTTTTCCATGTTGTGTGATGAGAAGTTCCCCCCTTTATAAATCATTGCTTTATTAATAAATGAGATACAAAACATGAAATGCTGACTGTTTGCAACTAAAGCAACTTCATTCACATAAACAATAACAGAGATTTCACACAAGGAAATGGATAAATGAGATGGCTGCGTTTGTTAAAAAGCAACACATAGATGCACTGTTTATGCGCTGGTATGAATAGTTAGCTAACTGCATAGGTGTAGACCACATTTCCTCTTTCAAGCTGTTTAAATTAAACAAAGCATTTATTGAATAGGTAACTTGATAGATCTTTTCCTCATCAGTGTTTTCTTTTCCTCCTTCAGAGCTGTTTCGGGACCCAAGCCACTCATAGTTCCGTCCATTTTTCAAAAATGATTGCGGCGGGAATTACCCAAAGGAACTGCGCGCAGCCTATTTGCACTAATCAAGGGCCCTCTGTGACTGGTACTATAGAAATATGTCCAAGGGGCTGAAGAGACTGGTGCTGTGGCCTCTGGAGTCAGCGGTCACTGACGCGGTTTGCATTGAAACTGCAGACTAAGAATGCTTTGGACAGACCATTACATTAGCAAACCCTCGATTTTTGTACGTGTGTCGTCTCATTTCAATGTTATGGCTCTGTCTTGTTTACATTTTTGTTTGACTAATTGTCAATTGCCAAAGATTATTTTATTAATGCCTTGATTGTTTTTTTTTTTTTTTTGCTGTACTGTATTGTTTCAAATTCTGTGTTTGGTAAAATAAATGTAACATTTTTACACAAAAATCTAATGTTTCGTGATCTCATTTTCTCAGTTCATCTCTTTTTTAAGCAAAAGAAAAAAACAGAAATTCAAGGGCTACCATTTTTTTCATTTATTTCATTATTTTTTTTACTAATACTTATTACTCTTAAAGGAGATGTTCTAAAATGTTACCAGTTATTAATAAAATGAATAGGTTTTATTTGTATTAAGTTTGGGTCAGACAAGCAAATGTTTTTTTCAAGCTAAATATTACATCTCATAGCCTCAACGACTAAAAACCGAAAGGCAAAGATTAGTTTGATCTTGTTCTCTGGTGTGGCAAGAATAACCTGGAGCTTAATGCCGTCAAAACAGTGGAGATGGTAGTGGACTTCAGGAGAAGCATCATGAACAGCACTGTGGCCCCAGTGGAGTCATTCAGGTTCCTAGGAACCACCATCTCACAGGATCTTAAGTGGAGCGGCCACATTGACTCCATTGCGATGAAGGTCCATCAAAGCTGTACTTCCTGACCCAGCTCTACTCAGCTGCCATTGATTCTGTTGTGTCAGACATCTAGAGGCATCAGGAGACATCCAAATCAGACATCCGGAGACTCCAGAAGACAGTTCGGACTGCTGAAACGATCATTGGAGTTCCCCTACCCTACCTTCAAGAACTAAACACCTCCATAATGAGAAAGAGGGCTCTCAAAATTACTCTGGATGCTGCCCACCCCGGTAACCACCTTTTCCAGCTCTTACCCCCGGCCGGTGCTTCAGAGCCCTAAACACCATGACAACCCAGAACAAACATTCAGCCATTCAGCTCCTGAACATCTAACTTTCCTCACCAACACGCTAAAATAATTCCATTAAATATTACACTTAGCAACAGACTCTGATGTGAACTTTGCACATTTCCAGTCGCTCCAAATTGTTCTGTTGCTGCACTTTTCTTTTACTTTACGCTTACTGCACATTACCTCCAAAGCACATTTCTCAAGCAATTTGGACTTTTAGTTGCCTCACTTTATATTTTTACTACTACTCAACATTCACCTTATTCAATTTATTTTTAACTTGAGCAATTTACTTATATAACTTGTTTTTACTGTTCAACGTTATTGTGTCATTTAATGTAGTGTCATTTAATGTACCAACACTGGAGAGTACCCTTTATAACAAAAAAATTTAGTGTGTGTGCGTGCGTATGTGTGTGTGCACATGCACACTTGGCAATAAACAGCTTTCTGATTCTGAAATGTCTGCAACATTTTAGGCCAGGAAGGAAATGAAAATACATCCTGTCAGTAGAAACTGTGCATCTTTTCAAACTGATGAGCAGCTCTTCTGCTTCTTGATTTTAAATGAATCCTACTTTACACTGTGCCCATATTACCAGTGCTGAGCAGACACTTTCGCATTATGCTCTAGTTGGTTTCAATGTATTGGTTTTAATTAATTTTAGTTTCTCGCTCTGCTGGAGCACTTGCCCCGGGTCCTTCCCTCTCAAGTCTGAGGGAGATGGTGTGTGATTAATCATGAAAGCAAAGGTAAAGGAGCTGTTACAGAAAGTCAGCAGAGGAAATTGAGCAGTGAAGTTGAAAAATAAGTTGAATAACAACTTTTAAATGCTTCTTTTCACCAAACCTACACATTCAACCCAATTATACATTGCTGAGATTGCATATTTCAGTGACACATTTCATCATTTAGATAGCATACCTGAATCAAGGGGTTGTGGGAGTTTAGCGAGTAAAGTGTCATCATTGTAAAAGTTGCCATGAAGTAAGGAATTTAAGGTGTGAAATATTTTCATGTAGAACCTTTTTCTAACACCACTAACCTTTACTACCAACATCATTAACCTTTACTACAAATGGCAATAACCTGTAAAACCAATGTGATTGACATCTACCCAATAACATTAAATTCCACTACCAACACAATTAACCCTCATTGCCAGTGCCCATAACCTTGACTACCATCACCAACAAACCTTTATTACCAATGTCTTTAATATTTACTACCAATGCCCTTAACCTATAATACCAATGCAATTAACTTTCACTGACAATAACATTAATCTTTACTAAAAATGTAGTTAACATTCACTACCAATACCACAGACATTTATCATTACTTTAACACTATTCACAATACCCTTAAGCATAACTACAATCATCAACTAACCTTCATTACCAATGCCTTTAACCCTTACTACCATTTTCCTTAACCTTTATTACCATCACCAATAACCTTCATTTCCAATTACCTTAACCATCACTACTTTAACCTATACTACCAATGCAATTAACCTTCACTTCCAATAACATTAACCTTTACTAAAAATGTAATTAACATTCACTACCAATGCCATTATTTTTTAACTAATACTTACTACTCTTAAAGGAGATGTTCTAAAATGTTACTAGTTATTAATAAAATATGTCGTATTTAATCAGCCACAAGTTTATAATCAGTTATTACAAAACTTTGTGTTTTACTTAATAAAGCATTAAATACCAAAAAAAGATAAGATGTATAAACTAAATGTATTGCCTTCATTTAATCTCAAAGGAATTACACATTTGGCTGGCATGCTTTTTGATAGCAAATTTAATAGAATTTGTCAAAATAATAGGTTTTATTTCAGTATTAAGTTTGGGTCAGACAAGAAAATATCTGTCAAGCAAAATATTTCATATCATGAACTCAATGGCTAAAGACTGAAAGGCAAAGATTTGTTTGATCTTGTTCTCTGGTGTGGCAAGAATAACCTGGAGCTTAATGCAGTCAAAACATTGGAGTTAGATGGTAGTGGACTTCAGGAGAAGCATCATGAACAGCACTGTGGCCCCAGTGGAGTCATTCAGGTTCCTAGGAACCACCATCTCACAGGATCTTAAGTGGAGCGCCCACATTGACTCCATTGCGATGAAGGTCCATCATAGCTTTATTTCCTGACCCAGCTCTACTCAGCGGCCATTGAGTCTATTCTGTCAGACATCTAGAGGCATCAGGAGACATCCAAATCAGACATCCGGAGACTCCAGAGGACAGTTCGGACTGCTGAAACGATAAATGGAGTTCCCCTACCCTGCCTTCAAGAACTATACACCTCCATAATGAGAAACAACATCAAAATTACTCTGGATGCTGCCCAACCAGGTAACCACCTTTTCCAGCTCTTACCCCCGACCGGTGCTTCAGAGTCCAAAACACCAGGACAATCCAGCACAAACATTCAGCCAATCAACTCCTGAACATCTAACTTTCCCCACCAACATTCTAAAATAATTCCATTAAATATTGCACTTAGCAACAGGATTCTGATATGAACTTTGCACATTTCCAGTCGCTCCAAATTGTTCTGTTGCTGCGCTTTTCTTTTACTTTACGCTTTGGTCTGCACATTACCTCCAAAGCACATTTCTCACTGACATTTATCATTACTTTAGCACCAACACCATTAACCTACTACCAGCAGCACTACCAATGTCATTACCTGACTGACCCTCATTATAAATGCCCTTAAATTTTAAGACCACTTTACTACCAACATTTATCACAATTACTTATCACAATTAACTACATAAAAATGTGCACATAAGAGTTTCAGTTCTCCAAAAACCAGTGTGTTATCAACATTTTCTATTTGGTGCTTCATGCCAAGATGTGCAGCGCATTCATGCCTTGTGTAGGACAACAATCTTCTTCGTAACACAATTGGTAAGGTATTTGCTCATAACCATGTTGGAGCTTTTAGAATTTATCGATTGATTGCTTATGTGAACAGGTGACTTTCATCCTAGTGAACACATGTTCTCATAGATGTCCTATGAATTTAGTGACATTACTCTTTCTTCCATTGGTTTTATCCAGTGTTTGTGGCAGTTACTGAACTGTTGTTGTGTTAAAAGACACAAGAACAATTGCATTCATGGCTGGTTAAATGAAGCAGTCCAGCACAGATAAGCAAAGCTACCAAAGAGCTAGCTTCTAGTGAATTTAGGGTCAATCCCACAAAGCCACACTCAAACAATAAATGTCTGGAAAGGCCACAAATTTTAGACATAAAACCCCCAGAATGGATCATCGATGAGTCTGTAGGAGCTATGGAGGTTTCCGCCTGCTGTTTATCTTCCCAAGGCTTGGGCAGAGAGAGAACAGAAGTATATAATGGGTAATTTGATAAAGTATAATGCAATTTTGTTGAGAGGGGAACAGTAGGCACAGCTAAAATCCAATGCAGCTGCTCTCACAGTACACACATACAATGATGTGAAATAAATTAGAACACAGATCGAATGGAAACGTCACCTCATATTGGGTCAGACAAGGTTAGTGTCAGCTATTCACAAAAGCAAAATGAGAATCAAACCTATCAGTCGCAATGCAATTGTAAAAAAGTCATTCATCCATGGCTAGCACTCAACATTTTTGGTCACTGGGAAGTCATCAATAGTATGGAAACGTCAAAGATGTACTCTAAATAAAGCATTTTAATTCAGCCTTTTACATACAAGAAAAATCACAGCTACATCCTCAAGGTTACATCTGGAGACACAACTGCTGGAAGGAGAGGTTATCTCAGTTCAGAATGAGCATAGGTGAATCTGAGATGATTCTTAATATTAAACATTCACTTTGAAGCAATATTTATTTAAATAATTGATACAGACCATCTACAATCAGTTTGGTTAGACAAACATGTACCACTCGGCATTTGCTCACAGTTTAAAGCTGAATACGATCAAACTGGTTTCTATAGAATTTTCAGAGTGACATGAGGCCGATTCTCCAGCACTTGTGATTTCAGTTGCTCCAGTGTTTTGTTCTTGAACTTTGTAAGCCTCTGTCAGTCCTTTGTTTTTAAAACATCTGTGGCAGGATTGAGTTGAGCTTAAAAGCCACAGTTCTCTCAGCTGGCCTTTGTGTCAGACCTTTAACCTTTGGTCTGAAGAGTAGCAGCTCAGAAATGTCACTACTTACATTTATCTTTCAAGTCTCGTCTACTTTTTTTTCCCCAAGCTGTTCGCAGAAAAAGGTAATGTTTGAGCCTTGTCCACTGAAAGAGCCATTTGCTCCAAACAGGCACAATTGCTTTCTAAATTAAAAAGGTTTTAAAGAATGATATTATATATAGTTCATACGCTATGAAAATACTAGTTTCTCCATCTATCATTTGACAAATGGAGAACATGAAAATGTTGTCAGGGCCACAATTACAAATGTTACATTATGTCTTGTCACAATATATGTTATGTTTTAATGCTATACCATTTTTGTCATGTTTAATGTTTTACAACTTTAGTTAAACTTTAGTTTAAAATTCACCTGGCATGTTTGCTTTTGGCTGTACCAAGTTAGCAAATAAAATGGCCCAGATTTGCAACTCATCTAGTATTCATCTGGCACTTGGATATTATATATTATGCAAAAATTAAAAAAATCTGGGAAAGCTGGTATTGTTTCAAACGCAGAAGACATGGCCCAGACATAAAATTGTGTGTTAACTTGGCTGAGTCTTGAGCCAGTCGTGGGCCATAAAGTAAGTTTTGTACCATGATATATTGCTGTACATGGCCAAAAGCAAACCTTTTAAGGTGAAGAAAAATGTACTATTTTAGCAGAAGATATATCTTAACTAGGTGATTTAAAAAAAAGAATGAATCTGTATGTTTTTTTCTTCTGAGCCAAGGAAAGAGAGAGAGAGAGAGAGAGAGAGAGAGAGAGAGAACAAGCACCTCACTCCTATTCTAGCAGCCATTTGTTTTAGTGTTTTTTTATTGTTTTTAAATGTGTTCAAGATATTAAATGGTTAATGTGTCAGGGATTGGGCCAGGCCACAAAGAGGCCAAGTACAATATTCCTATGACTGGGTTAGAAATTGACTTGGGTGTTAAAGACTCTACACACCTGTCTATATCCTGCATACACGTACTGCAGTGTGTTGCCTGCTTGTTTAGTCAGACTAGCCATCGCACCAAAGTTGAGTTTTTCACATCAGCTCAGGTTCAGTGGAAACAAAGACTCTGAGAAAAAAGTTGCTTTTTTATAACTTCTCAAGTCATACCCTTAAACGATACAAAGCAGCTGACTGAATTCTCTCAAACAAGAGCACTTCTTTAGAGTTTAGAAGCTTTCAGGATTAGCAAGGCTAGAGGGCTGTCGAGGAGTGAATGCAGAAAATTGCTAGACTGCTTTATTCATCTAAATGCTCCTGGGTAATTTTGCTATATGCATTGAAAGTTGATTTGAACACAATAAATGATTAAAAATTAAAAAGCCCTAAGACAATGACATTTATATTACTGTATCACTCAAACCTTTTGAATTTACTCGCTCTTCTTCAAAACACAAACTGTATGGTTGCTTTTATTTAATCCGTTTATCAACCAATAAATTATTTGATCAAATAATTTATTTGTGATTCAAACAATAGTTAAAAAACAACTATATCATTGAAGTGTTTTGATGAGCGAGAAAAGTATGGTTTAAGTTACTGAAAAATAAGTAAGAATAGTATTCCTTATTATGGATTCTGCAGATGATTCAGACACATTTTTAAGGTCATTACAGAATTTTGGTGGAAAAAGACAGCACACTGTGTCCTAAACCCTAGTAGTGCAGCAGTGCTAACCGAGAGGTATTATTCAAGATGTCATCGCCTGTAAAGAGCAAAGACAGGTCAAACACAAGTCCCCAGCATCCTACTGTGAACCAGTTTAGTCACAGCAAACCAGTCACGAAACATGCTAATCATAAAAAAAAAATCGTGACTCAAACTAACACATGAAATTCACTGCTTAAGAGTCACATCA
Source organism: Danionella dracula (assembly GCA_900490495.1). NCBI lineage: Eukaryota > Metazoa > Chordata > Actinopteri > Cypriniformes > Danionidae > Danionella > Danionella dracula. Next base: position 1,900,502 of record UELW01000578.1, read on the forward strand.
GTGTCCAAACACAATCTCTCTGAAGTTCTGTGGACAGAGATGACGAGTCACACTGTTTACTCAATTTAAGATTTAATCCTTTTAAAAAACACAAGATGATCTGGCTCATTTTATCCCAGCTCTGCCACAAAGGATTTATTTTCCTAAATGTCAGTTCCACTGTGTGTGTGTATGTTGTCACTACTACTGTATTGAAAGGGGCTCCTGGTATTGCTTTGCAACATGATTCAATACTCCCATTATCTTTTGGGTTTAAATAACAATTTATTTTTTTTGTATTATAGTGTTTTAATTTATACCACATACAATCAACACTTTTTTTCGGGGTGTGGTCCTCATTTTCAAATATACTTGCTCGGAATGGTTAAGATTAGAGAATGAAATATTTAGTTTGTGGAGTAAATTATGCAGAATTACCTTTTTTATGAAAAGAACTGTCTTGACACTTTTGTATTGCTGTTCTAAATGTTATCGATTGTCACAGTTGATGCATCTTCATTCAAACAAAAGAAAAAGTTGTCACTTTATGGAATTTCAGAGAATGCAATTTCGTGATTTGTTTCAGTAGGAGCGTCAAGAATTGAAAACTGGTTCCAGTCGTCACTAGTTATCAACCATCGCACTATTATATAAACAACCTTAACTAGTTTTCCCATTTGAATCTTAAAACAAAAAACCCAGCAATGGCCCGCTTTCAGCTCTCATTCCTCATGGGGGTGTTAGTGAACTTGTGAATCCAGAAACTTTGAAGAAATATAACATTTTTCTAAAGCTTTGTGTTCTGCAGCTCAGAATATGCCCTCAGTGTTTGATTGTTCTACCAAACTGTATGCCTTAAATAAATATGATATGCTGATATACGTGTGGAGGCACAAAAAATATATTTAAAAATCTGATTTGGCAATTTTGTGTAACTAATCTGCTGAGTTTGTAAATAGTTTTTCCTATTAACTTTGACTGGACTTTTTTCAACCAATGACATCGTTATTGGGCTCTGTTAAGGTAAACCACACTTCACCATATTGTGAAAGGTCAGGAGTCAGGTGCTTTGTGAGGCAAGGAACTTTGATCTTGATTTTGAGGTAAGGGCAAGCAAATGAACAAACTTTGTATTTGTTTTACACTGGTGTCAGAGGTGTAATGGTGATCGTTTAGCAGATAATGTGATGAGAGTTGTTATGGAGGATGGCATGAGCAGGAGCAACTGGTGATGTGGAGCTGTGGCAGATGACCTGGAAATCACTCATCATCCACCAATAAGGATGCCTGAAGACTATTCACTGGGGTCCAATGGAGGAGGATGCTGAAGTTCGAACCTGGGCTATGTGGCTAACTTCGGACACATCTTTTGATTAATTTGTTGGTAGATTAAAGGATAATGTGACAACCTTTGACATCACTCGTTGGTTCCTGCACTGTAAAAAATATAATTGCCATTTGTCCAGCTGACGCTACTTTTTCAGTGTTAGTTATAGCTAATAGTACATCATGCTAATCAAAATAACATGCATGTTAGCTAAAAACAAATTTCTCAAAAATGTTCATAACATACCTAAAAACATTTTCTGAACAGATTTTTTTTATGTTGAAAAAACAATTTCAAGTAGGGATCAGACAAGGGATCTTTAAAGCTTAATTTTGAGTTAAGTTAGTTCCTAATCATATCGGTCTGGAACACAACATTTCACTTGTTTTTTAGTGCACGCTGTAACTAGAAGAGGATAGCTTTAAATAGGAAAAGCATGCTCGTCTCACAGCCAGAAGGTCACTGGTTCTAGGCTCGGCTGGGACAGGTGCATTTCTGTGTGTAGTTTGCAGTTCCCCCCCCTCCGTGACCGCGTGGGTATTCTCCGGGTGCTCCGGTTTCCCCACAAGTCCAAAGACATGCAGTATAAGTGAATTGAGTAAGAACGATTGTCAATAGTGTTAAAGAGTGAATGTGTGTGTGAATGTTTCCCAGCGGTGGGTTGCGGCTGGAAGGGCATCCGCTGCGTAAAACATATGCCAGAGAGTTGGCGGTTCATTCCGCTGTGGCGACCCCGAAAGGGAAGAAAGCCGATATATATATATATATATATATATATATATATATATATATATATATATATATATATATATATATATATATGCACGTCGTGATGCTTTAATTAAATATAAGCACCTTTGAGCAAAGTTTTGACTTTGTATCATTCTTTGTTTGAAATACTGTTTGAGATACTGCAGTGACCGGGTGCACCACTTTGAGTCCGGATTGGACTCATAACTGTTCAGAAAACGTGTTCTTGTTTGTGCTAAAAAGGTTTTTAGAAGATAGTTTGTGTTGTGAAAGTGTGTTTATTGTGCTGAAGCCTGTTCTCTTGTTTGCTGATGGCAGGGGAGGAGTTATATTAGGCAATTTTACACTCACTACTTTTGAGGATGATGTTGGTTTGAATACTGTAAATGGCGATCAATGGTTCTAGCATGGAAAATCAGTCACATCAGAGTTTCTCACAACATGATACAATCAAAACTGATTATTAGTAGTGGTGAAAAAATGTTCTATGATTAACAAAGCTGCCTTAGATTTTCTAAAGTTAATCTGTCTGAATCATCTGCTATTAATATTATAGAGACTAGCAATAGTTAATGATATTAATTTGATATTATTTCATCCAGTTAACAGGGTAAAATCAATAAGCTCAATGATCATAACAAATATTTTGTTACCAGAACATATTTGTATTCAGTGATGAAATAACACTATCAGGACTGTGCTAACAAAGCAATTTCTGTTAGCACAACAAGGTATTTAAACTTGCAAAAACTACAAAATATATGTTGAAACTATATAAAAGTCTTCATGTGATATGTTGGCTTACTTTTTTGCATTTTCACAACATTTACTTTTTTTCAGTGTGTTTCAGGAGAACTGCAGTGAAATTGTATTTTATTTTTATAATTTGTTAAAATCTAACCTAATGAATTTTCACCATTCTAAAAGGAGCATTTACAGACACATTTATGTTTTAACACCATCCTGATTTTCCATAGTGGGTGCTCTTTAATGTCCAATAAAAATAATTTCATGCAGCATCAGCTGGTGTTTGCTCATCACATGATTGCTGCATCTCAGTTGCTTCAAAAGAATAATTTTCTCAGACAAGCCATTACATTCGCAATGTAATAAAGCCTAGATTACAAACACAGTTAATTTCAATTACGAGGAAGCATAAACACAATGAAAATGTAAGTATGAAGCACTACCTCAGTAACAAGACTCATTAAGGTGACACTTCACTCCCAATTGCATTAATTCCAAATGAACAAGGACAAAAGATTCTTAAGTACAATTTGTTTTATTGTATTTTGTGAAATTTTTTTCAATAGCTAAACAAAGCTTTCATGATCTTAATAATCTCCTCTGTGCATTACTGCAAACAATATCTATGATGTAACTGGCACATTTATAGAGACAATTATTTATTTATTTTGTAACATAACTTTTAGTTGATCTATAATGTTCGAGTTAGTCCAAACCTGGTCAACACTAGAGACAAACCTTCATCCTTAATGGTTTCACAAGAATTGTCAAATTAAACTAGAAGGGGAACTCATCATGATACTTACCAACAAGTTAACAATATTGACACTCCGCAATAGTCCGTAATATTTCATTTAACTTAATATTTTAATCAGTTAGCAAATGCATTCACCCGCAATCCACAAATTGATAAGTGGTGACTGAAAAATCTCCACATGTGTGTGTGAGTGTAGTACGTTTTTTAAGACTGTCTGAGTAAAGCTTTATATTGTATTATACAATAATAGTCGTTATGATTAATTGCAATAAATATTCTTTCCTTAGGGTCTGCATGAATTTACGCCTCTCACATTGTTCATGAGAGTTTAAAAACCCTGCTTTTTATTACCAAGTGGAAGCTGCTTCACAATGCTGTCACTTTTCTATGTTCATCCAAAAATAAATCAATCTGTTTAAGTGTATTTATCATCTTATCTTTTTAAACATGATTACTTTGGTTAAGTCCACTTCTACAAAGAAATTTACCCACATTTTAATGGCGTCACAAACAGGATATTCAACTTTGGCATGTATGTATATACAAATGCATCATTTCCAATTCTGATCTAAACCCATGTTCACCAGCAGAAATAAAGAAAATTGTTATACTTTAACATGCATAAATTATGACAGAATTTATTAGGTGAGTTGAACCTCGTATAATTAAAAAGCCAATAAAACATCTAATGTAAATTTTTGCTAATATACATAAAAACTCTAGGAAGCCATGTCTTGACCCTGAATACTGGACTGGAGAGGAAGCGCCACAGAGTCCTGACGGGATGAGCGGCGCACTCCTGATCCTGATGCAGGCAGCTCCAGCAGTGCCTGAACCGTTTGAGCAACACGGGTCAACCCCTCTTCCTCCAGAATCAGCTGTGACGGACACAACGTATCCTGGTGAGGTGTGAGGAGGAGATGCAACCAGTGAGTTAGGATTAACAATCAGCAGTAAAACAACAGCTTGCACAAACCACTCCAGAAGCATCTGCAGGGCCTAGAATCTGAAAATATAAGCTTCTATAGGCTTGCAAAGTGCTCTCCAGGTGACCAACTCAGGAATGAGAAGTCAATATAAAAAGCTTTCCATGCACCTGTGAGGATGAGTAAAGCATCCAGCTCCCATCTGTCATCACTAAAGCCACAACATGCCAGATTCCTCTCAGGTTCACAAAGAATCACAAGCACAAAGAGACACCGGTGACACACAGACGCATGCTGGCAGAGCAGGCAACACAACACTCCAGGGCATAATCAACACTGCATTGGAAGCAGTTCAGACACAGTTTCTCACCAAAGCGGTCATGCAGTTATAACCCTTCACAAGCCATGCGGTAATAGCACTTCAACACGTTCATAATCCATCATGCAGTCCAATTACCACGAGCAGTCAAGCCTTTCAGGACACATTACCTTAGATTGAGGATGCACTGCTTTTAATAAACAGTTCTTATTGTCATATCCAGGATGTATATCAGCCATGCAGTGTTTGTTTTAATAACAACAGATGGACAGTGGTTTAACAACATGTTTTTAACCCTCTTCTGGTCACACATTCTTGTGGTTGCTATGGCTATTTAAAAAAATAATACAGAGAATCGGAATCGAATGCAATTTTAGAAGACATTTGTCTCCCCTAGTTTTATGAAAAATGAAAAGCAATGCATTTTTCAGGAGCGGTTGTTTTCTCTGGAGGGCAGCATTGTGATATTCATTGTGATATTGTCTTACAAAACCTTTATTTGTTTATTTCATTCATTTTACATTTTACTAAAGGTCCCGGACTTGTAAGTTGCTGTTTTTCTTCTCTGAAATTAGTTTTAAAAGTTGTCTTTTCCCCTTGGAATTATTCATTGCATTTCATTATAGTACTTTGAAGGTAGTACCTTTTTTGGAGTATGATATTTTTATTGACTTGAATATCATTTACAAAAGACAACGTCATTGCATTCTTTCCCAAACCTCAAATCCCTCTGTGGCAGTAGATATTTCAACATAAAAAATTGTTTCAATTTGTCATTTAGGCACAAAATTTGTTGCTTTGTAAATAAAATATTAAAAATCTAGATGTTAAAACACATCTTACAAAATATAACTAAGTTGACAAGAAAAATCTGAAAATTTGGGTCACTATTGCTAGAAAACAATCACAGATAGAGCTTAATAATTTCAAAGGTACACTTTTTTGCTATTTTCTTTTAATTATCCTTTGATTAAATAAAGTAATGTAATTAATTAGGTTTTTAACTCAAATGAGCCTCCTAAATCCTAGTGCTATATTAAAAGACAGAGTTTACAAAAGCATCACATTCAATTGAGAAGCTTCAGCTCAACGGATTCATGAACATAAAATGAATTTTCTTTGATTAGAGAGTTCTCTAAATATCAATGTTATTCTTAAGAATATTTTACAGTAGAGTGATTTTAATTGAGGAAACATGTTCCACCAATAGAGCATCGTGCAACACCAGAGGGTTATAAACAACTGCTGTTCCAATCCATCCACACAAAGCAGCACTGGAATGAAAGATGAGCCTGCTAGTTCATTAATGAAAAATTACACATCATAAACAGAAAACAAATGAGTGCTTAAGTATTCCCTGAACCCCTGCTTTGTGCACTTTAATGAGTTCAGAAGTAAGTATACTAACCGCTTGAATAAAGTGGGTCTGTTGCAGATAAGGGGTTGCTCATGACTCGAGTGGAACTGCATTAGAGTCTGATAGAGCATAATTACTGGAGGGACTCGCTATGAGAAAGACCAGTGTAAGAGGAGAGTTAAACGATTTCAAACTTCTTGTACAGCGTTGACATTCAGAAATCTAAGCTCTATTGATTCGTCTGAGAATGCCTGAAGAAAACAAGTGTTCATCCTGCAGGCTGATTTTGCACAGTTTATCAAGAGCTAACCACTTTTAGAAAAGTGTCAGAACATGATGGTTGAACTCCCATGTCTGCCCAGAAACAACTTCTTTTTTTAATCTTTTTTTTTAGAAGAGCTAATAGGCCCATGTTTCTTAATACAACTGCAAAACAGAAATGCAACTGTTCTTCTGTAAGGAATCTGTACTTTTACTGAAGTAGTTTATGCACATTAACAATACAATTTACACCTCTGTCCGGAGAAAAAATATCTCTGCTTGATTATTTTCATAGTTAGTCTTGCCTTCATGGTTAGCTTTGATACCAAACTAGGCCCACAGAGGGGCAGACATGGGCCATGACTGTCCAAAAATGTTAATTTAGTCGAAGTTTAGAGCCACAGTTTGGTTCACAAATTGCATGCCAGGGACAACTGAAGAAACAATGTGTTTTGTAGAACATCGAATCAGCTTAATACCTTACTTAACAATGAGAGTTCAACAAATCCTCTTGAATTTAGTGTATCTTGATAAGGTTCTCAACCAGGTCCATTGATTCCTCTGATAAGGACACTTTGGTCTTTGCAAGACCATACACTTGACCTTTTCCAGTAAATAATAGACTCTGGCAGAATTTATATTATTTTGGACAAAAATTCACTGTGGAGTCGGGGACTATAAGGCATTGATTTCAGTCTATTTTGAGATTATGTTCTATATTTAGATATAGTAAAATACTCTTGAAATCCATTGAAAAAGAGTTTGGATTTTAATTTACTTGAATTATGCAGTGATTTTTACACAAGTTTTAAACAAATAAAATCTATATAAATTGTAAGTATTGCCACACAGGGTTTAAGCATCGCAACAACCTGATTTGAAGCAAAAATGCACAAAAAAAGCTCTTGGTCATTAAATGTATTGCTGCATCTTTTTAAACAGCAACAGACAAAAAAAACAACAAGTGTTTTTGAAAAATAAAAATTGATAAGCATTCATGATCAGCAGGGATTCAAATATGCATTGGAATCTGTGGTTTTCTTTTCAGATTATTTTCCTCCATGTCTAGTGCCTCAAGCAAGGCTCCTTTAAAATATTTCTTTAGATAAATACAAAATTACAAAATATAAAGCACATGTTCACAACCAAAGACCTAACAGCAAAGACACTAAGGAACCCAAAAGCCCTCATTTTAAATCTGTCCTATTCAACTTTAAACACACAAAGCAAATTAAAATAAGACATTCATTCATTACATCACAATAACAGGAGAACAAATGGTTATATATGGTCTCTCAGACTTTTGTTCCCACTGAGTGATTGTGTTCTATAGGTCATCTTTTCATTCCCTCTCTCCTCGAACACCCCAACAATGGATCAAGACTTACCTTCTGGTAAAAGGGCAGAGAAAGGGCCGACTCATGAGCTACAGAGATGAGTGACGTGAGCACTCATCCTCAGGCAGAGACACAAAGAACTGAAGCAGAATCAATCATGAGCCTCACATCAACATCTGACAGAAGCACATGGAAAGCAGCAGACAGCAGACTAACAACATCAGTGCTTTGCATTTTAATTATTTCTTGACAGGCAAAAACATCTTTATATCAATATAAACGTAACTTCTTAAATACAAAGTTTTTCATAAATATTACAAAATACATTTTGTGTTGCATGTTCCCTCAACATCATGTTTTGAAGAACAGTAGAAAGATTTAAAAGCCATGAACATGTTTCATATTTTCATCAACACTTCATATAGCTCTCCAATAACTGTAAACCCATGCAGGCTAAAGAGAAGTCATTATCTAGGCTGATAGATTTTTGATGAAATGGCTTTTACGATTAGCTTTAACATGGACAACACAGTAGAACATTATAATAACCCATCCCCTCACTTACATTTGAACCAGCTACCTTTAAGACATTGTCTTGTGAGCAATACAGCATATCATCTCCAAACACCTTCCCCTTTCTCTCTCTCGCTCATGCCTTCCACTAATCTTTCCCAGCAAATGAGCATTTTCTTGTAAATAAACAGTCAGCAAAGCCCCTAAATCACATTAAGTAGGCACGGAATACAAAAGCAACATCAGCTCAAGCGCCGAGGAAGATGCTGCTTGTGGCACATGACAGGACGACAAAGAAAGCCCTCAGCAGCTGAGTTAAAGTCAGTAAACAGCAGCTGAAAAGGCCTGTCGAGAGGCATAAAGGTGTCCTTTGTAAAATCTGGTTTTTGACATTCACATGTGCTTTCAACAGCATATAAAAGCCCATCAATACCCCTTTAGCCTGCTTGCTAACTGCTCAAAACCTTACAGGAGTTACTTGTATTAGTTAAACAATTACTCTGAGGAACACCGCCTTTTCTTCAGATGAACATAACTACGATAACTGTTGGAATACTATTGACTTTCCATAGTTTTCAAGCTTGGACAAAATGTGTTAACTAAAGGTTTGGAACAACTTTAGGGTGAATAAACGGAACAATCCAGCCAATTATATTAGTTTTCACTTTGTGCTTGTGAGACTGAAATATCCACCTAAAGCAGCCTAGGTAGACGATATAAAAACATAAATAAACCAAAACAATAACTTAACCATTAACATTTTACAAACTTATATTAAGACGCTGCAAAGGAAACTGGAATTCACAAAGTTGCAGAGTTGAATCGTGTTTGTACCGTCAGAAAGTTGAGGGAAAAAGCAGTTTAACAGCAACACTGCCCTCAGGTGGCAAAAGCGAACGCAACCAGAAAGAAAGAAGAAAAAAGTAAGCGATTCCGCGAGGACCTGACCAAACAGATTATTTACAAGGTGCTAATTAAACCAAATTCAACTGAGAAGTACCGTCTCCACACTGTTAACTTGATTACAGGCCCCTGCAAACTAATTTACACCGCTATGTGAGCTGAGGGAGCCTACAAGCTGCTGAGGCACTTTGAGGAAGTACAGTCTTTTTAAAGCCCTTTGGGAGATTTCAACAAAGACGGAGAGGGTTCTGCCAGCCTTTTAAATAAGAAGACCTTGTAGACAAACCGCCTTTCTCTTAAGAGGGAGAATAAACTGTCCTGGAATCAAGAGCAATGATAAGGCAATCAGGTGGAAAACCCTTCAGAAGTAGAAACTAACCTCATATTATGATCAGGTTTAATGTCCCTGTACTGAAAGATGAATGTTTGGACACTCAATGGCTGCTTATACAGCAGATTTGGTTTTTAATCATTATAAATTTCGGCTATACTTTATTATTTTTTTTAATAATTACCCAATTACCACTAAATGGGGTTATTACTGAGATTTTTGAAGTTGTAAACTGTAAAACCTAAATAATGAAACAGTAAGACATTTTATACTGGACTAATGTACATGTACTTTATATATAAATGCAGCTTTGAAAAAAACAAGTATGCTTGGAGTTAAATATGTGCTACTGTTGGTTAACAAAATGTGGAAATTTGGGTATTCTTATTGTATTTTTAATATTGGTTTGAACATCAAAACTAGCTTACAACATATGCCCATTAAGCTCTTTATAAGCCATTTCCTGAATGCTGTTTTTAATTTTACCTTTTACCTGTTGTCTACAAATAAAACAGAACCAAAGTCTGTAATGTGCAAAAGTGAATTGGTGCAGACGTGTAGTTTATAAGTCTTTGTACAGATCCATTAGTTCGCTAAAAACAGCAATGGAAGTACAATCAGAGTTTGTTTTTCTGTCATAAAAACTTAGGCAATAAACACATTTTTTTTGGAAGACCAAAATGTGACTACTGCATCAAACTGAAACATTAATATGTTACATATTAAATAATATAAGTAGTAATAGTAGATTAACTCTTCTTTTTTTTTAAAGAGATAACCTAAACTTCCCTCATATTCCAAACAGTTACTAGGAAATGGTGTAAACTTAAACTACTAAGATCTGGAATAAACACAATACTAGCTATGGAAGTAATTTATTCGTAGCTAAATCATAAACTGTTGTGATCCTTGTAATAACCAGTTGTAATGTGTCTTTGAGGCAAAAATAAAGACCACAATCAACAAATGGTTAATAAAAAAATTGTAAAGGTACGCAATAACTAAAAGTGTAACATGTTAAAGTAACATTTTATCCTGTTTGAGATCTGTTAATAAATATCAAAACGATTATGATAATCAGAAATCGAGAGAGTGTTAAAACGGAACATCGTCTATTGTGTAAGCCCTATTATGCAGCCGGACGCTACAGTAAGTTTAGTTTTAATGGACACGTGGCAGATGCTCAAGTATTTGCGGTTCACAGGAGAGCTGTAGGACTTTAAAATCTTCTGTATCTCCGATCCTTGCAAACACTACGCTATGAGCTGGCAGTAGAGGAGATAGAGCAAAGCCATGAGGAGTGAGTAGAAGAGCAGGAAGCCGCTGGACATGGGGGAGGAGGGAGAGACAGAGGGAGAGCTGACGTTCTTGTCCTCCTTCACCTCCTCATCCTCTGCTCCGGCTTTGGCCAGGACAGCAGCCACACAACGGAGCACTGCAGGCAGCTTACAGCAGAGGATATCAGATGCTAAACACAACTCCATCTGAGAAACGAACACATACAGAGAGAGAGAGAGAGAGAGAGAGAGAGGAGGGAAAATGGGGGAAGAAGGGGAATAGAGGAGGAGGGACATGGGTGAAAATAAGGGGAAGAGAGGGAGGTAATATAGAAATATAGAGAAAGATGGAGAAAAAAATCAGAGCGAAAAATGCAGAGGCGACACATAAAGACTTGTTTGGACACAATTTTCAACAAAGAGAAATACATTGAGGCATTTTTAAGGGGGTTGTAATCTACCCAAATCCCATATTTAAACATTGTCTCTTTATATATATTTTCTTGAAATAAATCCTTTTTGATTTTCTTCTAAAATAATACTTTTTTGAGGTTTATCATCAGCCCATAAGATTTTCCCATATTCATAGCAACAAAAAGAGTTTTATCAGCATTGAATGATCTCATCAGGTCAGGTAGTCTTTTGAAATGCCTTTTGTGAGAAAAAAAATTGGTGACTATAATTTTAAAAAATATCAGTGTATTAGATTTTTAGTTTCAAAAGCATAAAAAAACTCTCTTAATTTGTTCACCATGAAGTACCAAGGGAGCTTTAAAACGTTATGAAGAACTCTGGTATACTACCCCTTTAAAACATCAGTTATAAAATAATAGCATCAAAAGCACATAAAAAGCAACTGGAAAACTCAAGAAAAGAGCATTACAACCTGAGAGGGGCATGGCATCTCTCGTGTACAATAAGATTGGACAATAAAAAGCCACATAAAATGGAATATTGGGGAAGAAGCACATTATAAAAGATGAAATGAGTGTTTACCTCGGGGACTCCCAGTCTACGACATGCAGCGATGAAGTTTTCCACATTGAGGCGGCACTTGGCAGCGCTCAGCTTTGGCTGGTTGTTCAGAAAAATTTTAAAAAGTAATAAATGTAAGCATTCTAATCTAGCCTCCTCTATCTCTGCTAAAACAAGAATCTGCTAAAGTGCTAAAGCGCATTTAATTAATATCAATGAATTGTATCTTAGCCTTAAAGGAACAAATGGAAGCAATTGCTCACCACTGCTGGGGAGGGGATGTGAATGATTGACACAGAACGAGGTCGCACGTGATTGGCCAGCTGGCAGAGAATTGTGCCATTGGACAAGGCCTCACCTAGATCCTCAGGTACAGCGATCTTCAGTCGTGACTCCAGAGTCTAGCAGAGAAATGAGTAGTAAGATTCAGAAGAACATTGTGAATTTCCAGAAATAATTGTATTTAATTATCTCTGAACTTAATTATAAACTTAGTTCTATACTCATTGTATAATTTTTTTTAGAACTACAAAAGTGTGCAATTCTCCATCCTTTTTTTAACTTTACTGTTTTGCCTATTTTAAGGACATTACAGATCTTGCCATACTAATCCAAAGCGTATTTACGTTATCTGGCAAGAAATGCATTTAAATTGCATTCAAAAGAGATGTATGGGGAAAGGTCAGATTTGAAGGGTAAAAGTCAGCTGTGGACATCTGTGAGACTGCTTGATGGACAGAGGGGGCTCTAGTGAGCAAACCATGAACTGGGCATACTCTGTGCATGCACCTACAAAACGGACAGCAGCTGGAGCAGAAGCCAAAAAAATCTTGAGTTCAGACTGCGTCGTACGGGTTTAAAAGATGAAGACATAAAGTTTGCATTGAGACGAGGAAAGATGCAGCAGCTCATCTCTGGCGTCAGAGAAGCAGCTGATGAGGGACTACCAGAACTTTGAAGAATCAACATCCAATTTTATTCTACATTGGTTGAGTAATGTTTTACTTTTTGATAAATATTATGTTACATAAAAAGTGATTATCGAGGTTTTGAGCCTTTGAGCTACAAGACCACAAAGCAGTCTTCAGACCAATTGTTAAGCAACTAAATCCTTAGGACTTAGGGCAGATCTGACTTACTTAACCTAACTGTGAGTAATAAATAAAAATTTTAAAGATGTAAAGGACTAAATGAATAACATTAAACAAACTAAAAAGTTTAACTGGAATTACAATAACACAGATGAACATACAACTTAATGAATTCAAACACTTGAGAGTTTGAACCGAAATTTCTGAAATGTTAACAAACCTCATTATATAAATATCAAAATGCATTACACAAAATACATCATTATTTAAAAAGCAAAATATAACAGATAAACAGACCTGTTCTTTATAACTATGAAGCTAATAACATCAAGAAATAGTCTGATGTGTATTGAAGGCATGCCGAATTATTCACCCACTAGGGGGCAAAAACAATGTGTGTGAAGGTGAGGAAATCAAAACAGCCTTAGCAATATTTTTTTCACAAGCAACTGGAAAGAACTCCATATTGTGACACTTTTGTTTAACAATACATTGTTTCGCCCCAATTTTTTACCATTTATTTTTGTAGAAAATTCTTTGTCAATCATATTTTTTAGGAATGGATGGCCTCTCTGCCCATAGTTCCACATTATGAAACTTTATAATAACTTTTAACATTCTTTGTGACCCCATGAAATAAACTGTGGAACAATTTTAATAAATGAAATAAATTAAAAAAAAAATACTATTTTTTTAATAAATTAAATATTAAGAATAAGAGATGAACTGCCCAATGTATTTATTTCATTAAAAGGTTTTAATTATTATAAAGCAGCTAAATAAAACACATTTTTGAATCAGAAAATGTGTTTACTGACCAAGCATCCATCTAACAATTTGGACCTTTATTTTAGTAGCAATACTTTTACTGGAAAAAAAATTTACCAAAGAAGTTAACAAATTTGAAAACATTTCAAACAATAAGAGCATCAGCAGATCAAGAGATGGAGAGAGCTAAAGCTGTAGAAGAAATGTTAGTACTTTCCGCAGCTGCAGCACATCTGTTCTCTCTTCTCGAGGCGATCGGAGTGTGGAGCGTGATTCACTCCGGCCGGACTCAGACAAACTGCTTCCTGATCCTGAATGACACACAGACACTCAGCGTTACACACACGCAGCGCTACGATGATCCTGCAGAACAGAAGGAATGTTTGGGACTGTGAGAGAATACCGGTCCTGACGTTGCAGCGTGAGGACGCACGGAACAAGAAGCTGCTGGGTTTGGGAGCAGAGGCTGTCGGAGAGCAGGACTTCACAGAAGAACCATCTATGATTTAAACATCCAGGATTCATGAACAGCTGAACTTATTCATCTTAAATGCTCACTTAAGAATCACAACTGTGGAAAATGCTCAGAAGAAACCCAAAAATATAATTTTTTGCCCAAGTGCACACTCTGAAATGTAATGATTATGTTTTTATACAAACTTAAAATGTATTAGAATATTGTTTCTTAATATAATATCTAAGTATAAGGCTAATTTCATACTTAATTAAGATTTGTGCAATGTTAAGGCTACTTTGAAGCTATTCAAAAGGTTAAATCAAAATCAAATTGTGAGATATTGCTCTAAAGCAGTCTTTGTTTTGATGATTTCATCCTGGATCAAAGAATCGATTACACCTTTTAAAATAATTTTTCCTAATAGTTGTACATATAAACTGTTACAGCTGATTCTGTATATTTAAAAAAGCTACTGTGTTAAAGTGTTTGCCACTTAATGGAGTTTATTGTTAATGGCAAAGAAAAAATATAATTATGCAGGGTAATCGGTTTTCTTAGTGACGAGATGACAAAAGCTGCAAAAGCTTTGGATAAGCTACTGCAAACTGCAAGCAAAATGGTTTTAAGCTCAAAGCCATTCTGACAATAACTGAATAGTTCAATATTCCTATAGTTAATAAAAAAACATAGTTGCACAAACTTACATATTTTCTGTTTCAAAACAACTTGTCTAGAACATGAAGAAAATTGAGGAATTTGTTAAAACACTGCCCTCTGGTGTTCAAGCGCTAAGACAATTCTTTTCTTTATGCTTTATGAGGCGTTTCATGAGCTACACTAAACTACTAGCTAAACTACACTTGAAAGTTCTGAATGTGTATTGGTCATTTACAGGTTTCTAAAATTACTATTTCCACAATAACAAAATTAGTGCCTAGGCGTTTTTTGTTAATATACAAAAATGAACAAAGTTTATATAACATTCTTAGATGTTGCTAAACGTTTTCTAAAATGCATTAAGTTTCCCCTATAGAATATTCAGACAATTATTTACATAGTAAAACAGGTAATAACACGACCAATCTTTGTTACCGGCATTTTAAATTTCACTGTTTTGATTGTGTTTATTTATGTTTTTATCATTTTTTTATTTTCTTATCATTTTTAGATTACTTTTCAATCAGATATACAAAATTTCTATTATCATATCATTTTAAATGAACTAAAACAGCATTTAATCTTATCTTCAAATTAACAATTTAACAAACTTTAAATAAAGCATACACGATCATCTAAAATTCTGAAATACCTCTAACATCTCACAAAGGTTCCTATATTTAAATGGATGTGTTGATAATCGTTTGGAACAAGTAAAATGTTTGTCTCCATAATAAGGATAACATCAAAAAAATCCCTTTGCAGTATTAGCAAGCTTCCAAAACACGACCTAGACTAATATTCTAATATTTAAAGATAAAATTAGAAAAAAAAATCCTTTGTCCTGAGCACTCTATTGGATTCAGAACCTCTGCTGTCATGTGGTTCAAATATTCGTGGGGTGTGTTTAGAATTGAATCTGATGTAAAATATTGGTAAGACATTTCAGTGAATGAAAACTTTCAAGAGTTTCTAAAAAGACATAGTGAGAAAGGGGGGGTGGAGAAGGAAGACAAAAAAAAAGTAATCTTAATGTTTTTAGCAAAAATTCTGCAGTGACTCACATACATCATGCTCCCTCATTAAACATACTTGCTTCTCTCACAAAGGTATGTGTTAGTATCTTTGCTGTAATTACCATCAAACATAAACTACGTTCAAACTGTAGGTCTCAAGCAGCTCTGATTTTTGTGGTGAATTTTTATTTTTTGTTTTTGTTCACATTACAAATAATATGCACCTGCTATCTTTGTGCATGTGATAAGGTTTGATAAGGTCCTATAGCTATAATGTGACACACAATCATAGAATAATTGGAATAAAAATATCCAATAGAGGGCACAAATGGGCAAGAAGTATAAGATTTGAGTCCTGAACCCAACCAAAGTGTCAGCTGAATGTTTAGAAATGCTAAAACGTATTTCTACTAAACGCAAATTTAAGGAAAGAATATTTTTTGTGCAAATCATACGCTTCAATTTTACACATTTAGAACAAGTTTTTTTGCAACACTTTTTGTGTACCTGGACGGCTGACAGAGCGCTGAAAAGATACCGAATGAGAAGATGGAGGAACCTGGTCTACACTCTGACAAAAAGAGAAATAAACAGTATTAAAAATGTTTAAATAAACATTACACATCTAGTAGAGCCACTCACAGCACATCTATGTTTCAAGCCATTTGGTGGAGAACCGCTCTCCGAATCACCACTAGAGGGAGACATAGATCAACAGTTAGTTATTAACAAACCATCCAACCCACAGAATCTTCAGTACAACAATACGAACATATAATTACATAATGAAAATCTATTTTACCTAGTTTGCTTAGTAATTCATCTGCTTAATTTCATTAATAGTTGATAATACTTCTCAATGGTTGAGGCTACCAATAAGATTGAGCAAACAAGCATCTTACCCTGAAACACTTCCTGTTCCGTGCTTTGTAGTCACTGTCATCTCCAAGTTACTTCCTGTTTTTACAACCACCTTCTGCAAACTAAAACATCATACATCCACACGAATATCAGTTGATGGGACCGCAGCACACATAACAACAATCTTACAAAGAACTTTTGGAAAAGGCTTTGGATGATCTGTTTTACAGATAAGTTAAAAATACATTTAAAGTTTAGTTCATGTCTTCTGTGCCACATTAAAAATTACTCCATATATACCAGACTTTAACCATGCTTTGTCCACATCAGAAGATATTTCTCAGAGACAACAAGGGAACCTGATTATCCTCTAACATGTCAGAAAATAGCGTCACGGTGGCTCAGTGGGTAGCACGGTCGTCTCACAGCAAGAAGGTCGCTGGTTCTAGGCTCGGCTGGGACAGGTGGCATTTCTGTGTGGAGTTTGCATGTTCTCCCCGTGATCATGTGGGTTTTCACCGGGTGCTCCGGTTTCCCCAAAAGTCCAAAGACATGCGGAATAAGTGAATTGAGTAAGAACGATTGTCCATAGTGTTAAAGTGTGAATGAGTGTGTGTGAATGTTTCCCAGCGATGGGTTGCTGCTGGAAGGGCATCCGCTGCGTAAAACATATGCCAGAGGAGTTGGCGGTTTATTCCGCTGTGGCGACCCCGATAGGGAACAAAGCCGACATGAAGATGAATGAATGGATGTCAAAAAATAACTTTTTGATATTAAAATTTGATATGTAAGTACTTAAGTAAGAAAATGGTGTCCATATTTCTTAAAAAGAGCACCTGTTACAACTGCAAGGGAGAATGTAAGAAAATTAGCCTAAAAGTCTTGATATCTTCTTATTTTGGTTTTATGTCGGGACTAAAGTGCATATCGCCACCTAAAGTAGTGGATGGCAAACAGCATTACAATCCACCGAAACATGTTTATACGGTGTTACAAAATGATTTATATGTTACCAAGAGCCTCCTTCATTTGAAGTATGGACATTACCCATAGTCAACGTATAATATGAGGACAGTGTCGAGTTCTCAGATTCTGTCAGACTCACGTGGTGGATCGTTCCCTCTGCTGCTGGGCTCGTTCCCTCTCCTGCCAGACCAACAAGTTGCCAGGTCTCCTCCGTTCCTCTAACGTGGGACTCGATGGTGAGCCTGAGTCTGAGCCATCTCCAAGCACATATATTCTAAATAAACAAAAAGGGTTCATTTAGTTGGATTTTTTTTGAACCCCTAAATTAACCGAAAGGTAAATAAATTCACATTTTGACCATTACTTATAAGATCTACAACAAAAGCTAAGTTAACCCCGCACTTAAGTTCCAATATAACTGTGCATTGTTGTGCTTCTTTTTTTGTGCCTTTGTTTCTAGTTTTTTGTTTTCATTTCTTTTATAAAAGTTCATTTCTCTATGCTCACCATGCAAAAGATTTTTACATGACTTGGCTAGATAAATCTGAAAACAGTAGTCACTGAGACATCACTTTAAGATATTTTGTTTTGAATAAGAGGTCCTTGTACCCAGGCAACTTATACACACATTTCAATAAGACTACTTTATCAATGAAGCAGCACTTCTACTTAGCTACTGTCATAACGCTGTACAAAGCTGATGAGTTTACTGAGTAACTAGAAGATACTCAGTGACCGGAAAACTACGAGAGGAAGCTCACTGTTGACTTTTCCCAGAACAGAGTGACCTTGCACGACTGCAGTGGAAGAGCAGAGCACTGCTTGAACATCTCTTGTTAATCAACAGAAGGAAGTCATCACAGCCTTTAAACAGTACACAAATGTGGAACTCTGTGTGTCTGTGTGTCCATCTAAGCATATTTCCTATCCAGAACTTTTCCAAATTACTTGAAGTGTTCCATCCAGCTTCCTTGAGAGCGTAGCGTCTCCCCCTCGTTCATTCATCAAGCTTATGCACAGACTGCACAGACTGCGGACTGATCTCCACCAGCTGTATTCAAATGCATTCAAATCAGGCCACTCCGTCATATGCTTGCACTCTCTGATTTTCCTTCATTATTAAATCTGAACGGATTACAGTAGACTATACAGTCTCTGTAGAGTTTTTAATTTGCCTCTAGAACCAATTAGAACACTTTAAACTGAGACACAAGTAATATAAAGTGATCCTAACATCTCTCTTCCTCTCTATGTAGTCTCAGAATGCAGGTCGATGTGGAGATCAGAAAACAAATATCTGCTCAAAAGCCTGTTCTTCCTTAAGCGATTTGATTGCATGCTTTATGCGTATTTTACATAACACATTCAAAATAGTCAGTGCACAAAGCTTGTGGTTTTTAAAGGACTTCACAATATGTCTGCGTGAAAGACTTGGACTATGAACAGCTTTTACTCATCAGAGACTAGCCTCTCGTTTAAATAAATAATCATTGAGTTGTGTTTGCAAACAAGAGAGGAGAAGGGAAGCTCACCTGCTGCCGGTTGAGTCGGGGCTCTGAGATGGTGTGCTGACTGAACTTTCACTCTTTTCCTGTCAGAGAAATAATTACATGAT
This sequence comes from Danionella dracula, assembly GCA_900490495.1. Taxonomy (NCBI): domain Eukaryota; kingdom Metazoa; phylum Chordata; class Actinopteri; order Cypriniformes; family Danionidae; genus Danionella; species Danionella dracula. The sequence goes on from UELW01000578.1 coordinate 1,919,692, forward strand.
CTCAATATGTTTTCTTTGTTGAGCCTGCTCTAAAATAACAACACATTTTTGTCTATTTTAAAGGCCCATTTTTAGGCATTTAATTGAATCATGAAGTTAAAAATGTGTGATTACTGGAATTCCTGGAACTCATGACATTGTACCACTTTATTATATGATTATATAAAGGTCCAGTTGGTAAGAAAATTTACTTTTCATCTGCTTCTTTGTCTCTCAGTCATAATACATTAATAAAGTTACTCTCTAACATCATGTATCATTACAATACAATGTAATACAACTTTATTTATATAGCACTTTAAAACAACATAACTGACCAAAGTACGCAAATAAAAAAAAAAAAACTCACGCACAACCCAAAAGTGTGAGTGCTATTCTGTTATATACAAACATTGAACCAGAAACAATAAACAATATAACAATAAAACATAAATACAAACAGCAAAGCAACACCTCAAACCAAGTTAAAAGCCAAGGAATAAAAATGTAAAAAACCTGAAAAGTAAAGATTTAAAAACTGACAATGAGTCTGCCTGTCTGATGTGCAAAGGCAGATGATTCCACAGCTTAGAAGTGACTGAAAAGTGATCTCTTCTAAGCTTCCTCTTTGTTTTTGGGACCACTACTAGTGAACGCTCTGCTGACCTGAGAGAGAGAGAGGGAGCATACGGCTGAAGTATGTCAGCAAGCTACTGTGATGCAAGACCATGAAGGCTTTTAGAAACAAATACAAGAATTTTAAAATCAATATGAAAACGAACTGGGAGCCAATGAAGTGATGCTAAAATCAAAGTAAGGTGGTCATGTTTTTACACCAGTTAAAAGTCTAGCAGTAGCGTTTTACTAGTTGCAGTCAGGCAAGCAACTTCTGACAAAGCCTGGCATAAAGAGCATTGCAGTAGTCTAAACGAGTGGTAATAAAAGCATGGATTAAAATCTCAAAATGATGCCGAAAGACGAGTGGCCTTACTTTGACCCGCTGTTTCAACTGAAAAAAGCTTGACTTAATAACTGAACTAATCTTTTGCACAGATTTTAGAGCACTGTCCAGTTTCAAACCCAGATTAGATTGCTGTAGGTTTCACACATTGATTAAGTAATGCCGCTTGAACATTCATTCTGTAGTAATCAGTAGGCCCAAACAATATAACGTTAGTCTTCTTATCATTAAACAGACACAGAAAATGTATTTTATGAACAGAAATGATTCATTGAGCAATTTCTTTTTGATACAATTTGACTTCAATTCATTGTCAAGATTCAGTACTGAAACAAGACGTTCCCAAGATGCGCTCAAAACAGGATTTGTTTCCCCATTTAAACTATGGATTAAAATTTTTTTTTTTTAAATGCAAGAGGTAAATGAATGAATCAACAGAACAAATAAAGAAAAAAAGGTTAATGACTGATTTAATCCTAAAAATTTAATCAAACGTGAGTACAATATATTGTTTCTTAGTTACAGTTATTTTCTAATCTCCTATTTAGTAAAGACATAACTACACAACCAACATTCTACAACATTTCTCAGTAGGTGTGTGGATGTCCCAGATTTGGTTACATTCAAAACAGCAACAAGAACCTGTTCATTTTGTTGTCAGCTTGACATTTAAATAGATTTGACAGAATCTCAGCCTAACTTTTATAAAATGTGACCTAAAAATGATAATTTTAATAATAAGGTAATTGTTTTTAGAGAGACATCAGTGAAAAAGTATAAAGAAGTAAAAATAAAAAAAATATTTATATTTCGTAAATTACCAATAATCCTATAGTTAATTACAGCATGGTTAAAGAAAATATTTTGAACATTATTTTAATTATTCTTGAAGTGGTTTGGGAAAACTAATACAACTACACATTTTTGGTTGATTTAAAACATAAAAGCATTTTTAAATATTGAAGACAGCATATGTGCAGTAAGTCCACTTCACCTGTGGGGGCTCTGGACTGAAGGGACAACAAGTCTTCTCCTCTTCATTCATTACATTGTTGATGAAGTGCACTTGCTCCAGCTCTCCATTCACTAGAGCGGGACAGAAACATTTTACAAGCAAGTTCTTCATCAACTGTTCAGAACACCATTTTAAGGCAATTGTAAGCCTTGTCCACACATATTTTTTTACAAAAAGATTTCTAACTTTTGGTTGCTTTCTTTCAATATATAGTCAGTTTCACTCCCTTGAAAGCTGTTTCTGATACAATCCCAAAAGCTAATGACATGCTAGCAATTGAAAGTCTCGTAAAAAAAGTGTTGACTGCTTCCAAACAAGGCAAAAACGTCAATTTTGCTGTCTGCAATTCAACACATAGTCTGTAATTTAGTCACTTCGACTGGAGATGTTTGTAATAACGATCTATGTGGATGGAGCTCTATTAGCTTCTGATTAACTGAACATATGTACATTTTTCTAAAATTGTGTTTTTGAATCTGTGCATTAATCCACTCTTTTCTTCAAATCCACTGCAAAACTGATCAGTTAAAACAGGCAACCACGATAAATTAGACTTACTATTTCTTTTACATTTTTCTTTGTCACTAAAAAAGCCAGTCTGCAGATGTTGTAACTATTACCTCTGGGTGTATCCAGTAAAGTATCTCTCTCCTCTTCTTCCTGAAAATTTGAATGTTCACGGGAAATGTCAGTCAAGCGCAGCGACCGCTCAGAGAAATCATCAGCAGACTAGAAGGAAACACACACCTCGACATAAATAGCTGCTTGTTTCATCCAAACGTATAATATTTCCTAAGGCACAGTCAATGGGCTAAAACTTTCAACAATATGCTTTTGTCTGGTGTATTTCATTTAATACTATACATACTTATTAATAAAAAAAGCTGCAATTCATGCTTTAGGTTGAAAACTCTTGAGAGGAGCAGCTGGCAACATCATGAACTGTTGGCAACATCATGAAATGTGCATTTAAACTGTAAAATTTGGAACAGACAAAAGAATCGTCGCTTTTAGCATTAGGGTACACTTTTAAGTAATGTGCTTATTCACCCCTGCTTCGAGCTAAAAAAAACAAAGATGAAAGTTGGCCAAAGCTATGTTAGCCAAAAGGTGCAAAACAATTCAAAATTATGAAAAAAAGTTAAAACACAATTACAAGTCGACAAAAAAGTAGTATTTCAGAAAACACCAGTAAATAAGAAATCAAAACAACAATTTAGAGACAAAACAAAATCAAAAGCACATTAACAATTAAAAAAACACGACAACAGTACGACCAGATGGAAAGGGTGTGTACCATTTGAGAATTGAATACTTGGCATTGATAGGACAACACTTCTGTTAATCATGAGTGCTGAAACAAATGCCTTTGTGACTATTTCTGTTGTCATCCTTTGACCTTGACTGTTCAAAGATCCAGGTTTGACTCAATCATGTGTTGTGGTCCTCAGACCAAGACCTACAGCCAGAACTGTAAAGCTAGAGCTTTGAGAAAGGGAATGTCCCAGAGAGGTGTCCCATTGCCGCTGACTAACGAGTCTTCTGTCAATCAAACTACTGAACAAGTGACAGGGAAAACTTTTTTTTGACAGAAAAGTTAGACCCTTTCCGGTTGGTCGACATTTTGTTGTGTTTCTGAATTCTATTTTGCTTTCACAATTGTGAAATGCTAAGCACCTCTGAGCCACTGTACAAAGAACATGGGAATACATATGAATGTCCCTAATTTTTCAGAGCATTTCTTTTATTTAACCCATTTGAACATAATGTAAATTCGCAGATCACTTTATACCTCATTTCCTGACCATCTTTTGCTTCCGCTGTCAACACTATTAAAGCCAGAATCCAAGCCACCATACTGACCAGGGAACAGGTCGTGATCCAAGCTGAGAGACCACACACAAACACAAGACAAGAGGCATTAGAGGAGTTCCTCTGAAGTGAAAGCTTGTCATCACTGATGATGATCATCTCTCACCAGCTGTTGAAGGCGGTTGGCCGCAGAGCCTTCTCAAACTGGTCCTGAGATCTTTTGCAGGCCTCCATGTTTAGAAATTTAAAGATGTGATATTTTCCTTTGGAGCAGATCTGGGCGGGGGGCATCTGGAGGGGATTGTTGTCAAGGTTGATGCTCTGGAGATGCCGCAGATGACGGTAGCACACAGGCACATGGGATATACGGTTGCATGACACATCCAATCGGACGAGGGGCAACTCGGAAAACTCTGAAATCAGAGAAGGAATAGAATTAAATATTTAAAACTTTAGAATGTCTCGTTTCAGTATCAGAGTGACAATAAGACTCTCTGGCAAACCACAAGACCAATCCAAACTCCTCTTTAAAGTCAAATCATTTCCAATTTTCATCTCTCAACCAAGCAAACTATAGCGGTGGTTCATGTTTAGGCAACTTATTGGAGAAAAGCACTAAAACAGGTTTACTAGTTTACATTGCTTTCACTCACTCAAATTTTTTTTTTTTTAATTCTTGTATGTTGCTCAGCGGAATGTTTACCTGTTCTCATACACTTCCCTATTATTTCTTTAAACTAACACATTTAAAGCCCATTTAAACTAAAAAGGCTACAAAGAGGCACATCTTAATTCATTTTCACACTAAGACAAGAAGTGTGTTTTTGCGAGACATTTACATTTGTTAAATATAAGATTGAATCTTGAATCAGTGAGGAGAGAGTGGGTATTGTAGGTTTTGCGTTTGGGAATGATCCACTGTAGCAGCTTGGAAAAAGATGTTTCATGTTTGACATGGAAGTTCAAATATTTAAACTTTGGTGGATGTTCACAGTGAAAAAGGAGAGTGAACTGAGATTTTTTAATGTTTGTCCAGGGAATTTCACATGAACATTAACACTCAAGATCATTTTTGAAAACAAAAGCAGATATACTTTTTGTACTTCTTGACGCACCTAGTTATGATGCTGTCAAAGGGGACCCTGAAATTGCAATTTCAATGACCAATTTTCAATGGGGACATGTATCAAGGACTGCAACATCCAGGGTCTCCAACAGAACCACCTCCAGGACAGGCTCCATGGTCTCTCCCTGAGCCATCCCAGAGTTTCTGCCTGAGCCGTAGCTACCTGCATAGTGTCCTTGCTCCTTGCTGGTTCCAGAACCTCCTCTCGGGTTCTCAGCCAGGTCTACAACATCCTCTCCGCTGGGACCAGAACCTACTCTTGGGTTCTCAGTCAGGTCTACAACATCCTCTCCGCTGGGACCAGAACCTCCTCTTGGGTTCTCAGCCAGGTCTACAACATCCTCTCCGCTGGGACCAGAACCTCCTCTTGGGTTCTCAGCCAGGTCTACAACATCCTCTCCGCTGGGACCAGAACCTCCTCTTGGGTTCTCAGTCAGGTCTACAACATCCTCTCCGCTGGGACCAGAACCTCCTCTTGGGTTCTCAGCCAGGTCTACAACATCCTCTCCGCTGAGACCAGAACCTCCTCTTGGGTTCTCAGTCAGGTCTACAACATCCTCTCCACTGGGATCAGAATCTGATCAGACCCCTATGAGACCCCATTCTCCTTCTCTTGACCTTGTTTAGTGGGGCAAGGAGGCAGTTTAATGTTTGGTCAGTCACTACCCCAATTTAAAGTATATGATCATGGTTTGGATTCTGTTCTTTGTCCATTGTGTGTTATGTACTATTCCTTGTTTGTTGTGTTTACAAATAGTTTGATTATCTTCCTGGTGTCACATTTTTAGAGTTTCGATATTAGTTTGCTCATTTGTGTTCAGTTAATTACAAACGCAAAACATTTTGCAAAAACAAAAGCTGCATTAGATATTTTTTAAATATATGAATCCATCAGCAACCCATACGCAATCCATATGCAATATTCAATATAAAAGGTCTAACACATATATTATATGCCTGCTGTTCAATTTCTCACATTCTTCTCTCGCATATACCCTTGAGGCTCTTGCGTACCCCTAGGGGTACTCATACCCTGGTTTTGGATCCCCTATCCTAGGGGATAACAATCTGTGTCCCACCTGTCTGAAATATAGTCGAGTTGTAAGAATGAATGCCCAAAGCCATCTTTAACATACAAGGTGTTATTTGTCAGAAGAATTCACTTTAAACTAAGGTTTATTTTCAAGTGAAATGTTTTGGAGAGCCTGTAATTGCTTAAACAAAGTAGCATACATTTGAAGAAAAATCAAGAACATAATTGACCAGTTCGTGGTGTTCAGTCAATTCAATTAAGTGTGGGAACTAACTTTAGCGTGGACTGATCAGAATTGAAGCTATAAATTTACTAAAAGACCAGACAAACATTAAGACAGCTTTTTAAATTAAACAATGATATCCATTCTGTTTTAAAGGATGTAAACGTATTTTGTTTGACAACCTAAAAGTAACATTAAGGTTAACATTAAAATGACATATTCTCTTGAGCTTGTGCTCTTTTCTCTAAAACAAATGACACTTGGTTAAACATTTATCTATAGCTGAAACTTGAGGAAAAACTCAAATATTTTTTGACTATTGTATTTTATATAAGTTATTTTGCTATCGTCTCAACTAGCGTACTCAACATTCCCACAACGCCTCCTTGTGTAAACTTCATTGTATATTTTAGAAAGGCTGTTTATTAAGTACGGTGACTAGCATGTCTCACCTTTGTGTATATAATTCTACTGCACTACTGCAGTACATTATCACTTTAATAAAGAATAATGAATTGCGTCTTTGGATACTGACCTTCCGGTAAAGTTGTCAGCTGGTTTCTTCTTAGATTTAAATCTCTCAAACATTCTAACTGACCCAGTTCAACAGGCAACACCTGTAGCTCATTGCAGCTTACATCCTGGTGGAGAAAAAGAATGATTGTCATGTAGGAATCAGGAATTGACATGCATTATTTTACAGTATTTTATCCCATCTGCTTTGAGTGTGTTCATTATACATGCTTAAAACACTGCTCTCTGAAGTTTTTCGCATAAAAGACTTTTAATGGATCACAAACATTTTAAGGAGACAACTTATTCTTGTTGCTCATGGCCTGCTTTTTAAACATCACATTGAAGTTGATATCACAAGGACTTTTTGAATTAAGACCCTTTAAATCAATGCAAATGCCTCAAAGTAAAACGCTATTACAGAGATCCAAAACCAATTTGTGAAATCCAATTTTGGAGAACATCTAATCTTTTCACATGTTGAAAGCCTAATAAATAAAGTGTTTCAATTGTACTAGCATAAGTGGTGTAGGTGGGGGGCATCATTATGGGCTACGGACCTCTGGGACCATAATTAGAGAATTCCAGTAAAAAGGTTCATTGATGATTTTAAAGAACCAAACAATACAACATTTTTGTGACACTTTCACCAACTATTTTGTTTTTCAAAGATACACTAGTATGTAGTGAGACATTATTACAGTAGAAAATCATGTTCTTAACTGGTCTATAGTATTAGTTAACTATACAGTAGGTGTTTGAGAGGCTTATGAGTAGATCAGTGTTGGGCCCTTATAAATAACCAACATTTGCATAAAACGTGTGTTGTTCTATACATACCAGCTGTCGAAGGTGTGTAAGTAAGTGTATAGAGGCCGGTAGGACTGGTAACTTGTTGTTACTGATGATGAGCACTCGGAGGAGAGGGAGTTGACAAACTGATAGAGGAAGAGTATGCAGCTGGTTGCGGCTACAGGAAAGAAAGAGAGAGAATGACGTAAGAAATACTAATATACAAAACCAAAATAAACATTTTCCTTGTTTTGACATTTTTCATTAGAAAATAACGGTTTCTAACCACATTTGTACAAGTATGAGTGAATAAAGATAAACATTACTTAACAAAATAAAGATTGGAAAACCCAAAAGTATTTGAAAGGATCTCATCTTAAACTCATAACAACAAATTCCTAGTCCATGCATGAGTGCAGTCATTAAACCTAAAGTAACGTCTAGATTAAAATTAATTCAATGAATCAAGCATTCTTGTTAAAATGTTTAGGAAAGTTGTAGTAACCCATGTGAATGATTTCTATTAAGAGTTTAAGACAGCATCATAACACAATAAAAGCACTTGGCAAAATATGAGAGGTTCAGCTTCTCACATGTCTGTGACTCAACAGAAAAGACAACAGAACTCGTCAAGACTATTCAGAGAAGTGGTCCTCGAGTAAGTCCACAAAGAAGTAATATCCAACTCTTCTTATTTCTGTTATATTCTTTTCCAAATCTGAAGCAACTTTTATTTTTATAATGATTTCAATGAATTCTCAGTTTAATCTCAACTGTTGCATTTAAAGAAGCTTATCACAAGACATGTTATAACAAAAAATAAAAACAGTCATGTTAATTTCTACAGTCCACAATTGATTAAATTTATTCAAGACAACAAAGCAGTAAAGACCTTGTCGCCAGTTCTAACACCCTATATGTGAAGCAGGGCTTCAGCAGTAGTTTTCTGCAGCATATTGGACACTCCAGGTGTAATTTTTCCAAGGCCAAGACGGGAGCATATCAAATAACAAACACAGGTTCAGGGCTTGTGTCACTGTATTCAGCATTCAGCAGATATGTCATGTATACTCCAAAATTCTATCTAAGAGTGCCACAAGGTTCAGTTTTAGGTCCTATATATATTATATAAGAATAAAAAAGTCCAAGCAATGATGTGTTCTTTTAAATATCAGACTAATGGTACAATGTTATTATATTTACATTTTCCCTAATTCACAAGTTAGTGTATGATTTCTTTTTAAGTTAAAGCTAATTTTATGTAATGGTTATATAAAAGGTAAATAAAAAGTCAAATATTTAATGCAAACTTGAGTACTTGCTCTTTTTTTGAGCAGCTACAGTGAAATGAGTTTAGCCTCACTCTGAAGGAGCTATAAATGCACAACTCTGTACTGAAGATTGCGTGTGTCTGTGTTTACCTGAGGTTGAGGTAGGTGAGGGCTTGCAGCTGGCACAGGCTGAGTGTGAGTGACCGCACACAGTTGTGGTACAGGCTGAGTGTCTCCAGAGAGACGAACTGACATACCTCCTCTGGCAACTCACACAGCCGGTTCTTTGACAGGTCTGAAAGACAAAAATAAATCACAGTAAGAAAAGAGTCAATAATGACCAATTAAAAAAGAGCAGACGTCAGTAGTCTCCTCAGAGTCAAAACATCACTAGTCCATGAAGATATTTGAGACAGCGAACGAAGCAACCAATCACAATCAGCATGTAGTCAATATGACCAATTACAAACTGACATCTGGACTAGCCCTTCAATCAAGCTTTCATCTTCTGCTGTCTGTTATAAGTTCCACTGTTAAACTCTGTTACAAGTGCTTGTGCTTGTTTTTCTTGTTTGTTTTTGTCATGAACAACTCTTGCCCCGTGATGAGTTACTCTCATTTCCATCATTGCATCTCTGTGTTCTTTCCTGTGTCTGCACAAAGTCATCATTTGTTAATAATTTCCTGTGATCAGTTTACCTAATATTGTGATTAGGAGTCAAGTCTCATCAATAAACTACCTTGCCATACTATGGTTTCCATGTTGCAGCAAATTATATAGACAAAATTGCTGTTTTCAAGAGAACATTCTGTCTTCAATTGGCTGTTAAATTCTTGGTTAGATCTAGCTTTGCTTCTGCCTTCAAGTGTGTATTTAAAAAGGAAATGCAAAAATACCGGTTATGATGCCGTCTGAACTCAAGTGTTCATTGGCTTATTTTTCAAATGCTGCCCTTGTAGTTGCACTGGGTATGTTAAGTTAAATGCTAAGTTCATGGGTTGCTCACTAGAGCCTTCTCTGTTCATCATACAGTCTCAAAAATATCCTCAGCTAACTTTTCCCTTACAATCCATTTGAATGCATTTTAAATATGTCTAGCCCATTAACACATTGTTAATTAGTACTACAAAATCTGTAACATCCTTAACATATGCATAAAAAGAAAGTTCAAAAAGGAATAAATCGCAAATTCTTGAAGTTATACGACAATAAACACAAACGATAACTCTAATAAGTCTAACAGACAGACCAGAGAGAGTCATTAAGAGATAATGCATTGTAATTTAGCTTTTACTGCATCAAAACAAAACATTGAATTATTACATTTTCATTTGGATTTATACTTAGCAGTGACATTTTAAGGTCTTTTCTAACAGAGCAGTGAATCACAACAAAGTAACTTATATATTCTGTCAAACCTTAACCACAATTTAAAGTGAATTAAATGTTTTGGTATTCTCTGACACACATTATCTGATATTTTGCCACACTCTTTTCTTTGTTTGGGAGTCATGGTAGCATACTATCTTTTACTTTAAAAAAAAATTATGCTTATACGGGTATATGCTTGGACAGGTCAACACTATAACAAGCTAATAGCCAATAAGCAGGAGCTTAATTTTTTTTTTACCATGACAACATGAAGTGCCATTGGGGTATGTTTGTTTTTCAGGATTTCAACTATCAACATTGACTCTCAATGATCCCACCCCAACTGGCCACCTTTAATAAATAAAATAACATCTTGTTGTGAAGTGACATCCATCTTTGTGAGGCTAAACCTGAAGAGGGCACACAACATCTTACAGACTCTGACATTTTCTTTGGGTTCAATTTACAACTAGCAGGAGAGTTGAGCTTCTGAATGCATCTGAAGCAACGAACACTCATCTATTGTCAAGCTAGCATGTGCTTCCAAAAATATATAAATCTTTTTCACAGTTTCTGCAAGTCAGGGACAGGAAACACGTAAACAGCCAAGTTGTTTTCTCAAAAAGAACAAAGATGTTTTTAATAGAAATTCAGATTTTGTCCAGTTTTGGCTGCATGAGAGGAAATGATCCTTCGGTCTCAATATAGCTCTGACAAAAATGAGTTCCCTTCCAGTATTTTCAAAGCAGACAGTGGGTGCTCTCTACAGATAGAGCTGAAGCACTCACTCCCTCAAAGAATCTGCTCAGAGGGTCAGGGAGTATTTCTAGAAAGAGAAGGATTTTAATAATAGGGCTGAGAACGCACATGTGACTTCAGAGATAAACTGCACTGAAGTAACCAAACACAGGTTGAGGGTAAAGAAAGGTCAATGGGTCTACCTTTAAGAATCCTAGGTAATAGTTTTATTTTATATACCGTACTCCGTTTTGGATAGTGAACTAAACACAACTTTACTCTCACACAACATGAAAATAACAGCATGAGGAAGTGTGTTTGAGAGATTACACTTCTTTATAACTCTTCTTCCCTTTAAATGCTCTCCAACTATCTAACATTTTCTCCTTACCCAGATCTTTTGTTCAGCTGTTTAATTTGGCAAGGAAGCATTTCCCGCCTTTTTAGTCCCAACGGAAACTGAAAATTCCCAAGGGTGTCCCAGAATACATTGAACCCCATCCCTTGTGACTTAGCATTACTAGAAAACCTGAGTGTTTAAACATTATGTGTACAAACAGTTATGTGAAAATCCTTTCATATAACAATAGATCTTAAATGCTTACAAAAAAGATAGGAAAAATCATATTATAATGAATGTAATGACTAGCATAGTTTATGTTCCTAAATTCGAAGCATTAAGCCAAATTACCTAAAAAGATTTACCCTGTAACTGTTGAGAACTAAGTAGAAATTTTTAGGAGGAACTCTAAAACCTACTGTAGTAGGTTAGGTCGTCTCGAATCTTTAACAGGTCTTAACTTACAGTATGATACTATTGGATAAGGATCTCTTTGGTAGAGTTTTGTATAATTATTTGTACACTATAAAAACTGTCAATTAAAAAGAAAAATGTCAAATATAATATTTCTATATGTATACATATTTATTTATAAACACCTCAGCAAAACATCATTTTTGATCAACTTTGGTGGGCACTGAACAGAAAAAAACATGAACAAACATTTTGGGAAGCTTTGCATTTCACAGATTTAAATGAAAAATATTTCATCTGGAATTTACAGACAAATTAAAACTTTTTAAACAGTCACACAGTGTGTGAAAGTCTCTTATCCATAATTTTTTCCATGCACAAACTGACATGTACAAATGAATTAAAAGCTAGAACTATGGTTAAGAGGTTTACATTTAAAGAGAAATCGAGATCTGGGTGAACAAAATCACTTATTTTACCTAGCTGCTTTGTTTGTTAACTGCTAACAAAAATTAATGCTTAATTATTTACGAGTCCATTAATTTATTTTTAAAAGCAACAAATAGATGCACAAAGCACTTTAAAATTTGAAACACATCATTTATGTTTCATACCAAAGGAAAGGCCCCCTCAAAAACCAATAATAGGTTATATTTGAACAAATACTAGAAGCAAAATCTTTGGTATGGCAAGCAAAAACCTAATAAAGTCGTCAAAAACATTGTTAAATTGTGCATATTTCAAGTCTAAAATTTACTTTAAATACATTTAACAATTTAACAATTTAACATTTAACAACAACAACAATTAATTCTGAACATAAAACCTTAAGTAAAATCTCAGCTAGCCTTAACCAGCACACTTATCGCCATATGCTTACACAAAATACATTCTTCACATCTTCAAATTTCAACATGAAAGCAACACTGCTTTCAGTTTTCATTTAGCCATGTTTACAGTACTTCAACTTCCTGGAAATATGCATCCCATTCACTACAGGGGCTCTGTTACGCCCCTGCCTGAGGTCTCCTGTGGCAAATTTAGCTTCAAAGACCCACACAAATGATTATTATGGCAAAGTAAACAGCTCATAATCAAAATGGGACTTTGAAATAAACGTCAAGGTCTCTCTGTCAACAATTGTCTGCCTGCTAGCCTCCCTTTAGTGTAACCAAAGCTGCTTTTGCATCTGCTGTGTTAATCAACACATTCTTAAAACTCACCCACACCTCACTATGGCCTGCAGTCCTCTTATAGCCCTAAAAGAAGATTACACAGATTAGCAGAAAGGATAACAATAACACTGCTCCTTTCAGGCACACATTAGAGTAAGCAAGGTCTCGTTCTACTGTAAGCGGCAAAAAAGTTCTGTTTTACACTTGCTACCATCACAGCTGAGGTGAGACTTCCTGCTCAATGCTTGCTGCCAGAAGCTCAATCATCCCTGAGATTAACTGAAACATGACACTGTGTTTTTGTCCTCACACTGATATCGAGCAGATGTGTCAGGAACTGACTCATGTACTTTGTCTGAGCGAAACATGTATTTAAGCTGTTTTTTTTTTTCTTCACATTTCCATCCTTTCAAAGAGTGAATTCATTAGTCAAGGGTCTGTTTCCAAACAGGTTTCAAGATTACATGTAGGGGTTTGAAAGGTTTTCATTAAGATATCGGATAAATAATTGGTATTTAAAAAAAAAACACCCAAATGATTCCTAAAAGGTACTTTCATCTGTACTTTTGTTACAACACCCAAAGAGGACATCCGTTTTATTTTTGACAGAGTAGAGGAGCAATGACTATATAAAAAAATGTGGACGACGTGACACAACCTCCTGCAGGATTTGATCAGACAGAAAGAGATTACACAAGCGCATATGTGATTTACAGGAAAAAAGGCAGTGCCATTTTCCCAGCTCCACCTGGAATCTCACGCTCATTATTCCCATTTATAAAAAGTTACTTCATTAAAACGCAACCAAACAGATTTAGCATTTGTAAGACAACAAGTATTTTTGTAAGCTAACAAGCTTGGTTAGGTCTTAACTCTGTCTAATTTGACTTACCAAAAAAAAAAAAAACACTACCTGACCCTTTCTCAGAACCCTGAGGTATTGAACAATTTATAGCAGAACGGCTCATTTTCAAAACATAAACAAGTTCTTTTGGAAGTTATAATTGTTGATGTCATAAATGTTCTTCTCTCAAAGTGATGACAGCTAACAACCAGCACTGTACAGTGATTGGTTCAGTGTAGCTGTCAATCACATAACCACGGCAGGATTTTTTAGAAAACATGAGCCATACAAAAATAAATTTTAAAGTAAAAAAAAAAATCGAACTTTGTCTAATGTAAAGACATATATCATAAATAACTTAATTTATATAACCTATTTATCAAAGTTTGCTCCATCTATCATTTACTTTATACTATGGGGCAGAGTTAAATACAAAAAAATAAAATAATTCACGCACCTTGGAATCAAGGAGCAGGTTGTGTGAGACACCTGTAGAGAAATAGAAAGCTGAAAGGACAACTCGTTGCTGAGGAGCTACTACTGACTGACATGCAGTTCAGACTCCCATTGTAGCTCGTCGACAGGCAACGGTTGTTTTGCTCCAGCCTTGATTGTTCCGAATAAGAGTAAGTCAGTTTATTTTTTATGATATCAAAGACTATTTTGGTGTTAGGCAATGTAAAGCTGAAGCTTTCTGTGTTTTTTGTTTATGTGCTAGATCTTTTCATTATAATTAATCTGTTTTCTCTTGTTTTTTGTTTTTTGTTTTTTTGTTTAGTTAGAGTCAGGTAAGAAAAGTGTATTTTAGTTATGGAATTTGATTCAGTAATAGTTTGATTGTTTTGAATTTGTTTTTCTGATAAAACTGGTCCTTCTTTTCTATAAAAAGTGGTTTATTTTCAGTTGGGACAGAAAAAGAGTGGCAAATAAAAAAAAAATCTAATTTTATACATTTTCTTTTTTTTTCTTTTTTGTTGTTTGCAAATGTTACTGTTCTGCCTACCCCTTAAACAGGCTGGATGTAATAACACATACAAACAATGTTAAGTCATACCAGTAAATTCTTTATGCATTCATACTAAAGCCAGATTTTTGTTTCATACTAAAGTCATTGATTTTTAGAAACGTCATCAACATTTTTGTACTGAACCTTACTGAACAAAAAAACTTTTTATAACTTCAATAAATGTGCTTTCTGTGCAGGTGAGATTTTTTATTTTACTTTTCATGCCAAAGAGCTCTAACACTTGCAAACAAGCAAAAAAAGTATTGTATTTATTTAGTTATTATCTTTCAATGAAAAAAAAACAACACATTACACACATTACACATTAAAAAGTAATCTTATGCATTTCCTTTTAAATAAATAAATCTTAAAATACGGATTTGTAAAAGTATATTGAGATTTCATACATGTATTTCCTGAACATATTTTACTTTTATAAAAGTGCACATTTTTACCAGAAGCACTTGAGAAACATCTCATTCCTTCTCTTCATGTGAAGTAAGAACAATAATAAACCCTGCCTTGACAGGACTTGAGGGCAGAAAGTTAGAGTTCATGGGGAGAAGAGGGCAAATCCTGAAAGAGAGTGAGTCAATGAATAACATCAGCGTGATAAAAGGATAAAAGCAGTGAAAGCATGAAAACCATCCGGAACCGAGGGGGGTAGTGGAACACAAATACAAGGGCTACAGTGACTCATCACATTCAGCTTGGAAACACAAGAGAATTAAACCCTAATGTCTTCAGCACTCAATAAGTGCTGCTTAACTACATCAGAGAATTTATAGTTTGAAAAAAAGCTGATGGTTTTAACTCTAGCACTTGAGAGATATCTGAGTGGACCGGACAAATCGATCAGGACAACAGGTTCTTTTCATTATTCCTCGCTGCTGAAATTTGTTTCCTGACCTCAAACTATTAACGAGCTGCATCAATGAGAGAACTAAAGTACATACAGCTCAAGCACCACATTCCTAAAAAGCAGGTCTGATTTATACAAGCTTTTACCAAATGCCACGGTCCAGAATCCAATGGTTTACGTCTCAGAGCAGCAGAATAAAGAGCCTTGTTTTTTGAGGAAAGCTTTAAAAAGATTTGATTTTCCTTTGAGAAACATTTTGATAAACAGGAAAAGTTTCTAGATAACTGCATATTCATGATTTATCAATTACATAAGCATATAGAGAATTCTTAGATATTTTTTTTTAATGTTTGATGAGTTTTGAGTAAAAAGCCTAATTTATACAATTTTACTCATCTATTTCTAATGGGATTTATTCAATTATATCATCTGCTTTAACACAAAAGAGGGCTTAAAGATATTTTGACACATAAAATGGGGATGTCTGATTTTATCATTTGAAGTCTTGTCAGACGAGGATGAGTCCAGTAGCTTCCAAACAAAGCATGAAAATCCTTCAAGATGGTTTTATAATGCAACATAAAAAAGTATTAAAAACTAAACACCTCAAGGAACTAATCATGCTTTAAAATCTGGTACACAACTTGTGGAATTCTCCAACAATTGCATCTTTACTCCATTTAATTGCATAAGCCTACTGTTTGGATAAATGGTATCGCTGAGATCAAATAAATGTATATAAGCCAAGTATCGTTGTTGCTGTTTGTGGATGTTGGGATCTGCATCACAAGAGTATAGAAGGAACTTTCTTGAAAACAAGTGAGCTATCTTGAAGAAAAGTGAGAACTATCTGGACACCGATTAACTGAATTTGAGCTAAACAATCCATATTTGCAATTTTACAATGAAATTTGAGCTGTCCTATGTTTTTGGGGAGTGAATTTTCAAGCATCCGCACGGGCTTGGAGCACCTTATTTATTTGCTCATTTCTGTTTGGGTGAACACAAGGTAAGAATCTTCATAATTTCAAAAGTTTAAATATGCAGAATGTAAAGAATGATACAAATGTAGTCTCATTGAAAAGGTTGTCGTTGAAGTTTATTTGTTCCAGTCTAGGTCTTATGCATATTCCATATAGTTTAATGTAGTAGCGCCTGGATTCAAACAGTAAATATTATGGTTAATAAATTATTAGGTTTGTTTTACAGCATATTGTAAAGCTATTTTCAAAGTCTGATTTGGAGAGGTTCGTTAGCTTCTGGATGTAGACTGTCCACTGGAGATGTTCTAAGTCTCAGTCTCTGGTGATGGACGGTGTTCAACATATACAACTACAACTTTCTTGTAGATCCATAAACTACGCACCCATTGTCCAGTTAAGAAAGAATAAACAATCTATAGATTCTCATAAGAACTGTACTTGACGAGTAGAGTCAGCACTCCATTTGACTCTAGCTAAAACTCTGATAATGTTTACTGTATTCAAACATTTCCATCTCAAATGTTTAATTTGGGGAATTACGTTAACTTATCGTATACAAAAAAAGTCATAAAAACTTTGCCTCCTTTAAAACTTTGATAGTTTCTACATCAATAAAAAGTTCTGGGTCATGATGAATAGATCTTAAAACACAAAAAGGAATGTATACAGTTTTAATACAAAATAAATATATAAATGAATTATTTTGCTTTTGTTTGTGATGAGACTTCATAAGCAAATGATTTAATCAATCCATAATTAAATAAATCCATCAAATCACTTTCATTTCACAATCTCTGCACACAGCTCATGTGTTCAGTTGAATTGAAAAAAACAAACAGATTTTAGCTAGTTTAAAACAAGCGTACTATCTTCCAGACATTCTGGCTTTTGAATTTTGGTTTTAGAAAAGTGGAAGAATTGATTGTAAAAATGATATGATTTAGGGATTGTCCTTTTTCCAGTCTGTGAAGTTTTGCCAATGACAACAAAACCATCAGTGACATCACCACTTCACATGTGGTTCCCCAATCAACATGGTCTTCAAACTGTGAATGAACAGACGTGCCTGTGTTAGAGCGTCCTGTTTACCCTACTGTCAACAGCACAGTGCTTAGACTACAGAGTTATCTTTGTCTTTAAAACCTCCACAGAGGCCACTGCGGGTCAACACCATGGGTTTAACCAACAAAACATGTGGGGCCCTGGGTTATGCTACTAAACTCACCCAGTTTAGTGAAACCCTTTTGTGTTCAGTACTGATACATCTACATTGTGGTCAATCCCACATATTTTTCTTTCCTTAACTACACCGAACAAGTCCTAGTTAAACACAAGCACTTACTTTCTCTTTCCTTGAAGGAATGCACAGCAGTAGAAATATAACCTTCAAAAGACTTCGTATCTAAAGTTGGAGAGGGTCAAGTGACTTGCTTTAAAACACAATGAGTTGTAACGAGAGCTCAGGTTCTACTCCTAATTTAATTCCCAGACCCCGTTATTTTAAATTCATAGGAAGTGTCTGGTGCTGTTTCTGCTTCCTTCGAGGACAGAGATTGCATAAGAGGTCCACTGAAAGTTTTAATTCTAGTAATTGGTATCCGTGGAAATAAGAAGTCTTGTTACTGCTGATATCATTAGCAAAACTATTAAAATGCAAAAAGGTGCACTCAAAGTATGGTCTTCAAAGAAAACTGATATTGTGGGTACGATTCTTAAGCAAGACAAAAGCAATTGAGTTTCTAAGCAATTTAATATAAAATATCTAATAAAGGTTATTGTGGACATCTCCAAATGCCAAACTTGCATCCTGGTCTCATTAGAAACCAAGAGAGTGTGAGTATTTTAAATAAGCTGCTATTTTTGAACTCATTCTATGAGTACCATAATTTCCTGACTATAGAGTCCACCGGAATACAAGGAACACCAACTAAATTTTCATGAGTTCACTCTTGCTCGTAATGGTTTAGTATGGCAGAGCAATGGAGAAGTGCAGTAGGCATTGTAGGAATATTATAGATGGGACCATATGATGAGATGGTCAATGATCAGTTAAGCTCCTCCCGAACTGAAGTTAAGTGAATGATTAACCTAATAAAAAAAATAAAAAAATTCCTATCTTATGAACAAATTCAGACATAACACAAAACTCAAGAATCAACATTAAAACAAAATTAATATACTGTGTGTAAGACTGGCACCAACAGAAAGTAAACAACTCTTTTTAGTGGTTGGGTGGCATTACATTCCACAAATACACTATTATTAATGTCCCAGAAATTAATGTGATGAGATTGAACCCCACGAGGTCTGTTTTGCTGTTGTGGCCTTGGGTAAGCTACTTTACCCACATTTCCTCGTGTAGCTGTATGTAACTGGTGGGCATGAAATGGCATCTATGTTCTGTCAGACTGTCTCAGGGCAACTGAGGCAAGGCAAGGCAAGTTTATTTATATAGCACATTTCGTACACAGGGTAATTTAAAGTGCTTTACATTGGAAATAAAGAAAAAGAGAGTACATTAAAAAAGTACATTTAATAAAATCAAGCATTAAAAAGTCATATAAAATCTAACTGATTAAAAAACTGAAATTTAAAACATCGATTAAAACGAAGATTAAGATTTGAAGTCTAAAAAAAAAGGTTTTTCGGACGTTGGTGCTCAGTTGACAAAAGCGCAACTAAACAGGTGAGTCTTTAGCCTGGATTTAAACATGACTAAACTGAGGGCTACAAAGGTAGCTCGATACCCCCATTGTGAAAGTGGAGTGAACAAATAGTGCGGCCATGTGACAGCAAAGACTCCACCTACAAGCCGACATGTTTAATTTTGCAGGTTTTATTTATTTATTTATTTTTTTTTAAGATTTCAAGGTGTTCTGAGCTAATGGATGTGTGGTGAAATCCATGATCCACACTAAGGATTAGAATTAATATGTCAACAGTATGTTTTTACAGTTTACCTATAATAACTGTCCAAGCCGTCTATAACAGTAAGTGAGACGAGACTACTAGGATGGATGCTGTGCTACCTATTTTCCAAGCCATGTTTACGGAAACAAAAGAATCTGTCAAGATCGATTTACTAGTGTAAATAACTAGTGTAATAGCGTTACTAGTTGAACATCATTGTGTCTGGCAAACTCATTAATCTCATTTTAATTGATTTATTGCAACACTTCTTCTTTTCAAACTTAAAGGCCAACATGAGACAGAAAAATAAGCTAGGTTTCACCAGCAAGCTAACCCTTGGTTTATTGATAAACAGACCATTAACAGTTATTATGGAGTAGGTTTTTAAAGGCAGAAGTGAGTCTTTGTGTGTAATCAGGTTAGGCTGTGTGGTGGCAGTGACTGTGGTTGAGTGCTGACTCAAGAAGCTAGAAGACGCAGCTCTGCAAGAAAGGAGCTTGCATCTGTTACACAAGACATTGCTGTGAAATCCACCTTACTCTAGCAAGAGGAGGTTAGTGGATGTCTTTTGTTACCATGACTACCATACTAACATGTCCTACAACAACAGCAAAAACAGAGGCTAGTGGCAATCAAAACATGTTAATTAATGGTAACCAATATTCAAAGCTCTAAATGAATTGTCACTGAATAAAATTGCAAAACAAGTTTTTAAGTGGCACTATTTTATTTTAGATCAGCACATTCTGGCACAATTGTATTAGAAAGATTTTAAGTGCTAATCGAACAAATAACCAATTTATTATTGCTTAAAAAACACAGACAGCATTTCAAATATATATATATATATATATATATATATATATATATATATATATATATATATATATATATATATATATATATATATATTTAAAAACTAAATATTAATATTATTACAAGTGTTGTTTCAGTCTTTTTTAACTGCTTAATAGTGCAATGTCAACCTCAGAACAGCTAACAAATGTTTAAAAACCTGAAAGCATTTGCATGTACAAAACGGATCTTGTAGGAAGAACGAATCCCATTCCAACACAGACAACAAATGCAAATGATGCCCCACAGTGTAATTCCCTGAGCAGATTAAGTCATCTTATTATGGTCCTAAAAAAATTGTTAAAACTTTATTGGCAGATTATAGTCAGCCAACAAATAATACCATTCACAGCAAAACAATACATTAATCCAAAGTTGAACAATACAATTTCCAGAGATTGCATATAAACCGTGATCTCACAGTAAAATAATCCCTTTAAATGCCATTAAGTTAGTTCAAACTGACTCTAGTGCAGACCATGACTTTGTTTACCAGTCATTGAAATCATATCCATGTAATTATTTCCAATAACAGACTGTAAACAACACACAAAACACTACTGCAACCTTGGCAACTCCACATCCAATCCTAGGTAACTATAAACAACCTTCTCAAGTAGCAAGCACTAAACTCACATAAAAAAATTAACACTAACAGCCAGTATGATAATCCAGATTGTATTCTTACTAGATAATCTATGGTTGGTCTATGGCTCACTCTCAAATAAGCATTTTAACCCAGGCACAACAAAATACACACACAGTAAACACTCTCCAAGCCTCTCTAAAGCCTAATGGGAGATGGAGAAGCTGCCATCTGGACATGCTTCATGTTACATAAGGTTTCAGAAGCTGCTGTTCATAACTAGCGAAGCACAATCACCTTTCACTTTCGGATCCTAGTATCAGGTGTATGAGTATAAAAGAGAGTAGCAGACGTCAGAACCTATTCAAAAGATGATGCTAGATAATGTTTGTTCATTTAACAGGTCAAGTGTGCTGCGCAGATGGCCGTTCGTGAACTCCTACAGTTTGAATTGGAGTTGGGCTTACTGTTCAGAAACGAATATCTCTACAGTTGAAAACCAACAGATCATCATTAGAACAAATTTTGTACGACAATATGTACAGACAGTGGTTTTATTGACCAGTTGAGATTTCTGGTAGATTGTGTCTGCGTGTTTCTGTCTAGAGACATATTTTAAAAGGAAATAACTAAACAGAACATAAATAAAAAACAGAACATTCGTGTTCAATGTTGTTTTAATTTGACCAAGTAATCTAATTCTCAGTTTGTTGCAGCTGATTATAAGCACCAAAGTTGTTGTTTTTCAAGAGTCTTTCATAAATAGGTGAAACAGACTAATATAAACAAATGAAACAGACTAATAAGAATCCCTGTTGTAATCAGACGAATGAGGTTTTATATTAAGCATTCCATCATAAATTCAGATAAACGTAACATTCAGTGAGTATAAGTGGAGCCTTCTATGGGAAGGGAATAGCGTTCGCCGGAGGTGATTTTCCATGTGTTGAGGTAGGTTTCACATTTTTACAGTGGATTTAGAGTTCATAAATAAACTACAGTTATTTTAAAAACTGTGAACAATCAACCCTGATGTGGTTTATGTGTATAAAGCTAGTGAGCAGAGTGTAACGTTAGATAGTCCTCTGGTGCGAACATTATGCATCTTCGCCTTAACGTCATGCATTTAAAAATGAACTAACCATGCACAGCCGTTGTATAACCCTTACTTGTAAACTTATGTTCACAAATTGTTCATATTAAAGTGGTTCAAGAATTGCAAGGTATTTCTTTTTTTCATTCAGCTTGTTTGCCACCTCACTAGTGCGAGTGTATGTATCATGAAAATAAAAATGTTGATAAAGTAGTCCAAACAGGATGGAGTAGGAGAGTGAATATTATTTTTTATTGGATGGAGATTTTCTCTAATGTCTGAGCATTTACAGTTAGCCTAGACAGATGCTACCTGCAATACTTGACTGCAATACCTTAACATGAATGACAGAGTTCGAAGGAAATTCAGCAATATAACCAACATAAACTCTTCTGGGTGCAGACAGAAGGCTGTGTGGATCAACTTGGATTGTATTTTGTTATTGGTACCAGGCCAGACTATTCCGCTACAACAGACATTTACATTGCACCCAGAACAGAACAATAAGAAAAACTCCCAACCTGGTGTGCATAGCCATGTTTTGAATGTGTTCGGAACCTGAAATGCATTATTTGTTTAATCACACCGGGGGAAATGAGTTCCTTCAAGCTGAAAACATTTTGCTTCCAACATGCTAGCTCAACACTTCAGCAGTTCACAAATATGCTACCCAGTCTCCAACTTGTTTTTGAAGATTCGTGATGGTTTGGGAAAGTCTAGCTATCAAATGAGCTTTGTTCAAAAGCCAAAGCATTTTGAGCTCTGAAACGGATTTATTTTTGCTTTCTCAACAGGAACTTTTTGGTTCGTAGTTCACCCAATTTAAGAGATGTAAAAAAACAACTAGAAATGTTTAATTTGCTATTTTAAAAACCTATTTTATATGTATTGCTTTCCTATCCAATCAGTTGTCTTGTTTAAAAGTTAAGTTAAACATGCTGAGGTCATCCACAGCATAAATACAAAATTTTAAGTATGTTTTTTTTATATTTGTCTCATAAGTTGTTTATAAGTTATTTGTAAATCATGTTCCAATCTGAAATGGCTTTTAAAAAGCTGTAGCACACAGGTGTGATCAAAGTGCATAACAGAGTGCACATTGATCAATGAATGGCACTCTCCAAAAAATGTCCTGGTCAATAAATAGCCTCATTCATAAATGATGAATGCTGTGTAATGATGTACTAATTTCGCACATATTATTAAGCTAATTCTACACAGCTCTCAAGCAAATACATGAAAAACATAGCTTTTCTTGTAACTAACAATTTCTCCTCTTAGGTTCAAATGAATGCTGATGGCTATAAAAAAAACAGATGCAATGTTCTTGATGTCTTTAATAGAAATCTAAATCAAAAAGAGGGCATTGGGTCACTCACAGATGCTCGAATGCAAGCAAAGCAGCAGGATGTGGGCAGAGAAAAAAAAACCTAAACATAACACATCCCTGCTCAGAACTGATCGAGTGCCAAAAGATAAGGTGCCAAAGATGAAGCAGAAGAATAAAGAGGATAGAGCATTTTCAGCAGCTGCACCTAAACTGTGGAATGTCTTGCCTTTAGAAATTTGAAAATTCCTAGAAGCTTCCTTACTGCCCAGTTAAAAAACTACAAAAAAAAACATCTTAAATCTTAAGGTCTATTTTTATTCCTTGGATTTCAGCCTGAGAGTCTGTTATGTTTTATTTTGTTGCACCGTTTTATTCTTTTTACTGTCCTTGTTGGTTGTCTTTTTAGCGTCTATAAGAGTATAGGTGATCACATGTCAACCTGGACATTAGCTTCTTGTGGGGTTCCTCAAAGCTCAATTCTTGCACCCCTTTTATTCAGCCTGTACATGCTACCACTGGGTCAAATAATGCCAGAACTGCATTGTGCTTATGAACTTTGGGTTTTCTTTTGTTCCATTCATTTTAAAGTGTTTAATGTCTTATCTCTTGATTTTATCTCTGATCTGTTGTATGTATTCTTCTGTCTTCTACCTAGCTTTATCAATATTAAAATTTTATGTTGAAACTATGTGTAATTATTCTGGCTAGTTTTTCATTATTCTGTCTATTTTCCTTTTTGTAGTTATTGTTTGTATTTGTCTCAGTACAGCACTTTGTTCAGCTAAGGCTGTGTGAAAGCCCTCTAAAAATAAGTTGAAAGCTGACTTAAGTTAAGTGACCAACCGTTTAAATCAGCAGCATTTTTAACAACAAACAACAAAGAGTCCTTTCCCAAAAAGCTGCTGTAAATAGCCAAACTAATTAAATTAGACAAAAGCACAGTTTGAACAACCGTATAGCAGCTTTTTCTGCAGTAAAGTTGGAGATTGTCTATAGGAAACAAATACAAATTGAAAAGTATTTTCAAAGAAACAAAAATACATGTTACACAAACTCTTCTCCAGGAGTTCAATTTAACATTCTTCTGGCTCTGTTTTCATCAGAACTGCCATTTGCTGAGGGGAAAGTGATACAGCAATGATAAGTCAAGGGTTCCGAGCTGTCCTCCCCTCTCGAGATTTGAACCCTTCAGGCCATCTGTTGTGCTTTAATCAAGTGAAAGGAGAGGAAGAGAAAAAGAGAAGACAGAGGGAGGAGGGAGCAGAACAGAGTTTTTCAGTGAAGAGAAGAGAAGCAGAAGTTGAAGTCGAGGAGCGCACATCCGGTAACTATGAGCATAGTGGAAATGCAACAGCGATGGAAGACGAACAATCACTCTGAGCAGCAGGGCACATGTTGACTCTTACACAGCTGCCCATGCACACATACACACACTTGCTTTCTCTAATTATCTGAGATGTTCTAAAAACTGCATTCCAAACTTTCATATAGAAATGATCACAAGCATGATTCGTTGAAGGCGGATTCGAGGATGCACCATTTTGCTAATGCGCAGTAGGAGCGCTGCAATGTAAAAGAATAGGGGATGCTACGGCCTTGATGTCAGCGGTCAAAGACTAAATTAAAAACATGAGTACTAAAAATAAAAACTAGTGGCAACATTTTTATAACAGACAATTGAGGAAATAGTCTGTTTGGAACAGGTAAGACATTTTGCTGGAAAATATAAATATAGATAAATCCTCAACATTTCTAATTAATGTCTTAATTCAGTCCGGGACATTTTCATCATATACATCAACGTTATTGATGTAAAAGAGCTTGATTAATAAGAATCAGCATTCGAAAGCAAACTTTTGAATGTTATTCTGCACTCCCATCTCTGTTTTCAAAACCCAGAATCAGACCCAGTATGAACAGCTCATTATTCAAACAGCTATAACTCATTTAAAGCAAATTTTATTAAAGACCTCTTATACTATATTTAATATTGTTTATGTTTATAATCATTATTATATATAATGATGCCCCTCCTTGAGAAATAAGCACTAGACACCACAGAGCAATGTAAAAATATAATCAAGAGTCTACTTTAGCAGAGTTTATAAATTCCTGAGCCTCCAAGCTTTTGAGTTTCACATGGACCCAAGGTCAGTGCAGGAGGAAATTCTTACTTGCAAAAGAATGCTCTAAAAAACACACAATACACACAGTTTGTTTAATAAACTGAGTAAGCTATCTGTACAACTTGACAGCATCTAAGCAAATAACAAATTAGTGTGTGGTTGATCTGTTACGTAACCTGAATTAATCAATCCACCTCATGTCTATTTACCTGTGTAAACAGAATCTGGTGTTTGTTTGACTGGGAAAGGCAGACTGTCTACTCATGTTTACTTCCTGGATTGTCAGTTCATGACTTGAATGCTTGTTTGGGGAAATTATTAGATTCATTCAAGGTTGATCAAGCAGACAAACTGGGTAACAAACATTTACAATTATTTTAACAATGACTCAACAAACACACCTTTACATTTTCATTTAATATTTGACTAAATATATATATGCTTGGGGTGTAGTATCCATTAATCACTTACCCCCTGGTCATATCAGGCCCTTTATGGCTTCATTCCTCCTCTGACCATATTTTGAGGTATTATGGACATAATCCTTAAGGCTTATGATGGCCCCATTGGCACTCATGTCACCAGGATGTTCACGACTTAAAACATCATTTAAATTACCACCAAATTTCTCCATCTAATGTCAGGTATGAATTTAACTCCAAAATATTTTCTGATTGCAAAAGAAACAAAACAAAGACTGATATTTATAATGAGCTGACTTTGTATGAACAAACTTGTGTTAGGCTGCTTTAAAGTGATGAAGCCATTTTGTAAAATTTGTATGTAATGTTACAAACCAATCTCATCTACCAGCCCTGCCCACCTCTAATGATTGATAGGTGTATGGGTTGTTCATGTAATACCAAAACAACGGGAAGATCAGGCACAATTGCTCTATTCTCTAAATTCTCTAAAAGAATTCTCTAAAAAGTATTATGTAAACAACTATTTTTGCTCGTTATACATATATCTACAAACTACTTTCTTAAAATACACTTTCAGCACACAAGGACAAATTGTGATCCTCCACCAGGAAGTCAGGGGAAACGGCAATAATTTTCTGAATTAAAAAATATATTTCTTTACAGAATCTGTAAATTTGAGGAATCGTTTTGTTTTGTCAAGCAATGATGTTCAGGCCTGCCTAGTCAGGACCTCTAAAAGACGTGGCCATATTTGAAATAGTTTTGGAAGGTTTAAAGTTTATAGATCAGTTAAATAAATCTAGAAGTTATTGTAACCGTATTTACATATGTTAATAAATTGCATAAGCTTTTGCATGAAGCTCAGTTTTTGCATAAGCACTTTATGCACTTCATGTCTAAAATGTCACTCAAGTTGGAATTCGGTTGTGTTGATTTTAGTTTTTTAGCTATATGATGGTACTGAACAAGTGTGTTCTTATTTTTTCTACAATTACCATTCAAGTTCCTTTCAAACATAGCTCAGAGTTTCCTTGTATAGCAAACACCAAGCCTAATTATCAAAACCAAAATCTAGACACTCCTGTCATTTACTAGCCCAGACACAGCTATGCCTTTGGGCTAATATTGGACAGGAAACATTACAGAAGGGGGTAGCAGATCAATGGCAACAACCCATGAGGAAAGTGTCATAGTATTATAGGTCATTTACCAAAAAAATCCCCAAAATGACTGTAAAAGTTCCAACGTTGACCCAAAAAACAGAAACCTTCATCCAACCAAGAAAAAAAGAGAACGATCAGATCTGAGGACAGCATGGGGGGGGGGAGAGAGAGAGAACCCTGCTGTAGACAATGGAGGAGGGGTTATGCCGAATGGGGGAAAGAGGACGGACCCTATTTCGGGAATATCACGACAATGGCAGCAGCCCACGAGCCAGTTTTATTGAGAAAAAAGCCTCTCCCTCCCCTCTTTCTCTCAGCTGCTGAGAGGCTTAGTTGTGGTATGGAGTGTCTGTCTGTTTGAATGAGACACTGTGCATGACCACAACTGTGTGGGAGCCAGATGGAAAGAGATATTTTCACACTACTAACCAACTTTAGAAGACCCTTTAGTGCTTATGACCAAACAACAACACTGACCTTTAATGAAGTCTGAGTTTAACCATTCTAATAATGCAATTTTCAACTCATATAATTTACTGTTTTACACTGAAGGCCAAAGCAGTCTGAAACCTTCTCCTCACAGACTTAAGTGCTGATGCAGTCAACAGGGGCTGTATTATTACTCAGCTTAAGTGTGTATTAGTCTTTTTAAGGGGTATAAGTGGATTGATGGGAAGATTAATCATCAATCTCTGAAGCTCCAGCAGACCTGAACCTTCCTGAGAAGGATGTTTTCTGGTGAAAATGATGAGCTGGCAAGTGTGTTTGTGCAGACTGTGACAGAATGAACACTCACACTTAACCATCAATCTTCGTTTTCAAGGATTGGCAACAACGACTCTGTAATCTTCCCCCTACCTTAAAGAAAACTTAAAATAAACACTCAAGAGGTAACCAGTAATGTGTGAACACCACCTAGCAATCTACCTGCAGGTGTGGAAAAACGTTATAAAGACATTTTTTTTAAACACTGGGAGTTGGGATTTTTTTCCTTTTTACAAGAAGGTGCAAATTCACTTGAAATGTCCAGCACTCTCAGACTAATCCCATGGGGACACTTGGATTGGAAGTTATCAGATGTACAGTACAGTTACCAAGACAACCAGGTCATCCGTGCAGAAAATTGATGTGGAAAAATACTCAAAGGAAAGGAAAAAAAAGAAGAGATTGGAAATTCTAGACCTTAACCATGAAGAGTTAAGAGATTCAGAGTCTGGCACAGGTTAGAGGTGACATCACTGCAGGATCAGATACAATGTCACGAAAAAAACTTAAATGCAATGATGTAAGATTGTCAAAATCATATAAAATAGGCAACTTAACAAGGCACACAAAGTGCCTTTTTATTTAAAGGAACTATTGAGTGAATTTGGCTATTCTTTTGTTGGATTATTCACTTCATCTGTATAATGTGCATCACTGAATGTAAATGTGGAGAGATAAAGGGATTACATCGTTCTGACATTTTTAAACCCCACAGACAACTGATGAATGAAGTCACAATAAATGCTTGTAGAATTAAGTTTCAATTATTTACAGAGCAAGTATTTCTAAATTACTTTTTTGGGAGGCTTCCCCACCATGTTCTATACCTGGTAAACATACTTTTTTTGATCATCAATGAGATGAGGTTCCATGAAGCTAGCTGAGTAGAGCCGAAGTACTACTTTTTCTGACTGGAAAGACAGATGTGACATGACATCTGATTGATCACTGATTGGTCAATAGCTAAGCTCAGCGATTGGCCAGAGGGAATGTAGCGAACTTGACTACAATATAGTGATACCTCGAGATATGAATGTTTCATGTTACGAAAAATCCAAGATACAAAAGGCCATTCGAAGAAGATTTTGTTCCATGATAAGAAAAAAATTCCAAGATAGGAAAAACCTGTACGAGAAATACGTATGCATACATATTCGATATTTGAAATGAATGCGGCTGACAACACTGGGTATCACATGACTGAATTCAATGCACCACCAACAGTTCTGCTCTCCCATTGGTCAGTTCCAGCCCTAATGCTGTGTGTTTGTACGTAGCATCCTGCTCTCCTATTGGTCAGATTATACCCATGTTGGCTTCCTAAAAGAGCTCTCCCTCTCGCACAATTTTAGATTCGTGTTGCTTTGTTTGAAAAAGCATGTTTTTAATGGTCATGGCTCTCCTCCCCTACCATCCATTCTCCTCCCTTACCACCTCCTCCAAAAATTCCCCAGTCCGCCTCACTCGAAAGCTAAGGGTTATTATTTTTAATTTATTTTATTCTGTTTTCTTTGTATTATTATTTTTATTAACTTTAAAATGTGTACTTATAAGGATTGAAGAATCATACTTTATTTCTCTCTGGTTTTCCATGTTATTTTCCATTGTTAGTGTCGTTTCTGTGTGGCTTGGAACAGATTAGGCATTTTAAATGTAAACCTTGCATTTCTTTTCACTATTTCACTCTCTAAATGCTCTGACCATCTTAATTTTCTACCTGAACTTGTTCAAAACCAGCATCGTTTGTATCTGTTTCAAGTGAGGGGCAATGATGAGCATGTCACAAACATATAATCATGTATCTCTGTTCTGTGGTTGAATATGTTAATTATCCATCATGTAATACTATACATTGCATAAGCCACATCAGTAAATTAAATATTAACACAATCCACTCTATCTGCTATTTACTCCTCAAATACAAACTAATTTAAAACTTTTGTTGAGCTGTCCACAAACCCCTTATAAAGGATTGTTAGCTCATTTATATGGGATTCTTTCACGAATCCCAATAATAAAAAACTATTTATATAAATTACATGTTTTGTAAATTCTTGTTGTGTGGACAGTAATTACTCTGAAAATAAAAAAAACAGTACATCAAAAATAAGATGACCAAACTCAAACAGTGACCTTCAATGTGTTCCTCCAAAAATTATTTTCATTAATGTTATCTGTTGATAAGTCTGCAGCACTGGATACTGTAGTCAGTTATCAGTGTTCACTGAATGAACTGACAATTCTCTGTCCCTGAACAATATGTCAGAACAAAAAGGAGGTCTGTGATGAAAAATGTGTATGATTCTAAAGCATGTTGTCTCATTTTAGATGTAACTATAATGCTTTCCAAAGGTACTACAATTATCCATGATCAGGTGCAGTTAATACAAAATTTGTATTTTGTGACTGATTTCAAATTAAGACTGTGAACCTACACATAGCTTTTGTTCTTTGGTAACAATCCTGTTTTTTGGAAATATCTTTCACAGAGATGATAGGTAGTGATTCACCATTTTGGAATCAGTTCAACAATTCTTCAGTTATGCTGATGTGTAGGGCTGCAACAACTAATCGTTAAAATCGGAAATTATCGATGATGAAATTTGTCATCAACAAATGCCGTTAGCGATTAGATGGCCTGATCACGTGACATCACGGAGGTGCACGACACTAGGACGCACAGATCAAACATAGATGCACAGACACCGGAGGAAGCGTCGTCTTCAGGAAAAACAAAGCGCCCAAAATCTTTTGGATAGCATAGCTTTGCATAGATAATATAATTGGATTAGACCAGAACCTTTTTCAATGTCTTTATAGTTTTTAAACCTGACTTTTCTATTCTGCGTACTGAGACATATAAAATATGAATAGTTGATATTTCCCAGGTCAATAGTGTAAAGATCTCTGTCTCATTCCGATGTAAAATTATCAAGCTTTACTGTAACGGTTACATGTCTGCTGTAGATTGGTGACTAAAAATAGGGTTACTTTGTCAAAAGATCATGTTTGAAATAAAAGAAATCACAATGCTTTGATAATCTTGCTACTGTCACAAGTGCAAAAAAAAAGCTACTGGTTCAATTCAATTCAACTACCTATGCTAAGCTATGCTAAAAGTGCTAAGAAAACGGTTGAAGAAGATATTATCTCAGGGAGAGTTAGCGAATGACCAACCAAAAAGTTGGACAGTTGTGGTCTGGTGGATAAGGAGAATGACTTGTAATCAGATGGTCGCAGGTTCGAACCGCAGAGCCACCGAGTTGAAAGGGGGAAAGTTGTTAGTGATGAAACACTTGCTCTCCCATCTTCAACAACCACAGCTGTCGTGCCCTTGAGTAAGGCACGTTTCGCTACTGCTCCCTGGATGCCGCAACCATGGCTGCCCACTGCTCCGGGTGTGTGTTCACGGTGTGTGTGTACACTGGGATGGGTTAAATGCAGAGCAGAAATTCTGGGTATGGGTCACTCCATATCTGACCAACTGGTCAAAAAAGTGGGGAGCTCCTGACTAAAGTGCTTAAGTTCCTCTGCAGAATATAATGAAATTACTGAATGGAAAATTTAGCTTTGTTCATTGAAAACTGGGTTGGGAGGGGATGCAGACACTGTAAAACAATTTTTAAAAATTGTTCAAAAGTGGGATGTCTCCAATCATTACTGTTAACAGTCAAATTGTGAAATACATAGTCTAAAATAAACTGTACAAACACACCCCTATCCTTTGAGAGATGAGCCCATGTGCGTGTGGGGGGTTTGTATGGCTCAAAGACAAACTGCTTTATTCTCACTTAGTATGAGAGATGAGCAGATGGTCATATTAGTGCTGCTGGCAAGATAGACCTCAGCATGCTCCCTACCAGTGAGAAAGGAGTGAAACGAGCAGACTGCTACAATAACGCTGGGTATCTACAGCACGGAGATCAAATGAGAACTTTCACAGTGGGTCTGTGGTTAGTTGGCTCAGCCTAAAAGCAGTTTCCACGTCGAAAACAGGAAGAGAAGCAGAACAGATGTCTTCAGTTTCCTAACACACGTTCAGCAGCCTCAAACTCAACAACTGCGTGTTAAAAGAAAAGGAAACTGAATTATAGCCATGTGTAGTTCTTTAAAAATGAAAGCCAGAAGTATGCAAAACGTGTCTGGTGATTAGTGACTTCCTATCGTGAAAGAATTAGATCCGCTTTTTGTTGGGCGGGTGAGATGATTGTGAGGATGGTGCTCATGCTCCCCCGCAGGTGAAGAAGACACGCAAACAAAGGATATTAAACGTCCTGGAACACTCCCTCCCCCTCCACGGACTTCCCAGCGCGATTAAAGAAAGTCTTACCAGCGTGTGTGATGTCGGACAGGTCATAGTTCTTGGCTGTCCGGGGGAACTCCTTGAGTTTGCGGTTGGAGAGAATCAAGGCTCCGCTGGAAGCAGCCTCCTCCAGCGCCTTCTCCACGCTCCGGCTGGCCGCTACGGTCGCAGGCAGCTGGGCTCCATCCCCAGCAGCCATCAAACAATAAATCTAACCAAAATCTTACTCTTCACAACGACAATTTCTCCTACTAATCCTACATCCCATCAAGGGCAGGTATACGAACGTTTTACTTTCAAAAAGTAAGTTTTTGTACTCCAAAAGTGCGGTAAATTCCAGGATTGCGTGAAGTTGAGCGCTGAGTTGACAGTCCGTGTGCTGCTGCTGGAGGGAGCGGAGAATTAAAGGGGCGGGGCTTGAGATTGAGCAAGTCTTGATTGACAGTATGGGGACTATGGGGTTTATTTACAACAAAATTACTTGTGTGTTTGTTTAGATTTTAATGGAATTAAAATATACTGCCTTACAAAGTTAAAAGGCATATTAAAAACATTTAAAGGGCCACTATTATGTTTTTTTTATTGCCTCTCATTTTTCTCACATATTTGTGTTAAACATAGCTTCAGGTTTGAGGAACTCGCTGCTAGAGTTTTAAAATTGAAAGCATTTCATGTATCAAAATATTGCCTTTACTGAGGAAATGTTGGCTCAAATTTGCTGAAAAGAGTCCCAGTTGAAAGCAATTTTTGTGCCCCGAGCTCACTGGTTACAACATTTAACCTCCAAGTCAATCATTCATGCCGAGGAACCGAATTCCAAAAAAAAAGCATCAAACCCCCAAATTTTGAGGTAACGGCTCTGAGATAACACCATCACATGAGAGAGAGGATGGTTATGCAAGCCTTTTACAGAGATTGGCATGCAGGAAGAAAAAATGTTGTAGTTTACCTGCCGAATGATGAAGAATGAATGTATTCTCTGTGGAGTAAGGAACTGGAACCATTTTTTCACCTGGGAGCCAGAACGATGGATGCTCTCACAACAAGCCTTGAGCTTCTCTGGTGAGCTACATACAAACTTGCATCTTGATTCAATCACGGGCAGATTGATGTTGTATTCATTGTACTCTGTTTATTAGTTGACATTTCTGTCAGCACAATTTCTCTAAATGAGGTCAAAACTGGGACAGATAGATCCATCACCTAGAGGAGGGGTTTATTACAAATAAATCTAAAAAACATTTGGATCAAATCCGGTTAAATTAAATGGATATTATAAGAAAATGAAAGCTTTTATCAACCTTGCACATGTGTTAACCTGTAGTTGACACAAATGCAATAAAGCTGATTCTGATTATGAGACCTCGAAATCAAATAAGGAACCTTTTAAAATCACTATATTTATTTATTTATACCATTATGTGACAAAAATATCTTATCTCAAATGCTTACTGAAAACTTTTTTCTCAGTTCTGCAGTCTTTGCATCCCCTTTTTGCTAATTTAACAGTTTGTAAGTAATTAAATAATAAAGTAATAATAGCCCTACACAAATAGCCCTATAAAACCTTCAATGATTCAGTACTTAAAAAAGAATGAAAAATATAGTAAAAGACAACTGATGGAGATTGTTTGTAAGTAGATCAAATGTTGGAACTGCGGTGAAAAAGAAAATTCAGCACACTATTCACATTCTATAAAATGCACTAGGATACTTCAGGGATTTACAACATAAGCGGAAGCCTAATGGACACCCTCATCCGGATCCATTGTCAATATGCTCTTAGAGAGAAGAGGAAATACATAAATATTACATTAACTTTATTGCAGAGGGCTGTTACATTGTATATAACATGAAGGCAAAATGATTATTTTTAAGCAAATAAATTCATGAACTAAGATAATTTTCTATATTACATTACTTTTAGTAAAACTTAAGGTAAAGCACATTTTTTTAACATCTTCTCACTTAATCGACAAAGAAAGTTTTGTTATTTTACTGTAAAGTTAATTTATGAGATAGGTTAATTTATTTATCCACCTCTTCTAATTTGCTTTTTATTTGTTCACATGTTTCTCTTAGACTTGTTGATTTCATGTTTTATTTTGTTTTGTGAGTAAATTAGAAAAACAAGAGTTTTTTTTTATTTAGTCTACTTTGTTAACACGAATAACACTCAATTGACACAATGAACTATGTCAATGTTCAACATTTCACAGAGTTGTTGCTTACTCATACATGATTGCCCATCAGTTTTTGTTTA
This sequence comes from Danionella dracula, assembly GCA_900490495.1. Taxonomy (NCBI): domain Eukaryota; kingdom Metazoa; phylum Chordata; class Actinopteri; order Cypriniformes; family Danionidae; genus Danionella; species Danionella dracula. The sequence continues at coordinate 1,953,970 of UELW01000578.1, forward strand.
TTGTTTGTGAGTTCAGTGTTTTATGACACAAGTGGGTCAAAACTTTACCCAGCGTGTCATTACTCCCCATTGAACCAAACAGAGGAAGAGAGGAGTCACATGAGCCCAGAGGAAAAGAAGGGATGAGAGGTCGTGAGAAAGGGTGAGGTCATGGGATTGCATGAAGCTACAAACAAACCCTGTTAAATCATTCAAAATACTAGTAAATACTAATACTAAATACTATTAAATACTCCTGTTAGTTTAACATATGACTGGGATAATGGATAAAACAATTAGATCTAAATCAACAAACCTTTATGAAAACAAAAATAAGTCATTATTAAGATGTTTGAAGCTTTAGATTTTTTTGTACAATGAACAAAATTTTTTTGTTTATTGTCTGAAATTTATTTATTTATTAATTTATGCATTTATTTATGCATTTGTTTGAAAATTATTCATCTGATTAGTTATTTACTTATCTGTATATTTATTTACGTATTAATGAATCAATTGATTAATTGATAAAAAAAAATGACAAAGTAATTACAGTTTTTTTATCATGTGTATCATGCGTATCATTTATATATTTTTTATTTATTTTTTAAATTCTCTGCTAAAAAGACGTTTCCTCATATTAGTTCTTTTTTCAGAGATTGTGATGTTATACTGCCACCTGCTGTAGATATTTGGAACAATTTATATGAAGGAAAAGAGGTTGAAAAAGTTGTTTTAGGATAGCTTTCTAAAATGTAATGCTTAACAGCACATTTTGTTATAATGACATTTACATTTCCATGCTAAAAAAGTCCTCAATATTACACATAGGCAATTGATTTTGCTTGTTCCGTACTATTTTCGCGCAGCGTTTTCTTCGTGAAAGTAAATTTACTTTACTGCGCCTTTAAATAAAGACTATTCACTGGTTGGTTGAAAAGGGTCACATGACAACTTCCTGGTCTGAAGGAGGCGGTGCTGCTGAGCAAACAACTCAGAGAACTCAAGTGACAGGAGATTAACTTACGTGGAAATAAGGTAAACACGTTGTTCCATTAATACCGTTATGGCATAAACAAATGTCCTTATCTTTAAAACGAAGCATATTATCAATTTTGAACGATATCAATAAAAAGTAGTAAAAATATACCTTTTAGTTTGCGTGTAGTTTGCATAATGACATTTCTTTCAAATTCAATAAAGTAGTGAATCGATAAGATAACGCAGTTTTGAAATACAAAGTAAAGGATAACTTTCATATGTTATATACGGCCTTTTTAGTCTATTTCTCTCTTGAGCTGTTGTAAATGTAGGTGACATTGAACTTTGTGTTACTGTTTGATGCCCGATAACAAGATCACAAGCATAACATGTAACGGTAACGTTATGTAAAAGTAAGTTATTTGTGAGGTTTTCTGTTTGTAAAATGAGTATTCGTAAATAAAAAATCTATATCTAAATCAATTAGAAGTGCACGTTTTTTTACCTGTTTATTCAAGCAAATTTTTTTTCTTACTATTGGGTTGGGTGGGTATACATGGCACTACCTACAAAAGGTTTTCAGATAATCATCTCACTATAGAGTATTGTCTTTAACTTTTTTTGGTTCCAGTGCCTGGATCAGAACATGAGTGCCTCGGTCATCACAGATATTAAATCTGATCTAAGGGAGAAAGTGGATGAGGACATCTCTGACCTTCCTCATGGTGCACTTGACATATACCGCAAGAAAGCCTCCTTCTGCTGGAAGGACATGATGCGCTTTCTGGATGGTGATGATATCATTGCATTCAAGGTAAGAGATGTATTTTTCCGACAACCTTTAAATACAAGATAAATAGATTTTATTTATAAAAGGTCAGGTTGCATGCATTGTTTTGACATGTCAAGTCTAGATTGTATAGGGCTTAACATATATTCCCTTATATTTGTTGATATAACCCTTAAAAGCATTTTTTTTCAAATGCTCTCGTTTTTTCTGTGTTTATGTTCGTCTGAGCAGCAGCATGTTTTCCAAACCCTTGAAAACGACCCGCTGTTTGCCAGGCAGCCTGGTGAGGATATTTTAGTGGAGCAGAAGCGTGAGCTCACCTTCCTTCGATGTAAACAGCTCTTTAAATATGACCTTTTGACTCGGGACGAGATAATGCAGAACCCCTGGAAGATGACCATCCTCAATGACTGCCTGGGAATGTATGACTGGTCTCTGTGTGCCAAGTACTTCCTTAACAAGGCGGTAAGCCACTAACACTGAAAAAATGGATCCCATTTAAACATGTCTGTATGGTAAATTTATAATAGCGCGAGCTTACAGGAAATCCAATTGAGTTCAAACCTGATGCAGTATAAATGTTTTTATTCTCCTTTTTTTCATTTGTCTGTTCTTGTTAGATGTTTGGAGCCACTGTTGCTAACACTGGCTCTCAGAGGCACATGACGTTTGTAGAGGATATTGATCAAATGATTGTAAGTTGCAATCTAAAGTTGTATGCTTTGTTATCAAATTCTCTTATTTTTCAGCGCTTTTAAGATTTTTAGCTCATTATACATAACAATAACTGAAATAAAGTTGTGAGTAATTAAACAAAAGCTCAGTAGATCATAACAAATGTCTCATGGAGGTATTTTTTATCATCTGTGTTCACAAATCAGTGAGCGTCAATTTAATGATGTGTTTGTCTGTTTAGGCATTTGGGTGCTTTTCTTTGACCGAGTTGAGTCATGGCAGCAACACAAGAGCCCTTAGGACCACAGCCACATTTGACCCCAACACTCAGGTATTTGACTCCAGCAGATGACTCCTCAGCCTTAATCAGGTAGTAATTAGCTGTACCAAAGCTCTGCATTATTGGACATATGTGTTTAAGAAACCAGGCCCTTGCTGCTCAACCGTAGATTTGGTTCTTAAGTAAAATACAAACGGAATGGAAAGAGTCCTGTTTATTTGCTCAACCCCATAGCATTAATGCAAGGATTAAGTTAATTTAATATAAAATGCTTTTTCAGAACCTACATCACTGCTGTTGAATTAAATAAATGAAATCCAAATATTCCTGACAACTGCTTGAATTCTAAAGTAAAAGGCTTGCATAACCCTGCTTGCATAATTTAGTTAATGTTTAACTTTGATGTTTATGGGGAGGAATTAGGTTTCCCACCATGAATGAATGAATGAATAAATGAATGAATGAATGAATGAATGAATGAATGAATGAATGAATGCCACATGTGGTAGTACGAATGTATGAGCGCAGCAGCTACAAGATCTTCTTTCAAAAAGGATTCATTTCAGCATGTCTAAGTCACCATCAACATGTACATTAAAAAAAACTCTAACTGGGTGTTTCTCTGACTTAAAGCAATATTTTCCCACCACATCACATAATTTTTAATAGCAGCTCTTTAAATTTTAAAGATGGCCTATTGTGTATTTTCCAAAGGATTTGATGTCTTTGCATCACCTTATATTTAATCACCTCAAATTTAGTCAAGGTTTAACATTGTCAACATTATGTATAAACAGTAAACAACAGAGGTGTAAACTGTGAAGCTAGTTAAAAAGCCCTCTGCAGAGAAGCCATCTGATTGGTTATTAGGTTGGGAAGAATACCATTGTAGATAACGTCTTTGAGCTCACAGAAAAGGAATATAGGATTATAAAATATGCATGCACGACTAAATAAAACTTGAGGTGTAGTTGATGAAGAAATAAAGCTAAAGAATGGTAGAAAAGTCGAGTTTGCATGGTATGCCTCCTATAAATATATTTTGTTATTAATTTTTCTCTGCTGAATATCTAAATAATTTAATCACAGATATGTTTTTCAAACACACACAGGAGTTCGTGATAAACACTCCAGACTTTGAAGCAGCAAAGTTCTGGGTGGGAAACCTGGGAAAAACGGCTACACATTCCGTTGTGTTCGCGCAGCTCTATACACCTGATGGAAAATGTCATGGCCTTCACTCTTTTATAGTTCAAGTATGTGAGGAAAAAGCAAATCTGCTTTCAGTGTCTTTTTCTTGTTAGTGCAGTGAATGCTGATTGTAATGTCTTTTAAATATAAGGTCAGAGATCCAAAGACCTTGCTGGCCATGCCTGGAGTGATGGTTGGGGATATGGGGAAGAAACTGGGTCAGAATGGACTGGACAATGGGTGAGTTGAACTGGATTAGATGGGAACTGAATTTACAGTGTTTATAGGATCTGAACATTAGATGGCAGTAAAAGTAATATATAAGGGATTAAATTATTTTCCTATAAACGTTTGGACGAGTGCATTTGATGTCAATAAAAATATTGCTTTTAAATACTTCTTATTTACTTTCTTAATTACTTTAATTACATCTAAAAATATGAATATCTAAACTAAGGAGGTGTTTTTTTCTGGTTAGTTTTGCAGTATTTCACAATGTGAGAATACCTCGCAAAAACTTGCTTAACAAGACTGGAGATGTTACACCTGATGGGCAGTACGTTTCACCTTTTAAAGTAAGCAACATCTTTATTTGCATGTTCCTTAAACCATCTGGTTTATTAAACATAACTAATTGACAGAGTTTCTTTCTAATATAATAATGTCCTGTGATTTTTATGTGCAATTATTTGTAGTTTATTTTTCTTTCACTAGTCATGTGACCACTGTTTATTCACATGACTGTTAGCTGTCTCCATCATTTTGTTATTGTTTCAAGCACATTGTTATCATGCTGCATGTGCTTATTCATTCCTGTTTCCCACCCTGCCCTCTTGTTTCCTTGTCATTGGCTCATTACCTGAACCTGTGTTTTACCTTGTTTGGTTTGATTATTTAACCTTCAGTGTTTCCTCTTGGTTTTAGGGAGGATGTGGGTTATAATTACGGCTTCTTCAATCAGAAGAGCAAGAATGAATACGAGTACAATGTTTCAAAACCAAACTCAGATATTTGTCTTTGAATAATTAGTTTTATTAGTTAATATTTAACAAATAAATAATAATAGAAACATTTCTCTCTTTGTCTAAAAATCAATTTAAATGTAACTTACTAAATTATTTATTATCATTCATTAAAACCCAACTTTTACTTGCTTTGTTAATGCTTTGAACAATTAGACACTCTCAATCAACCAAAAATATATGAATATGCATATTTATATAACTGTAAAAGAGTTGTAGAACTTGTAAAAGAGAGTTATTTTACGAATAAAAACATTTAATCACATGTTTGTGATGTGCTAATTTGTTTAGCAAAAGTCTATGGTGTTTAACATTACAATGGTTAGCTTATCGGCTAATTAAAAATCTTAATATTTGATCAAAGAATAACTTAAAAAACATTTAAAGAGAGTTGAACACAGTCGGCTTAGGATAAAACAACTTTAATGAGATAAAGGGAAAGTACTGTGGTGTCAGTGGGAGCAGGGAAAGGGCTGTTGATAAAAATCTAAATATATAGGGAAAAAATCTGATCTAATTGCAAAAGCCCAAAATAGAGAAAAATGCACTAAACTGAGTTTACTCTGATTGAGTTTTCTTGATAGAGAAAGAAACTCTTTGACAGAGTTTCTATCTTTGATTGAGTTTTCTTCTGATTGTTATCTGTGTAATTTGCATTCACCAAAGAAAACAATTCACTCCATAAAAAGAGTTTATTACTAACGAGCCAGATTCATTCTTTTCACGAACGACACATGAGCGCCAACCAATGGCAAGGAACATCACTGCATCAGCCTTTAACACATCTTCCGAAATGCACCCCGCAGAGAAGCCATCCGAGGACTTGTGCAAGTCTCAGTTTAGATAGGTGTGTTGCAGCCTATAGTCTGATCAGTTAGGCAGCTTTCTTTGTCTAAAATCCACCCAGGGAGCCATTTGACTGACATAAAAAAAAACGAATGCCATTTCATCACATAACATAGTCACATTATACTTTTTCTCATTCTCAAGTTTCTCATTGTTGTCTAGTGTTCTTTACAAGCACGCATTCTCAGTACACAAAATAGATCTTTGTTGCGATCATGCGGCTAAACTCTATTTTCAGGTGGAACCAAAATAATTCCAACACTTGCTTCCTCCTAAAATCTGGATAAATTCTACTAATGAAATCCAGACTTCAGGATTCTTGAGGCACTGCCATAATACCACACGAAAACAAAAAATTCAGTGCTGGAGCAGGTGTTATTCCAGCTGCTATTGTCGGCTATGCGTGATATACTAGGAGGAATCTTCATGCTTTCTTTTCAAACAAACAGGGAGCTTGTAATTACTAGGAAAGCCAGGCCCGAAGCAAGTATTATTGACAGAAAGACATAAAATAGCTCTTTACCAATCAAATATAATCAAAGGATGAATGAATTAGATAGCCCTTGCCCTCCATTCTTCCGTTTTCTCTTTTCTTTTTTTCTCCATCATTACTTAGATGTTTTTTTTGTCTTCTTCATTTTTCCATTTTTCCCCTCACAGGACCCAAATAAGCGTTTCGGGGCCTCTTTGGGGGCTCTGTCAGGAGGCAGAGTGGGGATTACAAGGATGGCACAGGCTAATCTAAAACTGGCGGTTACTGTGGCAGTTCGCTTTTCTGCCACTCGCAGACAGTTTGGACCCAGAGAGGATGAAGAGATTCCAGTCCTGGAATACCAGCTACAGGTATAGATGAAATAATACTGTTTGTGAAAATTATCTAATGGCTCTTCAAAACCTGCCAAATTAGCTTTTATTTAAAACATTTGAATTCTTTCATAATAATGTGTTTATAGTTTTGGAGCTATACCTCTCTTTAAATCTACCTCTCCACTTAACTATATTCCAACAGGTTAATGGTGTGTTGGTAAGAATTTTGGAACAACTGCTCTCTCATCTTAATGCAGTTGTTGTTGCAGACCCTTTTTGAGTCTAATAATTTTCTTTAACTCTAATCAGTAACAGCTGAAGTGCTTAGGATAAACTAATCAAACTAGGATAAGGTCTCAATTGCTTTGATAATGAAGTAGTTTTAGGATGTTATCAGTAACAAAAAAACTAGTTTAGTGTGTTGCGTTGGCAGTTGGAACTATCGTGCAATAATACAGAATGATGTACTTTTATTATTTGTAAATTATATATTTTTGTTAATTCATCTTAAACAACAAATACTCTTGCATGAATGAGCGGTGGCTCATTGTTTGTTTTTTGAGCATACTCGCCCTCCTTTTGAGATGTGTCCTGTTCATGTGCTTCATCTTCTTTTTCAGCAATGGCGAATTATTCCTTTCCTGGCTGCGATTTACGCCCTAGAGCACTTTACCAAATCTTTCGCCATGAACTTTGTGGAATTTCAAATCGGACTTATTATGAAGGACAAGAGCGACAGACAGGTTAGTATGATCAGCTATAAATATATGCTATGTCTCAGGAGTGTTTGCCACTGAATTATTTGTGCAAAGCCTTGGCCAAAGTTTCAGTTTCATTCCCAAGTGGATTGAGCAGCCTGAATCTTTAAGAGCTCTTTCAGACTGGTTTCCATTTCCAAAAACACTTGACTCCTATGATGGTTGATTTTTTGCGTTTGTGAAACAAACCTTTTGTTTCCAGGAACCATTTTATAAAAACACTATAGAAGGGATTGGTTTGACTCTAAAAGTAAAGACATTAAAAAGATATTCATAAGCTTCATCTGTCCCTTCAAAATAATGTAATGCGTAGAACACAAACTTTTTTCATCCTCTGAACCGCACTGCATCTTTTCTAGATATGTCATCCAAGTTCAGCAATATAGACTAGGGTTCTTTTACAGGTATATGAAGTGTATCTAAAGTCTTGCATTTTCTGTAAGCAAATCCCAAATCCATTGCTATTGTAACAATTACGACTGAGACATGGACCAGGTTAACTTTTAACAAAAAATTTCTGAGGAGGTTGGATTTATTCACAGTAAACTCCACACATAATAATAAGGGTTACTGTCTTGTCTTGCTTCTTTATTTGGGTGCCAGTTTTCTTTTTTCCACTGGTTTTGTTAAAGTGTTTTCTGAGATGCAGAAGATGCTTGGTTCCAGTAAGATAAGTATTCAGCAGTATTCATCCTTCTTGCTAGATTTGATGAAAAACAATAGACAACAGAACAGAACACAAACAAACAGTGAGAGTATTTTATCCTCCTCCTGGTAATGATTTGCAGGTGTTGCTGGGCTCAGTGGCGTTTCCACGGATACGCTGATTGCTCCAGCAGGTGTATGTAACAGTAGCTAGATATTAATGATCACTTTAACCAGTAGCCTTAGTCCACTTATATTATAATTGTTTTAATCAAAAGAAAGAGCATATATCTGAGAGCAAGTATATTTCTTAAAAACAGTAAGAGTAGGATTAATTATTAAACCATTTTAGTGAAATAGCTGGTTGTATTTTATTTGAATGATAGAATGCCATAATTTATTCCTAATGATCATGTGTGTTTGTCTTCCTTTAGGCTGAACTGGGCAGAGAAATTCATGCCCTGTCTTGTGCCAGTAAACCTTTGGCATCCTGGACAGCTCAGCGAGGCATTCAGGAATGTAGAGAGGCTTGTGGAGGACATGGTTTTCTTGCTAGTGAGGAATTTCACGAAGCTTCATCAGCCAGATTTGCATTTTAAAAAGATCTGCTGTAGTCAGTTTCTTTCAATCTTTTTTTTTTTTTTTACATATTAAGTGAATCGGCTGGGAGACTTGCGAGATGACAACGATCCTAACTGTACATACGAGGGAGACAATAATGTTCTTCTTCAGCAGACCAGTAGCTACCTGCTCAGCTGGTTCCAGCACAAACATGAAGGTCTATATACTATGCAAAGCTTGCTTTTTACCTACTTTTTGTAACAGCACAATTAGATTCTGTGGGATTTGGGGGGCAAGAAATACTATTCGTCACATATTACTCAGTTACTAAGCTCACTGATTGGTCAGAAAGCAACTAGAGCTTATTCCTTGAGCATTTTCCTTGATCTTTTGCCAAATCTTTGTCTTTTTACCATCATCCCTCTTCCATACAAAGGTGTTTGTTTGAGTGTTAAAAGCCTCTACTTTCACAGCATAAAGGAAAAGACTCTTTGAACAGTTCCCATTGTTCCGTGTTGTGTGGAAACCGCAGCTTTTTGTGCTTTCTGTGAATTCGATAAGATGCCCAAAGACCTCTAGATATAGGTAGCCTGAAGTTGTATTCACATTCTTACATGCATATTTATGTAATTTCTTATTACTTCTCTTGGAGTACATTTTCTCCACCAATGGGACATAACCCCACCCACTAACCAATCAAATAAACTGCAAGTGCAGCCCTTCTTTGTGTAAAGCAAGATATAATTGTTTCATTGGCTCAAAAAATAGCATTTATAAGCAGGTGACTGCTAGCAAAGGTTATTTAAAAGGGGTGTGCCAGAGCATGGCTGTGGGTTGGATGAGGCTTTGTGGAACTTTGTAGAGGCTGAAAATACAGGGTCATTCAAAAATGGTGTTTAAGATAAATGTAGCATTTTGAAAATTGTAAAAGGTTCAGTGTTAGCATAGAGGGGTCCAAAATTTATTGGAAATGCTTTGTAAAAGGCATAATAGGGCACCTGTAAACATCTGAAAATGAAAATTATATACAATATCATACCGATTTTATAAATGGAACTCCTAATGTTTTAAATGTGTATAAAAGTGCTGTACAGGGGCTATAGGTGCTAAAACATAATCACAGAAGTACATAAGATAATAAAAGATGATTTGATGCTAAACCAGAAATGTTTTCTCTCACTCTTGATTAGGTATTGGAAAGATCGAATCCCCTCTTGACAGTGTGAACTTCTTAGACGATATGAGCAGCATTCTGCAGAACAAGTTCACCGTTGGCTCAGTGGACGAGTGCATGAACTCAGCCGGTATGCTACATTAACACTCCATTCTCCATAACAGCGACAGGAATATGTACATTCTTCTCAACCATGCACACCGACCACATTACTCATTCAGTCACTTTAGTTACCTTAGGTCATCGGGTCCTATTCTTCTTCTTCTACTCTTTAAAATAACATGCGTTTAGGTGACAGTTTTGTTAAATGGTTATTTTAGGGTGAATAAGATAGAATGATCATGATCAAAATCACATCAACTCAACTTTTACTTTACTTTTTAACTATTGGCTCCATCTCCCCAGAGTTAGATAGGAATATTTTTTTATATTGGAATCTTCTCAATTACTTCTGGTGTTGCCACTTATAGCATAGCTTAGCATAGATCATTGGATCAGATTAGACAACTAGCATTTTTGTAGCCGGAGCAAATTTTTAAATATACTAGTTTCTTCTTTAAAACCTGACTTCTACCGTAATGATTGCAGCAAGTACAGAGATATAACACTGAATCATAAAATATGCTTAGTTTTAAGTCAAGGTTCAAATAAGCTTTCAAAATGGTGTGACAGTGCTACTGGTCTAATGCTACTGGAAGAATGGCCGAATGGATTTGAAAGCTCCATGTGTACAGAGAGAGTTGAATGCAACAATTAATCATGTTTTGTTTAGAAGCACAATAAAGCATTTTGTTTTTGTTTTTGTTGATAATTTTGTTCATACAATATTTAGCAAAACAATTTTTTTAATATTGTTAAATGTTGTTTTAACTACATAGGACACTTCTAAGGAAAAAAAAAAAACAAATAAACAAACAAACCAAAAACCCAGCCATCTCCCTTCCCACAAGGCAGCTTGTTTTAAAAAATACAAACCACTTAAATATAAATCATCTAAATTGGTTCACACTAATCTATTTCACATCCATACTGAGGTCCTAAAAAAGTTAAACTAGCTTTAAAGCAATTTTTTAGTATCTCATACTTTAACCTATCCAATATCTTGTTGTTAGCTTCTTTATGCGATTTTGCTGAATCCAACTGAAATATCCATTGAATCTGAAATTGCACCTCAAAGGCTTCAAACTCAGTTTCACATTGTTGCATACAATCCCATTCAAGTTTTTTTTTTGGTTTTGTGACATAATGTGATATAACTCACGGGTGATGTAGAATTGAGTTCAGTCATTGAGTATACATTTCAATAGCCATGATTAAAGGGATCCATTAGTCCAAATTAAACAAATCAGGAAATCAGTAGTGTTCAAACACAGCTGTGTTTCACTATGTTTGCCAACTTGTAACTTTAACTATAACAACCCAGTAAACGAACCTGAACTATCTGTACGCATATTTGTAATTAATCAGCACCTGCTAGCCAATCAGAAGGAGACCATGACGTAAGTATGTCCTAGGTTTTGAATGTTTTTGGGGCTATAGCTCAATGGTTTATTATACTATATTCTTTTTAATCAATTATAGTATTGCATTAATGATAAACAATCTGAAACCATAATTAACTACCAGCTAAACTTGTCCCTGTACACAGTTTCCAGCCCTTTTTTGTAAAGAACTGGCATTTCCTTCTAAAAATAATTTCTTAGCTGGCATATCCAGCTTGTGAACGTTTTAGTTTAGTTTTATAGAGTCATTATTCGTTCATACCCAGAGGAAGTAAAATATACAAGCTGAGCCTTCCTTCCATTCCATATCCCCCTTTTACTGAACTGAACTTGTTTTCCATAACCCAGTAAGTTTGTGTGCACAGCATTATCTAACACGTTAACAGTCACCGCACACAGAGAGACTGTGAGAATCGCTGTTAAAAGTGCTCCATGAAGCAATGGACGGCTCCGGTGGGAGAATTTTAAGTTCAGAACAGAATTGCACATCTGCTCAACATCTGCTCTCTCTTTGTGTTGACCTCATTCCTCAGCTGGTGACTCAACTTATTGTTAACTTTCATCCAGGGGTCAGAGGCTGGCTTTTAATTGGACCAGAACAGGGAGTAGACTGCTTGGGTTTTAACTCACTTTTGTCACCTGTCACATCTTGTGACGTAGCTAGGGTGTTTTAAAACTTGTTAAATTTGTTGTTTTTTATCCCTCTTTAGATACGTATGGTTTTATAGGTGCTTGAATTAGAAGCACCTTTTGATTTACCTTAATTGAAGGTGGTGTGAGTGATGAAACACTTGCTCTTCCATCTACAACAACCACAGCTGTGGTGCCCTTGAGCCAGGCACTAGTTTCCCGAAAGCTCCCTGGACGCCACAGCCATAGCTTCCCGATTCTCTGGGTGTGTGTTCACAGTGTACTTGTGTACACTGGAATGGATAAATTAGATGGTTGAAATTATGTTTAGCGGTCACTACATATCTCGGCAATTGATCACTTTCATTTAACTTCCCTTTCAATTTAATTGTAAGTTGCTGAAATGAACAAAATTTACTTTTTTAAGAACAACTGTGAGCATTGTACCAAAAAAAATTTTGACTCAAAAAGTAGTCTCAAAGCAAATCTTACTGAACTCAAAACTGGTTATACAGCTGAAATCTGACATAAACAAGCATTCATTTAATTGTATATAAAGAGGAGAAGGGTGCTGAAATCTTTGATGTTAAAGCTCATTGTTCTGAAGCAAACTCATGAAGAGTAAAATGAAAATTTTAGGCAATGGTAACTAATGAATATAACATTTCAGCTCGACTATTTTTATTAATAGTAATGAAGACACAGAATCAAACAGGTAGGAGTTTCCATTAAAAGATCAATGATCAAATATACATTTATTATGTACCTGTAAAAATAAGAATATATAAGTATTAATTATATAAGTTTGTAAACATTAACACAAATTGAAAGTGCTTAAAAATGGGGTAAAGTAAGGAACCAAAAACATAAGAGCTGAAGCAACAATAAAACAACACTGAAAGTTTCAGAACATTGCATGTTTTTGTTGTTTTTTTATTTTAAAAAAGGATACAGTGAAACTCAGCATGAGTTAACACCAAGCTAACTTTATATTAACTTAAATCATTTACCTTTGTGTACTCAAGTTGAAACTGCAAATTTGTTTAAAAATGCAATCCAAATTCTAGCAATTGGACACATTTTCAAAAACAGCTTAGATTCCAGTTTGAGTTCTGTCTTGCTCAAGCAGCTTGCTGAAGTACAGAGCTAAAGTAATACTTTCAGCTACAATAGGTGCCCTTAAACCTCTGCCACAGTAAGCTCCGCAATGAGTACCTCTCAATGCAAGTGCTGCACCAAGTACCTCTGTAAGAGCGCAATAATAGAGTATTGATGGAGAAACCGTCAATTGTCTAAGACCCTATTGAATTGTTTATGTAAAAAATAATTTAACCAGATTTTTAGTCATCTAAATTTACTTGAGTGAAACTGTTTTCTGCGTATGTGAAAAAATACTGCTATTACACTTTTTATCGTCAAAGGCCAACTTTCTATTTTAGTCTCATATTTTTCTAGTGATGCAGTTAAAAGAAACACATCTTGGGTAGAGTTAAACTAACAAAAATGTCAATTTTGGCTGAACTGCACAGTTGAAGGTCATATCTGTCTCAAGGAAAAGATTTAGTTTCTTTTTTGTTGTGTTTAAGCATTACGTCTATCTCTCAACCATCTAAAACACGAGAGCCCTTCAGCCTTTTTTGTCAGTCTCCACCTGATACTAAATCCAGGATTACAACAACACGTAAGCATATGGGTTTGAAACGCAAACCATGCCTCTCCAAATAATATTTCCACCATGTGCTCAGAATTAGTTTAATCATCTTGTTTTGTGACTCCGCTCACTGTCCTTTTCTATATAATTAAGTTTGTCATGTGGCGTTTATTGTACTATATTTATCTGGTTATATTTAGAAGAAAAAAAACACATTGGCATGGTCTGTGTACATTTTTACAATATTTGATTGTTTTGTCCTCAGTGCCTCTAGCGGCATATAAGTGGCTGGTGTGTTTCTTACTGGCCGAGAGCCAGAGGAAGCTGCTTCAGGAGAAATCAGCAGGCCTGGGAGACTTTGAGGCACGAAATAACAGCCAGGTGAGGTTTAACCACAATATATGGGATAAAAGTGTTGTGGATCTACTTTTACTGGCAACTCGTGAGGTGTTTTATAATTTACACAATGTCCTTAAACCACATACTTACTCTGTTTACACGATTTTTTTTCAATCTTAATACAATTTTAACCTCATGGAACATTAGGAATATTTATGCAGAATGCTCTAAAAAAGATGCCGTAAAATCCAAAGAAAGTAGAGTGCTGGAAGAATATATGAAAGAAAAATTTGAAGTTTTTTTTTTTCATAAAATGCTTAAAATACTGTAGTTGTTGTTGTTGTTGTTACTGTAATTTTTTTTTCCACATAAAGGATTTAGAACTCAATTAATTTAATTCTACGAAATGAATGACTTTTAATATAGAATCATGGTAGTAAAGCTAGAAACACTTGAAAGATAATCATTGCAGAATGACTAACAAACTTTAGAACCGAAAACAGTACTTGGTGTATATTACTCTTTCAAAAATCCTGAGTGGAAAACTTGTAAAATGGAGAGATTTACAAGTAAACAGCACGTAAATGTAATTTACCAAACAAATCATAGATTTTTTTTTAAAGAAAGGTGATTTAATTACAGGTAAGAAACTAAATATGAAGGTTTATGGTTTCATTTAAGAAAGTAAAGTCTAATTTAGGAGAGAAATAGTTTAAACAACTGTAAAATTAGAAATATCCTTTTTTGTGGAATGTTGGAAATGTTTTGTAAAATGAATAGCTTGTTACTAAGTTGCACTGGATAAAAATCAGATACAGTACTGTGCAAAAGCAGTGCAAAGGTATGAACAAAGAAGGCTTTCAAAAATGTAAGGGTTAATCATTTATTTTCATCTAAGAATAAAAAACAGTGATTGAACAAAAAATAAGTCTGTCCAATATTGGTGTAACCCACTCCAAAACAACCACCCTTAAAACAGCAGCAATTCTTCTAGGTACACTTGCTCCCTCTATTTGTAGGAACTCACCTTTTCCAAACATCTTAGATCTTCATGTAATCCCAGACACGCAATGATGTTGACCTCATTTCCTGTGCAACTAGCTCTTCCTTAAACTGAAGATAGTCATTAATGACTTTGGTTAGGGGAACCTTCACCATGCTTCAATATTGTCTGCTTAGCTTGATTTGTCTTTTATCTGCCTAGTTCCCTTGGCTGACTACCTTGTGTCTTGTTGCTGGGCTCAATCTTGCCATGATGATAAACTGTCTTTCTTAACTTCATCTTAGTAGCTGAGTTTGACCATTCCTCGCTCAGTTTAAAGCCTCCTACACAGCTCTTTCTTTTTTTTAACTTCATGAATGGGTTTTAACAGCATGTGACATTGATCATTATTAGCACTTAGACTTTAATTCTACAAAATCCCTGATTTTGTGAAAATGAACATATAAGTCTTGATGAAAGCAAAAAGTTGTAGGATTAGTCAGATTATTTCGTTTTTTACATTTGGTTGCTTACTTTGCATGTTGTATTAGTCCTCAGACGTAACACCCACGTACGTTGATTATACGTTAGATGTTTTTTGTGAGGCATTATACCAGCATTTCAAGAATCATGAAGTTGTGATCTGATTGATTGAGTTTTTCCAGATTTTTGGGAAAAGCAATTGTCGCATTTATTTCTGTTCCACTGGGAAACAAAGTTCAACCATACGACAAGCTGTCATGTGTACTGTGAATGAGCGGGTTTACAGATAAAAATATAATCATATTTGCAAAATACTAAGTTTACAATTTTGTAAACTTTTAATCTCAAGTTACTGTAAAAACAACATTCTTTTCTACTATATCATTCGTTAAAATGTTGTGTAAACATGGAGTGTTATTTTAGATGATTGAACCTGATGCGTGTTCAAGTTTTGTTATTCTTACACGTCATCTTTCATGCATCAGATGTTAATGTTGGTGAATGGAATGTGTTTTTGTAAATATTTTAATATCAAACTGGATTGCAAAGATAAATTTTCCCATGTTTCCCATTAAAACATCCTGTACCGTGCTGTTATGTTTGACTAATGTCTCATTAAAAACAGACCTTTGGTTCCTCAGACGTACCTTTAACACAGAACAGACTTTTGGCTCAAGTATACTGTATCCATTCCTTTCGGTTCCTAATCCACATCACACTGAGCATTTCAAAGGTTTGGATTGACTTCCGCCTCTAAAGCAGTTGCTGTCTCTGATCCAGATCAGATTAATTTCTCCTTAGATAGTCTGCGTTTGCACAGCCAGTCACTTGTAGGGTGTGTGAAAGTAGCTCCTTTCATGCTGGGTCGTGATGGGTTTGACTCATTGAGCATCAAAAAAGAAGAAGAAAAAAACATCACAACACAGCATACCCACTCCTGCGAGCAGTGTGGAAACTGGTGCCTTGCTCAAGGACACCACAGCTGTGGTTGTTGAAGATGGGAGAGCAAGTGTTTCATCACTCACACCAACTTCAATTTGGTAGAAGTGGGGATGTTCCGATCACAAGTCGATCTCCTTATTCACCTGACCACAACTGCCCTCATGAAATAACCTTAAAAAAACCTCTGTACCCATTTCTGAAGATTATATTAACTTTCTGCTACAAATTAGTACTGAGTAAATCTGGAAGTACTGAGTAAATCATCTTTTTCATTATATTTTATTATATTACCAGCATTAGTAGTGTCATGGTTTATAATTTATTATAATTGAAAACCAATTTGTCTCAAATCTAAATGCAAAAAATATCAGCTCATTATTCATTTTAATGTCACTGTTGAATCTCATCAGCTGATGATTAATATTTATTTATTTATTTTAAAGTTAATTTTATATTGTAGACCACGATGCAGTATAGAAGGTAAAAGGTTAATTAGGCTGACCTTTATGTGCTAAAGGAATCTCAATTGCAACCTTCAGTTGAATTGGATCCCGTAGAAGTCAATTGAATAATTTTCATGGTGTGACTTCAGCATAAAACCTAAGGAAAATTCTTGCAACATGTGTTCTAATTAACATATGCACTATATCAGTCTGTGATGAGTGACACTGGTCAATACAGATATGTGACGAAAAATAAATTTTTTAGCTGTTGCCTGAGTATAAAACACAGCTTTTGATCACCAAATGATCCTGTTACCAATCATGTGTCAAAAAAAGCTACAAAGGAAAGATACATAAAAGCTACATCAGTGAATATATATATATATATATATATATATATATATATATATATATAGATATATATATATATATATATATATATATATTTATATATATATATATATATATATATATATATATATATATATATATATATATGATATTCCATAAAATGTATATTTATCTTTATTCTCTTTATTACCTCTCTAAAGAGAAAAAACTGGCTGTGTCTAGGATCTTTTTTTTTTTTTTTTGGTGGATTTGCAATGAAGGCTTATAGTGAAACCAAGTGTAAATTGCTATAAGTCCTTGACTGACTATTAGAGGTTGACTCCAGAAGTGAGCAGACTTTATTTTAAACATTTAAAAAACATTTATTCCATGAATTGTGTAAATTACACTTTGTTTAACTTGTACTAAGCCTTTAAATATTGCATAATTAGGTTCTGAGCACCTTGAGACGTTGCCATTCACCAGTGTTCAGGCGTCTTTTTCATTTTTACTCCATCAGAATCCCCCTATTTTGACACTGTTAACATCTCTTTGCCGAGAAGGAAATGGTTGACCACCCCAGTTGTGAGACTTGTCTTCTCTCCGCAAAAAGTTGTGGAAGACGTCCTGCTCGCTACATCCATGTATGTTATATAATCATTCAGTGATACATGACATAGTCGTTGAAAATTAGTACTCCTCTAGTATAACATCTGTTTTTAAACTGTGTTTGGAACCAAATGTTGAAATTCTCTCATTGTGACACCAAACTTTTTTTAACAGTCTTAAAGTATGTGTATTGAATTTTGAATACCAAAGAAGGACTTGGAATGAGAATCAATACCAAAAAGGCACATGACTATAAAAAAAACAGTAGCATAATCTACTTACTCCTTCGGCCTTTGCCAAAAAAGTTTTTCAAAAGTTATATCTCTGATATATTTATCATCACAGTGAACTGTTCTGTTTCTTTCAAACTTTTGACATGTGAGTATGTGTCTGTTAAGAGCCTTTCGTTCTGCTGCCAAAAGTGTTCAGCCTGCTACAAGCTCTGTGATTAATGAGTTGAACCTGGACGCTCTCCAATGAGCGCCTCCACCTTTAACTCTCAGACATGAGAGAGTTGAACTGGAGAGCATTCAGGAGACAAACAAGAAACAGACAGAATGTGATAGAGCATGTTACTGTGTGCAACAATGTCTAAATTGGCGTGAAATCTGCAGAGAACAGAAGTAAAAATCCCAAACAGAAAATAACTCTGGCAACAAGTCACAAACACAAGCTCATTATGCCACTCTATTTTAAGATGCCAATCATTGATTTGTATGTTGTTCTGTCGTGACTTGCTGTTTACTTTTTTACTTTATGAACAGTGGAGATTCAGGACTCCCCTGCAGCACTTTAGCTGATCTTTCTCTTTCTCTCTTTAGGTGTTTTATTGTCGTTCTTTGGCAATTGCCTACATAGAGCACACGGTTCTGCAGCGTTTCAATGATCTTCATCAAGATAAACAAACTCCAGCTGCTCTGAGACCAGTGTTGGGTCGACTCTGTGCTCTCTATGGCTTGTGGACACTCACTAACCACATGGCCATTCTTTATCAAGGTGAATCATTTCTGTGAAAGATTTACAATGATCTTTCTGTCTCTAAATTCACATGGTTTTTATGTGTTAATTCTATTCAGATGTAAATCAGACACTGATGCACTGAAGTTTTATTCCTAAATCTACATTTACCTCAGCCTCTTGAGTTATTTCTCTTTTTAAAGTCAATGGAAACAGCATATTCATCACCACAGAAAAGAATTGCATAAAATTGACATTTTAGTGGAAACTTTGACATGGTTTGCTTCATAAAATTATTAAGTATATATATTTTTTTTTAAATATACACCTTTTAATGTATTTACTTTTTATTTTTGAGATATAGTTAACTTTGTATTTAAAGATTAATTTATTTATACTTAAATTTCCTGATACGAGTTTTGAGCACAATGTTAAAAAACGTTATTGAAACAAGTGAAAACTCTTCCATTTAACATGATTAATATTAAATAATGTCAACTTAAAACATATCAAATTAGGTTATATTTTTGAGTTATTATAAACACTCATGCAGAAATGAATTTTTCCTGCTGTTCTATCTGCTTTTTTTAAATTACTTAAAATTTTTTAATTATTAGTTTTTTATAAACACATTGCTTCAAGGGACATAAGATGCCATTTTTCAGAAGTTGATCAGATTTTTTTGAGTGGTTATGAAAAACTGTAACAACTTAATGTTACATTAAGTAACATTAAGTTACTTTAAGGGTTCACCAAACTTTTTAATTTGTCATCAATTTACGTAAAGGTCAAAACCCCTACTTTTTTCCAACACTTTTATTCCTGCAGATTGCAATATGAAGCAGTTAATTTATGAAATGTTTAGAGCTAACTGCAATTTTGGGGCACTCTTTAAAGAAGAGCTTTCTAAACAGTCATTAAGCACTCAATTTATATTAACATCCACTCACAATCATATTGAAAAGCATGTGCAAATTCATATAAAGCATTTTCTTTCCATTCCACATTAATTAGTGGAATCATGTATGTTCAGCTAAAGGAGTCCAGGGATTGAGTTTGATACCCCTGCTTTAAACATGCTTAAGGCAACTGTTACGGCTTTCTTTCAGGAAGGTAGAAGTTGCCCAATGTCCTCAATTTGTGGTGTTGTCTTTATAGTAAATGGTGACTTTGATATTGGTCTTTACAGCCAAAAATCATGGACTATAACATTGTACTCAAGGCAAGGCAGGGCAATTTTATTTGTATAGCACATTTACATGCAAATTAAGAATTTAATGTGCTTTACAAAAAATGATAAATACTTTACTAACATAAATAAATAAGAAAACATTCAAATTCATAGAATATTAGAAATTTAGAAGTTCATTAACGCAGTTCTGTTCAGACAGTAACCTTTAATAAATAGGTAGGTTTTTAATCGGGATGTAAATTTGAGTAAAGTTTGAGTTCCTCTAATTTCTTCTGGGAGCTGGTTTCAGGTGTGGCCAGCATAGTAACTGAAAGCAGACTCTTCATGTTTAGAGCAATGAACCTGTGGTAGTTCTAACTGATTTGTATCCAGTGATCTAAGAGCTCAGTTTTTATCAGGAGTTCTTAGACCAGAATTCTCACTCATTCCAAAGAAACTAGCCTTTTCCTACCGACTTGAATCTCAATTAGACCAATTACTCTTAGAAGAAACAACCATTTCATAATGATGAATTAAGAAAATACATGGACTTGTCATGAATAAATGTGTGATCTGTTTGGTGTTTTCTAGGAGGTTATTTTTCTAGCCGGCAGCCAATGGACTTCATCCAAACTGCCATTCTCACTCTTTGTGCTCAGGTTAGTGTTGTGTCAGCTGGAATTGTTTAAAGACACCTGCACTAATTAATTACTGTAGCACATGATGACCCATCCAGAAGAAAGACCCGTGTAACAGGTTACAGGTGTCTATAATCCATCTCTGTTTGTGTGCAGCTGAAAGATGAAGCCGTGGCACTCGTGGACGTTGTTGCTCCTCCTGATTTTATCCTGAACTCACCCATAGGGAAAGCAGATGGTGAGGTAAGAGAACACATGCACACTCAGATCTGAAAGTGAATCTTAGTCGACGTCAGTTCTTCACTGTGACTGAGGATTGAAGGCTAAAGAAGTTGAATGTGAATACAGTTTTACTGGTAACTTTTCACTAAATGGTCTCAAGTTATATCTTATATCTTTACAGTAATTTGCATATATATATATATATATATATATATATATATATATATATATATATATATATATATATATATATATATATATATATATATATATATACATTTTGTAATTATGCTCTAGCAGTACTAAAACAAATCGACACCTGCCGTTAACAAGATATAGTCTTTTTACTAGTCTTTTAAATGTGTATTGAAAGTCACATTTCACAAATCTGCCATGGAAACAATTTTTTCCTAATTAAACGAGTCATGTGGCTATCTCGGGAACTGCACAGTTGGCACCCTAAAGGTCGCACAGCATCACACAGATCATCAGAAAATAAGCATGTCAGGTGGAATTAGCCGCCCCAATGCTCAACTGTGGTGGAAACACAGCTTATGTTTTTGAGTAATAAGACCAAACTTGTGATTTGCTATGTTAACCTTGGTTAGAGTATCCACATAGTATCCCCTAGTGTTCCAAAGAATTAGAAAATGGGTAGTCAAGCTATCCAAAACAGTAAATGTATCATTCAAATCACATTATTTTCCTGGATTAGACTTTCATTGCAGCACCTGCAGAGCAATACCGCCCTAAATGCTTGGCCTCCCAATTCCCCTTGGAGATTTATTTTATTATTCATTCTATTCACATTTTATGACTTCATTAATGGAAATTACAAATAAACAAGTGCACGACACAATCATCTCTTTAAAAGTTACACATTTGGACACATAAGATATTGCTTTTTTTAAACAGAAATATTCCTGGTTCTGAGATGGACAGCTAGTGTTGATGCAATGTTTACTGGAAAATGTTGCAGCTTACATTATGTCACACAAGGGGCTGAAGTTACCATCACCTAATAAAATGTGTAATTATAAGAGCCTTTGGTGTTGGATTTGTTTGTTCAAATTAGTCTGACTATTTTTTCCCATTAGAGAAGTCTTTGGCTTAAAGGGTAAAAAAGTCTGATTCTGACCAGACATGGTCACTGACTCATTCCCTCAGCGCTAGTTTGGCAGGCAATGCATTTGTGAAGTTTTACTCTAGCCAGTGCCTCATACAA
This sequence comes from Danionella dracula, assembly GCA_900490495.1. NCBI lineage: Eukaryota > Metazoa > Chordata > Actinopteri > Cypriniformes > Danionidae > Danionella > Danionella dracula. The sequence continues at coordinate 1,975,803 of UELW01000578.1, forward strand.
ACACCCTACTGACACAGAGACCTTTATTCTAATTCAGTCAGTAAGATGTTTACTGAAAATGAACCCGGTTCTAACTCGTCAAACATTCAGATGAAGTAAAAACTTGTTTACGCAAGTGCTTAAAATGTTCATATTTGAGAATTGAAGTTGATGTGCATCTGTTACTGTTCAGATATAGTATTTACTAAGCACAGCCTGATTATAATAATTCATTTATTATTATTTTTTTTTTTGAGGACTAGGATTGTTGGTAAAACAGCTCTATATTTAAATGTGCAGAATTTATAGAATATTACAAATGTTATCATAATTAAAACATTGCTAGTCTTCTCCAGAACATTTAGGATACAAATAACTTTGGTTTCGAAGTATTTCCATTACTATATACTGTTACTGTATGTATGTTTTTTTAAGTATAATCGTATAAAGCTAATAGATAATTACGTATTTTTTTAGGCAAATCATTTGCAGAAGGAAATCTCATTGAAGAGTGACCCATTTTTTTATTGCTCCAACAACATAAAAACATTAAAATTAGTGAATTGGATACTCTGTCAACACAATAAACATAAACTAGCATAACATATTAATGATTACAACAATCTGTCTTCTTATTATTATTAGCCTGGCCCTTGTAGATTGAACAAAGTATAATATTGTAATTCAATTAGGCTTCTTGTTTGTTAAGCCTGTTTGAAGCAACTACAAAAAGTTCTATGTGAATACACATTGATTGATTGGTTGATTGTTAATAACCCCCCCCCCAACCCCCCCCCCCCCCCCCCCCCCCCTCCCCGTCCTGCCTTTGTCACATTTAAAGCCAATAACTTTGAAACTGGGTTGCTTACATTACAAGCAAAAGGTAGCTACACTTGCTCAGAAAGATGATAAGACCAGCATTAAAACTTTGCTCAGCAAGTCCTTTTAAACTCGATTTCCGCTTTCAGCTCTATAAGAACCTTTGGTCTTCAATCCTGCAAGGCAAGGGCGTCCTGGAGCGACCATCCTGGTGGGTCGAGTTCTGCTCAGACAAACCTGCTGTTGGATCTCTCAGAGCCAAACTCTGATTGGTCTGGTTTTGCTGTAATGTTACGAAACAGGTCATGATTTCAGCCTTGGTGAGTTTATTGAAAGGTTGCATTAAATGGCAACCATAAAAACTATTTTGTTGAACTATAATATAACTTGAATGGATAAAGCACCTGCCAATTCATGTTGCCATGTTGAATTAATTTGTTTGGTTTGACTGATTGTAGCTTTTATTTTATCAAAGCTAAAATATCATAATGACATAAGTTTACAGGGAGAACACAATTTTTTTTCTAAAGAAACTAATAATTCACTCTAAACTGTGTTATGGAACTATTTGGGAGTCTATTTAGCGGCCCTTTACCTCCTGGTTTTAATTCAAGATATTTAAAATTAAATTGTGTTTAGATGAGGAACTAATTATAGTTTTTTGTGTGAAGCATACCTTTAACACAGTCCTAACTAAGAAAAACTATGTTTAATTAACAGCCAATTGCGCGACTGTCCAATGATGTTTAAATCTGCCTAGAAGTCAATGCTTGCGATTCATTATTTTAAATCATTTTATTAATTATGGTGATTAGTTGTTAGTACATTAAGTGTATAATATTGTCTACTGTATACTGTAATTACAATAAATTGCATTGTTTTCTAAATAAAAACATAATATTTTTAATCTTTATCTGTGTGTTTCTTCCGCAGTTCACCATTTTAAAAAAATGTAATCTATACTATAAGTATACCGTCTCTTTTGAACTGGCTTCCTTGATTCAACGTTATTTTAGTGAGCAAAAAAGTTGTCGAATCAACATCATCTAGAAACAATGCTTAAAACATTTCACATTACATCAAAATATGAATAAAACCATGCAAATCACAAAAACAGATTATTCCTTAAAATAAAAGGAATTTTTCCTATATGTCTTAAGCATCACAGTGTTCAAATGATTTTTAGCTCCACTGCTAACTCCACATACCATTGTCTTAAGAAGGCAGTCTCAAGAGTAATCCATCTTTGTTTCATTTATTGTTTATGTTCTGGTCTTGATTTTTCCAGCATGTGCAAATCACAACCTTACTTCAAGCTTTCATGTGTTAAACTCTTCAGAAACAACTACAATCTAATCAACATGGAATGTTTAAATGTTGGTTCAGCATCAATATATTGTTTAATCTATTTACTTTTTTGATTTAGAACAATATAGCTAATGTGTGCTTCATGTCATATCTGATTTCACAAAACTATTGCCTTTAAGGCAGTTTTGGAAAAAAAATACAGTCATGTGTTCCATATGCTGAGATGTCCCATCTGTTTAACATGGATCTGTCCAAAATATGTTCATGTTGAGTGACTCCAATGCAGCTTCAACATATTTTTAAGGTCACTGCAGCATCAGGGGTTACAATAACTTCACTTGCTGTTCCCATAAATAATATCAGCTTTCATGGACAATGACTAGTGCTGTGATGTAATTAAGACAGTTTGTAATTGTAGGGTTTTTGTGAAAATGAAATTATAGAACAGTGGTATGAAGAACTGTTGTATAACAATTTAGAACTTTTTCACTGGAGATGATGTTTTCACCATGTTCCTATGCGTCCAACAATCCAAATCCTTCTTCAGGTTAGTTGAAGACTAGAATTTTGAAAAGTCTGCAAGGGAGGGGTGACATGTTGTTTTCCGCCTTTCACCAGATGTGCACCAGCAGAGCCCTGTGACACTAAACAGGGCTCAGCAGGCACATACGGAGAAAGGTTACATGGATTTGATGAATTCTTGTCTTACCAATTAAATGTCATTCTATGAGTAGTTTTTCAGACAGACTGTTGTGGTATACACTCCATTTCTGGTATTTACTCTTAGACTTTCTAAAGGGAATGCTAAATTCTCTTAGAAAAATCAGCTTGACATCTTTATTAAAATATATGTGGTGAATATTTTTCTTCTATCGTTCAGGTTTTTTAAAAAAATTAATAAATGTAAAGTAGAGGTTTTTTTTAGTCTTACAAGTCTAAAAAATAATTTTAAAAATTAGTTATTGTTGAAATTTTTTGTACACATTTGGTTTAAATTAACAGTCACTGGTTCGAGCCTCGGCTGGGTCAGTTGGCATTTCTATGTGGAGTTTGCATGTTCTCCCCGTGATCGCGTGAGTTTACCCGGGTGCTCCAGTTTCCCCCACAAAGTTTAAAAACATGCGTTATAAGTCAGTTGGGTGAACAAAAATTGTCCATAGAGTATGAATGTGTGTGAATGATTCCCAGCAATCGGTTGCAGCTGGAAGGGCATCCGCCGCGTAAAAGATATGCTGAAAAAGTTGGCAGTTCATTCTGCTGTGCCGACCCCGAAAGAGAAAAAGCCGACAAGATGATGGATGGGTTTAAATTAACATTTTAAAATTACAAACATTTTTTTTGGGGGGACTTATTACTTTTAGAAGGTTATTAAAACTATTTAGACTTTAGCTCTCCAGCACTCAATCCTGATTACTTTGTTTTAAAAAGTTTTTTTTTCATTGTGAACACTTCCGAATGACCGTATAAAAGAGTTGTGTCTCCCTGAAAATATGTTAAATGCGAAGTCTTTATATGCATAACTCTTAAGGCAGAAAATGGTCTAATCTAATGAGTCGGCTAAAGCTGTAAAATGCTACTTGAAATTTGCAGCCGTTTGTCATGTCTAGGGTCTGTGATCCACATGTCCTGTTCAGGCGAGAAAAACCTGGTGTCCTGGAAAGTACTGAATGATCCAAACCACGGACGTTCATCCATGAATCACAACCTCAGACTGTCAGTAAGCCAGCTTCTTTCAACGGACCTAACTCAATAAATATGATTCAATTAATCCAATCTGCTCAGCACATCTTTAAAACATTACTCATCAGATAATGTTTTCAGGGAAAGGTTTTATTAATCTGTTCAGCAATCTTAGTCCCAGCTGAAGGAAAGTCATAATCGCAAAACAATTTCAAGACCATAGACAGACTCAAAAATCATCAAGAACATACATCAGTTCTGTATGTGATTAGCACACAGCATTGTCCAGTATATCTTAATACTGTATAAAACAGACAACCAAACACACAGACTGCATAACATATTTGTTAATAGCAAAACAAATAAACCTTGCACAGCAATTGATTTTTGCAACTGGTTACACAGTGAAGTTTCATCAAAAACATGGAGATTTGTAGTATAGAAATATCAAAAACAACTGACATCTTAGCAACTAATAAAGTATTGTTTAGTTTAATCTATTCTTCATATTTACGGTCATATAAAACTTCGAAAATATCCCAAGCTTTGTCGTCTTCTACAAATACAGTACTATATTTGTTAAAATTGGCAATAAACGAAACCATTGTGTGCGCGAGTATAAAAAAAATATGTAAAATAACTCGTGCAGATTTGACATCACTGAGATTCCTTAATGCTCAAGGTTTAATTAATAAAATCCTTTGGGATGTCCTTCAAGTGTTCAACTCGCAATTGTCCATGAAGAGAGCATGATAGCGATGTCTGGAGTGACTTCACTGCATGATAAAATCAGGCTGGATGCTGAACAGAAGGTCATCGTTCCCCCGTCGCACCTCCAGCAAGAGACTGCTTTCCTGCTCAAGCGCCTCCTTCAGTTCGCTGGTGCTCAGCAGAGGCTCGCCGTTCAACTTCACAATGATGTCCCCATCTCTGATGCCACCTCTGAAGCACATGAGGAAATTTCCAGGAAGCATGAGAATAGATGTGTTTATTTTAAAGGTGAGGTGAGTCTGTCGTATGTTGAATATATGTTGAAGTAGTTATTATTATTAGATTCTTAGATTCTTATTAGTCCTCAGAAGACGAAAAATTTCAAGTTTTGCTAAGACCAAGAAAATAATTCAGGTATAATGAAGTTGAAATCCTGGACTGAATGCTTACTTCTCTGCAGGAGACTGAGGAACCACCTCATGGACAAGGATTCCTGTGCTGACTTCAGGAAAATCTGGATTCTGTTGCTTCAGCTCTTCCACAAGCCTAAAGGAGATAAAACTTGCTGAGGAATTCTTTCTGAAACTAGTATTTCAAGAACAACTCAAAAGAAACAAATACAAAGTTTTTTTTGATTGAACGAGTTGAAGGTGACTTACTCTTCTGTGATGGTGAGCATTCGAATTCCTATAAAACGCTTCTTCACAGATCTTGTTTCTAAATGAAAAAGATAGAATTATTGTTAACTAAACATCCCACCCTCCCAAAAAAAGCACAACATCGGTTCACATTACCTTTATTTTGCTTTTCCAGGGAATCGTTTAAGAAACGGGTGATCCTGTCTGAAGGAATAGCAAAGGAGATGCCTGCTGCTACCTTCAATGTGTTGATTCCAATCACATCTCCATCCTTGTTGAAGAAAACGGGAACTTGTCAATTTCTCTGACAAGCAATAGCAAAAACCCTCTGCCACCCTTCGCCGTGCTTTTTTAAAAGAATCCTCTTCCAGAACCTGAAGGGGTAGTCACCTATACGTGCCAATTCTGCTTGCACAGCCAAGGCTTAATTTTTATGCGTGCATACTCGTGAATGGCAATCACACTCACCAAATTAACAAGTGGTCCGCCTGAGTTTCCATACTGGAATAAAAAAAGAATAAATATATCATGCTTTCATTCAAAAATTTTCTGACTCAAGTGGCAAGTCCTTCATTGTCTTACATTAATGATGGCGTCGGTCTGAATGTAGTCCATGTCAGAGTCACGCAGACCTAACTCCTTTCCATCTCTCTGAGCCGTGCTCACTATCCCTGTGGTTACTGTGTTCTGCAGGGCAAAGGGGCTCCCGATGGCAACCACAAACTCACCAGGACGGAGGTCAGCCGAGTGACCCAGTAGTAAGACCGGCAGCTTTTTCTTCAAATGAGCAAAACCAGAAGTCACTGAAAAATTCTGAACTGGTGAATAGTGATTAGCAGTTTCTTTTTAAGTGGATCTTCAAAGCTAAAATTTTACACAAAATGTCCATTGATATTTTGTATCTTTAGTAAAAAAAAAACTTTTTTGGGATCAGAGTGTTTTTAACTTTTTAACAATTAACAAGGACATATGCAAAACTCTGCTCTCCAAAATTTAATGTTAAGATCCCAACACCGTCCACCAACCTTAAATAATTACAAAATAAAATCCCAAGTAGTTTTTTTTTAAAGGAAACATTTCATAAAATAAAATTGAACAAAACTCTCCTGAAACATATTTATATTTATTTATATTTAAAGATGTACTTTTTATTCCTTCTTCTGAAAGTTACATTTCACAAGTGTTATATTTAGATTGTGAAACGTATGGCACACTGTGAAAAAAAATTCTGATATTTTTTTTTAAAACACAGACACATTCACATTGATTATATCGTTGTTTATTATAACTTTATTAAAATCCAACATCTAGTAAAAACCTACCTCCTTTGACTTCCAATGAGGTGAGTTTTAAGACTAGAAGCTACAGATTAATGAAAACTGAACCCTTGTTTCAATCACAAAGTAAAAAGTACTTGCATAATCAAATCATACTTACAGTTTAAACAATGTCATTTTATAATTAGTTTCTGTAGACATCAGGTCTTCTTTGAAATGTACAACAAATAAAATGTTGTTTCTATTGGTGAACAACAATAAATCAACAAAATTTATAATTTTTTGTTTAAAGAATAGTGTAGATGAAATTTGAGAAATAAAGAAGTAACCGGAGCGATGTTGTCAAAAATATAAACCAAGTGCTAAAATGTGATTTATATTTTTTCAAATGCATGGTATAATTAGAATTCCCAAGACTCCCAGAGTATCAATCATCTCAAAGGTTGAACACCATTCATCTTTTCTCAACAAAATGTTCAGATTCAGTGTTTCTGTCTATCACAAAAAAAATTCTTGAGGGCAACATTTAGGCGGTAAAACATGATTGTTTATATTAGTTTATGGTTGATTACGCTTGTCCCTGGACATTGTGTTGGTACCTGTGGGTTGATTTTGATGGTAGCGATGTCTGACTTCTTGTCGATGTCTTTGATTGTGGCCTCATACACATCACCATCCCGCATCTGAACTTTGAGGCGCTGATTTCCCGAAACAGGCGTCGTGTGGGACACCACATGGGCATTTGTTATAATCAGGCCTGTCTCTGACATCACAAACCCTGAGCCACTTGATAAAGGAACCGTTCTACCAAAGAGCGGGTGGCTAAAAGACAAAGAAGTAGGAATCAGAAAGATATTCTGTACATGACAATCAATCAATTCTGTGTTTTTACAAATGTATCTTTTAGGTGATTTTTAAAATAATCCTTTATTTACTAACTGCACTTAATTGCAAATAAGTACCTAATACTACATATCTATTACTTAAGAAGAAAAAACTAAAAAGGGTTCACTTAAAAACTTGGAAATACTTGGAAACCGATTTCCCTATTTGTTCAAAGCAAACTTCTTCAGAAAATCTTAGTCTGAGGTAAATATTTATTGAATGAAAAAAAAAATTATGATTTTTTTTTTAATCTTAACTGCAAACAGAAAGTGCTTTCAGGATGTCCCAAACTACCAATGGTCAAAATATCTTCATGTAGACTAAGATGTTAGCCATGTAGTATATAAGTTACCATGTCCTTTGAGTATGTGTAATTAAAATAAGACAAGGAATCTATACTTCCATTATTTTAAAAGGAGGCCCCCCAACTGTCATCTTCAGGCCATATGCTTCAGCAATGTTCGAGTGTGTGGGGGTGGGGAGTTGTGCTTCATTGAGCAGGCTGTATTAAGCATTTTGAGTAATTTTACTCAAATATTTAAAGTAAACTTAAATTTAAAGTAAACTCCTAAACTTTGTCAAATTCAAATAAACATATTAGCATTTTACTAGCATATATATATATATATATATATATATATATATATATATATATATATATATATATATATATATATATATATATTTACAATATATATATACTCTTTGATCTTTGAGTTTTTATGCAGAGAAAAAATAAATATAAAACAATTTAGTGACTGAATAGTCTCCCTGACATCATCCACGACTGTACAGGATTGGCTAAAACAACAAGGCATATGTTCAAAGATGTCTCTACAGCAGCTGTGTTTGTAGAGTGCCTTCCTCTCTCTTCCCCTGAGGTTAAGGCAGTACAGACCTAGATCCTACTGCAGCATGAAAGTGTTTGCAAGTGTTTGGGCTCACTTGAGTAAGAGCTCAATGTGTACCACAGCAGGGGCGATCTTCTCCACCACGTCAGCGATGAAGTTGAACTTGTACCTCGGGCTGCTGGAGTGTGTTGGACCTACACTAGCAAAAAGAATTGCTCATGTTAATAATACCACACTGTCAAACTAACAAGTACAAAAAAAAGACATTTATTTTTGCTGCTTGTTAAAAGTATTTCTGTCACACAACCAAAAGAACTCTAACGGACATAAACAGCTGTGAGCAACCTTAAAGGGTCAAGCACATCAAGTTTGATGTCAAAATGTCAGATTTATATCCTGTCCATGTGGTTCAAATGTGCTTTTTTATTATGAAGTTTAATATGAAGTATAATATGCGCAGTAAAGCTGGTTATTTTTTGTATGTTGTGTAAAATATTTGACAATTAAGAATCATAAGCCGAATTTGTAATGGCAGATATTAGCTAAAATGCCACAACTTTATCAGAAACTGAATTATCATAATGAATTATAAAAACAAGAACAAGAATTTTTTTTAGGTCAAAGGTTGACATCAACATTTTGACATAAATTTGTTTTTGCTCATTTTGACATATTTCACATATATTTGATTTTATTTAACGTTGAGGTGTCTGCTTGGAAGGTATGTAATAATCCAGATTTATTATATATAACTGGATCTGGATACTGTTATTTTTTATCTTTGTTTTAAAAATGTATTTTACATTTTTTATTTTAATATATTATATAGTTTTAACTTCCCAGTTTTCCAAACACTGATATTTTTTTTTGTCTTAAAAAGATTTCTAAAAAATAATTTCCCCATGAGGATAAATTAAGGAATTCTAATATATAAAATAAATATAAGTTACTTTTCTCGAAAATACCTTGTCGAACCTTGTATTTTCTATTAATATACTGCTTAATTTCTATCAAATCGTCTCTCAAACATGGCCGTTTGTCATGCAGTGTAGAAATACTTTCGGGTGGAGTCAGATGGTAAGCAATGATGAGTTCAACAAGGTCTTTTCAAGCAGGAAATGTTCCTCTGTAATTGGGTCAAGAATTATGGGTTGGTTTTTAACCTCGTGTGGGCTTGAGGCAAGCTGGGTTTGCTGTTCATGCATGAAAATGTTTATTTGGAAAGAGGGAAGCATTTGGGCTGTAATTGTATGCTGATTACAGGAGGATATTTTCTCCAAACCAGCCCTTGTTTTCTGTTTCCTGTGAAAGTCTTGCCATAGACATCATTCCTTTGTGTGCACGACCCCAAGGTGTCCTGCTAACCCCAAACCCAAAAGTCTTTAAAGGCAAATGCTTAAATGCTTTATTTCAGTACTTTAAGTACATCTAAATAAATGGCCTTTCTTAAACAAATACTGTTTTTATCGTTTAGAAATATAGAATGAAAAAAAGGTCAAAATGTGTTGATATTACAGTGGAATTTACAGTTTCATGATTAAGCTTGTCTAGAATGTACAATTCATCGTGAGAGAGAGGCATATGAAACCTCTCTGAGTTGTATTGTTTGGTTCCATAGTTTTTTAAACATTTAAAGGCGCAGCATTTATTTTTGTGGTCAATACTGGTACTACAGAAAACATTTCATTTCCAAGTCTCTCAGAATAAAGGTTTATAGCAATAAGCTTTCTAAACTAACCCTAGACTAATAAAATGGCTACTTTGACTGAAAGGTGAGGGGTAGTACTTCAGCCCAAAATGTAAACATAAATATTATTTCAGGGCTTTAACTCTGTTTTCAAATGTACATTTTCTGGCTCGACAACATAATTCCTTATGTCTCTTGACATATCAAGGCAATTTTATCATTACTTGAAAACCATTTATTTTGTAATATACCTTTACAATTATTGTTTGTTGTTGCTATTATTCTCCATCTCATTGCTGAAAAAAGTCTGGAAATCCATTTATAATTGTGTAACATCTTTTTCTGTGTTCAAATATTCAAAAAGAAACATTTATAATCTTATTCACTACTTACTCATTATTCTCTATTTTATTACACATATTATATATTATCTGAAATAATGATTTACCTCACTGTATCTCAGCTACTTTTTCATTAAAGGGAGCCTTCATTTACCACACTTTTTTACTTTGTAGAACAGTAATATTGTGCACTATATGTTATCTAGGTAGTAAGCACAACTTTCGCTTTATCACTTCCCTTTTTCCTAGGAATAAACGTTAAAGTTTTAGTTTCTTGTATTCTTACAATTTTGCTTCACATAGAAATAGTTAAAGACTACAATATTTACATACGCTATTATATATAACACAGATCTAAATGTTCAAAAATGCTTTTTTTTAATCATCACAAAAAATATAAAAGGTAGCCCTCGAACTTAAATTGAGTTTCCATAAAAAACAATTAACATTTCTTTTGAGACTAAAATCAACATGCCATAAGGAAAAACTATGTTTTTTCAATCAAATGTACAGCACCAAACAATAATTCATTCCTAGTGGGGGATTTTATCATTATGGGGCCTACCCTACTTTAATGTGTTTTAACATACAATCATTTCAATTCTCTGTTTGTGCAGAATATACAGAACAACAGAATTGAAGATGCTCACTTGACAGGACTGAGGGATGAATTGGGTAAAAACCAAGTAATACCATAAATTTATATTTCAAAGAATGGGTGGTAACCCAAGATAGGGGGCCCCTAAATATGTCCACCCCTCCGAAATCCATCATGGCTGCATCAAGTAGCTGAGCTAACAAAATCCAGTTACATAAGTCAAACTAACTATAATTGAGCAAAAATTCATTTGACATTGTCTTGTAATTATGATTAATTTAACCTAAATGGGTAATTGTTCTCAATAGTTTCCCCGTTTACTTTGTCTCCAAAATAGAGTCCTGAGGAGAAATGAGAAATGAGATCTTGGAAAGCTGCTGCTGAACATCTGTTTCTAGGTCACTCCCTCGCCCAATTCAACAGTTGCAGCCATTAGGGATTTATTGTGAGGTTTCAGTTATTTAAAGATTTAAAGGCTAAAGTACATAGATTGGTAGACTATGATTCCTGGGATTTTAATGTCGAAATGATATACAGCTCTTTAAATAGCCATTGGCACCTCTGTGGTTCTTTTGCTAGACTTGCTTCTTCACTCATTGCTGGTGATTCTCCAAATATATACATTGAAGTGGCTATGGAGTCACTCCTGAGGGCCACATTAAAGGTATAGGTCACCTAAATTGAGAACTTGTTGTACTAACCATTTACGTTCCCTTTTGTGGCTATTAAGTTTTGCTTTACTTTTCATGACAAAATGTGTATTTTGGAAACTGGTATTTATTGACCTTTAGTCAATGAAGTAAACCATCATACAACATACAGGTACTAGTCTATCACTTTTAACAGTTTTTTTGTGTGAGCACACCTATGCATCTGCTGCAAGCAGGAGCTGCACTGCAGCGGCTGCATCGTTCAGCTATGTGCTAGCTATCTTTTGGGACCTTCTCCTGAACACTAGATGGAGCTTCTGTAAACGGCAAGTAAACACAGGCCACACGGTGGCGCAGCTGCACCTAACTTTGTGTGTTAGACTCGTTTATATAGAAGAAGAGGATAAGCGTTCGGCATTGACTGTATATAATGTTAACTTGTCTATGCATATAACCTAAAGCTATTCGTTATCTGCCTAACAAACCATTTATATTAGCAGTTCGAGTAACCGCAGCTCCATTTTTTCTCTCTCCCTGATGCTGGATAATGTGGGAGTGGAAAAAAAATCTATACAAACTCAAATGCACATTACATTTATTTACAGTTTAATTAATTTCTTTATGTAACAAGCTCAATGTCATTTCATTTGTAGAAAAATCTCTTATCACGTGCAAACAGCTCAAGCTCCTCTAATATACAGAGAGACTGTTTGCTTTGCCCCCTCCTTGAACCGCCACCTTAACGTGGTGGAGGGGTTAGCGTGCTCGAAGGATCCTAGGAGCTATGTTGTCGGGGGCTGGCTGCCCCTGGCAGGGTCTCCCAAGGCAAACAGGTCCTAGGTGACGGGTCAGACTAAGAGCGGTTCAGAAGACCCCTTATGACGATGACAAGATCAGATTCCGCGACGTCGCCTGGATCGGCGTCACCGCAGGCGAGCTTCTGGTGGCCGGGTCTTTTCCCATGGGACCCGGCCGGGCCCAGCCCGAAAAGGCCACGTGGGATCGCCCTCCAGTGGACTCACCACCCGCAGGAGGGACCGTAAGGGGCCGGTGCTTTGCGATCTGGGCGGCAGCTGAAGGTGGGGACCTCGGCGGCCCAATCCATTGACACAGAAGCTAGCTCTGGGGACATGGAATGTCACCTCGCTAGGGGGGAAGGAGCCTGAGCTTGTGCGGGAGGTGGAGCGTTACCGGCTAGAGCTTGTCGAGCTCACCTCCACGCACAGCCGGGGCACTGGAGCCCAGCTCCTGGTCTCTTCACTACTCTGGCGTCCCCCGCGGTGAGAGGCAGCATGCTGGTGTGGGTCTACTCATAGCCCCCCAGCTCAGCCGCCATTTGTTGGAGTTCTCCCCAGTGAGCGAGAGGGTCGCTTCCCTCCGCCTTCGGGTTGGGGGCAGGTCTCTCACTGTGGTTACGGTCTACGGGCCGAACAGCAGTGCAGAGTACCCGGCCTTCTTGGAGTCCCTGGGAGGGGTGCTGGAAAGTGCTCCAACCGGGGATCCCATCGTTCTCCTGGGGGACTTCAATGCGCACGTGGGGGATGACAGCGTCACCTGGAGGGGCGTGATTGGGAGGAATGGCCTCCCCGACCTGAACCCGAGTGGTGTCCTGTTATTGGACTTCTGTGCCCGTCACGGTTTGTCCATAACGAACACCATGTTCAAGCACAAGGGTGTCCACCGGTGCACCTGGCACCAGGACACCTTAGGCCGAAGGTCAATGATTGACTTCGTTGTCGTATCATCTGACCTTCGACCATGTGTTTTGGACACTCGGGTGAAGAGAGGGGCTGAGCTATCAATCGATCACTACCTGGTGGTGAGTTGGATCCGCTGGCTGGGGAGGAGGCCGGAAAGACCTGGCAGACCCAAACGTACGTTGAGGGTCTGTTGGGAACGTCTGGCCGAGCCCCCTGTCAGAGTGAGCTTTAACTCCCACCTCCGGGAGAGCTTCAACCAGATACCGGGGGAGGCTGGAGACATGGAGTCCGAGTGGACCATGTTTTCCACCTCTATTGTCACTGCCGCGGTACGAAGCTGTGGCCGTAAGGTCTCTGGTGCCTGTCGTGGTGGCAATCCCAGAACCCGGTGGTGGACACTGGAAGTAAGGGATGCCGTCAAGCTGAAAAAGGAGTCCTATCAGGCCTGGTTGGCTTGTGGGACTTCGGACACAGCTGACCGGTACCGGAAGGCCAAGCGCGCAGCAGCCAATGCTGTGTTAGAGGCAAAAACTCGGACCTGGGAGGAGTTCAGGGAGGCCATGGAGGAAGACTATCGGTCGTCCTCAAAGAAATTCTGGCAAACTGTCCGGCGCCTCAGGAGGGGGAAGCAGTGCCCCACCAACACTGTTTACAGTGGAGGTGGAGAGCTGTTGACCTCGACCAGGGAGGTGGTCGGGCGGTGGAAGGAATACTTTGAGGGTCTCCTCAATCCCACTGTCACGTCCTCTGTTGAGGAGGCAAAGGCTGGGGTACTTGGGGTGGACTCGTCTATCACCCAAGCCGAAGTTACTGAGGTGGTTGGTAAGCTCCTCAGTGGCAAAGCACCGGGGGTGGATGAGATCCGCCCTGAATACCTCAGGTGCCTAGATGCTGTGGGACTGTCCTGGCTGACACGTCTCTGCAGCATCGTGTGGCGGTCAGGGACAGTACCTCTGGAATGGCAGACCGGAGTGGTGGTCCCTCTTTTCAAGAAAGGGGACCGGAGGATGTGTTCCAACTACCGGGGGATCACACTCCTCAGCCTCCCGGGGAAAGTCTATGCCAGGGTACTGGAGAGGAGAGTTCGGCCAGTAGTCGAACCTCGGATGCAGGAGGAACAATGCGGGTTTCGACCTGGTCGTGGAACACTGGACCAGCTCTATACCCTCTGCAGGGTCCTCGAGGGGTCATGGGAGTTCGCCCAACCGGTCTACATGTGTTTTGTGGATTTGGAGAAGGCGTTCGACCGTGTCCCTCGTGGGGTCCTGTGGGAGGTGCTCTGGGAGTATGGGGTCCGGGGCTCCCTGCTAAGGGCTGTCCGGTCCCTGTACAACCAGAGCAGGAGCTTGGTACGCATTGCCGGCACAAAGTCAGACCTGTTCCCAGTGCGCGCTGGCCTCCGGCAGGGCTGCCCTTTATCACCGGTGCTGTTCATAGTTTTTATGGACAGAATCTCCAGGCGCAGCCGGGGGCCTGAGGGGGTCCGGTTCGGGGACCTCAGGATTTCATCGCTACTGTTTGCGGATGATGTTGTCCTGTTGGCTTCTTCGGGCCTGGACCTCCAGTGTGCGTTGGGGCGGTTTGCAGCCGAGTGTGAAGCGGCTGGGATGAGGATCAGCACCTCCAAGTCTGAGGCCATGGTTCTCGACCGGAAAAAGGTGGCCTGCCCTCTCCAGGTCAGTGGAGTGCTTCTGCCTCAGGTGGAGGAGTTCAAGTATCTCGGGGTCTTGTTCACGAGTGAGGGGAGGATGGAGCGCGAGATCGACAGGCGGATCAGTGCAGCATCTGCACTGATGCGGTCGCTGTATCGATCTGTTGTGGTGAAAAGGGAGCTGAGCCGAGAGGTGAAGCTCTCGATTTACCGGTCGATCTACATCCCTACTCTCACCTATGGTCATGAGCTCTGGGTCATGACCGAAAGGACAAGATCCCGGATACAAGCGGCCGAAATGAGCTTCCTCTGCCGGGTGGCTGGGCGCTCCCTTAGAGATAGGGTGAGAAGCTCCGTCACCCGGGGGGAGCTCAGAGTAGAGCCTCTGGTCCTCCACATCGAGAGGAGTCAGCTGAGGTGGCTTGGGCATCTATTCCGGATGCCTCCTGGACGCCTCCCAGGGGAGGTGTTCCGGGCATGTCCCACTGGGAGGAGGCCCCGGGGAAGACCCAGGACGCGCTGGAGGGACTATGTCACCCAGCTGGCCTGGGAACGCCTCGGGATCCCTCTCGGGGAGCTGGAAGAAGTGTCTGTGGAGAGGGAAGTCTGGGCATCCCTGCTTAGACTGCTGCCCCCGCGACCCGGCTCCGGATAAGCGGAAGAAGATGGATGGATGGATGTTTGCTTTGCTTTCAGCTAAAACCTATGGTTGACATCACACAAGGCTTGTCTATGTTATATACATCGTCAAAAGTTACTTACGTGATTAAATATAGTACCATTATCACCTTACTCAGTATGTGGTTTTTAATGTTATGGGGTTATTTTTGTCACAATGCTGACTGTGCAAAGTTATGCGTTAATGAGAGCATAAAAACTATTTTGTGCAAGGTGTTGGTTGTGAGTAAAATGTTCTTCTTGCAGAAAATTTCAAAAATAAAAAAATTCAGCAAAAAATATGTTTGTGCATGTGTGCAACCCGTTTCTCGAAAGCAAACCATCGTTAAAAACTGTCACAATTCCAGCCAATCAGAGAGGAGTCTAGAAGTGATTCCAATAGACTCATGCGTTCACCTCTGCAATACAGTGCTTTGTATTAGTATCATGTGATGTGGTGAAGAAGGTCAAAGTTTAATTCACCTCAACTTTCGTTGGATCGGAATCATTGACTGTGTATAACATGGACTTAACATGCATGACGTTTTGTGTGTGCAAGAAAACAGGAGAAAAAGGATGTATTTAGCAATCGCTACCATGGAAGCCAAAATGGGTGATTGGCTGAAAGTTTACAGTTAACATGTCTTAAACAAATTAATTTTAAAAATACGTTTAAATACATTTAGGAGTGTTCATGAAGATCAGAACTAGCAATTTGAATAAAAAAATGCAGCACCATAGGTGTATAAATCGGCTCCGAAATTGGGCAGTTTTAACATTGAAGTGAAGGAGAACCTGCTCACTTCTGACCCCACCCCGGTTGTGGCTGGGCGAGGTATTACGAGTCCAGTCACTTCCTTTTGTGCAGGGAGAGCAGGATGTTCCCCAAGAGGCAACCTCATCCCCTTAACCGCTTGAAACTCGATAGGAAGTGGCCGAACTGCAGTTCCCCGAGCGGCCGCTTGAGGCTGACTCCAAAACAGAGCTCAAGTTCTCATTCACTCCAATATTAAAACTGGCCAACTTTGAGGCTGAAAAAAACATGTTCCACACCTGGCTCCATTAGGTCTGTTGATTCAGATTGCTAGTTTTGATCTACATGAACACTCTGAGAGAGGGGGGCGCCTTCACTACGGCCATGTTGGAGCTTTCAATAGCTAGTCAATGAAAACTCCTCTCTGATTATCAGCATGATTTTATAACCATAGATTTGAGCGAATGTGTGAATTAGGGCATTATTTAAGTTGTTTATTTAAATTCAATATTGATTTCTTTTTTATCACTCAAAGATGTTTTTCTTTGCGAAAATAACATTTTATTCAACATTTTTATTCACTCAACTTGCATGTGCGCAAAATGTCTTTTTGCGCCCTAAAAAAATATTTTTTTAATTTAAAAAATGTATCATTTTGCTCTCAAAACTGTGACATAATAATAACCCCATAAAAAAGGAAAATCAACTGCTAATCTGGAAAGTTGAAACACAGATTTTTCCTATTAATAATGCCGAGGTCAAATATCAAGGCCACACTCTCACCAAATCATTCAAAGGAGAAAAAAAAATATTTCCAATGTTATCTACCACTTTTATCTACATTGTCTTTGTGTTCGGGTTATCCTCCTGATATGTGTTCAATATCAACTCCAGCTTATTTACCACGTACAGGTATCAGCGGAGAAAGCAACCAGTTTTGTCCAGCAGTCCACGAATCCTACCTTGGCTGTTTTCACAGGGTCCTTTGTGCGCGTTGGTAACCGTGGGCATCCCCTGCAGCAGCGCTCTCCTGCTCGCCGCCTTCAGCTGGCAGATGTTCCCGTAGCTTTTCCCGTCACTCCCGCACACTTTGCTACTGTACCGGCACTGGCACACGCCTTTCGACAGTCTCTTTCCAGACGGGTGCTTACACTCCAGCCCGTCCCCGCAGGCCAGGTCATCCTTTCGGCCGCACGGCTCGCCCTCGCTCTGAGCGCACACCAGACAGCAGTCACAGTGGTCCGGAACGTAGCCGCTCGGGCAGCTCGGGCTAGGACACGTACTCACATCACAGCGCTCTGGACAGCTGGCTTTTGCCAAAGCATCTGGGACGTAAAATAAAACTAACGAGACGAAGAAAGCGGTGTGCATTTTAGTTGGGAATTAGAAGTTTTTGCTAGAAGAGTTTTTGGAACCTCAGTGTTCCTTGGGGAGCACCATTGCGCATCGGTTTTCCAAAGAAAGAAACCAGTTGGAGATGAGCCATGCGCAAGTCTGCAAGCCAGCCAACTGTCCGACGTGAATTCCTATCCGCAGAAGAGGTGCTAACCTTAGAGCCAAGCGGGTCTTCTGATGTGCGAACTGAGGTTCACTCGGGTGCAACACGTTAAATCAAAAAGAATCCAGTTGCTTTGAAAGCTGGTCAGCCACGGTCACATGTGTGAACCATCTCTAAACATTCTCGACTGAAGAAAGGTTTGCTTTGCTTTTCTTCTCTTTCCAGAAAAGGCGGGCAGTTTTCTTTATCCCCAAGAGTCGGTTGTTCGCTGGAAGAAACACTACTCTGTGAATCGGTTCGTTTGAACGCCTTGTTTAATTAGAAAATACACTAGCACTGCCGAGAGTTCAAAAGAACCGATTCACCAAATGAAAGGAAAATGGGTTTAAATAAATCTGAGTAATAAAATGTAGAAATGGGCAATGTGTACAGAAATAAAAGAATCACTAAATAAACACTAATAAAAGAATGTGTAAATAAGTATATGCTTACATAAATAAACATAATATTGGACTATATTGGATATATATATATATATATATATATATATATATATATATATATATATATATATATATATATATATATATATATATATATATACTCCAATATATATTGGAGTATAAATAAGGAACAATACTCTAGATGTAGTAATAAAGTCATATTGTTGATTAAAAGAAACAACCAGTAAATACATCCTGAAATAAATATATTTAGGTAAATGAAATAATAAATACATGATGACATTTTGAAACCAACACAAATGTAAACAATTCAAATAATAGTTCCTTAAATAAACAGACAAATATTTATTTTTAACATGTTAACACGTGTTAATTTTAACATGTGGTTTATAAAAATAAATTAATGTTTAAATTAATAAGTAAACAAATAAAGAAAGATAATTAGAAGAGAAAGCATGTACAAGATTGGACCACTAATTTACAAGTGTTTTATAAATTACAAGTGTTTAAATAAAATAGTATAAACAAAGATATTTTGAAACAAGTGCATGTATAAACAATCCCTAAAATATCAGACAAATAAATCAAATGTGTGTTTTATCAATAAATGTCAAAATAAAATAGTAAACGCATACATAAGAAACATCATAATCATTCATACATGACTAATATAATCAATCACAAAATATCCAATATGTTCTTTTATTTTTGCATTTATTATACATTTTAATTAATTTCTTTTTCCCTCCAAACGGTTAGTGCTTACAAATTATTACACACAAAACTTTTTCAACATTCTTTAAAAATGTTTGTCATTACATTCAGTTACACATTTAAATACATTTCACAAAGTAATGATTTAAAACAAGTGAGCAACTCATCAACCTATTCACTAGTTATCTCAACAGCCCCTTAAGTGCTGGTCACCTTGATGAGGTGCTTTTATTTTACAAAATTTAGCCCAGAAGAATAATCTCACTTCTCAATGACTGTTTTACTCATTCTAAGAAAACCAAGAAAATTGTGTTCTAAATAAACATTTCTTACATTATTATTGACAAATCTAAAAATGTATTTTTTTTCGCTCTTCAAAACCCTTTTACCCAAGTGATATTGTAAGACTAGTTTTGGAGTAACATGTAAAGAAAATGTGCATGGGCGGATCACCAACAATCAAGCTCATCCATCCAACATAATGCTAGGAGGACTTGGAGTCCCCTCTTAAACAGGTTGCCTAGTACACTTTAATTCTGCCAACTATTTCTTGAATGTGCACTTATGAAAGTGTTTGAGGATAGTAAACAGAATTTGTTGGAACAGACCTCATGAGCTATAAATTCCAGAGATTGTGTCTCTCTACACTCCAGTTAACATATGCTACACAAATCTTCATTTCAGTTAGCCCTTCTGATATATAAACAATCTCAGGAAGAAAAAGTAAACAGAAAATTCTCAGACACAATTAAAAGCAAACTGCAATGATCATTGGAGCACAGCTTTATCTCGTCACCCCAGTTCTGGTGTTTTTGTACTGGTCGGTGGTTTTGAAGCTGTAATCTGGAGCCAGGTTGATGCGGCGGATGTTCAGATCATTGGCGAAAGCTCGTGCTCGCTGGTAGAAGAAGAGCGAGAGCTCTCGGTCCATCAGGAAGTTGTGGTAGATGGTGGCTAGCCGTGTGCACAGTCGGAGCTGAGAGCGTTTGTTTCCCAGATCCATAGCAGCGGCCAGGGCCAGGTGATAATATCCTGCAGCATCAAACGGGTCCTTAGATGAAGAAGGAAAGATTTTTTTTTCATGTACAGTTGCAGACATGATTTATTTTCCACCATCAGCTGTTACCTATCAACCTCAGCTTTCCCTGGCAAGAGGCTTTTCATGCTCAGAACTATCAATTTATTGAGCATTGTAAATTGGTATTTACAAAAAAGTAAGATGCTTCTTCAGTGGAATGTTTCTTCTGATGAGGTTAACTACAGGTCAGGCTTAAACAGCAGAAATTAAACTTATCTAATCTGTGATATTTTACAGTATTTTCAAATTTGTCATGTGTTTTCAGTATTGAAATTAGTTTTTATTGAATTCAGGAGAAGATTTCTTCTGGGGGTCGGGAAACTAAAACCATGATTTATATCATACACCTAACAATATAATGTTTCATGATGTTCACAGGAACTCCACAAATACAAAAAAACACAAAAAACTGTATCGGTGTACTATGATCCTTGTTAATCGATTGGGGTCAAATTATTTTTTTTGCTATTCAGTGTCTCTGTATTAGCAAACCTACCATAAAATATATGAACTTGCAAATTTTTTTGTCATTCAAACATTCAGCAAACCCTCAATTTAATTATTGCACCTACTTTAAAGTTTTAATGAATAGAAATAAAAAAACATAATTCAAACAAAAAAAGCTTATTAACTTTGGATTGTTTAAATTAATCCAGTAGGTGAAAGTATAAAGAAAATATTTTCAGCAAATAATTGAGATTGTGAACTTCTAGAAAAGACACATTGTCTACCTACACATGTATTTATGATCTTTTATACCCTACATACTTAGACTGCCACCATGTGGTTAACTCGTTCTGATATTTTTCTCTTGTAAATATCCATACACATTGATTTTTCATTCATTCCAGATGCTGTGGCTTCTCTCATTGCTGATTTACATTGAATTACTATTGATACATTTAGTAATCGTTATACAAGGCATTGTATAATAGAGAAAGAGACCGTGTGCAATGTGTTACAAAAGGAAGACAATCACACAGAGCTCGTCTTAGCTAATCAAACAATAAAAAAGTGATTTTTGGTTTTGAATTCTTACCTTAACATCATAGAAGATGATGTCTCCAAGAGTCTGGTAGACCCTGACGTAGTAGAGCGATTCCTCATCATACTGTAATGGGGAGGGACACAGAGACAGCGCTTTCAGGAAGTGGTGCTCAGCCAGCTCAAACTGGCCCTGGCAGTGGTACAGTGTGGCCAGCCGATGGAGCGCCACACGCTCATTTAAACAGTCAGCTGCAAGAAAAATACGCATTTTCTTATTTGACACTTTCTCTTCTCCTAAAAAT
Source organism: Danionella dracula (assembly GCA_900490495.1). Lineage (NCBI taxonomy): Eukaryota > Metazoa > Chordata > Actinopteri > Cypriniformes > Danionidae > Danionella > Danionella dracula. The sequence goes on from UELW01000578.1 coordinate 1,997,032, forward strand.
AATTCAGCATGTGTCACATGATTTTTAAATTAATTTTTTAAAATAGAAAAAAAAACATTAACTTTTGGCCCTTAATAAATCTATACATTAAAAAACCTCAAGGAACAAATAGCGGAAAAAATAAAATAACTTGAACTTACCCAGATTAATGCTGATGTCTAATGAAGTGTTAGTGTAGTTGATGGCCTCTGCAAACTGACCCAGGTTCAGCAGGAGCTCAGAGAGTTTATTACACAGTCGAAGCTGAGCACGCACACTGCTTGTCTTCAAAGCAATGGGAAGTGCTCGGTCCTTAAACACACACAAAAAGTTATGCCTCTTAGAATGAGCATGTACACAGACTCTACAACCAGATTTACCAACATGTTCCTGCTTATCTTAGGACAGAATTACAGCCCATCAGATTTAAGCTTGGGTATAAAAAAGCTGTAGGATACTTAGAGAAAGTCTAGGTGTAAGACAGGACTTTTGTTTTAGAATCAAGAAACAGTAATGCTCACTGACTCTAGACAGTCAGGCTTCATGAGTTACCCTGTAGAAGCAGACAGCTTTTTCCCGGTCGAGTGAACTGTTGAAGAACACATCTCCAGCAGCCTCTAGTATTTCCAGAGAAAAGAGTGTGTTTCCTGTGCTGAGGGCCATGTTCTGGGCCACCTGTAACATTTGCAAAGGCATCATGGTTCTATTATATAAGAAGACTTTTATTCACACTATGCTGAAAGCACAATGGCCAGATAAAAGTTCAACTAAGGTAGCAGGTTTCTGATTGGACTTTAACTGTTCTCCCAATGTTTGCAGGATTTTCACTCAGTAGCGCTATATAAATATTTTATTCACGTAGAATGCTTAAAGAAGACGTTTTTCTTGGCCCAAGTACCGCAATGATACACGGCTGGACAGGGTTATGATTCCAAAGACTGGCCTAAGCTTCCATCAAGTTAACCTAATGTCTGGCCTAAGTCTTTTGTACCACGTTACATACAAGGCCAACACTTCCGGTCTAGGACTATATTTGGTTCATATGTTGTACCAGACGAATCCCAGATTTTCAAGACAGATGAAATCTTGCACCAAACTTTTTATGCTGACTCAGATAATACTTCTGTGAAGTATTGGGGAATAATGAAGAGCAGAAAGAAGAAAGATTGTCACCTGCAGGTAGAGCTCCACTAGTTCTGTCTGCTGCAGGATGTGATAAATCTTCCCAGCTTGGAGCCAGGCGTGAGCCTCCTTCTGTTTTCTTCCCAAGTCAATGTAGATGGCCAGACTTCGTTTGGTGTAATCTAGAGCTGCTCTGCTGGCTCTGAGAAAAGACACGACAAACAGCTATGAACTTTAGACTATTAGCAGTTTCTTTTAAACTGGAAGATTAAACTTTTGACTGGAACACCCCCACCCTCCCGCCTCCCTGACCCAAATACATGCGTGCACCAATGCACACAAACTTAAAACAATTACATAAAATGTATTACAGAGGTGAGTGGTAATATTTTCATTTCATTAGTTACTTATTTTAGTGTATTCCTTGGGTTGCTACACAATAAAATCTAGAGTAAATTTACTTAGTACTTTTGGTCTACCATAGTAGAACTGGGGTCTTCACAATAGACAGACAGTCTTCCCAAAGTTGACTCAACAAAGATTTTTCAGCACACTCAACTGTTTCAGCTAAAGGTTCTCTTATCAATAACATCTTACCATTGCAGCTAAAAATGCAAACCGAGTAGGAGACTTTTAGGGGAGGTGTTATGGAAAGACTTGGCCAGCAGGTCTGTGAGAACTGAAATGGACAGAAATGTCTCGTAATCGCTTGTAATTTATCTTAATTAATAAAAAGAAAATGAATTTATGCTCTGTATTTATTTATTCTTATACTACTCTTTTTTCACTTTACATGTAAAAACCTAACCAAGGACTTAAGCCACAAATTAGCCCATAGCTAGAAGCTTGTAAGCAGTGTTGTTATTGGCAGCCTAAGCCTAAGCTTTAGTCTTATTCTTATTGATGAAAATTATGTTAGTTTCCTCCAACATTTTAGTCATTTACAAATGTAATAATTTTAGTCACGTTTTAGTCTAAACATTTTAATCAAAAACATTTTAGTCTAGTTTTAGTCACCTAAAAATAAAAGGCTTTAGTCTACTTTTAGTCAATGTAGATGATTTTATTTTTGATGAAAAACATATTTTAGAAAGTTAATTTAACTCTTTAAAAAGTAAAAATTGTGTCTTTTCATCCAAGCCGTGAGACGCGACCGCCTCTCTTCTCTCTCTCTCTCTCTTCTCGTGCACGCGCCTCCCGCGCTCCCGCTCTTTCTCTCTCACGTGATATTCAGACGCACTCGACACTTTCATGATTCTTATAACATTCCTATTTCTTTCCTTACAGTTTGATTGACAGATTACAGCCCCGAATCATGATAATACATTTCACACATTTAGAACGTGTAACCTTCTATACTCATTAACATTTTCGTTCACTCTCGTTTTTGATAACGAAAAGTCTCAAGTGTCTCGTCAAATCTTCGTCAAAACAAAGACATATTTAGCTCATCATCGTCTCGTTATCATCACAAGAAAAAAGTTTGTCAATCAAGTAACTTCGTTATCATCATCGTTGACAAAAACCACACTTCTTTTAAGTACATTTACATTTACATTTATGCATTTGGCAGACGCTTTTGTCCAAAGCGTCTTACATTAGGGAGAGACAATATGCAATTTGTTACACAGTCAAAGTCTATCTCAACTTCTCACAATAGAAATTGTATCAACTGATCAAAAAACCAAAGCAGTAGGGGAAGAAGATAAAGACAGAGGAGGGAAAAAGAAGGTAGTAGTTTTTTTTAAAGTTTTTTTTATAGTAGGTGTTCTCTGAAGAGAAGAGTTTTCAGTTGCTTTTTGAAAGCTGTTAGTGTTGCTGCTTTCCTGACTGGATCAGGGAGTTTGTTCCACCAACCAGAGACAGTGAAAGAGAAGGTTCTGCTGAGAGATCTTCTGCACTTGTGGGATGGAACCACAAGTCGCTGTTCTTTCTCTGAGCGCAGGCTTCTGGAGGGAATGTAGGAGCGTATGAGCTCATGGAGGTAGACAGGGGCTGATCTGGAGATAGTTTTGTATGCCAGCATTAGCGATTTGAATTTAACCCGAGCTGCAATGGGGAGCCAATGAAGAGTGATGAAGAGGGGAGTAACATGAGCTCGTTTCGGTTCCTTGAAGATAAGACGAGCTGCAGAATTCTGGATCATCTGCAGAGGTTTGAGCGTATTCAATGGAAGTCCTGCTAGGAGAGCGTTGCAGTAGTCCAGACGTGAGAGGACCAGAGCCTGAACCAGGAGGAGTTGAGTTGCATGCTCAGTTAAGAAGGGCCTGATCTTTCGAATGTTGTGCAGTGCAAATCTACACGCTCGAGTTGTCTTTGTGATGTGGTCTTTGAAGGACAGCTGTTCATCCAAAATCACTCCAAGATTTCTGACTGTAGGAGAAGGGGTGACTGTAGAGGATTGCAGCTGGATGGTGAGGTTGTGATGCACAGAGGGATGAGCTGGGATAGTAGAGCATCTAAATGTTTTTTTTTTTTTTGCATTGTCCCTGTCTCAAAATAAACGTAAAAAAATATCGAGGCTCTCTTGAGATTTATTCCTTACTTTGGTTATTAAGGTAAACTCAATCGTCTTTGAATGGAAAAAAAATACGCACAGACAAAAATTACAGTGTTAAATTAACATAAATAGCATTAGCATAACATTCATCAATTTCGGTTTACAGGAAAGTTGCTTCATTAATCTGTAGGTGCAAGGAGTAGAAGATTTCCCCAAAGAACCAACAAAGAACTTGATCTGTTTCATAATGTACATCTAAGCACTTAAGTCTTCATCATCTACAGTACCCACAGATGAGCAGCAAAGGTTCCTAGATGTATGTTTGAGTTATGTTGCAGCTCCTCTCGCTTGTGTTTTAACTCTTCGACAGTGCGAGCACTTGCAGTATATGTGACATCTAAGCAAGTTTATATCTTCAGCAATACGCCCCTAAAACAGCATGAATTCTTTAAAAAATTGGGAGTTTTTAACTCGTAAATATAACAAATCTGGATCTTCCGCTAAACTCAAATTTAGCTTGGCATGTTCATGAGAGACAGTAGCCCTTCAAAACTGGGGAAGTATTTATAGATGATCACAGCAGTGCAAAGTACTCCGGGCATACAATGCATTTTTGATTTGGAAATCACAGCAGAGTCCTGTTACACTTATCAGGATTACACAGATACAATAAATAGAATGTCAGAGGAATCTGGTCAAGGACAGCAATGGTTCAAGCTTTTCCATCTCAGTCATAAATCTAACTGCTCGCGGCTCGGCAGCCAACCTTTCAGAGTCAAGTTGACCCAAGCTTTTAATGAATCTGCAGATCATTTTTTTCTCACATACCTTTGACCCATGCGACGAATCCCTCATGGCCTTCTGTAACTAAGATTAAGGGGATACAAAGATCTCAAGTAGATGTTTATTAAAACCTATCAACGAGTCTTACTTGTGTGTGGCCAGCTTGAGGTAGAGCTGGCTGATCTTCTCCAGGATCTCTGCCTCAGAGTCTTTGTCTCCTGATCTTTGGAGAAGTTTCAGCTGGTGCTCGCTGTAGATGATACACTGACCTTCATCTGGACAAATCTCTTCATAGAGCCCACACAGCACCCTGCAGGCTTGTAGCTGGCCTGTTGAAATGCAAACAAGAACCGATTTATGACAACTACCAAAAAGTTCAACACGCACATCAAAAAGAAATTCAAAGTTGATATTAGGTCTACACATAAAACAGCATTTTTGTAAAATAAAACATGTTATTTGTAAACAAATATTGTGAAAAGATTGGCAGCTGCTGTATTTTCTATATAAAAAAATGTGAAACAGCTAATTTTCTACTGGCTAAATTTTCTATTGACTAAATAATAATTGAAATGATTATCTCTAAATAAGGAAAATGTATGGTGATTTTGAAACTCATCATTTCTTGTAGTACATACAGTGGTATTTAAATGGGTTTGTCACAATTTAATATTCGAGATCACCAAACACATAACTTCAATTTCTCTAAATTACAGTAGTTCTATGAGTTTAGAGGGCGATCATTTCTACACAGAAAACAATTGATTGCAGTTGTTTCTTCTAAAAGTGATCTACCAGATATTAAGTAAAACAAATACTTTTTTCCATCCATCCATTTTCTTGTGAGCTTTCTTCTCTTTCGTGGTCGCCATAGCATGAGATGTTTTATGCGGCAGATACCCTTCCAGCCACAACCCATTGCTGGGAAACATTCACATTCAAATACTATGGACAATTATTTTTACCCAAATGACTTGTACCGCATGTCTTTGGACTTTGGGAAACCAGAGCAACTGGAGTAAACCCACACGATCACAGGGAGAACATGCAAACTCCACACAGAAATGTCAACTGACCCAACTGAGGCTCGAACAAGCGACCTTCTTGCTGTGAGACAACCATGCTACCCACTACACCACCGTGACGCCCTAAACATTTTTTCCCACACAACTAATTAGAAAAATAATCTTATTTGTGTTTTATCTATAGTAATAAATGTAGGCCTTAATGTTAAGTGATTTTATGTACTTTATGAGACAGTATTTAGTAAAAATATGAATATTAAATATTTCAAAAGTAAAAGATGTCCAATGCTAAATGTATACTGTAATTCTATTCTTATCCCATGTAATTAGCTCATATCTTGTTTGTGTAGCTGCTTTGATATACAAGTCCTTCTTGATTGATTAGTCAGTTATTAAGTGACTGAAACTTTGAAGCACATATACAAGTTTAGCACTTGACATATAACCAAAAAATGTTTTCCATCAATTGCTAATATATTTTTAATAACCACTTGATGTTTTTTTTTATGAAGGCAATTTTTTTACTATGAAAGTAAACTGAAGCGTTCTACTCTAGGAGTAAACAGTACTTTAATTAATATGAACTTTAGCACTGACAAGTTCCATTAAAGCACATTAACAAATCAGACACTTTGCCTAATGTAAAAGTAAGAATAAATCTTTTTGTTCAAAAACTTTGTATGTTATGTTAGATTACATTACTGTCTACTGTAGATCTACTACTACTAAACTATATCTACTGCAAATAAATAAATAAAATTAATAAAATTATTTCCTATATCTAGCAACTAAAATATCAAAAACCTTGAAAAAAACGTACTATCAATGTGATTGATGAACACAGCAATGAGCAGAGCCCATTCAAAGTAGATTTTCCCCCTCTCTATGTTTCCAACAGAAACAACATGTCTCCCCATCTCAAGAAGCACAGAAATGAAGCTGAGCTCATGGCCGTCATCCTCTAGCTCAGAAAAGATCTCTATTGATTGAACAAGGTTTTCTTCTGCGAGTCTTCTTGCCTTGAGCTGAAAACACAGGAATCCAAAGTTGGCCAGCGATATGGCACAGTTGTGTCTGTCTTCAAACTCTTCACATATGTCTATAGCAGCCTGGTAATTCTCTACAGCCTGACAGATTCTTCCTGAATGCCTGAATGCAATGGCACGCATGTTGTACACCAGCCCTTCCAGGTGAGTGGTGCAGTGCTCAGGAAGAGAGGAAAGCACAGCGTCCAGCACTTCCAGAGAATTTCCAGGCTGCTGATTGCAGATGTAGAGCCAAGCCAACCATATGAAGGCTGCAAACGATTCAGACTTGCCAATGCTGGACACGCTGTTGTGGTTGAGAATAGCAGCCATATAGCGAACAGCAAGGTCTGGGAGGTTGTGTCTATGGAATAGCCAGGATAAACACAGTGCATGGATGTAGTTCATTAGGGGTTCTTCAGAGGACGATGCTAGGGCAGCAGCTCGGGTCAGGTATGGAGCCACTTGTGTTGGGAGGGTCACTCCATACAACGCAGAAGAGTTCTCCAGCTGAAGGGAAACTGCACAAAGACAGTGTGACATGGTGGCTCCCACCTATGAGAAAGAGAATGCAAATGTGATTTATAATAATTAGAAAATAAGTAAGTCTTTTGCCTTCGTATGATTTTTTTTATGTATAATATGTGTTTCATTTTGGTTCATTGTATTACAAAAAAAGCATGTGCTTACAAATACAAGTGTATTAAAATTTATTTTGCAATAAATTTGGGAATTATTGCATATGACACACAATGCTATATATTTGAAGTGATAAACCCTTCATTTTTTTTTAGCTCTGATGTTAATGTCTTACAGAAAAATAAAGCTACATAGGGTGTCTCCAATTAGACTTATACCAGATAAATCTTCACTGTCTCTCACTCTGACTGAATGGCTATACAATCATGTGGAAGGATGATAGTCATTGACACCCTCCATAAGGAAGGTAAAGCTCATTACTAAGAAAGCTTGATGCTCATTGAGTTAATAGGAAAACTATGAGAAAAGGGGATGCCAGTCTTGGCAGTCTTTTAAATGTAAGTCTTTTAATTTAAACATTTTCTAAGACATGCCCTGCGTTCCCATCCAAATACTTGTACCGCACTCTTAAAGTAGATACTAATTATCATAAGAAAATGTAGATGCTTTTTAGTGTGCATGATCTGGGAAGCTGTGGATTTTTTTGTTTACTCAGTAGACATCAAATGTCCTTCCAATAGTAGGAGGCAAATTTTACCTAACTTTTCTGGTGTGGTAAGGAAAAAAACTGGCCATGTGTCATCGACCAATGACTGGTGCTCTGAATGCCATGTAATCACATCGCATTTCCAATTTTTGTAAAAAACTATAACTGCTTTTTTTTAATTAACTGATGTATACAGCTGATTGAGGTCTTTCCCATCACATTTGCAGACACTGAATTTAAAAGTATCTATAAAAATGTTCTTTAAATCAGATGTATTACCGACCTGAAGTGTTGCTCTACGGGCACAGCTTTCAGCTATTCGTGGTAAACCCAGGCCATTATAGAGTCTTGCTAACACAAGAAAAACATGGCTCAGAATCTCATCACACGACTGAAAACATTCACCCGAGAGGATCAAAAGTCTTTCAATGAATGGCACAGCACTCGAGCTGTCTTTAAGCTTCAGGTGGAGTTTTGCAAGGAGGAAGCAAGCTCGAGCCTCTGCAGGAAGATTATTACCCAGGATGGCCTTTTTTAAGATATACTTTAATACCTCTGGATCCTCACAGCCAAACAAACAATCGGGAACAGCCATCAACAATGCAGAGAAGCGTTCAGACATGGGGAAAAACTTTTCTTGGTTCTTTTGAGTCAGATAGATGAGCGCCAGGTTGGAGTAAATGGCAGAAAGCAGAAACATGTCTTTGAAGCCATCCCGAGGAACATTTAGGGCTTCCTCATAATAAACCCGAGCTTGAGAGAACTTTGATCTTCCTGCACATAGCTGTCCCAGAAGAAAACAGATTCGGCTCTGAGCCCAAAAGGAACGCTTCTTCCGTGCCAGTTCTCGAGCTGCACATAAATACACTACTATGTCTTCTTCATCAGAGTGACCATGGAAATATGTGATGAGGAATTCTGGGTAAGCCCTGTACAGGAGCAAGAACTCTGGCTCGTGGTGAGCACTGCTCAAGAAGAAGACGAGAGCATGTTGTCCATCTGAACTGTTGCTGTCTTGCTCTGAACCAACACAAAATAATTTGGCTTGTTGTGGAGCCTCTGTAGCTTTCTTCCCATTGTGAGCTTCCGTGATCGTTTGGAGATTGCCTTTAAGATTTGAAAGCTCATTATTCAGAGACTCTTTTGTCTTGCTCAAAATATCAATGACTTTCTGTTTAAGATTGAAAGGATCTTTATGAAATATTTGGCCTGGAAAGAAATAAGAAAACATATTTTAGAAGTTACATGAATGAATTGCTCAACAGGTAAACAGAAAGGGGAATAGATGGGTGGTTGGAGGGAGGAATGGATTACTTTGAACTGATGCAGGAATTGTATTAGCCAGATCTGTAAAATATAAAACAAAGGATGAACATAAAATTAAGTTCATTATTAACAAACAACTGAAACTATGTATTATATCTGTATTATATTTAATACATATATATCATATATATATCATATATGTAAATCTATGTATTAGACCCTACTTTTTGAAAGCAGTGCTACTTCATGACAGTTAGAAAAGGATACACAATGGAGTGAAAAATAGCACGTGTTTAAGAACACAGTTTGGACATTCTATGGCTCTTTAATTGTCACTATCATTTGACCTACAGCTCCCCCACTCTCTGAGTTGGACTGCAAAGTATAGAAGGTAGTTGTATTTCAAATTCTTGCCATTAAACAATAATGAGAGGTTTTCAATTTTGAAAATAATCACATAAAAGCTATTGTTCTTAATATCGATTCTCTCTTGGTTCAAAAAGTAATTAAGAAGATTACATTTTCTGTTTATTCATGTCTGGTCACAAGTATATTATGTTTAGTAATTAACATGCTACTAAAGGAAGACCCCCAGGACTTTGTCCAGGACGCTGGGGAGATCCCTTCAGAGTCGGTGATTGACCATTCATTTACAGTCAGAATCCCTTCTGAGCCAATAGATCCAAAACTTTTGGAGGCATGTACTGCATTGTCAACGTTCTAATGAAGGATAAAGGTATAAATACAAACTATCAATAAAATGTATTGATTATATGCAGCATAGTTACCATGTATTTTCATATAAATATGCATGTTGTTGTGAATTGTTGTAAACAACTTGAGATTAGTAAATAAAAATTGCTATATTCATATTAACTTATATAATAGGAATTATAGTAAATATAATTTAAGTTTTCAATATTTTCCGTAGTAAAGTTCCTTTTGTGTCTCAATAGTAAAAACCGCGGCCACAATGTTGGAGAGTTAAATTAAAATTCATAACAATATCACAATTTGTGACAGACATTTTGTTTTAAACATTTAGTTGTATTTAAACTGTACTCCAGTAATAGGCCGTGTGGCAGAACTGCACGTGCTCCATACACATCAGGACTTCTGGAGGAGGACGCAGCTTTTCCTTCTTCCCTTTGCTTGCTCTTTACTTGGAACGTCAGCGCCTCAAGCGGCTGAGCAACCGCGAGTTAACCCCAAGGGTCTCAAGGCCGCAGCGAAAACTAACGTTTGAATTCTTGTCTAAAATTCTTCAAGTTAAACCTCGTGGCGCTATTTACTTCTGCATAAATATTAAAGACCCTAAACTCTTTAAAACACTTCAGACACGCGAGTAGACGCGGTTACGCAGTTGTGTTTCCTATTTTTTTAAACTGCAGACCAATGTCGAAACGTGGTGGAAAACCTAAAAGCTCTGGAATCGTTACTGCTCCGCGTTGGGAAGACGCTCAAGGTAAAGTTACATCGTACATTTTGCGTCTAATATAGCTCTGTTTAATTAAAACGATGTATTTTATGTATTTCCAGATGTAGGTAACCCTGACAAACTTCTGCTGTGTCCGTATGATCCCCACCATCTCATCCGAGCCAGTCGGTTCCCCTATCATCTCATCAAGTGCGGGAAGGTGAGAGTTCGCTTCCTCCAGTGTACGACGCAAGAGAACCAGTCGTTGTTAATTTATAGTTTCTTCTAGTTTCAAATATAATAAGACTTTTAGTTGTCTCATAGAATGCTACCTTTTATTCACTGGCGGTTAATGAGAACATGAAAACGGTTTTGTTGAAATGCCATTTTTGCACGTTAATACTTATAATGACGTCTGTTAAAAAGCGTCTATGCAATTTCTATGAGAATGACCCTACGTTTCTATGTTTACATTTTATTTAACAGTAATCAATTCCAAGAGATCTATTTAATGATTTCGTTGACACCCAAAAATGAACTCAAATTCTCTGACCAATGTAAAGGCATCCATTGATGTCTTTCTAAAATTCCCCCACAATCGATGCAAATGTACTTGTTTATGTTAAATCAGGAGCGTAGAATTTAGAAGCAAAGTAGATGCATTTTCTTTATCACTGGTAAATAAGCCAAAAGTTCTGAATCAACACATCCAGATGATTTTTGTTCAAATCGAAGAGTTTGTAATGGTGGATCATCAGGAGTGTAAAGGAACACTTCTTTAAAACATTGACTCATCGTGCTCTCCCCTTGAGTAAATAAGTAGTACGGTTGTGCAATCAAAGTTCAAATGCACTGTTACGCATTGAAAACCTGCAGGGATTCAGTTTGATAAGTGAGAATTAGTTCATCTCCATCTTTTCAACAAAACCTGGATTTTTAAATAACGAAGTTCAAGTTGACATAACTGGTCAAAATGATGTTTTGATACCTCTGTTTTATCACGAGACTAGGGCAGCAGCGATAATCAATGTCTGATTCCATTTCAGAATCATCCTGAATTGATAGATACATTTGTGACATGTCCTTTCAACGCACGCCATTTGATGACAAAAAGTGAGCTGTCTGATCACATCTCAACCTGTGTGTATCAGTCCTCCATTAGTGAATCTTATGGTAAGCTCTGTTTAACCTTTTCACCTCAATAGCTAGAGGCTACTGCAGATTCGTCTGGGCTTTAAATATGTTTTTAAACCTCCACACTGGTTTGTGTTGTCTTTTTTAGTGTGCAAAGTTGGAAATGACAAGGTGGATGACAAGTTTCATGTCCCAGTTAAGACCTGGACTGCACCTATATGTGATGAAGACTGGGATGAAGGTTAGTCTCTCTCTAATATTGTATTTTTAAGAGCCTCTTGGCTGCCATTTAACTTTTTAGAAAAGTAGGTTCGTGTGCTTGTGCTAAGGCTGCACAATTAAGTAAAAAATAAAAACACATTTCTCTCAGATTTTGACTTCCACAGATAAGATTATAAAAAAGCATAACTAGTCTGCTTAAAACAATAAAAATAACCCAATACTTTGCTAACAAATTCTATATTTCATATTGTTTTAGTGTTTCAAACTAAATCCATCAAAAATTGCTGAATAGCTTAATTAATTAATCTCTCTCTCTCTCGCTCTCTATTGGCAACATTGTTCTAAGTGTGATTAATATGTGAGCTAAACAAATGAAGCAAACAAACAGGGCTTTAAATTTGATGTAGTGGCAACTATAAAAAATATTTGTAACTATACAACTATTTGATTTAAGACCAAATTTAATTGTTTTTCAAATTAATTCAAATGAACACTCGAGTTATTCTCAGACACATAAATTTGGCAGCAACATAGTGACTATATCCCAGATGTTTGTACACCTAAACGTGAATAAAAACAGGTATATTTAAGGTTTGTGAGTAATAGGTTTCGAGGAAAATAGGTTTCACCGATGCTTTTAAACGTAACATTAAGGGAATAAATTAATAAATTGGGGAATACATTTTTTTCACAGTTTGTATGCATTTGGAAATGTCTTTTTAAACCTAGTTTGTTTAGTAAACCATTCTTTGACTTGTTTATCAAGTATTTGGAGTATCAAAGTTGTTGTACAATGTGAGCATACATAATCTTATATTCTGATAGAAGTGAACAAACATGGAGCAGCAGAGCCATCTTTTGCCTTCGAGCTGCCAAAACCACTTCTTCAGCACAGGTCAGTGCATTCTGTTGGGGTTTCAATGTAACCAGATAGTAAATCTGTTGAACTTATTTTAGAGACCAGTATTACCATTAACAACCAGAGGCAAATTTCACAAAAGAAACCAGCATACATCAAATGCTCCCAAAACAGCTATTCTCAGAATGCTATATTTGTGACATCACTAACTCAAACGAGTCTTGTTCTGTGAAATAGTTTTTTACTCAAGTATCTCGAGTTTGTCCTCATGAATCGAATGCACTGTGGGATTGCTAATGTTGACTACTTGGCCAACCAGCGTATGGTGTTTTGAAGGCAGAAATTAAATGATTATCGATAAATGAAGTGTGATTTTTTTTTTTATCACCTTTGTACTTATTCTTGATCAGCTGTTGAGGTACTTACATATTTTAAGTAAGGTGAAATTCAACTCTGGTGATGGTGGGCAATTTAAAAGAAGCATTAACACTCTTGCCTCTGTGTTAGGGAGTATCCCAGTGTTTCCTCTAGTGTGGTTGCTGGGCTCCGAGTGCCACGATTTCTTCCTTGGACGACCAACTTTGGTGAACTTTAAATGTATATACAGCCACCAAGCAAATCTCATTACTTTGCACTTTGTTTATCTTCAGTGAAAACTGTTGGGGTTTTTTATGTTCTAGAGAATAGATTACCAACTTCTCATTTGTTTAATCTTCTATTCAGTGCCATGAAGGCGGGTTGTGAGAGGTGCTTTAGGTTGTGTGTTTACACCAAACAGAAGAGATTTTGACCAGGATGTTGACAATACTAAGACTTCTGTCAGAGTTTCTTTGTTCCTGTTTTTCTGCCTCGTTGCTCTCCAAGAAATTACATTTATATTATTTTTTAATAAGTGCTTCTTGACTTTTAAATTTAACACTTGTGAGCTTACCAAGTTTGTAGTGCATGTAGACATCAGACTGGCATGTTGTATTCATTAAAGAAATGGTTTCCGCTTTGATTTGCTCTTGATTCAGGGGCATGATTTGTCTTTCCTCATCTTTAAGATAGATGTCAGAAGATCTATATGGTGGAAAAAAATTAGCTGAATAATTCTAACCAAAGATTAAAATTGTGCTGATCAATATAACCATACAGACAGTCAAGCACTTACTCACAAAATGAACTGGTTGGTCTGACCAGAATTGTTCTGACAAGCCCAGAATCTCCTGTTCTCTCTGATTTCCCCATGAACCATTGAAAACAGGGTAGCAGAAGGCCCTGGGTGATTATGCGTTCCCCAGCCTGGAAGCTCAGTTCATCGGGTCCTTCAGCATCATATTCCTCTATGGTCTCACATACACCTACTGCTGTAAGAGGTGTTAAAACAGATTAATTACTACTGTTTAGTTACAGAGAAACATGCATCATGGCAGACATATTCAAAATGATATGATGTAGATAGGCAAAGATAGCATTTTAATAATGTATTTGTTGGAAAAAGTAGTCAAATAACAACTAAGTAACTACTATAAAACTTTGTCAGAGAACAGTTTGATGGAAATGTTTTTTTTTTTTTTCAGAAATGTATATAGGTGTATATACAATGCAACTTATGAATGTGAATTTGAATATGAACACAGCAGCTTTAATTAATAATATCTGTTTTATTTATTTATGATTAATTTTATTATTATTATTATTATATAATTATTATTTTAATAAATTTTATAATTTATTAATTAATTATTTAATATAAATTGAAGCATTTTAAGTGGTGGTTTTATATTTGTTTGAACTTTTGACTGCATTTTATTGGCAGTTTTGGTTTGCTTGAGACTAAGGCAACACAACAAAAAAAACTGATTATATTACCACCCTATGAGCCTTGAGTGCTACCAGAGTAAGGATTAATATATGATTTAAAGGTAATTTTAAAGGTTTGGCCACCTAAACTTGCATCAAGCAATAGTTTTTGTGAGGGCAAAGTATAGGGGAGGCACCATGGGCATTTTATACAATGCCTGCATTGCGCACATTCTTGGAAACATACAGTTGTGTGCAAAAGGTTTAGGCAGTTGTAAACATGAACAATTGTTTATGAAAAATAAACAATGAATACTTAAATTTTTTTAAGTGGGTTTTTTTTTGTATTCAGCATTTTCCACACAAAAGTGCACATTAATGTCTGTATATTTAAAAAAATGTTTATAAAATCTCACCCATTTGGAATGGAAGATCACTAGAGTTTTTTCCACCCCTGACTAACACACTCTCGCAGCAAGACTTAAGAAACCACCTCGGGAAGCAAACAAAAAAATTTTGTAGGTATTTTATGACGAGTATTCTGTAAAGTGAACTTCAGAGGTGATATTGTACTCATGAAAGGGTGGTACGGGTTCCAGAGCTGGTTTTGACTTTGTTCCCCTCGAACCATCTGCTAGAGACAGGACACTCCAGCCTGAGCCGTGAAATGGAGGCTCAAACAAGGCAATGTCACCCTTCTCCAGGTACAAGTCACTACCTGACGTGCAGCTGTCAAAGATCTGATTGGCTGTACAGCATCCAAAAAAAGAGCCTGAGAAGTAAAAGATTGTGATTAAAAAATTTTTTTTTGCTTTTATTTTATACTTATAGTTTTTTTAAGCATTAATTTAGGTGTTCCTGTTTGGTACATTATTACCTTCTTGCATCAGAAAGCCTTTGTAAATATGATATAGAGTGTCCTCTTCAATTGAGATTTCAATTCCTGAATGATGGTCAAGGGAAGTTAGCCAAAACTCTTTGTCCATCAGTAAATTTTCCATACACTGACCCAAAAAACCTGGTGAAAATGACAGTTGAAGCCCAGATTAGATATTAAACATGTGTAAAATCAGTACACAGCACATTATTGTAAATTAGTATTAATATTTCTGTGGTGTAAATGTCAATCAATATGCATGAAGGGTGCAAACAAAAATTGGTTGGAATATACAAAAAACACATGAGGACATGCAACAATGTATACATATATTTTTCGTTGTATTGCTTGCTTTTATTAGAGACGTTGAATAAGTGACAAGAGTTAAAATGTGGTCCACTATAGGCCTACTAACCTCCCCTAGTTGTGAACAATAGCAAACTTAATGCCGATTCCTGAATCGATAGCTAGCATGTAGTGTAATCGATTATGGCGAATAACTCATGATATATTATTACACAACTCTAAACAAAAGTTAGTCAATGAACTTATAATAAACGAAATATTCAATAGCAAGAGCTACTCCCAGGACTCCAAAAAATTCGAAAATCTTCAGCTGTAGTGTTTTAGAATTATTTAATTATATTATTTTAAAATGAATGTGTTTAGAATATCGCTGAGCTCATTTGCTGAACAATGTGAAACAGACTTTTATTGTGTGTCAACATTTTTAACAATTTCATAAAGATAAGTCATCAAACTGGTTGTAAACTGAAATAAAACTGACCCATTTTTTGATAGGTGCTGAACTTCCAAATATCTTCAAGGCTTTTAAAGCTGACAAATATTATCCTTTCTTCACTGTTGATGGAAACAAAATGAGCAGAAAGTTCCTGCAATGCAATAAAACTAGTGTGTTACATGGATTTCTGTACATTACAAAAATATTTTGATTATTCATGTATTCCAAATAGTGATGCGCTCACAGATATTAAGGTGACAGCCCTGGAAAGGTCAGTTTCCAGCACACAAAGCTTCCTGCGTAGCACTTCCTGTGTGCTCTCTCCTGCAGGAAGTCGATCTGGCCCCTCCACCATAGTCAGCTGCACAGGCAACACTACAACAGGAAGAAGTGTACATTGTTAACATAAGAGTAACACTGGAACCAAGCACAAAATACCAGAGTTAACTCATCTCTGATCAGTGTTTAAGTAAAGAGATTTGATCAGCAGTTTTCATGAGGTGACATCATAAACCACTTTATTCTGCTGTAAATTCTTGGTGTAGTTTAATGTGAAGGAACATTATGCATGCTCATTCAGCACTTTAAATTTGTAATCATGTGATGTTTCCCTGTTGTATTTTACTGAGAGGGTTAATAAGTGACACTGCTTTAAAAAGTCCAAGGTATGAAGTCGTCTCGGGGTACTACCTGTACAAAACTGTTAATTGACATTATGTATCATTTTATTCTGTTGAGTGCTGAGATTGTACACAATTACAGCTTCTAGACTTTATCTGTGTGGTTTATATCTAGTTGGATTTAAAATATATTTAATTCCAGCCAAATATGGAAAGAATACTGCACCTGAGAGGATCCGTTTGCACCAATCAGTGCAGATGATCCTAGTCATGTGGTACAACATTTGCTGTACGAATTACATATTTTCCATTAAACCAGATAAGAACATGTGAATAACTAACTCTGATGGAATTAATTAAATGGTGGTACAGATAATAACTGGCGGTGTAGAAAGAGAAATTAAATGAAGATTATGCTTAAGAACGGTTTCAGAAATGAAAGCCAGATCTTACTGTTAGCATTGCAAACTCAATTTACATTTAGAATAATAGTAGGGTAAATAGAGGCTGTTTACACTATCAACCTTGCTTATTCTCATGAGGTACAATGTGAGCACTGTTTTATGAGCTGCTGTACTTTACCTGTTGGTATATTTTCATTAGAAACTCCTGAAGGGCCTTTAAGAATTCCTCTTGCTGATTTATAATCTGGGAAGAAACTAATGTATTTTTAAAATGTAATTTTGTTTTGTACATTTGAGAGCCTTATTTATTCTTATGGTGTGCTATCTAAATCTTGAACTGTTAAATCTTGATATGCCTTCAGCAGAAATTAAATATCATCTGTAATCACAAAACGTATGTGATTATTTTTATAGCAATATTATTGGTGTACTTGTCTGGAGGCTTTTGACTTCTTACCACACACCTTTTAAATCTTATATTGCAAGCCAGTTGCTTGTCTTGTAATAGTTGTTATAATTTGTCAATAAATATATCCTCTGAAATATAAATCTGGTTTTCTCTTTAAAACACTCTTTCTGGCAGTAATATCTCATGGCTTACTAACCAATGTGTACACAAATCATTTTGTTAATTTTAACTTAGTGATACACCATTTTGCACACGTGGCACATGATCTTTTAATACTGTAAATCTTTAACATTATATAATAATTTGGATTTTATCCAATTTATGGTGTATTTTACCTAGATAGGTATATGTGCTTATTCTAGTATAATACCACATGCATAATGACCCTGATCGAGAACAATGTCTGAAACTTAATCTGAGCTACCATTACTTTTTAACAGCTGTTTCCCCCCTAAATTATATGTGCTGTATGAACACATTTTATATCACAGATTGCGGTGTATGTAAGGCAAACTTACATATTGAGACACAGACTGAAGTTCATAAATCTTCACAAATAATAATGTTGCAAAAATAACTGCATATAGACAATAGAAAGTACCTTCGGATGAAGACTCAACGCGAGAGTCCCATTCATTGTGAGAGCCTTCACCGGACAGCTCGCTGTGTGACGACAATCGATCCTCGTCGGGGTCCAGCGCGACGCCGTTCGTGTTTTCAGGAGAGTTTTTGAGAGGAGCAGCTGACATTTCAGTGGAAGGAGTTGAGTGGAAGTCGAGGTGAAGGAGTGCGCGGGTTTAGTCACGCGCCAGACGCATTCTCACCGACGCGCACAGGTGCTGGAGACCGGACAGTTGTTAGCAGCTTGCTTCAGTAACATGGAAGAGGACTGCCCCTTCTTCTTAACCGCGAACGACGTCTAGAATCTGTTATTGCGAACGAAGTCCAGCAAGCAAACGAAGAATGTATATTTAGTGGTTTTTTTGTATTTTTACACAAAGGTTAAAATGTGGCACTGCACGCACACGCGGCAGCTGCAGGTAATCAAAGTGAGCAAAAAAGAAGAGCAATGGATTACTAGAAGATTCCTAGTTTAAATGCTTAAAGTCTTAACAGTAGGTGTGTCCAAAATCAAAACCTCAGAGGAAAAGGGTCAGCATTTCCCCTTCCTCTGGTTTTGACTGAAGGAAAGAGGAGCTTTCAAAATTATGGACTGTTTTGTAGGGTCCTTGCTGAAGCTATGCAAAACCTAAATAGTATGTGGCACATATGAATAAATACATTTTAAAAAGTCAAATTTTGTTTGGTTCAATATTAATATTATTCTTATATAGGGTCATCGTAGTGGTAAGCTGAAGTTCGGTAAAGTTTTGTGAACTTTTTAACCCTTCGTAATAAAGGGTTTTAAATAAAGTAAAAAAAATTATTACGATTACATATGGAAAACTGACAGCTATTTTACATTGAAAAATTGAGAATCTGGGGAAACCATTGAGGTATAAGAGTAATTTGAAAACGTTCTGTGGTTAAAAAAAATCCCCTTTTGCCTATGCCTTCACAGTTTTGGAAAATATTAAGGAAAAAATCCTTAGAGGTCCTAAAGAGGCACAACAAAACAGTGAGATTTCTTATTTATATTCAGTTGTTCAAAAGCTGTTGAAAAATAAAATTCCCAACCAAAAATTATGCAACTTTGTGCCGGTTCCTAAATATGCGAACGTCAAACATCAATTATCATTGATAACAAAGGATGGGGAGGATAATGGAGAACACAACCGTTTTATTCATGTTATCTTAACCACTGCCCACTTGCACATACTAACCACTTGTTTACAAAGAATTTACAAAAAACATCCAGTATGTGGCAGTCCTGTGGGCGAAAATGCCTTGTTGATGGCAGAGGTCAGAGGAGAATGGGTGATAGCAGAGCAACTTTGACTGAAATAACTATTACAACCAAGGTATGAAGCAAAACATTTTTGAAGCCACAACACGCCCACCCTTTGAGGCGAAAGGGCAACAACAGCAGAAGACCCCACTGGGTACCACTCATCTCCACTACACATAGGAAAATGAGGCTACAACTGGAAAAATGTTGCCTGGTCTGATGAGTCTCGATTTCTGTTGAGACATTCAAATGGTAGAGTCAGAATTTGCTGCAAACAGAATGAGAAAATGGATCCATCATGCCTTGTTACCACTGTACAGGCTGGTGGTGATGGTGTAATGGTGTGGGGGAACGGGAGCTTTGTGCCCTGGATGTGCATCCCACAAATCTCCATGAACTGCAAGATGCTATCCTATCAATATGGGCCAACATTTCTAAAAAATGCTTTCAGCACCTTGTTGAATAAATATTTATATATATATATATATATATATATATATATATATACATATATATATATATATATATATATATATATATATATATATATATATATAATTGTAATGTATACATCACCAGTTTCACTGTATTCATAAATTATTGAGAGCATCTCTAAGTTTGTTTCAAATGTTCAACCTGTTTTAAGGTTGTACTGCAAGTAAAAGTTGCTGTTTTTATATTTTCCGAAGAATCTTTTTGTATTAATTGCATTAATTAATTACTTATAATTAATATTATTAATTACTAATAATATTGTATTGTTTTTTCTTTTTTTATTAAACTGTTAGATCCCTGACATCATATACTTATTCTATTTGTTTTTCTTATTTTTTTTCTTCTCTGTGCTGTATGTTTTTTTTCTCAGTGTGTTGTTACGTGTATTTTCTGGCTTTATTCACTAAAATCGAATTATTCAGTTCTGAGCGCCCTCTAGTGGAAAACCTGGCATGGGTATACATTCAAAATGTAATTCAACCTATAACGTACAATTCTTATTTTGTGGGAGAAATAAATATTAAGCACACAATGACCAACTATTGGGGTGATTCAGCGCTGACTGGTTGAAGTTCTATGTACCTGTTATAGTCTTTAAGCGAGTCCAGTGCGCAGGCGCGAGCTGTCAGACGGGACGGTGAGATGCGAGCTGCCCGGAGGCAACGGCAGTCTCTCAACCGGGCCGGCGGGAGAGAGAGGCGCACCGCACTGCACGTCTCACTCGGTCACCGTGACTGCCATAGAAACCGGTCGGAACAACTCCAACACAGAAGCAGCGGTAAGACTGGATACCTCGTTTAAGTTTCAGAACCCGCAGATTTAAGATTACTTTAAGCAGCTTTGGAAGACGAGACAAACGAGGTTGGCTGTAACGTTACGTTAAAGTTCACTGACGGTAAACGATAAACGCCGCCAAAAATAATGACCCATATAGAACTTTCAAAATATCGACATCTTGGGAAAATGACTGGTTGAACTTTCAGGGTCGTGTTATTTACGTTTTAGCAGAAGAGTGTGTTTTATGTGAAAATCTTTGAAGAGAACAAGGATGCCAACTCTTCACCAACAGCCAGTTAACTTTAACCTTTTCGAACTTTACTTTATACTTAAACTTGAATCAAGGAATTTTAACCGAGGTGCGTTTGTAAAACACAACGTAATCTTCACGCTGGCTGCTATGGGTGTGTCTGTCAGTGCCAGCTCGCAACAGCTCTTCAAGCGTGCGCTCCACACAACCCTGACAGCTCTGGCCATTAGTTTCTCTTTCGTTTAATCTGAAATCTGTTCATGTTACATTTGAAAACATTAAGATTTTACATCCCTCCCCAGATAAGCAGAAGGTGCATTTGATAAACATGGCTTATGCTCTTTAAAAACTCAAGTTGACATTTTGTCTGCTTAACTTTAGAGAGAGAAAGAGATATTGTTAAATTTAATCTGTTCCTTGTTGTGTGCGTGAATTCAATTCTACAAACTTTCAGAAAAAGTTTCAAACCAACGTTTGCCTAATTTAACGTTTTTTTATTGGTCTACTGGGAACCTTGTCAACTGCACTGCAAATGCTCTTTTTCTCCCTTAATTATGCCACACTTTAAATCTTAATATGCCTTACTGTAACTGTAATCCCCTTTTGAGTTGAAATTAGCTATATATATAAAAAACAAATATTGTGACCAGATTTTAGTGTGTGTAAAAAATAAGATTTATATTAACTTTAGAGTCAATTGGAATACTTTCCTTTTTGGCAATGACTCACACAGACACACTACAAAGGATTGTTTTAAGTTAAGGAATGGTATGTACAATATGCTCAAACAACGTGATGGAGTTCTAAAAGCAAAAAATGTATTTGAGCAGGTTGCCTTACATTTTCATGTTGTATTTTGTAGGGTGAAGGTGATGGGCAATGTTTAATTTAGCATTAGCTAGAATTATTATAAAACATGCTACAATTTTATCTTGATATAATTAATATATCTTGAATTAATATAACAATAATCATTTTAAATATTATTGTTAGGGTTTTCCCAATCGATCAAGTCCGATCACATGATTTTCAAATGATTGGAATTGGGAATATTATATTGGGCAAAAATAAGTCTTTTTTTTTTCAACTGTAACTTTTATGGGCTAATAATATTAACACATATAGTGATACTCTTTCATAAAAACAAAACAAAATAACACATTTTTACTTAATCGTTTACATTCTGTTTGAGTTGTGAAATGTACATTCTTTGTTAATGTTGCATTAAGCTGTTGCTAGTGGTAATGTATTTTTAAGATTTTTTGAAGATAATGTTTTTTTTTTCAGTTATCCAACTATTTATTTTATTTTCAGTTATCCCACTACTATTTACTTTATTTTAGAGTTTGTACTTTTTTGTTACATAGTTTATACTGTATATTTTAAGTTTTATTTAGATTTTATATGGCAGTGAAAGCGAAATATATGATTGTCTGATCATGAATGGATAATAAAACAACTTGTGACAACTTGAATGAGTTTTAGTCTTTCTTTCTTATTTCATTGCCAAAATGTATCTGATTCAGAAACCAAACATTATCAGAATTGTATGGGGAGAATCAAATTGGTAAATATTGGGATCGGCAGATACTCAAACACAAATAATCGGTTCGGATGTAGAGAAAAAAAAACTTGATCAGGACATCTCTAGTTATATTGCATTAATTGACCAATCAAAATAGACATTAGTCTTATAAATATAATAAACGCACATGAACCTCATTAGTTTGGGTGAGAAATTGTTTTATCATTAATAAAACATCTTGCATCTGTTCTTGTGAAACAATTATCTTTCTATTAATGTAAAAATAAAAATAATAATAGTTTTTATTTAGTGCCACCATCTTTGTCATTCAAGGACACTTTACAAAGTTGTAGATGCATGCAAATTCTAAATGTAGCAATAACAAAAAAACATTGCAGCATTAAAAAAATAAGAAAAAACATGATTAGAACTAGGGTTCGGCCAAAATGTATTGTCCACAATGACACAGGTACAATTATTAATATGGTTTAAAATTGTAATGTCGCAATACACTGACGTAATGACGTTATGTGTTTTACTAACACCACGCAGCTCTTGCGTGAACCAAACACAACTCATACACAAATGATCGGATCGGGAACAAAAATACTAGATCGAGACATCCCTAATTACAACGTTACGTTTTATTTAAAAAAAATTCAGACCTTAAACAGCTCTTTTATGATTGTTGCATGGTCCTAAATCTGTTCTAGTAGGCCCAGGATCAATCTACAACTTATAATAGTAAAACAAAGTAAAAGTATTTTTCAAACAGACTACGGTATAACTTAAGAGGCTCTAAATAAATGTTAATCTGAAGCTCTAAAGATTTCTTCTTCTTTTTTTTTCAGATGGCGGATGAGGAACTGGTGAAGAAGATGGTCCGGGAGGTGCTTCAGTCCAGTAAGAGTGGTGTATCACTGTCCCATCTGCAGCTGGAATATAAAGAGCTGACGGGTGAGCCCATACCATATAAACAGCTGGGGTATGCCTCACTGGATGACCTCCTTCATGGCATGCCTTCAGTTCTCAAACTGGATAAAGGGCAGTCTGGAGAGGTAACACATTCTCAGACCTGTTGAATCTGAGAAATTCAGCAAAGAATATGTGAATACTAAGATTTGAAATGGTTTAAAATCGCTAGATGGTGTGCCATGCTACCACAGGGAGTGAGATGGCTCATATTGCTAAGCTTGCAGCCCGTCAGCGCACTGCTAAGAAGACCGGCAGACCTCAGGTGGTCAACTGTCAAATGAGAGTCAAACCTGCAGCCCCTCTTGTTCTGAACGGTGAGACTCGCTTCAGTTTTCCCAGCTTTTCAGAAAAAAAAACAGCATTGAGAAATTTGATGAGAAAAACCTTTCAGGTGTGGTACAAAGCTTAACTTGACAAACCAAATTAATTTGCAAAAACAAAGTTGTTTCGTGGTGTTGTTATAGCACGTATCTCCACATAATTGTCTCTCAATTTAGTTCAAGGGAATTTTATCACAAAAGCTCCATATTTTCTCACAAGGCATGGTTTTCTCACAATTGCGGTTGTGTCTGAGATAACACAGGGCATTAATGTGTCCATTTACTTTTGTGTTCAGGGCAAACTCAGTGCTCTTGCTAAATCTAGGGAGGTCCAACCCTAAGGTTTACAAAAAGACATGGTCAATTTTTTAAAACATGATATTATTATTTTTCTTTATTATTGATCTGCTAAGGTTTATTTTATATATTATACAATTGGTTTTGTATTAGCTTATTATATCATTATATATCATTTTGGTATATAAGTAACGTTTTTTTTTTACAGAATCTTGTTCTTTACTGTTTTTTTCGTATGACATAATTTTTTTTATTTTGTTATTGCATAATAAAGAAAAACTAATAAAACATCCACATTTAGAGGAGAGTTGGTTATTTGGACTAAAACAAAAAAGGGTTTTGGGTTGTTCTGTAGGGTAGAAATCTGAGATAGTGTTCGCTGTAATTAAAGAGTTTTCACAAGTAATTAAAAAAGTTTTTTAGGTGATTCAAAGAAATGCTTTTTTCACAAGTAATTAAAAAAGTTTTTTAGGTGATTCAAAGAAATGCTTTATAATAAATATTGTCTTATGAACGTTATTATTAAGGTGCAGTGAGAGTCTTGACAGGTTAACTATTTATTATGAATTATTTCAAAGGGGCATGTTATGGCACTGCGGGCATCACGGTGGGTAGCACGGTCGTCTCATAGCAAGAAGGTTGCTGGTTCAAGCCTCGGCTGGCTCAGTTGGCATTTCTGTGTGGAGTTTGCGAGTTCTCGCAGTGATCACGTGGGTGTACTCCGGGTGCTCTGGTTTCCCCCACAAGTCCAAAGACATGCAGTACAGGTGAATTGGGGAAGCATAATTGTCCATAGAATATGAGTGTGTGTGAATGTTTCCCAGCGATAGGTTGCAGCTGGAAGGGCATTCGCCATATTCCAGAGGAGTTAACTGCTCATTAACAGGTTTGTTGAAAATCATTGAAACAATTGATTCTAGTTGTGCCTGCTTATGACTTTATTGTGTGTATGGGGCAACACTTTCACCCAGGGCCTCAAAGTTTGTATTTTGAATAATAAAAAGTGGTATGGGGTCTGTCCTGGTGTTATTTCTTACTTTAAATGTGATTAATTCACTTCATTGGGTGTATTCCAGGATCTTGGATTTGAAATTGCATGTGACCTATTTAAAGTCCTGTCCGCATTAGCTGGGCTTCGGTCAATTGATTAGTGACTCAGTTTGTAACTGACTGCCATGAGACAGCAAAAACTAAGCTTCTGTATTGACCTAAAGAGAAGAGAGAGGTAGAGTGAGAGAGAGAGAGAGTGAGAGAACATTCTGCAGACTGCAGTGTGCAGAGATTTGGCAGAGTCTGTGTGTCTCTTCAAGGAAGGACAGTGTGGTATGCATTTTTTCTCCTTGTACCATACTTCACCAGACCCACAGAAAATATCAGGCTATGGAATCTCCAGAGTACTGCTATGATAAGGATGCTGGGATAAGGACCAAAGATGCTGGCTCACTCTGTTAGGAAACATTCTGCTGGGTTCGATGCTGGGCTTTGTGGTATAATGTCACTCATGTACATGCAGGTTAGTAGTATGACGTCATGCTGGGTGTGTCAGGCTACCGGTTTTATGCCAGAGTGACTGGGTTAGTGATTAAGATGCAAATGCTCTGTTGTTACTTTTTTCATCTACTCTACAAAGAGAAACCCTTTAGGGTTTGAAGAGATTTTTGCTAAGTAGATATCCATCATTCTATATTCTATACCTGTAGTCTTATAGCAAGGCAGACTTATGTAATTTATAGTTTTATAGTTGCTGTTCTTATTAGCAAAACAATTAGTTGACCCTAAAATGTGGCATTTATTACTTTTTCCTTATGCTGCTTCTATTTGTTTCTCTGTAGAAAATGAAACTGGGAAATATCAATTATTTAGTGAACACAATGACAAGCAGTCCATAATGAAAGTACAGTAATAAATATAAAATTTTATATTTATTTCCTGAAACATTCTCAAATTTTTAACACAGTTGACACAAAGTTACTGCTGTCTGTTTTATGGTTTAGTGTATATTATTATAGTTTATGTTACTTTTTACAGTTTGTAGTATTTCTTTTAGTGAAATCTGTGTGTCATTAGCATCACAATAAATTTGTTTTGCAAACCTGTGAACTCACTCAAATACTTGGTAAGCATCATGGAGCCCAAAGGCAGATATTTTTTTCTCCAGGCCCACTGTAAAACTGTTGACAAAATCTCTATCATTATTAAATTGTATTTATCATAATCTTGATCAGTTCCATGTGATCATAGCAAGCAACAAGCATTGTATAATGTAGTCTTCAAATAACCTAATAATGTAGCATTTAAATTGATAATTTTAAAATAAACTAAAGAAACAGTAATAAAAATAAACAGGTTAAATAAAGGATTGTACTATGATAAACAGGAAAGTTAAAATTCATTACAAATGAAAGCAACAAACATCTCTTTTTATATGTTTTTTTCTTTTCTTAAGTATATATCGTAGGGTAGTTGTTTGTTGGTTGAATGCTCCACATTTTTGTCAATAGTGTCAAAACATTATAGTCATCATGCTAGTCAGTAAAATAACTTAATTTAACCATAACTAAAAGTGATAAAATGTAATAAAATTACACTAAAGACTAAAGAACACTAAACTTTTATTTTTTTTGCGGCTAAATGTGAAAACATTTTCTCCAGCATCATTGTACCTCATACACAGCCTGGAAACATTGTACAGAAAGTTAACATTACATATCATAAATTTATCACCAGTATTGTAGTGACAGGTGCCAGGAGTATTGGTGGCTCAAGGCATTATCAATAAAAGATAGGGGTTTGTTGTATAAATCAATTACATTACTATTAATTGTTTTCCCTGTTGTTTTTGGATCGTTAGTTCTAGCCATGTCTTGTGCTAATGCTTTCAATGGTTACCACCCTTGAGAATAATATTGGTTAATTGAAACACATATTCTATGCATTACTTTAGGCACTTGTAGTTAGTTTAGCTGTTTAGGGGGTATCCTGATTGCCACGGGCTCTAAGCAGCTGCTAGCTTGGCTTATGCTTCCAGTCAGCTTTGCACCAACCCTTTGTGAGGGCCATTGAGTTCATGGAAAATACTGAAATAATGTTTTTTATTGGACTTAAAGCTTGTTATGTGATCTGTCTTTTTTGTTGTGGTTATGTTTTATTTTCACTCATCCTTCAAAGCTGTTAAAAGTAGTGTAACATATTTACAGGTGATCAGAGTAAATTATCTACCTTGTCTTAGTAATTTAAATCTAGGGATTTAGTGAATTTTTTTGTGTGTGGATTTTTAGTGATTTAAATGATTAAACAGAAGCTACACAGGTATAGAGCTAACAAAGTGCTTTTTTAAAATAAGAGGAACTGTGTTGTTTCACTTAAGGTGCTGCTAGCTGTTACGAAATAGCACAAGTTCATGCTGTTACTCCAATATATACACAATATATACACTATATTTCTGCAGTAATATTTTTTTTAAATTGTAGAAGGTGTTTTATAGCCAAGGAAATACACATATGGGACGGATTGTCCTAAACGGGTCACAGTACATTTAACTGCCCCCAGGATGTTTTCTGTGTTCATGAAATTCAGGGCTGCAGCTTTGTATACTGAATATGAATGCTTTTATTGAAACAGTTAGTCTAGTATTCTTATTTTTAAAACTTTCCTGTCATAGCAAAGCCAAGGACATCTCTAAGACAGCCTGAACATCGCGGGCGTTTGGGCCGGGGTGGGAGTCGTGGACATGGAGAAGTTCTTCGAACAGGAAGCATGAGGGAGTCCCTGTATGATGGGAAAGGTGGAAACCCCCAAAGCACACCCCCAACCACACCCGCCAGAAAAGCCTCACTTCCCTCAGAGAGGTAAACAACTCAGAACACACATTTGCCCTACTACTTTTGTCAGAACGTCACTTTTAGCTGATTGAAAATACACAAATTATACATTAAGAAACCAATATGCTTAGCATATATTGCAAAATAAAACAAATGCCCTTTTGCAATCAGCTGATTCTCTTTGACACAGAAAGTTTTATTCAAGGGAGAGCAGTCATGTAGTGATGGGATGTTTGCCAAGCAAGCAGTTGAGAATACAAAACAAGTCTTTATAAGAGAGCACACATTTTCAGCCCTTTTTTCTACACATATTCTGACCCAGTATTTTACTGTAGGTGCCTGGTTGTCAATACTCACCTATTTTTATTTAAAAAACAGCACAGAGCATTTGGCTGAAGGTTGTCTAAAACAGTGCCTATTCAGCAGTCAAATACAGGATCTCTCTCCCTCTCTCTCTCTCTCTCTCTGTCTCTCTCTTTCTCCAAAAAATACTGAGAGCAAACAAGTGACCTCACTCTCCAGAACTGTGTCCAGTATCGCTTACTGTGGCACAGACACAAAGGCTATGAGGGTCGGCCGGTGGCAGAGTTAAGCGGGTGTGCTGGAGTTTGTTAATCCTCCCTCCATTCTCTCACAGATTAGTCATTCTAAACCAGCCCTCAATGAATCAGCACTTTCCCTTTTGGCACAAGTTGAGGGACAGTTATCAGACACCATAAATTATCTCTAAAAAGTTTTTGTACAAATAATCACAGTCACGTTTGCTATTTTTTTAGGTTTTTTACAGACTGCTATTGTCTGTAAATTATATTTTGACAACCATTTAATTGCAAATTTAGTGGAAAAAAAATTTACTGAGAAATAGGAGGACTTTAGGCCGCATCAGCTGACAGATGGTCTATGGCTGGAAGATGCCTATGGCATCAATGTTAGAACCAAAAATAACAGGGTAGGGCAGTAGGCTTAAACAATTATTGAAAAGCTACTAACAGTCACAGAACAACTGGAGCAGGATTTTATTTTTTGCCATAAAATTTTAATGGATAAAATACAACCCTCAAACAGTTGCTATATGTCTCTTAGTAAATGATATAAAGGCTCTATTTGCAGGGATTTAGAAGCTCCATTTTTATACCTTAAAAAGTCTTACATTTATTTTCTTAAATAACTTTTCACAAGTCTTATTTCTCTGGAGTCCATGTAAGCTCATTTGATTTTTGTTGTTGCTTGGTGTTGCCAGAGAGTGAGAAAATCCTCCTAAATGCTAAAACAATTTAAAAATTATTGTTAGGGTTGCCATAGTCTAAGATGTGCAAAAGATAAAAGTCACAGTAAGGGTTGCCAGAGGTTGAGAAAACTTTCATAAATCCTCAAAAATATAGAAGTAATGTTTAGACGTGCCATAGTCTGAGAAAAATATACTCCCAAAAATGTTTTAAATGTAGTCTTAAAATGTCTTAAAAAGTATTTTAACTGGAGAAACTGTAAAACCCTGTTTTGAGACAAAAAGCCACGTCTGACAGTACACTGTTGCAAACGCATGACTCAAGTCAAGCATTGCAACAGTGTAATGTCAGACGTGGCTTTTTAGAGTCTCTTGTTGATTGCTCTAAAACAAGAACAGTATGGTGTACTTTTGTAAAACTTGAAGCTTGCCCTAATCGTAATGTGGCAAAATTTCTGTCTGCAGTTTTTCAAAGCAAGGAAAGAAGTATTGGCATTGACCGTTATGTTAAGAATAGTATTTTATATGCACTCATAACTGTTAATTCATTATTAATACAATTTTCCCCTAGAACAGAAAAAAGGATGACCCTTCCCACGAGATTCCAGAAAGAAGTCCATGCACATCTCCTTCGGAACACGCAGCACAACAACAGTGAGATATTTTTGCATTCAAGGGAGCAATGTGCAGACAGTCACAGCTCTTCTCCACAAGAGGCTTTTTTAAAGGTTCCAATTATCCTGGACTTCACTTCCTGTCTTGGAAAACATTCCAGGAATGGTATGATAATTAAAGATGAAAAGGTAAAACAGCCATCGTCTGTCGCTGGCAGGAAAATAGCTCACAGAAACAGTGCTTTTGCAGTTTTTCACATGAGTGTTTTACCTTAGAACTATTTTATATAGACAGAAAGCATATTTTGCCATTATTTTGTGACATCTGGAAGTTTACTCAGCAAAGGTTGACTGATTATTTGCAACCTTCTGTCTATGTTTGTGTTATTTTGGTGGTATGTTTTAGCATTGCTGATTGCAACTAAGCTACTACATTCATGCTATTTTTTCTAGCTCAACCTAATCGAAATGAAAACACCCCTCCACCAAAGCCCAGACTGCCTCATTCTGCACCTTACAGTCCCAAGCTGGTACAGTCCCGTCTTCAGGAGGTTCTTAACAAGCACAGCAATGGCCTTTGGGTTTCCAAGTTGCCCCAGCTGTACCAAGAGCACTATAAACAAGAACTACCCTGCGAAGCTCTGAAAGATCTGGAAAACTGGACTCACATTTGTACTGTAAGTTCTTTGACACACCCTGCATCCCAGTCGCCACACTATCCACACTTTTATGAATGTGAAATGAGAATTAGTGCATCCCAAACCCTAGAATACATGCAAAAGTATCATAGCGGTCCCTAGATTTGCAATCTTTTCAGTTAGATTTTGAAGTGCAGACTGATAGACACAATACCCACAATCCACTGCGCTCGAGTAGAAGGGGTTTTCTCTTGGACCCAAACAAACGAGTACTCCCTGAAATACAACTCCTTTTTAAAGAAGAAGCAAAGGAACAAAATAATATCAATATAGAGAGAGTTATATTTGTTATAATTATTTTATAAGAAAATGGGTATCCACTTTAAGGGTGCAGAATAAGTATTTAAGGGCTCTACTTAGAAGTTCAAGTTTTTCAGATGCAAGCTTATTGTAAATACCAATAGCCATTTAAATGATATCAATCTTCTCTAAGACTAATAAATATGTAATTAATTATTATTATTTTTTTACAGGTTGAGAAACCGTTCAGCAGCAAGCCTCAGGAGTTATTGCTGTACCCTGCAAAAGGCCAGATCACTCCAACCGTTGCACAGGACAGATCCCCTTCTCATCACAAAAAAACGCAGACTCAAAAAGCCTCAGACTCAAAGACCAAAACCACTCCAAGTACCCCGACAGGCTCTAAGGCTCTGTCCCCGGAGCTCAAGCAGAGGCTTGGAGAGCTGCTCTTGAAGTATAGCAGTGGTCTTTGGGCTCATGCTTTGCCTAAACTTTATCAAGACACATATAAATGTAAGCTACCAGAGTTTGTGCTGGACCACCTCACCTTGCTTTCAGATATATGTACGATTGATTATCCTATGGCTGACAACCCCAAAAGAGCAATTCTGTATGCTAAAGTAGCAGTGGATGAGAACCGTAATCAGTCAGGGGAGATCAAAGGTACGACAGAGCGACGTTTAACCGTTCCTCTTCTAGTCATCCCTAAAGAGGAGTATCCTTCTGTTCTGGTCGTGGAAGCCAATGACACAAACTGCATCGTTTTGAGGTTTGTTTTAAAATAATTATGCAACAGCTTAACTGTACAGTTCTCTCCGAGTCAAAAGTATTAAATTTTTTATACTGATTTTCTACCTCAAATATAATTCTAGGTACATAGGTGAAGGTTACTCCAAAGCACAGGAGAAGTTAGAAGATGAAATGAGAGAGTTCTACTGCAAAGACAACACAAAGGTGTGTCTGACCTCACCTACAGCAGGTCAGTTGACTGCTGTACGAGCGGAGGAAGAGGATGAGATTCTCAGGGCACAAGTGTGCGAGGTCATGATGGACAATATCAAGGTATGTTTTCATCCAGCTCGGGCTACGCTCAGACTGCAAGTCGTAATGCCCAATTCTGATTCTTTGGTGAAATCCTGCGCCTGTTTCCAGCTTCTGTGTGAAAGAATTGCAGCTCCAATGTGAACCGTTTGTGCAGAAGAGAAAACTACGATTCCCAGAATGCTCGGCTAACACTGAAGGACCTTGTGGGTGTTAATATCTGATCAGTGCCAACTTTAACAGCATAAAAATTATAAAGAAAAAGACTGAGACGAAAAAGATGTTACGGTTTACTCCCAGAAGCAGAGTTAGAGGTGCTCGGAGAACAACCATAAAAATTTTTTAAGCTTCAAATGCGTCTTTGGGCCCTTCCTGAAACTATATCAGTACAAGAACGTCTTCTCCAGCGACTCGTATCTGTGAGAAACTGTCACATCATGAAAAATAAAAGAGCAACAATATCTCTAGATGATGTTTACAAACTTGTTTGTCTCAGCAACTGGTTGAACCTAAAACTGAGCTGTTCTAAAGTTTAGAAACAATTCTCACAGAATCATACAGTTTGAGGAATCTTGTGAAATATGTAATTTTTTATGATTATACTCTCTAATAATTTGTAATACTTTTTGTGAATACTAAAGATTAATTTTATGTGTTTTTTCACCTCCATCCATTTGCATTTCACGTCTAATATCATTTTAAATAATTTGATATCATGACATTTTTGGAGTACCATATTATTAATATGTTTTTTTGTTTTCAATTGACATGTTTGTTTAACAAAATCTGTTCAAAACAGGTATACTATGTGGATCATGGTTTTTCTGAAACCATAAACAAGAGTAAACTGTTTGAGTTGCACAAGAAGTTTTATAGGCTTCCTTTCCAAGCCACCAAATGTAAACTAGCAGGTGAGATTCCCTTTTATGTTAACCTTTCATAATCACAATCATTTGAGGTCTGATGTTTTGGTATTTATTACAGGTCTTGACTCATTCAGTCAGGAACAGGCAGTACTGAAGAAGTTTGAGTCCATCGCTACGGGCAAGATCCTGTTAGCAGAGATCTTGGAGCGCGAGGAGGTGCCTGTGGTGGTGCTGTATGATACATCACAAGATGATGACATCAACATCAATGCTGCTTGTATCAAAGCTCTGCAAGACAGATGCTTGGAGAGTCCTTTAAAGGTACCATGTCTTCAATGTTATTAGGAAACTCTGTTATTATGTCAATTTTACAATTAAATTGATCACCAATAACTTCGCTTGCATAATGTGTTGTGTAACTGTATTCTCTTATAGGTAAACAGTGCCTATATGAATGTGAGTGTGACCAGTGTTTGCTCAGATGGGACTATCTACTGTCAGGTGCCCTCCAGAGGCCTGACTAAACTCAATGAAGTTCTGGAGAAGACTGAAAGCTATTTCCATTCCCAGGTCTCTGAATATGTTAACTCCAATATGTTGCTAGAGTCATCTTTAGAAAAGACTAAGAGGCCAAAATAGACAGATTGGGATTACCAGTTTAATCAGATTAGAAGGCGTCAAGTACCTAATCCCCACCATACACAGATTGTGTAAAAGATTAACACAGTCATCAATGTACATAAAGAATAGTACAAATTGTACAATATATTGCTTAAGATATTAACAGAATTAAGAAATGTGCGATCCAGGTTTCAACAGAACCTAGTACAGCAGGACAGAAATAATCGATGTTCTCATAGGTTGTATTTATGTATTACAGGTCACATCAGAATCATTGGTTTCAAGGCCTTTCTGTGGCAAAAGGTGTCTGGCTCGATATAAAGGGAAATGGGCTCGAGTGGAGGTGAGTCTGTCTGGTCATAACATGAGTGAAGAGTGGAACTACAGCATGCTCAAGGGTTTTTGAGTAGGACCCATTGTCACCATTCTAGTGGCCAATGTTTTGGCTGAAAATAAAAAAATCAGAGATTGAAACACTAAATTGTTGCTTTCTAACAGTCTGCTGAACAAACATATAGTTTTGTTTAAAGTAAGTTTTCCGTCATGTAAATTATGCATATTGAATGGGTTGTTAATATAATCACACATAATCACAGATTGTAAAACTTATTTGCTGCTTTATATTTCACTGTATCAAAACAGCGTATTATGCATACATTAAGAGGAAGCACTGAAGTAATTTAGTTTTATATGTATTTTCCTCAATGCCATTATTAGCTTATCAATACTAAATAGCTCATTATGTACTGCTTCTTTTTGACTTTATCGTAGTCACATTAATCAGGCTGGACATGGTCTTAATGGTTGTCCCAATCTCGGTTTTATGTTATTTTTTTTGTTTTTTAATCAATCAAATGGCCTGGCTCTAGTTTACAGTGATTTTTGAAAGCCTGTCCAAACTTGCCCCTTTAGCTAGCTGGCTAGAATCTTTTGTTTGTTCCTAGGTGGAAATACAACTTTGAAGAGCGCTCTGCCAGTTGAACTGAAGACCATTATAGTTTCAATAGAAAATTAAAGACTAAAGAATTTGTTTAGTCTATACTGCTTTTTTATTTTTAGATTGTTGTTTTATTTTTGCCTTTCTCTGTAAAGCACATTGAGCAAGCTTGACAGTTGCAGTTAAAGTGCTCTGTAAAAATGTTTTGTTTGATTGATTACGAATAATGCGGGATATTGTAAGTAACTACGCCAATATTCAGTACACGTACAGACATATTTCACCACCGACTATAGCTTTAAATAATCTTGGAAGGTTTGTTTGTATTAAAATAGCCATTTAACCTATCAGAGAGCACTGCATTAATTATTTTGAAGATCATTTTGCACATCTGCTAAAAGCATTCTGGATTATTGTTAATAGCTGCTTATGTGGACCACCGTATACAGTAGAAACTAAAGTTCCTGACCTTTCATCTCTTCAGCTATTGCTTTAGTGACAGTGGCCTTTGTCGCTTTCACACAGATCACAAACCTTCATGGCAGTCGAGTGCTAGACATCTTGTTTGTGGATGTGGGCATCCAGGCATCAGTGGAGGTCATTGAGTTAAGAGAGATTCCGCCACCTTTACTGCGTGAGCTCATATCCACTCCAGCCCAGGTAAGACAAGTGCTAATGAGGCCACAGTGAGGTTACACAGGAAGACACAGCTTTATATCAGTTTTTTTATTACATTTGAATAATGGACAACATGAATTTGATACAATTAGGCGAAAACATTATACAATTTGATAAGATTATCTTATCAACACAATTTCCCTTACATGATCTGTTTCCTATTTAAATACATTATCAAAAAGTCTTGCAAGACTTGAGTGATTTTTCTTTCTAAATTTTAGATTAAGCTTGTTTATCCCTGATTTTATTCACAGGCATTAAAGTGTTGTTTGGCTGGTCTGCCGGTCAGTGTGGGCTCATGGACTCCTGATGCCGTCCAGTGGCTGAGAGACATGGTTCTTCATGCCAGTGACTGTAGCTTAAAGGCAAGTTGAACAAGTTCTGAAAACTATAAACTGTGTTGGGTTAAGTTTTAGGAGGAGCATGATCAGGAACTAGTAGGCAATCCTCCCCACTATGTCTAGTTCTCTCTCTCTCTCTCTCTCTCTCTCTCTCTCTCTCAATATGCCTTGCTTGTTATAGTGGAAAGAAGTAAAGCTCTGGTTTTAAAAGACCAATGTTTCATTTTGCTGGTGTGTGGCAGAGTAGAAGTTAAAAGTCAATATTTAGAAAAATAGAAAACTAAAAAAAATGCTAATGGTCTAATCTGACTCAATAATCCATGCTAAGCTATGCTAAATTGTTAAAAATCAGATCAGGAAAGTGTCTGAACAAATTTGTTACCCTAAAACTAGTCATTTTTAGCTCTGGGGGAGATGGACAATGAGCCTATATATTAATTTATTTGTGTTTTTAATGCTAAGTTGAAAAAAAAAAACATAATTTAACGGCCATAAATAAAAAAAACATTATTTTCATAGGGCATAAGCAAGTAGCTTATAATGCCAAGAATCTTTCATTAAATGATATATGTTTTGTTTGGGACAGTGGAGTACATCCAGCTGCTAAATAAATATCTAAGCTGGCAATCCTGAGAGAATTCCTGGTTTCTGTTTTCTAGATCGCCAAAGTGGAGGAGACCAAACGCCTCGCTCATGTTTATCTTTTCACCAGCAAGAACTTCCATGACACAAGCTCCAGTCTAAACCAGCAGCTTGCCGACTCTAAGCTGTGGAACCAGCAGAAAGATGTGTTCTTAAGCAGTCGAGGGCCTTCAAAATCACTTCCTGCCCCCGTTCAGACCTCCAGCCCTGACAGAGGAGATAAAGCTTCACACACACCCAATAGGTTCACTTCCACAACGGGGAGCGTAAGCACGCCTCCAAGTTCTCCACTTGAACGACCAACTCTTCCTCCTCCGCTGGAGTTACCTGAGATGAGCCAGAACATGGACGTGTTTGTTTCAGTGGCTTGCCATCCTGGACATTTTGTTCTTCAGCCATGGCAGGATATGTACAAACTGGTGGTTTTGATGGGAGAGATGATACTTCATTATAACAAGATGGAAGAGAAGCCACTGAAAGTTGAGAAGAACCAAGTCTGTGCTGCCAAGGTGGAAAACAAGTAAGCAATGCTTTCTCCAGTGCATGTTTCAGCTTGGTTTGTTTTGAGATGGAGCAACTCTGGAGGGTAGTGACCCTTCAGGATCAAGTTAAGATTCCCATTGCTTAACAATATCCTGATTACTCGTTAGTGTACACCAGTTCAACGCTTTATATTTTGTCAGCATGATCTCAGAAGTGAATTACATGCAGTTTACATTCAGCAATTCAGATGTTTTATTTTAAATGTGAATTATAATTGAGTGGGAAATATTTGATAAGATAATGATTATTTAAAACGTTCTTTAAAGTGGCACGTGGTTTTGGATTTAAAATAAGGGTAATGCTATAACGCAGTTTTTTTTTACTATAAAACAACTGTAAATAGTATGTGAATTATGCCTACTAAAATTAAACAGTACTCATTTAAAGATCCCTATACTTTAAAACTTGTATTATGGGCCAATCTTTAAATAACAACAAAAAATTTTAAATAAAAGCGCCACATTACATACTTTATACTCAATTCGCTTTTATTTTACTCCGATTTTTGGTGTTGTGGCGATTTCTCGAAGACCACTGGTGCATAGATAGAGTAAAAGTCATTTTATGACAGCTTTGCAGCTAAATGAGAATAATATTGATGAAATGTTTTGGGTTTGAAGCAAATGTTTACAACAATGTGAAGTGAAATAACAAGTGTTTAGAAATTACATAAATTCTGTTTTGGCTCCACCCTTATTGTCATATTAAGCATTATTATTATTTTTATTAATATTATTATTATATTAACATTGTTGACTATTGATGTCTTGCAGACATCAGTAGATTATTGAGTCATTTGCATTTAATCGGTCAATTAGATTTTAAAACATGCCCTTTTTTGCCAGTCACTGTCATTTTACTGCAGTAGACAGTGTGTTTTAGAGTTTAGATTGGTACTTAAAATTCTGTATAAATATAGCTGTACAAATTAACGGTATCATCGTATCTTTGTTTGAGAAATTGGATGTGTGGCATGTTAAAAACGCATGTCTCATATATGATGGGATAAACACAAAGTAATGTAAGTGTAAAATTTAAATCCTACTTTTGTATACACACTAACATCTCCAAACAAACCAAGAGGATCTTAATCTATGTGATTAGTTGGGTTCAATGAAGGTTAAACACTTAGACTAAGTCACTTGAAAACTAGGTTTTGTGTTTTAAGAGATGTTAGAAGAGTTCTGTGTGTTCATGTGATCCCTCACCCTGTGTTTTGCATTCCAGCTGGTACCGAGTGCTGGTGAAAGGAGTTCTTACCAATGGACTGATGTCCGTGTTTCAGTTGGACTATGGCAAGCATGAGTTAGTTAGTGGCACCCAGCTCCGGCCCCTGACCCAGGAGTTTTGCCAGCTACCCTTCCAGGCCATCACTGCTCAGCTAGCTGGTACTCTTCATTTGCTCTTTGAAAGCTTCTTTTTCTTATAAAAATTGCTATTTAGTTTGTGTGCTCTCTAGATGTTGCCTGGAAAAACTGAGACTAAATAAATATTCTGTAGAGGTCTCATCAATTCATGATCTTAAAGACCTTAGCATGACTTATGTCTGACAGTATGACTGCTTAATATACCTTAAAAAGAATCAGCATATCTGACAGTATGACAGCTTAAAATATCTTAAAAATAATCAGTATGTCTGACAGTATGCCAGCTTATAAAGACCTTAAAAGAATCAGTGTGTCTGAACTACAGCAGTTAAGCAAAATCATCTACTCGTTTTAACAGACTTATTGAAAATGTTCAAAATTGATTTTCAATTGGTAGCAGTTGTTTCCACCCAAGGACCCCCAAAGAGGCATTTTCTTAGGGGGGGACGTGTTTTTTTTTGGCATCAGTTAAAACCTGCACAACAGGGTTGCTTGTGTTATCTTTGACAATTAGTTTTGTTTAATAATCTAAAGCATTACAAAGGAAACAGTGTTAACCACTGTATATCCTAACATTATATCCTAACGAGATAAGCAGAGGCGCTTCTACCTGTGTTGATTAGACTAAATTAATGACATGCTCCTCCCAAACTTTGTTTAATAAAACATCCTTTCCTCTTGACTTCCACCTTGTGATTCTTGCTTCCATTGGCCAGCTCTCCTAATAGCATAAACCACATCCTAGATAAATTTTAAAAAGCTCTTCTGTCTGTGAATATGGTAAACAGTAGACATGAAGTTATTTGTGATTCGTCTAGGTGTGAAACGGCTGCAGTGGTCAGAGGAGGCCTCTATCGTGTTCAGGAACCATGTTGAAAAGAAGCCGCTGGTGGCTCAGCTGGAGTCCGTGCAGGAGGCCTCACAGCCCTGGGAGCGAAAGGTGATCATCTATCTGGTGGACACTTCAAATGAAGAAAGGGATGTTTGGCTGCATGACATCATGAATGAATTCACTGATGAACTGACAAACGCAGTGTGAACATCCAATAGTGTTCTGAAGCATTCTCTACAGGGTTAGCTCACTAGTTTGCCATGAGTTACATCATTGGGTAATTTCACAATTGTCACTTGGAGAATGTGTGCATCATTTGTTAAGTTGCTAAAAACTAAAACAAAACCATTCATTGCTTGAGTTTAAAACCAAAACTGAAAAAAGGTTTGTTTGTTTGTCAATATGTGATTCTGTTCTAAAAACAGAATTCTAAAACAAATGATGATCTTACTTTGTATATTGTTTTGTCATCATGTTATTCTTCAGGTTTATTACGCTTGAAAATGGATTTCCAGAGTTCCTGTTTGGTCTTAAAAAGTCTCAAATTTAAAAGAGCAAATCTTTAATAATTTTTCACAAGTCTTATTTTTTGCAGTCCATGTAAAGCTTGTTAGATATGTGTTTTTGCTGTTTCTTGGGTTGCCAGAAAAATTAATTGATTTTAAAATGATGGAAAGGGTTTTCATAGCCTATGAAAATGTGCAGAAAAACAAAACAAAAAAAGGTATGGTTAGCTTTGCCAGAGTTTGAGAAAACATTCGTAAATTCTTAAAAATATAGAAGTGATGTTTAGTTGCGCCAGAGTTTGAAAAAAAAGCTCATATACACTCAAAAGCGTAAAAGTGACTGTTAGGGTTGCCAGATATTACCATAAGACTCATGACTGTTAAGGTTGTCAGAGTTTGAGAACATTTGCAAATGCTCAAAAACATAAAAGTAAGGCTTAGTGTTTCAAACAATTTATCGGTTCAATAACTTGAAAGTTAATCCCTCTAAATAAACAAACAAGACCTCTTTCTGATTTTTGTGTTTTAGACATTCACAGAAACACATTGCTCTCAAAACACATGTATTCTCTCAACACACACACATAGACATCAATAAACTGTCAGAACACACAAAAGCATGACTAAATGAAAAAAAAAAACAATCTTTGGATTCATTTTTGTAAAAATCATATTTTATTATGATTTTCTTGATAGAATACTTTTTGCTTTAACAAAAAAATCTAATAAATGAATGATGCACAAATTTTGGAGGCAGATTTGTGGACCCAAGTATAATTAATTGAGGTTAAACTTTCAGAAAAGGTATTGGAATTTTAAGCAATTTAAAAAATGAAAAAAAAAAGTATCTTAAAACAACACAACTGGAACTGAAAAACTGAAGATTTTATGTTTGGTTTTAATGCTATCAATGCATTTTTCAATATAGGGAAAATGCAAATAAAAGACAATGAGCTCTTATTTCTCTAAATTATTTCAGCTGGACCAAAACCTGATGCAATGCATTGTACACATTTTATGGACCAGGCCTCGTATGTGGCATGGCTTTTTGATTCCTTGCTGCAAAGTTACCCATTTACTCACTGAGCCAATAGTGTAATCTCACAAATGTTTACAGAAGTAGCTTTGAAGGCTAATCCGTTGAAGTGCTAGTTTTACCACAATTTATCTCAGCTTTTGTTTTCTTGTGTCTTCCTAGCAGTAGTCATGCCATGAAATGTGAAGCTTTCAAGCTTTGTTTTATTTAAGCTGTTTAACAAGCAGACACATACCACTAAGTTGTACTCCCTGACATGTCCTAGTTAAGATGTGGCATTAACTACATATTATTTTAAGATGCTTACTTGCTCTGGTAAAAATACAGGTCAAAATTTTGAAGAAAGAAACTTTATTATGTATTATTCAAGCTTCTTAGTTCTGAATGAAAATGAATAATAAAATAGCAATCTATTTATGTTCTTTGATTTCCTCTTCTAGAAATTAAAGACAAAGTAAGACTGTTCTTTCTAAAGTATTAATCTTCTTCCTTGAGATCTGACTTGGTTATTCCAATAAAGAGGATTGTCAATTCTCAAAATGATATGCGTTTGAGTTGAATGAATCTTTTGGTGTTTTTTTGCATTACGACTTAGAGACCGATCAACCAGTTGAGATCTCTTTCAACCGCATACCATGATAATGTGTTTTTTTAGAGCATAAGTAATGTTGATCTTATAGTAATGACTAAAATATTTCTATGTGTCCCGATCATCATTGTAAGATAAAATCCATCAGCAATTTGGTCTGCAAGGGTTCTGTCTGCAATTGAGCCGCCAATCAATCTCTATCAGGCTGTTGGGGGAATGGCTTGAGCTTCGATTATAGTGGTGTAACTTGATGTGAAAGCTCATTACATAACCTTGAAAAATAGCCAGACTTCATAAGATTTGGTAGAATGGAATTGCTACAATATAGGAGGTTTGGTAGTTTTTCCTAATTATTTTTGTGGATGCGTTGCTTTTCTTTCATAAACAGACCAGCCAATTTGCAGTGGTGGAAAAATGTTGTGCCCAATAAACAATTTTAAACAAAAAAAAAAGTTATGTCACTGGGAATATCGCAAACTGCACAAGAGTTGAGGTTTGAATAAGAAAAAGTTTCAGCAATTTAATTTCGCTACTATTTTTGGAAGATTGTGCAGCTACTGTACCATCTGGAATCAAAGATCTATGTTGTTATGCTAGAAGAGCCTGTGACCATATCTGGAGAATGACCCAATAGATTCAAAAACAGTAAAACTCATTGATTCCAGATTTATTTTTTTAATTAGATAATTTTTAAAAAGTGGTATAATGCAGCCTTATAACTAAACCAAGTTTAAAGACCCATGCACAGCATTGCACAAAACCCTATACGTAAAATTAAAATTTTGTACCTAAACTTTTTATAACTGTGTTAACAAAGCTAGAGGTCTTTCCAGGCAAGAGTGATGGTAATTCCAGTATTTCCTCTCCTTAACACAAACCTTAATCCCAACTTCAATCACATACATATCACGCCTAATTAAAAATAGTGCAGGTCCCATCTTAACCAATTAAAATCAGTGCAAGACACAGAAATTAAGCCTCTCAAGCGCTAAACTGTTTTAGTAAGTACTGATAAATCATTCAAATGAGGAGAAATGTTATCTTAAGAAGTTGAAGAATAACTGTATAGTAACAGCACAAATTTTGAGTGATATAAAATTATTTTTTTCTGTGAGATTTTTTTTCATCAAGCACCATTTAATATCAAAGTAATTTGTGGATGAATAATCATCATCGAGGTGAGCATGCTTATTTATCCATAATTACAAGACTATGACTTGAAATCAAAAGGTCTTAAGGTCATGAAGGATTACACCAGCCATATTCTAAGAAAGTATCTGATGAATCACAAATGTTTATTCACATCATGCATTCATTCAGATCCATTCAGCATCAAAATGTGGAAATTTAAATAGAAACTAACAATATAGAGCTTGAGGATTAAGAGAGAGCTTTAGTAATTAAAGAAGGGTTTCATTGCAGTTCATCAATCACTAGTCGACAACACTCGCCGACTTTGGGTGGATCAGACACTCGTGTATACTGTGCAATCTGTGAGCTTACACCCAGAGATCTTGCAAGGTCTTTTGCAGTGCTATCTCCAGACACTGTGGTCCCAAGTGCCACCAACAGCCTAAAGACAGCCTCTCTGTCCTGAACCACCTCCAGGGCAGTGCTGGCCACCGATAAGCACTGAGCCTTGGCCTCGATCTCAGCTGCTTGACCATACAAGCGCCCAGCGTAGTTCAGCAGTAGAGTGGCCAGAGCTACATGGATGTTCTTGTTACAGACGGCACGGAGGTCTCCAGCTCTGGATAGGACCGCATCCCGCTGGCCCAGGAGCAGAGCACGGCCGTGTGAGCCAGAAAAACAGTTGCAGAGAGAGCGCAGGGCTAGCATCTGATTAGCAGCCTTGCCCTCAGGGCACATCAGACCCAGGAGAAGGTTGCACAGGCTGGCACCCTCGGTCCCACCGCAGAGCTGGGCATTGACTTCTGGATGGCGCACAGCCAGTCTCAGGATGTCCAGCACGGGGAAGACAATCTCTGAAGAGGATGATGAAGAATTATTCATTGAGTGAGCTACACTGTATAGAACAGTGTGAGACCATCATTTGTCTCAGATTCAATTTAAGCTCTCTGATTTTTTAAATGTATACTAATTTATGAATGTCATCATTATTATTTCAACTTTAACCTCATTATTATTATTGAATGAAGTATATATTGTTAAGTATATGTGTGTAATATTTAATTATAGCATAAAATATTTGAATAGCTAATGCTATTGTTTTGTGGTATAAGAAAAAAAAAATCATGTTGTGTTTATGCAAATTAGGCGATGGTGTCATCTAGTGACTTCCAGTTCCCAATAGTGACTTTACTTAATTATGAGTAGGAACTTGGTTATGAGACCATAGATTTGTACAGTGCTGTGTTGGTTATAGCTAGAAAAAGAGTAAAAAAAAATATATACCATCAACACCAGAACAAAATTGTCCTACAGCTCTAAAAAGTAATTCCTGGAGGGCAGAAACTCATGGCAGTTGTTATCAATCCCGGTTTTAATGCACGTTATCATCTCCAAACAAACAAAAATGACCTTATAATAGTGTGCTTAGGTGTGTTTAATAAATGTAGAAACTAAACTGCAGGGGTGCTACCCTCCCCAACCCTACCCCGTGTAGCCAATGAGAAGGTATAATGACTTGTTCAGGACCATTACTAAATATTTTGGACCCCAATTCTATAGTGAACTCAGAAGAAACAAAGCTATGCACAATATATCCAAATATTATATATAAATATTATATATATATATATATATATATATATATA
Source organism: Danionella dracula (assembly GCA_900490495.1). NCBI lineage: Eukaryota > Metazoa > Chordata > Actinopteri > Cypriniformes > Danionidae > Danionella > Danionella dracula. Next base: position 2,040,288 of record UELW01000578.1, read on the forward strand.
TATATATATATATATATATATATATATATATATATATATATATATATATATATATCAGTATTATACAACATCCTATGGGTGTGAATTCAAAATACGATCTCCAAAGATATTTACTTTAACACCACATATGCCCAGCACGGCACATTTTCTGCATGTCATGCAGATGTGTACCAATTTAATTAACCTTTGAGATAACAATGTTCTCGAAATATATTGAAATATTTCATGATCAATGCATAATTAAAGTGGATTAAATAAGAGATATTAGGTAATTTAATTGCCAAAATATCCCTAAACTTAGACATTTCTTTCAATCTCTCCTGGTTGATTTCACTGGTGTCATTAGATTTGGACGAATAAACATTGAACATTAGATGGTTTGGAAGATGTCTTTTATTGCAAAATCACGCGAAAGACCTTCTATGTTGATCCTGTAAAGGAATCGTACCTTCTGGCCAGTGACAGGTCCTCCAGAGGACCGTTATCTGCTCTGCTGTGGGCTGTTCCTGACTCTTCAGGTCTGTCACCAGGACCAAGAGCTTCTCTAGACTGCTCAGAGCAGCGTCACTCAGCTTATGATCTGCAGGGGCACTGCTGTTCAGCTCTCGAAGCTTGCCTATGTGTGACCGTTTAGATTAAAATCAGAGCATAACACAAAGACCACAAATTCCATTCAGTCAGTAATGGGTTCCTCAAAGATTTTTTAAATCAGTTTTAACGATACTGTAACTCACCAAGAATTTGAGTAGTATTGGCCTGTTCAAACATAACTCCATCGATGTTAGGAAAGAAGATGTTTGTTGTAGCTTTCGATAAAGAGGAGGAGGAATAGGCACTGCCACCTAAAGAGGGTTGAGGAAACAATTTCAGCACAAGAGCAATGTGCATTGGCAAATATGAATGTAATGTGAGGAGGAACTTCAATCACCAGTCCAAATAATCAGTGTTCCTATCACGTTCATGGCTACAGATTTGTTAAAGAATGGATTTCTCTCAGGAGCTCAGTGAACCATGTGATAGGGTGCTTGTATCCATGGGTATTTGATCAAATATGTGGGTAACAGGATTAGAAACACGTACGTGGCTTAAGTCTGAGTGTTGAAAAGTTAAAGTGTACTGACATTGAGAGGTTGTAGTTTTTATTTTTCTACTCACATTGGGAACTTAATGACACTGTTAGCTTTAACACTAAGCTTGCATTGTACCGTAGCCAAGTTGCTATGTATGTGTATATGAAATGTGCCAAAAAAAAACTGTAACATCTAGAGGGAGACGCACTTGAAACAGAAGAGAAAAGAAACTGAAGCCCCTCCACCATGCACACACTTTTTTTGGTGCATGGTCTGGGCATATTATTGAAACAAGATGAATTCAGGATTTTATGTAGCCACTTCAGTGCAGTACTTGTAGTTTATCTGCCATTTTGTGTGAACACAACATTAGGCTTCATCCTCACAAGCTACAAAATCAAAATCAAAGTACGCATCTCTCGAGCATAAACAAAGCCTTTCTTATGTCCATATTGGAATCAAATACATAATCACAAAGTTCTCTTCTGTAATTTTGCAATGACCGTGTTTGTTATGAGTGAACCAATTAAATATTCTGGATTGGCTTCGACTTTGATCCAAGATTTTTAATGGCTTGGGAATGAAGAACACATGACCTTTCAACATTTGATACTAGTGGACCAGTGGACAGATTACTATCTGTATCTGTTTCTTTGCAACTCTACTGCAGTTTTTGCAGTTCAGTATTATCTGGCAACAAGATGATAAAATGATAGAACAACGAGATGGAAGTACAAACAAAAACGTCACGAAATAATGTACAATGTAGTATTACCATTTGTACTTCAAATGTAATTGTATACCTTTTAACGCTGCTTTTTAATTTAAATCGATGTTAACAGAGCCTTCATGTTCAAGATCAATATGTGTCCAAAAGTGGTACTTCACCAGTAAAAGGATCAGCTCCACCTGAAAGCCCTGTTCCTGTGGATCCTGAACCAGGAACATACCGACCAGCACCTGCACAGACACACACACACACACACACACAATCCATTGATGATAAACAACAGTCCCTCGGTTTCCATTACCATATGAAACATTCTTTTCCAAAAGCCTCACCTGTGAATGGATCAGCACCAAATCCTTGGCCCCCTCCCACTGACCCAGGAATGTACCTCCCTGCACCTGAACACAGCAGGTATGAACAAATCAACTTGTGTTCACCGAAGATTAACAAACTCAATATGTTCTCACACATCTCTGCTGGTTACCTGTGAAGGGGTCAGCAGCTGAGGCCGGTGCAGGTCCTAGCGTGTGTCCTTTTGTGTTTTCTATAATAAAATTAGCCACCTGATCCAGAAACATGGGGCTCAAGTCATTCTTCTGCAGGAAGTTATGAGCCGTCAACCATGGGTCATCCGTCACATTATAAGGCAGCTTCATGCTAGGACCTCCTTCATTCACATCAATGCTGAAGACAAAGTCGTACTCCTTCAAGGAAAGAAAAGGCATTGTGAGTGTGCTTTAACCTTCTAAACCATTTATTTAAATTTCAGTAAAAAGACGATTTTGTAAAAAGTTATGATTTTGAGATCACCTTGCCCTCGTACATGACTCTCTGTGAGTTCTGCTGAGAAGAGCCACCCACCACATCTCCAATTTTCACCCAGCGGCTATCCCCTGAGCTCCACTGATATGCTTCAACATTATCACCCTCTTTGATGAGCCTTGTCTGCCCGTCCCGACTGCCTGCGTACAATATTTAACCCAAGATTTATGTACTCATAGATTTTGAGACACTAACATGTATGCATTTGTCTCTGTCTCCAGAAAGCTGAAATTTGATTTAATTTATTATCAACAAGAGAAACAGTTTGTGTTGCTGCCAACAGGGGGAACTTATATAATTAGTTGATAATCTGTATTTATAGTTAAACAATGTTTATAATTAATAACAATTTTGTAATTATTTTTTGTTAATACTAGTCAAATCATTTCAATAAAAAAAAAAACATAAAAGGGAGATGGAACCTATTTTCCTTATGTTTTGTTTGGGAATTGTTTAACTGTTGCAATCAGAAATTCAATGGATGAGTAACATTTGAAGTGCAAGATTCAACCCTACAAATGTATTCCTTTTTCAAGTATTTCGGGTCACTCATTGGGATCTGTTAGGACATGGCGACAAAATCTTGTTCTCACCATTGTTACGAAACGGGCTGGTGTCTACAGTTTTTTTATTAGTAAAAGACAAAAAACTGTGAGCTATCCAATCAGCAAGCGGTTTTGTGAATGAGTTAAAACCACATTAAAATTCCTAAAATAGTAGTCTGACAGTACCTGCAGTCAGACAAGGATTTTTCTCTTTCTGTGCGAAGTTGATTCATTATTAGGACACAATTCTTGGAATCATGCATGTCTAAATGCAGCAATGCAGGGGTTTTGGCAACTTTTTTTGGTCAAGACCAGTGCTTGAGACTTTTGACTGACATGACCAACAACCAATCCCATGATGTTTCAATTAGAGTCACGTTTCAAAGTGGGGAAATGACACCACAACAACTGACTGACAAGCAATGAGTTAGTCAGTTAAAAAAAAAATCACAGAAGATAAGAGACACTAGATCAAAATAAAAATGGTCTGCATCTGTATCTAATCTTCATCTGTACCTAAACCTTGAGTAAATCATGTGGAATGGAGAACTTATGCAGAAAGATGTTTCCAGGTGGAATGAAAATAAACAGGTTCCAAATCTGTAAAGTTGGAGTTGGAGAAGTTGGAGAAGAAAACAAATTTATTTCCAAAAACAAAATATTAAACTCCCAGTTTAGCCCCAACTTTAAAGGAGTTTAACTGAACTTATAACATACCAGCTTCATTGAGGTGCTCTCTGCCAGGTAGCTCTTCGATTTTAATATCCCCCAGGTCTCCTGTTTTGGGGTCGATTACTGCTTTTGAAAGCTCATCCTCAAACGCCTGCAGGTCCTGTGCACTTGCAACACGATCCTCACTCTCAGTAAACACCCGGATAATGCCATCACTTTAGCAAAACAGGAAATAGTGAGCATCAACAAAAATAAGAGAGGAGGAGAAAAATAAAGAGTGGGTATACCTTGCGCCCACGACGATATCTCCATTGGGCAGAATGCAGCAGCACCATATTGACTGAGCAGGTAGCCGGAGAGTCTGAGCACATTCACCCTTCCTCCAGACTCTGAGTGTCCTGTCCTCACCTGTACTTATGAAGTCTGTAATAGACAGCAGCAGAAACAAATTAGGAGGAGAGACAACATAAAAAAATACCACAGCATAAAATAAACATGCTCAACATGAGACAACCATGAACAAAACCAAGAAGCAGATGCTTAAAAATTATGGTAAAATCAGCAGAAATCATCACGAAGCCCTATAAAGGGCATACACAGGACATCACTGTAACCGATAGTGTCAAATATATATATGGTTGTCAATCATCTCAGCTTGGTGTTTCTTGTCATCATCTGAAATTTATACAGAATTTTGCTGACTTCTATCAAGTCCGGAAAATTTCTCAAAATGTCACCATGGTTGTTTTCTGACCTATAGTGAAATCAAGACCTCATTAGGCTTCCTCAACAGCAGCACAACTGCTCTTCTTGCACAATATATCTAATGCATCTGTAATAAGCTCAAAATAGGCATTTAAGTATTGAAAGAGGAGGAGAATTGAACACCTTTGAAGTTTTACAATACATGTTTAGAGTTTTGATGCTTTGAGAGTCAAACTCTTTTCAAACTGATTTTGAAATCTAAACACTTTCTCCAGTTAAACATTGTTTAATAACTCACTCTTGTTCACTCCCTCTGAGTGGGAAAGTGAAATGCGCTTTACTGTTCAATGGGTGTGTTTACTATGAAATTGACCCCTAAAATTGCATACTGCTTCTTTAACTGACCGATCAGAGCAGCAAATATTTATCAACCTAAGCACTGAAATTGGAGGCTGCCTGCTAATTTATTTTGCACAAACACATATACAGATATGACAAAATATTTTTTCCATAAATTGAGGAATTATTAAACAAAGAAATGTGTGAAGGTAATCCTTGTATTAAAGTATAAATGAGAGTCACATCGTCATCTTTATTTAAAATCTTTCTCTAGTCTTATTTTTTTATTGCTGAGATGGTGGAGGACGTTTTACATATCTAGGGTTTGAACAAACCGTTTCTTTAACAGAAAGATAATTTTTTGGTCAAATCTTCCTCTTTTTCTTTTCAATAATGTAGTATACTTTAGAAACTGACTCAAAACTATCTTTAAAAAAAACTAGATCAAATATTAATTTCAGATCAAGCTTTCAAGACTGAAAGTTTGTAGTGATTTGTAAATATATAAAGTAGATATAATGTATAATGTAGATATATGCAATTCTAAATATGTGACCCTGTATCCAAGTGATAGATTATCTTAAATGAATCACCTTCTCCATTAGGGAAAACCGCAAGGCTGTAGATGTAGTTGGTGTGAGAATAGTAAACCTGCACACATTCCCCCGTTACCAACCAGCGTCTGATACTGGCATCATTACTGCAGGAGAAGAACTCCAGCTCGCTGATAACAGCCAGTCCACGCACACAATCTTCATGACCTGCATAGGACACACAGTAACAATCCTTTTCTCTACTAAACAAACCATCACAAAAACTCAGGGAGCAATAACCGTACCAGTATAGGTCCTCTCACAGCGACCGGCTTTCCACAGCTTGATGGTCTTGTCAGCTGATCCAGAAAGCATCAAGCCCTGTTCAGGTAAGATGAGGACAGCCCAGACAGCAGCAGTGTGACCCTGAATAACGAAGAGAATAATACGATTATTTTACAAGATTCAAACAATAATTCTAATATATAAAATATCTCTTGGATTTGCGATAATAAATTCACCTATTTAAAACATGAAAACTAAAAATAAAAATTAACTCAGATGTATTGTAAAAAAAGCTTTTGTGCTTGGAAGAGGTGGTGGTATTTGAGGGGTATTGAAACTAATGGAAAAACTTTTTTCTAATTAACCAAGTATCTGACCAACAACCAGATACCACGCCAAGTTGACAGGAAGTAGAAAGAGTGGCGCGACATGTTTGGACCCACAAGGAGAGTATTTTCTTTTAATTCTAACTTTAGAAAGGGAGGTAACACAGATGCTGGACTCAAAGCAGCATAGAAATGCAAGGATTAACCAATACAAACACTATTTCCCACAATCACTTCATCCATAGCTGCTCTCACATATAACAGATTTGTCACTCCATGGCCTGAGTAAGACAACAATTCTTCACATCCATCACCATATTATTTGAATGACTCTTGGTTTGTGCTAGATCATTTGGATTTATTGGAAACACTTGACAGCTTGTATGTACTTAATTATTGTAAAGATGACTTGATTAGTGTATTGAGGTGTTTTTTGGACTTGTTTAGAATGCTGCTAAAGAAGCATCTTCTGTAGCTGCCTCTCTCCTTTGGAATGAGCTTCCTCCATACATTCTTGCTGTTATTAGTGTGGTGGATTTTAAAATCAAGACTGAAGACTATTATTTAATGTTTTTTTAACATAAAAATGCATTAGAATTTGCAGTTGTGACTGTACATCACTGTGGGTTAAAAAAGGTGTCAATTAAATGTACTTAATATTAAGTCAATACTTCATGGTTCTTCAGTTCATAATCCCTTTGACAGAAACTATTTATGATAAAGCCATCTCTAATTAAAATTTTACTGGAAACTTTACCTGCAAAGTCATCATACATTTCTCTCCAAGCCAAACTTTGGCTGTAGTGTCCCAAGAGCCACTCAGTATTGTGCCAAACTTTCCAGCAGAGAGCGTGCAGACTGTAAACACACACACACAAGCGCAAGTCAGTAAAGTGTGCAAAAATTTCCTCCAGGGCCTTTTCAATCCGATCCTCAGGATGTTATCTAAGCTGTAGCTTTTGTACCTGTGTTTTTGTGTCCCTTGAGGGTGAACAGAGGGTCCGCTCGTTCCGGGGAAAACACACAGATGACATTGTCATGACCTCCGGTGGCGATGAGTCCTTGGGGATGTGTTTCATTTGGTGCGATGATACACACACACGACACAAAATTTGAGTGTCCGTTCATGCAGTTCATCTCTGTAAAACTCTGCCATTCACTGTAGAAGACAGTGATGATTAACACAATGATACTCTGTTTCAATCACAATTATAATTTTCTTTAAAAGATGCATCATGCAAAACCCCAAATATCAACCTTTATTGAATTTCATTATTTTCATTTAATTATTTTTTTCTAGATTCTAAATGACACCTTTTCTATTCAAAGTTTCACCACTATTTTTTTTTTACGATTGTTCATTGCGTGACGGATCTCATGCTCTGTGTTTAAGCAATATTCTTCCTTGTCACCATATGATGTGATGTTATTACATAGCATCTACAGCACCCTACCAGGACTGGCTGACAACACATGTATGGCCACATTCCTGTCTTGAGGTCACATATATCCGTGTCTGTGTGTTTGGGTAATACAACCACTAATGACAAATATGTTATTTTAGTTCACAAAACAAAAAAATAGAACATAAAAAAACCAACAAATTTCAGAGAGAAAGCAATTTTTTTTTAAACACCAACAACATTTTCATTAAAACACAATGCTTTTATTATTGATTTAGTGTCAAAATTAATTAACAAGGTGTTATTATAATGTATTTACCCGAATTTACGCAGACACGATTTAATCTATTAATATAGGTTAAACAGTGATCATCGCCAGAAAAGAACCCAGAACGACCATAAGCATAAGCATAAGCAGTGTTTCTCAGTAGGACTGGTTTTCAATGTTTTTTAATGCCTGGACATGACCAATATTGCAATATAATTAATGTTTATTACTGCGTTCAAACTTGGGAAAAAAATCTAAATTACGAAATTTACCTTAACGCATTCAGTTTCAAAAGACACAAACCTTGATAACCTACAAAATTTCTATCTCTTTAATTATGTGTCGTTCAAAAATGGATAAATATGTTAAGTGAAATAAACAAATGAATTGTTATTTTGTTATTGGTCGAATTGTATTTAAATTCATGTTAGGCTCAAATGAATATACGTGAACAAAGAAAGAGTTTTAAATAATACATGATTTAAAGGAGAAAAGAAAAGTGAGGGTAAAATAATTAAAGAACGTCGACGTTGGTGGTGTCGCGGTGTCAGGAAAACCAACGAGGCGAGTTGTTTTCGATTCTGGTGAAATGGTAGTGATGGCAAATTTCAACATATATTTTTATTTAAACGAAATTATTACCAGTTAGATAAATTGCTCTAACTTACTCATTCAAGAAAATATATATGTATATGAGCGATAAGAGGAACTTGTTTTGGAGAAAGGGATAGTAAGCTTACAGTGAATGAAAGTTACCTCGGGTTTGGTACCCAGAGCCGCGCGGTTCGGTCTCTGGATACGGACACAAACGCTCCGTCCGGACACGCGGCAGTGGCGAGCCCGCGAACATCCATTTCGTGCGCGGGGAGAGACGAGCGCAGTCTGTAAGAGCTACTTCCCGACATTATTCTTTCTAGACAGCGAGCACCCAACACACACTGACACAGCAACACTAAACTCACATTCACCACATGACGGAAGAACTTTAGACAAAATAAAAGCCCCTGTAGCAAATATTGTCACCTGTGCTTGCGTGAAACTACTTTTTGACTAGCAAAACGTCTGTAACCTTTCCGCCATGAACGTATATAAAAATATATAACATCCAATCTTATGCAAAATCAATGTAATCATCCGCGAACAACTGAGCAACGGTGCGGACCAATGACTTTTATGTTGACTCGCACTTTGATATGTGAACTTCACTCCGGAAGAACCTGTTTGGGGTTGACTGCACTCAATTTGCGTCCTAGGAGGAGGTGAATCTGTCAATAATGTCCAGTTCAAGAAAGACAGCGCTCTTATTCGGGGGATTTGTTGTTGTGATTGGTGCTACCTTTTATCCTATATTTTTCCATCCTCTCAGTCACACTGAGGACTACAGTAAGTCTAAATTTATCCGAGATATATGTTTATTGTGCCCATGTAAAGCAGCTTACCTTTACTTTAGGTAACGTTATTCAACAAACTTACAAAATGTTTCTGGTTACAGAACAAGAGAAGTCGTTCATATCAATTGTATGTTTATAGTTATATTTTTACATTTCAATCAATGTTAATATCAAACATGATTGTGTAACGTTATGTATTGTATTACTGTATAGAAATAATAAATGTTTTTATTTAATTTATTTTTTTTATTGGTGATTTCTAACAATTCAGTTTACAAAAATACAGTATTTGTAATATACAAATGTATGTTATCAAAAGGAAAAAAAATAGACAAAAGAAAACTAGAATAAGACAAAATTACAATAACATAAAAACAGAAATTACAAGAATTTTCATATGGCACCGTAAACAGATTCAAAATGTTTAACAATGGAAGTAGCTTTTACATTTTTTTGAAATTTAAGAGACTTTATGAGAAGAGTGAGTTCCTTAGTAAATACATGAAAAAGAGGGAGAGAGTTCGAGAATTTACATTTGTGGATGAAATATTTTCCATTCAGAATGATGAAATTGACTAAGCTACAAGTTATTGTATCATCGTTTTTGTAGTAACAGATGATATCTTTAGTTGTTAGTGATATTGAACAGCCAGTTTGTACAGAGAACACAGTAAAGCAATCATTCCAAAAGGATTTCACAATTTTACATTCAGAGAATAAATGGGTTAAAGATTCGTCATGCTTATTACAAAACGAGCAATCTTTTCCAACATCTTTAAACTTAGAAATAAACAGTTTAGTGGGGTATATCTTGTGTAAAAAGAAATAATAAATGTTCACGTCACACTTTAATTGACTCATGACATCACAACATACGGGCATTTAACGACCTGTCTCCATCTCTAATGGCAAGCGCCTTTTTCAGCTTGAGAGGAGTACATTTTAAATTAACCATAATTGACCGCTCTGAGAGGAAGGGAGAGGGTGCTTCTCAACTTTATGAGTCTACAGAACTGCTGCAAAACATCCCTCATGAGATGTTGGTTCAGAAATAAGCGAGCATATTTGTTGGGTTGCCTTTTTATTCCTGTACATCACCCTGGTAAAAATTATTTACACGCATTCAGTTTTTAAAGTGCATATGAATAACTTTGTGGATAATCTGATCCTTAAAATTTGATCAAGGTTGGTGATCACTGATGAGTGTATCTGTATGACTTGAAATGTATAAACGTTTTTGTCATTGTGTACAATAAAATTATATTTGCTCAAGGGGCAACGTATATATTAAACAAAATAAATTGTTTGACCTGTTGATGCATACAGTAACGATATCCCAGAGAACAAAGCAAAAACAAACATTTCAAATATCAGTCCGATTGTTTTGTGAGTCCAACTCATTTTCAGTGTTTTCTTCTAGTGGCCTTCTTAATGATGGAATATGTTTCTCTGTGACTTCAGAGCAGGTCCAGAAGGTGAACCGAGCTGGAGTCAATCAAGCAGATGTGCAGCCTGTGGGTGAGTCATGAGGCATTGATGGGGAGGTTGTGTTTTAGGTACAATTTAACCTCCAAAGTGGTTCTGAAATTTCTTTAACACTTAAAGATATGCAGTACATAAGAGGTTTTTTTCTAAGTTTGTGATACAATTTAATGTATTTGTCTTCTTTAAATTAGGTGTGAAGATCTGGTCTAATCCCTACACTCCCAAATCTTGACTCCAGATGTGTGAAGAACACCCAATGAAGATGTATATATACAACTCATAAAGAACTATATCTATCTAACCAGGGCAAGAACTGGAAACTTCATCATTGTGAATGCGTTATGATGGGTAATTAACAACAATTAAGGATTTTTTTTTAGATGAAACTGAAAATAAAATGAAACTGTTATGTGTTGTATAAATATATTTTTTTCATTAGTAACGTTGATATTTAAGTTCTGATGGACTGAATATTTTGTGCAATGTTTTATTTTGCACAGTACTACCACTAGATGGCAGTCATTTCATGTGGTAAGACAATATCCTTTTTTGCTAGAACTCATAGCTTCAGTCAGACCCAGCTGTCCCAGCAAGATCAAACAAACATGTTTTGAATGGATATTGACATAAATATATGTAAAAGAAAACAATCCTTTATTACAGTTAATTTAAAAAGCAGGGCAATTGTTGTATTGTTGCTCTGTTTCGTAATTCGATTTTGTGTGCGTTTGGGGGCTAGGTGAGTTGGAGGAGTGCTTTGGCTGTGAATAGCTGCAAAAACTGTAACCTGAGTGAGGCACACAGCAGCCAGAACCTAGTGCCAAGCAAGACCTGTTGTCATCGCAACTGTATTGGTTCAGTTCCTGGGCATTCAGTCTTTCCACACCCATTTTTAAATTAAATATCCAAATGAATTTAACTGGGATTGAGTCAGATTATGGTTCAATGTTCACACATAAGTCAGAATATAAGAACCATAATTCCTATTTGTTGTCCAACAATGATAACATTTTGTTTAAGTAAAAGATAAAAGAAATACCTTTCACAATACTGTATTTGTTAAAAATCTAATAGCTGTTATAATGTACTTTTAAATAGATGAGTTAAATTAAGTAATTGTAGGCAGATGAATCTTGCTGAAATTATATGTTTATATCTCATTTGTTATGTATTGAATTAAACCATATTTTTGGTCAGTTATTGTAAATTCAAAAAAGGATCAAAGGAGGGACAGAGAGACTTTTCTAAAAGATCCAAATCCCTCTGTCCTGCGAGACGTGCTGCATATCCAAGAACTGACATAATATCTCCTTATTTTGCTCACCCTCAGCAAATAGCTGCCAGCGCAGCAGCTGCCAAATGCTATAACACTTCACCACCACCCCCCAGTAACTCGCCATGCTTCCATTGTTTATGAGACGTAGTTATTGTTGGTCATCGTTCAAAAACACAAAAGAAACAATTAAGGGCCCTGGCCACAAACTGATCTGGTGTCAAAAGAGGAAAACGGAGAAGAAGAAAAGCACAAAATTCTTCTCATTCCTTTTAAAGTGTTTTCCAGATTCCAGAAATGACGAAAACGCATTGGATCTAAGCAAAGGCTGTTACAATGGAGAAAAGTATGGAAGAAAAAAAACTGCTGGATGAACATTCCACAAGTTACCCTAAAGACCTTTAAACGCAGAACTATGAGACTGTGCATGGAAAATAGTTTTGTGGGCTTTGATTATCAGGTTTAGTTGTGAAAGAGTTAAGGACTTGCAGCAGGGAGTCAGATGGCTGTTTCATAAGTCGCTGTCTCTTTTATACAGCTGTCCGCAGATTGTTCTACTGATATAAGCTCAAGAGACAAACTTCTCTTTTCTTGTTATCTGAGAGTTTTAACTGCTTCAGGCAAGGAACTGATCCTTCAGCTAAAGCTTTGGGGAAAAGTGAAAGTCATTTGCTTTGGATAAAATAAAACAACCTACTGACAAAAAGCAAAAGTATTTTTTGTATGTCTACTATGTATGTTTGCTAAATGTGTTGGGTTTTAAAGAAGTAAGAAAACTCACCTGATCTGGCATTAACACTTATGCAAGGCTTTGCATGGATCATTGGATTCTTAAATATTTCAGCGTAAAATACTAAATAACTGCTCACAAACAGTGACCAAATTCACTGATGTGTTACCACTTTTCTGATTAAACACACATCTTCTCAGTGTTCTCTGGTATTGTTAACCACAGTAAAAGTGTACACTGGATTAAACCTTGAAATGTATTGTCTATAACATCAACCATAGTTTACTCATATGAAGCTAAAAGTGGGCATCATCAGCTGTATTCTTTCAGGTAGTGCATCACTACTGGCTAGTTGAGAATGTTTAGAAAAAGGTAGAGCTAAGATGATGAAATCAGAGCCTTAAATATTTTTGGTGACTACTCAGATAGGAGAGCTCAAAGATTGAACTTGTTTATAAAGTTAACATTGTATTTTAACTCTTACAATTTAGATGTCTTAATTAGAATTTAGTGTCACCTGTCACTGTGGCCGGTCCCATAATAGATGATCAAAATCTCTCAATTAAATCCTATTCAGGCTATACCTGAGATGAAAAGCACTCTTTCCAGGTGTTTGAACTGCAATAGTGATTGTATGTGTGAGTAAGTGAATCCCTTTTACAATTACCTAATGCATTTTTTTTTTTGTAACAAAATTTAAAGCCTTTTTACTGAGCCCTTTTGCTCAATACCTTTTAATACTGTCTGTAAAGAACCATCACTTTTCGTTCTTTGGATTTAATCCTCTGAAAAACCTCTGAGGCTTGTTGAAAAGATGTCTCATAGCGAAACATTCACTCCCATGTTAAAACTGCCCAACTTTGGAGCTGACAAAAACAAGTGTACGCCCTTGGTGTTGCCATTTAAACCTTCAGTAAGTCAGACTCTTTGGACCTATTTGTGGTTACTGGGAAGTGACGCCACATCCATGATCACATCTATGATAGTAATGGCTGACTATGCCCATTCTGAGCCTCCGTTACTCTTTATACAAAACGTCACACATGCTACTTCCATGTTAGTCTATAGACTTAATAGTCAAGGATAAACGTTAACCCGTAATCAACATTTTACCAGTTTTTGTCTCTCAAATAACCTCTCCTTGGATAATCAAATAGATCACATAACTCACATAACATAGTTATTTTAACATAACTGGTAAAACATTAGAAACATTAAAAAAGGTTGGGTTTTGCTATGTTTGAGTCACATGTGACTGAAAATCATATTGTTAAGCGTTGCTAACCCTTGCAGTCAAGACTCCGGGAAGGCAAAAAAGACATGGTGAGTCTGACAATGTGTTCACACTAAAAAGCAGGTTAACTGCAAGTTCCACACTGAGGTGAATAAATATATTCAGAACATTTGCCCAGAATGTACAGCAACAAACATGCATGGAGGAGGGGCTCCAGTCTCCTTACTCCCCTACTCAAATGTGTCCCTCGGTATCTTCCACTTCTTTCTATAAAAGTTAACTACAAATACACCAACTTGACAAAGGCACAATGTTAGTTTAGCGGCTAAAGCTAACAGATTGTCATTACATTCCCAATGTTAGCAAAAAACTTGAAAGTCACCAGATTCTCTGACCTCTTCACTAAGATATGTTTCAGTCTTGTTTTTGTAGAAGGCTTGCATGCTGTTGTGATGGGAAATATGTTTAGATCTTGATGATGGAAATATGTTTAGAGAGACTTGTTCATATCAATCTTTAAACATTATTTTCTGTTGTGATGTGGGCAATTTTAACATAACATTGCACTGGTTGCTTCTGTATTTGATCCAAGAGAGAGAACAGGAGGTTGCAGCTGGTGAAGAGCCAGGATCAACATTCAAGTCTCCTTTTCTTTACTTACTCACTGGCCATTGCACTTGGGCCAGCAATTATACTATTTTTCTACTTAAACCAAATACTTCATGATACTTTTACAGTAAAATGTGCTATAAAACAGTGAGAACAATGAAAAGGTATTAAGCTGCCATTGAACTTTGAGTGGCTGTTTTTCTACTTTTATAGTATATTAGAATGGCTAAAGGTGCTCCTCCAAGTAAACTTTCAGTCTTGGCTAACATGGTTGTGTTTAAAAATTATGCAAACCCATATCAAAGAGCTGTTACACAATACAATTTTCCTCAGAGACTTTTAGAAATCCTTTTAGTGTATTCTCAGAATTGGCCTCAAGAGTTAAACAACAATAAACAGAATAAATCAGATGGCTAGATGAATATGTGATTGTTTTACAAAAAAGAAACATGAGCCCTCAGGATCAACTATATCTCCTTAGACAAACGCTCTCAGATGCCCAAATTTGCCCTTCATCAGTCATCAGTGAAAGAAATTGATTTTAAAAATCAGTGCTTTGGATAGCAGTCTGTTTTCTTTAGTCGGATGTTGAATTACTGAACATGGATAAACTGTTACTTGATCTCTCTCGGAGCACTGTGAAAGTAAATATTAAAACCCACACAGTCCTGTCAACTTAAGAGCAGAGGCCCACCAAATGTTTTATTGTTTTTATAATGAGAAAACGATTCTAAATGAAATCATATAAGAAGATTGGGTTTACTGATTTATTTGTGTATAATGTGTATTGTCCAATACGTCTATAAATTAAACATTTTAAAGTAAAAGTACAAAGGCTATCAATGCAAGCTCTGTCCCATAAGACTTTTCATTAGCGCAAGATGACAACTGAAAATACGACCTGGCAGGGATCCTTGATTTTGGATAAAGACAAGGAATTTTGGAAGAAATAATGGAACAGAGTTCTGTCCACTGTTAAATTTCCAGACCTTGCAAAAACTCTTTGGTACTTGGTCAAGAGTCATGCTAAACAAAGGGCTTATCCTAAATAAAATAAATCTGAAATGTGAGTCCTTAAAACACAGGACAATATTATATCCATTTTACCATTGGATGGCAAGTGCATGCTAGTTATAATTTAATGTTAATTAGAATGTTAATTTGGGACATGTCTTAAGCAGTGTCTTTTTTAGTCATGGGGCACTTTGGCCTTTTAATACTATACACCTTTATCAAAGTATATTCAGCTATGGGTGATCAAAATTTAGCTTGTGTCCCATGCCCAATAAGGTATAGTTTCTGCTTGGTTGTTTTGTGTCATATGGGTGATTTTTGAGCCCAGCAGGATCCTTTCACTTTCCAAATCCACTTAGATGGATTCTTAGATTGATCTCACCCCTTTTGCAGAGCTTGTACTAACCAGAGGTCTTTCAGCCACAAAAATACGGCATTCACCTTCAACTGCACATAGAAGTCCTTCACAACTTTTATGCTTTTTTCCACCTTAATGGTTTTGACCATGTTTAAGATCAGTACTCAGATTAGCTTTTATCCATTTGTAGTCTTTCCCTCATGAGTTCTTGCTCATTTACGACACCTATAGTAATGCTTTCTCTGTTGTTTCCATGATTGGCAAGATGTCAATTTTACATTTTTACTGTTGATCATATGTTGATATGGTTGTCAGATCACTGTTCATATGGTTGTGATATGCTCGTAATACAAGGAATGTTCTTAATGTTTCCATACCAAAAATTTTCTGTGTCCCAATTAATTTGAGATTTATATGAAATGGGTCTTAAATTACATCTTTAGAATAAATGTTAGACCAAACAAAATGTTTTTACTTGACTCAATGTACAATTGTTAAATGAAATGTTCAACAGGAATCTTATGTTGATTTTGTTTTCCTCAAAACTGATTCAACAAACATTTTTAATCGACTCAACACACCTCAACTCTTTTTTGACTTAATATTTTTTAACCCAGTCAATAACAACCACTCAGTTTTAAATCAGTTTTCTAAGCCAATGTTACTTAAAATTGATTAAATATAGAGAATACTTTACTCAAGTACAACTCAAATCTACTCAAGTACAAGTAAATGCACAACTTTTGAAAACTACTTTAAATGGTAGTATGTGTACACCAAAAAGCTACTCATTTACAGTGGTGTAAGTAAATGTAATTCTCAACAGAAGAACAATTTTTTTTTAATTACCTTTTTTCAGGGTCTTCATTACCCCTTCACTCCAAATACCATGGTTAAGCCGTGCTCTCTTCACAGCAAGCACATTTTGTTTGGTTGAATTGTATTACACTTTTGTTGCAGTGTAACACTTTATGAGGCCTCGTGTTCTGACCTAAAGGACAGCTACTTATGGGTAACCTGATTGGTTAGTTGGACAGTTGTATTTGAGACCAATTAAAATAAAGGTTGTCATTTGAAAGCTGCCATCATCTGGTGACCATCAGTTTGTTAAAAGGTTTTGGCTTGCACTTTTGTTTTTTGTTTGAAAATAAATCCTTAAGTTCACTTACTTCATAGTTCTTCCTCCGACCAACACATGACAATAGCTCTCAAGCCTAAATATTCTACTTCAGGGGGGATGTTATTTATATCTCTCTAAGTATACCACCAGTAGCTAGACCAGACCTAAGGACCAACTTTGCAATATATTTGTCTGACAGCTCTGGAGTTTTTCTTGGAGTTTGACTAGACAGGCAAGCACTAACACTAGATCTGAAAATTCCTTAGTGTTGTGGAGAGTTTTTATATGTAAAGCAGAGCAAGAGTGAAAGCCTATAATTAAAGGCATGTTTGAAAGAGGCTTTAATTCTTGTCTTGAGACAGCCTCCACATAAATGGCTATGAATGTCAGTCTATACAGGATATACATGACTGTTGGCAAATAGATAGTCAGAGATGAAATTGAAATATGTAAGCAGAATTTTCAGCCAAAGCATGCGGGCTTATCCTTTAGTTTTTTTCCGGAGCAGAACATTATGGTGGCCTGCTTAACTAACCTGAGAGTTTCTTATATTGACTGTCCTCAATCCTCTCCATTCATTGCTGCCCAAACTGGGAACACGTGTTTTGCCAGTCTGGCTGAGACCCAAACCCAAAGTCTATCCAGCCTTGGGCAGCGTACAGATTAAGACTGTAATTATAGATCCCTACTTTGGACTGGGCTTTGTTTGAGAAAATGGAAGGAGGCTTCTGGGCCGGGTGATGTCATTTCTGGTTTTGAGGCACACATCCTGGGATCACAGCCCTGGTGTTGGTTTACGACACAATAAGGAATGATAGAATTACCCAACAATGAAAAAATTTGACATTTTTATTTAATACATATTACTTTTTTGTTTTGTTTTCTGATCGAGTTCAGACCACCATTGGTGTTTAAAATGTTTTTTTTATTTCATAGAATTTACCAGTACACTTAATCATTTAGCAAGCCTTCTTTATTTTCCCAACAGAGAAAATAAACCGAGAAGTAGATGGATCATAAAAGTCATGGATCACAGCATGTTCATGCCAAAGTGAAACTGAGGCAAGACAACATTTTTCACAAGCACTTTCAGGCGTTCAAGAGTTTTATAAAACACTGTTAAAAATGTGGGCATGCAGAAAATTTACACAGCGGTGCCATTTTATTTGTTATGCTTTTTTAAGCTAACTTTTGCATAAACCCAAATAAGCTACGTTTTTAAAAGGTTTAAGATGTTATGGTGAAGAAAGTCTAACCATATGAAACCTGTGTAGCTGCCTCATAGATCCAATACTGAAACTTGAGCTTTGGTTTAGTTATTGCGTAGAGAGCATTCATAGCTGGATATTCCTGTTTATCTGCTGAAGTACAATCAATTGATGACCCATGGAATAGAGATTGAGCCGGTGAGGAAACCCAAATATCAAACAAAGAGAAAATTATGAAGCAAATGTGACTTTGGGGATTGTATTTCAATGTATACTTTGTTGATATGAAAATGAAAGGATCATTAAAGGTGCATAATGTAAGAAATTAGTAATTATAAAATAGCTCTGGTGTGTCAAGAGACATTAAGGAATTGTGTTCAGTAAAAGTACAAATGTTTCTGAAAATGTTGGTATGAAGAGAATATTTCCATTTAAAAATGAACATTCCATCTTAGTTTTTAATTGCGCTAATATTTGGTGTTTTGACATCTCTTTCAGCTTTTCCTTTCTATCTGTTCTCCAATTGTTTAAGCGTAAATCTTATTGCCAGACCATGCTGAATCACTGTACAATGCCCATATTCATTTATGTCACATTGTCTCTGAAAGCTCTCTTTTATCCTTTACTCATAGTTGATGTAGGCTTTGGTCGACTAATATGATGACTGAGTTAATGTTATTACTGGACGCATCTTCACAAATTGCGAACTTAAAGGCTTTGCTATAACTTCTTTACAAACCTACATAAATAAAGCATAAGCATGATTCATAGATGAAAACTGTACTTATTGGTTGCAATATAGAATGTAGCATAATCTGGCAACCTGCTGTCTGGGGAGGCAGCAGATACCATGGTTAACAGTATTTTTTTTTGTTGCAGTACCAGTTTTGGCCACAAATTCTATTGTGCACCTTTAAATGAAGATGTGATTAATTTATTCTGACCAGTAGAGCTGTTGGAGCAGCAACATCTGTATTTCTCAGTACCTTAATATTAACATAGAGAGAAAAAATTCCAGCACTTTAATATAAAAAAAGCAGGATAGTCCCAGGTCAACTGTGATGTCCTTACTTGTAAGGGCTGATTATATATGCCATGTATAGAATTAACAAGTGATTGTTCCGAGATCATCGTTTCAAACAAGCCTTGAGCACAAGGGGTCCCCATACAAGCAGAATACCATTAACTTGTTATGTATTAAAAAATTCTGAATAATATATAATAATAAATAAAAATAGGTTTTTTTTCATTCCACTATTCTCTTCAGTGTGCAGGGGAGCTGTCTACATTTGTGGAGTCCCTATTTTCTTATCAATTAACAGCTTTTAACTGTTCGGAAGTTTCAAGTCAATATTAAAATTCAAACCATATGAATAGATTATATTATTGTGTTTCTATGGAACATGCATACCTGAAGTTAGCAAGTTCAGGTTTAAGCAGATGGTAAGGTAACTCTGCTTTCTGGAATACACCCCATAATTTGCGGAAATTGTGTGTAAATGCCCTCATTTTAAACATTATAAAAACTATAAACACTTTTTGAGTAAACCAGACTTTCAAATAGAACATCCCACCCAATAGGATGTTTTCAATTTCACAGACTGGTGAGGCTAATTGATGGTATTTCAGGACCTCACCATGCAGACGATGTAGAAGCCAGGGCAGGAACTTAATGCTAAACTGAATTAAGCAGATTCAAGAAAGACCAAGAAATTATAGAAAAACTAATCAAAATACTGGAAAACTAAATCAGGACGTGGCTCAATTCAGCCTCCAAACCGCAGATTTTTTTCCCATGCCACGGGTAATGGACTATAACAGACTTTCAGAGTAAGAACTGAAATGTGCAGAGATTTTCTTTCCATCTTAATCTTTTAATTGTTATTGTTTCTTTTTAGGATAAAATTTAAGCTTTGTTCTCTGTGAACTTTTTGTCACCGGTTCTTAAAATCAACATTTTAAAGCCCAAGACAAACAAGTAGGAAAAGTGCTTCAACTGGAGAAAATATGTAAAGCCACAAACTGAAGTGGAAACTATGGATGAATTGACTGTGTATTCTCTGGTTTTCAAAATGGGGTTCACAAATGTGTGCCTTGTGATTTGGGGAAATATTGAAGAAAAGAACACAAGAGCCATTAACAGAAAAATGCTACTTAAACAGGACTTTATAATATAATATATTAAATAAAAATATTCACAGTCAATAAAAAAAAGAATACTCAGATGTGTCTTGCAAATGTCCTATTTATTGATAAAAAGGTTTTTTGTAAGTCTTTCTATACCTGGTTAATTCTATAATATGAAAAAAAAGAATATCACAATTTCTTGAGGGTTTTCTTGTAAACCCTTAAGGCTAACCTGGTATTAGAAAACAACAGATTTGTGTGAAATGATCTTAATGTTATTTGATTAATTTACACAGATCTCTCTAATATCCCTCTCTTTTTTAATCCTTTACAGATATACCGGCTGTTGTTTCGGTCACCAGCTGTCACTAACCTTTTGCCCTTTGACCCTTCAACCACCGATCCTTAAAACACAAGTTACAATATCCCATCACAACCCACACTCACACACATATAGTCGTACTTAGAAGATCAATTATTGATAAAATACCACGCTTGGAGAATTTTTTTTGGATAATGTATTGATTAGTCATAGTCTCATTTATATCTTTTCAATTCAATCCACGCAGGAGCAGAGAAGAAACCGAAGAAAAACTGAATGTTTATAGGGAAAATGGCAGCACTTTAAAGCTGGAGACAGAAATTGCTGGAGGTGCCATAATGGGCATGACTTGGCCATTTGTTTGTTGTGCTTTTGCAGACGTGGTCAGGGAGCAGATTAAGAGATTTAGAAAGAGATTACTCTGTGGCTCATCAACCCGCTCCATCAAATAAGCAAATCAATGCTTTGTAAACAGGATTAGAACAAATACTCCTGCCAAAAACTTTACGATATCTGTGGGGGTAGAACAAAAAATGCCACGATAAGCTCCCTGAGTCAACTGCGTTGATTTAGTCCATTTCCACCGTTATAAGTCTGCTTAGATGTAAATCATTTCTGAGAAGCATTGGTTATCATCCAAGTTCTCATTAATAAGGCTGATCCTTTACTTTTTCCAATTCAAATATCTTGATTCAACGTCAAAATGACAATCCAAAAATCTTACTAGGACACAATGACCAACATGGATGGGTCATTAAAATTTAGAGTACAGTCCTAATTAACCTTAAATGTAGCAGAGATAGACATTCAAACAGTACCATAAATCATTCGAGTTAAGGGAGAGGGAACAACAGATGATGTCATGAATTTGGAGGGCTGAATTTGCACAAATACACACACCCATCCCCTTGACCATCCCTCCCCACCCACACACTCGCCTTGCCACGCGAAGAGGAGCGTGTGTGAGTAAGCTTAAAAAAGAGGGAGGAGGTGCCCTATAATGAAACAGCATGGCCGACAACGCCAAGCTCAAATGCACAGGCGGCTGCTGGTCTTTTGTAATGTATATGAACTTGTGTCCGTGGTTCACCTGACAGGCCATTGTTTTTCGGGACCCGGCAGCCTCCTCCCTCCCTCGATCCCCTCTTCCTTTGGAGCAGGTTGGCTGTATTGTGTGGAGAGGGGCCTGCAGTGCCGGGCCGTTAACTGCTAAGGCTTTAGGGGGGTTTGGGAGGGTTCAGACGCTGACCCTGAAGAGGGGGGGGGTGACCTAAGCAGATGGTGGGGCAGGCTGTCCACTCAGCCAGAATTAATAACGTGTGCCATGTCACATTGTCTAAGAAAACGTTCTCTCTCTCGGCTCACCACTCGTCATGTTCTCGACCCTTCTTGCCTCCGCCTCTTTGTACATCAATGCCACAGACAAACCTGTAAATGTTGAATGAAAAAGGTGTAAAATATGAAAAAAAATGGCTGAAAGAGTGCATTTTGTTTGTTATAGCTTTTATTGTTTTGCTTTAAATTTGTTGTGATTGAAGTGATGCAGGGGTAAAACAGGGGTGGTTAACCTAAACAAAACAGATATGATATTCAAAACTATTTTAATCTCTTTCACTTTTTGAAGACTTGCTTCAAATGACACTGTAAAGCAGCACATGAAATAAACCTAACTGCATAAAAAAATACACCATATAGACACCTTTTTATGTCACAGGTTTGCTGGGGAATCATTGTACATCCCCCCTCTTTTGTTACAGAAATTTGTCATAAAAGGGTTATTTACAGTTTTTTTACTTTTCATATTTGAAATGTGTGTTTTTCATAATTATAGTATTGTATAGGTACAAAATAAATGAAATATGCATAAATGTATGTGTAATGACAAACAAACCAGGAGTGCCAAACTCAATTCATTTCAATGCACACAGACCTCCAGCTTTCAAACAAGCCTGGAGAACTTAGTTACATTTGGTGTGTTTCCTTGAGGTTGATGAAGGAATTCCAAAAGATTGACACCTATGAAATGCACAAAAATCTTCCTTGCATTCTCACCAATACCTTTTTGCAAACTTTGGAAAGCTCAAAAATCAAGAAACACATGTCCACTAGCAGGTAAGCGTCAACTTATCAGTTCCAAAGTTTGTCGATTGAATGTTTTGGCGTTGGCAGATTCCAACTACACATCCACTTTAGGTATTGCGTTCATTTTTCTTCTGTTTTCCTCTGTATCCATCTTACCCATGGGAGACATTCTCTAGGCACTTTTAGGATAAGCAGAGCTACAGCCTAAAAGCTATTGACCAGACTCTCAGATCAGAATCACCACTGCTCTTCCCATCATGCAGTAGGGTCTAGGGTTTTCTGACTGGCTAGTTTTTCTATAGACTTTATTGAGAAGGGGAAAACAATTTGTGACAGAAATGAAGAATTGACATGGCATGCTTGGATTAGTAGACTTAATTTAGGTCGTGGGAGATGTGGGTGTTAAATGTGTTTCAAGGAGGAAGATCTGGGTCAAGGATTTGAAAATGGTTTTCAAAACCGGTATGCCTAAAACCAACTGAAGTAGTCTGTGAAGGTTAAATAAAAAATATTATATAAACACCACTTCATACTAATATTGCTATGTTTTGTGATTTCCAACAATGTTAATGAGGTCACTCCTGTTGTACTTAATATAGCAGAAGCAAATCACATAATCCGTAACAGAGACTGTACAGCCGCAATAAATAGGATGGAATAGGTCTAATAATAACAGAGTTTTTTAATAACTAGAATAACAGAGAGTACAGTACAAGTACAAAAATAATTGTTTATGTAAAATATAGCATTTATAAATATTCAGATGAGTATTCAGTTAT
Organism: Danionella dracula; assembly: GCA_900490495.1. NCBI lineage: Eukaryota > Metazoa > Chordata > Actinopteri > Cypriniformes > Danionidae > Danionella > Danionella dracula. Next base: position 2,063,718 of record UELW01000578.1, read on the forward strand.
TTAAAAATGGTAGACAACTGTGACCAACTATGACTATGTGACTTCACAACCTTTTAGGTCAGTCAGTGTTACCTGCTATTGTGTTTAATGGAACATAAGTTTAAACTGTTTATGATGTCAACAAACAAACAAAAACATGAATGCTTTAGCGCAGTTTCTGGTTTAGTGCCTCGTCATAGGCATATACCCTATTGGATGAGACTGATACTTATTCAATTCATCAGCATTTCTCTTTGTTTAATCTTTTCAGCCCAAACTGAAAATGGTTACTTGAAGCTTTTGCTATTTTTTCACACTTTAATAATCCCTTTCTGGTGCTTAATATCCTTCCAACACCTGAGTAGAACTTGCATCAGCCTGACTCTCACAACTGTACACACTCATTTTATTTCTTTAAATGTTTATATATTTTAGCTTTCACAATAAACAGAACATTGAGTGTGTTTGGTTGCGTTTATTTTAGCATACCTCTTATATACTCAAAGGAACTTTTAATTAATGACCCCTGTCAATGTTTATTTTCATGACTTCTTATCAGAATTGATACCTCTCTAAGGAAACCCACTGTCACAAACACAGAGAGAAACAACCCGGATGTTATGTAGGTGAGTGTTAATTTAACTGGAAGTTCAACACAAAGCAGAAAATTATGGTTTATTCAAATTACTTGGAGATGATTAAGAAGAAAGAGGTTTCAGGAAAGAGTATACCAAGGAACACAGAAGGACCAGTACAAATGATCCATGTGAATTATTACTTAGGATATCTACAGAAGTGAGGGGACTCAATTGAGGGGAACTTAGGAATGGGAGAGATAGGGGGTGTTCACTAGTTCAGTGATTGGCAGCAAAAAAGTTATCAGTGAGTGTGGCTGATGGAGCTAATCAAGCAGTGATGCCTACTCAAGCATAGTGAGAATAAGCAAACCCTTCTCACAAAACCTGTCATTTATATATAAATTGTTAGAGCACTCTGTTAATAACTGTAAGTTCAGAACATTTTTGGTGTTTTCACAATCTATATTCTCTTGGTGCGGCTGGTGAGGTTTTAAATTTATTTATTCTTTCTTGTTTTGTTTGGACAACAACATTTTTGTCTATGTTTTCATGTCTTGTTTTTTTGAGCACACCACTTTGTTCTCTCATTTGTGCCATGTACACTCCTGTTCATGTGTTGACCCTGTAGTTACCTCTTCTTTAAAATCAAAATGTGTTCCCTTCATGTCCCCATATGTTCCTTATCCTTAGCTGGTTTAGCTATCCTCTGTTACACGTATGTTTACTTCCTTTGTCTGAACAGTGGTACCAGTTTAAATTTAATTTTGAAGTAAATGTTTTGAGTAATTTAGAGTTGTAACCTGTGTTTTCACATTAATTTGGCTATTTCACATATGGTTTTTATCCACTTTGGTGTGCAGTACCTGCTGTGTGTGCCAAATGTGACCAAATAATGTGAATCTCTTGTCAGACATGAAACCTGGGGTGTTGCTGTAAAGGAGCACTATAGAGTTTCACAGCTGGATATGACCCTGGCATTATGAGTCTCCAATTTGCAATGCAAATTGCATTTGCAATACCTTTTTTTCTGTTTGCACTTGTTTGTAATAGTACATAGCAGACACTGATTTAAGTCATCAACTTTTCAATTTTCAAAATGCTCAGATTAAAGAATTGAACTTGAATGTGTTCTCAGGAGGCCTTAAATAAAGACAGTATGGTTGTATTATTTATTAATCAACATGAAGAACCATCTATATAGAGCAATGCAACCTGTCTTTACAAATAAATATTTTTAAATACCCCCTCCGCCATAAAATCAAACACCGCCTAAGAAGGTTAACAAAAGTTACATCAAATAATTTTACATTCCTTTGCATTTCTTATTCAGAGATCAATGATAACTATACTTTAGCCTTTAAACAAAACATGAGAGAGTAGCATTGAAAGTGGGCGGAGCTTAATAAAGTTAATGTAAAGGGTAAATTACCACAGATATGCTCTTTCAACTCCCCATTGACAGCGTATAACACTACAAGGAAAAATTAAATACTTAACTACTGCCATCATTTTATGGAAAAAAAGATCAGATATTGAACAACTCCAGAGCTACCATCTGCTCAAAGGAAAATCAGAGAAGGCAAAACAAGCTGAAATAAAGAGCTACTACGAAGAATAACGATAGAAGACAATATATTCACCATGACCTCCAAAGGAGCAGAAATAGTGATCACATGAGAGATTCATCCTCAATGAACCTAAGTTTGTTCACCCGACATTCTTATTTTGTATCTTCTTATTTCGTATTGGTAAATGTGCGTGATGCTCTGAATGATTTTAGAATCAAATGTAGCTGGTTTGTCAGTGACTGTTAAAAAGGCTCATTATATTCTATAAAGTTTAGATGCAATCCTATATTTAATCTGTTACACTGACTTGATTTGTGGCGATTTGTGAAAAATATCCATCACAAACAAACCTTAAAAATAGAAACAGAGCTTGGATGAAAAAAATTAACAGGTGTGTTAGTGAACAATTTAACTGGGAATTATTGAACGTCTTTGTGTATTATTACTTTACACAGTACACATAATTTATCAAAGAATCAAATACCTTCTAATAGCTCACAGGTTTCCTGCACTTTTCTTATTTGCAATGCCTTTAGAATGTAAAGATCTACGTAAAGAGAAAGTATAATAATATGTTTGCTAATAGCCCAGAAGTTTTCAGTACAATTCTCATTTGGATTTGACAATGGTGTTTTTATACATCTATGTTGTTTTAAACTTTTGCCTAAAAATACAAAAAATCCTATTACGCATACATGATACATAAAGTTAACAGAATGTGCATTTAATAAAAATAATGTAACAGTAAACAGAATGTGTTTACATAATATGCTATTTTATAAGAAGACCAGCAGTGTCATCTTTGATTCTGGATGAATTAGTGCAGAAAACTCCTCCACTTCTACCTTGCTGTCTCACACGCACATGCAACCACACTCTGGGCTTATCCGATACATTGATCATCACTTTTTTTTTGCATTTTTCATCTAGCAGAACAAATTTGAGCTAAACTGACCACAATATTACATCATTTGTCTTCAGTACAACCACAGTCTGACCACCAACATAATTCTGTTGATTGTGGCTTTCAGAAATAAGTAAACAAAAGAGATTGAAAATGCTTTTCAGAAATACTTTAAAGTATAAATGTTGCTTAAAATGAACATCAACCTTGTACGTTTGTATTCAGGTCAATGCAATCAATCCACCACATCCACAGATTTGCACGGTCGACATGTTTGAAAACCCGCTACAAATAGTCGACCAGCAACAAGTGCTCTACTAACAAAATAGTAGTCTTTCTTGGTTTAATGAAAGGCAGTGAAAGACGAGAGTCCGGGGCTGTCAGCGACTCGAGTCTACTGTTAACGGGCAGAAGATCACGCTGGTTGCCGTAGCACCAGTTCTCTTGATCCTCAAAAGGGAAATATAATCACTGATAAACACTGATGTGAAGTCTTTCACCAGTCGCTTGTATCTCAGAGTATCTCAATGAGAAACCAAAAAGAGTGCTGTGTCTGCACCTACTATTTGTGTGTGGCGTTGTCACATGACCATCAGCCCGGCCGCTGATTGGCATTTAAAAAAAGAGTATGGAGAGAGTAGAGGGCTCTTAACGGAGTTCCCATAGTCGTCACCGACATAAGTCGTAGTGACTGACTGATGGGGAACTACTGTTATCCTCATTGACCATGGATACTGTTTTCAGAAGTAATCAGTTCTTTACAAAAACTTATTCACTATGCACATGTCTAAAACATCATAGGATTTTATGAGGGGCCATTTTACAGTTGCCATCCTGCCCAACATTATTCTGTTCTCACAAATGTTAAAATTTGAATGTTGTAACATTCTACAATTCTAATGTAGTAAATAAAAGTAGTAGGTTCGCTTTTTATTATGTCTAATATCAGTCAATTACAGGAAAATTGGTTTCACTGAACAGAGGCTCTTACTCAAGTCTAACTCTATATTGGATAATGAGTAGGTCATGTAAATATGGTCCGCTTGTTTGTCAAAATCCTCACTTGTTGATTGTAGTTTGTAGCTGCTTGTGCACACTCACTCACACAGCTGACTGATGAACTAAAGGTCAGTCACGCCAAGTAAAAGCAGTGTCTTGTGATACCCACTGGCTTTTATTATCAAATATAGAAATATTATCTGATCCTCACACACTTTAAACATGGCGATACTTTTCATCATGATGTGCAATGTCATTATGCATTTGGCCTAAGGATGTCTAGTCCCGTGACTGAACTTGGCATCTCCAAAGCTTTTAACAATCTTTAACAAATACAGCTGCTGCTGATGGAAAGACTTGCACATCAGAGACAGCAAATCAATACAAAAATACCTTGAACCAAACTGAATTATCCCTAAAAAGAAAGAGACTTCAACAAAAACAGACAAAAAAATAGAAATTGAAATGTTGTGAAATCTGGGTAAAAAAAAACCTTAAAGGACTGTCAGGTTCTTTCCTGAAACACTTTTACATTCTAATCCTTTTAGTTTATACATTTTAGCCAGTTCTGCTATGATATTCCTTTCCCTTCTTTCTGCGGGTTTCCATCCAACCATTTTGTTGTCGGCTTTCTTGTCCTTTGGGGTCACCACAGTGGAATGAACCTCCAACTCTTCTGGCATAGGTTTTATGCGGCAGATGCCCTTCCAGCCGTTTACCATTGCTGGGAAACATCCACACACACACACACACGCACACGCACGCACACGCACACACACACACCCACACACACACGCACACACACGCACACACACACACACACACACACACGCGCACGCACGCACACACACACATACAAACACACGCACACACACACACACACACTATGGACAATTGTTTTTACCCAATTGACTTATACCGCATGTCAGGTTAAAATATATATATAATGTATAAAAAGTATATATATAATGGCTGTAAAAACATACATTTTGACGTTTGTATTTTTAGATAAAAAGTGTGTTCAATATATAAAGTGTGTTTGCATTATTGGGCCTCTGCAGGTTAACAAGTGAAAATTTTGTCTTTTTATTATTTCTCATAATTTGAGTCAAAATGTTTACTTTTTATATCAAAGTTTCGACATTTCATCCAAAAATATCCACTTTTTATCTACAAATGTCGACTGACTATGTAAAATTTCAACTTTTTACGTCCAAAATTCAACTTTTAAACCCATTTTTTTTTCTAACCTGGCGGAAATGGCCTTTCATAGAATCCTCATGGGGTCTACTGTCTCTAGTTGAGAACCACCTCCAGGTTCCCTCGCCTCTGCACCAAACTGCCGAAGACACAGAAAAGATTGCTTAGTATTTCACAAGATCTATAAAAATATTTTTAAAATATTTATATAAACATGCATTCAAACTTTGCTCAGATCTTGTCTCTGTGTTCAGTGAAAAAGACATCTTTTGGATGTTTTTAGGGTGCGATGTACTGAAAGATGCACTGTAGCTTTTTTAAAACTATATTTCATTTAGGGTGACATAACAAATTTATTCACAATGCAATTCACAATTTATTAGTAATTTAACTGAATATGTTTTTAAAAATATATAGGTTGTATGTATTTAAATAAGGCGTCACGGTGCTGCAGTGGGTAGCACGGTCGTCTCACAGCAAGAAGGTCGCTGGTTCTAGGCTCGGCTGGGTCGGTTGGCATTTCTGTGTGTAGTTTGCATGTTCTCCCCGTGATCGCGTGGGTTTTCTCCGGGTGCTCTGGTTTCCCCACAAGTCCAAAGACATGCGGTATAAGTGAATTGAATAAGAACGATTGCCCATAGTGTTAAAGTGTGAATGTGTGTGTGAATGTTTCTCAGCAATGGGTTGCGGCAGGGAAGGGCATCCGCTGCGTAAAACATATGCCAGTGAGTTGGCGGTTCATTCCGCTGTGGCGACCCCGAAAGGGAATAAAGCCGACATGAAGATGTATGAATGAATGTATTTAAATACAAACATGTTTTCAACTAAAATCATCTCTAAGATAATAATTTTATATTTTAAAAAAAGCTAAACTTCACTGTCATTTTACAGAAAATAATTGCATTAAATGTATATTTTGTGTATTGACAAGAGTTATAACAATGTAACAATATAACAACCACAACAATGATAAGACATTTCCAATTTATGTCTTTTTCAACTGCCCACCATCGTTGTCTTGGTCAAGTCATTTTGATTTCAAACTCTAACACCTAAAAATCCAGTTTAAATGGTCTATATTAAACCAAAGGGCAAAATAGTTCAGTTTAGAGTCATAAAGATTTAGCTTGTAACAAAAGTTGGAGATTAAAAGCAAAAGTCAAAGCAATTCTGTTATTTTACTTAAGAAATACACAATAATATCTTAATTAGGAAGACACAAAATTCCCCCAGCAATCTGGGGGGTGTGCGAGGCTCCATCAAGGGAGGCGTGTTTGGCCTCGGGGAACATGCTTTTTTATTTTTCTATTTTTTTTTACTGCTCTAGAATAAAGTGAAATACCACTCCACTACATTAGGGGACAGTGGCACTCTCATTGGAAGAGTATGAAGTGTAGACACGAAGTGTAGAAGACAGGCGGAGAGAGAAGGAGATAAAGAGACAAACAAAAGTCTCCTGAAAGCTAGAATGAGGAAATATGACACGTATGTAGCGCTTGGCTTCACTGTGAATACGGTGGGAGACGAGGAGAGACAGGTGTGCTTACTGAGTCTACAAATGTTGGCAGCGGACAGCATGAAGCCAAATAAATTAAGGTGTCACTTAAAGACATTACACCCCAATCATGCTGAAAAGCTGCTTGAGCCGAATATTGCCAGCAATCATGATCAGTCAAACAATGTTTATAGTTTTATTAAGGATTTAATGTTTTTTTACATTTCAGATGCACCTTAAATCTTTTCTGCTACAGTTAATATAGCTATTCTTTGTTGTAAGTTGGTCCATATTTGTTTCTTTTTTCTCTTATATGTTAATAAGGATACTGTGTTAAACAGAGGTGTACTTATAACAAATTTAAAGACAAATAATACTATTTATAGATGTTTTTTTCTTTTTAGGGGTGCTCGACAGAAAATATTTGAGAAACACTGCAGTAGAGTATTACCTAAACTCCAGCTCCGCTTAAGTTTTTCTTCAACCAGATTCTGCTCAGAGGTTTGTTTCCTCTGTTTAGTGTATTTACTTAGTGACTTGAAAATCTCCAAAGCTCAGACGTTAATCCTCACTCTTCTCCGGTCTGTGGTTAAAAGGTATCATCTGGTCAGGGGCTGGTGAGGGACTTGCCTTTGGAGACCAGTCTTTCTCTTGGCTAAACGCAAGGCAGTCATCAAGTTGAGGATTTATGGGGAGCACACTTGTGGTTTAGTGGTGATTGCTTGAATTGGCGGCACATGTTGTCCGCTTCATTGAGCTCCTGAGATGGGTCTCTTTCATTGAAAATAATCATCGGAGTCCTGCTATAACAGTCCAATGAACAACACCGAAGAAAAATAGAGAGCTGAGAGGCCGCTTGTTTAAAAAAAAAAAAAGAGCTGTAGGCCCTGTCAAATGATGAACCAATACCATATGGAGTGAGAGAATTAAAAAGGATACTGTTGGGATTTCCAAACTAATTAAAAGGATGGCAAGAATAGCAATAAAACATAATAGCTGTTACTCAGCCAAAATTTGGCAAAGTCTCATACACAATTCAATAAACTTTTAAGCAGGCTGGACATCCTACGGTGTGCACAGGAATAGGAAAAAGTTGTGAGGATTCCTGAAGGAAACATTAAATTATAATTCAGAGTATCCATAAAACATGCTATTACGAAATACAGTGCTTCAAGTTTAAAACTAGTTAAACTGAAAAAGGTGATCCCTTACATCATTTCATATACTGAATACTAAGGTTTTTGCAAAAATTCTTCTGAGGTGCTGAACAACTGCATTTTTCTGTAAAATGTTTCAGAAAAATTACAGTTGAAAAGAAACTGGAGAAAAAGAGAAACTGGAGGTCACAATCTTGGATTGTTAAAAAGATGAGAGAACAGAACAAAAAAGCCCCTTAGTCCACAAGTCTTCTAGCTGAAGGATCAGAGTCAGATTGCGGAAACCTATTTTTTCCCCTCATCACTGGTTCCTTTCTCTCATCTGACCTCTTTGTCCGTTAGTGTTGTTCTTTTCCACTGTTTGGCTTTGTTCATTTTTTTTTACACAGATTTTTCCTTTCCTTCATTCTCACTCAGTCTCCTGTCAAACAGCTGAGCACATATACGAATCAATACACATGAAAAGCAGGGATTAATGTCAGTTTGAGGTCAGGAGAGAGATTCTTAAATCTGAAGCATCAATCTGCTGTTTAATATTCCTGAACAGTTTCTTCTAATCACTGGAAGAATGGATCAGATAAGCTGTCAAGAGCCTTTGGAGATCATGATATCAGGTGCAGGGATAGGAACTCAAATCTGTTGGATCTGCAGAACACCACAAAAAGGTTTAAAAAGGAGTGATAAAATGGGTAAGTTCATGTATGTAATTTTTGGATATTGTATGCTTTTTCTTTCCAATGGCAACCTTAGCTCCTTTTTTTAATCAAAGGATGTGGCGATAACCTACACAATGCACTGTTGATCATAGTAACAAGAATAAATGTATATTTTCTGGATTGTATCACTGTATTTTCATCAGTTCTTTGCTCAAATATGAGCAATTGGTCATTCTAGTTATGTACTCTGTTCAATAGGTGAAACACAGTGCTGAGCATTACTTTCTAATGTAAAAAGCATAATGTTTGATGTGCTCTACACCTTCAGGGGATATTCTGAGATTAATCTCTTGAAATGTGAGGGAATTTCTCACATGTAAAACATAAGATTCAAAGCTGCCTGCTGGGTTAAAATACTTCACTTTACAGTTTACAAAACACCCAATAGCATAACTTGATTTTTTGTTCCATTATGTGAATTCTGCAAGCATCTATATTCATGATTGGGAGGGTTATTCTCTCATAGTCAATCCTTCAAGGTTTTGGCTGCTTTTTTTGGCGAAGACCTGCCCATGAGGTCGTTTGACTACAACAACCAATTCCATGTCGTTTCACATATTGCCCTTTTTCGGAGTTTGAAAATATCACATCAGCTGACCGACGTGCAATAAGTTAGCCATGGAAAACAGTCACAGAAGATGAGAGATAATGCAAAGTTACAAGAAGAGAACAGTCTTCTATAATTGAATCAAGGGGGCACACAAAAGTCTTTTCTCAATTGTACAGATGAACTTTGTTCCGAGCAGAACAAAACCAAATGTTACACTGGCTTCTGGAAATCCGGACAAATTCTACAAATTAGATCATGACTTCAGGATTCTTGAAGTGTTGCCATAAAAAAGCACCAAAACACATCAGAGCTTTAGCAAACTTCCGCGAGCATGAGGTTTTTTTATACCATTTTTGTTTGGTATAGTGACAAAAAAGAAAATGAAACTTCAAACTTCAACACAAAGACATAGGAACCTAAGTCCATATAGTTTACATTATATGCTTAAGGTTCAGGGATAAGGATGAACATACAAACTTAGTTGAATAGAACATATGGTTTAAAAAAAACCCCACAAATATTTAACTAGCTTTTCATTTTTGTGAAGATTTGCAAGGGAAGGGACAACTCTATCAATTCTTCTGCAGTGTAACTTATTCACTTGATAAACTCAGAATCCTTATCAGACAAGAGCATGGGAAATCGCAAGAGTACACGTCAAAATATCTAGCCAATTCCACCCATGGAGATTATTTACGAGCGTGTAGACTGTAATTCAGCGCTGTGGAACATCGATCCACCGGTTTTCGCGCCAATCTCGCGATGACACGAGCCTGACTACATTCAGTTGTATGGTGAGAGTTTTCCTATTCTCGCGAGATCACAAGAGTTTCCCACGCCTGTTGTTGTGGTGTCTGCCCTTTTCTTTCACTCACCCTGCCCCCGTTCCTCTGTCCTCGTCACCCGCCCCTTTCTCTCTAGCTCTCGCTCCTTCAGCCTCCAGTCTGCTTCTGTTGTCTCGGCGGCTGGAAGGCTGAGGGAGAGAGGATCTCGCGAGTCTTGGAGTTTTGATGAGAGTTTGTGGAAGATGGCGCCTGTTGTGACAGGGTAAGTCTGAGATTCATAAGTGCTGCTAGAGTACAGCTTCTCTCGCACACTTTATGTTAAGCTCACAAATGTAATGGTTACAAGCGGCTTTTATTTCTCACGTGGAACGCATGTTTGCCCTGCCCCGTGGATTGATTAGCCCAGTCTCTCCGTGAGCACATGTAGAGCGTGTGTTTTTATATTTTGAGTGGAGGGCGCGCGTGCGTGTATTTGGGATCATTGCATTGAGGAGCCAAGGGCCAGTCAGATGCCGCGGTTGCATTTCTGTCACAATGTTGTGCATTTCAAAAACAAAACGCCATAAAATCATAGTTAACCCCTTCTGAAGAAAGACCCCGTGATGTAGTAGAGACGACATAAATAGTTAAACAATGAAGTAGAGTGGCTTTGTTGCATGCTTGGATTGGGGTGTATTGGTGCTGCTCTTGTCTGTAGTCGGATGTGTTTAGTAAATGTGCTCGATAGTGAAATGTTGTTTACCAAACGCAGCCGCTGTCTCTGCTGTCGCTCTCTCGCCTCGGACGAATGATTATTTAATGGCAAGTGCAACTAAGGACATCATGGCTCTCAGACTGGAAACAGAGGCATAGGGACGCATGAACTTGAGACTTGTGAATGAATCTTTCCTACTGCTTTGTATATTGCTTGCCCTTTTTTTTCGAACCTGAGCAAAAAAGGTCAAACCCGTCTAACATAACAGCGTCATACATCATTGTCTTACCTTTTATTTTAACTATTTTTTTTGTTAAACCTTTGTCACCCCTATGCCAAAACGTCTGAATGCTAAATGTTTAGATTCGTGATGAACGGACGAACCCTTGTTTTCACCTCATGTCACCTAAAGCCTGTTTAGGAATCATGAAAAGGTAAAGAAAACGAGTCACTGTTTACATTTTTTTAAGCAGTTTAAGTTTAAATTATATATTTTTTGTGTCCTTTTTTGAAGGTGTGTTAATCTTGCAGAAAGTTGTTTTGAAGAATATAATGAAGAAATGGTTGAGCAAAAACATTGCTTCAAAATATTTTTTTTTGTTTAAAGTGCCCCTATTGTGATGTAGAAAGGTCCCTTATAAGATGTTGAAGGTCTCCAACAACAGCTTGACATGCAAGAAAGGTAAAAAAAACATTTGTTTTCATACAATATACATTTAATTTTACCACATTACCGCTATTTCCAAATAAATCCTTTAGTGACTTGTGCGTACTTAAACCTACGTTTACAGAGTTTAGCACTATCTGTCCCAGTTTTGATTTTTTTTGTAGAGAAATTGCTTTGAGAGAAACGAAAACCAATTAAACAGAGTATAATCTGCATCGAGCTCAGAAACTTGAGACTTATTCAGCATTCAGGGTCACAAGTGAAAATATGATTTAGTATATTATCTTATCAAACCAAGATAAGCTTTATATGTTTCCCATCCTGCATGCTAATCTATGTGAAAGGCTTGCATAACCATGCTTCCCCTCATCCACTATAATGCTCAATGAAGACCTGTCACATGGATTATTGGGGGAAGAGGTTTTTTTTTTATTTTTTAATTATTATTATTTTTTTCAAAAAGGATGTCTGTAAAAGGCTGTTGCAAGGTGATCCTCCAAAATGTTGTCATGTGCTGTAATCTTCACACCACTTTCTGGTCATCTGTATCACTGAATAAATTTCTTTAGCTACTTTCTGATTGGCCAGAGTTATCCTGAAAATAAGACAAAAGCAGCATCCGGAAGTAAACAACATGATGATAAAAAGGCATGGATCCTCTGTAATAAGTTTCTCTTCAAGTTATCGTCACAGCTTTTGTTACATTCAAGTAAATACAGTTTCTTATACTTTGAATAACTAAAGACAAACATATGTATTTTAAGAGCGAAGAGCGTATTTTTTCCATGAGCTGCCTAATCAAATGATGACATCACATAATGATACATAGTGCTGACTACAGTGACCTTGTTGGTTCAAAAAGTGTTTTTTTGGTAAAATGCTATTGTTAAAAACTATTGAACAAAATGAATTTCTACAATATATTTTTACAAATCCATTTATAAATAAACTACATAATTAAAATGTACAAAATTTAACTTGTAAATTCAAAACAAAGATCATACATTTTTAAACGAATGCAAAAATATTCTTGCCAATTCAGTTTGAGCTCATCATTTCATCATAAATTAAAGTAAAATTGGTTGAGCTACATGTATGCATTATTGAATGTGGATTTGCAACCTGGCACATGAAAACTGTTGAAGTTTCTGTTAAAACCTATGGTTGACATCATGTTCACCAAAGTCAAGTGTCATGCAATCAATTATTACAAATACTTACTTGTGTCGTCACTTGAATATTGGTTCAATCTTAAAATACAAGCAGAATCGGGTCACGTTTAGCTAAAAGTGTAAACGACCTTGGAGATTTTTTTACTGTAACAAACAAAAAAATTGAGCTTTATTTAATTTCATATTTGCATAAAATCCATTGTGTGCCTCAAATGTTTTTTTGAAACTTGATTAGAGTATTTATATTGAAATATAATGCATATAGCCAAAAGAAAAAAAAAATCAATAGTGTCTCAGCTACAAACAAACTAAAGATTTTAAATAAAACAATGCAAGCAAAAATAAATGCTAAATTTTGATAATGGCTTTAATAACAGTAGTACTGGTTTTATATCATTATGAACAGTAAGCTGTAACTTTTCACTTCTCTGCTAACAGAGAGCAGCATAAACTTGAATTTATTTTCACGAATGCATTAGTTATAACTCAAGCTGCAGTGTTTGTTAAAGACAGGACAGGCTGACTGAAAAGCCATTAAAGAAGAAAAATTAGTCTGTTCATGAATTTATGCAAACATAATTTAGACCATTGTGGTTGTAAGGTGGTTCACCATATGCTGTTTTCTTTGTGGCAAAAGCTTGTTCTGATTAAGATTATTCTATAAACACACCCACTTTTTATGTTTTTGTACAGTTGCGCTCATATAAATTTAATATGCACACAGCATGAGTGTCTGGGATCATTCGTCATCTTTGTAACCAGCCAAGTAGGTGACAGACATCCTCTGGCTGGGATTTTTTTCCCTCTCTTTCCTTTTTTTCAGAGAGGGTAGAGTTGGTTGCGGACCTGCTGGTTAACTAGGAAGCCAGCTACTGGTTGACTGGCCACCTGTCGCAGTTGATTTCCACCAATGAAATAAAATGAACGTTGGCATGATTGTTAGCTTTTGTGAAGGCATCGTCGTGCCAGTGCCCATAGCAATTAGACTCTGGCTGGTCTTTACAGTTCACTGAACGTGCTTTGTGATGACGCTAGTGGCACAATTCATACCAGGCTGTTGTGCAAGTCTAATAGTAAAGCAAGTTTCCAATCTGTCAACGTAAGGGTCAACTTCTTCAGTTTGAGCTATCTTTGAGTTTCTTTTCAGAGCTGATATGTTTCCCCTTCAAACACTTTGCCAAGGCCTGTATTTGGTTTCATTATTAGGAATGTGGCACTTTTTCTTGCCAAAAAGCTTTTGGCCAGATAGTGTTACACACAATTGGTCTCTTCTATGCAGAGATTTTTCCTTGCATTGTCCTTGGTCATTAATGGCTCTAGAAAATTGTTCAAGGGGAAAGCGAAAAATGTGGTTAAGAATTCAGAGACATGCCAAGTTCCCAGCAAAGTACTCTGCACTTATGATGGTTTTGAAAAAGAGAAAACATTAGTGCGAGCTAAACACAGAACTTTGGCCAGAATATCTTACTTGACTCTATTCACTTGTTTTAGTGACATGTTGATGATTGCTTTGCCCTATAATGTCCCCAGATGTTTTAAACATGAGTCTATAGAGCAGATGTATGTGTGTTGTGTCTTTTTTCCCCCAAATCAATCAACAATTTAGCTTTATTTAAAAACATGCACATTCACTTAAAGAAGGGATATCAAAGAAATACCTGTAATGGAAAAAAACTTCCTTCACAATGAAATTTCTTAAGAATAACAGATTTGAGTAGCAGTATAATTTGAGCCCCAGAAACACTTGTCTACTGCTCTCTGATTGGCTGACTAGTACTGACAAAAGGTCATTGGTCAGAATGAGAGCAGTAGTTATACAGTCAGTATTTGGTCTCACTGTTTGCCATTTGTATGCCAATAACATTCTCTTGTAGACTGTCAATGGGACAGACTCGCCATGATTGAGTTGAAAATTAAAATAATTACATCAATAAGGTTACACTTTAACTGTTATTCTTCATACCTAGTTTGCATTTAGAGTAGTGAATAGGCTAAAAATGTCTCTTCAGATTTTGGGTGAGCATTTTTTGGGGGTAATTAAGCATGAATAAATCTCATCCTTACCATATTTTCATATTCTACTTATAATACTGTTTGAATATTTTGAAAGACTAATAATCTTTCAGTTGTGAAAGTAATATTTGTATTAATGTATTTCCAATTTAAAAGCATTTTGTATGTTCTATATTTTAAAATCTATTTTCTGTAAATACTTGTGTTTTGCAGCACTAAAAAGGTTTAAATTTTTTTAACAAACATAAGTAAAAAATATGTTTTCTGCATTGTTAAAATCTTGCAACTTCAATACATTGACCCCCCCCCCATTTATTAAGCTTTAATGCTCAATAATTCATATGATATATCTTCTAAGCTTTAAATAATTTGTATGTATAAAATTAATGTAACTGTTGATTTTTACTGTTGACTGTTGATTTAACTGTTGATCTTAATAGCCCTATCACACCCTATATTGTTGTCTTCCTCTAAAAAAATGAAATACAATTTTATTTCTAAGATCAGCGAGCATATAGCGAACTCTTAACTGTATCGACTGTGTGAGGGCAATCCGGTTCGGGTCTCTCAGCTGACAAATCAGTTGGCACCATATGGAGCTGACATCACTGTATTTCAACCACTCTGGCCAGAATGAAAGAAAACGTGAGCAGAAAACGAAAGAACAAAAAAAACGATGTACAGGAGCTTCTGACAGCATGCAGTGTTGAGTTGGCTTAAGCGGCCGCTCAAGGAACTGCAGTTTAGTTACTTTATGTTACGCTTTGAGAGGCACAGCAGGATGATACCACTTGGGTCAAAACGGTCAAAAAATAGTCATTATGCATCAAGCTCAGAGGGGTAAGTGGCAGGGCATTTCACAACCTTTGAGGAGTAACATGATGGTTTGTTTTTGTGAAAGAGTAGAGGGATTTTGTTGATACTTGCTTTGAAAAGTGCATGTTTCATCTATATGTAATATAGCAGTACATTGAAAAAGTATTGGCAGTTTTTATTTGGTCCATTGTGGACTATACAGCATGCAGATGTGAAAGCTAGTTTATTTTATCTACAAATACAATAAAATACAATACTATTTATTTTAGAACAAATTTTCTTCTGCTAACCTGAATGTTGGGTTTATTGCGCCTAATATGTAATCACCTCTGTTATCATGATATTCGATTATATGTGAAAGCACGTATATGGGAATGTTTTCCTGTTTATCTCTTAGAAGTAACTTTATTTGTTCAGATCATTTTAAACAGATTCATTGGGCTTCATCAGTCTTCAATAATTATTACATATTCACACACAAACTGAATGTAGTGCAGTGCATTTTTTCTGCCTGATCATAAGATGAAAATAAGCTACATTCACATTTAGAAAAGCTAGTTAATTAGTAATTTTTTATAACATTATCATATTTTCCAGACTATAAGCTACTATGTGTTTCTCATGCTTTGAACCCACTAATATGATGATGCAGCTTATTTATGATTTTTTTTCTCAAAGAAGAGGAAAAGCAGGACAGACAAATTGACTGGTAATGCACAGAGAAAAATGACACATCTTACACTTTATCAGGGGAGAGTTTACGAACAAAAAGGTGGATACAGGCCTAGCCACTATCATAATTTCCTCGTAGTCATTTGTTGGTTCCAGAATTCTTTTAATTTTTATTGTATTTTAAAGGCCATGTTTTGTTAATATAATCTTGGAATGTAAAAAAGTTAGATCTATCTGTTGCTTGTTTTGGATTAAAGAATGACACTGTCTCCGTATTTTTTATTTTAAGAATCCTGTTTCAATATAAAAAAATATCAAATTATATAAAATTATGTTATAAAACAACAAAATCTTTCCCAAATGTTTTAAAAAGACTGAAATCACGTAATAAATGTGATTGTGGTGTGTTTATTAGCCATTTTAAATCTGTATGGCCTTATCAACAACAGTCACATCACCACTTTGATGAAAAGACTTGTTTCAAAGTGTTTGGCTTGGCAATGATTCAGAGGCTACATGGCAATCGCACATCAGGTTTGGTTCTTTGCCATGACTTGCATTCAGTTGCTTTTGTATTAAATCTGATGTCCGTGGAAAAAGATGGGCTGACTCTCTCAATTAGACTTTGGAAGCTGTTCAAATCATTGCAAGCATTCTTTCTTGATTGACTGGTCAGTTGTCTTTTAGACATTTTTAAAGCTTTGCAATTGACAGCCCTGCCAAATTATATCTTGATTTCTTTGGCAAGCCTAGGAAGCTTTATGTTTTTGTGTGGAAACTTTATTTACTTGCGTGCTTAGTTTAATGATCTAAGTTTGTCTTCAGGGACACAATATGGCATCATCACTAGGAGCCAAAACCTTGCTTCTGTGGTTTTATGAAAAACATGGGAGCAAAGAGCAATCCTCCATTGTGTTGAACTTGGCATGGACAAAACATGAGGTAAAGAGTCTGCAAGTGCACCAGTTTTTTTTTTTGGTGCCCTTTTAAACTTGCGTTTCCTCATTCTTGCTCTAGTCACTTGGATGTGATTACAGCATAGTCAAGGGAACTTTGCTTTTTACACTGTCAGCAGTTTCTTTCCCAAACATCCAGGATGTTTCATTTAGAAAACATGACCGTGATTACCTTGATCTTCTGACAAGATTTACTTTGAACGTAATAAACAACACTGATGGCCTGGTCAAGGATGAATTAAATACAGTTTGTATGATTACATGGAACTTTTTATGTAAAAGAAACACAACTGGGCAGAAGAAATTCCCTTTGATTGTCCATGACAGGAAAGTGGACTCTGGTTGATTAATAGTTTGTTTTGGCTCAGAAGAAGGGCCTCAGTGGTATGGAGAGATTGATTGACAGTATTTACTGGCTAGCGCTTCAGTTGTTTAACACTATGCTCTGGAACAGAACACAACCACAACAGTGACTTTTTGATGATTTCTTTTTTTTCTTTTGTTTTTTTTTTGCTTCTTTTTTCAAATATTATCAGAAGTCCTTGGGTAGACTAGAAATTCAACAATTGATTTAGTAGCAATAGAGTTCTATAGTGAAGTCAAAAAATATTTTTTCCTTTTTTGGTCCCGCTACTTGGTCCATTATAAGATATATTTTAAATAGTTATGCTTTATCATTTGCTTCCATATACTGTTTTGGGGGATTTTTCAATACAACATTGATCCAAAACGAGTTTAATGTGTTGATTGTAAGTATTGAATGATGTGTCTCCTAAATTGATAATAGTTTTTCAATGATCTGGTATCAAATATTGCATTTATCAAATGTATAATGGTTTATCAAGGTACTTTGAGGTAAAGCGTGAGTGTCAAACTTGTGTATAAATGCAGTGTAGTTTTAGAAAGATTTTTTCCAAAATAAACCCACAAATATTCACTAAGTCACAGTGTGTTACCCTTATTGAGGGGTTTTCAGTTAAGTGCAGGGACAAATGCCACCTTAGGAGAGACTATCTCTTTAGGTTGGTTGGAGATTTTTTCACTTGTTGCTTGCAAGATAAATCCTTTGATTGCTGGATTTTTTTACTGGTTGTAAAATTAAATATTACATCAAGAACTTGTTCCATCTTTAAAAAATGTTACAGGCTTAAGTTAGTTTTAAACAATGTATGTTTATTTGGAAGATGGAGTGGTTCATATGAGAGGAACATTGTCCTTTCCTCAATTGCTTATGGAATATCATTAAATAAAACAATTCTGCTCAAAACCCCTCTTTTACAAACAAGTGAATCGCTTAAAACTACCAACCATTTTAGTAAGTGGGCAAAATAAGTCCAAAAATCTGCGTCTTTGTCTTGTCTTCCTAGGTCTTCTTTTTCTCTATGGTGTTTTGGGACCTCATTGGTGGAAATCATTTAGAGACATATGAGAGATAAGTTAAAGAAAATGGTGAATCTGTCAGCTTCAGGATTGAGACAATGCCATTGCACTTTGACTAAAGTATATCTTTTGGTCAGAACAGAAACTATGCGGTCTTGATTGTCTGTTTGCTGGGGAGAAAAAGTTATTGCACTTCCTGGCACTTGAGAATGGACTGCACAAACAACCAGTTGATGTCTGACGAGTTATTTAGAAAGGTGATGGTGGTTTGACTGAACATCCAAGAATCAAGTCTCGAAGCATTTAAGACAACAAGCATAACCTTACTCTACAGATTGTTCTAGTCGTCATCAGCTTCAGATGATTTGTAAAAAAAATCCGGTATGGATTTATTTTTAATACCTTTGGAAGTACATGTTTAAAAAGATGTTTGTTTATAGTGTATTGCATGATTAAATTTGATTTGAATGTTTTTGTAAGCTATCCAAACTCTATACAGCAATAATTTTAAACAATTACGTCACTTCTGTGCATCAAAGTTGGTTTCTTGTTTTAATCAGTGTTTCGTTTGCAACCACTGTGTTTGTTGTGCAGTTGTAGTTTTTCCACCTTGACCGTAGTGGTTCATTGTTAAACTGCTGATGTCATGGTAAAAATGATTTAGCTCTCATGAGCCTTGCATTGTTTTGTTACCTCCTGCTAAGGGCTGTTCATCCCTTCTTTCTTACATGCATGTTTTATAGCTATGATTTCAAAGAATCTAAGAAAATAATTGACTTACCTCACTTGTTAGACAGTCAAAGGTATTTTGCATGTGAAGATAAAAGAAAGGAATATTATTTTGAAAATCCATAACAATCAGTTAGGTCAACTTAAATCACTGCAATAGTCTTTTAAAATAGTATAAGACAGTTCTCTGGAAAACACACTACAACTGTCATAAAGCTTCATTAAGATTTTCCGTTAGGGGGAAAACAATAGAAAGCTGATGAGCAAAGAACACAAAATAGGACGCAAACATTAATTTCGAACTCGTATTTGACTAACACATTTCTAGCTTCCTGTCTATCAGTTCTTTTGACCTCTAACCCAGCTAAGAACTATTTTGCTGATCAGCTGTGTTTAAAGCTGAAGATTTGTAATGCTTGCAGAATATAAGTGTAATATCTGGTGTAGATTTCAGTTTTTATTAAAGGAAATAATATTTTTTTATTAGCAGGTTGGAATTTTAAGTGATTGCTAGTCTCAAATCTCTGGTTCTGAAAGTAATTATGTTGATACTGATGAAAGCCTTATTTAGACATGTTATTAATAGAAGTTTGTTATTTAAAGTTCAAATTACTTTTTTCTTTTTTTTTATCAAAATGATGATTAAGAAATGAAACCGGTATAATTAAGATGAAAGTTTATTTAATCTTAAATTATTACTGCTTTTTACTGTATAAAATTCCAGGATGTTATGTTTAAAGGGGAAGTACCCCTGAAACAACATCTGAAACCTTAGAGCACCAAATAAACAAACAAAAGAAAATTGTGGAAAATGTTTTGATGGACCATTTTAAACTAATTAAACAAAATCCTATACGTGTTTGATCAATAAATCTAAGTGCACTTTACACATTGTAGATCAATACATCAACGTGTGTGCTGAAAACATCCTATTTAAATCTTATAAATGTACATTGCAAAGAATAAAAAATGATGTTTATCGAACAACTCATTGCATAATGAACACAAATTAATAATCGTTTAAGAAACCAAGCACATAGATATTATGTTATCTCAAATCAGAAAAGGGTCCTAATTTCAACTAAAACTATGGGCTTCTGGACTAGTACATCAGCCCCACAAACTGTCTAATGAACTACAGCTTTTTACCACTTCTTTTGAAAGCAGAAGCTGACCTTTAAGGAACACTATGGTCAAAGGTTCAGACCCGGGCCTCGGTAACCCTTCAGTTGTAAAAAAAAAAAAAGAAAAAAGAAGCAAAACTGCTTTTTAATGTTTCTTTGGAGTCCACAAATTGTTCCTGTACATTACTCCCATGCATTTAGCATACTTGATGCTGCTCCGGCTGGAACATATCCATTAAACAGTAAGGGAGACCTGTGATTTGCTTTTGCCTTGTTTTGGGGTAGTGCTACATGGCAGCAGAAACATTATGTTTTTGTTCAGACTCACATCCTGACTTTGAAAGCCAGTGTACACACTGCCAGTCAGACAATCTCCAGTGGAAATCCACTGTGACCCAACACAGATTGAACGTCTGTGTCATTTGCTTTTCTTCCCCTTTCTGTGGTTTAGCTCTGCTTAAAGCATGAGCCAAGCAAGACTTGCCAGACATTTAAAGGGATGTTATTTTTTCTTTCTGGTGTGTCTAAGATGAACTAAAAGTGCACAGATGTATATGTGTGGGTACACAAATGAGCTTGAACCATTGTTTTTGGCTAGCGGCCAGATGTGAAAACGACTATCCAGAAAGGTCCATATGGAGATCCTATGGGCTCTGCTTGATGTTGGAAGTGGTCAGGGTGAAAGAGAGGGAGACAGTTTTTTTACTCTTTCCCTGTCATTAAAATAACCCCATGTCAAAGAAAAAGCTGCTGTTGTGAGCTCTGCCATATGTGCCTTGCCTGAAGCAACCCAACTCGGCCCAGCCCAGCAACCAAACCAGAGCTACTCTTCCTCTGTTACTCAATTTTACTGCTAGCATTAGTGTTTAGGAGTAGCTTTTAGCACCATTTCTCACAAATTCCTCCCTTAATTTGGAGATATACTGATGATTTGATAACATGCATATTCAAGTTTTATTAATAAAAACAATAACAAATAATAACTTTACATTTATCTAGTATAAGAACAATATTTTGACGGCATTAGGGTTAATAGCATACTGTTCTACCCCCGTTATCTAACTGGTTATGAAAAGGGGTAGAACCTGGTCTGAATAAGTAGAATCTACTTAAATAAATCATGCAAAAAATCCTAATTTATTCAACCAGGCACATACATTTTATACCATTATTCATGAAATTGTGTTCAGTAGTTTAAGCAGATACTACTAATTGTACGTTAATATATGAGCTAAGTGTACTTGAGTATCCATTGTTATACAGGTATCAAATTAGCTAACACTGGGATGGCTCTAGTCAGAGTTCTCGATCCAGCCAGGACTTGTGCATCATCCAAAATAGCGAAGAAGTCCTTCAGATTATTGTATATTTATTGACAGCAATTTTTTTCGTTTGCACTTTTAATGCCCTACAACACATCAACGGTTACTAAAATGAGTTCACATGAAATAACCTAATAAACACACATACTAGTTCTTGGACAAATTTGTAACACTAAACAACACCATCCATCCATCTTCATGTCGGCTTTATTCCCTTTCGGGGTCGCCACAGCGGAATAAACCGCCAACTCACTGGCATATGTTTTACGCAGCGGATGCCCTTCCCTGCCGCAACCCATTGCTGGGAAACATTCACACACTCATTCAAACTTTATCACTATGGGCAATTGTTCTTATTCAATTCACTTATTCCGCATGTCTTTGGACTTGTGGGGAAACCGGAGCACCCGGAGAAAACCCACGCGATCATGGGGAGAACATGCAAACTCCACACAGAAATGCCACCTGCCCCAGCCGAGCCTAGAACCAGCGACCTTCTTGCTGTGAGACGACCGTGCTACCCACTGCGCCACCGTGACGCATAAACAACACTTAACAGCAAAATAATAATAATATAAACAAACATATACATTTAATAGTATATATGGAGTATATTTCTCTTAATATTTTTGCCTAATCGGTTCCTCAAATGAAGCTTAAAATTTATACAAATTTTCTTTAAAAAAATTGTTGATTTGTTTTTCTTTATTTTATTGGTGAAATTCTTTCATGATTTTATAAGAAACCCCTTTTTTTATAAAAAAGGCACATTATTTTTAATGACATACCTTTTTTAAATGAATAATGAGCTCCATGATTCATTTGTTATAGTGCATCTTTAAATGTATGCTGTTTCGCAATTCCAGCATTGTATGCATACAGATTTGCATAGCAGTCATCAAGAAAATGCTGGGAACACAAAAAAAGTTGGCAAAGATGCTGTGGTATGGAGGAACCACAGAAGCTCAAGCACTGATTCCTCACAGCCTCCTCTCTTGGCTGTTTAATTAAAGTAGCAAAACTAGAAAAAACGTGCGCACAAAATTTAACTGTAATTCATAATTTTTTGCAGCTAAAATTACTCTGATGTGTGGAAAGTTCTTGGATCCCTGGGTTGAATTGTGCGTGTGATAGGAGGAACAGAAAGTTCTGACGTCACAGCCTTTTGGCTAAAAGATTCATTTTAACAATGACTTGTTCTAGAGACTCTGAGTCAACTCTTTTTTTTATTTTTTTTATTAAAGACAGTAACTTAGTACATAAACCACTTTTACTTTTAAAACTCAAATGAGGTGTCCCTTCAAACTTACAGCTATATTACAGACCGCATGAAAGGAAATTTCTCTGAAATATAAAATAGCAGCATGTCCATATTTAACAAAAACTAAACTAAACTAATACACTGAGGCTCAAAAGCATGTCTTTTGCGCTGTTTAAAGGGAGAACTTGCATTAATGACAACTTAAAGACAGAAGTCATGTTTTTTTTATAACCAGAGGTGTTTAGAGTGTGAGTATTGAGTACTTCTGATTTCTATTTACGTAAGTAAAAGTAACTGAAGAAAAAAAGTGTCAAAGTATTTGTTTACTAATTTCTTTGTGCAAATTTTTATGGTTAAGTTTGGAGTTAATTAGTAAGTAAGGCTATTTTCAGGCTACAGCCCAAAGTGACCCAAATGAATATTTTTTGCAATATGCATTTATTGACAATCTGAACAGGTCAATTATGACTTTTTTCAAATCCGACTCAGGCCGATTTTATATGTGGTCCTGAATACATATACATGACTGAACTGCCAGGTCGCATTTAACCGACTTTTAATTGTATGGTGACAGAAGTCACAGTCAGTGGAAGTAAAGTTAAGGAATAGAAATAATACATTTTTCTTCTTTGTCTTATTGATATGTTTTGGTTGAAATTATAATGATTCACATTATTATGATGATCACAAATTAACTTAAATAAAACCACACACTCGTCCTGACTCACACTCTCATCCATTTTTACTTTTGTTTTGAAGAACATCAATTGAGATTTCATAAAAATACAGTAATTGAACATTACGACCTGCTCTCTGAATGTAGCCTAAGGATCTGAATAGGTTTTTTATCAGATAATTATTTTATTTAAGCAATCGAAAGTAAGAGTAAAAGTAGCTAGAAGTACCTATTACAGTAACCTAAATGTAAGAGTCTTTAAAACAATAAGTGGCAAAACAATTAAAATTTTCAATACTTAAAAAAAAAAAATTCATCATGAAAAACAAGTAATCCATTAGATAAAGGGCTGTTTTAAGAGATGACCACTATAGTTTTTTCAGACTGGTCTTGTCACACGTCATCCGCTGTATTACTTGGCATACTAGCAATGATGAACCTTCTCTGCCCAGTCAAAATAACATTAAACAGAGGAACTGCTCAGACTAAAGAGAACTGTATTTGTATGAGCTGCTAGTCTGAGCTTGGGTTTGGCTCACTGATGGGAAATCGTTCAGTTTTACAGCATTAACCTGTTTTTAGCTCTTTTCTGTCATTTCCTCTTTTATTCTCACATTCATCTGTTGTCCCCTTTCATTCCTTATTTGAAATCCACATTTCTTTGAAGGCCTGGCAAACAGGGAGCCATCTGAGAGTGTTTGTTCAGAGTCTCATATCCTCACTAATGTGATGCTTGGCTTTTTGGCTGATGCCTGGCACACATTTTACCGTATATGTATCAGATGCACAAAGCCCCCATTGCTTGGTTGGGTGCTGTCTGGGGTCGGCATAATTTGAAGTGACTTACTCGACTTCAAGTTCCAATCTTTCAGCCCTCCATTTGATGTTGTGACTTGGTAGAGAGGAAATTACAGCCTCAATGGAGCGTTAACTAATTCAAGACTAATTCTGTTGACGGACCATTAATTTTGAAAGAGCTAATGCTTGTCGCTATAAATACTGAAGTTATCCCACATGTTTAAGCTTAGATGCATAATAGGAGAGAATTGTGCCATCGGTTAATCTTTTGGTGTGCAGTGCTATTATGCATCAACCATCTTGACATTTCTTTCAGCACTTGGCGTCAAGTTACGGTGGCGTGTGTTTCAATTGAAAATGAAAGGTTAAATTCAAACGAGATGATATTAAGTGTGAACTTTTAATGTGTTGCCAGGTTTCTGAGGGAATGTATCAGATATCTGTGGATGGAGCTCTTTGCCTCTGGTCCTTCATTTAGACAGAACTGTCCAGCAGCAATAGTGTCTGTTACTATTGTTTCTGTGGCTTGAGAAAGATGATATTTCTCAAAAAGTAGACATTTCTAAGGTCTGATCACATAATATAGTTCAAAAAGCGGCATTGAAAGTGAGTTTTGGGGATTATTAAAGAAATAAATCCACCTGGTTCAATTTGTATTATTTTAGGGGGGTTTTGAACACATACAAGTATACCACGTTAACACACCTAGAAAAGTGTGATCATTATTGATTTTTTTGTCATATAATAGTGTTAAATACTGGCCAAAACTCAACATTTACACAATTATTATTATTTTTTTTTTTCATTTTA
This sequence comes from Danionella dracula, assembly GCA_900490495.1. NCBI lineage: Eukaryota > Metazoa > Chordata > Actinopteri > Cypriniformes > Danionidae > Danionella > Danionella dracula. The sequence goes on from UELW01000578.1 coordinate 2,088,739, forward strand.
ATGAGACTAATCTGCAAAACTTGCCAAGTGTGCTCATGTGACTAACTTGGGACGTGTATGCTCACAAATAACTGCAGTGCAGCAAAATAACTCCTCTGGTTGAAAAATATTCAGAAATATGCTATGAATTCCTATTTTTGCACACTTTGCCCTGTGTTATCACGCTATTTGTACCATATCAATATCATACTACAATACATACTACATACAATAAAATACTACAATGTCAGTATTTTTCATACTAGCTGCACCTTCTCAATTTAACTGTTCACTTAACATGTGAATAAATTGCTAATCAAGTCTTGGTCTGAACGGCAGGTAAGAGTCTCACATCATATCAATCTTAGTCTACATGGAAACCCTTGGCAAAACACATAATGCCTGTTTTGAAAATTTACAACCACTTCTTTAAAATAAATGTGTCTCTGTCCATTTAGTTTGGGTCTTTTACTCAAAACACCAGCAATATCCTAAACACAGGAAGCATTTCACAACCTGTATTTTTTTTTTACTACAAATTCTGCCTAGATAAAACAGTTCTTCTTCCCTTGTTGCCTGAGACATTGCAACAGAGTTACCAGGTTTAGTTGATTACTAAAGCATGTAAATCATACATTTCCTTTCTTGATTTATCATTCAGCCTTTGGTTTTTGAAATGTAGCTGCATAGTTTTTCAGTGTTTCTTTTTACACTAGAACCTCTGTTTTAATCATGGATGCCTGTTGACGTGAATACACGATCTTGATTAGTCAGATGTTTACCCTTTTGTAAACGGTTTGTGTTTGGAAGATTTGTTTTTCAAAACCACATTTCTATAAATGAGACAATTGTGCACAAACCCCTCTGTAGATTTCAGTTGGTTTAGAATTTGTGGTTCTCATTGCAGTCAGTGTAGCGGGTGTTCTTTTTTGAGACACTGGGAAATGTTCAGCTGTCATTTTTGCTGTTTAAAGAAGTTAAAATTACAAAAAAAAGAGTTTAACAATATTAAAACAGGAGTTCACTGTCTGAACCACCTATTGTATACACAGATTACTGTTTCAGTTAAAGAACAGAAAATAACTATTTTATTCTGGTGTAAGTTTGTTTGGTGTATTACGTGTTGTTATAGTCTCCTTTTAAGAAAGTGCACCTCTTGACACATTAAATCCCTCATGCTGCAGTCAAATCCATGGACACTTGAATAGCTTAATTAAAATCCTTTCTGTGTAGAGAATTGCTCTGTGTTGTTGTTGGAAATGGCCTCCCTGCTGCTTCGACTGATGAAACTGTTATATCATATACACTACCACTTGGAAATGGCTAGGTCAATACTTTTTTGGAACACAGTAAACTCGTCATCACCTGTCATGAATAGGATCAGTTGGGATTTTTTTAAAGATTACCTTGTGATGCTTTAATAAAGAACTTGGAAGAAAGGTTCCGTTCAATACTAAAAAGCCATTCCATTCATTTATAAAATACTCAACAGGACAGAAAACTTACATTAAGTAGGCTAAATTTAATGTATATTTGTTCTCTCCTGCAAAAGAGAATAGCTGACTGCATCAATTATTGACCCAGCCATATCACAACTGGTTTCTGAGGTCTGTGGTACCTGGATGGGAGAAGTAGGCAGTGATGTTGGACCATAGAGTGAACACCCATTCTGGACTGTGTGGTGCTAGCTTTACTGTAATGCAGCAGCGCCCTTGCGATGAGACATAAACTGAGTTCCTGACTGTCCCTTTCTGGACATATGTGCTCACTCGTATCCAGGTGGTAATCCAGGTGGATTCTGCACAATGTTGATGGATTCAGAGACAACCAACTCAAGATTTAAAGGCTTTAAAGTGTGTAGAAAAGCTCTATATAATTGTAATTGTATTATTAATGGTCAGCTCTTTCTATTTCTATTTCTATTTCTATTTCTACATTTGTGATTGTTAAAACCAGATAAGGCAGCCTTGTTTTATCCCAAGCTTATGAAGCCAAAATCAAAATATGAAGTCAAAATTAACAATATTGTATAATAACAATTTTAATAACAAAACAGTAATAGTTATAATAAGTTAATAGTTAATAGTTTATAATAAGATTACAATTAAATATTTTTAAAACTTGATCGTTAGCTGTGATTAAATCATCACACTAATACATTTTAGGTATTGATATAGTTCCAAGCATGTGTGAGTTGACAAGTAAAGTTTGAACAGTTTTTTTTAGTCAGTTAACTGTAAGAAATTGTAAGTGATAACATTTCAAAATGTTACTGTTTTACAAAAGGTTTATTTTCTATTAATAATTGGTATGACTGTAAAACAACAATTATTCAGATTATGCAGGCTAAAGCAAGTTGAGGTAAAGGTAAATTGTCTTTCAGGGCAGTGTTAAAACACCACTTGTCTCAAACACAGACGCAGTTTAAAAACCACAAGAGCAAACATGTCAAGTGCACTTGTCAGGCGGCTAACGCGCAGACGAGAGGGAATCTTCATCCATTCCGCCGTCCTTGAGCAATAGAGCAACTTCTCCTTGTGTGCTGTCATGGAACAGACAAGTGAAAGGAGCGGAAGGATGAAGGCAAGGAAGTCAAAAATGATAACATGCAGAAAAACTGACTAAAAACAGTTCAGACAGTGCTTCCTTTTCCTCTGTTGAGCCCCACTTGTAGGCGTTTAAAAGGGGAAATGACACCAGCTTCACCTTTCATTCAACCTTCTCATTTACCCATACCATTCTAAAAAGTACTAACACCCCCACGCTAAAATGAAAAAGTATGCTGAAAATCATCAGGTTATATTATTTCTGTTTTAGAATTTGTAAATTAAAAGCTCTTTACAGTTAAAACTGTCTTCAAATGTTGTGTATATTTGCAAGTTTGTGTGTATATACATTTATCTGTATGAACGTGTAAATACTTAACTTTTGAGTACAATCTTAATTTTAGGATTTAACAATCATGAAAATATATATTATTTAATTTTTTATTTCGCATCACTGAACATGCATACTCACTGCTCCAGAAGTACTCGCTGATCCACTTTTAACTGAAACATTTTGCAAAGGTCTTTGCCGTTGACAATGGCAACAATACAAACTATGCATTAATTCGTCTGGACCAAAATAAAACTTTGAGATTCCTCAAAGATACATTTAGAGCCATACACTCCTGCATTTCCATACAGGAAGTATACAATTATGATGCACATTATTGATTGATGTGCATATGTTTTCAAGTCGTCTCCTTTTAATGTAACTTTGTGGATGTTACGATAGCAATGCAGTGTGTGTTACGAGGGGGACAGAGAGATGAAGCGGACTTAACAGTTCATATGCACTTAGGACAGAATAAAGTGTTTAAGTGGGTATTTATAATATTGAAGTTTTCAATTTTAAGTTGAGGGACTGCCTTTGAAACTTTTTTTTAATAAAGTGAATGTAATCCTGTTCAAATTTTGAAAATGTATTTTTCACATAAACTCTCCCATCGTCAACTTAGGATAATCGCAGGCACAGTAATTCACAAGATATGAAAAAAACATGAAAAAAATAGTGAAATAATAAGTTAAACATATTCAGAAATTATAATAAATGTTTAAAATAACTTTAATCCAAATTAATCCTGATTATCAATTTTTCTCAAATCAAGCAGTTCTACTATTTATGAACTTTAAATAAGATACTTTTTTTAAAAATCATGCCCTAATATCTTGCACAAAATTATCTGTTATTAACTGCCTGGATTTGTACATATGCCAAGTATTATAGTGTTTTTAAGTATTAAGTATTATGTTTTATATTATATGAGTTTTTTAAAGTTTATTGTACTTTCCGTGCTAACACATCAACCAGGCAACAAATTAACCTTACATCAGATAATGTTGTGTATACAAAAGCTTATTTTCAGATTCTCAATCAAGGTTTCAAATCCTCAACTGAAGGATCTCACAGATCATTTAAAGAAGATGATCTATGATTCTTTAAAGAAATAATTTTTTTAATAGAATGAATCTTATCTTCCAACTTTCCCTGAGATATGTAATCATTTAAACCACCTTAAAAAATATTATATCTGCTGCAGCACTTGTATAGCAGGAAAGAACCATAATTTGTAACTAAATTGACCTGCAAATTATGATTTTTTTTGAGAATTTATCTAGAATCAAGGTTTACGTAGGAAAATAGCAGGAATTGGCTACTTGCATAACTACGTCTGTGTCCTGTCTAATACAGTTCAGGTCCTTCCGCTTATAGCATATAGCAGCAACCATGACTTTGTTTTGCACTCTCTCTCTGCAGAAATTTCCAAAAAATTAGTGTGAACAATGAATGTAATTTATGCGTTATGAATCCCAACAGTAAACCAGAGAAAGTTTTTAACTTCAGTAAAGTTTTTTCCCAATAACTCTAGTATAAGCACTAATAATAAACATATGAGAGCTCTTTGTGATCTATGTAACGTAGTCAACAAACTACAAAGCTGTTTGAGTATAAATATTCCTTTAGTGCTCACAGAAATATATTGCCGTCAATGCACGAGCAACTGAAATGGCACAACCAAGGGAACACCTGTGAAAACCCAACCCCAACAACACTGCTGATAAAAAGATCCAAAGGAGTTTGTAGGAGAACTAGAACAAACCAGTGAAGGATGAGCTGATCTGGGTTCACTAGCGTGTTCTAGGGTGATTTGAAAATAAAGTGTTCGTATGCCAAAAATGGTAAAACCAATAATGATTTTAAGAGGTTGAGAAGGAGGCATCTAAAGTCCTCTTATGCTTTTTTTTTTTTTACCATGCTAGGTTACATTTAAATCCTCAGAAGAAGGGCTAGAAAAGTTGTCGTTTAAAGTGTCTGTTGAAAGTACATAGTGTTCAGTTCCTCCTCTACTTATCAGGCTACGGTGACTTTAAGAACTTTAAGATTGTTTTGTTGGGGATTTGTCTTCACGCAGGACTACATTTCTCAGGGGAGCGAGTTTGAAACCTGAAAATGATTTGAACTGGGGAGTTTTTTTCTGTTAATGTCTTGTTTAGAGCTCTGGAAATCTCTTAACTGTCAATCTGTCCTGTGATGACAGACCCTGTGAAACAGCTACATGTCAAATCAGACGGATAGTGGGCAAGCTGGGGAAAGCGAGAGAGAGGGTGAGAGACACCACGTTACCTCACTGAATAAACAGGATAAGACTTGACCTGAATTGTAGAGGCTTTTCCCCTCCCCCTTTTTAGCCAATCTCTTTTTTTACGAAGTGAAAATGGTTTCACAGAGTAGCAGTGAGATGGAATCACCAGTACTAGTTTCAATTTTTTTTAGATGAGCATAGCCGTAGTCCCAAACAGTAACATAATAATAATAATAAACTTTATTTTGCAAAGCACCTTTAAAGCGATGTTCACTAAGCACTGGGTGGAAGCATTACAAAAGCAGAAAAAACTATAAATGCAAATAATATAAAATAATACAGGATCAATACAACATGTTAAAAATATTAACATTAAAGCAATAAAACAACTATAAATGCAGATAATAAAAATACAGGATCAATAAAACACTTAAGTTATTGTAATGTTAAGCAATAAAATAATAAAACACAGTCAAAAGCCAGTTTAAAAACTATTTTAAAATTGGTGTAAATTTGTGCGTCTCTGAGTTTCCCCAGAAGAGAGTTCCACAATGTATAGACAGAAAAAGCTTTGTTTCACATAGTGTTAGTGCTCATGTGCAGTACTGAGAGAAGCTTCAGCTGAGTGGAGCGAAGTGAACGGTTCATGGTATATGCGGTTAAAAGCAACGACAAATATGCAGGAGCAAGTGCTTTTTATGTTAGGGTTAACAGTCTAAAATCAACACGGAAATGAGCTGGGAGCCAGTTAAATGATTTAAGAACAGGTGTGATGTGTTCACTTTTTCTGATCCTGGTCAAAAAATGAGGGGCTCAATTTTAAAGCCATAACATTCAAAGCATCCTCCAGATAGTTTATGTGATCCTCAATCAACTTTAATGGTATTGATAAAATTCATTTCATTTGCATTTCTGAGATTGATTATCATTGTCTTCCTTTGCCTTTTATTTATTCCACAAATTGTTTTTTTTATTCCACAAATCTTTCTCCCTCCCTCACACTTGTGCTTTCTTCATATCTCACATCTCTCTTGCACTCTGCTCTCTGGTGGCTACTCTTTTTCCAGCTGTTGGATCTTGATTTGATTGACTTCCATGGTTCTTCGTGTTTGGTCTTGTTGCTAATTAAAGTCTCCCTGACTAAAAGAGAACTCTTGTGGGCTTCTTTCCCTCTGTGGAGCTCATCAGACATAACCCAAAGACAAGTCATTACATTGTGTTTATTTTTAGATTAAGTGCATATTACTTTCAATGAGTGTACAGGAATTATTGAGTATAGGTATATTAAATGCTAGTTAAGATTAGCAAATTTATCCAGTTATGCTTTTTTTCTTATAATTTATCATCTTTTATGTCATAATTTTAGGAATTCTACACATTACAACTGAATACTCTTTTAGAATTTTAGTTGCAGGAAAAGTTTTTGCTGATTTTAATGATGTTAATTAGTTATTGGACAGGAAGTATTGTGGCTAGGAAGCAGGATTTGTTTCCTTGGTTCCTTATGTTTTGATGGTTGACTGAAGACTGAAGAGCGTACGATAGATAGAACTATTAAAACTCAGACCATCTTCATGCTATTATATTAAATGTTCTTTCACCTATGCACTCCTAGAACTTTAGTTGTTTCTGATAATGCCACCTGCTGTGATTTGTAATTTGTATTTAACTACACTTAGATGACAAAGCCCTCTGTTTAAAGTATAATATGTTCATTTAGGCTTATTATGTTTACAGTTGGTCCTCTGGGTCTTCAGTTTCCTCTGACTCTGTTGTCTACATTCCAGGGTGAAAACATGGTGGCTGGGTTGGTTATGAAAGCAGATTTTGATTTTATTTTTGTATTGTTGCAAACCCTAGCAACATGCATTGATATATATATTTTTTAAAGTCACTGTAGAAGTTATTTTTATGAAGCAAGCATGGATTTTTCCATGAGGTGCATGAAGCATTGTCAACAAACACCTACCCTGGGAGCTGAATACTGTAGTGGCTAAAAAAAAAAAAAAAAAAAAAAAAAACATGTTTTCTGCATAAAAATCTATTTGCTCAGATCAGTTTGGATTGTGTTTCTCCTCAAGCATGTCTGGTTCAATTTAAACTGAGGCCCATAAAGTAACTTTTTTGTATTTAAAAAGGACGGTTAATGGCTACACAATGTCCTGTTTACTGTTTGAATTGATATTTCAGATGTCAAAGTCTGTAATGAGATCAGTTCATTATTAAAACCATTAAAATGAGCCTTTCTTACCCCCTTCATCTACAGGAAAATTGAATTAGAGCAGTAGGTTTTAACTTTCATAAAAAATTTAAGTTTGAGTTTAAGGTTAAGATTAGGTTAAGTGTTTAGTAAAGCTGTAGTAGAAACACCTGCATTCAGAGCATCCTTACACACCTGCATTCAAGGAGAATCCTTGAATGGATGCAATAAATTCTCAACCTGAGAGGCAATCTGTTGTCCACCATTTCCATTTTCCTTTCGTCCCCATCCATCCATCCATCTTCTTCCGCTTATCCAGGACCGGGTCGCGGGGGCAGCAGTCTAAGCAGGGATGCCCAGACTTCCCTCTCCACAGACACTTCTTCCAGCTCCCCGGGAGAGATCCCGAGGCGTTCCCAGGCCAGCTGGGTGACATAGTTTCTCCAGCGCGTCCTGGGTCTTCCCCGGGGCCTACTCCCAGTGGAACATGCCCGGAACACCTCTCCTGGGAGGCGTCCAGGAGGCATCCGGAATAGATGCCCAAGCCACCTCAGCTGACTCCTCTCGATGTGGAGGAGCAGAGGCTCTACTCTGAGCTCCCCCCGGGTGACGGAGCTTCTCACCCTATCTCTAAGGGAGCGCCCAGCCACCCGGCGGAGGAAGCTCATTTCGGCCGCTTGTATTTGGGATCTTGTCCTTTCGGTCATGACCCAGAGCTCATGACCATAGGTGAGAGTAGGGATGTAGATCGACCGGTAAATCGAGAGCTTCACCTCTCGGCTCAGCTCCCTTTTCACCACAACAGATCGATACAGCGACCGCATCACTGCAGATGCTGCACCGATCCGCCTGTCGATCTCACGCTCCATCCTCCCCTCACTCGTGAACAGGACCCCGAGATACTTGAACTCCTCCACCTGAGGCAGGAGCACTCCACTGACCTGGAGAGGGCAGGCCACCTTTTTCCGGTCGAGAACCATGGCCTCAGACTTGGAGGTGCTGATCCTCATCCCAGCCGCTTCACACTCGGCTGCAAACCGCCCCAACGCACGCTGGAGGTCCAGGCCCGAAGAAGCCAACAGGACAACATCATCCGCAAACAGCAGAGATGAAATCCTGAGGTCCCCGAACCGGACCCCCTCAGGCCCCCGGCTGCGCCTGGAGATTCTGTCCATAAAAACTATGAACAGAACCGGTGATAAAGGGCAGCCCTGCCGGAGGCCAACGCGCACTGGGAACAAGTCTGACTTTGTGCCGGCAATGCGTACCAAGCTCCTGCTCTGGTTGTACAGGGACCGGACAGCCCTTAGCAGGGAGCCCCGGACCCCATACTCACAGAGCACCTCCCACAGGACCCCATGAGGGACACGATCGAACGCCTTCTCCAAATCCACAAAACACATGTGGACCGGTTGGGCGAACTCCCATGACCCCTCGAGGACCCTGCAGATGGTATAGAGCTGGTCCAGTGTTCCACGACCAGGTCGAAACCCGCATTGTTTCTCCTGCATCCGAGGTTCGACTACTGGCCGAACTCTCCTCTCCAGTACCCTGGCATAGACTTTCCCCGGGAGGCTGAGGAGTGTGATCCCCCGGTAGTTGGAACACATCCTCCGGTCCCCTTTCTTGAAAAGAGGGACCACCACTCCAGTCTGCCATTCCAGAGTTACGGTCCCTGACCGCCACGCGATGCTGCAGAGACGTGTCAGCCAGGACAGTCCCACAGCATCTAGGCACCCGAGGTATTCAGTGCGGATCTCATCCACCCCCGGTGCCTTGCCACTGAGGAGCTTACCAACCACCTCAGTAACTTCGGCTTGGGTGATAGACGAGTCCACCCCAAGTACCCCAGCCTCTGCCTCCTCAACAGAGGACGTGACAGTGGGGTTGAGGAGACCCTCAAAGTATTCCTTCCACCGCCCGACCACCTCCCTGGTCGAGGTCAACAGCTCTCCACCTCCACTGTAAACGGTGTTGGTGGGGCACTGCTTCCCCCTCCTGAGGCGCCGGACAGTTTGCCAGAATTTCTTTGAGGACGACCGATAGTCTTCCTCCATGGCCTCCCCGAACTCCTCCCAGGTCCGAGTTTTTGCCTCTAACACAGCATTGGCTGCTGCGCGCTTGACCTTTCGGTACCGGTCAGCTGTGTCCGAAGTCCCACAAGCCAACCAGGCCTGATAGGACTTCTTTTTCAGCTTGACGGCATCTCTTACTTCCGGTGTCCACCACCGGGTTCTGGGATTGCCACCACGACAGGCACCAGAGACCTTACGGCCACAGCTTCGTACCGCGGCAGTGACAATAGAGGTGGAAAACTTTCGCCCCCTCATTTAACTATTGTAGGAAGCTCCTGATTGGTTGGTTCAGCTGCAAATATCCACCATAGTTCAAATAATTGTACCTCACAGCATCAAAAGCAAATCAAGATTCAAGATTGCATCTTCCCATTCCCTTAACATTAAAGTCACTTGCAACTTCCATTTGTGGTGTAAACTGGCAGTGAGACATGTGCTCAGCATTAGTTTATTGAGAATTGTGAATAATAGTTTTTTGACAAAAAAAGGCTAAAATGGATAGGTGGAGAAGGCACCTAGTGTACCTCATGAATGAGGTTGAGTAGCACATATAATTATCATAGAATGCTATAACTTCTGAAATATCTCTCTGAATTTAATGGATTGATATTTGAAGCAAACGACTAAATGCCGAAACGCATACATTCTTTCTTGGAGGAGGGTAGCTGATGTTTTTTCATTTATTTTTTGGCTTAGTGGATCAGCAGCAGGAGCATTGTGTGCTTGAAGTTACTGTATCTGAGATGCATTATCCCCTCAACCATCAGCTCTTCGCTGTGGGAACCTTATTGATCTACAGCTTTGTAATTATTCTACTAGTCCACTCACTCTCACTCCCGCTCTTCCATTTTATCTTTCCACTGAGCCTCTACTTCTCTTTTCTTCTCCTTTAATTGCATTTTTGTCCAATTTTTATCATTCTCTTCTCCCCAACGCATAGCTCATTCCCTCCCTTTTAATCCCAGAACTGTCTCTCTTTACACTCTTTTTCAAATAAAATTGCAAAGTATAATGTAAAATGTAATAAATTGTATATTCTACTAAAATGTGTGCAGTTGTCTAAAACTTTATTAGGTGGCATGAATGTTACTGGTTGTGTGATGCAATAATGCAATAATTGACTCAGGATATGGGAATTTAGTCTAGTCCTGGCAAGTTTGTGTGACCTGAGGCTTCCTATTTTGTTCTTGAAATTTATAGAATGATTTATTTGCAATAATTATCAGCAGAACTCTAGGGTGGAGTACCATAAAATCAAGTTATTGTGTAGAGACAGATTTTGAATTTTTTTTTGTAAACTAGATATGGTGTGTTTTATTTCAGCATTTGCTCTTATTTAATATGACACATGCTTATGGAAGCTTTATAAAGAAATCCATAGCCACTTATTGGCGAAGCTCAGTTGATATTGTATATGTGATGTCTCTCTCTCTCTTTCTCTCTCTCTCTCTCTCTCTCTCTCACTATATATATATATATATATATATATATATATATATATATATATATATATATATATATATATATATACACTAATGTATTTTTGGTTTTTGGAATTCACTAATCCATATTTCAGTGTTGGGGTGGAATGTTTCACAAAACCCCCATTAATATATTTAACTATTTGACTTGTCCAATAATGATATTACGTTGCTGATTTATTGAATGATTTGAGTTTGATTTAAAGCGAAACTTTTCATTCTTGTTAGTCTAGTGCAAGGTTTCCCAATTCCGGTGCTGGAGGGCTGCAGCCCTGCACATTTTAGTTGCAGCCCTGCTCTAGTGTGCATATTACAATAGCTTTAGAGGACCCTAATTAGTGCAACAGGTGTGTTTCATGATGGTTGAACCAAAAATGTGCAGAGCTCCGGCACTCCAGGACCGGATTTGGAGACCCCTGGTATAGTGTGACGTTCCATATGGAGGACTCACCCCTCAACTGCAGCTAGTGTCCCTATGTCACAGTTGGTGTAGCCTCTTGTCACTGTTTTACTCGTTTAAAAAGACGTTAAGAATTTAAAAACAAGCATAAAAATAACATTCACTGATGTGTGACCTATGAAACTTCAAGCTCTTTATTAGCTCAGACTACCTTTTTGTGCAATCACTCAAAATTCATTGCAAATTTCTTGTCCGGTGAACAATATTTGCATGAGTAGTTTAGTGTAAACAAGCCTGCAGGTTCATGAACTTGCACAGACTTCTGTTTTGATCTGAGTCAGTGAATGCGGATGGCGAGGGTTTCCAGATATGCAGACAGCAAAAGCTCAAAGTTTTTAGTATGTTTGTGGTTTCAAGAGATTAAATAAATCTTTGTTTAATCTTTTTTTTTCTCCCTAAATTGTTCAAATTCATTGATATGATTATCTATGTTAACATGAGAAATTAAGCAATAATTAATTAGAAGTAAATATTGTTGTCAAAATAAGTTTATTTCTGAAAGTTACATTTATAAATGTGAGTAGTTTTAATTGTAATTTCCAGGGCAAATGTTTGCATGCACATTTAGGCAAGAGGAGTGGAGAAGTTGCCCATTTATTTTGACATGTCAGCAAGGTTTGAAACAGTTACCAAGTATCCCAGCAACCAAACATGTCTGGCTGTTGTATTTACGGTTACTATAAGATATTTTATAAATAATAATTCATTTGAAGTAAAATAAAACACATACAATAATATTAATAAATAATATATATCTAAAACGGTTCATATTTTCATGTTCTTTGATCGACAATTCTCTTGCATTACTTGACAAACTGTTTATTTCCAGAATACTGTCAAACAGTACAAACGATAAAAGGGTCTACAAGTTGTTTTCAGTTAATAAAGACATGGTTTTTGGAACACAAAGTGTGGGTTGTGAGGGTCTTGAATAGAAATATCTAGTCACAGTTTCTTTATTTTCTCTCAACCTAGTACATTTTCTGCCAGTGCTGTATTGAATACAATTAATACCTGAACACAAATTAATCATTTTGAGTTTTTTGTTTTTTTTTATAGTATTGTTGAGCCAGCAATTAAGATACGATTATTGCATACAAAATATCTTACACATTCCAATCCAGTTGTTCGGCAGGCCTTTTATACAGCGTTGTCCTATAAGTGGTGAGAAAAGTGCAATGCACTCTTTTTTTATAGGAACTTGATGAATAACTGTTCATTTGTCTGTAAATACAAATTTTTTCAGTTTTAAACATTAATTGCGTATTATTACATTTGTGTCTAGTTAAGGGGAGAGGGTTTAATACCTTGAAGACTTAATCTGGCAGCCTCACATTAATCATAGCTTTTCATTGAACAATCAAAAAATTAAGTTTGCAGAGAATAATTTATGCACGCTTTCCACTGAAAACGTTTTAAAGGACTTTATTGGTAGGTATAGAGATGGGTGTCTTTTGGGGGTCTCTTTTAGCTCCCTCAGCCTCAGAGGGACAGCATTGATCAGGAAGCTTCACTCATTGATTTTTTTTGCTCTCATTCTATTTTTACCTGCTCGGTCCTCCGGGATCAGCTGTACAGTCTGGCTTCTTAGTGCTCTTGTGTTTGCATGTTTTCTTTACTACACAAAGCTACAGTAATACAATTCGAAGTTTGATATTTATATTCAATGTACTGAGTCATATACACATACATATACACATATACAGGTTTCGCTAAATTGTTAATAAAAATTTGCTGCTGAGTTTACTTTTACCAAAAAAAACCTTGATTTGTGTTAAATTTACATTGTTTATAATGTTAATTACTTGCCATCTGTAACAATACAAGCTAGTGCATACTTACTATTCTGTGAGGAAGTAAAATGACATGACTGTAAATAATATATTTCTTAAAGTAGAAAATAATGCAATATTAAATGTAACTATAAATTCTATAGTACATTCTATAAATGAAAATGTAGTAAATTAATACTTTTCTAAGTAAATTACTACATTAATACAATGGTTAAATATATGAAACAAATATATTTCTACATTGACGCATTCGAATACATTGATTACATTAATTTTTTAACTAGTCAAGGTATTTAAAGGGTGTCACGGTGGCACAGTGGGTAGCACGGTTGTCTCATAGCAAGAAGGTCGCTGGTTCGAGCCTCGGCTGGGTCAGTTGGCATTTCTCTGTGGAGTTTGCATGTTCTCCTTGTGATCCTTGTTTGCATGTTCTCCTTGTGATCGCGTGGGTTTACTCCGGGTGCTCCGGTTTCCCCCACAAGTCCAAAGACATGCGGTATAAGTGAAATGAGAAACAACAATTGTCCATAGAGTATGAGTGTGAATGAGTGTTTGTGTGAATGTTTCCCACCAATGGGTTGCGGCGCGTAAAACATATGCCAGAGAGTTAGCGGTTCATTCCACTGTGGCGACCCCGAAAGGGAAGAAAGCCGACATGAAGATGGATGGATGGTATTTATTGTTTTACCCTAGTACCCCACACTAGGACTTTCTGAAGCTGCTTTGAAAGCAACTGCTAAAAAAGCGCTATATAAAACCTGATTGATTGATAATGCCTAGATTTATTCATCCATAAATATTATCTTTTTTTTTTTGATGAATGTAAATCTTAGTGGTCTTAATAAAAAAGCCATTTTATGTTGCGTTTCCTTGATTTTTTCTGCAATTCATGGAAGAACTGAAAGATGTGTCAACATATTTAGTCTATAAAAATAACCTCATAGAAGGCTTATATAACATTTGTATTAATTCATTTATTGATAGATTTATCAATAAAGTTATAAACTTAAATAAAAGTGAGTTATTTTTTCATTAAAAGGTGTAAATACTTAAAGATAAACTGGAATTGAATCCTGGTCCTTATAGTATTAGTAACTCGCAAAAACTAACAAAAAAACATTCTGACTCCCTTCTTTTAAAACCGGTTTTATGCACAAAATTTTTACTGCAAGGATCATGCACATGTGGACTGTATTTTGGTGGAAAAACTTTCAAGTGAAACTTCAATCTCAGAAAACAATCAAAGGTAAAGTTCTAGGTTTAAGATTTCTAGGATTAAATGTTCTTTTTAGGGCACTCTAAAAATACAACACAACATGCTAAATTCAGTTAATGACTTACATTCGATTTCTATATTCGCAAACTTAAACAACCAGGGTCATGACATTAGCTCAAGTTCTTCTAGAATGAGGCATCAGTTTTCATTATTTGCTATCTGTGGTAACAACTAAAGGATCTAATGAGTGAATTGTTCACATTATTGTACTATCAGCCTTTCTCACCCTTATGTCAATGTCATGTCTGAGCTGATACAGAATGCATTGATTTTTTTTTAATGCAGACATCAATAAAGATGTTTTTGAATAAAGATTCTTTTTTAAGAAAATCTCAATTTGGGTATTTGTTTGCAAGTATACAAAGTGATTTGTTGTTGTTTTTAACATTCTTCTGAATGAGATTCCTTTCATTAAAATAGAACTATTGGTTGAAATTCTACATTATATAATTGTTTTGATTGGCCTCTATACTTAAACACTGTTCACTCTATTTTACAGTATTTGCATACTTCATAAAGTAATTCACTAAATCACATTAAAAAGTAAAAAACTTTTTGAACTTTTTTGAAGAAAAAAAACTCTCTTCTTGTCTCTTTCTTTTTTTTGTGTCTTTCTTTCTTTCTTTCTTTCTTTCATCATGTGATTGTTCATGTAGACTTAACAGTTATGTCAGATTCTTACATATATTTTTCATAAAAACTGTAACCAATGTAAAACATGTAAGTCATTGTAATCATTGACCACCGAAAAAGTTTTTTTTGTTTTACTGTTTTGCAACTTGAGTTGCTGTCTTTTAACAGCTTTTATTTAAAATAGAAAGTACAATTCAAAGATTTTACTGAATGTATAGCTTTTTGGGATTTAGAATTTGACCAAGCTATTAAGAAGTGCTACTGGTCTTAAGAACATATAAAGAATATTTTATGCAGTTTGTATTTGAATTCTTTTGTCAGAAGATGACTAAACATGATTTCATTACACGTTCATAATTAGTGTTTTCATCAGCGCTTGATTTGAGTGCTGGGATAATCAGCAGCATCTGTAGAATTATCCGCTATTTCAACCAGAACAGTCCTCTGTCAGAGCGGAAGCCGTCTGTGTTTTGCGGCTGCTATCACTTAGATTAGCTAGCTCATCTATGCTAATTAGCCTGGTTGATGTGCATCTGAATGGGAACGTGCTTTAACTTAACACCTGTGTGTGTTTGCATGGGATTGCGTTTACGCAAGGTCACTTCAACAGCTGCAGGCTTCCAATCTGAAAAAGCAGGCAGGTGCATATGTGTTTGGGCGACGCAAAGCGTTTTTGAGTGTGAATGTGTTTGCTCATTGTTGAATGATGGGAAATGGACCTGTGCATGTCATAAAGTGTTTCAGTTGTGTGGTGCTGTAAACAGGGGAAATATTTTTGTTTTTGCTTTCTTGGTTTCTAAGTTTTTTTCTATCTTTACAGGAAGTTTGGGGAGCGCCCTCAACCACAGCGCCTGACAAGGTATGTTTATCATCATTACATGGTAAAACAAACAAGATGATTGAAGCTCTGTAGCTTTTCTACCTTCTCGTTCTATCTGATACTTCTGATAATAATTTTAAACATAAAATAAGTCCCGCTATTCACTGCAAATTTACAGTGAATGTTTAAGATTAAAGAAGTGAGTTAAGCGGTTAACCCGACTCAACAGTAAAACAAAACAAAAATAAAGCTTGGAGAATCAGTAAAACATTTTGGAGTACAGCAGAGTTGTAAAGTAGTAGTGTGTGATAAACACATGTGCAGTAGTGGTATATTCCAAAGACAGGCAACCTTTATTTATTCTATACAGCAAAAACAACTAGTGTTTATCAGATGTACTGTACAGAAACTATGACAACTAATAGAAAGAGATTAAAAATGTATTTTAAAAGTATAATAAACCATACAATTTCTAAGTATCCTGGTGAAGCTGAAATATTAGTAATTTTACTTTTATTTTTTACTTATGCTTGTTTTTTTATTTATCATTATTGTTGTTGTGTAAACATAAAAATTCTGATATTAGATCTGATATATACTATTATTATGTATTATATACATATTATATATATACAATGTTGTGATGACTACAAATTCTGCTTTATTAAGAAAGTTAAGTTTTTGTTTAAATTTCCATATAGTTAATTCCAGTTCGTTATTTTTTCAGACATACATAACCGATTGCTGAGCCGCTCAACTTTTTCATCGTAGATGCAGATTGACTTTATTGGCTAAATTTGCCTTTAAAAGTTTTCTCTCTTTTTAAAATCGCAATCCACTGATGGGATGTATGAAGATATATTCTGCTTCAGTATTGACACAGATTCTAGCATTTTTTAATGGGGTGGCTTCTGGTGAAACATCAACAATCAAAACTAGAGGTACTCAATTGTCAGACACTGTTTATCCCATTAGCTATGCAATGCTACAGCAAAAGAGACACTTTTCTGGTTAAGTCACTCATGACCACTGTAAATATTTTTGGGGGATTTGTTCCCCAAAGGATCTCCTATCATCTGTTTTATTTGTGTCGGGCAAATGAGTTAAGCACTGCATGCCCAAACCTAAGCCATTTGTGTTAATTTACAGCTGAAGTTTTACAATACGTGCTCTTAATGTGCATGTAGTGTTATGTGAAAAAGGTGATTTTGCTGGAGGGAGATCTCTACAGTCTCAGATAACATCCAGAACATTCAGCATTCATGCACATTCAAACCTGCAGCTTTGGCACAAGTAACAATTTACCAAAGCATTACTAAATCTTCATAATGTGGACAAGAGCTGGCATGAGCAACCTGTGTTTTGAATGTCTAGTGAGTGCAAACTGAAAAGTTTGTGGCCACTTTTTGCCATCTTTAAAAACTAAAGACTTGGGAAAACTCACTGGATTTTAATTTAATTTATTTTATCTAAATCGAAGTACGCTTTTAATAATCTATTTCTGTTCTTTGGGTTAATAGTTTAAATTACCTACTTCCATTGAAACCCAAATTCATGTATTTTTTGTGTCAATATTATTTTCTGAGTTTTGGTGAAAGAGCAGTGATAGGCTCTCTGCCAATGTTTGTGTTTGAATGGATGGAGTCATGGATACAGTGCTTTCTTCTAGTGTGCTTTTTTCATGCAAAGCTGTTCGATCAGTCCACCAGTCATGGTGTCTAAGTTACATCACATTACTGGTGAAGTTGTGTTTTTCATTGACCCAACGATTCTGACTGGATCGCACCATTGGTGACTCACTGTTTGGGAGTTACTATTAGTCATCTGTTTCTTTTGCATTCTCCTGCTGGAGGTCTTTGTCGCATGTATTTGGTACTCTTTTCCAAACATGTCATCTGTCTTGTTTGTGTTCCCACCCCTTTTATCTCCTTTCCCATTGGTCCTATTGTTGTCATCTGGTTTCCTTTTGTGTTTCTTACCCTAAGTCCTGCCATGTCCCTTGTTTGTTTTCTATGAATATTTTTTTTATAAGTTAAGTTTAGCTCCTACTTTAATTTATGACTAAAATCTATGTTTTTTAAGCTTTGGGCTTCCCTCCTCTTGGTTTTGTTTGTGCACTAATTCTCTAGGAATGTTTTGTGTTTGGTTATTTTGTTCGATTAACGAATCCTCTCATTTGATAGTCGTCTATTCTTTGCATTTGCGATCCAAAATCACATCGCCTGACATAGTAAGGGTTTCTCCTTATATTGTGAAAAATCTCTGCCATTTCTCAATATGATTTTCTTCAACAATACAGTCATTCCTGTCTAGAGTGTGAGGACAAATGTATTGTGTAAAAATAAACTTTCAATAAACAATTTTATAGATGCCATTGGTTTTTGACTGTCTTGTGACAAGCTTATGATTTTTTTTAAACAGCTAAAGATTTTAGTGGCTTATTCCCTCAAATCACATCAGCTCCTCTCAGTCTTAAATCGTACATATATCTTGTCAATTATCTTGGCAAAATGTTAAGGCTACAACATTTTTTTCCTTTCCCTTTTGCATTTAGATTTTTCCTTCTATAAATGCATAATTTCATATAATCTATTATAAATGGAATCTAGTAGTGCTTTTACCCATGTGAGCTTTGATCTGAGTCATTTAGCGAATTTTGATGATTAACTTTCTTCGCTGATGCTAAAACATTGTAAATATGGGTCTTTTATAGCTTTGTTTCTCAATGTGGTTTTCCATTGGGAACTTCTTTCTGGTCACTGTGACGTTTTGGTTTAATCTTTCTGTGGTTTTGAAATGAATTGGAATTTGTAGATGCGCTGTGGGTTTACTAGAGCATGTATCAGCCTGCGTGACAGAATATCTTCCTGTTGAACTAACCAGATGTCACACTAATACTGAAAGTAGATGAGTAAGAAAAGGATTTCTTGTCTTTGGCTTTCCTAAGTTCTAGTTATTTGGAATTGCATTTCTGGATTTTTAATTTCTTAAAGTCACTATATTTGAGCATTATGTTTTCATTTGTAATAGCTGTCTTGCTAGCCAAAATTTGATGAGTGTATTTTCTGGTCACATATTGTGGTGGTTTGATGTTGCGTGCAAGACCTCATTTGTGAAGGAAATAACTGATCTTTATTCGTTAGGATGCGTGATTGGAGTTGCGTGTTGCCAGTGACCTCATTTAAACAGCATTGCAAGGTGCAATAGGCAATGACATAAATTACAGAGTATTTTATTCATATGCTTCTCAAAAGACAGAATTCAAGCTTCTGACATGTTTAAAGATATATTTATTATAGTCGGTTCAAGTATTCTTTTCATCTTTTGACATTTCTGATTTAATTCACCATGTTTACAGCTATACAATATTAGCTCCCATTTCTTGTTCTGTTAGTAGTTTATCTTAATGATGGATGGCATAGTTGAGATATTTTATTTAAACACACTTTGTAGTATTGTCTTGTAAAACTTAAACAGATCCAACTAGATAAACTTAGATGGCACTTCCTACAATTTGCACCTAAAAAATTGTTAAAATTCACTAAAGGTGTTTACAATATTTAAACTATTTCAAAACCAGGTTATATAAATGGTATAAAATTATTTTAACAATACCCATCCACAATATATTGATACACAAAAACATTACCAACTAAAATAAACTAATATAGAACTATTTTAAATAACATTTATACTAAGTAAACTACGTCCTTAGAATATATTTCTAAACACACAATGCCTTTGAATTAGGATGGAGACTGATCGAAGCTCCAGAGGCAAAGAGTTCCAGAGTTTTGGACCAGCCACTGCAAATCTAAACTCAACCCACTGCTGATCTTTTAACAGGAAACCTATGAAATGAATTTTTTTTTTATAACATACTAAATTTCATAAAAATATATACCAATAAAAACTCCTTAAAAAAGAATCCTTAAAGTAGAATCCGTCAAGCTTGACAACATAAATGATTTGTTAATGATGTAATTTTAAGCATGAATGATTGTGGTGTATAGTTTTATTTTTGTAAAAAATAATCGCTAACAATTATTTTGTGTTGTGAGTTTATAAAAGTTAATCCAGAAATCCACACAAATAATTTTTTGTTAATGCCACAGTCCAATTTAAAACGAGATCTCATAATTTTATCACTAAAGTGTCCGATATACTAATGTTAGATGCAAGTGGAAAAATGCTTAGAATTTTTGTACATCCAAAGGTACATTGAAAAAAATATATAGCTGAATCAAACTTGTGACATTTCCCCTGTCACAGAACAAGAAGGCAAATAGACCATCCTATCTCTTATCATTACAGTTGGAATGCTGAAATCTTAAAAAGACAAACAGGCCTATTCAATCTGAGCTGTATTCTTGATGTTTTTTTATTTATTTATTTTTTTTATTTACCTTTTTGATGTTTCACTATGTCTTTGTGTTTTGTTTCTTCTGCTGGTATTGTGTTTTAATCACCCTGTCTGGCTAGAAAATATAGCATATAGCAACTGGTCTTGTATTGTTTGTTTTTCAAGCACTGAGACAAATTTTTGCATGTGTTAGACATTGATTGAAATGTCAATATGTTCTGTATAATGTCATCTGTCAAGATTGTTGGGCAGGGCCAGCTTTGTTGATCGAGGTATGTTTAAAGGTGCCATGTCATGATAATGGACTTTTCTGACATTCCTGGCATCTTGAAGTGTTGTTCCCTCATTAAAATACACCTTAAGTAGTATTCAGATTAGTTCATGCATGTTTGAGCAATCCTTTATTCCTTTTTTTGAGCTGAAAACATTTTTTTTCCTTATCACTGCCCAAGCCACACCTACTTGTCAATCATATGAACCGCTAGTACAGCCCTTCTCCCCTTCTCTAGGATGAACAGAAAATGCAGTTTGACCTGGAAGTGTGACCGTAGCAGACCGTCGCTGGATAAACAATGCCATTGAAGTGCGTTTTCGGGTGTCCAGATCGTCTATAGGCTTAAATTTTTGTGTCTGCCCATCAGAGAAAACTTCAAGAAAACTTTGTTCATCAACAAAGAACAGTTTGATAAAGGTTTATGACGATGCTGGATCTTTCACTGAGTTCTTTTCCATCTGTCCTGTGTTTATTGATTTGGAGTTCCATACAGTAAGTTTTAATATATTATATATTTAATACAATAGGCTTAAATACATTAATGAAATACCCAATTTTAACTCTTCATACATCAAGCCGAGCGCACACTACATGGCTTTTATAACCCTATAAGAAAATTGGGTTTCAGCACACACAGAGACTCTTTGCATTTTATCTTCCCTAAAATCCTAAATAGACGTGTGGAACGCACACTACAGGGATGTTTCTAACGTTACACGCTACCAGATCTTGTATTGGCATTTTACACAAGTACACCTATAACTAAATAAATACTTCATAAAACAGTACGCCGACATTAGAAATCATAAAGTGTAAGAGAAGCCCGTCTGATTTACCTGTAAACACGCAGCTGAGGAGAGGAGCTATTTTCCTTCGGTTTCTGTTTCATCCTGTGGACTCAAACTCCATGTCAGACTCTGATTCACACATTTCACATCCCATGGTGCTTGTCGATTATAATGTTTTAAAACAATAACACGTGTTTAAAGCGTCACGGTGGGTAGCACAGTCGTCTCACAGCAAGAAGGTCGCTGGTTCTAGGCTCGGCTGGGACAGGTGGCATTTCTGTGTGGAGTTTGCATGTTCTCCCCGTGATCGCGTGGGTTTTCTCCGGGTGCTCCGGTTTCCCCACAAGTCCAAAGACATGTGATATAAGTGAATTGAGTAAGAACGATTGCCCATAGTGTTAAAGTGTGAATGAGTGTGTGTGAATGTTTCCCAGTGATGGGTTGCGGCTGGAAGGGCATCAGCTGCGTAAAACATATGCCAGAGGGTTGGTGGTTCATTCTGCTGTGGCGACCCCGAAAGGGAAGAAAGCCGACATGAAGATGAATGAATGAATGAATGAACACGTGTTTAATGCTAATTGTTGCTTTGTTTGCTCAAACTGGACGTGCTTGACAGTAGGGACGTGCCGAAATCTTGTCTGTGGGAGGGACCGGTGCAAACAGCGCATTTTTGGCGGTCTAAAAATACGAGGTTATTCAAAGATGTTTTTTTTTTTAAATAATATATTTTGAACATTGTGAACAGTGCAACTCTAGTATAGAGGGCTCAAATTTTGATTCTAAGTGCTATAACAAGGGCATAACATGGGACCTTTAATGAAGACTACAATCTACATGATTTCTCATCATATTGAGTGTTATTTTTTTATTGACATTAAATTTGATGTCAGTAAACACTAAACCTGTGGTATTGCTTTAGACTATGTAATTATGGCCATTTAATAAGTGAGCAGGACCCATGAAGTTTGTGACGTCTCAAACAAAGGATTTTCAAAATAGCACGTTTTCGTTACTAACAAAAACTGACTATGTATCAAGGGAAGGAATGAGTTGTATTAATCTCAGTGTTCTTCAAAAAAATCTCAGATTGAGACAAATTAACACAACTATTTCCTCTAATTAAGCATCATGGTTCATTCTACATTCGATGTGGTGGCTGTAAATGGGATTGTTTATCCAAGTCTATCCTTTCTGGTGACTTTGTTTTGTCATTCAGTTCAGAAACTTCCAGTTGATTCTTCCTTTTCTCAATACAAACACCTTAGGTTATTGAAAGTGCCATAGGTATCAAATGATGTTAGCCTGAGGAAAATGACATCACCAGACCTCCATGAACTTAGCATGTGTTAGTACAGTAAGTGTCCTTTGAGGCTAGGAGGTTTCTGCATTGCTTAATATTCACTGGCTTCACTGCGTACCCAGAGTAACAAACAAATATTTTATATGATTGGAAATGCGTGTAGATAAATGTATAAAAATCCTCTTTAGGAATTAAAAATACATTTTTGAAAGTCTTAATTTCAGCAGACTCAAAGTATACATCATAATTTACATGGTGGATATTGCAGTAGGCTACATCGGTAGAAGAATGGAGTATTTAATACTACATTGATATCTGGGTCATATTTACTGAAGTAATATATAAAGTTGAAAGAGCCAGAAATGTGCATTGATTTGTTCACCTTACATAAAATAACTAACAGTCAGCACAACAGAAATTCGTCGCCTGGATATCAATTTTTTACAGTCCTTAAACCCCCCAAATAATTGAAAGATTGAATAAATCAGCTGAAAGTTAGTATCTTGCACTGTGCAGAGGTTAGTTACATTATTTACAATAAAAAAAATTAATGGTGGGTTTACCTTGTGCTATCTGCAAATGTCTTAACATATCTGTAAATCTAATAGTGTAAATATATAAGCTAAAGTTTGTTCCCTTCAATGCAGATTGACCCTCATTCGATCTACTTCCCTTACCTTTACCTTTTAAGATGTTGCATTTTCTGAAAATGTATGTATTTTTTAGAAGAATAATTAGCAAAATCTATATAGAAACTCTAAAAGTAACCACTTTTGGATTGAAGTTATTTAGTAATTTAGTAACTGTCTTAATCTACCAACATTTGAAACAATAGTTCTCTTTCTCTGTCCACGAAATGTGTTTTTTTTACTCATGGAGGTCTGAGTTTGGCCAAACAGAGGAAAACTAAAACGGAGCAAGTAGATGTTTATCAGCTTGTGTGACCTTTTCCTGAATGTTCCGAAGTTTTCTTTCAAACAGAGACAGTTTAGAAACAGCTTCTAAACTAATGTCAGTTTAGCTCTGTATTATTAAAAGACAGTCACTAGTTCACACTGTACATTATAAAGCAATGCTTGTTTAGTGAGAAATGAGCAGGTTTGAGATGGGCTCAATACTTCCTCCATGTTCTGGCTTTTGCGCTTATTTAACACATCACGTATCCAAGATAAAAGCCAGAAGTTGGGGTGACTTTTGAGATGGTTTAAGGTCACAGCTGCTAAAAATCAAGTGGGTTAAGAATTAAAGAACCCTACTATGCTAAAATATAAATCATCCTTTCTTTTATACAAGTAGTTTTTTTTTCTATTTTAAAGCTTGTTTTTTGTGTATGTTACAGAGCCCGTGGTTATTTAATTAGTCCTTGGTAGAATTGTTTCGAGCTACTGGGAAGTAAATAAAAGTAAAAGCAGCTCTAAAGAAGGCAGGTCTGTATTATTTTATATATCATGGGTACATTTAAGAGCAACAGCTGTGAGGAAGTTAATACAAATTATGAAAATAATCTTATTCAAGGATAAGTGGCTTTACAGTACTAATGTGTTACCGTGTTTGTTTTCTGCAAAGTGAAAAATCCCGGTATTGTATAGATTGCAGAGAAACTAGTACTATTTATATAAAGTGTTAATAGGACACAAAATGAGAAGCCTATAATAATTAATAGGATGTTCTTACCAGAAAACAATGAAAGCAGAACTGAGATTGAAGTAGTTTGTTACAGTAAGAAAAGTCAGAGTACACATGGAATTGTGTTCTTCTGGGAATTTTTTTTTATATAGTCAAGCATCATTTTACAAACATATAGCACACCTGATCACACTAGTTAAGGCCCTCTTTGTTTGTCTGAAGCCAAATTAGTGTGTGTTGTAACCAGGGTTGCAAATAAAATATGTTGGATTGAAGCCCTCCAGGACTGACTCTGGACACCCCTGCTTTAAAGGATTGCAATTGTATTTGTGTGAATGTTGTGAATGATGTATTGTGAATTACTACACAATTTTCCCCTTTTATTAAGTAAATCAACAGATACCCATGTAGCCATTGTTCCACAATCAATGGTTTGTGTAAATAACAACCATTTCAGTTAGATGGAATGTGAAAAGAATTGATACAAGTTGGTCAAGCAGTCGTCTTGCTCTGAGTGCTGTTGCTGTATGTTGCTTTGGTTACCATTGTTGATCATTAATATGGAAAGTGAATAACTTAACCTGTACAACTTGTGCAATGATTTGATTATAATCAACACCTGCCAACCATTCAGACCATTTCATGATTCAAACTCAACAAGATGCAATTTTCTACATTTAATAGAAGAGAGGAATCTTTAAAATGATTGTTGCTTTTGGCTTCTACATTCTGTTCCTCCTGCAACACAATGTGATGCGGATTCATAGGTCAACTTGTGGTTGTAACTTAAGACTGTATCAAGCTAGTCATAATTATTCACTATTAAGTTGCATATCTCTGTCTTGTAGATTTTTAGCATTAAATGAGGCTAAGTAATTTTTGTATTGAATTAAACAAAAATATTTGTTTAAAGTTGAAAGTTTACTATTGTGTTTTAAAAATAGTAAATGTCTAGAGAAACTTCACATTCAAAGTTTTGGTGTGCAGCTCTATCAAGTCTGTCTCTTGTCAGCAAAACCCGTTCACCCCTCTTTCCTCTTAAAGGTCCCTTCCCAGCCTCATGTCACAGGGCCTCCTTGCTTTCCATAACAAAAGTTTGTCTAACCCAAGCATTTGTGCAGAAAAGGGAACCTCATCCTCATACAATCTCTGTGACCCTCAGAGCATTTTGACGTGTCAGGTGTCACTGACATCTGTGCAGAAAGGCTGTTTTTTGTGTCTGCCGGTGTGTCTGTGTTCACCACTTAGGGTCTGTTTTTCATCAGAATGTTTTCTTCATTTCGTACAATATTTCGGTTTTGAGCTCAGTTCAAAGTTATCACATTAAAAACAATCTTGAAACTGTTTTTTATGTTTTTTAAGAGTAATTTGTTTCCAGAGAGTCCACTATTAGCCGACTAATTGAAGTTTGCACATGTTGGGATGTTTTTGGTTAGTTAACTGAGGTAATTTCAGCTTTGACATGAAATCCAAATTCTTTGATTGTGAGCTAAGAGATTGCACACTGTTTGACTTGTCACACTCACACATATTGTTATCCTTTTGCCCTTTTTCTTACCCCCCTCTTCCCCTTCGTTTGATTTGATAGACCCCCAGCTGGAAAGCTGAGGTTTTTGGCCGCAGTGTTTGTATGGTTTCTGCAAGGAACACATAGTTGCACTCACCAGAGGATTGGCTAATCAAACTCCAACCTGTGTTTCTCTTGCAGCCCTGTTTTTTTTCAATGCATACAAGCCTACATACAACTTTCTCTTAATGAAACTTTCACATGCTGTCACACCTACACTTGAACCATTATTAGGAACAACATCTGAACACTTTAAAATGATGAATCACTACAATTTGCTAAAACAGTTAAAGTATACTCAAAGTCAAATAGAGTTGGGATCTTCTGACAACGCAAACAAGAAATGGCACCTTGGCTGTTTCAATATTGAATTTTGTTTAATCTTTGAAAAAGTTCCATGAAACAAATAAGGGCTTGAACTTTGCTATTTAAATTAAACAAGGTTAATATTGGATTTGGTAATTGTCTAATCAAGATTTAACTCTTGCTTTTTGTTTAATTGTTAAGCAGCAACATGAAAGAAGGATCTCTCCTTTTGGAAATCACTTGAATAAATAAGGATCCATATGATTTGCTTCACACCGCAGCCATTTTGAGGACGAACGTTTTTTTATTTAAAAAGCTAGTTTTGAACTTCATGAAGACTCTCAGGGGGTGAATTATTTTTAAACTAATTTATTTAGGATATATTACATTTAAGCCTTCAGCCATTCAGATGTTTTCACTACGCCTATGCCCTGCCTTTCTGGACCCACTTTTTCGTTATTGGGAAGTATTGCACTTTCATTATGGTGATGGCTGGCTGTGGTCATTTTTAGCCTGCTTTACCATTACCACGATTCGTCAAGACTGTAAACTTGATATATTTAGCAATACCTTCACTGTTGGAGATCATTTGACATTCAACATGCATTTTTGGTCACATTTTTAACATCAATGATAGAAAATCTTTCCAGCAGATCCAAGTTGGCCATGGTTGTTTACCTCTACTTCTGCGTGATTTCCCACTGGACCTTTGCTTTTGTTCTCAAAATGGCCTCGGCGTGAAATAAGCATAAGTGCATAAAGTTAAACCTTTCTCAACAGAACATGCCTGCATGCTGTCTTGTCACCCAGATTTAGCAGCACTAGGTTAAAAAAGAATGGGATATATTTATCCATATTTGTGTCACTGCTTGTTTTGTGTTGGTGTGCACAATGCTTGATAGTTTTGTCTTTTTACGGTTAATGATGTCAATATTTACTTGATCCAACCTGAAGGACTATCGTGGAGTATATTGCACCATTGATGAGATTTTTGTAAATGTTTAACAGACTTAAAAACAACAAAATATTAAAAAAAGGGGCTTTGTGAAGCTATTTATGTAGCCACAGAAAGTTTGTAAGCTTTTCTCTGTAAGCATAAAATGTTACAAACAAGGTGATATTGAATTCAGTCTATGCAATTTTTAAGTATTTGCATAGGTGACCTTTAGATATCGTAAATTAAAGTATCAAAAATCAGTCTTTTTCCAAGCTCAAACCCTTTCTTATTGGTACACAGACTTTCATGTCAAGCCTTAATATTCTGATAATAATTATTCATAATTCATAATAATCTGAAATGTTGCACAGAAAGAGTAGTATGGAGTTTTTAGTCAATTTTGCAGCATTCACACTTTTGTTAGGTACCAAAACTGTATCGTCTTGTAAAAGTCGTCGTATTTTATTTATATATATATATATATATATATATATATATATATATATATCAAATTAAACCCTTTCAATACTAAACCCTAATTTGCTCCATTTATACATTTTTCTATATACTACTTAATTGTGTTGAATTGACAAACGATTGATGATATTTGGTGTCTCATGTGATTCCTTTTTTCCCCCTTGATTTTTAGAGAAGCTATGCGGAATTACCTGAAGGAGCGAGAAGACCAAACTGTGCTCATACTGCATGCTAAAGTTGCACAGAAATCGTACGGAAATGAAAAAAGGTAAATGATCCTTAGTTTTTACTGTAGTGAATGCTAATTTAGAATGATTTAAAGAGTTAAAATTCAGAATCCTTTTAAGATTGTTTAGCTGAACTTTTATACATTGTATTTCAACAAAGTAGCAACTTACATCATGATGCTAAGTATTACATTGAACATTTTTTCTGTTCCATTCGTCTGTTTTTTGAGCACAAAACCATGATCCAGGTGAATCCACTTATGCTGTACATTTCTTTAAGAATAATTGGACATTAGGTTCTTAAGGAAGATTGGAAAAAGATGAAGAGGTCACAGGGTCAGGGAACGAAAAAGACATTTTAGAAGAAAATGAGGAGGGAGCGAGAGAAACTGATAACAAAAGAAACCAAATAATGACAGGAAAGAGAAAAGAAATGATTAAGGAGGCGAGGTGATATGAGACTGGGAAGTGAAGGAGAGAAGGTCAGTGGAAAGAGAGACAAGATGATAACTGTGGGGAGAAACAGGGGGAAGTCATGTCGCTGTTAAAGCTTGGCCGGCCTCATTTGGCAGAAACACAGCTCTGTTATTTGCTGTTATTCATGGACAGCCCTGAAAATCCTGGACACTTGTCAAGAGTCACAGAATGCCAGATGAGAACAGAAATGAAATCACACACACATGTGTTTTGTAATCAGAGACAGTTTTGATCAGGAAGTGAATCATTTTAGTTTGAGTTGATAATAAGTATTTGACTTGTTGCGCCAGTTCTGTTTTTGTTCTTGTGGACCCTGTTTATTTTTAAAGCAGCTAATGTGAATGTCTTTTCTTGCTTAGGGAAACCAATTTGATGCTTCCATTCCCGTGAACATTTTTGTCCTTTTATTTTGGGTAAAAAGAATTTTTAATGGAGCTTTGCTGATTAATGGCCTTGAAAATTTCTCACTCTAGTTCTTCCATGACCACTTATTCCATAGCTACAGTACCACTTCTCCTGTACTATCGCTTCTTCCATAACTACCACTTCTTCTGTAATTATCCTGATTACCTCTCCCATAGCTACCTCTTTTACTGTAACTCCTGCAATTGCATCTCCCATAGCTACCCTTTCGACTATTAACTCCCATGGTCGCCTCTCCAATAGCTAACCCTTCTTCCGTAACTTCCATGATTGTGTCTTTTGCAGCTTTGGCTGGCTATCATTTGTACTTTTGCTCTAGCAGTTACATCTCCTCTATCTCCTATGTTCATGTCTCCTATTTGCTCTTGCTGGCACTTTTCTGTTTGCTCCTGCATCTCACTTGGCTACCTGAGCTACCTCTTTGACTGTAGCTACTGCATCTTGCTTCACTACCACTGTAGCTACTGCATCTTTCTTCGGTACCAGTGACCACTTCTGCTGTAGCTCCAGCAGTAATTTCCCTCAAAGCTCCTTCTGTTGCATCTCCTGCAGCTCTTATTGTCCCTTCTCCCTTAACTCCCGCTTCTCAGCTAGCTACTGCAACTACTGCATCAACTATGGCCTGAGCAGTTGCTTCTCTTATAGTTCCTTTAGGTTCTACTTCCCTAACTACCATAAGTACAACTTCCACTGTAGCTCCAGCAGTCACTTCTACCATATCTCCTTCAGTCATTTCTTATGTAGCTCTTGCAGTTGCTTTTTGATTTTATGATTCAAATTCTTAAGTTATAGCTACTCTAGTTTGCTTGGAAATTCAGAGAACCTAACCTGGGCCATAGGTTGGTCCTTTAACTTCTTGTTTGAATAAAAGCTTTATAGATGAATTGATTGAGAATAAAATTTTACTCTAGGTTTAGAAAGTCTACTGTGTCAAAGATTTAAATAATGGTTGTGGAATGATTTTTTTTTTCATTTATGTCAACTGGTCGTTATAAACACCACTAGACTAGAGGTTTCAAAGACCTCACTAGCTCAAAAGATGATATATTAGTTAAACTCAACAGAGGCTGCATCATTCCCCTAACTCATCTTTACAGTGTTTCAATTTGACTAGATGTGGAAGCAGTGTTATTCCCCTGTAATTTCAGCTACTTTTTGTGTCACAAGCTTTCCCCCGCCTTACGTCTAGACAAGCTTCTAGACAGAGTCACCCACAGAGTTCATCAGTTTAATGTCAAGTGGAGAGATGTCATGTGTCTGAGTTCAGGGACATGCTGATTGATTTCCATCTGCTTTCTTAGCTATACAGGCAACAATACACCAGAGGTGCAAGGGTTTCTCTGAAAACTACCTGATTTAAGTTTTGACTGTTATACGCGTTGTATCTGATGGTTGTTTCTTGTTTTGATCGTTCTAAAGATGAGCACTGTACCAACTCTAGAGCTATTCTGCCACCTAGTGGTGATATTATCTGTTTTATGGGCGGTATTGTTGTGAACAAGTTTTCTTTCTGGTTTTTTTTCTTTCTTTCTTAAAACTATTTTGAATGAGATGAACATATTCTGATTTAGTTATGTATGTCTGTTTATACCATATAAGGATTAGATTACATTTAATTTTTGGAAATAGTATGTAATGCATTTTTAACACACATCTTACAAAATGAATACGAAAAGGTTAAATTTTTTTATTTATTTTCGCTTAAAACAGATGACAAAACAAACTTTAATTGCATCTAACATTAACAACTGAAATGGCCTTGCCTTCCTTCTGTTATCAGGTAGTATAGCTGTTTTGTTTAATATTTTAAATTTGCATGCCCTGTATATAAAAATGTTCATTAAAATCAGAAACACAGCTCTAATTTGTTAGAAAAGCTCAACAATGTCCTCTCAAAATATTTGAAGGAATTTCATCTTTAAAACTGTTAAAAAAATTGAATAATGTTTATACTGTATTCAGTAAAGTTCAAAATACAGTTTATAAATCCTAGAACCGAATTCATCTTTCATTTGATTCAGTCCATCTTTACTCATGCTTTGTCCTGACAATGGGAAATTTACTTTGACTGAACAGCAAAATATGTTTTCCACAAATAACATGTGCTTTTATTTTTTGTATATGTTTGTGTATCTACAGATTTTTTTGTCCTCCCCCATGTGTGTACCTGATGGGTTGTGGCTGGAAGCAAAAGCGAGAGCAGATGGAGCGGGATGGGTGCACGGAGCAGGAGTCCCAGCCTTGTGCCTTCATCGGCATCGGCAACAGTGAGCAGGAGATGCAGCAGCTAAACCTCGAGGGCAAGGTAAACACTTCTCTCTTTCATACACGCATCCACTCCCTGTTTCTCTGATAAAGTACAACAAACACAAACATAATGTCCCACAATTCATCTTTACTACAAACATAATGTGCCACAATTTATCATTTGTTCCACAGCATAAGGTTAAGCAAATGATTGCCCTAACATCCTTTTTTTCTTATTACTATTTCCTTGCTTCCAAAAACTGATAGTCATTTCATTTTTTGACAATTTTACACCACAGCTTAGAATGCAATATTAACGTTCACAAATACTAAATAATGTTACACACTCTAAGGTTATTCAAGTAAAATTTTCTATTTAAATACATCGTATGGTATGCATAAATACGAGATCATTTATTCTCATTAAACTTGTACATGAATATCTTGCACACAATTTAACAACATTCTCCACAAAGTTCCATGTTTCTTATTTGTTATAAGGTTAAAGCTACTTAAAAAAACACCTGATTCCAAACTAGTTTCTGCATCACACTTTTTTTAAGCTGGATGAATTTACTGCCATTTTTAAATATGCAAATTTGATCTTGTCCTTTTAGAATTATTGCACCGCCAAAACATTGTACATCTCAGACTCAGACAAACGCAAGCACTTCATGCTGTCTGTGAAGATGTTCTACGGGAACAGCGCAGACATTGGAGTGTTCCTCAGCAAGAGGATCAAGGTCATCTCCAAGCCTTCCAAAAAAAAGCAGTCGCTCAAAAATGCAGACCGTGAGTCGATTGACTTTCCCAGCATGCATCAAGTACAATAGATTTGAGATTGATGATTACACTCATAATGTAATGAATAAAACACTGCTTTTGTAACATGGTTGAATTTCAAATGTTTCATGATATGAGCAAAATTAAGTATTTTTGAAGTTTGTTCTTACATTTTTGTCTCTTTCTGGGTTCTTCAGTCTGTATAGCATCAGGAACAAAAGTGGCTCTATTTAACCGGCTTCGATCGCAGACCGTCAGCACACGTTACCTGCATGTAGAGGGGGGAAACTTCCATGCCAGCTCGCTGCAGTGGGGAGCGTTTTACATCCACCTCTGTAAGTCAGTCACACATTTATTTAGCTTATCCCTTTGCTTTCTTACTACTAGGAGTGAAAATTTGGGGGTGGGGTATCAAAATCAAACTTCTTACAGGTTGACTGTTTTAGTAGTCAGAGTGCACACTGTGTGGGGTGAGGGGCAGCTCCTTCCTTAGATCACCTTTGTTTTTAAAATGGTTGGTGAAACATTTGTCTGTTCCTGCCAACTACTTTTATGAGTCATAAAATGGTGAAATGTATATTTCAATTAAACTGTTCTTTTTTTTTTCTCTTCGTTTTATCACCTGTTGGTAGTGTCTGAATTCAGATATTCGTATAGAAATGGTAGGTCATTCACAGGTGAAAATTTATTTTAATTATGGCACATTTAGTCATTTTACATTTAATTTGTCATTTTTAAAAGAGGGGAGGTAACATAAGAAACAAAAAAGCCTGACATTTTCAAGTGTTGAACAAGAGTTGAAACAACAATAAACCGACACTGAAAGTTTCAGGACTTTCATTTTTTTAAATAAAGCTAATTTTCTCACAACCAGCGACAAAGTTACAAACTCGAAACTCAACACTTTTACTCACAACTAAACACTAAAAGTCACTATCTAGAGTGAATCACATGGCAAATCCTCAAAATAGCATATTTTGAGATTGAAGACGTTTAAACTCTAAACTCTTGTTGGTGAAACAAGCTAACTTAATATTAACTTAAGTCACTTACCAGCAGTTGAAATGTTTGCTCAATGTTTTTAAACAAGAATTCCTTAAAGATGATTTACTACTTGAGCAACATAGCTTTGTAATGATTAGGATTAAATATGTCAGATAGAAATTTATGGTATCTGATCTGTCTTTCATGGTAATAAAATAACTCTTAACCAACATATCAGATCTTGACTGAATGGCACTATTCGCCCATTGCATTGTTAAAAGTAATTTCTGAGTAATTTTTGGTTAAAAGCTGTCATTTAAAGACTACATCACCAAAACATCCCAAGCTTGTAGGTTTACACTGTCTCGACTGGACTACTGCAATGCTCTCCTCGCAGGACTTCCAGCTAACGTGCTCAAACCTCTGCTGATGATCCAGAACACTGCAGCTCTTCTTATCTTCAAGAAACCAAAGCAAGCTCATGTTACTCCACTATTCATCACTCTTCATTGGCTTCCCATCGCAGCTTGTGGTCTGGTGGATAAGGAGACCTCACAGAAGGGCACAGGTTGAACCTCGGATCCACCGAGTTGAAGGTGGTGTGAGCGAAAATACTCTTGCTCTCCCACCTTCAACAACTACAGCTGTCTTTGAGCAAGGCTCCAGTTTCCCAACTGCTCCCCAGGCGCCGCAGCCATGGCTGCTTATTGCTCTGGGTGTGTGTTCACGGTGTGTTTGTTCGCTACTTTGTGTGCATACTGGGGTGGGTTAAATGCAGTGCACAAATTCTGGGTATGGGTCCATATCTGGCCAACAGGTCACTTTCACTTACAAAACCAGCTCCACGTCTGCCCATGTTTACCTCCACAAGCTCAAACAAATCCATACATGTAAATGTAGTAATAATTCTCAAAGATTGAAATTATTGTTGGTCTGAGCTCATAGTCTCATTTGTTCTTTTTAAGTGGATGACGAGGAGTCGGAGGGAGAGGAATTCACTGTGCGAGATGGCTACATTCACTATGGGCAAACTGTCAAGTTGGTGTGCTCTGTGACTGGGATGGCTCTTCCTAGACTGGTAAGAACCCTTCTGGGTGTATGATTGTCTAAGAATTATTTATCCTGTGGTAATTCTTTGTATTATGTTGTTTAACCTCTTCATGTGAGTGAGTGTGTCTACATGCACTAAATGTCTGGATAAGTCTTGAAAATTAGCATGTCGATCAGCTAACTAGTTTTACAAAAACTGAGTTTACGTGACACTTTGCGTTACCAGTTTTCTCACATGCATGCCACATCAGACAGGCAGCACAGCAACTGTTAATCCAGTTCTCTAGTGCCTTATACTGAATACATATCCTAATCTTGCACAGCCAAATCTTCCAGGTAGAGCTGGTGTACTTGACAGCTTTCTTTGGCCAAGACCAGCCCAGGTTCTTTGATCGATATGTCAAGCAACCAATCTCAGGCCATTTGGCATAGTCATGTTGCAGTGCATGAATGTCACCACAAATACTGACTACTATGCAACAAGTTTGCCAGTGACAAAAGTCACAGAAGACGAAAAATAAAGCAAAGTTACAAGAATAAAACAACAATCCATAGTGATCCCTAAAGTAGAAAAGACGAATTCAAACAATATAAAAGCAATGAGTAGGAGCATGAAGGACCACAATGTTACCAACCCTGTGATGGACTCGATCCAGTTTGCTTATTAGGCCAACAGTGGTGTGTGCAGGTTTTTTCATCTGCCTTTAACACCATGCAGCCACACATTATAGCTCAGAAGCTCATTACAGAGTTCAAGATCAATCAAAGACTCACTGTGGATTGCTTACCAGAAGGTCTCAAAGTGCGGTCAAACAACTGCTTGTCTTGCATCCTCTTCATCTCCACTTGGTTTCCCTCAAGGCTATGTCGTCTAGTATCTCCTTTTTATCTGCCTAGTCAGACACATTGTGGTTAGAGAGCAGGGACAAGAGAACGGTGTTGTCTGCGAGTTTAACACCCAACACAGCGTAGCTATGCAGGGCTTTGTGGAGTGGTGTGGGTGCTCATAATTCTAGCTAAACTACAAAAAAAAACAAAAAAAACTAAGAGATTTATCATCTGCCATCTTATGATTATTACTTGCAATGTATTTTTGAAAAATGTATTGATAAAGTTAACATTGCACAAATACAAACCTATTTGCCTTACTTCCAGACTTTGTTTCCATTAATTTTATTATCATTAATAAGTGTTATGTACTTAAATAAGCTACTTGATGCACTTTTGAATTGCCCTCCTGGGACTAGAAATGTTATTTTAATTTGAATGTAATTGAATCTTTCATCATCAGTATAAGGGTACAAACTCATAAATCATCTTTTCTTTATCATAATGCTGCATTTAGTTTACCAGCAGAATTATTGTGGAAGGGAAAAAAATAGCACCCGCATTTTGAAAAAACAGAGCACACATTAGGAGAACATGTAGAAACTGATAACAGAAATTCATTTTTCCCCACTTGCATGGCGTTTTTGAGTATAACCAGTCTACTTGTGTGTGTGTGCGTGTGTGTGTGCGTGTGTGTGTGTGTGTGTGTGTGTGTGTGTGTGTGTGTTCATGGAAATAATTTGATTCAGACAACAACTATTATAAAGAATGTTTAACTATTTATTCATGTACATGGTTGAGTTTGTGCAGACAAAGAAATAATCATAGTTGTCTGTATAAAAGGCTATCTCCATGAAATTTAGAAAATATTGTGGTTTATCTCAATTATATACTGCGTTGCTGTTGTCCTTCTGTTAAAAGTTCTCTTATCAATTTTGCTTTCTATCCTTCTCCACACCCAACAGATTATCCGTAAGGTGGATAAGCAGACCGCCCTTCTGGATGCAGATGATCCAGTCTCGCAGCTGCATAAGTGTGCCTTTTACCTGAAAGATACTGAGAGGATGTACCTGTGCCTTTCTCAAGAGAGGATCATCCAGTTTCAAGTGAGTACTGCTGTTGCAATCTGCAGGAAAGCAGTTCCTCTGTCGTGTTGAGAATGGTGTTTTTGGAATGTTCATGCAAAGTATGTTGGAATATGTTTGAATAACTAGATGCCTAAATGACCTCCAACAACTAGTGAAAGGTTTTTGTTTTCACTGATGGTTAGCATTTATTTTCTGTACACAATGTGTAAGTTGAAGAGAAAATAAATCACCTCCACTTGAAATAAAAGGGTCTATTGTGCTAATTTTGTGAAAAACTTTTTAGAGCTCAGAGTTTTTACCTTTTATTTGGGGTTATTGTGTAGGCCACTCCGTGCCCAAAGGAACCAAATAAAGAGATGATCAATGACGGTGCCTCCTGGACAATCATCAGCACTGATAAAGCAGAATACACCTTCTATGAGGGCATGGGCCCTGTCCACACCTCCGTTACACCTGTGCCTGTGGTCGAAAGCTTACAGGTAGCACACCTTGACCAGCCTTTGGACCGTTTCTCCGCCTGTTCATGTTAACATGCGCTTATAATAATGTGTTTCTGAGCAGTTAAATGGTGGAGGAGATGTGGCGATGCTGGAACTGACTGGACAGAACTTCACTCCAACTTTACGTGTTTGGTTTGGAGATGTAGAGGCTGAAACAATGTACAGGTATAAGGATTTTTACTATATGAAAAATATACTGTACATGTTCAAAAGTTGAGAATAGGAGGACATCAATTATTTCATTATTATCATCAAATACTAGTGGTAAAAATAGGGTAAGAGGTTCTGTTTTAAGATTTTAACCATGATAATATGTACTTAGTGGGTAAATATGGTGTAATTACTTGTAAAAAAGAGGGTAAGATGCCTTTCTTTTGGATACAGCCCTGATATCATGTAAATACAATGTGAGTACTGGTAATAATGAACCAGTAATCATCTCTCCTTGCTCTCCATTCCTGGTGATGTTTTAGTTGATGTAATACAAAACCATTACACAGAATGAATGGAAACATAGGAAGAAAAAAAATTAATGTGTTTAACTAAGCTTACCCCTCACT
Organism: Danionella dracula; assembly: GCA_900490495.1. NCBI lineage: Eukaryota > Metazoa > Chordata > Actinopteri > Cypriniformes > Danionidae > Danionella > Danionella dracula. The sequence continues at coordinate 2,125,389 of UELW01000578.1, forward strand.
GAAAGATATGTAAACTGAAACATGTTAATAAAAATTGAATTAATGAGAAGTGATTTATAATACTAAACACTTGAAAAAAACATTAAGCAAGGGGCAGTGTCGAAACTAAAGCATTTTGTAGGGAAGTAAAATAACTGTTTTATCCCAACCAAGATCATAGCGCAGCAGTCATCGGTAGTATTTTTAACAAGTCTCATATTTCTATACAGATGTGGAGAGAGCATGCTGTGTGTAGTCCCAGACATCTCTGCATTCCGTGAGGGCTGGCGCTGGGTTCGACAGCCGGTGCAGGTTCCTGTAACACTGGTCCGCAACGATGGAATCATCTATTCTACCACACTCACCTTCACTTACACACCTGAGCCTGGACCTCGGCCGCACTGCAATGCAGCCGGCGCCATCCTGAGGGCTGGCAGCACCAGCCTGCTGTCACCCACAGGCAATGGAGACTCGTCAGCATACGGAACCAATAGCGTGACAGCAGCGACTTCCAATGCAGCAGCCACCACCGTTGTCTTATAACATACAAACCCAAACTAGACTACAGACCAATGGAGAAGTGCTGCATTTTAAACTCCAAATCCCTTCACAGGTGGATCTAAGGGCATAAAACGTAAAACCTGTTGATGAGACTAGAAGGTATTCCTATTGGTTTTCGTGCGCCCTCTTGTGGTTTTTCTCTTAGGAGGTGGTTTTGTGCTAGCAATATTTGTTGCCTGAAAATAAAAGAAGAACACCAGCACCCGTCGAAGGATGACGAGAAATGGAGACATGTTCATGGATCTGCTGTGCTTCGTTTCCTTTTGCAGGATCGTCTCGAAAGATTGAAAAGCTGAGGCGGTCTAAACTCTTTAGAGAAGAGTCACATTAAAATTTTGAGATGAATGGTTTAAAGGACCAAGGATATTGGAGAAGCTTTCGTAAAGGTACTTTTTCCTACATACTTTTTTATACCAAACTTTTGTTACCAAATCAATTTAGTGGTGCCTCTGAGGTTCACCTTGTGGTTTTTCTTCCTTTTCTGTACATAAAAAAAATGTTCATATTCACTCATACACTCAAAAAACTTCAGGTTTTGTATGTTATTTAGCAAGACTTTGTTTAATTCTTTCATTTGGGAGAAACTCAGAGGACCTGTTTTGGTTTTTTTTTTATCATGAATTTATGAACTCTTTAAAAAGAAAAAGCTTTAAGCAATGCCTTTGACTTGCCAGCATTACAAAATGCGCAACTCTTCCTTTAAGCATTTCATCGAATACTGTTGATCCGTGTTTGAACTAGAAATCATAAAATTCAGCCTTTGTATGCAATGTGTCTCTTCGAAACGGTAGCCATAGTGTAGTTATCTGTTGTAGAGCCAATATAAGATCTCACATTTCAATACCAATAGCAGACCAGTAGCTTGTATTTTTTTACACTGTAAAGGTGAAAATCCAGCATTGCGTCTTCCTAAACTTTTTATTTTTAACACTGTAATAGTCCTAAAAACGAATGATCCGGAGACATGTTCTACCCTTTGATGTGGCCTTATTGGAACAACGGTTCCTTGTATCATTCATTCCTTCCGAAGAAGGCATACAAACGCCAACGGTGGAACCAAGCCTTGCTTTTTCAACATTTTACATTGAGTTTCAAGATTGAGACCCCTTAAATGTTCATTTTTAATGCATTATTTAAACATGTAACTCATGACCATACCCAAAGATTATATTGAATATTTGAAGAGTTGGTCTGGATTTGGGACCTCTCACACACCAAAAGTAGGAAGCTTTACTGCGTTGGCCATTGTTGTGGTTATCGTGGCCTTGGTGCCTCACCACTTAGTAGAGTAAAACAAATGAGAACTAGATGTAGCTCATCAGCCAGCACTAGTGTTTTGTGACTTTCTATTATATGTACAGTAATTTAACTTTGAAATTTTTTATGCATCTGTTTTTAAGAAAAGAAAAAAAACTGAAAAAATCTGCCGATCTTTACTTTTTATTTCTTGTGTGTCTTTAAAGTCTGAATCTGTCCTTGTGCATTAATGTCGAAACAATAAGTGGAGTTCATTGGGTGAGTAGAAACATGAAAGTAAATGGCCTTGAAATGTGTTTGCCTCAAAGAAGTTGTAAGCCTTCAACAATACTGTGTAGCTCACTTTGTGTGTGTGTTTTTGTCTGTGGAAACAGCCACTGACTTTCACCAGCCTGGCCCAAAGTGAATGTGGTCTGGAAGAACTGCAGACTCAGCTCGAGTCATGTTCACTTCTTCTCATTTTTCTTCTTTTCTTAATTACTTTTACTGCTCTCCTAGTCATCCCCTTCTTTCTCCCCCTCTTTCTTTTTCTTTTCCTGCACCACTTTCTCATCAAAAAGAAAACAACAGGAGAAATCAACAAGATGGAAGGGGAGCAGTACCGTTTTCCTCCTTCTTTTCTTGTTGTCCTCTTCCTTCTCATCCTCCACCATTTTCTGTTTCACTTCCTCTCCATTCTTATTCTCTTTCTTTTTTTCTTGCTTCTTGTCCTTCCTCCTTCTCCACCTCATGTTCCTTCTCACCCTCCACATTTTTCTTCTCTTCCTTCTCATGCTTAATTTTCCTGTCATCCACTTTTTCTGTTGCATCTCTTCGTCTTCTCTCTTTCATATTTTCTTTTCATTATTTCTTCTCATCTCTCTTCTGTTCCTTTTCTCTTCTTATCCTCCTTCTCCTCTTTCACCTCCTACATTTCCATTATCCCGCTCCTGCATCCTCATCTTTCCTTCCCCCTTTTCTTCAACATATTTTTTCCCTTGCCTTTCTTCTCCTGCCTCTCCTAGTCCTTCTTGGCTATTACTTCTGTCTTTCTGTTTCTGGAAAATTGTAGTCTTGTAGTACCAGTAGGTGACCACTATGAGGCAATACTTTATCATCCCAGGCCTGAACGTCATATATTTTGGGAAAACTGAAACTTGAATGACAAAAGAAGAAGAAAAAAAACATCACATGTTGCCTCCACTAGAATTGCATCTTACTCCATTGCTCTTAAAGTGTGTTTACTCTTGTTTCTTTTGCAAAAATCTTCCATGGTGTTGTTTAACATGAATCTCTTGCACTCCACATTTCTGGCTTTCTTTCGGGTTTTAAATTCTGAAACTTAGAAGAGCAGATATCTGTTTTGCTGTGGGATGGTAACAGGATAAAATCTTGTTTTTTTCCAATATTTATATATTTTTTTTATCTATGTTATGTTTTTTTATTTTATTTTTTTTACATTTTTTATAATGCCCATTTTTAAGAAATCCGTGTTAGGTGAACTCTCCTGGGAGGCTGAATTGTAGTTTCATTTTTTCACCATGTGCTTCAATTTATGATGTCTCAATTATAATAAGAGGAAAAGTAATATAATATTGATAGTTATTAAAAAATGACAATAACAAACTCTTCATATTAGTCTTTCCCATCCGTTTAGAGTTGATCTTTGCTCATTCACTCTGAGGTCATTGTGACAAACTGCTTTATGTCTCTCCCTAAAAAACAGTTGACAATCTTCTCTTGTTTACATTACTGTTGAAGGTATAGCTTTAGAATGAAGTATTTGTGCAGCCCTCTATCACATGATATCTTGTGTCAAGTCCCTTTTCTTAGCTGTGAAACCTTTCGATTTCATGTCTGAAGCTTGTAGTGTGTGTAGAGGGGATACCACCAGCTTTAAAGTACTGTACATTAAATAGCACAATTCTGCAAACCAACTCTGTGGTCAGATTTGAGTTTGATTAATTGCAAATGATTGTTGTTATGTGTGGATCTGTGCGTTTGATATTTTTGTGTTAACTCCGTCTCCCAAGACAGCTTTGTGTAGGCTTGAGTTGACAGGCGTGAAGCTCTTTGGGATATCGCTGATGTACTGTAGATTAAGAACCATTTTCAGCTCATTTTTCTGCTTCTGCATCTATCCTTGCTTTATTGACAGTTGAAAGTGTTAAAGGAACAGTTTGAAATCTTTCCACCTTCTGCGAGCTTGAGATCTGAGCTTCTTTGTTCATTTATGGATGACTTTTAACTTCAGAGAAAAAAGATACGTGACTCACATAGTTCAGTACAAAAATAAATAAATGAAAGACAACATTTTGAAATGAGTAAAGGTGTTTTGAAATGTAGACATACATTAATTGCATCATTTTTATATATATATATATATATATATATATATATATATATATATATATATATATATATATATATATATATATATATTTAGTACCATTATATAAAAGTTTATTTAGTTACTTAATTCACTTTTCATTCTTCATATTAGTAAACTGGATACTCATTTGTGGTTTGCGACCCTGCGTTACTTTTGGACTTTGTGACAGCCACATCTGGAGACGGTTCTTCATGTTTAGCGATCCTGCTGTGCCTGATTTGAAGCAGTATGCTAGATTTGACATGTTTAGCTCATCCTCTACCACTACTGAAACTTCCCCTCTGCTCTTGAAAAGCTGTTTTTCTTTTCTTCTTCTCAGACTGTATAATTGTGGTAGCACGTTCAGTCCTGGATGGGTCCATAACTTTTTGATCATGGGGCCTAATGTGAAACAAGGTGGGCAAAACAGAGTAAAGATCACAAAAACAAAAAAAGTTCTGTCTTATTCTTCCATATGTTTAATTTTGTACATATTGCACCTTCTCAGTTTCATGTCATTGAATAATAAAAATGCAATATTGGCATAAAACAAATCTCGACATCAGTATGATTCTTTTCCTTACATCATTGAAGCTAAAGCATTTGTATTGTTATGTACATTTTGTGGAAGTATTTTAAAATTAGTTTTACACACTGGAACTGCAAAAGCGATGAAATAGATGGGCTTTTAATATCTGGGTTATGAAATCCACGCCTCCACAAGCACTGTGAATTTTTCCTATACGAAAAGTAATTTTTAAAACGTCCACTAGGGATGTCATTTTTACTTTTGTATAAATAAGTCAGAAAACAAACATGCACGCACTCATGCAAACAAACTACGAACATACCACCTCCCACTAACACACGCACATACACACACAATTCCCCCTTTATCACTTTAAAATACAATGGGGCTAAAATAAAGTTTGAACTTCATTTGAAGACTACATAAAGGTCTTCCATCTTCATGTCGGCTTTTTATTCCCTTTCGGGGTCGCCACAGCGGAATGAACCGCCAACTCACTGGCATATGTTTTACGCAGCAGAACATTCACACACACATTCGCACTTTTAACACTATGGGCAATTGTTCTTATTCAATTCACTTATTCTGCATGTCTTTGGACTTGTGGGGAAACCGGAGCACCCGGAGAAAACCCACGCGATCACGGGGAGAACATGCAAACTGAAATGCCACCTGCCCCAGCCGAGCCTAGAACCAGCGACCTTCTTGCTGTGAGACGACCGTGCTACCCACTGCGCCACCGTGACGCTGACTACATAAAGGTCTTCAATAAAATTTTTATAGTTTTGTAAACAAGTTTATTTATGCAATAAAAGACTACTTTTACAGTAGCTAGCTAGCCATTAATTAAAATTACATTTCTTACAAGATATTGCACATTTAAGATAATTGGTGCTTCTATTTATTGTAAGGCTATAGATTATGTGCCATCTAGCTCATATGCTTTTATTTTAACTTTAGAATTCTAACATTTTAGAATATAGATTCTAGAACTGTAACAGAAACCGTGAGAAAAGCTTCTTCTCCTCCTCATACAATTAAATAACATTTTTAATATGTATTGTTTTGTGTCCATGCCAGTTTAGGAACACAATCCTTATAGTTAATTTTGCAAATAGTTTAAATATACTTCTGTAAGATTTCCACTTTTTATATTTCTAAAACGCCTAAAGCAAAGTTTCTCTTTCGCAAGCATAGTTAGAACCATGAGTCAGTGGTTTATTCAGCTTGAAGTCGTCAACTACCCAAGCATCAGTAAACCCTGAACTATTTACAGGAACAAAACTATCTTCTCTATCATATTGATCTCAGTTTCTCTCTCTTTTAAATTCCAGTAATCAAGGTGTAAACAAAAGCATCTTTGCACACTGCACACTTCTCACTATACCATGAAGTAGTGCCTTCAAATAGATTGGTCATCAACATTCTGAGGCATTAAATCAAATTCTGCTTAGACAGAAAAGACTCCAGAGCCGAAAGTAAATGAGCAATTCAATTTAGTGTCATAACAAAAAAGTAAACCATGCAACAAACTGGTTCATGGTACCTTATAATTCATCAAATGCTTGTCAATTAAGTCTGTTATTTAATACATTTTATAGCTGTATTCTTTACAAATAATCAGTAAATTTCAATCCAAAGCTTTAAATTAGGTTGTAGTTTTTGACAACCTTAATTTATTTCATACCAAAGACACATAGGAAGAATTTATATTTTATTTACAATGTTGGCAATAAAAAGTAAGTTAACTAATTGGATAATTATGAAAAAAGCTATCGGCTATTGTCATGAAACAAGGGTGTTTTCGGTGTCATCTAAGGTTTTTTTTCTCTGTCCGTTTGATTAAAGCCTTTGTAGAATAAAATATACGGTACAGCAAGAGGGAAAATGAAAAATGCTCCCTTGAATTCACACATTACGTGACTGCAATATGCCTGCCACTTTCCCAGTTTAATTTGGCACTGAACACATCTAAATTATTAATGTAAAATGATGTATGATCTGTAAAATATTCATCTCTTCCTTTGTAATGTTCCCTCTAACAAGCTGTTTATAATATTTGCACGTAACAGACATTCAACAGTTATTTACATTTGTTCACAGTACACTGTACTGTCACTATATTTACAATGTGATACCAGCTGAGTTTGATAACCTGCTTTCAAAGTAAGTGTTTAAATCAACACAGAACGTTTAAGGGATGAAAGTAAAAGTGTGAGTTTGAAAGGTGCAGATGCTTGAGTGAATAAGTTTTCCTGGAGCTGAAAATAACCCAGAGGTTGGAGAAGCAGCCTTGGGAGGTTTCTTTGAAGTGTGCGACAGCTGTGAAAAGTCTCATGTCACATCTTGATAGCGATGCCACAACGTTATAAACAGTACAGCTGCTTTAACACAAGATATAGACACAGCCGTGTGCTTTCCTGAGAACGCTGATCATGCTCCACTTTTGAGCTACAACAGAATGCACGTAGTTTACAACATTCTGAAAGCGAATGCATCATTTACTTAACAATGGTTTCTAATTTTGAGTTTCAAAACTTTGGGCTTTGGAAAAGATTTTTAAGTTAAATGAAAATTATTTATTTAAAAGAAAAAAAAGCATTTACTTGTTTAAAACACGAGAAAAAAAGTTAATGTGTATATACTTGTATATACAAAAATAAGTTTTGAACATATAGATTGTATTTGTACTTGATTGCACAACATGTATTTGCATACAAGAGCTGGTTAAGATTCAACGAACATGTCATTACATCATATTCATTTCTCAAAACCAAGGAAATACACCTCGTTCCCAGAGATCCACTTGTGTTCTGTTACCTCTCTAGAAACATCTCTCTAGTACAAGTTTACATGCCAGCAAGTAAACACTCAATACAAATTTTAAACTGTTTAGAGGTTGGATAGTCGTGAGATGCAAAAGGAAAAGAGATCTGTGTCGATCGCTCTAAGACATCAAGGAAAGCTGAGCATCTCCTAAAATGTTCACAAAGTAATAGTTATGACTATTATTTTTAATTCTTAAAAGTTCAATGAGCCAGGGGTGTATCATAATAGAGACAGGAATGTGTGTGAATTTCAACGGTCTACAGCACAAATCAAGGTATGTTGCAGTAAAACAACATTCCTTTAGAAAAACTTCACAAGCAAAAATATCATCTAAGCAAAGAAACGAAGCATAGATGTGTTCATGCAGTTTATATGATTAATAACTACATTTAAAAAATGTTTTTGTGGTGGAATATTCTTTGAAGGGCAAGAAATCAGTCACACAAGTGCATTACTATGCATTGTGCTTTTAATCCAAATACTTTTAATGACTTCTGAAGAATTATTGGCACAGAAAGTTATGAACATGCACAAAAACATGCAAATAAATTAATGAAATACTTTATTACGTTAACTGCTATCCAGTGCCCAATTTGTCCAATTTTGAGCATTGTGTAAACTGTTTATGGGTAAACATTTTTGAATAAATTACATTTTTTAAATGTTCTACTTACGGATGAAAGCTTGCAACCTTTTTGATGTCATGTTTTTAATTTTTTTAGTCAAACATCTCTCAAAAACACATTCATTCACTCACTCGGGTAGAACATTATGTGATTGGCTGCTTGAGAGCTGTTTGCAAAATAATAAAATCACAGTGCTCTAAGATTGAAAAATTTGTCTTTTTATAGCTTAAAAATTTCCATAAATGAGATTTTACAAAAGTTTTGACCAACTTGAGAGGCACTATAAAATATAAACACATAGAGAGAAAAATAGTGACAGAAAAAGAAATAACTCCCTTTTTTCTACTCCAGGAACCATAACAACAGCTAAACATTTACAAATTAAGGCTCTTAATTTCTATTATTCAACCAAATGTATCTAAATTGAGCCTTAATGGAGCTTAAGAGAACTGGATGTCAGAGTCTTAATGCATTCAATTTTATGATGCTGTCAACAAATAAACAAACAAATTAACCATCGTAATAAGCCTTCGTAGCTAGGATGTATCTGTGTTCCCAGTCTTTAGTCATTTGAAATCTTCTATTTGACTACATGACGAATTTCATCACAGAACCAATCAAGCATGTGCTGAGCCCCGCACACTTGAGTTTGTGTGCCTGATGAGGGTTCCTGTTGTGTGCGTGTTACCCTCAGTGTACCGAGCTCTGGAGGCTCCTCTGATACTGTGTGGGGTGCAGCTTTGGCCCAGGCCCACTTGACGTGACCGGCAGCAGCAGGAGAAGGTGGACAGAATTCCCTGCCGGAAACGCTTGTTCATGAAGCAGTACACAAAAGGGTTGACACAGGCCGAGGTGTAAGACAGCAGGTGGATGAAGGATATCGGTGCTCCTGAGAGGATACTATCAGCTGACTTCCTGTCGAAGGCTCGCCAGGCGTTGACCACGAAGATGGGTGTCCAGCAGAGGAAAAACAGCCCAACGATTACCAGCAGCATGCGGATGACACGCTTTTTGGCCAGAAGGTTTGCTGTCGGGCTGTTGCTGCACACTCTTTTCAGTTTGGAAGTGGGGCTGCTGTAGTTGCTCGTCACAGGCTCTGGCCTTTTCTTTTTGGACAGTTGGAGGTAGCAACCATCACTGTTGCTGCTATTCAGACCAGAAGTGCCATGTTCTTTTTCTGGGGAGAACAAACAGGATGTTGGAAGTTGTAAAACATGAAAATATGACTATTGTTTGTGTTACAAAAATATATTTTACTGTATATTCTCAGAAATAAGGGTACATGCTAATCACCTGTTTGTTGTCTGTTACATTTTTCTAACCATTGTTTTTAGTTTCTGTTACGTACTTGTTTTGTTTTTTCAGGTTCTGTCCGGCAAACTTTTCGTCGATGGATCTTGAGTTTGTATGTTGTTTATGCTGCGGAGGTGACAAGCACCTGCCTCAGTCAGCGAGGCTCTCGGGGATACATTTTGAATGTAAACTAGAATTTGTCAACCTTGTTCACAAATTTTTTTTATAAGTTAAGGTTTGGAATGACTGCATTTCTTACAGTTTTGATTCAATTTTTTTCATTATATTGGAAAATATATTTGTTTACTTAAATAATTAGATTGAAACATATTTTCACAGCTAACATTAAAAGAAGGCACTTCATACATACTTTTCGAATAAATTTGCTTAAATTTTTTTGGGGTTCAACTAATTCTTGGTGAATCATAACAATGTTACTAAATGATTGTCAAATGTTAAGGGGTAAGCAAATATTTTACTTTTGTAAAATATCAAATTGTGAAAGGGAATTTGAAATTGTGAACTTTGCTCATTAAGAAGTTTAAGATTATAACTTTGTATTTTTTGGCCATTTAATTATTTAAAAACTGTGTTATATATATATATATATATATATATATATATATATATATATATATATATATATATAATTTATTTATTTATTTTTTTTATTTAAAAAAATCCTTGTTTGTGGGTTGGGTAAATGTTTGGAGAAAAAAAACAACATTACTACATTAATATAAAATTATTTTAATTTAAAAAAAAAATCAGCCAGCAGAGATCAAAACATTTAGTAAAACTACATGGATGACTATGCACTGTAAAACCTTGTGGGGTGGTGTCACTTGTAGATATTGATTTTAGGCATCGCTAAATATTATATCTATACTTGTTTAGTTAACAGCTAATGCATAACAACACAGTGTGCAAGGCTATTTTAACCTCTGGGCATGTACTATGGGTTTCTGGAACAGTGTGTCAATTGAGATCTGTTTACATTTACAACTTTATCATTGCTTCGACTGATACTTTATCTAACTTTAGATACTGAGTAGAAAGTGGTAATTTAACAGCATCTTTTTTTTAATTTTTTATATTAACATCTTAACACATGAAGAGTTCCTTCGATGTGTTAAAAGACGTGTTTAAGCTTAAAAAAGGTTATGAAAAGACCCCAATAAGCATCATTAAAAGTGATAGAACTGAAATGCTATTGCTTGAACTCTGATGTATTACCAATTAAATTAAATATACTTTCTAGTTTTATATTCCACTTGTAACTAGCAAATGTTTCTAAATGCACCGCCTAAGAATGCCATCATTTTTCTACGCAGATTTTTCCAACACACACTTATAATTCAACAACTTCGTTATCAAGCCATGTGATATTTTTCTTGTACCTCGACTTGACTTCCTGTTGGCAAGTTCAAATTTGATTCCCCGGTAAAGTTCCAGTGATGTGAGGCCATAAGCGATTACCATTATTATCCCAGGCACAAGGAAGAGCACCAGCAACATGAAAACATACCTAAAAAAACAATTAAGAGGAAATGTTATTTTAAGGCACTAAAAAGCAAACATTTTCAAATAATTTTTTCATAACATTACAAAATAGGAGCTATCAATCGATCAACAATTTTAATTGCTAATGATTAATCAGAGAGTGTCATGATTAGTTAATCAAAGGGATCACACTTAAAAGCATATACACACAGACACTTTTTCTACCAATAAAAATTGTATTTACACAGAGTATGAGAGTCCAGGATTAAAATGATAAAATTGTGGTTACTTATGCCTTTCATTCATGTCCCAAAAAACTGTACAAGATTTAATTTGGGAGTCCAAGTTTACTGAGGGCAAACAGCAAGGTTAGTAGAAGTGTCTACAGCAACTACAGATCAGATGTTTTTCCTCCAGCACAAACATTGCAATGGGTAAATAGCACCTTCAGTTATTTGTACTCATACTTGAAGCACTTGCTACTGGCGCTCTGTACAAATAGCGTTTAGACATACAGCAGTGTACACAGAAAATAGATCATGTAATAACAGTAGCGTGCATTTAGGCGATTTTCTTTGTTTTGTTTATTATTAATCACAAATGATAAAACACATTGGGGAAAAGTCTTACCAGCTCTGCATGATATCACTTGGCCAAACCAGGCGGCACATGTTTCCCGTGCTGTTGTTGCTGCGCATGAAGGGTACCAGGGTGCTTCCTATAGGATAAGGCAGCATGAGAAAGAAGGATACCACCCAAGTGGCTGTGATGACTTTCGCAGCGTGGGATTTGGTCTGCCATGCACGTGATTTCAAGGGATTACAGATGGCACTGTAGCGCTCCAGAGAAATTGCCACCAGGTTAAATGTGGACACGCTCACTGAAATACCTAAGATGTAATTTAAAAACGTTAAAAAAGATTAACCAAACTTGCTTTTTAAACAATCAAAACAATATTCACACTTGTTGCCCACATCAGTGGGCTCAATTGTTATATGTACTTGTATATGAGTCAATTATTATTCATTCTAAACAGCATCTGTTATGTTAGTTTTTTCAGGATTTTATCCTAGTCATAACTTTTATGCATCAGTCTTTGGCTTGCATTGCTAGGCCGGCACTGACATGAACTGAAGCCCTGAACTGAATGGAATCATCTTTAACTCATCTAAAAATGCCAGCTTTCTGAAATTGTGCCAAAAGTACAATCGCGATTCAGAAGCTTTCATTTCAAACCTCATTGTCAGTTGTATTGTCATTGATGATCTAACTGGACACATTTCATAGAGCATAAATGACAAACGATTGTAACTTAAATTATTACATTTCTTCCTAATCTTGATTGATGACTCTAAACGTGTCAGTGAATGATCCTCTGACAGAACGATAACTTGCCCAGAGATCATAAGCAGGCATTAATTAACACTTTTTGACTTCACCCAATCATCTTGTGGGTAGTCTGTAAATTATATGGCAGTTTGCATCCCTTAACAATACCGTGCTTGTGCAGAGGGTTAACAGACCCTTTCAGGAGCATTTCAATTGGGGGAGATAAACTTTTGCCAATTTAACAGTTAAACACCCACACTTTTCTCTAACTTTTCTCTAAGAATCATTCATAAGCAGATGTCTGAAAACTAATGTAAGTACCAGTATATAGCAGGAATATATAAATCTGATCCTGGAAGTCCGGAGCACTGTACGTTTTTGGTTCAACCATCATGAAACACACCTGTTGCACTGATTAAGGTTCACTTGGCTTGTCTGAAAAAAAAGTTTTCAGTATGTATGCTAAACTAGTATTATACAACTAAAATGTGCAGGGCTATGGACCTCCAGGATAGTATTTGTTGATCGCTGGAATATGGTCATCGGATTGAAGTTGAAAAGGCTTGAAAGTTTTTCACCTCTCTCGCCTCTGTTTGGTTTATGTCTAATATTATTCACAGCTATCATTCTCCTTCCGCCAAGACAGAAGGACTAAAAAACATAAGTACTCTTATTTTAAAACAGGTTTTCTATTCATTTAAAATTAAAATTTCAATAATATTCACAGCATATTTATTAATTAAAAAAATAATCTTGTATTGTATATTGTATTGTGTTACAATAAAATCTGAATCAAGAAAAAAAAAACATTGTCATGGATGGGTTTTGAACTCTGGGTTTGGAGCACCTGAGAACCAACTAGTCATGCGCATTACCCATTACACCATCAGATGCCTGACAACTTTAGGCACCGCAGTGCCAAAAAAGTAATTCTCAAAATGCAACTTGAGTTTCAAAATACAGAGTTTCAAAATGCTGTAAATAATAAATACCATTTTCCTGTATATTTAAAAAGTTTTTTTAATATTGTAACTCTATTTCAATCCTGTCAAGGCACATTGCTGTTTATTTTGTATTCTATAATGAACTGTATTTTATCAGAGATACAAAAAACAAAGCAGAACATTGTTGTCTGTTTCCTAAAACAATGTTTTAAAAGTAGGTCAGTAAAATATTTGGTGGCATTTATTATGATGATAAATGTCCTCTGAGATGTGCTAGTGCTGCTTTATGTGTCTCTAAAGAGAGCATTATTTATTTGTCATGCGTTTTCTGCTTGTTCATGAGACACAGGAGGCATCACAAGTGTGTGATTGAACACATTTAAACTCAAACTTACTTACATTTTAACGAATAATGTGTGAATTTACCCGTAACTAAAATCATATTACAGACCACCCTTAACTCAGACAACACCACACTTTTAAAAAGCTCGCACCCCCCCCCACTCTCCTTCACTAACAGAACTGTAAATTGTGTCATGTTATCTTGGACTTATTAGAAATGCAGAATAGAACTAAACAAAGCATGCAACAAGTCACAAAGATATCGGACAGGGACTTTAATTTGTTTTATTTCGATATAGTTATCAACTTATAAAAATACAATCTATCAAATAGGGGCGAGGTGCTATTGATCTAGGGATATGTTTGTTTTTTCTGTGATTTCAAACATCAACACTGGTTCACAAAAGTAGTTTACAAGATCTTTAAGTGTGTGAATGAAAAAACAACAAACAGATCTGTACAAACAAAACAAAGCCAAGGTGACTCACCCATGAAGTATGTGGCTACTTTGCACATGCCGCTGCCAAAAATAAAGTCTTTCATGAGGTTAGGGATGAGAGTGAAGGGCATGCAGAAGACACACAGCATCAGGTCACTGACAGCCAGAGACAGGAGGAACAGGTTTGTGACTGTGCGCATGCGACGGTTCCGTAGTAGAACAGTGATGATGAGGCTGTTTCCAATGAAGCTCAGGATGAAGATGAGCACATACAGAACAATCCGCACTGTCTGGTTCATATCTGACATACAGGAAAACAAGGTTTGCAATTTTTGACAAGAAAGGAATTTTTCTAAAGAACAAGCTGGAAAAAAAACTTAAAGCAACACAAGGTATTCTAAACACGACTACTGTAAATCAAACAGAAAGAAATGAATTATGTTGCTAAAAAGTGATGCTACCTTTTGGTTCAACTTGATTGTCGCTCTCATTCTTGCATTCTGAAAAATTCCCGATTCCCAATCCACATAATATTTTATAAATATCAGTGGAATTGAGGAGCATGTCTTTAATTGTAAATGTCTCCATTTTTTATATTCCATACGACGCACTTTCCTTCAACAAATCAGGGATCTGTTTAGGATTTATATTTCTACCCAAACAAGTTTATCTTCATCTCTTGCAGGTGACAGAACAGCCACATTTCGCACGTTCATAGCCTGGAACAACAGTTTTGTTACAATTATGTGTTAAAAAAATAAGAAGATAAAATAAATATAGCAAACAAGTCTTCTACAGGTTATTTACAAGCAGTAAACATTTTCTTACTTCAAAAGAAAACAATAGTGGATCCACTCTGTATTTTAGGCTTCGTCCTCAGCTACTCCTTCTCTTGAGTCGAGAGATGAATGTCTGAAGAAATGTAGCTGATCTTCATCAGCGCTGCCTCAAAGACCTACAGTCCCCACCCACATTTTCTCTTCACAACACCCTATATAAATAATACATATTACCCACAGACAAATGGGTGGATGCTGTTCATTTCCTTAAAATAATTTATTGTTACAATATACAATGTTACAACTGTGATTATTTATTTAATGGAAAATCTTCTTGCAAAAACTATTGACTTCTGATAACATTTTTTCTGATCAAGATTTTAAGATCTTCATTTAAGATCTGTTCACATTTTGGAGGTGGGCAAGGATTCATCAGCTGGTTCAGAAGGGGGGAAAATGATCTAGAAGGAAAAGTAGATTAGGTAGAGTGGAACATGATCAGCAAAAGTTACACAATGGACTGCTCTGGTCTCTGTGAAAGCAAACGCGTGAGATTTGGCAGGTGAATATAATTAGTGTTTCAATAAATCAAGGTGCTTACAGCACTCAAACTAACTGAAAATCACTGAAAACTATGGGCTTATTGGTGTTTTAAACAAAAAATACTCTGATAATTTTATGACTTGTAATATTGTATAGAAAGCATATTTTTAAATTAATTAATTTACAAACAAACTTACAGTGAATATAAGTTTTGACTAATAATGAATGAACAGAAAACTGTTTATAATGTGAAAGAAATAAAATAAATAAGGTTAACTTTCCACACATTTATAGGTGCGTAGAAAATTTCTGTAATATTTTCCAGTATGTTTATGATCAACAGCTGGAAATGACTATGAAATATTTCAATGATTCCATCATTCATCACGGTTATAATCCAAATCCCCCTCAACATATTTGAAGAAAGGGCTGTCTGGCTGCTACAGTAGCTGGTGTTATGGGAACAGCTTCATCAGAGTACAAAGCAAGTGTTCACTAAGTCATCCATCTGGTCAGCAATATGCAGCATCATTTTATCAGCTTATCTTGAGAAACTAAAAGGTAGAATGCATAAAGTCTGGAATTTTTGCAAGCTGGTTAGATATTGGATATACATATTTGTTTGCAAAAAAGCATCATTGGTTTAATGGCATAATTTATCTTTATCCAACTGCTAACTCAAATAATCTTATTTATTATCCAACCTAGCTTAAGACGTGTTTCCACCATTTGTTTATTGCAAACGTGATTCACAACTTTTGACTTACAAGTGTGTACATGTCTTGGCACTGACAGACTACTTTAAATAAAACCAACAGAAACACAACTGATAAATATAAACCCTAGCCATGCAGTATAAACCACAGTAAAATAAAAGCGAAATTGTTTAAAAGAGACCACACACGTGGTGATAAAAAAACACACTCATAGAAACTTAACCTGGTTTCTTCTTTCTCACTTCCTCTACGCTTGCTATTAAAATAAAGTTCAAGTCCAGAATTGTATGCATGTTATCAATGAACTTAAACAAAATTTAATTCAGGAAGACATACAAATCTATTTGTAGGCTAAACAAATATTCATATCGGAACCTTTTTTCGCGGGTAGTGTTTCCTGTAGGGTTTGTTGTCGTTTAGCTAGAGATACAGCGCTTCTTCCGGTCAGCGAACTGTGGTAAACGGTGATCAAGAACTATTAGATGCACATCGATTAAACATTGCGAAAAAGATGGAAGAGAGCCCTGAACTATCTGTCTCTATAACACATATGGTTCAGCGGCTCAAAGGAACTCATTTATTCTCTCAGCTGGAGAAACAAGCTAAAGTAAGTTGCATGAGCCAACGGACCGCAGAGTGTGCAACACCTTATACGGTCTGCAGAGGAGACTGACAGCTTCGTTTGCTCTTTATTCAGACTTGTGTTTTCCTCCTTAGGAATGTTTGAACAATCCAGAAATTAAACTAGAAACACTAAAAGATGATGTCCGAAGAGTATTAAAGGAATCGGGTAAGTTATAACGTTGGCTTTGGTAATATGTTAAGCTCAATTAAAATTATATTTAGCTTATTATTGAATAAACTAGTTTTTTTTTGCAATGAGATTAAACATTTTTTGTATATTTAGTAGACGTGATGTATTTATGACCATATGTTTCAATAATGAATAGTTTACTGATATGTAATGATACATACTAATTACAGGCTGGGAGATGAAATTACAAAATGCAGTTTACAGGGAATTACACATGTAAGTATAGGTTTCATTCTTTGTTAAAGTTCAGAATAACTTCCTTTTGTTAAAAAAATAAACGTGCCACATTAAACAAATGTTTAAAACTAATTAAATAAAATAAACTGTTAATAACTAAGTGGTTACAATTTTGTTTGTTAGAAAAAATTATAGCGTACAGTCCCTGTTCTTCCTGTCAATAATAGGTTAATGATAGAAATTAGAGAGTCGGCAGAGGTTTAGTAGAGTTCCAGGTGTAAACAAAATTGATCAGTTTTCCCTTCTCTGTTTTGATTATTATGGTTTTAAGCAATATTTGCTTTTGAAGCCAAATAGATATCTTCAAATAACCTCCAAACACATTTTCCTCTGCAGAAACACTAGAAAGAGGTTAGTTAAATTGCAACCTAAATCTCTTTGGTCCATAAATTGACTGTAAATATGCTGTCTAACGGTAGATGTTAATTATATATTCGTTTTAAGCATTAGCCTAACTACATTTAATCACAGATTTTTAACTAATGTTGACGATGACTGTCTGATAGTTATGTCTATGTCTTATAGTCAGCCTTCCCCTGGGCACCATAGAGCACCCCCTGAATACATCAAGGAACCCTTGGCATATATGCGTAAAGCACAGGTACACAGACTCTCCATAGTCTACCCCTTTTCAGCCTGCGATGCAATTTAACTTCCGATGATCTCATATCTAACTTCTAGTCACTTTCGTCAGAGACTGACTGAAGGCTTTTTTGTTTCATTTAAGTCAACTAATTCAAGGCCCTCTGTTTTCTTTCTGTTGTTTAAATGAAAGACAGTGTTTATGATGCCACATTTTAATATGGGTTTCAATATGTTTTCTTAGGTGTAAAGCTGGACATTTTTAACATTGCTGTCAACTAGAATCTGCTCACCCTGTAGTCAGCCTCAAATGGTCAGACAGGGAACTACAGTTCTGTTGCACATAAAGAGTGAAAGTAGAAGGATAGCCTGTTCTAGGTCTGTTCGTTCAACCTGCATATCCATGCACAGCAGTTGTACCCATAATAAAACACAGTATAGGTTGGGAATTCAGAATAAATGTAGAGCAATAGTAATCATTTCCTGATTTGTTCGACTTGGAATGATTTGGTTCCCTTCACACGTTGTTTTACTCCCTTGATTTATGCTGCCAGTGTCAGCTATGCCTCTACGAAGATTTGAGTTTCTGAGTGTGAAGCATCCAGACAAGCAGAGACAAAGATTTGACTATTTCAAACCAAATGTGTGGCTTCAATTAAAGGCAGTGATTTTCATATGAACATTGAAAAACAGGCTTTACTCTATAATCAATGGCACTCTGATGATAATCCATCTATAATTGATTGAAAGATGATTTTGTTTCCTCCATGAAAACATTTATATGTAGTAGAGTATAAAACTTTTTTTTTTGTATTTTTTTTGTATTTTATTTTATGATTTTTTTTTACAATTTTGATAAAACTGCTCCACTTAAAATGTAATTTTTTTTATTTACCTTACTTACTGCTTAGGACACAAGCATGACAGGAGTTAGCTCGGTTGTGTATATATTTGTTTTAAACACCTTCTATGTAACCTTTTTATATGTTTTAGGTCCTTAAGTGCATTTAAAACTGTTTCATCGTTACTGGATAAATACAGTTTGATCACATACCACAGTTTGTGTTTTGTAGGCCAGCTGGGAGAAAAGGATCCTAAAGAGTTTGAACAGCATGTGCTCTGAGTTGGGAATCCCTCTTGCACGGAAGGTAAAGCTCAGAGCTAGGATATTACTCTATAAGTTAATAATAATTTAGTTAAATCTTTATTATGTTTTTCATTTAAAATGATTTGCCATAGCGTTCCGTTCCGGAGCAGAAAGAGCTGTATAACAAATGGAATGAGATGGGAACTGATGAGCCAGGTAAAACAGACATTCACCGCCGATGCTTCCAACAGATCTGCGTTCAGTGTATCTGGATGTTTAGACGCAAAGCTTTGGCTCAGACGCATAAACTCAAAGCAGTAACACAGCTTCATAACAATGCTATCAGTTTGCAGTCTGTATGATAACATTTACCATGTCCTGCTGGACA
The DNA here is from genome assembly GCA_900490495.1 of Danionella dracula. Lineage (NCBI taxonomy): Eukaryota > Metazoa > Chordata > Actinopteri > Cypriniformes > Danionidae > Danionella > Danionella dracula. The sequence goes on from UELW01000578.1 coordinate 2,144,516, forward strand.
TTGGCATAAACAGTTCTTCATGTGAAACAGAGCATGTCCAGATCCCTGGAACGTGTCCCAATAGCTAAAGCTAATACCCAACTTCTTTCTAGCATAGTTCTGTCTGATTTATACATATTGTCCTTTTTCTCCATCACAGTTGTTTACTATTTTTTTATTAGTTTGGCATTAGGTGTTAAATGTTGCTGTAATTAAAAATCCATATATTTATATTTTTCTGGAACCCATTTTAGGAACACTTGGAACAATGTTGCTTTCAGACAATTCGTTTTGATCCATAATGGACCAAAAATGGATTTTGTTCAAAGACCCAAAACAAACTGTAAAGCTTCTAAAGAGTAGTGAATGCCAGCAGGGGGCATTAGGATTCCCTTTATTAAAATAACAAATGGAAAATCCTAAAATAAATTTAATCAAAACAACTAATCATGTCAAAATAGCCTAATGAAATGTGGCTATGTAGAATGTAGAACTAGTTTTTCAGCAATATGCAAAGTGCTGAGCGCATCTAAATATTACCAAATATGTAATTTTTTTAGTATAATAATTGATAATTATATTTAATAATTAATACTTGTTTTGCTCAATTCACTGAATTTTGCATTAAAAATTTTTTTCAATTTATTTGATCAAGCATGAAGCAGTTACACTCAAATGACAACATTTTGAACAAAAAGGAACTAGAAAAGTATAAACAATACATGTTATCAAGTACTACTTGTCTGATAGTATTGCAGTAACATTTAAGTCAACTGTCAACTTTTGTTTTGTTGTTAAGAGGATTTGATAAGCTGTTTTTCAATTACACTAGGCATTATTTTTTTGTTTTGTTTTTTGCAATTGCAGATTTAAACAAGTTCAGGCCTGTCTATGCACCCAAGGACTTCCTCGAGGTGGGTCTTGCTTACAGAATAAAAGCTGTTTATAGAAAACATCTGGCGCTGATGAGAAAGATTGGCCTGGTTTCGAAGCAGCTGATTGGATTTTCTCAGGAAATGTTCTTTGTGAATTGACTGTAAGGTAGTTTTGAATGCATTACATTACAGAGCTACTGTTTTAGACAATTCACAATGGTTTGTTTATAGCTAGAAACTAGTGTCATATTACACTTGGATAGGAGAGATTTTTAGAATCTGCTAAGAGAAAAATTATATATTTTTTACCTTTTGGTCAACTCAGGTAACCCAGGTTTCTTTCTGTAGGTTTTAGTCAATTTGCGAAACCCAAATAACGAAATAAATGAAGACGTTTCAGTCAAAAGCCATTGGGGTTTAATCCAGGTTTCTTTAAACGTCTCTGACATTCCTCAAATGGTGAGTGTTCTTTTGTTCCCTTTCCTCATTTTTAAGAGCTTTGTGCTGCTTGTATAATTACCTAATAAAATAATGATGTCTACCATAAATATCAATATGCTATACCCCAGATTCTTTGGTCATGAAAACTGTTGGGTTTTTAATGATTGTCCTTTTATTTGTTTTTGATGTAGAAGGAAATATATCAAGAGTTGGGTCTTACTAATGGACAGCTTGGTATAGATGACCACACTCATGTTCTACCAGGTATTTATTTTCTTATTTATTTTCCAATTTATGATCGTAACCTCAACCTCCACCTCAGGCTCAAACATGGAGGTTGGGTGGTCTGCGTGAACTTTTATCTTCTTTATCTTTGTTCTTGCAGATCTGTTTGAGAATGATCACATTCACATAGGAAATAAAGGTACAATAAACTAATTTCTTGTTATCTTTAAGCTGATATTTGTTTAATGATGCTTTATCACAGGTTTTATATTACATTCCTATCCTACTCAGCAAATGCAGACTGGACAGCACTGTCTTTAAAAGCTAAGGTCTATAAAACATTGAAATATTATAAAATTCTTCTTATTTTAAGTGTCTAAATATATAAAATGATATTCATTATTATTATATTATTATTTTTTGTATTATATTTTTTATTCAGGTAACTCATTACTTTTTGTAGATACACATTTAAACTTATTAGCAATATTAGCAGCTTGTTATAATGTATAAGTATTGCTTAAGTGTCTAGTGAACATGTTTTTCATTTAATCAAAAGTCTACAAAAATATAATTATACCTCACAGTATATTCTGACTCATTCTTTACACTTACATTCCATGTTCTATTATATTTTGCTCTTACTAACATTTGTACTTAATCAAAAGGTTAAAAAAAAGAAAAATATCTTGTAATACACCATTCCCCAAATATATTCAAACAGCAGTCTTATAAGTTATAATTTGAACAAATTTTTATTGCACACATTAAAGACATTTTTATGGTAGATATTCTGAGTTCAAATGATTCATGTTTTGAGGTACATGGGAAAACGCTAAATTAATTAAAAATAAAATAAAAACTAAATTCCTTGTGGGCTGGTACCGTGCACAGTTTTATACTAACACTGATTCAAGGGTTGTAGACCTACTGTCTTCAAACAAGCCTGAAGGACTTAATCGAGTGCATCAGGTTTGTCTAGTTGAAGTAAGTGTGAAACAGTGCAGAGCTCTGGCCCTCCAGGATTGAACAAACTTTCATTTGCTGATGATTAATAGCTTATGAACGTTTTTGCAGTGGTGAGGGAGGAAGACAGCGCCGCAGCCCAGCAGTACAGCAGACAGGGTTGCCCCACAGGCCTCAGGGCCCAGCTCTGGACTCTCATTCTCAACACCAACAGTGATCCTGAGGTAAAAAATTACTATTCCAGTTAAACAGGGTGTAGTGCATTTAGTTAGTAAAGGACCTCACTTTTTATATATTAGTTATAACAGGAAATGTTTCTTGAGAATGAAGCTTAAATGCGCAAATTCGAAGCAGCCAAAGACCAAAGAATGATGGCAGGTGAATATTTACATAAAAAATAAAAATGTAAATTGTTGTTTTTTTTAATAACAATGAGTAAAAAACTTTTCTTTATAATAGTAATGTATGGGTTAGACTTGCCTTGTCTTTTCAGAACTCTAAATATTTGTACCATTTAAAAGGTTCTTGAGCTTTGGTGAACCTGCTAACCAGCAGGTATATTTGAGCTGTTTAGCTGAATGGAGTTTTTGATTAAACATTAAATTTTTATTATGAAATCGTTCCTTTGTACTCTATTGCATTTCATTCTTTTCCATTGCATTACATTCTATTCCATTGCATTGTATTCCATTGCGTTGCATTTTATTTCACTCATTTCCATATTTATTCCATTGCCATGCATTGCATTATTTTCCATTCCATTGCAATCCATTTCATTGCATTCTATTGCATTCCATTTCACTGAATTGTATTCCATTCTATTCCAATATACCTAAATACTATCTATTGTTGAAGTGATTTATTAGAAACGACAAAAAAGTGTAATGTTTTATGTCATAGGTGACAGCAGTTAGTTAACTACTTGTTTACATTTTAATACAGTGATATGTGATGGGCAAAAGTGATATTAGTTGACAGAAAAATGTCAAGATTTGGGTTTCACTTTGAGTGAGCATGAATACATTGATAGTTTATGACCTTGTTAAATGAACCACAATGGACAGCAGAGTGTATTTTTCTATTTAGGGATTTTATCAAGGTGAAAACATAGCTAAAAACTACTTTATAGTGAACCATTAATTTAGTAAAATGCTTGCTTTGTAGTTGACATGTAATGTTTTTTCACTAAAACATCAGTTTTGGGAGGAAAAAAACAAGCCACGAAGGAACTGAAATGACAGATATGGAACTAGCTAAGATTTGTCTCCCTGATTTTTAAATAGCTTTCACTTTAGCAGATGAAGCTATATCTCCCAGCTGAGTGAATAGTTTCTGAACCTACTTGTCAAAGCAGAAAAAGCATTGGAGCGATGTAGCTTTCCTATGTACTAATTAGAAGACAAGCAGCTGGCGTGGGGCACACTAGCTTAACAGGTTGAGAAATACTTTAATTTTAGTCTAGTACATTAGATGAGAGTTTGACTGGAGCTGGAGGATTAGAGTGCTAGAGTAAAAGGCAGATGACATTTGAATGTTTCTGGTGGAACTGTTATGTAACTGCTGTCTCAGTGACAGTGACCAGCTCCCTAGCTCATCATCTAAAAAAAGATAGTCCTTTGGATATGTTTTTAGTCAAGAGACATGAAGAGAGAACAAAGCCACATTGGCAACAAAAAAGCTAAAAAAAAAAAAAAAAAAAAAAAAAAGATTTTTCCTGTTTTGTGATTGATGGGCCACATTAAGGCGAGTTCATTAGCAACAGTCCTCTGACTTCTATTGGGAGCTCAGATGCATTCCTGCATCCAAGTCACAGTCGCTATTAATTTCATTTTTGAAAAGCATAAAAACCTTCAAATAAGTGAATTAATACTCTCTGTTGCCTGCCTTGTATAAATCCTTATTAATGACAACCTTTTATTACTAATATTAACCTGCCCCTTTTAGTTTGACCAAGAATAATTGTATTTTTTTATTTAAAGAAAACTATATTGTTTCTAAGGTAATCGTCTATTGTACTTTTATTCTTACCCTATATAATTTGCCAATATACATTTTTACTTAAACTGTAAAATAATTTAAGCAACTGCAATATAGAGCTCTATAAATACATTTTGATTGGTTTGTTTTTGTGTCTGTGACATTGAAATATTAACCAGCTATACATAAATTTACATTTATGCATTTGGCAGATGCTTTTATCCAAAGCGACTTACAGTATGGGAGAGACTGCTTTCCTGACTGGATTAGGGAGTTTGTTCCACCAGCCAGGGACAGTGAGAGAGAAGGTTCTGCAAGATGCTGTTCCTTCTCTGAGCATAGGCTTCTGGAGGACAGCTGATCTGGAGATGGTTTAGTAAGCTGGCATCAATGATTTGAACTTAACACGAGCTGCGATGGGGAGCCAGCGAAGAGTGATGAAGAGGGGGGTAACATGAGCTTGCTTCGGTTTCTTGAAGATTTTGGATCATCTAGGAGAGCCTTGCAGTAGTCCAGACGTGATAGGAAAAAGTAACAACCTTACCTGCTGATTCATATGATAAACAATTAATGGAATTTATTCTTTTTCACTTCCAGCTCTCATCCTTGCTTTTTAGGAGGCAGATGTCAACCTTAAGCTGTTTAGTTTTCTTACTTCTCTTTGAGTTTCAAAATTCAACACAAAAACAAGTTTCTAAAAAAATTTTTTCCCAAAATTTGCGTGCTTTTGTTTCCTTCCCCTTCCTGCACTGAGAAATAAAAAATATGTATTATATATTCAGTTAACAATTGTCTTTGTTTTTGTTGCATTAAACAGGATCTAGCACATTACGAACAGCTGAAGGCCAGAGTTATACACCACGGCCTGCTGGTGGACAATTTAATCTATAAGGTACATTCATTAAGTGTTTGAGTGTTTGTGATCAAACATGAGTAGTAACCTAAATTACTTGGAAAGGTTTTTAAATTTTACACAACAGGTACAAAACAATTTATTATTTCTATGCCATGATTTAAATTAAAATTTAAATAATTTGTTTCCCCAGGATGTTAAACTTACAGCAAGTAATGATGATTATTACTTTGTGTTTGAGGATTATTTATATCAGGTAAGTGAATGTGTGGCACACACACTGTAAAATATTTGCATCACCACATTTCCAGTTGCTGATAACAGAAGAAGAATTTCTCAAACATTAGGAAATAGTTAATGGTAATAACTGCAGACTTAATTCTGATGATGATGTTAGCTATTAAAATATTACAAATGGTATAAAAATAGAAACGTGCAGAAGTACAAAAGATACTAAAAATATGTGGTAAAGTTCATGTTATTTAAGACATTTCTTTTATCGTGTTCATGTTATTTAATACTTTTTCTTTTAGTTATAGACATGTCCATGATTCATTTAGAAGCTTTAAATTCAAACTGTTGTTTCATTTGCTGGAAAATTCTTTAAACCAACAAATGTTTTAGCTGCGTTTTGGCTGAAATTTGCTCATGGCTTTATGTGTTATAATTGTGAGATCCTAACATGAACTGTAGGTGTGAGGCAATTGTTTGGTTCCGAGACAATTTTTTTTCTTGAAGGTTTTTAGACACCTGCTGTTTGAAACTTTAGAGTGGAAATCTTCTTGAAAAACATTCAAACAAGGGTATTGAACTGAATCCCACTTTGCTCATTTTTGTTCCAGCCATGCTTCAACAGATAGTTCTTTAGCTTTCAATCAAGCCTTAATTGGGATGATTCAGTGTGTAATGAAGGTTGAAGTTAAAATGTGTAGGGTGTATGTAGCTATTGTTCAGCAGAATACTATTAATTCAGCCAGTCCTTAGCTTGCAAACCAGTTCCATCGCTGTTTCTTCCCCTCTATGTCTCGGTTGAAGCAGCACACATATAGTTAAAGTGTTCTCCCTCCATTCTTTTCCAATTGGTTAGCTATCAAAGTTGTTCCAACCCCTTGAAGTTCTAGCCAATCTGGTCCAAAAAAATTGGTTAACCAAATTCTTGGTTAAAACCACCTTTCGGAGAACTTTATGAAAATTGAACTGAATGTACTGGAGTAATTGAATTTGTGAAGTTAGTTTGTTTGTTTAAAAGAGTTTAAATAAAACTTCTGTAGCCATGTGGCCTGCAAAACTTCAAAGAAAAGCCTCCACATGCATGTTATAAGCCTTGTATGAACAGTGGACAGTATTGGAATCCTCACTATGTGTCCCTTAGACTTAAGTCTTTGTAAACCAAAGTAGCTCCACTATTGACAAACAAACCCTGCCTCCGAAAACTCAGGTAAACACATGACAAGATATATGAAATATCATTTTTTTCTTTGAACTAAGTATATTCATAGCCATGTCAACCAGCCAGGAGATTCATCGAGAGTTGTGACTTTCATAGTCCAGAGGGGAAAAAAGCACAACAGTAATAGCAGACAAACCGGGCATAGCAGACTTTGCTTGCGGAAAAAAACAAGTTAATAGAGATTTTCCACCTACGGATGTTTAGCCTGTTTACCCATTTTATGTGTGTACGTAACTTTTCCTAATAATGACAAGAAAATGGATTACTGTATAAAGTACAATCTGCAGAGCAACACTTCAGTGTCTGTGGGCTAGAGACATGTTGCCCTTTCTCCTATTATTGTGTATTGCTTATTTGTGAATTGCTTATCAAATGTGGCGATGTTAACAATGTTACTGAGATGCCACTGTTTTCTAAATAACATATATAAGTAAGCCTTGCTACATTATTGTGGTAGTTCTATTTAACCATAGCTGCACAAAGCTTCTACTCATTGCTTGACTCCATTTAGCATCAAAAGATTGTTATCTCTGTTGATGGATCATTTTTCTTTTGAGCCTTGCTGTGTTTGAAGGCTGTGTACAGAAACAGATCTTTACTCTTAATGGTCAGTGTCAGCAACAGACATTAGAAAAACAGTACTCTAAAAATCAGGCCTCCTTGTTGGGACATTCTTCAGTTCCCAGACACTATATACTACTATTTTCTTAAACAACTCAGTTAACAAAATATTTTTTTTTCCATGATTCAATATAGAAATAAACCGTTCATGATAAAATCAGGTTGCTAAATGTGCGAGTTTTAAACTTTTTAATTTGTAAATGCATAACACATTTCAAATATGCAAAAATTTTGTACATTTTAAAGTTTGTACATAGTAAAAATATTCCCTTATATAACCATGAACTTACCTGAAATGACTTGACATTTTGTTTTTTCATCACATATTAATTAACTTGTCAAATATGTGTATGGACTGGTGAATGTGGATGTGCAACTAGTCACATGTGTACAAACTGCTCTGGATTTATGCTTGATCTTTTTAAGATTGTCCTTAAAAACTGATTCATATTTGTAACTTTGAGGGCTAGCTCTGTTTAGCCAACCAATCACAACGACACAAACCTCAAGCACCTCCATCCTGCTCAATGACCCTTTTCCTCAACATCACTTGCATTAAATTGTAAAATAATCATTGTCGATGACCATTCATCCATATATTTCTCTATAGGTTTTACTTTGTTTTTCTCGAGACACAGCAGTCCTAGAACATTTCAACTACAACAGTGCAAACCCACCAAAATCTTCCATTCAAAGTAATATTTATGGATATTGATTATTCAAATAAAATACATAGCTTCCTATGAGTTTTTAAAAGAATCTTTTTATCTTTTCAAAGGCAAGTCTGACTCAGCGCAGAGTCCATTGGTTTACCCCCCAAATGGTGAGAATATCTTGCTTGTTCCATTGTGTGGTAAAATGGTAATTATTTTGTAACAGTGCTAAACAATCATGGCATCTTTTTTGCTGTAGGTGTCATCCCATTTCATGGCTTCTCAATGTATGGTAAGCATGAAGATTCATGCTAATGTATTGCCCTCTGTGTCCTCTTACCGACTGACATTTCTCTCTCGTGCTGCAGTGGCCCCTCTGTGTTTCTTATACAATGAGCCATCTAAACTGTACAGTGTGTTTAGGGAGATGTATATTCGCTACTTCTTCAGACTGCACTCTATCTCTTCTCATCCATCTGTAAGTACTGTAGCTGTGGGTGATGCAACAAGAGTGATGGCCTCTATTTCAAATGATGCTTGTTTCAGACTAGGTATGCGGGTCTCTCTGTTTATTTCAGGGTATAGTGTCCCTGTGCTTGCAGTTTGAGAGGCTGCTGCAGACTCATCTCCCGCAGCTTTTCTTCCATTTACGAGAGATTGGAGCCCAACCGTGAGTTTCAATGAACCTTTACAATCTTTGCACCCAGAGTTGTGTCAGCAATCCATTTTATACTCTTGTTTAATGCTTATTGGAGATCTCCGGCATACTATGATATTTACATTTATGCATTTTCTTTGGTTTAAATTGTAATATATTTTAACCAAACACTTTTAAAACTAATTCACCCCCTCAGAGGGTTCATGAAGGTCAAAACTAGCAGTATGGAGCCAGAGCTGTAAACATCTTTTTTCAGCTCCAAAGTTGGTCAGTTTTAACATTGAAATGAATGAGACCTTGCTCACTTCTGGAGTCAGCCTCAAATGGCCGGTCGAGGAACTGCAGATCAGTCACTTCCTAATACTCAGAGAAAGCAGGTTGCAGTTTGGACTAAACCTCTGAATAATTAGTCTGTATTGTATGCATATTGCATTCATAATGCAATTTATGAATAGAGATATATTATCATCAACTGGGCTTAATAAACATGTTTTAAATGCAGCTTACTTTACTAGCAGCAGATTTGAAAACATATGGTGGTGTATTACTAAAAAGGCACAAAGCTTGTAAAACAAAAATAAGCACATGCAATGCATTATATTGTATGTATATATTATGGAATATGTTGTATTGCATGGAGTTCTAGGATATCGAAATGTGTAGTGTTGAAATTTGGTTGCCCCATGAACAGTTGTGCTTTATGTCTAACAGCACACCACACCAGTAAGCAGGACTAAAATGATTAATTCTTTGCTTAAAACACACTTTTTGATGAAAAAACATGTTAGATGGTGTGGAATGCATAACTACTATACACAGACTGAACTTAAACTTCTCTGGAGATTTGTACTATACATTTGAAATTCAAATTCTTATTATATTGAACTGACTGAAATGAAAGCCGTATAGCAAATTTAAAACAACATTTATAAGAAAAATATTAGTTTGTGAGCTTTCCAAAGTCATGTAATGTAACTTATTATGGATCTTACAACAATTAAGGCTTAAGTGTTCATTTGAACCTGAATCTTGTGATGTTTAGTGCAACACTGCAGCTCCATCTAGTGTCTGAATTCTGAAAAAAGACAGGCAAAGTGGTGACTGATGATGCTTCTCCAGAGAGGTTCCTGGGTTCAAATCGTCCAGTTTTACTAGCTGTGTGTATATGTGTTTGCTTGCATGTGTGTCTTGCTTAGGTTGCGTATTGCTTTTAAGTGGATCGCCCGGGCCTTCTCTGGATACCTTTCCACTGATCAGCTGCTGCTCTTATGGGATCGTGTCCTTGGATACGACTCATTAGAAATAGTAGCAGGTGGGCTGGTATTTCCTAATTCATAAATTTTAATTCCTTAATCTCACTTATTTTGGCTCTAGTTCATAGTCAATGATTAAAAACGAAACTTTTGTCCAATAGCTAATTCTCTACCAATCGAATAACTCATGAACACCAATAACGAGGCCGTCTCTCTCCCATTTTTAGTTCTTGCTACTGCAGTGTTTGCTTTTCGAGCTGAAAATCTGATGGAAGTGACATCATTGGCATCAGCTGAGGTAAGTATTGTTTGTGTTCATTTAGCGTGTGAGTGAGTGAGTGATTGGGGAGAGAAAAGGGGAATGCAAATTTAGTGTCTTCTCTCACAGCCAACACTATAACCAGTCCGCACAAGTCACAAACTTCAGAGATAAACAGTTTTAAATGTGAACTAACTCCCCCACCACGAGGGTTCAAATGTGATGAGATGAAAATATTAGCAAAACTGTTAACGGTTAATCATCTATGTACTTCCCTTTGCGCACATTACACATTAAAACTCTCCTTTTTCAATACAAGTTGAAACTAAATTTGATGCATGATTTTGATGGCTATAAAAACATTATAACGTAGAGTAACAAACTAAAGTACAAATGTATTTGTGCTGTCACTGCAGAATAAAGTAATCATCAATTTATGGGATCAATTGGTTTACAAAAAATGCAGGATTGGACATTCCATCAATCATGGAATCACCCACCAATTCCTAATAACTGGAGCTGACCCACCTGAATGTTCATCATATAGAACGAAATTAACAATAAAGGATATTTGAAATGATTGTGAGACTTTTTAGAAACCATTTTTATTCAGTTTTACTCTGGTTTTTATTCAAGTGTTTTTATTTTATTTTTTATCATTTTTAGAAGTTAAAACCTGTTATCAAAGACAAATTACCTATTCTCGCCATGAAAATAGCCACAGAAGCTGGCATGTCATTAAAAATAGAGAAAGAAACATATATAAGTGAAGGATAACACAAGCAAAGGCATCATGCATTGTTAAATGAGTGGGTTTATCTAAAGATATTAATAAAAATGCAAAACAATGATGCCCTGGGTGAAAATGTGTTTGCCCGCCTCATATTTCATTGTTCCAAAAAAAGCAATGAACTTCTTTTGTCTGCTTTTTTGCTGTCTTTGCAATTTTATTTCTGAACGTCTGAAAAAACCACAAAGCTATTAAACATTATTTGTCTGAACCTCCTAGCCTGGTTAAATAACTCTTGAATTGTTGGTAGCAAATGTTTGCTATTGGTTTGTTTGCTTGACAAAGGGAGGTTCAAAGGATGATTCAGATAGTTTGAAGTCTGACGCCTGGCGAATGGTCCCCTTAGCCTTATCAATGTAAATACGAGACGACCGCATAATGAAAAGCTAAGGTGTACCAGTTAAACTGCTTCATGGTGTGTCAAATTAGAGGGCTGTGCTGGCGGATGCTGTCACTTGCAAGTGTTTGATGGACAGCTGTAGTAAAAATGTTCATTAATCCTGGCAGTTAGACACAGTGACGCACAAGCCTGGGCCCCAAGACGCTGAGAAGATGTTGCAGGACAGTATCTGATTGCTTATGTGCCACCTGGCCCCTACCAGAGAAAGTATCATAACTCTGAATATTTTTAGCACCCCAGCCTAGTCATGAAACATTAGAGGCAATGTGCTAACCTGATACAAGCCCCTAAATTTATTTGCTCCCAATTCCAAAAGGACTGAAGCTTGAGAACACTCAATTCCTTCTGATGGTCCCACTCAAACCCAAACGGTCATGGGAGATGGTTGAACCCTTAGCACCTTCTCAACATTTAAGGCACAACAGTGCTGGCTATTAAACTGCATTTTGAGATACAGGATAGTGCCAAATTGTAGACTACAGTATGCCTGTTGATTGTTGACTTAGTTTGGTTCAAACGGTTAGCTTTGAAGGCTACAACTCAACCGTGCTGGAACTCTGCCAAGTCCATTTATAACACGCGCACGTCGACAGAGGCAACTGATTCAAATTCCTTTATGTAGTAAAAGAAGTTGAACAGAAAAATGTATAAACTGGTTTTGTCTGTTTTTATCTGATTGGAAGGACATTAGTTTTAAAGAAGGTCTTGGTTCCCAGTTTGATGCAGTTTGATTTTTTTGTCCAATTAAACTATCTTTTGACGCCTTTGGATATGACCGTTTAGATTTGCTATATCATCTGTAATATACTGCTGTGTATGTTAGAATGAATGTTTAAATGAATGTTATCATTGATTCCACTGAGCAGTCAGGATGGCAACAATGGTTAAAACATTTTTAACACCCCTGATTCATTAACTAAAGTTCTCTTGAATTGCTTGAAGTTACTGGTGTGTTTGATGAAACTAAGGTGGCAGGTTTTTATTATTTTGATGATTGATTAATCATCACTGTATGATTAATCGATCGCTGTAGTTAATCAATTAATCTGTTCACCTATTTCCATTTTTTTATCTCTTGCCTTATAAGCTCCCATTTTGTATTCTGTCCTTAAATACCAGCAAAAAAGTAGTATAGTATAGTAAATGAGGTCTAACCATTAAAACAACTGTGTATATTTTTTTATCTTTTGAGGAAAGTGTTTCATTTTCTGATGGAATTGCAAAGGAGCTGATACATATGTCCATGACTGTTAGTATATGTAAAGTATAAAATATTTATAATTTATATGAACTCTCTTTTGTGATATTACATACAATTGTATTTTTTTTTATGAAAATGAATCAAGAATCAAAACATTCTAAAAATAGCTCAACAAATTCAACCATATTTTCTTTAAGATAAAATGTTTCATTAGTGGGATACACAAGAGTTGCTTTTTGCTTAAATTAAGGACAGAAACCTTCATCAGAGGTTCCTGGCAGAAAAGGTTCTCAATTATAAAAGAGTGGGCAGAATACCTTTTAAAGTTGACCTAAAAGGTGAAACATGTTAAAGATAACCATGTTTTCACATTTTCACCTTATTTTAGACATTACTGCATGCCTCATTTGAAACATTTGTAGTAAAAAAGTTCATCATCTGCATGCTACAAATGCTGAATTATTCTGTACTATGAACCATCTGTAAGAAGCATCTATTCGTTTATGTGAAACAAAGGAATAGTTTGGAGGTCTAAAATTATTTTGTCATTTAAAGCGACTGAACAAGAGCTGCAGACCCTAGAATGTCATTCATACTCTTCTAATAGCAAGTTATTGTTAAATGAAGTTGAAATTAAATTAATTTAAATCTAACACTGATCGTGTTTGGTTTTAGAAGGGTTTTGTATTGTTGTCTACGCTTTGGTTATAAAATAAATGATCTTTCTTCTATTTTCGTGTTTTCTGTTCCACAGGCGGTTCTTGCTGACCTCTCGACTCTGAAGGTGATGCCTTTGCTACAGATCTTTCTCTTCGCCACGTCCATTTAAACTAGAAAGTAAAAATAGTGAATGCTGTTGTGTTTTGATAGCGACATTAACTTTAAGAGTGGATTCAAAGGTTCCATAATTCATGATGTATATTTTATGTTGTTATTAACTGCGTTGTTTTGTGTGCTCCTTCAATGTCATGAACATTAGTCAGAGCTATTTTCATGTATTAATTTTTATAAAAAACTGCGCATAATGTTTAGCGCGGTTTAATCAGTTTTTTTAAACAAAAGAATTTAACATTTTGAGAAAATGCCTATATTCTAAATGTCTTGTGTTTTATCTAGTTAAAGCTTCACTGCATCGTTGTGAGGTAGTGGGTAAGAATGTATGCAAACTAGTATGTTGCCAGTTCAAAGCAAAAATTATTAGATTGTGATTCCATGTTCTTACTTGCTTGGATTATGTTTACTCCCACAGTTCAAAAACATCATGTGGGTGAATTACTGATTCTAAATTACGAGTATAACGACTATAACGTCTAGTATTTTGGAACATTTTGATCTCTACACAGAAAACTAGCAGAGTTATGAGGCAACCTGCCCCTGTGATTCTAGGATGTACCTTGCATTTTGATATCATGTCAATACGGCTTTTTGCACCAAACTTTTCATTGCATTTCAGATATATTTTGGAATTATATGTATGCACTCAAATATTGCACATAGCATATTTTCACGTGTTATGTAACTTAGACAAAAACCCAGAAAAAAAATGCAAAAGGGAGAATGAGCTGCTTGAGCATTTAACTAGAGACAGATCATTATAGAGCCAAAGAGACATCTTGAGAGATTTAAGTGCCTGGTTGTATAGGTTCTAGTCAGGTTATCTTTTTTGTTTTGTTTTGTGAGGCAATGGATCCTGAACAGAGTCTGTTTAATTAGGTCCACAGATAGAAGAGCATGTGTAACAATTGTAGTAAATGACCTGCAGCACCCAATAAAATCTTAATAGCTTGTGTGCTACAATAGCATTGAAATAAAGTGTTACCCAAGACCACATTAAGGATTATTTTGTATTTATATCTTCTCTTTTTTCTTGTTTATGCTGACACTGAAAAAAGGAACAAAATGTACTTGTTTGATTATATTGGAAACATTTTTCAGAAGTAAGTAGATTGATTAATAGATATAAAGTAAGCTCAATTTTGTTTCTGATCAAGCAATCGTTTCCAGGGGGAATTTTGTGATCAGTTTGCAAAGACCTTTACTGGGTGAAAAAATAAAGGTGCAATTGAAGTAAAAACTCTTGAAGTATTCTCTGAGGTATAAGTTACCAGGTCACTTTTTAAAAACGTGTACCGACCAGTTTATTAGGTACATTTATTACCTCAAATTTGGTTTGAAAAGCTGTTAATATGGTTTGTCAACTTATGATTTTATATTTCGTTATTTTAGTTTTTGTAAATCATATTTGTAAACTGATACTTTAAGTATATCTACTGATTTAAAAACATTACAGATATTTTAAAAGTAGAAGTACACAAAAACTGCTCACTTGCACCTCTGCCTAAACTGTTGCAATTTTATTTGTGAAATTTTGTTATTGATTTACACTTTGGCCTCAAAATTCCTTGAAATGGTCCTTTCCAGGATGATGCATTTTCTTCATATTTTAAATGTCCAAAACCAATATATGTATTGCCTACTGCAAACTGGCAGGAGATTGATGTAAATAAATGTATTCCTTCTTATATTTGAATTAAAAAATGCAATGTGGAAAGCCTTCTACGAATGAGATGATTATGAACTCTAATTGTTGCCTCCTTCATAACCCTTGATTTTGTCTCAGGCTCTCAGCTAGTAAACTCCAGCGCCTGTCTGACATCTGCTCCATCTATTCACACGCCCTGCTCATTCTCCATGTTCCACATATCAAATTTTGCCACTCGTCCATTTTGTGGCCTGCTTTTTTTTGCTCCCTGTTGCCTCACACTGGTCTCAATGCTTCTGCCACCTGTTTACACAGCTTTCAAATGACTGTCCTCTTATTACTGGACTCTAGTCTCCATTGAAGCAGTGCTCCCCTAGTGGTCTCTTAGAGTTCCTCACCCAAACATGTCTTCTAGACGGTTCAGTCACATGTCCTCTGCCTTCATTCTGAACACTTTATATTTAGACCAACGTATCAGGAAAGATTTAAACACTTTTTGGGATATTTAGATCGTTGTTTGACAGAATCAATTTTCTACACATTTAAATAATGTGATTATTCATATAACTGCATAAAGATCCAAATGAATGAAGGGTAGTAATTTATTATAAGAAAAATTGCCAGAAAGGAATGATGGAATACTATTTTAGTGCTATGGTATAATATTTTTAAATTTAATTGCAAATCAAAAACTCTCTTATATTTCGTTATATTATATATATATATATATATATATATATATATATATATATATATATATATATATATATATATATTGTATTTTATCTTTTTAAGTAGTCATATCATAGTCATAAGTCATGGTTTACTATTATTTTCGTTCTTACGTTGTTAAATGTGAAAATAAATAATTAGTAATAAAAAGACGAAAAAACATATACAGTCTTAAACCCTTTACAGTAAAAAACCATACTATAAAATATATTAGTTTATCGTGGATAAATAACTTACATTAATAAGTGTTTTGTTGCATGTCTTATTTTATTGTTTATTTATTTTATTTTAATGATATGTAAAACAAACAAAACCTGTTAATGTCTATAATTTTATGATCATTCAAATTTTGGTTATACTTTAGATTTATTTTTCCACAAATAACATTAATCAGTAATTGTGAAGTATGATAATCAATCGTTCATATTTTATATACTGCTAAAGCTGGTTATGAATGATGTATTATTCAAGTATTTCATTTCATTGAGCTTTCAGAAAATCAAACAAACGCATACAATAAATAAATAAAACGAATATACATTAGATAAAATCCACAAGATAACTCAACAGTATTTGGAATAGTAGAATATCTCCAGGAATGAATATATCTGGGTGAATAGAAGTCACCGGCGAAACAACAGCGCATTGACTGCCTTCTTCCGCGCCCGCTCTGTTCAAAGATCACGTCTCTTCCTCCCTCATCCAATCAGCTTCTGCCATGTTGGGGTCATCCAGCCAATCGTAGCTCAAAGCGAGAAGGAAAAACTTGGGTGAATCGCAGCCTGCAAAACGCTGTGTCGCGATGAGAGAAATGACAGAGGGAAGCGATGAACAATAGCGCCGGTTGTTTCCGGGAGTCGCCCGCAGCATTCCCGGTGAACTTTCGAGCTCTTCTTTGTTGCATACCGATAGTCGGCACAGCACAAACCCTCTTGTATCCTGCTGAGCTGCTGCTGTTGTGTCATGAGAGAGTTTCAGGCGACATCCCCGAGGAGGGAGAGCCACGCTACCGGCGTCCTGATGTTTGATTTGCATAAGGACTTCCGCCTCTGAATTTAATCCATCAGCGAGAGATAGCCGCGTGGGCAGCCCTGAGCCCCGTGCCAGGAGCAGACATGAAGACTTGAAATTTACTCGGTTAATATGTGGAACACGAACGACACTTGCGTGAATTCCAAATGGCGTTGGATTAAACGGCACTCTGGGATCTGACGGTTTCAACCCCAGGGGTTAACTACGTTAGGCTGGACGTCTACAGGATGTATTCTTTCCTAGTGTTAAAATCTGAGCAGGAGTCTCTTGATTAAAGGAACACAAGGATTCATCTGTTCCGCGTCATGGTTTAAACAGGGGAATCCTCTTCAGTTCGCCGGTCTGTTTGGATCCTAAAGTAGGAACTTGCCCAGTCCGGTGTCTGATGTCTGAATGCTCTGATGTCTATTTCAATGTGTCATATTAGAAGAGTTCACCATCTCCTTTGAACCCACTTTTGCCTCGCCCTGGTCCTCTGACGCCTTGGATAGCTTGGATTCACATTTTAAGTTGGATTAAGTACTTTTGGAGGGATATTGATTTCTTAAAACTCGTATACACTACTGAAACCAGACGTTTTGTTACACTGATAGTTTTTTTGGATTATCTTGGGGAGAATAGTTTTTGCGCACCATGAGTTTGTTGTCCGGGGCAGCGTTTCTTTTGCTGCGCGGACTCGTCATGTTTGCGGTGCTGGGCTTCGAGAGTTCTCTCACGAGTCAGTTACTGTTGAACAGAGTCGCTCCTGAAGCAGCTCCTGCAGGTAAGACCCGATACACATGAACATCAAATCCAACTTGCTACATTTGTTGTTATTTTAGTTTTAGTAGTGGACTTTCCCATGTTCAATTGACTGTTAGTAGTGCTGATGCTTTATAATTGGTCCCAAGGGTTCCTTGCACATCAAGACGTTTCTGTAGAATTTGATCTTTTGCTTGTGAGAGTGTCTGCTGGTGAAAGTGAAGGTCAGCACATCCTTGTGGAATGCCAACTGTTCCACCAATAAAGGCTTGGCTTGGGAGAGCACGTGGTGATTCTCTCCTCCTATCCCCCTGCATCCACTGCTGTCATTATCATTATCATCATTGTCATCATCAGGCTGCACCTGAGGGAAACCTCCAGATAGGGGTTTCCTTGAGGAATTCTCTCTCTTTTAAAATGTTTGTTGGGTTATCTTATGTTTTCTTACTGAATAAAATCAAGTGGATTGTATTAAATTGGTTTTGTAGGATGGATACTCAAATTGCATTTTTTTTTAAGATTACACCTAGATCAGAGTCATACTCTTTGGGTGAAATTAACTGTTGTATTTACTGTTACTTAATTATCTGTTTCATTTGTTGATTTCTGATTAATTTAATTGGAAACTGCTTGTGAAGATTTCTTACGTCTTTTCTTAATATTTATTATCCAAAAGATGCAATAAACACACAGACGCCCAATTCAAGCAACATATCTCTTGGAAATGAGTACACTCCTCTTATTCTATTTCTGAAATAGACTCACTGGTGACTTAGATGCATTATCAACTAACTGTAGCTACTTGGTGTTGTTTTTCTAGTTTACATTAAATGAACACTAAACATTTTAAAACACAAGCTGATTTTACATTTCAACACTGTTTTACAAGTTGTCTTTTACCATTTTAGAATCTGATTTACCATTCTCTATGTGTATCTTCTAACATAGATTGTTGTTTCTGATGGCACCATGTAGTATTGTTGTACCCCAAAAATCAACAGAAACAGGCTCTTTAGTGATTTTCTTAATATATAAACCTTGATTCTTTAGTAGCTGAATCTTGTACTAAGACCAACGGAAATGAAACACTGAACCCCTCTGAGCAGATATTGTAAGGGACTACATTCCACACTTGCATAACTACAAAACTTTCCCTGCGCCCCAGTTTGAATACTTATACTGTGCCCTTAAAGTACATACTCATTTTCATAAGAAAATGTACATACTCTGTGGATTTTGGGTAATATCAGCCGTTTGAGCGTTCGCCATTCTGCACTTCAGAATTAAACTGGGAAAAAAGTACACATCTAGGCACCGCTGGGACACTTTTTTTTTTTTGTAAACTATGCTTTGGGAACACTAATTTTTTCTCATTTCGCACCAATAAAGGTGTGCAAAGTAGGCAGATTAGGATGCAGAGTTTGTTTGACTGGCACAGCAGTTGGAGTGCTTAGATGCTGGCCCTTTGTTCCATAAACAGATGTGAAGTGATCAGCCAATTTGGAGGATTAGAGAAATCTCCTGGGCAATAGACAATGATAAAAGATTTCTGGCTTCTGTCGACTGCAGTGGTAGTTTATGTGTCAGTCATGTAATTAAGTGCCAGTTACAAGAAATTGTCTTGTTCAAGCATTCCCAAACATGATTGATGTGTGTGTGTGTATATATATATATATATATATATATATTAGTCCCTTGCAATAGCAGTTCAGAAACGTTTGACAGACTTCTATTTCCCCATATGATCCTAATAACAATATCTAACATGCACAGATATCCATTTTGTCAAGGTCAAATCCACCCTGAATTACCTTGCAAAGTTTAATGCACCCTATTCATATGTCGACTTATTGACTACCTCCACAGTAGGGGTGGGAAAAAATCAATCCTTGCGGTGATAAGAAAGCTAACTGCTAGCAAATCAAAATAGGATAAAGATGTAAACAAAAGACAGGTTTAATTTACCTTATCATAAATCCTATAAATATAAGTTCTTACATACATCCGCTGCTGCTGTAGAAGCACTGTCTCTAAACTAATCAATATGGCATGCTAACAAAGCTAACTTCTAGCTTGCCAAAACACAACCTCGATAACAAAGGAAGATGATTTAAATGCTAAAGTTTAAAACGGAGCGCAAGCCAAGAAATGGAGTGAAAGCTCCACTTCGCCCAATCACAAAGCTAGTATTTTCAGAAAACTACAAGAAATATCAGTAGCTCCTAAAGGCTTATTTCATCCAAGAAGTTTTTGAATTTGATGCAACGGCACATGTGCAATGTTGTCCAAATCAGCTGCACATGTAGAGAGAAATCATGAATGCACTTTGTTTCCATTAGCTAACTGCAGATATGCAGTCAATGTTTTATTGTTGTGTAAAAACTGTTCTTGTTCCATTATAAAAAAAATCTACCTTATGTTAGTTTAGCAGAGGTTACAAGGAAGCTTATCATTGAAACATCCTACTTTGAGTTGCAGAGTTGTTTTATTGTGAAGTAGATGAAGTTGATCATCAATAAAAAATAAAATAAAAATGATCATCCCAAACTTAACATGTCACACTACTTTGAGGTCAAGTTAATTCTGAAACTGCTATCTCAGCCTTAACAAGATTGATTGAAAGAGTAGCTTGTACTGTATTTATGGGCATTTGTGCATGCACGTGAAAAGTAGGACTGAATAATGAGAGGCATTAAATCTTATACCAGGAATAGCAGTGATGGGTAAGTCACAATTTAAACATTTTGGGAGGAGTTAACTTAAACACGTCTGCAACTGAAACAACAGAGAAAGCATTCACATGTTGCCTAGTTTAAAACATATTGATCCATAAACGAGCAGTCTGTTCAATCAGTTAGCTCAGCTTTGGTTCATAACCTCACAGCTGTTTCCCCGAGTGTGTCATGCACTTACTGACAGTGTTCTTGGGACACGTGGTGAACTGACAGATTGCTGTGTTTTATAGGGGATGGACTGCTCATACATTGAGAATCCAGATTGTTGGTCATTTAGGAATGCAGAGTTAATCAGAATTCTAAATAGCTGGCTTGGATATTGACTCACCAGAAATTAAAGCCCCTAAACAAATGATTTGAGCTGTTGTCTTTATGTAGTGTTCTGAACTCTAATGGACATTTTAATAGCACAGTTGATCTAAGACAGCAACAGTAAAACTAGTTATTGGATTGTTTTTAATGTACCACCATTTGCTGTGCTTTTGGTAATCCTCAATTCTCTTATGGGGATTATTTGACCGTTTGTGCAGAAAAATGCATGCTAGACCTGGAAGCTATTTAGTACGGTTCTATAATTTTTCTCCTTGAAAAAATGAGCAGACAACAGCACTGGTGAATGGTTGTACACTCTGATGTATAAAACCTCTTGGTATTTCCTCTATACACTTATCACTTTGCTGGAAGAATTAGTTAATCTATATTATAGCTAACCTAGTTGCCCTACCTGAGCTACTACTGCGGGTGAAAGACATTACCTCGTAAGTGGTAAGGGAACTGGAAAAATTATTAAAAATAAATCAGCCAGACAGTGATGAAGACAGACAAATGTGTGCAGCACTTACTTGCTTCATTTGCACAATAACAGGTGCAATAAGAAAATGCATCTTCAGAGAAAATCTTTCAGACATTCATTCAGCCTTTTAAATAGTTTTAATTGGTGCTATTCATTAGTAAATTTAATTGGTTAAAGTTGGAACACTATGGGGACATTTCATGATTGAATAAGACATCATGTACAATTTCAGCTCAATTAATTAAATAATTAATGAAATATTCCTTTGCTTTCAGGGAATAGGAAGATGTTTTACAAAATCAGTGTGTATTTATGCATATGTTCATTTCAATCCATATATTGTCAATGTAAAATATTTATACATGCCATTTTATGGGCTTTTAAAGGATTTAGAATACATATATGACCCATCCATACTATCACTGCACACTTAAGAACCTTCAAAAAATACTATTCTCCATAAGCAATATCTTTGAATCACCTCATATGGTTGGGCTCCACAAAATGCACTATTTACTACTGCTCCTCCTACTGCCACTCAACATCAGATTAGTTGGAAAAGCATCCTTTTTCAGTGTCAGGCAATGTTATAAATAACAAATAATTATCAAAGGATTTCCAATTTGTTTAAACCAGGTCCACTCTGCTTTGAGATGAGCTAGAGTAGAGGTTAATCTGATTGGTCAGTCGCAAGGTACTATAACAATAAAATATAATGAAAACAGGATTTCACAAACCTGCAGAAACGAATCTACATACCACTTGAGGAATGATTTAATGAGAAACAACACTGAAACATGCTAGAAATGTAAAAAAAAAAAGTAGTCTACATAATGTGACAATTCATTTATGTTAATGCGCTAATAAACAAGTAAAAAATGAATTTGGTGTGACTTTTTTTTGGTTGAAGACAGTTTTTGACAGGGATGTCATATCAGTAATGACATGTTCTCATTCTGCAATTCAAAATCTCTCACCATGTTGCCCTTCAGTGGCTGGATGACTGTGGAAAGTCTCAGTAATAAGTTCAAAAGTAACTCTTATACGCCACGTGGGATCATCTTTTATTTATGTCAATGACATCACAGGAATTATTATTTTATTTGAGATGTTAACAAGTATACCAGGGATATTCAAAAGTCAGTCCTGGAGAGCCACATCCCTGCTCAGATTAGATGTAACATTGTTTTAGTATGGCTACTAATCTGGCTTCAGACAAGCAAAGAGAGCCTTAATTAGTGTGATCAGTTATGTTGTATACAGTCATGTCATCAAGCAATAAGTCTGTTAATTGCTCAGTAAATTAAAACAAGATTGGTTTGTTTTCAGACTGCAATAATTAAAAATGTCATGCTTGAATGTTTATATTTTTCACAGTCTATATTTATTTATATGGAGATTTAAACATATACAGGAAGAAATAAGATTATTACACAATCTGCAGCAAAATGTAGAGCATTCCACTAGGATTTTTTTTATTTATTGGTGGCAATTTTGCACTTCCTGGTTTAAAAGAGATTAATGAAATGTAAGTATATTTTGCAGCCTTCTTATCATTGTTTAAATTAACCTGACAAGTGTTCTGGTATTATGCAAAAGTAAAACTAAAAAGGGTTATGCATATTTTATAAACGAAACCCCAAATCTTAAATGTGAATATGATGTGTTCCAAAATTTGAGAAATGTAACTGGAGTATAAATTCTTCTAAGGCCATGAAATGTGTCCTAAAAGGTTATTAGAATATTATCGCAGAGAGATTTGTAATAACTGTGCTGTCTTTGTTGACTCTGTTGACTGAAATTCAAATTATTTCAGATAGTAACTTTTTAAAAACACCAATGCAGCTCCCTGAGTGTTTGTAGAGGAGTGTATTGGCTTTTCTGATGGCATTTTGCGCCTGTTTGACTTCTGCTTCTTTAATAGCCAAACAGTCCCAATGGAGTTGTCCATTTGACCATTTTCCCATCCTTAATGTACACCACTGTGAATATGGAAACAAGAACAAGTAATAAATCAAATAAATTTTTCCACTTAAGGAAGCCGATGTTTTGGGAAAATTTTTGTCCCTGTGAAGAATATGTGTTAAGTTACTTGCTCTCTCAAGGGCTTTCTTTTGTAAGCACAATAATGAAGGGAGTTCCTGCAGCACAGATATCTATCACTTCTACAATTATGTTCGGTGAGTGCTAGGTCTTTTATTTTGGGTTGTTTGGAACATTTGAATGCACATGACATTGCTTGTCCATGTTGGTTCTATTATTGACTATATATAAATATTATACTGTTTCTTTAACCACTGTTCATTTGTGGCTAAACACTCAGTGAGCTGTCCAAAACTGCATACTTTGACAGCAGGAACAGTAAATACCCCCCAACGAGAAACGCAGTACATGCTATATAAAATTTATATGGGTAGCATGACTTAACGTCAAATATACATCATGCGCCATGTTAAAATTCTTCATCCACTATTTTAAACAAATTTATTCCCCACACTTGGGATTCTCAATGTAGAAACCCATCAATGAGTTTTTCACTTCTTTTCACACACATTGAATGTGAAAATTCCAATTATATATATTCACTCTGACAAGCATTTTATCATTAATCTTTGAATGGTATTTTGTTTCCTTGCGTTTTCCCAGCAACAGAAAAGTGATCAAAATAAGTCTGCATTTTTTTTTCAATTAAAAAACTACTGGAAAGGGTAGAATTGACATTTTCTATATTACAAGGAACTACTCTCTCATTCAAGCGTGGCAATCAAATAACTTTGCTGTTTACTGGAAGCTAAGTAACTGCAGAAGGTCCAGGTTTTGAATTAGAATGATCTTAAAAAAAATTTAAATACTACTGGTCTAACATGATTCAATGTGATAGTAAGCAGTGCGCAAAGTTATTTAAAACTAAAGCTGCTTCTAAGACTGAAACGATTCTGTTTTTTTTTCTGAAAAGAAAAAACTAAAACTTCAATTTGTTGGTTTCTGAGCCAAAAAATGCCTTATTTACATTTCTTTTACAACTCAATGTCTCTGAAAGTTTACTGAGGAAGAGGAGTAATGTTGTCCATCAGTGATTCAGCAAAAATTATAGGTCAAACTATATTCAGTGTACATCTTATTTGTAGTGCTATTACAAAGTATGGTTGGATTAAGGCCAGTGATGGAATAAAGGCAATCACATGTGGCCACATGGAAAAACTACTAGGGTTTAAACAAGTAGATGATGCCGGAATCTGAAGCATTTGTTGTGTGTCCGGTTCCACTGAGAGGAACAACCCCCACGTTGTTATTTGTATTAAAAAAACAAGTTCTAATTGTTTTTTTCTTTAAGGATGGAAATGAGTTTATAGAAATTAATTTGCAAAAAAAACCCAGATGTTTCAAATGGGACTTTTGAGTTTGAGCACTATGATTCTTTGAGGTCTATGCCATCCAAATTTTGTCTCTGTTCCTCGAGCAGAAAATTGAGCCCAGTGGAAATGTAGGTCAATTTATTGACTTGTGTGCGTTTGATTCGAGAGTAGTTGAAAGAGCTCTTTGTGATTTGTTGCTCTGTCTTTTCTAATCAGTTCATACTAACTTCCTTTAAGAGCTCTCATTGCAGAGAATTTGTGGATGTAATGTGTTTAAGTTATGATGTACTGTTTGATTAAGAGAAAATAATTGATAACAGAGAATAGATTGAGACAAATGACAATTTGATATGGTTGTTTTTAAAAATTTGCTCTACAAACACTTTGCACTGTGCAGTCATGCTGTATGAACTTAGTTCCAACATTTTGTCAGAAGTTCTTTTTTTATAAAGGATTGGTCAAATGGCAACAAAAAGTATACCTAAGTAAATATTTTGTTTGGTATTTTTGGCCTGCCATCATGTTTTTATAAATAGCTTTCTGGGGACTCTACTGGTATAATGTTTCCTAGCTAATTCTTTGAAACAAAAATATTGAAAGTTCAGCAAAAAAAACCCCTTTCGAGTTTGCATGATCTTCTGGAGTTTGTGATGGTTTTTCTAAGTATCACCAAAACATGCTTGTCAAGTCAATGATGACCCTAAATAATCCAGATGAGTAAGTGTGGGTATAAATGGGGAATGGGACTTTTAACCTGTTCACGCAATTATTCAGTTTTTGTCCTTATTTGGCTTAGCACCAGAAAAGCCAGTTTATTTGTTTATGGGTCTGTATTTCAGTCTTTTTGCACACTCAATAAAGCCTAGATTCACATTATAAGTTAGTTTTTTTTTTTTGCTGTAGTTGCCTGATAGTACCTATATCCACTTCTTAAGTTTGTTTGGAATACAATTTACACAGACAAATGACCTGACAATCCTGTGATAGGACATTCTCTTTTATGTGATGTTACTTGCAAAAAATCAATTCTCATTTATATAACCTTAAGCTTTTCTCAATTTTAGCCACTTTTCCCATGTTTCCCAACATGACAATACACCATCGCCTACAGTCACGTTCGTATTTGTCACCAGGAGTTGCGGCACTTCATGAGTTGCGGGTAACTCTTTTGGTGTGAATGAGGTTATACCCACCTGCTCATGTTGAATTAAAAGAGGACCTAAAAATAAGGCTACTAGTGAGGCTCAATATCAAAAGTCAAAATAACATTTAGTAGAAAGAGGATTTAGAAAAAAATGTTCTGTAGAAAATGAATGCATAACTTTTGTTTCAAAATATGATTTAGTTTTTAATTCAAACACTGGTAAGTTCAAATGTTTACAAGTGTCCTAAACGTTAAATATCTTGATTTGTGGCAGATGTAGAACAAAGGTAACTTTGGAGAGATCCGTAATGAGACCTGTAATGCTCAGCTCTGACATCCGCTGGCATGATGCTAAAAAGGGAACGAAAAGAAGATGCTAAGACCCTCTGAAGAAAAATAAAGCCTCACATTAGTCCGGCTGTGCACACTAAATGCCATTGCCTTTATCTCAAATGAGACCCACTCTTTACTCTTACTTCCTGAAGAAAAAGATGAATTTCAGACTCTCTTTAGATGTATTCTGAATTTGTGAGGCAATCTTGTTTAATTTTCTGTAATGAGCAGGATACTCTTTGGCATCACATGTTATCAACATTCTATGATCAGTAGAGAAACCTTTAACTAACATTTTAATTGTTGTCATTTGCTTTTTTTTTTAACAAGGGTTTGTTTGAAATAAAAATGCATAATGTGTTTGCAATGCATGTGATATTTTGCAACTGAATTATGTTTTTTATTCTAAATAATTACCCTTGAAGGGTTATCTTCACACCCAACACTAGGGACTAACTTGGAATCACCAGTACTTTTGAAATGCATGTGTCACAATATCGCAATAATAAGGATATTGAATTTATTGATATACATAGATACATAACCCACTCTGTTCTATTTCATTGTCACGTGTTGTTGATCATATAAGCACGTCCCCAATTACTTTTGATCAAGGGCATGTCTTAGGAAAGTTTAGAGCAGTGCTGTTCGTCAGGATATGAAGGGATACTTGGAACACAAGGAATTGCATTTAAGCTTCTTGTACATATGAGATGCTTCTTGTTTCAGGGAGTTTCCCTGAAGAGAGAGCATTGGGTGTGCCTGTGTGTGTTTTGTGTGAGAGGGACCTGGAGGTATTGCTTAAAGGAGTCTGACTAGTAGAGACAAAGAGTACACTTCCTAGAAAGGGTGTGTTATTTCAGGTAAGAAAGAAGCTATCCATTCTTTGTGAAAATTCACGTGATGATTCTCACACTGTTCTTTTTTTCTTAGTTCTGGACACTGTCTAGAATAGGTAGCTTCATGTAATAGTTTAAGCACAGACTTAAAGGTAGTTTTTAAAGTTACATATCCATTTTTTGACTCCATGAAATTTTTGGTGTCAATGCCCTTTAAATAATCATGAGCTACTGCTGATTTTTTAAAAATTGCAATTGATGAAAAAATATTAACAGCCATAAATGACGATTCACTTCTGACTGGTTAGTTTTTCCTGTCAGACACAATGGATGGTGCTTGTTCATATTTGTAAGATAAAAACAAATAAACATGGAATTTGCTTTTGATGTGTTGAAAAGAAAAATTATAGCATATACTATTATATCATATCCATTCAAATAGTCTGAAAGTGTGTTTTATGTCTGATGCCTATTTTAACATACAATTGGTCACATTTCACAAAATATGTTTAGTCTGCGAATGGACTGAATCAGGCCTTGAGGAACTGGCGCATATTAGTTTGAGCTGGGACAGGGTATTAAGAACTCCCTGACTGCAAATAAGTTTAAAAAGCAGTTAAAGTAAACATTATTCCAAAGTAAACATTATTTTTGTGAGTGTATTAAATATGACATCCATCTTTACTGGAGTTGTGTTGTTGCAAGCTTGTCTCCTACGTCCACTCCTATTTTCAACGTGTAATTCTGTGTGGCTTTTTTGTAAAAAGAGATTGTGAATAGACAGAAGGCTTAGTTATTCCAGTGGGCTCTCAAATAGAGTCAAAGGTTAATTCTTCTCTTCTCTAATAACGCATTATGTGCTGACATACAGTGAGCTCAAAAACAGAAGTAACAAGTGTACCCTTTAAATTGTAATCACATATAATGTTTTAGTGTATAGTTTAGACATAGAGTTTTTTTTTTTGTTGTTGCCCTGTTTCACTTCTGGAGTGGTCCCTCTAAAGTACTTTCAGAGACTTCTGGGGCATATGGGTTTGGTAGCAGTGCTTACACCACTCTGGTTGCTCCATATGAGACTCTAGCTTTGGCTCAGAGTACCTGCATGAGCATGATATAAGGGGTGACTGCAGGTTGACCATGACCATGTTGCAGTGCCCTCCTGAGTTATTTGAGCAATATTCAATACCTCCTCGCTGGTTTTTCTCTAGGGTCATACACTAAGTGTGTAGTCAACCCTTGCTCGCCACCTGCTCCACTAAAGTCAGTACAGGTTTCTTTCCCTGTTAGACAGAATGCTCAACGCCAGCTGTGCTATGCATTATTCCAGACTCCTCTTAGGATAAATGCATTTTCATCAGTGGGAGAGATCGTAGTAGTGGCACCTTATTGTCCCTGCCGACCTTGCTTCTTAGAACTCTGTACCCTCATGTCAGTCTCGCCCTGGTGGATTCCCTTACGGCAATATCTTGCTCCCTCTGCTAGGGTTTATGTTAACCGTGGAGGTTTATGAGGTCACAATTTCTGCATCATTGAGGCAAGACCCTAGGCCGCCACGAGTCTACGGTCAGTTTCCTTAGAGGAGAAAAAAATGACAAGACTCTCTAGTACTCTCTTGTACCCTCTTCGGAACTGATAGGTGGCAGCACTGACTGCCAAAGATGAAGGGATGTCCAGCTTGGTTGTGCCCCAGGCCTCTGGGATATGTTATGATGAATTTGCCCCTGGAGGCCACCCAAGTCACTTGCAAAAGTCCTGCATTCTATCCTTGAATAAGCCTTCCTTTAGAGGGACTTCTGGTCTGCGAAGGTTTTGTCACCAGGCACAGGATGGGCCGAGTGGTATCCCATGTTGCCTGAATAGGGAAAGGAGACAAATGTACCCTTGCCACAACATGAAGGTCATAAGAAAGTCTATGGATTGCATAGAGGTTGAGTGTCAGCTTCAGACCACCCCATAAAGAAGTTATGCATCCAGTTCCGCTTTTATCCCCATCATATGCAAAAATCATGGCCTTTATCGTTTCAAGATCATTAGCTCTTGCAAGTATATGTGAAGTTTGATTGGTTCAATCCAAAGTACGCATATAGTTAGCTCTGTTCGCTATTTGGGTAATGAGGGTTATGCAAATATCAGATGTTTTTGAAGCTTGTTTGTCCATTCCGAGTATGTTTGTATTTTTAGATGGGTAAGATTGTTATAATCTGGTTTTTAAAAGTGGTTATGCTTCATGATAATGTAAAGTTTTTTTAAAGACATGTTTTTCAATGTAAATTCTTTGCTGTGAATTCAAATCATTTTTGGAGTGTATTAAAAAGCTGAGTTTGTAAACGCTAAACAGCTTTAGGGTTTGTCTTATGAAAGGTAATCCACCTTTTTCACTCTAACCCAATACATCCACTGTTTGAATAATTTATATGACATTTATATGACAATGATATTTATATGTGACAAAGTTTATCTATTTGTTCTCTTCACAGACCATTACATTTATTCTTCTACATATCTGATGTACAATTTGACTTGTTTTACTTTTCATTTAACAATCATACATTTGGAAATTTTGTCATTTCAGCACCCATTGTTATCTTGTTTTTGGCACAAGTAACTCCATATATGCAGGACTTGTTTTTATATTGACACTCTTACTCACTCCCTCCCTTTCTCTCTCTCTCTCTCTCTCTCTCTCTCTCTTTGACTTTTTCTGTGGATAGCATGTTTGTGTCTATATTTCTGTATTTTGTTGTTCTAATAATAGGTACCAAAAATAGTTTTCTAAAATAGGATCAAACATATCCTTGATGTGTTTGTGTTCTTGCTTCCACAGCATGTTTTTTCAAAACCCACCCTTCATCATATTTTTAATTCAAGTTTGTCAAGTCCCCTTTGAGGGTGTTGAGGCTGGTGGTGGGTTGGTTATAGCCTAAAGTTTTTCCCATACAGTCTTTTATTTGAGTAAATAATGTGTGATGTTCAGAAAAAGGTGCTCCATTACAGAGTTTTTCTGTAAGTAGGCATCTGTGAAGTTTTGTTTTGATCTGTTATGGTTACTATTAAATGATCCTTTTATACGGTTGCAAATATTATCATTTTAATAATACTGTGAAAGTTTAGGACAATATAAGGCAGATCTACAGGGTTATTTAGTTCTTTTCTACACTTTGTAGTCATTCATGTCTTGTGGTATCACATGAATCTTAGTATGCCCATTAGTGCTGAATGACAGACTTCCACACTTCATTTAGCTATTGAGTAATCACAATTCATTTAATAATTGTTACCACATTTGCTGCTGAGTTATTTGCTGGTTTAGGTAAATCCTTGTCCTTGTCTTGTGATTTTTTTATGTATATCTAACTTGCATCTGGGCCTTTGCATCTGTCCAATGTAAGCCTAAAACTACAGAGATTTAGTTGCGCAGTGCTTAAAAGTTTGGTGCTTTGGAAGGTGGTTGATGTTTAAGCTAAAGACCTGGTGTCGTTTTGGTGTTTTTAACCTTTGCGGGGTATTCCCATTTTAAAAGAAATAAAAATAAAAATAAAAATGTTACTCTATAACACATTAACATATATGACTTATCTTAAATTCAAACAATATAGAAAACATATCTTGAATTATTGCAACCAGTCCCCACTAGAAAAGAATATACACTTGTATCATTTTTGTTCTTGTAAAAAAGGGTTAAAGGAGTTCTTAGGAAGTAGTTCCAAACAAACAGGAAGTCAGAATTCTTAAACAGGAAGATACAAGGATAGACTGTTGTTGAAGTTAGCAATGATTATTCTGTTTTGGACAGTTTTTTTTCATTATGTTTGCAGTGAGGATTATCAGGTGCAGTTTCAAATTTCATCACCAATTATGTTAAACAGCCATGTTTGTTTTTTTTATTTAGAGAAACATTTAAGAGTATGCTTTTTGGGAGTAGTCAATATGCCAGTTGTTTTAGTATGACTCAACTATTTTTAAGTGGACAGTCTCTTCCTTGTCCTGAACCAGAGGTCTCAAACTCAATCTCTAGAGGGCTGCAGCCCAGCGCTGTTTCACTCTTACTTTAATTTAACACATCAGTTTACACTAATTTAAGCTCTTCTGGGCTTGTTTGAAGCAACTGTTGAGTCTTTGAAACAGCATTGCAACAAAAACCAACATGACCTTAAACTGAACAAATGTCCTTTTATGCCCACAGAATCAAAATCTCACTCTTCATTTTTACAAAATGTTTAAATGACTATTAACATTTTTGGAATGTTTTATAGGTAGCCCTATTCAACAACACAGACTTCCTGACAATGTTTCAATGGGTTTTAGGCATTCTTGTTGGCTATGCAATCTTGTTGCTTCAACAGGCCGGCTGAGTACTGAATTTTACCCAGCTATGAATTGCACCTGTTATTGACAGAGTATGATGGTTTGCCAGTCAAACACATCTGTCCATAGCCTGATAATCTTCTCATTGACAATGTAGATATCTCTGTTCTGGCTCATAATAAGCAACCTCTGGATCTTGTCTGTTATTTAGCAATTTTTTATTTAAATAGTTATTTGTTTTGTGTACTGTCCTGTGTGTTTATATCTTGAGTCATTCCTCCTGGCTGCACTGAACGGCAAGCTTGCTAGGTACTCACTCTCACTCTAAGAAGTTTAAAGGAGCTGGCCTAATTATAAATTAGTCGCTGTTTAGAAGGCAAAATTTGGGAATCTTGGATCACATTGTGGCTGTCTCTGAAAAATGGGGATTTAAAAATGTATATGCATGTTTTGAAACTTTCATTGTTCCTTTTTTGTTACACAGGCGTATATAGACAGTCATATAATCAGCAACATTTTTATTTGTCAGTTCATTTCAGATGTTAGATTTTAAAAATAGAGCTTGAACTAGTGCCGTTTCCTTAGCCAATTTTCTTGACTTATATTTTGAGAATTTTTTTATATATATATATTTAGTTAGTTTAAAGTGAATTTCCATGTAAATTAGACTGTCCACCATGGCTTCAGTGTGCTCTGCTAGTGATTTTATGTAAAGGAATGGCCAATCAAATTCAAAGATGAGCCATAACTTTTGAGTTTATTGCTTACTTAAGCATATCTAACCGACAGTCACAAGTGTCCAACAAATTGCAGAAGAAAAGCTTTTTTTAAAATAAAG
Organism: Danionella dracula; assembly: GCA_900490495.1. NCBI lineage: Eukaryota > Metazoa > Chordata > Actinopteri > Cypriniformes > Danionidae > Danionella > Danionella dracula. The sequence continues at coordinate 2,176,447 of UELW01000578.1, forward strand.
TCATGGTGCTCTTTTTCCAGATTAAATTGTTTGTAAGTAGATTATTTGTGTTAAAAGACAACACAAACAAAAATGTTTCATCTAGAAACTAAACGTATTATGCTTCACTCCAATTAGTTGGTAATCATTTTATAAGATTTTCCCTTTCCTCTTTCTTTGTCACCCCACAGAGCAGGCTTCATAGGCACTTGATCTTCAAAGACAGAACCCAAGCACCTGGTCCTCTATTGCTCTTTGTCGCATTGTGGTTGGTCTTAAAACAGCTTGATGTATATATATTATTTTTTACTATTACCCTATAACTAAGTAATTTATAAGGAAATTATACCAATTGAGTAAGATTGTTTTCACACTATTCGTGCTCATGTTTGTGTTCAAACATCCTCCAAAACAGATTTTGCATGATAGGGCTAATACATCGTGTTTTTATTGGCTTTTGGCATTGATTTCACAATTATTTTACACTAGAACCAACAAAAGATATCTAGCATTATTATTTATCATGACACCAGCAAGAATCTGTAGACATTATCTACACAAAAACAGAGGAGCTGAGCTTCTCCCTTTGATTACTATTTGTGTTGCTCATACTATCTGTCTCACTCTGCTTTGCTGGTTAGTCACTCAAGGCTTGAGTTTCAGCTTCAATCTGCACATTCCTGCTGTAACGGTACATGAGCTCAGGCTCCTTTACTGGAAGTCTGAGCTATTGCATTTTTAGCCTTGTCTTATTTTGAAAAAGTATTTGAACTCTCTTTATACAGTATCATAAGGGAATTATATTTGCCTAGAAGTAAAAATATACCTTTTATGGGAATTAAGATCTGAATTTAATATGCTTGGAGAACTTCGTGGTGTTGGAATTTGGTGATCAAGCTATTTTGAAACAGGAATCTAGGTAGGGCTTATTGGGAAACTTCTGTGATTTAAATTCCATTCCTTGATGGATAATATCACATATTATTCTGTATGCATGAACAAAACCAGGATTTACGATCACAGTCTCCTGTGGAGGTTTTGAAAACTAAGCTCCAATTATTAATAAGGCTTATTTATGTTGTTGCCTGGTAAATCATAGGCTTGGTTAAGATCTAACAGAACGCGCCTGAGAAGAGTCTGACTTTAGCTCCCCAAGTTCCCATGCCCTGCACATTCATGAACTCCTGAGTGCTCGGATCACATTTAACACAGTTTGTCCTTCTGTGATGAAAGAACACATGCTCGTAGAACCATTGCTTCTTTATAGACACCATTCCTGTGAAAGCTGATGGAAGTGAGAAGCAATGTTTGCTGAGTGTGTTTCTCAGCACTGCGTCTGCTCCAATCTGAGTGAGACATCCATCTGTAATCCGAGTGTCCCAAGCTCATATCACATCTTTCACAGCATGCATTTACTTTACATGACCACTCAGTCTTACTGTTTGGTAATTACAAGTGAAAACACAGTGGCCACACACACACATAACCAGTGTTTCCAGCTATAGAGAACCCTACATTTTCTACAGATGAGATAAATCAATGTCCTGTGTTCAATATGTTTTTTTTTTTCTTCTTCTAGAAATCAATCTCAAAACAGAGGTAATGTCAAGAGAAATATTCAAATGATGCAGATGTTTCTAGTTGTCATTCTCATCTTTAGTGACTATTCTCTAAAGAAAGTTTCTGGTCTGTGATGTGCTTAAACACATATTTACTGCTCTGCCAGAGCTGTTGACGTAAATGACAGATAATTAGGTTTACTTAAGAAATTACATGGTGACTATGTTCCTAAACACAAATCGAGGTCACTGTTTGATTTCTGATAAAGTGCGGAGTGAAAATTATTATGTTTAATGATGAAAATTTTGATAATGATATTGATTGTGGGACGTAACGAAAAAAAAAAAGAGAATAAAGAACTATTGCATGTATTATTTCTTTTGTGTGTGTGCAGGCACACTAACACACCTCTGAAGCCAGTTCTCTCAGTCAGAGTGCGTCTCAAATGTTGGTGCTGATTCTAAGATTACAACTATATATTTTTAAATCTGTGACTGCAGTTAGATGTATCTAGATTACCCATTGTTCAGCTATAAGTTACTGGACACAGTGGGTTAGTGGAAGTGTGTAATCTTTACGTTTGATAATAAAAAATCCTGTTAAATGTTTTATTTCTTTAATCCAGCTTTGAAATTAACTTAAATTTAATCAAAATTAAAGCACTTATTAGAAGAGACATTAATAAAGTGGATACTAGATCAAGTTTTTTTAATAAGTGATTTATAAACATAAATTAATTATAAGGAAAAGTTAAGAATAAATGTTTAAATAAATCGTTATTTCAATCATTACCAAAATAATTGATAATTATTGATTATAAATTGTAATTCAATTTTACCCTTAATTGAACAGTTATACCAGATGTTTTAAACTAAGATAAAAACATCATGGTTCACTGTGTCGAAAGCTGCTCTTAAACCAAGAATGACAAAAACTGCATAACCGTCAGAGTCCATCAGAGTATCATTATTAGTGTTGTTTTGTGAAAAGCCTTAAAACCAGATTGAACCCCTTCAAATACCTCACATAGTCCTGATCGACATAACTTTAATGCAATCTTTTAAGTCGAAGTTTTATAAATCAAAGCATCTATCCTACTTCACCCACTTATCTGGGGCTGAGTCATGAGGGTAGTTGCAAGGAAGCCCTCACCACTTCCTCCAGCTCTACCTGGGGAATACCAAGGCATTGTCAGGCCAATCCAGACACATAATATCTCTGCCACATCATTAGCATCCTCCTGGCTAGACATCACTGATCTGAAGGCAGCAAAAAATGTTTTGCAAATAAATTTTGTGCATCTGTTTGATGTGTATATAAAATGATTAAAAATATATACTTTACCTTCACTAATTATGGACTAATGAATTCTAGCCAGAAAGGGATGTGTATAAGCTTTTTGGTTCTTTTAACAATTTTTTTTTTCATCTGCAGCTATTCTTTGAAGGAAAGTTTTATAAAGTGTCAGTTTGTCCTTTTTTATCTTGCTCCTTCAGCCTCTGTCATTGTATAAAAAGTGGTGTGTGTGTGTGTGTGTGTGTGTGTGTGTCTCATCAAGGCTAATGTTCTTTGTCTTAAATAAACCACTTCCTGCCAAATGGAAACAAAATCTATTTATATCTCGAAATGTCCTAGTTTTAGCTTCGCTCAAATTACTCCTTAGAATACTTTTTGTCTTTTTAACTCTCCCACCTAGTGCATCACATCCTGTTACACGAAAACTCTTGTGTAATAGTGGGACTGTGTAGTAAAATGATTAATGGAACCTTGTTGAATAAGTTTACTGACAAATTTACTCTCTTTTTTTAATTAATTTGGAAAGTTGTAATAAAATTGTTCTTATATTCAACAATACTCATTATAAACTTCATACAATTTCATGCATTTTTACCCCAAAATCAAGTTATTTTCAAACTTTGTACATATATACCTGATTACCTGATTAAAGCATATTTTCTGAAGAGATATTTATTGAGCTAATGTAAAACAAACAACAACAAAAAAACATTACTATTTATATTTTTCAAGATATATATATAGAATTTGTTGATTGGAATATTAAGCCTGGAAAACAATTTGATATACTGTTCACTGTTTTTTTTTTATGTTGTGTTGTCCTAAAGCTCATTTGAGGTCACCTCTGAGAACAAGTGAGTTCTATGCAAAAGCACATATGTAAATTAGAGAGGACAAAGACATCTGGCACACAAATATGGTTATGCAATCTGATGGGGAACACAAGCAGGTCATCATGCAAATATTCGGAGAATACCTTATTTTGTAGAAATTTGTTTGGATGCATTTGCATGGAGATGGATGCAACGCGTGAACATTATGACACAGTATTGATATTATTTATGAAAATGAAAATGCATGAAAACGTATTGCATTTTTAAATTTTTTTTTTTATTATTATTTTTAGAATTTTCTTAACTGTTTTAACCAACAATGCAAAGTAGTGTCTGCAATTTAAGGCGTTTTAAAGCCTGGAAATGTGCCCTGTTGTGCTTGGTAGTCTTTATCTAAATTGCCTACATATTTACATTTTATCTGTAGCAGAAGGAAATTGTTATCAGTTATAGTTTTCTCCTATTGTGTCTTGTCTGACAGTTAACTTGCATAAAAGGAAATAATGGAAATTGTTTATTGTATTCACAGACCCATGCTTGATGGTCATCCCTCCATGTTCAAGTGAAGCTGACCGCTTCAGTTTAGAAGCACTCCGACACATTCACAAGCAACTTGATGATGACAATGATGGAGCCATTGAAGTCAATGAGAGTGTGGAGGTGAGGAAGAATTGCAAAGAATGTATTTGCTAGACGAGGTTTGTTTCTTGAAGTGTGTGCAGGTTTCTAAATGTGAAGGGGTCATAGGGCTTAAAAACAGGTCAATGATGCCTAAGACCACCAGACACCTCAAAGGGCAAAGTTTGCAGTGGTTCTTGCTTCTTGCAAGAGGCATTGACACATGAGTACTCAAACAGTTTGTGTGGTTGTGCTGGTGTCTAAACAGGAGAAAGGTTTGTAAAGTAGTAATACTCAAAAAAAAAAATGTTAACTTAGATTTTTTTAAGGAAAAGCTCCTCAGAAAATTGACAAGTCAATTTTGTCATCTCAAAATGTACTCAATGAACAGTTTTTAATTGCTGCAATGTATCATTCTGACACAGATTGATAAACTATTTTTATTTACCGCAAATAACTGGCTTTCTTAACAAAAGGGAAACATAGACATGTAGTGGATTAAAGCCGTTATCCAAAGAGCACCCATGCCTTCAAGTCCTGCTCCCTGCCCACTATTACCATGATTAGACATAGTTATCTGGTTTAACCGGTACGTTAATTTCCTCAAAGTTTTTTTTTGATCACTCAGCATAGTTCACGTAGTTCCTACTAACCCCTTATTGCACATATACACATTTTCTTTGTCTATTAACTTTTAATCAGAATCCAGGTATTATTTGGAGTGAGCAGGGATTCGACCAGTAATGCTGGGTCGATGTAAATTCTTGGTATGTATAGTAACCGGTGGTACTAACCACAGACGGTCTGTATTACACATGCATACAGGCTGTATTTTTATTTAATACCATGAGGGACAGTGCAAGGATGTTGCCGAGTCAAAACACCTGCACTATTCGGTCTGCTGCACAACATGGATTGAATTTGTTTATGCCACCATATTCCACTAATTAAACTCCTCTTTGCTTGTTTGAAGATAGTGGTGTTTCTGGTTAAAACAGGGTTCATGGTGACAACTTAAGGCCCGTCTGGCTTGTCTGGAAGCTGTCAATCATCTTTTGTAGGGGTCTGATTTGCTACCATGATTAGGATCCCACCCTCTTAAAAAAAAGAGATATTTTCTTTCACAGCTGAGATATAAAGACTGTAGAGTGCATTTCATTGCTGAATAAACTAAACACATTTTTGAAAATATTTGCTTTGAACTGTCAAAAAAAAATCTCCTCATCCTGCACTAGAGGTAGTAAACAAAACGATCTCCGTCTGCAAGTTGTACATAAGAACAAGCATCATTTTTGGCGTTCAGCATTTCCTTCACTTTCTCACTCAACAAAATGATTCAAAGTTAGAAGTGTACATTGTCTCTTATATGCTTTACAGCTTTCTTTCACCAATATATAGTGCTCGTTGTATAGGTGACAATATAATGTGTATGTTTTAAGTGACTGATTCTGCTCATGGCAGGTGCGCTAGGGTTGTGGAAGAGTTTCAAGAAGAGGCCCAAGAATTTCTCTTCCTTACAGCTAGTGGAAGAGGTTTCCTCTTTCAGGACACAGCACATTCCTGACTCTCTCTCTCTCTCCCTCCCTCCCTCCCCCTCTCTCTCTCTCTCTCTCTCTCCCTCCCTCCCTCCCCCTCTCTCTCTCTCTCCCTCCCTCCCCCCCTCTCTCTCTCTCTCTGGGTTTGAGTGCGAGACTAAATAAACCAACATGACTTATTTTCAAAGATCTTACCTTATGTTAATAAAATGTTAGTATTTGATTGTCGTTTTGAGAAAACGCATTTTAATACTCTCTGCATGTTGCTCTAATGAATCAATCAAAATGTATTTATGTATATATGTTCATTTTGTGAATGCCTCAATGCATCATCACAAATACAAAGTCATTTTTGAGTAACACTCATTTGATTGTTTCATGGGACAATGGAAATTTCAGCATGCAATTAATTAAAAACATGTTCCTTTTGAAATAAAAAATGCATACCTGTCTTTATTTAGTCTTGTTATGGTGGACATTGTAGAATTACAGATAAAATGACAAGTTACCAGAAATATGTAAAGGGATTTGCTTAGTTCCATCAAAGAGTTGTCACCTTTCTTAAACGAAGGTTAGTAGAAAAATCCTGTCATGCTTTCAGTAATTCATGCAACTGTAATACAAGAAGGGTTGACTCTTTTTGTCAATTCTCTTTGGCTAAACTATTAACCAAATATTTTTTTTTCAATGATGCTGCTCAAGCAAGGGTGTCCAAACTTGCTAAAATATGTAGTGTTATGACCCACCAGGACTGGATTTAGAGATGTCTGATGCAGGGTCTTCATAAAATTGTAACAGGTTTTTGTTCTCAAATTAAAATATTTGCATGCTTATTTTTGAATACATTTTTACATTAGCTTATTTCAGTCCATTCCACTTTATTTACCTTGTAAATTTTACAAACTGACTTCCCAAGTTCAAAAAGGAATAAAAATGGCTAAAATTCATAAACACGATAAAATAACAAGAAAGTGAAGATCAGAGGGCCACATGACTCACACATTGAGTTAAAAGAGTAAAAATAGGTTTCATACCCTCATGGAAAAGAAAAAGCAGGCATTGATTTGCAAACTGTAATTTTCATGTTATCTAAGATTTCATAGCATTCCGTTTTCCTGCTGCAGTTTATCATCGAGGATATGAAGCAGCAGCAAACCAATAAACACAGTAACCTGCACCGAGAGGACCAGCACATCACAGTGGAGGAGCTCTGGAAGAGCTGGAAACTCTGTGAAGGTAAAGCAAAGATTGCACCAAAAAATTCCTATTAGAATCAGTTTAGTGAGAGTAATTCAATTTACATGTGAGATTACAATGAGTAAGAAACAAAAGAAGGCCCATTCGAAAACTCTGATGAAGAAAGACACAGTAAAGAACGCTTGACTTTGGTTTGGTTGAGCCAAAACCTAGCAGCTCTATTCCACGTTGACCATCTTTCTCTATAGGCATGCTCACTCACACTTTACTTTTTTATCATAAGCACACAGGTACCTTGATGTAAAATAAATACAGCTGCCAGAGTCTTTTCTTTTAAATTGTAAACTTTGCAAGCAGGCTAGAAATGAACTTTTGATTACCCAACAATGTAATTTGAACTGTACATTTGACAAGTTTTGTTTTGATCTTGACACCAAATCTAAAGAAAGATTACGTTTTCTGAATTGTTAATTAGTTTTTGGCAAAAACATAAAAGGATTGAGAACCAACAACTTGATGCTGATTTGATGAGACTTCTGTCAATCAAACTCCTGGAAACTGCAGTAACTTTTATTTATGAAAAACACAATAGCAAAGTCACAGCATCCTTCAACCAATGTATTCCAGTGCTGATATGGTCACTATGACTGCATAAAAATGTTTCAATTCTTCTAGCCTTATTTTTACCAAAAAAAAAGTTATATGAAGTGCTTGTCATGATTGACTGAAGCCTCATCTAATCAGTGCCAGGTTTTCGGTTCTCAAATGGCACATAACCTTTTCATTTGGGCAAAAATGTTGTTTTCTGAGTTGTTAATCTTTTTGCGTTAGCATGGAGTGTTTTCCTCATAAGCGTAAATTGTTTTGTTTGAAAATAAAGATGGCTAATATGTTAAAATCTTTTTATATTATGGAGGTCTAATATTATGCACTGATTTAAGATCAGTTCCAAACTGAAATAATATCGCCTAACACTACTGAAATCATGGAGATATGATCTTGCCTGAGGCTATGAACTGGCTTAGGGTTGTACCCAATGTTTAATCTAGCCTTCGTCCCATTTGTCTATGTGTATAATTTGAACTGGTTTGCCCCATGGCCTGATATACTGGCTTGGCCATCTTTCTGAGTAGAAGTGGTAGAGCTATCAGGTTGACTGATTACTAGAATTTCATACAGGAGTTACTTTTTCTGTGAATGGCGTGTATTCCTGGATATGTGATATACAAATCTAGGACATGGCACACTATTCAGAGAGCATCTTCTTTTTCATGGGCTCAACTCTGTTCTTGATTTGGATTACTTAGCAGATGATTTAGTAAATCTTGGTTTGTTTGTTTTTTTTTTCAGTGCACAACTGGACATTGGATGATGTTGTGGATTGGCTGAAGGAATCAGTGGAGCTCCCGCAGTATGAAACAAATTTTAGAGAGTTTAAAGTCGATGGCAACACTTTACCTCGGTAAATCAACTCAGCTCTTTCATAATTATCTGGTGTTGTTTTTATCTGAATTACACCCTCACATGTTTTATATCATAATAAAGAGTGGAGGAAGACCCAAGGTATTTTTTAAAATGCTAGCCTTTTAGAGAGATAAGAATGTGTTGACAGTTTTGTGCTGAAACTGTGAACTGTAGGTTTAAAAAAAGGGTGGTGCTTCCCCCTAGTGGTGAAGAGATGTCAGTAGACAGACAGTGGAGACTAGTGTGTAGAGGTGAAGAGGGGTTAAGGTATTGGGTTTCCCTCCATGGCTACTTGTCTATGACTCATGAAATGATGTCACAGCATCAGATCACCTTTCACCTACAGCTATGCCCAGAATCTGGGAGGCATCACATGTGATCTGGAGAACTCTCAGTCTTTTGAGCTTAAATTTACAAATACTATTTTATTTGGAAATAGTTTTAATTTGCAAAAAAAAATAAAAATCCCTCATTTGGATTGTTGTGTGTTCTTTCTTTTACAGAATAGCAGCAAACGAACCTTCGTTTATGTCAATGCAGCTAAGGATATTAGACCAACGGCATAAACAGAAATTAAATCTAAAAGCATTGGACGCTGTGCTGTTTGGACCTCCACTACGTAAGTGTAGTCAGATTAAACTGCAATAATCCCATAGATTAAATCTTATTCCATACTATAATGAATGAAATAATAAAAAAATATTATTTTGAAACTATTTGTAAGGAAAGGAATAATGAATTTGACTGTCAGTAAATAAAGGGTTGGTATATAGTTATGTTAATTACTTTAACAGTACTACCTTTTATTGATTAGAGATTAAATTGTGTGGGGCGCAAAGTTTAATTAAGCCAGATTGCATTAGAAGACCAAGACATAGATTTTAGGTTTTTATGTCATGAATAGACTCTAAAATATTTGTTTGTTCAGTCTTTAAATCTTAATGTAGATGACATCACAGGATTACGTAAAATTTTTGAAGGCAATTTCAAATAAAAGGTAGAATACACAAACTGTTTTAATTGAAATTAAACTTAAAAATAAAACCATTTTTGATGGTGTTGAAATACTACATATCTCAAGGTTAATTAAACATTTTTAAAATAAACTTTTTTTTCTTGAAAAGTGTTCAGTGTTGTATTCAAAATGTAAAACTTGCAATAAGCAATCTTAGCTATTTCTGTTATTTGTTTTAAAACACTGAAAAGCAATAGTAATTATAATTCTATTTTTACATTTTTACATAAGTTAGTCTCTACAATCTTTTTGTTTGTTTGATAATTTATCAAAATTGCATTTCTTATTCTGACATCAAAATTTTCATTTATTTAAAAAAAGTTTAGAATGAATCAAAATAGTGACATTTTTCTTAAAATTCTGTTTATTTCTCAAGTCTTTCTTTTTTTTTAATACTTTTTTGTTTGTGAATTCAGACTTTTTTTTACAATTTTGAATTATTAGAAATAAGACACTGATGGTTGTTGATGCAAACTATTACTGAGCCAAACAGATATCTAGTCTTGAATTTAGCTAAATGCATAACATAGTTTGTAAATCAACCAGTTTGTCTGTTCAGTGCATGTACAGGCCTGTTCTGTACGACCACGTTTGCAGTTTCTTTGTATTTTATTTCATTTTTGATCGTTCATCTAATATATTCTGTAGTCAGATTCAAGCTTGTCTGTTTATTTAGTAATTATTTTTAAAAAGGAGTCTGAAAGCTGTACCAAAACTGATCCCCTGTCCCCCTCCTCTAGGTCACCACCATCACTGGCTGAAGGACTTTATATTGATGATTTCCATCATCATTGGTGTGGGTGGCTGCTGGTTTGCGTACATGCAAAACAAATCATCTAAAATCCACATCTCCCGCATGATGAAAGATTTGGAGAGTCTGCAGAATGCTGAACTGAGCCTTTCAGAACTACAGAGCCGGTGAGGAAAAGAGTACAGTGTTTTCCTAGTTAATATGAGCTTGCCTCTTCTGTTTAATTTAATAGTTTGAAAGACATAACATTTCACTTGTTATTTCCGAGTACCCTCAAGGGAATGATTCATACACAACAGAATATTGTGTCATTTTTTAGTTTAAAGGGGTGATTGTGTTTATGCTCTGTAAAGAATAATAAGTGTAAAATGTCAGTTATTAAGAACCTAAAAAAAGTATCCAAATCTTATTAAGAGGGGGAAAATGTAATTTTAAAGTTAAAGAATACCTGAATGTGGATGTTGGTATGATATGTAAAACACAAGTGCTTCAGAAGTGAGTTGAGCTTTGCTGTGTTCGTATCAGGCTGGAGAAGGCTCAGGAGGAGAATCGGACAGTGGTAGTGGAGAAGCAGAACCTGGAGCAGAAGATGCGAGATGAGATCAGTGGTGCGAAGAGAGAAGCCAGCAGACTCCGGGAGCTCCGAGAGGGAGCTGAATGTGAACTTAGCAGACTCAAGTATGCTGAAGATGAACTTGTTCAGGTAGGCTTTGAAAAAAATCAAAAAATCTGTGCAATGACGTACACTATACTGTGAAGGAGTTAAGTTAAAATGTGATCCTAACTCTGTGTTAAAAAAATAAAAATTCTAGGACGTTCCAAAATGAGTGTAAACTAATTTTCCCACTCCTCCTAATCTCACACCTAATAATCCCTCTATTAGGGCTGTGCAAGTAATTTAATTATAATTTAATTGATTAATGATCACAAAATCAGATTTGGGCCTTCACTATCATAAAAACTATATAATTTAGAAAAAAATATTATTTGGATTTTTATGTATATTATTCCTGCACGTGCGCATTAACTCACTGCTGAAGCTCATTTAGGGGTAGCAATTTCCAGCATGTTTTTATTGTGACAGCATTTTCTGGGATTTCCACCTACATTGTTTCACGGCAGCAACAGATCTATGCGTCTAAAACACACATTCTTCAGGTAAAGGTTACAAAACATAGTAATGTGGATGATAGCAGAGAGGAGCGCTCCATACAGGACATAAGTAAAATGTTTTTTAATGATATGGGCTTGAATTTTTTTTTTTTTTTTTTTTTTTAAGAATTAGTTTAGATAAAAGCTTCAGAAACAGTGGATATAACAGTGGTGCACGAAACTGACAGGCGCTCACTAGTGTGCTAGCATGCTGATTTTAGCATGTTGTGGTTTTGATGGAGAGAACTGAAGCACTGTCAAGAGGTTAGAAGAAGTCTCACTTTTTTTAGTGCAATACAATCTCTGTGTTTGATGATAAAAAAAAATTGATGTTGTGAAAAAGTTTTTCTTATTTAATTCAAGCATTAAAATTCATTCATTTGTTTTTATTAACTTATCATTTGTCATTTACTGCAGCTAATAAATTATTAAATGGGACTAAATGCGTTTTTACTTGAAAGCCCATAGTATTTTATTCTATTGTGTTTTTTCATATAGAGACATTACAGAGTGTAAATTAGATCACATTAGATCAGTTATTTTTTTTAAACATCTCTACATATGACCAAATAGTAATTTAAATAGCATATTTCCAAAGACAAGCTAAATATTTGAAAATTATTATGATTGTCAATTATTTCCTAAATTATCATGATCATCATAATCAAGCAGCTCTAATCTGCATTCTAATTGGCTCTCTGAGCAGCTACCCATGTTCCTTGTGCACAATGTGTGTGCAGTGTGTTAGGTGAAGATTTTATATTTTGGATTACAGCCAAGAATTATGAATAGCAGAAATGTCTTGCATGTTGAACATGTAACCGTCCCCCCCAATAGTATTCACGTCCACTCTTTTCTGGTCAATAAAAATTTGGTCGCATTTCGTCAAGTTTTCTTCATAACAGAGACATATTTAGCTCGCCCACATCTCATTGTCGTCACCAGAAAAAGTTGCGTCAACAAAAGCATTTGGTTTTCGTCATCATTTACAAAACCACTGGATAGGAAACTGAACAGGAAGATGACAACCAGGAGAAGAAACACAACAGGAACACAGGAAGAGATGATTCAGATGCTCTCTCAGGTAAGTAATCAGGTAGATAATCCAAATAGACAGGTGAACGTGAATCTAAAGTTTGAGTAAGGACTGTGCCCAGATGAGGACGTGAATAGCATCAATGTAATTATGGTAAATCGAACCAACAAACAAATAATCGAATGGCAGTGCTGACTGCAGGAGGTACCTCAATGAGGTTATGATTACTTTAAGTTGGAGAATCTTTGATTGCTGTGGATTGGTGCATATCTTCAGGTGAATTGAGAACCAAAAAATCTGTAGTGGTCTCCTTAATGTTGTCTTCTTTTTTTACCACATAAATCACCGTTAAATTGGCTCAGAACGTACTATTAAAACTAATCCCTAACAGACTCAAACCAAGTAACCTGTATACATACAAAATTTGAAACCGCACAAACAGTGGCCATTATAAGACCACACAAAAAGGGAAAAATGCTATTAATAACAATCAGACAACAAATTGGCAATAATTGATAATGCTAGAAGTTGGTCAAATATTACAAACTCTATTGTTTTAATGTATGTGTTTATTTTTGGGTATTCAAGGTACGAGTGGCCTTAAAGAGAGCAGAGAAGCAGATGCAGTCTGACTGGTCAGTGCCTGAAGCTCTGCAGATGTGGCTTCAGCTCACACATGAGGTGGAAGTTCAGTACTACAACATTAAAAAGCAGAGCGCTGAGCTGCAGCTCACTGTGGCAAAGGACGAGGTGAGTGCTTTTTCTCTCAAACACATGTCTAATGTCATAAAACATGTAAGACTCATGGGAAGTTGTTCCTGAAAATGTTATTTTCATCATCATGGAAAATGATTCAAAAGTGGCTTTTTCTGCCATTGTTTACTATTTGATTGCTGAAATTTGATTTTGCATCCCAACATGATTTGGTGTGTCTATATGATCGAATTACTTTTGTAAATGTTTGTTCTTTGTGTGTATGTGCTTGAGATCAATACAATTAAAAGTTATGCTTAATTTTCATTTGGAAATGCCCCTACTTTCTTCCTCTATCAGCAACTAACTGAAATGAAGCTGAAAGTTTTCCCCTTCAATTTAGATTTCAAATGATGTGGTTAAATTACTTTTTAACTGCATGGTTGGGTTCGCAGTGGGTTGTTTGCATCTGGAATGAGTCACCAGCAGTTAAGCTAAAGTAATTAGCTGTTGTAGCCGCGGGAGAGATGAGCTTGCATTTGGAACGAGCTGTAATTGAGCAGATCACATTGCACTGCTGCAGTTCCCTGCAGGATCATTACATTTTCATTACTAAAGTCTTTTAATGATGTCCTTTTTGTTGTCTAGTGTTTTTTAGCGTTAATAGTGGAGATTGGTCCTTGTGAAATAAATCATATAATTTGCAAGAAAGTTAATGTAAAATATTACTTGTTTACCAATGTTCTCATGTAATCTCAAATTGTGTATTCTTTGTATAAACTGTATTTAATTTTAAGGAACATTGCTTTTTGTTGAAAATTGCCAATGACATCATCACTAGTAGTTTTCTGTTAGTGAAGTTTAATTCCCTGGTTCTGAATTGCACTTTTAGCAAAGTTTTGCTTACAGTAGGTCATTAGCTGCTTGTACTGTCTGGTGAGACGATGCAAATCAGGGCTTAGCGCATCTCAGGGTTGCTTCTCGGATTAAATTGGTCTTTATCTGGGCTAAAACTGGGCCCTCAAAGCCTTAAAAAAATGCTCAATCCTCTAGGAGCCAGATGAGGCTTGTAACTATAGAAACTAAAGACAAAAAGTGGTATTAAAAGGGAAACTTATCATTTTGCCCTGAGATGCTTCAGGTGTAGCAAAAGTCAGTGCTAAGCTATGCTTAAAAATAAAATAAAGTGCTTCAATGGTTCAAATTTATTTTAAAAGCTAAAATTTAAATTAACATGGGTTTTCAAATATACACTATATTTTGAAAAGCATTTGCTCACTCATCCAAATCGTTTTAAACAGGTGTTCCAAGCACATTCTTGGCTACAGTTTTGTAAAATCAAGCATGTAGGCGTACAGACTGCTTGTATAAGTATGGTTAAAGAATGGGTTGCTCTCAGGACCTTTATGAAGTCCAGCATGGAACTGTGATTGGATGCTACCTGCACAACAAACCCAGTTGTGACACTTCCACATCAACTCAATTACGAAGTAGTGAGCAGGCTAATATAACAGAGTGGGGTCAGCGAAAGTGAGGAGGTTGCCAACTCTCTTCAGTCAGTCACTACAGACATTATGACATTATATGAAAAGGGTCATCTAACCTTCATATTAGTTTTGGAACATTGCTTTGACAGCTTGATTGAATGGGTTTCCATGACCAAGTATTGTCTGATGCAGTGGGTCAAAACACTGGAGAAACATTCTCTGGAGAGAAAAGTCATGCTTTGCAATCCCACAATCTGATTAATGAGGCTCGGTTGGGTTGTTGCCAAGAGAATGGTTCTTGTCTGACTGCGTTGTGGCAAGTGTAAAGTTTGGTGGAGGGATGTTAATGGGAGTTGGGCTTGGCCTCTTTATTCTAGCGAACAATTCCATGCTGTCAATTTTGTGGTAGCGCCTTCCTCTTCCAACAGTACTGTGCACCAGCATATAAAACAAGGTCCATAACCTGACTGGCTTGCTCAGAGTTCTGACCTCAATTTGATAAAACACCTTTGGGATGAATTAATCTAACATTATTGTGTGACCTTACACATGTTCTTCTGGAAAAGTGGTCAGAAATGATCAGAAAAACACATCTTAAACCTTGTGGACAGCCTTCTCAGGAGAGTTGAAGCTGTTATAGCTGCAACTTGTGGCTACAAAATATTGAACCCTATGCATTAGGAATAAGATGTAATTTATATACGTTTATATTTGAGTCGAAGCAGGTGAGGAAATGCTTTTGGAATTTTGTTGATTTACTACGTAAATAATACGTAACTGTAAAATGAACTATGTTCAGGATCAAAACTAAATTTACTAAGCCATGAGATCTTTACTGTGAATGAAGGGTACAAGTATACCATGAGCACAACATTCATAACGTTTACTCTTCTTCATTGAGTCTACTCGCTGTACTGTTGGCCTTTAGTCAAACTACAATTTATCTGTGAACTCAAATAGCTCACTCAACTTACATGTAAGTCTATGCCCAAGGCATACATTCCAATGCTAAAAAAATTAAGACGTGGGATTTGAATGGCCATAAAGTTTCCACTTAGAGGTTCCAGCAAGTATCAAAATCTGTCTGACACAAAACTTGAATAATAACATTCCCTCTTTTTCTCATTCATTATTTATTCTGTGTTATTTACAGGCTGAAAAGATTAAGAAGAAAAGAAGTTCTGTATTTGGCACTCTCCATGTTGCCCATAGCTCATCACTGGATGAAGTAGATCACAAAATACTTGAGGCCAAGTAAGCACATGTGATTTCTTTACAAATATGGCTCTTGGTAGAATCTCTCCACAATCATGTTTTTTTACTTTGGTTTCCATTTGCTTTAGAAAAGCTCTATCGGAGGTCACAGCATGTTTGCGGGAGCGTCTGCACCGATGGCAGCAGATTGAAAAGTTGTGTGGCTTTCCAGTGGTCAATAACTCTGGACTCCCCAGCCTCACTGCTTCCCTGTACGCTGACCACAGCTGGGTGGTAATGCCACGCATGTCTGTGCCACCTTACCCAATAGCTGGAGGCGTCGATGACCTGGACGAAGACACGCCACCAATTATTTCACAATTCACCTGTAGGTGTCTCTTTTAAAAGCAGTCCTTTGAACCAAGTTATTACAAGTACACCCCTTAATTGAATTGTGATATAGCAGCGAGAGGTTCTAAGCTTACAATCATTTGCATGGATAAAGATAATTGGCAAAGTATGTGTATTATTTTTTGTTAAGCATCTGCCTTTTCTGTGGAGACTATAGTGCAATGAAAGATTCATTGAAACTTGCAAATTCCGAAAATTGAGTATTTTATGTGTATACATATAGAAATTAAAATGTTTGTATTTTTTTTAGGTTTTGCATCTAATTATAAACGCAGCACCAGTTCAGTTTATATAATCAATTCTGAAAACATAGACCTAAATTTTATTTAACACTACACTGTTTTATTTGAATATAGATACAAGAAAATGCTCTAACACCTTTATTGGCAAAACTTTCCACTGGATTTAGACATGACTCTGCTTCTTATGAATTATTTTGGTGACAGTTCTGCCTTTGCTTGTACATTGACTTTCAGTGTCCGCTTGTTTTAGATACATTTCTTGCCAATCAGTGAGCTCAGTGGTTGGCGAATCATTGATCAACACGATGACATGTTATATTTTTCTTTTAATTCAGATAAAAGTGTAACTTTGGCTTGAGACAGGTCACTTTTAGAACTTCATCCAAATGGTTGCTAAAGAGCCAAATGGTTTTACAGTACCAGGTACAAGATGTGTTTTAAAAGCCACCAAAAGCACACAAGCCAAGACAAGCTGTACAGTTACAAAACAGGTCGGGGGATATCAGTTTGAGACAGCTAAATGACTTCAATGACTTTAGGGAAGTTTTTGGTCTGGCAGGTGATTTAAATTTTGTTGTAGTAATAAAAGATCTTTTAACACTGTTTCACATCGGCATAATCTGCGAGACACATTTTCAATTTCACCCAAACTTTGGCAATTCACTTTGATTTTTATTTGTAAATTAAACTCTTAATATTACATTTTTATCGAAAACTTTTATTTACGTATCAATTTTTTTTCTTAAAAAAACTGTGCAGGCACACTTTTATCAACAAAATCAACATTGCTTTAGGTTTTAGCGTTTTCAAGAGAGCAATCTCTGTTTATTTGAATAAAATATTCAAACATTTCAATAATTATGTTAAGATGGCCTAAGTTCTCTAAAAGACCTCTAAATTCAAACATCATGAGCTCAACTTTGATTTAAACTGGGATAAGAAAAAAATGGTTTGATTAGAGAACAGAATTAATAAGTGTGCATTTATTTTAAATATCTGCATTGAATTAAATTTTAGTGAAAAGACGCAAAGTAGGATTTTTTTAAATTCAAATATAAATGTTTTTTTTTCTGGTTGATGTCATTTGTCCAACTTCTTAGAGACTATTGCTAACGCAAAAGTTTCCCAAATGAGTAAATATAAAGTCTCTTGGTGAGCCCCTTTCTTTTATTCAATTATGACTAAGATTTTGACTAATATACAAGACTCAAATTAAGGAGGTGTAAAAGTTAGATGAATGAATATTTATTCTCAATAATTCATGTTTCCCTTCTTCTTTTTTTTCTTTTTTTTCTTTTTTTTTTTAATACAGCCCCTCTAATTCGACCTCCTCTGACACGAAACAGCAGTGTGTGTCGCTCTCGCAGGAGTCTCATATCTCAGCCCTCATCCCTTTCTGCTGACCCTGATCTGCTGTCCATGGCCTCGGCTTCTCTGACCTACAGACCCGAGGGAGATGATGATCACATCTTCTTCACTGCTGACAGAAAGGGGTATGCCAGAAAGTATATTAACACTCTGAGGGCTAGTCTTTCTTAAAAAAAAAAAGTACAGTAGTAAAAGAGTAATTATAGTATATAAAAAATAAAATAATATATAGTATAAAATTTATAATATAAAAATAAATAAAAAGTAATTGGATGGATTTTAAGTTTTACATGAACGTGAACAATTTACTAGCCAGTGCTGGGACTTGTTTACTTGTGGGTAGAGTTCAGACATAATGTATCAAATGTTGCTAAATGTGTTTAATAATCTCCCAAACATTTAAAAAACTGTAACAGTGAGGTGTTTAACACAACATGACTGATGAAAGCTGGCTTTTGAGTTGGACATAAAAGAGCAGCTCGATACACATGCTCACCTCAATCTCACAACAGGAAACTGCGATGAAGAACAACATGATGAAGGGAAGAAATCGCAGAAGAGGAGAATTTGAACATTCAGAAGCTTGTCTTATTGATGTATGACCAATACAAGTTGTTCAATAAATCTCAAAAAGATGGCTAGGTGTGTGGCTGTTGTTCCCTGAGAAGTAATGGGAAGTTTAATTAATTTTGGTTCTTTTGACTGTGGTTCATTGAAAAGAATGATTCATTTAATCATTCAAATAATAAAAACAGTCTACTTGCAAACTGTTGCGATACAATCTACTTTCAAACTGTTGTTGTTGGAGTGAGGTAAAAGATGCCCATCAGATACCCAGTTTTCACAAGTTGATGTGATTTTTTTTAATGTTATTTGTGACGTATGTAAGATAGATAAGTTTGATAAGGGTATGTATTTGGATACTGATTTATTATATCATTATCCAACCATTTTAAAATGGTTTTTAGAGACCAATAAAGATTTGTTGTGATTATGAAAAACAAAAAAAATGGATTGATTTTGATCATTTTAGGAGGATTTACACACACTAATAGGCCACAATGATGTTCAAATGCCTGGGAAAGTGTGATTTTCATCTGAGGTCCCCTTTAAACCAATGGGTAAACTAAACAAAAAAGCAAAACACTTAGTACAAATTCCACTTGTTCCGAATCTAATTTTAATTGTGCTGTTTCTCTGCAGGGATCCTCAGGAATCTTGTTCAGATTCAGACTCTCTCAGTTCGTCTGTTGGACGGAAGCAGTTCGCTAGTGCTCCCATACAAACGACATATGTTACAGGAACAGAAACTCCTCCACGAAAAATCTCTCGAGATGAATTTCTCCTCTTCGAGGCCCAGGCTCTACTTATGGAGACTGCACCTCTTTGCTCATCTTCCTCTTCATCTCCACAGGACTCATCCTCAGTTCACAAGGGCTCTCCTGATCTCACTAGCTCCTCCGTCTTGCCAGAATCTCAAAGTTTGACCTTTCACCCTGGCACCAAACCTTTGTCCTATAATGGTGTTCTGGAAAAGTCATCCAGCTTAGGGCAACTGGCTGCTGGTGGGACGCCTCCAGAAGAACATTATCCATCTATTAGCTCTCTTGATATTGAAAGCAAAGCTATCAAGGAGTCCAAGCAACTCCAAAGCGCCTTGTCCCAAGACTTATGTGATAACAGTGAGAAGAAACGCTCCAAGATCAAGAGTTTGTTCAAGAAAAGCAAAAAACTTTGAAGGATGGCTAAGAGGAGAAAAATGCCTAAAAACTATTTTAATGAAGGTGATACAGTCACCATGAAAACAAAACAATTTTTAATTCCTTTGTCTTTTTTCATTTGATAGGAATTATAGCACAGTCTGGGCTGGAAGTCTTTTTACAGTGTGGGGATTTTTAAAAACAACTTTTGAATGCTTTGAAGGTCAGAAGTAGTGAATTTTTTTGTCATGTCACTGTCTTTATGTAAAGTGAAACATATGAAGTCCCCTAAGGGATTGAAGCAATGCGAAAACACAGGATTGTATAATACAGAAATACCAATACAAATGACATATTTCTATAAATAGAAATGCCATATTTACATAAACTGACCATCTAAAGTTTCAACTAATGAATGCAGAGTGTAATGTTAAATGTAGAAATTGAATGTTTAATGAATTGTTAGTTTATCCCTAATGTAAACTTAGCAAGGTTCTTGCCTTGTGTGCTGTTATGTATTATGCATCATCATAGTTCATTATGTCATACAGGTCAATATGTCATAGTCAACCACTAGTTCAAGGTGACCAAAGGCTACAACACCCAGCCCCCACACGCCTGACGTGAAAGGAAATGAAAACAAATTTTAGAAAATATATTTAAGGATTTAATATTTTCACTACTGTAGTCTGTACTACTGTACATTCAGAACTTCAGGCAACTGCAGTGTTTTCTAGAAGGTACATCAAATGATAGTGCTTTGGTGCTATTGTATAAAGATGAACTGACGAAAAAGAAAGCAATGATAGTTTACACATGGTACTTGAATTTGACAAGCGGATTATAACCTTTTAAAGAAAACCAATACTTAAAAATCATGTAAGCGGAAAGTCCCAGAAAGGTGCTTTTATCTAAAATAACTTCAAATTTAAGCAAGCAGTGCTCATTGCCAGTTACCATAACCATGAACTATCAGCTATTATCCAAACACATACACGACACAGCAAATTATGACACCTCCCTGCTTCCCCCAGTTCTCTGGTCTTGATTACGTTTTGGGAATTTATGCCAAATTTGTAACTTGTATTCAGAATGGATCTCCATAACAAAGATATCAATCTTGACCACATATATAAATGTTTGTTTTTTCAATTTTCTTTGCACTTAATTTATTTTCATTTTTTTTGCAATCTCTGAATCTGAATTAAAAGCAATAATGGTTTATTCATGTTGGTAATGGCTGAAAACAAAGGTCACCTATTAGTTTATCTTAGAAGCGCAGCTGGAGAGTAACTTGAAAGGAACGTTTATGACTGTTTGAAACCATTTAAAAATGAATCTTCTACCAATTCGATATTGAACATTTTGGAAGGCGTTATCATTATTATTTGCAATGTTTTTTTTTTATCAAACCATTTAAATGAGAAAATAGACTCATATTTTACATATTGGAACTTTAAGCTATTAAACATAAATTTTCCCTTTTGCATAGATTAATGTTTAATAGAAAATGTTTAATGATTAAAAACAAAATCTTTCCGTCACCAGGATTGTAATTTAGATAATTTCATTGTGTATGGGTGAAGTGTAAACCAATTCCTCCCATTCCTATCCCTCCATTTCACCTGCTGTTACCTACTGGTGTTTTTTAACAGCCGAAGGTCACCCTAAACTATGGAACGTCTTTGTAAATGTATATGCATAAAAAAGCTATAATTGTTTATTATGATGAAGTGAGGGTGAGTAAATGTATCTGGTAAAACTCAAAACAATTTACTGTGAACTGTACGACTGACTCAGCCTTTATATTTGGTTAATTTTGGTTTAGTATTTGTTGATTCTTCATGGTGTTTTCCTACAGTGTGAAGATCCTCTCTTTGCTCTCATTGGTGGAAGGTGGCTCTTCTGTTGGTCACATTGGTTTACTGCCACAAAGCTCCCGTCCTTGACATATTTTAAAAAGTAGCACTTAACAAAGAGTGCAAGTTTCATGCCTTAATTGTGGCAAAACCATTGAGTTTTGCTTATTACAATGTATGTCTTTAAATACATTGTTATAGCACAATTCTATTGCAATAATTTAACTCTCAAACTGGTTAAACGTAGCAAAGCTAAGGCATCTTGACCAACTGCTGTTTGGAAAGTGCTACTGGATTATCCTGCTATTGGTGTTGCACTACAGCTTTCCCTGCCAGGAAGGAGTCGCTTTTAGCGACATTAGAGTATGTTTTTCCTATTTTTTTTTTTAGAAGAAGAAGAATATTTTTAATTGCTTTTAAATCGACAAGTTGTCTGAAACACAATAAATACTTACCAATGGTTGCTTTTCTTCTCTTTTTCAAATGTTTGTTAGGAGTTATTAAATTGTACAAATGTTTTGGTTGTTTTTAATTTTCTGAGGAGAAATGTATGGAGATTTTTACTCAGAATCCCTCTAGCTTTCTTTTTGTATACCCTATTTCAAGGGTGTAACCATCACTGTGATCATTACATTTCTCCTGGATTCTTAAACCATCCACAGTGAAGGATTTTTCAATGTCTTTTGGCAAAAACAAAGACCAGAAAGGACAGTTTGGCAATGATGCCTACTTTTATTGTCTCAGAATTCACACTCTCAGCATTGTACTGTACACTATGATACAGATGAGGGTTTAAAGTGTGCTTAAATATTTATACAGGGACTCGTGAATAGTGAGATGACTGAACTGAGCTGCTTTTGTGTGAATATTTGTATAAAATAGAACAATTGATTAAAAATAGGGACAAAAGTCTCATCTGTTGAATCACTTTATTGTTATCTGGTTATTAATACCAGTATTTGCATTTTCATTACTAATAAGAGCATGCTTACTGTTACTATTAAGACAGCTTATGCTGTTTTAATAGTAGGTGCACCTAGTGGTGCATTTACGGTTTGTTACAGGAGTCTCAAAGCATGCAAGGCAAGCAAACATGATGATTAAAGAAAGTCATTATGAGTCATTAAAGAAAACATTATGTTTAGAGAGACACATAGTATCAAATAGTGAGTCTGCATGTGTAGATGTAAGATGGAGATTTGATGTATCCACTACTAATCAACGGCTCACCAGGGTTCCTCAAGGTTCAGTCTTTGGTCGTCTTCTGTTTTCCATCCACACCAATTCCCTGGGCCCTCAATTTGGGTTCATTTGTATAGCATTTTGCTAAATGTTATTTAAAAGTTTTCTCAACACTGAAATAGGAAAATAATATACTTGTAAAAATTACCTGTAAGTCTTAGTACCCACACAGCAAATTAAAACTAAAATTATACATTTTAATGATACAGCATTATAACATCTGTTCTAGCTGTTAATTTTTTTTCTCCCAAAGGCAAGACACATGAGCCTCTACAGGTTTTATATTGAACCAGTTAATTTGCATGTTATTTAAAACTCATTCACACATACAGAACATTATTTAAATAGATTTTCTTTTCCCTATGTTAAATTTAAATAATGTGCATGGAAATGAGTGACGATTGTTCTCATCTCTCGAAGCTAGCACATACAAGCTTAATGCATTTCAATCCCATAACAGTTTTATGGGAGGCTGACCAGTTAATCAAAAGTGGTCTGAAGAGTTTTATCATGCCTTCCTATTATTTACAAGCTTTCTTCTCTTTGTTTCTCTCACTGCCTACAACCGACTTAATCAGTTCAGTATTATGAGGTGGCTTATGAATATCCTCACCCGCTTTACATGTGGCATGGAAGTTATATTGAAAACAGAGGTCAATTTAATACAGCAAGTAAAATATAGTAAACAATAACACAGTCAACCCAAACAACACTTGGGTTTATTAAAAGCGAATGAGTAACAATGTGGATTTTTAATTAAATTGCCCGAGATGTGTTTAGAACTTAACTGTTTTCAACCACTTATGCATGTCAGTTTTCATTTAATTTTAAAATAGATTTATTACTTCAGCTTTCTCATGCACAGAATAACATAAAAATCCACACATAGGTATTAAATGAAAATTTAGTAAGTAGTAGAGTTAGAGTTCAGTTCAAAATCCTAAACAGTCCAAAAGGAGAAAAGATATTTATTTAGTTTGAAATAACATTAAGTTAAAATGTTAATTTCAATCAGCATTGTGTTGTTAAAAATGCTTAAATTTCTTTATTTTCACAAATAGCTGTAATAACAAAAACATCACAGTTAATTAATTTCTTATAACTACTTACATGTGTAGAAATGTTATAATATAAATGAAAATACAAAATGAAATGTATGAAAATGAAACGAATGAAAATACAAAATGGATCTTATGAGTTTAGATGTAGCTAAAAAGCATTAACAAGAAAGTCAATATATTAACTCAGAGCTTGTACATTACTGTAAGCATATAAGGTTGAGGTTGAGCTATTTTAGGAAAATGTGGAATTTTAGGTTAAGCATAAGAATTTGTCCTATGTAAAAAGGGCTCTTAAAATCATGTACATAATTTTACAAATGAACAGTTGAAAAGAAAGAGGTGTTCACTTTGTGAAGGTTAACACGGTCTGAATATTCACTGTGTAAATGTCTTCATTAGCTTTTATTCTTTAGTTTTGTTTATTGTAAAATTGGAGATAATCAATGTTAGAAAAACAGTACACTTGTATATTTCCATACTTCTTCGATTTGTCAGTGGGTTATTTTGTGTCTCAGCATTGTACTGATTCTTGGATTTCACTCCTCAAAGACTAATCAGACAACTCGCACCCTTCATCGGCAGTATCTTCTGCTCTACAAGGTTACAAAAAAATGTTTTTAAATGTAAAATGTAACAACTACAAAAGTTAGGTCAGAAATTAAACTAAATGCAATAATAGTGCATTTACATTTTTTCTATAAGACAACAGTAGTTTAATTCGTGTGAAGTTCATCAAGTTTTAAACAAGCCCTCGCCACCCAACTCTGTTAATAGTTAGTATGCCAACTCATAGCATAGTAAATTAGTCGACATTATATTAATAGCTGTAAATAATAACCAGTCAATAAACATTGCCATTTCCAGTTAGTGTCATAAAACAAAAGAACAGACTGCAAATTTTCTCCAACCTTTCTTTGTTTCCCTCACTCTCCAAATGTAAGGTTGAAATGCACATTAGAGGAACAGAAAAAAGGCAAACATGTATCTGCGTGACACTCCATTTATCTCAAAACCAGGCACTGGTGACTTGAGGAGAAGCATGCATGATTGCTTTATCAATATGAAAGAGAAAGAGAAGAAAATTGCATTGATGGTTCATCAATTCCACACAGAGATGTGCTGTGAAGATTCTTATGATTAATGTTGTGCTCAAAGAGGTAGAGAGAGAAATGGGGAAAATGTTCAAAGAAGTAAGCCTCACCCTCTCGCATATGTCCCCCAACAACATGTCTCTTCCTCTCTTGTTCCTTTCTAGATAAATTGAGTTTCATACATTCTCAAACCTGTAATGGTGTGTCTCCTGTAGCAGAAATGGATGCTGCACTAGATGGCAGTCATGTTCCATTGAATGAGAACCCAAACGCCAAACTGCTGGTCAAACACTTTCAGCCTACAATATGTTTTTTTACCATGTTTACCTTTTCTAACTACAACCTCAAAAAAACCTTTTTTTTTTTGCATTTTCATTATAGTTTCACACCTGTTTAAAGTACGTTGCTTCAATTATAACAATAATAGAGTTCATTATGCTGATTATGATTATTATGAAGCAGTGCATCACAGAATGTGAAAGAAGGTATTGTGTTTTAAGTCTAACGCATTTTTTGACAGTTTATGAAGTACTTTCTGCATCAGGCATGTGTATTGCAGTTATCAAGAAAACTATCTATCATGTTGGCAGTATAACGTGTCTTCTTATGTACACTGCTTATCTGTATCCTGGCAAATACAGCAACCCAGTGTTTGTGTTTAGATCGGAAATGTGGTTCAGTCTCTCTAAATAGAAAACCCTCTTGTTTGTGTTTGGTGTGTTGAGATATGTGATCTGTGTGATGAACAACATTCTATATATTATATAGTAAAGGGAAGTGCTCATCTTTATAAATGTGTGTCTCAGTTGGATAAAGGCAGATCTAAGAGATGGTGACTAGTCCTTGAATGGCTTCATGTCTACAAAATGTAATATGTGGTTTGCCGACAGCACATTTTGACCCACACATTTCGATGCTGCTTTTAGGTGAGAGCAGTGGACTGCTGAGAGATGAGGGCTGTCGTTTTCAAGTGTCATACAAGCTCCCCTCAAGAGAAATCACGGCAAATGCAGCAGAGGTCTCCAAAGAAGAAATATACACATTTATTTTTGTTATTTAGATTATATGAATTATTTTAGCTTGCAATTTATCTTAGGGTTTTTGAAGTGTGAATGACATTGGAACATTTAATAATAATAATAATAATAATAATAATAATAATAATAACAACAACAACAGAGTTTTTGAAGTGTGAGTGTTCTTTTTCACTTATTGTGTAAAATCTATATATTATATTGCTTAGTAGCATTGTTGGGGCATGGGTCTGTCTTATGATATTAGAAGTACTGGAGGAGGATTAAACAATTGGGGGCTTGAAAGAAACCAACCTCCCTAATCTGAGACCAACAGAGAAATCAACAGAACAGTTTCCAAGTGCCCAAACCCAAAGATCATAAACAGCTTCCAACACCAGAACCCAAAGATCACAAACAGCTTTCAACACCAGAACCTTGAGATCATGAACAGCTTCCAACACCTGATCCCAAGATCCCGAATAGTTTCCAAATGCCCAAACTCAGATATCACAAACAAGTTCCAACACCCAAACCTACAAATCACGAGCAGCTTTCAAAACCAGAACGCCAACATCATGAAGAGCTTCCAAAACCTGAACTTTTAGATCATGAACAGCTTCCAACACCAGAACCCAGAGATCACAAACAGCTTTCAACACCAGAACCCTGAGATCCCAAACAGTTGACAAAAGCCCAAACCCAGAGATCACAAACAGCTTCTAACACCAGAACCAAGAAATCACAAACTTCTCTTTTAAGGTAAACTATTTTTTCTTTTTATGAAGAAGCAAACCACCTACTGCTAATGTTATAGAAATGTAAATGGGTTATAAGCTTGTGACAGTAAGCCGAAGACAAGACACCATGTGATCCTTAAGAAGTCAGTGCAGTTAGTAGTGCTGTTATCTCTCAGTCAATCGGTTTTCAATTTGAGGCTAGTCTTGATGTCTTAAATTGTTACAAAGGTCAACGCCAGGTTTCCAGTTCCCTTTCACAGTCAAAATCATTTTTGGGGGGGGGGGGGGCATTGAACATTAAATTCCCTTTAGAGCTTATGTGACAGTTAATTGTGGGTAAATTCTGCCCTGTGAGCTGGATATTGCCTCGAAGTTCATGACCAAAGTGAGCTGAATATTGCCTCTAAATCAGTATCACACTGAAGAGTCCCCATTTCCATAGCAGAGGCACCTGTCTTTAAACTCATTCCTGTAATGTCTCTTTTGAAGTTGATGTCTGAGGGTCACTTATCCCTCTCTCATGCAATGCAGACTACACTGGTTACATCAGATCGAACATTGTCAGTTTGCCCCTCCTTCCATGAAGAAAGCCACCACCAGGTGAGATGCTCCTCAACAGTTGCCAAAAACCCCAGAACATGGCAAACCGTCTGCATCAGAAGCCCCAGTGCACCATAGCCACATCCAGCAGTCAGCCTCCATCGCTGTCGCCATTTTTCTGTCACCGTCTTTTCAGCCAGTCTCCATAATCTGAGATGCAGCATACCGCACATGGAGCAACAATCCCCTTGAGTTGCAGACACCACCTCAGAACTAGTGCTCAATTATGAATGCTGCAGTCCCACCGCTGATCTGCACGATAAATATTTCCCCACTTCTGACACCAGTGTGGAGTTGCACAGCAGTATGGAGGTGCTTGCCTTTAAAAAGATGCGACCAAGCTTTTATAGACATAAACAAAACACTCACAGACACAACATTGTTACCCTAACTAGATATGTTTTTTATCAACATTGGTAAAACCATAGTAAATGTTTTTGGCAGAACTTAATTTATATTTTTTTTACCTCAACAAACAGTAATAATGTACTTAAATAGTGTACATATTGCAGTAGGTTGCTTAACATTTTGTGCAACAATCTGTCAAAGTCGGACGTCCCTTTGTTACTATGTTGTATCTATCACAACATATCAACATAATTTAACCCTTTTTGCCTTTACCAATAATTAGTTTTTGTTAGATTTACTTTGTATTGAACAATATTTTATACTACTTTTATCTACAGTGGTTTCACTCATACTGCTCATAAATGATTTAGCCTTTAATCGTTCAGCAGTTTCTCACACATTCAGTGGTTCAGTCTTCAGCATGTTATACACACTTTCACTCTGCTTCATTCGCACCATCACACTTCCTTGCATTGCATGAGAATATTTATATACGTGATGTGTCACCATGAGGCTGTGCATATTTAAATGTTGCACATTCGGTAGCACAATGTAGCACAATTGGAGGGTGTTTTTTTTTATACATTCTTAGCACACGCATGTGCTGTCTGCCTCCTGTGAAAACCTACAGGATATTGCTTCCCTCTGGAGAGTCAGAGAGCGGAGCATCCTTACCAAGACATTCTAAGATAATTTTGCCTCTCCTATCTAAATTTATTCTTCCATAGCCCTTCACTTTGTCCCATTTAAGGGTTGAAATTTCCCTCTCCACACACCCTTTACATTGACTATACCCGTCTACCCTTCTCCTGCGTCGATCAAGTGAATTTAATAAATTCTATACCAGTCAAACAGGCAGGCTTGATCTCTCAAACAAAGAGAGCTTCTATTTGATTTGCGCAAACTCAGCGGATGAGAGACAGGATGAATAATACATAGCTCTCTCCTTCATCGTATTCTTCCTTATTAAATATCTTGCGTGCACCCCTTCTTTTCCCCAGTTGTCCCTGTAGCTCCATTTCCAGAGCCTTTGGAAGAGAAGCGTAATATTCCTCCAGTCTTTCGCTACGTTTTCTGCTCTGCCTTTTCTTTCGCAATCACACATTCTGTCAGTAGTGGAGACTAAAAAAGCTATTACTGTGATGAATTGAGTTTTATTATTGCCATTAAGGAGTTTTGTTTTTTGTGTTGGTGCAAAAGACAGCACCTTAAGTGATAATATGGGTGTAAGCCCAGCCAAAGGCTCCATTCATTGACCTAAGACTTGGTTTGTCAGTCAGTCAGCCATCCAAGGATACCCAGAGCTGCAGGGTTCTGCCGAGCACTGCTCTTTGAGTGTTTCTGAGGATCTGTGTGAGCTTTGTCTCTGCTTTGAAATGTAGAGGGCAATAGTCCTTCCAGGATCAAAGGCAGCTTCTTCTTTTGCTCAAATTGTACCAGAATAGCTGGCCAAATAAACCACTGTTCCTGCAATATGATAGCTTTGAGTTCTTCTAACCGAATAAAAGCACCTTTCTCAGACCTTCCAGTTTTCCCCCGAATCTTTCTTAGTCACACAATGCGGAGAATCTTATAGAACTGAATGGCAACATAATCAGCAAACATGAGATTTTTTTTAAATATTCATGGTGACAGTTGAATGGAAAACAAATGTAAATACTAGACAATGACTTGGTGGTGATAACGGCTGTTGTTTCGCAGTTTTTAGTTGTGTACACTTTGCTCATTTGTCTGTTTCACCAGGTTTACCTCCGGTGCACAACATTCTAAAAACAGTGTTGATATATTTTAGACAGTATGACTTTTAGAGAGAATCCAGGACATTCAGTTAGTTTAAATTGTGACAGAACTCACTAGGGTGTAATTAGACAGAATTTAAAAATAGATATCGACATGGGTAAAATGGGCACCCCCCCACTGCCAATATTCATCAGTAAGATGTGTTGTGTATGTGTGTGAAAGGAAGGCAGAGCCACGTTGCAGTTACCATGCTGCGTGACTTGTTTTCTATTTTCATTTTCCCATTGGGGAAGTGGCACGGACTACTGCCATAAGTATCTCTAAAGGACAGGCTTCATGGTGCACTTGCCCTGTGTTATCTACTCACAGCTGCAACTTGCTGCACATGAAGGCACGAATGTTGTTGCATGTTTTTACCCCGCAGCTGTGATGAGTAGCCAGTGGCCTGTCAAACTGTATATGAGGTTAAAACAAAATTGTGTTTTGTACAGGTGAAGAGTGTGTGATCACAGTCTCTGGGTGACAAATGCTCACACTACCGGAAGGAAACCGTAAATGTGTTGTTGGCTGCCTCACTAGAGGCATCAGATTTAGTGACGTCACAACGCACTTATGTGACTTCACTTACAACATACCTCTGACAGGCAGCTTATACGGAAAGCTGAAAACTGAGGACTGACATATCCCTGCACAATATTATGCATCAGTGATCAGTGGCAGGACTGTTCTTTTTAATTGCATTGAGTGAACAAACATTTACAGGCACAGCGAGCTAGATTGAAGTTTTTAAGTATAGGCCATAATAGAGCTGGTGTGTGTATCTGAGTGTATCTAATGTTGTTGAGTCTGCAGGCTACAACCAGGGTAAAAAATGCTTTGTTATTGGGTGATGCTTTTTTTTGGAGTTGCTGCACATATTTTTTTGTGTCAAGGGTGAAACACAATTTTGTGTGTGGAAAAAGGAAAAAAAAAGAATTTCAATGAACGATCTCATTATGTGTGTTTTGATGTGCTTTTAAATAGGTATATTGTTAAAGAAATATTTAGTTTATTCGCTAATCTGTTTCTTCAAATCTAATCACCCTGGGACAAGGAACCAGTGCAATTTGAGATTTAAACTTAGGGTGAAGTCCTCCAAACAATTCTATATTGTTTATACATTTAAGTAGATCTGTTTGGAAACACCCCATTGAATCACCTAAGAATCTAATGCTGCCATGAATCTAGTTTATTGAGGTTGAAAATTGGGGGTTTGCTGTACCACCCAAGATAATACTCTGAGTCTTATTAATTTGCATCTGTAACCATTTTTTAAATTCAAGGAATTGCATGTGTATATTTCTGAAGTCAGATATGCCTCAGTATTAGCCACCAGAACAACTAAATTGAACGTTTTATTTTTTTTGATTAAACTAGAGGTGAGGATCCAAAAACATCTGATCAAACTCTCCTAACCATCTAACTGGAAAATAACCACCCTGAATCATTTTATTGAAGCATCTTTAATAATGTTATACTTAATGAATAATTTAACCGTGTGGCTGAACTTCCTGCAATATAATCAAATAAAATAAGTAAAACAACTATTCCAAGTGTTAAGGAAAATAATTACTCAGAGACATGATTACCGACACAACTGCAGCATTTACTAGAGTAACTTAATCAGTCATGCATACATTGGTACATGTAGATTCATTGTCACAGCGCATCTCAGAGGGAGAGACGGAGGAAGAACACAAGTGTTCTCTGGGGAGAGCAAAAGCAAAAAAGGACTGACCTCTTCCCCGGCCCCTGGGTTTGACCTTATCTCAATAAGGCGGGACTATCACGTCAGTTCAGTGGGCATTACGTCTCTCTCTCCATCTCGCTCATCTGACATTAACAAATTCACCTTATTAATAATTTATGTTAATATTCTATCATAGTAATTAACCTTAGTGATTCAATTTTCCAGCACATGGGAAATAATATTTTTTTATATCAGCAAGCAAAAACTGCTTCAAAAATTTTCAAATCTTTTATTTTACTTGAACTTTAACTCCAGGGACATGAGAACATTTAAATTTTTTTACTTTATTTTTTGATTATTGATAATTAATGACATACAAAATCTGGTATGTTTCTCTAAAATATATTCAAGTCTGTCACTACCTGTCTTTAGAAAAGGGACTTTATCAGGCATGATCAAAAAAAAAGAGAGGGAGAGAGAGAGAGAGAGAGAGAGAGAGAGAGAGAGAGAGAGAGAGAGAGAGAGAGAGAGAGAGAGAGAGAGCAGATGGTTTGGCATATCGCAGGATATGCGCTTACAGTAGTAGAGGGGACAAGGAGGGGTTAAGGAGCCCATCATTACTCGTATCATCGTTCTCATGCAAACAAGTGTATACTGGAACACTCAAGCTCAAGTGTTTGCTCTGTACTAGTGCCGCAATTTATTCCATCGTTGAAGGGCAAAGTTACAGTGTACACTTGTCACCAAGACATCCTTTCATCGATCCAGAACCTAAACAATGACCTTAAAGGAAGGGATAGAGAGTACTGAAGGAGTTCTGTGATCATGAAGACCTGCAAAGGTCACTGTTGCCCTGCGTGAGAGAGATAGCAATGACTGAGGAGCAAGGATATGAGAAGCATATTGGTGCTAGAGAGTTTGTCAGGCTTGAAGAATGAAGAATCTTGATGGACAATTGTCTTGCTGTGATAGACTTGTATGTTTTTAGACAATGGATTCAGGTGAACGGTATCCATTAGTCATCTGGCAACTGCTTAGTCTTATTGGTCGACTATCATTGCAGCTAGCTCAGTTGGTTATAGATCTATTATGTAATTTATAGATGAGTCATTGCTGAATAAATTGTTCACTATGAACCAATCTTCAGAGTGACTTCCTAGGGGGTGTCACGGTGGCACAGTGGGTAGCACGGTCGTCTCACAGCAAGAAGGTTGCTGGTTCAAACCTCGACTGGGTCAGTTGGCATTTCTGTGTGGAGTTTGCATGTTCTCACCGTGATCGCGTGGGTTTACTCCAGGTGCTCCAGTTTCCCCCACAAGTCCAAAGACATGTGGTATAAGTCAATTGGGTAAAAACTATTTTCCATAGTGTTTGAGTGTGAATGAGTTTGTGAGTGGATTTTTCCCGGCAATGGGTTGTGGTTGGAAGGGCATCTCCCGCATAAAACATGCCACTGTGGCGACCCCGAAAGGGAAGAAAGCCGACAAGAAAATTGATGGATATTTTTTAAGTCAGTCATCAGTGCTGTCATCACGTGACGATTCTGTAAGAAGGTCATGTCTTTTGACTAAAGCTCAAATGAACATAAAATGTTCCTATTGTTTTTTTTTTTGTTGACAGCTGGGGTTTTCGTTTGACAGCTGTTTAGACAGTCACGTT
This sequence comes from Danionella dracula, assembly GCA_900490495.1. NCBI lineage: Eukaryota > Metazoa > Chordata > Actinopteri > Cypriniformes > Danionidae > Danionella > Danionella dracula. The sequence goes on from UELW01000578.1 coordinate 2,209,060, forward strand.
TTGAAGTTCTGTGAACTAAAAGCCCAATCAAGATTTTTGAGAGAAAAAAGTTGAAGATAAAAAACTTGCTAGCCCACAAGAGGACATGGCCTCCAAACAGTTATTTTTGACTGCATGTTTGATGGCATGAATTGAATCACCACCGTCTGAATTTAGCTTTCCATCTCTTACAAGATTTTATTATGATCCGTTTCTCATAACAATGCAGGTAAATCTGGCTCATATCGAATTCTTTTCTCATATGTGGCTCAAGCTTTCGTGTTGGTGACTGTGGGAACAGGGTGTTTTTGCCATTACAGAGAAGAATTCAGGCATTCAATATATAATGTTACATCCAAATGTTCAAAACCATTCTAAAATGTAGTCAGAGCTTATTATTCCTCACCAAATGATGGTTCATTACCCTGCTTTCATGCTGTAATACTCTATATGAACAGAAACATTAGTTGGAGTGGAATTCAGCCATTCCTCATTGTGTTTTCTCCAGGTTTTGTCCATTTCAATGTCCATGTTTTTTCAGTGCTAATTAATATAGTCAGAATTTAATACATTTAGTTTTTATTTTCCAACCCATCTTATTCCCCAAGCTAACCTTTCAGACCATTATTGCTAAAAAGCCTCAATATTTTCGATTCTTGAAAATGATTAAATCTATTGATAACTTGCCTTATGCACAGGCCCACTTTGGCCCATTTATGTGCATTTTAGCACTTGGATCAAGCTAAACTACTTGAGTAAGGGCCTTCAAAGTCTTCAAAGTTTGCTGTTGTTTTTCACAAAAATATTCAGAGAACATTTCACACACTCTAACTTTCCAGAACGTATCATTTAATATTTTTGCATAAATTTCAAGTGTTGTTCCGTTAACGCAATTTCAGGAGAAATATAATTAGCCAACATCAACAGGTGTTTCCAATCCTCCTCCTCCTCCTAAGACATAAAATGTTAACAACTCCATTCCATTTCGACAATTAAAAACAAACTCCTTCCTCCAGCCCTATCTCCACTCTTCCTGAAAAGCATCTATCCAGGGGGGCTATCGAGCCTGGGTCATCTCTCAGCCTCGTGGTCCTTCCATGGACAGCTCGCCCCCATTCTCGCCCCCATTCTCGTCTAAACTTGCTTTGCGTTCCTGGGATAATTCTATGTAAGCAATCTGGAAACGTATATCTTTGAAAACCTACATAATCTTCTAATGAGAGTCACATCCTGAAACATTGTAGAGAGAAATGGGAGTTTGGTTCATAATTATAGAACAGCAAGAACATAGTGAGAGATTTAATGTTTACTTCATGTTGTCAGTCCCCTATTGAATTGGTTTTTAGAGGCAGATTTTGTAAACTGGTCCTGAACAGAGGCTCACATTTATGGTAGAGTGCATGTATGAACAATTGTGTGCTGGACATGTTTAAGGTGAAACAAACAACACCCATAATACTATAAAAATATGTGGGCTATAACTACATCCCAGAGTAATGTAACATTAGTTTGCACTTAATGATTATTTTGAATTCTATATTATGTCAGCTACATACTGCAAATAGAAGCACTGAAGGTGTGTACAGCTGCACGACCGATTCCCGCAGCTGCAAAAAAATGCTAAATTGTAATTAATTTAATAACAGAGTTTTGTTTTGTAAGTGATTTATTTGTTTAAAAGATACAATGTGAGTTTGTTTCTGAAGCCATAGTGGGACTAAGTATTAATTGCCATGAAAGCATCTTCCAGAGCTTTAATTCTTCACACAATGCATTAAAATCATTTCCCCCAAAAACTTGGATTTATACATTAAGAACTGCAGTATACATCCAGGCATTGTTCTGCGTCACATAAAGGACCTTCAAACAATCTACCTGTAATGAGGATTAAAGTATTGCCTGTGCAGATGTTCAGTATAGTCATTTCAATTGTTTAGAAATTTAAAGAGAGTGTTGCTTTTTAATTTTCTAAACATGTTTTTTTTTCCATTCTTCATTACGAAAAAATGTTCCAAACCAATTCCCTCTCTCATGAGTCATGGCACACTCATAAACGACCAAGCTAATTTAATGGCCTCTCGGTCAGTCCTCCCCACGCTCCCTTTGCTTCATTATTGATGGACCGCAGCCCTTGTGATGGCCAGCTCTCCAGTAATTGTTATCTTATTTGCTAATATGTGAGCCCTGGTTTCATCAGATGTTCAGCAGTGCATATAAATATGGCTGATATTTATTCAATGTCAGAGTTCAAAACATGACTGATTGATTCTAACCTGTTGTATTTGGTTATTTCAAATACATGATCATGATTTGTTGCTGTAGAATAGCCATCTTAAAATCAATTTTCTGGGAGAGAAGAAAATACAATCATTTAGAGGTGAACTGAAGCCAGCTAGCTGGGAGATTGAGATTAATGAGCATAGTAGTCAGTTGTCATTAGCCAGCACAACCGGACCGTGAAAAGTGTGAACCCCTCAAAACATGGAGAGTGGAGCTCTGAGTATTACAAACTACTATATTCAAGACAGTTTGTGCAAACAAAACAGTGTTTGAACTGTGAAATTGTAGAACAGGAACTGGAATTTGTTTCTGTGCTGTAAGCGTACAGTTTCTTCTTCCCCAAGTGGATATTTCTTTAAATCATAAACATCTTCTAGCCACTCACAATATTTATTAATCATAGCTATATTAATATGCCATGTTGTATTCACACATTATTATTGCTACTTTAGTGAAATTGAACTCAAGTACAAGTGAAGTTACTTGTCTAAAAATCTACCCAAGTAAAAATAAAAAGTAATTAATGAAAATTGTATACTGGCTACTTGAGTCCTGAGTAACTTTTACCAGAAGCGATGCAATGAATATTATGTAGTTATGTAATAATAAAAAAGTAATATAGCTGGCATTAATTAATTGCTCAATCAAATTTAACAAATATTCATATAAAAAGGTCAACAAAAGAAGGGGACAGTTCAGGTCTGTGACACAAATAAATAAGTATTTGAAAAGGTCCAATGTCTATTGTTTCATGTTAAATTTTCAAGTGAAGTTTAAAACTTTTCTCTTAAAAAGGGCAACATGGGTTTTAAAAGTTTGGCAAAGACCAAACTGATCTCTTAACTGTATATTTTGACTGCATCTAAATCAGTGACATGAACAGTCAGGAGATCTCTCCATCAGTAACATTCATTATGAATTATGTATTTACTTTTTATTTGTAAATATATGTCCACTCAAGTAAAGAATGAAATTATAAATGTAGAAGTGTGCTTTACTTCAAATAAAATCAACTATACATTTATAATAAAAGGTATAAAGTAGAAGTACACTACAATTACATTTGCTGCACTACTATTCAAGAGTCATTGTTATTTAATAAATATGTGAATAAGCTCATTATTTATTTTTAATACAGTAATAGATTCATTTTGATTTGAGTAAATTAACTGATTTTAATTCAGTTTTTAGCCTAGCTTTTGGCTAAAAGTTTTAGTCAAGTTGAACAAAAAGTAGCAAAAGGCATTTTTTTCGGAGTTATTTGGCTATTTGGAACTTGGCAATCGTGAGTGAAGGAGTCGTTGCCAATAATTACATAAATCGACAGTTTATTTTCATCAAATTTGTTTTAAAAATAAAATGATAAAGTTATTCACAACAGCCTCATCTCTCATATTTTGCAAATTGTAAGTCTTTTGGTCAAGCAATAATAATTTGCAAAGAGTCAGTAGCTTCCCCAGACCAATAAAATCTGCAGACTATTACTACACATAGTTAGATACTTGCTAACAGCAGAGATTTCTCTCTCCTAGGTTGGCTAAGACTTTTACTTAAATATTAGTTAGTATAAAAGAGACACACAACTTTTTTAAGTCATTGAAAATAACAATTTATATCCCAGCCTGTGTCTGGGAGAGGCCTTGTGTCTTGTTGCTGTGCTCTAACATGACAAGAAATCCAACCCTTGCTGTTTGGCTGTTCTGCCTCCAACCCGGCTGTTTCTGTTTCAGTTCACATTTAGGTTTCAATCTTCATCTGACCATTAGAGTGCATGTTATAACTGGTTGGGCTATAATCCTACAAAGTCCTTTGTAGCAAGTGTACCTATAAATACCAATGTTTATTTATTTGAAGGCAACATGTAGAAAAACAAATATTGATTTGATATTGGTTAGGTTTTTTTGTTTACTCACTTTGCATTTTGTGTATTGATAAAAATAAACATAATTTATTATTGATGGATTTCTGAATGCATTCTTTGTTTACAGCATTTTCCCACACCGGCTAAAACTTGAATGTTGATTGATTGTGTGTATATAACAAATAAAAAAAAACCTTTTGCATGTATGAAGGTAGACTTTTGTAGCTCGATGCTTTTTGAAAAAGAGGAGGAAGAACTGTGTCCAAAACTAAGCCAACATTACAGGTTTGCCTTTTATAGCTACATTTCACAGGCGATTAAGTTTGCTGATGCAGCCTAACAAATGTCAGCAAGGGATCACAAAAGGTGGTTTGCCAGTTTTCTAAATTGTTAAATTGCTCAGTAACAAGATAGAAGCTAAGAGCACATTTTAGAGTTCCTCTTTTTATGATTGAGGGACATTGTGATTTAGATGCAGCAGCAGGTGGTAGGGCAACTTGTCATTTTAGATGTAACAACAGTGTTCTTTGCCTATTTCTGAAATGTAAAGAGTTTTGTGTGATTAGAAGATGCATAATGTTAAAAATAGCTTGTATAGCTTGCTTTTGTATAGCTTGCATTACTTTTTGGCAGTGATAAAATATGTAAATTTATATTTTGTGGGCATAGATGAATATATTTGTATTTCCATAAATGAGTCAAGGGAACAAACCCTGACTATGAAGAATATTTCATTCTGTTTTAGCCTGTTCTATTTGGGGGTAATAAGGATAGCCTTTATTCATATTATTATATTTGGAATCAAAGTTTATCTAAAACTTAGAGTCCCTGTTAAAACACTGACAATTCCACTAGTTAGTTCGAGGTGCCTCCGGCTTTCCCTCTTTATCCGCAATAGAAATGGACTTATATGCAGTTTAACTGAATGGGTTCTCCTTGATTGCAATGATAAAAATACATAATTTGTTTAAGATTTATTGAAATTTTGCTAAATTAAGTGTAGGACTACTTGAGTGAAAGCTACTTACCAAATGCAAAGTTTTCATTCTCATCATATCCGATTCACCAAATTCTGTCTGATTTTAGTAGTAATTTTGATTAGTCATGCAGTGTGTATGAGTGAACTCATATTTAAGTATATAGTAAATATAGATTTAAATTTACATGAAAGTTCAGAAGTTGGGGCGTCACAGTGGTGCAGTGGGTAGCACGGTCGTCTCACAGCAAGAAGGTCGGTGGTTCGAGCCTTGGCTGGGTCAGTTGGCCTTTCTGTGTGGTGTTTGCATGTTCTCCCTGTGATTCCATGGGTTTCCCCTGGGTGCTCCAGTTTCCCCCATAAGTCCAATGACATGCCACATCAATCAATTGAGTATTCTTGATTTTGATTAATATACCTAAATCAATTAAACATTCATAGAGTTGTTTTAGGAGATACTCCAATTTTCCCACTGTGACAGAACCTGAATGACTGAAGGACCAAGGTTATTACATTTTCTTTGTTTTATTGACAAATACAAAGCTTAAACAGGGGTGAACAGCAGAGCAGAATTTAACAGTCAAGAAGTAAGCCAGGACACCACACCAGAAGAGATAAAGTAGTCTTACAAAAAAGGCTCAGAGCTTCCAGAGGTAAGGATCTCAGGAGAAGCTAGGAGATGTGGTCCGTTGGCAACACTATAGAAAATTGAGATGACAGACAATAGTAAGTGGAGCAAGCATGCTTTAAAAGAGGCTGTGACTGGTGGCGATTGGATGATTGCTTGATGAAATAGTGACTATCAGCTGATTTGTGACATCTGTGCACATACACTGGTCTTGTGTTAACTATCATCGGGTTGCTCAGGAGAGAGTCTGACATTAATAACACTGAGAAGGTAATGTGAAACCGTCAAGATATATATAAATTCTAAAGAAGACTGATTAATCTGTTGCTAAAACTATTACATTCATGACTTTTCAAGACATAGGTGTGTGGATATATAGTTTAATGTTCAAGTAATTAGTTCAGATGAAGAGAAAGAGCTATAAAAGTGCCAGTCAAGTAAAAGTACCAAGTATATACCAAGAAAATAAGCATAGAAGATGCTTGAAAACACATAATAGTATTTCCAGAGGTAAAATCTGCAACCTTCACTGCGTTCAAAATATATTTCCTAATGTCTATGTTAATGTTTGATGCTTCACAGCCCCCCAATTTACTCCATCTTCCATCTACCTTTTAAGCTCTCGATCCAATCAGTGCTGCTTTTCCATCTCGGCATCTTCGACTTTTTCTTTGGTTTGCTTCTAGCCTCTCTTGATGGATGAGGGGGTAATTGCAGGTTGAAATGAATATGTATTATCTCAGGCTCAGTTGAGAAGGAAAGGAAATGATTCTACATTAAGATTTTCAGTGGTATAAATTTCTATCCGCAGTTTCAGGTAAGAGCCAAAGATAAGTGCTCCATGATTAGGTTTAATAACAAAAAGGCTTAGAATTAAAGTCCAATCAATCTTTCCCCACCATGCTTAGACTAATGACTGAATCGTTATTCAAAGGAATAAGTGTATTAGCAAATCAAATTATCGCTATATGCAGTTTGATCAAATTTAAACCACTTTCGATTTCCAATTTTTAAAATTTCTCAATGTAAATCTTGGCTGAGAAATGGTCGATATCCAAAAAAATCACATAGATGGATAAGTACGTGTTAGAAACGGGTAACTGTTAGTACTTAATTCATTATGATTAAACTATCAAAGTTGCTCGCTAACATCAAGCCATTTTAGGAAGTGAATAATTCATGTTAAGGACATTTCTATGGACAATGATCCTTGTACTGTACACCAGGTGAAAACTGATTAGTTCTTTTGAGTCATTTATTCCAGTTGTTCTTTACATGACCCTCCCTATAACTATATAACTCAGACATGCCACTAAACTATTTACATGCAATAATCCAAATGTATAGCTATATGACACGCTTAAAAAAATTAAGGTAACTGAAATTAATTACAGCAGATCCAGCAGCTTCAAGTGGGGAAGCTTGTTGAATTTGTTAAGTGCCCCTATGGTGATTTTGAAAGTTTCATATGTTTTGGAAGTCTACAACAACAGGTTAACAGGCATCCAGCATATAGAGGAAAACATCTAATTACACAAATCTGTTTCATGGGCACAGCAGAGTGAATTGTTGATTGAAAGTAGTTTTGCCTGTGCTTGTTTTTTTCCTGCATATTTAAACATTTGTATGAACATTGTCCAAATGTTGTTAATCCATACACTTTGCCATTAGTTATGGCTATTTCTGACTTGGACCTACATAAAACATACATTACATAAAAAAATACACAGAAAAATATTTACTATGTATACTAAGCAAATGATGGGGCTAGCATGCTGATAATGATAAAGAACCACAATGTAAGATGCTATGATTGAAGCAAAGATATACCACCATATTCACACACATAAATTGAAATGGGTCATACTCAGCAAAACTGAACAAAGGAAACATAACTGTTCTTTTTTGAAGCAGATGTAATCTGTGTTTGAGATGCGAATGTTAGTATTCTATCTTCAAATAAAACTCCTAAACATGCTTCAGGTTAATTGGAAATACCCTCACTAATCAATGTAAGAGTGAATAATGTGAATGTTGCTCAGATAAGCAACCAGGGTCAAATCTCATTTTTAGAAAAAAAAAAGATTTTATGCATAAATATTTATACTACTAAATGAAAAGAATCATGTTTATCTTTATAAGGAATATATTTAGTGTATAAAGTCTCCAGTCTTGCTCATTCACGACATACTATTTAACCTGAAGTGTCCCTGGTTTTGTGACAAGTATACAATTTGACATAGACTCACTCTGTGTGCTAAATCTAGGATTGAGAGGCTGGCGATGTAATCTTCCCTGGGTCCATTTAAAAGAGTGGAATACGTTTCAAAATGGCAGCAGGGTTTCCTAGAGGGAGAGTGCTTAGGGAGGTTCATGAGAGTGAGTGTTAAACTAAAGTGGAATACAACAGTTGTTTACCAGGGCTGCATCTGAAATTGCCCTGTTATTTGAAAGGGAAGGACATATTTGAGGTGTCCAATTTTTAATAAATTCATTTTCTCTTATAATGCACCACAACAGGACTTACACATTAAGCTGGTTTGGTTTTTGAGCTATGTATGACTATTAAACAAGTTTGGCTGCACAGTGCCAAGGAAATACATCAGATATTAAAAATATATACACTAACTAACTGATATTTTAAAAGTGATGATTATTTTAAATACAGTTCAAGTAAAAATCTAAAAACCCAGAAACAATCGCAAGTTGTCATTTACTGGAGCCAGTTTTTGAAAAACCAGAGTATCCTCATTTCCCGAAATGCTTGCTGCAGCTTGTTGAGAACATTAGTCATATACATGCATATAAAAGAGTACACACATATAAAAAAGGTATATATGCACAACAAAATATATATAACATTTTTTTTAAACTCAAAGAGCTATCAGGAGATACAGAGATATACTATGGATATACTGTCACACCACCAATCAAATCACATTCATTCATTCATCTTCATGTTGGCTTTATTCCCTTTCAGGGTCGCCACAGCGGAATGAACCACCAACTCTCTGGGATATGTTTTACGCAGTGGATGCCCTTCCAGCCGCAACCCATCGCTGGGAAACACACACATTCATACTTTAACACTATGGGCAATCATTCTTACTCAATTCACTTATACTGCATGTCTTTGGACTTGTGGGGGAAACCGGAGCACCCGGAGAAAACCCACGCGATCACGGGGAGAACATGCAAACTCCACACAGAAATGCCACCTGCCCCAGCCGAGCCGTCTCACTTGCTGTGAGACGACCGTGCTACCCACTGTGCCACCGTGACGCTATCAAATCACACTCACTAACATCAAAATATATTTTGTGAATAATGTAAATTTTTTTATGGAGCATTTTATCTGAAGATCAAGTTTTTTTCCCAGCTCCAACCGGTTACTCAGAAGTCAGGTTAAAATAGAGAGTGATAACCATTTTCTAAAAAAAAATAAATAAATAAAAATGTATTAACTGTTAAATCATGAGTAGCTGGTGCTTTGAAAACCTCTAATTTAAAACTGCTTCAACAGTAATTTAAACATGGGTCTGAAAACATTTTGGAAATAACTCATGTTTCATCGTGACACATGAAGGCATCCTTTTGTAACCATTTTGTTTTTGAAAAGAGCATTTTACAAAATGGGCTCTTTTCTCCCTGAATCTTCCCTTCTCCACTCTCAAAATAAACCTCTTCATCCATTTTTCGCATAGAAAAGAAGAGAGAAATAACCAAACCCATTCATATGTTAGCCAAATATAAAACCAGAGCAACAGCAGGAAAGGGAAACACCCCAGGCGCCAGGAAGAAGCTGTGCTTTAATTTCTCTAGCTTTTGATTATGCTACGATGTTAGCTTTACTTTCAGCCACCTCTAGCTAAGTCTGTATGGCTGTCTTCTACCAGTTTTACAAAAGCAGAAACCTATATCACTGGCCACATCTTTAACATCTGATAAATGGATCTTAAATATCCATCTCTTCAATTCCATCTTTTTCTGGCAGTTGAAAAGCACCGTATCATATCTTGCCGTCAAGGTAGACAGTCATGCTGCTGCCTCTCTGCTTTCTTTCCCTGAGTTGTATTTGTTCTGTCTCCTTTTCATTTCTTTTTCTTGATCATTCTCATTTCTTTGCCAAATTGATCAAAAAGGTTTGAACTATCCCTCCATGTTTCTTTGATTGATTCTAGTCCCCCTCTTATCATTTCCTCTTTTATTTTCTTGCTCTCTTTTACAATTTTTTTTTTACCTGTCATAATTTGCAGTCATCTACTTCGACTTTCCAGCATCTACTTTAGTGGTTCAAAATCCAATCTCTCACTCAAATCTACTTTAATCCTAACTATAGAGAGATGAATAAAGGTTTGAGTCATAACCATTGCCTGTGAGGTGATTGCTTTAATAACCACACCTGCTGAGATGCTCTTGAGAATAACTAATCCAATATTTCAGTTTCTATGCTGTTATGAATTAATTTATTTCCAACTGTATATTTTAATCTTTTGTTGAATGCAGTTTTTTGATCAAATACAATTGAATACAATTGAATAAAAACGAACACTTTATGTGAAAAATGAAAAACATGCAACGGACAAAGAAATGCTGTGGGAGAAGTAAACTTTTAAGTGTTTCAAATCTAGCTGGGCTTGTTCATTTTTACAGTTCAAAGCCCAAGCATCAGTACCCGGCATCCCTTGACAAGATGTCAACAAATTTGGACACCAATCAGCACATCGACCGAGCACTCTGACTTTTTTTGTTTTGCTACCCGTGGTTTGGCCAGACTCTGCATGCAAGTAGTTTGTCATAAACCAATGATCTTTGATGCTTTTGATGCCTGTATTGTTCATGGGTTTTGGTCAACCCCGTGGTGCCAGCAATGCTCTGGTAATTCCAATATGGCTGAATGGATGTTAAGAGCAGCTCTCAAACACAGCAGGGAATGACAGAAGATGACTTCGGCTGGGTTTGTGTTGGCTGAATGTGTTGCATCAGTTAGAAGTAGATCATATCCCACAGAGTAGTTTAAAACAAAAGTTAAGGATCAACTATGAGCCCATAGCACAGAATAAAAAAAAAAAAACATGTGTAAAATGACCCTGCTAATCAGTCCATCCACATTTCAATCAGAATGTCTAGTACTGAAAGTACAGCTTGTGAACCAGCGCAAATTTGCGGTGCTAATGGTGCTTATACTCCATACATGGACAAGAAGAACTTATGATTTATAGGTAAAGTCTATGTAAAGACACAACAATCCACTTCACAGTGCAAAGGGACCGGACTATAAGATACGAGGGATGTGAATGTTGCAGGGTACGCTAAATCAAACTTCTCGCCTAAGTTGAACCAATTTAACTCCACGCAGTCAGGGGCTTGCTCTTGCAGTGATATGATTTTTATAAAGCGGTAACATTTACAACAATAATGGAGAAGACAAATATTATCGCAGTATTGTGGAACCCAGAACTGTATGACCCGATGTTGTATTTTTATCCAGGTAGAAACAAGGACCTGGCTTGGAATAAAGTGAGTGAGGAGGTCGCTGAATTTGGTAAGTTACACATTTTTTTATTAATCAACTTGAGCATATTATTTCTATTGTCGTAATGTTAGTTAAAGCTATGCAAACTAGTTCATTTATTTATCAGAGGAAGTGTGCAGGAAGAAATGAAAAGGGTTGAGAGCAAGGTGAACAGCAGCAGGGTCAAGGAAAAGGTGAAAGTATGCTTCCTGATCCTTTCCTCTCCGAAAAGCTAAATCTGCAGTGTTCTCGTAAGTGAAGGCAGTGGATGTCTTCATGCGAGTGACGTGAGTAAAATTCTTGTTAGAAAGCTTTCAGATAGAGGGCACAGGAGACACAATCTGTTTGCTTTTTTGTTGCTTCTTGTGAAAGCCCAGTTTCAAAAACTCAATACTCCGCTATTAGTGTAAAAACCATATACATCCCTAAGACAAAATGTCTAAGTTGAACCAAATGATTTTTTTGTGTTACATCAGCTGTAAATGCTCTATAGTTGTGCATCAAACTAACAATCTTCTCTCTTCGAAGGCTCTGTGCGCAGCCATTTCTAAACAAAAGAATCTATAGTGTAATATAGTTAGTTGGATACTCTATATGCACTTAAGAATGATTACTTCAAGCTAACCAAAACACAGCACAGATGCTAACAAAGGAAATATTTTATTTACCTCATCATATATCATTTAAATATTACTCTATACACACAACTGATGCTGTTGTATAAGCACTATATTTGTACTGATATTATAGCACAGTGTGATAAGAATGCTTACTGCTAGGAAGCCAAAACACAACACAAACCTTCTCCCACCCTATAAGCATGACCAGACCTCTGCCTTGTTTTCTTTTTTCCAGATAATCCAAAATAAAGTTTGCATCGCGTTTAAGCTAAACTGAGCATATTGTTCAAAACCAGTGTTGAACCAAAGGACTGTTAATATCTAGCTTTTGAATGAATTTGTGTGTGACTGGGAGAGCTGAGTGAGGTCTGTAACATTGACATGTGCCGTACTTTTAAGGTAAAAGAGTTTTTATGGTTCTTGTTGCTGAAGCCAATATTTTTTTATTTAACTTTCCCTGTACTTTCCTTCTTTTATTCTTTGTGTTATTAAATGTGTAAATAACCTTCTGAGTTTGTGATTGACTGCTCTTTGAAAATCATGCCACTGATTGATCAGAGCAACCTACTAATTTTGGGTTCAGAATATTTTAATTAATGTTTATCAGTAAATATTGATTCATAATATTCTTCCTATTGATGTATTTTCCTTACAATGCTAATCTAAAAGGTGGGTTTTGTTCAATTTTGTTAAATGTGGTTGTTAAAAGGAATACCGGGACCCAGAAAACTCAACATTCAAACTGAGTTAAAATATCTATATCTAATATATATTATTTATTATTTATCATTTTTTTCACTGAAAGCTTCTACTTTGTAATAAACATTTGTGTTTTGCTATATACTGTTTTTCTCGTCACAATGTAAAAAATATTTTAACTTATGCAACGTAATTGAAAAAAAAAACAAACACTTTTTTTAAGATTCAAGTTGTGGGCTCAGAGTTCATTTAACTCAGTATGGTGTAGGACCAGACTTACAAAAGGGTCAACTTAACTCTTTAAGTTTTACTGCAGCAATCTACAGTTTGGAGGCTAACTTAAACGTCTAAGCTCTCTGAATGAAGGAGTCATAGTTTTGTTAATTGACTTTAGATTACAGTTAAATGTTATCCAGAGTAAATTGAACTTTACCTGAAATTACACAAGCGCTGTTCACTTTTACTTCAACCCCTTGAAGTTTGGGTTTAAACACAAAAACCCATGCACATCAATGGAAAATTAACTGAACCTTCCTGTAACAAACACTTTTAGAGTGTGTCCAAAGGAAACTAAAACATTTTCACTAGTTATTAATAAGAGCTTTTTAACCCAATGCATTGTAATATGAAGTGGGGTATTATTTAAGGTAACATATCCTTTAACAAGTCTTCTGGTTTGAAATGGCTGCTATGACAACAGTAAATTTGTATGATTAAATATACCCTGTGAGAAATTAATTTGATCAATTTGCACTCAAGAGTTTGTTGTTTTACACTTAAGAAAAGTATATGCTTGAATGCCATGTACAACGATAATACGCTACTGGAATAAATATGCTTCAGCTCCATTAAATGCTCATTATAATTAATGTTTGTTAAGTGAGACTACTGCTAAAGAAAACCAGCGAGAAAGGTATACTGTACGCCAAAGTACAGAGATGGGAAAAGTACCCAAAGAAAGGACCATAGATGACAGAAGGGAAAGCAATTGAGCAAGCAAGAGAGTCATCTGCGAGTGAATGAGGTTCCTCCAGAGCGAGAGAGGATTTGGGTCATTTGGAAGAATATGGCTGAATCAGCAACGCTCTGTCTCACAGCTACACTGAACTTAATCTACTGAAGGGACCTGCAGGCATAGAGAGAGAAAGACAAAAAAAGAGTCGGGGAAAGCGATAAAAAAAAAACCCTCAGGGCACAGAGAGAAGAAAGAGATTTTCTTAAATGGAGGAGAAAAAGAGGAGGCTGAGAATAATTGTCAGTTTAGCTAAAATCCATTTTAATGAAAGCACCAGAAAGAAAATGAGCACAAGCCTCAAAAAGCAAGGAGTTATGATTATTTTAGATCATGCTTGCATAATAAAAATATATTCTAATTATTCAAATAATAATACAATTATTGTTTGTGATGCAGGAAGCTTAAGGTCTGAGGTGACTATTTTTTCAGATTTATAATCTCTGATTATAAACCTCAGGGGCCTCACTCTGGGCTGTAATAGGCAATTACGAGGTAAAATGGAAAATCATGGACACAAGCAACCAAGTCCAGTACACAGCGAAAATTTGTGTTAATTTAACACTGCTGTTGGGAAACTTTATAGGCACTTCTCGAGTGTTACATACCATTCAGTGTTCAACAGCAAAATTTCCAGAATTAACTTTAATCTGTGTTAAACTAACACATACTGGTGTGTTCATTTACCTCCCATGGTGTTGCATGTAATACTGCAGCAGTGCTTATAGTGGTCCACACAAGCAGTGTTAGATTGATTGTTTTATTTCTCTCCATCCAGTAGGGGTCTGTGTTGTACCACAGTATGTGGAAGTTTGGCTTCCAAATGTTCAAGCCTGTGCAAAAAAACTCACTCTGGTTGTTCACAACTGAAGGTTTAATGTAATCACATGGGTGCAAGACAACACATCAAAGCCTTGTTTGAAAGACCATGGTCATTTGATTTTATTTTCTTTCGTTGAGAACTAAAAAGTGCCAGTAAGAAAATTTGAGTGAAAGCATGTGACAGAATTGCCACTTTAATCATAACATTAACGTAAACCATAAGCATAGTGTTTGTATGCATGTGCATGTTTCAGCAGTTTTCAGCTGAACTCTACTCATTTGTCTCTGACATCATAATATCCTGGTCTAGTCTAGCTCAAACAAATATTGTGACGTTTAAGAAATTTCTTGTGTGTGAATCAGTTGAAGAGTATCTGTTGCTCTTTTTGCTGAAGTTTAAAGGTTGGAAGTATGGCTCCTCTCTGTAAAACTCATTGATTCTTGTTGTAAAACATAGCAGCTTGCTTAATTATTCCCTTGGCTTTTCAGACTGAATAATACATGATCCCTGATGGACCTTCGGGGAAACCTGCTCCAGATAAAGCCTTTAGAACATCTTATAGCAGCATGGACACCTTGTAAATGGAGAAAACTCACTTTTCTGGTAAAGGTTATTTGCAATGGGAAGGATTTGGTAGTCATCATAAACAGATCACAGGCTTACATATGTCCAAGATCAAACTCAACAGTTTTTCTTTAATTTATTTTTTATGTATTTAGAAGTGATGTTAAATAACATAACATCTTTAAGAACATTTTCTTAACACTTCTTTTTATGTTGAAGCAACAACTAGTGCTGAAAATTTCATGCATGATCCTGAGAAAAGGGCTAGTCAGACAAGGCCTTTTTTAAAATAATGTTTTAAGAGTTTAGTTGCTAATTGGTCTGGAACATTGCATTGGTTTTAGTACACAATGTAAGTAGAAGAGCCCAGATAAGGAAAATATTTGAATAAGGGAAAATAATGAAACTGTGATCATTCAGTGAGTTTTAGAGTGTAATTAGATCAGTGTAATTAGAGTCAATAATCTATGCTAAGCTACGCTAAGGGTGCTATAGCATTTTCTGGAGAACGGCACAACACTTTCTAATGCCTTCATTAACAATAAAGAAATTCAAACACATGTTTATTGGTTTTCTTTACTCTTTGCCTAAAACACGTTAAGAGATACCTTTTAGACCAGTTGTGCCACTCTGAGTCCTGATTGAACAAAAGATGTTTGTACTATTCAGAAAGTGTCTTGCTATATGTGTTAAATTTGGTCCGTAAAATAAATGTTGTGTTGTTGAATTGTGTTACCATGTTGACATATGTTCTTGGCTGTGTGCTTATTGCAGGGGAGGAGTTTTTTGACAATGTTATATTTAACACTTTTAAGAATTATGTTGGTTTGGAAATGAATAATGGCAAACCAACTAGTAAGGAAGTGTAGTTGATAAGTAAATTAAATAGTTGTGATAATATTACTTGATAATGAAACATTAAGAAAGTTAGTAAAAAACAATGCTCCAAAGTTCGAAATTTTAAATTGTGCATTTTCCCCTGTTGTAGATAACATTCATTCATCTTCATGTCGGCTTTATTCCCTTTCGGGGTCGCCACAGCGGAATGAACCGCCAACTCACTGGCATATGTTTTACGCAGCGGATGCCCTTCCCTGCCGCAACCCATGTGAAATGTAGATAACATGTGTATAATTAATATAAAAATAATAAGTGATGACTCACTATAGTTAATTTTGTTAATTTAATTTGATTCATCCAGTTAACAGAACAAATCGAATTGACTCAAATTCTGCCTTTTTTTGGTTACCATTACTTAAATATATTAATTGGTCAAATAAAACAAACATGATTTTGACAACGGAATTTTTTCTGTGAAATTACAAAAACATTTTTGAGACAACTCAAAAGTCTTACCTCGATGTGTTGCTTAACTGTATTTGTGTTCACTCAACTTTGCATTTATTTGTGTTGTTCTCTTTTAAAACTGGAGTGACAACCTGTGTGTGTAATACAGTTAGCTTTGGGGTTGTGTAGTCAAGACCTGTGTAAAAACCTTACCTCTTTTGCTATTACAGTGACAACAGATGAGGTGATGTAATGTACAAACAGACTATCATCAGACTATTAAGCATAAACAGAGTTTGGAAGTGGGGCACAGAGGCAACTGCTGTCATACTATGTGCAACTACAACAAACAAAACATGTTAATTATCATTATTGTTACATTATTATATATGTTGATATAACGTTATAAAGCATTTAAGCTAATCGACAGAACTGATAAATTTCTTTTTTCATGATAGATATTGTTAATTGTTGTATCAAAAACAGCTATAATCTTCTTGGGGTTGGGGCTTGCTGGTGAGCAACTGGCTGCAGTGTTTTGGGCAACAGTCAAAGGCAGTGACCTAGGCGTTACCCAAACTTGGTACGCAGAATTTGGTTTAGGAACATGGAATGTCACCTCACTGGGTGGGATGAGTCTGAGCTTCTGAGTGAGGCTGAGCGATACCAACTAGAAATGGTCTGACTCACCTCCGCTCAGAGCCTGCTTTCTGAAACCTAAATCTGTGAGAAAGGCTGCAATCTTTTTACTTTAAAGATGCTCATGAGGAGAGGCGGCAAGCTGAAGTAGCCCTGATGGTGGCCCCTCAGCTCGCCAGGTATTTGTTGGAGTTTACCCTAGTTAATGAGACAGTTGCATTAGGGCCCGTCTTTCAATGTTTCTTCACTATGCTTCGAACATCAGTACAGAGTACCCGGCCATCTTGGAGTCTCTGGAAAGAGTACTGGAAAGTGCTCCAAATAGGAACTCCATTATTGTCCTGGGTGACTTCAATGCCCATGTGGGTAACAACAATTGAAAAGCTGAGTTATGTTTTACTATTGGACTTCTGTGTTAGTCACAGTTTGTCCATGACAAACACCATGTTTGAGCATAAGGGTGTCCACCAGTGCACACTTCACAAGGACAGCCTAAACCAGATGTCCACGATTGACTTCACTGACATATTATTTCCTCCATAAATTTGTCAATGGTGAAGGGAGGGGCAGAGATGTCAACTGATCACTATCTGCTGGTGAGTAGGGTTCCCTGGCAGGGGAGGAAGCTGGACAGTCCTTGCAGACCCAAACACCCTTTAAGAGTCTGTTGGGAAGATCTAGTCGAGCCTGCTGTTAGAGGTGTCTTCAAATCCTGCCCAGGAGAGAGCATTGATCAGATTCAACATGAGCATTTTCAGGATGCTACAGGACTACAGGAGGTCGGTTATGTCACAACAAGTCAATACAGAAGCGGTCTCATGTAGCCAGACCCTCAGGGAAGGGCAGGGGGTTTAGGCTGCTTTTTTGTTAAAGACTTGCCCTTGAGGCCATTTGACTGAAATGACAAACAACCAATCCCATGTTGTTTCACATAGTAGAATACAACACAATTATCTATAACCGAGTTGAGGGGGCACACAACTAATAAAATAATATTTTCTCAATCACATGGCTGAACTTATTATGGAACATAAACAAATGTGACATTCACTTCACCCGGGAAATCGGACAGATCATGACTTCAGGATTCTCTGCCAAAAAAAGACACCAAACCCAACAGACCTTTAGCCAACATTCCATTGATTTCATATTTTATCTGAAGGTTAACATTGTGTATGTCTGGATTCCATTAGAAGAGCCTTTATTTTACATATAACCATTTTCTAAAAAAGAAAAAAAAATTAAACTTATATTAAGCATGCCATGATCAGATAAACTTCTGATCAGTAAGTTGCCATGGTCACTTACTCCCTAAAACTGACCTCCAGCTTTCAGAGCAGTTCAGAAATGCTGGGCTTATTTGTGACATCCAGTAGGCAAATATGTCTTTTAACACGAACACCTCTCCATTAAAAAACAAAACAAATACAGTTTTGTTAAAGTTGTCCAGAGCTGTTAAGATATCACTAAGATATTGCATGGCTATAATCGAAGACTTGTAAATTATGTTTATAAAGGCTGCCATTTTACACCTGCCATTTACAACTTATGACCAGTTCCACATGCGTAGAAAATATGGATTGTTGTTCATAGCTAACTCTTCTCTATCCTTGTTATTCCCCTTTTCTATTTGTGGAAATCTAATGGCAGACAAAGAGCACTGGGTTCATATAATCGAGTCATTCACAGTGAAAAGAGCCTTTATGCAACTGGAGGTCTAATTTTTTTCCAAGAATTCCTATTTTCTTCTTTTTACATTTATGTGACAGGAAAGATTATTTCACCTTGGTACTCTCGTTTATTTAATTTTCAAACTTTTAGACCACGAAATCTTACACAAATATACATCAAAACAAACTACAAACAAATGGTTAGTTTGACAAAAATTGTGAGTTAAAAGAACATTATCTTGTCAAATAAGTAAACAAGTGATGAACAGATCTAAAGCTTGGTATCACGGTTTTGAGTCTTATCACCATAATTTTTTTTTCTATTTGCATTTGTTTTCCTGAATTGCAACATGATACACTCACTTGGCCACCATTCAAAATTCAACATATAATAGAGCTCACAACAAAACAGGTTTAACATTTCTTTTATTTTATTGAAATTTACATTATATTGCATACATTTTTTTTAACTTTTTTTTCTGAAAAGTTACTCATAAAATATGTTTGTTCATATATGAACCCTAACGGAAATCAAATAACAAAAAAGCTATAGTTTGCATTTTGCATGAGCATAGCAGAAGAGGAAGTGGAGATCCTTCTCAAAAAATGAATTGCTGTAAAATTATATGTTTTACAGATATGTCATTTTCTGCATCAGTGCTTAGTTTGTAAATGTGGTCTCCTGGGCTGTTCTTACAGAGGAGTGAGCAAATTTTTATGCCATACCTAAACGAACAAGCAGCTTACACCACTCTCACTGCTATTTATGTGTGCACCAAAGCAGAACTTTTGTACAATGCATTAAACATTGATGTGTCCAGCACAGTTTCAGGGCAGCTGATGAGGACTCTATGGAAATAGGTCCCAGGGTTCCAGGGAATAGCAGAACTCCCTCAAGTAAATCCAGGTGTTGAGTTCAGCTTCTTCCATGTGTATACGAGCATGCACGCTGGAATAGCATTTTAATGGAAGTTGCTGAGCGATACAGTCATTTCAAATAAACACGGCTGAAAAAATATTCATGTGTCATTTGCTTGCAACATTGGTCACTCTTGGTATCGCATTTGGGAATTCAACGTCTCGCATTCACGCATGCATTCACATATCCCTATCATTATACAAGCAGGCTATCATTATGCATCCCACTTTCAGCTCAGTTCCCTGGAGGTGATTCGTCCCGCTGCTACTGCCCCCTCCCTGCTGCTGTTGCCCGGCTCAGAGCTTACAGCAGGGGCAAACCGAGTCACAGTAAACCTGCTGATTTTGCCCACTGCCTGGAACCAAGTGAGGCTCCTGCTGCACTCGAACTCTGAGGGGACTCTTTGAGGTAAGCAAAGAAAACTGACCCCACTGAAACTCATGTTGAAAAGGGTTACTATGATTAGATTCTAAAACCTCTTTAAGCATAAAAAAATCTCTTTTTGTATGACCATAAAAAAATCTCTTATTCAACTAAACCAGATAGATACTTCTGTGTGTAGGTTTCACAACATTATAGAAAATTGCTCTATTTTAATGACTTGCTTTTGGTATATTATCATGCCTTTTGCATTGCTAATTTAAGTGAATTTTAACCGTTTTTTTGTCTTGTGAATGGAGTAAAGCACATTAAATATCTCAAAGAAGAAAGGCTGATAACAGGTTTCTAGGGTTACACATTAGTAAATATATTCTAAACAATCCCTTAAAAACATGTACATTTCAAAGTATTAACATAAAATTACATTGTACTGCAATTTACTTAAAATGAACTGGTTAACTGGCAAATGGCAAGATTAAAAAAAAATGCATCCTTGGCTAATAGTACTCTTGGGTGAAAATCTTCTGGAACCTTAGAAGTATATGATATTTAATAGAATATTTTGAACATTTCTAGCACATGATGTTTGGGTTATTAAAGTGATGTATCTAAGAGGAGCACTCATTTTTTTGGAGTCAGACTCATTCTCCAACAGTTCCTATCGAAATGAAGTAGTACTTAACCAATTTGATCGCTCTCCTGATCTGGTGTTAAGACTTGGTTTAAGGTCAATCATTACATTGGAGTTAATACCAGCGACAGTAGCAGAAATTTCAAAGAATTTAGATAATTTTCCACTTAAAATGTGATCTCTTGACAAAGAAAACATAAATTTTCTGGTGCAGCAAAGCTTCTGTTTCCTCAACAGTCAAACTCCTAGAACATTAGGTACAAATAGAGTTCATTTTTAACAGTTTTGATCTAGAAAATAGAATTTAATTTGTTTTCATATTAACATATTATGTAATAGGAGCAGAAATATAAACAAACATTGAAATTTTTGCTATTACGCTACTCCTCACATAAATACTTCAGATCCAAATGGAGTCATCAGTGAAGAAAAGTCAAATGGCCTAGCAGGTGGTTATTCCCGAATACTAATGTTTAAAAACCTTAGTAGTCAGTACCCACCGAGAATTTGTTGTATTTGACTGTGATTCAATACAACAGCCTCATTAAAACATTTAATTTTATTTTTATTTGCTAAACAATTACTTTTTGACATATGAGCAAACATTTAGAGGAATCTTTTAAAGGCAAATAAAAACTGAGTAAGGAATATTTCTGCTGAATTTCTAGACATGGTTCACAAGCATGTTGCCAACTTTTTTTTATCTAGCGACTAGCGACAAATATAGTGACTTTTCCTGCTGTTCCTGGTGACTTTTTTCATTCTGGTTGACGGGATCTTCAGACGGAGGAACCGCTGCTGCAATCTCTGTGCTGAAGTTCTGTGCCTGCCTGTCACTGTCTTCGCCCACCTCGCCCCTGTCCCGGGCCTGCTCCCCTGTCAATGTTCCCGGGGCAATGTTCTTATTCTTTGTATGCTGTTTAATGGCAGTAGGAACAGCAACTGGAAAGTAGTATGAACTATATATGAAAGAGGGAAAATTACGCTTTCTTATTCTTTACATATTATTCCTACTATTATTCTTTTATATTCTAAAATTATTCTTAGTCTTTTAAAGAAATTAGAGGATTGCCTTGTATGTTTTTGTTTCCTTTGGGATTTGTATTATTGTTATAGGCTGTTATTATTTCCCTAATCTCGTTAATCTTTTTTTCTTATGTTTTACATACGTATTAAATATTCTATTGTTTCCTCTAGTCCACAATTATCACAAATCCCGGTTTTCCTGGCACAAGGTTTCGAGATTGTTGGTCTTTATTACAAAAACAAGGAGTACTATAAAATGTTTTGTTTACATATTTGCACAAGAATAGTAGCCTATGCCTGTGTGAGTTTTTCCTCGCTCACAAAACATCCATCATCATCACATATAATTCAAGGTAACCCAACTTTTATAAAATGATAAAATTACTTTTTTTTAGATATTAATTTCTTGACACAAACCATGAAATCAAAATTGATCTAAAGACATGATTAGTTAACAATGACAGAGCTTACATTTTTTTATGTTATTTACTTCATTCGGTTCTCATTGTTTTTATTACTGTTTAAGTTTACTTAGCATTACATGTTTGTTTTATAATGCCATTTGTGTTAATTGAATAAGATGAAACTTGTGTACCTACAACAAGTTTATGACTACGTTGATAAAAAACCCATTGGGGGCTGTGAATGTATGTGACACACGTCAGGTGGTATGTATGAAATTTAGGTGATGCTAATTTAGTTCCTGCTAATTAGATCTGGGTATAAAACATTTTAGTTTATGAAGCTGAATATTATCGTAAGAACCAGAACCATTTGGGTAAGATTGGGTAAGTTTCTCTGCATGCCATAATTAATTTCTGTCCATCGAAATATCTTGAAACAGCATTTTAATGAGTCAAATCAAATTATTTCATCAAAATTAAATCACAATTTAATTAAATTTTATTAAATATGCGCTATGTAGCCAGATCACAATTTCGAGACAACAAAGTGATGAAAATGGGATACTTTTGATAAACACATTTATTGACTTGACAAAACACACATATACTATTCTACTAGCTAACTAATGATTACTTGAAATACACAATCACATGTTTTAACACAAACATTCTTACAAACAAGATAACTGGTTTTGAGCTGATAACTGTGAGCATCATCTCCAATTCAGACACTTTTGAGTTTGATTCACTCATCAATCAAAGTCATCGGCAGATTAATTTAAACTTCTCAGTTCTTAATACGTTTAAGCTTAAGGTAAAATTAAGCACAGGCTTACTTGCATTTTCCGATGTCCCTAATTCTGAATGCAGTAGGCAGGGTTTTGTTAAATGATGGGACGAGTTCATTTGAAAATCACACAGTAGATCACACTTTTTCACTATATTGGAAAATCAAATGGAGGAGATTTGAAATGTAAAGGCTCATCAGCTTCCCATTCTAAATATAAAGTCCTTCCTCAGTATCCTCTAATCAAAATGCAGCAGGCTATTTCTCGGCACTGATGCAAACAGGTGTTAGAGCATGAATGAGATTTTCTGAGGCTTCTGATTTCGCTCATGCAGCCATCAAAAGGATCACTGACAAATGCAACTGCATGAAGCGTCTAATAAATGTAAATCATTTCACCAGTGGAAAAACATTACAACAAAATGAACAGAGCAAATTGAAGGCAAGTCTGTGTCTGAGAGTGTGTGTGAGGGAGAAAGAGTCAGAGCGAGAGCAAGCAATCTCACGAAGACACGTTTCCCTTTATCGGCTCAAAGTGACACAACTGGTTCCGCCAGATTTAGAAGTTAATTCCAGTGGCGATGAATACCAAATAAATCCCTCTGCTAATCGTGCCATGAGAGACATGCCGGTAAAAGTTTTTTTGTGTAAATGACCAAAAGATTAGTGATGTGACTGGAGTTTTATCTTATGAGTGAGAGAGATTGCCTAGGTTTGTGTTACAATAAAACTCTTTTAACCCCTCCCCTTTCTGGTTTTGTCTCTAACATGTCTAACACGAGAGCCTTCGTTAATCCTATTCTTTGACCTACACTGATAGTGGATATTAGGAAGTAGTATCTGTTGATTCCTAGATGGCTAGATTTAGATCTGTTTGTCAGACAAGCCCTGAGTGCACCGTGCATTGAAGCTAGTAAGCTGGTTAGGGGTACACAGTTTTTGTGGTATTAGTACAAGAATAAACTAGACACAACCACCTGCAGCCTCCTAGCTCAACTTGACAGGATCTCAAGCACAGAAATAAACAGTGAGATACAGATAAAAAGAGAAAATATTTAAAAACCTAATTGAAATGGTTCAGGACAGTTCTAATCAGTTACATCAGTAAAATATAGAAAATGCATATTTCAAAGTGAGAAAATAAAACCATTTGTTGTCAGAACTGCTCTGTTATTTACATATTGTAAGCTGCCGCCATGTAAGCATAAAAGGATTTTGATCCAGGTAGAAAAAGAAAGCTAGGCTCAGTATGCTCAGTGCTATGGAAGGTTGTCTATCTCAGGGGATTAAATGAATAGATGTCTTGAAAATACATTTTTATTGTCAACTGAAACAACTTTCCTGTTGTGAAATATTAACTTCTGAGAGAAAGTGATAACACATTTTTATAATGTGATTGAGGCGCTGATCTCTCTCTAGTTTCATGATTACATTTTGAATTTAAATCTCCAACAAATAAACAAATCGATGGCAGGAAAAAAGTTGCTGTTTGCTGCTATAACAAGTGATTTGACTGTTATCAATCTTGAGCAGATCGGTTATATCATAGGTCATTGTAATGAAATACATTTCAAAATGAAAATTATTTTTCAAAATCATTTCATTCCTGGAGCAAGTACATCTTGAGAAGAAAGTGGAGCATTGGAGTCTTAAATGAAAGTCAAATATTCTCTGAGTTTGCGATGTGATGTAGAGCCAGCTCAAGGCTGATAAAAGGCATGCTGTGCACTGATTCCATCAAGAAAACCACAGACACAGGTGCTATCTTCTCTAACTCTCTTGCAAACAGCACAAAATTTATATAATAAACAATAGAAGGTTAGGCAAACAGACAACTGTAAACATTTGTATAAAACTACTGTGTATATTGTATATAACTATCTCCAAATCAGCCACTGCTTACCTCCACAAGCTCATACACTCGTACATGTCCTCCAGAAGCCTGCACTCAGAGAAGGAATGGTTACGTCCCACAAAGGCAGAACATCTTTCAGCAGAACCTTCTCTCTCACTGTCCCTGGCTGGTGGAATAAACTCACTGATCCAGTCAGGAAAGCAGCAACACTAACAGCTTTTAAAAAGCAACTGAAAACTTTTCTCTTCAGGGAACACCTACAATAAAATAAAACACTTTTTCTTCTTCTCTGTCTTTATTTTCTTCCTGCTATGGGTTATTGATCAGTTGATACAACTTTTATTATGAGCAAGCTGAGATAAACTTTGACTGTGTAACCAATTGCATATTGTCTATCTGTAAGTTGCTTTATCTCTCTCTCTCTCTCTCTCTCTCTCTCTCTCTCTCTCTCTCTCTCTATATATATATATATATATATATATATATATATATATATATATATATATATATATAATAGTGATAAGAACAGTGATTAGAACTTTCTTTATCATTGACACTTTATTGTTTAAAATATGATACTGTTGCTATAAAATAAAAATGTGTTAACTTTCACTGTCTGTGATCATTTATTTTTCACAGTTATTTTTAGAAGTATTTAGAAGTTATTTTAGAAGTTATTGTTCACTGTGGGAATGCTATGGTCCAGGTCTGAGGAATGTTCAAGCTAGCATGCGTGTGGATGAATGAGACATGTGGCTTTGAAATAAAAATAAAGAAATAATTGAATTTGGAACAAAGCTGAGGTTCTCAAGGTTAATTAGGTATGTCGTAATGTGGTATTCCAAGCGTTTGATCTGTACGCAAAGAGAGGCCAGCACACAAGGTTTTCTTCCCAAAACCGGTTTTTTTATTGTGCCACCAGTGAACAACAAAATAAACCAACATAAAACAAAACAGAAATGTCTACAAACAAAACACTTGATGCTTAACCGCAAAACCTACACAAAGCTAAACAGTGAGGACTCCAGAATAAACTAACTAGATGCAGTCAGTTGGGGTTCTTTCTCTGAAAAGTAGGTTTGCACAGACCAGTGTCCCATTGCAGGAGACCAGCAACACATCACTCCTCTTCGCTCAGTATCGTCCTCCATGAACACTGAAACCAGGCCATTAAATATGGCTGGTTTCCCAGCATGCCAATCAGAGCCAAACCAAACACAGGTAAGTTAACACATTAGATATACTTAAAAAAAACTTGTAATGAGCAGCAAAATACACATTCTCGTTCAAACATATTATAATATGTACAGCCAGCATAACTATGCAACAAGTAAATGTTTTAAGAATAAAAAGGGTATAGGGATCTCACAATGACTATTAAATTAAGCTTCCCCCTTCTTTCTTCCAGGTTGGAACCTTCCAGCATCAGCCAAACAGGATGGCCCACATCAGTACAACATATAGCTTCTGTTGCCCCATCCATTAATAAAAATTAATTTATTTTATTGACAGCAAAAAAAGGTCTTACAGGACAATGAGCCTGTGAACATTGTCACAAGGTATATGGAAACAACAACTAAAAATCATGTTATGATTCCTTTGGGGTGATTCTGGAATCTGATCTAGGCTTCATCAGTCATGGAAGAAAAAGAACTAAATACACTGTCTATCATCTTAAACACGTTGTAAGAATTGGGTTTTTTGTTTACTAGAGCAGGGGTCTCAAACTCAATTCCTCAAACTCATCTATTTAAATGTGCTTTTACTGACTGAGCACTGTTTTACAAACAGCACTGCGCGTATTAACTTTTTTTTTAAATTCTAATGTTTTGAAAAAAAAATTATCCCGTCTGATCTGTTTTATTGTTTGTTTAATCTCTTATCAGTTTTTTAATTAAGTAAGATCATGTTGACATTTATTTACTTTCATAATTAATTTGATATAAACAAACCGAAAGACAATCTACTGAAACTTCTCTGCTCTCACAGTCTCTAACTTATGCAAATACCTTGTTAACATTTAACCCTTTAGGCTAATATCCTGCTAATAAAAAGACTGTTGAGATGGCCATTATATTTTTTCAATCATAAAAAAAACATCTACAGTCACAGTGCTTCCTCGTTGTCTTATGCGTTATGGTTCAAAAAGTAAGGAATGTTCTTCATTCACTGGCTTGGCTATATGCTGAGGCATCACTCCACAGCAGTATCACCTCAACTCTTTTATCCCAAAAGTAGACAGAAAGTTTAAATTCAAAATATGGCTTTGCTTAAACAACAGCAACAACAACTAAAACCACCACTCCATCAATACAAAATAAAATAAAAATAATCCAAAATTCAAAAGGCATTCAACATTTAACATTCACATTTTGAAATGAAACACAACTGTTTAAAAATCATTAAGTTAAATTATTTATTTTATTGAAAATATTTTTTTTCAAAGTCATAAATAGCCTTAAGCTTATAAATAAGACTTATTTTTAATTTAGCTATATTACACATTTTCAAATCTTCTTTTAAAGTTGTTTTAAAACTTGACTGTTTGTATGTATAATTTGACTTACATGTTATAGTCTGTTCATTTTTAAAGAAAAAGATGACAATAAATTTTAAGTAAAAAATGTATACAAAAAAAAAATCTTCAGTGCAAACAAAAATGTATATTTACAAAATAATGCTGAGTGAAATCAGTGCAAGTTGAATGAAAATATATAAGGTTCCAATATACATGATTATCAGATTAATCAGAATATAGATTCTGATTAATCACCTGTTTTTTTTTTTTTTGCATCTGCTTGAATGTAAGCATTTACAAAATTCCTGAACTAATTCCCATAAATGGTGTTTGTGTTGTCATATTCTAGCCATAAAATTTATCTGTCCACATTGTCAGTTTTCACTATGTTCAAAATCAAATACAAATAAAGAAGCTATAATTACATTAGGTCCATCTCTGGTGAAGTGCAGAGTGAAATGAGCCCCATGTGGATTTGTCTCATCTGTTGACATGACACCCACTCTTCATAACCTCAGGAAGAGTGAGAGCGTTTCATCCATCCCTGTGGACCCACCCATGAAACTTTCATTTGCAAATCATCGCTTTTACAATTTGAATACCTTTGAAGTTTGATCGCTCTCTCTTGCTTCTTTCCCCTGCATCTCGTTCACTTCCTCGAGACGTACCCATGTGGGCGTAACAGCATCAACCTCTCAAAGTCTTTACTTTTATTGACTACATCGCTTCCTAAAACTATCTGTTTCTTCTCCCTCTCTCTCCTTCTCCATTTCCACTAAATTTCATTTGCTGTTTTAACAAGCTTGGTTACTTGACCTTTGATGCAAATAATTTATGGAGATAGCAGTGGTAGCAAATGCCCCCAGTGATCCGGAGCCCCCACTGACGAGGTAAATATGCTCCATGACTATCAAGGAGCACTGGGAAGGGGACACACAGGCAAGACAGATCTCTGTGTGCTGTGAAGTGGAAATGAGAGAAGTAAAGGTGTGATTAACCACAATTAAACAGTGGCTTTAAACATGTTTTTTTTGAAGCGGCTTGTATAAAAGCAAGCAAAAATTATGAATTAGTTTTGTTGTGAAAGCTCACATGATATATTTTTTTACAGTAAAAACTAGAATTAATAATGTCTGGTTGCATATGCTTTAAATAATAATAAATGCTCCTTGACCAATAGCATCTCATTCCAATTTTGATTGCATGTGTTAGTGGTCAAAAATTATGGCTTGCTGCTAATTGTTAAAAGTTGTTTTTCGATGTGATGAAAAATATATTGATATACAAAAATATTTTTCTCACATTTTATTTCTTTTACTAAATAGTTGAGATCTAAAAATAACTAACACAGATAAGACTCTGCTACGCTATGTAGATATAAAAAAAACATGACAACTAGGCTCCATATAATGAATACATTATTAATATAATTTTATCTGGTATGTTGATTAAGATTTAAATTTTAGTTATGCAAAAAGCTTTAACTTTGCTGCAGTTCAATTGTCTATAAATGAATACCAACAGTGATTATTGTATATGTATTATTATATATTATATTCATTCATTCATTCATCTTCATGTTGGCTTTCTTCCCTTTCGGGGTCGCCACAGCAGAATGAACCACCAACTCTCTGGCATATGTTTTACGCGGCGGATGCCCTTCCAGACACAACCCATCGCTGGGAAACATTCACACACACATTCACTCTTTAACACTATTGACAATTGCTCTTACTCAATTCACTTATACCGCATGTCTTTGGACTTGTGGGGAAACCGGAGCACCCGTAGAAAACCCCCGCAATCACGGGGAGAACATGCAAACTCCACACAGAAATGCCAACCGACCCAGCCGAGGCACGAACCAGCGACCTTCTTGCTGTGAGACGACCGTGCTACCCACTATGCCACCTTGACACTATATATATTATATTAGTAATATTATATTTTATCTCCTATACTACTGTATTGTTAATATTATGCCTCACATAAAAACAGCTATTTTAAAAGATTTTCTCAATATCGAGTTTTGGGCATGTAGACCCTAGTCTTGCATAGACTCTTGAAGTACTATCATGAAAATGTACCAAACCAATTGGACGTATAGCCAACGATTCTTGTGCATGACGTCTGAGGCTGAGACTCTGTACTGTACTCTGTACTGTAGACCCCCCCTTGGGCCATATAAAACTGACAGCCATTGCCTCTTCTAGAGGGGAACCAATGGCAAACTGATTTTTCTTCCTACTGAACAGATCTAGTAAAACAAGGTTGTTCAAATATTTTCAGCTTGGGAAAGTTACATGATTAAAATAAACAACTCTTGATATTGTTTTTGATATTGCACAGTGATAGCGTACTTGTAGTTATGATGGGACTGTTAAAGTAACGTCAGGAATCAGAAAATACAGGGAAAAAAGTAAATACAGCTGAAAATGTGAAAACTCTCCTGTCTTTCTAGGAAGCTAATTCTGTAAGTTGATGCCTGGGAATGTTTTATTCAGAAGTGTGTCAGCTTGGTTAGCAGAAAATTGAATGAAGGTGGCTTGGATCCCCTGTAGAGAAGCAGTCGGTGGGATGCACTGTTGTTCTGGGCAGCATATCTTTACAATAAGATTTTAATATCTTTGTTATTTCTTCTGCTGGCTAACAACTTAAATATACACCACAACTTATTTGCACTACTGAAATATGCAGGAAACCTCAAGAGTAAAGGATGGAATGCTAGCCAACACGACTATAATCTTTGGAATCTCTATTTTTGCGTTTCCCTTTCTCTATTTTTCCCCAAGAGAAGACACTTGTTAGTTCAAATCAAACATTAAAAATGTATTTTTAAACAGTTTGAACTTTAATGATGTAACAACCAATGACTGAACAAATGTTTCTGCTTTATAAAGTCTAATGTGCTATATATGTATGTCATCAAAGCACTTAAATGGTAAAAAAAAAAGATCATAAAAAAATATAGCCATTGTGACTTCCAGATTTTCTCTTTAGGTGTATTTTCCTTTCCTTTTTTTTGTTATTTCATATCATTTGTGATTAAAAGTTAACCGTTCTCACTATTTACCAGATAATTAATTTAGTTTCTCTAAAAATATTAGTCTATTATAAACCTTCAACAACATCATCATAACTCTTAATCATGTAACCTTGAACTGTTTAAGTTTTCAAATTGAGAAAACTCTCTGCGTTGATTCTCATGAGCGCTTTGGGTGGTGCCACCTGCTTAAAACTCTTCAATTCCTGCTCAGACAGCTAATTACAGAGAACTGACAGCATCTGTGTTCATTACCTACACCCCCTGCTGAGCTAAAGACACGCTGTGACCCAATGCTCAATGGGGGATTCTCAGATACCCCAAACAATGACATGGAGGCGAACAACTTAAAGTATAGCAATGAGACTTTAATGAATGGGGTGTGACTAAAGTGGTGATTCTTGGATTTGGCATTTAGTTCAGAAAGCTGAAGACGAGGATAGTTAATTGATGGAAAATGATGAGACGCAATAGCTAAACTCAAAACTTTATAAGAGGATTTGTTTTGCATCTTTGTTCTGTGTGCATGATTATTTCTAAGTTGGTATGAATACAGTTGAGTAATTTAACCTGGCTTATGGCTAAATGTTCCTTGCTCTAATTTTCTTTAACTGAAAAAGTAGTTTTAATGCAGGGGTGTCCAATGTCGGTCCTGGAGAGCCGGAGCCCTGCACATTTTTGGTTCAACCATCATGAAACACACCTGTGGCACTAATTATGGTCCTCTGATTGGCTGAAGTAGAGTAGAATGCATACTGCAGCAGGGTTGCAACTGAAATGTGCAGGACAGTGGCTCTCCAGGACCGACGTTGGACACCCCTGTTTTAATGCTTATTTGGTGCTGCAAGATCATTTTTACTATCTCACCAGATATCTATAGAATAATTATCATTGAAGTTATGTTCAATCTAGGCTTGGGCGATGTCGACCATTTTGACATCGTACGATGTCTAATGAGAAACATTGTGATGGACGATGACATTGAACTGGTTGCTGAAATAGCACCAGCACCAACATGTGCGAGTCAGTCACCCCACCAGTGGGTAGGATCGCTATGCCTGCGTCGAACACTAGTTCAATCACTAAAAACCTTTCAAACCATCAAAATTTGATACATGTATTACATACTTGACATTAGTGCTGTTTCTCTGGTTTGAATCTTTGTAAGATTTCTGCAGAGCATATTTTCAGTGCAGAGCATCAGGGTGGCACTAAAGGTAGATTAAAGGGTAGTACTAAAATGGAGAAATTGATATAGGCCTTTTTATCATGAAGCCAGGCTAAGCTCTAAGCTCAGACTAAGTTGTTTATTGAACTGACATGCAGGATTGACGTAAGATGGACAAATGTCCTTTAAATATAATAGAGAGGTGTGTACTCAGGTGTGCAGGTAGCACAGATGGCAGAGTCGAGATGGAACATAGAATCGCAGGAGTGGAAGACGATGAGGCAAACCCAACTTCAGGAGAGTACAGAAGTGTAGATCTTAGTAGATGAAGATGATGGGCAGTCAAGAAAGTGTTGACACAAGGCAATTGTTGCCGAATGCTGAATTGCTACTCAATATGCCTTGTGTGTGCATGTTTGACCGTGATTGGAAAATAGACTGATTGCTGGATGAGTTTTGTTGAGAAGTCTTATCAAGTATTTCTGGTGAGTTCTGACACATTTTATGTATTCATGCCATGTGTGCTGTTCATTGATTAAAACTGTACTAGACATTCCAATGTAAACTACAATCATGCCTATTAGGTCACATGATCTTTATTCAAGTTACAGTGATGATGTCATGAAGTAACTTTTGTAGCATCCAATATCAGCTTTTCTTACTCAAGGGTTGGCAAGACTTCTACTATTGTGTTCTATAACAAGCATGGAGCCATCAGGTGATGTTCAATAAGTGAAACAGCTCTCCTAAGCAGCAAGGCAAGGGTCTTGTTAACTTGGTTGTATGAGCACTTGTCAACGTTTGTGCTTTTACTCTTCAATATTCTCCTCTAAAACCATTTACAGAATGCAGCCTTAGAAAGTTTACATTGTGTACTTTCAAATGTTTAATGAAGCCCCTTGGGTTGAATAGGATATCAAAGCTGGCTTGCATTGAGTGTGGTCCAAAGATGTTTCAGCATGTGTGGGAGTGAATGTGGAGAAATATCTATCAAGTTCACTGTAAACAACATGCACGCACATGCTAGCTGTTATGAAGCATAAGGTGTTCATTTGTGACATCTGACTTCGTACTCATAAGGTTCTATTTATTGGGTAGTTTTTGCATTTTATGTGCTTAGATATTTTAATATAAAAAAAAAATTAAAAAAAATGTATGATTTATGTAACTTAATGAAAATTAAAGCAAACCACAAATTGCAAAATAAAAAAAGCTAATCTCCCAAAAGGATTCTGTCCTGACTATATCCAAACATAGTAGTGGATGTTCATTTATAACCTCACCTATTGGAAACAAATGTTAGTAGCTTCATGAGGTCAGGGGATTTTAGAAATTGGAATTAAAGCAAATTGTACTAATGAATAATATATAACCAATATATTTGTATGGCTACAGAGTAACCGGATGAATGCTATGGCGAAGCGGTAAGAGTCGATGCCATGTGGTAAGTTATTTAAACATGATTGCATAATTTACATAACCTGTGATGAGAGGAAAATAGGAAGATTTGACGAGGGATTGATGAGGGAAATTATGTAATTATCCTTTCAAGAGTAATTTCCTGAGTTGCTGGATATTAAGCCATGCAAATTAATTCCCACTGAATTCCCACAGAGAACCTCGGTTGATTGAGCTAAAGGGGAAGTTGCCAGCTTTGAATCATAGTCTTTCCTGACTGTCCATCTTGTAATCAATTGATTTATAACATTCAAAGTTTTATTTTTACTTGATTTCGCACCATATTGAAATTCATTGTGTTTTGCACGAAGAGGAATAACACGAAGAGGAATAAACATGAAGAAGAATAAAGAAGGTATAACGGAAAGTGAGCAGGAAATGTAAGGTCCAGCTGCACATTGGATGACTTTGATCCTTCCCCTCTTCCTCTATACCTTATCACTTATCACTACCTTATGTGTCCTTTAAATGAAAAATGGCCTCCAAATATATTCTAAAAGAAAAGACAAAGACACCAAGCTTCCGAAAAATCTAATTTGTAAGATTGTAAGGACTTCCTGAAAAGTATTTTTATACAGTCTTATGGAAAGCAATTCAATTGTTGTCCATTATTATTCTGTAACGCTTCAAGTGTTATTGGTGTCCATTAGGAATGTACAAAAAGAAAAGCTTTTGATATGGAAAAAAATATGTTGATGTTGATACCACCTTCAAAGGAGTTAAGCTATTGACTGTATTTTCATGCCTTAAATGTTATGCTCTATCTGCAGATTGTTATGAAACGGTTTATTTTTCCACATTCTGGCTGGACCATACGAAACTGATAACTACTATGTCAATTTGTTCACTGCCACCTTACGTAACACGGCAGTTTTAAAACAGTTTACTTCAGTTCCTATTTGTTTCAACAGTACAAGTGTTTTTTTAATAGTCCCAACACTTTTTATTTTGTTTCTGGTGTGAATACTTCTTTATGACTGGACTGTTCACCTCTCCAGTTTTCTCCGAGTTATCTGTTATCTTAGAATGAATAACATTTACCTTTTATTGAATTGCAGGGACTTTTGAATCCATATAAAAGTCAACATTTGATGTATTCCCTTGAGTTTGATGTAACATGTCTCTTGATGACTGGGGGATGTTGACTTACTATTTGCAGCAGTGTTAAAACATCAGGGAATTTCTATTTGATCCAGCTATCTCAGTGAAGAGCTTGTGAAACTGGATTTATCTCCTGCCGTGCTCTCTACAGTTTGTTGTGTTGTACTCAACGACATCCTGTTATGATGTTTTACCTTGGGACTAATGCTTAAAAAAGCCCACTGCTTCTAGACACTCACCAGTCCCTAATTAGCTGTCTTCCAGTCTTTTTCTTTGTTTCAGTATTGTATTCTTTTCTTCTCATCTCCCAAAAGCTTCACTTCTCTGAAACGAGTTATTTGTCTTCTGTAATTGATGTTCTTAGTAAGACCCCCTGCACTGGTATTCCTACCATGTTTACAAGAGGTCTGGTGAGATCCTTTACTGCAACTTGTTTTCAACTGGTTTCAGGTGTAAAGTGTGTCAAATGAATTCCATTGTATTTTTATGCTTTTAACTGTTATTCATCTGCTTTGAATTAGGAGTTTTTTTTAGAGACCGAGTTTCAAAGTTCTTGCATTTTGTAATAATTGCAGATACCTTTTTATTTATTTATTTTTTACAAATTGCAAAGTTTGACCTTATAAATTCAAGGGAAAATATTGTTGGGGAAAAAAAGAGACATCAAGAAAAGACATGTCCAGCTCCAGTCATGTGGTTGCTAGAAATTACTGTCTCACAACTTAACCAAACCCAAACTAATTACTACTAAAAACTAAATTCTTCTCTAGTAACAGACAAAAAAGGAATGACATGTTAATGACTAATTTCTTGACATAGCTAGTGTTGGGGGCACACTAAAACTAGTTTGCAAATAACAAAAAGTGATTATATAATCAGATATAATCAGCGTGCCATAGACAGATATTTTGTTTTTAAAGTTGAAAATTAATTTAAAAAAAAAATCTACCCATATGTTAATATATAAATTAAATTATATTCACACTTAGTACATAAAAATGACCAAATAATTATTGAACACAAAATGAAGTAACTGTAGTCCAAGGTTTTATTTTTCGTGAAACTATATTTTGTAACATAATCTGCAATTAAGCTATAATTTCAATCCCGAATAAAGAATTCATAATATAGCACAAATTGTTGACAAATACAATAGTGATTTTTTCATGTTTATGTGTTTTGTGTTTTAAGAAAGGATTTATGACCAAATGTGTAGCTACAGCACGGATAGAGATAGAGACAGAAGATTTAATAAAGATTTTAAATCAAGGCAAAACCTCATGAGAAGCTTGCTCATATTATATGCAAAACGAGTATTTAATAAACATGCCCTTGTGTGCGCTACATCATGAGAAAGAAATCTAGTCAGCCCCTTTACTTTTAATGGGACAAAACTGAGGCTGTTACACCAGTATGCGAATGAGAGGGACTAAATAATAGATGTTGTGGCGCCTTGGTATTCCGTGGTGCACTTCAGGGGCGAGCAACCTCCCACACGAATGGGGAGGCTGTCAGGAGTAATTGGAGGAATCACGACAGCATCGAGTTAAGTGTTCACCATGAGGTGAAGAATGTGACACTGCGTGCCGCAGAACTCAAATGCCCCGGTTGTTTTCTTTTTTTTTTTTTTCTCTCTCCCACTTCTTCAATTTCTCCCATGCACTTTTCTTCAACGTCCCATTTTGTCGTAGAAAAATCCTTTTCGGAGTCAGTTTTATGTATACCTTCCAAATTTGGCTGATGTAGTTGCAAAGTTCATATTCATCAGGGGAATCCAGAGTTTAGTCAATCATAGATTTTGTGCTTTGCATGAGAACAATATATTGGGAAGTATTTCTCACAAGAATGAATTCACATCTTTTATTGATTGTGAAGTGCTTTATCTCCTTTCACAAACTGTTCATTTCATGGTCATACCAGTAAGGCAACAAAAGTAACTGAAAGAGTTTTGACAACATGTATCCCAGGAAAAGACCTTGATGACCTAAACACTCTCAAATCCACACCACAGTTTCCAAGGGTCTTCTATATGTGCTTGACTCTCGCAACCTTGCAAATCCTGCATCTCTGCTTCAAAGAAGATGACATCTTCAGAGGCCTCTGGTGGTCTTTAGGGCTAGTTGGGCCACTGAACAGACAGCTGCATGCTCACCCAAAGGCCCAACCGTGTGGCCAAGTTGAGAAGAACTAGATGAAGTGGCAGCTCAGAGACCACTGCTAAACCTATCAACAGAAGAACAGTTGCTTTTCTGACAGGGAGAGACATTCCGGAGTCTATGTGTGTTGTTGAAACTACCCTTAAACTAAATGGAAAAAAGAACTGCCAGGTCAAAGCATTAAAGTCCCATCTTCAACCAAGACTTTGTGGTTGGAAGCAACTTTGCAGAGTGGCAACTGAGCTCAGAGGCCAAGTTCCTAGTTTCAGATCAGCTTCAGTTGGAGTTGAGAGACAGAATGGCAGATGTAATCTGATTACGGGTCACAGGCTGCAGAAAAGAACAGCTAAATTTTTAAGCAATCGAGGAAACCTCTTTTGCAGTAATTGTCTTGGAGAGGGCTTACACTCTGTTATATGGCCCTTTGCCGAAATTTGGAGAAATGAGCCACCCAGTCTATGGCTAGAGCCTAGAATCTGTGCATATTGCTATTAAACAATGTATTAAACATGAACATTTACATATATTTGGCTATTAGTTTGAAGGGGCTAACTGTTTTGTTAAGTTTTTCTTTTAGGGCACTTTTACACTGGGAATATCTAGTCTGTTCTGTTTTTGAGAACGGTTCCCCTACAGTTATATTTTCAAAACAGTAATTTCTGATCCATTTCAGAAAAGCTTGTTAAATCACCAGAGTCACATGATTGACATGTCTTGCTTCATCGGTGTACAGAGAGTTTGCCACAAAACTGCAATTTGGATATTCTTAGCAGTGTCCATATTTGCGCATTATTTGTGTTTATGCAAAACACATACATTATTTATGAAAACATACTTTACCCGCCATGGTGCAGTGTATAATGGACGAACAAATTTATTATTTTATCACATCCAGCGCAATAAATTGAACCGTTTCTGAGACTGTTTCACACAGGCAACAATAAATCGTTTAACAACAAGCTCATTAATTTAATTTGATTCAAAATTCTCTATTTGATTTAATCAAACAACAAAACTCTAAAAGTCAATGTACAATAAAGCCTACCAACTGACTAAACTGTGAGTAATAGAAAACAGACACAATCAAGGGATAATGATGGTAAAGCAACTTAGTGCTGGCGAGAAGTCTCAAACAAGGACAGGTGGAGAAAACCACGTGCTTTAAATAACACAAACTAAGACTAGACAATGTATAATGTTAAGACAAAGGAAATACAAATAAGGTAAACCAAAAAACACAAAACGGTGGAACAGAAGTGACAGGCCCTGACAATATGTAAAAGGGGTAGTCTTAGAAGGCAGCATGTATTGGTTGCTTATTTGCCCTGTTTAAAATCTGAAATATCTGATATACAATTTGCAGACGCAAAAAAAAAAAAAAAAAAACATGTTAAATGGCTGTGGAATTGTTTTAAACAAATGTGTCTGTAAACAAGAAAAAACTACTACAGACAATTAGTGAATGCTTAAGTAAAAACATGGTTTTGATTTCATTTTCAATTCTTTCTGTCCTCCAGGATCAGTCACTGACAAACCTGTCAGGATTTGTGCCACCTTTGTAAAAGAACACACTGTAAAATTATGATTGTAAACAGCTGCTTTCTTATAGTCAAGAATGCCAGCAGACACGAGGTTTGGGTATACAAACATTTATTGTGTTCCACTGTTATAACCACTGTTTGTTTGTTTCTAATTCTGATTTGTTTTTTTCTTCTCAGATACTGTTTGATGGTTTGTTCATCAATCGATCTTAAGTTCAAATAGTCTTTATGCTAGGGAGGTGACTATTACCAGGCTCCTTTTCAGGATATGAATATAGATGAACACATGAATGACAACACAACACTGGACTGGGGAGCGTGAATGATAAAGATAAAAATGATGATGGAAACAGGAGACAATCAGAAGACTCCCCCAGTCAGCAAAAAATAAAAATGGGTCAAGTTTGGCATTTGTCTGGCACATTTTGTATTCATTTGGCACTAGCATACAGTAAAAAGGCCAAACAGGACCGATCTGAAGAAACATTAGCAACATTGTATTTGATGTAGCACAAACAATAAGACATCAATTTAAAACCCAGATTAAGTTAGCCAAAGAATGTCTTTTTCAAAGAAATTGGGTGTCAAAGTTAGCCGAAGAAGAACATCTTACCTGCTCAGGAGAAAGTGTCTACTTGAGAGTCACTTTTCAAAATTTTCTCCACTGTCAGCCCTTTTCATCTTTTAAAAACACTTCTTATGCATTTCCTTGTTTAGTTCCCCATGTCACCATGACAGTTATTCAAATTATGTTAAGTTGTTTTGGTTTTGGTCATCAATCTGGCAGCTAGTGGTGGGAACTTCAGATCTTTTCCCAATAACTTTAGGACAGTTAATTTCAAAAAACTGGTTTAAAAACTAGATCACCTGTGCTTTTATGCTACAAAGTGATGATGTCATGTACGTAATTACTATTTACTAATTACTACTACTGACCCACACACAAAACATATTAATGAATGTTATCATTAGCCAACATTCAAATCATTAAATGTCATGAATTAATTTAAATGATTTATAATTCAAGCCATGTTTATAAGCTGGGTGGTAGGTAGGGTAAAAGACTATTCACACATACCAGTATTTTTATATATTTTTTTGTAAAATGAAGCTCGTCCACATGTAAAAGCAGCAGTAAAAGCAACATGTAAAAAGAGTAGTTTTCGTCACTTACTTTATATCCCACCTTCTGTGCTCCCATGGTTTTTAGACATATTAAACAATGGATTAAAAAGTCATGTAAATGAGAAAGACTCCTTTTCTAAAACAACATCACAAAATCTGGAGATGGATTCATGTTGTTATATGCTCCCAATGAAATTTGTGAGTAAAACCTCATTTAAATAAAACAGAAAAATACAATTTAGTTACTCTGAAAATTGTAAAATTGGTTTCTTAGATGTGTGATCTAAGTTTAAAGAACGTAAAGAGTTCAAAAAAAGCACTAATTTAAACAAATTGTTATTTAAGTCTACTGACAAAATACAAGATAAAAGATGTGTAACCACTTAACAATATCCTGGAAAAAAGCAATTAGGAACAGAAAATGTATATTAGGGAGAGACTTCAGAGGTCAAAGAGAATATGACTGATTCTATCAATAGAAATCATTAACTTCCAATCAAAACTGTTGGTACATTAAAGTTAAAATGGTTGTCAACAAGATGCATTTCATGTTTTTATTTTTAGCTCTCGAATCTCTGAATCAGTGGTGGATCCGATTGTTATATTTTGCGCTTTGAAGTTCTCTACTTTCCTCCCTGGCAATTATAATGAGGAAATCTGCTCTGTTGCTATTAGTTGTGCTGGACACAAATTCCCTATTAAAATGTGCTACTCTCCCGCAGCAACAACACTAATGCCACAAATTTAGTCTGAAAAAGAACAGATTGAGAATGATCTTTGACTGGGTCCTAATTGGCTTTTGACCAGCCATCCTCACGATGCTATCAGCATCTCGGTGATGCAGATGGAACAATCTTTTTCTTTGCAAGTCACATAGGTCAAAGCGGTAGTGAGCAAAGTGATTGGTTTTCTTTTTGAAGAGCCCGTTATGAAATGAAAGAGAAATTTCAAAGCTGCTCTTAATTGCAAGTTAATGTGGTGTGAATTATGTAGCTTGGATTCCGACAGGAAGGATGATTGCGGGGACTCAGGAAGCACAATGGGCATGTGATTCTTACTGCTGCATCGAAGAATTAGTTTAGTCAGTGAGGGGGTATTATTCACTAAGATTTGCTGAAGGGAATGAAATCAGGATGCAAATGCAGTGCTGTGCCTGCAGGATTGTGTGGTCATGCTGTATTGAGGTGCTATGGGAAGTCATCTAATTTTAGGACAATATTTTCATCTGGTGAGGGTTAATGCCAGCTTAGATTGTGAAAAAGAATATATTTATTTGTTGAGCATATTTTTTTACATGAAGCAATGCCAGAGAATAATTGGTAGAGACTCTCAAGAACTAAATCGACTAAGTGAGAAAAATGTTTTCCAAAATCAGCACATTTGGACGGGGTATGAAATACTGTGTGAACCATTTACTAGATAACTGATAACTATTATCTAATAAAAATGAAAATATTAGGTTGGGTTAAACATGCCATACTCTGAAAAAACAACCCAAGAAAATAACCCAACATGCTCAACCCAGTGGCTGGGTAAAAAAAAAAATAACCCAGCGTTTTTAAGAGTGTATGATTAATAACACCAATTCCATGCTTTATTAAAGATACAGCACATTCATTCACTTTAGTATTCTTTGTAAAGCATTAACACATGTTACTAAATATTTGGCTGTGCTGCGCACTTTTCATTAGTTTAAAATCAAACGTACCCTTTAAATCTAATTTGTTAATGGTTTATAAGTCATAAATAGTCCTCACTTTAGAAGAACTATGATAAACTATTTACTAGCAGCTAGTAAATGCTTTATAAATCACTCAATTAATCATAAGTTACAGTAGGAACATGTGTTAATAAACCATTTACTATCACACCGAGTAACTCTGAATAATAAAATGTATGATTGTGCTTTTAAATAGTTTAATAATGAATTGCTAACAAATAATAACTAACTCGTTTTTAATTATTGAAATGTATAATTTATAAAAGATTAGCTGATTCTCAATAAAGCATGAAAATAATGTTATTAAGCATTTTAAATAGATGCTTATAAATCAGGAATAAAGCCGTTAAAGTTATATTTCTAAACCTTATATACGTGTCTATTAACCAAGAAATAATGCTTTATAAACTATTGATTAACTATTTGTTAATGCTTAATAAATGATTAGTAGTGTGTAGTTATTATAAAGTGCTATCAAAAAAAGTAGTTGTATTCAAGTAATACCACCCGAAAAAAAAATTATGATTAGGAGAGGCATAACTTAATGTCCTCGATGTCCCCTCATTAATAATACCTGAATCAACAAATAAAACCACATGCACTAATTCACTGAAGGATGACATTGAAAAAATAAGGTTTGAAAGGACATCTGTATAGTCCTTAACTAGTCAGAGTCACAACAAAGACGTGGTAAGCAATCTGGTTCATTGTGACATACCTAGAAGTAGAAGTAGCAAACTAACCACATTAGTAAGTAGGACACAAACCTACATAGACCTTTTCTTCGAATGCACCTGATATTATGCTCATTCGGATGATGGACCAGAACCGGGTAGTACAGAACTGTCTGTTTAGTGGACATTGATAAGAAAGTTCTGAGATAACGGTATAGACTTTGGAGCAGGTAAGACAGTAAATAGTAAAGGAACTAGGAGAAGGCAGAGTAACATCAATGGAAGACTGATGAGACCCGACAATGAACAACAGGAAGGGAGTGAATACAAAGGGATACTGGTATCAAGTGCCAGGGCTGTAGTTGGCCAGGAGCTGATTAATTTTCAGGTGGAAGTGCCTTGGATAACAAAGCAGAAGGCACAATGAGTATCACATTTAACTAAATCAGGAGCAGAAATTTACTCCAGAACCAGGGTGGAATACAAGATGAAGATTCTAAAGGAAATGTAACTGAACTATGAAAACCAAATTACAAAGTCTAAAGCCATGATCTTAAGTGCAGATGGCATGACAAGCATGGGTGACACAGTAGAATACAAAATCTTACACTCCACGTCCCGTTGGATTTCATTCAACTTGATCTTTGGTGAATGTTCGCAGATGCACCAAATCAATCAGAAACTTGCTCAGAAACAACCAACTTGATCAAGAAGGTTTGTGGACCCCAGAAATTGAATGACACAGGCATTTAAATTTTTATTTTTTTTTGTGGACCAATATTGATGAGCTTGTTAAAAATTAACAAGGTAAAAACAAGCATGTGTTTTACCTAGATTGCTCATTTCTCTTCTGGTATGAAGGGGCTTGACTCATGATTATGGCAGCCAGATTATGGAGGTTAATGAAAGAAACAACATACTACTTTTTTTGTATTTAATAAGTGAAGTAATAGTGACCAGATGGCCAGATATGGAGTGACCCATACCCAGAATGTGTGCTCTGCATTTAAATCATTCCAGTGTACACATACAGCAGTGAACAAACACACCGTGAACACACAACCGGAGCAGTGGGCAGCCATGGTTGCTGTGCCTGGGGAGCAGTCGAGAAACTGGTGCCTTGCTTAAGAGCACCACGGGTTGTG
Organism: Danionella dracula; assembly: GCA_900490495.1. NCBI lineage: Eukaryota > Metazoa > Chordata > Actinopteri > Cypriniformes > Danionidae > Danionella > Danionella dracula. The sequence goes on from UELW01000578.1 coordinate 2,251,265, forward strand.
GTTGTTAAAGATGGAAGAGCAGGTGTTCCATCACTCACACCACCTTCAACTCCTGTATCTGGGGATCGAACCTGCGACCTTCTGATCTCCAGTCGATCTGCTTATCCGCCAGACCCTAACTACAAATAATGAGAGATGTTTACTTTGCACTGATAATCACAAAACAGGTAAGCAAATTAATTTGCAGATGTTTGAAAGGTGTGTTTTAAAGCCCTGCTTAATGTTTGAAAAAATGTTTTTTTGTTTTTGTTTTGGATGACTTATTGCATAAAGTATTGGTTGTTTTTTTTTTTTTAGATTTTCTCAATTTTCAAATCTATTTATTAAGTTATTTTGAGATTACATTAAATAGCTGTCATTGTAAATGTTAAGGAAAGGTGACTAAAAACATGATTGCAGAAGGATCTCTACGTTGTATTCAAAGGTTACCATCAAACAATTGGTGGTTCAGAAATCCCTTCTCTCTACCATAAATCTCACTTATTCTTTGCCAAGCTGCATTGCGGCTACCCAAAGGTTCCCATGGCTACAACTAGGTCACTCTTGGTTAAAAAGGCTACCAAAATGGCAAATCAACTCTTCCTTGACCCTGTCAAGGGCACCTTGCTTCAATTCCCCTTGAGTTGAAGCTGAAACAAATACTTCTCTGTCTGACAGAGAGGAGGTCATGATTTTTCACTTCTACAAGCCTTGTGAGATTGAGTGTATCAGGCTAGAGGCGAGGTCAGTAGGCACTTCTTTCAGAAATGCTTCCTATTTGAGAGAAAAATGAAAATGCTGTTGCTGCTTCAGAGACATGTTTGTCAGCATTTTTGCTTTTTGTGTGTGCTGACAAAGATAAACAAGAGATAAATAAAACAGAGGAATAGGCAGAGTGAAGTATCAGCGATAGTTTTGATGTACCTATTGATTTTGGCAGCTGGACACAAACCTTCATCTCTCTCTTGTACACAGATATGCTTGATGTCAGCACACTTCTTCATCTCCACAATTGTATGCTTCACAACAGCTTGCAATGTTTTTGAAGTATATTCACTAAACTTTAACTAGCCTTTAGTCATACTGTTATTCTTCCAAACTGACAAACCAATATTTACACATCATATTACAAACGTGACATTTCTATTTGCTTAAAGCACGTTTTTGTCATACTTGGCCCCACATGTTGAGGGTGGAAGTCTTTCACCAAAACATACATATCCCTGCACCAGTAGTGCCCTGTCAGTAAGTTGGTTAGGCCAACCTACCCTGGTCGAACAATAAAAAAAATTGGGGGCTCATCTGGGATATTTCAAAACACACGCACGCACACGTACACACACACACACACACACACACACACACACACACACACACACTCTCTCTCTCTCTCCCCCACTCACTCACTCTCTCTCCCACTCACTCACTCTCTCTCTCTCTCTCTCTCTCTCTCTCTCTCTCTCTCTCTCTCTCTCTCTCTCTCTCTCTCTCTCTCTCTCTCATACACACACAAACACACACACACCCGCCCGCGCACACGCACACACACACATTTGAAAAATAAAATAAATGAATAAGGATAAAAAATAAAATACATATAAAATAAATAAAAATTCCAGATCATGTAGTAAAAACACAACCCTGGCACTACAGTTATTTCAGAGAACATGCCCACACAGGCTTTATGGATCACAGGTTCAGATCCAGGCAAAAATGTTAGTGTTATGAGACCAGTTTGATTTCAAGTACAAGAAATACTCTCAGCAGCTCAAGCTATGGCAAATTCAAGAAAACTTGCAGCTTGTTATAATTCCTGACATCAATACTATGTAGATTCCGAAAGTGAATCGGAAAAAAATACACGTTACACCAGTAACATTATGTTGTTTCATGCTAGCAAATTAGATCAGGATATGATGTTATAATGAATGATGACCAGTCCGGTCCAATGTGTTTGAGCTTAAAGAGCATCACAAACCATTCAGATAGGCTGAGACAGCAGTGATGACTCAGAGCTGCCATCAAAACAGCTGTGAAAATGGTTTTGTGAACCGGGTTTTGCCTCATCGAATTTTCTTTTAAACAGGATAAATTGAAGTAATTGTAGTTAAAAAAATAAATGTACAAGTCTGTTGGCAATATTTCTGCGCAGGTGTGTCATACAACACTACATCAGGGGTGTCCAAAGTCAGTCCTGGGGAGCCAGAGCCCTGCACATTTTTGGTTCAATCATCATGAAACACACCTGTGTCACTAATTATGGTCCTCTGATTGGCTGAAGTAGAGTAGTATGCAAACTACAGCAGTGTTGCAACTAAAATGTGCAGGACAGTGGCTCTCCAGGACCGACTTTAGACACCCCTGTGCTACATTGAGGTTGTTTAACAGTGACGCTACTCACACAAATTCTCCCCCTTTGTGGGGGCTCATCCCTGTCATCAAAGCAGGAAGACGTTTGCTTTAAAGTTAATCAAAAGTTACATTAAAACTTAACTTATTTTTAATGTTTGCAGCTGAAATGAAAAAAAAAATGTTCTAGTTCAAGAAGTTTTATCCCAAAACGGTCTGGTTTTAACACAGAAATTCATAATTTATGCAATTACAGCACAAGTTATGCTACACTGTACTAAAATAACGATGCTGCTGATCTGAAGAAATCAAACATCCAAGACGAGTATCTGAAGTTAGGTCAGTGTTCATAGAAACACATCATCTCTCACAACAATATTAAAACTCTTGAAAGATAGTATGATTATATTGAGAGCACTTGAAAGCAGAGCTAATACAAAAATATTGAACAAATATTATAAAGTTTACATGTGCCTAATTTAGAGAGAGAGAATAAAAAAGCTAATATTTTGCCATCAAACTTGATAAAAATTGTAATCATTTGTTTAAAAAATGTAATCATTACATTCCTAATGTTCAGGCTGTATACTGCTGCTAAAATGAATAAAAATTTTTATTAGCAATAAACAGCTTGATAGGAGGGCTTGTACACTGTTGATATACTATAATGTTGTATTTTAATGTTGCTCATTAAAGTGATGCTTGGATTGCCAAATTTTTTCTGAGGTGGTACTTGGTGAAAAAAGTTCGAGAACCACTGTTGTAAAGCACATATCTAGTATATGAGAGGACATATCTAGCCTATGAGCGACTGAGCAACAGTCAGCAAAAGTCATTACAAAAATGACAGTTGAAACTGAAAAATAAATTGAAATGAATTAAAACATCTGATATTGAAATGTAATAATGTATTGAAATACAAGTAATACATTAATTGTATAAAACGATAACTCTTAAATAATAGTCCCCAATCCCTCAGGGATGTGTGTCAGATTTGCAGAGCACAGATATATTTTAGCTCATGAATCAGTCACAAGCTTCTGCTACAACTGAAGGAGACCTATGGGAATTGACGGAACAGGCTTTTAGAGCTCCAGCTTCTCATTTAGAGGTAGTATATTATCTAAAGAAAGATATATCTCAAATACAGGAATTTAAAGTGAAAGGCTAATTTTGTTGCATTAGTGTTATTGATTGAATAATACAAGTACTAATTTGACTTCTCTCAATCACATGATATTTTTATCAGGCACTAATTAGAGACTCATTTTTTCCAAACGTCACAATTAACATCAGCTAGACGCCTGCACTCAAAACTGCTGTATACGATTCAATTAAGCCTGTTTTGTCCAAGTGATGTGAATACTAATTAATCAGTTAATATTCCTGAAGGCCTGTTAGGATTTAAAGCTCATCCAGCCATAACATCAGTATGCAGGATCTGTGCTGTGGTGTACACTTTTTATTGCAAGTGGGTCTGTCATTGTCCCTAATTTGCTATAATAAGGCAAGTAGACTAATTAGGAAAAAACATAGTTTGTCTCTTGGTATTTGATACATTTGGTAATGCCCTTTTATACAAAAAGGTTAAGGCTTAGTTCAGACACCTGGATCTCCCCTGTGACCATATCTAATTAAATGAGTCAACAGTGAGTGTCAAGTTTGTGAGTGTGTGTATTTAGAAGCCTGTGTGCAATTTTGGCTCTGGATCGATAAGTCTGACAGGGCTTTAAAACACACCTCTCTTTGTGGAGGCTAATGTTTTGGAGCAAGCCATGATTTACCTTTCAGACAGTCTGTTGGTTCACAGATCAGACCAGCTTCAGTGTTCACAAGTTTCATGCCTTATACATAGAGCCTGAAGATTTACAAACAACGAATGACATATTACCTTAGTTTGTCATCTATTAGTTTGGATCACTTTCTGACAATGATTTTCCTCTATAGGGGACACTAAAGCACAGCCAGTGCTTTACTTGTCCATGAGGAAGTTCTAAAGCATCAAGAGGGTGCTGTTCTAGCAGGACCAAAAAAAAAAAAAAAAGACTTTTTATTTTATTTTCTGAGTACTTTTTCACCACTGCATAAGCCACGGTCTGTTAAAGGAGCCCTTCATCTAAAACACCTCAAATTAGTTTTTTAAGCATTTGGGATTTGTTTGGACCAATTTGGAATGATCAATGTGTAAATATACACTAGTCATTCACTTTACTAGGTAGACCTTGCATATTAGACAGCCTTTTGCCTACAGAACTACCCTGCTGGCAAAAGGCCTAAACTTTGATTAATTAGTTATCAAATATTTAAAAGCTTTATCATGTGGACAAGTATCTTGAGTCAGTCTCATTGTTTTGTTGAGAAAACTGTTTCGCTTTGTTTTGAAATGCTTTAATTAAAACCTTTTAAAGATGATAATTACACCAACAATCATGCCCCGTTCAAAGTAACTTCAATCATCTCTCTTCTCCATTCTCATGCTCAGTTTGAACTTCCATTCAACTGCCATATGAATTGACTGAATTTGTATTAATGAGCAGTTGGACAGATGTACTTAACACAGTGGTTGGTGCATAAAGTATTTCTATACTCAACGTCCAATAATTTTTAGGTATTTCATAGCACAGACCTGACTTGTCCGTTATAAGCTATGGAATTTTTTTTGGCGACAGTCCAAATCTCCCATGCAGACTAATGTTCCTTTTTACCTATCGCATGTCCTCTTAACCTTTATCTTGCTCCCTTTCTGATTTATCATCAACATCTTCCCGATCCCAATTCTGGTGATGTCTGCCAACAGTGGGTAGAATTCTCACTGCTCCCTCACTTGTGCTGCTTATACCACAAGTGACACTTGCTGCTGTGCTGTCGCCACCCCGTTGATCACAACTTTAGCTTGTTTGGGCTGATCAACTGGTTTGAAAAAAAAAAAAACACAACAGCTTTTACTGTCCCTTAACCTTATTGCAGAAGTCTAACACCGGCTAGTTGCTGTTTTCCCACTTACATCATGAGTGCCACCTACAGTTTATCGATATTGCACACAGCTTATTTATATTTTTCATTGGCAGTCCCAACCTGCTTGCTTGCCCTTCTAAAAATTAAGCCCTGGGCACACTGATCAGTGGCAAATTTGATCATTTTTGGGTCCAAAGTATAAAAAAAAAGCACAGGGGGCCCCTATTTTTGTTTCTTAAAATATTTGATAAAACTTATATTTAACTATTTGTAGGTGGGGTGTAAAGAGAAAAAGCAATTAGTTTTCATGTTAATTGCCTAAACATTTTACACTTTACAGAGAACACTGAGTTCAACTCACATAATTTTTAAGTTGTCAGGTTAAATACATATCCTGGAGTATGGCCTATTCATATACTTGAAATGTCACAACAAAACCTTGAATTTGGAGATTTTAAAGGGTAAAAATAAACATTGATTTGGATTTTTGTGAGTTTTCATGTTAAATGATTTTTAAAAATATTTTAAAATACATTATATAATATATTTTTAAATATAGAATTGATAAAGATTCTTCGACTGAAGAAAAAATGTGAAAATATGAAGAATTTTTATTGTTGAATTAACGTATACCTATTCAATATTTCAATAAATGGATGTCAACCCACAATAGATCTTTGCCTAGTGGTAAGTCTGCCTCTGTACTGGATATAACATTAAGTGCATGACCCTGCCTACCTGATTACTGACATTGTGTCATTCTCCTTGCTTTTGTGTGTAAACAGCGATCTGCGCTTGAACTAAATTATTCAAAATATTTGCTGTCTATATTATTGATCGGAAAGGACAACAAATCTTTGTTCATTTATCCCCAACAAGTGAACTATTTTACAGGCTTTGTGTCTTGAAGAAAAAATTATTTCTATGCACTCTCTATTGTCCTAGACTAGAGTTTTGGTGAGCTTTGTCTGAGTATTACCAATTAAAGCGCCAGACAACTAAATAGCTCATATTATAGCATAACTGTTTTTGAATGATAATTTTGAGAAATGGAAATATATTTCTTTAAAAATATATCTTTCTTAAACTATTTTTTTCCTATAAAAAACATTGCGGCTTCTTTTTTTCTGTCTCATTTATCTAAATAAAGATCTCTAAATGATGAAGTTAAGTTTAAGGTGTTTTGAAGAATTACTCACTCAATGGTGATGTAGCCCTAGTAATTAGAGACCCTGACAATCATTCTCCTCATTTCTTTTTTCTTCTTTTTTATCTGTGTCCTTCTGTCACTCCCCCTCTTCTCCCTTTCTCTCTCTATCTTTCTGCCATGGAAGATAGATTAAACTCAGGAGGATGACCTGCCCTAGATTTTACGCTGCATTGAACTCTTAACAAATTAGAGATGGGTTATCCATGGACAGCTTAATTGCAAGGAGCATATGGTGTATTAACTCATGATCAAGATTAAATTATACATTTCCGAGCATAGATTTGTTCTTTTCACAGTCACAGCTGCCCTGCCCATGTCTCACTCATTCTCTATTTCTAGAATGAGATCAGAAATTCTTTGCATTGTGAAATTATATGTGATTTACAATACAGTAATTATCTAACTTTCTGAAGATTGTGCATTGAACCTGCTTCATGAATGCATATAACAAGTCTTTTTTTAAAAGAAAGTTTTAAAGAAGTTCAAAATCTACAATGGAACATTTCATAGGTGATCTGTTGCTCTAAAAATCTTTGTTAATCAAATGTAATCAGTGAATTAAGCATATATTTGTGGCCGTGGGGGTGGGGCATAAAACAATGGGAGCGAAACCTTTACTTTGCCCATCGACCCGCTCTTCAAGAAGTCAACAAGAACTATAGGAAACTGTCAGGCAGATAGCTGTGCTTTCCCCACCATTAGACGCCATAGCGACTCTACTGCTGACTATCCTGCCACTTGAGCGACCTGCTCAAAATGATCCACGAAAGGTTCACAACATCATCCACTGCCATTTAATGCAGTAAATACGATAAATAACAAAATTTATTTAATTAAATTGTTAAAAATTCAATAAATTGTCTCATTATTTTGCATGGGATCTGTTTCTTTTATCTGTTAATATGCCAAACATTTATTTTATGTGGTTTGAATCTTTAGAGCAGAGGTCTCAAATTCAATTCTTGAAGGGCCGCAGCTTGTAGCAGGGAGACACACCAGAAACTTCAAGCAAACCCAGAGGAGCTTAATCAGTGGAATCAGGTGTGTTCAGTTAAGGTTGGAGCCAAACATTGCAGCCCTCCAGGAATCCCCCACTTCCCCACCACCAATTTGAGTTTGAGAAACTCTACTTTAAAATGTCCAGGCCTGGCCCTTTCTCATTTTATGTTGGCTTTTCTTGTTTTAACCCCCACACAACCACCAGATTTGAGGCCTGTGTGGCTAAAAGGTAACACTCCATAATTATTATTTTCGCCGTCCTTGATACTCTCGGTGGCCCGATGTGTTGCATTTCTCATTATCATGTTGTATTTTCAGTGTCAGTGTGTGTTGTTTTAGTGTGCTTCTTGCAGGAACAGACTTCATGTCCCTGCTCTAGTCACAGCAGCTAATTTCTATATTACCGCTAATCCTTCTTCAGCCACACACATCATTTTCCATTTGAAGAAGACCATTGGTTATATTGTATTAATGCCATGTCCACTAGTTCACTGCCATCCCTAAAAAACCCTCCTCCTTCATTCCTCTCACTATAGTTTGTTACTGTACATGCTCATCTGCGTTTTAGTTTGAGATTGTGAACTTGTGCTTGTACACTTTGAAACCTTGACCCTATTGACTTACACCTGTTTTAATTTCACCACGAGTTGCTTCGCCATATCTTGCTAGTAAAACCATTTAATCATAAGGTCCCTTCTATCCATATTTCCAGTATATAAGACATGACCTAAAGGAAAACATCTAAGTTGTGCAAGCGTCCCTCCTTTCACCCTTTTGCCACTTCGGGGGGCATTCTCCAGGCCCGGATTCCCCTCCGCTTCTCTATTGCACTCCAATCCTACTTGTGATGCTAGGCAGTTATGAGCAAGAGCAAACTTGGTTGGGAGAAAGTGAGTCTGATGTGGGTTTCTTTTTCTTTATTTTGATTCATTGTTCCATCGGCTCTTCGGCGAATATTCCCCTTTTCTGTTGCATATTCTATTTAGTTTTCTTTATTATATATAAATGTATTTGGTTGGAAAAGTTTTCAGTTTTCATGTCTCGTCTGAACCTAGATTGTGAGCAACCCCTATGTTTTATGAATTAATATTTAAATTAATTGTTAATAATATAGTTGATAATTTAACACTATGCACAATGAACTTTCTTTCAATAAACTTAGAATAATAGCAAATATAGATTTATATATAGATTTCAGATAAGAAAATATGCCATATTTTGACTTACGCAGTTATGCTAGAGATTGCACTATAGAGCACCTGAATTCATATTTGTTTTTTATGTTCTCTCAGTTTGAAGCATATAGTTTTGAGGTGTGACCATGGATACATGTGTCATGATGACTTCCTCAACCATCTATCCACCAGGTGAATATCTGCTGTTTGAGTCCAATTATCGCTGATCACAGATTCTCTATTGTCTGGAGCAAACCTTTGGCAATAATGAAGCAAAAAGCTGCATGTGGTGCCATTAAACGTGATGAAGTTATAATATGCTCCATGATTGGCTAAGGGATTGTTCTCTTGCTTATCAAGTATCATTAACATGGCTTGTCTGCAGTATTTGAGCTATAAAAATATATTTTATGCCCAAACGCTATTTGACGCAGATTTGGGCGCAAAGATGGCGCAGTGGTGGAGTTGGTTGTTCTGTAACTGTAAGGTTGGTGGTTAGATCCCCGCTAGGGCCATTCTGCTGTTGTGGCCCTGGGCAAGCCACTTCACCCACATTGCCCAGTATGGCTGTGTGTGACTGGTTGGGTGTGTTTGGTGGTGGGCAGGAGGCGGTAGGCGCAGAATGGCAGCCACATCCTGTCAGACTGCCCCAGGGCAGCTGAGGGTTACCAAGGTAGCTTATCACCACCAGAGTGTGAATGTGGAGTGAATGAATAATGCTCTGATAATTGTAAAGCGTCTTTGAGTGTCTTGAAAAGCGCTATATAAATTGAAGGCAAGCATCATGGTGGTGCAGTGGGTAGCACGGTCGTCTCACAGCAAGAAGGTCACTGGTTCGAGCCTTGGCTGGGTTGGTTGGCATTTCTGTGTGGAGTTTGCATGTTCTCCCCGTGATCGCGTGGGTTTTCTTCGGGTGCTCCGGTTTCCCCACAAGACCAAAGACATGCGGTATAAGTGAATTGAGTAAGAACGATTGTCCATAGTGTTAAAGTGTGAATGAGTGTGTGTGAATGTTTCCCAGCGATGGGTTGCGGCTGGAAGGGCATCCGCTGCATAAAACATATGCCAGAGAGTTGGCGGTTCATTCCGCTGTGGCGACCCCGAAAGGGAAAAAGCCGACATGAAAATGGATGGATGGAAATTGAAGGCATCATTATTATTAAAACAACAGAGCTACGGCCATGCTACTAGTAAAATATGTTTAATACTTTTTTTACGCTTGCAGCAACGCTTATGTTTAACATTGCTCTGAATGATAAAATATGATCAATAGAGCTGCTTGAATAAAATTACAGAGGAGCCACAAGTTGACATGCTTTACATATAGTGAGGATATTTAACTTATTTTATTAGCAACTACTATGCCCATGTCTGACATATTGATCATTTAGTTTATCTAGTAGAGATTCAAATCATCTTGCCTTTTCCCACCCTGTTAGGAATGCTCTTGCCGTGTAGGTGTAGGGAACCGTCCAACTAGTCCTCATCTCTCTCAAGAGGAACTACTTGTTTCAGTTCCTTGTTTCCTGCTGGATTTGCATCCAATCCCTGTGGCTTCAGTGCACATCATGTACCATTTGCTAATTACCCACTCTCCCTCTGGATAGTCCATGTTACCAAAATGACTAGACATGAAATATTCAGCAAATTCAAACTATCAACTGTTAATTGCAAATGACTGTGAACTTAAAACAACATATTAACTGAATGTGGGTTCCAACAGGTTTCAGTAGACGAAGCAAGGATTTAATTGACTTGCCAGCCAAAATTAAAAACGTACAAATGCAGAAAGAAAATAGGTGTTAATTTGGGGTTTTTAGAATATCACCCATGAAGGCAATTTTCTTTGATCTCTGGTATTAACTGTCTTAGATTTTTTTTTGGCAGACAATGTGTTCTTTTTATGACTTTTTTAAACTTTGAAAATGGCACTGCATAAAACCCCCCAACAGATCAGCGGCTTCCAAAGAACAACCTGTCTCGTTTTAAAGACCGCATTGTTTAAAATACAGAGAAAGTATTCAAAGTTTCACAAAGTTTAAACAAAAAAATAACCTACTATCAAATCTGACATTTTATATATTGTGAATTGGTGACTCACCAATACAAATTCTCTTGTAAATGTGGTTATAATTATGATGATGCATTTGGTGATGTGCCAGAGAAGCACTCTCCGGTGCCAGAGTGCAGCTTTATGCTTTGCTATCTTCAAGAGCTGCAGACAGGTTCTGGTTCTCTCAAGGGATTGTAGCTCTGTATGTTCCTCAATCTTTTAAGATCTGTTGACTTTCATCTAGTTATATCTCGACTCAAACTTAAATATTTTTGCTTACTATAAGTTTTGGTACATTTCATACCTGCATTACATATTGTATAGTATGCACTAAAATACGATTATAATACTTTACTTTTTTATCTGACCTAGGGATGATTATGATTTGGTGCCAAGTGCTTAGTAAATATACCTTTGCTTCTGAGTGAGCGCGAGAGACAGCGAGTGGCTTTTCATTTCCGAGGATGAAAAGAAGCAAGGAGAACTCCTCTCAAAGGAATTGCAAATCATGAGAGGAAAGCTTGCAGCTAAATGTCTTGTCAGGCACTTTTTGAAAGTGGTCTCCCCCGCGATTGACCTTCTTTATAAGCATAGCTAGCAATAAAACAAGATGACCACAGCACGCAGCTTTATCAATTCATCCTCTTTTCAGTTCTTGTGAGTGCACTGCTATTCTTCCAGTTCAGCAAATTCAGCTTTTGATAAAAGGAAACAACAAGACAAAAATGGAACATTCTTTGAAATGGCGTCCATGTCTGTGTAAAAAACACATCTTGAGGATCAGCTTCTTTATGTTATACCCTTGAGGTTTTAATCTTTAGATTTGCAGATCTATATTTTCAGCTGAATTTTCTCCGTGTTATTTTTTTCCTATGCAGGCTTTTTCTCGTATGCTTCTTTAACAATCTCAGATCCAGTAGATCATGGAGCTCCTGTTGCTAGGCAACACCATTCCAAAGATCCTCCCAGTAGAGTTTTGAAGGTAATAAAACAATGCTCATAGATAAACACAAGCCAAGGTCTGGAAAAGCTACAAGGCTTGAGTTTTGAAGAAGAAACTTTGAAAAATTTCTAGAATTATATTGTAGACTGGTACATTCATTTTCATTGTCAAATTCATTTGTAGCTTTGTGTTTAATGTTTTTGAGGTAGTTGGTATTATTGGAGTATGCATTTTTAAGTGTGCTGTTGTTTACTGTTTAAAGGGTGAAAACATACAATGGTCAATTACAAACCTTTCAACCATTTGCTGGCTGGGAAGCAGAGGTCAATCTTCTAACATTTCATTTTTTTCATATTAACGCATATAAAATAAGAGAAAAAGTAATGTTCAAACTGCTGCCCAAAAGTGAACAAAATTTTTGCACATATGTAACAGCCTGAACAGCTGAATTACTTGTTTTTTTTTTTTTTTTCAAATTCGACTCAGGTCACATTTATATGTGGTCCTGAATGTGATACATATCAAATCTTTTGCACTGCGACCTCAGTCTGAATGACCAGGTCACTTTTATTCGACTTTACTTCACATTTCTGGATGGGGACCGGACGCTAACGAAGCTAAAAGCAGTAAATGGAAAGAAAGTGAAGTATTCACTCTAATACAAATTGGTTCTTGAACTTCTTGATATGATTTAGTTGAAATGATGACAGCTCATTTGAAGATGATTTATAAAAAGTGACACGATCACTTTGAATCGCATTCTTGTCTATGTTTTTGTTCTGATCAAAGCAATTTTCTTTTGGCTTTGATTGCGTTCATATACCATTGTGTTCATACATGTTGTGTGTAATGTAAACAAGCACACAAAAAATATTTTTAAAAATTATAAAATATTTTCTTCCCATTAGATATTTCTAAAGCTATTTACTTTGCAGACATGTCTAAACTTACATTGAGTATTTTCAGGAGTGACTCTAACTGTATCTATAAATGTATTCCATAAAATACAACAAAACCCTGACAAACAAAACATGTCCTTCAGACGCCTGTGCTCAGAGAAGGCACAGCGACTTCTGGATTTGTCCACAAAGGCAGAAAATCTTTCAGCAGAACCTTCTCTCTCACTGTCCCTGGCTGGTGGAATAAACTCCCTGATCCAGTCAGGAAAGCAGCAACACTAACAGCTTTCAAAAAGCTATTGAAAACTCTTTTCTTCAGGGAACACCTACTATAAAAAATACCTTTTTCCTCTTCTCTCTTTATTTTTTTCCTGCTATGGTTTATTGATCAGTTGATACAACTTCTATTGCAAGCAAGCCAAGATAGGCTTTGACAGTGTAACAATTTGTCTCTCCCTGACTGTAAGTCGCTTTTGACAAAAGCGTCTGCTAAATTCATAAATGTTAATGTAAATATAAAAACTGCAAGTTATTAGCTACTGCACAATTGCATGGTTCTCACCAACAAATAAATAAAAACATTGATGGTACTTTAAACAAATAAACTTTACTTCTTATTACTAGTGATACATATAAAGACTAAGTCTATAACTAAAGACCATATATGAACTTTCAAAAGGGAAACAGTTACATCACTACTGCTAACTATTGAAAATTTAAGGATCTTCATGATTCTTGGAGAAGTAAAAATGGTAGCACTTTATAATAACTACACACTATTAACCACACCTTTATAATTTGCTTAATAACATTAATTTCATGCTTTATTAAGGATCAGTTAATCATTTATAAATTAAAATTTTCACTATTTAAAAGCCAGTTAGTTATTAGTTGTGAGTGAATTATGAGATAATTTACAAGATGCTAATACATTATTATTAAACTATATAAAAGCACATTCATACATCTTATTATTCTGACGTATAGTAACTGTGACTAAGTGTGATATTAAATGCTTTATTAACACATAATCCTACTGAAGAAAATGCTGAAAAGTGTAATTTATAAATGATTAACTAATGTTTGATTATATAAACATAATGCATATTATATAAACCAGGAATAAAGCCTTTAATGTTATATTCATAAACGACTTACAAATGTGTAATAATACAGAAACAACACTTCTTACTTAATAACGATTTGTTAATGATTAATACATTTCAAAAACTTATTGATAAGATGTTTTAAAAAGGGACAGTTTTTCCTAACCAAAACATTACCAGCAAAAACAACAACAGATTGAGATATAATGGTGAATTGTTTGGGTCTAAAACTGCACCAGAAATACATAAATTACCAAAATCTGTTAACTGTTTTTACTAATATTACTATTTTTAGGTTAAAATCTTAAGACTTCACCCAGTTCGGCTAGTACATGACGAGGGAGGAATATGTTTAGTGTTTCAAACAATGATTCTGTTTGCAGTGAATCGGTTGATTTTTTTAAGTTGTTTGGTTTTTTTTGTCTGTTCATATTTGCTTCTTCATACTCTCAAAGTGTGTTACATTGATCACATCAGGCAAACAGAAGAGGCCTTGGTGTTTTTCTATCTTAAAATCTGCTATTGAACCTTCTTCATCTTACAATCTTGATCGTTACAAGACGAAAATTCCAACCTCAACTCGAACAAGCAAACTTCTCTTTTATTTTACTGCCATTAATACATCTTAAAATCTGTATATGCCAGCCCACATTCAAAAATGATGAACATGAAATCCTCTTAAAGAAAGAGAGAGCCTTGAAATTACAAACATGTAAAATGAAAACAAGTAAGAGAGGATGTGAGAGATGTTGATGCTGATAATGCATGGACATGAATGCTAATGATAGAATGAGATAAACAGATCAGTGTGTTCCATCCTCTCAGGGTACACCATGTCTACATTTAATGCAAGCATATTTGTCTGATTTTAGTCCCCCTAAATCACCATCAAAACAACTGAATTTGGATTATAACCATTAATGCTAACCTTTACAGTTTCTTCTAGTCCAAAGAATATAATTAAGAAAATTAAGTCAAGCACATTCTCGACAATGACTTAACATTTAACTGTTAAAACAGTTAAAACAATTTACTAGGATTTAATACTATATAGAGCTTGAAGCTATATTCTTCATTTTTGTATTTTCTGCTCATCGTAAAATGTGATGTAAAATGTAAAAACAAACATGTGACAATAACAAGCCGTTCATATCTTTATTACATATTTTGGCTACAAAGAGTCTAGTGTCATCTTGTGCTTAGTGAGACAGCACTAGACAATGACTTGAACTATTAAAAAAACTGAAATAGAATATGAGTACTTCTGACTACTTTTACTTTTTTTATTTACTTAAAGGTGCTGTATCATGTAAAGAGGACTTTCCAGACGTTTCTTGCATGTTTTAATGTTGTTTCTTCATCAAAAACATGCATCATGTCAAATTCAGATTGGTTCAAGCATGTTCGTGTAATACTTTTTCTTTTCTTTTTTCTGGGAGCTTAACACAACCCTATGGTTATAGCCACGCCCATTGGTCATCACCTACTAACCAATTAGATAAACCACTAGTACAGCTCATCTGAATGGAGAACGTACACACTGACTGACACAGAATTGTAACCGAAGGTAGAAACATGAGTTTTATTTGTAAGGGGCACTTTACATCAGGCAGTTTTATATACAACCCAGCATTCAACTGGCAAGAATTGGAAAAATCTTCTAAGGTGCCTAGTTAGTAATTATTTATGAACTTAACCATAAAAAAAATATTTTGATTTTAACTATCCCAAAGAATTGTGTCTTTTTTGACAATGCTGATTATGCTTGTGTTTTATGGCAATTTTTCTGCTTATTATTAAGATTATAATAAGCTACATTGGCAATGTATAAACCAAAAAATTAAGCAAATTAAATCAGAATCAATTTTTTAAAGTTATTTATACTTTTACTTTATACATCTTTGATAGTTTTAGTTTGAAATAATAAAAAATAGTAAAATACTAGCTGTTTGAGTTGAATGCAAAGGAGGGTTAATTATTTCAGGCACTCATCCAGTGGAAACTGGCATTTTTTTGACTCTGGCATCAGCAGCTTTCCTAATTTGTCACTCTGATGAGAACATTGTTTGGATTGATGTCCTGTTCAAAAATCAGCTTGAGCCCAGGATCAAGCCAATCGATGTTTCTGGCACTGGTTTTAGAAGATTTAAATATGCAGAAAAATAAAGTTTGTTATTTCTATTTTTATATAAAAACAAAACTGTTTCTATATACATGCACTTTTTTGCATATTTAAAAAATATATTTACTTAAGGTATGTTCTGAGTAGCTCAATAATGTAAATATATCTTAAGACTGCATTTTTAGTCAGTTATGTTTAGATTTATGAATTCTACATTAGTTTTCCAAGCAATATTTTGAAATAAAAGTATTCATAATTGTAGACGATGGAAAATATAAGTTAGTGTACAGTATTTATTGAAATCCAGGCTTTTTCACATTACATTTAATATTCATGTTTCATATATATGCAGCTGGAAACAAGAGAACTGAGACAGCTTGGACATTACATTTTTTCCTTTTTATGAGAGCATTATACAGTGTTCCTAAGATTCAAAGATTCATAATGAGACACAATTTCCCACATAACAATTATTGATACTACGTACCATATATATATAAATTTACTTGGTGCAGTTCTGGCTTACTCTAGTTGTTTTGCTTCGCCCAAGTATCAATGAGTGACCAGTGAGTGTGACGTTACATAACTGGATCGAGTCTTTTATCCACACAAGGACCAAAGATGGGCCACATTTGACCCATTACTGGTCCAAGCCTCAGCCAATTCAACATTAAATGCAATGTCTGACCCATGTCTTTTGTGCAACATTACATACATTGGCATCCCTTACAGATGTGAACCATGTTTGGCCTACACACTGCATTCCAGAGCTATATGAATGCCGCATATGCCGGACAAATGCCAAACGTGATTTAAAATTTTTTTTCCAGGTTATTTCCAATTAGATATAAATAAATGAATTCCAGCCAAAGTGAGATCTCCTTCAACATAACAATAGGTCAGACACGTAGTCTTTTTGACCATTTTAAAACCTTCATTCCCTGCAACTAAAAAGACACTCCCCAGAACGAGTACATTGCACATTAAAATAAAGTAGTTCCATCAGCATTTTCTATATATAGTCACACAGCATTCCATGTATCTTTTTTATGAATTGTCCTATGTAATTTGGAACATTGTTTCCCTTAGCAGACTCATTTGCTATACCGTTCTCAATATTTTCTTCTTTACCCACCAATAGATGATAACATTCACTTCAGAACTTAAAGACATATTTATGGTTACATAATACATACTTAACTGTTTAGTTATATACTTATTCAGGTTAAATGCACTTGAACAAAGCAGAAGATGCCTACTCTCTTTCATGACATAACAAAGAAAAAGCTAAATTTTCTACAAGTGTGAAAGAATAATTGTAAATGCAATGACCTCGCTATAGCCAAGGACTCTGGTTCACCTCCTGGAGTAAGATGGATTCTGCAGCCATGAATGCGCCGTGGATTATCTCTGCCGAACAGCAGCGGATGAGAATGAAAGGATACAGGGCTCTCCTGCTTCTCTGGGAGGTTGAAAAATGAGTGAGCAAGATACTATTTCTCCTTTAATTCACGAGGGTTGGCCTGGCTCCGTTTGTGATAAGCCAGCGGTGATCAACTTCTTTTGAGTTTGGATGTGACTGAGTGACCTGAGAGTTAAGTTCCATCAGATGAGGAACACATGTTTAAACTTGTTCCACAAGAGGAACACAGATAATAAGAGCCTTTGAAATGTTGTCGTGTTGAATAAATTGATAAAAGTTTAACATGAAAAGTCATCATTAAACTCGTAATTTCACAATTTTATTTCCTCTATATCTTTTTTTTGCAATGTATGGAGAAAATATTATTTAACTTAATATTAAAGATAACCTTAAAATACCATAAACTTCCACTCACTTTTTATATCGTTCTAGATTTGTGAGCAATTTTGCTAGATAAGCCGGGGTCTCTTTTACAAAGATACATGTTGGAATTTTTAATGGCCAAATAGAGTAAAGACCTCATTTTAATGTGTCATCTAAAAGCGTTGATCATAACATTACTCTGATTGGCTCCCCATGTCTCCTGTCATCATTATCCTGTGTGAATGTTCTGGTGCAGAATGGCAGCCATCACATCATCTAGGTGGAGGCTTTACGCTGGTGGATTTAGAGGCAGCCTCATCAACATCTAAAGCTGTTTGAGTGTCTAGAAAAACATGATATAAATGTAAGGAAGTATTTATTATTATTATTATTAGAAATGTCATCTTCAAATAGTGAAGACAGGCCTTGTCTTCTAGGTCAGTGGGAGGCTTGAGGGACACAAGACAACAACTTCCATACTTGAATCATGTTTGACTCCATTTCTGTATGCGAGTTGCTGATCGAACATCAAACTTTTTTGGGGTGAATGAGAGGTGACAATATAATCTGTATGCATGAACATGTTATTTTGACAGCCTTAGTTTTTTTGTTTAATAAAACACTGTAAACAAATTGTGCAACTCTTGTTTACTTTTGGCAAAATAAATCATGTTAAACAGGGATCAAAATCCATTTTAGCTTTTAAGTGACTACCTATATTCCTGCACACACAAACTGATTCACAGAATGTTTCTGTTCCCATGTTTATGAATAGGTGCCAATTCACTTTTATATACTATTAAAGTATGGTTAAACCATGGACAAATATAGGCAGATTGTCCCAGATTTCACTAGTCTAACCATTCAAAATAAACTTATTCATTGATATTCCTTCACATCTAAAGCTTACAAAAACAGAAGGTAATTTCAAGTGCAATTGCATTCAGGAGCTATTTAAATGGTCTAATTTTGGGAAGCAGCACAAGTATTGTGGCACCATCTTCTCTAATCACTCTGACATTTGAAAGTTTATATCTGTTGCACAGTGTTTGTCATCAGTTTGAAGGTCAATGCTAAATTATCTTAAACCATGAAAATTGGACTGTTACTTCCTCCTTTTAACTTTGCCACTGCAGTAACTATGAGAGGATGCTATACTGATTCTTGAACTTATCATGCAGTTGTCCTTCATAAATCACTTGTTATGAACTGCAAGCACAAGTCTGAGCCAGAACACTTCCTGCCAATGTCTTGCATTTAATAGCAAAGTTACCCCGTTACTTTAAGATGGAGTTATGGATGGACTAAACTTCTTGATCTATGGCCACAATATTGTTTGGAGAAGACAACCATCATTTCAGCAATGCATGTGTCTGGACCATATGTGCTTGAATATTTCATCAAAGACAGATGAAGTTCTAATCTTAGCTTCGAGCTGCAGCACACAGTATATATTCACTGATCCATTTCCTGTCTGTCTTTTTATATTTTTACAAAAAATTAATAAAAGACAAATTACACACACACAGTTCTTGACGTTTTTAGCTGACATAATGCATTTCCAAAGGGGTAACATCGACTCTTAACAACAACAACAATAATAATAATTATAATACAATAACAATAATAAAAACCCTAACCCATATATATATATATATATGTTTATATATATGTTTCAGCATTTTTAGTGAAGTTCCGTGAACGAAAATTTGGGAGGAGCGATCAGATAATTAGCAAACAATCTACAGGTGTTTTAAATCCTTCTGCCAGCTCCAAGATATAATACCGTAACTACTCCACCTCCAATTTGATGATGAAATGCAAAACTCCACCCGCAACCCCTGTCTCCACATCTCATAGGGGGAGAGGGCGGTTCTCAGGCCCGGACCGCTTCTCGGCCCGAGGCCCTCGCACGAACAGCTTGCCCAGCTTATCTTAATCTTGCAAAACATACACTTGCATTTTCTGGGCTAATTCTATGAAAGTGAACTCGTGAAATAGGTGATGAGTAGGTCTTATCCGTACCAAATATTTCATGTTGCCAAATACATTTACATAAAAGCCTGCAAACTAGTTTTTATGTGACATTAATGTACGATGTGAATGCAATTTACTTAACAACTTATTAGTATAATTTAGTTTGATCACCAATGATATTATAACTTTTCAGTATTTTTTTAGCTAATTCAATTGGATTTTGCCCTTTTTAACAGGTTTTGCTACCTGTTAATAAAACAGGTTTTGCTACCTGTTAATTTTGCCCCTAATTTAATAAAATATGCAAAAAATGCTTACTTTGAAGAGTGTCTGACCCTACAAGGGGTTTTTCATTTACCACTGCGATTGTTTTTTATCTTCTTTTTAGTCTATATTCCACTAATCTGGAAAGTCTGGAAAATTAACAGGATGTAGCTGAAAAAAATAAGCATAGATTTCTTGGTCTCAAACGTTGCAATAAATATCTGAATGAGATTTTTATTTCTTCTAAAGCTAATTTGCAAAATTATAACTCTACAGCAAAATTCCTGTAAAACATCTGTATGTTCTTCCTCAGTACATCCCTCATATTAGCTGATGATACATGTAATAATTATTTCAGAAGTAATCTACTTGCTTCTGCATACAAGTAATGATTTACACACTATTAGTAAGTAGTAGCTATTTAGAAAACATTTTGCTACATCCATTATGAGTATCTTCTATTTGCCCTCGTATTGAAGGGATATTATGAATGAGAGAAAAATAATCCTAATTAGTGCTTCTAAAACCAAGTATTTTAAATGTACAATTATTTGGTTTGTTGATGAATTCCATGAAATTTTTCAGATTTATTCATTCTTTTTTTTTTTTTTTTGCAGTCAGTTATATGGAGGGGTTTGAAGAAATAGTCCTGCATTTAATCCCCAAGGAAGCATCTAATGCAAACCCTTAGGTGAGGACTGGGAGATTTTGATCTAAAATCTATGTTTATGCCACTCAGCATTCCAGCAAGATCGAGGAAGATAAAAAGCCCCGAGCCACAGAGGGCCAAAATCCTTCTTGGCTGGGAATGTGTTCACTTCTTAATGACCTTGGCTTTTTTAGAGGCAAAAGAGTAACTTGACATTGCAGCCACCTCCAACTTGCTACTCTAATTTGCCTGCTCAATAGTGAAAAACAGGATTGGATAGTAAGTGGACTGACCCCTATTTGTCTTGCATATAGTATTTGCAAAGGGTAATATTATTTATTTTCTGTAAATATAAAGAATTCATCTTAAAAGTTTGCTGGCTATAAAAGGCAGGAGGGGGTTCAGTGAACATGACTTTCAATTGATGGATGTTCAGACCAAGAATGTAAGTTGGGTAATTTTGAAGTTATTTACATGTTAAAGTAATGGGAAGACACAATCTTGCATCTATACTGGATGCAGTATATCTCATTTTACCACAAAACTATTTACCCAACCTCATGGAAATCACCCGGAGGCAGGGTTGCAGAACAACAGCATGACGGCAACTTTATTTCACGTCTCTTATTTAAACAAACACTGATATCAAACTAAACCTAGAAACCCTACCTAGAACCAATAAACCTAGAAACCCTACACCTGCGCAGTGATAGAAGTGGGAAAAACATGTGGAAAAGAGTGGGAAAAGAGAAAGAGAAATCTATTGGGCAGGCTGCTTTTATACCCCCTCAAAGGGGAGCACGCATCCAACCCGGAAACTCTGCCTTCTACCCCACCCGCCCGCTCACAGGTAAGATAAGGACACAAGTTCAACACACATTCAACATAATTCATGAAATACTAATAAGGATACTCATTATCACTAATACCAAATATGATGGTTTAAAATTTATATCACAGTAGTTAGATGCTCTTGATCTGAAAGTACATATATATAATGTTCGTTGTATTTGTGCAGGGTGGCTACAAATTAATTTGATTTTATGGGGAGAAAGCTGAGTGAATATTGCAGGATTTATATCATCATGAAGAACTTACTAGAGCAAGGCAAGTATTCCCTTCCTCCTCCCACAAAAAAAAAATAAATGAATAAAACAAAAATATAACCATATGACCATGCTGGAGAACAGACGTGGTAAACAGTAAGTAATTTAGTTTTTTTTATGTAGCATTTTATCAAGCAAGTTGTTCCAAAGTGTTTTACATAAAATAATCAGTAAAAAAGATCAATGAAAGGAACATCACATTTAAACCTTTCATCATGGTTTAAAACATAAAAAAATCACACATAATCAACAACTCATAAAATGTCTGCACATAGTAATATGTCTTAAATCTATTTTTAAGACGTTCAATCGAAGGGGAAAGGCGCATTTCCCTTGGGAGACCATTCCATAAACGAGGAGCAGCAACTGACAAACCCTGTCTCCCTTGTTCTTGGTATACCCAGCAGCTCAGAATCAGCTGAGCGCGGGCCCTGGTGGATTTTTGCGGGATTATTAGCTGATTCAAATAAAGAGGTGCGAGTCCATTTAATGCTTTAAAAACTAATACAAAAATATCTTAAAATGGATCCTGAAGCAGACAAGAACCAGTGCAGTCTGGCTAGGACTGGGGTAATGTGTTGCAAGTAATGTATAGAAGGAATATAATTGACTGAAATGATTGAACAAAAGCCCCACCTTCAACAACATTTCTAGAGGGTTTGCACAGGACTTAGAACAGACAAAGATCTTAGAAGAAAGAGCATATATGCAACATTGTTTTCCACATTTTTGCAATATTGAACTGAATGTTGCCAGGAAAGGATTCCTACAAAGTGCAAATGTTTGAACCAGCATGCCTTCCCAAAGACACGCTTCTTGTTTTTAAGCTTTGTGTGTTTTAAAGAAGCACAGGAGAGATAGAGTGTGTCTACTGTACATGGCAGTTGAAAGTCGACACTTGAGGTGAAAATCTCTTAGGAAAAGATGTTTTTGTCATCTGTCACTAACAATTCTCTTGAAAGCAGCTACAAGTAATTTTGAGTTTGACAGGTGGAATTGGTTGTTTTTAAACAGTTGCTCAGTCTAATATTGCTCAATAACATCCAGAAAAGCTATCATGTTAATAATAAGAATGTCTTAATTAATATTAATATGAATGAACATATTATGAATCAACAATTATTATTATTAAAGATTATGTATTTTTTTTAGTTTTTAAAGTATATATTCTCTGACTCTACACGCCTACGAAGGAAGTACTTAAATGATATCTAGGGTGTGATTCAGTTAATATTGAGACCCCTGAAAGAACTGGGAATGAAACAGTTCCTGAATGAAACAGAACCTGAATGAAAGATACTTCTAGAACAGATGTGAAACTCTGTCCTTTAGCAGCTGTTATGCACAAACACATTAAAGTAATTAATTCCAAGCTGCCCCAATGACCTCCAACATGCAAATTATGCATGTTTACCTTTACAGTGAAGACAAATTAAAACCTTTGAGTTCTGCTGGTGGCTTGTACTGATTTGAAAAAAAGTTAGTGTGATGTGTTACTTGCATAAATGCCCAGGACACAGCCCATTCATCAGGCCCATATGCAGAGTGTCCCTGTGACCTAGATAAATTTGAATGCAAACGGTATGAAATATGTTCTCTGTTGGGGCAGGGAACCAACGAGCTTAGGTAGGAAGGCCATGCAAAGAGCCATAGCTGATCTATCACTGTCAGCAAATACCATAGAGAGTCCAGAACACCTGGGCAATCTCTTGATGACACAGTGCTGTGTTAGACAGTGGCATCCAGCCTGGTATCTCTGAACTCAATAATGATGAGATTATAAGAATGAGATATTTAGCTTTGGGAAAAAGGCCATGCTCGCAATGCCAGTAAATGTGGAAGAAACCAGTGTTGTTATTTGTTTATTTGCTTCCTTAGTGTGAAAAGCATGCAAGTGTTTCTCTTTCAATCTTATATGCTATTTTATGAAAATAGATCTGATCCAGGTTGGATGTCTTGTGGTGCATCATTACACAGTTTGGTCAAATGTGATTCATTCCATATCTCCTCTCATTGGGATCAAATATGTTTCCATGTGTTCAAGGTCAGAGTACACAATTTTCTCTCATCATATGGATTAAGCTAGTTGTTTCATTCGGTAATGCGACTTTGAGGGGTTGCTTACTATAAATCAGTTTGAAATGTAGATTCTCATTGGTTTTCAGGATGAATTTGGTCTTTAATTTGAAGTTAATGTTCAAACTCAATATTATAGGGTCATAAGCATGTTTTCAACAATGACAGTAATGTTTGGAGCCATGCAAGAGGTTCAAAAGTGAGAGGTGGTACCTTTTCGTTCTCTGCTTTGCCTGTTCTAGGTGTTTTTACTTAGACTCATTTTGACCACATGACTAGAGTGTACCCCACCTATGGTCCATTCTGAGTGGGAGATCATCAGTCTTATGGCCACTAGATACATTTTTGGTTTGAAGTTTCAAACTCAAAAGTGCAAGCATCTGGCCGATCAATGTGATGCTAGCGAATGTAATGTAATTCATGAAAACGGAGCAATTCCTTCAATTTGTCCTTTATTTTACCAGATGTATTTTACAGTTTACCCCTCCTTCTTCATAGTTGCACTCAGAAAATCACCCAATCTCTGTCATGTTGGTAGATTTTTTTTTATTGCTGGCCATTTTTAACCCAAAGGCTGGGTAACAGGTTTCAACACAAATGCTTTGGTTACAGTAAAAGTGACAGTTAAAACTACCCCCACAAACATATAAAAATCACCTCAAGGATTGAGGAGGTCCAAATTGGTTTAATTTGTCTGGTTTTATAATCTATGTTAGCCAGGTTAGCTAAATGCTAGTTGGGTTTGACTGGCTGATTAACATTACTAACAAAAATTTGATGGTCCACACTTCTTTAAAAAAAATTAGCATTTTGCGTGGGAAAGTGTAAGTCAACATTATTTGCATTTGTGTCTGTTTGAAAAAAAAAAACACTTTATGAAAGCATCTTGTGTAACGCAAACACATTAGGGCATTATCAGCCCTCATTTGACATTAAGACACATTGCATGTAAAAAGTCAATTTTTTTTCAAAATGTAACTAAATATGCAAGAACATCATGGGTTGTTCAAAATTCAAATTGCATTATTTTAACCCAACATATTTTAGAGTGTGATGTATGTGATCACATGGATTTTGGGTATCATTTATGTGACATAAATGTATTTCTTGGCCTGTTGGAATGATAATTTGTCTACTGTATGTGTACTTTAGCTTCTTTGGTGATCTTTCCCATAGAGTTTAATTACAGTGCATTAGAAAAGAAATGTGAAAAAGGCACTACATCTTCTTTGTTTCAGAGTTATAGTTCACTGATCTCTGACCTTTGGTTTTGTCGATGTTAAGGCATGAACCTGTAGAGAATCAATATGTCATGATATGACCTCTTAGCTGAATTAAACTTGGAATTTATTTATTGATCCGCAAAGTAGAATTGCAATATTATGCCATAGATTGTATTTGGGAAAAAAAGTGTAGCAATGCTTTTCATACAAAAACTGGTTTAGTTTGCAGTGACCCTGACCAGAAATCATCATGAATAGATTTTTTATTGTGCATTTTTAATGTCTTACTATTCCGTATATTGAAAATGTGATACTGTCAAAACTTACACAAACACTAAGTGTAAGATTCGTTCAGATTACGCTCCAGTAATGTAAATATTTTTCACTTCATAGAATGGTGTAACCAGACAGTTTTCTTCTTTGCACTATTGATCTTCCTCGAGTGCCACCCAAGTCAGTGTGCGCTTACACATTCTTGTTTTTTTCTCTGTCTATTCTTTTTTTAATGAATGCACCTTCAAAATAATAAATAATAAAGTCTGTGTTTGTGGATTATATCTCTAACTGAATTACTCACACTCGTAAGAACTTTTGACGTGTTTTATTTAGAATCTTGGTATTTATTGATGCAGTGATTTATTAAAGAAAGATGATAAAAGGTTTACTTTAACCTGGACAGCCAGGAGAGCAATACAACACTAAACTTATTCTAAGTGATTGCAAGACATTTGTTAGAAAGAAAAAGCAAACTTTCATGATCTAAACACTATTTAATTTCCAGTTAACTTTAAGCCATGTGAAGTCAGATCCTAAATTAAAAGGTCAACGTGACCAGCAACGCTGGTTGTGTATTGAATACTGAGCTGCATTACCTCACAGTACATACATTCTATTGGAAAGATTCAATTCTTGTTCAGTTTATCTGCTGCCAAAGTCTCTTATTATTAGAAGAGAAATACACCGTACTTGTAAAAAACGTATCTTATTTACCAACTTATTTACCATAGTCAGGGTCTTGGTGAGCCTCTGGCTTGTTCACATTAAATAGTGCATGGAAGACAGCTGTGTCCCTTGCATTGTTAATACTCATAGTCTTGAAGTATTGTTTTTTGTGTTATTGTCCGTGCTCACATACTGTTAAAATAAAGAGGTACATCATTACTTTTGAGCATTAGCATTCTGAACTGTGCCATGTGAAATCAGGAAAATGTATGTGACATATGCTCAGCTTGTGAAACTTGACAGGCTCAAGACAGGTTATCAGGTTATAACATATTTCTATCACTAAAGTAATGACATGTATTATATCTTTCCAAGACCCCTTCAATTGCTGGACTAGAACAACTGTAAAGTTGTGGCTATGGTGACTGAGAACATCTATTACATGCTGGGTTAATAAAACATGATGAAGGCAATGATTACACGTGTAATTGAAAAAAAAATCTTTATCCTGCATCCCCAGTGTAAAGAACCTATGGTTTTTCCAACACCACACAGCTTACAGTGAGGCCTCATGATTATTTATTTTATCTATTCATTACCAATTTAAATATAGCTTATGCAAGGTGGCTCTCCTATTGTATGTCTCAGGTGGGATTATTTCACCAGTTTTAAATGACAATCTAAACCATTGCCAATTCCTCTCCCAGTTTTAAACCTGTTGCTATGACAACCATTGTTGGTTCTTAATACGAGTAGTAATCAGCAGCATGTGATGTAGAATTGGGTTTGCCAATGAAATGAAACTATGTCTTCATCCAATTGCTTGAATAAATATGCAATATCTGCTAGATTATTTGATTTAAACTAACATTTCTGTAATTAGGAAACATCGAGAAAGAAGGAGCAGACACTTGCTGGAAAAAAGGAAAATCCGTGATCAGCCACAAAACACTGTGACGAGGAAACATAAAATGTATATACTTTATCAGTACATACAAGTTATAACAAAAAAGGTAGAGTCTGGTTTTTATATAGTGTAAAGATTAATTTATGAATGATTAACCGAACCTGAGTGAAACTATTGTTATTAAGCATATTATATAGAGATAAATGCCATTAATAATTATTATGGACAGATAATTAAATTATTACTTATAAACTGTTTACAGATGTGTATTAACATATACACAATGCTTTATACGTGTTTTTAAGTATTTGCGGATGCGTGTGTAGTTATCATAAAGTGCTTCTAGTTATTCAAATAAATTCCAAAACACTACAAATCCATTCTGTTAAATTGCAGTAAAAATGTGTTTAGTTTGTCAAGAAAAGGTTTTGAGGAAAACAACAACAACAAAAAACTGCACAGTACATTAGATATTGTATATTTTGTTAAATCGATTTTGGACTTTAATTGTGACCAAAATCAAATTTGGTGTCTTTTTTTATGGTGTTGATTGTGTTTGAATACAAACTCTTCTCAAACTAAACTGTTAAAATGCTTTTTGTTTGGACCCATGTGATGTTCACAAAATTGAAAGTCCTGGTTACATAAAGGTCCTCTGGTGGAGTTATGTGTGAGTCTTTGTTTGACTTTCTCTTTTTGTTTGTTTATTTTTTGTTGTTCACGGGCAAACAAAAACAATAAATTCATGAATACAAATGAATTTGCAACTGAAATACTTTTTAAGCGAAATGCTGCATTTCCTCACTGATTTGCAATAGTACCAATACCATGACCATTTGTGATGTGCAAACTTCCGTCATGTATAGGAAAGATTGTTGGTTGTAATTTCACATATTTGGTCTCTAAGACATGTGGTTTTGAAGAGGCGATCCTAGAAGGCCAAAATGATTTAGATAAATAGGAAATAGAGAAAGGATCTAAGGATTATTTGCAGATTTCACAGCATGAAGCGAGCATGATTCAGTGCTTTTAAAAAGATTATTGGGCAACACTTTCATGCCAAAATGGCTTTAAGCCTTGAAATGTCATGTTGGGTGCATTTACATGCGCATTAGCAAACCCATTTTGATCAATAAGCTGATTCTATAGTGTCATGTAACTGCAAAAATCATGTTTTTTTGGGGGGGTTTATGGTCAAAAACATTGAGTTTTCTTGAACAGGATTTTTTTGTCAATGACCTGATTTTTCTTTGCATTTAAACACTTAAAAATAACTATTTGTTTATATGTTCTGTTTTTTTGCACATATAAATGCCAAACAAGACCATAAACAAATGTGTTTGAATTCAGGTTCAGTGCCGCTCCTGAACATGTTGTCTCAGTCTTAAAAGTAGCTCTTGACAAAACTAGTTGATTATAAAGAAGTGATGTCAATGAACAAACATTAGCAGCAGCTTGTTCTTTCAATCTACTCTCACACACTGCTTTCTCTCACAAATCGGACACATAGACCAACCCCGCTAATGTCAGATAGCCATAAGGGAGAGACACTAAATAATTTTCAATCTGACGGGCACAGTGTCACAGCTTTGACAGTTTTTGGTCTCACTTGTGAGCTCTCTGTTGTTGAGGATAATTGAAAGTATAACTGAGTTTTCAGAGAAGTCAGAACTGACACAGAGAGAAGCAGAATGCCACTGAGGGAAGAAATGTGACTGAAAGATGTGTTATTGTCAAAATCTTGTTTTCTTCCGCTTTCATTGTAAGAAAATAATGATCTGGTCCTGCCAAAGCTTGCAAAAATTGAAAATCAACCCTGCAGGTATAAAAAGATGACTTCAAAGCTTTGACGTTGTCTGAGGAACAAAGTAAAACAAATAGATCAAGATTGTGCTTGAGGCATTGGTTGTGCGATTTTTGTTGCCTCTGCAGGAAGGTAATCTTACCTTGGATCTTTGAGAGATGCGAAGTTTGATCCCAGGGTTGCTTAGAGGGGAGAAACACGACCTGTAGAAACTGCACAATTCAGGGCAGCTTGTGTTAAAATAACAAAAATAATATTGTAGGGTTTGAAAATAAATGTTCACAATGTATAATTTCTTAATTTTTATTTAAAGTTTTACATTTTGCTAAAACAATTTCACTTTTAGCATTATTTGTTAATATTGTCCGAGACTTGTTAAATTGTGCGTAGCATTCTTGAATGGATGCAAGAAGTTGTCTACACACTCACTTTCCCCCTCTCTCTTTACTGGTTTCCATCACACGACTGCTCTAGGAAACCCATTAATGTTTGGTGAGGTCGCCAAAAAAAGTACTTCCTGAATGAATATGAAGATGATTTCGGCACTCTCTGAAAACTACACCACATTATTTATACCAAAGTACCCACAATCCCCTCTCTGCCTTCTCCACAAGTATTCCATGTCATTGACTTAACATATTCGCTAACCCTGTCTCTCTCTTTCAATATACTGCAATTA
This sequence comes from Danionella dracula, assembly GCA_900490495.1. NCBI lineage: Eukaryota > Metazoa > Chordata > Actinopteri > Cypriniformes > Danionidae > Danionella > Danionella dracula. The sequence continues at coordinate 2,280,468 of UELW01000578.1, forward strand.
GACCAGGATGCATTCAGAAAAGTACAACAGGAAATATGTTTCATTTACAATACTCACAGTGTTTTGTATAACTTTAAGGATGGTATTATAGAATGTTGTGTTGCATCAATCTGGCAACTCTCATTTGAAGAGCGTAGGAGGAGGTGGAGGATGCCATGGTCAACATACTTTTTTCTAGTTTGTTACAGTTTTGGTGATGAACTTAAATGCTTTGACTTGAAATTTAAACGTGACCCCCAGATTTGTTTGGTTTAAAAGAACACTTGAAAATGCAACTCACATTGCAGTTTTGAGCTATTTCTTGTCTACATACTTAAATTAAGAAAAAGATAAGTTGAGGCTGTTTTATGTGATTAGTTTCTGAATTGTTCATGAGAATTGTTTAAATAATAAATGTTAACATTAAAAATTAAACTAAATTCCATACTGAATAAGTGAAAGAAGAGCTAACCCATAAAATCACCTGCGACCTGAGTGATCTCATTAGTCATAATTTCTCTGTCCAGTGAGCTGCTGGTGAGTGGCAAGAGTTGTTGCATTTGAACAATCACTTCCAGCACTTAAAACCAAGCCAATTCAGACTTCTGAAGGGTGCATTCCAAAGCAAAGAAAAGTTAAAAGTAAAGGAAACATTTGAATACCTAAAAAGGCTCATAGGGTTTGCCGAAGGATCATTCCTGGTGTTAAGTTTTTACTTTAACTCTAAGCTGATATCTCAAAACCATTTAAAGAAGACATACGAGGTAAAAAAATAAATAAACAAAACAGACAAATATGCTTCGTTTTTTCTTTCTATGCTCTCACATCGTAAGCACACTCCTGATTTCTCAGGTGACTCTAGCAGTTCTCTTATAAGTTCAACTGGATGCCGATCACTATCATGGAGGCGGACCACTCTCACTTTTTGCGAATCAGTGGTGGAACCTGGTATTTTTATGGAACATTCTTCACACAGTTCGAAAGCGAGGATGCTCATTTATGGAATGACGTTGAGAGAAAGCTCCCTTAAGGTTATGTTTTGTTTTGCTCCATTCTGAGTTCTGTGTGTTTTAGTTGAATCAAAATGTGTTGTTGTTTTGAGTTATACCTTAGTTGCACTATTTTTATTGAGTTAACATTGTGAATAAATCATGTTTGTTTGGAAAAGTCATTATTTGTGTCCTGTAGCTAACAGTTTTCATGTTATTCGTTTTACACCTATTTATGCTATAACGTGACCCTACTTTAGCTGCTATCACCATTATATTTCATAACATGTTCATACATCTGACAATGCAATTATATCTTAATAAGTATAATAAAAAAAATAAAGATAGCCGCCCCAATAAATACTTGGATCTTTAGTGTCTATTTTATTTATGCAAATTCGTGATTAAAATTAAACATACGTATGTTAAATTTGTGTACAAATACTGGACAAAACCCCTGTTCATTTTATAGAATTCATGCTTTTTTATAATTTACAGTGTATTATCCGTGCTTTTAATCTTGATGTGCATTCTGAGATTAAACAATAAATGTTTTCAGAATGTCTGTTTCAAAAGAGAGAGAGAGAGAGAGACAGAGAGAGAAAGAGATAACACTTTTTTTAGTTATTAAAACACCAAGCAAATGTATTGCTCTCTTCTGTTTAAACTTTACAAACCAAATTATTGTGAGCAAAATTTGATTTATTCATGCCAATCCCACATCTTTATCTCAAATTAGAGTTTAAATGCTACAGGTTTTTAGAGAATACAGCTATTAGATCACAAAGTCACTGTTCCAAAGTCAGATGATGCCACAAGGTTGGCACAGACCCTGAGCTGCCAACTGAAAGCCCTCATGTATGCTAAAAGATATACTTTTCCAGTTTTCCTCAAAGCCTTTTTCCCCTTACTCTCAAAGATAACAGGGTCAGAGCACTTTGTTTACTGTTTTGTTCCCTGTTTAATTAATGCAGTTGGACAAGGGTTCATCTTTAAAGCTGCATACTCTACATTTATGAAGGGCAACGGTCTGTGACTAGCACGTGTGATGGAGGTCTGAAGGCATTTATTTGTGTACACCCGGTAGTGTTTATTAAAAGTTACATAATTAAGTGATTATTAACCTGCCAATCTTTTTCACATGGCTCCCATTCTCCAAATCTCCTTGACAGCTGATGCCTTTGAGATTAGTTTCTTGTGAAACATTTCAAATGTTATTTTGCTCACAATTTAGTGGCTAAATAAAAGTTATTGCTGACAATTTGTTTTAATCATGGGCTATTAACCTTTTGATCTCACTGCCATTTTAAAGTGTCCTGGAGCCCATTCAAATACACATGCTTACATTTTAGTTGATCTGAGTCTTGATTTATTTGTAACTAACAATTAAATAAATTAAACTTTATTGCTTTCAACAGGCTAAAACCTCATGTAATCTTTGTAAACCGTCACATAAATCACTAAACAAGCTTCAGCAGTTGCTCTTATTATGCATAGAAGATATACTTAATGCTAAGAAAAAAAATGAAACTCAAAGCCCCAGAATGCCCCATGGTTAAGAATGACAGGTTTAAATTATAAACCTTCTCTCTTCTTTACAGGCATGATACCTAAATGAAAATAGATGCTCAGCAATATACGTTGGGATTTTGTAAGGCTGTTCGTGTGCTGGACAGTATATTTTGTGCGAAGATTAAAACTTTCAGCATATTATGAGGCAGCTACAGCTAATACAAGATTTTAAGAAGTTGTACACGAGTGAAATCTTTCAGTGTCCAACGGCTTGGGGTATTTTATTGTAAGCTCTTTATGGAGTCTAGTAAGTTACACATTCATCCCAGTGCTCTGCTGCAGGTACTCTCAAAGACCTGATATGGATGTGTAAAACTTATTTAAAGCAAGCATGTTCACAACATTAAGCTTATTTGTCAATCATATTAAGCAAATGCAGTAAATATGGTCCAAATATCAGAAATTATTTCTATAAGGCACCACTTGCTGGTAAATCCCCATTTCAGGTCAAACTTAAAGCAGTGAGAAAGTGTTTAAATTCACATCAAGTTGTACCTCTAAAGACTGAAAAGCTGGCCAATTTAAATTTCAACCATAAATTCAATTACTTTTAAACATGTTGGTTTCATTTAGAAATGCATTTTTATTTACTTTATTTTCTGCTTCTTCTATATTGCTTAACTGTTCATTTTTCCCCTTTTGTGGTAAAGGGCCATTTGTTAATCTAAAATAACTGCAATAGTTCATGTTCGTTATTGAATGACTACAATTGGTAAAAAAAAAAAGAAAAAGTGTTCTAATCCATTTATATGCAGTCAGGATGATCTCCATTTGATCATATTTGTACAATTAAGTTTATATGAATAGAAATCTTGCCACAGGGGTTTCTAGCCAGTGACTTCTGTGCCAGTCCCAAGCCCGGATAAATAGAGAGGGTTGCGTCAGGAAGGGCATCCGGCGTAAAACATGCCAAAATTAAATATGCAAGTCATCAATTTGATTTCCATACCGGATCGGTCGAGGCCCGGGTTAACAACGACCGCCACCGGTGCTGTTGACCTACAGGGTGCCGGTGGAAATTGGACTACTGTTGGTCAAAGAAGGAGAGGAGGGAGAAGGATTCGTAGGCAGAGAGAGAAGAGGAAAGGCAAGAGTATAGGTCTGAGAATCGGGACTCTCAACGTTGGTACAATGACCGGGAAAGGTAGAGAGCTGGCGGACATGATGGAGAGAAGGAAGGTAGATATTCTGTGTGTGCAGGAGACCAGGTGGAAGGGTAGCAAAGCGCGTAGTATTGGGGGGGGATACAAACTGTTTTACTATGGTGAGGATAGGAAGAGAAATGGGGTAGGAGTGATCCTGAAGGAGGAGTTTGTGAGGAATGTTTTAGAGGTGAAAAGAGTGTCTGACAGGGTGATCAGTTTGAAGTTCGAGATTGAAGGGGTGATGTTGAATGTAGAGAGTGGTTATGCTCCACAAGTAGGCTGTAAGCTGGAAGAAAAGGAGAGATTCTGGAGTGAATTAGATGAGGTGATGGAGAGTATTCCCAGAGGGGAGAGAGTAGTGGTGGGAGCAGACTTCAACGGTCATGTTGGCGAGGGCAACAGAGGTGATGAGGAAGTGATGGGCAGGTTTGGTGTTAAGGAAAGGAATCCAGAAGGACAGATGGTGGTGGACTTTGCTAAGAGGATGGAAATGGCTGTAGTTAACACTTATTTCCAGAAGAGGGAGGAACATAGAGTTACCTACAAGAGTGGTGGTAGGAGTACGCAGGTGGACTACATCCTAAGTAGATGAGCCAATCTGAGAGAGATCACTGACTGCAAAGTAGTGGTAGGAGAGAGTGTAGCCAGACAGCATCGGATGGTGATGTGTAGGATGTTTCTGGTGGTCAGGAAGAAGAGGGGAGGAAAGATGGAAAAGAAGACCAAGTGGTGGAAGTTGAAAAAGGAAGACGATTGTGAGGAATTCAGACAGAAGCTGAGACAGGCTTTGGGTGGCCAGGAAGAGCTTCCAGAGGACTAGGAAACTACAGCAGAAGTGATCAGGGAGACAGGTAAGAAAGTGCTAGGTGTGTCAGCAGGAAGAAGGAAAGAAGATAAGGAAACATGGTGGTGGAATGAGGAAGTACAGGAAATCATCCAGAGGAAGAGGCTAGCTAAAAAGAAGTGGGACATCCAAAGGACTGAAGAAAGTAGACAGGACTACAAGGAATCACAGCACAGGGTGAAGAGGGAGGTGGCAAAGGCCAAACAGAAGGCATATGATGAGTTGTATGCCAGGTTAGACACGAGGGAAGGTGAGAAGGAATTGTACAGATTAGCGAGACAGAGAGACAGAGATGGGAAGGATGTGCAACAGATAAGGGTGATTAAAGATAGAGATGGAAGGGTTCTAACGAGTAAGGAGAGTGTGCAGAGAAGATGGAAGGAGTATTTTGAGGAGTTGATGAATGAGGAGAATGAGAGGGAAAGAAGGGGGGAAGAGGTGAACATTGTAGAGCAGGAAGTTGAAAAGATTAGAAAGGATGGGGTGAGGAAGGCTCTGAGGAGAATGAAGAGTGGAAAGGCTGTTGGTCCAGATGACATCCCTGTGGAGGTGTGGAAGTGTCTAGGAGAGACAGCAGTGGAGTTCCTATCTAGGTTGTTCAACAGGATTCTAGAGAGTGAGAAGATGCCTGAGGAATGGAGGAGAAGTGTCCTAGTGCCAGTCTTTAAGAACAAGGGTGATGTGCAGAGTTGTAACAACTACAGAGGTATAAAGTTGATGAGCCACATAATGAAACTCTGGGAAAGAGTAGTGGAAGCTAGGCTAAGAAGGGAAGTGGATATTTGCGAGCAGCAGTATGGCTTCATGCCCAGGAAGAGCACTACTGATGCAATTTTTGCTCTGAGAATGCTAATGGAGAAGTACAGAGATGGTCAGAAGGAGCTGCACTGCGTCTTTGTGGACTTAGAGAAAGCGTATGACAGGGTGCCGAGAGAGGAGCTATGGTCCTGTATGAGGATGTCAGGAGTGGCTGAGAAGTACGTCAGAGTAGTTCAGGATATGTATGAGAGGAGTATGACATCAGTGAGATGTGCTGTAGGTCAGACGGAGGAGTTCAAGGTGGAGGTGGGGCTACATCAAGGATCGGCTTTGAGTCCATTCTTGTTTGCTATGGTGATGGACAGGTTGACAGATGAGGTCAGACAGGAATCTCCATGGACAATGATGTTTGCAGATAACATTGTTATCTGTAGTGAGATTAGAGAGCAGGTGGAGGGACACCTGGAAAGTTGGAGGTTTGCTCTAGAAAGAAGAGGAATGAAAGTCAGTCCTAGTAAGACAGAATACATGTGTTTGAACGAGAGGGAGGGAAGTAGAACAGTGAGGTTACAGGGGGCTGAGGTCAAGAAGGTGGAGGAGTTTAGGTATTTGGGGTCAACAGTCCAGTGCGACGGGGAGTGTGGAAAAGAGGTGAAGAGGCGAGTGCAGGCAGGTTGGAGTGGGTGGAGAAAAGTGTCGGGGGTGTTGTGTGACAGAAGAGTGTCAGCAAGAATCAAAGGAAAGGTGTACAGAACAGTAGTGAGACCAGCTATGATGTATGGGTTAGAGACTGTAGCAGTGAGGAAGAGACACGAGGCAGAGATGGAAGTAGCAGAGATGAGGATGTTGAGGTTCAGTTTAGGAGTGACAAGGATGGACAAGATTAGGAACGAGCACATCAGAGGAACAGCTCATGTTGGTTGTTTTGGAGACAAAGTCAGAGAAGCCAGATTGAGATGGTTTGGGCATGTGCAGAGAAGGGATAGTAGTTATATTGGTAGAAGGATGTTGGAGATGGAGCTTCCAGGCAAGAGGGCAAGAGGAAGGCCAAAGACAAGTTATATGGGGGTGCTGAAGGAGGACATGAAGGTAATTGGTGCAACAGTAGAGGATACTGAGGCGAGAGTTAGGTGGAAACAGATGATTTGCTGTGGCGACCCCTAAACTGGGAACAGCCGAAAGAAGAAGAAGAAGCTTTCAATTGAAAGCCAACTTATTCTCTTCAATTCAAATGTATTGCATTTTACATCATTTCAAATGTGCACAGACTTGAATTTAACAAGTTTTAGAGCAGACTTTCATCAGATATTTTTTAATTCTGTGCGTATTTATGGTTTTTTGACTGTGCATTTGCAACCTGTCAAACTAGCAGACTACACTTTAGATTAGTGCTTTATATTTTTGACAATATTCTTGAACATATTTGTTTCGTAAGCACACCCAGACAGCTGTTCCTGTTATCCACCACTCAGAGCATTGAACATGGTCACTGAAGACAATATGTATGCTACGTCCAAATTCGTACATCCTTCACTCTTTTATGGATGCAAAATAATTTTAATAGAATTAGGGTGTCCCAAACCGTAGTGTACAATAAAAAGTCTCTTAGCAGTCCCCAGATGTGTACTTTGTCCGGGTTTGATTCTGAAATGCAGATCCATGAATGCTCAACCACCTGCTATTACTCGCAATCAGGCGGAAGGAGTTTTCTCTGGGACCCTAACAAATGAGCACTTTCTATAATACGACTCATTTTTAAAGAAGACCCACATAAATAAATAATATCAACATGCAGAGTGTTATACAAACCGGATTCCAAAAAAGTTGGGACATTGTACAAATCATGAATAAAAACTGAATGCAATGATATGGAGGTGCCAACTTCTAATATTTTATTCAGAATAGAACATAAATCACGGAACAAAAGTTAAAACTGAGAAAATGTACCATTTAATGAGAAAAATATGTTTATTCAGAATTTCATGGTGTCAACAAATCCCAAAAAAGTTGGGACAGGTAGCAATAAGACTAATTAGGTCCATTGGCAACATTATTGAGTATAAAAAGAGCTTCTCAGAGTGGCAGTGTTTTTCAGAAGCCAAGCTGGGTAGAGGATCATCAATTCCCACAATGTTACACAGAAAGATAGTGGACCGATATCCGCAAGGTGTTACCCAGCTAAAAATTGCAATGACTTTGCATCTATCATCATCAAATGTGCATAACATCATCCGAAGATTCAGAGAATCTGGAACAATCTCTGTGCGTAAGGGTCAAGGGCGTAAAACCATACTGGATGCCCATGATCTCTGGGCCCTTAAACGACACTGCACCACAAACAGGAATGCTACTGTAAAGGAAATCACAGAATGGGCTCAGGAATACTTCCAGAAACCATTGTCAGTGAACACAATCCACCATGCCATCCGCCGTTGCCAGCTGAAACTCTACAGTGCAAAAAACAAGCTATTTCTAAGTAAGATCCACAAGCTCAGGCGTTTTCACTGGGCCTGCATCTCTGATGGTATGGGGTTGCATGAGTGTGTGTGGCATGGGCAGCTTGCATGTCTGGAAAGTCACCATCAATGCAGAAAAATATATTCTGGTTCTAGAACATTTGCTCCCATCCCGACATCATCTCTTTCAGGGAAGACCCTGCATTTTTCAACAAGATAATGCCAGACCGCATTCTGCATCAATCACAACATCAGGGCTGCGTAGGAGAAGGATCCGGGTACTGAATTGGCCAGTCTCCTCTGTCCCCAGATGTCTGTTGAGTGTTGTAAGAAGAAGGGGAGATGCCATACAGTGGTGAAAACGGCCTCGTCCCAACTTTTTTGGGATTTGTTGACACCATGAAATTCTGAATAAACATATTTTTCCCATTTAATGGTACATTTTCTCAGTTTCAACTTTTGTTCCATGATTTATGTTCTATTCTGAATAAAATATTAGAAATTGGCACCTCCACATCATTGCATTCAGTTTTTATTCATGATTTGTCCAGTGTCCCAACTATTTTTGGAATCCGGTTGTATTTATTGATATAATTTTTTTAATGAAGGAATGGAAAAGAAGGAGCAAAGTTCAGGGACACAACTACCTCTGTCACATAATGTTTTAGTGCATCCCAGATAGTGCACACTCTCGTCTCACACACTAAAAAGTATGTACATTTTCTTCTGAAAATGAGTATCTACTTTAAGGGTGCTGTGTTCAGTGTTCGCATAAGGACACAGCAACAGAGTGTCAGGTCTGAGAGCCAGGCACCTGATGAGCAATATAACATCACACCTGAATCAGATCAAGAACTCATCAGGTGCTTCATGTGCAGCCAATCACCAGCATACTAATCTCAGCACTTCTATAATAAAAGTCTCCCCTATTCACCAGTCCTTGTGCTTCGTCATCTTCATCACTCTTGTGATTGACTCTCTGCTCCTTTACCACTTGTTCCACGAATCAGAAATTATCTCTGATCATCCCGTATCTCTGCCTGGTCTTCCATCTTCATCTCCATCATCACCTCTACACATCACACTCCATACAAGGACCCTGGAAGAATAGCCCTTTTAAGGGACGTTTTTATTTTGTGTCTGCGCTTTAATAACAGGTTAAACGACTCTTCAATGTCTCGCTCTGTGTTTTCTGACATAGAGTGAGTATTTGTTAATTAACTATTACAAACAAAAGTGGTCGGTTAACTTTATCATGATGTATATGCAAACTTTGTCATGTCTCCACAGCATAATCAGACTGCTACAAAACTGCTTTGATTATGTTAAAAAATTGTCCTTGAAATTATAAATGTGTTAAAATCAACCCGGTCAAAAATTTCCTCTGTAGTTTAGAATTTCCTTAGTAGAATAATTTCATTTAGTAGATACAAATTCAATATTTTGAACATCCCGAAAAAATTTTAATGTTTTCCCAATCCAGCGAAAAACTCTTCAAATGTAAAATGAAACTCTTTTAAATATAGTAATCAAAGAAAGTGAGCCTGCTTGGGTTCCCCTTGATTACAGAATAGGAAAACATGGTCTTTTGTTTGACTATTTCATCCTTGAACTAACATTTCCCTTTGTCTAACTAATGACGGGAAGATTAAGCATTGTGAAATACATTTAGAGAGAATATGTCCTAAAAAGTTTAACCACTTCAATTCAGTAGTCTCTGATGAAGCTGACCTGAAATTCAACCTTGAATAGAGCTTAACGCTCAACTTCTGTCTTCGCTTAAAGATCCCCTTTTATAGTCTTTTCAAAATTACATTTCATGTATTTTAAAACAGGACTGTAAGCTTAAAATTTGGAAGTGCTCTGTGTATCTAGTTATCTGTGTTACTGCATATAAAAAAAAGAGTTTACTCAAATTTGCAGAACATCATACAGTTACTTAATAATACGCATACGAACTTATTTCCCTTGCACCATTAGTTTTGTGCATCTAGAAATCTTAAACCTCTGTAGAATTTGGTTGTATAAGGTCACAAACTGTAGTCAAGCGAGCCCTGATTTGTCATCCATGATCTGTTGAACTGTAAATTTTTATGAAGGAGACTTATGGTAATCAGTTGTAGGATAAGACAGAAGAATGGCTGTGTTGTGATCTGAGGATTCCATATAATTTGTCCCTTCCCCTTCATGCTGTATGAAACATCCATTCACCATAGACTAGTCCTAACTATCAATGACCACAGAGGAGGATCACATAAAGGATTTTGTTTTTATTATAGCAGGATGCTAGAGTTGTGAGAAAGCAGGATTAGCAAACTATAGGCAATAAAAGTTCTTTTTGACCTTGTGTCTAGTTAAATTAGCTGATCACTCCTCTTCTCGCCCATCTTATTTCACTAATCAAGGTTACCGGCCCAATGAGTAATTTTCTTGTATATTTAGGTCAGCTTCTTGCTAGTCTGTGTATTCTATATTCTTAGTCTCGGTGTTTTTTTCCTTGTGTTTTAGTTAAGCCATCGTTAGGTAAAGCCGACTCCAGAAGGTATATGGTTCATTGTGCAACGATGACGCTCTCCTCCACTACCCTCTGTTCTCCTCTCCTACCACCTCCTCCGACACTTTGCCATATTGCCTCACTTGAAAGGTAAGCGGTATTAATTTTAATGATAAATAATATGTTTTTATTATTATTTGTTAGATTTATAATATGTCCTTTTAAGAATTGATGAATACTACTTTATTTTTCTCTGGTTTTCCATTTTCAATTTTTAGGCCTTTTACATGTAAAAACTTGCTTCGACATAAAAAAAATCTGCATATGAAGGCCACTCCAGAACGGATTAATTTCTTATCTCGAGGCATCACTGTACATGTAAAAACATGTTTCAAGTTTGAGATCTTTCCCTCATGTTAGCCTTTGATTAAAATACCACTAATTTGACATATAACCCACACTCATCTTTTTACGTTGTACATAACGTGGATGGTCGATGAGAGTAATTACAGTGTAGTTGCCTATTTGCCACATCTCAGTAATGCTGAAGTGAGCAGCAGATTCTCAGCTTCCTGCCTTTGAAGTGGCAGCCATGAGTGGTGGGGGTGTGTGAATCTCCAGGAATGTGAACCATCAAAAGAGATTTTGCAGACATGTTATTAGTGTTTGCTTTTTAGTGACAATTGTCATCTGTTCCTCTGTTTCTGACACTTGAAGGCAAATGAGAGTCAACCTTTGTTGTTTTTTGTCCGATAGTCAAAAGTTCCCCCATTTTATAAAGTACAAAACTTTTCTTGGTTGCACTATTTGAACTTTTTAAATTCTTTACTTTTCTGCTTCACAGTAAGAAGAAAACAGAGTCCAGGACTCTGCGAAAATTTTTATATTTTATGTAATGACAAATGATAGTAAAATAATAACAATAATCACTTGAATGCAGGATTGTTTAAATTAGATAAAACAAACATGTAACATCAAAGTCATATTAGAATAAGTGAATGTTGATTAAAAATAACTGCAAACAGAGGCTAAATGTATTTCAATAAGTTAAATAAATACGTTTGGAAAGTAACTGATGAGGAAAAACAATGACAGAAATAGAAGAAATTATAAAGTTCAGTTATTGCTTCACTTAACAAGTCAAACAACTCAAAGTGTAAAACAAAAAAAGTCTCCAGACCTAACCCCTAGATCAGGGGTGTCCAACGTCGATCCTGGAGAGCCGGAGCCCTGCACATTTTAGTTGCAACCCTGCTGTAGTATGCATACTACTCTACTTCAGTAAATCAGAGGACCATAATTAGTGCCACAGGTGTGTTTCATGATGGTTGAATTAAAATGTGCAGAGCTCCGGCTCTCCAGGAGCGATGTTGGACACCCCTGTACTAGATCATCTGTACTCTACTTTTGCTAAAGCACCTCAATACCTGCCATTAACTTCTTAGATTCAATACAACCATAGCTTATGCATTAATTCCCATCCTTCCCACTAACAGTTTTTTATTAAAGAGAAAATCTGAATTTGTCTAGATCAAAATGTGCAGTTCAGAGATATGTTTGCAATGTTTTGTTAATTTAATTTGAATGCTTCTCTCTGTATTTCATGCAGACTTGTCTGAATGAAATGGCTCTTTCCCTCTCTCTGTTGAGCAATACAGCATATTTCACAAGAGCTCTGCAGAGTAACTGTGAGAAGACAACAGTGAATGCATCCTGCCACTTACACATTCTCACATGCAGAGGTATGGTTAATGTACAAGACACTTCACTGTATGACTGATAATGCACTGCGGTGCCATTTAAATCACTCTCTAAAGAACATGGAGTGAGAGTTGCATCTATCTACATTCAGGAGACTTGAAAATTGATGCAGTGAAGGTTTTGTAGACTATTACAGGGGTGAAAAATAGATGGAGAGAGCAATCAGAGATTGATGAAAGTAGAACATTCTGCTGCAGCAGCTGTGAATCAAATTTTCTTTGAAGAATGTATAAGTGATGTGATATCAGTGTTCATCATATTTGCTCCAATCACACTTTTCTTGGCCCGATTCTGAATTATTATTAGAATTAGTAATATTTCAATCACCCACATATGGATCTATCACCAAAATTCAAAACACTAGCCTTACCACTTACCACTTGTATAAGATTCACTCACAGTCAGGTGTTGCCTTGTCTTTGTTATCGCTCAGCCCTCACATCTCAAATGTGATTCCTCTGCATCTTCTCTTGTAGTCCATTTTCATCATTTGATTACTGTTGGCAGTAATCTACCGTCTACAAATATTTTAGATTTCTCATCTGTCATCTATATAGCTGCTGTGCCAATTTTCAACTTTCATTCTGTCCTTAAATAACTATATAGAGATACCTTCATGATCATTATCTGCTAATGCCCAAAGTATCTTTTTGGACCATTTCAAATAATGTTTATAAAAGGATTTATTTTAATTTAAAGCCAAATCTATATTCAGCTGCTATGATAAGTGTTTTTTTTAAAGCGATGGTTGTATCAGACTATTTTCAAGCATTTGCAAGTGATTTCCATGTTCTGTAATCTCTGACAGTAAATTCTAATAGCATCAAAGATACCAAGCTTGCTGGAAAATGTAGGTCCATGACCTTTGCTTTTCAATCATTAAAGTAGTGGCAAAGATTTGGCTCGCATGATCAAAAGCTCAAATAATCGTTTTTCTCACCATGGCGAAATGTAATAATAAAAAAACATTTATAGCTTACTTCCTTCTTGAGAGGGCTATAAAACCATCACAGACATGACAAAAGTATACAAACATTAGTTTAGTGTCAAACTCAGTTCACATTTTGATTTCCTCATAGGTTTGATTTTGAGTAGCTAAAAAAGCCAATTGTTACAAATGCTGCATTTACTATAATTTAAATTATAATAATAAAAAAACTAAAATCAATGTAATGGCTTTATTTTCAGTTTAGACGTCGATCTGATTAACAAAATGACCCATAAATAATCGTACTTATAATCATACATTTTGTTCAGAAAACAAACATACAAATTGATATATTTTGAACGTTTAATAACTGGCTTTATTTTTCGTCCTTGTACACACTGGTAATTTGCTGATAATTCTCAGGCCAGTTTTTACCAGATTTACTTATTTTGCATGTTAAATGGTTGAATTCAGGCCGTGTGGGGGGAAGGGGTAGCGGGAATTCATTGAAGATGGGGAGGCTGTTCAAAAGTCTGGTTTCACAGGACCAAAAACAAATGCATTTTTAATACAATTTTTTACCGCCATATTGCCTTATTTATGTAAAAAGAAGTACTTTTTGAATTCTCAAATGACTGAATTTTTATGTACACCATGGTGTGTACTCATTTAAAGCACTTATTAAATTAAAAACATATTACGACATACAATATCTCATTATGCCGATTATATATCCGATTATGGTTTGTTATTTAAATATTTTGAAATAGTTAAAAAAATGCTGGCATAAGTATTTTACGTAAATAAAAGAATGAGTTAAAGAATCAGAAAGACAAGAATAAAGAAAGAAAAAGGAAGAGCACAGATTATATCAGGCCTGTAAGCAGGATAAGGTTTCGCTGAGACAGTGAAGTGGAGGACAAGACCTGGTGAGTAATTGAAAATCAGACAGACAGGATGTGATGGTTACCCTGGAGACAGATTGTTCTAAACACGAACAAAACAAAGTGATGGTGCTGTCTCTTTTCTCTCTCTTGCTCTTTCTCACTTGATATGTAAACACTGAAATGGCATTCACTGTTGGTTTCACAGATACCCATTGGTCAGTGGCGCATTCGCCTTTTCAGAGTAGTATCTGCCAAAAATCTATCTTCATCAACTAATAACGAACATGAGAATCCAAAAGTGGGACAGATGTTGGTGAGCATGCCACTGTCTCATCTATTTGTATTCAAGGGATCTAATTTAAATCAAATTGTTCCATCAATTGTATAATTTAAAGGCTATTGTCAATACTAATTGAAATGACTACATCGAAATGAGACATCAATTATCTTAATAAATATACACAAGGATACACATCCATTTCGTCAAATAAAAAATGCCAAATTGCACAGCTATCTTTTAACTTTTAAAAGAAAAATACAACTAATCTGTAACTAATCTTTTCTTCCTTCCTTACCTCCCTCTACTAATGGTTTTGTATGTGATGGGAAGGGCCAAATAAAAATTACACTTTAAAATAAAAAACCAAGGTTAAAGTTCTACAGTACATGCTCTATCAAAACAGGTGCAAATAAGTCAGCTAAGGTCAGAAAGGTGTGTCCATAGACTGACATGATTCATTGCCATCATTTGTGTATGAAAAATTAATCTCAAGGTTGATGAATTATCTGTGATAGTTCTTTGAGTAAATCACGGAAGCGTGAGCCTTGCCCTTCAGTTGTAACTTGCTTCGGCAGCAAGGTCATGCTGAGTACAGGAAACTTCAGAGTTCTTACCATCAAAGTAGTGAAGGCTTGGATGTATGCTATATGACATTTAATCAAGAGGTCCCAGTTGTAATGTAAATCTGCATGAGATGGCTAGGCTGTGTCTACAAACCTTAGGAGACAAAAATACAAAACGGTTCATGAGAAAGAAGCATATTATAATAATAATTATTTACATTATTAAAACATAATCTAAATCTTAGTAAAAAAAAATCTGACGTAATTCCAAATGATCCATCAAAAAAAAAACATTTGTGAAAGTTATAAATACATAATAAAACCTTTCCTATTTTGATGACAATCAATCGCAGAAGAATAGCAGCTTACTTCTATTTTTTATTCACATGGCTGTGTTGCTAATGAATGAGATAATTGCTTGAACAAAGCTTGTATGTGCCTTCATTCAACCTTCTTCTAGTGACCGGATGGTGAAACCACAGATGTGCACTCTTCAAAATGATGAGTCTTATAGCCGATAACAATAAACTCTTGGAAGAACCAATTACATGAGAGATGACGTGAATGTGATTCAGAGGATTCAATATGTCATTAATCTGGAATCGACATATACAATCTGGACTGACAGTTCATTTCTGCAGAATCTGTTAGTGAGACACCATACTTAACTGCCAAACATGAGACACAAGCTATAGATAAAGAAATAAAAAATAATAAATAAAAACACACATTTGCACAATTGTCTTTTCCACCTTAATGTTAATGTATTAACATTTCTGTAATTTCATGCTCCTTTCCATCCCTTTCCCATTTCTTCATTCTAAACATTTGGTTAAATTACTCTCCTTCAACCTGAAAATGTAACTGTATTTTAAGAATCTAATCCAGCTAGAAGCTGCCTCCAGGTAATTATGGCAAATGTCAATGAATTAAGTAATAGCTTGGTGAGAAGCTATGTGAGCTTGCTGTAGATCAGCACTCAGCAGAAAAGCACATCTGTCACTGGCCAAGCAAAGGGGTTCAGGCAAAAGAGCAAACAATCAAATGCACACCCACACATTACTGCACTCTTACACATCATTTGGCTGCAGTGCAAATTGTAAACATTAATTTCTAAAATAGGATATCATGACCTGCCAAGTAGGTAAGCCGAGGAATAAATCAGCTTCCCCCTAGAAACACTGCTCAGGCAGTGCAGAGGGAGAACACAATCACAGAACTTGCAGCTCAACAACATCACCTTTAAGGAGCTCTGAGTTTCGTCTTGACTTGGACGTTAGATGTCAAATAGGGAAGCCAGTCACAAAAGATCTCCCGGCAAGCCATCAGCGACAAAGCGAATTAACAGGACTGCTAGGCCAGGAGAGACACAGAACAGCATTACCTAATCGCCACTCTTGAGAGCCTCACACTTGTTACATTACGATTAAATTAAAAGTTACAGTTAGGTTACATCAAATACATAATTAAAGCCACTCGAGTAGTTAAATTAAATAAATTATTTATACATACTTTCACAGGCCATGTGTATACTTGATTGATGAAGAAAAAAGCTAGTGATGCTCCCTCTGACACCAATGCTTTGACGCTTGTGTTGAATTTTATTGGTTAGCTACAGCGAAGCACTGGGGCAGAGCTTGCTTTGATACAAAATGCATTCCGTTAACACAAATTTCAAATGCTTCAATTTATTTTATACTCAAGCTCCACCAACACCAAAACTTTGTCATTTTAAAGCCAAATTTTTCCACAATGTGTTATGATTAACTAAATGTTGCTGACGGAAGAAAACATGTGTTAGTGTTTTGAAAACTGTATTATTGTATTTTAAAAATTAGTTTTGGAATTTTGGTTACATGTAATGCTTTGGGGACATATAATGCTTCATTTGGCTGCGTATCGATAAGAAAATTCACTAGACGTCACCAGTGACTAAAAAGAATGAACGTTTGACTACTGAACATTTTTTTGAACCAGTGCTTTAATAGGTTTCAAAGCTTCATAAAGCCTTGTTTTACCATCACTAAAAGGAGCCTCAAAAGGTGAGGAGACTCAGTGAGAAAAGGGGATGAGTAGATGTGGGGTCCGTTTAGGTATGTGGTACTGGGGTCCCACAGAGGACAATAGTGAGTAACGATGCCCCAAGAATCCACAGAAATATAAAGATGACGGTATATCTGCGATGGTGCTGTGTAGAGAGGTATCCGTGTCCCCGGGAGGAAGGGTGTCAAGTCCTGAGTGCGGGTCAACATGAGACTCAATCAACAAAGGAGTCATGGAAAGTGGCATATCCATAGGACCACCCCTAAATTCGCTAGTCATAAAAATGTGTATATAGATATACATATAGATATACATATAGATATATATATACATACATACATACATACATACATACATATATATATATATATATATATATATATATATATATAATCAAAACACAGACCATACTCGATGACGGTGTGTAAGAAAAACTCACTGAAAACACAACAAACACTTTTACACACTCTCCCTATAAACACCAACTTAAACAAACAGATAAAACCATTGTAATCATGCACTTATGTGCAGTGATGGCATCACCACAACTCTCCTCCAATAGGAGCAGCACAGTAGCAAGCACGCTTCACTTTTAAATTAAACAACTTCCATTTGTCTTGAATGCAGAATTTAAGTGCCACAGAAGACTGTATGCACTACAGAAGGTAAGCTTGACACCAAATTGTTCTTAACTGTCGAGCTCTAAAGAGCTAGTTGATCATTAGGCGTTGAGAAAAGTAGCACGATACCCATGATGTGACCTTACATTGTGTTGTTAGGACGCAACATGAGAAAATTAAAAGGACATTTTGACTACAAAACATGAAATGTGTGGATAGTTCGGGTATTTTCAAGACTAATGTGTAAAACCTTAACTTAGATCAAACCCCAATATGTTAACATTGCAGCTTTTAGTACTGTTGCACAAAATGATCCACAAAAAAGTGCAGTACACTACTTTTTTTGCATCATTAGACTTTTATGTTTAGTCATGATCTTGATTTTTTTAATTGTTTATTTCTCTCACCAATTAAACATATTATGATGAATGAATTAAATGTATTATACATTTTCCACACCAGTTAATTTTTGCTCTCTACTAAAGTGCTTGTTAAAAATTAGTCAATTATTGGTAAATATAATTTACAATTTTTTTAACTCACTGCTTTAGAGCATTAATGTTGCAATTTCTCTACTTGATGTAACCTTTTTATTTAAAAAAAGTTTGTACAATCATTGTTTGAGTTAAGCAATTATATCAAGCCTTTTGTATACTTTAGTGAGACAGACTTGATGTTTTTTGTGCGTCTGTGGTATTTCAATCAATGTTTCTATAATCTATATTTGTATCTATATTCACTATATTGTAAAGCTTCCAAAGTAACCACTGGGTTAATCCATTTTAACATTTCTATTGTATTAACGAGTGCCATATCCAAGAATTTACTTGGCCACCCCAGTTTAAAATTTCTAGAATCGCCACTGGTCACAGGGTCTATTGGAGGACCAAATTCAAAGAGAAAATCATTAAACATGGAATATATTACAAGAGAACCCTGAATTTACATGGGAGAGGTAAACAGGAAGTCACGATGTCAAAGAGAGTTGAGGAAGCTGATTCAATATATACACAGGAGGAGGGCATAGATGATGTACCAGTGTGTTAGTGGATTAACTTCAGGTGATAAGGACATCTAAGTGAACGAGTTGAGTAATTGAATTAAATTAGTTAGATAGATGTCTCTAGTACACAGCATTATGCTGACAATTATGTTTAGCATCTTTAGCTACCTAAATAGTCCGTACAATTTTCAGAATTGTCCATTGCAGGATATATTTTCCAAAAAAGTTTTTCCAAAAAAACAGCCTTATTATATTTGATGGAACTACTCAGAGAAGCATTTAAAGTAGAACGAAGTGTCTTTTTGTAATTACAATAATGCAGGATTTTGCTTCTAGGGAGCCCCTGGATAGCAATTACTGTGAGCCCCTTTTTGAGGTCCTGGAACCTCAACTAATGAGCCAATGTATTGAATTATAGGAAGTATGATAACTGTCAAAGATTCATATTGTTAAGGGACTCAACAGGCAGCACTCCGAATCTCCGTTCTATTAGGTCTCTGTTTTAAGTGGAATTTATGTATGTTGGGTATTTTCCACGGCCTCACAGACATTACATTCATATTTAATATCCATAATTGTTTTGATTTTACCATAATACCTGGAACGCTTTGGTGTGAATGTTAATGCAGCCTGATCAGCATACTGTAACTTTTTACTGACCTAAGGGTTTTTGATCCACTAAAATATTTATATCCTCTCATAATATATCAATTTCTCACCAACGTCCATCTATGTAATGCATAATTATATTACTATATGAATCAATAATTCATCTACAGTAATAACACATTCATATTTAATGTCCATCCATAAGATCCAATTGTTGATGCAGTTTGGACAGTGTTGGAAGGATGGCCTTGTGCATCTCTTGGCATTATGATAATTTGTTATAAGCCAACACCTTTCATCAATTTTACAGGTTGAAAACTGTTTTTGCACTTGGTTTCAGGAATTTTTTTAGCCTTGCTCAAAGAGGTACAATCACAAGATGCTGCCTCTAAATTAGGGGTGGGAAAAAAATTATGCATTGCGATTTTTTCTAATGATTCAGAATCAATTCTCAAAGGCTCAAAAGTTTGGAATCGTTTCTGTTTACAAACACACTGTGAGTACACTCTGTAAACATAAAAAATCTCTACACTTACAAATTCTGTTTTAAACAATGAACAAACTACAACCTGCATCATCAAATGGCAACACGAAAACATAACAGCATAACAGAGCAGGAGAAACATCTTTCTGTCCTGATTGCATCCGGTGCAGGCTTTACTCAAAGGACCCTCGAGAACGTCGCAAAGCTTCCACCGCATTCTAAATATTACAATTCAGTCACAAGTTTCATTGCAAGGGTTTGTGCCCTTAAACTGGATATATCGCCCATTTTCAATATTTCTGTTATTGGAATGCCAACTGTTAGCAAACCAAAACACAACACAGATGCTAACAAAAAGCAGGTTTATTTACCTTACCATAAATCGTTTAAATATAAATTCTCACATACATAGGATATGAAAAAAGTTATATTGCATGCATACATGCTGGTGTAGAAGCACCGTTTATAAACTCATCAACAAGGTATGCTAACAAAGATAGCATATAGCTAGCTAAAACACAACTCAGATAACAAAGGAAGGTTGTTTATCGCCAAAGTTTTACCTCATTATCCAGTGTTTAACATGTAGCACAAGCCCAAAAAAAAAATTAAAGCCCTATTTTGAATTTGTATATGTCTCCATTATGGCTCACTTTCTTTATGGCTCACGGAAGAGAGAAGATTTCAATAAGGTCAAACATAGATTCTAACTATGAACAAAAAACGTATAAACTATTTATTTGAAAAGTAAATTAAGCATGTGTATATTTTTAAATGCATATTAAGAATCATTTTTGGGATCCCTTTGTGAATCTCAGAATCGGATCATAAAGCACTTGACGATTTCCACCCCTACTCTCACCAGATTAGACGCCACTACATCAGATCACACATATTGTCTGATCAACATATACATAAATCTGAAACTAAATCTCCAGTTAAATGTAGACTTACTTACTGTTTTACCTGTTTTCCATGTCTGCTCATCCTCCCTGATCCTCTCGTTATCCTCCCATTAGTCTCCTCATAGCTTCTGAATCCTTTCCTCACCACTTCTCTCTTTGCTGTTCTGCTCCCTATTGCATCTACAAAAGGTCTTCTGTGTTTTGCCAGCTGGCAGGGGAGATATATACATAAAATAAAACCTTGAAAAAGTAAGATATTGAAATAAATCGTTGTGCTATAAAAAAAAGAAAACTGTAATTTCCAATAAAGTCTCCAACGAAATATAAATTTGTTTCCTAACACTTGGGTTTCAGAGTTTGATTGTTGTGCTACATCTGTTTGCAACCATATTTCCAATCTACTTTCTGGCATCATTCATTTTCAACACCAGACGGCAAAAAAAAAATTCACAAACACACACTGACAATATTACATTGGCAGATACACAGGATTTTGTTCCAATTACATCCCAACCACTTTATCTGGTCCAGTTAACAGCATCTACCTGTGTGCTCTTTTTGTCAAGAACAGAGTGGGTTGTGGGTAGTGGGCTAAAAAAAACACACATATAAAGATGACAATCTTCTCTTTCTTTTTGCGCATCTCTGGCCAAACCTTGTCAATCCTCATAAATCAGCTTTGAAATAAGAGATTTGTTGAATTAAGGGGGTGTAGGGGAGAGGTAAATAAAATGTATTGTTATCTGATTGTTTTAAATATTTATAAATTACAAAGCTACTTACTTTTCACAGATTTCTTGTCTAATTGGTCTCCATGACACGAACAATTTAAATAAATGTAATTGAGAAAGTTTCATCATACTGTATAACTCACTGAATTAAGTGTTTATAATGTTCATATGAAAAAATACTTTAGTCACTTTTAAAGTATTTAAATTTTTTTTATAGTTCCAGAGTTAATACAGCCTGTAATCTAGCCAACCAAATCAACTAATTTGCAATTGATAACATGTCATAGTTTGCTATGAAGCTAATGATGTAAAGTGCATCTGTAGTAAGGTAGCTCATTGGTTTACTAAAGCATATATACTATAACACTAAAGAGTAATGTGAGGGATTAAGTTAAATTGGGCCAATAATTATTATTCAATCCATACAAATTCATGAGGTCCAGTGGCAGTGTACATGTATACAGCTAGATAAGAATTAAACATTAGCTGAGAAGTAAACATTTATTAATGTATTGTCAGAAAAAAATCCCAGCGTTATTTATTGCCCTTTGCTCTCTGGAAAAAAATACATATTTCCAGACAATAGCTATGAATCAGTACAATAGTTGATCTTTTTTTCCCTGCTCTTCAAGGCATCTGCATGTATCTCCCAACAGGCTTCACTGCAATATGATTTGTGTGCCCTTGTCTGGCATTCAGTCCCAGGGTGATGTGACCTCCACAATACAATATAGTTAAGTTTGAAGATCTTATTAAACATCCATCTGACATAAATATGTATTTCAGTCTTTGATAGTTATACATTTGCATTTATTTTATTGATTTTCACCAATTATTCTGCCAACATATCAAGTCCTTTCAAATGATTCAAAATAACATTTTTATGGTGGCTGTAATACTGGGAGCGTGCATTGAAAGATGCCAAGAAAGATGACCACAAGGGAAAGTGTATACTTTCTGTAAAAGCCAAAACTTAACCCCCTGAGTAGTCAACGACGTCAATTTTACAAGTTCTACCAAAAGACGTCATATAGGCGTGATATGAACATCTAATTAATGTTACTTGTTTGGTGGGAAGCTTTGCCACTTTAAGGCAAATGAATCAAATCTTTTTTCTGGGCTATTAACTGTTTATCTAGGGCTTGGGACCTTCTTGGGACAGTTTGTCTTAGTTCTATCTTCCTTACTCCCCAAAACAGCTTTTCAACACTATGCAAATTTTTTTTGTGGAGGGTTGCAAACCTGTACAATTTAGCTTAAATTTAGCTAAACTCAGCTTTAAGTAATACATTGCTTGTCTTATTTTGAGTTAGGGATGTGTCATATTGTAGCTAAATTGGAACTAAAATCTTGTGAGGTGTTACTTCAGGAACAGGAATGACTAATTGCAAAATGTTAGCTTCAGTATATGTTCAATTGCATCTTTGTTGAAATAAAGGTTGTTAAAACACAATCAAATAAATTTAAGCAGAAAAAACTTTTAGTTTATGACTTTTAGTTTGTTTTCCTTACCATTTTCTTTAAATGTTTGTAATGAGTTACCGGATTTTCAGGAAGATTGTACAGACATGTTTTTTAATTTTATTGAGATGTGATATTAAATTTGATATTTGACACTTCCTTAAAATCAATAGTCTTCGCTTTAAAAATATTGACAAGCTGGCATTTTTGTTCATCATCTTATCTCTAGAAATATGTCACCAGTACAAGTTGATTAACAGATGGTTTCACAATGGCAGGGGAGCACTTAAGTG
Source organism: Danionella dracula (assembly GCA_900490495.1). Taxonomy (NCBI): domain Eukaryota; kingdom Metazoa; phylum Chordata; class Actinopteri; order Cypriniformes; family Danionidae; genus Danionella; species Danionella dracula. The sequence goes on from UELW01000578.1 coordinate 2,303,274, forward strand.
CTTCCTGTCAAGAAAAAAAATTAAAAAGAATATATAGATAACAGATTGACATATCTCCCTGCAGAGTTCAGCTAAACCTATTACTAATATTTATATTTTTAAAGTTTTGCTGAATCAAAGTTTTTGTATAAAGACTCACTTTTCTCCATTAAGTTAAAACAAAAAATTTCAAATTATTTTTTTAAATACAAAGTTACAAGAACGAATGACCATTAATTCCACTTCTCTTGAAAAATAATGAAGTTTGTCATGCAGTTTTCATTAATGAATAATTATTATAGCGGAAGTATCATTTAGTTCCCTGACCAGCAGATTATGAATAAAAAAACATTATTTTACCGGGCATGATTCCAAGACACAATAAAAAATTTAAATCCTTACCAAACTTTAGTTGCTGAATGATGGAATATGGTTCAGGAATGAACATAAGGAGGTGTGTGATCCTGGCAGGTATGAGCAGAAAGGTCATATGGAGAGGTTTTAGATAAACTTATAAAGTGCAGCGCACATCTCCAGTTCAGTATGTGCCACATGCATAATGCATTAGACAAACAGATGCTCTGCCTTGTTTGCATAATTTACCCTACATGCACCTTGAGCTGAAACACCCAACCTATCTTCACTTGGATGAGGAACTCTTACACAATGGGTCATCAGTTTCTCCTCTTGTACACTATGACCATTCCTGACTCATTCCAACAGACCTGCATCAGCTGCTCTTGTAATTCCTTGTCATTTGGGAATTCATTCTTTCACTGAAAAATTCCAGGAATATACAAAATAAGTCTTCCTGTCCAACAGTTTGTTAAAGGGTCCTTGCACAGTATGGGAGACAACCAGTGACAGCACAATCTGTTCAGCTCAGAGCTTTTACTTACATTTTCCCTACTGGCAATCATCACAAGTTCATTTCACCAGAAACGTTCTGCACTGCTAAACTGATCATGAACCAACTCCTTAGACAAATCAAACACTTATCTACTCCAGAACAAAGCTCAGATCAGTCTCAAGAGAAAAACTGACTGACAATAAAAGGCAACTCATTTCAACTTGCATCTGCTATAAGTAAACTACTCACAAAAGTTTGGAATTATTTTCCAATGCATTCCACAATCTTGTGTATTATCTGTCTCCAAAAAGTGAAATCATTAAAATGTTTTAACTACATGTTCTGTAATGGTAATAAATAAGTTGATACAAACAAGCAAGCATTTAGATAACTCAAATTGTTGTCATAACTGCAGGAAAATGAAACAACAAATCAATAATGTCTCTTTAATCTCTCAACATATATAGACGATAGTGACATAGAAACATTTAATGTATTGTTTTTCTACACACAAAATGGCTCCCCAATTCAATAAGCACAACAATGCAGCTACTGTTCACACTGTAAGTTGTACATTTGTTTGTATATCTAGCGCTCTGGCTCAAAGAAAGCATAAAAAGTCATTCAAGTTGAAGCTCATTCCCTTAGATGATCTAAGTTCATATGTTTTGTTGTTGGTGGTTACTGTTAACATGTGATTGGCTGTTTCCACTGTCACTTTGTTTGAGTGAGGTGCACCTGTAGCAAATCTTGCTCCGCACATTACATTATTACAGGAGTTTACAACAGAGTTCATTTACTGGTGAGTTATTAGCCTTTTATATTTTTTGTCACGTTCGCTTAAGCGAATTTAAAAGCAATTATTTAATTTAAATTAGCATTTACATCCCTGTGTTTAGTAAACAGAGCTTCCAAGAACTCAATGTTCATTGGTTGAGTAGCTAACGAGCAGCACAACTGAGTGAGGTCTGTTACGGTCCTGGCCGTTTTGCAGTGTTTCGTGTTTTGTTTTGTGACCTGCTTGTGCTTCTGATTATTTGCGCAGGTGACTCCAGCTGTCCCCTGATTCGCCAGTTTGGGCGCCTGTCAACATCAAGGAGGCGGACCATTTCAGCTCCTCTGCGAATCAGCGGCGGCAGCTGGAGTTGAAAAAGAAATACGCCGACACCTGTTCAGCAGCGAGGGCTCTGCGGAGTCCCTTTGCTCATGCGGCGTGGAGAGAGTGGCTCCGCTCCACTCGGTTGCCGCCCGTTTACTTCGTTCGTGCTCCCTGTTTGTTTGCCTCCGCTTATGTTGCCCTTTGAGTTCAATTCTATTTCCTACCCGGTGTGTCATGTATGTTGTCTTCTGACTTCCAGGGTCTCAGAGACAGCTTAGCATGGCACGTGACATACATTCTGCACGTAGGAGTATTTCTGTTATACACACTAGTTTAGCGGTGTGCGCCAGGTTTGTGTATTGTATAACTTTCTAGTTAGTGTGGATTAGTTCTAGCTTTGTGTGTGTTTTTTAGTTAGCTTTGTAGTTGTCTTCCCTTTCTAGTTATTTTATGTTTTGTTTTACCTGGTGTCCCTTAGTCTCTGCCCCTGTAGTGTGTGTATTTGTATTTGATTTATTTTACGCATTGATCGCACTGTTTTGTTCATTAAAACACATTTGAGTTGTGAAAAGTTATTCATTGTGTCATGTTGTTTCCAGTTTTCATTTCTGTTCCTCCACCTTTTTGTTACACCCAGACACTAGATGCCAACACCATTTTGGAGGGTTGTAACAAAGTGAAGGCTCATCCATGAGTTGAATTCGGACTTCTCACAAGGTCCCAAGACATAAGGAGAATAGAATTTTAAACACTGCCCAAATTTAATCAATGGACTATAATGGACATAGAAAATCTTCAAGAACAGAAGGTTTTCTGGAAGCTTCTAGAACACAGAGTTTTTTTTTAATTCATATAAAACTTACTTGTGGACTAAATGTCCAAAAAGAGTTGGTCTGTGCTTTAACTTGATCTTGATTCAAGACATAAAGAAGTAAGTTGGTGTAAGATAATGTGCTTATGACTTTATCAAGCCATTGCCGTTCAGTCAAAATGGAAAAAAAGGTCTACAATAGAGTTTTTTTAGTTAAAAATTTTCATCCATGAACAGAACAAAGTGAAACATTTTATTTTGGATATTTGGAAACCTGGAGCCTCCTAAGGCTCTCTTTAGGGAAAGGAGCATCACTGCAGGTAAAAGAACATACATAATCCCATTTTAAACTCTTTCATGTCCTTAAAATGGTGCCTCATTATGTCACCTGGAAAGCTTTGTATATTAAAATATGTCATCTGGCTGAATCCTTGTCTCACTATTTATGAGGTTCAGTATTCCAAGAGGACCAAAATTCTGTAAGGAGTTCAAGAAAGAGGGGCATAAAAATACCACATTAATCATGAAAGACCTTGTTTTACTAGTCAGACATGTCACATTATTGATACTACTGTGTTTAAATAGCAGCTATTTCAACGTAGTAGTTTTATTTTTAACTTGTGTTGTTGCTTTACTTCACAGTTATAACCGATACTTTTACCCAGGTACTCACTGATCCTAAGACCAAAGGTAATAACTGTTTTTTTTTTTGTAGAATTTGCATTTTTACAAATTAGACTAATAGATTTAGCAGCTTGCCATGCATGTTTCGTCATCAATAATTTAATTTAAATCATTAAAGTATTTTACACTGCCGAACCAAACATTCTCACTAATTCACTCACTGTAACTTGATGCAAGATAAAACACAATAAAGTCATGTTAATGAATGATATCTCATTGATATCAAACTGCATTCATGCTAATATAAGCATTAATTCTATTATAAGGGACGTAAACTTTAACCATACATTAAATGCATTCAATTACATGCATATTTTGGACCCACGGGTCATTAAAAACATTACACCATCATGTCTTTTTAATCGTAATAAGCACTATAGGAGCATTTAATAGTTTAAGAAACTTACTCACATTAGCTGTTGTAATTCTAATAATGAAGTAAGTTAAGCAAATGGTGTTGAAAATGTTTTAGATTTTTCTGTGGAAAAAAGCGAGAAGTCAAAGAAACCAATCAAAGATCAATCAAAGTGGTATGAATTGGTTTCTAATCAAAACCAAAAGTCGAATTATAGCAAAGTGTACTGCAAAAAAAACAAACTTCAAAAAAAAAAACAAAACAGTAAAATACTCTGGTTATTGGTACTGGTTACTCTAAGTACTGTTAAGTGGATGTGAAACTAAGCCTGCTGTGAAGGGACCTGCACATTCAACCAGACACAAAAAAAATCCAATAAATGCATGCTAACATGTTGATCAATAAAAATAAAACAATTATTTTCTTCTATTAAACAATATCGGCTGTCAATCAAAAATATTATAGTCAAAGACAACAACTGACAAAATAAATCTATAATACAACATACATTATACAAACATTTACAGTTCTGTTGATATCTACCTCCATTATTGATATTCTCCATTATGTCCACAGGGGTCTGCTCACTGTGGGTCTGGCATTTTGATCCTGCCACCAGATAAACACTCTCACCATAGTAGGGGCCCTGCAACAATTACTGTGAAACAGACAATCTATTTCAGGCATTCTGCACAAAATTTCTATCATCCTCAAAGACCCAGAGAGGTTAAATGCCTTAGTTTCTGGTCTCTTGACTAAACTTATGTGATTCAGACCATACTGCTCTCAAAAGACATTGGGATCACAGAAGTGAAATGTCTACAATCTTCTGAGGACTGGTCTTTCCAGACCTGAGTTAATTCATGTTAAAGTAGTATAAAAGTAGCCTTGCTTTCCATGCATCCCTGTAGGGCACTCACTTAGTAGAAAATGTAGTCGTTACATTTTAGAACCTACTGTCCTTACTGTCATTTCTGGGGAAAAAACGTTCATTATATTAAACATCCTTGATAAATCAACACAAATGAAGGAATCTTGTTAATTTCAAGATTGTGGTTGCTCAGTAGTGCAACCAGAATATCCACATTCAAAAATTTAGGTTATACTCTTGGAATTATGTTTATGTACGTGTTTTGAGTTTTGGCCTGATGTTTTTTTTTCCTGGCCATTTAGTGCAATAAACTCACTTTCTGCCTCAGCACATAGGTGAACTCATTTCCTGAACTGGTGGCGCTATATCACTGGAATACAATTTTCATGATAAACACAATATGCTGAAAGTTTGCCTAAATACTAAAATATAAAAACTTGTTTCCTGTTTCACTTGCTGATATTAGCTAACAGATAAAACTTTTACAGTTCTAATCTATTGTCTACATAATACAGGAAACATCCCTGTATTTGATTCCACTTTTTTTTACATGCTGCAACATGCTTTAGCTGTTAAATTATAAATAAAATCTGTAAAATCTTCTTGTAAAACAATGTCAAACAAGTGTCATGTTATTTAAGAAATGTAGCCTTAACATGAAGATGAAGAACATCTGTAAAATGACTCTTTTTCCTGTGGAATATTTCTGTGGATGGGTTCTGTTTGCAAATTGTTCAATATTACAGATAAAAAAAACAATAATAATAAAATTTAAAAAATACAAAACAATAATAATAAAATTAAAAAATACAAATTCTGTAACATTTGTACAGCGTTAGTAGCACCTTAACAATTGTAAATCTCAGTGATGAAGTCATACCAAGCCAGGTCTTACAATTATTTGTAAAAGTGCGTTAAATTCTCAGTCTGCTTAGAAGTGTGTACTCTATTTTTCCAGCTATCCCTTTTCAGGTCAAGATGAACCTCTGTTTTGATTAAAGTATCATTAGTTTTGCTCAGAATGTTGTTTAAAAATTTCAACCAGTACAACCAGTCTTATTTATTTCTTTTTTATCTAGTGGTATGATTCACATTTTACTATATATTTTGCACACACAAAAAAAGAACTATATCATACATACAAAACTACACATACAGCATAAACAAATAAATAAATCACTCAAATAATGTGATAAATGTGACTGATTGTACAGTGTTAACTGGTTGAATCTTCCAGGTTGTGTCAAACAGCTGTTCTTCCTAATAATAATAGGCACATCTGCTTGCTTGATTAAAAAAACCTGTGAGTGTCAGACAGAGCCAGCATGCAATAATCTCAATGAGGCGATAATGACCAGGTGCAAGTTCTGTAGAGGAGAAGACAGTGTTACTTGTGAACAATTCTTTTCACATGTCTGCCTTACCATTCACCCTCCCATTTCAACCAATGCTTTATTGTAAGCCTGAATGATACTGTCCTTCAAAAATGAGAATCACATGAGAACAAGAGGACAAGATAAAAAGTCAGGTCATGATCTCAATCCTAAAAAAGCACAAGGGCCTGCTGTCACCACTCATTGAACCATTATTCAGACTGACATACAGTAGGGCATGTAGGAGTTTCATTTAGCTCACTATTTCTATCACAAATACGCTAGAAGAGGTTAGCCTGAATTTTAGAGATTTTTCAGTTTACTAAGACAATTGGTATTGATCTTCAAAGATTCAACTTTTAATTTTGGCAAATGTATATACATTTGTTTTGTAAAACAATTATCATGAACTTACAGTATGATTATTCATGAGGCAATTATGATTGTGAATCATAAGCACTTCTCCAACACAGACATTTCTTTCTGCACTCGTTAACACCTGTTTATTTGCTCTGAACATCAAAAAACACATCACACTACACATCACAGTCCATGATTATTATCCCACCTTGTTTTCATCAGAGAAAACAAAGCTTTCAAAAGTCAGCAAATGATTAATATTTGAGCTTATTCGTTCTTAATGCAGATGATATTGAAATTAATATTATTAGTATTAATAGTAGTACAAGTGAAAGTTGCTAATAATGATATTAGAGTTAAATTCAGTTCATTCTTAACAATGAATTGACAAAAAAAACACTAGACATTTCCCTTTTTACATGGTGTGATTTTTAATGCGTGTATTTTCTGAACATTCTACCTTCAGTTTTAGTTTAAAAGAAAATATAGATATTTTATTCAATTTGAAAAAGTAGACTTTTGGTGGCAGTAGATCACCACTATTTTTAAAGAGAGTGTTGCTCACATCTTTAGCCACAGAGAATGTTAATTAGGGAACATTTTTCTTAGAATACTTACATTATGAGAATGTTAGAAATTTGAATACGTACTATGTGGAGTGAAGCTGACTTACTGGATTGTCCATGTGTTGTCTGTAAAAGTCATCAAAATAAAAAGATACATTTGCAGGTACTGTAAAAATTATAACATTCCTAAAAATCGAAAATTAGATTTGCTTTCCTGGACTGTAGGTACTGAAGGCCCCTAACTGTTTGTTCTGTGCCCAGTAAAATGTGAGGATTTCAAATGCCTTTTAAATTGTCTGTTTAAATTTTAAATAGTTTGGTTTACTAATTTATTTCTACACATAATAAAAGGTGTTTAGATAATGTGGGTTTTGAAAATGTTGTGCCCCGAGGAGCAAAAAAAAAAAAAAGAGTCATAAGCCACTGGGCAAAAAAACCCTGAAGAAATTCAGCAAAAGTTCAAAGTATGAAAAGACTTTGCAGGAAGGCTGAAAGAAGGTGGAGAAAATTAAAACTTGTCATCTACTATGACCTTTATAAAGAGTCTTCGTGCTTTTAATTCAGAATTAATAACAGCTAAATAGAATATACATCCTCAACCTCTACTCTCAATTCATTCATTCATTCTTCTTCATGTCGGCTTTCTTCCCTTTCGGGGTCGCCACAGCGGAATGAACCACCAACTCTCTGGCATATGTTTTACCCGGCGGATGCCCTTCCAGCCACAACCCATCGCTGGGAAACATTCACACACACTCATTCACACTTTAACACTATGGACAATAGTGTTAAATATCACATGTTTTTGGACTAGTGGGGAAACCGGAGCACCCGGAGAAAACCCACGCGATCACGGGGAGAACATGCAAACTCCACACAGAAATGCCAACCGAGCCAGCCGAGGCTCGAACCAGTGACCTTCTTGCTGTGAGACGACCGTGCTACCCACTGCGCCACCGTGACACTTTCCACTCTCAATGTGCACCTTTAATCTAATTGATAGCAAAACATTAACAGACACAGTTCAGAGCCTTAAAACATCAACGCACAGTCTTGACACTCTAGCAACAGTCTTTTTAAAAATGGTTCTTAATAGTCTAAAAAAAGGATCTCTTTGAAGTTATAAACACCTCCTTGTGCTCTAATTCTTTCCCAAAATCCCTAAATACCGCAGTGGCAAAGCCACTACAAACAAAGACAAACTTATATAATACTGTACTGAGCAACTACAGGCCCATCTCAAATCTTCCTTTCATTTGTAAAATTATGGAAAAGATTATTGCAAAACAACTGAATGAATTCTTGACCCTAAATGAATACATAGATTGTTATCAGTCGGGTTTCAGTGCTCATCATAACACAGAGACAGCACTACTGAAGATAGTCAATGACATCCAGTTAAACACGTTTCCGGAAAATTAACTGTACTGGTTCTACTTGATCTGAGCGCTGCCTTCGACACAGTTGACCACAAAATCCTTCTAGATAGATTAGAAAACTATGTTGGTCTTTCAGGGACTGTGATAAAATGGTTAAGATCATACTTAAAAGGAAGAGATTTCTATGTAAACATAGGTGATTACATGTCGAAGTGGACTGCAGTGTCATGTGGAGTCCCTCAAGGCTCAATCCTTGCTCCTTTACTATTTAAGCTGCACACGCTTCCACTGGGTCAAATTATGAGAAGGAACAAAATATCATATCATAGTTATGCTGATGATGATAGCTATCTCCCCGAATGACCGCTACCCCATAAATTCTCTCTGCCAATGTCTTGATGAGATTAAAAACTGGATGCAAAACTTTCTCCAATTAAACAAGGACAAAACTAAAGTCATTGCATTTGGAAGCAAAAGCAAGGTTGTTAAGGTGAACACCTATGTCACTGCCAAGGGCCTAATAACTACAAATTAGGTCAGGAATCTTGGAGTTATTTTGGACTCTGATCTAAGTTTCAATATCCATGTCAAAGCAATGACCAAATCAGCTTATTACCATCTGAGAAACATTGGAAAAATCAGATGCTTTGTTTCCAGACAAGATTTAGAGAAACTCCAGCAGGCTGGACTACTGTAACTCTCTTCTCACAGGTCCTCCCAAATAGACCATTAAACAGCTACAGCTTGTTCAGAATGCAGTGGCTCGAATTCTAACCAAAACTAGAAAGTCAAAACACATTTCTCCAGTTCTTAAGTTTCTACACTGGCCAGTCTCCTTCAGAATAGATTTTAAAGTTCTGCTGCTCGTATATAAGTCCAAACATAACTTAGCACCTATACCTAACAGTCATGATCAGTGAATACACCAGTCAAACAGGAAACTGAGATCCCTCAGATCAAATAAATTAGATCTACCCTGGATTAATTCCACACAGGGTAAATACTCGTTTAGTTACCATGCGGCCCACAGATGGAACCAGCTTCCAGAGGAGATCAAGGGTGCTAACACTTTAGTCAGACTTAAAACCAGGCTAAAGACTCACCTGTTTAGTTGCACTTTTGTTGACTGAGCATGAGCACGATTTTTTTCTCTGCACTTATTAGCTTAAACTATATCTTAATTTTCAGTTTTTACTCAATATGCTTTCATCTGACTTGTTTAATGTTTGATTTTATTAAATGCACTTTCTTTTTTATTCTTTGTTTCCAATGTAAAGCACTTTGAATTACTCTGTGTACTAAATGTGCTATTCAAATAAACTTACCTTGTCTTGCCTTGCCATACAAAACTTTTTCACCATAGGGACAATTTAATGCCAAAACATAGGATCTCCTTGTAATTAAGAAGATAAAGATTTCAACCCTTGAAATTGAGACAGAGAAAAAGAGGGACCTAATTTAACTTGAACACCTCAGATCTCCACACCTGTGATCTAGGGTCAAGCTTAAATCTACACATCCCTGACTTAATTCATTTTCCTCGATTTATGATAACTTAATTGCTATGTTATAAAATCACTCTGAAGCGTAATGACTGTTTCCTTTTCCTCTGGGCATCATCAGTGGGGGCAATTATGGCTTCATGCCTGACGCAGCATCAGCATACTGCCCATTAGTTGGGCAATAATCTCTAACACCCTGCTTCTGAACTCAAGCAAATGGCTTAACAGTGGTTTTGAGACGGCTTCTATTTTCTACTTTTTAAATTAACTGCAAAAAATGCATAATTTATTGTGATAATGCAATTTAAATATTTTCATTTATATCATAAAATATGCTCTTTAACCTGAGCCGGACAGTGTCCTAACAATGACTTTAATCTAACCTGGGTTTTCACAAGTGGAACTAGTTTGAGGAGAAGCATGAACAGATAACTAGCTGAGAGCTGAGTGTTATTAGGTCCTCCAGCACTTGAGCTAATTAACTTCTCTATATATACATTCTGCCTTCTAGCTATGATATGAGTTCTTGACAAACCAACTTATGCAGCTAGGCTAACATAGATCCCTGACACTGAAAAAGAGAGAGAAAACACATAAAAATTATATTTGCACATTTGCTATTGCTTATATGACTTCACAAGTTTGCTTACATAGAATTAGCCCAGAAACATAAAGCAAGATTTGACCAGAATAGGGTAAGTGTACTGGGTTAGCTGTTTATGCAATGGCCATAGGGTCCAGATGTGACCCGGCCTCAAAAGCTCTGAAGAAAGAGGATGTTTGCTTTTTAAATAGTCAAAATGGAAAGGAGTTGTTAACATTTTATGTCTGGGGAAGTGGAGGGGGATTGGAACCATCACTCCTCCCAACATTGCGTTCACACAACTACACATTGTACACAAAACCTTTAAATACAATAAGAATCCTGGAAACTGAAGAAATTTAGTACAAGAGTACAAGAAAGTACAAAGTACAAACTCTCTGAACTAGAAATAGAACATAGAATTAAAACGGTTCAGCCTTTCTTTTTATTAAGCCACACTGAGAAGTCAAAACAGCAAAAAAAAAAAAAAATTCATTTGGAGCTTGAAATTCTTTAAATGTACCACTTTAACAAACGTTGTGTAGTTTTCAGAAAAATGTTGAATTAAGTGATTCTATTTCAGTTGCAAAATGAATAAATTGTTGCTGAAATCTACTTGGATGGCTCCTCTTAACTTTTAACAGTGATTGAATTTATTCATTATTGGATTAAATTTGTGGTAGCATTTAATGTTTTGCTGTGTATATGATGTCCTCTAATATAATTTAATGGAAATGATTAACCGGTGACCAGCAATGGTTATAAGGCTGTGCAATTTATACAATTTTGATTAGATATTAACTCTGGCCCTTATGCATTAATATATTTTCAAGGGAAAAGTAAAAGTCTACCGTATAGACATCTTTTTCATGTTTGTTAATAAAAAATTATCTTGTTATGACACTTTATTCTTATTTTATCCAGATGTTCAAATGAAACTATCTCATCATTGTTATTTACTTATTAATATTAATTTATCGCCATCTTTTTTTTTTACTTTTGTGTTTAGTTTAAACAGACAGATTAATAAAGGGGACTTAAGATCAGTATTTAAAAAAAATGAAAATACTTCTGGAAAACTACATATAAATTAATTATAAATTATAATAATAAGTATATTTAGAAAGACAAATAATAACTATTTAAAATAATTGGGGTTTCAATTATTACCTAATCCTGATTATCATTTATCCTATATTTAAGCAGCGCTAACCGTTTTTGCTGCTTATATCACAAATTAAACTTTGTCAGTAGCAGAGTCACATTAAAAAGATAGACGGTTCATTTACAGCATTGACAAAATGGTATGGATTGTTGCCACGAACGTAAAATCTCAAAACAAGATTGTTACCACTTCAAAGTATGGTTTGTCAGGTTCGAGTACATGTACGCACATATATTTTAGTTGTTACAATGCAGTACAGATTTTGTTTGGTGTGACTTGAAAGTGAAACAACTTCTCATAAGGCACTGTGCAGTTGTTGTCCATTTTGAGCTTCAACTGTACTTTTTAACATTTTCTAGGTAAGAGGGAGACATGATCAAGTGGGATAATTTTTGAGCTACAAGCCCCTGTTAAGTTGCATCCATAAAATTTCATTTTGTGGAAACAAATTAAAAATGTAAGGCTCCTTATTTAAACCTACACTATTTTATAATTGTTGAGTTATTGTAGCTTTCGTCAAATTTAGATTTTATGTCAGGCCATGAAGTGTGTTCAAGTTGTGCTGAAATGTATGAAAATGCTATATCAATTAAATAGATTTCAGATTATAACTATATCAAAAGGCAAAAGATAATTGTTGTACAAAAATATATTGTAAAATATCCATCTTGTTTATTTGTTTTATACATTACGTTTTAGTTCAGTTTGTCTGTTATGGTGTTAGTTTAATATATATATATATATATATATATATATATATATATATATATATATATATATATATATATATATATATATATATTTGGTTATATTCAGTTCCTTGTGACTCTTCTCCATGTTGCAATATTTAATTGGATATACCTTTGCAACTTTTATTCCTTCCTCTCCCTTGCCTTCATCTTCTAGGACTTAATGTGTCTTCTCGGAGTCTTCATTTGGAATGCACACTTACCAGTGATTGTGCAGCATCTTTGTTTGATGTTTTTCCTCTCCATCTGTGAAACTAATCAATCAATCAAGTTTTAATATAATGCTTTTTGGCAGTTGCTTTCAAAGCAACTTCACAAAGTCCTAGTTTGGATCAGGTAGAGTAGATAGGAGTTTGCTCTGAGAGGTCCCTGGGAGCTTCACTGACTGAGGCTGGTGCTAGTCACCTCCCCAGAAAAAAGAACTTACAAACTCAAGATCCATGGGGAGAGGTTAGATAGGCCACATTGAACCACATTGTTTTTTCAACAGTTTGTATGTTTATAGTGCTCAGACACCATATCCGAAACATACAAAAATGAACAAAAAAGGAAAGTCAGATTATACTTTAATAAATCCTGGTGATTCCCTGGCAGTCCTTACAGATGATCTGTCGGTCTCCAGACCATGCAATTCATGGTCTTTTACAAAATAGATGTATAACAATTAAAAAAATATTTGCCAGGATCCAAAATTTAAGGAAAGTTCTCATTGAAAGCCATTCACATGCAATGACTATTGCCATCTTTATTAACATTTTTATGACTGATCAAACTTATGAATGAGTGTCTTATGAATGAGCTTTTTGATAAAACTCAGTGAGATTTTGATTAACTGTGTATGCAATTCCTGTTTAATACAAATGTAGATGCATGTTTTGCTGAAACAGACCAACTTCTGGCACTCTGATGTGCCATAATCTCTACTGCTAAACATGTTTTATGCGACAACTAAACCCTCCCATCGGCTTGTTCATTTAGAACTAGGACTAGCCAAACATCTACTCAAGGTCACTTTCCAATATGCTATCATCTGGCCGAAGCAGCAGGCAGTTCAACTGTCATCAGTTATTAGACCCTAGTCTGCAATAGTTCTGGCAATAGCCTTCTCTGCCCCTCATCTCACCTCTGAACAGCAGCTATCATTCACCAAAGCTGCTTTTTTCAGGGTCATCTTCTCCATTCTGTGTGAACTCACCCAAATCTTGCTGCTCTGAAAAATCACAGCCCCTGACAATTTGAAACAATTGACCAAAAAAAATCCTCATTCATCCTGACCAAGGCCATTTTAAATCTAGGCACTACTTATGACATCTGTTGTCTTTTCTAATCAACTTCGTTCTGTGAACACTTGTTTCAGTTAGGTGAGACACTCGATAACTGATAAGGAATTGCATTGATTTGTGAGGAATTGCAAATAACTGACTGGACAAAGAGAATCCCCACTCCCTATATATCATGATTGTACTACAGACCTCCTGAGCTTGTTTTACTCAATTTCTGTGTTTAGAAAATTGTAGAATAAATGTTATGATAAATCGCGATTTATCGCAATGACAATGTAAAATGTAAATAATCAATGTAAATTGAAGACATAGAGACTATTTAAATTCAATATATGATTGTTTATTGATTTTTTTTTTTACTTTTTTTGTGTAACAGGTTTTGTCATGTAAACATCATAGCTGCAATAAATCATCAATATCCTCCAAATGAACTTTTTGCTTCTCTACTTTGGTGGCTGTTTGTGCTCTCTTTAGACTATTTTTTTGCAGGACTCTCTGCCATTTACAGCATCATTCCTTTCATCTTTGGGAAAAAACTTTACGTCTTCAAACCTTGGAACAATTGCAGTAGCGATCTTCATCTGTGTGAGATTAGTGCTGTCCTTCCTTTTAGATCATGTTTGAATTTAAATATAGGCTGATCACCCTCTCTTGACCCCATAATTTCTGTCAATACTACTGAGTAGGAGTATTTTACTTACATTACATAATTTAACTTAAACTTTTAAAAAATGTTTTACACTACTCTGAACTTATTTTTATTTTATGCATCATACCTTGATAGTGGGCACGCACACATACACACACACACACACAACAGACTAGAGGCAAGTTGTTCCATTACTTCATGAGCGTTGGATGTAATGTTACTATGGTTAAGGTGCCCAACAGTCTCGCAACATTTAGCTACCACACTTTCAAAACCGCTAGTGTGAACGGAAACCTGACAGTTCGGTGCAGTAAGAGGGCCGTGCAGGATGGGTGTTCACATGCAAGTAAAGCTAATCTTGTAGCAGCAAACATATTACGAGCACAGATGATTTAACATTTCCACGCTTTTTCCATTCTCTCACCATTTTGAAACAATGATCCGCACTTGACTCCGCGTTCTGCCGTTCCTCGGTTTTTACACAAAGTTAGACTGAATGAATGCAATTTCAACAAAGTGTGCTGTATTGCCTTAGTAGTTTTCATTGCTCACAGAAACCCAGCAGTCCCTCGTTAGAGCAAAGTGTGTCGCATGCTGTAGCGTGTCCACACTCCATGCCTTCTCTTCATCATACAAACTCCATCATACTTCATTTAGTATGGAAATAGGAAAAATTAAAACCTCGTTAATACTAATATATATATATATATATATATATATATATATATATATATATATATATATATATATATATATATATATATATATATAGTTTTTTTGCACTAGGAACTCAATTGTTTTTCCTATAATTATTTTAGGGTATACCTTTCTTTTTATTTTTATCCTGTCACCGGTTTCCTCAACAATTGCTTCCTGTGAAAGAAATGTAAATTCTGTGAAAGAAGAACACTACCTCTGTTTTACAATGAAATGTCAATGAGTAATAAAACATTGACTTCATATGTTTTTTTCCTCCATCAATATATATTGAACGTCTAAGTATTGAATTTTGCAAGTCCATGTAAAACATTTTAAATAAATTGCAATTAGTCACGATAAATTTTTTGACTACCATTATATTTATTATGGATTTTTGTTCTATTTTCAAGCGATCAACAGCACTATTTTTTTATTATTGTGATTAGCTTATGTCTATTCTGTTAAATTATTAAAACAGTGTCGGATAGGTGCTGTCTCCTAGTGGCACCTTTGCTTAGTTCTTGCTCCTGAATCTTCTATTTTTATTCATATGGATGTCAAGAGAAAGAATATTTATTCTGTCTGTAAACCTTTCTGTGCCATATTCCCACATTTTTCTTGAATACAACAAAGAACAATCCCCGTCCTTGCTTTTCCACAAAAATTCTGCAAACAGTCCTAATGAATACCAGATAAAGATGTCCCCTCAAATTTGCCATTAGTGTGAAGCTATATCCTTATCCTTGTAACAACTTTAGCATAATTCATCTCATCCAGAAAGTAACTTGCTCTTCTCCCAGACTTTTCCAGAGGGGAAGGGGGAGAGGTGACGGTGTGAAAGGAACAATGTGAAGTTAAGTGATGCTGAAGTGGCCTGTGGTAACATGCATGTCTCCAGCTTAACAAGCACCATGAGAAGATTTGCTTCAAGGTTAATTCCCTCTTCAATGACATGACCCTTGCAGAAATCTCTTGAGCCATGACACAGGGCAAGATACATAAAACGAACGATTAAAGGTGATATATATATATATATATATATATATATATATATATATATATATATATATATATATATATATATATATATATATATATATATATATATATATATATATATATATATATTCTGTTTTGGGAAAAGTGCTGAACAGTGGACGGGAGAGGTTTTAATGGAGACCTCAGAGATTATGAAGATTTTCTTCTATCTTTCTCCCTTTATATAAGGCACTTCCACTTTAAGCAAAGACTTAATGGGAAATTAAGTATGTTTTAGATCAACCATTTTATAAGTAAATTAGAAGTGTGATTGTTTGGATTAAATAAGATTTATTAAGTATAAACATTTGAGCATTTTAAATAAAGCCGTTACACTAAAACAATTTTTCTTGTTCTTGCTATACTTATTGAACGTATTGTAAGTTTATGGTAAGTATTTTTATGCCATGTATACATATAGCTGAGTATTTTTAAAACCATGTATAGCGTGTCAATTCATTGGGTCAGTCGACTCTTAACTCCAAGGTGAAATCGGCCAATCAGGAACTAGTTTCCTTGTCTTACTTTCTTCCTATCAACATCAAAGTAAAATACAAAAAAATAATAGCAATTTTAACAAATGTAAATTCTTCCACCGTCTTTACCTAATACTATTTAGCTTTAACTTTTCACTTTAACTATTCTGATCTCACAACTGTACCATTTATTTGAGATTGTACCTGGCATTGTACAAAACCTGTGCTGCTTATGTCTGTTTAGAATGATAATCAAAGATGAGCACGAGCAACATTGAGGTGTGTATTGTTGCAGTTTGGCGGCTCTGTTGGGAGATTAAATACAATGATAATGTTATGTTAAGTGTGTTTGTTGTCCTAAACACAGTATTTTTAAAAACGTAAACATTGCTCAGTTCACACGTGGATGAACACCGTAACCTAGAAGAAACAACTTTGATTTCAAAATAAACAATTCACAAAATGGACCTCTGAGCCTGCATAATAAATCCCTGCATGGGTAATATCATAACAAATGAGAAAGTAAACTCAGTGATAGATTTGTTGGGGTTTATATCTTTTCATTTATTACTTTACTGTCATGCAGACATTGATGATGTTTGGTTTGTTGAGTTAATGCTTCCTGAAGTGTGATAAATATAAGAAAGCAGGAAGCAAACAGCTGTCAGATGCCATTAGCTGTTGAAAAGTATAACCTGTTTCAGAGTAAGTTCCTTATCACTGAACAAATTTAGGGTGGATTGGGCTGCTTTCAAGTGTTTTCTCACTCAAACATGTGAGAACTCATGCTAAGGCTTGTATGAAAACACCCACACATTTCCCACACATTTCCTAATTAATATACTTTCCATATAGATAAACTGTAAAAAAAAATAAATAAAAGAACTGAACGGATATGCATCTAGGTTAGCAGGTTTTTGTTCACTTTTCTCTCATCTTTTTTCCTCTATTCCTTTTACTCATATACAGACATTCTAATGGTCTGGCGTAAATTACCTGCTGCTCTAAAAGAACATTAAAGTTCATTTTAAATTGTAATGACTCCCTTCAGCATTGAAGCTGAAATGCTACTGTTCTTCATACATCACATTCGCTGATTTTGGATTTAATGAGTCAAATAACATTACAGAACACCTGCTTCCACAACCAACCCAAAGGCTCTTAGTCTGAAATCTTTTTTTTCGTTTTCTTTTCTTTTTTTTTTTTACAAAGAGTACCAAAACCTCAAAACTTTTGCTAATTTTTCTCAGAGTTTTTCTCAATGTATTCACCTACCCTTCCAAATCACTACCACTTAATTCCATGGACACATGTATGAAATCAAGCACCTAGACATGTATGCTGTTTTTACAAGTATTTGCTAAAAAAGGGGGTGTTATGGTTTTATTTAAAACAAATCGAAAAATATAAAAGGGTTTTGAAGTGACAGCAACTCAGCCACTTTGCAGTAGGCCACATAAAAGTGATGCAGTCTGGTCAGGGAATGGTAAGGCACATTTCAACATGACTGTGAACCAGCACATGAAGCAAGGTTCATAAAGTGCTGGCAGATTAAGGTACGGGTGAACTTGACTGGTACCGATAGAACCCCTTTTGCAAGAATTAGGCTGTCTCATCCAAAATAATGTGCTTCTGGATGAATGGTCAACAATTCCCGTAAGCACACTACTAAACCTTGTGAACAGCCTTTTTAGAAGATTTGAAGCTATAACTGCAAAGGGTGAGTCAATGTCATATTGAGCCCTATGGATTAGAAATGTGGTCCAGAGTCTGTCAGTGGTCCATTTTTAGAGTAGCTGCTTTAAAAAAAACCTGCATCAACAGTATTTTTACTCTTATAGAATAAGTGATTCCATGATAACCTCTTTTCTTACAAAATTTAAATATTAAACAACCAAAAACAAATAGGTTTTGCGATGCAATCTATAAGAATATCCCAGAAAGTGAGAATGGAGGAAACAGCATTATATTCATTTTTGCCAGAGCTAAGGAAACCACATTCGAAAACATTTAATTTATTTCCAGTAATTGCATTACTTTCTTGCAGGTTCATACCTTTCTGGCTGTTGATTAAAAGTATTAATCCAGCTTTGCGGATTTTCCTATCAAGAAATGGCTGTGTAATTTAACACTGCACTATTGGAATGTGTTCTCACCTGAAATGAAATGGATGTATTATTCGCTGCTTCACTGTGCAATATTATTATTAAACATTTTCAATGTGGGGGTGAAAAGGGGCTTTGTGTTATTTTATTTAGCACGCATTATCTACTTAGCATTTAATACATTTAATATACCTGCCTGTCACCTTTGAAACTGTCACATTAAGCAAATTAGCTTGGTATTATGAAAGCGTTTGTTGTTGAAAAAATGCAGGGAAAGGTTATATTAGATGAGTCATTTTCAACACAATTTCAAAGCATACATAGCAGATTTGATTATAAAAAAAATTATATTAAACATTCTGATATAAAGTGTCATTTATACAATTTTCATTACAATTTTACTCATATCTTTGAAAGTTCACAGGTAATGAAAGCTTTTTGAATATTTATCAAAATTCATGACAGACACCTACATCAGGCAAACCATCAGAAGAATTCCATGCAGACCATAAAAGACAATACCTGTAACAGATTAAGAAAAGCATTTATTTATTTTTTACAAATAGGCATCAAAAGTCTGTTTCAAGGCATACTGTTTAATTAATTATATTGGCACACGGATTTAAAATAGCCTTTGTTGCGCATGCTATTTGCAGTACTGCCTTTTTAGTATGTCTAAAGTAAAAATGTTTTACACAAATAATCTATAGTTTATCATTTTTTATATATTTATTTTATTATTATTTTATTATAATGGATATTATCAACACATAGGGAGGCAGACAAATCATCTTACAGCAACAACTTTTTATTTTTTGTCTTCTCTTGATTAATGTAAATTAAAATAGGCATTTTAAAAAATAGTATAGAGTGTAGAACTTACTTTGTTATAAGGTCTTACACTATTAAACACACATGATAAATTCTTCAGTTGCATTCTGTTCAACTATGCCATTCCATTTCAATATTTTATTCTTATATGCCACAATTCTGTCTCAGTTTCTTTACTTTTTTACAATCTGAGCATTGAGCAGCCTGACTGAAAGCTTTCTATTTATCTGACGTGAAACAGTCTCAGAGACCCAAAACAGGTAAAACAAAAGAAAACAAGCCACAGACAAGGAAACTGGAATCAAAACAAAAGAGGATATTGGTCCCACACTACAGTTGTTTTCAAGAAAAGAGGATGCCAGGGAGGGACAATAAAGACTGGAGCATAATTCTTTGTGACATGTTAGCTGTACCCCAGGCTTCCACAAGGCTAAAAATCTTTTAAATAAATGTTAAGTAGAATGCTACAGGGGCTCCTGAATATGGTGACAGGTTCCTCACTGTTGCTCAGTGATCAAGCACACACTGGACAGGAGGGAGCATTCATGTTTATCCCCTTGGCTAAAGAACACAAGTTGGAAGCTCAAAGCTTTTTAGGAAAGGCACCTAAAAGTGTGTTGAAAAGTAAGTTGCACTCCAGGTGTGAATCAGTGATCACCACTCTCGCTGTTAATTCAGAGGGTACAACCTTTTTAGCTTTAGGCTGAAGTGTGGATCACCTGATCTACATAATCCAGAAAAACAATGTGGAAAAACAACATTATACCTTATATTTTTGTTTACTTTTTATTACTAAGTAATTTTTACAGTCATGTACTTCATGTTTAAAAAAAAACTTCTTGATTATACTTCAGTGTATAACCTGATATAGACTTTGTTTTGAGCTATTATATATTTTTAGATCAAGTTCAGATAAGATTCAGATTTTTCGATCCCACTTTCTTTTTTTTCCAAGCGCGCCATTTGAAATGAATCATTTGGGTGAACCATTTTTTTTTCAAACCATAACCAAACTATTAAAACAGCACACATGGAACAGACCAGGAGGAATATGAATTAAAGTCTTTATTTAGTTCCTTTTGAGATCAGAAAGTAATCCCTCTATGTTAAAACTGTATCTGTTCCTGATAGCAGATGGAGACATTTGATGGTGTTTTAACTGCCTTTTATGTAGTGAACATTAGTGTGATATGTGCCTTATCTTCTGGGTAACTTTCAAAATATCAAAAAAATTTGTTCAGAGGAGAAATTAAGCATTAATTGATGACATGTGGGGTATTCCCACAAGCATGTCTGTGGTGAAAACATTTCATCAATAATTTGTGAATAACCAATTCATCTGGGGATCCTTAAAGCAAACAGGGAACTTTTTTGCCACACTTATAAGTATTTAAATCTACGTTGAAATTAAAAAACACTTTCAAACCAGCGTTGTGTCTCCCTTTGGGTTCTCACATTTGCTGCATTAGTCCAAAATGTTTCATTGTTTTGATATGTTTTTCTCCTTTGAGTTACAATGAGTGTGTGTCTGAGCTGGGCAGAGTTAATTCCTCTAACTTTACTAAAATTGAACCAATTACTCTTTTTCTGGTTTATATATAATCATCAATGGATTTATTGATTTATACTGTATAACTTTTATTGTCAAGTTACATGCTGTGTCTCAGAATGCTTTTGTACTGTCACTTTGAAGTTGGTGTTTGTTGCATGCAGCATCATTATCAATCTTGTTTTGCTCCCCTGCTTTAGGCTTTCTTCAGTCCACGTTCACTCTGAGAGTTCAGAGCAGTTCTCATCAGTGAGCCATGTTGGGCAGCCCGCCTCCTCCACTTACTGAGTGCCATCTATCTTTAGAGTTCATGCAAACTCAGCACTCTTTCAGTGAGTACCTTTTAAAACATCAAATGGAAGCCTTCCGGGCTGCTTTCAACTCCGGGAAAACAAAAGAGTGAGAAGGAGGAGGTAGAGGTGAGGAGGGAAAGATGAGGAAAGAAGAGGATACAGAATGCACTACACAGTTTATTTTGTATGTGATTTAAGGATTCTTTTCTCTTATATATGTTTGCCTTACACTTGTAAACCTTCTTAGGATGGTGTGATTTAGTCTGAGTATCAATACCATAATGCGCTGGTAAATTTGTGTATGGCCATTCAAATAAAGCATGTGAAGGCTAAAAATGTAGAATTTAAAAAATAGCATTGAAATAAGTAATTCAATCATCAACCATTTGTATATTTTATGAACAATTATTGTTTGTATTGATTTGAGTTACTTTTACCAGACACGGTTCACCTTATTTTAATAAGTATGTATATCACTTGTATTCTAAAAATCACATAACAACATAAAAGTAATAGGTTGTTAATTGTACTTTATTTAATTTAATCTCTTTGTTGTTTATATTCTTTTGATGGTTTATTTGGGGATGTTTTAATTCCATCAACATTTCCCATCCACCCATTCAACCTTTTATTACTAAGCTATCCCTGCTTCATACCTAATAACCCACAAAAAAAAAACACACTCACAACATTATCCCTCTTTTGGCCAGTTTCAGATTCCCGAAGAAACCCATGCAACAACAAGCATTCAAGAAATAACATGACTTTTACTACTGGCACATAAATCAAGAGGAGGCTGGACAAAAAAAACTAATTACTCATTTTTTGAAAAATCATTTTATAGGCAAACCTTAAAAGTATGAGATTATTTTTTAATTAATTCAATAGTCTTTCTGTCTCCTCAATATAATCCCCTTTAATCATATTTACCTAATTATAAGGGCTCTAGTATGTGTTTCTTTATGTGCCATCTGGTACTGAACAAATATAATAATGAGGCTCCACACTAGGTCCCTTAAGGTCTGACACCTTCTGCGTGGGCTTGAATCGCACATCATAATTATCAGTAGTCAAATTCTCCTCATTCATAAGTATTCTAATATGAAAAGGGCAGTGATCCCGGACAAGCAGGCTAAATGTCACTGTACCTGCTTGTAGTCAATCAGGGGGCAGAGGGTAGGAGGTAATAAATGAGTTGGAACTTTAAAGGTTAGGTGTAAAATCAGGGGATAATTACATGGGCTGATCAGTGGAAAGAAAGTATAATGACATGCATGGTGATTTTGGAGCTACTAGAAGAGTTTGTCTGAGGATAAATAATAGATGTATGCAGAAGTGAGCATGATTATAAAAAATGAGTCAGATACAAATGGTTCAGTTACAAAAAGTATCTAGTTTTATGTAAAGTAATTACTAAACTATATTTGCTCATACCATTTGAAGTATACCATTTGAAGCACTTAATGTATTCTGAAGTCTTGAAAAAAAATGTAAGAGACCTATACCATGATATGCTCAACTTTAATTGCAAGCATAACTCATGTATATTTTGTATACACTTAGCAAGCTAAGAGCAGGTATTGTAAAATTTGAAAAGTTGCTACATGTTCTAATTGGGAGACAGGGTGATGACATTGCGGAAAAGGAGGATCCAAAAGTAAAAAAAAAACAAGATCTAAAAACAATTAGGGTTGGGTTTTTTTTTAGCTCAGTTACTCGTCTCAAATCCATTCTCTGGTTGTTAATTTGATGTTGGGGTTTATGATTTGTTAATTTGTTTTCTAATTTTAATGTTAAGTTGCTGAAGTGTTTTCTGAGTTTTATTTTCTTGTTAGATTTGTAATTGTATTTTAAACTTGTTATTTTGTTTTTATAAATCTGAGGAAATTAACAATTTAACTATAAAATGCATCATTCCAGAGAAATAGAAACTGATATATTTTTGGACAATATCAAGCAAAGATTTAAGAATTCAAATACTTGGCCAAATACAATGTAGAGGGAAACTGTGCGACAATTAAATTATATGTTTTTCCAGGTGTTTTAGTAATAAAATATAGCCCCTTGAAGTGATAGAAATTTCCACATATCTGAAGCATGTTCTGAAAAAGAGGCATTCTCAGATTGGTGACATCACAAGCATTATGATCTGACCAACATTTAAACAATCAACCCACCTGTTATGCATTCTTCTCTCTTCCTCTCTGCCATTTTCTACTTTGACTAGGCTTTTTTTGGTGTGTTGCTTGATGTCATCCATCCACTTTTGGGGGAAACGAAGCACCTGGAACCGGAGCACCTATAGGAAATCCACGCAAACCCGAGGAGTACATGCAAACTTCACACAGAAATGCCCACTGACCTAGCTGAGGTTCGACCAGTGACCTTCTTGCTGTGAGGGACCGTGCTAACCACTCTGCCACTTTTATGCCCCTAATGTCATACAAATTAAATAAATAAAAGTTTTTCTACCCAAACTGAAACATTGTGCACACAGAAAAGATTGGTTTATGAAGAACTGTAATTAATTCCATCTGACCTGTCTCAAACAATTAAAACAGAGCTATTTATGATTGGGAAAAAATATCATAAACTCATTGAGAAATGTAAACTTAGAAAGATAAGGACTTATTAACTTGTGATAAAGGTATATCTAAAGACCCTTTAAGCATGAAACTTCCCAAACTTGGACATTTGGATCTTCCTCTATAGCATACCCTTAAAAATCTTATTTCAGTCTCACACTAGCCCTGACATGCACTTTTGTTTAGAACCAATATGTGTTTACACAGCTTTCCAGAATGAACAGAGATATTGCCAGAGCTCTGTATTTTCCTTCAGACTTTTGGCACTGATTGGGCAGCTCTCCACAAATGGTGCAACTGGGGGTTGTATTAGAGCAAGCTGGTGTAACAGACTCACACATGAATAATTGAAAATTGTGGGTCTTCTAGTGCTTGATTCATCTGCTGCCTCATACCAGGATAAGGCAATGCCAATTATTTTAAAACCCTTGACCATTCTTTCGGTTAGAAAAGTCCTCTCCCAGCCTCACTTTCCACATGATCTCTGTTCTGTTTTTACTGCTGCACGCTCGGCCTCTCTCCAGGCTCACTGCAGTATTGATCAGACCACGAAAGCTTTGCTAACAGACCCTAGACCCAGTGTTAGGGCTAACAAGGTGAGAAATGATAATGGAAGAGAATGGAGCTACCATGCATGAGGGGGTCTGGTCTGACCTCGGACCGCTATTAGTATTCTCTCTACAAGATCATCCAATTTATTGTTCTTCTGGCAATTTCTCTCTATCCTTTCATCTGAGATCAACTTCAAAGTTTTGCTCATCCTGTCCTCCTAATGACAATGTCCTTTGCAGAAATAAAAAGGTATGAGATAAAATAGTGTAACCATTCAATAATCCTTATCATTTTACTGGTTTGGTAAAATACCATTGAGGAAAATGAGTAGCACTGGCAGATTTGGAGTACTACATGGCTCAATTCTCAGGGTCTTCTCAAACCTACATTTATTCACTTGCCTGATAGATCTTCCTGTTTGTAATTACCATAACCAGTTTATCTTGCAATCATGTATTATAATATTAATAATATTTAAAATAGGATTTACAGGTTAAAGAAAATGTTTCTTCTCAGTTTAATTATATGAAAAGTAAATACAATAATCATTACATGCATCTTTTTAAGTTTATGCAGTTTCTGAGCTATACACCTCAAAATATTAAAAGCTGACAATTGTATCTGTCACAATCTAAATATTTACTATTTATAGCCATAACCTCACTCGGCCAGTCAAATGCAGTTTTGGGATTTTCCAAACCAATGTAAAACTTTTAATTACAGCTTCAATGTATTGTGTGAGCAGAAGAACAATTATATTTTGTTTACCATTTGAATTCTTTAAGACCTTTCCTTTTACACAAGTGAAGTACTTTGAATTGTCCTGAAAAATAATCAAACACCCTTGATATTTTACAGTTGATTTAGTTTTTAAATGTTTGTGACTTACTTAATAAATGAACTCTGATTGATTTTTGTAACAAACCAATGTTTCAGAGGTTGTGAGCTTGTATAATAGACCCAATTAGAGCTTAATTACATTTTTGATTGTGCAAACGTTTTAGACAAAAAGTGCTCAGTATGTAATGCTATTTATAATAATTATTAAGTAGTATCTACTAGTACAGGTATATATGCAGGTTATGACTATTTCTGTATCTTTACAGAGTGGGTGTCAGAATTGAACACCAGATCCCCGACAAACATTATTTTTGCCAGACATGTTGATATTTTAATCATAGATGGCAATCTACCCTTAATATTTCAATTGATTTAAAGATTTTAATCTAATAAAATTATCAAAGTTATAACTCCCTCCACCACTTTCTTTGATTTACCCAGTTTATTGCACCTCGAAGCAGTAAAACCTGAGCCCCATAACTTTTCAAGATAAGCCTAAAACTCAGACAAGATCTTACAATAAGGGCAAATAGATAACTTAAGCACTAATCACAAAGAATGAATACTTTTTATTTTAAAATGAACTACCTTACTTAAATTATACAATGCCATGTATGCTAAACATGGCAGACCAATAATTGCATGTAAAACTGAGGTAAAAATCGAAAGAATGCACTTAAAATAGACAAAACCTGATTACAATTGGTTTGTTCAGTCACTAAAATTAAATTATCAGAGTAAACAATCGATACTTTTAATTGTTTCTACACTACCTAATTAAGGTCCAGTTCATCTCTTTTTTTTCTTTCAATTAATTTGATTGTATGATAATTGTCACTTTAATAGGATTTAATTTAAGGCAAAAGCTGAGCCAATCTGTAAGGCAGTGAATTAAGCATATCTAATTAGGAGATACTGATTCAAACAATAGTTATCAAAATGTGTCAGCAGAATGGTATGATTGCAAACTAGATCTAAAATGCCATTAACTTAGTCAAGACACAGAGCCATCACAAGCAAGCAAGGCAATTTTTGGACTCCCCAGGGCAGAAGGGGTCACTAAAGGCTAACCAAACTTTGGCTGTACAAATAAATATGTTTAAAAATATTAAAAGAGCTCTTTCTATGAAAGCAAGGATCTTATCTACAGTACTGTTTTAAAGGCATGTCAAATAGTCCTTGCACTCTAACTCATTACAACTTCAGCGCAATCTTTTAAATGAATGATTTCTATAACTCTTTACTGGAAGATCTCGAAATAACTAACTATTCCAAGACTCTGAAGATTGACTCAGCCAAAGAGCTTTTCAATAGTACCTCTTCCGATGCATTGAGCAGGAAACACATTCATTATTAAGAACAAACAGAGCATGTGCATCCAGAATTCAGCAGCTGGCTAAACTGGCGAACTGGACACAAAAATGGCAAAAAACATCTTAGCCGGTGCGATTCCAGAGTCCCTAAAATATAACATAGAATAAACAATACAGTGTTCAAGCAAATAATGCTGAAAGAGACAAGAAAAGCACATAACTTTTTTATAAGGGGTGCATTATCTTTTCTTAGTAGAAAAGAGAGAGAGAGAGCGAGAGAGTGAGTGTGTGAGAGAGATGTTGGATGTTAGAACTAAAACCAGCTATTTTCCATTAGCAACTATGCCTTTTCTTGGTCTCAGCCCTGGCATTAAACTTGTTAAAATTATGCTGTAGTTGGTGTCCCAGCAAATGAGTTACAGTTGAAATGTTTTTTCTTGACTTACAAAATACAAGCAGCCTTTACTGAAATAATTGGCTAGCTGTCAGATAAAGCAGATGCTCATCAGGCACAAATATGTTTTATGCTAAGTGATTCAAATCAGAAGCTGCAGATTGTTTGCTTTTCCTCATATATACACACACGTCCTCTGGGTTTAAGCCTATAGGATAATTTAAGATTAAATCTAAATCTGCCCTTCAAATCACCCAGTCAACAAGTATAAATCAGATATAGGAGGGATGAAAAACACCACAGTGTCAAGGGTAATATCAGCTTTAATGCTGTGATTAATTGACTAGGGTTTATACAGTCTATTTTATTTTTTATTTTTTTGCTGTACTGAAAGATGAATTCTCTCTCAATAAATCTAGGATTTAATCAAACTTTGTCACCCTGGTTATTTAAACCACACGGCTAACCTGCTCCTGGGTTAGAGATTGCACACTTACATTTGTCCAATCAGCGGCTATAAAAGGAACCTTTAAGTAATGTAACACACAAGCACCGGTAACAATGGCTTAATTTTTCTTCCCAATCCTGTGTATATTTTCCTAAAATGTACTTGCATGAAAGATACAGGTTCTTAGGAATAGCTTACATTTGTAAGATTCTTCGACTGCACATATGTGACACGAAGAAGTCACATCCTTACTGTACCGCATATGGTGTGCTTTACCGCTAACCTGCTCTTTAACTAACCATTTTTCTCTGCTGCCATTATCATTTTGCATTGGGGTTACATCTTCCAAAAACAAAAAACAACATAAAAAGAACATTCACCTTTTAAATTTAAACATACATTTAGTATATAGACAAATAGCATTTATTTATTTTGTAATACAACCAAAAATACGTTAACATTACATAAAAAGGTAAAACATATAGAATTTAACTCCAAAAAAAGTCCTTTCATTATTATATGCATATCACACGTGATACTATTAATGCATATTCATGCATTAATACAGAATGTGTTTCTTTCACTTACGTATTCACACAATCAGTAATTTTTTGTCAACAATCTTGTCTGGATTTGGCAGCAGCCAGAGTATCAATACGACAAAATATATGTTTAAACTCATCAAATCTTTGAACTATAATCTCTTGCTCATCTGGCGGAAAAATAAAAAGATCTCTCTCTATCCATGCTCATCGAGATTGGTTATTCGGTGCCTACGTCAGTCTTTTATATGCACACACCTGTAAACTAATCACAGCTTCAACTCGACCAAGTTGATGAGCTGGTTCATGGTACCCATTAAGCATGATTGAAAAGGTTAGGTTTTGTCAAGTCGAAACTGATGCAGTAATATGGAGGTTGTTCAGCCACATTCATGTACAGGCCCCAGGAGTCTGAATTGCTTATATTGTACATACTAAAAAAATGCGTTAAGATTATAGAGAATGACTGTAGCAGTAAAGTAAAACGATTTGATGCCCCCATGTCATCGTTTAGCCCGTGAAAAAGGGCAATTGTAATAAAATCATAATCATTTTAATTGAATGTTTGGTCACATTTTATTGTCCTTTATAAAAAAGTTATTAAAAGTATTTGTTAAGCACATACATTTACGCAGATATATTGAAAGAATGATGAAATAATCACTAAAGCCAAAACAAAGATCTAAACAAGAAGAAGGGAGTAACTGATGTGATGTTTTATTATCAAACAACAGGAGACAGGTGACAGCTTTCTTTTAACAGGCTGCAGCATATGATGAACACCAATGGTGAGTGTGGAACAGACGGTACATCAACAACAGCAGTGCACCAGTGATTGGGAGATGCTTTCAGGAGTTTTAGGACAGTGATGATGAGAGATTTCAGGGTAACTGTAAAGGTGAGTTGAGTCTAGCTTGCTAATAGTTGGACTATCAATGTAAAAATGAGGAGTATTATTGGTATGAGTCAGTTCTGTGATCCAGAAAGTGCAGTGTCCATAAGTATTAATAAGGGAGTTATTAGACGGTGATATAATTGAGAATAAGAGAGTTATTATAGAGTTATCCTGTAAAGAGTGACGTTCAGTACTTGATTAAATTTTAGTAACGCGCTCTGCAGAAGATCACGCGTATTAATAAGGGAGTTATTATACGGTGATATAAAGACAACGGCACATTTAAAGGAAAATTCGATGGTGAATCCTTGTAATGTTTTTTTATTTATTTTTTTTTTTCAGTTTTTAATCAATATGATTTTAAATGACTTTTTTATGCTTGCTTTTATTAAATGTACTTTCTTTTTACTCTTTATTTCCTATGTAAAGCACTTTGAATTACACTGTGTATGAAATGTGCTATACAAATAAACTTGCCTTGCCTTGCCTTGCCTAAAAATTAGCAGTATTATTGGTCAGTTCTGTGATCCAGAAAGTGCAGTTTCCATACGAGGGTAAAAGATTTTGAATTTGTGCTGATCTGGATAACTTCAGACCCTCTAGTTTCTAGACATTTCCAAACCATATGTGAGATAAAGAAGTATTTAGGTATCTCATTAAAACCATTAATAATTGAAGCAGAGGATTCTCAGACTGATCTAACCATCTGACTCATTTATCTGCTAATACAAATGTTAAATAGATGAGAGGAAAAACTAGGACAGTAAGCTACAACAAATTGTTGTTCTTATGTTACGGCTCTGGTGGTTTTGTAGCATTTTCCTTTATTTTGTCTGTTACCTGCCAGTGTGCACGCCCATGAGCCCTTCTGATTTTTCTCACAGGTGACTCCAGCTGTCCCCTGATTCACCAGTCCGGATGCCATTCACCATTCTGGAGGTGGACCCATTGGGACCCCTCAGTTCATCTGGGAATCAGTGGAAACAGCTGGATTTAAAAAGCAGAGATTGGATAGCTGCTCGGGAGTGAGGGCTCTGCGAAGTCCTCGACTCATTTGTGGAGTGGCGTGGAGAGAGTGGCTACACTCGTTGGCCGCTCTTGCTCGTTGTTTGCTGTTCTTGTGGTTTAGCTCCTCTATGTTCCCATGTGTGTGATTTGAATCGAATACTGTTTCCTACCATGTGTCACATTTGTTGTCTTCTGATATCCAGGGTCTCAGAGCTTACAGCTTAGTATGTTATGTGACTTAGCATGTCAGAGCATACAGCTTAGTATGTCACATGACGTACATTTCACACGTAGGATTATTTTCTATTATGCCCACTACTTTAGCGGTGTGCACCAGGTTTGTTTATTGTAATAACTTTCTAGTTAGTGTAGGTTAGTTCTAGCTTTGTATGTGTTTTAGTTCGCTTAGAGTTATTTCTACTTTTCTAGGTAGTTTAAGTTTTATTTTACCTGGTGCCCCTTAGTCTTTGTCCCTGGAGGGTGTGTAATTGTATTTGATTTGTTTTACACATTGTTCACAATATTTTGTTAATTAAAGCACATTTGATTTGGTAAATTCAGTCTCTGTGTCCTGTTGTTTCCAGTTTTCATTTCTGTTCCTCCACATTTTTGTTACACTCCAACCCTAGATTCCATCACCAATTTTGAGTCATAATAGCCTTTTTTTGTGCTTCTTTGTTAGCTGTTTGATACATCCCAGGATTTTCACTAAAATGAAAACAACTCCACGATTGCAATTCTACATCTCTTTATAATCAATCTTTTGCCAAAGAGTTCAGATATTTTTCTCGTACATTTGTCTAATTTGAGTCACTCTATTATTAATAGAGCATAAATTCTTGTGTTAAATTTTCTTGAAAAATGCATGTTAACTTTGCTGCTCCGCTTGGTGCACACGGGGGAACAAAGACATCTCTCATGCCCCAGACATACAAGAGAAGAGGAATGTATTATTAATTAATTTCTTTAATCAAGATGAAATTAGAAATATGTCCAAATACACACAGTTATGTTGATCATATACTTGTCTTATTTTTGTAGACAAAATGTATAAAGGCAATGCAAGGCAAGGCAAGTTTATTTGTATAGCACATTTCGTACACGAAAAAAGTCATATAAAATCAAAGTGATTAAAAACTGAAAATTTAAAAACATTGATTAAAACAAATATTAAGATGTGAAGTGCAGAGGTAAAATAGTTGTTTGGAAGTTGGTGCTCAGTCGACAAAAGCGCAATTAAACAGGTAAGCCTGGAATTGAATGTAGTGATGTCACTGTTTGCAAACATTGTGTCTGTGAACGAGTATGATTTGTGAGAAGAAAAAAATATTGATAATGCCAAGCATGTGCACTGACGGTGCTAATCTGGAAAGTATTATTTTTTTGACAACATCACCAAAGTTTAACTCCATTATTCAGTGTTTAAGAGTGAAAGCACTCGCTCTGCACCACTTCGCCCATTCACAGCGCTTGCACTAAGTGAAGCCTTGACGTGAGTGAACATTCAGAGGTGCTTCCTAACGGAGTCAGCAGGGTTATGTGAATGTGCAGCCTTCTCAAAGTGCAATTATTGGACTCTGTCGAGACCAGTGATCCCCTCCGAGTCTGAACACAGACGAGTGTATTTCAAGTTCAAATCAAAGTTGAATTAGACTTTGACTCTGTAACAAATTGCATATTCTCTCCCCTGCTGTAAGTTGCTTTGAACAAAAGCATCTGCTAAATACATAATTGTAACTGTAATGTAAATGCAAATACAGTTGAGTCCGAGACAAGACCAAGTCCAGATAAAAATGGACTCAAGTCCAAGTCCAGACCTGAGTACTACAGCACTACTATGAAGGTTCACCCTTTCGAGTTTCATCACAAGAGCTCTTGACACAGAAAAACATCATTTGGTGAGTGATTTAAGAGGCTCGAAAACATAATCAATTGTACTGCTTTTTATGTTAATTATCTCTAACATCAACACAATCGACACAACACCATCATTTCTACCACAGAGAGTCAGTTCAGGGTATGGAAATTTTAAAATGGATGCCGATTTTGAATTATATGATCTGATTGGGTCTGAGGTTAAATCTGGCCTTCTCAAATTAAGCGAGCTAATAAAAATTAAACAAAATAAATTAATACATACATCAACCGCCAGGATTTCAAAAATGTAATCTATTCTTCTATGAAGATGATTATTGCAACTATGTACTTTGGTATAGGGCTCCATACAGCAGCAAAACTAAATTAAAATAAATAAATTGCTACAGTGAGAAATCAAAGTATAAGCATTTCACAGCAATTTTCACCACCTGACACCTTTTACCTTTTAGTAGGGATCCATCTAAAATATACTCTGTGCTTTTAAGTGCCTGCTATATAGCTCCACTTTAACCCTTCAGAGCTCCTCCATCCATTTATTCCAGCTCAGGCTCTTAGTTCAGCAGATCCAATTTTTCTACATATATGCAATTTCTACATATGATAGTCATACATTTTTTTCCTACATAGATCCGAAACTCAGGAATGTTTTGCCTCTGCAAATCAGACAAACTTCAGTGTAAGCTTTTAAAACACTGATTAAAACAAACTTCTCAGGCACTGAAGAAAATCATTGTATAATTTTAATGATGAGACAAAAAACACCCTGGAAGAAAAAACAGATTAAAAACAAACAAACCAGGAGGCTATAAATTAAAATAGATTTTTCTTTATTAAAGTTATTGATAGTTAGGAATAGAGTTAACAGGAAAAGAGATAGCATTGAAATTCAAATAGGTCTTGCTTTTCAAATACCCCAATATAGCTTTATTGTTTAAAACAGTATTAACGTCAACAAAAAGAAAAATTCTGCAGTCCACAGAGGGGATTTCATAGATTATTTGCTAAATAAATGCTGCATCAGCAAACAGCAGGAAGGCAGATATCAGAATGCATGAGGTTCTTTTGGCTTCTTTTTACATACAAATTGCTGTCAAAATAAAATTGCTTATTTTAAATCAGAACAGCCCAGTGAGGCAGAAAAGTGACAACACAGTTGAAAGACCCATGAAAAGGGATGTTTGCATGAAATTGTATATATTTTCCAACTTCTTTCTTTTGAGATCCTCTCAGCGAACAGTTTGTTCATCATGGATCTCAAGAGAAATCATTGAGCTTTTATTATGATTGCTATGAGAAGCTGTGATTTCTCTTGAGTTGTTATTTTGATAGATAGAAGAATGCTGGAAATGAAAAAAAAAATCATATTGAGTGTTTTACTTTGATAGTTAATATCAAAATGTGAACAAAATAAAAGGTTTGTCCAAATATATACTAAACATTATATACTAAATATATAAAAAAGGCTGCAGGTTAAACTTCTCAGATTTTCCGAAAAGACAGTTAATTTATTTAAAATTTGAAGATAATTTAGTTACGTGCTTAATTATTCTTGTGGTTTGGTTGTGTAAGATGAATCCACAAACAATGGCACATAAAAAAAACATGTTTCTTGTTTGTTCCCATTTAGTTTTATGAAGATTTGAGTCAAATTGCATGAAAGAGATTGCTTTTAAACACACTTATATGTAACAAAGATATTTTTTTTTGAAAACCCAATCTAAACACACCACAGAAATTAGGTGACCCAATGTAAGTGTTTGTATTTATTTATTTAGAATCAGGATGGTGCTTTCCCAGCCTCTATTTACATCCAGAAAGAAATGCACACACACACGCACACGCACACGCACACACACACAATAGATACATTTCATTATTGCCTGTCTGCGACAAAATCTTGATCTTGGATGATCATGGTAATTTTGATTCATTTTAAGGTGAGTGTACTTAACACTTCGCTACTCAGTAGAAGGTTAATGACACTTCATCCAGTTTTGACTGAACAGAACTTGACCTTTCTACAAGGCAAAGGCGATGTGGGTGTTGAGGGGAGGGGATGAATAAAATGATCTCAGTTGAACAATTAATATGATATTGCTATCATGTGGTAAAGTTACTTCTTATGAAGTTTTATTTATTAACTTTGGAAGAAGCTTGTCTTAAATTTAGGTAGGTGGCTGCAGTTTAATAATAATACATTTATAAACCACTTCTCAAGAAACTCGTACATCTTGAGAAGCAGTCTATTAAATTACAAACAAGCTGCACCCAAAGGATGTTATGGCTGCAATACTTAGCAAGAAAACTGTCTGCATTAACAGTGAGGAGGAGACAGAGTAGCATCACTAGTAGGAATACAAGGGAGTTATAAGGAGGAGACAGTTTTTGGGATTATTATTTATCCCAGATTGTCATTACCTCGGTTTCATGTCTCCTATTAAGGTTGGCAACCTTTACCAATCCAGAGTCCCTGTCACTGCACTGGGGTGCTAGGATCCAGGTAGTAAGGACCCCCTACTGACTTCAATACCATCACTTCAAACAGCATCCTGTTTTTCTCATGAAGTCTCTCATCCAGGTTTCTTATGAGGCACAGCCCAGCTTTGCTTCAGTGGGAAACTCATGGGTGATCACGAGTTTCCCACATGAATTTCATTTTTGTGCAACTCATTACCAACCCCATATATACACCCAAGCATGGCAGATTTTTTTTTTGACATACAATGAACATTTTTAGATACAGTCAGTCTTGTTTGCTTCAGATGTTTACTTCTTCATCCAGGACAGAGCATCCAGCTCCTTTACCTCCATCTTTGGCCTTGCAAACTCACACAACTCACTTAATAGGACAACTGAAGCACAGGTTTCATCTCTGCATTATGGTTTGCTTAAAAGTATATGAAAAGGTCTTCAAACTGTACTTGTATTGATGGTTAACTCAAATTTGATTGCTGTATTCTCACTCACTCAAACAAATAGAAGGAGAAGGAGAAGACACAGCTGAATGTGGAGGAGAAATTGCAACAGGAAGTCACAGGGGTATACATCGGGGTTAAACAATAGCTGACCAATGCGGGCTATTAGGAAGTGAAGTAAAGAGTGAGAAAACCAAGTATTGAATAACATGTAGAGACTGACAGGTGTGTAGAGGAAAATAACTGAATTCAATCAAACATAATGAGTGGCACAGGGAAACAATGAACTGAATACACGGATATCAAAGATATATAAAGTAGACAAGAACAAACCTTTGAAAACAACGTGGAATTCAAGTTATGGAGTCTGACAAATTTGTATTTTTCAAAATTATTGAAAACCTAACCACAACAAACAGTGATTTAATTTAATCGAAGAGATTTTAGTTACTATCAAAGGCAGGTGATAGGATAGAGCACAGCAAATTTAAAAAAGGGTATTTATCAAGGGCATTAGGAAATAAGAGCCTGGTTTTCAGCTGAAGGCAGAGCACTTTGATAAATTGGCACCTGGGCTCATTTGGCTCAAGCATAAGAGAGCAGCGCAAGCATATTTTAAACCATTAAGGGCTAAAGTTAGCCTCTCTCTACCTGTCATCAATCATACAGTGTTGAAGCACCTTAGGGTGAGCTAATGCTTTTCTATTGCAAAGATTCAGAAGCTTACAGAACAAATGTTTTACTTTCATTTGCTGATCAGCTCTGCCGCTAAATCACACTACTGCCATTACTCATCCAATTTACAAGGCTCATTCCTAGTGAAAGGTATGATGTTTTTACAGCAATAAACAAATAGTTACATGGTGAATATTTGTTGTACAATAAGTTTAATTCATACATTTTGCTATTTTTGGTAGGATAACATCTCTAAACAAGACCGGATGCATTAAATGCCTCATGATTTAAATATACTGAAAAAGACAGATAAAACCCTACAGCATAATTTGATTGTTAGATTTTCATTTCCAGCTGCATGAAAGATATGGTTATCCAGAGAAGCGTTTTTAATGGTTTATTTGTTTAGGTCTTAAAACAGTGGCAAGTCTCCTATTTGAAAATATGTTTCAGTCTGTTTCTTTTCAACCTTCATTAACACTTGGCAAAATGCTGTTTTCTCAATGT
The DNA here is from genome assembly GCA_900490495.1 of Danionella dracula. Classification (NCBI taxonomy): domain Eukaryota; kingdom Metazoa; phylum Chordata; class Actinopteri; order Cypriniformes; family Danionidae; genus Danionella; species Danionella dracula. The sequence continues at coordinate 2,339,075 of UELW01000578.1, forward strand.
TGTCCAGCTTAATATCTTGCCAAAAAAGTACTCATAGTGGCCTAGCCACATAAGAATCAGGGTCAAAATATGTCTGGATAAGACATATTGGCATAGTGTGAAGAAACAAACTGAGAGAGATAAATTCAGCAAATTAGGGAACTAATTTTGAGAAATCACACACTGAATATGAATACATTTTTAACTCCTGGCACATGAAGACTGGATGCAACACAACAGACGGTATGGCATAATTAGGTTTGCAATGGTGACGTCTGGCTGAAACAAAACTGGTTTAGAGTTGCGCCTGACATAAGTACAGAGAAATTTGGAATAAAAAGTGTGGGCAAATCTCTTTTCAAGTCACATAGACATAGAATTTGTTTCTTACCTTGCCAACTCTGTGTGATTGCTAGCCACTGAGAATAATGCCAGAACTAGCAGATGATCAAGACTTGGAATGTTTGACTAAATAAATATTTGTAAAAAAAAAAAAAAATCTAATCCTTGAAAAAAATATTTTCTTTTTAGTTGCATTCTATGTTTAGTCCCAATTTCTCTTAAATGTTTCCAATTACATGAAAAGCAAATAAAGCATCTTGAAAGATTCTCTGAAGGTCGTTCTTTCAACCAACAAGCCTCTTTCTATTGCTTTCCTGTTTCTTGTTAAAGTTTTCTGGACACATTATTTTATCGAATCACTCTTGACATTGTATTAGCTTATAGTGCTTTGAAGTATACATTTATTCACATTAATCCATGTGCAGTTACCATTATGTGCTGTTGTTGATACCGTGGAAATGTGTAATTTTAAACTCAAAGCCTTCAATTAAAAACTAAAGAACCCTTTCTCTACTATATTTGAAATTCTCTATCTTATGTGAAAATAGAATAGACAGAAACAAAATCATTGTAAAATAATTATATTATCAAACATATTCTGTAATGGAAATATGTGAATTAACCATAATCTTCCCATAGAAAGACAAGTCAGGGTATATGATAGCACATAGTATACAATATTGTACATAGTATATAATATAGTATGCAGGTGTACAATAAATACCACTGATGAAACTATATCAAATAAGGCCATTTGCAAAATAATTAGACACAAATGTGTTCAGAAGAGGAAAAATGCCTTAACGGGTCTGGAATGACATCAGTATGATTAATGATTTTCATTTTTGGGGTAGAGTATTCCTTTAATCAAACATTAATTGCCTGAGTTTAACAAATCTCTAGAGCAGGGGTTTCAAATATGAACAGTAAGCTCCCTCTAATGCCTTGTTTACATTGCAGGTCTTGACGGTCTATTCTCATTTGATGACTATTCAATATGTGAGTTTACTTTTGCATAGAAACTTACATTTCTCATGCTTAAAGAGGGTTGTTGTTGTAGTGCCATGTGGACATAACAATAAACAAAAAATAAGCTCAATGCTAGCTCTTCAATGACATATGAAAAATCCACTAAATGACCACATCATTTTGAGGTGGAGATTGAGAAACTATTGCATCCTACCCATATAGTTTTGTTATTGTGGTCTAGACCAATTAGATTAATGTATGGATGCATCGGAGATTTCAGAACTAACAGTGTTGAATACTGCTTTTTACAGAGGAGCAGACAGTCCAAAATTTTGACTTGACAAACCCAACCTTCGTTTGTATATGTAAATATTAACCAATTTCATATTTTAATCAATCAATCAATCAATCAAGATTTTATAAAGCGCTTTTTTAGCAGTTGCTTTCAAAGCAGCTGTACAAAGTCTTAGTGTGGATCAGGTAGTGTAAATAGAAATTCCTTATGTGAGGTCCCTGGGAGACTTGCTGACTGAGGCTGGTGCTAGTCACCTCCCCAGTATAAAGCATATACAAACTTAAGTTCCATTGATGAAAAGTTCACCTGACAGCACCGGAAAAAAACAAAGACAAAAACAGAAACTAACAAATGAAAAAACAATAGTAAGAAAAATGTAACAAAGACAACAAACAGGTGATCAGCATCAGCTGCAGGATGAGTGATCTATGATGGAGATAGGTACATTGAACCACATTGTTTTTTTCAACAATTTGGATGTTTATATAGCGCTCAGACACCAAATCTATTTGAACTCTGTGAAGGTAGGTGAACTCCAGACAACACCCGAGAGTTTGTTCCAAAGCTTCGGGGCTCTATATGAGAATATTCCTCTCTGGTGGATTTACTAATCTTTGGAATAATCAGTAGTCCTGCTTCTTGTGATCGAAGAGAGAGTGAGCTGGAGTAAATTGTGATAGGAGACTGCTCAGGTAGGCCGGAGCCAAGCCATTCAGCACCTTAAAGACAAGGAGCAGTATCTTATAGTCAATGCAAAACCAGTGTAATGTGATCATATTTATTTGTTCTTGTGAGAACTTTAGCTGCTGCGAACTGGATTAACTATAATTTATGTAGCGCGGCGGTGTGTTATAATAATCCATTCTGGAGGTCATGAAAGCATGAACAAATTTTCTGCATTTACAATAGACAGCATGTTTCTTAATTTAGCAATGTTCCTGAGGTGAAAAAGGCGGTCTTAGTAACATAAGAGATATGGTTCTTAAACGTCAGTTCACTATCTATAATACCGGCAAGATTTTACAATTAGCAATTAACAGTGTATCCCCCCAGCTCCATATTTAAAACTGAGAGATTCTGCAATTGCTTTTAAGAGCCACTAATTAATATTTATGTTTTATCAGGATTTAGCATAAGAAAATGTTCATTCACCCAATCATTGATATCAGCGACACATTCTGAGATCTTATTTAGCTTTGAAAGGTTGTTAAGTTTTGCTGAAATATAGAGCTGCAAGTCACCTGCATAGCAATGGAAACTAAAAAAAACAAAAAAACTATTTGCCAAGGGACAACATGTAGATTGGGAATAAAATGGGTCCAGGAACAGATCCCTGAGGAACTCCATACTGTACTGCTATTGTGTCTGATCAGTCCCCATTTACATGAAAAAAAAAAACAGACTCCAGTTAGAGAAGTAAGAGCCTGGCCCTGGATGCCTGCATCGTTCTCTAGTCTCTCATGAAAAAACATGTGATCTATCTTATCAAAGGCTGCACTGACATTTAGCAGAACTAGAAGAGAGATTACTTTCAAGTAACATCCCATTCAAGTAACAGATCGCTTGAAATTTTAACCAGCGCCGTCTCTGTGCTGTGATGTGCTCTGAATCCAGATTGAAGATCTTCATAAAAGTTGCTCCTCTGTAAGAAGGAGGTGAGCTGTGCTATTACAACTTTCTTTAATATTTTTGACAAGAACGGAAGGTATTAGTTTGCGATAGTAGTTAGTTCATGCCGTTTTTAAATTGCTATTCTATATTTAGACATGCTCTCTTTCCAGGCAATTTTGAATACTTCCAATCAAATATTTTCCTATTTCCATAGTGTCTTTTTAGCACCTTTGTATTATCATCAGACCATGGATTGGCCTGTCTATCTCTATCTATGTTTTAATTTATGTGGGACTACAGTGTGTAGGGTTCTAGCAAGAATATAATTTTTTTCAAGTTCATGTTCATCTGCAGGTACACTAGACAGGTGAGTAATATCTGATAGGGTTCATATAAATGCTTCTTTAGTATTTTTTGTTTATATTTCTCCCTAGTCCTAGTCGTTAGCATTGAATGCTATTGCTAATGTTTACAGTATACATAGCACAAGATATAAGACAATGGTCTGAGATGTCCTCACTTTGAGGCGATATAACAATGCCACTGAGGTCAATGCCAGGTGATAGAACCAAATCTAGAGTGTGAATTAGGCAGTGAGTTGCCCCGGCCACATTTTTCATAAACCCACAGGAATTTAGCAGGTCTGTAAAGTCAATAACTAACAAGTCTTTTTTTTTCATCGATATGTTAAAGTCTCCAAAATCAGTATTTTATCTATTTTGACCAAAAGATGTAGCTTTGTAGTTCATTGACTATGTTACACAGATTACAAAGTGGGCTCATGTTTATAAATACTGCTTACACCTTGAGTTATTCAGCTTGGAAAAGCTAATCTTTTAATCGGTGGATAACTTTACTTTAGTTAAAACCTTTCTCTAGTTTACTGCTGGGAGTAACACTAGCTTTTTTTGCACAGACAATGTATATTAAGTTCCTGTAGAGAGATGAATCGAGTGTCGCGCTTATGAATCACCAGAATATCCAATTTTACTTTTTACATGGGCACATCTGAAAATATCTGAGTGTAAAAAGTTTTTTTCTGTTATTGAAACTATCTTAGATCGAATCCAATTTGAGTAAATTATGTGCAAATAATCGGAATTGGGTTGCATTTAGGGGACAAGGTAAATTGTGCTTGTAACTATTGCTTGCACAAAAACACATAAACAACTTAAATCATGAAAAATTAATAGTTCATAAAATTCTAAATATCTTTTGTAGCTCATTACACATATTTGATTATACTTGCTTCATTACATTTAAAATGAACTGTGTCTCTACAGTTGACCAAAAAGAAGAGGTGGGTGTTAATACTGAAATTCACTTCATTGCATTTACTGGTGGAATGACTTTAATGTTTTAACTAGTATTCGTATCTAGATGATCCCGCAGTGTTTAAAACCTGTGATCTTTCTTTTTTCCCTTATTCTAACACTTTTTCTTTTAACATTAAAGGCAAAGCACATGTCATTGTATGACATGATATCTTTTTGGACAGGTACTTTCTGTAAAACTTAAGTCAAATTAAATAAGGTATATCTCACATTGCTTCCTAATTATTTCCCTTTGCTTTAAAAGGCACAGTAGTGGCTGAGAAATGCCAGACTCCTGCCAAGATACAATCCGCATTTCTTTGGTTATCATTCCACCTCTCACAGCACTTCTCCATTGCATAGAAAATGAAACTTAGACAAAGAAAGTCTTTCCTTCTAATTCAATTTCAGGAGCTGGAAAGCACTATAATCAAAAGACACGACCGTAAGATCAGAAACATCTATTTTATGATCTCATGGAGAGAGGACAAAACAACATCAGAGGGTGATCTTTTTTTATGACTTTTTATGTTTTTGTAAAATTTGGATCAATAAATGGAAAAAGGATGGAACAAAATGCAATCTAAGTTTAGTATTTACAGGCAAATTAATTTTACTGTTAACCGTCACTAACTTCTCAAACGGAAGCTAATTTAAACAAGTGTGTACATACATTTTCAAGGTCCCTAAAAGGCTAAATTAAAGCATGAAACAATGTTACTTAAGTTTTTTCTCAAAACAAAACAAAAAAAAAAATTGGTAAGAAGTAGCTCTCTGTTTGTCCCACATTTAAAATGCTTTGTTTAGTTCAGCAATCACAATCAGGCCACCGACACTGATGCATGCCTTCAGGCGGATTAGGTAATAAAACAGCAACGACTCCATGGCTATCAGAAATATAGACCAAATTCAGCTGTTAAGTATAAGTCTGATACAAGCTTTGTTCCAAAGACACAGGATGAGTCTTTTATTGTTCACTTAAGTCGATGTTTCAAAACGGTACAAATTAAATTTTTGTAACATTTATTAAAATGCATTTTTTTAAATCAAAATGCTTTACTCACCCTGCCAGGAGGCAGAGCAACATAAGGTTACCAAGGGAGTGAGGGGGTGGCGTTCTTTATATATCACAACTTCCATACTTATGTCCTGACAATTTTTCTGAAAGTTCTTTTTTTCACCTGTCTTCAAAAGTCATCTTATGTAGATATGATTCTCTAATAAAACATACAATATTTAGATTTTGCATAAATAAAAACAACAATCAGGTAGAATGACATAAGCTTAAGTAAACACTTTCTTTTAAGAGGACCATTAAGAAGCTTTGTTTTTGTACTTCATCTTTTATGTAGTCACTAAATAGACTTTTGAAGTGAGGCGCTAATAATGTTACTTTTTTATCTGAATAAAAATATAATTATTTGGTTATTAATTTTTCTAAATAAATGTCATTCCCCACATGCCACTTTGTGATTTGGCACAATTTCAATTCCACCTCAGGGAAAAACACTCCAGGTTTAAACTGGATTAAAAAAATTGCCACAAAAACACAAAAGAGGGTAGAGACTTTAAACATATGGATATCTTTAACATATATTATGGTCTGGTGGATAAGGAGATCGCCTTGTGATCAGAAGGTCGCAGGTTCGCAGGGTAAACTGTAAAAATTGATATTTTAAAGGCAAAATATTGTTAAAGTTTGACTCACAAGACACATTGATCAACAAGACACATTGTCTTTATACTCACAAATGAAAGTTAAATGGCATAATTCTTTAGGCATGGCTTTAAAGTTATTCAGAGTTTTTGTCCTCAAGTTTGGTGTTCTACAATGAAGTGTCTTGTGGTTTAGAGCTTCCAGTAAAATTGCGTGATCTCTGGAAAAGGTTGTTTTGTTTACTGCCTGTGTCAAAGAAAGGAAAGTTAGAAGGAAGAAACAAGTTATGTATCAAGAAAAGGGATACAGCCCATTGATAATATGGACAGAATGGCATGATCTAAGAGAAAAGGCACACAAAGAAGCAAACATCCAGGTCTGTCCAAGAGGACTACTGTAAATTTGAACATTCAAATTAAATGATTTATTATTGCACTATGTTGTTATTTCACTAAATATCCAAGTATCTTTCCAAGACCACTAAACAAGGAGCAACATTTGTTTGGATGATTGTTTAGTACATTACTCAAAAATTCAATCTGGGAGTCAGAACAAATAGAAGTATTTACATGTTGAAAAGCTAAGGCTAAATTCTTGTTAATTTGGTTTAATCATGCAATAGTCTACAATGATGTTGTTAACTTATTACAACTTAAGGGATATAGTTGGAGATTTAGCAAATGAGCGGGGTAAACTATTAACTGAACAGATACCCAATAAACATCGGCAGAAGAGAAAAAAAAATGAAGACTTTCTGGTTAGATGCTGAAAGCATTTGGCCATCCAAAAATATAGACTCAAGTCTTTTTCCACTAGGATATTTGGCTGCAATCAAAGCACTTCTGCAAGGAGCTTTCCTTAATGACATTGGTTGGTACAGCACACATTTTAGTGACATTTTAACCAGCTGGGCACTGTTCGTTCCCTCGACAGGGATAATCACTGAGTAGAAGTACTTATGCTTTCATCAGATGGCACAAGATGCTTTCTCCCTATACCATAATTCCTGCCAGCCTAAAATCAATATGCTGTTCAATACATATTCCCACTCCCTCTCTCAAATATTATTAAAAGCATAATGGACCAAAGAAATAATTTAAGTCAAAGATAAAGTCAAATATTTGTTGTCGGAATTCTCACTTAATTTGCATGCCATTTTCTAATTGATCCATAAAGGACACAGTGACTTTCAGGGTATAATGGCTACATTAACAACCTGATACATTTTGATAATTTTGCCCTTTCTTAAATTCCTCCACCAAAATGAATTTTAAAAGCTTAAATGATCTTACATAAAGAAGCTGAGTAAGATATGCATTCCTCTTTTCCACTCTCTTCTTGCTGTACTCTTCAAAGTTAACACTGGCACCTATCCATAAGGGATTTTGTTTGAAAAGGTGGTGCCTACTCAGCTGTCTCTCACTCTTCTTCTGTTCTTTTGTGTCTTTATACAAGGGTACTTGAAAGATAACTGTGTGTTCTTTGTACTGTAACATATGACAGAAGGCCCTCACTGCAGTATGTAATAGTGGCTCCTAATATCCATGAATAACCCTGAGTGAGGTGAGCTAATTGATTTGGAGTAAAAACAATAGAAATGTTGATATTTCTGCCAGCTACACACATGTTTATTTTAGGCTTTATTTTAGTTTGATCAAATTGCACAATTCTGCACAATAAAATAATTGAACCATTGCACAACTTGAGTTTTTTTAAGATATTAAGTTCAAGTTTGGTCTATGTTTGTAACCTGAACTATTTAATGCATTTTAGACAAAAAAAAAATCCTGTTGGGGCAATCCCCTCTTCACCTCATCGCAGATTGTGTATATGTGTACGCGCACACACACACACACATGGAAAAATACATGCACAATAACACACACGCACACACACACACACACTAGATGGCTTCCCAAAATGTGGACTCTAATGACCGACAAATAAAATATTTGTTGATGTTTTTAGTTTTGTACGTCTGTTCTAAAGTCATGTATATGTTTCCAAACTTATGTGGTCCTCAAATTTTGTTTTTCCTTTGTTGTTTTATTTGAAATCCATGAAGCAAATACAGTTAAATTGAATAAGTAGTCACAAAGCTAGGTATCCATTTACTCAGATAAAACATTTTGTTTGAGATCTTCATTTCATCTTTCCTTATTATTCACTTGAACACAAGTCAATATCTCATTTAGTTGTTGTGTTTTTCTAATAGTTCTAGCACAAAACATGGTTATCAGTAATCTTGTTTCGGATGTTGAGAGAATCTATTATAAATTGCTATATTGCCTTAGTTGTGATGGTGTAAATAAGGACTGAATAGTGACGATTTTTTAAAGCAGAATTTTTTTGTTTTCATACCATAACTGTAATGAAAACACAACAGTAAATCCAGTAGTTTCACAACATTAAACGTCCTTATTTATTTCTTGAAATAAATCTTTAGCGCATCTAGAAACTATTTTCCTATGGGAAAGCCAGCCACCCTAGAACTAATCAAAAGAGACCTTGAATCTAAAGCACAATGTTCCAAATTAAATCAAAGCATTGCCATTGCTGCCACAAACTATAAAGAGTTAGTCAATTATGGAATAGTTCACTGAGGTTAATTCTGAGTAGCTCATAGTTAACTTTTTACCCGCAGTACTCCACCTACTAAGGCTTGTCACCATGTGTAGCAGCCTGTTCTTCACAGGTAATTAGTGTCTCTTCAGAGAGTTTGTGTTTAGACATTTAGAGAATAATCTGTTCCTCACAATGAGCACCTGTGCAGTTCAGATCAGCAGGGGGTTTCGAATAGGAATGGAGCACAAGGAAAGAATTTTATATTTGTTAGATTTAGTCTATATCCTCAGTTATTTAATGTTTTATTATATAATATCTTACGGTTGTGAACCATCCATAATATATAGCATGAAGCCGACTGTTTTTGTAAGTTAAAGGTCATTTGGGTAGTTAGTTAGTTAGCTAGCTAGCTAGTTAGTTTGCTCGCTGTGTTCAGGTAAAAATAACAATGATCTGTGTTTCGCTAGAATTGACTACCACAAATATCCTGCAGGGAGAAGTCCATTGAGACATTTTAAGCTCTGAATGCAGGTCTATACTAAAGAGAACCCTGCATGAAGATCATAAAATGTTGCCTTCTTTCTTCTATCCTGCTAACTTATTGAAGTCAGAAAAACAGGATCTTCCAGACTGGGATGTTCGGTTTTACCCTGGGAGGTTTCACATGTCAGGGGTATCCTTGAAAGATAGTGACAAAGACACATTATTTAAAACAATAAAACTGTTAACACAGGTACTCAGATATGTAACGCTACCAAACAGAATTTTTAAAACACTCACATGAAATATAAAAACACAACAAAATCAAATTCTAGGCAAGTTTCTTTTATATAGGTTTGGGTGTTAAATTAACTAATCGATTCTTAATGCTCAATTTGGTGGAAAATATTTTTTGTGAGTTCATTACCAATAATCTTTAGAAGTGCAAAAAAAAAAAAAAAGCTTTTGTAGTAAATTTCCTTCTCACAAGCAATAAGTTAATCTACTCCAAAAACCCGCGGCCATGTTTCATGCTGAAGTTTCAGTTGTTTTGGATCGAAAAATATTTGAACCATGTAAAATATTTTAAAAGCATCTCACCAACACTGTTGTAGAATTGAAGATCAATGTTCACTCAAAGAAGTTCAATGTCCACAGAGCAAGAGAAATGTATTTACAGAAATTTGCAAAAGTACAAATTGAATATTGATATACATGATTGATATATATATATATGAAAAATATTAGCTCTAAAACGCTATTTGTAAATCCAGACAAAGCAAATTCAGAACTGCTCTCTGTCACACGCCCAAGTGCTGGTGTGGGTGCGAGAGAAAAGCATGAACCTCTGAGTTTGCAGTCCTTTTTTACAAAACATCTGTGTCCCATGCAGCCACATTATGGTCAAGTCAGCTACAGGAGGAGGTCCCAAACAGCAATCCAGTATTCCTACGCAATAACTGGAATAATAGATAACAGATGCACAGTTCTTTTGCAAATTAACTCATATGTTTTATAGTGTCTACAGTATCATCAGAAGTATTTTTACCATTCACCATCTCAATAAAGGGCTTAATGGCACATAAGTCCTTTATTACAACACTTTACAAGACATAAATAGTCCTCTCATTAGATGAGCTCACAAAAAAGTTAACTAGCAGCTAGTACATTTTAACTAGCAGCTAGTAAACTGCCTGAATTAATAATGACTCAGTAGAAACGTCTGTTAATTAAGCATTTATTATCACAGTGAGTAACTATTACTATACGTTTGAATAGTAACATGTATTAATGTGTTTTCAAAAAATGTAATAATAATTTATGAACATGTTCTAAATGATGCGTATAAATAAGAAATAAAGCATTTTTAAGTTTACCTTAAAACGTAATGGTTAAAAAAAATTCCTTCTGATTACACCTTTCACCCATCCCACCTATGTCCTCTATTGTGAACTACCTAAATTTAACTTTGACTTTGTAACAAACTGCATATTGTTTCTCCCCCTAGTGTAAGTTGTTTCGGACAAAAGTGCCTGCTACATGCAAAAATATATTCGTAAAATCGTACGCATATTTCTTTTTAAAGTTTACTGGAAGACTTTAACAGTGACTCAGATCTGTGACAAAGAATTTTTTAGCTTGGCCTGATGATGTAAAAATCAGATAAATCCAATAGGGCTGTTCAGAGATCTCATAGCAAAATATTGGATACATATCAGATTTTAGAACACATTTAAAGTACATAACTAACATATTTTGTAATAAATGCTCTGAACAGACTGCCAAGAAAACATATGCTTAAGGTAACATATTTTTCTGTCTCTTGTGGATGCAGGTTGAAAGTTATAAAAAAAAAACACTATTAAACTATTATGTTATGCTATAGTAGATTTTCAAAAACATTACCCAGACTGTGCTAAAACAGTACCAAACTGCTAAGTTGGGTGAATATATCAATTTAAACTAGTCTTCTTTTCAATGCATCTGTAGAGAATATTCCTCATATTTTCAATGGCTCTTGCCAATCTTACACTTATTTTTCAATGTATTGCCTTTTGGATTCATTTTTTCATCCAATAATGACATTACAGCATTCTTGAGTCCATGTAGTCCCGAAAAAGGGAGGTAACAGCATACTCTGACATCTGACATGAAAACATTTTAAAAATGGTTAATTTTCAAGAGCACTGAATCTTTTTTGGATGAGCCAATTAACCCTGGATGGATTGGGGAAGGTTGTGTGTATGTATATTCAAACAGTTTACATTTTAGAACTGAAAACTATAATATAATAAAAGGGAAAGACATTATGTTATTAGAAGGTTATTTTCAATGTCCCTCAAATATGAACAATTTGCTCAAAATTTTGTTGGATGCCATTTGACATCTATGCTATTTCATCTATTAAAGTAAAGTAAAGTGATCAGTTTGATCTCATTCTGGGAGAACACGATGCTTTTACACTCATGTTTTATTTTGTCTTTTACATGGATGATCAAAGTGTGCAAGGCTTTTTAGGTGAGTGTGACCTCTATCCAACAGTATTCTCCTTCATCCTCTAATTTCTACTTGAGGTATTTGAAAGGAAGAGAAGTGTCATTAAAGTAGGTAATTATATCCGGTAGTATTCCCAGGAGTGAATGTGTTTTATTTCACAAGCACACTCCAAACATTACTTGTTAATAGTTGGGAGATCCATAAAATTATGTGTATGAGCAAGGCTTTGTCAATAATTGAATGAATATTTTATTTAGCTAAAAGGAAACCCTGTGACTAACGTGATTATGAGGTCTTATTCTGTCCCCTCCCTTCATCTGTAAAACATATGCTTGATGTAATTAGTTAAAGCAAAAGCGCTTAGTCTTTCTCATCATCGATGCAAAACGCTCCTGTCTGCAGCTCGATGGTTGGATGTGCCCCATGATAATAGGGAGATACATTTATTTCGTTTGACTGTCGCACTGCAGTGGCTGGAATTAATTATGCTGAGGCTTGATGAAATAGACTTTCCTGCTTCCATTGAAAGAACATTGTCATTTCACATAAAAGGACCAGCCAAGTGAGCTGGTTAATATTTTACAGTACACTATAACCTCCTGAGAACCAAGTAAAAATATCTTTATTTTAAATAAATGTATTTTTTTTTTTTACAAATATCAGTTAAGGCAAGGCAAGTTTATTGGTATAGCACATTTCGTACACAGGGTAATTCATAAAATCAAACTGATTAAAAACACTGAAATTTAAAACATAGATTAAAACAAAGATTAAGATTTTTTTTAAAGATTTGCATCTGCTAACGAGCACTATGTTTGAATACATACAGGTTTATTAAATGATTGTAAATGACTTTATGAAGGCTGAATTGCTCCCACACTCACACACACGCACACGCACACACACACACTTACAAACACACAAAAAAGTACACACAACACACACACACACACACACACAAAAGCACACACAAAAACACACACACAAAAAACCTTACACTCATACAGTTTTGCATGTGCAAGATGTACAACCTAATAAATTCATTTTTATGAAAATGTCCCTATGGATATGTCTTTATTTGTTCTTTAGAGTTTAGCTTCACCTTTTATAAAAAAATAAAAAAAACATGATCCTCTTCAACATCATTATCTGAAGAAGAATAAACTTTGTTTCAGACTCATTAGTGTCACACACAGACTAAAGGAGAATTGTGTATTCTTTTTTGTTTTGTCCCCACATTTACACTAATAACTACAACTCTCAGCAGGTTCCTTTTTGAGTTAGTTGTTTATTATGCCCACTTCATATTAAAATGTATATTTATGACATATATACATGTATAATTATGACATATTTTTTGCATGTTTGTTTTTTTCAGTATTGTATTCCTGTTTATTGTTTCATTAGTCCAAACCACACACACATTTTATCACCAGCCTAGTCACCTTATATAGAACTCTTTAAACAATCCTCTTACAGCCCACACATATTTTCTCACAATAAATGCATAACTTTTTGAACATTTTCTTTGTCTGGTCACTGTATTGCAAAATGAATATGAATACGAGCTCTGATTCCTTGGTCTTCCAAAGTTCACCATCAACATTACCTGTAAACAATACTTGTGTTGCCTGTCCGCAAATGAGCCCAAGCTAGACATTTAGATATGGTTTTCCATGATTTGTTGAAGTTTATTGATGCTCCAGACAGATCACTTATTAGTGTTTTTTTTTAAGTGCCTCATAATGCCCTTTTGACATATATGAGATTTTAATCTTATGGTTCTGAATGTGGTGAGGAAAGTTTCTGTTGAAAAATAATTTCAGATCCCTTTTTAAAAACTTTCAGTTTAAGGCCATGAATGTGTTTAATGGGACTGTATATCACGTCTCATAACCAAGAATTAACTTCACACACAGGATGAGATAAAGCACTGTCTACTGGTAGAAGTAGAACCTATGCATATGTCCTAATTTAAAAAAGGCTTGGTTAATTTGAACTGTAACAGGACTCTGTTCAACATTTTTGTGCACACTTTTATATCCAAAGACCTTTCGGTGGTTGATTTGGCAAAAACAGGAATACGTTCAACAAAAATTGAAACCAACAAACAAATACATTTTGTGGTTAGAGTCTTCTGGTATTAAAATTGATCAGAATCATATGTAAGGGTTTTTTAGGGCTTGTGAAGCTATTATTACTAATTAAGTAGTGCTATAAGTTGTGCTAGAAGGGGATTTTTTATGTTTTATGAAAACAGTTGATGTTTAATAAATTAAACATACTTGATATAAAAAAATGTATACTCTCTATTCCGCTGATTATCACAGCAAAGTTTCTTCAGCAGCTGAAATGAGAAGATCAAGAGAATAATTCTGTCAATTAAATCCATGCTATTTAGAGTCTCTCAAACGTCCATGACAGATTTGCAACTAATTATTAAAATGCCCTCTATTCTACAAATTTATGTCCAGGCCGTTACACACTATAGTCCAGCAAAGTATGTGACACCTCGTTGCCAGCCTTGACAGCCGCTCTTACTGAACGACTGAGATGAACCAAAAGAGGGCTAATTAGCCAATCCCATTCAATGACATTCTAATCACATACTTAGAATAATTACTGTACAACTGTTAAAGGTTTCTTCACACATTACTGTTACATGATGTAGATTGTGCTCTGAAATAAAATGAACTGATCCCTTTTTTCTTTAGTCTCTTACAGATACTGTAAAACTGCCTTCATGGTTAGTGTAAGCATTCATGCAGTTAAGTACATTATTTAGCTGAAACAATAAACTGTAACAAGCTTCATGAATCTAACTTTTCAATTGATATTTGTTGATTTTGACTACGGAAAGATAAAGAAAAACAAGCTTAGCAAACTATTGAATAAAATTCTCAAGAGACAAGTGAGACAGCTTTTTTGCTACTTTGTGGATCACTCTATACTTGACTAATTTCAAATGCTGCAAGTTCACAGAAAGAATAGTTTTGTTATGAATTTTCCTAAGGATATGTTTATTTGTTATTTTTCGAGTTTAGTCTAAACACAGAAAAAACAAGATCCTCTTCAACATCATTATCTGAAGTAGAATACACTTTGTTCCGGACTCATAAGTGTCATAAACTAATGAGTCTGGGGTGGAAAGATGACGCAGTGGTGGAGAAGGTTGTTCTGTAACCTCTCTAGGTTCATTCTGTCGTTGTGTCACTGGGCAAGTCACTTCACCCACTTTGGATGAGTGTGGGGGGTGAAGCCACATCATGTTAGACTGCCCCCGGGCAGTTGAGGGCTACCAAGGTAGCTTTTCATCACTAGAGTGTGAATGTGGGGTGAATGAATAATGCTCTGATAACTGTAAAGTGTCTTTGAGATTCTAGAAAAGTGAAGACGTTATTTTTATTATTATTATACACAGACTACAGGAGAATGTTACGTTCGTGTTTATAATTAAGACGCCAAGTTGAGTGCCAGTAACTTCTTTAATGGACCATGTCGCATTCTCCTTCACTTATGTTACAAAAGTGCTCTCCTCACTACTGACTGCTGCTAGTGACAACTAGTGGTTAACACACGTTACTACACACAATCACAACAGAGAACTGTGTTTTTTTTCCCCCTCAGGTTTTTCCCCTGCAGGTTCCTTTTTTATCTGATTATTTTCCCCACTTCATTTTAAAAAGTATATTTATGACATGCTGTATTTTTTTTACATGTTTTTCTTTTTCAGTATTGTCCTAAAAAAGCTCTTCAAACTGTTGGTCTCTGTCAATTGGTCCTGTTGGTCTCTGATGACTGCATTCCTTTGGTCTTCCAAAGTTCACTGTCAACATTACCTGTAATTTTTACTGTGTTGCCTGTCTGCTAATGAGCACACTGCACTTATTTTAAGGCAGTGTTTCTCAATTATTTTCTGTCATGCCCCCCCAGGAAGAAGAAAACACCCCCCCATCCCCCCAACCCTGCACGACGATAAACAGTTATGTTTGTCTTTAAATTTGTCATAAGTACACCTCGGCATAACACTGCATCCTTATTAACGTATAAGAGAAAAAAAAAACAAATATTGACCAACTTACAACAAAGAATAGCTTTATTAACTGTAGCAGAAAATATTTAAAGTGCATCTGAAATGTAAAAAAAACATTAAATCCTTTATAAATCTATAAACATTGTTTGACAGACCATTATTGCTGGCAATATTCCGCATATTTCAAGCGGTTTATCAGCGTTATTGGGGTGTAATGTCTTTAAGTGATGCCTTAATTTATTTGGCTTCATGCTGTCCGCTGCCAACATTTGTAGACTCAGTAAGCACACCTGTCTCTCCTCATCTCCCACCGTATTCACAGTGAAGCCAAGTGCTACATACGCCTCGTCATATTTCCTCGTCTTAGCTTTCGGGGGACTTTTGTTTGTCTCTTTATCTCCTTCTCTCTCCACCTGTCTTCTACACTTCGAGTCTACACTTCATACTCTGCCAATGAGGGCGCTACTGCCCCCTACTGTAGTGTTGTGATATTGCACGTTATTCTAGAACAGTAAAAAAAATAGTAGAACAGTAACAAAAATTGAAAAATAAAAAAGCATGTTCCCCGAGGTTAAACTCGCCCCCCTTGATGGAGGCCCCCCACTCACACTATTTGAGAACCACTGTTTTAAGGTGTAATCATCTTTGCTGCTTCGGTTGTAAGTCCAATGTGGCAGTATAATGAGTAACAGGAAATTACACAAGTACAGTATAACCACAACTTATAGGCCTGCTGTTAAGCTACAGTTCAGTACAGTTAAAATAGAAGGCAATATTTTTGCAAATAAAATTATGCATTAATTTTCGCAACAGTTAACACAATACAGTCGGAACATTAACAATGTTTTAAAATGAAAAAAGGTATCAAGTTAGAATATTAGCTTTTTTAAAACATATGTACCATAACAACTCTCTTCATTCCAGTTGCAGACATTAATTATACAGTTTTAAGCTAGCATTTGATTAACTTTAAAGCTAAAATCTTCCTGCTATCATGACAGACATGCACCCGCATAGAGGGGGATATTTTTACCTGTGTAGGAATAGCACCAGCAGACATAATATTTTGACTGCAAACCCTATAATTTCTCCTGTTTAAAATGAAAATCAATGCGAGATTTGACTGAGGCTACGCAGACTAACATGCACTATCGGGACTGCAGCAGATATTGCTCTGTTATCAAAGATGATGAAAATCATTATCACTAACTCATTATTATGACTATCATTATTAGATGAATAGAACATGTATTACCAAGTGTACATCAAAATCAACCCATGGGGCACGATTTAAGTCTCAGATACCCTGCCATCACCACACACACTAATGACCATTGCTGGCATCACAAACCATTAACAAGGGTCGGAGTACCACTAGTGGTATGACTACCACAGTTTGAGATCCACTGGTAAAACCACTGGTTGCATTTGTAATTGCAATATCTAAATAAGAGTTAATCTAAAATCCACCTTTCAGACTGTGCATCTGAATTTGAGCTCTACCTAGTGTCAACACACAATATCCTGTACCTGTAACTACCTCACATAAACCTTCAAAATCTATATAAAACCAGTTCTTCTTCCGACACAAACCCTAGAATCCTTCTCAAGCTAAAGCAATACCTGCTCGCCTCTTACCCTGTTGCTTTGACAGAATCTGACCACATTTCCTCATAGTGGGATGATTAGTGAGGTGAAACACTATCTCTGTAAGATGATGTGACAACTCTGGCACTATATCTTGGCTTAGGCTCAGTTACCCTTAGCTCCTAGGATGGGAAAGTATGGACGAGTAACGACGAGCTCTTAACAAGATGTGCTGGAAACAGAGAATGGCTCTTTAAAAATAGTGCTGGCTTCGTTACCCTCTATCTCACAGCGCCACCACTGAGAATGAGCCACAAGGAAAGGGCCCTGTGGGGGAACCGTAACAAGGGGATATGACGGTGACATTACCTGAGTGTGCATTCTCATAACCTCTGAAGTATCTGAGCCAAGTGTCTGCAATGCACTGGATGTAATTTTTTTTCTCTACATATATGTATATTGTGCTTCTAAACAAATGTCAAGTTTACCACATTTGTGTGTCTGTTCAATTCAACAACGGAGTGGGTTTTTTTTTCTTAAAAATGCAACCAGTGTAACAATTGCATCTATCATAAGTGTGTCTGTCTTTTTGTATGAGGTTTACCAGGGCATTATGCTAAAATATATCCGGGGGGCTCATTAGGGTGTGTGTGGTAAAGCCTACATGTGCTTGTTTGTCTCTTCACACTCATACACACAAGTCTGCTTCATTAGAGTCAACAATGTGAGGCATGGAGGCTGCAGGCAGATTCAGCAGCACCTGGGATCATGTATAAATCAGTTCTCAATGGCACCAAATATAAACCCCAAACCCGGGCCAACACAACCTTATTTCCACATGAACTTTTTGTTTATTTTGATATATTTATTATAAAGTGTAGCTATTTTACAATAATTTTTTTAGAGGTTTACTATTTGAGGAATAAATAACCATACATTTAAAAGAAAGCTATTGTTTCAGCTATTTTTACAAAAGCAAATTATGTTCAACAAATTTACTAAATTGCTTTTTAAACTGTTGCTGTTGTCAACATCTGTGAAAAGGCTGACCTCAGCCCTATCCTTTTATGTGTATACTAGACAATATTAGAACATTAGAGGCAATTTTATTGTATTACATGAAATTGCTATTATGTATATGTACCAATCTGATGTAAAACAAAACAATAGCAAAAATAATTATATTCTTTTTGTTTTGGGAAATCTCCATGTTTTTGTTTTTGTTTTTTTTGCTTAGCTACAAATTGCTTTGCTACATCCTAGATGTTTGGGATTCTGACAGAGCATGGTTTTGGTTTCATTATATAAATAAATATTGACTCATGCTTCATTGAATTGTTATGGTAATTTTATACACACTTGCTTCAATTCTGGGACAGCTGGAACCTCAACAAACTGAAAATAGCTTCTTTCACTAAACAATCATGATTTAAATCATTTGATGATAAAGGAACATTCCATTAGTTTATGATTTAATTAATATCTGTCCAAACTGTTCCTCCATTGGCAAGTTAAAATATCTCTTGGGGAGAGCTCAGAGGAGACAGCTGTGCTACACGCATCAAGAAGAAACTGCATGATGGGCAAATGAGGCCCTCAAGGCACATTCCCAGCCATCTCATTTCTGCGTGTCATTCTGCCTCAGAAGTCAAATCATCTGCAGCTCAACCCAGGAAACAGGCAGCATTTCTAGTTAATGTTAGTTTCATGACCCACTATATAAGTGCCAATTGATGTATGCAATCCATTTTTTATAATATATCCTCTAAGTTTTGAAAATGATCTCAGATGTTATATTTTTTGTTTAACTTAATAATCAGTTTTTATTCAAATTGCATCACAATTTATTACTGGGTTTACTGTAACTCTGAAAATGTTTAGTATAGTTTAGCAAAACACAACCTTGTTTTTATGGTGGATTTATTATAAATCATGGCTCTCTGACTTGCAAAGAACTTGATCTACCATCTATGCTGCAGTTATGCTTTTCAGGGATATTCTTTCAGTAACATTGTGCTATTTTCAATAACATGTTGTTCATATTGGTCTAATTGTATGGGAGATGTGATTCTTTTACTTATAAAGTCTCTGTTTTTATTTAAAATGGCATTCAATCTCCTGATTTTCTACCCTGGGCTTATTCCCAAAATGAGCTGAGATTTTCATTTGGCAAACCAAGTAACCACTCCCCAGTTAATCACCTATTGGTTAGTGATTTGCATATTCGTGACGTGTGGTCATTGTAGATTCGAGATATATTAGAGGGATTAATTATGAGCAAATAACTTAACCATAACACACAAACACAGAACTAGCAACATTGATAGACACTATAATAGTGTTTGGAGGGAACACTATTATACAACCTTACCTCTAGAAGCCAGAGTCATATAGATGTTTGGTTTCTGTACACTCTGGAATTGAGAATCTTCTTTTAATCCTTACAAGTCCTTTTAATAACCTCAATATAATAACACAAGCCCAAGTTGTGTGGTGCTCTCCCATTTTGCTCTGTTTGATTCGCTCGCTTTTGTTTCTTGATATACCAAGTGAAGGCGTTGCTTTGTGGATAGTACATTAATTTCGGGGGAGGAAATTGGCCATGTCTCGCCGTGATGCTACGATGACACTCATGTGACTTTGTAAATGGCCCCATTTTTTAAAGAAAAAAGTTAGTTTTTTGTTTGGGAATGCCCATAGTTCATATTGATATTTGTACCTAAATGTTTAACTGGAAGGTTTTTTTCTATGATAGGTGACCAAATAGTCATACACTGACCTGCAATTTTCCCTCTTTATAGTTTTATAAAAATCTCATGGCTTCCTGGAGCAAACAGGAAAAGCACATCACAGTTTAGTTGTTCTGAACAAATTGCTTCAAAGCCAACAGCACAGTGAGATCAGTGCAGTAACTGTCCTGAACTGTGTGTACTTTCATGTTTGTGCCTGTGAGTTAAACACATAGGTTACAGGTATACACCAAAAGTAATTTGGTAAAACCTCAGAATCAAATTTTCTAATAACTCTATTTATTGCTGTATTGCACCAATAGAATGACATCAAACGTACTAGTCTCATTAAAAGTTTTGTTGAAGAAATTTTTGCTATTTTAGATAGTATCACCAATTTAGCTTTGCTTAACTGTAATTGTTTTTACAGTAGACTAGGGTAGTAGGGTGTTCATACACTGAAAAAATACCCTATTGGAACAAAAAAAAACCTCAAATATAGATAAATATAGATCAAGCAGAACAAAATCTGCCAATGGGGTTAGCAAATTTGATTTGTCAAGAATTCCAAAAGTAGCAACAATGCCTAGCTGTCAAAGCAATGGACAAAAACTCTCAAAACAATTTTTTTCAAACTATTTAGAAAGTCCAACTGGATTGAAACAAGTGGTCTTAAAAGTAGACAAATTGTCTTAAAACTGGGTTGTTTTCTCTTTTAATCAATCGTAAGCAGTAAAATTGACAAGAAATTGAAAATCTGGATTAAAAGAAGCATGTATGTCCCTAAATGAAGTCAAATTATGAGTTGATTCATTCTAAAAAACAATGTAAACTATAATTTTAAGAAAAATAACACCACTAAATGAAGGTTTGTGCTTAATTCTACTACATAAAATGTGGTATATTCTTAAAACTAGACATTTCAGGGATTCTAATTTTCTTACACCATTGTCAGATATTTTACTTTATCTAAGAAGATTTGAACTACATGTAAGATTAAATTTTCTTGTTCCAAGATGAGTGTTTTTTATCGATATTTATCATTGAAATCTTAAAACAAAGATCACATTAACTTGAAATATGAATGTTGATTAAAAACTTCTTGTTTTAAGATCAAAATCAATACAAGTTTCTACTAAAAAAAATGCTCATAACTAGCATTTTTTTCCTAAAGATTATTTGTCATACTTTCTCAAAATAAGCTAAATAATCGATACCCTGAAAGTTTAAACTAGATCATTCTTCCTAAAATATAAATAAAAAGATTTTTCAATCTAAATTTAAGAATTTACAGCTTTGCTTAGATTCAGTTTTTTTTTTTTTTTGCAGTGTAGAACTTAATTAGCTATTTCCTTTGAACCAATTCATTGTGAGACTGTATAAAATAGTAAATATTGAAATTATTCACATTAACTTAATTAAGACCCAGTGGCCATGCTGAAGGCTGTGGGAATGTGGAGTAGGCATCTACTGAACCTAACTATTTATTTCGACCCCCACTGATGGCAGTTGAATCGTGTGAGAAAACAAAGTCTCCAACTCTAACTTTTCATGCCAATGCTACACTATTCATCATATTGTCATTTGGGACTTTCTGTCTGCTGCACTCATTTGTATCCCCAAATGGCCTGTGCTTTGATAGATGCTACTGGTGGCCTTGTGTCAAATAGCAATAGCTGTGTCCTCAGAGGAACTTGCTTGAAGTCATTTTATTGTTTCACTGGCCTATTCACAACCCATGTTCCTATATCAATCTACCTGCGCTGTGCACTGACACATGCACCTACAGATATCCGCTTACACAGATAGAGAGAGTGAGAGACAGAGATTCTGACACTTAAGTGCCATTGTGGCACATGTATCACACTAACATCAATGGGCGGCTGCAGATTTAAAGCAAAACAATCAGCTTTCTTTTGGGCCATTGTGCAAAAACATTAAAAAGCAATTTGCCAGCAAGGCAATCGAGCGAACATGCCATTGTAGCGACCTGACATCCGTCCTCCTGTGGATTGTTAGAGCTGTTCACAGGTTGGGAAGGCATTGTCTCTCAGGGCATGGACAGACAGATCCCTTTGTGAAAGGACATCGGTTGCAATTGATAAATCCTGTGACTGAAAATTATGAGTCATAATTCCAGTCATTGTGTTACATGAGAGAGAGAGATTAAGCACTATTATGGTAGTTTTTTGTCAAATTTATACAACTAGAGGTGGGTAGAGAATCCGTTGTGAAAATATTTACTCAAGTAAGGGTAATAGCACTTACCAAATGATTTATTTGAGTAAGAGTAAAAAAGTACCTAGTTACTAGTTAGATTACTAGATTACTTTTGTTTAGATTACTTTTGTTTAGGGTGTCAATTGCAAACAAATAGTCAATTGGGATACACACAACGAAAAGATGTGTTGCATCTCTAAAATTACATTTTACAGAATATGTGCATTGTGAAATCCACATTGATATGCACAGGTCTCCTACGTCTGCATGCATAATGTCTGTGCCTGCATGACATCATCGCACAACAATGTAGTCGAGGATGGTCTCGATCTGCCACCATTGACTGGAGTAGATGGCAAATTCTTGTGCATCAGCCTCAACATTTCAGGAGACTTGCTAATGTCAAAAATAGCATGCATTTAGATTTATTTCCATGATAGTAGTAATGGGAGAGTGCAGCTAAAATGTAACTAAGATGTAACACAGATGTAACTAAGTAAAAGTACAGAAATTTCACAAAATATTTACTTGAGTAAAAGTACACATTTTTAAAAGTATTCAAAGAATACTACTTACCCAAAAAGTTTTACTAAGTAAATGTAACTAGTTACTACACACCTATGTATTCAAAAAACAAACATAAGTACCTTAACCTTTCTCTTGTGTTTGGGTCAGTCAGTTTTATATTTTAAATATGTAAAATAATCACATATATTTGTTTATTGAATCAAGGCTTTTTGACTGTCATTAACCTTATTTTTAACAAAACAAAGAAAAGCAGTCACTGTGATAGGCAGTTCCTTTCCGAATCATGGGATTCTCATTTTGCATGGTTTTCTAGTATACCTGCATGAACACAAAACAATAGCAGGCATGTCTAGACATGTGAGGTGAATTCAATCATTTGAGTGGCCATTTAAATAGCAGAATCCAATGGATATACTGACAAATGTTACTGATGTTTCCTGATAATGTGCACTACAATATGTGAAGAAGTGAATATAGTGGTGCAGCTCTTGCAATAAATAATTTTTATGTTAATTACCCATAGTGCATTTGGTACATTTCTAAATAGCATATTTTTTCTACATGCACACCCATTCGGGCAATGCAACAATCTCAAGCTCTTATTAAAGCATTAGTAAAGAATTCACAATATATAGGTATTCTTAAAAAAAACATTTATTTTTGACCAAACTGAATGGCTACCCCATTGAAATGCAATTCATTCAGACATTATAGTAAACTTTTATGTAAAAAGTGGGGTTCCTGATGCCAAAACAAGTAGCTTTGAGAGAAAGCAATTATTCTTTTATTTTTTTTACTTAATTTCTGTGTTGATTGTGCTTTTTGAAATGGGTTAATCAACCACTTTATTTTGACAATCATCACCATAAATGTAGCCACAGTTAATGCATCTTACTTATGAAGTAGACTGTAGTGAGTTTCACTGATGTGTTGTCAAGACACTACTGATGTGAGGAGACAACACCGTCAGCTTTCATCAGCAGCTGAACTTTGATGACCGTTTGATGTCAAGGCCATGATGCTTTCTTGTTCGAAAATACCCACCTACAGCCGACTTTCTTATCTTATTTACATTATATTCAATTCCACTCTAATAATTGTTGTCCTTTACAAGGTTGCAGACTTTAGAAATATTTTAATTACATTTTAAATTTTTTATAGTGGTGGAAAGTAAACACTTCAAAAGACAACATAAAAAACTAAATCAGCCAAAAGAAAAACTATTCAAATGGAGGGTAATTGGTCTTTGAGAACTTTTTTTTTAGAGCAACGGAATATTTAAACATTATGATTAATATACATGTTATAATATTTATCTTGCAGAAAGTCCAAAGTCCTATTACAATAGAAATCAATACATAACTGATCATTTACAGGGTGAGGATATCTTCATTTGTATCGCATGTTTTGGTCTTTGAACAACAAATATAATTAAATAAAACAGCTCAATGGCCTTGGCACCTCACACTAAACTATCATGATTGCACTCATCTAAAATAGAAAAAGGTAGCGCTGACTGAAAATATAAGCACAGTAAAACCGCATCGTATCTATGAAAATAACTTTTGTTTTAGGATATCCCTGCCCAAAAGTGTGTTTTGGCTTGCCAGAAGTTGAAAAGCTGTGTGGAAATGCACGGAATTTCTGTGTGCCAAGGAGCAAAACCTATCAGGGTTGCAGTGTTCCCGTGCAAGGAAAAAGGGGTACATGGTTTGTTTTGGGGTGCACAACCATTTAAGGTGATTTAAAGACTGTGTTTACAATAAATAATGAGTTTTGAAGGTTATTAAAGGTGCTGGGATAGTCTTGAGGGTTCAATATTTGTTTAAAAACGGGCAAAATTTAAAAGAGGCATGATATGATCTTTTATGTTTAAAGCCAACTTGGCAGAAGCTTCGGTCAATCATGGGCCAAGTGTGGCTTTTTAGGATAACCAGGACTTGATCTTGTCATGTATCGCAACGGTCCCCAGAATTTTTTGTGCCAGGGACTAGTTTTATGTCTGACAATGTTATCACAGAACGGTTTTTAAGGTGTAGTGGAAAAATATAAATAAATAATGTAATACAACCTGCATGTAAACTGTGGTATTTTCTAAATATAATAATAAAGGTGAATCCACTCTACCTGTTATAATGGAGGTTTATTTTGTAGTTTTTGGGATTGCTGTGTGGTTTTTACATTGATTTCAGGTGTGGCTGTTAAGGCTGATTGCATCCACCTGAGCTTGTTGGATACTTCTGGATATAAGCGGTGGATCTGCAGTTAGCCGTTGCCAGTTCGTTGATCTAAATCATAGCAAGCCACCAGCCACAAGCAAGGCTAGCAGACCCTGGAGGACTTTTGGCCTAACCAGCAACCAGAAATCTGTTGAGTTTTGATTTTCCACTCTAGGAGAGTGCAGTTTTCAGTTTTTGGAATTTTCCCATCGTTTGTTCTTTTTTTTATTAAAAGGAGTTTTTCTATATACCTTTTTCTGAGTCGTCGCTTGCATTTGGGTTCACCCATTTTCCCACCTTAACAGAATGAACTGGCCACAAGTATGAACCCAGCAGAGACCGATTCATTTCAGAAAGCGCTAGCAAGTCATGGATCCCTTTTGGGTAATCATGACCAACAATTAAGACAGCTGTTGGATAACAGTCAGATGATGGCTCAGCAAATATCTCAGCTCTGTGAGCAATTAACTAAACTGTCTTCGGGACTCAGTTCACAGGCGGTGTCGACGCACTCTACCATGGCGGATGGTCCACCAACCTCTTCAGTCCCGAAAGATATTTATGTTCCGGATCCTGAGCCATACTCAGGCGACCTGGGTAAATGCAAGTCCTTCCTTTTTCAATGCTCCTTGGTTATCGATCAGAAGACTCAGACTTACCACTCAGAGACTGCCAAAGTGTCCTTCATTTTGGGGTTACTTTGGGGCAAGGCTTTGGCATGGGCTACTGCATTATGGGAACAGAAGGACCCAGCACTAAACTCCTTTGCCTCTTTCACTTCAGAGTTAAAGAAGGTGTTCGATCATCCAGTCCTGGGCAGAGAGGCTTCAAAGCAGTTGCTCTCACTTCATCAAGGGCAGAGAAGTGCAGCTGAATATTCTGTTGATTTTCGTATCCTTGCAGCAGAATCTGGTTGGGATGACGTAGCTCTTCGAGAGGTCTTCATCCGGGGACTCCAAGATCAACTTAGGGATGAACTGGCAGTTCGAGAACCATGTCACTCTCTGGATGCTCTAATTTCACTTTCCATCAGCATTGATAACCGCCTCAGAGAGCGTCGTAGGGAAAAGACCAAGCGTTCTTATCCCTTATTGTCCAATACAGCAAGCCTACTGAGGGTTTGGTATGCTCCAGAGATTTCTGCTGCTCCATTATCCTTAAGCTCTCTCTCTCCCCAGGAGGAACCCATGCAATTGGGCCGTACCCGTTTATCCCCTGACGAACGCCAGCGACGAATCCAAGCTAAGGTTTGCCTGTACTGTGCAGAGAGGGGGCATTATTTGAAATCTTGTCCTGTTCGACCAAAAGAGTGGGCTCAACCGTAAAGGAGGAGTGTCGGGTGAGCCAGACTTCATTTTCCTCCTCTTCCCCCCATCGTTTGTCTATACCTTGTTCTTTGATTATCAGGCAGAAAAACCATGCTCTTCAGGCCCTGGTTGATTCAGGGGCAGAAGATAACTTTCTTGATTCCAGTCTTGCCTCAAAATTGAAGATTCCCATTGAGAAGTTGGAGAAATTCATTTCTGCCACTGCATTGGATGGAAGTTTCCTTGCACAGATAACCCATCGAACCATTCCTGTGTTATTTCTATTATCTGGAAACCATCAAGAATATATTCAATTCCATTTAATTTCTTCTCCTGCTACACAAATTGTACTTGGTCATACTTGGTTAAAACGTCACAATCCTCAGATTGATTGGGTCCATGGACGAATAACTGGTTGGAGTGTTTCTTGTCACTCATCTTGTTTGCTCTCTGCGATTCCTCCAGCAAAAGATGTAATGCCAATCCCAGAACCAAAAAACTTGGATTTAATGTCTGTCCCTTCCCAATATCATGATCTTAATCAAGTTTTTAGCAAAGACCAGGCCTTCTCCCTGCCTCCCCCCCGACCGTATGATTGTGCAATTGACCTTCTTCCAGGAGTGCCCTTGCCCACCAGCCGTTTGTTTAATCTCTCCCATCCGGAAAGAGAAGCTATGGAAAAGTATATTCAGGAGTCCTTATCTGCAGGTCTCATAAGACCGTCCTCCTCTCCACTGGGTGCAGGATTTTTCTTTGTTGACAAGAAAGACAAATCTCTTCGGCCTTGCATCGATTACCGTGGCCTTAACCACATTACTGTCAAAAACAAGTACCCTCTGCACTTATCAATTCCGCTTTTGATCTACTTCAAGGGAGCGAAGGTTTTCACCAAGTTGGACTTAAGGAATGCCTATCATCTTGTCAGAATCAAGGAGGGCGATGAATGGAAGACTGCCTTCAACACACCCCTTGGACATTTTGAATATCTGGTCATGCCCTTTGGACTTACAAATGCTCCTGCTGTCTTTCAGGCTCTAGTGAACGATGTTTTACGTGATTTTTTGAACCGGTTCCTGTTTGTTTATCTCGATGACATTTTAATTTTTTCTAACAACCTGTCTGAACACATTCTCCATGTTCGTCAAGTTCTCCAGCGACTTCTGGAGAACAAGCTTTTTGTCAAGATGGAAAAGTGTGAGTTCCATGTGTCTTCGGTCAAGTTTCTCGGATTCATCATTGAGGATGGAAAGGTCCGGGCAGACCCAGAGAAGATCCAAGCAGTAGTTCAATGGCCACTTCCTAGTAATCTCAAACAACTACAACGTTTTCTGGGATTTTCCAATTTCTACAGGAGATTCATAAGAGATTATAGTCGGATAGCTTCTCCCCTTACTCGCATGACATCACCTTTGATTCCTTTCAAGTGGACTGAAGAAGCGGACAAAGCCTTTCAGAAGCTAAAGGACCTCTTTACCTCTGCCCCTATTCTGATTCCTCCTGATCTTTCCCATCAATTCATCGTCGAGGTGGATGCTTCGGAGACTGGAGTGGGGGCCATCCTATCACAAAGATCGCAATCAGATCATAAGCTTCATCCCTGTGCCTACTTTTCGCGGCGGCTATCCAAAGCAGAGAGGAACTATGATGTTGGAAATCGGGAATTGTTGGCTGTAAAATTAGCCCTAGAAGAGTGGAGACATTGGCTGGAAGGCAGTGAAAAGCCATTCATAGTCTGGACTGATCACAAGAACCTAGCTTACATTCAATCCGCCAGACGATTAAATGCTCGCCAAGCAAGGTGGTCCTTATATTTTGGCCGTTTCAATTTTACCATCACCTATCGCCCTGGCTCTAAAAACATCAAACCCGATGCCCTTTCCCGGCAGTTTAATCTTGAAGACACCTCCACTAATCCGGACACAATTCTTCCATCTTCCTTTGTTGTTGGTGTCCTCAATTGGGAGATCGAGAAGACAATCAAAGAGGCTCAACAAGAACAACCTGATCCAAGAGATGGGGCACCTGACCGGCTGTTTGTCCCTAATTCTGCACGTTCTAAGGTCTTCCAATGGGTGCATGACTCCCATCTTTTCTGCCATCCAGGTATCAATCGTACTCTTCATCTTCTGAAAAGACACTTTTGGTGGCCAACTTTGGACAAGGACACTAGGGAATATGTGGGAGCTTGCAGAACATGTTCTCAAGGCAAGACTACTCATCGTCCCCCTGAAGGTCAGCTTCATCCTTTAACTATCCCGAGTCGTCCTTGGTCCCATATTGCCTTAGACTTTGTCACTGGATTGCCCCCATCCCAAGGCAACACTACTATTCTAACTATAGTGGATAGATTTTCTAAATCTGCCCATTTTGTGGCCTTACCCAAACTACCATCAGCTACGGAGACGGCGAATCTTCTAGTGCAACATGTGTTTCGAATTCATGGTATTCCGTTTGACATTGTCTCTGACCGTGGGCCGCAATTTACCTCTCAAGTTTGGCAAGCTTTCTGCAAGGCACTAGGAGCAACTGTAAGTCTGTCATCTGGATTCCATCCTCAGTCCAATGGACAATCAGAGAGGACAAACCAGGAACTCGAAGAAATGCTGCGCTGCATCTCTGCCAAGGATCAAACTAACTGGAGCACAAACCTACCCTGGGTGGAATATGCCCATAACTCCCTCCCTAGTTCAGCTACTGGCAGGTCGCCTTTTGAGTGTGTTTTGGGATACACCCCTCCGTTATTCCCGAGGGATGAATTGGAAATTGCAGTTC
The DNA here is from genome assembly GCA_900490495.1 of Danionella dracula. NCBI lineage: Eukaryota > Metazoa > Chordata > Actinopteri > Cypriniformes > Danionidae > Danionella > Danionella dracula. The sequence goes on from UELW01000578.1 coordinate 2,368,177, forward strand.
CTTCAGTCCACTCCCACATTCGACGCTGTCGTAGAGTTTGGAAGTTGACTCGGTCAGCCCTGTTGAAGACTTCAAAGCGTAATCGAATGACTGCGGACCGCCATCGCATTTCCTCCCCTGTTTATCAACCAGGTCAAATGGTTTGGTTGTCCTCTAGAAACATTCCTCTGAAGACAGAATCCAGGAAACTTTCTCCACGTTTTCTTGGACCTTTTCAAATACTACGTAGAATCAATCCTGTAGTGATGAGGTTGAAATTACCCAAGTCTATGAAAATTCACCCATCATTCCACGTATCCCAACTCAAGCAAGTAAAAGAGAGCAATTTGAATTCACCTACCAAACCCCCTCCCCCACCCCAGATGTTGAACAATGACCCAGTCTATGCTGTCAGAAAGATATTGGATGTCAAGAGACAGGGAAGAGGTCTTCGGTATCTCATCGATTGGGAGGGATATGGACCTGAAGAACGATCTTGGGTTCCTCGCTCCTTTATTTTAGACCCTTCCCTCATCAGGGAGTTTCATCAAAACAACCCTCATAAGAACCCTTGATCGCCAAGAGGCTCTCATAAAGGGGGGGGGTACTGTTATAATGGAGGTTTATTTTGTAGTTTTTGGGATTGCTGTGTGGTTTTTACATTGATTTCAGGTGTGGCTGTTAAGGCTGATTGCATCCACCTGAGCTTGTTGGATACTTCTGGATATAAGCGGTGGATCTGCAGTTAGCCGTTGCCAGTTCGTTGATCTAAATCATAGCAAGCCACCAGCCACAAGCAAGGCTAGCAGACCCTGGAGGACTTTTGGCCTAACCAGCAACCAGAAATCTGTTGAGTTTTGATTTTCCACTCTAGGAGAGTGCAGTTTTCAGTTTTTGGAATTTTCCCATCGTTTGTTCTTTTTTTTATTAAAAGGAGTTTTTCTATATACCTTTTTCTGAGTCGTCGCTTGCATTTGGGTTCACCCATTTTCCCACCATTTACCTGTTGGGCCTTTTCCCCTTCGGAAAGAAACTTTCCAAAGATGTTTGTGTTTTACTCATTTTGCTAAGTCCTGGGCTTCATTTCAGCCATAACCTGCGTCTCGTGACCGAGAAGAGCGCCTTAACCTGTGTCAAAAGTGACAGACGGATGAGAATCGGGTAATTATTTAAATTTTTGAAAAGATTGTTCAGATTCCGAAATAAGTTATTTATTCTTTCTGTGCGGAACGGTACCAAATGACCCGGCCCGGGGGTGGGACCGCTGATGTATAGCATTTCATTGTGGTTTATTTCACTTAATTTAATTTTTATTCATATTTCATTTTTTGGACCAACCAAAATTAGTTGAGTACATCAGAGCTAGGCAAACAAAAACTTCTGTGGGAAGTAAGTTTATGAATTGTAATTTCTTTATGTATAAACATTATATAGTAGGTGAGGTTGAACAATAAATCATCTTTATTAGAAAATGAATATGTACAGTAGCAAATTGACAGCTGTGTTTAACAAACCTTATGTCTGTGTAAAAGTACTGAATGGAATTAAAATTAGTTCTCCTTCAGGTTTTGAGATTGAAACTTTAAATACAGAATGTATAAATGAAGGTTAATTTTGTTTTCATTGCCTTAAGCAGTGACATTATTGATAGCTTTAAGTGTTTATTTAGTTTGAGTTATCCTCTGACGGGCTAATCAATTAGTGTATAGCTAACATAAAATTGCTTGTCACCTTACTTCACCCCAGCAGATCCAAACCGGGAGGCAGGACACTAAGGCCTGATTACACCTAATCGCTTCTTCCATTAGCTGTGTCAAACTTAATCAAATTAAATGTGTGTTACTGTCTTTTAGCCGATAGCAGCTTACGATAGACAAGACACACTGAAGGCTTGCAGCTCATGCTACAGAAAATGGCTGAAAGAAAACAGTAGACTGCACATATATGAGAGAGAGAGAGAGAGAGAGAGAGAGAGAGAGAGAGAGAGAGAGAGAGAGAGAGAGAGAGAGAGAGAGAGAGAGATGAGGAGAGAGAGAGAGAGAGAGAGGAGAGAGAGATGCAGAGAGAGGAGAGAGAGAGAGAGAGGAGAGAGAGAGAGAGAGAGAGAGAGAGAGAGAGAGAGAGTGTTAGTGGGGGTTCTTTTTTATTTCATATCTGTGGCTGCATTACACTGAAGTGCAGCCCTATGCAGGATAATTACCAGACTGTTTTGCGTGGTTGGTGATAATGTTGCCCGAGGGGAGCCTCGGGTGCACCTGCTTTTAAGTCAGCCCAGTTGCTTACTATTTCCCCAACCTCAACACTTTGACTCAGGGAGAAGTTTGGCAGCTTTTATTTTCATTTCTTTTGGTCCTAGGGTGTGTTCCTAGTAGCTTGTGTTAAATATTTTAATTTGTGTGCTATTTGAATTATTTATAAATTTTTATTTCTCTACATTTTGTTTGTACCATGCAGTGGTGGGCAGTAACCAAGTAAATGTAATTTGTTACTGCACTTAAGTAGCTTTTTCAATTATCTGTACTTTAGTGAAATATTTTGATTTGAGGAGACTTTTTACTTCACTTCAATTTCTACATAATTTCAAAATCAAATATCTTACTTTTTATTCAACTACATTTTCCAAAATGAGTCGTTCCTTTTTATTTATGAGTGGATAAAAAAAGTAATTGGTCAAACATGCACGAGCCACCAATCAGTGTGCAGCGCATGCTCTGTGTTGAATGGTTTTGGTTGTCGCTTGGTGGTATTCTACTTGCTCGAATGCAGATCAGTGTCAGTTCAATAGCAGTGTTTATAAGAGCTCCTGTGCCTTCATAAATGATGGCAGAAACTCCCGACTATTATTTGCCACGACACCTGTGGCCTTTTATGTGCAATTTTTAGAAAGTCTTAAAAAGTAGAAAAACTCCGTCTGCCAAGGCACTGTCAACATCTCTTTACTCATGTTTTAATTTTTTTTTGAAAAAGTATCGGATTATTTTTCTCGTGTTTAAAATCGTATTTTGGGCTGGAAATTTTGTTTTCAAAAGTGGGCTGGACTAACATAGTTCTTATTCCTGATTGGTCCAACCACTCTGTAAATGTCTTTGGCATTTGGTATTACATATAGTTTGTCTTTGGCATTACACATGCCAATGTGCCAATGTCTTTGGCATTACACAAATTTTGCCACAATAAATGTCACAAAGCAGGAAAAGTATGTGATTAATACAATAAATGCAGTCCATGGGATTTAATAGTACACTTTCATTCAGCTTGTCAGTTTAAGCTAAATACTGTAATCATATATGCTTTAGGGTTAAGTGTCAAAATCTTTTTACATATTGTTTAAGCAAGAATAAATAATAAATATAAATAACAAAAAAAAACATTTTTATATAATAGATAATATTCGATACTTACGTACATTTTAAAACAAACCCTTTAGTACTTTTCTTTCTCTCGCTCTCTCTCTCACTCTCTCTCTCCAAGTGAAAACCTGGGAAATGCTGTTTGAAAATATGAGCAGAATCATTTCTAAGTGCTGCAATGTTCGGAGATTTAAATGGGGATTTTGTTAGAATTATGAATAGAACTTGCAACACAAAATCCTTGTCACTGAAATGTTGCAAGTTTCTGTAACGATGACCTTTTTAATACTAAGCATCTGAATTTGGTCTCAAAGAGGGTGTGTTTTTTTTCAGATGACCAAGAATACTGTGGTGTAAGCACAACTGAAGGTGTATTGAGTCTGTACACAGCACATCCATGTGGTTGAGGAACATAATCATATCAGAGGCCTGTGGGGAAAAGGAGGGGAAGAGCTTGTGAAGGAGGAGAAGGAATCATGAAATTAGATGCAGCTCTGGGGAGAAGTGAGAGATTTATGGAAGAGAGAGAGGTATGAGCTTTACCCTTTTAAAGTGTGTGTGCTTGTGCATTTGGGTGCTCATGTGGGTGTGTGTACAGATTTATGTGTCCCCAGGCAAACGAGTGTGTGAAGTGTAACAGCAGACAGTAAAAGCTCTTTCGCTCACATAGTCTTTTTTTTTTACTATTGTGACTTTAAACAACCTCTTTTTAAAGCTCCTAGAATGAACTATATTTCTGTTCCAAGTTCAAAATTCTTTTTTAAATATTTCTGGAAACACTCGTTTTCTCATATGCATATACTCTCGTAAATAATTGATTAGTATGCATTTCATGTTGCTATTCCTCCAAACTGTAGTACAGAGCCTTAAATGCTTTCGCATGAACTGTTTTATATGATGTATGTTGGTAGTCACATTATGTTTGGGAATGGAACATGAGGGAGATGGGAATTATTCATTTCATTACTGATACTTAGATGGAATGCTTGAAATTCTGTAGAAATTCATGAATCATGCAAACCAAATTAAGAGGACAATTAAACGTGAGCATTCACACACTGCAGAAGATGGAAAATTAACATTGCTGGTGTAGATCTATAAAACATTCCAGAGTGATAAATGTAACCCACTAGTCAGTTTAAATTATTCTTTTAATTACTTTTTAATATTTTTATTTATTTTCGGCTAAAACTAACACTAGAAATGTTATGGTTAAAAAACATGTAGTAAAAAAAAATTGTGTTTTTTACCAACAGATGTATTTACTCCTCAAAACAAAAATCCCAGGGTTAGCTATAGCCAGTACTTCAAATTATCACTAAAAGGTGTGTTAATTTAACTGACATTGTGCTTTGTTTAACAATGGAGTAGTGCTTGTATAGGTCCACACTAGTGCTGTTTATTTAACTTGCTCCGTCCATCCTTCTATCCAATTTTAAAAACTATTAAAGATCAGCCTGTTTATACAATATAAACAGTTGCTTGTTTCTTTCAGTATTTGACTCTGTGTAATAGCTTTCCCGTGTTACTAAAATTATACATTCTCACCAATTTACTCCTTCATTATATTTTTCTCCTTTATTATTTTCCTTGCTTTTTATTTTCTTGCATTTTACATTAATGGTCAAGTTTTGCTTTGGATGAACTCAACCAAGACCAGTGTAATCACATAGGTGAGAATTTTTGTCAGAGACAAACAAGGTCATTTACTGCACTGTGTCAATCAAAGATAACAATGGCTCGTATGCAAAACAAACTATGAATGCAATTAAATTTGAGGTGAAAAAACTAAACAAATACAATCTGATGCAAAGCAACATTAAATCAACAATCTGATCGTTTTTTTTTTTACATTGTGTGTTTAAATAAGCTTCTCATGCATTGTCAAACTAAGTAATTTATTTTACATACAGGACAGGACAAAGAAATATTATTTATTATTCCAGAGAAAGACTGTCACAATATTTACTCTTCGATGTATGGTCTCTGGGGAAATCCAGAGCTGACTGCTGAGTTTTCCATCTGTGGAATGATATTAAAATCTGCACAGCAGTAAAACAAACTGAAAGCTGCCTAAAATAGTGTACATTTTGATAATGGAATCTTGTGGACAAAGAAATCTGTCTTACTGGGGGAGGCTTTATCTTTTGATGGCCAGACTATTGCATGCTGGTATGGATTTAGACATACAGACAAAACAAGACAGTGCAAGGGGTGGGCATGATTGTGGGGGGATCTTTATCTGTAGCATCAGCAGGTCATTTAAGTGCACTAGCTTGTTTCATTAGTCTGTTTTGTAATGACACTCCCTGATTCCCATCTTGTCCCACATTGATTTATGACTAGGGCATTTGGGAGTTTGCTGAAATTCCTACCTCTACTGCTTAAATAAGATAAGCAGCACAGTTTTAGTGATTGGGAAGATGCCACCTAGAATTAGTTTTATTTTTAGTTGTTTGTGTGTAAAGTTGGATAGATGTAGCCTATGAAATTAAAACTTTAGGAAAGGTCAAATTTCAGCGGAATTAGTTTGTCAAGAATTGTTTGATGATACAAATATACTTTTTTTAGGGTGTATGCCACAACAAATGCCAAATGGCTTTCCATCCTTTTTTTCTGCTGCAAAATGCTGCTGTAGTGAGAAATTTTACCTAATCGTAAAAGCACAAAGTTTTTTTTAATGCACAACTTAAGATCTAACTGAAGTTGCTGTTGTCACATGTCAGGAATGCTACGTCACTCTAGATCAAGAACAAAAAAAAAACAGCGTGAAAGTGTACTGCTGAAGAGGGATACCACTGATTGTTCATAAAAAAACAAGATAATTAATTTATTTTTCATTTAATTTGTTTGTACACTTGCTCAAATGTCAACAATGTAGAGTTATAGTTAATTGTATGCAACCAAGGCGTCACGGTGGCGCAGTGGGTAGCACGGTCGTCTCACAGCAAGAAGGTTGCTGGTTCGAGCCTCGGCTGGGTCGGTTGGCATTTCTGTGTGGAGTTTGCATGTTCTCCCCGTGATCGCGTGGGTTTTCTCCAGGTGCTCCGGTTTCCCCACAAGTCCAAAGACATGCGGTATAAGTGAATTGAGTAAGAACGATTGTCCATAGTGTTAATTGTCCATAGTGTGTGAATGTTTCCCAGCGATGGGTTGTGGCTGGAAGGCCATCTGCCACGTAAAACATATGCAGAGAGTTGGCGGTTCATTCCGCTGTGGCGACCCAGAAAGGGAAGAAAGCCGACATGAAGATGAATGAATGTATGCAACCAGGTGTTGAAAGAAAAGGTCCAGTCCAAAACAAAACCAGCTGATTGACTCAAATTCTATTGCTTGAAAAAGACATACTCTTGTCATGGCAAAATTGTCACTGCAACAAGAAAAGGTAATTCTACTGCATTAATCAGATCTCTCCCAGACATTTAAAACAGTTAAAGGTGTCAGATTAAGATCACAATGAAATATGACAGTAGAGGTCACCCTGCTAAGCACCCTGGTACAGAGTCAATAATGAACTCCTGAATGAAGATTGTGCAAGTCTTCTAGTATCAGTATACCACTTGAAAGAAATCCAGATAGTTTAGAAATCCATATAGTTTAGAAATCCAGATTTCTCTCTTGGGGTCATTGTTACTGTTGATAGCTGTATTGAACTTTGTTTCATCACATTAATGTGGTAAATAATTGTTTTGTCTTTTAATTCAATCTTTGAGATTAAGATAAAACACTCTGACTTTTTCTTTCATTCAGAATGTTTGTGTGTCTGCTATAATAGTAGGTGTGTTTTAGAACCATGGTCAGGGGAGATGCAGATGCACATTGTTCACAGATAGATCCGCTGGAAGCAGCAGGAGTGTGGTGAGGAGCTCAGGAAGGAAATAACTAGTAAAGCCTCTATTGACATTGACTAAGGCTGAGCACGGCCTTGCCGGTAACTTGGGACCATCTTGTGTGTCTCTCCGTGTCCTGCAGATATTCCCGGCTAAGTATTAGCTCACCTCAGTGTCCACTGGAAACACAAGAGCGCAGCCTTCATTTACTCTAGTTCTCTTGTGCCACAAAACTTGAGGATTAGTTCCCCGATGGATTCTGCAGCCTTTTTAAGATTTTACTTTATTGCATCTCACTGTGAACCCACTTACAGGATACTGGTTGCCAGTAAGAAGGTGCAAGAGAGCACTATGACAGAGGAAAATAATCCACTACAGTCCTATGGTGTAAAACACTAAGTAAAAAAATAAATAAAAAAATTACTGATACAAGTCACATTTGCATTTTTAAAGCAAGTTTTGAATTTTTTATTATTTAATCTTGCTTTATTAATCCTAACTTATAACATTACATTAAACTCGATATACATCACCATTTTGTAAAATTCTATTGAATTAGCTCTGGGAAAAGATAATTGGCTGTACATCAAGTGTAGAGAGAGAAAAATTAAAACTGCTTTAACAAAAATCGTCCCTTGGGGGCTTTTCATTTACAGTTTTCTAATGCGGAGAGACAAAAAGAATTGGCCAAACATTAGCAAGGCTATGCTTTGCTCATTAAAATTCTGGATATGTCACAGTTTCATTTAACATAAAGATAATATTTAGTCTCATTACGTGAATGTAGGCCAGATTCTTTTAGAGTGAATTAGTTGAGCCATCACTCATCTTCGCCACCTACAAGAGGCATAATGCTAATGGCCTCGGGAACTCTGAATTACATGCTCTTCACGGAACATTTGAGTGTGCAGGGGAAGCTTTATTAAAGAATACTATTACTACTACTACTACTACAACTACTACTACTACCGATACAACTACAATAAAAATATACATACATTTAATTGTGCATTTTGAAAATAAAAGAAGGTAATTCCTTGCTCCTATAAATCAGGCTTAAGTTTGGGATCTGTGATAATAATTATTTTATTTTCAACCTGATACCAAGTATTTTCAAATCATGTACTGTTGATGCCAAAATCATTACTTTTTTCAATTGATGTTTAATTTGTAAATTATAAGTAGGTAATAAACCACAACAAAAATGAAATAGATTGGTCTTGTTATTACTCAATCCACTTTTTTCTTACCATTTTTATTTCCAATTGTTTTATATCCTGTATTCAATCAATCAATCAATCAATCAGTTTTTATATAGCGCTTCTTTAGCATTTGCTTTCAAAGCAGCTTCACAAAGTCCTTGTGAGGCACGTCAGGCAGAGCAGACAGGAGTTCCCTCTGTGAGGGGACTCTCGCTGACTGAGGCAGGCGCTAATCACCTCCCCAGCATAAAGAATATACAAACTTAAAATCCATCGATGAACGGTTCGCCGGACAGGACCTGAAAAAACAAAACAAAAAAACAAACAAAGACAAAACAGGAACTAACAAATTGAGAAAACGGTTAGTAAACTATAACACAGACAACAAACAAGTGATCAGCATCAGCTGCAGGAGAAGAGATAAATAATGAGGATAGGTTAGAGAGGAACATTGAACCACATTGTTTTTTCAAACAGTTTGTATGTATATGCTGCTCAGACACCAGATCTGTTTAGACAAATACCAAGAGATAATTATTGGAATGCCAGTTTAAACGGATATGTTTTTAATTTAGTTTTGAAATCTGTGAGCGTAGCTGAGCTGCGGACAACATCCGGGAGTTTATTCCAGAGCTTCGGGGCTCTGTATGAGAGCGCTCTTCCACCTCTTGTGGATTTACTAACCTTCGGTACAATCAATAGTCCTGCTTCTTGTGATCGGAGAGAGCGAGCTGAAATATATTGTGAGAGGTGACTGCTCAGGTAGGTCAGAGCCAAGCCATTCAGCACCTTAAAGGCAAGGAGCAGAATCTTGTAGTTAATGCGATATTGTACAGGAAGCCAATGAAGAGAGCACAACACCGGTGTAATGTAATCATATTTCTTTGTTCTTGTGAGAACTGTAGCTGCTGCGTTCTGGACTAACTGTAATTTTTGTAGCGTGGTGGCCGAACAGCCGGCTAACAGAGCATTACAATAATCCATTCTGGAGGTCATGAAAGCATGCACTAATTTTTCTGCATCTACGATAGACAGCATGTTCCGCACTTTAGCAATATTCCTGAGGTGAAAGAAAGCAGTCTGAGTAACATAAGAGATATGGTTCTTAAACGTCAGTTCACTATCTATAATAACGGCAAGATTTTTAACTGTAGTGGAAAAATTAGCAGTGTGTCCCCCCCGTGTCCATATGTAAAGCAGAGAGATTCTGTAATTGCTTTATAGAGCCAATAAGTAATATTTGTGTTTTATCTGGATTTAGCATAAGGAATATTCAATGACATGTTGTAAAAAATATATATACCATACCATAACAAGGGAATGATTACATTGATAATCATCACAGAATGTTACAGTATGTTGTTCGTGACAAAGCGGAAGCTGATGTAGCGTAACGTTCTGTGCCATAGACATTCCAAATGGTACCTACTGCAGAGTCAAATACAAGAATGTTTGTAAGTTTTCTCCCCAATACACCTCACTGTCACACCCAGCACCTGCACCGACACCCCTCAAGATCCAATTGCACCTATCCAATCCCGAGAACCATCACCCGTGTACTAATCACCCGCACCTGTGTCCTTCAATCACACCACCACTATAAATACTCACCCAGTTCACTCCGTCCTTGTCCCGGATCAAGGTTACCAGAGACTCACCACTCCTGAACCTTCTCTTGTATCATCTGTCTGAACCTGTCTGTCCATTCTGGGAAGAAAGAGAGAGAGAGCATCCTAAGGGAAGTGATCGACATGTTTACTGAACTCTTGTGTCTGAACTGACCCGTGCTTACGGAGTCGCCTGTCTGCCTGTCTGTGGATTACTATTGAACTGTGTTTGATAACCACCTGTAAATAAACTACACTTACCTGCATCTCCCTCGTCTTCTCCCTTTGTGCGAGCATAACAGGATCCGGGACCATTTTTACTAAAACGGATTTCGGCTATCATGGAAGCCGCGGACAAACCGGATGTGCTCGCTGAGTTGGTCCAGCTCCTTCGCCATTCACTCAACCCCGCTCCACAACCACCAACGCCTCCATTGCAATCTGCTGGCCTCTCAGCTGTCGCACGCCCCACATCGTACGCCGGCGAGCCGGGAGGTTGTAGTGGCTTTCTATTACAGTGTTCACTTTATATTGAAGCAAACCCTTCTATGTTCCCGAATGACGTGACAAAAGTGGCATTTATCATATCTCTCTTGACTAGTCGAGCTTTACAGTGGGCTGACGCCATATGGAATGGAAGTCACCCAGCCATAAAATCCATCACGTTATTTGTCCAGGTATTTAAAGAGGTGTTTGGGGTTTCTTATTCCTCCCTATCGGCCCATGAAGAACTCTTAAATCTCAGACAGTCCAACTTACCCACACATGAGTATACTCTAAAGTTCCGTTCGCTAGCTTTACGGAGTGGGTGGAATGAGATCGCTCTTCTGGTGGCATATCGTCGGGGGTTAAGGAGTCCCATTCGTCAGCAGCTCGCCATCTACGATGATACAGTGAGCTTGGAAGCTTTCATCAAGAAAGCTCTGAGCGTATCACAGAATTTGTCTGCCTGTCTGTCTCAAGTCACGACACCCAATCCTTCCACCATCCCTCCTCTCACCTCGGATTCCCCTGAACCGATGCTGACGGATAACTACCATCTATCACCCTCAGAATGGAGCCGCCGGATGCAGGCAGGGTTATGTTTGTACTGTGGGGCTTCCGATCACTGTATCTCTGACTGCCTCGTTCGCCCCCCTCGTCAAGCGGTGAGTACACTTCAACTTACTCCCTATGTCTCAGATATTCCGCACATACGTGCCCAACTAATTCACAAGGATCGTATTCTCCCCATACATGTACTCATCGATTCTGGAGCGGCTGGTAACTTCATCTCCTCCCGGTATGTTCAATCCTTTCGGATACCTCATGTCCCCTCTGAGACGAAGTACCATATCACCACTATCCAAGGAACTCCGCTTGGCGAGGGGAGGTAAATCGGCGAACCACCACTCTCCAGCTTCGTTTCCCGGATGGACATTCAGAACGGCTACAACTCTTGGTGCTACCACACGCGACGGTCGACGTGGTACTGGGAAGGCCCTGGCTCATGTACCACAATCCTATCCTCAATTGGGAAACGGGACAGGTGGAGAAGTGGAATCCGACATGCCATACCTCGTGTCTCACCTTCCACAGCCCTACCACTACAATCCACCTCCGTCGAAAGTCCCAACACTACCAGTTCGATCACTATCCCCAACGAGTATCACACGTTCCAAGACGTCTTCAGCAAGTCACAAGCCACCCGTCTTCCTCCTCACCGGCCCTGGGATTGTAGTATCGATCTGCTGCCAGGTTTGAGACTTCCTCATGGTAAAGTCTATCCGCTGTCCATCCCTGAAAAGAAAGCCATGGAGACCTACATTCAAGAGGCCCTCGATCAGGGTTTCATCTGTGCTTCTACCTCACCAGCCGCATACAGGGTCTCCGACCATGTATTGACTACCGGGTCCTAAACGAAGCAACGGTAAAGTTTGCGTATCCTCTTCCACTCGTACCGGCGGCCCTTGAAGAACTCCGCGAGGCCCGGATATTCTCCAAACTCGTTCTGCGCAGCGCTTACAATCTCATCCGTATCCGGGAAGGAGGTGAGTGGAAGACCGCTTTCATCACCCCTGCCGGTCACTATGAATATCAGGTCATGCCGTTCGGCCTTTCCAACACTCCATCAGTGTTCCAAAATTTCATGAATGAAATCTTCCGGCCCTACCTTCACAAGTTTGTTATCATCTACATAGACGACATACTCATTTACTCCAGAAATCTGTCAGAACATCACCATCATGTCAAACTGGTCTTACAACGCCTCCGTGAGCACCATCTCTATCTCAAATTGGAAAAATGTGAATTTCACCAGTCCACCATCTCCTTCCTGGGTTATGTGATATCCGCAGAAGGAGTAAGTATGGAATCCACTAAGGTCCGGGCAGTCGCGGAGTGGCCCCAACCTCACACTATTAAGGAACTTCAACGGTTTCTGGGGTTTGCAAACTTTTACCGCCGGTTTATAAAAAATTATAGTCATGTCTCTGCTCATCTAACATCTCTATTAAAGGGCGCCAAAAAGTTCACATGGAACTCCAACGCCGAAGAGGCCTTCGATACCCTCTGTCAGGCCTTTACCTCCGCTCCCGTCCTACGGCACCCTGACCCGGATAAGCCCTTCATCATGGAGGTGGATGCGGCTAACCAGGGAGTAGGAGCAGTACTGTCCCAGTGGTCAGGTGAACCCTCATCTCTACATCCATGTGCCATTGGCTCGAAGGGTCCAAATATCCCTTCCAGGTAATAACTGACCATAAAAACCTGCAATATCTCTGTACAGCCAAAAGACTCAATGCCCGACAAGCTCGCTGGTCTCTCTTTTTTTTGCCCGATTTCAGTTCCAGATCACCTACCACCCCGGGCATAAAAACCTCAAAGCCGATGCTCTGTCCCGTCTTCACTCCATCAAACCAGACAAGTCCGAACCTGAAACCATTCTGCCATCCACCGTGTTTGTAGCACCCATACTCTGGCAAGTGGATCAGGAGATTCAATATGCCACCCTCGAGGAGCCCGCTCCGCCGGAGGCCCCAGCAGAGAAGACCTTCGTCCCCACTCGTCTCCGTATCCCTCTGATGGAGCAAGTCCACACCTCCCTGGGTTCTGGACACCCTGGCAGCAGTCGAACCCTCTCACTCCTACGACAACGGTACTGGTGGCCTTGGATGGCCCTAGAGGTAGCGAGGTATGTGCGAGGATGCTCGGTCTGCGCTGTAAGTAACACTCCCCGCCGGCTGCCCGAGGGGAAGCTTCATCCGTTACCCATACCCCGCCGACCCTGGACCCACATCGGCATAGACTTTGCTACGGACCTGCCTCCCTCCGATGGTTACTCCACCGATGGTAGTTGATCGCTTTTCTAAAATGTGCCGACTAATCCTCTTGAAACATCTTCCCACAGCTCTCGAGACGGCTCAAGCACTCTCTGGATCCAACCCTCCTCACAGACTTTCATCTACAGCATCCTGACCGCCCCTCTCCCAGAGGCCGTGCTCGGCCCCGTCGTCGGTCTCGGGTGCCAGGAGTCACCCGTGGGGGAGGGGGTAGTGTCACACCCAGCACCTGCACCGACACCCCTCAAGATCCATTTGCACCTATCCAATCCCGAGAACCATCACCTGAGTACTAATCACCCGCACCTGTGTCCTTCAATCACACCACCACTATAAATACTCACCCAGCTCACTCCGTCCTTGTCCCGGATCAAGGTTACCAGAGACTCACCACTCCTGAACCTTCTCTTGTATCATCTGTCTGAACCTGTCTGTCCATTCTGGAAAGAGAGAGCATCCTAAGGGAAGTGATCGACCTGTTTACTGAACTCTTGTGTCTGAACTGACCCGTGCTAACGCAGTCGCCTGTCTGACTGTCTGTGGAATACTATTGAACTGTGTTTGATAACCACCTGTAAATAAACTACAATTACCTGCATCTCCCTCGTCTTCTCCCTTTGTGTGAGCATAACACTCTCAATATCAATGAAACATTCTGCACAATGAAGCACACTGCGTTAGCCCCCCAAAAAAAAGGAGATGTTTGTCATAACAGATAAAGTAGAACTTCAGGACATGCTAAGGCAGAAGTGTGACCTTTGAGATTAATTAAACAAAAGATAAAAGTCAGAAAATGTGTTCTTTGTTTTGTCCTCTTTTTTCCTTCACTTCAGTGCTGTTAAGAAAAAGTCACATTTAAGGTGTGATGTGTGTGAATTTTAGAATGCTTTGGCAAGCCAACACCACAACATGCTAACAGCCAATCTGCAGACACATTAAAAATATCATACGTGACAACACAAAGTGCTATTGGTCATAAGGATGTGTTTTTTGGGTTAGTCACTGGGATTCTCAGTTATTGGGATTTTCACGCACAACCATTTCTAGGATTTACAAAGAATGGTGCAAAAAGGGAAAAATATCCAGTATATGGTAGTCCTGTGACCTTGATGATGCCAGAGGTCAGAGGAGAATTGGCCGACTGATTCAAGCTAATAGCAAAACAATTTTGACTGAAATAACCACTCGTTACAACCGAGGTACAAGCTTTTGTGAACCCACAACACGCACAACCTTGAGGCGGATGGGCTACAACAGCAGAAGACCCCACCGGGTGCCACTCATCTCCACCACAAATAGGAAACCGAGGCTAAAATTTGCACAAGCTCCCCAAAATTGGACAGTTGAAGACTGGAAAAATGTTGCCTGGTCTGATGAGTCTTGATTTCTGTTGAGACTTTCAAATGGTAGAGTCAGAATTTGGTGTAAACAGAATGAGAACATGGATCCATCAGGCCTTGTTACCACTGTGCAGGCTGGTGGTGGCGGTGTAATGTTTTCTTGGCACACTTTAGGCCCCTAAGTGCCAATTGGGCATCGTTTCTATGCCACGGGCTACCTGAGCATTATTTCTGACCATGTCCATCCCTTTATGACCACCATGTACCCATCCTCTGATGGCTACTTCTAGCAGGATAATACACCATGTCACAAAGCTCAAATCATTTCAAATAGTTAACTGTACTAAAATGGCCCCCACAGTCATCAGATCTCAACACAATAGAGCATCTTTGGGATTTGGAAAGGAAGCTTCGTGCCCTGGATGTGTATCCCACAAATCTCTATCAATTGCAAAATGCTATCCTATCAATATGGACCAACATATCTAAAGAATACTTTCAGCATCTTGTTGATATATATATATATATATATATATATATATATATATATATATATATATATATATATATATATATATATATATATATATTCAACAGATTGTAATCACTTTGTCATTACACAAACACAATGATTTTTTTTCCTGATTACCAGTTATTGCATTTAACTAATTATACTATTGCTTATTATTAGTAGTATTAAGTTATTATTATTATTTTGTTGTTAGAAGAAGAGAGCAAGTGGGTTTGTGTATGCTCACCATGCATCCTCTCTCATTGATGCATTACTTCATTAAACTCTGTTCTCTAACTGAGAAGGTGCAAGGTCGAGTTTATTTTAGCAAGCAATTTTCCTGCTCCCTCAAGCATAGGAGCTTTCTTTTTCTCCCGCTTCGTCTGTCTCCTGTTCATCACAAATGAAGAAGTAAAGGTAATGCGCGACAGAAAGCTCAGTCAATGGATGGAATCACAAAATGAAAAGGAAATGCTGACAGAAAGGTCAGTTATACAAAACGAATTAACTCGCTACAATGATGTACGATTCTTTGGAAAGCTACTACATAAAAGAGCTTAAACTAAGTGTAGTCATGCAAATGTGTGTCCTTCACCCTTGAGCCACTATTGTATATTGTCAATTGGTGACGGATGAGATTTATAGGATTTATGCTTGTTTTAGACTGTGACCACCTAGCTTAGATTGGATAACTTACATTCCTAGAAGTGTGTGTGTATGCGCGTGCGTGCGTGTGCATGTGTGTGTGTGCACAGTAAGATCTCTCTTGAATTCTCTTTAAAGTTTCTACTTGTATTACATATACAAGTTTTTCTACTTGTCTTACATATCCTAAAGGGCGTAAGAAGTATCCAGTACACATTGGATGCAGTAAAAAGGACCATGTTTTTCACCATTCACGTGACACATGTGATGAGAATTACAAGGGCAACAGGTTTTGGGAATAGATTTAGCCAAATTTTCTGAACTGATGCATCCTTCCAGAAACACAAAAAGTATTATTGTGTTTTATTTTTCAGCAGTGCTCCTTTGTCCAATACTGTTTGGATCATGTTTACTCTGTGTTTTGGATCTGCTTCTTGTGTTTGTTTATTCATATTTTTCAATAATTTAAATGTTTTGTTGATAATAATCTGTCTCTTTGCGTTTTTCTGAACATACCAGCCTGTGGCATTTTAATCTGTAAAAAGTGATAAGGATTCCTATTTAATCAAACTGGCTTTAGAATTATTTCTGTGAATTGTAAATGGCATTTGTGCCAACCATGAGCCCATAGAGAAAGAGATTCATCACTGAAAAATTTATGTTTATGAGTGTCATCTACACAGGTGGACATCAACCTTGTGTTTCTGATCATTAAAGGTCACCTATTTATACCTTTTTTGATACTGTGCGATTTTAATGTTATAGCTGTATTGAACATGTTAAGTGAAGTTTCAGTTCAAAAACACTTCAGAGCTGTTATAATTACCTGTTAAAAACTGTTATTTAGAGGTGGGATCGGACAGGGCTCCAAACAGGGTTAGGGCCAAGATGAACAAAAAACAAGGTGACAGTATGGCTAGTCAGTTTTACATTTAAACAATTTAATGGACTAAGCATAAACATATTTAGATATAGGAATAATTTTACCAGAAGAGTGGCGACTTGTTATGGTCTATTTTTAGATCTAGGGGTATACCATAGCAGAACTATGGTTCGGTAATGGTACGAGGGCAACTGCTGGACCTTCTCAAGCTCACACACCCAGACAGAGAGACAAAACAACAACAACTACTAAACAACTTCTGAATCAACAATTGAACAGACACATTTTACAAAAGTGTCAAAAAATATAACAAACACAACAACAAACCAGAACCAAGAAAAATGGGCCTTCTATTGATAAGGGGGTAATTGCCATAGCTAAGACAACAAATTGCAGTTAACATAATATCAAAAGAGCACACTGGAAAGACAAGTGAGAACAACCCTCTTTGCCCTCTTGCCACCAGCCAACACGGCGGACTGGGAAGACTTGTTTTTTATAAGGCCTCGGCCTTGCCAGGATCCAATTGGCGCCAGAGGCCAATAATTGAGCACAGATGGAACAAATTAACTAAGGTGATACAGACACACAAAATCAGCTTTGAAAAAAAAAAAAATTATGGAAACATGTTTTTGGTTCAGGACGTAACACAACTATATACTAACTATTTATAACGACATTAAGAGATGCACTTGTAGGAAAAGTGAATTAATCTAAATGTACAGTTTAATATAGAAATTAGTATATAGCTCTGGTTCACAAACTTAGTTTACACCAAGTACTACCTCTTAAATTGTTGACAATCCAAATACCACTATATTGACCAACATTAAAATACAACCACAGCGTATAGGTTTTCCTATTGTGTTACAGTTAAGTAGTGTTTAATTAAGAGACAATATTAATGCTAATAAAAACAAAGGTTCACTTTTACATAATAATTTTTACCTGCTCAGAAATAGCACCAACATATTTTTTTTGTATTTTTTTCTTCTTTTTTTTCTGCAAACCCTAAAATTTCATGTTTACGATAAAACTAGACGATATGAAACTAGAAAACTAAACTGGAGCACAACACACAAACAGGCTGTGCTCTCGGGACAGCTACCGCATCGCCCCACTTCAGAAGAATATCAACCTCATTATTATTACTCCAATGTCCTTTAAGACAATAAACCAATGGATCACGATTAATGTCTAAGATACATTGCCCCCATGGCCAATAATGTCTTTTGTTAATGATAACACCTTGACACACACAGAAATGACTGCGTACCACTAACAACCATTTATACCACAGCTTGAGAACCACTAGTATATAACTTAACATTATATTAATAAATCGTATATAGGGCAGAAATTGTAAAACTTACATCTTCTTGTGAATGAAATTATGGATTGTTGTATAAGATGCATCCTTCAACAACTGCATTTTAGTAAATTTAACATTAAACTTCTGCTCAATGAAAAAGGAGAAAGAGGTAAACACAGCTTTTGGGAACTTTGCCTTTAAACATAAAAATCTTGACACTTTTCTTGCTCTTTCGTTGATAAAAATGAAGGGTCTTGAAATACATCTTGAAATGCTCATGTGATGATTTTCTAGGAGGTAGATTCTACTCTGTGCAAAAAAGACAGCCTTTACAATTATTATTAATTGTCAAAAGGACTGGTTGAGAGGTCTCCGGTTATACGTCAAAATGTGTATATCACCAACCCTTCACATGTTATTAACTGATCATTCTGACAACAGACAGACATAACTGTAATGCCATTAAAAACTTTTTTTTAAAAACCTGATAAATTGTAACAACTGTAAAAATAATATATTAACATTTCTCATTCACATAAATGTTTGCTTTTCATAATAGGCACCCTTTAAATGATGAAGGCTCAATTAAAGAGACGTGTTTTATTTTTCACATTAACAGAAATCCTCATTTAGAATCATCTCATGGCCCTCTGTGTTCAGCCAAATATTTCACTGTTGTCCTATGTCTACACTATATCTATTCAATGTTTTATTTGTGGATGTATCTGATACATCACATGCATATGAAAATTTACATTTAAAATGCTGCCATAAGACTTGTTCAAACTGGTTTGTTATCTTCTTACATCAAGCCCGACAACTGACTAAACAATCTGCACTATTCACTCACAATAGCATCTAAAATGTAAAAGAGCACTCTAATATATGGGTCAGAATTGTTTATTTACTTATTGTTTTACATGCTCCATTACAAAACAGGTCTCTTCTATTCTTAAGCCTGAAGCTACAAATAGGAAGACTTGGTAATGCTCAAACACAAACAAATCTTGACAAACAGATGTTCTGAAGAATGTAGACTTCTCATTAAAGTGAAAACCTTAACAAACATGCAAGAACATCCATTTGCATCTCTGGGCCAAATGCTTTACAAAAATGCAAATACATAACGAGGGTCCTAGCTGTAATTAAATATTTGTTATTACTTGAACTAATGGAACCCATGTGTGGCTTGTCAGTTACCTCAATCTCGATCTATTGACAAGGTTATAGCAGGCTAGGGTTAGAATAGTATTTACGCTTATGTCTTGATAATGTTATTTCCGTTTAAGTCATTAGGTATCAGGGAGTGGTTCTGCACTTGATTAATTCAAGATTAACTTGATTAATTGTGGTGGTAAACCCACGCAATCACGGGTTGAACATGCAAACTCCACACAGAAATGCCAACTGACCCAACCGAGGCTCGAACCAGCAACCTTCTTGCTGTGAGATAACAGTGCTAGCCACTGTACTATCATGATGCCTGTTCAGCTCAAATAAATTAAAATCACATAATTTTCAAAAGATCAGAATTGGGAAAAAAATATTTGGACATTACATTACATGTCTTCAAAGGCACAGCTCAAAACAGCTCGGTTTAGTTAAATATAGTTTTGGGAAAAAAAAAAATGTATATATATATTTATAAAACTTGATATATATATATATAGTCATAAAATAATGACAGCGGGAAATCTGCTTGTAAAGGATATCACATTTCAAAATAAATAAATAAAAAACACTCGGTTACTCTTAATCTTTATTTTGTCAAGCCAACACAATTTTTTATATTATATATTTATAACACTTAGGACATGATTCTAAGGTATTTATAAGTACCTTATTTTGATTTATTTGTGTGAAATTACCAGCATATTAAGATTTAACATTTAAAAACGGCTGCCTTTGATAATATTTGTAATCAAAAGGTGAACACACAATATAATTCAGGGGCTGAAATTTGTGTAGGTACAGGCATTCACGGGTGAGCCACACAAACTGTACTCAGGTTATTAAATTGAGTTTTTGGTTTTAATGTTAAAAGAAACTTATTTTTTATTTATATAATGTATAACATTTACAGTTATCCAACTTCCCCTTTTTTGGAATCCTCACTAGTAGAGGAGACTAACTATATTTCTTTAAAGCTTCTCCCAACCTACATTTGTCTCACTGGGAAACATTTTAACAGAACTTTCTTAGAGTTTTTGGAGACGCTTCTAAACTAGCAGCGTAATATAAGCATCGCTGATATGCTACCTCCTTTTGAAACCTTGGTTTCTTCTCAATGTGTCCGGATTACAAATTCCACCCCCATGACTGCTTTTATCACCAAATCTCTCTTTGTTTCTTCCAAAGACATTCTCAGGACATTATAAAATGTTTGCCCTTCTGACCCCCAGAACTAATTTTGCTTTAAGAACAACTTCTGTTACTCTGATTTTATTTGAAAAAAGAAAAAGAAAAAAAAAAGCTCAAGACCCAGTGTGTATTTAACCTTGACAGCATGTGTTCCCTGCCTTATGATGAGGTTTAAACTCAGTTATCCTGCCTAAGGCACTGCACGTAACTCTCTACATTAGTACCTTATCTGTTACCACTGCTCTATTGTCTACGGTTTATTGTGAAAATTTAATGGTGAATGAAATTAATAAAATGTCTGTACTTTCATGAAAAACACATTTGCATTAATATTTTGAAACAAAACAAAACAGATCTGTTGAAATGTGCAAATATATAAATAACATTTATTGGATATTTCATTATTATTTAATGCAACCATAATTTATTTACTTACTTATTTATTTTGATAAGCATGCTCATTATTTATTTTAGCTCATTATTTGACATTTTATTCACAATTTTTGGTAACACTTTATAATAACTAAACACTACTTCACTTTACTATACTTTAGAGGTTTAATTCTTGGTTTATAGTTATCTATATAATATGCTTTTTAAGACAAATGGCATGCTTTATTGAGGATCATAAACCATCTTTATTATTTCATAAACCATTTTTTTCTCTAAAATTAGATTCAATAAACCATCATGATGCCGATTGACAGGCTTTTTAGGCTCACTTTTTACAGGCTGCCATTAGTGATAACTCATAGTATATATTTAACAAAAGAAGGCAATGCCTCTGTAAAATCATGAAAGACAGACACTGGGATGATCTTCAAAGACGACGGTGCTCTTGTGCGCGCTTGTCTTACTGGTCCAAAATAAGCAAAATAAAGCTTCTTTTCAGAAACTGATTGGCAGGTTATGGCTGGTAATTGTCTGGAAAATTACACATACACACCCCAAATCAACTTCCCCTTGATATTCAGAGGTAGGGACTCCCTGATTTCAGACCAACACAAAAAGCACCCAGGACTAAAGCCATCGTGACATCTGTGGTAGAAAATCAATTGTACATGTAGACGTTATATTCTCTTTTCTACATTGTGCAGAACTATTGCAAAGGTCATTATGGTAAAACACATAGACTTTTTTAGATGATTTAGACCATATGAAAAATAAAATATGCTGATGTTACACAATATGTGATGTTACACACCAGCAGGAAAAAACACAGTGCATCAATGGTTCAATTGACAAGAATTCCTGCAAGCCGCTTTTTTTTCATGTAGTGCTTCAAAATGCGGTGATTGGTTTCCCTGTTCACTACTGAAGGTACCTGACTTGCCACTTGATGCCGCAAACTATACACAATACTCCCATGAGATGAACCCAGAGAGGAAAAAACACAAGAAGAAGAGTGTGTCCGTGTCGTTCCTTAACATCTGAAACATACATCTCAACTTTTTGTTTTTGGGAGTTTTTATATTCCATTAAATGATAAAAGAATGTTATGTTCACTGAACGAGGGCTTTAGACTCAACACAGAAGCGCTGCCATTTAACGTCACAGCTGCTATGAAGGAACATCAAATCTCTTATTAATAGCAGAAATGTGATCTAATGGTCACACGCCATCAGAATCAGTTTTGTGTCTCACACCAATGAGTCATGCATCCAGGGATGAGGAGAATACCTTAACGTTCCATTCATGTTGTTCTTTATTTCAACGCTAAAACATTATTAAAGCCCTAAATTGAGCGATGTCCACTATGTAACGCAATTCCAACTGAAACACACAGCTCACTATTCTGTTATTGTGTGTTTTGGTGTTTCATTATTTGATAAAAGAACATTATTTTCACATGCTTTGAATGTGAAAGTGCTGCCATCCGATCTCTGACCACAGTCTCCTGCAATCTCTATATATCAGAAAAGCAAGCGTATTTGCAATAAAGAAAATAACTAGAAATAGAGCTGGAGGAGTTGATGGTGTTGTTAAATCGTTTTGTTTGCCAGATAACTAATGGTTTACAAACGAGTTCCCTCTTCTTCTTCTGTATAACTGAACCTCACACACAACGTTAGGTGCAGCTGTACCTCTCTGTGGCCTGAGTTCACTTGCCGTTTACAAAAGCACTATCCAGGCCCTGTCCCAAATGGAACACTCCGGACTTGTGGACTTCACTCGAGTCCTCACTCTAGGGACGTCATGAAGGCCAGATGCCAGGGGTCCTTGATTCAAGTTCTTGATTGCGCTCTGAGCTCGTATTTTGGGACAGACTCGCGTTACACTAGAAACAGGAAAAGCTCCGCTGGTGTTTACTCCCCAACTGCAATTAAGCTTGAATTTAATGCTACAGAAGATGTTTTTGTTGTTGTTTAATTGCTGTTAATGGACAGAGAATTAGGACCTATAACTCTTAAAAGAAGTGAAATAAATGTTGCTCAACGTTTGTGTTTTGGTACACAAACTGTTAGGCCTCTATAAGCTCTAGAAGCTCTATAAGTTGTCAACATGACTGTTAAAATAGTTAAATAACATCAGTAGGTCATTTCTTTGATAAATGTTTACGAGTCATTTCAGGGCTTTCTTCTTCTCATATCTATGCGTGAGCTCCTCCCAACAATCGTCTGATTGGTCATTCACAAAAATTCTGGATTGTAAGGGCACATGTAGCCTGCATCGATGCGGGCTTTGCTGAAGGCTGCAAAAAGGGTGTATAGAGAGTACTAATGATCACACTTCAGAGCGTAAAATGACAGGTGGAAGACCCTATGAACTTGTGCCCTTTGTGGCACGCGCGATTCAAGTCTACAAGTGCATCATTTGGGACAGGTCCCTAGTGTTCAGGAGAAGGTCTGTGCACTCATTTTTACATCAGGAGCAGGCATACCGGCAGATGATTGGTGCGGTCTCTACATGCAGTAAATGCAAAGCATTTGCTGCTCAGGTGTGTGGAGACCTTTAATTCAATCTGTGTGAATGTTTTTAGTTAATTAGGTGACAGTTGATGAGACAGTTGCACACACTCACTGTATAAAATATCAAATAAAAAAGCAGAAAATGACATATTTGAAAAAAGAAAGAAATTTCAGCAACTGTACAGAACTTTTAATAATTCAACATACATTTTTGTATTCTATTATCTTAATTTGTAAATAATTTTTACCTATTTAGATTTTTTATAAGCCCTTTGAAGAGAAGTCAAATTGTTGCAAAAACAAGGTTGTTAAATGTACCTATCTAGTCTATCCCCATAATTTATTAAAGATCCTGGACCTGATGGTAATCACCTGTTTATTGTTTGTGTTTTATTGTTCTAACCACAGTGTTTTCAATGGTCTGGTGTTTAGCGATCTGTTGATCTGTTCATCGACGAATTTTTTTATGGTGGGGAGGTGACTAACACCTGCCTTAGTCAGAGACTAAAATGCTTTTATAAAATGCTTAAAAAACATTTTTCTCATACAAATGCTTTACGAGTACTTTTCCTAAGATTGCAATATATAGTAGTTGTATTGATTGAAAAAGTAAGTGTACTGATGAGATTTCTCTTTAGCCATAAAATACTCTGATACCAATAGCTCTAAACAAATTAAGCATCAGCCATTTTAAAACACATCTTTTTACCCCTTGTATGGCCTTCGGGTCAAATTGACCCGTTTCTAATTTTTAAGTGTATATTCTTTTCTAGTAGGTACTGGTTGCAATAATTCAAGATATGTTCTCTATTTTGTTTGAATTTGAAATAAGTCATATATGGTAATGTGTTATGGAGTAAAATGGGAATACCCCACAAAGGTTAAGTCATTATTAAGGAAATCAGGGCTTGATTGAAGCTAAACTGGGCAAATTCTCTGAAGCAGATCTGAAACTTAAACTTTGGAGGAACATCAAAGATAAGGATGACCTTTCACACCCCTGTTATAGGCAAAACAGGGATATTCTTTTATGTATATAGACCACAGTCTTTTTTGAGGCTTAAACTCCCTAGTTAAAAAGGTAACAACATTGCTTATTTATTTTTTTCACCTGAAGCAGTGGAGTGTACTTTGGGAAATCACAGAGTAAAAGAAGTGGGAGTTCAGCTTTTCATTACCTGTGAAGCCTGGTAAAATCCAATTCCAGCTTTCTAAATCTCAACTGAGCCCTGCAGCACTGTGGGCAACAGCAAAGCATGACGAAAAATCCAAGATACAGGCAGAATGCTGACGTATGCACACACACCCCAACACGCCAACACACACATGCATAAAATTCTGTTAAAATGCCTCCAGGTTCTCATTACATAAGACTGGTAACAAATCTCCCTTCTTATTACCAGTCTACAGGCCTAGGAGGCAAAAGAGCAATGCTTCTGAAAGTGGCTACTGCTTCCCCTCAGAGAACAAAAATAAATCAAAACAAACACAAGACTTGTATTTCATGCTATAATGCAGATGGCATGGCTTCTCAAAATTTAAACTGGGTAGTTTTTCTCTGCTCTGTTGCTTTTGTTTTCCTCTACCCAAGCCTGTTGTGTTCTTTGCCTTCACTCAATTTCACTTGAATTTGTAGCAAGTCTGCATTCATTACAAGGCCATGAATGCCTAACCAGCCATCTGAGGAGAAGATGGGGTGAAATAAGTCAACTGGAGGCACTATTATACATTGGCTGAGGTGTGAATGCTCCCTTGGCCATCTTATCCTGCAGACACAATATTCCTGCCCAGAGGAGATGTACTTGGAAAGCCCTTGTGACTCTAGAGTGATGGAAGGAAAAAGGTTCTGCAGCAAGATGAAGTTAATCAGTATGTATTAAAGTATTATTTTTTTCAGATTCACAGAAGCACTATCAGAAGTAGTAAACAAAATTAGCAAGCAGAAGGGATTACTAAAAAGTCAATAATATACCCCATAATTTCCACATATATTATGTTAGACTTTCTTCATGCCTCAATCTAATACCGTGGATGTCAACAGCATATCACACATCTGTCCGAGTGATTGGTGTGCACAAAAAAGTTGGTTAGCGCAGGCTCAGGATTTGTTCAATTTGTAAAATAATAATAATAATATTACTGAAATTACTGGGAGTTTGTTGATTAGCTTTTCACCTGTGGCTGCTGATAAAATGTATACATTAAACTGGCTATTATCATTTATAAACATGTCTGTTCTTTGATAATTTCAGTTTTTCTGTTGTCTATAAAATACATATGCACACAAATTAATAGATTACGTTTATGTGTCTTTAGTATGTCCAGCATAAATCTGGGATATCTGCGCTATTTACCAAACAAAATGGTAAGATGGACAAGATTCATAAACAAAATTCATCCACTTTCCTGGAGCAACAAAGACATTTCTTTGTTTCACTGTGACCTGGCTCAATGGAGGGACTCCACTCTCAACCGGCCCGGATTGATGCTGTGAACTTAAGTGCAACGGGAAAAATTCGGGAGGAGGGACATGCTTTTTGTCTCCTTGAGCAGCCATAACACCTTCAGCACACACCTTTATCTTACAACAGATCAGTGAGGGTGATGTTTGTCAGCTATTCAGGAAGAGGAATTCCCTGCAGTTCGCTTAAACAGCTATCCGTTCTGTAGAGGATGTAGTCATCAAGGGGCTGCACTACTTCCTGCAACATTTGGATAAGCCAGGGACTTATGTGAGTATTCTGTTTGAGGACTTCAGTACTTAACACCATCATCCCATCGCTTTCTAAAGAAACTCTCCCTGCTTTCCGTCCCTGACTCCACCTTTCAGTGGTTCACAAGCTTTCTGACAGACACATAACAGCTTGTGAGGATGGGGGAATCCATATCAAGCACCTGTTTCACCAGCACTGGCCCCTCAGGGGTGTGTTCTCTCTCGGCTTCTCTTCTCCTTCTACACCAACGACTGCACCTCGCATACCTCCTCTGTGAAGCTCCTCAAGTTTCCTGACAACACCACCATCATGTGTCCCAGCCAGAGTGTTGAGGAGTCTGCATACAGACAGGAAGTGGGGCAGCTGGGTCTCTAGGACAGTCTGAACAACCTTAAGCTCACACCATAAAAACAGCGTCGATGGTAGTGGACTTCAGAAGAAGACCCCGCACACACTATCCCTTTATCATCATGAACACAGTGTGGCAGCAGTGGAGTCATTCAGGTTTCTGGGCACCATCATCTCTCTGGAACTGAAGGTGAAGAAGTTCAACCTCTCACAGAAACTACTAGCCCAGTTTTAATCAGTGGTAATTGAGTCTGTTTTGTGCTCCTTTATCATCATACAGGTCGTAAAGTACATGTACACCGCCAGAGTAAGAAAAAGGAAAAAGGGAAAATATAAACACTGCAAAGCTTGTCCTGCTAGTGTCCGACCATCCAAAATTCCACAAAGCCCTCAAAGATAATAAAACAGCTGGGCGTGTGGCTGTTGTTCTATGAGCAGTTATGTTTAATTTGGTGAATCGGTCTTTTGACTCTTGTTCATTTTTTTAATCAAAGAATGATTCATTTGAAGAAATAATTTATGTTGTTCATATAGGAAACAAATATTATCTACCTGCAAACCATTTTGCTCACCTGTGTCTTCTGATTATTAATGGTGCAATCTACACGCACCAAAGAAAATGATTCGCTCCCTGAAAAGGGTTATTATTCAAGAATGACCCATCACTACATTTGAGTGCCACCCAAGGCAGGGAGCATCACTGGATTAACTTTAAACACTAGCTTGTGAAATGAACACCGCAGAGAAACCATTCGAATGTTCAAGCGAATCTCAATTCAGATTCTTATAGTATTAGTTTTATTAATTTCAACTATATGGACGGATAAATACTGTTGTGAATTTACATTGAAATATTTGGCTGCCAATTGTGACGTGTCTGAGCTAAAAGTACCCAACAATCTACTATACCATCATCCTAATGAGCTCTTAGAACCTTCTTTATTCAGCTGCAGTGATTAGACTGTAAAAACTGTGTTAGATGAAAATGAAGCTGTTTGTCAGGAGACTGAGGGCCATCAACAATCTAATCAGCATGTAGCATTGATTGTGAAACAACAGAAACTGACAGTAGACTGCAGAGCAATCTGTTTACTGAACTTGAATGACTTTACTTGGGACCATGCACAAAAAAAAGCTCAGGATTGCCCCCATTTAATTCTCTATCACAAAATGTGGAAGATGTTATTTTGTTCACTACACAGTCTTCTTGTTAAAAAATGACGTTTTATGTGATTTTCTGGGGATTTGTATAGAGGAGATGTAAGTTTACGAATGTTTTGTGCACAAGTCTGTGTACATAAACGATCATTTATCTTTTCTGCACAAGGCAGCATTGAATTAACTATGCATCACATATTATTTTGATTCTTTGAAAATGTTGAAATACATTTAATAACCAACAACAGTTAATACATTTCTGTTTTATCACTAAGAACTCATTTCTTTCCAAAGCAATGACAATGTAATGAATCGTGAAATTCAGTAGTTTGTCAAATAAATAGTATATCACTGTGCTTTCTTCTGGAGGTATCCCTGACACGAGCTGTTCAGCGTAGTAGTATTCCCAGGAGAGAATCTGGGAAAATATTTGGGTTTTATGAATGTCAAGCATACAGACTTCAATTGTCTGTACTTGAAGTAGGAGTAGAGATGAGTCATAGCCGACTTCTCGTTGCACTTAATATGCCAACGATCATCATGAGACAGAAAATGTAAATTGAGTTGTGCCTAATGATAATATGAAATGCAAATTGCTTAAAAGGATCTGGATGGTTCAAAGTGTAAATTTATGGTCTGTCAAATTGTTAAATTTACCCATTCTCCACTCTATGATGGATGTGGGTTCCACGCAATACACACAGGGTATATGTGTAAAATATACACAAAGGTGGGGTTCAATTAAGACTAGAAGACAAAAATAATTTGCCATGAAGCATGCACAGAAGAACCAGGCTGAAAATATAATATTAAAACCCCAAATAATGTTTAAGTCTTAATATTTTTGACGAAAATTATTTTAGTTTTAGGCACATTTTAGTCATTACAAAATGTAGTAATTTTAGTCATGTTTTAGTCTACGAAAATCAAAAAGGTTTTAGTCTAGTTTTAATCACCAAAAATAAAATGTAGATTAATATTTATTTGATTAAACAATTGTATTGTAATAGGTTAATTAAACTTTAAATATTAGAAATTGCGTATTTAAATTTATTTCGTGAATTAATGCTCCATTTCACATTCTGAGATTGTTGATGGGTTTTACATTATTCAATACAATATGAATGATCAACTAAACATTAAGCAAAATATAGTGTTAGCACAATGGAATTCACCATCCTATTTAAAATAAAGGCAAGAACAAACACATTCTTAATTTGACAAATGTGGCTTTATTTTCTTTTTTAATATTACTTTTATTTCTTTTTACAATTTTACAATTACCTAAAGTGCAATAAACCTATGTGCAGCCAAAAACATTGTGCATGAATTTAGTGCATCTCCAAAGCACAAACATTTTATATAACATCTTGTGTCTGTACAGCCCCAATGCAATATCAGCCTACTGATCTTGAATCAGTTTGAGAAAAGCTATTCTCTCTAAAACTATACATACTATGAATCCATAAATCATTTAGTCGTTTCCAAGCCCATTTGTTGATGCAGCTGCCATGATCCCCAAAAAGAAGCAAAGTTCTCATGCATGTCACTGTCACTGAGAGCGCAGATATCTCGTGGTCTTCTCAATGTGTGCACAGCATGTCAGGTAGAGCGCGTTACCAGACAGGATAACAACCAGTGCACACTTTATAGTTTGAATGACAGATTACAGCCATGAATCACGAAAAGCAGAAATGTCAAGCATTTTTAAAGTGTATCTTCCACTCACTAACATTTTCGTTCACTCTCGTTTTCATTAGCGAAAATTTGTGTGCATCTTCAAATTTTCACCAAAACAAAAACATACTTAGCCTTTCAATGTCTCATTACCGTCACGTGAAAAAGGTTTGTCAATGAAATTACTTCCTATCATCATTGTTGATGAAAACAACAGGTTTTTTTTTTTATAATTTCATGATTTCCTGTTCCTGCAACATCACCCCAGGACAGGAAACTTGTTGGCCCATGCTGTCTTGATTCATCAACAACCTTTCTCCAAACAACCTTCAAGATAAGAACTGTCTTTGGTCCTCTTATCTCTGAATTGTGAAACACTTAACTAACCTTGTGTTTGACCTGTTAGATTTTGGTGTTGTCCTTCTTTGCTGTGTAGTTTAGTTTTTGTTTTTTTTTAGTTTTGTATATATCTCTTCTAAATAGAATTGATAATTAGGGAGCTAGACTTGTTTTTTTTTTATCTTAAATTGTTTAATGTTTGAGCGTCACGGTGGCGCAGTGGGTAGCACGGTCGTCACACAGCAAGGTTTTAGCTCGGCTGGGACAGGTGGCATTTCTGTGTGGAGTTTGCATGTTCTCCCCGTGATCGCGTGGGTTTTCTTCGGGTGCTCCGGTTTCCCCACAAGTCCAAAGACATGCGGTATAAGTGAATTGAGTAAGAACGATTGTTCATAGTGTTAAAGTGTGAATGAGTGTGTGTGAATGTTTCCCAGCAATGGGTTGCGGCAGGGAAGGGCATCCGCCGCATAAAACATATGCCAGAGAGTTGGCGGTTCATTCCGCTGTGGCGACCCCGAAAGGGAAGAAAGCCGACATGAAGATGGATGAATGAATGAATGTTTAATGTTTGTAAGCAGGTCAGCAATACCCATTGTAAATTCTGTTGATTCATGTGTTCTTCTGTGTTTTATTTTCATTTGGCATACTGATCAAATGTTTTGCTTTTGTTATGAAATGTCTTAAATCTGTGCAGTTGTTCTACTTTTGCCATCTTTCTAAATTACTTTTTGGGTAAAATTTATGCTGCATTTGACCTAGACTAGGCGTAACACATAATATGTCTCCTGATTTACTAACTAGTGTAGGCACTTAATGATTCAAAGGGAACAGCCAGTAGTTCTTGATACATGTAGTTGAGAAAAAGTGAAAAACCCTAACACAACTCTCTCTTCTAAACGTTCACTTTGCTACAATACATAAAACTGTAATGTCCATCAACACCAATGCTCCAAAGCAAAATTTATTTGCATGCAAACCATAACAGATTTAAACTAATCTGATTTTGAATGCTAAACTTTTGCCCAAAGGTCGCTGGTTCTAGGCTCGGCTGGGGCAGGTGGCATTTCTGTGTGGAGTTTGCATGTTCTCCCCGTGATCGCGTGGGTTTTCTCCGGGTGCTCCGGTTTCCCCACAAGTCCAAAGACATGCGGAATAAGTGAATTGAATAAGAACAATTGCCCATAGTGTTAAAGTGTGAATGTGTGTGTGAATGTTTCCCAGCGATGGGTTGCGGCAGGGAAGGGCATCCGCTGCGTAAAACATATGCCAGTGAGTTGGCGGTTCATTCCGCTGTGGCGACCTCGAAAGGGAATAAAGCCGACATGAAGATGGATGGATGGAACTTTTGCCCATTCATTTGAAATTAATGCCTTATGTGACCTTATATGATCTGGTGTAGTGTTTAGTCTTTTGTTAAGTTAATTCTTCATTTGTTTGATCAGATTTAGAAACATGTAATCTCATAGTAATGCATACAAATTATAATTACAACAATAGAAGGTTATTTTCTTTTTTCTGTTAAATTCAAAAAATCTGTGGACATTTGACGTGTAGAGCTACTTGAAAAATATGGCATATTTACGGTAATTATATGCTCACTTCCTGAATACCATTAAATTATCTAACATAAAGTAGATGCTGGGAAGAGAAATCTTATTTTAGATATCGATGTAACTCTTTCTAATGAACCCTTCCACTTCTCACTAGGATCTGGGTTTTAAGGACATTTTAAAAGTGCCTGACTTAGAGGATTTATAGAATGTGAACATGGTGACCTGCTGAAGGGTGAAAAGTTTTTCACTTGCTCTCCTCTCAATCTTTGCCACAATGACACACTTTATTATTGTATTTTACTCAGATTGGGGAGCATGAGAAGCATTACCTTTGTCTCTAAATACATCACACAAAATTGCAACTTTTCAGTTTTTAGGCTTCCTCTCACTCTATTCCCACGGGCCAAATTTGCAAAAACGGGTCATCCAGGATATTTTCTCTTCAACAACATCTTTTCTGTTGCAGTGTACGATCTCTTATTCATCCATCAAAAAGCCTGCTGCTCTCCCAAAGGAGTCTCCCACCTCAGTATTGCAAATGGATATTTTTTTTACCTAAATCTTTCTCTAGGAAAAACATTTAAAGTCAATGTCCACCTCATTGGCCATCCCCTCCCACACAGACCCTTGGACACCTTATCTCTTATTCAGTTGTATCAGATAGACAGCCTTATCTACTGGATGAGGTCAGGTGATTGGCAGCAGATTAGGAAAGCAGACAAAAGAGAGGAGACCTGTGTAGGACAGATATCTGTTTAAAATGACAGCATCATTGCCCACAGTTAAAAAAAATGCAATTAAAAAAGTGTTTTTGAAAAATTTATTTTTTTATTTATATTCAATGCGTTAATTATAAATTTCCAAAACTCTTTCGTGTTTGACAACACATACATTGAGTTTTACATCATGCTTACAATTATACAGATGTTTTAATTGGGTTTCAAGCATGAACAGTTTAGTATAGTTTCTGACCGTTTAAAACAAGTCATAATCAGATTTGGTAAAGGGACTCAATAAGATGAAAAATTGATGTCTTTAAACAATTTAATGAAGAGGTCACAATGGTTAGGAGAAAAGTGTAAATAATTAAAGGGAACAAGAATGTATAGAATTAGAATATTTTTCATGAACTTTGGGTGTGGGTGGTTAAATTATTGATGTGATACATAAAAAAATAGGCATCAGTGATAAAAACATGACCCCATGCAATTCTTCAAGTTGATAACAAGTCTATTGTCTTCTAAGTCTTGTCACCTCTGATGGTGATTCATACTTCTAAATGCTTTACAAAAAAATAAGTCTCCAAATCTGCCTGGCATTGAACGAGAGATTGGGCTGCTGCATTTGGGAACATGAGCAATGCTGGACTCTGGATGGATAAATATTGTATTGTAAGTTATGCATTTGAACTTATATATTCAACAAACAGAAGAAAATGCCAATTGCATTAACATTCATTCATTCATCTTCATGTCGGCTTTATTCCCTTTCGGGGTTGCCACAGCGGAATGAACCGCCAACTCACTGGCATATGTTTTACGCAGCGGATGCCCTTCCCTGCCGCAACCCATCGCTGGGAAACATTCACACACACATTCACACTTTAACACTATGGGCAATTGTTCTTATTCAATTCACTTATTCCGCATGTCTTTGGACTTGTGGGGAAACCGGAGCACCCGGTGAAAACCCACGCGATCACGGGGAGAACATGCAAACTCCACACAGAAATGCCACCTGCCCCAGCCGAGCCTAGAACCAGCGACCTTCTTGCTGTGAGACGACCGTGCTACCCACTGCGCCACCGTGACGCCTGCATTAACATTGATGACTCTATTATTTAGCAAAGTTTCATCACTGCAAAATGGGGAAACACTTGAGTGAAAGCCAAATATTTTACAGAAATCAAGTGGAGATCTCTTAAATATGAGAAAAGTGTTGGGGAAAAGAAGAATCTTGTGGAAGCTGAAAACAATGTGTATTCCACAAGTGAGAATAGGGACTGACAAACAAACACATATTTCTGTCGCCTTAGCTTTCCCTGTCTCTCTTTGCTTTCAAACTATAGGGCTTCTATTAAATAATTCAAATGGTTGCTCAAAGATGCCAGTCAAAAATACTACATCCATAAAAGGCATATGTGTGGAGCCGCAGCCGCTTGCTATCCAGTGGTGAATCCAGCTATTAATCTTGCTGTTCTCCAGGGAACTGCTGCAGCAAGTCTTTTGTTTATATTTGTTTATTTCACTTGCCTTGTTGCAGTATTGAATCTGCTCTGATCTGTTGTTATATGATTAATGATTATTTGTAAGTTTTTTGTGTGTGTGTTTTTAACTCCTAAATGCAGGTTAGCAAGCTGGTGGTATAACTTTGTTGTAGGGAAGATTTAATATATTAACACTGGAATAAACAATGTTTTAAATAATTTAGGTAAAAACAAGTCCAGTGAACAAATAGATTCATTTACATACTTGAAGCTTATACTTCTTTCAGAATGATGGATTTGTGTATTTTGACATTTCTATTTTGCTTTCGAAATATAAACATATGATAGACTTGTTTGTCTCTAAAATAATTTATTTGAATTGTTGTTCGATCAACCTGCTTCTTTAGATGTTTTCTAAAAACATCTTTATATATTTGGGTGTCACTGTGGGACAGTGGGTAGCACGATCGCCTTCAAGCAAGAAGGTTGCTGGTTCAAGCCTTGGTTGGGTCAGTTGGCATTTCTCTGTGGAGTTTGCATGTACTGTGTGGGTTTCTTTTAGGTGCTATGGTTTCCC
Source organism: Danionella dracula (assembly GCA_900490495.1). Taxonomy (NCBI): domain Eukaryota; kingdom Metazoa; phylum Chordata; class Actinopteri; order Cypriniformes; family Danionidae; genus Danionella; species Danionella dracula. The sequence continues at coordinate 2,401,998 of UELW01000578.1, forward strand.
CAAAGACATATGGAACAGATGAATTGGGTAAGCTGAAATTGTCAGTAGTGAATAAGTGTGTATGGATGTTTCCCAGAGAAGGGTTGCAGCTGGAAAGGCATTTGCTGCATAGAACATATGCTGGATAAGTCAGCAGTTCACTCCGTTGTGGTGACCCCAGATAAGGGACTAAGCCAAAAAGAATATGGATGAATAGAGTAAAACTGGTTTAAAAGCTATTTCTTTACATTCTTGGATAGTAGTTTGGTAACATTATGAAGACATTAAAAAAATAATGGTTTATTTTATCATAATAAACATAACTACATCTGATTCTTATACAAAATTCTAAATAATCCCTTACGTTACACAGATTGCGTAGTTCCACATACTATTAAGATGGCATAGATGACCAATAATGAAAATTCAACCGTACCCTATTTCAATCAGAGATTATAAATTAAAGCAGAACACATTTGTTCCCTCGCTGCATGATAATCTCTGCAGTATATTGTGTTCTCATGCAGGGGTTGACAGGAGGAATCCCAGTAAGCAAATCTATCCACAGTGGAATGTAAAGATAAGCTTCGGATGTGTTGGGGTGGAGGCTGTCTCTGATAGTTCACTGATGGATTTTACATTTATATTCATAGTGCATTGGAAGGCTTTTCTCGCTGTAGAACTGGAAAGAAAAAAAAATAAAAATGTGTTAAGATATACAGTCTAAGCAATTTTGATGATGACAATGTCAGTATGTCACAGACATACTGGATATTAGCTAAGTACATTTCCTCATACGTTTTGACATATGTGAGTTTTAAAAACATGCTGCCAGTGTAGGGATATAATACCACATTGCCCACTGACTAAATCTACATCAATGTTATTGTTTGTCGTTTCTCTACAATCTCAAAAGTACAGTAAATGGTTAAAGAGACAGATCTTCAAAAAAAAAAAGATGAGAATCCTTTCAGTTTTTTTTATTATATTACCATAAAATGTACTATTAGAAGTAAGTCCCGAGCAATATACAAGAGTCTTTTCTCTCTTGGAGAAAGAACAAAAGGACCATGTTGATATATGATCTAGTCTTAGATCAACATCAAAAACCAAATACAATACAATAGTCCAGATACTTGGCCCAAAGATACCAGCCAGGACTGAAGACTTGAAACAGTGGTAAGAATTTTTTAATGATTCACATAAATTAGTATATCTGACTCCACAATTGATTTGTTAAAGGCTGTGCCTTTACCATTATTATTTGTATTATATGTATGAATACAACATAGAATGTTAATTATTAAATAGAATGTCATGTTTTGACTCACTCATTGATCTTTAATTTTATGTACACTTGATGCTGGTATTCTTTTTAACCCTAAAAATGTTTCAGAAAATGAAGAGTGACTGAAGACAGTTCAAACATTTATTACCATTGGTGTGTAGATAACTAGCAGTGCCTTAAATTCAATCAACATACAACTTATAAAATATGACCCAAGAATAAAGCATTGTTGTCAACATTTAATTTGAAATTAATCATTCTAAAAGAAAGCCATTCATGTTTAACTACAATATTTCTACATTCTTATTAACCATTAAAAGTCTTTCAGAAAAAGAAGAGTGACTAAAGACAGTTCAAACATGTATTACCATTGGTGTGTAGAAAACTAGCAGTGCCTTAAATTCAATCAACATACAACTTATAAAATATGACCCTAAAGAGTTATTGTCGATATTTATTTTGAAATGGATCGTTCTAAAAGAAAGACATTAAAGTTTAACTCCAAGATAACTACATAATAGAGAAGAACTGTAGAACTCTTCCTCTCATGTGACCAATTCAGAGACAAATGGCCTGGAACCCTTGTTGTTCTCAGCCTTTGAAATCTTCTTCAGACTACGGTTGGGTCGATAGACGATGGCGTCATCCAAAGTGACTGAAAGGTTGTCACACCCAGCACCTGCACCGACACCCCTCATGATCCATTTGCACCTATCCAATCCCGAGAACCATCACCTGAGTACTAATCACCCGCACCTGTGTCCTTCAATCACACCACCACTATAAATACTCACCCAGTTCACTCCGTCCTTGTCCCGGATCAAGGTTACCAGAGACTCACCACTCCTGAACCTTCTCTTGTATCATCTGTCTGAACCTGTCTGTCCATTCTGGGAAGAAAGAGAGAGAGAGCATCCTAAGGGAAGTGATCGACATGTTTACTGAACTCTTGTGTCTGAACTGACCCATGCTTACGGAGTCGCCTGTCTGCGGAATACTATTAAACTGTGTTTTATAACCACCTGACTTTATTTTTGTGTGTGTATATAAAGATGTATATTGACTTGTGTTAAGTTTTTGTTATTAGTAAAACAAAAATCTAGCGGGCAGGCTTCAAAGAATGAATTTATTATTAATTAATTATATAGCCCCACCCCCCTACTTGGAGATGATGTCATCGTCCATTGGCGATGTTTCTCATTAGACATTTGTCGACATTGCCCAACACTACTTCAGACCAATCTCCTCCCAGAGAGATGTCGTGTAATCAGCAATATGAACCAGAGAGCATCAGTCAAAGCTGTTGAGAATGTTAAAGATTCTAGTTTTGTGATATGCAATCATTGCACTAAAGCCTTTAACGTATCTTAAACAATATTACACATAAACTGATAAACAAGGCATTATTTTATGGCTGAACCAGTGAGCGATGTCATCACTGTAGTGGGGGGCTGCAAGTCCTTGTTGAGGGAGCTGAAGGGTTAAGAGAATGCACCCCATTGTTTTATTCTTATGTGAAGTCTAAAATCTTCACTCTAGTCCCAGGAGAACTCCTATAATTTCTAGTCTTACTGTATCAAATGTTCAAAATATTTTGTATTTAAAACCATTTGTAAATGTGCTGAAGATTATCTTCCAATGCTGCTGCAACTTTCTCACATTTAGTAGAAAAAAATTCCTATTAATTCCAACAATTTCAATTAAAGAATCTGTTAATAATTTCTTTATGCATGATACAGTCTAGATTTTTGAATGTGTTTTACATTTTGTCCACCAGTTTTTCCCCATTGCATTCGTTAATCAAGCAGCTCAGCTTTGCTTGATGTTTGTAATAATTCATCTTTCTCTTGACAACATTACAGGATTGAGTAAGAAGTGATTTGCAGTGCTCTTTTATATTTATTCCCAGAGCTGAGTCTAAATGGTTCCATAATTGCAAGCATGTAAATCATTCTATGACAAAGGACGTCTCTGGAGTGTTATGTTGATGAGCAAAACATACCAGTAGCTATACTATTGCAGATTGATTACTGTCAATCTAGACGGCAAGCTGATCAGCAAATGTCGAAATGTTACCCACACTCTCATACACAAGCTGTCATAGACAAACATCTCTTTGGCTCGTGCTGATTTAATATTGACAAAACTGAAAAGCTTAATCAATCACTCTTGCTACAATGAGTTTAATGTTTAAATGGAGACTTTACAAGTGAGGGCTTTTCTTACAAGACTCAAAAGTTTGTATGATTATTTCTATATTCAAAGATGAGTATAATAGGTTCAACAGTGCACATGCCTTACTACTGACAAATAGATAGAAAATAACTAAGTTATAATTGTTATAAAGAATCAGAGGGAAAAAATAGACTACAGGTGGAATGGAAAGAAATAGTTTTGTTGTTTAACAGATTTGAAACATTGCTCCCATGTTATAATATACTTTATAGAGAATCAGAACACGAACAAAGTCATTTAGTGAATGGTTAAGATTACAAGAGGGATATCATTGAGGATCTTGAGTCTTCTGGAGCACCTCCATGTAAAAATTCCACTGAATAACATGGTTCCATATAACATGGACATCACCCATATGTTATTGGCAAAGTTAAAGGAGGCTCAAAGTGGGCATATACAGTACTCATAAACAAGTCCACAGAGGCGAGACATGACCGTTGTGAAGGCATCTGATTGGCTGAATGTTTAAATTGAATATATCAAACATACAATTTTAAAAATAGTTCACTCTCAGACTGGTCATGAAGGTAAAAAATTGCTCCCTTTCGGCGTCAGATTCAAGCAGCTCTCAAGAAATTCTCATTGATACAGATTGACCATTGACAATTTGTTAAGCAGCATTGCTGAACTGGAATAAAATGGAGAATTAAAGCATTTGGAAAAGTATTTAAAAGAATTGTCATATCAGCTTGCTTGATATATTCTCAACTGCAGAAAAGTAGAAATAGTGTATTGACTTTGATATTTCGGCTATGGCCAAGCACACTAAATCATTTGTTTTTTAGATTGTAGTATTACTCTTGTTTGCATTGTGAAGTGTAAACCCAATGCATCCCACTAAAGTAACTATGAAGATAATATATGAAATAAAACACATCAAAAAAGAGCAGACGACGTGTTCTATCCCTTTATTCATTACTTGTTTCTCACAAAAAATTTAACTGAGTGAAGTTTCTAAAAAGAAACAATGAATATAGGGACTGAACTCAAAAAGCATGAGCTGCTTCTTTTTAGAGATTTATTAGTAACAAACTTGGAAATATATATTTTTATGTTTAACTTCCCTTTTGTGGAACTCATTGCCTTTCATGATTGAAGATGAAGAGGTGCTTTTGCAAATAACTGTTTGAAAGCAGAGGAGGAAAACAGGAGGAATATGAGTTTAATGGTTTTGAATGGCAATTTGAATGGTTTTGAATGAGAATAAAATACATAAAACAACAACGAAATAAAAAAATTAAATACATATCTTAGAAAAATTTTATATATATATATATATATTCATCTTCATGTCGGCTTTATTCCCTTTCGGGGTCGCCACAGCGGAATGAACCGCCAACTCACTGGCATATGTTTTACGCAGCGGATGCCCTTCCCTGCCGCAACCCATCGCTGGGAAACATTCACACACACATTCACTCTTTAACACTATGGGCAATTGTTCTTATTCAATTCACTTATTCCGCATGTCTTTGGACTTGTGGGGAAACCGGAGCACCCGGTGAAAACCCACGCGATCACGGGGAGAACATGCAAATTCCACACAGAAATGCCACCTGCCCCAGCCGAGCCTAGAACCAGCGACCTTCTTGCTGTGAGACGACCGTGCTACCCACTGCGCCACCGTGACGCTATATATATATATATATATTTATATATATATATATATATATATATATATATATATATATATATATATATATATATATATATATATATATATATATATATATATATATATATATATATATATATATATATATATATATATATATATAACTTGTTTCAATCACTCAATCAAAGAACTAGAGAACTATTTCCTAATAGAACACAATTAAACTGATGTATACATAAATACAAGTACATTCCTCATCAACATCATCCATTCATCCACGCATCTTCTTGTCAGCTTTGTTCCTTTTTTTTGCAAGGATGACCACAACTAAATGAACCACTTACTCATCTTGCATATGTTTTATGCAGCATATGCCCTTCCAGCCGCAACCCACTACCGGGAAACATCCACACACGCACACACACGCAAGCACGCACACACACACACACACACACACACCTATCTGACAAGAACTTTGTTCTTAAAACAGTGCTTATGAAGCGTGATGGGTTCATGAGAAACTACAGTTTTCAAGTATTTTCTGGAAATCTGCACTTTGGATCAGATGAGAAGAAAAAGGAGGATTGTGTTGGTGGTTTAACACAGAGCCTCTCTAGCTATTTACAGAAGATGACCTCTTTACCCTTGGCAATTCTTTGGCGTCTTTCAATCCCTGCACCTGTGGCCCACACAGCTGTACGCTCAGGCAAGGTTAAGTACAGGTTAAGCATGTAATACTTTCAGGAAGAAAGGGAAAAAATATAACCATATAGTGAGAATATGTGTTTGAAGAATTCTTCTTGAAGGGTTGTTCGGGAAAAAGTTTGCTTTGAGAAACACTTTGCAAAAAATATTTTAGTAATGTAATAGGATGTTTACAAATGAATCATTCAAAATATTTTTTTTGTCTTTTATTATATCTAACTAATTTTCCTCGATTATTTTCACTTGATCTTACTATTTTATGCAGAATATCTAAAAAAAAAATTAACATTCAAAATCTATTATTAAAGGGTTAATTCACACAACAACATAAAATGGAATTTGAATCCATCACCCCAAATAGTTTTAAAGCTGTAAACACTTTGGTCCTCCTTGTAACAAAATTCTGGATATTATATTGTCTTGGTTATATTATTATATAATAGTACCAAAAATAATACAGACACTTCATAAAGTGCGCAATGAATATCTGATGACAGATGGAGTTTTGCATACTTTTCCAGGAACATTTGACGTTGCTTCTTTTCTCCAATTGTTTTTATCAAAATGTTCAATATTGTGTTCTGCGGAGGATCTATTGAAAAACAACTAATTAATTTTTGCGTTATCTTCTATGGTGTTTTGTGGTCATCTTTTGGGTATTCTTCTGTTCTTACTTCATTTCTGAAGAACATGTTCCTTCTCTTGTAACTACGGCTACAACTACTAAAACAAATGGTCATTTTTGTTTACAAATTATTTTTCACCTTTTGTTTAGTTGCTGGGGTTTTGTAACCAGCAACTCATTCTGGGTTTTTACAAATCTATAAAGCTAATGACGTAGTATGTCCCGGTAAGTGCCAAGCAAAGGTGTTTTAATCGTTGACTCATGTAACTGAAGGCTTATTTTGTGCTCCCCTATACAATGGGAGATTTTTAGGTCACATGTTATCAAAGCTTTTTTTTAGGCCTTGTGCTTTTCTTCTGGGAGAACATTGGAGGCAGGAGAATGGGACGATCTAGAGCAGCTTAATGGGAGAGTTATCAGGGGAGAAAGCAATGCACACTTGAGTGCTCTCATTCTGCCCAAAGGGTGGCCCTCAACAGAAGTTTCAGAAACCTGAAGCAAGCTTTACAGCCATTTCTGCTGCATCGGCTCTGAGAAAGCTGTTCAGGCCCAGCAAGTCAGAATAATGACCTGGCCTTCATGCCAGCTACCACAAGGCATCTTGGGATAGGAAGTTGGTGGAGCAAACCCAATAAATATAGGAATCTAGGAGCTGTCAGGAAAGACAGACAACATTCTTATCACTGGCTTAGCCCTCCAAAAATATCAAGTGAAGGGTTCTGATTGTTATCCCGTATTTGACTAAAAAAGGGGGCGTTTGAAAACGCTTGGGACATTGTTTATTGTCATTATTACAAAAGTTTTTAGGACTTTTTGTTTGTAGTGCAGTTGCTTAAATGTTTATATACCGCATATAAGCCTAAAACCTTCTGTAGCTTTGGATGTGTTTCAATTCAATGTTTTAATTTTAGAGCACTGTTGACTGTTGACCAGAGATTAATGTGTGTCTGTTTCACTGCTTCTTGTTCATAACGTTTGTCATGTAAATTAAGAAAAATTTAAGCTGATTGCGTTCCACTCATGAAAAGACAAGATAAGGCTGGATCCAGCTTCTTTATCTGAGGGAAATTAGCTTTCAACGACATACCTGAGTGTCTCTTGGTTTTGGTCTAGCAGAGCTTCTTAAATGATGGTTGGTGTGAAAAATTTTTTTGGCCGCACAACTTAAATAATACGGCCACTAAAACAGTCTAAGTTGAGCAAATTTGGTCTGGTGTGCTTGAATTGGCTAATCAATAGTTCATAAAATTGCATAGGGATAAATAAAATGCTTTGACCGACCGGGTCTACCTTTGCATATATCTAGAAATATACACCTGCCAGAAAATTAGAATATAGTATTTAGACAGACCAATAATCTGTACCAAAACCAAAAAATATAGTGCAGGGGAAAAAACTGAATGAATGTGTTGTTATGTAAGGAAAAGTTAAAAATAAACATTTTCAGAATATAACTGATATCATGTATTTTTGGTAAATTGTAAATTTTCAAAATCATTTCAGAAATGCTCATATTGTAACAGTCACTTATTGCTTTTGATTCATTTACATGTCCTTTTCTCTAGCCTCTTTGAACTCTGAGACACAACTGTAACTTTGAAATATAGCCAAAACAAAAGTTGCTCATCATTTTATACTTTATACATTTTATATAAATTACCAACGTGATTCTGTAAAAAGGAATTGCCTATATTTTAGAAGGAAAACAATCTCTTACATGGTGTATCCACATCTCTTATCTTCCCATACCCTTTAGGTATTGCTGATTCTATCTTTCACAAGCCCATGTTTGCTCTGCCACTTTCTGTTAATGTTCAGGTTTTTGGTTGATCCGTACATTTTGAACAGATTGACACCATATATCTATCTTCTTAGGAGTTCTGGGATATTAATACAGACATCTGCGAGCACAGAAAAGCTTACAAATCATGTTTTATGGTGTTCTGAAAACTAAACAGTGCACAAATTCATTTATTTATATAGCTAGATCACTGCCATCAGTTGGTGCATTATAAATCCCCATCTCATCAACAGGCAATCTGCTAATGCATTCACAAGATCAATTTCTGCCAAGTCAGGCGAACACACCAAACAAATCTCTACCATTCCCTGCACAAGCACACATGCATATGCTACCACACTGAAATAATGTGAAGAAATTGATGTGTGGAATCGAAGGCACTGCATTAGAATTCATGGATACGAAGCAAATTGGCTGGCCAGGAGTTGGTCTGAAAGGGTTGTATACACACATTTGGAACGACTTACAGTTTCAATTCTTGTTAGTTATTACTGCCTTGTGTTCATTTACAACATTCATCATAGACTAAGGGATATTCGAGCAGTTGCATGATGGCTGCTAGGTAGTAGCTTTTAGGACATACTTTTCTCACTGGCCAGGGGGATCACTGCTTCAGGTTTTGGGAGGATACACTGTCACCAGATTGCATGTCACTCTGGGCATTAGGAGGAGCAGAAAACACTGATCTGACGGAAAATAAGATCATTTGAGGCATGGCATTGCTCCAGCTATGAGAAGAGAGCCAGTTTAGCTGAAAGCTGAAACACAATTCCCATACCCAAAAAAGTAAGTGAATGCCTTTTGATTACAGTCTACTCTAAATGAATGAAACTAAATATATTATAAATAAATATATATATAAATGAAACTGGTTTTCACAGATTGTTATACTTTTTTGTGACATGCCAAAAGTATTTTTTCCATAAAATATTTTGCCATATTTACATGTTTTCTAAGCTGTGAATACGCTATCCAGTTAATGATTAGCACATCATTCTTCCCAGTTAACACATTATGTTTTAGTATAAAAGTAAAGAGGTCTTTAGTATCAGATGCAATTTAACGTGTTTTCAAATTACAAATATAGTTCTGTGCAAAAGGTTTAGACAGTTGTGGAAAAAATGATGTAAACAAATTTTTTTAACAAATGTAGTGTTATGTCCTTTTGTTATCAATGAGCAAAATTCAGAAAATTAACAAAAGAAAAATTAAAATCCAACCAAATGTTTTGTGTGATACCCATTTGTCTTTAAAAGATCAACGATTTTTATGAGCACACTTTTTCACAGTTTTAGAAACTCTGCTGGTAGGTTCTTTCAAACAAGGCAGATAATCTGTTGATGACATATTTCTGTCTCTTCTAAGAATGATGTTGAGATCAGGGGTCTATGGGGGTCATGTGCTTCCAGAGCAACTAGTTCTTCTTTACACTGAAGTTTCTGATGGAGTCGATGTCATGCTGCAGAATAAATTTGAGGTACAGTCATATTCCTCCCTTGTGGTAATGGATTACTGATAAGTGCATACACACCATTAATCCACAATGTACACCATAACTAGTATACTTACAAGAATCTGTATAAAACTATAAACTGCATAAATAGGGACAGACTTAATAAAAATATAAGCCAATTTTGGAACCAAAGTTTAAAGCTTTCAACTGTTAAACGTTTTCTATTAACTGTTTGACAACTTTGCCTTCCAAATGTTTTTTTTTCTTTACAGTGTGCATTAAACATAGCAATTTCTGAGAGCAGTGCAAGCTCTTATTTCTGAGTGCAGTGCAATCTATCATTTGCCTCCTTCATTACCTCAAGCACATTCTCAACCTTCCCAGTCAATACACAAACGGGTCAGAACCTTGTCAATCATGCCAGTTCAAGTGAAATTAATCGAACAGAAAGACATATCATGCTCATTAATCAAGCTGCCTCCCGTGCCTGTGTCTTCCTAAAAGAAAATGACTTCCCTTATCTTTGTCTGAAGTGTTTCCACAATGAGATTTGCTTGTATAATCCTCAGGACGTAGCGTGAAGGAGCCTTAATGAGGCAGGGTGGCAGGCTCCAGTGCTCTAAAGGCGCTGTGAAGAGCTCTCAAGGAAGAAAAACGGCATGCGATGTAAGAGTGAGCCCTGAAGCAAGGCTGCTGGGTTAGGTTCAGTGCGTTGGAGGTGTCGTTTGACTGAGACTTTATTGAAGCGAGACTCCTAAGGTGGGTTATTAGGAATACAATGAAAGGAGGTGGAGAAGGTTGGATACTTATGACACAAGTCAATAACCTTTTCAAAAAGAAATAGTGCATTACAGTGTGTGAGTTGATCACTTTAGTTTTGAATCACAATTTGTTTGAGTATGATGCCGATGTTAATGGTGGCGCAGTGGGTGGCACGATAATGCAAGAAGATTGCTGGTTTGAACCTCGGCTGGGTCAGTTGTCATTTCTGTCTAGAGTTTGCATGTTCTCTCTGTGATCACGTGGGTTTACTCTGGATGTTCCAGTTTCCCCCACAAGTCCAAACAGTGTGTGCGTGTGTGCGCATGTGTGCGTGCGTGCGCGTGTGTGTGTATCAATACAAACAAGTTCCCACACACATGCACACCTACCTTATCAAGATGGGATAATCACTCTTCATCTACCAATGGGGACTCCTGTTTCAACTCACTTTTAGTCTCTCTTGCTTAATGTCCAAAATATATTTTTTTCATAGCAGTGCTCTTTATTCTATTGATGGATAAATTTCTGTGCTTGTTCACGTTTGTTATTAGTTTCCTCTTTTTGACAAACTGCTTTCCCTTTACATCTCCTTGAAATCCAATTAGACACATGTCCTGTCTTCTTATTTCAGGATCTACCCAAGGCATGTGATCAGAACCCTGTAAATAAAATAAAAGAGCAAATTATGGTTTATATTTTGGTATGGCGGAATACACTGGTAGCATCACAAAAACATGTACAAGATTCTTTACATAAAAATTGCACTGGTCTGACTTAAAAACATCCACTCATTTACTGAAATTCTCCTCTTGCAAATAAATATGAGTTAAAGTCTTATTATACCTTTAAAGAGGGGGATTTCGAGATGTCAAGAGGTTCAGTGCGTCATGAAGTTTACCAGGAAAAATGATTGAAAGAAAAACCTCAAGAACATCTAACAGAGAGAAATCTATTAGAAGTCTCATGAAAAACATTCTAGCTCTTACCATGAGAATTTACTTATGGCTAAACACCAAACACCAGACCTCATCCATGGGTTTCCATGCCCATAAAACCCACTTTTAATGGTGTTTCTAGTTGCTTATGCAAAGAAAAAGTTTTCTCCTCCACAGCAGACAGTAATCTTCAAGGGAAAAAGTCTGATGTGTTGGTGCCGAGAAATGTAATGACCAGGCTATACACACTATTTGTCTGACTAAGTATTTACAAGTCAGATTAATTGAGATCAAAGAATTTTCATTATCATGCAAAGTCCTGCGGTGGTGACATCTTGTTGAAGGGAAAAAAGAGACAAAATTCCTTCTACGATGTCAAAACTGCACTGAAATAAATGATAGAGAAGTTGATGGCTTTGCTTTAGCATCCAAAAGAAAAACTGTTTTATGTTAAATCAGATGTAAAATAGAATGTCAAAGTTGTAGATTAGTAGTCAACTGAAACATACATTATATATCAAATTTTTGTGACAACTAGCACAGTCAAACAATTACGATGTTAATCACATTACAACCATCTCCTGCTTACATTTTCTGTGTGGATTTTACCTCATTGCATTTTAGTTCTATTGTTAGAGACGAGAGAAAAGCTTCTCTCTTCGATGCTAGAGGGGGTGAAAATAATGAAACATTTTGCACATTTTTTGTTTTATTGATATTTTATCCAGGGTTTTGTTAAATCTAGAGTGTAACAAAATCAGCATGACTTCTTTAATACACCTGTGAAGAAAGTTCTCTCCTTGAGCTTTGCAAAAAAAAGCTAGTTCTCCACTGAAATAGAGCCACTGCATAAGAGGCTTTATCCACTCAGAGACCCTGCACTTTTGCATTGTGTACAAAGCAGTCCTTCACACGATCTTTTCACTCAAAAACTCAGACTCAGATGTACTCTTCTTGTTTATTTAAAAAAAAAATTCAGCTCAAGGGAGCAAAGTGGCGTTAGCGCCTTTAAGCAGCCAGTTAAGCAACTTTAGTCACTTAAATATAATAAAAGGTACAATCACATCGATTTCAAGCAGTGTCATGAAATTAAGAATACAGACAACTGCTATCAAATTAACAATTGCCATTAAAATGAACTATTGTCTTCAAACTGCAGAAACATTTTATTGTTAAAGCTATTAATACAAATGAGTTATTTTTTTTATATTAAATATCTGATACATTATTTTGTCATATACATGTTTATATTAGTTACACCAAAGCCCTCTTCTGTCCATTGCTGTCCATTGCTGAACTCCATAAACAAATGCAACCAAATGGAACAGTTGCATTATTAAGGATATTTGTTTTATTTATTTGCATTTTATTTATTTTATTCTTATCTTTGTTTAAGTTGTATTTCCCAGCCATTGAAGAGAAGCTCTGAATAGCCTGAAAGAAGCTTCTGATTGGTGGATTTTACGTCTGTTACCCTTTACTTGGTACGCTCACTCTTTACAGTGTTTTTACACAGTTTTTTTTTCTACCAGTGGACTTAAGTGGATGCGTTTTATTTTGTAAACTGGGTAAGAAAAACTGTTTCACAGAAAACAACTGTGTACGTGTGTACAGGGTCTCAAAAACAACTTAGAATATTAATTGCTTGTCATCATTAGTTTACAAATGGACCAATATATATGGATATATATACTCTTGGACCGATATATATGTATATATCTCTGCAAAACAAAACATAAAGTAATTCAAAATTAAAACAACACTTTAGGAAAAGAAATTTTCCTTTTTTATGCCTTGCATGTTATACAAACTGTATTTACTTCCCTACATTCCAGCTCGAAGCACATTTCACACATCCCTGTGGATTTCACCACTCATATTCAGTGGATTATTCTGACACCTTATTTAGTGTCTGTTCTCTCCTTTCTGTTAATTTATAATGCTGCTCAAATCTCCCAGGCAAACTTTCCTGTCAGTTTAGCTATTATTCATATTCCTCTTTGTGTCCCAAGAGAAAAACCTCTATGCTGTAACCAGGCATTGCAATTAGCACCTTGATTTGACCACTGTAGTTTGCAGAGCAGAGATCTATAACATGGATGTTGTGTGTGAAGAGCAATGGTGGGGCTGCATGTGTACTTATTTTGAACCTAATAATGTCTTGCAATTACTAGGCTTGCAATAATGCCACCTGTTGACAGGGTGTATAATCATGGCTCTCTCTCTCTCTCTCTCTCTCTCTCTCTCTCTCTCTCTCTCTCTCTCTCTCTCTCTCGCTCCCTCCCTCTCTCGCTCTCTCTCTCTCGTCTTTGGCAAATGGACATGCCAGTGAGTTCTTTGAGTGTACTTAATGGAGTATACGTGACCTCTGGAAATACAGTTACAAATCTGCACTGATTTCCATGGGCAAACAATCCTGCTACCATTAATCCTAATGGTCTTCTCGGCATAGGTACTATTAGAAAGCTTTCTTGCCAAGGTTAGTTGGAAGAAGATAATGAAAGAAAATTAAATGAAATAAAAAAATCTGTTAACAGTTAAAGGATGCTAATTGAAGGAGCAGATTTTTTGTGCAAACATCATGATGGGAAAACGAGTGATTTTATTACATCCAGATTATTCGTTATCGATCATAAATGACCATAAATAATTGAGCCAGAACCCATCAGAGAACTTTGCCTGTTGGTCAAACTGTGAGTTGTTTCCTCTGTGAATGTGAAAAGGCCTCTCTGTTCCCATGGAGATTCTAAAGAGACACATTAAAAACAAAGTGGAAGACGCAGGGAATAAGGAAGAAGAAGAAACATCAGAAACTCGCACACTCTCAGGCAGGATCAATCAATCTTGTCTCCCTTTCGCTGTCTCTGAACGGCAGCATGCGGTGAGAGAAAGGAAGCATATATTGGTAAGTAATAATGTTGTGGTATGATAGAGGAAATGAAAAAGAAGGACAAATAAATTGCATCAAAAAGCAATAAACTGGTAGTTAAATGGCATCCGAGAGGACTGCCAAATGAAAACACAAATATCAAATATCAGAAACTCTATCGGTGACAAGGAACAAATTAATAACATAGACATAATATCTGCCATAGTATTAACTCCTTCACTACCAGGTGAGCAAAACGTTCAACAGAGAAAATGAAAGTAATAATAAACCAATTAAAATAAAGAATAGAAAAAAAAATAATGAAAAAAAAAGGTTTTTTTGGAAGCTGGTTTGGGATTGTTTCTTAGTTTACTGTCCTGTAAGCTATGCACTCTTACAGCTCCGTTTGTTGATGCAATCATGATCAGAGATGCATAGGGGCTTCTAGTTTGTGTAATGATTCCAGCTGCCAGCAGGTCTTTGATGTGCCTTCTCACACCTTCTATGGAAGCTAGGGTAAAGCGACACAATGTGTCTTGGAATGGTCTAGAATCATTCAGCTTGTTGTAATGTTCTAACCCACTTTGCTAATCCTGCATTCTACTCTACTTGAGAAAATACATGGACACCTGTTTGGGACAGAGGAAACTATTCATGAATTTGAATGAATAGTTCTAGCCATGTTGTGTCATTGTTAATGTATCAAATGCACAAACTTGTAGAATGGTGGTTCCTGTACTGGGGAAAGAGAGATGCTGCTTAAGTCTCATTGGACACAAAATATTGGAGAGCCTTTTTTGTCAAATCTATGGAGATTGAGAGGTACAGATCAAATCACAATAATGAAAGAAAAATAAAAGTAAAACTAAATTGCAAATAAAAAAAAACTAAATAGTTAAAAAAAATGCAAAACCTAAATAGTAACTCAGAAAACATAGCAACAAATTCTAAACCAGTTTAACAATTCAGGAAAAACACAACGACAATTGGCCAAACCAGAAAGAGTTTGCAGAATTTGAGAACTCCTCAAATTTGAGAACTCCATGTCTCTTCCAAACTCGTGGTAATTTTCTCACATGAACTGCAGGACTTTGAAATGGACAAAAACAACCAGCTGTTTAACTGAATCAAACATTGCTTAAAAAAAAACAAATTCACATCTATAAGACTGTTGTGTTGCATGGTATACAGTCAGAAGTGTCGTCTTATCGATAATAAGGTTTCCAGACCATGCAATTCCTTTCTGGTTTGACAGAATTGTCAACTAAATTAGTTTTAATTTGTCATGTTTTCTGAATTGTTATTGTATTTTTTTTATTATCACTTTGACATTATAACTGTAAATTAATTTTAACCTCTCTGTCACCAAACACATCTGATAGACGATACTGGTTAAATGAACACTATTACTTATTATTAGAAGAAGTTAACAAAAAAACATCCTTATGTGATGGCTGTTTACTTTCTAGTTCATACCTAAGATGTATTGTTGTCTTGGAAGAGATTGTGAGAGAAATTCTGTTTGCATCCTCCTGTACTGACTAGTCTTTCTTAATTGTCTGACCAGTTTTTGCTTACAGAAGTAACCATCAGTAAGTAGCTTTCAGTTTTTCACAAAACAGAAAAATAGAAATTCGGAAGTATTTAGTGGATCTATACTTTCAAAGGGCTATAATCATTTGAGTAAGATGTGGACTAACTACATTAAATGACTTCAGATTAAGTAGTATTATACTGTATGCTTTGTTTGTTGTGATGCAGCTGTTTTATTTTTACTATAAAAAAGAATTATGTGGGGGAGGAAATGTTAAACGAAACATAAGACATGCTAGTTTGTCCTTGGGATTAGAGCATATTGAGGTCTCAGAGGAGATTTCTAATGTTGTGCATCATCAAGACGCTGTGGAGTAGAGGAGAGCAACAAGCCTGCGGGGCCCGGTGTTTAATACCCCTTAACCGCTTCACTAGTAGCAGTTTCAGAACCCTTAGGACCAGCATGTGCACACACACGAACACCCTGCACAGCCAGGCATGTCAAAGAGCCCCCCCCCCCCTCCCTCTGTGTCTTCCTTTCTCTTACTCACAGCAAGAGAGTATCATCCACACTCTGGGTCCCTTAGCTAGCCTGTTCACATCACTGTGGCATGAGTGAATGGGACAAATTAGTGAATGAATTGTTATCTAAGTTTTTACCATTTTAGTACTCCTTCACACCCTCTCCCTGACTCATTCCATGACTCTATTTTCCCAATGAAGCACAACAGATCAGGCTTGTCTTAAACGTTTGTGTCATAACCAAGTCTTTAGGAAGTAGCTATAACTTCTATGTCCTGCTGAATATACAAAATTGACATCTGCCCTGTATTTACTTTGTAAAAGAGGTAACCAAGAGCATGGACTTTTAAAAAGGTTCACATTCAGGTAAAAAACTACAGTAAATGTGAAGAAGGCAGAGCATGCATACTTTTTAAATATTATGTATCACTGAATTTCTTCCGACTCTCTCTCAAGTCATTCCTGTCACAAAGATCTTTTACTGTTAAACTGGGGGCCTCCTCCTTATCTACAGCACCCCTTACTTGTGGAGTACCACAGGGATCAATTTCAAATTGGAATGTAATATGCAGATGAAGACAGACTTTATATAGCTGGAAAAACTGTTAAATGCTGATTTCCTGTTTTTCTGCCTTGTGGACAGTTCAGCAGTGGCAAACATCTGATAGTTGTATATGATACATCATTATAATTGCTCTAAAAACATGTCTGGTTCCTGGAAAATAAATAACATTGAGATAATGTGTTCAACGCAATGAGTCATCTCTTAAGGCTTGCCCATAACTTTTTGTTTGTCTTGTTCAATTTCAACATGTTGTATGTGTGTATGCTTGCGTGCTTACGTGGGTGCGTGTGTGTGCGTGTGTATGCATGCGTGTGCGTGCACGTGTGTGTGTGCGTGCATGTGCGTGTGTGTTTGCAGGCTCCAGACACCTTCACATCCATAATCTAATAACATCAGGTATATGACAAAGAGAACACAGATTTAACTTTTCCTTAAACCTGCCATCATTGTTATTGGATTTCAATACAATTTTGCATGAAGGACATATCTTTAAATATTCTGGAACAAATGGAGACATAAAAGGACATAATACATGATTACAGATACGGAAATTGAATATATCATCCTGAAAAAGGAATACAAGCTTAGAGTTAGATACAGTGGATAATATCATTATTGCATGTGACAAATTAAATGAACAAAATCAGGGGAGGTATAGGTAATAATTATACACATGTTCATTTGCTTATTATACAGTTCTAGTTTTCAATTTAATTATTAAACATTATTACACTCCAGTTAGCATATTGGTTAAATTAGCAATCAACTTAAATTAAATGTCTTAATCACTATTATGACAACGCTGTGGACATCGTTAAAAATATATTTAAAAATATATAAACACGTTTCATACATTCATATATTTTTTTATTAAACAAATGCCAGTGGACATTGGGACAGGGCTAAAAAATGAAATGATAACATTTGTTTTATAAAAGTTTTATATGATCTAACTTTTATTTTTAAGTCACACATTTGCTTAGCTTGCCAAACACTGTAGTTAAACAATTACTCTCCTAGTGTTCAGGGCTGAGCATTTTTTCTAGCATTTTATTGCAGTGATGTTGGATCTCAGGCTCCCAAACAGATGTTAAGGATATTATTGTTCTGCTAGTTTCAACAAGTTGAGGCTGATTGGCATTTTCTGATGGTATAACTAATTGTGTTCTAAGATGTGTTTAGAACTCTTGCTGGGATTTAACTGATTATCTAAAGAAATTGCTTAGATTGAATTCAACCTTTAATTGTCCTTCTCAGTTATTTAATTAGGCCTTCTCCACAGTTAAAACCTTCTCAAATTCAACTTTTTTGGGGGGGAAAGAAAATTGGAAATGCAAATCCATCTCTTGCTCCTCATGGTGCATGTTAACACTCTTTGTGTGAAAGTATAATATGCTCTTTTTTATTCTTTCCATTTTTTTCACACATCCTGTAGGTGAGATAACAGCAGGTGACAATCTTTCACACATGAAAACTTTTTCTGTGATCTACGATTGCGTGTGGCAAAAAAAGCAACTGCCTAATTTAAATTTTTTTCCAATGCACACATTTCCACTAAATCAAATTAATTACATAAATAAATGAAATTTCAACATGTATACAATGTTCACTCATCTTTTAAACAGCAGGTAGCCACATTTACTCTTCATTGTTTTTCATGGTCATTTAGCATTTTCCTGTGAAAGAATAGCCAAGGAGGACACTTGAAACAAAAATGGTTTCATAAAATCCCTCATATGCAGCACAGTTTTTATTTTTCATGAAAATGTCGTCTGCCATATTTCGTGTTCCGTCTCTGAAGGAAAAAACTGAAAAAAGACAAAATGGTCAAATTATACAGATGTCATTTTTCCTGATTAGCAATCCAATATTTTTAACTGCCTTTTGCTCTTGGCTCATTGCATTCATATTGTTTTCCACACTAAAGAAAATAAAATGGTTTAATGCTCATAATTTCCAGTATTATAAACTTTCTCTAGACAGTTGTAGCATCTCGGGAGTCTTAAAATGATACTTTAAGTAATTTCGAAATTATTTTGAATTCAGTTTCATGTTAAACAAAAGCACTCTGAGAAAGATAACTATTTGGAAATTTGGCATGGGATTTC
Organism: Danionella dracula; assembly: GCA_900490495.1. Taxonomy (NCBI): domain Eukaryota; kingdom Metazoa; phylum Chordata; class Actinopteri; order Cypriniformes; family Danionidae; genus Danionella; species Danionella dracula. The sequence continues at coordinate 2,420,993 of UELW01000578.1, forward strand.
TTTCTTTCTCTCCCTTTCTCTTTCTTTCTTTGATTTATTCTCTATTTCTTTGATTCGTTCCTTCTTTATTTGATTTTCTCAATCTTTCTTTCTTTAATTCTTTCTTTCAACAGCTAAGTACACTGTGTGACAGATAACTATTTCGAAATTTGGCATGGGACTTCTTTCTTTCGCTTTCGTTCTCTTTCTTTTTTTCTTTCTCTCTTTCTTTTTTATTCTTTCTTTATTTCTTTTGTTCAATGGCACACTGCGTCTCCTTCAAAAACAACAATAACTGAGACTATAAAATAAATGAAATTACGTTTCAGTGCTTTATATTTTAATACTAACTGGTGTAGAAGTTATAGCTGTACATAAAAAATAATTAAATATATAAAACTCTCTGTTTCTCTTTCGCTCTGTCTTTCTGCAGACAGATGACACAACAGTTCCACTAAAGTAGAGATCCATTCTTCTGGAAAGCACATGTTATTTTTTTCTCCAATCTTTTCACTTCTTTTGATTTGCAGATCTCCCAGGGCCATTTCATGCTCCCTCTGTGTGTCTTTTGTCATTCCCTGCAGTTTTTAATTCTTTTTACTTCAACCCTGTTAAACCAAACAACTCAACTTTCCAATCCTCCCTTGATTTGATGCACTGAGTGAATGTCAAAATTAGAAAAAGGAAAATGTGGCAAGTATATAGCACCCCCACCCTTTTTTCCCCTGATAGTAATCATAGGAAACCATGTGCTGCTGATTGACAGTGTTATGCTTGTCACTCATACGCCTGGAAAGGTGTTGGTGTGTGTGAGAGCATCTGTGCTTCTGAGTTAAGTTCTCTGTGACTGATTGAATGGTACTCCAAAAGGTGGCTTCTCACCCATGATGCATTTTAGGGACATGAATACATATTATTTTGATAACCATATTGTTTCAAGTTATGAGTGATCCCCTTTAACTCTTTAATCAGAATTGTTTAAGAGCAAAACATACAGGGAAATTCTTAAGGTCTTTGAAACCTATTTTGAAATTGAATCAGTAGAGATAAAAATAGATTAATGCCTTGCTTCTAATGTTTTAGGATAAATTACTGTAAAAAAAAAATCTGATTCAGTGAAGAAAGGATACAACTTTATTCTTAAATTTATTGAAGTTCAATATTGAGACAGAGTTTCTGCTTTTAACTTATACAGTTATTTAACATATTGACCCTCTATACCCTTTAAAATATATGTATGTGTGCAACTCTAAACACAAAGATATTCGATAAATAGTAAAAATACACCCTACAATCTGTTTGATTTGGAGACGAGGAAAGTTTTTAATATTTGTTATTGGACATATTTTGGACTCATTTGTCCCTCACAGTCTCAGAGGAATTATGGGTAAAGATTTTCAAAGATTTGGGTTTATATTGAATCTGCAATGGGAAAAAAGTTAACTTTTTTGTTCATTATGGAATGTATTCAGGTATAAGATCTTGTTTAATTATATAAGATGCTGTAAACATGGTAAATAGAGCTGTAGTAGTCCATAATCGAGTCTCGTGTCCGGACTCGAGTCCATTTTTAAATGGACTTAGTCTTGTCTCGGACTCCCTTGTGTTCGGTCTCAGATCTGATCGGTGGTCTCGATCGAGTCCAATAATTCTACACTGCCAAGAAAACAATAACAAAAGACGGCAAATCTATACTTGTACGTCAAGCTTTAAAATAGCCCTATGTGAAGGCTGAATCTTCATTAAAAAAGGCAGTCCATTCATATAACCCCACAGCTAGCCCGCTGTGATGCCTGCTGCGTGCCAGTGAAATGTTAATCAATCAATCTATCAATCAATCAATCAAGTTTTTATATAAGTATTTTTAGTAGTTGCTTTCAAAGCAGCTTCACAAAGTCCTAGTTTGATCAGGTAGAGTAAATAGGATTTCCCTGTGTGAGGTCCCTAGGAGCCTCGCAGACTGAGGCTGGTGCTTGTCACCTCCCCAGCAAAAAGAATATACAAACTTAAGATTCACTTAAATGTTAGCTGCATCAAGGCTTGCTCATGCTCTCTGGACGAAAGTAGCACAGAGCGAGCGCTTTCAGTCTCTTTCTCAGCTTGCACTCCATCTTATACACTGGATAAATTATTAATACTTTGGCGATGTTTTCATAAAAACGAAAACTTTCCAAATTGAAACCGGCATTGGACATGCGCACTGCATGTCAATCATGTCCTCACAAATCAAAGCACATTGGATTTAAAAATCAACAAGAACTTCTTGATAGTGCTTCAAAGAAGTGGAAACAAGCAAAACTATCTGTCAAACATTTGGAGCGACGTCAAATTATGTCCCTTAACGGCAGCACGAAACAAAGAGAGGTACGTTTAGATAAACCCTGGAGCTAACGTTAGCACGATTGTAATAGCTTTCTTCACTCTTTTAAAGGTATAAGAATACCGTATTTAAACATAAAACAAGTCTCTTCAGAATCTGATCCCAGAAAGAAAAAAAATTTAAATTATGATAAAGAAAAAAATATCTCTATATAGCTCTATATTGTTCCTTTTTATACTCAAGATCAGCCCAAAAACTCATCTTTTAGAATATATGATCATGTGATTGGGGATTTCTCAACTCTGAGTGTGGTTCTAGATGGAATAAGCTTTGATTTATACATTTACATTACTGTGTTAAGCATTTTCTCATTGGAAATAGAATAACAATCAGGGAATATATTTAGGTTTCAAATCACAATATGAACAGCAGTACATTTTAGCTTTAGCCTATAAAAGTTCTGCTTTGAACATGATGTTATCTGTTCTGACATACAGTGTGAAACCATTTGTAAACTTTAAAATTACATTGTTTTGATGTTGGTGGAGCTTGTGTGTAAAATAATTTTAAGCAATTGAAATTTGTGTAGACTGTATGCATTTTGTTTCACAGCAACAAAAAATGTGTATAGCCCACCTAGACAGATGTTGTGCTAACCATGTTAAGAGTTAAGGACACTTGTTAAATTATTGAAAAAACTGTCATTGCAATTGTGAAACACTTTAACAATGGAACTACCACAACATATTGTTTGAAGCACTTTAAAAGTGATTATACTACACTAAATATGACACTTTATTATTTACTATGAAGGACTAATTAATTTTTCCATATTAACATTAAATACACTTAATGCAGTGAGTGAGAAGCCCATTTTAGTTTTCTAAATGCTATTAAAATCAGAATCGTAATCCATTATAATGTAACTTTCTCAATTGAATTTATTGAATTACTTGTGGCATGGAGAAAATTTAGAAAAGCAGTATTGCAAGTTGCAGTTTACACATTTCCTATTATGCATCAAGGGAGGAAAGTAGTGAAAAAGTGATGCAGCTTGATTTAGAATTTAGACCTGTTTTGGACTTGGACTCGGACTTGACTTGGGCTCGAATAGCATTGGACTCAGTCTGTTCTAAACTTGGACTCGTCTTGGACTCGACAATGGCGGACTTGACAGCCCTAGTTGTAAAGATAAAAAAACCCTGAAACTGTGACCAGGGTGATTTTGGCAGCTTGACCCATCTTCTTCATGAACATTAAATGCCCTAAGATGCACACTCTGCCAGTGACATAAACTATCAAGAAGCAGATATTTAGTTTATGTAATTTTAAAACACTTTATCTAGTAAAACAATAAACAGCTAAAACAGATACAGTACTCAATGTTTGCATGATAAACTGGATTAAACTTGCTTTTTTTTTGGTCTAGGATGTGTTAATCTATTTTATTTTCCAGTTTTAATTTCTCGCAGGTATGGCTGTTTTTCTTGGAGGTTTATACCTCATTATTTCCCTGAAATTCATGAGAACCAATAATAGCCTTCAATTTGCAGCCAGCGAGTTTGTATTGATTCTCCCCACATTGCCTTGTTGCTGTGTTATTGAGCAAATCTAAGCTGTAATTTGAGTGTTACTTCTGGAAAACATGGATAGCATTTGAAGAGCATTTGTATCTGAGTTGAATATATTACAGAAAAAGGCCTGGCCTTGAAATCAGAAGAATTGCCGATTTGAATTGTTTAATAATGCGTGATTTAAAGCATGTCAGTGTTGGAGACAATTAAATGAGTCTTTGTTTACCTGCTTGTGTAACCTGTTTATTTTTCTTCCACAACAGTCACTCACACTTTCACGGGGATGTGTAGAAAAAATGTATCTATAAGCAACAATGATAGAAAATGAGGGAGCATTACCAGGAAGGGTTGACAAGGGTGAAATGTGATCTTTGGACAAGTAAGGGATTTTTGGAGACTATTGAAATTGGAATAGTTGGTGCCCCAGATGTTGTACAACCTTACATTTCAGCAGCTTGAAGTATATTTGTAGTTGAAGCAGTCTTTGAAAAATCTCAGCATTGCACTGGTAGTTCTGATTAAATTTAGGCAGTAAGGCTGTTCCAGAGCTTAACGTCACAAAGACCAATCCTTTCTATTCTTTAGCCTGGTCTTTGGGACAAAACAGAATACAGAATCCTTGATGCAGCAGTTCTGAATGATGCTGTATGAGACCAGCTTTCACAGTCGACAGGTGACAAGCTTCTCATACTGTGGAGCCCTTGGTTTGACTAGTTGTTTTTCAACAAGAATTACCTTATCGGCCTCACTCATTAGTAGGGAAGATAAATTCAAGCAAACACATAGGTGACTGAAGTTGCAGATTAGACTGAAATCTCTTGCACATTGCAAAGTGGTGAAATTATAACTTAAATCTATACACTTTGGTTTATTGACAGAAATGTTCGATTCTTTTGATGCCATCAATAATGATAAGTATTGATGCACTGATTCAGACATGAAAGATGTTGTATTGACATGAGCCTCATAAAATATTTTGAACATTTCTGTGAGTGTAAATTCTACTTTTCTTCCCTGTTTTCTTTCTCTTTCTCTCTTCCTCAATAATCATAACCGCACAGTGTCTTTGTTTGTACACTCCACACATCTCCAACCTGTGATCTTGACAGTGAAGAGTGCTTCCTTTTTCTTTTCCGTCTCTCTCTCTGAACCACTGGAGCTTATACTGTGACACACGGGCTGCTACAAGAGGTAAAGTGGCTTAAATTCTAAAACTTGACTTGCAGGGGAACACAATCTCTCTTAGGTCTGTTATATGAAACATGTTTCCATTATTTTATTTGTTTCAGTCCATTTAATTTAGTGAAAGTTATCAGTGCATTTGCTGGTTTTGGACTTTAGCAGCTTAAATTTACTCCAATAAACATTGATGTAATGTGATTGGTTTTGAAAGTCTGTGAGTCATAAATCTCAGAAGTCCATTCACTGTTTCGTTCAAGCAGCAATTGTTTCTACTAAAATAATAACATTTATAGGAAATAATAATATAAAGTATGTGATCTTCAAAAGCTAATGACTCCATACCTTTGTTGTGTATTTACCGTTCTGCCTGTGAAAAACACTGCAGCAAGCTCTTAATATAATCGCTCAGCTTTTCATGTCTTATGTACTGTGCTTTTTAAATCAGGGAGAATGAGAAGTGGGATGTAGAAGTATATTACCACAGACAACTGTGACGGCAGATATTGAGAGAGAGAGAGCAAATCATTCTACCCTTGACCGGTGTTTAGAATAACTGATGTGATGTGGGGTTTTCGGGATGGTAGAAAGAAAATGTGACAGCACTCTTCATTGCGACAGGAAAGAATTAAATTTGAAGAGCGAGGAAGATTTAAAAAAAATGTAAGTACAAAATAAGTCAGTGTAGAGTCAGTTTGTCAGTTAGGAATAGTCTCTGCTTGTGAGGTACAGCTGGCAAGGCATATCTTCTGGATAAAAAATAAAACAAAAACAAATAAATGACAACAATGTTCTCATGATCTTGCAAGCTATAAAGAGGATGCCTGTGCATCCGGTGGAACTATTCTGTGGAACAGGTTTTCCTTTTTCATCAAATGAATAGGATATATTATTTCAAACCTAGACTCACTGGCCTTGTCTTTTTCTTTGTGAAAAGCATACATCAAAACTCATTTTCAAATAACTCACAGTGAATACCCACTCTACACATTCATATTCTATACAACTATGAATATTGTAGGTTTTCTACCTTTTTCCTGTCTTCGTCTGACAGACCGGCTGTGTGTGCGTGTGTGTGTGTGTGTGTGTGGGTGCACGCGTGCGTGCGTGTGCATGTGTGTGCGTGCATGTGTGTGTGTTTTTTTACTAACCTGGTGGAATTTAAGTAGGGATGCACCGATACCTCTTTTTTGGCAAACAAGTACGAGTACTTGCATTTCAGAATAAAAAACATGATTTGAATTTACAGGTAACAGCTTTAGTCATATAATTAAAAAACAAACAAACAACGGACTAGTTTGGAATTAAGATCATTTATTTACCATGAAAAGCATGTTGTATGCAACATATTACAGAATAAATCATTATTAAAAAAATAAAAATCTTAATTCTTATAAATTATAATATATGATTGTTTATTGAATTTTTTGTTTAACTTGTAACCTAGGTTTTGTCATGTAAACAACATAGGTGCAATTAATCATCAATATCCTCCAAATCAGCCATTTCCATTAATCTTTGGAAAGAAACTTTAGGTCTTTAAACCTTGGAATAATTTCAGTAATTTCAGCCATGTGAGATTAGTGCTCTCCATCCTTTTAGATAGTCTGAGGTAAAATCATGTTTTAATTTAAATGTAGGCTGATCATCCTCTCTGGACTCCATAATTTCTGTCAATTCCACTGAGCAGGATAAAATGTATTTGACTTACATTACATTATTCAACACCATATTCATTACTTCGTCAACTTTTAAAATTAGTTTTACACTATTCTGAACTTATTTTTATTTTATGCAGCATACCTTGATAGTGGACACACACACGCACGCGCGCACGCACATGCACAAAACAGACAAGAGATGGTGCTACGGTGAATGGAAACCTGACAGTTCGGTGCAGTATGAGGTCCGTGCAGGATAGGTGTTCACATAGAAGTAACGTTAGTGTTGTGGCAGCAAACATATTACGAGCATCGTAAGTGTTCTTTAACTTGTCCTCGTTTTTTCCTTTCTCTCACCATTTCGAGACAGTGATCCACACTTGACTCAGTTTTCCCCCGTTCCTCAGTTTTATACAAAGTTAGACCGAATGAAGGCAATTTCAACAAAGTGTGCTGTGATTTTAAGTGGTTGTCATTGCTAACAGAAGCCAAGTGGGTCCCCGTGAGCTCAAAGTGGTTTTAGGATTGGGTTTACCAGAATGATAAGTTGCTGTCGATATCAAGTGATATCCTTTGATTGGATTCATGTGTCCAACAAAAGTTCATGTGACCATGATAAAATCCAGTACACAAGATGCTTATTGAGAAAATTGTTCTTCTTACTGGCTAAAAGAGAAAGCAAATAGAAGATTGTTGGTTTGTAAATACATTGTGATCAAATGAGAAACACAACTTATAAGAAGATGATTGTGAAAGAGACATACAGCTGCAAAATGTGAATAATTGGAAGATAGTATTGTTCTAAAAAGAATTTGAAATGTAAATGTATTATTAAGTCCTGCTAACATACCATGTGACCTCATCAGACTAATTACATGACGATAATTAGCATGGGAAATTCGACCATTCTCTGTCTACAGCACCCCTTAGATTGGCAAATCCAGCTGCATCTCCATCGCCTTAGGATACAGAGCTCTCTCTCAGTCAGCTCACCTAGTATGCTTTAATTCTACCACTTTAAAAGTTTGCGTAACTATAGTATGGCTAAATTCTTGATTATTCAGAGTTTTTTTATTATGTTATAATGTTATGTCCTCAGCAAGTTCATACGTGAAAATGTCCTCGTTTTGACAAATGCATATTTGAATTCCTTTTTCGGGTACTCCAAATGCTCCAAATCTTGTAACCCCACTCACTAACAGATTGTGTAAAGTGCCACACTCATTGCATTTACATAGGTCTTGATTGTACTAAAAATATGTAACACAAGACCCAAGGTTTAGGATAAAATGTGAATGGTTCATGTGCTCCAACAGAAATAAGATATATTGCAATTGTGTTAATAAATAGTCAGTATCTATAATGTCCTGTATATTATAGAAGTGAAGAATCAAATATAATTTTTTCGAATAACTCGGTAGCAGTGGTTATTAAGGTAGCAGTGATGTGAGCAGGTATTTTGTTGACTTGGTGTGGCAGCAGCTTGGTCAAGGGAAGAGAGAGTGTGATGAGTTTACACGTTTAAAATTACAGTTATTTATTTGGCCATATAGAACCAACAATTGATACAGGGAGGCGGAAAATATTTGTTTTGATAAATATTACATTATATGTATTGCATTCTATGCATTTCATTATTTATAAAGTGCAGTGCTACTCTAAAGGAGTTTAATGTTCATTCTAAAGGATTTGATTAATGCATAATAGGGTCCTTTTAACAATGACACTTTCTTATGTGGGTTCATATGTGTTTAGAAGCATTGTAGAGGATGAGATCAACCCTCTCTCTCATCCTCACCCTGTCTTTCTGGATTTTCTCAGCACTGTTTCCATACTTTTTTGCATTAAAACATAGTCTACACATTTCATATTTCATGTCTCATGTCTGACCATCTCAATGCATATACATCTATACATCTAAATCCACCAATGCAAAGAGTAAATAGCACAAAATGCTTTGGTAATTCTAAACCATCAAATACAATTAATGTGTTTCACATTGCTAAACCATATATGGTGAGTGCTTTAGGGGCTAATTTGATTCAACCACTTTTGGGAAATATTATCTTATATAACCACTGAGTATACCTTGTATGTTTGATGAAAGATGAAGTGAAACCATCAGGGTCTGGATTTTAATATGATCTGCAAGGGTGCCTCCACAGTGCATAATCAGTCAATGAGTATATAAAGATGAATTTCCACCAAACACCTTGTATGCTCAAATAAATCTTAATTTAGCTTCTTCACAGGACATATTTTAGCTCTTTCTGCTGTCTTCCATCTGTCTGACTTACATCATATGCACAGAGATCAAGATTTTAAATGCAGGAGTCATACAAGTTTCATTCTCTGTGTCTAATTACATGCACTGTGAATTGCATGATTGCAAGAAAGGTTGCCTTAAGCCATGGTACCCAAGAGGTTACTGTTTTATTCTTTTGCTCCCTCAATTTCCTCATAATTTCTTTTCTGCCCAAAAGCCTTCTCATCTTTATTATGACATATTGATGTCATTAAATTAATTAGCAGGTAGGCTGTTCTGAGGTTTAAAGCATAATGAATCATTAAAATTGGTATCCTTAACATCCTCCACTCCCGAAGGGTTTATTGTGTACTTTTATTAATTTTTTTTTTATGAAGAAATCTTACGTTTTCACACCTCTCCTGAAAATAGTTGACTTAAGGTAAACTAAGAAAACTAAAATCCTTGGTTGTCTGAGAATTACAAATTATTGTTTGGTCACAGTTTATATTGCATGGCTTTATGGCTGGATCAGCATATGATTATGAAAAAATAGGACAAGAATAAGTGTATTTTATCAAATTGCTCATAAATCTCATATTTAGAGGTAGTTACTTTGACTAGTCTTTTCTTGGGCCAAAAATTCTATTGAGTATCGTTTATCAAACGCTGGTGGATGTATGCATCAGTATTTAATAAAGATCTATAAAAATAAAGCAAGGGGGTAACTTGCAAGAAAATATGTCATATTGTCATAAAAAAAAACTTAATAGAGAATGTATTAGCACATCTAGCCTTTCACAAAAGTCTACACTGTACATAATAAAGCTGTTAAAAAAACACCCGTTAAGTGTAAAATTTTATTAAACATAATAACAGATTTGTTGCTTAAAACCTCTGTAGAATCTCCTAATTGTTCACACTTCAGGCATGACTGGCAAAAGACGTTTTTAAAATCCTTGGCGATCACTGATCTGAAATCAAAATGTGTCTGAGCTATTTTATAGTTTCTGATTCTGAAATGAAGTTAAAAGGTCATTGTGTGGTGTTGGAGCTATTATAAATATTTAAATTAACCAAGGGCTGGACCCAGATGATCTACATGTTTACATAAACAGATGGCTGAGTTTTCCATTAAACAGGCATGAGATAATCTTCTCAGCTTGACCATGGAGAATTCATATGGGACTCCAGCAAATGGAGCCATGGCACAAACTGCACTTGGTGGAAGAAAATTAAACAATTAAAGCAAGTGAGGAACCCTGATGTGTGATTTGTTGTTTATGAGTGTGAATAAGTGTAAACATGTCTCTGTGTGGTATTGCACCATAATTACTATCACCATTGGAGAGACACTGGTGTCGAGAAGAAAACTGTCATGTACTACAAACATTCCTTGAAGGATCCATGTTCAGATTTACTATCAGGAAAACAAGATGCTCTTGTAGCACTGTGGCCAGAGCAATGGAGTGTGACTTGCTTGTTTGAATCTGAAGTAGCTTTGTATAATTAATGTGCATGAAAAAGCACAACTTTTAAATGCAATACAAAAGAAACAGTGTTTTAATGTGATTTTGTTACATAACATACAGACAGAGTTTGTCTCATTTTGCATATAATTAACATTTTAAATGTTACATATGAAGCTTTCCTCTGAGTTAATTTGAACAAGAAAATTACATATTTTGCGCAGACTGAAAAAGTCTTATTTTTCAAAGGCAATATTGTCCTTAAAGGTGCCGTATCACACATTAAATACTTTATAATAAATATTTGACGCTTCTAGACTAATTTATCTTTTTTTTACTTGTTTTATTCATTTTATCTCTCTTGTTCATGTATTTGTGTCATATTGTTTTACTTTTGTTCTATGTTCAGAGCTTTGGGAAGCTAGCTTGAAAGGTTCTTTATAAAATAAAGTTTATTATCATTATTATTGTCCCTGCACCTGTAATGTCACCTTTGAGTCACCTCAAACTGTTGAGCTCCACAAATGAACTTGTTCCTGCCATTGCTTTGTTTCTACCCCGACCCCCCTGAATACAATTTGAGGCATATGTTTGATGAGGGAACAATACTAAAATATGCAAAAAAATGTCTGAAAAGTTAAGTTTACATGATATGACACCTTTAATAGAAAAGGTTTATGGTTACTTTGCTCCACTTAACCGCTGCAAACCTAGAACAGGATTTTGAACTCATTTGTTTGAGACTGTTTATCAAGCTTTAGGCTTCTCATGCTCATGCTCAAATCAACCCAAATATCTCTCTCTCTCTCTCTATCTCTGTTCTCAAGAAAAGAAAGTTGATACATCGCTTACATTTGATGCTGGAAAGAAGAATGCGTTTTGGAATGGTTGTAAATAGTTTTTAGTATTGAGTTATTTTAGCTCCCAATTGTTAGGGTTTAACCAAGAATATAATATTTGTAATAACACAATTAAATGGGTTTAATGTTACAGCAAATGTGTAAACTCTTCGCTGAAATAGCATGGCTGCAGACACAACAGATACACACTTAATTGTGAAACATCCATGACAATCATGGAAAGATAGCATAAGTCAATTTAAACAAAACCTGAAGGTGTTTGCCCAGGGCACCAGAGTGATATTTGTAACAGAGAGCCCATTTGTGATTTTTTTTTTCAGACTTAATGTAGCTGTGAAAAGGAACATTATTTGAACTTGAACGTTTTTTTCTTTACTGGGGAATAAAGTAATTTATAGCCTTATGCTCCTCTGAGCAATCGAAGATACTTTATTTATTATTCAATACACAAGTGAATATTTTTTTCATAGAACAACAAAAAGGAGTTTGTGGCTGCATTGACAAGTTCATGGTTAGTTGTGATTTCCCACTCTCTTTCTGCAAGAGACAGTACTAAAAATATTGTGATTAAACATTTAGTTATAGTTCTGTCAACTATATTTTTATGAATAGCTACTAGGAACTGACAAGATGAATGTAAAAACATTTTTTACACTGCTATGCAGATAATATTCACCTTTTAGTTGTTGAAATGACAAATTTAAGAGCAAATACAGAAAATAAAAAGATAATAGAAAGCACAAGCTGACCCCTTATAACATTAATCAATATTTTCAGACAGCTCAAACTCTTTTTAAACTCTGTAATTTTTGCGTCACGGTAACTCATTTTGGTTATAAATCCTTGTCAATATTGAATTCATAATTGTCTTGTGGCCTCTTTTACTGGTGTTCAACAAAGGGAGCCAATCAGGAGCTACAAAAATCCTTGATGAATTCCAGTGGTCCTGAATGTCATAAGGGAACGATTACACAAGAAAGGTTTTTCATTTGGCTCCTTTTTTGAAGAAAGGTCAGACTTACCCAAGAAGTATGCAAACGACCTTTATGGGTATTAAATGAATGTGTGACAATTCTGGAAAGTAAAGTTTTCCAAATGGATGGTTGCTATACTTGGAGTGATTTAGAAGTATCCTCCTATGAAAACAAAGTTTTTTGTTATTTTTAATCCTATTAAATTTTTTTTTGTCAAATACCACAAAGGGCAATGTCCACCTCTTGACCTTGTGTTAAGTATTGTGATTTATTTTCTGGATTTTAAAAACAATCGTGTTCTAGATGTTTCAAGATGGTCTCCATCGTGCTCATATGTTAACCCCCTAGGTCCTTATTAGTTTTGTTTTTTTAGATCAGGATTTTTAACTTTATCTTTAGTTTATCTTAATGCGGCGCAATCTTTATTAATACACTTAGTACCATGACGAATCACTGCCTAGGCTCAATCTCTGATACAATTGTAAGAAAAAGTATGTGAACCCTTTAGGATTGCAAGAAGCTTTGCATAAATTTGTCATAAAATGTGCTCTGATCGTCAACAAACTCACAACTATAGAAAAACAAAGTGTGCTTGAAATATTCATTCATCTTCATGTCGGCTTTATTCCCTTTCGGGGTCACCACAGCGGAATGAACCGCCAACTCTCTGGCATATGTTTTACGCAGCGGATGCCCTTCCCTGCCGCAACCCATCGCTGGGAAACATTCACACACACATTCACACTTTAACACTATGGGCAATCGTTCTTATTCAATTCACTTATTCCGCATGTCTTTGGACTTGTGGGGAAACCGGAGCACCCGGAGAAAACCCACGCGATCACGGGGAGAACATGCAAACTCCACACAGAACCCAGCCGAACCTAGAACCAGCGACCTTCTTGCTGTGAGACGACCTTGCTACCCACTGCGCCACCGTGACGCCGTGTGCTTGAAATAATAATACATAAAAATTTTATAATTAATATAATTAATTAAAGATAACATGCAAACATTCACAGTGCAAGGTGAAAAAAACATGCAACAGAGGCAACAAAACAGCCCCAAGCCATGATGCTCCCTCTGCCATCTTTAACAGTGGGGATGAGGTTTTGATGGTGTGCTGTGCTGTGCTGTTTTTCTCCACACATGGCGTTTTTTCCAAACAACTCCGTTTTGTTTAATATCGACAAAATATTTTGCCAGTAAAGCTGTAGAACATACAGGTGCTCTTTAGCAAACTTCAAACACTTTTTATTCTTTTTGGAGAGCAATGGCTTCTGCTGGGGTTTCCTTACATATACTCCATTCTTGTTTATTGCTGTCATTATTGTAGATGTGAACAAAAATGTTAGCAAGTGCCAGAGATTTGCCAGAGACGCTCAAGGACTCTTCTTAACCTCATTAAACATTCTACGCTTTGCTCTTGCAGGCATCTTCACAAGATGACCACACCTAAGAAGAGTAGCAACAATGCTGAACTTTCTCCCTTTGTAGAGAGTCTGTCTTACTTGTGTACACAGTTTTGGAGGTACTTGTTAAATACTTTCCAGCTTGATGCAAGTCAACAATTCTTGATTGTGCATCTTCTGGGTGCTGTTTCAGTGATGCTGGTTGACGTCAGACAGTGCTTCTTGAAACTAGCAAACCAAAAGCTTAAGTGCTTTCAGCAACACATCCAATATAATCACACTGATTGAATTCAAGGTGGGATCATTCCTGGCTCTAATTAGCTCTTGGAGAAGTCATTAGGCTAGGGGTTCAAATGTTTTTGTTTTTACCCTGCACTGGTAATGTTTGCGTGTTCATGTTCAAAACATGAAAACATATACTTTGTGTGTATTATTATTTTAAGCAGGCTTAGTTTCTCTATACTTTTATACCAACAAACATTTTATACCAATTCATGCAAAATTCCTTGTAATCCTAAAAGACATGCTGATAAAATATACAAGCAGATGTACACACTACTGCTAAAGATACTACTAAAGATACTACTGCCTGTCTCCTCTCAAGCTCTTGTTGTAGGCACCCACCTTAAAGATTCCTTCCTGTCAGTGTTTAAGCGTTTGGCTCGATTAACCTAATTGGGAACATTTACATTTTTAGTATTAATTCAACTCCATTATGAGCCATTTGGTAGAATTTCTTTAAATAGGCCCCAAAAATTTATTTGGAGTATTTTTTTTTCTCTTTCCCCCTATAACTTGCATTGCCTACCCCCTGAGCAGTGAATGTGAACAGGACACCAATTTTACTAGTTCTGAACCAAAAGATGTCATATAGACGCGATTTAAATGTCTATTTAAGGTTACTTGTTTGGTGGGTGAGGCGTCACGGTGGCGCAGTGGGTAGCACGGTCATCTCACAGCAAGAAGGTCACTGGTTCGAGCCTCGGCTGGGTCGGTTGGCATTTCTGTGTGGAGTTTGCATGTTCTCCCCGTGATCGCGTGGGTTTTCTCCGGGTCTAAAGACATGCGGTATAAGTGAATTGAGTAAGAACGATTGCCCATAGTGTTAAAGTGTGAATGTGTGTGTGAATGTTTCCCAGCGATGGGTTGCGGCTGGAAGGGCATCCGCCATGTAAAACATATGCCAGAGAGTTGGCGGTTCATTCCGCTGTGGCGACCCCGAAAGGGAAGAATGCCGACATGAAGATGAATGAATGTTTGGTGGGTATCCTTTATTCTAATCTAATATACAGGGGTTTGAACTACATTGATTTTATGAAGTAAAACGTTGAAAAAAATGGAACTTTGGATCACAATGAGAAACTGAGTCTGGTAAGAACAGTTAATTGGATAAATTGAATGTAATCTGAGTGAGTCTCAGTGGTACCTTAAATGGCAGCAATTATAAGAAGAACTTGAATGTCTGATTTTATCAGCAAGCCCCTTTCATTGCGGATGGAAATGTCTCTGAATGATCTGACCCAGTGAAGCAGTGTAGATGAAGAAGACCAAGAACTGAATAAACTTGTAAGAACCTCAGGAAGTTGCTGTTGTATCTTGGAACCATATTCTGAAAAGAACCTTTAATTTCGGTATAATCAGGAAAGTGCATCTCCTGCATTCATTGGCAGCAGTGCATATAGTTTTTTTTCTTTTAGTTTTTTTTTTGGGAAGTAAAGCAAGGTGTTTGCTGTTTTATCTGCATACACATTGGCACTTGATTTAGGCTGACTTGTTCTAATGTATTTATAGAAACTGCAAACAATGGAAATATCTGTTATAATTGGGGTTGGTTAGGAGCAGTGCTGGGCAGGAATACTAACGCATTAATAACGCATTACTGTAACGGCTTCACTATTAGCAGTAACTAATACTCTAATGCAGAACTTTTTAAATAAACTAACTCTGTTACTGTTATCTGCTGCGTTAGTGTGTTACTTTGTGGTATTTGAATCCTACTTCCTATTTCTTACCACACAACGAAGAAAGCTTGTTCAGTGATTGGTGTACCTCACCGGTTATCGAAAAAGGAGGAAGTGTGTTGGGTGATTGGTGGCTGTTACCTGCCTGAACCCCTGTCACCCTACTGTCAGTTGGAAACAAACAACCACTATATGTTTTCTAATAATACATTAATACTAGATTTCTGTTTGATATAAAATGATTCAATTAATTGTAAGATAATCCATCCATCCATTTTCATGTCGGCTTTCTTCCCTTTTGGGGTCGCCACAGCGGAATGAACCGCTAACTCTCTGGCATATGTTTTATGCGACGGATGCCCTTCCAGCCGCAAATTGTAAGATAATGTTATGTCAAATAATATTTTATTTAATAATAATCATTTTCCACATAAACTGTGAATAATTTATTTTTAAATATTTTATTTAGTTTTTGTTAATTGGTATAATTTGGATTTGTGTGTATATTGACAACAATGCAAATGCAATACAAAAACAATGCAAAAACGTCAGACGGCAAATACATATAAGTGTTAAACTAATCACCAGAGTAGTTATTCCATGCGACACTGATATTAAAATAAGAGGACATTAATGGTAGCATATTTTTAACAGTAACTCATCACTTTTCAACACAAGTAACTAGTTAAGTAACTCACATTTTGAATCAATCAACTAGAAACTGTAACTAGTTACTATTTTTTAGTAACAAGCACAATGCTGGTTAGGATAATATGATTTGATAAGATGCATAGAAATTTGTGTAATGGTTGTTGACATGGCTAAAAGCAGGTGTGAGTGCAAAGGATCAAGGGGGCATGTAGTTTCATGAACTAATGTGGAGAGGCAGGGTTTATTCTGAATGTTCTGACAACAGTGATCAAAAATGTCATTAGCATTAGCATGCCTTGCATTTGTAGTGTACAGTTTTATTTAATCATACAAACTCTTCTTTGTTTAGTTTCTTCATGGCAGCACAAACCCTAATCCTACAAATGAAGTAATTTTGTCTTGTGTGTGATTAAGCATACATTTATTTGAATGGAACGCAAAATACATGCATCAATATCTCTCAACGGTATCCCACCCTGCTACC
Source organism: Danionella dracula (assembly GCA_900490495.1). Classification (NCBI taxonomy): domain Eukaryota; kingdom Metazoa; phylum Chordata; class Actinopteri; order Cypriniformes; family Danionidae; genus Danionella; species Danionella dracula. Next base: position 2,437,762 of record UELW01000578.1, read on the forward strand.
ATAACAAGTGTGAATCATTTGTTAGGGTAATTTATGGTAATGTTGGAGAGTGTATGATAGAGGAGAGATTAAACTAATTAGACTTGCATGCTTTGGGAAAATGCATTTCACCCACGTTAACACTGCACTCTGGGTAGACATGCAGCCTTTTTCCCTTCTTTTTAGCATCTCCATAGGCAAGGCTGTAGCACAGATTTGGGTTACTAGAGTCAATCCAACTTTCTCAATGGAATTTCATCTGCTTTCTTACTTACTGGTCATGTCACTTTTCATGATTTAATGATGTTTTTGATAAAAACATCACAGTCAACATTACCTATCTTTTCAACCTTGTAATTTAGTTTTTTTTTGTACCACATCACACTTCAATGGCATTATTGTCACTTCAGTTCATGTAAATCATCTTCACTTCAATAAAACTATTACTTAAAAAAGGGCTCATGTATTTATCCTGAAACCCTGAAACTTAACTTGCCATGTCCAGGAGACTCATGAGATGCCATAAAAGTTGGCCTTTAACTAATTAAGAAATCCTAGACTCCTGTCAGTGAAAGGAGCCATGACAATCATTATTTTGTTCTGGTTTTGGGAAATGTTCTTCGATATCAGCAAAGCAAAAAACCCTATTTAGAGTAGCTAACCATATTAAACCTTCAGATCCTGATACCTGGAGCCCTTGTGTCTCTGCAGAGTACATAATAGAGCACATTATAAGACAATGGATGCAAAACATGGCCGATAATAAAGTTATATATAGAGAGCAGGGATGTGGGAATTCACCTCTTGTTATTGTTTTTATTCTTACACACACACACACTTCTCCATCCTGTTTCATAGGTCTGCAAATTAAGCTCTTTATTTCAATCCCTGATTCAGCAGCATATAGCCTTTCTCTAATGAAAACCCATGTTTCTTCCCATTTGCAGAAAGACAGGTATCATTAGCATTGTGTGGACCATTGATTCTAATGTTAAGATGTCTTACATAAATCCAAAAGTGAAAATGGAAAGGGTTGTAGGTCATGTTTGCATCCTCAGGGTGAAATTCAATGGGGAATCTGGATCACCATGTGGTGTGCTCTTGTGGAATGAAAAGGCAAGCAGAGCAGAGTTTCAAATGAATTTTCCCTTAACTTTGTAATTTTATATATGTTTTTAATTGTTTGTTTAGCTGATGAAAATAATTAATTGTGACATCTGATGCATTTTTTTGCTGTATACAGACAATGTGTTTTTTTTTTAGAAACTACAAGCATACGTTTAAGAAAAAAATAATAAACTATAAAAATAAATTTTTATTAAAAATCTAAAATATTATAAAATATCTTTGTTTACATATCCATATCATCGACTGGACAGATTATATTGAACCAACAATATTAGTGCAGCTTAACCATTAGCTGTTATAATTCTGTACCTGTGTGTGAGTGAAGGGGGTGGGCCAGGCTAGCTCAAGGGATTAAGCTCTTCCTGAGTTTGTTTGTTTGTGTGTTAGTTTTATGGATAGTCGATCAGTCATAGACACATGTGCATTGTGTTTCAGCTTGAGAATATATCTTCTCATTTTATAATATATCTATGTCAGATATAAACTATAATAAACTAGCTCATTAGACTGAAGTATTTAAAAGACCTAATGTATGAACAATGAAATCAGTAGGTGCTTGGATTCCAAATAACTCAGGGCATCTCTCTATCATCCCCCTTTATCCTGTCTCTATGGAGATGGTTACCAAGTGAGCTTTAGTGCTCTGCTCCAGGTTTCTAAGAGTTTAGTAGTCTATTAGGTTTGGTACAAATTTCAGTAAAGACAGCTGCTGATAGGGGGAGCTCTGTAACAAGAGGATCAAACTGCAGTTCAAGAATGTTCAGCCAATCTAGAGAGGATGAACACAAACCTGTAACTGAGAACATAAATGGAATCTTAGTTTTTAAATGCACTATGTGAATATTAAATACAATAAAAAATAACTATTTGGTATTTTAACCGATGTTGTATATTTTAGAATATAATTCCTGTGTGAGTTAAGTTATACCCACAATTATTTTTTACACATTTTTCACAACTTTTCAATACGCTTATACGATTCTGCTTTTAAAAATTCTGCAATTCTCATAAACTTTTGTCAATGATTTGTTGTCAATCAATAATCTGTTGCTGCTTAAGTTAACGAGGATTTCCTGTCAGCTAATTACCTTTAAATCATTTAGGAGATAGGTGCCAGTCCATAACAGTAGAAATACAATCTAATTTTCTCCAATGAGAAATAATTATTCAACCTTTTTTTTGATAGAAGTTTGAAAACAAACTCAATTCAAATGACACATGAATCTGAATTATGAAAACAATGCTGTAACATGTAAATACTGTATAAGAAGTGCAAGGTAAAGAAAGAAATATTTAAATAACATAAATTAATAAAGTTTGTCGCCCTATTATCTGAACAATCTTTCTTGATGGTCAAATGTGCGGAGCATTGTCCATCTCTATAGATCTCAAGAGATATCAATAGCATTTTGTTCTTAGTTAAAGTACTCAGTTAATATGTTCCTTTCCCTTGCTACAGGAAACTGAACAAGGTCATTAAAAAAAGTTTTATTTACTTTGTGTTTAATGGCTTAACTTGCCTGCGTTGCCCTGTACAGATGAGTTTGACTGGTGGGGTGTGTCTGGTGATGGGTAGGATGCCATAGGCGCAGAATGGCAGCCACATCCTGTCAGACTCCCCCAGGGCAACTGAAAGCTACCAAGATAGCTTATCACCACCAGTGTGAGAATGTGGTGTGAATGAATAATACTCTGATAATTGTAAAGCATCTTTGAGTGTGTAGAAAAGTGCTTTATAAATTGAAGGGATTATTATTATTATTATAATTATTATCTTGTATTTGGTCAAAATACTCCTTTTTCACTGACCCTAACTTGTGAATACTAGTACCAGCCACAAATATGCTGTGCTTAAGTATAATATTTCCATTTAATTTGGAAGCAAGAGCCTAGAGGAGCCATGGAGAAGTTCATGGCTCAAGTATTTTAGGATTTCACTGGTGTTATTGGCTCCGTAACACCTGCTGGTATTGGTCAGCTGGGATTTTAAAAACACTTTATCATTACTACTCTCATTTATCATACTTTATCATTACTGCGTCCAGCAGTATCAGAGTGAACACCTCCACGTCTCACCAAATCAAGGGAATAGCCAAAGCAAAATATCCACAATATCATATAGAGTATGACTATGCATACAGTAAAAGAAAAATGCTTTTATAATCCAATTATCGTGAGTCTAAGTAAATGGACTTTGCAGATGTGGGGTATCACAGGCATTTGCTAGTTTAAAAAAGTTCTGACTGGGTGTTCATTTTAGAACTGCAATTTGCATGGTTACCGACTGATTTACATATAAATTAATGAGTAGACATGATATGGAGTTCATCCGAGAAGGCAAGTATAACCGGTATATAGTGCAATGGAGCAGGATGAAGTGTGCAATTTTTTCAGGATGAAGTGAATTTGTCTTATTTTGATGTAACCTAACTCTCAATTGCAGCAGAGCGCTCCAACTACAGTTGATTGATTACTTTTTTATTTTTCTGTTATCCATAACGAGACAGATTTCTGTAGTACGTTTCATGCTTTTTATGCTGGTGTTTAAAGCTGTTTTTAGTGAAACTCAAAGCTGATTGACAGCCAATGTTCAACTCAAGAGGTAGATTTCACTGTACAAACTAATAATCCTTTATACAGTTGAGGCATCACACACCTGTTCCAATGGAACAAACCCATTTGAACTCTACAGTTAGATAATAAATAAGTCTTTGCTGTCAAAATGAAAACTCAAGACTCTTTTTCCTCCCATCCAGTCAGCAGAAATCCTTTCCATCGATTTGTTTTTCCAAACGATGGATCCATGTCCGTTTTGCTGCATTAATATTGAAGTGTTCTTATTTATTTATGCTGTGTTATCTAGATCCTTCCATCTCTGCTTTAGGAGCAATTCGACTAATGGGGATGGCTTACACTCCATCTTTCAGATTAAGGGTTTCCTGTGTGCACACACTGTGACTGTATGTGATTCATCTATATTTGTGGTAATAGTAGTGATGTGACAAAAATGATTTGATTAATTATATATTTTTTATTATTATTAGATTTATAAAGTTAATTGTCAGTTTGACCTTTGAAACAGAAACGCATTACTTCTATAAATTCAATAGATTGTATATAAACAATTTTAATTTACTAATATTTTTCCTTTTTAAGCCTGCTGTCATAAAACTGTCAAAATTCAAATATGTAAGGAACGATATAGTGAAGATAGTCCAGTTAAGACTCTGTTTACTTAAGCGTTAGCTTAGTCTTAAATGTGTTGAGTGCCATTCCAAATCTTCATGGCTTACCTGACCCCCGGTAACCTTTTTAAATGGGTACATACGGCTCAGTAGGACAACCCTTGCAATTTGTGGCCTGTACAGCTGGCATGTTTTCTTTCTTAGCTCCAAAATCAGGGTCTCAGAGACAAACTGTTTGTGTCAAAGAGGAAAATCTCTCATCAGTGAGGATTAAGGCAGAGGAGTTTAGACATTTTCCATAAGGTAGCATTATAATCTGACTCAGAGACTCATAATACCCCAGATCTGGGTGGATTTGCTGGGAGGAAATATTATTAAAGTCGCCACATGAGAAAAACAAATTAGAGCCATTGGTGCTCTCTCTAGGGCAGACATGGTGAGAGGGAAAGAGGTTGTGCTTAATCATGATGCACTTCTGTTATTTGTTACAGTTTGTGCACAATGATTTTCTGCCTTCACTCTGTAGGGGGGTTAAGTGGGAAGCAATATGCACTTGTAAACTTTCTGAAAGCAAGGGAAATTGATAAAGAGCTTTTAATGCATTTTAGTCCCTAATGGCAAACTTTTAATGCTGACCATGAATTTCAGGCAGATATTCTTCTCTGTCTGCACTTGGTTAGGAAACAACACAATTGCTCTCAAAATAATGTGATTCTTAATCATTGGTTATTTAACAGGTGAAATAAAATTCAATCAATCAGCTGTGACGACATCTATTATGATCTGGTTAAGTTAATAAACACAAATTGTCTCTCCTATGTCCTATCTGGCATCTGGTAAAAGCATCTACAAAATCTATTAATATAAGTGAATGAAGAAAAAAAAAGTTGAGTTTCACAGTATAATGACTCAGTCACACTATGAAAACAGCGCCACTGACTTGAATGGGATCACATACGACGATGTGAAACTGAATGTTCTAGCCTATACGCTGAGGTTCCGCTAAATTTAACTTTGACCCGCGATACCAAATCCCGTGACATGACTACTAAGCACAGATTGGAGAGCTGAGAGCACAAGCTTACTGAAATCTTTTTTTAAAGCTAGACTTTATTTGGTAGAGCATCAATGTTGATGTGAAGTACATTAAAGTGAAACCTGCTGTCATTTTGACCACTTGACACTTGTCTACGCTGCTGCATGGCCATGCAATGTCGTTTGGAGCTCTCAAGCGCTCTGACCGGCGCTTCATGCAGCGTTTTATGTCTGCCCACAGATGTTTAGCCGTGATGCTCATACTAGCTACACCATAGTACATCTGCTCCCATTAAGGTCTGAGCATGGTTAGAGCCACTTCAGGGCATGAATGTTTCTTGGACATGTTTTCATTTTATCAATCTACTCTCCAGGATTGTGGATTTTTAACTTGGTGTTTTTTTTTCTCTGTTTGTATCTGTATCAACTGTTTTTATAACTGTAAACCAACATTTTTCACTGTTTTCAAAATATGCAACCTGCTTGTTTTGTTAATCTTTTAAAGAAAGTTTATGTACTATTAAACTAATAATTCACTAACACAGTGAGAAAATTAAAAATAAATATGGACACACAGCTATCTTTTGTAGACTGGGCCGCCATTCATATACTATAGTGTTTAAATTCCATCTTCTCAAATCTGTTTGGTTAGAGATGGATTAGGCACAGACAAACCTTGCAACAAAGACCATTCATTTTTAGTTTCGAAGATGCATTAACATATATAAATTTTGTCTAGTCTGTTCATATCCATTGGTCCAAACCATTCATCAAAAATCCTTCTCTCAGCAGTCAGAAAGTACATTTAAAGTTGCATTTCCACCCTGGAGTAAAAAAATAAAAATGAGCATGGCAGGTGCACATGGAATAAAAGGGGGTGTGGTTGGACAAAGCAGGGAAAGGGGAAGGAGAAAGTCAAATCATTTGTACTGTATTTATTTAGCACCTGGATACAGTTGCTTTAAAACAGCTTCACATAAAGTGGTGATGTAAAATCAACATTTAGCGAAGGGGCCTCTTTTGAAATCAGCAATTATAGTTAAAAGTTATTAATTAAATTGTTAAAATAGTTTCATAATGGTATTTATAAAATAGTATTTTTCAAGATGTAGAAATTATATAATAATCAATAAATTATCTGAAATGTATTTGCACAGCAGGGGAATAACCTGAGCATCCACAAGAAACACACGGAAAGGAAGAACAGGAATTGCACTCAGAGAGAGCTCCATAGATAAGGTGGGATGCAGCAAGTGTAGGTAGCCAAGTAAAGCAGTGTAATGCTGTGCAACAGCTAGTGGATCATCAGATTATTCAAAATATGTTGATAAGTTATATGTTATAATCAAAGAATTAAGATATTCCACCAAGATATTCCTGATTAAAATATTTGTTTATGATTGTGTTATAATATTACAATTTAGTTTAAAACTTGGTATTGGATATTTGAAAAAAACATTTGAACGTTGCCAGGGAGTGCCACCTTTCACTAAAAAAAACCTTCGAAAGAAACATAAAAAAGTATTTTTTACTTTAGTAAATTTAAAAAAATTAGTAAACCTGAAAAAAATAAAAAACAAAGTAAGATTTCCATTTAGCTAGTTGTTTCATTTGTCAATGGATTCATCTTAATATGGCGCAAACATACACATGTTTAAATAATATGAATACAATTTAGCCAGGGTTCGAGAGCATTAAACTATTTCATTTGTGTGCCAACCATTTTACCTAAACAATTGTCTTTATTTACAGCTGTCTCTCTATTTATACTTTGTGCTTCACAACAACTATGTTTTCTATGAATCGATTAAACTCATTCTGTATTTTGACATCCATTCATCAGCAAAGCCATGATTTACTTTGTGCAGGTTTAATTGAATGATTGAGTGCAACATATAGAGTGCTTCTCAAGGCTTCATCCATGCATCCATCCATCCATAAATGTTCTTTTACATTCATTTATTAAAATCCATGAATGGGTAAGACTCATGCAGTTTTTATTTACATCAATCCACAAAAAAACCCACATCTCATACAGTTCTCATAGCATTCGTGTTCACATATCACCTTGGTTAATTTCTCCCAGACAGATTCATTTACGCATTCGTTTGTTTACTGTCCCTTGGTGGAGAGAAGAGACCAATGCACCGATGCCTCTCCGTGCTCTTACTGCTTGACAGTTGGCATTTACACTGCTTGAGAGAAAAAGGAGGTTAATTACACTGAACCTTGCAATCCAATTAATTATGGAGCAAACAATAAACAAGCTGACGATATTTTTCAGAGTGATATGCATGCTAGGAGAAGAATAGCGATGACAAGAGCAAGGGACAAATGTACATGTTGATACTGAGAGAAAAATTGCATACACAATCACATTCAAGTAATTTCGAGATTGAACAATGTGAAGTAGAATGTACACACTTGTTAACTCAAAATGGATTCTGTCTTGGCTCTTAAATCTTAATTAAAAATCCATTTTAATGGAAAAACAAATAAGAAATTGAGACATTTGTTTATGTGAGCGGGTGGCAAAGGCTGACAGACCATATTCAAAATCATTAGTTTAGCAATTAGCCTTCTGCATTCCTTGGGGCTTTTAGCTGCTTGGCGCATGTTCAGCCCAGTCAAGTCATGGGCGCTGACGTATAACAAGAAGAAACCAGATAATTGTTTATTTTATTCCCATAACATAATGACTCCATGGACAAATCAACATAATGGATTCATTTTGTATCTGTATTTGCTCGAAGATTTTTAGGCCATTGAGAGCTTTTTTTTTTACTCCAGAGCACAAAGTTAATGACAATTGGGCTGTCTCTAAATTAAGTTAAATGACCAGTGAGCTGGAGGACTGTCATATTAATTATGATCGAGAATGCTGGTTATTAACAAGTTTAAGAGTGATTTCAAGGTCTTCTTGAATAGTAAGTTTAGCAGTGTTTAGCAGTGGATGTGAATGTACAGTTTAAATATAGGTCAGCAGTACATTTGGCAACATCATTTATTTTGTAATGGTGTGATTCACATGAACAAACTACAACTGCCATTCATCCTAACTCCAGTAGTGCGAGAGTGGCAGGCTTTCAATCAATGGCTGACAAATACTATTTCTCATGTGAGATATTTTAGACATAGAAAACGCAACTGGGACTTGTTGAAAGTGAAAGACACATGTCCCTCATTTATTCCATGATCGCTTTCTTTTTCGTCGTTTGAGAGGTTTATTTGGCCTTTTATAAAATATTGTATTTTTTTGTGACAAAAAGTTAAATTCTGGCGTCACGGTGGCGCAGTGGGTAGCACGGTCGTCTTACAGCAAGAAGGTCGCTGGTTCTAGGCTCGGCTGGGGCAGGTGGCATTTCTGTGTGGCATTTCTGTGTGGAGTTTGCATGTTCTCCCCATAATCTCGTGGGTTTTCTCCGGGTGCTCCGGTTTCCCCACAAGTCCAAAGACATGCGGTATAAGTGAATTGAGTAAGAACAATTGCCCATAGTGTTAAGGTGTGAATGTGTGTGTGAATGTTTCCCAGCGATGGGTTGCGGCTGGAAGGGCATCCGCTGTGTAAAACATATGCCAGAGAATTGGCGGTTCGCTCCGCTGTGGCGACCCTGAAAGGGAAGAAAGCCGACATGAAGATGAATGAATGAAGTTAAATTCTATTAAATATATATATTGCAAACATACTACTAAACATGGTGTGGTTGATTTACACCAATTAATTTGAGTTTGAAATCATTTTAATTCGATACTTGAAATGTTTATGTTTATTCTGTCTGTATTTCTGCTAAGAGAATATCTGTGTTCTTTTTTAAATGGAATGTGAATGTTATTTATGATAAGACTGATGGAGGGAAGGGGGCTGAGAGAGGCATAATGCATCCTGAGAGCAGAGAGGGTGGTCAGTACGAAAAAAAGATGTTGCTTTGCACAATATTTTAAGAAGGTTTATTTAGTTTTAATTCACATAACTCTTGAATATTATTAATATAACTTTCCACTGCAATGGCCAAGACAAATCATAATCTATGTTCGATCTTAAAAATGCTAAAAAAAAGTCAATGGGTGATATGTGCAAAGTGCAAAGGTGCTTAACCTTTCATGGTCCAAGGCATTTTTTGTGCAATTGGTCATTTTACCCAATTGTAAAAAATAAAAATAATAATAATATTTTCCAAAAAACATATGTTTGGTATCATTTTTTACAGTACAACTTCAGTTGATTAAATGTCTAGTTATTTTGTCATCTTGACAAACCAATTTCATGGTTTAAACCCAAAATACCTAATACACTTGAAAAACTATAGAAAAAATACTCACATTGGTCACTGTATATCAAATAGAAAATGGATAACAAATTAATTTGAAACTTGTAAAGAGTTTCCTCTGGTTGTCTTCCTAAAATAATAAATGTGTTTAAGTCCCCAACCAGTGTTCCAGAGGAGAAAGAACAAACTGAGTTTTATCAAAAAGAGCAAAGAGAGCTGTTTAGTTCAGCCTCTGTGTGGCTGCATAAGTCTCTCCTCAGCTGTAATGCTGGATAATAATGCTAGTATACACATCTGGAATATTATGCGTTCCATTCCAGATTCCAATGTATCAACAAAAACATGTGTATAACCACACCTGAGACATTAACAATGGATTGTATTTGACTATACACTAAATTTTACTTTTCATAAAATAAACTGTGTCTCCTAAAGGATGTTAAGTTGTTTAAAAAAAAATATATAAATGACCAATAGTTTTATTATTCTGAGAGGTAACATCTTTTAGGAGACACTATTTAATTTCCTTAAAAACCTAATTTGCAGTTATATTAAAATGCAAAACAATACATTGTTAAATAATTTGCAATACGTTTTCCCTACTTCTGAAATCCTTTTAATTTTGTGTTCATATGATACAAATCAATATATGATACGAATCAACACGCGCTGACTGTGAGAATACAATAAATACAAATTATCTTATACACCAAGTTCTGACAAAATACAAAAACATAGACTTTAAAATAGTTTATTTCTAAATGTGCAGTACTTTACTTTACTATGGTCATGGCATGTTTTAAATGTTCTACAGTTGCTGAGCTGAAACCATCTTCTCGGCAACAAAATGTAAAGGCCATTGAAACTCCATGGGATGAATCTGTGTGTTTACTGGAAAGCGTTGTTTGTATAATGCTTTTGCAAGACTGGAGGACAGATCTCCAGCACTCCCCAGCCATATGGGACAATGTACAGTTTACTGCCAAACCAGTGAAGTGCCAAAATAATTAATCTAATTAACCATAAACCTCAGCAACCAAGCACTTAGTTTTTGTTCTTATTTGTGTTGATATTAATGGTTTGTGTGGAATTTTTTAAATGACAGCAGTGAATACGACACAAGTAGTTATATGTTTTAAGTAATAGGAAACAAACTCATAGTGTGATTAACTGTTCAAATAAATACAGGTGAACAAGATAACTGCATACTGACCATATTTTGCACTACAAGATTCTCAATTGGGAAAATGATGGGATCCAGCATTAAACTAGTCTAAACATTGACATGATATGTAACGCTACTTTAAGAACATACACTGTTGATCAAGGATTACAATAATTTTGCATCTATCTCTCTTTGGTTTAAAATCTATTTAAGTTTAGGCTTTAATCTAAACTTGTCCATGTCCATGCTTTATTGAATCCAAAGTGGAAATGTGTGTCAGTTTAAACAATGAAAAGGTTGTCTTTTAGATATTATAAATTAAAAATAGATATGAGAACATGGTTTTGAGAGTCATTATATTTTGTTTTATCCACATTTTTTTTACACAAAGACCCAATTTTGGTGTTCTTTAATTTATCTGAGTCATTCGGTACACCCACAATGATAGAGAAGTTGCAATGACCCACCACTTGCTGTTCAGTCATCAAATCATTTAATATGATGCTTCACAACTCTTGAAAAAGAAAATAATGGCTTTTACATAAAACGACATGGTGGGAAGAAATAGACTTGCATAAAAAGATCTCCTTGAGTTAAACTGAAGGGTAGAGGTCAGCAACAGACTAAATGGCGTTGATTTATTTACAGTGTCTGTAAAAATTACCAAGAGCATTTCTCTTATAGGGTGAGGCAGCGAGCAAGAAACACATTATGTTCAATTACAGGACTAAGTCTTCCTTTTAATTGAATGCACTGCTTGATTAATCAGAGATGGTTTGAGATGAAAACCACCAGCCAATGGCCGATGAAATCCAGCAGCTTGGTTTTTAAGTAGTGAAATCACATAAAGTAGAACAGAGGATGCTGTCAGAAGCCTTTTAGCTTGGTCAAAGAACCACCATTTAGAGTCTGTGGAGGTGCTCCTCCTCGAATTATAAACATTTATAAACATGATCAAGAGGAAAGTATCACAGTAAAGCTTTTCGGCAAAAAGCTTCTCTTCATCCCTTCTTTGCTGCTCCGACAACTCTTTGAGCGATGATAGCCAGAAACGAGGGTATTGGAAGATGCAGGGTTGTTATCCCTTGCTGTAAGGTAAACAATGAAATTCAACAATTGCTAGCTCATGGGTTTCATGAATACATTTAAACACAAATACAGATGACGATGGCTCTTATCAAGACATCTAAAATGTCCTTTCTATGTACACAACTGGGTGTATACAAAAAGCATTTTAAGAGCCACAGAACATCTGGTGGATCTTAATACTGATGGATTGTACTAAAGCTCACCAAAGTCTATATTTTTTTCCTGTAATCTCCTACCAGAGCCTCAGATTTTCAGCTTTAATGCCCTGTAAGATTATTTGCGTAGCAACTGGCTATTTTACAGCTATTCATGTTTTTGCCATCTTGCTTTTTTAATATAATGCTATCAAATGATATGGTGTACTATATGCTATGTGTAATCTCTAAATGGAAAATGAGATGACTGATGTAGCAACTAAAAGTGGACGATGGGGATCCAAGTGTAGATTTTTTGTTAAGTCTATTTCAAAGACTAATCCAGGTTAAAAATGCAAAACCAGACAAGGGTCAGCCACAGGAGACTGGTTAATAAGAATGAAAGTAAAAGTGACCAGTTGTCCATTGCGCCATACCTGGAATTTGTGCTCTGCATTTAACCCATCCCATCCAGCAGTGACCAATCACACCATGAACACAAACCCATCACTCACACCACCTGCAACTCGGTGGATCTGGTGTTCAAACCTGCGACCTTCCAATCACAAGTCAATCTCCTTATCCATCTGACCACAACTGAATGCTAGGGCCACCATTACTTATATTTAGAGACATTACATAAACAATTGTTCCAGCAATCATAATTCACTGACTAACATGCAATGTTTTTAGAGGCTAAAGTATTAAGTGGTGAGTCACGAAGTAGCAAAGCTGTAGTCTATATGGGTATGGTAATAAGGGTAAGGGGACAAGACATTGAGCAGGTTGGTCAGGTTGAGTGCGGTCCTTGGTTGAGCAGCTCAAATATACAATAGTTGATATATCGGGATATGTCAGTTCAGGTTAAATACAAATGAACACTTTTTAATACTCTTTTTTTATTACACTTTTTATGAGAATGAGAAATTATGCACAAGTTGACTGTATGGCTAAAGGTCATATTTATTCTCAGGGTACCCCCTAGCTCTATCTCATCCTCTCGCTCTCCCTCACTCTCAGGACTCAGTTCTTTCCTTCGCACTAATAAGCCATGATCACTGTGTTACTGTGGTAATTAAATCAGATATTAAGCTGTGTTATAATCCTCTTGGCTTCCTGCTGCTGACACAAGGCTGTGTGCTTTTCCATGCACGTTCGCATGTGTGTGTCTGGGTGTGCAAGTGTGCATGTGATTCTGACACTTTGCAGAATGCTGATTTGCATTGTTGCAGAAATATGGGGGAAGGTTGAGGACAAAGGTTGCATTTTCATGATGCATAAAAAGTGCTTATATTTGGACAAGTTAACAATTATGAGTGTAATGTTCTAAAAATCTATTTGTTAGAGGTTATTTATTACCTAGTAATAAATATTTAGATTATTTAATCTGTTTGAAATCTCCATTTTAGTTCATCTGAGCATGTATACCAACTTTAAAAACATGTTTTTAAAGGATCTGATTTGGCCATTTTTATGTAGGAAATCATAATGTTATGATTTGTCATATAAAAAAAAAACAGAAGATTTGTTATCAAATGTAACCGCTAGACCTTTATTATCATATTTAGTTTGCTTTGGCATGTGAATTACTGTTAGCAGAAACAGTTTAATTTCACTCATTTTGTCTTATGCCTAACACATCCAGTTTCAACAAATATTCTTACAAGGATTTGGATAAAATTCTGAAATTATTCTGACCCTCTCTATTTCATGGTCAAGCATGATGTTATAAATGTGTGCATTTTAATAAGGTTAATCATTCAATAAGTTAACTTAAAATAAGTTGACTAATAATTGACAATCCAATCATATGGTCCCATCTTTAAAATTCCAGTACAAAAGACAAAACCTATGTGGACAACATCAACAAGCTATCCCTCCCTCCATCCCTTCGCCACATCAAGGGGCTGGGTTTGTTAGCCGGGCCCAGGTCACTTACTGGTCTCAGACTCCTTATTAGGACAGCTTGCCTAGTATGCTTCTCTTTCTCTCTAATCACGCTATGCAATCATAATCAAGAGTGAACTTGTGAAATATGTTTTTTAAGCTTAATGTTTTATGTTGAGAAAAGGAAAACATGATATTGTGAAATTATTTTTATATTTCTTGCATGATGGTTATACTCTATTTTGTTTATTAGTTTTTTTTACTAACAGTGTTCCTTTTCTTTCATCAAACATGTAGTTAAAACAGAATGTTTAAACAAATCTGTGACAAGTTTTACCTTGAAGGCAGAAAGGTGGCACAGTGATAGAGTTGGTCATCCTGTAACTGGAGGGTTTGATCTCAACCAGTTTCATTCTGTCGTTGTGACCCTGGGCAAGCATTTGCATTGCTTTGTATGGTCTGTGGCGTGTGTTTGGTGGTGGGCAGGAGGCAGAATGGCAGTCACATCCTGTCAGACTGCCCCATGGCGGCTGAACGCTAACAAGGTAGCTTATCATCACCAGTGTATTAATGTGGAGTGAATAAATAACACTCTGAAAATTGATAAGCATCGTTGAGCATCTGGATAAGCGCTTTATAAGTTGAAGGCATTTTGGTTATTTTTATTAAGTGCCAGAAAATGTTCAATATTAGAGGCAGATAATTGTAATAATAATTATAAATAATTGGAGGAACTGAGGAAAAGGGGTGTACAATTTGATTAGGTGATACACAACAAGTTTTGTGGAGTCACATTTGCCATTTCAAGTGATCAAAATGATCTTGAACAGTTTGTACAGTCCTATTTTTCTCATATTACCAAATATTACACCCTCCAGATCCTTCCTCAGAGTAATTGATGGCACACTTAGAGGAGAGGAGCAGAGAGAGACAAACACTGACTCCTCCCGTGGGCATGAGGGTACTGGTACAAACTGTGCCACCTATCTTCTGACAAATGGAGTGTCATTATCGCTTGCTGAATACTCTTGGTTAAGTTTCTGATCTGGTCAGACTCTATAGGTCTCAATACCGAATGCATTTTGACATTAAGTCAAGACCATACTATGCATAAAATGTTTTAAATAGGAAAATGAATGCAAGGCAGGAAGAAAGACACTCTACATGCTTAACTAGTTGCAATCCTTAAAGGAAAATTCTTTGTTTTAAAGCCTAGTCAGCTTTTCTCTGCCTGGATAATCATCTGCTGTTAAATGCAGCTTCATTAACATCATGGAACATTTATAGAGCTTCACCTCAAGAGAGACAGGTGGCTGTGCATTTCAACATCATCTGATTTTATCACATTGGTAATTTAGGTCTGATGAAAATGTGGATTTCACATTTACGTGCATCTTTATTTAACTTAAGGCAATTAATTAAACAAACCTGTCAGCATAAATGAGCAAATGTATGGCGTCTGGTTTTCGAACTCATCCTAGCATAGAGGCAGCTCTAATAAATTATTAAATTAGTTTAATAAATTTAATTAGTTTAATAAATTAGTATAAATTAGTGTAAACTAGTATAATAAACTCCAATCCAAATCTATCATCTACTTTTTAAGATTTGTCTTAAACTTCGATAACTTAATAATAAAACAAATGAGATTTGGAATAAAAGTGAAGATTAAAGGATTGATATACTATGTAGTGCTACTCTTATAGGTGCCTTCATTTTCTTGAAGTCTTAGGTCGTGGGAGTCTTTTTATGCTGGGGTTATGTGTTTGGAGCAGAGAGCAGCAGTGAGGTGAACACCATACTGATTGAGGTGAAAGCTTCTCCAGCCAGAGGATCAATGCAAGCACATTCTCTCTTCATTCAGCTGACACCATTCATACCCCACCATCATCCATACTCTATACAATAAAGCCTTCCGAGTTCCTGCGATGCATTTCACATGTCAAGACAGGGATGTTTGATAGATAGCATTGCAAGAAGGTGAGGGTCCATGTGCCAGCTACAACATGCTTCGCTTAATTCTGAAAATATAATTTCAAACTCTAAATAAAATACAAATCATTTGTCTGATGTGTAACAATGCCTTTTCTAAACCATATCAGGGTGATGAAGTTACTTCATTTTGAAACCCGTTTATGTTCTGTGAAAACACATCTTTGTGCACCTCATCAGAGCTCAAAAGCAACCGCTCAGGTTTCCATTTCCACCGCCCACATTAGGAAGGGACAATAATGGTCATGCTCAAAGTAAAGGCTCTGTCCTCCCTCCATCAAAGAGATAGGGCCATAATCCTGCCTAAAGCTTCAAATCCTCAGTATACTGACATAATGCCCTTTAAGCTCACTAATTCCTATCTCTTGTGCTCCCTCTTTTTCTCTGTCACCCCTTTTTGCTCACTCTTTAGCCCTGAATTAAAAACAAAAACAACTACAGCTCAGTCATCAATCTGAGCTGTTGCTAGGAAACGTGGGGCTTAGTCTGATCAAATTTCATTAGTGCTTTAGCTCATAACAACTTCACTCTACACTTTAAATAAATTCATAATAAAAAAATAAGAAGAATTAGTACTTATATTAAAAATAACCTGATAAAGAAGTTCAGAACAGTGTCGAGAAAGAAAGATCTGAACAACGATTATTAAGTTCACAGATTCAGAGTCTATTAAGAAGTCTCCTTTAGTGTAAACATGTTTTTGTTAATAAAACATATTAATTATTATACATTATTAGTATTAGTAGTAATAGTAGAAGTTTTAGTATTATTATTATTATAATTATGCTAGCACTAAATCTAAAGTAAAAGTTTAAGAGGAAGTTTCATTTTTGTTGTGTGAGGGTCGTTGATTGGGTCAGTTCTAATCTGGTATTAGTTTTAAAGGTGCTGTGTTACGTTTTAAGATGGACAATGTCTGGAGATGAAACATTTAAAGACGTGAAAGTTGAAATGAATGAGGAAGCAATAAGAATGAGTAAAACACAACCAATGTACACCGTGAATCACATTTATTTCAGTGACAACACCGTCACCAGAATGCAAATAACTCTATATACACGAAACAACAAGGTAACTATTTACAACATATACAAAAACAACAACAACAACAACACCCAGAACACAGAGAGAAAACAAGGGATGCCAAAGTCTCCCTGTGTGATCTAACTTACTCAGATAAACAGCTAGTGAAGTACAGTGATTTACTGTAAGAAAATTTCCGGATCGAAGCGTAATTCTGTAACTAACCTAGCTGCAATCTAATACAACATGTGGCACCCTTCTAAACTGATGTATTAGACAGAGGTAACCACCTAACTCACAAACCCCAATGTAAGTCACGTGACGTGCTAAATTGTCCTCTGCTCCTGGGTGTGGAAACGGAAGTAGCCAGCACGACTCTGTGACACACAAAGACAGGATGGGTAATCAAACAATAAACTGATATGACTCACAAGCACAGCAACATAGGCAAAACAAGCAATTAGCAACTCAGGAACAGAACCGTTTCTTCACACAACCAGTCAGAACCACAAGCTCTCGAGCCAACTCTGCAGTCGGCTTATATGCAGAAAGCGCGATTCGTCAAGCGTTGATTTGGCGATGCGCTGATGACGTCATCCCATCGCGGACATGCGATTGGGTCGGTTGAGAGTGGGCGGTGCCTCGTCATCGGACCTGGTTGAACACACGAGGAAGCACGAAGAACAACAAACACACGTGGAGAAACGAAACAATGATATTACATGAACCAAAACAAAACGAGATAACTCAGGAACGTAACATGCTGTTTTAAAAAAAAATTTCAATCACTTTCGAAAGCATGGTCGTACCGACTTGGTGGATACCACAATACTTGCAGCTAACTTTGAGCACTTTGTTCAGACTTTCCGATCATCTGGTCAGTGACTCACCTCAACACAATTCCTTCACAAACTTTTTGTGGATTATCTAAGGATTCACTTTAGCGAGAGACATGCGAGACACTTGGCTAGAGCAGACATGCATAAATGAACAGATACAGTGTTGGAAGATCTGAATATTTTCACTGTCTTTTTTTTCTGTGAGAGGAACCTGGGCTTGGAGAATACACTCCCAAGTGCCAAAGGGGTGGAAGGAGAAATAGCTTGCACAATGTGAATGTTGTCCCATAAGTCATGTCTTTTATGCCATATAAATATGAATAGGTGGGACCTTATGGCTGGATGGTCATTTATCAAGCTCCTCCCGAACTTATGTTAATTGATGATTAACATCATTTAGTAGTAACTTATAATTTAATTTGTACAAAGTTATAAAATATAAGGTGCATAATATAACACTTGTGTTTAAATGCATCCTCGTGAAGCACACATACCACACACAGAGCAGCTATAAAGTTATAGCAGCCCACACTGTGAGCATATGGGAGTCATAGCTCAGGGTTGGGATTGTTGCAGAAACCATCTGCCCTTCAGCATGGGCAGGATGATGCATTACCACACAAACCCAACCACACACGCATGCATGTTTGCACACATTATATTCTTAAGATAAGGAAGACAGTTAAGTTTAGGCACTAGTCAAAACCTTTTGACTGCTTATTTAAAAATATCAATGTAGTTTATTTTGAAATGCACAAAGGCTGATTTATCTTTGCCCATTTTCTCCTATAGCTATATATCACAATTCTCAGTGGATAAATGGCTACACTCTGGGCTCCTCCTCTGGGCCAGTTAGAAAGGTGATGAATGTGCTTGGATCTAGACATATTTTAAGTAATTAGATTTACTATAATATGCAAGAACGTGTTTTCTGACCAATGAGAATGCCCCTTTTAATAGTCAATGCAACTTAATATGATTAACACTTAAACATGGAGAGTACAGAATAGTTAACCCAAATATGGTTGTTCATTATCGAGAAGCATTTAAAATCTAACCCTCTTGTAAATGGAGTACACTCTAACATGCTTCAAACTTTCCTTAGCCAATCACCAATTTTTCATTTTTTTCAAAGCTTGAATAATAAACATATCTTTAAAATGTCTTTGGTGATGCTGATACCTGCCCTGTTAAAGGCTGAGAAGACCTGGATTGCAGTTTGGATTATTGGAGAACAAAAAAAGCAGGACTGAAACCTAAAGAGACAAATG
Organism: Danionella dracula; assembly: GCA_900490495.1. NCBI lineage: Eukaryota > Metazoa > Chordata > Actinopteri > Cypriniformes > Danionidae > Danionella > Danionella dracula. Next base: position 2,456,757 of record UELW01000578.1, read on the forward strand.
ACTGGAGCAGCATTGGACCCGAGAGAAGAGATGGGCATGTTTGGATTTTTAAATCAGAGGCCAGTCCCCACCCTCAGTTTTGAAGTGTCACATGAGAAGGGACATCAAGCTGTGGGGAATGTGCTCCCACAGTTTGGAAGGAGATTTACACAGAATCACATCCAAAAGTTTTGGCCTTGGGGAAGATTTCTTAAGGCAAGCATACAACATGTTTACATTAAATACATATGTAACATAAATCATTACAGGTTAAGAACAATTGCCCTGCAATCATTAAGGATTGGGTAATACCAAATTGGGCCAACCAGAAAAAAAAATCTTACAAAGGATTACACCACCAAGTATAAAAACGTCATTATTATAATTCATTCAATTATTAATTCAGTCATATTTTGATATTTTGTGAATTTGTCAAAAATACAAATCAGCTTTAACTTTTTGGTGTGTAACCTACATTGCAAACCTACCATTAAATGCATGTGCTAAATATTATCTTGTGGAAAATTGTCACAACAAGCAGGGAGTATTCTACTTACAAATTACTTTCAAGAAACCATGCAAATTTGAAACCTGAAATATAAAGTGGTGAAGATGAAGATGATCACATCAATATATGCTTTCAAAAGCACCAAAATCAATTTAAAAGCCTCCATCACTACTCTCAATAGCTTTATGTCACTCATATAAGCATAACATATATTTATTTAGAGGTGTTAAGAATCATAAATCATCTCTGATAGGCCTCCTTGTACCAAATCACCGTCACATCTATTCTAAAAGTTCTGTTTAGGATGAGGTGGATTGTGGTTTCAAATCAAATCATAATTGTGCATGCTCATGTAGTACGATTGACCTCCTCGAAGGCTTGTTTCATCGCAGACTGTCCTGTCCTGCCGGTGGTTCTTTTATGATGCACAGTTTACCATTTCTATCTGACTAGAACCCCATGTTCTCTCTCTCTTTCACTGTCTCACACACATTTGTTATCTATCTGTTAGGCAGAAAAACTTTTGACACCTGAGAATGTGTTTGGGAGATAAGAGGCCTGTGTGCTTAATCCCACCCACCACACACACACACGTGCGCGCACACACGCACACACGCACACAAACTTTTCATCCCTTTGTGAAATCCGATAAGAACGTGTCTGTAGGAAATAGCAGATGAAAATCAAGAAAGAAAGTCTTATGAACAAACAAGAGTATAACGAGAGAGGGAAGAGAGGAGTTTGGCGTGTCTTTTGAACAGCTTTTGGTTGAAAAGAATTAGTTTGGTTGGTGGTTGGATACAAGTTTATGAAGACATTGTCATGGCCATTTCTTCAACTCTGGTAATCCCTACTACAGTCAAAACACCATCCTTTATGGCATTCTGAAATTAACAATTCCAGTTGTGGTGAGTACAAGAGCAAATAGAGAAGGAAGGTTATCCTAAAGACCACCACATACCTATGCGCATAATCTGTACGAAATTATGGATGTGTATGCACCTCGAGCGTTTTCGAGTGTCCAGAGGTTTTCGAAAAGTTACATAAAGACTATAAAAACACAGATTAAAGGGAGGAAATATGATATTGCATATTATTGTCCTGAACGTTGGTGTCACTGTCGTCTCCCTGGGTGCCATCCAAGAGCAAGTAAAGTCATTGCATCAACAGAGGTGTGAAAGCCCCCTACAGAGAGGCGGTGCAAAATTGATGTCAATAGATGTACTGACAATATCTTCAGGGTGTGACCTGCCCTTAATGTTGTGTTATAGAGATTGGTATATTAGAGACTTTAACCAGGAAAAAGAGGGTAAAGACATCTTAGATAAACATCTAACATCAGGGTATAATTTTGCATATTAATCCTGCTCATTTCAAGTAAATATTTGTCTAAATATTTGTGTGACAGAAGTCATTAAATGATTTAAAGCTTGACACAATGTTAATACAATGCTATACAGCAGGGATATGGTCCTGGAGGGCAGGACATATTAGTTGCAACCCTGCTCTGACTTATATATACCCTAGCTACAGAAAGGCCAAGAAGACCTTTATTATTGTAACAGTTGTGTTTCATGATGGTTAAACATAAAATGTGCAGGGTTCGTGACCTCAAGGATGAGGTCCCTGTTATACAGTTATTCTAATACTAAAACATCAGAGAAATGTAGCAAATGTATTCCTGTCCTGTTCAAGTATATTGGTGAAATATATATAGCCCATGTTATTTGGCGTTGCAAAAATGTATGTTATACATAATAATTGTATCCATATATAATTATGAATCTTAATTTATAATAAAAAAAAGATTAAAAAGAACTCAATAGTTCGGATTGGAAGACCGTGGAGGAAAAAAAATTTTTTTTTGTATGCTCCATTGTACAGAATCTGTCAATTGAGAATGTTCTTATTACTGTAACAAATTTACTCCTTAACTATTAGCCTACTTCTTTGTGTGTCTATCTGTCAATCATTCAGAACAGATGTCTGCACATATGAATGCATTATTAAACATCTGCTCAAAATACCTTTGATTGAATAGCAAACTGAGTTTAATTGTATAATTCTACATCTTTGTGAATGGCAATAATACTGTCATGTATAAAATGGCAATTATCACATAATTTTACAGGTGTGTCATAATATCCTTCATCAAATCTCTTTTATAGTCCTGTCTACTTAATCTATATAAAACTCTGCATTGTTTATTCCTGATTCATCAAGCTGTCTGCTTGACATTCACAACATGCATCTACAGCTGGAAGCAAATAAACAGTAAAAGCACATTTTTTTATTTTTATAGATGAGTCCAAAATATCAGCGGTTACTTGAGTAAATGTAAATTGAGCATCTCTTGCAGTGCTCTGATCCTGGGTACATTCTGGGAAAATAAAAAATGTGTGTATTCTAAATGAGATGTATGCTGTTTAATGAGAAAACATTCATAACTGTTGGGGCATCCTTACCTCTGCACTCGGATTTAGGTCATCAAAAAGGGCAAGAAGTTAAGAGATCAGGTATTGTGACACATTAACTAAACTATGGATTTATTAATAAAAATGTTTCTTTTTACTGAAGCAACACAACTAACCAGTGATTGAAGTAGAATATCAGACAAAACCTTCACCAGATGACCTTTATGTTAACATTTAATGTTGAGTGGCATAAAAAAGGGAAAGGTGTGATGGTGGCATAGTGATAATAGTACGTCATCTCAGCAATTTTATTTTGTTCAGACTAATGTTATAGATTAAAACAAAACAAAACTGCATGGTTTAAGTACATTTACATTGTTTGCATTTGTGTTTAGATAAACTTATTAACCAAAAATGTGGGACGAACCTGGCCTGGTGGTCCCAGATCAATAATGTGGAAAAAAGTGCCTTGTAGCACCTTTTTAGTTAATTGGGTATAGTTATTATAGTTCAAAGCTTTTTCCACATGTACTCAGTCAGAGGTCATATTTAAATTTATCTTTTACAAGACAAAAAAAAAACAGAAGTTTAATATTGGTATCTGAACCTCGAATTTTCAAAGGTGTCAAATTGTGAGAGACAATTTTGGATGAATAGGATATGGTCAAAATTCTGTGCATGCCACTTTATTGCATTCAAAAGATGACTTGTCCCTGAATAATGACTCACAGACTGTTCTGACTGTCTTTTGAAATAGCCTCTAATCTGGTCAATGTAATGAATGCAAAAAAATGACTGATGGGATTGAAAATATTGTTAATGTCACCTACTAATGCTTTTTCAAAGAGTGACTGAGTCTGAAAGTCAAATTTATTCCCTGCAGCATTTAAGTGGATAGAAATGTTGCCCCAATTCGCATTCATTATTTTGGGATAAAAGTAGAAAAGATTATCGTAGCAGAATATTGCCCTTTACCATCCACAAATCCCGGATACACTTCTGTTTTACTGCTGAAGGCCACTCCAGGTCATTATAGGGATAGTGGCCTGAGGGAAACCTTAAGATTGGAGACTACTGACAATGCTATTTCCTTTCACTAACACTTTATCCTTTTCTAATTCGCATTTCTATGTACCCTCTACTCAAGAGCAGTCAAGTCCTTTTTAAAATCTCTTCCTCTTTGACCCATGCCGTTGGGCTTTCTGAATAGAGAGTCTTGGTAACATCAACAGACTTCATGAACCCTCATTCCGAATCATTTTAATCATTTTTCACTAAGTGCTGTATTGACTCCTTTCACTCTACAGCATAAGAGCTACACAGCTCCCAGCATGCTTTGCAAGCCCGACTCAGATAATTAGAACCGGCTGTGACGATCAATACAGGCAGCTGGAAATAGGGTGGACGGCAGATCGCACCCCAGGCTGAGAGTGCTTACAGCAGAGGGAAGGATAGAGAAAGAAGAGGGAAATGAAGAGAGATCAGCAGGTGATGCGCTGGGCAACGGCTGAGTGATTTGTTCAGATAGACTGTGAGCTAGCAAGGACATGAGTTGAGGCTGAGGGAGACAGAAGACCTGTAGAGAGACCATGGAGAGACATCTATTGCCTGTCCCTCACACGAATCGTGATGCCCACATGATGATGAATAGCTTCCTTTGTTATTATATGACATTTCATTATGTTTTGATCCATTACACATTGTATGCTTTATTTAAAAATAAGGTGTAAATTTGTTAGAAAAGGGAAACATCACCCCTGAAACAAATAGAGCAGGTCAGGGCAGTTATGAGGGCCACGTGAAAAATCTGAACTGCATTGAAGGGCCAACCAACCATTTTTAAAAGCTGTGAATGGAATTCGTTTTATATAAGCTGCTAATAGGAAACAGAAGTTTTATGGTTTCTCAAAACAAAGGCAACAGCTATATTGCATGCACATAGAGCTAAGTGGTTTTACAAAAAATTAAAACTTACATTTTACAAATTTTCACAAATGATATTCACAAATTCTAAATTTCTAAAGTGAAAAAAAAATATTGGTAACATCTTGGAAGAATATCAAACATATATCATTGATAAGTAGGAATGCTAAATCTACATTGTGTAAAATTGTAAAATGTAAATGTAAAATTATCAATAAAAATGAATCCACTGGAATTCTATTGACAGAAATGTGTAAAAATACCTGTACATCTTGTGTTGGAAAATAAATGCAGGCAACCAATGTGAACATTGCCTGCATCTAATAAAAAGAAAAAAAAACTGACAGCAGAAGATGCTACAGCTAAAGGAAAAGTTGTTTGCTGCCAGGAAAAGGACTGATATCTGCCGCCAACCTATTGATTTTCATTTTAATTACACTATTTTTACTGGCAGCAGCCACTGTCAAAGATTTTACTCCTTCCCCAGCTGAATGACTGACCCTCAATCATCCACGAGAGTAAGGAGCCTGAACAAACACTTCTAAGCCAATAAACTAACGAAATACCCCGGAAACAATTTGATTTATTGCTAGTCACTTTATAATAAAAGATAACGCAGAATTCAGTTGGTAATGAAATGGTAAAAATGTTCAGAGCACACAGTATGAAACAAAGATGTGAGCTAAGGTAAATAAAGTGTGAAGTTGGATATTAGACATCCAATTTAGGGAAGTGGCAATGCATCTTTTAAATGCATGCAAAAATACAGATCTTCATTAAGTGCAGTTCCCTATGTGGCCTAAGGCTTTAAAATACTTGTGTCAGCACTACAGTTTTTAGGCTAATGTACTGAAGCCAGACTAATTAAGAGTTCATTTACTGTAGAATTTGTTTGCCTTTTATGTTTAAGTCGCCCAGTTTGACAGTACAAAAAATTTATATTTCTTTGAATCACCTCAAATATCTCCTGCTGAGTTTTGCTTGATTACGAAAAGAAGTTCCACCCATTTCTGACTGATCCCCTCATTTTTGGTAAGCAAAAAAATAAAATAAAAAATAATGTATCCCCTAGCCTAGACCTAAAAAACACATTCTTTTCATTGTATATTCAATGAGGTTTTGCTAGGATTACACTTCCCAGTCAGTCATTGTGTATGTTCTTCATTGAGATGCATTAGCGGTTCATCTGATTGGACAGCAGGCCGTGCACTATGGCTAACTGGTGTGGCTGGGGTCGTTGAGCAGTTTTGAGCTACAAGAAATTACATGAAAGATTACATGAACATCAATGAACCATTCTGATGAGTAGTCTCAGTAGGCATTATTCAGCACTTTTACTTTTTTTTCATCCTGATTTCCTCTCTTGCAAGTCTGGTCCATCTCACCATTAAAATGGTTTGATGTAAAGACCTTAAAATGCTGAAGAGTGCTGGGTGAGTCTTTTATATAAAAAGATAAACATTATTAATTTTAATGGGAATTTAAAAATATAAAAAAATAAGTTCTGAGTATGGGATTATATTTCTCTTGTTGTAGACATTACTAAATAATAAGTAAATTGATCATTAAAGTTAATGTGTTAACTGTACTGCCATAATGTGCAAACTTTTTTCAATGAAAACAAGCTCTTTAAAGTTTAGGAGGATATTACTTCGATGACCTTCTCAAAACATTCAGGACATTCTCAAAACATCATCTAGGAATGTTCCTGGAATGTTGTCTAGCAACTTATTTAGGACTCCACCTCAATAAGTTTGGAGCTCGACAAACACTGTTACACAGATTTTAAAATGTTAATGGACATGAAATGCTCACTAATGACATAAACCACTGATGTAACACTGATCCGTGAAATGTCTGTTAAGCTGCTTTGAAGCAATATGGAAACCAGCTTGCAATGAGCAGAAATAAATCTGTACACCATATGACACAGTTACTCACTATAGATAATCAGTGCAGTGATGAAAGTGAAGACTCAAACACTTAGCCTTAGTTATCCTGTATTTTCTGCATACTCCAAGGTTCCATTAGTTAGGTTTCTGGAACAATTGGTTAAACATAAACTATTAACCTGTTATCCATACACAAATCACAAAAAAACATGGAGTTATTTGTCTCTCTACAACAAACATCCGGTATGCCAATGAGTGGAAATGATAGAAACATGAGCTGTGCTTTGTGACCCCAAGCTCTTGATCAACATCAAAGCAACATGCTCTTAAAAAACAGCGCTAGTTGGAACCAAAGTGCTATTTTTTATGTGTTTGTTTACTCAGAAATTAGCTACTTGGTATCAATAATGTTTTAGAAACAGTTACCACCCTCCAGAAAGCAATCCACGTCAAGCTTCATTTCACAACTGTTAGAATGTTTCCCACGTTATTCTGTATATATTTGAATTAGGCCAATTCGCCATAAATTATTATATTGACCTGTTTAAGTTAAACTTACAACTAAAAAACAACAACAAAGGGCATGCATGGCTTAGACACGTTGATGCTACCAATTAGTTTTTATCAAGCATCTTTTAGCTCAATTAGTTGGCTGGTTGTGAAGATAGCATTAATACTTTAAAGATTTAAATAAAAGTCAACTTTAGAACCTAAAAATTGCAAATTGCATTGTCAGGCAAAGAGTTCTTTAGCTACGTTTATGGTTGAGTGAGGTCTCATGACAGCACCAATGAAAACTTTATTTCTCAAATCTGCAACACGTATAAACATAAATCTAAACATTGGGTTTGCTAGCTACACAAGACTATTGTGGATATTTCCACACCACGAAACATGATGGTATGCAAAACTTGGTTGTTTGATGGTTGTTTGTCATGTCAGTCAAACGGCCTCAATTGTTGTCTTCACCACAAAAATCTACCAACACCCCAGGACATTCTCTGATGGTCTGGTTACTTGAGACTACACAATTGATAACTCCAAATGTTCGATGTTTGGAAAGTGCAAATCCTGTAATTGGAAATCCAACATTGTGTTTGTTGAAAAGGTCTCAAAATTATCTACTGGACACACTATAAGTGTATCATTTTCATAATAAACTCTGGCACTATTAATTTCCTAGCACAATCAGCTATATATTGGATACAGCATAAAATAAAATAAAAACTTCCAATGTTGTGGTATTGCCAGACCATAAAATGGGGTTTTTGAAAAAAACATTACATTATTGTAAAATTCAAGAACAAATCTGGCCATGGTAGAAAAAACACTTTCTTGCAATCTTGTCACCAGTGAATGACAAGCCTTTCTAAGACATCTTGACAACAAACTGTTGTGGGAGACACAACCCTGCAAAATAAAAATGCAAACATAGAAAAAGCACAGCAGCCATAGAAAATAACTTTTCCCCCCAACTTTGCAAACCCAGCACAATTTGGACGGTTGCCTTTCAATCGAAATGTTTTCTATAAAATAGGTGAAACGTTTTATTTGAAAGCTGACTACGATGATTTTTTTGATTCCTCGCTTTGAGAGGAGAGAAGAGGAACCAGGAAACTTTATCAAATACTCCTTTGATTCAGAAATTACCTACTACAGCTAACCTCAAAAGTTATGACAACTCAAAAATAGAAAGCAACTTACTGTAATACAATTAGCAAAAAATACAATTAAGAATGTTTTTTTAACAAAAAACGCCTAAAATTACAAAAAAGCACACACACAAAGCATTTATTTTTCTAATGCAGCAAAAGACCTTGTGTTGTGCCAAAAAACAATTGTTGTTGCACCTACAATATATTGTGTGTTTTCCTAATTCTGTTAATTGGCACACAGTTCTTTTGATAGAAATATCCAGTTCACCTTGTGCCAGGAAATTGAGTTCTTTTAATGCTGAGACATCTTATCAAAAGGAACAATGAATTAATTCTAAAAAGGCTTGAACTTTTGTGTTTAGGATTAAAGTTTAACAACTAAAGGAGCAGAACATTAATTAATTAATGTTTGTAATTAATTAACAGTTGCCGTGACTGGAATCCTTCATTTTACCTCATAGCCTTATGTTAATTGCTTGTTGTGTTGCACTTTACTGTACTTATGTGGTTTGTATTGTACTTATGTTGTTTGCACCGATGGCTCCATTGTACCACAAGAAATTCCTTGTGTCTGCACACACACACACACCCACACACACATGCGCACACACGCACACACGCACGCACGCACGCACATGCACACACACACTATATATATATTTAATAAAGCTGATTCTGATTCTGAAATTTACCCCTTAATAAACCCCAATTAACATTTTGTAAAAAATAAATCAGTTGTTAGGTTTATATAACCAACCATGGTACTAGCTTTCATTGCTGTTATTCATTAATGAAATCACTTTTAAAATTGTCATTTGCTAGAGAAGGAGCAAGGAGAAGTGGCAAGTGTGTAATCTTCAGATAAGTTTTCTAACAGCAGGTAATGAGAATCTATGACTTTTAGAAAGACGGACCAGTCAGGGTTGAGTGACGTTTTTGGGGGTTCTAGGTAATGGAGTCAAGGCTTGAATTAAATAATCACATTAAAGTATAGTATCTTTGTGTGTCAGAGCTCCACCAGATGAGACTGCTTCACAAAACTGTGATGTAATCCACATAAAAACAGTAACACCTGAATCTACTGCAATCTTATCAGAGGACTATCCAATCATCATTGTCTCCACTCTCCATGAAAGACTCCTTGTCCCATCAGTCCTTAATCTGACAACTGCTTTGTTTAAGTTCTAAACTCTTCCTGCTCAGAACTGATCTCGCCCTTCTCTTGTTTCCTTTAATGTTTGAAATTATACTCACCTCACCTGATCAGGGCTATCCTTGTCCCCTAGATCACCCCTCGGATCATCTCGTGTTGATTGTGCACTCACCATTGGATGTGCCTGCTGTTTTCTTTCGATTGATATCAATCATGTGATTGTTATGCACTGCCTGCAAGACAACTTTATGAGGAAAGATATCATCTCATTGTTTGTATTTTGCGTAGTCCATGATATTGTGTGATGGGAACTGATACATGCTTTCAGTTGAGTCAAGTAAAGAAGGCTAATAGAGCATTTTGATTAAATTTTGTTTAGATCATATACATTTATGCACAACTATGTATTTAAGTCTGATATTATACATTCATTTTTACATGTTTTTTATAAAGTCTAAAACATTTTCCAAACACTGTAGCTGAACAAATTGTCTGAAAGCTAGCTTTCCTAGAACCAAAAATGCTTATAACAATAACAAAATAAGTTTCCTTGATGCTAGCAAGTACACTATTAAAATGCACAGTAGTGAAATAATAACAAATAACAAATGTGGTTTCCATTTCTGAAATGTCACGATCCAATTAAAATAGATAAAATACTTTTAAATCTGAGCTTTTACACATGAATGTAAAATATAATTTTAAACTGAAAAAAATTTATATATTTTTTATATAAATAAATAAACAATAAATACATGGCGTTCTTTAGTATTTCTTGAGGAATGTACAATTCATTCTCACTAAGTATCTTAGAAACACTCCATAAATCATGTGTATCAAATCGTTGCAATTTATCCAAGAGTGCAACTTATTAATGTCTCTCTCCTTTTCACAATTCTGCGGATGAGTATATGTACTGTTTAAATGACAGGCAGGGAGAAAGATGCATCAGTGTTTCAGCAAGATGTATTTGAGTGTCTTTTTGAGAGTAAATCTGAGGAGAGGGGTAAAGAGAGAAGCCCACCAGAAGGAGTAGTGTGGAGGAGCATGTAACCCTACACTCTAGAGTGCTACAGGTTAGAGTGTGGAAGAAAAAGAAAAGGAAATATTTCAGTAAGTGTTTTACACCTTATGGCATTTTGACAGGGTTAGGGCTCACTCTGTGGAGTGGCTAGCGTAGTTGTGTGGAATGGAGATTTGTTTTGAAGTTTCACACCTGTGATAGAGAAAATGAGGAAGAGAGAGAGAGAGACCTGGGGATAGCCCCTCTCAAGATCGCTGCTCATTTTTCTCTCTCTTTCCTTCCATTTCTGACAGATGAGTCAGACTGAAGGAAAGAAATCTGCCTCCTGTGGTTCTCACAAAAAACACACACACACACACAAAGATGTGTAATGTCATTCACCACACACTTTTCTATTCTTTCAACCATCGGTATTTCAGTGAATTGTCCTCTTGTTTGTCTTTATTTTTACTTTTAGAAGTAAAGCATTCCAGATGGATACTATTATACTACAATTGAGTAATACAACAATGAAATAAACTGAGGTGCGTAAAATATTGTACATCCAATTGTTAATTATTCTTTATTTTTAGGTACTTAATTGTTGTTGAATACGTCTTTGAGATTTGAAGTGTCTCTGAACTGAGAATAGTAATGCACTTGTTATGCATTTATGTAGATATAGGTTAAAAAGAAATATATTATGGATAAAATAGCAATGTTCTAGACATGTTTTTAGATTTATTGATGGTAAAAATTACATTTGCTGTCAGTAAACTATTTTTAAATTATGGTGCTTTTTGAGAGGAACCAGTTTATTCAGAGCAATGCCACCCATCCAGTGAGACAAAACAAAGGAACAGCAAATAGCCAGCATAAAGGAGAGAGATTTTTCCAATGACTTGAGCTGTTTCTTTTTGAAACGTTCATTTGGTGTAGCACTGATACCACGCAGAGGATAAAATTAGTGCACTTAGAAGTTCAATTACTTAACAGTACTTTAATAAATTCTACACTTCAAGGCCTTTGGTTTTGTTCACCTCACAATAATTGTTGTTACCTATTGAAATTGCATGTCACTCTAATTAACATTCAAAACGGTTTCGTCCTAGAAAAAGAAGGCAAGAGACTGTAAATCCATAAAGCCATCTCAATGAGTGAATTTCTCAGATTTGAAAAGTACCAGGATCAGTGAGCTCTACATAATAGATACCATTGAATTGGAACACGGCTCATGATAATGAAGAAGAAGAAAAATGGGAGAGCAGGAGATCAGTCACAGTCTGCTCTGTCATACGGAGATGTACCTAAATATTATCTCTCACTCTCTGCTCGCACAATGGGGAAGCTATGGAATGCTGCCTGTGAGGAGTGTAATGTGCTCTTTTACACTCCCTGAGTCTTGATGATTAAACCAAAGCCAACCTTTCATCAGTAAACCACCAGTGGATGGATAACACTTGACCAGTTTTAACCAGCAGTACATTACTAGGATCTGTCAGGGGTGCTTGTGGCGTATGTTGCCTCCAAAATGAACAAATCAAGCACATTTTTCTGTATTAAAAATGACATGAATACACATGCTTAAGGTGTTGAGTGTTTGAGCATAGAAAGCTTGGAACATATTTCTATAGCTAAACTATAGAAACTGGATGACTGGTTAAAATTTCATTTCACAAAACCAGATGAAAATTAATGAGTTGGAATAATGGAAGTCGTTAGAGGGTTCAGTAATTTTTACTTGTCTTAGATGTTTTATGCGGGTGGTTGGTGAGTCAGAAGCAGAACCAACTGCATTCAGTGATGCCAATTCGATGAAGGATATTTGCAGAAAGGGACAAATATGTAACTCCATCCAGGAATATCTCTTGAGAAACAATAGTGAAGATTTAACATACAGGGTCTGATATTTTTGTAGTTTTATGAAAAAGTATGAAACTTACAAATGAGAACTGTTCTCAAATTTTGTTTTTGTTTTTGCCCCTTATTGAAACTTTTGATAGAATTTAAAGTAGAGCTTTAAATCAAAAAGTTTAATGTTCAAAAATGTTAATATACTATATATGATGAAATGTAACTGATTTGACTCGAGTTTGGTATTTCTCTATTAATGTAAAATCTGAAATTGTTTTGGAGGAAATCCAGTAAATTGATAAAATACTTAAAACATATATATCTGCGTTGGATTTTGGACTTCATACCCTTCAACTTTTACTACCTCCACTCAAGTACAGTATTATGCCTTAAGTTATCAATCAATCTATAATCTGTGTAATTCAATAGTTTTTTCTTTTCTTCCATTTGTCACTGATACATTTTTTTAGTATCTATTAAACCCACTGACAATTCGCATGATGTGTCAGTTAAAACCAAGATGTTCAGTTATAACCATGAGCAATACCTGGTTACACAACTCCTCATGGATCCTTGCAGATGGTAAGAGTTTGACACATTGAGATTCTTTAAACACCCTCCTGTTCACGCACACTAGCAGCCTCCTTCTTTCTCAGAGTCTCATTTGCTCTCATTCACATCCTACTCATTACACATCGTGATGACTTTTTGTTACTCGTAATGAATAGACTTTTTGGCTTTAGAAGAACACTTTATAAAGTAAAGCATTAACAAATCCATTAATTACATCATTATAGGAATCCAAACATATCCCCGATACTGCATGTTAGGCTACAGAAGTGAAAGAACAGGGTACTTCAAGTCAAGAGTGAATTTCAGAAGTCTGAAAGCCACTTTTTCTTTTTTGGCATAGTGATCTCTGACTGCTGCATGACATATCAGCTGACATGACACAAATTACTCAAATGGCTGAATCATTTAAATGAGCAATGTGTTTTACAAACCACTGAACAAAGCCCTCAAATGAGTCAGTGCCACAGAACAAATCATTCAGCTCATTTCCATACAGCCATGTTAAGATCTACAGCACAAAAGCTGTCAGCTGGATTAATGAAGATCTCCAAAAAGCTACCTTCAAACCCCTGCTTTGACTCTTCCATCATTTGTATCAGAAGAGACCCTGTCTTGTATGGCTCATTTGTTGTTAATGATAAAGATCAGAAATCATAAATTGACAGAATAGTTTCTTCTGTCATTGGAGAAAATCCTACATTTTCAGTCAGTTAAATTCCCCTTAGTGACTCTATAATAGGAACTCAAAACATGTAAGCATTGATTAAAGCATTCATAAGCTCAAGGGTTTTCCAATCCAAGGTATGCGTGTGTGCGTGTTTATCAAAAGCATAGTTCTAATGGGTACCCAGTTGCGATTCAGAGATTGCTTCCATGCAATGCAACACCTTGAATGATTTTCATATGAAACTACATAATGTAACTTTTATTTATGAATATCTTCAATAGTTTAACAACACAAATGATTGTTGTATCAGTCATCAACTACAACATGCACATAATTATAACATGGTTGACCCAGAAATGTATATGATCATTTGTGTTGTGTAAAACATATGTGATATCTTCATAAAAAAGTTATGGTAACAATATATAAAAAATAAATATTAAGAAAATTGTAAGGCTAGATTTTTTTTTGCAGAATCATGCAAAAATTCTGAATTAATTACCTAAGACTTTTGACTTTTTCACAACATTATTAGTAAAATCACATTATTTTGTTTTAACATATACTTTTTCTTTTGTGTATTCTTTTGTGATTTAAGGCAATGTACTTGAAAATAGTTTTAATGTTTAACATTTTATGGATGTTTTACAGTTCTAAATTATAGCTCTGTAAATTTTACAGTTCATGTTTCTAAATTACAAGCATTGTAAATATTAGATTAGATTATTAGATCTTTTGTCAAAGTTCTCAAACCAGCCTTAACGTTCACATCGCCGTAGAAACCATTGACGTCTTTCAGATTTAAACTCACATACAGACATCAATTTTCATTATGTGCATCTTAACCAACCTGCTAATTATCATCGATAGCTAAAAATAAGTTCACATAAAAAAACTAATAAACATACATACTAGTTCTCCAACAAATTTATAACACTAAACCACACTTAACAACGCAAGCATAACAATATAAACAGACATATTACTGTAATAAACATAAAATTTCATACTCCCACAATGCACCTGGTCTGAACATAAAGCTGTCTTAATCCAAACCGGATAATTGAGCCAATTCTCTTAAAATAAATATGGAGTATTTTTACTCAATCTTTTTGAGTAATTGGTTCCTCAAATTAAGGTTAAAATGTACACAAATTTGCTTAAAGGAATAGGTCATTTGCTTTTCTTTATTTTATTGGTGAAATACTGTCATATTTTATAAGAAACCCAGAAAAAGTATTTTAAAAACAAAGCATGTACAATATTTTTAAATTTGACATCAATTTGTTAACGAAAATTACAAGCCTTATGATTAATTTTTTACAGTGTGGGAGGTGGGGTTGGTAATAGTTCCATAAAACCAAATCACATTTGATAATATAATATAAACATCAGTATTTCGTTTGGTGTTGTTTGATTTAAAAGAGTTTTTCCTGGCCCAGCTGTTGCATTTATTAAAAATAGTGTTCATGTGATTAAAAAAATCATATGTTTCTATGCATTCATTTGAGTGGCAAGGTGGCAACAAATATGATAACTACATGTGCTGATTTTTACTAATGTAATCAACAGCAACACAAAAACTTCCCAGAGCACAGAAGCTTACAGATAATTACGGTATATAAAATGTGCACTGACTCAACAGCAAATGTTTGTGAATATGAGTGTTTTTATTTACTGCCATGGTTGTTTGGTGAAGCATATAACTGGTGTAAGATACAAATCCAGCTTTCATGTGGAACGGCACACAGCTAATTATTTTCTAATCTGTCGGGTTGATGATCCTATTTGAAATGACCACGAGATATCAAATCTGTTCCATCAGAAGCTATGACAAATTACTTTTTGTTTTCCATCTAGCTGTTAAAGTTTACTTTTAAAAGTGCATAGTAGGAGATTGACTAATTACTACAAAGATGTGACTGAGCAGGTGTAAAAATTAGTTCAGGCCTCATTGAGTTTAAATACTAGTCAAGTGCATAACATAGTTCAAAAATACAGGCTTCAAAAATGTCACTCAGTAGCTGCTCTAGACTCTAGGCTTTAGTTTCCTCAATTGTCATAAGACTTGCAATGACTAATTTTGAAAAAACATAATGGGTAAATGCCTGCTAAATTTTGTCTCTGGTTATCACCGTACTGCTACTGTTACCTGCTTTAAGAAAGTCTTTGAAAAATTGCCTCCAAACGGGTTTTCCAACTGTTCGAAGCCTCAGTAAAATATTCTCGAAATTCACAACTGAATGATGACAATTGAACTCGTAAAACCTCGAAATATAAATAATGGTTATGAAAGACCAGAAGGCATTAGACTGAATGAGAAACATATTAAATCCACCCATTTCATGTGAAAGGGAAAAGTGTCAGATAAAAAAAAAAAACAACAACAAAAAAACTGATGAACAAGATGACCGGCAAGGGAATTTTATTCATACAGCACATTTTAAAAAAAGTTCTAAATGCTTTAAAGAGCAATAAAAACTAGTCCAAGATAGAAATTGAAGTTAAAACATTTAAAATCAAAGAAAATGAAGAATCCAATAAAAGCATTACACATTGATTATAACATAGAATTATGGAAACCAGGGTGCTGTTCAGACAGCAGTGCTCACTTGTCAAACACACATTTAAATAGATTTGTTTTTAGCCTGGACATAAATGTGACGGATGGTTTAACACCTCGTATCTGTTCTTGAAGCTGGTTTCTGCTGCCGGAAGCATAGTAACTGAAAGTAGCCATTCCCTGTGTTGAGTGAACCAGCGGTTGTTCTATCTGCTTTGAGCTCTGTTTGGCCTGTATACAGTGAGCAGATCAGTTTTTTGGTAAATACCTAAAAATCCTTTTTTTTTTAAATATGACATCATTTTGGTATTTTGGTGCTAAACTGTTATGTGACTTACAGATGAGTATCACTATTAAAAGTGTTCTGTATGTCACTGAATGTCAACTGAAAAAAAAGATAATGTGGATTTAGGTCCTTATTTAGCTTCTTTTTTTGCAAGCAGAAAGAGTTTCTGTCATGGAATTTGTATCTATCCCCAAATTACAGATGGTGTAAGTTTAGGATATTATGATATTTTTCTGGGACTTGACAATCCGTATGACATGAGTTTTAATGGGGCCTCCCGGTGAACACTCAAAATATCACAAATTGAGTTTTAAGGATATACGAAAGCTGATAGGTTTAGAAAGAATGGAAGTAAGTGATGGATGACCACATTTCCACTTTTGGGTTGAGTATATCTTTAATAAAGTTATCCTGAACAGTAAGACAAAACAACATCAAACAAATCTAGTTTTTTTATTGCTATGAAGTGATATAAAGGAAAAAGTTTTTCACTCCATTAATAAACAGGAATTAGGTTTTTTGACTTACATAAGTCTTTAATATAGATAACTCGCTAAAATTAATAGAAGAATGTGGATGTATGACATCTATTCACACGTGAGATTACAAAACTAAATAATAAAATCTTCACCGGTGACCAAGGCAAAAGAGTTGTCTGGGTTTAAGACAAGATTGTAAACATGGTGAGATAAAAAAGAACAAGAACATATAACTGCCATAGCGAATCCATACAAGGTTTTAGCACATGACATTTTAATGACCCGGAGCAATTTCATAAATCAGGCTTGAACCTCACGAGAGATTCCTGTCAATGATGTTCACACAGCTGAAACCCTACCCACCGAAATAATTAGTAGCTTACTTCTTTGTGAAGGATTAAAATATTGCTAATCTGAATGATTGATCGGAGAACCAGGTAAATATGGTCAGATGATACCATACTCATTTACACATACATTTACACAAAATGTTAGAAAAACTATGCTTTGGAGTGTTTATCTGACACAAGAACATGAGAAACTGGACCTCATCAAATAGATCAGGGACTGAACGTAAATGAGCACCTCCTTCTCTCATCTTGGGAAGTGAAACTGAGTCGTGGGTGACATGACATGACAACCAGGGCTATGCCATGTGTCCTTTCACTAGTTCACTCTTACTTATAAGTGTATAGAATTTTAAGGGATGTGGTTAAAAATAAAAGCCGTACTAGGGGAGCTGTTCAAACAGGGCATTTGGGGTCAGGAAGCGACTGTAGTGAAGTGAAAAACTGTAGTGAAGTGATTGAAGGTGAAATAGATTGCTCAGAAGTTATTAATTGCCTGTTAATTTGTGCTTATATGCTGGATGAGTAACAATCTGTGGTGGAAAAACTGTTATTGGGCATTAATTATTGGACAAGCTTTTCCCAAATTATGTTAATTAATTATTAATTAATTAACATTCTGTTTTGCAAACGGGTCAAACATGTATCTAACTCAAATAAGAGGAAATTGCTATTTGTTTTTATTTTTGTTCATGATTTTTTGATATTGTTATTCTGTCTCCCGCTGTTAAAATAATTGTACCATTATCATTTCATTGACTGTGACATTCAAAATCAAATACTTCTTCATGACATACAGTTAAATAGCATTTTCTCCAGCATTTACAGATACTAGATTTATTGTTGGCACTTTTTAAACCACGTATACATTTAAAATGACAATATAAACACAGACATACCCATGCACCCACAAATGTTTTTTTCAGACCTTCACATAGAGTTGCTGATTCAATCCTCTGCAGTTGTTTTCAACAGTGTATTTCTGCCTTATTTAATTATGAATGAGTGTCTGGCCAAATCTATGTTTTGTCAGTTCCTTTTCTACCACCTACATGTGAGATTTTCTGAACTTTTCATGCTGGCCACATAATAACCCTTTTAAAAGGCTCTTCACTGTATGTTTTAATTGAGAACCAAGAAAGAAAAAAATCCTGCATTTTTATCTATGCATTTCTTCATTTAAGTAGCAACAGTTGATGGACATCATCAATTAAATCCTGTATTATCCTCAGGTATCTTCGACCCATTCGATCCCTACATGCATAACCGAATCTCACTATTTGTTTATTGTTAAGAAATGTTAAGAAATACCACTTACTCTCGGAAATTTCAGAATAAGCGACAAGCAGCTTAAAAAAAAAACAAAAAACAATTGAATACTAAAAAACTACTTCACACTGAACTCTTCACCTAAGCCGAGCCTAGCAATTAATGACTCTATTTTAAAAAGATGACCTCTTAACTTCCATGCACTCCACACTAAAAAGGGTAACACCCTCTAGTGGCTTTTGAGAGCACTCATTTCAAATGTCATTAACGTCCTAATGAGTGACAGTACTTTTAAATGAGAAACGGACTGCGGGGAATATGAGAGAAAATGGTGCTCGGATTTAACTCACAAATTGAAAGGGAACAGACAGACCTCATAAAGATATATCAAGAAACTCCAGGCTCATGCATAACACTTGCTCAGCATGTAATGACTAATTTCCGATGCATAATTGCTAGGTGACGACAGAGGGCGCTGTGGAGTGCCATTTGGCGCACCGTTCTTGTTCTGAAAAGGGGTGCTTTTCTCTCTGCAGTTGCGGCGTGCAGTCACAGACTCAGCGGACCCTGATGGAGCTCAAGCAGCATTCTCAATCAGCCAATCATTTAGTGGAAAAAAAGGAAACCATATTTTTAAGCAGATGATTTTACGTGCATCCCCATTTGTTTTGGGTATAACACTTGTCAAATAAATTACGAAAGGAATCTAATTCCACAGTTTGTAAAAATAGTGTGAGTTGGTTGTTTAGTGCTCCAACCTCATCTCTCTCTCTCTCTTCCTCTCTAATCTCTCTCTGTCCATCTTTCTTCCTCTCTTCCTCTGTCTAGCCCTCCCCGTCCACCCCCCCCCTTTCGCTACCCCCCCTCCCTCTTCTTTTCTCCCTGTCTCTCTCTCTCACGTCTGCGTCGCTGTCCGTGGTGCCTTCACTGCAGAACACACGGAACAAAGCTGCTCATGCGATGGAAGCACTAGGAGACAAGAAGTTTAACCTCAAAACCACCATGACCATATAGACATATTTACATTTTAACAGAGTGGGAAAGGACTTCAAGGACAGTGAAAGCAATATGATTTGTGATGTATGTTCTTATTTTCTGCAGAATGAATCCTCTGGACAACAAGGTATATTGATCTTATATGAAAACTCAATTGCATTAAAATATAATCTATATTTATTAAAAACAAATATAGATTGAAAAAATTATTTAAATCCACCTTAATTTTTTTTTCTGTGTCCTATAAGATGAATACATAAAACTTTAATTTAATATTAGGAGATACTCACAATTTTGGTTGTAGATCAGGTTTGGCCAGAAGTTCTAAAAAAGGTGTGAACCGTATAACGTGGCTTGTTAAATAATAATAGATCATGTGCAGTAGCACATTGTAAACAGTTGACTGTAAAAACACATTCTGAAATGAGATATGCCACCGAATCGTTAAAAATTAGCAGAAAAGAAAAGACAATCCTCAAACAGAGGGAGGAAAGCGCTCAAGTTGAGCTCTGTGAGTCGCTCAGGGAGAGCAGCGCGAAGGGGTGGAGTGAGTGAGAGAGAGAGAGCGAGAGAGAAGAGAAGAGAGAAGAGAGAGAGAGAAGAGAGAGAGAGAGAGAGAGAGAGAGAGAGAGTGCGGCAGACACGCGCGCTTTTGCTGCAGGTGAGAGGCGCGCGCTCTGGACACACAGGGACCGTCCTCGCGCTGGAATTTTAATTTCTCATTCCTAGCATCTCTGCCAGGATTAACACTCATTTGCTGCACAGTTTTGGAACGGTTTCCTCTCTGAATGGCACATTAGTGTCACTGCGGGGCTTTTTTTTTCCTTTCCCCCTTTCTTTCTATATTGAAAGAACTCGCTGAGTGGACTGGAGAAATCTGTGCGCGTTGAAGTCACGCAAAGAAGACATTTTCGGCTCATAATCTCTACACATGAAGTTCCGAGATTGATTTTCCTTTCTGGAGGGATATCTGTTGGAGAGGAGAGTTCACATCTGGCGAACCTGGATTTTAAAGCGGCTCGGTTTGCGCATTGGATTGGATATGCTTTCCTGAATGAACGCAACACGCGGCGATGACATTTCATGGCAAAAAAAGAAGAAGCTGTTTTATGGCATGTGTATTCAACCCCAACATTTGAATGAAACTGTTCAGACTTTCAGTCAGTGCTGAGCTTCTTCGGGAAGAGAGCGCGAGCTCTAGTTGAGACGGTAAAAAGCATGCGTTAGTAAACCACGGCGAACGGTCGTGAAAGTGCAGTGAGACCCAGGTGCACACGCACGCTATAAACGAAGCTGCTAAACAAGATTAACTTTGAGTTTACTGGAAACCCCACAAGAGCCATGAGGACTACGGGGTTTGTGGACTGTTTGAGCTACTGTTTTCTTATTCTGCAGCTGCTGAGTCAGCCCGCAGCCAAGCAAGTGCTCCGATACCGCCTGGCTGAAGAGGGTCCTGCCGATATCCGCGTGGGTAATGTCGCCGCGGATATAAGCATTACAGCAGGGATGGACGTGACTTTCACCCTAGAATCAGGCTCCGAGTACTTTAAAATTGACAATATAACCGGAGACCTCAGCACGAACGACCGGCGGATAGACCGCGAAAAGCTGCCACAGTGTCAAATGATTTTTGACGAGAACGAATGTTTTATAGACTTCGAAGTCTCCGTGATAGGACCCGCGCAGAGTTGGCTCGATCTTTTTGAGGGGAAAGTGATTATTTTAGACATAAATGACAACACGCCGTCCTTCCCGTCTCCTGTTCTCACCCTCTCCGTTGAGGAGAACAGACCCATTGGCACACTTTACCTCCTGCCCACCGCCACCGACAGAGATTTCGGCCGAAATGGAATTGAGCGTTACGAGTTAATTCAGGACAACGGCGAGAGTTCAGTCCGAAGAATCGGCACTTCCGGCTCCAACGGCGTTGACACGCACTCGGGCAAGCGGAGGTTCGACGAGGGAGCCAGCCGCAGCAGCGTGTTTGAACTTCAAGTTGCTGACACCACAGACGGCGAGAAACAGCCCCAGCTGATTATCAAAGGGGCACTGGACAGAGAACAGCGCGACTCCTATGAGCTGACTCTGCGTGTAAGAGACGGAGGCGACCCCCCACGCTCCTCTCAAGCAATCCTAAGGGTAATGATCACAGACGTAAACGATAACACTCCACGTTTTGAGAAGAGTGTTTATGAGGCAGACTTGCCAGAAAACAGCTCCCCAGGGGCCCCCATACTTCAGCTGAAAGCAGGTGATACTGATGTTGGAGTGAATGGACAGATTGAATATGTGTTTGGTGCAGCCACAGAGTCAGTGAGAAGACTGCTGCGACTTGATGAAAGCACTGGCTGGCTCAGTGTCTTGCATCGAATAGACCGTGAAGATGTGAGCCAGCTTCGTTTTACAGTCATGGCACGTGATCGTGGTCAGCCGCCTAAAACTGATAAAGCAACTGTCATCATCAACATAAAAGATGAAAATGATAATGTACCTCTAATCGATATTAGAAAAATCGGTCGCATCTTTCTGAAAGATGGTGTAGCGAACGTGGCTGAGGATGTGATTGTTGATACACCCATTGCTCTTGTACAAGTATCAGACCGTGATAAAGGACCGAACGGGATTGTGACATGCACAGTGGTGGGAGATGTTCCGTTTCAACTCAAGCCTGCTAGTGAGGTCGAAGGTGATATGAACAAAAAGAAGTATTTTCTTCATACATCAGCACCACTTGATTATGAAGCAGTGCAGGAGTACAATGTGGTCATTGTTGCTGTTGACTCTGGGAGCCCTAGTCTCTCTAGCAACAATTCACTGGTTGTAAAAGTGGGAGACATGAATGACAATCCACCAGTTTTCAGCAAAAACTTAGTGGAAGTTTCATTTCCTGAAAACAATGCCCCTGGTGAACGTGTCACCACTGTAGAAGCCGTAGATGCAGACAGCGGTAAAAATGCAGAAATTGCATACTCTCTGGACTTGACTGTAACCGGAATATTTTCCATAGATGCAGACACAGGGGACATCAGAGTCAACACCATCCTCGACAGGGAGCAAACAGAAAGATATGAGTTCAAAGTTATAGCCAAAGACAAAGGCATCCCAGTTCTGCAGGGCTCAGCCACTGTGGTTGTCCTGGTGTCCGACAAAAATGATAACGAACCAAAGTTCATGCAAGACGTGTTCACTTTTTATATACAGGAAAACTTGCAACCAAACAGCCCTGTTGGTATGATTACAGTCATGGACATTGACAAAGGACAAAATGCAGCCATGAGTCTTTTCATCGAGGAGGAAGAGAATATTTTCTCCATTGACAACAACACAGGTACCATTTTTTCAAACATGGCTTTTGACCGTGAACAAAGACACACTTATTCTTTCCGTGTAAAAGCTGTTGATAATGGTGATCCACCTCGATCT
This sequence comes from Danionella dracula, assembly GCA_900490495.1. Taxonomy (NCBI): domain Eukaryota; kingdom Metazoa; phylum Chordata; class Actinopteri; order Cypriniformes; family Danionidae; genus Danionella; species Danionella dracula. The sequence goes on from UELW01000578.1 coordinate 2,479,741, forward strand.
GCTACTGCCACAGTGTCTCTCTCTGTGATGGATGTAAATGACAATCCTCCCTCTATCATTTCTCCATTAAACAACTCATACACACTTCTCCCACCCTCTAGCAACACAAGGACAGTTGTCAGATCTGTTTCAGCTAAAGATATTGACACTGGTGTTAATTCAAATCTAAGCTACAGGATAGTTGGTGGCAATCCATTTAAGCTATTTGACATGGACTCATGGACTGGAGAGATCACATTAGTTGGCAAACTAGAGCCAAAGCACTTTGGTCTTCATCGTCTGGTTGTGCAGGTGAATGACAGTGGGGTTCCATCACAAAGCACTACTACACTAGTACACATCTACGTCAATGAAACACTCTCCAACTCCACTATTGTTGAGGCACAGGTTGCAAAAAGCCTTGGAACACCTCTTAATGCTGACATTGCAGGAGATCCTAACTATGACTTGGGAAAACAACGACTAAGCATCGCCATTGGAGTAGTCTCTGGCATCATGACCGTCATTCTTATCATCCTAGTGGTTGTCATGGCCCGGTACTGCCGTCCCAAGAACAAGAACGGGTATGAGGCTGGAAAGAAAGATCATGAGGATTTTTTCACCCCTCAGCAACATGATAAAAGCAAGAAACCCAAGAAAGACAAGAATCGGAAAAAGTCTAAGCAACCCCTGTACAGCAGCATCGTGACTGTGGAGGCATCAAAGCCAAATGGGCAGCGTTATGATGGGGTCAATGAGAAACTGTCGGACAGTCCAGGAATGGGCCGTTATCGGTCAGTCAATGGTGGCCCTGGAAGCCCAGATCTGGCCCGCCATTACAAATCTAGCTCCCCTCTGCCAACCGTTCAGCTACATCCTCAGTCGCCCACGGCGGGGAAAAAGCACCAGGCTGTTCAGGACCTGCCACCAGCCAACACATTTGTCGGCACCGGAGATAACATATCCCTTGGATCCGACCACTGCTCTGAGTACAGCAGTCAAACCCTCAACAAATACAACAAGCAGGTAAGATTAAAAAAGTTTTAAATTAATATTAATAAAGTCATTTTTAAACTTAATACATAAGCATTGCTATAAGAATTCATCATGCACAGCATAATACTGTCTTTCTGGGTATATGTATTTTTAGCAAGCACTTCTGTTTCCTTCTATCGACCTGCTTCACTTCAGAGTGCCATTTAGATGTAATGCTAAAAGTGACATGAAGCCACTGTTCAGTTAGGGATCTCATATCTTCCAGGCCACCTGGGTTTCAAGGCCATGCTGTGGACACATTGCATGTCTTTTAATGCCCATGTATGGCAGATGTGGGTGTCAATGTTGATGACCTTTATCTGTGTGCTTGTGTCTAAAGATTGAAAGGGATTCATATGGCTCTGCTTCACAGCTATTCTGTCTCGGCAGTAGGTTTGCAGCTGGAACACGACCCAGCCTCTTTTATCAAAACATGGTTAGTGCTTTTTTCTCATAGCAGGGAGGCAGATTAGAGTTGTGATGCAAGAGAGGAGAGATTGAAAAAGGTTGGATCTTAGTTACAGTGTCATGTTTAAACATGTTTTTCTGAACAAGCTTAGAACACCTGGGTGGATGTCACATTTACCAGAGTATTTAACCAACTTTATTTGCGTTTGACATAGTAGCTTCATTGGTTTTTCCTTTACCTTCTTAATCGCTCATCTCACATCATCTTTTATCAATAGCCCATATCACTACAGCTTTTCTTTTCAGCAAATATTTAAAGTGTAGCACCCTGAAACAGTGAACATGAATAACCTTGTAAATTCTATGGACCACATGTGAAATCAATTCATATCATTATTGTTCCCTGTCCTTTGGAGAGATTCTGTGCTCAGTGAGGTTAATGCGAAATGATGCTAGGTCTTTTATAGTCCAGATTTGCCAGGAAAAGAACACTTGCCCTGTCATTTCATGTGTTTTCGAAGGTGCTTAATGCATTATTGATTCTGATCTGGCATGGTGGAAGTAGTTTCCTGCCTTGCATTCCTAAACACTAAATATCTGTTTATTGGTCTTTTCACACCGTTATTCATTTCGTTTCAACATTGTTTTAAATATTTAGACTACGACCTTTTCTCTTTTAAACTTTTTCATACACAATACCTGTTTTCAATATTCAATATTCTTTTCTCCTTTTTCAGCTTTATCAAACTTTTCTTTCTTTCTTTCTTTCTTTCTTTCTTTTCTTTCTTTCTTTCTTTCTTTCTTCTTTCTTTTTTTTCTTTCTTTTCTTTCTTTCTTTCTTTCTTTCTTTCTTTCTTTCTTTCTTTCTTTCTTTCTTTCTTTCTTTCTTTCTCTTTCTTCTTGTTTCTTCTTTCTTTCTTTCTTTCGGGTGTGTTGTATTTCAGCATCTGCACTACTCCACAAAGGAGTACTGCTGCCCATGTTTCTTTTGGACATCTCATGCATATTTAAACACTGCATCCATTTGCTGCCCTAGCACATGTATTGTGTGTCCAAGTACTCAGCTTAGATAATTATTTATTTGCTTTTTAAGCTGCAGTGCTTTGTATGATCTGTCCATTTGTTTTCCCATTCTTATGCAGGGCGCTGAGCAAAAGAGTTTTAACCAATGACCAGTTTGCAATTATAACGTCCTTGACAAAAAACAAGATCAACTACAGTGTCATTACATACATTCCTGCTGACAATTTAGGAAGAGGTCTTTAAGCGTTTTATGGACTGTTATCATGTGCAGCCAACATGCTCTTGCAAAATCCCATTAAGATAACGTAATAGTCTTCGTCAAGTACTTTACAAAGAGTAGCCATTAGATTTTCATTTTTAAGCCTAATATGTTCTCAGTCAGCTTTTGAAGGTTTTTTTTTTAACGTTACTGTTCTTGGCATTTAAGATGACCTTTTTCCTCTTAGTCTAATAATTTTTATTCATCTCTACCATACTTCTTAGAGTTCTGCATCTTTCACTCACACGCATTCATGAACAAGCATTTATAAGACCCAATGCAATTTTTTTTTTGCCTTTTTTAACATTAGGTTGATTATAATTTTAACACAGGTTAAAGGGGAAAATGTCTACAGCTAATTATTTTATGCCAGAGTATACATATTAGACAACAGACCATAAATCAATTAACTTTGAAAATGTTGGAAAAAGTTACACTTGAATACAACACACACTATCTATTTACCCCAAAAGTAGTCAAACTGCTTACTTTAAAACATACTTTCTGATAATTTTTTGCAAAGTTTCGTCATGACAAGTCATCTGTCCCCTCTGTCCCTGGAAACAAGATCTAGACCCATATGTGGCTTTTAATCTAATGACAGAGAACATATGGCAACATTAATAATGCTGCCTTATACTGGGCTGGAAATATCTCATTTTCAGTGCAGGATTAATTTGTCTTCACAGAACAATTCCCTCTGGTGAAGTCATCCATGAAATCTACCTGTGTTTTTCTCCTTGAGAAAAGGCTTGGCTCTTTTTGATCATGTTTGATTTCAGTTCTTATAGTCTGACATCTGAGATGCTTTCTCTTTTCCCCTTCCTCTCTTCATTTTCTCTCTGGCGGAGGAAAGGGTAAATGAGACTCAAACTAGAAAGAGGGCCCTGTTAACAGGCTTGAGAATGGTCTCTACTGTTCTTTGCCAGTGTGAGTGGGTGTGTGAGTGTGTCTCTGTTACTGACCATTGAGAGAGACACGCTCACACACAGACAGAATGAAGAAACTAGCCAGGTCGTTTGTCCTAGACAGGTAACTGGACTACACTAGTAGTTCCTTGTCTCGCTGCACATGGGACATTTAAGCCTCTAAGAAATTTAACCTAATGCACCAGATAGCAAGAAAGGTAACGTCTCTCTCTACACTTCACAGGTTTCTTTTGCCGTTTGTAAAACACGTCCTGCTTGTTTGCATTAGGGAGACTGATTTCAAGATACCCTTCAATGCATTATTAATTTAGCTACTCTAATCCTGGCTAATTTCACATATGGGACCATCTTCATCTATTACAGTGTTAACGTATACATGTAAACTAACCACTCAATGGAAATGAAAGCATATATAAATATTTTTCAGTTACAAATTATATTTATTTATTTACTTTACTTTCTGCAGAATTCATATTTCCTGTAATTTGGTGATATCTATGATCATAGGTAATACATTCATATGAAAAGTGTAAGTATGAGATGATATGTAACATATACATAATACTTTTTGCAAAGTTTTTTACATATACATTTACATTTAGTTTACAATATTGTGAACCTCATCTGTTAGTCTGACTGAGACTGAGTTGCTTCTCAATATTTTAAATGAAAACATATTTACAGTTTTGACTTTATCAAGTTTAAAAGTGGATCACCTCTGTTATTAAGAAAGTTTCAGATGTTTACGTAGCTAATCGGAGCTTCTAACCAAAAACAACCTAGTTTCCCTAAATACAATTCTACAGGTTGAAGGAGTTCTGTAAGATGCATGCACAAGCTATTTAATTGTATAAGGAAATTACTTAACACTAAATATTGCACTCAGGTTTCACCCAAGTGACCTCAGGTTTTACAACCAGGCTTCAATCAATGATGCAATCAAACTGCATTTACAAGCAGCCACATATATTCGGTTCATCACAATAAAGAAGCGTAAAATGCACTACACGGCAGCATCGTCATGTCACATTAAACAATCTCTGCAATGACAGGGAATTGCTGGGTAATAGAAACCAGGGCAGAAATAGACCAGCTGCAGGCTTGATTGTTGTGTTATCAGCAGAGCTTGTCAGATCAATGTCGGTGCAGAGTAGGCAAACACTGACCAAATTTGTCACAAGTACAGATGGACCCCCCAAAAAGATATCTTTTAGCTATCTTCTAAGCATCAACAATTATGATAGTATTATACTATTATACTTTTATGCTATTTTATGACATATAGTAGTCAATATGACAACATCAATTCGACAACCCTCTGTATCAATGCTGTTTACAACAGGGACTGACAAGAGATTATTAAGGACAACAGTTTTGAAACAAGATAGATATTTTGAAAAGAGTTTAAAACAAAATATTTAGAGCCCATCCCTGCTCCACATGCATTAGGCAAATGGACACAGGTGAACTTCTGATGTTTGAGTTCTAGATATATTGTCAGCATTTAAGTCCTTTACACATTGAGCTCTCTTTTACTTTAAGCATGTGTATAAGTCCAAAACAACTGGCAACCATCAACATTTCTGCAAGCTATCCCTGCTTCATTACATTTACCTCACTTGTAATGCTAAGTAATTATAAATAAGTATAACTAGTGAATTAAATGTTTGCCAACATTCAGAACAAGGAATAGCTGTATAGTCACTAAAAAGATGACAACAGATGTCATCTGAATTTCATTTTATTATTTGCATTATTCTGAAAAAAAAGTTTTTATCAGTTTAAGTTAAAAAAAATATTTTATATATTTTTATAATATTGTTATCAGAAAATGAAAGGGTTTCCCTCAATATCAAACAGCATTTCTCTGTTCCATATTTCTGGTCTCCAGTTGCTAATAATTGAAAATGTATCCATCCATCCATCCATCCATCCATTGGTTTACAAAAACATGAACTAAAAATCGTGTGTATTTCAATCTTTATTTTATGATAGAGGAGGGTTTCAAAATTATTAAAATACAGTTTTCAAAACAATAAAAAGGTAAAATAATGTGATATTAATTAAGGACATTAATAAAATACCAATCAAACAAATTAGAAGTTGCCTCTTGCAAAAATGAACCTTAGTATCGTAAACAAAATTTAGAAGCATCGATAGAAGCTCACAGGCCGAGCTGCCAGAGGAAGGGATCCAGATACAGGGAGTGACATGGGCCTGTAGACAAACGTTTCTAAATGTGGGGAAAAAGGGAAAAGGTGGGATTTCTTTACAGTTTTTTTTTTAAGCTCGATTGATAAGGACTAGTAATGGGCTGAAGTGGAGCCACCTGTGATGAGCCAGCTAGTTATGACAAGCTCCTCCAGAATTTTGTATTAATCCAACATTTGTTAGTTGCTGAAGCGTTTTAAAAGTCTACAACCCAGAGAGCATCAAAGGGCATTTCTTAATTTGCAAGTTCAGGTCAACAAGTCATCCATACCAGTGTTGACAAGCGCGCATGCAAAACAGTAAATGACCTGTGAAACCTGAAACACGAAAGCTGTTTTTGATACAGCACAGGGCTAAGCTATCAGAGAAAATGGTTCAAAATACAGTTGCCTTTTTTTATTCAATTTTGGAGTGCAGTTGCAGCAATTCCACTTGACCTTTTACAAGCACTACAGCGATGTCTCTTTGATTTCTTTTTTTCCTCCTCCTGTTACTGTAAGTAATCTATCCTCTCAGCGGCCTGTTGACAGCATGATGTAGTTTGAGCCTGCTTGCAGTCTCGCTCATTCTCATTTATTCTTTGCCGCTCTTTCTTTTTCAGACCCCAGTTCACCCTCTTGCCCTCTTTATTCTCTATTATATTCTCACTCATAGTCTCTTGTTCCTCAATCTTCTTGTGAATAGTCTTGATTGAAGCCCCAGAGATGCACTTGTAACGTTTATCACACTAACCTGATGAAAGTGACAGTTACAGTGGGGGATAGAAGTGCTGGGCTGAAGCGAAGGGAAAAACTGGAGCTCATCTCTTGATTGGGTTGCTACTATGCTGAGAGTAACTGACCGTTCTATTCCTGCGTGTCCCCTAAATCTCTATATGTGTCTCTATGCACAAGATTCAAATTACTTTAGTCAGATCTTTTTAACGCAGAGCTCTGTGCACCATAGGTGCTAAAAGCAGTGTTTGCCATCTATTTTGTGTTTTGAGTGTTTGATAGGCATGCATTAGGGCATGCATTAGTGATAATATTATTGTGTTGACAGTTTAACGACTCTATGGTTTTAGAAAATAGGCGTCACGGTGGCGCAGTGGGTAGCACGGTCGTCTCACAGCAAGAAGGTCGCTGGTTCTAGGCTCGGCTGGGGCAGGTGGCAGGTGGCATTTCTGTGTGGAGTTTGCATGTTCTCCCCGTGATCGCGTGGGTTTTCTCCGGGTGCTCCGGTTTCCCCACAAGTCCAAAGACATGCGGAATAAGTGAATTGAATAAGAACAATTGCCCATAGTGTTAAAGTGTGAATGTGTGTGTGAATGTTTCCCAGCGATGGGTTGCGGCAGGGAAGGGCATCCGCTGCGTAAAACATATGCCAGTGAGTTGGCGGTTCATTCCGCTGTGGCGACCCCGAAAGGGAATAAAGCCGACATGAAGATGGATGGATGGATGGTTTTAGAAACTGAAAGAAACCTTTTTCAGTTACGCAAGTTGTTGTTTCACTACTGCAACACAATTTAACTGTTTTTCTCCGAGTCACATTTCCCTCATCATGACTGTAATTTGCCTGCTCACCTCTCCTTTCCCTCTCTCAATTTCAGGTCAGTGGAAGAGAGTATATGGATGTGTGTGACTGCCTGTGTGCATGATGTATTTCTGTAAATGTTTTCACAGCCGTAGCTCTGTCTGTGTTCAAGTGGCATGTGTAAAAAGCAGGACCACTTAGCATTGTTGTTAAGTAACTCAGGGGAATAGTCCAATGTCAACACATAAACTACAAACAGGGCTGGGATGCTTGCAAATGGCGTTTTTGTAGATTTGAATAGCCATGTGCAGTTCTCAGCAGGCAACGGTACTTTCTTAGCATGTGTCGCGGCTGTGGGAGGAAGCCACAATGCATAGTAAAAACCAACACAGGGATGGTGGAGAACTTGTTTAAGCTGTTCAGAAACCCTTGACTTGAGTTCAGGTAAATTCTACAATACTTCTATTGAACCAGTGAAGAAGTCAAGACAGCTATTCACACAATATAGGAGTAATTCACACTCTGATTGTATCCACATGGGAGTAATTTAAAACTATAAATGGCTGGCATCTGGAATGAAATGGTTTGTGCATTTTTTATCAGACTAATGGGAATGTTTGTGTTCCTCATTTTCTGAGGAAAGCTAAACTTCAACATCATAATTTCAAAACCCAAATGTGTCCGATCATGTCCCAGGTCTGCTGAGAACTTCAAATGCATTTGCAGAACCTGTTCCTTAGAAAAAAGAAGCATTGCAATAAACACATGTCATTTCCTGGAGACGTAGAGATGACATGCATCTAATCAAAATGGGCTTTAGATGAACAGATGGATGCTTATAATATATACGACTGACAACTTCATTTCACAGCAAAAGATTTGCATGTGCTGACATCTGGAAATATTATTATGATATTTCTAACCAGATGGTTTTAAGAGATGTAACCCTTATCTGTCAATGCAGACGCCACGCATATAACCAAACATGGGGAGAATGAGTTGTCTTGTAATGTTACATTTGCTTGTTCTATAGTGCTTGTATGTGTGTGTGTGTGCGTGTGTTTGTATGTGTATATGGGGGGAGGGGGTGAAATAGTACAAGAGTTGAAGTGAAGATTAAACACTGTAGCCTGCATAAATCATAGTCAACTTTATCAGTGTAAAGGAGATTGAACCTCATCATTGAGATATAATTGGTAAGGGGAAGTTATCCAGCTGGATTCAAACAGAGTTGAAAAGAAGTGAAAAGGACTGACAAGAGACTAACAGTAGTCCTCCAATTCTTCTGCCCCTGTGTCATTCTGCAAGCTGCAAAAAGAGATTAATACTCCACAGTGTCTGTGTGAGTATGTGTAGACTGTTCCCAATTGGTCTGTGCTTGTGTGTGGCATAAGAAGAAGGGGTTCAACAGCCATCCATCAAATGTGGGGTAGTTGTGTGGCATTGCATCTTGGGAGCAAGATCAAGGCCAATTCTCTCTCTCTCTCCCTCTCTCTCTCATACACACACACACACACACACACACACACACACACACACACACACACACGCACACGTGCACGCGCACACACCCATGCACGGATCTACAAACACACCCACACGCGCTCACACACACACACAGGCTGTATTTGTACATTTGTCTGCACTAAAAAAGAGGCCTGTATGGTTCAGCCATTTCATCACACGAACACTGTCACTTAAAGATGTGTCTGTGAATGTATGTGTGTGATTCTCAATAGATCTTCCACAATAAGATAGCTGCAGAAACAGGAACCATAGTAAAAGCATAGAAGAAACCCGAAACAGCCGTATGTCGCTATAAATGAAACGAAACAAAGAAATGGTTTCTTTTCATTGTTTTGTAGATTCGTTTAAGACATTTTGTTCAGTTCAGCCCACATTCCTGTCACAAAAACTCCTAATCCAGAATACATATAAGCTGCTAAAAAATGTTCATTATCACTCGGCAGCTCGCGTGGGCAGCGAGGAAGCGTTATATCGATGAGAGGCCACCAAAGACAGACCAGGCTATTAGTGCTGGCCAATAAATCTTGTCAGGGGAGGGAATGCAGGGCGGCCTTTGAAAAATGAAGGTCATGCTCAGGAGTTTATGAGAGGCTGTTATAAAATCAGCTGAATTATGGAGTCCCCTGGGTCTTTTCAGTCATGTTAATTTCAGTCCCTGTGATCTGGTGTCCTCCCTCACTTGCCATAGTGAGGAATCCTATAGGTGATTAGGTGAATTATATTGTGATTTAAGGTGGGTTATGCTATGAAAGTCTTCTTGTTCAGTCTTTGAATGATGATCTGGGTGTTGAAATTTGTGAATCATACATGAATCTTTTTTTGCTTCACTCCATTTCTAACAACACAAGCATGAATGGAAGGGATCTTTTTTATACTACTATGTGTACTTTCCATGGCTTATGTTGGATACTAGAATACTGCATGGTCATTTTGTGTTTTTGTCTGTATAGTTGAAAAAAAAAGTCAGACAGGCAAGTAGGCAGACTAAAAGACAAAGAAAAATTTTTTTTAAAGAAAAACTTGCCAAACTTAACTTAAAGGTGAAACACAAAACATAACATAACTTAAAGTCGTCCTGCAAACTTTTTCAAAGGCACTTCAGCAGAGCTTGGTTAAACTGGTAGGATGCTTTCCATTAACAAACTTGTAGCCAATCAGCATGATTTGAAGCTTCACAATTGGATACCAGTGATGATTTATTTAGTAACAATCCACTTCATCAACATATATGGGTATTATACAGCATAATACAGAGAAAATCAATAGTAAACTTTGCTCTTTTTTCTGTTCCAATAATTAAAAAAATATATTCTTAAGGAATATATCCCATACTAACCAATGCTATGTTTTTTTACATTCTTGCAAATACATAATAGTTGACACAAGATATAATATATAAATATAGAGTAATGTCTATGAATAGAAAATTATCCACAATTCACCAAGACACATGAATCATTTTAAATAAGTTAATTACAAATATCACTGTAATTATGAATCAAAAACAGTAAACACAACATTCTTGGCTTTGTTTCCTGCTCAATCATCTAATTTTCTTAATTACAGTGCTGAGAGAATTGTGACACACTTCATGCCGCTCTTCTTCACAGCTGTCAGAATTCATGCAGTTCAAAAGTTGAGTTGGTTTCGGCATGTTAGATGTAAGCATGCCAACCAACACATTAAAAAAATTCATCCTTCAACTAAAGAGTTGTCTGTATGAACATTCCTTCCCTCCCTCTCAGAACAGATTACTTTGTATCTATAGGAAATTTGATATTCATTAAAAAGTGTCCCTCTAGATCCAGTATCCTTGACAGAGTACCAGAGAAACCTAGTTGACACTAATAAAGTCCTTTATGGGTAGGAAACAATCCCTCTCCAACTCTTTTATCTATAGCTATTTAATTTTCACCAGCTGGATTTATAGGGTCTACCGAAGCTCTCTCCAGAAGAGTGGGGAAAGGAACAGAAACATATACAGAAGGAGTAAGTTAGAGATCATTCTATCATTTCTTCTTCCCAGTCGTCCCATATTTTCTCAAAGCAGCTCCTGTAATCACTAGTTAGAGTGTATCCGGTCAATCGACCCCTGTGATCTCAAGTTCCCAGACTTACTCAATGGCAGCAGTCCCGCCAATATAATAACAGGTCCAAAGTGTCGGTGCCTAGAGTCCACCTATTTTTTTACTACTGGGATGTAGGGAAATAATCAAGACTTCCTCTGGGGCTCGTCTCTAATCCATTTGCTCCAGAGGTGTTGTTCATAGCAACACTTTGACTTAGCGGCCCTCTTGAAATTACAGTTCGTTGCGTGTGGTTCATGTGTGATAACAGTGATAAAAGCTTTTGCTCTATGGAATCTGTCACAGACAGCGACACAGTCTGCCTGAGTAAGTCAGTTGGTTCTCCACAGTACTAATGAACAATATTACATGGTTTTTAACTGTCCTTAACATGACTCTATTCTTATGTTAAATATATATTATTTGATAGCTCGACATTGTATTGTCATTGCTTTACTTTAATGTATTAATCATATTTTATTGGACTGCACCCACTAACAAGTATTGGATCTATCTAATACATAATTTTAGTTCCATTATGACATTAATTGGTTCAAATACTGGTTATTAAAGCACCCTAGAAACAATTTGGCTTTCTTTTACTTTTCTGATGTATTTTAAAAAGAGAGAGCACATTTTATGACAGCACAAACATTTTGGAAGACATAAATAAAGCCATTGAACTTCAGCAATCCTCAACATTATAGTATCCAATACATTTCTTAATGAGCAGTTCAAATGTTCATTATGAACATTTTACCAAATTGGCAGAAGAAAAGAAGATTAGTTAAGTCCCGAGAGGAACCAGGCGTTCTTTTTATTCCGTGGAATTCCTCTTTAACCAGCTATTACTACAATCTTGTCAGATGAATTACTGAGATGTAGAATGAAATGACTACTATTAAAAGAGTGTTGCATGATTGCTATTGTCTAACGAGGACTCCAATGCTCTTTTGGGATTCTTCATTCTATACATCCCCAACGAGACATTCTTTAGACTGTAATGGTGCACATTATTATGTGCTCTTCTCCAACCACAGTTTAAAAAACATTGTACATTTGCTGTTATAAGGATAACACTTAAAAGAATGGTGGGTGTTCCAAGAACAGAAGCTAGAGACACTGTTTCAGTTATAACATAGTGTGGTGTGTTTTTCTGTGCAGAGAGATTATAGGCTCATGCTGCTATTCAACAGAAAAACCTCTAACCTTTAGCATCCACTTGAAAGGTTTACAGGACTTTGCCTTATTATGCTCTAAAATCACTAAATAAAATAATTTTCTCTCTGCTCCCTCTTCCTGAGCAGACGACATCCGTCGTCAGCAAACTGTTTGCAAAATCCACCATTATCTCTATTTGCACCAATTGTTTTGGTAGGGATGACTTTTATGAATGCTTAGCTAGAATTTATGGCTTTTAAACATGCTGTTGTTTCTATAGTAATGTCTTCTTTTAAGTTGGTATGTCTTCCAGCCCACCAAAAGACCACCAACTGCGTGGAACTGGTCTCGATTCTGAATTCACACGAGACATTTAAATAGTTTAATTTTATTGAATGATTGTAAATAATTATTCAACCAAACACAGTGTGCAAGCACAAAACAAAACAAACAAACAGCTTTTTTTGACTGCTGCGTAATAAACAATGCACTATTAAGATTTTAACATTGCGTTAAGGTATGGATATTTTAGTGGCTGTTGAAGTCAATGCCCCTAAAGTTCTTTTGTTTAATATGCATTGGACTGTCAAACAATACTCTTGTGTGAACCATTCCTGTTGTTGTTTTTTTTGTCCAGCTGCTCTCAAAGCCAAGGGAGGGCCAGTGGCTGATGTTTGTGACAAATCTCCTCAGTGTCCCACACAGCATGTTGCCTATTTAGCAGGCTCTCCTTAGGAGTGCTCTTCAGGACCACTGATAATTTGTGTCTTTTGCTTTGGAGATCACTCAATTTAGAGAATTCAATTAGGCATGAGTAAGGGGCACGCTAGCTTTTACAATGTCGGCACATAACTCAGCAAAGCACTCTAGACCTGGCTGCTGCTGTAGCTCTTGGCAAATGAAAGCAAGTTTGCGCGCCAGAATTGTTTCTTTTTCTCTCCACATTGTTATCTTGGAGAGACAGAGCAAGAGAGAAGAGCAGATGTGTTTGAGGACTATGCATCACATAGGTGTACAGGAAATACTTCAAACAAGCTAGTAACAAAAAATAAATGTGGATATATCGTTATACTCTGACCACTTTAGTAGATTAAAATTTTTGGCTTCAAAAAGACCCTAGTGTCAACTAAGAAAATCCTCATGTTTTAAATTTTGAAGTTGAAGCCGGACAAAATAATAATAAATAAAACTAACTTTGTAATATGCCCCTCAGTTCAACATGTTTAGATTTTTTATTTATTTATATAAAACAGATGTTGTTTGGGAGAGTGGTTGACAGCCCAGTTACCCAAAGTGACATCAAAGATTGTGATCAGATTTAGCCTAAAGGTTAATACATGTTGAACATAATTAATTGTTTAATTTACATTTTACGTTACTTGTTTTGAAAGCAAAATCAATTGGAACGTATTTACTTTGTCACCCTAAAAATTCTTGATCACACGTTCACAAACATACTGTGTACCTGTAAGGACTGTGTTTTCCTTCATGTTCTCATGTACAAAATTTAGTTTTTGTTTTGCTGCTTTATGTTGAATAAGCCTAATATCAATTCTGTGAAATACTTTAGTGAATGTTTGGAATTTGGTTAAAGGATATCGATGGATCTACACGTTAATTGGAGGATGAGAAGGTAAGCGTATGTCTGCATGCTGGGCAAGTTTTTAAAAACAGTTCATATGCTGCAGGGTACATAATTGGTGAATATATGCAAATACGGGCATAGATGGTACACTATTTGAATATAATTTTAGCAAAAGAGATCAAATGTATTTGGATTGTGGTGTCACTGTTAGGTTAATAATGAAATTAAAGTAAATTTTCAACATAGTGGTTTATTACAAAATTAATCAAAGCAACATACAAACAAACATTACAATGACCTTTAGTTTGCTCAATATACAGTAGCAAATATATACAAAATAATTGTTTGGTTTCTTATACATTTATTTCAGGGCAATGGCAACAGACACTGACAAAGAGAACATTATTTGGTGCAATCTTATGTCAAGACCAATATCTGCATCCACCAAAATAAAACTGACAACGGCATGACAACAGTGAGAACGATGTTGTGTTAGAATGTGTGAGCGTCTCTGTGTCTAACTTAGGCAGATGCACTAAAAGAACTGACAGATTTGAAAAATAGGCAAACATGAACTGCTGGGGGCTTCCTCAGGGCCTTTGCTTTTTTCTGTCTGGGTGTGAAAAAAGAGTTAGGAGTGCGAAAAATTAAAGAAATGAAACAGGAATCCAGAAATGTTCACCGTTTTTGAGGCTAAACTTTCTTCTTTTTTTGTTTCATTTCAGATTGACTTTCTCTGGACTTTCAGTGAGTTCAGCACAATAAATTTGAATGAGATTCATTCGCAATAGCTTTAAAGTTAGCAAACTATGATCAGAGAGATTTTTATAGGCTGAATTTACAAAACAAATAAATAAATACAACAATCAATTATGGTTACAAGGCAGACACATCAGGACAGAGAAAGATTTCAGTCATAGATTTTTGATGTTGACTTTGTTCACTTTTAATTAAAAGTCATGCATCCGAATATCCTTCAGAGGCATATTTGTAAGGCAGTTTATAATGTATAATCTCCCATGAAATGCCTGAAATATTCTGAGAGCAGCAGGGAAATGGAACAGAGCACTTTTTAAGGGAAATCGCAAAACTCTCTTTAAGGCAGGCTTTTGACAAAAAATATTGTTTTGATCTGTGTGTGTGTGTGTGTGTGTGTGTGTGTGCGTGCGCGTGTGCGTGTGTGTGTGCGCGCATGTGATATACAGACTCATGCTTGTTCAAGGTTACCATTTTAAAATATTGTTTAAAATCCCTTTTTTGTTTCAATACATTTTTCCAATTCATCAATACAAACAGCTACAACAACAACAACAATAAACCAACTCATATACATATTATTAATATACTATATACGTAATAAATTTTTTTTGCATTATATTGTAATTATAAATCAATTATTGTATTCCATCAAACTCTTGTGATCACACACAGGCCCGTCGTGAAGCTAATTTGTGTCAGGTGAGAAATGAGCGAGATGTTTCTATCCTGAGCCTGGTGGCTCCCAACAGACTTTCCATCGGGTCTATATCAGGCTGCTAGGTTGCTGCTTTGGCCCAGCTAAAATGAACAGAACCCCAGAGAGCCCAGTGATACCTGCCTCTGGATGGATGTATGTACATTTCCATTTAGTTCTGGCCCAATTCCCCATTCCTCCACTCAATCTCTCACAAAAAAGTCTGACGTGGGCCGAGGTAAATGACAGTGACATTTGCTCGAAATCCCTAGTGTTTCTGCTTTGTTGTCTTTCCACCCTGCACTCTTTACTGACAACTTTCCATTTTTTTACTTCTACCTCAAGCTGATTTTAATCTCTCATTCTCACTTTACACCTTTCACACCTCTATGTTTGTTTTCTTTGCACTTATAATCCCCAGGAGATTAACAAATTTGGTATGCCTCTGCCAGTTTCTCTAAAGTGGCCACATATTACTCAGATTAAACATTCCCATTGAATTTAGCCCTTCACCTTGTACAAATGCATCACAATTATTTTTTTGAATGTTCTCTATTATATAAAGTGCTTGTGATTCTAAACATTGATTTAAAAAAAAAGTGGCAAGGAAAGGTTGTGTATTCCATCTTGGTAGTAGTGTGTTTTTGTGTTGTTTTCATTCAATATACTCATGATTAATTGAGGCCAGGATACAGGACTGCCGGTAAAATCAAGTTGCCTATTCACTTTTGATGCCCCTCGATGCAGTGTCTGGTTGTACATGTAATTGCATAGTCATAGAATCATTAGTTAAAAGCTCTCTTTTGTCATATTTTTTTTGTGGTGGTGAAATTACCTAACCTCAATTTCAAGTGATGCAAAGTGCATTGAATGATTCAGTGGATGTAAATCAGCATTTGAAAGAGTTACTAAAAAGAAGCGTCTCTTAATGGAAAAACGGATTTGTAATGCAGTTTAAAGTCTATTTTATCTGTAACCTTGAGTGTTGATCTTTTAATATAACTTATAGTCAGTTTTATTCATCCTGTTTTAAAATTTTTTGAAAACAAACCAAAAAGTGCCATTGCTATTGTCATTTTATTTGTACTGGTGTTAACTTATCAATAATCTTTATTTTAGACCTCCTTTGCTTCAGTTGAATTTATTCATGTTTATCATTTTGTCAACTAAATATCAATTGAGTAAATTTATCTGTACAGATTTAGGGCAGTAACTCTGCGATATAGCAGCAGACATTATTATACTGCTTTATAATTGTATATATTTCAGGTCTTGTCCCTGAGACTTTGTGCTTTACGTAATGTTTTTGATTTTGATTTATTTATTGTTTTCCCTGTCAGTTCAGTTAGTTGTTCACCCTGAATCCTTATCTAATGACTTTCTGTTTTTCCCTTTCCTGTCTAGACTGTTTGATGAATTTCTTTTGTTACTCATAATCTCACCTGATTATAGCTAACCGATGATCTTCACCTGAATTCCGTGTTCCACTGTTCTCCTCCTCATGCATGTTACATAAATAACATCTGTGGTTTTACATTCTAAAATATATTCATTTTAAACCCACCTGTCAGTTTAATTGTATCCTCATAAATACATATATAGGATGTTCTGTGTGGTCTTAGAGCGCACCACAGCAGAGTGTGAATCAACCTTGTAAAAGAATATTTAATCATTGTTAGTAATTCTCAAATAAGATTGAATTTGTATGTTTACTTGGGATGGAACAGGAAGTGACGTAGAGAGGCGGGATTTATACTGAAGGAATTCTCAATGGTTTAGGGGTGTTCCGTTCTCTCTCTCTCTCTCTCTCTACCTTAGCGAGTGGAAGTGCATGCGCTGCTCGTGTCTTTCCTTTTTCTCTTCTTTGCTCTCTTTCCTCTTTCCCTCTTCTTTCTCCCTCCATGATGCTTGCAATGTGATCACATTCTTCATTGATATCAAGGTATGAGCTTAATTCATGTTTGGAACAACTAATAAAATGCTGTTTGCGATTGTATTCATAAATCATGTTTCATGAGTATCAATATTTCCATTATAACCTAAAAAATGTCATTGGTGCACCTTGTCTTATCTACCAAATCAGTGAATGGGATGTCGCTGGAGGGCCTGTTGGCTTTAACAAAGCACCATAATGTCCTCTGGTTTAAAGTTTCCTTTTAATTCCTGCCACATTCATAAGCCTTTCAGGTCATGCTTAAAGACCTCGGAGATCAACTCTAAACAGCTGCCATCTTAATTTACATTGTTTTAAAAATCTAAACTGAGCATTCATCTCAGTGGAACACTTGCGTAAACACCCTGGAAACATCGAAATTACCTTCTCAAGCAGAAACTATCATTTGCTTTCTTGGGCACACAGATTGAAGTTTTCTAGTCTCCGGGGATTTTATAGATGGGTTTTTGATGAGAGAGGCGATCAAAACATATTACAGCACATGTTTCAAAAGTAACACCTCCTTAAATGTGTTGTGTTTTATTATGGAGGGCAAAACTGCAAGGATCATTTGTTCCACTGCAAATGTTATTTTTGGTTTCGGTGTGCTGCAAGATAACGCCAGATGTGTCAAGGCGTTTGATGCAGATGTGTGAACTGACTGTAAGCAATCTCATGCCTCCCACACTCTCTGTAACTTCGTCATCAGCATTTCATTTGTTTGCACTTTTTTCTTCCCCCTTTCCATTATTTCCTCTTCCCATAAGCTGCTTGTCAGATTCATCAATAACAAAGCATGCATGCATCTGTTCTTTTCTGCTTTTCCAGATATAGAACTCTTAAACAAAATCATGCAAAATGGGTTCAGTCTTAGACAGATGTTTGCAGCTGGATGAACTCCTGGCAGATTTGACCCAAGCACATGGCTGTGAAAGGAGAGCAGGAAGAGATGAACGAAGGATAAGGGCTCTCAGGCAGAAACAGAGAAGATGAGGGAATAAGCTTCAGCTTGCTGAGCATTCTTAACTTCAAATAAAAGCATCTACACCAAAGTGAAAATGTTTATTTATATTAAATACTGAACAAAATTGCAGTGAAGACTTAAGTGGTGCTGTCTCTCAAGCAGAAGGTTGGGTCCCAGTTAGGGGCTTTTCTGGGTGGAGTTTGGTCTGGATAATCTAAATTCATATATTCATCTATTGAACATATCAAGTACAGGTTGTGAATGGGTTTTGGAATCATTTATTTTAAAATTTGCAAGACTAAAATTTCAACACGATACAATTATGAATTGAAAAAATGAGTATTTAATATAAATGTTACAGTATATTGTTCATTCTAAACCCATAATACACTTTTTCATTATTTCTTACATATATAATTATATGCATAACAATAGAATTAACGCAAAGATCAGCAGGCAAATGTTATGAGTAAAGGAAAGTGTTTAAGATAGCTGATAGGTTAAAAAATGTAGAATATATATAAACCATCATAATAAATACTTTAATAAAGTCCATTTGACTCTTTTTCTTTTTTCTTTTAAAATACCAAACTACAATAACAGCATTAGTTGTTTGAATAACAAAACCCTAAGTTTGTTTATCTTGCTATCTTGGCTAGTCTCAATTGTAATAGTCTCAATATAATGTTACACTAGCATTATCATGTATTGTTTAAAAGCATTACATCACCTTTGAAGAGATCACATTTTTTCCTGACATGTGGTATGGAAGATTTTTGTGTAAGTGACCAAGGTGATGATCTTATAACTTTTAAAAAGCAGCTCAAATATGTTCCATATGTTGGGCCAGTCTTGTTTTTCATTCCATTCGCTCAGTTAACCTCTAGCTGACCTATTTTTTCCTGAACTATTAAAATTTTGCAACTATGCAGATTTAGGTGTCTTTTTTTGCAGGGCTTTGTTTATTTCAATTATGTGACCTTGCAAAGTCAACAGATGCCAAAGCAACTGGTTAATCTGCCACAAAAAAAATGAAAACAAGGATGTTGCTGCATATACATAAAACCTTTTGGCTCCAGCCAAAATATCTATGCCTATCCTCCTAAAAGCTCTCCTGTAGTCTCTGAACCACTGAGTATCAAGAGAACAGTAGAATTTCATTATCCACTGACCATTTACCAGAGGCACTTACATAAGATTCATTAAAATAACTTTTCTGATCAATGCACCTCTAAATAAAAATCAAGTATTTAATGTGCTATGCATGGGTTTTTTAATTAATTGCAAAAAGAGCTTTGTTTTTGGTATTAAAAACAGTTAGTACTCTATTGATATATATGCAAATCATGGTGGTTAAAACCATTAAAGGTCCAAAGTAATTTGAAATAAAGAACAAAGGGTATTTCTTTTTACTTAACTGTATTTGATATCTGGGTCAATGGGGTGTAAAATTTGTCTATCAACTACATTTTTAAGTAGAGCAGCCTTGACACAAGGCTCCATCAAAATGTTCTTGCCCTTGAAAACAAGTCACTTCTGATGTAAGTAAATGTTTCACACTTGTTTTCAGCTTTCAAACAACCCATCAAAACAAACACCTCAGTTCATTAAAAAAGATGAAGATATTAGAGTAGTTAAAACATGATGTCTCAGACTAAAGAACTTTTGATCCAAAAGACAAATGTTACTTAAAACCCCATTCGTTTACCCCAAAGGATTAAACAGGAATCCTAAAGTTAGTTGTTGATTAAAAAAATGTCACCTAAGAGACAGAGGCTTTTTGGTACAAAAATGACACTTTTGTGAATGGTGCTTGATGCATTTCTTTGCCTGTGGCAGTGGGCTGAAATTAGTTGTAATTACAATGATTTGATGGCATTTTTGTTATTAATTATTGACCTGAAGAGAATAAAATAAAACAAAAGCAAGGGGCTTGCCATAGATAGATGGCAGGGAGGTGTCACGGGACTGTGCTACCTGTCTTAGCCTGAAGCTCTCTCAATGAGCCTGGCATGATCTCTAATCTAGCCTGGGGATTGAACCTGGGCCTCCTTGGCTGTTGACAGAGGGAAGAACAGCTGCTCTCGAAGCCTGAGGCTCCTCCGTTCCCTCCTCTTTGATCATACTTCCGTCTGTATGATTCTACCTGTTCTAGACAGGGAACATGCAGAAACAGACAAACATATGGAGCTGATAACAGAACAACATGTTCATGGGAACTACCGGTCACCAAACACAATGATCTCCAGTTGATCTCCTTCAAAAAAGTTAGCAAACATTTGAGTGAATGTATTTTGTCAAAGTAAAATGATAATGTGTAAATAATAAAAATTCTAAGATGTTGTAGAAACAAAATATGGTTAAAATAATAATGAATGAGGTTTTCTGTCTGTTACCTGTGATCAAAGTTGAAGCTAACAATGGCTGTGGGCAGCTACTGCCACCTTCCTGTGGCTCTTTAGACATTATTTTACCTTCTTCTAAACTAAAATACATCATATAGATGCTAAATGAACACCGTTGAATAGTAGACGTTCTATGGGTTTTTAGGACACGGTACACAGAACACCAATCCTTGGTAATAGAAAATAAAGATAATATGAACAGCTTGAAATAGGGTTGCAGTCAAATCCTAGGACATAATGTTCAGTGATAGTCTATCAGAAAAAGAGTAAATTACATATAATTGAATGTCTGAATAAAGATATTTATTTATAGTTTTGTTATTTTTATTTCTAACAATATGCATGGACTTCCACAAAATCCACCCTGCTGTTGACATGGTTAATTACACATTTAAATACTGTAAACATATTAAATTAATTTTTTAAAGTTTACTAGAACAGTTAATATGATACTATTTATTCCCTTCCCTTCACTTCCCTTGTCTACCTTTTCTTCCCCTGTCTTGTCTTCACTTGTCTTCCCTTCCCTTGCCTTCTCTTTTCTTTCTCTTATTTTCCTGTTTTATTATCAGAAATCTTAATCATATTCTGTTACTTTCAAATAACCCTCAAAAATAGAAAAAAGTATTGTGGACAGTCTCCCTCTGAGCTCTGAATGTTCTAGCTTTTAACAAGAAAGTTTTATAACAATGCATTATTCAGAAAGGCAGAAGGGAGGTTTATAGTGATAACTTTCCAAGGCAAAAAAAAATCTCACTATGTGGTCCAGAGAAATGGCCCATTTTTCTGCTGGTTAAACTTCAAAGGAAGAGCAAAACATTCACACCAGGTTTTCAGGCTGAGGGGATTTATGTAAGCTGGAAAGAATAACAGAGAGGGGGATATTCTCAGTCCTGTGGCCTCAGATATGCATCATGGACGAGCCTTTGTTCACGTAGAGCTCTTAGCTTGGTTTGTTTGGCAGGTAACTGTCATTTAGCAAGTGTTGGGGTGAAGTCTGGCTCTAGCATAAATAGCTGGGATTAAAACTGACAGAGACAGATAACCCAGGAACAAAGGAAGTTTAAGGTCCGCAAATCTTCAACACTCGACATGTTGCTGAAATGTCACAAGAAAACACTGTGTTAGCATCTTTAATGGGCTGCCATATGTCACTTACACCTGGGAGAATAAAATGTGTGCAATTATATAAAACTCCAGTTTTGAACAGTAAAAAAAACCTAACTGTCAGTAATATTTTAGCCACAATTACCACATGAATCAACATTTTCAGTGGAGATGTATCTATAAATATATGTATTAAAAATATACATATCTGTACTTTTATTGTTTTAGTCAACAACATTTTTACATAATCGTCTATGACATCAATCTTTGAAAAGTTTTCTTTTTGAATTTACTATGTGTTGTTGGTCTTTTAGCATATTTTTTTTTCCTTTTTCCTTTTTCTATTCAACATTTTCTTCAGTTTATGAGACTGTACACCCGGTGGTTTCATGAGATC
The DNA here is from genome assembly GCA_900490495.1 of Danionella dracula. Lineage (NCBI taxonomy): Eukaryota > Metazoa > Chordata > Actinopteri > Cypriniformes > Danionidae > Danionella > Danionella dracula. The sequence goes on from UELW01000578.1 coordinate 2,501,695, forward strand.
GCCAGGACAAATTACACTTAATTATAGTCATTCCCTCCATCTACCTCCGTTTGACACACACCACTGGATTGCAATATTCCCTGCCAATCATATGCTCAGACTGCCAATCAGACTCACAAACTTCATCTAGCAAACACTAGTTGACTAACAAATGCAGACATTAGCTAGTCTTTTTCTCTCAAGACCAAAGTGTTGGTGAGAGTTAGAAATACCCAGAGGAAAACAGCTCTTTTTCAAGGCGTATCTGAAAATCTCTTTTAGGGAACAGAATGTTAAAACAAGAATTCAATAATTGCTACACTTTAGCGTCACCACTCAGTTTCTTAGGGATGTCAGGAATGAACAAGATTAGCAACTCTTCTTTTGGCTCATTTGAAAAGTAAATCCATGAAACGTTGCGTTTTGATTGTACATTGAAAGCTTTTACTGCATGATTAAGCCTTGACACATCCCAGACGGCTTCGTATGCATGGCATGTCCAACTTGGATATGATTTAGAATCTCTGAATGCCCCAGATTCCATGCACTTTGCTGGGTACAAATACAAAGTAAAAGACAGCTACAATAACAGTATGAACATTGATGTAAATAATCAAAGTAGATGCAAAGCTCTCAGTAGTGATGAATGGCTGTACGCTAATGCCTACACGAAGGAAAATTGTCAGTTCTTTGAGAATGGTGTTGATTGCTTTGTGTTTGTGCTTTTGCATGTGTGAAATATTAGTGATTTTTTTATGTAGACCGCCTCTATACAAAAATGACAACAATGAATCCGCAAGATTCCTTTTGCATTCACACCCCTAGGAACAAATAGGAGCAAGTTACAACAAGCACAGGATATTTCTGCTTGCTAAATACACAATTGAGGTTTCTCTCACTCTATTAGCATTCCACTCATGATTAAACACTCTATTTTATGTTCCACATCAAAGACATTCAAAATCACATAAAAGAATCTCCTATCAAATCCCTAATTTTGGGTTCTCTCTGTTTGATACTTGAACATAGGACATGACGCTTATGGAACAGTGCACATTTAACAGTAGGGTATTTGACAGATAAGTGGTTTATAAATCGTAGCGTAAGCATTTATCTTGCACCTCTCAGTTTATGAGAGAGATGAAATATTTATAGAAAGATGAGATGTTTCATTGGCAGCTGATCAGAGATGAGTTTAGCGAGAGAGAAGAAATGTCTTAAACTGATGCATGCTTTAATGGAAGCGTGATTGTTCATTTGAAGCTGAGTCATGCATTTGAAATTCCTTTGTTTGGACACGCTGTGCTGTTTTTAAACAGATTTTGGAGGTGAGAAAGAGTTATGTGGAAAGACCGCCAAAGACTCCCAATCGAGTAGAAAGCAGACGTTCTTTAGGGAGTTCGTGTCTGGGTTATAGATCTCGTTTTTTGATAACATTTCAGGGATGTAATGAGTGGCTAAACATTGTAGCCAACATCTACAGGTGATTTAACAAGGAACATCTGGCTTCAAACTATTCTTTAAACAACAAGATCCTACTTTAGCCATCTATCATTGTTTGAATACTTGATTGCCTGAATAAAACTGAACAACAAGGTTTTTAGATGAGCTGGGATTCTCTATTTTGCTTCTAACGGATAAGAATTTAACCCCGCATATTTTATGTAAAATGCATACCAATTTAATGAACCAGTTTTATCAATAAATATTCCAAACTTGTAATACCTTTAACTAGTTCTCAAGCCTGCTGAATTTTATTAGCTGCACAATGACAGCAACTTAAATGTGCAAAGGGGTCAAAATGAAAATAATACTTTTAATTATTAATTTTATTCACAATCACAGAAACATGAAATATGCAGATAATGGACACTCATGTTTGTCATTAAACTACAAACTATGTTTAATGTAATGTTAGTTGCTTTGTCAAACTATGTAACAATTAGAAAATGTAACAGCCTTTATGCCAGGTGTGTGTGTGCAGAACGCTGATGTTTATCATTAATAAACAAACTATGTTTTATGTAATGTTTGTTGCTTTGTTAAACTATGTAACAATTAGATATTTCTTTGAGGTAAAAATTTTAGTCTGAGCACATGTTTTCCGTTTTATTGATGCCCATCTTATCACTAAAATATAAGATGTAAGATGCAAAGTGAAAAATCAAAATGTTATTAACACCCATATGCCATTTTTTAACTATACACTAGCAACATAACTAGTTTAATAGTTTAATAATACCATGTGTCACTCAAAACAGTGTGATTGGGATGGAAATTAATCCTCGGTCTGAAGATAATAGAAAATCATCCAGATGTCCATTTTAAATTTAAGAATTGATTGAAGATTAGGCCTAAACCTAACTTTAAGAATAATCTCACAACTCAGTTGAAAAATAAAATTAAGAAAAAACACACCAACTGACATATTACATTTTTTGTCATTATAAATAGATAAGAAGCAATAGGTCACTATTTTCATTCAACTTTTTTGGCCTTTGCTGCTGGTGTCTCAGAGACAAACTGACCCTTCAGTGGCTTTTCTCACCCTTTGCAGCAAAGGTAAATCAAGGTCTTCCTGCAATTCCACAGATGCAATGCTCATACTTTGATGTAGAGGCTAGGCACGGGCTTTGATCCACCTTAGGTTGGCTTAAATTAAACTACCTGAGTGCCTCTGGCAAGAGACATCAGACCCTTGGGGCAGAAGCACAGGGTGGAGGAAAGACCTTGACCTGGAGACACACATTGGCTGGAACAGCCTGAATAACTCATGTTCTGGTCACCAGGTCAGCTTTTCATTATGGACATCCATTTAGCTGCAGTGGAGATTGGTCGGTTCTAGAATTCAGAGGAGAAAATCAGCTCTTTTAAAGCAAAGCTTCATTTTCCTGCAGAATACATTTAATCATCATTTCCCTCTTATAACTGCTCAGCTAAACTGTCAGCTCAGCAACTCCACTTCCAATTACCCAGCGACAAAACGCAACTGCTCTCTCATCCCACATATAATTCAGAATTGAAATCCATATCTCAACTTCTTGTGGATGAATTAAATTAATAAATTCAAGAAAAGTCACAGTTAAACCACTTACATAACTCATAAATCAGGAATTTATCCAGTGGAAGGACAACAAAACGTGTTGCCCATATAAAAATTAAATAGCAAATTGGGCAGCTGATTATTTTATGTTTTTTTAATAATAAGCATTTATTAATTTATCAAATACCTGAGACAAGTAAAAAAAATTCTAGGCAGACATTGCAAAGTTATTCTTTCTACAATTTATTTTACAATGCACAAAATATTAGTAAAAACAAAACACACAAATGTACCAAAATACTTCCAGATATGTCATTGTTATTTTCTTTTCTTTTACCTTTTCCCAGAATATGCCTGCTTAAATCAGATAAATGAGATGTCTGTTAAAATTGTTTTGTAAAACCTTTATTTTTATGATGATAATTCAATGTTTTTATTGAACTCAAATGTAATATTATTTTATTCCTATGTAGTATAGTGGTTTATGAGTGTATTTTATTATAAAAGGCATTTGTATTTTTATTCAAACCGACCATCAAATTAACCACTGTTTGGTGTTCGGGTCTGTGGGACCCTTTTTCATTTTTCATTAAAAAAAAAAAATTATAAAAGCAATTATTATTTTACACTCAGATTCATTGGCCTTGGCTCATTTTCTGTGAAAAGCATATTTCAGAACACAATTTTTATGACCCCACACTCTATGCTCCCTACAAATTTATATTAAACACAAGGTGTTCAGGTCTATTGGACCTGGGGCATGTAAAAGTGTGAAAATGGTAGATTATTTACCTTTATTCTGTCTTCCCACACAATTCCACATAAACGTACAATTTTAGATTTTAGTATAATATTCTATGATGCTGTGAATTAAAGCCCCAAAATGTAATGGGTCTAGTAATGTAACCTGCCAAAGTAATAATAACGAGGACACCACACATGGTTTAAATTCTAAATGTGAAGAAATAAGGTTAAAAAAGCAATACATAAAGTATATTTGCTGTTTAAATCACTTGTTTCTTGGCTAAAGTAAATAATTTTTAAGTTTTTAACATCAAATTTTTTTGATTGGGATTAAAAAACAATGGGTCACCACACCCGCAAACACTGTTTGAGTAACAATAATATGAACGCCACACAAGGATTTAATGAATTTACTTTTATGAATTAAAAGTCAAAAAAAGAAAAAGAAAACTGTTAGTAAACTTTACTACCAGATTACTTTTTACACTTTGAAAATAAATCCTTGAGACAATTTGAAAGTTTCCTTTTAAACACTAAAAAATAAACAAAAAAACTAACAAAAGTAGTGCTAAACACTTTTTTTTTTAATAAATGTAAAAAATGACTGATGTTTAAAAGAATATTTGCAATAACATGTAAAAAGAAACTTCCTTTGCTTCTATCCGCTCTTCATTTGCTTGTGTATGAGTGGCAGTGGACTACGTCTTGTTGCATGTGTAGTATGTAGCGTCTGTCTTTCTGTGCTATTTCTAGACCAAATCCATTTGTAACCTCGACTCAAATGAGCGAGAAACCACAAGCAAACCACGATGCCTGACATACCAGAGCATAAAAACACAATGAGTGATTCACATGTATGAAAACCCTCCAGTCTCTTTCTTTCCTCACTTCAGTCCAAAATACCATTAACAGCACAGACACGATGGCTATGTCTTGAGCTAGGGTCGTGTTGAGAGTTTCTTTTTTGTTATTGTTCTATCTTTTCTTTTTGATTCTCCTGGCTGTAATCTTGACTCTGTGTCAGGTAGGATCTTCTTGGGTCATAAGTTGAGAGAAAAATTGAAGGTTTTTCAGAATAGTCCCCTAAGACATCAACCCTCAAGCACAGACTGCAGCAGTTGCACTGAAGTAATGAAATGTTGTGATTTGGTCTCAGTTGTTTTGTCTGTTTGTGCTATTTTGCTCATGGCTCTAATGACTAACAAAAGTAAAACCAACCTAGTATTGTTCAGAACAAACTTCTAAAAGTGTAAGGAAATACGTTGACGTAAATTGAATTTGTGCAATTTGTGTTGATCTCATGATAGTGACGTGCTATATCAGCTTTTTCCATAAAACTGAAAAGATGGATGGGAAAGACTTGAGCAGTCAGAATCAGTGTGTGAAGTACACAATGATGATGATCTGCTTCTAAGTATCAGCACTTTTAGGTTTCTGGTAGTTTGACCTCTTTAGCAAATCTACGTCTGTCTTAAATGGCCTTAGTTCAAGCATATGGATTTTTGAACTAAGCTGAGACTGGATGGATTTGTCGGATGATCACATCTAATATATCCTAACATGCGCTATGATTAGAACAGATTACATTAAGCACGTAGAGGGAGAATTAAATGCAATGTGTCCTTAACTTAGAAAACATATGGTGGATTTTTTTATGGAGCAATGAACCTTAGCTTACAGTATAAAGATAAACCAAATGATGCTTCTAACTTTCACCTTTTAAAACACATTTACATGTTAATTGTCACAAGAGTAAACATCAATCTTGTCAATCAGTTGTTTTTTGTTGAAAAAAAAAAGAAGTAACAAACAGTCTTTTAAGACAGATGTCTCGAGCACACATCCATCCATTAATTAATCTATTTACACACTGTGTCCTGGTTAGGGTCTCCGGGTTCTACAGCTGAAATTGTGCGAGGGGTATGTAACAGACAATTTAGGGACTTCAATTTACACTAATCATGTTTTTGGACTGTGAGAAGACACCTTCATGAGGATAAGAAGAACAACTCAAACCACTAACTGAGAAGAAACATAACTGTGCCCTGCTGCCATTGCTGCCCAACCAAATGACATTAAACAATAACTTGTACACTCACAAATGCTGGACTAATAATGTTAAAAGGGCATCCGCTCCATAAAACATGTGTCAGAGGAGTTGGCAGTTCATTCTGCTGTGGTGACCCCGAAAGGGAAAAAAAGCCGACATGAAAATGAAATGAATGAAAAAAATATATATATGAAGAAAGACAGCATCAAGATAAATAATAATATTATGAAAATTTCCAAAAATAAACTATTAATTCGACAGCTGTAATTTACTAACAAATAGAAAAAAAGCATAAAACTAAAACGAACACTTATATTATTAGACTTTGTAGCATCAGTCTGTAAGGTTTTAATAAAGTGTAGGAACTTGCAACACTGGTTGTTGAATTCTTTACAGTGTTGCTCATCTGTTTAAGTCATCTTTGTAAAAAATCAGGAAAAAAAAATGTAAATAGTTTATCCGATTATTCGATTGATTACAGTGATAGATTCATTGATTATCAAAATAATCGATAGCTGGAACCTTACTTTTAACATGAGAAACAAGGAAAAATGCCATGCTGGTACACCCTTCTAGAGAGTGATTTAGAACCTTTCAGCTCTGTTTCTTTTACCACTAAATTGTGATGGATCTAATTTGGGCTTAACTTCCTCTGAAACCATGGTTCAGCCAAAGGCTTTCCGACTGCATGTTTCATTTAAGCACAATCAGGCCATGAGCTGGGTGTGGTGCATTACGGCTGTAAAAGAATAGCAGTATCAGGATTGAGACTTGATCTAAAATAATCCTGCTTTCTCTATGTTTAGATGAAATATCACTTCGAAGAAACTGAGGCTGAGGACTTAAGGAGAAAGATGGGGAGAGTGAGAGAGAGCTCGGTGGCACAAAGCACCAGTGTCTAGAGACTCCCGGCAAGCGTTTATGCGTGCATGTGTGTGTCTGCAGCATACTGATGTGCCAAGCGGAGCGCAGGATGAGAGAGGAGGAGAGAAAGAGAGAATGTGTTGCCCGGGGCAGTGTCTCTCTGTCTATTCTTTTGCGCTGGTGAAGATAGGACACAGCCCGTGCTTTATTTTCAAGGGAAAAAATCATCAAATTATGAACAAGATTAAGTTTTTCCTTTAAAGCAAGAGATGAGGTCGAGTTTATAGTGTTTGGGTGTGTTCATGGCCGCTTTTGTGCGAACAATACACCCAACAATATGCAATTTTCTCTATTTCAAAGGCCTCCTTCAATGTTATGTTCTATCCAAAACAAAGCTGGAGCTCTAAAATGCTGCAGAGACGGAGGCATATATTTTGTTCATATTTCAAATGCTTTATTGTGCTGCAGCTGTCTAGAGGATATAATGGCATGACATTGATTCTTACTGTCTCCATCTCTCTCTATGCTTCTGTATATTGGACCGTCTATAGATAATCTTTACACAATCTGCTCCTCTCACTCGCCTTCTCCCTCAAGCTTTATGACTCAAATGGCAAGGCTTTTCAAGTCTACCCAGAGAGGAGACAGATATACTAACCAAATCTTGTTGTGGCAACTTCTGTGCTTCTTATACACAGTCACAGTTTTTATACAGTTTTCCATCTACTTTTCACTGATGTTATGCCTTTGTGGAGAATAAAAAACAAAAACAAAAACAAGCTTATCTTTTTAATCTGTATATCCGATCTGTATGTTCAGACTGTTTATGGGTAAATTGTGTTTTATCCGTTTTAACATTTTCCTCAGTAATCCCTTCGACCCATTTTAAGTATTTAATTTAGATAATATTCAAAAATTATTTTTTTTTTAAATACGAGAGGTGATAAGTATGTGTTTGATCAGATTGAATTCATGAAGATAACATGTTTTATTTGTCATGGTTTTGTTTTAATGTTTTATTTGAGAAGAAATGGAAAAAAAGATCAGATGTGAGCAGGGTTTAATCATATTGGAACATTTCATATTTCTATTATTATATTATTGATACTTGGTTAATTTTCAAACTAAATCTCTTCAAAGAAAAGTAAGTCTGTTTAGTTTCTTTATTAGATCTGTCCTCAATATTAGTTTGCTGTTTTCTTGGAAATACCTGCATATGAAATCTTCATATACTCTTATTTAAGAGATAATACAAATGCTCCCCATTATACTTCGCGTGTTTGCAGGAATCTTCTTTTATCTCCTTTAATTAACTAGCTGGTTTGATAAGCCTAGCAATATATTCTTTTTCCTTTGAAAATACTTAAATCTATGGGAAATTAGCTTTACTGGTAGCTATGGTAACAAAAGCAGACCGGTAGAAAGTAGGATTTATTTTCTCCATGCCTTCTCTATGATGAATTGGCAAAGCAATGGGATGAATTACAAGGCTTACAGTAAATAACCAGTCAATCAATAGAGAGAAGAAGTGTGCTTCACTGCATTTAAAGCTCAGTTCACAGCTCACTGACATAAACAACACATTGATACAATCACCCAGTTATTAGACATCATTTTCAGACATTCTACACTCAGCCAAGTGGGCATTCTGCATGTTCTAACAATGCACTGATTGACAACAACGGGGTTTAAACACTCATCTGCCGAACAAGAAAATGTCCAAATAACATCTACTAGCTACGTGAATTCGCTGAGAAACTTGATATTAAAAAGAACATCAGGATAGGGATAGGAAAATTATAATACAAATAACTGTACAAGGCCAATGGTTGGGCAGGGAATGATGGGCTGAACCAGTTCAAGGTGCAAAAAAGAAAAACGTGCAAAAATTAAACAATACAGCACCATGTACTACGTGGCTATACTACAGAGTGGTACACATACAAGAGCTGACTTGGTCAGTCAATATAGAAGCACAAGTGCTAGGGGTTAAGCTCTGAAGGCTTCTTTTTAGACCTTGGTCATACCAACATGAACTGAAAAACAACTTAAGTTAGTTAAACATCTAATAAATCTAACTGTAAACATTCAAATTAATACAGGCCAAATATCTGAATCAAACAAAATTATGTTTGTCAAAAACTGCAAAAACAACAATATTTGTGATTTCACATTTGTGAAACAACTGAGTTCAACTTGTTTTTTAAAGGTAATTATAACAAAAATGCTTTTTTTAAAAGGAAACGAGCTTAGACCAAAGTATCACAAAAATACATAACAAATTTTGATTAATTTGATTTACTGTTGCTGTCAAAGTGAATTAACCAAATTAAACTGATTCAATGAAATGGTATGTCCATGCTAGTCTTGTTAAGTTTTTATTTTTTTTATTTTATTAAAGGACTGCAAATGATCTTCAAATTCAGATGTTGACTAAATCATTCTCTAAAAGTAGTTGATAAAAAACCATCAAAAGGTTTGTGAAGAGAAGCATGGTCACATTTAATCCTTGCTCAAGTAAGCTTTCCCTTTCTTACCGATTATTTTAATTTTGGTTGGCAGAAAATGTGGATGTAAGCATGGCCGTGCTGGGTACAATTTTGACAACACATGATATCAATCTACTTTTGTAGATGAAAGCCGTGGTTTTCTCCAACAAGCCACAACCTACAGAAACCTCTGACTTACTATCCGGTGTGCTCCAGCAATGATGTAAATCAATCAAAGATGCTTTCACCCTTGTTGCTTGTTGGGAGATTCTGACAGAAATGTTGGTGTTTAATTATGATAGGGCCCATTTTGGAGTGAGGAAAGGAGGTCTTGATTGACAGAGGGATCAGTGAAGTGTGCAGTGATTCTATAATACTGAATAGTGAATATGTACTGATCTGTTGTGAAAAAGGAGCAAAATTATCAATCAACCGGCAACCCTCCACTCATCCGTACTCGTAAGAGATGAAGGATAGCTAAAACGACAAATTTTGGAATACTTGCTTCCAACATTAATTTGCTTTGTAGGTTACTGGAAACATCAGTTGGAAATAGAACAGGGGTCTGTCTTTTTAGAACAACTCTGTAGATTTCTGTGTAGATTTCTGTTCTTTGAAAGAACTCAGCTCAGGTGGCTAGAGAAACCTTTTCAGATATAGACATTTTAAGTCTTTAGGCTGGCCTGGGAACATTCTGTTATTCCCCCAGATGTTCTTGTGTACAAGGAAAAGAATGCCTGGGCTTTTGTTCCCAAAACTTGAAAGAGAAGCAGTTTATGAAAGATAGATGGAATGATCGAAGCCTAAATTGCTAGAAAGTTTTTTTTTTGTTAGAACTCATTTGTTAATTCAAAACTAGGCTGCATTGTTTCAATGAACTTGCATGTTTCAATGAATCCATGCATCCACTTTTTAGCAAAATTGTCTGTTGCTCTTTTCATAATGTGTCACATTTAGGAACTCAACATATTACTGTCTCAGCAGAGGTGCTGAGTGTTCTCCTCTGGTTGTCTGTTTGTGTCATTTGCTTCCTCTCTCACAGTTCCCTTTCAACTCTTTATTAATTCATTGTCTGAACCAGAGTCCTCATGACAGTAATGGTGCTATTAACCAGGCCTTCTGCTGAGCTAGCACCTCTCCCTCCATCTTTCTCTCTGTCTCTGCATTCATCCTATGATTTCCATAAAGTGCCAGGTATTGCAGGAAGAAATGGGATTCTGTAATTTCACCAGTTGAAAAGGTGGGTGTGGAGAAAAAGAGGAGATTAGGTGGATAGCCGCACGCACTTTTAGCTCTGAAACAGAGCAGGTAGGCAATGATTTGTTGCCTGTGGTCTGAGGGGGAGCTGTGTTCCTGGCTGTGAGCTATTAACACTTCCAGCACATTCTCAAGAGGAGATGCAGTGTGTCCTCAGGGATTAACATATTATATTCACACCAGCCATATTTCCACATAGATAAACAACTTGACAGTGTGTTTGTGCTGGAAAAGAGAGATATATAGAGAGAGAGAACTTGCCACATCGGTCACTGTTATGTGTACTTGTGTATGTATACACCGACTCTCCCTTGTCCCAAACCTTTATTTTGTTTTTAACCAAATGAAGTTCTCACATACAAAAAAAATTATTTTTATCCTTCATTAAAAATGCTTCATTAGATACAAATCTCTTTCCATGTGAATGCAGGCTGAATTTAGTTGCCCAGCAACAATAACAGTTGACATGAATGACTATCTGTCACTTTGTACTGAGCTTAAAATAAAATAAATATATCACCTTGAAATCCAGTTTCAAACATTTTGTAAATGTGTTGTTAAGGATGAAGTCCATACACGAGGATCCAAAATGCAGTTTATAAAGTTTCTGATTGTTTTACTAAAACAGCAAAAAATGTCCCTACAAGGTTATGTAGTTTCAGAAGAAAGGCCAACAACAGCCTAGAAGTAAATTATGTTCTTCTAAGACTATTTATACATGAGATAACTGACAACTAAACACATAAAAATCCACACTAATAAGGAAAACAGGCACATAATTAATCAATCAATCAATGTTTTTAACATGTTTTTAACAGTTTCTCACAAGGCAGTCTCACAAAGGCCTAGTGTTGATTAACATTTGAGGTGCTATTGGATAGTTATATGGAGTAAAAAATAACCATATATAATTAATGTTACCTTAGGGATTGTAAGGTTTATTAGTATGATGAATAGTTTGATTGACCCCCACCCACACACACACACACACACACGCACGTGCACGCACCACAAACACACACACACACATGCACGCACACACGCAAGCACACGCACACACACGCCCACACGCACACACACACACACACACACACACGCACACACACACACACACACACAGAGAAAAGATGTTGATAAGTTAGATACGTACAATGCACCACTTTGTTTGTTCAACCATTTGTACCATTTCTATGTATGCCCAGACACCATACTGGTGCTAGGGATTTTAGGAAATTGAGTCTAGTTCAGTATGGATTTCAGCTGAAGTTTCTGCAGACTTTAAATGTATGTTCTTGAGTAAGACATTTTATTATAAAACTTAAATGACTTGAGAATGACTCACCTACTCTTTTACTAAACACCTTCAAAATTAAATCTCCAATCTCAAATTCTTTTTTAAGCTTTTAAAGGTTCCACAGACTTTCGCCATGAAGCCCCTCTTTTTGAAAGTTTCTCTCTTAACAAGATTAATGTTTAAACAATAAAGCCTCCATCTATTGTTTCTATTTTCCTTGCATTGCATGCCATCATTCATCAACTGTTTTACACTCTAATCGTTTGGTCAATTTCTACTAAAAATACTCCCGAAAACCAATACCATTTATTGCATCTCTGCCTGTCTTTGTTTTTCTGTTTGTGTATTTGTGCTTGAGTGCTTTGTGCCTTGGAATCACAGAAGCAGGTTATTTTCCTGTGGCTGAGGAGATGAATCATAGTCCTACTGTCATCACAGCAGTCTAATATCAAAGTCCGCTTAACATCAATCACTTCCTGGAGTGGGCAGGCAAGCTGCCACCTCTCAGCCAATCAGAGGCCTGTTTTCATGGAGCTCTGGATTAACCTCCGCCTACAAAATCTCAGTGGTAGAGGCAAATATATTTGCGAGTTCATCTAAATCTCAATGTGTGTGTTATCCTTGTTTCACTTGCTAGTATTTGCGCGACTTCTATTAACACCTACACTGACTCACACAATGAGGATTATTATTCTGTTCACCACCTGCGTTGCTCCTGTGTGAATAGAAAGCTGTGGAGGAATCAAATATAAACGAGAGCATATGTGTGTGTGTGTGTGTGAGCGCACATTATTCCTTCAACAGAATAAACGGGGAGCTTTAATATATTTCCTCATTTGTGCCAATTAATTTATCTGTTAGATTCAACAGAGAATTGCTTTTGAATGCTCCTTAATTATTAGACATCATCCCAAAAAGAAAAAGATCACAAATGAGGTCCCTAGAATATCTTGACTGTTTCTTTTTCATTAATGAGGCTCAGTGTTAAGTAATTGAAATGTATCATGATAAAGGATTTCTTAAAAAAAATAGTTAACCAGTTTTGAGCCTTTGTACATGCTATTATTGTATTAAGAAAGTAATTGCATGTTATTGATACAGAAAAATAAATACTACCATAAAAGTTAATGAGCGAATTCGGGTTATAGGACATGGTTCTCACTTTGATTGGGTTTTTATGTCGGTAGCCCTGTTGTTCTCCGTTAGTCGGTTTCTATTGTGTCATGTAAATGCGGTAATCAGATTTCTGTTAATGGTTTACTTGAAAAAAACTACGAAACAGCTATATGTACTCCAACATTGTATACCTTTAAAAATGCATTGCTGATTCACACATTGATGCATAATCATCATGACACATCAAATGCCTGAATTCGCTGTCACTTTAGAAAAATATGAAGTACTGTACAACACTATAGCTTTTGATAGATTTGCCAGTCAGCTTTTAACTCTGTTTGATCTCTGACATCTCTGCCTGGCAAAGTAGAGGCAAATGTTGATGCAGCATTTTCTGAACAAAAAAAAAGTACATCAGCATGTAAATCAGTAAAAACTATTTTCGAGAGTTATCTGGTTATTTACTGTTTATAAACGCAGTCATTGAATCAAAGATATGGTTACTTACTGAACAGACTACTAAACTTATCCAGAGCCATTTTTGGGAGTAACTCTGAGTAGTTATCTGGGACAGTAGTATTTATTTCCACAGCACCAACATGCTGCTTAAAAAATAATCCTATTAAAAAAATCTATACGTGGTGATCAAACAAAAAATCAAACAGACACATTATTTCATTTGCATACTGTAGATTTATTTAACTGATTAATAAATATGTTAATACCTCAGGTAAGGCTGTTCAAAATACTACAATGGCTCAATGTAAATAAACTTGATTTATTTAATAATTTGATTTGATCATTTTTAAATTAAAGACTAATTAGAAAATTTTGATAATTGACTATTTGTTGCACAAAATATCAAATTGGTCTTGGGGTAAATCTTTAAATTAGGGGTCCAGGTGTTTCAGGCAACTCAAGAACAGCTTAATAAGTAGAGTAAGGTGTGTTGCATGATTGCTGAAGTGAAACTGCGCTCTCCATTATTTGACTTCAAGACTTATATATATAATCTTGGACATCCTTCTCAAGTGTATTGTACGGCATATTGTAACAGCACTAGAAATGTTTGCATAGTGAGAGTCAGATTTATCATTTATTTCTGCAATCTGTCAACTTCTAAGCTTCTCTCACTCTTATTTCTTATCCTTTGGGCTTTTTTGGTCCGTTTTTATTTTTACAGTCGATAAAGAGAATGGGTATGCCGGCTCAATGGATTAGTTCTACTTTCCTTCAGGGGGGAGGCCTGTTTGTTTGAAGCTAGAGTAACACACACAAAGGGATGCCTGCTCAAATACACAAACACCAATCTTTTAGATTACTCCTAATTCTCTTCAATAGCTTCACTTTCTTCCTGCAAGATTTCTCCACTGATTGTGGCATTACTGTTCTGCTGAAGCTTTGAATGAAATGCAGCATGAAGCTTGTTGTAGAGTTTGGGTCAAAGCAATCAATACATACGCACCCAAGCACTGACACAAACACACACGCACACACACACGTGCGCACACACACTTCATTTCCCAATCAATAGCATTAAAAGGAGTATGTAGCCTATGTGCCTCCTGCCAAAGGGGCTCAGCTTTCTCTCACTCATGGTTTATTAAAGAGCTCTAATTATGCAGCCCTCATTTTTTATGTTCCCTCTCTTGTTTGTGACATTGTTTTCTGCCCCTCTTTTTTCTTTCGCTTTTTCCATGCAAAACATCCCTCTGGTTTTCTGTTTAGGCTCTGGCATCAAAACACAACGATCAAAGATTGAAGCGGGACCTCAATGGCTGTCTCTTTAATCTATGCTATCAAAACACTCACAAACACAATTCTTCTACTCACAAAGCTACGTTCAGATACTGTCCTTCAACATGATGACAGCGAGGTTCACCTAAATCAACTCTTTACAAATTGAAGCCATTCTCTTTTTATTGATGGGACACTGTTTCTTTGATAAATCTGGAATAGCAATTAGTTGTGTCTGTCACCCTGGCTTTCCCACACTTTATCTTCACCAATATAGCAGTATTTATTTTAAGTATTTAATACTTATTTAAGAATATAAAATACAATAATTAGATTTGAATTTACAGGCGTTTACATCTTACAGGAAGATTTCAGTGGTCAATGAACCGTAAAATTGAAGATTTATTACAAGCAATAGGTGTTGAAGTTTTTAATTCAGAAAGACAGTTAAGAAAGAACAAAGAAGAAGTTGCAATTATCCATTGAAAATATACCAGAAAAATACAATTTTTTCAATAACCAATTTAGAGTGAAAATTGAAGTCCCATGTCCTCATCAGTTCAGATTTTTCAGCACCGTTCTCTTTTATCATGCCATAATACCTCACTTCCGATGAGCAGCATGCCCAGCTAACAATTTTTTGTTACAAGAATGTTTTGGGGACGTTACAGCTAATGTTGCATAGTTGCAACATTATCCAGTTTTTTTTACATTCCGTGAACGTTCTTTTGAGGTTATTAAAACATTTTTATAACATTCATCACTCACAAAAAAAACGTTCTAGTTATTCGTTCTAGTTATTCGAATGTTACTACAACGTTATTTTGGAAACGTTATGAGCTAACATTTAGACAACCTTTAATAGACAATGTTAACAAATGTTACGTTAGCTGGGTGACTACAGTTAACAAAAACCCTTGAGAAGAGTTTTGCTGCTTTTCAACTAGCCTGAATTGTAACTGTATGACTTTTTACCTGGTTTTCCCACTACTTTGTATTTTTTTAACAAGGTATTTTTTTCTGATTGTTTTTTTTTATTTTTACTCCCCTGTGCTTTTCATCTGTAATAAATCTTTCTGCCATTGCTTGTCTTTTAAATAAAGCTTTTTGTTTGAACGTTAAGCCACAACAAACACATTATTAAAAATACCTCTCCTTTGACGATCTACATTGTATTTTGCATTTGTACCTCAAACTTGCTATTCACCGAGCATGCGGTATTAGAGTGACATATTTGACCAGACACGTGTTGAGTGATCTCTCTAAAACAAGTCACCACTCAGAACTGATAATAAAAGTCAGTTGAAAAACAAACGCTTACCTGGCTAAATCCATTGAAGCCAACCTAAATCATGTTGTGCTGTTAAAGTCTCAAAATGTCCCAAAATATCTTATGCTTTGTTTGTGATGTGTAGATCAAACACATTGACAGTCTCATCATAACACAAGAGATTATCCTTGTGAAGATGATCAAAATTCGATCAAAATTTTTGTAAACATCAAAGCTGTTCTTCTAAACCCACCTTCTCTGTATCCAGGAGATCCAAATGCTTCAGACGTCTAGAAGATAAACAAACACAGGTTCATGGAGATTGTGGTTGACAATTACACCATTCCACATGTACTAAATATGTACATGCATACTTTATGTAGCACCATACACTGCTTCAGTTTGATATGCCAGATCATTTTAGGTTCAGTGTTTCTCACCTTTCACAATCACACTCCGATGGACAGTTCAAGTTCACTAATAGAAACTGAAACCTTTCTGACAAACATGCAACCTCTATTCAAAAGGTTATTCCAGCATTTACTCAAACCTTAACCTCTTGTTTTCACTGTGCCAAAGTCCTGCACATTTATAAACTATGTTAAAACTATTTCAAGTACAATCACAATAGTATAATAGTTCAATAAACATATAAACTATCAAATAAAATATAATTGCAATTCTAAGACTAAATTTAATCTACAGTATGTAAAAAAGACTAAACATTAAGTCATTCTTTCAAGCTCATTATCTATAAGAACAAATCTTTCATCTAGAGTGTTTTGAGATACAGCATCTTTCTGTTATACTAACCAGCCAAACCCTGACCTTGTATTTGACATGGAAAATATTTATGTTTGCAGCTTGAGTCGAATCTGTCCAAAGAATCAGTCCAAAGTTTCAGTAAAACTGCGCTGATGCTGGATAAGAGCAAAAACTGAAGAGCTTCAACCAAAAAAAAAAAGACTAATTAAAGTGCATAAGCAGAACGCAGACATGAAACAGTTTTTTGATGGATTTTAGCTTGTCCTCAGATGACCCAGTGTTCAATGCCGCTTGCTGTTGAAGATAAGGATGACATATATTTGTTTGACTCAATGTTAATCCAATAATTCTGCAATTTGTGTTACAAGGCAAGGATTTAAGCTATAATGTAAAGCTATAATGTAAACATATATAATGTTTAAGTCAGTGTAGATTAATGCCATATCACCCTGGAACCCAAACAAGGCTGAGTCGGATTAGTACCTGGATGGGACACTCATATAAAAGCCAGGATCTTATGGGAAGTGGTCATCTTTGGTCCGGGTCGTAGGGTCCTAGTGAAGTGGTGTTCACAATATAATGTAAAAGAGGACCCTTCTACATGTCAGGTTTTAAACTGCGGTCGTGGTCACTCTGAGGTAATTGTAAAATGTTGTGTAAAAAAGATACGTAAGAGCGTGACTTTAGCATTGTATCCAAAAATGCTGAGTGGTCTCTGGTCTCCTAATATTATAATATTATATTTGTCTACAGTCTCCTATCCACCAGTGCATGGTGAGTGTGCTGGTGTAGATGGGCAGCGACCACTTCATCCAGATGGATGCTGCACACTGGTGAAGATGCAAAGGAATTTGAGAGAAAATACGGAAAAAGTGAAAAATTGTTTTGTAAATTCCATGAATAATTAATTGTATTATTATTGATGTTATTGTTATACACAGACTACTATATGGGCTAAACCATGGGTCCATTGATTGCTGCTGATCTCTGCTTAAAGATTGTGCTTAAAGAAAGTTTTGGAAGAGCAGCGAAAGGTCCTCAAATCCAATTAAACACAGCTAATCCAACAGATCTAACTGCTAAACACACACACAAGCTCATAGACACAGACCTGGACATGAACGTTTCACACATGCAACAGAGGATTCTTCCATCTGGCTGTTTCTGCAATGCTTGACATAAGATATCAGTACAGTGAGCGCATGCATGCGCGCATGTGTGTGTGTGCGTGCGTATGCAGGGTGTGTGTTACGAGCAGATTTGTCTCAGAAGAGAGGGAATCTCTCTCGCAGATGAGCATTTTCTCTTCTGTCCTTCTTTTGGTTATGAAAAATCATACAGCTGGTCCATTACTTATTCATAAGGATTCTGCTGAGGATTTCCCCCCACCTCATTTCCCCCTTTCCTTCCTTTACCCAGCTCATACTTAAGCAGAGTCGACGAACTCATATTATTAGCAGCTTGTGAATTCCCTTTGAAAAATCCTTTTTTTTTTCTTTTGAAGAATTTAATTTTGGCCTACCAGTGACATGGAGCGAACAAACTAAACTGATTAAAATCAGTGATTTTCACATTACAAGCCAACCTTTAGAGGGTAATTAGAAAAATATGTTTACAATCTAAATATGCATCATTTATATTACTGTTCACTTCATTTACATTGATTTTCTTTTCAAACCCATGTTTTTATTTAAGTGGTCATAAAAGTTTAGTGGTCTTGTAATAGCCTAGAGTAACAAGGGTTTTTCCAATGAGTGTTTTAATTAGTGTCTATAAACTGTTACCATATGGAGAGTTTTAATTCCAAATTTAACTTACTGATACACATACTCAAAAGTAACTCAAACTTGTTGATTTAGCCATTTGTTTTACTGACAATGTACTTGACTAATGATTGCATGATATTCTCCTGTTTGTTGAAATTGCTTTTGGAGAACTTCCATGGTCATGTGACAAGTTACGTAACATCATCTTTAGTCTTATTGACTGGTGACACATGGATATGTATTATTATTGTTATCATTATCAACAACTGTTGCATTGTTTAATATTATTATTATATTAATATTTTGTACTCAATGGACATTCTATTTAAAAGTAAACTATACAAGATGCCTAGGATTTTGCATAAATATGCTAGAGGACATTTTTTCAGTACATATAAATATATAACATATATATAGTAGTTTCTTTTTCGTATTAACCAAACCTTGTTGGTATTGGCCATAGACTGTATACAACATTGACTTGGCATGCATGTTTCGTGTGAATGGGAGAGCAGTAAAAATGGGCATAGCCAGCTTTTGTCAGCTTTTGTCAGCTTTTGCCAGCTTTTGCCAACATGGAACTGCATCACTTCCCAGTAACCATAAATGGGGCCAGAGAGACAGGACATGGGCGTAGCGAAGACATCTGATTGGTTACAATTTTATGAATCTTAAACAAATTAATAAAAAAAAAATAATTCACCCCCTCAGAGTGTTCATGAAGGTCAAATTTAACCATCTGAATAAAAAAAATTACTGCACCAGTGGGTTTTTTTTTCAGCTCCAAAGTTGGGCAGTTTTAACTACAGTTCAGCCACTTCCTATTGCGCAGAAGCAGGGAGAGAGGAGGGTTGCCCCTTGGTACTGACCTTGTGATTTAAACTGATTTAAGTGTTTCAGATTTACAAGAAGGGAGCTGGTTGAGGTTCAACAGGCTTGTGTCTGATTTCCATGTGCTGCTCTTCTCAAACCAGCAAAGCAAACCTGCAACCTAGCAGGGTTTTCCTGAGACACGGGCAGTTGAGATTATTCAAATGCTTTGGGCTGCTTGATAAACAACACCTTTATGTATATTTATACATGCTTCTGTGATTTGAATATGTTGACCTTTTTTGTTGCAAAGCTGTTCCAACCCTGATTATTCATTTTCTTGCATCATAAAACCTCAATCAGCCTGAAGGGTTTCTGCATACTTTCTTCTAACTGTGACACATAAACTCTGCTGTCCCCCATTTTTAGGAGATAAAGCAGAAGGCTTTCAGCTTGTTCTAGTTAAACATATCCAGGTTCTTTCTGTTTGGGCTGACTGATGATAAACTACAAGCTCTGTAAATATGTCAGCACATATTTAAACATACCTCAGCATGCTGATATGTGATCCGGTAATATTTTAAACAGTTCTTAGCTCTATTTGATAAATAGTCCCCGTATTGTTTCAGATGGCACCATTATGTTTAAATAAAACAGATGCTTGATCCTATATGATATTTGATATTTAGGCTTACTAATACATCAGCGCCAGTGTGTTTTTGTATGTTAGATGGCGTCTTACAAAGTCCAGACAAAATATTGATCGAACCTGTTTAGACTTACTGGTAACAGTCCAACATGCATTGGACTGGAACATGGATCTGTGTGTTAAGGCAAATACATCATTATGCACAGCACCATTATTCATTTTTTATTATGATTGGCCCTTTTCACCCCTCTTTAAAACATTTCAAGACTGCCATCTTCTTTTGGCAGAAATTTCAAACCTATTTTATGTCCAATGTCAGCATCTGCCACATTTTTTAAACCCACAGAACATCTGATTTTGATTCTAGTCTGAATATTAGACTGGACTGTGTTGAAAATGTATGCTGAAATATACTGTCTCTAATATGGAACAGTCAAAATACACACACTGTTAAAGTATCTTAAAGTCTTTCTCTTAAGTGTATCTGCATTTTTTTATGTTTTTCATTATGTTTGAACTTGCCGAGGAACCTGCTCGACAAGTTTGAAGCATGTTGACAAAAAACAGGCACAAAATGTTTCATTTTCAAATTAGCGTTGGACAATTACTTATGTATCCTGATTTTTCTTTCATATATGCACCTTATCAGTGAAGCTTTAGTTCCTTAAACTATTGAAATTACAATGGATAAATACACATTTGTTTTATGTTTTTCACCTATAGTTTTGCAAGATATGTTTTAAACAAGCAATTTCAATCGATAATTTAAAAACAAGGAATAGGAATCTGTGCTTACCACTCTTTTGTGTCCTAAATACTGAAGGATTTCTGCTGCCACTTACTGACCCCCCCCCTCCCCCCTTCTCTCTCTCTCTCTCTCTCTCTCGCTCTCTCTCTTTTTGTTTCTGTCTCCGTTTGACTCTCATCTTTCATCTTGTCCAGAAAGGCCTGTGTGTTACTTGATCAGGCTTGTTGTCCTCGTTCATTTAGCCATTAACCCATGGTCCTGCTAGATCTCTCTCTGGCCAGTAGAGCAGCTGCTTCACTAGATAGATAGAGATTACATTTGACCGGTGAAAAAAGAGCACCAGCCAGCATTCATCTGCTTGTACAGTGCTACAGCACACACTGTAGAGATTGGTGACTAAACCAAAAGTCAGATAGAGGCAAGTTAAATCATAGACATAATTATAAAATAACACTACATTAAACATTTGTGTTTATTACAATTCAATCTGGTCAGATTCTTAGCATAGAATTGTTGTTTGCTTGTTTTAACCATTTTTTTGCCACAACCATAGGTGTAAAAGTAGTGGTAGAGTGGGTGTTCCTATAACCTTAGATCCCCGCCAGGTCCATTCTGCTGTTGTGGCCTTGGGAAAGCAACGTCACCTGTATTTCCTTGTATGGAGAAAATGTACAATAATTCATATTTTACATTTCGTAAAAGTCAATTTTACACAATACAATGCACAACCCTGAAATTGAAGCATCACTAAGACAAGAAAAACCAAATGGAGTGCTAACATTATCTCAAAGCTGTGTCACAAATCAAAGCTGATGTGTGTCACTGGTGGGGTGTGTTTGGTGGTGGGCAGGAGGCTGTATGTGCGAAATGACAGCCACATCCTGTCAGACTGCCCCGGGGCAGCTGAGGACTACCATAGCAGCTTTTCACAATCAGTGTACAAATGCAAATTCAAGTACCATTTGTTCATTTTAATTTGAATTTGAAAACGAAGCATCCCTGAAAAGAAAATTCTAAATTAAAACACGATGCATGCTCGTAATTTGTTTTTGCTTTTTTGGTATGAAATTGCTTTTTCCTTAATTATTTTTTTGTTTTGAAAATAAATAATGGAAAAACAAATTCACTTTTCGTTTGTTGCTTTTGTTTTTTGAACAAAGATCAAATGAACAAATGGTAAACAAATTATTGTGAATTGAATGAATAATGCTCAGATTGTTGTAAAGCGTCTTTGAGCATCTGGACCAAGCACTACAAAAATGAATGGCAATGTGTAAGACAATTTTATCTTTTTTTTTTACACAGCTAGTGTTCCTGAGATCTCATGGAATCTGCAAATCAGACATGATATCAATAATTACTTGTCTTAAAATACAAATAATTCAAACAACATGAGTAATTTTAGTTAATTCTATTTCGCTTCTGACAGGCTACTCATGTGGTTCAATGTTTGTTTGTTTGTTTTTTGTTGTTTTTCTCAGAAGTAGCTTCTGCTCATCTTTTAAGAACATATTTTTGGCTGGGTCATACATGCAAGATCAGTTTGAACTAATTTAAAGTGATAAAGTTAAGTAAAAATATCCCTTCAATGCATGGATTCAGCAATTTAGCAATACCCAACTGAATGTTTTGCAACAGCAAACTCCCGCAGCCCTTTCTGGGATTAATATTATGTATTGAAGTTAAATTAGTTTGTGTCTTGCTTTTTTTCATTGAAACAATGAGTTCTTTAAAAGGTCAAGTGCAAAAAAATTGTACATAATTTTCACTTCATTCATTTCTTTCTCTCAATTCTCGAGCATTGCGTGCAGCTTATTTGTTTATCTGGCCCCAGGGATGTTTTCATGCTGCTAATAATATGCTTGATTCTCCGCAGCCCTTAGGCAAGAAAATATAAAGTCTAACTGACAGACTGAAAGCTTGCGGATGCCACATGTTTACCACAAAATGAATACACTCACCCTCCACGATTTAGAGTTACAGATTCTGTTTTTTTCAGAGACAAGGGTGATTAGGACAAATTGGCAAGTTCTTTTCCAAATCTACCCGTGTTCACTTGTCGGGAAAGAGCAAAGAACTCCATAGTTCCAAGCTCAGCAGCAACAACAGAGGTTCCATGTCAATATTCCAATTAAACTTTGAACACACAAGATTCTGCAACAACTCCAAACTATGTGACTTTGCAACAGCTACGAAGCCACCAAACAGTTCACTCCAGACATTTCAATTAGAAAGAGAGCACACTAAGGTACATTCTAATCATAGTGTGACTTGGATCTCGAATGGAAAGTGGCAGAGAAGGGAGATTAGAAACAGATAGAGCAAAGTGTACTCGAAGAAGTCCCCGGGGCATTGGGGTTTTTCATTTTTACATGGGGATTAGGATGGGTATCTTCGTCATTGGCAATGCGATGGCAGACTCTGATAGCAGCGTGTTTGAAGCAGCCTGATGTGTGGAGCTGCGATCCTATATCTTTCAGAAAGTAAATCTCACCCTACTCAAAAAAACCCTGCGCCTCTTTGAAAGGAAAGCGTGCAGGCCTGCAGTAGAGATGAGATTTTGCGGTGTCTTTATGGCCAGTGGAATTGTTGAAAGAAGCTCAAGCCATCTGAAGCTTCACTTACACTCAGCACCTGAATGAGACAAGGCATTCTTTGTTGCTTGCCTGCCAGAGAAGTTAAGAGAGAAAGAGGGGAGGGTTAGGGTAAAAAGATAGAAGTGCAAAATCCCCATAATTACGGAGATAGAAAAATGTAGAACTGAAAACTTCACACTATACTTGTTTTGAGTTCAAACCTCCAGTGTATTTATAGTTTTCTCTGTACTTTGATGAAAAGAATAAAAATGCACAGATATTGTAAAAAAAGAACAAAAAAAAAACTCTTCACCTTTCATTAAACTTCTGTATGAGCATGAGCTAAGTTGACTGCAGAAAGAGAATCTCTTCTGTAATAGCTTGGAGAGACCTGCCATTGTCTGTGTAAAGTAGACACTCCACCACAAGCTCTCACATGGAATTATTTTTGTTATGCTTTTTAATTTGCCTCGGGGCCAAAAGAAAACATGCAGGATTTGTCTGGACAAGAGCCAAACTGATACATAGCTTTTTTCCGTGTTCTTTCACATTCACTTAAATGCAAAGCTTCTCCATTACATCTTTTGTTTAATTAATAACCTCCTTGACTCCTGTTCAGCTTCACTTTTTATTCCTTTCTTGTACAGATATAATTACATCTATGGGAAGTTCTTCTTGACAACGATATAAATAAAACACACAACAATAATAAAGCACATCACTTTTCGATTGTTATGTAAGATATCATATGTGTATGCAAGTTTGCAACAAAGTACTCTGAACATTCACATTTCCCAAAAGCCATTTCTGCTTGAGCGGAGTGTGGACTTGGTGTGAGTAATGTTGTAACATCAGTACTTTGATCACTTTGACCGTCTCACCGTGAACACCATGCTAATCTTACACGGCCCCAACCTCTCTCTCTCATTCGCTCTCATTTCTGTTTGTTTAAACATTAGAAGATAATTACTTCTATGCGATAATTGTTTTCTTAATCGCAGCTATCATAATTATCTTCTGGACCTGTGCTCATACTCACAAATGGCCCATTCATGATTTAAGCAGGGGAGTCGGTTTGTGGATGAAGGGCGATGCAATGACAACGTGCATGTGTGTGCATCTGGCTCTATATGTTTGAGGGTGACACGGCAGGGATGTTTTGAGTAATGTGTCCAATGCCCCTGGAAATGGGGTTTGGCTTTTCTGTCACATTGACATTGATTTATTCATGATGAACGCCTTCTTTTTCTCCAGCTCAACCAAAAGGTCTTGGAAAATGAAGAACATGATAAAAGATACTAAGTAACTAGGCATACAGTAGAGTTTGAAAAAGAGACCTTAAAAATGTATGTATTGATGTATATTGTACTTGAATTAAAAAACAAAACAAAAACTTTTACATAAGACTTAATTTTACATCGAATTAATCCATAGACTTTAAAAACCTACATTTTAAAATTTTAATTTCAGTGGTCTCTCCATCAGTTTATGATCAAGGATTTTTAAGCTTAAGATAGGCATGGTCAGCGGTAAAAACAAACAAAAAATTTGTGAAAAATAAGTTGCACAGTTTATCAAGTAGTCAATAGGTCAATAGGACTTGCTCCCGCTTGACACCAGCCTCAAGTGGCTCAAGAATTGCACCTACACCATTAGCTTCTGCCATTATATTGACATTTATAAAAGTTACATATGTTGTATTATGGCTGGTAAAATACAAATGTATTATTAAATAAAGTGAAATTCCAAATAAAAAATCCTGAAGTATGCCTCAATACTAATTCTACAGCATCCACTTAAGGTGCAGAAGTGGCGCTAGACCTGACAAATTCAGCTTATTTTGTAAAGCTCTTGTTAATAATGTAATTCTCATTTAACTCAGTTAAAGACGAGAATAAACAACAATGAGAAAAAATAACCCAGGATTTATTTCAGTAAATGAACCAGGTATACCGTTTAATTTTACCATTATCACAACTTTTTTTTTTCTAGGGTTTTATGTGCATACTAATTTGTAGAAAAAATATTTCTAAACACTAATCAAGAAATAGCTACACAATATTCTATATCTTTAGTTAAAACAGTCTGAGTTATATTTTCTCTGAGACCCCCCAAATAAAGCATTTAGGTGCCTTTTCTGAGTTTAACATGGACCATTCGTATCATCTCGCTTACTGTACTTTTATGTCTGCTCCCTCACATACAATCTCCATGTCTTAAATTAAGTCACTAGTGCATTATTTGCTACCTTGGCACTGCCTCTGTTTAAAATATATTTAATACGCTTATGCTACTGATGTAGGTAATTCAATCTGCCAGCGGACAGCACTTTCTGCTTTGTTAGAGCAGTCAACTGTCAGTCATGATCCAGCTGAGGTGTGAACATAAACTCAGTTTAGTCATTCCTCTACATTTTATAATGCTGCCAGATATTTGCTCAGTGGAAACGATGTGGGAAACCACATGGTCTGAGTTAGGATATCCATCCGCCCTCGGGTTGTTTGCATTCTGTGCTTTCGCTGACTCTTGGGCCTCTGTCAGCCTGACTAGCTTAGCAATGGCGATTGCTCTTGTCAGCTGGTGACATTAGTGGGTCAGTTGTCAGATTGACTGCTGGTATTCACAGTGAGGCTTGTTCGTCGCTTGTAGCGCAGTGTCACTGACCGATGATTGACAGATTCTGGGGCACACAGGAAGAGTAAAGATACTGTCCTTCGAGCCCTTGGCATTGTTTGCAATGTGATCATGGTAGTCAAAGCCAAACTGTCTGAAATGTAGACAAGGTTGCCTGTTTATTTATGCGCACACCACCAAGTTGAAATTGAGTTCAACTTTCCTGCATTACCCTGTTAGCAAAAGTACTTGAAAGCTTTTTTGTAACTTTGATGGATACCTGAAACCCTAATCCATTCCCGCTAGCTAAGATAATGGACTTTTGCCCCAAAGAGGTTTGGCACCACAACAGGAAACGATATTCCTTCTCTCTTGACAGGGAGAAGTTGTAGGAGCTAATTTTCATGCTTGATATATGGAGTGTGAATACGCAGCTTGGAGCTGTTTTTTTTTCTCCTGAAGCCTGGGGGGTTGGGGGGGGAGAGGTCAACTGAGCCTTTGAAGATGTCACATCATCCCTGTTTAATCTGTACTAGCATAATGCTCCACTTAAAGTGCAATTAAAAGGTTAGTAAAGAGCTCAGAGAAAGCGTCCCTTCCCTTTCCATCCTATCCCGCCCATTGCCTTCTCTTCCCATCCTATCAGTTGCCTTCCCTTCCTTTACCTTTACTTATTTTACCTTCCCTTACTTCCCATTTACCGTTCCTTCTCCCAATCACGTTCAAACCCATCCCATTTATTGAATTCTCTTACTTTATCTTTTCTTTACCCTCCCTTCCCTTTCCTTCTATTTCCTTTTCTTTCCTACTGTTTACCTTTCATTCCTTCACCTTTCCTTCCTTCCCTTTCCTTCCTTTACCCTCTCTTCCCTTTCCTCCATTTCCTTTCCTTTACTAGTGTTTACCTTCTTTCCTCTGCCCATCCCATCCCAAACCATCTATTGTCTTCCATTCCCTTGACTTAAATTACCTTACCTTGCATAGGCATAGGTGTATGTAAACTCTTGTATCTAATGGGGGTTTTAATATAGTTAACAGAATAACTGACAACATTTTTGGTTGCTGCTGTTTATTTCAGACTGTAGTTGCCAAATTTATATCATGATGTGTCAGAGACAATTTCCAAAAAAAATTGCAAATGTTCAAGTTTTGCTGAACACATACATGTGAGAATGTATGGATGCTGATGAACAAGGCTGGGTAGTTTCACTACAGTGACTAACATCCTTAGTGTTTTGTTTGGCACAAGCATAAACATCTGGAACTCTTGGCTTGCGGAAAGGCGAAGTTGGCCTGAGAGGAAATGGACTGGAACAGCAAGAAGTGATGCATCACTATGCCATTACAGCAAATGTGAGGTGAAATGGACGACAAGAATAAATGGATAGATGAATGAATGAATGATCAGGCCAGGTGAGATAGCCATGCCTCACTGCATTCAAAAAGCATTACATTCAAAGACGGACACCTGCCTTATCTGGATAACTTCACACATTGAGGAAGAAAATAAAGTAGAAACACCTTTTTTTCCATCAGTGTATTGGAGCTTTGCATTTCTTTTAAAGACATGTCCCTGACTAATCGATAATCTGATTTAGAAGATGGCAAAAAAAAAAAACATTTTGATATAATTCCCTTTTTTTATGGTATTTTAAACAAGTATTTTGTTCTAGACTTTAACATGGAGATTGATAGCCTAATAATGATGAAACAGAACCTTTTAAAAAGTGTGGATTTGTGAACCACATTCAAGGGTCTAAAACCTAGCTTGACTGTTTAATGTTTGCTTGAACTCTGTCAGAATATGTTCAGGGGTCTCTGAGAGTAAGGCCAGTCAATTGACGCACAGCAGTCCTGGGTAAGATATCAAAAGCACACTCTTGTGAGGAAGTGCTGGGGTTGTAAAATTCGCCCTCAAAGTTTTCAGCGCCTGCAGTGAACTGTGTTGATATATTGCGTGCCAGAGAGACCTTGGACCTGGCTGATCTCCAGCAGGTCTCCAGAGGTCCTGAGCCCATCTGGAGGTCCTCATAGGCAGGAAAGCTGAGAAGAAATGAAGCCTGACCAGTGCCGGTCAAGCTTTAAGACAAAGCAGACACCTGAGGCTCTCTGAGCTCAAGGATAAACAAAACTCTCCAGCCTGCTCAATGTGGGCTTTGTTAGTCTTTTAAACAC
Organism: Danionella dracula; assembly: GCA_900490495.1. Classification (NCBI taxonomy): domain Eukaryota; kingdom Metazoa; phylum Chordata; class Actinopteri; order Cypriniformes; family Danionidae; genus Danionella; species Danionella dracula. The sequence goes on from UELW01000578.1 coordinate 2,529,640, forward strand.
TGACACACATGCCTTTCTTTCACTGTCTCTAGAACTCTTTTTGAGTCGGTACACATTTAGGTTCAGTGTACAATAAAATTGTAAAGTGTGTTTTAGCTTGTTGTTTTATGTACTAATAAGATATATTTATACCAAATATTATACAATGTAATCATAATGAGGATAATGGAATATAATTGCCCGGTCGTACATAGAACTATCTTAGCATATTTCAGAATGGACTTAAATCTTATAGGATTTTTTCTCATGATCAAAAGTATGCTATCTTGTCACTTATGTTCATCTACTTTGAGTTGGTTTTTAGCTGAATGCAGAAAAAAGCATGAAAATGTGAGGTTTAACCACCTACAGCTCACCGCTAAATGGATTTATAGGTTATCTTGACCTACGATAGAGATAGCCATGGGCTGTTTTGTAAACTGGCAGCTTGATCAGATAGAACACTGTGGTTCACCCGCAGGGTGCTTATGAAAATTTTAACAAAGGTTAATTACAGGTTGTACACAGGGAATCACGTCTAGATGTTTCTGACTGATTAATGTTTTGTTATCTAGATTTCCTATATATGCTATAATGACCACCCTGGAATAATTTTTCCTTTCTCTGCTGTAGCGTATCTCATCCATTATTTCTTTTCTTCCTGCATTTCAACTTCCCTTACCTGCTTCTCTGCTTGAGAGTAAAAAGACACAGGACTTTACAGTTTGGGTTCCACTGTTCTCCATGATTCATGGATATAGGTCACTCTACTACCCACATACTCAGAAATATATATCCTTTACACTAAGAAGAGATAGATAATGAGCTTGTTTACAGAACACTGTTCCCTTTTAATGCAAATCCAGCGGGTGTTCTGTGGAGGTTAGCTTCAACCCACACTGATGAGAATTCTTAAAATAGCAGGTAATCTTGATCTTTATTACTTCATTAGGACTTTAGTGTTCATCAATGTACTCTAATTTGCAATAAATCACCTCGTTTACCATATTCTTTGCATATGTCTGATACAGGAAATTGATAAAAAGATTAGTAACTGCAAATTCCTTATGATGTTGATTACAAGTGTAAGCGGCAACAGACTCTAATGACACAAAAATGACTTTCTTGCAGGAAGGCATGAACAAATCTTGAAAAGAATAAAAAGACAACGTACACTCAGACAGCTCGCATTTACAACATGTCCTTGTTTTTTTGTTTTTTTAAAGGACAACAAATTGAGTTTATCTCGCAGAACGGAAAGCCATGTGCATCTCATCAGGAGGTCTTACACCCTTTCAGCCTATACAAAATGATGAAGAGAGCCACAAAGGATGAACATACACATATATGCACAGAATGTAATTAAATATGTCTTTCGTAGTGCTGCTTCCCCGGTAGGGAAGCTCAGCCAATCAATGCTCTCAATAAAGTAGTCTATCTGTCTTTGTATGGCCAGCCACTTTTCCCATCTCGCCATTCTTCTTGCATGACATTCATTGACTCTCATATTTGAAAATCACATTTGCAGCAAGCATAATGCCATACTCTACCAATTTATCTAAAGTTCAGTTCATTTGTGGGTAATTTAAGCTTCAACTCTTCTGTGTGGGTCTTTGATTGCTGTCACATTTAACTGTAGACACAGCCATTTCAATTTGGAGAGACCGAGAGATAGAGAGAGAGAGTGAGAGAGAGAGAGAGAGAGAGAGAGAGAGAGAGAGAGAGCGGGGTACGGTGAGGTAAGGGGTACATAAACATGATTATAATTCATTTTTCACCAACGCAGCAAAACCCCTCCAGACTTCTGTTTAATTATGCAACAAATGTTTGAATGTCCAAAGTGAAAATTTGTATTTATGAATAAATATTTCAACTCGTTTGTTTCATGTTTATTGTAACTACAGGAAACATGATTTATTGGCAAGATTTAAATATTTGCCAAAAACAAAGCTGACAATTAAATCAATGCATGGACCATGTGAATGGGTTCCAAATTGATTTACACTGATAGTTTGAATATTGTCGTCAGCGGTCCAAGCTGAGAAAAAAAACAGTATTCTTTTTTTATCAATCAAATTTTTTTGCAACCAACTAAAGTGCCCCTCCCCCTAATAAAACCAACTACTCATGACATTTATATAGCACTTTCTAAGCACTTCAAACACGTTATATCTTGAGGCAAGGGCTCTTAATCCTATACTGGTGATATGCATCCATCTAGTTGGCATACTTACTGGTGGACAGGACACAGAGTAAAGTAGTCAATTCGAAAACAGATATTATTACAATTGGGCAAATTTGGCCTGGCCAAAATGTCAGTTACATACCTACAAAGAACCCTGGGACTTTTAATGACTACAGAGAGTCAGGACCTCAGATTAACAATTGATCTTAACTGTAATGGTGTGCTAGGTCCACAGGTTGTACATCCTCTGCTGGCGTCACTAGCTACACTTACTATCTATATTTAACACCATAGAAACTGATTAGTCCATTGTGTGTGAGGCAGCAGCCTATGTACATCTATCCACTTCATTGAAAAAACAATCTGACAGATTACAAATGCCAAGATTATGTAAATGTGTCAAATTAAATTGACAGTTCAGAGTAATGACGAGTCTAAGGCCACTCGGTGTGAGAGCCAGTGAGTTGGAAAGAGAAAGAGGAGTCAGTGATGGTGCTCTGTCTTGTTTAATATTCCTGAAAGAAAATGTGCAGTGACAGGAAGTGGGGCAGCGGGTTGAAGGCCAGAGGCAAACACTTAGAGACGGGGCTTCTTTGTTAGTGTCTGTTAATGCAGTCAAACTTTTCACTGCAAGGGTTAGCAGGGAAAAGCTGCTGCTGGTTAGCTTGGTGTGTCTGTGTAGTTGAATAATGATCATTCTTTTTAGATAATAATTCATTTGATTTACAATTGAAACTGCCAAAAATAATAGGTGAACTATTGAGACAGAGAAGATGATGCTCTGTTCTTTTAAGGACATGATTAGTAATGGCCTCAAGTCACTGTTTAACTATTAAAATATGCCACATGATTATATAACCATACATCAGTGTTCCCTGTATATTTCCCTTATACTTGTAAAAAGAACAAGTAAGCATATTTGTTTTTTTTTCACAGATGTAGTATGATTTTGCACCTAAATCCAATAACAACATTAAAAACCTTTAAAACAACCGTGACAAACTGTTAATGCTAAAATAATGACATGCTAAATTAACATTTTGTACTGTATTTTACTGAAAGTGTCTCCAAAATCCAGATATTTAAAATATACATATATCTGTACTTTTACTTGCATTTCTTTAGTAACAAATGTACCTCCCTCATCATGTGAAACACTTCATCTTTCTATTAGAACACTTAAATCCAAAGAATACATGTTTCACCTCATTTAACGGCCCCTGATGGATGTCACACTAGCACAGCAAAAGATTTACGTTGATGAAAACTGAGAACAAGAGTCCATTAGTGGATTGCATGTATATCTGGTTCATTATAATAATAAAAAATAAAACAAATATTCATGATCGCATGTCCCTACTTTCTCTTGAAAGCAAGATCTGGTCACTAACCCATAAAGTATCTATCCTTTCCTGTCAGTCTATTCCTATAAAGCTGTCTTTTTTTTTTTTTTTTGCATTACTCAATCGTGGCACCCCGAGAGCCATAGGAAATGAAAATTAAATGCTCTGTGTTCAAATCACAATTTCACACAAGCTTCCAACTGTACAAGTTTATTACTCCTATGTGCATTCTTTCACCTATTTGTTCTTTACTTACTTTGAAAAAGTCTGTGTGCATAGATCCGTGTGCTTGTTTATTAGCCTGTAGCCATGTGCTCCATTCTAGCTCCCATCGGGACCATACTTGCTCTTCTTGTCCTGTTTTTTGCTATAAAGTAAACCACACAAGGAGACTTTGACGTCCTTCAGACCGTCGCTATATTTAAACCGCAGTGGCATCTGCTCTTAATCCTTTGGGCACTGAACTTACTATCCTAACATTGTTTGGTTCACGAGCGAATCGCTGAAACGAGTGCTGCTCAGCTCATTAAGGATTGTTTTGTTTATTTTTTAGCTTCAGTAATCAAACGCCGCTTTCAAGCTACATATATTTACTACTCCGAGAGTCAAAGCAATTAATCCAGTCTCTGTCCTTGTAAATGAAAAACAAAACAAACAACAAACAAGTTTCTGCTGGTCCCAAGTGGATGATGAATGGTTTATCTGGTCAGATTGTCTGGCTGCAGACTTGCACTTGCTTTAAACAATGGCTATTAGTGGTACCTATTGGATGAATTGAATGAACAAGTTGATCAAGAATGTTTGCTAAAAATACAAATGTTTTATTAGAGATAGCCATAAAACATGTTTCTATGAAATGTGTAACTTAATATATGCATATATGTAATATATGCATCCATGTTTTAATAAATGTGTTAAATGAATGTTAACTAATAGCAACAACTGAATGGAAATTTTGTCGTAAGCGAAGCTCAAGTGTCTTGAAGTGAAAGGCTACAGCCAGATCCCTCCTACACTATTCCAGATTTCAGCTGATCACACCCTAGGAGCAGTCAAAGTGAATAGGACGTCTATTTTACTAGCTCTGAACCAAAAGGCGTCATATAGACGTGATATGAACGTCTATTTAAGGTTACTTGTTTGGTGGGCATTGATGTCTGGTGGTTGAGCAAGGTTGTGAGCAGCGTAAAATGAGCCCAAACTAACTAATAGAAGTATAACAGCATTGTATTTTCTGTATCATTTAGAGCAGTGCTATTAGTACCAGTGTGCTTAAATTGAGCATTATCCCACACCCAAAAAATGCATCCTTCAACCCCTCTACTTAGAGCTCTTCAGTCCAGTGACCCCTAGCAATCTCTTTTCTTGTAGCCGTTCCGCCGAGTGACCTTCTCAGTTGTGAGCCAACCCCAAGACCCGCACCAGGGCTCCCTGCAGAGCTGTTACGACAGTGGCCTGGAGGAGTCGGAGACGCCCAGCAGCAAGAGCTCATCCGGCCCCAGGCTAGGTGCCCTCCCTCTACCTGAAGACGCCTATGAGAGGACTACGCCCGATGGCAGTGTCGGTGAGGCAGAGCATATGGAAAATGGTAGGGGCAAACATTAAAAAGATAAGTCAGAGTTAAGTTAAGGACCTAAATAATAAGAGGCATATTCATTAGTCATCTACATAGGGAAAAATACAGAGGGACACACAATCATACACAGTTATGCTATAAATCAGTTCGAATGGCTCAGAAGCATAGGCTTATTTCTACAGAAAGGTCTGAGCGGTGGAAATTACAAAGCTTATCATATATGGTAGCTTTAGAATGTTTAATGTGTTTTTTTTAAGCTGGTAAGATTTAGTAGCAGTTTTAGATCAATTTAATAACATTATAAATAATACATGTGGTAGTTATCCTCTGAAGAATGACTTTGATGTATGGTTAGATTAGTTTAAGGTTAAGGAATTGATTATGTAGCTCATTGTACAAACATGAAATTATGCGCTAAAAACAGTACTAAAAACATAGATTTCTTTATTTATATCCTTCATTTTAAATATCCTAGTATTGTGGTTTCCTAAATAGTCCGTTTTGTTTTTTAGTCCAATTTGTTGCTAGTCGAGTCACACTTTTTTAAATTGTACGAGTTTAACAGGTGAAAGGGCTTGAACAGTAAGAGCTTGTATTAGGTTTCACTGTGGCTGAGTTACCTGCTCTGTCTAGAAGCTCTCTGTGGTCAACAGTTACCTCCATTGTTAGTGATCAACCAGCCAGTGGTGGACATCCATCAATGGAGCCACTGTTGCGGCAGTATTGGGTTGCAGTTGTTGAACATTAAGGGCTGTCTTGTCCACATTTGATACTTTATCAGCAACAGGTGTGTATTGTGTGAGCTCAGCGTGCCATTTTGAGTGGAATGTCTGCTCTGCTTGCTCATCCAAGCAGGGTTAGAAGAGCAGGGGTGAGTGCTTCACTTAGAGTCAAGTTATCAGGTCTAAAACTCTACATTTTGACATGCATATCCAGTTACTTCATTGGAACCAGACTTTGCAACTAAAACCTTTCGTTTTGTTGAAGGTCGAAAGTCAAAAGGCCTCAAAATGCATACAAGATTAGGCAAATGATGACCATAAACTTCCTGAGAAAGGATCCCTCTTTTAAGAAAAAAGCTAAGGCTGGTGATATGACCTAAAACCTTTGGTTTGATCAACTTCAACCTAGCTCTTACTGTAACAAGCTTAAAACATACATATTGTATTTGTAATCATTAATGTTTTACCCTCATCAGTACGATTGTAGATTAAATTGAAGCTATGGAAGTGGATTTTGATCTGGCCCATTTGCTGTTTTGGATCTGAGACCAAGCTCTCCGCTAAATTAGCCTCAATTAAGGCCTGGCACTTATTCAGAGTAAGCTAAAACGAATCGGTCACTAGGAGATCAGTGCAAGGCTGTTTAGATAAGAACTGTGAATCGTGAATTTGAAAAAAGTGTTGACACACAGTTTATTTTTTACCTTTTTCTACTAATGAGGTAAATATTAACTATAAGTTCCATTCTTACATACATCATCTATATTTTATATGATTAGTCCTGAATAAGGTCTCAGAGTTCTGTTAATGCTATCCAAATACAATTTTAACATCCACTCAAAAAGCTTGGATGCCCCATAAAATGTGTTTTCAATAGAGTTCTCAAAAATAACGATGTATTTTAAGGTGTATACACAAAGAGATGCAAAAACACACATCTAATTCTGCCACCGCACCCGTAACACTTTTAAAATTCATTCTATTTTTCCTCAGCTGGTATTCTTTCTGGCTTTGCTCCCATTTTTATTCTTTCCTGCCAGCTCATGTTTCATCCCATCCCTGTCTTCCTGTTTCATTCTATCTTTTGTGTAAGATCTTTCAAGGGCAGATACAAACAAACAGATGAATCACTAGCTGATAAATATAAAAGATGCCTCACCATGTGGCTCCCAATCTCATGGAGAATCAGTGTGTGTGTATCGAGGGGGTGAGAGATTGTGGTGAGCTTAGAACTTAGCATTAGTTACGGCAATATCAGTACAATATCGCACACATTCAATTCAGTTAGAAGTTGATGCTAGGAATGTTCAATGCTGGTGTAGACGTCTTAGGTCATTCATTATCTAATATCGCACACAGACTCCAAGCACAGCATTTGTCATACTTGCCACCCAGCAAAGATGCTGTCAATGTGTCTTTCATGACAGAAATGTGCTGTGCTGATGCTCACTCTGTGTGTGTTTGTGTGTGTCAGGACTCTATAATTGGCTTTGGCATGCTATCGGTTAGTTCTGCTTTGACTGAGTCTTTGGGTCGGTGTTAGGTTCCTTTAATGCTTTTAATGCTTTCTCAGGGGACTTAAATGACATCCATACTTACTCCTAAGAGTGTGATCGCACCTTCTAAGTGAAATCTGAAGATATTACCCTTCGAGAGACAACACTAACACCCGGACTTGGTACAGACAGTTCATGAAGTAGTAACTTCTTATTTATTTATTTATTTATTTTAGTTATTTAAGTGTTTTTTTTGCATTTTGTTTGTTTGTTTGGTGTTTTTTTTTGCTGTTGACTTGTTTATTTATTTGTTTGTTTGTTTCTTTTTTGTTTGTTTGTTTGAGTTTTTGTTCAATAGCTTGTTTACTTATTTATTTATTTATTTGTTTACATTCAAACACAAACACACACACATATTTGCAGGGATGCATAGATGAGCAGAATTGCATCACTTGAAAAGCAAAACATAAGGGGAGTCTTTAATTCTACTCTACTATTGGCTTGTTTTGCAATCAAGGTCACAAGATGAACTAAGGGTCCCCTAATTTAGAAGAGATGCTGTGGAGATTTTATTAAATGCACAAACACACACCTCAGTTTATCTAATTCTCTCTCTCTTTCTCTCTCACTCTCTCTTCTCTGTCCTATTACTCTCATGCACAAAGGTCAGAGCTCAATAAACATAAACCATATTGAAAATAATTTCAATGGAGGTATTGAGGGGGTTGTGTGCACGCGTGTGTGCGTGTGTAATGGGGAAGAATAAGGGGAGGTGCAGCTGATTAATTCTGAGGGAAAGTCTGGGTTGCTTGTTGTCAATCGATGATCTTCCAGTCAATACATTTGCTCTACACCTCATTACTTATCTTCTTCTTTTTCTTCTTCTTCTTCTTCTTCTTCTTCTTTTTCTACTACTTTTTCTTCTATGTCATATACCACAATGATTGTCTCTTTTCCAAATTGTATTTTGTTTAGTTTTTTATTTGTTGTTTTTATCACCTGGCACCTTTAAATCCATTCAATTATTCTCTGTTTATTGTCTCTGTATCATGGTTCACAGACAAACCAATTGGATAGTTGCCTCATCCTTTGAGACAGTGTGGCATTTTCTAATGGCAAAGATAGCCTTTCTCTAGAGGACAGCTGTAAAAATAACTGACCATCGTGTGAACCCTGGAGATGTCTATGTGCCTCTAGAGACAGCTTGTTAGGCTTCAAGTGTTTTTGTAATCGGATCATGCCTGGAGATAGATACTGGGTGTATAGAATAACATGTCTCAAAGCAAGAACTTATCCCACCAAATATATATTCATTTAATCAACTCAGTGTCATGGATGAGTGGAGCTCAACGTTAGCACAACCATGCTTGATGTGAACGGAAATGACTATTTCATAACTGCATTAGCTAATCAATAGATTTGGATGGATTTTGTTGCAGGATTCATTTTTAGTCCTTTTCTATTCTGATGATTGCAAACTGAAATACAGAGCAGATTAAGGTTGTTGTGTATAACACATAGTAAAGTAGTTTTCACTTTTACATAATTCATATAATATAATTAAACTACAAAGCAAAAAATCCCCCCAAAAAACTTTTTCTATTTCTATTATATGTCCTTTCTGTTGAGTTTTTAGTATGAACTGATGTTTTGAATACCATTTTATAATGCATGCCGTTTTTTATTGTTGTTTTCTCTTTGTTTTAATGTGATAGTTCTGAATATTATGTTTGTGCATCACTTTGGTTACTTTGCTGTTGGAATGTACTGTTAAAAAACACTTACACCAACTTTAGAATACAAATCTTGGGGTGTTGGAATTATAATATAGTCAAAAGTGGAATTTTAATGTACCTCTCAAGTTTGCTTTACAGACTCTGCAATTAAGAAACAAACAGATATATAAATAAAAACACAGGGAGTTCTCTCACTTCATTAGAACAGCCAGATACAGAGGGCCAGATGGCAATGGCAGGAGGTTTTAATTAAATCTATTCATATTTAAAGAGCTTGCTGAAGCAATAAACCCCTTTTTTCATATATATTATCTCTAGAACTCAAGAGGGTCCTATAACTGTGGCAGAAGATGATCACTAAAGGCGATGACAAGCATCCCAGAGCACCTTTACTGGGGTTTTGCTTCATGAAAAAAACTTTTTATGCAACTTTTATTACTTTTTTATGTAGTTAGTTTGTGTAGCTGTGCTTCCATCAAGTCGACAAGCTCGAGACTCAAGGTCATTTGTTATAGTCACACAGTACTAAAGAGTTAATAGAGCTCTTCTTTATCAGAAAATTGGAATCAGGTTCAGGACCATAGGCAGCTCGCAACACTTTTGAGTCTGAGAGTGTTGCGGTGGATGCTTTCTCATGTGTATTCAGTCAGGCTGAATACAGTTACAGATCATTAAATGCGAGTAATAACATCCAAAGCTCAAAATCTAAACCATTCTCAAACCCTTACTCAAACATCCCTGTCAAAGTTTTGTCCTAAAGATTTGAAAAAATGCAATAAGTCCAAGGTTGTGCACTTAACACCACATACTCTACACACATACACACTAGATAAAACCTGATTTTTAAGGTTTCAAAAGTTCAAACCTGCAAAGAAATGAGCTTAAACAAGGCAGGACTGGAAGGTATAGAAAGGTATACTGTAAAGGCAAGCTCTTCATGGAAGGGCTCCTGGTCTAGAACGTGACTTTGCTATGAATACTCTCAGCATTAAGGTTTTAGGTTCTCTATAGTGAAAGTTGGTTAAATGCTTTGTCATTGTTTGGAAAGAGTAGGGTCTTATTTGACTCGCTCCTCCTTAACATGGCGAAAAATGTAATTTGAAGAATACTTCCAAGTTAACTTTAGCTTTACTAGTTTATTAAGTAATTTTTTTTGTCATTTTGAAAAATCTGTGAAGATATCTAGTGCTGATCTTTGGCATGCTTAACTCAGCTGCAGACAATGAGACATATCAGAGAAGATTGTACGCAATAAATTCTGCATTTAATAAAACTGGAACAAGAATTGTTTCACTTCACACAGACTTAAAAAGAGGACACCGGAGTTAAATACAGTTACATACATTAGAAACACTGATAATGAAAAATCGCACTGAGGAAAATTAGCCAAACATCATTCTTGATTTCAATGTTTGTCCACAATCACAGAAACAACAACTCCTAAAATTAACTGCAGGTTTATTTGGTAGAGAAAAAAATCAGAAACATAATAAAATAATAATACTAATAATTGTATTAGAATTGATATGAGGGGAATAAGTATTTGAACTTTTCAATTGCATAAAAAAAACGTATTAAAGATTTTTTTTTATGAAAGTACAGAAAAAAACTGTTAGTTAGCTTCCAAATACTTTTTTTCTTAATAATATACATTACAATATAACATAAAATCTAAATTCAACCTTTGTTTTGTAAATCCTAGCCACACCTATGAGTGAAAAAACTGTGCATAGTATCCATTTAATCAGTGTAAAGGAAAACTAGCTAGTTGTAATGCTAGGCATTTGGGAGCTTGGTAAAATGATAAAGTGGTTGTTCAGGTAAAGTATTGTTCAGGCAGTGTACCATTCATTCCAGGCGTGTATAAAGGGAGTGCTATACAAGATTCGCTTGCATTTGGTGCCAAGTGTTTGTGCGTCACCTGGCTTGCGTGAGCAGGTGGAGCCTTCCAAACACAAAAGTGCTGAAGATTTCTGGAACCCTTCAATTACACAGCATTCCTGATGGCTACAGCTAGAGACGCCCTCTCCCTATTTGTGTGATGATTTTAGCTGCTTTGTTCCAGCAGCCAAATCGGTCACAATACTGCACCTCAGGAATGTGTCTCTCATTATCTCAGATAATCCTAATTTGTAAATTCAAAGAGGAGAAGAAGTTTTACAACAGACTGATGAGGGTGTTTACCTAGTTGTATGTTCAAACAGGCGTTGTTTTGTCAATAATGTCCCATTTTAACATTTATTATTTATTTAGCCCTATTAAAGAAGTGAAACATTTCTTTTTAAATTGACCAAGCCCATTAAAATTGTTTTCTTCAGTTGAAGTATAGTTGTCTTACATGACAGGTTTGTATATATATATATATATATATATATATATATATATATATATATATATATATATATATATATATATATAAATTAGTGACAGCGTCAGCCTTTCATTGTATGTAAAAATATACAACATCTAATATTGTTATTATTTTTATTATTATTATTATTATTAGTATTATTATAGTTGTTGTTGCTGTTTTGATGGTATTGAAATCATTTGTAAGTACACGTGTATGGTAAAGTTTATAGTCATTTAAAAAAAAATCTACATTTTCCATATTTATTTCAAAGATTTCCCCCTACTTACAAGACTATTTTTTGTTTGCTCCTATTAAAATCCAAGGCAGGCATTAAATTTGGCCGCAAGACCTTTCATATAAATGAGATGATCAACATCACTTTGTGGCAAGACTTTGAAGTACCTGCAATCAAATCAGGTATCGGGTCTGCTTAATTACAGAGCGGGAAATTAAGCATAAGAAAACGACAAAGGTTGGAGAGGGAGAGAGAGAGAGAGATAGATAGGCACTAAAATAGAGAAAAGTCATCGAATCTGTATTTTTACTCCTTGCATATCATTAACATCTCGTCGCCTGTCAACCATATCTCACGATCTTGGTGAGCACCAGCCAGACAACACCTTCAGTCTATGTTTAGCTAAGTTTGATGGATTGCTATACTGTGAAGAGCAGATTAAAAGAGGCTGTGGAGATACTTTACTCTGCTGCCGGAGCCTCCTAATATTTCTTGCTCTGTCTGCAAATTGTGATTCAGTGGGCTGAAAGGTTTTCCAACAGTCCCTTTGGCATTGGCCTAGTATATTTCTGCCCCTGTTTTGAGATGTATGAGGGGACTGCTGCACGGGAACGAGAGCTTGCAGGCATGCAAGGAGGAAGACGCAAAACCACTGAGGCCTGTGGCATTCTTTTATTTTCTCATGACTTTCTTTCACATGTACTCCTCCACTTTTTTGTCCTATTAAATGTGAAAAGCCTAGCTAAAAGAGAGATTGCATGAGGATGACGTCAGGGGATATTTTTGCACGTGTCAGTTGGTGGCATTTAAGAGGTTCACCTCAAAGCACTTGTGTCTTTGTCTTAGATATTCTCATCACAAATTGTGACCTTTCACATGCACAATATGTACATTTCTGAAATTATCATATTTAACGAAACAAGTCCCATTTATCCTAAAAATAGGCTTTCTAAAATGACAAAAACAAATCCAAGTTGTGCATCATGGCAGCATTTCCTTTTCATCAGCATCTGAATGTTTTCCAAGCAAGCTCCTTGATGTCTAGAAATTGCATGTCAATTGAAAACAGAGCAAGGTCAGGAAAAGAAAGAAATGGTTGCGGCTGCTAAACAAATAAAACAAACACCTGACAGTTTGCGAAATTATTTTTGGCTTTGCTTTTCATCTGGTGCCTGTTGTGAGGTGAATATGCATTGGCATATAATTATTGAAATGTCATGTAAAATATGCCTGGGGCCTGACAAATCTAATTCAAGTCTCTTCCATAACTGCATGCTGCCCACTTTGGTTTGAAGGTTTTTGTAGTCTCGAATGTTGACACACATCCTTTTGGAGAGCCAGGGGACGGCAGTCCTACATCAATAGATAAACTTTTCTACTCATGCAAGTTTAACCTCCCACATACCAGAGCACACAAAAGGCATGATACTGCAAACAAAAGACACAAATGCTCTGAGGTATAAAGAGTGCAGTCTTTGAAGTAAGGATGACTGAGCCATAAAAGGAGCAAAGAATGTTTTTTTTTTCATTATGTAAAGAGGAACTGGCATGAAATACTCCAAAATGCAGACAATTACTACATGATCACATGAGGAGACAGAAGAAATGGTTTCTAACTCTTACCGGAAAAAGGGATTAGCGACTTGAACGGAAAACAAGGGAGACACACCTGGTGTAAGGGCCCTAGAATGTGAACAAAAGGTGTATTTGTGCGTTTAGGCCTTTGTGTTGTTACTGAGAGGAAATAATGACAAGCCCTGGGCAATGGGAGGCCATGGAAGGAGATTTCCAGTGCGTTCAGCTCTCTGAGTTTAGGGCTAGACTTTAAATTCTCCCCATCAATCTAGCTTTTCACTCTCAGTGGAATTCCATCAGGTTGTTTTCTTTCTTCCTTTGTTGCTTGGTGCATCCTGTTGTTTTCCATCCCATGCCACTGTCAATCTCGACTTTGGATGTGATAAAAAATTAAATAACAACAATTGATTACTTTTCTTTCCTTCTTTTATGTCCATCTCTCTCTCTCCCCTCTCTCTCTCTCCCTCTCTCTCCCTCTCTCTCTCCCTCTCTCTCTCTCTCTCTCTCTCTCTCTCTCTCTCTCTCTCTCTCTCTCTCTCTCTCTCTCTCTCTCTCTCTCTCACCTCCATGCACACATGCTCAATTCACTGTGTAGTGATGGAAGCCAGTGGTGGTTGGTTTGACATTATGACAAAAAAAAAAAACACCCACACTGATTTGGTGCCACAGTTCTTGGCTGATCTGACAAAACCAGCGAGAGGTTTTAATCTGAAAGATGGGCTCCTCAAATCCACTCACAATACCCACAAACAATACACCCACCCCTGAGGATGCACAGCCGCACACACAAACACAAGGAAAAACCAAGCAACAAATTGGAATTGAATTCTGCATAAGGCCCAGGCTTAGGCAATGGCAAGAAATATTTATGTCTGATTTATCCACAGAAAAGCCTGGAATGAAATGACTTCCCCTCATCGCAATGCTGCTCCCAGCCTATGCCTAATCTCTGGGTTTTTCCAGAAAACAAAGATCATAAACAGACATATGCACAGACTTCGAGCTTACTCTGTTGTTTTATTTAAGCTTTCGAGCAGGTTTGTGCGTATGTTTTACTATTATGGAGGAAGCTCTATTCTTTAGAGATCTTGCATACGAGTGAGGATGTTTTGCTAACAGGTGCAATGCTAGCAGCTTCATTTGTCTTTAACAAGCAGGGATGATTTATTTGATGGCGCAAGCTCCCTTTACAAGAAAACGCTAGGTCTGCTCTTACTGAACAATATGGCTGCCAGGGGTGCGTGTGTATAAAATGATGTTAGTCTACTTTGCAAGGCTCCTTGAGGTGTCCAATTAATAGCAATTTTTTTTCGGAACAGTACAGAGATTAAATGCAGCTAGGTATTATTAGAGTAATAAAATGTCATAATTTTTTGTAACAAAAATTACATTTAAACTAATTGACATAAACTAAACATAATAAAACATGTATTTTGCTCACTTTCACAATATATTTAGCATTTTTAAGTAAGTCTGTGGTTATTAAATAAAGTGTGTGAAGTGACTGGCTCTAATTACAGCAATTATTACTAATTTCATCATGAATGCAAAATGTGCAAATTACTTTTTCTAACAAAAAATGACTTTGAAGGTTTTTTGCTCATTCTGTAGCGGAACTGGCAAAACCTAAATAAATGGGGAAGAGTATGCTATAATAGTTTTTATAGGCATTTTTTAAGTATTTAGAAAATGGGATAAATAAAATATAATAATAAAATATAATAACAATTGCATGGGTAGAAGGAAATGGATGTATCTGCTAATTCACTTGACAACTAGCATTTTAATGTTATAAATGTGTCAATTTCATTCATTCATTCATTCATATTCATGTCGGCTTTCTTCCCTTTCGGGGTCGCCACAGCGGAATGAACCACCAACTCTCTGGCATATGTTTTACGCAGCGGATGCCTTTCCAGCCGCAACCCATCGCTGGCAAAATGTTTCCCTATTTAGTTCCTAGTTATTCTAGTTATACTATTCTAGTTGCTATTTATTTTAGTTTCCCTATTTACAGGTAAAGTTTAATTGTTGTTACATGCAATTTTGGTTCAATCTATATCATGGAATATATTTGCTCAATTCCTGCATCGAAGTACTGGTGAAACAACAAACCGCAATCCATTACTGTCCCACTAAAGTCTATGAATAACACATAAGATTGTCTTAGAGTTTAAATGAACAACAGTTAAAGCTAGTAAATCGGGCTACAAAAGAATATCATAACTGTCCTAATCAGCACACATAATTGTTTTATGTGTGCTGATTAGGACAGTTATGATATTCTTTCGTTTGCAGTTATAAGCCATAACGTATAACTGCAAAAACGTATCTTACCTTAACAAGGAAGTGACTCGCTATTGACTTACACAAGTGCAATTTTCACAGCAGCACTCCACTTCTTAATGCTGATATATTTGTTAAAGAGATTTTCAAATCATCATCATCATGGATCAATTATTCATTTTTCATGATTTGTAATTGTTTTTTTTATTCAAAACAAACTTGACATATTTTTTGTCCTTGTCTGAAATGAGCCCTATAATTAGGCAGTTAAGCATTATAAAAACAAATATTGTTTATCTTTGCTATTATATTTTGGATTTTACACTCAGGTTTGAGTCAAAATAAGATTTCACTATTAGCTTAGTTATTTTTAAACCAATATTTTGTTTAGTTAAATCAGAGATTAAAGGGGTATCGATCCAGTTTTAAAAATAACATTTGTAAAAATATTTACCCCCTATATAACCCCTCTACAGTCTGAGTTGAGGAACTGGTCCCCCTGTAGCAAAAGCTGGGTCTGAAATCAAGTATGGGAGGCACAAATAAAATTTAAGTTTTCAAGACAAAAAAAAAAAGCTGGCTGTCTATAACTGTTCTAATTGTCTCAAGAAAAGCATTTACCTTCACAACCAGCCTTGACTTGAGTACTTGACAAGCCTAATGGTTTGCACATGTTCAAGGTCAGCACCATTACTTGGAAACTGACCTCCTTATTGTCCAATAAAGCCTAGACTTGGTAAAGGACTAGCAGGAGAGAACTAAAAGCCTTTAGCAAGTGACATTAATCAATGCTAAAGCAACATGGAGACCACTTTCTCTGGTCAGTCAAAATGGCAGGCAGCTGACCACATGTGAATCTCTTCTGGGTTCAGATGATGGTTTGGATGCTGCCTGCTGAATGATATGGATTTTATTCAGAGTGTGAATCAAATAATTGATGGTTCAGAAGGTTCTGCCCTCAGGTTGTGGCCAAGGGGAGATGGGTGAGAGTTTTTTATTATTTTGAGTTAAATGTGAAAGGTAAGGCATTGGAACATTTGCCAGTTTGATTCCTCTGTATCACTCTTATTTCCCAAATAAATAACCTCCAAATCTTTAGTTGTGATAAAGAAGAATGAAACATAGTACCACACACACACAATTTTTTTGTATTAATCAAATTGGTCAGAAGATTATACGTCAACACCAGATGGTTTAGGGCCTGCAAATTACATTCTCCTGATGGTCTATATTTGTGCTTTTTCTTTGTCTCTCTCTCTCTCTCTCTCTCTCTCTCTCTCTCTCTCTCTCTCTCTCTCTCTCCTACTTGATCATTTCATTTTGTTTTATGTGTCTGTGTTAAGCTTGGATTGCTTTTGCTTATCCAACTCTGGCTGTTAAATCTTCCTTGTTGTCTCAATGCAATTTTAGCCCCAAATATAATCTCCACATATAAATTAATCCCACCTCTTCCCCTAGCAAAGGAAGAACCGATGGAGACATTAAAGCTCTGGGAAAATAATGTGGTGGAGAAATAAATAGTTTGAAGCTGTCTGGCTTTGAGGCTGTTTGGGCTGGTGTAATAACATACATTGTTGATGTGAGATTTGCAGAGCATGTATAGGACAGGGAAAAGGTATCATTTAAGTTTGTAGAGGACACACACTATCTGAACAATGTGATTAGGAGAGAAAGAGCTTCACTGTTTATGAGCTTGCAAATCTCTTCTTGAATCAGGTTAGTCTTTGGTCTCTGTCTGTTTGAGAGGTGGAATTACTGAGGAACATCTTCTCTAAATCCCACAGGCACGAGCCTTGAGCTCTGCTACATTTCTTACTGACTGCAATAAAGATCTGTCAGAAGCAAAAAGACTCTGCAGGAAAGCTGCCAGTACAGAGAACACAAAATTTCAATGTTTGAGACTGGAAATTGACAGTAAAATTGTACTCTAATTTGTAAATATATATTTATAAACAATATATGTCTACACAATTAAACCCTGTTTTTTGTACGTTTGATTTCCAATTATTTTCACTGATATTGTTTTATGATTCCTTTTTGCCAAAATTCAGTTGAAAAAGGCAGTTTATATTTCATTCGAGTAATATCCAGAGACACTAAAAAAATTATTTTTGGATCATTCGTAAATTCTATAAGTTAGTTTACTAGCAAATCAGTTTGCTAAAAATATGGTTAAATTCCATTTTGTTGTTTTTTCCTTTATGTTCTTCATGTTTAATTTTTGAAAATTAAAAAACATCTATATTTTCATAATCTCATAGAAAACATGCTAAGGCTGTTATTTTTAAAGTTAAAATTAATGGGAAAGAGCTCAATTGAGCCAGCCAGCCACTCCAGCTGTAAATTAACAGCAAGCAGTCAAGCCATATCCTAGACTATTAAGACAGCCTTAGAAACCAAAATACCCTATTAAAGGACTAAACATGATCATTATTGAGACAAGCATCATATATGACTTTATGTAATATCAACCCTCATATATAAGGCTTAGTTGATTTATCTAAAGGCTGATATTGAACTGATTCTTAATGACTCCTAGACATGTCTAGCAACTATTACAATCCACCCTAGCAACAAAGACTTGAATTGAAATAGCAACTATACTAACTAAAAATGTAAATACATTAGGGTTGATTTATGTTATTCCATGTTTTCATAATTTATTTAACATCACTTTTTAAATAACAAATACGTTATTAAAACACAATTATGGTGTTATTTTATAATACTATTTTGTTATTATACTGCTGAAGCAATAATGTTTTCATATTTCACATAATTTTGTTTGGTCGTGGGTTATCCATAAAATTCAGCACATATACATTTATCTTCAAACTAATTGTCAGGACAGCATCGAAGGCCTTCTGATGAATTTCTTGAGTGTTTCATCTCAGTTCTTAGTGGGGTAATTGTTTCTCCTCTGCTATTGCTGCTCAGGTGGTGCTGGCCCTTTTGTCATCATCTGCGTATGCTACATTCTTTAATAACATTCCCCCAATAATCAGTCTGCCCACCAGTCCTGAAGAACCACCAATCCTCCTGCCTGCCATTACTTAATTGCTAATCGTCAAGAGTCGGTAGTTTAGGGATATGGATGTGTCAAAAGCTTGGGAAACTGATTTTTTTTTCCACATCCAATTAACGAATGCTCATTTATCACACTGAGGCATCACACAAGCCCAACGCCATGCATGTTAATAATAGTATCATAAGCAAGTTCAAAACTTCCATGCTGTCTGAGCCAGGGCCTCAGCAGGTCACATTGCAATGTTCATTAGATAGAAAAAAGCAAGATGCAGAGAGAGAGAGAGAGAGAGAGAGAGAGAGAGAGAGAGAGAGAGAGAGAGAGAGAGAGAAGAAAAATGCTGTTTTTGATTTAGAAATAGTAAAGGATTCATCTTTTTATTATATTTATTTTATATTTATATTATATTTATGTTTATATTTTCTACCATATTATTTTCGATTATTCAATATATTTCAAATATTTGCTATTTGAAAATAGTTTTTCAATTGATCATACAAATCAGTGTTCAAGAATTATCCTATCCTAAAAATCTAAAAATCTATCCATTGTCAGTGTTTTTTTTATGTACTTCTGTCAGTATTTAAGAAATGTGAGCAGCCTTTTGCAGGCTTTTACCCTCTTTTACAATTATACTTCCACATCAAGGCTTTAACCTCCATCCTCGGTAGATTATCCACCAGTTCAACCCCCTTCTGTCCCTGTCAGATTACATTAAGAATCCACATTGTGAAGGAGTGTTGGACAAACTGAATGAAACTGGCTAAAAAACCTCTACAATCTACAGTCAAAACCATGTGTATGTAGGTGCACATCTGTCTGAGCAAGGTAGTCATAATTTGTCAAGCTCACAGGCGCAGTAAACACAGCGATACGGTTGGATCGGAGGGTATCAGGGGAAATATATGCTACCAGTTGTAACCGTCCTTGGCTTCAGGTTGGAAAATATTTTACCCATCGTTGTTATTCTTAACCCTTTTACACTCTCATCATTCATCCATCTCTTTTTGCTTCTTCTCAAGGTCTCGGACAGAAAAATAAATCATTTTTAGCTATAGCACAAAACAGGATTCATTGAAAAAAGTTAAATGAAATAAAATACAATGAGGTAATTGCATTTGATATGAATATGTTTCATTACCTAATAAATAAGCAAACAAACAAGCAAGCATATAAGTAAATATATACAAAATAAATAAATAAGCAAACAAACAAAGCAAATAAAGAAAGAATGAGTTATTTAATATGGTTTTCTCTGTATCAGAATAATGAGAAACTACGCACGCATTTATTTTGTCTTTATGTGAAAGAGTTCCTCACTGTGAATGTGCTTATGACTGGCTCATCAGTTCATTGGTCTGGTGTTGAGATGCCATTAGCCCGAGGCAGTAGATTATTGTGAACAATTTTCAGCTTCCTGAACAAACCGATTGATTTTCTTCATAAGACCCTCTGGAACAACATGTATAATGTTCTGTTTTTCCTCTGACCACACTATTTATTTCAATGTTGAAGTATGGATCACCAAAGGCCGTGACTTAAACACATATTGGTTAGAGACTGTGAAACAGCTTCATGCGCCTTTCGGATTACTATTTGACAAAACTGAATACCTGCCTGACCACCTTCTATTCCTTTTTTCCTTTCTAAATTTAAATTCTAAAGTCAGCTTTCAATAACACTTCATTTGTTGCTCCTTCACTCTTGACGTTCTCTGCATTTCAGCAGACAGACTCATACACATTTGTTCCCTCCAGGGGTGAAGGTGTGTTATTGGATCAGAGGCCGTTCCTGTAAATGGAGATCTGTGTGTTTACATCAGTAAGTGGATTATGGCCGACCGGTTTTCCTCACATCAGTCCCTTAACTTATGCAGCATGAGGAGTTTTCACACTCATGAGCTCTCTCACAAAGAGAAGGGTGAAGGAAAAAAAACATATGAATCTACACAGTGAGGAGGATGATGGGCCCAGTAATCCAGTTAGTGTTGATCTGAACGCTTGATTCTCCTCAAATCACTCGACATCACAGCATTTGCAGGCTTCGAGATTCAGAAATTAACTTATTTCACACAGTATTTTCCCTCTGGTGCTGATAATAAAGGTCATTTTACTCTTATGAAGGCATATTGCAGTCTAACCATACAGCAACAGAAATATTGTAGCTTTCTTTCTGACTGCCAGTGCATAGCACATTTTCTGCTCTGTACTTTTAGTATCTCCTGTTCAGTCATGATACACAGGCACAGTTTAAGAATCTGGTAAAGTGTGTGAGGTTTGCCCCACATTGACGCACACAGGAAAACAAATATAAATTTCACAGGGTCAAGCTAGATTTAGTACCAACCAGAAATTGTGTTGTCTTTTTTTAACGTGTGCATGATTCTAAAATGAATTATATTCTACTGTACATCGCACTGCAATAAATTATCTGCTCCTAATGAAATGCAGCCGTTAAGCGAGTGAGAGAGAAAGGAGCTTAAAGGGTAAAACAGAGAAAAAAGGGGGATATTGACTTTCATATGCAGGTTTAAAATGGCTTCTGCCAAACTGAGAAGGGGAAGAGGCTCGCGTGTGTTTTTTTATTGAAGTGATTACACGAGCTGACAGTCCATTCTGTTGCTGGCCATCGCTGCTGTAGCCGCAGAGAAGAGAAATAATCCTTCTTGACAGCCAGTCCTGCAGTGATATGAGAATATTCTGGAGGATTCTCAGCTAATCATGGCCACTGTGTTAGGCAGACGCTCTGTGTGAGGCCTTTTTATGACACAGCTCCAAACATCACTGAGCACCAGGAGATGATGTTTACATCTTTTTCTACACAACTTTTCCTGTTTCCAAGGATTGGTTAGAGATCCAAAATATTTTCTCAAACTTGCTAAATATACATTTATAGTGTATATTGTGTGTTTTTTTTACACAGATAAATGTGTTTTTATCTAATACATGACCCACTTTAGCAATAATATTTTAACTTGCACTTATTGCAAAATCATATAATAACAAGTTAGCAGCTAATTTGATGCTTTGAAGTCAAATTCTGTACTTAAGTTGATTACAACATTTAATCTGTCGAGATGCTGTCACCTTTTAAAACAACTTTAAACAACCCATTCATGAGTTCAAATAATCCTGTATTAATGCACTCACACATTGTGTTACAGGCTGTTTCATTTTGAAGGGTATCTGTGTCCTTTAAAGTACAAATAATGACTAATAGCTGTTCCCTCAGCCTGTATGATTGACAGCCAATAGTAATTGAGCTCGATAGTGCGCCCCCTACTGACCCCAAGTGACTGACACGTCCTGAACCCAGGGTCAAGTTCCCAAAGTCAAAGATGTGCATTAGCATACTTCTCCGTCAGAGCAGAGAGCTAGAGGGGAGCGATGAATGGCTTCTTTCTCTGAGGTGTTTCATTATCTTCCGTCAGTAGAGTGGCCCACCTGTTCCTTCTCTCCAGGTGACACAACAAACCACTGGCAAACAGACGACAGACATATTAACCAAAGAACACCTGGAAAACTGAGAATTACCGCTGCCTCATCCTTCTACTTCTAAGCGTTGATATTAAACTCTTGCAATGTAAATAAGTTTTTATTTATTAATTTAAATAATGAATGCATTGCCATGTGCAAACACAGGCTCTGATTGCAGTGCAAGAAAAAAGGAAAAAAAATCTGTTAACCATCTTCAGCAAGCTGCAATTATTAGTGATGTGACAATGAGTCAATGGCATCATGACCTTTCCACTGCCTGGCTGGGCTTTTGCATCAAATAACGCTTTAGTCACGCATGGCTGCAGAAGATAGCATAAAAAGTTATCACGCAGCGGCGGCCATGACGCCTAATCAAAACCCTCTTTGTGTCAGCTTTAATCTGGCTCTCTCTAGAGCATCGGAACCGCATGTTCGCTCTTCCTTGTTTTTCCCTCACTTTTTTCATTCTCTCTCCCAAATGAATCGACACTGTTTGGGAGGAAAAAGCGAAATAGAGCTGCCGAGGAGAATTATACAAGAGCTGGGCTGTGTTGACAGCTGGAAAGTCGACCTTGTTCCCTGAAGCTCAATGTCAGCGGGAGAGGCCACTGCCTCAATCACGAGTAGACACTGTTGACAGCCCGCAGAAGTATTGATTTGGAACATATGAATGTCTGTTAAGCTGCTGTTACTGGATCAGAATTATATATAGGAGCTTAACAGACAATGTCAAGCCACTCTTTAATATTTTATAGTCGTGGAGATAAATATGAAGTTTTAAAGACTTCTAGTGTACATGTTAGCTGTATCATTTTTAACTTGGAAAGGTAGTTTTTACATGTATATTTTATTTGTATTGTTTATATATTTAATGTTTATTTATATTATTGATCCAACTCCAATTTTTTTTTTATTTTAGATTATGAAAATAAAGTAGAACGTCATCATAGTTTTATGTTTTACATCATAATGTCAGAAATTTTCTATTCAATGGTTATATTTGAGATATTTGAGAACTCCTAAGATTGTGTTTCATAGATTTACTGATTTATATTGTCATTAAAATGCCAAAGACAAAGTTAAGGGCTTGTCAGAACCATTAAAATCAAAATTTGAAGCTTTCATTTGGCTATCGTGTGTTTTTTGGAGTTTTCAAGGGAGGTTAGTGTTAGGGATTGGCTTTTTGTCTGGCACAGAGACAAATATGTCTCAAGACTGGTGATGGTTTGATTGCATTTAGTATGGGACAAAAGACCAGGCAGTCCATTGCTAACTTGACTGAACTTGGACCAGTCATAAACCAAGTGTGACCCATCCCTGCCCCTTTGCTTGAATTATTACTTGATCCAGGAATGAAACATAATTTATTGTGGTACTTGAGCCAATAATAAGCAAACATTGCCAGGTGGTGTGTTTTTGTTCAAGTAAAATGAAAAAAGAGGATTATCAATGTGGGTCAAATTTTCATTTTATCCAGATATAGTTTGAAGAGATGATAATTGTTTCATAAAACACAAGTTAAAAATACTTTTACAAATTACCTTAAAAAGACCATACCATGTAATATATATATCCATCCATCCATCCATCTTCATGTCGGCTTTATTCCCTTTCGGGGTCGCCACAGCGGAATGAACCGCCAACTCACTGGCATACAATTCACTTATACCGCATGTCTTTGGACTTGTGGGGAAACCGGAGCACCCGGAGAAAACCCACGCGATCACGGGGAGAACATGCAAACTCCACACAGAAATGCCACCTGCCCCAGCCGAGCCTAGAACCAGCGACCTTCTTGCTGTGAGACGACCGTGCTACCCACTGCGCCACCGTGACGCCCTGTAAAAAAAAAAAAAAAATATATATATATATATATATATATATATATATATATATATATATATATATATATATATATATAGACAAACAATATAATATTTGTTTAAGATAAATAAAGTTTTTCAAAATATATAAAATAGTTTAAAAGTGCCATGCTAGTCTAGAGGGTTGTCCCGGTGGCGCAGTGGGTAGCTTGATCGCCTCACATTAAGACAGTTGCTGGTTCGGCCTTGGCTTGGACAGTTGGTATTTTTGTGTAGAGTTTGCATGTTCTCCCAATGTTCCCCTAGGTTTCCAAAAGACATGCGGTACAGGTGAATTGGTTAAGCTATATTGGGTAAGCTAAATTGTCTGTAGCGTACGATGGGTGTGCCCCAGTGATGGATTGCAGCTGAAGGGCATCCGCTGAGTAAAACGTATGCTGGATAAGTTGGAAGTTCATTTCGCTATGACTTAATATTCTGCTGTCAGCTTAATTAAGGAACTAAGCTGAAACGAAAATTAAAGAATGGATGAATGCTAGTCTAGAGGTTTCCAACTTTTGTTCAAAATGCATTGAAAAAGGCATAGGACTTTTAAACTGTAAAATTGACTCATAATTGAAGTGCAGCTAATGTCAATATTAAGATTTTGTCTTTTTCAAACATATATTTACATTTAATTAAAAGGAATTTAATAGACCACTATGAAATTGAAAATGTTGTTAATCACATGCATATATTTTGCAGCAAGCAGCTTTATCATAACATCACAAGCATTAGTCATAAGGAAGAATGTGGTCTCTTTCTGAAGACAAAAGTGCTTCTCTGGATGGTTTTAAGGCAGACTAGATTAGCAGGGTCAGGCCTGGCTGTCTGGAGCAAGGTTCAGCTGTCTGATGGCTCACTTTAGCTGATGGATTCACAGAAAGTTCTGCTGAGCTGGTCACTAACGTCCAGCTAAAACATCTCTCAACACTTACTCACTGTCTTAAACACTCAGTGAACCAAAGCAGCACAAAAACAGTCCTTCTCAATCTCCTTACTTATATAATCTAGAAGTTCTCTCGCTCCTAAACACTCCTAAAAACAGTATATTTTCTCTTCTCTCTCTCTTTCTCTCTTTTCTCTCTTTCTCATTTCCATTTCTTTTTCCCTACTCCATGTCCTTGTCTGACACACGTACAGTCACACACTATCTCTGTGTCCCTGTGGCGAGAGCTGCAAGCTGCTGACAGTGTGGCCTTTTGTATGATGACACCGACTCAGTGCCTCTCAACACACTACTGTAAATAGAGAGGATGAGAGCTGCAGAAAAAGGCCGATTTTCTCAAGCGTTGCCCATGTTTATCCGCTTACATGGATGGACCAGTGATATTTATTCCATAGGTTTGCAGGCACAGTAGGTTTTGAATTCCACTGAAGTGAATTCATCATGGCTGGTTTGAGTCCTGCCTTCTTTTTGAACGGGAAGGTGTGCGTCTCTGCTGGTGTGCTGATGGAGATTGTGTAAGACAGAGGTGGGGGTGATATGTTCGCCTTAGGGTGCCCTGCTGGCTTTTTTTGAGCTTTTTGCCAGGACTGGACCTGCTCGCTTTACTGGTATGGTAAAGAGCTGTCTCCACAAATCAAACATGGCAGCATGAGTGCATCAAGGGAGAAAAAGAAAGCAAATGAAAAATGTAACAATGTTCAACGATGTACACAGAGAACTGTAACAATGTTCAACGATGTACACAGGTCAACATACTGTACCACAGAGAGCTACTGTATTCATCTTTGGAAAAAATCCTTGTAATTCATAGTTTGGTATGGTATTGCATTGCCACAATGTTGTTTCATGATATGTCCTATCCATTTGTCAATTCAATATATTTTATTCTATGTTCACAACCCTTTTGATGAGTAATGACTATGCAACAAGGGATTTGCAAACCCAACATGTTATATACAACTTATATTTACTTACTTGTACTGGTCACTATTTAAAGACTCTTTCATACATAAACATTAGTCAGCTCAAGTGCTGGGCTAGAAAGACACTCACCCAATCACGAGAGAACATTATAAAATCCACTCAGAAAGGCGTCCAAACTGGCTCTTGAACTAGGAAGTTATACAGACAGACTGACAGAGAAATGGTTGAAAGAAAGAAGAATGTCAAAAAGATAGACAGACACATAGATTGATTTTCTTTGCTCAAGAGAAATTCCTAATTTCATGGCGAATCCGTCTGTTTCATTCCATCTCCGTTGGTATTCTGACCTTGCCTCTGTCTGCAGCTAGTCAATAGATTTCAATGCCAATTTAGACTCTGTGCTGCAGCTCATTTTAAACCAATCAGCTCTTCCATTTATGAGCAGCATACAGCAAGCCGATATTAATATCTCTAGTCAGATCAGCATCAAACTGTCCGGCGCAGGTAATGGGACCTTATGTTAGCCCTCAAAGCAGGAGAAGAAGTCCATCTACATCCCTGCCTCAACTTTATTTCATTTCCACTTACAACTATTAAATCAAAGTCTGTCTTTAAGGGATCATTAAAGGAGTAAAAACGTTTGCAAAGAGTCTAAAAGCTGAGAGACTGTTTCCAATTTCTATTCAAATCAAATGTCTGTTGTGGAAGCCAGCTCTGTGCTGCTCCCTGTTGTTTGCTTTTGGGATTTCCTTTCTGCTTATTTGAGCTTTTCAGCTTGAATAACTCTGCTTAATCCATTTTAATCTCCATTACAAACACCTATCCACATTTAATAACTTTTCCACCCCCACACACACTCTCATACACACTACATTTCTTAGCTGAAATCTACTGTGAAAGGGTTCAGTGGTAAGCATTAGTTATCCAGGTAGGTGGGCTCCTGCCCTGTCCCTAGATAGGGAGCACCTGCTGGGCAAAAGCCGTGCTGTCAGCAGACCCCCCAAAGCTCCCACAGACTGTCCACGGCAGGTGAAGTGCTAGTGGTCCGCATAAATCAATAAAGCCATTCCCAATGGAAAGGTTAGGAGAGAGTGTTCCCATGCATAGAATCAACAAGCATCAATTGTCTGGAGTCTAGGTGGCTTGCTCAATTCATATATTTGAAAATGTAATATCATAAAACAGAAAAAACATGTTTAGATCACTGGGTTTAGGTTTTTTAATGCTTATCAGAAAAATGAGAGCATAAAAAATATATAAAAATCCAAACATCTCGTCATTACATGGTGAGCAGGAAGTGTAAACACATTTAGGGCTTGATACTTTGACCATATATATATATATATATATATATATATATATATATATATATATATATATATATATATATATATATGGCTATTTTTTTTTTAAACATAACAGAGTAATTTTTAAAAATGAACCTGATGGCATGTGTCTTGTTTATCAACATAAAATGTAATCGTTAAACATTAATATCCATAGTCATTTAATTCCACCATAATTGTACATTGAAAAGAAACAGAACAGTAAACTTAAGCTTGGTCACTAGAAGGAATCCTAAAATGGGAAAGCTCTGTTTGCATGATGGTTTAATCAAAAGAGCAGATTATTTCTTCATGGGATTTCTGGTGGATTGGAGAACACAAGGAGCCATACTGCTATGAACAGTTTGATTACAGTCATAATTTCTTCTTCTGGTGGAGAAGATAGATATTACAAATATGATAAGGGACAAATAACAGCCTTGAAAGATTCTTTACCAACGAGTCACTATGCAAATATTTACTAAATTATTGTAACTATTGTTGCAGACTTTAAAGGTGCGATACAGTTATTTCTATTTTGTTTCCTCTAACTCCATTTATACACATAACACAATTTATAAATACAACTGAAACTGTAATACTATTAAAATTATGAAAACTGTGTGTAATGTATACAGCATATGTGTTGTATTTACTGGTATTATACCACGGTCTGTCTGAATACTTAAATCTGATTGGCTGGTAGGTATATATATTTCAATATACCACACGTAGGGCCGGCTCGGTCAATTAACTCTATTTATCCTTACGTGACTTTACGAACTTTAATCAGTCCATTTGAGCTCATTAGACCGATAGTTTACAGACTTGCTCAACCTGGTTTTAGTGACTATATTACTTAGGTTGTGCGATAAAACATCCGCAAGAACACAAGCTAACGGAGACAATGAAGTGATGTGGTTAGTATACACTTATCTTGTATATTTCCGCATTAAAAACATACAAGGAGCTTCACATTTACCTTCGCCTGTTATTCATTTTTATTTATGTATTTTAGTTTATTCATGTAAATATCTTACTCTGAAGAAATCGTGGTCAAGTTTTAACTTCCTCTGAGGGTGATACATTAGCTTCATCAGTGTTACTTAACTAGATCAGTCAAAGGTTGAATGTGTTTGAGTTTGAGTCCGTCACTAAGTTCGAGTGTCTTTATTTACTCATAAATACAGATAAACATCGCGTTGGGTGTATGTAAGTGGAGCCTAAAATGGAAAGGGAATCGCGTGCACCGGCAACATGACATAGTCCTCTGATGCTAACATTATGATAAAGCTAACGTTTAACAATGTCTACAACAATGTCAAACAAACCATCAGAACAGCGTTCAGTTATTGCATGTTTGTCCCAGATCTCTTTTAAATGTCACAGATTTGATCACGAAACTGTTAAGAAGCTGGATTCAGCCTCGTCTCATCTATTCATAACGTTTAGTGTGTAAGCCATAACTTACATGGCTTACACGATAAATGTTATTTGTCTGTCAGTAGGGAGAAACAGTGAAACAGACACAAATGACCACTGTTCCGTTTCAGTTTGGTTATGTACTGCAGAGCAAATATTAATAATATCTTTATTAATCTTTATCTAATGGTATAAATGGCATAATCTATTTCAAACGGTGAGACATCACTGCATCAAAGTGCAGATGCACTACTTTTTCTCCATAATCAGAACAAGATTGACAGTAAAATCTTCATTTTTCACTCGTTTATTTCAGCTCTGATATTAATAATAACTTAAATATGCCAGTGTAGGCAAAGACAGTGGTATAAGCTGTTTTGCCTCCTGCGGTTCTTCGACTCCACGTTGTAATAGAAATTTTAAATCATTATAATGAGTATTAGTGATTATGAGTAGTAAATATCTATTTTGGCATTTCAGTATCATATTTAATGTGAGTTTAATGGTTTTGGCAGCCTGAGACGGAGGTGACTGGTGGAGTAGGTGGAGACTCTGGGCGATGGCCCTGTCCTTTCGGAGGGCAAAATTCAGGTGCACAGAGACTTTCTATCTCTTTTCGGCTTTCCTTCCTTCGCTACTTTACGAATAGCTCTTTCAGTTGCAATAGAGTACGATTTCAGTGTTTACTTAAATGAAAAGTGCAAAATAAATTTGCCGTCGTGCTGGTGTTCTGTACCCTGCCTGCAGAGTGATTTCTACAATAGAGAGGGAGTTTAATATTCCATAACAACGTAGTGGTTTAAAAATACATTATCCAATGTATATTTCTTGTATATTTTATGAAAGCTGATTAAATATGTAATTTCCGCTTATCTATATCATAAATTAAAATAATCTATATTCTACACATGTGGAATTGGAAATGCTGAAATATAACAACAGAGTTGTATATATTGGAAATTATACTTTAATTCCTGGTGAAAGTAGCCTGCCATGGCTGATTAATGTTAATATGTACCCTGAGGCGTGCCCAATTAGCTCTTATCTGATGTGTTTTTCCTGAAACTTGTTATAAAACATCACTTGCAAATATAAAAAAAAAATCTAACGATGTCCTTCTGGCTTTATCTCTGGGGGGATACTGGAGGGTACTAAGAATGCATAAACCTCATGGCCCATTTCTCATCATGTAGAGAAAGTCCACTTACTTTATTTAGCCCATCTCCATGGAGACCAGCTGGACAGAGGCAAAGTCAGACCGGACAGAGAGACTTACATCTTTCACATATACCTATCACTGGTCTCTTGCAGCTTATTTTTAGAACATAATTTAAAGTATTCCATCTAGCATTTTAAGTTTAATCACTTTAACTCTGAACATGTTTGTCTGTAGTGGTGGACAAAGGTTTGAGTGTTTAAGGAAAGAATCCTGTTAGCTCAATCAAGTTATCGTGACTTGATTTAATCAGCCTAGGAGCATTAAGTTAAAAAAATTGTGCGTCTTTATTTAGAGTTGTTTAACTCGCATGCAACAGAGGGTCATTTTGTAAAATGCTTCTAAACTGCATGGCTTACCTTCTCTACTGAGTGATTTGAGGTATGTTATGATCTTAATCTGGCTGATTGAAACCAATCTTCATCATATTCATAAGCAGTATCTTTGTTCATCCTGTAATTAATTGAACCTTTCACATAATCATATTTTGCCGTCAGTCATTCAGTCTGAATGTAAAATTGCAGAAAATGACAAGAATCTTATCTTTGAACTCTTAATTATTTCATCTCAGATGGTAGTCATTGTCTCCATATTATTAAAAGGGAGTCCAATGAAATCTGAGAATAAAAAGCCTCCATAAATGACTTAATTTAATTTAATAGTTTCTGATGAACTGACAAGTCTGTCCATTACTGCTTCTTCTTCTACCTTGGTTGCCTTGGTAACACCTTATACCTGCTGTTACCATGCTTACGCTGCTCAATGCAGATATGCCATTACCTCTGTCTTCTAGAACCGTTTGTCTTTTTTGTTTCTTTTCCTTCATAAAAATGCCATTCTAATCAGTAAGATCACAAAGTAACAGACATTAAAGAATGTTGATTATTTCATTTCAGCTGAATGCTGAAATGCTGGTGTATCTTATGATTTAGAAACTTTATCCCTGCTGATACGTGATTGGTTGATTTGCAATGTTTAAGCGTGGCTGAAACAATGTCTAATAATCAAACAATTCTAACAAAAATTTTAAACTATGATACATTAATTAACTTTTAGTATGATAAAAGTCTTCAGAAACATTTTATGTATTGTATCTAAATAATAATCAGTCGATCTAATACAATTTTGTAATTTCAATGTTTTTTTTCTATTTTGCGAATGTTGACTCTAACATTGACCTCAGTGTCAAAATATTTGCTAACACATACTTTCATTTATTGCTATTATTATGACTTTATTTAAATATACTGTAAATATTTCTGTTTTAGTTTTTGTGACTGTCAAAATGCAGTTGAAAAGTTGTAAAGTGACTGTGATCTTTTGTTTATGATGTGTGTCCGTTTCCATTTTGAAAGTGTAAAAAACAGCTTTCGTAAAAGATCAGATTCAATAAATAAAAAAATCATGTCTCAACAAAAATAGAAAAAAAAACCCAATGTAATTGTACAAAAATTATTGTAGTGGTACTTTCTTACTGAAAGCAGAGTGTAACTAGTATTTTAGATCTTTTTATTGAAAAACTAACAGAAAACATTACGCCGGACTAAAACCATTTGTGGAATTTGGACACTTGTAATTGTCTATTCATCCATAAAAATAAAAAAAAGCTGAATGGCTTGTAAATCCCATCCCAAATATTTCTTATTGCAGAACCTGAAGACCTGCTGCAAGGACATATTAGCCGGACAAGCTAAAAATAACAGATAATGAGAAAAAAAAAAATATATATATTACATTTCTGTTCTTTTTTTATGGTCACATTGTGAGACACAATTCACAAATATATGATCTCACTTTACTTTTTTAAAACACACTCTAATCAATTAACTGGCAAAAAGATATTTACTGTTTTACTAGAACAGCCCCGTCACACTCATAATCAAAAGCCTAGTTGTGGATACTATGCTCATTACTTTTCCCTTTGATATGGATTTTAAAGTTATGATCAGAGCATTAAACCGAGTCGGTTTGGTTTTCTAAATCTCCTCACATCCTTGAGGGTGGAAGTTTTCAGCTAGTTTCTCCAGTATTCTATTCCCTTTACCTCTCTTTTGTTACTTTATAATTGGTGAACTTTTGAAAAAAAACTGTTTTAATTACACATAGACCTTTCAGCAGAGATCGTGCCTCTGAGACATCTCCTTAAACTGCTTTTAAGGGATTACTGTGTGCTGTACTGAACTTTTCTTACATTTTGAATCTGACATGATTGTGATCTGATGATGCATCCACGTTGTCTTGTGTTATATGTATTACTTTTACCTGTTAAGATCCCCTTTAGGGTGAATGTTTTTTTTTTTTACAAAATAGCTCCTAAAGAAACATGTGCATTTTTTATTTAATTGTGTGTAATGTGCATCTTTTCATGAATGTTTTAAACTTATTATGTGTATATTTTTCTGCTATTGTATGAATTGCATTATATAATTCATGCACAAGACAATTCCAATCTTTACTTTTTTTTTTAAGTACAACTTCAAAATGCATGCCTCCGACCTACACACCACTCTTGGTTTTACAACATTACACATACATAATCTAAATATGCACGTGTTATTTTGAGAGCATTTTATTGCATATTTTCAAGAAAATAACTTCTGGGTTACTTTTAAGCATAGGTTTTAAAGTGAATGACTAAAGATGAAAGATGATGCTGTAAATAATTTCAAATAACCATATAATGTTTTTTGTAGAAACAAAGATAGGTCAGTGGTCAATAATAAGACAGTCGCATACAGTAATAGAGCTTTCACAGTTTGTTCTATAATCAACAGATAGTCTAAAGTAAATAATAGTAGAATAATTTTTGAAAGCCTGTTTTTAAACGAATACAAAACACCTGTCATGTTTCCCTACACATACTGCAGTCTCACATCCACACCGATCCCTGGGGCTAAGGGACACCCTAACAGCTCTTTCCAAACAAACACTCCTCCTCCTCTGTGGGGGTTTCTTGTGGGATTGAGAGTCAGAGTCAACGAGGAGGAGGAGAGATGGATGTAGGGGAAGAGGGATTCGACTCTGGAAAGAGTGATCTCATAAGCCTTTAGTGTATTGCGGTGCAGTCAGGTGAACATGCACAGTGCTAGGACACCTCTACTGATGATGACTAATGAGCTGCGGGGATTCTCCTTGTTTTGAAAATGACTTTTCCATGGAACTATATTTATATTATGAAAAAGCAACATGTGGCTGAGGGATTGATTACAAAATAATAATTATTTTTTATGGATTGGGAAGTCTAACCAATTCTGCTTAGTGCTCACAATTGATAGCTTTCTGTTAGCTCATATCCATACATTTCTTGAAAAAAAAAGGCCATGAAATACAAGTGAATATAAGCCAAGTAAGAAGTCATTTAGAGGGACCGAAAACACAGTAAGGTGAAGAGACTGTGAGTCAGGCTATGAATGGTATTGATCTATAAATCAGGGATTTGGTGGCAGTAGGAGAGCTCAAGGCACAAGTGTGCTTTTCCCCAGAGCTTTGTAGACAGAGCTCAGTATGAAGCCTAAGTATGCATCAATATGTGTTATGATACTTTATTTTTTTGTCTCTTAAAGTTAATTTAATGTGGAAGATGCATGATTTGTTAATTAACTCGTTAACTGCTTGCTCAACCAAACAGTCAACATCTCTTGAATCACTATATTTTAGGTCACTTTTAGTATTTGTCAAATCTAAAAAATGCCATGTCAAATGAAAAGCTGAATTTTTTAAGTGATACCTCAATGTTTAAGGTACTTTTTTCTTTACCATAGAATGCTTTATTAACCTTTTAGTTGTCATTGATATTTAAAAAATAATGGGATTTGAAAAAAAAGAAGATTGAGATTAGTGTTATAAAGAGCTAACAAATACAAACAAATATTATTTTTAATAGTCTTGATGTCGAAGTTAAAGGGTTAATGGAACAAAAAGGTTTTAAACTAAACCACTGATCCCAAACTAAACACAAAAAAATCAATTGAAAACATATTCAATCAGATTCAATTTTAATTTAACCTCTTTAATTGTAAATGTTTTCAAGCATAATGTTTTGCAATTGTGTATAAAAAACTTCACCTGATTCCTTATATTGAAAATCTCAAAACGTCAATGCAAACATAACTCCTGCCGATGCTAATCTATTTCATGTCGCTTAGAACACATATCTTACATGCTTGGTCCCTTTAGTCACGTCACTCATTGGCTTTGTGACGAGAGCAATGACAGCAGCTCTACACAGCAGCCTGTTCTTTAACTGATGTTGATGGAAATCCAATACTGGAATGGATCTCGGTAAACAGTTTGGGAATAACAAGTTCAAACAAAAGACTTTGATTCTTGGGTGTTGTGCTTCTAATCTGCTTCTCCACTGGCCAACACATTTGTTTAGAGAATGGATTGACTGGAACAAAGAGAGAATGCTCTGCTGATGAATGGGAAAGGCCCTTTATCCCATAGCTTTTCTGTTTCAACTTGACAAGGCTACTTTGGTCTAAATACCATTCCCGTTAGGAAAAGGCTGCTCTGTTCTTTTTTTTCTGCCTGGGATCATTGATCAATACCTTCGGATTACAGAGAGGATTACTGACAACAATGCTCTCCAATTTTGGTAATCTGTCTATTTTTCTTCCACTTTTAATTTTTTTAGGAAAACAATTACATGCATTGCAATTTGAGAACAAAGTAGAGGCACTCAACTTTCTGTTCACAGTGCACAACAATAGAACACAATCCTCTTCGGAATTAATATTTAATGATTTCGACTGGTTTTCTACAGTGAGAGTATCTTGCTGTTTTGTCTTTTTAGCTATGCTTCGCCTCGACTTTTACGCAAAATAAAGCGGAAGAGGTGAAATTTGAGGCATGTGAGGAACAGACTGTGAGAGAGATAATATGGAACCCTATATTCCGCTGTTTTATTTCAATATTTCATTTCCTGGTGCTGTGACATCCAAAAGGGAAAGGAAGCAGAAATGTTTAGATTGAGATTGTATCTGTTGGCTCAGGTGTCACTGGGGTGTAATGTTCAACCTCCGGAGGGAGTTTGAGACCCCTCACGAGCAGTCATTGACGCGCATCACCTCTCCCCTGATCCTTCATTAACGGATGATGCCTCGGTTGTAATGTTCTTGTTTTTGTGCATGTGTGTCATTAGAGAGATGTTTTGAGGCATTCATTTGTTCAGTTGTAAAGGTCAGCAGCAGATAATTTTTTTTTTTTTTAATGATTTATGTATATATACAAGTTGTTTTTTTCATTCAGTATTGAAAATCGAATGAAATTGTAACAAATAAACTATTATTTTTATTGCCATCTTTTTCCATTCATATTAATGTTGAAGATTTTATTACAACTTTCTAATATGTGAGTGCTAAACATTTCAGAAAATATAGAAATATAAATAACTAATGATGAATAGCAATTAGAGCTTATCTATGCTATATTAGTATTTGAACCAAAATCAGCTATTTGTGCATTATTGATAAAAATGCTGGTCAATAAATGAGTTATAATATTCAAAGTACCTGGGTTTTTTTTCTTGAGGGATTTTTAGTGTCTTGTTCCACACAAATTTGTTGGGCACAGTTTTCCATTTCTGTGATTGACAGCGCGGGTGTACAGACGGATAGGTGTGTTCCCTTGTTAATGGTGTCTGTTTTGTACCCTCAGCACAGTGTGTGTGTTTGAGAAATACATGATCCTTCTGAAACGTGCAGCAGAGGAGAGAGAGGCTATAAAAAAATCAACGAATAAAGAAGGTTAGAAGAGAAAGAGAGAGGGTATGTTGTCCCATGGGAATAGAAAACTGAATCAGAAGGGTAACCATGTGCAGCAGTTCTGTTCGCCAGCTGAATTTGCCTCAATACTGGGAACCAATAGAGCAAGGCAGAAAGGGAGGAAATGGTGAAACCAGAATCAGGGCAAAATGAGTTGAGTAGCATGTCAGTGAATGAACAGAGATTTGCTGTAACATAACCAATAACCTCACTGGTTACTGCACTAAAATGTAGAGTCACATCTTTTAAGACTGCAGCAAACCAACCAGCTCGTGTGCAGTTAATCTGAGTCACTTTTTCAAACTGCAGTGCCACAGTAAAAGCAGTCAGTGTTCGTTTGTTACCAATCCAAATAGATGTTTCCTTCACACAGTTTTTTGCATTGGATAGTTTATTTTAAAAAAATAAGATTCTTTGTAATAAGATTTCAAAGAATAAGATTCCTAGATAAAGCAGTTACAGAGAAATATAATGAACTTTTAATAAGTGCCTATTGTTTGTGACCTAACAAGGACCTTGACTGTTTTGTACAGTATCACTCCCAGTTGCAAAATGACAACCCCTTTTATATTCTTTTGTTTCGATCCCTGCTCGCTTTTTCCCAGAAGAGAGTGTGTGACTCAAAGATGGCGCATGTGTGTGAATCATGGCTATGAAATTGGCTGCTGAAAAAGCCTTTGTGCACTAATTAAGCTCTGCGAGCGCTAGCAAGTGTGTGTTGAGACAAAAGCATTTTTTGTTTTGACGTCAAGAGTCAGAAACGATTGAGTCATGGTCATGGAGGTTGTATAGATTGTTCTGATCTGAGTTTGATAAAAAGTTCTGTCGTCTCTTGGGTTTAATTGGTGAGATTAATTAGGTCTGTATGAAAGTAATTATTCATTGGGTATTGACATTTGTTTGTTCTTTAGTACTGTAATTGGGCAAGTCAGAGACAAATTGCCCTTTTGAGACCTCCAAAGACAGACCACAGTTAAACTTTTGGATTTGTTAAACAATTCTTAGATTGTATTGTAGTAATGCAGAAATTAAATCTGTTATAAAAACAATATGATTTTGCAGGGCAAATTAGTAGTCACTGTGACTAAAAAATATAGATGTTTAGTAGTGAAAGGTCAGCAAGAGACTCAGTAATTAATCATTGCAACAGCAAAAATAACAGATAAAAAACATTGATCTAGATAAATATTGGATATGAGATGGGATTATGATTGCTATTAACAACCAGATTTATTCATTAAAATCTTTAAGTTTTCATTTAGTGAGATTAAAAATATATATATTTTCTAAAACTGTACTGTGACTTGTAAACACATTGATCAGAAAGATGCCAAAACAGCAAATATTCTGTTGTTGTTACTTTCTTTTATGCAGTAACCTTGGGTGACTGTAGGCATAGTTGGGTGTTAACAAAGCTTCAACATTTGAGGAAAAACTTTCTTTAAAAGATTAATCCCAGCTTCTTGTTGAGCCACCACCTTGGCACCCAATGGTCATGTTATCTGTGATATCCTTTTACAAGAGTTGCGTTTGAGCTGAACCCTGAGCTGGAAAAGTTATAAATCTGTAGATCAGCTTTACAAAGCACTCATTCTGAGATGTTTGGATAGCTATGAACAAAGGTTAATGGGGTATTGCTGCCCCCTATAGCTCTTTTTCTACATTTTTGGCTGATCACATGTTAGTTTTGTT
This sequence comes from Danionella dracula, assembly GCA_900490495.1. Lineage (NCBI taxonomy): Eukaryota > Metazoa > Chordata > Actinopteri > Cypriniformes > Danionidae > Danionella > Danionella dracula. Next base: position 2,566,782 of record UELW01000578.1, read on the forward strand.
AACAAATTAGTTCCAGTTTGTAGAATACATATATATATATCTACATTGTACATTTTTTTTATTATTCAATATGTAAAATGTATCCTCTATGATTTATGAAGTTTAGATTTATGAATCAGTACTAGCATTTCAATTTCTCTGTATATTATTTATTTACTATTTATCTCATAAAGCAGAAGAACCATGCATGAATACATGTTACTCCCCTCATTTGACTCTGGCCAACCCTCAGAGAGCTGTTGAAATATCAGTTACTCAGTTCCCAGCTTTCTGAACATTCACTCCAAGCACTTTTTTTTGTGGACTTACAGTATGTTGTAGATGTAATGGTAATGTGGCAGTACTTTACATTTACTAGGTGGTAAACCTGGTCCTGCAAGAAAGGATTCACAGAACTATAGCATCAGTCATTGGCTGATGACACACACAGTCACACTGTTTGTCCTGCTACTTACAAAGGCCCTTTTTAAAGAAGGTTTTTAGTAGCAAAATAGTATAACAGTAGTACATGTATAGTCAATTATTAAAGGTATGCTTTTGTGTTCAGAAAGTTCAAAAAGTGATACTCATCCAAGGAAACCAAACTGTTTGTTCTATTCAAATCCATTGGAAGTTATATTAATTTTTCCTCATTGACAAACGTCACTATGCTGGCACTATGCTTGTTATCACAGAAACATTTAGTGGACAAACTGCTTTTCTTCAGACCTTATCATCCACCCATAAACACTTAACACTCTAAACCAGACTAATCCTAGCAACAAACTAGGTTATTTCCCTTCGGGCTTGGACATGATTTAGTGCTTTGCTTGTATCCTTCCATGTCACTTCTTCGCTAATGCTAATTCACCCGATTGCTCTCAGAATTACTTAGTCAATCTTATTGCCAGAGACAGACCCGTTAATTCCAATTCATTTCATTTCAATCTTCGGGGAGAGAGGTGAAAGTACGATATGTGAGAGAGGAAATAGACTTGCCCTTGCAAACTCTAGACTCTTAGGGCTCTTTGTCAGCACGCTCAGTCAGTTAGAGCTGATGAAGTATTCATAGGTCAAACAGGAAAGCTCGTTTGTGGGAGTGGTAGGAATCTGAATAAAAATGAGCGAAGCCTGACCAGAACCTCGTTTAAATGTGTACATGCTGCAGGGAGCAAGACGCTTACTGTTCGGTGTGTTAAAGCACTAAAATAAGGGAAGACTGATACACTAGATACTACTACAAACTGGAGTCAATCAACATGTGGGTGTCACTGAGGTGAGAAAAAGAACATCAGAAAAGTGAGATAACAAGTAAAAGAGAGAATCCGTAAAGGATGGCCTCAAGGCCATTAAAAAAAGAAAAAGAAAAAAAGGACGCTGACAATATATTTCCTCATTTGTTCTGAGATCAACACAATTTGCTGACCCCTGTAACAGCTAACACTATCTAATCCAGGGGAATATCAGGTCCTTATGAATAAATAAACAGATAAAACTGCCTCCATTATTACGCTTGATAGGTTTTACATCTCACATTCATTTTAGGCTGTCTGCAGTCTCTGTGCTACGGCTTTAAAAACTGTATTATCTTTTTTACCCAATGAAATAATTAAATATCGGAGGAGAAAGTCAGACATCTTGCTGGATGCCCGCTGTGGGGTCCTTCTGTCAGTGTGAAATATTGCTGATTGGAGCACACATGCAGAGGAAACGAGGGAGGAATGAATCAATCTTCACGGGGGTCCTAGAGTCATCTAACACTTTCCGTGTGAGGAGAGGGCTGAGGCACTGCACCGGAATTAAAAGGAATATGGATTCATGCAAAAGATACTATGCATAAAACAAGATTTATTCTGAATCTTTGTGTAACTTCTGTATTCATTTAAAAATTGCATCATACAGTTAGACTTGCTTTCATATCTTCTGTGGATTATTAATTGGGTTGTGCTAAAATTAGCTAAAACTACTTCACAAGTAAGAACAAAGGAGAACACTGTAAGAACACTGTTTAAACAAGCCAGATCTTAAAAATGCATACTTATGAAAGGGACCTGAGGTAACTTGGACCTATAATAGTTTTGGTCTTTTATCTTTTATTTTGTACACTGAAATTATATCTGACAATGTAAATCTTCCCAATATGAAGATTTACACTGCTGTAGATGATGTGTGTGGCCTCTAATCATTCAATCAGTCTCCTTCAACTAACCATCTTATTATAGTTATAACAAAGAAACTAAATAAAATATGTAAAAAAAAAATCCACTTATCACATTCACACGCTGTGCATTTGATGGACTGTTTAAGAGGTCACACCTGTGATAAGCTCTATTGCTGCATCTGTAACTCCCTCCTTTCCAAAACCCAGCTTGTGTTTTTTTCTTCTTCTTCTTCTTCAATATTGTCTGCTGATCAATAGTTCACCGTGATGAACACTAAGGTTATGTGATCACACACTCTCCATGCTTTATAAAGATCAATAAAAACAATAACCGTCCCCCATTCATGATCTCACCATGCTAAGTCCCCATCTGAGCCTTCTCATGGAGCTTTTCTATCAAAGCACTATTACCCATAGTGGGAGAGGGAGAGACCGAAAGAGAGGGAGAAAGTAAAAGAAGGAGAGAGAGAGAGAGAAATGCAATTTCACCCCTGACTACGGCAAGCCATAGAAGGAAACAGTTTACAGATGAAAGTAATTTCATTTCATTTGCTCTCCATAAAAAAGGGGCAATGCTGATATATTCTGGCAGACAGAAACCGAGCGGCGCAGCTGAGACAGAAATAGCTTCTCCTGACGGCGGATGAGACTCGCTGGCCTTCCTCAGTCTGACAATAAAGGCGAATGCTCACTGTTGTGCTGCGATCGAGGAAGGATGGCATTTAGAAGAGAAAGAGCAAATTTAAAAAGCATTCACTTGTAATGGTAGACAAATATTGACTTTTTAAGGGGAAGTGTCTGTGGCTTCTTTGAAAGATCTGGAGCGCTGGCCTTGGTCAATGGAGAGCAGGTGTAGCGAAGAATGCCAGGCTGCAGAATTACACCTGTCTGACCCTTACACTGATCGAGCCTTGACTGCTTGTGATGATGAGATTTGAACAACTGACCCGCATACTCGAAACCTACCTTTTGCTCTGCCCATGTGATTTTAAGGGCCATTTTTTTTTCAAGATAGGAACACAGTTTAATTAAAGGTTAGTTAAGGAACTACTGTTTGCATGTTTTAGCCTTTTCATTGAGAAGGTTCCTTTTTAGAATTACATCAAGGACCCCAACCTGAATGTCTATTGGTTTCCTTCCTTACCCAAACAAGATTTTTGTTAGATTAGCCTGTGCCAATAAACTAAGTCCTAGTGTGATTGGTGAGTGAATGTGATATTGCAATGAACTGCAGATTCTGTGACTTCACACACAGGTCGCAAGGAATTCATCTTTTTTCACCCATTACCCAGCAAGCAATCTGCCATTTAGAATCTATATTAGCCATGAGGTTTTTGCAAGGAAAATGTATAATATAACTTTCAATCACCTTTCACCAATTGCTCTCTCGTGACAAAAGTAACTCGTTCACTCACACTCTGAGGCATCAAGACATTTCCTGTGAAAAGAATCTACTAGGATATTTGTAGCCATCATTGATCGAAGCTAGCTGCAATACCCATGATTCATAGCTGTTTAAATGGGGAGTGTGGGAGTGTTCCACGATGTAAAAGAAGGTGCGAGCCATAGTAGAACCTAAGAGGAGATTTCAAGGACATGGCAGCATGTTTTCCATACAATCAGCAAGGGTTGAATAAGAGTAAGCTTTTTCCATCTCTTTCTGATAAAGAAAGAAGAAATGTAATTAGCAATTCAGATTACAAACTTTCAGACTGCTCTGTAATTCGTCTTCTTTTTAATCCTATACACATACCTATTTACATACACACATATAATGCACAGTGTGCTACACTTTCAGAATTGTAAATTACAGAAACTGCATATTAAAGTGCTACCATTATGATTTTGAAAGGTGTGCTGTTTGGCTTTGAGAGTCTCCAGCAGCAAGTTAACAGAGGTCACAGTTAACAGTTTCATTCTGCTATAATATACATTTGTATTTGCAGTTTTCCAAACGACTCCCAAATGTATCATCTTTGTTTGAAAACACCTCCTTTATGTGACGTTCCTCACAGCGTTTAAGATTTTGCCCCGACTCTGTGTTGAGTAGAGAATGCTCACAGCCTAAATAGGAAAAATCCAGTCAAACTTGATTGACTGGCTTTTGTCTTGTTTCAAGCCTTTTACTGGAGTTTCCAGTTGTTACCCTAATTCAGATAAAAAAAGTAAAAATCAAGAGTGACATATTTTAGTGACCACGGATGAGAAAGCATACCAAGCAGACTTATTCAATCAAATTTGTGTGTGTGCGTGCGTGCGTGCGTGTGTGTGTGTGCTTGCGTGCATGCGTGTGTGTGCGTGCGTTTTTCTTACTCAGGGTTCAAAGTTTTGTTTCTTGATTACTTTATTACACAACAAAATCAGTTGAAACCGCAAAAAATTTGAGATTACTGATTATCATATTGATCAAATGTACCATGCCTAAGGTTTAGCATTGTATGGTTGTTTTATTTCTCCCCCATATAAATATCCAATCGGAATTCTTAGTTAACTCTTAATCCACACTAGATATTTGGGAAGCTGCTTTAAAACATCTGCTAAAAAGTGCTAACTAACAACTGTTTGATTGATTGATTGATTGGTTGATTGATTGATTGATTGGTTGGTTGGTTGGTTGTTTGGTTGGTTCATTGATTGATTGATTGATTGATTGATTGATTGGTTGGTTGGTTGATTGATTGATTGATTGATTGATTGATTGATTGATTGATTGGTTGATTGATTGATTGATTGATTGATTGATTGATTGATTGATTGATTGATTGATTGATTGATTGATTGATTGATTGATTGATTGATTGATTGATTGATTGATCTTCAAGAACAAAGTCAATGAAGGGATACAGTTTTCCGGGTGTACATGCCAAAGTAGTGATATGATTATTTATAGGCAGGGGAGACAATGTTTGTATGTCTCAACATTTAAGAAAAAGATACTTTTGGACAGTGACTTGTTTCAGTGCCTCTGAGTCAAAGCTTTCTTTTTAAAGTATACAACTAGACATACTGTATGAAGTACCTTCAGATTTTAAACTGAATACTGAATACACATCAATTTCAGATGTGTGGAATAGTGCCTTTTTAAACAATACACAGGAAGTAGTATGACAGTGCCTTTTTAATAGATGTAATCATTTTGAATCTAAGCATTTTAGCTAATTTAATTCCAAAATCATTTCATTGAAAATAAAGTATTTGGGAACCTTTCAAATAGAACTGTTTTTTCATTTAGAAGAAAAACAGGTGAGTAACTTGTTTTAACTGATTGCTGTTTTACACATCTAAAATATTTTTATTTCTCTTGTTTCCATAAATGTATGTCATGTTTACTTTCCTTTAAATCTGTATTGTGTGTACTGTATGTCCAGGTTTGTGGTCGTGAATCAGTACAATGATTTGCCTAAGAAGACACATTTAGTGAACTGTTTGTGAATGTGTATGTGTGTGAGAGAGCTCCCTGTGATAGACGGCTTTAGTTCAGTCCTTGAGGGCAAAGCGACAAGGATTTATCTGTGTTGGTCTGATAGGCAGCATGTGAATCAGGCACCCATGTGCCATATTTATAGGGCAATTCAGTTTCATTATCACCTGCAGGGGAGACCAACGGGAATATTTTCTGCTTACCTTAGTTAACAGAAACTCAAAGAGAAGTTAGAGCTCCAAACCGCTATAGCAGTGCTTATGACATGTTAAACTTTTTTTTTACACATTCTCATCACATTCTTCTTAGTTTAAATATAATTTGCTTCAGGTCAGAGGTGTACCTTACAATGACTTACAATAAAGTGTTAAGACCAGAGAGAAGCTCTTGACTATTTCTCTTTTAACCATTGTGGAATGTTGAAAGAACATTCTGTGAGCGCTCTCTCACTCAAAATAAGTACCTATGTGCACCTGTCACATCTATGGCGCAAAGACGTCAATAAATCTGACCACTAATGCATGCAGGAAATTTCCAGCTTGTCTAATATTAATGATAGCTTGCTTGGCTTTGCTGTACTGTACACCTCTTCCAGACACTCTAAGTGGAAAAAGCTTTTTCAGCTAATGGTACGGTAATACAGAATCGAGCCCTTGCTGTCCCTCTCTGCCAGCATACTTTAGCACTGGAAAAAAAAGCCTTTAACCAGTGCTGACCCAAAAATGAAAGAGCAAAAAATAATAGAGTTGGCCTACAGATCACATATGGTGAAAATCACTTTACAGCTTTCTTTCCCGCTAAGTTTTTTCCACTTATCTTTAAATATGGTAATTTAGTGGTCAGAAATCATAGTTCGAAACAAAATCTTTTAAATAATTCAGTCAAAATCGTTTTTGATTTGTACGACCTGATGGTGAAACATGACATACATTTTGCTAATTACAATAATGAAATTTCATAGCATACAGCTATACTGTCACATCTTGTTCCTTCTGTTGTATTTTTTTTGTCCTTATAATAAGTTCTCACTCGTTGAAGCCTGGATTAATCAATTTAAATTTGGTAACTGTATAATGTTTGTTATGTCATCTCCACTGGCAACGTGTGTATATGCCACAAGTTGAATTTAATTTTCGATACAAAAAACTTGCTTTGAGTCCATAAAAAACAACAACTGAAATTCCATCAATGTTATAAGTTGTTCCATCAACTATAACCAATACACACATTTGTTGAAACATTTATAGGGTGTTTAGCGCTGTCCCTAGTGGCTAGCATCACAAAAGCAGTAAATGACTCCTACAGAGCTATCTTATAGTATAATATAATGGGTAGTATTGTCTTTTTACTGTGGGAGTTCAAGTTCAAGTGTAAAAACAGTTAATCAATTAAATTATTTGTAGAAATTGTTTAATTAAAAGTAAAAAAAGAAACATAAACATGGCACATTAAATTAAACATTATGGACAAAATGCTCACTGCCTATTTGACTTACAAATAATTGATACATGATTTAGTTACACCACCCATAGGCCATCTATTCTATTGCCATAAAAGCAAAATGTATTCAAGAATAGGTGAGATTCCATTTTGAATTGATGGATGGACAAGGAAAGGATGGAGAGAGAATGTGGGTTGATATTATGTTCCTTTTTAGGTTAAAGACTCCACACTTTTTTAATAAAATAATAAAATCTAGCAGCTAACATCCAAGTACATCAAAAATAAACATTAAATCTATATTTAGGTTAACTAATTCTAAGAACTTGGCAAAAGCGTAGACTCCTTTTCTGGGTCACATTTGCAGTCTTATTCTCCATATTCAATTTCTTTCTTTTATCAAGTCAGCATTTCCAGTTGTAAGAACGAATCCCTTTTTCTCCACGAGCTGGAAAATTGTTATAATGATCAGACTCTTGCGCTTGAGCTCTATTAATATTTCATTTGCCTAGAAAGATCACACAGAGAAAAATAAGGGAACCTTACAGTTTTGCTGTTAGCTGTTTCCTTTTTATATGATGTGCACAAATCATGAACAATTTTATACTTTCTATACTTTTTTAAGTCCTGCCACAGCACTTCCGTCCATCCATGCCATTTGATTCTGAAGAGACAGCCAAGTGATTCATCATAGAATAAGGGTAGAGTCACTTTTCATCATTCCTTTAATAATACTAATGCACTCGCACCCCCTCTAACAGAGTGTAGTACAATACAAGTCCTTAATGCCATACTCTAGATTAGCTGAGCCCTCGAGGAGGAGAGCAAATTAAGAGAGCACCTCTCTGTGTGTTCTCATGTTGGAAACATATATATTAAGATTACTTAAGTAATAGAGAAAATTACATTAGGAGGATTAATAGGAGTGAGGTTTAAATAAAATATGTTTTACACATCCAGTAGTGCATGTTTGCATTCATTGAACTCTCCTGTGATTGCAAGTTCCTTCTCTTTGATGGAGTAACATGAGAGTTTCCTCTACTTAATGGCTTTTCTTTGTCTTTAATTGGTAGGAGAAGATCTACCACAGTGGAGTCCCATTATACCTTCATCTATCTTTTTGTATTAATTTTTTGTTTTATTTTAGTAGCAGATTGACTAGGCTCAACTTGCCAGCATTTTCCTTTATGCTTCCATCGACTTCCAGTATTAGTTCTGAACAGGCTTGTTTTGGCACATCACTAAGGACGTGTCACCCCCCTAATAAGAGTTTACTGCTTTGGTTTATTGATCAGTTGATACAATTTCTATTATGACAAGCTGAGATAGACTTTGACGATGTAACAGACTGCATATTGTCTCTCCCCTAATGTAAGTCGCTTTGGACAAAAGCGTCTGCCAAATGCGTAAATGTAAATGAGTTATTTTAGAGATCTCAGCGATTGCCCAATCAGGGATGAACGGGAGGAAGAGTCAAGATTTTCTTTCCATCAGAAAAAAATGCTTCGGCTTCTCAGCATGATTTTAGAACCAGGTTCAAGAGGTTACTAAAATAGGTATCAAGTACAAAACTGCTACAAAACTGATCAGTGCAAAAGCGATATATGCAAAGTACATAAAGCAATGCATAAGAAAGGAAAGGAAAATGGGACATTTCATTAAACAAACTTAATTTGATCAAATTTGCAAAACAAATAAGTTATTTGTTTTAAGTCTTCTTATTCCAACATTCGAACACTAGCTTTTTATGTGAATAAAAATGTTTTGTTGCGCATATTGTTTTTTTTTTTTATTGCTGTAGTTTATTAATATTAAGTCAATGTGATATGATGTACATAACAATCATTAAAAAGTGTTACAGTGAACCCTACTTTGGTTTTTGAGAAGTGGATTTCAAGGATGTTTTGGTTGAAAGAGCATAGAGTGAGGAAAGAGTTTGCCATTCTGTGGGCGTCTCTTGGCCCGCAGTGATGCAGGGTCATGTTTAGACGCTAGCTTGAACATGGCTTTTGGTCAAGTGTTAGAGAGTTTACCAAGAATGTTTTATGGTTTGACCGAGATAGGCCTGCCCCAAAATATTCACTCTCCATGGCCCAGGGTGAATTATACACTGGCAGCTTGGGCTGTGTTGTAAATGTCAGTGAATGCGACAGACCAAGAGACAGCTAGAGCAGTCATGGATGAACAGCATATACTGCACACAGCACAGCTCTGCTTGCATTATGGTGGACATGTATAGCACTCAAAATAGAAGCTTTTACACACTTTTTGTATTTATTAAAAACTCAATGTGTTATGTCAAATCCATTTTTTGTGTTACACAATTAATGCACATTGCTGTTTACATATGGCATGAATTTTTATTCATCATTGTGCTAACAGGAGTTGGGTGACAATGTTAAGCGCTCTCGCTTTTCTGCTAAAGGAAAGACCCTTTTCACAAGCTTATCCTTTTGAATGCCGTGCTCTGCTGAATTCATCAAATGCTTTTTGCTGTCGTTTATTATGCTGTCATGACAAGTGATGCAGTGTGCTGCCAGGGAAATGGGACATATTTCCATATGACCTTGCATAATAGAATTCCACACGGGAGAACTTGGGGATAGTTTTATGGGCGAGAGATGATGGACTTTGTTGACTTTTTTCAGAGGTTTAAAAGAGCATGACGTCTAACAGTCAGAGAGCTATAGCTTGTGAGTACGAATGCATGTGAATTTGAAGAAAGAAGAATGTGTTAGTGGTGATGCTCCAGCTGTTAAGGTCTCTCTCATGGTTTCTCACTATAGTGAAGCTAGCATAGAACCGAGCGCCCTTAAATCTCCCCACGTTCTCTGCCAGCATGCTGTTGCCTAGTATACCCTGTCTGTCAGCCCTTGCTCTGATCTGCGCCTTTATCGCAGGAGGCACACAGGAAGATGAGCTTTTTCTCATCAGTTTTATCATCGTTAGGCTGTGTGAAGCCAGTGCTGTCGAGACAACCTGATGGCATGAAAGTTTGATGCAGAAAATATCCTGTAGGTGTTGAATTTTTAATGGCATGACAGCAGACAGACTTATCAGCACCCCCTTCTTTACCCTCTCACCATGCTCACAGCAAGAACTGTAAAGCCCTCTAGCTCTACAGCTATGTAAGAAAGAGGGGCTTTTTTTCATCGCTGCTAATGTTGTTGTTTTTTTCTGGGTTTTAAATGACTTCCCCATAGAGAGAAAAATAGACTAAAACTACTAAAACACTTTATTTTGATGGTAACTAAGTAATGAAAAATATCTGATCATGGAATTACGCTATTTTTCAAAAGTGACTGTCTTTACATTAGAGAGCTGATGATTTTTGTACTATGTTTAAGGTTTGTTTATTTACTTGTAAATGTTTTCCACTAGTTTAAAAAAAAATTGTAGGTTTTTGTAACAGCAGAATATTGTTCATCTGGAATAACTAACCCTAAACCTAACCCTAAAGGTTAACTTTAGTGCTTAACAAAAGCTAATGAACCTAATTAAGATCAAAAGCAAAAACTCTTATATTATTAAACATTCAAGAGGTACTCTCCATTTTACACAGTCTCCACGATGTCTGAAATGGACCATTATAGTCAAATGAAACCCAAAGCACATTGAGCCAACACATTCACACATTTAAGAGGTCATACCAGCTCTCTCGGGCTTTTGGGAAAACTGCTTCAGGCTTCTTGGCATTCACAAACAATCTCAGTGTTGGCTTTCGGTTCACCTTATAGCTGATTGATATTTAGAGATGTTTGTGGGGCCAAAACTGTTTGAACTGCAGCGTTCATAACAGACTCATCACACCCCCGGATCAATAGGGATAAATATTTCCCACAGCCCCACTGCTTGAGAATCAGTGTTGCACTATTAGGTGGGAATGAGCAAAAAATCAATCCGACTGAAAGAGAAAGGGAAAAAAATGTTTTAATGTTGGAAAAAATGGTGGAGGGCTTCCAGTGTGTACGATTCTAGCCAGTGGATGGTCAAAAGCTAAGTAATTACCTAATGTAACAACAGAAATCACTGTTCAAATGGCAGATACCGTTTATTAATAAGCATTTTTTTTAATACAACACATGTCACATTGTGATTTAAATAGAAAACTATTACTTTCTGAAAACTCGATCCACTAGAGTATTGCCAGCTCTAATTTTGTTGCCAAACCTTTAAGAATCCCAGTTAGTTCCAAACATTCATTCATTCATTCATCTTCATGTCGGCTTTATTCCCTTTCGGGGTCGCCACAGCGGAATGAACCGCCAACTCACTGGCATATGTTTTACGCAGCGGATGCCCTTCCCTGCCGCAACCCATCGCTGGGAAACATTCACACACACATTCACACTTTAACACTATGGGCAATTGTTCTTATTCAATTCACTTATTCCGCATGTCTTTGGACTTGTGGGGAAACCGGAGCACCCGGAGAATAGTTCCAAACAGTCACAGACAAACAGTTTGAATACACATGGACTTTGAGAATACCAGTGCAGAAGTGCAATTAACCACCCTAAATTTGTGAGACTTACTAGTTTAAAGTAGAATCCATAAGCCAGCAAGTCCATCTATCCCTGCTGTGTTCACTCCTTTTTTTTTTCAGCGCTACAACTTTATGTCTGCGTGTGCGTTTATGTGTGTGTAAGAGAGAGAGAGAGATTTAATTAAATCACTTTGCCAAGAGGAATCAGAGTCAAATGTGAGAAAGGGAAGTGGCAAGGTGCTTTGATCGTACTGCAGACATCCGGGCATAAACTCCCTTTGCTAGAGCATTTAATAAAGCATGCTCATTTTTTTGAGGAGCTTGAGTGTGAAAAGACGAAGAAAGTGTTTAATAATAAAAGCCGAGGTTTTAAGCCATTAGCTTAGCTGGCATTGAAAAGTTGGCCCACCCTTGAGCAGGGAGCTTTCAGATATTTAATGCCAGTAATAAAACATTCAATATACTGGGTAATGTAGGATTTAACCGATTCAAATCTTCACATTGAATATTATGCACAACCACTGTTGTTAGATTTAGTTTGTATTGTTTCCTTTTTCTTGATTTTACTCACCGCTTTAAGTCTATTTGCAACAAACCCCACAAAACTGTGGCAGTTCGTCAGGCTGTGTGTTTATTTTCGTTCTTTACTCTGGAAGTCCTCAGTACAGTAAACAGGCTATTGATATCTTAGTTCCAGCTCAGCAGAGAGCAGTGGTGACAATGCGCTGACACTGGCCTTGATTGAGCTCAAGCCAGCTGTGTTAAAACCGCAGAGACACAGCACTGGGCCACTTCATCTCTGATAACAGCTCACACCTGCACATGCCCACTGCACACTCACAGAGGAATTTGACACATGGACCCACATGCACAGACAGACAATAGTTGAGGGAGGGAGGGTTACATGCATGGTGACTGGCTTGGAAATTCATCACAGGGCCATAGTCACTCACTAGCCAACTGAAAAGTCATGAGCAAATCTAAACATGCAACGCCTTGCAAGTCACCATTGTGTCAGAATCCAACCTAGAGCTTTCAGGATAAAACCTTACTGTTATACTGTAAGATTGTAGAGTCCTGGATGGAAGGATGGAAGGATTGATGGATGGATGGAAGGATTGATGGATGGATGGATGGATGGATGGATGCATGATTAGATAGATAGATCCTCACTTATGTTATTCCATAGATAAAGCCTTCAAATTCTAAAACAAACCAAAATATTAAGGTAACACTAAATGAAGTTAATCGTTCACATAATTGGCTAATAACTGACCATCCAATGATATGGTCCCATCCAGGCAATATTTTCGGTATATAAGACATGACCTAAGGGCAACATCAACAGGTGCAAGCTATCCTTCCTTCCACCCCTTCACCACTTTAGGGGGCAATCTCCAGGCCCAGGTTCCACTCCTGGTCCTGGACTCACTTGGACAGCTCTTTAAGTACGCTTCTCTTTTGAAAATACAATGAGTAAAATATCCATTAAAAAAATAAATGCATAAGTTCTGCATATGTTAAGGCTGATGGAGTGAAGAAAAGAAAAGAAAAGGAGAAATTCATTTTAGTTTAATTTCTGATTAAAATGTAATTATAAGTAAATGTATTGAAACGTTTTTTAAGGGAAAAACATCTTGAGGGATGAATATGCTTAAAAGCACTTGGTGTTTTTGTGAATGTTAAATGTCACTCTTTAACATCATGGGACCACATAAATGAATTTAAGCCTTTAGTCTGAGTGAAACAAGTACTGCTTGGAGCTCGATAATGGAATTTTGCTATTACTTAGAAACTAAGTTAGTGTCGGCTTTAATGTGCCACCTTTCCTGCTCAATCAAGTTAAAGCTTGTCTATATAAAAGCCTCTTTATGCGAGATTGATGCTTTTTTGGAGGAGTACTAAATTGCCAACTTACCCACAGCGATATTCATTTTCTTAAAAAAATGTTCTGCTTCATTCTCAGTATTTCAGCAGAAATGCTCTGGACATTACATTAGGTTGCCACTGCCCATATTTTAGTTTCTCTAATTCCTTTTTTTTTACCTTAACGTTGTTTTTAAGCACAAAGTTTAAAACATGAAACACGTTTGCAAAGCACTCACAGAAAACAATCATTAATGAAAACCGTACCAAACCAAAGGTTACCTAGACTTAGAACTTATTTTTTTCTGAAATTTCACTTGACTCTTCATCGACACCTTAAGGCTTAACCACCTTGGAAAAAAAGAATCGGCCTAGAAGGGCAAAACCTTCCAGTGTTTGAGATCTGGAGCAGCTATCGAGACCCTCTCTACCTCCTATTTGCTTAATTAGCCTATAACACCCCTTGGCATACTTGGAATTAAACATGATGACTCATTCTGGTATATGTCTCAGACAAGTTGTGTTTACTCTGGATAGGTTGACTTACAGAGGCTATGAGTCATGTCTGCAGGGACGGTTTGAGTAGTGCACAGTAGTTGATGTCCAATTTTATAACAGATAAATTTCACAGGTGAAAAGATTCTGGATTGAGTTTGGAACTGATCCTTTTTGTGATTGTTTCATGTTGTTTATTCAATGTAAATAATTCAGAGATGAGTGTCTCACTGCTTGGACTCCTTTGTTTTTAAAATGCATAGCAATTACAAAACAGTTCAGATTTTTTAGTTTTTTGTTTATTTCCTGACAGTTTTTTAATTGAAACATTTTGACATGACTGAAAATGACACCAGAACTGTAGAATAGCATGTTCTTACACAGTACTAAAAATATGATATTATAAATATACATACATATTTTTATACCACATTGCACCAAAAGATGCACATATATCTGATAGCAACATATTTGTTCACCATCTCCATTTACTTCAATATTAAAATAATTAAGAAACATCCAGCTTACTAGATTTTGTCTTCCAGTGTCTTAGTCTTTGATATTCCTTTTCATTCACTCTTCCACTCTTCCATCAATATGTGTATGAGAGCGAGGGAAAGAAAGAGACAGAGCTATTCCATCCTCTTCTTGCTTCCCTCTGTGGTAAGTGGAGCAAAGCATACACTAGCCGGTTTGTGGGATTTAATTGAAATTGTATTTTGACAAATACACATTTAATGGTGTAAAATAGCCTATTGTGTGTATGTGTCTGGGAACGAGCGATAAGGCTCTCAGTTCTGAGCCAATGAGACAGAGTCTAAAAACTAGCAGTGAACAGAAAAATAATTAAATAAAATACATGCACGCACACCAACACAGCCAAGAACACTGTCTCATGTGAGATTGTAATCCGTGTCCGTCCTGTACTTTCTACGGTTTCTGTCTGTCTTGGCACTGGGTATGTGTAGCCAAACCTTCTCTGTCCTCGGTATTTTATTTTCCAACCTTTCATTTAGATACTTTCTGGAATTCAGAAGCATCTACTTGATGTGTTGTTTTTTCTTGTTTTTGTTATAAGGCATGCCAGAACTGTGAAGCAGGATAAAATTGAGCACACATCTGTTTTAAATCAGGAAAACAAGTGTCAGCTCCACCTCTCCTTCTTTCTTCTGATAACAGGGAGAAAAAGAGAATAAAGATGCTAAGGAGAGTGAGTTTGGAATTGGCAGTGAGATAGTCAGCAGAATGTAATTGTTGAAGTTAATCTCTTCTCAATTAATCTTCTGCTGAGAACTCTAACTGTCAACTAATTATTTCCCCAAGTGCTTTTAGCACCATAAGGGGCCACCTATACCTGTCCAACACTCGTGAGGATAGAAGTAGACAGGAATCCAGAGCTAATAAGAGCATTTTGTGCAAGCGTTGCATTACTATTTTGTCACAAAAATATATCCAGAAAGATCCAGAAAAAAAAAACATTTACAACATAATATACACGGTGTATATATAGAAATGCAGATGCAGATAAATGTAAATATTAGGCCTTAGGAACAGCTTGTTTCCTTCTGCTATTGGACTGTTAAACTGCAACTAACCTCTCCGCTCTGCACTTCCAAGTCACTTTAGCCCAGTCTTTGTTTTTAATGTATTGTTTTCCAGTATACCTGATAAGTATTTGCAATTACTCTTCGGTTGCACTACTTACCAACACTTATGTTTCTGCTTATTCTATGTCACAATTATATCTTCATTGTTACCGCTTTATCTAGTTTCAGATTAATTAATTTTTATCACTTTACATATATCTATATAGCCTTACAGTGTTCTTAAGTTAGAGCTTTATTTATTCCGATTCATTGCGCTACTTATTACAGCACATATTTTTTTCTCATTTCTATCTTTTTTTTGTATTCACTTACGTGTTATGTTTATGTCTCTGTATGCACTAATTCACCAAAACTAATTCCTAACAATATGGAAACATCATTATTTGGCAATAAACTTGATTCTGATTCTGATATAGTCTAAGCATTTGTATTTAATTATATTGTTTTACCAAATTCCTTCATTCCATATTATTCTTAAGAGGATAAAAAGAATTGGGTGTTTTGAAGGGCTGCTGTTTTTTGTTTTTGTTTTTTTTCTACAGGGTCTATTGCACTGGTCACAAGCTCACAATTTAAATTGATATTACTTCTTCTTGTGCACAGCATATTTTTAGAACCAATCACAGATAATGCATAACGTGCATGTTTTTAGACTCAGGAAAACAGGATGTGGGAAACTTGAAGTCTGATTACAAGTTAAAACTAATACGAGGTGGGAATGGGGTACCAAATCATGAGTATAATCTCTACATCTCAAACCTATTCTCTATCTATACATTAAATTAAAATAATCTTTTCAAGATATAAAAAGATAAAACAACTAATCCTAACAAATTCTGCATTAGAGTGTTTTGTTATAAATATAAATAATTGTGTTGAGCACTGGAGTAAATGAATAGAAGCTGATTTCATAAATGATTCACGAAAAATGTGGATTTTTATTCTGTGTTTTATGTTGATACTGTCTAAAAGCTGTCTCTCTTATGTTGACTTTGCAAATAAATTGTTAAATTATTGTATTATTAGTGTTGGGTAAGAGCATGTGGGCCGCGATGTAGAGACATGGACAAACAGAGACAAGAGTGAAAGAACAGGAAATAAAGACAGCCATCAGTAAAGTGCACCTCATTGCACAGTGTCTGACAAGCTTTTGCTTCGGCTGCTGTGTTACTGTACACTCTGTTGTTCTGGCTCAGTGATGCAGCACAGTTGAAAGCATATGTGAATAGTGCTAAGCTTATTGAAGCAAACCAGGTCAACAACAGCAGCTTCTTGAAGCTCCACTGCTTCATTTTCACACACACACGCACTGTGCACCCATACCCCTACATACATTCAGTAACTTGTTTCCTTGGTTTTAACTTACAGTAACTTCTTTTATTTCTCAGACAATCCAATCAGACAGTCATATGATGTCTATTTAAAGGGGATTTCCCTGAAAAGCACTCAACATAAGGTAACTTTGCTCAAAATATAAACTTATAATAATTTAGCACACATGTTTAAAATGTTCATATTTGATTACTGATAAATCCAAGACATTTGCATTCAAAAATAAAGCTGAACGTGATATCACAACATAACAATACTTTTAAACATTTACTCATGATCAGTAATTATTAGGGTGAGGATGCTTTTGATTGTATCCATTCTCCCTCTTTGGAAATGGCAGGGATACACAGGTCACTAATCCTTTTTATGAAAATTTGAATATTTATGAACCATTGTATTGAATCTTCACCTTCTAAAGTTTGAAGTGTTATTTTTTACATTTTTATGGACTCCTTTGTACTAAATTTCTTGCAATTTTTACTCGTTTGTTTTTTTAATTAGTAGTAGGCTTGTGTCGCTGTTGAACGTATTAGCTACTCATTTCATTTTTATTTGTATTGTTGTAGTAATCTTGAAAAAATAAGTGATCAGTATTTTTTCAGTGACCGACTATATTTTTGTACCTGCATCTACATTACAGCATCACCTGAAGGTAGCAGTGGATTGTAGATATGATATATTGAGTCTAGATGTACACATTGTGACCAGGAACAGAGAAAGTGACATAGAGAACATTAGATCAGCAGACTAATGAGTCTGCGAGGATGGCCCAGCCTTATTGAATCAAATGGACAGTATTAACTCGAGGGAAACAAACAGTCTTTCTTATTTTTCTTTCCCACAATATACTAGCCTTTATCAGAGGTGTCTGGAGGAAAGAACAAACTTCTCCTTTGCGTCAACTCCCACTAATGAAAAAATTGAACTCGTGAGCTGCTAGTGTACAAAGACTAGATCATGTGTAAAAATAGAGTTTATATCTTGCTGAGATAAAAGAGATAATGTGTGCTGCCTGTTATTCCTTTTGTAGACAAGGGTTAAATATAAAAATTAATGAATAAAAAAGCAAAACAAAAATGGAAATAAATCAAAATTCCACACTCTATGCAACAATTTTTAATGAATAAAGTGGCTGCACAATGACATCTTTATACCTCGCAAAATGTTAATGATAATGAAAACAAAAAACAGCTTTACAGTAACAGTGACAGTAACAAACGAATTCTCATCACATCCATAAAGCATATGTGAGTTCAGAACAATGAATATCTTATTGATGCTGGCAGTATGTGCATCATTAAATGAACATAAACATTTGAATTCATATTATTGTGATTTTTTTTTTAATTGCTGGTGCTTTTTTTCACAATTTGAATACTCATGAATACTCATGTTCACATGTGCATAAACACATGTACTAGGCTCCACTCTCTAAATATCAAACATCTGCAGGATAATCCTCTGGATTTCAGAGCATCCCCTGTTCTTGTGTCTTTCGCAGACACACATAGAGCCTGTACCGAGGGGTCAGGCACGCTGGCTGGCAGTTTTGTTTTGGCAGAGTCTTCCATCCGGAAAACAGAGAGCAAAGGAGCAGCTTCTTGCTCAGCTGGCCTCTAAGGTGCAGGGCTTAACTTGCAGCAGATGAAAAAAAACACACAAAAAATACAAGAACCACAAATCAGTTCACATGCAAACACATTTGAACATGCTAGAAAAGAGAGCCATTAAGCCCTAAACAGCATGCCAAAACACACATGCTGCTACTCAAACATATATTACAGAATTCTCATCTCCTTGTCAATTAGCTGAACCTCTGGCCCATTTACAGCTTTCCAGAACCCTGCCATCAACCTCACAACAGCAGAGCTCCAACTGCGCCAGGGAATCCACTTTTGTCCACACGTAATTAACTCACAGAATAGCTTTGAGAGCCATATCTTCCACCCCTCTTCCTGTCGTTCCCCTGATCTCTCGTTTCCAAACCCACTGTCAGAGGAAAGTGGATGTTTCTTTTGAGCTATTCAAAAAGACTGGCTTCATAAAATGGCTGGCATTATACTCAGATCCCCCATTGGCAAAAAAAGCCCACTACAAGAAGTGACAGTTAGCTTGCCACAGAGCCGTTTCTGGCATCTCTACTGCCGGACGATGCTTACTCTGCCCTGGGCTAAAGGAGAGAATGTGGCCTCTTTTGTTTGCTATCTCCAAAGACATACTTTTAAATTACTTTTAAAAGGAGTGGATAATATAAAAGGCTTGCACACAGGAAATAATTTTTGGTTTTGGGGAGAATGGGAATACCATTCTTCTGTTATTTTTTTGGATACTGACAATTTTATAATTATTCAACCCTAAAGTAGCTTAAGTTAGGTTATATTGTACTTAATGTTAGCTGTTTAGCTAACATTGTTTAGGAAGTGTTCAACACTATGTAGGCGCCTATTCAAATATTCTGAATCATAAGATTCCAGTTTGATCTATTTTCTCTTGTAAGTTGTTCATTTAACTGAAACAAGGTGGAGACAGAGCTGTCCTAGCATTATTATTGAATTCATCTCAGTACATGTTTGACCTGTTTCTGCCCCCATCTAAACGTTTTGAATTATTACTCCTTCAGAGTGCGTCTTTAGATGACATCTTAAATGGTCTCCATCTTACCTCTATAATGAGCTGGAAGAGAGACAGGGATTGTACAAATCACAATTACATGCTGTTATATTACATTAACTGGAGCCTAAAATCAGACCGTGTTCTATTCCGTTCTGCAATGAGATTACTGGACTAAACAGGCTTCTTTGAAGTGGACCAAAATAGGTGTACAATTTAGAAAGAAAGAGAGAGGGAGTGAGAGAGAGAGAGAGAGGGAGACATTAGATTCAATAGAATTTAAAGAGGCTAAACATTTTTCCTACTTATGTTTGGTTCCATTAAAATGTTAAAGGGAACCTTGTGTTCAGCTATTTCAACTTGTTTGATAAAGTGTGAACAATGCTTAAACTCTGTGTACACAATCTTATATATATATTTTTTTTTTAATCAAGATGAGACCTTTTAGGATCGCTAAAAGTTAAAGGTTAAAAAAAGCATTATGTTAAAAGTCTGCCACAGTTAAATTCTAACAACGATACTAAGACTCAAAGATCATTATGTTGGCTATGATGTCAAAGTCATGTGATGGATATTGACTTCAAAATACATTTTGCTCATTAGTCGAAGGATTCACAAAATCTGTCTTCTTGCAGCTACACTTCTTTTTACAAGAATTTAAATATTTTGTTAAAAACAACACAAAATTGTCTTTAAACATCATTTTGGTGCTCAGTTGCAGGGTTCAAATCAGTTACAAATAAATTGTAACTGGTTTTGGGTGGAAGACCAAATAAGAAGCAGAGAAGCTAGTAACATGTATGAACAAATCCCAATTAATTGCATTTTAACGTGAATTTTAAGGATGCATTTCAAGTACACACATCCAAACTAAGTTTGTATAATTCCTTTGTTTTTGTGAGCAGCCAAGACAAAGCTGAAGATTTTAGCTCTGCAATAGTAAAACAGAAGCTTTGCCTCTAGTAATAGGCTGCATGGCAGAGGTGTGAGAGGAGCGCTAATGAAGAATCACTCTCACACACGCAGCTAACTCTTTTATTGTTTTTCACTTGAGGAAACGGAGGCTGGTGTCGGCACAGTAAGGGATAGATGAAACGCCAATGCATGGCCATGAGGGGCCTGAGCGGTCTGCGCGCCAGGCATTGGAATTGTGAATCTGGAGAAATGAGCTAGTTCATGGTCTGTGAGGCTGATTGGCATGAAAAGTGCATCAGCAGAACTGAACACAAGCATCTAAATTGGCTGGTCTTTGGGGATATAATTTAGACTGATGGACGGAAGCCAGAAAACTTTTTTTATAATGATTTCTTTTCTTGCTAACTTTTGAAAATTATTTTTGTGGATAAAACGCATTTTTGAAAAGAGACTACAGGGACCATGTGTTTTGAAAACATGTTGGGGTTTTGACCTAAATTTCTAAATGTGAATATCAAATATAATCCTTTTTTTACAAAACCTCAACTCAATTATTTGAAAAGAGAAGCAAAAGAAGCTAACATTTTCTTTACAGGGGTAAATAACCTGTTATCATTCTTCATTGAACACATTAACTGCCTTACAATTGCGTCAATGTCAATCAATTGTGTGATCCCTGTCTGAAGCATTAACATTGTATGGGCAGATCGACATCCTGCGGATTGTAGCTTACACACTCATCTTTGTTATTAGTACTATTGAGGTTCTGTCGCTTGACGGAGTGGTCATTGGTGCATGACAGAGCTTTGTGGACCAAACGCACATCGACACCTTTCCCTTGACACTGGGCAGCAGCTCGATCGTATACAGCCTGATAATAGTTCATGTGAATTAGCACTAGACTCGTTCTGTGTGCAGGTGTCTTGGCTGACCTTTTCTAACTCTTACTAGCCCACACTATGACCACACCACAGTTACCACCACTAAAGTAGTATTATGGTCTGCCCTTGAGGTCACCTAAGATCTTTGAGGAGTTCTTGAAGTCAGTGAAGAGAATGAACAATACTGTTGGTATTATTTTCTTGAGAAGAGTCTCCTAAATATTTAAGAGGCAGTCACAGGAGTTTTTGAATATTAGTTTTGGGTATGGCACTCATCCTCTTTTTAGAATTGATTTGTATATTCCTACAGATGCTAATCATGTTTGTAGCCATTGACCTATTTTTTCATTGCATTGAAGACTTTTGAGTATGTAATCCAATGATTACTAAGTAGCTGCAATGCATCTTGTGTTTGCTTTGTGATATCTTTTCCTAAATTGATTGATATTTTTAAGCAAGGAAACCGAACAGTGATTTTATCCTATTTTTTTCTTTACAGGAGAAAAAGAACATTAAAAGTAAGCCATGATTAAGCCAAATTTTGCTCTTCAACAAAAAGCAGCATGCTTTTTTTTTGTTTTTTTTTTTTTTTTAGATTTGCACTCACCCTCTCTTGCTTGTGCCATACCTCACGTTTGGTCATAACCGACCATCTTTAACACTGCAGATTTGTGCTGTTGCATCAAAGTTTAGGGATTCTAGTGTTTGTGTTCCAGCTTAGAAAAACTCACTTCTGCTATATTTCTGTATAGACTATTTGCACATCCAATGGGTATATGCTTTCTTGTCAATTGTTTAATAGCATAAACAGACTGTGTTTGTTCAGAAGGCATTCTGAATGTTAAGAGAAGTTAAGCGTATTTGTGGCTTTGAATACAAACTAGGGTTTCTTCTCTCAGTCTGGAAAAACAAAGCATTTGCTCAGATGTTTGACAGTTAGAACATCATGAAAGAAGCTCCCGTAATCATTTAAACTTACACATGTTTCCAAAAGGATAGTAAAGGCTCTAATATGATCGATACTGAAGATGTTTCTTCAGGACAAGGAGGATTAAACAAGAAGCCCTCTCTTGTGTACATGTTTCTAAATTTAAAAGCTTTTGTGCAGTTAGCTTGTTTGTTGAAAAACAGCACATACACTTTCAGGCGTAAAAACTCATCAGTCACACACATTAGAGATGGATTCAGGCCATTAGTTGAGGAGTAACAGAACAGAAGAATTGCCCCACGTTTTCAAAGCATGGAGTTTATTTTTAGAGCTAGCTCACATTTTCTCTTATTTTGTTTCATTTATGTTTTAGCTTTAAGTGTTGTAGTTTTTGTATGTATGTTTCAGTTATTTTTTCTGTTGGGTGGTATATGTGGAGCATGAAGTTGAAGTAAAAATAAAACAAAATCCACAATGTTGACTGTTCTTACTAATTTCATGAGACACATACCACTTTATTTATTGTATTATTATTTTTAAAGGCATAACGTATTGATTGAATTTCTATTTGTTTAAAAGTAAGCATCGATGAAATAACATCTCAATTTTTTTCTGTTTCCCCAGACTCTCGCCCCCTGCCTGACGTAGCAATGACGGGGAAATGTACGCGGGAGTGCGATGAATATGGCCACTCGGATGCCTGCTGGATGCCTGTGCGCACCTCACCTGAGCGCAGGTCTAAGGCCACCCCTCCCAAACTCTCCACCTTCATGACCTCCCCTGGGGGCAGCATTGCTGAGCACCCCAGCACCCAGGAGACCCTCGGCGTCGCCAATGGAGACCCCTCGCATCTGTTGGGTGATCGCAACCGCAATCTCCTCAACAAGAAGATGGCTTCCTCCTCCTCATCCTACGATACATTCGCTTCAGCTGGCTTTTCTGGCAACGAGGAAATATCTCGCCCTATCGAAGAGATTCCACTTGCGCCAACAGGAGAATACAAGCCAGTGCAATGTGGAACTTTGACCCGGCGCGAAGTTTACCTGTGAATGAACCAAACCAATGTTCATAGACGCTGTCAGCGAACCAAACCGTGAAACAAAACCATCTTGGACTTTCATCAGGCTGCAGACGCAACAAACTGATTTAGAGTAAAAACCATGGAATTACATGTTGTAAATGTGTGTGAAGGATGAGGCGCAGGAGTGGGAGTGTTCAAGGTGGAGAGGAGGGAGGCCAAGACATCTGTACTACTTTGCTGCTAGTGCATCGGGCCCCGTGAACTTCTCCAAAGTGCTACCTGGTTTCTCTAGAGCTCTTTATAAACATGCATGCATCATTTTCTCCCTTATCCGTGTGTGCCGATTGAAATGGATCTGATGGACTTTAGCATTTTGTCTTTAAAAGACAAGCTCTGTCTTTTATTTTTCCAATGAGTGTTTTATGTGGATGTGATGTCCATATGCAATCAGTCAAAAGACTGAACGTCTACTCTGGATGACTTATTAACAAAGAAGAGTCCACAAGTAAAAATCGTCTAGACTCTTGTTGATGCTTTGACTAGATGATGCTCTTTGCATCATCTTTGACTTTTTGGGTTTGCTCGAATGGCGCAAGTGAACACCCTGCACGCTGTAAATGATGAACTTACAGTGCAAGAAGCAAGTTTACCTGTGTGCCTATCAACCTCATATACACATGGAGGACAACAAGCATTCACTAATGCATGTTTTTTGTTGTGTGGGTGAAGTATTGTACATGTATATATAGATATATAAATACTGTAAACATACTCTGGACACACATCAAAATCATGTATCAATTGAAGGAGGTACATTCCTTATCAGTTACTCACCTCAGAGTTTGTTACCTATCTTTTTCTAGATCTGTGAAACTATGCTGATGTTCGTTTTTCCAAGCTCAAACCCTTGCAAACACACAATCAACAGATCCTTGGAAGCCAGCGGAACATTAAGCGGATGGGTTAATGTGGTGAATTTATCAAGTAATATCGCCCAGATGAGGAGCTTGGGCTGGCCCTGTGTAACATTCCTAGAATGAATGTTAAATAGAGCAATAAAATCATTTTTCAGATTCAACTTCATGCATTTGAAAAGAGTACCTAGAACGAGGACTCACATCCCTTGTGTAGCAGTCAAAGTGAGCTCAATTTTTGTACAATCACATTCAAAATTCAGACGCAACTGGAGACAAATGAAACAGTGCCGCTGTATAACCAAAGTATTGGGAACAACATGATGTGATTTCTCAAAGAGGTGGAAAGTGAAAACTCATCACATGCACATTTAAACATTGGGCCTATCCCAATTAATTTGTAAACGGATCAGAAAAGGTCATGCTTTTTATAAAGGTGGTAAATTATTCAGATGCAATTAGTTCTGTTTTGTTTTTATGATTTCACGAGTTTGAATGGACTGCCTTTTCTGCAGCTTCCAGATGTGTAGTCTGTATGTACAACTCGTGTTAAAAAGAGATGCTCTGATCCTTACAAGCTGTATACATAAATATGTACTTTTTATTGCACGTTTAAAGGGAATCTACACTTACTATGACAAAGAAAAAAAAGGTGTACAAATATCATACCCCGTGAACATGGAAGTCCATTTGCTTGCGTTACTTACAAACAGACTCTAGACATTGTAGTGTGGCTTTGTATATTGATTTGACGAGGATGAAAACGAATCATTTTGCATCAATTCTTGGCTTTTCTGTTATTAATTTTCCATTAAATATGATTATCTATCCATCATTTCTTCTATTTTATCATGTCTTCAAAAAACCTGTTTGATATGTAGATCATTATTTTATTCAGACCTCATAATTTGCAGTTCCTTTTTCCTTTTTTTTTCACTTTTCTCAAATATTAAGTACATTCATAAAGATGCCTCTCCAGCTCTTATGGTTCGTAACTTGTTTCTTCTTACCAGTTCTTTGTATATGTAGTGCTTCAGTAAAAAAGCTGTAAAAAAGAAAAAAAATTCTAAAGAAACCTATAGAATGAATGCAAAATATGCAACTGTGCCTTTTTATACCTTTATCGGTATGACGCGTTGGTTTTAAACGGTAAGAAACCAATTGTACTGAGATGCTTTGTAAAAGTGAAGGAAAAGTTTTTCATACTGAAACTACAGTCATGGCAGTTTTACTATGATAGACTTTCAAACAACAAAAGCTTTTATCTTGTGGCTTCTTTAAGCAAGCTCAGTAAAACATGGTCCAGTAAATTGATGAGTACCAACTCTAAATGTCACTGATGATACCCTGGTGCGTCCATTCATTTCAAAGTCAGCATGGTCACATTTCCAAACACTTTTTTTAGTGCAAATACCTTCTGTCTTGAGTCCCGGTCTCAACACAATGCAACAGTTTATGTACAAATAGTCAATTAAGAAAACCTGCTCTGCTCTATTTCGTGGTTCATGATAGAAGAGGTAACAGACAAAGTCAAAGGTTGTAGAATGGTACACACACCTCAGAGAACTAATTTGTATTTCCTATTAGACACAGAACATACTCGAGTGTTGTACAGGCCTGGAAAAAGAACCTTAACTCAATGTGCTTAAATCATGTAGTTTAAACAGTGTTTAGACTCTGAGGTGTGTGTGCCTTTAGCTTTAAATTTAATCAAGATATAAGGCTTAAGTTTTAGCACTTAGGTCATAGGACACATCACAGATAATGAAAAAAATAAACAGAAACTTTGATCATACTCTACTTGTCCTTTGACTTGGATGTTGATGTAGAACTGAAGATTGATTTTAATCATTGTTTTATTAGGAGTCACTATGCACGCAGCTTAGCTGAAAATGGTAAATGTACTGAGCGCTAGCCCACCTCTATTTATGATCTATTTTACTTTTTTTTTGCTTTTGTACAGATATTTCTGTAAATAATATGCTTGTCATTTTTGTCTCTGCAGAAATTAAAATATACCTTAAACAACAATGTCTGAATGTGCTTTTTTGATTGATTCTTTTTTTCACTTTTTTTTCAGGGTGTCAACTATTAACAGAATGCTCAGACTATGCAAAACTAAAATATAAAGAAAATCAAAAAGTAGCAAAGAAAGAAAGGAAGCAGGGAGGGAGGGAGAGATGGATTGCAACAATGTCTCTATACGCAATATTCAGGTATGAATTTTACGCAATATTCAGGTATGATTTTTTTTTTTTAAGGAAACCCCGCTACATTAAGTACTTTAAGTAAATATTAACTCCCAATCCTGTTTATTTTCAATTAACTAGATCCTGATCTGGATATGGATGAACACACACACACACACACACACACACACACACACATATATATATATATATATATATATATATATATATATATATATATATATATATATATATATATATATATATATATATATATATATATATATATATATATTGTTTCAATATTTTTTAATGAGTAGGAAAAAACAAGCAACAATGTTGATGGGTTAAAGTTTAGTCTATTGATATAAGCTTAAAAATATATAATTTGAAAAAATTCACACACCATACCTAAATTGAACAAATACAACCACACACCATACAACAAATCTTACCACATGTTTTGAAGTGTTGCAAAAAAGATTCATACTGCCTTTCGCATAGGTTTCCGATCTCACAGCATTATTCAATTTTAGAAGAAAAAAGTTACATTACAAAAATATGGCTTTTACATAAACAATGGTAAAAATTTCAGGTAGCCGCAAACTTAACATGCAATGAATAAAAGGAATTATTTTATTGATATAGGAATACAAGGACACTGGTAACACAACCCCTAAGAATTCTCTAAAAAGCATTACGACACTTTATGCATTACTAACACTGTGTCCCAGAGAGTTTGCTGACTTTTGCTTTTGCAGGAGGTGCCTAAACTCTTTATATTCACTTCTGTTCCCTGCTCAACCTCAGTCGCTGCAAGTGATGGATGGAGCACTCGTGGAGTACTGACCCTGGATCAGTGGCTCTCAGGTGCTGCAGAAATCCAACAGGACCCTAGAGGGATGAGCGTACAGCTATTACACCCTGGAAAACTTGCTAACTTCTTTTGGACTCAATAATATAATCTTGGCCCAAACCTTTTTTCCAATATTTGACCGTGATTTATACAGTGCTCCAAATACAGACTTCCAGGGTGCAAAGCCATTAAAGTACAAGCACCCTGTGGAGGCATTAGAAATTATTGTGCAATTGTCCAGAAATTATATGGAGAAGAGGTTGAAGACCAAATTTAAATATTATTGTATCCTCATACAAAAATGATGTAAACATTTGTTCTAAAGTCATTTAAGTGATTTGTCCATTCCACAAAAAGAACGAATTATATAATTTCATGTCTCATTTCAACATCTACTAATCTAATTGAATCCACATACTATTCCATTATTTTAGAAGTCAAAATGTATTATGTTTTTTCTTTTTTGTGGCTGACTGTTTTACTTTATATCTATGTTTTAATTTATTGTTTATTGTTCAATTTTTGACATGAGGGTAGTATACTCTTTTTTGTATTCATTTAGCCATTAGTTTCAAGCAGACATACATTGTGTTTTGATTCTATACAACCAGAAGTACAAACCAAGCATAATATATAAATGAGCTGCACCCTGAGTCGGTCTCTCCCTAACTCCAACCGCAGACCCCATAGAATGAAGATGGTCTTCAACAACAACGTTTCCCTGATCTAAGTATGATCCCAGAAAATGTTCCATAAAACTAAACCTTTGCACTGATATCAAAACCAGTAGTCTTACTTCAGACGTATAAATCGACTAAGGTGATCGACTGACTTGATGTTAGGGAAATATCAACTAACTTTGGTGTATAATTAGTTGAAGTTGTTGAATACAACCTTCTTTCTGCTTGTTTTTGTCTTACATCATACAATGATAAGGATGAGTCTCACAAGTCATGACACTGCAAGTGTCCCGAAGAGACTGCCACAGCCACATGTGAATCAGAGTCTGGATGTCTGCAGACAGACCCTACTCATTAAACCAGCTCATTTAAGACATAAGAAAGGTTTTAAATAGCCTAAAGTACATTCATTAGAATGCCTAGGAATTTTAAATAACATTGAGGAAAAGTATACAGTTTTGCTGCAATCTCATGCTATAATCGAATATAGCCGTAAATGTGCTTTGCATTCCACGCAATGTCTGTATTTCACACATTACCATAAATCAATAATACAAATGAATGTATAAAATATTTTCTCAAACTGGGCCTCTCGATTATGAAAAAAGTTCCCTGTATTAATAAAGAACATCTGTAAAACCCCAAGCCCAAATGAATTACAACGGCTGTTTATTTCAAAATAAAAAGAATTTTCCAGGGACTAAATTCAATCACTTTCAGACAGTGGGAGTATAATATTTGCTAAGTTAACCTCTTCAACAGAAATATAGCTTTCTTTTTTAATGCCCTGTACTTTAGAGCTGTCATTGTGATCCATCAAGGTGGAACTCTGGGCCTCGACACTCATGTCCATAATCTGTCCTTTCCTGACCATCCCATTAATCACTGCATATTTTGACAGACTGGAGTGAAACCCTGTGATTTAACAAAGTGAGGGTATGGGTTTTTGTAAATGCAGTGAAACAGACAGGTTATTTTGTTGGATGAAGTAGTTCTGCAGATGATAGTCCAGGGACATGTGGTCAGGGGAGGCAGGTGAGGCAGTGCCTGTCTTTGTCCAATGACTGTCAACCTGAGATTTATACTGATGATAAAATAATATTTGTCAACTGATTTGAACTATAAATCAATATAAATATATGTTTTTTAAATTTTAGTTATTTCACACACTCTAAATGGCACACGTTTGCTTGCTCAGTGTATGCTACCAAGCGCTTTATTACAGTTTTTCATATTTTTCACATTTGTTCACAGTTTTTTTTCAATACATTTTACAAGTTTCCTAAAGCTTCCTAGGCAATAAAATTAACACATTTTTGTTGCTTTGATACAAAATGCAGACAGTTCACAAAAAAATTTAAATGCTTGAACTTTGTTTACACACAATTACCAACATCAAACAATGCCATTTTAAGACCAAATTTATGTTACTTTAGCGGCAGCCAAATGTCAGAAAAGAACACGATGTTCTAAACATAGGTTATACAGGCTAAAGTCAAAGTGAACAGCTGTAATTATTGTGCATTGAAAAACAAATATATTCCCTCTATTTTATTCCATTATCAATGACAAATAGTTTATTGCAGTTATGTAATTATATAAATCACAGCTGATTTTCATCTAGGAAACACATTGATTTTTCCAATCACATGATCATATGTTCTAAAAGACGATCTTTGGACTGATGTTGAGAGAAAAGAACAATAAAGAGCAAAACTGTCTTTCCAAATGTAAAAAAAGCTTTTTTATACATTCTATATTTTTTTTATATGTTCTAGCTTTCCATGCAATGTATTTTACAAATATTTATAACTTATATAGAGTTACGATCTGACAAAGCCACAAAAAAGCAGACAAGACAGTTGTGCTGCACCTAAAGAGGATATTTGTGTGCTCACATTTATTCTTTTCTTTCTACGGAGAAGGGTAAAGTTCTGACTGACTACAAAATAGGTGAATGTGATGTCTCCAAATTTTCTCAAAATTGACTTTCAATCAAAAATGTCAGATAATAAATAATAAAAAGATATATCCACTGTGGCGCTCTTTTTTTTGTTATAGCTGTCCGTAGCATCTACCTTGTTTTTGGGAGGCATACTGAGACGCTGGACACAATATGTTCTTCTTTTAGAATGCTGGTATTACTACACTCTGTAGCTGGATAAATATTTGGGCGCAACCAAAAAAAAAACCCTCACCACACGTAATTGTAATAGTCAATGTTTAAGACCCATTTTCTGAGCGATAAGCTGTCAAGAGGACACATAGATTTCAAAAGAATATATCAATAAACCCTAACTGAAATTAGCTGTTGATATATATTCAAACATTTCAAGCATGTTTATTTATGGGTCTCATACTATGAAAAGTAGTCCTATTTGACTGAAAAAGGCATGATTGTGTAATGCAATACCATTAAAAGTGATAGCCCATCAAGAAAAAACACAAATAACAAAACACTATAATTGGAGGCCAATAAAGAAGAAGACAGCATAAACTGTTTTTCAAGACTGACACTTTTTAAATGCGATCATTATGTTTCCGAATCCTCAATACATATCGGGAAATTTCATCATTACTTTTATTGTACGTGTTGCATTTCTAAAGAACTGTATCTTTAAGTAATGTTCATAAGTGCAACATTTCAGTCAATATTGATGTTATTGCAGGAAAGGTTTTGGCAACATGCTTACATTCTGCACCTTTTAAATGATTGAATATGATCTTTTTAGTGTGAATTCACTCATTTCCCTTCCAGACTAATTTAAAGATATAGAGAAAAACCATATGTAAAGATGAAAGATGACTCGTTTGACTAAAAAGTGAACATCAAACATCAAACCAAATGTAGCACCTTTTTAACCATACATATTCTGTCTGGATCATTGCATTCAGTGATATTAATTCTTGAAATTATGATTATATATATATATATATATGTATATATATGTACACACACACACACACACACACACATAAGAGCTATTTTATAGTTTATGTAAAAAAAAACGACATGCTACAACTTTAAGTTTGGAGATAGAAACATTGGACAATTGTTTATAGCATTGAAAAAATCGCACTCGACCTTGCTGACAGCAGGTAAATAAAAATGTAAAACTATCTCTTTTTTGCTCTCTCAGACATTCTTGATGCAGAGAAACTCATTTATTTCTGTTATCAAGTACTATTTCTCTGCTCTTGCCTCCATGTAGAATTCGTCATTTTTTTCTTCTTCGTTCTGAAGTGCTGAGCCCAAAATCACCTCTTGAGACAAGAGGCAACAATAAATACTGACTCCAGACAAACAAGCGTGTAAAATAAAAGTGCTCACACAAGCCCTCTGAATGTTTTGGAAGCATCTTCTATTGCATCTGTCTAAAGTGTCCAAATGTATGGCTGCATAAAACAGTTATGAATAATGCAGTGCGTTCGTTGTGATGGGCTGCAGAGATGAATGGTCTTGAGGGAACAGGGCTTAGACTGACTGCCTCTTACCACTTTATCCCCTTAATTACACCATGGGATCCGATATAGGGATCAATTAATTCAAGTGGCTCTGGATTTGGCTGATTGGGGATTTCAGAGAGCCATAACCTGATAATATGAGAGCTCATGATTCCCAGGAGGGATGTGGAAAGTGAACAGATGCAGGAAGCAGACACAAACACAGATTTTGTCATGAAGACACACAGAGAAACAAATAACATGCTGAGTATTGAACTGTGTGGGCTGAAAATCCACATGATAACTCTTGGTCTTAAGTAGACTTTCAAAAACGCCATCAGCAATATTGTTGTCAAACATTAAAAATGCAACATCCTTTATAACAGAGCATTCATCATAACCTGGAAAGGGCAAAGATCATTTAGAGCTCACTGCTTGCTGTCTTTAATGATCGATTTATTTCACCCATGCAGTCAAGTTAAAAGTAATGTTTTTGTGCAATTATTTTTGTAACATTTGACGAATTAGATTGCCGATTGTCCCTGTTCTGATATGTCCTCTTTTATCAGTAGTTGTCACACTCTTTGTTTATTTGGAGTCACAAAATAGTTTTAGTCTCGGGGCACTTGGTTCCTTCATTTTGATAACCAAAAGTGGTTCGATGCACAATCACGAACCAATATAAAATGCATCATATTTAAATGATTTTATTAAAACACATTTTAGGTATAGCATACACAAAGTTATGAATACAATTTTTACTTTGTACCATTTAGAGATATATATCAGTCTGATATTCTGTGTCTGGTTAAGTGGGTTTTTTATTCCAGAATCCAGTTCTTGTATTAGTTTTTACTTCTCTGTTATATGTTTATATTCCCATTTGCTTCCTTGATTGTTTCATTCTGTTCCATGCTCACTCCACTCGATTGTTGTCCACCCGTTGTCAATCACTTATAATCTTGTTAACCAATCGCTGTTTTACTTTCATGTTGTTCACTTACAAGTTACTAGTGGTTGTCTCGCTCCCTTGTGCCTTGGTGTTTAAAAGGATTCCTGAATATGTTTAAAGCATTCATGTCAACTTCTGCCGACAATATAGAGGTTTTATGTTAACAAAATACACTTGAATAAATTCACATTTTATACAGCTATCAAGTGGGAAGGTAAACTCAAACACACGTTTTAGTCAGTATTACATTTTAATACTATAATATTAAAGAGAATACAAAAACAGTGGTTTAAAATTATATCATTACTGAATTCCATATAATGAACATGCCTTTAAATGCAATGGAGCAAAGTTTAAACAGAATAGAGCTAAATAATTTTGGTTATAATCAATAGTGGTATGATAACCCTTAAAGGTTAGAGAAAAATAATTGATAAATGCCTTTGTTAAAAAAGTGACTCAGACTTATAGCCATAAAAGTGAAAAACATTCTATTTGACCATGATGAG
Source organism: Danionella dracula (assembly GCA_900490495.1). Taxonomy (NCBI): domain Eukaryota; kingdom Metazoa; phylum Chordata; class Actinopteri; order Cypriniformes; family Danionidae; genus Danionella; species Danionella dracula. The sequence continues at coordinate 2,599,468 of UELW01000578.1, forward strand.
AACTGGCAGAACTGAGATTTTACTAGCGAGAGACAGAAATGGTATGCAATGCACTCAAAAGTAAATATAATACATTATAGAAACAGAAATTGGATAATATCTCAAATAAAGTGGTAATGACGGAATGCGGTTTTTACATTTACATGTAGACCAACCATGTGAAAATATCAACATGCCATTAGAGACTGCACAAGTAATTCTGTAAACCAGTCGGAACAGAACACATTTTAAGAAAATTCAAAATCACATCAAACAACCCTTCTAATACAGATTACTTCGAAGAGTTCAATAGTTCACTTTCCCCTATTATTTAGTCATTAATTTATTTTATCTTCTCAGCCACATCAACACATTAATAATGATTTGCATAATCAAATCTATGTCTTTGCAGAAGCCCTTGAGCTATGCATTACAGTCATGGGTTTCTTCATGCAAGAGGCATTTAAATGTTTACATATGTATAGACTAGTAGATGTTTTAGTTCAAACAATCACTGCAACCCTCTCGCCTCTGGAGATGTTCCTGCAGAAAGAAGGGCCTCTTGAAAACCAATGATGTGCCAGGGTGATTCTAACTACCGGAGACATCTTGTTATTCCCCTTTACTAGGGCTAGACAAAAGTGTCCGTCCAATCTTGTTTAATCCCAGCTATCTAAAAATAAGCAAATCATTTATTTATTTATTGAATGTTGTGTAGTAAGATCTATATATAAGCAAAAAAAAAGTCTAAATCTGATTCCCTTTATAATGTAGTTGCGTCAAGTTTTATGTTAGCTAATTATTAGTATTTTCTATTGAATAACATGTTTTTATTCTCAGCCAATGCTGTGCAATATTCAGCAATTTAAAGAACTATAAGGGACCTGAAGGCAAAATAGATGAAAGGACAACATGAAAAGTGTATATTGCTTTTGGTCAGCACTTCTATCAAAGTTAAAGGTTTATTTGTCGTCTGCATTGGCATTTTGATGAGTCTGAAAGGTCAACAGTCCATCATCTGCTGTTATACATCCTCCCAATCGACACCACTGACCCTCCAGAGCTCCTACACACCATCTGCTTTATCAATCTGCAACATGAGGTCAGTCGTCATCAATATCTCACTTCCTCTGTATTGAGCTGTGACATGCTGAGCACTATGAACAGAGTCATGTCACAAGTTCATGAAATACAATTCATGTCATTTGTATTTACTGTTGAGATTTCTGAGGTTCATTGATATTTTGCAAGATAAACAGTCAGTGATAATGGTTATGGGAAATGTGTATTGAAGTTTGTTATAATGGGTATTCAGGTAACATGTCACCTTAGAAATAAAGTATTCCAGAAGAGGGCTAAATGTTGTGGAGCTTACAGGTGCTGTATGCAATCGTTGGGATCCAACGTTAATATCTGAAATGCCCAATAATGCACTTCTATGACAATAGCAATTCAGCATTATTGTTGTTTTTATCAATGTCAACAAAAATGCCATCTTGAAGGTTGGTGGTTCGATCCCAATAGGGCCATTCTGCTGTAGTGGCCCTGGGCAAACCGATTCACCCACATTGCCCAGTAAGGATGTGTGTGACTGGTTGGGTGTGTTTGGTGGTGGGCAGGAGGCTGTAGGCGCAGAATGGCAGCCATGTCCTGTCAGACTGCCCCAGGGCAGCTGAGGGCTACCAAGGTAGCTTATCATCACCACAGTGTGAATGTGGGGTGAATGAATAATACTCAGATAATTGTAAATCGTCTTTGAGTGTATAGAAAAGTGCTATATAAATTGAAGGCATTATTATTATTGTTTTGATTATCATTTCCTGCTGATTGATGTTCTCAACATACAGGAGAGTAATACATTTAATTCAGAAAACTATGAGAGTTATTTAATTTTTATCTTTGTTTCTTCACATATCTGGATGTCAAATTTGTTCATAGGCGTCACGGTGGCGCAGTGGGTAGCACGGTCGTCTCACAGCAAGAAGGTCGCTGGTTCTAGGCTCGGCTGGGGCAGGTGACATTTCTGTGTGGAGTTTGCATGTTCTCCCCGTGATCGTGTGGGTTTTCTCCGGGTGCTCCGGTTTCCCCACAAGTCCAAAGACATGTGGAATAAGTGAATTGAATAAGAACAATTGCCCATAGTGTTAAAGTGTGAATGTTTCCCAGCGATGGGTTGCGGCAGGGAAGGGCATCCGCTGCGTAAAACATATGCCAGTGAGTTGGGGGTTCATTCCGCTGTGGCGACCCCGAAAGGGAATAAAGTCGACATGAAGATGAATGAATGAATGAAATTTGTTCATGCTTATATATATATATATATTTTTTTGTGCTAAAATACTTTCTGAGATCTTTAAAAGTATCTCCTCACATTTTATATGAATCTGTTACTATTAACCAACCACTTAACCTCAAATGTGGCCCATCTCCATCCAGAGCACCTGACCAGGTAGGACGCACAGATAATGTGAATGGTAAAGCAAGATAATGTGAATAAAGTGTTTTTTATTTTTCAGGAATAGAGTTTTCTGCTTATTTTCACATTTAACTTGCCTGCTGATTACCCCTATCAGTTTGTTGTTTTTGTTGGTTGGTGCTTATTGGCTTACTTTAATAAAAGCTGATTCAAAGAAGCTGTTTTAAATAAATTATACATTCTGCATATTTCAAAGGGTCAGTGCAAAGGGAGAAGGGCCCAATAATAATTCTGCAGGGTCAGAAAAAAAAAATGAAAAGATGGTCCCTGTTTACAAATTGCACAATGCACATGGAAAAAAATAAACACATGAACACATATCATTAATGAATGTACAAATCATGTCAGCAATTATAAAACAGAGAACTCTACTTTTCTCACAACCATTTTAAACACATACAGTAAATCGCTGCAAAAAACATCAAATGAAAAGGTAATATTTTTAATTAATGCTTCCAATTTGATCATGCTATGGGATTAAGTGTTTCCATTAATAACTATGAACAATCATTCGAGTAACTCCACCAAGTTTTCCTGTATGGCATGGCTAGATATGAATCGTGATGCACGCAAATGCTATTTGTCTGAATTTTTAAAAGAACTTAAACTTAAATACTTAAAAATGTAAATATCACTTTTCAATATTGTTGCATTGTGCACTTCAACCTACTTTGATAATAGACTGAAGGGGACACATAATTATGTTTGCATTATACTGACTTTTCAATAAAATTGTACTCTTACATCTCAGACTTGGTTGAAGTAATATTTTGTTGAAAGACCCAGTGTTGGCAACTTTTCGACTTTGTTGCTAGACTAGCAACTAATCAGAATTCAAATTTAATTGTCTCATACACAGTCATACACATTACGATATGCAGTGAAACGCTTACAGTAGGTCGGAGCTGTCGTGACGGCACCCCGACCTCACCAGTGCCACACTAGTAACAACTTTTCTTGCTGTTCTTGCCAACTTTTAGCAACTTTACAACTTTATTTCATTCTGGCCGACAGGCTCTTTAGACGGAGGAACCGCTTCTGCAATCTCTGTGCTGTGCCTGTCTGTCATTCACTGTCTCCCCCCTCCCCCCTACTTGTCACCGGGCCTGCTCTCCTCCTGGCGCAAGTGCTAGACACATCAGCTGAATACTATAAAATGTTAGCCTGTCTATGCCGTGTGGTAGCCTATGCCTGTGTGAGGTTTTTCTCCCTCATACAACATCTATCATCATTACATACAATACAAAGTAACCCAACCTTTTGACACTATAAAAATACTTTTTTAGATGTTAATTTCTAGACACAAATCAGGAAATCTAAATTACTCTAAAGACGAAATTAGTTTAAAATAACAAAGCTTACCTTTCATGTCAATTACGCCATACCGTTGTCATTGTTTTTAATATTATTTAATTTTATATAGCATTACATGTTTTGTAACGCCATATCTGTTCATTTAATAATGACATGAAACACATGTACCTGCAATAAGTTTTATGTTGGCATTAATAAAAACCCATTGGGGTAGGGAATGTATATCATGCAAGTCATGTGGTATTTATGCAAATTATATGGTGACCTCAACTATTGACGTTTAGCAACTTTTGGGCCAGCTAGATTTGGCAACACTGCTAGCACCTGCACCAGTCATTGAGGTACCCTGTGACCTCAAAGAGGGTTTTGGTCACTTTATTTCTTCCTTAAAATCAGCTCAAACCTACAATTTCCTTTACAAACTCTAAGGTGTGTATATGGTAGTTCTATTTCTACCCCATCGGACTATCAAATACAAATTCCAATTTAACCTAAACTTAATCCACTGTAGGTCTTTGTGAAGCTGTTTTGAAGCAACTGATAAAAAAATGGCAACATAAATCTTTTTGATTGATTCAACCATTATCTTGTCGGCTTATTTCCTTTCGGGGTCGCCACAGCGGAATAAATCGGCAACTATTCCGGCATATGTTTTACACAGCGAATGCCCTTCCAGCCTCAACCCATTGCTGGGAAACATCCACACACACACAATCATACTCTACGGACAATTATTTTATCTCAATTCACTTATATCGCATGTCTTTGGATTTGTGGGTGAAACCAGAGCACCTGCAGTAAGCCACACAATAACAAGGAGAACATGCAAACTCCACACAGAAATGGCAACGATCCAGCCGAGGCTTGAATCAGCAACCTTCTTGCTGTGAGACCCTTGCTTTCTACCCACTGCGCCACCGTGACACCCGATTGATTGATTAATTAATTGATTGTTCCCTTTTCTGGCCTTGTAACATGTACTAACGTATATGAACACCTAAATTCATAATGCCCCTTTAGGTGACAACGCAAAATGTAGTTCAATAACAAACTAAAGTGCATTTGCTGTATATGTTGATATATTCCTAGCCTGTCTTTTCCTGCTTTGTACAATGGCATAGTAAGAGTAGAATTTATTAGATGTGTCCAACACTTGCTCTATTGTGGCTGATTGGTATTTGAAGTATGGACCAATCCACTCATCTATTGTTCACAGACTGGATTTGATGACATTGGTCGCTTCCAGATTCAGCAGGACAATTTGTTCATATTCATGATATTTCTTATGCCATATTACTTACTTATATTTTTAAGAGATGATATCAAATTAACACCAGGGTTTCCCCGAGCGGTTGGTTGAGGCAGACTCCAAAGTTAAAACTGACCAACTTTGGGACTGAAAAAAAACATGTGTCCACCCCTGGTTCCATTAGGTTTGTTGATTCAGACTGCTAGTTTTGATCTTCATTAATTATGAGGGGGTGAATTATTTTTACATTTGTTTGTTAAGATATATACAAATTAAACATTCAGCCAATTAGACACCTTCATTATGGCCATTCACCACCTCTGAGGATGTGTTTTCGAGCACTGGCTACCCCCATTTTGAGCTTTATTTGACTTTGGCAGAAACTTATGGGTGACATCCCGAAACACCATGCCCATGTTATATAAAGTCAATAATTGAGCCCCACTTGGAGGATTATATTTTGTTACTTATAAAACATTGTTCTAGTAATAATCAAACTCTGAGACAATGGCTGTTTCTAAAAAGATGTTTGACAAAGTCTAGTAGCTACTACAGATTTCTCTCCTGGGCAATCGTGATTGCACCCTGATAATGTCTATTTGATTAAGATCTGAAGTATGCAGGTTGAATCTATGAATCTGCTCAATAACAATTTTTTAATAAACATTATGGGTAAATTTAAATACTTTTGATGTTATGTTCTGGTACACTATTGCAATAATATTTGTAATGAGGGTTCTCTGCTGTATCCCCAGTCATGTCTCCTTTTAATTCAACACTATCTCTGTTATTTCCCTTTTGACATCTTTGTTTTCAGTCAGCCATTCAGTAAAGAGATTTCACTAGTCATTTTATCTCTGTGTCTTTTTCTCTCACTCAGTTTAAATACAGTCTTTTCAAGTGTGATCTCTCAGAAGCTTCAACACTTTATCAGAAGTATTGCACACTGCAGCAGTACTTCAAGACCCCACGGGAAAAGCCTCATTATCAGCTTTTAGCTGATCAAAAAGCACACTGACTCTGTGCAGAACATGCCTTCTCAACACACACATCCTTCTTCTACTAAAACAACCAAATAAGTCAAAATGGTTAATGTGTCAAAATACTGTAGCACATGCCCAAAAGACACAAGCGTGTGTTATTCTTAAGAATATAACTGGAAAAAATACTCAGAAATAAGCCTATATATAAAATATTATATGATCTATATCATATAAAATGGGCTGCCATTCTCATGCCTCCATGTTGGTATACCTTAATTATTCTTGAATAAATCTCTAATTCCACTTCCAGATCTGCAGCCCAGGCAGTCGTAGAACCTCCACCATACTTCACTCTTTCCTGCAGACGCCCTACACAGTTATTGTATAGCTCTAAAGTCCTTCTATGAACAAATTGCCTTGAGTCAAATATTTCAAATGTTACTTTATCATCCTAGAGCACATTTTGCTATGTCTATACATGTTTCTGTGAATACTTGAGTTACTTGACCTTGTTCCAACTAGGTTTGGCTTGTGGGCTGCAACTCTTCCATGTTCGAAGACTTTTCTGAATTGTTAATGTAGTTGCCTGGCTTCCACTGGATTCTGTCAGTTCTGAGCATATGGCACTACTAGTCATCTCATGATTTCAAAGGCTAATAAGCTTGGAGTGACGTTTCCTTGGCTGACAACTACACATGATCCTCAACATAAGCTGCTTTTTCAGCTTATTTAAGAAAGATAGTCAGGAGCAGATCTTGAAACCCCAGTCTGCTTTGAAATCGTTGTATGGGAGATACTTTGCTGATACAGTACAACTACCATGTGTCTTGTTGCAGTGCTCAATTTCACCAAGACAAGAAGCAGTATTTCTCATCCTCCCCTTTAAATTTGGCTATTACTGCAGTTTCTGTTCGAGTTCAGGACTGGGTTTCACATAGAGGTAACAATTATGATCATTAAAACCTGTTTTGTATAATTGTTTGATTATAGACCTAACTATTATTTTTTTAAAGTTGCAGTGTATTGACCTTTCTTGGTAACCATTGTAATGAATCAAAGATGACATTAAATAAAACAATTTTAGTTTAGCTTTCTTGTTTGTGCCGAATGATGCTTTAATTGGTATAAAATAGATTTTTTGCTTAAGAGGTAATAGTGAATCCTTTACGCCTTCATCACTGTGTATGTCAGAGGGAGGCAAGAGGCTTAACACCAGGAGTGTGATAATCATTTTAGAGTGTTGACACTTCCTGAGTTTGATATAGCTACAGCATGGGTTCATGTGTACAGAGGATATTCTTTGTGTTGCATGCATTTCTCCTTTTATACTTCTTTTCCATGTTTGCTGAGTTGTCACATGAAATGTTGTTAATTGTTAAATCTCCACCAAGAAATCTTCTCCCATCCCTTCTCTTACCTCGACTTTTATAAAACTGTAAGCATGTGTACTCAAGTGACACTTTCCTAAAAAGTTTTATAAAAAACCCCACCAGATTCCAGTTCATATGGCTGCATAATTAGATCACAATATTTATCTGACTCTAATTTCTACATTTTCCATTGTGAAGTGTTATTCAACAAATCATGACATCACGTTAGATTATGACAATATTTTACTTTTCCTGGTTATTCCAATAGTTCCTACTCCTTATCCTTATTTCTTCTCTGGGAAAGTGGGCTTGCCATAGTTAAACTTTTTTTTTTAAATCTTGAAAAGTACTCTCTATTTAAGAATCATAATTTATATCAATTACAAAGTTTATAAATCCTGAACAAGCATAACTTCAATCGTATAGCGATTAACTAAAACAAACGAAATATAATAGATAATTTAGACATCCATAACATAACGAGTCTCAAAGTAATTTCCGGAGGGCCAAAGATCCAGCTAGTTTTTGTCGCAACTCTATTTCAAGACACAACCAGAGCTTCAGACAACCACCAAAGAGGAGCTTAATTGGTGGAATCGGTTGTGGTGAATTAATTGATTAATGATGAAGTGGAGCTTTGCAGTCCTGTGACAGTCCAAGATTTGGCATTGAGACCCCTAATTTATTATGACCCTAATTTATTATCGGGCGGAAAAGATGCCCAATGGTGGAGTTGGTGGGAAGGTTGGCTTCTCGATCGAGCCACGTCTTGTCAGATTGCCCCAGGACAGCTGAGGGCTACCAAGGTAGCTTATCACCACCGGAATGTGAATGTGGAGTGAATGAACAATGCTCTGATAATTGCAAAGCGTATTTGAGTGTCTAGAAAAGCACTATATAAATTGAAGGCATTATTATTATTATTATTATTACATGTACATAGGCTGAGCCACCCTTAGATAACATCAATGTAAAGTGAGTTGCAGCACAGAGGACATTTGGCTTTAAGCTGATGAAGAGACCAGGCTTAAACAGAGATAGAATTTGCAGGTAGGTTTCATAGACCCGCTGTACGGAACAAGCAGCTAAATAAATAAATCTATGAGAGAATATGGTAAATTAGAAGAGGAAGCGTATCAATAAATTAGTGTACCAGATAGAGAAGAGAGAGCAGAATTCAGTCTATGCTCACCTTCAGCAGCTGAAGTGTACACCAGAGCTTGCATAATGCTTCCACTTATTTTTTCATCACTCATTACCACTTCAAGACCTGGGCGAAACCTGAATTGCCCACTTCTTCTCAAAAGTGCTTAGCTGCCACTATACTGGGATCTAGGGATCTGTGGTCACTACATAGATGAGGTTATGTTCCTCTGTGTGACGCAAGCCCTGTGATCTATTCAGGAGAGGGAAATAATGAGTAATATTTGTTTTTGGTTGAAAATTATTTTCTAGGAGCACACACACAATAGTACAAGGGCAAAGGAGCAAAACAAAAAGACACAAACAAAAATGTCATGAAGTGTAAGGAAGTATCTTTAATGTTATGAAGAGGCAACATGGAGAAAGGTTCTGGTGATCATTTATGACAAATTTATAACATTAATTTGTTTCACACTCATAAAAATTCCAATTTAAGGTGAAAGTGAAGTGAAAGTGACCAGATTAGGAGTGACCCATACCTGGGATTTGTGCTCTGAATTTAAAACATCCCAGTGTACACACATAACAGTGAACAAACCCACAGTGAACACACACCCGGAGTAGTGGGCAGCCATGGCTACAGCGCTAGTGGAGCAGTCGGGAAACTGGTGCCTTGCTCAAGGGCACCACAGCTGTGGTTGTTTGAAGATGGGAAATCAAGTGTTTCATCACTCACACCACCTTCTGGGGATCGAACTGGCGATCTTCCGATCACACGTTGATCTCCTTATCCACCAGACCACAACTGCCCCTTCCACAATTTAAGAAGCAGGGGTGAGTAATTTATTTTCTTTATTTTTAAAATGGAAAGTCATAACTCAGAAGTGACCAACTTGGAAGTTTCTACTCAAATCAAACATTTCTCAGATGCAAAAAAAAGTTTGTAATTATTTAATTTAAATCTTCTTTAAGTAATATGAATGTAAAGAGTCACCTCCTTTAATAACAATAAAAAGAGGACTATTACTACTAAAATGACTAACAAAAGGCATCTTTTATTACATTCTAAACAGCATTCCGACTGTCTACATAAACTTTTGCAGTCCACATACAGTATGCTAAACAACACACACTACATTGTAAATTTCCACACTACATTACATTTACCAGAAAACACATTGCTTCAGGTTGTGTTCTTGTTTTACCCTTTATTCATTGTTATGAATGCTAGTTAGTGTCTCCTGGCACCCATTTCTGCAAAAATTTTACACAGATTATATAACTCAATTAGATGCATTCTACAGTAGTTGGGACTAGAACCAGCATCTCCGCTAAGGGATGAATAATGTACTAATTATTTTAACTTAACGAATATATTTATTTGATTATTCCAATTTCCATATATTGTCAAACATATGTTTATATAAAATTTTCATTACAGTTAATAAATAGTTAACTTAATCATTTGTTGACCCAAAATAAAGCCACACATTGCTTTTGTAAAGAAGGCAATATTTAATTTCTATGAATGCTAGTACATATTGTACATAGAGAAACTTACTAGAACTTCAGACCAGTTTGACTTGTAATTGCCATTTAAAAGCCCCAATTTTGGCTAAAAGCATCAAACCAGAATTTCATTGACAAAGTTGCCAACTGGGAGCTGATGGGTGGTGTAACAGCATGATTTGGAATTGATAAATAATAGATTTAATGTCAAGCATGCTAATCTTACATCTTCTTAGCTTTGTCTCTAAATTCTCCAGTGTGCTGCAGTGAGCAAGATCATAGCAGAGTACCAGAGAGAGAAAAGAAAGTCCTGCACCCTTGACTTTGGCTACAACTCCATCCATCTGCCATCTGTTCTGTCCTTCACCTCTCCACACTGATTCATGCAAAATACTGCTCCTCCTCTTCTCTGTTTTCCACCTCAGGCAAAATTAGTGTGGCGGTCACTGAATTTAATCACAAAGTGTTCCATGAACTGCTGTAATGTCATTGTCTAATGTAAATAGCCTACTTGTCAGATCGCCTTAAACTTTAATAAAGGACTTTTTAGTCTCACTGCATATGCACACTTGGGACCTTTTCAACTTTACACAGAGACATCAAATGAAGCATCTGCCTGATGAAGAAAATATGTATTTATAAATAATTAATTGTTTTATTGTCTCCAGTGAGTGAGTGAGTAAATACATTTTGCAACACAGAATTAAAGGGACTCTATTGATATTTCCAATGCCGTATACATGAATTGATAGAACTGCACCTTTTATAATTACAGCATGCAACATGAGTTTTCTAAATTATTGCCTCTAAAAAAATTAATGCTACAATAATTACTCTACACCAGGGGTCTCCAAACCTGGTCCTGGAGGGCCAGAGCGCTGCACATTTTTGGTTCAACCATCATGAAACACACCTGGAGCACTAATTAGGGTCCTTTGATTGGCTGAAACTAGAGTAGTAAGCATAATAGAGCAGGGTCACAACTAAAATGTGCAGGGCTGTGGCCCTCCGGGACCAGGTTTGGGCAACACTGCTCTACACTATAGTGTGCTATAAAAATGTATTATAGGGATTTAAATTCAAGATTCACTCTTATATTGAATAAATCTTGGGATTTAGCTTCTACTTCTGGTTAGCTGACTTTTACATCCAGTTGTATTTGTAAAAGTGCAGACATTTTCAGCCTATTTTATTTGCACCTACCATCATCATTTCCCCCTTAGCTACAGGTCTATGAGCTACAAGATTTAATGATCAGAACCAATGATTCACCAAAGCAGAAGCTACTCTTCAACAGCTTAAACGGAATTAAATTAGCTTACAGTCACTGACAGGGTAAAGAATTGAACAGAAATCCTCTACATTTGAAAGTAGTTTACGTTTCAGTATATATACTTTTGAAAATGTAAACTTCAAAGCACTTTTTGAATGCTTCTGATCTTTCTGTCTGTAAATATAAGGAGGGAAAGCCTAATAATCAGAAATTTGTTAAAGAAAAAGAGGTGGGAAAATGTATAAAGACTTGTTTGGCTGTGCATGTTAAAAAAAGAGAATTACAATCATGCTACTTCATGCATAAAGGCACTGTTGATACGGCAAAAGCTGAGAAAAGTAAGATCATCAATGAAAGAAAAAAGAAAGGATATACAAAAATGAAAGTGGAAAGGAAAGCTAAGCCTTTCTTGCAGATGTTTGAATGCAGCATGGTATTATTCATTAAGACAAGTGAAACACAGGAGGAGTCTACAAGTGAAGCTCCACTCAGAGCTGCCATATGTCTAGTGTCAATATGACTTCATGGTCGCCCGAGTGGAAAATAGCTAGAAGGCCGCCGAATGCACTTGGAGAAGACTGCAGTGTTTAGATAAATAATCTACCAGAGGAATGCGGCACACAATGTGCTATAGGAGAATACATAGTTAAAATAAAGAACAGCATATGTTTGAATGCTCAGCCTATTGTAGCAGTCTTAAGTTAATTCTCAATACTATAGTAAAAAAATAAACAAAACAAAAATAAATAAAAGCCCATGTAAATGCATTAAGTAAAAAAATAAACTAGTCATTATTGCTTGCAATTGTCATTCATTTATTAGTTATTGTATGTACTTAACTACTGATATAGTATAGTATATAGTACACTCTAAAGTCAAATTTAAAGGTTGGAGAAATATTTGAATATTAATTTTTAATATATAATTATTTTTTACAAGCTCAAATAACCCAATCAGTTCACTGTTTACCACAAAGTGAGACGTCTTCGACTGAAACTGAATCGATGGCTACTCAATCAAATTGAGGTTTGCATTTCCATCGAGCACTTCCTTCCTCACTACCACACAACTGGCTCTTTAATGAATCCTCAGGGATTCTGTTGTTGACTTGGCTTGCATACTTACACAGACTCCTAGTGTGCTAATGTGTGAATGTAGCAACTGTTTGATTAACATGCTGAATTGAATAGTCCCCAGAGCATGTGATAGAGGTATTATCAAATGTAACCAAACACAATTTAAATTTGAAGGAGAACACACAATGCTTTTCTTATCTGAAAACATCAGACAAAGCAAGAGACAATTTAAATACAATAATATAAATTAAATTTTTTATATTTAAATTTTAAAGGAAATTAAATACTTTTTTCATTTGAAATGACAACCTCCTAGTCCCTACAATGTTCTCTACCTACTGAAGACTGTACTTGATGTATGTCATTTATTTTCAACTAGAAAAAAGGTAAAACAATATTTAGTTTTTCGGGTACTTTTTAGCTCTTCCAGATTTTAAAGGGAAGTCCGCTGTATGTCCATATCCGCTTTTCTGTTAACTTGGTTTTTAGCATTTATATATGTTCATCTCAAGAGTACACAAAGTTGCTTCAGATTTTAGACCTTCCCTATATGCTTCTATATAGAAATATATCTATATATTGTATATACCCAGGAAATAAATCCAGCAAGTGTTTTAGGGATTAGTTGTGTTTACAGACTCATTACATCTCATGTAAGATTCTACTAATTTCTAAAAAATAAATTATAAACATTCTCTGTTACGATTTAGGCAAGTCTGTTGATATTTGTCAAGAAAACAAAAGCATCTAGAACTTCTTGCTTTCTCATTATGGCTCCTGTATAAGAAGGGGAAAAAGTAGAATAATCCTAGTTATCCTGACAGAAAGTCGAGTCTAAGTTTTCTTTCTAATTTTCTAATTCTCTAGGCTCTGTCAGATTGTCAGTCTCATCCAGAAGCACTGGCACTGTCCCACCCTTTAGGCTCAATTGATTTCACATCAGCTTTAGTAAGAAAGCCCAGCTCAATTAAGCATGCGGTGGCTCGCTTGCTAAATGAGAAACCTATACTTTAGCTTTTCAAATGTTTCCAGCAACCCATTTTATACAACCATGGCTGCTACTTTATTATTTAATATAATTATATCAATGTAGGGTAATGCAAATTCAGATAAAAATTGCTTCTGCTGCCATTGTCTTGTAGCATATACAATAACTAAAATGTATGTGCATTATATTTAGAAGAAAACATGAGAGGAAAAAAACAAATCTTTACAGTTCATATATCAGAATCAGAAAGATCTTTATTGCCAAGTGTGCATGTGCACACACAAAGAGTTTATTGTGGTACAGGGGTACTCTCCACGACACATTAACGTTGCACAGTAACACAAGAATATAGTAGTATTCTTGAAATAGAGGTAGTAAAAATATAAAGTAATAGAACTATAACTATGGAAGTCCCAGGTGCTTAAGATAGGTGCTTATATATATACACACACATACGCACACAGGTATGTACGTACGTAGGTATGTATGTATGAGGTATGTATACCAAAAGGCAAACAAGCACAGAAATGCGCTGGTCCAATGCTAATGTAAATCAATAGATTGTAAATCTACATACACCCTGTAAATACACCCTCTAAATTCAGTATTATTCCATTTAAACAAAAATAACAACAGCTTCAAAACCAAGCTTCTTATGTAATAGTAGCTTAAATAGCTTAACAACGACAATGCAAACAAAAGGAGAATGTGTTAGTTTATTTCTAGTTTACAGAAAACAGCCCTTGTGAAATTGAAGTCGAAATGAGAATGGCATTTCCGTCATGTAGTAAACAAACCCAACCCCCCCGGACAAACATTGTGCTACATCTTGGTGAAAGAGTGGGGTCTGACCACCCTTAGCCCTCTTCAGCAGCTAATTAGAGAACGACAACAAGGAGGAGGCAAGTGGAAGAAATACACATCTCCAGAATCTCTGCTCCATATTGTTTCCCCTGTAATTTGAGTGACCCACTTACCTCAGCTAGACTACCCATATAAACTGAACAGAACTGGCAGAGGGTGAACATACAAAAGCCTTTTAATGGCACTGCATATTTTAAAACATGCTTTCAAGAGGTACAAAATGCATCTATTAATTGGATAGGTCACTGAAAGGTTACATCAAAGGAAATCTCTTCAAAGTAACCCAGACGTTCATGTTTGATAAAGTCTTAAAGAGACAAACGTTATATTGCTCTTTTTGTGGATTTCTTTAGTGGAACATTTTATCGAAATTGAAAATATACAATTTACCAACATTTTACTGAAATTACTTTTGCAACAGCCTAAAAAAAGATTCAATCCCAGGGAAACAATACCTGTCGGATTCCTGTTTATCATGAAATATGGACTTAAATAACATACAAATATTTTAAACATAAGACAATACAATTGATAATAAAAACCAAGGCTTTACCAAGCCCATCTTTCAAGTTTTGAATGAAATGCCTCCAATTCTCGTCTGATGAATGAAAGCTCAATAACTATTTGCCGAAAAAAAGTCACATTGCAGAAAGGAATCTGATAATTTTTCACATTTATTAGGAAGATTACCCAGCAGCAATCTAGCCATTAGAGTCTAGGTGGTGTGACGAGCTCTAAAAGGCTAATTTGGCTAATTGGGATGTCAGTAACACAGGCTCTCCATCTGATGGCATGTCCTGCTGGTTAGTGGACACCGCAGGGAAAGTATCATGGTGAGGGGTGAACCTAACACACCTTGCTGTCTCAAAGAAAATCTCCACTAAATCAAATGACATTGAGCTCATCCCAATTACACAGGCAAGCAGAATGCATGGGAGAGGAAACAAAATGACCTAACAGTCGGTAAATTAAGCCAAGAGTTGATCATCATGGGGTGCTTCATGGAAAGCAATATGCAATTAAAATCTTTGAATATTCTCTCTAATACTTTGAAGTATCCCTGTTATACACATGATGTGCTTTGATTCTCTTCGTCATATCTCTGTTAACTTTGTCACCTGAACTATGGAAGTAAGTCTATTTTAGTTATTCTTTATTGTTTCATTCAAATTGTTTATCAGAAATGTGCATTATTAGGTGTATTTACATTAAAACCCATGCTTGTTCTTCTTTTTAAAACATATGATACCATCTCAATTTACTCAGTGTGAATCCCACATTGGTAAAAATGCTTTAACTCTCATCTTTGGATAAATCTGGCAAACCATTTACATTTATAGAAATATGTGTTTGACTCTTTAATGAGTTAAAACAAAACAATACAAATTCAGTCTACAGTTTAAACATAGACAGACAGAACAACAACAAATAAATTCAGAAAGCATATTAACTTGCTTGAACAGGTCTATTTTATGTAGTTAACGTAATGACATTTAATTTAAGAGTGCTTTAAATCTCACTTGAAAGTCATAAATCTAGATTGTTAGATTGTAGCGAAATGAATCATAACTTATTCCAATTAAGCAGTGTTTAAAATCAAAGAGTCATAAGATCAAAATAATTTTTTCTCCATTGCTATGAGTTTTTTTCCATACATTTAACAACTTTCCTAAACTCTTAACACGATTAGCACAACATCCATCTAGGTAGGTGATTCAATTAACATATATTTTTTATATAGCATATAAGATTTCAAATGCTGAACTTCTTTTACACTCATGCTCTACTAACTCCAAAACTGTCATTTTAAAGCAAATTTTTGGTGTTATGATTGACTAAATGTTGCTGTCGGAAGAAAACATGTGTTAGTGTTTTGAAAACTGTATTATTGTATTTTGAAAATTAGTTTTGAAGTTTTGTTGACAAGGTGATTTTTTGATAATTAAATAAACTTTTTTTTGCTTTTTTTCAATTATGTGTTTTAACTGAGTCAGTATGTTGAGTTAAGCAAACTTGTAAAATGTATTAAAAAAACTGTCTTAGCAATTGTGAAAAACTGTAATAATCTCAAGGCACCCTGAACCAAAGGCCAACAATAGTAAAAGTATTGTGCCTGGTTTAAAGAACTTATTGCTGGCATACATCTGAAGACCATGTGCTATAGAAATGCCTGTCTTAACGTTGCCAATGAATACATGACGGATTCAGAGAAATGATTGAAATGTTGATACTATATGAGACTTCAGATCTCATTTGGTCACACCATCAAACAGGATAGTAGAAATGTTTTTTCTTCAAAGTGTTTTTACAACAGCATCGCATAAACAGATGATAGACAAAAGAACATGTTTGGTCAAATGCCATGAAAATGGGTTATGTTCAAAAAGAAGAGGTTCAGGATGGTCCTAGTCAATCAGAAAAATGTTGTGAAGGTTTGAATTGTCACAAGCAAAAAAATGTAAAATACAAAGCTTTTGGACCGAAAAACGATACGTGATCATAATTTTATATTTAAATATTAAAAATGTTACAACATTTTATTTATACATCTATATAAAAATAAAATCTTCGGGCATTTTTACTTATGTTCCTTCACTCTTTTTTTTCAAAATCAAAATAAGTGTATGTTCTGAAATAGTCATTTATGCACAAGTCAACTATGATTAGGGTTGGTAAATTCTTAGTCATTATGGTAAAGTTAAATGAGAGGAAATATTTTGTAATCAGTGCATTTCTATACATGCACAACCTTATTAATCATAAAGAACAACTACTGTAATTAAATGAGTTGGTCTTAAATATTAATTCTTACAAACGAGTCCACTGCAAGTAAAATCAAGGCAGGAGAGAATAAAACTGTGATTATAAAAGTCAACCAAGCCTAACGAATCAGTGCTTTATTCCAGGCCTAGCTTTGCTCTTGAGCGATTCCATTTGTCACTTTCATTATTCATACTCAGCTGTAAACAGGGCTGAATGAGTTTTTGCTATTCTGAAACGCCAGGTAATTTGGCCCCTGTGAGAGGAGTTGGACTAAATGAGAAGGAAAATGAGAGGTGGATATATGTTCACAAGTTTAATCGAGAGAGGGGAAGGTAGCATAAAGTCTCCAGAGTAACATGGGAAACGTACTGTAGCATTTCAAGCTGGACCATTGGCCAGTTGGGATATGTTGGAAATCCTAAGCACTTAATATACATTTTAAATAGCAATTGTATCAAATGTTTTAGAAAAGAAATCATAAGTAAAACAAAAAAGGTAAATTACACTACCTTATCACAATCAAAACCATTGCCGTTTTTTTTTTTACCTGTCAGAGGATCAAGCAAAATGCTGTATTTGTATGAATGCATATACAGTATATAATGTGTTAATAAATAATCAAATACAAAATTTTGCTCTATCCTCTGCCAGGTAAAAAAATAACTAAATGGAAAACCAATTGTGAGCTTCACTTTCTGTTATTTTTGGAACACCTGGCACATTGACTTTCAGTCATAATTACATAAATCAATGTCGTTGCACTCCTGCAAGCAAATGTGTTATAAAGAGCCTGTAATTTGAATCGTAATGATCACAAATGTGTTCATTTAGAGACAGTGCGCAGGGGAAAACCGAAATAATACAATGGGTTATTGGTCAGACCACACCTCCTCACACAGGGGGAGAGAACAAGATGAAGGTGAAACCTATAAAGGAAAAGCAGATTTCACAGAAGCTTTGGGGTTCTGAAAATACCTGAACCCCCTCTGCAATATCACTCTCCACACAGCAATTTGTCGGTGCAGCCCAAAATCTTAATGAAAAGGAAAATGAACAAGGAGAAAAAGATCAGAACAAAGGAACCTGGTTTATACCTCTCCTCAAGTTTAATTATTCCCTAATAATACCTTGTATATAAGCAATTACCTTGAACATGTTCTCCTTTGTATGTGTATTCTTAAAGGGATACTCCACCCTAAAAAATGAAAATGTAGTCATTAATCAATTGCACCCATGTATTTGGCCTGTAAAGTCTTTTTTCCTCCTCACAACACAATTTCAATTTCGTTATCTTGGATAAACACCTGTTAACTGCCCCATTCACACTAAATTAACAAGTATTGTCAAGTCCAAAAAAGCATTGAAAAAAAAGCAAAAAATCATTAGATAAAGGTATGTTTTTTTAGCCTACCACTTTTTATGGGCCTCGTTTCTCTGGTTTTTACTCATCCCTTTAAATACAGAATAGTTTCAATTGAATAAAACAATTAAATTGCTTGATATTACAGATGTTACAATTGTTAAGACAATTTTTAAATACATTTAACACGTTTGCTCTTAACGCACCGAATCAGTTAAAACAAACAAATGGCAAAACAGTTCATTACATTCTCAAAACCCCATATTGTAAATAAAACTCATTTTCAAAATACAATAATACAGTTTGACAGCAACATTTAGTCAATTATAACACATTGAGAAAAAAATTCCCTCATGCAAGGCAAGAGTGCATGTGTAGCCCAAAAATCTGATTGTTTCCTGACCTGTATTTAAGTCTAAGTTTAATGTCTTTAGCAAACATAAAATCTTTCTTTCATGACATTCAATTTGTGTCAGTAGCAAGCTTTTATCATGTTTCTGATTCTTTATTTGGATTTAAACTTTTGAATCTGTGAAATTTGCGCCTTTAAATTGGCGAAGTGAGTATCTGCGTGAGTGAGGTTAAAAATGAATGGACATATTATATATTTCTATCTCTCAAAATCAAAATAGTTATTCTCATAGTAATCATACTCAGAGTCACAATAGCAGGACTGTTTCACATATAAATACATTTACTATATATACAAAAATATTAAGGCGACACACTATTTTGAGAACATTCAGGATTTGGAAAATCTCAGCAGTATATAACACCACAGTGTTGACCAGATTATTCCCCTTACAATACTAAAACCATGACTTCCTCTCCCTATGCAACACTTACTTTTGGCCGGAGGATGGCTGATGATATATAATATCTCTTGGCAGCAGAGTTAATTATAACATAGCTTCATGCATTGCTCCAGAGGCTTGCTGTCGGAGAGGCCTCTCTAACGCCGGGCCACTATAATCCTTGCTGTCAGATTCAACCGTCAATTCAGTGTGCTGGCTCGCTCTTACAAAAGGTTTGTTACTTGCCTTCTATCTTTACTCACGCAGTTATACAATGCATTTTTTTGTGTGTCATGAGAATAAAGACAAGCTAATCTGAAATGTGTTGTTTAATTACTTTCTTGTGAGTGAAAGTAACACAGACGCTGGAATGTGAATATATAGCCTGAAAGTCTTTTTACAGAGCACCAGTGTACTAAGAAAACTATAATAGAGTTCAAGAATATAATTATGATCCAATCAGAAGCAACTTGCTTCCTGAATTTATGTCTGAACGATTTTTACTGTTAAACTTGTTCTTTGTGGGAGATAATCAACATGTGAAAGAAACTAAAAATCCTTGTATTATATGAAACAGAACCGCTTTCAAGATGTATCTAAACATTAATATGTTTGATCAGTTTAGCATTGGTTAAGTAGTACATCACAAAACTAGCAGAAAAGAAAGGTAAATCTTCAGATTTCCTGGAAATAATTGTGAAAAGCTGTGCCTTTCTGACGTATGCTAACTTTTAATAAAGAGAATATGCCCTCTTTTTTCTTGATAAGGAACATCCAACAAATGCTAAACAACATTATGGACTACTTCATATTTCATTTAAATAGCATTTCTGTCAGCAAATTACTCAGCCTGCTCACTGACTCACACATCGCATAATATGAAGCCACTAAATCAATCATGGAATCCCAAGAGAATACACCTAAAGACACTAACCTGCTTACAAATAACTTGGCAAACAATAAATCTATTACATTTAGGTAGCAACACTTCACTAACTTTCCACTTTTTAGATCAATTAACAATAGTCCAGCCTAGAGTTCACATCACAAGTCACCACCCAGACTCACTCACACATTCATTTGTAGTAGTGTTACGACCCCAAAAGGTGGTGGTGTCTAGGGTCGGGGTGTAACAAAAAGGTGGAGGAACAGAAATGAAAACGGGAACAACAGGACACAAACAATAACTTGACAAATCAAATGTGCTTTAATTAACAGAACTGGTGTTGCCAATGGTAAAATAAATCAAATACAAATACACACACTCCAGGGGCAGAGACTAAGGGACGCCAGGTAAAACAAAACATAAACTAACTAGAAAGTGCAGACAATTCTAAGCTAACTAATTCACATACACAAAGCTAGAACTAACCTACACTAACTAGAAAGTTATACAATAAACAAACCTGGCGCACACCGCTAAACTAGTGTGTATAACAGAAATAATCCTACGTGCAGAATGTATGTCACGTGACATTCTAAGCTGTCTCTGAGACCCTGGAAGTCAGAAGACAACGAACGTGACACACCGGGTAGGTAACAGAAGTGAACTCAAATGGCAACAAACGGAAGCAAACAAACAGACAGGGAGCAAGGACCAACAAAACGGGCGGCAACCGAGTGGAGCCACTCTCTCCACGCCGCGTGAGCTAAGGACTCCGCAGAGCCCTCGCTCCTGAACAGGTGTCGGCGCGTTCCTTTTCAACTCCAGCTGCCGCCGCTGATTCGCAAACGAGCCGAAGTGGTCCGCCTCCTCGCTGGTGATCGGCGTCCCAACTGGCGAATCAGGGGACAGCTGGAGTCACCTGTAGGAATAAGCAAAAGCGCGCACAAGCAGGCGACAGAAAATAAAAGGGAAACGCTGCAAAACGACCAGGGCCGTAACAAGTAGTTACATGCTTCTCGTTGGCTCCTTATTTTCCTAGTCTACCACCTGTCTTGTTGATTGTTGTCTTCTGTTGGCATTTCGTACACCATACCTTTGAAAACTGAAGGAATGTTGTATATATAACTTTGCACTTTTCATTCAAATTTCACTTTTGTTCTCTCTTCAAATCGATTATTAATTACTTTGGAGGCTATTTTTATTTAGACTGATCATGTCATGTATAATTATTCAGTCAACAAAATTATATACATGGATCTCTTTCCTATTTGAACTCAGTCATTTCACATAATGTCCTCGGATCCGTGGCCATGCAAACCATCTTTGAGACTTGATTAAAAGGGATTCCTTCCTCTTCCTCAGAAACAGTAGGACAGCCATCTCGTGTGGATTTTACATAGATTTTTGGCTATGGAAGCTCTCAGATGGTACGTCTGGGCATTTAGCACTGCATAGGGAGAGAGTCAGCATGAACACAGAGTGAAGGGAAATGGGATTGGGGAAAACGAGGTGTGTGGTTAGAGGAAGAACATGTTTTAGGTGTGCTTTAAAGATAGTTGTTATATGTTTTAGCTCACAAGGCAATTGCTATAAATTATTAGTCTTACATAAGACTAGTCTTACTTACATGTTTAATAAAAGAAAAAAAATCAATGATTACATATTTTATACTTGTGTATACTAATAAACACTAGTGGTCAAGCAACAAAAAAAACATTCATGTATTATGATTTCATTATATTGGGCAGCAGTTTTATAGAATGTGGCATAAAGTAGAGAGTTCTCACAAGTGAAACAATTCGAAATAGCATATGAAAAAAATACAACTCTGGACTCACCTAAGGTGACTCACTGAATATGACAAACATTGATGGCACAGCACTCAAGAAATAATATCCTACTAGAAACAATAGGTGAAATATGAGCGTGTCTGTCTTTTTTCATATGCTGAGCTGCCCAACTATTGCTGTAATTACATGAAAATATTCAGTAAAGGTCTAAAAAGTGTCTTTGAAGCACGAGTGAAACAAACCTTTGAGTGTGCATGCATGTGAAGAAGGAGCAGATTGTCTGGCCGCTAAAGAGGCTTGTGGGCCTGCAGAGTGCTCCGCAGGTCAGCCATAGCCAGAAGCAGATGAGCAGGTAGTCAGTTGTAGCTGCCAGTAAGCAGTAACCGCCATTCAGCCGTCAAGCAGAGAGATGTGACAGCAACGGCCGCTCGCTGAGTGCCAAGCTGTCTGGCGGATCTGCACATGTGCCTGACCACTTTCAGCAGGGCAGCTCCTCCTCGATAGGGCAAAAACATATAGATTGGGTACGTCCTTCATCAGGATGCTTAGGCATTTTGTGTAGGTTTCCATGCATCTGTTAAGAATGCGTACCTGTAGTCCATCAATTGTGTCAAACTATTTTATTTTAACTATCAAACTATTGTGTTTTAACTATTGTATAACTATTATTTTTCTTGTTTTAATAGCATATATTTTGCATTTGTTCTAATATTTTCTACTAAAGATTTTCCGAGATTCAAGTAAATACTTGTATGATAATTATTGAAATGTAATAGAAATGGGAAATACTGAATAGACGTCTTCATAAAAAATACTCTCTTCATTTTAAAGTGTTTCATCATATGTTGAAATTTAATTTGAGAATAGTTATACAATTCTGGTTCAACGTTACAAAAGTCTAGAACTGACACAATGCATTGAATATCACTTTTATCTGAAACTATAAAACTTTCCGTTTACATTTTTACGTGAAATGTTTACATTATAATGTGAACAGAATTTCTATGTTTTGACATTTATAGAGTCATTGAGTTTGGCCAATGATAATTGTTCAATAAGAAAATCACCACAACGAATGCTTGATACCTGTGGTGAACACTATTTGAAGTATGAATGGTTTTACTGAAAAAGACTAAAGAGCATTTGACTACTACAAGTAAATGCATGAGTCAAAACTAGTCTGTTTGCTCTGAGGACTCAAAGGGTGCCCTGAACAGGTTCTGTCAAATCGTATGCCTCATATAAAACAGATCTTATGAGAAACGGGTTTACTGCATGATTTATATTTAAAGGTGATAAAACAGCTTGTGACGATCTGGATGTTAAGCGTCACCACTTGGTTTGTGCATGTAACTTGCATGTTTGTGCATTGCTGTCAATCATTATTAGTTGGTGGGAGAAGTGTGTTACCACACCACTAGTGGGATGGTCTCAACACAGCTTAAAAATGTTAACGCTAACTTATTCCCTAAAATTGGAAAAATTGCCATGATTTTAAACCAGTGACGTAAGCATGTTAAAACAACAGTTTTTCACAATTGCTATGACGGTTCTCTTAATACATTTAAAAACATTCCTAAACTCTTAACACAATTAGCACAACATCTGCCAGAGTAGGCTCAACAATTAACACATTTTTGTTGGTTTGATACAAAATGCATTCAAACAACACAAATTTCAAATGCTTGAACTTTATTTTAACCTCAAGCTCCACCAACATCAATGTCATTTTAAAGCCAATTTTTTTCTCAATTCTCTATCATTGACTAAATGTTGGTGTTTTAAAAACATAATAGTTACTTCGTAACCCCCGTTCCCAGAATAGGGAACGTAGAAATTCCACTAAAAGCACTCTACTCTATCCATACCTTTTCAAAATGCCAATCAGTGAACGCGCTGATGGTCACGTGATCACAAAGCGGACGCAAGCATGACACTCTTCCTGTTGTGAAGCTGGAGACGTACTCAGACTAAGTCACGACCTTACGGTTGTGGCTGGGGGACATAAGTCTTCATTCCCTATTCAGGGAACGAGGATTACAAAAGTAACCATTACGTTCCCCATCAGTCGGTCACTACGACTTATGTAGGTGACAACTAAGGGAACACCTTGCAAAACGCCACAACCTAGGTCCTTCCACATTGACCGACGGCCAGGCAAGCTGGGCACATCAGTAGTCCGGCACCGAGCAGGGCCCTCCACCCTGGCCTTAAGTATAGACTTAAATTTTAATGGGCAATCAGGCAATACATTCTCTCATTCCGACCCATACCAAAACAGGGAGCATCAATCCCAGAGCAGAAGGGAGATGCGCGGAGGCCATACTCGCCACCTTGAAGGCTGGACTTAGTGCTTAGGCAGTTTAATACATGTATGGTTTCATTGAGGGACCTTCGGAAAATGCACTTTGAACGACAAGGGAAAGGTCTTTTTATAGGGAAGATAACATAGATGGAACAAGCTAGAGCAATAGTTTTTGAGAGTTAGCCTTTTGGGAAACTGCTCATCCCTCCCGTCTACTTGGCGAGAGTGACACACGTCAATGAACCGACCCCACTTGCCGGCATAACAGGCCTTAAGTTGCCAGACATGGAGATTCCAGAAGCCTGGCATGGTGCTTCCAGAAGGTCCGAACACTGGGGAACTGGCCAGGGAGGAGCAGATTTGTGTGTGTTGACTGATTTGGCGCATTAAGAGTTAAGCAAACTTGTTAAATGTATTGAAAAAAACTTTCTTACCAACTGTAAAAAAAAAAATGTAATCATGCATACATATAAGATCAAACACCTCCCGCAAATGTATTTTGCATCAGTTCAGATGTCTGGAACACGGCTGGGAACATTATTTTATTGTATTTCATTTACTAGATACTATATTGATGTAAATTACAGTATTACAGTTTAAATTACAGCAATTGCTAAGACAGTTTTTCCAATACATTTAACATGTTTGCTTAACTCAACGCACCGAATCAGTTAAAGCACAGAATTTGCAAAACAGTTAATTTAATTTTCAAAACTCCCCATAGTAAACAAAACTCATTTTAAAAATACAATAATACAGTTTTCAAAACATTAACAGATGTTTTCTTCCGACAGCAACATTTAGTCGATCAGAACACATTGAGACAAACTTTGGCAACTTGGTGTGGTGGAGCTCGAGAGTAAAAGAAGTTTTGCGTCAAAGCAACAAAAAATATGTTAATTGTATCGCTTACCTCGACGGATGTTGTGCTAACCATGTTAGGAGTTTAGGAAACATGTTCAATGTATCGAAAAAACTGCCATAATAATTGTGAAAAACTGTTAAAATTTTAAAGTCAATGTTTTACAATGGTATAAGTTCATTACTTTCACAAGGACAAATAGGTTTCAAATACTAACACAGAACTAAAAGCAGGTGTACACACATGCTAACATGTGCTGCCAAGCAACACCATCAACCAGTCAGCTAACGTATGTTGGATAGAAAAAAAAGCTCAGTGAACATACAGCTAATTGTTCCAATTTAAGACCCAAAATGTGGACCTTTTTTCTAAATGTTCAATTTTTTTTTTTTTGGAACTAACTGTCAGAATCTGCTGTGGGTCATAAACATCTTGTCTTCACTGTAAATGCAGGTGAATTAGGTTTGAATGGAGGCTACAAATTGCCTCGGGAGTTGCAGCAGTGCAAGAGCAGATGAGCGGAGCATCTCTCTGGAACACACACACACACAGACACACATTGACAGATGTCTGAGCTCAGGAAGAATGACAGCACTTGAGATGCGCGATGTGTGAATGCCACTGTCAAACCGCACATATGGAGTTACATGGGCATATAGAGACACAGACAGGGGGTGGAATAAGAGGTGGTGTTTTTCTCTCGATCCAGTGATCTTGCTATTATTGGGAAGTAAAGCATGTTTGACATGGTGTGCATAGACACTGTATACATGATTCATAACGAACAATTAAATTCATGTGATTTTTTTTTCAATCAAGAAGATGTAATTTATCTTTTCTTGTAATCACATTAAATTAATCACATTTGTTTACTGCATCCATCCCTTCATCCATCCATCTATCCATGCATCCAGACAAACTCATTCTAAAAGTGAGTACTTAATTAAATTATAATATCTGGATTACTAATTGTACATTTACAAAACCGTGGATACAAATTAAGACACAATTATAGTTTACTTAGTTACTAAAGCAGTTTTTACTGTAAAAAACAACAACTTTACATCAATACAATCTTTCTATTCTAATTAAATAACCTACTTTTACTGAAATTTTGACCAACTGTTAAAAACTACCCCTTTAAAATATACAGTTAGCAAAAATGTTTATGAGTCTGCTTTCCTTTGATGATATTAGAAATGTAAAATCAAATGCAAACATAAATGTGACCATTCACTTCACTGATCAAATGTGAACTTGTCCAATTAGAATGATTTATTTCAGAGCAATTACATTATTATGGACCCTGCGCCAGTAATTACAGAAATGTGCTTAAGTGCTGAGAGGCAGTTGGTGTCGTAGAGATTCTGTCTCTGTGGGACTGTGAATGATTCTTTTGACCTTTTAGAGGACACACACACAGAGAAAGAGAGGAAACCTTCACCCTTTTAGCCTGTTACCTTGGCTACACGCCAAATAGCCAATCAGCACTATGGCTTTGTTTCCCAGCCCTCCTTCCAGAGCAGATTTAGCAATTCTAGCACTTCCTGGGGGTATGACAAGCTGCATTGCTGGATTGACAAGCCCATTGATGATCAGGTAAAAAAAAGCAACATGTTATAAACATTCACGTATGATGAAACATACAGGAAGGTAATATTACTACATGTGGCCCCTTTAACACACATTTGTAAAGATCAGAGAACTGTTTTTAACACTGCAGAGAACTCTTCTGCAGTTAATGCATAAGTAAGAGGAGTTACTGCAGTATACTTTATATATAATTTTCAGAAACAATAGCCACGTACTATTAATTTTTCATTATCTATTCCGTATCTAATTCGGCATTATATCAGTAAAAATGATTAAATTTAGCCATAATTCCTGATAACTATGTAACTATTGATTTTAGTAATTAGTCCTGAATAACTGTAACTTGTCAAAAGCAAAATAAACTGAGGATGGAGATCAACTGGTTGACACAAGCTGAGGTGATGGAGCAGTTTGCCAGTTATGTAATTTGAGTGTGAATGTATTTACAGTGAAGACACTGGTGAGGAAGGGTTAAGTGACGTTTATATAGTGCAGGGGGTGCAAAGTCGTTCCTGGAGGGCCGCAGCCCCTGCTGGTTTGAGATCCAACCCTGTTTCAAGAGACACACCAGTAGCTTCAAACAACCCAAGGACAGCGTAATTATTGGGGTCAGGTGTGTATAATGAAGGTTGCAATGAGTAACGTAAAATAGCCTCTAGAGTTTGCATGAATCTTATTTGGAAATAAAAACAAGACAGAAGTTCAGTACACAATACATCAAAGACTGCATAATTTCAGGCTACTTTAGGTCTGTTGGGATGCATATGACATTCAGGAGCATCAGGCAAAACAAATGATTTTTTACCACATCACTGGCTTTGTTTAGTTGCACTAAATATGACAGATGCAGTGGCTCTTTCCTTTTTACAGCCTAGACAGCATGACATGTAAATGGCATATCAAATGTCAATACCAATACCGTGGTTGTATAATTTATGGGCACAGCAAATTTTATCATGATTAAAGAAATAAAAAAACAGGTTGCTCATTCAACTGCTCATCCCTCCCTCTTCTGTAAATCATAAGTTTATTTTTTCTACACAATATACTTTCATTCACTCCCCTGTTCATTGTTTGGATAATGTTTCTGACAGTATATTGGCATTTGAAATCACCAAATAAATGAGCAATATTAATACAAAATAATATTAATACATTTTACATGAAAAATGTAGCTCTCAAACTAGCCCTCTTTCTCCAACTTGAGTACACAACAATGGATTAAAAATTAAGCAAATCTAGATAGCATCTTCCAGTAGACAGAATAATTGGATAATTGTTGTTTAGGATTGGGCAGAGACTTTGGAGATTCTTTGGACACTGGTAAATGCCAACCCAGTACAAATCTGTTATTACATTGTTTTAATGCATGATGAATGTGTTAGCATAAACTAAACAGACCAACTGGAACATACGATAGAGCCTAACAAAGGTGAATTTAGGAGGTAGATGAGTGTAAATGTTACTGAAGATGTTGACGGGAAAGTTATATTAAGGTAATGATTATTCAGGGAATAGTTGCCTGTTAGTTCTACAGTAGCTCTCCTAGTTCTTAGTAATGCAATAACTTTTACTCAAAATTCTTTTACAAATGACCACTTATTAATCAAAGTTGGGGTTACAAAGATTTGATGGCTCAGAAGTGCAAAACTTAACAATTTTATAAAACAAATACAAGTTCACAACAGAACATAACTATAAATCAACAAAAAACCATTCACATTCACTTTACAAATAAATCTAACCACAGTACCCCGAGTGCTGGTGAAGTGGTTCTAATGCAAATTCTTCATGAGCAACAAGAAATTGTAACTCACATGTAAATGTTTACCTTTAATTTAAGCTATAAATAATGAGTGTGTATACAGTATATTAACATTAAATTCAAATGTACCATATTTCCAAACTACAATTAAATGCTGAGGGATGACTAAATGGTGTGTCGTCTTCCATGAGAGAAAGATATCCGGGCACTGATGTGTCATTGTAAACTCATCCTTTGGAAACTATTTACCTTCTGCATGTTCAGGGTAGATGTGGTTTGGGCAGTTACGTTGTGGTCTGGTGGATAAGGAGATTGACTGGAGATCTTAAGGTCCCCGGTTCGATCCACAGAGTTGAAGGTGGTGTCAGTGATAAAAAAACTTGCTCTCCCATCTCAACAACCACAGCTATGGTGTCCATGAGCAAGGCACCAGTTTCCCAACTGCTCCCCGGGTGCTGCAGCCATTGCTACTCACTGCTCCAGGTGTGTATTCACGGTGTGTTTGTTCATTGCTTTGTGTGTACACTGGGATGAGTTAAATGCAGAGCACAGATTTTGGGTATGGGTCACTCCACATCTGGCCAACCGGTCACTTTCACTTCACTTCTCATCACTATAATGAGAAAAGATTTTACGCTTTTTCTTCATGTACTGGTGTGCAGTTTTTCCCTGAGGACAGATGAATAAGCTTGTAGTTTTTGATAACTGTTCATTTTTAATATATAAACTTGACTTGAATTAAAGTTTGACATTTTAAGTCAAAACTTTGAAGACAAGCACTTGCTGTCTTTTAGGATATAAATAAAGCCACCTTATTTTCTATTATGTTTTAGTTTAGCATACTATTGTGTTGTTGGATTTTATTCAGTGAGATCAAAATACAAGAGAGACAGAGAGAGAGAGAGAGAGAGAGAGAGAGAGAGAGAGAGAGAGAGAAAGAGAGAGAGAGAGAGAGAGAGAGAGAGAGAGAAAGAGAGAGAAAGAATAACTACTTAAAATGTTGACTCAAAAAAATGAAGCTATTTTGAATAATGTCAACTCTTTAGAAATGTCAAATATTGAAATGACTTCAATTATTTTCTACATAACAAGTGCTATAATATCAAACACTAAACAACATGTACTGCATGCACTGCCTGCCCCCTCATTTTCTCAAGTGGGCCACAAGTGGTGCTCAGACTTGCAAAGTACATGTGAATGGAAAAGAGAGAAGGGACAAACATGAAGAAACAAGGCAAAGAGTAGGATGGGATGAAGGGATATTTCAGGGAATTTGAGCGCGATGAAGAGAGAATGCGTGGGAGTGAGAGAGAAAGAAAGTAGGGGAGTGTAAACCTGAAAGAGAGAAAAAATGTGTGAAATAGAATAGAAGAAGTTGCCAGGTTGGAGCTGTGAGAAAGAAAAAAGTTCCATTAACAATGAAAAAGGATACATGAAAGTAATTAGTAGTTTTAAAATATTGAAGGACCTTCACTAAATCATGTTGCATCAACAAGTGGGTGAAAAATAAGCAAGACATTACAAAGATGGTTGAAGAGACATCTCCTTTTGGCAAGAGAGTATTAATCAAAAGAAAAGGTAATACAAAAAACGAGTAAAATCACCCAAGAAGTTGTCTTCCCTAAACAGAATGATGTATTATTCTTTAACACTAATGATACTTTCAAATCAACAGTTTTTGGTCACTTGACTAATTTGAACTGACCTATTTCTCACTTCCTGTCCTTCGGAAATTGCTGCTAAAATTAACAAGCAATAAGAAAGAGAACTGCTGTATGTGATCAATAGGGAGGTAAACGAGCAGGTTTTTTATATATATATTTACTAAAAGTCTTTGAAAGTATACAAATGTACTGTGCCCTGGTAAAATGTCAAGCTTCAATTTATTTAAACACGTGTGTATTGGGGATTGCACATACAAACTTTGATTACACTATTCACTGTTGTTGTGAATTCAATACTGTCTAGTTTCCCATTTTGGCTGGAAAACTACCATATTTTATTTTACCACCAGCCTCTCATATTAGTATAACATGAAAGGATGTAACAACAGCTCAAAATGCCAATGAGGATGTAAATTGAGTGTAACAGCAGCACAAAAAGCCCCATTAAACATTAATGTAGCCAAACAAATGCAAACTTAATCATGCATGAATGTCTACAGGGAGACAGTGCTTTTAAGGCATCAAAAAAAAATTATATATATATATATATATATTTTTTTTTTTTATGTAGATTAATCTACATTAAAATGCCTTATTTGAATTCTGCCAAAGGCATTCCAAAAATGTATCCATAATAACGACTTGGTATTTTAAACGGTTAAGCAATAGTGTATAACTAAAATATATGTTGATATGTTGAAAAAGTTACTTAAAAGTACTTTGAGTTAATTTAAAGATAAATATGTTAATTTTATATATATATATATATATATATATATATGATGGTGCCGGAAGTGACTTTACTCACAGGACCCAAAACAGATGTTACTAACAGCTGCGAATGGACGAGACTCTCCTCGTCATCAAAATTCAGAAACAACTTTTGATCGCAAAACACTTTATTAAGGCTTGTTAGCTGAGGGCAGAGCTTGGGATCGAGTCATTGAGGTTGTCGGTGCTGAAGGGAGCTATTTGTGTTTTTTATCTGTTAATGAGAGCTCGAGGAAACTACAAGTTAACTTTACAGAAAGTTTGAACAGATGTTGCTTTTTAAACATATGGATATTGATTAAATTAAATCCAGTTAACAGCTAAAGTTAAGTGTGTATCTTTAAGCTTTAATTTACCACAAAAAAAAACTCTCTTTATGAATCTAAAAAACACAACATTTATCATATGAAAAGAAAACTTAACATCCTTACCACACTGGAACAGGAATGTTGAAAGAAGGTAGATGCTTCGCAAAGTTATTTTTAGCCTCACATTCCTAGCAATTCAGCTAAGTTTCGCTTTCCTCAGCAGGAATCAAAGAATCGCTAAATAAATTATTCTGAGCCAAACTAGATTCATTCATGACCAACAATTCACTAAAACCCAGGGCCTAACTTTGATAATAGATTAACACCGATATTTTTGATAAACTATAAATAAGATGATGCTCATTTAGCATAAGAACATAATTATTTAAATTTTTGTGAAAACTTCAAGACTACTATTTTGTGAATGATTCAAGCTCTGAAATGGGCCCAGATCTGAGCAACCAAAGCTTGTCAGATATTTTCTGACCTCAGAATGGTTTATTTTTTATATATATTTTATTACAATCGCATGCAAAGAGTTGCCAGGGCTAGAGATATTTTAGTGTCATCACAGTATGTGTCTTTCGAGCAAGATTTCTTCTATTTTTACTAATGACTAATGAAAAAAGAAAAGAACAATGCCTGGTTTGGTGTCTTGAGAGGTTGGTGTTGAAAGGTGAAGCAGTACATGATATATTGAATGTAGAGACAACGCCTCTGATCAGGCATGTAAGTGCCTATGTTCCAATAGCCGTACTATTAATATTTCATATATATATATATACCCTGAGAGTATGGTTTAATTTTTGATTGAGATAACTAGATAACTAGAAAAGAACACAGGCATAAAATGGTATAGAGAACAATAAATACGCATTTATATACGCATTTATGTGTTAAATGTATTTATTATTACAATATTCAATGCTTATGCAGTTAAACAATTATCTGTGAAGCCAACATCACAGAAATGGCGATGCTTGTGGTTTCAATTTTTTTGTTTCCTTCCACCAGACAGGACAGGTTTACATGACCTGGGAGATAAAGACCCCAACACTCCATTGCATAGTTCAAGTCTGAGAAGTGTGCCTGACCAGGGAGTTAAAAAAAACACATTACTTTTTTCCTTTAGCCATTTTCGAGCCATTTTTATCCAACAAGTGTTCTGCCACAGCACATTACAGCACCAGCTAGACAGCAGGGTTAAATCTGAAAAAAGAGAGTTCCACATACATACCAATATTTAATTCAGAGGCAGCAAATTTAATTCAGGCAGCAAAGTTATTTAAGGTTCAAATATTCTTACCTCCAGCCGCATGCTAGTTTAAGCAGGTCAGCACTGAGCACCTCTCGGGACAAAATAGAGAGAATTAATGTTCAATATTCTATTCTAAAACAAGCTTCCAAGCAAAAATGTTTATATTACTCAGTGATAGAGCCCCTGGTGTTCGCTCTACAAGGAGCTTTTTGTTGTAACATGTTATTAAGTTGTCACCTTTGAAAAAATAAATCATGTATAAATAGTAAGACATACACAAAATGTTTGTGTGGATGTGCAATTGTTTTAATGGAGGCCTGCTGTAATAAATGTCATAAACATTGAACGCTTGGTATAGAATGATCTCACAACAGCCATTCTTCCATGTAGATTCGACACCCTTCCTAAAGCACATTTCCAGGTAAATAAGGTTTTCTTGCCCAAATGTTCAGTTGGGTCCAATACACTCTCAGCCCACCACAGTAAACTGTCTAGTTTCAAAACTTAAGTTCAGTTTTATACACATGTTTTTTTTTTTAATATTTGTTTAATCTCAAAACCACAATAAGTGTAATCTTTACAACTCACTTTATATTATTTCCACACAACCTCAGTTAAATGAGTCATCATTTCAACTTCCATTAAAGGCGTTAGAAACCCCACTCTTTAATTTCCTCTCATCATGCAAACAAAATACCAGTTTGAGGCTCATTACACTCGATCGTGATTCAATGATCCAAATTCAGTGGATGTACTCGCAAAGACACACAAACATACATATGAATTAGAGTCAAGAGCAATTTTGACATGAATGGACAAACTCTATCAGATCCACACAGAGAGTGGCTTGCCAGGATCTGATGTGTGCACTCCTCAGAGAACCCTCCGATCAATTAGCTGGTGAAAGAAATGTATCCAATGTCTGGCGTGGCTGTAGGGAGAATAAGAGTTGGAGTAAAGGACATTATCCTCAAGTAAATCCAATACATTTCATCACATCCTCATTTAATGGGCTAGAATCTTTCTGATGGAGGCTAATGGAATGGAAAGGAAGTGAATGAGGGGAATGGGGTGGGGGTGTTTGGGATGGTACTTCCTGGTAATGCTGGCACTCTTAGCTCCAAAGGTACAGCCTGTACCCTATAAAGGGAAATATGAGAAGGTGTTATTGCGGAGCTTGTGCTGACGAATGCTGTTTTTCAACTAAATGGTCAATTAAAGCAATGCTGTGTGTGCACGCTGCGTTGATTTAAAATGATTAAGGGACCATGCCAATGAAATATTTTTGATCAGCTGGGATTGTCAAGTCTCCCTGTTTTATACTCTATAGTACCTCTGTAAACAAAGCACACATAAATGGAAAAACTTGTGTTTTCAAGAGAATTAAGAGGTTTTTGTCTGACTGTGAATCAAAGCTCTGCTAATTTATAGTGGCTGGCTGATTTTTGCTCACTAACACATCTTTGTGTGGTCAGTAAATCTATCCTGTGCCCATTCTGAAATAAATGAAGAAGACAAAATTGCTCTCTTGGAGACTTTTTAATTAAGGGCTTCTGGGGATTACAATCAACGCTATAAGATACAGCGTGGTGATGAAGCATAAATCCATAGAGGCAGCAGCCGATGGGCCCCAATCTAATGAGTTAGCAATTCTAGATTTCCAACCAATACCTGGAGTGTGTGCTGAATGTGCAGCACATGAATGTGGTGTTTATTACGATACCCTGAATGTATAATGGCTATGAATATAACATGCTTTAATATGGAGTAAATATTAAACCTTATGGCAGACACACCCTTAAACAAAAGCGGTATGATAGATTTCTTCATAGATACAATAGTTCCAACAGACATATATATGTAAGTAATGTGCCATTCATAAATAATCTTAAGGTGGAAAAACACAATTTACAAAGCAATTATCTAAATTTTTGGGATTAAAAATGGCATTTTTGACACATATAGTCTGGTTTAATGTCTGGCCCTAAACAAGTATTATTTTTTTGTTTGTTAAAATCTGCATTTGGCCGGCTTTCTGTAAAACTTGTTTAAAGCTACTGCTATAAAAGTACTATATAATTACATTTTGATTTGTTGATTAATTGACCCTAATTCCTACCTTTATCAACCCTCAGACACAATCTGTCTAAAGTGCACCCTTCTAGGTTAATGTGTGAGTTCTCTTTCTCACAGAATATTTAAGAACTTCTTCTAAGAGGCTACAAAAAGGATCGTTATGGACTTGCAGATCTTTCTTCTTGCATCAATAAAAACACCATAAACACTTTAAACACAATGCTACTTTTCAGTAAGACTTTCAGAATGCATTAAAAAAACTTAGATGGTTCACTCTTATTTTTGTGAGAACAAACAATGTCAAATTGTAATACAACAACACACTTTTGTAGTTTCCTCTGGTGAATAACATTTCAGTACATACCATTTCATTTGTTTATCTTTGTTTATTTATTTTATTTGTTATTGCATTTGAGGGCTACATTAACATATATTTTGCAAACTTATTACTTTAACTTAAAACCTCTGATTAACTAGAAATAGTTTGATGTGAAACTACAAAAAATATATAGTGGCATGGCTTGTGATCTCAATGGCAGCTGTTGGCTTTCCTGAGAGGAGCTGAATGTTCTCTGTGTGGTTGCGTGGTCAACACTAAGTGGCCCAGTTTTCTTCTGCAGTCCAATTTTTTTTTACAATTGAATTGAGGACAAAATTTCCCCTAGGAGTGAAAGTAACAGTGACTTGTATGCCATCCTTCAGTGGATTTTTGACCCCGAACAAGTACTCCTTTTGCCCAAAGTGAGCTGGATTTTGCCACCAAAAGAATACACTAAAAGGAAAACGTCGTTAATTAAATGTATTTTAAACATTATAATACATATAATACAATATCTCAGGAATTAATGTTAGGACTATTCAGGATAACTTGAATTTACTAAAAAGGATTTTTTGTTTGGAAAATTATGCAGGTGTTTTGGTAGCTCTTTATAATAACTAAACACTTTTACAGTTTTTCACAATTGCTATGACAGTTTTTTCAATACATTTAACAACTTTCCTAATCTCTTAACACGATTAGCACAACATACGTCTAGGTAGGCTCTACAATTAACACATTTTTTGTTGCTTTGATACAAAATGCATATAGTTAACACACATTTCAAATGCTT
The DNA here is from genome assembly GCA_900490495.1 of Danionella dracula. Lineage (NCBI taxonomy): Eukaryota > Metazoa > Chordata > Actinopteri > Cypriniformes > Danionidae > Danionella > Danionella dracula. The sequence continues at coordinate 2,634,996 of UELW01000578.1, forward strand.
GAACTTCTTTTACACTCAAACTCCACCAACACCAAAACTATGTGATTTTAAACCACATTTCTTCTCAATGTGTTATGATTGACTAAATGTTGCTGTCGGAATAAAACATGTGTTAGTGTTTTGAAAACTGTATTATTGTATTTTGAAAATTAGTTTTGTAGTTTTGTTTACTATGGGGAGTTTTGAGAATGAAACTGAAAACTGTTTTGCCAATTGTGTGTTTTACCTGATTCGCTACGTTAAGAGTTAAGCAAATTTGTTAGATGTATTGAAAAAACTGTCTTAGTAATTGTAAAAAACTGTAATACTTTATTAAACATTAGCAAAGACCTAATAAATAATTTACAAAGCATTGTTTCTATGTTAATAAACGAGTATAAGTTTAATAAACAGGACTTGAAGTGCTTTATTCTTAGTTTACAAGCATTTACAGTTTTTCACAATTGCTCAGACAGTTTTTTCAATACATTTAACAAGTTTGCTTAACTCTTAACGCACCGAATCTGTTACAACACACAATTGGCAAAACAGTTAATTTCATTCTCAAAACCCCTCATTGTAAACAAAACTCCCAAACTCATTTTCAAAATACAATAATACAGTTTTCAAAACACTAAGACATGTTGTCTTCTGACAGCAACATTTAGTCAATCATAACACATTGAGAATAAACTTTGTTTTAAAATGACATAGTTTTGGTGTTGGTGGAGCTCGAGTGTAAAAGAAGTTCAAGCATTTGAAATTTGTGTTAACTGAATGCGTTTTGTATCAAAGCAACAAAAAATGTGTTAATTGTAGAGCCTACCTCGACGGATGTTCTGCTAATTGTGTCAAGAGTTTAGGAAAGTTGTTAAATGTATTGAAAAAACTGTCTTAGCAATTGTGAAAAACTGTAAATAATATGATCAATAATGTTAATGTCATGCTTTATGGATGATCAGTTAATCATTTATTAATTAAACTTTTCACTATTTAAAAAACAGTGAGTTACTTGTGGTAAGAGATACGTGAGATCATTTAGAACGTGTTATTAAATGGTTATTAAACTACTTAAAAGCACATTCATACTTCTTATTATTCAAATATATAGTAACAGTTACTAAGTAAAATAATGCATGCTTTATTAACATATAATCCTGATCAATAGAACCAACCAATCAGGAGTTTCCTAGAGTAGTCACATGAGAAAAACTACAAATCAGCATCCTTGCAAAACTCATCAAATGAAAACATACTGTATATGTATCTTAAGATATATTTGATGTTGAATGAAGGGTTTACTGTGAAAAAGTCTGGTATAAGATGCTTATAAAGCTACCCTGCATTAGTAAGTATTGCCAGGGTCCTTATTCAATCCATGCATGTTGCATGTTATTTGTCAAAGTGAATCTAATTTGCCCTAGATAAAGCTGGTGTGCTGATAGGATCTGTCTGACTGGTTTGAGCTTGGGTTTGCAGAGCCAATATATTGTTCTACAGTGGCCTTTATAAGATCTCAATCTAGCAAGAGCATTGGCTACCTCCAAACACACACGCACACACACCTACATTTTATTACATGCAGGGCAGCTGACTAATGCACTCTAGCACTGGCTAGCGGCCACATTCCAATTTATAACATGGTGGCTCAACCTCCACCATGCATACCAAGCAATGTTTATTAGTTGTATTGGCATTTAAGCAGTGTCACCTTCCATTCCCTTCTCTGGTTTTCACTGACAACTGAATTACACTGAAGCTGTATGGTGCAGGTGGAAGAGATGTTGCATGCATATGTATGCATCAAATAAAAAGAAAATTATTTATGAAGGATTATAAAACCACATACGCTAACAGAATTCACTCATAGAAAGACGATTCTGAGGGCTGGGTCACCTGGAGATAAAAAAGGAATCCATCAATACAATGACTTGAGGGTGTAAAGAGCTCTGCATGAGTACCACCTACGGATTTCATGAGGGTTTGTGAAACTTTCTGTGAAGATCATGGCACTAACGATTTCAGAAGAAACGTGATTATCCTGTTTTTGTATAATGAGCTGAACTTTTCACTTTTGTTTATAAAAAGAGAGCTGAGAGACAAAGATTAGCAAAGACAGGCGGAAAGAAAAACATTTTCTCCAGTGGTGGAAATGTCACCAGTAAGTGTTACTGCATTGTATGGTAATGTGATTTAATGAAAGTCTATCACCTATTTTTACATAGTCTATTTCTGCTGGCAGGAAAATGTCAGCATTTTTATCCCAGCCACAATGCACCGTGGCTTGGCACTGGATCTGTTTCTGCACTAGAACAGATGCATTTAAATATCAGTCTATTAGTTAAATGGATAGTCCTCACATGCAGCTGTCAGTTGTGTGAGGCATCTGGGCCAGGCTCTCAACAGTGTGCCAAACTCTCTCACCTACTCTTTCTCAATTTGTACATAGCTCAAAGTGTTGAGAGAAACTAAACATATTGTTTAAAAAGCTTGAAAAATCTAAAAATATATTTATATTTTTATTACATTTTTTTGTATTTTTGTCAATTCCTGTAAGCCTTCATCTGTACTGGCATTGGTCCTTTAGTGTATTTAATTCACTGCTGTTGTCATATTGACTGACCCGTTTTGCTGTTTATTTAACTCTTAGACTTCCCAGTATTTGAAAATAAATAAATAGTGTCCATACTCACACATCCCCCATGGGTTTCTGAAGATGGAATTTGACAATAAAACTTTTGTTTTGTTAGTGTGTCATTACAGGAAAGTTTGATACAGACACAAAAGAAGGATATTCGCATAGCAGAACTGTGCTTTTCAATGGTCCATTTTCCTCAAATGGTTCATCCCTTAATTAAAGAGAGTGTCAACTTTTAACTTATTTAAAAAAGCAACTCATTGCTGAAACAAAAGCCAAAATTATGGAAAAGCAATTTAAAGAAATAATTTAATTTGTATATGTACTATTGTTTATGGGGTGTCACGGTGGCACAGTGGGTAGCATGATCTTCTCACAGCAAGAAGGGCGCCGGTTCGAGCCTTGGCTGGTAAAGTTGGCATTTCTGTGTAGAGTTTGCATCTTCTCCCCGTGATTGCATAGGTTAAGCTCGGGTGCTACCTGTGGTACAGGTGAATTGGGTAAAGAGACTGTCAACAAACAAAAGTTGCAGCTGAAAGGGCATCCGCTGCGTAAAACATATGTCAGATGAGTTGGCGGTTCATTCCACTATGGTGACCCCTGAATAGGGATTAAGCCGAATAGAAGATGGATGGATTACTGCTTTTTATATGTGAGTGTGCATGTGGGCTTGCAGGCTTATGTCATGTGTCTGTAAGTTAACATGAATTGAGAGTCAATTGACTCCTTTTTTACACAAGTTCTATAACAGTGTATCACAAAGAACAATACAATGTTGCTAATTTGAATTTACCTTCAAAATGTCTGTACATAACCATTTTAGGTCCATCCTTCCAAATAGCACTGTATTATCAAGAAGTTAAGTAACAGTCATTTTGTGATGGTTAGATTAAACACCTTTACTGTGTCTCGATAGAATGAATAAGTGTCTAATTAATTTGTCAAGTTTTTCTTTTTGTTTTAAGTGCAGTGAAACAATCTATGAGTGTGAAAATGACTTGCACATTCAAACAAAGTAATTTACTTCTACAGGTAATAACCGAAAAGGCTGATTATTCATGAATGTACTTCATGAAGTAGGTCATTTTGTCTCCTCTTTTTCTATCGGAGATGGTCTTCAACAGCTCTCAACTTTCAAAATGCCCATTATGGCTGCACATTATTAGCTACCATATTTTATGGAGGCCGAAATCACTGAGAATGAGATTCTTGAGGTCAACAAGTTTAATCCTTGATATAAGAATAGACATAATCAAAACTATAGTTCTCTGTGTAGTAGTTGTGATGGCCTTTAGTGATCTACAGGAAGATTTTCATCAGTTATAAGACAGGTTGACACTACTTTTTCTCAAACAAATACAAGGACATGATGGTATTGGTTTTCAGACTGTTCGTGTACTCAAAAAGAAACCAGGCAACAAATGATGGACAAAAGATTAGCTATAGATTTATTCGTATAGATCAATGTCACTGGTAGAATCGAACTGAATTTTCCTTATTTTTCCCTGACCTGTTGGTTGTTGAGCAACAGATGTTATGCAGTTATTTATAAAGAATATGGCCAAGACAGTGAAACAAATTTAGTCCAGCTCCAGTGTGGAATGTATTCCTAGTATATTTAAATGTTATTTATATGTTATGTATATGTTATGTATATGTATGATTTTTATAGCCTTATGTAACATTGTGTGAAGGGATTCTTTTTAGTCTAAGTTAACTAAAGAGAGAGAGCAAGAGAGAGAGAGTAGACATAGATACATAAAAATCCTCATTAATATAAATGATTCAACTAGATGTAGATTTAACAGCCCGTGCACACAGTCCTTGATTTCTGTGTCACAACGTGTCAAAAATATCTTCCTCATTTATGATGATTATGTCAGAGCAACAAATTCATCTATAATCAGAGCTGAGAGACTGGATCACATTCCGTTATAAAGACATTTTAATAAAGATCGCACAGTCATCTCAAACAAACAGTCTGGGGGAATCATGACTTTATCATTTATTATTGAGATGAAAAACTTAAAATCTCTTCCAGCACAGCAGTGATTTAAATTAGTTCAACTGGGTGAGTTAACCATGTTCCTAAGCATGGGTAGAAAGTAATTGCATGGAGCTGTATCTATTTTAAAAGTAACCATGGTCTGTTAATGAAAGAGGTTCTGAATGATTGATGCTTTACTTAGAGTGTATAAATTACTTTCACTTGCATAGAAATTGCTAAATTTAAATCTCTATATGTTGAGATATATATAGATCATACTTTTTATAATATTTAATTGAGTCTTTATTTATTTATTTTGCTCTTAAAGACAATTTTTAAAACAATCACAGGAGCCTCCTATTTTTCAAGTATTTGCACTTGATTCCATGGCACTGGAAATTTCTTTCAGTCCCCCATCCCCCCGAAATATTTCCCTTCCGCTCTCTCTAGTAAATAGCAGATGATGAACAGTACATACTAGAAGAGTCCAACACAACATACAAGCCAATAATGGAAATCACCATACAACCTTTATAAAGCATTATACAGTAATTTTTTTTTTGCCTGTTGAGTAATGTGAACAACTGATCATGACTGTTGAACAGGAACTTGAAAAGCTGTAGCTAATTAACTCAAGGGTCTCTTTAGGGGCTTTGGGAGATTGAGTCAGGAAAGTTTTTAAAGAAAAAAAGAAATCAACATTTCATGGGCAATTGCAGCATGGTCACATATTGTGTAGTACATTTATATTTATGCATTTGGCAGTAGATGTTATCCAAAGCAACTTTTTTTTTTGGATGTTATCCAAAGACTAACTCAGGTTGCTTGAACTAGAAGTTATATCAGCTGATCAATCAACCATAGCAGGAAGGAAATAAACATTTTTAAAAAATTATAACAAGAGATTTCATTTGCTTTGATTTGCTTTCAGTTGGCTGGATCAGGGAGTTGGTTCAAGGAGTTCTGACAGCCAGGGACAGTGAGAGACAAGGTTCTGTTAAGAGATTCTGCCTTTCAGAGATGGAATCACAAGACACTGTTCCTTCTATGAGCGCAGGCTTCTGGAGTGCATGTAGGTGTCTTGTCTATGAGCTTGCAAAGGTAGACCAGGGCTGATCTGGAGATGTTTGTGTAAGCCGACATCAATGATTTGAACAAGTCAAGTAGGTCAAGTCGCCCTAGTTTTGCGAATACCCAACTTGAAAAGGCTTTCAGAACTTGTTAAACCAACTGGCATTTACTCAAGTAGAATTCAGGCTTCTTTTCCTTCAAAATTTTATTGAGTTCCAATAAACAAAGGAGTAGTTGAAGTGGAGTCATTAGGCAGGTAAAAAACCTTAACAAAAAACTAAATATACATTTTACTTATAAAACAACAACATAAATACAAAACCATGAAAACAGCACGAATGAGCGAATGGAGAACGAACGTGGCCCAGACATGCACTGGCAATCTGTGCAAGAAACACATATACTTCCCCCAGAAAACTACAGTTTGTTAGACATAGAAATGCTCTGGCAGAATTCCTTAAGTGAAGAATTTGATGAAGAGATTGTTGAGAATAATGTTTAATTAAATGCAATTCTGCATGCAATTAAAGGTTCTTGTTGTTATGTATCATTGTCTATTTTGGTATTTGGTATTTTCTTTATATTGTAAAAAAAACATTTCATATTGAAGGTAAAACAAAACATTGGAAGGCCACTCTGTTCACTGCTGCATGCATTAAGTCAACGTTTACTCTTTTTTGCTCTACTTAACTAGATTAAAAATTACAAAAAGATATGACGTCTGCTGAGTCACACAGATAGGAAGAGTGGAACAGATGCAAGAATTCAGTTCATTCTAATAACTCAAACCTCTTCTATTCCATCAGCCTTACTTAATGCCCTCTCAATTTTCATTCCTGGAGGACTACTGCAGTACTAGGTAAAATGCTCTGCCTCCACATTTTCTCCTTTTATTTTTTTCCTCTCTTCATTCCTAAAACCCTATCCTTTCTCTGAAGTAATCATGTTCGGGAGCATTCTATGTGATAGATGCATTCTACAGGAAATGAGAAACGGACATTAGAAGAAGGCGGCTGCATTGGAAGCACAGATCGATATTTCTATTAATCTTTTGCTTGATTAATGTAAGCCATGCATGTTGTTAAAAGAGAATTTGTTGACTTAATTCAATGGAAAAATGTTCTACACATTGTAAATAGGCTTTCTGAGCATTATATAAAATGGTTGTGGATACGGACCATAAGTAAATTGAGTTAACCCTAATGAAATTAGGGTTGTGCAAGCTGTTTTATCTTCATATAACCACTACCCAGTTAAATTGAATTCATTGTTTACAATCAGAAATTATTCAGGAATATCTTTCAGAAATTAAGTTAAAATCTAAGACAAAACTTTACAAAAAAATTACAGAGATTTAACTGCATACAATTTGTATAATTTTTAACTCAAAAAGACTCATAGAAAATGTATCCAAAATACATTAGATCTAAATTTAATTTCACAAACTTGAATAAACTCGAATTTTCTAGTTTACCAGATTTACACTTTTCTGTATATGACATTGAGTGTCATATATAATAGTGGAATAGAAATGTACAAAATGTACAAAAACTAGGGAAGGACTTTGCTACATTTTTTTTAAATCTAGATTAATCTCACTCCAATATTGAAATCAATCTAGATTTAAATGCCACATTTGAATTCTGCCAAAGGCATTCCGAATTTGTATCTACAATAATGACTTGCTATTTTAAAAGGTCAAGTAATTCATAGGTTTTAGGTTTAGCTAAAAAATCCTCTCAATGAAGTTATTGGGAGCCAGACTGATATTTTGTATAGAAGTTATGAGTTAAAAAAATGTTGAGGTAATTCACTCAATTGCCAAATAATGAATAACCACATAATTAATAAAAAATAAGAGTTTAAATTAGTTATACAAATTATGTATGTATGTCTGTACGTATGTATGTATAATTAAGTATGTTAAGGCTTTAAACAAAGCATATTCATTTTATAAAAAAATGTATTGAGAATGGCACTTTGCAAATTATCTGACACTCCGTCGACGCACAGTTAAATGGTGGGCTGTGTGAAAGCAGAAGAGTTGCGCAATTTATAGATTCATTCCAATGATGCTAGCATGTCACGTTTGATGCGGAACCTTCACAGTTGGCATGCACACAGTTACTCTCCGTCTGATAATCTCTGTATACATATGCGCCACATATCAAGCAGCGTACTATAGACACAGCTCCCAACCCAACTTTAAAATTAGATTAACTACAATATATATTTTTATCGCCGATAAGAGTCTTGCATGTTAACGCCAATAATTGTTAACCCCTAATAAAATCGTTTTTTAAACATTTTAACATGGAGACAACACATTATAATTTATTTATTTATTACAAAACATTTATTTTATCTAGTCAGAAAGCCAACATGAACCGCATCTCTGGACACATAAGCCTTCACTCAGATTTCCTCTGAATTTGACAGTTGAACTGTCCGAGAAAACTTTGGTCTGCCCTCACAACTGCAAATATCCAAACCTCAACTCAGCTGCAAACATCTTCTGTAGGTATGGATATCTAACTAGTCTTGTTTCAAATGATTTTAAAATTTGATGACTGTATCTCAAAATAGCCTTCTGGTTTGTTAATTTTTTATTATTAATGGAGTACTTATAAACATTTAGGCTAGATACATAATTTTCAAATACAACTTAAAGGTGTACTGTTAAGATCTATTTATAGCTTGATATGCAGTATTTCCATATCTAATCCGATCAAAAGTATTTTTTAACAATGTAGCTAATGGCTCAACACCCTAAAGCGCTGATCCTAGAATCTTTTTATGCATATATTTTTTTAATTTGATATTTTTAAAGCTTTTGTTAAAATGTGTCTGTTGACTATCTGGTGTTAATAAAAAATCTTACAAGTAAAAAAACAAACAATTTGATCATAAATTGTTGAATGTGGAGGTGCACAATTGGTTTTCCTCAAAGTGTTATTGTCCCATGACTAAAGCTGTTTCCTGAGACATTTGTCCTTCTTAAAGTGACTGGAGCTATCCCTTTTCTTGAATGACTTCTTCGGTTTTGCAGACATACAGGCCTTGTTAGTGGGAAATAAAAGGCCAGATGGGGACCAAGCTTTTACAGCATAAGACTAAATGGACTCTGATTCACTGAAGAAATGAATCATAACCGCTTTTTTTGGTAGTACAAACTCACTTTTTTATCCATAGCTTTTCTGGGAGGCAGTAGTATTATATCAGATAGGTTTCTTTGTTAAATTAGGTGAATATAGGATGAATGTTACAAGACAACAATCTCAGATTGGCCATTTGTTTGCATATTTTTTTATTCTGTCAAATATTTGTTCAATTATATGATACAATCATATTCAGACCATTTTGGCACCCCGGAAGTAAATGATTTGAATGGCAAAATGACAATTAAATAAAGAAAGAAACTGTGTCTCAGCTTATTTTGTAACATAAAACTTATAGTCAACAAGAGGGCCAGGTAGATACTCGTGTGGACAAAAATCTATTTTGGCACCTGTGGTTCGTTGCTTAGACGCAAGCTCTGGAAGCTCATTTAAATACAATTTGTCAGCTTTTTCATCCAAATGTGCATCCAAATAAATATATTCAAATCTGTAGTTTATACAGTGGATATGTGTGGGTTTTTTAGCCGTTTTTTTCCTTTAGGAATATATCTTTGCAATGTAAACAGTGTACTATTATAAGGTTAACATACAAGAATTTATTTTTTGAGTGGTCAATTTGTTCTGAACCTCTGCGGGAATCTTCCACAAGCGATCTCTTAGTGCCTTCGGCAACAAAACTTGACCAGAATAATAATCTATTATTAATCTATGTGCTGGTTTATGATGCAAACCCAGATCTCTGACTCACAATGGTTCTGCACTGGTGTTCTTTGCTTTATCAACATGATTCACAAACAATGAAGCATGGCATAATTTGCTAGGTTAGTATTAGCTTTACTGTCAGCATGTATACCAGACAATGCAGGGCAAGTGCTCTTGCACCTTTGCGGAATCAGTCCATTTTCATGATTCACAGGTTTTGCATTCTGGGATATTCTGCTCTCTACAACATCTTTTTCAGTTGCTTACTATATAAGATAAATTTAGATCTTTTTAACTAAAATCGATGGTTAAATGGGTTGAGATAGTAAACTTTTTTGTTCAATAATGACACATAGTATTCACGTCTTGATTTAAAATCGAGTGAAAATAGTAAAGATCTAGTAGTAGATTGGATACTGCACATGTCTACAATGACAAATATTTCATATTTTGCTTTAGATTGTTTTCACTTTATACAATTTAGAAAAATAGTTTTTGCAGTGTAGTTACCCAATATTGATTTTTTGCAAAGCATTACACAATGGCGCAAAGAAACACAGTTAAAGCAGGAAGCAGATTTCAGCCAGCAACAAAGACAAAATAATTTCAGACCACTCAGATCCCAAGACGTCTGAAAAAATCTTCAATAATAACTATGTATTGCAAACACTCCACTTATTTAAAGAATAAAAACATGATGAACATTATCATACAAAAACATTTTCGATTCTCCCAGAAATTATATGTTCTGTTATCTAAAAAGAGTCAGAAAACAAGTTAGATTATTAATCTACTAACCTCCCAGAGTGACCCTAAGGTTGTTAAGGTTACCAAGTATCTCACTGCCAAGGGCCTAATTAATACAAGTCAGGTCAGGAATCTTGTGGTCATTCTGGACTCTGATCTTAGTTTATCAATATCCACGTCAAAGCAATGACCAAACCAGTTGTACCATCTTAGAAACATTGCAAAAATCAGATGTTTTATTTCCAGACAAGATTTAGAGAAACTGATTCATGCTTTCATCTCCAGCAGGCTGGACTACTTTAACAGCCTTTTCACTGGTCTTCCCAAACAGACCATTAAACAGTTAGAGCTCATTCAGAATGCAGTGGCTCGAATTTTAACCAAAACTAGAAAGCGAGAATACATTTCTCCATTTCTTAAGTCTCTTCTGACCGTCTCCTTCAGAACAGATTTTAAAGTTCTGCTGCTCGTATATAAGTCCAAACATAATTTAGCACCTAAATACCAAACAGACATGATCAGTGAATACACACCAAACAGAGAAATGAGATCCCTCAGATCAAATAAATTAGATCTACCCTGAGTTTATTCCAAACAGGGAAAATACTCTTTTAGTTACCATGTGGCTCACAGATGGAACCAGCTTCCAGAGGAAATTAAAGGTGCCAACACTTTAGTCACGTTTACATCCAGGCTAAAGGCCTGTTAAGTTGCTGTTTAGTCTGAACAGCTATTTTACCTCTGCACTTCACTATCTTAATCTATGTTTTAAATCACTATGATTTTATATGACTGTTTTATGCATTGTTTTATTACATTTACTTTCTTTTTATTCTTTGTTTCCAATGTAAAGCACTTTGAAATATCCTGTGTACAAAATGTGGTATACAAATAAACTTGCGTTGTCTTGCCTTGCCTAACATTATCTGTTAAAATTGACCAAAAAGACATTGATGCGAAGTACTATGAACCTCGGACACAGACCATTGAAACACATTTCCTGCAATGTCATTGCATGATTTTTTTAACCACAAAGCAGTTTGTTTTGTCTTTGTTTGCTTTAGGGAGAATGACAATTACTCATATGAATATGGAAATATGCATATATTTACATCACATAGGGGACTCAGAAAATCTAATTCAGCATGATGAAATTTACATGTCAAAGCTCAAGGTTAGAACTGATTAAAAATATGGGCCATTCCCTGAGGGATATGCTGTAATCATTTGCGTGCGAGGCTAAATCAGATACTTCAAACACAGAAAGTGGTTAATGAAGAAAATAGAAAGTAGTGCAAAACAGTGTTTTAATCACTTTATTCTTTTAATAACAAATAGTGTGTATGCAGTAGCTTCTCTAGGGAAATCGTCTTGACTTTCCTGTCAGCCATGATTCCAAGTGAGTTTTGTATATTTCTGCTGAGATTCCTTTAACAGAAAGCTTCCATTAATATACCAACTACACTTTATATGGCCTTTTTCACTCCCAAACAAAATCTGTTGTCTTAACATTGCAAAGCACCTGCAGTCTCCAGGTACCCTTCAAAGCCCAATCATGAGCGTTTCAATGTGCAGTATGCAAAGGGCCTCTAAATCATGATCAGCCCAGCCAAGAATGTGTCTAGCTAGAGGAAATGTGGCTGCTGCCGAGCATTCTCGTGGTGCATTTCTCATAAAGGACAGATGTGCTTTCCTGGCTATGCTCCTGCTAAGTGCATCTGCTAACAGCGTAGTCTACACTTTCTTGACATGACAACAGGAGAGCTCTGCTCTTGTGTACTAATAAAATTAACATCTCATCTAGTAGTATTAGTTTTAATTAGAGTAGATGTGCTTCTATATTTTAGCTTTTTCCACAATTTTTTTTTATTTGCTGAATTGTTTTTTTTCCCAATCATATTGGCTCAGATTTCAGAAGCCTGGTGTCAACTTTAAAAACCATGAACATAAAATTCACAACCATAATTGAGCAGTTCGTCTATGTTTACAGCTTTAGGGGTGCACAGACCTTAATGAACCAATGCCACAAATCCAACTTTACTAAAAAAGAGAATACACTCTTAATTAAATATAGCACAAAAGTTTGTAGGTCTGTAAAAATGTTTTCAAAACTTTTAGTGAAATCATTTATTGTATTAATTGAATGCAAATAAAAATTACTGATAGAACACAATTTAGTGTTTACTATCATCAGGTATCTGGTTTTATCTGTATTTCTTAAATTACTTTCATATAAGTAATTATTCAAACAATTAGATCAACTTGATATTTCCTCATTGAACAGACAAAGGTGTGTTTTGCAAATCAAGCAACTTAGAAAGCAATAATTAGAAGTATCATAGGATGGTGGTCCTATAAATGATCAATCATTTAGATCTAATTTAAGTAAAATGTATTTAATTCCAGTACATTTATTTTAAAGACTACAGCCTTCATCAGTATTCACATGGTTAGCCAAATCTACATAAAGTCAGGGTAAAAAGGAATCCTCCTTGAGGAACATGGAAGTCCTTGGTGACCTTCAAGGAGATAAGTAGACAAGGTACCAGTATTGGTGGAGTATGTACTGTAGAGAATCTGGTGGTGCCTGGAAGTGTCTTTAAGTGAGGAGGAAAACCAAAGATCCCAAGGATCGTTTCAAACTAATTCAACAGGCTGCCCAGTTAGCCGGAGAACAAGTAAATCCTGAATGAGAAGCTCAGGAAATGCAGTAAGTAGAGTAGTGTGTGTAGGCAGTCCATGAAGTTACTAGGAAATAACTTTGATGCGGAACAGGAAATGATGAGAGATGGAATTCCATTACACTGGAGAAATGGGTGTTGACTCATTGATGGAATAGTGGTTGCAGGTGCGGAAAAGTTTGATTTCAGACCATGTGCTCAGTGTTTGGGAAGAGGCAAAGAGCATGATCTGACATAATATGGATGCTGGAATTAATTCCAATGTAAAACTATCTCTGGGGATCATATAAAGTGTTATAAATACTATTAATAAATCAAAACAATAAAAAATTTAAATGCTATTTTGAATTGTTTAATTTATTGGACAAATAATACCTTGTAATGTTGTAATAAACCTTTTCAGAATCTACACTGAATACTTCTAATATGGGAAACATGCATAACAATAACAATAAGCTCTATAGCTATGAAAAGAAAGGATGTTATTTTTTCATCTAAAGGCAGCAGATGAAATTATGAAAATAGCAGACATAAATTGCTAATTTAACGAGGAACATAGAAAAATTGGCAGCATGCTTTCAACCACTCAAACTCACTCTACATTATCGATCGTGCACATATGGTCCCTCAAAAAAGAACTGAAGATAACAAGAGAGCGAGCGATAGAGCAAGGATGAAATTCCAGGATGAACAAGTGGAAATTGCAAGTATTGTAGATGAGCTTTATGTGGACACACACAGAGAAAATCAGTATTTGAATCGATCATCTGAAGAATTGATATTCCCTCTCAACTCTTATGCATGAGAATAAGTTAAAAAGGTTGCAACCAGGCATCAAAGACTACTTAGATACTCATTCCATTTAAAGAAAAAGGTTGTCTGGAGTATAAATGTGTGACAGATGAAGGGTTTCCTTAATTTTTCATAGTTTTCTCGTTTGTGTTATAACAACTAATAGTGTAATGCTTTGGGAATGTTGTTAAAAGACGCTGACAATTGAGTTACAGTTTATAGCCTTTATTGTGGATCATCGCGCTAACAGCTTGTAATCATTAACACAATAGACTTAAAGAACAATGAAAATTGTAAGAACCCCACTTCGTGCAACTGCAATCTCGTAGACGGTTAGTTGTGCAAGCCCTCATATTGATATGCGTGCATTGTCCCGCCCCCGTGATGTCACTGCACCAATCCCGAGAATGAAGGTTCAACCAGCTGCTACAATAGTACATTGTGTATAACAATTGTAGTAATTATTCCAATAAAACAAGCAGATTCTGAAATATTGTTTCTGTAATTTAAAATAAGTAAACGTATACATATATTATTAATTAAAAAATAAGATGATATAAATATATAGAAAAATAAATATATATAAAGATAAAATACATACACACATAATCTTTCCCACAACACCAGGCTGTCTAAACATTATCTCATTGAAGAGCATTCTGTTAGAAGAAAAAAAAAAAACAGTGTCTCAATCCATCTCGTTGTCCAAGTCTGTCACCCGAAACTGTTGACCCTGAGCCCAGCAGTGCCCTAAACAGCTGTTCTGCTCTACACATCCATCACAAGACCACAAGCTCATTCACATACACATACTGAATAACCGAGTTGAATGTGGGCCAAAGTCTTAGGTCAGCCTGTGACAAAGCATGCCTGATGATGCCAGAGCAAAAGTGTCATTCATCTACATATCAAATGAAATGCTGTAAAAGAGCTGGAGCTGGCAACAGAATCTCGTTAATCTTGTCATCTCAAAGTATGCTTTAACTCGTTTTTGACAAAGTATTTTGTTTCAAACTCACGCTTTTAATTGTATGTTAAAAAGATAAAGAGATAAGAATATAACTTAATCGAGGGTTTAATAATAAAAAAAAATCTACAAAATAAGTTAAGGGTCTTAGTGACCCTTGCAGGTTGACATTCAACCATCACTCATTCCCTTATTTACATTTAAGATAGTTTGTATGTTAAACGTTTCATGAATAAAACACCAAATTGAACATGGACGATGGTATGATGGTTCTATCTCTCTAACAGTCATGACCAATGATTCAGCTTCTGTAATTTAGTTCATGTATTAATCCAATATGTATGTACTAATTTGCCTTTCATTACTAAATATCACAGCCACTTTTAGCTTGCTTTGTAAACAGCCCACATTTCTTGTTAAATTTATAAAGTTTAATTTGAAAACAGTTACTCTGATTAATTCTGCCTAATTAATTTGAGCATTTTATGTGGTAATGTAAATTTCCTGTCTCATCAAAGAGACTAACTGATGTTTAAACCCCACAATTAAATCCAAATTAACATATTTAATTTATTTATATACAATTTATTTTATATATAATATATAATTAACATAAATATTTTTAAGGCCAACATTTTTTCCAGCACGGTCTTAACTCTTGTGGAATGGAAAGACCAGAGGTTTACAGGTTGGCACAGTAGTCTATTCTCACTAGTTCTGGTCATGTGGCATGCTTGGTAAGTAATTCATTTTTATAGTAAATATCTTTAACAAACAGTGGCCATCTTGGAGGTTTACTTAGGGTCGTTTTAATTTCAGAATTCCAACCTGAGACAGGATCAGAAACAAGAAGGTGATACTCTGCTTCATTATGTCACAGTACATGCTGGAATATCATGGTTCCCTCATTGAGCCATTGCACCCATGCCAGAAAACACAACCACAATACAAGCCTCAGACTTGAGCTATAATTGAGTTTAATATTCAGCATGAACCGAGCCAACAAGACACAGACTGATATTTTTCCTGTTTAAAAACTGAAGGCTTTATTTAACCCCCTCAGTATCTATTTTGATATTGTGCCAATGAACATACCAAAATAGTGATTATACCAAAATAATAAATTAGGTCACAACTCAGAGACACACCTGGGTGATGAAATGCTTTATTTAATATTTGTATGATTTCCCAAATATTATATTATATTAAACCATATACATCCTTGATGTTACCAACAAATTTTTATTGACATTTTCTTCAAAAACTGATTTCAATTTAGCATCACTTAAAATGTGCTGTTTATTTGACTTGTTTTTGGGGTGAAGAAAATATCTAACATAAAAATGCAATGGGTACATCAGAACACGGAGTAACTATAGTTTAAACTTGTTGAAATGGGTTAAAGGAGATTTAGGACAATAAAAACTGATGGTGGACAGGGCAAGAGATTGCATTGTCGTTCACTGTGGTTCTGAAATGCACTGTACAGGACTACAAACACATTTAACATATTTAATCACAGAACCGGCACTGTGCACTTTAACAGTATGCAGTTCAGTGTTGCTGACATTCTCATTTTTGCTCAATCAACACAGGTGCAAACATTACCAGTTTTGAACAATATCCAAATTTAGACATAAATGGAAAGTTTTGAGTGAGATTGTAGGATGTAAGATATCTTAAAAGACACAGCTGAATGAAAAATGGAAGAAAAAAAAATTGAGCAGAGCATTTAATTTTGATTTACACAAAAATCATTCATGCTTCACATTCCATTTGAAATTTTGACCTAGTTTAAAATATAGCAAAGCCATCGAACTGACTGAAATGGCATTAACGTCCTGAAGGAAGTAAACAAACCGGTCCCTCCAGCATAATAACAGATGATAAATCATTAAAGCAAATCTCTGTGCTAAAGTGAGGGGTCAGCAGTAGCTCCCAAAATCATGTCATAGTCGACTGACATCGTGTGCAACTTTCTGGGTTTTAATATGGCAGCTGCCAAAATCCAAATATCATAAAATAGGAAATGTCAAGGGGAAAACTCAACTGGAAGCAGAAGGAACTGCTGGAAACAGGACAGTTAGGCCTGCAGGCACTTTAAATGTGTAGATGCGGGTGTCTCACTGAACAAGCCTTGTGCATTTTATTTTTCCATTCAGATATACTCTATGGGATTCCATATAGGTTGGTATGTTGGGAATTTTCACCAGTAAAGTGTGTAATGGCGTATTCGGTCTTATCTAAATGTCGGATTTTGGTGGTAGCTTTTTCCATTTTTTCCCGAACGTTATTCAGCTCGAGTACACAAAGACTTACTCTGGGTAAGGAATTTAGATTAATGTAAAGTTAGCTTAGTTCTCAGGCCTGCTGAGGTTAACTGTATTCCGCCTCTGATTATCCTGTTATGGATTCTCCATGTTAGGTAGTCCAGCGATTGACTTTGATGTTTTGTTCTGTTTAAAAGTGTTCAGTCTGTTTTATAACTGGAGTTGGTCCTCATCATTCAAATGCAATGCAAGATTGCTAAAGTTAACTGTTCAGCAATCAATGTTTTGTCACTAGCTTTACTCACTCAGGTGGAGGATTTAAAAAGGTCTGCTTATGTTGGTAGAACATATCACAAGAGGTCATAACTCTTTGTTACTGGCTGTACGAACAAGAGCTTTATAAAAAAATCAAAGCATTTTTACTACTGAAACTTGTGTTATTAAGAAGTGAGTAAATACATATTTTTTTTGTCCACAAATATAACAAGGTAGCCTAGCCAACACTTTGAAAGTTTCTGAAAGCCATGCAGTTTCTAAAAACTTAAAATTTATTATTATTTTTCTTCCATAAACTAACCAAACAGCCCAAAATTATTAATGACTACATAAACTTTTAAATGTTTTAATCATCATATTTGAAAAAAAAAATTGTAGAGTCCCATGCCAGAATTCTATAAAGTGGGAGACTGATAACTTCCCATGCACGTGCTGCATTGTAAAACAGCATTATTCTGCCCTTACTGTATTAGCACAAAGCATATTTTACACAAATGTGAAATTGCCACACACATGCTTTTCTTTGCCAAAGACCAATCCAAAGCATAACAGCTAATGACGGATAGTTACAACAAGTGCTCTTCCTTCACAGAGTATTAAGTGTCAGTGCAGTGCTACTGAATGCTAATGTGGAAGACCCTGATTACTCATTCACTGTTTCGTCAAACCATGTCTGTTAGTGAGGATAAATAATTCTGCAGCTTGGCATAGCTACTGTAACTGTGCCAGAATAGCACTGAACTGATTCATGAGCATTTTTCAAGCTCTTTTCTTGCCAACAGTTCCTCACCTATTCACTCGCACTGGCATTTTTTCATGCTACCGCAAATACATAAAACACTCAATGTTAATTGATGATTTGGGGGAGCTGGAGGCTACATAAAAAGAAGGGGTAAATAGAATTGATGTAGGAGTGATCTTAAAGCATGTACATGTCTCTCAGAGATTTTTATTTAATTAAAGGTTTGGAACTGAGCCAGGAAACCGTGAATATATGAAAGAAATATAGCAGTATTAAGTGTAATTGTGACAAAGTGTTTATGATAACTAAATTCTAATTGGTGTCTCTAGTGTATGCTGAACATTAAAATTATTATTTTTTAAATTTTAAGTATTTGCTTTATTATTTCACCAGTCCTCTGCACAAGGCCACACTTTCTCATTGTGTGTCTCTTTTTTTCATTTCATGTCTCTTTGCCATTCTTTCTGAGAGGATAACTCTAGCTATAGGTCCCCTCTTTTTCACCTATCCCTTTCTCAGACAGATCACTTAGTATTTTTGCCAAATATACTGGTGGTACAACGTCTCATGTTGTCTAAGTGCAAATAAGTGGAACAAAAGTATTCCTTTCAGATAATAAGTGGCGTCAAGGTACAACACACAGCAATTGGACAGATTTATCCAAAGTTTCTCAAACAAAACTGCGTTTTAAAAGGAGGAAACCTAACAGCATAACACATAACACAGTTCTACCATAACGCAGTTCTGAGCGTCCTCCCTCTCTCACAATACAAAATGTTACTAAGACTAAATATAACAATTTCATTTTCCTATCACACACGTGAAAAATCATTGTTTTTAGTCTGTTTTTCATTACCAACAGTTCCACTTTGTTCAATAAGGACATTTAATTGAATATGTAATACAAAATACAATGTTATATTGTAAATTATTTGTTAAGTCTCCTCCTGGATGTTTCATCTGTATTAAGAGCTGTAGAATTGAGTAAAAAATTAAATCATAAACAGTGGTGTGTTTCATTTAGTTTCTATAGTTTTTAAATGTTTTAATTAATCTTCAATTTGGGTACATTTTACGAGTTTTAATAGGACTTTTTAAAAAGGCTTGTTCACTTGCATCTTTGTTCTGTATGTGCTCCCTTACCTTAGTTACTGAAGAAATAGCATCTGCGAAAGGTGTCAAGGTCACAGGGACATCTGAGTGCAATGACATCAACCTGAAATGATACCTCAGTCACACTCAGCAGAATCAAACGAGGGATCAAGCTGACAATGGTCTAAAAAATTGTTCCAAAGGTGTGGAAATGTGAGGTTGTTTGTTCAACTTGTGTATCTGCTTCCTTGTGTATATACAGTACAGTGGGGGAACTATTGTACTCATTATACTCATGCAACTTCATGCCTTCATCCCATGGCAAAATTTGTACATTGAAACAGTTGGATGAAGCTCTGTTTCCATTGACAATGATTTATCTTTTAGTTTAATGTGTTACGTGCTGTGCTGCTTAACAAATAAATATAGAAAAATAAACATACTAGATGATAATTCACATCCTGGGGTTACATTAGTTCAATGTCAATGCAGAAGAGCTGTAGATGCTGTCAGCAAATCTGATTAATCCTTCAACATAGATAGCATCTATTCATCTGAAATGGAGAAGTAAAGTGTGGCTTTACATTTAAAGGTGTCTAATTAGTGGTGTATATAAATCATTAAGTAGTTTTTACTTTAACATAATGGTATTTTTACCAAAGTAAACTATGGAAGTTTACATTTGAAAATATTTCCTTATTAACATTACTTTTCTCATCACTGAACTTTCATGAAAAGAGAATCATTTCATTCATGACTAAGTTGAAGAGAGCATATTTTAAACGAACAATGAGGAAAACTGAAAGAAAGTGAAAATCCCTGAGGAAGATCAAGGCAGAAGAGATAATATCACGATGACTTTTGGAGGGTTAGCAATGTGATCACTGAAGGAGGTGATGTCTGCATAATAGATCTCTAGAGATTTCCAGAGACTTGAGTATCTTCTGCTGAGTTGAAGAGTGAATGATCCCCCTATCCATCCATCCATCCTCAGCAACCTTTCTCTTCAATAATAATGGCACCAGTATGCACCTTGCTTGCTAAAATGATGACATTGAAAAGAGTGCAATAGAGTGCTCAAATTAGTCTGAAAGTTGTTTTGTATGCTAAACTGTTATGTGCAACCTCCTCAAAATTGAAAAGGACAAGACATAACGTGCTGTCCTTTCCCCAAAATAGCTTCTGCTTAAGATGTGCTGACGCTTCCTTTGACTAAAGGTCCTCACACTTGAATATCAGATTTGCATTTAAATCCACCACTTTCAATTCATCTAATCTTAGTTATCATCCTGTTCAACTCTATTATTTATTGAGGACATTTTAAGCAAGAGAAATCAATTATATACATGCCAGGATTTATGCAACTATGTGATGTATACCCTAGAATTAATCCTTCAGATTAGTCTTAACCATTAGTTTCAACATTTGAAAAATGCATTCAACATTTAAAACTCCTTGACATTAAAACTTTTTTGACTATGGCTGAAAAGGTACAATTGTGTACCATTAATAATTGGGTGCTTACTCAAATATATCATGAAAATATTATCTGTTTTTTTTTAGGCTGAACAGAGTCATTATGTGGATTAGTTTGACATATTTATTTGTGGATATACTAACTTTTAAACATTTAACGAGCTAACTAACTAGCTTTAATCCTATTCTGTTTTTCTTATTTGCACACATATATCATCATTACAGAATACAAGGAATTGTATACAGACATCTGAATAATCGTTAAAAACTCCCTGAATAAAGTAAATCCACAAATACAATTAATGCTAAGAGTTATGACATATTCTTATACACATATTCTGTAAGTATGGTGCTTTTTGTCATTATACATTTTAGCAGTACATTTGCTTTAGAGCAGTTTTTGAATGTGTATTGCTCAAACTCATTTACTTTTCCATAGTTTTAAAATGCCCAGGTTACTTATGGAACCCACAGTTCATGAAAAGAAAACAGGATTGCATCGAAAAAAAGATTATGAGATAGATTGGTAAATACTTATTTCATACTTAATGCCTATATAATTAAAGGTGCAAATGAAAACACTTTTATTGTGCATGGGAATTTGCATGCTTGGGCATAAAACCAAAAGTGGTAGCACTTTCTCTTCTTTAGATGATGGAACCTAGCCAAGCAAAGAACTAGAGGAGACTGTCCGTCTACTGGGGTGGGGAAATAGGCAATGTATTACAAAGGAATGGCCCTGCCAAGCTAAAGAGCCTTTCATGGCTCCACACACTGTGTATTCCATGCATTTAACTGCCACTGGTGGGTCAAACTCTAAATGGAGACCTCCTATATTGTTGACTGGCTTTCAAAACATACAAAGATCTGTAAAGAACTTTGGATCTTCAGAAGTTGCGGATTGTGTTTACATGAAGTCTCAAGCTCTGACCTGACTATTAGAACAGGGAATTGGTTCACAAAATGAAACAATGAGAACCTTGGACGCAAATCCATGTCTAGACTCAAGAGCCTCTGAAAACAAAGGGACAATTTGGTTTACAAACAATTTTCAAAATTATTTATCTGTGACAGATCAGCTGGGACTGATATCGGTCATAGCAATACTAGGGTGATATCAATCGCCTTCAAAAATGTTTGTGATTACAGAAACATGTTAAAGGGGGATATGGTACTAAATTGCTCACTCTTCAAAGTCACAATTTAGATAAGTGAAAAACAAGGATTCCCACATTAAAGTCCTTGTCTTTCAAGTTGATCATAGAGAACCAACCTTGG
The DNA here is from genome assembly GCA_900490495.1 of Danionella dracula. Lineage (NCBI taxonomy): Eukaryota > Metazoa > Chordata > Actinopteri > Cypriniformes > Danionidae > Danionella > Danionella dracula. The sequence continues at coordinate 2,656,813 of UELW01000578.1, forward strand.
AGCGGGTCAATCCTTTCGCATACTATGGAAAAGGCCAATACTCAACACCATCTGTTAGTAATGAAATTTGCATGCGCTCACTATAAAAGAGGAAGTGGATGCATTTGTAACTTCCAATGACATTTCTAAAGATGACATTCATCCGCTGAAACTGAGGTTTACAGTGTCGGCCGATGGGCAGACTTGCAGGGCACTTCAAAAGTCAGGCACCATAATTAGACAACGAGCGTGCATTCATAATTACTTAATTTTTAATGGACAGGGCGTCACGGTGGCGCAGTGGGTAGCACGGTCGTCTCACAGCAAGAAGGTCGCTGGTTCTAGGCTCGGCTGGGGCAGGTGGCATTTCTGTGTGGAGTTTTCATGTTCTCCCTGTGATCGCGTGGGTTTTCTCTGGGTGCTCCGGTTTCCCCACAAGTCCAAAGACATGCGGAATAAGTGAATTGAATAAGAACAATTGCCCATAGTGTTAAAGTGTGAATGTGTGTGTGAATGTTTCCCAGTGATGGGTTGCGGCAGGGAAGGGCATCCGCTGCGTAAAACATATGCCAGTGAGTTGGCGGTTCATTCTGCTGTGGCGACCCTGAAAGGGAATAAAGCCGACATGAAGATGGATGGATGGATGGATGGATGGAGTTGTTCTTCTTACCTTGAGGGAGTTGCACAGAGGCTGTACTTAACACCTCAAAGGCTGTATGTAGTCTGTCTGGCAACTATTACATCATATAGTTTCCTACAGATTAAGCTCCTTGAGCCAGAGGATCAAGCTAGGTAGAAGAAAGATAACATAGATCTAACTAGCCAGAGAAGTAATTTTAAGAGGTAATCTTTCATAGAACTGCTTGACCAATCCTGTACCCAGTTGCATAACCTCTCGGGAAAGAGAACCAGTTTTCCCTTCCGGAAGGGCTTACACGTGGACAGTACATAGACTTTTGCCTCCAGTGACGAATTTAGAACAATGTATCCTGTGGAAATGACACATACCAAGTTGGAACCCCCTTCATGTGCTTGATTAGAAGGGTCTGAACCATGTGAACATGAATGCCACAGAGCTTTTGACGAGAATCCAAAATGCGGTAAACCAAACTGATCGCTGGGGGAAATATTGAACTCAGGTGGACTTTGTGTGCACAGCAACCAATTAGGGCTCTTGTAGTGCATGACTTGACATCGTATTATTGTCCACGTAGAAACAAAAAGAACAAAGTGGGTAAGTTACACATTTGTTTTAATCAACTTTACATGTATTTATTTTGTGCTGATGTTAGCTAAAACTAAGCATGCTAGTTAATCTATTTATCAGACGAAGTGTGCAGGAAGAAATTGAAAGGGGTAAGGGATAGGTTTTTGAAGGAGAGGAGAAAGGCAGAGGAGAAAAAAGTATGAAAGCAGCTGGCTCAGTGAAAAGGTGAAAGTATGCTCTGGTCCTGTCTTTCGTGTGCTTCCCCCAGCAAGAACCATTCTTGTAAGTGAAATGAGTGGGTATCTTCATGCCAGTGACGTGAGTGAACACCGGGCTTGAAAGCGTTCAGATAGGTGTGAGAAATGTTCTACTCGCTTGTTTGTCGCTTGGTGTGAATTCCCAGTCAGATGGTAATTGACAAACAATTAGTTTCAAAATGTTATATTTCAGGCTATTTTGCTCTCTTCTCTTTAATTCAGCTAATAAACCATATTTAGATGCTATAGACTAAATGTATTATATTATAATATAATATTAATATAAATTATTATTATATATAATATAAAATTAAATTATATAATTCTTTTTGCTTCTTTTTAAGTACAGATTGGATCGTTTTCTGTCTAGGCAGTGGAAAGTGTTATCCAAGGAAAGGCATGATGGTCTCTTGATATGATGGGTTCGTGTAGTTTGAGTCTCCATAGAAATGCTGCCCAGACCGAACTACTTTCAAAGACTTTTGCCATTTAATCACCTTAAATTTCAATGAATTAATTTGATATTTGAAAAGGGATGACTACAGGGATATGGTGACCTTCCCATTGCAGCTATCTGATATTTGTTTGACCTTCAAAAAAGCATATCACTGTCTTGTTGAAACTCTGCATTTTAATACAGCAACAAATAAATGAATATTATATTGCAAGAGAATGATAACTGTTGTAGAATATTAACTGACTGTGGAGATATTGGAATTTTTCAAATAATTACTCTTGGTTATGCAATGGTCACTGTAACACATTTCCACTAGAATGCAATTCACAATTAGATCATATTCATAAGTAAAAGCACAGATTTATCATAAAAAATACATTTTAGTTAAAATCACCTGTTTGAATCACAGGGCCAGAATTAGTATCTGTGCATCCCAATCAGCGCACTATCCATAATTTTAAGGGTGCAAAGTGAAAATTATTGTGTCCCAAACCATATTATAAATTAAAAAAATGTATCTACTCTGTACTTTTTTGGTTTAGATTCTGAAATGAAGATTGATGAACACTAACCCAGCTGGTATTGACCATTGAAGGAGTCAAGTTCTCAAACATCGCATGCACAGTGACACAGTTAAAGTCTTTTCCATCACATGAGTCCCAGACAAAGTGCACTCATCTTACACACTAAATTCTCGTTAAGGGTGTAAATAAAGAAATAGATTGGGAAATGGCATATGCATTTGAACCATTGTATAAAAAAACTTTATGTTAAACTTATGTTTAAAATGAACACATTTTGCAGCATGTGCAGAATATATCAATTCAGTGGCCTCGGTGTAAAATATTTTACTTAATGGAATGAAAAGAAACCACAAAAAAACACATTGTCTGCACACTCTGCATTTATTAAACTATGGTATTGTTTTTAATACCAAAACGTTTTCATTAATAAGTAGCACTATATGCAACTCTTTTCAGCCAGGCAAAATAAATACAACTAGATGTTTCACTGGGAAAAACTGGAATGGTTAAATGTTTAATGTTCATGGTTGAACTCTCAGCCTTCATTCTTATTTAACTGAGAAAAAAAAAGCCTGCTCACTTTTAACCTTCCATTACATATCTTGGCTATTGGTTTAATACATAGGTCAGAGCCATTTGTTTTTCGAGTCATGCTTCAGATCATGCCCTTGAATTTAACTGCCTGAAAACAACTGGAGTCAAATGTCAGCATGTATGCTTTGAGTTCAAATAAAGAGGGTCAGGGTTAGATTAAAGATTCTCCAAAAGCTTTGAGAGTTGACAGTGAATGCATGTTATGAAAATATATTTTATAATTATCAGATGAGTTTTCTTCCTTCATCTTTTAATTGATAATCCATGATTAAAGAGTGCTAATTTGGTGGTTTGTTTGTTGTTTATAGTCAAATTTAGAAAAATGTAGAGTTTTTCGATTCATGAAACCTGTTTAGAAAAAAAGTTGATGTGGACATAAAATATTGAAATGAAAACTGTCTATGAAACAAGAGGTCAGTAAAGATAGACAAGTTTTCTAATCAGTCTTTCACTTTACTGGGCGAGTTGGAACAGATATTGGTTACAGAACCAGACCACAAGATCGACAAGCTGGTATTTTGTATGTTTTTTTATAATTACTTTACATAACAGGTCTGATTATAATCTCCCAGTTTTTTGCATTTTCTAACTCTAGACAAATTATTAGAGAGGGAGCTCACACATTTTAAAGTCTGAGGAAAGATCAGGTATAATAAGCCTATGCTTCAGCATGAAACCTTGCACTTTCACAATTTGATTTCACACACAGAAGGTCCCAAATGACTGACATGATACATATGCTCAAGTCAAGATTCATTTTTAAGATTCATCACATGAGAAAAAGTCTCTTTTTTACAATTGCGGCGGTCTTGGCAAAGCTTAAATTGTTGGAAACTCTAAAGAAGTCATGACGTAAGAGAAAGCTAAAACTGCATAAAACATTTCATAAAGTCTGTAGACACAAATCAATGCTATGAAGGAATCTTAACCATTTTTTGTTGAAAAACAACTAAACATTTAGACACAATTTAATAATCCAATTATTATATTGTACAAACTAAAAGAAAATAAATTCTAAGGACAATCTTGCTTTGGAGGTAAAACCCAGAGTCTATAATTGTTTTTTTTTTAAGTTGTAACTAACAAAGAAATACACAATTTAAATCTTTTTTTTCAGACACATATTCCCAATCTTATACATGTGTGAGGAATATGCTATTAAAGAGGTCTAAAAGAGCCCAGGGGTGCACAAAGGTCCATCTGGCTTGATGAGCTGTCCTTATATCTCTTGGAGAGTTGAAAGCTTTAAAAGGAACAAGGGGACATGTGGCAGGGCAAGATAAATTTAAGCTAAAACAGGCCAAATACAAAAACTGTTTAAAGAAGACTTTACAGCTGGTCCCTCCAGACACCTGCTTGATACCTAGAAAATAGCATGATACTGAAGGAAGGAAAAGAAACTGGTAGAGTAAGATTTGGAAGGAGAGAGAAAGTAACGTGTCAGCTCTTTGGGGAAACCTGTCGCCCTTGGGGACCTGAACCCTTGCTGTGCCAAGCAAGCTGTGTCCGATCAGCATTTTAGTTTCCCAATGTTACTTTGAGCAATATGCCAGCCCACCAACCTTCATCACACTGGTTCTCTCAAGTGCTTCAATCCCTTCAACCCAGATGCATTATATAGACAGCAGTTACACTCTAATTTGAGAAAATGTTTTATTAAATTTTTTTTTTCATCAAAAAAGCTATAAACTGTAACATGTACATAAATCAACATGGTTTCCAAAGTTTTCAGGTACATTTGGCAAAACTAACAAACTGTAGTTTATTTTTACTGGCAACCTTTCCAACTACACTGTTCATGCTAATTTCACTTAGCTCTAACGCTATTGAGAACTCTCTTTTTCTTCAACTGTTTGTGAAGCAAGTCTATCAAACATGCTAAACATTTGGGTTATATACCTATGTCCGGCGACATCAATTAATGATGTGCAGCTGAAGGTTATAAGTAGGCATAATCCTCAGGTTAATTTTGGTCTGATAGGACATCCAGTCACACCTACAGTGCGCCATTGAGATGCTTTTGTAAATGAGGACACCAACAACGGCTACCCTGAAAAGTGTCTGGATCCCCAAGGTTGTGTAGTGTGTGCAGCCGTGAATCAGGAATGCTGCTCCCGAAATCCAGTAGTTTCTTTATTCTCTATTTGAATCTTATTACCCCTCCCCTTTTGAAGACACCCCAAGGTCCTGGACGCTAGTTGGTAAAAAAAAAAAAAACTCTGATCCGGTCTCTTCGAGGTGGATTGCGAAGCATGGCAGTCCCCACTCCAGTCCCTATGAGGGGGTACTTTGCTTTGCACTTCACGCCTTGCAAGAACCGGACCTGGTTAATACTGGGTTGCCGACAGTCACGACTCAAGCACAGCAAGGGAAAAAACTCACAAATGCTTCCTCATGGTGTTCTGCCTCCTGAACCTAGTTGCAATGATACTACCACCACCACCAAAAGGCTGATGGGATAGGATGGGGGCTTATCCTTGACACTCGTGAGGTTGAGATTCACACTTCCACTTTTCATGGAAACCATAGACCGGTCAATGGCTGGTAGCTTGATGTAGTCCTTCAGCTACCTTCATCAAATCCTTCAGCAGCTCACCTGATATTTCTGAAAAACTGGTTCATTGTTTTGTTTTGTTTTTTGTAGTTTTTATTCATAAAATGGTGTACTTATAAAGCTGAGGACTATCTGCTTTACCATCTAAAGCTGAGGAATCTGTAATCTGAAAACCCATGTTTTCAAAAAAGCAGATAATAAACATATCTGTATTAACCTACTCAGTACTGTGAGTTTGAGAAAAATGAAAAAGGCTCTTTCATCCTATTAGTATCTACATTTATTTGTCTATTTGTTCTGCTTTATGATTACATTGCTGAAAATGTATAATTTATTGGAAAGCACTAAAGCTAACTGTAGACTATGTGTAATGTAGGCTGGGTTGTGGGGGTAGTATTCATGCTGAAACCAACAAAAAATTAAACAAATCTTCAATCAAACATTGAACAATTAATGTAAAACATTTTTGTGTAAAATTCAAATAAGAAATTTGAATAATACGCATACATTGTATAAATGTATGATGCCATCTTTGGTTGCTTAAATATTGCACTGCAAACATTTTCAAAAGTTCTGGTCAGGAATAGCTAACTAGTCCTACAGCAAAATTCAGGGGAAAAAAGTAATTATTCAAAAGAACAAAGCCCAATGAGCGATAACCATCTGCCTTGCAAGAGACTGCATGTCTGGCCTTTTTTCAGAGATGCTACAGGGTGTTTGGTTTGGTTGGTCGAGACTCAATCATGTGCTTGAATTGTTGTGGTGGTTTGGAACTTGTGTTTCACTGCAGGGCAGATGCAGGCCCAGTGAACTTCACTGAAGACACTGAGTGAAGGAAAGAAGGTGGAGAGCTCTAATTGCAACTCGAGGGAGGATCACTCTTTGGGCAAGGTCTGATTCCATCTGTCATAAACTCTGCTTTCTGAAAACAGAGCTGTTTAGATCAGAAACTAAACCTAGAGTGATGTTTGACACTTACAAATTATTCATTCAGACGCTTAAAAAAAGATAATACCTGTGACAAGTAAACCAAAAGGTTTATTATTTAGTAAAAATATCAAAAAGGTGACTGTGTTTCTAAGGGATACAAACATTGTTTTTATTTATTTTTTGTATCTCCTTTAAAAGTTTTTTTTTTTAGTGTAAGTGAAAGATACACTGTCAGTGCATTGTTTTAAATAGCTGGAATAGCAATAAAGAGGTGCATATTAAGGGCAATAATTTTAGACAGCAACATATTAAGAGCATCAATTATTGAATGATCAAAGGGCAGAAGATATTGAGCGCTATGCTTAGTTTTTATTTATGCTGTCAAAGTACTGTATTGTTAAAAAAATTGCCTTTACATTTTTATCAACACTTTTTTTCAGTTTACATTTACCGGGAATAGAAAGTTGATGAAAAGTGCTGAGTGGATAATAAAGTGATGGTGAAATATTTTAATGTCTTGGGCAATCTGTAAAAGGTTAAATACAGTTTCTATGTTTTACACCTTTTAGCTGGCAATATAAGTGACTTCTTCTCCCTTTGTGGTCTGTCTGCATTTGCAATGCATGCAGAGATCTAAAAGGGCATCCAATATTTCCTGTAAACGTTAGGAAGACTGCCGCCTGCCACTGGATGTAATTTAAATTGTGGTGCAACCTTCAAAGCTACCCTGACATCCAGCAGATGAAGGCCTTTGACAGCCTTCCTTAGCTGGGATCATCATTTCATTAGCTTGCAGCATAGCTGGCTACAGTATAAATATTGAGATCCAAAGGCCACTCTCTTATTTGAGTACGTCAGGGAGCCACGAAAAGACATGAAAATGGAAAGGGAAGTGACTGAAAATCTGCCTTCCTGGATGTAGCTGTTTTAGCCTGAGGTGAAGGTGTTTTTGAATCTTTATGAAAAGTGTTAGAGAGTGCAGCCATGCTGGAATGGCAGAAACCTGACTGATGACATTTTCAGGCCTGTGCATTTTGTCTTGACCTGTTGTGTCCATCCAGACTCTCACAAAAATGAAGTCAGCATTCAAATAATATACATTCTGGTTCACCTCAAGGATCCATTGCTGAATGAAAAATATCATACATGCTGGAAAGTGTCTAGTCAAGCTAAAACTATTTATCCAAGGCAGTTAGCACATCAAATACTCACTGTCAATGCCCTCTTGTCTTGTGTTTCTCACCAAGACGTGTGTGAAAAATGGAAAGAGAAATATGCTATGCATGCAGGATGGAGGCCAAGAGTGCAATCAGAGCATAAGCCTCATTTGATGTTAATTTGGGAGCATTTTATGCTGTCCGAGCAGCCTTTCAGCTCCCTGTTCAAAGCACTTAGTATCTCAGATGAGGTCAGAGACCACAGGCTTGGAAATGATTGAAATGGTTCTGGTCATCAGACCCAGCAGGTTGCCAATGGTAACAAGTGGAGAAAAGATGGTGCTGAAGTTAAAGAGCAGCTTTCATTTAAAAATTCGCTTTGCATTGAAGACAACCTCTGCAATTTTTCAGCCAGTCAAGGATTTTCATACCAAGCTCAGATCTATACATTGGTTTTCACTTAATCTCTTGCTTTTTTTACTATTTAGATTTTAGGTCTACAATGAGGATTGTAATGCAAGTTTTGGTTGATATGTGTGTTTAATGTTTAAATCATTTATTATTGTCCGAACTATAGGCTGGGGGTTTAAACTCTAAACTGTATAAACAAAGTCTACTAATTCATAGGAAACTCTAAGATTAGCCATAAGTGTATGCTACTGGTTTACCCCAAAATTTTGTCAAATGGGAAATGAGATTCAGAGAGATCCCTTTGAATCTTTTTAGAAATATATAAAAGACAAATATAATAAACTAAGATTTAAGCCTTCATTTTTAAATGAGGCATTAAATAATTAGGGGTTGCACATTTTATTGAAATTAAGCAGTGTTGTATTAAATAAATACATTTACAAAAATACTCATGTATCTGCCATCCAATGTTTTATATTTTGTTTCTTTGGACTAAGAAAAAGATCTTTTCAATTAATTAATTTCTTCTTCCTTTTATTTGTCATCTCTCTCACTGGAAAATGACCATTTTCACCATAATCCTGTCACTTGGCTCCCATTGTTAGAGGATGATATTTTAATTTATGCTTGGCGAGCTGCTCGATGGGCCTTGAAAGCTTCTGTCCAGGCCTCCACAACGAGCTAGCACCGTGATAAAGAGCAGGTGGCACCATTACTGTTGTGATTCACAGGTGAGCAAGGCTGCTTAGGTTCAACCTGATGATGCTTTGCCAGTTCCACAGCTGTTTTTGCAAAGATAGCATCCTTCATCTCCCTTGGCGACCATCGACCAATTCCTGATTGCAAAATTTCTTCTTGGCATGAAAAGCCTTGCAATTTAATTCCAGACATTAAATCTGTAATTTCAAACATCTGTATTAAAAATCTCCCCACACTGGTTTTCAGTGATCATTTGTATTATACCCTGGGATTTCAGTAATTAAGAACACACTTATAGATTATTTATGTTGAAAAATCTAAGCAATTGCAGTTACAGTGTCAATGTGGAAATCATTGAAACATTTTCTCAACAATAAGCCAGATTCGTTTATACCCAATGTGTATTAAAGGACCAGGAACAGGAATGATGAGGCCCCTGATTAAGAGAGCCATGCTCCACAGAGCTGTAAAAGACCAAAAGGGAAGCAGAGCTCCATTTCTCCCATATGGCAGTGGAAAAGACTCCATAACTCACTCTAATAAATAGAGGACTGAGGAAAAACACTTGGGGATTGCAGTGAAGAATTTTTTATGTTTCTATTGGGAGGGTACAATATAACTTTTTCTTTATCAAGCATCTGTTTTAGTGTCTAGTTATTTAATATCTTCATATAATGTTTTTTGGAATCAATCACATTATTTTGAAAATTGGAAATCCTCCTCATCAATAATCGAATCCTAATAATTTGCTAATCCAAGAAGGATGTTTATGATTATCCATAAAATATCATATGATGCTAAACTGTTGACTTTATTGTAATAATAGATAAATATAATTCCTGAAGACATCAAAATTGGGAAGGAAGGTATTATGTTATCAACAACAAAAGTGTGAAATAACCAAAATGCAGTCTCTATGTCTATTTTTGATTCCTTTAAATATTTCCTTTATGACTGCAAACGCTGCAAAAACAGATAGTATCAGGCATTACCAAGAGTGAAGAAGTATCAATCATCTAGGGACAAGGCTAACAAAGAGCCCCCGCATCTGCTGGACTATTATGGGAGGGAGTACCTGTTTTTCCCCTCTCAGTGCCAGAGGTGAGTAGAGTAGTCAAAAAATAGTCAAGTAAAAGTTTGTATATACTTTGATAAGCGTAATTAAGTATTGAATAAAGATGTACTCAAGTTGTTAGCTACAAGTTACTTCTGATTGGAACACACATTTTTTTGAATGCAAAGCAAAATGGTTATTAAACTGTGACTGCTTTTATGAATTATATTAAAATTAGTAAAGTAAAAATAATCTCAGTCTGTACATACACATCATATAACCTGACAAAATATAAAGAGAAAAATAAATCAAGCCATGATGTTACTTATATCACTAGTTAACTTTGTATGTAAAATTAACTTAGTAAAAAAGTAACAGTAAAAACAAACTTTTTTTTGGGACAATCTTTTGGGACAATCTTTTTCGTTCTTCCCACCCCCTAAAAATTGCTGGAGCATAATGTTTTTACTCTTAAGAGTTGGATAATGATTTTATATATGTATATCTTATAGCATTCCTTTCCTTAAATGACTTTATGAATCCAATGAAGATAATTCATCACCAGTACCTTTACTAAATTGAATCAAATAACTAAAAATTAGAAATTCAAATGTTCTTTCACTTAACAAGTACCTTAGTAAACAGCTTTCTTTCTGCTTATTTCTTGTTTTCTTTTAAGCTTGATCTCCATAATACCCTCCACACTTCATAATCTAAAAACAACAGCAACTTACAGCATCACCTTGACGCTTTGGGCTTTTGGGTTGTTCTGGCAGGAAACAGAAGTGCTGACTTGTCTGGTGCCCTTAATTTGCTGAGTGTTTGCTCACAACACAAAAAATACAAACACACAGCAATGTACACACACAAGCAATGACACACACACTCAAACATAGCAGATGGCGTTGGACATTGTGTTGAGTTTCATAGGGACCTGCAAAGTCATTTGCCTTAGCAAAGGTCAATCCTCCCCTTATGACCAATTATCAAGGATTTTGCTTCTGCTGGGAGAAAAAGATAACAGTAACAACATCAAGCCCACCTGTCTGAGAAAAACACATTTTTCTAATCTAGTTTGTGGAAGAACAGACATTTACACACATGCATCTCATTTCAGACCTTTCCTTCAGTGTCTCTCACAGTATGATACATTTCTATTTAGGAACTACATGAGCTGTCTGTCAACTCAGGTGAAGGTGGCAATTATGAATTTAATCAGAAGAGTGCCACTCTCTGATATGCGGAGCTTTTTATGTTAGATCCTTATGTTTCCTGTTGTCCCTAACATGACATTTACATCTCATTCATGTTTTCTTCTCATCTAGGCAAAAGATAGTACTTTTGGGCTAATGTCATCTGATTTCTACTTACAATATCAGTTTTGTTGAAGTCACAACACAGAAATGGATGAAGTAAGTATGGTGCACTGATATATTATAAGAAAAAATATTTAAATGGGTACAAAAGTATTACATTTGTTAATGTGAAGCTAGCTAAAGGGGGATTTTATAGGGGATTTTCACAAAAAGCTGTGTTTCAAAGCATTGTAAACCAATACAATAGTTCACGCACGAAACCGCTAAATACAAGAGAAATACCTTGAGAAATGACCTAAATGTGTTTTTTGATTATTAACACCATGTAAACAGGTCTTCATTTACTTTCAAACCATCCGTATTTCCCAATAGTAAGCAACATTTTTTATATGATTTTATGTTAAGTATGTATTTTTGGTGCGGAACTTGCAATTAGCGTTTCACTATCAGGTTTCCATTCACTGTAGTTGTTTTGAAAGTGTGCTAGCTAAATGTTGCGAGATTGTTGGGCATCTAAAGCATAGTCCATGCAACGCTCACAAACTAATGGAACAGCAAGTTGCATATGGACAGAACCTTGCAGGTAGGTTAACACTATTTTCTCTGTGTTCGTGCGTGTCCACTGTCAAGGTATTCTGCATAAAATACAAATAAGTTCAGAGTAGTGTAAAATAATATTTAAAAGTTGAAAAAGAAATAATTATGGTGTTGAACAATGTAAGGTAAATTAAATTAATTTTCTCCTGCTCAGTGGTTTTGCCAGTTTTGTGCCATTTGCAAAATTATGGAGTCAACAGAGGATGATCAGCCTATAGTTAAATTCAAACATGATTTTACCTCAGATCTAAATGTAAGGACATCACAAATGTTACACGTATGAAGATTGCTACTGCAATTGATCCAAGGTTTAAAGACCTAAAGTTCCCAAAGATGAAAGGAATGAGGCTTCACTAAGCAAGCTGTCAATGGCAAGTCTAAAGAGACCTAACTAACAGCCACCAATGAAGAGGAGCAAAAAAAGAATTTGGAGGATATTGATAGTTTATTGCATGTTGTTTATATGACAAAATTTGTGTTACAAGTTGAACAAAAAATTCAATAAACAATCATATTTTGAATTTAAATCGTTTCTTTGTCTTCAATTTACATTCATTATTTACATTTTACAATTATATATTTTTAAAAGTTTAAGTCTTGTCATTGTGATTAAGTGTGATTAATTAAAAAAATTGAGTGAAAAATTAGTTAAAAATGTATAATCGATCGACAACACTAATATATGTTACTCAGCTGAGGTGAGAGGAAAAATACCAAACATGTGTGCATGTACAAATATGTTTAAAGATAAAGTGAATATATAAACAAAATCAGGTGAAAATGATCTATAGTTGTAAAACAAAAACAACAATAACAACATTGACTTAATTTAGAAGGCTATATTCTGTTATATGCACCTATTTAAATGTCCTTAAGTACAAGGCCCCTCTCCCTCTTCAACATGAAAAGCACTTTGCGCAGATGAAGCCGGAAAAGTTGATGTTGAACACCAATATTTACTACAATGGTTTTCTACCACACCTAAAGAAAGCAAGTCTGTCTTGTGTGTGGAAGAAATAAAATATCAATCACATAGTATTTCTTTAATGAAAGAGTTATGGGGACAAACAAACAAATACATTTTTCTAATAATGTATCCAATTTATGCTTAAATAAATGTATGCAATTATGGTATGCAATTATGGTGTTAAAGGTGTGGACTGTTGAGAGTTCTGAAATTGACGGAGAGTTCGTGACTATCATACATCTCAACTCCATTTTGCAAAAGAACAGAAACAGGGTGTAGTAAAAAAATACTAAATTATGTTCCAGGAGAAAGAACATATGAACCAGGCTGTAGATTTCAGATTTCTTCTTTAATGAGCAGATAAATGTCACAAAGAGATGTGGCCTACAGAAATGACACACTGGCTTAGAACAGACTGCCAATAGTAACCTTTTGTGTCTTCTCTGCTGGCTCCTACTGCAATTTTTCCAACTCAGTGTTATCTCCTGTATAACAAATGAAAATAAAATGCTGAATATCTCTAAATCCCTCTGAATGCAGATATAACCTTATAATTCTAAGAGGATGACATTCAAAGACATCACTTTATTTTACCCACTTCAAGATAATATGCAAATGTAAAACCTAGCAGTGTTTGATTGATTTTTCAAGAGGCACATCATTAGGACAGAGAGAAATCATGTTTAGAGAAACTAAGTTTACTTCATGATGCAGGACAAAAAGACTTTAAAAGGTTTTAAACAAGCTAAAGGGGAATCTAATTGCTGACCTCGTCCAGCTCAAAATTTTGAGATTTGTGGAGATTAGATCTTTGACCCTTAACACAAACTCAAAAGCCAAGGGCTCAAATGACAGTGATGCACTGTCCTTACCAGATAGAGATGAATGCCTACACAGAAAAAGTAGTGCTATATTCTCAAAATATGAGAGTAGGAAAAGAAAGAGCGTGTCAGTTGAATTGTCTCTCTTTTGTACGTGTAGCTCTCTCTGTTCTGCACTCAAACTGGGAGTGAAATAAATATGTGAAGGCACAAGGTATGTGAAGTGAAATAAGTATTTGTTTCTTTCTTGGGATGCTTTTTTGAAGTGTTGGTCTCTTTTTGCACAGTTTCATCCGTGTTTCTATTTTCTAAATCTACGCAATTAATTAAAGTGGAAAAGTTCCACATTTTAAACACATATTTAACAGAAATTCACAGCATAGCTACTGTAGCAGACACAAAACAAGTTATCTTGACCATGCGACTAATTCTCTTATTCACTTACACTGAATGTCATAAAAAAGCGATTCAGGATCATCATGCTTTCTAAAGCCAAATGTGCAGCATTCACTTAAATAATTACATTTGATTAAGATGATTAGAATATTTCAACTCAGTACTCCTTTTTCATTCTCTCTCTCAGCAAATAGTTTGGCTAAAATAATATAATTTTATGTTTACATTTCCATAAACCAGCATAAGATTATACAAAAACACTTTCTATATGGCTAATGTGTGTTTAGAAAATATTTTGGTAAAGCCTTTCAAAGTGTTTTTCTTGTCTTGTTAATTTTCTTGTCTTGTAATTATGAATTTGTATTTAACATTTGTTACTGTAATTAACAGGTCATGTGTCATTTAATATATTCATTATTAAGATTTAATAACTTTGTCACACAACTAATTAAATTATAGTTCTCTCCTGTCAAGCTGATTAATCTTACATAATGTTTATTTGTTATGCACTGTATACTTTTTTTCTTTCAGAGTTGGAAACAACTCTCATAAGATAACACTAAAGTTGCTACACTTTCCACTTTTGTAAACGAGGTCATCAAGTATTTCTTAAAGCCTTGAAGTTGAGAAAATTAAACTAACAGGAAAGTGAAGATGGTATTCAAAATAGAAGCAACTTAAAAGAGTCTGTTTCAAACTAAAGGTTTTAAATCCAAAGAATTTATTTGGTTGAATTACAGCATGGTAACAATTGATCCAGGGATGACATTAATCAGTATCGCTTCCTCATGAATAAAATCAATTAATTCAGTCCAGCCTTAGTTGTAAGAACATTAAAGGATTGGATAAATATGTTTTTTTAAGTAGCACAGGCTTTCACCCTGCAAAACACTAAACTCATTAATTTTACATTATGCTATACTTTTAATTGTAGTGATTTGCTACACTGTTGAGATTAAAAATAACTAAAGGAAGCGCTTTCGGAAACTGTTCATGAAAATAAAAGTATTGCTTTCATACACGCTACAATGAACCGTTACAAGAGGAAGTGTTTTTGGAAAAGAAATATGGATGCCAATCTGAAAGGCTTGTAAATCCTACATGACTAGGATCAATAACATATTCATGCATACATATCTATGATATATTTAATAAATAGTGGAGGAATGGAAGGTTGACATAATAAGCAACAAATGTAATCCATTATTTAACACATAAAAGTTATGAATAAACAACAAAACATTTTTTCATGTAAAACGTAAATTACTGAAGTCAAAATGATAACAAATTATGAAGAGTTGCACATATTTTGTGCGTGTAAGTGTTCTGTATGTTATTACTTACATTGACTAATTGACTAAGGTCATGACTTCATCAGCATACATTAAATATGATTACTTCAGCTCTTTCAGTCATTGAGTTGATGAGTGAAATTCAATCTCAATGTATCTCTATTACAAACACTGATCTGTGTCTACGCTAAGGGCACAATCACTTATTATTCATAAATGATGTGTGGGCGGACTAATAATGGCTAATCATGAAGTCCCATGTCATATAAGATCTTGACAATTTATAAACATGAAGCCTCCAGAGTTTCTATAAATAAAGCAGTCTCTCTTTCTCGTTTTCTTTATTCGTACTGACATGCAGAACATCCTCAAACAGCACTGACCCTTTCAAAAGTGAGCCGGTTTATTGGGGGGCAAAATGTAAGTCTTGACTTTGATTACTTTTACCTGCATGTATTTTGATGTGAGCTTGACATTGTGTGGTGCCTTCCATTATGGATCAACTTCTAAGCACACAGGTAAATTATTTTATCATGGTCTTAAAAAGGCATTTGTGCCCATTCTGGGATGGTTTATCTTCCAAGATGGAAATTAATTTGATCTGTGTTTAAGAAAATGTAATGTATTTGTTTTGTGTGTAAAAGTCTTATTTTTCAGATTTTGGAAAATGCTTTTGTATTGTTTTAATTTTTCTTAAAAAGTTTTAAAACAGTACTCAGTAAAGCAAGTGTTTTTGTCCACTTTACTTGTTTTTTGTTTTGTCTTTATTTACTTAACAGCATTAACAGTCAATAGGTTTTTGCAGTAAATACAAGTAAATGGCCAACAGTAAATGAGGAATAAAACTAATTGTATAAAACACTTGCTACATAATGAAAATGGGTTCAAAGAACAATGAGATCTTAGTCTCTCCCTCTCCAATTACTCTCTGTAGATCAGACCTTAACTTTTCATTCTATTCTTGCTTTTTTTGTAGACGCACGTTCTCAGACATCCAAATTACAGCGGCGGAAAGATGGTTCAGTGGTTGAGTTGGTCGTCCTTTATCCAGAATGTTGATGGGTCAATCCTCGCTAGGGTCATTCTGCCCCAAGGTAGCTCATCACCACCTAAATGTGGATTGAAAAAAAATGATGTTCTAAACATTGTAAAGCATTTTTGAACTCTGGAAAAGCGCTATATAACTGATGAATGGAACACATTATTATTATTATTACTACTACTACTACTACAATACTGAGTCCAACTCTTCAATTTCATAGATTTAGTCAAAATCATCAATCAAGTTTATTACAATTTTTTTTTTACTTTTAAAGATTTTTTTGTTCTTTTTTATATCATGTTGAAAAACTGATTATTTTGAGGGTTCTCTAATAGTTGTTCCAAATAACAATAATTTATTTTTTTCAGCACATGTGATTCTAGTTTGAGTCAGAAGTTCTTTTCATTTGAAAGCTTTGGGTAGTGAACATGAGTAAGATGATGTTTTATGCACATCATAATGCCATTCTAACCATGGAAAAAATAAAGTAGCCTCCAATTAGTGTCCTCTACCCATTTCCTCACTCTTTATTACTTCATTATTAGTTTGGTTGGAGTATTTTCATTTCCTGTCTCTAAGACCAGTCAGTGAGAGCCTCTTGTTCTTTCCTTTGTTCTCGCTCTGTCTCTCCACCACCAGTCTCCTGGCAGTAGTGCTGTCTGTCCTGTCATGTATCTGAAATGGGTTAAAGGGGAGGGTTCTGGTTCATTCTGCTTCACTACTGAATTCGAGCGGATGGATGAGCTTTGGCAGAAACAGAAGATACATGACACAGATACGCATGACAAGTTTGCATATACACTGTGTACGTCCTTGTGTATCGGTGTTGTTGTGTGTGAATAGAACATTTATACTGCCATTGTCATGTAAATATTATGGATAAATAAACGTTCAATTCTTTGTCTTTTTCTTCAACCCTTTAACTTAAACAAATTAATTAAACCAAAGGAATTTAGTAGCTTTTAAATAATGTGTATAAGTCAGATGAAGTTGATTAGACTTATGACCAAAACATATGACTAAAAAGGCTCGTTATTAATCTAGTTCATAAGCACAAACAGTTCCACCCCATTCAACACATCCAGTTCCCGAACCCCTTGTTCAGAGATATAACCTAGTTTGCATATGTGCTCACCAGTGAACTCTTTATCCATGACTCTTGTTTGCCAAGAAATACATATATTTTTTTATTCTTTATTTCATAATTGCTTTAAAAATTAAATTGATTATTTACTAGTTCTGAATTGTTAATGTTTTTTAGTATCTTGGAGTACTGACTTCATTTTCTGAATGAAGTAAAAGCAAAGAAATGTAGCATTCACCTGAAATAAAATCTAAGATGCCATTACATATACCACATTTACCCTTTTTCCACATACCTTCACTTGGAATCTGCACATTTAATTTACCTGCTCTGAGATTTTATTGGTTCTGTTTCATCAGTCAGTTACAGTATCACCTTCTGTAGGTTGGTTCTGGTTCCTTCCTTGGCTGCTGTTAAGTCCAATTTAGGACACATTTTTAACCTGGGAGTTTAGGCTGAAGAACAGTCCAATTTGCTTTGAAAAATAACTTTATTCATGTCCGTGACAAATATAAAATACAAATTGAAACTACAAAATTTACCCTGTGATTTTATCACCTACTTATTATATATGTTAAAACTCAAAAATAAGATGTAAAATTTCAAAAACATTGAACTTGCCTTTATTCTTGTCTTTGTACTTGACTTCATTATCTAACGTTATTTCTATCACTTTCTCCTTCAGAGTCCAGCATTTATTTAGCTAATTTAAACAGACTATCTGAGTGAGGTTGCATTAAACCCTGAAATAGAAAACAGCTTTTTAGCTCTTTTTCATACATCTTTTAAATGTAGTTTTATTTCTTTCTGGTTATACAACAAACAGGTGAATACCCCAGCAAAAAATATGGTCAGGGTACAGCTGTCCTTTGTGAATTCATATGAAACTTAAAAGCTATTTCGGCTGCTGCTGTCCCTGAATTGTCTGCAATTCCAATGCTAGGGTCTCATCTTTATCTCTAGGCTCTGTCATCCTCTTCACTGTTTATTGTTGATCTCTGCAAAGTTTATCAACTGGAAGCTGAGCTCCATCATCCCTTTGTCTCCTGTAATCAGTGATGTGTTAATAACCCTCTTTCAGTCTTGATCCTCTCGTTTTCTGTCTGTTTTCTGGCAGCTGTTATGTGACAAAATGTTCCTGATTAAAAAAATATGGAGAACATGTCACACATGTGACGGTGGTCACATATCTACTTGTTAACATGACTGATATGTCTTCGAAGCATGTGTCGAGTAATGAAGGGTGAGTTTCCACAAAGCTTACTGGTAGATCTGTCAGTGTCGGGTGGAGGGGTGAGTTCTCACCAGGTTCCTCAGGGCTCAGTCTTTGGTCCTCTTCTCTTCTCCATATACACCACCTCTCTGGGCCCCATCATCCACAGACACGTATTCTTGTTGTACTGCTATGCTGATGACACTAAATTCTACCTGTCACCCCCAAATGACGAATCAGTAACTACCTACATAACGGACTGCCTGAACGACCTCTCTGCTTGGATGAAGAACCTTCACCTACAGCTCAACATGGCCAAGACAGAACTCCTGGTAATTTCGACCAATCCCTCTGTGCATCACAACCTGATCATTTAGTTGGAATCCTCAACAATCACCCTTTTTCCATCAGTCAGGAATCTTTGGTTGATTTCAGATGAACAGCTGTCCTTCAAAGACCACATCACCAAGAGAACTCGAGCATGTAGGTTTGCACTGCACAACATCCAAAAGATCAGGCCCTTCTTAATTGAACATGCAACTCCACTCATGGCTAAGGCCCTGGTCCTCTCATGTCTGGACTACTACAAAGCTCACAGGTCTTCTAGCAAACGCACTCAAACCTCAGCAAATGATCCAAAGCTCTGCAGCTCGTCTTATCTTCAAGGAACAGAAGCAGGCTCATGTTACTCCGATTTTTATCACTCTTTACTGGCTCCCCATCGCAGGTTGCGTTAAGTTCAAATTAAGTTAAGCCCTCCAAAAGCCTGCGGTCAGATAAGAAACAGCACCTTGTGGTTCCATTCAACAAAGACAGAAAATCTCTTAGCAGAACCTTCTCTCTCACTGTTTCTGGCTGGTGGAACAAACAACCTGATCCAGTCAGGAAAGCAGCAACACTAACAGCGTTCAAGAAGCAACTGAAAACTCTTTAAAAAAATCTATTATACAAAAATCTTTCCTTGCCGCTATGGTTGGTTGATAAGCTGATACAACTTTTATGAGCGAAGTGAGATAGACTGATTTTGCAACAAAATTGATATTGTCTTTTCCTTAATGTAAGTCGCTTTGGACAAAAGCATCTGCTAAATGTAAATGTAATGTAAATGGAAAGCATAATATAAAAATTAATAATATTAAAACAAGTGCCTGTGACCTGTACATCATGTCTCATGATATACAAGCCCTTTTTCCTAGTTTCAAAAGCACTTTCACTGTGCCTCTTTACACCCATGTCATTTTCCTAAAAACATTGCAAAACACTGCCAAACATTTCGAATGGACTCTGGGGCGGTCTGTAACACCTCACGGCAAAATCTGTAACATTCATGTGGTAAGTCATCGTTTTGGCTATCTCTATCTTAAATTGAATAGAACATGTAGATGGCCGATGTTACAAGATTAACGAGGTTTACTCTTTGTGGTTAAAACAAATGTTAATGGGTGATGTAAAGGGTAAATACAGGTATTAATGAATTTGTTTGTGACTTAGTAGCTTTAAGACTAATGTTTTAAAAATGTTAATTCTCTCTTTTACTTGTTTTATCTGTATTTAAAATATTTTGTCAATATGTTGTCTAAAATAATTATAACATCTATACTCCATTTAATTGCTTATGTTCATGTATGTGGGTTTGAGTGAATGGCTTCTATTCATGCCCACGCATGTTTATTACTGTGTGTGTGTTTATGCCATTTAATTACATGCCGAGTCTGGCTTTAGAGCCATGACTGATGGAAAACCATTCTCTGCCATTAGATTCCTGTTCATTAGGCCCAACCATGCTCTGCTGTGCACCCAAAATCTATCACCATTTTCATTCCTCCTCATTCATCCTGCCATTCTCTCACACACACATGCTCTGACAACCTCATTTTTTCACCCCTCTCTCACTCTCACTCTCAAGCCCTGGAGTGCTGATGAGGACTTTAGTGCTAATCTGTAACGTGCCCCATATATTTAAGATTTCTGCTGAAGCAAGTGTCTTTGGCAATTTATGCAAGAAGAAAAAAATTGAATGCAAATTAGTTGGGAGGAAAATACAGTGTTGAAATGTTGGACAAAAAGTGTGTGTGGACAGGAGTGGAAAAGTTGAAAGAAAATTCAGTTCATTGAAGATCTTTTCACAATCTTTGTTCATAACTCAAGCTCAACGTTGCGTCAGGAGTAGAAATACATTCGATGATAGATGGACATGTTCATGTGAGTCAAACACCCTTCTCAGTGCTGAAAGATTGAGTTTCTACGGCTTTGCTATAATTGGATGGAAGAATAAAATAGACAGTGCAAAATATGACCATAAGTCTATGAATTAGTGAGGCAGGGCATTAACCCATTTATATATAATTACACAGGTCAGTGATTGAATGAATTTGCAAGAGCAGGGGTTTGAGTGAAAGAGCAAGCAGAGGGGATAAAGAAGTGCATTAGCAAGTCTGTGTAGGAATGGGATTGTTTGGAACACGCACGCACGCACGCACACACACACACAAAATAAGTTATATTTTCTTTACATTTGTTTGAGCACTTATGGTCCCAGACAGCTGTATCCTCCAACGCCCTTGTCCATATCCCTATCTATCTGTTACTCCCCAGGGCAAATACACACTTTTGACATGATCGGAACTTTCACCAGATGCTTTGGCTGCGCTTTCAGCATTTGCATCAGCCCAGAAACATGACAGCAGATGGCTCCAATCCCACCAAGAGAGAAAAAACATCTACAGATACATTCTACTAAACTTCTCTCCTTTTTTAGACTCTCCTCTGCCTCAGCTTTCTCGATTTCCTGTTGTTCTTCTACAAGACTGGTTGTAGAGTAAATATATATATAGATAAAACGGTACCTCTGGCTACGCGAACAATGTTTTGTTTCATGATACGAAAACAATTATAATAATCAAGAAACAAAAAAGTGCACGAGAAATACATATTCGACATTTGAAATTCAGCCAGAAGACGACATTGGGTATCACGTGACTGCATTCAATGTGCTACCAAATGTTCAGCTCTCCTATTGGTCAGTTCCAGCCCTGATGCTTTGTGCGCTCTCCTATTCATTTTCATGTTGCTTTTTTGGCAAAGAGTATTTTTATGGTCATGGCTCTCCTCCCTCACCATCAGTTCTCCTCCCTTACCAACCCCTCCGACACTTCACCAAACCACCTCACTAGAAATGTCCTTATTAGAAAGTCCTCTTCCAGTTGCACCCATTATTGTCTCATTGCAAAAATCTGACTCCACCCTGTGTGTAATGTCAGAGACTTGTTCCTAAGACTTGTAACCCAAACTAACCCTTCCTATTAAAAGTCAGTTGAATTTAACTATTTGACTTTCCTCTTATACACAAGTCAGTCAACAGGGTTGAGTCAGACAAGTCAATCATTCCGCGTGCCCTCACTTATTAGTCTCCCTTTTTATACCCCTGTGTTTGTGTTGATCGTCACGGGTGCATTAATTGCCTGTGTGTGCGTTTACCAGTGCTCTAGTCCATGTGATGTCTGACTAGTTATTTTGTTCATTTGTTCCGGGTCCAGTGTACTATGTTATTTATGTTATTGGTCAAGTTTTGCCCCCTCGTGGGTCTTTTGTTTTAGCCATCTCTTTTCTCTTTGCTTTATTTTATAATAAAAGAGCTTCTCAAGTCAAGCTGTCTCCGCATTTGAGATCTATCCTTCGACATACACCCCCAAACGTGACAAGTACTCAACACTGTGTGACCAAACCATTCATTAAATAATTTAATGAAAATATGAATTAAACTCCAAAGCCTCAAATTGAATGTTAATTAAATCCCCCTTAATTAAATGTATGCTTACATTAGTGCATTAAATATTTAAAAGTAACTGAGTTTAACAGATTGCGTTCACAAAAACATAGAAAAATCTACTTTAAATTTACAAATGTTTGCTTGGTTAGAGTACCCCAATATCACACTTTTGGGATACTTTTACAAGGCAAACATTTGTATGTCTGTGTGAAAAATCAGCTTGTCTCAGTCACTTCTAAAGACAGGTATGAGTTAACATCACGGGAAGTCTGTTCAGAAAGCTCTACACTGCAAAAAATGCACTCTTGGAACAAGAAAAAAAAAACTCAAGTAAAGTTAAACTCTTCCTATATCAAGCAAAAAAATCTGCCAATGGGGTAAGCAAATTTGACTTGGCAAGATTTCTTAAAATTAGTAAAAAAAGTCTAGCTGATAAATAGACAAAAACTCTCAAAACAAGACTTTACAAGTTGTAAAACTGCACTAGAATATTTCAACTTGTATCTAGTCTCTAGTGGTCTTAAAACTAGACAATCTGTCTTAAAACTAGGATGTTTTCTCTTTTATTTAAGACTAACTTAGAAAATTTAGTATTAAAATAATTATATACGACCTTAAATTAAGAAAGTTTGTGCTTAATTTTAGTTCTTAAAGTAGAATATGGGTTCTTAAAACTAGAAATTTTAGCTTATAATGTTAACTTTAAATAAGTATATTATGTATTATTTAGGCCTATTGATGCATTTTTAGACAGTACAGTTCAGATAGGAGAGAGGTAGAACACTTAGTAGAACTCTGGGGAGAAGATCGATGAAGGACCCACGTCACCAGAGGTTTCAGCTTCACATGTCAGCGCCCTGACCACTACGCTATCAGTGCTGACAACTTATTTCGCTTCTGATAAGCTATACAAAACTAAAAGAGAAAACATTATAGTTTTAAGACAGATTGTCTAGATTTAAGACCGCTAGTGACTAGATACAAGTTAGAATATTCTAGTTTCAATGCATTTTTACAGCTTGGAAAGACTTGTTTTGAGAGTTTTTGTATTTTTTTAAGATTCAACAGCTTATGTTACCAGATAGAAGTTTTTGCTAATTTTAAGAATTCAGTCCGTTACAGTTTTAGAAAGCATTACATAAAACGTTTATTTACTGGTAAAGACTTAAAGCTTGCAGCCGAGCCACACTGTTGAGAGACTATCTCCGGGCCATTAGCACGAGTGTCAGAGTGATTTAGACAGTTTCGGTGTAGCGTGTGCTGGGACGATCGCTCAGCTGCTGTAGCCTACCCATAAGTCAGGGGCGGGTAAAGGAAGCGTCAGCGGAAGCGTTCATCCTCCTTGCTTGAAGACTACTTGTGTAAAGACGATCGACTCTACCTGCGCTACTACTTGCGTAAAGACGATTGATGCTACCTGCGCTACTACTTGTGTAAAGATGATTGATGCTACCTGCGCAACTACGACTTCCTGTGTAAAGATGATCGACCTGCGCGTGTAAAGACGGTTGACTATACCTGCACGACTCCACCGAGCAACACCACAGAGTCGATGCCCAGTAAGCTATATTCTTGTATCTATTTCTCTTTAATTCCTTTCCTTTGTTTTCCCTGCTACTTTCTTCACACATCTGCTATCATGTTCTTTCAGTACATTCCAGTCGCCCTCTCAGCTGCACATCGCTCCACCCGTCCTCATAGAACATACTCCTACCCTTCAAACCTTCGCTCAATTCCTTTCGCATCTTCTGAACCAAGTTCCCTCTCTGTGATACTTTGGAACTGTCAGTCTGCTGTCAACAAGGCAGGCTTCATCCTTGCGTATACTCTTCCGTCTTCACTGGACATCGTTGGTCTGACTGAGTCATGGATCCGTCCAGAGGACACCGCAATGCCTGCAGCCCTCTCCAATAACTTTCTCCTCTCCCACACTTCCCATGAGGTGGGACAAGGTGGGTGTGCTGGACTTCTCATCTCTCAGACCTTCAGATTCTCTGCCCTCACATCTTTTGGTAAGACATGCTCATTTGAATATCATGTTGTCACTATCACTTCTCCTTTTGTAATGCACATCCTTACCAAATACCGCCCACCTGGAGAACAGCTCTCCACATTTCTGGAGGAGCTTGATGTTTGCTCTCCTCTTTTCCTGAGGATGATGTTAGCCCACTCATTGTGTTTGGAGACTTCAATATACATCTTCATAAACTATACGCTACTGACTTCCACTTGCTCATGTCCTGGTTTGACATGACTCTTGTCTCCACCACAGCCACACACAAATCAGGGCATCATCTAGATTTCATTTCTCCGTGCAAAACTATCTCCAGATCAGCCCTGTTTACCTCCACAAGCTCATACTGTCTTACATGCTCTCAAGAAGCCTGCACTCAGAAAAGGATCTGCGACTCGTGGTTCGGTTTCACAAAGGCAGAAAATCTTTAAGCAGAACCTTCTATCTCACTGTCCCTGGCTGGTGTAACAATCTCCCTTATCCAGTCAGGAAAGCAGCAACACTAACAGCTTTCAAAAAGCAACTGAAAACTATTTTCTTCAGAGAACACCTACTATAAAAAAAGAAAATGTTTTTCCTCCTCTAGCTTTATTTTCTTCCTGCTATGGTTTATTAATCAGTTGATACAACTTTATTATGAGCAAGCTGAGATAGACTCTACCCAACTGTAAGTCACTTTGGACAAAAGCATCAGCCAAATGCATAAATGTAATGTAATGTTTCATTAAAAATAGTTGCATAAAGCTTTAGTTCCAAATACACTTTTGTAATTTTTCATGTTTTGAAAAGTAAAATTTCAGGCTAGTCTAATTCATACTTTTTACGTGTTTGTATACTGTAACAATAAATGAGAGAAGCAAGCAGTTTTGATATATTAACCCTTCAGGGTTCTGTGTCAGTGGGACCTGCATCTATCTTGAAGCTCCATCAAGCCCTCTTCTGTCAGGTGCCATGGAAACTAGGAAGCTTTGAGGCTGATGATAGCTGACAGTGTTTTAGTGTTGCTGGCGATCAAGAGGCTTCTCAGTGTGAGAGGCTAGAAAAAGCCAGCATCAGCAACCCCGAAGCTCTTCATCAAGAAACCAGCAGCAGGCTCTTAGCTGAACAACTTCACAGTAGGGAGTGTGAATTCTTAAACTACACTCTGAAAATTAGAAATCCTTTAACAAGCAATTTAGCTTAATTGATACTTATTTGGCTACTGAGCTAATCTGCAACATGAGGTCTTGTTTGGGATTGTATATGTGCAAATTGATAAAGATATTGTAACATGGTTTCTAAATAAATGCTTCCTTTTTAAATTTTCCAAGTTAAAAGTAACATTTTCACATGAATTAAGTGATCTTTCACACCACTACCCAAACAAAAGTGAAGCCTTGTGATATAATCCACATTTCTTAATGACCAGATCAATTTGTCCTGTACAACGATGTCAGAGTAAAAGTTTTCCAAACTTGCTGACTTCTAGTTTGATTGTGCTGTTTTTGGCAGTTTTAGTCTTAGTCTTTTTCACAAAATTATCATTAGTTTTAGTAGCATGTTGATAATTTAAAGGTCCCATATTATGCCCTTGTAATAGCACTTAGAATCAATATTTGAGTCCGCTATACTATCGCTGCACTATTATGTAATATTTTTCGTAAATAAATGTCTTTGAAAGACATGCTTTCGGAGGGTTTACTGACCAGCACTCTCATGTTAGCCCGTATTGAGCAAAAACAAACACAAGTGACGCTTTAAGCACATGTTAATGTTTTAAAACATTATAACCGACAGACAACAGCTATGGGTTAAAAGAAGCCAAAAAGAAATACATTGTTAACTTGGCAATTGTGGCTTTATTTTTGAGCAATTGAGTAAGATCATGTACTTACATGTTAAAAAGCATGAAGAAAATATGGCCATTGAAGTTTTGAAAAAGGCGTCGTCCCAAGGTGTCGTCATCATTTCTTCACTGCCATTGAATAAATATTAAGCATTAAAAATATTTATTTAGAAATACAGGTAACACTTTACAATAAGGTGACATGAATCATCATTTTATCTTAATATTATCAATATTATCTTATTAATGCATCATTATTTGACCATAAATTAATGGTTATTTTACACATTAGCAAATTAGCAGATTTTATATTAGAGAAACACATTCAAAATCATATAGATCTTGATCCCTCATGCTAAACGCACACTTTTTAAATGATTTTCTTTACATGAAGCAGTTCATTACTATATCTTTTGAATACTCCTAAAAATGGTTTAACAGTTTAAAAAGTTTTTACTTTTTGGATTTTAGTTCATATCAGTTAAATGTAGTGAGTGGTTATGCTCCACAAGTAGGCTGTAAGCTGGAAGAAAAGGAGAGATTCTGGAGTGAGTTAGATGAGGTGATTGAGAGTATTCCCAGAGGGGAGAGAGTAGTGGTGGGAGCAGACCTCAACGGTCATGTTGGCGAGGGCAACAGAGGTGATGAGGAAGTGATGGGCAGGTTTGGTGTTAAGGAAAGGAACCCAGAAGGACAGATGGTGGTGGACTTTGCCAAGAGAATGGAAATGGCTGTAGTTAACACTTATTTCCAGAAGAGGGAGGAACATAGAGTTACCTACAAGAGTGGTGGTAGGAGTACGCAGGTGGACTACATCCTAAGTAGACGAGCCAATCTGAGAGAGATCACTGACTGCAGAGTAGTGGTAGGAGAGAGTGTAGCCAGACAGCATCGGATGGTGATGTGTAGGATGTTTCTGGTGGTCAGGAAGAAGATGGGAGGAAAGATGGAAAAGAAGACCAAGTGGTGGAAGTTGAAAAAGGAAGACGGTTGTGAGGAATTCAGACAGAAGCTGAGACAGGCTTTGGGTGGTCAGGAAGAGCTTCCAGAGGACTGGGAAACTACAGCAGAAGTGATCAGGGAGACAGGTAGGAAGGTGCTAGGTGTGTCAGCAGGAAGAAGGAAAGAAGATAATGAAACATGGTGGTGGAATGAGGAAGTACAGGACATCATCCAGAGGAAGAGGCTAGCTAAAAAGAAGTGGGACATCGAAAGGACTGAAGAAAGTAGACAGGACTACAAGGAATCACAGCGCAGGGTGAAGAGGGAGGTGGCAAAGGCCAAAAAAAGGCATATGAGGAGTTGTATGCCAGGTTAGACACTAGGGAAGGTGAGAAGGAATTGTACAGAATAGTGAGACAGAGAGACAGAGATGGGAAGGATGTGCAACAGATAAGGGTGATTAAAGATAGAGATGGAAGGGTTCTAACGAGTGAGGAGAGTGTGCAGAGAAGATGGAAGGAGTATTTTGAGGAGTTGATGAATGAGGAGAATGAGAGGGAAAGAAGGGGGAAGAGGTGAACATTGTAGAGCAGGAAGTTGAAAATATTAGAAAGGATGAGGTGAGGAAGGCTCTGAGAAGAATGAAGAGTGGAAAGGCTGTTGGTCCAGATGACATCCCTGTGGAGGTGTGGAAGTGTCTAGGAGAGACAGCAGTGGAGTTCCTATCTAGATTATTCAACAGGATTCTAGAGAGTGAGAAGATGCCTGAGGAATGGAGGAGAAGTGTCCTAGTGCCAATCTTTAAGAACAAGGGTGATGTGCAGAGTTGTAACAACTACAGAGGTATAAAGTTGATGAGCCACACAATGAAACTCTGGGAAAGAGTAGTGAAAGCTAGGCTAAGAAGGGAAGTGAATATGGCTTCATGCCCAGGAAGAGCACTACTGATGCAATTTTTGCTCTGAGAATGCGAATGGAAAAGTACAGAGATGGTCAGAAGGAGCTGCACTGCGTCTTTGTGGACTTAGAGAAAGCGTATGACAGGGTGCCGAGAGAGGAGCTATGGTCCTGTATGAGGATGTCAGGAGTGGCAGAGAAGTACGTCAGAGTAGTTCAGGATATGTATGAGAGGAGTATGACAACAGTGAGATGTGCTGTAGGTCAGACGAAGGAGTTCAAGGTGGAGGTGGGGCTACATCAAGGATCGGCTTTGAGTCCATTCTTGTTTGCTATGGTGATGGACAGGTTGACAGATGAGGTCAGACAGGAATCTCCATGGACAATGATGTTTGCAGATGACATTGTAATCTGTAGTGAGAGTAAAGAGCAGGTGGAGGGACACCTGGAAAGTTGGAGGTCTGCTCTAGAAAGAAGAGGAATGAAAGTCAGTTGTAGTAAGACAGAATACATGTGTTTGAACGAGAGGGAGGGACGTAGAACAGTGAGGTTACAGGGGGCTGAGGTCAAGAAGGTGGAGGAGTTTAGGTATTTGGGGTCAACAGTCCAGTGCGACGGGGAGTGTGGAAAAGAGGTGAAGAGGCGAGTGCAGGCAGGTTGGAGTGGGTGGAGAAAAGTGTCGGGGGTGTTGTGTGACAGAAGAGTGTCAGCAAGAATCAAAGGAAAGGTGTACAGAACAGTAGTGAGACCAGCTATGATGTATGGGTTAGAGACTGTAGCAGTGGGGAAGAGACACGAGGCAGAGATGGAAGTAGCAGAGATGAGGATGTTGAGGTTCAGTTTAGGAGTGACAAGGATGGACAAGATTAGGAAGAGCACATCAGAGGAACAGCTCAGGTTGGTTGTTTTGGAGACAAAGTCAGAGAAGCCAGATTGAGATGGTTTGGACATGTGCAGAGAAGGGAAAGTAGTTATATTGGTAGAAGGATGTTGGAGATGGAGCTGTCAGGCAAGAGGGCAAGAGAAAGGCCAAAGACAAGTTATATGGGTGTGCTGAAGGAGGACATGAAGGTAATTGGTGCAAGAGTAGAGGATACTGAGGCCAGAGTTAGGTGGAAACAGATGATTTGCTGTGGCGACCCCTAAACTGGGAACAGCCGAAAGAAGAAGAAGAAGAAAGTTCATATCAGTTCAGATTACATGCGCAGCTGTAACAAACTACCATAGATTTGGAAGAATGTCGGTAGTACCATGAGCAGTTCTATACAGTTTTTAGTCTACTTTAGATGCACTTGAGTTCAGTTTGATGCTTTCTGCCCAAACGAACAATGCAAAAAAGGTAAAGCGCATTCTGGTTTAATTTGATCTGAAAGCATCCTTAGGCATTTACTCTTGATCAATATATTTAAAAAATATGTATTGCTGTAAGGTAGGTAAGTTGTTTTTAACAATGTACAGTAAGTGAAGATAAAAGCTTAAAATGATTGCAGAGAAGCGGTAATTGACTCACAATAAAAGCAGAGGGGCCCATGAGAAGCTAAAGATAGACCGCTGTCTCCTTTCGTCTATGGAGAAATTAAGCCAAAATCTGAAGGATCACACTCTTCCTGTTCATGACGTTAAACGGGGCTCAACCAGGCATGTGTAACAATGTGTGTTTGATCCCATCTACAGGTCCTTTGCTTCTCACCTAATCCTTTGCTTCTCACTCAACCCATGCCAACACAACTGTCACTACAAGCCAAGAAGTTGTATGATTAGTAATTGACCAGAATTATATGTATATATATATTACATAACAGTAATAAAGGTAATAACCCCTAAATGTGATTTAGTGATGCGATCAGTGATGATTTTTTTTTTAAATTCGCTTTATTTTAAGCATTTAGTCAGTAGCTCATAAGAGAATCCTGTTGGAAATGCTGTTGCGGGTCTGTGAAGAATAATTGGCTTTTAGTCGCCAAGACAGATAGAGGGAAAAGAACGGTGGGGTGAGGGGGTGGGGAATACAGAGCTTGGCACTTATACAGCTGTGGCAGAGAGCCTGCAATGTGCTTGTGCTGATGACAGGGAGAAATAATTATAAACTGAAGAGCCAAGATTCAGATTTGTAAATGCTTCTTTTTGAATGTGCATGTGTGAAAGCGACTGTGAGAGTTTCTGACAGTATTATCATCAGCGCTCTTGTTTCTCTCAATGCCCCCTTAAATCCAGTTTCCTGGCTAATACCATTGTGTCAGCTGCCATCATTTTAGCCTTTGCTTCATGTTCTTTACATAAGATTTCAACATGTAATTTACTGTCAGATGCAGAGGCAAAGGATTGATAATTAAAAGTATCATCTGACCTTTATGTGAGTATTTACCTTATTGGCTACACTGCAAAAAATTCTAATGCAATAACAATTCTTGTCAACTCAAATTTGCTTACCCCATTAGCAGAATATTTTGCTTGATCTAGGAAGAGTTTATCTATATTTCAGTTTTTTTTCCTTGTTTCAAGAGTGCTTTTTTTGAAGTACAGATGTCTTCCATCAAAGTTAGTACACAACTGAATGAAGAATGATGTTCACAAACATTTGAGTCTTATTTCAAGAAATCAAATGTTCTTACCTTTACTTGATCTAGACTAGAACTAGATTTTCTCTTGTTCCACGATGCATGCTTTTACCAGTATTTAATATTGATTTCTTAAAATAAAATATCAATAACATTCGTGATATTACAAGATGTTGAGTCAAAAAAATCTTGTTTTAAGATTCTTGCTTTAAGATCTGTGGCAAAATCAGCAAATTGTTTCACATAGTTTCTTAATTCAATAAAATAAATGACCAGAATAAGATTTTTTTTCTCCTCAAGAAAATATAAGTGTTATTTTCTCAAAATAAGCTAAGTAATCTATACACAAAATGTTTAAATTAGAAACAAATTTTAAGCATTTTAGCTTTGCTTAGAATTCATTTTTGCAGTGTACAACAGTAATGGATTCAATAGCTCCAGGAGATGCAGAATATTCTGAGTTCTGCCAACAGCAGACACTAGAGACCATACTGTAGTAAGATATTCAAAAGGTATTGATGAACAAGTGGTGAGACAGATTAAAGTATTAACTGACAATTGAACAAAGAAAACCTGCTGAGTATGTTTGAAAAATTTTGACACTCTCAAGCATGTAAATAAAATTGCTCCAAGTAGAAAATTGGCTATATTTACAGTGTCTACATATTGAAAATGTAGTCAAATTCCAAGAGTTAGTAAATGTGGTGTTGAATTTAAGTCTGTTCTCACACAAAGCTGTGTGGCTTGCTTCTCTGGGAGGCCCAGATAAATATTTACAACAGCCAAATGTGAGTGTTCTATCCAGAGCTTTCTTTCTGTCCCCAGAAATCCTGGCATATGCTACTGTTGGCTCTAAACCGCAACCACCCACCACTTTCTTTGTGTGAGTTTTCCTGAACCACTTTGACCCACAACCTCAAATGTTTCACAAGCTACATTGAAAAATGCCCTCTGTCCTGGCAGAATTCCCAAACTCAGCTCTCTGTCACAAACATTCTGTTGGCACTTCCAACTCTAAAACATGCTTGAATGCCATAAGTAATCCGAAAGCTTCCTTCACTTGTTTACTCAAGGGTGAGAAAAAAAAAAGAAACAGTCAGAGGGTATACATGTTTGAGAGACATTTATAAAGAAACTGACCAACGGAGCAACTGCTCATAGAAGTAAACCAATTTAAAAAAAAAATCACTGTAGAAAACACTAATTCATAATTTATCTAGACAAATTTATCAAAGCAGATGTGTTTTTGTAATAACATGACATATTATGTTTACTTTTTGTTTACAGATGTTGTAACTAAGCAAAGCTGCACTGTCCATTATTTTGCTTGTGTTAATCAGATTGCTGGGTGTCAGGGAACAGGTATATCACAAATTTTGGAATTGATTTTATTTTTCAGAATCAGCATATAATAATACAACATGAATAATAACAATCCTTGATTCTAGGAAGAAGTAAGAGGACTTTTTTTTAACTGGATTGTTAATAATATTGCATTTATTGCAATCTACATTTAATAAGCTCCAAGTATCACAGTAACATTTCTTTGAATTGATTTTAATTAAAAATAAAACATTAATGCGAATTAAGCTGTATGAACTAAATGAAATCAACTACTACTGTAACCAGCTGAGCCTTTTAAATTAAGTAATTTGAAATGTTTTCCTCTGAAAGTATAATATTTTACATCTCTTTTATTTTTTTCATCTTCAGGTAAATTTTCCAATATTGCTATTTTCAGACCCTTTAATTTCAAAGCAATATTTAGATCATGCCTAAAATATAATGTGTTCACTAATATACATCTCTCATCTCAGGAGCTGTTTCTAAAGATTGTATAGCGGTTACTAGTAATAAGAGTAACTCACTCCAAGATAAATATAAAACATATTTAAAAATAATCATAACTGATCACTGATAAAGAAAAGTTAAGAGCAATGCAGTAGTAAAATGCATTATTCTTACATTTTCTGTATTTCAATGTATCTCATTGCAACTTACAAAGTTTTAGTCAACAATTAGATTTTCAAAATAAGTGTTCTATCAGTTTATTTTATAGTATGATAAAGTTACCAAACAAAATATCAAACAAAAATAACAACAATATAAAGAACTGTTGAAAAGTGAAAAACAACTCTTAATAATTCCATACATATTTTTTTGTTTTTTGGGGGAAATGGGATGGTCTTTACACAGCATTGTGAGGTAAGAGGACCCCTGCATGTTCGGGGACACCTCTTGTTATCTAGTTAGAACTTTCAGTTAGTATACCTGGGTTTCCCTCATTATATTTGATTGGTTCCCTCACGTTTTCTGTTTCTTGCGGTACATTATCTGTGCTTTGTTCCTGGTGCACTGGTTTTTGTCGTAAGTTTTTGAAGTTGCTTTCTTGCTGTTACTGAGTCCTTCATATCCAGTAGTTTGTTTAGTGATTTTGTTGTTTATTGTTTTCCTTCTTGTGGGTTTGCCCTCCTTTCCCTGTGCTTGTTATTTGTTTCTTTAATAAAATATTATTTAAAACTGTCATGCAAATGGGATCCGCATTCTTCTCTTGGCCTCCATGTCCTGACAGTCCGAAACTTAGTTTTGGGTGTCTCCAACAAAAGTTTGACTAACAAGCATGGTCAAAAACCACTTACAATTTCTTGTAATATACAATATAAATATATATTTTTAGCAGATATTACTATGACTCCTTAAATGATTTGTTTTGTAATGCAATCATTCATAAACTTTCCTTCATGTGACACATAAAGGGATCTGTTGTGATCATGTAGCTGATCTCTGATTTATACAAGTTATAAACATGCTGTGAGGAAATGCACTTTTTTACTTTTAAACTGCTGGTGGAGATTAAAGTATTCAGGCAGTCGGTGGTGAACCACATGAGTGATAACAGAAAATCACAGAAATTGAGTGAAAATAACCGGGAACTGCTTGAGAAACACAGAAAAGGAACCGAATAAAAGAATCTTTCATATCCCCCTGGCCTCCTTTCCCATGAGCATGTTGGCGCAAAAAATGCCAAATGATCACGCTCCCATGAGCACCATCTGCCAGCATGTACTCTTAAAGATTCACTCTCCTCAGCTCACTCGCACTTAGTTTTTCCATTTGTCTTCTTTCTTCTCAATCTCGCCTCTTTGTCACTGTTTTTAAGCCATCTGTGCTTTTTCTTTGTTTGTCTCCCAGTTACAAATACTACATTTTGACCCATCTTTCCCTATTAAATAATATATAGGCTGCTTTGAGTGCATGTATTTTGCACAGTGCACATGGATTCATATAATATACATACTCACTGGAAAAAGTAAACTTTATCTTTTAATATTATTACTTTCACGACACGCACACACACACACACACAACATACTTTGTTTCAATTTTGTGCCGAATATGTAAGCAATAACAATTTTCGTGTTTCACAGACCAGGAGGCATCTAGGGAATTATCTGTAGCTCCCCTGACAGATGTTAAGAACAAAACATAATCTCAAATTTGAGACTGTCCTTGATATTCACTGAACCTCATGCTTTGTGTAATATGTTTGTGAAAAAGGGTTCTTTGCTTTTACATTTATTGTTTTGCTTTTGTTATACAATCAAGCTTCATTTTAGCTTTGCAGCCTTGGCATCAAGCATAGTTTGTGAAAACAAAACTGGCTCATTTATATTTCCTTCTTGTTGTGAGAAAAGCTTGCATATGAAAATCTTGCTAGAAATACAAAATGTCTAAATTGTGACAATACTTAAAACCGTTAGCACATATTAGGAAAATATGAGCATGTGACTGTATCACATGGGTACCATTGAATTATTTGTTTTTTTTGTTTTAAACTACTAATGGTTGTGCAATAAAACACATTTGTGATTACAATATTGCATTTAACACATTGTAATTAATACATTTGAACAGTATTTTTTAATTCAAGTATGTAACCTTGACATATGCTACATCTGTTTGAAACATTTTTAAGGTTTTTTGGAACTTTTGATGGGCTGACATTTAACTTTAAGTAAAGCAATCAATCTAAACCTAGCATGGTTAGCATATTTGGTGTTAAAAATATATTATTATGGTGATTTAAATGTTTGCAAGAGATGCAGATTCAAATAAAATGAAGAACTTTTTTATACTTTAAAATCATTATACCAGTGGCAGATCCTGCACATTCAAAGTGGGAAAGTCGAAAGTGCCCCTATTGTGATTTTGAAAGTTTCGTTATTTGGTTTTGGCACTTCAGCGACAGGTTAACAGACATCCAAGGTCAAAAAAACACTTTTGTCATCTTTTAATGTAATTTCTAGGAATTGGATTCTCATATAATTGTCAAATAAATGGCAGTAGGTTCAAGTTATCGTTATTGGCCATCTTACTAGTATATGAACAACTTAAGCCCATTTTCTCATCACGATGGTCAAAGCAAAAAAACTCACCACCATGGGGGGTTCTTGAGCCAGGGTTGCTCCTAGGCTCTGGGGCCCTTCCTTGGACAGCTTGCCCAGTACGCTTCTTATCGCTTGCCAAAAATGCTTGTGACTGGGCCATTTGATGTATAAGCTTAACTCCTTCATACCTGAATTATTTTCCAGTTCTGAGATCTGAGAAAAATCTGTCAGCTATCTGATGAAGAACCTCCAAAGCTGAATATTGTTTGTATGAAAAAGGTTTAATGATTTTTTTCAAGGCTATTTTAAATTCTATTTTAACCTAATTTGAAACTTTTTCACAAACAACCTGAAAAGTAAATCCAAATATATTTGTTATTGTGAATGAGACTGCTGAAAATGCTGCTTATTTCTGCACTTGGTGTGATGTGCTGCCATGCTTCTGTTTAGAGCACTAAAATGTCTTCAGATTGCATCTTACAATGTCTTGATGCCATTTGATTGGATGACCAATTTCCAACTTAATGGACAAAAGGCTTTAATGGGAGTGAAAGTCCTTTTAAGCCAAAAAAAATATGCCTGATATGTGACATCCTGGGTCTGAAAGGGCTAATTAAAACATTTATGCAAATTTAACAAAACTAAAGTGTTATTGATCTTCGATCCTGGACAACCTGGGGCCTGTACCTGGAATGTGGCTTAACAAACTGGTTTTGACTTTAACAATAGGTTTTGATTTTACAAAACCTGATCCTTTGAATCAGGCTTAATCGGTATCATGAAGCAGCTCATCAACTTTCTTTGTCAAGTCAGGCTTTGATCCTAAAGCTAAGATTAGTTCACGGTTGCGTGCACCTAAAAGACTGACGTTGCCACCGAATAACCAATCATGATTCATGAGCCAAATCGTTTTTTTCTATGTGGGAGAGTAAAGTTAGAAAATACGATGAGTATTTTATATTTGACATATATTTTGTGTCATAGTAATACTGTTGCTGATGCCAAAGCCAGTCGAGATTAGTGGCAGAAAATTGCTTATTTCTTGAAAACGATGTCAAAAGAAAAACATTTTGTTTATTGTGTTAATTCCAATACCTTTTGATTTCATTTTTTCATGTTAACGTATTTATGGTTGTATTACAATATAAGTTGAATGCCTATTGTATGTTCACATTTAAAAGGTCTATATAACTGTATTTCTTTTTTTTTGGAAGATGTAACCCCAATGCAAAACGATCATGGCAACAAATAAAAATTAATGTCTGGAGCAGGTTAGCTGTATAACACAGCATCTGAAGTACAGTAAAGTTGTGACTTCTACATGTCACATTTTGTATGTGCGAAGAAGCTTGTAAATGTAAGCTGTTCCTTTTGCGGAGAACCTTTATCTTTTGTGCAGATACTTGTCAGGAATTGTCTGTCTTTAAATACTCGTTACAAATTAAGTGCTCGTTTAACAATTTGCGCACAAATATGGGCAGGATTACGAAGACAATGTGAACCCATTGTTACTGACGCTAGTGTTACATCAGTTAAAAGTTCCTTGGACTGATTGGACGAATGCAAGCTTGCGATCTCTAATCCAGAACATAGCCAACTCTGGAGCAGGTTAGCCGTGTGGCGTAAGTAACCGCGGAAGACTGATTAAATCCTAGATCCTTTCATGTTACCCAAACTCCAGGATTGGTGCAAACTTCCCCTAAATTTAGCTGGCTTACTAGTTAATCCGGCTTCATGTTACAGGCTCCTGTTGTTGGAGAAAACAAAAACCAAATAATGAACCTTTGAAAATCCAAAAAGGGTACTTTACAATTCTTACGAGATTTGAATTAAAAAGTTTTACACATAAAGCAAACTACTAACATTTGAGGGTGACCATTCATGTTCGAATCTAGGTTGATGTAAACATGGAATGTTTACTTTTACCCCTACTCTTACCCTTCCTTCATTCAAATAACTGAAGCACTCCACATCATAAACAAATGCATAAAACAGAGGTTAAGGGCAAAGGCATAGAAGTGCAAATCAGCCTAAATATACCAAATCAAAATAAAATAAAAATTCTCCTAAGGTTTTTCACAAAGTGTTAATGTTTTAGACTTTTCTATTCCTTCGATGTTCATCTGTTTGTAGCATTCTGTTTGTAGCATTCTAAACCCTTCACCACACCTATGCAAGTGTGACTGTGCAAATACATGCAAGTGAAAACAAAAATATAGAATTGGCACTCCAGCGAAAAATGTGCAGCATCCATGCTATAAACATGTTTTCAATTTGCAGACACACAGATTGCATTTACATTTCGCTCACTTCTTTCTGTTTTTTTTCCTGTTTGCTTGCTTTTGTCACTCGCTTCCACAAACAGGATGATTTCCATTATGTTTCTCTTGCATGACTTAATTTAGGGCTATGTTTAGAGGTGAAATCTGTAGAGGAAAAGGCCCTCTGCTCAGACTGATCAGTAGTTCTGGCAGGAGATTGCTAATCATTGCTATCTGCTTGCCTCAGCATTCTGCTAAAGCTCCTGGGGCTTTGGGGCTAATGGACAGTCATGCGCTTCAAAGGAGGCAAAAGAAGAGGTCAACACAATGTCTAATCTAGTCAAATAAAATGTTGCGAAAACTCAAAAACATAAGCAACAGAGCAATTTATTAAGATTAATTTAGAAGTTTTAAACTTAAAACATTTTGGCGGGGAGAAAAGTTATACACCATTCCTCAACTCAACAAACTATCTTTTGATTGTGCAACAAATGATCTTGTGTTGTGTCAACAAAATATTTGTTGCACCAACATCCTATCTCATGTTTGGCTTATATAGAATAAGAACCTTCTACGAATTTCTACAATTCAACAGCAACATGCTTTTTGGCAGTAGAACCTGAACTTGTTATTAGAACCTGAAAAATGTTATTCAAATGTTTTTAAAAATCTAAAATAAGACACCAGGCAAGCCCTCTGGAGACAGTGCAGTTGGCAGTAGAGTTCAAACATTTTGAGTTATATTTGTAAACTTCAAATATTAAATTAGGCCATCAATTATCTTAATAGCTTTTTAAACAGGTGATACTGGAGATAACAATAAAATACAAATAATTTGACTTTGTTGCACAATTTTAAGTTTGTTTTTGGAGTGGACACACATATACAATTGAGTAAAATGTATCAGTATGCAATTATTTCATATTCAAAACCTGTTTTTTGAGGCCAAAGGATGATGTACAGTCTGAATCACTTGCCAGTACATGACAAGCACACATTTTTTGTTTGTTTGCATAAATAAACACATGGATCCCCAAAGCAAGCTCAACGTTATCTGTCTAGCAGAAAAAGGATACTGATTTGGGGCTTTGCACCTCCAGATATGTAGATAATATATTATAGCTTGATTATCAGACACAAATAAAACACATATATAAGAAGAATGTAGTGTTATTAATTAAAGTGTGTAAAGAAATGAAGTGAACAAAACCACAATCTGTCCATAATTATCAAAAATAAACTGCAAGTAAAAACTATGGAAAATAAACTCTGATATTCCTGCCCCAATAGTGTTTTTTCTTTATTCAAACACTAATAATGAAACAAAAAAGAAAAAAAAATCCATAAAAATCTCTACAATCTTGAAACTCAAATTTGTCCAGTTTTCTTTAGTTAGATCAAAATATACTTGCCATTAAACAATGTTGCCTCCACACTTCCCTTCAAATCAAAACACATTATTTATATTATGCACAAAAAAAATCTATTCTATTATTTTTTAGGGAATGTGTATTACCTGTGACCATATAAACTGGGGGAAAATACGAGACGATGACTATGTATGATCAACTGAAGCGAACAGCAGGTTCCGGCTGCAAAGCACCTAAGCAATAACTCTAATAGAAATTTTGGATTAAAGCCGAGAATGTTTGCCAGATGAAAAGAATCTCCTCTCTGGTGTCACCAAAGAGAAAAATGTTTGTTTTAGTCAATGGTAAGGTCAAACACAAACCTCAAAAGAGTGGATCTGAGACTGTGTAAATATTCAAATGTAATAGCGCTTGCTAGCATTTGAAATGATGCCCTGTAAAATGAATAATTACACTCCTGGCTTCTCACCAATCGAAAGACATTTCAGCCATGCCAGAATCCACTAATAATCATAAAAAAATCATGCTACAAGACAGGCTTTATCTCTACACGCATTTGTTTGTCATGAAAAGGTTTATGCGAAATCTCTTCTTTGTGTGTTCTTTTTTGTTCAAAAAGGTTTTTACTAAGGAAGATATACAAAACATACATTTTAAGTGAGTTTTAATTTTTTATTATATATGAATATTAGCTATTAAGCAGCAACGTTGTTTGGACTCCTCAAGTCAGAAATCAAGAAAGATATTGGTCGAAATCCTACCAAATTTCAGACAGTACTCCCATTTACTAAAACCAAAAATGCCATAATAGTGCTTACTCTAAATTCCACACAATATTAAAAGAAGGGTTAGGGTTAGGGTCCTGAACTTGCATCAGGTCTGGTGTGTACTCTTCCCTTACGAACCAAACAATCCTTGTAACACAAATAGGATGCTTTTCCCCCTTCCAAATTATACTTGTATTTCAACTACTTACCGTTATTAGTGTATATTTATGTGAATAAATGTGGTGCTCTGTGCATGCAATAAAAACGCTTTAATTATTATTATTTTATTTAATGTAATTATTTATTTTAAGATCAAAATTCAATCATTCTTAGGAGTAATTTTCAACTACAGTAGTAGACTTTTTGATAAGTCATGCATCTTGTTTTTTTTTAGGAAGGGGGGGTGTTGCATTGATGTTTTGAAATGATAGGAAGTGCTGTTTTTTATGTGTGAGTTACTTCATTTTCTGTAGCTTTAGATTTAAAAAACGTGTAGATTAGCTAAATTTAGAGCTATGTCATATCTTTACTCAATTTGATTGCTTTACTCAATTTGGATTTTTCCATGACAGTTCAGCTGTCGAGTTAATAATGACAAGTTAGTTTTTAAATATAGTCTCTTTTGGCTTTATCTATTTTGTTTTTCTCCAGCTATCCTTTTTTGGATGACCTCCAACCAAAGACTGTGAATCAAGAGTGAAACGTCTTTGTCACAATCATTGCTTGCTGATTCAAGAAAATGCATTTGAATTTTTGTCATTCTTCAGTTTTGTACAACAGGGCTTGACAGAAGGTCCAGCCTTGAAGAAAGCTTTCTCATCTCTAGGAATTGCAGTCAATGTGAAGCCTAGCTCTTCCACAGTTGAAGCAGTTT
The DNA here is from genome assembly GCA_900490495.1 of Danionella dracula. Lineage (NCBI taxonomy): Eukaryota > Metazoa > Chordata > Actinopteri > Cypriniformes > Danionidae > Danionella > Danionella dracula. The sequence goes on from UELW01000578.1 coordinate 2,697,029, forward strand.
CTTCATGCTTTGGAGCAAATATTCACAGTCACATTTTTATCATGTGTCATACTGAGTTGACAGGTATCAGGTGTATGTCACAAATGAGAAACCAGCAGAACAGAAATCCATCTTATGAAATCTGATCTTATGTGGTTGGAGACTTATTTGAAGATAGATATTTAAATCATCTAGCTTAGTCTAAAGCAGTGAGTCCCCTTCTTTAAAATGCTGTTCTGAAATCAAGTCGGTGGTAGCACAACCACAAACTGTGTGAGTCTCCCCCTAAGTTCTGGAGCACAGCCCCACAGCTGGATGTCCTTCCTTATGGGACAATTTGTTTGTTTGTTACCAGCATCAGCAGTTCATTTTATATATCAATATATGTCAAGTCTTTTTCGATTGTGTCACCATGAAAAAACAGAAAGGAAACTTGAATATGAATAACAAGTAGAGTAGAGTTGAATGAAGTAATGTATATCATCAAAATATTTCTACTCTCTGATATGTTTAGCTGTGACACAACAACAAAAAACACCCAGAGTGTACCTCCAGTTTAGCTCCTAAATTGCAAGTTTATCTGCTTATTTGCTTAATGTAGTCATTCTCAGAGCAGTTGTTTCTCCCCAATGTTGGGCCAGTGCTGTAAACCTCATCTGTCTCAATTTGTCTAGTCTGAACATGTGACAGAGTCTGTAATGAGACACGGTAAAGCAATAAGACCTGGTAATGTTTGAAAGTCTGAAATGGCCACTGTAGAAATTAAGGCACTCAAATCGAATGAATCCAGTTTAGAAGCATTTTGGTTTAAGTCTGTCTTGCATATTTTAGTTCCTCTCATTTCACCATTAGATGATAAATAATAATGGTCATTGCTCATGATATTGAATCTAAATTAAAAATATATATTTACTACAAAAGTACATTTTGATTTGCTGATCAATTTTAGATATTTGTATGATGAATGTTTGAACAAAAGATGGAAGATTAAAATTTTAACTAAATTATATTTTGCCAGTGAGGAAAAATGCAATACATTTCTGTAATATTATTTAACTTGCGGGTTGTCCCATTCTCCAGACTCCCCCCAAGAGGGGACCAGTCTTTTTTTGGTGGCAGCTCCTCAACTCTGGAATGCTCTACCTGCCCATGTCCGAGCAGCAAAGTCTATGAATTAGTTTAAATTCCTCAAAACGTCCCTATTTCAGTCCCAAAACACAGTATTATGGCTTTTAAAACAGTCTTGTTATTTTATTATTTCATAAAATTGTCTTAAAATTTTATTGTGTAAGATGTATTGTTATTTTATCTTTATTTGTATTTTAGTTTAACTGTACAGCACTTTGGTCAACTACTTTGGTTTTAAACGTGCTCTATAAATAAATGTTGATTAATTGATTGATTTTTTAAATATTTTTTTTATTGATTCAGTTGCTTGTCAATCAAATTAAGGGTCATAGAGGGATTTCAGGCAAACATCTCTAGCTCACATTAGGTGAGAGACTATTTGTACACTGATGAAAGGGCATCAGTCCATGTCTGCATTCACTCTCAAATTCATTCCAATTGATAATTTATCATCCCAAATGTCTGAAATGCAATTCTGTATTGTATTCTGCTTAACTGGGTTTCACTTTTTTTTTCTAGCTTGAATGTTTTCCAGAGAGTAGATTACTTTCAAATGAGGATGCACTACAGAAGCGCCTCCAAGAAATTAATTGACATTTGTCATTACAGATAATCACCAGTTAGCCAAGTGGAGCAGGATAATCACTTTTATGGATACTTTACAAAGAGCTACACATTTGTCACTTGCAGTCAAGCTGTTGATTGTTAGCTGAACCCCAACACATGTGGTAAAAGTACCAGGATATAAAGATTGAAACACTAGAGTCTCTCAGTTAGAAATACATTCATGCCTTTGGCCTTTGCCATTCATGTCACTATCGCTGGTGATTTTTTTAATGTTTTCTTGAATTGTTTTAATAACTTTTAAACTCATAATTTAATCTAATCTGAAATAAAATCATTCCACTTACGGGTTTGGTTAAAAACAGAAGGGGCATTTACTGAATAAGGATGAAAATAAGAGATACTATACTGATCAAGATGTTAGTTTGATAAACAATGAATGTTGAAAGTCACTTTATCTCCTTTAAAAAAATATGCCATCTTGGAGGAGGAGCGGTTATTTCTCTTGGACAGAAGATAAATGCAGGCGTCCAACAGTGATCGATTAATTGTCAATCAAATGTTTAATTCAGCCTTAAGCTTTAAGATAATCAATGATTTTTGAAAAATGAAGTGACATCCTCTTCCTCCTGACTGGAAATTTTCGTGATGATGGAAAGAAGACTGGGACCATCCCTCAAGCTTGTTTTAACTGATTTAAAACTGATCTGGAACTTTGAAATGACATGAAAAAAAACGTTAAAAAATGTGGGCCATGAACAAATAATAGCTTAAAAATGTGTTAAAATGTTCAACGTGTATGACCATAGAATTTCTCTAACCAGCACTGAGGTTTAGATCTGTGCTACTCCACCATAACCTTGCATTTCATGCAGTTTTGACCCTCCAGTATGTACCCTCTTCTAACAAGGAAATCCTTGCTGCAAAAAACAACAGAGGGTGAAGTCAATGATGGTGGAAACTCAACCATTGGAATACAAAATGCTAAAAAATAAATAAAGCAAACATTTTATCTGTAGTGTTTCAAGTTGAGAATGACAAAAATCATTTGTGAAAGTGCCACAAGGAGTAAAACAATATAGATGAAGCAGCTTTATGCTGAAACCAACAACAATCTAGCACGGCAAACAAGAGGATGATATGGTTATATGATATATATGGTAAGAATAAGGAACAGATGGCAAACAAGTAATGGAAAATTGAATGTGGGGTGCTAAGCACATGGTCAACACATAGAACGATCAACACAGACTGGTCATTTCCTGGACATGAAACTCTCACAAAGACCTGATGAGAAAATATATGAACATGATTTTGTTTTCATGGTAGTGGTTTTTAGAGTACCAAGTTTATCAGAGTATATAAATTATATGACTTAAATAATGTCTGTGTTATACAATTGTTTTTAGACAAGTGTATTTAGTCATTACTTTGTACTGTACTTTTGGAAAAAAAAATGTATCCCAGCTAAGAGTTCTGAAACCTGTATCTGCATGAAATAAAAGCAAACTCTCTTCAGCTGTGTTCTTCATCATCCTCATCCCCCAGATTCAGTCTCCCACCGAGTGAGGCTGGAACAGAGCTGTCTTCATCCACTTCTGAAACTTCCTCAAACACATGTACATACCTGCACCCTGCACGTACATTCAACGTGTCAGTCGAAACAGATATAGTCAACATGCAAAATCCTACTCATAGACCACAAACATGAGTTCATGTTTGCTCAACGCCATAGTTGCATGTTAGATTTGAATGATTTGACAGCGAGAAGAGTCGACATGTTTACATGAAATCCCAACACAGTGGCATCAGCTCTCATTTATTACCATAATACTTTGCAGAGCATCTACATGCATATATATATATGAGTCATACCAGGAAGGTTCAGGTCATATAAATGTTGTGTCTGCAGGCAGCCATCAGGTCTCATTACACGGCATATGCAACAAGCTGTCCAGCTGCATTCTGTTTGATTCATATGTGTTTATTTCTTTTTCATTCTGTTCAAATGTTGTAATCGTATATTATGTAAATGAGGTTTATAAAAAAAAACACACAAAACAGTGGCATGGGATTTGTTATGAAATATCCTATTAATTGTGAGTAACAATGTAAATCTATAGTATTTTAGGCATGTTGCATGACTAAAATATTGTGTAGTAGAAAGATCCCCCAAAATAAAGGAAGTCAATGTTGATGTCAGAGTTCCACCAGCATTCCATGAGATCATCAAAGCTATCACCAAAGACCGAAGTAACCTGTATTATAACCACCTCATCTGACAATCATTCTTTCGTGCAATGTTGTTTCACAATTTATGGACTACATCTACCAGCACTTCTCGTCCACCAACTGTTGCATTACCCTGGAAGTTTTCCTGTTCACAGCTGTTGGCAATTCTGGACTCTTTACTCTCCCCTTCTCTTGTGTTTCCTCCTCTCTACCTAGCACGCTCCTCCCAGGGTATTCTGTTGTATTCTGGCTGTTTGTGTTTCCTTCGCTGATGCATGCCTGCGGGCATAACTACATTCATAATTATCATTGGTCTACTCTCATTAACTTATGTGCTGCAATTTCCACAACGTAACTCTATAACTAAAGGAAGTGATTTATTGAGTGTGAAAATAAATTGTAAACTGATCCCTCATGTGTCTGCTTTATTTTACAGTGGGTCTCCATAGCAAAACGTTAGGAGGAAAAAAATGTTAAATAGGTGAGAACAGGGCAGTTAAACATGTTAGATACAGATATGTTGTGACATGAACATTTGTTTAATCCTCTCTTTGTCTCTTGTTCGTGTTTCTGTATGGCTATGTAGGTGTATGCACCTCCAACTATCTCTTGGTTGGCTGGGTGAGTAGTGTCAGCACCCTCGGGTTTTCCCTGCTGTTCAGATCACACCTTCAGTCTCACAGTTGGCCCGGAGAATTATCGTGTACCATCAGTGGAGCCTCTTCCTGCAGCCTAGAGCAAGGGCTGTTATTGGCACACACACAAACACACACCCGCACACGCATGCACACCTCTACATCACACCACCGCCAACAGCCTGGCACAAGTGTCTTAAAGTGTCACAGTCTTTGTCTCTTTCTCACATGCAACTCACAGCCTAAAGTGGAGAAAATAAAAAGAAATAAAAAACAAACGAAAGAGGCAGTCGTCAAGAGACCGGTCCATTTAGCAGTTCTGCAGGCATGAAGCATGCGTATGTGGGTGACTGAAGAACTTCACTGTTGGCTTGATATGGTAAAAAACAGGGCAGCATGCTTTCATTCATGTGCAAAGATTTTTTTTCCCGCTTTTTTTGAGGCTACACAATTGCTAAAGCTATTAGAATTTGGAACAATTCACACTGTGGAGCTTAACTTGTTGTTGTTGTTAGAATCTGATACTAGTTAATGTTTTTAGACATTATGTTAACATATTGAAAGAGATAAGCACGATCATTTTAAATTGACTAGTTATGAATACGCTACACTAAAATTCCAAAAGAATGATTGAGAATTTGGATGTCAACTCATCCACGATCATCCATACACCTAAAATTCACGTGGGTCGAGGCGCTGATGAAAATGATTTTGCATCATCTGGATTTTGCAGATACAGACTTTGACAAAACATTTTGTTTCATGAAGAACAATTGAACTGCTGTGATTGATTGCTTTTAAAAATTCCCAGACAGAAAAATGTTGGTATTTACCACTGGAAACCTGGGTCATACTACGCACACTCTTCCATCTCTAAAAGCCTATAGAAATGCAAGAAAAAATGCAGATCTTGATACTGATTTAGTGTTTGAAAATAATTAATGGTACCCCAGATATACTCAGAAATTTAGTTCAAGATGTACCACTCATTAACAATACCTCAATCAACAAAGTCCAGCCCTCAAACTCTGGTGCACGAAGTTACACAAATAATAACTTGTTAATCCTTCACTTAATATCAGACACAAAATAAATAAATAAAGTGAATTAATTATCTCAAATGAATCACAACAGCCACTGGTTGGACAGCGGAAATGGTAGTGTCTGTATCTATACACTTCTGAATTGACGCAGAAGCACATTTTTGGAAAGTGTCCAGTATTAAGCTAAAATACATTTTCAATATTTAATCAGTTAGATTTACAGCAGTGGGGAGAAGTGACAGAGCCTAGTCTTTGAGATGTATTGGTGCTGGTTTTATTACTTGTGCGTAAAGTACCAAAGCATGTTGAATGCCTTGGATCATTGAGAACATAAAAAAAAATAGCTGTGATTTTCTTTTGACTGGACTCAAAGCTTTTCAAAAAAACACTAAACTTGTAGGTCTCCCTAAGCAGCACAGGGGAGGCTGGAGCCATTGGCCCTGCACAAAGAACACTCAAAGCGGCAATTTTTTTCAACCGAAAAGCCTACTATTATGTGTCTCTGATTCTTCGAAATCCGAATGCTTATGCAGAAATGTTGTACGTTTAGCACTGAGTTGAAGTAGTGTATTTTATAGTTGGTGATTTTAACAAAAGTGTTTTAAGTGCTAGTAGTATGATATCTTAGTTCAAAAACTGTACCAGTCACTTAGAATTAGGTCTATGATTCTAGGTGTATTTTTCTATTCAAATTATTTGAGAACCTCCAAAAAATCTGATCATTGAGCCCAGGTACAACCTCACTAAGAATCCAAAATTCAGAGATGCCGTTCATTTCAAACAGCATTACAATATCTCTTGTTAGTGGTGCATAAATACATATTCAATTTAACTTCTCACCACAGTTTTTGAGAGAAAACATTCTGAAATGTTGGAAAGTGTTTTCTGAAAACACATCAAGGGTTTTAAAGGTTTGTTCTAAAAGCGATAAAAATCGTTTTTTTTTTATTTGGCTGCCATACCACTAAAATGAACATAAAGTGTTATTTTATAAGAAAACAGTCAACTTCAGTGCTCGATAAAGTTATTAAATTATTTGGTTTTAAAATGCAACCAGGATAATTTCCATTAAAAATAATAGAAAATTTGCCAGATTGTTGGTATTTGGTTATCTCTTTCTTCAGTTGTTTGCTGAATGACGCCAGGCAGAATGCAAAAATGAGTTCTCGAATATTTTTGCGAAGTTGGCCACATGGGACAATTTGAGTAGAAAAAAGTAGATCGAACAACTTCTTTTGATAACAAGTGATAAAGATGCCGATATTACTACAGAAATAAATTGTTGTCTTACTTCAAGAAATGTCCACAATGAGTTACTAGAACATTGAGCCTTTCCAATATGTTTTTTCATTTATAACATGTACAGATTTTTAGGTAAGCTTTTAAGTTGATTTGAAGTGGCTGACACACTTTATGCCCGACGAATGTATATTATCAAAATCACCCCCCCCCCCCACAAAAAGAAAGATTATACAGTAGAGGTGAAACTCTACAATAATCTAAATGACATATTACAAGAGTTAAAATCTTGTCACAGGCCTGTGCACTGAGACAGGACACAACACTGATAAAAATCCTCCTATTAATATAACATTTGCCTTTAGGAATACCTGTAGTTGCACCTGATACTCAATGCACTTACTTATTGTGTTGTGTTGATAATAGGATAAGATTAAAACTTACATTTCATTACAAATCATTTTCAGTCGTGTTTGTTTCAACAACTTGTTTAATGTCAAATGCATTAATGCTTGCAATTTGTTCATTTACATGCTAAGTTTGAATCATGCTCTATGTGAAATGCATCAACTTTCCAACTTATAATGAGATGCCATGCTCTAAAAGGGTAAAAAAACCAACAACTGTGTAAACCTTGCTCACATTACACACTCTTCAGAAGAAGTATATGCAAAAACTATCTTGTTTACTATCTTTTTTTGCAAACCTCGTATTGGTATATGGTAAAGTGTGTCAAGCTTAATTAGAATGACAAAGTTGAAGATTAATTGAACTCTATTTGTAGCTTCAAACAGCAACATATCAAAAAGAACACAAATTTAATCTCCTGTCCTGTTGAAGGGTTTTTTTTTTCAATTTTTTTATATTGCCAGTGCTCTACAACAGCTTAAAATGTCAAAAGATGTCCGAGCACAGCCCTAATTAGTCAAATCGAATGCCTGTGGCATACTTAAACAAAGTTTGAATCCAATGATGTCTCTGCAGAATTCTAAGAGATACCAAAATAAAATGTGAGTTCAAAGACTTTACATTTCCGGAAGGGAAAAGATAATAGCATTCAATATTCAACACATATCTCGTTCTGTTATGGAGCCATGCATGAAAATTGCATTTTTTTGTGAAACTCATAATGTTTCTCTGTTTGAACACATCAATTAGTAAAAAAAAAAAGTAAGAGCCACAATTTATAGCTTCATCAATATTTGTGAAGGTGACAGACATTCTGATTATGGAATGAAAAAAAATGTAATGTTTTGTTTTCACAAACACAAGTTTAAGTTCGCTAACACAGAATTAGCCCAGAAATCGGCAGGATATATGCGTACTGGGCAAGCTGTCCGTGGGAGGGCCTCAGGGCAGAGAAGCGACCCAGGCCATGACAAGTCCCCCTGAGGTGTGGAGCCAGTGGTGAAGGGAGGAGTTTTGCATTTCATCATCAAATTAGAAGTGAGCTGGTTTACATTTTTATAACTGGGAGTGGACAAAAGGCTTGAAAACCCCTGTAGATTGTTCGCTAATTATATGATCACTCCTCCCAAAATTGCGTTCACAGAACTTCACAAAAAAATATTCATGGAGTTAATTATGGACTTTTATATAAATTAAAACTTGTGTCCATTTTACAGTTATATTGTGAGAACAGTTGGCAAATAACTAAATTTAATGACATGCTACAATATTTTAAAGAATCCAAAACATACTCCATACTTTCTCCATACTCTCTAGCTAGAATAGACTAAACTGAGAGACCATTTACATGTCTTTGCTGGTGTTTTAGTTTTTGGATTAGCTATATTGCGCAACAAGGTGTCTTGAACATTGAATCTTATAACAATATTAAAATTTTCTTAAATACTTGGGATTTTTTGGATTAGCTATATTGCGCAACAAGGTGTCTTGAACACTTGAACATTGAATCTTTTAACAATTGTAAGATTTTCTGAAATACTTGGGATTTTGATTCTGACTGAGCCACGGGGATTTTATGCCTACTCTATTTTAATCATAAAAATTTAAGAAACATTTCAGTCAGCGTGTAATGAATGAATGTGTATTTCAAGTTTTTGTTTTCAATGGAATTACTGAAAATATAATAATTTTACCAGCACCTGTATGTAACTAAAAAGGCAGTGGTGAAAAATGGATGTAGCAAGTTGAGTTAACAATAGTGTATTTGCTTTTCAAAGTCTTCAAAAACAACAATCTAATAAATACATCTGCTTCCAAAGGGCTCTGCAATACCCAACACAATACTTTTCCCCCCAAAATTTTGTATGCACGGTTTTAGTTTGGCAGTCCTGACATGGACTTTGGGAATAGATGCAAAATGGTACAGTTTAAATGTGTGTTGGAGTGCATGGAGAAGTCTTCTAATGTTTAAGTAAATCTTGAATTGCCTGTGTTGCTTTCAGAACCACGGATAGCGCCATGAACGATTCTAATGAGTACTCGGAACGAACGTGAATCTCACTGCTGTGGAAGAGGAATAGACTGTTTCAGAACACAGGCTTTGAAAATTTTGGTTGCATTGTGAGCCTACATTATCTTTGCTCTGGTAGAGAAAGGTCAATTTGATAGCTTTACTTTTTTCTTTTATAAGTGGCACAATCATAAACTAATAAAGCTTTTCATATAATCGTATACAAGGTTTAGAACTTAGAGATCTGCTATTTGAAAATGTGTCACTGGCTGGATGCAGAATTGTTGACGCTTTCAAACACTGCTAATATTATCGGCTTTTCCTTGATTCGCCCATTTGTAACAATTTGCTCTATCATCTGCTCAGAAATGATGCAACCTGATTGGCCTACTGATTGTTGTTTATGCTGCTTCAAAGGCGATGAGAGTAGACAGATTTAAGATTTGAAAAAACACATATACAATGCTATACTTAAACATTGCTATTTTACAGTATTCAGGTCAGCCTATTTCTTCTCTTTTATGCTTAAGAACACACACACACATAAATAAAAACCCTCTTTTGCGAGTTTGTGCTAGGAAGCAGGGGGACTCAAGAACAATATTAAACCAGTCCATGGACCATGCAATTTCAATTACCAAAGAGAATCAAAAAGCTGGAAGGAATTTAAATTGAATCTTCCAAAAAGTTCCAGTGCGTGCCTCAAACTAAATTTAGACTTAGATGTTTGTTGGAACTACTTTGTGTCAAGTATGTAGTGCAATGTAAAGATTTATTTTGTTCTTTTTTTAATGATCTAATAATTGTTTTTGTAATAATCTCACATTTTGACGTGAAAAAAATTATATTGAGGATGGAAAGATGAAATGAGTGATAGATGTTGAGAATTCAGAGTTAGGTGAAGTGATGGGGAGAAATAGAGGGAAGAGGGATGAAATGATGAATGAAGGATTGAGTGATGAATGGATGCTACGATGATGGATGAAAAAGTGAGTAGATTTTTTTCAGCATATACAAACATGAGGATTTCTGTGGTTTTCATCCTGGTATTCTTCCACCAGTAATAAAAAAAAACAACAAAAAAAACATTTTGCAATGATTTGTGAGAGATATGTTCCTTTTCTCAAATTTTTCAGTCATATAATTAGTTCAATGCTCATGCCACTATGTGTTAGCAGGGTGTAATTAGTGCCTTCAACTGATGGAGCTTGGGGTCATTACCACCACTATACCTGGGTTGATCTTACGGCAATCTGTGCGAGTTACGGCAAACTCGCTCTCAACAGATCAAAGCTTTATTCATCTTTGGTCCAGTCTTGTCTGTGCAGTGTGGTATCTGGGGATTTGCCCTCTGCTCTTTCCACAAATGCAGAGACAATTTTGAACCTAGGAAGGGTGTGCAAACTGTCCCCAAATTTTAATTCTAGTTTGCAACCATTCTGTCATGATCCCAGGTGGGGTTTGTCACATTTCTAAAAAAATGTATCTTTGGATCAACATAATAGAATTATGACACACATTTCCCCACAATTTAATCATATAATCCAACCTTATTTTGAGTAGATTGAATGAAATTGAACAACTCTATTTCATCCAATAAGATCAAATCATTTTAAATTAAATAATATTATGCCATTAAATTTGACACAATTTAATCTCGTATGATTTACATATTGTAACTATGCTACATTTAATGAAAACAACAATCTTAGGCAGATCGAGCCAATTAGTACTTGACTCAATTCAGTTCTTATTAGTTGATTTAGCATAAAATAACTAAGGAAATGTAGGTACCCTTGGATTTCGTTTAGGCTGATTAACAATAACAATGTAGACACAATAAGCTGATCCATTTCATTGGTTTCAAAATATTCCATTTTATTTAATCAAACACCCGATTCTAATTTTTGTGTGTGTGTGTAAGAACAGCATATCCACATACAAAATTAGAGAGATGTATCCAAAATTATTGTCTTGGCAACAAGAACCTGCAAAATAAATGATGCAATATAATTTCAGACAGCATTGATATCTCTCAGTTGCACACATATTCTTCGGAAAGCTGAATATTAACAGTTCTTTTGCTCAATGCTGGTCTTCAAAAGTCCATTTAGCTGAAACAAGAGGCAAACTATATTTTGGATACTCGGAAAACAAGAAAACACAGGCAGAGACCTCTGCATGCTTAAAGGGTGAGAAGGATTCAAAGCCAAGAGGCAAAGAGAAGGGAATAAGAGGAGGCAAACGAAAGGCTGTTCTCTGGCCTGCCGCAGGCTTTAAAGCTGAAGGAAGTCCTGCCTTTACTTTGAGGTACCAAAGACAATGAATCTACCAAAGGGAGCATTCTGGGTATCTGAGACAGGCCCAGTTGTAGGGAAAGGGGTGTTCCATTAGCAAAGCAATTCTAGATGAAAAACTACACATATTCTACAAAGGAGCATTTGAATTTGAAGCTAGTATTTATTTTCTGCATGTTTGAGGTGAAACATATACAGTAATAAAGTTGTACAGAATACATCCCATCTTGTAGAGTAAAGATTGGTAGAAGGTCAGGTTTTTTGCATTGCTCTTTTACCTATAGCAAAACTTATAAAAGATGGAAGACACCCGACATTGGATTCCACATTCCTGTTCAAACTGAAACCCACACACGCATACATCTGCCGCAATCCTCCAAACACCAATTCACTAAATTATTTTTAACCTCTTAATTCCTCTGCTTGCATAATTTCAGGTTCTATTCTTTTACGTTTTAATTTCCTTTTAATCTTCAAGTTTTCATCTGGTAGCTAAAGTCTTATTATTTGTAATAATAAGTATAAGTATACACACTATGCAGTCATCTTTTTCTATATATCCCATTTTGTTTTGATAGTTTAGATATGCGGTTATATATGAATATATAATTATGGCTCTACAATATGAGTGATTGGCTGAGGAGATTTGGAGTTTTTTAATGCAAGCTGCTTAGCTGAGATTGATGAGAGGGGGCTAATTCGCAAAATTTAGCACTGTAATGGAAAAATTCCGAGCTTTCACCTTACACGAGAGAGATAGTAACTTGACAGTTAAGGAAAAATCCACACAGCAAATGGAGTTAATGAAGTTGAGTTTCAGTTCATACATTTAGACCCTTAACACAGCCTCTGTGTGCTTTAAACTGTTTATTGGCCCATCAACAGATAAGCTGTTTTATGTATGAGACTGGACAGTCAGACTTGATCATTAGCATAATCAAAACGTGATTAACCAGAAGAGACGCCAAAGATGATTAGAAGAAACTAAATAAAGATATTATAATTGATATTGTAAGCTACATGTCTGGAATAACAGATATTCTTCTAGAACATGTCAGCCTTCCTGACATACCGAAGGACATTAGCAGAGTCCTACAGGCACCTAAGCCTTTTGTCGAGTACACAGCATGAGAAAATGATATAAATTAATCATAAATCATGAAAAATCGAATTTTCCACCGTAGGACAAAGTAAAAACACAGTTAAAAATCAAGCTGAAAAACTAAATTTAATGTTGTAATTTTTTTTGCAAGACAAAATGAGTTGTTGTTTTTTTTTAGATAAACCCATGACTATCAGTTTTCCATCACTGGCATGGTAATTATATAGCAAACTTGTCAGCTAACAAATAGACTTTTGTCCAGTGTTCATACAGCTGTTCGTAGTGCACATGTGCAGCTTCAAGCATAATAATTTTTATGGAGAAATTACACCAATTGTTTTTGTGGTGTAGAAAAACGGTCCTGGCTCAGATTTACAACCAGAAACAGCGCACACAAACACGGAATTATCAGTGACTCCTAGCATTTGGCCTGCACATACACAAAGTACAGATCCCAGATTAGTTTTTATATATACTGTTTGTGTGCATTGGTTATGTCCAGTTTACCTCTAAATAAACTATTAGAGGGAAATAAAATATTTTTTGCTTGAAGAACACACTTAAGGCCATTTAACTTGAATGAATGAAGTGCTTTTCGTTTTTCTTAAGCACCAATTATTAATGGTTGCACATCACTTTGGACTACTTTGGAATATGTACTCTAGAAATACAATGTACTTGCTTGCACAAATACATTGAACAAAGAATTTGTTCATCGCACATATGTATACAAAACCATCAAGCTTGAAGTTTAAAACTGTATTTGCATTGCATTTCTTCTACGATATACAGTCAATATGTTGACAGGGTCTTAATATTTTTCTTTTATTATTGGGCTTGGCTTCTTCTGACAGATGTGTTGATAATAGAATAGCAGTGTCTTATTGGAAAAGACAGACCAAGTTATGATTTATGCTGCTGACTTTGCCAGATCATCCTTGAAGAGTAATGGATTATGGGAATGGCCTGACTGATAATGAGTGCTGTACAAATGAAAAGAGTGAAGTTAAAATCGATTAACGCTTGGTTCTCACTCACATCCATCAAAGCTCTGCTGATGCATGCACTTCCAATCAGGTTCTGTTTTTCATAGAGGTATTTGTAAATTCATCTTTATTATAAGACCTGTAGGACTGTTTAAACAAACATCAGTTATGGCAACTTGCATGCCATCAAACTACAAACATGGGTCTATAAAGAGACATCAATAAATAAACAAATATGAGAAAGGCACATAAGATGACAAAATTAATCAGTATACATTGAACAGTCCAGCGCATACTCCAAACTTCTATAAAGATTTATTATAGTCGATTTCTGTCTAGTTCCTTAATTTGCTTTAGCTTAATTTTTCTATTTAAACTATCTCTGGAATCCATTACAAATCCCTGACATAGACAAGGCATTTGCACTGAATTAAACTGAAATAAGGAACTGTCCCCTTGACGTAATGTGACTCATTATCAAAATCCAATTAGCCTCAAACAGAGAGTGACAATGGAGAGAAGGAATGTAAAAAGCCTTTTTTATGTGTGTATTAAGCCCTATTTGACACAGCGCCGGAAATGAAACTTTCTTTTCTTTTTATGTTATTACTTTGTTAATTAGAGACCACATTCTCTTTTTAGAGGTGTTAATGGGATCATATCCTCATTTCTAAATATTTTAGTTTCTGACTTTTCATTTCTTACTAATCAGAAGAGACATAGACTCACTCATCTTTTGCTAAATGAAACAAAATATCATATTTTTTATAAATAATATTTTAATGATAAATAATAAATAATAATAAATAATAAATAATAAATAAATAAAATGCAATCAAAACTTTAACTTTATTATTGCTCAAAATAACATATAATCACAGATCAATTACACAAACTTATATCACTTAAAAACTAAATGTTATAAATCAAATTTAATGGCTTGAGATATCTATAAGTATTAATATTATTAACTGTTTCTTTGCACTAGTTGTCTTATCATAGAGATATATTGTTGTTTTTTAATATAAGAAAATCTAGTTAATTTGAATTAGTTACACTTTATCTTGCTAATAATTTCTTCAGCCCGGTTCTCGAAGTGGATGGGGTTTCTCACTATGAATCCTTGTTAGTTTTTCATATTAATGAAGCTTGTTCTTGATTGATTCCTTCTCCCCTCTATCTGAGCCAACTAGGGCCAACAAGACCTTGAGTTACATCCCCAAATGAAATCCAAAGCACTGACTTAAATTAAACATCTAATTTCAAAAAAATATTCTATGAAATCAAATGTTTTTATGCAAAACAGACTCTCTATATTTTGGCTATCACAGTGCTTGTGGAATCTATATGAGTTTCTCTAATAAGACAGGATCAACTTGCTCTCCTTCATAGAGCACTATTCACAGTGTGTCCAATATGAGACTTTCAGGAAGATTCCAGAAGAATCCCAGAGCCTTTGAGATGACCAGTGTCTTTGGCCTTTGCCAGATGAGATGACTTCAGCTCCTTATTTTGCTTGGTTGAAACTTGACACTCTAGCAGACTCATTCATGTCTGTCTCACTCCGCCCTCAGCTGTGAGTGTGAGCTGCAGCCAGTAGGTAAAGCCAGACACTGAGAGACTAAAACCTTTAGAGTTTTAAACTGTTTTCAAAGGTGTGTTGACCTAAAGGCATCTGTTAGTGACATTTTGTGAACGAATCTTTCGTCACTGACTGTAATACAAGCCTTTCAATAAACATGTTTGAGTTCTGAAACTTTAAGAGTTGTTTTAATATTGCGTTAGCTGTTTTATATCTACTCAGATATGATCAGTAGTGCATGTCATATAATTTAAATGATAATGATAACGAACTGTGTTGCACGAAGTATGTTCAGAAGTCTTTCACACTGTCAAAAAACATTTAGTCAATCTCTGGTCTAGTGATGTGTTCTAAAAGAACAATAAGGACTAAAAATATTGCTGTCTTGGTGAAGCCACTTGTTCTTTTCCAGGCCTTAGACTTTGTCCTGAATCGGCATGTCTCAAGTGAAACTGAGCTAGAGCATCTGGGTTAATTGGTCACTGTTGCCATGGCCCCCAAAATGCCTGCTTTTCAGAAATGTGAACTTTAAAAATAAGTCAATTGGCATAGCAATTCAATTCCTAATGAATGAATGAATGAATAAATACTATGGAAGCAGACAGATTTTCTTTGCAGAACTTGCATGAGAAAATCATGATGTGTTAACATAAAAAAACCTAAATGTGTGAGCATTTTTATGTATGAATGTAGAGCTAGCTGTTTGTTTGGAACACTGTAAGAAATATCTGTCAGTAGCAGGGGTTGTTTTCATCTTTCTAATCAATCATTATCTCCTTCACAATAATCACATTTCCTTCCTGAACTTCAGACTTCAAACTGAACAATTAAATCATCTCTCAATTGAAGCATGCAGGGCACTGTCATTGTTCATAATTGGTCTTTCCCCAGAGCAGCAGAAATGCCAGCGGTGTCATGTTGGCCCAATAGCATCCCATCGTTACAGAAGAGCTGGAAGGTTAGGCTACACTGCTATGCCACTAATTAAAGCTAGTCTCTTCCTCTAACCGTTGAATTATAGATGACAAGTCATCAGCAGGGCTGGTTTATAATTACCAGCTTGCTAACAGGACGTGTATTCCTTCTCAAGCTTTGAGCGTCATCGTTGGAATCATGCTTGGCATTGATAGACCCAAGTTTCATGTTCATCTTGTTGTTAATACCGACCATCATTTATGGAGTTGCAAACAAGCAAACCTTCTGTTGTCTTCCTATCTGGCAAATCATGCTGCATTTGTAATTTCCACTTTTTGGACCAATACGGCACTTTCTTGCTCTCTCCTTTCCTGCTTCATTTGGGCTGAGAGATTGCTCTGGAAGGGTGAAGAGAGACAGCAATCTGTCAAGGCCATAGGTTACACTCTGCCATCTGCCATGGAGTGAGATTACCAGAGTTTTGGCCGGCTAGCATTGTTTTGACTGTCTCAGCTCAATCCCAGATTTTCAGCTATGCTTCTCACACGCTGCACACGATGGAGGTGATGCTAGGGGTGAACGAAGGAGGATGAGACATAGAAACAGGGAGGGAAGCAACAGATACTATCTAGCTGAATACTGAAGAGGAAGAATAAATCAATGCACCATATTGTGACCACCCATGCATGGTGTGTAAGAGCCTGGCTTCGTCCACTGGTAAAAAAGGAAATCTGTGTTTGTGAGAAGGGGGGTTTTGAGGGGTTGACGAAGAGTCTGAATGTCTGATGAACTATCTCATTAAATCCAA
Source organism: Danionella dracula (assembly GCA_900490495.1). Lineage (NCBI taxonomy): Eukaryota > Metazoa > Chordata > Actinopteri > Cypriniformes > Danionidae > Danionella > Danionella dracula. The sequence goes on from UELW01000578.1 coordinate 2,713,958, forward strand.
GCTTGGTTCCACAAATCCATATTCTTCTGCTTCATGATCCACCATATTGCATTGAAAACAATGCCCAAGGGGTGTGTGTTTACTATTATGTTCGCCCTGTATTGATTAATCTTCTGATTTGTACGGCATAATCTTGGAATATGTGGATTGTAGAGTCAAATGTGGTATCGTTTTATGAGGGATGTTAAAATAAACTCAAATTATTCTGAGCCATCAGATGCATCTAGGTATAATAATAATAATTCAAAATGTATGTCTAACTACAGATTTCCTCTACTTCCCCCTTCTGGTGACAACGTACTATACCTTTTGCCTTATTATAAGCCAACACAACAATTTTCATCTATAAAATACTACTTAAATTATGTTCACATAAAAGTTTGACTCATAAAATAACAAAAAAAAATGAGTTCCTAAACAAAAAGTAGTTTTAACAACAATTTTTCACTTCCACATGTTAAATATATTAACTTTTTGTTCTGAGAATGCAAGAACATTTGGAGAGAGTGTTGACTCCCCTAAAATGTTTGCATCGGATGATCACCAGATTTGTGTGGACCACTCAGATGCTCCCTAATACATAGTGTAATACCCATTCAGTGTGAGTGAGGCTGTCAGTACTGCAGGTTGATGCACTTCTGCAAAGGCGCTAATAAGGAGCCTGATCTTATTACGCATGCCGTTATCATCAAACTGATGCAATTTACCTCAGGAACGGGGGCATTTTCATTACTGTCAAGTAGCTCTATGCAAGAAACCAGCCCGCATTTGCAATGAAAAATATTCAGCCGTAAACATCAGGAGGGTCTGATACACTCAAGAGGGTGTCTTGCAAGTTTTGTCTGATCTAAACTGAAGGCCTGTACAGTTTGCACACCTACCAAACTCCCATTAGGCAGGGGTTTGACAGTTTCATACTTTCATATCAGGGAGAACTTCTTCCAAAACACAAACAGCATTTGAAAAAGAAAGTACAAGTCGCAATGTAAGAGTTTTATTTCAATAGCTGTAGCTAGATTTAAACAGCTAAAGAGGGACATACAAGACACTGGAGTTAGTTATAGATAGAGCCTTCACTTTTAAACAAAACTAGGCAGTTAAAACAATCAACAATTCAGCCATACAGTGAAATTGCATAAATTATGATTCAAATTTGGAGAAGATGAGATAACATCATGTATGCAAGGTATCAGGTCTGCTTATGCAGAGTCGTACACATACAGTTAAACTTTCAGATAGTATCATAATGTAGTTCCATAAAATAGCTGAAGGTTATATATAAAACAGCATACCTTTAAATCAATCTTTCCATCATTCTGCAATAGGCCTTCATTGTTGGTGATGCTGAAAGATTCTGTGAAATGCAAGACACTGCGGGACTGAATGATTTAGTTTGGTGCTGTCAAAATGAATATTTTAACAAGGGTAAATTAATGTGTTAGTTTGTATTAATGTAATTAACACAGGTGGGTAGACTGAACTTCTTGTGTTGTGGAAAGGCCAGGTTAAAGCCTGGACCACACAAGTCAGAATCAGGACAGGTGTGGGCTTAATTTCTAGTTAATTCTAATATTTTAGCTAAATGTTATGAGGGAAATGAGGATACCTTTTGTTCAAAGTTTGGACATTAATAATGGGAAAAATGCTAACACAGAACCTGAAGAAGTATTAGGACATACAGTCTTTTGAGGGTTCAGCAATTGGATGAATAAAAAGACAGAATGAGCTGTTCTGAACCTGTCTTCTGAAGTTCAGGGACATTTCTAACTGAAAAACTTTAAATCCTTTTTTTTTCTGAAACTGATTTCCTTACTTAACCCTGATAGTTAGAAGAATATTGTGAAAAATAACTTAGTTTTAAATAAAAATGTTTATAAGCACTAAACATTGCTGTTATGTTTGTTTATACTTGTATAAACAAAAATCTAAAATCTAAAATTGTGGTTAAGAGTGATTAATTTTTTTGAGGCCCATGAGATTACAGAGTAATATATACACACATATATATATATTCTTTAATGATCAGTCTGATGTAAAATATGACCATATGAGTATCTATAGAATTTTATTAAACCACTCAAACAGTTGTATTTGTCTGAAAACTGCAATTGTCATACCAATGTAACCTTTTAACATTAATAATTAATTTTTAAATAATAAATTATAATAGATACAATTACACACAATATGGAATCATTTTCTAAACTTCTGAGTCAATGTTGCTGTTAGAGGAGGACTAACTTTTATTTGAACCCTAAGAATGCAATTTTGAATATAATAAAAATAATAACATCAGGTCAAAGAATAAACTGGAGAAAACACAGACAGAGAGGAAGAGAGAAGAGCAATGGGAGTCTTTCTCCCCCGCTGACATCTGGACCGAGGTAATAACATGCTACAAAACGTCAGCATGAGCAAACCAGCCATTAACATCTGTCTTTTGGCATGTTAATGGTAGTCATTGGAGAGAATTTGCAGTGGCCATTTTCAATGAGGCACAATGTGAGTGTGGGTGCACTAATAAAATCTGTCTCATAGGCATCATTCAGCTAACCAATCTCTTTTCCAAGCTGTCCTCCACAATAAACTGGTCAAGAGGCTGAGAAGGATACCTGTTTCATAAAACTATTTTATTTTAGGAATTTAGAGTCAATTTACTGCAGAGCATATGACACTGCTGACTCTCAAAGAAAGAAGTTGGAATAATTCTTATGTGGTACACAAAAAAAAAAATTCTCTCCATCCTTAGGTGTTTTTTTCTTCCAGAAAAAAAGTTTTCTTCCCACTATCTAAAACATGCAGATCAAGTAGATTATTGACTTAATATGACTTTATGGTGAGTGGTACAATGAGAGACAACACTAATGAACCCTCAAAACTCTACAAGCTAGAAAATTGGCTAGGCCAGTGTAAACCTTCTGGAAAAAAAATTACATGCTGCAACTTCACTGGCAGTTATCATTTTTGTTCACAATTTTTAAAAATAATTTCATGAATTATCCTAAATAATTATTAATTTCATGGATAGAGTGTTTTGGACAATGCAGGGATTTTGAACTTTGAAAAAAAGAAGCACCTGGGCTTTCTAATACTGCACTCTAGCCTAGTCTAGTTTTTTTAGACAATCAACAAGTTTGCTTACATTCAGCCTCCACATTCAGAAGTGGCTAATGCTTAATATGTTAGGGCCCGGAAAGAAGATTTGGAATAACCTCCTGTTGTTTTCCAATTATATTGCATTCATGGAACTACATTTCACAAGTTTGCTTACAGGGGAAATGTTTAAAAGTAAATTTTCTCTTGACCAAATTGGAAACTTGTTGCAAATTAAAAGAGGGTTATACTCATGTACACTGACACACTGGGTGAGAAAACAGAAGGGAAGTGACTTTGAAAACCTTTTTTTTGACCCAGCTTTAAGTAATGAGAGATTTTTCAATAAGTACTTTTCTTTATCCTAAACTGGTTTTGGGGCAAAAACTGGCTAACACGGTGAATTCAATGAATCTCAGGAAGAAAAAAAATTGCTAAGAAAAATATGGTGTCCAAGGTGTGGAAACAAACATGAAACTAATAACATGGAAAACGAAAATAAAATCAGAAAAACACATCTGAAAATTATCGAGTCCATTCAACTTTTGAGAACACATGATGGTGAACTCATTATCAGTGGAGCATACCTAATGTTGGAATAAATAATATATGTGTCATTAAGCCTTCCATTGAATTGCTGAGTGGTAATGATAGCTCAGATGATATTGTGTACACTCTGAAAAATATGTGTTGGAAAATACATGAACACTGGTGTGGTGTTTCTGTTATTCTGACAAATGCATTTCTCCTGCTCCAATTGTCCATTGTATTGAAACTTCCTGTGGCTGACTTGACCACAAATGAAAGCAGGGATTAGAAAATCTGTGGTCAACTTGAACACAGTATGTGTGGACGGACCACAGATATTCTTTATAATAAGGAGGCAACCTGGAGACTCGTTGCTCTTCTCCTAACCAACTTGCACGTACGCCAGCAGTTATGTGTGAGGGAAATCAGTTCTGCATTTGTTTATGTCTTGGCTCTACAGATAGAGTTTTGTAACCTTTATCTTTGTTTTGTTCTTTTTAAAAAGTAAATATAAGTTAGAACTTTCTTTTGGTGTGTGGACATTGGACTTCTTTGAGTGGAGCATTGATCTTTAATGCTACAAAAGTGATGATGAGATGCTTTTTAAATATTTTACATGGTTAAAATTTTTGTCGATCTAAAATAATTGAAACGTCGGCATGTAACATAGCTAGATTGACTTATTGTCTGGGACAAGGAAATTTAGAGTGTTTCAGGCAGTGCAGGGATTTTGAACTTTGATAAGGAAGGGGATGAGGAAATTTACTACACTAAATACATGGATTTGTCACTTGTATCTTTAAATGTTTTAATTGCCCATTCCACTTTTGCTCAATAAGGAAATCCTCGTTTGATCCTAAATTACAACAACTTTCAGGTGTCTGTTATGCTTTTTAAAGTTATTTTAAGTGAAATCTGCTGTACAATGTTCTTTGAGTTCTATGAGAAAGTCATATTTTAAGAGAACATCATTGAATATCAACTTCTATTTTCATGACGAATAAAATAATTTTACACTAACACTCAGCTCAGTAGGTATGTCTTCATCACCTCTCCAGTTTTAATGAGTTACAAGAACCTGCAAGTGTTAAAATTATATCTATCAATGCTGCTCCATGTTATAAAGTCAGCATATCTGGACAGATGTCTATGTGAAAGGCATGCAGGTGTATAACATTTTTATTTTCATTCTATAGCCAGACAAGGACTTATTCATTCAAAGCATTAGAAGGAAATTTTGTGAAAAACTGCTTGTGTGTTTGCTGCTTTTAGTATTCGACAAAAAAAAAATGGCAGAGGCAGTAAATTAAGTGTGTGTCCACAATTAAGTGATTTCTACTGCATTTGCATCAAATTAACCTCAGCATAGCTTCTTAAGTCTTAGACAGTAGCAAGATCTTGATTTAATGGGAAGATATTATGCTGTCTCTTTTAATAACTTCCAGTATATGTAAAAGAACCATTCAAGCAACATCTTTACACTTTTGTTTTTACTGGAGTTGCTTGTAGAATGCTTCATTTTATCAGAATTTTTAAAAGCACTTTTTCAATTTAAATTATCATTCTATGTGATGATTTGCCTAAATGACAGTACTTTTTGCAGAATTGCCTTGTGCGTTTTGACAATTTATTTTTGAAGAGGAACTTCAATGAGCATAACTCTTTTTCAAAAGTGCTGAAGTATTCTATGATTCTGACTGAAGTATTAGCGCTTAATTTAAAACAAGCCAATGTGCTAAAAAGGTTGATCATAGATGTGTTTGAAGAGCAAATAATCTTTATTTCCAACAACTGATATGTATTTCTTATTGAGCCACATAGTAACAAGCATTTTTCAAAGTAACAAGCAAAGTAAAATCACAGGAGCCCACATAGACCATCTAAGTCTGATCAAGACTGTTTTCATGGATTCGTACCTGGATGCTTACTTTTAATCCCTGATTCCGCTTGTCTTCAACATAAGCTTTAGAAAGATATTTGCTGCTTCCATTCAAGAGTGATCAGGGAAACCAGTGAAACACTTGTTCTTGATTTTCACATGTTTTATGTGTAATGTAAAAGCTATAACCAGCCACGTTTTCTAGAAAGCTGCATAAGTTTTACATTTTTAGAAGTCATCCATTTCCATTATTGTGTCTTAAAATTAAGTAGCCCAATGTGAAAATCAAAGCTAGTTAGAACCTCTCCCAGAGACAAGATATCTGAGTATTCAGACAAAGAACAATACTTTTTTATTTATAAATGGAGAAAAAAATGACTTTCTTAAATTATATCTATATCCATCCATCTATGACCTTTTGGGGTCGCCACAGCAGAATGAACCACCAACTATTCCGGCATATGTTTTACACTGGTGGATGCCCTTCCAACCGTAACCCTTTGCTGGGAAACATTCACACACACTCAGTCACATTCATACTCTATGGACAATAGTTTTTTCTCAATTCACTTAAATCGCATATCTTTGGACTTGTGGGGGAAACCCGAGCACCCGGGGTAAACCTACGCGATCACGGGGAGAACATGCAAACTCCACACAGAAATGCCAAACGACCCAGTCGAGGCTCTTGCTGTGATCTACAGTGGTCCAAGGCGTCACTCAGAGAGTTTGTGTGTTTGTTTGGTTTTAAGCAAAAACAATTTAAGAGAACAAAAAATATAAATTATTATAATAAATATACATTTCATAATAATAATTACACTTTTTTTCAACATCACATCTTCATATGGAAAAGATTAGTTATTTAAGTTTGAATTTTAGTCTTTAGATGTTTTCAATGTGGCAGACTGGGAATAATAAGGAACATATCTCAAAATTAAGCTTCGAGTCACCATGTATACTTGACCTGAATGTTAATGGAGAAGGATTCAAAATGAGTGGTGAGGTCAGTGTCAGAGCTGAACAGTCTCCTCTGATTGAATATCATATTCTATAAAGATGTATTCAATATATTCACTTTCGTTCCATATTCACATGATTAATTCAGCAATTTTAGACTTCATTTAGCACATTCGATGTCTTTCACATATCTTTTTTCATAAAAAAGGTGTGAATGACAGAATTTATAAATTATGATTCTTTATATTACATATATTTGCTAAAGTTGCATCTACAGCACACCAGTTTGAGTTCTTACAATACAACTTAAGAAAGCAATGTCTGCATTGACATACCAAATATGTTTGCATTTATGATGTACATGATTGGTCCAACAAATGCTAAAGCATTTATTTTATGTGTTTATTTAATATGTTCAATATCTCTCAGACCTGAATATAACCCGTACACTTTTATACACAACACTAGAATACAGTACAATATGATACAAATTATTTGCACCAGATTTCTAAACAATTATTGTCAACCAAAGTGCTTCTCATTAAAAACAACACATTAAAGAAATGGTGAAATAAACACAATTACAATGTAGAATGCAATCTAACTTTAACAAAGCAACAAAGCAACACAGATCAAGGTGTTTGAGAAGCCAAGGAAAAATATTTTTGAGTAGCTATTACAAAATTGACTAGTTGTTTCTCTTATCTTTTCATATGAAAACACTTGTAGTGGAAACATTTATTTTTCGTGATTTATGATTTCTTTATATCTTTCTCACATGCTGTGTACTCGACCTATTTGTCTGTAGGTCTCTGCTAATGTCCTTCTCTAAGTCAGGATTGCTGACATGTTCCAGAAGAATATCTGTTGTTCCAGACATGAGGATTAGAATATCTTTTCTAATATCTTTATTTAGTCTCTTCTAATTATCTCTGATGTCTCTTATGATTAATCTCTTTTTGATTATCCTAGTGGTCAAGTCTAACTGTCCAGTCTCATACATAAAACAGTTTATCGTTGATGTGCCAATAAACAGTTTTTGACACACGTAGAGGCTGGGTTATTGGTATAAATGTATGAACTGAAACTCAACATGGTATGTTCATGTTGAGAATGCTGTACTTTGATTGTCAGTTTCTCAATATTGTACATCAATAAAACAGAATGAAGCCTCTTTTTATGACTCCGTTTGCTGTTCGGGATTCTCTTAACTGTCAAGTTACTCTCTCTCATATAAGGTTGATGTTCAGAATTTTTCCATTACACACTCAAGAGATTAAACCTGACTACCTAGCTTGTGTAACAGTGTAAATGTACTGTTCCATGCCCTCAACATGCACCCAATACTGTTCAATAAAATTTAAACAGAAACTTTAAATTCAAATTGGAGGCTACATTTTTTCTTAACATTTTTACTGCCACTATTATGTTTCAGCAATGTCTTAATCTATATTTCAAAATGTAGACTCCATATTGTTAATTATTTCTTAATGTTAAATATTCCCCCACTGAATTGTAATCTTCGTTTCACTGGACAAATATACCATATAAGAAATAAATAGATATGCATTGCCTTTTTGACACTATTCTGTCACAAAACGTGAGCCATGAGAGAGTTGAGTGTGTACTCTTATACTGCCGAAAAACCATTTCTTCATGTTCTTGCTCTATGGCAGTTTTTTCCTTTCTCCAAGAGAATAAAGTTCCTGCTGCACTCCTGACGCTAGCTGTCATTCCCAATTCCACCTGAATGGTAAAATCGAGCCATTTCTCTGGACCTGAATCTGTCATGCGTTCAGGCACTTCGCCTACGCAAGCAGAACATCTATAGGTGACAGTAATGAGGATATAACTGGTTAATGTTTGTTTGTTTTGACTTCCTTCTTTTTGTCCTTTTACATTTCTAACATTACCTCATCTCAAGGTTTCTAAATATCCCATTGTTGACTAAGCGATTTTGGAAGTTGAACTGGATTTCTTAACTTGATATATGCTTGATAACACAACATCTAGTTTTAGCGTCACCTGTACAGAAAACCTAGTAGGAATCTAGTAAAGGTAAATTCACACTGACTGTCACCAAGTGTCATTCACAACCACAGCAGAGAGCCTAGGATATTTGGCAAGAGATCATGACTTGCTGCTTCACAAATGACAGAAAAACAACTTTGTTAACAACTGTGTGAAAATCCATTAATATAAACAATACGACTTCTATCTTCTATCTAATAGTAATGAATAAAACAGTTTGAAAACAAGAATGCCCAACTGTTTATCATCTTACAACCTATGTTAATAAAGTAGCTTTAGTTGCAGCATCTGCAAAAAAATATTTTACTAGTTTTCTGAATGCTTACATCATGAGGAGCCATTAGTGTCAAATAGACCATAACAATCAAGTGAATATTAAACAAATAGCCTCTAGTAAATAAATAAAGTTTCCAGCATGAATTAAAATCTCAACGCACATGAAAAGCTTGCTTCCTCCGTAGGTTTATTGTATGGTAACTCTTTCCTACTTTCAGATAGCTTTTCCTTTGGTGATGTAGTTGAGCTCCTGACATGCTGAAGCGCTCTTCATTGGTGCAGATTTATTCTAGGTTAGTATTTTCCTACAGGTAAGTGTTGGTATGTGATTATGTAGAATAGAGAGTGAGACAGAAAGAGATGTCAGCTTTTTTTCAGTGTCAAGTGGAATCTGTGCTAAGGTAATCGAAGTCAGAATGCTGCTTTTTATCATTCTGAAAACTGAATTATTAAAAATAACAAAATTATAAAATGACAAATTGTTGGGCCGTTAATCTATTTTCAAAGTAATGCACTGAGTTTAAGGGAAGTGTCGGTCACGAATGAAAAGAATGAACTGAGCCGGCACAAACAAAGCAGAACATAAAAATGTAGATCCCTTCACACATGATATGCAAAGTTCTTAACAGAGGGGAACAAGTGTTAATAAAAAGTCTTTTGGGATCAAAATTACTTTTTGTTTCGTCCATCACAGCCATTAGTAACACCTGTTTGGGGTCCTGTGTGTGAAGTCACTTCTGGCACCATCGTCATAAATAAACAATCCACCTCTTATATATATATATATATAGTGACAAAAACAAAAGACATTCCCTATTGGACAGAAAAACATTGATTTCTAAAGAGCTTTGTCAGACTCAATGGCAAAGTAATTACCAAAGCAGTTCTGAGGAGCACCCAGCTCGTCAACATGCTTCCAGGGTTTTGTAGGTGAGGCATTGTGTAATGAAAGTGTGACCTTTACTTGAGGACATAACTCTACTTGTAATGATGTCATGAGGGCTTTTGCTGACATCATATCACTATCTTGGCTGTTCAATCAATTTAAACACATTCTCTAGAGAGAGAGCATTTGCCTGATTTTGATTAAATTACCCTTCAATCGACACACAACCCTACAGAGACTAGCTTTCTGCTCATTGATGCTCCATAGTTCAGTCTATTTCTTTCTATTTTCCTGCTTGCTTGCTCCCATCACCCCTTTTTCATTTTGAGGTTTAACTGGACTCAATTCCAAATCGAGATTGTACCCTTGACCTCCCAGGCTGCCTCTATTAATAGCGTCTGCTGAAGCGTTTAATAGGTTTCATGCAGTAAGTAGTCAGAAGGCTAGACTCCTTTGAGTAAATGGTTGTTATTTTTGTCAGCCATTTTGTATGGTACCGTGAGTTATTAAGCCCTTATCGTCTTGACTTGTAAACCAATCCCTGGGAGAAGTGTCATTCTATGACCCAGGCCAAGGTATCAAAAAGGCTAAACAACATCCTTCAATCAAGAACAAGAAAGTAGAAAACACTCCACATAAGCAGGTGAATAAGACCAACACATTTTTTTGCCATCTACGAGGCTGGGAGAAACTTGACCTCAATTTAAAATAAAAACGAATTTTAAAGTACTGCTATTGATTCTGAGGACCTGTAGCTTTAAGGATATCTGTTCTGTACATTGACTTCTCTCCTTAAGGCAATTTAAGGAGCATTTCATTTCCTCACTGATTTGACAGTTTCTCACTTTAGCAAGTTGGTTTCTATGCATATCATTACAATGAGACAGATTGTTAGTTAATTGCAGTTAAGTCTGGAGGCAAAACCTTTTTCAGAATCTTTTTTGTAGATGAAAAAGCAGTTTTGATGCTGATATCCAAAACAAATTCAAACAAATCTTAACATGTAACACTGCAATAATTGTTTGAGAACTCAATATGGATTGAATACTTGTTATGGTTCACTCTATTTTTAGCTATATATATATATATATATATATATATATATATATATATATATATATATATATATATATATATATATATATATATATATATATATATATAGCTTTTGTATTATACTTAATAAAGTATAATCAAAAGTATAGTCAAGTTTAATCAAAAGATTAGTATAAATTCTGTCACATTCCCAAATTCACATATTGTAAACCAAATTATTAGAGAGTTCAGATCAATAATGGTCAATTATGACTAAAACTATGACTATCACTTTTTGGTTGGAAAAAATGTAATATATTTAATCTCTCTCTCTCTCTCTATCTCTCTCTCTCTCTCTCTCTCTCTCTCTATAGACTCATTTATCATAATAAAATATTATTAAACAAAAATGGTCAAATAACATTTTTTGCTAATTAATTCATTATTTTAAACTAGCTTTTTATTACTATTAATTACTATTATTATTAGATATGTAAAAGAGTGTATAATTATAAATGACTAAATAGTGCATGCAAACAATATCACAGTTAAATCCCATTGGAAGAAAATCCAATATAACTCTAAAATTTTACCATCAAACTAATATAAACATATGAGAACATATAAAAAAAAAACTGTTTAGACTTTAGTTAACACTTCATATCCTTCAGATCCTTGAGATTCTTTGAGAAAACCATGGTATGCATCTAATGTCTGTTGTAAAGCAGATACGTTTTCCCCCCACAAATTGTATCTCAAAAATAGCCAGATGAGTCAGATGTATTTGTTACAGCATAGTAGGTAATATTAGTAGTGGTCACACTCTTGAAGCTGCCTGTCTTTCTGAGATCACAGTGATTTAACAGTTTGACTTATATTTGCTATTCTGATTAAGGTTCCTCTCAAACAAGTACAGGTCAGATTAGTTTACAAATAGATGGTTGACTTTATTACATAGTATATACATGGATTTACTTTATTTTTGTGGTTCAACTGCTTTTCCTCTCAGACAAATGGTACCGTCTAACTGCTCAGCTGATTTCAAAACAAAGTGTTCTAAACAGATCGATAGTTGTCCCTCCTAATCAAATGTGCTCATGATTGAGATTTCGACGCCTAGACTTTGCTGTGTTTCTGTTTATAAACTGCCGCAAGATTGCCTCATGCATGCCAATGGATCCATTTGACTCGAAACAAACCGGCAGCCAAACTCCCCCTCCAGGACACCGAGTCAACCCCTCTTCTGTCAAACAGCACAATTGATTCCAAAGCTGACCTGACTGGAATGCCAGATCAATCCCTTACAACTTCTCTCTACATGCCTCTAATGACTCCAGTGCTAACTGAGAGGACAGATGTTGAGTAGATGGGGAAAAAATTAGTTGAATGTATAATATAGAATGTTTAGAGTTGTGCTCCATGTTGCTTAAGGTTTCATGTTCAAATGTATGTTGATGACAAGCAATAACTCTCAACTGAATATTAGTCTATATTGGCTGTATATAAATGTCAATGTATAAGACTTTAGTTTAACTATCAGAAACATGTTGTAGGCTAAGTACAGTAGCTTTTTTGATCATATCTCCAAAATTCATGTTGTCAGGAACATTTCATAGACATTTTCCAGTCATGCACAAATACATTTTCAGAATATAAGCTGCTACCTTTTTCTTGTGCTTTGAACCCTGCTGCTTAAAGCTAATTGATATTTTTTTCTGTTCTAAGAGCTATCTTGGGATACTCTTTCTAAAGAAAAGTGAAACGATGAAAGGTTATGCTCAGATGAAGATGCAACAAACAGAACATGCACTCTCTGTCATAGTGGAAAACATGCTAAATTAATTTAAAGCAGTTTTTCAGTTAAAGTCAATTAATCTGGATGTTGATTAAGGAAGTCAAGTGTCAAAGGAAGAGTGATTAAGAGAGCTAATATTAGCTTTTAGCTAAAATGACATCAGCTTACCAGCTATTTTTAAATGTTGGCTCGTGGGAATCATCCTCACTCCATGCAGCTTTTAAATGAATTTTCAGAGCACACTGCTGTGGCAAAAAACTTTACATTTATTTTCCATCACTCTTGATTGTGGTCTGGTGGATAAGGAGATTCATGATCGGAAGGTCACCGGTTCGATCCCCAGATACACCAAGTTTAAGGTGGTGTGAGTGATTTTCAAATGCTCCCCAGGTGCTGCAGCCATGGATGCCCACTGCTACGGCTGTGTGTTCACGGTGTGCTTGTTCACTGTTGTGTGTGTACACTGGGATGGGTTAAATGCAGAGCAGAAATTCTGGGTAAGGGTCACTCCATATCCGGCCAACTGTTCACTTTGACCTTTAAAACCATGTCACTTCAAACCATCCAGGTATTCTACAGCCATCGCGGTCCCTTCTGTTTACTTTTCTGTTGCGCACACACACTCACCAACCAATCAGGATATGTTGACATTTAGATTTATTCATTTCTATTTAGCAGCTTTTATCCAAAGTGACTTACAGGAGGGGAGAGACAGTGTGCAATTTGTTACACAGTCAAAGTCTTACTCAGGTCGCTCGTAGTAGAGGTTGTTTGAGTTGCAGAGTTCCAGAGTTTGGGCGCGTTTCTTGGAAGTCCTGCTTGGAGACTTGTTGCAGTAGTCTAGACATGAGGGGAGGGGACCAGAGTCTGAACCAGAAGTTAAGCTGGTGCTCAGTTAGAAGGGCCTGACCTTTCTGATGTTGTGCAGTGCAAACCTACATGCTTGAGTTGTCTTGGTGATGGGGTTTCGAAGGACAACTGTTCATCCAAAATTACTCAGAGATTCCTGACTTAAAGAGAAGGGGTGATTGTTGAGGTTTCCAGCTGATTTGTGAGGTTGTAATGTACAGATGGATTGGCCGGGGTTACCAGAAGTTGTAGTGAGCTGTAGGTGATGTTTCTTCATCCATGTAGAGATGTCGTTCAGGCAGTCTGTTATGTGGGTAGTAACAGATTGGTCATCTGTGAGGAATGACAGAGTTGAGTGTCATCAGCTTAGCAGTGGTACAAGAATCCATGTCTGTGGATGATAGGGCACAGAGAGGTGGTTTAAATGGAGAACAGAAGGTGACCAAGAACTGAGCCCTGAGGAACCCAATGAGCAGTCGATGAGTGTTGGAGACCTCAACCCTCCACTGAAAGATCTACCAGTGAGATTGGACTCAAGCCAGTCAAGTGCAGTTCCAGTGATGTGGAGAGAAGAATCTGGTGGCAGACTGTGTCTAACGCAGCAGAGAGGTCTAGGAGGATGAGGACAGAAGATCTGGAGTTAGCCCTGGCCACTTGCAGCACTTCAGTCACAGATAACAAAGCCGTCTATATTGACTGTACATTCTTGAAGCCTGATTGGTTGTCATCGAGCTTGTTGTTCTGAGTCAGGAAGAAAGAGAGTTGATTAAAGACGACCCACTCAATTAAGTGTGGCAGTGTAGGGCAGCAGAGAGACAGCTCTGTAACTTTCCACCAGTGGTAGGTTGAGTGTAGGTTTGAGAAGTGGAGTGACTTTGGCTAACTTTAAAAAATATTTCATGTTTTACTCTGTACACTGAACAGTATAAGCTGATACAGACAAAAAGGATAAAAATATCCCTAAAAACAATGCACTACATGAAGGGCTCAGTTAAGATTAAAAACAATACATACACTGAATACTTCCCTTTTATCTGTCAAGTTTGACATCTTTATACCTTTTGTCCAATTTTGATGTGGTTATTTTTGCACTTAAGTCTCTTTAGTGTTTATTCATGTTATTTTTTCTGTAACTTGTATTTATCCCCATTGATTATGTTTATTGCTTTTAAACCGTATTTTGACTGTTGGGTCAACTCCTGACTCTATTTGGTTACTATTGTTAGAGTCACCATTCAATGACTTATCGTTGCATCGTGACTTTATGCCTCAGCAGACAGTGTTTACTAATGGAGTTTACTAATAGACTTTAATTGCACATATGCATAAATGACAATAGTGTCTATTTTTTTCTATTATCGTTCAACCCCAACACTTGAAAACCTGTTTAAAACAATCAAGACAGTCTTACTAGAATGTATGGTATTGTATTAGGTCCTATCTTGAAAAATTCAGCTGTTCAAAAGGCTGTAAGGTTGTACAAGATGTGAAATTAATCCGTTCAAGGGTCGCTTAGTATGCTGGATTTTAAGTATGTCAAAGTTTTACATGTGAAATGCCTGATCCATTCCAAGCAAAGAAACAACACTAAAGTAACATAGACAACCAGTGTTTGAAAATAACATGGACAACCAGATAAAAATAAAATAGTATTCTTCAATCCTTAAAAGTACACATTTGGTAATCTAATAAATAGTATTAAAACAATGAAGACAGAATAAAATAAATGACAAAAATTAACCCTTACCTTTCAAGTTAGGCAAAGTGTCGGAGGAGGTGGTAGAGACCAATAAAAAGCAACACATAAATATACACGAATTGAAGACACCAACACGAAACCAAAAGTGTGCATGAAGACAGGGAGAGCTCTTCCGGTAAGACGTCATGGGGCATCAGGCGACCAATACGATACTATGCACAAACTCACATCATCAGGGCTGCAACTGACCAATAGAAGAGCAGTATACTGCACACCAACACACAGCATCAGGGCTGGAACTGACCAAAAAGAGAGCAGAACATTTGGTGGCATGTCTTCTTCCAAATTTCAAATGTTAAATATGTATGTCTTGTGCACGTTTTTCATGTCTTAAAACTTTTCATATCATGAAACAAAATATTCTTTGCTAGGACTTTTGTATTTTTAATTTCCATAATGTAAAGCATTTGTATCTCGAGGTAACACTGTATTTTCAAAATTAAATAATGTAAAGGTACTCCCTGTGATTGCAAATTAAACCTTTAGCAAATTAAACTACCTTGTGGGAGCTTTGAAACCAGTTGTAAATAGTCTGTAAATAAATCACTCTGTTTAGCAATTTCGTTGTACTGTTTTCTCTTTTGGTTTCTCCACTCCCTTGAACAATTTTTATTTTTCTTTGCAAAACAAATGTTACGGCCAGAATCATTTTTCAACATAAAATAAACGTAACAGCTGGCATACAAATGTAATCTAATTTTGAATTAGTATTTTTAAGTATTTTACAACCAACTTGTGCATTGTTCTGTTGACAAATTGTAATATTGTGTAATTAACAACCAGTGAAAACATACCACCAGATTTGGAAGATAAAGCATGTGAAGACCCCAAAGCCTTATCTCATTTTGGAAATATTTTTTGTGTAGTAGAAAACACTGTAATTCATGTTGCATATTGCATGTGTTTAATCATTTGGGTGAAAATTGCTTAATACAGCATTAATAAATCCATCCACACCAAAATTGTTCTCCTCAAAAAAGTTAACCAATTGATTTTGCTTTTCTCCTTCCTACAAGCAAGTTCTATGTATATGCTTCTGAAACTTTTTCTTCCAAGCCAGATAAGCTTGAAAAAGCCTGTCCTGTCATCTCCAATCACTGTATTGTCTGCCATCGATGGAGGCTAATGAGGTAGGATTGCTTGAAGCAAACAAACGCCCATACCCCCTTCCCTGCTTTCTAGCCTTGCTTCACATCTTTCGTTTCCTGTGAGACTCTTCCCGACACCTTTTGGGAATGAAAGCAACAATCTTCAGACATGGGAAAAGCAGGAGAGAAGGTATTTTACTCTCAGCATTTAGATGCATTACAGATACTGTACATCAACTGTGCGATCGTATATTTTGTATCTGTAATCGTATTTGTGCTGTAAGTTAAAATAAATGTACAAATTCTGCATAAACCACTGCCCTATTCAAATAAAAAAAATAATTTCCTGCATTAAATCCAGCCAGACAGGGCAGATCTAACCCGGCTTTTATCCCTCATTCACATAAGCACTCTAAACAATATTCAAAATCTACTAAACCAGTCATCCATTTCTATTCTCTGACATTGAGGAGGAGGACATCTGAAAGCCACTGAGACAGAAACCTCCATACACTGCAGCAAAGCATATCTTTTGAGCAGTCTCTCCATACCAGAAGATAATTCCACCAGAAGAGGTGGCAGATAGCAGGCGTCAGATCCCTTTCCCCAGTGCTCAAGCTTGGCAGAGTCCACTCACTGTCACATCAATACAGGTTCCATAACAGCCAGAACAATACCCAAAAAGCCAGCCACAGTTCTATCCAATCCCTGTTGTCTAAGCCTGACATGCAATCCTGTGTTTGGCAGAAGAGAATGATCCATGCAGTCACAGGCTCAGGAGATAAAAGATTAATTGAAACAAATCAGTGGGGGAGAACTTAAATCACAGAGTGAGCAGAGAGAGGGAAGATTGAGATTAGGGTTTAGGATAGTGTAACCAAGCACATCCTGAGCGCTGACCCATCCCTTTAGCCAACTCTAGCTTGGAGTATACTTCAAAGGCTTGGCACAGCAAACTCTTATTTTCTTTACCCTTTCCCATCCCTGTAGCTTATTGGGCCTCGTTCATTTGCTACATCCTGCAGCTCTATGTCTGTGAATATTTGAGATTGCAGACATTAGCATGGAATACTTGTTTGGTCTGCTGAGTATTTGTAAAAAACAAAAACAAAAAAAAGAATTTGAAAAGAAAGATTAAGGTCCGTTAAGATACTGGTGGTATCTCGTGATCTAAAAAAACATCTAGTTGATGATATAAGCATGGTCCAAAACTGTCTGAAAACCTCTAAGATGTAGTCCTTATTTGTGTCTATTGTAAGTTAAGATATGAATAAAGAAATATAAAAGATAAAATGAAGGATGAATTTTGTTTAAAGAATTTTGTAAACCAATTACTGGAAACTGTACAGTACTGACAAAAAAGCTTCAAGGGGTCATGCAATGGTTTTCTTTTTTAAAATATTTTTCTAAATACTCTGTTACATGGGTCCAGCAATTGTTATAAAATAAAAACATTGTCATTTATGTTAAAACTTAAATAAATAAAAATCTCTGCCAAATTGTGGTCTGCACTCTCCATAATTCCAATTTATGACAAGGTCCCACCAGTATTTTTCAGCTATGTTCCTCAATTATGGAACACTTTTCCTTTTGGATCTATGGTCAGCCTTTGAGCTTAACTAGTTTAAATGCATTGCGGGATTGTATTGGGGTATATGATGAGCTGATGTGGAATAATGTCTGCTTTTCTTTGTTGCTTTATGTTTAGCACCCTGGTCGACAGAAATGTCTGCAGTGAGATGTTAGATAAATAAAAATTGATTTAATTGATTGGTTGATTTAGAGTCAGTAAGAAAGAAAGTATTGTTTTAATCTACCAACAGCTCATACCTGAATAGTCAATAGAGAACACGTTTTAAATAAATGTTACATTTAAATACCAAGAAGTATAACCACTGATATCGTTTTGCAAAAAATCCTATTTCATTTTTTTACATAATGCTTTATGGGATAAGATGTTTTGATTACTTGTAAATTATTTTTAAATTAATATTTAGCTGTAGTTGTATTTGCTTGTGTAACATTTTGTTTTAAGTTTTAGGGAACCTAGTTTTCTTTAATCTTTGAAAAGTGCTTCTTATGTCACTGGTGGAAGGTGCAGATGGATCAAATTGAGGAATGGTGGCCTGGTGCTTGAGAAGGTCAGTCTCAGAAGAACAGTGGAGATCTGAAGGGAGCTAGTGTCTGGAGGATTAAGGCTTCTGAGGGTTATCTGCTGGCTGCAGGTCAGCAACAAACAGCTTAATGAACACAGTCTCTTCAGCCATAGCCAAGGGACACTCAGCACTAATTACCAAATTCCCTCACCGCATGGGTCAAAGGCCTTCTTCCTTGATGATTAAATCCAAGCAGTGTGTGTGGAAAAGATGGAATAGTAAACTTTGAAGTCATTTTCTGAGAAAAATACAAGAGTTCCTTTTTACTCTGTTTTTTGTTAGCCCTAGAGTAAATCTGCAATGCTATTTTAACACAATTTTAAGAATTGAATTACTGAATTACTGATTAAAAAAACAATTAAACAAAACGTTCAATTTACACAACATATTTTTGCTATGGTGAAATTGTAGAACTGTTGAAGCTAAACTAAATTTAGTTGAAACTAAGTAAATTTGGTTGTATGTTTATTGTACAGGATCAGCTCTGCATTGGTTAGGCAATAGAGGCATGCAGAAGAAGCCCATGGCTTGAATGCTAACTCAGACTCAAACTTTTTAAGTTAATACACTAATGTGTGTTTTTTAAAAGAGGAAACATGTCGAAATCAATTTGAGAAGAGTTTTTATTAATTTAGATAATTTTAAATTATTTTTAAATAATTATTAGTCAAGATGTTTAAAAAAAATTATAATTTAGTGCTCACATGCTTTTGAGTTTCTTGTAGAAACTATAAGCTGCTTATAGGAAAACACTTCATGATAAAACATATTGGATCAATTTCTAAAGGTAAATGTATGAAAATACAGTCTTGTATTTAACCTATAAACAATCAATTATTAGTACATAATGAAACAAAGACTTAACTTAAAAAAATCTAAAATTAAAAATATACCAGTTTATTTATCTGCAAAATGTTATTCAGCAAAGTTATGAACTTTTATGAGTACAGCAATTTTTCTGTATCAAAACTTTAATAAATATATATTATAATGAGAAAAACAAAACAAATAAATATAAATATATCTGGGAAGAGTTTAATGGTGAAAAACATACCTGTATTAAAGTATGAAAATAATTTTTGACACCTTATGGTGTCTCGTCTGAGCAATAAACACAAATTGTTGAAACAACAACATGGTTCAATATATTTTCATAACCTATTCCTATTGATTTGTACACCCTGTAATTGTTGTAAATAACCTGTTGTTCCAACGACTATTATTGTTCTTGTTCTATGGTGATCAGTCACTGCTCATCAATGGATCTTCATGTTTGGTAGGCAGCATGCTGCTGAAGTGCACCAGACCAGCTCAGTCTGGCTCCCGTTTGTGACGTCACATATCGATGGCTTGCATATCGAAGTTCTTGTTCTCCTCATGTGTACATGTGTTTCTTTTTTTTTTTGTACATGTGTTTCTAACTCCGATTGCTCCATTTTGTGGAGCATCCAAGTGCATGAGTATTTACACATTCATAAACATTTTTGTACATGCTTTATATAGCTTATTATGTTTAAAGTACAATTTTAAATCTTTGTAATACCTTTAGCTTCCTCAGAACCACTCAACTTGTCTTCTTGCAGAGAAGATATCTAAACTCTGCAAGATTTCAGGACCAGACAGAAGGAAAGCACTCTTTCTAACCTTTAGCAGGAATTAGCAGGAATCCCATCCTGTCCTTTACACTAACCCATCTGCATTTTTTTTGTCTATTCAGTGTCCCCTGCATTTAGAATTTCTATAACTACTTGTTTCTTTGACTATGTCTAATACTCAATTGGAATGTTTACTCAGATTATTTAGTTTTTCTAAGACCCGTGTTGTTTTATTAGCGCTCCGTGTCTACCCATTAGAGACAGTGGACTGGGCCTACACTGGCAATGAGGTAGCGCCAAACTCTTCAACTTTTCACCTCTTTAAGCCATTTTAGCCTTCTTTATTTCCTTATCATTTCAGAGGAAAACCTGCAACAGAAGCTTGAGACTTGCCACTACCAGCTGAATAGTGGAAGAGAAAAAGTGAATCAGATCTACCACTAAAGATGATCGAAAACTGGATTCAACTGCGCTCATTTCTTCTATGCTTGTGTTTTCCACAGGTCCTCACATTTTTAAAGCTTTGAATCATATATGTATATTTTTTCAATCAAGAATCTACAGTCTGTAGGTCAAAGTAAAACCTTGATGAACACAAAAGCTGTCTCTCAGCACCAGAGCTCTCACAATTGCTTTAATTATGAAGACTTTCAAAAGACATGGTGAACAAACAGTGATATAGAACTAAGTGTCTGACTTTATTGTAGATTACTCAGAGATAAATATGAATTATGAAAAAAAAGTATAACAAAAAAAGAAATAAAACTTGTTCAAAGGAGCTAACCCTGCTGTTGTGCCCAACCAACAATATTGCCCTGCAAATCATGACTGGGTCTCCACTGAAGTGAAGTTAGAATCCGAATGGGAGATCTCAAGATAAAACAAGGTGTTTGGTGGGGGGGAAGTGGTTCTAGTGAGCCAGCAGGGATCACCCTAAAGTCTATACGGGTTCTTTTTCCCCAGTGAAGTGTTAGGGACAGCCCTTCAAATGAGGTTGTAAACTAGTTAAAAATTCCAAGATGTTACATAGAAAGGATATTTGTATAACAATGGCTTTCGTGGCTAAATTTATTGTATTACAATTGGTTAGATTACTCTGACTGTCTCCCTATGTCTCCTTTTTACTATTAACCAGTGAGTGGTGAGTTTTCTGACACAGCAACCATGTTAGTAATAGGCTAATGTAATAAATTATTTGTAGTATGATGCCTATATCGCAGGTCAAAGTTAAATTTGGCAGAACTTTCATTGGAGCGAAATCCAAATTCACCTTGTAGGCTGAAACTTGCGCTTTCGCACCATCATGTGGTACCCCTTTCAACTTAATGGAGCTGATTTCATAGTCTAACCACAGCGTAACTGTCAACACAACAAACAGATGTGACAGTCTGAATGTGAAAATGTATAGACAATAAAAGATTTAAATAAGCTACTCCAAATGAAAGTTTTGAAGTCAGTGAACAGGTAAGTGTGTAAGCTACTTATAATGACAGTTAAGAGCACAGTAGGTTAAGGTCATAAAATATAAGATGCTTTTCTCTGAAATTCTAAAACACTTAAAATTACAGCAAACCACACAGAGTGAAGAAAATGCTTTTGAAAAATAAACTGCAAAACTTTGGGGGGAAAATCCCCTCTGTACATGTGTTTAACTGTATCAACTGTACACATACAATCTGTTTCCAGATTGAGTCTACAACATACCCATCAACTGCAGTGCAGCAAAAAGCTCTGCAGACAGTTAAGTCAGTAATCCGCTAATTTCGATCATTCCTCTTTACTCTGTCCCTCTCTTAAAACCCTTTGGGGCAATTATCCACAAGAGGCTTGAGGGAAAAGGACATCAAACAGTGGAGAGATTTACAGTGATTTGTAAGACCCCCCATGTCTCCAGTGGAAGAGTGACTTGAAGAAACTCACAATCCTTAGACATGCTGTGTGTGGACTCACAATGACTTCAGCTAACCAAACACATCCACCCACACAGTTGTAAACGCACATGAACTACGCACATGCACTCACACTCATTTTTATTCACACTCTCACTCACTCAGTCTTACACATCCTTTTGATGGTTTGAAACCAAGAAGTGGTTGGTAATTAAAGCTTTGAGGGGATAATGTCAGAACTGAACTTGTGTCTGTGTGAGACACAAAGCCAGCTAATTAAAATTTGAAATGGATTCTACTCTTGCTCTTTCAGAGATCGTCTTCCCGGGGAACAAGACGGTGGGGATGACAGCAGTAATATTCACGACTGCATATTAAGGAACTGAAGAGACCAACTGCACAACAAGATATGACCTTTTTAAGCTGTCAAAACTGTAGCTTACAAGCACTAACAGCCCATCAGGCAAGATATTCACTTTAAATCAAGCTGTTGAAACTTAATGCATGTTCTACGGGAAAACATGTACAACTATTGGAAAAATGTGGATATTCTCTCCTGACATAGAAGCTAATGACAATTGGTGGATATTTAAAACACAATATTTAGCTTTTAAATTATATATCAAGATCCTCCAGCATCAATCTTTACATCAGCTTCCATGCCTCTTGTCTGTGTCGTAAAATAACTAATTTCTGTTTGTTAACCTTTGCATTCTGTACTGATCGCATCGCTCCTAACTGTATTTGGATGTTGATTGTAAGTTGTATTTTTTTGGCAAGTAGAGAGTCAGGAGTGGGTTTTGTATTTTTTTTATTTCGTTTTTATTTTTCTACCAGGTGCCTGATTTATAAGTGTTGATATTATTATTTCCTTTATTGGTTAAAATAGTTAAATTTTAATTTGTTTCTGTAGCCTGTTTCCATGTTTTTGCCTGATCTAGACCAGCTGTAATACCTTACATTACATGTGGTTGTAATTTTATTTTTTCAAAGCCAGTGTTTTTGGTGGCATTTAAAATGACAAAAACAAACACGCCCAAAGCCAAAGTGTCACATCCTGCTTTTTGGCAAAAAAAATAATAAAATAAAAATGGTTAAAATTGGGTTGTTGTTCAGATGTTCTGACCTTAAACTTTGAAAAAAAAAAAAAAAACAACGCAACACCACCAATCCGGTCTCATGTTCATTATTCCCATTTAAAAAAGCTAACTTTATTAAAACACAACTCGACTACAATAGCACTTGTAAGCTAACAAGTGTTTTACTTCTCATGGCATGCCTAACCCCTTTCTCTCGGATCCCTGAGATCGGTTAGGGCAGTTTAAAACATAATGGCTCCGTCTCAGAGTCTAATAAGTATGTGAGGAAGATTTCATTAAGTATCATTGGTGACAGCAAATATTCTCCTCTCTCATGATGTGAAGACAACAGACAGCCAACACAGTCCAGTGCATTTTTTCAGTAACCACACCTCGATTTTTTTGTTGTCTACTTTATAGAGATCTATAGTAAACAATCAAAACCGTTATTTTAGACCATTTCATTTATGAGAAAAAAATCAAGTTTGCTTCCTCTCTCATTCACTTTACATTAGTGGTGGAGTAGCACTGCGCAATCAGCAGGTCGGGTAACACATGACTTAAACAGAGATTTTTGCAAAAACACTTACAGCACCTTAAATTTAACAATTTTAATCAAAGTGAGTTGTGAAGAATGTATACAACAAACATTTTGTGCAATGTTGGCTGTATTATGTATTTGTTAAAAAACAGATAAAATTGTGACTAGCTTCCACCTCTATTTAGTCCCAATTTGTTACAAGACAGATTTTTTTCTCTTTTTCTGAGATTTCTTTATAGTGTTGTTTATTTAGATGTATTCCAATTTTAGCAACCAACACAATTGCATTCTGCGCATTCTATCTTCTGATCATTAAAAGGTATTATAAATTACATCCCTTTTTGACAGTAGATAACTGACATCACTGGATTTACATTACTTATTTTCAGATATTCATGCATAATGATTCATAAATAATAACTGATGCGACTACATTTATGTGAATTTATGATTGACGCAGTTAACCCCCCCTGTCGTGTGCAGGTCAAATCTTACCGATTTACAACATAAAACACTTATAAATCCTGGGTTTTACATCTGATTGCCTAAAGGCCTTATATTATCCTCCACACTGTCCACTTGAATATAAAAACTGACGATCACCTCCTTCATTGAATTTTGAGTGTTTTAATTGACCTTGTTACACATGTGGCTATAGGAAATGAAAGGGTATCCTGATTATATTCATCCATCAGACAGAAAACATCCCCATACACACCACCCCACCTAACTAACAAACAAACTATCATATGCTCGCTCACTCACTCAACTATTATAGGCGCTAATCTATTTTCAAAGTTGGGCGGTTAGTTTTAGTGAAGTGTCAGTCACTTTGATTCCTTTGAGCCGTCTTTTTGTACACTACTTTAGAGAGCCGGTGTTCTATCTGATTTTCCAGCCTCGTAATTTTTCCTGTCGCAGCAAAAAATTATGGACTTGTTTGTTGGTTTTCCCTACCCCATCGAAATTTCCTTCCGCATTCTGCTGCTTTTATCGATGTATGACAATAAATGATGTTGGTCTTTTTGTCATTTCGGTTAAACTGGGATGTTTTGATTTAGTACACAGACAAAACAGTGTGATTTCACAGTCATCTTTAAAAATGCAGCTTGTGTGATTTCAATAAAAAATAGACAGTGAGAATCATCAAAAACTCAATAAGAGAGACTTTAGCAAGATATTATAGTGAAAATATAGTGGTATTAATTATTCTCCTTGTCCCATTAAAATATGTCTCTGTCTACATTAAAGGAAAACTATTTTATCCGAATGAAAAAATTACATCTCTGTGTAAAAAAGGCAAATATAAATATAAAAAGACTAATAATGTTTTGGTTCAAAAACCTACCCATTAGCCTGAATTTTCCTTGCATATCGTCATAAGGATTGTTTCTTTCCAGGTGGGTACATTTCAAGAAACAAGAAGTTGTAAAGGATTTTAAACCTTTCTTCCATGCTGTAAAATGCCACTTTATTTAAGAAAGAGTATGGTTTTGGCGTGCAGATCATGAAAATAAAAGTTAAAGAGATAAATAGTGGAAAACTTACATTTCGCGAGAAATGATAGCAAAAAATAATGGACATGGTTAGAATGACACCGTTCATGTTGTGCGCATATATATATATATATATATATATATATATATATATATATATATATATATATATATATATATATATATATATATATATATATATATAGTTTTGTGTCTACTTTAATATATTAACATTAAACACTACTTTGAGACATTGTTCACAGCAAAAGAATATAGAATAAAAATGTATTGGTGTAAAAGGTTTTATTCAAGAGCAGTTAAAACAGACCAGCCAGTTGGGAGGTGAACACGACAGGAGGGTTAATTAAACTACTCTTAAACTGTGTGTTAACCTTTGTATGGTGTTCGGGTCTGTGGGACCCGTATTCAGTTTTCATAATTTTCAGAAAAATTATAAAAGCTATTATTATTTGAAAATGAGATTCACTGGTCTTGACTGATTTTCTGTGAAAAACATATTTCAGAACACATTTTTTATGACTTCACACTGTATGCCCCCAACAAAATTATATTACACATAAGGTGTTCAGTTCTACTGGACCCTGGGCATGTAAAAGTGCGAAAATTGTAGATTATTCACCGTATTCTGTCTTCCCACACAAACATAAATCACACATAAACATACAATTTTAGATTTTAGTATAAAATTCTATGATTGTGTGAATTAAAGGCCCCGCTAACCTTGCCAAAGTAACAATAATGAGAACATCACACAGTTTTTAAATTCTAAATGTGAAGACATAAGTTTAAAAACAATAAATAAAGTAAACAAATAAATTAATAAAATAATATATATATTTGCTGTTTAAAACACTTGTTTCGTGGCTAAAGTAAATAACTTTTAAATATTTTAACATAAAAATTTATTGATTTGGGATTAAAATCAATGGGTCCACCAGACCCGTAAACACAGCTTGAGTAACAATAAAATGAACACCAAGGCTTAAACCTTCAGCTGAATTACCTAGTTGATGAACAAAAAACAGAATGTCTGTTTACTTATTAATTGCATTCATATTTATTTGTCATCCTTGTTAACATACCAACATTTTGACGTTATTCATCATATTTTTTTTTACAACTTAGACTGAAAGTCAGATGGGTGCAGGCTTTTGAAAGCTCATCTGTGGTAAACATTTCATTTCCCCGAGTTCATAGAAACAGGATAAATAAACCAAGCCTTGGCTTTATGGGAATTCAGCGGCATCCGCTGTGGCAAACCTTCTGCAGCCTAGTTTCCTCAATAGCCCATTCAGCTGTATTTATGGTATGACAGCAGGAGCCATTGGGTTGAATAACACTGCAAAGCAAAAGAGTGAGGATATTATGCTGCAATCAACAATGATTCGAGGGTGTCAGAAATGCCAAGTCTTAATGGTCTCATAAACGAGGGTGATCTTGAAAATATTCATTTGATGACAAGTTATTATTGTTGCGCTATAGAGACTGGGGATACGAGAGAGCACAGCTGCAGAGCTTATCTGTGGCCATCAGGCTTGTTGTGACCTACTGTATGTCTTGTCTATGTTTTAGAAACTCCAGAGATGAATGTATTAATGGCATTCTTGCTCTGAAATGGAGAAAGAATTAGATTGTGTGTTTAATTTTGAAGACATATTTGATCAGGTCAGTTGCTTCAATTAATGTGTTGTTAAGGTATTGAAGGCTACTTTCTTCATCAATAGGGTGCTTTTCCATAAGTTCTATCAAACAGCTTAGCAGTGCAAGTTGTGTTTTTGAGTAAGTGAAAGCAAACTGTCTGAGAAGGACCTTGAGTTCAATAGATAATGATAATGTATATAACTGACAGTGGTAGCTGGTACATTTTTAAAGGGAGGTTCACATACATTTGTAATTTTTCCCTTTCCATCAGAATATTAACTCGTTTTAATATTTTTTTTTCTTCACATTTTAGCATCTAAGTCACATTTTGGTCCAGGAAGTATTGAGAGGTGGGGTGGCCTTAGCTTATATTAGCACCCACTGCTAACTGGAATGTCTTTTAAAAAAATGTAAATATCCATATTTATAATCTTGATAGACCTGTTGGGTAAAAGTTTCACATTACCCATTATTATATGCAAGGGAAAAATAGAGTAAACAACATTTGTTTTATTTATGTTTGTTCATCATTGAACATACATTTTAACCTCTACCA
Source organism: Danionella dracula (assembly GCA_900490495.1). Classification (NCBI taxonomy): domain Eukaryota; kingdom Metazoa; phylum Chordata; class Actinopteri; order Cypriniformes; family Danionidae; genus Danionella; species Danionella dracula. The sequence goes on from UELW01000578.1 coordinate 2,741,111, forward strand.
TTTTGGTGCCATTTTCTTTTTCAAACAAGTTGAAACTTTGAAAAACACTTTAGAATCTGGATAGAACTGATAACATTGAGGTCTGCTTGAAAAGGAAAGTTTGCCCATTTCTTTGTACCCCAATCAACAAGCAATAAACCCTTTCCAGAAAGTGTTTCAGATTAAAAGTGCTACAAATATGGTTGCCTCTGATGAGAAACGCTTTTGATAGTTACCTTGCCCATGTGGCATAAACATCAGAATGAGCTGAAACAGCTTTTTGTCAGAAGTGTTAGTTGAGTTTGAAAGTCAAATAGGGCATGTGTTCGACAGCCTGAGATTTTGGAATAATATGACTGTGCAAACCAAATAGGAGGCATGTTGCCTAATGATTCATATTTAATGTTGTATGATTCCTGGAGACAATATTTTACACTTTTGTGTTAGTTCACACTAATGTCATATACTGTCATATACAAGGTCTGATTAATTTTTGAATTAATATATATATATATATATATATATATATATATATATATATATATATATATATATATATATATATATATATATATATATATATATATATATATATATATATATATATATAAACATGTCAGCACAATTCACATTCACTCACAAGTTCAGAGCCTAACAGTTTGTTGATATTTAATTAGGTCGACAGAACTTCTGTTGGAATAAGTATGATAGGGTGATGTGCCTCATCACTGTATTGTTGAGATGAAGCTCAAGCTAATTTGTTTGACAATTATGTGTCAGCCTGTAGTCTTGGTTTGACACAAAGAGAGTGTTGTGAGTTTACAGAAATGACAGAGGAAATTGTGCTTGTGTGACATGACAGTAATGGTCACTTGAGCATTTTGTGTGTTGTGGAGGAGTGTTTTAAAGAGATTTCGACAACTGCATCACGAGAAGTTACAAATGTAAGCTTTGTACATGATAAATAAATAATCTTGACAGGGAAGAAAATAAAAGTTTATCCATTCAACTTCACCACAGAGTAAATTTGTTTACCAACTTCTACTATTATATACATCTTAAATTAATTTTGACAGATTTGATATTGGACATCTAAATTGCATCAAAATTAATTGACAATCGACAATTGACAATTACTGGGAACTGTAGAAATGGTTTACTTTGGGCCAAAAGCTGTGGGATAAGATGTAAAAACTGTGCTGTGCTAGCCTCTGTAGTTCACAATTGATTAGTCTATGATGCCTTGGGCACAGTGGGATTTTAGATACAACATTTGGAGCACTCAATTCACATTATGTGACAATTACAGCACAAAGCTCAACACCATTTCATTTTATGTTGGTGTACAACTGTTTACACTCATGCCGATTCAATTCATTTAGTCATGTGAGTACGGTGTTACTCCACACTGTGCACAGTGCCAAATGCAAAAAAAAAATGTGACAGAATGTATTAATCAGTATTAAATCCACCAGAGTTTTTGACACAGACATTCAGAATAAGAGAATTCAGTCATTCGAACTTGCATATCAATTGTCTGGCTGATTCTTATTGTGAATAAAGAATTGTTCAATGACTGGATATACAGTGGATTTAATTACTCTAATGACACTTAGATAATTATCCACTCATGTTTTTTCCTAAACTGGTTTGCACTATTTGCAGGTGACCCCCAAAACCCAAATAAAGGAATGTTTCAAAATCCCAAAGGCAACTCTAATGTGGTGTTCAAACAGAGAAAAGGAAAACATATGAATTGTTCCTGAATGCTAGAAATGCTCTACTCACTCGTTGTCCTGTAGTCAAATTCATTCATTGCTCCTTGCTGCGTTTCCCTCACATGACAGGGCCGTGCACAGACCTCATATAATTCACTTATCCTCAAATGTGAAATATATTTTTAAATGTGCATTATCTCTCTCTCTCTCTCTCTCTCTCTCTCTCTATATATATATATATATATATATATATATATAAATATATGTGTGTGTGTGTGTGTGTGTGTGTGTGTGCAATACATTCGCTATTGTGCGATTATTTTATATTTTTGCAATAGAACTATATTTGTGCAATATATTTATAAAAGTGCAAATTATGTATATATTTTATTTATAATTTAATTATTTAGCTTGAATACGTGATTGGGTGAAGTCTCTGTACTACTGAATTATTTCTTTAATATAAACAAAAAAAATTTATATACTCTGGTGCTTTTTTCACTAATGGTGTTGGTGACACAGTGATACTTTCAATCTCACTCTGTATTTGTGTATCGTGACAATGAAGGAATTCTGATATTGAAGAAATGTGGACAAGCTTCCCATATTAACCGTAAATGATAACTAATGCTGATCAGAACGTAGGACTCCCCAATTAAAGGCAGCAAACCCAATGCCATCTAGAGGAATGATTCCAGGATCACAAACTTCAATCTTCAGAGTTGTTTACTATGATGTAAATTATGGTTGTAGATATGTATTTTGTTGCATAACTTTTCTATATCAGTGTGGTTTTCTAAAGAGAGCAAAAACAAAATACAAAGTTTTTTACAGGTGAATGTGTTCGATTGTCCATCATTTAAACATCATTTAAATTTTTTTAATTTTTTAAATTAATCAATTAAAGACAAAAAGGGTTACAAACAGCATTGATTAATTAAAAAAAATCCTCCTCCACAAAGAAGGGCACTTCCAATCTTAATAAAAAAAAAAAAAAAAGGCATGTGTTCTGACCAGATTGAGCCCTACCTGTGCATGCGCCTGATAATAGGAAGATCCTGATTGGCTGATGGGGCAAAGTGGCAAAAAAGTACACAAAAAACACTTGTCCCACTTAGTCTTGTATGAAATCCAAATGATGTCTAGCCATTTAATTAACATGTGGATCCCTCTATGGCCATGTCTTGGTCTCAAGTTCCAGTCCTGGTCAGAGTCCCCTGTTACACTATTGTGTTACACGAATGCTTGGGAGAATTTAGCTCACAAAGACTAAATTGGACAAACATGTCATATTGCATCATTGGTGTACTAAATTGTAACAGGAATATTTTTTCATTTCTGTACAGTTTATTTTCCTCCAAACCTTTAGTGGAAATCTAAGGAGATGGAAAATGAGCCCATTGAGAAGAAGCTCTGCATGACTGTTTCTTGTTAATCATCATGGTCTCCTCATCGGCTGGCTGAATGACTGGCCACAGTGTGCTGTGTCTCTCTCCCAAAGGGAAAAACACAGCCACAGTGCCCCCTGTTGAACACTGTCTGCTGTGCAAAAAGAGGGCTGGTAACCTGTACTGCAAAAGTGACCTTAATCAGACAAAACCATTTGTTTAATGAATACAAAGAGCTGAATTTTAACTTTACCGTTGCTTATCTGGGGAAACTTTAAAAAAATCTTGTCCTATTAAATTTAGCTTTTATTTAAAATAAATCATTTAATTTGGTCCTGGTCAAGGGAAGAAGCTCAATGCAATTTCCACACAATGCAGTGTGCTCTTTTATGAGCTACAGCAGTTACACTGAAACAAACCAGAATGCAGTCATGTGAGATTACATCCACAGCATTCAAGGGGCAGGGTTTTCAGGAGCAAAGAAAGCAGACGAAGCAGTGCAGCTTCAATCAAAGTTTTTAAATTGCATGCATTGAGAATGTTATACACACATTTTATTACTCTTTCAAAAAGTGACTTCATCAATTATAAGATTTTTAAGCAAAAAAGTACGATTTTTTTTTATTGAGTCAACACATCATTGGCAACAATTGACTGAATTTACTTATTTTAATCAAGTACACTGTATCCACTGAGAATTGGAATTCAATTGTAATATTTTCATTTAGTCAACAGTTTGTCAACAAAAATTGACCCAACTAATAATAATAATAAAACTGACTGTATTAGGCCTTTAGAAAAAAAACTTTAATTAGTTTGGCTTTTTATTGTGCATGCTCATAGACCACACTTCTGTTTTCCCTCATGCCATAAATGATGATAATACACTCTAAAAACATACTGGACACATATATACACAATTATTTGTGCACATTGAGTCCTTGTTTCTGCAGCTTGAGTCAAAATATCCAAAGCGTACTCAAACATTATCAAAGACTCATTGGAAATTAAGAACATTTGATGTCTATTTTCCATTACAATTATGTAGTGCTGAGATAACAAAGTCAGCTAAGTAATTGAATAGTACTTTATTGTGTCAGAAAAATTTAAATATGAACAGTTTTTGCAAACTATCTATGAGTAGTTTTTCTTATTTTTGTTGTTATTTAAAACTTGAATTCAGCTTAAATCGTCTTGGTATTCCCATTACTAAGGTCTTATTTGAGCTGAAAATTACGCACAGTGTTTTCTTCACATAACAACTTAAATTAAATATCTTTTACCTGAATGAGGTGAAAATAATGTGTTGCTGACATCACTTTGACTGAAAATGACTTTGACGGACCCTATATACTATAAGATACTAATCTTACAGTAATGTTAAACCATTTTAAAAAACACTAGTGGCAAACGTGTTTTTACTTTACTTCATTATCATAATCAACTCAAATACTTATCTTTAACTTTAGAATATTTTATCATTAAAAATGATATTACATTTTAGCATAGCTATAGTGAAGTTGGCACTTTATACACTCATATAAAATAAACAATACAACCTTTATGATTAAAATAACAATAATGAATAATAGTTTCCAGTTGCATTTTTTACTCAACTGTTTAAGTAAGAAGAAACAGAAAAAGTCAATTTGATGAACTGAATTAAGTACATATTTAGGTTCGGGTGAAGAAGACACATTTTCACTCATGTACTTTCTCTGCGAATTGCTTTTCTAACTAAGGAAGAAAGAGATAGATTATGCTGGTGAAATTAACCTCGGGTGATCAAATGAATGTCTTTGAGTCACCTCAGAGCACAGAAGGCAAGACGAGCGTGCATATGCAGAAGACTTTGAGAAGTGCTTGAGTGGAATCACGCTCATGTATTTTAAAGGAAAGAGATTATGTGTGAGGCTTGAATCCACATGGACAGATGAGTGGAGAGGAGCAGATAAGAATGAATGTAAATGTACACTAAAAGTGACAGATTAACCTTGGGCAAGGGCAAGTGAAGCGTGTGCAGATGCTTTATCTACATGCATAGTAAATTACTATGAGGGCTAGAAATTGGTATGGCAAGGTCTGTTTTTTTCCTTTAACAAAAAGTATAATTTTGCTATTTAAGGTAGTTCAAGGTTTGATCGATGTATGAGGATTGAATTAATTTACATTTTTGACTGATGTTTTGTGCATCTGGTGAAAAGGCCTTCCAAAGTCTCTACCTTTGAAAGCACTTTGAGTTCTTGTCTGGACAGTGTTTAAATTATAAATACTTAGTCATTGATGCTATGAAACCGTATTCAAATTATTGTCTGATAAGCTTATTCAGTTCAGTTTGACATGTTCTAAAAAGTCTATTATATCAATACTGACTGCAATAATGTGTTTAAAATATCTGGTTCAAGAGATGATCTGCACATGTGCTTCTCAGGCCTGTTCGTCTGTCATAGATAGATAAATAACTATCTTGGATTTTATTTGACTTACATTGTAGTATTCTGTGACAAGTTTTCTAAGATGACGATATACATTAAATTGCCAAAAGTCAGACAATGAAATTCAATTCATCTAATTTGCATAGATTGTTTTGACCTTTGAGAATATAAACTAATCAACGTACAGAAAGCTTGTTGTAAGTCAGGCAGCTAATAAATAGTTTGAATGTAAACAATATCCATGTAGGTTTTTCTGGGGCCTTTTATTCACTGGTGGGCCAAAAAAAAGTGAAATATTCCTCTCTCTGGAGTTTGCACTTTTACTGATGGAAATGATGTTAAGCAACATCCATTCTCTTATAAAAATAGCAGCTCTGCTGAGGACAGCAAGTGTACTTTCTATCAACAGATGGAAAGCTGAAGCTATGGAAACTGGCTTTGTGTTTGGTTAGGTGTAAATAGATAGAAGCATACGATATGTTTTGCCACTTTTGTTTATGTATATGAATCATATTGCTTATAAGCAAGGCAAGCTGATCTTTGAATAGGTTCCCCTGATTAATCGGTCACTTCCCTAATTTAACTGTAATCGAATGTGTTCACAGGAGGACTTTACCTGGGGCCCTTTGTGAATAACACAGAACAAAATCTGCTGCATAACAACAGAATGAGCACTAATTAAGCGTGTTCTTCCAGTTTGACCTCTGGGGATTAACTGGAGTGAAACAATCAAGAATGGCATTTCAAGACCCTCGAATGGCTACAAAATGAATTTACTTTACTTAATGATTTATATGGAAGAAGTGAAGCATGCAGCAGTGCTGGACCTTCTTGTGCAATGGAGGACTTTATAATGTTCGTATGTTTCAAAAGTTAGAGGGGGGAAACTGCAAGTTGTTCTATAGCCATTCTCCATTTTTTAGAAATGCAATTACATTATGGGCAAGAAAAATGTTTGCATCAAACACAACGATTCTACTGAAGCAATCATTTTTGTAACAAGTGAAGTACATGCTCAATCTGTATACTAGTTTGTGAGTGTAAATACTCAGCATCAGAGCCATTGTTTGCAAATAGCAAGCAGATATGCTGTTGGTTAAAGGGACATGTCATCATGACAGCAGCTTACAAAATTTATTTAGGAATTACTTGACCTTCTTGGATAACCCAACTATTATCTAATAAGAACATGGTTGTTAAATTGTTTTTGATAATTCAAGATTTTATAAAAAATGACATCTGTCTTGAAAAAATGATTAGTTTTAATGATTAGTGGGTTGGATACGGATAGTGTGAAACAAAACATTTCTCACAGGAATGTGTAAACGGCTGATTTATTACATCAATTGACTGTCTATGAGAATATGATAATTCTCAAGATTATTACCTCTTAAGCTTTTGCTGATGACACTCGGGTTTAACTCTCTCTCTAGTGAAACACAACAAGTGAGAGTCTGTTTGCCTGTCTCATGCCCGTCTAATGCCAAACATTGTCTTGCAGTTCTGTTTATTACATTGAACAAGAGTAATAACAGAAAAAATTCTTGGTCCCTCTTGTGTCTCCACTGCTTTTACATTTAGTTTGAGTAGGTTATTGAGATCTTTAACACCCTTGTTAAAAACTCTGAGCTTTATTTAGAAAGATTGTTTTGAATTTAAAGTTTGCATATTTTTCAAAGTGGATATTAAAATGGAATGCCCTGCCTTTTAAAAGTATGACGTGTGCCATAGTTTTTTGCTTTGGGTTCTGTCTTTTACTGTTATTCTATTGTTTTACTTTGTTTAAAATACTGCTGTTTGTTTATTTGTTTGTTTTAAGCCAAGTTGTACATGTGCATTGCCCTTTTTTCAATGCATTGGTCAACATAAATTGTTGTTCATTTGAGCATAAGGAATAACTCACTTTTGTTGTCACTAGGAAACATTGCTGTATGTTTCGCTAAATGCTTTACGCCAAACATGCTTACTTTTGAACACAAAATTCTTTGGATTGTATATAATGTATTTTCATGAACTTTTTCCTCAATTACATTTCAGAGTCTATATTTTCACCCAACAAATTGAGGATGACTCGAATTACATAAAGAAATTTGATATTATATTTGATTCATCCAATTTCAGACTGCCACAGCAAGCTATTGTGCCTGATACCACACGAGTGAGAAAAGAATGTGACAGAAACAAAAAAGACAAAGTAAAACTTTTAATTGAATCTTCATTTAGATGAAAACTTAATATAGATTTTAGCCCAATTTCAGTGTTATTTGTACTCTATTCATAATGAATCTGGTCCTATTCTGGTTAGAATTAATTCAACTCTCATGGTGTAGATATTTTTTTACTCACATTCATCAAATAAATTACAGTTTAACATGCACATGCGTGTATATTGATATTGAGGATTTGAAAAAATAATGTATTGAATCAACTATTACAATTATAAGAAGATCCATACTGTAAAAATCATTATGAAAAATAAAATGCATCAGAGCACCACAATTGACTGAAATCCTGATATAATGATGATGGAGACATTATGATCTGGGGATGCTATTTATCTGAAGGGGGCATTAGATTGTGCCATGTACTGGCAAATCTTTGATGGTTTTGTTTTTTTTTTAATTGGAAAAATATATATTTAATGAGTGTTCCCTTGACAAACAAAGCAAAAAGAAAAGAGTGATTTGAGTTGAAATCTCATTTGAATGTTTACAAACATGTCGTCACTGGTACAACTATTTGTTTAAGGTAGTTAATTAAGTGACCAACAGAAGATGTAAAATTGAAATAGAATTAAGTTATGGCAACTATAGAAATGCTTCAGAGATTCTTCCCAAAGCTTAGAAACTGTCATTGAATCCCAAGCACTCTCTCCCAAGCCACTCAAGAGGCTGTATACTTGTTATTGTGAAATCAATGAAGGACGACCCATGCTCCCCCTTTTCTGACTGTTTTTTTTTCACTTTCATTTGCTCCTTCGCTCACTCCTTCTCAATGCTCTTTATGACTCACACAGCTTAAATTTATCCCATCCACAGCACAGCTGTATCGCTGTAAACCCCTCCACTTGCCACTCAATCACAGGGCTATTACCTCCAATAAATCTGCACTAGACTGACAGCAAACATAAGCAGTGCAGAGCTGCCTTTATTCAGAGGTCTGATCCTTTCAGCCAACCCAAATGTCAACTTTACACTGACGAAAAGTAAACTTTACACTAGAGATCAAGCCAGTGTCATTTGGAAAGCTTTGTAAACAAGCAATGTAAAACTTACTGTTAGAAGAAAGTGTGCAAAAAATTTAAAAGAAAAAAACTGTCCAAAGTGAAGTTGAAATTTTACAAAAGTGAAGAAAGGGGTCTAAGGAGCAAAAATAGTGCTGTAACAAAGATATACTTAACAAGAACTTTGCTTAAGTATGGTCTTAAATCTCTCAGATCTTGCAAAGTGTTGTCCCAGCTGTAACACTCTAACGCATTTAGTAAGTCGTGGGAAAAACTGGATCTACAAGTTCAATAATTACTTAACCCCTTGATGCATGAATTATGAAAGCCTGGGTCAAGAATTTTTTTCTTGTTTTTATTGTTCTTGGGGCATAAAACAAAATGTTCAAAATACTTTTAAAAAGCCGTTCACTGGAATAACCACTATGCAATAATTTATGCACCATTTTAGGTCACAGAATTAAATCTAAAATATGATCTAACCAATTAAACATTTAAAAAAGTAGAGAATAAAAAGATACAACCACTTAGTTCACCATTAGATGTTGCCAATTCTAAAAAAGAAATACATACATTTTTTAACCTTAAATGTTGAGCAGATAAATTGTTAGAACCTACAGTTTATATGTTAACCACCTTCAATTTTATCTTGCAATTCCGTCTGCTAGCTTCCTTACTGAACAGTTTGACTTTGACTACAGAATTATCATTGAATCAATTCTACTAATGTCTGGAAATGTTGTGTTAGCATGCCATTTTCATGAAGTGCACTTGGATATAAATACTCTGCAGGTGTTAAACCCCTTGCCGTGTAAATGCCTGTATAAAAAGTCAGTTTTATATGTTTGGGGTAAAAGGAGAGTATTGAAATGCAACACCATTTCACAGTAAACTTAGAGGAGGCCATTGGAAGATTAATGAGCTATCGGACGAGAGTTGTGCCGTTCTCATGCGCAAGACCCACATTAGTGAAATAATTAATTTTACAACGCTAGGGTGCTGTGTCCCTGCTGAGCCATGGCATGTGGCTATGATAAGCATTCACTAATTAACTACCTACGAGAAAATAGAGGAGCAGGCCACCTTTTGACATTCACACATTTTTGAGCAAAACAACCTTTCAGCAAGACTGTTTCTGAGTAGCAAGTGATGTTGCGCCCCTTCTGTGTATGCTTTTTAAATACAGGCCACTCACTGGGTTTTTGGATTTATGCAAGAAACAACATTTGCCAAATGTCAGCATGCGGAAAGAACTGACCTCTCTGCTGCAAATTATATTTTTGTCAATAAGGACACAAGCATTTCTCTCGCCAGACGTTTAAATACATTCATAATCATATAAAAACAGTGCTTAGACTGAATACAAGAATAACTCATAGTTTTTCCTCATCCTATATAGGATTTTTAATATTTATTTATGACAGTTTAAAGCTCAATGCATTTTAATGCACTGCTCAGCTCTGAATGTGTTTCAAAACTGTATAACTAAAAAACTAAATGTAAATTATTTTTAAGTGGGTCTGTGTACTTATGAAATTTGAAGGTTAGGTGTGGGTCTGAACTTATGAGAAGCTTCTGCATATGTGTGTGGGAGTGTTTACTGTGCATAAGGATATGTCTTTTAAAGAATAAGTTTCTTCTTTGACAGGCAGTCGACCACTGAATTCCCTTTAAAATGAGTAATACCTATGAGTCAGACACAGCAAGCAGGCTAAAAAGTGCCTGCATGGACATCATGTCTCATTGGGAAATACCTCCTACAGTCTCTGACTGGCTAAAGGACCTGTCTTTCTTCTGACAGGAAAAACAACTACATGATGGAAAAAACAATATCTTTCCTGTCAGGAACTTTGTGTTGATGCAATTGTCAAAGTTGCTCAAGGCTATCTCCGTGGAGGGGGCAGTCACTGTAGTCAACTTACATGCATTAACCTCACTTGTAAAGACAGACACAATATTTGAAAGGGGTTTCCACGGAAGCTCGAGAAATTCATAATTTTTTTGAGAGGGCATCTCATAATTATGGCCTACTAAATCATAATAATGATATATTGGGTCATAATTATGGGATAGTTCAGCTTAGTAAATATGAATTAATTCACATAGTTATGAAATACTAAGTCATGGGTAATAAGTCTTCATTTTTAGATATTAAGCATACATTGTGAGATACTAAGTCAAAATTATGAGATACGTATCTCATAATTATCAGATACATTTGTAGTTTTTGCAGTTTTTTGCTCATTCCCATTAGTCAAACTGGTCTACTGATCACTGCAGCCCATTATTTTTAAGAAGTTTACCTAAACTTCATCATTATCTAGTTGCTTTGTGACATAATTGCAGCCTCTTTAGCTACAACACCAACGGCCAATCAATATCAGAATGTGTGTACTTTTCTCCTGAACAGCCCCAAAGTTTTTAGTTGTCTACAGTTTAGTTGTCACAGTGCTGACATACTAATAATAATTTCATCCATGCTACTCAATGACATTAGTATTTTCCAGTGCCTTAAAGAAATAAAAGGTTATTAACTTGACCCAAGGTCCATGCTATGTTCCAATGCTCTCTGAAGATGTTTATGTGATTACCTTTTACCTTACTCAATTACTTTTGAGTGCCAATTGATAGAAAATAACCTACATACTTATCTCATGTGATTCTCATGATCATAATTGGTAAGTGTAATGAGCTTCTATAGTTTTGTTTTAAAATATCAACAAATTTGCTTTTTTTTGTTTCAGACATCTTATATTTTGAATAATCGTATCAGTCTGTGATCTTTGCTAACTTATGTACCCTTTATGAAACTAAATACATTTACACAAACCACATATTGAAACAAATATGTATGACCTCAAGGATGTGGCCTTAAGACACTATGTCTATTTTTCCACTCCCTTCAAGCAATTAAATGCGTCCAATTAAAATCACTCCCTGCTTAGATCCCTTCTTCTGCCTGAAGTTATAGATCAAAATTTATTTAGGGAAATTGATTGTAATCCCCACTTTTTAAAATTTAAACAGGCATTTTTCCATTTGTCGTTAAGCATTACATGTTAAGCAGCCACAAAGTAGACCTCCCCAGTATAAAAGCTACATGAACTTAAGATTGATCGACGAACAGCTCGCCGGACAGCACCTGAAAAAAAACTATAAACAAAAACAGAGAAATATACAAACAGAGTCCAGAACAATGCAACACAGACAACAAACAGGTGTTCAGGACTTGTGACAAAGATATGAATAGGCCAGATAGGTACAAAGAACCCAATTGTTTTTCAACTATTTGTATGTTCAAAGTGATCAGGCACCATATCCGATCAGTAGTCCTGCTTCTTGTGATGGAAGAGAGCAAGCCAGAATATATCATGATAGGAGACTGCTCTGGTAGGCCAGAACCAAGCCATTCAGGGCCTTAAAGGCTAAAAGCAGTATCTTGTAGTTGACGCAATAATTTACAGGAAGTCAATGAAGAGTAGGCAGAACGGGTATAATGTGATAAAATTTCTTTGTTCTTGTGAGAGCTGCGTTCTGGACTAACTGTATGTAGCGCTATTTTATGTAGGGCGGCGACTGAGCAGCCGGCTAGCAGAGCATTACTAAAATCCATTCAGGAGCTCATGAAAGCATAAACAATTTTTTTCTACATCTCCAATAGCAGTTGTGGTCTGTTGGATAAGGAGATCAACTTGGATCCCCAGATCCACTGAGTTGAAGTTGGTGTGAGTGAAGAAACACTTGCTCCCCCATCTTCAACAACCACGACTGCGGGGCCCTTGAGCAAAACACCAGTTTCCCAGCTGCTACCTGCGCGCCACAGCCATGGCTGCCCATGGCTTTGGATGTGTATTCACGGTGGGTTTGTTCACAGCGTGTGTACACTGGGATGGGTTAAATGCAGAGCACAAATTCCAGGTATGGGTCACTTACTATCTGGCCAACCACCCACTTTCACTTTCAATGGACAGCATGTTCCATACTTTAGCAATGTTCCTGAGGTGCAGGTCCTGATGTTCTTAAGCATCAGTTCACTATCTATAATAATAACACAATTTTTAACTGTAGGAGGAAATTAACAGTGTGTCCTCCCATTTAGAATGGAGAGATTCTGTAATTGTTTTTAGAGCCAATAAGTAATATTTCTGTTTTATCCGGATTTAGCATAAGGAAATTTTCATTCATCCAATCATTGATATCAGCGACACATTTTGAGATTTTTTAGCTTTGAAATGTTGTTAGATTTTGCTGAGATATAGAGCTGGGTGTCGCCAACATAGCAATGGAAACTAACGACATATCTACTAATTTTGCCAAGGGGCCGCATGTAGATTGAGAATAGAATGGGTCCCAGAACAGACCCTTGAGGAACTCCATACTCTACTGCTATTGTGTCTGATGAGTCTCCATTTACATGAACAAAATTACTCTGGTCAGGGAGGTAAGAGTTAAATATTCTCAGAGCCTTGCCCTGAATGCCAGCCTCATTCTCTAGTTTTTGAGGAGATTTAGCAGAACTAGAAGAGAGATATTGCCCTGATCCCATTCAAGTAACTGATCGTTTGAAATTTTAACCAGTCCAGTCTCTGTTCTGTGTCTGAATCGAGATTGAACATCTTCATAAATGTTACTCTTCTGTAAGAAGAGGCTGAGCTGTGCTACTACAACTTTTTCTAATATTTTTGACAAGAACAGAAGCTTAGAGACATAGGTTGGCCTATAGTCTGTAGGATCGAGATGCATCTTCTTGATTTAGTTTAGTTACTGCATTTTTTAAATGTTTACGAATAAAACCTAGTGATAAAGATAAGTTTATTATATGCAAAAACAGTTACTGAGCATGTGTTATTTTTTAAGTAATTTTGTTGGCACAGGATCGAGAGAGCATGTCGTTGATTTAGGTGCTGTGATTATTTGAAAAAGTTCTGCCTGGTCGATATTTAAAAAAGTTGTGCAGTGGAGCAAAGGCATAGGATTTGAGTAAAGCTGCTTACATTGAATAAGAGTTTGGTTTCAAATGTGTGATGTGTGCGTATGATTTCAAATCGACATAATTCTTTAAAAACTGAGAAAGTACTGCACTATTTTTGGTTTAAATTAAACTGACACTTTTGTAAGTTAAAAAAAGATACAGAGGTTGTAAATTATGCTCAGGTCAAATTGAGATTCTAATGCTTCTTAATAAGTGCCACAGCCAAGAATCACACACAGAGCCATGAACACACACCTAGTCTCTCTAATGCCAAGGCCCCAAGTTCCTACTTAGGCAACAGATGGATATTGTCTTTGGGCAGATTAATGAGTGCCTCATGCCCCTCCTCTAATCCTTGAGTAATGAAAGGTTGAGAGTATGATGTGCCATTCTTTCTCTCAAATTGCATCTTTTCCCATTTGCAAACACCAATTGCATTCAGAGAGCCTAAGGAATGTTCTTGGATGGTTTGAATTGCTGTTTAGTGTTTACAAGGAGAATAGACATTTTTACAAATAGCATAATTCAGTTTTAAAAGGACATCTTATGTATGCATGAGGAATTTAAATAATTTACATTTTAAATTGTGCTTTGTAATGGTTTCTAGATTGAAAACTAGACAGTAGAACCTATGGTGAAACTGTTAAAGCAACACAATGGTTATAAACAATAGCGTAGATTACTGTGATCAATTGTTATTCAATTTATGCTACTACCTCACAGTTGCAGTTCTAAAATAATGTTGTAAGCAGAGTGAGAAATTATGTAAAATAAATGCTCAGGGAACCATTTTTAGGGGTGGACCTCTATCGGCATTAACGTGGTGTCTTATTGGGCGATAAAACAAATATTGCTGTTAATCTATTCTTAAACCTTGCCATCTCCCTCAGCACTTGGAGTAAAGAACCCCTGCGGTGCTATGGTTTTTATTTTGCTATGGTATTATTTTATTTTATTATTATGGTTTTTACAGACCCAGCGATGGGTTGCGGCTGGAAGGGCATCCGTCGCATAAAACATATGCCAGAGAGTTAGCGGTTCATTTCGCTGTGGCGACCCCGAAAGAGAAGAAAGCCGACATGAAAATGGATGAATGGATGCGTTTTTACAGAGCATGGCTCCTACAGGCGCAGTAGTGGTAGAAGGAACATTCTGTCAGAGAATCACCTGGCTCCTCCCACGATCAACCCACACCCCGTTCACCATCACCTGAATACTAATCACCATCACCTGTGCCTCATCACCTGTACCATATATAAACAGTCACTCACCTTCACTCCTTGTCCGGTCTCGTTTGCTACCACAGCACATAACCCGTCCAGGACTCTGTGACTTCCCTTCATGAAGCTACCAGCAAGAGAGAAGAGGAAAGTACCTATTGAATCAGTGACTGTTCTCAGTGTGTGATTCCTTACCTTCCTTCATATCATCATTCATCTGTGTTTTTAATAAACTCTGTTTTATCATTGGACCTTCACTTGTCCTGGTCGATCGTTAACACATCATACCTGTTTTTTTATGGTTTCCAAAAACAAACAGCTGGGAATGATTTGGAATGTAATCCTTAGTTTTATGGTTGCAAACAAAAACAACATTAGGTGATATTTTGGGTTTGCTGAGTTTTCAGTTGTAATAATTTTATTTGACAGTGATTTAAAATAATTTAAGAGATAAAACAATTAATGATTAGATTTAATCAATTAGTGCTTTAACTTGACAGTTATTAAAATAATTAAACAGCGGAAAAAAAAAAAATAAATAAATAAATAAAAAAAATATATATATATATATATATATATATACACGAAACAGTTGCTGTCAAACATTGGTTGAAACCCAGTCATGAACTTAAACAAAAATTATGCTATCAAGATAGTTTCTTGTCATGGCAAGATTCAGTACAGCTTTTGGACTCAAGGCAAATAAACTGCAAAAGCAATGTCACTCCCAGGCACAGATTGCAAGGCAGACTACGGTTTCAAAATGTGCTGTTCAATGGCCTAAAGCATTTGCACAGTACTCTGGTTCAAAAAAAGTCCACAATCCAAAAAGACTCAAAAATTTCCCCAGGGGTAATTGGTGAGGAGTGAATGTGCCCTGCAATGGAAAAGCAACTGATCCACAATATATACTTCTAAATTGTACTATTTAAACACAACTAATGCTATAAAATGAGCCTCCATTTCCTATGTCAGAGTATGATGTCTTTTAAAAATGCCAGCGTATTTACATACAGTTCACTCATCTAATGAGGAATAAGCAAAAACAACCAGAATAAATGAAACTGCCTAATTTAATACATGCTCCACTGTATCAGCCCTTGTCCTAAACTCTGTTTATGCTGAATTTGATTTTAATCTTCCACTAAGTTGTTTTATGGTTTACATGCCCCAACTGCACTGCTGTTTACTCATTACCACTTTATCTGGAGAATTTCTCTATTAGAGTCCACATATGAAAAGAAAAAAATCAATATTTTCTCATGGGTCTGAGTCTGGAAGGTAAAGCTAAACACACAACAGGGTCAGTTAAGCCTAATGCCTCTCTTTGGGCAGAGAGAGATCATTAATAGTGGGCCAAACTATAAACACCTAAATCTTCACACTATTTCAAAAGATAAGACCTATATTAAGAACATTCATTCATCTTCATGTTGGCTTTCTTGCCACAGCGGAATGAACCGCCAACTCTCTGGCATATGTTTCACACAGCGGATGCCCTTCCAGCTGCAACCCATCGCTGGGAAACAAATTAAGAACAATATTGTCTAAACATGCGCATAATGCAAACATCCACAGTGTACTCCTACCTGAAGCTGTGTGCAGATTAAATTATCTGTGCAGATTAAATTATCTGTTGATGGACAACCGCTAACACCGATACCTTGTTATCTCCACAGAGAAAAGTGAATTGTATTTAAAAATGGTGCAATTCTTTGATTCCATTAGATTTCTTCACTCAGGTTTTCTCATCGCAGAGTTGTCTTCACTACAATGTTTTACTGTTTATATTTCCTCTTTAAAGATGCTGTTCCTTGTTGCGTATTGAAGGAGGTTGATCGAATAACAATAATTTATGCTCTGACACTTCATCTTCATGTTTGTCAAGGTGTGATATCTCACAACACTGTCATCTTTACTTGCATGCTTTCATTGATTATTTCGTCTTCTTCTTCTTTCTGGACTCAGCTGAATCTGACTACTTTTCCCATTTGTGCGGAACTTCCCTTGAACTTCAGTAAACACAGAAGATGACCCTGCAGACACTCTATCATATCTCTATATACCTTCACTCCATTTGACCTTCTGATAAAAATGAATCTATTGCTTGGAGGCCTGTCATAACACAGCCTTGTCTTCTGATATGTCATGATCAAGAATGGATTGAGGCCCTTTTTTTCTCAGCAGGTGAACATTTACAGGCAACTAGAATATGGTTAGAAAATGTAATTTTATTATCTGTGACATTTACATTTAACCAGAATATTATATATATATATATATATATATATATATATATATATATATATATATATATATATATATATATATATATATATATATATATATATATATATATATATTTGCATATGATTTTATTGCAAGATATTGCAAAATAATCATATGTAAATCAGTTATTTGACAGTGTGTTTGTTCACTACTCTGTGTGTACACTGGTTGGGTTAAATGCAGAGCACAAATTCCGGGTATGGGTCACTCCATGTCTGGCCAACGGGTTACTTTCACTTTCACAACAATTTGATTTGTTTAATAAATATATTGTATTCACATTCAAACTACTTTCGTTTTCATTTTATGTCTTTATCTAAAAGACAGATCATCAATCAATCAATCAATCAGTTTTTATATAGCGCTTCTTTAGCAATTGCTTTCAAAGCAGCTTCACAAAGTCCCCGTGAGGATCAGGCAGAGCAGACAGGAGTTCCCTCTGAGAGGAGACTCCCGCTGACTGAGGCAGGCGCTAATCACCTCCCCAGCATAAAGAACATACAAACTAAAAATCCATCGATGAACGGTTTGCCGGACAGGACCTGAAAAAACAAACAAAACAAACAAAGACAAAACAGGAACTAAGAAATGGAGAAAACGGTTAGTAAACTGTAACATAGACAACCAACAAGTGATCAGCATAAGCTGCAGGAGGAGAGATAATAATGAGGATAGGTTAGAGAGGAACATTGAACCACATTGTTTTTTTCAAACAGTTTGTATGTATATGGTGCTCAGGCACCATATCTGTTTAGACAAATACCAAGAGATAATTATTGGAATGCCAGTTTAAACAGATATGTTTTTAATTTAGTTTTGAAATCTGTGAGCGTAGTTGAGCTGCGGACAACATCCGGTAGTTTATTCCAGAGCTTCGGGGCTCTATATGAGAACGCTCTTCCACCTCTTGTGGATTTACTAACCTTTGGTACAATCAATAGTCCTGCTTCTTTTGATCGGAGAGAGCGAGCTGGAATATATCGTGAGAGGAGACTGCTCAGGTAGGCCGGAGCCAAGCCATTCAGCGCCTTAAAGGCAAGGAGCAGAATCTTGTAGTCAATGCGATATTGTACAGGAAGCCAATGAAGAGAGCACAAAACCGGTGTAATGTGATCATATTTCTTTGTTCTTGTGAGAACTCTAGCTGCTGCGTTCTGGACTAACTGTAATTTTTGTACAGTTAGATCATGACAACTGTGTCATCAAAAGGAGCACCTAACCCTGATCCATGAAAAGAAAAATATAATTTTACAAAAATCTAATTCTCTTTAGTATTTGAAATGGGCTGATTTTTTTATTTCCCCTGAACTTTGAGGTGGGGGATATTTAACTCAATGAGTTATACTCAATATGTATGCAATAAGCATTTTACACCATATTTAATGTTCTCATCTTTTATTTGTGTTCCTGCAAAGAACAAGCTATGATATTGGTCTATTGACATTTTGAGCACACTTTTAATGAAAATTGTAACATGTGCCCTTTGTATTATTTGACTGACTGGCCCTTCAAAAGTCTGTTCTCAACCCTTTGTATCTTTATTTAGCATGGATATGCTCAATCAACATTCTTTTCTTTTAAATATTATCATCAACTTTCATAATTTCCTATCCAATAGACACATGTCAATGTCATTATTATTATTGTTTGATAATAAATGTCTTTTAAGCATTTTTTTACAGAGGAGTGCTATTCTTAAGATAAGTAAAATGATTTCTACAAGCGTCACATTCTATTCATCATTTTAATCTTGACACTCTACACTAGATTTCTGCAGTCAAACCACCCAAACCAAATCTATAGAGGCACAAGATAAATGTGTGAAAGTCTTTTGGAAAACGATAAATATTATGCAGTTTGAAATGTTGATCTGCACCCAAGTGTGTTGATATAGTAATTACTTCAGAGGGTCACACAAAGAGGGCAAATGAGAGATGAGACAGAGTGAAGAGAGGCAGAAATCTTCCATCAGAAAGCTTCACAGCCGATTCAGTAATGATACCCTCCGAGGGTGCACATGATTCTAATGAGCAAAATGTAAATTATGCTTCTAAATTAGCACGGAAATATCAGAAAAGGCTCACAGGAAAGCCACAGTATCAGTCTTGTTTCTCCCTTCATCTCTTCTTCTTTCTGCCCCATCTTTCTTTTGCTCTTTCCCTCAAGCTGAACTGATGCTGCAATCTTAGGGAATTATTTTATCAAAGCAACTTTCATCCCTCTCTTCTACTTACAAAACTGCTGAGCAACGCTTTGGATCTGGGAAGTTTTAGTCGCATTGTAAACGTGTGCTGGTATGATAAAATCGGTAGTTGGAGGGTGGCGTCATTGGAGAAGTGAACAAACAATAATATTCAAGAGATACATACAGTTAACAGAGACAAACGTAGTGAATAATTTTTATGTTTTCCTTGCTATTTTTCACCTGGTAAGCATTGTAATTAAATCAAACTGTTTCAAAATTTGTTTTAAAGACGTCACAACACATGAGCAGAAGCACTGGCAGTCATTCACCATTGCAACCTCAAATGTACATGTACAATAGTAAAGCGAGGAAGATTTGTGAAAGACTGGAATAAGCTAATGACTGATTAATCCAAAAAAGAAAACAGAGCTTTTTTTTTAGCTTCATATCACATTGCACATTTGTTAAATATAATAGCTGAAGTTGCTGAAACGAGCAAGAAGTTAATTCAAATTGTGTTTAATTGAAGAACTATTCTCATGGAAAACACACTCCCATTAGCCTACACCTGAGTTCCCACTGACAGTAAGTCCATCCCTAGATTTCAAACCTTATTAGTCTGATTTTATTACCACAGTTTTTCATGCCAATCAAGCACATTCCTTTATGCAAATTTAAGCAAAATAATCATGAAAACCTTCTCTTCTCTTGTTTCTAAGTATGAGATCCGGAAATGAATTCAAATTAAATAAGACACATCCACCAGCCTGTAATAAACAATATACAGTAGCTCATCCCATACTTCCTTATGAGCTTAGGTTAATGAAGATTGTTGAGAAGAGACTGATTGACAGGTGCCCCCCCCCACTCCTACAATCTTCTAACCAACAACCAAACACCTACATTTCACAAATAACAATGAACAGTTGTGCTAGTTACTACAAAAAAATTCACCTGACTTAAAAAGTAACTGAGTTATTTTGTTCGTTAATTTTGTTAAGAAGTAAAGAGCTACTGTTAAAAGTAAATCACTAGTTACTTAAATAAAACTAACGTTTTATTCTACCATTAATGCCCTTTTATTTTAATTTCAATGCTGTGTGGAAAATATTACTCTGTTGATTAGTTTAACAATTTTTATTTATTTGCATTCTGACATATTAATAAATAATTCAAAACAACTATTTTTCACAGTATTTGTGGACAAATATTATTATTACTAAATATTACAATGCTTTTTTCTTATAATGAAATATGCATTTTGAATAAAACCTAGGTCTAGTAGTAATGCAAAATTATAACAAATTAGAGTTGGTGTTACGAAGATGTTTTTGTTTGTACTTCGTTAATCCACATTCGGGCATATTTCCACTTTGAAAAACTTTCTCTCTTTCTCTTACCTTGACTCACCCCGATCAGGCTCGTTTAACACAGCCTCTTTATCAGCAAGTGACAACCACCAATCATACAACACATTTTCTAGTTTGTCGTTGCCCGGAGGATGTAGATGGTTCTCGGAAAAACTCAAACAGCTTCATCAAGACAAGGGTGATGCCTACAGAAGTAGAGACCCCTCTTTGTACAAACAAGCCAGAAATATACTAAACAACGCAATCAGAGCTGCCAAGAGACGTACTATGAAAAGCTGCAAAACCAATTTGTTACCAGCGATTCTGCTTTAGTATGGTCAAGCCTAAAGATCATCACAAACTAAAAAGCATCAGCATCTTCATCAATGGGGAATCGAAACTTGGTGAATGAGTTGAATGAGTTTTACTGCAGATTTGAGACTCTCTCCGATTGTCTCCCTGAGCAGCAATTAACGCCTCCAGCACACGCCTAAGCGCACTTAAATCGAGATGACTATTTAGGGATGGACAAAATCCTTAAGCATTTCCTGACACATATTTGCATGAAAGATACAGATTATCTGCTGGAGGAATATCTTACATTTGCGAGCTTCTTCGCACATACAAAATGGGACACGCAGAAGTCACGCCGTTACTGTACTGCTGATGATGTGATATATACTTGCTCCAGACCCTAATTTTTATCTGCTGCAATGATTGTTTTGCGTTGGGTTACATCTTCCAAAAAAAAGAAGAAAAACTATTAAATAGGCATTACATTTATATTCTAATACAACCATAGACATATGACCGAAAAAATTTAAATATATTGTAATCATCATGCAAAAAATATGTTACTGTTATCATATGTATATCATGCATGACATTAAATTTTACATTAAACAAAATATCCTTCGTTGACATCATTTTCACAAAATCAGTAAGTTTCTGCCAACAATCTTGTCTGGCTTTGGCATCAGCCACAGTATTACTATGACACAAAAAAATATGTAAATTATAAAATTCTAATCATGTTTTCTAACTTTAAATTCTTTCTCCTCCTCTGCAGAGATAAAAATGTCAGTGAAATAAAAAAGAATGCAGTCACATGATGCCCAATGTTGTCTTCCACCCGAAATTTATATGTCTGTTATGTATTTCTCGTAAGTGAATTTCTTGAATTTTTTTCATATCATAAAACGAAATTTTCTGCTCATGCCCTTTCATATGTCGAGGTACCAATGTATATGGTTTTAGTGCTAATGGATAATAATTTTTAAGTTTGATTATGGGTGTCAGGCAGGGGCAGATCCTGCCTCGTCAAAGTGGGAGCTCTGTAGTATGTTAAAGTGCCCCAACAGGATCTTTGAAAGGAGTCTTCCACAACAGGTTGACACACAACCAAGCTCAAAAAACACTTTTTGTAGTCTTTGAAACTATCAGAGAAGTATAGTTAAAGACAAAATGAGAAATCTGACAGTTTTATCTCTGTGAAAATGTGTTAATGTCTTATAACCAAAGTAAATTTGGAGCTTTGGGATGTTTCATATTAAACAGAACATATATTAAAAACAAGCAATGAATTACTTTGAATTGCTCTCCAGATTATGGACACTAATCAAAGTGTAAAAGAAACAAGTTTAGCATTCCCCATCTCTTTTTATGTGTCAGTAAATCCTGAGGGAGTCATCTTTCTTTGTTAGAGAATATAAATATGAGTCATTAAAATCTACAACCAATCTCATGAAAGTCAACACTGTTTTAATTCATATTTGCTATCAAGTTATTTCAGTTTGGTGAATGTGTTTACCAAAGATTACCTGACAGGTTGTCGAGATACAGGCAGAAAGAGAACAAGAGTACCTGGAGGAGACTGCTATTTCTTTCAAAGCATGCTTAGGCTGCTTGAAAGAAATGCTGAGGATGCAATGTGCTGACCCACATACATACTCTACAGCAGTAACTGTTCCCTATAGACTCCCTCTGCTGACTGCTCTCGCTCTCTCCTTCTTGCACTGTTCTTCAGAGCTTGCATTTTGTATTGTCTTGTCACTCCATTCTTTGCATACTCTGACTTTTCTTGAAAATAAACAATATTGTTTCTTGATTGTAAATTGTTCTGCTTTATTCATTGGCAACTGACAAATCAAAGGGCTCACATAGACAAAATAGAAGCAATAATCACTTGCATCACACGGAAATCTTGGATGGAAATCTTATCTTAAACTTGACTGAAAACGAAATTGTATGACTGTAACTAAGTGGGATTTATTCATTGAATACATTTGACCAGTTCATAGATGACCTCAAATTCTCTCTAGTTCTAGTCCTTGTTTTCCATAGCATGATGAACGATTAACCATATAAAAGATCCTAAACAAGTTGGTTATACAATAATTATGCCTTACTATGGTGGTTTTTACAATTTACTGTATTTAGTAATGGTCCTGAGATGTCAAAACACTTTTGAATATTAATGTTTATTGGATATTACAACAGATCTGGTAATACAAAATTTAAATAGTTACTTCTTGGAAAGCATGGAGGTAGGCAGTGACAAGTCCAAAGAGCAGCTATGAGATAAATATGAAGACACAAGTACAGACCACAAAAAGGGGTCCAGTTTCCGTAATGATGTGTAATTAGAAGAGGATTTAACTGTAGTGCCTCGACTGGCCACTGAAGGCTCGTCATAGCACGGGATCTTAAAATAAAAGGGCCATCCATTACTGCTTGATAAATGCTACTGTAATGCCACTGTTTTGTGATTACTTTAAATTGGCGATTCACAGCTAGCTACAGCAACCATTCATAATCTTCCTTTAAAGAAGTTTCTAATTTGGGGGATGGAAGCAGAGCACAATTGCAAGCAAGCTGATTATAGTTGATTTAAATAAGATGTTCTGTTGTCAACCCAGGGACATTCCACATTTATATTCATTCTTGGAAAGAACTCTGAGTTCTTATAAGTAATTTACTTGTGACTGGAAGGTCGCCGATTCGATCCCCAGATCCACTGAGTTGAAGGTGGTGTGTTCCACCAGTTTCCCGACTGCTCCTCGGGCTGCCCACTGCCCCAAATGTGTGTTTGTTCACTGCTATGCGTACTCTGGGATGGGTTAAATACAAAGCACAAATTCCGGGTATGGGTCACTACATATCTGGCCAACTGGTCACTATCACTTCACTAAACAACATGTGTGTTTTTGTATGCTTTACAAAACAACTAACTTTATTAAAAATTAAAGCATAAAAAATTCTAAGAAAATTTCAAAACTTCATCATAGTCATTTTTTTGTTCAAGTCTGAGACTTCTGTTGAGACTTAACTGTGCTGTTGTTACAAAAACAAACATGTCTGTGCACTCCATGTCCTATTTTTTTTTCTCTAATCGTGGCAGAAAGGATATTTTCTCCTCATAATACCTCATACTACCTTGTCAGCAATGTGAGGTACTACTGAGAGCAGATCAGCATGAGGATGAACGTTTATTTGCTGCATTAGATCTAATGCAGCCTGTGATTAGAAACTAAGCAGCAATCTTCATTCCTTTTCTGTCATGTCACATCAGATCTCTGAACTGTGTTAAAGACCTTAATACACTCAGTATCCTACATTCAGTGACAATATACCATCTTGTCATGTTACAACAAGCAATCTGATGACCAGCATTTCACAATACCAAGTGAAAGCACATCAGAGAGTCATCACATTCTGACAGAGCCAGTATGAGCAGCCATCTCCAGAGACTTCAAACCAAACATTACTGTCATTTAACTCCACATCAAGAGTAGCAGCTCTGGCTTTGGACATTTGAGACTGCTTTTATTGGTAAAGCTGTATACAGAGGCCTGGTAGTGAATCCTAATGAAAGAGAGATCAGAGCTGGACTTTAGACGGTGGAAGAATCAATGTAGTGAACATAATACGGTTTGTGCAACTGGGCACCTAAAAATTAATTGAGCACAAACATATTCACAAACACATTTAATTACTATGATCAAGGTAGAGAAATGTGTAGAAGACTAATAATGCAGGCCCTAATATTAAAAATATTTGAAATATTGAAAAAATTGTCCCAAACAGCCTCCATACACTCAATAATTGGGCTATGTTTGGTGATGGTGACTGAAACTGAGTGGATTGTGTTGAAGCTAGAGATTATAAAACAGAGAAATTTGGATGGTTGGGATTCACTCCCCCTAGGATGTTGGTCCTTGTCAGGGCTGGTTACGATGACATATGGAGATATGAAATTCAGACCACATTGCCCATTTAGAGAGCTTACAGAGCTTTCAAAGCTTGCAGATTTTCTTAAGATGTGCACATCCTTATGCAGTCAGTATAAATTATTTACACAGCCGGTGGTCAAGCCTCAGTCAGGGGTCAGCACAGTATTAATGCAGCCATGTGGAGCCTCTATATTTGACTATAACTGACCTTAATGCACAACAGGAAGTCAAAACAGTTCAATTGCTTTACAGAAAATCAACATATTAATTTCCAAAAATTAACCGCATTTATCAACACGTTCATTTTGACAGAACTTCCAAAAGTTCCAAAATATATACAAGAGAAGGATCTGCAAAGCACCACTGTCAGATTCAAACCCATGTCTGACCATGAGTTAAAAGGAAATTACAAATGACAAATGTATATGGCTCTGAATCCTATTGTTTTGAATTGCCCTCCTGATGTTTAATGGTTCACTGGGGAAAATTAATTAATTAAAGTTTATTCTGATATTTCATGTTGTTCACAGAGAGACAAAAGGTATTCATGTGCCATGTTGTCAATGGCAGACATTCATTCATTCATTCATTCATCTTCATGTCGGCTTTATTCCCTTTCGGGGTCGCCACAGCGGAATGAACCGCCAACTCACTGGCATATGTTTTACGCAGCGGATGCCCTTCCCTGCCGCAACCCATCGCTGGGAAACATTCACACACACATTCACTCTTTAACACTATGGGCAATCGTTCTTATTCAATTCACTTATTCCGCATGTCTTTGGACTTGTGGGGAAACCGGAGCACCCGGAGAAAACCCACGCGATCACGGGGAGAACATGCAAACTCCACACAGAAATGCCACCTGCCCCAGCCGAGCCTAGAACCAGCGACCTTCTTGCTGTGAGACGACCGTGCTACCCACTGCGCCACCGTGACGCGTCAATGGCAGACAGTATTTATTAAAGACTAGAAACATACTATATTAGTTTCCAAAATTGGCACAACAAAAATCCATTCACAGACTTGAAGTTTTATAGGTGATGTGTCCCAAAAGAACCTCATATAACCATTGCTCTTAATTATGCAACTCTGTTCCTGTGTTTTACAATGCTGTAGATAAAAAAATTGTTCATAGACCCAAGAAAGCTAGAGCTTTTGAATATCATCCCAGTTTAACTTTTACCCAATGAGTGTCTTGCTTTTGCAGAAAAGATAACCCTCCATACAGTCTTTCGAAAGATTTTGGCAACAATTATAATTATGTAAATAATACTAATATACAACTATTATAGTATAGCTAAATAAGAATATAATTAATTTAACCTGAGTGGGTTGGCCATTGTTTTTTTGCCCAAAAAAAATTAAATATGCCCCTGTTCAAGTCTTCCAAATTCCAAACTGTTCGATTTAAGTAGAATTTCTAATTTAACTAATGTAATTGCTCCGAAATGTGACATAAAGACATCTATTTTATCAAGAGGTGTCCACTGATACATAGTGTCTTTTATGTCTCTACAACATTAATGATTTAAATGGAAATGAAAGAAATTTTAAGGACAATTGACCATAAACATCAGCTGAAAAGAAATGAGACTGTGTTCAGACAGCAGAGCTGAATTTTTTTGCTCAACCCATGTCTCTCTTAATAAACAACTGGGTGTTCATCTTCCACTCGACTACTCTTACCTGTCTTACACCCCCACGTGAATCTTTCTGTTTGCCACAAAAATGGGTTCACATAAATATTCAATTGAATTCTGTGGACTTATAAATCAGTAATTAGCTTCCTGTGTGCCGGATACGTCAGATGTGTTTCAGATCTCAGTATAAAATAAGAAGCAGCCAATTGGAAGTGCATTTATTCTCAGTGTTTACTGAACCAATGATGAAGGATTTAAAATATAGAATTAAACGGCACATTAATATATAGATGCTGGACATTTGCCAAACTAAATACGTTTTAAATTTAATTAAAATATTTCATATCATTCAAAGACCAAAGATGAAACTTAAGTCAAAATCTACGACTTTTATTTTGATTTTGACTACCTCCTCTGCCTCTTACTTTCTGTCCATTAGCTGTTATTGTGATGACTTGGACTTAAAACTGACTCAGACTCAGGGTGAGTGTTTTCTGGCAGAACAGCCCACTCGCTGTCTCTTTTATCTTTTCGTTCCTTCATCTCACTAACACCTTGAGCTGATCATAGCAGAAGTAGCAGTGGAAACAAATGAAAGCCCACCCCTTTTTCCCCCACATTCTGCTTCTATCTCAATATATTTTCCTCAGAATTGCAAACATATAAACTCTCTAATCTATAGTACCTTTCGTGATAGCAGCAACACCAAGAAGACACAATGAAGATCCAGAACGATACATCAGAGAGTAGTTTGCAGGTAGAAGGAAGAATTTGCAGCGGGAGCAAAACTGTGAAGTGTAGCAGGTAAACACCCGCTTTTTATAGATTGCACTGTACTTATATATAAATCAAAAAGACTATAAATAAATAATCACATTAATAGGTAAACAATCAACGAGTTAAACAACCAACTATATAAATAAATAATCATAACAAATATGTATTCTCCAAAGTAAAGTCTAACAAACTACAGATGTAGTTGTATAATACACATTAACCACAAAGCAAGAAAAGGATCAAAACACTAGTCATACATTTTTATTTTTAACTATAATAATGAAAGACTGGTGCCAGAAAGAAACAGAAAAAGTCTGTGACCTTGGCATTGTAAATTCTACGCTAAACTTTCTCAATGAAAGTCTTCATTCAGCTCAAATCAGAGTATCACCAAACTCAACGGTGCACTTGAAATCTCGTCCTCTGCTATAAAACAGGTCTCAGATTGTGCTGCTTACAGCAAATAGGCAAGCAAACTTCCTCTGATTGATTGTCATTGTGGAATCCTGATCCTAACATTGATCTACCCCTCTCTCTCACTGTGTGTGTGCGCGTGCGTTTGCGTGTGTGCGTGTGTGTGTAAGCAAGAGGAAAGCATAATGCACATAAATATTTCCAGCATAAAAGAGTTCGTCCCAGTGGATGCAGCATTAGCATTCGCAGATCTAAGCCTGATTACAAAGCAGCTCTTTGCTAAGCTGTATTTAAAAGAAAGTTTGAGATCGAGAGAAGCAATGTGAAGGTCTTTGGAGTGCTCTGCAGACATGTCGATAGTTGCTATTGACCCATTTCACTTTTCCTTATTAAAGCTCCAGCTCCTTGGCCTTCTATCGGCACGAGACACTTTGATATGCTATTGCTCTAGTTTATTTTGTCATACTGCTGATGGAGGGTATTTCCACATTGATTACATCTTTGGGATTAGCTGAATGCTAATGCGTGAGAGCAAATGATCTTCACTTTTCCATCCGGGATTTCTTCTCGAATCAAAACGAAATGAAGAGCTGAGATAAAACCAAATGTCTTGCTACATCTGTTAAAAATAATAAAATATTTTATGCAATAAAACTGTGCATAAAAATAACTTGTCCCCATTTTCTTTGAAATAATTGCTCAAATGAATTACCTGTTATAAAAAAGAACCTTGTATACAAACACTATAGACGCAACCAAATAATGCATTCTAAAATCTGCTTAATTCCAAGTATTAAATATCTCTTGTGCTGTCTAACGCGACTAACTAATAGTGAGTTATGATCAAAGATTCAATCACCAAAATAACCAAGTAAAAAAACCTAAAATTCTATATTGAAGATTAATTTTAATATTCATTCTAGCTGGTTTAATTTACTGCCCTGAAACACAGGTCCCAATGGAAGAAAACCCTTAAACTATGTTATCTACAGGTAGCAAATGTTAGTAGAAGTCACCACCCTAAACGTTCTGTAAATTTTGACTCCTTCCTATAAAAGTGTAATTGTTTGGTGAATATACTAAGTGAAACTTGGTGATCGCATTTGATTTTGTCTGGCTGATTTTGTGATCTAGCATAATCAGGATCACAAGATAATATAGTGATTCATACATAGATGAGGACAAAGCCAATTTTATCGCGTAAAACTTAGATAGTGTAGTTTACATGGTTTTGCTTGAATGAAAATTTGTTTCTAACTGGATAAAATCCAGAATACTCTAGCATGCTCATGTTCACTGCGATTGAATCAGCTCTTCAAAGCCTGTACTTTATCTACATCGCAAAAATAGGCATTTTAAGTTTATGCTTTCCTTCACTCAAACAAAGAAAAAATATGCTCTAATGGGGACTTTTGATGCATATTAATTTGAAAGGCAAAATCAGGGTTTGATGCAAAAAAGCCACTAGCATAGTCTCTTGGCTGTTGAAGACATTTCCCTCTATCTCTGCAAAGGTCAGACTGTTCTAGAAAGATATTTCGTTAGGAAGTTATCTAGACATTTTTATAAGCAACACATTTTGATATTTTACTTTTGATACGTCATTTTGTTTCACTGATATATAGAGCTGAGTGTTAGACTAGCAATGACTCCAAATAACTTTACTGTATACCCACATTGAGAATAAAATTAGGTATATAACAGATCCTTGTGGGACTCCAGATTCTACCACTGTTGTAGCCGATTAATTAACAAACTGAGTTAAACCATCTGAGAGCCTGGCCCTACATTCCAACACAGATGTCCAGTTTCTTTGAGAATGTCATGATTTATTGTCCAAATACAGCTCTAGGATCTAACAAAACTAGCAGAGCGATATTCCCTTAGTCAAATGCAAGATGCCCATAATTTAATATGCACCTTTTCAGCACTCTCTTTACTGTAGTAACTGTGGCATGAATGCTTACAGTATATTTGTGTAAGTAATAATAATTGTGATTCTTAAGTAATTTATCTGATATGTGTATTGCAGTCCAACATCAGAAAAGTGTATTGGAAATATTTAGTAAACAATTAAAAACCAAAGCAGAAATCAAAATGTGAGTGCCTTGTTGCAGTATTGTGAGCACCATAGGAATCGGTGAATCATGAGACTGCCCATAGTTGTTCGTCATTCTGTATTGCTGCCGATTTATGCACCATCTCTCAAGGGACAGACTGTTTACTCTAGCAAGACAAAATAAGTTCACCCGTTGGAGTCTCTCCCACTCCAACTAGTGACTATTCCCTTTCTGTCTCATTGTTTTAAAGGTCTGGCACCTTGAGAATTATTACTGTTCGTGCATGACGGCAAACAAGCACTGCAGTCCTCTGTGATGCAGTGACTCCCTCCATCTGACAAACACTCATGCACTATGAAATTCTGAGGACATGAAATCTGAACAGCAAACAAACTAATGTCACGAAATATCGAATGTAAAACAAGTAAGATCTCAAATATGTCTAATAATCTTGTAATTTCAAGTACATTCTACAGTATAACTCTTCAATTTCCAAATTAGTTTTGAAGGGATTCTGGGGTGTAATATTGTTTGCTGATGCTACTTTAACCATAAAAATTGCATTTAAATTCACAGCACTTGTTTGATTTAATTATGAATTTCAAGCAAAATTCTTTTGTCATTGATTTATTGTTCTTTGTGTAAGCCACGTTATATTTTATTTTCAAACACAGCTGCTTTATGAAGGCACAAATGTAATGATTTTTATATTCTCCCCGAAGACTGCTACAAGTCATATAGCTACAGAGTGCAGGGCATCACTTTGAGACCCTTGGATTTGAATGTTTATTTTTTAATGTTTTTTTTTTTTTACTTTGTTTACTACACAGCTATGAAGAAATAATTACTATATGTATCTCCTGAAGACAGTCATTGGTATCCTCCATATAGAAGGCAAACTACAAAGGTCACTGATCTATAAGTTGCATTGATTATTGGTTTCATCTTCTGACTGTCAGAGATTCACAGCAGAGTCAATGCTGTGTAGATCCTGTTTATAGAATACTTTGTAGATCCCTTGTCTGAACATATTAATAGCCTAAACTAGCAATTCCCCCAAAGCCATCTGATTGTTAGTGAACTTAACTTTTTTGTGATTTCCCTTAAATACAAAAAACTTTTTTCTTCTCTTTTTTGCCTTCTGCTCACTCTCTTCACTCCAAAATTCTCAGTTTCTTCATGTGAAGAACTTGTAAATTACTCACCTGTTACATAGTCATTCCCTGGCCCCTGTTCTTTGTGTTTTGCTTCCTGTCTCACAAAAAAATAGATGCATATGTTTGCATTACATCAAAAGGACATTCATCCGTATTTATAATTACATTTTAATCCAATTATAATCTTGCAGTTGTGATTTGATTGGTTTGACTGATTTAAATTCCCTGGAGAGGTGAGTGCTGTGTGTATGGGTTTTTCTCAATTTTGATCAGAATAATAAAGGATTTTTTAACTTCTCATAGGATTTGAGCTATACTAATATAAGATATAAGATGCACGTAACTTTTTGGTGTTTTCTCTAACAGAATATAAGTGCTCTCCCTTGCTCATTTCATAATATGATACAAGTTGACTCTTAATAATTTAATATTTCAGTGAATTAAACTAAGGTACATGATTGTTGACTGTGTGATTCATTAGCTGTTTTTTTGTTGGTGTGGGATTGTGGCTTTATATGGCATGGAAGTTTTTAATTTCCCTGAGGAAATTAATTTGCTCAGCAGTTACTAGACAGAGGGAGAAGAAGAAGCTACCCACTCTCTAATGTAACTACTGGTGTTACACAAATACATCACACTTTTCAAATAATAATATACCTGATTTTGTACTCTCTAGACAGAACTAATTTATATATAAATCTCTCTCTCTCTCTCTCTCTCTCTCTCTCTCTCTCTCTCTCTCTCTCTCTCTCTCTCTCTATATATATATATATATATATATATTATATATATATATATATATATATATATATATATATATATATATATAAATCTTCTAGGCCAACGTGTAACCAGCGGTGATAGCTGTCAGTTTGAAGCAAGGTTTCAGGAATTAACTTTGTATGTTAGTATTGTGATTGACTTCTGAAAAAAAAGTCAAAATTCCAAATAAGTTGTTAAATAATGACAATTCAGTTCAATTGTGGGATTCCATTCTTATTATTTATCAGAGTTTGTTTTATTGTTTTTTTGTGAATATTCTTTTAAGTTCAGTCTAATCAAAATGTGAAAGCCCCAAACTCATTGAATTGAATTGCATTGGAAACATTCCCTGCATGCTCTGCTACTGGAACTGGGTTGTTATAATTCAGTTCCAGCATTGTGCTAGCCCAAGGAATGTCGGACAATTTGCATGTTCTTTTGCCATTAGGAAACCTGGCTGAACCTCTAAGTCGATAACATCCACAATGGATCTCAATAGAACTGTTTTGTCCAGGCAAACACTCACCCTCAAGGGATCAAAGCTCCCAAAGCTCAAAGGCTCTGGCATTTTCCACCACTTTCCCTCTTGAACAATATAAAAGGCCAACACGCAAACACATCCATTTCATTGCTTTCAAATGCGTAGAGCAAAAGATTCAGAGCTACATGAAGAAATTACATTTCTCAAACCCTCTTTCATGCTGGGAGACCTACAGTTAGAATCTGCACTACGCCCAGTGCAATCCTCTGTTCTATGATTTGTGTGCTATTTATTACATCTTTGATTTCACTACAAGCAAACACTTTACATATATTATCATAACATTTTTAGTTTTAAGATTAATTAAATTCAAGTTTTTTTCAGCATGGGCACCAACAATCCAGTATGTTTCTAGTCTTCTCTCTTTTTTTTTTGGACATATATAGACTTAATGTTACTTCTTTAAAATGTAAATATCATCTTTGCTCACTAATAACTGTCTTTCATATCTTATTTCACCATTACATACATATAGCAAGTACATATTGGACCAATGAAGAACATACAGCAAAATGTATGATTCCTATTAAAAAAATACCAAGGTAGATACTACAAACAGCTTATAACAAGACACAAAACACCATGGGGGAATTTCTGTCTGTGGCTTTTAATGTTTTTCTCTTTTTGGACAACTATAGACTTAATGTTACTTCCTTAAAATTTAAATCTCACCTTCTCTAATTAACAGCTGTCTTTCATATCTTAATTCAGCATTACATACATATAGCAAGTACATATTGGATCAATTAAGACTGTACAGCAAAATGTATGATTCCTATAAAAACACCAAGGTAGATGCTACAAACAGCATAAAACAAGATAAAAAACCCTATAAGGGGTTCTCTTTTTTTGGTACAACAGCCAACGAAACAGCCCACAAAAATGTTTTATCATATGGAACCACACCAGACGAATAACAAAACTGCTACACTGTTTTGATCACACAACTTTCTTGGAGCTCAGGTTTATAGAGCTTTAAGGCCTTATCTGTTGTCTGAGGCAGTAAGATGGCCGAGATGTTTACTGCATAGGAAAAGGTGGACTTTGTATTTGACCATGACAATGATCTGGAGAAGATAAGCTTGGTTGATGTGAGGAGGCTTTAGAGGAGGAAATTTACAAATATGAGGAGAAACGGACATAATGTCCACAGACAGTAAAAAAGATGACCCATCCAAAGTTGTGGTCTCCTTTACGTTTAAAATTGAACTTTTTTCATTCATGGATGTCATCATCACCAGAGAGAAAATATTGTTAGTATGCAGTATGCCATTTCAACTGTGTGTGAAATAAAGTTCTTTTTTTTTTCGTCGAACTTAAATATAAACCTTTTCATAACAATGAGGTTTAGATTATTGAATGTTTTTAGTTACTATGTGTAATATTAAATCGAAAATCTTTTACATTTTTAGTTAATTGAATGCCCCAAAATGGCAATTAAATGCTTCTATTTGAATAGTTTCCACCTGGCTATTGTGATTCTTGGGATAATCTGGGACGCATAGAACGTATGAGCACTAAGCTGTATCCTTCAGTGTTCAGGAAATAAATGATTCATTTGTTGACTGCGTTTGAAAGGGGTTTCAAACTGGGTCATGCATTATTGTTTAGAGTTTAGGCAATCACGTTTTGAATGTGGTCTTCAAAAGGTCATGATAAAGTATGATTTATATAGATGTTTTATAATTTTGGGTTTGGTCAAGTTTGTATACATTTATTGAGCTAGCTGAAAAAATATTTTTACATCCCTGTACAAAATAAAACAATGAGTGGGAAATATTTAAAAAGTGGAAAGATTACTTCGTTTCAGTTAATTACAAATTAACTAAAGAGTATGGACGTATAATAAAATACGTTGCAATGTTTATTTAAGAACATAAAAAAACTTAAAGGATAATAGTAAATAAAAATAACACAAATATTTGTTATCAGAGAATGTAGTTGAGCAATTGTTAAATTAAGTAACGCCATTATCTTTGTAAAAGTTTTTTTATTCTGGCACCTATGTGCATTTAAACAAGAAATGTGTGTGTGTGAACGTGATTGTGGTTTGGTGGTGTCTTTCTAGTGTTTCAGTACACTGTAATCCCAAACAGCTGTACTAGCAAATAACTAATAAGTTCATAACAATCAAATTGACCCCTATTGATATTTATGCCACTTCAAATGAATCAGGCTCAATATTTTATTGCAAATTTGTTTGGAACACAGTTTTTAAAAACTCCAGTCAGCCATCTTGATTTTGCCTTTATGCAGGGATATCTTGGCCACCCCGCCTGGGTGTGCAACACAGTTTAACCTTTTTTATTTTTTTTATTTTGTTTGCAATGCACACTTTTATCACTCTGCTTCAAACCACCATCATTTTTCTCTTTAGTCTATAATGAATAATATAGAACATTTTTTGTCTTTTTTTCAACATTATATGAGTTGAACAAGATAGATTTTTTATGTGAATTACTTCCCAATTATAAGTTGAGTAATGGCAATATCTATAAGATAAAATTGAGATAATTTAAGGCAACAGTGAATATCATTTTAATTTTATGTAAATTTAAAACATTTAAAAACATCACAAAATATTTTTGTGAACTTTGTTACAATGATGAAAATAATAATGTCTGCATTATTATTACAATGGCAGAATGGACCTGGTGGGGATCAATCCACCAACCTTCCAGTAACAAGAAGTCCAACTCCACCACTGCACCACTTTGCCACCCAGATACGATGTTATTGAGGGGTCAAACTTGTAAACAAGCTGTCATTTTGGTTGGCCAATCTGTCGTGGAATGCTTCCTCCATTTGATGATTATGTCTGTCATTGTAGTTTTAACATATCCAAAACCTTCAGGAACGGTTCTACGGTCTTTTGCAGACAGATGAATCTCAATCTAATAGATCTTAATAACCCTCTTCTTTTCTTTTTTTTATATATATTTAGCTCTCAGTTTTATGTACATTTTTCTGTGGATATCTGGGTCTACTTAACTTTGTCAGTGTGGATAGAAAAAAAATGAACTCAGGTCTGCTAAACAATCCAACATTTTTGTTTTTACAAGACGGTTTAGGAGTGTTGCACGTTTTCAAATCATACTGATGATTTATTAAGGCTAAAGTATTTTTCTGCACTATGAAAGCATGCTTGTGTGTGTGTGTGTGTGTGTGTGGGTGCACGTGTTTGCGTATGTGTTTGTGCATGCGTGCGTGCACTCCATTTTTGTACGTCTTTAATGAGGTAGCATATTGTAAGTCTCATGTTGTGAGATCATTTCATGCTTTACTGGTTTTAAATATAAAAACTCCTTAAAAGGCAGCTTCATGCCATAATAGCACTTAAGAGTATTATTACAGAAAATCAGGTGTTCTAACTAGAGACATTTAAAAAAAGTTTAACTCACAAATATAAGAAGTTGTTACAATGCTCAAAAGGTACAATGGTTTAAACACTGCGAACTTTAACATTTAGAAATATGTTTACTAAAACATTTGACGTATTGGTAATATAATAACAATATTTTCTCAATAAAATTTCTACTACTACCAACACTAACTGTTAGCGATTACAATGTAGTGTACATTATTTAATACACTTAGTAAAGGTCTTAATATGCTGGTAACAATGGGCGAGCTATAGGTGTAGTACACAAAGTGATTACTCAAGTAAAAGTACCTGAGAAAATATGTACTCAAGTTAGGGTAAAATTAACTACCAAGTAATTTACTTGAGTAAGAGTAAAC
This sequence comes from Danionella dracula, assembly GCA_900490495.1. Classification (NCBI taxonomy): domain Eukaryota; kingdom Metazoa; phylum Chordata; class Actinopteri; order Cypriniformes; family Danionidae; genus Danionella; species Danionella dracula. The sequence goes on from UELW01000578.1 coordinate 2,777,196, forward strand.
ACATTTTAATGACAATTTACTCAAGTAGAAAGTCAATAGTTACTTTTGATCTGAATGATAGTAAAAACGCTGATTATCAAACTGCTACTTAGTTAACTCTTCGCAAATATCTTTTTTATTAAATATGTTTCAGTAAAACATATAATTTTGTCATTGGGCAAAAACTGACAATTACAAAAAAAAAACCTCAAGCTACTTCTTCAAATTATCATGAGACTTGCTAACTTGTTGAAAATAGCTTGTTATTCAGAATATTTATGCATTTCCATGATATTAGAAAAGGAGGTATGCAGCTACGATGTAACTATAGTTAGTATAAGTAAAGATATTTCTCAATTTTTTTTCATAAGAACTCATGTTAAAAACCTCATCTTTGAACTAAATGGTCCTCGGAAATGATCAAACGGGTTATTCTTTTATTGCATAGTGTAAGGTTAACTCTCAGTTTAATCTGTAAATATATTTGCAATTATTTATGCAGTATTTTTTGAAGACTTTTTATTACATTTAGAGATACAACATTTTACAATGAATTTTGTTGTAGCCAGTCTCCCTGAGTGTAACTGTTATATCCACTTAGAAATGTTAGTCTTAAACAATGAATTGACTTCCACTCAGTCTAAAAGGTATTTAAATGTCAGCAGATTTTCCAATTACCGGGACTGTCATGTAATATACCATAGAGTCAACCGAAAACATAGAATTATGATCACCCGAACACAAAGGTCATTGTAAAAACTGACAGACTAAAACAGAGATGAAATTGTGTGTGTGCGCGTCTGGGTGTGCGTTCGTGTGTGCGTGTGTGCGTGAGCGTGCGTGTGTGTGTGAACAATTATCGTAATTTAAAAACATCATTCTGGAGTTGGAAGTTGTGTAGTTTTTTACATCTTTGATTTACTTTATAAAGTCTTCATCGACTGCACAGTAATTTATTGGAAATAAAAGTATTTTTTACTGTTTGGGAGAAAGAAGCTGGTCTAAATAAAAAGAGAATTTATCTATCTTCTAATTAAAGACATTTTGTGAATTCATTGTAGGATATAGTTTGGGCCTGTATTGATTTCTCAATACCATTTCTCTGTAATTAAACAGCCTTTTCTTGACAATTCAAAACACATGATTTTTGATGCAACTGGAATCTACTACAGAACATGCAATAAGTAACTGGAGGGGAAGTTTTCATACAAATGAAACTGGTTAAGATTGGTTTTAATTGTGTTAATAATAATAATAATGCGCTTATTTTATATAGCACTTTTCCAGAGCTCAAAGACACTTTACAATTATCAGCGCATTATCGATTCATTCACACTCTGGTAGTGATAAGCTATCTTGGTAGCCCACAGCTACCCTGGGGCAGTCTGACAGTACGTGGCTGCCATGTAGCACCTACATCTCCTGCCCATCACCAACCACACCCAATCATTCACACAAATCCATACAGGGCAACATGGGCTTAGATTACACAATGGCAGAATGAACCTAGCGGGGATCGAATCGCCAACTTTCTAGTTACAGGATGACCAACTTCACCACTGCGGCATTTCTTTTCAGAGGCAAAACTCGCACTAGGTGATTTCATGAATTTAAGCACGTTCTTTTTTCCTCAATAGGAAATGTGGAGAGCTGTTGACCTCGACCAGGGATGTGGTCGGGCGGTGGAAGGGATACTTTGAGGGTCTTCTCAATCCCACTGTCACGTCCTCTGTCGAGGAGGCAGAGGCTGGGGTAGTTGAGGTGGATTCGTCTATCACCCAAGCCGAAGTTACTGAGGTGGTTGGTAAGCTCCTCAGTGGCAAGGCACCGGGGGTGGATGAGATCCGCCCTGAGTACCTCAGGTGCCTAGATGCTGTGGGACTGTCCTGGCTGACACGTCTCTGCAGCATCGCGTGGCGGTCAGGGACACCTCTGGAATGGCAGACCGGAGTGGTGGTCCCTCTTTTCAAGAAGGGGGACCGGATGATGTGTTCCAACTACCGGGGGATCAAACTCCTCAGCCTCCCGGGGAAAGTCTATGCCAGGGTACTGGAGAGGAGAGTTCGGCCGCTAGTCGAACCTCGGATGCAGGAGGAACAATGCGGGTTTCGACCTGGTCGTGGAACACTGGACCAGCTCTATACCCTCTGCAGGGTCCTCGAGGGGTCATGGGAGTTCGCCCAACCGGTCCACATGTGCTTTGTGGATTTGGAGAAGGCGTTCGACCGTGTGTCCCTCGTGGTGTCCTGTGGGAGGTGCTCTGGGAGTATGGGGTCCGGGGCACTCTGCTAAGGGCTGTCCGGTCCCTGTACAACCAGAGCAGGAGCTTGGTCCGCATTGCCGGCACAAAGTCAGACCTGTTCCCAGTGCGCGTTGGCCTCCGGCAGGGCTGCCCTTTATCACCAGTTCTGTTCATAGTTTTTATGGACAGAATCTCAAGGCGCAGCCGGGGGCCGGAGGGGGTCCGGTTCGGGGACCTCAGGATTTCATCGCTGCTGTTTGCGGATGATGTTGTCCTGTTGGCTTCTTCGGGCCTGGACCTGCAGCGTGCGTTGGGGCGGTTTGCAGCCGAGTGTGAAGCGGCTGGGATGAGGATCAGCACCTCCAAGTCTGAGGCCATGGTTCTCGACCGGAAAAAGGTGGCCTGCCCTCTCCAGGTCAGTGGAGTGCTCCTGCCTCAGGTGGAGGAGTTCAAGTATCTCGGGGTCCTGTTCACGAGTGAGGGGAGGATGGAGCGCGAGATCGACAGGCGGATCGGTGCAGCATCTGCAGTGATGCGGTCGCTGTATCGGTCTGTTGTGGTGAAAAGGGAGCTGAGCCGAAAGGCGAAGCTCTCGATTTACCGGTCGATCTACGTCCCTACTCTCACCTATGGTCATGAGCTCTGGGTCATGACCGAAAGGACAAGATCCCGGATACAAGCGGCCGAAATGAGCTTCCTCCGCCGGGTGGCTGGGCGCTCCCTTAGAGATAGGGTGAGAAGCTCCGTCACCCGGGGGGAGCTCGGAGTAGAGCCTCTGCTCCTCCACATCGAGAGGAGTCAGCTGAGGTGGCTTGGGCATCTGTTCCGGATGCCTCCTGGACGCCTCCCAGGGGAGGTGTTCCGGGCATGTCCCACTGGGAGGAGGCCCCGGGGAAGACCCAGGACGCGCTGGAGGGACTATGTCTCCCAGCTGGCCTGGGAACGCCTCGGGATCCCTCCCGGGGAGTTGGAAGAAGTGTCTGTGGAGAGGGAAGTCTGGGCATCCCTGCTTAGACTGCTGCCCCCGCGACCCGGCCCCGGATAAGCGGGAGAAGATGGATGGATGGATGAAATGTAAACCATTCTTTCCTGAAATAATTGATTTGTGGTGCAAGATCTAATTTAGTTATTCACTTCAAAATGATTAATGATGGTTACTGCTGGAGTAATTTTAACACCTGCTTTTGTTTACTTTTTACATACACCTGAACCCTCAAAATGGTGGCAGCATAGGGCAGGATACAAGACTAAGAGTAAAAGTATGGATGACCTTGTCATGTTCATGACTGCTAATATATGTGTGTTCTTGTAATAATATGAACCAACACCTGTGTAATGATTGGTTATCAACATGCATGTCATTACTTTTTCAATATGATGTTCATTTACAGTTTAAATGGTACAGCTTTATGTCCATGAAAATGTCTGTGATGCTGTTAAAACAGGCTTTAAACTCTGACCTTGTTTCTCTTCTATTAAGAAAGCAGGCTTTGAGCCCTGGACTATAAGTGTCTTTGTTTTCTCACTAACTCAAAACAGAAAAAATAGTAACTCTGTGAACACTAGTTAGATTTATGAAAAAAAAAAAATTAAATTAAATTAAAAAAAAAAATATATATATATATATATATATATATATATTTAAAGGAAATATCTACAGTGATTTACTCTGTACATTCACTGCCAAGGCCAAAGATTTCTCTCAATCGTACTAACTGTAGCATGGCCAATTATCCAAGCCCTCATTTCCTTTACACTACTTTTCCATGTCGATATTAGCCTGGTGGTAGAAAGCAACCATGCTTTTCTCAGATTCTCAGTGTTTGACTGGTCTACAGTCATAACCTGGCAGTGCTGATAGTATTGACTGTTTGCCCTTCATGTGGTCCACAAGCAGAAGTGCTTAGGAGAAATATAGAAGAAGTGGATGAAGCATACTCCTACAAAGAAAATAGCAAACGCTGCTCTGATTTTTTGGAAAGATAGATTACTTTGCAGAGTTGTTGGTTTGAATAAGGTTTTTAAATTTTATTTCAATCTGTGATTGTTTTTGTATTTTTAGGAAAACAAACATATTTGAGTAAAAAAATGAAACAATACTTTATACCAGTGGTTCTCAAATAGTGCCCTCAGGGGGGCGGGAGGCTTCATCAAGGGAGGCGAGTTTGACCTCGGGGAACATGCTTTTTTATTTTTCAATTTTTGTTTTACTGTTCTAGAATAAAGTGCAATACCACTCCACTACGTTAGGGGACAGTGGCACTCTCATTGGCAGAGTATGAAGTGTAGACACGAAGTGTAGAAGACAGGTGGAGAGAGAAGGAGATAAAGAGACAAACAAACGTCTCCTGAAAGCTAAGCCGAGGAAATATGACGCCGCTTTTGTAGCGCTTGGCTTCACTGTGACTACGGTGGGAGACGAGGAAAGACAGGTGTGCTTACTGAGTCTAAAAATGTTGGCAGCGGACAGCATGAAGCCAAATAAATTAAGGCGTCACTTAAAGACATTACACCCCAATCACGCTGATAAGCCGCTTGAGTTTTTTCAGTGAAAACGTGCTGAATGTTGCCAGCAATCATGGTCAGTCAAACAATGTTTATAGTTTTATTAAGGATTTAATGTTTTTTTTTTTACATTTCAGATGTACCTTAAATCTTTTCTGCTATATTTAATAAAGCTATTCTTTATTAAAAGTTGGTCCATATTACTTTATTTTTTTCTCTGATACTTTAATAGGGATACTGTGTTATGTCGAGGTGGGCTTATAACAAATATAAGAGAGATGTTTCTTTTCTTCCTAGGGGGGCGTGACAGAAAATAATTGAGAAACACTGCTTTAAACAAAGATTGCAAAAAAATATTTTTTTTACTGCATGTCTTCAGCTGGTTTCGACTCCAATAGATGAATATACAGAAGGGTTACAGGTGTGTTACATCACAAGAAAATCAGTCTATAAATCCTTTTATTAAGAGTTTTTATAAATAATTGTTTGTTTGGTTGCATTTGCCAGTGTTTAATTTGAGCATCATTAACAACAGATTAAATGGTAAAATGTAATTGTCTAATCGATCATAAATTATATTATGAAGATACATTAAATCATTTACATTTTAGTGATGATTCATGAAGTTACCTGTGAACTCAGTTTTCTTTCAGATGGAGGTTTGTGGCGGTTTTCCAGCAATCATGTTATGTGAGACTGTAAGTAAATGTTTTAACCATTACTTCAGAACAAACAAATAACTGCAGGAACGACTCCAGAAAATAAAAAAAACTTTTATGATTCATAGACCATCACATACTCTAACGATCAGTTTCAAATAACACAAGACGTTTATTAAATTTCTCATTTCTTTCAGAGGGCTCCAGGTGTTCACAGTTCACTTGTCACAGCCATAATAACCCCACACGCTAGGTGGAGGAGTCTGCCGGCGCACGTTTCATGACGCAGGGGGGCAAATTCTCTCTGCCCAATCAGTGATCTTGGAGGGCTTTGCACATCCTGCTTGCTCTGGCCAATCAGCAAGAAGGGGGTAGGTTAAGATTTTAGAGTCGGTTTTGGAACCAGCTCAAAGTAGTTACTGAAAATGGCATCCGTTCTACGGCCAGGACATAGTGGAAAAGCGCAAAATACCGTGCAGAACCACACAGAACTGCACCATGCCGTGTAATGGAAAAGCGTCATAAGAAACTGATCCTGGAGACTGCTAAAGTACTGATCTGGAAGGCTACACTGGCCAAGCTACTTATCTGAGAGGCTGCACTGGCTAAGGTAATGTCCTGGAGGCTGCACCGGCTAAGGTACTAATCCGGAAGGCTACACTGGCCAAGCTACTTATCTGAGTTGCACTGCACTGGCCATGGTACTGAGTTGAGAGGCAGCACTGGATAAGATACTGAGCTGGAAAGCTGCACTGACAAAAATACTGATATGGGAGAATGCACTGGCTAAGGGACTGATCTCAGAAGCAGCAGTGGCTAAGGTACTGAGCTGGGAGGCTGCACTGGCTAAGAAACTGATCTCAGAAGCAGCAGTGGCTAAGGTACTGTGCTGGGAGGCTGCACTGGCTAAGGAACTGATCTCAGAAGCAGCAGTGGCAAAGGTACTGAGCTGGGAGGCTGCACTGGCTAAGGAACTGATCTCAGAAGCAGCAGTGGCAAAGGTACTGAGCTGGGAGGCTGCACTGGCTAAGGAACTGATCTCAGAAGCAGCAGTGGCTAAGGTACTGAGCTGGGAGGCTGCACTGGCTAAGGAACTGATCTCAGAAGCAGCAGTGGCTAAGGTACTGAGCTGGGAGGCTGCACTGGCTAAGGAACTGATCTCAGAAGCAGCAGTGGCTAAGGAACTGAGCTGGGAGGCCTGCACTGGCTAAGGAACTGATCTCAGAAGCAGCAGTGGCTAAGGTACTGAGCTGGGAGGCTGCACTGGCTAAGGAACTGATCTCTGAAGCAGCAGTGGCTAAGGTACTGAGCTGGGAGGCTGCACTGGCTAAGGAACTGATCTCAGAAGCAGCAGTGGCTAAGGTACTGAGCTGGGAGGCTGCACTGGCTAAGAAACTGATCTCAGAAGCAGCAGTGGCAAAAGTACTGAGCTGGGAGGCTGCACTGGCTAAGGAACTGATCTCAGAAGCAGCAGTGGCAAAGGTACTGAGCTGGGAGGCTGCACTGGCTAAGGAACTGATCTCAGAAGCAGCAGTGGCTAAGGTACTGAGCTGGGAGGCTGCACTGGCTAAGGAACGGATCTCAGAAGCAGCAGTGGCTAAGGTACTGAGCTGGGAGGCTGCACTGGCTAAGGAACTGATCTCAGAAGCAGCAGTGGCTAAGGTACTGAGCTGGGAGGCTGCACTGGCTAAGAAACTGATCTCAGAAGCAGCAGTGGCTAAGGTACTGAGCTGGGAGGCTGCACTGGCTAAGGAACTGATCTCAGAAGCAGCAGTTTCAAAGTTACTGAGCTGGGAGGCTGCACTGGCTAAGGAACTGATCTCAGAAGCAGCAGTTTCAAAGGTACTGAGCTGGGAGGCTGCACTGGCTAAAGAACTGATCTCAAAAGCAGCAGTGGCTAAGGTACTGAGCTGGGAGGCTGCACTGGCTAAGGAACTGATCTTAGAAGCAGCAGTGGCTAAGGTACTGAGCTGGGAGAATGCACTGGCTAAGGGACTGATCTCAGAAGCAGCAGTGGCTAAGGTACTGAGCTGGGAGGCTGCACTGGCTAAGGAACTGATCTCAGAAGCAGCAGTGGCTAAGGTACTGAGCTGGGAGGCTGCACTGGCTAAGGAACTGATCTCAGAAGCAGCAGTGGCTAAGGTACTGAGCTGGGAGGCTGCACTGGCTAAGGAACTGATCTCAGAAGCAGCAGTGGCTAAGGTACTGAGCTGGAAGAATGCACTGGCTAAGGGACTGATCTCAGAAGCAGCAGTGGCTAAGGTACGGAGCTGGGAGGCTGCACTGGCTAAAGAATTGATCTCAGAAGCAGCAGTGGCAAAGGTACTGAGCTGGGAGGCTGCACTGGCTAAAGAATTGATCTCAGAAGCAGCAGTGGCTAAGGTACTGAGCTGGGAGAATGCACTGGCTAAGGGACTGATCTCAGAAGCAGCAGTGGCTAAGGTACTGAGTTGGGAGGCTGCACTGGGTAAGGAACTGATCTCAGAAGCAGCAGTGGCAAAGGTACTGAGCTGGGAGGCTGCACTGGGTAAGGGACTGATCTCAGAAGCAGCAGTGGCTAAGGTACTGAGCTGGGAGGCTGCACTGGCTAAGGAACTGATCTCAGAAGCAGCAGTGGCAAAGGTACTGAGCTGGGAGGCTGCACTGGCTAAGGAACTGATCTCAGAAGCAGCAGTGGCAAAGGTACTGAGCTGGGAGGCTGCACTGGCTAAGAAAATGATCTCAGAAGCAGCAGTGGCTAAGGTACTGAGCTGGGAGGCTGCACTGGCTAAGGAACTGATCTCAGAAGCAGCAGTGGCAAAGGTACTGAGCTGGGAGGCTGCACTGGCTAAAATACTGAGCTGGGAGCCAGCACTGGAAAAGGTACTGAGCTAGGAGCCTGTGTTACCTAAGGTGTTGAGTTTTAAAAAGAATAATAGCAAACAAATGTGTGAAAGTATACAATTTTTTTCAGTACATTAGTGGATATGCAAATTATTCTGCAACAAAAAAAAACGTTTGAGTTACAGCCAGGAGCTGAATTTTTGTTTGCTTTGATTTGTTTGTTTGAATAGTCACATTTTATTGACATCAGTCAATACCATTAAATAGAAATGTGAGGTTTATCTACAATGACTGTATCCTCCAATAAAGTTAAGCATTTAAATGTTTTAAAATTGTCGTCTGTTCCCTTTTGCTCATTGCTTTACTGTGCCTTGTGGCTTCTGTTCAGTGATCTCATCTTGCTTCTCGGAGCTCACCTTATGCAGCCTGTCACTTCTCACAGCAGGGCAGTGTCATCCCTGTCTCTCCTCCATTGCAGTGTCATCCATTGCTTCTCTCAGCAGCTATACCCACTTGTACATCCATCTTATTTATGTCAAATACTTTTGTGTGGACTAAGCAAAATAATATTACAGATTCTTTGAGTAAAAGTATATATTAAATGCATAAACACCAAAAATGAATTACATTGAAGTAAAACAGGTTGTGAATTAGTCCCTAACAAAAATATTTTGCCTTCTGATAATATCTCGATCTCATTCCATTGTCTTGTCTTCACATGTTTTACTCCTACTGTATTTTCACCACACGCTTTTTTACCTTTTTCCTCCCTCAACCTACTCTGTCTTTCTGACATCATCTGCCTGGCTTCAATACTCTCTAGCAGATTATTGCTCTTGGATGCCAAAAGTATAGCTTCCATTTTTGTTACCAAAGGCAGAAAATTGGAGTGTTTAGAGGTAGAGTGTATGGTGCTGCTCTGAATCATTTACCCCAAACTGCTGCCATCAGAAGAGAGGCAAGCTTCAGGTCATTGGGCACATTTTTTATATTCTAGAGTATGAATGGAATCGCATACACAGTGGCCAGGAATGATGGCAAGCTGTGCATTAAGAGAAACCTTTCAATTATTCTAAGCTCTGTCCATCAAGAGCCACCCACACAGACAGCAAACATTTCATTCTCCTCAGACACGTACGCATACACACATACACACACACGCGCGCGCGCTAGCAACACAGACACACACAAACACACACACAATGAAGCCCACTAATTAAAGTGGGTCCAATCTACATATAAAATGTAATTACCTAAAAAATTATTTGGTCATCCATCTGTGATTTGTCTTTGAGATGTCATTTTGTAAAGCAATAGGTATGTTGCAGGCAAATGTAATGTGTAATGTGTAAAATGTAAATGTGTTTGTTATTCAAGCTGTTTGCTGTGATGTAAGCTTAATGCTCATATAATGTACATTTCTTACTTAAACACTGAAATACAAACAACATGTTAAGCTGACTCTAGTGAGGATTTTCTGTGTAGCGAAAAAGAAAATGCAGCCAAAAACAGTCACTGAAAATGATGCACAATTTCAACTGCATTTAGAACAACTTTTTTTTGCGAAGCTATTGCAATCGTGTGTTTTTCGCGCAAAACATACAGTAAAAAATTATTTCTAGGAAGTTAACTATGGGCTAAAGAGAACTAATTAAAGGTAATGTCCGGCCATTACAGTCAAAACAATTACACATATTCCACATGCAATAAACAAAAGGGGTAATGGGCTCTAACCTGTAAAACTATAAAGATTGCCAAAATAGGTTCATCTATAGCTTCAAATTGTAGGGGTGGGAGTGTTAAATGTGCCATTATTTTTAAGTACATTAAATACTGTTCTATAAAGGTATGAAATGACATAAGAATTATATAGTATTACAGCTAAGAACTCATTTACCAATTGGTTACTCAAAAGAATAGCTATAAGCTATTTTTTAAACCTGAAGCAATACAAAGTACATTATTCTAAATAATATTTTCAAGGTTATATCCTGACTGTAGATTAGCAGAGATGAAGGATGCAAGTGACTGGTTCTATAGATTTTATCATTAAATGTCTCAGCAATGCATTTGTCAAGCAGCAAATACGTTTCTTGTAAAAATGCTCCCCTGTCATGATTTTCAACCATTTTGTCCAAAGACTATGAAAAAAGTATACATACACGACTGAGTGAGGCCCTTTTATGAAGTGGCAATGTGACCCAAGAGGAACAGCATCAGGTCATTTACATATATAGAATCCACAAGTATGTATAGGATGAATTAACTGTATTTATCTTTAAGGGTTGAAATCAGTTCTGGCACACATGAACCAAACCCTCCATGAAGGCTAACCTATACATCCATTAGAAATTCTTTCCTTATGAATGTCATATCTAATAACTATTAATGACACTATGCATCAATTTTCCCATGACAAATACTTCAACCTCTTAAATAAACAATGAACACTAAGTACTTTCTTGCCTGCCCTTCGATGCTGACATAATAAAGGCTTTTAATCAACTGTCAACACTTTTGGAATGTTCTAGTGGAACAATTGTTTATTATTGCATTTTGGAATGGATTAAGCCCAATTAATCCAATTAGGCAATCTGTAAACACTAGTGTTCAAATAAAGCTTTTAGTCCAATTATGTATAAAAACATTTTCTTCAAATTGAGTATTGAGAGAACATCGTGGAGTGCATCACCGTTAATTGCATGTAAACCTTGTTTGTGGATTTATGGTGATTTTACAAACACTATATGGTTATTATACATCTTGTCCTACAATGTCAAAGTTTCAAAGTCAATGTCTGTTTCTGGTATTAATCCTCTAGTTAGATGTGATGTAACTTTCATGACATACAAATGTAAAGGTCTTTATTTTGTTAAAATGTAAATTATTATATTTAATATTAGTAACAGAGTGATTAATGTTTATCATATAATAGCATGTGAATGTGTTTAGTCTGTATATGGGTGAGCAAGGGAGAAAGAAGCAGACTACCAGCCTGGTCTGTAACAGTCTGGTAACATACTACCAGCCTACTTCATGACATGTAAAAGTCCAAAGAAAAATGTTTAGACTTCTTAATCTGTTCTCTACCCTCACGCGCGTGACGCTGCGATTAAACTAGCTTCTATTCACATGCTCTAATTAGTGTTTATTTCATTGTTTGGGTGTCTTTAATAAATGCTTCTGTTTGCTGTCTCCTGAGTTTTTATTATCTGAAAGGAAATTATGTGTCTACATTTTCATACATTTGAACTTAATGTGGTCTAAAAAAACAGTTTTCTGATTTGAAATACTTTCTAATCTAAATTTTCCAATTCAAATCTTCTAGCTTTTTAATGGAACCCTATTGATGATAATGCAGTCTATACAAATTGAGTCTCAGATCCCACTAAAAATAATGTGCACTCAAAACATCCCCAGAAGGTGTCAAGGACAAACACTGGTAGCTCTGACTGGGTGATGTTTTTAAAATATTGGGGGCGTTATGTTCCAACCTTTCCAATTATGTATGAATTTCAGGGAATTCGTTTGATGTTTTGGAAATACCCTTAATTTGTCTAAGCAGTAGATTGAGGAAATGTTCTTAAGTCATTCATTTCCTATTTGTAATGACTCTATGTCTGCAGCAAATAATACAAATTGGAGTGATAACATTTAATTATTTTTGTTTCATTTACAAAAAAATATTGTTTTCTTTAAAGTACCAGTTAAGGCTTTATTTAACCCTTTGTGACCATTGTGAAAGGTCAAGAGATTGAGTTACATACTTACTGAGGTTTCTTCTCGACATACTGCAGATACACTGTGTTTGCTACTGTTTACATGAAGGATGAGAATCATTGTGAAGTCCTTTTAAAATTGTGTTTCTTGAAGGTAAATAAACAATTCACTTTCATCATAATAAATACAATGTGCTGCACTTTGCACTTTTTATATCATGTTTGCACTGACTGAAATTAACAGCCTTGAACAATATTTTAACAAATCTTCGATTGATGCTTTGGAAATCCATACTAATGGCTCAATCTTACAATCATATTTGTGTAGCACGTTCCTCAATAATCCTATGCATGGTAATTGAGTCTACTTTCATCAATTTGCATCAAATATTTTCACTTGTTACTTTGGTTCTAAAACTAATTACCTTTTACACATTCTACCGACAGCTCTAACATACCATATATAGAAGCTGCACTACGTGCACAGCTGTGTTTGAATAATGAATTCTGTAAATGTGTAAATATTAGATAGACAGAAATCATTAAAGCATTCATTTACATTTACAAATTGAGTGAGAAAATTCATTATTTTGTTACAGATCTCTAATTACCTGCTGTCTACTCTTGCCAGCATGTTAATTCCTAAGTACAAATAGTTAATGATTAATATATATGTATATATAGAAAAAAGTCATTTTTAATCATCCACTTCATATCCTCATTGAAACCTAATTTATAAATGATTTTACCAAAATGACTTGACTGAGATTTACATGAAAATGCCTAATGCAATACTAATAATCTGCATTTCTCATCACTCAAGCTTCAAAATTAACTTGTTCTCTCTGTTCTTCTTTTATCAACTAATTCCTGTGCCAAGGTGGTCCCAGATCAGTGATTACTTGCCATAAAGCGCACAATCCATTTATGTGCATGGGAGTTTCATGCATTTAAAGCGCACACTTGATTTGTCCTTGACCTTATCTACACAGGTTTAGCATTGTGATTGCCAGAATGCACCCGGCCTTAGAATGATCAACAACTGGAGATTGTAGCTCATGTTGAATACTGACAATTTGATGATAGATTTGGTCATCATCAATCGTTGTTTATTGCTGTGTTGGGAAAATAAAAATGAGTATGTGGACAGAGTGTAGAAGATGTTTGTATCTTGCTCTGAGTCCTCTTCTGTATAAGACTAGTGATAAATCCTTACTAAATGTTCCATACAGCATAGTGTGGACAGAAAAATAAATAAATGCTTGATTATACACCACAAATAAACTAAAAACTAATCATGCTCATCATTTTATTACAAATATTTTCCTTTTATTTCAAAACAACAAAACATAACATCCACTTTCACATCCTAGGTGCAGGGTAAAACTAGTTACAAAGCAAACAAATGTCTTAGTAAGATTAATAATAAAAATGCTACATTGTTATTAACAGAGTTTATATATATATATATATATATATATATATATATATATATATATATATATATATATATATATATATATATATCTTGTGGACTTGTGACTACTGGACTGTGAGATGGTGCCCAGGAAAAGTACTGTGGGTTTGTGATTGCTCTAAAAGGTCAGTGTGCAAGATATATCTGAGTACACATGGTACTTTTAAGGGAATTCAGCGTGTTGTTGTTTCTCTCTATCTCATAATGAGGTCTTGTATGTTCCCTGCAGGCCCCAACCCCATCTTTCTCTTCCATGCATGACCATGAAGTAAACATGTGAACACAGCAGAATTATTAAACACATTTTTAATATATTTATATTATTTTGTAACAAAATCCTGCTGCTGAAACGATTGTATTCAAGGAATCAAATGTTACACTTCTTATTTGCTGAGATCAATTGCTCTTCATCTGTGATATTTTTTCGCAAACATACCAGTTTAAATTATTTTACAGTATTTTGAGACGTTACAGGAAGTCACAAGTGCTGTGGGTTGATATCTGCATTATGTACCAGAAATGATTTTTAACGTCAGGCTGAAATAAACTGGTTTACTGTCAAGCTTCAATTCAAATCACTGCTAAAGTTGCAGCTTTATTGCTGAGATATCATGCCTCAACAACTACTGGCTTAACACCACTTGGAATACAGGGTGTTGCTTGTGAATGAAGATTATTCAATTGTCTAATAAACACAGACAATTTAACATTTTCTTAAAGGTTAAGGGTGCCATGTGAGTAATGGATGAATTAATATACAGGGGTGTGAAAAACTATTTGCCCCCTTCCTGACTTTTTATTCTTTTGCATGTTTGTCACACAAAATGTTTCTGATCATCGAACACATTTTAATATTAGTCAAAGATAACACAAGTAAACACAAAATGCAGTTTTTAAATGAATGTGTTTATTATTTAGGGAGAAAAAAAATCCAAACCCACATAGCCCTGTGTGAAAAAGTGATTGCCCCCTTGTTAAAAAATAAATTAACTGTGGTTTAACACACCTGAGTTCAATTTCTGTAGCCACCCTCAGGCCTGATTACTGGCACGCCTGTTTCAATCAAGAAATCACTTAAACAGAAGCTACCTGACACAGAGAAGTAGACCAAAAGCACCTCAAAAGCTAGACATCATGCCAAGATCCAAAGAAATTCAGGAAGAAATGAGAGAAAAAGTAATTGAGATCTATCAGTCTGGTAAAGGTTATAAAGCCATTTCTAAAGCTTTGGGACTCCAGCGAACCACAGTGAGAGCCATTATCCACAAATGGCAAAAACATGGAACAGTGGTGAACCTTCCCAGGAGTGGCCGGCCGCCCAAAATTACCCCAAGAGCGCAGAGACAACTCATCCGAGAGGTCACAAAAGATCCCAGGGCAACATCCAAAGAACTGCAGGCCTCACTTACCTCAATTAAGGTCAGCGTTCACGACTCCACCATAAGAAAGAGACTGGGCAAAAACGGCCTGCATGGCAGAGTTCCAAGACGCAAACCACTATTAAGCAAAAAGAACATTAAGGCTCGTCTTAATTTAGCTAAAAAACATCTCGATGACTGTCAAGACTTTTGGGAAAATATCTTGTGGACTGACGAGACAAAAGTTGAACTTTTTGGAAGTTGCGTGTCCCGTTACATCTGGCGTAAAAGTAACACAGCCTTTCACAAAAAGAACATCATACCAACAGTAAAATATGGTGGTGGTAGTGTGATGGTCTGGGGTTTGCTGCTTCAGGACCTGGTAGGCTTGCTGTGATAGATGGAAGCATGAATTCTACTGTCTACCAAAAAATGCTGAAGGAGAATGTCCGGCCATCTGTTCGTCAACTTAAGCTAAAGCGATCTTGGTTGCTGCAGCAGGACAATGACCCAAAACACACCAGCAAATCCACCTCTGAATGGCTGAAAAAAACAAAATGAAGACTTTGGAGTGGCCTAGTCAAAGTCCTGACCTTAATCCCATTGAGATGCTGTGGCATGACCTTAAGAAGGCGGTTCATGCTAGAAAACCCTCAAATAAAGCTGAATTACAACAATTCTGCAAAGATGAGTGGGCCAAAATTCCTCCAGAGCGCTGTAAAAGACTTGTTGCAAGTTATTGCAAACGTTTGATTGCAGTTATTGCTGCTAAGGGTGGCCCAACCAGTTATTAGGTGCAGGGGCAATTACTTTTTCACACAGGGCTATGTGGGTTTGGATTTTTTTTCTCCCTAAATAATAAAAACATTCATTTAAAAACTGCATTTTGTGTTTACTTGTGTTATCTTTCACTAATATTAAAATGTGTTCGATGATCAGAAACATTTTGTGTGACAAACATGCAAAAGAATAAAAAGTCAGGAAGGGGGCAAATAGTTTTTCACACCACTGTATTTGGACAATTGATTTGACACGAGAAAACTTAAAGAACACAGTTCTCTATTCCAGACAGGTACAAGTTTTATACTGATCTGGAGAGCAGGGTACTAGAATCTGAAGAAATCATAGAGTAGTTTCCACAATCTTTGATGCTTAAGAGTGGGATGCCATGGTTTTGGTCGACTGTGTTGTGGGTTTTTTTTTAACCAATGTTTCAGCACCTAGTAACCAAGACATTTTAGAACACCAAACACTTTCATAAAAAGTTCTTATTTGGTCAGTCTACTTGACAGATTAAGTAAGCACCCAGATTTGATTTAGCTACTGTAAAGTCATTATAATGAGTATTAGTAATTATGAGTAGTAAATATATTTTTAGGTATTTTAGTATCATATTGAATGTGTGCTAACAGTTTTGCCAGCCTGAGAGGGAGGTGACTGGAGTAGTGGGTGGAGTCTCCAGGCGCCGATGAGCCTGTCCCTTGAGAGGGCATAAATTCCGGTGCATGGAGACTTTCCAGCCTCTCTTCCAGCTTTCCTTCCTCCTCCACTTTACGAGTAGCTCCTTTAGCTTTTATAGAATACGATTTCAGTGTTTGTTTAAATAAAAAGCGCAAAATAAAGTTGCCGTCGAGCTGCTGTTCTGTACCCTGCCTCCGGAGTGATTTCTACGAGAGAGAGAGAGTTTAATATTCTACGACACTACCAACAGACAAACAGCTTTGTATGCGTTTAATCATGCATGAAGTCAATCTTCTTTATTTATATTCGATATTCAGCATTGACTTATTTCATTATTTTGCTAAGTTCTACTCTTAGCACATATATGCGGTTGATTAACACACATCAGATTTTTTTGGAGCAGGAGTTCTTTCTTAAAACGTCAAATAATTTAGACATTTTCTAGACAGGTATTTTCTGCAGACTCTTTTTTTTCCTACATATTGAATGTGGCCACAAAACTGCTGATTACCATGTTCTTTCTCTTCTTAGAAAAAAAAATACATTTATAAACCCAGGAGATGGTTGAGCAAATTGCTCTTCAAAATCAACACCTTTCACTGACAGTCATGTCCTTTCAATCAATTTAAACAAGAAAAAAAAAACATTCTTTTTAGATTCTCACTTTAATATTTCAAATATAAACCCTTAACTCTTAACTGATTTGCTGCAATGTGATTGAATTGCCATGACATTAAATCTAATTTCAATGCCACTCCACAGAGATACATTTATGCAAGTGGCAAAGCAGTGAATGCACTTCCCTGGACACATATACGCAACGAGCCTGTCTCAAATCCTTCCATGAACCATGTGACAACTCTTTGCAGCAAAACTCTACTGCCAGAATTTGACAGCTCATTATGGTGAGGGATTTACTCTCTTTTCAGAGTAAATAGCACTTAAAATCTAACTCTGTCCCATCCTGCAGTCCAAATATAGCTATGCTTTTGGCAGGGTAGAATCTTATTTTCAAAAAGAGTCTCGGATCCATAGAGACTAACTGGTGTGGCAAGGACTGATAAGAGTTACTTGGGCAGCAATCTCCTTGTGACACCAGAGAGCCTAATGGCTTGTATTCTTTGCATTTTGGAATATTTTAGATATCTCATTGATTAGCCAGTTGATGAACAATCAAATGAGAACTGTTTCGTTCAAGCTGCATCTCCTGTACTTTTAGGAAAGCACAACCATCACAAGAATATATTTTCACTCAATGATGAAATGTAAACAGGGAAGTAAATCATATTTCTCAGATGCGAAACCATAAAAAAGTTTGACAGCCTCAGTTACTTTCTAGGTGCCCAGTCTTAAATTGTTTAGATGAGAAAAAAATCCTGTCACAGTCAAGGTTTTCAGTATACTTTGATACCACTGTAACCTATATCAAAGCATGAAATTCAAGTTACAGCATATAGCCTAGTGTAAATATGTTCTTCAAAACAACATTAGTTTGACATTGATTGAAGTATGTGACTTTTTTCCACAAACAGCACATCTGTTTTGCTATGGCCAAACTCTTTAAAACATTTTTTTTACAGCTGACCATACATATAGAGAGTTAAAAGAAGTTCAGGGAACCTAAAGAACTTAGGGAACTGATAACAGAGTTACATACTGCCGAGAGCTTGGTGCAACCCATAGACAATATTACATGGACAAAGTTTTCATGATGTAGTATAACGAGGGGAGAGTGGCAGTAGCGGTGGCCAATCACAGGGTGGCGCTGCCGTATTTAAGTGCGATAGCGGGAGTCACACGGATACGTCATTCTCCAGCTGACTTCCCGTCATACGGGCAACCTCACTCACCCTTCGGGAAAGGTAGGCGCTAGCCTTTGGCAAATGTTTTGCTCTGTGCACTGGCAGTCAGTGACCCCATCGGTATTGTTTGTAGTAAAATTGCAATCGGAGCAGCATTTACTGTGCTGGTGGCACCACCGGTTGGGGGATTGGTGCCGACAGACGGCTCGATCGGGTGAGTAAGGCTGTTAACACCCCCGTAGCGAGCGTGCGGCTGGTCGCTGTGCAATGTTGTGTGACGCGCTGTGTTGGCGTGTCTCCGTCTAGAGTCAGTGTGTTGGGCGTATGTTCGCTACGCTTCCGTTGCCATGGAGGGCCGTTAAAAACTGCAGCGAAGATTCCCGGGTGAGTGCGTATAAAGATTGAGTCACCTGGGCTAAACTAATTAAATAACTGTCTCATGGTTGTTTGCAGAATCTGCCCTTTCCTTTTCCTTGCCCTTTCCTTTCCTTTTCTTTCATTTTCATTCCGTCCTGTTTCCTTTTATTTCTTTACATCACCGTCCCACTTTAGTTTTCTTTTCGGTTTTGTTAAATTGTTTCCCCTTGGACTGTTGCCTCGGAGGGCTACTTCATTATCTCGCCGCCTCGTACGGTGCACGGACGAGTCACTCGGCAACAAGCAGCTGAAAAGTCTCTCGCAGGATTCGTTCTCGCTCTCCTGCCGAAGCGTTACACCACCCGAAGGACCTGCTGCTTGGAGGGAGGATTTTGAAAGATAAGTGCATATGACGCCTGGTATTTCGCCAGTAATATGAACACTTTTAGCTTTTGGTGTGAATGGTTGGAATATGCCTTTGTGAACGTGGGGCCTGTGAATGAGTAACACTGTGTCATTTTTAGCATATATATACATGTACGGGGGAAATTCTTTTTATCTGATCTGTGTGTGGCGGGAATAATTGTGAAGGTCTGTTCTGGCAGGGGCGTGGTCTTTGCATCTGGGTGCTGGTACCCTCCAGGAGAAGTGGCCCTGCTGGTGGCTGGGGATACCCGGGTGCACCTGGCCCAGGTGTTGACACGAATTATTTGGCTTGCATCCTCTTGCTTGACGTGGGTGGTTGAGTCTCACTGTGTGCGTTTGCTGTGGAAGGTATCTCCCCTCCCCCATGCAGGTGTCCTCAACTCCTGGGCAAGTGCCTTCTGCCCACGGCCCCTGGTGGTAACTTGACCAAAATTATCCTGTTATATTGAATGGTTGTTTATAACGTATGCCTCCGAAATGATCAAATAAAGTGTAACCAAAGAACGAGTCATTGGGTTTTGCCTTTACACGTACTAAGAGTGTCTTATCTGCGTGCCTAGTGCTTACAAGTTCCCCAGGTGAAATTCCTGGGGTGGCGTAGTCGGTTATCAATCTTTCTATGTAAATATTGGGCCAACCTATCAAGAAATCAGATATAGTGCCTAACGTTTAGACAAAACCCCGTTACCATTTCGCCACATTCTGGCGTAGTCGGCAGGGTCACTCTGTGTAAAAGGCAAACCCTTGATCAGTTCATTTGTATAATATTTTGTAGGGGGTTATATATTTTTCTATATGTATCTTTTTTTTTCTCTCTCTTGGAAAGCACTACGTTTCAGTCTCCATCCAAGTACGGCATTGCTATAGTCCGTGAGGGGGTTAGCGATTCTGTTTTGAGTGTTATTCTCTCCTAGTGAGCAAAAAAAAAAAAAAAAAAAAAAAAAAAAATTTTTTATAAAAACAAAAAAATGGAGGATGAGATACGAGAATTGCGACAACTAGTCGAGCAGCTGCGGGCAGATAATGATCGGCTGCGCCAGGAGGTCGTCCCAGTGCCTGGCCCTGTAGTACAGCCCGAGTCCGTAAATAGGGAAGGTATGGCTCGCCCGCATGCCAACCTGGTGCCCCCCGGCCGCAGAAAGGTTTGTATTTGTCCCTCGGGATCGAACCTGTCGAAAGTTTAGTGGTCGGTCGGGCATCAGTGTTGGTGAGTGGGTAGAGGAGGCGCAAGCCTGTATGCGGCTTCGCCATCTCTCGCCCGGGGATCAGGCGTTCTTTTTATTTGATCACCTGGAGGGGGAGGCTAAGGAGGAAATTCGATACCGTTCAAGTGAGGAAAGGGCAGATCCAAACAAAATTATACAGGCGTTAAAGGAACTTTATGGCTGTACGGAATCTTACGTGGCGCTGCAAGAAGCATTTTTTTCACGCCGGCAGCTCGAAGGAGAAACTCTTTTGGAGTTCTCATTGGCGCTAAGGAGTCTGTTAGAACGTGTACAGAGTCAAAGCCCCCATGGCGTTCCCAATGCGGAGACCCTGCTGCGTGACCAGTTCATTGAACATGTAAGGGACGGGGCGCTTAGAAGGGAACTTAAGCAATTAGCCCGTCGTGAACCAGCCACTACATTGTTGCAGGCGCGTAGTGAAGGAATGCGCTGGGAGCGGGAGGGGATGCCGGGAGGGGTACGGGCCCGTAGTCAGTCGGTTCCATTGACTTATGGCTTACAATATGGCGTTCGTGGACAGCAGTGCGACACGGCCATTGCTAGGTCTGACACAGCAGAGCTAAGTGAGCTACGGGGGATGTTGGTACAACAACAGCGCCAGCTAAACCAACTTGCAGAGGTTATGTCACGGATACAAAATCTCCAGCGCAATACCCGTCCTGTTCAGTCCAGGCAAGTAATTTGTCGGCGGTGCCGCCAGCCAGGTCATTATGCCCAAGATTGTGAGGGGGAACATAGGTTGCAATCGGCATCAGTACCCCCCAATGCCTTGCCACCATCTAGAAATAGGCAGCCTGCAGGCAACCCGCCATCGGGAAACTAGTCCCCACCAAGCCCGAGGGTCAAGGTTTGGTTGGGGAACAGAATGGCCCAACTAATTTCAGAGTTGCACCACGGTTAATGGCATTGTGCCCTCAGCTTACTGCAATAATGGGTGGTGTTGAGGTCCCTAGCTTAATAGATACCGGGTCTATGGTGTCTACCATTACAGAAAGCTGTTTTCTGGCTAATTTTAACCACTGGGGCCAAGAACGTCTGCGGTCATGTAATTGGTTGCAACTTAGAGCTGCGAATGGGCTCAGCATCCCTTACAGGGGTTATCTGGAGCTGGATGTGGAGTTGTGTGGGCAGATAGTTATGGGGTGTGGGGTATTGGTGGTCAGAGACCCGCCTGGTGGCATGTGTGCTGAGGTCCCAGGGGTTTTGGGCATGAATGTCCTGAGCCGCTGCTACCAGGAACTCTTTGGCCGGCATGGCGCCCACCTCTTTGAGTTGCCAGCTATATCCCAGGCACCCAATTCCGTGTTGAAAGCATTGCAGTTCTGTCACCATACCAAACATCGGTGCAATTTTACTTTGGGAGGGCGAGTGAAAGTTAGACGTGGTCGAACTTGGCGTATTCCTGGTGGAACCCTTAGATGGGTGCCCACCACATGTGCCACCCAGGTCCCTGGCACTACCATGTTGTTTGAGCCCCCGGAGGAAGGTCTGCCTGCGGGTCTACTCGCCTCAACGTCTCTGGTGCTGTTAGACCGGGGTACAGCGCATGTGCCAGTTGTAAATGTGGGTACTCAGGAAGTCCTCCTGTACCCCAACTCGGTTATCGGCACTTTAACCAGTGTCGATGTCATTAGCCTGCCACCTGGTGTCATGGAAGTCCCCTCCACGGTTGTGACGGTGAAATCACATGCAGGACATGCTTCTCCGTCAGTGGAGGATCAGATTGCGGGGACAGATCTGGCAGCGCTGTCCACTGATGAACAGGCGCAGGTTAGGGCATTGCTGGAAAAGTATTCCAGCATATTTTCAAGACATGATGGAGATTTGGGGTGTACCAACCTGATCTCGCACGATATTCCCCTGTTGGATGACACACCAGTCAGGCAGCGGTACCGGAGGATTCCACCCTCCGAGTACGAGGTGGTGAAAGCCCACATCAATCAACTGCTGGAGGACCAGATAATTAGAGAGAGCTGTAGCCCCTTTGCTTCTCCGATTGTCTTGGTGAAGAAGAAAGATGGTAGCCTGCGCCTATGTGTGGACTATCGCCATCTAAATGCCAGGACAAGGAAGGATGCATTCCCCCTTCCACGAATAGAGGAGACGTTGGACTCACTGGCGGGGGCTCGTTGGTTCTCCACTATGGACCTGGCCAGTGGTTACAATCAAGTTCCGGTGACTGAGGCGGATAAACCAAAAACAGCCTTTTGTACCCCTTTTGGCCTGTTTGAGTGGAATAGGATGGCCTTCGGCCTCTGTAATGCCCCAAGCACTTTCCAACGCCTAATGGAGCGGTTATTTGGGGACCAACAATGTCAGTCTCTTTTATTGTACTTGGATGACATTGTGGTCTTTTCCTCCTCAGTCCATCAACATCTGGAACGCATGGAGTTGGTCTTAGGTCGCCTCCAGAAGGAAGGGTTGAAGGCGAAACTCTCAAAGTGCACCTTCTTCAAGAGGGAAGTGCAGTATCTGGGCCATATCATCTCGGCAGAAGGGGTCTCTACAGACCCGGGCAAGATTCAGGCGGTCGCAGAGTGGCCACGTCCCACCAGCCTAACAGAGCTCCGCTCATTCCTGGGTTTTGCCAGCTACTATCGACGGTTCGTGGGTGGGTTTGCCAAATTGGCGGCTCCTCTACACAAGTTGGTAGCAGGGCTGGCATCCCAGAAACGCCCTAAGCAAACTGGGCAGGGAGTTTGCCCAAGCTTGGTCGGGACAGTGTCAGGAGAGTTTTGAGGGGTCTTAAGAGTAGGCTCACAACGGCTCCCGTGCTGGCATATGCTGACTTTTCGTTGCCATTTATTTTGGAGGTGGATGCCAGCCACGGTGGGCTGGGGGCAGTCCTTTCTCAGGAGCAGGAGGGAAAAATTCGACCAATAGCATATGCTAGCCGTGGCCTACGACCCACTGAGCGCAACACCTCCAATTACAGCTCAATGAAGTTGGAGTTTTTGGCGCTCAAGTGGGCCATGACGGAGAAATTCAGAGAGTATCTCCTGGGCCACCGGTGTGTCATTTATACAGATAACAACCCTCTTAGCTACCTGGCCACCGCCAAGCTTGGTGCCATGGAACAGCGCTGGGCCGCTCAAGTAGCGTCCTTTGACTTTACCATTAAATATAGGTCGGGAAAGTCTAATATAAATGCGGATGCCCTGTCACGTCGTCCTCTACCTGAGGTGGAGGTGGTCCAGGCTCTGGTTCCTGGGTTAAGTGTCCCAGAGGATCTACAGAAAGCTGGTTCAGGGGTGCAGGGACAGGTTAATCAAATTTCATCATTCCCATGGGCTGGTGCAGTGAATGTTGGCGCCTTGCAAGAGGACGATCCGGTCATTGGGAAGCTGTGGAGGTGGTGGAGGCAGAAGGCACCCCCACTTGGGGGAGCGAGACAAGGTCTCCCCAGACCCCTTATGGCCCTCCTGAAGCAGTGGGACCGCTTAGTAGAGAGGGATGGTGCTCTGCATCGACGGGTGTTTCGCCCAGATGGGGGAGAGGAATCGCTCCAAGTCATCTTGCCTGCTGCGTTGAGGAGTGAGGTATTATCTCAACTCCATCAACAGCATGGACATCAAGGAGTGGAGCGCACCTCCCAGTTGGTTCGCCAACGCTGTTTTTGGCCGGGGATGTCTATAGACATTTCCCGCTGGTGTCAGGAGTGTGAGAGGTGCCAACAAGCCAAGGAGGCTCGCTCTGCCCCCGGTGGTTTTATGGGACACCTGCTGGCAGCACGACCTAACGAGGTGCTGGCTATGGACTTCACCGTCCTAGAACCCTCTAACTCCGGTCTTGAGAATGTCTTGGTAATGACCGACATTTTCAGTAAGTACACGTTGGCCATACCTGCGAGGGACCAACGAGCAGAGACCGTGGCCCAGATATTAGTGGGGGAGTGGTTTTGCAAGTTCGGGGTTCCCTCTCGCATCCATTCTGACCAAGGCCGCAACTTTGAGTCTGTACTGATAGGCCAGTTATGCAGGTTGTATGGGGTGGTGAAAACACGGACTACCCCCTACCATCCGGCCGGAAATGGTCAGTGTGAGAGGTTTAACCGAACCTTGCATAATCTCTTGCGAACCTTGCCTGCAACTAGCAAGGGGGATTGGCCTTCCTGCCTCCCCCAGGTCCTGTTCTCGTATAACACCACTCCGCATCAGTCAACCGGTGAGTCACCTTACTTCTTAATGTTCGGGCAAGAACCAAGGCTGCCTGTTGATTTCCTGTTAGGAAGAGTTCAGGAACCTGAGGTAGGCAGCATCCATAGGTGGGTGCTGGAGCACCAGAACCGGTTGCAGGCTGCTTTTGAGGGTGCTCGGGAGCGGTTGGCTGCAATGGCAGCGCAACGGAAGGAGCGGCATGACAGGCAGGTGCAGGAGGCACCACTGAAGGAGGGTCAACTGGTATACCTCCGTGACCATAGTGTCCGGGGTAGACATAAGATCCAGGACCTGTGGAGCGCAGTGGTATATTCTGTGGTGAAGGCACCAGAACCTGGAGGGGTAGTGTACACCATCGCCCCTGTCACCGATCTCACCCGCCTAAAGCATGTGCACAGGTCTGCTCTGAAGGCAAGGCTCCCTATAGGATCCCCACTTAGAGATTTGGTAAAAGAGGTTGAGAACTCGACTCCAGGTCAGGAAGACTCGACAATGGAGGAGGGGGACTTCCTCGTATTGGTACCTGAAACTCCTCAAGAAAATAGGGGTCCACAGCAGGAGGCGGGGCTATCCGGGCCTCCTACCTTAGGGGCTTGCGGGGTTGACCAGCTAGAAGAAACCCAAGAGATGGGAGAAGCGCCACCAGGTCTCAGAGGTGATGGTGCTAGGGTTGATAACCCAGTTCGGAGAACGAGTCGGGGCAATGCTGGACAACATTCAAATTTGCACCACCTCCCGCGGTCAGCTGGAATGGGTATGGTGTCTTCGGTGGTTGGCACCAATAGGGTGGCCTGGTTTCGACCGTGGGATTAAACTCAGTGATCAGCTGGCTAGTTCACCGTCGGGGCGACGTTGCAGGGCCCTGGGGTGGATTGTAGTATAACGAGGGGAGAGTGGCAGTAGCGGTGGCCAATCACAGGGTGGCGCTGCCGTATTTAAGTGCGATAGCGGGAGTCACACGGATACGTCATTCTCCAGCTGACTTCCCGTCATACGGGCAACCTCACTCACCCTTCGGGAAAGGTAGGCGCTAGCCTTTGGCAAATGTTTTGCTCTGTGCACTGGCAGTCAGTGACCCCATCGGTATTGTTTGTAGTAAAATTGCAATCGGAGCAGCATTTACTGTGCTGGTGGCACCACCGGTTGGGGGATTGGTGCCGACAGACGGCTCGATCGGGTGAGTAAGGCTGTTAACACCCCCGTAGCGAGCGTGCGGCTGGTCGCTGTGCAATGTTGTGTGACGCGCTGTGTTGGCGTGTCTCCGTCTAGAGTCAGTGTGTTGGGCGTATGTTCGCTACGCTTCCGTTGCCATGGAGGGCCGTTAAAAACTGCAGCGAAGATTCCCGGGTGAGTGCGTATAAAGATTGAGTCACCTGGGCTAAACTAATTAAATAACTGTCTCATGGTTGTTTGCAGGATCTGCCCTTTCCTTTTCCTTGCCCTTTCCTTTCCTTTTCTTTCATTTTCATTCCGTCCTGTTTCCTTTTATTTTCTTTACATCACCGTCCCACTTTAGTTTTCTTTTCGGTTTTGTTAAATTGTTTCCCCTTGGACTGTTGCCTCGGAGGGCTACTTCATTATCTCGCCGCCTCGTACGGTGCACGGACGAGTCACTCGGCAACAAGCAGCTGAAAAGTCTCTCGCAGGATTCGTTCTCGCTCTCCTGCCGAAGCGTTACACCACCCGAAGGACCTGCTGCTTGGAGGGAGGATTTTGAAAGATAAGTGCATATGACGCCTGGTATTTCGCCAGTAATATGAACACTTTTAGCTTTTGGTGTGAATGGTTGGAATATGCCTTTGTGAACGTGGGGCCTGTGAATGAGTAACACTGTGTCATTTTTAGCATATATATACATGTACGGGGGAAATTCTTTTTATCTGATCTGTGTGTGGCGGGAATAATTGTGAAGGTCTGTTCTGGCAGGGGCGTGGTCTTTGCATCTGGGTGCTGGTACCCTCCAGGAGAAGTGGCCCTGCTGGTGGCTGGGGATACCCGGGTGCACCTGGCCCAGGTGTTGACACGAATTATTTGGCTTGCATCCTCTTGCTTGACGTGGGTGGTTGAGTCTCACTGTGTGCGTTTGCTGTGGAAGGTATCTCCCCTCCCCCATGCAGGTGTCCTCAACTCCTGGGCAAGTGCCTTCTGCCCACGGCCCCTGGTGGTAACTTGACCAAAATTATCCTGCTATATTGAATGGTTGTTTATAACGTATGCCTCCGAAATGATCAAATAAAGTGTAACCAAAGAACGAGTCATTGGGTTTTGCCTTTTACACGTACTAAGAGTGTCTTATCTGCGTGCCTAGTGCTTACAAGTTCCCCAGGTGAAATTCCTGGGGTGGCGTAGTCGGTTATCAATCTTTCTATGTAAATATTGGGCCAACCTATCAAGAAATCAGATATAGTGCCTAACGTTTAGACAAAACCCCGTTACCATTTCGCCACAATGATTTTAATAATGCTGAAAGCCAAGTTCCAAATTGAAAACTGGCAAACTCTATAGTTGATGCTCAAGTTATCAGTTCCCTTATTGGTCTAAATATAGTGCTTAAACTTGTATTTTGCAGAACAAACATATAGCAAGTTAGCTTAATTTTTAAATAAATTGAGGTCTAGGGACATCTTTTTCCTCTTTTCCGTTAGAAACGGCTCTGCTCGACTCGACTCGACATGCTTTCTGGGGTGTTTCCACTGCTTTCTTTCCCTTCAACAGGTACTTTTTTAGCCCCTTTTGAGATGAGGTTCTTAAAAGTGAGTTGAGGTGGTACTTTGTTCCGAATGGAAAGAAAAATTTGATGCGACATCCTGATCACTGATTGCTCAGTCCCCACAGAGCAACAATTGGTTTAGATTGCAAGCATCAACAGCATAGCTAAAATTTTAACTCATAAGGCCACAAACACAACTCACAAGAACCAGTTGCTTTAACTAATTTTTAAGAGAAACGTACTTTCACGTCAAGTTGAACAGAAAAACGAGGCGCTGCAGACCTTCCTTTTTTTGATTGAGAAGTGTTTGAGCGCATGGAAGATCAGAACACGGATTCTCAAATAGATTTTGAGAAATATAGAAATGTCTATGTTGTTTTTCACATTAAGTATTCTTTAAAATTGTATCTCATTAATTTGTAGACAGGTACAGATTTAGTGAAAGACTCATGTCCAATCTCATGGTAACATGTCCAGCTGGTGAGACATCCAACTATCCGTTCATCCATTTATCCAATTAATCTCTTTCTCTCTCTCCTTCTTGATTAACCATTTTTGATTCTGTCTTCTGTCTTGATAACTCAGTCTCTCAAAATCCCTTTTACTTCTGTGCCTCTCTTTGAGGTTCATAAGAACACTTGAGAAGATCTAGTGTGTGAGCTATGAAGGTGCTCTTAACAACAAAGAGAGTGAAGGGGAAGCAAGGAGGAATCTGGAATGATTTCTCTCAGACCTTTTTATGTGCAAAGAGACAAATATATAAACCTACTCTCACAGATTTTCAGGCGCATATACAACACGTTTTTTATTGCCCCAGTGAGGCACTGCACTCAAAGAAATTCAAACACCAAGTCTGATGCCAAGTTGTATGTGACCTTGTGTTTTTTGTTTTTACTTCAATTTAAGCTTATGTTGTTTTTTGTAGCTGTAGAAATGTTGTAATGTATGTTGTAGAAAATAACAGAGCTTTTTAAAATGTATTATTATTATTATTATTATTATAAATAGTACAGACCGCAGACAAGCACATTTGACTGACTTTAAGATTCAGTTTGTTTTCAGCTAGTTTATGTACCATCATGTGTCCATCCATTTCTTAATAAAATATTTTCTGAAAACTCATTCATTGTTTGTTGAATTGAATTCAAACACCTTGGTGAAAATTACCATGCAGTTAAAAACATCACACAGGGTAGAGAGCTACAACTGGAAGCTAAACACCAAATCACACAGGAACACAAATCAAACCAATTACCAAACAAAGGACAGCACTCAAGAGTCAGCAGTTGCTGGGCAATAACGAGGCCCTTTTGGAAGAGGGAAAGGGGTAATTTCTATTTAAGAGAATTGAGATTTTATAATAATGTCAGGATGGAGGTATCGTTTGGAGCCTGTCATCTTAAATTTCTGCACCACACCACTGCATGGATATTTTGTCTCAGAAAGCTGGAACTTTCCTGTTAATGTTTATTTTTTGGCAATACAATTTCAATGTTTAAGTAATGGAGTACGGTACTTTAAAATATTTGACAGTTAGAGTACCTTAAAGAGACACAGGTTCTAAATGATTTTAGGGAAATGGTATAAATGCTTTTAATTAGCATGAATGCCTTAAAATTTATCATAGCATCCATAAAATAAATCTCTCTCTCTCTCTCTGTATAAATATGTATATATATATATATATATATATATATATATATATATATATGACATGATATTGTTTAATATTTTCAGCTTGTACTTCAATGTTTATATGAAACTGTATAAAAGTTAGAATCATCATGAAAGAGATTTAAGAAGCTTTCCCAAGTGCATTAAGTGTTATCTGATGGTGCACTCAGGACCAAGGCATTAAAATCATCACTCTTTATTGGCTGGCATTAAGTGCAGGAAGTTTTCATAGACTCATAGTGAGCTCCAAATGTAAGTAAAATGTCTTTATGAGGTTACTGAATATTATGAATATACTGTAAAGCTGAATATTCTATGTAGTTTTTATTTGACCTTAGCTCATGAAGATGAAGAGAAAGATTGTAAGATAACTAATATATAATTTTGAAACTAATTACTTCAAGTATTACAAAAGAAAATACTAATTAGTCACTTGTAATTACCAATTAATAGCCAATGATTAATCTTAGCCAAAATAATGAACCATTACACAACAACGGAAAAACGTAAGGTTTTGCAGAAAATGTGATATACAATAGAGCACCAAAATAATGAATGAAGACAACACTAAATAAAGCATGACATGACACAAGGGAATTGAAAACACACAGAACATGGAATGACATAACCCATGCTTTATTCATGTCTTCTTCCCCCTCAGAAAAGTTTAGACTTCTTTGAAATGTTTTTTTTTTTTTAAATGGATCATTGAAAATGGTTGAATTGTTAGGGCTTTGTTTTTCTTCATTTGTTAATAAGCCTTTATATCAGGAGTTGATGCATTTATTGACATATTTTGTTATTTATGATTTTGTGTTTTGTTGTAATACTTGAATCTGACTATTATAGTACCAAAAAAGACTGTGGTAGAATATGGGAGTATTCTGTTGCAACGAATGCAAACATTATGAGATCATGCAAGCTCCACTTACTCAGACGGTACGATGCAGCCTACTTTGTCCTTTTTTATAAGTGTGTTTAAATCTTTGTTCTCAGCAGTGTTGCCAAATTAGCAACTATGTCACTAGTTTTAGCGACATTTCAGACCGCCTAGCGACTTATTTTTTTTACTAGCGACAAATCTGGCCACTTTTCCTGCTGTTCCTGGTTTTCCTCCCTCACACAGCGTCTATCATCTTCACATACAATACAAAGTAACCCAAACTTTAACACTATAGAATACTTTTTTAGATATTAACTTCTTGAAATCAAAATTGATCTAAAGATGTGATTGGTTTAAAATAAAATAGCTCACCTTTCATGTTATTAACTTCATTCCATTCTCAATGCTTTTATTATTATTTAATTGTATTTAGCATTACATGTTTGTTTTATAATGCTATGTGTTAATTTAATGACATGAAACACGTGTACCATTTATGTTGGCATTGATAAAAACCCACTGGGGGGCAATGAATGTATGTCACGCACATCACATGTTATTTATGCAAATTAGATAAGGACATTTTGGTGACTTTTGGGCCAGCCAATAGCTAATTTTCTTACTAAGGAGATGGCAACAGTGGTACTCAGCCCAAGCTTACCAGAAGTTCATTGACATACCGTATACAAACATTGATCCCCTCCTCTGACAACTTATTCTGACATTCTTTGACTGCAAATTATGCTTACAAAACAAGTATATTACATTTACTGTAAGAGCAAACTTGTGAAATGACTGTGTGCAATGAATACATCAAAAGAAATTTCCCTTCCCAAGAGAAAAGTGTGAAAACATTGAATAGCATATATTTTTCCTAGCTACCTACTCCCATGTGGGTTGACATTGTCAAGGGTGTCAGTAAAGAAGAAACATGTTACCACATCCCATCTCTCTGCAAATAACAGGTGATATGAAGAAGATTAAAGATATCATTCATAGCTAAAGTAAGCGTGCTGACTGCTTATTGTCTGGTGTTTAGATTTTGCCACAGGGTAGAGAAATGACTTATGTGGAAAATCTGGAGTTCAAAAACACTTTAAGAAATCCACAGATTGGTTGTATTTGCGTATGTATAAAGACACATTTCAATCTTTGTTTTCTTTGTCTTTGTATGCAGGTGCTCTGAAGATCCAGATTCACTTTTTAAAAGTTTTTTTATTTGTTAGTGTAAAAACCAATCCTGTCTACTGCAGTAATTTGTCTGACATAGATTAAGCATCAAGTTCATTTGAAGGCTCTACTAAATACACAAGAACTGATTGAATTGTCTCAAAAGCAGGGGTCTGTGGTGTCAACCAAAAGATAGAATCTTGTACATTATTCAAAAACTATGTTGTCATTGTATATTCCAAAAATATTAAATTGTTCATGACTTACTATCAACCACTGCTGGGAGGGTTTATTCTGCAAAAAAGAGGATTTCTACAGGTCTTGCTCTTTGTGTGACTTTAACACAAAGCAAACATTAACTCAACAATGTCTCTTAATCTGTTACACCTGCTTCGCATCTCCTTGCCGGCCAGCCATCAATGAGTGACTGTTATTAAAGGACTATAGATTTCTGCATTAAATGTTGCTTGTCTATGTCATACCCCTGCAACCCATGGGATGAACAACAATAATACTTCTGTGACACTTAGACTACTGCGTTGCTAATATCTTCACTTTGGACAAATATCTGCATACTCTAACTTGACTTCTAGTTTCCCTATTACCTATGTACCGGATCAGTGAGAGATTTGGATCATGTCCATGCCATAACACAATCATTATGATAACCTTCAACTGTACTCTTGATTTTTCACAGCTAAAGTTTTCTAAACAAGCCACTTGCAGCCTGGGGAACGTCTCACCCTTTCTACTATTTAGTTTCTTATCTAACGCCTCCGCTCTTCTACATTGAGATGCTGTACACAGGAAGCAGTCCACTCAGTCTCTACCTACATCACGATGACCATGTCATCTCAAAAAATCTCCAAGCTGGTTACAGGTGGGGAAGGTTACACCTTCCACTGCTCTTAACTAAACGTGTGTTCACTACCACCTACAGGCTTAAGCTGAGTGCGGAGTACTGAAAAGAGGCCTAGCATGTGTCTTCGCGCTTGGGTGGATTCGATACTAGGATAATGCATGCACCTACCTGGATCCCCTTGTTGAAGACCTACTGGGACTCCTTCACACTCTTAAAACATACTTACCCTGCCTACCTGTGCTCCACCTCAAATAACGCCATCCTCGGGGACCCACTAATACCGATCACATCTCCACCTACCTGTAGGACTGTGAGGAGACTTATTAGAGTTTCCTCACAACGGTATCCAAAGAGAGTTTCACACACACTACCCACCTAGTCTCCTCTTCTGGCTCCATGTTAACGTGTTTGTCTCCCTATTATCACCCATGCTCCTCAGAGGTAGAAGGAAGCTTACATACGGTCTTCCCTATACGTAATGTGTTATAGTTTCAGTGCATGTGATAAGTGTTTAATAAACATACCTTTTAATTCAGTCCACCTCCTCATTACTTTGTCACCTAGTCTGTGACACTTATTTTATTGGTAGCTTACTCCACACTTCTTGTTATCCTGCTCTGCTTTCATTCCATGGGCCTTTGAGCATTGCTTTTCCATCATATATTCATTTTATTTTGCAGTTCAGAACATTCTCTGATTACAGATTGTCTGATGGTTGTTGCTGTTTGTTATGTTTCCAGTTATTTTAATTGCACAATTAGTCTATTGTTAACGAGAAACCAAAGAGTTAGTGATAATATTGAAAATGTAAGAGCAGATGGAATAACAAATTACACAAAAACGGTTACACAATACACAATATCTTTTTTAAAGAAATAGCGTTTATTTGATGAATTGATGTCAATCAATCAAGTTTAGCAGTTGCTTTCAAATCAGAATCACATAGTTCTAGTGTAGGTCAGGTAGAGTAAATAGGAATTCCCTCTGTGAGGTCCCTGGGAGCCTCACTGACTGAGGCAGGTGGTAGTCATGTCCCCGGCATAAAGGACATACAAACTTAATATCCATCGATGAAAAGTTCACCGGACAGCACCTGAAAAAAACAAAAGAAACTACCAAACAAAAAACAATGGTTAGAAAAATGTAACAGATAAGAAACAGGTGATCAGCATCAGCTGCAGAATGTGTTATAAATGATGGGGATAGGTTCGATAGGTACATTGAACCACATAGTTTTTTTTCAACAATTTGGATGTTTATAGTGCTCAGACACCAAATATATGCTTCTTGTAATCAAAGAGAGCAAGCTAGAATATATCGTGGTAGGAGATATGCTCAGGTAGGCTGGAACTAAGCCATTCATCACCTTAAAGGCAAGGAGCAGTATCTTATTGTGAATGCAATATTTTATAGGAAGCCAATGAAGAGAGCACAAAGCCGGTGTAATGTGTTCATATTTTTTTGTTCTTGAGAGAACTCTAGCTGGTGCATTCAGGACTACCTGTAATTTATGCTGGCTAACAGCGTTACAATGATCCATTCTGGAAGTCATGAAAGCTAACAAATACATTTTTCTGCATCTACAATAGACAGCATGTTCCGTACTTTGTGAGGCAGTCTTAGTAACATAAGAGATATGGTTCTTAAACGTTGTTCACTATCTATAACAACGCCAAGATTATTAACTGTAGAGGAGAATGTTACAGTTATACCTCATTACAAGAATGCCCATGAGGGGTGTACTCAAAACAAAAGTAAAGAAAAATGTAACTTGTTAGTGTTACAAGATTTCAAGTATGAATGGCGTAAATGTTTGTTATCTATTATTTCTGTCACTACTTATGTTGAAGAGCATTCAGAGACTTAAAAAGACAGATTAATAAAATAGTGGGCCAAATTACACATTTAGCCTTGTTTCTATAGATTAAATCTGAAATTATGTGTAAAGGCGCTACTAGCATTGGCCTGCATTGCTAACATCCCAGAACATGCCTCTTAAAATTAAGCTCAAGAAATTCTGCAAACAGCAAAAGGATTGTCATGGGAGTGTCATGAGCTGGGGCTGCATTAATAGTGCTAACACTGGAGAGCTACAACTCAATGTCTTAACTTGAATGAAAATATGTTCTGTGACCTAATAAAGCAAAGCTTGGTTCCCTCTTCAGAGACTGGGCCACAGGGTGGAAGTATTTCAAAATGATAATGACTACAAAAAACAACTCCAGTGTCGATCTTCCTTGCCAAAGAAGTTGAGAGTAAAGGTGATGTATATTTGTTAATCATACATCCAGACCTAAACCTTATTGAGCATCATTGGAATATCCTCAAATAGACAGTAATAATCAACAACAATCTGCTGGATTTCATGGTCAAGTAAACTCTATGCATAAGATCAGTGCTAGAAAATAATGGTAGCCATACAAAATATTGAGATCTTTGATTAAATTTCAACATTAGTTTTTAAATAGTGGGTTAGATAAATATTTACATAAGCAATGTTAGATATGCTGCACATTCACCACCTTAGATAGTATTAAAGTTTAACTTTAGTGTTTTTACATAAAATGTTTAATGATGTTTAATGATCTATGGAACAAATTAACATATTAAATCTTACCTTTAATACTTAAGATATTCTCAGTCTCAGTTAATGTTGTTCTTGATATTATAACTGGGGGATAAATACTTTGATCTGTTAGAAGGTAGACTAGGCACCTGCTAAAGCATTTTACTGGGGTTGAAACACCAGATAACGAATCAATCAAAAACAGTCAGTGCAAATCGAAAAAAACTAAAACATTTTTTAGTAACTGTATTTCTTAACATTTGGGGAATGGTTGCTTGTACATGCGAAAAAAGTCTAAGTACACCATAAGCAGCAATTAGATGTGGTATCTCGAGATTGAATCGAACTGTAAGTAAAATTTTCCCACACGAAATGAATGAGTAAAGCCATTCAGAATCAGATTATTTAAAAACAAAAGTAATACAACAATACAATCTTTATGACAAAATATCTCTCTTTTTAAAATATGATTTACCTCACCACATAAAATTCTGTTTAAAGAACAACTTTGTTTTGCAAGATGTCTGCACTTGTTGAAGTGTTTGCTTTCTAGCTGGGAGACACATCTGTTCCCACATCACAAGGTCACCATGTGCCTTCATTTGCATAGAACAAAATCGTTTCTGAAGGAGAAAATCTGATTTGAGCAGAGCTTAACAAACACAAAATGTTTAGTGTTTGAAAATGCCTGATATAGCACATTGCTTTATGTATAATAAGAAAACAATAGATTTGATGCATTTATTCATTATGAAAAATAAAACACACCATGGAAAACTCTCATTCCTACAGATGATTGATGCTATCTAGAATCTGTTGATTTGTTTGTGTTCATGCACTCATTTAATGTGTGCAACACTTATTTTGTAAGCTTCCTATTACTTCATACAATATTTCCAATACTTCATTAAAATTGTACCACCATGTGTGGCCAGATGTGTTGATGTATATATTTATGCACAAATATACATATACTATGCATTTCATAAAATCAAATTCAGATAGTAAATACAGCCTTTTCTAGCCTATTCTGAGATTTCCTCACATCACCTTAATAACATGCACAGTAAGAACACTGCCAAACACAAAGAGACAGCTCCAGAGGCAAAATGAATTTCTATCACTCTCCTTTGCTTGTTTGTCTGTATCGTCTTTTATCACAGCACTCTGCTCTTTGACTCCAGCAAGATGACCGTCACTATGAGGCTGGTGCTGTGGACATGACCTCATCAGTAAAGTCAAACTGCCAATTTGAATGTGTTTTGTTAGCTTTGCGGAAGTGGAGGCATTCCTTCTTACAATATGTATAAAAAGATTTTTGTGTGAATAGCTCTGAAAAATAGTGTATTCAACAGAACAAAAATCTACTACAGAGGGGAATAAATCATTCATTAATGATAGAAAACAGTTTTGAATAGGTAGAATTCCAAGAAGAGAGACCAATACAGAAAGGGCCTGGAATCAGGGTTCCTACCTTTGGGTGGGTTCGACCAATGAGGGGCTGCTGGGCCTGCACTATTATCGTAGCTTTTGATCTCAGCAAAGGAATGGTTTTCTCTCCCAAGGGGAGGCCTTTAATGATTTCTAGCATTCATTAAGGTTGTGTAGCTTGTATCAAAACATCGTTGAGTGCAGTTGTGGTCTGGTGGATAAGGATCGCCGGTTTGATCCCACTGCTGTGTGTACCCTGGGATGGGTTAAATACAGAGCACAAATTCTGGGTGTGGGTCACTAGGCAACTGGTCACTAATATCTAGGCAACTGGTCACTTTCACTTCACTTTCTATTTCACTTTTCACTTCATATGATTATGAATGTCTCAATGTTACCGCTATTCCTGAAATCACACAATGTAGTTTTAGTCCTTTAGGTTTCCACTCCATTAACACGTCCTTCCCTTCCACGTCATTTCCGTTTCTCCTTTTCTTCTATACCAAGCACACACACATCACTCGCCTATACATAAACTCAATCTTATGGGAAACACTTCTATCTATATTACTGATATTAATTATAATGACTACATTTCTCATCACAAACTTCAGGGAGTTTCCTCAAATATAGTAGGGATGTCACCCAGGCATACCTGGCCAAAATGTACCCACTCCTGATAATTTCTGTTTTAATTGATTCCACATGTCTCCTATCTGCAATTAGCCAGTGTGCTATGAGTGTTCTGGTGCAGAATGGCAGCTATCCCATCACCCAGGTGGATGCTGCGCACCGGGGGTGAATTCAGAGACTGCCCCCGTCAAGTTGTAAAGCCCTTTGAATGTTTAGAAATGCACAACATATAAGGTATAAATGCTATAATAACCAAACTGAGTGTAATTTCTCAAAGCATAATAATTATTCTACATTTAAGGAGTATATCATTGTAACAGTATAGCATTGTTGATGCATACATTTTAACAAACTTTTATCAACAATAGAACAAGATCAGCACTCTACAAATACTCCCATTCAAATTCTTTCCATAGTAATGTCTTTTCCCATAAGTTAGAGATTTAATTATAGGTTTAAGTTCACATTGAAATATTTATCTCCAGATCACAGGTCAAACTGCATAAATCTGTTTGGTCAAAAAAAGTATAAAGGATTTTGGTACACATTTTGAACACATAACTTACTTTTAAGGAAATGCAGATTGTTGTTATCTCTCTAGTAATGATATTGGAAAGTTGACAATTTTGATTACCAATTGGACATATACTTTCTTCGAGTAATTGTCCAAGCAAAGATTAAACATAGAAAACACAGTTCAATAGATTTGATTGTTTCCTTTGTTTCCACTGTTAAATATAGATAAATATCTAAAAATGTATTGTTATGTTATTGTGCCACTTGCTCAAGATATTGTGATGAACAGTGTAGTAGTGAGTAGCTTAATAACAATGTTCTAGACTTACAACGAAGTAAACCTGTGAAAGAGTTCAAGTGCTTTATGAGGAAAATATCCTGAAGCAAGTCAAAACAGAGTTCAAAGCCACAGCTGTGGTCTAACGCTGTGTCAAGGAGTTTAGATTATATTATTTCATCAAAGCTCTAAGGTTTAAGAGCCCTTCAGATGCCCTATTTAAAAGAGTGACAAGATCTGTTATTAGTGCACAACCTAATCCTCACAGCTCAGGGAGAAAGTCTCTGGGAGTAGAAAAATCACACATCTTTTAGAAATATCTTAAGGCTCATTATCTTGAAGTATCACTGGGACTTCAAGTCAGGATGAGATGGAATTCAAATACTTGTGAGGTCTTGAGCTACTGAGATTCTGAAATACACATTTACCAATTTTCTTTCGCTCTCAAAACACATACACACACAAACACGCACATGCACGCACAGACCTAAAAAGTTCCAGCATGCATTCTATTCTTTTTTCTTTTTATGTTCTATTCTTTAAGGTTGTCTTTATTTTAGGAAATAAAAAAACATGGATATTGTCATGTCTCTTAATCCCCATATATAAGTAATGTTTTCATTTGTCACCTTTAGGGTAATCATGATCCTTAATTCATCCGTCTATCATCTTTTTTACATAAATACTCTTTAAACAATTATTTTTACCTAATTAACTTATACGTATAAGTCTTTGGACTTGTGGTGGAAACCGGAGCACCTGGAATAAACCCACGCAATCATGGGGAGAACATGCAAACTCCACACAGAAGTGCCAAGAGACCCAGCCAAGGCTCGAACCAGCGAACTTCTTGCTGTGAGCCGTGCTACCCACTGCGCCACCGTGACGCCCGATCCTTAATCCTTATATCTAATTATTCATAGCAGGTTGGATTCCAGGGACATGCCCCTAAAACACAAAACATTTGACAAAATATATTTGTTTTGTTTTGTTACTGTGCTTCAGTACCCTTACAGATACAGAAGCAAAACACTACACCACCATTCTTTACGCACAAAAATTCATGGCATATTTTTTTATTTTTTATAATAAATTTAAATGTAACAGGATATTTTAAAGTTCATTCACATGACTTGTGCAGTAAATAAGGGTGTGCATGGCAGAGTAAAATGATGCGAGGTACTAGTGTAATGCATGTGAAGTCTGTTTTGCTTTTGACCTAAAATTTTGGTTTTCCAAAAAAAACATTGTTGATTTACACCCACAATTGTTTAATTTTTTTTATGTGGGCTCTGCTGAGATGGCTGAAAAGCAGCGCCTGACATGTGTACCTTTTTGAATTAAGTTTTGCTTCATTAATAGCATGAGTGCTATGGGAGGGCTGTGCACAGGGAGAGCTATTGTTTAAAAAAAAATTGGATGAATGGTCTGGTTGCATGCTAATTAGTCTGCTTTTACCATCAATTGCAGTGCGGATGAAACAACAGTAGCATTATATGTTGTAATTTTCTCGTGAAACAATCAGTTGTAAGGGGATTTGTGAGATGCAAATTCATAATGGGCCACTCACAGTGGTGTCCAAAAAACTTGGGCAGGTGAAATGAAATGACAAAACACAATTAAAAACAATCAAGTCAGAAACAATCGGTGAGCCATGGAGTCAGATACATCACGTCAGACAGCAAACAAAGTTGTTTTTGTTTATGAAAGAGAAGCATTTAATGATAAAGTAGACAGCTATTTGTGACATCTGTGGTTTGACAAACTACTGTGTAAATAGAGAGGTTTTGAAATAATATTTTTATAATTGATGTTGGAGGGTTGCTTTTTTGATTCGACACATTGCTGTATTAACCATCTGGCTTATGTTATACAAAAAGCCAATCAAACCCATAGCATGCTAAAACTCGTATGCTGAGTTTTCTAGTTACCATGGCAATAAAAAGTAAAAAATGTGGCAGAAAACTGCTGCTCTCCCAAATGATTAAACACAATACAACAATTTTGCATCTGTAAAAATGATTCTTCCACTTGATTTATATAAAGCAAACAACAAACATATAGTAACAAAGTGTAATTTTCTGAAAAGATTAGGATTGTAGTTGAAATTGTTTTTGTTGTAGCATATGTGTAAGTTTTAATATGGATGTAAATATATTATAAAGAATGCCTTTGGTAGTGAACACCCCTTCCCACCACGGCTGGGACTGGGCACTTACCCAGAATGCTCTCTCTCTCTCTCTCTCTCTCTCTCTCTCTCTCTCTCTCTCTCTCTCTCTCTCTCTCTCTCTCTAGAAGCATATGCTAGAAGCTTATCTCAGGTGGGTCATATATTGAGAAATAAAGCATTGACTCATCGCTAACACCAGGAATTAGCTACAATGAAGAAAAAAAGCTATATTGAAATGCTATTAGCATACTACGGTAATCCTTTTCAGTCTTTCATTGGCAGTAAATAATAATGTAGAGGTAAGATGAAAGTAGGCTGATCCTGACAAATGTGTTGTTGTTGTTGTTTTTTTAATTATTATTACATTTATAATGTAATTGTTGTAATGCACTTATAAAGAATGTATTATACTGTCTGACTCACTCTTTCATACTATGAGCCTAATTTCCATTCGGAGAACTACTTTTAGTTTATTTATTTACTTTTTTTGCAACATAAAACATGTAATATTTATTTTGAAAGCTGAGACCTTGTCAAAGTTCCTCATGACTCACGCCTGGTATAAAATAATTTTAGTCTAAAATAATTGCATGAAATCCATTTTTTTTCCCACAGTTTTAGCAGCTTTATACAAAGATGTATAAAAGCTCGATTTAGTTTGTGTTTCATACAGAAGTGTGTGATTTATGATCTGTTTCAATATAGAGTATATGAGCCTGTCACACAAACTCATTATAGTCTGAAGTGTTTCTGTTCAGTTCAGCAGAGCAAAAAATAGTATTTGCAACAAAGTTAAAATTTGTGTAAGCTGTTTTTCTGCACATGGGTGTTTTTGCAAGCATAGTCTTGCTGTAGCTATTAAAATGTTGTTTCGAGTTCTATGTTGTGAAGTCAGCCTTGCCTTAAAAGTATTTCTTTTGCAAACACATACACTACTAATTTCCTTCATACATAGTTAAATTATATTAATGCAGAATGAAAGCAGTTAAAATGCAAATTTATGGAAACAGTGTTCTAAAATGAGCACATGGGTTGACACTAACATGGGTGTTATAATGACAACACCTATAAAGTCCCGTAGGCGACATGCTATTCACGTATCAGGCACCCTTAACTTCATCATAATTTCTGAGATACAGCAGTTATTTGCAGACTTTAAAATAACCCTTTACTTTCTCTTTCACCTCTATACATTATTTCCAAGAAGTTCAACATTTGATTTTACTGTTATATATGATAAACACATGCTTTTGACTTTTCTAATGTAGAAAATTCTAATTGGCAGAAATTCGTACTTTTGTAAAAAGTGAGTTTTTGAGGAATCTGTCAGGATCTCTCGTCACTATTTTTAAGAGATGACAAATAAAAGGTTACTATATGCACTGGAACCACATAAAATATTAGCCATTGGTGTCGGTTTATTGCTGGATTTCATTGCATTGTATGAATGGATGTTAATTAAAGAAGGATGAAATGCGCTATTTACTATTTACTGTTATTTATATATTAACACATATTCATTGGTCTCTTTCTTAACCATACAAGTCTTTTTTTGCACTTTCTGGTTTTAATGGAAAAGTGAACATATTCCTCTCCAGCTCTCCATTATTTCGAGATTGACTGACTTCTCCACATTTTGGTAAATACACAAGACTCTACCTGTGAGTTTTCCCATCAGTGAGTGGTTTCACGAATATGTTAAAACTTCACAAATAACCACAAGATTGAGGTCTACCAGTACAAACAGCCAGACAGTGATCTATAAGGATGTCTATAACATACGGATACAAAACTTGAAGCAATGGACTAACAAAGCTCCAGTCAATCTCCACAATGCTTATGGCTTCAGAGGGAAAGCTAAAGCACTCAATGTTCTGCATACACAACAAACACACTGGAAGTATTTTCCACCTTTATATTGTTTTACCTACGTAGAAACTTTCTTATGATGGTGTTAGTAGATGCTTACAACACACAGATGCCTCTGTTTTTTCTGCATTTTAGAATATGACAGCATAAGAAGCAAAGTTACATTGTAAGTATGTGTCCAACACATACATTTTCAACTAGAAAAAAGCCTTCTACATTTCAAACTGTGTGAAAGTTTAGTTGATAGATGAAACTAGTAATTGCCTGGGTTACTAAGTTTGACATGTTTTGGCTTTCTTTGAATCTGCATGACATATATCCAGTAATAGCTCCAGAAAGTCATTATTTTACCATATGGGCAATAGTCAATCATTTTCAAGCTAGTTTCGACAAGTGGATTATCCAAAGGTGCAAGTGAGGACAAAAATGGTAGAAAGCAAAGATAAGTGTCAGCATGTCCCAGCGCCTAGGAGATCAGCTGAGGAACTCCCAACAGTTCACTGTACAAACTCATTAGTGCAGTGAAACTCTCTAAAAGTGCTAAATTCAGCACTTTCCAGATTCTTCTGTTCTCTTCAGCCTATACCTGTTTTGGCCAGCACTTATAATCAGATAATTAATAAGTGATATTTCTCAGAAATTGATTCTGAATGTTGTTTTCAGTAAACGTCTAAGAACAAAGAGCAATTGACTACAAAAACAAAAATGCTGAGAATGAACATTTAAAATGTGAAGTTCCTTGAATCTGCTCTTTTGAGTAACTATTGTTTGTCACATGAACATAAATATCATAAAAAGTACAGTGCATAGCAATCAGCTGTGCAGTACAAACACCTTCTGGATTCAACTCTGTAAAATTAGTTATGGAAATAAAAATAAAAATGCCTATTCAAGAAGGCTGTGTTTATAGTCACTTGAATTTCCCCAGATTGATTAAATAATGTTCTAAGAAGATTTATGTCTGGTGGACAAAAATGGATATTAAAAAGAGCACATAACATGTTTCAAAAGCACAGTTCTTTGCCTTCACCCATAACTAAAATGCATGAGTACCTTTCAATTATAAACAAATTTTAATTATTATTTTGTCCCCTTCAGCCCTAACCCTCATTAATGATCAGTCTGCCTCGACTCCACATCTTTTCAGTATAATAGATATTAGTAACTTAATACGGGAGAAACCTTGATAGTTAAAGGGCAAACTCTATAGGAAGGGTCAACACTTAGTGAGAGGCGTTGATGGCAGGAAGACACATTAAGAGATTTACAGTTCAGCTCAGAGGCATTTATTGCCTCAGTCAACATAATTGGTTTCCACTCCGGAAATAAATAAATTATTAACAACTATTTTCTTCCTCTATAACAATCATTCAAAGTAATGACAGATAAACAATATAAATGAATCCATTTAATTGCACAATGAAAATATTATTATTATAAAATTGGAGCAACTCAGAAATTCCTGCTTTGGCAGGAAAGCTTGTAAAATCAAACAAGTTTAGAAGGAGGAGCTTTTATTAGATTATTTGAAGATTTTTTATTTGTTTTTGCTCCTTAAAGTGACACTCCAGTCACTGAGAACTAATCTATTCTCATCCCAATCTCTCAGAAGCAAAGCCTCAATCAACCAGGGACTCTCCTTAACTTTCCACTTTTGAACCAGCTCTTCTAATTAAGTTTTGAGGCCATTAACAACATCAAAGCAAGAATCTGGAAATTAATTAGGCTGCTCTCTTACTCTTAGAACACATTCTCTTTATGAAACTTGTTAGCATGTGGAATCAAGATGCACCTACTTTTAGCCAGCATAACCAAGTGGGGTAAATGACACAATGAGTTGCCAGTGTGCAGCACGGTGTATCATTATCATTGATGGTATCTGCATCACACACACTCATAAATAATACGAATAATAATAAACCTCTCTTGTTCTGTGTTTACTAGTTAACTTTTATGTCCTTTTTAAGTACAATCTAATAATAATAGGTGATGCACATGTATAGTACAGTGTCCCTATCCTGTCACTCCACTGGGAAGCTTGGGATTCATACTTCCCACAGTAACCTTGTTATCCCTTGAGGTTTCCCCTCCACTGTAACTGTAAACAGTGACACACATCAAAAAATGGTAGAGGTCTGGAGTAAAACAGAGACACGTGAATGAGGGAATAGCTACATTTGAAAGCTATTATTTATGTTTGTGGCTACATGGTAAATTGTACATACATCTTCTTTCTAGACTGATGGGCTGCTCACAATATGAACATAAATTGTAATCACTTTAAAATAATCACAAGTAAGGATGCGAAACAGGACGTATGGGGGGTGGCAGGATGCGAAAGTAGCCGTTCAGGGGGACACTGTAACATATCATCACTCGAGTTGGGATCCATTTGCAGGCTTTTATTAACAACGTAGTCAATGAACAGGCGGGTAGTCAGGGCAGGCAGCAAAGATCGTAATCGGAAGACAGGCAGGGTCACAACAGGCAGACTTATAGACAGGGTAAACGCTCAGAGTTGCAGCACAGAGACAAACAAGGCTTCGCCCCGAGCAAAGGGAATCAGTCTGTTAAATACTGGTGTAATGTTCCTCAGCTGGATGTGTAATCATGGCGGACCTGGGGTGTAATGTTCTTCAGCTGGGTGTGTAATCACGATGCCCCTGGGGTGTCTGGGAAATGTAGTGTGGTGCAGGTGGAGGAGCAGGAGTTAGTGCAACGAGGGTGCCCTCTGCTGGTTAGAGGAGGGAGTGACAAGGTTAGCCTCTGTGACAGACACGATGTGATTCTGGATCACACACCAACGTTCTCCCTGAGTCAAATGTGACCTATTGCATCAAGTTACACAACTATTGGAGAATTGAGAGCATTAGCCCACTAGAATCCCAGTTGTAAGCAAGATTGAACTTTTAGCACTTCTGTGTTGATGTTATGTAGATTTGAGTGAAAATTGATGCCATTTGAATTATATGTATTGTTTAGAGTGTTTTTAAAAAGATGCTGCCTTGCTGGCAGGAATTTCCGGACCCTGCAGAGACTATCCAATCTCTAAAAAGCCAGTGGCTCTGTCCAATCAGTAATTTTAAGAAAAGCTTACTTAACTGAACTCACCTGATTGTCGAGGATTCTTATGCAACTAAGTCTTCTGTCACCAAGTGATGCTTAAGGAGATATAGAAACATGGGCGAGAAAAGCAGCAACGTAACTCAACCATACATGTACAAACCTCTGCAGCTCATTAGGTACCAGTAGACGTTGGTGCTGACATGTACATCCAGAAAAAGAGCAAGGTGTTGGTTTTTTTGGGACATTGCTTCAACTCCTAATTTAACTCGCGCGAACAGATAACTGCGGACGTTACAATCTTGTAAACTGAAACTGAAGTTTGGTAAGTCAATAACTATTCAAGGGTGGGGAAATCGCTTTGTGATGCAATATTATGAGCAGTTCAAAACAGCTTGTGACTTTTGCAGAAGATACAATGAAATTAAATCAACCTACTATAGTCCATAAGCCTTCCAAAAGTTATGTTTCTATAATAGCGACCCTTTAAAATCTTTTATACCATCGATCCTTGTCTCATTGGATTCTGGTTCCCCAATACCTTGTCTTGTACTGAGTGTTTTTTTTTTGTTTTTGTTTTGTTTTTCTGGTTCATTGCACTAAATTGCTCACTAAACTTACTGTAAATCTTTGTATTTGGGTCCTTTGTGACAAGACTATATAATTATTTAATCGGATATTCAGTAATTTAATAACTAATCTGAGTGATTATTTGAA
Source organism: Danionella dracula (assembly GCA_900490495.1). Classification (NCBI taxonomy): domain Eukaryota; kingdom Metazoa; phylum Chordata; class Actinopteri; order Cypriniformes; family Danionidae; genus Danionella; species Danionella dracula. The sequence continues at coordinate 2,821,928 of UELW01000578.1, forward strand.
TTGATAGACTACTTCTGTAAATAAAACTAAACATATAGTCTTTTAATTGGTTGATATTTTTGAAAGTGTAGCTACATTTATAGCCTCATGTTTCAGTGTTTGATTCGGTCAAATCAACAACTCGGTTACAAAATAAATACATTCATTTAAAATAAATGAACATTTGTGTTTTATGTTGTAATTTATATTTTTGGTATTGCTGTTTGAAATGTTGTTGGCTCTTTTTCTTGTTGGTATTTTACTTGTTAATGAATCCTAGTGTGACATTCTTCCAATGTAAAAGTACAAAAAAATCAGATTTCTAACATACTATTGTTTGATGGTTAAACTATGTCTAATGACACATACTAATTTCATGAACATATCTGTTGAAGTTTGATGAAGAAAAGGTGTTTAGCAGTAACTGTTTAAGATATTTTTGAGTGCCGTATCTTATATTACTAATAATGTGACTTTCCTGTTGAGTCTTGTTCAATGGCCAAATCTCTGTCCAAAAAAAAGGTTTGTTGCATTAAAGGAATTGTGAGCTTCTTGTTAAGTTTAATGTCAAAGAAAGATTGACTTGATGAGCTTCCTGCAATCATTTGGTATACTTCATTAAACAACACTATCGGACTCACTCTTGTGAAGTCACTTCAAAGGATTTGTAGCCATATACTCTCTCTAATGAAGTGCTGCCACATAGCAACGCTCAGCAAAGACACCTGATCATAAATGGGAAGAGAACTGAATTAATTAGGCACACACTTGAACAGTATGTAACAGTTTTTCATGTCTGTGTAACAGAAACTCATCAGACAAATCTGCATTTTAAGATACATATAAAACTATATGTTTTAAAATATCGCTTTCTGAGCTATGATGGGTACTATTTTTTGTTTTAGTTTTTCCTTTAAACTTTTTGCTCAAATTAATTACATTTCAATCTGATTAAATGTTTTGTCAAAATGTTTTGATTCATTATTTTCCTGAAATACTTTCAGGGGTTTTCTCCTACTTTATAAAACATGCTTGTCTAATGGATATATATAATTCAAGACAGACCGACTGTGACTTTGGTGACTGAGTTTTTCAAAACCATGGAGCACCCATCTGTCCATAGAGTGTTTACAACACTATTTTCCTTGATCACACCCTTACAGTGTTAAAAGAAACACTCAAGTATCCCATAAAAAGTTGAATGCTGCAGCTAAAAGATGAGGTGTAACTGAGTGTAAACATCAAACACATCTCCAATAGTTAGCCAATAGCCAATAGTTCCAGAAACATCATTTGTAAGAAAACTTCTTTGTTGTCTATAGAGCCAGCAATTAAGCAACACAAAACCTAAACAAAAACAAACCTGTAAACAGCTGACAAACATTAAATGAACACTTCACCCCAACAATGTTTGTGACTTTGATGTCAGCCGAGCTAACCGTTCTTGAATTTGGGAAATTGAACACACAATTTGTTGTTTGTAGTTGTGGACGCATGTCAGACTGTAGGTAAATAAAGTACTTCTTTTTTAAATAAAACAATTTTATTATTTATGTGTACCACTCATTCTGAAAGGCTGGCAGCCGACTCTGAGCTTCCCTGGAATACTTAATTCAAATGTAAAACATAAAAACTGTTTAGTCAATATTAAAAGAATGGAAGCCAATTCAGCAAACAACAGCTCAGCAAGACACTTCAAGAGATAATTCCTGTAAAAACAAAATAGCGGTGATGACTAAACAAGGGCAAAAACAAACATCCTTAAATTCAAAACTAAAGATAAAGCTTATTATCACATTTCCTGCTGCAAATTTTTTTATGTAACCCTTTGTTGTTCGAGTCCGTGGGTGAGATTTCAGTTCTCATCAAAGAAAAATGATACAAGAAACTAATATTTGAAACTGAGATTAAATGGAGATTAAATATTAAAACACACACACACACAACCTTATATATATATATATATATATATATATATATATATATATATATATATATATATATATATATATATATATATATATATATATATATATATATATATATATATATATATATATATATATATTTGGTATTTCTCTCTTTGTAAAGTATTTAACCCTTGAGTGGTGGTATATATATATATATATATATATATATATATATATATATATATATATATATATATATATATATATATATATATATATATATATATATATATATATATATATACCACCACTCAAGGGTTAAATACTTTACAAAGAGAGAAATACCAAATAATTGATTGGTGCTATTTGAATTTGCTGTCAGACCTTTGGAACAAGATAATGCTTTGTTTAGCTTAGATAAATTAATTATGTGGTTGTATTGTTTCTTGCTGTTCAAAGCTCAAAATATGCTGCAGGCAACAATATAAATGAAAATTAAATAATAAGAAGCAAAGAAGCATTTGTTTTCCCAGACCTATCAAATAATAAACAAGAACATGGTTTCTTACAAGCTATTGATTGCAGCAACAGTTGCACTTTGCATGTTCCGTACAAATTATAGTGTAGAAGTTTAAAATGAAAAACTTTTGAAAATTACTAACAGTTTAATTTTAAGGCATTTAAAAAGGTAGAAACCTAGCAGTCATTGATTAAACTAATTCTTCTACTCTCCTGACAAATGCCATCTCCACATGTCTAGCCAAAGCCTCCCCAGGAGATCAGGGTTAAACACAACTCTATTACTCGGTCCTAGGCAGGAGCCATGGATCTGGAGCACATCAATCAAGCCGTCTTAGGCTCTTTAAAAATGTACTGGCCTCTCCTTGGCTTCAGTCTCCACACTCGAGGAGGTCGGCTGTTGTTCAAACATCAATCGCTCAGAGCTGTCAGCTGGGTCACTCTACCTCGTCTGAGCCACGTAGAGAGAAGATGAGGGAAACCGCGACTGATGAAGAGCTGTTTGATGGCATGCAGGGCACAGGGATGATGAAAGGTTGCTGTTCACTGAAGGGGGTGACTTTTCTGTTCTCTGGGACTTGGTAAAATTTGGTTCAGAAAGGTTTTTTTGGAAATAGCTTGAATGTTAAAAAATGGTGAAAACTTATTTACAGTTACTAAAATTTTTAACACAGATATTATTCAAGACCAGTAAAACATCCAAGTAAAAAAGTTAAAACCTAAATTGAATCTAGAATAATTTACTCTGTTCCAAGTTGTTTGTCCTTCTATGTGTTGTTAAATTAACACATAGGGTCTCAACTTGATACAAAATAAAAGATGGGAGTTTTATAAGTGAAATAAAAATGATGACAGAGAGCCTCTTAATTATTTTAACTCAGTTTGAGCTTCATTTGGTCCTATTCTGGATGGATTTATCCTTGATATTTTACTGTGAACAAAGTGAAAATAATTAACTTTTTTACAATTTTGTAGAAATGTAGTAAATAATCATATTTAGACATATTATTAGTGTAATTATATACATATATGTATATACATATAGCTCACCCAATATGTTCCTTTTGAACTAACCATGAGAAGCCTGCTCTAACATAAACAGGATACACAAACTCATAGCCCTTTGTGGACCACAGAAGTTGTTTAACCCTTATAAAAGCATCTGTTTTTGGACAAATATTCTAAAGTATAAGTTATTTGATATGTTGGTAAAAATTTGAGAGGTAAAAATATATCAGACGGTTATAAACAAGTTTTATTATTTTTCTGTTAGTTTAACATAATCTATGGTTGTCGTTGTTAAATGAGAGGCCAAGGAGTGGAAGCTTGGGTTCACACACAATAGTCATCAGTTTTTATGAAAATTTCACACACAAGTAAACTCGCAGGTTACAAGCATCCAAGTAAATGTGTCCTATGAATACAAACTTTCTCTGTTTCATATTTAGCATATTACATATTTTAATAGAAGGCAACTTGAGACAGTTTAGGTTAAACTCATCTAACCTTTTTCCTTTATTTTATTGAACTTTAAAAATAGACAGGCATAATATTTTTGAGTGAGCATATCAGAAATAAACTGATTTTTACATTGACAGCATTTTTTTTTTTAATAACTGTATCATTTAACGTGTGACACTTAAACATTTATTTCAAATCCCTTTGTATAAAAGTGTAATCATTATCTTAAATAAAACCTATCAATAGGTGAAAAGTGTAAATGTGTAATGCAGATAGTCCTAATGCTCTCAGAATCAAATTAAGATGGTATCTGCATCCTTTCTTTAGTCAGGGGATTAAAAAAACATGCTCATATCGTAAAACTGACTCTTATACATCCTATATGTGAAACAAACATTAAAACTGTGCAGCTTTTAGAGTTATCACAGCCGCCAATGCACTTTTGTTTAGTTAATAGGTTTCAATTAGGCTGGTGGAGTAGTCTGTTTGGAGATAAGATGTCTCCAGAGTCTGGTGGTGGGGGCTTCAGTGTGACTTTTAATGAATGGATGGAGCCTCTGTTGATGTGCAATGATCATTAAATAGCTGATAATTACAAAGAGTATCTGTGCTCTGTGTGGTAGGATGTGTGTGTTTGTTATATCCTGGTGTGAGTTATTGTTATACTTCTGCATTGAGGAATTTAAATGGTCTGCAGTTTTGCATCCTCAAGATGTTTTTTTTTTTTTTTCAAAATCAGCATATCTATTTCCTAATTTGCCCCCATTGCTGTCTTTACTGTCATTCCTGTATGGCAGCTTATTTGTACAACTCAACAAGTCACCCAGATTACATTCACTACCTAATGGGCTCATCCAAAAAATAAATAAGTACTGCAAATGCACAGCAAAAAAAAAAAAAACTGATAAACATGTTGTCAAAGTTATGTTATGTAAGACTTTTATGTTGTATTTTATAATTTATTTAATTATAATATTAATTACATAAAGAAACATTTACGGTTGGGGAATTTTAAAGTTGATTTAAAATGTAAGGCAATACACAATTACAGACAATTGTCTTCTTTTTTTTTTAAACGTAAAAGAGCTCTACTTGAAAATAATATTTCATGCCGTGGGTAATATAGCTTTATGTCTGAGAAACCTCCAGTTTGAGCTTTATTTGTGAAAAGTATTTGCATGTCATGTTGTCATCTTAAAAAAAAATAGTTTTTTTCGAAAAGTGATGTAGGACTGTACAAAACATGCTAAGCTCCTCCCACTGCCCGTGCAAGATTACCTGGGAAGATGTTGCCCAAAACATAGTTCATAGTAATTGTGATTCGGTCGAATCAAACTTGAGGAACTGTTTTTTTTTTTTGTTTTTTTTTGTTGGGATTTGCATCTATATTCTCTTCCAAGAGAAGGGAGCAATATTAAGCTTCATCTTTTCACCTGTACCTCAGGAGTACAACACCAACCTTTTCTTGTGTTTCTGCCATTGTCATGAAGACTACTTCGTGAATATATGAATAGATGAGTTACCACTTTATTTGGGCCAGCATCTTCCTCCCAATCAAAACCACTAAGTATGATGATAATAGTTGATTAATTATTTCTGAAGCGCTAGCCACTGTGTCCAATAGCTACAGAATAGACCATCACTCGCTTATTATAACAAAATTAACCCTTTTAGTCCTATAATATCAGTCGACAAAGCCATTTTTCAGCTTTCAGAATTTGCAGATTTGTTTTCAGTACGGAAATAACCAGAGCAACGGTAGTTTGAAGTGCACATATCACTATTCTGTCACTGACGACGGCTCAGTTTTAAGAAGGTTAAAGTGTTTTTGACCTTGCATTTGATGTCATACATTTGTTTGAGACACCAAAACATTAATAATCAACACTTCAGAAACACGATACACTCTTTTTATAATATAATATATAAATCATACACTGAATTTTCATCTAAGCTCTGATCCAGAGTGCTGTGCTAGACATATTTAAAAGTGGTGGCTGACATGAAAAATACAATAATGTAATGTGTTGAAGGCTTGCAGCCATCTACAATTAGACAGGTAAATGGGGCATGAAATGGAGGAGAGAAGTAAGAAAGATCAAGAGAGTTAGACTGAACTACGGGTAAACTAATGAAGAAAAGTGACACTTTCTAAAGGCTGGTAATAAACATGTGATAAAGGTATAAATCAAACAGACTCGATAGAACATTAGAAATGATGATGGACCCAACAATGACAGCGACAAAATACAGAGAGCCTCTGAAATTATTCATCCTTTGTCACTATGTTGAGAAACACCAAGATTGCCATGTAAGGTTTTGTTTTAACACCTCAAAAGACTGAGAAGATTTGACAGAAAGCTTTGAACCTGGTAGACATCAAAAATTCTCTTTCTCGAACACTATTAGCCACCATATGAAAACTTAGGGTTTTTTTTAAGTTTGTCCCCATCATATTTGTCCTTTGCTGTACAGTGACGTGTTTGGAATGAACTGTTGGGACTTTGAAATGACTTCTCAACCTTGTCAATTCAGAGATGTTTTTACCCTCAAATGGAAAGGAAGAAAATGTTGTCGTTTGCCCTTTTCAAGTGAACCAATATTCTGCTATTTCTTGACGTTGTCAAACAAGTAATGCATGAGAAGATACATTGTGCGAGATTAAAATCACACTTTGACGAACAACACATAAAAGTCAAAAGGGCCATAAGCAGGCTGTAAGAATCGAAATGAGAATTACAAGTAAAATCTGTTTTTATTATTAGAATTAAAAATTTATTTAAAATAATAAAGCATATCTTTAAAAGTATGCTTTGTATTAAAAAACAATTGGATGCATACTATTTCTTCAGTTTACAGGAGTCACTGGTGAGTGAAGGACACTTGTTAGCCTTGTTTACACCGTATTGGACCTTACATCAGCAGTATGTCCTGCAGACACTGTAAGATCTGTTGTGTTGCATCATCTTTGTTTTGTGCATCCTGTGTGGTTGCATGATGTACCCTCTGCATAATGGTGTTTTGCCCAGTGTTTCAATGTTATGTCCAGCATATCACATACAGGTTATCATATTTTCATTTAAAGATGCACATGTTTCAGTCACAGTACAGCTTGAGGACATGTACAGTAGCTAACTGGCAACTGATCATCCATTTCAGTTATATTTGAAGAGATTGTTTGACAAAACATTGAATAAATGGACAAATCTTAAAAAAAAAACGTTTGGTTTGCTGATGTACATGGATCACAACAAGTTTTTGCATGTAACCATGAAGGTGTCAAATAATTAATTTAAACTGTACACACATTGTGAAATTGTTCATTATCCATAATAGGGTAACATATGTATTAACATGCTCATTTCATCATGTCAACTGACATTTTTAAATATATTACATTGGAATTTGGTAACAAATCTGTAATGGCCCAAAATCAGCGTCCCGTCAACTTTTTCTACTTGGTTCTTCATGGGTTTGATCCAGATTTGGTTCTAATGCAAGAACTACATAGTAACTGACTGAATTTATTTGGAGCCAATCCCATACTCTAACTTCCACTTAAAGTATCAAAAACACTAGGGTCTAGAACCATTTTTTGATGTATTAAAAATATTAGCCGGGTATCTGTTTGCAGAACACTGTAACGTAAACCAAACAAGAAAAATGTTTGAAAAACTTTGGGGTTGATTTTGGACTTCCTCGTTTGAATGGAATAGTGCACAGAATCTACATAACAGCGTTCTGTCTATCGTTTCAAAATGGGTTGATGTCACAAATTTTATTCATATGCAAAGTTAACCGCTGTCAGAAATTCAATCATTTTGAATGTTTTAAAAGTGTGTTAAAACAGCATTTAAACGTCAACAGCATTGTTAAAAATAAATAGGAACAAGATGAGAGTTGTCCCATACTTGTAGTCAAATGGTGAGCAAACTCCTTCTTTTTGTAGTTCATTGTTATGATATGTAACTCATTTTTTTAATTTTCTTATGCAGAAGTAACATAATGCCATAGTCTTGGGGTCATGGCCACAAAGGAAAGATTTGCAGCTAATGTGGGCAGCATATAGAGACAAGTGTTGTATGCATTGAGTATATTATATACAGTTCATTTCACAGACACATGTTTTGAAACTCTAACCAAAAAAATCCTTAAGTTGTTTCCCAGGTCCATCTGAAGATTGCAGCGGAAATGTTGGACTGTGAATCTGCACGATGAGCAGTTATTCATACCATGTCCTCTTGCTCCTCCTTTGCGTTTAACCAGGTGGTATGTTGAACAGTCCACTCACACAAAGGGTAAAATATAACCCTCTACAGACAAACATAACATAAATAAGCTACCATCCTTAACATAGGACACTATATTAAAAAATACAAAATGTATCACTTACATTTGAGACAAGAAACACATGTTTCTCAAACAGGGTTTCCAAACATGTTCTCTTTGAAGCTCTTCCTGCTTGGCTAGGACTTCTACATCCCCGTTTATAGCCCTGACTTGTCTCAAGGTGTTTTACCCTCTAATGGGTTGAGAGGAATCCCTGTCTGTAACAGAAACATACAGGCTCCTGACACACTTTTAAGAGTATTTGCATACTCTAGATCAGGGGCCGGCAACCCAAAATGTTGAAAGAGGCATATTGGACCAAAAAACAAATATGTCTGGAGCCGCAAAAAATTAAAAGCCTTTTATATGCCTTATAATGAAGACAACACATGCTGTATGTATCTATATTAGCCTACTATAAAAATGACTAGTTACAAATACATAATGAGCCTTCATGATTAAATGTTTATTTTCCCTGCAGTGCATTCTGTAGGTAATTACGCACCACGTGACTACTCTTTTGCTTGATGACACCTCAAGCTTAACTTCACTACAATTTTATTTAATTATCTTTCATTGCTTTTATGAAATTAAAGAAATGCAATAAAGAAATCAGATTTTTATTTTTGAGGATTCCAAAAAACATCAAAATGGAATGTGCATAACGTACCCCTTATCTGGGCAACAAGCTGTGCAGTAAAAAGCAGCCTGCATTTGTAAAACTAAAACTGCAGCCTTTTGAAAAGATAAAGTACGTAAAATCAAATGAATATAGTTTAAGTTTGATTTTATAATATCCCTAAGTGTCATTCCAAAATATATACTGACAAAATAAGAAATTACTTTATAAAAACAGCCACTTTGTTAATATATATTTTCTTTCCACATTACTCGTACTTGTTATTTGACATCTTCTCACTACAGATCAAACATTCAGGAGATCCTTCCGCATTGCCATTGAAGGCAAATTATTCTGTCCAAGAAACATTGAATCCTCTGTTCTCCTCAGTTATTTTTATTTTTTTCCCTTTGGGATCCATGGCCCATCACACAGTTGCCAGTGTTCCGTCAGTTTCCTCTACCTATAATTTTTAACTGCCGCATCATTGTGCGCATGCGCATAACATGAACCGCGTCATTTACCATCGTAGTGAGTGCTTGCTAAGTCTCACTGTTTATTTTTTATTTAAATCAAACAAACAGGATTTGTAAACATGACCATGAAATCGTGCTGTTTTGTCCGTCTGCTACATCAAAAAAACATCCCAGTTTAACCAAAATGACTAAAAGACCAAAACTATTTGTTGTCATACATCGATATATGCAGCAGAGTGCAGAAAGAAATTTCGATGGGGTAGGGAAAACCAACAGACCAGTCTATCATTTTTTTACTGCGGCAGGAAAAAATTGCGAGGCAGGAAAATCCGATAGAACACCAGTTTGTTTACAACAGCCACCCGCCTGGCATCCCGCCCCCACTGATAGAAACCATATTAAAACAAAAAATATATTTACCTCCCTCATCTTTTTCCATTTTCAAACATTTTTGAAAACCAGGCATTAACATTCAACCAGATCAGGAGCTTAATCTGGCAAATATGGCAATTCGGCACATGAGTGCCTTTAAATTCGCCATCACACAGCTATGCAGCACTGCCACATTATGCATTTCATATTATCATTAAAAAAATCATGAAGCATACACAGAACAACAAAATCAGCTGAGGAAACCCAAGAACAAAAAAAGAAACGGTCATAAAGATCATCCATGTAGCAAAAACTGTGTAACCCCATTCTTCATTTCTAGAATTGCAATTCAAAATGATTTTTTTTTTCGTCAATGCAATGCATTATGAATAGTTGACACAGAGTGCCAACTGCATCAGCTGAGAACACCTTCACAAGCTCAAAGTGAGTGTGGGAAAAGAAACTTCATAGTAAAGCTGTTGGCAATTCTCTCCTGCCTCATCATGTCAGAAGACATACAATTATAGGGGGTGTTGGGCACTCTGGTATATTTGGACAGTAATCTTGAAGAATGTGTGGGACGCACAGAGCTTGACAGCAAGGTTTAGAGCATAAAGAAAAAAACTGCAAAACCAAATTGACAGATAGGAAAACAGGGGCAATTTAGCATTGAGTCTACAGGAGTAAACATTTTGAGAATCTCAATCACATGACACAGGCACAGATTGAAAACCATTGTGTATGGTTTGGGGTTGTTTGGAGCTAACAAAAGTTTAATACATTAAAACCTAGAGATTAGGAAAGGGATTTCACATTAATTCATTTGTGAGTCAAGGCAAGTAGACAAATACTTTTGGCAATTTAGTGTAAATCATAACTGTTGACCTCAATGGGCTTTTTCTCCATTTAACTGTTGTTTGAGCTATAACTTCTAAAAGCAAGAGGAAGCTAATTCTGTTCCAAGCATTCAGTTACTGTGCCCAACAAATGTGAAAGGTACTGAAGTCTGTGTCGCATAGGTCCAGAGATAGTTTACATCTAATCTTCATCGTACCCTAACACCGCAATATGTTTGCAGAAAAGAGGGTTAACCCTATTTGGGTTTTTAAATAATACACATGCAAATGAGCTCTGTGCTTTATTGAACCTTTTTCTTTGAAACAATTTATGAGCTAGAGAATTCACGGCTTGGTAAGGGTGGTGGAAAAATCGATTAATCGATCCCATCATGATATGACTCTGGCCAATTCTGAATGTGTTATTAAAAAGAAGTATTCTTAAGTGAAATGTGTAGATTGAAACTAGATTTGTTTGAATTAAAAGGAAGAACTTTTAATATGTATGTTTTCATCATTTACTGGAAGCATGAACAACTAGTATACGGCACACTATGAGAATCAAAATTGTATTATCTCATTTAAGCTTTTATAAAGACAAGAACCATACTGATTTTCCCACAAAAGTCCAGTAACGTGAAGCCAGAACACCAAAAATAAAACACTTCAGTCACATTCAGTCATTTCATTAAAATGAGTGAAATCAGCATTGTGGGCATTTCAGTGCTGGTAGAAGGTATAGATTTAATAAGCACAGCCTAGCGATGAATTCAAGAATCAACAATCGGTTACAAATCGAACCATGAACATAATTTTAATGGAATCAAAAAGTACCCAATAATTTCCAGCTCTTCTTATTGGCTGCATGAGTAAAGTTGTAAAATTTGAAACCCCAGTAATGTTTGGTTGTCCATTAAACATTTAGTTTACTTCTAAAAAACCTCAAGTTTGTGTGACTGAGATAGATGTACTGTTAATCAACTCTTAACATGTATTATAGACATTTCTGACCAAGGGAAAATAAGCTTTGGTGCAGAAAAAGCATGCCAAATATGCTTTACATACACGTTCTTCTTATAAAAATTGTGTAAGCTCCTAAGAAATACCTCAGATGAAAAAATACCTGTTTTTTAAATTGATTTAATGACCAAAAAAGTAAAAAAATATGCAAATGTTTTTTAAGTAAAATCTACGCAAACGGTTTGTCTCAAATTTGTTGGCCATGAAAATAGTCACATTACACTCATCCTGTCTTTATTTGACCTTTATTTTTGGTTGTGACCAAATCTTCACACGATATAATGTTAAACCCTAACCTAAAAAATTGTTCAACATACATTTAGTAATCTTTGACTTGCAGGACACCAAGGTTCCCTGCCATTTTTTCATCATTTTATCCATATCTCACCTCCAGCTCTCTCCTCTTCTTAATCTAATCTGCAGCAGTTTATTATACTGCCCTCAGCACTCCCTCGCAATGCCTTTAAAAGTAGATTTTATGAGACTGCAATTTCATTTAAGGCTGCAGAGCTAGTGGAGTAAATCCTATTCACCAGTCGTCACACAACGATACATTAACATGACAAAAGTGATGGCAGCTGTGGAGTCATGTAATGGGCAGACAAGTGCAAAGTTAGAAAATGAAGAGAAAAATACATTAAAAAGTTAAAAGATGAAACAGAAAGCAAAATATACCTATATATATATATATATATATATATATGTCATTTTTACTGACACACAAAAACATATATTATTATAGTAACATAAACTTTATAGCACTATGTGTAACCGGTGGTGGTTTCAGATGGAGATTTGAATTTTTTAATGAATCAATTTAGTTATAACCAACCACTGACTGCAATTCATGCACTTATGTAGCTGTATAAAGAGCATTGACATCATGCCGCCCTAATTCTGAAGATTTTGTTATTGAGCAGTGAAATATCAATAGGGTCCATAATGTTTCAGCATTGTAAACTTAAAGCAGGATGTGGGAAATCCTTTTACTGCAACCTTTGGTCTGCTTGGACCTCCGCGGTTTTGGTATGATAATATGCCCCAATACTCTGTACCTGATTGGGATAGGCCAAAAGTCATACATGACCACATAGACACTTACTATCATTGCCCTCCACATAAGGCAAGCCATGACAAGGTGACAGGTGTAAACAAATATCCCATGCCTGCTACAGTATAAAGCAGCAACACTAATCTGAAGCCCTTTGATCCTCCTCATTATTTGGGATCTCCTGTTTACTTAGAAGAAGTCTCTTCTTGCCCCTCAATCACCTTGTGAGGATACACAGCATACCATGGATGGAAGTGTGTGTAAGAAAACACATTCACATTCTGCTGAGAATGTCATCACTAAAGGGGATAGTGTTTTGAGCTTCAATAATGAACGAGTAATTAGTGCAACTAAGATTGTTGGCCTGAAGTCTTCACTGCCTGATACAGTTCCTGTCAGGGGTGTATGGGAAGCGAAACGCAATGCAATTGCTTATTCTCAGTGGACTCAGGATATACTTTAAGAGAGGTAGTGTCTGCATCTGTATCGTGCCATAGACAGACATAGCTGGCACAAACCACTTTACCAAATACCATTGTAGGTGAACTAATGAAATTGCCAGTGATCCCTTGTCAGATAAGAATTTTTGGATAGAGCATGGCGATCAATCACTATGAACCTTATGAGCATTTACAAATTCTCAATACACCCAAGGCAGTTAAAGAGTACCTCAAAGAATGCAATCTACTCAGAAGGACACACTAATCAGGATTAGCAAAGTTTTTGTTTACAAAGGCAAAGTTCTGTCATAAATTTTCAAAAGATAAAGACAAACCATTAGGGAAACTCTTGGAACTATGTAAGCAACAAAGTGAGCCTGCATGGGAATCAAAGACTACACAAAAAAAATGAGATCCGTGTGTGGTTTGATCAAATCAAATACAATATTTTGAAGCAAATTAAATTAATCAGCTTATTGTATCTACATTGTTATTTTGAATCAGTCTAAACTATATCAAAGGGTACTTACAATTCCTTAATTATTTTATGTTAAAACTTATAAGAACTGAGTTGAGACATTTTCCTGAATTGCGCATGCTTAGAATAGAGGATCTCCATTTGACTGTCAACTGAGATGAATGATGATCAGAGGCTCATCAGGAGTGCTTACATTCAGTTCCTCTCTGCTCTTCAGTTCTGTATTTGGAATAACTGCTAGCTCTTCAAAGTTAGTTTGGTGGTTTGAAATTGTAATAGCAACTGAACACGTTTTCATTGAGATTATTTGTTTGTTTGTAGATGAAACTGCTGTTTGGTGAAAATATTTTTGCTCAAAGTAAAGTTTGCTCTGTGCTTCATTCAGTCTTAAATCTGTTATGATAGTATATATAATTAAATTGTGTGGAAATAGTGTGTCATCATTTTAATTTGTTGATCCAACAAAAGTAAATTGTGTACAAGTTAAATTCACAAGAGAATTCAAATGAAAATGATTTGATTTTATTGGCTCAATCTGCCTAAAATATGTTAAGATAAAATTTCAGTTTTGAGTAAATGTGCCATTGTTATATTAAGTTGTTAATCCAACTAGGTTAAATTGTGTACACTCTAATTGCATTACATAATTTAATAAAAAATTATTTGATCTTATTGGATGAAAGAGAGTTGTTCAATTTCATTCAATCCACTCAAAAATTGGTTGGATATTATGATTAAATTGTGTGAAAATGTGTGTCATAATTGTATTGTGATGAACTAAAGGTTAATTTTTTGAGTGTTGCTGTGAACTGTTCTCCCCAACTTTAAAGAGTCGGTTGAGGAAAAGTAGTCTCAGATGCCTGGTTGATCTTAACTATGAACTAAGTTGCAGTTTCAATAGCACATACTATATTTCAATAGAATTACCATTATTAATGCAATTGCAAGGCAAAAGACACTAAAAACAACACAAATTGTAACAAATTGCATTTTGTCTCCCTGTAAGGTATACTGTAAGTATCTGCTGTAAGCATAATTGTAAATGTAAAAGGAGACTGTGTCAATAAAACCATTTTATACCCATTACTTTCTAACAGATTTTTGGGGGCTGCCCCCTTCAAAATGATACACATAAAACAGTAATGCAGTCTATAGATTCAACAGAATGGTTCACAAGTCAAGGCATAAAGGCTGCCTATGATCATGTTCCTATTTGACTGAAAATCAGACCCTTTTTATGTTTTGCAATATTCAAGGCTCTTCCTTTTGTCATATATGTAGCACAGAGGATCTTCACTCAGCTGCCTGGACTCTCTCCAGTTATCTGGAGTAAATATTCTTCCATGTATTTGATATTGACTAATATGCAGCCCCTATCAAGAGCAAGTGATCAAAACAAACAAAGGAGGCAATTGTTCACATTCCAGCTCACTCAGTGGCTCACAGTGAGTTTGAAGAAGAGCAGTCTTGAGCCCAGACATATAGTAGATTACCTAGGTCTACATTTCAATTAGATTACAATTAAAGCCAATTAACCAGCCAGAGGGTATTTTGCCAAAAAATGTGAACAAATCACTTCCAAAAAGAAGTTTCCAAAGAAGGGCAGACTGAGGATTCCTTAGAAATCTCACAAAACCCTAAGAACCCTTCAGTAGTTACATAATTTTTCACATGAGCATGGCGACATTGAATGCAATACACAATTGGGTACATCAAACAAAGCAGAGAGTTTGATGCCTAAGACCGGGCCCCAGGAAAAACATCTCCACCCACAGGTTGCCCAAATGTTCACCAAATTTGGAAAACCACAGATGGATTTTTTTGCATCCCTGGGACAACCCCCATTGCCTGAAATGGTACTGTCTAATGTCACAAGTGTTCCGCCGGGCTTAGATGCTCTGTTGTAGTAATGCCTGACTGACAGGACATGCTTTCCCCCAAACAAGTAATTTGAAGGATTTGAGATGGCTGTCACATGATTTTACTGATAGCTTCATGGCTGACCCTGGCTCTTAACAGCTAGTTTAATCTTAACCACACACACACACCATACTTCCCCCAAGACTATAAAAGAGAATCCTTTGAACTTGCTATTTTAATTACACGTTTAGGCTTTCATTAGACTTTGTGTTATGTGCGATGTTCCTGCATTGCCCCATTGTTCCATATATCAAACGCTTTTTGGCTGCACTTAATCTACTTTCCACTCCTTACCTTGGCATAAACCAAACAATAGGCCCAAACAGGCAAACAAAAAGCATGGGCTGTAAATCATAGAATGTTTTTTAAGTGCTTAAACATTCATAATATGGGTACATTAGCAACAGACTTCAAGTAAATCCTTATCATAGTAAACATGTGACTGTATCTGTCAACATTTTAAAAACGGCAAGCTGATATTTATATTTTTTATGAAAAACATATGTTCAGGGGTAACTGGATTTGTATTTGAATTGTGGATGTAGCATTAGAGTGTACTCTCCATTAGGGTGTGATACCAAGACTAACATATAAGAAATATGTCATATCTATCATGGTCAGATCACTAAAATTGAAGCAGATTATATAGTTTAGAGGCTCTGCTCCCTTAAATGTCACACTAACCCCTCACAACGCTTGGACAACTGCACCACTGTACCAAAGAGAGACCATATGGTAGTAAAAGTGTGTGCCTGCTATGTGTTACAGGAGTGCTATCATTATAGACTTTTATGGATGTTTCATAAGTTATCTATTTCCCAATTATCACCCAATTAGCTTTCAAACACATTAATACATACATAACACATTTATTCACCAAATATGTGGGATACATTTACAGGTAAATACAGTATTTTGAAGGATAAACCAATTTGAAAAGTCAATGCTAATAATTAGAGTTCAATAAAGCTCATTACTAAAATCTTTTTATTAATTCAGGAAACATAATCAAATATGTGAATACTTGCATCATGCAAATACATCCAATAGAGAGACAACATAATATAATTAACAAGATTGACCTGCTTAAAAATACATGCCAAAGTAAAATTTATTCAATTCAACAATCCATTATTAGTCTGTTGTTTTGTGACGTGATTTTTTTTTATCCTTTTTGTCCTTTTTATCCTCACGTTTGTAACGTTTCCCTTTAAATAAAACATAAGCCTATATTAACTTAAATGGAAAAGATGCCTTATGGATTCAATCTATTTAGAGACTCTGAGCAGCACCATCTCCCAAACTAAGAGATTAATTCAGCACAATTTTTGCTGACTGACACTGGTTTCCTGAGGAAATTGACTTCTGTTTAAGCTGGGTCTATGCTAATCACACAGTTTTTTTTTTTTGGTGTCAGAGAGAGGAAAATGGCTTCAGAGAGAGATACTAAGACTAGTGAGAAAAATAGATTCTTAAAATCTTCAAAGAAAATGTTATTGTTTGCTGAATGTTTTAAAATAACATTCGAATAATATTACACACAAAACTTCGCAGTCTGAAGTTAAAATAAATGCTGTTCTTAGACTTTTGCTAGTAACCTTCCTACATGACATTATTTACATAAAGGACTAGGGCTTCCGAGAATATTAATCAATAATGGAAGCCATAATGAATGATTTATTTGAGAAAAAAGGCAATCAAAGAAACAGTCTCCCGACACAACCTAGGTAGTATTATATATTAATAACCCAAGGACGAGCTGTCATTGTTCAGCCCTAGCTAACGCTTCAGGGGTACAGCAGAGAAGAGACAGCTTTTGTACTTGCTATCACGCTTTAATGTCACTTTGGAAGAGTCTGAAATGGTGTTGAAATGAGGGGATGTGAGTGGAAAGGAAAATATGTCCCTATTATTAGGCTTGGCAAAGTTTTTGTGTGAGCTTTTGGTCCCCGCCATATCTGGATTGTATGTTCCCTTAGTTATAGGAAAATAAATGTGATAATAGAAAATGTACCCCTCTAACTCATAATAGAAGTCACTGGGTCTGCTGAATTAAGTTAACTATAAAATGAAAAAAAAAACTTATTTTTTAATTATTGGTTATAATATTAATGGATGCACAAGAATTTGCTGATTGTACTAGAAAATTCCTATAGAGTATAACAAATTAAAGGCCAATCCATTGCTCATAAAAGATATTCTAGTATAAGTAATATTTAGAAATTTAATTACGATAAAAAATTCTTTAAATGAAAAAAAAAAACATGTGTCAACATCTGTGTAAAATATGCTTTATATATCTCTTGTCTTATCCCTTCATGTAATGCCATCTGTTTTTGTTGCCTGCTTTATCTATGATCTGATTCTAACGCACTCTTAACCTCTTACCTTTTAGGTAAGAGTCAATTGCAAAACACTGATACAACAATGGGTCAACATTCTCTAGAAACCGACTAGGGTCTACATGTCAATTTACTTTAAAGTGTATCAGCATCAACCATGCAGATCATTATAACATAATCTATCCTGGTGTATAAATCATTTTAAAGCTATGAGAAACTTCACTTCAGCTGTAATTGCTTCTTTTTTCCCCTTATACTTAAATTTTGGCTCTTTTCAATCCAGTTTTAAACCAATAATGGTTGACATGAAATGAATGGCTCCATCTCAGTAATGACATTAGAAGGAAAGCAATCCTGGCAGGCTTCTACAGCCTGCTGATACAGAGCAAAAAATGAGTCAAGTAGAGAAAAAAGAAGGGGGCAATCATGTTAGCTCTTGGTATTAGTCTGCGAGTGTCACTGATAGGTGCTGTAAATGCATGGAAGAGTGATACATGTTTACAACAAATTTATTGTGCACTTTCATGATGACAAAATACTGAAGCCCAAAATCAGTCTGCAGTTGACAGCTCCTTGGCTGAAACATCTTTCAAATACAGCTGTATGAGAGAAATATCCAAAACTGTATGGAATGGCAGCGAAGGCTTGCTTTTCCTGCCTGACTAAAGGTCACTGAACCTAAAAAAAGCAAGTGAAATCAGTAGCACAGACTGGTTAGTGATCATTACACAATACGTTGCAAAGTTGCTAATGTCAATCGATTGAGAAGCTAATTAGACATGATTTGAATTGGGTTATGATAATAGCTGTCAAAGGTCCATGTCAGAAAAGAAACTGCTTGAGATCAGTGTCTTCATCGATGCTGCATCTGAGAGGTAATTAATAGATGAAGTTTTTGAACCTGTTGTTGGATATTTATAGAATTATTTCACGACATACATTCTATAAAATAGCAAGAACTTGTAAAGTTTAGTAACTCAAGAACAAAGCCATACATACATGAAAAGTTAAAGATAATATTTAGCTAAATATGAATGCGGATTGTTTTTGTTTGTTTAATTCTTATTTAATACATATTTATTGGGGGCATTTGGGCATGTCCTCTACACTTTTTGAAAAGACAGAATATGTCCCCTCCAGTTTTTACTGCCCAAACAGGCATTTCACGAGTTCGCTTACATAGAATTAGTCCAGAAAATGCAAGCGTATGTGGCGAGATTAAGATAAGCATACTGGGCGAGCTGTCCACGGGAGGGCCTCGAGGCGAGAAGCGATCCGGGCCCGAGAACCCCCCCCATGAGATGTGGAGACAGGGGTGGGCGGAGGGAATTTTGCATTTCATCGTCGAATTGGAAGTGGAGTGGTTACGGTTTTATATCTTGAGCGAGCAGAGGCATTGTAAACACCTGTAGACTTTCGCTAATTATCTGATCGCTCCTCCCCGAAATTGTGTTCATGGAACTTTACGTGGAACCCGGAAAATGGCGAAAATTAAACCGTAATTAAAGTTGAAGCATATTCTCTTAAATGATCTAAGTTCATCTTTTGGTTGGTGGCGGTTACTATTAACGCATGATTGGCTGTTTCCACTGTCACTCGGTTTGAGCGATGCGCACCTGTAGGCGGAACTTGCGTCACTTTTACTTAAGGAATTCACAATCGGTTACTGCCGAGTTAATAACCTTTTAGATTTTTTTTTTTCTTAAGTGGCATTAGCTTAACAGAGTTTAAAAGCAAGCATTTACCTTACATCAACATTGACATCTCTGTGTTTAGTATACAGAGCTTTCAAGTGGCACAAAGTCAATAAAACGAAAAGTTGACATAATAGACTTTTTTAGAAGCCAAACTGTAAAGTTAAGTTGCTCAAAGAAATGCATAACATTTGTTTTTCAATTGTTTTCAAACGGCTGAATTGTACAGAAGTGTTATCTCTGACTTTTTCCCTCATAATCATTAATCATTTCCATCATAAGCAGCATTAACAGTTACAGTCACTATAATAATTATTATTGTTGTTGTAGTGTATAAACAACAGTACAAATACTTTCTCATATTAATTTATATTAAAAATCACTTTTGTAATTCACTTTCTTTTCTCCTTTGGCACTGTGGTCTTTCTTGGTGAATTTCATCTGCTCATAACTGAGTGATGCACAAATTGAAACAAACTATTTCATTTATACATACACCAGTGATCTCTTGGTTTCTTTTTGAACCCATCTCTTTGTTTCTGTTCAACTGAAATAAAAAGTGTTACAATAATTGAACACTTCTGCTAAAGTGATGATGATCTTGATTGAAGCATGTTTTTTAAATCCCTGATCTCACAGATAGAATCTTTCACAATAACATCTTACAACATCAAAACTGATTTACACCAGAACAAATAAAAAGTGATGCTTTTTTCACTCCGACATTGCTGTCTTAAGAAGAAATAGAACAACCTGGGATTTCTTGTAAACGTCAGCTCCTCGGCAGGCTGAATCCCCTATATACCTTCATTCAGTCTTAAAGGAGAATTTTACAGCTGACTGAGCCCCTGCCCTGACAGTTTTAACAATAGTGTGATTTCTGAAACATAGCTCTATAAATCAGACCAGTGTTAAACTCTTAATCGCTCCCTTTGGCTCATGTGAGTCAATGTTTAGGCTGATTCATACTATGTAGTTCGGCTGTACTGATGCTTGGTTTTCCAAGTCGATTTTTGCATGCAAGAAAACACAAAAATCTCTGAAGTGAGAGCAAATATACACTGATTTATAAACTGCACAGCTAAGTATATCCACTGATGCCTTTTCATGTGCTCCAATGATGAGAAAATAAATGAGAACCTTTGAGCAGACTCTTCTTTGAATGAACCTCTTGACTTCTCTGTGACCTACAATAATCTCTTTGCAGTCACACATGAATCCGTTGATGGCACAGTAAAACAGATGCATTGTCTATGCTCAAACCTGCATCTGCAGTGATATGAAGCGCCACTCTAGAAGCAGCCAAATTCCTCGTCTTCATGTTAGGTCTTGATTTCCCATACCAGGCCAAAAATTAGAGGGGTTCCCTTGTCTGGGTGCTGAGTTTATTGTGCTCTTCCTCTGCCAGAATGCTCTTCACCTTCCCCAGACAGAGCCATTGGCAGGAATGTTTGTGCCAATCCCTGATGCTGGTATTTGTTTATATAGTTTTATGACTTCTGCATGTCCAGATAGTGCAATACAGTAGAAAACATGCATAAAAACACAGATGCAGACAGAATGTTTATTCTGTCATAGTTTCTAGTCAAAGTCAAAATGCCTCTTGTCTTCAATCTAACCTTTTAAGGCAAGTTGGCCAAAAAAAGACAAGTAATGCCAAATTGTACAAATTTTCCCCATGGATAAAAACATTCATTTTTATTAAAATCACTCATACAAAATGCAAACGTCCCTTTAAAAGGGTTTTAGCGGGCTTTAGCGGAGGTGATAACATGCCAGGATGGTGAAGAGCAGGATGGAACAGGAGATGACTGGAGCTGACAGGAGAACACAGGTTCATAGGTCCAGGTTGGAAAGGGAGTGCAAGGTCGATCATAACAGTGATGGTGACGAGGTGGTACTGGGGAGTGATGAAGGTTATCTGATTAGTTGCAGGTGATTGGCTGAGCACAGAGCACCTGATGAGCTCTTGATTTGTTTCAGGTGCGATGTTAAGTTGCTCATCAGGTGCCTGGCTCTCGGATCGGGCAATTATGGATAACTAGACATTACATATTATCTTATACAGTATATGAAACCATTTAAATGAGTCATCAGATACATCCTTAACAAGTAGGTTAACATTAAGAAATGTATTTTAAATTTGTTCCCAGGATTTGTGTCAGGTCGGGTTTAAAGTACAGATTTAGTACAGTATAAAGCAATAGAAATCACATTCATTAACAAACAACTAGCTCTTATTCGAAAATTAAATCCTTGAATAAATTGTAATGAACATCTCTGCTATTGCTCATTTTTAGGTTGTTATTGAAATTTGATTTCAACCTCTGGGCTATCAGCGTTGAATGCAGCAACTACATCATATGAATTGTGTTGTTAAAGATGATAGCCATAAACACTAACTCGATGACATTTGAAGTTCATCTACAATAGTGTTGTTTAATTTAGTAGGTGAGAGTTCTGCTCCTTTGCAATAAGGTGTTTAAAGACACATTGACAGAATCTTGAAGTTAAGACATGCAGCACAGCTAAACTTCCTAATGAGATCTTTGATGTTCTAAAGTGGGGGCCAAGAGACCAAGTGAGGAGACCAGCTTTGACTCTCAATCAGGCAAAGTTATCTGAATCTAATGGATTAGAGCAAATGTAGCTGAAAAGGAAGCTGATTCTGTAGTTTATGAACTTAATAACACAGATAAGAACTAATTTGTCTAAACGTTGATGTTCCAGAATGTTTATTCTGTTCTTCAAAACAAAGCACATTCATTATCTCCACAAGTTCTGCTTGAGTCTGTACAAACAAGCTTTAAACAACAGATGTGTAGTTAGAGGGAAAATATTAGAATTTATATCATTATTTTTAATTTGAAAACCAATAGACAGAGAAGGAACTAGTACACCAAGATGATTTAGATAATGTGCTTTGATGTAGTTTTCAAAACATGATTTAAATCATCCAAAGATAAACAATATAGGAAAAACTGCAAGGACGATAAAGAGAAAATAAGCATTGTTTTATAAAGACAAGATAACAAAAAAAACATCTCAAGCTGGAAAAGCAGATGCTGAGTTTAATTCATTGCTTTGTCTATAACATTTTTCTTTAAAGACAGATGAATAGATGGATCCATGGTTTCATATGGATTGAAAGGAATTGTATTGTTCTATGGTGCTATGTGGAGATCTATCAATTATACAATTATTTTGAAGCATTAAAATGAGGGGTTGTTGCAACAGTTCAGGAGTTTTAGCTGCAGCAGGACGGAAGCATTTAAATAAACCAAGAAACACTCAAACAGTGAAATGGTATTGTTTTTTGTTTTTTTTAAACATCAGTTTTGTTGTATTCGCGATTGAAACTACTTACAAAATTATGTATTTATCAACGCAGAGTCAGTTTTTTTAACGTTTTAACCAATTTTAAATACCAACATTTAACTTGGTCCACCTCATTGATATGAATGAATATCACATACAAATTTCTGCCTCAGCTAATCATGCAACATGGCCTTTTGTACCACGAACTTATCAAGGGTTAGATTTCATGCACTTGTACTCGCTCATTTTTCTCTTTGCATAATTGGAAGGTGGAGGGCAACTGGTGGATCATAATGGTCAGATGTTTTTCACTGCTGCACATGCACACACATTCGAAACACACTGCTTCATCCAGGGCAACACTTGTTACTGTGGTCGAGCCTGCCTTTCCTCCAGCAATTTGCCGAAGGCTTCACACTGCCCTTCACAGCTCACTTGGCAAGTACCCATTTGCAATGGAAAGAGAACATGAAACATGCTGTCAGAAATGGCACCTGTATGACTACATTATGCATGCATGCTCCTTATGCATTAACTATGCACACACATACACAAACAAGCATGAAGTCACTACTGCCATGTAAATCAAATTCACAAAAGACGCCATGTAAATATATGGACAATATCCAGCTCCGGTAGCAGAGGAAAGTCACTGAGGCAAGCAGAATTCTGAATGTTCCTCTGAGAGAATTAGCATTTGCCCCTGTGGGCAGAAGAAAAAAGATAGTTGAATTGAGAGAGAGAGAGAGAGAGAGAGAGAGAGAGAGAGAGAGGAATAAAAATGTCAGAGGAAAGCCTTTTGGATGTCTCCTGACAGCAGCCTCAGTATCACTCCAAGGTTCTTTTCAAAGTTCAGCGCCATTGAAGGTTATGGATGCTATAAAATCAATTCCCCTGCACAGATAAAAGGCAGAGAAATGCAATGCAGCTGTGATCAAAGTACATTGTTTTGTCCCCTTTTCCTACTTTTTTAGACTCTTTTTTGTGTGTTTGAGCCCCTAGAGGTGTTTGGGTCAGAGATGCATTGGTTTATGGTCAATGCTGGCTTATCGGAATGAAAGTCATTGGCACAGAAGACTAGGCTGGCACTGATTTTGTGGATGCGTTGGGATAGTGAACAGTCAGCAAGTCGTTGAAACCCTGACACTTTGAACTAGAAGCATCGAGCGCCTTTGCTCTACCCCAGGCCCCTAATCAGCCTGGCAGGTTCTAGTGAGAAATAATGATCTGTTGATTTAGTGCAGATGCCAGTTGTTTAAATGTATTAGTCAAACTTTATTTAAGTTTTCCTGTGCTCATTTTTTTATTTTATTGCTCTGGAATTGTATTTGCTTTCTATTTGCAATATAAGATTTCAAACAGTTAGCAAACCATAGTTTAGAAAATATGATGGTTTAACAGGTCCATCGCAATAGAATAGGCAAATGTTTAGGGCTCCAAGCACAATGGGCACTCAGAGAGGCAGGCCTTAATTAACGTGCACAGGTATCCAATGTCTCAGGAGGACACAATTGCCCGCTGCCTTTGTTTAAGGGATTATTTTTAATAATATATAACATTATCGCGATTGTTATCAAAATATGGGAAACGTCATGATTGACTAGCATGAAGGTGAACAATCAAACATACTATGGTCTCATGCTCCGAGGATATCTCAGGATTTTTGTGTTAAATGAAGAGCTTTAAAAAAAAATACATACTATGTTAAGAATTGAGTTTTAAAGAAAACTCTAAACTTGTGCAATTATTGGATTATTTTATTCATATAGGCTTTTTTACATAACCTCAATATTTTTTTGCTGGAAACCAAAGATTTCATGTAAATGAAATGACAATGAAATTAGCTATTTACATGTTCTAAACAGTAAATGATTGCCAAGTTGTTTATTTGAGGGAACTGAAATGAATGACTTCAGATAAAAATTCAGATTTATTATGTAAAAATGTATTAGTAATTATTAAATTTATACTGCAGATAAATAATGGCATTGGGAAACTTCTTTTTAATAATAAAACATTAAAATGCAAAAAAAAAAACATTATTTTAAACCTCCAATGTTAACATAGTCGTGCTAAAATACAAATGTGTCTTTAAAAAATACATGTTATTCTGCATTTAATAGTTTTGATAAGATTCATAGAATTATAAAAACATGTCATGCATTTATTTTACAATTTAAATAGCAAATTTCTGTTTAATTCTTTGTATCTAAAGATTGTTTGATTAGCTAGATATAATGATGTTGAACTGAGCATGAGCATTTGCCCTTTTGTGATAATTATGTGCTTATCCCCAGATGCATTTTAATTTCATGTGAAAGTTGCCTAGTATTAAAGGACTTTCAATGCTTAATTTGCTTAAAAGGTACAAAAGGTAAACATTCAAGCTATTAAACGAGAAGTCAAAGTCTACCAAAGAATGAGAGGGAGGCCAACTGTTCACGTACAAAAAGGGGAAAAGAGTAAGAGAAAGGGGGACGAAGAGTGTGAAAGCAGCACAATACTTTTTAAAGGCAATCGAAAAACCATTAAGCAGTGACAGAAAAGGAAAAAGTAGAATTTACTCATAATTATTATACTCACAGGAAAGGTCATGTAATAACCCTGCAGGGTTATAATCAAGTAAGAGCACCACAAGCTGTGTTTTCACGCATAGACGTTTGTAAAATTCAATGGAAGCCCATGAATTGATCCTCTTTGCTTAGTCAGTGACTCAAAATCTACCATTAACATTTTACTTATAATGTACATTTGGTTGAAGTTCTAGCAAATCTTTTGCCATTAATAATTATAATGCCTGAAAACAATATACAATTCCGCACTGACATAATTTAGTTATTAAACATTTCCTAATGTTTCTAGTTTCTATGATCTATCTATTAAACATGTTTATGGTAAATCAAATCTTCTAAATTGTCATCATAAATGAGTGAAATAGTGAGTGTAGTTGTGAATGTAGACCTGTGATGACTGGATGTTTTGTTTAATGTGAGAAAGAGGATACAGTATGTCATACTAGCAGAGTCCATGACCCTAACTAGGGAAAATATAATGGATGGATTTATATCAGATAGTGTTGACGCTAAATCATTACTCCTTTATCTAGGATCACCACAGCAGAATGAACCACCAACTATTTCAGCATATGTTCTACACAGTGGATTTTACAGATCATTTAACTTTCCCAATTCTTCACATGTCTTTGGACTTGTGGGGGAAACCGGAGCACCCGGAGTAAGCAAACGCGATCACAGGGAGAACATGCAAACTCCACACAATAATTCCAGCTGGCCCAGCCGAGGCTCGAACCAGCGACCTTCTAGCTCTTAGATGCTAATCCTACCCATTGGACCCCCATGACACCCATAGGCATATAATTTAGCACATAATTTCTGAACCCTGACTGATTAAAAACAGCTAAGCTTTAAAAAAAGTTCCCACTGTGCTCAACTAAAGTTTACATGAAATAACCCTGTACTGCACATTGACACTGTGTTAAACTCTGTGATTTTTTCTTTCAGATGGACTCAGCACCCATACATAGATCAGAGGTCTGTCACTTTTACTGAGAAAGAATGAAAGATGGGTGACAGATGATCTGTCTTTTCTGTTTGATCTGTCAAGAAATAAAAAGGCAGATTTTGACAGTACATCAATATGAGAACTGTCAAAATCACATATCTCTTAAATCCCAAACACACTCACAGTCATAATGAGCATCATTTTGGTTATCAGTTATTAATGTGACTGTCCATGAGTGGTTTAAGTGCATTTAAGTTACATTTAAAATATGTATGCATTTTTAGCAGACTCTTGTGTCCAAACGCTTTTGTCCAAAGCAACTTATAGGGAGAGACACTTAAAGCAAGGTAGAGACAATATGGATGGATTTGGAATATGTACTTCAATAAAAAAATGTATACTTGTTTATTTCAAGGAAGAAAAAATGTGAGATGGATACAATATTAAAGTGATTGCTGATTTTTTTTTCACTTCAATTTCTTGATTATTGAGTTTTAAAACAGTTTATAATTGTTAATTATTTTATTCTGTATGCTATTTTCCAGGTCTAATCTATACAGTGGCTGGTCAACCACTGATTTGCCAGCTGGATTTAACTAAATAGGTGCTGCAATTGGCTAAGCGCTGCACGTGAGATTTTCTCTCATGTGACATGTTATTTAACCCCAACAGGTGCAAAGAGTTGCTTCTCGTTTCTTGGACAGTCATGTCAAAAACCCATTGTGTAGTCTTTTTAAGAAGGGTGAAATCACTGTTATGCATCAGAGAAAATATCCAAGGATATTGCAGAAACTACAGAGCCCAGAACTTAGACCCCTAGAGGATCTTTTGGATGAGCTGCAGAAGACTTGATGCAATAGTTAGACTTGAATGCATGCTGTAACTCTAGCTAAAGGTGGTCCAAAGAAGTAATCGTAAATCATAAATAGTGCATATCCTTTTTTTGCTGGTGATTTCATTTTTGTCTGGCCAGGGAGTGAACAAACGTATCATGAAAAAGTTATTTCAGTAGTTATATTCAAAAAGTGAAGAATATATTGTATTAAATCATTACACATAGGCTAATATATTAGAAGAGGTTATTTCTTTTCATTTTGATGATTAAACTAAGAATATCACTCTTTTATTAACTGAAAAGTAGGAACATGAAAAGTATAAGCACGCAATACTTCCTTTTGCCTGAATTACTGCAGTAATGAGGCATAACATCCAGTCGATCCGTCTGTTGCACTGGTCAGGTGTTATGAGAGCTCAGGTTGATCTGATAGATGCCTTTATTAGCTCTTCTGCAGTGTTGTGTCTGCCTTATTGCATCTTCCTCTTCATAATACCCAAAAGATTGTTGGGCTAGTTTGCTGGCAAATTAAGAACAGTGATACCACAATTCCTAAAACTAGATACTTGTAGAGTCCGCACTGTGTGAAGGTACCAAATCATGTTCGGAAATTAAAGCAGCATCCTAATAAAATTGGTTTGCAGCAGAAAGCTTGATGAGCCCTTAAACGTCCAGGTCAAGACAATGGACCAACATTTGCAAATGATATGGTACCCCAACTAACTTTGGAAACTCTACACAGGACAACATGGATCCTGTGCCTATCCTATATTCTGTCCCGGTTCTTGGCCCCAGTCCAATTTTTGTGTAACTCCCCCTACAATCAGATTATGTTTTGTATCACAATCATCTTCACAGTGCGGTTATCCGTATTGCTTGTACACGTTTTTTTACCACATTATTTCACATCTTTTGGACATGGAGCTCTATGTACAGCCAGCCTCTTTTGTAATGACACTTGTAATGCCTTTTCCTACATGTCTAAGATGTTGATGGTTGTCTTTTGGGCAACTGTCAAGTCAGCAGTCTTCCCCATGGTGGAAAACCATTTAAAGGACTTTGCAGCTGCTGGAGTTAGTTAGCTGGCTGGTTATACTGTGGCACCAGGTGTCTTCAATATTGAATCTTTTTACATAGTTAGCTTTCCAGACATTCTGAATGAATATAACTGACAAATTTCACTTACTCCAATAAACAAACAATTGCATGACACTCTAATTATACAAAGTGTTACCTGTATACTAATTTAAAATTATGAAGAGTTAAGAAAACAAGGAGACATTTTAGTATGCATTTTAATTGCAAATTAATAGCATCAAAATACATTTGGTTGTGCGAAAAAAAACTATGGTAAATTGTTTAATAAATGAAAACACATTTAATGTAACACTAATACTATATTAAACATAAAACAGTTCTTTTCTCTCCAATGACTTTGTCCAGCGCTCTCAGCAGGGTTGAGAGAAGATGTCCAAACTCTCCTCGACCTCATACCCTCTTTAGCATGTCTGAGTCGGGCCCTTCACAGCAGGTCTGGTCCTCCTGAGATCCCGCAAGCCTGCTGTTAAGCTAGCACTGCTATCATCTGCATAAAATGTAGCATCAGCAGAAGTTTAATCTCACTCTCAACACCAATTAGTATGGAAAATATCACAGAGAAACAATTAATGAAAGGAAAAGAGTGTTGTAGATTCTTTTTTATATATATATATATTTATTTATTTTTATTTTTTCTTGGTCTGAGAAAGAAAGGCTTGCATTTAAATTATTACCCTTTCTTAGAAAGAATCTACAACATCTAAATTAATAAATATATTACATTAAAAAGCATTAATTCACCAGAATCATGTTTTAGACAGAGGAAACATCAGTACCAGCCACGAGGCAGCACAAACACAAGGAGAGTGTTCAAAATCTAAGCAGAAAGACTCCTTTTTGGGGGTTCAAATGACAAGTCTAAATAAGGGAGCGACTGTGGCACTTACTGCTTCACTGTGCTAACGCCTACTACCCTACTGTTGCTTCCTTGTTAAACCTATCCTGCAAATCACCTATATGTAGCATTAGTATGGTTTAAAATGTCAAACTGTTGAAAACTGTAAATCTTGTATTTATTAAGTATAGCTTTACTTTATGGAACTCCCCATAAAATGTAAACATATATACTGTATAGTCTGTACAGCCATGCACAACCACTAAAAAAACCTTTACTTATTTGTAAAGATAAAACATTTAGATGAATCTTTCAGTACAAGATCATATGTAGAAAAACAGTTGACGGATGTACAAAGTGTGTCTGACTTTGATGAAGTGATGTTTTCCTGCTACAGTGGAGATGCAGTCTCAGGGGATTTGAACGGTGAAATGCATATCGAACTTGCTCAGCTTTGGACAGTTGACAGCTGGTGGAAATAAAACAGCCATTTCAGTAGGACCAGAAAACCTTCCAACATGCTTTCCTTCAGATCTACCTTGTTTGCCATGTTCTGTCTTTGTAGAGTTTGTGTACTCTGAGCGCCTGAGAATTGAAAAAATCTGTAAAGGATCCAAGAACCCAGAAGAGCAGACTGGGAGTTGGAAGCTCCGGGTGGCCTTGGAGCATAACAGAGCAAACAGAAGGGAAAAAGAAGGAGAGGGAGAAATATCAAAGTTTTCTTAACATCTCCAAAAAAAACACTATCAGGAGTTTGAAGAATAAAACAAATTACTTCATTTTAATTGAAGACTTGCCAATGACTTTCAAAGTCCAACTATGTTTTGAGAGATATTCAAGAACTTTTAAAAATGTATAATATGTTAATATTTCCATGATTCTTGACTGCAATTTTGCTAACTTCATAAGCTTTACAATTCAAGCTAATTCTAATTTATTTATATAATGTTAATCAACCCACTTTTACCTATTAAATGTCTCAATTTTATTTCTACTAGCAGGGCTTTCAGGGTAATGACACGCTGAGTTCTAGATACAAATTTTTGGCTATAAACATTAGAAATGTACCGTGCATTGAACACTGTGTAAGCCATGGTGTCAGAATCATGTGACCAACTAATGTCAGTTGCATCTCACCAGTTCAAAATGTTTTGAGTCCTTCATGGGATTTAAATGTGTGCATTGATTTCAGATTCGTGCCAGGAGTAGAAAGCCATCAGCCTTGTTGTTTTCAATATACTTTGTATTTAAAGAAATTGCATGGCCCAGTTGCTGCCATTTGCATACTTATCAACTTTTAGAATCTAGCTGCTATGTCTACATTCTGCCAGGTAAAAAGTTAAAGTATAATCCTTACCCTGAAATCATATTGGCCTCATTAAAGCTTCTCTCACTTCACAGTCATCATCCATGTGCTTTTACAATTTACAACCCTTTTTGAAATTGGTTTGTTCTATTTGTCATTTGTTGGAAGAAACTACAATGTTCAGACAAGAATCTTTATTTTTATTCAGAGCAGCATATCTGGCATTCGCTGGGCTCAAAGCAGGATGCAATGGTTGTATAAATCATTAGCTTTTTATTCACAGTTAATCTCAGGTAGTAAGGACATTTCTGATAATGTTTGGAGTAAGCTTATAATACTTTTCAGCATGTTGCAACTTTTTTGATAATGTGGACTCAAGAAAGTATTTTTTATTTCTGTTCTGCCATGCATATTTTAGAGCTGTAGTCTACACAAATACAGGACAGTGGATGCTACCATGCACAGTAAAATCTAGACAGTTGAATTTACTCTGTTCTGAGTCTATTTGATCCTTCTCTATATTAAAAAAGTTTCATTGAGGAAAACGTTTTGTATAGAAAAGTATTTATATTTCCATGAAAAAAACTGGTTTGTTTAGATATTTTAATTAAATGTTAGTATTATTTTAACTTTATCCAGAGAAGGACCAAAACAAACTCTGGAGAAACTTTGGAGAAAGATTTTTTGAAGGGACTTGGAATTTTTGTTGATCAACTCAGGTTTTTAAAAGGGCAAAATATATTCTCAAATAAGTTAAACTGTAAATTAATGCATTTTGCATTCTATTAAATTACTCTTATTAACAAACTACACCATATGAATATAATATAGATGTCCCATGTGTGCTGAGTTGCAAATAAAACTTTCTCTGCATTAGTGTAGTGCTGAATCATATTTATTTTTCATTCTCCAGTCCAATGGTGAAGGTAATGTTCAATTGAAAAAAGTTGCCAAATTTAAGAAAACTCTAATATAAAATACAGTTTGTTGTTTCTTGTATTTTTAAATGTATTTTTGTTGATGTTGTTTTTTCAAAAAATAATTGTACAATGTTAAACACAATAACAAAAAGTGAATGTGAATGTTAAATAGAATGCGTTTTAATTTTTTGTATGTTTTTTAAGAAACAAATGCTGCTAGTGACAGCCAAAGTTAATACAATTTAGCCTTAAGAGTTAGTGTAGCATGTAACCAATTTATCAATTTATATGAAAAAAATAATTGTATATGCTAAAAACAAGATTCCAAATTCACAGTTTGTCAAGATAGCAAAGCAATGTCATGCATCAAAACTGTTTGGCGCTATCCCCAACTCTTACTCTTGGATTGAGGTAGGGTGCCCTACTGCCCCCAGTGGTCAGAATCAAAATAATAGTACACGGCTCTTACAGTTTCAAAATAAAATAGCCAGCTTAATTGCTATGATTGAATGAATTGTCTATTAGACTGAAATACAAGCTTATCTCTCATCAATTCAACTGCACTCTTTCAAGCATCACCTTCATCTGAACACTTTCAAAAAAGAGTTTAGCCTTGCAATTTCTGATTGAATAAAGAGATTTTACTTGAATTCCATATTTGATTAACTGTTAATGAAAACACTTTCTGAAGTTTCACATATTAAGCCTGAAGGGTTTTGTGGCCGCAGGATCACTAAAAGTAATGTAAACACTTTTCAGAGGATTGCCTTTTCCTTTCAATACTATAAAACAAATGAAGCACAGCAGATAACACTTTTATTCTATCTTCATAAGGAAAAACCTTCACGTCTCACTACATTTGAACTTGAAAAGATTTTTTGACGCTTGTCAAACCTCCAATTAATTTAACATTCTTTCAATACAAGAAAAAATACATATAACTAAAATACTTCTGGGCTGATGCTCTAATGTAACTCTTTAAAACACTCTTCATAACTCTTGTGTTTCTTCAGCTTGTCTAAAAATGTTTTCTGACCGGTAGTCAGTGTAGAGATTTGAGGACTGGTGTATTAGGCTGTTTTTTTTTTTTAGAAAACGTACTGAAGAGATGAAGCCAAATCAATTGTTTTCAATACTTAAGTATTATTGTAATCATTAATCCTATTTAATGTAAAGTAGATTTCAGTGGGTGTTATTGTTAAGCTGAAATAACAATAATGCTTAAAATAATTCACAATCTCACATTTGGGCAATTTACAGCTTCCGTCTCACCTCAAGCAAGCTTTAGTCTGTTGAAGGAAACCACACATGCCAGAGGAAACCCACAAAAACAGCAAAAGTCCCAATCAACCATTTTATCAAGGATACAGCACTAAAAAGCATCCATTCAGTTCAGATAATATAAATTACTTGCACAAATATTGTCTTAACCTGTTAGAAGAAGTCATACAGAATGTCAGAAAACAGGTCATGGGCAGACATGAAATACAGAAAGAACAATAGAAGTATATGATAAACCGTTAATCATAATCATGACCTAAACGCATACTAGGCAAGCTGTCTGTAGAATAACTTTATGTTTGAAAATAAAGTGGGAGGTGGATTTTTTGTTGATCGTTCAATGAGACTGGGCAAACTGATGCTTTATAAAGGGTGAAATTCCAGCATAACACAGAGACCTCCCTGCGCTAATTGACTCCACTTGCTACTCCTGAAACTTTCTTCATAAACATCACATGATCTTTATGATTAAATGTGGCTTATCCCAAACTGATCATTAGGATTCAGAAGCAAACTGTTATATTATGTTGTGTAATTCATATTGTAATATTCATGACTTATCTGGGAGTTTAATGAGTCCTTGATTTACTCATGCCAAAGCTCATCAGTAATTCACCTTAAAGTAATCTCAGGTATCAACACATGATTATTGTCCTTTGATTATTGGTGAAATATTGGTATTCATATTGAATAATGACATTTATTTTCATGGCATCATGAAAAAAATAGACAACAATGCATGTAAACCTTTGCAAAGTAAGAAAACCCAGAGTGTATAATTTTCTAATATATCCCATACTTTATATGTAATGCCTTGAGCACAACTGTTTTTTTATATCGCATCTTCTGTCTTTAATTTTACACAGAGAAGGCTGTAATAAATGTTCACTATAATAAACGCTTATTGCTATGATTGCCGGGATACCCAGATATAATACATTTCACTTGTCTATCTCTCATCTGCAGTCTTTCTCTTTATTCAAAAATGACATTTCACAAACTGACAACTTCCCTCTCATATTCTGTACACTCCTGCTGTTAGAACATCTCTACCTCATTTTTCCAGCTGTGAGAACAAAAAGGTCCACTGAGTTTCACCTGTAACAATAGAAGACATCAGCTACCTGTGGCCTTTTCCAAGCCTGTGTGTGACAGCGCAACGACCTGTGAAATGGTGGCAGCATTACAAAGTCAAGGTGATCACCTTTTTTGGTTCGGCCTGCACAGAGCCATGGCATCCTGATGAGTGACGCCAGGGGGGTACAAACAAAGAGTGTTGCCAATTCATTCATCAAATGTAGTTTACCCTTGTGGACCTTTGAGAATATGTATGTGTGTGTGGGCGTGTGCGTGTATAGGGTTGCGATTGTGTGTGTCTGCCTCTACAGTACGTCCTTCAGGCACACCACACAACTTATTGCCTTCTCATGAATTTCATACAAAAATTGTGAGAGAGCAGGTGAGTGTTCGTCCTCTAGTTGACTTGATTTAGCTCAGAGAGGGTAGCACAAGATGATAATGCATAAAACACCTGTGCTTATATTTTGAAAGTAAGTGAAAGCCTATGTCACACCTCCTGCTAGTTGAGCTGCATCTGAGAATGTTGGCTAACTGTTGGAGATTTGTCCTCATCTCACTTCAACATCTGTCCACTGACATAAACAACCAAAAATGTTACAGGCGTCAATAAACCAATTAGCAAGTGCTTGCTAAAAACAGGTTACTTTAAAAAAGTATTATTTTATTTACAGCAGTTTGTGCGTAAAGAATCCAAAGTAAATCAGTAAAGAGCATTTATGCTTTTATACATTCCCCATAACTATTCTCTCTCCCACACGTCACCCTGTATCAATCATAAAAAATCCCAAAAAAACTAACACTACAGATTACAAAAGAATGGTATAATTAATTTTAAAAGGTAACAACAGCAATAGCAAATGGTATGTAAATGAAAGGAAAATGATTATAAATAGCATTTGTCAAATAAGGCAAGTGATAATAATGATAATGAATTTTTAAACAAAACACATAAATACAATAATATTTGCTATTTGAAATAATTAAATCACAGTTCATAATACATTTTCTAATCCTCTTCTGCATTTTCTGGAGAAAGTTCAATGATCATTAAACAATGTAGCAATGGTTCCCATGTGTTTTACAACGTTTTTGAAGATCCTTTTAACGAAAAGCATTTTTTTCCCATATTTAAACAAAATAAAACTTCTTTTACCCATCTATCAAATAAAGCTGGGGATGGATGTTTGAATTTGAGCAGAATGAATCTCCTAACCAACATTGTAGTTAAAGTAATTACATCCCGCACTTTGGAAGGCAAAGTCTGCTCAAAGGGAACTCTAAATAAAGTGTTTGGTGCGGCTCGAGAAAAACTGATTATATTGATGACCAAAATATGTGTGTGATCCGTTGGGTATTGATTGCATCTTTTGCATGTGTATATATATTTCAGATAATTCAGCATTTGTATAATGTACTCTAGGATTATTATCCAGTAGAATTTTGCATCGTATTAAACCATGACACACTGAAATTGAAGAAGAGTGTACAAAGTGGAGTATATCCCATTCTAGTGTACTAATAGGAAGACCAAGTTCTTGTTCCCATGTATTTTTGATTTTGGATGATGCCTCTGAAGTTACATAACATTCACTTTTAATGGAATCATTAAAAAGTAGTGGATTTTTTCAAGATAAAGGCATGTTACCTATTACTAATCTTTAAGTGAAATTGTTTTTAATTCCAGGCTACTGAGATATACATCAGAGATCCTCTTCTAATTAAGGGAAAGCATAGAATACATTTTGTGCCTGACCAGAAAAACACAAAAGTTTTTGGGATATTAAAACAAGCTATTTTGACTACATTTAATTGTGTAAACATACAAAAGAGTAAAAGGTTAGGGACATTGGCCTGTCACCAAAATTATAATCTATTTCCAGACAAATACAATTTTATTTTCCAAACACCCCAAGAGCTAAACTCTTCATTAAACTTAATAACTGTTATTTGACATAATCATTATAAAACACAACAGCATACTGTACTGTATCACTGTTTCAAAACCCTGCCTCATAAAAGCTTGTGTTAATTACAGATCCATACAGCCCCCAGCAATGTAACTGTTTTGGAAAATAATGAAAAACAACATCCTGAGCAAAAAAATGGGTTCAATCCTGACACGAATAGCTCAATGTTTTCAAAATTTCCTGTGCCATAACAATAACTTGTCTGAAGAATGAACATTACATTATTGTATTGCAAGAGAGAACATTGGTTCAGACAAAATTCAAGATACACAAGATTCAGTGAAATTATTAAAAAGTGCACCACAAGACAATTTAAATATTTTTGACAAGGCGAGGAAATGATACCTGAAAAGCTTGACCAGGCCATCATACTTTTCAATGTTTTGCTTTACAGCTCCCATGAATTTAATAAAATTAAGTAAAGCAGAAATCTGTTAACATGTTTTTTTTTGTTTTGTTCTTATCATAACATAGTATCACAAGTGAAGTCGTCAGCAGCTAAGAAGTGTACTGGGTAACTCACGTGTCCCAGAGAGTATGGTTAAGGGGTGAAAAGTGAGTTACCTTGCATAAACGTCAGTTATATGTTGGTTAACTCTTATTTTATATTATTATTACATGTTTTATTATGTATATGTATCACTGTATAAAAGGCGTCACGGTGGTGCAGTGTGTAGCATGGTCGTCTCACAGCAAGAAGGTTCTAGGCTCGGCTGGGGCAGGTGGCATTTCTTTGTGGAGTTTGCATGTTCTCCCCGTGATCGCGTGGGTTTTCTCCGGGTGCTCCGGTTTCCCCACAAGTCCAAAGACATGCAGTATAAGTGAATTGAGTAAGAACGATTGTCCATAGTGAATGCGTGTGTGTGTGTGTGCGCGTGTGTGTGTGTGTGTGCGTGTGTGCGTGTGCGTGTGTGTGTGTGTGTGTGTGTGTGTGCGTGTGTGTGTGAATGTTTCCCAGCGATGGGTTGCGTCTGGAAGGACATCCGCCATGTAAAACATGTGCCAGAGAGTTGGCGGTTCATTCCACTGTGGCGACCCCGAAAGGGAAGAAAGCTGACATGAAGATGAATGAATGAATGACTGTATAAACAATTGAGTGGATATGTTTTACAGCAATGATTAATGAGGTACACCAGTTATGTTATGCATGATAATTCTATAACTTTTTCTAAATTTCACATTGTACAGTTACATTTTAACTTTCATTTATATCAGTTGAAATGCTATAACTCATTCAATACCATTCAATACCATTGTTGGTTAAATACAGTGTAGCACATGATCACATATATAGGGGTACTTCTGATATACGTATCAGTACTTGATGCATATTTTGCATGCATCGATTATGAAGCAGCCGTATTACAGTATTTGGCATATAAGCTTGATTATTTTAACATGTATACTGTCCTTGTGGTAGGACATACCAGGATTAAATTGGTATTGGATATTGGCGATGTTCAAAACTTTGATCTCAAATAAAAAATCCTAGCTTGATAAGCCTATTTACACAAATAGTTAATGAGATTAAGAGTAAATATCTGAGGACGTTTGTTAATCAAGTGTCAAGCTCTTCCTGAACTTGAAATATTAAACATCGTAAAGTGGTATTGGCCATTCCTGATTTCAGCACAATTCCTGTTTTGGGTGTCTTTAAAGATGCATTTTTCATGGTCTCTTCATGCATGGATTCATTTTAAGTTTCCCCCCAGCTCCAAGCAGCGTGTATTCAAGGTGAATTAGTGACTAAACAAGATAACTGTCTTGGGCTGTGGTCACTTGCTGTGAGAGATACCAAGGGTGCCCCACCCATCAGAGATGATTTTTTTTTAAATACCAAGTCCTATATTTAATTCACTAAATGGATTCAGGGTTCATTATTTTCTACTTCACATCAAAACTAAAATCCTAACCACTTCCAATCAACAAGATGTTAGTAATTATGAACAAGTCTGAATATATAACATCTAGGGATCATAATAAATAAAATAAGCAGACGATAGTACACAGTTTTTCTTTGCTCGGTGAGTAAATAAAAAAGTTGAAAACTTGTGAAGGGTGGCTGAAATCACCCATTACGAAACATGTGTTGAGTCTTGAAGCGGATGAGCAGCAGCTGCAGATGTGCACTCCAGCTTTCACACCTGTCAGATACTGAAAGAAAGATGGCCACATGAGCACCAGAGCTAGACAGCTGACTACAAGGAGATGAAAAAAAAACATTCCTTGATATTTTTGCTTTGACA
Organism: Danionella dracula; assembly: GCA_900490495.1. Classification (NCBI taxonomy): domain Eukaryota; kingdom Metazoa; phylum Chordata; class Actinopteri; order Cypriniformes; family Danionidae; genus Danionella; species Danionella dracula. The sequence goes on from UELW01000578.1 coordinate 2,859,782, forward strand.
AACAAGTAAACAACATACAGCCATGGACCTGCCTCACCTTAAGTCAGGAGTGCTCTAAACCTTGGTTAGGTTTCCTTTTGTTTGTTGATTTCAATGCACTTTATGGTAGGCTTGATGTTAAAGCCATTTCAAAGGTCTGTAGTTTTCTTTTTGTAAAAGGAATGCTGCAATGCTCTTAAAATGTGTAAAAATACTACAATAGCAATGTCTAAACAAGAACATAGAACATTTGTAGAGCTGTGAAACAAGGTGTCCAGGTACTAATGCAAGCTTTTCACAATCTAAGGATGACTAAAAGTAGATTTTAATGAAACCTTTTTGATGACTGCAGTTTAGTAAAATGAAAGTTGGGACACGCCACCGGCTTGAACATGTTCTTAAACTTAGCAGGAGAGCCTGTAAGATGTGCTTATCCGTGGACTGAGCTCTTAAAGTGTGAGTTCGATATCTCATTGTGTCCACTTTACTAATCAGCTGATTTAGTTGCACTCAAAGATACATTCAAAAGAATGTATCAGTTGGTTTTGTAAACTATTATTTGTGTACATGAGAACATATGTATGTTTACTAGATAGTATGTTCCTAGATTAATTTTGCACCAAGACAAACCAGCTACTAAACTCTTATACATTCTGATACATGGCCAAACAGCTAACGGTGTGTAATGTTACTTTAATGTCCATGTTCATTCTGTGGTAGACAATTTCTTATGATCTGATTAAACCCTGTAACATGAGTAAATAAGGAAAAGCAGCAGTACAGTATTATTGTAAAACCAATACAGATTTGTTTTATTGAAAAAATATACTCAATCAGCAGGTTTGACTGATCTCAGCTGTTAGCTCCAGTTGTTATTTGTCTTCCATAATTATAATTTTTTTTTTACAATATTTACTAAAATTATTTTTAGGGCAAAAAGGTGCTTTGTGGAAAATGCACAGATACAGATGCATTTTTGCAGATTAAAACAAATTTGCAGGTATGTGAATAGAATAACCCATAACCTTGAAAAAAATTTTTAAATAAGGTAATGATGATGATTAACATCTGTGTTCTGGTATTTTTTCAACAAGAGTTCTTCCTCGAAAATACCATTTATTTGTAAGGTATAGTTAGTTAGATATAAGTGTGAGTATTTGCTGAGCTTGCTGGTCCCCTTTAAGCAACTGTAAAGCTGTGAGTTGTAATCGCCCTCTGGTGGACATTTTAGTTACTGGCACAGACTTAAACTGAGGTGAAAACGTTCTGTGCATGTTTACAATTTTCTACTTCTATGATAAATGCAGTCAATAAGATAGACGATATAGTATTTTGCATTATGAATAATTTTCAGCAAAGCAAACCCAGCTCAAAATTCACCAACCTTAGTCACTTATATCTTATAGAGTTTTGACAACAATTTCAAACAGCTCAGTTCATTTCCTGAAGATCCATGACAACAAAAAACTATTTTTGTATTATTGTGAATTTCCTAAAATCCTGTAATGGGTTCCTAAAAAGTGTACAAAAAGTATATATTTTTGTTTTACTTAAAAAAATGCTTCTTATTGATTGGTCTATGACGCTGTGAAGAAATAAATACTATGATGAATACATATGTTTAGCATTTTTTGGTTAGTATATAATACAGACATAGCCAGATTCCTAATAAATAAATCTAGGAGTGCCATCTAGGATTGGATTCTGTGTTAAATGCATGCTCCTCGCCATCCCACTTTGTCCCTAAGGCTCTCTCTTTCTCTCCTCTCCTTTACTCCACCCGTCCATCAGGCCATCCTTGATCTATCACACACTCATACAAACTTGGAGAAATACAACTGCAGGGTTTGTGTGAGTTATGGCATTGTCTCCCCCAGCGCTGTTATGGCCTGACACGGATGGCCACTTCCTCCCATCATGCATTGTTTTCTGTTGAGCCCGTGGGCAGAACGTCCTGTCTCACTATGAAAGTCTACTATCTCTCAATACTCACTACTCTAGTCACTCCCCCCCCTGATTGATGCCACACAATTCGGGCAAATTGCCTGCACACATCTTACCCAAGCTGTCTGGCAAGATTGTGTGTTTGTGAGAATGTGGGAAGGGTTGAAGGAGAGAAAACAAGGGAAGAGCCTCGTGCAGCTATGGCCAGCATGACAATGCAGTCTGGCCTGAGGGGGAGGCGATAGACGGGTGGACAGCCAAAGAGAGAGGGGCAAGGGTAGAAAAGATCCATTGCTTTATTCTTAATGGACTTGGCAACATAGAACACTGAGACCAGAGCCAAGAGGGGCTGATAAAAGTTCAAAAGAAAGGTGATGGAATATCTTCATGCCCATTTGTGAGAACATTTTGAGTCCAGACAAAGAGAGGGGAATAAGGAAAGTCTAAACGTGTGTGCAGATAGGATTGCGACCCTTCGTTCAATTTATTCAAGGGGTCTGGTTAGTGCTCAAAAAGCGTGCGCATGCTTGCACAGGATTTGGTCTCTCTTCTGTGTAGAATGAGCAATCCGTCCTGCTGGTGCTGAGGAAGCATTCCCATAATCCCAGTGCTCAACTTCAAAAAGCTTTGTAAAAGACTACACAGTGCCCTGCACCACACTAAAACCCTCCCTGTCTTTATTCTCTCTTCGTCTCTTTCTGGAGCTTTTCTTCTCCTCGAAGCTTCAGTCATTTCTGCCCCGTCTGACATCTCCTGCATTCCAATCTCTCTGCTCAGTGCCCTTCTCATCAATATTATATCCCTTTCACTCTCTTTTGCTCACTTCGACCCTTTATTTCTCCCACCATACTTTCTGACCCATCGAGCTTTGCTACGTTGAGCAGAAGCTATAGGATTTTTTTCTTTATGTATTGCTAACTCTTGAGTGACCCTTTGAGAGAGGGAGAGGAGGAGGAGAGGGCAACTTGTGGGCAAGCACAGAATAAGCGCCTTAATCAAAGGCACAACGGCAAGGGTCAAAGGATATGGCCTAAGTGGGATTTGAACCTGTACCCACTTGCTAATTTCCACCAAGTTGTTTTCCAGTTGTTTGGATTGAAAAGGAACTAGCATGCACTTAATGGAGACTGAGACCTAAGGTTGTTCATTTGCTTTCAGTCGCCTACTGAAGATATGAGCTAAAGCAAATGTTTTAGCGCCATCTGACCCAGCGCTTCTTTTTATTCTTTTACAAAGTACAGTACTGATGTGTAATTGTGTAGAGCAGTAGATAAAGACATTAAAAACTCTCAAGGCTGTAACAAAGATAGACAATTTGATGATCAATGTTGCCCTGTCCTTTTCAATTAGCCCCCCTTTTGTTTCCTTCTCTCCATTTCAGCAGGAGGCTCTGGGATATTGAGTGAAGCCCAACCTCTGTTTGAAATATTGATACGGTTCTTACCAGGCCTTAATGCCCTTCCTACATGACTGGCTTCTTAAACAGGGAGGAAAAGGTTTGTTTGCTGCTCTGTGATCATTAGCGATGAGAGAAATGTGTGAAAGAGAAAGGACGGAACACATTGTTTCAAGCACTTGAATAATTTTCAAAAGTTTACTCCTTTCCATAATCTGTCCGTTCAAGAGACAAAACCCACATATTCTTCTTCTAACGTCATGTCTAACTTTATAATTCAATTATTATAATAAAAAGAAAATTGTAAGAGCTCACATTCAAAATGTACAAGTGTTGAAACTTTTAATAGCTTGATATGAAATGCAACTTAAGACAACTTATTAATAATCAATAAATAGGAATCAATAAGCCTGGAAACATGAGCTCGGGAATGCTCTTGGGAGTGTAAAATAATAATTAAAAACATACTTTTTTATTTCTTCAATTTAGCATCTGTATTAGTTTTACGGTCATTTTCTTCATGCCAAATGTCATTTTTAAAGCTCTACCTAGACAAGGACAGATGACGGAGAAAGCTAAGAGAACATGTAGTGTTCTTCTGTCTACTTTTCTTGTAGCCATACAATTCCATAATAAAACAAAACAAGGAGCTTCGAATTGGCTTTCATCAGTTTTCATTCATGTTAATGCCGTACATTGAAGAGATTGTTCTGAAGCTTTTCTTTGTTTTTCTTTTTTGTTTTGTAGCTGCAAAGTGACATTTTTCTCACTCCTCACTCAACCTGAGTTGAAGCTTACACAAACTCAGTGGAAGCTTAAATTTGTTGGAGTTGGGGCAAGTTGTTGATGATAATAATTTCTAGTAACAGAATATATTAATATAATTAATAACAAAACTTGTTCTTAATTAGTAACTATAGTTAAACTCAGTAAACGCATTAGTAATTATAGTCCGAAAGGGAAGTACCCCGATAATTCTAACACAGATAATTATACCCCGAAAGGAAAGAAGCCGACATGAAGATGAATGAATGAATGAATGGACAACTTGGAATTTTTGCTGTTCAAGAGAAGAGAAACAGGAGACGAAGGAGCAAAGGAGATGAGCAAACACTAAATGAGGTGAGTAATTGCAGAGATGAGTCAGGTGTCCAGTGTTGTGTACAATAGATCTGTAAATGAGATGTGGTGAAGTTTTTTTTTTTTAATTGGTGGTGATTGGGTTCATACTATTACCATTTTGATGGCAAACAGGACAGTTGGTGTATCAAAAGAGAAGTTAAAGCATAATAGATACAGAGATTAGTTTTTTTTGCCAACATAATCACAATTATAACCATTAAGCTGTTCGGTGACAGTTCCTTACCTCTTTATGTATTTCATTAATTTTGCAAGAATGTTGCTGAAAAAAATTGAGAGTAACCGACATTTCTCAAAATAGTCAGTAAAGAATTGAGAGAGAAGGAACCTATTAGACCAGCACTTCAGATGCTTTTATAAACCATTCCTTCCCTACTTTTCACTTCTGTCTGGTTTATGAAATGCTTATAGTTTCTGGAAGTGCTCTACAGTGAAGTATTTCTCTGTTCATATGGAGTTCAAATAAAGCATGCAATTTTTGTTTGGTAGCTACATAACAATCTGACCTCGTATAAAGGCAAATATGTGTGCATTCAATAGTTTACACAAACATGCTCATAATTTCCAAAAGGGTAAAAACGTATGAAATATTTACTCAGTAAATAGCTTGTCGACATCGCCATGCCTTTAAAGCATGCCATTTGTTTGGAGGTCTATCTTCTGCTCACTCCCCTTCTCGCACATGCTTTTGCTGAAATGAATTATTGATTTTATTTTTAAGTTAGTCTTCCTATCTGGCTATGAATAAATATCACTTTTGTTCACTTTCAAAGCTTTCTTTTTGGAGTGCAAATCCATGGGTTGTGTGATCGTGTCCTAAGCTTGCAGAACGCAGCCTCAGCATCCAGCCATTGATTTCCTTTCATTTTATCGAGTTTAATTTTTTCTCTGCTCCTCTTGATTCTCTTTTTATGTATGGTTTCACCTCTTTGTGCTGCTGCTCAGTCCATCTCCTCCAGTGAGACTAATCACTTACTATATCAAGTGAAAGAGAAAAATTACACTTTTTGATCAAATAAAAGAAATATTCAAGAACTCTGAGATAAGTGTTGTGAGCAGATGAATTGATCCTGAATGTATCTAAATCACAAAGTAAATCGACTTTTATTAAAGATACTCAGGAGCTCCTTGAAGTTTAATTCACAGATAAGACAATCACTTTATATATATATATATATATATATATATATATATATATATATATATATATATATATATATATATATATATATATATATATATATATATATATATATATATATGTATAATTGTGTTATTTGTGTTTAGTTCATTTCATTATGATGCAATTCCATTAATTTTGATAATTTGAAAGTTTTTGCAACTTAACCTCTTACTTTAAGTTAGGACAAATGTATAACTACAGCCCAGTTATACACACATGTCAATCAACAGTAGTTTGGGACTTTTACTTTTAAAAAAATCTTTAGATCTAACATTCTGACAGCAGCTCATGATTTTGATCCTGTTTTACTTTTCCAACTCAGACCTTTCATGCACAGATGTATGTCCCAGCCTTAATTTGGTATAATAGGCTCTCTTCCAAACACATTTTCTGTTGGGAAATCTGTCACATTTATTAGTGCTGTCAAAAGGAATACATTAAAGTATGTAATTAATGTAGTGATTAATGTATAATTTTTTTACCCAGTTAACACAGATGAATTGTTTGCCCTTTCTGTGGTGTAAAAAGACCAGTTAAATTTGGAATTTAGGGATTGCGCAATGGTTGCGATGTGCCCTCTGCATTTAAATAACACCGTGTTTACCCTTGAGCTAAGCTTGATGTGTAACTCTTCAATTTTTTTTTTTAATTTCTGATTGGTTGGAATAGTATGTACAGTATTTTCGAGTAGCATCACCAAAAACCACAACGATGGATGAGTGAGGATATTTTTTTACATCAATAAGCTCAAACACAACCTGCAGAAAATAACTTTTTTGATGACAAACATCTCTTGAACTGTGTGCCTTATGAATATAAATAAAGATTCACTAAAACAACATTTGAGTGAATAATTAAATCACTCTTATATACAAGATACTTCATTTTTATTCTATATTTTAAACGTGTAATAGAAGCAGATTGGACAAATTCATTGCAAACTGGAAGAGACGAATCTGTTGACAGATGATATTCCCTAGAAATTAATAACCTGACTAAAGCAATTCAATATTTGAATAACATAGCAAAAGATTTCTTTTATAAACATTATCCAAAGATACTGAGGTATGGCCTACTGTCCTCGGTTTCTTTCTTTGTCTTGACACATATTCTCTCCACTCTCGTTTTTCCATTATCTTTGTGCTACGATATCTCCTCATTCAGATCAATTCCTCCCTGCATGGAAAAGAGTATGTGGCATAGAAACGAGAATAGCCACACCAATCTTCTCCTCGCTTGTTTATTTCAAAGCTTCCAGAGTGAATTGAATTCCTGAACAAAAGCGGCCATTCGTTATTGAGATTACCTGATTTTGAGTGTGAGTTTCCTGCCTAAGAATCAGACCGTCCTGCTCCCTGCTGCTCAGCTTCCTCTGTATCTCCATGGGCTCGTCATCCAATTCCAGACGCTTCCACAGGGCTCTGACTTAGACTGCTCATTTCAGCTCAAGTACAGATGCTGCCAGATCGCTTTGGTCTCTCACATGATACATTTGAAGCCTCATTTTGTGATTTTGGAGGAAAGTATTAAGGTTATTTTTGATGAAGAAAGAAAAGGCTATTTACCTTTAATGCCACATTTTGATGTGAAGACTATTTACTGAAATTCTGATCAGTGAGAAAGTACATTTGAAGATGATAATGTCATCTAAATGGTCCAAAGAAAAAGTGTAGTGAAGAAAATCAGAATCAGAAATCCATAACTGATAAAAAAGGTGTTTCATTAAAGGTCTTGATGGAGAATGTCCAAGTCATAGCCAATTTACTACATTATTGCAGGAATTGGTTGCAAGATTTGTTCAGTTCTAAGTCACTTCACTGCATTACAAATAGCAAACCACAATACTGTAATTTCAGCCACACATGCAAAGTACTCCATTACTCAGTGTCTGCTGAAAGCGTTCTTTAAAATGGCTTAACACAGCTTATTTCTTCTTGTGTTTTTCTGTTGGGAGCCTGATCAGCAAAGTAAAGCAGCTGTCGTGTCAACGGAACCCTAAACTCCCCAAATAATCACTTATTTTATTTGAACAGGATCAAAATTCCTTGCACTTAATTCTAAACAACAACTCCCCTATTTAAAAAATAAATAAACCTCCGTAGTTTAGACATGCTCTGTGAAGCTAAATTATAGCACACTTTAACCTTGTTTATTTCAGAAACAAAACACCTGCAAAAAGTTAAATGTAAGCCTATTGACTATGAATCCCCTTTGAAAGTACTTTAGCATAGTCTACATGGTCTGTATTTGTTGATCTAAGATGATAACAAATGTAATGGACACTAAAATCAGCAGAGCACACACAATCGCACCTTAATGGGGTGCTTTTCTTTACTTCACTTTTTTTCTCTGTAAAGGTCAACTCAAAATGTCAACTGAGCATAGCAAGAAGGAGCTCTTCTATTTTACGGCATAAACATCCAAGTGCTGGACCTGTGGAGATGGAAGGTTGTCATGAAATGGGCAACAAAAAAAAACTAAAAAAAATCAGTTTATATGAAAACACCTCAGTATTATTCACTTGCAACTGCATTTTCTAATTCTAACAAACAAACAATCAAACTAAATAACTAATATACATTTACTATACACACACACACACACACACACACACACACGCACACACACAAAACACACACACACACACACATATATATATATATATATATATATATATATATATATATATATATAAACACACACACACACATACATTAACTATAACAAGAAATATCTCAGAGTTCAGTTAGCTTGCCTTCAAAATGAAAGTGTTCCTCTCCACCCACATCCAGTAACAGTTTAATCACAAAAGCCTGAGAACTGAATGCAACAATGACATAAAAGGGTGGCAGCTGCTGAGAAAGTATGAAAGTATGTCGGCGGATTCCGAAGCACGACAATCGGAGAAAAGGAATTTTCTGGAAGAAACCCAGAAGAGAGAGGAGGGAAGAGCCCCTTAGGCAAGCGCACAGTTTCTGCCATTTTTAATTTGCTTGTCTAATTGTGCAATAACTGGTCTCATCGTCCACAGTCTTCCTTCAAGTGTCTGCTTCTATTCTAACAAGACCGGACGCAGAGCAGTCGCTGACAAATCCAGCCAAGATGTTAGCAGGGGCCAAATTGATCACGACAAGGAAGCTCCTGAAAAGCCTCCATTAAGAGCAGGAGGGTGTTTAGAAAGCAACTCTTTCAATAATCACTGTGTCTGCCACAGTTTTATTTTTTCCTCTCTTAATAGTACACAAACTTGAGCAGATGTTTTTATGCAAGGGCTTTTTTTGTTAGAAGTACTGAAGACGTTAAATAAAATGTTAGTTTTCAGTCATTCAGCGTCTTTTTCAACATCCATTGTCACATTTATCAAAGGTCAAGGGATCTGCTGGTCTACAATCCCAGTTTAAGTTGGATAAAATGTAAGAATCTAGTCATTCTACATAACATAGTTTGCTGTAATCTGAGAATACTTCGTACCTCTGAAATGCGTAGTAATTCTCCTTTCTAAACAGTTTAGAAAATATGGTGTACATTTTAGAAAAAGCATGTAAATTTAAGAAAAGCATGTATATAAAAATATTTGAAAATTAATATATATTTTTTTACAATTTATACTTTTTCCATATGTACAGTAATAATCACCAAGAGTCAGAGTCAAAATTAATCTTACAATTGAGGACTACACTGAGAGCCTCGTAACTGTTTTTTTTTTTTTAATTCAAATATCATCTGAAACTCATCTCTATAGGTTTTGCTTTGTTGTATTGGGATATATTTTTAAGCAGAGAACATCTGCTAATATGGCAATTTCGAAAAAGAAAGAAATTGGTACCCTTGTTGTTGTTTTTCCAGATCTGTTTGCATCTTCCGCTCTTGCTTCTAGTTCCCTACATAAAGTTACATTTTAGCCTTTTTTTAGTTTTCTACTAAAACAGTCACATTTACAATTTTCACTTGTACCATCTTCAGAAAGACATCAATATGCATAATATCATTATTAGATTCTTTAATCTTTTACTTTCCTCATTGAATTCATGGCATTAGTTTATCTTTCTTCTTTTATTTGTGTTGCTCACATACACAAAATTAAATGAACATTTTTGCTTGGTAACTTTCTAGGTTGTGTTTAGTTTGCGTGTGCGTGTGTGAGTGTGCGCGTGTGCGTGTGTGTGTGTTAGTGTCTTTTTGGTAAGTGTAGACGGTAGTCCGCTCTTGGCAAGGTAGGCGTGTATGCATGTGTGTCTGTTCGAGATAACATCTATGTTCTCTTTCATGTTCAAATCAAAAGAGTCCAGCAGTCTAGCTGAGAAACTTCTTTACTGTCAGGATGTTGCTTGGTTTTTATGATTTTAAAGTGAATATTGATTACAAAGAAATATTGTAGAGAAATGCTAAAATAAAATTCCTATAAAAATGCATTCTCTCCTCTAAAGGATAACAATTCTTCATAATACTCAATGCATGAATACCATATGTCTGCACAGGATTGCCTGTTACTCATTGGGGGATGCTGTTGCAGCTGAAGTCAGGCTTCATAAAAATGGGAAGTGATCTAGTTGGGATTTTGGGTTCTTCATTCACCCCATCTGCAACTGGTTATTTTTGATTGAGCATTTTTTGTGTCAGATTGTTCAATGTATGTGGAGGTATATACGAACGTTGGTTTAACTAACCAAATATTTTTTGAGTGTGATACAGACTACTCTGTAACAAGCTTTTTAAGTGTATGGATTCCCTGTCAATCATTTATAACAAAGTTTCTATGGGTATTTATTTACTTTGTTTATTTTGATTATTGTTCAACATTAGTGTGTTCAAAATTTAGAAATATACACTTCTTCATGTGTGCGTTTGTGTGCAAGTGTGTGTTGTCTGGGTCCCTTCAATGATTGAATTCTCTGAAGAAAGATTGAGTTTGGAAACATATTATGTAGTGATTCATAGACTTGGAATTCTGCAAACAGTCATTTGTAACTTTCTTACCGACATTATCTTTTAACTTTCTAATTTCTAAAGCTCTTTCTGTCCTGGCTTTCTGATGCATGCTGGTTACCCATCTCCGCTTCTAAATCATCTGCTGTACTTTTGGCTCAATAATGAAGAATTATAAAGCACAAAGCTGTTTGTCTGAGTGAGACTGTGGGGTGAAGCTTTAAAGTAAATACAAATCAATACTGCCACACTAACTCAATTTCCTGTTAGCGTGTGGCTACATGCAGTGTTTCTCTGAATTAAAGAGTCTCAGAGAGAATGTTCAATTGTATTTAATGTAATATAATTTCAGTGGATATGGAAAGGCTGCCTGTTTATTGGAGCATGCAGAAAAAGATGCAATGTGGTGAATGGAGATGATGGACTGTGACTATGATTTTATTGAGACCATTAGGGTTTAGAAGCTGGTCTTGATTAACTATGTTTTGTGGTCATGAAAAACAAGAATGTTCTTCTTGAATAGCTAAAAGGATGCTTGTGATGTAGAACAGCACTTAATATTTTCAATATCATGTTGAACTCCATGGCACTCGTCTGTTTTTAATTCCTACAATTCAGTTTTTTCTGCTCCATATTTTTCCGCTGTAGCCTCTTTTGTTGAATTACAATTATTAGGTTGGTAAAAAATCAGTAAAGCTTTTCAAATCAAAGTCAAATCAAATCAGGTTTTATTGAAAAAGGCATAATCAGCCAAGCCAACTGGCTCTCGGGAGGAGAAAATACTTCTCCTCTACGGTCCCCTGGTAATATTCAACACACACAGACAAGAAAACACACTGGGAAACCCCTCCAATCAGACCATAATACTATGGCAACCTATGTAAATTCTTTCTGATCAAGTCAATCAGATTATTTCAAGTGTGCTTAGGTCAATTTGAAACTTTTCTGGTTGTAGATACTATCTACAACTCTCCCCAAGAGGGGTCAAAAAGAGGGGTTGTAAATACCAGGGGGTTGGGAGAGGATCAAAACTCCTTCAAAAACTCAAAGTTCCTAAAAGCTGAAGTTAAAGCATACCTAAAATACATTATTGAAGTCATCATATTCTACAAATTATTTTCAAACACACCTTCAATAATTTTTTTTGTATTTTAGGCCATATGTAAAATAGTGTATGTACAATGATAAGGCAAAACATAGTTTCTCTGGAATGAGCTATGTCTTAATCTAAGTAATTAACCCTGATTTAGCTTCAAAGTAGAGACTGTCACCTCTACTCTTCACGCATTATGTCTTTCTAACTCAAATCTGTCATTGTAATCACATTTGCTTTCTGGCCAAGTCAATTCTTTCTTTGCCAAGCATATGTCTCAGTGTGCTGCAATTTTAAACTTGTATAGCTATAAAGTGGGCCGTATAAAGTCAAACAAAAGTGTGAGAATATATATATATATATATATATATATATATATATATATATATATATATATATATATATATATATATATATATATATATATTCTCGCACTTTGTTATAGCCCTCATACAGTATTTTATCTATTTTTGTACAGTGTTTCTGTTCTCTGATATTTTGTAACTATTTTGTAAGGATGGGATTAAATATCACCTTGCACCATAATGCACTCTTGAGTTTTCCATCTTTTTCATTAAAAAGCTTGATGAAAAGAAACTTCCCAACAAACTTACTATAATTTACTGTATAACAAATATTAGTTGTGATTTGTTGCCATTTTTATACAACATTATCACATAAAAGCAAAGTTTTTAAGCACAAAATTGTTGAGAAAAGCTTACACATTTCCAGATAATTAGTAAAAACATTTTTTGATTTTGATTTGTGATATCTAACAAGTTTTCAATGCTCCTGTATAAGAGGTGAGAGTGACTTTACTGATCATGTCAGCTTTTAATCGATGTTTATTTATTGCAAGACAATTTCTCATTGTCACCATACTTCGATTTCATGTCATACAGCAACACATGGCATGGAATTATTCAATGTGATGGATCTGACTTGTGTCTGCACTCTGCAATGGCAAACACATTTTATCCTTATTCATCAAACAACAAGCAAAAGTATGGAGCATAAAGGACAAAGCCTACTTGATTGCTCTTTGTGGTGTGCACTGGACTTCATTTTTCAACACCTCCAAAGCTAGACTTAAAGCTGATGTGACAAATTACAGAGGCAGTCTCACAATGGCTGCCATACATAAGCTCTACAAGATATGAAAAATGGTTGAACACATCTCTTTCTGTTGCAGTATCTGTTTACCTCAGCTTTCATCCTGTTTCATTTATTCAAAGTATTTACTATCTGAATAAACGCAAGCAGCGGTGAGGTCTGGACTGACACGTGTAGCGATGTGTAAACAGAATCCTTCATTAAGATAAAAAGCAGGAGCTAGCACTGATAAATGCACTAGATAAATGCATGTGGATATTTGTCTTGGCCACAGTAAGTGAGATTTTGTCATGGCGGTGCTTGTTGGTTTTCAGTTCATTCATATTTCATTTTTTGTCTAGATTTCTGGGATGTAAAAAAAAAAAGTCGTATTGTTCATTTCTTTTAAAGAAGGGGTTGGGTTTAGTTGTTTACATATTCAGATCACTGCAGAAAAACAAACAAACAAAAAAAAAAAACAATACGTACATCATTTTAAACACTGTTTTAAAGCTGTATGACTTTCTGCCCATTACAAATAGGATAGTCTAACTTGCCAATAATAAATGCATAAATGTAAATGCGGGCCTCACTGATTTACAGTATGCTATATTTTCGCACTTCTAAAAAAAAAAACAATTTTGGTTTTGGAATCATCAAAAACATTTTCTCTTGGTAGTGCTTGGTATATACTTGTAGTGTTTACAGTATGTTCACCATAACCCTGAATTGGCATAAAAATCATAAATCACTCACTTTTTTGCAGGTAAAAAAACACAACGAGGAGTTGTGTCATTTGTTGTTGTCATTTTACCCTCTGGATTTTACATGTTGCTACCTCTGCCATAGTTCAAATATTTTAACCTCTACAGACATCAAACACGACTTCCAAATGATCAGCATAGTTGCAATACATCAATGCACTTTCTCCACATTGCATCCTTCCCATTGACTAAACATTTTACTCATGTTCAAATCAAGAAAATTCCATTCTTGGTGTGAGGGTAAAGTTATCATAACATAAATGTGGATGTTAAAATTGCATCTTTCCTTGGAATTGTGTTTTCTTACATTCAGACTTTTGAATGTCTACATTTGTCTACTTCATAACTTTACATATCTTTAAGGTTTTCAAATATTTCCAGAAGACTTCTGGGGATTAAAAATACAGGGAGGTTGAACATTGTTGAATATTTTTAATTTAAATAAAGTCATACTGGGCCACAATTTCTGCTTTACAACAGATGACTTGTTGAAATAATGGAATATCAGTTACTTGTCATTATATGCCTTTTCGAAAATTCTATAAACTCATTTTATAATATATAAATGCCAACTAAAATGGTTTGTACCATTAATTTTATGGTTAATATATGCAGATAAAAACAGTTTGCCCACAGCCTGTGTTTTCTGCCAGTGAAACATAGTTGATTAAAGATAGTGTAAGTTATTAGTGTGAAAAGTGCAATGACTATGTTAAGAAAGCTGAAGTGATTATCAGGGGATGTTACAATATCTAAATAGTCAGTTAGCCAGTTTATATAATTGATTATTCCATCAATATGTTGTCTGAAGTCTCTTTTAGCCCATAAAGGTGAAATTCTCTTTAGCATATAAAGATGAGAGACAGGACATCACAGGGCTTAACCAGGCAAAGAAAGCAGCTAGGCTATAACTGTTCACTGACCGTGAGCTAGCAAAGATTCATGAAGGTTTAGACTGAGGAAAGAGCGTTCGATTGGATACACATTCAAAACATTGCCTTTAGTTTAACCAGGTCAGATTTTCTCCAAATAAAAACGCTAAGTAGCTTTTTATACAACCTCTACTGAGGTTATGCGTGGAGCAAATTTGGAAAATAAAGAATACACTAGGTTATGGTTGCAGTGACCTAAGAAGCCTTTAGTGGAATTGGTTGATGCACCACAATACTGAGAGATTGAGAGAGCAGAGAGCATAGAGATGATAAATGCTCTGACATATTGGGCTAACATATTAGTCTGGCTTGCACTTAACTGCCAACGTAAATATAACAGAATAAGCACAGCAAACGTTTGTTATAGAAATTCAACTACAGGACAGCGAGTCAGTGAAAAATTGATGTCAGAGGCTAGCATAATAAAATCATCCACCGTTGCCGTAGTTACCTACCCTTCAGTTATACATGATACAATAGCATTAATAACTCAACAGCAAGGTTGACCCATCACAGCAAAATGCATTTTCATTTTTCTCTGTGCAGAATATAAACACATTGTATTTTCTGACATTATTTATCATATGAATATTTGTATCTTCAAATATCTCTTTTGTCCTTGATTGCCTCTTTCCTTTTACCAATTTCCTAACTTACATTCATGCGCTCTTGACGACATCTGCTTTTTTGAGTGTTTTCCGCTCTGAAATTATCTCCCATCAGATCTGCATTGTTTTTCAGCTGCAAATTATCCACCATTGTATTTCTGTGGCCAATCAGAAGCTGTATAACTGGAATCGCTTCATGACTTGAGATTAAAATGATATAATAGGAAAAGATTAGATTGATAGCATACAGCGTTCCTCACATCTGAACTTGACTTGTGCTAGAGCATCATAGCTATTTATTCTGTTAAGATCAGCCTAGTAATGATTCATAACCTCCAACGTCACATCTCATCTGTGCATATTTAAAGGGAAAACTAGTTTATTAGCATTCATTATGCTCTGACTCTCTTGATTAGGTGCTGTGTGTAAGATAACAATGGGTGTTTAACTTCAGTGGCCTTTGGAAGTTGCTTGAATAGCTAGCGGTTGCAAAAACAGTGACTAATACGGTACATTACAATAATCGACACCCGGTAACAAAAAGTGAATGATGAATGCATCTTTTCTCATTTTCAGATAAGACTCAGCCACGGTTAAGCATCGCATAGAATATTTTACATGGCATTTCAAGTCCTTCTGCTAATTTGGAGAGCTTTCCTATTTGCCAGCAGTCAGAAATATGGCAGTGTGTCTGAACGGAATGGCCAATATTCACATGAAGATCTGCGTCTTTGTTTATGCTGCAGGCACAATTGTGTCTCTTGATTTCATAGGAGTGGACTTCCATTCGTGGGAGGCTGGCACGCACTCATACACAGAACTAGATCAAATCTACCAAATGATGATTATCAAGTGTAAAGTTTAAAATGGAAACAAACTTTGGATACAAAACTTTACACACAGCCTCACAGTGCTGTTTGAAAAAAAAATCTAAAAAGAATCATAATTAAAATACAGTTCATTAGTCAATTATTTCAAGACATTCACAGGCCTTTTTCACACAAAAAGTTTCCTTTTTAAACGTTTTTTTTTTATGTTTCCGTTTATTCTGAACCTCTACTGAATCTATATCTCTACTCAACCTTTAAACCCCATTCGTTTACAGTAAACAAAGCATACAGTCACTGAAAATTCTACTCAAGATGGGGATTTTCAGAAGAGCTGCTATTGTTGCTGTGATACTTTCGACTTTTAACTGGAAGTAATATTTTTATAATAGACACAATAACTTCTGAAAAAGTATCTACCACAATAAAAATGAAATTAGCCAAGCACGTGTGCACATCAGAGTTTATGGTGGCCATGCTTTATTAAAAAACAATAAACATGGTCTGGTCGGGCAGTTGTACAGAATCAGTCAGTTTTCTTAATTTACAATGCTTTATCCATATTTTTAAACTTTTTTTAGTAAGTAAGCACAAGCTTTAGCATCTTCAATGATTAACTGGAAAACAAAAAGGATACAATAGCTGGCAGGTGTTTGGGATTTAATAGCACATGTTCAATTTGCAGACCAGAATGCAACATGAGATTCCAAATATGGATAGAACTCCGTAAATGATAAACAGAATGACCGTGTAAAAATTAACAGAGTATTCGTCCTGTTTTTTTAACAGAATTTCTTTAATATGCAGATTATGTTCCTCTATTTTGCTCTCATTTTTCTTTTAACAATAAGCACAAATGTATTCTTCAGTCACAGAATCGAGTGAAAACTACAGATTGAAGAGACAAGTGATTGACATAGTCCTGTTATGACAGACCCTTTAGCACGTTTTTTTTTTCAAAACATTAAACAATGTTTCTTTAAGAAATATGTTTGGTAAAGTAAATATTAAAAAAAACAACAACCATTCTTTGTCTGGCTCAAATGACAAACTACAGAAGTATATATTTCAGGATGGGATTATTCTAAAAAGGCAGAAAATTTAATCAAACAACATCACTCCAATTAGTATCTACAATAAGATACTA
Source organism: Danionella dracula (assembly GCA_900490495.1). Lineage (NCBI taxonomy): Eukaryota > Metazoa > Chordata > Actinopteri > Cypriniformes > Danionidae > Danionella > Danionella dracula. Next base: position 2,876,813 of record UELW01000578.1, read on the forward strand.
TTTATTATTCTACATAGAGAAAAAAAAATATTAAATGTTATTTGCTTGTTTCATGTTCTTTGTTTTTAGTAATCTCTTTTCCACTCTCAATAATTCTTCACATAATGTCATTTAACTGCTATTTTGTGTAATTTGTCATGTAATCTAACTCATCAAAGCTTATCTAAAAATCTTCCTCTTGGACTGGAACTATTACAATATGACCAAATGCAGAAAAAAAGTTGGAGTCAGACCTAAACGGCCATTTAACACATGTAAGCTACAAGAAAACCTCCAATCATACATCTAATTAAGCTCTTATGTCTATCTTTTGAATAGTTTAACATTTATACTCTCACAAGAGCTTTTCAAGGTTAGTTCTGTGTTTTATTTAGTCCCATATTTCCTATTCAGCAACGTAAATTAAAAAGCTCTGTAGCTTTATTGACTGTTGTAATCTCTCTGGAAGGCTCAATGTGCTCTGACTAATAGCATAAGGGGAAGCTCATGCATTAGTGATGGAATCTCAAAGCTTGGAGGTTCAGGGTCTTTGGTGATTTTGCTATTCAGTCTTAACACAGAGCAGACTCTGGGTTGATCAAACAAAATCATAGGATATGTGTGTGGGATGTGATGCATCTTTTATCAGCAAATATTTGTGTCGTGTAGGCTCAATTTCCTTTTTTTAGGTAAAAAGGAGATATTTTTGAAGAGGCCATTTTCTAACTTTGGCCTGTTGGGAAACTTATTGTTGTTTAGCAATGTCAAATAAGTCATGAGTGCAGGGAGAAAACATTGAGATTGACATGCTTCTTTCTCTGTTTATTAGTTTAATTTCTAACCAGGGTCCAGGGGATCTTCAAACTTCCAATGAGTAGAGCTAGGTGGGGGTACACCCTGGACAGGTTTGCCTTCTAAGTTTATAAACTACTCCTAAAAAGTTTTTTTTCTGTCACATAATATAAAATTATAACTAATTCATATTCTATTTTATATAAATTCAAGTCTCAAATATGCTAATTCATCCAAATGCTGGAAGCCAACAAAAATACTAAAATAATCCTGTCTATTTTGAAAGGATACTACATATCGAGATATTAAATCATGCATTGATAAAGCCTATGCGATGTAGAGCAAGTCTGCAATGTAGAACATTATTTTTGTTTGTTTGTTTAGTTTGTTTCATCCTGCTGGGAGCAAATGCAGATTTTTTCAAGGCCACTCTTAAGTGAATCTTCTTGAAAGTAATTTTGTTTACTGCTATTTGTTGGTTCAACCTCTTTAATTTATAAGTAAAGGAATGTTGTGTACTGTGTAGCTAAATATGTTTCTAAATATGAATTTCTAATTTCATTCATTTATTTACATTTTGAACTGCTTTTTTATGCAGTAATGTTATAAAGTAATTCTATTATTTTTGTATCGTAAAAATAAATCATGTCCATCAGACTACAATGTTATCCAAAAGTAATAGTAAATGGTAGTATTGTTAGATTATTGCTGTAAGTTTTTATCTATTTTTTTCTCAGTTAAAAAAAGTGGGAACAAGTGGGAAAAAAGGGCTGTTAACTTTCAGCTTTAACTTTAATTCAAGAAGTGAACACAATAGCAAGTTTTTCTGACTTGATGAAGGCACTATATCGACAAAAACATAACTACTGAATACGTGTTATTATAAATTAAGTGCAAGCTCTGCCTTCTTTATATGGAACTTTCCATTTGTAAATATTTGTAAATTAATTTCTGGAATTGTCAGTTTTAAAACAAAATAGAAAAACTCCCTGTCATTTTCTGCCAGTTCTTTCTCTTTTGTTAATAGAGGTTTTGTACAAACGTCTTTTGTACAGGAGTTTTTTTTTTTTAGATAAAGTCACATATTTTGTTTTCTGTTATATCAATCATTTAATATAGTATTCCATATAATTATTCAAATTATTAACCATCAGAAATACAAAACAAAAACCACCTCAAATTCAAGACAAATGTTCCTAATTCAATTCTAAAACAGTTTGTTCCAGCAACTCAAGCATAGCAGACCAGCATGTATATTTTTTCAACAAAAGGGCTGGTTCCTCTTCTCATTAAGAACCTGTGAATATTGCAGCACTGAATATTATCTCGTCCTGTGCTAGTACATGGGGCAGATAAATACCTGTGTGCACTGTGCAAGTGATGGAAAGTGTTCTTTTATAATGCGCAAGACGTCCATGAAATTATTGCTTCTTGTCTCCTCAAACATATCAGGAAGCGAGGGAGTGAAAAGCACAATGAATCACTTTCATGAGACCATTTCTCTGCCACACTTTGTTCTACAGTACGGGTTGAGAATCATTTGCCAAGAGGTGGATCTGAAAATTTGATGCATCCCTAATTATAATATTAATAATGCTTGTGTGATTTCAAACTTGTCTGGTACTGTATAAATAGACTCCACACTGTGATCTGTTCTACCATCAAAGTGAGGCCCACACATCAAGTCTGCACATGCACACATTACAGCTAATTCATTCAAACACCTGCATTTCAGCAGCAGAGTGACCTTCGTGTGTGTCAGTCATACATTATATTTTCAGTCATCTAAGGTCCCTTATTCCAAGCCATATGGAGCCCTTCATATGAGGGATGCACAATAAAAGAAGGGAAATTAACCCCCAGATATATCAGTCTCTCTCACCCACACACACATACATACATACACACACACACACACGCACGCACGCACACACACAAACACATGCACACAAAAGGTACATGTTTCAATCAAACTCACAGCATATGGAGCTGTTCAAGGTGTCAGAGGCTGACAGGTTTCATTAAGGAACATGCTAATTAATTCCAGCAAAAGAACTTTAATGAGGGAGATGGTGAGGTGTGTTACTTCCACCTGTGCTTGATTCCAGACTCGAGACAATAAAAAAAAACATGAAATGCAAGCTTCAGACAAAACCAACCCTCTCAAGCTGCATCTTCAAACATTTAAAACGCTGTTATTTTTAAAGATAATGAGGAGACGAACGAGTGTTGATAAACAGGCAACTCAGAACTGATTATTTGGAGAATATTCAATAAACATTTTATTAAAAAGTTTTAGGGGAGAAATAAAGGGTGATAAAGTATTTTATTCCATTCATTTTTTAACCTGCTGAGCTCTGGACATGGACAAGGAATCGTTCTGTACGAAAGTAATGTGTAGCTTACATAAGGTGAAAGGGAAGGTACACTCTGAATACTGTAGGTTCCAAGTTCACTGAACTCAAGCCAATTTCACTCAACTCTTCCCCTCACATTTGGTCTTAGATATAGTATCTTAGATAGAGAACAAAAAAAACATGATAGAACTTGTAGGTCATCCAAACTCTCAAAAAGTAGCACACAAGCGCAACACAACAGCGTTTAGCTGCTAGTGAGCTAATCAGGCTCAAGTCGCTCAAATTCATGTGTGAGAACAAATTTAAGGTTTCTTGTAGATACAAGTATTTTAAAGATGGTTTACATAATGTAAATGAACCATAAGGATAAATTACCATTTAAATGTTTGTTAATTTAGGTGTTTTCTTTCAGGTTTACAAAGTTGGCAGCTTGAATAACTCGATGAATAGAACAAAACTTGATTACCTCATTGGCAACACAATACCTCTCTTCCATACCCAGTCAGGTAGATTCAATTTGTATTAGCATTTTTTTAGTTTGTGAATTTTGTGTTGCGCAATACTTGGCCACTGAAGAAAAGTGTGAAGAAGAACTCTAACCGGTGACCTCCAGATTGACAAACTGTATGATGGTGGGCACTAGTCCTGCTCAGGTTGACTTTATGAGGTCACAGGCACCACTTTGCTGAGCGAACTCTCGCTGTGGGACTCCATGTTCTCCTCATGCATGCTTGATTTCATTTTTTGTTTTACAATGGATGCTCGGTTTTATCCAAAATAAATGGGATATTCTATATATTTTGTTTTACAAAGTAGGCTTTGTAAAACATGCTAATGATCTTCCTGATTTTAACCTGGCCCCATAGATTGAACAAGAATAATAAATATTTTCTGACTCCAATTATAAATTTTATGGTCCCGAAGATAAAAGTATACTGTAATTCTATTCTTACCCTAAAAATGAGCTTTTGAGGTATTTCAATTTAATCATACAATTGAATCAACATTAGGCATCTTGTTTTTGAAGCAACTGAAAAAACAAATCGATTGATAAATTGATTGAGAGGCTACCCACCGTACCATCACCTGAGACTAGTAAAAATATTCATTGTTCAAATCAAATAGTGAGAAATTTGGTGAACGTTGTTTTTCGTTTCAATTAGTTAGAGTCTTGTGTGAGAATGGGAAATAAACCATCGTATGACAGCACAGAATATATGAATAACGGAGATGCCAATTAAAAGAAATAATACCATGTCGCAGACATTTTTCTTCATTAGACCTGAGCAAAGTATAACAAAGTATGCAACGACGTTCTCAGGTTTCATCATATCACTATGAATGTTGACTAGAATCCCTCATTTTGATAAGTTTCTGGTAGTTTTTTGCATCGTCAATGGTCACATCCAGCACAAACAAGATTACCTGATGAAGAGTTGCTATTTTAAGAAAAGCACAAAGAAGCAAAACATTTGAATCAATACACTTTGTTAGCATCCAAAAGTGTTTTAACATCACTGCTATCCAGATGCATCCAATCCTCCACTATATTAAGTTACCGTTTGTTGGTTAAGAAGCTGGCTTTTATTAGGTAAACACTAGAATTTATAGTATTTACATCACACATTATTTATTATTGTACCCTCAGCTGAGTAAAAATACAGAAATTAATGTGGTGACTGACAGATGTAAAAGTAAATGTGATTTCCATTTGAATCATTTGTGTTCCATCGTCTTTATGCTTGACTTTTAAAAATCAGACATGTCTGTGTGAATGGATCATGTGATTCACTGTAGAATATGAAATGCAACAAACTAATCATGATAACATAGTCAGAAACTTGACTAATCATTATAACATAGTCAGAAACCTAACTAATCATGAAAACAGAGTCAGAAACAAGACTAATCATGAAAACAGAGTCAGAAACAAGACTAATCATGATAACATAGTCAGAAACAAGACTAATCATGATAACATAGTCAGAAACTTGACTAATCGTGATAACATAGTCAGAAACTTGACTACGCGTGATAACATAGTCAGCAACTTGTCTAATCATGAAAACAGAGTCAGAAACAACTAATCATGATAAAATAGTCAGAAACTCGACTAATCATGATAACATAGTCAGAAACTTGACTAATCTTGATAACATAGTCAGAAACTTGACTAATCATGAAAACATAGTAAGAAACTTGAAATTGTAAAAGAAAGGAACTTAAGCACCCACACAAGTTGTAGTTGAAAACAAGACCATGTAAACAGTATAATACTATTTTATTAATAAAGTGTACATTTAAAACCTATATATTTTAACAAACAAAGACACTGGAAGATTTTAAATAATTTTATCTTTAGAGATACAGTTTCTATATTCTAAACCAGCACAGTTATATGTACTGAAATATGTGATGTATCCTGCAAGAGTTGTTTAATAAAGAGTTAAATATTGTGTATCATATTTTAAAACCAACACAGAATAAATCTCATTTTATTTGGTGTATTCTTCTGCCTGCATGGTGGTTGGCTTTTCCGTCTCTCAGCTTGAATCTTCATAGCTCCTTGACCTTTCTAGCTTTCTCGGGTGAGTTCACATCGTACAAACGCACTTGCTTGATAGTATTGTTTTCTTTGCAGACTTTTCATCTCAAAACTTCACCTTCCTAGGTAAAAATTTCAACGTTTTATCTAAAGACGGTAACTTCCCACTCTACCAAATTGTTTGATTGCTGCAATTGTTTTTGCTTACAGGTTATAAAAAAACATTCTGTGTCAAATGAAATCAAATGTGTCATATTTGAAGTGATTCCTCAATTCATAAAGTAAGAATAGTTTTTTTTAGTAATATTTTAAAATAAAGTGGTAATAAAGTTTGGTGTATATTCATACGTGTATGATACTTTTACCAAAAAAAGCTACATCAAGTATTTAGTAGTCATTAGTCTTTAGAGCATTTTCAATCCTCTTTTTCTTGGTGTGGCAGTTAAAGGGTTAAAGCCATTTTTTTCATCTGACAGAAATAGGCTTCCATACATTGTAGGGAAAGTAGTGGTTGTATCATTCTGTTATAGACTGGTGACCATCCAAGGATCCTCTCAGTTTAAACTGTTTGCACATTTCATTCACACTTTGGTTTATTACATTTGTGTTGAGAACTGTTGAGTGCATCAGTACCTTTTTTAAAAACAAGCACAAGATGCAGCGATGGTAAGTGATTCACAAATAAAATGTCAACAATAAATATTTCATATCAAACTGGGTGACAAGATTCAGTGAGCACATTCTCATTCTATCCTGCATTATTCAGCATCATCATAGAGTTTGGGATGGGGAGCACTTTTTATATCCAGCCATAAACTGGCACGAGAAGCTTCTGGAAGCCTCATGGTAAACCATTAGAGCTCTTCAGTCTGTTCATATCTCAAGAAACATTTCCAGTGAATGCGGGTCTGAAAAGATTCCAACAGATCAATGCATCGTTCTTTAAGTTCATACTCAACTGAAGGTTGCAGGAAAAAAACAGGAATTTAAATGAAAAAGAAAAGAGGGATATTTTGTTGTTGTCTGCAGGGAGAAGAAAGCAGGATTTGTAGCTCTTAATTCAGATCCCTATAAATGATGTAAACTACAGCTGAACTCTGCTCATTGATATGAGATAAAATCAGGCATGAACTGGTTTTAAAATGTAGTTTGTTTGTCGATCTTTGGTTCTCATGAACTAACAAACCCAATCCCTGTTATATGACATTTATTTACTTAATAATAAATCATAAACAATTAATTAAAGAAAATAATATATTTTTTTAATGCCACTACATACTTAAGTATTCGGTGCATGGAAACATGTATTGAAATTGTAAGTTGCATATAAACATTTCAATAATGCTAAATAATTTGTTCAGTACGCCAATATATTCTCCATTCGGCCAATGAAGCTCAACACGCTTAAAAAAACTGACCATAACATAAGCAATATTTACAATCAAAGTGCCTCATCATGTAATAAAATATACAGAATCTACAATTTGTATGCAGAGCACATTTCTTTCTCAAACAAGGACAACAAAAGGGAAATTCTAAAACCTTAATGTCAGAGGAAACCCAAGTTTGATACATAAACATATCAAACTAAAAAAAAGTGTACAAATAACAAAGCCTCAAACATTTCTCCACAGAAACATAGTTAATAAAATAATGGTTTTTTACACCATATAAGCACTGTTTTTGCCACCAAAAAAGTGTTTGTTTAAAGTAGAATTGACGGACTTTTGTTTCCGTCACTATTAGTCATTTTTCTATGCTAAAAATATACAATTTATAAATTAGCTGATAAGAGTTTCTACTCAAAATTTACAGCTGAGGTGTTTTTAAAATATGACTAAGTGAATAACAATTTAAACTGTAAATTATCTAAACTTGTTAAATGAATCCATGGTTTCAATTAGTAATTTTTTCTTAGATTTACACCGAAATTTCAGCTCTTAAAACATTTTAGCCAATTTTTTTAACTAAATAACAAACATATGTACTCATGGTCAAGATTTGTTTTTTTTTTAGGTTAATATAAACAAATAAAATTGACTCAATTGGTGCAAAAATCAAGACATTGAAATCCACTACAACTTCCCAAACAAATCCTTAAACACCCTAAAAGCAAAGGCAAATGCTTACAAATGTTTGAAACGTGAAACACGTCAAACGTGTTTGAAACGTGAAGTCTCTCTTAGCTGTTGTCTTTTGGAGCCCGTCCTGTTTTATTGAGAACAGTACTTAGCTCATTGATGAGGTTTTGGGGCAGCTGCCCTGCTCTGTTAGGCATGACGTCTTTCTTCCCTGAGATCTGACTTGGAGTACCGCTGTCTTGTTGAAGTGATGGCCTTCGTTGAGAATGGAAAGAGTTATCAATCACGGTTGCAAGTCTGGAGTTGCCTGCACTTCCTGCATCACTTGTCAATTTATGCTTGGTTTCCAGCACGATGCCCTCGTCTGAGCTCATTTGGTTTCTACCTCTTGAATCTTCTATTGTCATAGTTACGGCTGACTTTCCTTTAATCTGCAGACGAGGACAAAAAAAAAATCACCCAGTATTTTTGTGTTTGAAGTTAATATGCTTGATACTCATTACATTAGATACAACATTTCTACACATATAAAACATGCTACATGAGAAAACAGTTAAAAGAGCTTGAAATAAAAATTACAGCTTTTCTATACAGTTTTTTTATTTATTAAAGTGGAATACAACTTCATCTTTCTGACCTCTCTCTGGAGTTTGTCTGTGGTGGCCTGTGCAGTGCTGTCTATGAACATTCTGCCTTTGGACATGTTATAAGGTAACGATGCGCTCTGTTTCAGGTCCTTCGCCCATAAGTCACTGCCATGCTGTCAACAGTTAACATTCACAAATTAGCCAGAGACTTTGTAATAACTTGCCTTTTGCTTCACATTAAAAGTAAGCTTACAATAGAATATTTTGCCAAAAAAAAAAAAACATACATAAACACACACATACGCACACACACAAACACAAGAACATAGTTCATGTTTTGGAGCAAATAATGAAGTGGTTAAAAAAAACAATTACAGTATTTAGAATATGGAATTTCTGGGATTCTTAAATGATGTAAAAATGACAATGACAGCAAACAAAGGAGTTATTTCAAACATTTGACACAATGTTTAAGTGCCATTATATTAACATATGTGAGGAGAAAATTTGAGACTCCTACGAGCAAGATCTGTTTTAGTCTTGTGTTTGTAAAAAGGCTTGTGTGGAAAAATACAGCACCATATGTCACTCACAGGTTTATGGCGAGGTCAAATGAAGCTCAAAATGGGCAGAGCCAGTGTTTGAAAACGCATCCTTAGAGGCATGACATGGCTATAGTGAAGGCGTCTGATTGGCTGAAGGTTTAATTTTTATATATCTTAAACAAAAAAATGTTTAAAATAATTCACCCCCTCAGAGTGTTTATGAAGATCAAAACTAGCCATCTGAATCAACAAACCTAATGGAGCCAGGGGTGGAAACATGTTTTTTTTTTTCAGCTCCAAAGTTGTACAGTTTTAACATTGGAGTGAATGAGAACTTGCTCTTTTGGATCAAAAAAGCTTGGGAAATAACAGTTCACTCACTTCCTATCACGTTTCAAGAGGGAAAAGGTTGAAGGGAAAATGGGAAGAGGTTGCCCCTTGGTCCTTAAAATGTGAGTAACTTACTTCATTATATTTATTTGCGATTTCCCTCTGGAAAAAGTGTTGTCTACAAGAAGCTGATTGGTTGAGAAAGCAGATGTCTTTTTTTACTTCAGAATTATCTGCCTTTCCCAAACAGCAACATTGTTCTATCTGCTCTAACACTTGCAGCACACAGCAGGAAATCAATATCTGTGCGACTAGTCTGTTTTTCCAGCCTGATTGCCTCTTCTCATTGACTTAACATGTAAAACAAATGCCATTCAAGCTTTTCTCATGCAAAGGTTAATGGTGGGAAGCAGGTTGTTCCAGAGCTGAGGGGTGGCCACTGAAAAGGCAAGCTCGTCTTGACACTAACGTCTTGTTATGGGAATCACTTGTAATCTTTAATTGGACGATCTCAAGGTATGACCCGGTTTATGCTGTGAAAAGAGTTCAGAGATATAATCTGGTGCTAAATCATTAAAACCTGACTTAAAACAGTAAATACAATTTTAAAGTCGGAATCTCATTCCTAGTGAAGAGCACATAAGAGCTGCATTATGTGGGCATTTGCATTTGTTTTAAAACTTTTCAGAACATTTTCATGACTACAAATACTATTTTTCTTAATATAGCTATGTTAGGAAACGTTGGGCAAAAATGCATTTCAAATATATATAAATGTTCTCTCTCACTTAAGAAGTGAAACACTAAAAACTTTCTTAAATTTTTTAGCAACACTAATGACCAGAGCCTTGCCAACCTTAATGGTGCTATTACAAATGTACAGGAACATCTTCCTGAGCTAAAGTTGTTTTTTTTCAGTGGTGACTTTCTGGCCTTTGACATGTTTTTCACAATGCCATCCTCATTTTACCAGCAGCATCTTCCTTTAGCTCCCTTCCACAGCAATCCTGTTTCTATGGCAACCATGCCAAGCAGAAGGCTGGGTGCACTGCAAGTAACGAGAGGTTAGAGAGGTCTCCAAGCACAGAGTATCAATTAATCTACCTGCATGGACTGCACAACCACGCTTAGTGCATCTAATAATAAGACACAACAATCTGTAGGTTCTATTATGTGCCGTACCCTCAACTCATTGCTTACTACACTGCTGAGAAAAACTTGAAAAATGAACAAGTAAAGAGCTTCCACTCCACCTTTACAGAAAACAAAAAAATAATAATAAAAGAAGCACAATTTTTTCCCTTCATATCAGTTCAAAGCAACAAAAGCTAAAATAAAGCTTGAGAAGGAAAACTGTGAACCTGTGGGACGTAGATAAGGATGAGGCATTAGGATGAAAAAGAGAGCAGCAGAAAATCAGAGAGGGATGGCGGATTGGTGGAGAGATCTAAACAATGGCTAAATCACCCCTGCTTCTCTGGCATCTTCAGTTATTAATAGTGAATGAGCTGAGTCAGAGGAGTTTAAAGCAGAGTCTGCTGGAACCAGTGTTATTGAGCTTGTCTGCTTGACCTTATTTCAGCTCAAAGACCTTTACGGATAATGTGATTTACACTCATGCAGGACGACCTTGAAAGCATTCCGCAAATACTTAAGGCTAGTTTTAATCTGTCTTTCTTTTGGGAAAAAGAAGTCAGGTTTCATAAAGAGTATTATGGACCTTATGTAAAAGTAATTAAAGGCATACAGCTAAATGGAGCATGTTGAAAGGAGATACATACTATGAAATATATAGTTTACTAGTGTATGTCAATTATATACATACATTTTCATTCATAAATTATTCTAAAAAAAATGGTTGAAAACAAGTGGTTGAAAAATGTTTTGTCCGAGATTACATTAAATTTATTTACAACTTAAATCATGGGAATGCACTCAGTTTTCTCTCGGAAATAAAAGTTAGGAATAAAAAGTTAATTGTATTTCAGTGACCAAAATCTAGCAAAATGTTATCTAGTTTGGGCTGTACCAGACAAATATTAGAAAAATATGACCTCTAAGAATGATTAAAACATTCTCTTGGATTAAATACATTTTCTATTTTACATTATGATATAATTAAGAAAATTAAAACATTATTTTTTATAAAAAATTTTTTTTATTATATTCAAACTTACAAACAGTGCTTATAGTTACAAACCCCAAATAATAACATTTAGTTTTATTAAGGAAACACGTTAAAGGTGATGTATCATGTAAATTCGACTTTTCAGACATTTTAGCAGGCTTTAAGATTGGTTCATGCATGTTGGTGCAATCCTATTTTATTTTTCTGGGTCTCATATTGGCACGATGGCTTTAGCGATGCCACTTTGCCAAAGCATCGTTTACTAACCAATCAGATGAACCACTAATGCAGCTCATTGCAATAAAAAATGCATGTCCTGTCTGACCCGGAAAAATAACCATAAAAGAACAAACTAGTAAAAGAAAAGTCTGTTTTTATGTCCCGGGTCAAAAGTTGCTTAGCAAACAAATGAATGTATTTTTCAGAAATGGGTGGGTTTTCTGTGTGTCAGCAAGCAAAACCCAGCAGGGGGTGTAGAGAAGAATGGCATTTCAGGATCACCATTCGAGGTGATTCAAAGACACTATTTTCAAGAAATACTGCATTATTAAGGGTGCAGTGTTAGAGGGGTCAAATATTTATTATACATTATTTAAAAGGGGCACAATATAACACCATTAAGCACACAGGTTTCCCTCTAACCTTTTTGAATAGGTTCGGGCCTTGCTGGCCTGAAGAATAAAATGTAATGAAAATAAAGAAATACTTTATTAAATAACCAAAGAGCAAGCCCAAGAGACAGAAAATATAAACAAATTGTGAATACACTTAATAAAGAAAAGCTAAAAACAGTATTGACCATCAAAATCACATTGTACTATGTATGATGAATTTAGCTGAAAGGAGAGGCAAGACCTATGGTAAGCCATCAATAAACCAAATTGCTCATTGGGTAATATAGGGTGGAGAAATCAGAGCAAATTATAAGAAGGATGGCTGACAGAATAAATAAGATAATGGGATAGCAGACAAGAAGGACGACGACACAAGAACAGTGTGACATGAGACACCTGGAAATGGAAAAACGATAATATTGATATATGACATAAACACGCACCGATCATCACATAACAAAGACTTCACCAACAGAAAAAACTTGCCCTGGTAAACATCAACCACCTGCATTATGTCAGTATTGAAACAAAAGAAAAGCAACAGAAGGTCACCAATTATGCATCAGATTATAACTGCACGAGGAACAGTGAAGGAAAAACACATTCACCTGTCACTTGATCCTATTCGCAACAAACAACAGGCTACGGAACAGGGCCACATGAAACAAATTTTGAGGGCCGATAACAATGCAAACACAAGACTAAAGCAAAAGGGCTGTCAGGGCTCTGCCATGTAAACTCAGGAAGGGTGTCCATGACCACTAACAGATACATTTACATTTACAGTTACAGCTATGCATTTAGATGTTTTTTTTTCAAAGCGTCTTACACTAAGAGGAGAAACAATTTGGAATTTGTTAAAAAGGCAAAGTTTACTTCAGATAGTTAATAATATATGTTGCCTAAGCTAATCAACTAAACATATAAGTGATAAAAATGAAGAAAAGTCTGAAGAAAAAAAATATATATATTTGTGCATGTATATATATATATATATATTTTTTTTTTCACAAATACAAAAATAAGAGGAAAAGGTGTACAAAAATAAGTTGAAGTACCTGAAATACCTGACAAATTAGACATATAATGTAAATTAACAAAAGTTTTTATACAGACTTATAGGCCAGATTTAAAAGTCAGAATCTACATTCCTGTTTTATATCAAAATAAATAAATACATAAATAAAAGAATGGGTAATCAATACCATCAGTGATCAATGTAAAAAAAAAAACAGGATAACATGTATATTTAATTTCTAGAGATGTTAACATCTCACCCCTTTTTGAGTTTGTATTTTCTTCTCATTGTTGAGAGACTGTCGACTGAAAAATTGATTATTTCCACAAACAAATGTGTACTGTAAAGCAGGTAACCTGGTGCCTTTCAACCTAATGAAAAATGATAATCTAAGATAATTAAAAAATGTATTACTTTTTCAATGACCTCACAAAACATTTAGAATACTAAGAATAGGAATATTAAAAATATTATGTCACCCTGTTCAAAAACATGTTCTAAAACAACAACCTGAAAATAATGTGGTTCCAGATGACAATTTTTGGGAAATCTTAAATTCAAAATGAGAAGAATGTTTCCAAGAACGGCACAAATCCAAAACTGACATTATGAAAAGCTGTTAACATGCTCATTTTAACAAGGTCAACATTATCAGAAAAAGAAAAAGGCTCACCTTGACTCTGATAATGGAAGTGACCCAGTCGTGCTGAGAATCGTTCCCTTTACAGCAGAAGTACCTATTCAAGTGGATGCAAAGCTTTGAGTCAGAACACAGACAGAGTAAAATGTCCTGTTTGAAATGTAAGCACTCATGTTTGGACTTTAAGTACTAAGCTGTAGAAAATCCATAATAAGCTTAGAAGTTAAAAAGCAGGCATTATTTTGTTCCAGGTAGCTGTTTTTCTTAAAACAGAAGTAAAAAGTGAGATTCAGCTTCAAATGCTCTTACCACTGCTGCTTTTCAGTATAAACTGTAAATCCCCAACTGTTAGAAACAAAATCAGAATGTATTGCATTAGATTTGTTGCATTTCATTCAGGTTCTCACATCAATTGTATGCACAAAATGTATGCTTCTCTAAATGGTAAAGATATCAGTTATACAGCAGTCAGCTAACAAAAATAACAGAAAATATAATGTACATTTTACAATGTCTTTTGTTCTTTGTTTAATGGGTTAACTGCTGTAAGCACACCTACTTCTTGATAATTTACTTAATTCTGAGGTTCATGTTCAAAATAATTGTTTTTATGTATAAGAACCTTTCTATAATAACATTCTGACACATATATTACAAGTTCTAATGTATATATCCTTTAAGTAAAAATAAAATAGATTTGGTATTAAACACTACTGATTCAGAATTTGAATTGAATTATGGCCACTAGGGCTCAAATAATGAACATTACCATGATTGATTAGTTGGTCTCCATTTTTGACTAGTGGGATAATAGGCTAACATGTAACGTGTACAATGCCTATACTTTTTTGGTATTTTCTCTTCATAAAAATTAAACATTTAACATTATAAACATTTCATATTATAAACATATCAGGATGTGTTTGCAATTACTCTTGCAAACACAAAAATATACATAGTTTTCTGTTTCTCTAATTGACATTTTTGTAATAAAAAAATCACATTTGACAAAAAAAAAACTAGTATGCAACTAGTATGCAGTGTTTAATAGAGAGGTACTGTGGAGAGTGCTCTAAATAGGCACTGTCATGTTAAGAGCATTTTAATTTTCAGAATTGCTCACATTAGCAAGTAACCATGCTTTTAGGCATCAGTGGACAAAATTAGCTAAATATTCTCTGGTGGCTCTGATTAGATGCAGCTCTAGTTTTGGTCTCTTCTTTTAGAGGATTGAAATCCAGACCTCTTTTTCCAGCATTATTCTTAGAACTTTAACAGAGTCAAAATTGCGTAAGATTAGCCAAAAGAATCAAGTGTTTATTTGAGTTCACAAACATTTCATACGATAACAGCAGCCCAGGAATGAAGGCACCTGTTCAGTGGTGGATTTTATCATGTGCTACTAATAATGAACGTGAAGCAAACCATTCAAATCACTTTTTACTACAGAAACACTGATTCTGTGTTGTTCATTCAAATATATAGCCATATTTCACGACCACCCTGTATCGTCCTTTCTGTAAATGATCACAAATGCTTTCACTAGCCAACTGCTTAGACAGGGCTGATCTGGAATCAGATAAAGGTCAAATTGCTGAATATGGCAAACGGTTGGTCAGTTAAAAAGCAGTGACAAATCTAGTCAAGCCCAACTAAACCATTCATTCTGAAGACATGTAAACAAAAGCCAACATCCTGTAATAAATTTCTCAAAATTCATTAGATTTTATGTAAAAATGGCTATAGGTGTATTAATGTAAATAACAACTAAAAAAATAAATACTGTCAATGACCAAATCCACATCTTTCTCCCCCAAGGTTGCCAGAATGATGTTACACCATGTGCTATATGGCAAGTAGCACAGAGGGATATTTCTGGTCTATTAATCATGCTTAAGATTTATTTGTGAGAGTTTGAAGTCAATGATTTTGATAAACAAAAGCCTACCTTGAAATCTATGTAAAAGACGAAGGAGAGATTTCAAAGAAAACCTGACATAAGTGAATATGGGTTTGAACATATTTTTGAGCTTGAATACTGTTAATGGATGGTAAAGAAAAGCCAGCAAAAGTAATTGGCTGTAATGTTGCGCAAAGTTGCCAGTTAAGGAGAAATCTGTCTACTTCAATGGCACATTTCATAGTTTTCTCTGCTCTTAGTAGTCTTCATTATTCAAAAGCATCTTTTAAGCATATCCTTGTTTTGTTTCTCAAATCATCAAGATGATTTTCTAATCATGATGACATTTTAAGGTTTAAGTACCTCAGACATAACAGCAAACTGTTCACAATGCGTGTGCAGCTCAGCACGATCTGGCAGCCAGATTTATGCTTAAGCAATTGGAGAAGGAAAGTCATCATGTCAAAACACAAAATTTAAGCACAAACAACATTTTGTGATGGAGGTTTTAAAAAGGCAAACATTTTTTTTATCCCAATACTTTCAGTAACATCAGTACTTGAACTAATTCTGTAGCACTCTAAAGATTGATCTGGGGCCAGACACGAGAACAGGACTGTTTCAAAGTTAGGTTTTAAGATCATGCTTTTAAACCAGATCAGAGGAAGTCCAGCTTTCTTTATTTCTTTCATTTTGAGACAGCAGTCCATGCTTTTATTACATCTAGGCTAGACTACTGCAATCTACAGTATCACAATATGGCAGTTGCACAATCATCCTCTTTTACTGCAGCCCATGTGCTGGTTGGTGCACAAAAGATTCACCACATCATCCCCATCCTGGCTTGCAACCGCTTACATTTTTAGAGTTCATTATTAGGATTCTTTTAGTTGCCCTGCATCACTGAGGCTGAGGCTGGAGGTGCCAAAATCTAAAAGAAAGCTCAGAGGAGCACAGGCTTTCTTCATAGTAGGCCCTATAGTGTGGATTTTTTTTATTGCTATAAAGACATTCTGATCAATCTCAATTTTTAAATCTCATCTTAAAACCAATTTTTATTCATTGCCTTTTAACACTGCCTGAGACTCTGGCATGCTTTCAGTGTTGTGTTTTTATGAGGTTTGTTGTGTTGAATTATGCTTAGATTTTATTCACTTTTGTTGTTTTATCTCATAGTGGTGTCTTATTGTTTTATTTTCCTATAGTATGTTGCTCTTTTAAGTAAAAAAAAAATGTCAATAAATCTTTTGTATTTTGAAAGTTGCTAAGTGCTTGCTTTCACTGCTGCTGTTTTGAAGGTGCTATGAGTGTAACTGAATATATTCCTTAATGTCTCACATTAGCACATAAGGGTCAGTTTAGGATTTCTTGTACTTAATTTATTACATACTGCACCTTTGTTGAATTGCACTAAAAACTTTTACCCAAAAAAGTGAATTGAAGATTCTTGCAAGATGTGGAAAATATAATAAAATAACTTGGGTTAAAACTAAATTAGGAAAAATTATTTCAATAAATCACAATTAGCAAAAAAGACTTTAGTGCATGAATAAATTACTGGAGCCATAAATGACAAAAATGCGATATTAAGGAAATCCAACAAATCCACAGTTTTCCCAGCAGGAGATCAATACACCGTATTTGCTAAATTAGTTTAATGAATTTAATAATTGAAAGATATCAATCTTCTTCTGATCTTTCCGCTGATTGTGGTGGTACTAGGGGATTTGGGAATAAACAAAGCAGCTGTAGACAGCTCTTGATTACTTATTTATGATTATTAGTGTGCTTTACAATGTTGGCATGATCATTTCGAATAATTAGTTTTAATCCTACTTCTAAAGCTATAAAGCGCTACATTCTCTTAGAGGAATTATAATGAAGACTTGGAGCATTCTGCCAGTCTTGAGACAGAATATTTCTTTATTTAACATTTTTAACAATAATGCACATCTAAATAAAAATTACCTGCTTGTAGGTTTTAATTTCCTTCGTAGGCCGAAGTAACATTTGACAGAGTTTAAAGGAACTTCTCTTTCTGGTTTGGTACTCTGTGAAAGAAAGAAAAATCTAAATCAAACATGACTTAAAAAAAGACTGTGAGAGAACAAATGAATGGGTTTTAACATTAACTCTTTCGAGGAGAGCATGAGCACCAGGTTGACAGGTAATGGGAGGTGCCAACCTAACAGTAGCTTTCTCAAACACATCATACCTGTTGATGTGACATTATGAACACGAATTTGGATCAAATTAAACTTTTACTTGTTACATGTACAGACACTGCAGTGAAATGCTTTTTCACAACGGTCTGACATAAAAAAAATGAAATGAAAAGAAGTGTTTAAAAGAAGGAATTCATTGAAACGGCTCTGTGTTTTCTGGTTCAGAGTGAAATGTCTTGCAAGAATAAGCTCTCCTCATTTTTTCTGTATCAGCATTCAGAGATTGGAAGCACTTTACTGAATGCAGTAGGAAAAGAGTCTACGTTTGGGATAGCTGAGGTCCTTCATCACCTTCCTGGTTCTGATCACATACTTTGAGACGGTCAAACAATCTTAACGTATCTCTCTTTGTTTCGTGCTGCCGATGAGGGACATAGTTGTTCCAGAAGTTTCACAGATAGTTTGGTTCTTCTCACTTTTTGAAGCACTATCATGAAGTTCTTGGTGATTTTTAAATCAAAATATAGTAATGTCGCTATTTGTTGACATTGTGTGTATCTGAAGGAGTTTGATTTGTGAGGGTAAAAATGATTGACATGCATTGTGCGTGCACTGACACAGTCCAACATCGGTTCTAATGTGGAAAGTTTTCTTTTTATGAAAACGTTGTCAAAATTTATCCAGTGTATAAGTTGGAATGCAACTGAAAGTACTCGCTCTGTGCTACTTTTGTCCAGAGAGCGCAACCAAACCTTGATGCAGTTAACATTTCAGTGGCACGCAGCAGGCTTAGCAGTTGGCCAGCTGAAGGGTTATATTAATGTGCAGCCTTTTTTTAATGAAGGTGCAGCCTTTTTTAATGAAGGTGTAGCCTTTTTTAATGAAGGTGCAGCCTTTTTTTAATGAAGGTGCAGCCTTCGCAAAGGGCTATTCGTAGGCTTGACGCACAAGTATAGATTTGCCGTCTTTTGTTGTTGCTTTAGTGGCAGTGCAGCATTTTTGGACTCGGTCGAGCCCACCAATCAAGTTCGAGATCAAACGCAAGCGAGTCTGTGACAAGGATAAGTCCATAGAAAAATGGACTCGAGAACAAGTCTGGACTCGAGTACTACAGCTCTACGTTTAGGAAAAAAAATATATTAATTGAAATAAATTTCTATGTATCGTCTTTCTATGTGATTATCTCGTATTATAACATTTTCACCATATAGACATGTATGGATCTTAGACACGTATGGATTGTAGCCAAGAAATTACAAACTTACCTGGATTTATCTAAACTAATAAATATGAAATTTCGAAGAGGAGCTCACATAAAGTTAACAGACAAATAAACACATTTTACTGTTTTTATGGGTCATAAAGCTATAGAGAATTCAATCACAGCCAAAAAAAAAACCAACAACTTCATTTTGGTTTTGAATTGGTTACTCATGCCCACAAAGTAGATTTCCACAATATATTAATGATTACAAATCATATAATGACCCTCATATCAAGGCAAAATGGAGACATCTATATTCCCCAATATCAGGAGGAACTCCATGGCCCCTAAATTAACAATATACTGAAATTTACCCATAAAACAAATGATAAATAATACTCTTTTGAGTTAATTTAGGCTTCATGTTCATGAAACTGCTTTAAAGCAAATGCAAAAAAAAAAAAAAAAAACTATCAATAAGGTTTGATGTTTTTTTTTTCAGAATCAGAATAAAGCTGATTCCGATTTTATTGATTGGTGGAAGTAGATTAAAGTAGTTGGTGTCACATGTTTCATCTTCATAAAACTATATTACAATTATATTATTCCCTACCACTGCAAATTAACTGGTCACTGTGTGTTTGTATCCAAAGACCTTAAGACCTTAATGTAGTGTTAGTTAACTGCATTTTTGCTTTTACAGATGAAAAAAATTATTCATTTTAGAACCACAGAAATCAACCTTGATATAGATACTGGAAGAGTGTTTTTCTCTATTTTGGAGCTAATAAGGTTCAAATCATTCTATTACACTCAATGTAAAAGAAAAATATTTGAAGTTCAATATAATCGAGCCATTTCAGGCCTTTTTCAAACAACCACTTAGCAAACAACCCTTTACATAGTGTATGCAGCAAAAAAGAGTAGGCAAAAATATCATCTTATTTCCCACAGCTCATTCCCTCAAATCAAAAGGGGGAAAACTGCAATTTCCTGTTTACAGCTGTTGTGCGCCCTAGGGCATTGTGTAAACTAGCATGTGCTGACAACACTGTGTTGTTGCCTGGAAGGGATGCACTTTGTACGTAATGCACTGCAAAACATGAACGGGGCAAGCTAACACCTCCTTGACGACAAAATGAGATTCAACTTAGTATCTGAACTATCAGAAAATGCCAGAAACTAAAAACAAAGGCCTCAGAATATCAATTAAATTTCTACTTCACTGCCAATTCCCACCTTCTTCACTTGATAATTAGCTCAATACTCTGTAGCAGGGAGAAATTACACTAATTAAGCAAAGAACAGCCTTCGTTCAGAATGCCTTTGCCTCCTCGCCTTACCTCCATCTCTTTCTCTCGAAACTTTTTCACACTTTACTCAAATATCAATTATTAACACATCTTGCACTCTTTAGGAGACTGTGTCTTAGCTCATGCAGTGTGTACCCCTGAGGAAGAGCAGATCGGTGAGTGCATCGAGTGGAGAGAGAGACGGCTGCCTTACATCACTGCACTCATTTCAGGGGGTGAAAAGAAGCCCCACATTACCCTAATTTAAAATGAAAATAGCCATTATGGCTTATTTGTTTCCCTATTTTCTTCCATGCTTATTACAACCAGGCCCCTGCGATTGGCCCAAAGCAGGTAATTTCACATCCGCTGTGTTTTTTAATTACTATTTCATCTCTACACGCATACTAAGAAAACAAACAGAACTAATATGAGATGACACGCTAGAAAATGTAAATTGGTAAACAGGCAACAGCCAGAGGGGCTGGTGACAAATGCTGGAATAGTACCATGGCCAAAGATATTTAATCACTCTGTAAATTACTCTGATTTCTTTAAAAAGAACGAGACGTGGAGAACAAACTGAAACTGCAGGAGACCTACTTTTATGTCTTTGTATAGGAGCAGTTTCTTGTCTTGTAGAACCAGGTAGCGGTCTTGAAACTTATTGCCTAGTAGCAATTTGGAAGAGCCATCTTTGAATTTGAGTTGTTCTCCTTTGATGAAATCTTTGAGTTTATCTGTCACAAACACAGACAGTTGAGTTACACAGAGTTATTTTTCAAGTTTTAATATAGAAGCTATTCATAGAGGGATAAACAATGCTAAACGCTAAGCCACCATGCTGCCCAGCACTGCATCGCATAATTAAAAAATCTTTAAAAGACTCAAAAACACCCAATATGTCTGCCACAGCATATTTCCAGCTTAACACTATAAAGCATTCAGGTTAATATGTGTTAACATTGCTAACCAGTAATGCAAAAAAGCTATTACTCCTTGCAGGTGCAATAAAAAAAAGTGCACAGATCATTTCCCTTCCAAATGTAAAACAATATTTTCATTTCTGAAAGGACTCATAGTAAGAGTGAATAATTAATCAGTTAGTCATTCTGAGGCCATAGTAATGTTGTATCAGATATTACATTTTGAAAACTTTTGTAGAACAAATCGAACTAGGACTGCTTAACATGAAAAGTCATTCAGAGAAATGTTTTAACAAAGTTTAGATTTATTCAAACTGCAATGTCACTGACAGGATTACTATTACAGATGGATATTCTTAAGAAAATATTGATAGCAGAGAGAGGTGTTGGGGTTTAAAAATGTATTGAAATCTTTAAATGAAATAACATAACATTTCTCTTCAGTTGAACATCAAGGCAAAACTTGTTTTACTTGAAGCAAATCTGAAAGGCCCGATTGTTTTTAATAGGTTGTGTTTTGTAAAAATACTTAATAAACATTAATTATAACCAGAAGCAAAACCTCATCTTTAAAAGCAGCACTAATAAACTCTTGATCGTGACTGAAAATGAACAAGAAGGTTATTTTATCTCTCTGAGTTTGGCGTATTTTACTTATCTTTCAAGCACCTGATAAGGAATCCATCATTTTAGAACCAGAACATTTCTTAATGAGCAGAAAAGCCGAGCTGGGATCCTCCAAAGATCTCCACTCCAGCACCTGCTCTAATATCTTCTCTTTGAAGTGTAAGGGCCGCTCTGAGCAAAGACAGAAAGTGGTGTGTAGGTTAAGTGGAAGAAAATGTTCATTAAACTTCTTTTACCATTAACTGCAAGTATTAAAATCTTGAAGGTCAGTGTAGTGCACATATTTGAATGAATGATTTTTAGTTAGTTTGATTTTACACATCACTGTGGATCCAATCCAACCAAACTACATTTTACAATGGAGATATGAAAAACATCATAGCACAGTTGTTTTGGAATTTATCATAAAGTATAAAATAGGATGTAAATGTATAGATGTACATGTAACAATTGTATTTATTGCTAACTACAAACACATGTTAGTTACTAAAAAAACTATTAATGAAGTGCTAACCAAGTCTCTGGTTATACATTGTTCAGCGTTGCAATAACTATTTTTGGTTAATTACTAACCTACTAATATTTAAGGATTATGTGTTTCTAGATCATTCATAATTATGGCCATTTAAGACATGACATGTCTTTATTATACTTAATAATGAATAACTGAACCAATAGTTAAATGTTATTTATGCTGTTATTATTGTAAAGACCCAGTTAATCCTTAATAATAGTGTGTTAGTAAGTAAACAACTCTTTATTGCTAGTAAATTAAGCATGAGTAAATATATTATTTGCACTAAACAAAAATATAATGAGAGACTAAATGAATCCTTAATTAAGGGTCTGTTAGTAATCTGTGGTCTGTGAGTGAGTTTTCATTGGTTAATGTTTAACTAATGCATAATCATAGACCTTTAAACTACCAAACTTTAAAAACTTATTTTAAACAAACACAAAACACATATCTCGTTTTAAATGGACTTGCTGAAATGATCATAAACAATCAAATAACAATATTTCAAATAATCAGTTATTGAATGATTATTGAATGAATTATTATTCAATTCAATAATCAATTAAAACATTATTCAATAAGTTATTGAATGAATCTTCAAGGATTCCTTAAAAACTAAAACTAGCAGTAGCAAATGTTATTTCTTCCCGTCCCCATTAACATAGTCTTCTTGATTGAGTCTTAGCTTTAGGCTGGGTTTCCCCAATAAAAAAGTTAAAAAAGGGTAGTTTAAAAAGTAGATATCAGGGTTTTCTGTGATCAAGGTTACAAATGTTCATTGCAAATCTACATGCCTTCCCAAAAACAACATGTAGAGATTCTAAAGAGGTGCTGTCCATTACTTAAGTGCTTGTATTTTACCAAATATGGAATCTTAATTAGGAAAAATAAAGATATAATACAAAATCACATACATTTAGTGTGTATTTACTGACTTTCCAAAACAGTGCTACACTCAAGAATGTTACTGTCTGTTATTCTATTAATACTTGTATAAATGTGCAAGACTTAAATAATTCTATAGGGATTTTGCATGATACAGGCACTTACAGCATCTCATATATCAGTGTTTTATTCAATTCACAAGCAAAAAAAAAATCCAGTCACCAAACCAACCCAGATTTTGTTTTGGGTTTGTCCTCCACACAAGAATAATTATGTAGTGCAAAATTGTAATTATCCCCAGCCAATTTGACTCTGATTAGAAAACACACTCAAGTGCAAAATAGATCCATTATCAAGTGTCAATTAAAAAAAAAAAACACAAAACAATACTTGCTGTTGGCAAAACTCTCTCTTTAAGCACCTGTTCCCCTTCCTCAGATACAATCCCAATCTGTTTTGGATAACCATGTTCAAATAATAATAGCACTAATCATGCATACTCATTTGGCTATTGAAGTATTTCAGTGTCTCTATAAAACATGGCGCAATATGATTAAATGCCCTTATATGTAGATTAAAGTTTATGCAAAATCAGTTTAGAGGTCAAATTAAAAACAGTTTCAGAGATATCACTTTGAGCCCTACCTAATTCTCCATTCTCAATGACCTCGAAAGTGGTCCAGAGATCTTGAGCTTTGACCTGCATCCCCTTCATCTCCAGTGTGCTGACTGCAAGCTCGTTTGACCTCATGTTTGGAGAGAGCTTGGAGTGATAAAAGAACAGCTTCAATATCTATTCATAGATTTAAAAGTTCAAGACTTCATTTACTCCTGAAAACTGATTGATGTGTTTTTGCTAGTGAAAGAGCAAATAAGGTTCAGAAAGAAAACAAAGAACTATTAATTGAGGTTTATCTTGACAACAGATAAACCAAATTTACTCTAAGAATTAAATAAACCTGCCTTTCATTAACTGCAGTTTGATTAGTTTGTTGCAGAATACCCTCTAGGTTTAGTTAGGATGAGAGAGAGAGAAAGGGAGAGGGAGAGGGAGAGAGGTAGACGGAAAGGGACAGAGAAATTAGATTAGATTAGAGGAAGTGAAATAAACCTTGATTAAACAGCACTTCTCTGGCTCCTTTTTCTCAAGGTAGACTTCAAAAATCAGGTCACCAGCAGGAGAGAACTGCAAACACACACATGTACCCAAATAAAAACATAAAAATGAAGAAAACATGTTTATTGCATACATGAAATATGGATAGCTAAGGAGATGGTCGTAAGTCTTTTTTACTTAAGACAATGACAAAAAAAAAACATCTGATCTATTCTATCGATTTCTGGATCAAATAACTCTAGTTATTGCCTATTAGTCCTTTAGTTAAATTTTGATGGCAGTACCATTTAAGTACTTGACAGCTTCCAGTTTAAAATCAGCTGAGACTAAACATTGAGTCATAAGTCATACATTGTCTGTAAATAACATGAACGTAACGTGTGTGACGTCACCCAAATAGGTTTAAGCAGACAGCAAATAAAGCTCTGAGTTTGAGTAAATCAGCCACTTCCTCTTTGAGAAAAAAAATACTATAAATAGTCAAAATAGGCTAAAAGAGGCTATGTAATGAAAATGGTGAGAACAAAACCCCAGCGCTTCGTAAGAGGCTTTCACTCAACTAACCAATCCCTTTTTTATGCAAAAAATGTATACACAAAAAGTTTAATATAACTTAAAGAAAATAATAATTGAGCAAATCACCACCCTAATGATAGGAATCAAAAAATGTTTTTAAGTTGTAAAGTTGGAGATTTTTAACATGGGTGTTAATGGGAAATTCCTTCTGGCCCCAGCCTCAAGTGGCCCCTGCTTTTCAAACTGATAAATAAATGTGTTATTAGATTGAAATGAAAATAAAAAGGTATAAAACAAGCTGTTCTGATAAAGTTTAAACACTCTTTTGTTTATTAATATTACAATAGTCAGATGAGCATAATTAAATTTTTTTTTACTTTAACGTAAACATTAATTTGGTACCCCAGGTTTTGCAAAACACTACTGGGGCACTTTTGAAAAAGCCTGGCATAACTGTGTGGTGCCAACTTAAAAAGCTCACATAGGTGAGGGTTTGTCAAATAATGATTCTGTGAAATCATATTTTAAAACTAAAATGGTAAAAAAAGGCAATTTAAAGAAACCTACCAGACATATTGTAATGTTTCAACAATCCTAAATTACATGTAAAGTATTATGTGTGAAAAGAAGAACAAGAAAAGTGTGAGATGTCATATCACTATAATAGATTTACTTCTGTATTTACTTCAGGTCTTTAATGATAAAAAAAATGTGAAGCTTATATACAGATTTAGAGCATTTGTGTCAGTCAGTTTCGGAAGGATGCAGCCATGCACAATATGCTTTCAACCTTGCTTCAATATGCATGCAGTCTGGCTGTGCATCAAGTGTGCATCATGTTAGTTGAAGCTAATCTGTGTAGAGCTGGGACCCCCCTAGAGACCACTTTGGACACCTTATATCTAGACATGGTCGAAATGAGTCTGACCATTTATACTGTTGAAATAATAGCCCCAGTTTTCTTCAATGATGATTTAAAATTAAGCCTTACACTGCAAAAAAACGGAATCTAAGCAAAACTGAAAATGCTTAAAATTAGATTGAAAACATTGATTTTATTTTAGGAAGAATTTTCAAATTTAAACCTTTTGGGTATAGATTACTAAGCTTATTTTGAGAAAATATAACTTACATTTTCTTGAGGAGAAAAGAAATGCTTAGTCTGGTCTTATTTTCTTGAATTAAGAAACTTTGTGAAACAAGCTGCTGATTTTGCCACTGATCTTAAAACAAGAAATTTTGATTCAACATATTCTTATTTCAAGAATGTTTATGATACCTTATTTTAAGAAATCAATATTAAATACTGATTAAAAACACGCATATTCGAACAAGAAAAAATCTTAAATCTAGTTCTAGTCTTCTTAGTTCAAGTAAAATATCTGACAATGAAGTAAAAACATTTGAATTCTTCAAATAAGACTCAAATGCTTGTGAAAAGAAAACAAGAAAAAGAATCTACATCATAAATAAATCATCAATACCCCAAACCTTAATGTTGTGTACTAACTTCAATGGAAGAGATCTGTCCTTCAAAATACACTCTTTTTTTCTTGTTCCAAAAGTGCATTTTTGTGGTGTATAATTTACAATTTCTGTGTTCATGGAACCAATCATTTAATTAGGTTTTTTTCACAAACAACACCTCAAAAAGATATTTTGGAAGTGAGGTACCTTGAGAGCTAATGCACAAAAAACACAGACTTGGTGTTAAATATCATATATCGCTTAAATATGCATTTTCAGAAGGTTTGCTTTAAAGCTTTTTTGTTATGTATACATTATGTACATGCAGAAACATCAAGGGCAGAGTGAAACGCTTCTGAAACAAAGAAAAAAGCAACTATTGAACAGCCGTTCTAACTAAGCATTCATCTGTATCGCAGTCTTTGTAGAGCTTGCACAAAAGCAATCAGCCGCCCATTCAGTTCTGAGCACCGTCTGTGTGCGAGCGTGTGTGTGTGTGACACACAGCTGGAGGCCCACACATCATTTAGCAGCATAAGACAACAAAAGCTGGCAAACATCTTAGCTTGTGTAAACCACAGATTAAAGTTTCCTCTGAACGGATAAAACTGCTTTGCCAAAATGTATTTAAATGTAGCGTAAATGACACGTATGCCATTATGACATTCTAAAAGAACAACCCCAAAGCAATGTTTCATGTACATGTAGACACATCAACAAAAATGTTCCCTTTCATCAAGCAGAAAATCTACTTGTCACATGTTATTATGATAAAAACCTTAAACAATGTTTGATATCAAGTAGCAAATTATAACTAAGAAAGTCAGCGCACACTTTCAAAACTGAAATCAAAACAAGTTACAAGGCAGAACGATGCCCAGAGTGACAGCGAGGAAATTTTATGTGGTTAGATTTGTTTTAAGATGTTTTCAGCATTATCCACTTCTGGCACTGTCCTTGGAACTACAGGCAACAAACAGAAACTTTTTCTATACGGACAGCAGGAAACAAAGGAAGATTAATTTGTTTTTCAGCTTATCTGAACAAATTGCTCCATGCAGTGCCAGCGAGGATGGTGCGGGAAAGAGAGAGGTTTGGAAGCACAAAAAGATTGCTGTTTGCTCTAAACAATACCAGCAGAGGTCAAAGTGATTCTCTGACCCCTGAAACACACATATGCAAACCCAAAGTGCTTAAAAGCTAAATGCACTTGGGCTACAGCATGACCTCGGAAGTCTTTGTCTCACACCTGCAAATACACACAAACACCTCTTTAGCAGAAAGGTTAAAAGGGTTGACTTACTGTGGTGTCCTTCCACCTGGTGATAAAGCTGTTTTCTTTCTCCATTTGCCTAACCTGCTCTTCATTGACCTGTTTTAATGGAGGCAAGCAGATAAACAGAGATTAAAGCCCCATGTGCACTGTAAACAGAGCCGCTCACATCCCCAACAGCAAAGTCAGACCTTTTCAACTCTTAAACAAGCATCCCTAAAGGCCTGCAGTGTTGTTTCCCATAATACTTAGATGTAGCTGCCTTGAAAGAAAGCAAAAAGCTAAACTTATATTAAATAAGTGGATAATTAATAGCACGTAACACTGTTTGATCAGAGTCTTATACAATTTTGTAATACAATATTATACTTTTCTGGTGGAAACCACCATAATAGTTCTCCTGTACTGATTACATTGGATACTTGAGAAAGTCCATCATGGCAATCATGTTAAATTGCTGAACCCAATTACACGTGAATAATATTTGAACACATGCAGATAATTATCTGGGCCGGGTCACCTAATCATACTCATTGTCCTCTTCCTCATAAGCTACCCACTCTCTATGCTTCTTAAACTTTAAAACAATCAAATGGTGGAAAAACAGCAATCTAGGAAGCTTATCAAACTGTTTTATCTTTAGAATTATTCTCACTCCTCTCCACCTCCCTTCCCCCAAAAATTATCCAGCCATCATCTGCCCCCGACATATTAAAGGGAACCTATTGTGCCTTTTTACATACTGTTGTTTTAACTGTATGGGTTGCTTGATTGGAGACATATCCTGCTGCAACCGACCAGTTTCAATATACAACTGCTAAAATGGAGACGCACAGTCATCTCATCGCTAAACAAGATTGCCTTCAGTAACAACTTACCCTAACTCTAGTCTCAGCCTCAGACATCTCACACACACATAAAGTTGGCTAAAAGGCTGAGGAGTTTGGTGCTTTTTTACAGCAGGTACTTCAAGAATCCTGAAGTCGTGATCTGATTGGCGGAATTTGCCCGAATTCCAGGGAGAAGCGAGTGTGTTATTTGTTTTTGTTCCACTCTGAAACTAAGTTCAGCCGTACGACATTTTCGTGTTCTAAAACATGACACTATGCAAAATAAAATGGGATTGGTTGTGTCAGTCAAACCGCCTCAAAGACTGGTCTTGACCCCAAAAAAAGCATTCAAAAACCCCAGATCTTTCCTGAAGCTCTGGTTACGCGGGACTATCGTAACTCCAAAGAATTGAGCCTTCCCTTTAAAATAAATGCAGCTCCAGTCATGCGCCCATTGACCCTGCCCCTCCACTCTTGCACTGGTGAGAGACTGCAGCTGGGTACTAGTGTCTAAATTTGCCAAGTTAAGGAGAATTATGATTTGTGAAAATGGACTTTCATGCAGTGTGCAACACGGCTCTGAGTAACATTCAGCTAGAGTTTTAAATCTAAAAGAGCTACAGTACGTGTGCAAGAAAAAAAAACTCAAATGTATTCTTGAACATTGTGATGCACAAATGTTCACTCCATTGAATGTAAAAAAAACGTATCACTAAGATATGCATGGGCAACCAAGAAAATCATATCCCTCCCTAGATTGTGTTTAAGGCAACACAGATAAATGACAAATGAATACAATTTGGGTAGTATGTCGGATAAAGTAAAGACTGTAAATTAACATTTATTTAAGTAACTTTAACAATAATAAATAGTTAATTATGTTCAGCCCTCTGGCGCCTCCCTGGACTGCTGGGCCCGATGGTATTATAATATCAGTTAAACAATTCTTTTACACAAGATCAAACTGATGGCTTAAACACTAACATTTGAGCATTCATTTTGGCTAGATCTAATATTGTGATTTGTCATTCTTGGGACAACAACAGTGGTTTCTGCAATATTTTTTCTAGCAACCCTTACAATCACATTCTTTATTTTAAGGGTGAAAATGTGGCTTTTAATTATTAACCTTTTTAAAACCTCGAGTAAAGCCTGCAGAAGCACACAGAACCTATGCAATTACAGCAAGTACATGTAATGCCAGGTGTACAAAATAAATTGTAAAAATTATATTTCAGACATATTAGTTATGGAATAAAAAGAAAGAAATAAATAATATGTAAATAAAAGTAAATATGCATAACAATCAACCTTATGTTACACTTCCAATATTCTGCTGTAGATAATGGATATTTGTTGCACTGAACTTCACATTTCACACATTCTACGTGATATCCTCTCTCCAGAAGTAGAAGTTGGTGTATATGTGTGATGCCAGGGGGCTTGTGAATGTAGCAGTGGGCCGAGGGGAATTAGCACGGCGCAGCACTGTAAATCCCATTACAGAGGCACACGGCCAAAAGCAACATGAAAACCATGCCTTTCTTCACACACTGACACTAGCGCTGCACTTCTCTGGGTTTAGAATGGGAAAGCTTTTCACTGTTCACAGCATCATGAAGTTTGTCATAGACTTAGTAATGAGAAAACAGCCACAGCTTGCCAGGTTGTTATAGCCCTCTTTAAATGAGGGCATCCAGAAACAGAGGATGATATCTATGTATTCATATGAAGAAAATTATAGACAAAATATATAAAGTTTACATAGATTCCAAGGTCTCTAATGTATCAGTTAAAGGGTTATGATGTAAAAATGTTAATTACCATCATCACCTGTGAAATTATCAGAGAAAACCGGTGAACATGTTTGTTGGCACCATTTGATGCTTTGAATGAGATACAACTGGAAGAGGCCATTAGAGATCTATATCTTGAACGCAGATAGATGCTTATATAACTCACAGAAAAGAGTTGGATGTAATTGTTGATGAGATCTTCCACAACTTGAGTCTCCTGAGCTGTGTGTCCCTCAGTCTGAAAGAGACACGAGGAGAACTCACACGCAAGCTTCCCTGTGCTCATCTGGTTGATATGTGAGCACCTCTGGATTCTGGAGAAGATATTATATATGTGCATAAATATAGAGTACTGGTGAGGAGAAAGTCCTGCATAAATCATAGATGAGTAAACACATATATCCACCAACTGTCAGTGCATAAATGCAGCTCTAGGTTCACCTCGGAGTTCATAATGTGCCAAAAATGTTGCAGTCCTCATGAAGCTTTGTTTAGTTCTGATTAATTGTTAAGGTATTTACATCATACACTGAAGTAAGGCATGAACAAACGATTGCTGATAAGAGGCAGGCAGAAACGCAGTGTGGACCTTAAGAAATCACAATGGTTATTCTAGATCATGTGGGAAATGTTAGGCTAGAATCCAAATCTGCCAAACGGGCCAATTAAGCCTTCTTCAAATAATAACATTAATTACAGATGTAATGTGGGCAAGCTGACAAACAAAGAGAGCTTTGGAGAGCTCATATTTATTGTAAGCTGTTTAAACAGTACTCAAACATTAACACACTACTCAATGGAAATGCTATGTTCTTGACAAAGGGCTTCTGTGGCTACAAAACCAATTCTCAGAGAATGAGTGTTGGTTCATTGTACATTAAGTCAATACATCCACATACATGTATTGTACAGGTAGAACAGTAAAAAATATATATTGTGAGAAAACTTCAGACGGTGTATAACAACAGCCCAAACGAAATAAAGAAGATACAAATACAAGAAAAATAACCCTATGCAATAGGGGTTCTGGAGAGGGAACATTTCATTTACAGAAATGTTTTGAAAAAAAGTAAATTACCTGTATAAATGCTGCAGTAGGGCACCGATTGTTGACCTGTTGACCTTGGGCAAACTCTGGATGTAGGAGGAATATTTCTGTACTCTGAGCTTCTCGTCTTGTTCATCTGCATTCATTTATGCATTCATTTAGAATACAGGCTATTCATGTGGAGGGATATAGAATAGTGCTTTCATTTTTTTTTTATTAAATTCTAAAAAGATGAATCCAGACTTTGTTAAGGATTCCACATTAGGAATGTAGCTGGGTTTTTAAAAATGGTAAATTGTTTATCACGCTGCAAAACCTCAGCTGTAAATGTATATACTGATTTCACTAAAGGTATAAGTATAAGACTGAAGTATAAGACTGTACATAATTTTGGTTTTGTTTTTATTTTCATTTTCTCTTTACATTTGACGAATTCGTTCATAGTCCTCTCAATAAATCTGAATCATAGCAGCCTCCAGAAGTATTACCTGACTGTGGACCCTTTTGAATCCTGTTTCAGAATTCTCCTCCATTGTGGATTTCCTCCATGCTCTCTGTCTTTATTGCAAACCAGGTTTATCCATTCATAAGTGTTTAAAATTGTGAAATCAACTAAAATAACAGTAGGTTATTGTGCTTATAATACCATTTTTAACTGCAATTGTTGTTTAAAGAGATTTTGTGCACCTGGTGCAACCAGTTTGTTATCATTACGTAAATAAAAGGCAAATAAAAAACAAACTAAAAAAATCCATTACACAATTTTATGTTTTGTAAAAAAAAAAAAAAAAGACAATTTTTACCTCAACAAACCACTTCCGATATAAAGGAGCTGTTTTGGGTGTTATGCCAAACCCCTCTCTGCACATAGGCATGTTTAGCTGTCTCACCACAAGTTTGGTGGAAGCATGCAAAAGCAATATAATAATCCTAGAAAATAAATGGAATGCGTGGCAGCATGACCTTGTGTAAGAGTTTTGAATAGTATTGGCGCTAAAAAAATTTTTAAAGTTTGCCACTTAATAGGATTGCTCTTGTGTGATCATTTAGGGAGATATGCATGCTATTTTAAAATAATACACTTACTTGTTTTGGAGTTTGATCACATAGAGTCAGTAAAGATCCAATTTTCAGTCTCAACTTCTTTGGAAATCCTGCTTTGTACTGACCCTCATTCACAAACCAGAAACCAGACTAGAGTAAAAATGGCTTGAGTAGACGAAAACACATTATGGTAAACCTACTGGTGCATTTTCTCCTAAAAAATAGCCACTCAGCCCTTATAGGTTCCTTTTGTGGCAGTAAATGAGCACAGTTTTTTTTTACATCCCAAAACATTGCAGACATTCGAAGTCAGGGCTACTCATGAGCGAAATGTTGGTATATAATGTATAGTACCAAACGCATTTGGGTGGCGTTTATGGTAATTAATATAGTATTTGATGTCTTTTATGCTGAGTTTCACACAGGCTCGTTCTTAGAGAGTATAAAGCATTTATTGTGATTAAAATAAAACCCTTGAATGGATTATTATAATTTTAGAGTGGTGTCACACATTAATGAGCCTCCCTTCTGTCCCCCCAAAAAAATTTATTTTAATCAGATCTCTTTTAAATCTGAAGCATAAAGAAAAATTGCTAAGGGCTTACAAAAACATACAAGTTTCATCCTATGCTTGTTGTAACAAATTAACTAAAAGCAGATGTTGTAAGAGTGCTTACAACACAATTCTGTTAATAATTCATTTAAAGATGTGTCTCATGATTTTGTGGCAAATGGATAAAGCACAATATGTTTACAACGAAAGTAAACATCTGAGGCTATCAAATTTGACAATCAGATCTGACTTTGGGCTGTTAGCAATGTGAAAAATTGTAATGGCAGTTTCATTCAGGATTGAGTAGCTGGAGTTAAATAAATTGTCAATTTGATATGTAACAATTGTACTTTCCTGGTAAGTCAATACAAATAAATTCCCTTGAATAATACTCTTAATAAAAATCTCAAATATTTCCCTAGAAAAGCCGCCAGAGAGAATAGAAATACGCTGTAAAATCCACTTCAAAGGTTAAAGGTGATTACTTTTTGGGAGGGGGTTTTAACACCATATGTTACCATTGGTATACTTCAGCGCATGATGACAAGAAAACAGTTACTGTCAGCCCTGCAACAACTAAATGTACTTTGATAGTTAAGTTGCTCTTCAAAGCAGTTTTATACATAATTGAAAATTTGTTATCGCTTATTCAGAGAAACAGATGAGAGGGCTGGCAGCACTAACCTAGGGCAGAGATCCAGAAAGGGTAGAGTTCCTTAGCCAGGAGAGCATCTTCACTATGAGACAGGAAGCTCTTGAGCGTGTCTGTCACATCCTCCAGTTGGTGCTCTTGAACCCGGAGCTTAACCACCCGAGCATCCTTGGAGAAATCATGGAGGAGCTGTGCCACTCGCGCCGGCTCCCCTTTCTTTTGATAGATTCCCTCATAACAGAGGCCTGCAGGAACAGCAGAGAAATCACTAGGTGGTGTCTTGACAAAACAAAAATGAATACATACTTTTTAATTAGGAGAAAGTGGTTAAATTTCAAAGGGCAAACTAAAGCTTACCATACTGGGTGACAAACGCAATGCAGCTATGCAAGATGATAGGTACATCATTTTTATTCATTTGCTGGCTGCCGAGAGCCATGCCATCCGTGCCAGCAGCCAACTGGATGGAAGAGTGCCACAGTGCAAAGTCCTGCTTGTTTATTCCATGTATATACAACGTTCTAAAAAATAAAAACATTAAATGCACCCATATAAGTTTGAGAACAGCTAACAAAAATTATTTTTCACTAGACAGAAAAAATATATATATTGTATAAATAAATAGACTGAGTTTTTAATGTGATGCAATAGAATGAAAACTACACATTTTTACATAATTTCTGTGATCTGTTGATTTTTAAAAATATGGACAGCTATTTATTTTTGTATAAAAAGTATAGGGAGTATAATAATTTGTATAATGAGTTTATACGTTTGAAGTAAAAATATGTTTTGAACCTATGGAGCTAAAATAATAAGACATTAAAACATTTTTGAGAATACTATTTTTTTATTATCTGAAGATATTATCTTACAGCATTCACAATTTTGTGGCTTAGTCCTTTTGGGTAAACCTGCACTAATCTCTAGAGATTTTCCATAAAAGTTCAAAACAGCTCCACTGGTATTTTTAACAATTTTTTAAGAAAAAGAAAGAACAAATTTAAGCTGAAAATACAACACCAAATAAAAAAAAACCTTCTGGTGTATGCACAGTATTTCACATTCGAGTCGCATGATTCATTTAGATGCAGTCTGTACCTTCCACTCTCCACCATCAGCAACACCTGAATGTTCTCATCTCCCTCCATTTGAGTTGACACAGCTGATGGAAAGAGAAAAATCTTTATCTTTACCATTATCTTGAGATAAAAGCCCACTAAACCAAACTAATGTGAACAGCGCTAAATGTAAATGGGAAGAAATGAGAATTATCTGTTGATAAGGAAGCAGACACCCACACAAGTTTTCAAAGGAACACAAGAAACACAAATAATTAAACGCCTCAGATCTGAAATGCAGCACTATAATACAGTGCGCTTTAGTCTCATCTCACTGTTCACAAACACGTAGTCACTTATCGTCTTCTTATGCGTACATCATTCTCTGATCACAATAGAGAGCTTGGGAAGCTTGGTTACCCAATAAAAATTTGAGATTCTCAAAATATTTCTACAATGTATTATGTTGATGTAAAATGCAAGTTTTGTATAATTTGATCCTAGCGAAGTCTAATTTGTAAAATAAATAAAAAACAATCATGAACATGCTATTGTTTACTCATATATGATATTTCGAATTAATTGTGATCAGAATACATTTTTGAAAGACTATGAGATTAATTGGGTAACTTTTCAACTCAATTAACTGTTAGTCAGTTTCGTTTCAATTAAAGAGATCTAATGGTTTTGCTTGGTTTTCCAACATAAATGCAGCTTCAAATGTGAGAATACAATAAAAACAGGAAGTCAAATTTCAACATCATGGACAGCAGAGTCTTTCCCAAAATGCTTTGACATTGCCAAAATGACATTCAAATTTTTCAAATAAATTATTGTCAGAAGCTTTGAAGCATTTGCTTGCAAAAGACTATGTGAGCCCCATTCAAAGAACTCTTTGAAGAGCAAATACACTTCGACTTTCAGATGACAAAAAGCTTTTCATTGATAAATGGTTGCATTGGTTGTTGCTCTTCAGTCAGATTCAGTGAGTAAAAGCGTCTGAGCGGGGTGAGCAGTTAAGTGCTGGCCTGCTCTGTCTATGACTGGGTCCTAATCGAATTTCACAGAGCTGCAGCCCTTTGAGGCCTTGTGTTCTGTCACTATAGACATCTTAAACCACTGGAGACGCTTCGTTAGCTTGCTACGCTATATTTCAAGTCTTCGCCAACTGTTGAGGCATCACCCTCTTAATCCTGCCCTGGGTAGGTTGGCTTCATGGATTTGATAGTTTTTTTTTTCCTTGAACGGATTAGGGGGAAAGAGATTCATTGATTTTTCTCGCCTCGTTCTAGCGCAATTGATTGAAAACATTGCAAAGCTGGTCCATGGGTGCCAAGCTCATGTCATCAAACAGTCACCCGAATACGCTTTCCTTTAGCAAGCATAGTCTCCTCTGGAGACGGTGCGTGACTAGATGAGTCTTTTCTAGACATTGGGACAGAGTTCACTATTAGCCCGCTGGGATTACCAATGAGGAACATCCAAACCCCACAGGTGCCTCAGCTATAACTGGCACACTACCCCCCACAAAACTCAATGAAACTCAACGAAAAAGACATCTTTAAGATAGAGATATTGGTCAATATGCTAGTACTGAGCCACATTGAGTAGCACAGATATTAGAAGGTCACTGGTTCAAGGCCACAACTATTAAGAAAAACTCAAATAATTCACATTTCCATCGGGAGTAAATAGGAGAGTTTGTGAGATAAAGTGATGTGCTTGTGATCTGTCCAAGGTTATGCCCACCTTTCATCTCATGTGTGCCCAAATAATGTGAAGCACCAGGAGAAGCTTGTGACCCAAGCCAGGGTCAAAAACAGATGAACAAAAATAAAATAATAATCTACAGGATATATATATATGAATCAACAGAGTAGTAATACCTTGTCATCAGTTCATCAGACACTCTCTCCTCTGTATAAAGCTCATATAAATATATGAGAGAGAGAGAGGTTTCACGGTTATCACGATTATCATACATTCAATAAATCCAAAACATTGTTTAGAAAATCACATGAAAACTCCTTTAAAGTATGAGTTATTGAGGATCGGTAACCAAACAATACAGCATTAATTATTATAAAAACCTGGAATCTATCACAAAGTTTAGTGCGGTGCTCGTTGCAGTGGCTAAATGGACATGTCAGAATGTTGAATGACGGAAGTATGCGGTAGTTTCAGGCAGTTTGGTTCCGTACAACAAAAACACAGTGTTGAAAAGCCTTTACGATTAATTAACCGTGACGAATTTAGGCATGGTTAACAGTGAAATTGTTTAATCGTTGCAGCCCTAGTTACCAATGATAACTGAAATGGTGAGAAAATCTTATATGGTGTGATTATTAATAATTGCATAAATTATATACATTTCTATTTATATATAAATAAAAGTGATATTAATTATTATCAAATTAATATTTTGTGAGGGTTCTTTATCCATTGTGGTTAGTAGCATGCATTTGATTGGGCACCTTGCTGTTAGACTAGGTGTACTTTGACAGAAACAAACAAAACCATGTGCATTAACATTTCTCTAGTGAAAATAAAAGCTGTACTTGTTGATGGGAGAATTATCATAAATTATATGCATGCAAAAACTAAAATGTTGCTTATGAACGTGTGAAGCAGTCTCAGTGCACGCAAGTTAAGAAAACCACTACTTTCAACAAATATGGTTGAATCACTCTAGAGCTTGGAAGCCGCAGGCCACCTTTAAAACTATTTCTTTTTTTAAAAGTGTGTGAGCGGCACAGTTTCAGCATTTCTAAAAATCAACATATTTCAAAAGAAGAAAGAAACAAACCAACTGCGCAGCTACTCCTTTGAAATCTTTCATTCTGCTGGCATGTCTATATATTTGTTCTTACTGAGCTCCTGCAGGCGTTTGAGTTGCAGAGCACCCTCCTCTTCATCTTCATCTCCGGAACAAAAGTAGAGCTCTGAGCCCACCAGAGCAAACCATCCCATTCGCCAGTAATAAAGGTCATGACCCTCTTTATAGTGGAGTCGGCCAATAATCTCTCTGTCCTGCTTCAAGAGAGCGTCTGCCCTTGGAGGGACAAAACTCTGAAAGAACGAGACAAACAGCAATGTGAGAAACCGAGAGAACGCATTTCAAAGTCAGGGGCTTGTGCAGATCACACAGCCAAGTTTCTAGTGTTTTCTGCCAAACACAAACTCCGTAACCCTTTGAGAAGCACTAAACCAGCAAAGAGAGATACTGTAGTAGCACAAACACAAACACCCTTTGAACTTTCACTAGCTAAGCTCTAGGAAATACAAAATCACTTCAGCCTAGACTCTAGCATCTCCGAACTTCACTTCAACAGGAATATGGGGAATGAGATCCAAGTACGAAATATCTGTTTAAAAAGTAATACGAACACTAAAGCACAATGAGACAAGGACAAACACAACTTAATAACCTTCAAGAGTTGATGCAAACAGAATAGTGAGGCGAACAGGAGCATTTATTTTTTAGCATGGAACCTGCCAAGGCCTGAAATCGTAACGAGAATTGAAAACTTGCTGGCTGCTGACAGTGATAGAATTTATACGAGTGATAACAAAAGCAAACAGATTTGCCTCTACTTTCTGCATTAGCAACACATATTCGTGTAAAAAAAACTGCTTTAAAAAAAATTGTAAATAATTAGTTTTTTTGCCAAAGCAGAATCATTGCTGTCAAATTAAACATTTACAAACAACAAGAATTAAACTGTAACAGCAATACATGGTGTAATCAAGAATTACAATCCCAAAATGTTTTTTTAAACATTTCTTCAAAATAACTTGTATTAAGTTATTTTATGATTATATCATCTTGAAAAAAAAAAACATACCCGGGTATTTTTTTTTCTTAGGGAGTTAAAGAAAACTGCATCTACATAATCATGGTTTAGAAAAAAAATCTGATTATTCAA
Organism: Danionella dracula; assembly: GCA_900490495.1. Classification (NCBI taxonomy): domain Eukaryota; kingdom Metazoa; phylum Chordata; class Actinopteri; order Cypriniformes; family Danionidae; genus Danionella; species Danionella dracula. Next base: position 2,915,228 of record UELW01000578.1, read on the forward strand.
CCCTGAAGTTAAATCGGCTTGAAAACAGCTTCACTTTTGGACTTGTCTTCCCTTCATTGCAAAGCAATACACACGAACATAATAATTACATCTCTGATAATAGAAAATACTTTAGCACAGTGAACAACAACGCAATCCCTCGCGCCGTGTCATTACCATTACCCTTTGAACTTTGTAAACAAAAGCAGACCCATCAATGGGTCCCTCAAACTCTGCCCAAAATCCAAAATCTGTGGATACTTCTTCCAAATGTCTGAAAATGTACTTGTCTGAAAAAAGATTTTCTAAACAATCAGGTATGCGTGAACGGGGTCAAAAATGGTCTTTCATTCTTTTGTTAGACTCCAATGCCCAACTTTTCTTACTTTCCAGTTAATTCAAAGAATTGGTAATCTCTTCTGAGCATTCAAAAGGACTGTTCTCATCCTCAGCTAAGGACATCTAAAAATCGTCCACATTTCAAGTTTCTGGGAATCTGCGAGTAGCTCAAGAGAGTTTATACATTGTCTGAGTAAAAGCTATTTTAACTATGTTCCCCTTTTAAGAAATTTGATGGTTCAAATCATTAAAGAACTAAATTTTGGGGTAACCATTCTGTACTTTACTTTTAATGTTTTTCTATCTCGTAGATGTTGTACATTCCTATAGTCTTGTAGATATTTCATTAGTATGTTTTTAAACATGAAATACTTACCAAGGTTTCTTTTATTTATAATTAGCCCAGTATCAAAAGCGTGGTACTAGATGAGCTGCCAAATAAAGGGTTTGGCACAAGGAACTTAACCCCAGAGTGAGTTGAAGTGTATGGAAGGTGGGATAGCTTACATAAATGTTGATGGCTGCATGTTGGTTTGTACTTAAATACTAGATAAGTAACTTGTTTTAGTGTAAACAACTTAGTTAGCGGCCAATTATAACACAGTCTCCTCCCAACATATACTAATTACAGAATATCCTAACTAATCTGGCATTGCTCATTTGTAATATTCCCTATCCCTATTGTTGCCTGATAAGATGTTGATTTAAAAGTGTATAGTGTCATTCCATCCAAAGGATTGTAATTGAATTCCAATGTGTTGATACTTTGACCACATTCAAAAAATAGACTGCAATGACTTGTTGAGGTAAATTAAAAAACTGAAAAACTAAGGCCAAGTACTTTGGAGAAAACAGGAAGTTGTAACGCCGGCTACATTTGGAGTCAGAACTGTGATTGAGTGTCAGTGAGTTCACCTTGGCGATGGCGTGCGTCCAATCTTGGTGTGCCTCTGAGGTCTCAGCTCCAAACAGCAAAACTCTTTGAGAACCCAGATACAACTCAAAGGTGAACACTGGCCTGAGGGAGGTGTGAAACAGAACAATTAACACACACCCACATGTGCACGATGACTGAAACACACATACGCTCACAGCTGTGAAAGAGAAAGGATGGTGATTAATCTCTCTTAGTCTTTTGCTCTTACAATAAACAGCTGAACGCTGGAGATTAATCCGAGGGGAAAGGTCACCTTCTTAATGGCTTTAACCACTTGGAATTGTGGCCTGGATTTTTGGACAGGGGATATTTTTGTAACAGTCTCTGAGGCTAAAAAGTATCGAAGGATTTTCCCAGAGAGTTTGGCTAATCGGGTTAGAGTTCACCAGCTTCTCTACTTCCTCTAGTTTGTTAGCAAAAGGAAATTCGGAGCTGGGGTTGGAGCTAAAACTCTTTCTGTGACCTCTACCCACAACAGATTCATTACAGAGAGGGTGTGAGAGGAACTTGTACTGCAGGGAAAGAGGACATAAGTACCCCGTTTCAGTGATGGTCTCAGTGTTGTTGATGGCCAGGCTCACCACGTCTCCAATGTCTACTCTTCCTAAAGGTGTGGCAATTCGCTCATTATCGTAAAAGCTAAGAAATCCACCTTCCATCGTGCACCAACGGCGGACCATGTCTGAAACACAGAGAAATGAGGGAATAAATGATACCATATTTCGATGTGTTGCTTGTTACTGCTTAATGAGGGGGAATTTAAAAAGTGATCCACATTCTTGTACTCTTAGGCTACGTTTAGACTGAAGCTTAAAGTGACAAAAATAAGATTTTTTTGCTCATTTTTGACCTGTACTGGATAATTTCATGACAGTCTGAACAGTTCAATTGTGATTTTTTTCCAAATTCGACCCAGGTCGCTTTTGTATGTGGTCCTTGGTTTATACTGACTTTAAACTAAGTCCTCTCCTAACCAAGTCATGAAGTAATACTTTCTTTGCTTCATTAATATGCAGTCATCACACAACTCAAATTCTCCCAAAGACTTCAGTTAACATCCATGAAATATCATATGCAAGACTATGTTAGGATATGTTTATAATGACAGAGCAGTTATGTTTTAGGTTCATTTTCTCAACTTACTCGGCTGTTGGCCTATCTTGCTTTTGTTGTTCTTCTCTAACATTTCTTATTTTTCTGCTCTGGAAAGATTTTGAGCGTTCAGTGTTAAAATATCTTTTTGGAGGTTTTCGGTCTCTCATTCAAAGACAATGCCCACTTTATGACACATAATATAGCATTATATGATTTTATTAAATTTCTACAAGTGGTATTACCAGTAATGTATTGACTTTTTCTGGGAAAAACATTTAAAGGTGGTGCAATGACGTTTAAGCAAGACATCGTGGGTAAGCTATTAGGTTTTTGGATAAGTTATTGGAGATGGCGTTGCATTCATTGTTTGCTTACAAGTGTTACAACTGTTTACAGTATTATAAAAATATTGTTAGTGACATTGCTTGTGTTTGTTTTTCATTAGTTTTTTTTTATGGTAACTATTGTGGTGCCTACCCTCAAGGAGTATACAATGTAAAATACATATTGCAGAAGTAATAAACTCTGAAAAGTTGTCAATATCTCTTGTTTATATTTCAGTAAAATCTAGAGAATATATGTTTTTTTAGTCAGATTTTTACCTGGAACCATTTCACTGTAAAAGGGAGCCTGATGATCCTGTAACCAAATTCTGCTCTGACTCTTTTGAACATCGCCTTTTGACGCAATACTTTAATTACAGGATTTGCTGGTAGTAGCTCATTGACATGAACAAGCAGGCATGTGCTCGCTCCTGTGTAGCAAAACCGAAAAATGGCAATTTATAGCTACAGGTTCTGAAATGTTGTCACTTTCAAGGGATGGAAGACCACAAAGAGAGTTCAGAAAACTAAGAATTATTGAACCGAAACTTCTAAGTAAACAAAAAATCAACAAATAATTATATTCAATTCAATTAAAAATCTAGGCACAAGAAAACCAGAGACCTCTGAGTGAAACTGGATACGAATGGACTGTGTTGAAGAATGGAGAAATGTTAAATAAGACTGAGGTGCTAATTGGTGCATGGGGTTCAGTATTCTCAGGATTGTGATCATGAACAGGAGATAAGTGTTTGAGTGGTTTCAGCTGACCTGGGTACATTCCTGACAAATTTGTCCTGAGTTTCGAAAGTATAAAATAAAACATATTACCTTAAAACAAACCTTCTAAAAATTTTCTAAATAACTCTGTAAATGTATAAATAAGCAAAAACAAACTTTTTGAAATTGTAATTTGCAAAGAAAAAGCAAGTTTGTTTTTATTGTGGTCTTTGCACTTGAATGAAAAAATGCTAAGATAGCACTTATTCGCAGCACTTCATCATGTGAACGTCTTGAGATTAACTGATCTTTTAAGACAAACTGTTCCTTTTCTATTCACCAAATGTAGGTCTCTTTTAATAAAAGCATCTGCCAAATACAAATTTGTTCAGCAAAAACAATGTCCTTCTGAATACATTTGGCTGTTAAAATTATTCATTCAACTTCACCAATTTTAAGAACAAATACCTTCACCATCAATTACACACTGAAACCATATATATATTCAGTTGAAAATAAATAAAGAAATAAAATGGCAAAAGTAAAAGGGATTTAGAACTAGTTGTATAATACATATTGGCATAAAATATTTTAAAAATAGTTATGTGTAGAAATGTATGTAGATTCTGAGTTAGCTTCATAAAATGTGACTTAAAAAAATGTCAGAAAATTACTAATAAATAAACAAAAGAAGGTCAAAAGCATAGCAAGTCAAGACAACGAAAAGCAAAAAGAAGCACATTCAATTGCAAACCATTTTCTCTCCGAACATGTCAGTTATGTTCTAAATTCCAACAATACAACTGGGCCAAAGCTATAACTCTGACAGACAGTTTCAGTGGAAGCCTTTTAAATCTGGCCACAGGCAACAAAAGATTAAATATGCATATGACTGAAGTAATTATATAACATAGTTAAAATGTTTTACTGATCTTCAGAAGACCAGATTCACTGCCACTTTTTCGAATCCTCCAAGTATTTTATATTTTATTGGTGTGCGCACCCTGTTATGACTCCTTTATTTCTAAAAATATAAAGCTTTTAAGGACATCTAAAATTAGTCCTTTGGTCCCAGGACTATGATGTTATTGAAAAAGTGAAAGTTAAAAAAGGCAAGCGTTTTTACAATGCATTATTCATATGAACACAGAGAATTCAAGTTTATCTAACTTCTGTTTGTGTTGAGGTGATAAATCATTCAGCAGACACTTCTGTCCCCTGTGTCTTACCTGTACAGCTCACATCCTACAGTCTCAGCACTTACAGTCAGCACTTTCCTGACTTCCAGCCTCTAGTATTACCAATACAGCACTTTCACAAGGCATGGCCACTCACTGAGAGCAAAGTGAGATGTAAAGAGCATCCTGAGTCACAAAGTAAAACTGTTTTTTTTGTGACAAGTTTTTAAATCTGTGTAAATAACCATAACTTATTTCTACCATAATAGAATGTTTTTATAATAATTTCTTGGCGGTTATTACTCCATCAGAAAAATGAACAGATTTAAAAGCAAATTTGAGATATTTTGAGTTTGAACCCCTGCATTGATGGCTGTCACTTTCATTTTAAGCTTCAATTAGTCCCTGTGTCTCTTGCTGGTTCTGCTAAAAAATGTTCTTCACATTTCAAATGATTGAAAATTCTGTATCTAACTCGTTCTTGGCCATAAAATAACATATGGGCATTATTCAATGTAAAAAAATTTACAGTACAGTACAGTACAGATACCAAGCACAATAAAGAAGCCATTCTGTTAAAAGCAATAAATAACATTGGTTTAACGATGGATAAACCCTGCTTTTGACATTATTCATCATAACCACCTCATTGTTAGACTGAAAAAAATATTTATGTTTTTTTTTGGGACAGTGATTAAATGGTTTTAATGAGTTTTAATGGGTATGGCCACATGTCAAACTGAATGCCAGTGTCACAGAGTCCCACAAGTCTCAATTTTTGTACCTCTACTTTTCAAACTGTACATGGTACCAATGGGTCAAATTATAAAAAGCCATATCCCCATAAAATTTATACAGCCCTTTTCCATCAAATTATACTTTACTATATTTTTTTTATGAGACGTGAGTTTTTTTTTTAATTCTGTAAAGCATTTTGAATTACCAATGTGTATACAAGATGATCTGATCTTAGCTTCATCTGTTATGCAAGATAAATATCTAAATCCAGCTAACTCAAACTCCTTACAGATTAGAAATGATTTCAGTATAGATCTAGCACTAAAATAAATAGCAGATGAGCAGAATATATCACTTAAAACGTGGTTGCCCAAGTTCTAGAGTTGGAAAATCTGAACATATCACACCAGCCCTCAGATCTCAACATATGCTGCCATTCGGATGGATTCAGATAATTGACTGCACACAAAACTAAACAGAGTTTTTAAATCACTAGGTTCAAATAAGGAAAAATAAGACATGTTCATTGCAAACATGAAGAGTCTACTTTCAGATACTACAGAATTACTTCTGTATGCTATAAAGAAATCTGACAGAGCACTGCTGTAAGAGTACATGAAAGGCAATGTAGGCAAGGATAATAACGATGGGTTGATTGTAAAATAGTAACCACAAATGAGTGCAATCATTCAGGACCTTTGTAAAGGAAAATAAAGTGTTATTTGAGTAACCCAAATGTCTTCTATTATGTTCTTGAGAGAGAGAAAATACTCAACTTCACGAAACAAGGTAATACTTTTTTCTTTTTGATAAAAAGAGTTTCCAAAAAGAAGAAAAAAAACTATTGCCTCCCAAAACACAACATTAAAAATGTATTAAATAATTCCTTATTTGATTGCAGGAGTGTCAGAAATACTGCAGTATCTCGTTTTATGAGTATACGACTGTCTTTAAAGAGGTGCTAAAAGATTCAGCAGGAACATTAATGTTAGCTTTTTAAACTCCAACATCACAAGTGCAGTTTAATGTATAAAAGATACATCAAGGCTTGTTAAGTGTGTAATGGGGGATCATAAGTGCTATCAGCTCTCTGAAATACTGCTAAGTATCAAAATCCAAGAGATTTTCCCCAGTCTGAGGGTTTCTGTTTAATCATAAATATTTAATTGGTATGTTTCAGTGTTTTTCCAACTATTACGTTAGTTAAGTGAGAAAGTAATACTGGGAATCCAGGTTCAATGTCATGAATTATGTAGGATTTCATTCATATGTATGTGATTTAGCTCTCATATGCTTGTTGATGGACTTTCTCAGTAGAAGGGCAATGTCATGTTTCCATAACTGAGACATCAGGCTAAGTTTATTAGTCTTGAAGTCTCAATTGTCTTAATAGATTCCAACTATTACTATTGTAGGAACCGGGGCTAAATTTGGGGAATGTTGATTCCTACCTATTATAATAATTCCATAAGGGAGTTTAAGTAGCAAACAAAAAAGAAATTATACGTAATCATTTAACTTTGTTTAGATACTTACACACTTCCTGATTTCCGTCCAGTGAGAATCAAAATATAGACCAAGTAGTTATGTCAAACATTTTATATAAAAATATTGACTTTAATATAAGTTAGGTAATTTGATCTAATTTTGATGTCAGCAAAGATATGCAAGATGAGACAAGATCTGAATTTGTGAATTTGTTTATTTACTAACAGACATAGAACATTTAACTAACTAAAACACACTCATGCACACATTCACACAAGAGCAAAAGAAAATCACAGTTTGAGTTGATGACTAACATTTCAATGTCTAACTCGGCTTTAGCTTGTTTGTAAGAAAAACTCATCGAGACTTACGTCAATTCTGAACTGCGCTGTGTCAGAAGTAAATTGAAAGTGCCTGTTTGTGGTGTTCCTTGCCAGTGTCGCCATGTGTTGAGATGATGCCAGACAAAGTCTGATGAAGGGATTCGAATGTTTCAAAGAATAGACCAGGCGTCTGGGCTTGTTTGCATCAGAGCGGATATTTGTGCTCAGATCGGGATCATAGTCTTTGATGAGAATAGGATGATGTGTCCTAAGATGCGTGTAGGTTCATATTCAAGCTTTGCATTTATCATGTATATATGTATATATAAAAGTTAAATTAACTATTATTAAATTAACTATGGGTTTATATTTCCCCTCTCATCAAACTGGTGTATTTCTGTGGTGAGAAAATTAGATTAACATGATGCAAATTTACATTCTGATGTCTGCATTGGAGCATCCATTATTTCAAGAAACCCAGATGATTTAAAAATGCATGTCACAAAGTAAAACAAACGTAGTTGGTAGATGTGTGTAGCCTAAAATCAGAGTTTAAATAAGTTATCATAATAAGATATCTTATCATTTTATCTAATCGTTTCATAATTATTTTTTTAGTATTATTGAATGTAGTTAAATTAGTTTTGTTGGCATTGTAGCTTTGCCTTGATTATGTTTTCATGTTTAAGCTTAGCTTTTTCAGCTTAATATTCATACTGAGAATTTGGCAACACTGATTTGAAACACACTGCAGTCAAACTGTGAAACAAAAACAATGCCAATCTTACATCTACATTTTACATTTAATCAGCTTGCTTTATCAACCACAACCTTGGAATTGCAGTGTGCCATGCTCTACACTCTAGGCCACAAGAAGTGTTTTATGATACTAGTTATTATAAGCAGCTTTGTTTCTTTATAACAAGAAAATATCAATGTTGTTCAGTTTTATTCTTACAATAAAACTTGCAAAACAGTGGCACATCACGTGGTTTGTACTGCTGCCTTAAAGTGAGAAGGACGCCAGTTCAAGGTCGACTGGGGGACATTACTGCATGCAATTTGCATGTCTCACCCTACAGTCCAAAAATATGCTTAAGAGGAAATACCTTCTCTAATTTGTCCTGTTCAGTGAGTAGTTTTGACTGTTCGGAGTTGGAGATGGGCGCTAGCAAAACATTGCTACTCTGTTAACGAGATTAAAGTGAAAACAAAGGAAGGTGAAATGTATGGGTTTACTTCGTAAAAGTTTATAGTTGTTTGCCTAAAAAATCTTCAAAATATCTTCTTTGAGATAAAACCAATGAAAGATGCAAACTCAGCTTTTGAAGAATTTTAAAGTCAGAAAAATGTTTAAAAAAGCAATTTTTCATTGAAGTATTTCTTACAAGTGACAAGATGCTGTCAAATCCTCATCCACCTCATGCAAAAGGCATTCATTCGTTTAGTTTGTGGGAGAACAAACTGCTGTATCTACAAATTTGGGGGGACCAATAAGACACATTTATATCTGACAAACAGTTGATCTTGTGAAAAGCAGTGTGATATTAAAGCTTGTATCTTTAAAACAGCAAGAGAATTAACAAGAAACTTCAGGTGACAGAAGTGGTATTTGAAGTCCTTCTCAGAAAGTTACGCTGTAGTGAAGTTGTGTATCCACCCCAACCCATAGACAGCTGGCATTTCCTATCAACAAGCACCCAGAGAAGCCATCTCTCAATATCAAGCTCGTTGTATCACATTAAATTGCTGGTATTTATTTCCCTCAAACCTCTTCACCTCATCTGTCTGAACCTCTCCAGCTAAAATGCCACCATAATAAGAGCACGAAAACCTCTTGTCACTGTCTTTTCAGATGCCTGTTTACAAGAGGCATGATATATAATCTATGAACCAGTGCTTCTCAACAACCGTGAAGAGAGGTGGTGTCCTTTTCATTTGTCATTTTGTCTGAATTTGTACGGCATGAGAGCCAAAGGTCTTTCCTAGCTTCAATTTCAGTCACTTTGTGTGAACTACATCCATTCATAAATGTAAAAGTATCTTGATGAAAACTTCAGATGGGTCAGGTCTATTCAAAGTCAGATTTATTAAAAGCTAACTATTCTACAAACTTGAAAATTTAGATGGAACTACACATATCTAAATCACGCTTGGTTGTATTGTTGTGTTTTCAGAAAAAACAACCTATTCCTGCATTTATAGTGAGGTTGAAACACATCCTTTATTTAAAGAGATCCAAGAATTAGCCAAAATTTACAACTTTATCCAATAGAGCATTCGGACACTTTTTATCTTAGGTGAAAGTGCAAATGTAAGGAAAGCTGTTAGTGGGGTTAAAATGAAACCAAGCATATGCTTTTATTTCCAGTGCTTTGTGATGTAGTGAGAGAAAACACGCCCAAGGAAACTGCTAAAAGCAATTCATTAAGACCGCAAACACTTTGAATGTCAACCAAAGAAGAGAAGTCCATCAATATATCTCCTTGGAAGGTTGTGCCAATAAACCCAGGAGGCCCTTTTGTAACAGTCTTCCTAACAGCTCTAGCAAATTGAGGAACAAGATGATGCTACAATGATGTTCTAAAAATGTAACCCTAAATTAAGTATCATTTTATATATATATTTTTCTGAATCTTCATTGTAAATAAACGAGAAAATCTTCAGCTGGAGTTAACCCTTTTCCATCAGCTTTTTCAGCAGCATTAGCATTTTAACACTAGCACTTAACATTTAAACCCGTAAAAGGCCAGATTCTGAAACAGCTAGTTTTGAACAGAATAGTTTTTGAACTACTGTTGGAACTGTTTTATTTACAAACCCATCTTAGAAAAGTAAAAGTTTGTTACAGACTTTTTATTATGTTAGTAAATTAGTATTTAACTTTGTTGTCCTGCCCATGGTGTACAACTAGTTTTAAGTAAACAGGTCTAAAGTAAAGTCTGATTCAAATAAACACTAAAAATAAGGAAACTTGTTTAGCTGTGAAATATGTCTCACGAAGTAATGCACACTATAGCATAATGTTACCTAAAAAAGTATGACTAAAAAGAAAAATATATATATTATAAACTGATCAATTGAAGTGTTTGTTAAGAGTAGGTGAAGAAAATCAACAAAAATCAAACACCATAACAAATCCCAGTTTTAGTATAAGACAGTAAAACATTTTAACCTGGGCACATTTATTTTACACATAGATTTAGCAATAATTCTAGGAATTTGTTATATTTAAAACTGATTGAATGAACAAATATTCATGTTTGAAAATCTTACCTACCCTTCCTCTAATTGAGTCAAGATTTATACTATAACTTTACTTGAATGGCAAAACATCACATGTCACAAAGCATGCTTAATAGCATAACTGTCTGTGAAAAATAAACATTACTTGAAACAAATTCTGAAGGTCCTACATTACTGGGAGTTTATTTATAATATGAGTAAAGAGACATCTACAGCCTTGGCTTGCACAGTTCAGAAGCTATGGAAGTCTCTAAAAGTGATCTTGTTCTTATCATTTCCGCAGACGGAAGCCTCAAGGGGGACTGCTTTCATTTGCGGATGGACATTGTTTGCTGAGAAAGCATCACTCCATTGATCCACATGAAAGAAGCTACTGAGTATGGGTTGAAAAGTTGCCCTGGCTCCAGCAGAGAGGGGCAATGGGAGCTTGTTCTTGAAGCGTTATCCTCTTCAGAGCAAGTGCACATGCACACTGTGCAAGAGCACTGCATGATTTATAAAGGGGCAGATGTGGTTGTTTTCTCCTCTTCCCCGAAAAGCACAACTCCTCAGCGGGAGTCAGCGGAAGCTCACAAAAACACACACAGACACACCCTTGATAAACACATCAGAATTGGGCCAAATTCAGAAATTAAGTGTGTTTTCATTTTGATGGAAGTCAATCTGCTTTGAATTGGTGGCACCCCATCTAGCTATGCAACTAATAGAAAATGAAAGGAGAAAATATTGCAAAAAGTTTTAAACTTAGTTTAACACACCATGAACTGAAAACTCTGTCATTGAATTCAGGTCATTTACTCAAATTAACAAAATCTTGAAACTCTCCTAGGGATCACAAAATGTATAGTTAAATAATATTCTTTTACTGTTCATGTAATTATTAAGATAAACAAGCCCTATTCTTGTCAAGAAATGGTTGTAGTTTTGAAGAGATGTTGTATTTTCCTTACTTTATTTTTTGTTAATTGCTCCAGATTACCAAACAAATTTAAGTATAACACTTGATTCCAACTGAAATTACCCAGAGTTACACTTCATTTTTTTTTCTAGCTGCACTCGGGCCTGATTAATGGCACACCTTATAACTTAAATAAGACCTCCGGACAAGGAGATACAGTAAAAGAGTGACTGAAGCTAGATGTCACAACAACACAAAAAGAAAAAATAAGTACTACGATTTCTAACGTTTTGGGACAGGAGACTTGCAAAATTAGATTAAGGATACAAAAAAACTAATCTGAAGTTAAACAAGATACCCCTGTGTAATTCCCTTGCCTCAGATAAGTTGTGTGTTCATGAATCCAATAGTGTAAAGGCACTGAGAAAAAATGAGTTTCATGGAACAGTTTCAAGAAAAAAAAAAAACAAGTAAAAACAACATTTCACTTTTCACACAAAACTTCTGGATGACCCACTGGACTTTTAGGAAAATGTTCTGTGTCCTGACAAGATACAGTTATTTAAGAAAGATGTGTGTCCCATCATCACTCACATAAAAGTAAAATGGAATAAAAAAAAATGATGTATGGTGGTGGTAGCGCGATGTCTGGGGCTTCAAGTACTGGAAGACTTTGAGTGATAAATGGAATATTGCATTTTTTACTGTCTGTGAAAACATTTTGACATTTGAACATTTGTTAATTCATCTGTTCTTCAAGCTAAGGGAACTTCAGCAAGAAATCTTTCCAAAAAACAGCAGCCGAAAAAAACAAAATGAATAGTTTAAGGTGACTTGAGTCTGAATTTGGGCAACAATTTGATATATCAATATATCTTTCATGAACTTTCACGATATACATTTTCTCATTAGGATGAAACAGAGGAGTCAACAGAGAGCTCAACAAACCAAAATGCTAAAAGAACTGAAATAATTTTTTCCATGTTAATATGAGCTCCATAGTCACGTCAGATATAATACTCAGACAATTCCTGCTCTGAGATTAAAACGCTACACTTTCATTCATCTTTTCATCCAGGTTTTCAAGGGAAAGAGCTATATTTTGTCCAGCTGTCATATTTGTGCATCTGTGTAGAGTTCCTGTTATATGATAAAATATTACGAAAGACCAATCAGAAGCCGCGTTTCATGAGCAGGAGGAAACTGCTGCTTTAGATTGGTTGAGCTCGTTGACTGACATAATTTTTAGCCAATGGAGACACATGCACAATCCCACAGCAGAAGATATACTAGCAGTAGTCAGAATGATTGATTTTGAGAGTGGTGTCAGCTCCCTAGGTCAAACAAAAGCCATGGTTATTAAAACTTATCAAACACTGACACCGCACTGTATATCTACCACTCTGGCGCTGGACTTGATTCGTCTAAAAGAGGTTTATTTGAAGTCTAAATATAGTTATGTATACATTTTTTACAACAATCAATTCTATTGAGCTCAGATACAGTTCTTTCACGTCATGAAAATGCAGAAAACAACAAAGAAAAACAAAAATTGCCAGCTCTTGCTCGGAGAGAGTAAAGTTTAGTAAAGTGGAAAAATAATTACTTTACTAAATAAAATTGAAGTTCAATACATTTCAATGTAGGATTTTTTATGAATACCATGAACTCCTAAAATAAATAATGTAATGTAACAAATAATTTGTCACTGTCTGATATTTGTGCAGGTTTAAATAACTTTTATTACAATTTATCTGAAATAGTATTCAGTTCATATATATTTGTTTTTTAATCATAATTATTTGAATTATACAACATTATCTTAAACTGCTCATGTTTAGAACATTTTTCCTAGTTCTGACAATCTTTTTTTTTTTTCGAAAATTAATTTTTGCATACATGTTTTGTACATTCCAGAGTAAAACTTACTTGAAAAAACTTGAAGATACTGTGATAATTATTGATATCGACTAAATTATCGCGATCTATTTTTGACCATAACGTCCAGACCTAGCTAAAACTCCTACACAGTTATAGGCTTGTAAGTTATTCTAGTCTTCAAATAAGTGTAGGGGCAAAAACAATCACACAGAACTGAGTAGAATTTTCTTCATATTTTACACTAAAGCAGTTTTTATGCACTATTCAACCAATTCATTTCCAATGAGACCAAACTAACCATTCAGACTAACTAACCACTCAACTTTTATATTTAAAATCCACATACCCTAATCGTCTTACAAGTATCAGAGAAGAATTAAATTCTACAAATCACATTAGAGCAAGTAACTTCTTTGAAATGTTGCCCTTTAGGTAAATACAATTTGTTGGTGACTCCTTTATTGTGTGATGCATGCATAATTTATTCAGTAACTTAAAAGATAGAAAAACCACGGGATAGTCTCCAATCCTGAAGACAATTATTTTTATAAAATCCCCAGAAAGTAATCATTAATTATTCACATTTGCTTTTCTAAGAAGCATTTAGTCCGCTGGCGTGAAAAGCTTTACGGCTGCATCCAATCAATTGCTCTGCTTTGGAATGGCTCAACCATTTTCCTGTTGACTGAACAAATGTAAATGTACTGTTTAAGTAGTGCCTTTCCACTAGGGACTCTCCTGCCACGACACCATTAACACGTTTGCCATTAATGTATTTTCATAATAAATCAAATCACAAGGTATTTTCAGCTGTGACATTACAATTGTTTCACAGAGGAATGCAAACATACCCTTAAGAGGGCAAAATCCATAAATAATAAAGTGGCAGGATAGCAGCAGCAAATGAATGATTTTACAGAGCTCTACCAGAGGAAAAAAATAAACATCTTTGATCATCCGTGTACTATTTTTTCTAATGATGTGTTTCGGTGTGGTTGCTAGGGTTAGTTCTGTAGGTGGTTGATTACAGGCTTCTGCTAAAAAAGGCAAGTCCCACAGCTCTGAGAAATCCTGCTCCCTTTGTGTGACAAATTGGCTACTTTTTATCTTTGCCTTTATTAACTTTTACATTTTACTTTGAGGAGTTTTTCTTTGTAAAAAGTCAATATGCAATGTTTTTTGATTCACTAGAAAAAAAAACCCCAGCTTTAACATGAAATTAAAAGGAAATTTTTCTGACCGTTAATGGGTCACATTTTCATTTAGGTTCCTTCATTCGTCACCTATCTCCACTAATTCCTAATTGGAGTTGACTGTGGTCTACTGGAGCTTATTCCTCATTCACATTAGGTGTTTCAGAGGCAAAGTCCAGCAATCCCGCTGACATTTGTAATCACCAATAGAGAGATATATTGGAAAGTTGGGGTAAAGCAAAGAACTCAATGAAGACAGATTTACTTGCAGACTCTAATTAGAAAATCTCTTAGTCAACTAGAAAATAAATCAACATTCATATTGTTTATATCAACACTTCTAACACATACGCCAATGTGCTGACTTAAGTTAGAACTAAAGTTAGAATTTCTGATTAGAAACAGTTTGATTAGCTTTCAGTAAAGGCTGAACCCTTTTTGGTCAAGTAATAGAAGAAATGGTGGCAAGAATTGCAAAGCATACAGTAGTTGTTAGATTTGATCATGAACAAAAAAATACTGTACGCTTACATAAAAGCATTAGAAGATACTTTCATCCCAAGCTACTTGCAATAGAGGGATAAATACTATGTGATTTTTACAGTCAAAGCTTAACTTAAGAAGCGGACCACCTGAATAAAATAGTGCTCTAAGGAAAGGGAAAGAATGTAGATTTTTTTGTTAGATTTTACATGTCTAATTTAACCAATACAATACTAAGAAGGATGACAATGTGTTATTTTGCATAAAGCATCCTACAATATCTGAAAAAGAAAAAAAATCACATACTACTAATATTGACAGCTAAAATTGTGTTCTGTAACAGCAGGAGACTTGAAGTCTTGAAAATTACGCCTACAATTTTTTCCCTCTGTCAAACTGATTTTTAGGCAAGTCATGCCAGAGGTATAATGTCTTCCCTCTGATGTGACCAGAGGGACCCCACATGTTTGTTGCAGCTGCTTTTGCATTATAAATGTTAATTATAAATTATGAGCTGTAAGGATGTTTAAAAAAAACTCTCTTTCTTTTTACTATTTGTACTGAGCTCAAACTAAAGTTTGGAAGATATGTGCTGATCTAATATGTATAATATTAGGGAGCTTTTAATGATTAAGTTGTAAACTTCTTAAAATAATAATCAGAACTTAAATAAACATTCTATTTAGAAAAAGGAGGAAACATACTGTTTTGTTTTTGTTTTACCATCTTCTTCCAGTTCAATTTGTGTCCTAATAAACATTTTTCGGACTTAACACTAGAACTGCCAGCGATCTCTCTACACCTACAACCACTATTCGAGTAAAATTTACCAACGCTCGTAAGTAGTATGTTAATGTGGCTAAAGAGCATTTTATTTACATCGAAATTGTATTGATGCTCACCCTCTGTAACTGTACTTCTGTCATGAAGAACAGACTCAGTCAACCTTCTTTTCTCTGTTCTGGATCGCTGTCAGACAAGTTATCAGCTGGGCTGACCCAGGACGCATCGATTATCTCTTCACCATCAGATTCCCAATCACTCATGTCACTTACCATTGTAATACCTGTTCACACCCATGAATCTCCTTCTTTTATTCATTGTAAATGTGAAATACAGTGAGACTGATAACATTATATCCAGGGAGTGAAAGACATCTAGTTACGTGCAAAGTTGAAACACGGGCTGCATGACACCGTGAAAATACAGGCTTAAAATAGCGGGTACATTTGACCCGCTCCAGCGCTTATAGTCCAGAGACTTATTTATAGTCTAGAGAAATCTTTTTGTTTTGAAACACTGTTCTGGGGTATATGCCCATACAGTGTTGCTAAGTTAACTCCCTCGAGAGCAACTCTAAAACACTTAATTACAAGAACTATACAAAGAACAAGATTATTATTTTTTTACATTAATGTTTTGTTTTTTAACGCAACAAATACAATGTATTGTTTACACTATATGTTGTGTGTAAAGGCCAGATATAGATGATCAAAGATGCTACACAGAGCCTGAGGTGTGCTCTCTGTATTAAATGTAGACTTGCAGCATTCCAGACATCATGATATTCTAGACACTCAGCTTTCAACATTATTTCTAGCAATAAATTCTTACAGGTCAAAGTTTCAATGTATTTGGAAGTCTCTTTCTTTTAAGACCATCAGACGGTATTCTGTGCATCCATTTGTGAGACATCTGAGTGTACAGCGAGTATCCCCCCTTGCAGTAGGGCTGCAATGACTAATAAGCGTTATCAAATATTATTAACAATGAATGTCATAAGTTGGCTGCGCAGTTTACATGTGTTGAACCTCAAAGTTTTGTTGAAAGGTTGAAAACTGTGAAAAACAGATTTTCATTAAGTTATAATAGAATTCTTTATTTAAATTGAAAATATCCAAAAAAAAAAGCTCAACACTCGTAATACAACATGCTTCTTGAGCTAAATCATGAGCTATTTCTAAGTGTTGTATGTTTCGCTGTCTCATTTTGTATTTCATTTGTATGGTGAGAGCCCTGAAAGGTGCTTGAAATAAAATGTATTATTGTTATTTTTATTATGTATGCTGGAGAAGGAATGTCATGGATGTGCTCCAATAACAGAAGAGAGTCTCAGAGTACACCCTGCTCTGATCAGATCCAACAAAGATGCTGAGCGCGGGATCTGTACCATGATATTAGTATGCGCAGCAATGCCTTTTGTTAACAACACTAAAATAAAAGTGGACAAAAATACACCCTATACACTACATTTTTAACAATAACATTGACAAATAATTGTTTAAAATGTATAAAATATTCAATGAGAGGGGGAAAAAGAAATAATGAAATAAAATTCCTAAACCAGAGTAAAAAAGGAAGATCTTTACACCTATACAAGCAAATGTCATGTTCAAGAAACATATAATAATATTAAACGTTAAATTAAACGTTAAACTGAATTGAAAAGAAAAACCAAAAATTGTGTAAAATATGTTGTGGTCACTATATAAGCAATTATATACATATCATCCATTTATCCGATTAGTTGACTAACTGAAAAAATAAATAAATAAATAAATAAAAAAATTTAAAAAATTGCTGACTAATCGATAAAGGCAATACTCGATAGTTGCAGCCATAGATAGTAAAATATGTACATGATGAATGTATTATAAGCTTTTTGAATAACTTAATAGCTTCCTTTGGCTCCTGCTTGCTAAACAGAAAAGCTCACAATGTTAATAAGTAACTCTATAGCGTTACTCAGTTGTTATGATTCAGCTAACACGATTCCTTGCAAACTGTACAGTTTAGTTGTAGACATTTTTCACAAACTGAATTTTTTTATAACTTTCATTATTTTTTTAAATGCAGGTGCTACTTCAGCATATCACTGAACGGATGAACATGGAACAAGATTTGGCATAAAGGGGTTAAAAAAAATCAAACAAAGACAGGGGTATTTCTAAAAAAGTTTTTGAGGCTTTCATCAACACTGCTGAAGTTGTTTTTTCTGTGAATAACACTGAGACATCTGTTTATTATCATAACAGATGCTCTTTCAACTTTAAGACAGTCTGCACATTTACATTTTAGATACTTAGGAGTCCATTAAACCACTTTCAACTATCAGTATCTAATTCTAAAACACAGCTTGCTTGTTTCTTGTACTCATAAACACAAACACACGTACACACACATACAGCGGTATCAAGGGAAAACAGACTGAGAACCAATGCGGGCCACCACAGATTGAGACAGTTGTCCCTTGGGATAATGGATGAAGATGCACTTAAACGGAGAAAGAAAACAAGCTCCGATTCTGGTACATGTGCTCCAGATGCCTGCATTTTGCCACCAAGAGTCCAGCTTAACGGAGAGCTCTTTTCTGGCCCCATCCTTAAGAGAGAGCTTCTGGCTATTCACCAGAGGCTCACTCCAGATGTTCAGAGCAGCACAATGGGTGCCAGAGAGAAAAGATTTAAAAAGAATAACTTCTTTTGGGGGATTTATTGCAAATAGGATGGTGTACTCAAGGGGAGAGGAGGATAATAATATTGCCCAAAAGCTATGCAATCATTTCCAGCCATGGGTGAGGATAAACAGGAAGTGCAGATGAATATTCATAGGTAATTATTTGGATGATTGGATAAATTAGGAGTTGGCTGTTCGAAAGGACAAACTCACCAGGTCTTCCTTTACGGTCCAGAGTGGCCTTGCTGCTGTTGATTGTGCAGTAGAGAAATCCGTCCATAAAAGATGGACCATCAACTGAAAAAGTGCTTTCACAAACTCTTTCCAGCTTAGGGAAATCTATACAGAGAGAATAAAGAGGACAGAGATTAGAAAGAAAAAGGAGAACAGCTGATTAGGAATAATCCCATCATGTGGCGAGGATGAGTAATGCTGTTTAAATGGAGATCAG
Organism: Danionella dracula; assembly: GCA_900490495.1. Taxonomy (NCBI): domain Eukaryota; kingdom Metazoa; phylum Chordata; class Actinopteri; order Cypriniformes; family Danionidae; genus Danionella; species Danionella dracula. The sequence continues at coordinate 2,933,956 of UELW01000578.1, forward strand.
TCAGCTAATATGCTAATATGCTAACTCAATTTTCTATTCTCCGTACTTTCAAGTGAAACTGAAACAGACATGAAAACCTGAAATGAGAAGTGTATTAATTGACATGGAGCTAAACGTAATAAATGTAAATATATCTAACTTCTGATTCCAAAAGACAATAGTTTAGAGAACCAAGAAACATTAAAAACAATTTGTTGAAGAACAATAAAAAATAGTTTGTTTTCAAGTTTATTGAAAACTATTCTTCCCTACAAAAAACTTCCCCTCCTGAAACTTACACCTAAAAAATAATATCTTTACAACTTCCCCAAATTGGATTTTTAGTTTTACTCTTTAAAAAAAACTAAAAGTCAGGTCTGACGATAACACTAACTAGTCAAGCATAGATAATGCAATTGGATTATATTAATAACTGAAATGTATATTTGCATCAAATTATATGTTTACTTATGTATTCATTTATTTTATTTTTTACAGATTAAAATCAAATTATTTTCAAGTTACATCCTGCACTAACATCATCAATACAGTATCAATGGGTGTCAATTACTGTCTTGTAGACTTGTGTAGCCTACTGCTCAGACTAAACTCCATTTAAATGCCTTGACTACACTATTAAAGAATTAAGTTTGAATGTAAATTGTATATTTCAAAATGTTTTTCTTTATAAAAAACAAGAGACAAAACATTAAGTAAAGCAGTAAAATAAATGCATAATTCCTTCATTTAATTTTCAATTTAAAATCAAAAAGGAAAATAAATATGTAATTTAATATTTTCAGTTTGTTTTTTAAATGAACAAACTGAGCTTGCAGGACTTTTTGGTTACAAAGATTCCTTTTGGGAAATAGCATGACCCACACGAGTAAAGTCTGTGAACACATTTGCATTTACCTCTATTTCTTTAATGCAAATAATTGTACCAATCAAAATCTCATGCTAACTAAAACAAAAATTCAGTAAAGTTTGCTATTTTTCATTTGCCTTTGTGAGCCTAATCTGGAAGACGCTTGGCTGGCTTTTCCCTTCTTAAAATCCTCATGTTTTACCCTTTCGTGCACATTATGTATAACATTTATAAAAGTATTTAACACAAACTGCAGCAGAATGGCTCTGTGAACTGATGATAAAGGTGCCAATATAAGACGATTATGTGACATTCTGAACAAACAAACAAAAAATATATTTTTATTTATCAACTGAAATGTTCTGCAACATTCCACAACAAGTAAACCAGTATTCACCCGGTTGGTAAAATGTTCATGAAAAAGTGAAGAAATCGCTCATTCTGTAATAAAGTAGAACTGTTCTCCAATCTAATCTCCTCTCAGGGAAAATCAGCTGCATTCACAAGTCTGTGCACCTGAAACTGTTGAATTTAACATTTTATTATAAGCTGGAACAAATCAAATCTTATTTCAATTATTAGTATAGTATAGATCGGGTAGAGCTGCACTTGTGATTTAGAGCATTTCTCTATTAGAAGAGTTACAGTAATGACTTTAAAAACTTTGTCATTTAGTGACGCAATGGAAGAGCAGTAAGAATCTAACGTCTTCTTGTATTTTGTTAAGTTATTGATTCAAATGTGTATCCCTTGAGTGTATAGTCATCGCAGATTGGTACGTTCATCATCACAACTTGAAAAAAAAATATATGAAAAATAAAATTAATAGTAATATAGTAATATTATCAATACAAACTTATATTGGGAAAAAACTTCTCTTGAATATTTTATTCATTGGACAAAAAATACCTCTTATAAACTTAGATATGTTATCATTTTATTTTCACTTAAAAAAAATTAAACTGAGGGTTATTTAATACATAGAATAGAATTCTAGCAATCTTGAGTTTCATCTGACCTGTTTGGAATGGGTTATTGCTCCTGTAGCATTTATGTTACAACAATAATGTACAAGCTCCAACACCATGGCATGTTCTTTTAAGTCATTTTCGGCTTCCAATCTTATCACGTTTTGATTGAATTAGTCACTTTGCTCAGGTGTCATGTTTTGGAAGTCCAGCAGTAATCATGAGATCTTATCACACACTTCCAGTTGGCAACAAGAAAAAGTTCAAATAACTTTAATTGAAAATCCATTTAATGCAGAAATCTTTCCACCCATCTGTCTCTACCCCCCCAGCTACTGATACCTCGCTGTTCAAACCAGAAGGATTAATAACGATAATAAGAAATGTAGGATGGAGTGAGGTGTCCCTTCGGCATCCACAATGAGAACCCTATCTATTTTTGGATGTCTCTGTAAATAATCATTATAGATCAAGCAGAAGTAACCAAACTTTGTGGAAGTTGAGTTCACATGCATGTGTGAGAAGTGATGGTTGAATTATCCAGCAGAGAATCACATTTACAAGCCATTACATTAATGAGGCCCAAGATCTGCACAGATTTAGAGGTTAAACAAATGTTGTCCTGCTGTTGTTACGGTGTGATTAGGTTTAACAAAACATTGGCAAAAAATGGTGAAACATTTGAGGCTCTGCTGATTGGAGGATTGTTTAATTACGACTCTTGGCATCCTTCCCTTAAAAGCCCCAAATGAGAAATGAAATAGCAAACACACAAAAACAGGACACTGTAGAGCACTTTCAGAGACAACGTCATCTTGAAGTGAGTTTTGTCTGTTTGTGTGTGCTAAAGACCTCTATTAGCTTATGAGAATTTGTCATTGTGATGCAAATGTAATACATGGAATAAACACTCTATAGCCTTTGATCTTTGACAGCAAGGTGGAGAAGTGGTAAACATTGCTGCCTCACTCATGTTCCTGGTTTGAATCACACTAGATAAAAAAGACCAGGCTGCTGAAATAGGTTCTGTCTGCTTAAATAGGATGCAAAATTGAAAACTTTGACATTTAGTTTTTTCTCTGGAATCTAAATTCTCCTTAAAAGTTAATATGAATGTCAGTAAAGACTTAGTTTGAACCTTCATATGTCCAGCAACTGCCCCAAAATGAATTTCCCTGTCAAACCTTTAGGAAAAAGACATTGGAAGATTTATGAGAATTCATTTTTGGGTATACAGTAAAGGGACGGAAAGTAGGATCTTTGATTTATATAGTGACATTAATATGAAGACTGTAATGTGTTACTTTAAATAACAAGGAATTGTCCAAAAAGTTTAGTAAATTAATTAAACCGGTTTTAACCTAACTAATTTGACAGATTTTTTTTATGTCCAGCCAGAACTTTTTTTTTCTTCACAACTGTTATCCCTTCTTTGAGCTTTTTAGGAAACAATTTTCCCTATTATTAAAAAAATCACCTTGAGGGTCCATTCTGACAGACATCTGAATTTCATGAGGTCACGAACACTTGGCTCCGTTAACAATTTATTGATGCTTACATTAACAAGTTGCTTTCAGAAACCGTTCCGACTTCCAGAGGTAGTCTCAGAAACAGTTCAAGCAGTCTAGCGGAAAGATGACCAGGACATGTGGCTCATAGCAGGAAGTTGTCTGTGCTTGACAATGTAACAACAGACTCATTCATTCATTATACACAGCCACACTGTGAGGAAAGTATGTTTTCATCTTCTGAACTGCACAGCAAATGTGCAAATATGGAAACTGTGTTAAGAACATTCACAAAATAGCGTTCACTCAACTGTTCTGCACTGATGATGCAAGAGATGTCTATCAGGTGATGTAACTGTGTAAGTGTCTCTGAAACGAATCAGAAGTCACTGTATCACCATAAAACTGTGGGAGTTTTGGGAGGGTGAGCGACTGGAAAACAGAAACAGAGTGCCCTAAAACTCAATGCTATAGTGCATATACAATGAAGGGGCCAAGCAATTAATGGGTTTCAGAAAGACCTTCAAAGTATAAAGATACCATGAATCTCTCACAACCCCAACCCACCGCACCCCGAATACACACCTGAGAGCTTATTATGGTAGAGAAACTCCATTTGCAGGCGTTGACCTGCTCTCTGAGCCAGCAGGTACGGTGTGGATTGTTCTCGGTCCCCTGTCGCACACATGACATCCGCACCACTGAAAACAAGAGCCATGGTCTGCAGGACGTCCGGGAGAACCACTGCAGCACATAGCGCCTTGAGACACACAAAAAACACACACAGTCAATGATGCAAAGTAACACTCTTGGATAGCAAAACACTATAGTGAAGCTGAAAGCCATGATGAATTTACTATCAACTCAGTCAAACATAACACGGTTTCATGTCTTTGTGGGTAAAAAAAAAAAAAGTGTTTTTAACACCGCTTTCCCAGGGTTCAAATACATGTATAATTGACAATGAGAGGCAAGGCATATCCACAGACAGAACACAGTCAGTCCAATTAAAAAGATATGGCTGGGGAAAGAGTCAATAAATACAATAGTGTGTCTCCCCGAGAGCGAGAGTCCTGGCAGGAGTAAATCAGTCGAACTCTGCTTTCATCTAAAAGAGCCCGATCCAGCCAAGCTATCGATCTGCTTCAAACAAGCTGGATCCGCTAAAGAACAAAGACACAGAGATGGTAAACCCCACAGAAGATCATCTAGATAAACATTATCTGTTTCTACAGTTCCCTAGCGAGGTGGATCATCTAAAAGCAACAATGAAGCCGGTTTTACTTCATCATTTTCAGTTTGAATTTAACACACATTGAATGGATAGGACATTGATGTGATATACATCAAGTGAGGAAGCAGTGCACTAATCTGTTCAAAAACAACCAGATCACTGTAATTCTTAATAAAAAATAAATCCCAAATTTCTATCAACATTGAAATGTCAAAATATGATCAAATATGGCGTTAAAAGACTAAGAGCAACATTAGTACAAAATTAACAAAATGTATATATAACAAAAATTTATTTAAATAAATAAAAAAAAGAGTACAAAATGTTATATATTCCATTTTAATAGTCCATAAAAAAAATTTTGACCACTGTCTATTACAATAAAAAAAAATACTCAACATCACCACACAAAAATTAAAGGAAATCTCAGATGAAAATCCAAACCCTCCAGCAGGGAAAATTTTAACAGAAGTGGTTTTGAAAGTGAAAGTGACCAGTTAGCCAAATATGGAGTGACCTATACCCAGGATTTGTGCTCTGCATTTAACCCATCCCAGTGTGCACACACAGCAGTGAACAAACACATCGTGAACACACACCCGAAGCAGTGGGCAGCCATGGTTGCGGCCCCTGGGAGCAGTCGGGAAACTGGTGCCTTGCTGAAAGGCACCACAGCTGTGGTTGTTGAAGATGGGAGAGCAAGTGCCAGACCACAACTGCATTGTTGAGGTAAAGATTGTGTTTTTTTTTTAATGTAAACCCATTCAGAAATATAACCATAGAGTGTTACATGTATACCTAAATACCTAAAGAACTACATTAAATTGTGTTAAATTGGTATCCTTTAAGATCAGAGTCTGAGGATGTGTTGGTGCCTCAAAAAAGTTTAAATTATAATTTAGCAACAGAGCCATGGAGAGCTTAGCTGTCAACTACTGCAAAAGTGCTCATCTTACACTTTAACAGTTTTTAAATGATGTAGATGTTTAATATCTATCCATATTTATCATAAATTAAATATAAATGTTGAAAAATTAAATAAAATTAAAATGTTTTATAAATATATATATATATATATATTAAATAAAATTAAATAAAAAAAATATATATAATATTTAAGTTTTTTTGTTGATTCCAGAATAACTTTGTGTATCTGCAGATTATTTCAGAGGAAATTACACAGTCCTTCATACAGAGGAAGTATATAAACGTTATACAAACATCACTGTCGAGCTCTGCTGTTTACAACTCTGCATCTCTTCGCAAAGGAGTTTGAAATGTTTTGATTTTTAGTGGAGGGAGTAAACAACTATCTGCTATATTTGAAGTTACTTCTTCCTGTCTGCTAGCTCTGGCAGGACCCGGGCAGAGAACTTCTGCTACTCTGAGGATGTTTACACACTTCTTCTACTAAATCAAATCCCATTAACCTTTAAATTTGTGGGATTTGCAGTGATAGATTCTAGTAACAGCATGATTTTAGGTCTATTGTGTATTTTGGGTGCAGACCAATAAATTAATTACTATAATGACTATATACAGACAATAACTATATTTTATACTCAAATAAACATTTACACAGTTACTGAGCTGAGGTTGAAAAGATTGATAGAATGAAATAATCATTTAAAAACAAAAGCAACAAAAAATAACCAACTCAATGGCTTCCTGTACAAAATAAGACCGTATATCACTACTCGAGGACATTCTCGCCCAGTATTCAATACATTCTCTAAAGGTAAGCTTCATACAATATCACATTACTAATAAAATAACAGTTGTTATAACGGTCACTGCAATAGGAATTACTGGATAGTGTTTCAGCTTTTAAGACCAGCCTTTTTAGTCTTTACATTTTCTAACACGTCACTGGTAAAATTTATATTTTTTATGTGTGTGTGTGTGTGTGTGCGTGTGTGTACACACGCACACATACATACATACATACATACATATTAGTGGGCATAGATTTTAGTTTTTTTTATGTAGATTCATCTAGATTAAAAATCCTCATTTGAATTCTGCCAAATTCTGTAGTTTTTTTGTGATGTATTCTCAACGTTGAATGGAATTTATTTAACACAAAATAACCTTGACAAGTCATAAAACCTTTACAGGTTTTTAAGCTTTTGTCCTTCAAGAACTTGTGACTATACTGTCAACAGTATCTTGAAAGTTTCAATGTTGCTCCAGCTTTATTTCTCAGAAGGCACTTTTCATTTCTCACCGCATGACCAAATTAAAAACTTTTAATGGAGTCCGGGTCTCATAATATCAGTGCAAAAAGGAAAAACTAACAGTATTTTCACCACAAGAGCTGAAATGATATTTTAAAACAGGATGGACAGTTCTGGAACATTCTATTTGTACCTCAATACCCTCAATAATACTGTATCAGCGTATCCTCTCTCTTTGAAACAGAAACAATCACATAACTTTTCCTTAAAACTTCCTCCCAAAACTTCATCACAAACACATTCCAGGACCAAGAACAAATGCCCCCACCACCACCCCACCCCACACACACCTAATCCATCCACTCTTTCTTCCTTTTCTACTTTTCATTCCATTTTTTAGCCCGCTCTACTGAAGAAAAAAATTTAGTTTGATCTGTATTAGTGCTGACGGTGAGAAAAAACACCATCTTCTAGGTTTAGGAAAGAGAAACACAGAAGCGACTATCAGAAAGGCACACACACACTCACTCACAGGCTCACAAATATAGTATGGTAATGAATTATGAGCAGGGAATCCAGTTAACACACAGCATACCCATTTGCTTAAATGCAATTTCTTTGGCATCCTTTATCAACACCGTTTACAGATTGGAACCACATGGCACTTTGATTGTAGCTCACACTTTATGTGCAATGTGAGGAGACTCGTAACGGAATCCTGCATGCTTTTAACACAATCTTGGCAACCTGCACTGTAAAATTGGTGAGAGGCAGTTGCTATGGTAACACTAATTTACACCTGCTTCCAGGTGAGCAGAGCGAAAACAGATGTGCACACACACATAGAGAGGGAGAGAGAGAGAGAGAGAGAGAGAGAGAGAGAGAGAGAGAGAGAGAGAGAGAGAGAGAGAGAGAGAGAGAGAAAGGCACAGACATCCGCAGGCCTAATGGGCCTTTTAATGAGGCAGAAAGAATAACCTAAAGACAAAATGCTATGTTAGTGAACAAACTCGCCTCAGACAAACCTTGTTGAGCTCCTCTTGAGTGTTGAGCCCTTCTAGAACTTTCTTGTACTTCCTCTTCTTGTACTTTCGGCAAATAAAAACTGCCCGCTGCTCTGATGATGGTTGCTTGCTAAGCTCTTCCTCTGGCGGAAGATTTGCTACCCAGAAGCTGTTGGAGCGTTTATTACCAATGTCCAAAAACAACTAAAAAGAAATGGTAGAGCATGACAAAAAAGAAACACATTTTATGACTAAACCAATAAATGACAAATAGGATATGTTGAATACCTGAATGAGCTCATTGCTCCAAATACTGCTGTCCAGCTTCATGCTCCGGACCTTTGAGATCCCAGGACCAAGGAATCGGTGCTGGCCTGGAAACAGATGACTCTTTAATGCAGAGTATATTTTTTTTAATACAAGACTTCATTATACTAGAATTTAGCAAAACTATTAAATATAGAAGCACAGAATGTATTTTCTGGACAAATGAGATTGCATCTGAGGAAGTTAAACTTAATAATAAGATGACACAAATCATCATTAGTCAATGCATGAACCATTTCCTTTATGTAATACTCTTGAACTTACGAAACCTGTACATGAGTAATAACAATTGTTGTTTGTTGGTTTGTTTGTTGCCATTTCAACACCTCAGGCTGTATCATGGCCAGAAAATACAACATACACTTTAAAATGGTAACACAAACTGTGACAATTTTAGCTTGGATAAAAACTCTATCATACCTAATTTTATTTGAATAATTCTAGCACATTTTCCATCAATAACATAAACTTTCTTTCACTTCTCAAATATCACTGTGTTTGTCTCCTATGATATATTCAACTGATTTGTTTTATCTAGGCAACCAATGATTTATAAAAGAAACACCTAAACATGTTTAGTGATGCCTAAACTGTGGCATAACACTGTATGAAATCAGACAAATTTTTTTTATTGGCAACTTGGAGTCATGAGAAATGTTACGAATTATGGGAAGAAACCTAAATGAACACAAAAAGAACATGCAAACTCTTTGGTTCTTGCTGAATTGTGAAAATTGGCACCTTGGCTGGAATGAAAAATTATGCATTTACGATATCTATGTAAATTAAAAAGCTTGTTTCAGATTATTTCTTTCAGGCACTGCATTTATGGATGAGAGAGTTTAACTGGCTTGCTCAATGAGACAAGAAAGTGTTGAAGTGACTCCTAAACATTCAAATATTGCCCATTTATCTGTTTAATCAAAGCTGTAGCATAAACACCAGCCAAGCTTTTCCTACTTCTAGCAAGTCTGTCCGAAAATATGACCTCAGTGCACTTTAGTCATGGGTGTGGTGGAACAGAGCCTATGACTTCTTTGCAAAGCAAAGAAATGTTTTCAATGCTGCTAATCATATTGTTTCCTTTGGAAAATTTACATGCAGTTTGTTTTGAAAAATAAAAAAAATTGCCAACATTGACTGATATTAAAAAGACTGAGGCAGGCATTACATACTATTGGAATAACATTAGCAGAAAATTGGCAGAATAATAATGGCAGAGATAGAAAAGCTTGGCTAAGGGAATTTTGTACATGTCTAAGAACCTTCTTTTACCATTTTCAGAGGGAAAAAAAAATATAATTCGGTGACATATCAGTTTGCAGGGGCGCTAGAGTTGTCTTTCAAAATGTCAGATAAATTCAATGACTGTTTAGACTGCATGTGATATGTATCAGATTTAGGATGACATATGTCAGCGATCTGGGTAAAATTTTAAGTCAGAATTGACCTGTCCAGAATTTTCAAGAAAATATCTGATACAGGTAAAATGAGCAAAAATAAAAATCTGATTTTGTCACTTTGAATGGCGCTTACTTAAATACACATTTTAAAAAGTAAATGTAGCTTAACAATTAAAAAAAATTGTTTTAACCCCATATGACTGTTATACATAGCACATTGCTTTGCTGGATCTACTGCACCACCTCATACTCGTTAATGTCATATTATAACCAAGTAGTCCAAATTAAATAAAATATTTTACATAAGCTTGCTGCAAATGAGCAAATCAAAACAAACTAAGTTTTTATTAGTTTGACAGATTCTTGCTGATAAATGTAATCTAGATTGGTAATATCCATCACAAATAATACTCTATAATGCTCTGTTTTAGCTGTTTGATAAGCCTTAACTGTGTCTCCAAACACCATGCATCAGATATAGCAAGAGTTTAATAGGCCATATAAATGAATCCCCTATTTACAGACTAGGCTATTTCAATTCCACAAAGTCGTAAGTGTTGTATATCCTAATCAAGTCATTATTACTGCTTTGGTTAATTATAATCAGACCTGTACCCGAAAAAAAAGGTCTGAAACATAAAAGACAGTGTTGTGAAATTCAATGATAACAAACAGAAATAATCCACATCTCACAATCCCTTTAATTGGTGACAAAAACAAAGATATTAAAACTTTCCTGGAACGGAGTGTGCTCTGCTTAATCTAATAGACTAAATATGACTTCACATTTAACACTAAAAAGCCATGGCTCACATGTGGTACGTATCATCACACTCATTATACATTTCCTCCAATGCTTTCAGAGTGGTCTTTTCTTCAGTCTGCCACAGCTATAATTGCAAATGAAAGGCGCAAAAAAGCCATTAATTGCTAATGAATCATAAGTAATTAATTGTGTTTGTCAGTCTCCACATCTAGTTTGTTGAACTCCAGGCACTTTCATAGATGTTGTTTATGCAGAGAAATAGATGAATTAAACATGGCAGGGACAAACACATATTTGAATATGGAGTCTGTGTGATTTTCTGGCGTAATTAGCAGCATTTTAGGGAACCAGTTTGCTATCAAAGATCATTAAAGCCGGCTGAGTCGAAGGGACTGCAGATGCTTTGTGTGCGAGTGAGTATGCGTGTGCGAGGAGTAGGGCCACACGCAAAGAGACATCTAAGAAAACTTCCAAGACATGAAAGTAACTCAAACCCTGTTTAAAATATCAAATGAAAATAAACCTGTCAAAAAATGTGAAGAAATGTCTGTGTTGCTTCATTTGAAACTATTAAGAGTGGAAATGTGCGTGCTTTGAGTTTCTATGGAAACAAATGCCTCAGAAGCAAATCTCAAGAGTTTGATTTCAAGCTTTTACATTTATTGCAATTACTCATACTAAAAAAACATCTGAGATACAGAGCTTTAGATTGCTATCAGAGTGTTTCAGATGATGAGAAGAAAACGGCTAAAAAAGGAAAGACGGTACAAGAAGTAATGATGGTAACAAAGAAATGACTTCACCTGCTTCTCTTCCTCTTTCAGATGCTCACTGACAACTACCTAAGACAATTTGGTCTCTTTTAATCGTTAGCCCTTCGTTAAATCCCCAGTATTGGGCTTTCACTCGCCTAATTGTCGGCAGACGAAACTGTGCTAATTAAAGTGTCTGTGCCATAGATTCAATGAAGGCTCTGCTCCACGGCTTATTGCACTTCTTCAGCCAGTATTTCCGCCTGCATTGTGACCTAATGCAACATTAAATGGCTGCATGAGTGAAATAATGAGTTCATTTGTGGTGTCGGAGGGTGGGCAGATATTCTAAGCATTAGCAATTATACCAGGCAGAAAAGGAGTAGATGAACGAGAGGAGATGGAATGAGATCAAGATTAATGTTTTTCCGTTGTGGAGGCAAGAACCATTGTTAATATTCAGTGTACTTAAGAAAAGGGTTTGGGTACCACATGTGGTGGAAAAAGGCAACAAGTCAAAAAAAAATTAATTGGAAATAACTCTGGAAATTATGAAACAAAAAGTTCATAATATTTAGTTTTAATGTATGTAGTTTTAATGTTCTATGTCACCTTTCTCAGTTCATAAGCTTAATGCATTTTCTACTGTGTCCTGTGTATAATTTAAAAAGATAAAATGGTCTGGCGTTTTTAATCCATATTTTAATGTTAAAGCCAGGTAAAATTCATTGACAGCTACAGTACTTGTGTTCTTGATTGTTTCTTACCAGCACAGTTCTTGCAAATGACCACACAGAGGTTGATTGAGGCCCATTCTGGGTCAGCTGCCTGACAGTCTGCACACTTCTGGTTAGATTTGTTCAACCAAACCTGCTCCAATACTTCGTAGTTGCACAGCGTCTCCACAATGGCCTCTTGGACCACTTCAATCCATTCCTCTCTCTCACGATCCGATTCCACTGTAAAACTGACACAGATTATAAAATATTTAAAAAAATAAATAGGACAAACAAACTATAGTTCATTTTATAAGTGGGGGTGCCATATTTAGAAAAATGCCATAATTATTTGCTGTGGGGTTTCTCACAGCAAAGTGTTTTGCATTTAAAGTGATGTGAAAATGTGATTTGAAATGAGTTTTGCTGAATAATGCGATATTGTATTCAACACAGAGTAAAACAAATGTTTTTCACCTAAATAATGTGTCTTTACTTTACTTTGTGTTCTTCACTGATTGCATGCTATACTTGCTGTATAGATTAGCAATAAGTAACTTGTTGTTACTCTATTAATTTCTTTTGTTTCAGATTTTTTAAAATCTTTCAATCTTTCTAATTTCATACTTTGTATTTTCTGATTTAGTTAGATTAGCAATTGTTGTTTTTTTATGATTTTTACTTCTAGGTCATAACATATACTATATTATTTGCAAATAAATAGCAAACTTGAAAACTAAGTATTAAATTCAGTTATGAATTCGGTCATCACTGAACAGTCATGCTTAAAGATTTTACACTTTTATTTTTTTAAGTGGCCTCAATATTATTTTTAACTTTGTTATTTGGTTTTGGGAGTCTCCAACAACAGGTTGCCACTGATCCAAGGTTTAAAAAAAACATTTTCCTTGTCTTATAATCAATTTTATTGCAACTCCCGAATGACTCATTTGTACTTTCTGTGGTACTGATTGATCTGCTTTGAGTTCTACACAATTTGTGAAATTTCATGTTTGCTGGGCGTACAATGTTTAAGAATATGTTAAAGTACCACAAAAAAAAAGAAGAGACAAAGTTAAAATCAAAATGTGACAAGGGATGTGACAAAGGATTGCTTGATTGAGATAAATTACTTTCTTCTTCAAAGAATCAAACAGAGTTTAATCATCAACACAACATTAATCAACAAATGGCAACAAAATTCCTATTAAAGTCCAAATCAAACAATGGAATAAAGAGTTTAGATAGAGCTCACTGGAGAAGCTGAAGTTTCAAGAGTTTCAGTTCAGCATGCAGGTAAAGTTGTCAACTGAGTGAAAATACATATTTAATTCTCAGTTAGTCCACAAAGAATATGTTACGTCTTTAGCAATCAGATCGGAGAGTTGCAATCCTCAAACGAAGAGTATTAGAGGGATTCACAGGCAGCATTAAAACACCTTGTTTCCTCTATGCTCATTTTTGTAGCTACCATAACCTGCTCACCCTTATAATGTTCTAAATGTAAACAAAGACATTACCATGAAAGTTAGGGGGAAATTCTATATAAGTAGTATACAATATGCAATTTAACCCTTTTGTAGTTAGCATTTATTAAGTGGCTACTTTTGGGTTTATTTAATTATTACGCCCATCATCATTTCATGTATTAATTACACATAGTTCTTTTCTATAATGAAATGAGTATTTTATATCGTTAATTAAAATGTGAGAAATAAGAATCCTGATTAGAGTCAGTTGTTGATCTGTTCTCTAACATGAAACTGCCAGGTGTGTCACAATGTAGGATTCTGTTGTCAATGCTTTCTTTGCTTGGAAATCAAATAAAACCCTCTGCTTGTGGGAAGCTCTGCCTCACAAGAGAGTCCTAGGACAAAACAGATAAATGTTAATTAAATGATAAATGATACCAGGGAGAGTGCCATATGTTAAGCCTGGCCTAGTGAAGGATAGCGCTGTAAAATGTATTACTCATTAATGTTAGTGTTATAACTTAGTTATAACTGAGCAGTGAAGAGCATTTTAAAGATTTGTTAGTAAATTTAGCGTGCGGCTCATTGGTAAATTAACAAACAAACAGCAATTATTGATTTACCTGGTTTTGTCAAGTACTAGCAAAATAAAATAAGAGGATCATTGTGCAAGCTGTAATAAACAGCAGGCACGCCACAGGACACAGAACACAAAAGAAACATTTATAATCATACTTGTTGATTGTAATGTGAAGCTGGTCCAAATAAAGTAAGATCCATCCCTAAATAAAATGCATATAGCAAATCCAGCATTGTATGTATGTGTGTTGATTCCATTAATTTAGAAAAAACAACATAACAAACTATTTCAAATAGTTTACACATCACATACAAAATATATTTTATTATCTAAAGTGTTGAACATCGTTAAATAAATTCTATAAGTCTTAGTTGGCTGCCCACAAGTTTGGTATATTTTTTTCTTCCTTAAAACACATGTACACCTGTTTTCGGACACATTTAAACATGAATTTGGCTTACTATATTAGTACAGTATGAGAATTATTTGACAATTGAAATAGTCAAAGATGACTATTGGATAGAAAGTTTAGTTTTTCTTCTAAAATGTATAGGGGGGGGGGATCACAAATAGCACCATTAATCAAGCACTTCAAAAGTGCAGCTAGAAAGAAACATACTTAAACTTGATGCTGGTTGAAACATTCAAAAGTTCTTGTCCCAGTGGACCAGAGTCAAGAAGAAACACATACCATAAGCAAACAATTCTCTGTAAATGCTCATTATTGCCATATGAGTGGCAATGTAGATGCACACTGCAGTCTAAATGTACAAACCCTTAATCGCTGTGAATCTGCTTTCCATTTATATCGTGACCCCCTCTGTGCACATTATTTTACATGAGTACAGAGGCCCCAATCTGTCATTTAAAAATAATATTCCAATTATTTTGCCAACAACGAAGACTAAATAGTCAGCCGGCCCCCCATCACTCAGTGATGCAACTACAAACAGATCAATATCCAGTCCTGTCCACAAACAGAAAGCTGCACGATAAAGAGGAAAAATCTTTAACTGTGTATGTGTGAAAAGGAGAAACATTTCATTCTTGTTGTTGTTGTATCTGTCTTTTTTCTACATCAGCCTTACAGTGATCATTAAAAACAAAACACAAAACAGCTCATCGATTAGGCCTCCGCAAATGGCTGCTTTGTTGGAAACATCAGCTTGTATGGGGTCACAGGTGAGCCATGCCTCTACTGTAGAGCCGCTACAACAGAGCTGATATTTATAAAGAAAAAAAGAAACGTACAAGGAAGAAAAAACAGATCAATGAAGAATGTGCTTTAGACTGATAGTATCAGAACAGCAGGATGGTTATAATGAGAGAGTGGCTGCTATAAATATCACAGCAGGCAACAAACTTGTGGAAAAAATGACAGTATAAAAGCTCAAAAAGAGTAAATCGACAGTTTCCTTTTCGTTTCATAAATCGTACAATGTCCAGCTATGCCAGTACATAATTTAATTTTCCACAGGGAAAATGTTACAATAATCTAAGGCTCTGACAATAATCTATGTGTAGACTTTAAATCAATCCTTTTTCAGTTTGTGCAATCGCTTAAACAAAATAGCACATGTTCTCCAATAAAGCAAGACAAAAAAAATTAAAACTATGGTAGTTATATCTGAGACAAACCACTCAGAGCTGTATAGGTATACTTTCTCTGTTGTTGTAATGAGTTTACATTAAGCTGTTAATGTTTACAACAAGAATCTAATGGTATGCTCATCTGTGATTTATCCAGAGCTTACAGACAGCCAGGTTTTTATTTTTATCAGGGGCACTTAAATATTCAATTTTGTAAATGAATAAAAACCTTTAAATTTTTTAGTTATGGTTGAATATTGTAGCTGACCATGATGCTTTTTGTAACTTTAATCTGTCTTTTTAATGAGATCAATTTCTCTCACGTGACCCTAACCCTTAACCCTAAAACGTGAGGGGAAGGTGTCCCAATTCTCTCTTGAACAAAGAAGAAGGGCCATATCAAAGGGTGTTAATCAAACCAGAATGCACTACATGAAGATTGCCAGTGCAAAAACAAAAAAAATCACAAATGTATGAAGTTTCTTGTAATTTAATACTATTGTTGTATGGTTTTCATGCCATACGTGCAAATATAGGTGAGAAAAAAAGTCATTTCGTTCACAAAAACAAAAATTCCATCAGTGTCTCAATACAATAAATTTCCAGTCTCTCCCCGAGCCTCAGCATAAAAGAAAGGGGAAGAGCTAAGGGCTAAGTGCTAGGGGCTAGTGAGGAAAGGGAAGCAGCTCAACTCAGTAGAGGACATGCTGCAATCACTGGAATCACCTCCACCTGAAAACAGTTTCGGTCTCAAAGCAATTCACTTGAATCTGCACTTCATTTCCCAAAAGGCACTAAAAGCAAGCTCTTACTGTGAAATCGTTGTCATCCCTTTACTCTTTATTTCAGGGTTTCATGCACTCGCTGAATTCTTACCTGATTAATTTGTAGCCTTTTCAAATGCCTTCTTTTTGTAGGTTTTGGATTGTGAAGCATATGGACCATAGCATTTTACTGTTCACTATTTACAGATTGAGAGCAGCAAGTACTGAGTTGAATTAAACACCATGTTTACTTTGTATTTCCCAGCGATGGGTTGCGGCAGGGAAGGGCATCCGCTGCGTAAAACATATGCCAGTGAGTTGGCGGTTCATTCCGCTGTGGCGACCCCGAAAGGGAATAAAGCCGACATGAAGATGTACGAATGAATTTTTACTTTGTATTTTTTTGTATTATACCATAATTTTTCTGGCTCTGGCTTTTCTCTGGCAAATTCTTACCTTGCTGGTTCTGGCTTGTATTTGGCTGGCAACTCACTGGTTCCAGCTCATCACTGGTGAAAAATTATCTGATTCAGCCCCTCACTGGTTTAAACTTTTCTCTGGCTGGAAGTTACCTGGTATTCTCTCTTATTGGTTCCAGGCTTGCTGATAGTGTGGTGAGAATAAATACTTGGCAGATATTTGCATGATTCTGTTTCATAAAAACTGAAAAATGTGATAAATTATCCAAAATCTAAGCTCAGTCATACTCCAAGTATTGAAAAACCCCGTAGACATTTTCACTGTGTGTTGAAGACTGTAACCTAAAGCATTTCATTCAAACATGTAATGGGTTTGGAATGTGTTAAAACAGAAGTATGCACAAGATGGGGATCTACCTTTACCCCTAGTCAGACTGTGATCTCTCTTTCACTCTGTGTAAGTATAAATTGTTGTTACAAGACCTGACATGCAAATACGGTTTGTAAATGCACTACAAATGTTTTGGGTTTTTTTTTTTCAGTTACAACACGACATGTTTTTATACACAGATGAGCAGTGTTTATGTACTGTAACTTATATTTGTATGCCCGACTCCCTGATATCTTACAAACTCATGTCTAACCTCATGTCTAAAAAACTTACAGCTAATTCATAATGCATTGGCTAGAGTTCTCAAGAACAAGAAAAAAGTAAGAAATATGATCACATTGTGCCAGTTCTGTCCCTTCTTCATTGGCTTCCTGTAAAATATCGCATCGACTATAGGATACTGCTTCTAGCCACTAAAGCGCTGAATGCACAATTTTTTTCTGGCTTGCTCTTTTCAATCACAGATGAGCAGTACTGATAATCCAGAAGATTGCTAAATCCACCAGAGAGGGAAAAGCATTCTCATATAGAGCCCCAATTCTGGAACGAACTCCAGGATAGTGTACGGAGCTCAGCTCATGCTCACAGAGTTCAAAACTAGATTGGGGAAAAAAAAAAAAAAAAAAAAATTATATATATATATATATATATATATATATATATATATATATATATATATATATATATATATATATATATATATATATATAGTTTAATATAGCATTTAAATAACAATAAGCATACAAACTGGCCTTTTTTGAGAAACAATAAGATATTTGATGTAGGTTTTTATTTACCATCATGAAAAGTCCAAAAGCAGCCATCTCAAAACGTACCCTCAACTGAACATTGTGTTTTCTACAAATCATCTATTTTTATTCCTTGTATGCTCTTTGAGGATGACATTGTGTTCTTGAACTAGGTACAATATCTGAGGGATAATGTCCCGGATCAGAGGGAAAGAGAATAGTAAAATTGGTGTCAGACTAAGTACAACAAAGCCCTTAAAAAATCTTCCATCACTTCTAATTGTAGGCAATTCTTATTCCAAAATGAGTTTAAATATCAATTCAATACCAAACAGGTCTTTCAATGTCCCCAATTTATTATTGCCACTAAAGTGTGCTAAAGTTTTTCACTCATTTACTAGTGAAGTACTGATACGTTAATTCAGCTCTGCCTTCTCGGTTGTCATTGGTTCAAGGGCATGGGCACATTTTCAACAAGTCATCAATCCAACACAGGGACATAATGACTTACAATTAAGAAAATTCATGTTTTAAAACTAAGAAAGTAAAGGGGATTCTCCTGGAGACACCCACTGGACCACACTGTCCAATCCCATTCACACTGTGATAACAGAGCTGCCAAACAAATTACCTTTTATTACAGTACTTATTATGTCATTTCTTTGCAAGGTAAGGTATGAAGATGATAATACAATATTTTTAAAAAATTACCAGAAGGATTTGAAAGGTGTGGTGATCTCGAATCCTTTTCTCTCCACTGGCTTCACACAAGCAGCAGTCAAGTCCACAACAGAGATGGCCAGTCCAGCATGAAAGTCCTATAAACGTGAAAAAACAGTAGACATGTAAAAACGAGAGCTGTATACAACTATATCAGCATAACCCTTTCAAAATATCATAATATCATATCCAATACATAGACAGAAATGAAAAAGTAAAGGAAGCAGAACAAACTATTCAATTAATTCAGAGAGCATTCAGTAGCTTTGTTTAGAACCGTATTGCTTGATGCGGAGAACCCATTATGTGAAAGGTCAAAGAGAGCACAGAAGACACACTGAGCTCAGTGGAGGGAGAACCCCTGCTTATTCATCAAGTCCGAATGAAGGACCAGATTTATTTCACACATGAACAGACTGGAAAACACAACAAACTTTCTGCAAGGCTTTAGAAAGGACTTCAAGGAAACCGTAACAAAGACTGAATCGATTTTTTGGGAGGCTGGGCATTAAACACTTTCATTTTATTAATTAATTATTGAAAAACAAATGCTAATAATTTGAATGCAATTAATACACCCTGTTCCTTTCAGACATGTAGTGCCTCTAAATGTCATCAATACTCAGGTTGTGAGAATCAAAACACATTTTGGATGACGTGAAAGTTTACTATTGTGCAAAATATTTTATTACTAATAAAAGCATGAATTTAACTGCTTCTACAGTGCATAAAACACAAAACAGTCCATCGCACCAACATGGTACAAACTCTTTGGTGAAACCACAAGATCTTAATATATCTTTTGATCACTTTATTGGTGAAAATAAATTATGTTATTCACACACATCCATGTTGCCTCATAAAACAGACTCCATGTTACAATTGGACTTCTTATACTACACATTTAAGTAGGTACTGGAGGAAAAGTAGAAGCTTTTTAGTGTTCAGATAAAAGTGTGCCGCTTCTGCTACTTCCATATTAATTTCTTGTCATCTGGTATCCTAGTTTAAAGCCTATTAGTCATCAGGACCAGTGGTTCTTGTACTGTGGTTCATGTACCACTAGTGGTACTAGGACGTCTGTTGGTGGTATGCGAAACTGACAGCTGTCATTTCTGTGTGTTGGCATCAGAAAAAACGAAAACATTATCAGCCATGATGGCAGTGTATCTGAGACTTAATTCATGGCCCATTGATTGATTTACTTAAAAGGACTAGTTTAATGAAATCACATGAGATTTATTCTGATAATTATATTGAGAGGACCTGAAAACAGAGCTTATACAAAAATATTAGCCACATACTGTAACGTTTACATGTGCCTAATTTACAGAGAGAGAGAATTTTATTTTGTGATCAAACTTGATGATGTTGCTTTTTTTATTTAGAGTAGTACATTCTTTATGTTGAGTCTGTATAATGTTTATTGCTACCAAAATGAATAAATAAGTTTATTAGCAATAATATATCCTATTATTTTAACTGCTTAATAGGAAAGTATATACTGTAGGCGGTAGTTGAGTGCCACATTTTTTCTAACATAGAAATTCGTGAAAAAAGTTTTATTCTCAAGTAAAGTATTTTATTATTACTTCTCTGTCTACTAATGATATCTCACATTAAATGAGTAATTATGTAAATAAATCAGTAATTATTACAGTAAGTATTTAAAACCGTAATTACTACATTCAGCATTTTTTCAGTAATTCTGTATTTAAATCAGTAATTACTATGGCAAGTATGTAACACAGTAATCACATTAAAACCCCATTTACTGTAATATTGTTAATATAACAATATTGTAACTGTTATTACAGTAAATTTAATCCTATTAAATCAGTAATTCTGTAATAAAACTAAATATCCGGGTAAGTATTTACTATTACTATTAGTATTTCCTATTTACTCACGTTAAATCAGTAATTATGTTGAGATATTTTTTTTTTCTTTTAATCCTTTTAAAATTAAGATCCAACTGAAAATAAAGAAGTCAACTTTTGTACTATATTTACTGTTGCCTGCTAAGAGAAGGATTACTATAGTTAAAAACAACAATTGTTGTTCTCTGCTAACATTTACATTCATATGTCATTAAGAAAACTTCGAATTACGACATTAAAATATCTTAATTCCTAATATTCAGATCTATGTTCAAGATTTGTGCAGAGAATTGTAGGTGATATCAGCTATTAGTGAGTCCATCTATCTACACTTCAGAGTATTCTATGGCTTGAGATGAAGCAGCAATCCCCCACTTCCACACTGTGTGCATCACTAAAGATGTAATTATTTGGCTGGTGAACAAATGAGGCTGATCCCAGAACATTTTTTATTCTCTTGTAATAATGCTTTATCAAGAAAGATGTGGCTGACTTACCCAAACTCCAAGCCTTGTTGATTTCTGTAAAAACCTATGGGTGACATCACCCTACGTCCATATTATATAGTCAGTGCCAGTTGGGTCAAATTAATTTCCATTTTGCACCCTTAATAGCACAGGTGGTGCACAAATTGGAATACAGAGAAACTTTAAACAATGTGAAAATGTTCTTATTTCAAACAAATGACAATTTCAGTTACTGATGCAGAAAATCTATCATTCTGTGCAAAATAAGTACATTTTTTAAAACTAATTTTGGTGCTTTTAAAATAATGATTTATAAATTTAATTAGTTTTTAATTGGGTACAATTGTCATATACTGTACCCTAATTTACATGTTAACATTCAGTCAGTGATTATTCGTTTTTATTCTCATTATTCTTATTCGTATTAATTTAAATAGTGTTTTTCTTGACAATTATATGTATTGAATAAGGAATAGCAAACAAACCCTGCTACTGTTTGTATCAATCTATGTTTTAAAAACTCTCTCATTAACTATTTGCCACAGATTATAATTACTTTGATTTCTATTTTACATTTTTACTATTTGTTCATTTTTCAAAGCCCTGTATGGGCAAACCAAGTGAAAATGTTGGTTACCATGTGGAAGCAGTAGTGTGATTTGTGTGCTTTTATTACCAAAGCAAAAAAAAATAAGCAATTAAGCTCGACAGCTGTGTGGAAAAGCCCAACATTTGGCATTTTGATAATGACTGCTTTTGTGCTTTGAGTGTCATGAGGGCCAGCAATGATGGCCCAATTTTCAGTGAAAGCAAATGATCCATGAAAGGTGAACTTGAAGTGAATGACCAAATGTGATCAACAATTTTCTGATGACCACCAAAAGCATTTACACAGCTTTTTTTCCTCTCTGGAACTTACGTCAAAGACCCACTTAGCCTAAAGAATCTGGGACGGCAGGTCAGTAAAATCTCAATTTAAAAGTCCATTTGCATCGAAAACAATCATCATAATAATGACTACTTTAGAAACTAGCAAATTAATCTAAAGTGTGTTCTCCAGCAGTCTCGCTTACTTCAAATTGTTGTGATTAAACCAAATGTCTCAATGTATAAATTCAGTTGAGAATTACTAATTAATAAACAGAGTGAGAAACCAAAAATATGGCTTGTAGTGAACTGTCACTAAGATTTTAGTGAAAAAGCTTAAATGAAACGAGCTAAAATTCTAAAAGAAACTCAAAAGTGTTGCAGTGCATGTTTAATCTGACAAGAGAAAGCGAGAGTCAGGTGTGAACAGGAGGTGCGAATGAACTTTGCAAAAAAGAACGATATCACAACTTTGACAACAGAAGAGCTCTTAACAACAGAGAGCTTCTGACAAGAATGAGACAGTTAAAACAGATCCAGCATGCTGTCAAACTGAGTGTGTTAAGAGCACACAGCAAGCATTGGTTTTTAATTGAGTTCTTTAAGAAGAACATTTAATTTCTGTTATACCAGCTATTGCTTGTCTGGTTTTAATCATCTGATTTTAAAGTCAGATAACTTGTCAGCTACGTTCCACATTTAAAAAAGGATTTCCAAAAAAAAAAAAAACACACATTCTAAAGTGTCTGTAGGGACTGCAAGACAAGATACTGGTCAATTACTACTGTGTATCCCTTCACCCAAGCCACCGTTTCCCACCACACGGGGATAAAATGTGTCTACTACTACTACAATATTTGGAAAATTCAGCTCATAGATGATGATTATAGATATAATATTTTTTTAACAAAATGGTGAACAAAATGACCGGGGCCTTGTATCATTGTATATTGGCAATAATGTATATTGCTGGATCAATTTTAATATAATCAATCAATAATGGATCCAATAATGGATCAATCAAAAATAATATAATGTTAACTGATTTTTAACTCCATCTATTAAAACAAGTAGAATGGCAATAATTGACAAAGTAGTTTATAATAGTAAGTAATACTTAAACATGCATCTTGTGAATGTAAAGGTTTTTAAAAAAAAGTGTTTCTAGATGCATGTGCATGGATATAGCATATTGTTGAATACTCAGCTATGTAGCAAGAGAGATAGTGAGCATGACATGGAGCTAAGCTGCTAATATAGCATGGCATAGAGCTAAGCTGGCAAAAAAGCAGAAAATATATATATACAATAATCTCCATGTGAAATATCAAGTTTATTAAAGTGCCACAACACCCCTTTGATTCAGCAGTAATCATTCTTGAAAACTCCATGGAAAAAAAGTGCGTGGCCAGCCATGTCTTGATAAAGTGCATAAAAAGAGAACGTAAAGTCTATAAACATCGTTCATTTGCTTAAACTTGATAAAGTATGCACACAGCTGCACGAGGCTCACATAACATGAAAACGGAAACAATGCTTTCATGTTGCATTTACAAAATGCACATTTGTGAGTCATGTCTCTTAACAAAATTAATAGTTAACTTACTTTACACAGGAGCAGAGATGTTCTTGTCTGACTGCAGCTATAGGCAGACCCTCATCTTGTGCATATTTTATATAAAATATTCATAAAAACTCTCGCTAATGGGATAGCTCATAGTTTATGCATATTAACAGAAACCTAATGATGTCAGCCTGTTTTAAAACAATGAAACCGACAATGCTGCGATGTGCATTACATTGACATTTCCTTTAAAAACCGGAAGTGCAAAAGTGACTTGAATAAAGTGGAAAATAACTTACATGGTTGAGGTTACAGCCTCCAGCAAACACTGATTAATGGATCCTTAAATTTACTTGTTAATGTAACAGCTGTCTGTGCAATTTCTAGCTAAGTAAAACTCTTCAGGTTTAGTTTGTAAATAACATTTTTAAACTGCGATAGAGTTTTACCCATATTCATCACAGTGCAAAGACAGAACAGTTCCCAACAGATAGGTAACATGTTAGAGCAAAAAGCAATAGTGATTTTTTTAAGTATATTTTCATAAATTTTTTCATCATTTTGCAAATTAAGTTACAAATTTTACTTTTTGCTTTAATGTTTGATGAATAAAAAGCATTGATAATTCATATAAATCAGTCATAATTCAGTCATAGAAGACACTCAATATTTGAACTATATTATATTAACATTATAGGCAATAATAAAATATCAATTTTATTATAAAAAAGATAATTACTCTAAGTTGCTTGAGCTGCCTTTTTTTTTTTTTTTACTTTTGAGCACATATCCCTGTGAGTCCTTCAACAAAACTACAAGATGTGAGATCAAATTATAAGCAATTAAACAATAAAATAAAGTTGATTATTTATTAAAGGCATTATTTATTATTAACGTTTATTAAAGGCAATGAGTTTGAGCATGAGCGTTACTACCTGATCTTGAAGTCACCATTTACTTCTCCATTTAGATCCAATTCATAAATAACTAAAATCCAAAAGAGTATTTTTAAACCCTTGATCGGTGCGTCTCCTTGGGAGTTCAGGCTCTTGAAAGCTATACAATCACCTCAGACATCTTCTAATTGTTTTAACATTAGTGATCAGAGACCTAGGTGGTGGCGTTCCACTACTCATTTATTTGCTCTTTTGTGCTCTTTGTTTCAGCACAAACAGTTTAAGCAAGAAAATCAAAAATCGATGCAGCACTAAACTGTATTGCCGTGGTGTGATTTGAGTTGGGTGGTTAGCTTGATTTTCATTACCGTGGGGAAACATCATGGCTTGACCTCAGAGGAGAGAAGGGCATCACATTTCATCCTCTATGAGATGGTGAGAGAGGAAAGAAGCAGCGTTCTAGGCAGCTCGTTCATCTTGTTAAATTAAATACTCCACTTCACTGAACATGAACCGAGCTGCCCACCAGCACACCCTTTTCCTCTCCCAGTCTCCTCTCCATCTTTACATTCCTTTGTGTTTTCTTTATCCCTCAACAGTCTCTGCTGCCTTCACCTACCTCTTTATCCCTTCATTCCTTTCTCCCTGCCCAAGTTCCTCCTGATTCTTACATCCCTTCAGTCCTGCACTTTTCTTTATACAACCCTTTTTTGTCACTGTACGGTTTTCCTCGCCACTTGTCGGGTGATTGCCACAGAGAGGATTTGATGCAAAACAATACAATCAATTTCCATTTCCACTGCTCTCTTTCTCCTTCTCGCATGCTAAATCGGCTGACGAAAAACAATTTCCTTGCAGAATGAAGACAAAGATGTTTGCCCGCGCTAATAAGGAAAGTAATGAAAGACAAACAGAGATGATAAAGCGTTTGTGAGTGTCTGCGCCATCTATTCACTGACTAAACATTCTCAGCTTAATCTCTTTTAAAACTGAGACCAAATGGCTAGAGATCACATACATATGCATGCAGTTTTGTGATTTGTGATGACTTAACACATATGGTACCCATCCGATGGAAAACTAAGGAAAACAGCATAAAGTCTACTTTTGATTATAGAAATTTTCAGTGACCTTATTAAACAAGAAGAAGGCAGATTTTTTTGTGTGTTACAATACTAGTCTGGAGAATTTTGGATTTATTTTACATAATACTATACAACTTATATTACTTCATTTATAATAATACTATACTACTAGTAATATGTCTTTCATGCCACTTCAGGACATAGTTGTAACTTATGGTGGACAGGTATAGTTTACAAACTACAAACAAATAAAAACAGGAAGAGCGCATCTGAGAAGAAACGGTTAAAAGATGCTTTTTTGTAATTAATCTGAAATGTTTGCACAGTGCCGAAGAAAGTCAGCATTCCCAAAGCTGTTTTTGGTAGATGTGGGAATATCGATAATCAAAATGAATCGAACCCATTGCTTAACCTTGCAGCACACCCGTCTAACAAATTAGGTTTTTGAGTAACAGTGGTTTAGTTATATGTACTGAAAAAACACCACTTCATTTAAGTCACAAACTAATTCCACCAGAAATTAAACTTTATCCATATTAATCAAATGCAGAGTAAGCTGAGAAATTAAGCAAAATCTCCATACACCTATACTTTATACCATCACTTACCATTGTTGCCGTTAACTTTACAAACAGTAATTAATGAAATTTCAAAAGAAATACAAAAAATATTAATTATCACAATATCAGGGTTTCTGCAGGTTTTATGCAGTCACATTTTAAGACCTTTAAGAATAAAATTGAAGACCATCATAACATCAAAAACACATACACAACTTTTTCTGCATAATAAAATGATATGCTTTAATTACATTGTTTTAAACCCTAACCATCACTTTTATGTTTTTGAAAGTTTAACACTTATGAGCATTTTCTCAAACTCTGGCAACCCTAACCCCCATTTTATTTTTTTTTACATTTAGGAGCATTTTCAACCTTTCTCAACCTGCATTTGAGTGCAAACTCTAGCAACCCTAATCATGAATTTCATGTTTTTGAGCATTTATGCACATTTTCTCATGGCATCTTTAACCACCCTTTGGTAACACTAACCATCATTTAAAAAATGTGTAGCACTTAAGAGCATTTTCTCTATCTCTGGCAACTCCAAGCAACAACAAAAACAAATATCAAATGAGCTTTACATAAACATCAGAAAAATAATTTAAGGCATAGAACTTTGAATTTAGATCAATTAAGGCCTAACATTTGAGCTTTTAAATTTTAGACTTTTTAAGGCCTGAATATACAATGGTTAAAAATTTACAAAATCCCTTGCTTTTCTCCTATATGCAAGCAAGACATAGACATCTGCAGACTGGATAAAACTAACTAAGCATTTTTAGAGATTTATTTTGATTGAAAATTATTTAATTCTTATTTATTTTTGAGGACTGCTTAATTTGTAAGATCAATACAATATGTCTGTGGCTTTACTCATTGTAGGAAGACATGGGATGGAAAGAGGACAGAACACTTTAACATGAATTCTCAAAAATGTGAAACTGGTAACAACTGAGCAAAATCCAAAGCTGCACAACTATACCTCTTGTATGTTGGATTATTGGATTTGTTTTGTGTTCCAATACAGTTGTCAGCAGTTTGTATTAAAAATCAAGACATGTACCATAGTCAATAAAATCAGCTGTGCCAATCTACCTGGTCGGTTTTACACATTCTGAAGCTGGTTCCCATGAGGCTAAGGAAGACTTTTCCTTTGAGGCCACGCAGCTCCACGTAGCCACTCTTGTTTGTGTTGTTTTTTCGAGGCTGTTGGGAAACATGGGACTGGGAGCTCAGTGCAGACTGCAGAACCTCCAGCCAATCCTGACGTTCTCCTTAGAGGGAAGACAGAAGATGGCAGGAGGTAAGAAGAAGAAGAAGAGTCTGTGCCTTCGGATGAACAGTGTATTCTGTTTGATGTATGTTAGTGAGCACGCAGGTATGTGTGCTTTGTGTGGAGAGACGCTGTGCCAAGGGAATAAGAGGGAAGGAAAGAAGTGTATAATGTTATTGTTATACTTTATAAACTTCCAAATCTGCAAACAAAGCAGCTACGCAAAAGCCCATGAGCCTCATTGCATTGTGTCTGTGCGTGAGATGGGGGAAGGAAGCCGGAGAGGGGTTTCTTGTGCTGTGCTTAAATAGGGCTACAGGGGTTTGCACATATTCATTGTGTTTCTCACAGTAGCAAAAAAACATTAACATCTCATCCTTTGTAGGTCTAAAACCTCTACAAGAAGAGTGTGAGAGGAAGATGAGGGGAAAGAGTATGTAAAATCTATTAAATTCATGGTTAATTTGTATGTTTTTTATAAAAATCAAATAATGATTAAATAAGTTTATCAAAAGATTTACGTGAAAAGCTAGGAACATACTTCACCTGCTGGGGTAGATGTATTATGTTCTCAATATGATGGCAAAAAGATTACCATACATGAAAATGTGGTTGGATGACAACTTGCAAATGGGTTCAGTAAACATTTACTAGCTTTAAAAAAACATTCTAAAGCAGCCCAACAAATAACTTAAGTGAACTGTATAGAACAGTGTCACAATTAGTACTGCACATTTTTTTTACCTTCGAATTGGTTGATATGATCCAACTGGACCTATTAGATCTGGTAAAGAGGTGGAATAAGCACTTATTTAATCTTATGATTGTAGTTGATTATGAATGATAATGGCCTAATAGCATCATCATCAATTTTTTAACACTTTGTTTAACTTGTAATTTCTTTCTATTTTTCCTCAAGCCCAAAAATATGAAGCTCCTAGAGCAAGGGTGCCGAACTCAATTCCTTGAGGGCCACACTCCTGTTGGTTTTTGTTCGAAATCTGTTCTAAGAGACTCTATGGTAGCTTTAATCAAGAGGAGCTTGGTTAGAGGCATCAGGTGTGTTCAGTTAAGGTTGGCTCAAAGCTATGCAGTGCTGAGGCCCTCCAGTAATTGAGTTTCACACCCCTGCCCAACAGGGATGTGGCAGTAAATAAAAGAAAAAAGATGGGAAGAAAAAGTAGTGTTTGTTTCATGTTCCGTAGCAAAACTATTTGAACACACAAAAAATAACCTTCATGTTCAATTCCCTCAATATCTCTCATATAACATTTCAGTTTAGCTTTGTATAGGTAAAATAACACATAAAAAATTAAGCTAAGGCTAAATGTCAAAAACCCATAAGAACTTAAACTCATTTTCCTTAATCAAATTTATGAGTGCTAAAAAAATTTTTTTTACAGAACATTTTAATGGCGGGTTTAACCATGGTGTCTTGTGGGTTAAAATCATTACTGTATACAACATGGCCGTAGCATGCATATTGTTTCATACAAACGGTAAAGCAGGCTAAAAATACCATAATGAAAGTACATCACTTCCCGGTAACCAAAAATTGGTCTAGTGAGGCTGGGCATATGTATAGCGAAAACATCTGACTGGCTGAATCTTTAAATTGAATATATATTAAACAAACAACATGCAAAATACATGTTCAAATGTAAAATATGGTTACTTAGACAGCTCTAAAGTCTCTAAACAAGTTGAATTTTTTACAAAGTTCCAGAGCATCAAAATTGATCTCCTTTTCTACAAGATCAATGTTAAAAGCATTAAACATTTAAAAAGCATTAAAAATCATTTGACTTCATTCTAATCTTAACACAGGAATGAATAGCTACAGAAAGTCTGGGAATGCAAGTCCATAAAAATGTCACTGAAACAGCTATAGAATCCTTCCCTGAGACCAGAATCTTCACACAGGTATGTGCACTGAGATTATCCATTGAATCTTTTTTATGTGCTCATTCCATGACCAGCACCTCTATCCTCCCCATGTGTTTATCTTAAGACTGATGACCCTTTCGGCCTGCTATGAAGCTGGTTAAAAATGCATGAGTAGATTAGCCACTACCCTCTTTCTCTCTCTATCTCTCCAAATACATCTGTTGGCAAAAAGCAAAGTTAGATGCATGCCTAAACGGACTCTAAGCAATTCACTTAGCAGGGGTCAGAAGTCATCACTCAAGCGCCCAGGAGAGCTGAGGTGCTGAGAAGGCCATTACCAGCTGATATTCTGGGACACTTTTGTACACAGAGGTGCTATTAGCCTTGGGTTTACCACAGTAATTGTGGCGGGAAAACCATGGGGTATGTCAATATCATAGTAATTGATAGGGTCACGCTGAGCTCCATTGCTGCCTTTACTATCAGATGTGGCAAAGCCAGAATCTTACGCTATATAGCAAGCAAGTCTGTCATCATGCACCTTTGAATTCTGGGTATTATTGATTACAGGAGCCTTGACAAGTGCACAGAACTCTCTACAACTTGTCTGGATGCTAATGCAAGCGATTTTGTGATTTCCGACAACGATAATGTAGTTGGTCGCTCTTGTTGGGTTTAATATTCAGCAGCAAATCACATGATTGTTCACTGTGTATGAATAGCCTCGTTCCATTTTTTCATGTCATGAGCCATGCAAAAAAATATAAGAAGAGGATGTCTAGATGAATAGAATGAC
Organism: Danionella dracula; assembly: GCA_900490495.1. Classification (NCBI taxonomy): domain Eukaryota; kingdom Metazoa; phylum Chordata; class Actinopteri; order Cypriniformes; family Danionidae; genus Danionella; species Danionella dracula. The sequence continues at coordinate 2,963,621 of UELW01000578.1, forward strand.
CAAGAGTACAGTTCCAAGATGCAAGATCAGTGGAACACAAATAATCAGGTTGTGTTTGAGTTTAATTTCAATAATAGTTGTTTGAAATCAGGCTTGATCATTCGCTCACATGTACAGTATACAAGCTGCCATGAGATACACAGAAGTGCAGTGGCCAACTAATGTTTAACAAAAGGCTAATATAGAGCTTTGCACTCCCACGAAAAAGCTCAACACACTGTGTGCAGGGTCTGATGCGTAAATGTGGCTTTTCTGCTCTTCTTTGTTCAGATTTCCCAAGAACATAATGATATGTGGGAATCATGCATTACTTTACAAAGAAATGTTCTGCTATTTACCTACTGTACAAAAGTAACAAGAGTGACTAATTGAACTAAATGTAACATGAAAATTCTGAATCACATCATTATTTTACACATGCTTGTATGGATACATGAAGCAATCAGACATTTTTCAACGTATTTGAGTGTTTAATTTATTAAGTTAATTGTTAAACAATAGCCTATTTTGCCACCCTCTTAAGAAATGAGATAACAGTGCTACTATAAAAGGTGTTTTAATGTGTATCTTGTTGTTAAAACAACAAACAGGGTTGATTTGTGAGAGAAGATTGGATCCATCAGGATAAAAGTAAATTGCTATTAGCATTTTTTTAATCAATGTTTCGTTAATGTTAGGAACAGAAGAGCAAAAGAGGAGAGGAGAGGAATACCAGTGCTTGTTTTCATTAAAATATATTTTCAAATACATTATGACAAAATGTTCAAAAGATATGATTACATACACCTTTAAATAGCTTACATAAGCACAAGCTGCATATAGCTACAACAAAAAACCATTGTTGGCCTTAACTTATGCTGGGATGTTGATCAATATAATCAAGGCAGAGTTAAGTCTTGGATACAAGAAGGACTTGGTCAAAAATATTTCAGATTTTTTTTTAACTCATCATAACTGATAATGTACCATAATTGTAAAATTGTACAATGAAAAAAATGAATATTCATAAATGGATTAAAAATAGTTTTGTATTTAAATTTGCAATTTAATTTTGATGTTAAAAACTATTTTGCTTAATAAACATCTGTAGTTTCATTCTGAAAATATTTATTGACAAATATTCAATATTGACTGATAATTGGTAAAAACTCCATTAACAAAAGCTTTTCTTTTTCTTTCCATTTCTGTAAACCAAATGTTGTCAATAATTTAAAGAACCCTGCACTGTTTGATATACTGTTTTAATTGCAAAGTATTTCAGTTTTTAAAAGAAATAGTTTGTCATTAGTATTGCGTAGGTGTGTTTCTATGGTAAGAGTTAAAAAAAAATATCTGAACTATCATTAACGATTAGCGAGTTGAATTGTTAGGTTACGGATCATCACACCAGAACCTCTCTAATATGCAATTAGTCTTCGTGGCAGCATAGGTTTTAAGGCCAATATAGAAAAATTTTCCTGATCATGGTAAAAATAGCATTATTCTGGCACAAAATGTAACCTTGGCAACCATACAAAAGTGCTTAAAAATACATTAACCTTCAAATGTTCCGTAGGTTGTCCTAGTATCATTCTTTAAATTACTATATTACATGGTTAAAAATATAATAAAATAAAATAAATAAATAAATCTCACTAAATAGCCATCCTTTTCCTTAATGCCACATGTCTCTCTATTAAACAATACTCGGTTTACCTTAAATCACTTTTCCTTCATAGTAGCTCAATTGGAAGTAAATGTGGGAAATGGCCCTTAAAACATATAGATAATGGTCTAGCAACAACATCCTACATCAGACAGTTTACTGTATCTAGTAAATAAAAAATAGTCAAATAAAAAAGTTTTATCCAGCTTCAATTTCTTCAGGTATTCATGCAACTGTCTGACTTCTCTCTTTCACTTTTTCTCTCTTTCTGTCAGATTTGGTTCGGTGTGGTGTGGAAAATCTTTTCAAAGCATCTTATCTCATAGCGGTGATGGTAAGGTGATAAAAATATGACGGTTAAGATGATAAGAGCTCAAAAGTGAGAGTGGGAAGTGAATTGCTTTAAAGGAGATTAGTGGAGGAGGATCGAAACATCAGAGAAGGAAGCAAAGAGGCTCACCTTCTTTCTCAGCCCGAAACACAAAGGTTCTTACTGAGGTGGCCACCTCAAACTTATTCTCGCCCAGGGCACGAACATGTTTAACTGCAGAAACCGGAATCAGACCCTTTGAGTACATCTCCTGAAAGTAATGGAGAAGAAAGTCATTACAAACTATTTCTATTTCTTACATTTAAGTTGATGTTGCCTGGAAAAAAAAGCCCTTAAACAAACATTAAGACAAAGACAAATCTTTAAAAATATATATAGGTTTAAACAAAGTACATTAAAAATTATTTTAGATAAATTCATAATAACACTATCTAATATATATGTTCCAATATAAACATGATTAAAGTCAGACAAAAATGTTTTAGGAGTGTAAAAAACAGGCTCTAAAACTAAAATAATGTGGGAAGCTATGGCACAATTATTGCTGTACAAGTTAAATTTTTTAACTCCCACTAGTTCACCAACATGTCGGCGTGCTAAAATCATATGATTATGTGGGAAATATGCCAAATATGAAGAGAAGCCACTATTCCATCCTGTATATGCTGCAAATATACAAAAGTATTCACAGACATGAAGCATATGAGAGCTGAACAACAAAAACTTCAGGTTGGGCAAAGATGTACATGTAACTTTGTATATGTATTTACACATATTTGATAATTACATACATGTTTCACATGTTCAAAGGTCTAAACTAATCACTAGCATTAAGTGTGTTTTTAACTATGACATACACAAACAGCAATTCATTAAAATATATACAGTTTATTCCTCTGTTCATATATACAATTTCTTTTATTAAAATAAAACTTTAAAAAGGATATAGTCATATAGTTCAGGTTATGCTGAAAAAATATACTAAACACTTGTGTTAAGAACATGGTTACCGACTCCAAAGACTATTTCAAAATATATAATATCAAAATAACAACAAAAACATTTACATTTTATTAGGTAAACAATACATTCAATAAAGATAGTCGCATTGAAGTCTGCAAGACCTTCAACATTTCCTACATTTGGTGTCATCATTCATCCAATATACACATTATTATTACACACAATATACATAAGCAATGAGATTATATAAGAGACTTGAAATGATTGGACTGACTCCAACACAGTGTTTGTGGCAATCATTTTTATAACAAGCAATTTACAATTCACAACTTACATAGTTATTCTAAGCCCACTTGCATTTCCTCACGTTCCACAGAGTTCAATGTTGGTACCTCTTAATCTTTCAATTACCAATCACCACCATCTTAACGATAAAATTATACATTTTCATTGCTATGGTGGTGATACAGGCCTCTATGTCTAATCTAAACAATCCCCAACCTACTCCTCTACCGCTGTTGAGTCTTTTGCAGAATTATTAAACTAGATATATCGTCAAACCAAACTAGATATCAACTTCCAAAATTTGGAAGCACTAAAATTCTACTGAGTGGCATCAAGAACATTTTCAAAATCGTACCTCCTTCACAATGATCAAGATTCTCACCTTGTGTCTATTATACAAACACGCCATAAATGTCCAATGTGTGCGTTTCAGTGTTCAGTGTACAATTACCTTAGTGGTTGGAACCTGTCATTAAACTAAAATATAAGTTCTGTCACCTGCTGTGTTTTCTTCCCCCGCTCCCTTCACCTGTTCCATCACTAAAGATCATTCCTTTCTTAAAAAGCAACCTGTATTATCAACTGTAATGCACTTTTCTGCGACATCCCCTCTAAGTCTCTATACAAAAGTACACATGTTCAAAACTAGGCTGCTAGGATCATTACTAAAACCACAGTGATCACATCTCTCTCATCTTCCAGCAAGTATTTCTTTTTATAAATTTCTTGCGAAATTTAACATTTTACTTTTAACCTGCAAAGCTCGCAAAAACATTGATCTTACTCACCTTTCCTCTTGACTACAAATTTACAGCTGCAGATTTTCTAAACTATATTTAAAAACGAGGTGAGAAGAAGCAGACTAAAACACAAACAATATTTAGAGGCTGCGAGAGCTGTCGAGTGTGAATGTCATGATGATTACTTTCAGTGATATCAGCACTTGAAATTATTATAATTCCTTAACATTACTTGGCCATGTCATCATTACTGCATTATATACTGCTCCTTTAAGCCTTGCTTTCCTGTGTAAAAGTGTTAAAATGAACAAGAAAAAAAAATATGCGTATGTGCGTAGCAAGTTGGCCTTATGTGACAAAGCAAGAAAAACTGTGAACTGTCTAACAAAGCAAGGTTGACTCTCTAAGCTGTGTTTTTAAATACTAAAAATGAGTGAAAAAACATGCAACCTAAAGCCCCCTTTCAACAATCATGTTCATGTTATTACTGCAGTAACCTCCATCCTGCCTTAACACAGAACATCAGCTTCCATTAAAAATATTGACATGGATTGAGTCACTCTCTCTCACACAGGAACAGAGGCCTGCTGCCCAACAGCTGTAGTCCCCAGTCAACTAGCCTGGCTCTCCAGCATTTCAAGTTTGATGTTCAATATGGAAAGATGAGGGAAACAGATCTAGTTGTTTAGAGAACAGAGTTTGGGCTCTGTGTGTGCTTCAAACCAACACAATACTCCAAAGCATCAGCAGAGCTCTGAGAGACCTCTTTCAGTCTACACACATACTGCACTCGAGCTGCTCTGAAACAGTGGTCTATGATGAAGAGAAGAGGAGAAACAATGAAAATGAAGAGAGACGAAAAGGGCTCTGTTCTGAACCTAAAGCCACCTACACAGGTTTCATGTTAAATCGAGTTGGTGACAAGTCTGTCCTGAGAAGTCCTGTCCTGGTTGAAGAGCTTCTTATTTCATTAAACCACTTTTAATCTAAAAAATATTTTTCATCAGGCTCAAGTTGACATGTGTACATTTAAGAGCACGTTTGTCATTTTTACACAATATTTAGTGTGGGAAAACCAGCAAAGTCCGAAGGCTTTGTTCACACAAAAACTATGAAATCCATACCAAACTCCGAAATTACTGTCAACATGATCTCAGATTGAACTGGAAACATGTAAAATTATGTAATAAAGACAGACTGTCAAAGGACACACATGTCTCAAACCCAAGTTTCATTCTCGATTCAATACCCTCTTGCCTACGCTCTCAATCACTTGAGCACTAGTCTCTATGACCTCACGCCTACGGAACATTGGCTAAAGGTCTGATGGGTTTGGTGCTTTTTTTTATGGCAGTCACTTCAAGAATCCTGAAGTCGTGATCCGATTGGTTGAAGATTTTCCAGGTGAAGGGAGTGTGCAATTGTTTTTGTTCTGCTCGTTCAGCTGTATAATTTACTCGATTATAGAAGATTGTTGTTACTTAACTTTTTATTTTCTTGATGAACCTGTTGCATGTCATTCAGTTGATGTGGTGACATTTGCACACGCTGAAACATGATGCCATACAAAACGACATGGCATTAGTTATTGGTCATGTCCTCATGGACGTAAAAACCCCAAGACTACAAAAGACTACTTGAGCACTAAACCTCTTCAGCTGACCACCATTACTGGACAGTAAACAAATTTGATACTTATTACTAAAGTCATCCAGTCTCATCAGTTCCTACCCGATAACCTTCCTGTCTTTACCTTCTGTATGTTTTAGCTAGTTTGACTCATCTGAGAAGAGTTCTTTTTGACTGCTCACTTTGCTTGTTTTTTCTCCATTGAAGATACTTACAGTTGCATTTTGAAAAAGGAAGTTGAGTTTAGAGGGTTTTGGGCACAAGGTGATATTTCAGTAAGAGAAGAAGATGATTTGAATGTATTTTCCCATAAAAAAAATGAATTAATGGTGATACAATGTGTGGGGATAATGTTAACTTTAGACTGCTTTCTTAAGTTCGACATATGATGTGTAACTTTTTTGGTGACATAAAACACACTGATGCCGATCATAACATCCTTCAAATGCAGTTAAATAATGCTTTTCTAAATTAACGACAAAAAAACAATTCCTGCGTATTTTGTATAGATGATTTTTACATATTGTTTTATTAAAATGAAAATAAACTATGTTTATTTAAGTCATGTGACCAATAAAGTAAATATTCTAGCTAATTAAAAAAAATGTGATTATTAATTTAGCAAACAGAAATTGTTTGTGGTGGCAAAGCAGCTGTACAGAATGTTTTCATTCCTTTTGTCCCATGAAATGGAGCCAAACCCTGTGACTATTACTTTGATTGAGTGAGCAAGTAAAGACAATGAGTACTTGAATTCTTAAATGTGTTCCTATAGTAATGTAAATTTTAATTTACAAAAATAAAAATAACAATTCAGTACACCCGGATTAAAACTTAATGGTGGCCTTTTTAAATTCAGAGTGAACATTAGCATTCCCCTCCAAAAGGCATTAGTGTTATTCTTTGATTATGAAACACAAGTTTCTGCCTATGTAGGTCATTCCAAAAAATTGCCATTAAGGGTTTAATGTCAGTCACGACACCCCAGTGGAGGTTTAGGGATAGAGCTCGAGTGAGCAGCAATCACTAAAGAAAGAGGGTAAGAAAGGAAATACTCATTTGTCCATTTCAGCTGCTTGTTAATTATTATGATGACCTTGCACTATTTCCAGAACTCGTTCATCCAAGAATAGAAAAGAAGATTTAGTAAGGGACCCCCTCCTCAGCTGGCGCAAATGAAAGAGGTAATTCCAAAGATAGAAAGAGAGAGTGGGAAAATGAGGGTGAGAAAATGAGAGAGGGATATGATAGCTAGGATCTCGCTTGATGGAGAAAAAAATGAGTGAAGAAGCAAGGGATCAAGGAAGAGAAGCTCGCAAAGCAGAGGGAGCGTGAGACTGCGGACGAGAAAGAGCGAGAGATAGTAAGGTCGGGAAGAGCAAATCTCCTCAAATTAAGGCAGCATGTTAACAGCGGTGGCTGCAGCTAACCCTAATTATGGCAGAGGGCAACTTCTCCTCTCACCGGGATTTCTCGCTCCCTTTCTCTCTCTGATTCTGCAATGCAGCATTAAGGCAAAAACTACGTCTTAATGAGATGTCCTCTGTCTAAAATGTGGATCACAGAGAAAGAGAGGGGCGCAGGATGAAAAGTGAAGTTGTGCGTGTTTATTGGAAGCTAAGTGGCAATAATGAGGCACTCTCTAAGCTGGTGTTAATTATTCATAATATTATCATTTTCAAAGCTGGGCAATGAGGGGGGCTTAAAGGGAACATGTGCAGATGCAAGCACATCCGTTAAAAGTTTAGAAATGGTTCAGATAAACAGAAGAGGTTGCATGAAAAGTTTGGAGAAGGATAGACCTGTTTGGTGTGAGGACATCTGTTATGACGTCTCGTGAGGTCATTCTATACATGTTTTGAAGACCTCATCCATACAAACGATTGTGCAGCAGTGTTGCAGGGACTGACTGATGAAGTCTGCATTGGTTCAGAGAGCTGAAATGCCATTAGTTTTTCAGGGCTGGCATAGATCTGCTGTGGTGTCATGGGGACACCACCAGGTGGAGGAGTGTTACTACAGTTCAAGCATGAAAGAGGAAGACTTCAAACTGTTGGGTGGATTAGTAAGGAGTTTATACACACTGGACCGACAATGTAAAAAAAATAGCACATAGCCTTAAAAAGGTAAACCTTTTCTATGCATATTTTTATATTTTAGCAGCAATGGCTCAAAAAAATGCAAAGAAAAACATTATGTAAATAAATCAACAAATACAACCCCTGTTGTGTTGTTGTTTACAAACTAAAAAAATTGAAAAAAAATTCTTCTATTCACCTGTTTTATTTAGGCTTTTTCATCTGTTATGGCAGACACTAGTTTACTAGTCAAATATTGTGTGTACTAACATCAGACTTCATGAGTTCTATACGCTTTTTATATGTACTAACTTTGAGGTCTATACATGTGAAAATTAATGTAGAAGACATTCTTGCATCTGCTTCACAAGGGAAAAAGAATGAAAAGAGCCCCTCTAAAATGCTTATACTAGCTTCACATTATCATCAATTGTGTACCTGTTTCATTAGCTTTTTAGTATAACGTTATAAACCATTTTATTTTGTTAATAACTGACTAAATAGAAACATGTTAAACATGAAGACAGCTACAGGTCATGGGAATTTCACTTCAGCCTCAAGCTGAATTACTGCAAGCATCGAACCCAGAGTTTAGGTTGTGAGAAAGCTTTTCTCTAGCTCTCCCAAAGGACTTTTGAGCTTCCCTGGATTTGCTGCTCAGTTTTTCTTCAGATACAAGGGGAATGATCTCGACCCAAACGTCTCCAAACTCTCGACCAGACTCAAACACAAACACACACTGAGACAGAATGCAATGGATCCCCTGAAGTCTCTGATGGCATGGTTGATGAAACATCAGGTAAGTTTAGGGAACAAGTTCCCAAGAGTTCAATGGAGAACCAGTGGGAGTGGGGGAACAGGCCATCTCCCACGCTCAAGAAGCTCTCTGATTTATGTCATCATCATGTGTTTTAAAGAAGGAAGCATTTACAGAGAAAACCATTTCATGATGGGTGAAAGTGTAAAATGAGAAAATTGCTTTGAAAATTTCTAGTTTTCTTGACAATGTTTAATTTATTGAACCGATAGAAACCCACAGCAATATCTTTTTATACCTATCTAGAGTGAATATACTTTCAATTTAGCATCAACTAAGAAAAAGTAGAATATGAACCATCACTCCCTGAGCTGAACCTGGAGAGTTCAGATGGTGCCTCTACACACCTATCCGAATCGATCTGAAGTTTTATGCGTGAGCATGCCTCGATCAGAAAATCATGGGTGCCAATGGGAGTGCAAACATCTGCTCGAACGATTGGTATGAACAAAAAAAATTTCAGTTATGCCATATCGGATTGATGTTTCACAAGAATGACCAATGAAAGCTTGTCTTGAGTGGTATAAGAATGAGCTGCTGGATGGCCGACCCAGGGAGCATCGATTATCTTCCTACACATCCGATTCTCTGTCACACGTCATTTACCGCTTGTAATACATCTTAGCACCCATGAATTGTCTTCTTTTTTTCATCATAATTGTGACTGACAGTGAGACTGGCAATGGCTTATCTAGTGAGTGAAAGACGTTGACTAGTCAAGTTCAACGTTATAAAACAGACGACGTGAAAAGTACATTATGAAAATACAGGTTTAACATAGCGAGGAAATATGACCCGCTCTGGCACTTATATGTATAAATGCTCCGCTTTTTATGTGATTTAAGCTAAAACATTTTTAACACCAGGGTATTGTAAATCATAAAACATTAGTAAAAGTCAATGACTGGTAGACTTGAATGTTTTATTAAAAACCTGGTATGTACATTTTAAATACACAGTTCGTGTTAAAAGAAGTATTCATTTGAAAGATTCATTTAAATCGTCCATATAAGAAAAAATCTGACCTACTTGCAAACTGTTACGACAAAGACCCAAAAACAGAGCAAAATACAAGAATCTGGGAAAATAAACTCGCTTGCCTGTATCTTCTGATTGAGAACAGTGTAATCTGCATGCACCAAAGAAAACATTGCTCCATCAAAAAGAGTTTTTACAAACAAGTCAGATTTGTTCTCAGCCTTTTGAATATTCACTCGAATTTCAAGTCGGATAGTAGTTTAGAGGCCTTAAGGAGAGGTATCCGTTAGACTAATGTAGAGGTTAAAGTGTGCAACAGACCTTAAAGTTTGGCCAATGTTTTTTTTCAAGAATACACATTCTCTTCCAATTCTGCACCAGGTACAGAGAGTTTTCAAGATATGACACATGAATGCTACTATAAACATCTAGTCCAAATATTTATATAAGATGAGGCAATGAGGTAAAAACATTTATTTGCCCCATTAACAATCACATTGAATCTCCTCATTAACTGCCAAAAAGAGTGAACCTGCTAAAAACGATAAATGAGCTTGAACAAACATGTGGTGACCCCTCAGACTTTTGCTCTCTGGTGTTTCCAGAACAGAATTCAAAGTGTTCCAATCACTTTCAAGACTCTGGTGTAAAATTAAGCACCTAAGCATGAAGACTGTTTTCCAACTATTCATGAAAGAATTGATCGCTCTCAGGAGAAGGTCACTCAGTGAAATCTAGTGTGAAACCATCCATTAAATCCATTATCCAGTCATGAAATTTCCTCACTCCAAAAATGTTTAGGTTAGGTTTAGTATAAGAAATTGAAGTGTTTGAAAACTCACAGACTACTAAAGTGCATAGTGTAAAGACGTTTCCAATTTTCAGCAGTCAATCGCTAAAGAACTCCAAAATTCATGAGGCCTTCAGATTAGCTCAAGAACGGTGTGCAGAGAGCATTTTTTTTGTCAGTTTTGTCATTGGAGAGGGTCTGTCTGAAAACATTAACTTGTCTCATTACTCTCCACTTAACATGGCACACTGTCTCATGGGGTAAGTGTTTTCTCACACCCCTTAAAGCAGCCAAACCGTTCACACAGAAAAGTGACAACCCCTAAGAGGAACAACTAATGACCACTTAGAGTTTACTGTGCAAGCTAGTAAAATCTATTCAAAAAATTATTCAAACCAACAAACTTGCAAAAAAAGAGTTTATAAAAAAAGTAAAAACCTGTGACAAACTTATAAAAAAAACATAATAATTATAAAATTATGTTATATATATATATATATATATATATATATATATATATATATATATATATATATATATATATATATATATATATATATATATATATATCAGTAAAAAAAAATGTAAAGCAAGTTTACAAAAAGAAGTTGCAGGTGGGCAATGACTGAATTTGGCACTTTCTTTACATTTCCCTATTTTGTTACTTTAACAATAATATATTTGTATTTGGTAGTCTAAAAATAAAATAATACATATTTACTTATTTTTATCTGATAAAACCTCATTTAAGTTCTTGGATGTTTTTGACTCACAAAAAAGACCAATAGTAGTTTCTTCTAAGACAACAAGAAAAATCATCTAAATGTTTATATTGAAGATGCGTCTGGATATTATTAGAAAATATGTCACAAACTGCCTCTTTGAAACAAAAAATTCTAAAAAAGTTTGAAATAGTAATAATCTACAGAGGCATGGGTATTTTGTTTTGTTTTGTTTTTTATTCTGTGTATCTGACCCTTATGGTCATTAAAAGCTGACAATAAATGTGTATGGAAAAACATTCCTATTCAAATAATAGCAAAAACAAAAGTGTTTAATTGCTAAAAAAAAAATTTAAACATAGTATATTTTTCTCCACTGTTTCCTGCTGGTATAATACAGAATGAGTAACTGCCGACAGCAGACCAAACTTAACTCAAATGGAAATCATGAGAAACTTTGGGACAATTTAAATAAGATTTAAACTTATTGTAAAGAATAAAAAAAACTAACGAGAGACTTCATAACTCTAGCTGAAACAAGGGTACAGTGTTGAAGAGCTCTGGTGTGTAACAATGTGCGAAAGCAGCTTCATCACCTTATCGCTGTTGTAGTAGGTGAGATTTCCTCCTTCTAGCTTCACCCATCTTCTCTGATAGACTCGGTTTCTAGAAAAACAAGGTTTGAAGCCATGTTAACGAGTTAAAATGGATAAAATCATTCTTTTATGATTATAATTGTTTTGAGAGTTCTGCCTCTCAACATGAGCTGAAGAGTAGCACTGAGAAAACTGTCACAATGGTGTGAACACTACGAAAATAAAACTATGCAGGCCAACAGGAGAAGAAAAAGATCTAACAGGAAGGCTTTGTTAAGACACTCACTCAAAAGATGAATAATTGTATATTTATGTTGTATTGCTACAGTTAGAACAACTCTGCAACTGTCTTTGTGGTAAAGCCAATTATTGTTTTTGAATTGTTTAGGGGGGGGGTTCTCTTCTTTTTTTTTTGGCAAGATCTCACTGCTTTATGTGGGCTTCCTGCAGTCACTTCAGGGTTCCTTACACAAACAAATCAAGCATGCAATGCACTAGACACTAGGACTCACCCAATGCAATTTGTGTGACCCTAACTAATGAATATATTTTGAATTGATAAGTAGGGATAGATAAGTAACAAATATGTTACAATTTCAAAAGGAAGATGTTGAGCATTTTCACTTCTTATTACAACAATATTAAATGTGTAGTTTTAAATGCATATTTCAGAATAATATCCGAAAAACTGTTCAATTACTTGCTTCAATTTCACTATTATATTGGTCAGATAAATAGTAGTCATTTCCAAATTTCATCTTTAAGGGTATCTCCTATATTATGGCCTTTATACATGATGTAAAATCAATCTTAAGGGTCTCACTTCAAAAATACATTTAAATAAACATTAAAAATGTATGTTATAACTCATAAAAAGTTCAACTGTCTGATCTATGATTTAAATAATCGTAATTGCATAGTTTTTATGAATGAATAATTTAAATATAAATGTGCTGTTTAAATAATAAGATTTGTAATCTCATTAAATCAAATAAACCTATGCAGTGGTCAATCATTAGAGGTGGGAAGGTTCATCAAACATTCGGTTTGTGAGGTTAGAAACTGCTCGTTCAGCAAATAGCTTGGAAGTTTGATGCTTATATAACTAAAATGTCTTGGTGAATTTAAACCAAAAATTTGGTAACACTTTGTAAGAAGTTACAATGAATTATTGCATTAATTCATGCATGGATTAAGCATTAGTTCATGCATTAATAGCTTGTGAGTGATTAGGAACAACTATGAGTTTAAAGTGTTCGATGATTTTATGGATGGATAGCACATTAATGATTATATTAACTAAGCTGGACATATGATCATAATACCTTTAACATCCACCAAAAGCATTTTTATGTCCTGTGAATAACACAATATTTACATCATTACAAATCGATGCTCAAGTAGGTTTTATTTGGTGAGAGTATCATGCAACTTAATCAGTAATCCAAAACATATTACTTATAACTGCGACCTAAAAGTAATCCTTTTCCTAACAATGAGCAATGGCTCCATGTTACATCTGGATTACTTTAATTCAAAATATTCTGAATTTCTCTAAAGCAGTTCTGAAATGACATTCTTTTCTGCAGAGAATTTTACATGCAGTAAGTAGGTCATTCTGGTTAAACTATTTTTAAAATGAAAAAGCTGTAGCACAAATAACGCAAGTGGATGGACGCACCTACCTCTACGCTGTAGTCTTGAACTATACAAGGAGTTAGTGACTGATATGAACTTACCAGCACCTGAATAGGCAGCTATGATTTCATATTTATGAGATTTCAGTCAGCCGCTTGTTCTGTTTTTACACATTTGCCAAACCAATGAGTTCATTGGTCTGTTAGAAAAAAAATAAAATACAAATTGAAAATAGACAGTATCAATCTGACTCAATTTATCATGCACACTTTCATGTCCAAACATCTACAAAAGGTTGTTTTTTCATAATGTTCTTGAATAAATCACAATTTAAAAGAGGGAGTTTCGATTACTTTTGTCTCTTAGGCCCATCAACTGACAGCTCACCTTTGGTTACATCACTACGGCTACTTTCAGTCAGCCAACACTTCCACAAGGAAGTGTACATGGTTTTCATATTGAGGAAAATGTAATAAAAAACATAATAACAAAAATCTAGATATTAATGGATATTTTTTAATTGTTTTGAAAGCAAATCTCTTGTTAAACGTGTAGCTATTTTGGATTTCATTAATTAAACAACTTATATTAAAAACTCAATTTAAAAAGTGTTAGTTTTTTAATGATTTCAATTTAATTCAATTGATTTTACAATAGGCCAAATTCTTTGTCTGGGGAATTACAAACTCATGTGTGCTGATGGAAGAAAATAGTAACTAGTTACAGTCACTAGTTACTTCATTGAAAAAGTAACTCAATTACTTTATTGATTCCTTGCACTAAAAAGTAATGAGTTACTGTTAAATATAATTTAAGTGAAAGTGATCAGTTGGCCAGATAGTGATTGTCCCATACCTAGAATCTGTTCTCTGCATCTGCATTCTACCTAAGTGTTTTCTTCTTCTTAATGTTCCTCGACATCCAGCATTTAACGTACTCAGTGACGGTGTAGTGCAGAATAAAGTATCTTAACTGAGTTTTTTCATTTAAAAAGTTATGTGTCGGAGTATACAACTGCACAAAGTAAATCAAAATAGCAAAAGAAACTTCTCTGTTAGAACACATCAGTAGCTTCCTGTTGTTTGTTGCTTCAGAGGACAAGCATCACACAGACCGCAATCACATGTTCATTTCAAGTTCAATGGGGAAAAAAAACATAGGGGGAAACTTTAATACTCTAGAGAGCAAATGAAAGTTTTTATAGTTGGAACAACTTTTTAGATTACTTTCCTCTGACATTTTGATGAATGCTTCACTGGCACCCTTCTTAGGAATTACCCTGAAAAAAAAAAAAATCAAGAATCTTTCTCTGGTTCTTACCCTTGAGGGGAGAGCTTGTCCAGCCAGCCAGCTTTGGATGCTGTTTTAAGGGTCCCATAGTAGCAAGCGTATGGAGAAATGGATGTCTCGGTTTGAGGAGGATTGGTGGCTCTTATTAGGCCTGGTAGCTCACCCTGTGCCAAATTGTAAATCTCATTCACATCTCCTTTCTGCTGTAGCACACCGCTTATTCCAGAATTTGAGAGAGGAGCAGCAGATGAAGGATGCTTATCAGTCACTTGAGAAACTTGGACAGTGGAGTAATCATCTTCATCATCAGCATCATCAAATTCAAAAACGACCCGTTTGTCATTAGCTTGTGTCTGTTGGTTTCTATAAAATAAAAAAGTAATTTTTTTTGTTACTTCAACAAAATGCAAAAGGATAGTCTTATGAACACTGCTAAATATTGGTTAGCAGCTTAATTTCTCATATGATGAAAATAAAGACATACATACGTAAATAAATACATATTTGAAAATCAATAAATATTGTAAGAGATTTTAATGTTGGGACATAACATGTTAATAATTTCAAAAAGTAAGATGTTCTATGATAAGAAGAAGACAAGAAACATATACATTTGGGTATTTCAAGATCAGATTCAGGCCTCAATCATACAAGGAATGAATGTGATATTCACCAATATGATTGTAACATAAAAAAAAACAAATCTTGTATCCTGAATCCTTGCTTTATCAGAGACAATTACTGTTTCTTCCAGACTATACACCGCTACTTTACTGTAGTGAACATGTCAAAAATACATGAATGGACACCAAAATCTCAACTCACCTGCTTTTTCAGCAGTATGGATGAATGTTTGTGCTGAGTCAGTAAAGCTGCTTGTGTGAGTCTGATTCAGTGTATTGCGTCTTGAATTAAAGTTAAAACAACAACTACCTCATAGTATAGTGGGTACTGCTCCTCAGTTTATAGTTTGAACCCTACCCATGCACTTACATTCTTCTGTACAGACTTTTTTTAATAAATACATTTCTGGCTTTAATTGAACAGAAATGCCTTGTCTATTCAGGAACACTACGGTTTAATATCATCAAGTGGGAAGTACGTGTTTTCGATTTTAGCTCCATTATCAAATCAGCACAAGGAAGTAAAATACTAGCTTAGGCATATTAAACTATTTTAATAGCTTGGTGCAAGGCGTCTTTTACCATGAGAAAAGTTATGACTGCTGTAGCCAGCGTTGTAAATATTTACAGAGTGGTGTCACTATTTGACCTCACAGCCAGGTCGTTGTGTGGTTAATGGAGGATCAACAGTTCCAAAAAAGCCCTCACGCCATTGTTCTTCATAGGTTTTCATTGGAATAGATCCACCGTTATATTTCACCCTCATACATTACTTAGTGTAGGTTTGAAATACTTTGTTTAGTAATATAAAATACTTAATATAATTGCACATTTTCAGGTTTTTATAGATCAATATGTTCATCATCATCTCCTCTTACCCTGTGTGGCTAACATTACACAGCGCTAAGTCCTATGGGTGCATTACCATCTTGTACTAAAAAGTAAAATTATATTTTATTACAAAGGTCAAGGAGCACATGTAGAACTCTATTGAGTGAGGATCATCCTGAATGGGTCACTAAGTTTAATAAATTGAAAAGCTAATTGATTTAAACTGCTTTACATAGAGAAAGCGACTCAGGTTTTACAGGTTTTTAAAGTGTGTTTAAACATAAGATGAATATTAACCGATAAAGGCAATAAATCTGAGTAATTTAAGTCCTAGAGAACCACACGTGGAAATATGAATAAGTTTTAAGCTACAACTCAACTTTACAGTTGAGAGCACTTAATTTCACAATAGTTAACTTTCGAAATTTGGCTGCTGATCAAAGAGGGCTAAATACTGCAATATTACCTCGGTTTTGGTAGTGTACTTGGGTCTGTTTCAACTTGACTGGAGACATCTGTGCCCACATCCTGATAAAACAAATAAAAGTAAGTTCAAACACGTTGACATGATCACAATTCAAAAGCTTCTATACACAAAGAGAAAAGGTTATTCTCATTCTCCACCAACTGTGTTCAGACTGGATTTCTTACTGTAAAGTGTACATTTGTACTTGATGGATTTCCAATGCAAAAGTTTACAGTTTATCATGTGCGTTACAAAAGTCAGTCATTTAAAGATTCTTTAAATAGTTTATTCAGCATATAGACACAATCACCTAAAGGATTATTAGGAACACCAAACTAATACGATGTTTGACCCCCTTTCACCTTCAGAACTGCCTTAATTCTATGTGGCATTCAACAAGGTGCTGAAAGCATTCTTTAGAAATGCCGCCCCATATTGATAGGATAGCATCTTGTAGTTGATGGAGATTTGTGGGATGCACATCCACCACATCCCAAAGACGCCTATAGGGTTGAGAACGGGTGACTGTGGGGGCCATTTTAGTACAGTGAACTCATTCTCATGTTCAAGAAACCAGTTTGAAATGATTTGAGCTTTGTGACATGGTGCATTATCCTGCTGGAAGTGGCCATCAGAGAATGGGTACATGGTGGTCATAAAAGGATGTACATGGTCAGAAACAATACTCAGGTAGGCCATGGCATTGAAACGATACCCAATTGGCACTAAGGGGCCTAAAGTGTGCCAAGAAAACATCCCCCACACCATTATACCACAACCACCAGCCTGCACAGTGGTAACAAGGCATGATGGATCCATGTTCTCATTCTGTTTACGCCAAATTCTGACCATTTGAATGTCTCAAGAGAAATCAAGACTTATCAGACCAGGCAACATTTTTACAGTCTTCAACTGTCCAAATTTGTCATGCTTGTGCAAATTGTAGCCTCTCTTTCCTATTTGTAGTGGAGATGAGTGGTACCCATCCACCTCAAGGTTGTGCGTGTTGCGGTTTCACAAATGCTTTGCTGCATACCTCGGGTTGTAACAAGTGGTTATTTCAGTCAAAGTTGCTCTTCTATCACTTTGAATCAGTCGGTCCATTCTCCTCTGACCTCTAGCATCAACAAGGCATTTTCGCCCATAGGACTGCCGCAAACTGGATGTTTTTCCCTTTTCACACCATTCTTTTTTAAATCTTAGAAATGGTTGTGCGTGAAAATCCCAGTAACTGAGCAGATGTTGGAATAATTTTCTTTCCCATTCTGACTTTCATTTTGGAGTTCGGGAGATTGTCTTGACCAGGATCACGCCGCTAAATGCATTGAAGCAACTGCCATGTGATTGGTGGATTAGATAATATTATTAATGAGAAATTGGACAGGTGTGGGCGTCACGGTGGCGCAGTGGGTAGCACGGTCGTCTCACAGCAAGAAGGTCGCTGGTTCTAGGCTCGGCTGGGGCAGGTGGCATTTCTGTGTGGAGTTTGCATGTTCTCCCCGTGATCGCGTGGGTTTTCTCCGGGTGCTCCGGTTTCCCCACAAGTCCAAAGACATGCGGAATAAGTGAATTGAATAAGAACAATTGCCCATAGTGTTAAAGTGTGAATGTGTGTGTGTGAATGTTTCCCAGCGATGGGTTGCGGCTGGAAGGGCATCCGCCACATAAAACATATGCCAGAGAGTTGGCGGTTCATTCCGCTGTGGCGACCCCGAAAGGGAAGAAAGCTGACATGAAGATGAATGAATGAATGAATGGACAGGTGTTCCTAATCATTCTTTAGATGAGTGTGTGTGTTTGTGTGTATATATATATATATATATATATATATATATATATATATATATATATATATATATATATATATATATATATATATATATATATACGCTCACAGAGTTCAAAACTAAATTGAAAACATGTCTGTTTAATCTAGCATTCGAATAATTGGCTCTTGGTATTTGTCAAAACGGATATGGTGTCTGAGAAAAACAATGTGGTTCAATGTGCCTCTCTAACCTATCCTCATCATTTATGACTCATCCTGCAGCTAATGCTGATCACCTATTTGTTATCTGTTACAATATTCTAACCATTGTTTTTCATTTGTTAGTTTCTGTTTTGTCTTTCTTTTTTGTTTTGTTTTTTTGTTTTTTCAGGTGCTGTCCAACGAACTTTTCATCATTGGATCTTAAGTTTGTATATTCTTTTTGCTGGTGAGGTGACTAGTACCTGCCTCAGACAACAAGGCTTCCAGGGACCTCACATAGGGAATTCCTATTTACCCTACCTGATCCACACTAAGACTTTGTGAAGCTGCTTCGAAAGCAACTGCTAAAAAACAGCACTATATAAAAACTTGATTGATTGAAAAAAAAATGTTACTTTAAAAATTCACTATTAGTTGGTTGGTCTTACAAATATTTAAAGACATTTTATGACCTAAGATAACAGCAAACTCTTCTTAAGGCAAAAAGTAAGCCAGGATTCATAATTCTTAGTTAATTATTTTTTAGATTAATCTCACTGTAATTTTTAAATTAATATAGCTTAATCTAGATTAAATGCCTCATTTGAATTCTGCCAAAAGCATTTAGAATATGTGTGCTACCCAAAATAACAACTAGTGTGTCTTTGAGAACAAGTTTCTCAAGCCAGGGGGCGCTTTAGACCAGGGGCTCATCTCCCATTTCCAAAATGCATCAGAAACTGCTTGAGAAAGCTGTTCTACAATAATAATTGGTGATGAAAATGAATTAGGTTCAATACAATACACTAGTTTTTACTAACTGCTTATTCAGTCAAACATGAAATATGAACTGTAGGCCTACAAAAAAAGTTGTGATGAACAACTGAATTAAATTATATAATTTAAAATTGTCATTATTTTGTGTATGTTGGTTTGTAGTGTGGTTGACTGGGGTGCTTGGTCATGTAAATACAAACAACAGCAAACACAAACAGTTTTTTTGCTGCCATAAAACTAAAAATTACATTCCCTGCTGGTTCTTTTTGGAAACCATAAAGTCGCTCATAATGTTCCTTCCTGTTTTTTGACATGGTTAAATACGACTCATTTATTTTTTTCTATTTTCAGGACTACTTGCTGACGTTTCACCTCAAACTCCACTCAGTGTTTACTTCTGAAGTGTTCTCATGTACATTAGTTGTGGTGACTACTACCTAGAGCCCGATAGAATATTTTCATGATAAATTCTCAATAAGAGTTCATACTTAACAGCAAATTTGACTTATAGCTATATTTCCCACAGCATGAAATTATTTTCAAAGAGTCAATACTGGCTCTTTAAGTATAAGAGTGAACCTGTGAACTTCTTTTGGTGTTTCTCTTTTCAGCCTTGATTTCCCTTTTTGGCTTCAACCAATACTTTTAGTTTTCCATTCCTATTGCTTTGGCCTAATGTTTCAGTCGATTTTCTGCTAACCAGCAACTCAACTGTCACACAGTTTTTGTTTTATTTATTTATTTTTTATTTCTATACTTTTTTATGGCTAGGTGAACTGAACTGAAGGGTTCACTTATGCTAAAGGAATAAAATTACATACACATAATGTTCTTTGTGTGAACACTCAATAAATCTTGTTATTTCACAATAGAAAGAATGTTCATGTTAGTAGGTTACAATAGATTCCAGCACAGGCCAGCTTCATCTACACTCACCAGGATGTTTTCTGCTGAATTGTAGAGAAAAAGCTCTCCATACGGGGAAATAGGGGACAAGGTCCTTTGAAGTGTAGCTGTAATTAACACAACAGGAATGAATCATTATGACATAGCAGGTAGCTCTTTTGTAGGATGGAGTCTGTGGAGGGGGCAAAGGAGAAAATGTAAGGCAAAGAAAGAACGAGCCAAAAGAGAGAAGAGAACAAGCATAAAATGAGATCCCACACATTGTCCTTTCGAGCAGGCAGCTTGGAAAATGTACGAAAGAGGGAGCAGCTTGGGTGACTGCTTGTCAAGGTGACAAATGACCACCATATCTCAGCGGAGACAGTAAGGGGCAGCATGAATTTCAGTCTGTTCCCTCTGGACGGACACACACATAGATATATAGCTAATAGACAGCCCCCTACTAGATAAGAGCCTCCTGTGGGGCGTTTGATCTTAACGGTGCTATGTTATCTATGATAGAACTGTGCTGTATTGAATCACATCTTAACCCTGTAGCAGAGGTGTCATTTTAGATCAGTGTCATAGTTTTTCACTATCAACAGTTGACCTTCTAACTACAATAATCTCTAAGCCTTTTTAGCAGTTTACTGCATGCCTTGGTTTTATGATAGCTGCAAACATTGGGCATTGTAAACAAACATTGGGCAGTGAAGTATTTTGGCTAAGAAAAATGTCAAAATTAAACACAATACTTTCAATAAGCATGCTGTAGTATGCAAGTATAGGAATTAATTTTTTTTTCATAAAACAATGGTCATAACAGCACATCAGAAATGCTCCTGAACACTAGAGATTCTTTGTTGTAGTAATGGCAATTATTCCAGGTGGTCTGTGTTGCAAAGCAAACAGAATTTTTCTGTTCATGTGAAAAAATGATAGTGATTCTGGTTTGGTGTGTCAATAATTTTTTTAAACAAAGGTTTATTTATTAACTATTATATCCCCATCAATCCATGAGGCTGCTGAATGTGTGAGACGACATGCTTCACTCTTCAATATTGTGCTTCTTTTGTGTGGTTAGTATGAAGGCTGCTTTTTCTAACCATTTATGGTCCATTTCTATTGAAATCTAACCCATTCATGTGGTTAGAATTTCCTGATACATTTTGAAACAAGACAATGGTGATAAAGATCATTTTTCACAACAGTATAGGAAGATCTAATAAGATGGGACAAAGAGTTCATAACCATAGGTGAGATTAAGAGCAAAAGTTGGCTTATAAATCGAGAGCTTTGCTGTACAGAAGAGTCAACAACAATAAATCTTTTATTGAAATGATCATTGTAGAACTTGCAGCATTGTTTATGCACACATTTAAATATTCATTATAACTAACTTTCCGAGTACCAGGTGTCTATGGAAAACCTGTGGCAGGTCAAAAAATATTAGATACAATGTAAATTAAATATAATTACGATATTCTTTAAATTGAAAAAAAAATTTAAATCTCGCTGTGTTGAATAAGCATCATCACACAGAATAACAAAATAAAAAAAATTTGAACAGAAATCAAACTTTTTGTGGACCAGTATTTGTTGTTTCTATTCAAGATTTTGGTTCAACAATCTGGATACTTCATCAGTGTATGTAAAATAGTAAGACTATCCCCTAGTGTTGGGGAGCATTTATTTACTTTCATTTTACTATGAATTTCTACAGGTTGCCTATATTGCTTTTCTTTGTATATAACAAATGATAACAGATAAAAAAAAACAAGGACTGGGAAAGTGTAAAATGTATAGGGTACCTTGCTGGTGGTTGGGGGAACACACAGGAGACTCAGCTCTCATAAGATGATCTGTAGTGGCGTTTCCTGCCAGATTCCTAGAGACATTTTTATGATCAAATTGAGAATATCTAAACCCATGACTTTACTTTACATGTGAAGATTTTCTCTGGATTCTCTGGATCCAAGACCCCTGCTGTATTTGTACATTTTTCCCTCTGACAAATGTAAAATTAGTCTCTTGAAGCGTTTTATTTTATTTTAGAATTGATGTACAGAGTTTACAATCCAAAAAAAATAGTAAGACATTGATTTACAGTTTAATTACTTTAGAGATACAAGTATTTGAACCCTTAATTAGCAGGATACTTTCCATCTCCAGGATGTCTTCTGAGCAGGTAATGAGCTAAGATTATAAGCTCTCTCTTTGAGTGCCCCTAATTTCAGCTCATTTTGTAAGTTAAAGGTTCTGTAAGCATACACAATCAATGAGATTCTACACTCACATTCAAAATAGAAGAGTTGTGTGGGGACTTGTTGACAAATACAAAGCTGGAATGGATAACAAGTCCCTTAGTTGGAGGGGTCAATTTAAAAACTAACAAATGCAAAACAAAATTGCAGTTCAATAATTCCACAAAAATACTAAGAAATCTGCTTGAAAACGAAAGGGACGATTAGTTTCTATAATGAGTATATACAAACATTAACTGACATACATAATAGGATAACCCAAAGCATCATGGGAATTCATGTGTCAATATATTTAAAAGTGATACTATTGAAACTTAAATACTTGTAACATTACAATCATTTAGTATAATAATTTGGTTCAAAAAGTGAAAAGTCTATGTTATATTAGTTCCCGAAACTCAAAGTAAGATTTTACAAAACTTGTGTTTAAATTAAAGGATTTAGAATTAAAATTATTTCTCAAATTTTTCAACTTTATCTTTTTATATCTTGCTTCCTGTGTCCCAATCTAGTCGGCTAATAAATGCAAAACACCAGCAAAGAATTCCTTTGAAAAAATATCGAGCTTCTTAGGTTGTAGAATAATGGTAAAGCAGCAGGGGAGAGCATCCCCTCTCACCTTCTACAAACCATCTCACCTACCATCATACCTGCCCTCACTCACATCATTAACTCCTCCATCTCTACCGGCATTTTCCCTCACACCTTCAAGGTGGCCAGAGTAACCCCCGCTTCTCAAGAAACCTACACTCGACACATCACTGGTGGAAAATTACAGACCTGTCTCTTTGCTGCCATACACTGCAAATCTCTTTGAGCGGGCCATCTTCAATCAACTCTCTACCTTCCTGACTCAGAACAACAAGCTTGATGACAACCAATCAGGCTTCAAGAACGGACACTCAACTGAAACAGCTTTATTGTCTGTAACGGAAGCGCTGCGAGGGGCCAGGGCTAACCACAGATTATCTGTCCTCATCCTACTTGACCTCTCTGCAGCATTTGACACAGTCAACCATCAGATCCTTCTCTCTACTCTCTCTGCGATGGACATCACTGGAACTGTACTCGATTGGCTGAAGTCCTATCTCACTGGCATATCTTTCAGTGTCGGTTGGAGGGGTGAGGTCTCAAACACTACTCACCGGGGTTCCCCAGGGTTCAGTCCTTGGCCCCCTTCTCTTCTCCATGTACACCACCTCCCTGGGCCCCATCATTCTCAGACACAGATTCTCCTACCACTGCTACGCTGACGACACTCAACTCTATCTGTCGTTCCCCCCTGATGACCTGTCAGTAACTTCCCGTATAACTGACATCCTGAACGACATCTCTACTTGGATGAAGAACCATCACCTACAGCTCAACATGGCCAAGACAGAACTTCTGGTAATCCCGGCCTACCCCTCTGTGCATCCCAACCTCACCATCCAGCTGCACCTCTTCTCCTTCAGTCAGAAATCTTGGAGTGATTTTGGATGAACAGCTGTCCTTCAAAGACCACATCACAAAGACAACTCGAGTGTGTAGATTTGCACTGCACAACAGTCGAAAGATCAGGCCCTTCTTAACTGAACATGCAACTCAACTCCTGCTTCAGGCTCTGGTCCTCTCACATCTGGACTACTGCAACGTTCTCCTAGCAAGACTTTCAGCAAATGCGCTTAAACCTCTGGAGATGATCCAGAACTCTGCAGCTCGTCTTATCTTCAAGGAACCAAAACGAGCTCATGTTACTCCCCTCTTCATCGGCTCCCCATTGTAGCTCGCTAATGCTGGCATACAAAACTATCTCCAGATCAGCCCCTGTCTACCTCCATGAGCTCATACACTCCTACATGCGCTCCAAAAGCCTGCGCTCAAGGAAGGAACAGCGACTTGTCCCACAGTGGCAGAAGATCTCTCAGCAGAACCTTCTCTTTCACTGTCCCTGACTGATGGAACAAACTCCCTGATCCAACAGGAAAGCAGCAACACTAACAGCTTTCAAAAAGCAACTGAAAATTCTTCTCTTCAGGGAACACCTACTATAAAAAAAATTTAAAAATAAAAATACTTTCTTTTTTTTCCTCCTCTGTCTTTATCGTCTTCCTCTACTCCCTCACTGCTTTGGATTATTGATCAGTTTATACAATTTCTATTATGAGAAGCTGAGATAGACTTTGACGGTGTAACAGATTGCATATTGCTCTCCCCTAATGTAAGTCACTTTGGACAAAAGCGTCTGCCAAATGCATAAAAAAAATAAAAATAAAAAAATAAAAATAAAGGTCTAGACAGCTTTAAAGACCGTCATTGTCACATTCCAAAAGACAAAAAGAAGCAGGATGCTCTTAAAGTATATTGATAGAGTTTGAAGAAGAAAGATAAATATATTCAAAAAGTTGTTTGAGTGACGTGGGTGAGTGCACTCTAAAGGACATAAGTGAAAATATTATTATCATCATTATATTTTTATTATTATTATTATTATTATTATTATTATTATTATTATTATTATTAATAATAATAATAATAATTGTGACAATCATTGTTACATGTTAACATAAATGTCAATGTGTAAAAACTCACATTGGCAGAGGACCAAATACATCAACCAAGTGTCACAAGCCCAAAATTTTATTTATTTAAAACACAAAAAATTATATTGTTTTTAAGCAATCTTAAAATATTATTAAAAAATGTACACTTTAAACCACATCAATTTCTGCTTTTTTTCCAAAACAGAATGAAACATTTAAATAATGCTATTGTAAATAATAACCATCATTTAAAAAATTATTATTTAATATTAATAATAATGATAACTGAAGAATGATTGTGTCTAAAACATGTAGTCAAAACTAAGACATATAACAATCAAACTGACAAAACAGAAATAAAAACAAAGTGTAAGAAAAACACGTTTTTTTTTAGATTTTAAGTTTATGTTGTGTTTCTATTCTTAATGTATCATTAACTATTCATTAACTCATTTTAAATAGTGGTAAAAGTCATATGTTTCGTTCTGGGTTTTTAGAAAGCGTTAGCAGTAATTGACTTTACCTTTAAGATTTTCGTTAATAAAAAAAGCAAATAAATGTTTTAATTTTTCATCATTCATCTAAACAAGCCTATTAGCTTTGGCTCTTGATCAGGCCACTCTTCTACGCACGCATTGATGTTGCAGAGTAAGGCGTCTCAAAATATCATATTTAATAAGTACTGCTTTTAGTTTAATATGAGCAGAGAATAAACATCATCCGCACAAAAAGAGAGTGAACATCTTTTCAGTGTAATGTCTATGTCACAGTTCCCCTGGCACCACAAACAGCTCAAACGAGTGCGACTAATGCCTTGGATAACGTACATATTTTACTGTTTTGTGAAACTAAATAGGCAGTTAAAAGCAAACCATGCCAGGGGCCCGTACTATGAAGCTAGCATTTAATCAATATTTGTCACTTGGTTACTTGCGGCACACCGCTAACCTGCTCCGGGGCAGGTTATGTTCTGCATTAGAGATTGCACGCTTTCATCCGTTCAATCAGCGGTAATAAAAGTGACGTAACTCACTAGTGTCTGTAACAATGGCTTCACCTATTCTTCCTAATCCTTCACCTCCTAAGGAAAGAGTTTTCAGGGACAGACAAAATTCCATAATTATTCTCGACATGTATTAACATGAAAGATAGAGACTTCACGCAGATGGTTTACATGACGGTTTTGCCTTGGGATTACATCTTCCAAAAAAGAAAAAGGAAAAACAATTATATAAACATTCAACCTTTTAAATTTAAACATAAGTTTAATATGTAGACAAATAAGCCTTTACTTTTGTAATAAAACCATAAAAATGATAACATTAGATTAAAAAGTAAAAGATTTTGCAATTAACACACAAATAAATATGTTACCCTTATCATATGCATATTACACATGATACCCAATTTTACAATAATATAAAATGTGCTTCATTAACTTAAGCATTCACACAACCAGAAATGTTTTGCCAACAATCTTGTCTGGCTTTGGCAGCAGCCTCAGCATTACTATGACCCAAAAGAGTAATTAAACTCATCGTATTTTCGAACTATAATCACTTGCTCCTCCACAGAGAAATAAAATGATATTGCTCTATCCATGTTCACTGTGATTGGTTATTCAGTGCCTATGTCAATCTTTTATGTGCAAACGCCTGTAAACTAATCATAGCTTGAGGATCAAAGCCTGACTCGACAAAGGAAGTTGATGAGGGACTTCATGGTACCAACTAACCATGATTGAAACAATTAGGTTTTGTCAAGTCAAAACTGATCTGGTATTACAGAGTTTGTTCAGCCACATTTATGGTACAGGCCCCTGACAGATTGAAAATCAACATCAATTGAAATAATTGATAAGGGCCAAAATCCTGTAACAACAACAAGGAAGAGTGCAGTGGAATAAAATTAAATAATCACTTGAAGTTGCTATTGAGTAAAAAGACAGATTTGCTTATTGTGTTTGATGATAATGAATCAAAACTGCCAGAGGCACGCCTTACAAATAACTACATATAATCCAAAAACAAAAAGGTATAGTAAATAACTTAAGTACTCACGGTTCATAAAGAGGCATGAAGGGATGTTCCGGAATCTCTGGCACAGGCCTGTGTCTCAACTTGTAGGAGCGGGTGGACCTTGGCACAGACTGGATAGTCATGAAATTGCACTCCTCATAAATTTCATTTTCAACCATTTCCCCCTGAAACCCTGCAAGTGCTCGTTTTGAGGGAAAATCTTTCCCATCATTTATGACAAGTTCCTCTGATAAGTTCTCCAGTGATTCACTGCTGCCATGCTCTGATGCAGAGCTGGAACCTGAAACCTCCAATCGCTCGGAAAAAGCAGAGGTCCTAGGAGGAAGAGTTTTCTGAGTAATGTCATTGCCTTGAGGGAGTTGTGTGGCTTCTTTCAACTTGTTCTGGGGAAACACCTGCCTGGGCCTGGGGATTGGCTTTCTCCTCTCTGGTACTCCCAGTGACTTTCCTTCCACCTCCACCATCTCAAGGCTGGCTAGTATCCTGCGCCGGTGTCCCGTTGGAATATTTTCTACATCAAGAAGCTGTCCCTCTGTTAAACCCATGAGGTCCTTGAGGCAATGATAGCCAGCCCGGGTGAAGCTGGGGGCATACTGGGACAGATGGAGACTGGTCAGCCACAAATTGATCTCATTGGGCTCCATAGAGGATGATAGACAGCAGGCTTCAGTGCTGACAAAATCCTATATACTGCATTGGGAATTTGTCGTTTTAAACCCTGGAGAAGACAAAGTTTGTTCATCATTGGACAAATTATTATTTGTGTTTATTTATAATTTTATTAATTGTGATTAAAGAATAAATAAATTCTTGAAAAAAAAGGTGAACAAATTCCTGAAAAAAAGTGAATAATGCGATTGTATACTATAAAGTTTTACTGTTTTTACTGGTTTACAGTCAGAATAACTCTTTTAAAAACTATTTTATATAGAGCCCCTGTTTTTATACTTTACATAACATTTGAATCCACATATATGACAATACCATTGATATCAGTGGTAAAAGTTACAATATATTAGAATATATCGGTTAGCCTTAAAAAATATTTAATGATGGTGCCAGAGCAGTAAAAAAAAAAAAAGTATTTGGTTTTCTGAGGCTCAGTGCTTCAAAGATCTATTCTGAATAACAAGTTGATTTACAGCAGTTTTGGTTTTGCTTCAAAAAACACAATCAATGCCACATGTAACAAAGTGTTCCAGCATCAATTAAAAAGCAACAGAATGAATGGGTTTACAAGCTGCACCAAAAATCAATAGTACCTATTGAACTCCATAAAACTCTGATGTAATAGAAGGCCAATCTTGGCTTAGTATTGTTAAATATTAACTATTTTAGGATTAAGATTTTAAGCGAAACAATGTCCAAACACTTGCCTGTCGTGTTATAAATCTTCGAACAGTTATAGTTAGCATGCACAAGAGCAAAAAATAAATAAATAACAGGGGTATTTGTGCTCCGTTAACAATTAATGTATTCAGTAAATTCCCTTGATTTTTATTTCAGAGAACTCATAGAAACAGCAGTCGATATTTTTACCTAAAGTTAAAGTGATAACAAAATAGAGCGGAAAGATGTGGTTTTGCCTTCAAAAGTCAAAATTAGGCTAACTGTTGAATTGGTGTTGTTTTAAGGGGTTCTGACTACAGCAGAATGTCGAGTTTATAGATCTGGAACCCAGTGAGCTCTTTTTGGAGCTACTTGAACAGTGGGTGCAGACAAAATGGCAAGTCAATCCATAGGATGGGTGGTACTTCTAAAAACGGTAAAATACTGTAAATATCATCGGTCTGATCACATCTGTTTAGATGCCATCTAAAGCCTCCCGTTCTGTTGTATCAGTGAAACGTTCTTTTCAAACAGGAAGTGCAAAACTGCTTGGGAAATTACACAGGTTTCAGTTAAATGTATTTATGCATGTGAGACAACTGCAAATGTTAATATTTCAAAATAGTGGTCTAGGGTCTTGTGACCCTTTAAAGACTTTTCCAGTCCTCAAATTAGTACAATACAGTAAAAATGCTTAAGGTCTGGTTTAATTTACTTGCTGTAAAGAAAAAAAATTTGTCTTTATGTTCTTATTGCTTTTTAATGGCAAAGTTTGAAAAAAATATTTACCCCATCAAATTTATTCCACTCTGACAGCCATTATAATTTCATTGTTGGCACCAAAACTAAATTATGCTGTGTTTCCTTTTAGGAGTAATACAATTAGTGTAACATCAAAGTTATTCCAAAACTTTGACTGGTTGTCTGGTAGCATTTCATTTGTTTTTCATTTTTATCCCATTCAGGGTCATGATATTGCAGATCACCACCACCTCACATTGGCTGTACCCTGGACGATCACAAATGTTCCCAGTCTAACAGATATACAGTAACAGAAAGTCTTCAATTTGTGCTTCACAAGTAAGAGAAAAAATTTAAACTTTTCAGCTGTGAACATAATAAACATAATAGTTTCATTACATTCTAAAGAACCATAAAACCCCTTTGACTCAACAGCTTTCAAATGAGGGGGGTTATCAGATGTGGCTTGAGATTGTGAGGGAAGGTGAGAAGGCTAGCTTCTGTAAATAAGTTATTGTGTTTCAACAAACTCAGCCCCTTAAAAACATGTTACCAATATACAAACTCACTTTTTGCAACAAAGACAGGAGATCTTAATACTGGCATTGAGATCAAGTTACTGGTTTAGGGTCAGAATAACTCAACTATTTTAACTACAACTATTTTATCCATAACCACATTTTCAGTGTCTCCATCTAAGCAAATCAGATACAAAACACTTAAAATAGGTTCTGCAATCAAGAAGCATCCATTCCCAAAATTGCACAAACCTGATTCCACCAATACAGCATGGATTCACATTACTCGCTTATTGCAAAAATTCAACATAAACACTTGTTATGAGTCTGGTTTTAGAATAATTCTTAAACCATATAAAACAAAGTCTTTATCTAAAATCTGAAAACATGATTGTCTCATGCATATTAATGCAGCTCATAAAACTATTCACTAATTGGAGTGATCCAGAGCATTCTCATGAATACTAACAGCCACAGACAACATCTGTTCAGAAGCCATCGAAAACATCACATTCTGTTATATCACCTTTCTTTTCCAACAGGAAGAGCAACACTGCTTTGGAAAGTATACAGGTTTCAGTTATATTCAATAGCAAATCGTTCAGTCATGTGAGATCAATGCAAATATGTTAATATCTCAAAATAGTGATCTGGGGTTGTGTGACCCTTTAAAGAGCTCTTGCTGTGCTTCTTTCCCTTCTCTGGTTCTCCTTTTGACCTAGTCACTTCTTCTTTTAACTCAAACAACTACATAATTGTCACTTAAATGAGGCTAGCTTGCAATACCTATGATATCCTGTAAAACTATCAGAAATGTCAGCATCAAGCAATAATACTCAAACAAGCACAGCATTGAAAGAAACAAATTTCAAAACGGGGCAGAGCTTCGCGATTTATGATCATATTTGATCTCACATTTTCACAACTAAAGTAGAATTTTAAAAAGTTACCCACAGCTAGTCACCGTCAAAAAATGCAGAAATATTTATCCTATTGGTTTGTTTGTAAGAACATATTTGTATTATTTTGTGAAAGCTAAAGAGAATGTGAATTATTTATCCTTTATACAACACCACTCTAAAACATCCATCAAAATCATTGGGTATGTCAGTGTTAAAAGCTGCACCAAGAACTGACACACACTTTAAATAAAAGGATTGCAATTTTGCAACTGTGAAAGGAATTCTTCTGTTATTTGTTTTCTTTACCACATATCCTATTGTATGCATTCTAGGATGGTTTATTCTCATATGCTCAACACCTGAGAACTGACACATAATTTGAGAATTTGAGTACCAAATTCAAGTACATAATGTCGATAATCTGTTCAAGATCCCTAATTATAAAAGTATAGTGACAATTTATTCTTTTAGAAACTTCCTTCAAAAAAGTTCAGCTTTGTTATAAATGGGATTTATTTTGTTCCACCCTGGGAATCCTAGGCTCAGTAACTGGCTGAAATAGCAACCCCTTTGGCACAAACCAATGCTTTCACAAAAAACCTGCACTGACATGCTTCAGAGTTTCACCAGTGCAGACATGGGCACGTTTATTTCTAGAAACGCAGAGTAGCCTAAACATCCTGAAGATCCAGCAGTTGAACGGTTTCAACTCTCTGTATTGCTTCCACTTATGACAGAGCGCATGGTCTATGAAGTTCTACAAGTACATTTAATTTACAAGCAAGTTTCTAACCTTTTGTAAGAGGAAATGAATCGAGAAACCTGGCTCAGCTAGCTCCTTGACATTCTTTTGCTGAGTTGTTAGCAGTCGAGGAGAGGAGATTTTTAAACAAGACTAAACACCAAATTCAATTTCAGGACTAAAGATTAAATTCAAAGTCCAGTGCTCAGTGCTACTGGCTGTGTATAAATTTAATCGCTGGACTGCCAACCTATTCAACCTTCTCAATAAAAGCTATCCTCTAACGTCTACTAAGGCAATCAGCTATCCTTCAGCTGGAGTCAGCCTCCTGCACAAGTCACAGCCGTGCTTTGCTCCTCAAAATGTTCTTGCAGTAATTGTCCAAGTCTTGAGTCATTTACTCCAATGTACAGCCAGAATAGCAAGCTACTCAGCCAAACAGCAGCAAGTGGCTAATCATCGCTTCTAGTGAAGTGGAATGTCTGCATTGATAGTACCTTGTTGCTGCCTCTAATGAAAACTAGTTAGAAAAAATACATTTTATGCTCTGAAACAGTGCTACATTATTCCTCCATACACTCCATTTCTGTCAATATCACGTTTAGAATAGATAACTAGACTAGCCCAGTATTAATTTCTCCCTAATAGTAATAGCTAGTCAAAGACATTTGTATACATGGTTTCTAAAGGCAGGCTTGTGACCTCCTTAATAACGATTAGTACCAACATTGCATCACATGCTTCCCAAATAGCATAGGCTTCAATATGGCAAATGTCCTGCTGAAAATAACTACATGGTGGTGTGATACTTTATGTGCTTTGAGTTTTTCACATGATTAAAAAGCTTACATATAATGACAATGGCAGAGAAATGTTGATTGAGCAAAAGAAGCAGTTTGTTTATTTAATATATACACAGGGGGTGATTAATTCCAAAATCCTGATATTGATTTAGGCAAGGGTAACCATGCAGTAAACACGATTAATTCAATAGTCTAATTTGGTTTACTGTATTATTAAGCAAAATTATTCTTTAAAGAGCAAAATAACTCACCAGATTTAGTCACTGTTTTCTCAGAGCAGTCAAACCTAAGGTTTGATGCCATTTTTTCTCTGAGCAATGATTTTATGGCATTGCTTGCCCTACTCCTTCCATTTTGTGCTTGTCTTACATCTAAAAATTACATTTCCACCAATAGAAGTGTTGCCAAACTCCTATAAAAAGATCCAATAAAGGTGCATTTACTGTAAATTCATAATTTACACATACACTATATTCTGATATTCAACTGGGCTTGCGATGTAGTGTAACTACAAAGGAATGAATCAAAGTGTAACCGTCGACAATTTTGAAAATCTTTGATAATTCTGCTCCTCCCACAGGACTGGTTTTGGACAGGTACAAGTCAGATCAAAAATAGATTTAAAAATCCACCATTATGTACAAGCAAGCCCAAATAAGTTGTATAAAACATTCTGTATTATTAACACTCAAATAATCAATGCTACTTTTGCTAATGACATGCAAAAAAACTTATTTACATAAAACACTTAAAGTAAAATAATAACAGCAAGAACAACATTAACAACACTGTAAACATATACAATGAAACTATAAAATTAGGTACTAACAATCTCTCCATACTGCCTTTGCTTTCTTTTCATGTAATTATTATATGCAATCACTGGGAGTCACATAACAACAATTAAATAAGTATTAAAATGTATACATTTAATAAAATGCATAAGTAAACCAATACAGGATCCAAGCTGCAAGTAAGCTGCATCAAGCCTAAAGAACAATTCATTTAGACACAAAAAGAAGAAATATCTCCATAGCAGAAAAGAAGAGATGTAGATGAGGAAAAACACAATGAAAAAATACGTTTGTTGACGAGTAAGTACATTTTTTATGTAAATTTATACCAAACTGTGTAATCAAGGATTGTGTTGTGTGATCTGTGTAAACACAACTTTCTTTGATTTTTGTAATTAGTATGTATTATGGATACATTTTGAATAAGAGGATACGATCAAATTTGAAGAAGTGTAAATATTTAAAGGACATTAAAGCTACAGAGTTGACAAACAAAGTATATCAGGAGTGTATTGCATATTAATATAAACATTCTATACTATATAATAAGCTATACATGAAAGGGTCACATCAATTTAACACATTTATTATTATTATGATTTATAAATGCTATTTTCTTCTGCATATTGTGCCTATGAATTTTTCCTACGTTAAAAATAAAATGTCAATTTGTTTATGACATTTATTAAAGGCTTAAAATATTTCTAGATTTGTTTCTGGAGGTACAATCTCACCAATGGACCCCAAAAGCTAAAATGAAAAAGGAACTTGTATAAACTGAACCAATGATCTATGTTAAAGAAAGCTAAAGGTGATATCAAAAGGAGCCTCATGTATCAATGTTGCATAGTTTTTTTAGTTGCTTCTGCCACCTACAAGAACCAATCAGCAAACTGCCATATTCTGTTGATATTTATCCTTACATTGTGCTCATTAACATATTTAAAAGCTTGTAAAATGTTTATGTGGGCCTGGGAAGAAAGTTGTCTTAAGGAAGTGTAGAAAAGTATTAACAAATCCCTGATGTTCATTTGAGTTTTGAATATTAGACTCTATTTTATGTAGTGTAAACTGTGTATATATTAAAATAAGGCAGCTGATTGTGAGAGGAAATGTTTGAAACAAAGAAAGATCTTAGAACAAGAGGCAGTAGATCAAGAAAATACATTCCAAAATGGTAAAATAATGTTTGTTGAATATGGAGAATGTTCCCATTTAAAGAACACGGGGAAAAAAAAGGTAATATTTTTCTTGAACTACAATATATTCCCATCTTAGAGAAAGAAAACTATTCAGAAAAATAATTAAGAAATTAATTTTATTAGCATAAAATCACATATTTTATCTGAAAAAGTTTTAAAAATTGCAAAATCAACCACCTAAAAAAACATGTAACCATGTTAAACAAGATATCAACATCAGTTCAGCCACTCTATTTTGGTTCATCATCATGAGTCTGTCAAAAAAAGACATTTAAAAATGTTTTTTGAGCAGTAATTTCAGTGGAAGATAAGAATATGCCACATTTGACAACATATTTATGCAATAAATACATGGAGTATGGCATCAGCATAAGTATTAACTGAGCAAAGACATCAGCTAAAGCAAAGAAGAGTTTAGAATTACATCAATTGCTGGCAGTGCAACATTGTATAAATCAAGATAACAAGTTGTCACAATATGTTTAAGAACGTTAAGTACTAACAAATTGTACTCCAGCATAACTGACTGCAAACATAGTTTTAGTAAACATATAAAATGATTAAGCGTCAACCAGAGAGTCATATTGAAATAGTTTGAATTCATTTAATAGTAATTAAAAATTGGTGATAAAAAAGTTTAATTTCAGCTTTTTTATTTAATATTCTAACCTATATCGAATCATTGAGATTTAGAATGCATCCCAATCCGAGTCTTTTATTCCATTCCTATAATTTGCACACCCAATCAAAGAACTTTTATGAGAGGCAAAAAAAAACACGCAAAGTCTTTGCTTTTCTTGAGCAAACAGAGCTTATTTATGTGGTGAACTGTCCCTCTTTGGGCTGAAAAAAATGTTGCAATGTTTTTTTTTTTTAACCTTAACAAGCACAAGCATGTAGACCCATGCCTGACTTGCTCTAGAAACCAAAGTGATTACGGTGTTAAGAATGTACAAAAAAAATATGCTAAAAGGAAGTCTTGAAATGTGAATTTTTCTAGAAGTCCTGAATTCATTTCTTCAGGTTTTCCTGTTTCATAAAAGCAATGAGCACAACACAAGGATTGTAGAAAGAAAAAGAAAAAAGCCTAGGAAGTGGATGGTGACCATCATTACTCTCTTTAAGAGCCACATCTTCTTTTCTCTTCTTCAGAAGAAAGTCTTATGGTTTGAGAGAATGCCTGAAATAAGTGCTGTAGTCCTACTTAAGCTTCCTCTATAATGAATCATGCTTAAAATATATTTATCTAATAAAGCTCCACCACTGGACCAAAGTCCAGCAATCATTCTTTTCACTTTACATTGCAACACATATTTAAAAATGATATATCAACGTTATCAAATCACGAAGCAGAGCAGTTGCAGCTTTTCAAAAACTTGTTAATCAAAAATAATATTTATTTAGATATTAAAACCTATCTTTTTACAAATAACCTATTCATTATATAAAACTGAACAGATCATTTTACACAAGATCTAGTGCTGTCAGTGCCACCATAACAAAACGTTATTTTAAAATCAGTTTAAATTAGTCCTGCTGCAGTGTAACATTAATGTGTTTACCTAAGGAGAGTCTGAAAAGAACTATAGCACATTACAAATCGCTCTGGTTGGAATAATGTCCCTCGCTGTGCGTTTGTAATCATTTGGATTGTAATATAGCCAGAGACTCAACAACTTAAACACGTGAACCCTCTTTTCTTCCTTCGTGAAACATACCTCAAAACGCTCCCACCATCCTTGTTAAACTGTCGCTGCAATTCTGGAGAGAAGATATCGCCAACTTTTTCACCCTCCAAGTCTAAACTTTCTTCTAGAAAGCGCTCGTTCCGTGTTTGGAGTAGAGGCGCGCGGTTCTCCCCGCCTACCTGCGCCATGCCGCGGTGACGCTACTCACGCCCTGTCACTCAAGCGCTCTAGAACGAACTTCTTTCTTTCAATCACATGATAACGTCACAGGATAGAGCTCGTTTCTGTTTTAACTTCAAATAGGAAACAATTTTTATTTTCAGTCTCGACAAACAGACAGATTTGTTTTACAGGTTCCTGTTATTCCCGAGTTGTCCACATGATGTCGCACGTAGTTCACAATAAAAGCAAGGGTGCGCTAAAAGTTTGTTTTAAAAATATTGTATTTTTGTTACTTCATAGTTCTCATGTGTCATTACATACATATCTGAAATCTCATATTATGTTTTGTGGGAAAAAAACAGCTTTATCTTAATGATGGTGGATGGCATTAGGTAAAGGAAACCCCAAATATACATATGTCCAGACACTTCGAATTTGAGCAAATGACAGAAATCAGTTGACAAGGTAAGATTTTTGGGGATTTTTTTTTAAAGGTGCTTTTTTTATTACCCTGACAGCCTTTTATTTTCTTCTTTTTTGTGTTCCTGCTACGCCTCTGTTGTCCACAGGATGTCGCACCCAAATCAAAATAACAGCAGAATGCACCTCTACGCACCAAATCATGCGTTCCAATCCGAATACTTACACTACACCCTTAAAGGGTGTAATTTTCAGAATACTCATTTTCAGAAGAAGAAAAAAATATATATGCTTTTAGTAAGATGAGTGTGCACAATCTGGGTTCCACTAAAACATCATGTGACAGAAGTAGTTGAGATTATGTCATTACATACAGAATTTAACTCCTTCTAATAATAGATATACCACTCTCTATATTGCCATCCTTTATTTCTGAACTTTTTCTTTAAAAATTAGTCTAATTAGAGAAAGAGCACACTGTTTTGGATTGAAGAGAAAATCTCTTCTGCCGGCACGAAATGGACAGTGGGTAATATCACTCGATTCAGCATCTATCAATCTGCACTTCAGAATCTACGCATCCCTCGGATTCTTGTGTTATGTACTCTACAGTTTGGGACACACTAATTCTCATTTCACACCCGTAAAAGTTGTTAACAAAAAATATAAATAATAAAGATTATTTGTTTTTTACCATAATTGATTGTGGGGGGTACATGACTGTCATTTTAAATGTTTCTTAACAATTAGAGAATTTATGGAAATGAGTTATATATTTAATAAAGACATTGTGGTGTTTTACCAAGTGTTTGACCAAGTACACACAGCTTTATTGAGATTTTGTAGTAGTAGTTTTATACGTGTAAACTGCTGTTGTATCAATGAGGGCAATAAACCCTCACAATGTAGAAAAACCTATTAAAACCACTCCTCTAAGTTTGAGATCTCAGTTTTGTACAAAGGGAAAAATTATAAGATAAAAACGATATTTTTGTTAAAGATAAAACTTTATTACAGTGTTGCCACCTATTTTCAATAATTAAAAAAATAATAATTGAAAAGTTAATCGTCAGGAGTGACTTACTTTTTAAAGCTAAAAGTATTTTAAAATAATTTTGCTTTTCAACTCATAAAATTTTACCTGTATGCCGAATTTTTTATTTTAACTAAACAAATTCTAGCCATACAATATCATTTTTATTACCTTAAGAGTCAATTAATCAATCAATAAATCAATTTTTGTATAATATATTTAGCAGTTTCTTTCAAAGCAGCTTCCTTGCGTGTATCAGGTATGGTAAATAGGAACCATAGGATCCATTGACGAACAGCTCACCAGACAGCACCTGAAAAACAAAAACAAAAAGGAAACAAAAAGGAAACAAACATATGAACAGTGGTTAGAACAATGTAACACAGACAACAATCAGGTGATCAGCTTCAGCTGCAGGATTATTTATATCCCTATATCATATTTGTGATTCATATTATTATATTGAATCAAATTGTTTTTTCAACAATTTGTATGTTTATAGCTCTCAGATATCATATCCATTTGTACAAACAGCAGGAGCCAATTATTCGAATACTAGATTAAATAGACTTGTTTTTAATTTAGTTTTGAACTCTGTGAGTGTAGCTGAGCTATGACAACATCCAGGAGTTTGTTTCAGAGCTTTGGGGCTCTATATAAGAACGCTCTTCCCCCTCTGGTGGATTTACTAACCTTCTGAATAATCAGTAGTCCTGCTTCTTGTGATCGGAGAGAGCGAGCTGGAATATATCATGATAGGAGACTGCTCAGGTAGGCCGGAGCCAAGCCATTCAGTGCCTTAAAGGCAAGGAGCAGCATCTTATAGTCAATGCAATATTTTACA
Source organism: Danionella dracula (assembly GCA_900490495.1). Taxonomy (NCBI): domain Eukaryota; kingdom Metazoa; phylum Chordata; class Actinopteri; order Cypriniformes; family Danionidae; genus Danionella; species Danionella dracula. Next base: position 3,001,677 of record UELW01000578.1, read on the forward strand.
GGAAGCCAATGAAGAGACCACTGAACTGGTGTAATGTGATCATATTTCTTTGTTCTTGTGAGAACTCTAGCTGCTACATTCTTGACTACCTCTAATTTTTGTAGCGCGGCGGCTAAGCAACCGGCTAACAGAGCGATACAATAATCCGTTCTGGAGGTCATGAAAGCATGAATTAATTTTTCTGCATCTACAATAGACAGGATGTTCCGTACTTTAGCAATGTTCCTGAGAGGAATGAAAGCTGTCTTAGTGACATATGGTTGTTAAACGTCAGTTCACTATCTAGAATAACGCCAAGATTTTAACTGTAGTGAAAAATTAATAGTGTCACCCCCAGCTCCATATTTAGAACTGAGAGATTCTGTAATTGCTTTTTAGAACCAATAAGTGATATTTATTTTTTTAGCATGCGGAAATTTTCATTCATCCAATCATTGATATCAGCGACACATTCTGAGATTTTATTTTTTAGGTTTTGCTGAGATATAGAGCTGGGTGTCATCTGCATAGTAATGCAAACTAACCCGATGTCTCCTAATAATTTTGCCAAGGGGCAGCATGTAGATTGAGAATAGGATTGGTCCCAGAACAGATCCTTGAGGAAGAGAGATATTCTCTTGATCCCATTCAAGTAACAGATTTTAACCAGCGCAGTCTCTGTGCTGTGATGTGCTCTGAATTCAGATTGAAGATCTTCATAAAACTTGCTCTTCTGTAAGCAAGAGCCGAGCTGTGCTATAACAACTTTCTCTAATATTTTTGATCAGAACGGAAGGGTAGAGATTGGCATATAGTTGGATAACTCAGTAGGATTCATGCGCGTTGTCTTGATGAGTGGTTTAATTACTGCATTTTTAGCTGTTTTGGAAAGTAACCTAGTGGTTGAGATGAGTTTATAATATTCAGAAACAGTTCTTGAGCTGTTTTTAAGAATTCTTTTAGTAATTTTGTTGGTACAGGATCGAGAGAGCATGCCGTTGATTAAGATACCGTGAATCATGTGCAGCTAGTCCTTCGTTCACTTAATTGATGTACTTGCGCCTTCTTTAGAGCATCTATCTGTATAAGATTAATGTCTTTGCTCAAATATACCTTTTGCTTGCTTTTCCATTAGAGGCCTGTGGGATTATATACACATGAGCAAATAAACAAACTCAAAAATGGTAGATGCATCCTGTGAGCCATCATTTGACCGTGGCCTCTTACATGAACTGAGAGATTTTTCTAATATGAAACCATATGAAGATGGGGACCTGAGATTCTCTATTGAGAGATTCTCATTTGAGAGATTCTCTATTGACCATTAGGACTCAGCTAAAGTTGACACAAGGTTTGTATAACAGCTCCTGCTGTTGTCATCGTGACACTGTGACAAGAGATTTTCTGAACCACACAGCAAATACTCTCATCTAAGCACAAAGTGTACTTGTATGCACTTCCACTGAGAGGGGTTTCATGAAATCTAGGGATTGTTGTAAAACCTAAGTCAATATGTTTTTTTCTGTCTTCACTTAGAAACAGAAAGGTCGAGAAAACTATTTTGAATATCAAAGATAGTGTGGGGTAAGTCCAAAGGTTGTCTAAACTAATGTTATTTTATTCTGATCATTTCTAAATGAAAACAGCAAAAGTTAGGGTATTTGAAACAACAACAAAAAAAAACTGGTGATATAAAGGCACAATTTACAGAAAAAGAAATTAGGCCTTCGGAGAAAAGTTCACGGTCCCTACAGTCAAACAGTTTCCCTTGCAGGCCGTCTTTGTACAAAAGCACATGAGCTTTAAATTTAGGTGTTAGCATATTATTTGGAATGTATGGGATATACACCTTATGGATAACTATTGCTATTCTCCTAAAGCTACAGAAGCCCATCCCCCTTTTGAACAAATTTCATAGGAGTTGAGATAATTATATCCACATAGAAAATATCACTTGGCTCACTAATGGACTGTACTCACAGCTTTTGCTTGGCCCAAGTCCCGCAATAAATAACAGCACATGTGCATACCAGACGAAATCCACAGATGGACCATGTCTTACCCAAGTCTCAGCCAAGCTAATTACTTGGACCTAGCTTGGGCTTGATAAAGATGGCAAAATTCAACCTTAAAAAAGACATTTCAATGCCAGAAATTACACAGAGAGTCCACAACTGACAACAACATCAGCCAAAATAGGCGCCATGTCGGGGCCACATCGGATTCAACTTGTACTGTCGCGGTCACACTTTGAAATAAATTCGATTGACTTGATTGGGCTTACATGTAAAGGTGTGAAAGCTGACGTTCCAACCTATGCTGTAAGTTTGGAATACCACTCTGATGAAAATTCAGCTGAATTTATCTTTGACCTGAGAAAACACATCATGTGATACGACTACACCGCACCGGAGCGGTGAGAGGACGAGTTTACTTGGAATCTAATTGTAAGTTAAAAAATTTAGGGCTTAGTGTTGATGTGAAATGCATTAGAATTAAACCTGCATATATATTTACTTGAGAATAAATCACCACATCTTGTAACTCATGCACTAACACCCTGAACCAATTATGCTAAAAACTACAAGCACAATTTCTGCTTTATACTCAAATTGCAATTCTAAAACACATTTTGTTCACAACACTTCAAACAAATCTCTGCATTTAGAACAATTTTCATGACAAAAATATCTTGTTTTCTCCAGGAACACATTACCATTCATATTCTAAAGTTAAGTTGTCCTACTATGCACACTGACTCATCACAATGGTAAACACCTGACACACAGTTTTACAATCTCCCTTCATATTCCCCACTCCTAAATCCAATTGAGGAATTTTTTTCTGCCTGGAGATGGAAAGTGTATGACTGAAATCCTCAAACTCGTATACTCCTTCTCCAAGCTATGGAAGACGCATGTAGAGATTTAGCAGTTGATGCTTTTCATGGCTGGATTCGCCATGCTAGGTGATATTTCCCTGCTGCTTAGCTGCGGAAAACATTGCTTGTCATATGAATGAGGTGCTGTGGCCAGACTGAAACAGAAGACAGGATACAGCATAGTTTTCTTTTCTTTAAGTAGTTGTATACGGTAAATCCTTCTGTTTTGTATGCAGACCACTGTGCAGTATGTGGAACTTTGTGTTGGTTGGGATGTACACTGTGTACATTGTTTTTGTGGGAAAAATAAAATATATTCATTACCATGTATTTGTGTGTTCTGAGTATAAAAACAATGTTCTCAAATATTGTACATCACAACACACTTATGTATATACTGTCTAAGGCCTATACGAGCAGATATATGTATATAGGCCTAAATCATTTAGATGAATGGAGAAGTGTGTTTTTCATTGAGCATGTCAGTGTTCAACTGGTTCTTATAAATGTATATTGATATGATGGTTTGTGTGTCATTTGAAAAAAAAAACACCATTTTGAGAAAAAATAACATCATTTTGAATGTGAAGTTTAATTTTACAGGAGAATCGAGAAGTTTTGTCTATTGTGTGTGTAGAGTTCTGAGACTTTAAGGCATCCTTTCAGAAAATGTGTGTTAAACAACCGAGAAAAACTGTAACGTGGACCCTATTCATCCATTCAGCATCCTTTTAAAATGAGCACAGCGAGATCAGGATGATTTGGGTAATAGTTTATATGAAATGTAAAATGTGTTGAACAATGATTCAGGAAACCATTTTAAATGCATTGTGACTACTATTTATGTACACATGAATACATAAAAGTCTAAATCCTCGGTAGAGTTGCAGCGTGTAGAGGATTTTTGTTTCCTGCACCATTTTCTCGATCTGCCCCGCCTACGATCTATACTCGGCAGGCATTGGCAAAGCAAGCGGCCCACTTTTACCAATAGGGAGAATGGAGGTCAGCCTGCTGGTGACGCTCTTCTGACGCCGATCTTAAAAACAACCATAGAGCTGCAGCGAGCCACACCGCCAGCCGCGTGAGCCCGTCGGAGGGGGCTGTCGGGGTGCTGATGTCACCCTCGGCCCCGCCTCACAGGCACGTGGACCTGAGCATGGTCCATTCACTCCTGGTGTCAGGCATGTTTTTCAACGCTTTCAACAACAACAGCCTTTCTTTTGTAGCCAGCTAGATAAGACATTTTTGGTAATTTTTTTAAATAAAAAAACAATGTAGTAATTATTATTATTATGTTTGCTCTTTCTGAATATCAAACCTGACCAGGATGTATAAAATATTTGCTAAATGCAGGAGTAGCTTTCTAGTTCTAGTTTAGGATGACGTAAAGTTCACTTTTATGCATTCACTTTGTTTGTTTTAGTAAGTTGAAGACTTGAGATGCATTACAATCATTTTGTTGTGCATAACATTGAACAAAATGACATGAGTCGAAGAAAACTAACTACAGCTAACTACGTATCACGTTTTGTTATTATTTGTAAACAGTCATGCAGGATGTTTTAAATCGTGCTTTATGTTTTAGAGAGCATATTTTATATACGCCTGTATGATTTTGTTCCGCCCACCACACGCTCTAGCTCTTATGCGTTACAACAACATGCGCGCTGCAACGTGACAACTGAAGAACGTGATTCAGGCTCCCTTGGTACTGGCCAATCAGCGAAGGCTTCATCCTGAATGGGCGGGGAAAGGACCAATGGGATTGGCAGATTGGGGTGAGCCCAGCCAATAGAATCCAGCAAAGCAAAATCTCCTGTGGACAGATTGGAAAGCACGTGTACCCGTGTGTGTCCAGAGTCATGAGGAAACTCAAGCATCTATCACACAATAGCAACGCGGTCTCTGTCGACTCCAGTCGAAAAAACGGCGTTATTATTTTCTAGTGACTTCTTAACCGAAAGAACGTGCTGCTACAGTACAAGTTCGCTTTGTATCTTAACCGAAGAATACGTCTTCTTGTACAAGCGATATCGCAACAGTGAGATCCAAAAGGTAAGGCCAGCTTCTATGTGGAGGTTATCTGTGGCGTGTTTCTAGTCGTCAGTCTCCATTTTAAACTACAAATATCCTTTGAAACTTAGTTTTACACGGTTAGCACTCTAAATACGTTAACTTAAGCTTATTGTGTATGCATATTGTATGTAAAACTAAATATTGTTCCAACACTGCTTGTATACGTGTCTGACTTTGAGTTGGAATTGTAGGTTTGCAACGAAAAGACGCCTACACCATGTTTTGCATTCTTTTACTGTGAAAGTGTTTTGTTTTCATACTAACTAGTAGGGTTATTGATAACTAATCTTAAAGTGACAACATCCACACAAGTCATAAATTGGTTTTCTGCCTTTAATGGTTTGTGATAGCAAGTCGTTTTCTATTAATAGTAAGCAATTTGAACCGTTTTAGTGCTGAACTGGAATTTTTAAAGAGTTTATTTTCAAAGCTAAAATGTACGGAAAATGAGATACACATCGTGTAATCTTTACGTACTGGTGCTTAAAGCTTCATCATCCCAAACGTGGACTGGTTATGAAAAGGTTATTTAAGCGAACCACCTTGTAATTGTGTGTGTGTGTGTGTGTTTTTGTAAAATATTGCTGCGTAGTTCTCTGTTTGTCTCAGTAATGGAATTGCTCTTGCTGCGATGTTGAAACAAAATGGATACTGTACGCGGACATGATTGGTCTAGAAATAGAACAGCTCACAGGTTTTGTTTCACACATATTTTGTTACTGGGTCATTTGAATTTATTGAATTCCGTTATAATCATGCTTAAACACTTCAACAAGCAAACATGTCATGCACATGTGTTGTATTGTGTTATTATTTTAGTTGATTTTAGTCAAAAATTGAAAGTAGAGAGTAACATCTTTTTGTTGGTGTTTCAAAATTCAGATCGTTTCTGTAAAAAAACCAAGTCAGATTTCAGGAAATTTGCTTAGTAAAAAAGTGGTTTGTTGGACAGACACTGGCACACCCACAACACTACCTGTTACCCGGGGGGGGGGGGGGGGGGGGGGGGGGTGATGTTCTGTATTATTGTTGGTGCCTAAAGGACTTGAGGTCTAATCTTCACCACAGTTTATTCCATTCTTGAAAATATAAAAACAATTCAGGTCAAAACTGGCATAGGATGTTGTGTCTGCACAAGCTGATAAAATATAGTCTTTTATTATAATTCTGAGGAATTTAAAATTAATACAGTTTAGTGTCAATTCTTGAGTCTGATTTGGCTTTTGGGGATCTAACGGTCTCTGTATGTTCTTGCAGCAGTTAGGCCCCACCCACCTGATGGCACAATTAAAAAAGAAAAGCGATCCAAACAGCAACAGTGTTTACTCTAATCTAAAAAATACTAAAACGAGATATGAGGGGATAAGCCTATGGACCTCTCCAATAAAATTGTTCTTCTCATATCATGTTATGCGAAAGCGTAGGTCAAAGATGAATGAAAACTTCACATCAGAGCGCAATCTGAAATGGTTGAACTGCATAACCTTAACCTTTTGGTTTTGTATTGTCTCGTTCAATCCCATTTACATTTATTAAAGTGCTCCTGCCAATTAGACACTATAAGCAAATGTGTGCTAAACATTTAATCTCACATAACCGTTGTTATAGTCAAAACTAGCTAAATAAACAAAAAGCAAGCTATTATATACTGTAAAGCGGGGCAGTTTTAGCATTGAGGTCAATGGTCATTTTCTTACTTATGAAACTTTAGGATCTATTTACAGCAACAAGTATCAAATCGGTATTGGTTGATGTTGAAGTAAAAAAGAAGATGAGACCTTGCTAGAAAAGCAGAATGACAGATGTTGTGTGCTGAATGACTGAATCGCAGATGTTTATTTCCTGCAGTGGCTTGCAAGGCAATAGTGGTGTGCCGGGCAATAGTCTGTTGAATGGAGACTAAATCTCATCCTCTGTGCGTCTGCCTGTATTAGTGTGTGGAGTAGGAAGGCATTTGTTGAAACAGATGAAATCTGTAGTTTTTGTTGTCACCTCCAAAAATTGTATTTTAAAGTTTACCAGCTTTTCGGTTAATAAGTAATGTTTTAATATGTCTCCAAACATGTACACCAATTTCCCAGTCTTTTACTTTTATTTACCTTGAATACTTGCACTTACATTATAAAATCAAATCTAGCTGATGTTTTTAGCTCAGGACCAGTTTATTGATTACAAGAAATTGACTGTTAATAGCTGTGATGAGAACTGAGGTTCCAGACAGCAGGCATCTGTTCAGATTAAAGAGTTCTTGGTGCAAAGGGACCTTAAGAGAGATGCGTGTTTCTTGAGTTTGTTGTGCATGAGGCAGAGGCACATCTAACAGACAAAGCCCACTCACAAATTGCAACTTGAATGGAAGCAAGAAGCTACAATGGGCTTTCTTGTAGTGTTCCATGGGTCCATTTAGTGGAATGAGCTACTTCATCTTTTTTTCCAATCCTTCATCCCAGCGCGTTGCCTTCTGCATCGTTACTCACTCTAGAGGGAATGTAAGTTTGTTGTTGTTCAGTGGAACAGATGACGCATGTTTGATGATTAGCTGCATCAGTTTTCCATCGTGTACTTACCAGTTTTTTTGTGCCCTTAATTTTTTTCCTGTGTAAGCACACCCATTGTGGAATGAATGTGATCTTCATAATGGTTGACCGGATTGTATTTGATTTGTATTGCATTTGTATCTTGACATAATGAATGTTTTTTTTTCACCACCAAAATAACCCTACAAGAAATGTAGGCATAGAATGGCATAAATGAGTGTCCATTGTTGTTTCCAGTATCGTGTTCCTTCTAAAGTGCCCCAATTTATGATTTTACCCTTCAATTTTCCGATGGATGTTGATTTCCATTTTGTTGTCTGTTCATGTTTACAAGGATTCTTTTCTAAAAGTAATCTAAATAGCCACCTTTTAAGAGGTGGGACTGAACAGAAATTAGTGGATCGGTCATTTTACGCTTTCAATACAAAATAGGAAGCAGCTCACTCAACTGCAGTTCACCTTCTAAGAAATTGAGGCAGACTGCAGGTTCTCACTTAAGTCAATGATAAAATGTCCAACTTTAAAGCTAAAATCCTTATTTACGCCCTTGGCTCCCCATTAGGTTTTTATGCATATTGCTTACATTGATAGTGATGGCATATATCTAGCTAAAGCACTATTTTATTAGTAGTATTTATTTGTAAATAAATTCCAATTGACCAAATGACATCTTTTGCCAATTTCTGATTCTCTGTAAGTGATGCTTTGTCAACAAAGAAGTGGCTGATTTTTCAAGCTCCGAATCTTATTTGTTTTATGCCAAGACATACAACTGACATCACTCTTACTACGTCCATGTTATAATACAGTCAGTGGTCCACTAGTGATTCACTGCTAAGAGACAAACCGCTGACCATACCAGCTCAAGCCTCTAACTCTCTTTGGAGAGAAAAAAACTAATGATGTGACTAACGCTACATTTGCAGTGAATGCACCACAACCTGCCCACCAGCAAAGGTGGTAAATTTAGTTTAACATGAGGTGCATACACAGGTTAGCATTCGATGACTGGTATCTCTACTTTTTGAAGAGACTATATAGTTGTTGAATTGGTCATTGTGATGCACATTTAAATACAACGTATTAGTGATAAAAAATTGTTTAGTGAAGAGGGTGTGGTTCCAATTGTTAAATGTTCCACAAGCCACTGTGTTTTGCCCATGGTGTTCTTGTTCTAATCTAGGTGTGTGCTAAACGGTTTATTCTGATCAAAGAAGTGTTCACTCCAAGAATAACCTTAATCTGTCAAACCTGCTAAGTTTGAGTGAACTATAAATAGTTAGGAGTATTTTTTGATGTTTTCATTCTAATGCTGCATAGTTTTACATTATGACATATTAGGGATTTTAGTAGCCTTTATTGCTCTCTACATGTAGTTTACCAGGTTGTTAAAGTTCTGCAGAGTAGCGATTATTTGAATCTCATGCTCAGTCACTTCCTTTCCTTACTTAAAGACTCTATTTGTAGTAAATGCTACTTTATACTTTCACTTTGGTAATTGTGTACGTCTAAACTTAGTTGTTGCAAAAATGGCATCAGATCATTATGGGGAAACAAACTATCCCAGAAAGACCACACAACTATGTGAGATTAACGTGGTTCTCTGTGACTACAAGGGTGGTGCAATTGGGTACTTGGTGTCTTTATTTTTGGTTTTAATTGAATTCAATTAGATATGACAAATATTGCATGTTCAGTTAGGGTCTGTGATAAAAAATGGATTTAGAAGCGTCTGGCTAATTCAATGTTTGTTTGTTTTGGAACTAATAAAACACATTTAATTGATTTAATGAAAGATTTGAGGTATTTCAACACAGAGAAAAATCCTAGTTTCAAAGCACAGCCGAAAGTGAATTTTGTAATCAAAACTTAATTAGTTTTTACAAAAAACTGACTTTTCACTGTCAATACATTTTTGCAGCTTTTTCAGATGGAAATGTGAATATTTAATATATAATTCATATTGTACAATTGCATCTGCCAGAGAATAATTTTGGCATGCTTGATGCTTGTTATGTTTGTTGGTGAGTCAGAGGCTTCTTGACTTAATTGCTGTTGTCTCAAAGATAAAATTATTTATTGTTGGAAACTACCGAAATGCTTACAAGTTTTTGAAGATGAGGATCGCTTGTGTTGATGTTTAAACCAAGAGTCTTGGTTGCCAAGGAGATGAGAGAAGTCCCTTGTTGTGGCACATCAGTAACATGAAAAGCACTCTTTCTTTTCACAAGGCTTTTATTTTAGCTGATTTTAATTTTAGGCATTACCAATATAGTAACCCTAATAATAATGATGATTATTTTCATACAAGTGTGTTAAACATTTGATTGAGGTTTGTGTCTTGCTTTTTCTTCTGCCAGGTGCACCCAGAGAACTAGCCAGGCTGAGGTTGAAGAGAAAAGGACTGACTGGTCAGACTCTGACTAGGATCTGCAATACCAATTGCCTGTTTTTGTTCTACACGTTCTCTTGGTGTCGCACTCCAACTGGGTCTGTGACTGCAGCCAAGTCCATTTCATAACAGCCAGTCCCTCTGTTTTTTCACTGGCAAGCTGAACATTATTATTTTTTTTGCAAATCAGAGTTTCACAGTTCTGAAGCTCGATTTGAGGGCAAACCTCTTCCAACTCTGAAGACCGACGGCAAAACACAATGATTCTTGGTTTTGGTTCAAATCTGTGAAAACCGTTTACATCAAAATGATTTCCCACTGTAGTTCAGGAAGTCCAACTTAGCAAAGTTTCAATCTCTGTGTAATCTCTTGTCAGGTGAAAACAATCACCTTGGCAACAGCTGAATTTTACAGTATTATTATGAGTGATGACAACTCAGACTCCGGCCCCAGCAATGATGGAGATGGAGGAGCCGGAGGGGTGGAGACAAGTGGAGGGCTTGGTACTAGAGCCTGTGTTATGACCGCAGGCTCTCCCTCAAATTCAGGCAATAGTGGGTCAGGATCATCTCCAGGAGTGCTTTCTGATCCCAAAAGCTCCCCGGCTGGCAACCGAGGGACACACTCTGATGATACAGATGGACAATCGAGTGGAAATGACTTTGGAGAGAGGGAAAGTGAAGCAATGGAGAGGGAGAGTGGGTCCAGAGGGAGACAGTCGAACAGGAGTTACCAGAGTTCCTCCAGCCAGAATGGGAAAGACTCTGCCATGTGTATGGAGACCACAGAGAGCAACAAGAGGTAAGACTATATTCCTTAAATTAGTTTCTGATTTTGGCTTTATTTGTGCAGAAAAGTGATTGCCTATCAGCTCCACGCTACTTGTTGTTTTCAAACCAATTTCAGTCACCAGAGGGAACTAATGTGTGTAGTTAGGCATCAAGTTGCTGCAGTTTTAGAAAGGTTGTGTGAATCATTTCCTCAGTGCTATGTACAAGTATTTTTAGCTTATTAATTTAAAGGTGAATACATTGATCAATAAATGTATCACATATGTACAATAATGTTAAAGCAATATTACTGAAAATAGTTGTTGATTGTGGCGAACAGTAAGACCTTTTAATCAAGGCATAAATACATTTGTTTATAATGCTGCAATTATTCACTTTTATAACCTTTCGTCAAGATTAAAATTAAGGTAACTTGAAAACAAGAACTTGTTTTGCACATGTATACTGACACGCACTAGAAACAAGCTCCTTGAATTAACTATAATTAATTAATTATACTAGAATACACACATACACTTCTGAAATTAGAAAATTTGATAAAAGTATTGTTTTGATATCGCATTATGCTGATAAACTTCTCACCATGACCTGTTTGAGTCACCAAAAGACCATAACTGTACGTAGGGAAACATGTATCTACGCCAGTTGTATTTGAACATGAAACCTGATGTATGCAATGTTTGTGTAAAACCATTGATACGCTAGGCTACTGGAATCAGTATTTTGCTGTATTTTCCAAATACATGTAGTGTTAAGCATGTGAAAAATGTAAAGTAGTAAGTACATTTAATTTACCAAGGTCATACTCTGCTATGGAATGATGAGTGTTTTTTTGCTCCCATCAGCTCCAACTCGCACAGCCCCTCACCCCCCAGCAGCTCTCTGGCTTACAGTCTGCTGAGTGCCAGCTCAGAGCAGGACCCGCCATCCACCAGCGGCTGCAGCAGTGACCAGTCTGCTCGTGTCCAGACTCAGAAAGAGCTGATGAGAGCCCTGAATGAGCTGAAAATTCGTCTGCCTCCAGAGAGGAAGATGAAGGGGCGCTCTAGCACACTTAATGCCCTCAAATATGCCCTCAGCTGTGTCCGGCAAGTCAGAGGTGAGTAGAATGTCATTTGTAGATCAGGGAGTTAGACAAATTGAGGGATTTGGCTATGAGATTCAGAATAGTAGGTGGATTGTAAGTACATTTGTACGTTTAGTCTTAGTTACTTTGGAGGATGTAATCTAACACTACTACTGTCCATAAAACAAAAGTACAGCAATACCAAACTTTGACATTCTTTTTTTTTGGTTCAAACATTTCATTTGTCATTAAAATACAGAACCATTGTGCTCATCGAGTGGGAAAGTAATGAAGCACCCACATTTAAAGAAATAAATGATTATATATGGTGATTATAACATAATAAAGTTTACTGATATTTATGTCAACTTAAAATTGTCTACATTTTTTTATTTATTTCTAAAAAAATGTATTCTCTTGTTGTGTTGCAGCAAATCAGGAGTATTATCACCAGTGGAATGTGGAGGAGTGTCATGGCTGTAGTCTGGATCTCTCCACCTTCACCGGTGAAGAACTGGACAACATCACCTCAGAATACACTCTGAAAAACACAGTATGTGAATATATTTCCTATTCTAATTTTTATTTTGAAATTTTCATTAAGCCTGGATTTACCAAAGGGTGGGACTGCCTTTCTTTATGGTGCAAGTTATTTTTCACACTTCAATTTAAAAAAAAATTTAATGATTGTTTTATTCTTTTTTTTTTTGTTTGCCTTGTTAAAAAAACCTCTCTGTTTCAACCTTACCCCATCTTGGTCCAGAAAAATTAAAAGACTGCTTACCACTGCTTTTCACTTAGTTTATTTATTTATTTTAACATGACGTTGCTAGTCACAATGTCATTTATGTAGAAAATTCTTAACAAACATGTTTCTGCCCTCGGTCAATAGAAAAGAGAAAATTAGTTTTTTTAATTGTCTTAAACAAAACACCTCTCTCTCTCTCTCTCTTTCCTCTGGTGCAGGACACGTTCTCCATGGCGGTGTCGTTCCTCTCTGGGAAAGTTGTATACATCTCTCCGCATGGTTCATCTCTTCTGCGCAGCAAGCCTGAGAAGCTGCATGGAGTCTTGTTTTCAGAGCTGCTGGCTCCTCAAGATGTGAGCACCTTCTACAGCAACACAGCTCCCTGCAGACTACCAACGTGGGCTTCCTGCATCGGCTCTGGTAGGGTTATGCATTTTGAGTGTGACGAATGCTAAACTAGCAACTATTTTAATAAAATCTAAATGAATGATTCTGTGTATCATTTCATGGTGCTTGATGCTACCACCTAGTGGTCATCTTCACACATGGCCTTTTACAAGCGTTCTACAATTTATTTATGAATCTCTGTGTATTGTTGTGTATCCTTTAAATAATATAAAAAAATAGAAGTGCTTGCTTTGCCCCATATTAAGTAAGGTTGATGGGAAAAAGATTACTCCATGCATTGTGACATGGCGCTGGCTCTTTCTGAATAGATTATTAAATGTTAAGCATTGATAATTTAAATGTGTTTATGCACTTACTCTGTGGTTGAGAACCAGATATTAAATTTAAGTTCAGTGTAATTTTGTTCAAGTTGTTTTTTACTTTTTTTTAATAAACACAATTATTTTTAGCATGTTTTAAGTTGTAACAGTTAAATAGCAATGAAGCTATTCTTACCATAAGTAGATGGTAATGCCACATATAGATAAAAAAAAATAAAGTAATTGCCAATGTTGATAAACACCACCCAGTGATTCGTCGATAATAGATTAATTAAATTGTGACAGTAATAATTATAATCGTATTGAATTGCGAAGTACCTAGCGACTTCCAGCTTTTTCGAAAAGTCTAAAATGGAAAAAAAAAATCTAATTTTTCACCATAGGAAAGTGCAGGTTTAGTCATACTTGCCTGGAAAAAAAAACTTAGTGGATTTAATTGCTTGGTGTACATTGAGTTTTTTGGACTAGCAGATTACATTGGGTGACTAGCGGAAGATCTCCTTTCGAAAGTGACTAGTGTTTATATTTGACGAAAGTCTGGACTTACACCTTTTTTTTGTGACCGCTGGCAGGCGTTAAAGTTCTTTGAAGGTTCTTAAAAAGTTTTGAATTTTGGCTGAATGTGACCAAAATATAAATATATATATGAAAAATGCTCACACTGCATTTTTCTTTCTCTTTAGTTTCTCCACCAGTGGAATGCACACCAGAGAAGTCTATTTTTTGTCGTATTAGCGGAGACGTGTCATCCAGGGGTGATGTCAAGTACTACCCGTTCCGACTGACGCCCTACCTGCTCACACTTCGAGACTCCGACATCGCATACCCACAGCCTTGCTGCCTTCTCATCGCTGAGAGAGTGCACTCTGGATATGAGGGTAATTCTCTTTTTTTTTTTTTTTGTTACTTCCACCTCCTTTTTCTCAACATTTTCTGAGAATAGAAAGAATGTGAGAATTTACTCATTCTTTCTCCATCTCTCTTCCAGCCCCTCGTATACCTCTAGATAAGAGGATATTCACCACCAGCCACACCCCCAGCTGTCTCTTTCAAGAGGTGGATGAACGGGCAGTTCCCCTTTTGGGATACCTGCCCCAGGACCTGGTTGGAACACCAGTGCTTCTCTCCATCCATCCAGAGGACAGGCCCATTATGGTGGCCATCCATAAGAAGAGTGAGTCCTAGTCCATCAATCCTGTTACCTAAGAGTTGTACTTTGTAATACTCACTTTTCATTTTTTCTTTCAGTTCTTCAGTTTGCTGGACAACCTTTTGAGCACTCTCCCCTGAGGATGTGTGCACGGAATGGAGAATACCTGACGATAGATACCTCTTGGTCCTCATTCATCAACCCTTGGAGTAGAAAAGTGGCATTCATTGTGGGACGGCATAAAGTCAGAACGTAAGCATTATATTTGAATAATACAATAAACATTTTTTTTTATTTGTTTTTCCTTTTCTTGTGTTGAACATTGTTTCAGCAGTATTTTAAAAAACCTCAGTCCATGAAACACATGTATTTGAATGTGCTGCTCTTAATCCAATTTGAAAACACAGCAAAAGTTTTTGGAATTTTAAAGTATAATATTGTAGAACTTGCTTAACTTAATGCTTTACATTAAAACACAAAGAAATGTTATCTTTTTATACCTGGTTAATTTTGTCCGCAATGACTAAACAAATCCAGAATGCCTTTTTTTCCTGAATAATAATAAAGCTAAATTTAGTTTTAATGCTATTTTTTTAATTCAACCAGTGAATCATGCCCTCCTCACAGGGTTAAAATCATTGTCACATGACATGCATGTTATCAGTGTGCATTTTCAATCACACACAGAAAAACACATGCTGTTTCATGTGCAAAAACAGACTGATTTGATTTTGCATCACCTTGCTGTTTGAAGGACCAATTCACTCAAAGTGCAGTGACCCAGGTCGTTCAAGCTGCCACTCTGACATTCTCTTTTCTAACAGTGTTCTTTAATATGGGATGGAAGCAGGGCATTAGGTTCATTTTTTTTATAAATATATAATTTTTCAACATTTTGATACAAACTCCATGTACCTGCTATTCAGTTGATTTTTAGAGGCAAACCAGAGTAAGACCTCATTTTCTGTTTTGCTATATACTCACCCATGTACCTCTTGTATCTGTGTCCAGCTCTCCCCTGAACGAGGATGTGTTCACTCTGCCGAGAGATCTGGAGGAGCGCACAGTAACACCGGACGTGGCTCAGCTGAGTGAGCAGATCCACCGGCTCCTGGTTCAGCCAGTGCACAGCGGCAGCTCACAGGGCTATGGGAGCCCAGCGAGTCATGGCTCCCATGAGCACCAGCCCAGCGCAGCCTCCTCATCTGACAGCAGTGGTCCAGGACCAGAGATTCCCTCTCAGATTCACAAACCAGTGAGTCCTCAGACACACAGCTCTACAAAAAGCTGCAAGGCTGCTTGTATAAAACCTGATTATTTTTGCCAGATTAGAATCAATAGTTCGCTAGTAAAATATTCAGTGTTGACATGAACGGACCTGCTCATCGGTGTCTCCAAGACACAAGTAAAATATTGTGCCTCTAATCTTCACTTAGGCAGATTGAGATTGAATGACGCAGTCAGAATGAAATACTTGAACTTGAAAAACTTGAACGAATATTATCTACATTACATACTTTAATTGTGTAAATATAATAGCAATCAAATACTCAATGTCACGGTGAAAGATTTTCAAGAGAACACCAACACTTTAAGAAAGCATGTTAATCCCCCAGGACTTTTGGAGAAGAGGAAAATATAAACAGCACTGAAAAATAAATAAAACTCTAAATGAACTCCAACCATTTACCTATACTGAAACAAAAGAAAAACTGAAATGTTTTTAAAAAAAAATCTGTATTTAGTCCAACTATTCAAAAGTTTATTAGAAGTCTTTTAATAAGAAACTGGAATAAATGAATAAGCATATGCATAAATATGAACATCTTATAGTGAATAATCTTAGAATAATGTAGCTAAGTTTGTTCTCGTAACAGTCAATATCCCCAAATGTTTAATGAATGATTACATTTTCCATTTCCAATAATATTTTCAATTTTGTTAAACAGATGACCTTCCAGCAAATCTGCAAAGATGTTCATATGGTGAAAACCAGCGGACAGCAGGTCTTCATCGAGTCCCGCAACAGACCTCCTCTTAAAAAACATTCCGCCGGTATGAAGCGTGTTAATTTGATATGAAAAAAAAGCCACATTTACTTTCTCATTTTAACCCTTGGATAATTTTCTATCTTTCAGGAGCAATGCAAGTGGGAGAAGTAGGAGAACCATGTGGAAGCATGGGTAACACTGTGGCCCCAGCCTCAAAGTGCTCTGCCCCATCAATGATCCTTCAAAAGGAGCCTCCGACCACCTACTCATACCAGCAAATTAACTGCTTGGATAGCATCATAAGGTTTGTTCTGTTAATTGTCTGCATTGTTTTTGGAAAAATCTCCCTGTTGCAAGGATATTAAAATGAGGCCCTTGTTTCATCAGGTATCTGGAGAGCTGTAACGTTCCAAACACAGTGAAAAGGAAGTGTGCCTCCTCTTCTTGTACGGCTTCTTCTACATCTGATGAAGATAAGCAGCAGGAAGTTCCAGGCAACGCTAAAGGTGGATGTCACTGAAGCTAACGCAGTACAGTGCTAACCATAAACGTGTCAGAGAAGGTTTACATTGCAGAGCAGATTATTTTGATGTTATTTTAGTAGCACTTTAAGGCTACTGTTAATGTCTTGTTGATGTCATCTGGAAGGACAGCAAATAAAAGGCTTTTCATTGTTTTAAATAGGAACGGCGATATACAAATGCAATGAAAAGCTTGCCTGTGTTTGCTTGCCATGTTTTGGAGATGATGAAGCCTCAACCAGAACAGTGTTAGAAAGATGTGCTATGTGCTAACAGGTCCGTCCGTGTCTCTGGTGGGAGAGAGCGCTTTATTACCTCCGTTGGCCATGCATAGTAAAGCAGAGAGTGTCGCCTCAGTCACCTCCCAGTGCAGTTTCAGCAGCACCATCGTCCATGTTGGGGATAAGAAACCGCCTGAGTCAGGTCCGAAAACGCTCATGTGAACGGAACAAGAACACCTAACCCATCTCTTTTCATCCCAAATATCTGTCGATACTTTAGGTTGTTTGGCTTATTTCTCTTTTGCTTGTTTTTCTTTTATTGTAGATATCGTAATGGAGGACGCACCTCCAACGCCTAATGCTGTCACTCCCCCAGTCATTCAAGCTCCTCCCACAGTCATCCCTTCTCTGCCACCCAGCCCTGCTCCAACTGGTCGAAGAGGAGGAGCTCTGGGAGGGTCAGGTGGAGAAATATTGGGACTCACTAAAGAGGTCCTGTCTGCCCACACACAGAAGGAAGAGCAGAACTTTATGTGTCGCTTCAGAGACTTGAGCAAGCTGCGAGTGTTCGATCCAACCTCGGCTGTGCGCAGACGACCAGCGGGACCATTATCGAGAGGTGAGGAATGGCAGTTGTTGCATTCTTTTTCAAGAAGTATGTGATCAGAACTTCTATCATTATTTTAGGTACAAAAAATCATTATTGTAGTAGTGCAATGTAAATATTTTAGATGTTTATCTTAGTTTAGTTTTTTGTGTGTTTTTCTGTTCTTTGAAAGCAGCTTTTTGATGTCGTATAGGGTGAATTTGTAGAACATTGTCTTTGGATCTATATAAAGAATTAAAGTATTGTTTTAGGATTTGCACTAGTGTTTTCAAGGTTGAAGAATTGCTTGATAAACTAAGAAACTGTTTAAAAAACGTCCGGTTCAAATATTTTCCTTTCATGAAGAAAAATCCAAAATGTGTATGTGGGGCTGAAGTCGGGTAGAAAGTTTATCAGTAGTGTTCATGGTTAAATCTGATTCATCAAAAAGTGAAAATACAGTAATGGTTTCACTAATTTAATCATATGCAGATATACCCTATAAACCCATTTTATATTTGCAAAGGTTCAAATTCTCTTCTTTGAAATGGTCCGATAATTTTAGTGAAGTTCCTTGAACTATATTCTGAAGGATCATGACAGAAAATTACCATCCCCAAAACACCTGGCCCTCACCATATCATTAGCTGCCTGGCAATTAAGCAGACCAAACTGTTTGTTCGATGACTAAAACAGCTCTCTTCACCGGACCTGGAGACTCCTCGCCTAAGTTGGCTCTTCCTTACTCGCCAAAACTGTTTGCGATGCTAGGCAATTAAGTGTGATATGAACTCGTAAAATGGTTGTTTTAGTTCTTCTCAGGAAACAACCTTACTAATAGATTTAAAAAATTTTGATGAACAAGATCTCTAAATTTAGATGTTGAGTTCCATCTAAATGTACCCTTTTGGTTATCCATGACTTAAGGTAACAGTTATTTCATTGTCTTGTACACCTTGAATCAGTATGAAAATCTTCAAGTAGTTGTTCCTAGTTCACAAATATAAAAGGCAGTGGTACACGCTCTGGACAGGCCTTCGGTTTATCATAACAGTAGATTATTTGAATTCTTGTCTGGTTAGTTGTTGTACATAGTCTAGATTCACCTGACATGTTTTCTTTAAGCTCAAACAGCAAGCTAAACTTGACCACTGTCTTCCCTGAACCATTACAGGTGTGCGCTGTTCCCGAGATTACCCACTAGCAGGAAGCAGTGGACGCAGACGTGGCCGAGGAGGTAAAAGACTGAAGCATCAAGAGTCCTCAGAGCAGACGGGCTCTCGTAGTCCTTCTGGTCCATTCAGAGGACTTCTTCCTGGAGATCGACCTCTGGAAAGACCCATAAATTCCTCCATACCCATGGCACCTGCAGCCAGCTCCTCTTCTTGGCCCACCTCTGGGTCACAAGCTAGTGTTCCCTCAGTCCCATACCCTCCTGGAGTTCTGCCTTTGTATCCAGTTTACCCGCCGATGACTCATCCGCTTACGGACCCCAACATGCAGGCAGGACTGCGCTTCCCCCTGCAGAACTCTCAAATGGTGCCACCTATGGTTCCACCAATGATGGCTTTGGTTTTGCCCAACTACATGTTTCCTCAGCCCAATATGGGCATGGGCATTGCTCAACCTTTCTACAGCCCAAATACGACATTTCCCTTCCCTGCCGCAAACACTGTCTGTCCCGCTCCTTGTCAAGTTTCAACGCCCCTTCCACGTGCCATCTCTCGCTCCAGCACCCCTCAATCCTACAGCCAAAGAGAGGCAGGTGCAGAGAGAGACGGAGCAGAGTCTCCTCTTTTCCAGTCCAGATGTTCCTCACCATTAAATCTGCTGCAGCTAGAGGAGTCACCCTGCAACCGCTTTGAGGGAGCGTCAGGACAGCAGACCACACCTCCTATGGTGGGACAGGGAGGTGGTGCTGGAGGGCAGGCTGCTTCAAACCAGAGAGTTTCAGCGGCGGATTCAAAAGAGAATGAAAATGTGAGTATCTTTTTTTTTTTTTTTTTGTAGAGAAGTATTACAACCACATTGGTTAGAATTTTGTCCTACAGAATTTTGGCAACAAGTCTATCTATTGATTGCAGGCTTTGGGTTTGTTTAAGTTTAATTTAAATGACAGCTGAAGGTTAAATGCAATGTATTTTTGCAGGAAGTTTTTGTGTCTTTAAGCACATGGATGTATTTATTGAAAGAGGAGACAAGATCACAATTTCAAGTGAAGAAGAGTTAAGACTCTTTGAGTAAATGGGTAAAGTGTGTGACAAAGAAATGCTTTTTTTTTTTTTTTACTTGGCCACTAAGCTATAGCCATTAAGACTGGATACCTCCATCTTCGATTGTACAGGGGAGATCAGATACAATTTCTCTCAAAACACTTAAAGCACAGACTTGATTTGTTCTGCTCCATCCTAATCACTTGGAAACCTTCTTGCCTTTCAGGAGTCTATCTCCTCTGAAAATCATCGTATTAGCCATTACAAAAATTCCAATCATACCTCATTCTTAAAAACAAAATACTGCTTTGTCTGTGTGCGTATAATAGTTAAGCAACATTTTAGAGAAGGGTTAATCTGGAGACTCTTCTACATTTGATGCTGAAGCTTCTGTCACCACAGGAAACATGCATGTTGAAACTGAATTAAGATGAATAATTAGATCTTTTTTTCACAGGCATAAGGCTATCTAGCTATATTGGAGAAATGAATTATTAGAAAGCTGTGAGAGGCACAGCTTCAATCTGCGACTGCGTTTTCCCTTACTCTCAGCAGCTAAGCGCAGTATGTGGGTCATTTAGTGCTTACTGCTGACAATAACATGTTTGTAAAGCCTATATATACAAGGTCACTTGCTTAGAATATGTGAATACCTCTGACATCAATGAGCTCTTCAAGTGCGTCCATCTGAGGGATCTGTGCACATTAGGAATTATCATTAACCCCACATCTCGCTCATAGTTTATATGCAGCCGTACTTACCTTAGGTTTACAGGTTTGAGGGGGTTAGGGATAGATAAGAGTGACCGACAACTATGTTCCCACGCAATGTATGCTGCAGATTTACATATTCAAAGTTTAATAAAAGGGCAAGCTACAGACTTAAACTTAAATCTGATCTGAAGGGCATTTTATTGGTCAGGGAGACATGCTAAGACTGGGAGTACAAGAATATGGTCTGATGTCGATAGCAAGAATTTTATTAAGAGAAGAAACATTGAGTTGGATCTTATGACAAAATGCAGTGAGTCTTAAAACAATTGCAGATGACTAGTGCAGATTTATTAGTTGGACACAAAATTATGTTGCATTTCAAAGTGTTAAAACTATATTTTCTTTGGAAAAGCAATTATTTTAATGTTAGTTGGAACTCTTATATATGTTGCCTGCAGAAGAGTGATCATTTACATTTATACGGCAAATGATAATAAACTTCCAAAACACATAACGGCTGCAAATATATTAAGCACGTCTGAAGAATGCTGGAATTGCACTTTTAAAAACATTTTGACAAAATAAAATCCACCAAACTAAATGTTTGCCGAGAAGGATATCATCTGGCCTGCTTATTGCGCTCACAAACACAATAACATTTGCACCTATCCTGTCCGAACCAAACATTTTTACCCTGAATATTATGATGATTCATCTAAAACATCAAAACTGTAAATTCTAGGTTGCTAAACTGCATTTGCAAACAACTGTGTTGTAATGTTTTCATTTAGGACAAAAAAAACACCAAAATATATTTGAGTTATTTAAAAATTAAGAAATATGAATGCCAATTTTTAAAACTAGTTGGGTAGTAATTCAAAAGGAGGAAATTTGACCTCAACAAACCACTGAAATTGCCAGACCTCTACTTAAATCCATCTACAACTACTTTTAACAACTTTTAATGTTTTTTTTTTTTTTTTTTGAGCTAGCCCCAAGTTGCCAATCGACAAAATGCATTGACTTCACAAGGAGCACATAGTTTTTCATTTATTTTGATTAACCTTTTATTTGGTTTGGCATTTACTGGATTTTTATGATCCATGGGTTGCAGTTAAGCTAGGGACAGCCTTGTGCTTTTTTCACATTCTTTCCCTACAACGCAGGTGCCCTTAAGCTTGTTACTTAACCACTTAATACCATTCAGTGAGCATGGCCAATGACTGCCCACTGTGATCATGGAGTTTGTGCATTAAGCTAAATGAAGGCAAAAACACGCACTTCACTAAGTAGTTGAGCACTCATCTTGAGTTTGGCTGCCAGATCTGACTCTCATCTTATTACTGACTTAACTATTTTTCTCTTTCCAACAGTCTTAGTGCTCTTGATTATTTGTTAATGGTTTTGTGACCTGATTTGTCTTTTGCAGGGTGAAGCAAATGAGTCCAATCAGGATGCCATGTCTACCTCCAGCGATCTGTTAGACCTGCTGTTACAGGAGGACTCGCGCTCAGGCACTGGTTCAGCCGCCTCAGGCTCCGGATCTTCCGGAACCGGATCCTCAGGGTCCGGCTCCGGCTCCTCCGGATCAGGCTCCAATGGCTGCAGCTCTTCAGGAAGTGGAACTAGTGAGTTTTTTTTTTTTTTTTTTGTGCAGTGAAAATCTCTGATGCTTGACCAAATGATGTTTGAGTCAATACGACCAGGGCTAATTATGAAGACATAAAGCAAAGTCACTACAGGATAGTGGAGACCAGGGGACTCAAACTCAATTACTGGAGGTCCGCAGTCCTGCACAATTTTGCTCCGAACTTAATTGAACACACCTGATTCCATTGACAAAGTTTGTTTGAGTTGTCTCCTGAAAAAGGGTTGGAACAAAAACCTGCAGGTGCTGCGGCCCTCACGGAATTGAGTGTGAGACCCCTAGTGTAGACATTCAAAAGCAGGATCCAAAAGCTTGTTTATAACGCTGATCTTTACAGTGTTAACTCAAACACAGTTTTTACAACAGAAACTCTTCATATTTTTTCCTAACAGGAAGTAGTCAGAGCAGCCACACAAGCAAGTACTTCGGCAGTGTGGACTCTTCTGAGAACAGCCATTCCCGCAAGCAGACAGCAGGGGGTGATGGAGAGGCACAGTTCATCAAATGTGTTCTGCAGGACCCCATCTGGCTCCTCATGGCCAACACGGACGAGAAGACCATGATGACCTACCAGCTGCCAATCCGGTTAGTTTCTACACCATACGCTGTTTAGCGCTGGTATAAGAATAAAGAGCATGATCTCTAAATCTAATTATTGTTAATTAATAAAAAAAATTCATTTAATTTGAGGGTGAACAAATGTAGAAATTTAATGTATAAAAATGTTTTTTTTATATAATTAATATTTTCATATTTCAATAGATCAATAAAAACATTGACAATTATTAAAAAGCTTCCCCCGCCCCCTAAAGTTATCAGATGGATTCCTTTACATTGGAAACACCATATACATTTACACTACACCAAACCAAGATTGTTTAAGTCTAGCAATCTAAAATGTTCCTTAACATTTTTCTTCTTTTAACTTATTATTTAAAATGTGTGTTTACAACAGAGACCGAGATTCTGTGTTGAAAGAGGACCGTGCTGCTCTGAGGGCCATGCAGAAACAGCAGCCGCGCTTCACCGAGGAGCAGAAGAGCGAACTGAGTCAGGTTCACCCCTGGATCCGGACAGGTCGTCTTCCTCGTGCCATCAATATTTCAGTGAGTCTCCCGGGATGAGAACATGTAAAAAAAAGCCCTGCTCTGATGCCTTCATTCACTCACTGTGTGTCTTTCAGGCTTGCATGGGCTGCAAATCCCCTCCATCCGCCCCCTCCACAGCCCCCTTCGACGTGGAGATCCATGAGATGGAGTTCTGCAGTGTGTTGGCAGTAACAGAAGAGAAACAAAGCCAAGCACACAAGGCCATAGAGAAAAGTGAGACTGATGGAGAATTGAGGATGGAGTCCTCCAAAGAGCACCTTTTTGAGACTAATGGAACTCTTTTGACCTCACAAATCAATGATCAAGAAATGATGATGGAACAGGAAATTACCTCACAGGTTGAGGAGGAAATGGGTGCCTCGCTTGCGCAGATGACTCACTAAAGACTCAGACAAGAGTGGGTGTGGATATCTGTGCTTAAATGGTCCTTTTGTATTTATTTTATTAAACGAAAGATGGTTAGCCAGCGTGGCTGACGGATGAATGTAGAACAGAACTTTTGAAGACTGTGATGTCACTATTTTGGGGTATTTTGAATCATTCAAAGAGTTTATCTGTTGGTCAGAAAAATGAGTGGAGGGGTTGAATTCTTTCATCCCCCTCTCGATTTGACCTGAAGGTTTAAGTGGTTCAGTTTCAGTAACTGTGGGTTAATGAGAAATGGCTTCTTCACAGATAGGACCACAGTTGAAGCGCTGACTATTTTTCCATTGACAAGGTCTACATTTAAACACCGGTTAAGGTTGATCCTTGCTTTAACGTCAATGATCAACAAAAAAATTGGCTATGTTCCCCAAAACGTCTTGTTTTACTAAAACTCTTCAGCGATTAGCTGCAAAGTTAATGCAACAAACATATGCACCTAATTATGTCCTTCAAGCTTATTCGAAAACTAACTTTTTATTCAATAAGACACCAACTGAAAGAAAGTCATGCAGGCTTTTTTTTGCATTTTATTAGCAACAACAACAGTTTTCCTTACAGAATAGGCTTGTATCTGTTCCACAGTCCCAAACTTTAATATGGCAGACCAAATGGTCAGAAACTTTCCAAATAATTTTGACTTGTTTTAGATGGCTAAAATATCTCCTTCTCTCGTGTTGATTAAAAGCACATTTTATTTGTCCTCAATACTGCATAGCCTTCAATTTACTTTATAACATTGCACTAAATGACAAACACTATCGCGAACACTAAAATGATGTTCAGTTTTTTTTTTGATTAATCAAAAACTGTTTTCGTTCATATTTAATGTACACTTACACCGGTTTTGCCTTTAATTTAATAGTTAAAGTCAAGCTTTGAAACCAAAAGGTTGTTGTTGAAAACAACATTTTAAGACGTGTTTCATGTTCATTCATTTAAAATTGGATTTTGTATGTGAATGGTGCACAAACTGTTTTGGATGGTTACAATTAAAGTTTAAACAGCTACACAATTTAAGTGGCTTTTTAATTGTAAAAAAAAGTATCCCGTTTATGTATTTAAAAAAACTTTTAACTTCAATAAACCATGACATTTTTCTACAAATTTGGTAATATAATGAAAAAACAAATAAAAATATCTAGGTGGAAGTGTCTACCTATACATATTGAAATCCTGGATTCAACAATAATGCATAATAAAAATAGACTGTAAAATATAAAAACACAAGTGGATGTTAAGTGAATTGCAGCCTGCAAACTACATCTAACATTTGTATTGCTGCATAATGTGTGATAAAACAGTATATTTACTGCGCTTTATACTTTCTCTAACAACATGTAAACCATGTTGCCATTTTACAGATTAATGACAAGTGTATTCTAGAGTGAAGAGTTTGCAATTTAAACATCAAGGTATTATAAAAGTAACATTCCTAAGATATTTCATTAATAATACTGTGCTGCACTATACCCTCTAAAAGATACCCATGACCTCACTAAGGTCAAAGAGTGTTTAAGAGAGTATGTCTTGTGTCTTATAGTAGTGTCTTATGTTAATACAAACCATCTTTAATCTATAAATAACCTTAATCAACTTTATCCTGGCTAATTCGTAAAGAAATAGGTAATGAGCAATGTTTTAAAAAGAGTTTTTTTTTACTCCTTTTAAACAACAGCTCTGGTGCCAGAGTTGTATGCTCACTAGAGCAGACAAGTTAAGAGGACCTTAATTAGTGTGATCAGGTGTGTGCCATGAAGGTAGAAATGAAAATGTTGTTAAGATGGCATTAAATTAATCTGACAAGAAAGGAAACTATGTCATTGCATAGTTTAGACTGATCCTGTCTGTGAAGGGGCCTTTATTTTCTCATGGTGATGAAATTGATTATGCGTGTCCTCCATTTTTAACAGTTTGCTGCCTTTGAGAAGGATTCTCACCTAATGCTTTTTTGACTTTTTCCAAATTTGATTATCTAACGTTTTTACATGGGTAAAAATTTTGTTTGACCAAATTTACTTTTAAAGATGGATTCTGTATATTTTTATACAAGGTTGATGTACAAAATGTTCATTGTGAAAACTTCTATGATATGATTGCTGTAAAAAGCTTGGCTGGTCCTCAGCGAGAGGTACGGGTCTGTTACAGTTCAACTCTGGGTAGATTTGGACATCACTAAAGTAACCATGGCAGCCATGAATTTTATAAAAAGCAACTGCTTGTACAGTACCACTTAGAGAAGGGACGCTTCAGAGGACACGAGCGAAAAATGAGCCAAAGAGATGATGAAAGCTTACAGGAAGAGCTCAGCCAAACCGTTTAAAGCACGCACAGATGTTGATCTCTTGTTTTGAAGAGTGTTAATAAGATACTATGGAAGTTAATGTGCAATATTCGTACATACATTTTACAAAAAAAGAGGTTATTGGTGTTGATATTTGGCTGATTTGTTCCTCAAAGCAAGGCTAGATCATTGGGACACATTTTTCTCTTCATCACGTGCTATATTTTGACTTCACGTTGTTCTGGAACAGTTTGTAAGTATTTTGTGCATTTCTTTATATATGAAAAAGAATAAAAATTATTGAATTTATGCTGAGTGAATTCATTCTTGGAATATAGGTGTAATGAACATAGCGTAGAAGATTGAATGGAACATTGTGTGTTTTGGAGAAGGGCAGAGAATTAAAAATAAGCACTTTTTGGATCCAAACTATAGGGTTTTGCTGGACAAGAATGCTCCTCGAGCTATGAAAACATTGAGGTTTTTCCAGGCACAAACAAAAGTCTGTTATCCACGGCAAGTGTGATGAACGCACACAACGTTGACTCTTTTGCTGTGTTAAATGAGTTTGAAAAGAGATGTCTGCTATAAAGAGACTTAATGAGAGGTTAGTGCGAGGTTGGAAAGTTTGGCTTTACTTAAACATTGCCTCAATAGAAAAAAACTGTTTCTGAAGAGAGTTGTATTACATTTTTTTTCTGCACAACATTTTTTTATTGTGCATTTTTAAGGAAAAGACCTCATTGTGGTTAGATTGTGTGTTTACTGGGTTTTTCATTGAGAGAGTGAGCAGAGGCTTTGGGGATACACACTGGAACTGTTTTGTGCCTTTCATTCCTCCTGCGGTGCCTCTCCCCATCCTGTCCACCACTCGCTCTCTCTATATGCCCTTCTGAGTCAAGCATGAGGGCTGTCGTGTTCCTCTGCCATCTGGTGCTTCTGCTCCTGGGCTTATCACGAGTACAGGGACAAAGTCAGACCAACTTTTCCAGGTAAGTGTGTGATTGTGTTTGAGTGAAAGCAAGCATTCTGCATCGGGTTAGCCCTCGAGGTCCTCTGATGCTGCAGGTTGAAGCTCAATCTTCCACTGTGGAGTTTTGTTTCTGCGC
The DNA here is from genome assembly GCA_900490495.1 of Danionella dracula. NCBI lineage: Eukaryota > Metazoa > Chordata > Actinopteri > Cypriniformes > Danionidae > Danionella > Danionella dracula. The sequence goes on from UELW01000578.1 coordinate 3,028,847, forward strand.
TGGAAAGTGTCGGTCAGAGTTGGTGGTTTATTTTTGGGGATAGGCAACTCTTTTTCAGTTTAAGGAACTCTTTGAGTGTACTCTAGAGGGAAAATAAGGATTTTAGATGGGATTTTGTCTGATGACTTCTTTACAAAAATTTTAAACAAGGTGTGGTTAGATATCCCTCAGTTTTTACACAGTTTTAAATACAAAGCAGGTATTGACCAGAAAGAACATAAGAGTTGATTGATTTATGCTCAGGTTCAAACATTACACAAACTTGTAACTGTTGTAAGTTTAAAAACATTCTGAATTCAATATATTCTTCGTAAAGGATAACTTGTGAACAAACTGAGACCTGTTTAAAAAATAAAAATGTTACATTTAATAAATATTGAAAATGGGGAGATGCATATACAAGCTTTTCTTCCTTCCATTTGAATTTATCCCATACAGGGATGTCAGTGTCAACAGCAACTAATTTATAAAGTTAAAGTTTTTCACATTTATTTAGCATTATATAAAACTGCTGTGATTATGTATAAAACTAAGAACAATCTGGGTGGAATTCAAAAACAGTTTTGAGTAATAGATGAGAAATTTTCTAAAAGTTCATACTATACACACCAAAAAGACCCTGAATTTTATAAGTAATGTGGAATTTTGGAACAAGTTAAGAAAGGATCGACCATGCAAACAGAGTAAATTGTGAAAAAATAGATAAAATGTGTAAGTCCGTCCATAATAATCTATGTTGCATGGTTTGAAGGAAAATGTAGTAACACCAGCTATTAGTCTGATGTAGATTTTTTTTCCATTCACTATTTTTTTTTTAATTGTGAAAAATAACATTGTTTTTATTACAGCATGCTTTTCCATACATGCCTAAAACTTTTACACAGTACTGTATATTTTAGAGAGAATCCCACCAAACAAGTAACCTTAAATATACATTCATATTAAGTCTATATGATGTCTTTTGGTTCCTAACTAGTAAAATTGATGTCCTATTCACGTTGACTGCTCAGAGGGAAGGCAGTGATGTAAGCTGGATGTGGAGTGAAAACAACGAAAAGGGGATAGAAGTAAATAAGTACATACTTCTTCCTATTCCGGTCCTGTTTGGGACGAACATGCAGTGCTCCATTGATTGACTATACAACATGTTACGTTTTGTAAAAAATTTTATATAAAATTTTCAATTATAACCTACAGGTTCTATCTCACTTCAGTTTTCTATATTTAATTAAAATTAAATACATATTATGTTTTATATTTGACATGTTTGGAATAAATAAACAAACAAATGTGTAATGTTTTTAGCTATTATTTAAGCTCGATCGCTCAATGTGTTCATTTTACAGTTGTTTGATGCTGGTTAATGCAACTCACTTTAGCCGAGTGATTTAACACGACAGCGACTGAAAGTAGCTTAAAACAGAAAATAAACATTAGATCCAGTAGCGCATTCCTTATCAGTTCAATCTTTGCGCAACCTTAAGAAATCATAACCAGAATAAGCTCTCATCATCTGCTGATGCTTCTATGTAAAGTAGAAAGAGTGAATGTACTTTTTATTTGAACTCTATTTTAAGTGGTCTGAACAGTTAAATTTGAATTGTAGAAACTAGAATTGATTGTTCTTTTTATTGCACAAAAAGTGTGTAGATTGTTGATAACTCAAGTTTTCTATGAGAAAAATATCTATTACCAAATGAGATATATGTCTTAAATGGGCTCAAATCTTTTGGTAACATATGTTGTCTGTGTACCAGCTGTGTAGATCTTTAGATGCTCTAGATGTCAACAGTAGGAGTTAATACAAAACAAATACAATCAGTCAAAAAAGCTTAATGTCAAATAAAGACTTTTAGAATAAAAGTACAGAGATAACATTTAAATCTACATTCTATTTCTATAGCTTTCATTGTAATTAGTAAGCTCGTTTCTCTAAACAGAAAACTAATTTTAGCTGAAAAGTTTGCATTTAGGTTTTTTAGCTCACTTTATATGGTCAACAAAACTTTCAGATCTTTTCTATTGAGTATTTATTATGTAATGCCTGCGCGGAGTAAAGTCTTTATGACATGAGCCACAAAAGCTACCATATAACTTTTTTGTCATAATAACGATGAAATTGGCACATTGTGTAACCAGCCAATAAAAAGAGTCATGTGTTGACTGTTGCGATAACTTTGATCTGAGCTGAAAGCACAGCTCATGTGTGCTGCACGTGTCTAAAGACTGTAGCTCTTTCACCAAATAAGCATGGATTTCCCACTTGTTTGTCTATGTAAATGCTCTCCAGCATTCACAAATAATCAGCCATGTTGAATTTTTGGGCTTTTATTTTTGTGCCTATACGAAAAAAGTGATCTCTGTGAGATGCTAAGAAATATCATTTTTTGTGACTGTGGTTTTGCTGTTGCTTGTCTTGTGACAACATGGCAGATTATGAAACTAGACAAACATAGGATTGGGATCCATAAATTCAGCTAAAATAGCAAACGAGGGCTTTGCAGAATATACAGAGCATACTATGTGAAATGATTTGCTTTGCATGCTCATTAGTGTAAAGTAATGTGCTGCCTGTGTTGTTTTCTTTTCAAATTTACCAACTTAATTCTTTTGCTGTGATTATTTCACTTTGATTAAGTGTTCAACCTCAAATCTGTTGTAGTAGAGATCCAACAAACCAGGTTTATTAAAATTAACCGGCTCAAAATTTGAATTCTTATTCACACACAAAAAAACAATAGTTTCCAAATAAACACATTCTCCTTTGTGTTGACTCGCAAACAAACTAATAACCAATTTCAAAAACAAAAGCTGTTGCTGAATACAAAGATGTTTATCTTTAGAGCAAATTACAACTACGAGGCAACAATGGCAGTTGTTTCACACGGAATCACCTTTGTGCTGTACATTCTTTTTTTAAAAGAGTTTTTATCTTATTTTAAGAGGTTCTTTCACAGCTAGAACATGTGAAATAACATATATTTGCCATGTTTGTGTTGCACATCTGTCACAAATGCGGATGTATCCAAAACAGCAGAGAATATAGTCAAGTTATCTTTTACAAAGCAGGTTATGTTTGTTTGAAAAATACTGAGGTTGCTTGTTTATATTTGTTTAAAATTTCTCTCGATGTGAGTTCGTTTTAATAACCAAACAGAACAAAGAGCAATGGAACAAGCCAGCAAGTAGCAAGGGATGTTTGGCTTTGTTCCCTCGCATCATTTTATGTTCCAGATGCATTTTACTAGTTTTTTTCAGAAGGATCTGGTAGCAGAAAAGCAACATCTGATGAACACGAGCAGTCAAGCAAACTAAGCATCACAGCACACAGTCATATCAACATGCATAGAGGAGAATGTGTGGTCCATATTAGTTATTTTTTAAAACCGACATCCAACAGTCATTTCTGCCGAAGTTCAAATATTTGAACTTCCATTGCCATCAAAAAACTAAACTTCATTATCTGCTTTATTACATTATCTTCCCCACAGAGCCCACAATATCCACTCTGCTTTCTCTACATGGTTTCTCTGCATTGCCTCTTCCCGTTGACTTAACATGTAAAATCATGCAAATCATCTGTAACTGGTCCACTCTGCCTTTTGACCCTTTTGTGTTAACTTGTACTCAGGAAAATGTGAAAGGACCCAGTCAGACATCAAGTGACAACTCCACAGCACAATTTTATTAAGCTCTCGCTCTGATAATGACAAACAAAATAAAAAAAAAGTGCTTCAGGTCACATCTTCTTCCTCCACACTCTCTCGCACACCGATGGCAAGTGCCAAAAAGGGCAAAGTTTAAAAAAGAAAAGATATTTTTTTACCCATGAGAAACAAAAATAGCTGTATTACAGCTGTAAACAACAATAGCTGTATAGCAAAAAATGCACATCAGGTCAAGTCCTCTGTTTCCTTCACACTCTAAATCAACAATACAACATCAAGACTTAACATTAATGAAGATACCTGAGATGAAAGAAATTACACATTAATAATGAATATAGCGGAGCTCAGCAGATGCCTATCGCAAGTGATAAAAAGAAAGAGGGAACTCGCCATTTTTGGGTAATTCTATTACTAATTTATTATATTGTTCTATTGCTAATTTATTATACAATCATTTCTGTACCTGTTACGCAATCAAGCATTGTTCTCTGTGCTATCACACAGAGTCATCAAGAATTGGTAAATGTGGGGAACGTCTCTAGGCGAATGTTAGAAAACCTCCTTTTTATTTATTTTTCTGCTGTGAATGTACGCTGTGAGAAACCACACAGGATGCACTCACTTGGTTGCTGAAAATATCTGGCAAAGTTTTATTACATTTACATTTATGCATTTAAAAAGCGATTTTGTCCAAAGCGACTATCGCGGAGCTTTGAACTTTCGCATTGCAAAACCCACAACATTTGTTCAGCTTACTCAACACAGATTCGAGTCTGCTTTCTCTCATTGACATGTAAACCACTTGCCCATTACTCAACCTTTGTTCGTGATGGGAATGTATGTTAAACTGAGCAAGTTGTTTTGAAATTAAGAGCGGATCAGATTGTTAAATTAACACTGCTTGTGTGAACCTTGGTGTTATATGTGTCTTGTGATGACAGTCAGAGTTAATTTTACTCCAGCTATAAATGTATCTTCCAAGGTAAAAATAAAAGGCAGCATTCAAATGAATCCACTTCATAAAGTATTACTAATTAAATACTGTTAACTTTGCTACAGAAAAGGACAGTTATTTCCAAAACAAAGCAAACAGATCTTACATTTGTTCTTCAGACCCATTTTCCTGTGTGGTGGACATCTGCTCACTGACTCTGGGTTTGTAGCCAGTGAGAGCTTTCCCTCTCATTACAAACCAAACTCCAAATGTACCTGGTACATCACAGTAAGTCCATGGCCTTCAGTTTGTTATACTATTAATTCTAAGCCTGCTTACATTACAACATGGGGACTCTTTTCCCTGAGTGTAGGTTCCAGACGGCCATGTTGTGATGCTCCAATTCAGGATATTTGACCTGGAGGCAGACCCCACCTGCCGGTATGACTATGTGGATGTCTATAATGGACACTCTTACACAGTACAGAAATTAGGTCGCTTCTGCGGAACATTCAGACCTGGGGCGCTGATATCCACATCCAACACCATGATGGTGGAGATGGGGTCTGACAGCAGCACAGGAGGAAGAGGTTTCCTGGCTTATTTCAGTGGTGGTAAACCACATGGTGATGGTAGGTGATGAGAACATTTATGGCTAGTGAATTGGTCCCACTAATAAGATGAGGCAATTTTAGCATTATATGACCTGACTTTTTATTGTTGTTGTTTTTGTTTTATTGGCTTTAATTAATTCAACAAACACTATTCTAAAGTCAAACCTTACAGTAGCTAATCTGGATGATGCCACATCAGTCCCTGTTTCCCACCAGGTAAAGAGCCTCCACAACAGAAGCATAAAATGCCCTTGTCTATTCTTAACAACAAAATTAATGTACTTGTTACTTAATGGAATGACTTTCTGCCATGTCCTAGTTATTTTGTTCCCTTCCTGAATCCATCTTGTGTCCTGAAATATTTTTTTAATGGGGTTTAAGTAGAAGCACTCCTCCAGTCAGTCGCTGGTGCCATCTATGGATAGCAGAGTGAATTCAGAGACTGAAGTCATTGGGTTCAGAGTAGTCACTTGGTTCAAGTGACAGAACAGTATGGTCTGGTCAGGTCACTAGGGGAACAGTTTAAAAGAAAAATGCAGAATTCTGACAGAATAAATATAGCAAGAGAAAAATAAAGCTATAATGATATTAAGGAAAATGATTTCTGGACACAAGTACAGAATACCTTACAGATAATAAAACCAAAATTCGAAAGATTCAAAGATTTTACGAAGGTTTCCTGAGCGCTCAAGAAAACAGTTTTGGATTAAACAAAATAACATAAACGATTATGAATGTTCGCATTCAAAGAAACAATATATCTTTCAAGTTAAAATTAGATTTTTATACAGTTTTAGACCAAAAAAAAAAAATCAACTTCAAATGTTAAAATGTAAAAAAACTAAACAAAAAAAAACTTTTATCTGTGTCCTGTAGAGAATCAGTTCTGCGGTGGCAGACAGATGAAACCTCAGGGTTCAGTGAAGACACCGAATTGGCCTGAATCAGATTACCCAGCAGGCATCAGCTGCTCCTGGCACATCTCTGTGGAGCCCAATATGGTCAGTATGCAATCAAAAAGTCACAGATCATTTTCCCTTTTAATGTTTTCAAACGAGGAGTAAATATATCAGACATCGTTCAGTTATCAGAGGAAGATTACCTTCATCATTACTACTATGTAGATATATTTCATACTGTACGTCTGTGTGAGGAGAAGGATGAATATACAAACACCCGTGTATGTCTATAACAGCAAACACTATATACTGGACTGTAAATGAAAGAGTTCATTCAGTGAACCTGTGTAAGGTGTCACAGCAAGAGCAAGGCATGAAAAGTGCATGAAAGAGGCTTTTATGCAAAACTAGTTTTGAACATTAGTCTTTTACTTGGATACGTGTATTACAAAGTTGTTGGGTATGTATTTCTGTGTTTGAGCCCAGGTTATTGAGGTTAAGTTTGAAAAGCTGGACTTGGAGTCGGACACTTACTGTCGTTATGACTATGTGGCTCTGTTTAATGGAGGAGAAAATGATGACTCTCGACGTATTGGAAAATTTTGCGGAGACACAGTCCCAAAGTGAGTGCAATGTCAACCTTCCTTTATTATATATATATATATATATATATATATATATATATATATATATATATATGTGTGTGTGTGTGTGTGTGTGTGTGTATGTGTGCGTGCGTGTGTGCGCGTGTATGCGTGCGTGTTCGATGTGTTTGTGTATGTGTGTTTGTGTGTGTGTTTTAAACTCCCACATAGGTGGTGTGCATCAGTTAATCAAGTGAATCCAGGGCTTAGATCCTGCAGCAGTTGAGTTCGACTAGCTGTTAATTGTAGGGATTTATGACTTTTAAATGACAAATCCATATAATAATTCACGTTAAGACTAATTGATTATCCAGTGCCTATGCTTGCTCTTTTACCAACCCCTGTATGTCTCTCAGGGCGGTTGTGACCAACGGGAATGAGTTGTTGGTGCACTTTGTGTCAGATCTGAGTGTGACTGCTGCAGGCTTCATGGCCCACTACAGGAGTGTTCCCCGAGGCTCAAGAACCCCGACTCCCAGCCTGGATAAAATACATGGACCACGAGTCCACACCTCACCTGCTAAACCCACAACACCACCAATGAAACCTAAACCCAAGCCCACAATTAAATTAGCCTCAGGAATAAAACCTGGAACATCATTACAACATGCTAAACCCTCCTCGAAACCAGGACCCAAGCCAAAATCTACCAAGCCAACACCTCCTACGAGAAGAACAGGATCTGAAATCACACCAAAGATTCCAGTGAAAGTGACAAAAAAACCTGTGACTAAGCCTACACTTAAACCCACCACTACATCCAAACCAAAACCAACAAGCACACCAGCCAAGCCAAAAGTGAAGCCTGGGGTAAAAACAACAGTTAAGCCAAAGATACTCTCAAAACCTGGGAACAAAACTAAAGGTATGTTTGCTTTTTCTCTTTAAATTGCTGTAAATTATCCATTCGGCCATTATCTGGGGCTTATCTCTAAATAAGATAATGGTTATTGGAAGGAGCCTTCAGATAGTTATTACTTTATTAGCTGTTCTTTGACCCCTCAAAACCTAAATGAGTGGGATGGAAGTTTTAATTTGTTGTGACAAGTAACTCTGGGTTGTACGGTAAGCAAAGTGTGAAGTCAAATTTAAACAATCACAGTGTTTTAATGTTTCATGCAGTTGCTTCAAAGCAGTTTCACAAAAACCTAATGTGGATTAAAAGTTAGATAGGAATTCTTCTTGAAAATTAAGTGGGGTAGAAATAGAACCTGTTACGTTAAAAGTGAAGACTGCTTTTCATTATAAACTCTTTGCATTCCATTCCAGTAGCATCTTTTGATGTGGCAGTTGTCATCTGAGAATCCGACTAAGATCTCACTTAAGTGAAATGATGTTTGAAAGGTAGATGTAACGATTAGTTGTATGATATTGTAGTTCAAGCAAGGTTATTAAAAGTGACATCACGAAATTATGATTAGCCAAACATGAGTTTCAAGACAATACATGTTTAACAGTATAATGTAGCAGTACATATAAAAGCAGTATAATAAAGTACAGTAGTGTTAGTACTAGTAGTATTACTGTATTACTATATAATATTATGAGATTGTGGTAACACTTTAATTTAAGAGTAAATAGCTAAAGTGTCCTCCAAATGCATGTAAATGTAAATAGCTATGCATTAGTTGTACATCAAAGACAACTAAGAATTATTGAAGTACTAAAATTTTTTTTTAGATTTTAATAGAAATTTAGCAAACCAAAAAGCACTGTTTATCCATATATAAAAGAAAAGCATTGCGAATATTATAATCTGTAGAACAAAAATGTCAGGCGCAGAGGCCAAAAGCGGAATGTAGACCCCAAATGCGTGACTGTCTTTAAATAATAATTTATTTAAGGAACAAATAACAAGCCCTGGGAAGGTAGGGCAAACAAAGAAAAACCCACGAGGGGGAAAACTACGCATAATATACAAACTAAAAACTGGGTTAAACAGGAAGACAAAATTACAACATAAGAGCAAATAAAACAAGAGCAACACACCAGCATCAACGCACCGATAAGGTGTAATGAACCGCTTATAAAGGGAAACTGAAAGCTCTAACTAGAAAATGAGAAGAGCAGGCAAAGGGAGGAAAAAACTAGACCATGTGCAAAAACAAACTAAACAAATCAAAGATGGCCACCGTCTTTCACATGACCTGAGCCATGTGGCTGGAGATGGCAAAACAAAATAAGAGAGATAAATGAAAACAAGGTAAAACTAAAACTGAGGGAAGGACTGTCAGTGATCTGACCCCTGGTGACAAAGATCTACAAACAAGATACTTAAGTGGCAGATCCTGAAAACTGTTCAAAATCTTTGTGGTTGATGCTTAACTGGTGAAGAATTACGTAAATTTGATTATGTAAGTTCATACAATTTGTTTAATGTTCAAGTGTGTATTTTAATTTTAACAGTTTTGTATTGCTTTTTGTGAGACCGTGCTTAGAATTTTAACGTTTTTGAACTTCTCTATATTATTATTCTTTTCTTGCAAGCCTTGCTGCCCAATCCACTGTGTTCCTTGCCATGCAAGAGAATAGGTACCCTGGTGACCCACTACTGCCCAAGTCAATTTGGTGAGCTATGCATGATTTCCATCGTTCGTCCTGCAATTCCTCTCAAATTCTCACTAATAGCTTGTCAAAACCATAAACCATCAGGGCTTTTTTATTCTAAAGCTTTAAGTGCAGGCAGCTGTTAAGAGTTATGATGTTGAAATAGTTCAGCAAATTGAAGAGTTTTGATTGCAACGAACTATCAAAAATAATCACAGCAACAGTATAATCTTAATAATACCAATGATAATGATGATTTAAGAGAGATGAATTTTAACCCTTTAAAAACTGAATCAAGTATCAGAAAATGTGGAAATAAATGTTCTCATGTAACAAATATCTTAAATGCATGTTCCTGTTCTTATTTAGCTGAGGACAAAAAGCCCAGCATTGTTTTGTTATTGTAGAGCCTGTTATATTTGCATTGCAATTATATTGATACCTTAAATAAAGTTATTTATTTGCTGATTATGTCAGTGTCTTTACAGCCTAGTATATTTGAAAGGTTTCAATATGCACAGCTTTTATGCCATTACACTGACTGACCAAATATAAAAAATGAATGCAGAAAAAACTCTAATCATAATAAGAACAAGATTTGATTTTACTCATCATAAAATGTGTTTTATTTATATGTATATGTATAACAAATACAATGTATACATTATGAAGTGTCAATGATTTTTTTAATATAAAACTTTTACATTAAAAAATTTACAGATATTCTCAAACTCACTCTATTGTTTACTCCTGCAGTGTTGACCGGTAAGGTAACATCAGTGACCCCTGGGCCTCAGGGAAGTGCTGCGGTCGAAGTGTCCATTATAAAGATCTATAAGACAGGGAGACTTCAGCCCAAAAAGAGAGGACCGAGTACATCAGCCACTCTGAAAGCCACGTGCATGAAGTGTCCGGCGCTGCGCAAAGGTCTACGAAGCACACCACAAACAAATCAGTTTATGTTTTTGCATGACTTGAGTTTCTCTGACATCTTTTTTGTTCACCATCACTATTAATCTTCTTCACAGGAGTGAACTATGTGCTGATGGGCCAGGTGAACGATGGTGGCACTGGCATTCTGACCCCGTCCAGCTTTGCCCTTCTTCATAAGTCAGTGCATGACAAAGCACTGGCCAACCTCGCAAAGAAAAAATGTTGAGCACACATTTTAGAAAGAGGGAAACAAATTAAATACAGCTCTCTAAGTTTTTGGATCATGGACTCATCCATCAGTCAATTTGAACAGAAAACACTAAATGTTGTTTATTAACAGGGGCAGTTTTTTTTACTAAACTGGCAACATTTTAATACAGAATTTACTATTATGAATTAAATTTAAATATATTAACTACAGAGTTGATTTTGTTCACATTGTATGAAGGTGTTTGTGATTGATGTGTATATTATAAACCATGTATTGATTTTAAATCATAATAGTGTTTTATTAAAGATGATTGAAGATGGATTTGAAATGTTATTTTAAGGTTTCAACCTTCAATCATGAAAAAAAATATATCCATAAACAGATTCTGGTTAAGGGCCACAAGTACTTAGACAAATAATGTTATAAATTTTTTTTTAAATTGCCACAATTATGTAATGATTTTATGTAATGAAGTAAGTTGCCACACTTGTTAGATAAAAATTAAGGATACATCTAAATAATTGAAATATATTTCTATTGCACATTTGCAATAACCAAAATGTTTTACAAGTCACAATATGTAAAACATCAGACAAGAGAATTAAGGCCAAAACATGAATAAAATGAAAATCCAACACAGGTTAAAAGAAAAGTTAAAAAGATTTAGACCTCAGTCTCCACATTAGGGATAGATCGATGCCTGGAGCAGCTCGGTCCAAAGTCGAGGGACAGATACAATAAAACTCTGTAACCCCTCGGCTTCAGCTTGGTACAAGGAACAACCAAAGTGTTCTTATCAGCCAACCGCTTTATAAATAACAGGAGACAGCAGTTCAGAGATGTACTCTGGGGTTTGACCAGTCATGGAAATATATACAAAAATATGAATCTTGTATTGAATTCAAAAATGTTTTTCTTTTATAAAGCATTTTATACGTTTTAAGAGGAGTATTGGGGTCTCTTCCACCATGAGTGCCAGTGACAGTCACCAATTTGCAGAAGATCACAGCTTACAGGTAGATAGGAAATAGAGTAATATAGTTGATTAAAATCCAAGGATTACTTAGAGTAGGCAGAATGGTCTAGGATGCTGATGTTATGAGATTTTAATGATCCCAAAACACAGTTTGTGCCTCTGTTTAACTTGTCATTGGAGGGATGTGCTTCTTAAATATAAAGTGTGCCTGTCACCCACACAGAGCCCTTGCTGTCCTTACAAGTAACCTGGTTTTCCCTTGAGGTCTCCCATCCAGGTACAAACCAGTCTCAGTCTAGCTTCACTCCACTGGTAGACCCGGTCAGAGCAGGTAATTAAAACAAAACAAAACATTGAATTATCTTGATCTATTTCCAAAATTCATCCCTCATCCAAAGAATACAGCAGCAAAAAAACTGACGCAAAAAACTGGTGCTCTCTTAGTGGTTGCACTACTGAAGCTTTTGAGTATTCAGTGTCTTGCTCAATAACAGAACACAGACCATGACAAAACAAGAGAGAATACAAAGTTATTCTTCAAAGGCTACTCAGAATATTTTTCAATCTTCATTAGGCTCGATCCCATGGTACGGGATCAAACCTGCAACATTTGGTTCACAAACCTGAGCTAACTTTAAAAATGTAAAAATCATTATTACATGAAACAAGTCTTCCTAAACTCCTAAGTCAGATTAGCCTGATTTGATTCTGATAGTGTGATGTAGTGTGACGGCTTCCTGTGGAAAACTGTGAGAGATCAGAATCTACTGTAGAAATGCAATAAAATTAGAACAAAACAAAAAAAGAGCAGCATAGGTTGTTAAAAATGTAACTTGTTTGGAAATAGCTGCCCTTTGACTTTGTTTTTATGAAACTCAATTGTAAGAATCGATGCATAAAAAGGCAACTTGGCTTGATCACTCAGAAGCGTGCCCTGACATGAATGTTGTTACAACAGGGACTACATAGAATGTCCTCATGGAACACACTACTCGGTATTAATGGAACACAAGCTGTAATGTCTCCATCAAGTGGACATGTCTAGAATGTTGACTTTAATGTCTGCAGTGTGCTGGAAACGAGCCAAACATGAGAGCGGTGGAAAATAATCTCCTAGCTCCCCTCCCCCAGTCAATTTCAAGCAATCTGTACCATGCTACCTAACATTGGAGGTCAACCAAATATCGCAGATCTATTCGTGTGCTCAGGGCTTTGCTGTTTCATTTTGCAAAGCGTTTGTTTGCTTGGCCTCATTGAGGAAGCAGAAAGTGGCGGCGTGGGATGTTCTGTGACATAAGAGTCGCAGCTGCTCCTGTTACTCAGCATTAGTCCAATACACATGCACATAAGCACACAAATATTAATGCAAATACAAGCAAATTCACACCTGCTGAGCTTCAAATGTTTATGAAGCAACCTTCCTCAAAGGATTTCTCGGCTTGATGTTTAATCCTAAATGAGCTTTAGTCATGCACGGTAAAACATAAATGAGTAACACTTTACCATCAGGTGACACGAATTATCAGTAGTTATTAACCATTAACTAATTATGAGTTAATATATGTACTAATCATGAACTCATTAAACCTTTACATGAGTTATGACTTAATACATCAATTACGGCTTTATTTAGGATCAGTTTCTGATTGTTAATTAATGCATTCATTGACAATTCGAGATAAACTCACATTAAAAAAATTTCTTGTAAAGATTGTTTATAATATTAATATAATTAATATTAATCATTCATGACAGTTTAAGTTTGTTGCTTTGTATTTAATTTTTTCCTATATATTTACTGGGGAGGGGTACATGCTATAATTAGATGATTATTAATTGATTATAAGTTCATGATTAGTCAACTCATCATTAGATTAACTTAATTGTCACACTGTTGTAAAGTGTTACCCATAAATGAAAACATACTCCATAAATATGATGTTCTCCAGGAAACAAAAGAGACAAAGCTTATTTCAAACTCAATTTATTCAATCTCTATTATAATATATTTTGATACATCTGGAGTCAGCACTACAATATCAAGTATTTGTTCACAGCACAGATTATTTTCCTAAAGTTTGAAGCTCAAAAGTCTACACATCATCTAAGTAAATAAGTTATTTCAGGGTGATCTATTTATTGTTGATGCACTCTACAGCAGAGAGCAAACAGCATCGTTTCTGTCTTCTCTCCTGACAAGTGTGATAGCTCAAATCAAGCCGATGTAAAAAGGTTAGATATTTGTATCTATAATACAGTATGTAATAGTACTGTTTTTTAATCTAAGTATGTTAACATGTTTTTTAGACGTTTTTTAGTTTAGATCTAAGGTTAGAAATGAGCTTTTCATACAGACTGACATTTTCGCATGAATAGGTCAGACTATAACAAGAGCCATAGAGTAGAACTCTAGACATTGTTACAAAAAAGTGTAATATGATTAAAGTCTGTCTGGCCACCAGGATGTCCAAAATTAAGGTTAATCCAAGAATTGTCATTAAATAAAATATGGCTTTATTTTAGAACAGGTAAGAGGTAGATAACTAGAAAAATAATATCTAGAGGTGGTGCTCGTTATTTCTGGGTAGATATTAGAACTTTTATTTTTAATTGTTATAACTTTTTTTAAATACACCCACAAGCCCAATAGCACCACATCACTATTTTGAGAAAAATCAGCCTTTTACATGTCCTTTAGATCCGTAATCATAGAATGCACTGCAAAAGCATAGTTTCAGTATCACCACATTCAGGTAAAATAAAGTAAATACTATACAATGGTTCTGTTTTTCTGTAATAGAAGTTCTACATTAATCTATACAAATCTTGAAAAACAAGGTGGAAAAGGCCATTTCTATGGAATTTTTACTTTAAAAATGTTTTTCTTTTTTACTCTAAATTAAAGTTAGCCATTTGGTATTCTCAGCCTCATACCTCATGGCTATGGAATATTGGCTAAAGGTTTGATGCTACTTTTTTATGGCAGGCACTTCAAGAATCCAGAAGTCGTGATCTGTTTGGTTGAATTCTGTCTGGATTTTTGGGAGACGCGAGTGCATTTGTTAGTTTCGAACTTTCGATTAGATCCCCCCCTTAAATTCGATTACAGAAGACTGTTGCTCTATTCTTGTAACTTTGTGTTATATCTCGTCTTCTGTGACTTTTTTAGAAAAGGCTAACTTTTTGCATGTCGGTCAGTTGATTGGGTGACATTTTCATGCAAATGTCTTATGCAAGGACCGTAAGGACCAAAACAAGCAGCCGAAACCCTGAAGGTCTGGCTATGCTAGACTAGCGGTTTGGCAACTTTGCTGCTAGACTTAAAATAAATTATTTTTAACAGTGTAGCGTAGGAACATGCTGATTTGTGCAAATCATTTATTCTAGATTTATATCAACTTAGTTTGTGCAAAACTGCATTATCTTTTTCAAACAACACAACTAGTATGAGGGTTTAATTACCATATAGTTTCACATACTTAAACAATGATCTATGAATGTCAACATTTGTTACCAGTATAAGATATCTACAGCACACCTATTGCAACAATTCGGCCTGTTTGGCTTTAAAGTTTAAGACAAAACAGAGACTCAACATGTTTTTTGACAGTCACAAAATCTGATCAATGAACCATCTCAATCCTAGTTCAGAGCAACAAACAGTCAAATCCACAAGGAAATACACAAATATTCTTAACCCCCAGATTCAATAACCATATGTGGTTATTACATAGCATGTTTATCCCACTAAGTTTTTCTAATGCACTTATCTTTCACCAGAGCACCACTTAATGAGCGCATCTGATTGGTTGAGTATTAAACCAGCCGAATGAATGCATTTCCCTTATCTGAACCAAGCTATACATTACACATTTATGTAACCCAGGACCCTACACACAGCCTGTCTGGATAAAAATGGCCTTTTACAGTAAAACAGTACTCACTGATATGTTTTTCATTAATGATATGGCTTTTTTATAGTTGTCTTCCATAATGCCTTAAAACAAATGTCAAGTATAAGAAAGATATCATCATCTATGAGAATGCATAGTGGTAGAAAATTACTAACTGTAAGTAGTAGACTGCTTTTGACAACAATAACGATATTCTCATTGAAACTGAAGAGCTGTGTAGTTTAGCTCTGCATGGTAGAGCAGATTGGAAAGCAGTGTGGTAAACCCCACCTCTCTCATTTCCCTTTTCTTCAAACACTTTGACTGAAGCTATATGTGTTTGTCTGCAATTCACTTCCTGTTTAAAGGGTTTGTTAATAGAGTCAGGAAGTGTGTGCGAACTAGAGAAAAAACATGAGGTGGTAGATGAGATAAAATCTTTTAAGAGTGCTAATGTATAAAGTGCCCAAGTAAAAGCTCAAAAATTTAATTTTTTAGGTCTATCTTATGGAAACATTCAGGAAACGAAAGAGTTCAACAACATGGCCCCTCAAAAGCAAATGTGCTAGAGTCAGCTTGTTGATTACAGAGCAGCAAAGACTTTGACCCCCCTCCACAAAAAATAACAGCCTCCTTTGTAAGTGCTTACAATTCAACTTGCTAAAAGTTTCACAATGCCTCACGAACACCTTTTTCTCAAGAAGAAAATTTCTCACGAAATTTCTCATGAAACACCATCCTCCTGTACTTCACTTCACATTGTCAATTTTTCTTTTTTTTCTAGACAGTATGGTATTCTGTTTAACACAACAGTAATGTTATCCTAAATTCCTATAGGTGCTGGATTCTCTTTGTATTAGGCATCAGATTAATTTCTGGGTAAAACGTGCAGAATGCATTTTTTGGAGCCAGTGTTGGTAAAATATGACATTTGAAATACTCAAAACAAACATGTTTCTAAACCAATCGTGCCTCGTCCCAACATTGATAGCTTCTGCTGATTGGTTATAAGTTTGTTTTGGGTATGACAATACGTGGCCTGACAAGCATTTTTGGATGGTTGCATACCACACCTTTAACATATCACAAATTGATGGCTGTTCAAATTTCATGCAGATTGTCACTTTAAAATGATTGAAATGCATATCTTTAAATGTAAAATTGTTCCTTTTAAGATAGCTTTAGTTTTTTTTGTTCAGGTGCGTATATCTGATATGCCTGCCAGCCAAACCAGGCAATGATACTTGCAATGCATCCCTGCAAGAGCACCATAACTCCATACGTAGACAGCAGTGTTGGTCCTGAGAGCTTCGGTGGGTTCGCAGTTGGTAAAAACAACGCTGGGTTGAGAAGCAGGGCCCGTATCTCCACTTTGATCATGTGTAGCTCATCCAGGATGGACAGGAAGGTGCAGCAATGAAACCACTGATGACTGTGACCCCAGATGTCAAAATTCCCTGGAGAAACTCGCTCTGGGATCTTGCTGATATTAAAGATAGCAGAAACCACCAGCCAAAAACAATGGCGGTAGAAGAAGGCAGCCATGGTGGACGACAGGTGAGGTGAGGACGATGATGCAGAATTTGTGGAGGGACTCAGAAGTCGGTAGAAGATAGGAGTGGAGGAGATGAAAAAGGGAAGTAGGAAAACGAGGGTGCGAACTGCATAGCGATATGCCCGCCAACGTTGTCTGGTGCTACAGCAGGTGAGGACACATATTATCGCAATCAGAAAGGATGATGGGATGTAGAGGCTGTCAAAGAACGTCTGAAACTGTGAAGCAGGAGACTCAGAGAGACAAGCCTCTTCAGCACTATTAAAGTTCCTGACTTGAGATTTGTTCTGTTCACAGACTTTGATCTCTGGTATGCCTGCTTGAGGATGGATGTAGTAGAAATATGCCAGTGAGGAGCCCACTGTGTATGCACTGATAGTCCCGTAGTCCACAAAAAAACAGATTTCGCGAATGATGAGAGACATGGAGTTTAGGAGGTGAGCCAGACTGCTGGCAAGCAGTAGGTACATCACTCCTAGGAAGTAGTTCCAGAAAGGGTAGAAAAAAGGATTACTGGGTTCTGGTGCCTTCTCCCATGTGAACACCTCCAGAAAATGGAAGGCAAACACGAATATTGGGAGGAAGTGTGTCCAGAAGTTTCCGGTCTCATTGGTGGGACGAAATGCCGATGCAAGGCACTGCCACAGGCTGTAGTTGGGGAAGCGATACCCAGACAGAATGAAGTTCTCAGTCACTCTTGGTGGAACGTCAGTGTGACGTACTAATGGTATTGACCACATGATTGGACCCAAAGGCAAAAATAAAAGTCTCCTGAGTTAGAATGAATGACTTTTAAAATTGCCTAAAGGAGACTAAGTCAAGGTCTTAATAAGATAACCAGTATTGCTTACTTTTGTTTAACATTACCAGGAGAACTTAGGCATTCATCTTATGGAGACCATCTGCAGATCAAGCACATCCCATGGCTTTAAAAAATGCTTGGATTTAGGTAAAACAAAGAAAGAATAATCCATTGGTTCAGGAGCAAATTCGAGAGTTTCAGTGTCCTTGATGCCTCAAGTGTCTGAAGTTTCTGCCAAAACGATGAATGATGATCACAGTCTTTGTATCCGTAAACTATCCGCTGACGTTCTCGTCACCTGAGGTACACAAGACTTCGGTCACTCATGTGAGCCAAAGGCAAGCTTGTTTTCCAACGCTGAAGGTCTTTCAATCTTCACCGCGGCGACATTTCTCTTACTTTAAAGCAGTAAGTAGGTCATGTGGGACACGGACAGGCACCGGCCGGTTTCTGAAACCGAGCGTCACTCCTCGGTGTATTATTCATGCTCCACCGGCCAGAGTATCGCGTGCAACCGTCCGTCTTCCTTCAAGATGCTAACTCTTCCAGAAAAGCACAGTCGTCGTCCAGCGGTCGTTTATGTCAGAAAAGGAACAGTGCTTCTGCTTTTTGTAAAGAGAGCGTTTCCTCTATTTTCGCACATAGTAGCGCTGATTTAAGCCGTTCTTCGCTCGACATTCGCATTGCGGTCTCGAGTGACCTTCACAAACCGGAATATATGAAATATTCTGCCGTGAAGCAATTGTAAACGAGCCGTGTAGAATCTCGTCTCCTCGAAACAACGCCGGTAGAGAGGAGCTGCACGGCGGTCTGTCGCTCTTTTGTCAGCCGTTACTTAATCAGGATAAAAGCCTCCGTGTTGCCAGCTCAAGCAAAGCCACGCATGGCTCTAGAGTTCCTCTTTAACGTGATGAGAGCTCAGTTTGTGTAGAATAGAACAGATCGGGCAGAAGCAGCGGCTCTTATCATTCTCCTCCTCACTCTGTACACGCACTTAGCGCTGTCTATCTTTCTGTTCCAAGCGTTGCAGGAAAAGCACTCACAGTACTTACAATGCCATCGCCTCTTAGAGCAGTATGTTTTGTTTTAAATAGTCCTGTTTACTATTTACCCATTGATACAGATATAGGCAACATATGGAAGTTACATTAACAGTCAAAGCCTTAAAAAACTAGTATGTAGCCCCTTAAGGGACATGGCAGAGACTAAAAATGGAAATATTTGTAAATTTTCTTGTGTTTCTGAAAAGTTTTACATCCTTTTGCTTTGTGTTCTCTGGTAAACATTTTTTTCTCACACAAAATATTAGTGCCTGCGAGATATTACAAATACTGTTTAAAACAAAAAAGGGGAAAGAAACTATTGCATTGGTACACAGAAAATGTTGTTAATTATGTTTTCACATTATTCTTTACACACTAGAACATAATGAGTAGGTACACCACAATCAGAGGTTTCGCATGAAGTGTGAAAGTTTCATACAGCTAAAACAATGTCATACAGAGCTCATCGTGTTTGTAATTGAACAAAAATATTAGGGAATTTTGCATGGACCATTTCCTCCACTACTACTGTCCAAGTACATTGTTTTTTGAACAGTTCGTTAATTGGAAACCCTTTTAAAATGTATTTATTTACTGTATTTGACTGAAACGATTTGTTTATTGACTCATTCATACATGGTCATAAATCAACCAAGTTCAAATATAATGAAAATGGAATGATTGACACTGAATTGATAGCTGCAACAATGCCTTTTTTTCCTCCAAAAAATGCTTTCTTCTATAAAAACAATAATATTTAAATTAAAAAACATGCAAAGATAAAATATAAGAATTCTTGAATATAATTAAGCAAAGGATACCAACCAGTATTTCGGATAAAAACCAAAAAAGAAACATTATTAAGAAACAAAAACTAATCATTTTATATGTTGACTTCTGGGACACTCCTGAGAAATTTGTTAGCCCTTTTTTGATGCATTGTTTCTGGACTTTCTCCCCTCCATCTGTTACCTGCACCTGGACTCTCGCACATTTCCTCACCTTGCATTTTGCACTTAAGCACACTACACTTTATAGACTTTCAATTGTTTACATGTAGTCAGTCCTTCGCAATACTCTACCTTATAGCCTTATGTTAACTGTTGTTAGTAGTGTTGCACTTTACTGTACTTATGTGGTTTGTATTGTACTTATGTTGTTTGCACTGATGGTTCCATTGTACCATAGAACATTGACATTAAAGACACACTTGACAATGTTTATTCTGATTCTGATAATCAGTATGACAAATAAGTGAGCTGTGTGGAAGTGAGAAAGTTAGCACAAAAACAAGGTTTAGTCGAGCCAACTCATGTCAAGATTAAATCCCCTGGTGCTGTTTCCACAGACAAGTTAAAGCAAGTTTTCATCCACAAGATTGAAGTTGTCAGGAATTTAAAGAGCATACAAAAGTTTTAACAACTCCTGAAGTAAAAGGACATCATACAATTGGTTTCCGTTGTATTTGCTTGATTAAAAAGCTATTTTAACCATAAATTATACTGTTATATACAGAAACAAAGTTTTGGTACAAAAATAGATAGTATATTAGTACAGTTTTCCAAAAAGAAACAAAAAAACATCTTTTACCTACAAATAGAAACCTCAAAACATATAAGATCTAGCTATTCTAATTTTATTGGAAGCCTTTTCATGAAGAGAAAACTTCAAGATGTCAGTCTCCAGAATGTAAGTAAATCCATAAATCCAGTAAACACATTTTATTATATTTTAACTTCCTTTTCCATATTTATTGGTTGACTTCCGCTCTCAAATTTGAAAAAAAGAGGGTAAAAATATAGACTCAAATCTATTTTGTGTAGTAAGCTAAAATAAACAAATTCTAATGAACCAAAATGAGATTTAAAATGAAACTAGAAAGAAGTCAGTCAAATAATATTTGACTTCCTGCTGACTGTGGATGTTTGTCCACAGAGTAAAATGTTATAACAGGAACTGTTGCAATAAACTTAGCCTTAAATGAGTTTACTGATAATCTATCTGCAAATTCAGCAAGGTTTTCAAAAAGATCAGCAACGCTTCAATAACGTCTTTCCCTCACTCTAATTGTTTTGGGATTACTCATTAACTCCTCTTCAGGCAAAACAATCATCTTGTTTTGGCATCTAAACAGTGCTGAGGATCGAAGCACGAGTCTGTTCTGTCAATAGAGGCGTAACATCACATGACGGAGAAGGATAGCAATCCATCAGGACTATAATGGTATAAACAGGAAATTAAACTTGACCCTGGTGCATTGTTCAAACAGTTCACATATAGGCCCTTCATCATTAAAAGCAGAAGGTATACATACATATATATATATATATATATATATATATATATATATATATACACATTCATTCATTCATCTTCATGTCGGCTTTATTCCCTTCATTCACCATTCACCACAGCGGAATGAACTGCCAACACTCTGGCATATGTTTTACGCAGCGGATGCCCTTCCCTGCCGCAACCCATCGCTGGGAAACATTCACACACTCATTCACACTTTAACACTATGGGCAATTGTTCTTATTCAATTCACTTATTCGACATGTCTTTGGACTTGTGGGGAAACCGGAGCACCCGGAGAAAACCCACGCGATCACGGGGAGAACATGCAAACTCTTATTTTTTATGCTAAGCTTGTTTAGCTCAGAAAGACAAGGAGCTTGTTTTGATTTTCTCAGATGCATCAAGATAAGTACACTAAGGTCCCAGTCACATACATTATAATATTTTGTTGTACTCCCAAACAGACAGAAACCTTCTGATGCTTCTGATAATTGCTTCTGATAATGATAATTAACACAAAAAACTATCAAGTTAAAGAGTAAGTCCAAATAAAGTACACTCTGGATTCATTCTGGATATTACATTTTTATTTTTATTTTATAGGTTACCATACACCACTTCGGAACAAAAGCATGGGGCCTGATTTTTTTTCCATTTAAGAGAATATTGTTCCTTGTATTTTACAATAGTTTTTAAATAATGTTCTGCTAACATGCAGTGAGCTGTTTGTGATGTAAACGGCTAAAGGTTCTTAATGACAACGTCTGTTGTTTTATGGATGAACAAAAATAAATAAAATAGGTAATTTAACAGTTTAACATTTTACAATACATATATTTACAATAATAAATACATATAAATAAGACATTTGAAAAAAAATCCTATATTATTACATGACATTTCTAATAACATTTAGTTGTTATTAAGGCAGTTAGGGTGTGGTGGATAAGGAGATCGAGTTGTGATTGGAAGGTCGCAGGTTCGAACCTCAGATCCACGGAGTTGATGAGTGATGAAACACTTGCTCTCCCATCATCAACAACCACAGCTGTGGTGCTCTTGAGCAAGGCACTTGTTTCCCGACTGCTCCCCGGGCGCCTCAGCCATGGCTTCCCACTGCTCCGGGTGAGTGCTCAAGGTGTGTTTGTTCACTGCTGTGTGTGTACACTGGGATGGGTTACATGCAGAGCACAGATTCCAAGGATGGATCACTCCATATCTGGCCAAATGGTCACTTTAACTTTCACTAGTTAGGATCAGGACTGAGGTTGTTTCATATATTCATGCAAAAAATGTATAAATAATTTTTCCTATATATCTTTACAGCAGTTAATTTAGTAAATGTTATTGAATATAGTAAATGTTATTTAGTGACAGTAAAGACAATTTTAAACTTTCATAGCATTTCCTCATAATATGTGTTAAGCGAATATGTAACAAAAACATAATTTTCTCAAACACAGAAAAAGTTAAGCCCAAATGAAAAATTAAAGTTACCCCTTGTGGACGAAAAAGCCCGTAACAACACAAAAGGGTTAAATATGATCTTTCAGGTCAGATAAGCAATCAAACCAGAAAAAGCATGTCAATGATTTGTGAATTATACACAGCTTTATAACACTGGCATTCCTTAAGTTCCCAACAACTATGACCAAAATACCCAAATTTTATACCTAGAAAAACATTGCTCCGTTCGATTTTTCAATGGTTGAATTGGCCTTCATGAGGGGAACTTATCTATTTAAATTATATTACGATTTAAAGTTTTACATAATTAGGAGCAAGATCACTATCCACCAGTCCTGATATTTCATTCTTGTCATTTCTGATTAACCAAATTGCATCTCTCCCCCCATTTTGACTACAGTAGTAATGCTAGAATGAATGTAAGAAGGAAACGGCTGATTAACCAAGCTTTGAGGCTCATTTGCTTTCTGCTTCACCTTCTCTACATCTTGTCGATATTTGCATCCAATCAGGCTTTGCATTAGTATCACTGCAGGACAAGAGGAGTCAGTGGAAGATTTCTGGTGCCATGAGATGAAGAGCACTTAACATTGACAGCAGGACATTCCCTCACTGCTGCTGTAAATTCAACCCAGCGGTCCTTCTACAATGATTCAGGTGCTCACGATGGCTGTGAATACAGCTCACAGGATATAAAGGAACAAAACACTCTCTGAACTTCCACCTACATCAGATTGAAGCATTCTTTCACTTCCTGTTTATTGAGGACACAGTGTCCATGTAAGTACCCTGTACTGACTCGAACCTTTCCTGGAAGCTTGAGTTTCATTGTTTGTAAAATTGTTTCAAAATTGACCAATTTGCAACCATACAATACACTGGAACTGGAACAAATGGATGGGGACTCACTAGAGTGGTTCGATGTGTTGTTCTAAAACCTTTGAAGGCTGTGATGATATATTTAGCATTTGAACAAGCCACCCCAGTCTCTTGATGTGAAATCAATAGAATATAATTCTGTGATGAGAGGGACAACTCTTTCCACAATAAGCATGTAACAAACAACCCCTGCATAGATATACGTAGAATGATGTGAGTAGCAACTTCACTTAAGACTACATCAATTGGTTTAATCTGCTTATTTCATACCATGCTCCATGTCTCTTTGTCTTAGATCTTAGTCCTTTTAAGGGGAGGTAAATTTGAAGGGGTCTTGGTACATGGCCCAAGTCAGGACTGAAGGCTCATGTGTTCTGTCTTGATGCAGTCATAAAGAAATTTCAATAATTAAGATAAATGTATGTATCTGACTCCATAATTGAATTATAAAGGTTTTATCTTTACTCATTTATTCATTGTCTTAACCAAATAAATCAGAAAGTTAATTATTAAAGAAAATAATAGGTTTTAACCCACTCACTGACCTTTAATTTTACTCACACTTTATGCCAATATTCTTATTAACCCTTAAAAGTGTTTCTGTAAAAGAAGAATGACTAACAAGGTTAAAACATGTATCATCCTTGACGTGTAGTACATAAGCAATGCATTAGATTGAACCAACATACAACTTATGAAATCTGAACCAAGAGTAAGGAGTTATTGTATTCACTTAAATTGGAATTGATCATTCTAAAGAAAGGCATTAAATGTTAACTCCCAGACTACTACATGATAAGATAGCTCTAGAGCTCTTCATTCATGGGTCAAATTCAGAGACGAAAAGGGCCAGGAATTCTGTTTGCTATCTGCCCTTGAAAGATTCTTCAACCAATTTTCTCCCAAAGAGGTGTGACTTGATCAGAAATGCGAATCAGAGAGCATCTATCAGAGATGTTGAAAGATTCTAGTTTTGTGATATACAATCATTGCAGTAAACCCTCTAGTATAAACATAAACGAAGCATCACGGTGGCGCAGTGGGTAGCACGTTCGTCTCACAGCAAGAAGGTTGCTGGTTCGAGCCTCGGCTGGGTTGGTTGGCATTTCTGTGTGGAGTTTGCATGTTCTCCCCGTGATCGCGTGGGTTTTCTACGGGTGCTCCGGTTTCCCCCACAAGTCCGAAGACATGCGGTATAAGTGAATTGAGTAAGAACAATTGTCCATATTGTTAAAGTGTGAATGTGTGTGTGTGTGTGAATGTTTCCCAGCGATGGGTTGCAGCTGGAAGGGCATCTGCTGCATAAAAAACATGTTGGCGGTTCATTCCAGTGTGGCGACCCCGAAAGGGAAGAAAGCTGACATGAAAATGAATGGATAATAAATAAACAGGTTAATAAAACATTCTTTTATGAACATGGTTAAAACAGTAAGAGATGTAGGGGGGCTGTAGGATTTTTTGATGCTGGAGATAAGAGGTTAAGAGAACGCACTCCCTTTTTTTATTATGTGAATGCTAAAATCAACACCCCAGACCCAGGAGAACTCCTATAATTTCCAGCCTTACAAATTGTCAGTTTGAAAGCTGTACTGTTCATGCTGTTGTAGTTATACCAATGTTGACATTTTTATCTATAAAATGAGCTTAGTATTGTATTAAAATGCACTATAACTCATTATAACAGACTTTGGTCTGCAGGATTATGGGGACGTAGCTTGCTATATATTTACAAATAAAATGTAATTTAATTTAATAAAAAAATAAAACTTTTTTAGCAACTTCACTGAGTCGCTCAACATGGCGCCTGACAGACAGCCAGAAAGGACACTAATCTTACAGGTCACTGGAGAAAGATAATACCCAGTCTTCAATCTTAGCAGTTTTTGAAGTTTTGTGACATTTTAAGGAGAAGAATCTTTTAACAACTTTATTGCTTTGGTTCACATCAACAGCTGGATTTTAGGCTGGATTACACAAAGGCTTGGTCTGGGTAAAGGAATTTTAGTGAATATAAAGTTATCTCAGGGCAAAGATCTGCTGAGCTTAACTTTTCTTGGTCTTTGAATAGTCCTGATGTTGAGGATTGTCTATGTGTTGTGGTCCAGTCATTTTTCTGTGAAGTTTTGTTTAAAAGTGTGAGTTAATTTTCATTGTTCGAAAGCACCACAGGCTAGCTGATGTTAAACAGTGACTTTCTAAAGAGGTCAGAACTCTTCGTAACTAACTGTACTAAAAGCTGTTAATTTTTTTTTTATTTCAGTGTTGTTTTACTGTTGCTTCAGTTCTTATGTCAAAATATCAAACAGTTTTTGGTTCCTTACTTCAACCTCCCTTTAATGGTTTCCATTTTTCTTATGCATTAAAACATTGGAGTGGTCACTTTAACAGAGAGCTCAAGAACTCAGCTACAAATAATAGTCCATCACAGGCTTTCAACTTTTATGTATTAGAAAATAAAGTCAATTAACGTGATGGTGAAAGTCTAATGTTAATATAAAGGCTCTACTTGATGGTATCACAAGAGTTATTTCACCAGCTAACGTACGTTAAGAAAGCTTCACTACACTCACAGATATGCTGCCACAGGAGAGTGCAAAATAAAACTCCTTTGGGCATTAATTAGTGTTCTGTAGCTTACCATGGCACCTGGATTCTCTACAGGATTTAAGACTCTGTATTTAGCTGACACTAATAGTACACATTTTCATAATTTTCACGAGACACTGGCTAAACATAAAAAACTTTGTCAACTGGATCAGTATGATTTTCAAGTATGTTGCTTAATATTATGCATTGCCTAATATATTATTTAAAAAAAACTTTTAGAATGCATATAGAATAGAATAGAATAGAATGCCTTTATTGTCACTATACACATATACAATTTGCATTATAAACATGTACAATGAGATTAAGAGCATCTCACTAGTCAGTGCAACATTTAGTAAGGAAAAATACTATAAAGTGTCAAGTACAATAGAAATATCTTTAGTACTAGTGTAAAGAAGAGAGGGGGGAGGTAGGTGGGGTTGCAGTTCTGTTTAAGAGCTAGACAATGTATAGTGTTAAAATTGCAATGGCACAGCAATCATAGTTTTTTCACCTATAAGGTTATTGTCCATGTAAAGTGAAATAAAGTGAGTATATTGCACATGTTGATGTCACACAGGGTGATGCTTGGGTCCGGTTAAGTGTAGATTAAGCCAGTCCCTGTGTGCGCCTGTTAGAGTTTAGGGTAGTGATGGCTTCTGGGAAAAAACTGTTCTTGAGTCTGTTTGTCCTCATTCTGATGCACCTATAGCGCCTTCCTGAGGGCAACAGTTCAAACAGTCCAGAAGCAGGGTGAGAGCTGTGTAAAGGTTGACAAAAACACCTGTTAAGACCTCAATCCAGAGTTTGTATCATATAAGTAGAGGATGCACATTTGTAAAGAAGGCTTACCCTTGAAAACTCAGTCCAGAATGGCCTTTCATCAGCGTTTAGTGCAGTCTTTTAATCAGAATTATTGAGGTTTAGTTTGAATGTGAAATTATATCAAAATGCAGAAAGAGCCTTTCCAAAAGTATTCTGGAGAAATAAAGGATTAAGCTAGATTTTTATGATAGACCCAGAGTTAAGACAAAAAACATTATTTAAAAACAGTGTAACAAAACTGTATCGGAATCATCTTGAAAGAACCAGTATGATACTTAAGAGTTACCAAGCTGTGTAATAAACCCTATCCCTTTAGAAATTACATTTACATGAAGAAAGAAAGGAAAGATACTTCTGGTGTTCCTCAGGGTTCAATCTTAAATCCCATGTTGTTATATACTACCTCCAGGTGAATATTAACACTCTTAAAATCTTGTTTGTGTGTGTGTGTATATATATATATATATATATATATATATATATATATATATATATATATATATATATATATATATATATATATATATTATAACTCTTAAAATCTGCATCCTCTCTTAGCTTTGGAGTTTCATCCCATGATTTAAAGATGTGGTTTGCTGCTAAACACATTAAATGATTAAAGTTCAATAACAAATTACACTCGATTGGTTTTCCTGTGCTGAAGCAGGTGAAAAGCTTTTGTGTCAATGAGACTCATTCAGTCCCACATCAAATCGGTCATTAGGCTTGGATACTTTCAGCATTAGGTTAAGATCATCACTCACTGTAGTGTCGGCTTCCATTGCATTACATGTATTGGTAACTATAGCTAAATTGACCCGATGTAATACACCTGTTCAAAATGCTGTCGACACATCATTGTTCCTCCTGCACTATTCATTCTGGGCATGCATATTTCAATGCTTTCGGGTTTAAGCACATGGTTTCAGGTTAGTGGCAAACTTTTTCAGTTGTTAAAATTGACTGACACAAGTTTTTTTCTTTAATATTAATATTCCCATATAATTTTCAGTATACAAATATGTATATTTTCTTTTAACCCACAGCTTAAAGAATAAACTGAAATGCATTGAACAGATTCACGAAAGTATTTGTACTGAGTGCTGCCCTTTATGCTATGGAATGGGTTACCTGTCTCAGTGTGTAACAGCGTGTCTTATTATTTTAAAAATAATTCTAAAGACTTGTCTATTCTAAAGACAGCTAAACGATGCCATTTTTTATTTACTCTTATGTAATAAAAATAACTAATTGGTTTTCTAATTATTTTGTTTGTACATATGTTTAATATTTGTATGACCATGAGTATCCATTAAGACAAAATAAAGTATTATTTGTATTATAATACTAAAACAAAGCAGAAATATTAGAAATGTACTTCAGGGAGTAACACATTATAATAACAAAAGCACAGTTTGCTGTGGCCACTAGAAGATGTTGTGGAGACATTCCCAATAACTATGAATTCAGGCTTTTAGGAGTCAGGACTTTATAATTGTGACTTGAAATAAAAAGCTTAATTTTATTAAACTAAATTTACACAATTAATATTCAGGTGTTTTATTCTACCAATTTAGTTTACAAATAACAATTAAATTAACTGTACAATGTATTCGAAACCTTAGCAGCCCAAAGCCGCCATCTTCTGGCAAGGAACAGGAAACCCATATTTAGGATCTTGCGGGGCATTGTGAGCAATCTCAATATTCGTTCTGTGTTTCTTTTTTAAACAAAGAAATTCATATCTTCAATGCTTTGTAAGACTCTATCCGCATATATATATATATATATATATATATATATATATATATATATATATATATATATATATATTAAATTTGAAACAAACACAAAGTAATTGTATCAATGTTATTATGCCTTAAACACATTTATCATGTTGAAAGTGTAATAAAAATTATATTTATTTAGAAAAACTTTTCATGACTGTGGCAAGTGATTGTTAGAAGCCAATGTTGATATTTTAAGTCTCAGAAAAAAACCCCACTAGAACAACTTTTCAAATTGAACATAAACCTAATAAATCTTCACAAATGTAGAGAATGAAGTTAAAAATAGATCTTAATTCCCTTGGATTACAGCAACAAAGAATCAAAGTATTTTATATTTGGTTGTTTGAAATGCAAATCCATGGTAAATGGTAACAACAACGTGGTAATGGTCCAACAGTGTGCCGTTATTGGCCCAAACATTGCTCTAGAATCTCTAAGCAGAGTCAAGCCGCTTATTTCCTGCCACACACTAAACACCAGCAAATCCCTAAATTAATGTTAGCTGGGTAGCACCTGGCTCCAACAGTTTTTTTTGACACATCTCACCTTTAAGAAAACACATATTTCAACACAAAGAAATCTTAGTGGCCATTTATTGGTTCATACACGTCAATACTTTAAAATATTCCGGGTAACAACGTAAACGAGACATAATGATATTGAAATAATCAATAATATTGAAAGGGTGTGGTACAATATATTCATTCACAAAACAAAAAACATGGTGAACAAAAAACACAAAACAATTGTAGGATAAAAGCTTCATGCCTGATCAAAACTATGGCAACGTTGTTTACATGAGAATCGAAACACTATAGTGCCTAACGCTTAACCAGCAGACCACGTTAAGAGATAATGTGCAAGTCTGTGAGAAACAGGTCCACGTCACCAATGAAACCCCTTACCATCGAGTGTTCCTTCAGAGCCCGTCAACATCAAACATTCAGCTCCATGACCTCACCTGTGAGAATGAAAATCACTACTAAACTTCAAGAAAAGTCATTCACCTTCAGAGTCCATTCAAACCTCCCTTTAGCTCAAATTGTCCTAGATAAAACAAGTCCTGTCTCTCAGTGCACCAACTCCAGCTGACTAGCTGAGAATGGCAGGACGCCACTAACATAGTAAGCAATGCCCAGAGAGAGAAGAGCGATGACGAGAAGCAGCAGCAGCACTCGCCAGAAGCCCAAATCCTCTACAAACTCCTGCCAGGTGGAGCGGAAGCTGGACAGCACCCCCTCGCTGTTCTGCAAGTTTGGATTCAGCAGCGAATGGCTCTCCATGGCACTGAAAACAACAGCATTGGGTTAGAACAAGAGTACTCAGCGACTAACACTGGAGGAGAGAATCTCACCTCTCGCTTTCGGCCATCTGCATGGCTTCTAGTTTGGAATGAGTGCCTCTGTTGAAGCCCTTGACCTCTTGCTCTTCCAAGCCCTCAAGCAAGCGGATGGCATCTTTGTTCACCCCTCTCCTCTTAGCCAGTACAAGCGGAGTCGAGCCATTGTGGTTACTGCTCAAGTGGTAGAAAAAAAGGAGTGAAATGTATAACTTGGAACAAGCCAAGACAAAACAAAAGCTTTTATTGTAATCGTTTTATTTGGTTGAATCATTTATGTGCAACTGAAATGGAGCTAAGGACTGTAAGGTGAGGGGGATCTGAATGGAAAATAAAGCTTAGGTTTGAGGAGGAATGTTTTTGCAGCACTAGATGAGGACTTTTATATGCCATTGACATAACAATGCTTAGGTTATCTGGATGTTGTGGTAAGTCAGCTAATCGATACCATTGCAACAATTTGCATGCTTGACTGATTGATTTAGCTTGTATCTCTCGCTCTTGTGTGCACTCTCGCTTTTATAATATAAGTGAAGACAAAAATATTTAATACTTGGTCTGTGCTGAAATGTGGAGCACACTGTGACTGTCCCTTCAAGGCAGCAGGTGCAAGAAGAGGGCACAAACTGAAAACAGCACAGTGCAGTAGCTCTCTCTTTCTGTTCATGATTAAGCTAGTAAGGCTGCAAAAATGAAAATTTCTTTTGTTGTATAACAATTTGCAATTGTCCTTCCATTTGAATTTCACTTTTGTGCCATATAACAAATATCATTATACTAATGCAAAGCTTCTTAAAAGTACTCAGTAATAGGTGTATTTAAACTGCATTCGAATCAAGAGGCAACCTCCTGTTTTCTCTCTTGAGGCTTGATGGGAAGTGACTGAACTGCAATACCTTGAGCGACCACTTGAGGCTGACTCCAAAAGGGAGCAAGTTCTCATTCACGCCAATGTTAAAACTGACTAACTTTGGAGCTGAAAAAAACCTTGTTTCTACCCCTGGTTCCATTAGGATTCAGATCGATTGAACACTTTGGGGCGGTGAATTTTTTTAAACATGAGGGTTCATTTTCGAGCATTGTCTATACCTATTTTGAGCTTCATTTGACTGCCCCAAACCTATGGGTGACGTCACGAACACTGTCCATGTTATATACAGTCAATGATTTAAAAGAGATATAAGAGAGAGGTCAGACTGCTTGATGGACAGAGGAGGCTCTAATGTGCAACCCATGAACTTGGCTTAATTGACATACAGCAGTTGAAGTAGAAATAAATAAACTGCTATGTCTGTGTTATGACTGCGTATAAGGGGTAATAAAGGCAAAGACAACCAATTTTGCATTCAGATGAGGGAAGATGAGGCCCTCGTCCAGGCGCCAGAGATGCCAGCTGATGATGGACGACCAGAACTTTGAGTTGAGAAAAAAAAACTTATGATTTGAGAATCAACAACAAAGTTTATTCTGCAATTCTGGGTGAGTACTGTATTACTGTATGATGAATATTATTTTTTATAAATATATAAATTACAATTATTCATAATTAAAGGAAATAAAATGTATTGCAATTACAGATGATCAATTATCAAACTTTTTATTTAAGATGTTTTAAGACATAGATCCAAAAACTATGAGAAAACAGAAGAAGTCTTCTGATCAGGTGTTAAGCAATTGAAATATTTAGAACATATGGCAGATTTGACTTTCACAACCTACAGGGAGAAAAATAATTTTTTTTTTTGAAAGAGTAAAAATTTACATGAACACCTTAAAATACTTTTTAAAAGCATAAAGATTGCCATGATAATTCCTCACTTTTCAAGCGATTACATTTTTTTATTTATAAGGGCATTTGACGATTGAAATGAGGTACATATCTTTGTTGTGTTTTATAATGTTTCACTTTGTGCAGCACTTTGGTGCAGTTCTTCAGCTAGAAAAGTGATACATAAATAACATCACTTTCTTAATACCTACTAAGAGAATTAATAAACATGGAAGTAGAATCAATTAATGTTATGTACAAATCTTGGAATATCTCACCAGATATCAATTTTGAGGCCGTTAGTAACCAGGAACTGAATGGTGTCCACGTGTCCGCACAGGTGAAGAGCAGTGTTGCCCTGATAGTCGGTGGCCAACAGGTCTGAGCCAAACTTATGCAGAAAGCGACATATGTCCACATTCCCCCGTGCTGCTGCTAGGTGCAGTCCTGTGCGACCCCGGTGGTCCCTGATGTTGGGGTCACAACCGGTCTCCAGCAGGCGTCTGGCGAAACTCAAGTCCCCATCAATGCAGGCCTGCAGTAGCGGGACACTGGCCTGTGACGAGTCATTGATGAAGACATAGGACATGTCCGAGTCGCTCTCCGAAAATTCCAGCGTCACTGAAAAATATGAAACATGTCCTAAACCTTTTATCTTATTAATCACACAACAGTACATACATAAGAATACACACGTTTGCCTTTTTAGTCTTTTAGTGCAGCACCATTTTATTGAAGCACACTTTCTTTTATGAGTCAGGAGCTCTTTCAGTTGTGCTTGTTCATTTATTTTCCAGATAAATTCAAGAATCAGAGATGACATAGAATTTATTTAGTTCTCTATTAATCTGACTTCTAAAAAGAAGTTCATTAAAGCTCATTGTCTTAATGCTCACTTTAAGTTTTTATATTGAAATCTAATCATGCAGTGTATTTAAACTTCAAACAAAAGATTATTAAAGATTAAAGATTTGGTTGCAAAAAAAATTCCTGAAACAGTTTTATAATTTATGTAGCAAATTATGTACTTTCATTTTCATTTCACATCAAACTTTCCACAAATGCAATAAAATAATGCAATTTAGATACACAAATAAATGACCAATTTGCCGATTGCATCGTATTTTACATAATATACTTAAAAATACTGGATACTAGGAGACATCACATGACAAATGTTTGTCCGTAGAAAAAATGCACAACTACATTTTACAGTCTATAGTATAGGCATACAAATATAGCTCAAAGTAATAAACTGTAAAATTATATTCTTGGGACAAAACATTTGGGATTTACCCTCCTCGTGCAAAATGCCAATGACTATCTTCTAGCCCTTTCCTATTGCGTAAGTGACTGACTCACAGAAAAGGATCACTTAAGGTAAGGAAACGACAGAGGTAAAAATATAATATAGTATGTTATCAATTTCAATTCATGTTATTGATGTTACGAGAACCTGATTTTCATTATCTTATGTTAACTGCACTTGACATAAGGTCAGTAACTGTTGGGTGCAGTTTATTGCATTATCATTCAACTAATACGCTCTTCAAATACAAAGTAAATTAAAACGGCATCCTTTAGCTGATCTTTCCCATTGCAGGGATGGAGAAAGATTTAGGGTTGGTATCTCTCTGATGTTTGCTAATGTAAACGGGACACACTGTTCAAGTTAACTCCAAATATGTATGTAAAGTATGTATGCCTTAGAGCACCGAGTTATCAACGGCAGAGAAAATCTTGCAGCTGTAAGATTAACTTAACGACTGTCTACAGGCCAGTCATGAATCATGCTATCTACGTCCTCTAATCGCTGCATCTGACGTTGCCTAACCTTAGCAGTGCGAGCACAATTAACAAACAAACGCGGCTTTAACCCATAGTCAATTCTGTTATAATGTACCTGTTTGGTGCTGCAGTATCAAGAATGAAATGGTTTTCGTCGTTCCTGACCGCCCGTGTTGTTGACAGTTGCTCCAGCTTCAGACGCAAAAGACTACGCGTAACGCGTTTGAGCGCTCACCGACTCAGCGCCCTCTGGTGCTTCGGAGAGGATCTTGCAAAGGCGACCTATTTGCGTCATACTGATAATAAAACATGATAAATCCGGATGCCATAAGTATAAGATAAGAGCTCTATTTACGTAAAGTGATTGATTACAATGTGTATAAATTAAATCGATTTTTCTGCTTTTTTTGACAAAAAAGAAAGGATTGACAAGAGAGCGCTCTATATATTTCAGCACTACAGACCGAAATGGAAAACTTGCCTTGACAAAGGTTGTCCCTGAAAGATAACTCATTGGGCCGAGTAAAACAACTATGCGAAGGTTTGTTTGAAATCCATAATAATCAATCATCTTATTCTTATCATTCCAAATTTGGAAGAAATTTTTAAGATATATATAGATATTTTCCACATCATTTAACTCATTCCATGTACAATATCAGCTATAATTTAATAGCCATTCACTGAATCCAACTAAAAGTTTAAATTCTTTTATTCAACAGTTTCATACGTGGTACATACAAAGTCTCATATGGGTAACACTCATTGTGAGCATTCAAATGTCTTTTAAACCATCTCAAACATTTAGTCTAATTTTTTTGTATTTACTGTTTGAAATCAAAACTCAGATGAATAGTCTCTGGTTCTGGAAATAGACATCTGTTATTGTCCATTTAACAGAAAAAGAAAACAAAAAACAAAAGTAAACTGTGACAGCCTAACTTCACAAATACACCCAAGTTATTTCCGAAAAAAACAACAACAGTTGTGACAAAGGGGGAAATACTGTTAAAACATTCTCTACTAAAATTCAGGCATGAAATGATAAAAGTACTAACAGATGTTATATGAACTGAAGGGAATGTACATGTTTCCTCAGCCAGAGACTTAGAGCTTAGGGATCACAGTGGTTAAACATAATCCAGCCTCTCTAGGAGACCCCAGAATTAAACATAAAGTTGTTTAATTTCCAATGCACACAGTAAATAAAACAAAACAATGGAAATGACTTTTACAAGAAATATATTATACATATTTTTGGTTTTATGTTGAAGCTTAGAAGAACCAAGGTTTACTTCATCTTTAAAAGGCACCCTCTAAAATTTGCAATCCCTCGCTGTTAGAATAAAACAAAAACTGATAATGAGGGCCAACAACATGACTGTAATCAGCCACTGACTGGCATTGCCGATATTATATTGCATAATTATGAAAGTGACCATAATTGTGAAGCAAAGGTGGCATGACTAACTTGCATTTTATTCCCTTAGTAATTTGATCAATCATCAAAACTGTTTAAATCAGAAAGTATAAAACTGCTTGGGATCAATCACACCAAGCATTAAGTGAAATCCTATTCAAATCTGTACCTTTAAAACACACAGCGAACTAGATCAGCAGCATGTGAAATAACTCGATTGGTTTCTATCGTCCATCAGTGCAATTTTACTCATTTTACTTATGGGACTGATTTCAAGTGACCAGGCACGATTCAACTCACTCATGTCTATATAAAAGTGCTGCTTTCTCTATGTTTTGTTTAATGATGAACAAGAGCTTGATATTATCATGAAAGAAGCACCAATGCAGGCTACTGTAACCAAGAGATAAACCAAGAAGTGAAACCTTTACATAGACTCTCTTGGTGGAATACAGACACTCACTGAGGTAGCCTTGAATATGACCAACAACTTAAAGGAAATAAATCCTGAGTTTGACACTATTTTCCTGCTGTCATTGGCTAATATGTCAATTTAATTTCAAGAAAGGCATTAAAAACTTCATACTATGTTTACATTTTGTCTTTCTTTTATTTTCTTTTTGCAATTTTTCGTCTATGAAGCAACAATGATTTTTTTGTGTTTCATTAAACTGTGCCTCATTCTTTACCTTACAGTCATAAGAGCAAAAAATATTTTAGTTTTTTTTTGATGAAAGTAAAATTTTCTCGGCACACAAAGACTGGTTGCTTCATTAGGTCAAGTTTTAAAACAACAGAAAAACATTAA
This sequence comes from Danionella dracula, assembly GCA_900490495.1. Classification (NCBI taxonomy): domain Eukaryota; kingdom Metazoa; phylum Chordata; class Actinopteri; order Cypriniformes; family Danionidae; genus Danionella; species Danionella dracula. The sequence goes on from UELW01000578.1 coordinate 3,064,537, forward strand.
TTCTTAATTTCTAAAGCTTTCTAATGACTGACCAATCTGTAAACGCTATATAACACAATATTGAGATTCTTAAAGAAGTGGGAGAGTAATTAATAGAAGATTTTTTACTTTTTTACATAAAACTAAAAATATTTTCAACATAGCAACCCCTTTTGATAACAACTTATAGGATAAAACTCTACCTCCACATCTGTTCGATCCCATTATTTAATTTTACAATGTGCTCACTCAATCCAGGGCATGAAATAAAGTTCCATGCTCAGGTTCTCTTTTCCTCCAGCAGTTTAGATAAAGTATCGTCAGGTGCATGAACACCAGCTACAAGATCTTCATGCAGACTTGACAGCGACTGAGGCGAGAGCGGTAGTCGTTGCCCTTCAGCGTCTCTGGGGTCGGACCCTGCACAAACTGTTCATTCACATCCACCGTGGTCAGCCAGAAGCTGTACTTGTTAGCAAAGTAGTGGCAGGTTCCGCGGGCACCATTGCACTCGATGAAAGGGGTTGAACGGAAATCTTCCAGACAAGAGCCGGGAGACATTAGAGACTGGCCTCCTCCTTCTCCACCAGCTCCGGTGTGCTGAAAAAAAGTAGAATGAGGTGGAGATAGAGAAGTGATTTTAACAAATGCAGTAGAACTGCAATAAAGTGAATTACAGGCTTCATCACACACTTCTATGACTGTTAATAGCTTTTACTTTTTATAGGAATTATTTTCAATGTCAACTTTGGCAATCTTTGGTTAGGGCACTGACAGTCTAAGATTTACATTTTTTTGTATTAAAAATTGAATATTTGAAAGCTACTGTATACTTCTTTTTGTAAAGTTTTGATTCTTAGATTATTTTTTAAATCAGATAAAAGTTTCTGTTTGAATATAAAAATAGTAGTGACACGGCTCTCTGATTGCTGTCATCAGCTAATGGCGTCCACTCATTGGCTGATGACACACAGTTCTACTGCTCAGGGAAATAAGAACTCTGATAAATAAAATAGCAGACTGAGGTCCAAAGAGAAATTAATTCTACTATTGAACATTACCTATAATTGTTTTATTTAAAATGAAAATTTCTTTTAAATAAAAAAAAATCCAATTTCAAGATACAATCTCATTCCTGTGTACATACATGACAATTATACTAACAGGTTCAATCATTAACCATATCCTGTGATTCCACTCATAGAACCATTGAGAATACTTGTAAACAGAAGAAACTCCCGGTTCTTGTACACTTTTCTCTTCCGTGGGCACTTAAAAAAATGTAACCATATCTTTCTGAATATTCCTATCCTCCGAGCTATCGTCTATTCAGGTCGCGAAGTGCTGACTGACCCCTAAGTGACTTTGTAACAAATCGCATATCATCTCTCCCTCCCATCTCCCCTTGTTTTTCTTTAGCCTTGGATAATTTCAGAACAAATGCAATAGAACTGGGAAGACTTGCAGATTCAACAGATTTCCTGCTCAGTACATCAAGATTTAACTTCATAAGATTTCTCTGTTTACTGATCTCAAATGCATGTATATGCCCCTGTGAGTGTGTTTCTGCTGAGTAGATCAAAAGTGTCCAAAGTTACAGGATTAGGAACAAAATATGTGACGCTCAAAGGTGGCCAATTAAATGTGAGTTCACGCTTAAGCATTCTCAGAAACCATTGGGAATATACAACAATTGATATCTCGTGGCAATTTATAATAAATTAAGAAGCACTTAGTTAACTTAGTTAGCTAAGTACCTAAAAAGGAACTTATTGTATGTCAAAATTGAATTGAACGGTTGTGATTTGCTTCCCAGCATATATAGCTCTGCTACAATTAAAAAGGGTGGGAAATAAAGAAGTAAAAAAAGGTGGAATCCCCCTTAATGAATATTTTAGGGACTTCACAATAAATGTCTGAGCTCCAATCCAATGCTCTCAAGAACATTTAAGAAAGGTTGTTTCTGTTTATATAATTTGGCATTTATTCAAATTAGGAGATTAAGTCATCTATCGACTTATGTAGAACTCAGAAGCGATTTTTGCTGGTAACACATGTATCTTGTCAGAAGTGGTTTATTTTGCTTGGTGAATTTGGTTTGTACATTAAGGATATTTTTACCATGAGGAAAGAATACCCAATCCACAGACTTCTCCAACCTTGGGGGCACATGGGGATGGACAGATCTTGACTGTGAATAGCGATTGCATAAGATGGAGCTTCACACACTGAGCACCGGCTGATGAATGGCGCAATTTCCTGATTTGCCACAGGCATCATGGGAATGGCCGCAGTGGTGGACAGCCAGTAAGATTTGTCATTGCGGCTAGCATAGTAGCAAATTTCATTGACAGTGCAGTAGAGGAATGGAATGGTGCTAAAATGAGGAAGACAGGAGCCAGGCAACCCTGTGAGAAAGAAAGATTTTACAATCAATTTTACAATCTCGCTAGTATTTATAAAGCAAATATTATGTTGATGTCTCACCCAGGTCCTGGTTGTGTGCCTTCTCTTGGCCTTCCACATAGAGCAAACTGTAGCCCTCCCATAGCCTGGTCATGCCTTCAGGACACATAGGAACCCTTGTGGACTGACTATGTTTCACCAAAGTGTACCCAATGCCTGTACTGCGCACACGAGGTGCAGGAACACCTGGCAACCCTGGTTTGCCTTGTGAGCCTGAAGAGGAATGTAGAAAGAAGACTTTTAAAAATAAATACAGATCACAATTTAAGTGAAATTCAACCCCCACTAACCCTCCAAACCCCACCTGATCTGATGTGATTTTAAGAAAAATGCTTGGCTTTTGAATCGTGTTGCCATGTAACGGATTTATATTACAAAAAGTTATCTATAAACATAATACATAATTTATTTTTTGTATAAAATGCCAAGTAAAAGACTCAAAGCTTAAAAAATAAATTCTTAAGTGTTACAAAATGCATACGAAGTAACTGTAACTGATCTGTTCTAAACTTACACAAAAATCGTCACTAAACCAAAAACAGCATAAAAAGGACTCTCCAAAAACTTCAGGGTGTTTTATAGGGTCAAGATTAAAATTTTTGGAGCTGGTCACCGGCCTGTATCAGCCAATGTCAATATAAAGTTTTTGGGGACTTTTTCATCAACATAATGTATCAAAAAATATGTTATATATTATAGGATATAATAGATATATCCCATACTAAAACAAAGCAAAATTTAACTAATCATTGATAAAAAAACAGCAACCACTGCCTGAAATATGGGTAATAAATGAGTCCATAGATATTAAATAAAAGCAACACAGACTTGATACTTAAATCACTAACAAATAGCTGAAACAAACAAACTGTGGCATTGTGTCAGGACAGTTTTTTTTATAAAGGATCAAATGTTATAAAGTGTGCAATAAAGAATAGATTATTGAAACACGGGTGGAAAGAGTGCACAAATGCTTTATCGTTACTTCAGCGAAAAATTACATGTGTCTAAAAATCTACTCAAATAAAAGTTCAAATTAGTGCATGCAAAGTGTACTTAGAGCACATCCTTTTTCAGTTTTGATGTCTGTAGCTGCTTGTTTAAACATTGTTTTAAACAGCTTTTGCTGAAAAATACAACATTGTGTCTTATCTTAAAATCAAACTAGACTAATAAACACATCAGGTGAGAGATTAGTGCTCCTTCAAATACTTTCTTTATCATATTACACTTGAAATGTACCTTGGAATCCAGTAGGTCCTTGGATCCCCTGAGGCCCAGGGTCACCAGAAAATCCAGGAGATCCTGGTATTCCAACAGTACCAAGCCTTCCCACAGTTCCACTGATTCCTTTGGGACCTAGAGTTATTTCAAAGGAGTTGTTTATAATAAAAATGGAGGCTGAAAGTTTCAATTCAGATTGCCAATGTTTTTATAATTTTTCACACTTAGAAAGGCAAAGGATGAATCACCAAATATTCTTTTCAAATGTGGTTGGTTCTAAAAAGCACATTTAGCAACTAGTGCTAAATGGCATCAGGAACGGTTCCCCAATGAAAGAATCAAATTTGGTGTCAAGTTTTTTTGAGTGCAGCCCTCACCTGGGATTCCTGGATTGCCAGGCAAACCGGGTATTCCTAGTTGACCAGGAAAGCCTTCAAGACCTGAAGCACCTGGATCTCCAGATGGCATGCCGCTGGTTGTGTTAAGAGGGAACGCGCGACCTGGAGGTCCCTTGAGGCCAGGATAACCTACGATTAAAAAAATTAAGACAAATTATTTTTCGAGACTATTTAAAACTTTATTATCGACAAGATAGATTAATTTATTCAACACAAATGTTTACCCTTTACTCCTCTGGGTCCATTCCTTCCAAAATCTCCTGGATCTCCTGGATACCCAGGTGGCCCATAACCTCCACTTAAGCCAGAGTCGCCTCTTTGCCCTTTTATTAACCCAGAGATAAAGACCAGTCAATCATCATTTATCATAACATGTGACTTTCCATCAATCAGTCTTCAGGAATACCTTTAACACCAGTATTGCCTTGAAATCCAGGGGGTCCAGAAAAACCACGGTCTCCACGAGAACCTGGTATACCTGGGTTACCAGGGAAACCAGAATCTCCTCGATCCCCTTGAACAGTTCCAGGGCCTGAGGGACCAGGCAGTCCTGGGGGACCGACAGGACCTAGATAAATAAAATGGTGCATAAGACAATGTGCTACTTAAAATGGTCGAATAATAGCGTTAGTGATATTGTAAGTGGTACATCTAAATTCAACAGTCACCCTGTACCTTCTCGCCCATCTAATCCTGGAAGTCCAGGGTCTCCAAGTGGACCTGGGAGAAGAGAGGGACTGGGTATACCAGGGGGACCGGGGTTTCCAGGGTAACCTCTGAAACCAGGAGCACCTGAAAATAAATAGACCAAACGCAAGTAATTCATAAAAAGTAAATATGTAAAATATTTTTTAAATCATATTTGGAAGACACAAATCAGTTAATGATAAAGATTAATTTGTTTACATAACAAAAAAATGTGATGCCACATGTGGTGTATGTTGGAATTTGCAACCCTGAGATCCTACAAGTCTTTGATTTACTCTCTTTAACTCATTCTCTAAATGAGAAAATCACCTAAATTCTAAATCACTTCACAAGCTCCAACTCATTCAAAATGCAGCTGTTAAGGTAATTACAAACCCTCCCACTCAGATCACATCATTACACCTGTTCACCTGTTCTTTCAGTCACCTTTTTGGTTTAAAATCCATCTGTTAACTTACAAGGCACTCAATAACACTGCACCCTCCTATCTCAAAGACGTATTCACTATCGATATGTTGATCCTTAACCTGCACTCTCCTGCTGGCACACTCTTATAACCTTTCTTTGTTATCTGTGCTGAGTTTTAGCTAACTAGAAGTTAGCATTGTCAGCACGCCATGTTGTGATATTGATCAGTTTAGAGACAATGCTTCTACAGCAGCAGCAGATGTATGTAAGAAGTTGTATTTATACAATTTATGATAAGGTGAATAAAACCTTATCTTTTGCTAAAAGTCTTTTGTTAGCATCTGTGTTGTGTTTTATTTTACTAGCAGTTGGAATTCTTGTCACAGCAATATTAATTAGAGCATAGACCGTGAGTGCACAACTATGAATGCTTTGTTGACAAATGGGTGCGCGCAGAACCTTATGCAACAGATTGACGCAAAACTATAAATCCGGCTTTAGCCCCTCAGCTACATCCTGGAGAACAAATTTCCCGTTGACAGTACTAGCCAAAACCTCCAGACCTTCAAGTCAAAACATTCCATGAGAAATTTTCTGCTCATATTGGGCTTCGGTATGGTGTTTTTAATTTATGCTGTGAACCTATTGTTTATTAATGCTCAGTGTTTTATTGTGTCATGAATAAGACCAACCAATATAATTAATTATCATATTATTATAAACAAAAAACAAACTGGTCCTTAATAAATACATCATATGATGAATGGTTTTGAATCGATTCTCCTCACCATTTTCTCCCCTGAGACCTTTGTCTCCAGGACGTCCCGGTGATCCAGACTGGGATGTTCCTCTATCTCCCTTCTGGCCATTCTGCCCAGGAGGTCCAGTCCATCCACCCTCAATCACACCTAGGGAGTAAAAGTAGAGTTAACATATATAGTCACTAAAGTGTTGTTAGGTTTAAGAGTTTAGTATGTTGAATTACCTGGTACTCCAGGCAAGCCCTTGGATCCAGGAAGACCATTAAGTCCATCCAAACCAGGTGAGCCCTGGAAACCTGATTAAAGATAAAGAAAGAATAAAGATTACATATCAGATTAACTTGTTCTGATTCGATTGTGTAGTATTGTCAATACAGAAATAAAAAAAATGTTAAAAACAACCTTTGTTTCCTGGTGAGCCTGGAGGTCCTGGGCGACCTAGATCGCCATCACGACCGCTTTGTCCTGGATAGCCAGGGAGACCTCGAGGGCCTGGAAAGCCTGGTGGCCCTATGAGGGGAATATAAATAAATGTAAAATATATCATTTGGAAACCACTGAAGACAACAAGTTTACGTAAAGTCCTTTATCTGTCTACATACCACCAAATCCTGATGTCCCTGGCTCTCCAGGAAAACCTTTCTGGCCTTGAAATCCAAAACTTCCTGGGAAACCTGAATCACCTGGTTCTCCAGGACGCCCTGGTCCACCTATTCATGAAGTGTAATATAAAATAAATGAAAGTAGAAAATTGATCAAGACACAAACATAATGAGTACATTTAAATACATTAAATTATCTGACTCACCTGGAAACCCAGGGTTTCCTGCAAAACCCTTTGGTCCAGCAGCTCCTGATGATACAAATGAGTCTCCTTTCTCTCCTAAAGTCAATTAGGGATTTCAGTAAGTCTACATTTTTTCAGAGAGGTCAAAGAAATTTTTCAAAATTAAATGTGCAGATCTTACCTGTGCGACCAGGTCTTCCTGGAGCCCCTGGGAACCCTGGAACCCCAGGTACACCAACATCACCCTGCAAAGAAAAATAGCTCCAAACTTGAACACTATTCTTGTTTTATTAGCATTGTCATTCAAACACTTATTGATGTTAGCGTATAGTAAAAAAAAAAAATTATAAAATACATCCAATCAATCAGAGAGAACCCTTATTGGTGCAACAGGTGGTTGAACCAAACCTTTAGGCCTTCAGGATCGGATTGGAAGACCCCTGCCATAGGGGAACTAATGAACCATAATAACCAGCCTAGCTAATGCAGTGTATTAATACATCATTTTCAACTAATTCATCCGCCAAGTTTTTATTATAAAAAGCTATTTGTTGAAATAGTTGTGATTGGTTCTTTTGGTGATCAAAAGATATTGGATTTAGAGTCACCCATCTCTCAGTAAAAACTCTTGTTTAAGCTCAAGATAAAACACAAAAACAAAAAGCCATCAAAGAAGCTCTGTCATTACTTTCATGTTGCATCTTCCACTATATGATAAAGGCAAGTATTCTAAACCAAGAAACAGTCTATTATAGTTGGACTATGTGACAAGGAAAAGACTTAAAGGACTATTCCGTTATGCCCCTGGTGGTTCCCTATGTGGGTGGATCTTCAAACATATTTCTCACAGAGACCATTTTTTGTATCCCATTTATAGATAATTGATGCAAGTAATCAGACAGTATCAAAAGCAGAGCTCTATTCAGATATTGGTGAGTGTTTTTATACAATCAAATTCTTAAAAAAAGGAATATTCAGCATATTGTTTGGATTACAATATTGTGTTATAACCCTTGTATCGTGATGCCTATTGTTCTGCCAGATTCAGAGTCCTTAAAATTTACATTTACATTTATGCATTTGGCAGACGCTTTTGTCCAAAGCGACTTACATTAGGGGAGAGACAATATGCAATTTGTTACACCGTCAAAGTCTATCTCAGCTTCTCATAATAGAATTGTATCAACTGATCAATAAACCTAAGCAGTGAGGAAGTAGAGGAAGAAAATAAAGACAGAGGAGGGAAAAAAGAAGGTAGTTTTTTTTTCTTCTTCTTTTTATAGTAGGTGTTCTCTGAAGAGAAGAGTTTTCAGTTGCTTTTTGAAAGTTATTAGTGTTGTTGCTTTCCTGACTGGATCAGGGAGTTTGTTCCACCATCCAGGGATAGTGAAAGAGAAGGTTCTGCTGAGAGATCTTCTGCCCTTGTGGGAAGGAACCATAAGTCGCTGTTCCTTCCCTAAAATGACCATATCTGCCACTTTTGCCACTTTTTCGAAGATAAAGGTGGTTTTAGTTTTTTTTTTTGTTTGTTTCTGAAATCTAAAGATCTTCTTTTGGTAACATAAGAAAATATTTCCAAACTGGTCTATGTTAAATCTGTAATGCAGCTTGTTACCCTCAAGCCTGCTGGGCCAGGAAAACCCATAACTCCAGAGGAACCTTTGGGCCCAGGAAAGCCAGGGGAGCCAGGGATGCCAGGTGTTCCAGGTTGGCCAGGAAAACCTTTAGCTTGGTCCGGCACACCAGGTGGTCCAGGATATCCAGAGCGTCCAGGTACTCCTGGAAATCCTTTGTCCCCTGTTGGAAGAAGACTTGCTATATGACCAACTTCTTTGTACAACCAACAATTTCAGTTTCAAGATAACTGGATTTGTTTATCCATTTCATTTAAAGCTCTCAAACACTTTAATCTAAAGCTTTGATGATGAGCAGTGCATTCCTGTGTGACAGGAATCCATTAACTGCTTCAATGTGCCAAGCTGGGTCATCTGTTAAAGATTATATTCTAAGATTATAAGAATATATAGTAGTTTATCTATACAGAATGTACAATATTTGACAAACGGGAATGGATAAACCAGCTAAAGATTAAATTCTGCCTTAATCAGTTCACTAAAATCTTAAAATTAATTTTAGAGAGCCAGTGCCTGTTTTTCCTTCTAAAGGGGCTTACATACCAAGCACGGATGATCTGAAAAGAGTGAAAAAAAAAAAAAATATATATATATATATATAATAAAAAATATATATAATATATTTTAATATAATACGATATATATTTATATATATATATATATATACTTTTATATATATATATATATTATTATATATATATATAATTTATATATATATATATATCTATATATATATATATATATATATATATATATATATATATATATATATATAAATATATATATATATATATATATATATATATATCCCTGTCACATGCTGCTATGCTAATTGACATTGACATTGTTTGAAATGTCAGTCAAATTAATTCCTGTGCGACTAGGCAAAACAAAGCTGTCAGCATCACCTTCAATAAAGGTCTGGTCATGCGAGACTTGCATGAATGCTACATTAGCCAACACATTCTGCAAAATTGCATATATCATTAATCTTTTTAGAAAATCGGTCCATTTTTGTACCTCTTGGTCCAGTGAAACCAGGCGCTCCAGCACCTCCTGGTGTACCTGGTTCCCCCTTCTGAAGCTGCCCCACTGGAAACACTGGAGTTGACGGTCCTGGAGGACCTGGGTCACCTCTGTCCCCTTTGACACACAAGAATAAGGCCATCAACATAGCTCAGCCATTTATAATATAAGCAGGACATTGCTGTCCAGACATCTCCAAAATGTAGTATTCTATTCTGTTAGCAATTTACTAATGAAGATTACAAAAGGGGTTACACAATCTCATGGTGGAAAGACGAATGGGTAAAGATTGTGAATAAACTTCCCTCGTCTTAATACCCAATGCATATCTGAAGGTAAATAATCAACTTGACACATGCATGTATTTATGTAAAGTATAATGCAAAAAATAAGATTCTAGGTCCTAACCTGCATTAACGACTTCTTTCTTGTTTCTTATTTCTGTCTAGTACACTCAACTACTAAATATGTTTGGTTTCATTATGAAGTTAGACGTTAATGATTTAACCATGTATAACATTAAGACATTCTTCCACATGATACTTATCAAATGTGTAACTATACCTTTAACTCCAATGGGTCCAGCTCCACCAGGAAAGCCATCTTGTCCTTGGAAACCTGGATAACCTTTTACACCAGACCCTCCTGGTATTCCAGGATTGCCTGGTAATCCTGGGAATCCAAACACCCCTAAAGATCCCTTCAACCCTTCAACACAAATTAAAAAAAAGTTAATTAATGGAAGCACAATCAAGTTAGATTTGTACCATTTTCATTTGTACACTATTCATACCCTTGACTCCAGGTCTTCCAGGGCCTCCTGAACGTGAACCAAAGCCAGGAGGTCCAGGGAGTCCTCTAAAACCCTGCACACCCGGGTTGCCAGGAGGTCCTGGTAAACCCTTCCCTCCACCAGGTACTGAAGACCCTGGATCTCCTCTCATGCCCTTTAGGCCTGGGAAACCTGTTGATCAAACAATAAGTTTGAACATAGTCAGGAAATTTGGGTTTTGAGAGTGCTTCAATTTTCAATATATTTATTGTTTGCAGTTCAATTCTTCTCTGAACTCAAAACTATAAATAATTAAATTAACAAAATATTTAAATAAAATTACATCTAAATATGATAACTTCTTTTGAGAAACATGGCTACTTCTAAGCTCATAGTTTACTAGCAGCTGGAATATGAGGACATACTTTCAAGCCTAAGGATGATATGATGGTTGGTTAAAGACACACAAGCACATGAAGGTTATTGCGGAGTAACACAGATTCTGAGGTTAGACAGTTAGAGGGGGTCTTTGAACTTGATGTATGTTAGAATTAGTAATTTAACACACAAGGTTACACCATCTTTAAGTGTGAGAGTACCATGTCATGTAATCTCAATTGAACAGGAACACACAAAAAGATGGATGAAAAGTTTAGATCAAACTAATGTAAGCTAATAATGCTAAATATGTTTTCCATTTTATTACAGTAACATAAATATTTATTAAATACAAAATGACAAACCATCGCTCCAATAGTGCACCTTATGTTAGATTTTACCTCCAAAGCTTGAATACACATAAGAGTTCTTAAAATAAAAAATTAAAAACATTACATTTCTTAATATCATCAGCACTATCACTCTAATTATTCATTAACATGAATCCAACTACTGTTAATGTTCTGTGTTTATGTTTGAAAAAAAGTGACATCTAGTGGTCCTATAACAGAGTTCCCTTACACACTGCTGACTTTAACAGAATTAACAAGTAACTACTTTTCAGGAGAAGACGTTTTTAACAACATACTATGCATAGACAGTGAAATAAAAAAATGAGCATATGTGATAAATGAACCCCCTAAAAGTTTTTTTTATTAATATTGTATTGTAATTTTTTTATTAATAAATAGTAAAAACATGTAAATAAATTTCCAACACATACAAACATCACTTAATATAAATATGTCAGAAAATCGCAATATTTGAAAAAAATAAATAAATAATTTTAAACTTCCAAGGGGTTGATTTAGCCATGAACTGGTTTCACTTTAGCAAAAAAACAAAAACAAAAAAACAAAAACAAAAACAAAAAAACAGGCACAAATTAAGACTGGATTTTTTCAGAAGCTGATCCAGAAAACACTGCTGTGTTGTCAACAGACATTGAAAATGATGTTGATCTCCTCTATGTAATATAAACTTTCTTACTTTCTTTAAACGTTTTTCCTTATATTTTCACTCTAGCTTCAAACATAAACCTTTTGAGTGAGCCAGGCAGAGCATCACAAATTTTCAGGGAGTAAATACATGAATTTGCAGCCCCAGGCAAATTAAAGAGGCAGAGAGCCATATAGACGTGCTTCTGAACATTACACTCATTGTCTTTCCAATGAAAAAGTAGTGGTTTTAGTTTTATTAAACCTCCAAGAAAAGCACAAAGAACAAAAAGTGAATAATACAATACATTTTCCTATGTAACATTTCTGTATAGGAGCACTTTTCATATTTAGGGAAATTAACACATGATAGTATGTTTATTTTATTTAGTGTATTTACCAATTAATGGGAGTGCTGAGATTTCTTTTTATATTTATAGGTTGGTTTGCTATTTTGTGTCTACCTTTTCGGTGCAGATCTGCTTTTTAGATATTTTAAAACACATTTTAAGATATTAACTTTCAAAACTGTATTTTAATTTCAGCTCTGATTAATTTTACTCTTTTAAAGCAACAAAGAAAAATCACATTGTCTGGAAATATGAGCCAGATGAGAACAGGAATTGCAAGGTTTGTGCTGTTTAACCTTTTCATCTATTATGTATCTGAGATCAAAAGCTGTGAATATATATTCATATTCGTATCTAAATTTCTATTTTCAGTGTTCTAAACTTATTGAGTGTGGTTCTATGCACTTCATTAAACAGGTTAATGCTCAAAAAGCTGATTTATCTAGTGTCATGTAAACAGGGAAAATGGGTTTTAGGCATTGGGGTAATGCCATAAACCGTTTTTGGGAAAGCCGTTAGGAAAAGGTAGTTTTTTGCCCAATAACCCAGCTTCTCATGTATGTGAACACAATACCCTGGATTCTGTCGTTTTTTTCCATCTGTCTATGGTCTGATTAGTGCATGTCCAAAGTAGCCAGGAAGTATGCATCTCAGATGGAAGTAAGAGTCCAAATGCTTTATTGTGTTATAAACTCAGGAAGCTGTGCCCTCAATTCACGGAGTTGATGCACAAACATCAGAAGAAAAAAGATAGCTGCATTTGCAGGTGTTGTAGGCAAAGGACTAGTTAAAACAATACAGCCTTGTCCACATTGTTCGCCACCAGAAATGATGGTATTTTGTTTTTCTCGTGACATCAAATCCTATGAGAAATCAGGGAAAGGTTGAGTTTATGTAAGTAAAAATTTCTGTAAAAGAAGTACATGTATTACATTTATGTAAACGCATATGTAAAAACACACATGCATGTACGCACATGTAAAAACCGTTTATTGAGTTATCTGCTTATTGTCAATAACCAGTTTATTGAAGCGCATGTAAACACACTCATTATTTTAACTGAAAGGCACACAAACAGGCAAACAGATTAAGAGCAAGTGCAGCAAGGATGTGAATTGAGTTAGCTTTGAGACTAAAAGCTGGGGCTTTCAGGGAGGACAATGTTTCTCACCTTGGCAGCCTAGTGAGGTGACCCAACACCAGAAATAGAGGAGGGTGACACCACAAACAGAAGTATGGGAGGGTGGAAATGATGGTGATGGAAAAAGAGAAGGAGGGGAGGATGACCATACAGAAAAGAATATTGAAAACAGATAATTCCATGAAGACAACTGGCAAACATAGGACTGACGAAGACTGATGAAAAGAGAAACAGCGAACAGTGAATCATTTCAAAGCTGGACATAGCTACAACAGATTCTGTAATACTCTTCCTTAACCAAATAATATGTTACGTACCAGGTACAGATAATTTATTAAAAATTAGCTTTAAGAAAAGTTTAAATACTTTGTATTTAAAATACTCCAGCATCCTCTAGCTGAACGGTACATTTACCCTGATATACACACTATCAGCTTTTATACTACTCAAATAAATTAATTTAACCATTTCAAAGTTTACCTGGAGATCCATTAAATCCCTTAGCTCCCGGTGAGCCTCTGGGACCAACAACCCCCCCTGGGGGTAGCTCTCCAGGTGGGCCTACGGGCCCCACAGAACCAGGTGTTCCATTTGCACCTCGCTGACCCTTACTACCCGGAAACCCATTGCGCCCATCATCACCTGAGATTGGTTCAATAAGCATTAATTTAACAAAATTCCTAGAAATTCTCATCAAACACCCAAATTTTATCAACAACACTTACCAGGCCTCCCAGGAAAACCTGGTCCCCCTGGCTGGCCCTTGTCCCCTGGCTCTCCTGGTCTACCTTGTAGACCTGTCCCCCCTGGAGTGGCCCCAAGCACCTCACCAGCTTCTCCCTTGGGTCCCCGGGAACCTGGAAATCCATCTCTTCCCTGCGATCCGGGTAAGCCACTGTTAGTTGCACCTGGTATACCTGGATCTCCTCTGGGACCCGGAAAACCTATCAATGTTTTATAAAAACAGTATAAAACAATGCAAAATGTTAAAGAGCAGCAGAAATTATGATTTAAAGTTCATATGAAAAGGTCGTACCTTGAGGTCCTGGCTGACCACCAGTGCCCGGTTCTCCTCTTTCACCCTTTGATGCACTAAAACCAGGCCGGCCACTTCCTCCTGGCGATCCCTGCCTACCCTTGGGCCCTAATATTTTGATATGCAGAAGTACATTTAAAAACAAGTTTGTTTCCATTCATGTACTTTCAAAAATAAGGTTACCTGGCGGGCCAGGTCGCCCAGGAAATCCTGGTTCTCCACGGACACCAGGAAGCCTGCAAGGAAGTGGTGTACCTATGGAGATCCACAGTTTGTCACTCTCATGTTCAAAATAATGCGTAAAGTTTTGATGTCTAAAACTAACCCTGACATCTTTTTATTTTTAATTATGCGTTAAAGCCAGTTACTTGTGTATAATGTTAAATCTAACCGGATACGTTACTGTCACCCATCAAGCTTGTGTGTGGTGAGTGCTCTGCATCAAACGGATGGGTAATTAACAGTGCTTTTCAATTAGGAGACCCATTTATTGCATTTGGTGCCTACATAAGTGCTATTGAAGTCTCATTTATTTCATTTTATTTTTTTTCTGAAAACAAATAATTATTACATAATCAGTGACAAGTGCGGGGCTAAAAACTTTATTAAGGCTGTGTTGTCAGCCAATGACTACCACAATAAATGCTGCAGAGATAAATTACTTATCACAACACTCGAAAGTGGCGGCATGCTGTCTGCATTAAGTCATTATAATGGGTCTTAGTAATTATGAGTAGTAAATATCTCTTATGGTATTTTAGTATGATATTGAATGTGTGTTAATGGTTTTATCAGCCAGAGAGGGAGGTGAATGCTGCCTGTCCCTTGAGAGGGCATAAATTCGGGTGCACGGAGACTTTTCTTTCTCTTTCCGGCTTTCCTTCCTTCTCCACTTTACGAGTAGTTTTTTTTAGTTTCTATAGACTACAATTTCAGTGTTGTTTAAAGGAGAAGTGCAAAATAAAGTT
This sequence comes from Danionella dracula, assembly GCA_900490495.1. Taxonomy (NCBI): domain Eukaryota; kingdom Metazoa; phylum Chordata; class Actinopteri; order Cypriniformes; family Danionidae; genus Danionella; species Danionella dracula. The sequence goes on from UELW01000578.1 coordinate 3,079,571, forward strand.
GATGTCGTGCTGCTGTTCTGTACCCTACCTCCAGAGTGATTTCTACAAGTGAGAGAGTTTAATATTCTACGATTCTACGACAACAGCAAAACAAAATTAGAAAAAAATTATATTTAAGATATAAAAAGGAATAGATTTATCACATACAGTTACAAAAATTTACTTCAAGATACTGAATAAAAACAAATGAAATATTGTACCTTGATGATATTTGTATTTGCAAAATATGAAAAAGGTTTTCATGTGCCTGAGTTACTGAAAATTTAAACTGCCAAAAATAACATGTAAACATATTCAATTATTACAAATTAAAACATACATTTTCAAAACAATGGACTCCGAAAAATGTCTTACCCTTCCTGTAGCACCTGGTTGTTATGTGTTCAATTTGGATGTTGCAGCCACAAGTGTCTGGCTCATTTTTAAATAAAAAGAGTTTGCATGAAGAAAATCTTTATAGTTGTAACAGTAGTGCTGAGACAGAATGAGATAAGTTTTGGTAGCAGTGTGTTGAATGAACGCAAACAAATTTACTGGTGAATAAAAGGCTTTACCAACAGCATGGATCATGGAGGTGGAATCTTGAGTTTTTTTTTCTTTTTTTTCTGTGGGATTGGTGGACTGCGCACCAAGTCCCTTGCAGTTGTGTTGCTTTTGCATTTTTTCATAATTTTCTCTATCTACCTCCTTTCTCCTGCCATTTTCGTCTTTGAATAGCATTAGGATGTTTTTTGTGTATTTATCTCATACACACATTATACTATATACTGTATGCTTACTTTAGTAACACTTAACAATAAAGTGACATGAATCCTCATTAGTTCATTCATAAATCAGGCATTAACTTATGAATAATTAAGTATGCGTTACTGACGAGTTATCACATATATTACTCTTGAACTCAATAAACCCATACATGAGCCATATTGTTTTTGATAATGATTATGAAATGTGTCATCGGAATAAATTGCCTATGCTTATGTATCACCGATATGTATTTATCATCAGAAAAGACTACACACTACACATTCAACACAAAAGCGTACAGTGTGAAACTAACCTAACCCTGAACTGTAACAGTTAATTTCAGCAATGTGATCGCTATACATAAAGTCAATGTCACCCTCAACACAATAAACACACACACTCTCACTAGTATTTTTAGTTTAGCAAGGTAAAAATCATGCAGAACGGTTAAAGGTTAAAACACAGAGAGAAGAGGATTGTTATCTTGAAACCACTAAATGTTTACGAATCCATTCTGAGTTTCACAAGCCTTTTCTCTTGGACTAGCTACTGTTCAGGTCTTGACACCTCACCTCCCTTTTCCAAGGAGGCATCAATTAGCCCCACCTGCCCACAGATGTCACCTAGTCAAAGAACATGCAAGAGCAAGAGAGATCGGAAGAGAAGCTTTTAATCAGATACACAGCGCTTATTTTTGATTAGGTGAGCAATATCAAATGGATCGACATGAAGTAATTGTCCTTTTAGAGGAGGTTGAAATGGTGTTCAGACCATTCTTATGAAGTGGAGAAAGTAAAAGATACTAAAGGTAGAAGTCAATTGGGTCTGCTCAATGTCTCTTTAAATTCAATGGCTTGAAAAGTGGTTAGTATTTCTATTATCTTCAGTCGTACTCACACACATCCAAACAATATTCCATAAACAATGTTTAGGCCATGTCCACACATACCCGAAGATTTTTAAACCTTAATAATTTGACGTCCACATGGATTTGAAAAACTGTGTAAAGACAATCCAGTAGTTGGCAATCGATTCTAATCCTGCAACTAAATTAGTTAATCAGAAGCTTCCAAGTTAGTTTCCTTTTTAGTTTTATCTTGTATTTCCCTTCAATCTGTAAGCAAAGCAGTGCGCCCAAAGATATTATATCTATAACTTCTTTAACTAAAATACTCCCGCCAATCTTTACCAACAAATATTTTGCTATCAAAATTATCCAAAGAACTACCACAGGAGTCTCAAAGTCAATTCATGGAAGGCTGCAGCCACAAGAGTCTCAAAGTCAATTCATGGAAGGCTGCAGCCCCGGCTGGTTTTGTTGTAATCCAGTATCATGGCGCACACCCATATCTTCAGACAAGCCAAGAGGAGCTAAATTTGCTAAATCACTTGCCCTGCACAGTACAATTGTGAAGGACTGCGTGCAGAGTTCTAGGAATTGATATTGAGACCCCAGATGTCATTAGAGTAGAAAAAAATGTTTTTAAAACAACAGGTTATGTGAACAGGGTCTTATAAAACAGAACTAGATAATGGTTTAAATCTGTGAAAAATTGACAAAAATGTTCTTATAAATTATATATATATATTATATTATAAACATACAACTTATCCCACAAACAAGAGTATTTTAATACCTCTTATGATTACAATATTCAATGATGGCAAATATATTGTAAAATTATTTCACCTGGAGCGCCTGGAGGTCCGGGTTGTCCGGGAATACCATTGAAACCAGGATCTCCTTGCATTCCTTTGAATCCAGGGACACCAGGATAGCCTCCACCAGGCTCTCCATTGGCACCTGGACGACCTTTTGATCCTGGGATACCTGGAAAACCTTTATCTCCAGAGAATCCAAAACCTGGCTCACCCTGTGAAAAAATAAATTTGATAGGTGAAATTTTGACAAAAAGAAATCAAAACTGGTAAATGAAAAACAACCACACTCAGATGAGATGAGACAGGTTAATCAAATAAGAAAAATCATGTTCGCTCACGAGTGAACCTGGTTGTCCAGGAGAGCCAGATGATCCCTCTCTTCCAGGGCTCCCGCTTGCTCCAAGTGGCCCAGGAAGACCCTGTTGTCCCAATTCACCTTTTTGTCCTTTGCTCCTTGGGTAATAAGGATTACCCTTCTCTCCTTTGCGCCCATTAAAGCCTCTATCGCCTGCTCGACCCTAAAACAAAACAAAATCACTCTGTTAAGTATTTATGGAAGAAAAACACAATTTATTTTTAGAATACATTTTAATAGGTGGTCTCATTCCTGTCCAAGATTGAAAGGGTGGCTCAGTATATGTCTTGTAAAAGACAAGCTCAACTAGAAATACCTAAACAAAATATAAATAAACAATTATGGAGCTCTAACCTGGGGACCTTGTGGCCCAGATCCTCCTTGAAAGCCTCTATCACCGATTTCTCCCTTCAAACCATTGAGTCCTGTGAACCCTGGGGGTCCCCGGGGTCCATCAGGCCCTTGCCCACCAGTTGTTCCTCCACCCAAACAGTTGCAGTCACCATTTTCTCCTGTTAGAACAAACAATCATGTTTTTCTTGATGATATTTTAAGATGAAAAGTAAAACTAAGCACTTCTGCGTGGATAGTGTCTCACCTTTAAATCCTTGACTGCCTTGGCTTCCAATAGGTCCTCTAGGCCCTTCCTGCCCTGGAAAACCAGGGAGTGAAGTGCCAATAGGTGATACTGGAAGATACAATCAAGAAATAATAAGCAAATTGTAAGTTGACGCTGTTCCTGTCACCATCTATTACGACATGAGTATCCAAACTCCTAAAATAATGAAATGTCTAGCAAAATTTTAAGTCACTAAATAGCCAAAGTCCAATAAAGGTCAAACTTTTCCAAAATGATATTACTCTTCTGTTGAGACCTATAGTAATAAATTAAGTAAGAAATGTATCAAGCCAGAGTACCCTGAAAGCTTACTTGATCTGCCCGGCAGGCCAGGAAGGCCTGGAGGTCCAGGAAGACCCCGATTACCAGGAAAGCCTTCAGACCCATACGAATCTCGACCTGGGTTTCCCCTCTGTCCTTTAGGTCCACGACTACCAGGAAAGCCGCGACGGCCAGGGCCACCTGAACAGATTATCAGGTGACATTAAACTCTTAACTGAGATACAGAATATATGCATGCACAGCATATTGCTCGCTATAACAGACTCTGTAGAATATTGTCCACCTTCCATACCCCCTCGGTGGCCTGCACTGACATGTCAAGCCACATGTGTGCTTAAGTCATTATGATTCGACTGCTTTATAACAAACTGGAAAAATACCCTCGATGTTACCATCGAGTACAAGACATTTTTATATTCCGAGAACTAGCAAAATTCTTGTGTTTTGTTGCATAGATGATGATGGGGTTTCTAGAACCGCATTTAACCATACACAACCATACACAACTCATGCAAATTGAGTCTGGGCCAACTGAGCAATGCTCTGGGCCACCTCTTCCGCTGATGAGCAAAGTAAGCTGAGCTTGAGAACTGCATGAAGGTGTCATATTACTCAAACCAATCACAGCTCATATTTCCCAATGTGAGTACAACCACATTCTTATATTAGACAACATCTTTGAGTCAATTTTCAAATAGAACAGCAAAAAAACCTAAAACATCGTTAATAGTTGTTATGGGAACTTGTTTATCTTGTAATTTAAGCTATTCATATTAGTAAATTGAGTACCAGAAAAAATATCCTCTGATCCAGGTTGTCCAGGTTGACCAGGCTGACCAGGGGGTCCTGGATACCCTGAATCTCCAGTTGGACCTGGATAACCAGGAAGACCAGGATCGCCTTGAAAACCTAAAACCATGAAATTGGGTCATTACTGGGGAAGAAAATGCATTTTAGATAAGAGTTTTTTACAACAAACAACAAAAAAACAAAAAAAAATTCCTTTTCAAAAACACAAATACACCTGTTTGAATTCACTAACTGTCACCATGTTGTCAATCGAACAGATTTCATTATTCACAAGCCCAAAAAACTGTCTAAAAGTTCTCACAAATGTCACAGGGGTGAAAGGGCAAACCATATGGACAACTGGACATGGGGTCCCCAGAAATGATCTCAGGAGAATCTCATTGTCAGTATACATTAATCGTAACCCCCCCATTGGTTCTAACTCAACGAGTTAAAGAAACAAAAGAGAAGATGCATTGCTCTATGGGTTAACATCGTAGTGATAAGATCATTTTTACAAGCAAGCCATTGGAAGGAGTCACCCCTTTTCCTTGATACTTCTCTATACTAAAAACTAAATAAACTAATTTGTATCACAATATTTGTTTTGCCTCCTGTTGCATCATTTTGACTAATACACATTTTTATCTTGTTACCTAGCTCAGATTCTATGAGTTTTTTTATGGTAAGACATAAAATAGCTATTTCCCAGCGATGGGTTGCGGCAGGGAAGGGCATCCGCTGCGTAAAACATATGCCAGTGAGTTGGCGGTTCATTCCGCTGTGGCGACCCCGAAAGGGAATAAAGCCGACCTGAAGATGAATGAATGAATGAATAAAATAGCTAATCTGCAATCATGCCTGAATGCTAATTTTAGGGTTTTTTGTGTCAAGAAAGGCTGACAGTACAAATCAGATTAATTCTAAATTGTGACAGGTGACTTAATTAAATATTCAGTTTTGTTTAACTACTAACTTCCCTTCCTAATACATACATACACAGATACACTCGTTATTGGGATGGGAGAGCGCAAAATCACCATGTAGCAGCAGTTATCAATAAAAAGTACTTGTTTTCAGAGGACAGTGCTTCAGAGGCATGGTTTGAAGGTTGACGTTGTGATAGCAACTATCAATGCTGATTTATGCTAAGTAATGTATACATACATACACATAAATGTATATATAGCCAACAGGTGTTTTTGTTTACAAGACTTTTATATCTTTGCATGTGAGCATATACAGTAGTTGGATAAAAAGTAATGGGGCAGGGGCAATATTTTGTTGTATTGTTGGTTTTTTCATTTAAATCTAATTATTTAAAAAAACCCAGCAGTGTATAAAACATTGTTTTACACCAATCATAAACTTCAGTTCACATTTCGCTACCACAGATATTGGCCTCTTTAGATTTTTAATCAAATACATAACATAACATAACATAACATACATAAGACATCAACAAAGCATGACTACAAATTTCAGTTTTATGTTTAAACCTCCCGAGAGAATGAAGCTGGTACAAAACAAAAAGAATGCAACACAATACACCCATGTTAACTGCAAATTTATACACCATTCACTATTATTACTCAATGCACTTTACAATCCTTGATACCTTTAGTTGCAAACACAGGGGGGTCCACAATTGGTCCAGGGGAACCTGGGTCTCCTCTGTCACCCTAAATAGAAACAGAATGTGTTATTAAACAAATGTTCTTTGTTATGTATACATTTTTTTCTTACTTTTGAGCCAGTATAGCCTGGTTGTCCAGGAAAACCCTGATTCCCTGGAAAGCCCTAAAAAGGAATAATTAGTTAAAGTATATATTTGTAACAGAAAGTAAGAATGTCAGAGTAAGAAAACAGTTTGCAGTGTTTTATTACTAACTTTAACACCAGGAAATCCAGGAGGACCATCCAGACCTTGAGGACCCTGTAAAAATCCAGCTTCAAATAAATTCTAACGATTTTTTGATGTTACAAATCTCAGTTTATCATAAAACACAATTTAAAGAAATCCTCTGAAATATTCCTCTCATTTTGAAACTGACAGTACCTACCCTTGGTCCTGGCAAGCCAAGTATTCCTTTTTCTCCAAATTCTCCAAATTCACCACCAAAACCAAAAGGAGTCTAGACATGGATAGTAAATAAACTGTCTATGCATATTCAAATAGGAACACTCCAAGCAAAAACAAGGGTATTAACTAATTTTTAATTACTCACTGGTGGCCCTTCTCTGCCTCGTGGACCTGGACTACCAGCATAGCCTTTATCACCCTTGGGAAAAAATGAGAATTAAGATTTGTTTATTGTAATACTTTCCTAGTTATTGTAGATTAATTAGAGCTTTGTGTGTGTTTATTTAGCTTGGAATGATGTCTATCTTCTAATTAGTTTTATTTTATTTAGTTTATTTTACCTGGCACCCCATAGTCTCTGTCCCTGGGGTGTGTGTATTTGTATTTGTTCTGCTACGCGTTGCTAGCACTTTTTTATTTTTGGTTGTTGTTAATAAAGAACATTTGATTTGGTAAATTTAGTCTTTGTGTACTGTTGTTTTCAGTTTTCATTTCTGTCTTTCCACCATCTACCATTTTGTGGTTGTAACAATATTTTTACAGTTTTAACAACAGAAAAAAATAATTAAAATATGTAAAAACATGTATAATCAAGATATCAGTCATTTCGTTATGAGATAATGATAGCCATTACTTATCTTTCAATACCTACACACAAGTGTTCTCCTTACATAAAAAACATGTATATATACAGGCCTGGAAAGGGTTTTAGGTAATTTGTATGTGTTTATTTAATTAGTCTTTTATCTAATATGCGTTTATTTAATTAGTCATCTTCACTTTTTTTTTTTACAATTTCAGCCTGTACAGGGGCCTTTATGAGAGGTTTTTGTATGTTCTCCACATTATTTGTGTGGGTCTCAAGTTTTTCTGCCAAAATGTGAGCTCTAAGATATCAAGGTAAGAGAATTATGGCTAAATGTGGCTATGAAATATGCGCGAATACAGACTTTCCTTTCACCCAATATGAGCATTAGATAGAGACTGAATGGTCACAGAAGAATAAATGTTCAAAAGAAAAGAACGTTCAAATCATGATTTAATCATTGTAGAAAAAAATATAATTTCATGAAATAATTTTTAAGATGTTTCAAATAATGAATGTATTTGTTCAATAAAAACTTTCTTCATGATAAAAAAAATCCAGACCCTGAAACGGCATGATGGATATCATACCAGTTTGAAAAAACAAAACTTAATAATGCCTAAATATAAATAGCTTCTGCTTTTAAAAGTAAAAATAATTAGACCTAATGGCAACTTTTTAAAAGAATAGTATGATATGAGTGAAATACACATTTACATTTGAATGTTTCCATTTAAAATAATAAAAAAGCCAAAAGGTTTTTTCCCATTATCATTAATTATTTATTATAATAATTTAGAATAAATACATGAATATTCAAGTAAAATGTTTCATGACTAACTAAATATATAACCCTAAATTTATCTCTCATTCATAGAAATTAACTAAAAACATAGAAACATAAAAAGGCTTTGGGATGTTAGCTTTACTGAAGATATAAAACAATGTAACTAATTTGTAATAAATTTAAGAAGAGTAAAAAATCACATGTTTTATTTCTATCACACAAACCCTTACTTCAGACATAAATCGGGACCAGCCTAAACATTCAGCAGTAGGTAAAATAATGGCTAGTGTATGTATAGAAACAAATCTGAGGAGGACAATATTATGGACAGCGGATGAGAAGTATACAATATAAAGGGACACAAATTGAGTAACTGGATTTGAGGAGAACGCTGCTGGCTGATGGCAACCTTACAGCGGCGTTGCCCTCACAAACCTGAGCTCCTTTGTATCCTTTTGGAAAGCCAACTAGCTCCTCCACTCCATTGACCAGGGGGTGTCCTGGGTCTCCAGGTGGCCCCACATCTCCCTGGATACGGTAACCAAGGAAGAGAGATTTTTCTTTTATATGGGAGAATTTGAGGTGTGGTGGGGAGGCTTTTTGGAGACGGTAGCGGCGGTGCATGTTGAAGAGGTTTTGTGTGATGGAAAGATTATTGAGGTTTTTAAAAGACTGTGACCTCTCCTGGACTAGTTAGGAGATCAGACTAAGAAGATGAGAGGAGAACCAAAGAGCCAGTGAGGGTTGTTAACCAAACTCAATCAATGTGACAGTATTTTCCCCTTTCAATCATTAATGCATGTAACCCCAGTAATTCTCCATTGTATCCTTTCTACTGTGATACTGTTCTATTGATCAGAGTTAATGCAAAAATTTTAAGTTTACGTGGCCTCTGATGCTCCTCTCTCCCCATTATCCTTCCCTCATTCTGATCTTGCCCATCCATAGTAGGCCCTTTTATTACCTTCTCCCCTTTGTTGATGGTACTTATTGCAGGAGCATTAAACTGACTGGCAGGATTTCCTCTGAGTCCTGGTAGGCCAACATCACCCTGAGATCAACAAAACAGTAGAGGTTTAGATCACAAAAGGATAATTTAAATGACAAATTCATGTGAAGCATGAGGTCCATTTTAGTCTGTTGTTAAAAGAAAAAAAGTATGAAATAATAATGTACACAAAAAATAAGCCTTTTTCACCAGTTCCCACAATGTTTATCCTTAAAAGGCACATCATTTAAGAATTTAACCAAAACATTTACAAACAAAATTCTAAAGATGGTACACGATTCAACATTTTCACGCTTAAAAAGTAAGTTAAAACTGTAACCTCAAAATGTTCTCATTAGTCTGAGCTCAAAGGCCTGCCAATGGAAACGTAAAATGTCCCTTTTTTAAACCTGAAAGCATTCAGAAAATGTTTTAAGGACTGTCAGTCTAGAGCCAAATTTTTTTATTTTAAATGTGCCAGATGTTAAACTCAAAGAAATGCACCAACGTTAAGCATTTACGTATTTTTTTCTATGCAGTTCATTCATCTATAGGTCACTATATTTCTTAAAACACATCTATTTTTTAAAAGATGGTTTTCTCTCAATAAAACGTTATACATTTTTTTAGAGGTTTACAAACATGGTGATTTCTGATTTCACTAGCGGTACCTGAAAAGGTCCTATAATCACCCATTGGAGAGACAATTGAAAGCAGGTTTTTTGGGAGTGAGCCACGTTTTAAAAGCAAATGTATATCATACCTTCTCTCCTGGCTCCCCTTTGTATCCTTGACCTGGACTTCCCTGAAGAAAAAGCAAATAATAATGAACCGTGACTTCCAGAACTATTATATGAGATGTTAGATTGGTTAAATACATTGTTTCTGTTTTCAATCGGCAGTCAATTCCATAAACCATTACACACTTCCTCCATCTCTCTTGTTATGGCTCTTAATTTAACTTCCATCACAAGACAAATCTCAGCTTGTGCAACAAAGAAAGAGAGAGAATAGAGAGAGGAGAGAGAAAGAGAGAGAAGAGAGAGAGCTCCCATATTTGCTTGCAGGATAAAATCATAAATAAGCTGCCATCTAATATATGTCTCAAGGTTCAAAGTTAAATAATTTCTGCTATTACTCCTTCATATTAAATGTCCAGAACAGTTATACAATTTAGATAGTATACGTGGCGTGTGTCTTTTTATTTGGTCAGAGTAAATACACTTAAATATAATATTTAATATTAAAATCATATAAAAAACTGACAATTATGTAATTACTTTATTTATCCAAATGTGGAAATAAAATAGGCTACAAAATACAAGCTAGATGGTCCATGGTTAATGGTTACTTAAAGGGCATTTTAATAGCTGGAACTTGATGACTTTAATTGAATACCCCTGGTCTTAAAAGAAAGCATAAACAGGACACCTACAGGACAAGTTTAGGAATACACCTTTACATTCATCATTCATTCATCTTCATGTCGGCTTTCTTCCCTTTCGGGTCGCCACCAGCGGAATGAACCGCCAACACTCTGGCATATGTTTTACGCAGCGGCTGCCCTTCCAGCCGCAACCCATCACTGGGAAACATTCACACACTCATTCACACTTTAACACTATGGGCAATCGTTCTTACTCAATTCACTTATACCGCATGTCTTTGGAAACCGGAGCACCCGGAGAAAACCCACGCGATCATGGGGAGAACATGCAAACTCCACACAGAAATACCATCTGCCCCAGCCGAGCCTGGAACCAGCACTTCTTGCTGTGAGACAACCGTGCTACCCACTGCGCCACCGTGACGCCCCTTTACATTCAATGAAGTGCAATTCAAAAAGAGATGTCATTTTCTTTCAAGCCAGAGTACCCTGAAAGCTTACTTGATCTGCCCGGCAGGCCAGGAAGGCCTGGAGGTCCAGGAAGACCGATTACAGGAAAGCCTTCAGACCCATACGAATCTCGACCTGGGTTTCCCTCTGTCCTTTAGGTCCACGACTACCAGGAAAGCCGCGACGGCCAGGGCCAACTGACAGATTATCAGGTGACATTAAACTCTTAACTGAGATACAGAATATATGCATGCACAGCATATTGCTCGCTATAACAGACTCTGTAGAATATTGTCCACCTTCCATACCCCCTCGGTGGCCTGCACTGACATGTCAAGCCACAGTGTGCTTAAGTCATTATGATTCGACTGCTTTATAACAAACTGGAAAAAATACCCTCGATGTACCATCGAGTACAAGACATTTATATTCCGAGAACTAGCAAAATTCTTGTGTTTTGTTGCATAGATGATGATGGGGTTTCTAGAACCGCATTTAACCATAACACACCATACACAACTCATGCAAATTGAGTCTGGGCCAACTGAGCAATGCTCTGGGCCACCTCTTCCGCTGATGAGCAAAGTAAGCTGAGCTTGAGAACTGCATGAAGGTGTCATATTACCAAACCAATCACAGCTCATATTTCCCAATGTGAGTACAACCACATTTTTATATTAGACAACATCTTTGAGTCAATTTTCAAATAGAACAGCAAAAAAACCTAAAACATCGTTAATAGTTGTTATGGGAACTTGTTTATCTTGTAATTTAAGCTATTCATATTAGTAAATTGAGTACCAGAAAAAATATCCTTGATCCAGGTTGTCCAGGTTGACCAGGCTGACCAGGGGGTCCTGGATACCCTGAATCTCCAGTTGGACCTGGTAAACAGGAAGACCAGGATCGCCTTGAAACCTAAAACCATGAAATTGGGTCATTACTGGGGAAGAAAATGCATTTAGATAAAGGTTTTTTACAACAAAAAACAAAAAAAACAAAAAAAAATTCCTTTTCAAAAACACAAATACACCTGTTTGAATTCACTAACTGTCACCATGTTGTCAATCGAACAGATTTCATTATTCACAAGCCCAAAAACTGTCTAAAAGTTCTCACAAAGTTCACAGGGGTGAAAGGGCAAACCATATGGACAACTGGACATGGGGGTCCCCAGAAATGATCTCAGGAGAATCTCATTGTCCGTATACATTAATCGTAACCCCCCCATTGGTTCTAACTCAACGAGTTAAAGAAACAAAGAGAAGATGCATTGCCTATGGGTTAACATCGTAGTGATAAGATCATTTTTACAAGCAAGCATTGGAGGAGTCACACCTTTCTGATACTTTCTATACTAAAAACTAAATAAACTAATTTGTAACACAATATTTGTTTTGCCTCTGTTGCATCATTTTGACTAATACACATTTTTATCTTGTTACCTAGCTCAGATTCTATGAGTTTTTTTATGGTAAGACATAAAATAGCTAATCTGCAATCATGCCTGAATGCTAATTTTAGGGTTTTTTGTGTCAAGAAAGGCTGACAGTACAAATCAGATTAATTCTAAATTGTGACAGGTGACTTAATTAAATATTCAGTTTTGTTTAACTACTAACTTCCCCCTATACATACATACACAGATACACTCGTTATTGGGAAGGGAGAGCGCAAAATCACCATGTAGCAGCAGTTATCAATAAAAAGTACTTGTTTTCAGAGGACAGTGCTTCGAGGCATGGTTTGAAGGGTTGACGTTGTGATAGCAACTATCAATGCTGATTTATGCTAAGTAATGTATACAACATACACATAAATGTATATATAGCAACAGGTGTTTGTTACAAGACTTTTATATCTTTGCATGTGAGCATATACAGTAGTTGGATAAAAAGTAATGGGGCAGGGGCAATATTTTGTTTTATTGTGGGTTTTTCATTAAATTAATTATTTAAAAAACCCAGCAGTGTATAACATTGTTTTACACCAATCATAAATTCAGTTCACATTCGCTACCACAGATATTGGCCTCTTTAGATTTTTATCAATACATAACATAAACATAACATAACATACATAAGACATCAACAAAGCATGACTACAAAATTTCAGTTTATGTTTAAACCTCCCGAGAGAGAATGAAGCTGGTACAAAACAAAAAGAATGCAACACAATACACCCCTGTTAACTGCAAATTTATACACCATTCACTATTATTACTCAATGCACTTTACAATCCTTGATACCTTTAGTTGCAAACACAGGGGGGTCCACAAAATGGTCCAGGGGAACCGGGTCTCCTCTGTCACCCTAATAGAAACAGAATGTGTTATTAAACAAATGTTCTTTGTTATGTATACATTTTTTTCTACTTTTGAGCCAGTATAGCCTGGTTGTCCAGGAAACCCTGATCCCTGGAAAGCCCTAAAAAAGATAATTATAAAGTATATATTTGTAACAGAAAGTAAGAATGTCAGAGAAGGAAAACAGTTTGCAGTGTTTTATTACTAACTTAACACCAGGAAATCCAGGAGGACCATCCAGACCTGAGGACCCGTAAAAATCCAGCTTCAAATAAATTCTAACGATTTTTTGATGTTACAATCTCAGTTTATCAAAACACAATTAAAGAAATCTCTGAAATATTCCTCTCATTTTGAAACTGACAGTACCTACCCTTGGTCCTGGCAAGCCAAGTATTCCTTTTTCTCCAAATTCTCCAAATTCACCACCAAAACCAAAAGGAGTCTAGAAATGGATAGTAAATAAACTGTCTATGCATATTCAAATAGGAACACTCCAAGCAAAAACAAGGGTATTAACTAATTTTAATTACTCACTGGTGGCCCTTCTCTGCCTCGTGGACCTGGACTACCAGCATAGCCTTTATCCCCTTGGGAAAAAAATGAGAATAAGATTTGTTTATTGTAATACTTTCCTAGTATTGTTAGATTAATTAGAGCTTTGGTGTGTTTATTTAGCTTGGAATGATGTCTATCTTCTAATTAGTTTATTTATTTAGTTTATTTTACCTGGCACCCCATAGTCTCTGTCCCTGGGGTGTGTGTATTTGTATTTGTTCTGCTACGCGTTGCTAGCACTTTTTATTTTGGTTTGTTGTTAATAAAGAACATTTGATTTGGTAAATTTAGTCTTGTGGTACTGTGTTTCAGTTTTATTTCTGTCTTTCCACCATCTACCATTTTGTGGTTGTAACATATTTTTACAGTTTTAACAACAGAAAAAATAATAATAAAAATGTAAAAACATGTATAATCAAGATATCAGTCATTTCGTTATGAGATAATGATAGCCATTACTTATCTTTCAATACCTACACACAAGTGTTCTCCTTACAAAAAAAACATGTATATATACAGGTGGAAAGGGTGGTTTAGGTAATTTGTATGTGTGTTATTTAATTAGTCTTATCTAATATGCGTTTATTTAATTAGTCCTCTCACTTTTTTTTTTTACAATTTCAGCCTGTACAGGGGCCTTTATGAGAGGTTTTTGTATGTTCTCCACATTATTTGTGGTGGGTCTCAAGTTTTTCTGCCAAAATGTGAGCTAAGATATCAAGGTAGAGAATTATGGCTAAATGTGGCTATGAAATATGCGCGAATACGACTTCCTTTCACCCAAATGAGCATTAGATAGAGCTGAATGGTCACAGAAGAATAAATGTTCAAAAGAAAAGAACGTTCAAATCATGATTTAATCATTGTAGAAAAAATATCATTTCATGAAATAATTTTTAAGATGTTTCAAATAATGATGATTTGTTCAATAAAAACTTTCTCATGATAAAAAAAACCAGACCCTGAAACGGCATGAGGATATCATACCAGTTTGAAAAAACAAAACTTAATAATGCCAAATATAAATAGCTTCTGCTTTTAAAAGTAAAAATAATAGACCTAATGGCAACTTTTAAAAGAATAGTATGATATGAGTGAAATACACATTTACATTTGAATGTTTCCACTAAAATAATAAAAAAGCCAAAAGGTTTTTCCCATTATCATTAATTATTATTTATTAATAATTTAAAAGAATAAATACATGATATTCAAGTAAAATGTTTCATGACTAACTAAATATATAACCCTAAATTTATCTCTCATTCATAGAAATTAACTAAAAACATAGAAACTAAAAAGGCTTGGGATGTTAGCTTTACTGAAGATATAAAACAATGTAACTAATTTGTAATAAATTAAGAAGAGTAAAAAATCACATGTTTTATTCTATCACACAAACCCTTATCAGACATAAATCGGGACCAGCCTAAACATTCAGCATAGGTAAAATAATGGCTAGTGTATGTATAGAAACAAATCTGAGGAGGACAATATTATGGAAGCGGATGAGAAGTATAAATATAAAGGACAACAAATTGAGCAATCATGCAGAACGGTTAAAGGTTAAAACACAGAGAGAAGAGGATTGTTATCTTGAAACCACTAAATGTTTACGAATCCATTCTGAGTTTCACAAGCCTTTTCTCTTGGACTAGCTACTGTTCAGGTCTTGACACCTCACCTCCCTTTTCCAAGGAGGCATCAATTAGCCCCACCTGCCCACAGATGTCACCTAGTCAAAGAACATGCAAGAGCAAGAGAGATCGGAAGAGAAGCTTTTAATCAGATACACAGCGCTTATTTTTGATTAGGTGAGCAATATCAAATGGATCGACATGAAGTAATTGTCCTTTTAGAGGAGGTTGAAATGGTGTTCAGACCATTCTTATGAAGTGGAGAAAGTAAAAGATACTAAAGGTAGAAGTCAATTGGGTCTGCTCAATGTCTCTTTAAATTCAATGGCTTGAAAAGTGGTTAGTATTTCTATTATCTTCAGTCGTACTCACACACATCCAAACAATATTCCATAAACAATGTTTAGGCCATGTCCACACATACCCGAAGATTTTTAAACCTTAATAATTTGACGTCCACATGGATTTGAAAAACTGTGTAAGACAATCCAGTAGTTGGCAATCGATTCTAATCCTGCAACTAAATTAGTTAATCAGAAGCTTCCAAGTTAGTTTCCTTTTTAGTTTTATCTTGTATTTCCCTTCAATCTGTAAGCAAAGCATGCGCCCAAAGATATTATATCTATAACTTCTTTAACTAAAATACTCCCGCCAATCTTACCAACAAATATTTTGCTATCAAAATTATCCAAGAAACTACCACAGGAGTCTCAAAGTCAATTCATGGAAGGCTGCAGCCACAAGAGTCTCAAAGTCAATTCATGGAAGGCTGCAGCCCCGGCTGGTTTTGTTGTAATCCAGTATCATGGCGCACACCCCATATCTTCAGACAAGCCAAGAGGAGCTAAATTTGCTAAATCACTTGCCCTGCACAGTACAATTGTGAAGGACTGCGTGCAGAGTTCTAGGAATTGATATTGAGACCCCAGATGTCATTAGAGTAGAAAAAAATGTTTTTAAAACAACAGGTTATGTGAACAGGGTCTTATAAAACAGAACTAGATAATGGTTTAAATCTGTGAAAAATTGACAAAAATGTTCTTATAAATTATATATATATATTATATTATAAACATACAACTTATCCCACAAACAAGAGTATTTTAATACCTCTTATGATTACAATATTCAATGATGGCAAATATATTGTAAAATTATTTCACCTGGAGCGCCTGGAGGTCCGGGTTGTCCGGGAATACCATTGAAACCAGGATCTCCTTGCATTCCTTTGAATCCAGGGACACCAGGATAGCCTCCACCAGGCTCTCCATTGGCACCTGGACGACCTTTTGATCCTGGGATACCTGGAAAACCTTTATCTCCAGAGAATCCAAAACCTGGCTCACCCTGTGAAAAAATAAATTTGATAGGTGAAATTTTGACAAAAAGAAATCAAAACTGGTAAATGAAAAACAACCACACTCAGATGAGATGAGACAGGTTAATCAATAAGAAAAATCATGTTCGCTCACGAGTGAACCTGGTTGTCCAGGAGAGCCAGATGATCCCTCTCTTCCAGGGCTCCCGCTTGCTCCAAGTGGCCCAGGAAGACCCTGTTGTCCCAATTCACCTTTTTGTCCTTTGCTCCTTGGGTAATAAGGATTACCCTTCTCTCCTTTGCGCCCATTAAAGCCTCTATCGCCTGCTCGACCCTAAAACAAAACAAAATCACTCTGTTAAGTATTTATGGAAGAAAAACACAATTTATTTTTAGAATACATTTTAATAGGTGGTCTCATTCCTGTCCAAGATTGAAAGGGTGGCTCAGTATATGTCTTGTAAAAGACAAGCTCAACTAGAAATACCTAAACAAAATATAAATAAACAATTATGGAGCTCTAACCTGGGGACCTTGTGGCCCAGATCCTCCTTGAAAGCCTCTATCACCGATTTCTCCCTTCAAACCATTGAGTCCTGTGAAACCCTGGGGGTCCCCCGGGGTCCATCAGGCCCTTGCCCACCAGTTGTTCCTCCACCCAAACAGTTGCAGTCACCATTTTCTCCTGTTAGAACAAACAATCATGTTTTTTCTTGATGATATTTTAAGATGAAAAGTAAAACTAAGCACTTCTGCGTGGATAGTGTCTCACCTTTAAATCCTTGACTGCCTTGGCTTCCAATAGGTCCTCTAGGCCCTTCCTGCCCTGGAAAACCAGGGAGTGAAGTGCCAATAGGTGATACTGGAAGATACAATCAAGAAATAATAAGCAAATTGTAAGTTGACGCTGTTCCTGTCACCATCTATTACGACATGAGTATCCAAACTCCTAAAATAATGAAATGTCTAGCAAAAATTTTAAGTCACTAAATAGCCAAAGTCCAATAAAGGTCAAACTTTTCCAAAATGATATTACTCTTCTGTTGAGACCTATAGTAATAAATTAAGTAAGAAATGTATCAAGCCAGAGTACCCTGAAAGCTTACTTGATCTGCCCGGCAGGCCAGGAAGGCCTGGAGGTCCAGGAAGACCCCGATTACCAGGAAAGCCTTCAGACCCATACGAATCTCGACCTGGGTTTCCCCTCTGTCCTTTAGGTCCACGACTACCAGGAAAGCCGCGACGGCCAGGGCCACCTGAACAGATTATCAGGTGACATTAAACTCTTAACTGAGATACAGAATATATGCATGCACAGCATATTGCTCGCTATAACAGACTCTGTAGAATATTGTCCACCTTCCATACCCCCTCGGTGGCCTGCACTGACATGTCAAGCCACATGTGTGCTTAAGTCATTATGATTCGACTGCTTTATAACAAACTGGAAAAATACCCTCGATGTTACCATCGAGTACAAGACATTTTTATATTCCGAGAACTAGCAAAATTCTTGTGTTTTGTTGCATAGATGATGATGGGGTTTCTAGAACCGCATTTAACCATACACAACCATACACAACTCATGCAAATTGAGTCTGGGCCAACTGAGCAATGCTCTGGGCCACCTCTTCCGCTGATGAGCAAAGTAAGCTGAGCTTGAGAACTGCATGAAGGTGTCATATTACTCAAACCAATCACAGCTCATATTTCCCAATGTGAGTACAACCACATTCTTATATTAGACAACATCTTTGAGTCAATTTTCAAATAGAACAGCAAAAAAACCTAAAACATCGTTAATAGTTGTTATGGGAACTTGTTTATCTTGTAATTTAAGCTATTCATATTAGTAAATTGAGTACCAGAAAAAATATCCTCTGATCCAGGTTGTCCAGGTTGACCAGGCTGACCAGGGGGTCCTGGATACCCTGAATCTCCAGTTGGACCTGGATAACCAGGAAGACCAGGATCGCCTTGAAACCTAAAACCATGAAATTGGGTCATTACTGGGGAAGAAAATGCATTTTAGATAAGAGTTTTTTACAACAAACAACAAAAAAACAAAAAAAATTCCTTTTCAAAAACACAAATACACCTGTTTGAATTCACTAACTGTCACCATGTTGTCAATCGAACAGATTTCATTATTCACAAGCCCAAAAACTGTCTAAAAGTTCTCACAAATGTCACAGGGGTGAAAGGGCAAACCATATGGACAACTGGACATGGGGTCCCCAGAAATGATCTCAGGAGAATCTCATTGTCAGTATACATTAATCGTAACCCCCCCATTGGTTCTAACTCAACGAGTTAAAGAAACAAAAGAGAAGATGCATTGCTCTATGGGTTAACATCGTAGTGATAAGATCATTTTTACAAGCAAGCCATTGGAAGGAGTCACCCCTTTTCCTTGATACTTCTCTATACTAAAAACTAAATAAACTAATTTGTATCACAATATTTGTTTTGCCTCCTGTTGCATCATTTTGACTAATACACATTTTTATCTTGTTACCTAGCTCAGATTCTATGAGTTTTTTTATGGTAAGACATAAAATAGCTATTTCCCAGCGATGGGTTGCGGCAGGGAAGGGCATCCGCTGCGTAAAACATATGCCAGTGAGTTGGCGGTTCATTCCGCTGTGGCGACCCCGAAAGGGAATAAAGCCGACCTGAAGATGAATGAATGAATGAATAAAATAGCTAATCTGCAATCATGCCTGAATGCTAATTTTAGGGTTTTTTGTGTCAAGAAAGGCTGACAGTACAAATCAGATTAATTCTAAATTGTGACAGGTGACTTAATTAAATATTCAGTTTTGTTTAACTACTAACTTCCCTTCCTAATACATACATACACAGATACACTCGTTATTGGGATGGGAGAGCGCAAAATCACCATGTAGCAGCAGTTATCAATAAAAAGTACTTGTTTTCAGAGGACAGTGCTTCAGAGGCATGGTTTGAAGGTTGACGTTGTGATAGCAACTATCAATGCTGATTTATGCTAAGTAATGTATACATACATACACATAAATGTATATATAGCCAACAGGTGTTTTTGTTTACAAGACTTTTATATCTTTGCATGTGAGCATATACAGTAGTTGGATAAAAAGTAATGGGGCAGGGGCAATATTTTGTTGTATTGTTGGTTTTTTCATTTAAATCTAATTATTTAAAAAACCCAGCAGTGTATAAAACATTGTTTTACACCAATCATAAACTTCAGTTCACATTTCGCTACCACAGATATTGGCCTCTTTAGATTTTTAATCAAATACATAACATAACATAACATAACATACATAAGACATCAACAAAGCATGACTACAAATTTCAGTTTTATGTTTAAACCTCCCGAGAGAATGAAGCTGGTACAAAACAAAAAGAATGCAACACAATACACCCATGTTAACTGCAAATTTATACACCATTCACTATTATTACTCAATGCACTTTACAATCCTTGATACCTTTAGTTGCAAACACAGGGGGGTCCACAATTGGTCCAGGGGAACCTGGGTCTCCTCTGTCACCCTAAATAGAAACAGAATGTGTTATTAAACAAATGTTCTTTGTTATGTATACATTTTTTTCTTACTTTTGAGCCAGTATAGCCTGGTTGTCCAGGAAAACCCTGATTCCCTGGAAAGCCCTAAAAAGGAATAATTAGTTAAAGTATATATTTGTAACAGAAAGTAAGAATGTCAGAGTAAGAAAACAGTTTGCAGTGTTTTATTACTAACTTTAACACCAGGAAATCCAGGAGGACCATCCAGACCTTGAGGACCCTGTAAAAATCCAGCTTCAAATAAATTCTAACGATTTTTTGATGTTACAAATCTCAGTTTATCATAAAACACAATTTAAAGAAATCCTCTGAAATATTCCTCTCATTTTGAAACTGACAGTACCTACCCTTGGTCCTGGCAAGCCAAGTATTCCTTTTTCTCCAAATTCTCCAAATTCACCACCAAAACCAAAAGGAGTCTAGACATGGATAGTAAATAAACTGTCTATGCATATTCAAATAGGAACACTCCAAGCAAAAACAAGGGTATTAACTAATTTTTAATTACTCACTGGTGGCCCTTCTCTGCCTCGTGGACCTGGACTACCAGCATAGCCTTTATCACCCTTGGGAAAAAATGAGAATTAAGATTTGTTTATTGTAATACTTTCCTAGTTATTGTAGATTAATTAGAGCTTTGTGTGTGTTTATTTAGCTTGGAATGATGTCTATCTTCTAATTAGTTTTATTTTATTTAGTTTATTTTACCTGGCACCCCATAGTCTCTGTCCCTGGGGTGTGTGTATTTGTATTTGTTCTGCTACGCGTTGCTAGCACTTTTTTATTTTTGGTTGTTGTTAATAAAGAACATTTGATTTGGTAAATTTAGTCTTTGTGTACTGTTGTTTTCAGTTTTCATTTCTGTCTTTCCACCATCTACCATTTTGTGGTTGTAACAATATTTTTACAGTTTTAACAACAGAAAAAAATAATTAAAATATGTAAAAACATGTATAATCAAGATATCAGTCATTTCGTTATGAGATAATGATAGCCATTACTTATCTTTCAATACCTACACACAAGTGTTCTCCTTACATAAAAAACATGTATATATACAGGCCTGGAAAGGGTTTTAGGTAATTTGTATGTGTTTATTTAATTAGTCTTTTATCTAATATGCGTTTATTTAATTAGTCATCTTCACTTTTTTTTTTTACAATTTCAGCCTGTACAGGGGCCTTTATGAGAGGTTTTTGTATGTTCTCCACATTATTTGTGTGGGTCTCAAGTTTTTTCTGCCAAAATGTGAGCTCTAAGATATCAAGGTAAGAGAATTATGGCTAAATGTGGCTATGAAATATGCGCGAATACAGACTTTCCTTTCACCCAATATGAGCATTAGATAGAGACTGAATGGTCACAGAAGAATAAATGTTCAAAAGAAAAGAACGTTCAAATCATGATTTAATCATTGTAGAAAAAAATATAATTTCATGAAATAATTTTTAAGATGTTTCAAATAATGAATGTATTTGTTCAATAAAAACTTTCTTCATGATAAAAAAAATCCAGACCCTGAAACGGCATGATGGATATCATACCAGTTTGAAAAAACAAAACTTAATAATGCCTAAATATAAATAGCTTCTGCTTTTAAAAGTAAAAATAATTAGACCTAATGGCAACTTTTTAAAAGAATAGTATGATATGAGTGAAATACACATTTACATTTGAATGTTTCCATCTAAAATAATAAAAAAGCCAAAAGGTTTATTCCCATTATCATTAATTATTTATTATAATAATTTAGAATAAATACATGAATATTCAAGTAAAATGTTTCATGACTAACTAAATATATAACCCTAAATTTATCTCTCATTCATAGAAATTAACTAAAAACATAGAAACATAAAAAGGCTTTGGGATGTTAGCTTTACTGAAGATATAAAACAATGTAACTAATTTGTAATAAATTTAAGAAGAGTAAAAAATCACATGTTTTATTTCTATCACACAAACCCTTACTTCAGACATAAATCGGGACCAGCCTAAACATTCAGCAGTAGGTAAAATAATGGCTAGTGTATGTATAGAAACAAATCTGAGGAGGACAATATTATGGACAGCGGATGAGAAGTATACAATATAAAGGGACACAAATTGAGTAACTGGATTTGAGGAGAACGCTGCTGGCTGATGGCAACCTTACAGCGGCGTTGCCCTCACAAACCTGAGCTCCTTTGTATCCTTTTGGAAAGCCAACTAGCTCCTCCACTCCATTGACCAGGGGGTGTCCTGGGTCTCCAGGTGGCCCCACATCTCCCTGGATACGGTAACCAAGGAAGAGAGATTTTTCTTTTATATGGGAGAATTTGAGGTGTGGTGGGGAGGCTTTTTGGAGACGGTAGCGGCGGTGCATGTTGAAGAGGTTTTGTGTGATGGAAAGATTATTGAGGTTTTTAAAAGACTGTGACCTCTCCTGGACTAGTTAGGAGATCAGACTAAGAAGATGAGAGGAGAACCAAAGAGCCAGTGAGGGTTGTTAACCAAACTCAATCAATGTGACAGTATTTTCCCCTTTCAATCATTAATGCATGTAACCCCAGTAATTCTCCATTGTATCCTTTCTACTGTGATACTGTTCTATTGATCAGAGTTAATGCAAAAATTTTAAGTTTACGTGGCCTCTGATGCTCCTCTCTCCCCATTATCCTTCCCTCATTCTGATCTTGCCCATCCATAGTAGGCCCTTTTATTACCTTCTCCCCTTTGTTGATGGTACTTATTGCAGGAGCATTAAACTGACTGGCAGGATTTCCTCTGAGTCCTGGTAGGCCAACATCACCCTGAGATCAACAAAACAGTAGAGGTTTAGATCACAAAAGGATAATTTAAATGACAAATTCATGTGAAGCATGAGGTCCATTTTAGTCTGTTGTTAAAAGAAAAAAAGTATGAAATAATAATGTACACAAAAAATAAGCCTTTTTCACCAGTTCCCACAATGTTTATCCTTAAAAGGCACATCATTTAAGAATTTAACCAAAACATTTACAAACAAAATTCTAAAGATGGTACACGATTCAACATTTTCACGCTTAAAAAGTAAGTTAAAACTGTAACCTCAAAATGTTCTCATTAGTCTGAGCTCAAAGGCCTGCCAATGGAAACGTAAAATGTCCCTTTTTTAAACCTGAAAGCATTCAGAAAATGTTTTAAGGACTGTCAGTCTAGAGCCAAATTTTTTTATTTTAAATGTGCCAGATGTTAAACTCAAAGAAATGCACCAACGTTAAGCATTTACGTATTTTTTTCTATGCAGTTCATTCATCTATAGGTCACTATATTTCTTAAAACACATCTATTTTTTAAAAGATGGTTTTCTCTCAATAAAACGTTATACATTTTTTTAGAGGTTTACAAACATGGTGATTTCTGATTTCACTAGCGGTACCTGAAAAGGTCCTATAATCACCCATTGGAGAGACAATTGAAAGCAGGTTTTTTGGGAGTGAGCCACGTTTTAAAAGCAAATGTATATCATACCTTCTCTCCTGGCTCCCCTTTGTATCCTTGACCTGGACTTCCCTGAAGAAAAAGCAAATAATAATGAACCGTGACTTCCAGAACTATTATATGAGATGTTAGATTGGTTAAATACATTGTTTCTGTTTTCAATCGGCAGTCAATTCCATAAACCATTACACACTTCCTCCATCTCTCTTGTTATGGCTCTTAATTTAACTTCCATCACAAGACAAATCTCAGCTTGTGCAACAAAGAAAGAGAGAGAGAGAGAGAGAGAGAGAGAGAGAGAGAGAAAGAGAGAGAGCTCCCATATTTTGCTTGCAGGATAAAATCATAAATAAGCTGCCATCTAATATATGTCTCAAGGTTCAAAGTTAAATAATTTCTGCTATTATACTCCTTCATATTAAATGTCCAGAACAGTTATACAATTTAGATAGTATACGTGGCGTGTGTCTTTTTATTTGGTCAGAGTAAATACACTTAAATATAATATTTAATATTAAAATCATATAAAAAACTGACAATTATGTAATTACTTTATTTATCCAAATGTGGAAATAAAATAGGCTACAAAATACAAGCTAGATGGTCCATGGTTAATGGTTACTTAAAGGGCATTTTAATAGCTGGAACTTGATGACTTTTAATTGAATACCCCTGGTCTTAAAAAGAAAGCATAAACAGGGACACCTACAGGACAAGTTTAGGAATACACCTTTACATTCATCATTCATTCATCTTCATGTCGGCTTTCTTCCCTTTCGGGGTCGCCACAGCGGAATGAACCGCCAACACTCTGGCATATGTTTTACGCAGCGGATGCCCTTCCAGCCGCAACCCATCACTGGGAAACATTCACACACTCATTCACACTTTAACACTATGGGCAATCGTTCTTACTCAATTCACTTATACCGCATGTCTTTGGAAACCGGAGCACCCGGAGAAAACCCACGCGATCATGGGGAGAACATGCAAACTCCACACAGAAATACCATCTGCCCCAGCCGAGCCTGGAACCAGCATCCTTCTTGCTGTGAGACAACCGTGCTACCCACTGCGCCACCGTGACGCCCCTTTACATTCAATGAAGTGCAATTCAAAAAGAGATGTCATTTTCTTCTGAAGACTTACACAATCTAATAATTTCTAAAATATATAAGTATTTAAAAAACACACTGAAATATCTAATTTTGTGTTTAAAAAATTTCAGCTTCAGTTTTCAGATTTCAAAATGCTGCTATTTTCTTTAAAACTTCTGCACATTCTATGTCAGGAAAAATTAAAAATTTTCTGAATAAAAAAAGGGATGGATTAATTTTTTTTTTATTAATCCACACTGTCTTCAAAGCAACTACACAAAAAAATAAAATGATATAAATACTTTTTGATTGAATGTGATGTTCAGTTTAATTGACACAAGGTCTGAATTGGGTAGTGCGCACAGAAAAATTGTAATTGTAACCACGCTGGAAAAATTATGCCAAATAAGTGCATTTTAGATTATCAAAGAATGAGCTTATTCATCATTTGTTGATTTTGCTCATTAATTTATTTTGTGTTTGCCCATTAGCAAAAACTTGGAAAAATCACTTTCTTTGTGAGCAGCAGTTCACATTCAACTGGTTTGTCGACAAAGAAGAGTTCCACTAAGAACTTGTAAACAAGGCTGACTCTAAAAACGGGCTCTTTTACAACTGTCCTGTGTTCATTGATTTGGTGGTCCACGCAGTAAGTAGCTTTTTTTTCTTGTGCTATATTTAACATACTAGAATGAAATACGTAGGATTAACTCTGCATCTATTAAGCAGAGTGCACACTACACGACTTTTATAACATCAATCCTATAAGGAAATCTGGTTTGAGCACACACATGGAGGCTCTTTGCATATTTTCTTCCCTCAAAGCTTAAACATGCACACACTACAAGATTCAACAACCGCAGGTGCATCACACAATAAAGGATGTTAACTTCCTACACATTATTCTGCCAGACTCGGGCCTCAAAAAATAATAAAGATTGTTACCAGATTTTCTTCTATTGGCATTTTACGGTATATGTCATTAGAAATCATACAGTGTAAAAGAGTAATTCCATCTTATTTACCTTTCTAGTTCTTCTATAGACTAAAATTCCAGGTCAGACTCTGGGTCATGCATTAAAAGTACTACTACATCATGCATAGCATGTCTGTGGGAGGAACCGGTGTAAACAGCACATTTTGCTGGGCCAAAAATAGGAGGTGATTCAAAGATGTTGTTTACCAAAAAATATTGCATTTTAAAAGTTATTAACAGTGCGACGCTAGTATATTTATTAGCAAATATTTATTTTAAATGCTATAAAAATGTCATACCATCAGACCTTTAAAGTAACCACCAATTTTAGGTAGTTTAGTCATTTGAACTTACTGGAGGTCCAGGAGGACCGGGGGGACCAGGTGGACCCTGTAAAGAAAGTGCATGAGAAATTTAAAGTCTACATAGGACAGATGAACAGACAGCTGGATTGGCGAGTGGATGAAGTGAAAAACATACATCATATCCCTCTGGACCACGGGGTCCACTTGCTCCTGTGAATCCTGCTGGTCCCGGGGGACCTTGGGTAACAATGGGCTGCAAAATTTGCAAAATATCCAACGTTACAAAAATCTTTCAGTAAATAATGACCCAAAATGCATTTGCTATTTAGGCAAAATCTTTTTTGTCTTATTTTAATTTTATTGAAATGTCATGGTGCACTTGATCACCACACGATTGGTGACAACTAAAACATTTACATTTTTAACTGAAGCTTCAAAATAGATTTTAATGCATCTTAAGTAGCGGTCGACTGATATGTTTTTTTCTCTTGCTGCCCGAAATTTAAAGCTGACCAGATAAGTGATATTTAAAAGAGTGCTTGAGAATAAAAGAGATACTGTTTTAGAATACACAAATTGATAAAACACAATTCTGTTAAAATAAACAATTCATTTAACACATTTATGTAAAAAGTTCTATGTAAAAAAGTATGATATAATATGCATCAAGGACTATGTTGTCCTTTGACACCATAATGACAACGCTCTTCCATAAATGCACACACAAAAGCAATGAGTGTGTGGGTTGATGCTATGAGAAAGCAGCAACCGTACTTTGAGTCTTATGTGGTGTTAGTTTAACTCTTTTTCTGTGAATTGGATGTTAATATGTTTTCATTGAGATCCAATACTTCTTTTCCAGTTCACAAATGTGTGTAAATAATATTTTGCCAAATTTTCACCTCAATACAGCTGATATTGATTTTTATTATTACAATGTAAAAAAAAATCTGTTAATTAACTTAGATTTAGTAAATATTGAATAATATCAGTTTAACTAATTCTGATTTTGTGGGTAAATACACAAGAACAACCAACAGACAGAAGCTGACTCATTTTGTATTTATATCACAAAACTTGCAACTTATAGGTAAGATGAGAGGTTGACCTAGTAAATATCCATTCATTTATTTATTTTTATAACCACATATTCTACACAATTAAGAGCATCACACCGGTGATTAGAAACCAGCAGTGAAAATGGTTAGAATAGTAGGTTAGAATTTGGACATCTCTCCAAACACCTATTTGCACCTATTTGCAAGTAATCATTACTAAAATGGTACACCCGTTCTCTTCACCAACTTTTAGATCTTCAAAACCCTTGTCACAGTCACTACATGCGTGGATAATTATTTCTGTTTGTGACAGATTTATTGTTTTCTACTGCCCAGGGCTAGTTTGTTGAAAATAAAATTAATATTCTGACATCCTGAGACATCTTTTAACAAGTACTGAAACAGCTTAACCTTTTTGGAAACATTCCCACAAACAGAAGCGCATACACATAGCCCACCTAAGACGATTGAAAACATAAAGCTAATATAAGAGATGCATGAGGTGTTGAAAATGACTAAGAGATTTTACTTGACAGCTCTGAGCTCCACACCCAGATTTACAACTTCTAACACATATTATTATCAGAGCTAGAAGTATAAAGGTACTTTAGCTGGAATATAATAGATCTGAGTGTGGGTGTTGCCATGAGAGGTGTGCTGTTTGTGCTTCATAAAGAAAGTTATAACTTACTGAGCTGGGAACGTAACGATATGGTTCTCCTTTTTGACCTTTTTGACCTGTAAAACCCTGAAATAAAAAAAGTCATGATGTCATTTGACATAAAAATCTGTAGAACAAGAGAGAAATGACTGTATTGGAAAGATAAACATATGCAGAGGACACGCATTCATTAAGACATTTAGTTGGACCAGTGTCTTGATAAAAAAAATATGGTTGGTATCATTTGGGTTTTTTCAATACCGACACCGATACTTTTACAGAAATCGTTAATTTTAAAATGATACTGGTGCCAAAACAGTGCCAGAACCAATACTTTACAAAAGCCACAAAATTATGGTGGATGACTCAAGAATACATTTTTATTAAACAAAAAATTGAATGCTTAAAATGTAACATTACATTAAAAGTTTAAAGTATATATGAATATATAAGTAAATAGAAATCACAACAACCACAATACAAAAGCTACCTAACCAATTACAACATTTTTACCACACTGTAAAACCAAATAGTATACTTTACTTGAGAAATGCGATTACGTTTACTTGATTTTACTCAAATGCTGTGTTTACTTAAAATAGTTAAGTATGAATAAATATTGAGAATACTAACAAGACTGTTGGTATGCCATTGAGCATGCATATACAACTTAATATTTATCAGTAAATTTACTCTCACATATAACTAATTAAATTCACCTGTCGACAATGATTAAACTTTGAATTTGAATCATTTTCCCAAGTTTTTTAAATTAAACTTCTCAGTAAATTCCATAGTTCTGTGTTCTTAAAAAATCTTAAAAACAAAACCGACTCATCAATTATTCTGTGTAGACGTAAAATCGGGCATGAATTAAAAAGAAAATTATTGACTTATTGCTGAGGCTCATTCCAAAAGGCAATCAGTCTGATATTAGTATGATATTTTCCATTGTAGCCACTGGAAATGTATTTTAAGTAATTTAATGGTTTCTCTCTTGATGAAGTGTAAATGATGGAACTTATTCAACACATGATTATGAAATCTCCTAAACAACTTCAACTTACAGGTGCTCCTGGAATGCCAGGAACTCCATCACGTGCCCTGTCACCTGAGTCCCCTCTAGTTCCATTACAGCCATCCAGACCTGGAGGCCCATGGGGGCCCACCTGACCAGGGTGACCCTGCAAATCATGATTATAACAATCAGGATTTAAAAGTGTTTTCAGAGCATAATGAAAATATTGTCGAAAACAAAACAATCTACTCACAGGAACTCCATCATTCCCAGGAAACCCTGGAACACCCATAGGACCCTGTCAGTAAATACATATATTTTCATCGAAAATAAAGTATGTACTGTACTTAATCCTGAGTAGAGATCCAACATGACTGGATCATCACAAAAATGATTTATCTTTAGATTCAAATGTTTAGAAATCAGCTCAATACATTTATGGAATCATAAACATTCTTTCAATCTGCCAAAAAGTAACTGACCTGGTCTCCATTTGCTCCAGAAAACCCTCTGCGACCAATATGACCTACTTCTCCCTTAGGCCCAACTGGACCTGGGCCTCCAACAAAACCCTCAGGGCCACTGATGCCCGTTGCACCAAGCTCCCCAGGTTTCCCCTAGATGTGCAAAGAACCAAAGAACACATTAGAATTTAATTCATCCCTATAATCAAACATTTTGTCAATAAAAAGTAACCGTGTACTGGAAAAAAAGTTATAATGTATATTTAATACATTATTGTAATCTAAGGCTCTTTGCACAGTCTAAACCATGCTTTTACAGAAAGTCAGAAATTTCTGGTCAGCTTGAAAAATATTTTCCTCATACAAATAAACTTTACTTTACAATCCCTAAGGTAGCAGCATAAACATTAATCCAAAGATTTTTTAATGATTACAAGGCATTTAAAAAGCTGTAAAACTGTTAATGGCATATTTCACAAGTATCAAAACAGAAACAGGCAACAAAAGAGTTCAAATAAGTTAAAGCTATTGAAAACATATTTTTTGTTACAACACATCCCGATAGTAGACATTAAGTATCTGTTTGGGTTATGCTTTTCCATGTATAATAAAATATGTAAAAATAAAAATAAACGCAAAAAAAAAAACAATGAACAGAATCTTTAATGGTAATTTTTGGAGATGGATAAACTCCAGTATCATTCTACTAAGACCACTGGTAACACTGGTTAACGACCAGGCGATGGCGATACAGTCTTTCTTATGAAAGACTTCCTGTTGCTGTAAAGCATTGCTATTACTTGCAGCAGCAGCAGCAAAAAGTTTCACTGCTTCTAACACTAGGAAAAAAAAATAAAAAAATTACCTACACTCTGTCATAAATTGTATTCACTTGTGTAACAAAAAATATATCAGATCATTTATAATTCTCATATTTAAAATGCACCTACCTCATAATTTAACTTTCTTTCATGTGATATTTTTGAAACTTTAGATCTGCATAATAGCCAGATAATGAGCTGTTGAAGTGTTTTTTCTCTCTCTCGCTCTCTCTCTCTATTATATGTATTCTAGATAAAATGTGGATTAGTTTACCATGTTACATAACACAAATTATATTATCTCAAAACTCAACTTAAATAAATTCTTTGGATGAAACCCCACATATCAAATGATCAATGTAACCCAATTGACGAATTGATAATTAATATAAATCCATGTTGCACTATGGTCATATTGTTCTAAACAGATATCCCAATAGACACCACATAAAGCAAACCTTTGTGGAACACACTCTAAACAAATTAGAGAAAACTGTAAATGTTTCATGGCAGCTTGTCTAGTGATTTTGTGGCAAGACTTGAATTTTAAGACTTGAATATGAATTCACTTTAACCTTCCGGCCAGAAAGTGGAATCTAAAGGAATGTGTAAATTCTTGCCCAAATTAGCCAACAGCAGCTCACTATTTAAACTGAAGCTGAACCAGTTTGAAAAACTACTAAAAATTTGCCATTACCTGTGTACAGTTGAGCAGTATTATTACAAGTTTCCTGCTAGCGATCTGATAGGATCTTGTATGGAGGTAGAAATTATATATGTACATAAAATATGCAAACAGTATTATTTTTTTATATTTCATCACTGTTAAATATAGTTAATTGTCCCAAATTTCAGTTTTTATCTAGCCCAATTCAGGCCGAAGTTTTGCTAAAGTTAAATTCCAATGTGTGACAGCAGCAAGTCTGGATTTATGGCACGACTGGCTCAAGTCTCAGTCGAGTTAACACCTCATGTAATGTTGAGTCATTTGTAACACATTAAAACCAATATCACCTCAGCCAAACTTTGACAATGTTTGGCACACAAACAGTGTGCCAGTGCCAGATGGATGCTGGATGGCCCAGACAAATTCAAAATCTGGGCCAAATTGGTTTGATAAATGGGATTAAAACAGTTTCTAAAAATAGCTGCGTTATTTATTTGAGTTCAATTTCAGTTCAAAATGGTGAATTCAAGAGCACAATCTACAACGGTTCAAAAGTTGCAGATGCATGATGATTCAGTCCAGTTCAGTACGAAAGCAAGTGTTAATGGATAAGAATCCCCTAAAGCAACCAAGCACCTAACCTGCTCAAGACAAACTCTTTTACAATAAAAAGGAACTGCTTTGTAACATTTTTTTGACTTCAAGACAATGTTCTTCTTACACCTGTCTCACTAAGGTTACAATGACAGCATAATAGTCTTGAAAGCTCCAATTGCTCAATGATGGAAAAGTGACTTCCAACCATGTTAACGCTCGGCTGCTTCATCTGTGGCACAGATCTGCAGCTTCACAATGGACACAATAGAACTCATTCTGCCCATCTAAGCCACCCATCTTTCTCGCCTGGCTGACGAGCATCCACCTCACTTCCTGTTGAGCTGCCCAACAGAATCCATGAGCCAACAGATTCCCCTAGCTCAGGCCTGTTGGCTCTGAGGATTTGCTAGGAACCATTGTTCATGGTTAGCGAGGCTCAAGGCTGGTTTTACCTGTCACGCCGTGTGTTCATCGGGAGCAGTGATGGAAGCAGTGTTAGGAATCACATCAAAAAGGGCATGGTGCACACCGAGAGAATAAGCCTTCATAACTATATTTCTAAAAGCACCACCCCATATGCAGGAGCCAAAGCAACAGTGGTGCCAAGCAGACAGCAGTGAAAACACACAAACACACACTGACTCAGCAGCCTTTCTCTTGATGAAAGGATTTTTTAAACAAGTCACAGTGTGTTTGTGTTTAACTTTAATAAACACAAAAAATAAAATTGTGCAATCAAATGTATTCAAAAACATAGAAATACGTTTTGTAAATATTTTACAGATAAATCTGTTTTGGAGGAGTCTGCATCTTTTGATTCTGCAAATCAATGTACTAAATGTTTGACTAAGGGGCAAAAAAACAAACATTTTGAGCTCAAGACATAAATTAAACAATTTCGAAACCAAAAGACATTATGTAGACATGATGGCAAAAGACAAAGAACCACTGAAAAGCTGTTTCTTTCTGGCCAATTAGTAAACTCAGTCATAGATTAACAGGATTTTCATCGCACTTTTCTTACTAATCTGAAAGAACATAAATAACTCCCCTCAGCTAACTTTTAGAACCTCATCCAAATGGTAAAAAAATACATGGGTACCACACTTCTACAATTCATTGGAAATTCCCCCAAAACCAAGTCAATTGATATTAAGAAAAATTAGCATTTTGCAAAAATCCCAAAGTAAAAGAACCACTTTCAAAATCATATAAAAATAAAATTAGCTTCAAACTTCTCTTGCTCTTTTTGGCTTGTTTGAAACTACTGGTGTGTTTTTGAAATAGGGTTGGAACAAAAACCAGCAGGGGATGCTGCCCCTCAGAATGACTTTTCCCACTTTTGGTCTAGACAGTGTAGACAAATCTATACTGCCTTACAAAACAAAAACAACAGAGGTGGTCAATTAGTGACATTGTCCAGCACAATTTAACTTTAACCATCATGGAAAGCACCTGATTCTATTTTGTCTGCTCTTGTCTTGTTTGTTCTTATCTTCAAACAAGGTTAGAACTAAAACCAGCATATCCTGCGACCCTCCAAGAATGACCTTGACAAACAATGTTATTTAAATGAATGTGTTTTGGTTGTTTTCTACAGTATATAGTAGACAAAGATCAATAGTTCTGTTTTGTATATAGGGTTTAACTAAAGGCCAAAACAATCCAGGCTTAGCTGTATGACTGACTGATGTTTTGATGAATGGAAAAAGTTATGTGGAAAGAGCTTGGAAACAATGGCTCTGCTAATAACTGTATTTAAGAATTTACAAGCTCCTTTTCCCTGTTAGCATCCAATTCTTCCTATATTTATGCAAGGGCCCAAAGTCTTCATATGGTGACGTGTCATCAATAGTTTTTTTTTACAGGCTATGATTTCAGTTTGTGAGACCAAAATAAACTGATTATACCATATATCATTTTGTATATGTCAGGATTGTGTTTGGTCTTGTCTAGTCTTCCAGTTTTTTTATCATTATAGAGTTTAGCTTCTGTTTATTTCTTTGCAGTTTGTAGATTTACACCTGTCTTGTTCATTGTCTTGATTGTTTTCCAACCTGTGTCTAATTTTCCCCGATTCAGTTAAGTCACCTGTGTCTGTTCTTGGCTACATTAATTGTCTTCCTTTATAATACCCCTTCTTCTTTTGTTCAATATTGCTGCATTGTTTGTCACACCTTTGTCACACTATTACCTGTTGAATGTATTTAGTCCTGTTGTAGTCTTTATTCTGTTTTAGTCTTTTATCTTATACTTGTCTGTTTACTTTAGTTATTGGAGGTTTGCAGGTTTTATTGTTATTTTCTGTTTAATAATATAGACTGACTGAACCTCTGGCTGTCGTGCGTTTGGGTTCTGCTACTACCCTTCCCTTATGATGAGTGTGACAGTATACATTTTAAATAAAGCCTTTCAAACATTACAGAGAGAGCTTAAGCCAACTAATGACCTTGATTCAGATTAAAACTGTAGTTGCTTATGATTTGTATATAATTCTAGTTAAGATTCTTGATTAAATTATCCACAGCCTAAATATATGACATATATTTGCAGTTTTTTTATTACGTTGCAGTTTTCTTTTTGAAGAATTAGTATTCAATCAGATTAGAGCAACCAAAGGACCAAACAAACAACAAAAACATAATAAAACAGTGTGAGAAGTTGTTTCAATGTATTGTTTTGTGCAACGGTCTAATTAAAACTGAATGGTCTTCAGCTGTTAGCTCAAGGCATGCATTTACTTGTAAAAGAACATTTGCCCTTAAATGAGTCATTTTCATTTTGCTTCGGTCTCTTTAATCTACTAAATGTTATTTTTTTTCTGATTTCTTGAAATTAAACCTATAACTATCATGTTGAATTCTTAAAATATGCTTTTGAATTCAAATAAATAAAGGTTTACTGTTAGGACTGTTTTTTGGTCTTTCTGCTCATTAAGCTTGTTTTCCTCTTCTCCTGCTGTTACCTGTCTGTGTCGCTGTGTCGTAATTGATTACCAGCCGCGGCTGCTCTCGCTCACTCATTACTAAGGGGTTTTAAGGACCTTGTCTGCCTTCTATCACCATGAGTTATTAAACATCATTCTCAGCGTGCTGGCCGATCGTGCTCTCTCCCTTTGTCTCTACCTGTCTCTTCTCTGTCTGGCTCTGTGTTCTACCTCTGCCTAACCTACAGTGAAGATCTACAGTGACTCGACCCAGACCACCTCAGCACGCCAGTCATCCCTCACCTCTCTCTCACGAGGATTCAAAGCCTGGTACTTTCCCTGCTAGTGGGAGCGGACCCTGATTGACTTTTCCTTACTCCCTCCGAAGAGGCGTACCTCAGTTCCAGTTTTCTCCCACCGAAGAGGCCTGAGTTATCCCTGTTCCATTGAACAGCAGTTTTGGGTTTCCTCTTAATAAAGACTTTTAGTTTATTCCCTCGCATTTGAGTCCTTCCTCAAACTGACCGTAACATTTACAAAATAAATATTAATGAATGTATTCTCAATAAAAATACATTTATTAATTTGACAATCATTTTAATCTTTTCGTCTTCTAAAGTCTTAATAAATGCTATTAATATATATGTTCCAGCCATTACAAGAACAACAACAACATTGCCATTCCTAATCTTAAATTCAAGCACTATTATCCCTCATATTTTAGAAATGTGACCCCTACAGGATAAAAATGTAATGTACTTATAAATTCTAATGGTAAAGAGGTATTTTTGGTTGGTCTTAAAAAAGAATTCAGCAAGTGTATGAATTAGACAAGTGGTTTCTAAGATTGGTAAAATACGCAAAAAGGCCATAGGGTGGTTGTGTGAGAGTTGAGGGCCTGTTGACAGCCAAGTCTTATCTATTTTTATTTTTGTTTAAGTACCAACTTGTACTTATGTACTTATACTTGTTTATGTATACTAATAATGTAACTATGTACTCTATTAGAAATGTTGCATAGACAATATTAAAATCAGCAATCCTTTTATCGGAACCATTTTGTCTGTCAGATTAACATTGTTTGGTGCTGTGGAACCACCAAAAGTGGTTCGATAAAAAATTGAAACATATTAGCAGTTGCCCTTAATCCATTTACAATACAGTCACTGACAGAGTAGTTATTTTTCAAATCAAGAAAGCACAGAGAAGTATTAAAATGATTTAAAGTGCCTTTGATGTAATATTTTTAAGTTTTAATCAAAGTTTTAGTGCCTTTTTCCAGTGGCAGGCCTGGAAGTGGTGGATATCATCACATATGTTTTATCTGATTACTTGATTAATCAATACAATTTTCTTTAGAATTCCCTGATTACTAAATTATTCAATGGCTACAGCCTTTACTACAAGCACTCTCTCTCACTCACTTTCTCTCTCTAAAATGCAATAACAATTTGCTATGGCTTTGAAATATTATCATTTAGTAGCTTTCGAAAAGTCTTCTGAAAATTGTGTCCAATCGAATCCAGTTAATCAGTTTTAGCCATCATTGTATTAATACATTCAATTGGTGCTCAGAAACACTCGACAGAGCAGTATTTACAGCATTTGTTATTTATTCTTAATGCTTAGTAATCAATTTATAAGTTGTTAATAGCAGTGAGTATACAGCAAAAAGGAACATTTAAAAACTGCTGGAAGAACCTGTGTCTTTTCTTAATTTTTTAATTAGCTCATCTCTACAACAAAACAAAACAACAAAAATAGAAAATGATAGAAGTAAATCAAGTAAATAAATTTTTTTTTGTTTTAAAAAGATTTTTTTTTTTTAAATCTGACCACTTTTCTTACCAAACCAACTTTTCAACACTTGATGGGGAACCATCAAAAAAGACAAAAAAACAACAACACAGCAGTATCATAATGGATCCTGAGTCTTTTCAATTCACTGCAGATGAGGTAACTTCAGCAAACCTTAAATAAGAGATTTATGGAAAAACGCTCAAACATAATTTGTATCAAATAACATGAAACAGTGACGTCTTATTGTAATTCAGGCATCTTTTATACAAGTTACAAAACATCCTGATTATTGATATGAATGAGGAACAATCTTGTTAGATGATTAACATGCATTTCTGCATTTAGACTGTGTAAAAGACTTTGCTCAAAAAGTGTATAGATGGAGTTGCTTTAATGTGGTAACACATGCTCAAAAACCATGAAAGGCAGCATTGATTGTTTAAGGTTGTCCTTAACCAGACAATTGTGTCAGCATTCTACGACCTCCGACCTGAGAGCGGATGTTATGGGTCCAAATGAGACCAGCATGGCCATCTGTTATTACAGGGTGTCTGTGTAAAGAGGAAAGCACTTTCAAGTTGCCTCATCATGACTGATGTTTCTTTTTAAGGAGAGCTCTGATACGACAAGCAGGTGGATTTGTTTACACTATCCTGAAGGCTACTGGGAAAATACTTTCTCTGAAGACCCAATATGTACAAGATATGAGGAAAAACATGCCCCATGCTCAGACATTTCTTCAAACAAGTGATGGCCAACAGAACTCTTTTATTAACTCTCTGAGTATGTTTACATGAACATCTGTAAATGGTTTATGCTCAGTAAACTGATTTCATCCGCATACATGGAAAGCATGTTTCTGTAATCTGTAGACTGCCAAATATTGCTTATGAGGAAATGGTAGTTTTTTTGCCAAATAACTTGGTTTAAGTTTTGTTGAAAGCTTAACCCGTGTTTTGGAAGTTTTAGTTTTTTTATGTGTGCTTCGTCAAACCCACTCTCAAAAGTTTGTGATATACTTATGTTTGAGCGGGTTTCCTCTACTAGACAAGAGCACCGGTAGTTTTCTTTTAACTATGACTCTATGATGTCATTCTAATCTAATTTACAGTTTTACTGTTAAGGGTTTGAGTATTAATTTCCTGAGGAGTTGCTCACCTGCAAAGTGATTTGATTCAGCTGCCTAAGCTTTCCTCTGTCAGTTCCTAATTGTCTCGGCCTGTCACTTGTTTAGTCATTGTCCTATTTATACCAGTCTCCTTTCTCTCTCATTTGCTGGAAGATTTCCTTACCTTTGAGTCAGCTTTTCCCACTGTCTGCAACTATTTTATTCCAGTCTGTGTCCAGTGCTCCTGCTCGGTTCTCTGTTCCTTGTCGGACCTTGCTCCTAACAGAGATATCTGCTCCTCAGTAGGAGCTGGCTCCATAAGAGACTGTTTTCCTTGTGTTCCTCACTTTTCCTGGAGGGGTTTTCCTGGGTTCTTTTGTTGATTCCAGAAATCCTGGAAGACCTGCTTCTATTTTATTTCCAGTTGTTTCCTGGCTGTTGCGTCACCAGAAGTTTTACTTTAATAAATACCAATACAACTCACTCTGCATTTGGGTCCTCCTTCTCACATTGTGACATTTACATGGGATGGGTATGATCTTTAAAATAAAATAGATGGCTGCATTCATTGTTGCTATAAAGATACATATAACATAACAGTAGCGCTTCTGACATAAACTACATTGGAAAAAGGGTGACTTTAAATTTGTATTTCTAAGAGACTGATTTCATAACCTGCATGTACATATTTTTTTGGAATATAACTGGTTATTTATATGCATGCAAACAAATTCACTATAAGAACCATTTTTCTCTTGACATTGCACTTATACTTTGCTTATGGCTAATCACATGATAAATTTTGAGCTCTGTATTTTACATTTAACAGTCTGGTGGTTTCTGTGTCCTCATTTGTTAAAATCCATTAAGAAATCCTTCGGAACAGCTTGCGTAAAGCTTCTTTATGAAGCTATACATTTATTAAACTTTCTTTGAAGTGGTTTTAAAAAGAATGTAAAGAATTAGGTCAAAGGCAAGGTTAAAACAACATTTTACTCTTTCTTCATTCTGTATTTAATCTATCTCAGTTAATCTTGCTAATACCGATTACAATTTTTTGTGTGTGCGTTTTGTTCTCTCAAAGCTTGTGGTTCTCAGATGGTTAAATGTTAAACTCTCCCTCTGTTTTTGTCCTCCTCTGAAGCAGACATTCCCAGTATGGCTGATTGCACTTTTCAGAGCTCACTCACTTTGCATTGCATCACATTGGCTTCAGTTGTTTTTAGGGGCCGCAGCTCTATTGGTGCTGGTGAAGCCAGGCTCAAAAATAGTTTACCCAGTCTGGCCTTGGCTTTTATGTTTATGGATTACTGGAATCAAAGGTAATGGCAATGGGCAAACTGGTGTCTAAACAACTGCATAGATCTTTTTTTTCTACATAGGAGACTGAATGTAGTTCATTTCAGACTTGACACCGTGCCTGTGTTTAGTTAGGCTGGAGTGCAATGGGTTGTGAGGGTTCAAATGATTAAAGAAAAAGGCCTTTTAGTTCTGAGTTCTGTGTCATGGAAAACCTGACCTTGAAGGGGTCACAATCTGCCCCTTTCTTTAGTGTTAATACTATTTCTCGGCTATTCCTCATACTCACAACTGCCTAGTATCGCATGCATGGCTGGCGAGCAATGGCAAAGCGTTCTAGGCGAGCTGTCCATGTGATTGTCTGGGACCATTGAGCCACCTGGCCCAGAGATTATATACTAGCTAAAATGAGATTATAAATGCACAAATACTGCAAAACAAGAAAATCTCAAAAGACAAAAATGTCTAATGATGCAAGGGTTTACCAGTGTTTAAGGGAAAAAATTTTAATGTAAAAATATTTGAGTTTTTAACATTAATGAACAGCAACTGATATTTTTTTTAATTTTGGATCTTAATTTGATTTTGAATCTTTTCCTGACCAATTTATTTAGCTGTATTTAATGATAAAACCATGTTTATTTTTATTAACATTGAAATGACAAAAAATACATTTCAGATCTGTCAAAATACTTTAAATGAACGAAGTAAAATATGTAGTGCTATCCTAATACATTTAGAAATCTCTTTATAAACAGTACAGCAGTGAACAGGCTGGGCGTAAAATAAGAGCATGGTCAGACATGCAGGAACGATACACAATTACATGCAAGACAAGAACCTCAAGGCAATAGGGGCAACCTAAGGTATTCAAAAGTACAACTATAAAATATATAATGAATATATAGTATAGTAGTAACTATAAAATAATATTATGTATAACATAAGTGCTCTAACATAGAACTTGTCAAATGTGAGCCGATTGTATAAACTTTCATCTCTAGTCTTGGGGTATATTGTCATTCCAGGAGTGCTGCAGGACTTGCTAGTTTTAACAGCAATCCTGCTTCAATGTACACACTGGCAGCTTCAAACAAGCCAATATGGCCTTAATTATTGAGAGGTGTGGCTCATAGAGGAGTTAAATTGTGCAGGAATTACTTTGTATTCCGCTGGTCAAGTCGTTCATTGTCAGATCTGGCAAGCATTTGATGTGATTAGCAAGAGTGTAGTGTCTTAGAAAAAAAAGATTCAGAATCTAGATGTTCATTTTCTGAGGGTACACGCAGCAAAATAAAAATTCTGTCCTGCAATTGTGACTATTTACATGTTTAGTGCTAAGCATCAAGTCAAAATATTTTATGTTATTGGACATACAAATTGCAGAAGCACATTCAAGCAAATGAACATTCAGAAAATGAAAGCTAGTGACTTATTAAGGACTATCTGCATAGGATTATGTTTTTCTACTTCTATGCAGTATCTGTTAATGCATGTTTTGACGATTTTGATGTTTTAAGACAACAACAGATCTTACTGGACTTCCAACCTTTGCTGTTTCTGCTTTACTTTACAGTGTATCAGTGTATATTAATGCAGGAACATAATTGAGCAGAATCATTTTTTCATACAAATGAATTCAAATAGTTCTTAATTCAATACATGGTTTAAGTTTTTTAGACATCGGAGCAATTTCTTTATAAGATTATCCACAAAATACCACTGAGTGCTTATAGGGGTGCCCCCCTCTAAACCCAACGACCATTGTTAACATCTACTATAGGTCAGATTAAATATGTAAACTTTGACAAAAAAGAATAATAAAGTTGTCCTATGGTTGTTGATAGAAACTGACAGTAACCAGTCTATCCATATCAGCTACATCATTAGCGAAACATATTGTTAAGAGTTTGGCAGGATTCTCAGGACTGACCTCAAGTGACTTTTCAAGAACAAAAACTACAGGCAAACTGGCACATCTTGTTATTTGGCAATAGGAAGCTGTGCATAACTTTATCACTAAATATTAACTATTAATCTAAGCTATTAATCTATTCTACCTACAAAAATCAAGGCAGTGAAAATTGCAAACATTTTGTTCTTTCAAACAACCCAATATTCTGAAACAACTCACATTGCATCAAATGGTCTTTGTTTATGTTAGAACTGCATGAGGCATTTTTCCCTTTGTGTGTTGCCCTACTTGTTTAATTAGAGTTTGTTGTAGAAAAAAGCAAACAAAGCAGTTTTGTTTCATATGGAAACTATGAAGATAGCCATAGTGAAGGCGTCTGATTGGCTGCATTTGAAAATGTTATATATCTTAAACAAACAAATGTACAATTAATTAACCCCCCTCAGAGTATTCATGAAGATCAAAACTAGCGATCTGAATTAATAAACCTAATGGAGCCAAGGCTGGAAACATGTTTTTTTTTCAGCTCCAACGTTGGCTATTTTTTAACCCTGAAGTGAATGAGAACTTGCTCCCTTTTGGTAACTCTCGGCTGCTCGGGGTACTGCAGTTCATTCACTTCCTATCACGCATCAAGAGAAACTCAATCATCAATCCGGATTAGGTCTAGATCCATTATCTTGTCTGCTTTTTCCCTTTCAGGGTCACCACAGCAGAATGAACCGCCAACTATTCCGGAAAATGTTTTACGTGGCGGATGCCCTTCCAGCCGCAACCCATTGCTGGAAAACATACACACACTCATACTCTATGGATAATTGTTTTTTCTAAATTCACTTATATCGCATGTCTTTGGACTTGTGGAGGAAACCGGAGTAAACCCACGCGATCACGGGGAGAACATGCAAACTCCACACAGAAATGCCAACTAATCCAGTTGAGGCTCGAACCAGCGATCTTCTTGCTGTGAGATTACCGCGCTACCCACTGCGCTTTTGGCAGTTTTGGTGCCGGAGGTCACACTTTCAGGATCATATTCGAAGACTGTTGTTAATGTTTTTAAAGTATTAATAATCTATATAGTTTCCCAACGATGGGTTGTGGCTGGAAGGGCATCCGC
Organism: Danionella dracula; assembly: GCA_900490495.1. NCBI lineage: Eukaryota > Metazoa > Chordata > Actinopteri > Cypriniformes > Danionidae > Danionella > Danionella dracula. The sequence continues at coordinate 3,120,996 of UELW01000578.1, forward strand.
CGCGTAAAACATATGCCAGAGAGTTGGCGGTTAATTCCGCTGTGGCGACCCCGAAAGGGAAGAAAGCCGACATGAAGATGAATGAATGAATGAATAAATGAATAACTTTATAGAGAGATTAGAGAAGCATATTTCTGATGTTGTAAGAATAAAAATTCTTGTGGATAACCAACCATTGAACCGACTGCTTTTATGTTATTTTTTCAATAAAATATTGAAAATATTTAATTGTATCTTATCGAGAAAGTTAAAATGTGTTTTTTTGGGGGAAAAAACATGACTCCCTGAAATTTGAACCCGGAGCACACTGTATGACAAGTCATGTTACTCATTTCATTACTGACACCATGTGGTTTTCTGTAGAAAAACTCTTAATATGCTTAAAGCAATAAACACTAAAAACTTAAAGTTTATTTACTGATCTAAAACTGCATAAATATACACAATTTATACATCTAATTGACCATATATATGGTGTCAATTATTTCAGCTCACATTGTCTCTTACACACTTATTTTATATGTTTATATGAATAATATTTTAATTATATAAAAGTAATGAACGTAATATAATTTGCATTTAAAGAGGCACTAATTGCTCATTATGCAAATGAGAGTCAATGACTACATCATTGGCTTCCACACAGCATTTCTTAACACTGACAGTCCTGTGTTGATGCATAAAGCCTGATGTCAGCTTGTGAAAGACTCTTATAAACAGCTCAATCAGCCAATCATTCATGGTAGGATGACAGGGAGTGAGTGAACAGGACCCAGAAGCAGTTTGGAGATTCTCCAATCCCAACAGCTTGGGAAAAACCTCTTCAGACCTTTCCAGACATCTGTCTTTCCCTTCTCTGCTCCATGACTGGCACATTTAAGTAGCCCGAAACTCTATATTTACAGGCTATGAATATTTCTCTTTCTGCTCTTTGGGTACTGTAATAACATGCACTTTGCCACACCTCTTGCATTCTGTAACCTTTCAGCATAACCTCTCTCAGAAATGAAAAAAAGAAGAACATCTCAGTGATGTTCTATCTGGGAGAGATGTTTCCCTATAATGTTAATAATAAATGTATTTATTTTTAACCGAAGTCAACAACTGGTGTTGTAGAAGTGTTTTATATATAAGCTAAATAAAATTCCAATCTTTTATTGTATTAACATATTTTTGCACATCATAAGTGCACATCATATATATAAAGATTATGTTGTCCATTGTTTGCCTTTATTGATAGGACAGTTGAGATTGGCAGGAATCAAAATGGAAATAAAAAAGAGGGCCAGACAATGACCAAAAGCTATCTATTCTGTGATTTAAATTTGAACTCAATCAAGTTTAAACTGATTTTATTGACGATTGGGACAGTTTACTACATCATTAAGCTATACATTATAACATCGATCTCTCAAGTCAAACATTTAATGATAGTTAATATTTCACAAATGATTGTTAACAAAAGTTAAATTCATCACTACAGCGGTTTTTATTTTTGAAGTTAAGAAGAACAAAATAAACTGTTTATTTTCTATGTTATCTATGTATATGACTAAGCTTTCTTTGAGAACAATAGTGGCAAAATCCCTTGAATGTTTCCCTTGAACTGTGTTCTGAGGATTAGGAACTACAGTGATCAACAGAGTTTCATTTTGGGGAAAACTATCTTCATCCTTCATGAAAGAGGCCTGATCAAATGATTTTCAAGCTCTCTATTCTTGTTTGGAACGGATGGTATGTGTTCTGAAGCAAGACACTAAAACCTACTGGACTTCGGCACCCCAAAAAAATGTGATTTACAATGGGATCTTAAATCTTAAAGAAAATGTAGTCTGAATCGTGTGTACTGTGTTGCAACAATGCATTGTAGCAGTGAGGATAATGCAGAATTTGTGGTCGTAGTGGCAGAAGTGCTTAGGAGAAGCAAAATAGATAAATATATACAAAAAATGACAATTTTCACCAGTTGGAAAAGCAAGTGAATTTAGATTTTTTTTCTTGGTTTACCCAATTGTGACCTGAACACGACTTTAGAAAGATTTCAATTTATACATTCATTCATGAATTCATTTTCATATTTTTTTAAATGCTTTGCTGTTTCGTGATTATATATTTTTTCTCTATTGATTTTTCACAATATAATACTAACAATTAGGACTATGACAAATAAACTGATGTAAGAACAAAACATGCAGCATGTCATAAAAGTGCAAAAAAAATCTTATCAAGATTAATGCTTACATTAATTAATTAATTATGATTACTACTATTTCATTGTTGTTTTGCAATTTACTAACATACAATTTTACAAGTTAATTAACTGAACTTGAAGAAAGAAAAAAAGTTGAAGCAAAAGATTGGCATTTTTTTTAATATTTGTCAACAAGGATGTTTTTTTTTCCAGAGAGTGGTGAAGATCCCATTTATTTAGTGGGCATTTTGGGATCTATAATTTTTGATCATATGAACATTATGAACTTACAGTACCCACTTGTTGCATTGTATTATCTTCATCCACTCGATCCACTTGATCAACTAAAGATAAACCCATAATGATATTAAAACTGAATACTAGTATTTACAATTACCTTGTTTTTTGTCTTTTTTTCAAAAGCATTATGAAAAATTGTATAATGGAAATAAATAATGAATATATTTTTGCTATGACAACAAAACAGTTTAAGGTTAAGGTTTAACTTTAAAATACTTTTCCTTACTCACTGTATAACTAACATGGAACTACCACATAACTAACAGATAACTATTCCTTAACTTTGTAGTAGTACCTGATTGTTATCAAGTTGTTACCCTGCTACAGTAATTACTATGGTAATTACCATTATATATATAGAATTTCCTCTCAACTACCCAATTACTACAATAAACCCTAAAATAATTACCATTAAGCCTGACCTATACTTCTGTGTCAACTCTGTGCATTGCCCTATGCGAAGGTTGCACGCTTAAGTAACCTCGCGCTGACCCTTATGCAAAGCTTGATGCTTTCCTCTGAAATTTTCACGTCAAAGCTTTGCGTCAAGGCTTCGCAGCTCTGTGATTGGTTGACGTGGAACAGAGCGAGCACCTTCACTCTCTTTCTTTGCTTGAAGCTCTGTATTAAAAAACTGGATAATGAAGTAAAACTTTGGCGATAAAAATAAATAAACTTCTTTTGTTATCTGTGCTGAGGTCTAGCAACCTAGAAGTTAGCATTGTCATCATGCCATGTTGTGACATTGATCACTTTAGAGACAGTGCTTCTACATCAGTAGCGCATGCATGTAAGAAATTATATTTATACAATTTATGAATAAAACCTGTCTTTTGTTAGCGTCTGAGTTATGTTTTGGTTTGATAGCAGTTGCCATTCTTATCACAGCAATGCTGATCAGTGTGTTTTCTCAATATGACATCTTTAACATAAAATTACTTAACAATACAATGTTCAAGGCAATTGCCATATTTGTAAGCTAGAAATTTGCTTTTAAATTAAGGAGTTTATTCTTTATCCGGATTTTAAACAATATCTAGTTCTCCATATTCTCAATACAGATATGTTAATATATAATGATATAATATTGCACAGATGTGTGATGGATGAGGAACCAGAAGAGGTCAAGAGACTGCTGTGATCAGATCAGCCATTAGCAAACAGTGCCTCTCATCACTCACCCTGCTCCCCTTTAAGGGCAAACACGGGCATGCTCCACGGCAGTCCCGGCCCGCACACGGCTCCTGGAGATCTGACCCCTGTACACAAACACACAGAGAGACAAGATTAGACCCATCGCTACTAGTAGAGTCATAGGTCACTATAATACCATGCAAACTGCCTGTCAAGTCAGTCAAGTACACCAATAAACTCAGATTCCGTCATCAACTTTACCAGCAACTCTTTAAAAGCAGTAGTGAAAGTTTATGAGCACCAATTCCTCCATTGGCATATCTCTGAATGCATATAAAACACATCACCATGCAGTTAGAGAAGTTGTTTGTTACCCTGCAGGCTAGGGAAGATCATCTGGACAGCAGAAAGGGCTATGTGAGCCCACAAAGGAACAAAAGATGAGAGCGTGCTCAGGAGTTTAGCCTCTGGTGTACAGCATACCTAAACATCATCACTAAGAGTACAAGAGAGGAAGGCTGGGAATGCAGGTCATACAGCTCACTCTGGCCAAGGGGAATAGATATTCTATACAACCCAATTGATAACTGTAACAAACCCTCTAACAAACCACTATAGAACAAATACATATGAGCTCTATTGTCACCTCACCCTTCTTGAGATCATGTTCCAAAAGCAAACCCTTCTGAATGCTCAACTGTATCTCTCTTATCAATGTACTATCTTAAAAACTTTTGTAAACATTTTTTTCAATGTCTGGAAAACATTTCTCACCAAACGAACCATCAAAAGATCCCTCATTTACAATTGTATTCACCTCAATCTCCACAACTTCAAGAGGGTTGCCATTGTTTAAATGTGGGCATCTGATTTACATGTGCGAATAAACCAAGCATTTTAGCCAGTAGGTTATTAGATTATAATTATAACAGTAGGTTATTAGGCACCAAATATGTTTGTTTACTGTCGGAGTGGAGAGAAAATAGTTTACCGAAGATGTTACAAAGTCACTGTGAACCAGTCAGAATTAATATGGTTAACTCAACAAATTCACCCAGCAATTAATGAGGAACAACTCTGCTCTATCATCGACCCCTGGCATGTTCAACAATTGATTTTAACCTTTCTTGATATAGTTTACTTTTGATATAACTTATACTTTATTTAATAATCTTTCATGCATGATTAATTTGATTTAATTGAAGGTGTTGAGACAGAAACCTAAATATTTCTACAGATGATTTTCCATGATTTTAACAAATGAAATAGAATCACATTTATTCCCCTGTAAAAGATCAGTGAAAGATTCACATAGATCTAATTTAAGTGACTTGTCCCTGCTGGAGTTCAGAGGTCATAGGATAGAATTCCAGTTAGATTAAAGCGTGAAAAGGTGCAGACAAGATTGGATGAGGCTCCATGTGGCTTTGGACAGGAGGTAGTTGGCCAAAGGGTCAGGACAGCAGTCAGACCTCAAAGGTCTTAATCTGATAACCTGAACCTTATGTATCAATCCCCAGGGGCATGTGTGCAGGGGTGTGACTGTGTGTGCATGATATAAGGCCCCTTTTCTAACCTATTAGAAGATCACATGCCTTCACAAAGGACTTTTCCAACTTGTGACCACATTTTTTTGTGACAGGGATTTAATAATGAAGGTTATAAAGTGAGTAAAAGTCAGAAATACAAAATGAATGTGGCTGAACAAGGAGACATATGGAAGGATGAAAAAATGAATCAAAAAGTGGGGATGCCTTTAAAACATGACACTGTTAGTATTGTTTAGTAATTGCACTAACAAAAACATGCCACGTAATCTACAGAAAAAAAGAGAGAAAAAACTAGACAAACCCTGAGCAAATACAGGTATGGAAAAAAGACTAGAGCAGGAGCATGTCAAGACTAGATCATCAATACTCATGGGACAACAGCCACACACTTGGCCACTTTATAAACTTTGGGGATCTTGATGGTCGGTCACCAACAAGACAAGCTTGGAAAAGTCTTTACTCTTCTCTTTCACAATTTCTTCTCTTCATAACATTGTTCCTCATCATGGTTTCCTGTAACGAGGTTGACACACGATTGTGTATCGAGCACCACCTTGCTGCTCTTTCTTCTTGCAAAAATAAAAGCCGATATGGCAGCCACAGAACCAATGCACTGTGTGATATGTTGTTGGCGCTCATTGTTTTCAATCAGGTGTTCAATCACATTTACACATTAGTTTACAAAATTAAGTTTTTCTATACATATTCCTTAACTATGTACATTCATGGCATCCCTGAATATAAATGGTTGATATTTTATATTAGAATATAATATAAAAACCTATGGGTAACTTCATCTTTACCAATTCCATGTTACATACTAGTTATTAGTTCATCTGTCCCACATGTTAGCCCTGAGGACCTCCTTCAATTGAGGGCTGAGTTTTCTACTTAGTCTGAATTTAGTCAGACACAGGTTTGATTTATATTGTCTGTCATGCACTTGGTTTTAACTTGAAAATAATTGGCTTTCCTAATTTAATGACAAACATTAGCAAAAATAACTTTCATGAACAAATCAAAAGGGGTTCGTAGCAAAATAATGCCCATCTATAGGTTAATACTTAGTACTCTGTCGTTCTATTTATCAAGTTGTAGAAATGTTTCTAAATTACCCAAAAACTTGTGATCTATTCAGTTTTACTGATCTAAAATCTAAAAGAGGAGAGCTGGGACAGTAGCTTTCAATGGACAGAAAGCAGAGAATGATAATTCAACACCCATAAATTTTAATTGATCCTGTCTCTGTAGGCCTTTGCATTGTCACTCACTTTTCAGGATACTTAGCCCACCTGGGGGAGAAAACAATAGGCACATATGTGTGTTTAGGTGTCTCTTCTGTAAGTTAAGCAAACCTCAGCTACAAGGATCAACAGGCCCCTCTCAAAAGCCGAAAGTACACCTTGACATTCCTCTGCTGCCTGTTCAATGGAACTGAACCGAGCTTTTTAGAGCGGGACAAAGACTGCAACTTAAGGCGTAATATCGGAGCACACACATTTACACTAGATGCTGCAGGCAAGAAGATGGGATCCGTTTACACACTTAGCAAAAGAAACCAAAAAGGTTGGGAGGGTTGGTGATTTTTTACTCTGACTGTTTTCTTCTAGAGTGACATTTGAAAGCAGCGTAAGACACCTACTTTAGGTTAATGTATGATGTGTGTTTGCACATGATTTTGTAGTTGCAGAAAAACTGAACTATGGTTTTTATTTCATTTGTAACCGCAGACCTTAAAGATCTGCACAAAAACATATTTAGAAAGCAACTTTATAAACTTTATACAAAAGTTGTACATATTTTACAATATGTACATTTAATATTTCAAGCAGTGAATCCAATATATGAGCTGCAGACCAGAACTGGGTGACGCAGAAAGAATAAACATCTTTTAATGAATCAATTAACAATTTTTTTGCTTTGCTTATGAACCATTCCTAAACAAACTTTTATGGGTAAAAATAATCAGATTCTCTTCACAAGCAATACTCAATGTCTGATATTTATTATGTCAAGTAGTTGTTCCCAGAGAGTTAATTCCTTGTTACCTGTTCAGCACCGACTTTGTGCCTATGCCTCACTTTTGCAGGTGATTTGAGTTGACTTATTATTGGATGTCAGTGTATTTGTTGAAAATGGCAATTGCGGGCCATCTAAACTAAATACTTACTTTAGCCGTTGTGCAATGATTTAATTAAATATGGACGTTTCTGAATTGTAATCAAATTGATGAAAGAAAGAAAAGAATGTAACTGCATCTTAATAAGCATTGTGATTAATCTTGTAACATTTGTAAATGTAAAGTCATTCAACCTTGTATATCAATGTGTCTTTCCAAATAACAGGTGAGTTATTAATCTAATTGTTTTTTGTTTTATTTACAATTCTTTGGAAGTAAAGAACAAAGCTCACCTAAATATGAAATATTTAATAACAGAGCATTCGATGTGAATGTGGATTTAGTTTTCTTTGAGGATTTAACAATGATTTCTTTTTAGTGATTTATATGTTGTCAGTCCAAACAAAAATAATCCTCTGGCTCCTGATGATACATTGTAGTCTTATGATGAGAATTTGTGAAGGAATCTTAACAAAAGTTAACACAATTACCGTTAATCTAGACTGCCTTGGTAAACAACCGTCTGGAGCCAAAGATTCATGTCGAAATTCCTTAAATACCCTAAATTTTATGTAGGTATAATGTAGAAGGCATGAACTATATTTATAATACCAAATGCATCTGTTTTGCAAAATATACAAATGGTTATTATAATCAATAATGACATGCTAAGCATAAGGAAACTTCTGTTTCAGACAATCAGGAACACCCTCAGAACTGTATTCTGATGTTTTAGCATTCCAATCTTTCACCTGTACAGTACTTGAGTCCAATCTGTTTGTCTGTGTATTAAGTATCCCTTTCAATGTTGTTTTTAAACCAACTTGACTGACTTGTGAAGAGGATTGTAAGACCGCTTTTGTTGTTTGTTGAGTTTAGCGATCCTTAAAGAAATAACATGCTCCAACAAAGACCTTGAGAAAAAGCTTGCGTGTATGCAGTATAAAGAAACCTCCATGCGCACACACACACACACACACACGCACACGCACGCACGCACCCCCACACACACACACGCACACACACACACACCTGACAGAGGCCATACACCGCCTCTGAGAAAGTTTAACCTCGAGTTTCCCTTCTTACTTTGGAGGTGTTTGTTCACATTCCCTCCATCTTCAGGTGTCATCAATCAGTCCACCCATATCAGTGCACGACGGAACAGAAACAATTATGAATACTTTCAAGAAATAGTTCAAGGATTTAGGTGACAGGCACTTTAATTCCTACAGCTATGATTTTCAGTAAAAGCCACAACAGAATAAAAAAAAGCTAATAAGTGAGCTCCTAACATATTTCCAGTATGCAACAACCTCATTTCACCACATTTAGTAATTTCTCTCTCTCTCCTCTCTCTCTCTCCTCTCTCTCTCTCTCTTCTCCTTCCTCTCTCCTCCTCTCTCTCTCTCTCTTCTCTCTCCTCTCTCTCTCTCTCTCTCTCTCTCCTCTCTCTCTCTCTCTCTCCTCCTCTCTCTCTCTCTCTCCTCTCTCTCTCTCTCTCCTCTCCTCTTCTCTCTCTCTCTCTCTCTCTCTCTCTTCTCTCTCTTTTAATTCAACATATGCTGTTATTTATATGGTGATAAATAAAAGAAAATATGTAGCCAGTTCAAACAGTTTGTTACAAAATGTACATTACAATAATAAAATTTGTTTCATTTTAATAAATAATAACCAAATGTAGGCTTCACGGTGGCGCAGTGGGTAGCACGGTCGTCTCACAGCAAGAAGTTCGCTGGTTCTAGGCTCGGCTGGGGCAGGTGGCATTTCTGTGTGGAGTTTGCATGTTCTCCCCGTGATTGTGTGGGTTTTTTCCGGGTGTTCCGGTTTCCCCACAAGTCCAAAGACATGCAGTATAAGTGAATTGAGTGAGAACGATTGTCCATAGTGTTAAAGAGTGAATGTGTGTGTGAATGTTTCCCAGCTATGGGTTGCGGCTGGAAGGGCATCCGCTACGTAAAACATATGCCAGAGAGTTGGCGGTTCATTCCGCTGTGGCGACCCCGAAGCCAAATAACCAAATGCCTCCACCATTATATTTCCAATTTCACTGAGAAAAAGAATAGTATTGTGAGGTTGTAGAGATGTTTGACACACTATAGCATTTGTGATACCTTACAGTTTGGAAGAATGAGTTCAAGCTAAAATAGGAGTAGCAAGTCGTTTGTTAGTGGTTAAGTGGATTCAGGTAGGGAGGGTTGGAAAACTTGCCAGATTTTACTGATTCAAATCCTCATAGTTTGAGTAGCTAATAACCATATAATAGTCGTGCTAATAGTAACCTTGATGAACACAAAAACCCTTGAAAATTTGGTTTCAGATTTTTCTCTCGGTAATGGCACTATTGAAATTTGAAGTATTCATACTGCTCTAATTCTTATCAAAGACTATTTATTCACTTAATCTAACTTCAAGAGCATATAGGGTGGGAATGATTATTTTAACAGGCATGTATGTGAATGTCTTACCACAAAAAGAGTGTATCTGTCAAATTCACAATTACAAACATCTCAAGTTCATCTTACAAATGTGTGGTCCAAACATCTGACAGGAAATAGATTTGCTATTTACAGGCCTTGTTTACATGTTCTACTATGGCCCAAATGAACATGAAAAAACAGGCAACTAGACATGAACAAACTCTTGAGTTATTTTGTTTTATCCTGTAAATTTTTCCACCATTTCCTCAGTTTCCAAACAGACCCCCCAAACCAGACACCGTTCGTGCACTGCTGCTTGTCAGATGTGTCCATGCTCACAGCTGTGTTTAAACTCGCAGTACTTCACAGTTTACCTCAGGACAAACAACACGCATTTCTTTACTATCTACTGCATATACATTTACTTTTGCTGGCCTCTTAAAATGCAGACCCCACTGACCAATTGGTATCATCCAAGCACAACAAACAGCTGAATGCTTCCAGCATGCTTCAAACAGCTTGATGAGCTGGAGGAAATCACAAAAACCAGTACACTTTATTGCTTTCATCTGCATCTAGATCAGGACATGGCTGAAAACATGTCTCACAATCCTTCAAGCTAGGTTGCAGTTCAATAAAATATTTTAGAAAGAGCATATAATAAAGACAGCGTGTGAAGAAAATATACATTTCAATTCTAGTTTAACACATCTATTGAAACGTTAACAGTAAAACTCTAATCCTTAAGTTGAATTGAAATCTTAATAATGTTCTAGAGTGAAATTTCTATAGTTGGTATTCCCTTTAAATATTTGCACCTTCAGCAATGGAGAGAAAACAAGAGACAAGTATAGCAGTATTTTTGTATTTATGTATTTAAATGCAATTTGCATTTATTCAAATTGAAATTCAATCAATACTTGTCTTGTTTCTCCACTTTACGTACTGCTTATTTGTTATTTTTCCACCAAACAGCTTGTCATCAAAGATTGACACCGATTTAGGGGTTATTTGTAAAGTATAAAAATGTATTGCAAAACAACTGAGTGTTTTTTTATGTTTTTCTGAATATTTAATCAGCAAAATCACAGAAGTAAAAAAAAAAATGTTATGGAGAAAACAACATTCAAAGCCAGTCATAATTTTATATTGACTCAAGTAAATTATCATGTAAGTGTCGATCTTCTGGATAGTTTGATTCCAAGAAACAAACAATCCTTTCAACAATTATTAAATGTATGGACATTGTACGTTACAGAAGTTTGTTCTACTTTTGAAGCTATTGAAGCTGTCCCTGGGTACATGACATCATAGGTATCAAGTGTGTGCATTCTCAGTTAAGGTATGCAAGGATGAGGAGAAGCAAGCCCCAGCACCTGCCTTCCACAGAACACTGCTCCAACAGGTCCTTCACAGGCTGCTACTAATGTTCAAGCCTGGATCGCCCAATGGTAATAAATCAACATTGGGGTGAAAGTAGCCAAGTATGCACACTGTCAGTAGTGAATTCTTCCACGCTGATCCCAGAATAGATGCTTCTCACACTTATACTACCAGAACTATGACGGTATGTTATATTTGTATCAATGTATTTAGGCTATTATCCTTTAAACAGTCGATTTAACGATAATTTTGCAGCTTGGATTTCCTTTTGACCAGAATGCTGATTTTTGGCATGATGGCAACTTGGGTTGTAGGCACCTTTTCCACTGATTATTTGTGTATTTGTAAAGTTGTGTTTCTCCTAAGGGACAATCTTGTGCATACAACAGAGTTCCTGTGTCTCTGCTCTCAGCCTGAAGATTAGCCACTTATGTGCAATCACGCTGATGAGAGGTGAGACACAGGCCTTCTGTCCCCAGGCTATAATTTCCAAAGCTAAGTGCTGGGATGCTAATAACACTGTTTGAAGTGGAAGCAGGTAGCAACACAAACAGAAGGAGCTGCTCCTTTCTCCATTCGGCAAGGGATTCCACCCAAACTGTGGAGGATATGAGGACTAAATGAGAAATGTAGTTAATAAAACTTGTGAATTCTTTTTCTATGTACACAAAAGGCCTATTCATCTCAAACATGTCCAAAACAGGTTTTCCTAAATCTGTTTGTGAGGACCTCTCCTTTGAATAGATAATTCGCCAAACTCACAGGTTTTACCCCAAATTAAACACCACTACATTAGCTAGTTTCCAATTTTAGATTCAATACTCTCTATTTTGACGTTTTTAAATCTCTGAATTTTCTAGCCCTCAATGTTTAATTATTAATAGTATGCACACTTGTATGCCTTTTTGAACAACTTTTGATGGTCGGACACCAGCAAGATGAGCTTTTCAACATCCATAGTTTTTCTTCTCCACAATGTCCTGATATGATTTGAGGAGAGTTTGTATTTAGTTCCACCCAGCTTCTCTTTTATATCTAGAAAGTAATCTGAATATGTGATCAAAATATCTATATTTACTTGGTCAACTGTGCCATCAGGCACAGCGACAAACCGGGTCAACATGACAATGACAGAACGGAACTTTTTTTTTTTGCTCATACTGATCTGTCAGCAAGATGTGTGAACTTGAGTCTAAATTTGCACTGATAATACACATAGGTGTGTGGCGGCCTTACTGCTACACACAATCCGACATCTGATACTGTAGGCACAGCTAAACCTGCATCTTATGGACATTTAAGCTGTTGTAAAACATGTGATGATAATGCAATCATTTCAGATGCTAGTGAAAATGTTAAAACAAGAAAATAGCAACAGCACAGATAAAAGGCCAACAATAGCTCGTACTGTAAACCATATATGAATGGTGTATTTGCATAGTAACAATGTGCAGTGTTACCTCTGATCGCTTGCTTGGCAGATGACTCACATTCTCAATCTCTTATTTAACTAACACTGCTATTCATACAATGCATTTTTTTATTTATTTTGCAGCAGTTATAGGAAGACTTTTGAGTGATTTAAAAGTGTATGTACATATCGACCATTTTGTGGTCATGTCTGAGAGTGTGCTCCATTTCTTGTGTTCCTAACCTTGATTGAGATATGTTGTGGAATTCCTCATCTCTTGGTTAATGCAAACATAGAGCTGGCATAATAGAAACACAAGTCACACCCACTCACTAGGACTCTCCTCATACAAGTTGTCTTTTTTTGGGCTGTTTTAGCTGAGCTTGCAACAAACTGTGGGCCATGGGCAGTCTGATGTGGGCTATTCAATCTGTGACAAGATGTCAGTGGAATTCTCATGCACCTTATTGTAAGTGTTCTGTATTGTCAGTATAGTGGATTCAACAATTAAAATGAGCTGTTTTTGATGATTGGGGGGTGCAGGTATAACATTTATAATATAAAAAAGAGCGTTTTTTTGTTCACAAGACCAAGAGTATTTAACATTCATCAGACTCATTGCTTAAATTTATGTGATGATTTTTGGTATCATAAAGACTTATTATCCAAAGTATACAAATAAAACAAATTTAAGGTGCCCTTAAAGCTTAAACTACCAAGCACAAACTTTATAGCTTAATTCTCAAAAAGTGGTGCAGGATTATTTGGTATCTTGACAGGAACATGTTATGGGTAGTGTAGAATTAATTGAACAAGTCCTTCAAAAAGAGAAAGACAGGTAAAAATCTCCCTTCCCTCCCCCATGTCTCTCTGTCTCCTTCAAAACAATGCCTCCTTTCAAAGATTCCTGCAGAGGGGCCATGATCTGGTTAAAATATATCCCTGTCGGACATGTCCTTTGTTAGGGCACCAGCTTCTTTTTTCCTTTTTTGTCACGGGAAGGGTGAAAGGGTGACAACAGGCTTACCTACACACCATTAAGTCAGCCGGCCTTTGATGGCAGCTAGTAAAAGATGCCTACAGCTTTGAATAGAGAGGGGTGGCTGCTGAAGAAATAAGAGAAAGAAAGGAAGGAGGATGGTGAGAGAAAGGCAAAAAGATAAGTATGAAATGAAAAGACTCCTAACAGAACGCTGAAATGAATATTAAAAAGATGAATCAGGGCCTAATGCCAATCACAGAGATGATTAATTGTAATAAACGAAGTGAAGAAAGCAAAACAAGCAAACACGTAAGACTGAATTGTCAGTATGTTTTCAAAACTAAGCTCATAACTATTTTTTCAGAAAGAGGAGAGTGCAAAGTCAAACAGTTCTGGAAATAATAAGACATCAGATTTAGTAATGCTTGAAGAAGCAAAGAAAAGCTTTAAAAGCAAAGCATATAATTCGTCCTTTAATTCCTTTCTTTGCATTTTTCTCTACATTGCCCACCACAGATTATTATCTCCCAGGTGGTTGTTTCAGAAATGTTTGAGTTCAATTCTAATCACCATGTCTGGATGTGCATACGCCCACTTTATCTATGTGTCCTTTCAAATACATATCGCTCCGAGTGTTCACATTCACCTGACCAGATGTGTTAGACTGTCAGGAGTCAGAGGTCAAGAGTTAACCCGCTTGTAAAGTGGGTTGAGGAAGGTCACAGGGATAGGGGGAGAAGAGATAGGTGATGGGATCTAGGAAGTGAACCAGGTGTTGTGTGCAGGTAAAGAGATATGCAATGCATCAAGCTTTATATTATAGATAGTCTGATTGTTGTTAACATCTGGAAAGACTACCAGGAAAACCCCAGTAATTATGGTTATGAAGCCACAATTGCTTTAAGACAATTTTTATGTTTTTCTGGTTATAGACGAAGGTTATCGTCATTCAGAAAGGTGTATACATGTTCAATTGTTTTTATGTTTTATTATGTTTTTTATGTTAATATGTTTTTAAAATTTTTAAATTATCCTGTATTTGGAGAAAAACTGCATGATTGTAGTAAAGTGTAGAATCCACATGGTAGTGAAGGAAAAATACCAGAAACAAGTATAGAATCAGAAGAATAAGGCAACCAAAGATACAAACAAGGATGCAGACCCATTAAAACTGGTGCCGTGCCGTCATGTCATTTCTTGCTGTACAGCATACAAGGTGCCTGTAACTTGACCTAATAGACACCAAACACATTTAAAACCCTTAGTGATGGCATTTGAAAGGAAATAATAGGGGGAGTGGGTGAAAATAGGAGGAATGGATAGGACCAGGCATGCTTTGAAGCTTTGCAGCTGGCAATCATTGATTCTTATCACACACTTTCAGGCTGATTGGCATTGAATAGGGCTTGTTGCCTGCCACAGATCACTGCTAACTCCAGCAGTGAATGAAGTGCCAGATGGGGGGTATTTTGGTCAGAATGAACACACCCAAAATCACAGCAAAGCTTGTAATTTAGCAAGCAATTTTTATATTCAATACAACTTAAGAAATGTATATACTAGCAAGTACTTTAGTCACAGTTCTAAAAGTATAGTGTATGTAAGGCAATGCTGAAAACACTCCAGTTATTAAGTGGGTCTAAAACAGCAATACCCCAGTAGGCGCCTGAGCTTCTCTAAAACCTACTTGTTTGCGAAAGGAAAAAAAGACACAAATTGCAGAAAATAATGCATGTTAATAAAAAAAACTGCATCGTCTTTGTTGTTTCTAATGTGTCCTTGCCAAGAACATTTTGTGCTTGAGTACTATTGAGACATGTTTACTTTACTTAAGCAGCTCCAGCCTTGGAAACTAAAGTGCAAACTTGTTTGTTGAACAGATGTTAAAACTAAAACTTAAGATGAGCCTGAGGTGTGCCACTATTATATCAGAGATTTATGTAAGAAGCCTTTTCATAGTTGTGAGGCTTAAACCTCAAAATGTACCCACATTAAAAATGTCCAAGGATTTAATTTAAAGATAGTTCATACAAATCAAAAATGGTCCAGAAATGTACTACTACATTTTTGTGCAATGTTTCTGTTTTATGAGCCTTGAATGCATTGTTCTGTGATTATTTGGTAAAAACCTAGCGGTAACATTATAAGCATTTAAGTACATTCTAAAGTAATGGTTTTAATCCCAGATGTGGTTTACATGTTTAAATATAATTTCTAGGTATGAAAGTTAAAATCCTTGACGTTGCTGTTCCACCCAAGTCAGTCAAATCACATTCAGACCCACTTAGCACATCAAGCTGGTAAATGGCAACATTTTGTAACTTGTCAGAGTAGATAATTTAATGTATATAATTGAATGTACATGCATTGATTTTCAATAAAAATGTCACTGTTTAACTAGCTCTTTAATAAACACAGAGTTTTCCTTGTAGAAAGAAACACACTCCCCGATCCAGTGGAACAAACTTCTGATCCAGTCAGGAAAGCAGCAACACTAACAGCTTCAAAAGTCTCTTCTCTTCAGGGAACACTTACTACAAAATAAATACATCAAATAAAACATTAATTTTACCTATTCTTTCATTGTTTTTCTTCCTGCTATGGTTAATTGATCAGTTGATACAACTTCTATTATGAGCAAGCTGAGCTAGACTTTCATGCAACGGTCACTCCCCCTCATCAATCTCGGACAGTTTTATGTATACACGCTATTTTTCTGATCTGTTTCAGAAATGCTTACGTCCATACGCCACACATAGCGTGGATGGTGGAAGAATAAAATACGAAAGCCCTTGCATCATCAGTCTGCTGCTGCTCGCCAAAGTATATAATTGTCTGTACATAATAAAGTTGGTTACCTCAGAGTTTTTGTGTGTCCTGTTGAGCTGAGAGACTATATGCTCTCGTCTGCCCAAATGTTAATCTAACATTGGATTTCCTCGCTCCTCGACAAACATCCTTTTCCTGGCGAGAACAATTGTATGGCTACATACAATACAAAGACAGATATATTTTGATTTAGCAATCGACTAGAATGCCTACCTCAGGTGATGGAGTACATTTTTCATTTGAAACTGTATTTTTTTTGTTCCTTCATTTTCTAACTATTTTGAACATTTAAAATTTGAAATATTTTAATTACTTAAACCTTAAAAACACAAGGACTCAGGAATTTCAAGGATATCAAGCACCTGAAGCCATGAACCAGGAAACTCGCAGATGAGAAGCAGCAGTACAAACTATTACTCCACTTTAGTGCTCCGCAAACAAATTCTTGTTCGAATACCTTCTGCCCTAGATGTCTCATTTTACTTTCCATTTCACATTTTGACTATCATTCCTGGCCTCTATCTCTAGTCTTGGCTGCCCTGCTGAGCAGCTAGGATTGAGAGATAAAGGAAAGAAAGAATGAGTGAGTAAAGTTTGCATACAGCTGTACAGTGCTGGGCAACAGCTGTATAGATTGCGGCAATGTTCACAACTCAAAAGAATTCCTGAAACAATTTTTGAAGGGAAAAGCAAAAGGTCACTGTTTTTCAGAGGAGGAACTGAGAACTTTCATCACAATTTGTCAGTCAAATGTCACTTTTATGACTGTCAGTAACCTCCACACCTCTTTTTCCTACACTCTTTCCCTAGCTCGCTGCTTTACTGTAGGTGGTTTTGGGTCCATCTATCAGTTCTTATCTACCAACCCCCACCTTCACACCTTATGTTGTCTAATTCTTTTTAACTCAATGATTTTCTACTCAACTCACTTATGAAACAAAAGATAGGGATAACACCAGGAAGCAGTGTCTTGCAAATGGCATATACCCAAAAGGCTTTGAAGGTTAGAGAAAACACTGATACGATCTCTTTGATATGGAGATGGAGATTAAAGCAAGGTGGGCTGATGGGTCCATAGATATAGCTATATTTATCCAGCTTGTGGGTATTTGATTCACTTAATGATAAGTTAAATTAGATCATCAAGTAGTAACGGACATTACAATATTTGCCCATCTTGATATGTGTCTGTGTTAATGCGTGAGTGCTTTAGTGTGCGTGTGTTCATGTGTGTGTGGGTGTGTGTGTGTGTGTGCCTGCGCGCATGTGCGTGTGTGTGTTTTAGAGTGAGAGATCTGCAGAGATGAAAAATCCCTTGTCTCAGTCGAAGATTAAAGGTCCCCAATGCTCTCTAGTAATATGTCTATGATGACAAGACAGAAGAACAAAGACGGAAGAGACAAAAACACAAGATGAAGAGACAAGAGAGACATCCTTCTGAAATTCCACAAGCTCCTCATACACAGACAGCTTTGTGTGAGGCAGACTCCAACGTAGAGAACTCCATGGGAATGGCATAGCTTAATGCTTAAGCTGTAAAGCATGGTCAAAAGGACCTAGCTCTCTTGAAGGTCACTGTGGTATCACTTTGATGTTTACTTAATAACTACTGATAGGACAAGTGAAATACATGTGCTGTCATTTGTGACGTCTTAAAATGTAAAAATGAATGCTGACAAGAATGTATTTTAAACTGAACATTTTAAAGTTATGTGTTCATAATAATGAATATAATAACCTATACATTAAACTATGGTATGGGAGCAGAGTAAGGGATCAGGGGTTCACACCAGGGCTGCAAATGCATAGTGTAATTTTTAAAACAGATTCTGCACAGAACAAGCTTGTTACAAGCACAAAACAAAAAAAGAAAAAATCTAAAGATTCAGTTTACATCGACATGGACCTTTTTTAAAACATGCCTCATTAACAGAAGTAGGGTTTCGCTCCCTTGAAAATGCTGTGCCAACCGCATGACAGGACAGAGTTCAGGACATGTGAACATGTTCAGTGAAAAAAAAATTCCACTAAAACTATTGGGAAATACTTGATTACACTCAACCAGTGCTGCATGTTTAACGCCACACAAACAAAAAATGTGAATAATAAATAATCTGACTAAAATCCACACTACTCGCTTAGGTTTAATAATTTGAACTTTGCTGGGCCTTCATGGATGCATCAGCCAATTAGGACTTCCCTAGCTGACAAGACACCATTACCAAAAAGGTTTAAAGACTGAAGCTGCAGTATTTGGTGTTAATTTGAAGAGAATGTCACCCACTTTTGCTTTTGGAATGAACATAGCAGGTACATTAAATTGTGGTAAAAATCACACATTGTGATTTTGAGATTATCCATTTCCAAGAGATAGTTGCTTATCGTGTTTATGTTCTAAATAATGATTTGAAGATTTTAAAAGCAAAGAACAGTCACACAATGCACCCTCTAAACGATAAGACAATGTTTTAGATGGGAGATAAGGTTTAAATTTGTAAAATTCATAATATATGAAAAACTTGTTTGTTGACCGCAGGGAATAAACAATACATACATGATTTTAAAAGTGGCTAATTCAGTGAGTTTGTGGCCACTGAAACAGTATTCAAAATTACTCAAGATGTCTTCCATTATATCCTTGAAATCGCACATGCTTTGACGTAATGTAAGTGAAAGCTACTTTAATTATGATGCATGTAAAGATCATACCACCCAGCAGTAACACCGCTTTAAATCTCAGACTAAACACTCCATCTACAAACACAGACAAAGACCAAAATGAACTACCCCCACCTGTCTAGAAAAAGAGATAAACATGAGGCCCGATAAAAAGTAGCAGGATAGAATGCAGGCTCTTAAAAAGGGCTTCTTTTAGCAGTAGAGGTTCACTGAGATGCTAAGCTCGTAAAACTGGAATGATTTGTGATTACTTTTATTTGGCTCCTCCGCTTGGTAGATCTTCAATTATTGTCTGACTTTCTCCTTTTTCAAAAAGGTCAGAAAACATCAGTGTTCTTTATATACAAGTGTAAATCAAGGAACATATTCCTTTCTCTTAGTGTAAACAACAGATAAAACAGGGCTGAGAGTTTAGAGGCCACACTAAAAAAAACCTAAATAAAACTTGGCTGAACTAAAAAAGATAAATTAACTGCATACAGTCAATGGTGGAAAAGCCCATGACTGACTAGAGGGGCTCAAATTTGAAACTTGTTAAATGATGTTTGCTCTTATATTTACAAGATAATACTAAATCCATTTAAATTGTCTTGTATCTTAAACATATAAATATAAGGAAAATGTGTATTAAGAATGGTAAAAAGTGGTGATTGCACAATAAAAAGACTTTAACAGTAACAACATTATTTGTTACTCTTGACTATACAACAGTAGGGCAATAAATAAATGAAAATCAAGAGTTAATGAATGAATGAATTAATTACTGAATGCCTGACAATAATAATAATAATAATAACAAAAATAATAATAACAATAAATAAATTAATTCATTCATTAAAAAATAAATAAATACAAATAACTTGTGAAAAGAAGTTGGCTTTAAGAGCCAGACCAGCCAGTGATGACAAGCAATGATCTCTGTTGAGTTTAATTCACTTAAAAAAATCTATGATACATATCATGAAATCTGTTTCTTTGGCTTATAATAATTGTTTTAATAATTTCTGCCAGTTGCTATTTAGAACCAGAGGTGGGTAAATTATCCCAAAAATCTATTCAAGGAGATTGGGTGCCTATCAACAACAAATAAGGCCTATTTCAGAAAAAGTTGTTGACGTCTCTGCACCGCAATGAAAGGGGTTCTTTGAAAATGTATGCTCTGTCCAGCCGGTAGTGTGGGATGTGAAAGAAAACGAGAGTGTTGATGGTCCCTCAGCATGAGTTAAGCCGAGCTCATGACACTCAATGAGACCTCCCACACCCTTTTCTGTGGGGTCCTTTACAGTGATAATTACCAGACTTCATTGAGCATAGAAGCACGTCACAGTTATTCCCTGCCACTGCCAGGACATCCAAGGGACAGAGATAGAGATACACTAAATGAAGCTAGCTGTGATGAGATCCTGAATAGATATATATAAGGCACAGCACTCCCAAAAACAAGGGAACACCCTTTTATTTGACAGCCAATGCTCCCCACACTCACTGCATTTAAACATGTAAAACATTCCTTTTGAAGCTCTTTTAGCATTCTCTTTTTCTATCGATTGTCCCACTGAAAATGCAGACTGAGAGAGTTATATCACAATTAGATGTCTCATAAAAGATTGTCCCCACCCAAGCAGAAATGAAATTTGAGAACTGATTCATGATCATCTTCAGAGAGGCGCAAACTTTTCAGTGAACAGTGAACTGTTTGATAACAGCCCAGATAATCTTTGAGAGACCACTGATCTGTGGTACAATTTTATGACTTGTTGTTTTATGAGATTCAAGTAAAACTTTCATTTACTGAGAGGATGGTCTGTTTCCAACAACATGACAACAATACGACAAACACATACAACTATCAGATACTTGTGAATTGATGAAAAATTGGCACCTACAAAAAATTAAGCTAATAATAATAAACAGATAATGCAAGGAAGGTGTTTATCTCCTACAAGCCAGTCTCTAAAGGAAGAACATTTGACATTTAATTTGATCTGCTGAGCCAAACATACAAACACTCATCTGACTGTTTTTATTTAACACTCAAACTAACTGCCTTATAAAAATAAATTTAAAATAAAAACTGTTAAGCCTACAGTCAATTTCAAATGGTTCAACACAAAACAAGACAAAGGAACAAAATATGTAGGCAAAAAAGACAAACTTCTTTAATTATTTGTAACTTTCCCTTTCATATCATACTGAATTCTCTGAGGTATGGAATTTATACTATACGTATATGTGAGGTATACTATACCCCCCCACCCACCCAAAAAAAAAGTTCAATGATGAACTTTAGGAAGTAAGGAGAACCTGGTTTGTTTGCCACAGTTTGCAATTGTGTACAATAGAATTACAAGATAGTCAACTGAGCAAACACTTCCCTCTCAGGTTGGATTCAAAACATCTAAAATTCTGTTCAGATGAGGAATAAAGCCTTTACGAGATTGGAGTAGCATAGGATTGAATTACTGAATAATGTCAAAAAGTCTTCATCAACCTGAACAACTTATTAATTTCCTACTTGTAGATTAGCTGTTCATGTTTGTGCGTTGTCCTGGGCCATTTTTCTTTTAATGATGTCTAAGAGTCAATCATTTGCAGGGTTATACAGGAGTTATACAGAGCAATCATTTATAAAAACAAACGTTCCTGCCAAGCATTCTGGATTTTAAAAAAAATCTTCATAGCATTTAGAGTTGGGTACCAAAACTTGGTTCCAATACGGAACCGGTAACAATAGAACCGGTTTGGACCGTTGTGAAAAATGTGAATGTGAATGTGAATACGAAAACCGGTTCCCTGTTTCGGTGCCACTTAAGAACCTGAGCTGTCGAAGCCGTGTCGATTCGATAATTTTCATTCTATTCGATTCGGCAGTCCAGTTACAAGGAGACAGGTGGCTCTACCAGTGTGGATTATCATGTAAATTTGGTATTTATTAATTAAATATCTGCATTTAAAATCAAAGTCACTACCATCAAAGTCACAACCATAGATATATCCATCTATATATATATCTATATATCTATCTATCTATATATAGATGTGTAAAGAGATATATGAGATATAGTAGATAGATAGATAGAGAGAGATAGAGATATAGATAGATAATATATATAGATAGGATATAGATATATATATATATTATATATATTTACACATACAACTAATTTTTAATTTAATAAATTATAAATTATATTTCTGTTCAATAAAAATGTTTTCTTGATTCAAGAATGCTTGATTCAAGTGTCCCAAACATGCTCTGACTTGGAAGCTCACTATATTATTCTACATAGGTTTGCTAAAAAGATTGCTAAAAAATCACCTGCAGCAGCACAAGATGAAGATATTTGGTCTAGTTTTATTAACATGTAATCTTATGTATCTTCCACATTCATTTGCTGCAGAAAGGCTATTGAGTATTCCACACACAGAACTATAGTTATTCAACAAAATGTCTTGGAATCTAAGGAAAAAGCTGCAACAAGGTCATGTTCCAGTGATTAGCATCTAATGTGCATCCAGAGTTCCCAGGGACTGCAGAGGTTAATACCAGGCCATTAGGTGCAGTTACCCTCTGGGCCTGATGATGCGTTGCTAACATGCTATACAGGTCATGAACACGAGGAACTGACCAGGGTGAACATTGTGAAAGAGCTTACTTTTCTATGTCTGTTTGAGCACCTGTACATTGGATTTGGTGAGGCCTGTTGAATCCAGAAGCTTAGAGGATTAGCTTTAAAAGTTCTAAGGGTTCTTCATGAGAACATGAAGGACAAATGTTTTACATATATCTAGGTAACAATTTAACAACCGACGTTTGTTGCCCTCAATGTGACAATTGTTTGTATAAATGATTAATACATTGAGATTTTAGTGGGGTGTTGTTTTTGTTACCTGGAAACACTCTTTTATGGGTTTTCTGAGCTGTTGATTAATGAGAATACTAAACCTTAGAGAGCTGGTTTCAGCTTGAAAAGTGAAGTCCATCTAGGCTGACTGTGCTTCCAAATAAATAATTTGGTTGGCATTTTCATTAAGAAATTTTGGTTTAGTTCCCTTCACATAAATGCCCTGGATTCTGCTTTAACAATGTTCAAAAGCCCCTATTAGTCAAAGAGATTAGGGCCAAACAGGTCAGTTAGTCCAATATGTGAGGATTTAGTCTAATTCCATGAAGCATTCCATTAGATACAGCAAGACTGAATAAACACTTATCAACAGATGACTGCCAGTTTTCATTTAATGCAGCTAAAGAACTTTTCAGACTCCAAAACACAATATTTAAGTACAGATTAGGTACAGAATTTGATTGCTTTGTCTTCTGATATACGATACATGTAGAGACAATGTGGTGCGAGGCTACTACATAAGTGAAAATCGCTGATTGAAATAAAATTTGAATGGGGAACACATTTATACAAAGTTGGGTTTAAAGCCATTTTTAAATATAACAAGTATAAACAATGTAGGATTTCCCATGGTCTGGGAAAGTAGGTCTGGTTGGTGAACCTCAAAGAGGGGTTGAGTGAATTTACTTTGCTTTAACAAAGAGATGGGAAAGGCTGATGAAATACGGTCGCCTACAGTGTCTGCAAGCTGCCGACACAGTCCCCCTGACAACAGAGAAAGCTCAATTCTAATAGCAGACAGATAGCATTCTCTCACATTGGTCCTGTTAAGCAGCAAAACACACTTAAAAAGAGCAACTTTGGCACCAAGATTATATACAGTTTACGGATGCACTAAATAACCCTCCCAAATTCCACACATTTGTTTTTCAAGAAAACAATAATTAAATCTTTCCAAGTAATAAGACATTTCAACCATCAGTTCTTTCAATACATGGTGCCCCTCCTTTCACCTGATTTCATTTACTACCTAAGAATTGTAGAAAAAGGATTGAGTTGTCACTGTAAACCTAAGCTGCAAATTATAGGCTCCATTTCTTTGTTTGTTTTGATATTGGTGTTTAACCACATAAAACTGAAGCATAACTTATTCTTTTGAAACAACAGATTAATGCACTGTTGAAATACTGTTCTATTGGCCTACAACCACCCAGCATAAACATTTGCAGATCCAACAACAAATGAACGTGTGAACAAACAAACAAACAATTAAATGAATGAATGAATGAATAAATGAATGAAACACCAAACTCTAACTTGTGTTTTGGGTTTTGTTGATATATGTTCATTACTAATTCTCGCTTGTTTGAATACTGATTTTTATATTCAGTTCATATTCAACTATCCATTATTTTTCTACACTACACCACTAACTTGTTGTGTTGTTAGTTAATATCCGGCATGTACACTGGCAGTTTTAGGCCCTTTTTGGGAGTGCTGTACTGTAGTACCCCTTAAACTAACCCATGTCATTATACATTATTCAGTGGGACTTTTTGATCAACCATTTAAGATGATAATTATTCTGTAACCTTGTTTGTTAAATCAAGTAAATAATTATACAGGGTTGTAAAATAAATGATTACATTTGTACCCTGTAATAATAACTATTTTTCTTATAATTAACTAAACATTGTAAATATATAATGCTCTAAATAAAGAAAAAACCTTACAACTGTCCTTAGAGGTCATGCTTCAGGACTAACAAATATACCCTGAAATGCATCAAATCTCAAGAGATCCCATGTCTCTGAATCAACTGTTTTACCCTTATTATAGTAAGAGAAAAGAAATGATTAGTTTATAAAAGTAAAAGTAGTGTGCGGCTGAAAGAGCACCCGCCGTACAAAACATATGCCAAAAAAGTTGGTGGTTCATTCCGCTGTGGCAACCCCGAAAGGGAAGAAAGCCGACAAGAAAATGGATGGATGGATAGTTAAAAAAATGCTTACATTTAAATTTTTGAAAAGAAAAAAGTATTTCAGACTCTCAGTTTTAAAATGCTCCAAAACTAAGAACTAAACCAGAAGATCCTCACTGTTTTGCACCAAACTAAAGTGTTGAAATTTTTCAGGATGCCATGAAACCTGTTGAGACCCTAATCCTAACCCTTATATTTTACTGTGCATACCCTTCTCCCCCCCCCTCTGCTCTTTCGTTTTGGTTTGGATTGTGTGTCTAGATTTTGTTAATAAATGTTTGAACTTACCTCTATCTCCCGAATGCAATCCCTGAACCAAATACTACTGTTTTCAAAAGTCAATCCATTCAGTCAATCCAAGGGAACATAAAAACCTTCTTAAACTGATTTTTTTTTTTACATCCAATAAAAGGCAGCAACAACTGAACTGAAAATTGTGACATTTAAATCCTATTTAGCTGACCTAATCAAGACTATCACTTCAGTTTTAATCAAGACTATCACACAGATTCTAGAAGTGCTACCAATCAAGTGTACCAAACCCATAAGATGGATAATCTATGTACAAGGAGCAATCTCTCACTTTATCAAAGGTCAACTAAACAGAGGCCCTGTCCACACACGCCCTGTTGTTTTATATAAGTACGTTTTTCTTACTCTGTTTACAAAAAAAATTACGTCCACATGAAACTAGTTAAAATGACTTGAAAGAGCGTTGCAATTTACACATGCCACAATAAGTCTTGTTATCCTTTGCACAAACTAAAATACACTAACAACAAAAATGTTAGTCATTGACTTTGCATGCAACTGATTTCTGTTTTATTTACACCATGATCTTCTGTTCTTGTAATCTTGACCCTAACCTGAACTACAAATTTTCCTGTTTGTAAATAGGACCTGTTCGCCTAATATTTAACCAGCACTGCATACTACAAAAAAAATTATAATTAAAGTTTAAATTTAAAATATTTCATACAACTGTGCATTTTAATAGATGTGTTTTTAAACTTTGTTGAGGAATGTATATTTGAGAATGTATAGAGTAGAGTATATTGCTTCATTAACAGAGACAAACAATGTAAATGGTTTTTGATCCAGAACAAACATGCTGGGTCGAAAGCTGACAAGAAGGTTCAGGAACGTATGAGAGGTGATCAGTTCAGCTTCAGATTGAGGGTGTAGAATGACAGGGGATGATGTGTGTTGTTCTGAAAGGTATGTTGAGTTTTACTTCAGGGTTTTCAATACTTAAGGGGGCCTTTCTTTGCCCGGTTGACTTTCTGGCATTCGAGGTTTAATGACAGTGCATTGAGGCCCCATGTGAAGCTGAGAGCCCCCCGTCAAATAACTAATCTTCAGTCATCAACATAAAACCTGTGCCAACATGCAAGCACATATGTGTTTAAATGTGCTTACAAAAAGAACCGTTCCTGTCTTTTTTTCAATGTACATTGGTTGAGAGTTTAGTTTGATGTTTCAAGAAAAGCCGCTTATCTTCATGATCTGCATTTTGACAAATGATTGTCACATGGCATGACCAAAGAGACCCTTCTAGGCATTCCAAGCTATATAAACACAGGTTCACACGCAAACACACATGCCATTATTGGCTATTTCCTTTTCTTATTTTATCGCTATTGTTCCAGAAATTAAGTGTAGTTCCGTAAACACAATTTCGGGAGGAGTGATATTAATAATAACAATATAGCACTGTATGAAAGTGATTAGTTACAGTGATTATTTTCAGCTTTGGTAGCACATATTCGCAACAATCAGACCCATATGAAAGTGGTTAGTATTGCATTGAGGTCTTGAGGTATAAGCACAGGGGAATCAGCCACTACTCCAGAATAATTAGAGGTTAACAAAGGCGCTTTAAGTTAACTGGCCTCTGAAAGATAACCATCAGCAAAAGATGACTCATTAGGAGGCCCACACATGAGTCTACACACATGGATTTTATGTAGCAAGTTCTTTAGATTTCTCCAGAACTCTTAGCATGGCACTAGTATGCAATGTTATTATTTTATTATTTGGCAAAACCTATTATCATTCAGTTTATTTCTTTCTGACTGAGGAGATCTACACAAATAGATATATTACACAAATAGACATATTTAACATTGTGTACTGGAAAAGTTGGTCCTGGAGGGCAATGGCCCTGCACAGACTAGCTTTGACCAACATAGAACACACCTGATCTAACTAATTATAACCCTCTTTGCTTGTCTGAAGCCAGACAAGAACGCATACTTTACCAAGGTTACATCTAAAACTTCATGGCGGATTTTGGGCAATCGTTGTGTAATAAATATGAAACAAATAAAGAAGAGAGAGAGAGAGAGATAGAGAGATAGATAGAGAGAGATAGAGATAGATAGAGTTATAGAGATAGATATATATATATATATATATATATATATATATATATATATATATATATATATATATAGATATATATATATATATTACCCTGTATGTTTATCTACAACAAATCTTAAAGATCAATTGAGTTTCAAACACTTTAACAAAATGAACCATAACTAAAGAAATCTGAACAAACATATAAAATGTATGCTTAATCAGCTTTTCTCTTTCCTTAAACTTCAACATAAAGTCCAAAGCATTCCGAACATTAATGGTTTTCGAACAATTATGGTGTTGGCTAGTGTAAAGGGTAAATGGTGTAAAATGTTTTTTTTTTTGTTTTGTTTTTGGTTCATGTGGATTCTGCATGGGAAAAAAATCTAGGACAATAAATAAAAAAGGAAAATAAAGAAAGAGGTATATAAAGTATTAGTTTTCAAAAATTTTGCAACTAATCGGTTTTTTCTATTTTGAAAAGAATGCAACCTCTTTCTATCCATGCAGTTTTTAGAGAGATATTAACCCTGTTCACATGAATAAGTCTGGTTATTTTAAAACGTCTGCGTCTGCATTTCTGCAGGATCATCCATATGCTTAAAGGGTTAATTAAAAATCATTTTCAAAAACACAATGTACAGTGTTGTCTTGGAGAGTTTTGCCAGATAGCAGCACTTTTGATTACTTCACTCAGATTACATCTCCGCCTTTTGGATTTACACACTCGTGTCTTGACAGCACTTTAAATAAAAAAACATAAACTTTACACTATTTTTGTAAGTATGTTTTGTAGTTTTCAGAAAACATAGAAAACGTTCAACATTTAAGTATGTAAGTACAAAATATAATATAATTGGCATACAAATGTTAAGAAAATCTTGTTTGTTTCAAGATTTGAAATCTCTGAAAGTTTTTGTGAAGCAGGAATGAATGCAAGTTACAGCCCTGAAATAGTGTGTATGTTTACTCTTTGTGTTTTGGCCTGACGTTTTACCTCTCTTGTTCAAAGCAGTCCTCTTTTAAGTCTTTCCACATAGATTAGAAAGCCGATAAATGGAAATCTTTAGTCTGGAAGGCAGGGGAGTAAATCCACTGTCCAAAGTAATTATTGAGTTAGTGTTTTGCCAATTTTTGTCACAAATGTACATACTACACCTTTAATAAAAAAAGACCCTCGTAGGTTTGGATCCATCATCAAAGAGTCAGGGAGCTCAGAATTTTTACTGGTGTCTGCTCTGTCCACTTTATCTATTTCATGGAAGCCTATGAGATGGCTATGGTGCTAAGTGAATGGTTGGTGTGCTCAAAATAGACAACAAGAGGTGAAGTGGTTCAAAAATATCAATCTTTCAGCTCTATAATTACCTGTGCGGGTTGTGTTTTAACAAATGATATGCTGTCTGTATTCGATTTTAATAGTCAATCCTGTTTTATCAAGTACTGTTTTCACAGGTGTCAAGCAGTTCCTTGAGCTTCCAAATAAATAATTTATGATTGAGATCTGTTTAGAGGGTAAATTCCAAACATTAAGCTGCTTGCATGTTTGCCCCACTGGATCTTACAAACATTTAGAACTCAATATGTACATGCTTTGAAGAAACATAACTCTCAACACAACTAATTATGTAATGACACACAATTGTTTAGAGTTCAGAAATGGTTATTTGCTAATTTAGGCAAAATGGTAAGTGGTTGAAAAAATTCAACATCTGTACATTAATACATTGGTCAGCAAGTCTTAGCATGACCGCTAGAAAATAGTCCATCCTGACATAATGGCTCTGTGTTTTGTCTGTACTCTTGCTCCAGATTTCTACAGATACCAATGGCCATTATCAGATCCATCAAACCCCTTGAGATTTCAAGCCATTTAAAATCCCTTCCACTCTTGCTCCGCCTAACACCCCAGGCAGTCTGCTGCTCCAATGCCCCCCACTGGCTGGTGTATAAGGGAGATGATAGGGCTCTGTTAGTTAGTCCCTTCATTGCCCACAGGCCACCCCTGAATTCATCAGAGCTTACTCCAGAAATTCCCCTGAAAAAAAGCAGAAATGAAGACACACCTGCACAGACATGACATCCTTTCAGAAGAGGGATGCGATAATTAATAACATATATCAAGCATGTCAAAAATAATTTGCATATATATATTGGAGAATTGAAATATGACTTGAATTCAATCCAAATATTTATAAAAGTAGCCCGTTTATCCCCCATTCTTCTTTTAATACTTTCTTCAACTAGCTACTCCTTTTTGAGCCCAAACATACTCAGTCAAAATTGGAAAATTTTATAATAAATACATGTTACAGCCATCAAACAAGGAATGAGACCTTTCTATCAATCACTACAGAAATAAAAAAATAATAAGACGAAAATAACACAAGTTAACATAAACAATAACAAAATTTATTTTGAGCTGAGCAAAATGCATCCAATTCCAAATACATTGCAATGCCAAAGCTTTTGCCCAAACTTTCCGAAGGAAGTTTGGAGTAAATAATTGTCTAACTTCCATGTTTTCTTTAAACCAAAGTATGTGTAGGAAAAACTTTGCTAGATGGTGTGAAAAAGCACTTAAAAGCTGAAGTAATATCACAATCCCGTGTTAGTGAAAGTAAGAGTAGAGGAAAGGACCATGGAGCACTTCTGATGTTAGTTCAGTGTGCTGTAGAAACATGCATTCAAGCTTTAGTTTCTCCAAATTTGGACATCGCATTTGCTGCATGCTCAGTTACTAGCAAAAGTTTTCTAGAAAGTTCAATTCAAATGTACCATGTGTAAAATGGAAGACACATGTGTCTGTTTCAGACACTTTGGCATGTTTAAGCACATTCAGGTAACCTAAACATGAATTGAGTTTATATACTTGTTCAAACATGTGTGACTTTAAAAGATCTCTGACTGCGAGACAAAATGTAATGAAATTTAGTATCTGCCTTTCAAAACTCATGCTACAGCTCTGAGAAATACAATAAAACCTAGAAACACTAACATTTTTATGGGAGGTTTAACATAGCAACTAAAGTTTATAGATTAATATGGTAGTAATACCACATTACCAACTATAAACCGGGGGGTCTAACAGTCAATATCATTATTCACCTATAGTTATAGTTATTATTGAAGAGTTTGTTTCCAAAGCACAATAAATACATTTTGATGAATTTGGGTAGAAATCTATTGGCCTTATCAAAAAAAGAGGTTTCAGGAAAATCCCTATTTTTTTTTTTAACTTTCATAATGCATCTCAAAGTTATACCAACATACAACATTCAAGTCCAGATTTTAATATTTTTTAATACTATAAAACCATGCCATGTTTTCTTTTCACAAAATGCTTTGAATCCAAGGTATCAATATAAACTATTTTACACAAATAAATTGAAACACGTGAAATTCTTTAAGACAACATAGGAACTATAGTGTGTTTTTGAAATCCCTCATCTCTAGTCAGATGTTGAATACGTCAGTGTGCTTTTCAGGATGTGAACTTTTATGGGTATAACATTTTTATATCATTAAAGGAAAGCTGTTGTGATGGGATCAGACCCAATAAATGAGTGCAGCATGATTGTTGGAGATGCCAGATTATTGTTAAATTATTGTGATTTTTTTAATATTTTCTCACTTTCAATCAGAATTTACTCCAATTCCTCATCTTCTGTAAATTGTCTTGAACATGTATGTTTTTTGATGGCTTTCACATTTTGCCACATTTTGCCGACTTACTGAAGGAATCATCCCAGGCGATGCACAGACCACCGGCTGTAAGAACATCAGTAAACCACCACTTAGCAGTGGGTCAGAGTCTAACACTTTAAAAAGCACACAAAGGACCAATTAAATTCACTTTGAGTTAGCCATGAGAGCAGTTACTGAGGTTTCAAAGCCTTGAGATAACTTTTGATTTTCAACCATCAAACTGAAAAAACAGACTAGGTTCTGGCCTGTGGTCGAAAACCCCAAGAGAAGCAGATTTATGATTAAACCAAGTGGTTACAAAATAGTTTAGAATCCTAAATTCTATTGAGGTTGAACTTCATGATTTGTGAATAGGGAACTTCTCATCTCAAAGTCAGGGACATTAACCAAAGTTAATCAGCAATGCGATGTATGTTCAGTTATATTTCTCATTAACTTTATGTAGTGCCCACCCACTCAAGTTCAGAAGATTACACTTAAACAAATGCTTCCTTGCTAACCCCAAGTGCACAAACTCATGGTAAGTATCCTACACTTGACCTTCAAACAAAATATTAAGCCTACTTAGAAACTCTTATTTTGTGCCTGAGGTTTGTCAAAATCCAAGCTACAAAGCTGGCTTTAAATGAATGAATAGATGAGAGACAGATATACATCCTGCAGAGTTCTCTCTCAAACAAAAAGGGAGTTGATATTTTACAACACTCCAGGAGGTCTTTAAGCAATAAACATACACATCTATAAGACCAAGTGGGTGCATGGTGTCTTCCAACATTGTTGCACATGGCGTTTGACTGATAGAACAAGAAGAGCTCACTTAAATATTTAGAAATATGGAAAGACACAAATGATCCATTTGTTTCTACAACCACCAGGTTCAATGGTCAACAAAAGTCCAGTTGAACCAAAAGGTTTAGCCTGAAATATACTATGATAGCAACATATATATATATATATATATATATATATATATATATATATATATATATATATATATATATATATATATATATATAAAAATGACCCCCTTTCACCTTCAGAACTGCCTTAATTTTAAGTGACATTGATTCAACAAGGGGCTGAAAGCATTCTTTACAAAAGTTGGCCCATATTGATAGGATGTACATGTTGGTCATAAAGAGATGGACATGGTCAGCAACAGTGCTCTGGTAGGCCGTGGCATTTAAATGATGCCCAATTGGCACTAAGGGGCCTAAACTGTGCCAAGAAAACCTCCCCCACACCATTACACCACCACCACCAGCCTGCACAGTGGTAACAAGGCATGACGGATCCATGCTGTCATTCTGTTTACACCAAATTCTGACTCTACCATTTGACTGTCTCAACAGAAATCGAGACTCATCAGACCAGGCAACATTTTTACAGTCTTCAACTGTCCAATTTTGGTGAGCTTGTGCAAATTGTAGCCTCTTTTTCCTATTTGTAGTGGAGATGAGTGGTACCCGGTGGGGTCTTCTGCTGTTGTAGCCCATCTGCCAAGTTGTGCGTGTTGTTGCTTCACAAATGCTTTGCTGCATACCTCAGTTGCAACGAGTAGTCAAAGTTGCTCTTCTATCAGCTTGAAGTCGGTCCATTCTCCTCTGACCTCTAGCATCAACAAGGCATTTTTGCCCAAAGAACTGCTGCATACTGGATGTTTTTACCTTTTCAACCAACCAATTCTTTGTAAACCCTAGAAATGGTTGTGTGGGAAAATCCCAGTAACTGAGCAGATTGTGAAATACTCAGACCGGCCCGTCTGGCACCAACAACCGTGCCACGCTCAAAATTGCTTAAATCACCTTTCTTTCCCATTCTGACAATCAGTTTGGAGTTCAGGAGATTGTCTTGACCAGGACCACACCCCTAAATGCATTGACGCAACTGATATGTGATTGGTTGATTAGATAATTGCATTAATGAGAAATTGGACAGGTGTTCCTAATAATCCTTTGTGTGATGTATATCAACGAGATGATGTGCCTTGTACCATCAAGGATACTAGATGGCATGTAACCTTGATGGTACAGTAGAAAACATGGTATTTAGTGGTGTGTTAATATTTTTTCATGTATTGGTATTGAATTTAATATTTTTTTTCTCAGATCAGACACCAAACTAAGCACTACAAAATTAAGAATATAATTTTTTTATAAGTTACTTCAAAGCCAAGCCATTACATTTTTGTACAATATAATTTTTTTCATATGATCAATTTTAATGTCTCTCTAGCAAAACATTAATAGAGAGCCTTGAACATCAACATTCAACATCAACCAACAAACAGTCTTTTTTTGATTAGTTCTTAAGAGTCTAGAAAAGGACCTCTTGGAAGTTATAAACACCTCCTTCTGCTCAGGCTCTTTTCCAAAATCCCTAAAAGCCACAGTGCTAAAGCCACTACTGAAAAAGACTGAACAATATCCCTTTCATTAGTAAAATTATGGAAAAGATTGTGGCAAAACAACTAAATGAATTCCTGACCCTATATGAACACATGGATTGTTATCAGTCGGGTTTCAGAGCTCATCACAGCACAGAGCCAGCACTACTGAAAATAGTCAATGACATCCAGTTAAACACCGATTCAGGAAAAGTGACTGTCCTGGATCTACTTGCTCTGAGTAACCTGTACATGCTTCCACTGGTTCAAATTATGAGAAAGATCCAAATATCTTATAATAGCTTTATTGTACACAAATTTATCTAGCTATCTCCCCAAATGACTACAACCCCAAAAACTCTCTCTGTCTCTCTGTCTTGATGAGATTAAAAACTAGATGCAAAACAACTTTTTTGTTCAATTAAACAAGGACAAAACTGAAGTTATTGCATTCGGAAGCAAAGGATTGCTTAAGGTTAACACGTATCTCACTGCCAAGGGCTTAATAACTACAAATCAAGTCAGGAATCTTGGGGTGATTCTGGACTCGTAGTTTCAATGGCCAGGTTAACGCAATGGCAAGATCAGCTTATTACCATCTTAGAAACATTGCAAGAAGCAGATGATTTGTTTCCAGACAAGATTTGGAGAAATTGATTCATGCTTTCATATCCAGCAGGCTGGACTACTGTAACGCTCTTCTCACCGGCCTTCCCAAACAGACCATTAAACAGCTACAGCTCGTTCAGAATTCAGCCGCTCAAATTCTAAGCAAAACTAGAAAGTCAGAACACATTTCTCCAGTTCTTAAGTCTCTACACTGGCTGCCGGTATCCTTCAGAATAGATTTTAAAGCTCTGCTGCTCGTATATAAGTCCAAACATACCTTAGCACCTAAATATCTAACAGACATGATCAGTGAATACACACCAAACAGAGAACTGATATCCCTCAGATCAAATAAATTAGATATACCCTGGAATAATTCCACACAGGGTAAATACTCCTTTAGTTACCATGCGGCGCACAGATGGAACCAGTTTCCAGAGGAGATCAAGAGTGCTGACACTTTTCACGTTTAAAACCAGGCTAAAGACACACCTGTTCAGTTGCGCTTTTGTTGACTGTCCACCAACATTCAACTGAACAACAACTATTTTATTTCTGCACATCACTATCTTAATCTTTGTCTTAATTTTCTGTTTTTATTCAATATGGTTTCAACTTTGAATTACAAAAAGTGACAAAACAGAAAGTGCTATACAAATAAACTCGCCTTGCCTTGCCTAAGTTAAGATTGTCAGACCACAACCCTTTAACAGACACCACAAACCACATTTGGTTATAAAACATGGTGAAACATAATGATTACTTGAGCAGATATAAAATTAATGCAAAAAATACAAAAAACAAATGCTTTGGGATCAATTGTGATGAGAAACCTGAAGACTACACATTCCTTTTTCAGCTCTTAAAATAAACTTATTTTTCCTCTCCTAATCACTGATTTTAGATTTTCTGTTTAATGTATTTTCTTAACTGAAATGTGAAGCACGTTGGTCAGTGAGAGTAGAGTTTTTGTGCTATACAAATAAAGTTGGCTTGGCTTGGCTCATTCTATGCACTTCTTTTATTGACTCAACTGATATAATTAACAAACTTGCCAAAACCGTTATCTTTTACAGGCCAAATGGGTATGAGTAATACTTAAATCTGCCCTGAAGGGGCAAGACAGCATCAGGCAGGTGAGACTAATAGCTAAAAAGGTCAACGAGAGAGCAATAAAGTCTTTTCACAACAGGACAGAGGTTCATAAAGAAGGATGAAGAATGGAATAAAGTCTCTAGAAATGTCTGGTCAGATAAATCAGGAAGGTAAATGTTTGAGTAGTAGAAAGAAGATAAAGGATACTAGAAATAACGAAGAGGGAAGTGCAGGTGAAGGAGTTCAGATACTTTGGTAATGTTTGAAAACTAAGTTGAGGCCTGTCCATGAGTTTGATCATGGGAATGTCTAGCTCTAGGGTCTTATGCCTCAAGGTAAACTGACGTTGACCAAATTTCATTCCTTCTTCTAAACGGGATGCCATTCCATTTACTTAAGCGTGAAAAGATGCGGTTCCATGATTTAACATCAGGTTAAAAACAATTGTTCTCTTGTCACTCATTAAAGATAACGTTTTAGTACAAAATCCAGTCTTACTGAAGAAAAAGTTATAACTTTCAAAAAAAAGAGATAACTCAAAAATGCAAAGCAACTGCACTATATTTGTGAGATTTAAATTCCAACAACATTTGTGTTTGAAAAAACCTACATCATATTCATTAACTCAACAAACAATGAATTGTTTGAAAAAAAACTTGAGTTTGGTCAGTGATGAAAAAAACACCTCCTATGAATAAATAAAGATAATGGTACACTCAAGCATTTGACATCTTCAACTGAAAACAGCATTCGTTACCCAGAAATGTTCTCAATGTAGCAATACTCGGAGTAACAACTGAAGGAATAAACATGCACTTTGGGTTTTTCCCTAAAGGTATCAGTTCCATGTGCAGGTTATACAGATGACAAGCAGGGGTGGGGTGAAGGAATTGAAAGAATGAGTGAAAGCAAGCAATCCAAAAACAAATGAAAGAAAAACAGGGAGTAAAGAGCAAAAATCTATTTTAAAGAAAAGAGTAAATCCAACCCAAGGCTGGCATGACATGAATCTGGTGTAAGACAAGGTGCACACAATGAACTACAAAAACATCGACATGAATCAACATATGTTTTTTTAGATGGGGGCCCTCTAAGACAAAACCCCTCTTTTTTACCCTTAAGGGAAATCAGTCAATCATCCTTCATCTCTCTCCATACAGTCTACAAGTTAGAACTGCATTCCCCATCATTCAAGGAAATGTACTGTATTCATCATCTTTTCTTCAAAAAACAAAATGTCAAAATTGCTATTACCCCTTTGTTTGAATAAATTTGTTTTCTACAGGTCACGTCTCTCTGACCTTTTTATTTTAATGCTTTACTTTTTTAATATGAAAATCTGTATAATCATTTTTTATGTCGTGAACAAGTGTCCAAAACATTTTGTGCCCTGTCATTCATTTCTAGTTAGACTCTTTCCCCTTAAAATATTGTATGAATAATATTTGAATGAAATAAATTACATTAAGATGTAATCTCATTTATCCTTGGGACTTTGGGGTTCTCCATCAATGCAACATCATTGTTCCATCATTACACTCTCATTGGTTACCTTTTTTAAATAATCCAGTCTTTTCCTGAATTCAGAAACACACTCAGACAATAAGGCAGAAAAAGTATCCCAACAAAATACTGTGTATACACTTTTTCTATTTTAATGTATTTTCTGAATTGAAACATCAAGCACGTTGATATGTAAGTTTACAGTTTTTGTGCTATACAAATAAAGTTGGGTTGACTTGGCTTAGTTTGGCTTATTCTATGTACTTCTTTAAATTACAAATATAATTACTGATATAATTAACAAACTTGTCATAACCATTGTCTTTTACAGGCCAAATGGATGCCACCACCACCTACAAAAAAGACATTTACGTAGATTTAAATAGATAAAAAAGATTTATACGTAAACATTTCCACCTTTTTCATTTAACACTATTGAATATTAATATGAAATAGGTAGGTGATTCACATATGTGTGTCATATCGAAATTAATAAATCCAACAATCAAATTTAATGTACACACTTTGGTTTTCACTGTCTATTGTTAATTTAGTATTTTTAGCATGTGTCTCTTCCCATTTTGAGCATAGCTTTTATATTCTGTATTCTACCATCCCTTATTGGACTTGTTTATGAATTTGTGGGAATTTGTGTTACCTGATCTTTTCTACATTAATAAAATAAAGGAACACAGATCTTTGCAGCCTCTATTCAGAAGGGAATCCAGTATATAATCCTGTAAGTCTCTTAATCAGCTGCCAATGGCAAATCTCTCAACACTGCTCTGGATTTTCAATATTAAGACAGTGCTAGATGATGTAAAATATTTAAAACATATTGGAGTGATAAATTGCTAAATAATAACTGTCTAAATCTATGCAGGAGATCAGTAAAGGACAGAAACACAAAGCAGCACTTTACAACCTGAAGTCAGTTTATGATTTGCAACCCTCTGTGTCGCTGAAGCTTGCAGTTAGTTCCGCTCATGTTGTATTGATTGAATCAGCAGGGCTTCATAGAACAGTTTGACTGGAACCCTAACTGAGAGAAGCTGTAAAACTGGCCCACACACATGGTCCCACAATCATGCAGATTTACATAGTCTGCCATTGACCCTAATGAAAGATGAAGAAGCTATAAAACTGTCTGCCTTCTGCCTCTACAAACATGCAGATCTCAGAGAAACCACCAAATGCCTGAAAATAAGAACTGAACAAGCGACATGTTAAATATTTATCTACTTTTTAAATAAATCTAATTTCCTCCCATCTCTCTTCAAAACACCAATAAAACAGAACTTTGCTAGAAGTAATTTAAGTCATTTCAAATCAAGAAAAAAATCGAAGGACAACTGAGTAAACATAGAGATAAATACCTATGAATGACTAAATTAAAAGAAAAGGATAAAGCTTTTGTAGTTTTTATTATCTAGTACTCGTTGATTGAACGCAAGTAAGTTGTGATCCCCCATAACTGTATAGTTGTCGATAAAAAATAGAAAGAATGAATCGCGTGGTCTTCCAAAATTAATCATGATTAATCACAGTTGATGTCAAATTTACATGGGTTTTCCAAATGTAATATTTAGACGTGAAGTGTAAATGCGTGTAAATTTTTATTTTAAACGGAAGTAACTATTTCAAGAGATTCTTCTAAATAACTTTACAGTAAGTTAAGGAATTAAATGGAATTTATAATGAGAACTGTTCCTGAAATTCAGACCACAGAATCAAAACAGCTGTTCTTGATTTGATTCAGCCAGTTGCTGAGACAAACACATTAATTAACATTATCTGGTAATAGTATGGCTCTTTTATTTTGAATGACACGACCTAAAGAGTAAAAAGCATACAAGGCACTATAGATAGAGGTTGATTGATTTGCACAAGCCTTATGTCTGCAAAACACTGCCTAGTTCAACATACTGTTATGTTTTGCTATGTGGAGATCAATGCTGAATTTCTTCACTTATGCTTAAATTTTCTGTCATGTTCTCTGGGTCATGTGGGAGGATGACCATATTTGGTCTTTCTCTTTTCTGTCTGTGCCTTCTCACTCTGCTCTGCCTGATTGTCACCTCGCACACCTGTGCACATCTCATCAGCCTCATTCTCTCCACCTGGCTTCAGCTCCATATAACCTGCTTCCACCCCTCAGTTCTCTGCCAGGGGTTCATGCATTGAGACCTGTTTACTGCGACACCTGATCTTTTCCGAGTTTCTGACCTGATTTATTCTGACTTTGTGCCTCGTACCCTGTATTGTTATTCCTGACCCTGCCTCCTGCCTTGTCTCTTATGTTCTGTCACATCGGATTTTTGACCCAGCACCGAACCCGATGTTGAATAGGCTTTTCCCCTTTTAAAGACCTGTTTGCAGATCACTCGACCTTGAATCTGGACCTGGCCGCTCCCGTTTCACATGAGACTCTATGACTCAAAGCTCAATCTATACCAGACAGCACCTCAGTTTTTTGCCAGCTTTCACCTTACTCGACTCACCACTCACGTTCTGGACTACATCATCCGAAACCGCCGCCTCGAATCACTTCCTGGTATCTATCCCACCTGACCATCTACTTCTCCTGAACCACCGTAGCATTGACCCGGAAACATTGTCACTGTTATTTTCCATTGCCTAAATAAACTACAGACTTTTTTTTCCTCTGTTTTTGTACTAAAGTCTACAAAAAAATTTACATTTTCTGCATTAGGAACATTAGAAACTGAAATTGAGCAGATTGCATTGAAGTTGAGGAGCTTATAAATGTAAAAAAATAGTTCAGACTGTTATATTTTCACATTTTAATCACATGTTTAATTCCACTTCATTTTGTTGAGATGATGTTTGGAAATTCTTTACAAGCCCTTACCACACATATAAACCTGCAGCCTGTTCTTGCATCAAAAGAACCACAATTTCGAAAAAACCTTGCTTTGGGGTCACCATGTTGTTATGTAAATGTAGAGAGTGCATCACAGTACCACAGTAACTGCGCATTCTCTAAATCACACATTAGCCTGGTCTTTAAGCTGCAAACAATACATTTGCATTAGTTCACATGTTGAATCTCCTTGATTGGATCTCCTGTTTACTCTACGGCAGGCGGATGGATGGATGAATTTAGAATGGATGGATGGATTATAAAGTGTCTTACTTTAAATGTATCTTAGACACTTTTGACATCATGATGTAAATGACATTACATTTGTTACTGTTGGTATTTGTTTTCGTTCTTTCATTTTAATTAAATTTTTTTAGAAAAGACACAATTTTTTTACATTTATCAAAAAGTGTCATATGTGGCCGTATAAGAGCTGATGCAACAATAAAACAAGTCTAAAAGGTTTCAGAGCTCAAAATGTTTTCATTCATTTCAGAATCTTTGTTCAGTTTTTTTCATCAAAAACATTTGTACAGTATTATTTCAGGATAATTACTGTGTTTGATTCAAGTGTGCTTATGGATTCAGTGAACGACTGGAATATTTAAAACTGTTGGCAGAGTGCAAGAATGCAATAATGCTTGCTGCGTTGATGGAGAAGCCCAAAACCCAAGAAGAAATTAGAATGAGACAGACCACTCACCTACCAATCCTGAATGAGATCAAATACAAAAAAAAAAAACTGAAAAAATTCAAAACTGTACTGTTTTGGGTAGTAAAAAGATATATTATATATAATTTAAGTAAATACATTTTAAGAGAAGTTCATCTACGCTTCAACAAAACCATTATTTATAATGTGTTTATCTTTTAAATCATCTTTTAATAACAGTTTTTTACAATTGCTAAGACAGTTTTTTTAATACATTTAACAATTTTGCTTAACTCTTAAGAAACTGTTAATTTCATTCTCAAAAAAAACCCCATTGTAAACAAAACTCTAAAACTACGCCATGTGCAGAGTTATTAGGCAAATAAGTATTTTAACCACATTATCCTTTTTATGCATGTTGTCCTACTCACAGCTGTATAGGCTTGAAAGCCTGCAACCAATTAAGTATATCAGCTTAAGTGCATCTGTGTAATGAGAAGGGGTGTGGTCTAATGACATCAACACCCTATGTCAGGTGTGAATAATTATTAGGCAACTTCCTTTCCTTTGGCAAAATGGGTCAGAAGAGGCATTTGACGGATTTTGAAAAGTCTAAAATTGTTAGATGTCTTGCAGAGGGATGCAGTAGCCTTGAAATTGCCAAGTTATTGAAGTGGGATTACAGAACAGTCAAGCATTTCATGGCAAATAGCCAACAGGGTCGCAAGAAATGCGTTGAAAAAAGAAGGCGCAAAGTAACTTCCCAAGAACTGAGGAAAATCAATTGTGAATCTGCCAAGATGCCATATGCCACCAGTTCAGCCATATTTCAAAGCTCCAACATTACTGGA
This sequence comes from Danionella dracula, assembly GCA_900490495.1. Lineage (NCBI taxonomy): Eukaryota > Metazoa > Chordata > Actinopteri > Cypriniformes > Danionidae > Danionella > Danionella dracula. The sequence goes on from UELW01000578.1 coordinate 3,161,872, forward strand.
GTGTCAAAAAGCACAAGGTGTGCAATATTTAGGGACATGGCCAAGGTAAAGAAGGCTGAAAAATTACCACCACTGAACAAGAGACGCCAGATAAAACATCAAGATGGGCCAAGAAATATCTCAAGACTGATTTTTCTAAGGTTTTATGTACTGATGAAATGAGAGTGAGTCTTGATGGGCCAGATGGATGGGCGCGTGGCTGGATCAGTAAAGAACAGAACACTCCACTCCAACTCAGGCGCCAGCACGGTGGAGGTGGAGTACTGGTATGGGCTGGTATCATTAAAGATGAGCTTGTGGGACCTTTTCGGGTTGACAATGGAGTCAAACTCAACTCCCAGTCGTACTGCCAGTTCCTGGAAGAAACCTTCTTCAAGCAGTGGTACAAGAAGAAGTCGACATCTTTCAAGAAAAACGTGATTTTCATGCAGGACAATTCTCCATCACATTCCTCCAAATACTCCACAGCGTGGCTGGCCAGTAAAGGTGTAAAAGATAAAAAAAAAAATGACATGGCTCCCTTGTTCACCTGATCTGAACCCCATAGAGAGCCCATGGTCCCTCAAGAAACGTGAGATCTACAAGGAGGGAAAACCGTACACCTCTCTGAACAGTGTCTGGGAGGCTGTGGTTGCTGCTGCATGCAATGTTGATGGTGAACTGATCAAGAAGCTGACAGAATCCATGGATGGAAGGCTTTTGAGTGTCCTTGTAAAGAAAGGTGGCTATATTGGTCACTGATTTGTTTTTGTTTTTGAACTTCAGAAATGTGTATTCTTAAATTGAGATGTTATATTGGTTTGCCTGGCAAAAATAAATAAGTGAGATGGGTATATATTTGTTTTTTATTAATTTTCCTAATAATTCTGCACAGCAATAGTTACCTGCACACACAGATATCCTCCTAAGATAGTGAAAACTAAAAAAGCCCCACTCCAACTTTCAAAAATATGCTCAATGATGAAATTAATCCTCAAAAATATAACTTGCCTAATAACTCTGCACACCGTGTAGTTTTTAAAATACAATAATACAGTTTTCAAAACAGTAACAGGTTTTCTTCCGACAGCAACATTTAGTCAATCATAACAAGCTAAGAAAAAAAATGGCCTTTAAATGACATAGTTTTGGTGTTGGTAGAGCTTGAGTGTAAAAGAAGTTTAAGCGTTTGATTTTTTTTAACAGTATGCATTTTGTAATCATGTTAAGAGATTGTAAATGTATTGAAAAAAACTGTCATAGCAATTGTGAAAAACTGTATTCAGTACAGGGACATCTTACTCTTCTAAATTTCCTCCTGTATATCTTCTATTTCATTTGATATTTAACTTACAAGAAAAGAAAGGAGTCCACAGCTATCACTCTCCTTGTTTTGTCAACACTTCATCAATCTCAATCCATTCAAGCTCTCATCAAATACAGGGCCATAAACATTACTGCCTGCTTTTCAAGTATCTAAATGAGTGGAGGGGACATTCAGAATTTGTGCCCTGGAGAAGCCTCAGCCAGGGAGGAGCACTAACACATCATAGAGCAATTACAAAGAGTCCGACCTCCAGGAATGTTTTGGAAAGCGACACCTGCAGCAAGAAAAGCGGACACACTCAACCTGGCAGTTCAAGAATTTTTCATTTCCAGGGCATCCTCTGGGTTAAAACAATAATCCGGGATAAAACAAGAATGCAAAAAAAACTTTCCCTTTTGTTAAACTGTCAAGATTGAAAACCTTTTTCTGTAAAACATGCGTTTTTCCAGAAAGAATCAGTTTCTTGATGTGTTAAATTTGTAACAACTCCCTAAGTAATACTATTGGTACAGCCGTGAGGTCTACATTCCAATGAGATAAAATGTTTGAGATCACCAGTCTGCCACTGGTTAAAATAATATATTTTAGGTGTATCAAATGAAATCCATTTCTCTGAAACATTTCTAAAGTAGCAATGTTATCAATTGACATATCTGTTTGGTTTCAGTCAAAACCCTCTCTGCTAGTTTTGTTTCCTAGACCATATAAAGCATTTAAGACCCCGCCCCCTCTCTCTATCTCAGGATGTCATATGAGAGCTAGTTATCATCAAATATTTCCGCTGTGGTTTCTTTTTGCTGTTATATAGAATCTGACACACTTTGCAGTAGGCAAAAAAACTGAGTAGACAATCAAGCTGTGCATACTTCCAAACACAATCTTTCCATTTTTATTGACATTATTTATATTATCTACAGAAGTCAAGTAAACACCCAGCTAAAAGAACAGACTGAACAGCTTATCTATGCATACAATATCCATAAGATAATAAAAGATAAGAAGTATACACTCTATACATCCGTATATAAATGTGTATTTGGTTTCTCCTATCAGTTTGTGGCTGGTAGAATAAAAGGCTGTGACTACATCTTTGGTACTGAAATAACTAACTAAACTTTAGGAAACACACACATTCAGAAAATGATCAAAGAACATTTCTGCGGCACAAATTCTTAAACCATGAGACAGGCATTAACATACATATGTAGCAGTGCAGTAATACCAAGCTGCAAGGAAAGATTTAGCTCTCATAATCCAACTGAAGAATTTGCACCAATTAACCCTTTAAAATGTATGTAGAAACATTTGAATGCCATGAAATTTCACCACCTCACAATAAAGATTTATTGTTCTCGCCCAGAAGAACAAAAGAATGGTAAAACCATTCACCTTAGCCAATGACCTCTGTCTTGACCTCATCACTCTCCTTTTGCTGAACTGCTCCCCCCAATATTGATCATCATGCCTGAATTATGTGTGAGGTGTTACCCTTTTGAAATCTCTATATCTGAAGGCCATCACACACTTTGCTGAATTTTTGGTCCGAATTTTTGGTTTGAAAGATTTCACCTGCTAACATGCCTTGGGACAAACCAATCGGTGTCAATGCAAGTTTAAACATTTAGCCATGTTGATGACCGTGAGAGATCATCATGTCACCTTGGTTTTTGGCAAGGTGAAATCTCACAAGGCGACCTTTGAAAGATAGTTCTTTTGACCACATCAGATTTTTCAGATTTTTGTTGTGAAATAAAGAGTAGCTGAATGGCACTTCAGACACCCCTCTCATGTGTCAGGTTTCCCATACCCACAGTCTAATAACAGTATCAGAAATGGTAAGACTCAATGTCTTTAAGACAGCATCGATGAGGATGAAAAACTACCTCTTATCTTGAACAACCTCATGATGAATCCATAGCTATAATAAGGCCTTCTGAGAGCGGGAAGCATTGAGGGCTTTGTGGTGTGCTTTTTAATTTAAGAAATCGATTACTCTGGATTTCTCTGAGAAGTTTAAACATTTCCTAATTTATGGTCTCGACCAACTTTAATTTTGCCAATTTCCTTTTTGTACTCATGTTGAAAAATGTAAAGTTGTTTGGTGCAAGCTTATGAATCTATTTTTTTTTTTTTCAAATAATGTGCTTGAGGAGATCATTCAATCTTGCAAGTACTACAAATATTTTTTTTTGTCTTTTTTAGCTGCTCAGGATTGAAAGAGCAACTATAATAACAGTCAACTTTTTATTGTGAATGGTGTGAACATATTCATGTTACACTGTAAAAGATGAATCATGCGGCTTGTAAATTTTCATTTAAAAATTTACATCATCATAAAAATAATGTCCAAGTTTTCATTAAAAAATAAGTTTACTGGGTTTCTTATAAAATATTGAGAGTGTTTCACCAATAAAATAAAGAAACAAATCACCTATTTGTTTCATTTGAGGAAACAACTAGATAAAAAGATTAAGTAAAAATAATCCATGTTTATTTTAAGAGAATTGGTTCAACTATCTGATTTTGATTGAGTCAGCTTTATGCTTTATACTCAGACCAAGTGCTTTGTGGGGGTAAGGGAGTGTATGTTTATTACAGTTTAATGTCAGTTCAGGTTGTTGTACTTGTGTTGTTTAGTGTGGTTTAGTGTTATAAATTTGTTCTACAACTAGTAAGTGTATTGTAGGTTATTTTGTGCAAACTCATTTTTAGTTACCATTGTTGTGTTACAGGTCAATAAAGGTACACATAATAAAAATTGCTATCAATAAGTAGAAGATAATCGGAAGGACTTCTTTGTCTTGAGGGCAACGCAAGTCATGGCTGCTGGGAGCACTCTGACAAGAGCTCTCATAAGCCTTACTTGTTTGTATGCTTGCTTTTATGATATTTGTATAACATGCAATAAAATGATAAACTCTACAATACATTTCCAAACAATTATCTTTTATACATATAAGTAAATGTAGCATTGATATAATCAAATAGATTCTGCAAAAAAAGCAAGTTTTAAACTGCTTAATAATTATCTGTGTAATATTGTTACCATACTTTTTATGTAGATAAAAAACATTTTTACAGTGTAGAGTGGTTTACGATCATCAAGTCATTTTGTATTATTGAGACCTTTCAACGCCTATGCAGCAACTTCTTGTGTGGCTGCAGTGTTTTTACTTCATTGAGTTTTTTAAATGGAGGCAGGAGCTACTCTTATTCATGGTAAATAGTGGTAACATGGATAGAAAAATTAATATTTTTCTTCTTTATTCAGAATTTAATTCATTCCTAAATTTAAAAAACATTGTTTCTTTAGATCACCTGTAGAGAAAGTTATCTCCTCACACTGTGAGATCTACTGCTCTGCTGATATAGAGCAAGTCGCTGTGCAGGAGGTTTTTGTACCCAAAGTGAGTTATTATATATATATATATATATATATATATATATATATATATATATATATATATATATATATATATATATATATATATATATATATATATATATATATATATATAATATATACCCTTTAATGGTACAAAAGTAGAAGGTACAATTTTGCACCTCTAAATGCAGGAACAAAATTGAACCCTTCAGGGTACCACCCCAGTCACGGTCACTTGTGCCTTAAAAGATACAGTTTCATTACTTTTTTCTGAGATTGTACTATTCATATGTGGCAGTAAAAACCTGCTTCACCCACTGGCCCCTAGAGTGTTTGCAGAAGGTTCAATTTATGATGATGAGTAAACAAAATTGGTAACGGTTTACAGATAAGTTCAGGGTAAAGGATTGATATTTTAAGAAACATGCTTTACATTAATATAATAATTAATTTCTGTTTTCTTCACAGGAAAATACTTCTTTTAGTTAAGTGAGCAGAAGATAGGTGTCAACCAGGTCATCATTGTAGTTATCTTTGTTGGAAATTGATGAAAGACCTACTGCACCAACAGAAGGCTTCAAAAAGAAGATAATGGCCATTTAAAGGCATCTTAACCACCTCTTAGAATATTTATTATTTTCAATGCACTCAGATTGTATGAATGTTTACAAAGCTATCTTCTGAAACGTTTAGGTACAAACAAGGTTGTTTTTACACATTTGTTTAAATTGTTTAAACTCACAAGTTAAGGATGATCAACCAGATTTGCACATGACATTTGAGCAACTATATTTCTTCTTTAGTACTTGGAACATGAGGAAAATCTAGACCTCCATTAATAACAACCCTCACAAGCTGTTTGTTGCAGTCTCTAATTATTTCATGGCTAGACTTTACCACTCCTTACTATCCTATCTACCTCACCCCTTATGCTTGCACTCATCATAAACAGCACATGTTAATATTACCTGCCCTCAAGCTTTTCCTCATTTGACCCCAGAAATGATTGATCCACGTGAAAAGAGAAAGAGAACCTCTGCATGTGTGAACCCATTCAACCAGAGCAACCAAAGCACAAGCCTGAACAACGATTGGGATTTATTTTATCATTGGCTTCAATTTTCTCCACCAAGCAATGTGTTGTCTTAATAGCCTGTAATAGCTCTACAGAAAAAATAAAGACTCATAGGCTAGTGCACATGTGTCAAACTCAAGGCCCGCGGGCCTGATGTGGCCCACCATGGTATCTACTGTGGCCCGCGAGAGCTTAAAAGTTTTGAGTGTCTAAAAATAAAAAAACGGGAACGAAAAAAACTACATTTCCAACAATGCCTTTGACCTACGGTAGCCGCAACGGTGTTTCATACTCACGAGTGAAACTGCAGAGCTGCTAACTCTCACACATTGAACGCAAGACTCATGCATTTGAGTGATTTCTCACGCCACACCTCCAATTTCTCACGGTAAAATAAATTTCAAGAATTGAAATGGGCACAGCAAATAGTTTATCTGTGATCTGTTTCTCGAGCCTGATGATAAAAGATGATGATCGATATGCTATGTCTTCAGTCTGTGAGTTTTTTGTTTTTTTTTTGTTTTTTTTCGCTAAAGAAATTAAACCAGTGAGCTCAGATAAATGCCATCTGCTGATAACCCTTCATTAACATTAAGGAGTAGTTACATTTATTTTACATTACATTCGATTACGTTGTTTTACATTTATAAGTTACATCTGGCCCTTTGAGGACAGCCATTATGCTAATGTGACCCTCTGTGAAAATGAGTTTGACACCCTTGGGCTAATGCAATATTTTCTTAAATATGAGACAAAGATGAAAAATTCCACGTTCATGAAATAACTGAAATTAACAGGTCAAGTCATGGAAAAGTGACACTGTAAAAAAAAAACTACCAAAATAATTTTAGTGCAATCAATACAGTACAGTCAGTTAATACGAATGAGATTGACAGGCGTGGCATAAATAGGGTAACTTACATATTAATTAGAAGGAGGGGCGTTTGTCAGTTTGGCCATGAGAAGATCAAGACACTTCACAGTTTGTCAAACAAAGAACTTAAATTAGGTCGTCTTTAAAACACTCCAGACATTTTACAAATTCGGAAACAAACTGACACAAAACTTAACATTACACCTCCTAATCTGTACAAATATTAACTCAAACATGTTTGACTTAATATTACAAAATTACAAAAGCGCCGTGGTCAATAACTTGTTCAAGGACTGATTTAAAAAGTAACAGTGTAACAATTAACTAGCCGGGAGTATGGGATAGTTTCTATATAGTAACATTTCACTTACCCCTCTAGCAGACACCGCAAAAACGACAGCGGGAAACACAAAACTCCTGTGAGGGAGATTAACAGCTGGTTAATTAAACGTGCGTTACCTCAGTAACTTGTGACAGTTATACTTGTGACCCTATAGATTAAACTTCTTTTTCTACATTTCTATCCCCTTTTGACCCTACCGAAATAATTCACGTACCAGAGTCTCATTCTGCAGGCTTTGAGGAAAAGCCAGGTGGTGGTTCCTCCGCGTCTTCACAGTGAGTCTCCGTTGATGGCTTGGGAGCTATTCATTTGAGAATCCACTGAGCGCTCGTTCACTTCGGTGGACAAAAAGTGAGATAAAGTTAACACAAACAAGCAAACCAGAAATGAAAATACCCGTGGGCAGAAGATAAACGCTTTTAAGTGGTTCGGCTTAGGCTTTTCCTTTCAAATAGATAGAGGCTTACTTACAAGAAAGTTTCAGTGTTGGAAACGCTGTCCTCGCGGCGGAGTACATTCACGCGCCGCTGCAGCAGAGCAGCGACGAGAGCTGTGCTCCGAGAAGAGGGCGGAGCTTCGACTGTCAATCACTGGCGCTGGCGCACTTGCCGCCAAAGAACAACAAACAGCGTGCAGAGATTTCAGCCGTTATCAGCAAAGTGCATGATGCGATCAAGACAACTTTTTTCACATCACTAAATTAAATTGTGACAAATGCATTTTCAACAATAACTCCACAAATCACCCATGTATCAAAATAGTTTTATACATTGCATTAATTTATTGAGATCACAAAATAAAATCAATAAAAGTTATTTATTGAAGTGGGACAGGAATGGTCAGAAAACTTCACACACGGGATTTGCTGCACAGGTGCGCGAAATTCTGTATTAAAACGCCAAGGAAATGTTTAGGACCTAATAACGCGTTTCTGTGAGTGGTCCTCCGATAAGGCGTCCCTTACCTCAAACGTCTTCATGAGACCAAAACTTAGTGGAGACAAAAAATGTTGAGTAAAATACGCGAAATGTATCTATTAAAATACGTATTAGATACGTAAGGCGTTTAGAGTACTCATATGAAACTTTTCCGCTTTTAGACACGTTACAGTTGGGATTGTGTGAGGATCTAGAGTGGGCTTGCGCGGATGGATATGAAGTAGTGCGGTGAGCAGGTTAAGGGGGATTCAGTAAAGTGCAGCTTACATTATTACGAGCGCTACCCGCTCTGGACAGCCTAGAGACTTCACAGGAATCTGTCTCTAATTTCTCCGGTGGACGAAAACGTGCTTGTTTGCAGTTAGTTTAACAGATATGATAAGATTAATAAAGTAACTGTCAATGTTTAGAGGGCAGACTGTGTTTGAGAAGCAGAATGAACTTAAAGAGCCTCGGCGCGGTGCTGCTGCTGTTCCTCGCTCTCACAGAAGTTGAAAAGTCGGAGAGTGCGGTGAGTTCACGTTTGCATGTTACTTCTTTTGAGTACTGTAATATTCAATTAGGTTTATTTCGTCACGCTTTATTTTGGATAAAGCTGTCGCTTTCCAGCTTGGCTGTTTTACTTTAGTCATTTTATAAAACGTGAAGACTTTATTTAGAGGAGTAGAACAAGTGCGGAACTATTATGTCAAAATAGTACAGATAGGAAAAGCTACAGGCTGCGTGAGTGAACGTGCTTAAATATGCAAATATCGTTTAATGCTACACGCGTGTTGAAACAGGCATTTTAAAATGGAACACAAATTAAAACCCGCCGGGGAATGCAGTCACTTATTGAGTAAAACTATTATATGAAATAATATACAAAATTATAACATTACTATATAAGATATATTTTTCTGTGGAGACAAACTTCCATAGATTTAGGCTCAATCAAAATCAATATTTTTTTGTCGGTTGTTTTTCTTTTTTCAAATTATCTGATAAATATAGTTTGATATTCTTTTTTGTTTGTTTTTCCTTTTATATAAACAGTTTTTTTTCCAGGAATCAGCATGGAACACAAACTTGTAGTTTTAGTCTTCATAATGATCAACACTATTTGAATCATTTCTGAATTGGGTTACCAAGTTGTTACTAAACCCATTTTGCATGCATAATTGAATGAACACTAATTATTGTAATCTCTACAGAATTTATCATAAACGTATGATGTATACACCGAGATCTCCTGGGCTCTTTTAACAGAATTCAGTAGTTCTGTTAGAACATGCAGTAGGCTCCAGACTCTGTTTGCTCTAAGATCTTTATCCATGTCTCTCTGGAACTGATTTCATACACTTCAAGAAATATGAAAGACCAATGTCTTTCAGTGGTTTATTCCCTGTGCCGCTCCTGTCAGACTGCTCGGTTATTGGAGACAGACAGGTGAGGACATGTTTAGGGAGGGAACTGTCCTAAAATGTGCAGATATACACCACACGGACAGCAGCGTGGTGAAGAGTAGATGACCCTACCACAAAACAGTTAACCATGTCATTACAATGCAAACACTGCTGTAATATTTTTTTACTGCTATATATTTGGCACTCATTGTGAGAAATCAACGTAGTGTACACTTCCCAGTGGCAATGTTGTGATTGTATCCTTGAAGTTAGTGTTTCCCATTCCAGTGATTGGCTGTTGTGCTGTTGGGCTGTTTAATTCTTGTAACTTCTATAGATCCGCCCATTTTTTGCTTTCGGCTTTCTCTGTTTCACTTTATAAGGTAGCCAGTAGCATCTGTCATTGATAGAAGGAGGAGTAAGCTGGTCATCAGTGGAGGCATGTGGTCATATAGCACCACCCTTCCCCCAATTGCAAGATTGCAGGACCCTCGTGTCTATTCAATAAGTGAATTTAACCACAGGCCATTGTTCACCTAACCTCTTAACCTCCTCGAGTCCTTCAAAAACACCAGTTTATATGCCTCCCCCATCCATTATGTGTCCATGTTGTCTGTGTATTGTCTGGGAGACGATATGCTCTGCTGAATCCTTTGATCGATTGAAGATAATCAGGTCTTCAATTGATTGTTCGTCCACAATGATCATAGCTTTAAACTCTTTCAAAACGTTTTTCTGACAAAAAAACTTTTGGGACTGTTGGAACAGATGCAATGACTACCATAGGATTTGTATTACAATATGTATAAAGATTATTAATAAGACACTTCTTTAGTGGTTCAGTTAAAGAAGTGTGTGGGTTTGGAATCATTTTTTTACATTAGAGTAGATTGTTGCTGTATTGATTAATGTATTGTATAACAAAAGATTTAATTACGTTTTTTTATTTTTAAATATTTTTTAAAAATTGACCTAAGCAGTCACACACTCCCCTAAAGTACCCTATATACTCAAGAGATTGAGTTGAGGGTCATGTTTTATACTGATTTTGCTCAAAAAAGTAACTGATTTTCTTATGGATAAGATCTTACCATAAATAAAGGTAAGGAAGTTTTAGAGGCCAGGGAGACTAAAAGGACCAGAAGAACTTTTCAAGCATTGCAGGATAAAATTGCAATGTTTTACTTTTGAACAGTTAATAATGGCTTTAAAGATGTAATATAAACTCAAAATACTAATAGAATTTATCTTTGTCAAATAGTAAAGCAAGATTTAGCTAAAGACAATGTTGCCATTTGTTTATCAGATTTAGGTCACTAAAACTTTCTGGTAGGAGTTACCATGGAACAAATGCAGACATCCTTGTTGAACTGTTGGACGTTCAGTTTACTTTGTAGCTTAACCCATGGCTTACATTTTCTGTTCATGCTCTAAATCCTTTGTTGTTTTCCTCCTACAAAATGATGGTGAATGTTCTATACTGTAAGTGAGAAACTTTCAGAAAATGAAGGTGCTTTTGTTGCACATGATGCTTGTGACTGAGCCAGTTTCTGGGATGGAGCAGGTTAGAGTGCCTAACATGAAAAGCATCCGATTGGATTTGGATGACATATGCTCCACACTGATTAAGGCTAAACACTGATGGCAAACAGCATTCACTATATCCTTTTGAGGAGCCATAGCAGTGTGAAAAACAGATTTTCTTCCATTTTTATAATGCCAAAGCCTTTTAACTCAAAGCAGAATGGAATTCCACAAATCCTACCACAGCATTCCATACTGACCCCCACCTAGTGGTGAAATTTGTCCAGATTGTTCATCAAAAAAAAATAGACAATGGAAGTTTTTAAACTATTTCTGTCAAAAACATTTAAGGCTAAACATTTAGTTGAATACTGCTTTTTTATATAAAAAAATTGAACATGCTATTATGAACATGGGGGGTCTTAAAAAGTAAACAATGTAGAAGCCCAAATTGTCTGCCTTAAAAAGTCTTAAATCCACTATTCTAGGTCTTAAATAATAAATAATAATCAATGGTCTTATTTTTCTGATGTTCATGTAAAACTCATTTGATATGTGTGTTTTGTTGTTGCTTGGAGTTGCCAGATTTGGAAAAAAATACTCATAAGTTCCAAAAAATTGGCAAAAAAGGTGGATAGGGTTGCCAGAGTTTGAGAAAACGCTTGTGAACACTCATACATGCTCAAAATCATAAAAGTGGTTGTTAGGGTTGCCAGATAAGGACATAAGACTCAATTTTAAATGTAAAAAAATGTCAATTTGATTGTAAGGGATTGCCAGAGATTGAGAAAATGCTGCAAAATTTTCAACAAAAAAAAGAAAAGAAAAAAGTGACGGTTATGATTGCTAGAGTTTGAAAAAAGTTAATAAATGCTCAACTATGTAAAAGCCATGGTTAGGGTTGGCAGATTTTCAGAAAATTTCGTAAATTTTTTTTATGTTTTGATATAGGTCTTACATTTGATTCCTACATTTGAGATATGATTACATTCGTAACCTGCAGAAATCCTGACCATATATGCACATTACACAAAAACATGTTTTGATCTGTATTTAGTGTCACGCTGTACAATAGCATATACAAATGCCTGTATACATGTATGCCTTTCTACACCCAGTCACCAAAGAAGAGTAACCAAGCCAAAAAAAAACTGAGAAAAGTCCACTAGTCTGGACTTGAACCAGGAAGCTCCTTTCTGAAAGGCAGTCAAGTCATTGTGAGATCTCTATAGTTTTCAGTCACATTCAGAACATCTTTATTTGTGTTTTTTTTAACAAAAGGGATTAAATCATTTTCATGTTGGAATAAACTGACTGCATAAATCGGGGTATGCAAAGTAATAGTTCCATATTTATTTTATGTTCCATACAATTGTGATCCTGTGGGATGTTTGTTTTTTAAGGTCAGAGAGTTTTCAGGTAACTTGAAGCTTAGAGCTCTGCTTTCAACTTTTCATACTCAAAGGAGTCTGTGCATTGTACAGGTCAAGGTATTTGTGTATTTGTGTGGGGCAGGTATGTCTGAGCGTGTAATCTTTTCAAAATGAATTAATGTGTATAACTTCTTGTTTATTTGGAATAGGATCCTCTTAATCCTTGAGAAGGTACCGTGATTTAGAAAAAATATTTCTGTGAATTAACCTAAACATCAGAGATCTTCCCAGTCACAACATCCATTTAGTATAGATAGTTAGAGAAAGACAGGCAGAGAGAGAGAGAGAGGGATAGGGGGGAAATAACAAAGATATCTGCATCAAGTGCCCGCCATTTGTCCAGTCTCATGCCAGGATGTGGAGACCCATAGATGTGGGGGTTGGTCCTGATAGCTCTTTCTCTCCTACTGAAAATTCCAGTCTTATCTCACCTGTAGGAGAGAGGAAGAGAGAGATTATGAGAGGAAAAAATATTTTTACTACTGTATTTGTCATTTAAAAGGGACCTCAGATAAAAAAAATGCAGTCTAAAGCAGGTTTACATTAGTTTAAATTGTTGCTTATTATTGTATAAACATTCAACTAGCCACTCTCAGATTGCTCAGATCTACAGGGGGCCTCAGTATCCAACCCTCAACAGGCATGAGCCAACATCTTGGGGGTTTAAGTCACCATTGGTGACTGCCATTGGTGCTGTGCGGTTGTCTGGCTCTAACGTAGACATAATTGATTTACGCCCAACAACTTCCAAAACATGTAGAGAGTGGACACAATTTAACATTGATTTAATGTTTCACTAATATAAAAATTTTACACAATTAATGTTTTTGTAAAAAAGGATTGTTTTATAATGCATTGCCGAATTAGAATTATATTACCGACTTCTCGAAATTGATACAAATCAAATCAAATTGTGAGAAGTAAAAAAAAATCTGTTATCCTCTCTAATATTTTAACATTTTTTTCGCGAATGTATCAGACTTAAATAGACAACACTCAGTAATTCTAAACTAGAGGTAAAATCATTTAGTTTGATTAAATGATTTTTTTCCTTAGAGAAAGTAAATTAAATGTGTCTGCCTAAAAACTTTTGAAAGAAATGCTGTGTTTTACCAGCTTTGAATAAAACCAGCAACTTTTCCATCTCAATTCTATTCTCTCTGCTTTCACGCTACTTTTAAAAGCTTTTTAAATGCACATCCTTTGACACAACTACTACTAGTAACAAGTGTTTTCATTTTAGTACCATGTTAACAGATCTTAATTTGATCTGTTGCAGCATTACTTTGTAAGATCTCTAAAGCTTAATGAATGTGTTGTATAGAATCAGATGTTTTTTATCTTGCTGCTTCTGTAGTTGGTCTATGTTGGCAAACCAATCTCCTTCACTGATGTTAGGGATTTAACTTTTTACATACTCCACCAAAGAGTCATATTATTACAAAAATCTGCTGTCATATTTTTCTTTAGAACGTTTTTTAAAATGCATCTCGTAAGTAGTTCGTAAGTTACTAAAAGTACTAAGTTTACCTTTAGGCCTTTGAAAGAGCACATATTCTCCATCATAAAAGTTAGATAATTAAGTAAAGAAACATCGCTCTTGATTAAGTTTGCCACCGAGATAGGAACAAGCGAGTCTAAATGTTTTTAAGAATACTTAAAAAATAGTTTGTACATGAAAAATAAAGTAAAAACATGATGCCAAAAGTTTGATGAAGAGCTAAACTATTTTAAATAGTTAAAAAAAAGTGTTATACTGTGCAGCACTAGCATAACTGTGCTGTTTGTCTCTAAGTGAACGTTATATACTTACAATGTAGTGTGAAAGAGATGCAAATAGCAGTTACGATTAGCTGAATGGGGATTCTCCTTTCACACCAAACCTCTATTTCTCCCACTGCATCACTCTAACAACAGGCCAAGCCAAAAAATAAACTCAAATGGTTCTTCAGTGGGAGGATAATGGACCCTTCACAAACAAACATGCATACAATTTTGTTAGGAAGTCATAAAATCATGAAACACAATTGTACTTTCACTCAGACGTGGCCAAATGGTTCAGGATAGAGGCGACTAGCTTGTAGAGTTTTGTTCAGCTGTAGATATCATCAGTTCATCTCAGCTGGTGTCTTGAGTCTTTTGTACACTTGTACTACAACATAGAATTTAAATAGGATTTTATTTGGCTTTTGTTGCTCCAGATATCACTTGTGTTATCATCCTGACTTGGTTGCCAGATTCATAGTTTTGGTCAGAATATTAACTAAATCATTGTATTTTGAATCCCAGCAACATTTACTTATTATCTACTCAAGAGCTGTTACAATTTAGTAATTGTTGTAACTTTTTTTGTAATTCATAGGATTCTTCTTATCTACTAACCATGCTTATAGGACTGAAATGAAGTATAAATACAATGCTAATTGGTATAAAAAAATTCATTCAATTGTAGTCATCACTTATAAGTCTTTCTTTTTTATCCCTTCCTCTTGGTTTTGTCTTTGTTTTTTATTTAACCAAGTGTTGAGCCATGGGGTAGAACATCTTAATTAAAGGGACACTTCAACAAAGCTTAAATTAAATTAAATATTTCAAAATATGATGCAGTGAATTAAAAAAATGATCTTAATATTCTAAAATATGAATTGTGAAAAAATCAACCCTGAACTGTTTTTTATGTGTGTATTTAACTTTGCATAGCACCAGTATTCAACATTATTGTTTAATTCCTGCTATTTAAATTATTTGAAAAGTGTCCCTTGGTTTTTTAAAGCAATATTTAAAATGTATGATTTGGGTGATTAATGATTGATTCATTAATAATTAGGATGGTATGTGGTGAATCTATTCTGGCACATTAGGAATGACACAATTTATTGGTAAATTATACTGTATCTGTATCTGTTATCGATAAACATTTTCTGATATGATTACATTTTCTAGACAAAGGAATGTTGACTCCTTAGGCGTGCGTGTGTGTTCAGGTACAGCTGGACAAATGAAAGTGAGCTTCTTTCAAAGATATTAAAAAAATAGAGAGTTGTAAGAAGTCAGAGATCAGAGTCTAGAAGTTCAAAAGTGAACGCCTGGAGCATGAAATGTGGTACGATCCTTACTCTAGTGGAAAATCCAGCATGACTAGCTCCAGCTGTGTGTTAGAAGATGGTAGCTGGTAGCAGAAACTTTGTAATGATTAGGTGTGTGAAATTCCTAATTATTGGCTGATTTCTCCTCACTGGGTGGGGCTTATGAATAGATCAGTGGTTTGGCTGTGGAAGTCAGTATCATCAAAGATGAGCTTGTGGGACCTTTTCGGGTTGACAATGGAGTCAAGCTCAACTCCCAGTCCTACTGCCAGTTTCTGGAAGACACCTTCTTCAAGCAGTGGTACAGGAAGAAGTCTGCATCCTTCAAGAAAAACATGATTTTCATGCAGGACAATGCTCCATCACACACGTCCTAGTACTCCACAGCGTGGCTGGCAAGAAAGGGTCTAAAAGAAGAAAAACTAATGACATGGCCTCCTTGTTCACCTGATCTGATCCCCATAGAGAACCTGTGATCCATCATCAAATGTGAGATTTACAAGGAGGGAAAACAGTACACCTCTCTGAACAGTCTGGGAGGCTGTGGTTGCTGCTGCACACAATGTTGATGGTGAACAGATCAAAACACAGAGAATCCATGGATGGCAGGCTTTTGAGTGTCCTTGCAAAGAAAGGTGAATATATTGGTCACTGATTGGTTTTTGTTTTGTTTTTGAATGTCAGAAATGTATATTTGTGATTGTTGAGATGTCATATTGGTTTCACTGGTGAAAATAAATAATTGCAATGGGTATATATTTGTTTTTTGTTAAGTTGCCTAATAATTATGCACAGCAATAGTCACCTGCACACACAGATATCCTCCTAAAATAGCTAAAACTAAAAACAAACTAAAAACTACTTCCAAAAAATATTCAGCTTTGATATTCATTATTTTTTGGGTTCATTGAGAACATGGTTGTTGTGCCATAATAAAATTAATCCTCAGAAATACAACTTGCCTAATCATTCTTGACTCCCTGTATGCATATAAATTGAAAGAGGGCTCAATACATTTAAATGCTAGAGGTAGAATATCAGGCCAAAACACAAAATATAGTGTTTAACTTGCTTTGCAAATTTAATTATTCTGGCTTGGGTACTACTTTCAGTAATTTTTGAGCTTGAAATGAACATGATTCATCAATATCTCCTAACAGATCAAGGACATTGTAAAATTACTTCATCAGGCCTTTGTGAAGCTACTTTGAAGCAACTGCTAAAAAAGTGCTATATTGTCTTTTGACTGATTGATTTAATCTTTACAAATTCATCATCATATTTCAAATTTATTGTATATTTGTTCATTTTATAAACAAGTATACTTCCTTGTTTTTTCTGATCGTCCTCTACTTTCATGCTTTTTTTTCAGTAATATTTGGGAGGAGTGAACAATTTTGATCCAGAAGAGATGTTTTGTTTAAATTTATTGTTTCCAGAGGGAGGAAGTGAGAAACAAGTGAGCGCTGGGGAATGTTTGGATGTACAATATAAAGTCAAGCATTGGCCTTGATCAAGATGTCTCCTCCATGTGCTATCTGTCATCTTTAAACTGTCTGACCTGCTGTATCTGCTGTAAAACTTTTTTCAGTGCTCTGTCAAATCCTGTTCCTCTGCTACTTCTTACTTTTGAAGAAGTAAGGATGTCAATTTTAAATTATGTACAACACTTTTTCACCATATATAAGTTTTATTAAAGCATTTTATGTTTATTTATATTATTCAGTTGTGATCAAACAAATAGTTAAAAAGTGTAATACTATTAATTAATTTCCAAATAACGTATTAAAATGGTACACTGCCTGATCAGATAAAGTCGGAATAAAAAAAAAGTTTTAAACTGTAATGTTTCATTGGACTACCCGTAGCTTTGATTACGCCACATGTGTGCTGTGCCATAGTTTCATTAGTCTTTTGCAAAGTCACAAGATTTATTTCTCTTCAGTGTTGTATTAATTCTTCTCCAAGATCTTGCGTTGATGATGGTAGAGTCTGACTACTGTGCAAAGCCTTGCCCAGCACATCCCAAAGATTGAGGAGTCGGTCTAGTTTTTGCTAGAATTTCCTTAGATTTTTTTTTTATCTGCTTGATGCATGCCAATGATTTCATCTTTCTCAAACATACTAATGACCATACAATGGCAGAAATGGAAAACACATGGAAGAAATGAGAAGCAATTATGTGCACCAGTTGTTGTTAAATAATTTGACATTTATCATGCGTCTCGATCATCGATCATCTTTTAGTTCAAAACTACTTAAGTTCTCTATCATAAAAGTTATACACTTAGTTAGGAAATGAATTAGTTAAAAAAGTTATATCGGTTTGAAAGATTTTAAATGTTCAAGCATTTCAGTGTATCTTATGGTTCCTTTGTATGTATCCAGTGTGGTTGCCAGATCTTTCTTAACCATACACACTAGGAACTCAGCTTCAAAATCTCATCATGATTCGACAAACCTTCACGAGAACTTGAAAAACAAAACAAGGATATACATAGGAGATGCTTTTGAAGCATGTCAACTGAAGGTACAACTACTGTACCTTAGACATGCAAATATTTAAAATATTGCAAATATATGCAAATAAAAATATTTATTTGGCCTATATAGTATTTTGTGTCAAGTTCTTTTTGAAATCTCTCTTTTGTCTGTCACACATATGTAGATAGTTGCAGGCTTGATCAATAAGATTGAATGAGCTAATATTAATACTGAAAGTATCTTGAAGGATTTGTGCTTTTTCGCTATACATAACTACTTTTCAAAACTTCTCGAATAAAGTATAAGACATTATTAGATGAAACACTTACTGTTTATGTGTAGTCTTATTTAGGGTTTCCGCAGGGTCTTAAAAGTCTAAAATGTAAAAGCCCAGATTTTAGTCTTAAAAACACTCTTATAGAAGCTAAACACTGTTTACAGTTCATATTTTTCTGTTGTCAATGTAATGCTCATTTGATATGTGTTTTAACTGTGCCAGAGATTGAGAAGATGTTCCTAAACAACTAATCTTAACTTCAATTAAGACCCTCCTGTCCCCTAACACCCAAGTCAATAAATTCTGTGTCTGACACCACTCTCTGATGAGGAGTCGGATTATTGATGGAGGGCTCAGCAAAACACATGAGGAGGCAGATAGGGTGTTTTTTTGTTGCAGTATCAATTTTGACCACAAACTTACATACTGCACATTTGAGAAGCTGTTAATCCAGGAACCTAGCTTTGGAGCTTTTGGAGACAGGCTTTGGCAGACAGACTATGTAATATGTAAGTGTCTAGCTGTGTCTAGCCTGCATTAAAACAAGGTAGTAATTATAAAAAAAATGTAGATTGAGATGTATGTGCATGTCTGTTCAATGTCATTTCAACATTGAGTCGCGATGGATCTTGTTTGAGCATGAGTGACTCCCATTGCTTAATGACGTAGATCCTGTGCTTCTTTCTTAAGCATTAAACCTTTTCACTTTCCCCGTCACTCTCACTCACACACCCTTGCATTTCAGCTTCCTCCTCAAATCCCTGTTTTCTTTACTCATTTTCCCTGGAATCTGCTTGTGTTAAAAGTGCTGAGTGAAGACGCTTCCTCAGTGTGCATGTAAAGAGTCTTGCCTTCGTTTGCAGTAAACATCAAATCAGATGTTGTTTCAGAACTCTAATTCCTAGTTCAGAGGTAAGTGGTTTTTTAAGATACCTACAATCAAATAAAATTAGATAAATGTGTAGTAACTACATTAAGTAACATGACATGTAGCACTTAAACCCCCCACAAAATAGGATATTGCATGAATTGTTTGTAGTTTATTTAATTTTTTTCTATAGATTCAACTATGTTTATTTCTGAATAATTAAAACCTAAGCATATTTTTTTTGTTCGGAAAAGTAACTTTTATCAATGTACATGTTTAAATTAAAGTAGCACCAAAAATGAGATGTGCCAGAGGTTACATATATTAACAGTTAAGCTGAGAGGTTCATTTACTGCAGTATTTCACCTTGTTTTCTTTGGCACTTCTATGTTTTTCAGGAGACTGTCTGGCATCCTTGGCATTTAATCTTCTCTCCTTTTCTTACCTCAAAACAATAGATTTTTTTTCGAAGTCCCTAAATAGGAAGAGCATTCTAAATAAAATCAAAAGCAAATAAAAACATATTAATTTTAGTCATTTTTTTTCATTAAATTTCCAGACAAAATTAGCGAATGCAGATAGGTTTGTCCTGTTAATCTTGAGGTATGCTTTTGAGTTTTCGAGCCCTCCAGTCTAGTATTCATATGCCGGGTGGGTAAGGCTTGCAGGTCTCAACATGCTCACTACCGGAGAGAAAGAGATCTGTGGATTCTAGTTCAGGTGAGAACTTGCCTCACCCTCACTCGAGTGCCAGTCTACATGCACTCACTCCTCGACTTTGATATCACTCTCAATGATTGATACTGTAATGTTTCCGGTCATGTGGGTCTGCTTGAATTTTCAGCTTATAATTGCTATGTTATCTAGAGATAAAAGTCAAATTCAATTTCACCTTCACACCAACTGATGACTTTGTAGTCACAGGTTCATATACCATGCTTTACATGTTTTTGACCATGTTCTTGGGCATGGATGATACAAATATTAGAAAAAAATCTGGAATAATATTGTGATGTGCCAGATTCAAACCTGGAGCATTCTTTTTAGAGGCAGTAACAATGGCTTATACAGAAGGACTATATACAGACTGCAGCCCAAAGTAGCCCAAATCTGAATTTTCGGGAGAGTCTACACAGCTCAATTCAATTTCAATTTCAATTCCACCCCAGGTCTGAAAAGCCAGATTGCATTTATCTGACTTTTACATTACATGGTGACAGAAGTTGAATTTCTGGGTGTGTGCGAGAAGTTTTACATCTATCGTGGCTAATAAACAGAGCTGGAAGCAGTCGGTGGAAGGAAAGTGAAGTAATAGAACTAATAAATATTTCATCCTTTGATTCCCATGAGCTAGACCCTTCGCTGATTAGTCCAATACCTGTAATCCGTTTACCATTCGTTCAAATAACTTTATATTTAAAAGTGTTTTTTTTTTTAGTTTAGTTTTTTTAAATTGAAAATCAAATGAAAAAATGATACACAGACTACCTCTTCCAAATTCCAACGTTATGCACCTGTCAGACTAGCTATTGAGAGCTCTGAACGCCACCACATGGCCATTCGGCAGCGTAGACCCCGATCTAAATATAAACGGTCCAAATGGCAGCAGGTTATGTAATTTATTTCACATCAACACTGAAGCCCGCAAAATAAAATCTAGCTTTAAAACAAGACTTCAAAGAACACATGTTCTGACCGCTCCGATCTGTGCTTAGTAGTCGTGTCATGTGATCTGGTATTGTAACTCTAAGTTAAATTCAGCTGAACTTTCTCCAGAAGAGAAGCCGATATCTCACATATAGGCTGGAACTTCCAGGTTCGTATGCGATCCCATTCAAGTCAAAGGAGCTGGTTTCATAGTGTGACTGAGGCCTCACCTTGTGTATTTAACAGCAGATAAAAACATGGCTGTCAAGACCTTACCCATGTGGAAGCGTGTTTTGCTAAATATTTTTTTTGTTTCTTAAATTAATTGCTTTATAAGTTTGCTTAAGTTATCAGGCCAATCTGGTGTCTTGAGCGTGTCATGTGCATATTCATTATTTCAATTCAGCTGAGCTCTCCATCTGAGCAGAATCAAGAAATCAGACCAATGTCACTTGCAGTTCTGATTTCGCATTGCCGTAGAGAAATCCAAGTGGACTGAATTTTTTTGTGTGTGTTTCCCTCTGTTAATTTTTCTCTTGAACGTTTTTGTACTAAAGTCAAGGATTGGTCACCAAAATAAGATTTGACTCACTCCCAAGAGTTTATTGACACAGTTGAGTCAAAAGATTTTTGGGTAACAATTTACAATCAAATAGCTATTGAATCAGGTGTTCTCCAACACTTCAATGAGTCATTAATTTACCATGAATTGACAGTGATCTCATTCAACCAATGTATGATATTTCCTCATAACCTTTAAAGCATTATAAATACTATTCATGTACAAGGTTTGGCAATTCTGTGTCACACTTTGCCGCAGCTTTTAGTTCCAACACAGCTTCTCAGCAAATTCCAGATACTCCAAACTAGACAAGAGGACCTTATATTGTGATTGTGTGTTTTATTAAACTTTTTAGAGCTGTGGCGCTCCATAACCAGAGTATCCAACCTTTCTATAACATTTGTTAATGCTCCAACTTACCTCTCAACTTACCCCTGTCTAACTGAATCATCGAAAGATCAGTTTGGATGCAACCTTAATGAAAAAATCTGGCTTGTTTGAAAGGAGAAATAAATTGTGGATGTTGAGGAGCCACCAAGGATTATGTTTAACTACATTACTACCTTACACTACTAACATATAATAGTGAATTAGGAATCATGGATTAATTAGTATGCGTTATGTTGAAATAAACTTAGTTGTTGATTTGTTAATGCTTAGTTAACAATAAAGCTAAATTGTTAGCTCATGTCTCAACATTATTTGGTGTTAAGTGAAACCGATTTTATTTTGGATAAAGGATACAAAGTAATTTTCCCCAAAAAAGTGAAGTAATATATTATTAAATGTTCTGAAACCAATGAAGTAAATGATGCCATTATTTGTTAGGTTTAGATCCTCTATTTCAGGGTTCCACAAATCTGGTTGTGGAGGGCCGCAGCCCTGCACTTATAGGTTGCAGCCCTGCTCTAGTATGCATACTACGCTAGCTTCAGACAATCAGAGAGGACCCTAATTAGTACAACAGGTGCATTTCATAATGGTTAAACTAAAAAATGTGCAGGGCTCTGGCCCTCCACAAGATTTGGGAACTCTGACATAGAGCATCTAAACCTAACAAATAATGCCATCATTTACTTCACTGGTTCCAGAACATTTAATAATATAATACTTCACTTTAGCAAAAATTTTAGCAACATTTAAACCTACCAAATAATGCCATTGTTTACTTACCGGATTTGGAGACCCCTGCTCTATGTGTCTGGCATCCTCTAGTGGTTGATGTTGGAACGTCCTGTGTCATGAGTGCAGCTGCATTTGAATATAAACCGCTCAGCTCTGATCTGCAAATATTTAGTCACTTCTCCTGGTACTAGAATCACTTTCTGTGCACCTGGACATGTTGACATAACTGAGGTTTAAACAAGTGCAGATTAGCATGAGAGGATTTGTAAATATTGTTCTTTCTCAGACATTTTTACTTCTTGACGGATGTGAGAAAAGAGACAAATGCATGTTCTCTTGGGAAATCAGTGCTTTTCAGAACTTGTAATGAGAATGAATTGTGAAATCTCTAAAATCTGTCAGCTTTCTAAAGAAGATAAAGCATTGCGGTACAGAGCACATTGTATTACATTGCATGCCTCTCCATTAATCTGTCACTTTTGAGTAAAGCGTTCTAAGTACATAAATGTAAATGTATGTAAAATAAGCCCACTGATATTAAGTCTGATCCTGTTCAGGTGCCAATTTACTGTATCTGCTGTTCTCTACATTCCACACTTAAAAATCAGAGTAATTTACTCTCCCATTACTAGTCTCAGGACAGTTATATATATACTTTATTTATCCCAGTGGGATGTTTACTGATTTGAGCATTTCTAAGAAAGACTATAACAACAGTGTGCATTAACAATAGAGATTTTCAAAGGTGGATTATTTGCACTCATATCAATTTAACCTTTTATACAATATTAGCAATGTTATATGCATGGTTTTATGTGCATGATGAAGGACTCAGTTATATTGATGCTGACTTTAGGTTTATAAATGTATAAATTATGAAGACTGATATCAGACATAATGCTGTTCTTCAGAATGTTACATTTTAAAGGTAATTTATGCTAACTTTAGGATTCAAATCCCCAAAACAGACCAAAGGCGCTTCGCCAAATTGTTCACCTGTTGATTGGCTAGTTTGTAAGCCCCGAGTTAACATGGTTTTGTAATTATTTTGTATAAAATTGGATCGTTTTACTGATTTGACTCTGGTAACTGCCCTGTAGTCTGAAAGCCTGCTTGTTTGAGATTGTAGCTTCTCTTTCAGTGTTTTGTTTTGTGTGTGCCCTGATCCTGCTTATCTAGTGCTTGGATCCAGCTCAAACTCTCACTGCATTCTCCAATCATGACTGAGCTGATTTAACAGTTCTTGTTGAAGAATCATGTATTTACTTTGCTATATTGTTTCTCCAACCATATCTCCATGTTTTCTCACCAAAGCTAAGCAAATTTAAGTCTGGTTAATACTTTACCGGAATGGGGGACAATGTGGAAAAACTAGTATGCTATGCAAAGTGCTAGTGATACCAGGAGAGGGCACTCATTCTGTGGTTTGCTTTAGATTCTTTAGAATAGAGTCCTTAGAATACTGATTCATCTTGAGGGATATGTTTTTTATTCTATTTTGTTTATTATTATTTTTGAAGTCGTTTTCAAATTCAAAGTTATATAAATGCATGTCAGCTTAACTTAATTATGTTGACAAAGCTGTGAAAAACAGACTATGATCAGTGGTCATACTTTTCAATACTTTTCAGTGGTCAAATTTGCATTTTATTTTTTAACGATGATGAATACAGGGGGAAAAATCGACATTGTTTTCACACATGTATATTTCTAAGTATTGATCGGATTTAGACATACAGTAACAACCCTATTGAGACCAAGGCTTTGATCTGTTTAGGGAATAGAAGTATTATTTGTTTCACTTTCTAAGAAAGCCCTATCCTGCCACCTAGCGCAAAACATTTTTCTGGCACTTTGGATGATTGAAATGTATTTCTTTGGCGCTTCAATAACATTTCCTGGGAGGATGACTTGCAGGACATCAAAGGGTTGCCTCATTAGATTTTAAGGGATACGCTCCAGAAGCATGTCTAAGATGTGAAGCTTGGCCTTGTTTCTTTGTTTTCTCATATTGAAGTCATAAGAATCCAGCTGTGCTTGTAGAAAGGCAATCCTGTGAAATGTGTTTGACCTTGACATTGAGATTACTGCTTTAACTGCTGCTTTGAAGACGTGTGTCGGAACAATAACAGATGAGATGTAAATCTTCACAAATTATTTCTTAAAACTATTAGCTTTTTTATGTTCCTAAATACCAGTAGTGACATAATCAATAATTGTGACACAAATTTCCAATCAATTGAATTATCTTTTCTAATTTTAAGTAGATTGAATCAAACAGAAAAATTCTAAATCATCGAAAAAGATCAATTCATTTACATTTAAATTGCACACAATTTAATGTCTTTGAATGAACTTTTTATTATATATTTCCTCAAACTGGTTTGTTATGCCATACATATACTGGAACAATATTTCACTAACCTGACAAGACATGAAAAGTACAAACACGAATGTTTGTTAATTTCACAAATGTATTCTTTTCTCTGATTTTCGCACTTTGCTCCATAATGTAATATAACTTTCCGCTGTCTGTAGCATTTCAAAAAAATGTCACGATCTGATCAATTAACACAGGTAAAAATACAACATAATTCACAGTTTTCTTGCAGAAGAAAGGTGAGTCCTATCCTGTTTAATAATTTTCTCCAGATAGTATCTCTATCGACGTCTGGTTTGATGATGTGGCCTAAAAATTATGCTATATTGACTGATTTTAGACTGATTTTAGAGAGCAAAATTAACATTGAGCCAAAAGAATACAGATTTTCACCAAACAGCATTTTAATCTACAAGTAAACTAAATGTTCTCATTGAACTTGTGTTCAGACAAAACAGGAGAGCAGAGAGGGACTGAAGATGAGATGGCAATTTTAAATTGAGCGAAGCAAGTTTTGCCCTTCTCTTGATGTGCTTCTGACCACGCCCCCATCTCAATAGTCAGGCTTTAATAGTCATTGAGGACCGTCACGTGGAGATCTTGTATTCTGACAATACACAATATAAGCAATTCCCTCTTTAGTTCTTATTAGTTGTTTTAACATGAAATAATTAAGGAATTTTTACGTACACATTCATTTAGTACAAATTAATTCAATGTAGACCCCTTAAACTGACACATTTGAATTTTTTCAAAATTGTATATATATTTAAATCAAACAACACCCAGATCAAGCTTTTTATGGGTGTTGTATAGTGTTTTTTGCCACCGTTGGCTCAGTCCCTTCACTGCTTACTCTTGGTATGCCAATTAGTTCATGATGCAGTTTGGTAATGTCTTTGAACATTTCATGATGAACAGTATACATAGTGTATAATACAAATGTATAATTTGATAAAGTAATTCATTCATTCATTCATCTTCATGTCGGCTTTATTCCCTTTCGGGGTCGCCACAGCGGAACCGCCAACTCTCTGGCATTTTGGTTTACGCAGCGGATGCCCTTCCAGCCACAACCCATCGCTGGGAAACATTCACACACACATTCACTCTTTAACACTATGGGCAATTGTTCTTACTCAATTCACTTATTCCACATGTCTTTGGACTTGAAAGCGGAGCACCCGGAGAAAACCCACACGATCACGGGGAAAACATCCAAACTCCACACAGAAATGCCACCAGCCCCAGCCGAGCCTAGAACCAGCAACCTTCTTGCTGTGAGACGACCGTGCTACCCACTGCGCCACTGTGACGCTCGGATAAAATAATTTTAAAAGAAAATACAGTAAAGAGATTTTGAGAAATGATGTCTCTCTACACTTTGCAGTTTCTTTGGTGTAATGGTCAATTAGAGATTCCTTAAACCAGTTTCAAACAAAAATCTGCCATAACATAAACCTCATAAGTAACTGTGGTATCACAGACACTTCTGGAATGACCAAAGTACAAGCAGACACAAATCCGGCAGTCAAGATTCCCATTAAAATCTTCACCCATGCTTTTGTTCTGCTGTCAGTTAATTTCAGCAATTGCTGTGGTCTGGACCCACTTTCAGCTTGGGTTCCCATCTTACAGGCCTTACAGTCTTTATAATTTCAATTAGTGAAAAATCTGACAGAGTGGTGACTACATCTGACTAAAATGAGTAGTGATAAATCTCGTTGTTTTAAATCATTTTTTAAAAATGTGTTAAATCATTAAAAGTAAAGCAGGAAATGTCCTGGAAAATTGATGAAACAATAATGAGTTGTAAAATAATATTTGTACTCATTATGGGTTGGGTTGTTAGACAATGTCATTGTCCATCGCCGATGTTTACACAATTACAGTCCTGGTTTGCAAAGGCCGCTAACTTTTCCTGACAAAACAAGTGACTCATTATTGACATGTGTCACAAACTAACATAAAGGGAATTTGAATTATGAAGTGAATTAAGAAGCAACACTTTTCTTATCTTTATCAAAATGTTAGAATTTTGTATTATGTTTTCCATTCCAAAAACACAATTTTTTATTTCATTCATAATAATATAATTATTTAAAGTATATAATATTTAAATAGATTAATAATTAATAGAATAAAGCAAGTGAATGAAGCACTTGTTAATCTGCTACACTTTTTGTAACTGCACACATATGGCCTACATACATTTTATAGACATTTCAAATGGTTTATACAGTCTAGATGGTGTTACTGCCCCGTCTTTCCATTGTGAGCTTTTGAAGATGTGTTTACATGAAGATGTGTTCATATGTGTGTGTCTAAATGAAGCATAAAGACACTGATTACTCGTGGTCTGCTGGCACTCGTCTCAGTCTGCTCCCAGCATTCAGATCTCACACTCAGTTAATCCACTGGTCACTGGAATTTTTCTCTGCCACTCTGGATGAATTGATGCAGTGTTCATTATCAACGACCTGGTGGCTCTCTTCTTTTATAAATAGTCTCAACAAAGCCCAGGATCTGCCCTCTAGCGTCTAGACATGCAACAATATGCAGTTTAAATGGCTTTCACTTTCAAAATAAGTGTACAGATCTACTTCACTTTCTATTACTCTACATTCAAAACAAAAAAGAAGTTGGAAGAATAAATGACCTAATTTAAATAAAACACTCAAAGGTCTCAAATGTGCACCATTTATTTGTTACCTTTTTGTGGCTTTAATTTTGAATAATGCCATTCTCATTTTTAGATATGTCCTGTATGGTTATTCTTTTGAATAATAACTGTCTGCTCTGTTTGTTGGAATCTGAAAGAATCCAATAATAGACATTACTACAAAATCAAGAGTAATAAAAACAAACTATTTTTTCCTATTTTATTGATTTTTCACATAAATTGTTCATAAAAACTAAACTTTTTTGATGTTTCAAATTGTTATGGAGAATATATTGAAGACTGTCATTTTAGACTTTAAGATGCAACTGAAATTGACAAAAAATAACAATATATTACATAAAATATAATATATATTTAATATATAATATTATAATATTATTATATATAATAATATTTAAAATAAGTATATAATATTAATTAATATGTGTTTTTTTCTCCTTTTAAAAATGAAACATAAAAATGAAAATGATAATCTCCACACTTGTTTAAAACTTTAAACTTTAGAAGCTTTAGAAATTATTATTGTTACACTTTTTTTTGGTCAGGGTTTATGTGTTATTTGTGGTATGTTCCGCAATAAATTCCTTTTTCATAATTACTTTTTACATCGCCTTAATCTTTGCGCATTCTCAGATACATTCATAGACCCTTTCAACATTAATTTAGTTAAAAAAAATTTTTTAAACAAAAATTGAATGCAGTAATTTCATCGGTCAATTGTTTATTTGAGTGTTTATTATACTCCATTACTGAAAAAAGTATCTATTTTTGATTTTTGAATTTTACTTGTGTTTTAAATAAAAGTTTGCAATAGCACCATCTACTGATTTGATCCAAAATACACATCACTTTTATGGACCCAGAATTCAATATTTCACTACAGATCACTATGAAATATTAATCATACAGAAGTTATTGTCTGTCATTTATTTAATTTTGCAAAACTAATAATAAATTAATGACATTTATCTAACACTTTTATAAAAACAAATCACTTGAAAAAAAAACCCTGAAGAGGCATCTCTTAATTCACTACCAATGTGCAGAATTCGCTTGCTTTTTTGCCCTAGCTCATGGTGATCGTGGATAGGTAGTAAGTAAATTTAAACAGGAGTACCAGAATAACACCCCTTATCTTTTTCAATGAAACATTCCGTAACGTCTCAACTGAAGAACGGGTTGAGATGGGTTGAAGGTTTAAAAAGATAGAAATTGCAAAATCTATATTTAAGGTTAATGCTTCATTCTGTCCCTCTTCATAACTGATTTACAAATATGCTTATTTTAAAATATGCCTGGGAAATGTCTTAAAAAATCAATGTGTTAAATGTCTTAAAATCAATGTGATGTCATTACTACACCACTAGGTGTCAGTGTGTTGCTGAAGAGCTTAATACATAAAACTTAATCCGTGCTACAATCTTTGTACTGCTACTGTATATTATATAATACTATGTTTATATAATTGTACAAATTACCCATCATATGTTGTTTTGAAGATTAGGAAAACTGTACAGTATGACCCAAAATTGTGAGACCTTTAGTATAAACTTTGCACGTTGTCATTAATGGATAAATATTTCTGTTTGTTTTCAGGCATGTCACGGTTGTGGGACTGGATCAAAGTGTGACTGCAGTGGAGTGAAAGGAGAAAAGGTGAGTGATGCTTGCTCATTGTAAGGAGTGTGGTAGCTGGAAACTTGTCCTTTTTTTTTGAGTTTTCGACTGGTTTTCGGGATACTCTTAATCTACAAATTCTAATAATTCAAAATTAAACAAATAAAAAAGTGAAGTGAATGTGACGAGTTGGCCAGATATGGAGTGACCCATACCTGAATCTGTGCTCTGCATTTAAACCATCCCAGTGTACACACACAGCAGTGAACAAACACACTGTGAACATACACGCAGAGAAGTGGGCAGCCATGGCTTGCAGCGCATGAAGAGCAGCCGGGAAACTGGTGTCTAGCTCTAGGGCACCACAGCTGTGATTGTTGAAGATGAGAGAGCAAGACCTTCAACTCTGTGGATCTGGGGATCACAAGTCGGTCTCCTTCTCCACCAGACCACAACGGCCTAATTTCTTCCATTTTTTGCATTGCTGTAACACAATAGCTATCACTCATTCCAGGTTCTGCATCCTTCCGAGTGGGCATTTCAAGGCCGCTTGTGTCACAACACGGTGCGAAGACGTCCCATTTTATCAAAAATCAAAGGGTCCTTTAAATGCGTCCTTCAAATGCGTCCTCCTTTTCCAAGATTTTTGAGAGTGCATCACTACCATCCTTTGTACACTCACATACACCAAGATGCTTTGCAAATCCCGTAACACTATGTTCAAGTGTTTATTACTCTACATAATATGGCCTCACCACACTGTTCCTCACCAAATTGCGAAGATCAGGAGTCATTCGATCTCAACGTCATCAAATCCGAATTAGCAGATATTGAGCTTCAGATCAGCCTCTTACAGGCCAAAAGATCCAAGCTCAAGGAACAATGTGTGGCAATCTCCGCTCATAAAAATTCTAATATTAATTCAGCGTCTGTGCACAGAAGGACAGATGCTGCTGCAGTAAGCTGCATGCCAGCACTGGACCATCACAGTCCCACTTTCTTGTTTTGTGATCAGAAGAGGAGAAGGCGAACCCGTCCTCGGGGGGCCTTCACTCCTCCCGCGCAACCAAGTTTTCAGATCCGCACCCAGAACCGGTTCACAGTTCTCAGCGAACCTGAGATGAACACTCTGGTGATTGGCAGTTCCATCGTCCGACACGTCCAAGTGACTGTCGGTACGAACAAAGCACGTACGCACTGCTTCCCCGGTGCTAGGGTTCTTGATTTAGCCGCACGTTTACCTGCAATCCTGAAGCCTGATGGCAACATCAAGGCTGTGGTCCTGCACGTCGGCTCTAATGATACGTCTCGTCGTCAGTCAGAGGTGCTAAAAGCGGATTACAGTAAACTGATCCGCACTGCTCGCCGCCTGTCACCCGCGACCCAAATTATCGTCTCTGGCCCTCTGCCAACGTATCGAAGGGGAACCGATAAATTCAGCAGACTTTTTGCGCTCAGAGAGTGGCTCACCACCTTCTGTCGAGAAGAGCAGTTATTGTTTGTTGACAACTGGAATCTCTTCTGGGAGCGCCCTAATCTCTTCCGTCCTGACGGCCTCCATCCAAGCAAGCTAGGCTCTAAACTTCTGTCAGATAACATCACTAGGGCCCTTATTAGCATCTGACTAAATAATGCCAAATATAACACCTTTGAACACTGCCCCAAAAACCAACCTAAAACCTGTCAAAACCTAACATTTGCTATCGAAACAGTGTCCATACCACGAAAACAGAAAATAACTATAAACAACAAATTACTTAACACCAATAATCTGATCAATATAAAATTAGACTACAAATTATACAACTCGCAAACGTACTCTGTAAAATTTGGTCTCCTAAACATTAGATCTCTTACACCAAAAGCTGTAATCATAAATGAATTAATCTCAGAACTGAACCTTGACATACTGTGCCTAACTGAAACATGGCTCACTCCAAACGATTATTTTGGATTGAATGAAGCGACACCCAAAAATTACCGTTACAATCATGAACCGCGCTCAACTGGTCGTGGTGGAGGTGTTGCCACAATATATAGAAATACCCTAAACACAACCAAAAAGACAGAACATAAATTTAAATCCTTCGAAGTACTTGTGCTCCATGTTACACCGGCAAAATCAAAACAAAGATGTGCATTCTCTGTAACATTAGCTGTTGTCTACAGGCCACCAAAACACAATTCTAGCTTTCTTCAAGAATTTGCTGATTTTGTCGCACATCTTTTGGTCGAAGCAGATAAAATACTTATTTTTGGAGACTTTAACATCCATATTGATGACAAAAAAGACTCGTTGGGCATTGCCTTTACAGACCTCCTAAATTCATGTGGGTTTAAGCAAAATGTGGTCGGCGCAACTCACCGTCTAAACCACACTCTAGATTTGGTTCTATCTCATGGCATTGACCTAAGTGACATTGTTATATCGCCTCAAAGTGAGGACATCTCAGACCACTATCTTGTATCTTGTGCTATGCAGACTATAAACATTAGTAGTAGCATTCAACGCTACCAACTAGGGAGAAATATAAACCAAAATACTAAAGAAGCATTTATAAGAAACCTACCAGATATTACTCAACTTTCTAGAGTACCTGCAGATGAAAATGAACTTGAAACGATCACCTACAGTTTGAATAATAATCTCGTTAACACCCTAGACACTGTAGCCCCGCTTAAATTAAAACAAGTCAGAGATAGACAGGCCACTCTGTGGTCCGATGATAATACAAAGGTGCTAAAAAGACAAACCAGAAACTATGAGCGTAAATGGAAAAAAACTAGATTGGAAGTATTCAAAATTGCCTGGAAAGAGAGCATGTCTAAATATAGACTAGCACTAAAAACTGCAAGAACAAACTACTATCACAAGTTAATAGAAACAAATCAAAATAACCCACGCCTCTTATTTGAAACAAAGGCTAATTTACTAAACAGTCAAACATCGACAGATTCAAATGCAGCTATAAAATTTAGCAGCAATGATTTTATGAATTATTTCTCAAATAAAATAACCTCTATCAGATGCAAAATTACTAAAACTCATATTCAATCAAAGCAGTTTAACTCAAACCCTATAACTTTGACTCACTCACTGCAGAATTTTTCAAATATTGACCTGAAAGAACTGCTAAAAATAATCACAGCGTCTAAATCATCAACATGCTCTCTAGATCCTGTACCAACAAAATTACTGAAAGAATTGCTACAAATAGCTCAAGAACCATTTCTAAATATTATAAACTCGTCTCTATCGCTAGGTTACGTTCCCAAACAGCTAAAACATGCAGTAATTAAACCACTAATCAAGAAAACGCACCTGGATCCTACTGAGTTATCCAACTATAGGCCAATCTCTAACCTTCCGTTCTTGTCAAAAATATTAGAGAAAGTTGTTATAGCACAGCTCAGCTCCTTCTTACAGAAGAACAACTGTTATGAAGAACTTCAATCTGGATTCAGAGCGCATCACAGCACAGAGACTGCGCTGGTTAAAATTTCAAATGATCTATTACTTGATTGGGATCAAGGAAATATCTCTCTTCTAGTTCTGCTAGATCTCAGTGCAGCCTTCGATACGATAGATCACAGGATTCTCCTCGAGAGACTAGAGAACGATGCAGGCATCCAGGGCCAGGCTCTAAGATGGTTTAACTCTTACCTCTCTGACCGGAGTCAGTTTGTTCATGTAAATGGAGACTCATCGGACACAATAGCAGTAGAGCATGGAGTTCCTCAAGGATCCGTTTTGGGACCCATCCTATTCTCAATATACATGCTGCCCCTTGGCAAAATTATTAGAAGACATGGTGTTAGTTTCCATTGCTATGCAGACGACACCCAGCTCTATATCTCAGCAAAACCTAACGACCCTTTAAAGCTAAATAAGATCTCAGAATGTGTCGCTGATATCAATGATTGGATGAATGAAAATTTTCTTATGCTAAATCCAGATAAAACAGAAATATTACTTATTGGCTCTAAAAAGCAATTACAGAATCTCTCTGCTTTAAATATGGAACTGGGGGGACACACTGTTCATTTTTCCACTACAGTTAAAAATCTTGGCGTTATTATAGATAGTGAACTGACGTTTAAGAACCATATCTCTTATGTTACTAAGACTGCTTTCTTTCACCTCAGGAATGTTGCTAAAGTGCGGAACATGCTGTCTATTGTAGATGCAGAAAAATTAGTGCATGCTTTCATGACCTCCAGAATGGATTATTGTAATGCTCTGTTAGCCGGCTGTTCAGCCGCAACGCTACAAAAATTACAGTTAGTCCAGAACGCAGCAGCTAGAGTTCTCACAAGAACAAAGAAATATGATCACATTACACCGGTTTTGTGCTCTCTTCATTGGCTTCCTGTACAATATCGCATTGACTACAAGATTCTGCTCCTTGCCTTTAAGGCACTGAATGGCCTGGCTCCGGCCTACCTGAGCAGTCTCCTATCACGATATATTCCAGCTCGCTCTCTCCGATCAAAAGAAGCAGGACTATTGATTGTACCAAAGGTTAGTAAATCCACAAGAGGTGGAAGAGCGTTCTCATATAGAGCCCCGAAGCTCTGGAATAAACTACCGGATGTTGTCCGCAGCTCAACTACGCTCACAGATTTCAAAACTAAATTAAAAACATATCTGTTTAAACTGGCATTCCAATAATTATCTCTTGGTATTTGTCTAAACAGATATGGTGCCTGAGCACCATATAAATACAAACTGTTTGAAAAAAACAATGTGGTTCAATGTTCCTCTCTAACCTATCCTCATTATTTATCTCTCCTCCTGCAGCTGATGCTGATCACTTGTTTGTTGTCTATGTTACAGTTTACTAACCGTTTTCTCCATTTCTTAGTTCCTGTTTTGTCTTTGTTTGTTTTGTTTGTTTTTTGTTTTTCAGGTCCTGTCCGGCAAACCGTTCATCGATGGATTTTTAGTTTGTATGTTCTTTATGCTGGGGAGGTGATTAGCACCTGCCTCAGTCAGCGGGAGTCCCCTTCTCAGAGGGAACTCCTGTCTGCTCTGCCTGATCCTCATGGGGACTTTGTGAAGCTGCTTTGAAAGCAATTGCTAAAGAAGCGCTATATAAAAACTGATTGATAATGATTGATAATGTTATTTTTGTTTTGCTTTGTTTTTTTCGACAGAAGCATACAAGATGTTAAATCATGTATTTTATTTATATTGTCTAAAATAAAACTTTGATTTATATTAAGTTAATCTTATATAAATTTAATTATGCATTCACTTCAAACACACAGTATTTACAGATGTGTTGTATTAAATAAGAGCTTTTAATTAAAAAGATTGAAATGCGTTATAATGACCAATGTCTATTTGACATTGATAGAGCATTAATATTGATTCATTCACAGCTCAGTATACCTTTATAATTATTAGAATAAAAATAAAGCAACATTTCTAATAATTTGAAAAAAGTGATGGAGTTAATCAGATACTTTGTTTTGTTTAAATCATGTACAGGGTTACTTGAATTTTGGGTAAATTTAAATTTTTAGATACTGTTATGTGGATTTGCGAATCTTTATATTTATTCCACTCTTTTTGTGTTGAATAGTGTTAATCTTCACTTTGAACATGCCAATATATCACTGAAGTCTTCATGGTTCAAATGAATGGATTGTAGCTGATGCCTTGTGGAAATACTAAAGGTCCAAAATGTTTAAAACAAAGGACCAATATGTATGATTTTTCGTTTAAACCTTACATTTTTAAATTAATGTTTACTATTATTCTTGCTTTTGTGGTTACTATGATTTCTGCAAAATTTCAGTAATAAATATCAAGAGATTGGAAAATTGTAAGTTCAAATCTTGCGTCAATCTGTTGCACCCTCGGCTTTCCTTCAATATGGGCAACATGACTTCAGTGTCCCTAAAAGCAAATTAACTGCTATAGAAGATTGACAAATACTGTGATAGTTTTTATCAGCCACATGTACCACAATGAATACATGACTGGACCAAAACCTGATTCCAGTCAAGGGCCTCAAATGTGTACATGTGTCCCATGTCTGGCCCAAACTCCATCCATCCATTATCTGGGCTTTCTTCCCTTTCGGGGTTGCCACAGCGAAATGAACCGCCAACTCTTCTGGCATATGTTTTATATGGCGGATGCCCCTCCAGCCACAACCCACTGCTGGGAAACATCCACACACACACTCCTCACCGTGCAGAGTAAGCTCATTATAGACACTTGTATCCGAGTAGCCCACCTGTAGTCCTCCTCCATGGCTTCTCTGAACTCCCCTCAGACCCAAGTTTTTGCTGCTTTACCTGCCGAAACCGCAGCATGCATGGACCTTCGATACTTATGGACCACCTTAGGATTCCCACAAGCTAACCGAGCTCAATAGGACTCCTTTTTCAGCCTGAGAGCATCCCTACTTTCAGTATACACCACCAGGTTCTGGGATTACCACCTCGACAGACACAAGACTCAAATCCTCGGACAGAATTGGAGGTGGAAAACAATGTCCATTCAAATCAATGTCATAGTGATCATGTAGTGATCAGTTGACAGCTCTACTCCCCTCTTCACCAGAGTGTTCGAGACATTGGGTCGGAGGTCAGATGATACCATAATTAAGTTAATAATTGACCTCCAGTTCAAGGAGTCCTGGTTCCATGTGCACTGATGGACGCCCTTATGTTCAAACATTTTGTGTTTGTTATAACTGTGTCTAGTACAGAAGCCCACACCACTCGGGTTCAGCTCGGGTAGGGCCTTCCTCCCAGTCACTCCCCTCCAGGTGTCACTCTCATTACCCATGTGGGCATTGAAGTCCCACAGGACAGTGATGGAGTCCCCAGTTGGTACACTTTCCAGTACCCCTTCCAGGGACCCCATAATATGGGTACTCAGCACTGCTGTTCGGACCATAGGCTGAAACAACAGTGAGAGACCGGTGTCTAACGCGGATGTATCTTTAATGTACATCAATGTGAATCTTCGGAGGACTATTCTAGACTTTAAGAGGAGCCCTATATTTTACCTTGTAAGCTAACAGAAGTAAATCTTTGGTACTTTAATAAAATATACATTGTATTACATTTATATTGTGCAATTTTTAAATAAATGTCAGCTTCAAATAACAGCTCCAAAATGCATTTTATTTAATTTGTAGATATGTAGATATGTTCTTTAATACATTGTTGTTTTTTTATTTAAAAAACTGCCATGGAGACTACTACTCAGAAACCCAAGGTTAAAGAACTCATTCTCTCCATCATCTATCAGACTACTAAATAAATAGCCAATGGCCATTGAATCTTATATACCCACAGAATATATAGACTAGACTCTTAACTCTCAGTTTCACACTGTTTATATTGAACTGAGTACACACTCATTGCACAATTATTATTATTATTTTTGTAATCGGCATCTGATTTGCGCTAATGTGTAAGCTGCTTTTTGTATTGCTTATACTCAGTCTGCTCAGGCAATTATTCTACAGTTTGCACACAAGCCTATTGCTAAGTACAATTATTACATATAATAATATATTCTTGCCACATATATGTTGTATGTATATTTAGTTTAATTTAAATTCAGATTGTGTATGTATATTTTAAAAATTCTGCATATTTTTGCACTTTAGCTGTAAATGTGACAAAGTCAGAATTTAATTTAAGGTATGTCAGGGCATCGTTTGCAATGATTATTCTGACAAATGAAAAAATACAGTGATGTGAATAACTGTATATTAAGCCTTTATTGAGTTATATTCTGATCTGTAATTGCAGGGCGAGCGAGGCTTTTCAGGTTTAAAGGGCCAGCCAGGGGTCCCAGGTTTTCCTGGACCTGAGGGACCGATGGGATCCCGTGGAGAGAAGGTCAGATCTCACTGCTGCACACCTCTTATATCACTTTTCTGTATATAGTGTAGTGTACTAATGTAAACAAACTTTCTTCACTTCGCAGGGAGATGATGGACCTCAAGGGCCCATAGGCCCCAAAGGAATACGAGTAAGGGACACTTTCACAGGATTCACAGTTAAAACACATGCAGAGATGACTGACTTTCTTTACTTTATTTGCAGGGCCCTTCAGGACTACCAGGCTTCCCAGGAACGCCGGGAATCCCTGTGAGTCATGAATCATGTAGACAAATTAGTATGAAGTGGTTTAATCTGAATTAGGTTGAGCATTGACAAGATTATGTCATATATAGATTTTAATTTACATTTAAGTTATGGCTCAGGAACCATGGTCACATTTTATAATATGGAAATAAGCAACGGGAACATCCCTGAATTGATGCTGGAAAATCTCAATCCACTTGCTTTTTTCTTGCTTGCTTTTTTGCGAAATCTGCTCCTCTCATTTTTTTTTACTTAACATGTTATTCACTTACAAACCACGCAACTTCCATTCTTGTTGTCAGCATCCAAATACAATGCTTGTGGCTATGGAAATTGGATGTTTTATCATTAAATATACTCATTTAATATATAGGTATATGTTGTTCTAGAATCCTCTGGAATGCCTTCCGCAGTCTTTTAACTATAGTTTTTTTTTTTGTTTGTTTTTTTAATTATTTGTTTGGATGGGAGGGGATTATTGGATCATATCTATAACAAATACATTTTTGATAGTGTACAAAATACATCTGTTTAATCAATAATCTAACATTGAAAATGTAGAAATTCCATTAACAATCTTACCATAAATATTGTATTGTGTTTTGGATAATAATATAATAATATTAAAATAATAAAATAATATTACGTTTGTGGATGACAAAGAGGATATTTTTTCAGATGTTGGTCAATGTAGAGTCATATAACCATCTAAAGTGTTCATATTCATATTTATAACAGTTCAGCAGTAAATGAAGAACTCAAAAGACCACCGTTATAATGCGTTATTAATATTATAAAAGTCTCATATGACTTTAATTTTAATGGTTTGCCACACTGTTATTGTGTTTATGAACCCTGTTTTTGTCTGGCAGGGTCTTCCAGGACAAGATGGTGCTCCAGGACCCAGAGGAATTCCCGGCTGTAATGGAACTAAAGTATGACACGCTGCAAACCACAGTTTGTACATTTAATAAATATTTCATTAAAATGCTGAAGAAAATGCATCTTGTTTTCAAGGGTGAAAGAGGATTCCCAGGAAGTGCTGGGCTTCCAGGTTTGGAAGGTCGTCCGGTAAGTGTTGCTCTGTGTCATATTTAAAGCACAACACCCCCCTGATTTAGCATATAAAAGGAGGGGGTTTCAACACTGCTCATTTACTGACATGTATCATTCACTGCCGAAGCAAACCATACAGTTTTAACATCAGGCTGGAACGAAACTATTCTTTTTCTTTCTTTAATTTTCGAGCCATGTCTAGTAACAACAATCTTACTTCACACATTAGAACAGAGATCATTGTCTGAATGTAGGCTCCCATATTGTGCATATTTCTGCAATTTTAATACATTTACAAATTCACTCACCGATTGGATAGCTCCCGGTTTTAGTTCACAGAAGCCTAGGGATGTCAGATTGATTAGAAACAATTGCGAGACTGCTGCAATTATGGATTAGGTTGACATTTCTTTTTAAACCAGGAACAAATTTGTTCAGGTTACTGTCTTCAGCAGATAGAGACCATATTATACGAGTTAATGTCTCCAAAAAAGTGATCTTTTATGATGCTTCAAGGTTTCAAGAACATTGTTTTCTGGCCTAAAATGACAACTCTTCAGTACTTTGAGTAATATGAATTTCCTCTTTCCACAGGGTCCACCAGGCTCTTTTGGACAAAAGGTAATGATGAAATTCCATAACACACATGCACATGTTGTTGACAGTATTCACTTGCAGGGGTGTATTAACAGTTTCTCTTTTTTTGCTCCAGGGGGAGCCTGGAGAAGTCATTGAAGTTAATCAAGTCTCACCAGAAGGGGATCCAGGTGGCATTGGTTTTACAGGCAGAAGGGTGAGGGATTTGGGTTTAGAATCCTGAATAATACTTATAATAATATAATAATACTCTGCATGTATGTGGTTTTAACTCCTGATTCTCCAGTTTTTTAGTTGCTTTATATCACTCCAAAAAAACAAGGTTTTTATCATGAATTAGAGATTACTGATCAGTTTATTTCAACATTTTCCTCATACTTTATAATTACCGTTAGTGGTATACAGTAGTTCTATTTCTAAAACATGAAATTATCCAGTAGGAATTTCTATCTCACTCATAATCCATATTAAGCCTTTGTTAAGCTGCTTTAAGCAATTGCTAAAAATTCCCTTTATAAAAACATTCGGATTGATTGATTGATTAGTGCCTAGAACCTGTCAGAAATTTACATATGCCATTAAAAAAATTCTAATTTATAAAAGCATCCATGCTCAGATCTCAAAGGATAAGTTGGTTTATAAATCAAATATCTCGGGGATGTGTACATTTGCAAGACATCCCTTTTTTCCATTCAATGATATTATAAAATTAAAGTAGCTCATGAATATTTATGCATCTATGAACGAGTCTAAAATTTGTTCTGTTTTAATGTATTTAATGGTGGAAGGTGTTGGGGAACTGACATTTAGTATGACATTGTTGGATTCCACTTACACAATTATTACATAATTAAGAGCAAATTAAACATTAACATCTTATTATTTTTATATCAATAATTTGTGCCCACAATCTACTATTCAGATTTTACTATTACAAGCTTTATAGTGTTGCCATCTGGTGGCTGGATGATATATACCCCTCACTGTAATGCTGTGCTATGTGTGAATTGAAATGAATTGCTCACTCAACACATAAAATGCTTAAAATTTAAAATTAAATTACATTTTAAAGTAATCTCTATTGTGATTTTAAAAGGTTGTGTAATTGTTTTGGGAGTCTCCAACAACAGGTTGACATGCA
The DNA here is from genome assembly GCA_900490495.1 of Danionella dracula. Taxonomy (NCBI): domain Eukaryota; kingdom Metazoa; phylum Chordata; class Actinopteri; order Cypriniformes; family Danionidae; genus Danionella; species Danionella dracula. Next base: position 3,201,779 of record UELW01000578.1, read on the forward strand.
TTCAAGAACAATAAAAACACTTTTGTCTTTTAATGTGCATTTAAGCTTAGCTTAAAGTTCATCAACTCCCTTTTGATTCGTTTATTGACTCTTTTGGTTTAAGCCAGTTCAATATTTACTAATAATTAACATTGATATTTAATCCAAGGCCTTTAGCATTGTTATTGTTAAATAAACAAATAAACAAACATTTTAGCATATCAAGTGTATTGTTTGAAAATTGTTCATGCTCTGACAGTTCGCCATGCCCCCATGGGTTCTCACTGGTCTTCATAATAACAAAATTAAATTGTTTGGGGTTTATTAGGGTTATTTGGGGATCAGAAAGAATTTTGTGGTTATACACTGATTCAATTGCTCAATCAAAATATGCTACATTAATTTAGCACTTTATTAGCTTCAAAGGAGCTTTACCAATTGGGGGCTTCAAAATGTTTTGATTGATGCTTCCTAACAATAGATTAACAAATGAACAAAATGCCTGTCACTCTTGTTGTGGATTCATACAAGATCCCTGCATGCTTTCAAAAGAAAAAGGGAATTCAAGTGATTTGGACATCTCTTGAAATTGTTAGGACTCATTGCTTAGAGTTTGAAGTCTGACAAAATTGACACTGTGTTTGGGATCTTTAGGGGACTCCTGGACTCCCAGGTCCTCAGGGCCCTATTGGTCCTCCTGGTCCTCGAGGCTTTGAAGTACGACACTTTCTCTGTGAATCGTTTCATTTGGATCTTATTTGAAATAAATAGTTATAAAAATTGTCAATGGAGCTAAATCTTTTTTGATATATTTTCAGGGTCGTCCAGGGCCTCCTGGTTCACCAGGTCTGAAGGTAAGTAATGCAGGAATTAAACAGTAGCTTTCCTGAGTTTTGTTTGACAGCTCTTTTTCTTGAAGGGAAACATGGGGTTGAACTTTCAAGGGCCCAAGGGAGAGAAGGTAAAGTGATTGTTGCAACAGTCTAGGACACTGAATGGCATTCATCAGACTACTGAACTTTTTGGGGGGTTGTGTTTGAAGGGTGATCGTGGATTGCAAGGACCTCCTGGGCCACCAGGACAAGTTGGCGAAGTTTCAGGTTTACCCGATACAGTTATTCAACAAGGAGAAAAGGTATCAGCATTTCAGATTAACCTTCACAGATTTACAGATGAAACATTTTTACTCAGTCCCTGATTCACTATTTAACAATGAAACAGCAAGCCATAAGATCTACCAAGAATATTTTAGTGAATGTTTGTCTGATTTTATCTTTTAATAGGGTGATCGGGGTTCACCTGGAGATCCTGGTTCTCAAGGACCCCCTGGACCTCCCGTATGTCTGCTTTTCTTTTACCTATTTTTTCTAATCAATCTTTCAAAAAATTTAAGTAAGCTACAAAGATGTTGAAAATATATTACAAGTAATATTGTTGGGTTTTTGTATTATATATTACATATTATAACATGTGTAGCATTCAAGCAATTATTATGTTGCACTTTAGTTTCTTTTCCACCAAAATAAATGTGTTTGCATGGTATCCTGTTATTACATCCATATTTGTTAGACTTTAATAAAGCCCAAATTCTAGACTGACCTTGTAAATTTGAACAGCAGGAAGAATACGGTGAATTAATATTAAATCATTAACATTAAAGATTATTTTCTGAACCCAAAACAAGCAGACAGCTAGGATCTATCAATGAAGTGTGTTATGTGAGGTTTTAATAGAGATAAAGATGTATATTTTCAAGTTTGATAACACACTTATGGAATATTTAAAAGACATCAATTAAATGTAAAAAAAGAAATGACAGAATAGTTGATTTAGAGCTAAAGTTCTTCAGCATCTAGAAACAATAAAGATCTTGTAACACGTAGCTACAGTTTCACTCAGACATGCTCCATACTATCCTGAGGTACTCGTACTCCAGAATCTTGAATATTGAGTCCATCTTTAGAATGTTCATTTTGCTGGTGCTGATCTGGGTTTGATGCTGCTTCTTTCTGACTAAGCAGTCAAAAGGAAACATGGGCCTTACATCTGAGGAGATAACAAGGGCGCTCAGAGTTCTCCGGAATACAAAAAACATGAGAGAAAGAGGTGTGGATTGCACCTGGGTTCATATCTTATGTCAACTTGCCCCTTCAAGCATGAAATGTCCAATGATGGTGAAGTCAACCCCCCAGAGTGGCATGCTGGGAAAATGAGGGAGAAAATGCTGGGAAAATAAGGCAGCTATGTGGCAAATAAGATCAACCAGCAAACCACATCAACTTTCCATATATCTGTCACGCCTTTGTCTATGCATAAAATTAAATAACTATCTGACTTGCTACTTGTCTATTTCATTGTCTTTGAAAAATTATTGTTTACTTGGTGACACTGTTTTACCCTCTGTCCCTCAATCATTCTGTCAACTCTGTGTTCTTATATTCTTTTTTTGTGTCAGGGTTCTGGAGGGGGTCAGAAAGGTGAGAAAGGAGAAGCCGGAGAGCCTGGAAAGAGGGTGGGTTGAAGGCAACTGGTGGTTAATTTTAATGTATGTTTCAGATCTGTGTGAAGACGTGAGTTTAAAATCTACATTTTCTTCAGGGAAAACCTGGCAAAGATGGAGATCCGGGCCTTCCCGGATATGAGGTAAACGGTTTATAATAGATGTTATAATGGACACATTTTGTACTATACAGTATGTGTATTGAATGTTCTCATGGTGTCTCTTGTCAGGGTGATAAGGGAGAACCAGGTTCTCCTGGCCTGCCTGGACAGGATGGTCTAAGAGTAAGCACTGAACAATGCTTGCATTACATTAGTTCACTCATCGTCTTACCAGTAATGGAAATCTGACTCACTTTCACCTACTTTTTAGTTGTCTTAAATGTAACACAACTGAAAGTTTTGTAAAGGCTGATGTTGTATATCTGGGACTGAAATACCTGTTTGACACTTAGGGGGAGAAAGGCAATCAAGGGCCTCCTGGACCTCCATCATACAGAGTAGGTTAAACTAGATTTAGCTGTTTTTGTTAACGTTTCTTCAAAGATTATTATTCTTGATTATTTACATTTTTGGGTAAAAATACACTCTTTCCTATCAAAGAGTGAACAGTTTCCTGGCTTTGGCGGAGTAGGCCCAAAAGGAGATCGGGGTGATCAAGGTGTTCCAGGAACGAAAGGAGACAGAGGACTCACTGGTATTGTACTTAAAACTACTTAGAATGTCTCAAATGTAATGTTTCTAGAAGTTGACATTTCTGGAATGTCAAAACTGTACATTTGTTGAAGATTTGTTCTTAACAGCCAATATGTTAATATGTATTAAGGCATGTTAATAGTATAAGCATTAAATGCAATGTCATCTTTGCAGGTGTTCAGGGTCCACCAGGTCCTCGTGGTCCAGCAGGTATGTGCAAGCTTCTGTTAATTAATTTTTTTATAATCCGTGATTACAGAATAGTTATTGTGATGAAGTGCCCTGTTAAATAGAAAAAATTTAATTTTACAGGAATTGGAGGAGCAGGACAGCCAGGTCCACCAGGATTACCAGGAGAACGAGGAGAAAAGGGAGATGAGGGTTTGCCTGGAGTCTCCCTTCCTGGTCCTCCAGGAAGGCCAGGATCAACCGGTCCTCAAGGACTTCAAGGACCCCCAGGTCCCCCAGGAGCTTTCAGCAATGATCTGGAATGTAGTCGGGGTCCTCCTGGTCCTCCAGGGCTTCAGGGGGAGAGGGGCTTTTCAGGAGATCTTGGACTGAAAGGTTTGCTGAACATTTTGGAAAACTGAATACTTTACTGGATACTTTTTTTTTCAATTACTTTTTGTACCGTGTCTTCATTAATGTTATTTTTTCCAGGTCAGAAAGGAGAGACCTGCTTGAATTGTTTTGCTAATGGTAACCCCATCCCAGGGCCTCCAGGTTTTCCAGGTCCTCCTGGAAATCCAGGTAAGACTTTGAGTTTAAAGACTAAAATCCATACTTGAAATTGTGTATCAAAATACTAATTTCATCAAATGAAGACTTTGTCCCAACAGGTTAAATGTAGTCTTTAAGGTAACCCTTTAAGGCCCAGTTTCTCCTCTGAAGAAATTTTGTCCTGGAGGTTTATGGCTGCTTCATTAATACCTTTTAAAGCATTTTAGACACTTTTTAGGTCTTTAGGATTTAAATGTTTTAAAAGGCTTTTAAAGCACCATCAAATTTCTCCATCTGCCATCAAGGGGAATTAAATAAAGACTTAAATACACATTACCGTCTCCTCATAGTCTCAGTCAGAAAGCTTGTGCTCATGATAGCACATGGTCAAGTTTTAAGTTTACGCATACATAGCACATAAGATTCCACACATTTAAAAATTAGCTTTACCACTGTGGGTACTCTATCAGCACAAGAACACCAATTTACATATGTCATCAAATGTTTGGAATCAGTTTTTTTTGCATGTTTGTTGTGTTTAGTGTGGATTTTAGAAAGATGGTCAGTGCCATAAACTAAAATGTTGTTCTATGTGTGTCAGGGGCACCTGGAGTGACTGGATCTAAAGGTGATAGAGGGTTTCCAGGAGGACCAGGGGTCATGGGTCCCCCTGTGAGTGCCTCATACTTTTTTTTATCAGTTGACACTGTTACAGAGTGGAACAAAGCTTAGAATTAATATAACTTTGTTTTTAGGGAATACCGGGACCTCAGGGTCCTCCTGGATTCACCGGAGAGAAAGGCGACCCTGGTGATTCTCTCTCTGTTTTGGGTGTGAAAGGAGATAAAGGAGATTCTGGATTTCCAGGGCCTACAGGTCTTCCGGGACTTGAAGGTAGACCTGGTCGTGATGGAGTCCCTGGTCCCCCTGGACTCAGAGGGCCACCTGTGAGTCTTTTAATATAAAGCCCCGATATCTCAGTTACAGGCAAACTCCAGGCTTTAAGAAATTGTTAAATAGGCTTATAATAGCAGGCTAAAGTAAAAAAAAAGTAAAAGTGACCAGTTGACGAATGACCCATACCTGGAATTTGTCTTCTACATTTAACCCATCCCAGTGTACACACACAGCAGTGAACAAACACACCGTGAACACACACCCGAAGCAGTGGGCAGCCATGGTTGCGGCCCCTGGGAGCTGAAAGGCACCACAGCTGTGGTTGTTGAAGATGGGAGAGCAAGTGCTTCAACTCGGTGGATCTGAGGATCAAACTGGCAACCTTCTGATCACAAGTTGATCTCCTTATCCACCAGACCAGTGGTGACTTTGCAGAAATTCCAAAATTGTATCTTACAGTTCTAGAAAGCGCATGAGCACTTTTCCACATGATAGCAGAGCACCTCCGTGTGTAGTGGGAGAGTTTGGTGAAATTTTGACAGTTTGTAACGGTGGTTTGCTTCAAGCGAGTACGTGTATGAGGGTATTGTTGCGAGAGCAAACAAGATCGTCTGTATTTTAACAGACAAAATGATCAATGCTCGCTCAAAATACATTTTTCTACCTGAGAAGAACATTTTATTCACAAAACGCAGCTCACGCGCATGCAAATGAACTTTTTGGGGTATCACTCAGAATAGTGACTTTTTGCACTCAGAATAGTGATGCTAGAATAACCCCATATTTTTCTACCTCAACACTCATTCACTCCGTGCCTCCATTGTGAACTCTGGCACCCCCCTAAGGGTGGTGATGACCAGTAACCTTTTCATTTTTTTAATCAGTTTTTAATTTTGTGCATCCTCAGTAGTAGTTTTCCTATTTATTCTTATCCTGTAATTTCCACTGATCTTAGTTTATCATGTAACTATATAAGAATTATGTTTTAAATAGGAAAATGGTCACTAATTTTTTTGTATTTATCTGGTGGTACCTGTTAGAACGTTAATTCAGGTTTAATTTGATTTGGTTCTCTATGCTACGCTATGGAAAACTTTAGATCAGAAGAGTGATTAATTGTCTTTAGTGATCAATTTGTTGTTTTTATAGGGTTTAGGTTTGAAAGGTGTGCAAGGTCCTACTGGGGATCCTGGATTGCCAGGACAACCTGGAGATAGAGGACTGTCTGGGTCACCAGGTTTTGGTCCACAGGGCCCTCCTGGTGAGAAAGGCATCCAGGGTGTGTCGGGTAGATCAGGGGCTCCTGGACCTCCAGGTAAGAAGAAGTTTTCTCTTAAATTAATTGATTTGATCATCTTAGCCCCTGTACACACTTACCCAGTTTTTTTTTTCTTACCCTGTTTACAAATAAAATAATGTCCATGTGAGCACGGGTAGAAAACAAACTGCTTCTACAGGAAACCGGGTAAAACGCTCTAAACTATAGCAGAGAATTTGTCTACCCAGTAGAGGGAAGCATACAGTTCCCCCATTGAGGTTAAATCAACCAATCAGATGGAGGCCAGAGAGACTTCAGACTTCAGCGCTTCCTTTTAATGGCTGAAAAATTAAGCTCACACAAATATAAGGATATCGCCAGTTTTTACCAACAACTCTAAAAACGTCCTCATTCATCTGAGGCTCAAATGGTTCTTTTTTCTAAACTGCTTTTTGTGCTAGTAAGAAGGGAACTCATATAACACACATTGTTGCGATTGGACATGTCTGTTCTGCAATGAAACACATTATGAATGTTGTATGCTTGTGTAGTGCTGTACGTCTCAGAAGATCTGCTTTAACACTGAGAGCTGGAGTGCAAATCCTCGCTCTGTTTTCATTAACCGTATGGCTCACTGAGAAAATGCTGCTGTTTCAGATAAAGAGCTCATATAACTTCTTCAAACTCCACCTGAACTAGAATTTATAAGAAAAAAAAGTGCGGTTATAAAATAAACATGTACGTATTGACAGGGCCTTAAAATGTGTCTCCTGTAAGGTTTTTAGATTATTCTGGGCTATTCTATTTATTTTCTATTCTATTTACATGTTACTTTTTCCCATGCTCTTGTTGCTTGTGCAAGTCACCTTAAGCTAGATGATTAACAGACTTAGCTTTCCAAGACAAAATATCATAGTCTAGTCTATTAATGGGGTCATGAACTGCACTCTTCCATGTAATGATGTCCAATTATTTGTATGTTGCTATTTTTAACCAAAAAAACAACTTTTTTTTTTAATGGAAAGGTTTGTGATGGCGTGTAAGTTGATCTCCTGTCAAATTTGGCCATTGCTGTCCAATTGGCCAACAGAACAGACAATTTATTTCTGTATATTATCGTTGGTCAGAGCGAATGTAAAAGAAACAGAGGAAAAACCAAAAGGTTTTTGTGAATATTTAACTATGTTGTTAATAAAATAAACTTCATGGTCTGTATCAAGTAGAGGAGCAAGTCACAGGGATTCTCATCATCAACATTTAACATTTGAAACAACATTGGTGAAGACTATAAGATGGAAAATGACTTCTTGACACTTTTTAGAGTTGAATAGTTGGTAAATAAGCTGTGTAAAAATTATAAATTTATCCCTGGAAATTATAATAGACTGTTATTTACAATTAAAACACATTGTATTCCATTCTGCCTTCATGTCTGGAGTCTTGTCATAAACTGGCACTAGACATTGATGATCCTGATGAAAGACACTTATGCATATTTATAGTCACAAAAGTGTCAGCCATTAGCCATTAGCGGTTGATAAACAAGCATGGTGAATGACGTGGTGGTTTTCTGGTCTTTTCATTACTGGCTCTACTACAAGCTCAAATTTTTGTAATGAGTTAAGTCTTATTGTTCTGTTCACGATCTTTAAATAATCCAAATCTTTTTTGAATTGTATCAAAATTGGTAATATGATCATTTTGGCAAACTTTTTGCCAAAATAAATTGTTATCTTTCTGTTAAACTTTTGATTTCAAAACCTGTGTTTTCAGTGTTAATAACATGAAAAATTGTGTTGTCAGGTCAAAAAGGTGAGCCTGGCTTAGTTGTACCAGAAACTGGTGAACGTGGACCACCTGGACAAGATGGAGATCCTGGTTTGGGAGGAAGTCCAGGTAAAGGAACAACCATCTCACAAATTTCAGGAAGTGTTGGGTGTCTGGTTGAAAGGATGGACAATCCTTTCCAAAAAATGTTTTTTGTTTAGGTGATTCAGGTCCTCCTGGACAGCCTGGCTTCCCAGGCCAACCTGGACAAAAAGGGGAGCCCGGTCTCCCAGGGATAGGCTTGCCAGGCCCACCTGGTACTAAAGGTATATATTTATTCATAACAATATTAAGTATATATATATATATATATATATATATATATATATATATATATAAATATATAGAGAGAGAGAGGAGAGAGAGAGAGAGAGAGAGAGAGAGAGAGAGAAAAAACTAGAAGGACATATTTTCATGTATACAATTCCACACATGTTAATTCATAGATTTGATGTCTTCAGTGTCAATCTACCATTTTCCATTTTCATAGTCATGAAAATAAGGAAAAACTTTTGAATGAGAATGTGTGTCCTAACATTTAGTCTGTACTGTATATATACTTACATATACTTGTATATATTTGTGTGTATACTTTTCCTATTAAAATTTAAATATGTGCCATGTTTATTAAACAATAACTTATTTATAACAAGAAGAGGTTTAGTCATATAACAGAGTTGCCCATCTTTCAAAGGATTCCCGGGCATTGCTGGTTCTCCTGGTGGACCTGGCATTCCTGGACGTCCAGGTTTAGATGGACTGCCTGGTCAGCCTGGATCACCCGGACCCAAAGTATGACTCTCATGATTCACTATTCAGCTCATAACTTGACATGTCAAACAAGAAGCCTATAGTGTACATAGTGATTACTTTTAGAAAACAATATAAAATGTAACAATGTTTGAACAATTTACTTCTTAAAGTTTAAAAGCTTTTGTTTCTCAAAGGGAGATCCTGGTTTCGGTCTACCTGGCCCTCCAGGTCCCACTGGATTACCAGGAACTAAAGGTTTTCCTGGTACTAAAGGTGATCCAGGTTTTCCAGGAACCCCTGGTGGACCCGGTCGTCCAGGTCTTGATGGTGCTCCTGGAATAAAAGGTCGAGAAGCACATTATGTTCAAACACGCCTGTAAACAAAAATGCCTTTTGATGCTCTAAAACAATTATGGAAAATGCTAACATTTTCTTTTTTATAAAGGTGATGCTGGTTTTCCTGGTGGTCCAGGTCCTCGTGGTCCCCCAGGGTCCCCAGCATTTGGCATTCAGGGCCCGCCTGGTCCTCCTGGAGCTCCTGGATCTGTGGGCTCCCCAGGTATGACTGCATAAATCTTATATTTGGTTGTCTGGCATCTTGTGGCAACCACTTTTTCACGATGACTGCTAGCAATTGAGATCTTTCATTCAATGGGTATTCGCGAAAAGAGTGACTAGATCATAGTCATGATCATGAAACAAAATCCACTAAAACTAAAACCAGCAATTTAACTGTGTGTCTGCGACATCACATCACATCACCAATGCTCTCAGCTTGTTTAAGTAATGGTGGAGATTCAACTTTGGCAATGCCAGCTTTATCCATATGGACGGTTCACTTATACTTATGATAAAAATGGAAAAAGGAGGAAAGTTGGCAGAGTCGAAATGATGGATGACGAAGAACATCATCCTTAGTGCTGTTCTTCTGCAGACACTAAGTCCCCCCCCTTAAATGATTTTTTTGAGTCGCAATTTAACACTCACAATTAACTAATTAAAAAAATGGCCCTTGCCATTGTTAGGAAGATAAAGTTAAAAAAAGCTTTGAGTCAGGCTGTAAAGATGTATTCTGACTGTAAATTTGTTCAAATTTAACCTGGGTGTCGATTGGAATCTGTTCCCTTATGTTTCCAGGCTCAAGGTTAGTCAAATTACAATCAAATAAGTGTTGAGTGGTGCTATCTTCTATTCGTAAATAGAATATATTAATTTAATGACTACTAAACTATAGAAAAAACTGTAAAATGTGCAAGATGTAAAACAGGCAGATTATCTTCATTGGTTTGCATCATGAATACCTCTATGCATTCAATACCTTACCTAGTTATTGCTTGGTGAAAAAGGTTACCCTAAACATAAAACGTTTGTGAAAGAGGGGATATTTTACGGCCATTTTAAAAGTATGCAAATGTATGTAAAAGTATGTAAATGTTTATAAATAAATTAGGTCTGTTGTGACAAACACGTCTGTGCTTTGTGAATGTACTCTACTGGGGGGAAATTATTCTGACGATTACTGGTGCAAAAAATCACAAAATTCAAGGTCAGATTTTTACAACTCCTTTAATTTTAACAGCTACTCATTGAAGTCATTCCCTGATTTGCTCAACTTGAAAGGATTGATTCTTAATAATATTTAATATGAATAATATTTATCTTGTACTGTCATTTTTTACTCAAAACATTGGTTTGTGGAATGCAATGCTGGACTGGAGACTGCGAGATATTTGTGTTGGACACGATTCTTTGCCTCCGCATTGTGATGTAAAACTGTATAAGGCACAGCCAACCATTGATTGTCCCTTACATGGTAACCTCTTCTTTTCTTTTGAAGCTGTTTAGTCTGTACAAAAAAGCAGACCCGAGTATAAATGACATTTTACAGTTGGTCAGTTTATTCCTAAGCTAAGAGTGTTTATTTCCTAATGGCACCCTAGGTGAGTGTCATGTCTGCTTTAAGCTAAACAGAGCTGTGGTCTTGTCACCATCAGGGATCCCTGGAGCAAATGGAGAGAAAGGAGACCGTGGCCCTTCAGGCCAGAGTTTTCCAGGTTTGCAGGGTGACAGAGGAAATCCTGGAATTCCTGGGCCTCCTGGTCCAGTTGGTCCTCCTGGAGGTCCAGGTCAACCTGGTCAAGATGGTCAACCAGGACTCACAGGTATGTTAGGACCTCAATCACTAAATCTAGCACACAATTAGTTGAGTGACAACAATTTATGTCCCAATTTATTTATTCTGGCCTTTCTCTACTTTTCATTATTTTAGGACCTAAGGGAGAAATGGGTGATATGGGTTCTCCTGGTCCAAAGGGGAACCCTGGCAACCCTGGCGGTCCAGGGTTTCCGGGATCAAAAGGTCTAAAATAAAAATTTGCATTTCCATTACCATTTCACAAATTTCCCAAAACGTGGAAGTTTATGCGTGTGTGTCTGTGCAGGTGACGACGGTGTCCCAGGGCGACCAGGAAGTCAAGGTTTTCCAGGAACTAAGGGAGACAAGGGTGAAAGTGGCATCCCTGGCCCACCTGGCTTTAGTTCACAAACAGGTATCCTAAAAGGACAGAAAGGAGAAGCAGGAGTTCCAGGTGAGTCCATACTCAAATAATCATGATCTTATTGTGACAACAAGAGACTAGCTGTGTACTTCCTTTTAAGATGGGCACATTTTGATTGTATTCTATTCCCAATTATGCATGATGCCTACTTTGAACTTTTTTGTCATAAATGCTTTCTTTAGGTTTTAGTGGACCCCCAGGACCAAAGGGTATTTCTGGTATCCCTGGAGATTCTGGTATCCCTGGACAAGATGGACGACCTGGACTTCCTGGACCCCCTGGTAAAGAAGAAGTGTACATTTACATTTGAGCTACTTTATATGAAACATATTAATTTAAAAGTGCAGTCTCCTCCGTTATACACAACTAGGCATGCAGGAATGTGGTGTGATAGAGTATCAACCAGAATATTCCAGTAAAAACAATTGTTATTTACAATAGCATATTTACAGAGTACAATTGGAGCCTGAATATACCAATCTTACTCAGCAATTTCAAACACCAAACCTAGCTACAAACTAACAAACACACAAGCAAAAATAAATATTTCAAGACCGATGATTGGTTCCATTTGCTCATATATTTAGGCCCCAAAGGTGATTCTGGCATCCAAGGAATTTCAGGTTCTCCAGGCGCCCCGGGGTTGAAGGGGTCTATGGGAGAGATGGGATTTCCAGGTCAGCTCTTCTTTCTCAAAGGTGTCTATGTCAAAATTATTTAGCAATATCAAAACAAACTGCATTTGTCTTTCCTGATGCAGGAGCTGCTGGAGTTAAAGGAAACCCTGGTCTGTCTGGTCAGCCAGGTCAGCCTGGTTCACCAGGAGGACCAGGATTCCCAGGACCCAAAGGTGAGCCTGGCTTACCAGGATTCGGACAGCCAGGAAATCCTGGGCCAAAGGTAAAACAATGATCTTTAATTAAAGTACTTTCAGCACAATAGATGCAATGTTTATTTAATATTCTTACAGGGTGAACCAGGCACTCCAGGCTTTTCTGGATCCCCTGGTTTGAAAGGCCAGCCTGGCTTTGCTGGACCACCAGGTTTAACAGGAAGCCCTGGACAAAAGGGTGATCAGGGACTTCCAGGGTTACAAGGTGCTCCTGGCAGTCCTGGTCCAAAAGGTTTGGATGGTTCTCCAGGGCCTGCTGGTCTGAATGGGGCACCTGGTAGGCCAGGAGATCCTGGAAGATCTGGTTTAGGTGGTATTCCAGGGGATAAAGGACTTGCTGGACGTGATGGTATTCCAGGACCCGCAGGACAGAAGGGAGAACCAGGTCAGTCTGATTTAAATTTAGCAGATATTACTTAGACTGGCAGAAAATTTGTAACCTGTTTTTTTTTCCTGTTTCCCAAGGTGCCCCAGGCCTTGGTGGTCCAGGCCCATCCGGTGCAGCTGGTATTAAAGGTAAATTACTATTTGCATCAGTGATTTTTTTCCTCAGTTACTTAAAACCATAATTAGAGTACATTTATAAAGATTCCATTATTTTTTTTATGACAGGAGCTAAAGGAGACCCAGGTTATCCAGGTCCACCTGGTGGTTCTGGATATCCAGGTCCAAAGGGTGAGCCAGGATTCTCTGGCCCACCTGGTCAAATTGGTCCAGTAGGACCCCCTGGGCCTCCAGGGTCACCTGGACTAGGACCTAAAGGTCTCCAAGGGCCCCCTGGCCCACCTGGAAGATCTGGTGAGTGAACATCTTATGGTTTTAACCAATGTCGCCCTCTGGAGGTCACCTTGTCTATAGTTATGTTGTTGAAACAAACAAACAAAAAATGAAAACATTCAGAACTCGAAATAAACGTATGGTGGCCAGAACGTTCCGACACGGGTTCCAAAAATAGTCAATGGAAAAGTTCACAGAACATAATTTTATAGTTACAAAAACTTACTGTTACTTAATGTTTCAGTAACATTAGTTTATGGTTGGAAAATAAAAATAGGCAGTAAGGAATGTTTTGGGAACTTTCGGGTCTCAAAACAATAAAAAAAGAGACCCAAAACGTTGGAGGACTGTTTATGTTTGCTGAGTATTCATGCATGAATTCATGTTTTTCTTGAATTCATGTTCACCTATACACATTTAGTTTTATTCAATTATAGTCTAAGCAAGCAGCTAATGAATTCTGAAGCATACATGAACAGTCTTGAAAACTATTCGGTTAAAGAAAGGTCATCGTTAGGCCCACCACTTCCACCAAATACAATACAAACAGTACAGACACAAGGTTTAGAGATTGCTATAAACACTTTCATGCCAAATTGTGTTTTTGCAATGTACACATTTACAATGTAGCCAAAAGACATATCATAAGGTAACCAGAGGGTGCGCTGGCATTGCTTTTACTGAACTGATTTGCATGGATATTGTGCACCCCCTTATGATTGTGCCGTATCATTTTCACTGTGCACTCACTGAACTCACTCAGGACACTTTCACTGATAGCTGTTGTTTTTGGTTTATGTTGTTGTGTAGATGTAGAGAGACTGGGTTTGCATGTGGAGATGATGCAGTCAGTGTTCACAGCTATCTAGTCACTGCCTCACACACAGTGTCTGGTTCACCTGTCAGTGTTTAGCTGTTCACATGTGGTCTCTGTGGTTAGTTTAGTTTAGTTGACATGAGGTTTGTATGGTTCTGTTGCATGAGAAATCTGTGTGGTTGAAAATGAAAAGCCTTTTCAGTATTTTCAGTATTATCTAAAATGGGCTCCAAAATTCTGGAGCGTTATGCATAGACTTTACTACGGTACATTAAAATTAGATTTGAGGGATCGATTTTAAGGTATGCTACAAATCCTCGGATATCAAGTTGTGTAAAGGAGACCATTTTAGGTAGTGTCTGTTAGGCTTATTTGTACCCAGGTGAATTCTGGGTATTACATGCATATCTTTCTTGTGACATGGTTCTGCTCCTCCTGATGACTTGGGATCATTACAGGCCCGGCAGGTCAGCTTTTTCATGCTTTGCAGATTGCCTTTTTGTGAAATGCATTGATGATGACTCTAATATTTTGCTGGAATAACACAACATTGTTAGTGGTTTTAAAGCAGTATTAACCTAAGTTTTAGTCTTTGTCTTTTTTCATGAAAAGTATTATTAGTTTTAGTCACATCTTCATATTTATTATATTGAAAATATGTATAATTGTACAAGTTTTAGTCATGATTTAGTTAACCTTTTTAGTCACCAAAAAATACAACTTTTTAGTATTTTTTTCATGTAAAATGATTAAAATGTCTAATGAGTTATTTATGTATGTATTTATTTATTTATAATTATATAATGTTTCAATAATTTATTTCTTGAACGATACATATGTGAACTAAGAATTATGCAGAATACAGTAGATAAAACATTAAACTGAATGGAATTTATCTTCCTTACTTTAAAAAAGCCATAAAAAAGCATTCTTAATTTGGCAATTGTGGCTTTATTTTTACTTAAAATGCATAAACATATGTGTGCCCAAAAAATTAGTACTTACATATTTAAAAGCATGAAGAAAATATGACAGAAAATGAAATTGAAAAAAATAATAAATCAAGAAAAATCTCACGCATGTTGCTGGAGAGTTTGGACAGCAGATGCCTTATTTCCATTTTTTTTTGACAAGCATAAGACAATAAGCTTGTCAATAATATGGCAATAACATGTGGCAGTGAATAGTTTATTTGTTGAATTACTGATTATAAAATAGCTGAAATGTCATGCATTTTGAACATGTAATCGTCACCCCAATAACATTTTCACTCACTCTCGTCATCGAAAACTCGCACGCGCCTCGTCAAGTTTACATTATAACACACATGTTTAGCTTGTCAGCGTTTTATTATAGTCACAAGAAAATTGTGCGTTAACAAAATTATTTTGTCATCATTGTTGATGAAAACAACACTGTTTATACAGATAAAATTAAATATATTTTCTCCTTGATCCATGGAGCTATCTTTGAAGTCTAAGCAAACTGAAAAGTGATGGATTTAAAGGGGTAACATCACATCTTTTTAGGCATTGTATGCACGGTCAGCTCTGAATGTGGGTGATTCTGTTAACTTTGCAAACTTTGATAAGCTGGTTCGGTTGAATCAGCCTATTGGAACCTGAAGCATAATGCTTGTCTCAGAGCCTGTGCTAAAGTAGACTAATATTCCAGAATGAAAAGCTTCACACATGTTTGTTAAACCACACAGCAAATGTTGAAAATAAATATGTTTTTCCCAGTAGGGAGTGTTTTCTCCATGTTAACTCTAAGTTCCTGTCAACACGAACTCTGCTACGAGTCCAAACTTAAGCAGAGCAGTGCTTCAGTGTAACCTGGTATTTTTTTACATTCCGGCAAATGTTAGCGGAGTTTGCCATTGATCCGGGCAGGAACTTTCTTTGAAAAGCCTCAAGTTTTATCCTGAGAATTCTCTGGATAGAGTAAAATATATATTCAAATTGAGTCAAAATATCTAAACAAACAGCCAAATTTTCACTGAAATCTTTGGAATAAAGATGTGTATTTAAATATACAAAAGGTTTTTGTTGTTTATTTCTCAATGTAACAAAAACAAATATTATCTTACTATGTTTTAGTTAAAATCTACAGATATATAGAGAAGACAAAAATGAATCCACAACAGAGTACATTCAACTCTAGGAGGACACTTAACATATTTAATAACATATTTAATCACAGAACAAACTGCGACAATATAGAGGTCAAATTTGCTGGCATGCTCATTTTTGCTCGCTTGACACAGATGCAAAAAGCTCCACTTTTGGACAAGAACTTGATAGAACAAGTTTTTAAGACCCATGGGAGAATTTTTGTTTATCAAGATGTTGTTATTATCTTTACGTGAGCTGCTTTCCCCAGGCATTGAAGGGACGAACATTCAACAAGTCAAAACCAAAACTAATTTGGAAGCTTCTGATTGACAGATATATCTGCAGGGTTAAGAGTCATTAATCATCTAATGGATTGGTATACTCGCTTCTCTGGACATCAAAAGTCCAATGTGGATTGGCTTCATGTGGACTGCAAAAAACTCAGTTTTTAAAATGACCTGAGTGTGGACATTGCCTAAAATTTCCTTGATTTATAAATATTTTCCGTGCAACATCCGTTTAATATGTCCTGCCACCAAATGTCTATTTCTTATGGAACGCATCCAATCTACCCTTCATTTTTGTGGAAGGAGTAGTATGAAATTGTTTTGTAGAACAAATTCTCAGTGCTGAGTCTTCCAATGTGTCAAACCCACTAAACTGGGACAGTAACTTTACATCCCTCTCCGTTTGACCAGTTGTGATTTAAGTCTGTTTATTTGTATGCAAATTTACGTTTTATTCATAATTATTTTTAAAACAAAGCTTGCACTTACAGAATGAAAGGTGATATGAAACAAAAATACTTTTGATTATGTATTCTTGTAGAAATACATGTACAAAGACACTAGATTAAACACATGTTAAAATGAGAGAAAGTGTTGAACACATCATGTTGTTTCTTGTTGCTGCACCTTTCACTGAAACATTTGCTTTCTTTTCTGTTCTTCTTGAACTGGACTTTGGGAATCCATTGACCTTTGACCCCCACTGTAGGTCCTGCAGGTTAGATGATGGTTTGATTCTCTCCTGTGTCTTTTTCCACACTTCCAGATATTATTACAGCACGGAAATGTTTCTATGTGAACTCTAGTCAAGGAGTAGAGTTTTCTTATAACATCCACTTAAGACACATCAATACAGCAGAGGATGTCAGAATTACAGTGTAAGTGCATGCACTCTGTTAATGTTTGTACAGAATCTGACCTCTGTTTGTATCAATATACAGGTCCTCCTGGCCCCGAGGGTCCTCGGGGACCCCCAGGTGGTGGAGGAGTGAAGGGTGAGAGGGGCTTACCTGGATCCCCCGGAACCCCCGGTGCACCGGGACTGAAAGGAGACTATGGCCCTCCTGGTTTCCCAGTAAGTGCTGATTAAACAAGTTTCTGCATTTAAATATTTAGTCATAATTATTCTGGTAATATGTATATTATAATGTTGATTAATGCATTTTCTGTTGACTGGCATTTACAAAAATGTATTGTAATACTTGTAAACATTGACTTTTTAATTTGTGTATTCACAAGGGTACTCCTGGAGGTCCAGGACAAAATGGACTGAAAGGAGAGCCTGGACCTCAGGGTGTTCAAGGATTTCCAGGTGAGTTTTTATTTGTCAGATTATTTCAATAAAAAGAAACATTTAGAGCAAAATGTATTACTGAAAAATGTGTATCAAGCGCAATTATCAAGCGTGCTAGCATATATTCAAAACATTTGGATAGCCCTAAACATTTGAGAGTGTTTAATATGAGTACAAAAAGAGGAAATCGTAGTTTTAAAATCATTCATGAGTTTCGTGACGAACTGAAAGAAGAGACTAAAGTTGACTTTTACTTTTTGACTTTGACTTTTTGACTTTAAA
Source organism: Danionella dracula (assembly GCA_900490495.1). Taxonomy (NCBI): domain Eukaryota; kingdom Metazoa; phylum Chordata; class Actinopteri; order Cypriniformes; family Danionidae; genus Danionella; species Danionella dracula. The sequence goes on from UELW01000578.1 coordinate 3,219,429, forward strand.
GTTGGCTGCCGGAGTTTGGTTGTTCTCTAATCCATAAATTGTGTTCTCAATGTAGGACCTAAAGGTCAGGGTGGCCAACCTGGAGTTTCTGGGCTGCCAGGAGATCGTGGTGAGATTGGAAACCCAGGTCAGTAGCTTTAAAAATTATATTCTATTCAATCATTCCATATCTACTAATTTCATTAAACTTCCTGTTCCCTTTTGATACCAGGCCCTCCTGGTGACCCGGGAACTGCTGCATCTCCTATTGTTTTAAAGGGGGAGCGGGGGCCACCAGGAGTACCTGGTATCCCAGGTAACAGAGGACCGGCAGGGTCCACTGGACTACAGGGTCTTCCAGGTTAGCCCTCACACCTTTCACCTAATGGAGTCACGAAGTAGTGCAACACTCAGCCTAATTCTCTTTGTCATTCTGTTGATCATTTAATCTTTTAGGTTCACCTGGCAACCCTGGAGACTCCGGACCAATGGGACCTCCAGGCTTTAATGGCTCACCCGGCAGGAAGGGAGACACAGGACCATCTGGACAGCCAGGTACGGCGAACTTCCAAAACCAACGTTTTCTATTGGAAAATCTTGGATGTCATTCAAAACCGTCTCTTAGGTTCTCTAGGGTCATAAAAATGATCAAAAATCAAGAATTTACTTCATAGTCATTGTGTGCTATATTCCAGGTCTGCGAGGTTATCCTGGTCCTCCAGGTCCTGATGGAATCCCAGGGCCTCCAGGCATCTCAGGAGCACTGTCTGGAGCTCACGGATTCCTGATCACCCGTCACAGTCAGACCACTGAAGTGCCTTCGTGTCCTGATGGCACAAACCCTATCTATGAGGGCTTTTCCTTGCTTTATGTGCAGGGCAACGAGAGAGCCCATGGCCAGGATCTTGGTGAGGACAACCAAAACACACACACACACAGAGCAACACAGCTGAACAGCTCAAAGACCATAAGAATGGTTCCTTACTGTCCGTAATGGCATCAAAGCGTTTTATAAGGAATGGTGTCTTTTATTAAAACAACAAAAAATGACAAATTATTAACCACATTTAAATTTATATTGCTCTTTAAAAATTGTTGGTACTAAGGAACTAATAAAGTAAAAGAATGGGATGCATGCACTGTTTAAAAGTGATACCCAACACTGCACAGTTAGTTCAAAAACTGTGAGAAGTGAGTCTGAAAGTGCCTTGAAATTGAAAGTTGCCTCCAAACATGATCAAATTTAAAAAAAATAAGAATCGCAAGCTTCTAGCATCAAGTCAGCCTGTTGTAGCTGCCGTTCGAAATTGTGAAATGTAAATACTTTGTTAGACTAGTTGAGGTTGCTACGTTTAAGAAATTCAATCCAAGTAAGTTAAATTGGATCTGATATATCAAGTGAAATGAAAGCATTGTATTTAATTCAAACACTGAAATCATTGAAAGATGTAGTTCTGTCTGAGTATTCACAATCGAAAAGTTAAGTTAGAGCCCTGAAATATCATTTACATTTTGTGTTTTGGCTGATGTTTAGCATCCCACCTTTAGTCGAACAGCTCTTTTCCTGTGTATAGACATAGTTTAGAAATCTTAGAGCTGCAAACCTTAGGTCTGGAAATGAGGGGAGTGATTCACTTTCATGAGGATGATGGCTGGCTACACCCATTTTTAGCCTCTTTTACCGTTCATATGAAACAAGGCATGCTACGTTCATGTTATATACTGTTAATGAAATAAACACACAAAAACACATATATCTTAACATACACATATGTACAAAACACTTTAAAGGGTTCACTTCGAAACACACGGGGGATGATGACATGTCAGCAACATCACACAAAGCCTTTTCTGAGAGGTTCTTTTTGTGTTTTGATCCAAGCTCGAAACACAAAATTGGTTTACAAACACATATCAAACGCAGATGACGGATGCTGTGGAGTGCTGAAAAGTGTGTTTTGTAAAATATTGGGACCACACAACAAAAATTGAAAGTTACTTTTGGAAGCTCGAAAAAAACTGCATAGTGTTGCTTTGAATTCATGTCTTACTAGGTGTTAAAGACAAGATTTTGCTGAGACTGAGTCTTCTGCGATGCCACTAAATAATATAATGAAACTATTGAATGAAATAATAGTGAATGCAGATTCTAATTTTTACTTGTTAAGTCTTAAATCTCAAGCTGGATCTTTACTTAAAAGTCTTAAATCTTCCAACTGTACAGGTACTCTGTTCAAGCTGTGTTTGAAGGATTTGTTATGTGAAGCATTTGGGCATTTCAGGTCTACAAAGTTGATACAACATGGACTGGATTCATGATACTTTTTACCTAATACTGTTCCTCTCTTTATCGCTAATTATCTGTTAGGTACGGCTGGCAGTTGTCTTCGTCGTTTCAGCACAATGCCATTCATGTTCTGCAACATCAACAATGTGTGCAATTTTGCTTCTCGGAATGACTACTCGTACTGGCTGTCCACACCGCAGCCCATGCCCATGAGCATGGCTCCTATCACTGGAGAGAGCATCAAACCCTTCATCAGCCGGTGAGTGACCGACGAGAGCACTGTGAGAAGCCTTCGGATCGATTCCTTAGCCTCAGCCTCGTCTGTGTTTTGTCTCCAGGTGTTCTGTGTGTGAAGCCCCAGCCATGGTGATAGCAGTGCACAGTCAGACCATTCAGTTGCCCTCCTGCCCAGAGAACTGGGACACGCTCTGGATTGGTTACTCATTCATGATGGTAAGCAAGGGTGGGAAGACGTCAATTTTCAAAATAAATATTCAAGTAAAAAAGGTACTCGTTAAGCTTTACTTTACAAAAAATTTTAGCATAACTATTTTTTTTTTTATCTCTGAGGTGGGGTGAAGTGTTCTTGTGTTTCTCAAGTACTAGACTGGCCACTTTATTAGGTACACCTATATATAGTTGGTCATCGGCTAAAGAAAGAAAACTGGAGATTTAATTTGAACTGAAAATGTAATGCTTTTTGGTTTCAGATTCTCAAAAAACATCAATTAGGGTTTTCACACACAATTAATTGTAGAGATCAGTCAGTTAAAAAGGTTGTTTGGTGAAAAAAATCTTGCTGATATTACGTTACATTAAAGATATGCATCTAGTAAACACTTTTATACAATGCAGCTTACATTAGAAGGAAAGTCAATTAGCAATTTATTATGAACCCAAAGTGTAAAGGCCTTTACACACTTATGCATCTGCTGCACATGATGGTTGCTGTGCATTTACTGCATTTTTTTTTTCAATTTTTTGAGAAAGGAGCTACTCTCCTGGACAGTAGATTCTGCGTGAGTGGACAGAAATGAATAGAAGCACAAACTCACTTTTTATTTCCAATTCTTTATTCCTTTCTTCCATGTAACAAAAACAGAAATAGTTTGCTCCTCTGTGGCTGGAAGGGCATCCGCCGCATAAAACATATGCCAGAGAGTTGGCGGTTCATTCCGCTGTGGCGACCCCGAAAGGGAAGAAAGCCGACATGAAGATGAATGAATGAATGAGTTTGCTCCTCATGCTTTGTAAACAGATCTAATGTGCTCCTCTTATATAGTGAGCCTCTGCATGAGAGTCTTGATCACATTAAAACAGCTTTAAAAGAGAGATGCTCTATGCAGATGTTGGTCGAGGGTTAACTGCCAGACAGGGTTCACTCAGCAGGGGGCGAGCTTTTATGGAGAAGCATAGCTGTGGGTGGAATAGGAGTAAAAGGCGAATTTGGGAAGACTGAAAATATGAGCTGATTCAAAGATGTTGGGTATGATAAATATTGAGTTTTAAAAGTTATAAAGATGCATTGCTTGTTTAGAGGGATCCAACTTTTATTCTAAATGCATTTAAAAAGCATAACATTTTTCTTTAATGGAACACGAAAATGTGAAAGATACAAAAGAAGTTTTGGATGTTTTAGAGGTTTTTCTCTCATTGAGTAGGTTGATCAAACAACATGTAACCAGACCTTCATGGAAAGTCTGGAGGTTTTGTCAGATTTTTGCAGTCAAGACCTGCCTGTGAGGCCGTTTGACTGACATGACAAACAACCAATGCCATGTCGGTTTGCGTAGTGTCATGTTTTGGGGTGTGGCAATGTTGCCACTAAAATTGTCTCAAATCTGATGTTTAGTTGTTATTTAAAATCACACATTTTCAATAGACAAGATGAATATTAGATGTTCTCAATCATACACCTCCATTTTGTTTTCAGGTAGAACGAAATAACAAGATATCTGGTACTATCCGGAAATCCAAATCAATTTAACCAATCAAATTAGGACTGCAGGATTCTTGAAGTGTTTTCAACTTTCCATACCAATCTCATCTGACGTTTAAAAGCTGGTGTGATGTCTGAGATTGAGACTAATTAATGCAGAAACACTCTTCTTCTTTGGTGTTTTTTAATCAGCTCAAGGGAGCATTGTGCCATTGGTGCCACCAAGTGCCGAGTCAAGAACTTCAGTCATGTGAACAAAAGAATGTTGTGAGAGCTGGTGTGTAAGATCGTGTTAGTGCTTTTGTTTTTGATAAGATGCAGTCACTGCATGGTCATGGTTTGTAGCAGCCATATTTTTTTCTTCCAGCAACTTTATTTATTAATTTATTAAGTATAATAATTACTCTAACAAACTACATTATAACATAGACATTTTACACTAAACCAATGACTGAAGAACGAAACTTGACCCTAGATTAAAGAAGCATCCATTAATGAAACTAATTATACAAAGCATAATTATATTCTGTCTTCTTATGCCATCCTGAGCCACTTTAGAGGTACAGTGAGGCCCTCTAGTGGACCTCAGTCTTCTTGTTGGGAAGCACAGCTATAGAAATAAAACCTTTAAGGTGCACTATTTAAAAATCTCCCATTAGAGATTGAAGCAATGAGAAACCATAAAAATATGAGCATTGGGGTAGAATTGTGATTATTTTTATGTACTGTCAATGCTTGGTAATCATGACAAGAACGTGACATTATTAAGGAAGTATTGAGACGCTTGCTTTTTTTTCATTATGTTTTTAACTGCTTGAGATAAATAACAAAATTTATCAGAATGGTGTCACTATTTGATCTTGTCGCCAGGATGCACGTGGTTCATGGAGGGCCTGAATAGTTCTCGGCTCCATTGCTCTGTATAAATCTTCAAATGAAAAAAATCCACTGCGATTCCAGTGAACAATAAAATAATTACAGCAATAAGCCAGTAATTTTCATACTTTAACTTTTGATTTTTATTCGTAGTTTGCATTAGGAGTGGTAAATAAACTTAAGGCTGTTTTATCATTAGATTTTGAATAGAAATATAAGGTCATGGGTGCATTTTCTGGCCAAATAAACATGAAACATTAGAAATAATCGTTTATATTTTTTAGCTTATTTATATTTAATTATTGTAAAAAAAGTATGATTTTATTTTAAATTGTTGTGTATTTTGTAGAATTTAAAATATATTACATGTAAATACTTATTTACAAACACATCCACATTTTTTGCAGGGCTTAAATGTTTATAAATCCATCATTTCATTTTCATGTTGGCTTTTTCCCTTTCGGGGTCGCCACAGCGGAATGAACCGCCAACTCTCTGGCACATGTTTTATGCGGCGGATGCCCTTCCAGCCGCAACCCATTGCTGGGAAACATTCACACACACTCATTCATACTTTAACACTATGGACAATCGTTCTTACTCAATTCACTTATATCGCATGTCTTTGGACTTGTGGGGAAACCAGAGCATCAGGAGTAAACATGCAAACTCCACACAGAAATGCCAACCGACCCAGCCGAGGCTCGAACCAGCGACCTTCTTGCTGTGAGACGAACATGCTACCCACTAAGCCACCGTGACGCCATGTTTATAAATATAGTTACAAAAAAAATAATGTCTTTATTGCGATGTCTAGGTCCAAAACCATGCCAAATATCAAAACTTATCAAAAATAAACTTTGTTAAACATTTACATTTATGCATTTGGCAGACGCTTTTGTCCAAAGCGACTTACATTAGGGAGAGACAATATGCAATTTGTTACACCGTCAAAGTCTATCTCAACTTCTCACAATAGAAATTGTATCAACTGATCAAAAAACCAAAGCAGTAGGGGAAGAAGGTAAAGACAGAGGAGGGGAAAAGAAGGTAGTAGTTTTTTTTTTATATATAGTAGGTGTTCTCTGAAGAGAAGAGTTTTCAGTTGCTTTTTGAAAGCTGTTAGTGTTGCTGCTTTCCTGACTGGATCAGGGAGTTTGTTCCACCAACCAGGGACAGTGAAAGAGAAGGTTCTGCTGAGAGATCTTCTGCCCTTGTGGGATGGAACCACAAGTCGCTGTTCCTTCTCTGAGCGCAGGCTTCTGGAGGGCATGTAGGAGCGTATGAGCTCATGGAGGTAGACAGGGGCTGATCTGGAGATAGTTTTGTATGCCAGCTTTAGCGATTTGAATTTAACCCGAGCTGCAATGGGGAGCCAATGAAGAGTGATGAAGAGGGGAGTAACATGAGCTCGTTTCGGTTCCTCGAAGATAAGACGAGCTGCAGAGTTCATGATCATCTGCAGAGGTTTGAGCGTATTTAATGGAAGTCCTGCTAGGAGAGCGTTGCAGTAGTCCAGACGTGAGAGGACCAGAGCCTGAACCAGGAGTTGAGTTGCATGCTCAGTTAGGAAGGGCCTGATCTTTCGAATGTTGTGCAGTGCAAATCTACATGCTCGAGTTGTCTTTGTGATGTGGTCTTTGAAGGACAGCTGTTCATCCAAAAGCACTCCAAGATTCCTGACTGTAGGAGAAGGGGTGACTGTAGAGGATTGCAGCTGGATGGTGAGGTCGTGATGCACAGAGGGATGAGCTGGGATTACCAAAAGTTCTGTCTTGGCCATGTTGAGCTGTAGGTGATGGTTCTTCATCCAAGTAGAGATGTCGTTCAGGCAGTCAGTTATGCGGGTAGTTACTGACAGGTCATCAGGGGGGAACGACAGATAGAGTTGAGTGTCGTCAGCGTAGCAGTGGTAGGAGAATCCGTGTCTGAGGATGATAGGGCCCAGGGAGGTGGTGTAGACGGAGAAGAGAAGTGGGCCAAGGACTGAACCCTGGGGAACCCCGGTGAGTAGGTTATGAGTGTTTGAGACCTCACCCCTCCACCCGACACTGAAAGATCTGCCAGTGAGATAGGACTCAAGCCAATCGAGTACAGTTCCAGTGATGCCCATCGCAGAAAGAGTGGAGAGAAGGATCTGATGGTTGACTGTATCAAACGCTGCAGAGAGGTCTAGTAGGATGAGGGCAGATGATCTGTGGTTAGCCCTGGCCCCTCGTAGCGCTTCCGTTACAGACAACAAAGCTGTTTCGGTTGAGTGTCCGTTCTTGAAGCCTGATTGATTGTCATCAAGTTTGTTGTTCTGAGTCAGGAAGGTAGAGAGTTGATTGAAGACGACTCGCTCGATGAGTTTTGCAGTGAAGGGCAGCAAAGAGACAGGTCTGTAATTTTCCACCAGTGATGTGTCGAGTGTGGGTTTCTTGAGAAGCGGGGTGACTCTGGCCACCTTGAAGGTGTTGGGGAAAATGCCGGTAGTGATGGAGGAGTTGATGATGTGAGTGAGGGCAGGCGTGATGGTAGGTGAGATGGTTTGTAGAAGGTGAGAGGGGATGGCATCGAGGGGGCAGGTGGTCGGATGCGCTGAGAGAAGGAGTTTGGACACCAGATCTTCTGTGACTGGAGTGAATGCGGACATGAAAGGTGTCGGAGATTGTGGCTGAGATTGGGTGCAAGGTGGTGCAAACTGCCGGCTGATGGTGAGGGTTTTGTCTATGACATTGTATACTGATTTCAACATCTTTACATTAAAATAATGACTCAGTCTAAAAAAAATCTAAATCCAAAAATACCAAAAGTACAGTTCATTTTGCTGGGTATCTTGTAAGTGTTTCTTGTGTCTGTGTTACAGCACACCAGTGCAGGAGCTGAGGGTTCTGGACAGGCTCTTGCATCTCCGGGCTCCTGTTTAGAAGAGTTCCGATCGGCTCCCTTCATCGAGTGTCACGGCAGAGGAACCTGCAACTACTACGGCAACTCGTACAGCTTCTGGCTGGCCACCGTGGACATCAATGAAATGTTCAGGTAAGCTCTCCTCCTGAACCTTGTCTCACAAGCGATCAAAAAACTGTGTTCTCAATTGTCCTGCTTTTTCCCGAGCAGGAAGCCTCAGTCAGAGACTCTGAAAGCTGGAAACTTGAGGACCCGCGTGAGCCGCTGTGTGGTGTGTATGAAGAGGACGTAACGTCGTGAGATTGTTGCAGTCTGATGATGATGATGATGATGAAGATCAGCCGTCACATGGACCTCAAGCTGATCAGCAGTGGAGGTCACTGCTACAGAATCCTCATGGTTAACTCTATGGTGCTACTGTGCGACACAGCAAAAGAAACTGAACAAATTTACTAGTCTTTATTTTTGTAAAGAAGTACCTCAAAAGAAATATGCAGATTCAGCAAGGTGCCATGGCAGTCGTGACATAATGTGCATTAGTTTTATTTCTCTATTTTCTTATGAGATTCTTTTCATGTAAGATTGTCCTGAAAGAGTTTTAATGTTGTTAAAGAAATGGTACATATTTTTGGGGAGATGCGCTCCCTGCTGTTTATTCTTTCAAGTGGAATTGTCTCCATGTTACCAAATGGGCACTTTGAACATCAAGAGACGAGATGCACTGAAGCCTGCTTTCTTGAGACTAGTGTTTTTTGCTCCCCCAATCACTTTTTCTTTTTTTGTTGGTGGTACTAACACTGCTTTATCAGGACTTTTTTAGCCTATCATGTCATATTGTAAGTAATTCGATGTATATTGTGTAAAACACCATTTTAGTATAAAACATGCAAATCTTTTTTTTTTCATGAAATTTTGGATATTTTGCCATTCGTCCCTTCTCATTCACTCTGCTATCTACATTATAGCACCACATTCATTTACGCTGACATTTGTACAAAGAACTTGCTTGAAATTAAACAGTATTTTATAAATATATATATATTAAAATTAAGTATATATCCAGACACTTGATTTGGCTGTAGGAGAATTTTTTAATGATTTTGTTAAATAAGTCCACTCTTCACAGCAAGTGTGGATTGGTGCAGTCTTTTCAGACCTCTCCATTCAAGGAAATTCTATTCGGGAAGGACGTGTCAGTATAAACCCATGTAATGTCAAAGTTACAATTTAGTTTTTTTATCACACCACAGTGTGGAGCATCTCCATTCTAGATTAGAAGACCTGAAACAAACCACTTGTGTTTTATATTCTAGGATTATAATACACTTTGTACCTGAAATTTTCTGACATGCAGGTGTCTAATCTAGGATGTTTAACTGGTCCTCATTGGGTGAAAAAATAATGTATTTCAGGATCATTTCACACTTTTATGTTTAGTATCAAGATGTCATGAACATAAATGAATGAAATAAAGGAAACACACTCGTCTGTGCAAGGTGGATTTTTTTAGGGAGGTATTCCATCTTTTTATTACGATGATAGTACCATGTATGGTTGTCAGATTATGTTCTGTATTGTCACAAGTTGGAGTTTTCACAATGTGCACTAGAGGGAGTATGGCTTTAAACAGCAGTAATGAAACCATATGGTTTTACTGAAAATGCACAATAGATTGTTAAAACAGTATTTTTACATATACGTAACAGACATATTATTAGGTGATAGTGTTATTTACATTAAAGATTTTTTATTTATTTTATTTAGATTTTTTTTTATTACAGCCTGGAAAATAACACTTTGTTTAAATATATATATATATATATATATATATTATATAACTTCAATCCCATTTGTTTCAATTTACAGCAACATATATGTGTAGATGCCAATCAGTGCAGGTTATTTTGAGAGATTATATGATTTTTTGTTATTACTAACAGTTTTAGGTACAAATTTGAAGACAACATTGTATTTTTTTAATGATACCAGAATTTTAATTAAGATTCAAACTTTTTGGTGAAATCTCTCAGCTATTTGAAAAAAATCATAATAACTATATAATAAATGAATTACTGTATTTTTTCCCCCAAATGTAAAGTACTTCACAATAAAGACACGCAGAAAAAAACAAGTTGTTCAATAAAATATATGTATTGTATAAGAAAGCTAATCATTTTGACATCAAATCAATGTCGAATTTTTTAAATATCAAATTGACGGTAAATTGAAATTTCCATTTTAAGAACTTTTTTTGGTGATTTTTTATGATAAGACTCAAAGTAATTTCTTATTTATTTCTGATTTTAAACTGTTATTCAACATAACATACTGCATTTATTTATTTACAAGAAATTAGTTAGAAATTTTAAATTATATATATTTTTCTTTATATATATCTTTATTTGGTGTTTAAACTAATTATCTGTGTGTGTGTATGTGTGTGTTAAGTTCCGCGAATGCAATTTTGGGAGGAGCGATCAAACAATTAGCAAAAAATCTACAGGTGTTTTCAATCCTTCTGCTAGCTTCAAGATATAAAACCGATGAAATGCAAAATTCCCCCCGCCACCACCTTCTCCAGGTATCGCTTCTCACCCTGAGGCCCTCCCACGGACAGCTCGCCCAGTACACTTATCTTAATGTTGCCACATACGCTTGCGTTTTCTGGGCTACTTCTATGTAAGCGAACTCATGAAATATAGATGGTGCTGGGGTTGGTTCAAATTTTGCACTGGTGAAGTTACCTAGAAATTTTGCATTTTAATTAATTTATAGATGTGCAGTACAAGTCTAAACCAGCTCATCGGAGGCACACATAAATTCCATCAAACGCCTCCTCTGAGCTGCTCCAGACAGAGTTGGACTGATGTCATTTGTGTGTCCATTTTCCATAATCAAATACTTTGACTGTAAATCTGAAAAATTATTTTGCATTTTTTTTTACTCATGTTTATGTCATCTATTTGTTGTCAATTTTACATCAAGGTGCTCGCTTGAGTTTCCACCTGGTTTGTTTTAAATAGAAATGACAGAACAATCCACTGACCCAGAGACTTCTTCTGAATCTTAATCCATATTTCAGAGTGTTTACTATATTCTTTATTTTGACCAACTACGAAACGTGTCATGACCGAACAACTTTTGTATGAGGTGAGGGGCCACAGTTTTTGCATTTGAATAAAACTGAGATAACTAGAAATATACTGTATGTCTGTGCATATACAAATATATACACATATAAATGGACTCATCTTAAAAACAATAATAATAATATAATGAGATTCTGAAGATTGCTTTTAAGCTCTACCTTCATTTGTGTTCTGTTTACGTCTCTGAGCTGGACCCTTGCTCCCTGACTCTAAACAATATTCTTGTTAGCCTGTAAAATTGGATAATGAATCTATCAGCTTATGGGAGGTTTTTAGCTCCTAAATAGTACATATAAGATCAATTTGACAAAGTGAGTGTTGGTTTCTGGCCACAGCTAAGCTCTCAATAGGATCAGAGAGCAGATGACGGTGACCCCATTGGCACCAGGATAATAGTCTTTGTTCTAAGCAACAACAGAATAGGCAGCAGCCAAAGCAAGCGCTTTACAAATGCTACTTAGGTGGCGTTAGTTCCTAGAAGAACAAAAACAAGAGTCAGCGGAGGTACTTAATGACTGGTGCTCAAAAATTCACCTCTACTCATCTAAAACAATCATGAAAATGTGTTTACTTTCGTAGTCACATTTTTTACCGAGAGTACACAAATAAGATTGGAAATGCTAGTGCCTTGAGTTCACTATGAACATTGATTTGACTTGGGATTAGCTTTGTTTATTTGTGTCTATTGAATCATTCAAGGAATGAAGAACATCTAAGCTGTGTTTCCAAGTAGTGTATTCTCTGGTGGCATATCAGACGCCCTGAATAATGTCAAGTAACCTATCTCCTTAATCAGCTTTTAAAAGAAACCGCTTTGCTTGTTTTGAAATAAGAGACCGAAGTTGAAATACTACATCCCTCGGGAGCTGGAGACGGCTTGAGCGGAGAACTTTTGTATGTTGACACTGAGCTCATGATCTACTTGCAGCCTAAACTTGAATACAACCTACATTCGTAGATATCCTGGGCCTGCTGAAATGAGGTGAGCCTAGAAAGTTGAGAAAGCTCTGCTCATAATGATGCTGAAACATCTGTCACCAGTGGATTTCCCTTTTGCTAGAAACCAATTCACTCCGCTGAAACAGATCTGCCTTTCACACCGTACCATTCACTGTCAGATGTAAAAGCACAGTTGCTGATGATGTCACCACTTAAACACTGAGGATAACTAGAGAGGAACATTTTTTATATCACTTTGTGAACTGAAACATTGCCCTGGCTAAATCACACATTTTTCAATTGTTGGAGTTTCTCTGATTATGTTTAACAACTTGAGAACGTGAAAACGAGGCCTATAATGAAACCATAACATGGGACTTTTACATGAAGACTCTGATGTGTAACAGAAAGAGATAACCCTTGGTTACTTGTGTAACCCATCTTTCATTAAAGAGGAAACCGAAGAGGTTATGTAAAAAAATACTTTGGGCATAAGCAATCTAACTTAATATAATGCAGAGATACCAGCTACTTGCACTACACATTTTCACTCAGTCAAATAATCCACTATAGGAGACACTTTCACCATCAACATTTTTTAATCAAAAAGAGTGTGGGCCCAGTGCCTCATAGCCAGAAACGCTACACTCACTTGTCCCAGAAATCCAGACAAACTTAACCAATCAGATCATGACTTCAGGATTCTTGAAGGGCTCGCCATAAAAAGCACCAAACCCATCAGACCCTTAACCAACATTCTGTGGGCGTGAGGTTTGAGGCTGAGACTAATGTGGGTGGTACTTAAACCCAGTTCTCGTCCCAGTCAGGGTGATCATTTGGAATTATTAGTTTTTTTTTTTTTATTAAGAAGCTGAAGTGTTTCTCCCAGTTAAGAGAAGGATGCATGGAAACCATACATTAGGAGAACATTATGTTACCCTGAAGAGCAAGGACATCGCAAGAATCTTCTAACAAAACAGCCAAAGAAAATATAACAGAAAAAGTAATTCTGACAAACAGGGATCTCCTAACCTACAGGGATGCGACTCTGCCATTGCCCTGTTTTGGTTGAGGACCTCTGGTCAGGCTCGTTAACCATTTCAGCCACTTTACAACCAAGCACACAACGCAGAAAGTAAACTAATGAGGTGTCAGAGTGAACAAAAATATTTCAAGTCAACACTCATTTTTGCCTCTCATCAAGAACTGCTACCAATAACACAACTGCTGCTACTAATGAAGACAAAATGGATTAACCAGATGTAATAGATGTGGTAAAAGTCATTTTGCCAATTGCCATAGTGCAGTCATGCTTATTGTCACGGATCACAGAAGGCAGAGGCAAAGGGTGGGATTCACACAGTGTTTATTCAACACATTAGTCTTCGTACCAACGTACGAGCGACAGTTCAAAGTAGAGAGTCTAGGTGGTAGTAGCGTTACTTCCCTCGAGCAGAGCAAGCCGGTGACAGGGGTTAGTCTCTGGGTGCAACGGGTAGCAGAAGCTCCTGGCAGAAGATCGGGATGAGAAGACGGAGTGAGATATGATCCAGTGAAGATGATACCTGACGGTGAGTGAACGGCGTGGGTGAGTCTTTATAGTGTGGTGTTGATGACTGGAACAGATGACGGTGATGAGTGCCCAGGTGTGTCTGGTTAGTACTCGGGTGATTGAGTGCGTCGTGTATTGGCTGGAGACTGTGACTGGTGATCGGGGCTGATAGAACGTGCAGGGGTGTGACAGTACCCCCCCTCCACGGGTGACTCCTGGCACCCTGGACCGGCGACGTGGGCGGCCGCGACCTCGAGGAGCCGGACGGTTGGGATGTTGCTGGTGGAATGTTTCGAGGAGAGAGGGATCTAATATGTCCTCCCGGGGTGTCCATGACCGCTCCTCGGGACCGAATCCTTCCCAGTCGACTAAGTATTGGAGTCGGCCGCCCCGCCGCCGGGAGTCGAGGATTTCCTTGACCTGGTAGATGTTTTCACCCACGACTTCGGGTTGTGCTGGAGGGGGAGGCAGCTCTGGGTCTGTGGAAGGAGGAGAGACAGGATCAGTGAAGGGTTTAAGGAGTGAAACATGGAAGGCAGAAGAGATACGGGAATGAGGTGGCAGATTGAGGCGGTAGGTGACAGGGTTTATCTGGGAGTGGATAGTGTATGGCCCTATGTAGCGGGGACTCAGCTTCCTACAGGGCAGTCGGAGACGGATGTTCTGGGTTGAAAGCCACACTTTGTCCCCGGGTTGGTATACCGGGTTGGGTAACCTGCGGCGGTTAGCTGCTTCGGTGGTCTCCGCACTGCCCGTTGGAGGTGGACGTGAGCTGAGCCCCATACCCTCTCGCTCTCCTGGAACCAATGGTTTACCGCGGGCACCTCCGAGACTTCGCCGGTCCACGGAAACAGTGACGGTTGGTACCCTAAAACACACTGAAAGGGGGTTAGTCCCGTGGAGGCCTGGCGAAGGGAATTCTGGGCATACTCTGCCCACGGTAAGTACTGGCTCCAGGTGTTCTGGTGATGGGCACAGTATGTCCGGAGGTAGCGAGAGATTCTTGAATTTTCCGTTCGGTCTGGCCGTTCGTCTGTGGATGGTAGCCGGACGAAAGACTGACGGATGTGCCCAGTAACTGGAAGAAGGCCCGCCAGACCCTGGAAATAAACTGAGGTCCTCGGTCGGAACGATATTCTCGGGAAGACCATAGTTGCGAAAGACGTGATTGAATAGTGCTTCAGCGGTTTCCAAAGCAGTGGGTAAGGTTTTGAGCGGGATGAGCTTGCACTGCTTGGAGAACCTGTCAACGACCACCAATATGGTGGTGTGACCCCGCGATGGAGGCAGGTCTGTAGCGAAGTCGACACCAATGTGGGTCCAGGGTCGGGGGGAATAGGTAGTGGCTGGAGTTTGCCTTCAGGCAGACGGTGAGGAGTGGTGGTTACGGCACAGACCGAACATCCCCGGACATACTGGGCAACGTCCTTGGCCATACCCGGCCACCAGTATTTCCCACGTAGGAGCGAGAGGGTTCGCCTGCTGCCCGGATGTCCTGAACCGAGGGAGGTGTGCGTACTTTCGAGGAGGGGAGACGGTGACTGGACGGAACGTAAGTTGAGCCGGGTGGTAGATCCGGAGGGGCTGGCTCCTCGAGAGTGGCAGTTCGGATCTCCTCGTCAATCTTCCACAGGATGGGAGCGACGGAGATGGATGGGGTGGTAGTATGGGTTCGGGAGCATCTAGAACGGGATCTGTGCGAGTACAGGCGGGAAAGGGCGTCCGCTTTGCAGTTTTTGCTCCCCGGCTGGTATGTGATGGAGAAATTAAAATCTTGCGAAAAATAGTGACCACCGAGCTTGGCGGGCGTTCAGGCGTTGGGCATATCCGGAGATACTGTAGATTTTATGATCTGTGATAACGGTAAAACGGGAATCTGGCTCCTTCCAGCCAGTGTCGCCATTCCTCGAGGGCCAGCTTGATGGCTAGTAACCTCACGGTCCCCTATGCCGTAGTTCTGCTCAGCAGAAGTGAGTTTCCGGGAATAGTACGCACACGGATGGAGAGCTTTGGGTTTGTTAGCCCACTGGGAGAGTACGGCCCCCACTCCTACGTCTGCCGCATCGCTTCAACTACGAAGGGTAGTGTAGGATCAGGATGCCTGAGGGATGGGTGCTGCGGTGAATTTGCTCTTGAGGAGTCGGAAGGCGCGATCCGCCTCGGAGCTCCAGGCGATGGTTTTCCGACCCCCTTGAGGAGTGATGACAGGGGTGAGGATATGGTACTGTAGTTCTTTATGAAGCGTCGATAGAAGTTGGCAAATCCGAGGAAGCGCTGGAGCTCCTTGACGGTTTGGGGTTACCTTCCAGTTGTTACGGCGTCCACCGTGGCGTTCTCCCTCTGGACCCCCGCAGCGGAGATCACGTAACCGAGAAAGGAGATGGTGGATCGGTGGAACTCGGCCATTTTCCGGCTTTCAGGTAGAAGTCGGGTGGCTCACGGAGACGTTGCAAGACTTGGCTGACTCGTACGGTGGTCTTCCAGATTAACGGGAATAGATGAGGATGTCGTCGATGTATACAATGACGCATTTGTGGAGGAGGTCTCTGAAGATTCGTTCATATAGTCTAGGAAATTGATGGGCTGTTTGCTAAGGCCATAGGGCATTACCAAGTATCATAGTGCCCCTGTGGGGGTTATGAAGGCGGTCTTCCACTCATCTCCTTCTCGAATACGGATCAGGTTGTACGCGCTGCGGAGATCCAGCTTGCTTAAACACTCGCGGCCTCCGAAGAGTTCCTCAAGAGCGGCGGGTACAAGTGGTAGCGGGGTAAGCGAATTTACCCGTAGCCCTATTCAATCCTCGATAATCGATACAGGGTCTGAGTCCTCCGTCCTTTTGTTTACAAAAAGAAGCTCGATGCGGCAGGGGACTTGGATGGTCGGATGAACCCTTGGCTGAGGGCTTCGTTAATGTAGCTCTCCATCGCCTCGTGTTCAGGACAGAGGGAGAGAGGGTAGATACGACCGTGCGGTAGCTTGGCATTGGGCAGCAGGTCGATGCTACAGTCGTAGGGCCGGTGAGGAGGAAGTTGTGCGGCACGTTCCTTACTGAAGACATCTAGGAAGGCGTGGTAGGTGGAAGGAACGTGCCGAGTGAGGTCCGTTGAAGAGGGGTCTAAGGTGGTTGAGTGAAGGGGAAGAGATGACTGGTGGTTCGATGAGTGATGAGTGTGATCCTTGCAGGTCTTGCTCCAGCCGAGGATCTGTCCAGTGCCCCAATCGATGGTGGGTTGGTGTTGGACCAACCAAGGTCGACCCAACACAATATCGACATTGGCCCTGGGCAGCACTAAGAGGTAGAGTTTCTCCCGGTGGTCTGGGGAAATCGTTAACTTGACCTGACGGGTCCGACGGGTGATCTGGCCTTCGCCCAATGGTGAGTTTTGAATAGTGAATATACGATACCGGGTTTCGTTGATGACTGTCGGGAGGCGATGTTTATTGATGAAGGTTGTGGAGATGAAGTTCCCAGCGGCTCCGGAGTCCACCAGGACATTAACGGGGAAGTCACAAGAGTTCATGGTTAGCGTGGCTTGCAGATGAGGAATTTTACACATTGATGGAGTGATGGAACAGGCACTCACCATTGGACGAGGAGGGCGAACTGGACAGCAAGAGAGTAGGTGGGAAGCTTCTCCGCAGTACAGGCAGAGTTGGAGACTGAGTCGTCGGTGGCGTTCCGCGGAGGTGAGATGGTAGGCATCCGTGCTCATAGGTTCCTCCGAGTCGGGTGGTGAGGTAGCAGGGTGAAGACGAGGGGCTCCAATGGTGGTGAGTGATGGTGAAGGGTGAGGATGAAATGGTGCTCCATGGGGAATGGTAGGGATGGAACAAGCGTTGAGGTGCTGGGAGACGCTGATGGCTTTGCGGATGAACACCTCAAGGTCCACGTTATCCTCGTAAATAACAAGATGACGACGAACGTTGGGGTTCAATCCGCGCCGGTATGCGGCTAACAACGCTACGTGGTTCCACCCACTACTGGCTGCGAGAGTGCGGAACTGAAGAGTGTACTCGTGGATGGTTAGCTTTCCTTGGGTGAGTGAGATGAGTTCGTCGTGGACCGATAGTGATGTGAGTGCTGTGCCGAATACCTCTTTAAGGTGCTCGGTGAAGGAGGAGTGACAGGAGTGAAGGACTGGGTTGTTGGCGTTCCAGAGTGCGTTTGCCCACTGAAGTGCTCGACCGACGGTGAGGAGAGAGATTACAAAGGCCACCTTGGAGAGCTCGTTGGGGAAGGAGGCGGAGTTAGTCTGGATATACAACGAACATTGCAGAGTGAATCCAGCACAGGCTTGAGGATCGCCAGCATAACTGGCGGGACGGGAAAGAGCTGAGCTCGACATCGCGAGCGGATTCGCGGGTTGCTGGCTCAGCGCCGCCGCCATACCCGGGTATGAGTCAGCGGGGCTCCCGGAAGTGTTAGCGAGACCGTCCATGTTCCGGGAATTTTTGTTCGGTCAGGTATCCTGTCACGGATCACAGAAGGCAGAGGCAAAGGGTGTGATTCACACAGTGTTTATTCAACACATTAGTCTTCGTACCAACGTACGAGCGACAGTTCAAAGTAGAGAGTCTAGGTGGTAGTAGCGTTACTTCCCTCGAGCAGAGCAAGCCGGTGACAGGGGTTAGTCTCTGGGTGCAACGGGTAGCAGAAGCTCCTGGCAGAAGATCGGGATGAGAAGACGGAGTGAGATATGATCCAGTGAAGATGATACCTGACGGTGAGTGAACGGCGTGGGTGAGTCTTTATAGTGTGGTGTTGATGACTGGAACAGATGACGGTGATGAGTGCCCAGGTGTGTCTGGTTAGTACTCGGGTGATTGAGTGCGTCGTGTATTGGCTGGAGACTGTGACTGGTGATCGGGGCTGATAGAACGTGCAGGAGGTGTGACAGCTTATAATGGTGCCCTAAAGCTATGTATGCCAGGCAGTGGCTTCCACAAGCTGATCAAAAGCTGATCAGAAAGTTCCACTTTTCATATTCTAGCTCCATAGACTCTTCAGTAAAAAAAAACAGGTTTGAGATATTTACTGCCATTATTCTCATGAATCACAATTTATTTTAAGAATGGGACAAACAGATTCTTTTTAAGCATACCAGGAGTTTCCTCATGGTTGCGTTGCAGTTTTAACCCTTGTATGGTGTTTGGGTCTGTAGGACCCATCCATCCATCTTCATGTCGGCTTCTTCCCTTTCGGGGTCGCCACAGGGGAACGAACCGCAAACTCTTCTGGCATATGTTTTACGTGGCGGATGCCCTTCCAGCCACAATCCATTGCTGGGAAAGTCTGTAGGACCAGTTATCATAAAAATGTAAATTCTACAAGCAATTTTTACTTGTAACTGACATTAAAATAATCTGGACTCGGCTCATTTTAGGTGAACAATATTTATCAGGATACATTTTAATGATATGATGATGCGAAATATTGCATACAAGGTGTTTAGATCTGGTGGACCCAGGGCACTTAAAAGTGTGAAAACTGTAGATTTTGTACCTTTATTCTGTCTTTCAACACAAACATAAATCTCGTAACATAAACATAAAAATGTAAAATTTTGTATTAAATTGTGGGCATCACAGTGACTCAGTTGGTAGCTTGATGGTCTCACAGCAAGAGGGTTGTTGATTCGAGCCTCGGATGAATCAGTTGTCATTTCTGTGTGGAGTTTGCATGTTCTCCTGTGGGTTTACCCTAAGTGCTCTGGTTTCCCCCACAAGTCCAAAGACATGCGGTACAACTGAATTTGGTAATCAAAATTGTCAACAGTATATGAAGGTGAATGGATGTTTCCTGTTGGTGGAACTGGAGGGGCATCTGCTGCATAAAACAGGCGCTAGATGTATTGGTGGTTCATTCTGCTGTGGCAACTCCTGCAATTAAAGGGACTAAGCTGACAAGAAGATGAACAAATGAGTATATGCAATGGCTCATGAAGACCTGTTAACCCTGTCAAAGTAACAATAATGAGAACACCACACATGGTAAACTTCTAAATGTGAAGAAATTAGACTAAAGAGCAATAAATAAAGTCTATTTGCTGTTTTTTCACTTGTTTCTTTTTTTTTTTAAGTAAATGTCATTTAAGTATTTTAACATAAAATGTCTTGTTTGAGAATTAAAATCCCCAAAAGGCAATGGGTCCACCAGAGATTTTGATGCAAATTTGCTGCTAACAGATTAGGTAATCGCACAGACTGTCCCTGAAAGTACATTAGAAAATCCTTATTCACTTACATTTATTGAAGGTGAAATCCACTTCAGTTTGTCTGCCGATGCACTTGTGCTTTTTCCCCCTGAACTAGACAAGTCACTATGTGCTCTAAGAAGCTCCTGATTGGTTGGGACAGCTACAAAAATCTACTAAAGTTAAAATATTTAAACTTCCACAGTAGTCGAAAACAAATTTCACTCTGCATTCTCTGCACACATTCTTGGCATAGACTTAGCATAAAAATTGCAAATAATACAACTTCCCATTATAGTGTGGACATACAGTTTATTCTTCTTTACCCTACCAGGTGTAGTACATTGAGATTTTTTTATATGTTTTAATTCTTTCTGAAGAATTGTAGCATTTGGCTAATTGGCTGATTGGTAACTGAAGTTTATGATTAGTAGGTGTAAATACATGTTCTTTATGTTTTTCAGCATTGGCCAAAAGCAGCTTCATCTTTATTCAAGTAAGAGATCAAGGCATGAAATCATAAACTCCAGCTCAAACTTGAAAAACACAGAGGGAAAATGTTTTATATTTGAATCTAGTAATTTCCACTGGCTTTAATTCAGCAAGCAAACACAGACCTAACTGATATAAATCAAGCTCATTCGACCAGTCGAAGCAAAGTGCATTACGTTAAAGTGCTACTTCAGACATTCAAGAAAGGTGATATGATCTTACATGGTGACAACATTCGGGTCAGCTCTGCTATGTGGATCTGGCATTTCACATCAAATGATCTCAGTTTGGACTGTAGGTAGAGCGGGTGTTAGGTGTCAAGCACCCTGTGCAGGCTACTGATCTTGTACACTACCCAACAGAGCCCAAAAGCTTACATTTAAATACTGCAAATCCCGTTAAGGACATCATTCATGTGGAACAACAGTGGATGACATGGTCACTTGGTGCATCAGGACATAATCAAACCCCAGACATTCTATTCATAAGGCTAGGCCTCTGCAGAGGTTTGAGCATCTTAAGGAGATCATGGTTACCTACTTTCTGTCTTGCTATATGTGAAAGAGTAAATCAGATCAGAGTTTCTGAGAAAGAAATCGGCCCCCACTGAAAAGTTCATTTGCAATGGGTGGTTATCCGCTTTAATGTCCTCAAGCTCCTTACTGACACTACTTACTGGCATAAGCATGCTGAACACAGCAGGAATTATGGGAAGGGTTATGCTGTTTACCTAGAGAAGCATGGGCCAAACACTAGATGACCCAGTTTGATTTTATGGGATTATTTGTCAATGCATTGAATTACTGTAAATTAACAGCATGCACAAAATTTCAGAATGCATTGGAAATGCATGAAAATAATTCTTCTATTAATAAAAATGCACAGTTACAGTGATTGAAGCATTTAATCCCTGCTGACTGCTCAGACAAATAAATAACTAGTCATTTTATTTTACACTATAGATTTGCGTTAACAGTGAGAGGCAGACAACAATATTATGCAGATAAATGTAAAACTTTTAACACATTTACTTTTTTTGGCATTTAAGAACTAACTAATATTAAGACACTGTCTTATAAGGAGCAGCAGGGAATCAATTTAGTTAATTCTTTATGCTACGCATTTATTATTGATTCCACAAAAAATTGGGGGTTCTGCTTACAGAGAAAACTAAATACATTTCTAGGTTGTATGTTTAGAATTGGTGCTTTTAAGTAAAACTTTGATGATACTGGAACAGCTTTGGAAATATTTGGGAATTTTCCTGACACAATAAATACTAACATTCAGGAAAATTAAGATTAAAAAAAGTATATTTTTGTGTTTGTTTTATTTTGAGCCACTTTTCTGTATACACAAGGTAATAAAGTGAGCCCCTATGTAAAAGGCCGTATCCTCTCTAAGTACCTGCAGATACCAGAAGACAGCACTTTTAAGTTGTGTACAAAGCAGTCTTGTTTTCTTAAAGCTGTTGCTTGTTGTTAAATGGAATGCGTTTGAGAAATTATACTCTTGCTGAGCGGATTAATCTTTTCACTTACACATATAGCCTTTCTTCAACATACTTTTCTTCATTTTCAATCACAGTGATTTCACACAGTATGTGCATGCAGCTGACTAGGCGTGTAGGATGTAGCCTCAAGATGCAAATGATAGAAATGCTTGCCTGAACAAATATTATTTATTATTTTTATTTATTAAATATACAATTGCACTTAACATTTTTTGAGTCTTGTTCTCCCACTGCCACACAAAAGTTTTGGAGCCCATTCCCGTATTAGATGTTGGGTCGGTGTCCAGCCATGGTGAGCACCACAAAGCACAGTATGAATTCTGGAAGATATTCTTTTTGATTTTGTGATGAGTGAAAAAAGACATAGTATTTTTTTTGGAAATGTATTTTAAAGCATCACAAGAGGATATGTCTATTTGTTTACCAATACATACACATACAGCACATAAAATCACACAAGCAAGCGGGGGTAAGCCAACAGACTGCCTACAGCAGTAGTACTATACAATACTCTTGTAATTGCATATTTACATCACCCATAATGACAAACTAACTTCACAAAAGAGAAAGATCACTGAATGTACAGGTAGAGCCCAATCTTGTGCATGTTTGTGCAGTCTTAACACACTTGCTAAACCCCCCTCCCCTATTTTGTCATAATAAAAAAAAAACTAGTGGCAACAGCCTTTTTTGAAGAATTGACAACATAGATTAGGTCTACACTAGAAAGTGCATAAATGACCAGAACAAAAGATAAATTAACCCTCAGTTGAAAACAAAATTAACTGTTTCAGGTTATGGTCTTCAGCTGACTAATGTATGCATGTTGATAGTTCAAAAAAGGATATAGTTTTGTAGCACAACCCTAGGAAGGTGGCCCAAAGCAATGGCCCACCTTTGCCAAATGCTGTCATTTTCATCTTCGAAATTGTAGTTGTTGCCTATGTAAGTGTCATGGAAATAAAGTGTTGACAAGAATCTCAGAAAATAAATTGTTGACCTTTTTAATGAAGGTTTTTTATTTTATTTACTTATCAACTATTTTAGTAAGTAATTATGTATTACACATTGTAATATAAGATGGCCTACCCTAAATCACCCAATGAAAAGTGTGACATTTAAAAAGACAATATGTACTATGTAAAAAAAAAAAAAACATAACTTACAATAACTATCTGACTGTTTCTTACTGATCACTCCAATCCTCAGATCACTTCTTAACTGATGTCATCACCTGAGATGAGCTCTGTGTGAACTACTTGTGCCGAACTATTCCTTTGAAACAAATTTCTTCTCGTCTCTCCTTTGATTGTAGTCGCTGTGGATATAGGTGTCTAATTTAATAGGAGTATCTGAAATTAAACTGCATTGTGTGCTAGACCGAAGAAACATTACTTTTGACAAACCATTGGGCTGATATTAAATCGATTACAAATTCATAAACAGTAGCCTCAGATATTTCTAAGTATTTACATTAAATGATTGTAAAAAAAAAACTAATATTATGCATTTGATCTTCCATACAATATTCTGTTACGTTAAAACACACATTAAGTGATATCAGTCCTGTCAGTATACCAAAACAACCAGGTAGCCAATCAGCAGGATATAAATTTAAAATAAGGAGATTTGCTATAGGAACATTTCTGTTTTGGTGATTTTAAATGCCAAATTGACAATCGGAAAGCAAGAATTGCACACCAGATTGACATTCAATAAGCATTGAATTTTAAGTAAAACAAGTTTTATTGAAGATTGTTTTACTGTTTACATTTTTAAGTTTTTGGTTTGTATAAATGTCTGCTAAATGAAGTTATTTACCAGGCAGTTAGTTGTCATTATTTTGAGGAAAAAATTCAATGTAACAAAATTGAAACATTCAGACAAACATTTTACAATATTTTTTATTGCAATAACTCTATTGAACGCAAACGTTAATATAGAAATACAAACACTTAGCAACGCTCAAATGATTTGCCAGTTTTTTCCCTCCAGAGGAAAAAGAAAAAAAAACACACAAGCAAAAAAAAAAAGACTGTTTTTGTGTGAATATCTTAACAGCACACTTGAACACACTGTGCTCCAGAACGCACAGGTACCAAAATACAGAGAATGACACAAAGCCAGAAACAATGTCCAATTGATCCACATGAAAAAATTAAGCCAAACAAATCGCCATTCAGAAAAGAAAAAAGAAAAGAAAACATTTCAACCTAAATTTTAAGTTGACACCTATATCCACCCTTATCCTTGCAAAACCCACTCTCAAGATTCTAAACACTAGGTATTTGATAACCAAATTAACTAATGTAGGTATACACTTCCATCCATCTCTGGTTATCAATCTTTGTTCTGTAGCATTGAACAGAATAAGTTTAGAAAAAGTGGTGCTGGGTGTACAGAACAGTTCAAATGCAGCATCTCTGCACATCTGTCCTCAACGATTTCTTGAGTATATCCTAAATATAATTTCACAGAAAACAAGCAGGCAACTTGGCGATCAAATTTAGCGAAAGGCTAATATAAAATTAAATGTTACTCCAAGCATTGCTGGATAGAAAGCTTTGTGCTTCCATTTAAACTCTAAACAGGACAGACTTTCAGACAAAAAAATATATAAATTTAACCAACCAGCATCTTCTAATCAAATCTCCACTTGTCACAGAAAGGCGTACCATTTTGGAAAGTGGACAAAAAATTGTCACAGAAGCAGATTTGTGCTTGTTAAGACATGCTTTGGTAAATGCATGAGGAATGAGTCCTAGAAGCAGACAGCAATGATTGACTTTCAGAACACTGATAGACGAATGAAACCAGTACCATACATTCTTCTTAAACTGTGGTGATAGAAATTTCACATTTTATTTTCTCCTGAAAAATGATGTGCGATAGCCAGAAAATAAAATTAAAATGGATGATTCCTCCTGAAGAAACAGCAGGATTGTGTAAAAAGTCATGCTGCAATACTGACCGAAGAGAAGCGAATTTGTTAAGTATTAAATAGTACTCTTTATAAATAAAATGTACCGTCAGAGAAATGAGTAGCAGATTGAACCCAGAACCTTCGATGAGACTTGACACCTAGCCTTTGTACCGTTTGAGCACTCTTTGTTCATATCAAACAGCAGAACTGATTCATTCAAATCCAAAAAAAACTGATTCATTCTTGCCAAACTGTAACTTGAGAACTAATGATGATTTATTTGGGTGTGCTCTGCGCTCATCACACTGGCATTCAAGCAGAAGGGAATCCCAGAATAGACTGGTTTTCTGGGCCATCACTCTACAAACGCTTCCCTCTCTAAGACCTAGAGACGATCTGTAAAACTAGGCTCAAGATTAGCTGGAAAACCATGCCACATGGTAAAAGTGGGAATCAGAGAGAGAAAGCCCTCACAGACACAAAAGAGGGCTCCGCGGTCAAGGACAAGCGCTGTTCAAGAGAGCGGGGACAAACGCTTTTACAGTCCATTCCCTTCTTCGTACCATTAAATGTTCTCTGTGGCGAGCAAACAGTAAACATAAACACTAGATGCTGTAATTGCACCTGACAGGTATTGAATAATATTTGTAAATGGGTGTGATGTTTGTAACCATCAAAAACCTGCTCATATCAGACTTGTGGATTCGTAGGACAAAGCTCCCTTTTTTTGCAGTCGAACACATTGATGAGCACTGAACTGATACAAGACTGAACATAAACTATTGAAAATCTACCATTAAAGTTATCAAAATTGAAACTTTGGCTGCTTTTGTTGTGCCACAGGGGTGTGTGCTTGGACTCTTGGGATAACCCTCATCTCTGCAGGAGTCGGATGCGACAGTCCTTAGTCTGGAAGAGACAAAAAGAAGAGACGGTTAATATGTAATGTTAATATTTAAGAGAATTGAATTTTAGTGGATTGGAATACCAAACTAATGGCAATAATGATTCACTGGTAACAACGTGAGAAGTCAAAAACCAGGCTTCACACTTCACAGTGTGCGGCTCTTTACTAGAAGGTGCTGTTTATTTCTGTTTAAATCGCATGCTCATTTTACAGTTGTCAAACAACAATGACTACTGCTGGTACTGTTACTGCTAATATGCATTATAATTCCTCCACCTTTCAGACAACCAGGGAATCACTACATGCAGCAATAATAAAAATAACTAAAACAGACATTCATAAAGCAAAGCTGAGTAAACCGATAAAATAAGAATTCAAATCAGTCTAACAAAGACACCTCAAAATGAGGACACTAAAAATAAATATTTTTGAGTGCTTCCAGTTTTGTGCAGGTTTTCAAAGTGGGGGGTAGTTTGTTCTACAGAGTTGGTACAGCCTATGAAAATGACATTTCTAGGTACACAGATATATGTATATGTAGGTGGGCGGGCAGTGTTGGGTGGAATATGAATTGAAATCCCATCTAATATATAAGGTAGGAGAGTTATTGATCATTTTGAAGTCAATCCTTTGTAGCTATGCTTTGCCTGGTGCGGACAGGACATACAAGGTATATGTTTCTAATGTGGAAGAATGCAGAGTTGATTCAAGTGATCGTGATTGGCTGAGAATGGCTCTTAGGATCCTAACCTGCTGCGATAGGAAAAAAGTAATACTATAGGGATGTACCGACACCAGAATCGGGACAATTCCGTGCTAAAGAGCAGTACTCTGTACTCGTCAAAAGCACCCTGATACCAGCACTTTATGATGGCGATGTCAGTCGAGCAGACATGCTCAACAGGTGTAAAAGCATCCGTGGACTGAAAATGTTTTACCCCTTTTTTAGTTGGTCAGTGAAGAAAGACTAACTTGTCTTTGTTAGAAGCAGTGTAATCACATATTGAATTAGAGTTAAAAACTAATTATTAACACATCAAATGCCTAGTGGTTATTGTGGGTAGTGCCTTAAACTAGACATAGGCGCTATACAGATTACAGTTAAAATCTCACTAATGACGTTTTACTTTTTTGATTCAGATTTCTACTGTGGCCTTACACAATAAAGAAATATGCATTTAATTATTTTTTACATTTATGGTAGGGCCATTTTTAACAACAAAATACTGAAGAAGTTTCAGACAGTTTATGTCAGTACCATCTCCAATTTCTTTTTCAGTGAACTTTAATAGACACAAATACTAATAGAGCTGTTTAATCTGTATCAGAATCAGGTATACGAATTATGTTGTTTAGCACTCCCATGTATAGTGTCATATTAAGATTTTTTACATAATGAGTCAACTAACATCAGGGAATATTTATATATATATATATATATATATATATATATATATATATATATATATATATATATATATATATATATATATTATTTTTTTTATTTATTTTTTTTCAATCTGCTCAGGCAGTACCAACACAGCAGTTGGAACAACTTAAATGTCTTTGGAAAAAGTATGACCTCACAGTCACATCGAAACATGCAGTCAGGAACCAAACCCATCATAACTTATTGGTTTCTTTACAAACAAACAAAAATCCATGTAGCAACAAATAACAAAGACTGACAAAAACTAAATTGAAAATTATTATGGAAACCAAGAACAAGGAGATCTCTGGATTTCCACTTTAGGTCAGTCAGTGATTTGTTCTATATTTATCACCTTTGTGTAATGGAAGAGATCCGATCCAGCCATCCTCCATCCTAAAAAGTGAACAGCAGCACAAGACCATCTGCGTCATTGCATGGACACCAAACTCCATGTGCGTCATCACACTCCCTGCTCACTCCTCACAAGCATATCATAGTGTGATGCCACAGCAAGCCAAAGCTATAACTGGAACAATGACCAAACCACTGCTGGCTCACTTTCATTCCCAGCCTAATTTAGGAGCTGTTGTACCAGCCTACGGCAATGGGGTTGCCCCTGACCCAGCAGGAGTCTCTTCTTTCACTCTTAGATAAGCTTCAGGAGGTGGAAGGGATGTTGTAGGTCAAGATTAGTTGTTGGCATGGAACTTGGATCATCAAGACCACCTCCAAGAGAGGTGACAAGTTGCATCGTGACCATAGATTAATCCAAAAATATATAATCAAGGGAGATGTGGGATGTAAAATAAGGTCAAATAAGAAAACAGCAAATGCTGTATGTAATGCTGACTATCTCCATGGAATTATTAGAAGGGCAACTCCCTATAACTCAGCATACTTCAAAAGAAAACAAAAAATTTGATTTGACTGACATGGAAAATGGAAAATGAGTATGTGTGCTTGCATTTCAATACTCGTTGAATACAAACATAATTTAAATTTACAGGTAAGAGCTTCAGTCATATAATTAAAAAAAACAAAAACAAACAAACAAAGGGACTGGTTTGGATTTAAGACAATTTATTTACAATGAAAAACATGTTGTAAGCAACAAATTACAGAATAAATCCTTATAAAAAAATAAGGGGTAAAATCTTAATTCTTATAAATTAAGCCTGGTTGGTGTTTGAGCTGCAGAATTGTTTCGCATGTATTATGGCTCCTTGTGGTGTGAAACTCTGGGAGGTTAGGATAATTAGCGACATGGGGCTAACACCGCTTGTCCAAATATCTGTGGTGAAACTAAACGCAGAGGAGATTTGCAGCAGGCTGTAGATAATTATGTTTTTACACGGAGTCGTGTAATTTAGGCAGCTTCGTGTCAATCATGTAGAGCCGGTTTGGGACATCATATCTGGGCTGCAGAACATGGAAGAGACGCAGGAACCCCACAATTTATACCTCTGAAAGTGGCTGGTCACTCAATGCAATGTACTCGATAATTGCCAGTGTTATTTTACAGCAGGTGGATCGTCTCTGGACATTTTCTCTAGTCTTGCAAGAGTTTGATGCAGCATGGGTTGTGTTGGTTTAGAAGCATGGGTAAACTCTTTGTACTTATTGTCGAGTTGGGATTTTAGGTGCTTGAATAAATTACTTATGTTAAATGTGCTACTTTTTGAGCATCCTCTGGACAATTTCGTTGAGCACAATTTGCAGTTCGTCTTTGTTTTATCATCTTCATTCCCTTTGAAATAGTTCCACATGGCTGATATATCTCGCCTCATCTTCTCCCCACTCAGAACTACAGCCAGAGTGTGGGGGCGGGCACTCGGCATCTGCGATTAACCCCTTACACGCCGCACAAACATACACATTTCTCAGACTGTGGTATTGGTTCCGGTATCGGGGGTCTTTTAATGAGTACGAGTACTTTAGAAAATGTGGTATAGATGCATCCCTAGTTGTTTCATATTCATAATTTAATGTAAAAAAAAAAAAAAACAGCTTGCTTGTTCATATAGGGAGGATGTGTCCTACTCCAACACTACTAACAAAAACAAAACTTAAATGTCAAAAGGAATTAATTAGGTGTGTTACACTAAGGCTGCAGCTTAACTGTGCTGGGCTCTCAGTAATTATGTTTGACAAATACCATATGGAAGGGTCTAGTAGTGCAACTGAGTAGCATACAAAACTGCACCTCAAATTCAATCGGCATGCTACAAAACATTAATAACAGACGATTTAAAAATGTGTCTGGATACGGTTATGGCACTTTTCCACCAAACTATTTTGTAAAGTTTACTAAAGTTTTCAACTCTAATCCCATGACATGTATTTAGGGGGTTTTGCACTGCTCTCTGTAAAGCTCATTTTCCCGTAACCATTGAAAGGAGGTTCCATGAAGCGGGAGTCAAGCCAAAGACCTATTTTTTTGATTAGTAAGAAAGATGTGACATGACATCCTGTTGATCACTGATCTGTCTATTCAGAAAGACTGTAGTAAACTCAAACCACACTCAAGTGCTCTCCTGCACTTTTCAGTGGTTCCTAATCTTTCTGCCATAACTCATCTTTTATACAAAGCCTTTAGGTAGGTGGAAAAACAAACAAGAAACCCATACAAAACCAAGTTGTGCTGTTACTAAAATCCAAGAGGTCATTCAGGTTTCTCACTTGCATATTCATTGAAGATTGTTTTCTGATGTAAACTTTTATGCTTATAGATTCAAGTCGGATTTACATTCGGTAAAGAGTTTCTGACAGAACTAACAGAAATACTTCGCCCAAGCAAACAAGCTTGTTCATACCTCCTTTGATTTTGATTTTACTAAAAACTCAATTTTGTATTCTAAACACACACTTATAGTGTTCTGAACTAGCTGAGATGTAAAAAAAATAAATAAATAAATAAAAATCTGTCATTGACTAAGGGATTCATACAGCCAATAGAACTTACTTTCGACACTATATTGGTCAGAATTATTGTTTCATGGACAAAACGCTGGACAACACAAGGCTTTCAGGGCAGTAGGAAGACTGTGCTGACTATTTAACTATATACTTTGCATGAATCTTTTTGAAACTTATGCATATTTTGATTTTTCATCAAACCCTGCGAGTGATCCTTTCTGAGGTAAAAATCCTTTCTTTCCATTCGTCACCCTGTCTCCAATTTGTTTACTCACTCCCCACTCTGCACTCACTCACTCTCTGCTCCATAGTCACTCCAGACAGTTGATCACTATAAATCCTTTCCTGCTTGTGTGTTTGGATTTATTTTAACAACCAATCCCATATTATTTGTTACTAATGCAGGTCTGAGCTGTTTTGCAAATAAAATTAAAAAAGTAATTTTAACAAAATACTAACATTACTTGTCTTTATTACTAATATATTCATATTGTATCAAACATAAAAATATAATATTAATAACAAATTCAAAACAAATAATATGCAGCTAACGAAACACAATTTTTCTAATCAAAAACTAAAACAAACTAATGTGAAAATGCTGTGTTGAAAAAAAAAGAAAAACCAATTTAAGCGGCTCCCGTTCTTTCCCTAAAGGGTCACTTTAAGACGATAAAGATTTAAAAGTACGCCGGTCACTAGATTTGCAGCTAGTCGCAAGATTAAAAACAAAAAAGGCACTGAATCTAGACAACACTTTTCTGAGTTCACTGAGTAAAATTGACATGTGAGCTCAGGTAAATAAAGAATGTGGTCACACAACAGGGCTTCAGATTTGCATAGTGGCAACAAATCTAATAAATACATTTTAAAAACACAATTTAAGATTAATATAAATCATTTTTTGATTTATATTAAATTTTATTGAAAAAAAAACCGGGAAAACCTCTTGTGGGCAGTGCAGTTGCTGGATACCAGCTTTGATACTGCTGAACCAAAGCAGTGGCTTTAATAAAAGGCTTTGTCAGATCCAACAATGGAGTTGATGCCTGGATCGGCAGGAATGCCTCTGCTTTATTGTTTAACTCCGGGGCAGGGCCAAGGGGGTACCAAAGGTCCCAGAGTTCCTCTTGGCCTTGATGACATTACTTTAGCAAATGAGGTACCTACTGTGAATAAAACAGACCACGAACACCCTTGAACAACCGAATCGCAAAATCCATGCGTCAACTCGTACATCATAAGAATGCCACAATGCATGCCACAGCAGACTGGCACCAAAGGAAACAATGGCTAAAATACAGCTGCTCCAATTATTTTAGGATATACTGGTCAACTGTAGAAGAATGAGTCCTGAACTCATAAAGTCTTCTATGACAGAAAGAACAATCATCTAGTATGAGGTAATTAAAATATTGTTATCCTTAATGACCATGCCCTTAAAAAAAAAACAATCAAAGCCATCCTGAAATATAATGAAAATTATTTAAACTGTATGTTTCCAAAAGTGTAAGGTTACTTTTTCTAAAGCGTATTCTGCCTAATTTTATGTTTATATTATATTTTTTGAGCATCAAACAAGACAAGTGTTTGCAAATTCTCATCAGGGAACCTTGTGGCACTTTCTCAGCCCCTCCACCGCCAATCTCAATGAAGGCAAAATAGTAAAAAAAAAAAATGTGTGTGGGGGATCTATAATCTATAATGTATCAGTACCTAAATCAATTTTCGCTTCATCCTTAACTTCACATAATCAGTCACAAACCTTCAGAGATAGACTGGCTCAGAATCACAACTGAAACAAACCCATTAGATACATATAAAACTCTCACTCTAACCATAAAGTAATAATTTATTGGGAGCAACCTTATGTAGGTTACGTGTGCAAGAACCTCCTACGCAGCACACTATGTTCTAGACCAAAACATTCCTGTCACCTCTCAAGCCTTATTTGGTTCCATAGGATTTTTTAAGCACATGTGATGGCTTGCATAGTACTTGGCAGCACACCTGTTATAAACGCCATTGCACATTCATTAGTAGTGAACCAATGCCGCTTCCTTCCTTCAAATTGGTGCTAAACCCAGCATCATTTACAAACCATCTAAAGGTCAACATGGAAGGTTTTGCTGTTTTCATGTATGTCCGAGTGTATGAAGACACCAGAATTCTACTCATCATCACTGAGCTCACAAACATGGGGTGAATGTCTCTTTAGGGAGGGAAACTTGTTTGCTTGTGTATAAGGTTCAAAGTTTCACCCTGTCTCAGTGTAGATCAGTAACTTGGTCTACCAGTATCGACATCAGCTTGAACTACAAATGCTGATAAACACATGCTATAGGCTTGACAAGTATGAAATAAGCAACACAAAATCCTAATGTATTACCCGTCATCCATAGTTTTATCTATAATAATACCTAGAATCTAAATATCTATTAAAGGTCAAGACAAGTGACATGACACTAAAGTTGAGCTAGCTCAATGAAAATGAGAAGTAACCTTCACGAATACCTTCCATCAATCAATCGATCAATTACTCAATCATTTATTCAAAAAGTACTCTGTAGACTGTAGAATGTTAGCCAAACAAGGGACAGCAAATAAAAACATTCAAACAGTCGATGGGTAGTTAGATTGACCTGACAGTTATCAATTATACCAAGCGAAGAGACATATACGAGACAAAACACATTTCATATTATGGCTGGACCATATAGTATCGTTCACACGTGCTACCGCCCTCAACACAAGGATGCTAAACAGCACTGGAAAGCAAGCACGGCTTTAGGGAGATCAGAGGACAAGTTAAATTCCATAATGGAGTGATTTCAGTGGTATGAAAGTGGTTTGGATAAAAAAAAAACAGATACAGAAGAACACTTGCTGGAAAATAATGTCGATTCAATGAAAAAACATACATGACTAGAGATAGCATTGCATGAGTGGACAAGACCATCATGCTTTAGGCATCTTCAGACAGGCACCGGGACGTTTATATTTATATATTAGTTCAGGGTTGACATGCTTGAATATTTTTGATTTGCTAAATGTAGGATATTTCGTCATAAAAAATACAGTTTTTTTATCCTTTTCGTGATAATTTCTTTAAAATATTGTGATATTATTTAAAGGCCATATCGCCCACCTCTATTTCATATTACACATTTTTTATTTAGTTATAATTTTTTTAAATACATTAAGACTGATTAAAAAGAATACAGTTTACTTAAAATGTATCACATAGGTCAGCCCAAAACAAGATCAAATCTGAATTGGGTAAAGAATGAAAGAGAGCGTTTAAAAGAGAACATATTTCCATATTATACTGTGCAGTGATATTTTTAACAATCATGATGGGTGTTAGAATTTGCTATTTATCAACAAAATTTTGTAAATGTGACTGGAAAACTTGTAGAAGGCATTTATTTACAAGCATTCATAACGTTAGTTAGTTTTTAAAAAGTGAATAGGACAGAAAAGCTTGTGTGTAATCTAGCAAAAGTAATTTGTTTTTATCACGAACGTGGCTTGCCTGATCAGGAGAACAGTGGCTGCTGCCATTCCCATCTTTCTAAAGCATCACCGATGGCTATCCTTTTGTTTTTCAGTCCATCAATATTTTTCTTAATAGCAAAACAATGATCTGGTACCGCAAAAAAAAACATATATATATAATTTTTTGACTGTTTATGCTTTCACAATTCGTCAACCTGATTTACACTTATTCAATTGGACAGAAAATGCATCACATCAACAACACACAAACCGTAAATTCCCTGAATTTCTAAATGCAAATTTTCTTTTAATGCCAAACTAAACACAGTAGCTTAATGTCTCTTGAAACATAATAAGCACTGACTAGTTTGTACAGCTTGTTAACCAGTATAATATTGCTCAGCTTATCTGTCTCTATGTAATAGTCACATGGATGGAAATTGATAACACACTAGCAGGGATTAATATTTTTGTTGTGAAGGTGTTGCAAGATTGTGTTGCAATTACAATTTATTACAATTAAATGAACACCTTTAAAAACTAAATGCATTTTCACTTGAAAGCCAGTCATATTTTCCTATCCTGTTTTGTTTATTTGGACATCAACAGTTAACAGGAAGTTACATCAGTTATTTTTTTAAGGTATCTGGAAAGCGACAAATAAATTAATGTTAATGGAGATTATTTTCAAAGACAAAAATAATCATTAAAATAACAGTGCTTTCAATTATTATCTAAATAACTTTGATTATAATTTTTCCAAAAATCGAGCATCTCTAGGGGAGCATTCGTCAGCCTATGGGGAAAATGATTGAGTAGACGACTTCTTTCGCCCATTCAGGAACATTGTGTGTTTTCCAATTCTTAGTCTGAACCTTGCTTTGGGATCTGCTCTTTAATTGATAGACAACAAAAAAGGTAGTTTTAACTTCCTTATCAAATCAAAATAGCTTGAAATATATTAATTCAAGCTGAATATTCTGTGCAGGATTTCATGGATATGGTATCAAAGGGAAATCAGCTGTTCAATCAACAAGTTGAATATGCTTGAGGAAAGCAAGCTAAAGTGATGTTGTTAGTTTTAAAAGAGCCAACTTCAGAGTTTTAAGTGGAGTTGCATGTTGAGGATGGCAAATCAAGTTGGGTTAATTGACTGCTATAGGGTCTAATTGCAAGGAGAATAGGATGCCTTAAGTTGAAACAAAAAGTACAAAAAGTTTGCCACAAGAGAGGGTCTGTATATACAACAAGCATATAGTGCATGTCCATGTCACTCTCAGACTTTTTGATACGATAATGTTTATGATGACTAACAAACAGTGCAGGTGTGGTATAGTTCAATTGAAAACATACTGTCTGAGACTGAGGAGTCAAATAGACTGGGGTGAATTGTGTCTCATTTTTTCTAAAATTGAATAATTAATTAAAAAACAAAGACTGTTAAAACTACACCACATCACTTACAATAATACTATTACACTTTGGTCCCTGAACTACAGTGGCCCCAATGTTTACTAACTCACTAAGACCAGGCAAAAAACGTGCAAGAAATGTTGCCTAGAGAACACCATGACAATACATAAGAGAACTATAATCTGGCAGTGTTACATTAAAAAAACACAGTACTTCAATTGTGAAATATCAACTTTTAAGCTCTGTTTACAGATCATAAAAACACACATTTTTGCTTTTAAGAGCATCCATCTTTATTTCATTTAAGCTCTTTTAATACAGACATTATTAAGTGACCATTAGATCATGATGTCAATTATTTTTGAAATACTTGGAAACCGGTCTAGAAAACTAGATGTAAAATAATTTAGAAAGAAAAGTCTCAATCGTAAAGCTATATTGCAGTTACAACTTTTAAAAACGATAATTATCTCCTTAAAAAACTACAGTTAAGTTAGTTGGTTTGGTTTCCTCTTACTATGTTCATTATGGTTGACAGAGGTGATGAGAAATTCTGAAGTAGAAATGAGAGATATCAAGTAAATGTGGATTGTATTTTTTTTACGTAAACTTAAGACATACCTTTCAACGTGCTTTCAAACATTACTTCAGAGCTTAGGAAATCAACTCACTCTAATAAGTAATCATGCACAGGAAAAGACCCTTATCCAAGTTCCTTGCTACTTTAGACTTTACAAAAAATGGCTTTGTGTATTATAAGAAAAATAATAAGACCGACATCTGTGTGTGCGTGTGTGTAAAGAGCATTAAACAGAAGAAAAGGATCCTGTTACCTGGTCCTCGTTTCCTGCAATAAGAGCAGGTCGTAAATAAGGTGTTCCTAAAATAGCATTGTAAATATAGTCATATGTGATGTACAGAGGAGTGTGAACTGAAGGCTCTTGAACAGTACTTCAGATGGGCAAGCTGTTCATACTGTTCTAACAAACTTTGATGTCAATCCTTAGCCCAAACATCTATGTTCAAAACCTGATTTTTGGATTTTATCTTGTCAGATAACAAAAAAACTCTACAGCAATCAAATACTTCTCATTTAAATATTGATTAAATTAGCCCTGAAGAATATATTGGTAAAATTTGATCCTTACAGGGTCACAACACCCCTCGGGAAGAATCTTCACACCTCAGAGACCTTTGACCCCTGTCAAACTAATGAGTTGATAAGAGGAGGAGACAGACAGCAGAGATTTAGATAAACAGCAAAGACTTCTTTCCTTCACTAGCGTTGAGAGTTAAGAGCTGTTTAGAGCTAGCTTTAGAAGGGCGAATTGTTGTACACCACTAAAAACCTCCCTAGAACTGAAGGGGTAAAAACAGTTCAAGACGACACTTCATAGTATGATTACCTGAAATGCATTGATTACCTAAATTGACCTCCAGCTTGACCAAAAATACAGATGCAAGTCATTTACTTTAAAATTCTAACAACCTTGTAGCATGACACCCAATTGCTCATATTCCTGCAACCACAATCATTATTCCATTGATCAAAAAAGTATATCTTGCAATTTAAGAATTCAGAAGATGTTGTAAGCCTATCGAAAATATTGTTGCACTTAGAAAAGCAGCTGCACTCGACCTGAAAGCCTTGTAATGGACTACTTGTTTAAAAGTGATTGATTTAAACACAATTGTGTTTATGAGAACATTCATTCATCTTCATGTCAGCTTTATTCCCTTTCGGGGTCGCCACAGCGGAATGAACCGCCAACTCTCTGGCATTTTGTTTTACGCAGCGGATGCCCTTCACAGCCGCAACCCATCGCTGGGAAACATTCACACACACATTCACACATCGCATGTTTTTGGACTTGTGGGGAAACCGGAGCACCCGGAGAAAACCCACGCGATCACGGGGAGAACATGCAAACTCCACACAGAAATGCCACCAGCCCCAGCCGAGCCTAGAACCAGCGACCTTCTTGCTGTGAGACGACCGTGCTACCAACTGCGCCACCGTGACGCTTTTTTATGAGAACAATTAAAAAATATCACATCCTTTCAGGGTCCAGAAGGCTGTGCATTATTAGTATTATTATAAGTACATGTGAGTGCGATTTCGCAATTATGTTAACATATATACTTAAATATGGGTTCACGCAAGTTATTAATGAAATGTGTACAGTGGTACCTTGAGAAACTAATTCTTCACATTATGGAAAATAATGATACGATGATACGATATAAATAAAAGATACGAAAGGCCATGCAAAGAATTTTTTGTTTCATGTTAAGAAAAAAATTCTAGATGGGATATGGGCACTGGGCAACACATGACTGCATTCAACACTCAACTAAATGGTTTATTCTCATATTGGTCAATTCCAGCCCTGATGCTGTGTGTTCATGCATAGCATAATGTTCTCCTATTGGTCAGTCCCAGCACTGATGCTGTGTGTTCGTGTGTAGTATCCTGCTCTCCTACTGGTCACCTGACGACCATTTACATATTCCTGGAAGAACTCTCCCAGTCTTCATGCACACTTGTGTTTGTGTCTTCAATTCGTGAATATTTTCGTGTTGTTTAGTTGGCAAAGTATATTTTTTATGGGCATGGCTCTCCTCTGCTACCATTAGTTCTCCTCCCCTACCCCCTCCTCTCCCAAACTTCATAACCTCGCCTTGCTCAAAATTGTTATTTCCCATTTATTTTATTTTGTTTTCATTGTTTTATTATTTATTAGATGTATAATGTGTACTTTTAAGGATTGAAGAATCCTAGTTTATTTTTCCCTGATTTTCCATGTTATTTTATTTTTTCAATTTTTAGTGATGCTTCTATGTGGCTTGGAACGGATTATGTATTTTACATGTAAAACAGCATACGAAAGCCCCCCCAGAATGAATTGATTTAGTATCTTGAGGTAGCATTGTATTTATTTTGGTAGGCTGACACTGTGTGAGGACCAGTCAACCCAGTATTCACGGATGATGGAGGATTCATTTGCATTCTGCACACAATCTAAACAAAATAATCTAACACTAACTAATAGGCATGCAGTATAGACCAAAAATAACAAATTCAAACATTACTGAGCTCATTTAGCAAATCTGTGACAATTTAGTGCAGTACAACTCGTTCTGTTCTTTAATACCTTGGCTGTTTACCTCGTGATATGATGGTCCCTGGGTGAGCTTTGAAAACTGCAATGTGTCGTGGCTAAAATGCATTCCTGTGTAGCTTTGCACACACTAATTTACATTCCAACACCACAAAGAGCATTCATACCCCGATTTCAGACAGGCCAATGGTACCAGGGTAGCCAAAACATTGAATCATCAACATCCAAATTCTGCAAAGAATTTTTAATCGAATGCATCTCATCTACAAATTCTGAATAGACATACCAAGAAAGTTCTTAAAATGCAAAAAGATAAGTTGTGAGCTGTAACATAATATTTACCAAATAGTTACTTTAGTGTTGATTAAACACAACAGACAAATGCAAATTATTCATTTTCATGTAAAACCTGCTTGGGATTTGTAATAACTTTCAAAAGCTATAGATGTAGAGACAAAGGGTGTTTGATATCTCCTGATCCAATTTCAAAAGTATCTTTCTATGATTGATAGAAACAGCTCACATCACATTTTGAGCAGCTGCAGTTAAAAGAATAATGGCTGAGGTGAGGTCTTTGATTTGGTTTGGTCAGAGCCTGACTTGATTTAGAACTGATGGAGAACTTCTTAGCTTACATTGTTCAAGATGTTAAGTGAAGAATGTAGACATGGTTTAAAAAAAAAGGTGTCCTGGACCACTGTATACCTTTAGTATAAAAGATTTGACTTTTTTTTTTTTTTAACCTTTCTTTTTCTGCATTTGAAAAAAAAAAATCTAATCTAAACAAGCATGGTTCACTCCTTAAAAAAACTCAACCATGCAAGCTCCGAAAATTAGAATAATGTAAAACCATCTTACAAATTTTCCTTCATCTGGCATGGCTGGCTTGTTGATCTTTTTTTGTACTGTGCGAAATCTTTTTTAACAATATAATTATTACACATTTTAGTTACATTTACATTTATTTTAGTTAAGTGTTAAATAACAATATGCACTTAATACATTTAATTGAGTTCTCTGTTCAATAACACTGTGTGGTTCTAAAGAATTGCAATAGATGGACAATAAATTGAAATTTGAATTCGTCTCCCGACTTAACAAGTTGTCAATATAATGTGAAACATAATACAAACTATTGCAATATATTTTATCGTGATATGTATCATATATTTTATCGTGATATGTATCCTTACCAATATGGAGCCCTATTAGGTATGGGTCACAGTACGAAAAAAGTTTTACAAGAGCCACAGATATTGTACAGTAAGCTTAACAAAGGAGAACTACTTTGGTCTATACACTATATAAGGCCTTGCTTGAAAGCAACCAAGTGACCATTTTTATAGCCAAACCCAAGAAAGAGAGATCAAAAAGTCTCATCCATGTTTTTTTTTTACTATTTAAAAACAAAGACCTTTTCAAATGAAATGAAAATTAGATAGAAAAAAAACAATGTTTGGCTGTCCTAATTTCCTTTTTACACTCATTTCTTTTTATCATTTTTTTTATCATGCATGTTTTTCTGCATGATTCACAACCTGACCCTGTTTTGACAGTCCCGTAGATCTATCAAAGGGGATGTGAAAGACAGAGAGAAAGAGGGATCGAAAAGGGGCTTGAAAATCATCAGGTGATGTAAACCAGCGTTACTCCTCTCTCTTTTAGACACAGCCATGTCTGCTTCAACTATGATAAACAAATGAGTCATACATTAGGTTTGCTGAGAACCCATACTGTAACAAAAAAAAGAAAAGTGAAAGAGAAATAATGCTGGTTATTTAGGGTTAAGCAGTTAGATCATGCAACAGAAAGGATACAACTGAAAAGCATAGTAGAAATACTGTCCCCATCATATATTTATCGTCATATCATTGAAAACAAAAAAAACACAAAAAGGTACAACTCCAAAACTATATTACAACCTCGCTTTTCTGAGAAGCCAATAAATCTCTAAACCACAAAAGCAAAAC
Organism: Danionella dracula; assembly: GCA_900490495.1. Taxonomy (NCBI): domain Eukaryota; kingdom Metazoa; phylum Chordata; class Actinopteri; order Cypriniformes; family Danionidae; genus Danionella; species Danionella dracula. The sequence continues at coordinate 3,259,422 of UELW01000578.1, forward strand.
TGTAGACTCAAACACTAGTCAGTAAAACATATCTGTTGAGTATTATCAAAGACAATAAAAAGAATCTTTAAATTTGATTACTAAATTAAAAACATATCTGTTTAACCTAGCATTCGAGTAATTATCTCTTGGTATTTGTCTAAACAGATCTGGTGTCTGAGCACTATATACATAGAAACAGTTGAAAAAACAATGTGGTTCAATGTTCCTCTCTAACCTATCCTCATCATTTATCTATCATCCTGCAGCTGATGCTGATCACTTGTTTGTTGTCTGTGCTATAGTTTTCTAACCGTTGTGTCTCCATTTGTTAGTTTCTGTTATGTCTTTGTTTGTTTTGTTTTTTCAGGTGCTGTCCGGCGAACCGTTCGTTCGAAGTTTGTATATTCTTTATTTCTGGGGAGGTAACTAGCATCTGCCTCAGTCAGCAAGAGTCCCCTCACAGAGAGAACTCCTATTTACTCTACCTGATCCTCATGAGGACTTTGTGAAGCTGCTTTGAAAGCAATTGCTAAAGAAGGGCTATATAAAAACTGATTGATTGATTAAAACAAAGTAATTCAATCAAATTTACCTTTAGACGTTGATCCAAACTCCCCGGACTTCATTAAATCTATACTGGCATAGGCACCATTCTCTGGTGGTGAAGAGCTGGAGGATGATGAGGGACACTCATCATGAGTGTTCCTAGGCCGGGAATCTTCTCTCAGGTCTAGGGCAATGTAATTCAGGCCATTCAGGTGTTCCAAAGGTAAAGTCCTTGAAGACCTCACAGAAGGAGAATTGGCTGTGAATGAGGAGCTTCCCAATGTTGCCTCACAGCCAAAGGTCTCACCATCAAGCCAAGCACATTCAAAGTCCTGCCCCTTGCTGCGGCCAACCTGTTGACCTCCATTATTGGTTGACACAGTACCTATAGTATCAGTCCCAATCCCAACAGATGGTTCAGATGTGGTGGAAAATGTCTCAGAGCTGTGCCTCCGCCTCCCCTGGGGATCTGCACGGATAACTTTAGGCTCAGTTGAGCTGGAAAAGGGGAAAAACTGCTGTTCCAGTACACAAAGGCGCTCCAGCATAGCAGTAGGGCTCTTGGACTCGTCTTCAGCGCCAAAAGACATTTCAGTGTAGTCTTCAGCTTTGCTCATACTGTGCCCACTGCACAGTGAGGATGATGAGGGTCGGATATATGAAGGGGGGTTCCAGGGTGCCACCAGAGAAGGTCTTGGGGATCGACTTTTTGGTGGAAGACCACCAACCTCAACGCTCATGTAGTCTTGAGGCAGAGGAGATCTGCGATGATCTTGATTGGTTTTAGAGGGAGAATTTTCAGTGGATAATGATGAGCAGGTGGGCCTATCACCATGTTCGATATTCATGTAATCTCCAGGGCTTGAAGGCCTCAAAGCTATTTCACTCGCTCGCAAAGAGCTATGCAAACTACGCCTACCCAGGGGCAAACGGTTGGGCCGAATGGCACGGCGGTCAGTGCAGCCATTCTGTTGAGAACATTCTGAAGGGGCTGATCTGCTACTGCAATCTGGGGTGGCAGTGGGTGAGGCATATGCTGATTTTGCAGGAGAACTCATGGGGACATAGTCATCACACTCAGATTGATTTCTGAATGGAGCTTTGTATGAGCGAGGGAGGGAGAAATATGGACTTTGGGACTTTTGGATTCCAGGAGTGGTCAAGGCATAATAATTGTCAGATAATCCACTTTGAGTACTATCCGTGGAGCTTGTTAGAGACATGTCCATGTATTCCGCATTTTCAGGGCGGTCTGCTATTCGTCCATTGGCTCGCCGGCTGATATCAGGACTGGGCAACACAGGCGAGTCAGTGCCTCCACCTCTGCCCGGTAGCATCATCATATAGCCATGAGAGTCTACATAACGTGGAACATTGAGAGCAGCACTTTGGACATTTGAAGAGGCGGAAAGGAGGTTATTTGGTTGCATAGGTGTGTAGTCTGAATTATTAGTGGAAGGCAGCACACCTGCCATCATGGGCATGTATCCATCTTCTATGGGTGCTGCTGCAGACCGCAACATTGGTGGCCGGTCCTGACTGTGTTCAGAGCTGGAGCTGTAGTCTGAACAGAGAGAGGACGAGGTAGAGACCGTCTGGGCACCACCACCCCAGGAGCTACTCGCTGCCACTGCCTCGTCCAGCGAGGTGGTCTGGGTCATTTTTTGATAGACAGCCACAGCAGCAGTGCTAGCACCTCCAACCTGCCTGGAAAAAGAAGATGTTCTTCTCCGCAATGACCCCGGACGTGAATCATCATCTGTACTTTCATCTCGAGTTGCATCGGATGCACCTGATCCAAACACGTCACGATTCCAACCCATAGCCATGTAGTCATTGAGACAATGCTCCTCGCGGATGGGTGGTGTGTTTCCAAGAGACTCGGGGGTGTTGCTGCGTACCCTGAAGTAACGGAGATCTCCAGGACTTGATCCATATTCATCAGAGGAGTTGAAACCTCCATCACTTGGGGAACCACAAACAGATGCACTCGAGGGGCGTGTGATGGTATCCGACACAGAGCCATGCCCGCTGCTGCTGGACATGCTGATTGGACTGGTTGTTGATGGGAAGTGCGACACTGGTAGAGAGGCTGAACGAGCATGATAGGCAGAACCTGGAGGGGCACGAATATAACGTGCCCCCGCTCCACCGCTACTTTCCTGGCGGCTCAGATTAGCGCGTGCTGTGTTAAGGTGAATAAGGCTACCGGTCACTGAATTAAAGGGGCGGTTCATTGTGCTCTCTCCCTCACTGGAAGTGCGAAACCTGTAACCTCCAGCTCCACTACTCTTCCTGCTTGGTGGAGTACCCACCACAGACTCAGTTCGGGAACGCCTCTGAAGTCCTGTCTGGCTGGGTGGGAGGTTACCCAGGTGTCGACGCGTGGTGATGAAGCCCATTGGATTTGTACTAGACGACTGGCTTTTACTTCGAGGTCTAAACTCAGTAAATGCCTTCAGAGCCTTCATGGTTTCTAGAATGGTCTCATGCATGTTCTGAGCCACCACAGAATCATCCACCTGCATCCAAACTTCCCCAGGTCCAATAGAGGAAGAGCGGCCAACTTCAAAGAAAAAGAAACTCTCAGAATGTCCACAGCGTCTGATGTTCATTAACTGCAAGTTCACGCATGGCGTTTCAGAATTTAACTTCACTAGATGGATGCTCTTGGCAGACAGGCAGAGCCTATACACACCTGTTAAATTTTTAGTCTGGCCCAAGCCTTTTGGTTTAACATGAACCTGCCACACCTCTTTAAAGACAGTCCCAGGTGTCACAGTTCCATACCCATCGTCGATTTCCTCCGCATGCAGGTTGCTCCTCTTGCCCTCGCTCATAAGCTCGCTCAGCGCCTGGAACCACTCCTCCTGCTCCTGCTCATTCTCAGCCACAATCGCGAAGTATTCATCCTTGGTGTATAGAGCAATGAGGTGCTTATTCTTAGCGTCGGCTCTCTTGTTCACAGTGAAACATTGATAGAGATCGATCACTCTTTTAGGAGGAGAAGCTCCAGCTGAAGCGCCACTCGAGCGCAGCGTGTTCCTAAATTTCTTCTCGCTGTCATAGTATTCCAGTCGGCTCGGCCCCAAATGACTCGACCCCCGCAACACGAAGAACCTCTTGTGGCCGTGTTTTTGCTTTCTCAAATAACCGCACTTCATTATGTCGTCTGACACAGTGAAACTCTTGTTCACAGCAGTGGAGGCTGAGGTAGCGTTTGTGTCCTCGTGCGCTCGGTTGGGATTGGACGTGGATCCCTTTCTCGCCGGTGATTCCAGGTGCTGCGGCGGCAGCTGTTGGTTTCGTTCGCTCGGAAGCCGAAGGTCTAGTGCTGAAGGGGGTTCCCCGACGAAATTGTCGCCGTTAACAGTAGCGGCAGGTTTAGCGTTAGTACCAACAGCCCGCGGTTGCGTTTCCAGCATCAACATAGCGGCGGTGCCTTCCTGGGAGTTTGGAAAATGTGCCATCAGGTATAATGCGAGTCACTTTACCTCAGGCTTAAAGACTGCGACCCCATGTTTGTTTGGGGGACCGTTGCTCAGGCGGCGCTTCAGTCCTTTCAGCAGTTGTGCGCTTCTCTTGACTGCCAGATGAAATGCAGGTATTCCAGCCAATGTTCCTTGAACTCAATGGCAGCAACTGCAACATGACCACATTTACCCCATCTATTATCGGTAGATCCTCCTAGCGGGCTACCAATCTGCTCTTAGCGCCCTGTGTACACTATGGAGAGCAGCACAAACAACACATGACGCGTGCGTCATTCGGCTGTGGATGGGAGGAGATATCTGATTGAGCGCGCAGAATAACTGACAGCTTGACAGACCAATAAAAATGGCGATTTTTGCTTACGTCAAATGCGCTGGCCAATGGTGTTCCTTGGAGTTTCATTGAAGTGGCAAGTTGACGTCAACGACTGCGAGTTTTGTCCAATTAGGTAACGCAAAGTATGTCGCCTTGGGAGATTTGGAGGATTGTATTGGCTGATCAGTTTGACTGATGGATTGTCCATCCAATCGTAGACGGCGTTTTCGTTCTTCGACGTTGTTGTTTATTCCGTTCCAAGTTGTTTTCGAGATGCTGCTGTCCGTTACACCTAATTGCGCTCTTATTACATGTTTGCCAAACACCCGTACATATACTCATTATTTCATTATCTCATTATTTTTGCTGTTCGTCTATGACTTTGTTGGTCAAGCAATCTGTCGGCTGGTGGAAGATAATGTATTGTTTGAGTTGAGAGACCTAGTTTTTTTACTTACCTGGCATTTTTCTGTCATATATCTAATTATGAATAATCACATTTACAATTGAAAACTATTTGACCGACGGTTAAGCATTTTAAACAGTTTAATAAAAAGGGTGGTAGCAGTTAGAGTTAAAGCATCTTCAAATTTCACTTATATGTGATGTTATATGCTGTGATGTGTTAACGTAATTGAACATGTTTAATATATTTTAATCTAGTTAAGAGTGACCTGATGTCTAATGTCGGTTTCAGATAATCCACGAACTGTTGTTAAGGCTTGGTTATGTGGGTCGCTATTTGCAGCGTTTACCAATGCGTTCAACAGAGGGCGCTCTAACACAGTTTTATAGACACGAAGCATCAAGATGGCTATCAAAAATGTTTTTTGGACTTTACCCTTATAGGAAAAAAACAGCTCAAGCTGTGTTTGTTTTCGGAAAATAGTTAAAGCTAGTTGTAAACTGCTCATAATAAGCAGTGGCAAGGTGACACCAGCTACCATGGTCCAAATCACATTTTCTGCAGCATTTTTTTCCAGCGTGGGGATGAAACACAATGTAAGTCCTCAACTGTGATATCTTTTAAAATAAACATAACACAATTAAATCGCTGAATTTAGAAAAAAGGAAGTTGTTATTATTATTAGTAGTAGTAGTAGTAGTAGTAGTAGTATATTAAAGAGAAAGTGTGTTATCGATCCTCTAGTGACCTTCATCTACATTGGGTATAGTCAACCAGTGGTAGACAGAGTACATAATTAATGCACTTATATAAAAGTACTGCTATTTATGTGACAATCAACTTTAAGTCACCTGTCTAATAATTTACTCAAGGAAAAAGCATTGAATGTTAATTTTTTACTTGTCTAATTTTTTTAATACATTTACTCTTATTTATTTATTTATTTTACAACAACGGCAAACTCAGTCATCTCTGCTCTCTCAGTCTCAGATAAGTGATACTTAATAAACAATAAAAAAAGGACAGCAATGATTCAAGGTGAAATTTCATATTGTCGTAAGTGTGAGAACTAGTGTAATATAATGTTTTTTAGCCTGATTAGAAATATGTAACATGTGTTATACAATAACCTTTATGTGCAACTTTGATGGCCCCTTCTATTAAAATTTGGGAGACAATTGCCTAGAATTAAGCTTCTTGAGTTTTTTTCTTCTTTTTATGATTGCATCAGTATTTTTTTGTTTATATAAAGAATATCTCTAAGGTATCTCTAGGTAAAAGTCTGATTTCTTAAACCAAAAAATAAAAGTAAAAGTACACATTTAAAAATTTAGAATAATATAAATAAAAAACTCAATCACAGCACTGAGAGTAAATGTAATTCACTACTTTCCAACCAATGTCCTTTTGTTTACAATTCTTTGCAAGTTACAATATAAAATGTCTTCATCTTTTAAAATGCTCTGAATGGCATCATAAAAAACCATTCTTACTGTGGAATATATTTTTACAATATTTTTCTGGAAAGATTAATCCCCCTTTCTTTTTGCCAACTAAGTTCAAGGTCTGCCTACCCCATGTCTCAATTCTCTAAAGGATAGATAAACAGTTCACTAATCATCCGTCCCACTGGCTCATAAGCATAATTTTAAACCACCAGTGCTCCATGACCCTCATGTTTTAAGAACCATTAAAGGAAACAAGACAAGGCAACACAATCACAAGGAATAAATGGCCTACCTACATTGTAGTATTAAGCAACATGAATATAACCCATTCGTTCAATTTCACTACTTTTATGTGTGTGTGTGTGTGTGTGTGTGTGTGTGTGTGTGTGTGTGTGTGGGTGTGTGTGTGTGTGTGTGTGCGTGTGTTAGTGCGTGCATGCGTGTGCTTGTCAGAAAGGCAAAGCTTGTAGGTGATCAGTGATGGTGGATCATGACATTGCCCTCATCGCACATGGTGAGCTGGGCCACCTGTCGCACTGTGGAGATCTTCCGAACAGCTTTCTTAAGCATCACCTTAAAATCTTTTGATTCAAGCCTGGAAGACAGATAAACACAGAAGGAACCAACCTTAGTTTACCTAATGTTACACTTACTGTTTTTGATTAGAGAAAATTTAATATGAATAACCAAAACATGTGTTAAACAATGTTCTTAATTAGTTCTGGAACATCCGAAAGCCATTCTAGCCCATATTCACACAGAAGTGTTGTAATTTCCACATTTAACAAGATTTTCACGTTCGTAGCATTACACCTACCACCATTCAAATACTACGATAGCATGTCATATGTAAGAAGAAGTACACTAGTATGAGAAAAATCAGAAGTAAGACATAGACACACGACTTCCTACTTCCTTCTTCATAGAACATTTCAATCGCATGAAACTGCAGACACTCAATGGCTACTTGATACCTACAAAATGGCTTTTGCTGTACGTCCAAACTGAAAAACACTGATTCATTCTGATATTTAACTGCTGGTAAAGATGGCTCACCACTTTAAAAAGGGGTACATACAGTATCATACACCACTTTAAAAGAGGGTCTATATACGGTATAATTTTGTTAATGTTAATGTAAAAACCTGACTTACACAAAGAACAATTCAAACATTCATAGCATGGCAGGAAACAAAAAAATTTCAAACCTCTAACTTAGGCATGTCACAAATCGTCAAGACCATGAGTTCTAGAAATGTAAGCATTTATGACATGACCAAGTTATGCGCACACAGTTTCCTTTTGAAGATGGAGTTATTTGTGTGTCAAAACACATTGATCCTCAGTGTGCAAATGTAAAACAAATAGAAGTATGAGGCTATTGAATCTATTCAGAAACATTACTTGAAAGTAGAAGAACTGAGACTTGTTTATGGTTGGAGAATGACACTCAACCACAACGGGAAATATTGGCAACTAGACTGTCCATGCCCCTTCCTGCCACCCTCCACCTGAGCCCCTCTGTGCCACATTTAGTAATGTTATACATTCTCCATGCATAACATTACCTCAGTTTTTCTTCTTTGCAAGCTGTGCTTCTGCTTTCCGCTTCTTGTGTGCGGCTATCTCCTCCATCTGCAAGCCATGAGCCATTTGCCTGAAAAAAACATCGGAGAAGATCAAGAGAAGACAGACAGCCGCTGCAGGGCACGGGGGCAGAGAGACCTCCTCTTACCCTGACTTGAGTACAGGAGGTACAGGCAGCGGTTTGGTGAAGCCTTCCCGTCCTGTTAGCCAGTAGGTTTCCTCAATACCCTTGCCCTGTGGAGGAGAGTAAGTGAATGGCTAGAGTAGACAAAAAAGTTTCCTCAGGTGACCTGTAGATATATAGCCATGGCTCTGATGTGAAGCTTCATTCGCTGAATTTAAAACTGTATTACACCGATCAAATCTGAAGTCAAATTTTCACACCATTACTAAAATAACTAAAGCTAAAAATCAGTGTCAGTTTAAAAGTCTCATCTAGCAATTATTAGCTGAGCGGTCTTAAATGTGAGGATTTAAAAAAAACATATATTTTTGTTTGAGAATTTTTCATTTTATTGAGAGTTTTACCCATTGTTCAGATATTTGTGTGAGATTGAAGTTTAAAGAAAGAGCTCTTAAAAGATAATTTCACAAGAACAATACAAATACTATATTTAAGAGTTTTTATTTTTAAGCTTTCATTTTATTTGTTTTTAATACTTTTCTATTCTTTTTGATACTTTAACAGGTTGCAACATGTATTTTCCTAATGCATCTTTTATAAAATATGTTTAACTTTGGAAGACAAAAACATATGTATAACATTTGATTAAGAAGGCTCACCTTCAGGTCTGATCTAGCTCTCAGCTCTACTTTGTAGCCCAGTTTCAGCTCCCTCAGGATCTGCACTGTACTAGAGTGAACGTGGATTCTGTATGCTGCAATCCAACACACACAAAACTGTACTTAAACATTGCCAGAAATATATATTTACCAATCATTGTCAACTTCGTATTTTCATCATTTTACGAACAAAATTTACAATGTTACTATGTCATACAATTTCTGTGGCATTTTATTGTTTCATCTTTTAAAAATTTGAAGTTATCTTCATTTTGTTTATTTAAATACATTAGTTTTAATTAACTGACTTGAAACAACAAAGTATCCAGCTTCTGTCAGTTTTTGTTCCTTAATTCTTAGACAGAGCCCTGTCCCTCATGTATCATTGTTACTCATCATGTGTTTTCAGTGTTTATGTATCTTCAGTGTTTAATTCTGTCCTATCTGATTTGTTTCACCAACCAGATGCTCTGTATCATTCCACATGTCTTTTATTATTCATATTTTTCAAGTTCTCTGGAACCTTTTGTTCATGACTCTTGTTTAATTTGAGCACATTGCTTTGTTCTGATTTCTGGAGCCACATTTTCTCTTTTCTTCCATCTTTATCCTACTCTTCTGATTTCCACCTGCCTGTCCCCTTAAGCTCCATATTTAGCACCCTTTATAATCTTTTTGTGTTCGGTGTATTGTCCAGACTCTGGAATGCAAAGCATGCCTCGCTGTTCTGTATTATGTAGTGTTTGTACATTTGCAACAATATTCTAGTTTTTTTAAGTAACTTATTTTCTGTAAAGTTTTCTGCTTCGCGTAATCTTCATTTAATGTGATTTTCCCTGTCAGGAATGTTTCAGCCATATCTTCTACAATAAAAGGGAGAATGTTGATTTTATCTTTTTTCCCCATTAGGGATCCATCAACAAGCACAATCAGTGACACAGATGTGGGGAACTGTGATAAATGATTTAACAACAGGCAATAAAAACATACATACTTACCCACTGATTAAGGCACCAAAACGACCCATATTTATCTAGCATATTGAGGAAGAAAACTGGCAAAAATAATTTTCTACATTCAAATTCACTTTTCTTGTACTACATTCAACGTTATAATAGAGGCTGAGCTCAAAGTAAAATTATTTAATGCATATTTGTTAGAACATTCTTTTCTTTCCAAACATTATTGAGTGCTAGATTAAATGCGTTTATTTTAGTTTGTTTGTGCAAAGCTTTAGTTTAAAAGGTGAAACACTCCATTAAACAAAAAGCCATATATTTCCTATTGTTATTGTTTATTCTGATTTTAGCACAACCATTCAAAATTGAGTTTTGATGCATATTTGATGAGTTCTTATCCATTGAATTATGCTTAATATGACAATGCAAGGTTGGTGATGTGACCCTATAATACAGTACATTAACACACTTTTTAGAAAGCAAACATGTGTTTAAGATCCATTTTTGCTCACATTAGTTATTAAAAAAACGTGTAAAATACAGAACCTTGAGTTTACCTCAATATTATTATACAAATATTACAATATTACTACTATAATATTACGGTGTTATTTTTGCACATAGGTATATGTTCAACAATGTAAATTATCTATATGTTGGCTTCCGGTAAAATATCACATTGACTATAAAATACTGCTTCTTGTCTTTAAGGTGTTGAATGGTTTGGCTCCGGCCTACCTGCGCAGTCTCCTATTACAATATAGTCCAGCTCGCGCTCTACGATCACAAGAAGCAGTTCTATTGATCATTCCGAAAATAGTATATTCACTACAGGGGGAAGAGCATTCTCATATAGAGCCCTGAAGCTCTGGAAAAACTTCCGGATGTTGTCCGGATCTCAGCTATGCTTACAGTTGAAAACTAGATTAAAAACATATCTGTTTAATCTAGCGTTTGAATAATTGGCTCTTGGTAAACATACAAACTGTTGAAAAAATTATGTAGTTCAATATGCCTCTCTAACCTATCCCCATAATTTATCTCTCATCCTGCAGCTGATGCTGATCACCGGTTTTGTTGTCTGTGTTACATTTTCTAACCAATATTTTTCATTTGTTAGTTTCTGTTTTGTCTTTGTTTGTTTTTTTCAGGTGTTGTCTGGTGAACTGTTTGTCAATGGATCTTAAGTTTGTATATTCTTTACGCGGAGGAGGTGACTAGCACCTGCTTCAGTCAGCGAGGCTCCCAGGGATCTCACATAGGGAATTCCTATTTACCCTACCTGATCCACACTAGGACTTTGTGAAGCTGCTCTAAAAGCAACTGCTTAATAAGCGCAATATAAAAAAACCCTTAAGAAACTAAAAATCAAGAGCTTGGATGTAGCCCTTAGTTGTGCTGAATAATTTTGTTTTGTTCACATAATTTGTTTAAACAAAAACAAAAGTTATTGTGTTAGGTCTCCTTTTTAGTTTTATTGTATTTGATATTTGTCACTCCATGCTTACGCAATCCAGTCGACTCCATTTTGGAAGCTGTGGTGACGGTGTCCCCAAACAAACAGTACCGCGGCATGGTCAAACCCACTACACCAGCCACACATGGACCTATATTGTCATCAAAAACCATGTAATGTAAGGGAAACTTAGATGTGCAAATGTAAACTCGAACTTTGTGTTGTGGATTGCCCTGACCCGTATGAAGCCCTATGCGAATTCGAACTGGGACATCGGGCATGTGCCTCATTCTGAAAGTGCCAACAGCACTCAGGATGTCCAGTGCCATGTTAGCGATCTCAGCTGCATGTCGGTTGCCATTGGGCATTGGCACACCAGAGGCCACCATGTAAGCATCCCCAATGGTCTCCACCTGCACCAAAGCCCACATCAGTAAACACACAATCAATCCTGCTCATTATTACATTCTAAAGCTCTCTTTTTGTTACCTTATAGACATCGTGATTGCCGATAACAGCATCAAACGTTGTGTAGAGATCATTTAGGAGGTCAACCACCTCAATGGGCTCACTGTTGGCTGAGATTGTGGTGAAGCCAACTATATCACTAAAGTAGAGACTGACGCTATCAAAATGTTCAGGTTCAACTGTAGAGCCAAGTTTCAAAGCCTCCGCTACTGACCTGAAGAGAAAAAGGGAAAATACAGCATTTCTGGTTTTGTTTGTTGAATGTTTTGTCAATAAAACATGTGTTTTCTATCCAGAGTCTATTACAGATACAGCAAGAAAAAAAAACACATTTTACACATCAACATTAATCAGCAAAAGGATTTCAAAGTGAGATATTGCCACAAATGTTGTAGCTATCAAGCAAAATATTGATTTCATGCAAAGAATCAAAACATTTAAGTATACAAATTGAGTCATATTAAAAAAAGTGAAATGAATGAGGGAATAAAAGATGTCTCATGGAGATGACAAGGTACAAAATGAAGGTGGGGCTTTCTCACAAATCTACATTTACCCAATCACTAATGTCTGGTCATAGCATATGCATTTCACATGGAAAGGGAAGCTTTGAAACAAAGTGGGGAACAAAATCATCATAAAGCTTCCATTGTACAGCCATTGCAAATGCAAAATACTATTTATATATCTAGAGTGCACCCTATTAACAATGGGACCAATGATGCTGTACTGGTACATCAATCAATCAATCAATCAATCAAGTTTTTATATAGTGCTTTTTTAGCAGTTGCTTTCAAAGCAGCTTCACAAAGTCCTAGTGTGGATCAGGTAGTAAATAGGAATTCGCTATGTGAGGGCCCTGGGAGCTAGTCACCTCCCCAGCATAAAGAATATACAAACTTAACATCCATCGATGAAAATACATATATGAGGCTAGCATTCATCTCCATTTGGGATTCTGTAGCCAAGACTTGCAGTTCCTGAAAATCTAGCTGAAGTGACCCTCTATAACAACTGAGTTTTTCTGCACACCGAGCTAAAAGCACAAACTTCTAATTCCTCAGCCTTCTTTACTTAGTCTTCTATTAGCACAAGGAGAGGGGAAACAACCACATCGATGGGATTAGTGTCACTATCTTCTTGCCTACTTAGAAACTTACTGAGCAAGTTGGAAAATTACACTTTTTTCAAACACTATGGGGAGTAGGGTCACAACATCTTTGCGAAACAATGTAACACTTCAGTCACCTTCACTTTCAGTCTTCACCTTTGACTGTATATAACATGCACCACTTGTGACTTTTCGAATTAAAGCTAAAAGATACTCAGAATAGACGTAGCCAGCCATTGCCAACATACCTCACAAAAAAGTCCAGAGAGGCCAGACATAGGCGTAGCACAGTAGCACAGACGTCTGATTGGCTGAAGGTTTAAATCTTAATACTGTATATCTTAAACAAACTAATGTACAAATAATCCCCCCCGCCCCCCAGAGTATTCATGAAGGTAAAAATTTGTGATCATAGGAGCAACAGGCGTGTAAACACACATTTTGAGCTCACAGCCACTCCTGCTGTATGCTGATTGGTTCAGAAAAATCTTACCAGAGAAAACAAAGATCAATGGGTCAGTTCGAGACATTTTAAACCTGGTTAACATATAATTAAATTAAATGACTAAAATTAACTACTTCTGAACTAAAAGATATCATATAGATGTGATAAGAGTGTCTTTTTAACATCACAGGCTCAAGTAGTTGTTTCACTCCAAAGGAGGATAAATGCATAAACAGATTTGGAAAAAATGTAATCTTACGGAGGTAACATCTGAGTAAGAAGTTTCTCAGTCTTTTGTTTCTCAATCTCGAGTTCCTCAGTCCTTTCCCGAATAAGCTCTTCCAGGTTTGAGGAATACTGTTCCAGCATCCGCAACATGGAGTCAATGATGTTTGTCTTTTTCCCTTTATTGACATTCTTAAACTGTTGAGAAAATGACAGAGAAAGCCACAGGATACAAAGATATCGATCTGTAAAGGATCACTCACCAGAAAATGTGTAATATTTGTATTCTTTAATTTGCAAAGTTTCTTGTTATACATTTACTATATGTATTTAGTTGACAAGAAGATGGATGGATGGATAATTCATAAATATATATCCATTACAATGTTTGCAATGATTTTGTATAATTACAAATTATAATTTTAAATATTATCAAATAAAGTATTGCATATTTTATTTAGATAGATAAGATCCCTACAGATGTTCACTGAATAAACATCAGTGTTAAAACTCTGCACTTATTTGAAAAAAAAAAACTTTATACAGAGATTTTCATTGTTTTTTATTTTACATTGTTTAATGTAAAGTTCTGCTGTATCGGCATTTTTGTTAAATGATAAAACTGTCTTTTGAAAGCCAACTGTAAAAATAAACTGCTCAGTTTTATCTTCAAATGAGTTCAACACAGCTTAAACGGCTGGAGTGATGGGAGAACTTTAAAATTGAGCTGTTATAAAATGAATCCATTATTTAGATTATTTAGGCCTAGTGATTAATGTGAGCGTCACGGTGCTCCGGTTTCCCCACAAGTCCAAAGACATGCGGTATAAGTGAATTGAGTAAGAAAGATTGCCCATAGTGTTAAAGAGTGAATGTGTGTGTGAATGTTTCCCAGTGATGGGTTGCGGCTGGAAGGGCATCCGCCGCGTAAAACATATGCCAGAGAGTTGGTGGTTCATTCCGCTGTGGCGACCCCGAAAGGGAAGAAAGCCGACATGAAGATGAATGAATGAATGATTAATGCATTTTGATTGTTTTTCTTTAAAATCCACAAACCTGCCACATGAAAAGCTACAGGTTGTTTTTGAAAAATTGTAAACAACAACTTCCATGCAATCAGTTATTGTTTAAGATGTTGGATCTCTGTGTTCATGTTTTTTTCAGTAGTGCTAAAACCTGGTCAAAGATATCATCGAAGGTGGGTCGCTTCTCTGGCTGTTCATTCCAGCATTGCTTCATGAGCTGAATACACTCGACTGGAGCATGGTCCATGGACACAATTGGACGGCACAGCGGAGGAGGTTTCCGCACCTTCTGGATAATCTCTATATGATCATAAAAAAACCTATAAATCCTGTATCAAACCATGTTCACATAAAATCAAAAGATGTGTTTTCCTTTTACCGTCATTGGTCTGCTCAAGCATGCAGAATGGAGGCCCCCGCATGACCACTTCCTGCATGATGATTGAGAAACTGTACACATCACCAGAGAGAGTGCCATGCAGACCAGGATAGGACCCTCTCAAGATCTCTGGGGCTGTCCAAAGCAAGTCTGTTTTACAGTAAAAAACACATTTTAACATTTAAAAACATTTCAAGTATTTCAAATAATGCCAATGAACCCTCACCTTCAGGGGGAGGTTCAACGTAGGGAAACCTCTGAGCTTCTAACACCTCGTTGTACCCGTAGTCTGTAATTTTGAGCACAAATCGTCCATCGACCACGCAGTTCCTTGATTTTAGCCTTCCATGACAGACGTCTCTGTGGTGCAAATATTTCATTCCCTGCATTGAAGTCAATCACACAAAGGGATACGTCAAATAACAAATTATTATTCTTTTTATTTAAACTTCTTTACTTATGAGTTACCATACATTTTTATTTACAAACAAAAATAAAAAGAGTGTTAACCAAAACATTGCTCATCTTCAGAGAAAAAAAAAATTGGTAATTGAAGCTGCTTATTCGATTGAACAAATTATAAGATCAGGGATCGTGACTACAGAGCCCAATATGACATTTTTCTAACTGATTTTATGATCTAAAATGATTTGTGGTTCAAAAAAGTGAAAAATAAACATAGCAAACATATACAAAAAGTACAAAAGTAGCTGTTGTATAATAGAGATATTTTGCCAGTTTGAATTACAGTGAGACAAAAGACAGTATATCAAATGTTATATCAAAATTTCCATTTTTACAGCTTCTATGATATATGACCTATATGCACAATACTAAGATCTGTGAATGTGCTTACATGTACATTTATGGTGTACCAATATTTGAGGCAAAAACAAACAGAAATATTTAAACTGCTTTGTCTGGAACCATATGCCAGACAAATATTTTCAGCACTGACATTAGTCATCACATCTGAAAGTTCATTGCATCATGCACTGAACTCGTTCTTGATTTCTTGTCTTAATTTTGTCAGGTTTGAAATGATGCTGGCTTGGGGCTAAAAATAATTCAGTTCTCTTTGATTCTGTTCTGAGACCAATTAAAGACTAAACCATCCATTCATCCATCCAATCATCCACCTAGTTGCAGCGAGTTGTCACCTGAGTAATGCATGCTATGGAGTCGCGCTATGTTCCTTCAAACCCAGACTGGTGTTTTTTTTTTAACAGTACTTGGATTAAATTACCACAGTTAATGTCTTCAACTACAAGTCACTTCACAATTGCTTCTTCGCCACCTAAATCTGAAATTATTGTTTTATAACAACAAATGCCATTCCTGTTTGAGCACCTTTATGAGATCCAAGATGAGAGAGGTCTTGAACATCCAATCCAGTTTGACGTCATCATTTAACAGCAGATCTTCCAAACTACCTCGTGAACAGAACTCTGTGACAATGGCAAAAACCCCGCAGTCATGGAAGAAGCCCAGGAAAGGGTTAATGTTCTCGTGTCTCAAATCTTTCATCTGGAGCACACAGAATCAATGTTTGTTATACTCTACATTGATATTACAGGACTAAAGAGTGAGAACTAAATCAACAATTGTGGGTGCAATATCTGATCGTTTGAGAGGGAAACCAACCAATTCAAACACATCGCTGGTGTTAGGAGTGATGCTTCGAAAGTTTCCATATGGAAGCCGCTTCAGCCATGCCCAGTCACCCTGAAGGGAAATTATTGAGTGCATATAGTTAAAGATATAATAAAGTTCAAAATACTTCTCAATTGTTAGAGTTGCATTGGACCAGAGGTCTCAAACTCAGTTCCTGGAAGGTCGCAGTCCTGCACAGTTTTGCTCCAACCTTTTGCTCCTGCTCTGAGTTTGGTTGAAGCTACTGGTTTGTCTGCTGAAACAGGGTTGGAACAAAAACCTGCAAGGACAGCGGCCCTCCAGGAATTGAGTTTGAGAGCCTTGTTTTAGACTGTAATTATGTAAGAAGTAAAAAGCTAAGTGAAGTATTGTAAAAGTCACACAATGAAAATATGTTTGTTCACTTTTTTTTAATCTTCAATGTTAACATTCATCTGGTATCAGTATATGAAAGTATATTGAAGTATACAGAAATATTTTTTTATTTTCAAGTTTCATTGCTCAATGACCTGGTGTGGAAATTACTTGTTTTGTTGTCAGGAAATCCTATATGATGCATCTTATCATCCAGACTTTTTTCTCTTTCTCTTAATGCAGAAGTCCATCTTATTCATTTTTGATGGGAATTGCATGACGTGGTAATTGAATGATGAAGCTTCGGTAATTTTTTTTACTTCCAAAGGTTTACCCTACATATTATATAAATACATATTCTATTTGCATGTTAAATTAAAAATTATCCTCTCATAAATCCATCTGAACAAAAGCTTCTGCTAAATGCATTAAAGTAAAACTAAACTTTTTGATGCAGTGATGACGAAAAATAAAAATCAGCATCGTGTTGATTGTCATCTTATAATTCAGGAAACATTATTTTGAAATTATTGGTATTTATTGCCAAATTTAAAATGCAAGCTTTCTGGGGTCATTTTGGATTAGTTATTCCTACAGAAGGTACTCATTTATTGGTGTTGCAATTGAATTCAATGAATGATGATTGATCAGGAGTAGGCAACCCTGTACCTGCCGGTCTTAGTTGTAACTTCTATGTCTATGCGAATCTTGAGACTGTCTGATGAGGTTAAGAGCTTTAGAATAGACAGAGTAGGGTTTGTCCAACCATTACTTTTTTAAACAAATGGTAACAATTTACAACAGATAAATGTAATAGTCATTGCATAAGTTAACCAATTATTAATAATGAGAGATAATGACCAATGACGATCAACACACATGAGTCATATGAAGGAATGGATCAATTGCTCTCTTTATTTTTTTTACTTGTTTAAAATGAAAAATTAATTCTTGGAGGTAAATGAAATCTTATAAAAGCTCATGTAGAATAGTAATTCATAATTAAACAATGATACATTAATTATGATGTGTCCCCTAAAGTAAATTTCTCACTGAAAATAATTAGCTAATTATGATTTGTGTCACCTTACTGTAAAGTGTTAACAACAAAACCTCTGGTTTAATATGACTTTTTCAAGGTAAGAATGAACCATGCATTTGTTTACCTCATAAATGGCAACATTGGAATTTTCAAAGGTGGCTGGGGATTGTTCTGACATCGGAGACATCAGGCTTCGCTCTGAACAGCTCAACCCTGTCTCACTTGCTCTGCTGTCATCCACACTCAGCTTCTGGAGTTCACACAATACCATGTGTTATTTGCTTAAAACAGGATGGTCTGTGTTTCATGGTGTGTGCCACTGACCTTGTTGCTCAGAGACGGATTGATGAACGTAACATCATTTAATGTCAGTAATATCTTGTTTGGGCCCCGGACCAGTCGGATCTTATTAATTTTACGTCTATACAAAACATTTAGTTAAGAAAATTTAGGTTCAGTGCAGTTTTTGTCAGCAGCCACAGTGAAGTGTGATGAGTACCTGATGCAATATGTGCATCCAATTGTGAAAAACAGCAACAGAAAACCAAGCAAGAAGAGCAGCACCATATGGAAAAGATTCACACCTATAACACAAATTTTACAAAGCAAGGTTATCTCACGGGCACGTATTATAACGGACTATCTATATAGTAGTTTTTTAATCAAAATGTTCTTATCCAATCATTATAAAACAACCTCCTAGACCAGAAATCACCAAATTTGGACCTAGAGGTCTGGGGTCCGACACATTTTTGGTTCTATTATTACGAAACACACCAGTTACACTAAGTAAGGTCCGCTTGGTTTATATGAAACTAGAATAGTATGCATACTAGAGCTGGGTTGCAACTAAAATGTACAGGGCCTTAGACCTCTATGTTTATACCTCATTTGCATTTCATGTGTAAATATCCAATTGAACAAACCCATGTCCCAGATTATAAATAAATTCTGATTAATTGCGATTAGTCACAATTAATCACTATTTTATTTTTGGAGGACCATGTGATTATTAGATAATTAATCAATCTACAGCACTAATATGTATGTAAAGAAATGTAACTAATTGTAATTGTGTAAAGTGTAAATTGAGTGTAAAGAATTTATGAAGGCCATAAACCAAGTATCACTAAGTAGACACACACTTACCTCCCCGGCAAATGACCCCATGTGTAAACCAACAGCTTGAATCAGATTTTGGTGGTCCAGCATGAGGGAAATGTATCTGGCGTCCCAGAAACCTCACCATATCTGTCTGCATATCTATGTGATATGTCGGATGCAACTCCCAAGAAAAGCCATCTGTGTCCAGCACCACAAAGTCTGGTATCCCAGAGTCAGAAGAGTTTATTTGCAGATTGAAGCCCTTGAAAAGTTGTTTTTTGGCATTCTGAGCAATGTTGCCTCCGGACATCCACTGACCTGCAGCTCTGACACTTTGTACAGCATGTGCCATGAACACAACAGAGGAGTAGATTGTGCCGAACAATGGAGAGACCTGTAAAATATGGTAACTTATGTCAGCTAAAAGATTCATGATAAACCATAAAGGGCAAAATGTTTGAAAAATGATTTTACCTGCTGTGGATTAAGGTGCCTTGGCAACTCTCCTTGTTCCTGTGCTTTTTCAAAAGCATGATAGAAAGATTGGTCTTTTGGAGACTCAATAGTTATTGTGAGCACAGAGTCATATGCTCGTAGCAGCTTGCTGTTGTATCGCAGGGCTGGCTGAGGGATACCATGGTATGGTAGACTATAAAAGAGAGTATCATAAGATAGAAACAGCAGGGAACCATCTGTCATCCGCATGTCATGTGCTGTTTCTAGTAGCATTTTCTGAGTTCCTCCACCAATCAGCACAGAGTGCATCACCAGGATGACCACTACACAGAAGAGAGAAGGGTTCAGCATGAATAGCAGTTTAGAAGAACACACCAAGGCAATTAGAGTTATTAAATGTGGTTAAACATAAAAGAACTTCAGAAAAACATCATATTTTACCTTCACAAAACACAATCTAAAACTAAACTAATAAAGTAGACACCTCACCATGTGGGGTTCCCTAAAAGTGCTAGAGGTCTAATTGAGAAAAGTTAATATTTTATTACCGACCCCACCCTTTCCAAACCAAACATTGACTTATGTATAACAGAATATCTTAAATTGAAAATCTTTGAGTCAAATTGAGACACTCACATTCACGCTCATTGATTCAGACCTAATTTTGCCAATTTTCTGCATTGGTTAAGTAGAATTGATTTCATAAAATTTTAGATTTCTTCAAAACTATTTTTACCTATTTCTTTCTTCTTTAACATACAAAAAATATGTTCTATGTCTCTTTTAATATGCAGCAAAATCTGATTGGAGTAACTGAGAGCTAGTTAGAAATAATGAAACAACAAAACAAGAACTTGTGAAATATCTTTTACACTATTTGATGCTGAAATCTGGTGAACTAAAATGATTCCTGTTGTACATTGACCAACTACAGGAGTAGAGAGGTTGAAAAACATGTGATGCATAACATACAGTGTTCTAGAAGGGGAAGATTGTAACAGAACAAAATAAGGTGGAATAATGATACAATAACCGAAGCCCATTGCTTCTTATTTGTAAAAATTTTGTATAAAGAAGCTTTTCAAAAAGTTGGAAAAAGAACACAAAAATATGGAAATGCCAAAATGAGTGGTTTTCTCTAGAGTAGATAAGCTATAAGCACAGATATTTCAAATATTTTCTTCTGTCGTATGTTTTATTTATAGTATAGTAGCACATAATGCATCCCAACAGTTATCCCATATATAACAATACATATTTACCTCTAACGTTTTTGTTAACAATAAGAATTTTGTTTGTTGGGATTGTTGGAACATGATGAAAATATGAAATGTTGCTAAGATGATGACGCAAGCAAATCAAATGATCGGAAGAGTCAGACGTCCATCATTGCACCTAGTTGTAAGTGAACAGGGAGTGGGAGCTCCAACATCTACCTATTTGTGTCTGCAGCGAGGGTCTTCTCCCAGTTTTGGCAACAAAATTACAAATTGCACCTTAAAGAAGCCATTAGATGCAGATGTTCAACTAAGTTCATTGAATTCTTGAAAAGCTTGTAAAAACCCTCCATTTCTTTTAAATTTACTTTTCCCAACTGTAAGTTTCTTTGTAATAAAAGTAGCTCTGTTTTCTATATGGCCCTTTAAATGCTAATGAAGTACAGCTACTTGCAACATTAACAAAAGATGTCTACTGTGTCTGCCACCATTCAGTTGTTAGAAGACATCTCAACTCAATCAGCAACAAAAGCAAGAGCAAACTTAAAGGTACAGTATGCAAAAAAAGGACACAAGTTCTGATAAGATGGTTTTGCTTGGTTCAGAGACATTAAAGAATTATGATCATTTATAATATTATATAATTGACAGTATCAGTTCAGCAAGAATATCCATGTGTGAAAAGTTAAAGCCCTAAAATAATCTCCTAACTGTCAAAATAAAATGAAGCAAGTTCTCTTTGTATTTACGCAACCCACTTCCTAAGTACTGCTAAAATCTTGGTTGTAAATGTGCTTTTTTTGTCTTTGATTTATATCTCAAAATCATTTTTGAAATGAATTCTAAAAGTTGTAAGTTTATCTGTCGCAAAGGTGGGACGTAGCTATACTGCTGTGTCCCATTGTGTTTTAGTTTCCATACTTTTCCTAAAGATAAGGGTACAGGTGTAAAATTCCATGGCAATCACATCTATTGAATCGAATTGAAACAACGTCTTCCAACGCTGACAAACCACTGATATGGAATGCAGAAGTACATAGAAACAATTTATAAATCCTATAGCTTTAGTCTGGGAGACAGGGTAGTGAATCCACTCTCCAGTGAATCCAGAAACGGTAGTGAATCCACACCTCAAAGAATTACTCCAGTACCAGCTTTGGTCACAAACTTGCATACCACACTTATATTGTTAATTTTTAGGATCTATAGCACTATTGTGACTTTTTTTTAACTTGTTTACTTCTATTTTCTTTGCTTTTGAGACACCTTAGACAAAACCTTACCAAGTGTGCTTAATTTAAGACAAAATAGAACTCACAACGAAGATCTGTCACTTTTTTGACTTTGGCAAGAGCCTGGCGGATGCTGGCATGATCATTTCGCACAGATGTCACAATGCTGACAGGCATCCCATGACTCCTCAAGGAATTGGCCAACTTTATAGCCGTCTCAACCCAGACTTCATCCATTGAAGAGATGATACCCACATGTGCCCAGTGAAAATGCCGCATAAAGTTCAGGAGAACAAGTGAGGGAATGGGCATTGTCCGGGCAAAGGTGGGGTGACTCCTGGTGTCATCCAGCTCATGTCCAATACATGACCAAGAAAAAACGGCCTTGTTCCAGCTTTTCCCCAAAAGAGAAGCGGCTTCACAGTAACCTGGGTTTACTGGACCTATAAACCCAAAAGCCCGGGTGTAAAAACCAAGAAAGCGTGCTAAAGATTTAGAGGTCTCGCAGTCCTCCTCTAGGATGACATAATCAAATGTGAAACCCTGCGAGAGGTATGGGTCCTGGTTTATGTGCTTCACTGCTAACTGTGCAGCAACACCTGGATGGGCTTTGGTGAAAATGGGATCACACGACCAAGGGCCCACCACTCCTACCTTTATGGTGGTTGCAGTGCTAGTAGAGATGAGGCACAGAAGGCTTATAGTGATCCATGTTCTCTTGAGCCAGAAATGAAGTTTGTGTTTATAATGGAAATTTTCCCTGAAATCTGTCATCTTCAGGGTACCCATCTTAAAGGTTAGGAGTTAATGGAACTGGATGGACAGTGCATTGTGAGATGATAGGCCAGTTACCCTCTGGATGAGTTGGCCCAATTTACTGGCACTTGAAAATGCTCCTTCGTCATCCCATCAGTCACAGCAAACTAAGAGACAACAAAACAAGTATAAACTGATAGCACTGAGTTTACAGATCTAAATATTATTGAAGATGCATATGTAAGGCTAAAAAAGTTGGTTGGTTTAAGACCTTTTCATTTTGAGTTCCACACGATGTGCAGTAAATGCTTTGTTCTTTTTGATACTACTTTTTTCTAAAAACATTCTAAGAAGTCTTTGTTGAGTTACAGTTAATTGTAACCTAAATTCAGGATGTGTAAGAAGAAAACTGTAATTCCATAACTGATCACTTGAGGCTGACACCAAAAGTGAGGCTCAATTCACTCTCATATTGAAAATGCTCAACATTTTAAGACTTTAAGTATCTAAGTATTGGGCCCTTGAAAGGCTTCCTCACAATAGCGCTGAGGTTTAAAGTTTTGTCTTATCCAAATTCCCTCTTTTTGACCAACAACTGCACACCATCTGCATTCACTATCTGCTAAGATTTTAGCCGAAGCCCTGACTTCCAAAACCTTAAAAACCTCATTTTCATTTCAGTTGGTTGTGAAGTTTACTAACTGTCAAGTAAACAGTAAACTGCAGCAGACAAAAGTGCGGCTCATTTGACCGCAGTAGTAAACAGGGAACGTTCTCTTAACATTTGCTAATGTTCTTTAAAAGTTAAATGTTAAAATCTAAATGTTAGCTCATAATGTTTCCAAAAGAACATTCTAGTAACATTCTAATAAAGGTAAACTAAAAACGTTACCAAACAACATTCTCTGAACATCGACTTGTGATCAGAAGGTGCTGATCAATGTAGGGTTCTACTTATGCCCCCTTCACTTACCCTCTTCCTCTCAACAAAACTAAAATAAATTATATTCAAATATCATTGCTCAATTAGTATGTCATAATAAACTGATTCACTCTGTGTGCAGAACCAAGGACGAGAAAAATAATAGGTGTGTCACTCTTCCTTACCTCCAAACATGATATTGGGATACAATATTATATTTTATTAGAGTTCAGACTAAGATACAGTAGCATTACAGATGTGCAGGTGCCTTTTTATCAGAAATGTACAAGATCCTGTTATTTACCTGTTTTATCTACATACACTTGAAAAATATCATAATTTATGCTGTATGTTAAAATGTATTTCCTTTTTATCTATAGCCATAATATAAACACATTTATAAACAAAAGCATAAAGACCAATTGATATACAGATATGACATATATTAATCACCCATAACAGTTAGCCAACAAATGTTGACAGTAAATCTGATTACCCAAAACATTTTTATTTGTATTTATGTTGGTGCTAGATAGTAAACAAAGGGAATTTTGTCATATGAAAAGAACATTATCATTACCAAAGTGGTTGTAAATTTAACTTACCTACCAACATTAGTTTAATCCAATTATTCATTTCCAGAAAAAAATTTGCTGTGCAGATCCTGTCGATGAAAAGATCATAACCTCTGTCTGTGTTAAAACGAGATTATATGCTGTTTTTTTATTTGTAGTTCAGTTATCAATAACATCTAGAGCAGAGTTTCAGTTATAATCTTCTTGTCGGTCAATGCTGACCTCAGTGAACATCCTGAAGATTATATCAATCCAATTTACTTCTGTGTGCTTAACACACTGCAGAGTAGAGTATTTTTTATTTCCATTTTATTTGTCGATTGCAGTTTGGTCTCCGGGTTTTCATAATCCATTTACAAACTAAGGTTTAATGTGCCGCTTGTACCACTGCATTTTTCTTAATATGTTACCTGTTTATGATTTTGAAAATTATTAAACAATGGTTTAGTGCACATGGTTTCTGCACATTAGATAATCACCTATATTTTTTAAAAGGGGCTACCAGGCTTATTGGGCAAATTTCTGATAATTGATGGGTTAACGAGGGACTAGGTGATGATTGTTAGATTAATGAGGCCAATACTACTCAAGGAAGCTTTAAAACCTACGAGTTGCCGATAATTGATCAAGCCTTCTTGTGAGTTTGAGCTCTGGCATTAGGGATTTTTACATTGTGAGTTAAAGCCCAAAGGAGAGAGACTGAGAATGGCTTATAGTGCATTTCTTGTGATTCTTAGTTATATTTTAATATGGAATGGTGAGTATTGTTATACTGTTGTGTATTTGAAGTACATTTTAGTAAATGTTTGAAGTTTCTTTTTCTAATCTGTTTTTAGCACATAGCTGGCCTACTCATTTTGCTCCAGGGACTTCTTGCCAGGATGTTGACTCTGGATTCAAACAGGATAGTTCTTGTGTCAATATGACGACTGCTGCCGGCAACTTCAGCCAGGACGCCGCCGGCAACTTCAGCCAGGACGCCGCCGGCAACTTCAGCCAGGACGCCGCCGGCAACTTCAGCCAGGACGCCGCCGGCAACTTCAGCCAGGACGCCGCCGGCAACTTCAGCCAGGACGCCGCCGGCAACTTCAGCCAGGACGCCGCCGGCAACTTCAGCCAGGACGCCGCCGGCAACTTCAGCCAGGACGCCGCCGGCAACTTCAGCCAGGACGCCGCCGGCAACTTCAGCCAGGACGCCGCCGGCAACTTCAGCCAGGACGCCGCCGGCAACTTCAGCCAGGACGCCGCCGGCAACTTCAGCCAGGACGCCGCCGGCAACTTCAGCCAGGACGCCGCCGGCAACTTCAGCCAGGACGCCGCCGGCAACTTCAGCCAGGACGCCGCCGGCAAACTTCAGCCAGGACGCCGCCGGCAACTTCAGCCAGGACGCCGCCGGCAACTTCAGCCAGGACGCCGCCGGCAACTTCAGCCAGGACGCCGCCGGCAACTTCAGCCAGGACGCCGCCGGCAACTTCAGCCAGGACGCCGCCGGCAACTTCAGCCAGGACGCCGCCGGCAACTTCAGCCAGGACGCCGCCGGCAACTTCAGCCAGGACGCCGCCGGCAACTTCAGCCAGGACGCCGCCGGCAACTTCAGCCAGGACGCCGCCGGCAACTTCAGCCAGGACGCCGCCGGCAACTTCAGCCAGGACGCCGCCGGCAACTTCAGCCAGGACGCCGCCGGCAACTTCAGCCAGGACGCCGCCGGCAACTTCAGCCAGGACGCCGCCGGCAACTGAGTTTTTGATGCAATTATAATAAAAGAATATTAAAGGTATTTTTGACTTTTCATTATTTAAAGAATGGGTTTGTTTACCATGTTCTACACCATTCTTGTATTTTGTTTTATAATGCAAGCTACTTGACCAGAAGCTATTGCTTCTAAAGAATCTTCAAGCTTTCTTCAGACTACGTGATTACACATTTTTTTTTGACTCTGATAAGCTTTGAAGAATAATTTAAGTTTATGTTTAAAGGACAAGCCACCTCTGGCAGGTATGATTCTGATTAGGTATTAAACATTGAGTAAATTTCAAGATGCTTTAGTGGCTGTGGCTTCCTGTAGGGTTTTTTTTTTTTAATTTATTTATTTTTTATAATTGTTAAAGCTGGTTAAAATTTACTGTAGGAAATTCTATTAATTCAAGTGAATAACACTCACTGCTATTGTTTAGCTTATTGGCAAACATGCCTCTATCCTAAAGAGTTTTTGTCGTCCCATTATAGACAGTTGAGTATGAATAAATATAACCAAGTTATTAAACTAAAGTTAAATGAGTTTCCTTACCTGATCTGTCTCCACACCTTATTAAAATATTACTGTTTTCAAATGTATTTCTTCTAGGCAGCTAAGAATGTACTCTTGTGAATAAATTATTAGGAATTGATTAATTCATTATTAATAGCAGATGTTATTTGGAAAAGCAGTCTTTAATACAATTGTTCAATCTGACTGGTAAAGAATGAACAAAATCCATTTCATGACATCTACAGTTCTAAACTCTAATAAATAAAATTGTATTTCAAATTATATTTCATATTTGTTTTTGTTTTGTTTTTTTTGTTTTAAGGAAGACCTCAGCCTGAGTGCAAACTTATATTGAAGACATCAACTGTTTTAATGTTTTCTTTCAAAAATCACTAGAATGTTTATATGTTAGTGATTATGGTGTCACCTGGTGATGGACTAGAGAAATTAAGAGACTTGAAGGCAGTCACAAGAAGTTATTTTGGAGTGAATTATATATATAATTTTTTGTCAGTAGTGATAAAACCATTGTTATTAAGGATTATGGAGCAATTGGAACATTTGTGAGCAATTTTTATTCTCGTTAAATCATCCCTAGATGTTTAATATCTAGATGTGTTTAGACAAAAAAGATGGAATTCAGTAAATAGTGTCCCTCTTTTCACACCCACAACCATATAAACTTGGGTTTGCTTTTTCCATTTTGTGCCTGCACAAAGATAATTTGAATACAATGTATTTAGACAAGAAGTAACTACATTTGAAACTGGTTAACTATTAACTCCCTATTCTTGAAGTTGAAGGTTAGTATTTTAATTGAAAAGTAGAACATAGCAGGTCCATTTCAGTTCAAATAAGGGTCAAGACAAATTTAAATTGCAGGTGTTCTTGAGTGGGAAAATGCACTCTGCCAGCTGTGCAAACAAATGAAAAACCTCAACTGTTCCTTATATTGTTGAACAAATATAGCAACAGTTGTTAATAAGATTGTATTTATTTAAACTCCAGTGAACTAACACACATCACTTGTGCTTTCTCTGTTATGGAAATAAACAGAAATTCTTGAAAATACAGATCTCATTGATTGATTGTTACTTTAATTGCAGGCCAACATTTCTGTCCTCTTTAAAGCAGCAGCTTCATTGTTGTACAGCCTTTTTTCTTTTTAATCTTTTTTTTTCTTTTTCTACTTCCCCTTACACTCTCTTAACCTTCTCTGCCTTTCACATTCAGGCAGCTTTCAGTCCCACTTTGGGAATAGCCTTGGTCATGTTTCCTGTGGCTGTGATAACATACTGTAGTTGAAGCACAGTTAAAGGAAAAAAAATATTTGTTTCATGCCACAGCTATTTTTACTCTTACATTGCTCCGAATTACTTCTTTTGTGACAAACTTTCACATTTGAACACGTCAAACATGAACTCTGATGGTCAGGGAACATCCTTCTAATGATTTCTCAGTCAGGTTTTATATAATTTACACTTCTATCCATTACAAACCCCTTACATAATCAACTTCTAGTTATTTTTTTATAATGTACACTAAAACAGCTGGGACAGCTGGGTACGTCTAACCCTGGCGATCCACCAAGAGCTCCTCTGTTTGTAACTGTTTGAGAATGATACGAGAAACCTCATACTGAAATTTAATTGTTTTTGAGACAAATGCTTTGGGTAATGGGTGTATACACGTGAAAAGAGTTTTAAGAAATGAAATCACACCAATGCCAGTTTTTGTCAGAAATTATTTACTTCTTAAAACTATTTTCTGAGAGTACAAAAGGCTAGCCACACCCCGAATCTGCTTTAGGCAGTTAAACTTGGGATGAAAATGGCAGAGGTGAAAGGCTGAAGGTCGGCGACTCAGTGTCTGCATGACTAATACGTTCAGGAATCTCCAGACCTGATTCAGAGGAATGTTTTGTCTTCTGTGCAATAAGATAAACACAAGATAAATGTGTTTGAGGGGGGAATGAACCATCTGGAAGAAGCAAGCTCTATAAGAAATTTTTAAATCCTTGACACAGTTTGGAAGGCCAAAGGCCATGGGAAACACTACTCAATAACCTCTTTCTCCCACGAATATAAACAACATGGCTGTATCCTTCTTCCTCACTGTCAGGAGAATGTGGAATGAAACTAGAAAAACCCTTTGGAGTCATGAGAGTAAAAAGTTCTATAAATAGCTTTTGAATGAGTTTATGAAGTTTAATTTGGTTCATTTTTTTTCATAATAAAGGCATTATTTACAAGATTGGAATGAAAAAAACTCTTTTGACCAAACAAAAAACAAAAAAATGTATGGCCTTGACACCCTTTAAATTCAATTACTAGAGTACCACATTGCAGTTGATCTCAAGCTCTCTTGATGCTCTCTGCTCTCTTGATGCTCTCTGAGAACATTTAGCATTGTTTTACATTGTGTTTCACAATCACTTCTGCAACACTTTAGCACTTTCTGAATCATTACTGAGCACATTAATCTATCATTAGATTAGATATAGATATCATAACACTGTAGCAGACTTGACCTTGGATGACAGTACTTGCCGAAACCTTCTCTTCAGCTCCTGCATATTTGGGCTCTTTGGTCTAGCCAGATGAAGCCCACCTTTCCTCTTCTCCCCATTTCCCCCTCCCAGTGCTCTGCTTACGTCTTGGCACAAGTGCAGAAAAGCCCCCTGGACACTGTCAAAGTTCTCCCTGGCTGAAGCCTCAAAGTAAGGCCCTCCCAATTCATCAGCCAGTGCTTTTCCCTCGTGGTCTGACACCTGCCGGGCACGCAGCAGATCGCTCTTGTTGCCCACAATGATGACAGGGATGTTTCCGCTGGGGTGGATTCGCCGGACATGTTGGTAGAGAGGCTGGATGGTTCGATAGCTGTTGAGATCAGTGATGGAGAAGACCAGCACATAACCATCTGCCCAGTAAATCGAGCGGTTGATCTGCTCCTGACAGTAAAGTCCTTCTGCATCATCCTGGAATAAGAGATGTTTTAATTGTTAAAAAAAATTGTGACATGGATGGTTTAAAAGACCTGTTGACATTAAAAGAACTCAAATGAACTTTCCCAAGAACTAATTTTGAAATTTATAGAATGACAGCACCTTGAGGGTTCAATGTTTCAATTGTAACCTTTTCTGAACAGATAGGTGTTCTACCCATCCCAAAATGCACAATATTGCCAAATTAATTATAGAGTGGGGTTTGGGAGCTGGGCTTGGCCCCTTAGTTCCAACGGCAGGAACTCTGGATGCTTCAGAATACAAGACATTTTCAACAATTCAATGTTACTAAAGCAGTTTTGAGCTTGCCGTTTCTTTTTTAATGTAACTGTGTACTAGTGTTTCCATGGATTACATGGGTATATAAACATGGATTATAGTCTGGTATGGATGAACTTGACTTGTCTGCACAGAATCTTACATTTGCATTTAAGCTTTTGTCCAAAACAACTTAGAGTAGAGTAGAGACATTAAGCTATTTGTTACAAAACCAAGTCTAACTCGGCATGCTCACAGGTTTTATCAGCTGATCAATCAGCCATAGAAAGAATGAAATATAATAGAATATAGAAAATTAAGGAGTTTTTTTTAAGATTGTAAGGGTTCTTTGAAGTGTTGCTGCGTTCCTGACTGAAACAGGGTGTTTGTTCCACCAGCCAGGGTCAGTAACACTTGACTTCAGCAATTGACTTCAACACCTTTGGAACGAATTTGAGTGAAGACTGAGAGGCAAGATCAGTATGTGACCACAAAAATGTGCTTCGGGATAAAAGGTCAAAAAGTCCCATCAACACACTCCTAATCCATGTGGACAGCCTTTCCAGAAGAGTTAGAGCTGCAAAAGGTGGACTGACGTTATAATGAAACCCATGGATTCGGAATAGGAATGCAAGGTAAAGCAGGTGAGGGAAAATATAATCAGTGCAGGTTACTGCTCTGCAGTGTGATGAGTATGAATCTGAATGGAACATAGATTATAGAAAATATAGATCCTGTCATTGGTTAGCTTGTAAAGATGAGTAAGATTCAAGGGCTGACTTGACATGCAGAGAGAGGCAATATGTCCCCTGAAGTGCTTGTGAGAGAAGAAAGACATAGCTGCAATTTTTGAGCTCCACTCAGTCTTTGACAGCAAATATAACTGTCAAATAGTAAAGTCTAAGTATTTAAAGTAAAAAAAACTACTAAAATGACTAGATGTTTCATGTGAGGGAAAGGGGACTCCCAATGCTTCTTTGAATCAAGGATCAGGGCTAGGCAATACCAGGCTAACAATTTTATGTTACAATATACTCACTCACAAAAAACGTTCTAGGAATTTTCTGACAACACTGTTCCCATAACGTTTTCTTTCATTACTGTGAGAACATTCATCACTCTCAAAACACATTCTATGAATGTTCTGAGAATGTTTTTAGATAACGTTTTTACTTTACAGTTATTAGAATGTTACTAGAACGTTCTTGTGGAAAAGTTACGAGCTAACATTTAGACAACCTTTAAAGAACGTTAGCAAATGTTCCCTGTTAGCTGGGATAATGACCCTTCAAACGTAGAGTAGATGTCAACTTTACTAAATACAAAGTATGATGGACTCTAACACAGACGCAGTATACTGTTCCTGTTAGTGGTTTTCAACAACTCCAGTTGATTAATTCTGCATTTATGGAACCATCTTCACATATGTAAATATTTTATTAACATCTGGTCTGACATGTCCAGGCTTTTATTTCTTAGCTTTATATTTTCACCCCTTCACCCTACCACTCAGTTTCAATGGGTACAATAGGTTAAGTGCAAGAATGAAATTGGGATGGTATGTATATGATCTATACTTCAGCCAGTGTCACAGTGGGGTCGAGCAACTTTCAGCCAATAGACTATATTGATCATCAATAGGTAAATTAACTCAAAGCCACAACTGGTGCAAAGACTGCTGAAATTTTGCCCCATTGGAGCTGGTATAGGCTCTCTTAGATTTCTGTTAGAAGAAATAAACACCTTAACCTCAAACAAAAATAAAAAATAGGAAATAGAACAACTCTACTGCTGAAAAAGAGGACCGGCATGAGTGAACTTATAATAATGGAGTTGTAGCAAAAAGGCTAAAGCTAAGCTAACTCTCAGTCATCAAAACACCTCGATATGCACCCACAGAGTGCTTGAGCCTGGATCAGATTCATTGAGTTGAAGAAAGCCCTTCAGTCTACATGAGTCAATCTAATGAGCTTATGGCTGAGCACACCCTCTTTATCTCCCTTGTGCTGCATACTTTGTTTACAGGCCAAATGTTTGAACTAATATTCCCCGCAGTTCAGCTGAAGCATGCAGGAATCCCACAGGCAATGTCTGACTGATCTAAATGACTGTGATAATACCCCACAAGCACACAGGGTTTGCAGAGGTTAAGCTGAATGACCAAAAACGAGAGCTTGTTAATGTGATTTGGAAGTACCTGCAGTGCAACACATGGAGTGTCCTGGACTTGCAAAGAAACCTGTTCCCCATCCAAATTAATCTTCCTTGAATATAAGGCTCCTGTAAATTTTGAACAAAGAAGATATTTAACTTTGCTTATCAATGCAATCTTTAATATAAATATTACAACTTTTCAACTATTTAAATGTCCTTTATAAATGTTAATTTTACTAACCAAAATGCTGAAAAGCTATATTCAATAATTCATACTTAAAATGAACAGTTTTGAGATTAACGGAACTCTTAATCCCCTGTAAGGGCTCTGAACAAACAGGAAATAACCTCCTCTTGGAATTATAAGGGTCTATCTGTGTTCAGAGGAGTTTTAAGATGATGAAATTCAAAGTTTTTACATTTTATGTAGCAAATGCAGAATGATAATTTTAGTTTTTTTTATAGTAAACATGCAAAAATGAAATTAACTGTACAAAACACATCTGATAATGTAAATAAGATGTCAAAGACTCAGAATAATTGAATGAATACATTTTTTACCAAAGTGTCAAACAGAAATGTGAAATTTCAAGGGGACAATAAGGTGAACGGGATCCGAACATCATTCTAATGTTGAATGTTTGTTGGGGGTTCACTGATTGCAAAGTAGAATAAAATAAATGTTTACCTGTGTTGGCTTCATAGTCTCCTATGAATCTCTTGGTAAGAAATCGTACTATAAGTGCTGAAAAGGAAAAGTAATGAAAAGATTCTATTAGTTTAAATGCAAGAGAATTTCATTAAGTTTTTTTTAACCTCATTGATTGTCAATTAGGTACACACTGCACCTATAGCCATAGTTAGGTAAAGTAAGCCTTTAGCTACTAATTCTGACACAGAAAACAATTCTGGCTATCAATAAAGACGCTGATATTTTTATTGCGTTATATTTTTTTTATATTGGACATTTTTATGCCTTAACACTTTGAAACCGCATCCTGAGACTACTTTGTTTGTAATATATAGTCTCTTTTGGTTATAGGTTGGATGGCAGCATATATTCAACATGGTATAACACATAAAAATGAGTAACTGTGGCTTAATTGTTGCAATGGATTATAAACTCTTCAATATTAAAAT
Source organism: Danionella dracula (assembly GCA_900490495.1). NCBI lineage: Eukaryota > Metazoa > Chordata > Actinopteri > Cypriniformes > Danionidae > Danionella > Danionella dracula. The sequence goes on from UELW01000578.1 coordinate 3,292,164, forward strand.
AATATAAAAAATAAATTATGTATTTATCATTTTCTGACCTGAATTATTCTTAAAATTCTGCGAAACTCTCTTGCTAGGCTTGCATTAACGTATTCAGAAAACATATTCAGAAATCGAAAAAAAAAACTCAAGTTGTATTTTCACGTAGTTTATATGCAAATTTAAGAGAATGCATTGCAAACCCCGATACTGTTGCTTATTTTATTTTCATAGTAAAGGGCTTGCACAAGTGCACTGCTTTACAAACATTAGATATTCGTTCAAAGTCTCAAAATCAGTTTTTATCGGAAATTCTCAAAGTGTCTTGTCTGTGATGGACATGGGGTCTGAAGGGGTTAAAAGAAAATTGTAGAAAAATAGAGTTTTTTTGCGAAGTCTTCTTTTTTTCTTTATTCTAAGTCCAAATTTGACACACTCACCCGTCTTTCCGACACTACTAGCTCCCAAAACTACTATTTTGACGTTTTTATTCGGGAGGCAGTCCAGCACTGGGTACTCCGGTATAGGAACGAGCAGAAAGTTGCCAGAGCCGCCGCTCATTGTTCTTGATTGCTCGATAAGAAGACGCATTTAGAACGCTGGAACTATTTTAGGCTGTCTCGAAAAGAGCCTCGCTTCCTCCGTTTATTCTTGATATATAAATCCGCTCCTCACATCTGCCCCCGGTCGTCTTCATCGCGAAAGAAGCCCAGCTGCGAGCATCCAAAATACGCTCAAAAAGCAGTCTATGCTTCACTGGACCGCAGTTTCTGCTCCGCATCTGAGGTTAATTCTGCATAACAGCCCTCTAATGAAGTATCTAAGAGAGTCTAGCGGAGTAAAAGTGTGGCTCCCAGTCCGCACTTCCTCAAGATTTCCTTCCAGAGACCTCAACTGCTCCTTCGAAGAAAAAAATGCAAAGCTGTGGAGGGCGTGACTCAGGGAGACCCTTTCAGATAAACCCTTTTAAACCGTTGAAAGGCTCGCTCCAACATTAACACAGTTTGTTCATTCCTAACAAACAATATATTTTTTTTCCTCGTTAATTACCAGGTTTTTTTTGCACCGAACACATCGACTGCGATTTAAAAGCGTGTTTAATTTTTTATTTTTATTTGAAGCTATATTTCTGTTTTATTTTGCATTTCTAAAAATATGTTCTTTATTATGCTTTAACTGCATTATATTTAATGGCATATCATGCCCATTTTATGACAACATTATACTGCACCCTTAACACTTACCCACTGTTCCACCCACTGTCCTGCTTCAGCCACTATCAAAGCTTGAGCTATCCCTGTCTTTCACCACAGCCATTTCGTAGTAGTGATACATTTAATCGCGTATGGAAATAATGTGCTCCATTTGTTTTATTTAGACTTAATTGTATTTGCAGGATTTGTAGATGTGTTGTGTTGCGTGTATGTAAATGTATTTAAATTAAAATGTCCTTTTTTCAACACTTTAAATGATCCTGTATGTAATTCTACAATGTTCAGTACATTGATAAGCTCAGATCATGCTCTCTATAAGAATAAAATAAAAACAATACTGAGTGCATGCAAATTATTCAGTAACTTTGAATTATTCATTCATTCATTCATTTTCTTGTCGGCTTTATTCCCTTTCGGGGTCGCCACAGCGGAATGAACCGCCAACTCTCTGGCATATGTTTTACGCAGCGGATGCCCTTCCCTGCCGCAACCCATCGCTGGGAAACATTCACACACACATTCACTCTTTAACACTATGGGCAATCGTTCTTATTCAATTCACTTATTCCGCATGTCTTTGGACTTGTGGGGAAACCGGAGCACCCGGAGAAAACCCACGCGATCACGGGGAGAACATGCAAACTCCACACAGAAATGCCAACCGACCCAGCCGAGGCTCGAACCAGTGACCTTCTTGCTGTGAGACGACCGTGCTACCCACTGCGCCACCGTGACACTTTGAATTATGTTTAATTTAAATTAAAACATTCCAATTTCTACAATACTTAAAACATTTAAATGTGTATGGAATATACATATATCTTTTTTAATTTGAAGCTATATTTCTGTTTTATTTTGCATTTCTAAAAATATGTTCTTTATTATGCTTTAACTGTATTGTATTTAGTGGCACATCATGCCCATTTTAGGATAGCATTACACTACACCCTTAACATTTACACACTGTTCCTCCCACTGTCCTGCTATATATATATATATATATATATATATATATATATATATATATATATATATATATATATATATATATATATATATATATATATATATATATATATATATATATATATATACATTAGCCTCGCAATACTTAGTAACGTACGTCAGGTTAATATGGGCCCATCGCCTTTCCCGTAGTAGCATGAGCAACCAGCGTACTGCGCAGCCGTGGCACGCGAAAGGCTTGCGACACTCCCTCCCTCCTACGAGCTGTTGCCACTGGACCTAGTGACTGAACTGAAGACTCACCGGAACTCCAGCCCAAGAGGCTGCTGCTGTCATTATTTCAAACAGGGGTTCGGTCCAATATGGCGGCATACGGATGGAAATACTGATGACAGTCCGAAAGATTGCCTCGATTTGTACGATGGTAAGTTTGTTTTTGCGCAAGGCAGTACTGTCCTGTCCACTGCGCCTACTAACGTGGGTTTGGATTAGCCTGCTAACACAGCTAGCTCAACAGCTAACATAAACAATCGTGTTATGTCACGGCGACTCAGCCACAAAAAGTTTGTGCACCTCCCTGTGTGGGTGTACATACTTGGGTTAAGTTTAGGGATGTGGTTAAATAGACTTTTAAGCAATTGAGTAAGATAATGCGGTGGTTTTCCCAAGGGTCAAGTGCATAGCCTATCGACTTAGCGAGATACGATGTTACAGTACGTTAAAACGTTAAACGCGATTGACAACATTTGCAGCACAGCATTAAAATACTAACTAACATTATCTTTTTTGATAATGTTTCTTCTACATCTGGTGGTTTCTAGAGGATTGGTTTAAGAGAGGGAGTAGGCGAGGTCATACATGAAGCTTCTGGTCATCATGTTATTGTTTTTAAGGATAGCGTGCCGCTACATCTCTAAAGCTGACAAAGGTTTATATTATGCAGTGCCTTCAACGGTTACTCGAGAAACTGAGGAGAAATGTCTAGAGATAAGTAGCACTCAGGATTTTCCATGCTGTAAAATAATAAACTTTGTATTATTCAAAGATTTTTGTGGTTGTTCGTTGGGTTTGTTAAAACACATCATGAAAAGCACAGATCAATAGCTTATATTGTGGTTTACACAGCACATTTATGGATCAACTTCCTCATTCACCAGCTACTGATAAATACATTGGAGATAAGACTCATAAATGCACACCCTGTCCTATTTTACTTTGTCTTAGTGAACAAAAAGTGAGGTAAATAGTTTTGCAAAACAAGCAGTAGTATGTACATGACAATTACAATGATTTTGAAAAAGTTATGTAGTTAAAAGTATGAATAGTACGTTTATGTTTAATTACCTCTGTAGCCTTTATGAGGCTAAGCTAATAAATTACTTTTTTCTAATACACCCTTTTTGTAATTTACAGGCTTAAATGAGATTTTAATGTTCTGATTTTCACTACAGAACATAATCTGTGTTTGTGAAAATATATCTTAAAAATGGTTAAATGTGATCAAATGTTTGTAAAATATTATTGTAAAAGACCTTTGAAGAAATGACTGTTATCCACTTACAAATAAAATGCTTGCTGTCTTAGTTCTTTCACACCTGTGCAATCTTTATGCAGTTGTTTCCACAAGTCATGTCAATTAAACTTTTTAAGATTTACATGATAATAAACAGCTTTTCTAGTGTGTGTTTTTTACACTAATCATACTAAAGGTTTGTGCTATTTTCAACTTTAATTGATCAATAGAACGGATCTTTTTTTTTAATATATTAAAATGTCTGACCTAAGCTCACACTAAGCCATGCTAGATCAACTAGAGATCCGTTCAAATGATCCAATTAAGTTTGATTTACAATTGTAATTTACGTTTGTGTACGTGAGCATGAACTCACCTGAGCATATATACAACATGTAAGATCCACTCAGAAATGCTCATGACCCATGACTGGTCTCATAATGTAATGCCATGTCATGGTGAGAAGGACTGGGTGTACTGCCTCATTATTTTGTGAATGTCATCCATGTGGCTGGTGTGTTTCTCTACAAACAGGATGTTCCTGTGAGGCTAAAATAGGTGCACCAGGTTGTTTTTAGGTATGTTTTGTTATTGACAGGTGACCTGTGGGGCTTTTTCTCTTTAGGGCGCCAATGCCTCTGCCTTGGAAAAGGAGATTGGACCAGAACAGTTCCCTGTTAATGAACACTATTTTGGGCTGGTCAATGTGAGTACATTCTATTACCCATAAATAGAAAACAATCTCTATTTTATAACAGCATTTCACCAATATAAGTGCAAGATCTATCCCTCCCAAATAAAAGTCAAATTTAAATATGCCAGATGTTATTACATCACAAATAAAGTATGTGCTTCATATTGCACATGCTGCTCAGAAGCATTTCCTGCATGAAAAGTGCCATGCTTTTTCCTTTCTCTCTCTTTAAAAGTTAAAAGTATTAGTTAAAAGTTTGAATTCTTTGTATGTCTTTGAATAATCATGCTGCAGTGAAAATTCTGTAAATATGTAAAAATATATTTTTTACAGCATAACTTTTTTTGTGTTGTGTACCTTATTCACCTTCTGGAATGAGTATTGTTATTTTCTTGTGTTGTTGCAGTTTGGCAATACCTGCTACTGCAACTCCGTGCTGCAGGCGTTATACTTCTGCCGGCCCTTCCGAGAGAAAGTTCTGGCTTATAAGGTTCAACCTCGACGGAAAGAGAGTTTGCTCACGTGCCTGGCTGACCTATTCAACAGCATTGCAACACAGAAGAAGAAAGTGGGAGTCATTCCTCCAAAGAAGTTCATCTCTAGGCTTAGGAAGGAAAATGGTGAGAGAGGCTTAATGATATATGTTGCATACCTAAAGTCATCTCTCTGAATTTAAAACACCCTACTGTAGTTTTAAAACTGAAAACGCTTTGTGCATGAAAATATTGGCCTTAAGAGTCGACTTAGGGTTACTGAAATGTTTCCTAGTTGAAAGCGGATCTTTCATGGTCTACACCACTTATTCATGCAGAGAAACCATCTGCCCCAAAACATCAAAGTAAAGTTATCAGATTACACAGTCGTATGAGGGAAAGCATGGTCATGCAAGCCTTTCACAGAGATTAGCATGCAGGAAGAGGAATTATTATAGTTTACCTGTGTCTAATTGTGAATTTATTCTCCATTGATTAAAGAACCGAAACCATATTTTAACGAACACTCTCACGACGAACCTGAAGCTTCCCTGATGGACACAGGCGGTTTGATGTGTTAATTAGGCAGTTGATAAGAACAGTTGTTGTCTGGTGGATAAAAACATCGACTTGTGATCAGAAGACCATTGGTTTGATCACCAGATACACCAAAGGTACTTGAAGATTATGTGAGTGATCAAACACTTGCGCTTTCTGGGCGCCGCAGCCATGACTGGCCACTGCTCCGGGTGTGTGTTCACGGTGTGTTTGTTCACTGCTGTGTGTGTACACTCTGATAGTTTAAAGGTAGAGCACTAATTCTGGGTATTGGAACTCCATATCTGGCCAACTGATCACTTTCACTTTTACTCTGTTTGTGGGTTGTTATTTCTGTCAATGTACTTTCTCTACACACGATCAAAACTGTGCCCACTGCTTCAAAGTCACAATAGGGACACTTTAAATTCAATTTCTTCTGTTAGCAAAAATGTTGTCAATTAAGATGAAACCATTATTGGAACTATTGAATAGCTTACTGCCTTTGTCATGCTTATGTTCATATTTGTCTTTATCGACAGAGCTGTTTGATAACTACATGCAGCAAGATGCGCATGAATTCCTCAACTACCTGCTCAACACCATCGCAGACCTGCTGCAGGAGGAGAAGGGCCAGGAGAGACAGCAGAATGGAAAGGTGTTACAAAACGGCGGGAGTGGAGGAGGAGGTGTTAGTGGAAGCAACACAGGAGAGGCGGAAACAGAGGAAAAGACCCAGCAGACCTGGGTGCATGAGATCTTCCAAGGCACACTGACCAATGAGACACGCTGCCTGAACTGTGAAGCGGTGAGTCAGAGAGGAGCTCTTCTGAATAAATGGGAGGAGTAACAGTTTCCGCAGGATCTTAAAAAGTCAAAAAGGTCATTTATGTTTTTTTTGTTTGCTTGGAGTTGCCAGAGATTGAGAACTGATGCTCCTAAACGCTAAAATAAATGTAAAATGTAATGAAATTTGCGTTTGAACTGTCATAGATGCTCAAAGTCTTAAAGGGAATAGTTCAGGTTGCCAGGTATTGACAAAAGATGATTTACATAAAAATGTAAATCTGATTTTAAGGGTTGCCAGAGACTAAGAAAATTTGCATAAATGCGCAAAAGCGCAAACATGATAGAAATTGAGAAAATGCTCCTAAATGGTTAAAATGTAAAATGTTCCACTTAGACATGGTTAGGGTTGCCAGAGTTTGAGAAAACCTTTGTTAATGCATAAATTGATGGTTAGAGTTGCAAACAATATATTTGAAAAAAACTTTTTTTCGCCCCTGCCCACTTGTGAAAAACACGTAATCACACTATAGCCATTCTTTCAATTTTCGTTTGTTTACTTATTTTATTGTTATTAACAAATTACAAGATAACAAAGTTGGTAGCAAACACGATACATATTGCAGTGAACTACAAATAAACTTTATTCATTTTATTTACCTTAATAAATGATGCATTCAAAAAGATTGAGACTTCTTCTCCAGTGACTTGTACCTGTGAAAAAGCATGGTTGAGTTGAGCTTAATGACACTAAAGACTGATGTTACATTGCAAAAAAATAAGCCCCGCTTCAGGTTCAGGACTACAAATAGAAGTGACCTGGATCAAATAAAAATCCTGACAGACTTTACGACCTAGTGGCTGTAGTTGTGCATTGTGGGAGGTAGGATGCCTTTTGTCATCATAGTGAAAGTGTTGTCATTTAATTTATGGTAAGTATCGCTTAGAACTGCTTTCAATAAAACATTGAATGAAATATAGACTTAAAACAGAAAAACAATGATAGAGATATTTTTGTTTGAGCCCCAAAAGCGTAACTGGCTTTCAACTGTAGGACTAATTGCAATGAGCACACTTCAAGTTGTAAGAATGCTGATTGTGTTTGTTTATTTCAGGTGAGTAGTAAAGACGAAGACTTCCTAGACCTATCGGTGGATGTGGAACAGAATACCTCCATCACACACTGCCTTAGGTAAAGCTTTGAATGTGCGGTCCTGTCGGTGTAAATATTTGGACTGTTTTTAACGATGTGATAATGATGAGCTGTTTCTGCTTTATCAGGGGTTTCAGCAACACTGAGACCTTATGTAGTGAATACAAATACTACTGTGAGCAATGTAGAAGTAAACAAGAGGCTCAGAAAAGGTATGTGCTTCCAATTGATAAGTGTAGCAGGAACTGTTTGTTTATCAATTGTCAATCAATAGTCCGTTTCCATGTATCATAAACTGAACATTTAACCTGTAAAGATGCAATGAAAGTTAGAAATTAAAATTATGGTAATTAAGTGATGGTAAATGTTGATTGTGTTGCATCTTTTTTTTGAAGGATGCGGGTAAAGAAATTACCCATGATCCTCGCCCTGCACCTAAAGCGCTTTAAATATATGGACCAGCTACATCGCTACACCAAGCTTTCCTATCGCGTGGTCTTCCCTCTGGAGCTGCGGCTCTTCAACACGTCTGGTGATGCTACCAATCCTGACCGACTTTACGACCTAGTGGCTGTAGTGGTTCATTGTGGGAGGTAGGATGCTGATGGTGCCTTTTGTCGACATAGTGAAAGTGTTGTCATTTAATTTAATAGTTTTTTTACATTTTTATTATTTTATTAATTTAATGTGCTTTTTAACGCATTTGGTTTGTTTCGTTTCATCATAGTGGTCCAAATCGGGGCCATTACATCACTATTGTGAAGAGTCATGGATTCTGGCTGTTGTTTGATGATGACATTGTAGAGGTGATGTATAACTCCTAGAATTTTCTCAAAAAATGACCTCACATTCATATTTCATTGGCCAGAGTATGCAACTGTTACAATTAGAACAATAACTAAGACCTGGGGCTAGCAAGTTTAGTCCTAGACAAACTAAATCGCACAATGCTCACAAGGCAAAGGGTTGCAAAATAAACCAAGCTTAAATATATTTTTCAATTGGTAACATGGGTGCACTTGTATGTACTTCATAGCACATTTAGAATGCCAAATACATTAATGTGGAAAGGTATATAGAGCAATGGATATAGTGAAATATTTGCATTAATGTCCAGTTATATGCCTCATTTGAACTCTGCCAAAGGCTTTCCGAATTTGTGTGCCACCCAAAATGATTACTTGCTATTTTAAACAGTTAAACATTTTACATGTTTTAAGTGTACCTAAAAATATCCTTACAATGAAAGTACTTTTAGTTAATTCAAAGAAAAAGATGTACATTATATGACGTTGATCATTATAGGAAGTGTCGTCACACACAGGGTCCCAAACAGATGTTACTTACAGCTGTGATGGACAAGACTCGTCTCATCCTCAAAATTCCGAAACAAAAAGTAATTTTGATCCCCCAAATTATTTTGATAAATAATTGCTAACTAAGGACAGAGGTTGGGATTGAGTCTGTCTGTGCTGAAGGCAAGCTATTCGTGTTTTTATCTGTTACCAAGAGCTCGAGGAAACTACAAGTTAGCTTTACATGAAGTTAGAATAGATGTTGCTTTTTTATTATGTGAATATTGATGAATTTACCATTCATTAAAGTGTTTTTAGTTATATCCATACTATGTTGGGAACATTGCATAGCAAATGTAAAGGGACCCCCTTTTGTTTTTTTTATGTAAATGGGGGCATTTTTTTAATAGAAAAAATGTAGACGCAGATCTCATGGACATGGAGGCATTGTAAATTCAAGTTAAGTTTGATGCCATAACTACACATTTGGCACACACACAGGTATAGAGACTTTGTATGCATCTGCACCAAATATCAAGCAGTGTAGTATTGACCCAGCTCCACGTAAATATATATATATATATATATATATATATATATATATATATACACATACATACATACATACATACATACATACGTAATGGAAATCCTGAGGTTTTTTATGATTATAGTCAGCTGTTTGATCAATCCAATTGATGAAACAGTTGTTAACAATCATCAATGGCACAAATAAGTAGTCGAGTCAAGAACTAAAACAGAAACAGCTGTCTAGGAGGCTTAATACTGCGTGAGGAAAACTTGGAGGCTAAGCTCTGCTGCCAAAATGAGGTTGACAAATAAGGCTTAAAATTGAGCACAGCAACCAGACACAATGTAGCTCTACTGCAACAACAAGGTAGATATGTCCTGGACACAAATTTCAAAGCTTTCAAGATGTTCTGTTTAATGGCCTAAAAGGCTTGCACAACACTGCATATGATGTTGTGATGTAGATATCATATTTGATCCTCTTCAATATAATCAATGGTTTCCTTCACAATTGACAAAATATGTCTCCTAAATAGAAATAAAATATATATAATGTATAATAATAAACTAAACAGATGTCCAAAATGAGATAATTGAGTTCAATTATGACCAAAATTGCATTTTTCTCAAAAATTAGAAGATCATGTAGGCTCTGGTTCCGCAGTTTCTTTTTGAAGTTCTTATTTGACTGCTTGTTTACAGTCTTGCAAAGCTTTGGATGAAATGAAATCTTTCCGAGTGTCATTCTTTTTGGTTAATTAGAAACGCTATTTTCCTTTCCCTTGCCTAGTGCTGGGAGGTTTTAGGAGTCATTAGATTTTACGTTATTCAAAGGTTTTATTTTACGTTAAATCAAAGGATCAAGGTTTTAAACTAATATAACATACAATGTCATTGCACCAAAAATAATGTTCTGTCTCCAGATCACATAACAGTGGGTAAAGCATTCCATATTTTATAGCATAACAAAGTATGAGCAGAGGAATAGCACCTTTAATCTAGTACATGGTCTCGGGTAGACAGAAGGTGGTGACGTTTCCTCTGTAGATTTTTTACTCCATTTCAAAATATGAAGAAAAATGAGAAATGTTTGAAAACATTTTAAATACCAATGGGCCGATGCCCAAAAAACATTCTTTGATTATTTTGCCATTAGTAATGCTTGACTTTTGATTGTTCTAATGTAAAATTAACGTTAGCTCAACAGTTCTACCACAGCAAGATTTTCCTGCTTTCCTTGCTGATGCGTAATAGGAAGTGAATATCTGTATATATGTAATGGCTGTATCTTAAGTTGATTTCACTTGGTCTTACCACATTTTCTATCGATCATGTGGTCAGAATGATTCAATGTATGAATCTAGCTTCCATTAATCTGACCGATGACTGTTTCCTACCACAGTTCTGAATTTCCTATTTAAAGTATTTTTAGGGTGCCGTCTCATTGCTCTAAACATATTCAATGCATGGCTTCCGACCATCTGACATTGCAGAGCTTTCCTGTCAGGTGATTTGCAGCTGCTGTTTATGTCTCATCAAGCGCTTGTCTGGAGCTGTCCTTACGGTGACCCAAATACTTTTTCCTGAAGGATGTGAACTCTTTTAGAGATAAAACTGAATTGAGCAGAGTATAACTACACTAAAGATTACGTATATTTATTTTTGTTAATCATACGTTTTATACTAGATCGTTTTGTTGTTTGACTTGATGAAAAGAGAGCTTTTAATTTGTCTTGGTTGTAATGTCAGTATGCCTAATAAAAATGTATTCCTGTTTTAATGTCCTACTTTTTTGCTGATTTTACTGACATATATTTCCAGACATTCTGGGTAAATGTAGTATGGACATAATTGGCTTGAGTTATTCCAAATAATGTGAAGATTAGTCGTTGTAGACATGTTAAACAGGACTTTAATGATCCAATTTATTACAGTCAAAATCTTGCTCGACTACACACACAACATTTAGAATCTATTCAACCGTGGCCTTTCTTCTCATTCTCACGCCCCTCCTTCCCCTGCACTGCTTGATGCAATAATTTCTGGTGCATTGTTTAAAAAATAGTTTTTACTTAAAGTGAAACATGTATTGGTAGGGCCAAATGGACTCTATGCACGACTACTTCCATGTTCCATGTCAGTTGTTGCTCATCCACCGGTTCACAGATGAAAGTGGTTTTTGGTGGAAGTTCAACTTTGTATCCTTCTCTTGAGGAAAAGTTTAAGTCTAATTGTGAGGAATTATCACAAAATGTGTATGGCGATGTCACACCTTCATGACGGAGAAACTCACAACGTTTAGAATTCATTAAAACAAATTAATTTAGGTTGAGATCGAAGATAAAATATGACAGTAAAATGGTAATACTACAAATCTGACAATCACTTCTGAAAAAAATAAGCCCACACTATCAACACAGCACTCATCTGAAAGCTTAAACCGGAAGCACATTTCCACACAAGATTTTGGCAGAAGTACGATCGCAGTGGGTCTTGTATAATCTATTGAGTGGTCGCAATTAACAAGCACTGAGGAAAGTGTTATTAATTCAAGACAAAGACTGCCCAAAATGTTCTTGGATGGAAACATTTCTCTCAATAGTCCCTCACTTGTCTGCGCTAGGAAGCCCCTGTATGGTTGGTACTGACCGCAATTGTCCGGCAAAGTCCACAAATGTTCACTTTTGTCCAATTGACCACAAAGTCTTGGTTCTCAAAACTGATACAGCACGTAATCTGCATTGCTTTACCTGGAATAACCACTTTGCATTTTTTTAAGTCTTTAAAGATTAAGTATTTACATTGAGATAACATGTACATTACTTACACTAAGAAAGGAATTTATGTTGTTTGTGAGTGTTCAGTTATGCTTTGCTTTCATTATTACCTCTCGAATATCTCACATTTCTTCCTGGTCATAAGGGATGACAATATTCAACTCTCTCTACCGAAGACAACTGGGTGAACATTAAAAACGAGTTTCGCATACTCCATTTATTCCACTTGTAGTGTTTTCAGGCGAAAGGAAAATGCAGTTATTGGTCAAAGATTGACAAATGGATTAAGTGTAGATGTTTCGAAAGCAAAGGTCAATGCTAAAACATAATTTATGGTAGAGATTTCAACATGAATGCATCCAGGGGTTTTAAGCTCACATTCGTTGTATTGAGAGAGTACCCTGATTTTATTAATATAATTCATAATGTATCTTTGTTTTTTTCTGTGTCTGCAGAAAATCGATGCACAAGCGATTGAGGAATTCTACGGTCTGACATCAGACATCTCCAAGAACTCAGAGTCAGGGTATATACTGTTCTACCAATCTAGAGACTGAGTCGGCTGGAGGAGCTTGGCAACACTGCATAGTGTGATTTGCGAGAGTTCGGATCAGGCAGTTGGGAAGGTTTAGGCCTTGTTGACAAGGCCTGGCCGCCTGCTTCATCCTCTCTTCAGTCCCTTATCGTCCAGGCTTATCAGTGGAGCAGAGCTTTGGTCAGGCCCAGTCGAGAGCAGCTAATGCCAGAGTGACCAGGGCACAGCACAGTAATCACTATCTGGTGTGCCATCATTTTATGCGCTTGCTATGTGTTGCTCAACACAAACAAAAGCGCTCACAAACACACATGTGAAAACATCTAGACACATGAGAGACACTGTTTAAACCTTTTAATTTACAGAGACAGTAACAAGGATGATTTTTCAGTCTGCTTTGCTTCTTGGTACATCACATACATCTTTATCAGTTGATGTCTGTAGATCCAAGTTTTGGTTACTAAGTCGCCCAGAAAGGCACACAATGGTTCAGATTCTTATCAACAAAGTCAACACATCCTTTTAAATGTGCACACAGAAGGCAAAGCGTATAATTCTGAAGGGCTTCTTCTGATGGAGCGATGGGTTCTCTGCTCTACTAAAAGAAAGCGATGTGGGTCGCTGAGTTGTGTGTTTAATTGAAGAATACTTTGAGTATTCATTTAAAGTACAACATTCTGGACAGCTTGCACCCGGAACAGTGTATTGATTAAGGAGAGAAGATTTAAAGTATTGCTTTTTATTATTGTGAACACAAAAGCTTGCATTGAAACCAAAAGAAAGCGGAAAACATTTCCAGTCAGTAACATTTGAAAATCCACATCATCTGAACCCTGTGTGGGCTTAAGGGGTGCATTTATGAAAATTTTGTGTCGTATGAAAGCCTTATGCTATTTTGAAATGTTATACCAATTTCACTTTTAGATAAAAAAAAAGTTCTACATTCTATTGTCTCATGGTCACTTGGTCAATGGAATTCTTCGAATGTAATAATTAAATTTACATGAAATGGACTTAGATTTGGTGAAAGATCTTTCTTTCTCTGAATTTCCCTGCAGGTAAAAAAAAAAAGGTTAATTTAATGTTTAGCCTTACCTCCTGTTGTCGATATTTAGATAATTTGTTAAGCAATATTCAGTTAAGCTGAACGGATAAAATGACACCGTTTTGGTAAATTGAAGTTGGCATCTTCTGCATACATGTCTGTGCAAGGAAACAGAACCACTCTTCCAGATGCTAGATGATGAGCAGTGAACTGGAAACTCATTCTTGCGAACATAGCGATACTTTGAGTTTGTTTTTAATGAGGAAATTTGTTAAATACAGCAACTTCAGTGTTTTGTTGAGTTCACCGATAAATTACCGGACTGTTGTCCATTTACAGACATCATAGATCTACGATGCAGCTCTTCAACATTGTGTAAAGAGCAGTTCCGTGCTGTAAAAGATGTTTGTTGGTTTAGTAGTTGGTGACTACTCAAGTTTGAGTCTGGAGGGTGCAGTTCTACCACCCTGTATTTTTTCAAAATCTCTTCCTGTCTAGCTCTGCTATTGTCCTCACAAGGCAAACATTTCCTAAAATAATCTTTTAAAAATGCTTTACTCTCACAAACACATACACAAAATAGAGGAGGAGGACAACCATGTTCCAAAAGTTCCTTGGGTTTTCCTCGAATGGAAAATGCAAAAAAATAAGTGTACTCTGGATTTGGTCAGGGGTGGTTCTTCTTTGTTGGTTTGAGCTCATGGTAGCGATTGTACTTTGAACACCACCAAGCCACAATTTAAGCAGCTTTAGGTGTGTAAGATAAAGAGCCAATTGCATCGCTTTTGAGAAAGGAATACGATTCATTTGTTTGATGAGAAGTGATTCGTTGACTGACTGCATTAGGCGGGGTTGTAAGAATGATGGCATTAGCTATCTTTATATAATCATGCGTTAAATGCATGCAGAAACTTGGTGTGTAGGCCTTAAACGATGTTCAAAAAAAGAGTAGGTTTCTTTAAATGAGTTTGAGGCCAATTGTCTTGGTTTTTATTTGTATCCAAATACTGATTTGAAATATTGCCTTCACCCCAATTTCAGTTTTATTGGTGGCTGCTCTAGTGCTTCTTTGGGTAATGTATGCTTAAAGGGTCTTGCTGCTGATCAATATTCCATTCATCCTGCAAGAGTCAACTTGGGGTCAGAGAATGTCAGATATTACAATCGTTGAGAATTGTGTATAAAAGGTCTTAGAAATTCCTATAGCGTCCTATAGAGTCCAGTCGACTGAGCTGTAGGTAAACTGACATACGGTGCCATGCCATGCAAACCACTTCTTTGCGGATGTTTTGTAAATGTGGTTGTTTCAATACAGTGCATTGAAGTCTTCATTGAACTGAGGTAACTGGACTTTTTCTTTTTTTAAGGTGGGTTGTGAAATGGTGTAGTTATTGACCGGGAGAAAAAGTTTTTTTTTAAGTTGCTTTTATTTATGTGACATTTTAAATGCTATTTCTTTGACATTCTCATTTTGATACATTTTCTAATTGCTTTTTGTTTGAACACCACAACTTTGAATGTGAGCTGATGCTAAACTTATTGATCAGAAAATTGGTGCACGAATGAGAAGTTCTGAACAGATTTTCTGTTCTGAAGCAAAGGAAGAAGACCCTGAGGGTTAGCTAGGTCCAGCATTAGCAGAACAGACTTTAATGCTGCTCCTCTCTAACGTCATGAGAGTTTCTAATGTTGTTTTATTCCATACTGGGTTTGAAAAGTGCACTTTCGATAAAGTAATGTTTAAATTGTAAACCAGGTGACTGTTCTGGTTTTGGACTGGAGTGTGGGTGAAAGAAGGGACTGGATCAGTCAGTCCTTAATAAAAATAAAAAAAAAAGATTTTATCCACTTCTAAGGGGGTCATGTGATCTGTGTCTTGCTAAACCTTAATGATGTGTTTGTTTATCGCGACTACTAAATTGATATTTCCAGGTATGTAGTTTGTACTTTCAATCAAAAAAAAATATTTTAAAAAGGTCATAAACTAAGAAACTAAAAGGTTGCATTTAAGCATGTGAACAAATGTAACAAAAACGCTATTCCTCACAGGCTCACTTAATCTAGAACAAAAACATTTTCACAACAAAACTGGCATGATTAAATATAAATTGTTTACCAACAAACTTAAAGTTAATATAAATTGATTTAGTTTTGGGTTTAGCCAACATTTTCTTAAAATGAGCTGTGTTATGCTATCTGTTCTACATATATAGAAGTGCAATCTCTTCTATAAATAATAAACCCAATTAAATGTGTGTAATATTTTTAGGGCTTTAGGGACTATTTGGTAGACAAAATTGAGATTCCAAATCACCAAAACAAATACACCCCTTGTTGCGTTTTTATTTGTGTCTGCTGATTGGTTATACATTTGTTTTGGTTATTGGCGAGTCTAGCAGAACTAACTTTTGTAAAATTGTTCCACAGATACAACAACCCAGATAAATGTTCAGTTGGATAATTAAAAAAATAATAGTTTTGAGAAAGGCAATTTCATGAAATTGACCAATTAATATGCTAACTCTATGCTCCTCTGCTCATTCGACAATTGAAACCAAAAAACTACCCTCACTTCATTCACTTTTTCATTTTTCATGGTTCTGTCTCGCGCCTGGTTTCCAGCTCGCCCAGTACACTTTACGTTAAACAATTACGCTTGCGATGCTGGGCTTGAATCTTAAGTTTTGGAATAAATATTTAAAGTGGAACAGGAATATGAAATAAATATTTTGTTGACAGGTTAGGTCATTGATTTCACGAGAATCAATATTGCATCTGCTTTACCACATCAGAACTAATGTTAATGACTCATCAAAAACTGTCACAAAAAGTAAATGTTTTAGTTTGACTTGGAAATAAATGGGTAAAAATATTAAATTCTCATCAATCTAAATATGTAAATTATGTATTGAATTATTAATAGTGAAAACAAAAAAAAAGCTGATTAAAAGAGCTCTTAAGGTCAGCTTTCAGGAATACTTAAGTCTGATATTGTTGCCCCCTTGTGGTGATGGCTTTAGAGTATTTTGTTTTTGCAGAATGAAGATCAATCATGGCGAGCTCTTTCAACATTTAATACTCTTTCAGTATTAATCCTGACTAAATTTCACCTTGTCACAATTGCAATTCAGATATGTACAATGTGTTTGGACTTCTAATAACAGATATTGAAGATGTATACTGCATTTATTTTACTAGTTGTAAATGCTTTTACCCTGGCAACCCTAACCGACACTTTTATGATTGAGTGTATATGAGCTTCTTCTTACATTGTGTCACTGCTAAACACCACTTTTTAGTCTTAGGTAGGATTTTTGCATTAGGGCTCTAATCATCCTTTTTCTTTTTTGTATGAGTTAGAAGCATTTTCTTAATTTCTAGCAACCCAAAGCAACAACGAAATGTATATCAAAAGAGATTTACATGTGTATCAAAGAATTTATTTATATCTATATATATATATATATATATATATATATATATATATATATATATATACACAGGGAGTGCAGAATTATTAGGCAACTTAAAAAACAAATATATACCCATTGCAATTATTTATTTTCACCAGTGAAACCAATATAACATCTCAACATTCACACATATACATTTCTGACATTCAAAAACAAAACAAAAACCAATCCGTGACCAATATATTCACCTTTCTTTGCAAGGACACTCAAAAGCCTGCCATCCATGGATTCTCTCAGTGTTTTGATCTGTTCACTATCAACATTGCGTGCAGCAGCAACCACAGCCTCCCAGACACTGTTCAGAGAGGTGTACTGTTTTCCCTCCTTGTAAATCTCACATTTGATGATGGATCACAGGTTCTCTATGGGGTTCAGATCAGGTGAACAAGGAGGCCATGTCATTAGTTTTTCTTCTTTAGACCCTTTCTTGCCAGCCACACTGTGGAGTACTAGGACGCGTGTGATGGAACATTGTCCTGCATGAAAATCATGTTTTTGTTGAAGGATGCAAAGTTCTTCTTGTACCACTGCTTGAAAAAGGTGTCTTCCAGAAACTGGCAGTAGGACTGGAAGTTGAGCTTGACTCCATCCTCAACACAAAAAGGTCCCACAAGCTCATCTTTGATGATACCAGCCCATACCAGTACCCCACCTCCACCTTGCTGGGGCCTGAGTCGGACTGGAGCTCTCTGCCCTATACCAATCCAGCCACTAGCCCATCAAGACTCACTCTCATTTCATCAGCCCATAAAACCTTAGAAAAATCTGTCTTCAGATATTTCTTGGCCCAATCTTGACGTTTCAGCTTGTGTGTCTTGTTCAGTGGTGGTCGTTTTTCAGCCTTTCTTACCTTGGCCATGTCTCTGAGTATTGCACGCCTTGTGCTTTTGAGCACTCCAGTGATGTTGCAGCTCTGAAATATGGCAAAACTGGTGGCAAATGGCATCTTGGCAGCTGCACGCTTGACTTTTCTCAGTTCATGGGCAGTGATTTTGTGCCTTGGTTTTTCCACACGCGTCTTGCGACCCTGTTGACTATTTTGAATGAAACGCTTGATTGTTCGATGATCACGCTTCAGAAGCTAGGCATTTTTAAGAGTGCCACATCCCTCTGCAAGATATCTCACTATTTTTGACTTTTCCGAACCTGTCAAGTCCATCTTTTGACCCATTTTGCCAGAGGAAAGGAAGTTGCCTAATAATTATGCACACCTAATATAAGGTGTTGATGTCATTAGACCACACCCCTCCTCATTACAAAGATGCACATCACCTAATATGCTTAATTGGTATAAGGCTTTCGAGCCTATATAGCTTGAAGTAAGACAACATGCATAATGAGGATGATGTGGTCAAAATACTCATTTGCCTAATAATTCTACACACAGTATATATATATATATATATATATATATATATATATATATATATATATATATATATATATATATATATATATATATATATATATATATATATATATATATATATATATATATATATATATATAATTAGGCATAAAACGTGGGCTTTTTAAATTAGCCTTTTTTTCAGACCTTGGGGAAACGTGGCTTTCCAGGTCAGCAGAAGACTGTTGACTGTATACATGTTGCGATGGGCAGGCAGTGAAGACTGAGAAAAAACAGAGGAATCTTAAGATGATGTTCCTGCCATCAAAATTGCATTGTAAATAAATCAGCTGCAGTCTGTGGGTGGATTTGTGTGAAATTAGCTGACCAAGTGTTGACTACATAGGTCTATATAGACCCCTCCAGAGCTCACAGTAAAGTGGTCAAGGGAACAGTTTTCCATTTCATCAAAAGATTATCAGATGCGTAGACAGTGAAAAATTCAAAACTAAAAATCTGTTATCCGAAAACAGAAAAAAGAAGTCAGATCTTAGAATGTAGTATGTACATTTTATTTAACATGTTTATAAATGTAAATACTTCTGGTAAAAATCAAGCCTCATTCAGCTGCCAACACTGCTAACATTCATAGAAGAGGGACTTCAAAACGCTAGTGTAAACAAATATAATAAGAGAAGAAATGTGTGTGTGAAACAAGGATTGTTTTTAACCGTCCTCCGTTTGCATGTGGAATGTTCATGTACATAAAACCTGCTCTCTACATAGATACATTTTAATAACCTACAGATTTACACTTCAAACTGATGTCTGTGATGAAATACACTATTGTGCCAGGTTTACAACAAACGCAGTCTTTTTTGGAATAAGGATTTCCGAGTAGTTCAATCCATTCCTTCCATGTGTGGACTTTTTCAAATATTCTACACATTTACAGGTTTACAAACTCATTTCTTCATCTAAGGGTCATACTATCGTTTCTGGGCCCGAGGCCTTGCCGGTGAAAAAGTCCCAGAAGTTTCCTGGTGGCTTGCTGTCGTCTGAGGTAGAAGAGGCAGTGGAGTTCTGTCGGACCCAGACGCCCCTTTCTCGGGGGCTCTGCAGCTGAGGGGCACTGTCTTGGCGTCCTGGTACATTTTGAAGGCGTTCCTCTGGGCAGCTCTTCCTCTGGGACTCGAGCTTCTCAGCAAGGAGGTTCGAGGAGGACTGGCTTAGACTCAGTAGGTCGAGGTGGGAATGGAACTGCCTCATCTTACTAATGGACTTTGCCGGGACCTCTGAGCAGCACAAAAAAACAAGATGAGGATAAGCTAATGTTTCTCAATTTAGGATGGATGCAATATTTGGATTAAAAAGGGATATTTTTAAAGGATGTAAAAAACAGAGAAAGTACTGGCTGAAAATTACAGTGACTTTTTTGTGCCAAACAAGCATTTCCTTAAAAGTCCATTTCCATGATTTTACAAAAAAATTTAACAGCTATTTTTGTATTTTATAATGTTAAACATTTTTTTTTATCAGACACACTGCTTAGTAACATCATGTTGGTGAGATTTTATCCTATAGATTTCTTTCAAGGCAGTTCTCTCATACCATATCATCTGTGTCTATAACACAAACCTTTCAGTTTGCTTGATTTAATGAAAAAGAAGCTTAATCTACAGTAGAATACACTGAGTTCTTGTTTATCACCTCAAGAAAAAAGGAAGCAGATAGACAGACGGACAGAAAAAAGAAGTTATGTGCATTAAAAACAAATAAATTGGTATCTGGTGAAATGTATCACTCCTTATTGGTTATTAATGTTCAGAGACAGAAGGGAGTGGGTTTACGATATGTTTATGACATCACTACAGGGAAGTTAGCCTCGATATGTATTTCAGGGATTTTACCGTGCACTCTGTCACCTCTAGCCTCAGACATTGGGTCGTTGGTCCTGATATGTACAAGCAGCTATTAGCCATTTATTACAGTTTATCTTCTATAATTTTTCTTCTAAGAGAGCAAAGTTATACAGCAAACACAGAAAAATCTTACTTTGACTCAAATAGCTTTGTAGCTTGTTGCCTATGGTTACTTGGTTAAGCCTACAGCTCAAAATGATTCAAATCCCTTTTTTTTTCGCTCACATGTGACCTGTATCTTTTATTTTTTGAGGACAGTCTGAACAGCTCAAATCAGATTTTTCAAATCCGACCCAGGTCGCTTACATATATGGTCCTGAATCCAATAATATCAGATCTTTTTCAATGAGAACTCTGAACAACCAGGTTGCATTTATTAGACTTTTATGTCTTTGTGGGGAACAGATGTTGCATTTCTGGGCGTGGGAGGGAAGTATCAAATTAAAAATGACTGGGGCTGAGGACGAAGCTAAAAGCAGTCAGTGGAAGAAAAGTGAAGTAATAGAACTACCATTTTTTCTTCCTTGTCTTCTTCTTGCCATGATTTGGTTCATATCAAACTACTCATTTTGATCAAAGCAATTTTCTGTGCATGTGTGACCTCAAAGGGAGCAGGATAGTGTTCACACACAGGATGGATACAAGTCCCATATTGAGTGTATTGTGAACAAGCGCACAAAAATAATCATGGTTTCATAAAACATTTTTTAAAGTAAAAATCATTATTGATCATTAAGACCTGTAGTTTATAGAACACAGATTAAAAGAGGTTTAATTGTAATCTTGATATCTACTGTTTTTTTATTTCAGCATTACTGGAGCCTGGAAGAACTGTGAAAAGTGTACGTCAAACTAAAATTTACAATCCCTTAAAACATGCACAAGCTTTCACTGTAAAGAAAGAGAAACTCTCTTATGGTTATCGAATATAATGAAGTATTTTTTGGGGGAAGAGGGTCACATAATTGGCAATCGGTCCCAGCTGTTGTTACCGGCTATCTTACTAGTTTATAAACAATTTAAGCCATTTTCCATTGGCCACTTAAAACAAAAAACCCACCACCCCATTTTTCTTTGGGGGTTCTCAGGCACGGGGCGCTCCCAGGCTACGCCACCCTTTTTCTGACAGCTGGCCTTCTTATTGCTTTCCATAAACGATGAAACGTATGTCTCAGGATGGAAGTTCTACACCAAAGTAATTATGACCTCTCCATAAAGTCAACCTAAAGACACTAAGCTGCACTCACTTTTCCTGTTGGTGTTAAGATGAAGAACGTTGAGGAAGACCTCGCTGCTCAGACTTCCTATAACGGAAGACTCTGAGTAAAGATGACAAGGGGGCTCCTGGGGTGAAAAGTCATCGCTGGACTGACCCGTGGAGTCCAGAGAGGTCTGTGTGTCCCTCCGTCCACTCGAGTCGGTCTCCACTGTCAGACTGCTACTGCTGCAGCATCAGCAGAGAGAAGAGCACAGATTCAGATATAATGCACTTTGGTCCTCATTTAAATACAACTATAGCTGTTCAGCTTAGGAAAAAAATCACTCAATCACCAAGCTCAACAACAGCCAGTATTTGATAGTGTTTAACTACCACTATGAGGGACGGCAAGATTATTTGTATTGCACAGTTCCAAAATGTTGGCAACTCAAAGGGCTTAACAGAGAAAATAATTAAATCAATTGTAAAAAAAAAAAAAAAAAAAAAAACATATAAAGCATAACACAATGATTACATTATACGTACACTTAAAGAAACAGGGAAATTTGTAAGAAAAGCACAGGGAAAATTAGCTTTTTTTTTTTACTTCTTTATATGTTATAGTCGCATCTCACCACTGAAATACGTTTATTTTTATTCGTACTGACCAGCACAGATGTTTCAGTGAGAGAGCGGTTACTGATTATTACAGAAGCATGCTTGATCTACAATCTAAACTTGGCAAATACTAAAGAAGTTCACAAATTCTACTGAAGATCAAGTTAGTTTAATGTCTACTAAAACCTGTTTTCTTTTATTACGAGACAGCTAATGCCAAAATAAACTCCACTTTCTTCAGAACGACAACTTCAACCTGTATTATGAGACCTCCATGAAGACTACAAAGTGAATGGAAATCTAGTTCATGACCCCTTTAGTCTCCAAAAAGCTTTCTCAAATACACAATCAGGTGTTTTTTGGCTTGAATCGACTCTTTTGCTGCATTGATTGGTAGAGACTTGACACATTGATTTTCAGACTTGACACCAAAGTTTGTTTTGACAGCTGAGACTAAAACGCATGAATCCTCCACACATTCCAAGATATTACACCGTCGACTGACAAAGAGACAGTGAACACTCAACAGCGTCAATGATTCCACTGTTTGTTTCGTTTTTAAACAGTTCCGCTGCA
Source organism: Danionella dracula (assembly GCA_900490495.1). NCBI lineage: Eukaryota > Metazoa > Chordata > Actinopteri > Cypriniformes > Danionidae > Danionella > Danionella dracula. Next base: position 3,314,797 of record UELW01000578.1, read on the forward strand.
AAATGAGGCAGCATTATTTATGAGGCAGTTTAAGAAAAAAAAATTTCAGCCCTTTCTTATCCTCAAACCTCTTTATGAACATCCATCCAAAACAAAGGGCTTCTATAGATTTGAATATAATGAAAGTTTCTGACTTATTTTAAAAAGCGAATTCCAAATATTTAAACTGTTCATTTCACATAAAAAAAATTCACAGTGAAATATTTCAAAGCTTTCTTGACAAAGAAATTAATTTGGCTAAAATGCAGCAAGACAGGAATCAGTCTCTGATATTTATATGGTAAAACTTTTTGTTTTGGTAAAACAAAAACACCCAAAGAACCAGATACACACACACATATATATATATATATTATTTTGGGATTCTTTGGACACTAAATGTAGTTCGTTCCTTTACCGTTTACCGTTCCTTTATCGCACCTTTACCGTTCGATACCAAAAAAGGTTAAGAGCCAATGTTGATTACGAGCAAAAAAATTGATTTGGTGCTATGAAGCACTGTTATACAGTGTGATAGAATTAGCAACCCTATGTTTTATGAACATGTCAACCATTTTCAAGAAATCTTTAAGAGAAAAAAAGATTACCTTCACTGGCCCAGAGCTCCCTCATTTATATATAGATCTAGCAATGCCCCTAAACAGGATTCTATAATAACAGCGTTGAAAATATCAACACATACATTTTCTCAGTGATAAATGAATTCCCAGCCATAATTGCAACATAGGTAACTTTTATAATCTGTGCAGGTGCTTATGGGAAATACAATTCAAGAATTTTAGAATGCTACAGAGTTTTGTCAGAATCAGAATCAGCTTTATTGCCTTGTGTGTGTGTGCGCACACACAAGGAATTTCCTGTGGTACAATGGAACCATCAGTGCAAACAACATAAGTACAATACAAATCTCAAAAGTACAGTAAAGTTCAACACAACTAACAAGCAATTAACATAAGGCTATGAGGTAGAATGAATAATTGATGAAATGTAGACAGTTGAACAAAAGTGTGCTTAAGTGCAAAATGTAAGGCGATGAAATGTGCGAGAGTAACAGATGGGGGAGCTAAGAGTTAAGAGTCTGTGGAGGCAGAATGCTGACCTGAGTTTCCTGCGTAGCAGATAGTCAATGACATCTGGGTCTGTCTGAATGAGGCTCATGAGCACCTCCTGCTGCAGCTCCGCTGACACCTGCACGTGAGATTTACAACAACCTAAACATTTCAATCATAAACATTTTATCTGTTTGAAAACATATTTCCTGATGAACACAAAGTGACAAAGAAATATCATCTTATTATTCAAGTTAAGTGTAATTTAAATTGAATTCTACTCAACATTTAAAATGTATTTGTTAGCATTTTCAGGTAATGAGTCATTGAGCGTTTTTCTTTTTTCTCACTGTGAAGAGTTGTTGGTAGTTCTGGATGAGCATGAGTGTGACTGAGATGACGGCCGTGCTGTCCTCGATGCCCAGAGACTGAGGATTGAGCTCTTTCTCTGAACCACGCTCTTTCTGCAGAAGATTTGGTCCGAAGATCACAGCAAGGTTCGCAGCAGTCATCTTATTACCCGAGATCTGATCAAAAACCAATTCAAAGGCAGGTAAGATGAACTTTCATATTAGTATTATTTCAGCAAATGCTGACAATGATCAGAACTTGCCAGAAACATTAACAACAATAAATCACAACAAGCAAATTAAAAGAGAAGTTAACAAAACATTCAGCATAAACGACACTTAAAAAAAAAAAAATCTCTGCTGGCACTATAAGCATAACCAGATAAACATAGGTTTCATTATTTTAAAACAGTCTCTGCTATGTTTATCTAATTAGTTTTGTATGTTTTTGCTTTTGCTTTTATTCATTTATTTAACTTCATAATGTATCGGTATTATTGTAGCTAGGTTTGTGCTAGCCCTGTGGCTCAAACTCATGTTCTGTTTGTAGCACCTTTATCCTGGAGGAACACGATTCATCTCGCTGTATGTTGCTCTGCTATATTTGGTGAAAATCACAATAGAGCTCTCTTTGGCTTTGATTTGTGAACCTTGTGTGCAGTCCAGCCTCGGGGACTCTTCTTAGTAAATGTGTTTATGTAACAGTCGACATATTTGCAGGGCTATGCATTTAGTTGACATCTTTAGCTCATTATGTTTAAAGAAAATATCTTATTTTATTTCACTGGACCTGCAGCTTGTATTTAGATTACAGTTGTCTTTTAATGGATTTTACTTTTAAAATGACACAAATGGCATTTTAAAAGTTGTTGTGGTCAATAATAACTAAGGCGTACTCTATGGTCAAGCTGTTAGCATCAAATAGTTTTGTTAGAAAAAAAAGAACATTTCTTTTCAAGCAGAAGTAGATGTTTTACTTTACACAATCTGTTGTTCATTTCACATTTTAACTTACATATGATAATTACAAATCATTTACGTGACAGTATTAAGATGTTAAGGCTAAAAATGGGCATAACATATCAGTATAAATAAGAAGAATAGTGAGGGTTGGGATAGTGATACCTCTTCCTGGTTGGGTCCAGTGGAGCTGCTTGCGTTCTCTTGAACTGTGTGTAGCAGCGTCAGGAGCCTCAGCAGGGAGTCACAGTTACAGGGTGGTAACAGATACAACAACTGCTGCAGGTACGACAGCTGATCAACCCCTCTCAACACTGCAACATGCAAAAACACAACACTTCTAATGAAGCCAGACCAGACTGCAATCATTGGGTCAATAACATATAAACTAAGCAAAAATGAGAAGTTTCTAACTTCTGTACAAGAATATTTTAACTCTATAAAAGTTCAATTGATGTGCAACTCATGAGAGTTCATGTTTATCTGAAGTTTCTAAAAACTTCACTAAACGTATGTTACTGCTTATAAAGCCCCTAGTACACACCGTGTAACAAATGACTGTGGGCTTTTCTTGACATAAAATTCCATTTTAAAATTATACAATTAAAAGTGAGGTTTCAAACATACTAAGTTTAGCAAACATAATTATACTTAATACTTAAAAATGTGCTATCATAACACAGAAAAAAATAGAGAAAACCCCCCCAAAACAAGCCCCCCAAATAAATAAAGAAAAACTGAACATAAAGTGAACTCTCAAAACTACTCTCCCCACTTAAAAATACATAATCAAACCAAAGCCAAAACACCCCCCCCCAAAAAAAAACTAAACTTAAAACAAAACAAAAACCAAAGCAACCAAAGAAACTGAACAAAATTAACATAATAAAAAAATTAAACAAAACACAAAAACAAAACAAATCCCCCCAAAACAAACCCTGAATAAAATACAAAAAAAGTAAAAAAAAAAACGAAAACATAACAAGAAAACCCTATACAACCAAAGAAAACCTGAAAAGCAAACAAAACATTTTGTTACCCAAACTACCTTAAACAAAACAAATCAAAAACAATCACCCTCATCTGTTCAATAATAAAAACACAAAAAAGCCAAATAAACAAAAAACATAAAGCAAAAAAAAAACTCTTAAAAAAACTAAAACCCTAAAGTCAAACTCAAAATCCCACAACTAAACTAATGAAAAAAAAACAAATAAACGTATATAAACCATCCCCCAATCAATCTGTAGAAGCCTGCTGATACGGCTTTGCTCTTCTGGCTATAATACTCTAATAAAAAATGTTGATATCCAGTTTTACATCAGAGGATGAGAACAAGTTTTTGTTTATTTGTTTTCCAGGATTTCTTGAATTATATTTCAGTATTTTGAAAAGCTTGTTGCTGGAACTGTTGAACTGTGCTATAGAAATAACGATGGCTTGTCTTTCAGTAGATCCAGCCTAGTCAAGATTGCATAATAGACAAGAAGGACCTCACACAAACCTATAAAATATTTTACAGAGTTGATCAGGAGAAAATGCATGCATGTAAGATTAAGTTCATACAGTTAGAGTGCAGGAAGGCACGATAGAGTTCTCGAGGTAACAAGGGGTCCGGCATGTCCCGTAGAAACTCCTTCAGTAATGCAGCCACATCATGAACGCTGTGCTCCTCTTCCAGAAAAACATCGATCCCATTGTCAAAGTCTTCGCGCAGCTGAAATAACAGAAACAACACAAACAAACCCACTTCACTTATCAGACTCAAGTAGCACTCCAGGTTGTGTTTTCTGTTCCAGTACAAGCACTTCACAAGATACACAAATAACTAACAGTTTGGAAACAGGAATAAACTCAAATACATTTACATTTTGATCAGTTTTTGTAATATACCCTGTTTAAAAATTCTCTCTACATTTGCATAATTCCGTGCATTACAGAATCAGTAGGAAGTGATATCTAAATGAAAAGAAGATATTAGAGAGCACCTGAAACTGGCAAACTTACTTGACGCACTCTTTTCTTGGAGCTGCCCACTCGGAAAATCCCCAGGGTTTGTAAACCTACAGAGGAAGAAAAGGAAGATGTAAACGAGAGCTAGGATCATAATCGCAGTCCTGATTTTGTATCTATGCTAGCGTCATCTCATCTGGTTGACCTTCTGGATGTAACCTGAACCAGGGTGTGTTAAGGGTTTTCAGACAGAAATTGCTTCTAAATTAGTTCAGTAATATTTCAGTTTTTTTTTCATAATTACAGTCACATTCTCCACCCTTAAATATTATTTACTTACCCAGAACTGGTCATGCTCATATTCACACTCTTATTCATGCTTCCATCATTGTTCCCATTTATGTTCACATCAAATCAATGTTCCCGTACATGCTCTAATCACATTCATGCTCACAACCATGCTTTTTTTCTGCCCTCATATTCACATTAATATATCACTCCCATCAATGCTCCCATTCACACCGCAATCCATGCTCCCATTGATGTCCACACTCATGTTCATATCCACCCCCTCACCCATGCCCTATTCACTTTCTCAGCCTTGATACCACCAATACTCTCATTCATGATCCATCCATGTTCCCGTTCACGATTACATTCTTACTACCACCCATACTCTCGTCTATGTTCCCATTCACGATTCCAATCTTCCTAGCACCCACACTCTCATCTATGTTTCCATTCACGATTACAATCTTGCTACCACCCATACTCTCGTCTATGTTTCCATTCACGATTCCAATCTTGCTACCACCCATACTCCCATCTATGTTCTGATTCACTAATCCACCATGCTACCACCCATACTCTCCTCTATGTTTCTATTCACGATTACATTCTTGCTACCACCCATACTCCCATCTATGTTCTGATTCACTAATCCAATCTTGCTACCACCCATACTCTCCTCTATGTTTCTATTCACGATTACAATCGTGCTACCACCCATACTCCCATCTATGTTCCGATTCACTATTCCAACCTTGCTACCACCCATACTCCTATTAATGTTCCCATTCATGATTCCAACCTTGCTACCACCCATACTCCTATTCATGTTCCCATTCATGATTCCAAACTTGCTACCACCCATACTCCTATTCATGTTCACATTCATGATTCCAAACTTGCTACCACCCATACTCCTATTAATGTTCCCATTCATGATTCCAACCTTGCTACCACCCATATTCCTATTAATGTTCCCATTCATGATTCCAACCTTGCTACCACCCATACTCCTATTCATGTTCCCATTCATGATTCCAAACTTGCTACCACCCATACTCCTATTCATGTTCCCATTCATGATTCCAACCTTGCTACCACCCATACTCCTATTCATGTTCCCATTCATGATTCCAAACTTGCTACCACCCATACTCCTATTCATGTTCCCATTCATGATTCCAAACTTGCTACCACCCATACTCCTATTAATGTTCCCATTCATGATTCCAACCTTGCTACCACCCATACTCCTATTCATATTCCCATTCATGATTCCAACCTTGCTACCACCCATACTCCTATTCATGTTCCCATTCGTGATTCCAAACTTGCTACCACATATACTCCAATCTATGTTCCCATTAACGATTCCAACTTTGCTACCACCCATACTCCCATCTATGTTCTATCCACATGCCCATTCGCGATACAAACATAGTGTCACAACAACGCTCACATTCATCCACACATCCAGGCTTAATTCAAGAGTTAGCTTGCATAGAATTAGCCTAGTATCACAAGAGTTGTTATTCTCAGCTCACCATGGTTCTCAATGTGGTTACAGCAGCGCTCCAGTACTCTGGGAACCTGCCTGTAGATGGGGTTGAGGCTGAGTTTGGCCTGTGTCCGACCCGCAGCCTTTTTCATTTTCATCTCCAGCTCGTTTGGGTGTGAGAGCTGTAGTGCCTCAAGGAGTCTGGACTGACTCTCAACCATGTCAGAGATGGAGTCCACAGACATTCCTCCCTGAGAGACAAAGATAAAAAATTTATTCTGGTTAAAATTATAAGTTCTCTATTACAAAATGTATATGGGAGAAGCCTGTACAACTCACAAGGAGTGCATACAGTTCATGGCGGAAAAATCTTGGTTCATTATTTATTACAAACTTTCACTGCAATGTATAAAAGAAATGTAAACAGGTTTTGATAAAACACTATTTTGAACATCCAAACAATGACTGAATCTCCCAGTTATCAGTCATTTTTCTTTTCCTATCTTTTCCATGTTTGGGTGGATAGAGTTTGATTTGGCAAATACAGTAAAAATTCCTCTCCCTCCTGCTGATATCAAACCACCCTTTAGGGAGGTATGGAAATCATACAACAGTTTGCTGAGATTTTCAGCATTGAACTTCATACTTATAAACATATTTTATGTTATACATTATGTTTAATAGGTTTAACAATGCTATGTGCAGAGGATTAAAAACAGACAAAAGTCCTATGTGTACTAATAAACAGAATAAACTATTGTACAAATAGGTATAATTTGGTACTTTAATGCTGCCTTTAACAGATTACAATAACACACGATATCTTAATTTTAGTTTACTTTTAATTTAAGAGCAGCTAAACCACAAGCATGGTATAATCAATGGCTAGCTGTGCATTAAATGATTTGAACTGTTGCTGGAGTGCTTTCAGATCATTTAATGCACAGCAAACTATGGATTATATGAAGTAATGACCAGAGAAAATATTTAATTGATTATGTCCGGCTAAAATCAGTTCAATAATGAAACAATGAAAATAATGAATAATGAAATCAATAACAAAATTCATTAACAAACAAGCAAAATGAAACTCAAATTGTGCTCCTTTTATCAGGGATTAAACATTCTGTAAAGTTCTGTAAAGCTGAAAATACAAAAATGTGATGCTTTAAGGAATATTTCTTCAGTACTTGTAAATTACCAGTTCGACGTAAGACATTACTTGAGGAGAATGGATTAAATCAAATTGAAATAGCACCCGTTAACATTTTAAATGGTGTTTTGATACCTTGCTGTTAAAGACAATTGACAAAAACCAAAGCCAGGCAATTTTGTTCTGAAATGTAATTTTTACATTCATCTTTTGTCTCTTTTTTTCTTTTATTACTGAATCGTTGTTTTTTTTATTATCAGTAACAAGTTCCTCTGAAGGGTCTGGCAGTATTTAATTAGTTAGTAGATTCATGTCAACTTTTGACTAGGGGAAATCATCAGAATAAAATAATATGATAGTAAACAGTTATTATTGGTCCTAATTTACATTATTATTACATCCAAGTATACATACTTTGGAAGAAATTTTCTTGTTTGTCTTATAAGAGATTAAAGCAACAATCTCTTAAAGATTAGACTGACTGTTCGTTCCATGTATAATTTACTTTCCTACAACAATATGCCCTCATTTTAAACAAAATTTGCAGTTGCTGCCATTTTCACATCTGATCTGAGGACTTAAGACTAAACCACAAAAAATACACTTCATAGCATTTGGGATATAGTGATTTTTAAGGGAATTAGAATATTATCTTGTTAAGTTCTTTTTTGCATATGTCTTAATAAAAAATAGTTCAATTATTAAAATAAATTAACAAGTCAGATTTTAGAGGCATGTTTTATGAATTTTTACAATTTTGTTCATTATTTTCTATTTCTTGATTTTAGGACCTACCTTACTTCTTGGTTAGCTAGTTGGTTGTATTCAATACGGATTTTCAGTCTGCGTTGCAAATCAACATACTAAGCTAACTAGAGCAACACAAGATAAACCAGTAGGAATATCAGTTCAAAGCTGCAGTCTTCAAATGTATCTATTCTTTTCTCAGATAATCGCAAAAGAAAACATTGCATCACAACTACAAAAGAAAAAAGAAAAAGTTTGGAGACTGGAAAAGTTTTGTAAAGAAAAGCTTTCACTTTGAACTCTTTTGACTTTCAGTTTTCACTTTGTGTTATTTGCTTACAGTTTAAAGACTCCCACAAATATTTCAAATTCTAAAAATGTATACATTCATTTACACTTCTTGTCACCAGTCAAAGAATATTGACCATGTGAGAACACCTTCTTTTACAGTTCATCTGAAGAAAACTTTTGAATTGAGCTTCACTCACCCTCCTGTGAGTCCGTGAGGTGTTATCCATGAACACAGAAGAGGGAGCTCTGCTGAGAGCCTCCAGTGCTGGTGAAGAAGCTGCTCCACATGACGAAGCGGAACCTCCCAGTGGCCGGTTTATGTGCTGCTGCCGTTTTTCAGCCCGAAAATAAAGCACACTAGCCTCCAGGTCCAAACAGTCCCTGCGACTCTCCTTCAAGGCATCCTGCCGCTGCTTATGTGCCAGGTCATTAGCAATTACCTGGGAGAGAGGGATCCCAAATGCCTTGGGTGCTGACTCTGAGGGAAAAACCCAGAGATAGACAATTTATGAATCAATTACAACTGCAATTTTAAATATAATGAAATAACTCTGGTAGTGTATTTTATGAAGGAGCATGCATCAGGTGACAACCTTATTTTTCATCTTAGACCTCATTGTCATCATCTCTCCACTTTGCTAATTGTCTTGCATTTTACAATGACCATTGATAAGATCCGAAGATAAGAACACAGAAACATGTTGAATTAGAGCAAATACTTGATACTAAAATACACACAGTAACTAGACAAAACCACTGGACACTGAAGCACATCAAACAAACTCAGGATATACAAACAAGCTAGGAAGATTAGTAAATTCTTTTTACCCTACTTGATCCACACTAGGACTTTGTGAAGCTGCTTTAAAGCAACTGCTAAAAAAACTTTGTATAAAAACTTGATTTATTGATTGATAGCTGAACAAGTGAAAATTGAGCTTAAAACTAGTGCAGAATTATCATCCTAACTCAAAGGAACACAATAAGGGACATGAAGTGAACTGGCAACAGGCGGATCAATTAACCAAACACAGAGAAACACTAAATACAGCCACACAAATTATCTAATCAGACAAGGACAAAAAAAATTTAAAGATAGCCACTGTAAACTAAATCAGTTTTCAGAACACAACTGAAACTAGTCTGCAGCATATCATAGGAAATATTTGCAGCATCTGATTTTTTATGTGTTTTGTGCTACAACCCACAATTAAAATATAGTTGTTATTAGCAGGAACTTTAGTAAAAAATATGACGATAATTCATTTTGTCTAAAAATTCCCACACATTTTGAAAATCTTAAAAAACTAAGTTGTGCTGTAATCTGGTTGACACTGACATGCCAAAAACTTGTGTAAAGAGCCACGGACCAACAGCCTTTCACTCATAGAAGACCTCATATAGGGTCACCTACAATCGACTTTGTACGATTCCTTATGCCCAACCTCACCAAGAAAAAACTTAAGCAGAACCCTGTGATCCTATCCAGGATGAAAGGGAGGTTTCTATGTCATTCGCTTATTAGTCTGACACAGAAATATTCACTTTTGAACGTTTTTAAAGATGGCTATATTTATGAACTGGCACAAACAGTATGTGAACAGGTTTTTTCATAAATGTAAAAAACACAAATGCAGTGATAAAAAAAAAATCCAAAAGCTTCCCTTTGATTTTCAAGCCAAGAACATTCCCTGATCATAGGATTTCTGTTTCCATTAAAGGTCCCACATTTCAGGAAGTTGAATTGTAATCTACTGTAAACATTTCTTAAAACTAAAAAACTTTGAGCAGTTAAAATAAGTTATATATAAGTAAAAAAAAGTTTTTAACCAGCTAAACCAACCAGCTAAAATATTAGGGAATACAACATCTAAAATGAACTCTTTTAACACATTTTTTTAACAGTTTTCCTCTACAAACATTTAAGATATCTTCTGGAGAATTTTTAGTTACTCCAGCTGTCACAACAGCACAGAGCTACCATACGATGATGATTATCAACCATGACGTGACTGTGAATCCAACATCTTTGACATTAAAAGTTCAGTAGTTCATTTCCTGTTTATGTCAATGTGTTCAATGCATTATATTGCAAAATAAAAGCAGTATCAAACGCTCTCTTCATGTTCAACATAAACAAGTTTACTATAGAATGTGATCTATAGAATAAATACAGTAGAAGAAAGTTACTGAAAACCGACCATTTGTCATTTGCTTTCTTCACGGCTGATTTCTAGCTGATGTTTAGTGGATTTTTTGTAGCGTGAGCATGCATCAAAACCTTAAATACTCAACGCACCATTCTGAAAGGTGTCTGAATGTTTTCCAAGGGTACGCTTACTAGTTCACTCTTAAGGCCACAATCTGCAGATCTTATTATGCTATTTTTTATTGGTTGTTATATCGACTTTTAGACATCATTCTTTTAAAGGAGATAGTTGTTTTGTAGAAATTGACAAAGACACAAATATTAATGTTCTTGATCTGTGTCTATTGAAGGAATAGAACACAGCATATCATATTGATTAGTGCAACTTCTTCGACATGTGAAGGGCTTGGGAAGCCCTTAAGGAGGGAAAATGAGAGATTTCTTGGCAATTAGATGACCTAGCATGTTTTATTTAATTCACTTTAACTAAGTATTGATAATGAAATATTTCAACAAGACTTAAAAACATTGCTATCTCAAAGGTCCGTGCCTTGTGGGTAGCTGCCATGTTTGCTTTACATGTTCCAAAGAGGAAAACAGCTTTATTTGCCCACTGGGATTTGCCTAAACACTGCTCTGCTCAACATATGGGATACTAATTTCCCCCTTTGTATTTAAACTTGAGACATAACATTAAATAGCTTAGTTTTTTCATTAATTACATTTTTAAAAATTATCAGCTTATTTTTTTTCAATAGAAAAGGGTCCCTGCAGTGCATCTGTGCTAAATCCTCTTAACCAGTTAACCATTTCTGAACTAATTAAACCATGAGACGTCTTAGCACCTTAAAAAGATCTGTGGGATCTTACATGGATGGCCTCACAGAAAGCTTTATTTAACATATTCTACTAAAGCAGCTTATCTGTAATTGAACTTTACCCATTTCACCTGTTTCTAAGAATAAAGAAAATATGATACACAGAAAGCTTGGAATTCACTTTTCTTTTTTAAATTCACCCATCAACTATATTAAGATGGCTCTGCCTGATCTGTTTGTCTGGGAAATTAGCAGAGAAGCAGAGCAGTCCTGTCATCCTATGTCCTCCATCCCCCTCTCAATCCCTGCTCTCCTATCGCTGTCTCAAAGCTTAAAGCTCTTCTGGCGGGTCAGGCTAGTCTGGTTCTCTGATAAGCTGGATACATACGTAGATTGTGTCGTCTGTAAATATACTCCTCTCTGCAGCCTGTCACCCTCTGTGTGTCTCTTCCTTCACTCAGGGTGTCGAATCTAAAACATGTGCTGGAAAAAAAGTGGACACAAGCGGCAGCATGCGTTTGGCACAACGTCAAGAACACTGCCACAAATCCTTCACTGACTCAGAAATCTCTGGATCTTACACTTCAGTAGCACTCAAGAACAACAAGAGTTAAATACGATGATATGTCAAATGTACTACCGATTACGTAAATATGTATGGCACAATGTTTGTGTATACAAAAGATAAATCTCAAGAGGTTCCTTTGGAGACTAAATATATTGTTGTTACTTTTACAAAAACCACACCAGGGGAAAACTCAAAGGAGGTCAACAATATTCTTTCTAAGGATGCCACAATAGTCTACACTGCCATTTGATTTGACTAACATGAAGGTTCTGCATTTAAACAAGGGTTCTGTAAAACAATACTAACTAACTGTCTGTGTCATATTTACTGTTTCTTAAAAAGTTAGTTTCATTCCATCAGTTAAACCAGGATAATGTTTATATATTTACCGACTAAAAATCTAAACTTTATAAAAAGTGCTTGCTTTGACAATGACCACAATGGGAAAGGATTTGAAACAGAGAAATCTTATGATGTAACAAGCCATAAACATACTAGCCAATTTTTGGTTTGAGGTAAGCTTGCTTTGTTTTTATTTGACATGGAAACAACCCGAATGTCCTTTGAAGATCTAGCACATGAAAGTTCAGCAAAGCTTATAAAAAATTCTGCATATTTTTGTTTTGTCATATACATTTATTTAAACTAGTACAGCTGTGTTTATTTAATATGTATACTAACTTTCTCTGCATGAGTGTGACAACTTGATGTGTCAATCTATATTGTGCTGTCTTTAGCAGTTGCTAAAACAAAACTGATATAAAAAAAATTCCATTTTAAACTATCAGCCACTAATCAATTGTATTTTTATTTAATTCTAATTTACTAAGCTAATGAGTCACTTTGGAAAACAACTAAAAGGTTGTGTTCAGTTGTTTGGTTTTCTGCATGTGTCGTTTGAGAAATGCTTCCATGTGAACAAATATCGATCAATAAATTTGCCAGCTTTTAAATTCACTGTATTTGTGAGTGAAAAATAGATACAGATCTATGAGAATGTATGGCCTTCATTCATATTAGGTTTCATGTTTGCTGTTGACTGATGCTGAATGAAAAAACATGTAAGTAACTAAGTGAAAGTGAAGTGACCAGTTGGCCAGATATGGAGTGTCCCATACCCAAGATTTGTGCTCTGCATTTAACCCATCCCAGTGTACACACACAGCAGTAACCTTACGATCACATGTCTGTCTCCTTATTCACTTGACTACAGCTGTCCCTACAGGTCTTGATGAACATACACATACGTGCAACAAACAAACCCACTGCAGGAATGCAAATCCATCTCTTGATGATTTTATTCCAAGAATGCATGCATGTTCCTAACATCTTTAAATATTCTAGTAAATAAATACCTTGATTTAAAAAAGTGTTTAAGAATGTTAACTGTTTGCTCATTCATGAACACTATTGCACACTGTATCCACATTTGAAGTCTGTTGATTCATGTATTGGCTATGGGGTAGGGATAGCTATTTGGTCACACTATGGGCAGGTCAACATATTTTATTGAGGTCTCACTTACTCAGAATTAAAATTGAAACCCCTCATCTATGCAACAAATGTGTCACTGAGTCAACAATGAGTGTTTTTGAACTGTGGCAGGAAACTGGAAACCACTGAGAATCTCTATTTAAGAATGATGGCATTAAATATTAGTTTCTGAAAGCCGTCTATATGAGATCCAGCATCACAGCGAGCAGGAGAATGTATTGACTCTATTCTGTTTAACTAAATCTAACATTAACCCTTTATAGGAAAGTTGACCAATCAGTATGAGACATTTGTTCAATGTAAAAAAAACAGTGGTGTAACAAGAGGTGATTGCAAGAACAAACCACTCACAATTTGATTATTTTATTTAATAACATGTTACAAGCATTCACAATTATAATTAATATGGCACTCTCGGATGCATTCAGAGCACAGGATCTTGCTCATTTCATGCTTATCTGTCAAACTCTGTTAATCTCTGTAGTCTGCATAAAACATGTTATAAACAGGGTAACTACTTCAGAAAAGTCTATTGTAGTAAACTCTGAAGAGAAATGCTTTTAAAGTTACAGCGTGTATTTGAAAGTGATGTCTGTTTAAAAACATTTTTTCAAGTGTCTAATGCAATGTCAACAATAAGATAATGGAAGAATAGAGAAAAAAACACACAAAGGACTAAGAAAATCTTTTTATTTATACCAGAAAATGTAATGTCCAACCTCCTTTACTTCTAAGTTCCTTTACTGCAGCAAAAATTATAGACGTTAACCATTTTTCTGATTAGTCGACTGATCGATAAAGAGATTAATCAATAGTTGCAGGCCTACTCTAGCGGTTTTCCATTGAGTATTGCACTATAACAGGTTAAATGTAATCAAATAATCCTCTGATCTTCTGGATGACTCTAAAACAAAAGTTTTAAATGTAGTTTTAAATCTGAATTGGTCCACGTACTGTATAACCACTGCTAAGTAAAAAAAATCTAAACTATTCTTGAATCCAACAACGTAAAATTGTTTTATTGCCACATTAGATCTTTGTACTCACAAGAACAAGTATTTTAAACCATACCATACAAATAATTTAAACTTGACTTTCTCAACCTGTTAGAGAATATAACATTAATTTCCAAAAAATGAAATCAACTTGTAGATTCTGTTTAGTTCATTCAATGAAGAACATTTGAAAGTAAAACTAAAACAAAAGTTTGAAAGCAATGTACAGATTGTTGGCAGTGAAGCCACATTAGATGAGAAGTACCCTAGGTCTTAAAGTCTTAAAGCCGTGTGTCTTAAAGGCCTATAAGAGATTTGTTAGAACTGTGTCTTGGCAACAGTCAGAGGATTCAGAGGCAGAAAAGCCATTTATAAGTCTCTATTTCACCCCTGCTGTTAACCAGGGAAATTGTGATTTAACAAGGACGTCACAGAGACACAGTTATGTAAGAGGACGTCTGGTGTAATATTTGAAATAATCTAATCTAGTAAAAAACCAGAAGTCTTGTCACCCAGAGGTGTCCATATAGATCATTACTGCCTGTTATATTGTTGATGTACACAAAGTAGCTGTTCCAAAGCATAGCTCGGAGTAAATACATAGCTCTGCAGATATTAAGATTACAAGTTATCTGACCTCAGGAATGCTGAAGACAGTGAATTCCCATTCTCAACACATGCTACTGCTCTTTTCTGACATTCAAATAACTCAAGAGTCAGTAAGATAAAATGCAGGATGGGCCAGATTTTATCTGTCAAGAAATGGATATTATGTAACTAAATTGATTCAGATGTATTAGCTAATACAGTACACTTACCATATGGGTGTTTGATGTAGTTGAAGAAAAATATCTAAGAATTTTTTTTTGGAAATATTATTTAAACACTTCACTTACCTTTGTCTTTCTTTTCTTTTGAGAAGGAGTCAAACTTTCTCCTCAGTGATTTCCTTCTCTTACGAATCTCTGGGAAAAGGATTAAAGAACAATTTAATAAATTTAGCTAAAAAACCAACCAAAATAATTCTACGACTTAAAGAGGAAGTGATAAAATCATTGACTTGCAAGCAAAATATGGTATATGTACACAAAGAATAAACAGAAGTAAAGACTTAAGCATTTTGGACATTGTAAATTTGATTCTCGTTCAGTGTAAATGGCCATCAAGATGCTGGTTAGGCTGTGTAACTCAGATGAGATGCCCTATACAGCCCTCAGGAGAACAGTTAAAGTGTGACGTATGGCATTTTCCCAGGTTACAATTCTGACACATGGTTTGGGATTATGGCATAAGCCCCTGGTCCCTTAAAAGTGCTGAATGCAATTTTAGGTGTAAAATGTTTGAAATCATCGAAACAAACTCACCCCAAGAGCAATAGTGTGTTGCTGATTTTTGATAATGACGAGTTGCATCCACTATATCAGTTTGATCAAACTCTCCTTGAACATTATTGTAAAATACCAATTTATGGTTACTCAAGAAAACAATTTCCTTTCTAAGTCTAAGAAAGACACTATATTTAAACGCTCTACATCAGGACAACGTTTGAGTTCAAGAGCTAAGGGGGAAAACTGTGAAAGAAGCTGTTGAGATTTCCAGAGAGATAATGAAAACAAAAAGAATTCATCACACATGGAGAGGGAGTTTAGGTGGGGTCATATTCCCATGACTGCAGGAAATGAGGGTTTATTTCCATGGTAACCGTTACCCCCCCTTAACCCCCAACCCTACACAGCAGTATAACAAGAAGTGAAGCAAAGTAAGAGACAAATGCTTCTCCTTGATAAATAGTCTCTTTGATAAATGTGTGTAGCAATGTTTTTTTCTATGACATTTTGAGCATATTCAATCATTTTAAGTTTGGTTGCTGCGATTACGGTTGCATTAATCTGTTTTCAACAGCTTGGATGAAGTTTTAAAGAACTGGAGGCCAACGGTGGTCGCAGGCAATTAAATGTGCTGACATCAGCCCCACTGTCATAATAACCGATAATAATCCAGATACTAGAAAACTCAATGTTGTGTTCATGATTTGTTGAAGACTTTTGGGGCAAAACAGCTTGTTCTATTTAAGACCAGTCAGGGTAGTTTGTGCCTTAATCATGACTCTTTAAAAATTGCTTAGAGAGTCCGGAATTCTGTGAGTTTGCATTACAACGTTTTAATAAAAAAAAAACAAGCTTTTACACCGGCCAGACATTAAGAGCCTACAAGCATTATCGATCAGAAGGTACATATATGAATGGTAAGCAATGTTACTTATGCTGCCAAAATGAGTTTGGAGGAGCTCCAGGAATTTGTTACTGATGCAATGCAGGTTTTGTTCATAAAGCCTCAGGGTTAAAGCATCTTCTAAAATGTACAGGACTACACAAGCACACAGCATATTTAATAATTTATTCAATCACACAACAAACTTGCCAAACTGCAGCAATTTGCTGGTTAATGTTGTGGATACTCTCATCTGACACAGACACAAAGAGTGCCTGCTTTGAACAAGAACTGACTGACCCTCTCTGTAAGGCTGGAAATTATAGGAGTTCTCCTGGGTCTGGGGTGTTGATTTTAGCATTCACATAATAAAACAATGGGGTGCCTTCTCTTAACCCCTTATCTCCAGCCCCCCACACGTCTTGCTGGTTTAAACATGTTCATAAAAGAATGTTTTGTTAACCTGTTTATGTTTAATATTCTTTGAAATATATTACAGGGTTCAGTGCAACAATTATATATCCCAAAACTAGCATCTTTAATACGCTCAACAGCTTTGACTAATGCTCTCCTGATTCGCATTCCTGATTAAGTCACACCTCTCTGGGAGGAGATTAGTCTGAAGAAGCTCTCAAAGGAAGCTAGCCGACAGAAATTCTCACTTTCTGTTTTTGTAATGTCCCATGATCCAACTCATACGAAGCACCTCCCTTCTCATGGGGCTGCTTTGAAGTAGGACAGGACAGGTTTAAAAAAAAAAAAAAAAAAAAAAGAAATGTCCCATGATGGAGAGGCCTAGAGCGCTCTCCTATCATGTAGTAATCTTGGAGTAAACTTTAATGCCTTTCTTTTAGAATGATCAATTCCAAATTAAGTGTAAACAGTAACTCTTTATTCTTGGTTCATTTTACATAAATTGTTTGTTGGTTGAACCTAATACATTACATACCTACACATCAACGATAATAAATGTTTGAACATTTTCAGTTATTCTTCTTTTACTGAAACACTTTTAAGAGTTAATAAGAATATCAAGTGTGAGTGTGAGTGGGTTAACTTAATATTAATAATTAACATTCTAATTTCTTTGGCTGTGACAATTTGTAAAGGCTGTGACCTTTATAAATCAATTATGGAGACATGAGAATTATTACAATTCCTTTAACCACTGTTTCAAGACAGAACACGTCCTGACTTCAGTCCTTACTTGTATCCATTTTTGGGCCAAGTACCGGGACCCTACACTCAGATAAATGGGTTTAGAGCGAAACAGTTATTGACTGGCAATAACCTTTTTGTTCATAAAAAATATTATTATTATCTTTGTGTGAGCTTTATTTCCCAGCTTCTGAAGATAAGCTCAAAGCCAGTAAAAGCTTTCTGATGGATCGATATTACTTCAGGGTTGAGGAGTCGGCTGCCCCTTTTTGGATGTTGGATTGACTCATTCTGTGCAGCTTATAAGTTGATGTTTATTGTTAAGCAAACAAGCTATTGGGTAAATGTGTACGTGTGGACATGGCCTAATATTTCCTTTTCTAAATCTAGTACTGTCTGGCCATAAAGGTGTGAAAGCTCCAATTATTTAAAAGACAGAATAAGAGATCAAAGACATTTAAAACAATAAACCTTGCCCTAAAACATAGACAAATAACTGCAAACTTAAAAAAAAAACAATAGCCCTTGTCTTATAACATAGCCAAAAACCTGCAACCTTTTAAAAACAATAACACTAGCCCTATAACATAGACAAATAACTGCAAAATTACCAGGACAGCTATAACAGCAATACATTTAGTTTCTATGGGTTTTTTTTCCCACTCACCATTTCAGCACCATTATGACCCAGATGAAAGCTACACAAGCACACAAACAACATGCTAGACTCTTGATTTAAATCTAGATTAAAACCAGACATCAAACTGGGAACATTAGCTTAGGCAGTGCCAATCAGTTCACCAGGGAAGACAGAAGATTTGACTTCAGAAATGTCTTGAGCAGATTTCTCATCATTTAATTCAACTCTCCAAAGACATTTATCCTCTCCAAAATAGCTTACAAACATATTGACGACAATTCCAAGAGGAGCGGGTGAGTCAAGCATCAAGTTCCATCTGAGTGATTCTCCTTTGGGAGGAAAATGCTATGTAAATATTCCCATAAATTATGGTCGCTGCTTGATGGAGTGGCGACAGAGGTCTTCTCACTGATGACCAGTTGAAGACTAAAGTAAGAAGAACAGAGTAACTCTAAATGCCAAGATCAAGGAAGGTCATACTCAGATACGTGCTGGGAATACCACTTCCCATGAAGCAATCCACTTTTCCAGAAAAGTGTTTCAAATAATACCCAGAACACAAGCAGTGACTAGAAGAGGCAAGTAAACACAATAGAATTACAGACTACAGCACATGCAAGAAAACATTTTTTTAAGTGGCGATCTGCCACGTTGTTAGCTCAAGCTTCATAACATAACTTAGCACATAACATAACTTAGCACCTAAATATCTAACAGGCATGATCAGTGAATACACACCAAACAGGAAGCTGAGATCCCTCAGATAAAATAAATTAGATCTACTCCGGGTAAATTCCACACAGGGAAAATACTCTTTTAGTCACCATGCAGCCCACAGATGAAACCAGCTTCCAAAGGAGATCAAGGGTGCCAACACTTTAGTCACGTTTAAATCCAAGCTAAAGACTCACCTGTTTAATTGCGCTTTTGTCAACTGAGCACCAACGTCCGAACAACTATTTTACCTCTGCACTTCACTTAAGTGCTTAATCTTAATCTTTGTTTTAATCAATGTTTTAAATTTTCAGTTTTTAATCTCTATGATTTTATATGAATTTGTTATGCTTGTTTTAATTAAATGTACTTTCTTTTTATTCTTTGTTTCCCATGTAAAGCACTTTGAATTACCCTGTACAAAGATGTGGAACATGAAAAAACAATTGTTGTACTGTTTCAGGGATCTAAAAGTTCCTGTTGAATTAGTTTTGAAACCTTTCCAGAAAAGACAGCCATTTACTAATAAATATTAAAGTATGTATTATGAGTTTGACAAACACCAAAGAAAACAAAGTCAGCACCAAATCGTTATGCAGTCCTGCTTTGTTCCAGCCGTGAAAAAGGTCAGTCTACTATACTATATACAGCAACTCCATTCAAACCAATCACGGTGGAGCATATGTATCCTTTTTTGCATTGGGTTAGCATTTCTGAGAAAAACATAGAAAGAACAAAACAACATTTTTGATAGCCCCAACTTCTTTCATGTGGAAATGGTAATATCTGACAATATTCTCAATCATTTTACACAATCATTCAATAAAGACCCACTTTGGATAGCATTGTGTGAGGTCAATGTTTTGCTAGCCTTTATAATGTGTCCATACAGAAAACTCTCCACAGATCGATACAGCTGATATGTGGCTCAATAGATAACTTGTGAACTTTTGAATGAATCTAACTTACTTTTTTTTAAATCTCACTCACTGGTAGCTGTTTCAGAATAAAAATGGCAACAACCAATAATGCTATCAAATTCCGAATGTTTATTGTGACATGCAGGCATGGTGACATATATGAGCTGTTGTGCAAAAACACAGGATTTAAACCATGCTAAACCGATGCAATGCTGCTCATCTAATCACAGAAACTGTCACTTATGATTCAACCCATAAATGTTCACAGCCAGAAAAGCTCACAGATAAATACATATCAGCCTTTATCAAACTCCCTTTTAAATGGGGCTGCTTTACATTTCTGAACTTGTACATCCATACACTCCAATACGGTCACTTGGCTGACCAAATGCTTTTGAATGTCCCGAAAAAGCAGAAACAAAGCAAAAAGTGCAAAGAAACAGGGCAGTGCTTTTGCTGTGGTAGCACCTTTGGAATGAGTTGCCTCTGCAAAGTAAACTTCAACTAAGACAGGGGTGTCAAACTCAATTCCTATAGGGCCACAGTCCTGCACAGTTTTGCTCCAACCTTAACTGAACACACCTGATTCCACTGATTAAGCTCCTCTGGGTTTGTTTGAAGGTACTAGTGTGTCTCCTGAAACAGGGTTGGAACAAAAACCTGCAGGGTCTACGGCCCTCCAGGAATTGAGTTTGACTACCCTGAACTAAGAAGAAAGCAACAAATTGTATATTAGTTATTATAGTTAAATATATCAATTTAAAAGTATCTTAACATACAGCTCAGATGCGGTCTTAGATCAACTTACTACAAATTTAAGACCTTGTAAGACCATTAAGAATCGAATTTAAGACTTTTTTATTTTTAACATAACATCAAAACACATAAAACCTTTCTGCATAATAAATAGTATGCTTTGAGTAAATTGTTTGATGCACTAACCATCACTTTTATGTTTTTGAGCATTTACGAAGGCTTTCTAAAACTCTGGCAACCCGGAGAATCATTTGAGACTTTGTTTGTAGGTTAATTTGATGCAATGGATTTATTTCATTTTGTGAAAACACATGTTCTGTTTCTGAATAAATGTTTAAGTCTGGGTTGAATTGTTAATGTTGGAATGGAAAATAGGGGTCTTCTTCAAACCCTTTTTTTATAAAGTAAACAAATTTATATTCAAATACCTCAAACTGGATTTATAGCATTTCGGAAACAAACAGACTCTTAAGATTTATACATTTCTATTTATAACCATCAAATTTTCCAACTTATTTAGTTGCTTTAATTTGTCATATGTCCACCTACATCTCATCCGACAGGCCTGATTTTATCAGGTAAAAAAAATATTATTTTTGTACGCTGATGGGGATGAGAAGCACGAGTTATGGCTTTTGATAAGAATCTGTCTGAAACTTGTCTCTGTCTGATTAAGTGCATCAAATCAAAAAGTCTTAGATGCTGACAAACCCATTTATCTAGAATAACTAAATTAAAAGTGAGTTACATATTCTTCCAAGATGTAATTCACTGTGATGAAATGAAATGTTGGGAATTTATAAGGTTGATTGATAAATAGCCATAAAAAATTAGACTGTATAAAAAATTAAATTCAACATGAAACGTTGACTATATTACAAGAAATCATTTTAAACATTATACAACATTTGTGAAGGAAATACCTTTTGGAATGGTGATCTTAAAGTCCAGGTCTCTTCTCTCTAGGTGGTACAGGGCCACTTGCTGCAGCCGAGCTCTCTCCAGCTCAGAGAGACTCTGAATGGCTACCGGCTGCAGCCTCACACTCTGCCCCAACATGGTGGCCCACGTATGGTCTCCCTGAGACAGAGAAATACATCATGAGTTAAACAGTGAAAGCTTTTCTCTCTGTCTCCTCATTGGCTCCAGCACACCTGCTTGTAATTTTAATTCATCTGTGTTTGATCAGAGCTGGAATTCTGAAGCACGGAAAACGTCCAAGAGCAGGATTACCATTCAGAACATGATGTATAGTGGTTAAAGTGCTTCTTACAAACAATCCATCAAACACTGTTGGCAAATATGTTGAATAGCGGGTAAAATACGGTTCCAGACTTCCTGGATTTATTTATGCATTCGTACTTGTTTATCACCAAATGAAACCCAACTAGATAAGAATCCTTAGAAAGGTCTTGTCTGGGTTACTACAAACACAATCCTAAAGGTCTGAGTGCTTAAAACATGTTGTTTAAAGGGGAAACTATTTAATTTGGTTCAAGAACAGCTACTTTTAGTCTTGGCAGCAGCAGCACAACTTTGGGTAAACAATCAAACTGCAAGTGGACATTTTTGACCTCTATCAATTCCTCTGGCAGCATACATCCTGTGCCATTTGTGCATTGATAATTGATGAGTAAAGCCATTATCTAAGAGAACACAACCCCTCAACCTCCAAGGCTAAAAATTATAGGAGTAAAAAAAAAAAAAAAAAAAAAAAAAAAAAAAAAAAAAAAAGAAAAAAAAAAAAAAAAAAAAAAAAAAAAAAATATATATATATATATATATATATATATATATATATATAATATATATATATATATATATATATATATATATATATATATATATATATATCATGTAAAAACAATTTTTGAATGAAAAAAAAGAGTGTATAACTCCAGTATTTTTTCTTGTTAAATTATTTTCCAAAATCGTTCAGCCCTACTTTTTAATTGCTATTTCATTAAACTAATAATGCGATGTTTCCCAGCAATGGGTTGCGGCAGGGAAGGGCATCCGCTGCGTAAAACATATGCCAGAGAGTTGGCGGTTCATTCCGCTGTGGCGACCCCGAAAGGGAATAAAGCCAACATGAAGATGAATGAATGAATGAATAATGCGATAACGATTTAAAATGCGATAATTTTTTCAAAAGATTTTTCTGATACATGTTTTACAACAGTAACGTGCAAAATAGTTTTGCCTTAATAAAACAATATTTCAATAAATTACACAAATCCAATGAAATTCTGTGATGTAAAATTGAAATACATAAAACTAACATTGATCAAGTAGTCCTGTAATGTTTCATTTGTAGAACTTTCAGCCTTGAATGCACATAAAAACGTTATAATTAAACAATATTATAATAAATAAATTTTTTTATCTAGTGTGATACTTTCCCATATTTTAATTGTGAATAACTAAGTTGTCAAAGTTGTCATAACTCACTTGTAAATGTTTGGTTGCACTTTTAAATATCTTATTAAACACAGAAACAGGTAAATAAAAATGAAAACTTTTCTGTTTGTTAAATTCTTACATGAATGTAATTGTGTTTTCTGCGATTAGACAATTGTGTTTGTTCATGTTATAAAGTATGGTATAACCCTAAGAGTAGCTAGTTTACCTTGAGGTACTAGAGTTCCTTGCCCTACCAGCTCTAATAAGGAACTATTTAGTAGTTGTTTTCGCAACTCCACCCTATTATTAACATGGTTTGCTACACTCAGTCAGAGCCAGTGAAAAGGTGAACAAAGCAGCAGCTCACTCTGATCAGCAAAACCTTTTTTCTTTCTCAGTTTTCAGAGCTGTCCAAGCCTTACCTGGAACTGAAAAAAGCTTTGCCAAGATGGCAAAATGCTGCAGATGGTTGGATTTTTGTGGACAAAAATGATTTTATCATCACTCAGTTGACAACTCACAGCTGACAAATCTTTTTTGAGAAAAAGAAGATGTATCCAGAAGTTGAATTTGATGTTTATTTTAGTGTACACAGGCTCAATCTGTTTAGTCTCAAGTCAGTCCTCGCTGCTTGAATGCACTGCAGACTTGCTAGCTACTCAGCCAACAAGGTTTTAAGGGACTGGCATCAGTCACAACAGCCTGAAAACAAAAATGTGACATCACTAGACCAAGTCAACAGAGAAACTTTGGTTTCTGAAACTTTTAGCACTATTTTATTTTCCAACATCTCTTTTATGACAAAAGATCAAGCGCTTCAGTTTCCCCCCTTTAAACATGCACCACAATGTCAGTTAACTTCCATTAGACTTTCAGTAAATCTGTATATTTTTAGACTCTTTGTCGCTCCAAGTAAGTTTATTTGAGTAAGCCTAACAGTATAACACAATACGCTAATGAGACTAAATCCTAGACTCAGACCTCACACCTAGTGATCGCTACCCATGCAGCATGGATCAAGAGAACTCTCGAATAGGTAAAAACCCACTTGTGCAGCAACTTGAACTTCAATGGATGAAAAACAAAGTTCAACTCAAGAACTGATAAACATCTCCTCGACTGTTGAGGGAAAATGGAGAAAAATATTAAATAGTTTAAATTAGTTTGTGTTGGAGCTGATAACTATGGCTTAAAGCTATGCCATTGGTTCATTTAAGGTGATGTATTCCCTGTTCGAGTTTGGAGATTCACTACTCGTGATCTGAAGGCAGGGTCCCCACTTGTTATCATATGAACTAGAACAGAATTTGATCATTTTGAAGATGTCTTCTAACCAGAAAAGTTTAAAATGAGATTTTCTGAAAATTGTTTAAAAAAAAATCCTAATCAGGTCAATTAGCAACTTCAACATTTTATCTGACCGAGGGCAACATTTTTAAATTAACATTTATATTTATGCATTTGACAGACACTATTGTCCAAAGCAACTTACAGAAGGGAGAGACAATATGCAATTTGTTACACAGTCGAAGTCTATCTCAGCTTGCTCATAATAGTTGTTTCAACGATCAGTTATATAGCATAATAAACCATATCAGGAAGAAAAACAATGAAATAATAGGAAAAAAGTATATTTTATTTTATTTATTTACTTTATGGTAAGTGTTGCTTGAAGAGAAGAGTTTTCAGTTGCTTTTTGAAAGCTGTTAGAACCACGAATCGCTTTTCTGAGCACATGCTTTTGGAGGGCATGTAGGAGTGTATGAGCTTGTGGATTAAATAGGGGCTGATTTGGAGATAGTTTTGTACACCAAGATCAATGATTTGAATTTTACCATGAGCTGCAATGGGGAGCCAGTGAGGAGTGATGAAGAGGGGAGTAACATGAGCTCGCTTTGGTTCCTTGAAGATAAGACGAGCTGCAGAGTTCTGGATCATCTGCCAAATCTTTGAGCGCGTTTGCTGAAAGTCCTGCTAGGAAAGCATTGCAGTAGTCCAGACAGGAGAGGAACAGAGCCTGAACCAGGAGTTGAGTTGCATGTTCAGTTAAGAAGGGCCTGATCTTTCGAATGTTTTGCAGTGCAAACCTACATGTTCGAGTTGTCTTGGTGATGTGGTCTTTGAAGGACAGCTGTTCATTCAAAATCCCTCCAAGATTCCTGACTGAAGAAAAAGGGGTGATTGTAGAGGATTGCAACTGGATGGTGAGGTCGTGATGCACAGAGGGATTGGAAGGGATTACCAGAAATTCTGTCTTGGCCATGTTGAGCTGTAGGTAGTGGTACTGTATCCAAGTACAGATGTCGCTCAGTTATGCGGGTAGTCACTGATTGGAAACTGGGAAGTATGACAGATAGAGTTGAGTGTCATCAGTGTAGCAGTGGTACGAGAATCTGTGTCTAAGGATGATAGGGCCCAGTGAGATGGTGTAGATGGAGAAGAGAAGGGGACCAAAGACTGAAACCTGGGGAACTCCAGTGAGTAGTCTATGAGTGTTGGAGACCTAAATGAATGTATTGCTGACTGGAAAGTTTTTCAAAGGACTTAAAAAATAATAAAGATCAGTGCAAATGATCACATGTTTATTTGCACACCATTACAAATTTTTAAGGTCGTTGAGCAGTCAGGACCTCTGCTGTTTCTACAGTTACTTTTACTGAAAAACGAATTTAAAAGTACTAGCAACTTAACACAAAATGTGCTAATTATTGACAAGAGATTTGCATGATATAAATTCTTTTTTTTTTACAAGCGAGACAAAATAGAAAATTTAACAGAAAAAAAAACATTCTCTGTAAAGAGCAACAAACAAAAAAAAATGAGTGTAACAAACACTAAAATTAGTGTAGTAAAAAGTTAGTGAATACATTGAGGGACTACCAGAAAACCAACGTTAAAACAAGAAAATGAAAAAGTCAAAGTATGGGTAATAAAAGAAAAAATTCCAAGAAGACCCAAATAAAAGCAAAACCTCAACAAACTAAGGAAGAAATGTCTCCCGTTGGAAAGCTGGGTTTTGTGAGATCCTTTTATAGAGAGTATAATCATTTCTAGTCTGTAAGTCTCATTCTTGGAAGATGAAAATAGAGAAATTTTTCTAAATAAAAGATACTATGTACCATACTCTAATTCTCTCTGTGAATATTGTGATCAAAATGGCAGTCAGAATTCATGTACTATTTAAATGTGCTCTTTTGACTTGTACAGTGATTTTCTAATTAAAAAAAAAAAAAAACTCTATTACAATCGGCAATGCCGGACTTTGAACTGGAAAGTCTTTTTGACACTATAGCTCCCTCATTTCATTTTTGAGCTGCTGTCTCACTAGGGTTTAAACTGTGCCTGTAATCTATTTCCTTGAGGCCATGTTGGAGGTCCCTTTCCATTCCAGTTTAGCCATACCATATGGTAACGGCTGTCGAAAAGGACAAAGGTCACAGAGGGTGCTGGGTTTGTTTAAACTATAAGAGGTGAATGAAAGCAGAACTTTATATTTATTAAATCTTCATTCTGATTCAATTTTCTTGGTCTAATGTTGTGCATTAAAGCATGTTACTGGAGAGACAGTAAAATTAATGAGGAAATTCTAAAAAAAACGAACATTTCAAAAACATTCAATATATTTACCTATTGGACAATATGTGTGTGCACTATTTCATTCCGTATTTCTAAACCAATAACATTTGGATTCGATTAAAAATGTACCAAAAATAAAATCTGTTCATTTTTATGGTATTTTTGAAACATACAAAAAATGTCTGTTTTTAATTATTTATTTTTTTTTATAGATTTTTTTATTATCAGAGTACAGGTTTTAAAAGTGGTATGCTGAAATTAAGGAGACATTACATGTCAATTATTATATATCTATGTAAAATGGACATTTAATAGAATGTTAATGCTTTTTTTTACCATTTATTAGTTTGATTCAATTGTATTGATTCTTTCACTTGATTAATAATTCCACATTTATTGAATAGATGTGCTATTTTCAAGCTTGATTACTACGTCTACTTCACGGTCTTGATCATTCAAATAATTTTAATGTTTTCAGCAAATCAACGTGTGATATATAAAAAAAAACAGTCAAGTTCTTTGATGTGCTTTGATCACTGTAGGGTGGAAAGCAGCGATAGTTTTCAGGCTGATTCCACGCACAAACTGTTTGCAATGCTCCTCCTCATTATCTGTGTTTCATCTAAATGTTTTTCCCACAACCGCTGTTCCATTTTTGTAACAAAAAAGTGAAGGTCAGGAATGAAGTGAAGAGCTAAACACAAACACATGTATGATTACATAACTTCTCAAAGCCCAAAACCTAAACAGCTATCGTTCATCGTGAGTATTGTGTTCATTTACTGGAGACAAAAGCTTTTGCGAAACCTCTGTCTTTACAAACCATTAAATCATTAAAAACACCAACCTCCCTAGATAGAAAAAAGCAATACCTAATTTATTAGAGTATGGTGGGTGTACGTCACATATTTCATTTGCAATTAAAATTTCAGCCAACGTTTGCCAAAAATGGTTTACATTATACTTGGTTATAATCAATATGTATGGATGAAACTAACTGGATGAAACGGCTCATTCCCGTGTGCACAGTGGAGGTCCAGTAAAATTACAAATTTCAACCACCAGCAAATAAACCTTTAAATTAGTACTGAAAGGCTTTTTAGACATTTTTCATTTTGGAGCGTATGTGTAAACTCCCATTGCATGATGAAGAGTTTTATATAAATAAGTGTTGCTAAAAATTGCTGCAGGTTTATTTTATTCTAAAAAAAAGGATCACAGTTTTTAATTAATGTTTTTTTTATTTGCATAGCTTGTCACTGCATCATAAATGAGCCTGTGCAAAAACACTTTGCACAACATACAATATTTTGAATTCTGAAAGAAAATAAGAGAAGATGTTATTTGCAGAACCATCTCTCTCACTGTCTCTGGCTGGTGAAACAAACTCGCGGATCCAGTCAGGAAAGCAGGAACACAAACAGCTTTCAAAAAGCAACTGAAAACTCAGGGAATACCTACTATAAAAACAAACAAAAAAAAACATTTTCCTCCTCTGTCTTTATTTTCTTCCTGCTATGGTTGATTTATCAGTTGATACAACTTCTATTATGAGCAAGCTGTGATAGACTTTGACTGTGTAACAAACCTCAGATTGTCTCTCCCCTTCTGTAAGTCACTTTAGACAAAAGCATCTGTCAAATGCATAAATGTTAATGTAAATCTTACATCTTGATCATGGTTAACTCATCCGTTAAGGAAGCTTTTGTGTAGACTTTACTCTGTAGATTTTTCCTCTGACTGGAAATGGTTTTGATTTCAAAGGTAAAACAAGCTTTTTGCCAATTTTTTTAAATAAAATTATGAATTAATAATCTGTTAATAATGCATGACTTCTTGATTTAACTAATGTGATGTTAATATTAGTTAAACTGTTCTTACTCTGCTTACAAACTCAGAAGCATTAAGTAATTTAAATTTACGTTCAAACAAAAAACACTTCAAACAAAAAAAATACTTTATATTTAAATCAAATCTTTATAAGGAATAGTATATCCTCAGTCCTTAACCAGTTGGTTACTAAGAGAGAATGCTACTCAAGTTATGCTGTTGGAACTGTTTTAAAACAAACTAGCTACATACATTTAAATCCATCCATCATCTTGTCTGCTTTTTCCCTGTCGGGGTCTATTCTGGCATATGTTTTACACGGCGGATGCCCTTCCAGCCGCAACCCATTGCTAGGAAATACATTTAAATCAATGGCAAAAAAAATGTAAATCATGAATTAATCAAACTTTATGAAAAACTCACCCAGCTCTACCCAAAACTCCCCATTAATCAAATATGTATATCTATATTAATTTACATTATAATACTTGACTTTGTTATAAATCTGATTCTTCAGGCATCCCTTTTATGTAACAGTTAAGCGTGCATTTATAAATGATGAAACTGAGTGATGGTAGTAAATCTCTGTGATATTCAGCAATTCCCATAAACTCGTTTGTCCTGATTACTTTGTCTACTCCAGCTGTTTATACTCATTTCCCACCAGAACAAAATTGTATTGTACCATTATTGTGGGGGATGAGATCTAAATAGTTATTCATTTTTTATATTGTGTAGTAAAATAATTAAAGTAATTTGACATTATTTGATAAACAATTTCAATCAACCCTTTTCTATTTTTCCCTGCAGTATGGTTTCTATAGAACTCTCTAAGCAACCTGTCTATTATGATTCTTTGAAATTAGCTTTTATAATCATTTTACCACACGGTGTATCTAAACCTGTTTTTAAGATAATAAACTATTTGGTTTCTTATACCCTTGCCTTCTGTCATACCTTCTCAAGCTTGTTCTCAAGAACTAATATTTAGGAATAATGACAGAAATCAAGGGTTAAAACTCAAGAACATAAGCCACAAACTGAGATCGACAAGGAAACTTGAATACAACAGGCTACAACAACATGTCAGATTCAAACATTCTGATCTGAGCCCAGTAATCCGAGCAGAGACAAACTTGAGTGCAAGACAAAAACCAGACAACAGAGCTCCATAAATATTGTTCTGAAACCTCTCTGGAAGAAAGTTCAAGTAAACAGTTTTGCAAACTGTTTCAGTTGACGGTCAAGAGGTTTTCTTCACCATCCAGCCAGAACGAACACCAGCTTTACTCTTTAAAAGTGTCTCAGTTCATGCTCTAATTTCCGTTCAGAGCTCTTGTCTGATTTCCACTTCATTCACTTCTAAAGCCCTGACCGCATTTGTCTCCTGATCCCTAAAACCTGGATCATGGCCCCACACAAGAACTTCAATCTTTTATTTAGAAAACATGTTGATAGGTTCCAGATGCCCCTTTTAAATCAAATCCAAATGATTGTAAAGCATTCTTCAATTTCCTATTTAACAAAAAATGCAATTAGATCATCTTCATATGTGCTCTACCTGTGAAACATTCAGAACCAGATTTATCTCAGCTACAACATTCGTTTCAATTACATTTTGTACAGAATTTGTACAAACGGCTTGATTTGGTAAGCCTCAGTGCATTTATTTCAGGGGATATTATTATCTGTGTAGTTAAATAGCTTTGGCATGGTGGGAGGGCTTAACGTTACAATGCCCAGCTCATTTATAGGAACTGAAATTGAGAAAATAAACCCAGTCTCAATATTATCCATTGCAGCATACTTTGTCAAAGAATAATAAATTAGAGGGCAAAATGTATTTGGGAGTTTTGACTTTGGGTGGCCTCACAGCTGCACAATAGTGACATAACAAAAGATAACTTCAGAATCCAGCAAGGACTCATTACACCTTTCAGACTGATTTAGGATGGGGACATTCCGTCATAGCCCTGCTATAACTCTGTACTATTCTGTTTCCTCAGAGAAAAAGAGAGATTTCCATGTGATGTATGGTGGCCCAATCAGGAGTTTAATTCATGTACCTGATGGGAGAAAGTCAACAAAAGACAGCTCAATCTGGAGGAATTTGAGGTCTGCTGTTTGTTTTAAGGCTTTTGAAACTGACACAAAAAAATGCAGAACTCTATCTGAGAGAAGCCGAGTCTTATAAACAGATGGTGAGCGAGCTAGAGACTGGGCATTTATATGAACACACTGCAACATTTGATCAAATATAGGCTTCTTTTAAAAGGGCTTAGTGACAAGTACATTTAACACCAATTATACATATTTATATTGCAAGTTTAAGAACAACGCAACTTGTGCAAGACCAGTGTGAACTGAAGATAAAACAGAACAGAAAATGTATTTTGAACTACACTAATAGAAGAATAAATTAGAACCAAATTTAAACCATAGAAGTAGGTTAGTAAAAGGAACCTAAACTATAACCTATTCAGAGCTTTCAGCAATGATTAAAATGACACTCTACATCAAATATTAAATTAGTAATAACTTTGTTTCTCTTCTGAACATAATGTTTGATTTTACGGACTAAAACTGGGAGGCAGAGGACTGACTTATTGTAAGCACAACATTTAAAAGGTAATGCACAAAATGTAGTACTTTTGCCAAAACCTTTGAGCTAATCCCATCATTTAACATTAAAAAAACAAATATTTGAATTTTAATAGGCTACATGTTGGCTTAGGTTCTAAAGGGTCTGTCCCTAACTTCATTTAAATATAAAAAAAACTCTGAGACATAACAACTTGCTTACGTTATGTTATGAACTACAGGAACCCTTAAACCAATCTTTTGATGGGATATTTCCAAAAAATACTTAAAATTATCCAAAAATTTCAATATTTAAAATCTCTGAAATAATACCAATTTGATTACAACATACAATTTTATTTTACATAGTTTAAATAGCTTCTAAATAAATGCAAATGAAAAAAAATAGCAATCAATGGCCAAAACAATGCATAAGCCATTTCATACTATAGCTAATTCTGTTTTAAACACAAGCACAAAACTAAGTCATCCACACAACTTGACCTAAACCCACAGCAGTAACGTTAGCTAGCTAAGAATCTTAAATCCAGATTTAGCATAACAAAACACACTGCTGTCTCAAACACCTGAGGCATCACATGCTTCTGTAAAGCAGCTGAAGCAAAATTCCCATGAACTCAGCTACTGTAAATATTGACCATAACTGAACACGACACTAAATATTGAATAAATTACAAAAAAGCTTGGTTGAACGTAGCGGTCACAAACAATCACACGCTCACCTTTCCTTTACCTGCAGGGCGGGAAACGGTCAGAATGGAGTTCAGACTCCGGAACTATGAAGAGAGAACGTTCAGACAGACCGAGGCTGTTTTAACTGTAATAAACGTTGACAGAAGTCGAGCAGGATCAAGAGCGAGAGGCACGTCTGTTCTTTCCATCTGCCCTGTACTCATCTAATACAAAGCAAAGCAGAGAGCAGAGAGCAGAGAGCAGAGCAGCTCAAGACTTCACGTAAAAGTCTTGAGCGCACGCTGTGAGAATGACATCACTCAAAGGAGGAGGAGCTTCTGTTTGATTGGGAGGAGCTTTGCACCGGACTCTCTCATCATCAGCACCTGGACGGTAAACAATCCCGCAGCTGCTCAAAAGTTTCCTCTATTTAATTCAACGTCTTTGGATCAAAAACCAGTTCTACCATCGTAATGGCTTAAATTGTTTCCCCGAATTGTTCATTTGTTACAAAATCCATAAATAAATAATACTTTCTTTTCAATGTAACACAACTTAATGCTTACTTGCAATATCAAGGGTATGTGCACAAAAATTACCTTAACAATCAAGTATCTAATGAGATGCTATACCATTTTTCAACCTGATTTCAACCTGATTCCAAAGCAAATAATCAATTTAATAGAAAAATGGTTTAATTTGTCATAAAAATGAATATATAATATTTTTTCAGTCTGCCACTCTAACTCAGTCTAGAATTACTCTCCAAATGTGCAAGTGTACCTCTGCATTGTATTATTTATTTTTATCATTGTCAACACTACTCTTACATCATGACAATATTTCATTCAGCAAAAAATGTTTTTTTGTGTAATAATGTTTTGTCTAACAAAACACTGATTTCATCATGCAGTTCCATATCATCGAAAAGACATCTTTTTTGTTATAGCTTTTGTTTCTTTTATTTTTTAGTCCTGTTGTTCCTTCTTTTGTTCTATCAAAATAATTAATTCAATTTTCAAAAACTATTTTATTTGCATGTCCCTACACAAAGATAAGAAGTCAATCTTGTCATTCTATAGTTCTTTAGTATGGTCAGATTTCTCAAATAAAAAGAGATTTCATCACTCTGAAAAAAATCCAATACATTTAGAGAATATATTTTCTTGTTCAAAAATATAAGGCAGTTAGTGGTGCACCAAAAGTATTTATATATTGGAAATATATTTATATATATTTGATTGCAGGATCTGTAAAAGAAAGATATAACATAAAAGATTGGATTTATTGTTTTCTAGCATCCTTCAGTTCTGTTGTGTGACTTTGTCAATGAAATAGTCCCAGCAGCCACATTCATCTTTAGAGAGGTATTTGGAATAGAACATAATTGTAAAAAAAATTTGAAATAAAGAGAGCGGTGCAGCAGGATGTAAATCCAGAATAAGGAATGAAAAGTTTGAAGTTTAAAGGATGAAATAACTGAAAAAAGTCACACAGAGGAAAATGGAGAGAGAAAAAACTACAAAACAATTTTGTAACAGAGAAAAAGCTGGACAGGTTTGTTAACTATGGAATGATGGTACCTTTTGTAGAATTATGTCAGACAGTCAGTGAAAACGTGTTATAGATTTCCAAACTAGCTTCCTCGTGATGAGCACCTTTCTGACAGATCTAAATTTGAGTCTTTAACACACATTCCGTTTTTCAAGATAACCTTTGAGCCAAAGGCAACATGCCATATATGAGTCCTTTCAATCGCTGGATTCTAGTCTTGGGAAACTGGGAAAAATCCACCACACCATTAAAAACACTGTTTGCTGTAACAAACACTTCTTCAAAGGAACACTTAAACAGCCATTATTGGGAATAAAGTCTTTAAACTAATTGGGGGGAAAATCTGTAATTCAAAAAAGTTTACTGTATACCTTTTTTACAACTAGCTAAAGGAGTTTTACCATGTCCATTTTGCTTTTACATTTTTTATTTACATTGTTCATAAAAGAAGTCAAAACAAACCAGATTACCTGATTATTGTTTTCACAGAAGCATGGAAATCAAAGGTTTAAAAATTTTACATACTTAATAGCGACCAAATTGGCAAGCAGAATAAAAAACTTGTATTCATGAAAGTGTCCATACATATGCCTTCAAGACAGTTTGTTTTATAAATCACAGATCTGCAGGAAGTGTACAAATGCAAGCCTTACTTTTTTCCAGTCATTATTATAGTCATGCAATATAGTCTGAAATAATTTCTATTTTATTGTTTAGAGGGAGAGAGGTTGTTAAGTAACTTTTATTTGGAAAAAAACATTTGCGTTTCACTCACATGCACTTGAAGGAGCAAATGAAACAGTAACATGTTTGTTCTTTTCCCTGTCACATCATAACATGATCTACTTTATGTTCTCATTCCTCTACATGATATCTCTCATCAGGTTCAGACTGTTGCACTTTAGCTGCTGTATGACATACACTCTTAAATTTCACTTGTGAAATCTGGAAATGCTGTCAAAATTAAAAACCTACTGTTATATTTACATTATTTAAAATTATATATGAGGTATGATATATAAACAAATAGTGTGTATCAGCGATTAAAATATGACAAGTACTCATGAAGTGATTTTTTTTCAGAGTTGTTTTTTCAGAGGCTACTTTAACCCTTTTGAAAGAGTGCATATTGTCACCACTGGATGTCACCAATATGTCAAAATAACCACAGAACCGTATGTTTGCAAAGTCTAAATCTGATTCTTACTGACACAACTACTCTCACGTCAAGTTGAGTTTTTGTAAATCTGAAACATTGCCAACTTCTTAATCTTTTAAATAAGACACCTTGCTAAGAACATTTAAAGCTCATTTTAGCTTCAGTGCTAGCAGGCCATATAGCAGTCTTGTTGGAGAGGCCCCAATCACAGCGCTCCAATAAAAAATGACCTAACCCTTACATGTGTACACGTCAGCACAGTTCATGTATGAGACAACAGTTACGATTTATAGCTTGAGGAGTAACCATGAATCCCAGACAAAATGGTCTAATAGATCTAAATCAATTGTCAAGTGAATAAACAAGTAAAAACTTACAAAAAAAAAGTAGCTTGTATTTTTAGCAGCAGTACCTGTGTTTGTGCATGAGGAGTGAGTATTTGTGATGTTTGTTTGGTCTGTTCCTGACAGCTCGCCCTCAGATCCTATTAGTGCTGTTCTGTGCGGCTAGCAAACAGACTGACAGATTGAGCACATTAGTGATGATCTCCTGGGTCACTGGCCTGTTAGAAGCATCTGGAGGAGCTCCTTTCAGTCTTCAACACACAACACACAGCACACCTACAGGGGGTCTCAGGCACCAGGTTAATTAAGGTAAAACACAAACTTTTTATTAACTTTACGAACAAATTTTATTGGTGTAAACATGATGATGTTATTGATTTGTCTTCACACACAGGTCTCGATTCTCATTTATCTGTGTATTAATGTACTTGTGTATATTTTACTCTTAAACACTTAACTCATCACAAAAAATTATCAAATTGTATTTTTTGGGGGGGAAGAGACTTTATCTCTGATATTTTCCACGGTGCAAGTACTTTTCTATTCTTCTCAAGTCTTATTGACGTCATGTAACATGAGTACCACTGATAACGGACTCTTCATTTCATCAACTGAATTTGTGGCTCTGAAAGAAGTGTAAGGTATCTCTAGGATTTGTCATCATTTTACCAACTGCAAGGTTTGGATGCGCTTCAGCTCTCTGTGAATTCTTCCATCTTCATCAGGGTTGTAAATGCAATCCAGATGTCTTCATCACTTGTATCATCCATCCATCCATCTGTCCAACAACAATCACACTGCTTTCGCAACATCATTACTGCCAAATCAACCCTTTAGCAAGGACAGAGAAAAAGCAGTGTTTTAGCTGATTTTACAAAGGACCCCTCAGTTTTCATTTTCACTGACGTGCTTTAGTGAACCAACTGTAACATTTCATTCTGATTTGTGTTTGTTTAGGAGAATTGAGAAATCACTTCAAGAAATGTTTACTAAAATGAATCCAGTGAGGTTCCATCCATGTGAGGGTCGATATCCTTTAAATGTACCCTCATGTTCATGACTTTGACCTGTGACTCTGACATCAAGGTTGCTCTCTTCCTGTTTTCCTCAAATTGCTAGGGGGATTCAACAGGAATATTTGACTCTGATACAGGATGAACAGAAAAACACAGAGCTTGCAGATTTGATGCGGATGTCATGATGAATTGGGAATAGTGTCAAATCCACACTCTAATTTTAACCTTATGTCTTTTATCACTTATTTGCTGATTTCATTTAGCATATACATATCTTTCCAGTTCATGTCTATGATATTGGATTAGTTGAAGCTGATTTTGGAAAAAGGTTTATACTACACTGCCCACTACAGGCCAATAGCATTAAAAGTATTCACTTGCACGTGAAGATTCATTTGTTAACTTAAAGGTAAATGGCAAGAAAAAAATGATAATATCTTGAAATAGAATTTGTTTTGTTTTTATGTTTTTACATTTCATTGTTTAGACAATGAAACCCATAAAAGTATAGATTTATTGCACACAGAGTGAAATATCTCAAGCTTTTATTTCTTGAAACTTGGTGTTTATGGTTTACAGATCTTGAAAAAGCTATTAAAGTTTGTAATGTTATACTTGCAAGCATTTCTTAATACTTTCAGTAAGTTAGTAAGCAATACAGAACCAGATATAACTTTACAGATGGGCACAAGACAGTCATTGGTACCCTTCAAAAGCAGGGTCAGCCACAGCAAGGCTCAAGAAGCTTCTTTTTTATACAGTTTTATTCACAGAAAGTTGGGCCTAAAAAAGCTATGTGTGAAGGTCTGTCACTTCTTTTCCACAATTTTGTGTTTTTTGGTTTACCTAATCTATATTTGCTTTGTTTTATCAATATACATTGTCTAGTTTTAGTTGTTGGAGACTTCTCGTTAGCGGTAAGTTGCTTCACCTGTTTACACTCATCATCGATTGATCGGGTCTGCTTTATATTCCACACAGTTTTGCTCAGTTGGTTACTGCTTCATTGAATTTCACATCTTACCACTTTGTCTTTTGCTGATCATTAGTCGAAGAATTGTAAGGTATAAGTAATTTGTAAGCATTTAAATCCGGTGTAGGTTTAGTAGACAGGTTTTCCCATTGTGTTTATTTTCTTATACTATATATTTTTTTCTTTTATACTATCATATATGCAAGCAATTTTATTTTTATGGCACATTTTTGTATAAATTCGCAATTCAGGGTGCTTTACAGAAGATTAAAAACAGATCAAAGATGAAATCAGACAATAAAACAGATCAGAGATTTAAAAAAACAATAAAAGTTGTAAAAGAAAAATGTTTATAAGTGTAGTGCTGTCAGTTAACACACATTTAAATTATTTGTTTTTAGTGTGAATTTAAATGTGACTAATGTTTTAACCCATTTAATCTGTTCTGGAAGCTGGTTCCAGCTCTCTCTGTTTGGAGCAAACATTTGGTAGTTTTATAGCCAACGATCTAAGAACTCTTTTTGGTTTGCATAAAATAAGCAAATCTGTTATGTATTTTGGTGCTGAGCTTAATCTAGGTGATATAAAATCATACGACACTCAATTCTGGTTTTCATAACCTGCAATCCCCAATCATTAACATTTCAAAAGTTAGAGCCTTGAAATATTTGACTTGATATCAACCAAAAACAATAGACAGTGTTTCCAAATTATTATGAAATCCCTGAAGTATTTGATACATATAAATTAATACACACATTAAGCTCTTTGACATACAATGCCTGTGTATTCACTTCGAGTAAGGAAATACCCGTGTACTATGTTGTTGACCTGTTCTTCTTTTTATTGTCACAACACTTCTAGGATTTCATCCACAAAGTTAAATCAGGACATCTTGACAGTGAAAAGGTATCGGTGCTTGATTTGCAGCACACGTGGGATTGATGACAATGAATTTCAGCTTGTTTACACTCAAAATAAGAAGGTGAACCATAATAACTGAAAAATAAGTGGGGGGACTGGATGTTGGATGTTGAGGGCCTGCAGCTGAACATCTGTGAGTAGATTGTAAAAAATTTTTTTAATTCAAACTATGTGGAAAAACATTAAAGAATAAAATTCTGGACGATCTGTTACTGCCTAATATTAATTCAGATCACATGAATCAGTTTATCCAACTTTAACAGGTTTCTTTCTGCCTAATGTATCTTGTTTCACACTGACAAAAGACAGAACTATACTATAGCGTCACATGTTCACACCAATTTGTTAATTCGATATGCTAGCTCTTAGTTAGGGTCACAGAGGTCTGCTTGTGCCTATTTCCAGCCCTGATTAAGCAAAAGGTGGAGTACACTTCTGACAAGTTGACATACAGTCCATCACCAATCAGAATCCATCAATTTCAAACTAGAAGTGAAAACCTAACCGGGGCCAGAAAATGTTGTATATGGTTTTTTTAACTTTAGTAAATAGCATGCAATACATCTAAATTAATAGTGTATGGTGTATAATTACATTAATATCTCTTTTGCTTCTAAACAGTTGCTTCATGCAGTAAATCAGTAAGTCAAGATGCGTTTGTCTACCAGTGTGGTCTCGTTTCACCTTTTTGGAAGACTCATTGCATAAGAACTTGTGTGATTTCCTTTTTTTCCTTTCATCTCCTCAATCTGTTCATCTTTTCTCTGGTTTATAACAGCATCAATCTGCTCTTCAAAAGATCCCCAGAGGTCATGCAGAGGAAATGCCAGTTACAAAAAACATTCAGAGAAGATGCCATGCTTCTCTAAACAGGACATTCTCCACCCAGCGGCACAGCACTCCACTCTTTTCTATAAAAAACACAGTCAAGCACCACTGGTTTACATAACAGCGCATTATATGCTGGTGCCCCTGTTTCTAATCCAAAAACTAAATAAAACCACAGCTTTGAACCACACGAATAAAGAAAACTGATGATCAGTATTGAACAATCAAAATTGGATTTGGTCATTTAATCAATATTTCACCTTTCACACCTACTGAACACATTTGTTAATGGTAGGGGTGGATTTGTAGTCATTTGGATGTACAGCCTTTTCAAACGGGAAGCAATACCATTGAAAATCAATCTTGCTTTGTCATACATAAATCACATTTGGGTCACAGTCATGGCAGATATCACAGATTTCATGCTGACGGCAGAAAACCCTAGATAATCTAGGACAGCACTCTTCTGATTGATCAGTCAGTCGATCAAACATGGCAATTACAGAGACACGGTCTGTCTGTCAGCTTTCGCTGATGTAAAGCTGACGTTTTATGAGACTTACGTAGCTTTAAGGAATACAATGTAAAAGTTTGTCAGTAACTTGTGTGTAGTCAGCCAACAACTGACACTAATGCTATTTAAAAGAGAAAATAGATTTTTGAGTTGTGAACCTCAACCATAAAGCTTTCATTAATTCACAATAATACTATTTCTTAGGATATTATTAAGAGCGTCACGGTGGTGCAGTGGGTAGCACGGTAGTCTCACAGCAAGAAGGTCGCTGGTTCGAGCCTCGGCTGGGTTGATTGGCATTTCTGTGTGGACTTTGCATGTTCTCCCCGTGATCGCGTGGGTTTACTCCGGATGCTCCGGTTTCCCCACAAGTCCAAAGACATGTGGTACAAGTGAATTCAGAAAAAACAATTGTCCACAGTGTTGAGTGTGAATGAGTGTGTGGGAATGTTTCCCAGCGATGGGTTGCGGCAGGGAAGGGCATCCGCTGCGTAAAACATATGCCAGAGGAGTTGGCGGTTCATTCCGCTGTGGCAACCCCGAAAGGGAAGAAAGCCGACATGAAAATGGATAGATGGAAGGATATTATTAATTTAAAATGTAGTGTGCCACATTATCATATATAACAGTAGGTTTTTAATTTTAACAGTCTTTCCAAAGTGCACAAGTGTAGTGTAAGAGGGTGTGTCATACAGCAGCTAAAGGGCAACAGGCTGGACCTTATGAGAGATATCAAGTAGTGGAATGAGAACATACAGTAGATACTGTTATGATGTGACAGGGAAAATAATAAACATGTTACTGTTACACTATTTGTTATACTATTTGCTGTAATGAAAAAATCAAATATGTATTTTTTGTGCCAACTATCTATAAAAGGCTGCTTACTCCATCTTTCCATTCTTTACATTGGTTACGTGGTTCTTTTAGTGTCCATCTCCAGATCACTTTGGGTAAATGGTTGGGTGCCTGCTCAGAGCACCAGTAGGGAACTCAAAATTCACTTTTACATTTCATTCTAAAGGAGTTTCTTTTTTAAATTGCCTGAACCAAGTTTATAGAGTTCAGAAGTAAATCTAAGTACCCTGTAGTCACCCACAAAACTACAGGGTGAATCGGGAAGGTATTGTGTAATTTCCACAGTTTAAAACAAATATTTTCATTTTACCATTAACATTTTTGGTCACAAGTTATAATTTTATGGTTGGCAAAACAATACATCCTATACAAAACTGCAGAATTTCATTAATACAGTGGAATCAAATAAAATAAATGTATGTGTAATGTGAAGTTTAACTGAAGTCGCAAAGTGAAGCCAAGTGAGAAATAAAAAACCTTTTAAATATTATTGAAAAATGTGAAAAGAGCTGCCAGAAAAGCGCTCTGGAGACCCTGTTCAATCATGGGTGAGCAGTTGAATAAAATCAGCATTTGCATTGAAGTTGGTAAGGGTTGTTGGCAGCAACACTTTGTTAGTATTGACAACTTATAATGGTAAACTAGGATGAAACAATGTTTGTTGAAAAGCTACAAAAATACCTACATTTTTGAGGAAGTTTGCCTATTTTTTATTTTTAAATAATTTAAAAGTTAATAAAATGTTCATGAATTTATTTACAACAATTAAAACAGATAATTCAACCTTAAAAAATTGACCTTTAAATACATTTAAGTTTCAAATGAGTTCTAAAAGTTTCATTCTTGCGTTGCTCTGCTCTTGGTTACTGTACAGTATGTCAATTAAATCCCTGCTTTCCAATTTTCACTGGATTGTAAAAAAGCACAATTTTGTAATGTATAGTTAATGTAATGTTCCGTCTTATCTCAAAAAGAAGATTAGGAAGATTATCTACATCATGGAAGGCCTCTTGACTAAATCTCAAAGATACCACAGTAAGATTATCCCCAATTACCAAAGTTAAGGTCCTTTCAGTGTCAAGAAAACCTTACATAACATGCTTACTTTTACCTTGAAACGTCCCAGGAAAAGAGGAGGAAAAGGGAAGTTCTCAGAATGCCAATCCTCTTTTGTTCTTTCACGTCCATCAATCATTTGATAAAAACCTTTCAACTGGAAATGTTTAAGGTCATGTGACAGCTCACACGGGAAGCTGGTGCTGGGAGTTTTGAAGATCTTTCTGAGATGCCACCAGCCATTGAACGTTTGAAGGTAGAGGAAATAAGTGACAGATTTTTTTTCTTTTTCAGAGTGACGAACATCCGAGTGAGAGAGAAAACAATGTAGGGGAAGGAGTTGGTTGCACCCATGGCTGGTGATTGGGTTGTGATCTTACTGTTTGGGAATGCTGTTGATTGCTGATTAGAGAACTTTATTATACAGTGCCATAACCACCAACAAAATAATGTAGAATAAAACTCCAACAAGCATTAATTGTTAGCTATAATCAACTGGCAACCTGCAATTTTAACAAACAACAGGTTTCAGTGCAAAGAACTGGTAGATAAAGGAATAGTTCAATGTATACTAATCAAGAGCATAAGCTCTCAGAATAGTAAAGTGGGGATTATTTTCTGGTAAAGTGAATTAGTGAATTGTTAGTTGATTCACTTCATCTTTCAGATTAGATAAGGATGTGTAAATGTTTTTTATTAAGTCAGAAATGTACTTAAAATATTGTTGTTGTTTTTTAAATCACATTTTCAACACTTACCTTTTAAATACAGTTTATTTGGTATTTTAAGAATACATATCTTCTCAAAAAGGAACAGGTGCCATCTAACGTAATACCTCATATAACTTCTTATGAAACAAAAAAAAAACTAATGTAGACCTTGTAACAATATTTTTTAGAAAGAAATGCAGGTTAAGTTGCAGGCATTTTAAAATTTGTATAACCTCTCTAACTTGAACCAGAAAGACTGCCTTGTATGTTTTTTCTTTCATACAACAAAAAATGAAATGTGCTCTAATAGAAAATCTCTACTAAAGATCACACATGTCTTTCTTCAGAAAATGACTTGAGTTACAGATACCACATAAGTACCGACCAGAATACTGACAAAACATTGCTGGAACTTTGACATTCATACTGAAAAGATGAAAATTAAAAATATTAGCTAAAATATGCTAAAAGCTCTTGCAAAAAATGCAGAATGCTGAAAAGGTTAGCTGAAATTAGTTCAAATGTAGTGCAGAAGAGGCTAAAAGCAGAAAAGATTAGTCAAAACTTACTTTAATGCAATGCAGAAAATGTGAAGGCTAAAATTCAATGCTTAATAATCAGAAACAGAAAGAATATAAAGGAAAATTCTTTAGTTTGTGAATCATTGGATGTTGGATGAATTGTATGCAAGTATGCATATATATAAAATATGCAATCCACAGAATCCAATTTGATTCCAGACATTTTAAATAAGCAATTTCTTTAATCTTTAACTCTATTTTATGAAGGATAAACAGTTACTGAATGGTGACTATTTAATCCAAATTGAAAAGAGTTATGGCCTAATAGTTGAGCAGGTTCAGTAGGTTGGTTCGATCACCAACTCCACCACGATTTGAAGGTTGGATGAATAATCGAAACCTTACACTCTTTAAAAACCAGAGCTGATTTGCCTTTCAGCAAGGCACCAGTTTCCTGATTGTACGCTGGGAGCCACTAGCTGCTCACTGCTCTGATAAAGTGTTCCAATTGTGTTTTTCTTCACTGCTGTTTGCGATGGCTGAAAAGCTGAGCATTAATTCCCAATATGGGTCGACCCAGCATGTCACTTACAGTTCACAGCAAAATATGTAAAAATAACTGGTTTTATCTAATACATAACACTTTTTCTAGAGAAGCTAACAATCCACTGAGCATGGCTTCAATTTAGAAATATATTTTTTTAGTTTATCATTACTTCAAGTAAACAATCTGCCATTCTAATTAAAATTCTACTAGGTAAGGGAATTAGTTTTACATTATTATTTGATAACATTTAAAAATGGGCTTTCCTAGCATTAAGCATCTTTGCCCTATTTCTAAAAATGATCCAAAATCAAAAGAACATTTCACCCAGTAAACTCATGCTCAACATTTCACCAAAACTGATTTTGTCATTTAGACTATCAAGCACAATCAAGTTAAAGTACACAGTAACTCCAACATGTCTGAACATTTCACATATTTCCAACTGAACAACCGAGCGTTAAGCTAACAATTGTGGCTCTAAATATTGCAATGATTTTGTAAACTTTTGATGCTGGAGTAGAGGCGTATTTACCTTAAATAATTAAGGTAAATAATGTTAGGTTATGTATGTGTGTATATCAGTCACTAAAGAACAATACAAGTTCATTGAGATTAATTAAGTCAATGTTTTGCTTTATATCCCTTAACTTAATCATAGACATAAACAGCCATTGATCAGATGATTTAGATTTAACTGCCACAATTGTACTAACATCCATCCATCCATCTTCATGTCAGCTTTATTCCCTTTCGGGGTCGCCACAGCGGAATGAACCGCCAACTCACTGGCATATGTTTTACGCAGCGGATGCCCTTCCCTGCCGCAACCCATCACTGGGAAACATTCACACACACATTCACACTATGGGCAATTGTTCTTATTCAATTCACTTATTCTGCATGTCTTTGGACTTGTGGGGAAACCGGAGCACCCGGAGAAAACCCACGCGATCACGGGGAGAACATGCAAACTCCACACAGAAATGCCACCTGCCCCAGCCGAGCCTAGAACCAGCGACCTTCTTGCTGTGAGACGACCGTGCTACCCACTGCGCCACCGTGACGCTTTTGTACTAACAGATAATTCAAAATTAAATAACATAAAAATTATTTCAGGTGAAGTTTGAAGTCTGATTCTTGATTTGAAAAATAGTCCATGACAATCATATGTAAGATGTAATAGAGCATTACAATAGAGACAGCCCCATCCTCAAAACTGATTCTTTTAACTGAACAACCGGATGTTTTGCTAACAATTTATTGGCCAAAATCATTCAATGATTTTAAAGTGTTAAAGT
Organism: Danionella dracula; assembly: GCA_900490495.1. Classification (NCBI taxonomy): domain Eukaryota; kingdom Metazoa; phylum Chordata; class Actinopteri; order Cypriniformes; family Danionidae; genus Danionella; species Danionella dracula. The sequence continues at coordinate 3,358,893 of UELW01000578.1, forward strand.
CTTTTAATTCTCGACAAATGGCTTACTGACCTTAAATCATAAAGGTAAATATATTATTAGTGCACATTTGTGTTTAGAGAACAATATGGAAGTGAATATGTGTTTTATATCTCTTAACTTAATTCTAGAAATAAACAGCACGCATAGCTGCATGGTTATTCACTCAAAAAATAATTTGTCCGACTTAAATCTTCTGTGTCAAGGGAGTTCCACATAAGCATTTAAAGTAACATTTACTATGAATTATTTTGGTGAAAAAAATATTTTGTCAAAAGTAATAAGTAAAAATTACATCTTTAAGTTTATACAACAAATTACAAACAATTTTACATGGCCATGCAAGTGATTATAACATTAAGGTGTTATGACATTATTTTATTATTTATTTAGGATATGAAAATAAAAAAGCATCAAAAATATATAACCTAATACAAAAGTGGATTTAATTGTGATAAAAGTTAATCAAAATGTTTTTACATAACACTTTTTTAACAGTCGTTTCAAAGCTGCTTTACCTACTCAACACCTTAATGTTATAATTACTTGCAAATGTGTCATGTTTGCCATGTAAAATTATTGTATGCTTGTAATAATTGCAAAGCGTTTTTTTTATTTAAAGATAGTGAGATTTAACATTTTTTATATTGTTTTGCTGTCAACAAAGAAATTGATAGTAAATATAACTTTAAAAACCTATGTTGAGACAGGATTTGTAAGTTAGTCTGGTAATGAATTTTTGGAGAGAAGGCCTAATTTGGATTAAGAGTTACTTAAACAATTTCAGAAAACAGAAATTACAAATCTTTACTCGTAGCTACCTAAACATACTATGTAAATGTACTTATTATCTTTTGAGCTTTTAACTGAAAAAAAGAAAAACATATATCTTAGATTCCTGACTTCCCTAAAATTCCCTAAACCAAGGTTTTAAGTAAATCCAACACAAAGAAATTGAGCCGCTGGGGTTTGCTCTTCATACAACTATGGTACATGAGCTGAACAAATATTCATTAAGTAAAAAAATAGATATACATAACATAGATAACTTAAGTAAATGTTATTATTTATGTATTGAAAACAAGGGTGCATTTAATAAAACGAACAACAACCCATGTTTTTTTTTGAGTGTTTGTTTCTAAGCATAAATATTTGCACCAAATAAAGACAATGTAATCTATTTCTGGTCCTAACAACATTTGATAAGGTTTAAAACATCCACCACTCATTGACCAAACACCAACAGCTTCTTATCAGGACGGACACAACAGGAATGTACAGCAACAGAGAAGAACCCACCACCATTTTATATATCTTAATACAAAAGTGGATTTAATTGATAAAAGTGAAAAAAGTTAAACACTGCACACGTGTGAATGCCAGTGGATCTGTTTTGTCTCCTGTGAAAGTACTTGATCCTCTGCCAATCAAATGACATCGAGAGAAATGCGGTGATGTGTGAAGAAAAAAACAGCCCAGATGTTGACACTAATATGCAATTTGCACCTGTCCCGTTTAGCTCCAGAACATTTATGGCTATCAACAAACAGCTGACTGAGGAACAAAAGAAAGAAGAGCTTTCCTCTCACTCATCTCGCAGCATATGCTCCTCCTTGTTTCTCACCGTTCAAGACATTGGCCAATACAGTCCCATTTGTACTTTTCCACTCTGTGCTGTTTTTAATCTTTTCTTGTGTTTTTAGCACCAGCAGTTGAGTATGTGTGTGTAGCCTATATTGGCTCATTAGATACATGATGTCCAGGGAGTCTAATTAAATCTGCACCCATCAAATTGTCCTAAACCAATGGACAAGAAAGCTATTGAAACAACTACCTGAAACAAAGGCTTCTTTCTGAATTGATCGCTTCTTTGACACCAAAATAGAGATCGCTTCTCAGAATGTTATCTTTTGCAACAATAGGGGAAAGATCTTGTGACACGCTCTGTTGTTAGACTGCTAACCAGCAAGACAATAGCATCAAAATTCCGACATCTTTTAAGATCCTATGATTTAGATTTAACAGCCATTAAATATAATATCTGGCGAAATTTACGATGATTCAAAATTAAATGACCTAGAAATGATTACTGGATTCACTATAGAGACTTATTCCCCCACAACTTTTCCTCAAAAAAGAGAGATATTAATATGGCATGCTCTTGATACTCTGGGAAATGTAACTGAACGTTACTTAAGTAGGTTGCCTTCAGGAGTACTCGTGTTTGGAGCATGTGCTCCTTAATACAACAGGGGCAATGAATTAAAACAACTGTTTACAAGAAAAAAGTGTATAATTATTTGTGTGCCTTTCAAAGCTAATCTGCAAAACACGTTTTTCTGGAATTTATTTAATAAATCACTGACATTTACTATATTTTTTCATTTTCATTTAACACCAATAAGGTATAGGTAAACTTGATTTCACAAAAGATAATTGGTAATTTAGTTTTTTTGCGTAAACATTATGATAAATTACTTAAAAAAAAATAACTATTATATATTTATTGTAAATTAATGTTAAAAGAAAATACCACAATTTACTACACAGTAAAATAAAAAAATACCAGAATGTAATAAAAACAGTTTTTCATCATCTCCGACTGTAAATTAACATTTGGTAAACTTTTTGATTTTTATGAGTTATCCTAGTTTTAAAAAGAAGCAAAAAATGTAAATAAATACAAAATAATGCTAGTTGTCAGAAAGTTACCATTAATTTCTGATGAAAAACTAAGTTATTTGGACATATAAAGTTTTATTTAAGACAAAATTCAGCTAATTCTTAATTTTTAAGAATACACAAATTAAAAAAAATACAGACATTGACATTAGGAGTATAAAAGTATAGCAAATAAGAATTAAAAAAAAGGTCAATATTAGATTATCAACAGGTTTCACGTGTCATTTTCCTGTATTGTTTTAAACACCAAATTATTATATACTACAAGTAAAAGTTAACAGAACCCAGTGGTCTTCTGTTTTATACATATATATGAATATACAGAGCTGTAACTGTTTGGCTTTTCTTTAAGTCATTCTACAATAAAAAGAGTAAAATATTTTGAAATGTAGAAGTAGTGTTACTTTAATCTGACATTCATAAATACAGACAAGAGAGGGTTAAACCACTAAAAAGAAGCATCAGCGTTATCACACTCAGAGAGTGCCAGTGATTGTTAAACCTCACTTGCATCCAGCTGTACCAGAGAATCCCAAGAGCACTCACCACATAGTAAAACTGCATGACCTGCCGCACAGGCTCCTCCGGCTGCATGACTTGAGGTGAGGCTTGATCCAATCCCATGTAGAACAAAACCATGCCACTCTAGTCTCTCTGATCAGAGGGAAACAAGAAAAAAGATCAAGTACGTCTCTCTTGTTTTCATTAGCCAGGCTCTTGAAGTCAGTCAGTCTCTCAGCGGAGTTTCTGCAGTCCTGTTTAGGGGCTGTTGTTAGATGCACTGAGCTTGTTCCCTCTACGACCGTGTCTCTGTGTAGTGATAGTAGATGTGTCTGTGTGTGCACTCTGACTGATAAAGAGCGAGTCTCTACTTGCAGCTCTGCAGCCTCTGCTCTGTCTACAACAGGAAACGTGCCAGTGGCAGCTCTGGCTCTGACAAGCCTCCTCTGATGAAGCTCCAGGAAGCTCTGGGAGGGTATTAGCAAGGTTGTGATGGTGTCTGGGATCAGGTCTCTCTTGTATTCCTCTCCCAACCTCCTTCGCTGCATGCATGATAAGCCAAGGATAATACAGAATAAATGCACTTTGAGCTTTTCAGTTTATGATTGACAAGTTGTAATCTTAGTGATAATTGCAGTGTGATCACTAAATTGTCTTCCATGATCATTTTAATCTGACGGAATACTCTGCATATGGCTGTCATATTTTGTGTTGAAATGTTTTTGTAAATTAAATAACTATAAAGTCTAAAAAAAAAAAGGTAAAGTTAAATTAAAGAAGATAATCTAGCTGATATTAAACCCATAATAGCCACATCGTGGACGCACTAAAATGAATTTAAATAATGCTCTGAAATAAATTAACATGTTTTTGTTTAAATAAAGTGCTGATGTATATGCATATATATATATATATATATATATATATATATATCATAAATCTACTGACAATACGTGTGATGTTAAAAATAACCCTAAACATGGAATTCTCTAAACCATCATATGGTACATTCAAAATAGTGAACTTTTTAAACTATTTTCCGAAAGTGCAATTGAGCTGAGCATTGTGTTTCAATTCAAAGTGCAATACATAGTAAGCAAGAAACTCATTAAAAGCATTGGAAAATCATCATAACACCCACCACTCAATAAACAGAATTCTCAGAAATTCAGCGAAAAAGTATGTTCAAATTCTAAACATTTGAAGAACTAGTGAAGAAGTACGTATTGGATAACCTACTGCTTTCTGTGAGAATCTGAAGTGTGCACATTATCCTTACTTCTCGATTGCATGATGCAATGCGAAAGAAATTCAGAACAGAAGTGATGGCTGGTCACATGATACAAACGTCCCGGGGTTTCTTAAGTCCATAAATGTTATACTCAAGAAAAACAGCTGCAACATTTATGAAAAATAACTCAGTTACCAGAAAAAGTCACAAAGCTAAAAATCTACTAAAGTAAAACTAAAAACCCATAAAAAATGCACCTCGCAATATTTTCATATCAACACTTGGGGGATGTTAGACAACGAGATAACATTATCATATTGTCATCTGCGTAAAAAAGAAATAATAATGTCAGAAATAATATCCGAATTGTTGCTGAAAATGAAAGGGAGTATCTTGTAACCTTAATTTTGAAATAAGAAATTCTCTGGAGTTCACTTTAACTACTATTAGAGTGAGTCCCATGAGCTAAATTTTACTTTGAATAATTCTCAATATACATAGTGTGATACAAAGTAGTGTGTTCAAACTCATTCATACAACCTTTACTCAACCTTTTTTAAATATGGAAATCTTGTAACAAAATAAATCCACCTTTAGAAGACTCTTCACAAAATGCTTAGTTGTTGAAAATCAGTTTTGAATGGGGAAACATATAAAAGATGAATAAATTCAGAAAACCTTTTTAACAACACTTGCAACAACTTTAAATCACCTGACAACTAAAATGTTTCTAAAAGCTTAGAACACACAATCGAAAGGATTCTGATGGAACTTAAAACACCAAAATCAGCAACAAGTAAGAGGACCTCCTAATCGCTCAAGTAAGTTTTTATTGTTTACTTTTTTTAATTGCTACAAGTTTACTCGGATAACTAAGGTCACTCAGTCACATCAAAATATTATATATAGCATTAATATACAGCAAGATATAATTTCTATGATTTATTTAATCCTTGTATGGTGTTTGGGTCTGTTTTCAGTTCTTATTAAAATTAATATAAGCCATTGTTACTTAAGACTGAGATTCACCTGCCGTGCCTATATATCAGAAAAAAATTAATGACCGTACAATACAATACAAATCACACATAAACATAAAATGTAACATGTTAGTAAAAAAAAATGTATGACTATGTGTTTGAAAACCCCAAAATGCAATGAGTCGAGAAGATCCGCCAACCCTGTCAAAGTAACAATAACAAGAACACCCCACATGGTTGAATAAATCAAGTTAAAGAACATTAATAAAGTATATTTCCCATTTATAGCACTTGTTTCTTGGCTGAAGTACATATATTATAATTATTTTAACATAAAATGTTGTTGAGTTGTTGCTGTGTAATTGAACAGGCATCAGCAGTTTGTTGGTCTGGTTACAAGAGCTCCATCCAGGTTTGATATGCTGTGGATTGAGGTTACGGGGCATGGCCTGAGCTAAATTGTTGGTACATGCCGAGAGGTTGGGTCTTAGAGTCAGGGTGGGAACATCTCAAGGAACACCCAGTACTCCCGTTTGGAAATACACCCCACTTTCTGAGTGTGCCAATAAGAGCAGAAGAAGGGGAATCCAATTATTCAACTAGAGGGCAGTGTTGCACAAGTTTATAGCAACTACAGACTGTTGCGAAGTCATTTTGTTGACTTTTTGAGATTGATTTTGTACAGTTGGGTTATATACAAAAAATAATAATAATAAACAAACAAAAAAAAATATATATATTTATAAATATATATATATATATATATATATATATATATATATATATATATATATATATATATATATATATATATATATATATATATATATATATATATTATATATATATATATAAAACAGAGTTAGAAAGCATTTTGCACAGTGTGAACCTCTTAGAAGGAAATCAATACAAGGGCTGTTATGCAAGAAAATAATTTATTTTTATGATATACATTTTACCACATTTGCAAGACAAACTGGAGTTGATTAGAGATCTCACAGCCTTCATTTCTGTAGGAGGCAGAGGTTTATAATATGAACATTTTAAATGTTTCTCTAAAGGATAAAAATAACAAAATAGAATTCTCATTAACGTCTTTTTACTCCACACCCTCTCTTTCATCTATTCCAAACGAACAAGGGCAACCTCTTTTAAAGCTCATCCCATCTAGAATCCTTTCATAGGGACATTGTGCTATGCTTTACATAAAAGCGAAAATTAGAAGTTGTCCACTTGTGATTTTGTTATAAGCTTGCTTTTCTTTTGATAGCACATTCAACTCTTCTAAAGGTGGTGAAATTGAATTCAGAATGAATCCTCATATGATCTATTTTACTTTTTAAACAGAAAAACACTCATAATTTCTGGGCAGCAGTTTTTGGGTGAGTTATCACTTTTAGTAAGGATAAAAAGGGAAGATGGGGATAGTGGCTTGTAAGTAATCAAACTTACAGAGGAATATTTTCAGGTCCGTATGTCAAATGCTACAAATGAGTTTACAATATAGTCAATCTTTCCATGGCATACTTGTCTCCTGCATTAGTGATGCACAAGGTTTCTAACAATTCAAAGGTACATTATTCAGCTCTCTACTGTTTTTTTGTCCACTTTCTTCTAACCTCCCTCGTTTCTCCTTGTACCTGTGAGAGTATTGTTGGCATGATAGGTTAAACACAGCGTACACAGAAGTAGTGATAAATATCGTTGTAGTAAACCCTAAAAGAGTAAAAGAAATGCTGCATACTTCTAGAGAATTGCAATACCAAGGCATTTAAAAACACATAGGCTTCACGCCAGAGTACAAGGCAAATAAACACTGGTTGTCAGACTTTTCATTCACTAGATATTTAAAACAAGTCTCACACCTATTTAAATGTGCCGATATTCTCTTTTTTCATATTTGGATTACCAGAACGAGTAGTCTGAGGAAGATTAGTATCAAGATTATTTCAGTCCCAGAGTTTGAACTGATTTTTGTCATGCACTTCCTCTCCTGAACTGCTGAGGGTGCTCAGTAGCACCGGGTTATTTTCACTCTGAACTTGAAGCTTCCAACGGAATGGTAAGAAGAAGCAGTTTTTGTTGTCCATTTGCAGGTGTCTCCGGAATTCCCTTGATGTTAAATCCATGTAATTTCCACAAAGAGTTTTTTTCTTTTTTAATATTGTCCTTTAGTTTTGCAGGTGCACTCAGGGTATACATTGATGAACATGATAATGATATATAAATCTGTGTTCATTTTGGTCAGAAATGATTCTGAGCCCTGCCTCGTCATTACCTGACATCCACAGACATTGGTTGAGCGTCGGCTCAAAGGCAGCTCTGATTTCTCTTTAATGCATAGTCTGAAATAAACAGTAAGATATTTGCTGATGGATTCAAATGATCAGACCTGAAATGTTATTTGTCTTGGGTCATTGGCTCTGATGGATTTTGTGGTAAACACCTAAATTTATTCAGCATACTGTTTTCTGGTATGTTTCTTAGCTTGTTTAGCTAGACTTCAGCTGGATGGTTAGCTTGCTCAGTATAAAGTATAAAACCAGCAGCTTTGCTTCAACATTTACCTAATCAGTGGTGCACCCTGTCCACATGAACACAAATATTTTTAAACTGCATTTTCTTCTTTCATACTTAAAAAAATCATCCACATGAAAGCATTCCAGTCCATTGGAAGCTAAGAGGATGCGAAATAATGTCATGTAAGCAATTCAGATGCCTCGAAGATGCGATGATAAGTTCGACACAAGCTGCGACCAGCATTTTCAACTTTACTTTGGTAAGTGTTTCCTGAATTGCAAAAAAACGCAGTTGCGTGTATGTGTCGACATATAGTGAAAGCACTGAAAAGTCTCAATTTCCAAAATAGACAAGCTCATGTGGACAGGGTTATAGATTTTTCACGGCGTGCTTTATTGACCAGGTCTTCCACTACTGTGCAAAGGCCCCAGGAACACTCATGTTTAACCATGTTGCTACGTCTCCAATCAAGCTTTTATGATCTCTTTTATAAACCGAGGTATCCACCCAATTTAAAAAGGTAATGAACTGAGAAATCAAAAAGTGCATTTTCTTTTGAAAAATACAAGATAATGTTTCAGATAAAGTTTCAGAACTCAAAATGTTTTTTGTCTGTTTATTTTTAGTTGTTGCCTTTAATATACCCAGCTATGAAAAGACCAAAATCTAGTCTAAGGCTCTTCGGCTCCACCTTACCCCACAGCTCCTGAGCTCGGAATGCTTGTTTGCCATTTAAAGAAGCTAACCCAAAAAAACATTTTCTGCTAACCATGAGTAAATCTGCAGAAAAAGTTATTGATAATCAAAGATGGTCATGACAAGACTTAAATGTTTCTATGTAGTTTATATAGTCAGTTCCATATTCAAAAAATGGCATCACTATGAAAAATGTGTAAATAAAACTTGTGACATTACAAAAGCTTTTCAAAACAATGCCACAGCAAATGTGTGCCATAATTAAAGGTTAAGGCACACAGCAAAATGTTACTGTGTATAATGTTTTTGGTAGAAACTTTTTTTGGCCATGTAGTGTATAATGGCATCTGCTCTAATGCAACTAGTTCAGGACTCTTGCCAAAACAAGCGTTTTTTGTGAGAGCACATAAATGTTACTTTTCTCAGTGTTCTATTTTGTTCTAAGGGTGTTTTCAACCAGGAGTCATTGCTTCATCTTGGAACGTTTATTTAGAAATGTCCCACAAAGTTTCAGACATTTCTGTTGATATTGGAATATAATAAACTGTTGGCAACCAATGGGTGTTTCCAAAGATCTACCTGAACAGGTGACATAATGTTGAAACCAATGTGATAATTAGACTTCTATTAGCAGTATAAAGCAAAAAAAAAAAATTTACGTTCAACTAAGACAATTGTTTGCTTTCATCTCTACAATTTGTGGAAGCTTCCAACATGCTGTCTGTAAACCTTTGCACAGGTATGTGAGAAGATCTCTTGATTTTTGCTCAAGTACATTTCACGATGATGGCTCAATGTTAACATTGCAATTCCTCCTTGTGTGCTAATAGCTTATAATAAAATAGGCAATTTCCAAAGAAAAGAAACTGATCCATCGTGTCTTTGATCAAGAAGTTAAATTTGTGTATCTATATAGCATTTACATTTATTTGTACAGATTAAATAATCTTAAATCATTTATATGAACTTTTTTGTCTTTGAAAATTAATTGAAATGAACAAATATAACTTTGTGTCTTGTAAACGAGGTCCTGTACTGGTGAAAGTGCTTCATTTTATTGGATATCAGACCATGCTGAGAACCTTTGTGGAATGTTTCCAACTCGTATCATACACTCCTCTTTCTGTGCGATTTTGAGCAGTTTTTTAAAATACAAATGTACAACAAAGACACTTTTTTTGTTCAACACTGAAATAGACAGAGCAGGCTTTGGCCACAACATAGGCTGGGTCGTATAAGGTTTAACAGTCAGAAATATTTTGTGCCAGTCTCCATTCGAATAGTTCTTAACCTCATTCAAATTCCCAGAATTTTAGATTTCTACAAAATAATCGTTTCAGTGGTGATTTTGGTGGGCTATAATACTAAATTTTACCACAATTACCTCCAATGGTACCCTGGGTTTTCCTTCAGCATGAGGCCCTTGTAAATAAAACCTTTTAGAAAAACTGAAAAGTGGCATGTCGATTTCCACCAGGAGTTCTTTTACTGGTCCTGTAACAGTGGATTTGGGGTGTTTGCCACATTCCCATCTGCCTGTGATGGAGAGAACTCGGTCACTCGCCGTGCCAAAGGGTTTGTACTCTTCAGCAACTCCATTGCAGAAACCCGGCTCCCACTACTGGCTTTGCTGCTCCTCTTCTGTAGTAGAGCCATAAAATTTTCATTTCGTGAGCTTGATCTAGGAGTGGTGCTGAGGCCCAGATTTCTGAGGTCTGTGATATTGTTTTTCACAGGTGAGACGTTACACTGCCGGCCTCCAAAAGAATCTGTTGGTTCTTTTCGACCAAGAACTTTCCTCTTTGACCTAGGAAAAAGAAAAATCATGCAAATCTTACTTATCTGTCCTTATCAGAACATTAATAAAAGTTAAATTTGTATAGCTGGCTTTATCCATTTTTGTAAAACAATTATGTGTTTAAAAGCCTTTAACTTTATACCAAACCACTAACGAGCTTAGCAATAGCCAATTGGAATACAGGTATTACTAAGATTGATCCAAATCTTAGCCAGGGTTGACCTCAATTACCAAAGTAAGAGTTTTTTTTCAGTCCTAAAACAGGCCATAATGTCCATAATGTCCAAGTTGCCTGTTCTCAAACCAAATAAGATCAAAGGTTTTGTTTTAGCCCCTTCCATACACTACCAGACTATATATTTGTTAGTTGTACAAGATTCTGCATCACCTGTGTATGATGGTAAAAAGATCTTCTGTTGTATGAGATGTTGGTGTGTTGGCGAATACATCATCCTCTGTATCTTCAGTGATGTGAAGCTCATTTTTATCAACCGCTGAGACATTTTCTTCCAGTAATTCAGTTTCTTCATGGGTTTCTGTAAAGAATACAATTTTATATAATCTATTTCAACTACAACACCAGAACATGATTTCTCTGAATTAAAGAACATTTAATTGAATAAATACGAATACCTACCTAATGTGTCTGACAGAGGTGTCTCCAATTCTGTAATTTGAAGAGAATCGGTTTCCTCTGAGCTGTTTTCTTCAACTACTACATCATTCTGCTGATTTCCAAAGTTCACAGAACATTCAGAATTGTTTGATTTTTGTTGTGGAACTTGCTTTGCATGATCTTTGTCTTCATCCTTAAGCCAATCTCTCACAATCTCAGCTGTAAATGGTACCATAGGTGACTTAGAAAGGCTGTCAGAAAGTGGATTTTGCCTCTCAATGCCACCATTGGTCTGAGTTGTTGGTGAAGGCAGAAGAAGTACATTAGGTTTTTTAGGTACAGGAGGTGGCTTCTTAGGCTTTCTTTTGTTCAATTCAGCCAAACAAGAAATAGTCATTCTACTTGGTATGCTGCAACTTTTGTCCTCTCTGTCTGGGCTACTTGGGGATGGAAGATCTTCTTCAATGGGAATTCCATCCTCCAGGTCAAACTCAGGAAGTGAAGCTACATGACTATGGGTTGGCTGTTGTGGAGCTATTGCAGGGGTGCTAAGTGATATCTGAACCGGTCTCTTCGGTTTGGGCTTTCTTACAACCATATAAATGTTGCCAACAGGCATGGGCCGCTCCACTGGTGAAGATGGGGGAGATTCATTTGCCACAGGGGTGCATGAAGAGGACTTGAGTAACAAGTTAACTGGTCGTTTAGGTAGTGGTGGCTTCACTGCTACAGGTGGCTTTGGCTGTTTTGTATCAGAGGGCGTGATAGGTGGGCTCAGATCTCGACTTTGCTCTTCTTCTATGATGTCAGAAGAGCCATCAGGGCTGTCCTCAAGATCTGAGCGACTCACTGAACGAAGGCGAATATTTCGTAAATCAACTGTAGTGACCGTGGGAACAGAAGATTGACTAGGGCTTAGTTTTCCTGGTTTGTTGGCTGTGGATGTGTCAGAGTGACGTCGACTGGCTTTGGGTTTAGGCTTGACACCAGACAAATCAAGTTGTGAACTAGCAGGTAGTTCAAAAGAAAGACGTGAGCGGGATTTGTCTTTTGCAGATGCGGGTAGGGAAGATTTACGCTCTGGAATCTTAGGTCTCATCTTGCAGCCAATCAGAGAAGGCCCACTGATAAGAGTGTTTGATATTGTTGGAGTTGGAGTTTCTGACTGGCTTGAGTATCCACTGGAAGGGGACATGATGCATGGAGGCTTAAAGGGAGAAACCTTGTTCTCAGCCTCAATTAAGAGCTGAGATGGAGATGTGGCTCTTGAGGTAGAGGGGGAATTCAGAGAATCAGAGCTTCCCTGAACATTCATGCTCTCAATTACAGTGATCCCTGTGGCTGTACTAGACCCTGACAATGAATGGTAGGGATCATTGTTAGACTTCCACTCATGTAGTTGCCAGTTTGGTGATTCCCTATCGGAAGGCTGAGAAATGGCAGATGTCTCTACATGGATGTGAGCTTGTTGTATTTTATCCTCTGGCTTAGAAATAAGAAAGTCAGGTTGGAAAGAGTCTAAAATCTGGTGATCTCGTGGAATAAAAAGACTCTTAGGTCTGCCATCTCTGAAATGCCCTTCTTTGTGTTTTGAGCCAGTTCCACCAATCTCTGAGAGGTTTTTCATCAGGGACACACTGCGTACCGGAGGTGGTGGCTTCTTTTTGGATTTCTTGAGAGAGATACTGCGAGAACGTGTCCGCAGTCTGCCATCCGAAAGAAAGTCTGTTGTGACAGAAATATTATCAGTGCTAGTGCTATCCTCAGAGCTGTTGCTAGGATAGAGAAGGGCATAACTTTCACCACCCTCTGCAAAATTAGGGACTGCCTCGCCTTGGGAACAAAGGTTATCTGTTGAGCAAAATGAACCAGAGTCTGTTGGGGTTGAAAGTGAGCGTTCACGGAATCGGAACATATTTGATCTGGATGATCGCTTCTCAGGCTCGTTTTTGCTGTTTCCTGTGACTGAAGTAGAAGCTGCCACATCGTTGTCATTGAGTTTCCTTGTTACAATCACACTCCCCTGAGTGGATACTGTGTGTGATCTGTGTCCATATGGTTCAGAGATGGAAGTGAAAGAACTAAATTGTGATCCTGAACTCAAGGAGGGGCCTGAACTTGTCTGGGATGGGGAAAATACACCGTCACCTTCTCCACCTGGTGTTAACAATCCAGTTTTAGATGAGGGTTGCTTTGGAACAGAGTTTGTGACCAAGCCATAGTTATAGGAATCATTCCATGAAGGAGAGAAAGTGGAGCCTTTCGGACCATTCCATGACGGACTCGGGCACATTAGAGTGGCATGATCCATCATTGCTGATTGTGTCTTGGGAGATGGAGGTATGCTGTATTCCAAGTCACTGTAAGTTTTCCGAAGAGGAATATGTTGTTGCCTTCTGTTGTCAGTAGTGGGCTCCAAAGATCTGGGTTGAGAAGATCCAGGATAACCAGCACCTTGTATCAGATCAACAGCAAGAATTTTACTGTCACCTAAAAACAAATTAAATGTAAAAAGGATTAAAACCTGAGCCCTTTAGATGTATGGTACAGTTCAAATCATTTTGAACTCATGTTCAAAAATCACAACACTGTTTAAACTCACAACCACTAATTAAAACTGCAGTCTGTTAAATTATATACATCACACTATGTTGAAGTTAATGATCAGTGCCCATTGTAATTTTCCTGTTTCTATATATTCACACCAAGACACCTTGCCATTAAATGACCCTAACTTCATCTTAATCACCTTGGCAGTGCAGCGTGACATCGGGGCCTCCAACCACACTCCTCGGGCGTCGAATTGTCTTTGGCTTGACCGCTGTATCAGATTTAAAGGGGGCCCGCAGTTCTCTTTGCTGTGCGGCGTGCTTATCAAAGCTCTGGCCTGAGGCAAGATATGAGATACCAGTTTTCAGGCTAACTGACAATCTTGATTTGGATCAATTATGTTTATTATTACACTTAATTTTTTGTATTCTTTATCTGTTGAAATTGTGCAGAAAATAAGCACAAAATTAAAAAAAAAAAAAAAAACTCTAATCAGAACTTAGAAAAGGCACTGACTTTCAATAAATTTGTGGGAAAAATTTGCTATAGATAACAAATCACTAGTATGAAATAGATGGTGTTCTGGGGCTAAATCATGGTGCCTGGTTAATATAGATGGATGAAATCAGACAATGAACACTGAATAAAAAAATTATAAAAGTACTAGACCTTGACTAAGAAATACACACACAGTGAACAAAAAAGCTAGGAGGCAATATTGCATTCTACTGGCACATCTGGCATGCATGTCCAACATGTCCAATTCAGACAGGGTTATATAGTTAGTTAAGTTAACATTAAATTTAGGCGTTCATGTTGAATTACAGAGTTTTCATTCTTTAACTTACTGTGCTAACTGAACTCTATTCTTGATATTTCCTTTACCCTAATTATTTGTCAGTCTATTTAAAATGGCCACACAGTGAAGCCTTATTACTTCTCAATATGTGGCTGGTTTCATTCATGAACAAAAACCCATAAAGGCTATAAAAATATCTCTGGCTCAGCTACTCCCACCCAATCCCTGTAGTTCACTCATTTGCTCACTTTGTGTCCATCTCATGCCATTTTCCTAACCTCCTAGCTAAGTGAAGGAGGGAAAGCTGCAAGTTGCTATGGTAACTACCTGTTCATTATCTTTAGTTGGTGAGGAGCAGAACCACTTTGGAATTCAGACTCCGGGCTGCTTAAGCACAGAATTGAGTGTGTTTACAGATCCTCTCTATCAAAAAGTCAATAAAATGTTACTAAAGCAAACTACAAGTATTTAAATCAAGGAAGAGTGAAAGTATTCTTTTTTTGATTGCGTAATAATACAAATAGTACAAAAGCATTGAATTAAAAATTGTTTAATGCATTAAAAATGTATGCAAATAGTTTCTGATTTGAAGTGATTTCTCATATCAAAAATAAACATTTGTTTTGCTTCTATGAAGCACAGGTTGAAATAACTGTAGCATCAGTCTGTTGATAAGCACATATACATCACCCCCGATATTTACACAACAAACAAAAAAGAACATGATTTGTGCTTAAACGTAACAGATGCATTGCAACTTAATAACAAACTGCTCCTCTTGTAACCATATTATTGTTAATGTATTGTTAATGTTAAAATTATACATTATATATATATATATATATATATATATATATATATATATATATATATATATATATATATATATATATATATATATATTAAACATCCAATAAAAAAATAGAATAGGATGAATATCATGTCATATGATACAAAATGCATGACTATTTCTTTATCTGTTACACTTGAAATTATGGTTGACTATGATAGCTCTGATGAAAAAAATAATAATGGTACAGTATGTAAAAATTTTTAATGGTCATTTCCCAAAATTTATTGAACATCTGTTGTACATAACGCAATAGAATTAGCTACTGTGTCTTAGAGCACAACCCAATTTCCTCCGGTCACTTAAACCATAAAAAACTTAAGACAGATTAGTTCTACCTGGGATCTCTGTGGGTACGAGCGGAGCTGGTGTTTGTCGCCCCTGGAACCAGCGAGGTTTCTCAGCAACAGGTGGACTTATCGAGGCGTTCCACCCCAGCAGAGACTTCTCTGAACCACAGGAGATTGTGTCCTGAGCCCTGACTCCTAATGTTGTGCTCTCATCCTCACACACCTGTCTATTTGTTGGCTAAAACAAGAGAGAGAAATATATATTTGTAAAAGAGTGCTTTGTATTTGCAAAAAAAAATTACACTATGTTATGAATACAGGGTGATAAAAAAGAATACCACAACTTTGAAAATAGAGAACTTTGCAAAAAAGAAAAAGGAGAGCTAAGCTCTTTCTGACATCGATTTAAGGAAGCTCTGAAGTTTAATTTGGTTGCTCTATTGGTCAGACATTGATTAATTATTACTTTGATTAAAAACACATTGTCAAACTTGTGGTATTCTTTTGAAATCACCCTCTACAATGCCTGCTTGCAACAATGGAGGTTGATTTTTTTTAAATAACTGTATTATATTATATGCAAGAAATTGAAGTAAGTTAATTAATAAATTGATTATTTTATTGCAAGCACTTATATAACATTTTATTTGCCCTTTGGAACTGACCTTACAGAACAATTAAACAAAAAACAAGCGCAGTAGAGATGTGATTCTCTTAGTTACTTATGTCATTAACTTTGCACAAAATATGATTTTTATTCAAATTACAGTTTTATGTGAAAATTTACAATTTAAGATAGGATACACTGCAAAAGGTTGCAAGATGCTTAACTGCGAATACATAAAACAAGTCATTACCACAAAGACGAACTCCGTTTTTTTGTTGCTGAGCGAGGAAGGCGACCGGCTGAGGGTAGTCGATGTGTCGTCTGAGCTCTGAGAGGAAGGGTGTTTGAACGTCTGACCTGTGGCTCTGTTCTCATACAACTGTTCCTCAAAATCTGAAGAGAAACAGATGGCACAATCATAAAGTTTCCACCACCACTGCAAGACACTGTCAGCAAACTCACTCCCCCACTGTCAGAAACGTTCCCCAGGGCACTTGTAAACAGAAGCTTTGCAACAACATTCATTCCAAGAAGTCCCCTCGCAAGATCCCACCCCTCTCTTGTAGCCATCTTAATCCTCCAAAACATTCTCTTCGAACCCTCCCTCTAAAACACATTCAGAAACATGTTCCCTCTTTTTTGAACTGGGATGCCGCACTCTCAGACTCGGAGTTGCCTAGCAATGGTCGGCTGTCCAAGACAATGGCATACCTCTGATGTCAACAATAGCCTCAAGCCTCAAGCCTCAAGTTCTGTCCACATGCTGGGACAGAGCAGAGCAGATCACAAGACTGAATTTGGAATCTCCATTGCTTAACACTGACCTCAGACTATCACAAATTCCGGATCTGAGTTAGCATTGATCTACAATGCTGAACAGAAGCAGTTCTATGTCAGGGAAGATTGTTGACCAGATGGCTTTCAGATTGTCACACTAATGAGATCCACAGAAAAAAAAACTGTTCAGCTGGTCTTAATATTCACAGAATCACTGACAATAAATAGTATTTATTACTGAATGACAACACTGTGTTGTTGTTATTTTATGATCTTGTGACGTGTCTGTCACAAGAAAATAACAATAAGCGATTGGATCTGCAATTCCTCAACTGCTCTCTTGACGTAGGTTGTAAAAGGAGTTAAATTAATAGACTCCTCATGCTAAAATTCTTAACTTCACAACAACCCCCACCTCAAGCTTTCTTAAGTCTTGTACTTGAGAAGTTCTTATGTCTAAAAATCTGCAAGTCAAATCTGCTATAACCAGATTATCCGCCCTTTTGGTTGATCTCTTTTCCCTCCAGGTTAAAACCTGACTTGGTTGCATTGCTGTGATTGTGCGAGAAAGCCCAAATATTTGCGAAACTGTTGCAAAGTAATAGTTGCAATTAGCCGTGAACTACTGACGTTCCATGCATCAGAAACTGCCTTAGCCTCTCTGTTTTGCCTGAATAAGTTCAAGAGTGTATCTTTCCATTGACTTCACATGTAAATCACTCACAAACCATGCAGTATTTGCTTTTGGTATGAACATATGGTTCTCGTTGAGTCAATCCATTCTACTGTGCAGCATTGACAACTTCAAGACTCATTGTAGCTAATTTGTTACTGAACACTGCTGGTTTTATTCAAATGTAAAATTAATAAACAAACAAATAAATAAATGGACTGCCTGCCCACATGAACATCTGGCTCATGCATGCCTCACACAACAGGTATTGCTTCTTTTTTTTTTTACTGCTGACTGAATGCAGAACTAAGTTCAAGACTGACTTGTTTAAATTTAACAATAAAAAGAAACCACCTTAAAATTAGCGATTTAGTCTTTTTTACCCTTAAATAAAGGTTACTATAATATAAATATAAATTATATTTGTTGTTCCTTAAATTTAAGGGCACATAATGTTTAAAAAGCAAAATAAAAAAATATGATTTAAAAAACAGAGGTAGGGGAGTGGTACCCAGAACTAATAAACCACTCTAAGTTGAGTTCTTGCTCCTCTTTTTTGTCTCCATTAACATCTCTCTATCGAATCCCACTGTTCACCATTTGGCCGGGTGAAAGAGTGCATCACTAAGACAATGTGACCATGTTGCTTGATTTACAATGCACATGATCCCGAAAAATCAGACCCTTTTTACCAAAGCACACAACTCGACTTCTAGTTTGGAGTCTAGCCATAGACTTCTGCAATGATCTTCTAGTAGGACTAAATGCAATCATCCCCCAAAAATTATCCAAAACACTGCTGCTCATCTGTTTTTTACAGTAAGCGAGCCCCAATTATGCCTCTTCACTGGCTCCATTCAAGTTTAGTTCAGAAGAGAAATGCTTGCTTACAGAACAGTCACTGGATCTCCCTTTATAACTTAACACACCTAAACTAGTTCTATTTATAATGTACTATTGTATAATGTACAAAATGTGTAGTCAGAGAAGGAACAGCATGTTGTGGTACTGTCTCAGAAAGGCTGAAAATATTTCACCAGAACGTTCTCATTCACTGCCCCTGGCTGATGGAATAGCCTTCCTAACATCATCTGATACACTGATGATTTTTTCCTCCATATGGAGATACAGAGTAAAATGGACTCCTTTTTGAGTCTACTTTGACCTTCTTTATATAGAGTTAAATTAGCAATGAGACTCACAACTGTTACCTTAAAAAATTAATTAATTTAACAAATGCCTGCTAAAATATTTGAAAAGACATTCATACAGTTTATTATTCAGACATATAGTAACAGATTTACTAAAACATATTCCTACTGTAACTGTAATGATTAATTCAGCTAGTTAGAAAACATTTACAAGCTGCCAATTAACTATTTTTGTAAGCTCAAACTTTTTACATTAAGGCATAAATAGCCTCAGGTTAGATGAGCTCACAAAACTGTTTATCATATCAAAATGTATCATGTAGCCCCCAAATTGTAA
This sequence comes from Danionella dracula, assembly GCA_900490495.1. Lineage (NCBI taxonomy): Eukaryota > Metazoa > Chordata > Actinopteri > Cypriniformes > Danionidae > Danionella > Danionella dracula. Next base: position 3,377,948 of record UELW01000578.1, read on the forward strand.
TCTATACTACACTTCAACAAGATACATTGGTTAATATTTCAGTCATGATACTTTCATTTTGTTTGCATACAAGACTGTTCAGACAGCAGGTTTTTTTTTTACTGTTAATTCATTTCAATCTTTAGTTACACAGCATGCATCTACACATCCTAGAGTTATGAGAGAAAGTGAGATACAACGACTCACCAAAATACAGTGAGAAGTTCCTTCAAGGCTATAAGAATGTAAGACTTCAAAAAGTATGATCCAAGTCTCAGTGTTGATAAATAACAGAGAGCAGCAGTCTCAACAGTGAAACTGAATGAACATGTTAAAGTGTGTGACGTGTTTTCAAACACCCCCTCCCCCAGTCAGTACAGCTAATGGGACACAAAAAAATCTCTTTTCTTTTATAGCCAATAAAATGGCTCGGTTAGAGAAGATGACATCCATTCAAGCGTGATTGAGCAGTCATGAATGACCTCAAAGCATCGCCTAACAAGATGCTCACTAAAAACCAGCCATTATTAAATATGGGTCACTCCTTGTCTTTTGTATGCAGCGGAGGAATGGAAGAGGTCGAGAGCAACAATGCTTCTTTTCTTGTCTATTTCAGCAGTTAGTGTCTGGGCTATTTTCAGTTTAGTCTTTGTTTTTGGTTATGAGTGAGAAATACATGATTAAGACTCAGATGACTTGAGGGGAATGTGTGCTGTACAATTAAGGGTTCTCAAGTTTTAAATATGGGTGAGTGGGTAAAGGTAAGAAAGCAGGAGCGGAGTAATACTGTATTTGCTGGAAATCAACAACATTCTGCAATAGCTTTGTGTTCATTTTAAACTGTATGCCAACACATTCTCAGACTAATACCTGCCTTTTAAATAACAACAAAAATGTAGATAAACTACATATAGATGTATATAGATAATAATCACACTTTATTTTTTTTCATACAATAAGTGGCTTTTTTGTTGCATACCAAACTTAGATAACTTGTTGCTTGACAATCATTTATAAATTGCCACCAAATCTCAAATGCTCTCAATTCATAATGTGTTTTCTGCGTTTGAGCGTGTGCAGCTCATGTTTGATTGGTCATCAGTATCTGTCAATCATGTTGTTTGAGTATTTTGTTACCAATTGCGGAAGTTTTAAAAATGTTTGCTCTATCTTTTCATAAAAAAGTACACAAGCTCCAAAGACATCCCAGACATGTGTTAAGAGTGTTTTAGTGTTTCTCCCAGTGCTCATATGCTATAACTGGAAATACTGTATAGTGATACAACTTGGTGATCATTTTTATAATTTTTGTGTGAGAGAAATCAGAAGTAAGGCATTTGAGCATGTGAAAGAGCAAAGGCGTCTGTTGTTTATATTCCTTATAGGTTGCTATTGTGCAATAAAAGAGCCAAGGACACTTGATGTGGTGCTTCCTTACATACACAAACATATACGTTTATTGTCCTTTTAAATGCAAATAATCAATGTATTAACATGAAAATAAAATAAATCAACTAGAGTTTCTATTTTGGGTTTAGGTAAATTAAAACTAATCTTAGTATTTGAGGTTATCACATGTTTAGCATGTGCCAATGTCAATCTGACACTGCATCCCACTAAAGGAGAGCAGGGGTGACTTTGATTAGTATGTGAATAGGAGCCTGCATTGAGACTGTGTGGGTCCCTGAAAACCAGTGCTGAGATCCTGTTCTATAAAGAAGCATCATGTCATGATTGATGCATTAATCCGAGATCCAGACTCTGTAGGGCTTGTTATTTCAAAAAGAATAGTGATGAAACCCTGCCTTCCTAGCCAAAAAAATCCCATTGGTCTATTTTCGCGGCTAACTTGCCGTTTACATTAGTACTTCTCCACTGAAGAAGCTGAAATCTTATTCATTTTTACATATAAATCAGTAAATCAGTTTTTAACAGAACATGATGTAAATTTGGATCCCGCGTGAAAGGTGATATCTGCTTCAGAACTTACATCAATGGGTCAAAGTAGCCAGTGTTTTGCTTTTAGACTTTCGATTAATTTACAGTATCCCTAGAAAGCAGCAACCTATGTAAAATGGCAATGCTATGACAAAAAAAGCATTGGAGTGCGCTTACTAATGCTGCTATTTTTCAGAGTGCCATTTCATGCCCCTTTTAAATAATTTATAATACATTTTGACCCTTCTATATTTTCACTGCACTAATATTTTCACTACTGCACTATATTTTCACTACTAACCTTAAAAAAGCCAGTATTTATCATAAAATATGTGTTTGAATGAGTTGTACTCAAATGGTTGCACTCTGCAAAATGTGCCATTTTCCTACCAACGCTATGCCCCCCGCTGGGCTTTCTTGTTGGCACACAAAAAATTCCCCCATTTCTGATAAATAAAATCATCTTTTGACAAGTCAAACAACACTTTTGGCTCAGGCCATCCAAAAACATGCTTTCTTTTATTGCTTATCCGAAGCTGTTCTTCAAGGAGATGCATTAGCGGTTCATCAGATTGGTTAGTGGTTGGTGCTATCGCCAATTGGTGTGGCTACAATCATTGTGCCGTTTTCAGCTTGTTAATTTGATACGGCATCATTAAGATCATTCAACCTCAGTGATTCTGTGTCATTCCATGATGTAATCATTACATTTTTCACTGGAATAATTATTTTGAAATTCACACAAGATACTCCGGATACATACTTGAGAATGTAAAAAACAGACTTCTAAAAAAAACAGGTACCCAAAATTACACTTTTAAAAACGTATTATATTAAAAGGCCTACAGTAAATTGTATTTTGAACGCATATGTTAAAACAATTAAATTATAAAGGCTTTTCTCATAAAAATGCTGTAGAAACTGTCATAGTGTTAAAAAGGTGAGCCAAGGCAAGGCAAGTTTATTTGTACATATTTTGTACTATTTAGAGAGTAATTCAAAGTGTTTTACATGGGAAACAAAGAATAAAAAGAAAATACATTTAATAAAATCAAGCATAAAAAGTCATATAAAATTAAAGTGATTAAAAACTGAAAATGTAAAACATAGATTAAGATAGTGAAGTGCAGAGGTAAAACAGTTGTTCAGATGTTGGTGCTCAGTCGACAAAAGCGCAGCTAAACAGGTGAGTCTTTAGCCTGGATTTAAAAATGACTAAAGTGTTGGCACTCTTAATCTCCTCTGGAAGCTGGTTCCATCTGAGGGCCGCATGGTAACTAAAAGAGTATTTTCCCTGTTAGAAAAGTGTAGAAAAAAGAACTGGAGAAATGTGTTCTGACTTTCTAGTTTTGGTTAGAATTTGAGACGGTGAATTCTGAACGAGCTGGAGCTGTTTAATGGTCTTTTTGGGAAGGCCGGTGAGAAGACTGTTACAGTAGTCCAGCCTGCTGAATCAGTTTCTCTAAATCGTGTCTGGAAACAAACCATTTGATTCTTGCACTGTTTCTTAGATTGTAATGAGCAGGTTTAGTCATTGCTTTGAGTGGCTATTGAAACTAAGATCAGAGTTCAGAGTCACCCTCAAGTTCCTGACCTGAGTTGTAGTTATTAGGCCCTTGGCAGTGAGATACCTGTTAACCGTAACAACCTTGCTTTTGCTTCCGAATGCAATGCAATGCAGTTTTGTCCTTGTTTAATTGAAGAAAGTTGTTTTCCATCCAGTTTTTAATCTCATCAAGACATTTGCAGAGAGAGTTCACGGGGTTGTAGTCACTCGGGGAGATAGCTAGATAAATTTGTGTATCACCAGCTAACTATGGTATGATATCTGGTTCCTTATCATAATTTAGCCCAGTGGAAGCATGTACAGGTTATATAGTAAAGGAGCAAGGATTGAGCCTTGAGGGACTCCACATGACACTGTAGTCCACTTCGACATGTAATCACCTATGTTTACATACAATCCTCTTCCTTCTAAGTATGATCTGAACCATTTTATCATAGTTCTTGAAAGACCAACATAGTTTTCTAGTCTATCAAGAAGGATTTTGTGGTCAACAAGTGCTCAGGTCGAGTGGAACCAGGACAGTCACTTTTCCTGAATCAGTGTTTAACCGGATGTCATTGAGTATCTTCAGTAGTGCTGTCTCTGTGCTGTGATGAGCTCTGAAACCCGACTGATAACAATCTGTGTTCATTTAGGGTCAGGAATTAAATCAGTTGTTTTGCAATAATCTTTTCCATAATTTTACTAATAAAAGGAAGATTTGAGATGGGCCTGTAGTTGCTCAGTTCAGTATTATCTAAGTTTGTCTTTTTCAGTAGTGGCTTTACTGCTGCGGTTTTAAGGCTTTTTGGGAAAGAGCTAGAGCACATGGAGATGTTTATAACTTCTAAGAGGTCCGTTTCTAGGGTCTTTAGAACCATTTTTAAAAAGACTGTTGGTAGAGTGTCAAGACAGCATGTTGATGTTCTAAGGCTCTGAACTGTCTCTATTAATGTTTTGCTATCAATTAGATTAAAGGTACACATTGAGAGTGGAGGCTGAGGATGTCTATCCCCAGTCCTGCAGGGGGAAGCACTAATGCCTTTTCTGATGTTACTGACTTTTTTATGAAAAATGAAGCAATCTTATTGCATTTATCCTCAGACAGACCCTCACTTGGAGTCTGGTTTGGTAGGTTGGTTAACCTCTCTACGTTGCAAAGAGAGTTCGAGTATTGATATTAATTAAGTTCGCCTAGCTGTGATTGATTCTGAATTAAAAACATGAAGACTCTATAAAGGTCGTAGTGGATAACACCCTTACACATTTCTCCAGGGTGTTTTTGTCTCCCAGGTTTCTTAATGACAGGTATAGGTATGATGTCGTCTGAATTATATGAATTTTAAAATAAATACATCAAGAAGGAAGTCAGCTGTGCCAACAGTGATGTTTGGTGGTCAGATATAGCATGCATAAACATCTCACTGGTGTTATCGTTAATGTGTCTCTTTCTAACAGACCTCAATATTGACATGGGAAAAAGAAAGTAAACATGTGTAAAAACAAAATTTTACCAATTATCACTATACACACATATCACTACATCTCTATATATAACTCTCTTTGATTATGCAAAAAAATAATCAATCAAACAGCTTGTTTGCGAAAATTTTGACTGTTGAATGTTATTTGCACAGATTTGGATTTTTTTGCCAGATTAAAAGTTTGCTTGAATCACTGAGTCTTTACATTTGGCCTGATCCTTGAAAACAAGACGGGCAGACTTGAGACATATGTAAAGGCAAAATGCTGTTTATCAACATAACATGTCAAAAAACATTGGATAACACAGACCGCCCCCTCAGTGTTGTTTAAGAAAAGCTTCCCCGCCGATCTAACCCTGAGCTTCAACCAGACTAGGTTCTCCTAGCTCATCGATACATATTAATAGCTCACATCAAAGAGGGAAATTCAACACAGAAAGCATCAGAGTCTTCTTAATTAAAACACACAAGACAAAGAGCTACTGTGTTTATTCTCCGCTAGAGATACGGATCTGATGGATCTTAAATAAGGACAAACTATGATTCAGAAAAGAGAGGCGATAAATGAGACGAGTTGCTCAGAGGAATAGAAAACAAACACTGCCTATCTCACACGCTCAGGGAAACACATGCATGATGGGAATGGAAGAAGAGGCTGCTCGACAGTACACATGTGAGGCAACGTTAAGCACACACAGACACGCACACAGAGAGAGACACACACAGACGGCGTGACTCCAGTGACTTGCTCCTACCTTGCAGCAGACTCTGTAGGTTGAGCTGAGCCTCCTGGTGCAGCTCCTGCACACACTCTGGCCTATTCCATGAGCCGAACACATTCACATGCTGTTGCCATGACGATTGGAAGTGGGCCGTTCGCTTGCTCTCTGAGTCCAAGTTGGTGGCGGCTGAAGAGAGAAAAAGGGAGGGGAGATGAATAAGAGATGCAGATACGACAGAGATGCAGGGAAGAGGGAGGGGAGAGAAAGTGCAAGTACAAAAATAAAAACAGATGCAATTTCACATATTCTCATAAATGTCTACGATGGCAGGATTCTATGATGTATGTCTGTCTGGGAATTATTACTTTATAGGAGTTATATTTTCATATACTTCAAAATTATCCTGCATGTAATTAAGACGTAATTTAAAAAACTGTATGTGGAATAATGTAGTGTTTAAAAAATACCTTCCAAAACACATATTTTTAATGTTTTTGTACCCGTCTTATTGGTGTAAGATCTACATCAAACCGCTCAAAGGAAACCCTAGATATCTACTACATCTGCTTGCACTTGATTATGCACAGCAGAGTATATTTATGACAAGAATTATCATCAAAACTTTCCAAACAAAAATTGCTTGGTGTTAAAGCTTAAATTGTTTACTGAAAGTTTTGCTTCATGTTTATCAATTTAAAGACAAAACACTTTTCTTCACCGGGAAATCATTCAGTCAGGAGAATGAAACAGCACCTCTAGTGGATGCATTTTACCATCTGTTTTATAACCATTGACTGTATATAACATGGAGGTAGCATGCTTAATGTTTAGTAAGATCAGCGAAACAAGCTAAAAATGGGCGTAGCCAGCCATCACCTTTGTGGAAGTGCATCATTTCCAGGTAACCAAAAATAGGTCCAGAGAGGACGAATATATGTGTAACACAAATGTCTGATTGGTTGAAGGTTTAAATGTAAAAAATCTTAAACAAACTAATTTACAAAAAATCCCCCCCCCCCTTAGAATGTTTAAGAAGAACAAAAAGAGCAACACAAATAAAAAAAAAGACATTACAACACCAGGGGTGTAAACACATTTTTTTCAGCTACAAAGTTGGCCAGTTTTAATATTAAAGTTGGCCAGTTTTAATATTATAGTGAATGACAAACTGCTCACTTCTGACCCTTGTAGCCTGTCGAGGTACTACAGTTCAGTCACTTCCTATTATTCAAGGGCAGGGAGGTTGCGCCTTGGCTAGAACTGGATGACAGGAACTACAGTACACGAAGAGGCCAGCTAGTAGATGGAGCAGGTACCCATTGAACCATAGGAATGGTTTAAAAACTACCACAACACCCTGATATGTAGCATCTATATAGAAGTCTGAAAAATTATATAAAGAGTTTATCTGGCTAATCCCACAGCAGTATCTCTCTTACAAAATGTATGATCAAATAAAAAGGTGTAAAATAAAATCTTAAAGAAATGAAAACTTTAAAATGTCAGTGCAATGTATTGCTGCTCATTGTCTGCATTGTTATGTACTATTTGTGTGCTCCCTCAAATTAGTTTTGTCAATGTTCAGTGGTGTTATCAAATGTATTCAAACATTTTATAATTCTGAAAACCAAAATATTCACTCTCGAATGTATTCTGATAAAGAGCAGAGATACAGAAAAGAGACTGCCTGCTCTAAATCCAGTGAGGTTAACCTAGCTCACATTTAATTACAACTACAGTAGTAGTTCTCAGAGAGGAAATTAATCTGCTCTTATGTAATTCTGCCTGGTTTCAATGCAAAGCCATTGATGCAACTCCGGCAAGAGAAGGGAAGTGACAGATGAATAAATAGACAAAAACATACATAGGGAAGAACATTTCTGTATGTTCTAAATGTAGCAATAAACTAAACATTTTAGCTAACTTGCCTACAATCTTTTAAAACTAATATGAACATTGATTACAAACACATAGTTAATGACGTTATAAAGATTGTGTTTTAAATGTGTTGTTATATGCCCAGCACTGATTTTCCCTACAACACAAGTACAGAAGCCTCTACACTGGAGAACAAATGGGTGAGGTTTATTTGAAGCTCCGCCTTACTGGACAACAAGCAATGATGAGCTAGTAATATCTTTACCTCTAGTGACCTTCTCTAATTTAACCATCAAACATTCACTCTTTACACTTTTTGCACATTAATTTTCATTATGCACAAAAACAATGTGGAGACGTACAATCGAGAACATCGAATGTTCATCGCGTGTAAAAAAAAATGTGTGATTTTACAGAAAAACTAAACATAGGATTCTCTTAAGAATAGATCTTGATCAGTTGTTGTAGTAACATGTCTGCTATTTAAAAATGACATGGTTGTTTGTCAAATCAATCAAAAGGCTCCGGTGGGTCTTTACCAAAAAAAGCTGCCAAAACTCCCGAGATAACCCTGAACTCAACCCTGGGTGAATAGTTGGTTGGCCGTCCTTATTTGTGCATGTTACATAAAACCTAAAGGGCTTTAAAAAGGGAAAACATCTAAATGGTTCACTACAAGAAGAATAGTTATTATAAGGATTTTGATCCTGCTTCCTCACTAGACGTATTATATTGTTTTCGGTTTGGTTGAAAAAATACTGGTTGGTAGCATCACATTTATCCACTACAATACCGCCAAGTTAAAAAGGTTAAAAATGTATTTTTGTTGCTGTAAACATTCAATTTGTTTTTTGAATCTGCTTAACAGTATGTGAAATGCAGTAACTGAGTTGAGCAGTAAATTAAAAAAAATATAGAAATCAGTAAACGAAAAAAACCCATACGGTTTTCTACTTTCGATGACAATCTGAAGTATTTGTAGGATCTATACGATTGAATCAAATGATGGGAGATACATTCTAAATGTGAAATATCCAAAGCAACTAACCAAGGCTTGATCACTTGATACAGATAACATACAGTCCTTTCCTTTCTTCACCACTCAAATTCATTCTAGATTGTTACTAGTTTTTCAACACTCAAAAAATGTATGTAGGAATGTAGAATAGGTGAGTGAACTTCAAATCATCAACCTTCTAATTTCAGAAGTGAGTTGATTCCCCTTGACAACACATAATAAAACATCGGCTTAATCATAAATGCTCACAGTCTGGTTGTGAAGATGGAAGAATCCTGTCTCTCCTCTAGTAGTGCACTACAATGAAGGGAATGTCTCAGAGCTTTCAACACTCCTGGCTTCACAAGACTGTGTTACATAGTATCTTATGTGGGTTTGGTGAGCAAGAAAAAATGTATTGGATTGGGCTCTGGAGCCACTAAAAAGATAGATAGATAGATAGATAGATAGATAGATAGATAGATAGATAGATAGATAGATAGATAGATAGATAGATAGATAGATAGATAGATAGATAGATAGATAGATAGATAGATAGATAGATAGATAGATGGATAGATGGATAGATGGATAGATGGATAGATGGATAGATGGATGGATGGATGGATGATGGATGGATGGATGGATGGATGGATGAATGGATGGACGCGCAGACAGACTGACACGGACAGAGTGACAAGCAGATAGACAGACAGATAGATAGACTTAGTCAAAGAAGAAATGTCTGATCAATGATGTTATATTCAATCAAACATTTCCATGCCTCTATAGTGGTGCATTGACAAATGTTTGTTGCTATTTAAGACATCTTCAGATACTCGATTACAAAAGCTTGCACACTTTCAGAACAAGTAAAGATAACATATTCTCACATAACCATAACAGAAAACACTGCAAAAAGCAATTTGTCCCATTGGGTAATTGTGATGGAACGAATATCATTCCAAAATTTTACCCCCTCTCCTTCCACTGATGTGTGTGATTGAAGTCTTTCCATCCCACCAACCAGGACTCAAGCCCTTGATAGTTTTTTAACTAGGTGCAGAAAGAAAACAAACACTCAAGACCTGCCAAAAGTGAGGTGATAGTGATCTGTCCCTGAAAGCTGTTTGATGGAGCGAAAGTAACGTTCAAAACATCAGAACCACCACCACACCTGAGCAAGCAGCCATAGACTGTTGGGAATCACTGCAGCGAATGAAAAAACATGATGGACTTCACATCAGCATATGGAGTGGAAGAGGTACAAAAAAACTCCCAGTCATCACATTTAACAGCTGCTTGATTAATTGATTAGCTAATAATGACAACACTGACATCTGCTCTCAGCTGTCATGTCTCCACAGAGAGGCTCGAAAACCATGAGCCAAGTGTGAAATCAACACAAAGTCTGAGCCAAATGAACACCCTACATGGACACTGCTCATATTTATGGAAATACTGTGTGTCTCTCTGTTGCCTTTCTCTCCATGGTAACTGTTGGAATCATGTGATACAGAAAACATGATTACAGAGTGGAAATATTTGTTTTTGAGCCAAAATCCCTTTTTCATGATCAATTAAATTCCCTTATGTTTCCTTTCAGTATTTTCATATTCAAAAATTAAGACGGGCTGGATAACTAATTTTTATCTCAAAACCATGTAATGGGGTTAAAAACACTATGACATTTGCTATAGCCAGCTTTCCTTCAGTCAGCAGCAAGAAACTATGAATGATAACGCATGCTACTGCTACTGGATGAGCCAAAAGCTATGTGTGGTGTATGCACTATATTTTCTCATTGTAGAGTGATTTATTGAATATAAATAAGCAAGTCATCAGATTTTCTGTGTGTTGTAGGTTCTCAGAGGAAGAGGTGGCTAGCTACAAAGAATGTGAAATACATATAATAAAAAACAGAAATGAAAAGATATATTTTTTTTTCTACCTCACAGGCTACTGTATGGCATAGAGTACAATATATAATATTCTTTATATATAGTTTTTTACCTATAAAAACAATTAAAAAACCATAGTGATCTAGGTGTTACCAGCCATTCAAGTTGTCTAGAAATGTCCTTATTGAGCTTTAAGGAAAATGAGGTTGGGTCTTATGGATTACTAATTATTTGGCTGCACTCAAATTTACAATGGCATTCTTTTCACACTAAGATGAGTTTAGTTCTGCATTTAGTGTCTGTTTCTATCCAAGCTGTGGGTTGTTTATTGGCATTGGAAGATTGAATGAAATAAACATGTGTTGGGAGGAGCTTGTCTTGTAATTGGCTACTAACCAGGTGTTTCCACTTTATCTAATTACTAATCAAGCCTATACGCTCAAACAAAAAAGGCAATTATTAATGTTTGAGCAAGCTACCCCACCCCTAAAGCCACCCCTTTGCAGTTCTCTTGGGGGACATCCTCCTGGGGCGACAGCTCACCTAGCACGCTTCTTATTGTATGAATAATAATAATGAATAATAAAATGTTGAATGGTTGCCTTGTTCATTAAAGTGTCATCTTAACTTATTGAAGGTCTGGTAATTTGAGATTTGCTTGAACTCTTTTTTCTACTGGCCACACTTACTCCCCTCTATTCTCTTTGCTGCTTTCCTCAACCATTTTAATTGCATTTTGTTTAATTGAATTGAAAAAGTGCCATTTATTACAAGATTTATTAATCTTTAAAGATTTTTTTAAGATTGTCATAGTTTTCTAGCTCTATTCCTCGCAAAGAAAGATGTTAATTTGGAATATCCAACAAAAAAAATGAAAACACAACAATAATATATTCTGCTAACTCATACAAATTAGGGCTTAGTAACCCATACAATAATTTAAAACAAAAAACAATGAATGGATTAAGGGCTTTGAATTTGTATAACAATTGTGTGTAGAGCATTATTTGTAGCATATTACATTTCAATAATAAGAACTAATCGTTTGGCAGGTGTTTACTATGTTCATTGAGACTGTCATTGGACATAAACTGTGTACAAAAATGGACAAACACAGAGCACTAAAATGTTGCATATCTGCCAATCAGTGGGCAGTAGTCCTTCACCTCCAACCCCCTTCACACCCTCTACAGACCAGAGAACACACCTTAAAACCAAGTTAAAGTTTGTTAACTCATAACTAAAATTGTCAGGGGAAAGCCTTGAAACCCGGCAACTAACTTCATGCGCTACAATCCTCACTTCTCTGCTGAACACAGTGTGCATTTACCAGTGCATGAACACAAGAAACAAAGTTGACACCTTGTACATTCCTGCAAGTTTTTCTGGTGGTGTTGTGGAAGCTGTGACAAGTTCACATGTTGCACTGTTTTGCACATGTCTCAGACATGCTTATTGTAGAAACTTGCACATCCTCATGAGCTTCATCTCTCCCTGTCTGTTTCCTATTGTGGCAGTGTGCGTGTGTGAACCACAAGAGCTAAGTGACCCACTATTAGTGAAAGTGTGTCGATGTGTCAGTGTGTCTGATAAACAAACAGTCACTCTTTCCACAGAGGAAGTGTGTTGAGGATAGGAAACATGACCGTTGGCCTTCTGAAGTTGAGGGTCTCTTTTTCTCCTCTCCTTTTCCTCTCCCTTCAGTCATCATTGATATCCATTCACTTGTTTAAATGTAGGAACACACTTTTTGCTTTAAGTAGAGTCTGGGTGCTCCGGTTTCCCCCACAAGTCCAAAGACAATGCAGGTGAATTGGGTAAACAATATTGTCAAATAGTGTTTGAGTGTGAATGCTTGTGGATAGATGTTTCCCATTGGTGGGTATGCCAGATGAGTTGGCGGTTTATTTTGCTGTGGCGACCCTTGAAAATGGACAAGAGGATGGATGGATGGAAACATTTAATCTCTTAATCACAAATCTATCTTGCAATTGTAAGTGATTGTCTGTCTATGCATCTCTTCAGGTGAAATTTGACTTAAATAAGTAAGCTGTCTACCATATACGTCGTAAAAAAAATGTTTTTCAGTATTAAGTTTTGAAAGTAAATTAAGAAAGTGAATTTTCAAAATGCATTTTTATAGGTGATCTTTGGGAGACAATGTTGTCAATAACAGACATACCCTTAGACCATACAGCTAATATTTTGCCAGTTCTTTTTTTTGCAAGTTTCGAGTTTTGGTCTCAACTCAGAGTGAGATATACCCATGACATTTATTACTTTTTTAATGGTAACTGTCTCCCAACTTGTCTCTGGAGCATATCAAACGGGTCCTCATGTCTCTAATATGACACCCAAAAATACAGCTGCTTGTCTATAGAAAATGAAACATTAGCACCAAAATATACAACCCACCAAACGAATTACAAATATCACAGTTTAGTTGAGTCTGCTTTCTCCTGTAATGCTTCCCATAGCTGGTATCATGGTTTCTCTAAAGATTAAGGCTATTAAAATATTAGCCAGACTTAAGTCAAGACTAAAAAAACATTAGAACTTACTGAGTCTGCAGTGATTTCCCAACGTATTAGAGGTCCTAATGTAGTCAAATTTTTTTCTTTAAAATGAGTAATCGTTGTTGATAACTTTTAATGTTGAAATAATTTGTTGATAAATTATTTAAGTTTTTTCATTTTTCATTTTAAGTCCATAATAATTTCATTATATCCAAACCAAAAAACATCATGTAGTGTCATGTGATATCTTTTTAATGTCATAAGTTTGCTGAGTATGTATGTTTTCCCCAATTTAAGTCTATAAAGCCAACTACATATTTCTACTTTAAAACACTGATTTACAAAGCCATGTGCAATATGCTGTTGCAATATATTTGCTTTCAAAAACTAGTTAAAGGTCGATCAAGGCAATGTTATGTACCTATAACTAACGATTGACGTCTAAAGTAATAATAATAAAGATCAGAATAGACTTAACTTTATAAAGCTTGATTACTTAATAGAGATGGTAAAATAGCAGGGTAAACTTATTAAACCGAATATTGTAGACTTTAATATTAGTGTATTACAAACGGTTTCATTAAAGTTTAAGGACCAGATTTAATAAAAAATTATGTATCTGTATAAACCTCATAAACATACTAGAGGGACCCTACTAAAGGCACATAGAGACTTTATGAATTTGTAGTGGAGAATTGTATTTTTAAAATGTGAAAATGGAAGAAGAAAAATTATTTTTTTTTAACTTTTATTAAAAGTTAGACTTTTATCTGTACGTAGCAGTAGCAGTATCAAAAGTTGTATAAAATGACACAAAACAGGGTCCTTCAGTAAGCAAAAGGTCCTATATGATTTCAATACAGTGTTTACTGCTGAAGTCATTCTCATCTAATAACACTTCAGAGCACACAGGCCCTGAAAGTGGAATAATGTGTACCTCACAGGTCCATTTCTCAGGAGAAACACTTGCTAAACTGAGATGACAAATTCAATATAAGGTAAAAGCTGAGTCACTAAAAAAGTTGAGAGTTTGAAGAACAGACAGTACATGCTCTGATAATGTAGCAGAAGGGAAAATGTACAGCGTACCGAGAATAAAATTTGATGCAGGATGAAGCAGATACAGCAATGTAAGCTGACACAATGTCTTACAGTTGTCACAGAAAATCCACCGGTATGAGGCAGGGAGTCAGTTGTGTGAGCGTGAGTGGGTTAGAAATGACTCAATCAAAAAGCAAGTATAACAGAAAACAATGAACTCATTCTCCAAGTGCTAGGAACTTTTTGTTTGATCTTTAGCTTAATACTTGTTTGGTGTCGGTGGGCAGGATAAAAGCTCTATTTATTGTTCACAGGGATACAACTGCTCATCTTGTAAAGCTGAGAGTGTGTAAAGTGTGGAGACTCCGTGTCCACACTGTAAATGAATTCTGCTTGCAGCCAAAAGATCTGATAAGTGAAAACAATCAGATTATACAAATAATATGCTGTCTGTCAGGAAAGTACAACATGTGTCTTATGTTTTTGATTAGTGTTGACACAAACATCTCAAACAATCCCACAGGAAAACAATATTATGATGTCATTTTATGACATGGTTTATTTTGGCTCCTGTCCCGAGTATTCGCTCAAATTGAGTTCCCAGCCAACACATCCAGATAACAAAACCTGTATAATTCCCTATAATCTCTCATTTCCAGACTATAACAGTCTGAAAAAGTGTTCAGAGACCTAAAAATACACTTTTTAAAGCTGATATATGAAATTACTGACCCTCTATGTGTATATACTGCAGTTTCTATTCAAATAATTTCACCCAAATACGATAAGGTGCCTGTTTTTCTTATCAAATTAATTTTACAACTTTAAAGACATTAATGGTGTTGGTCAAAGTTTGGAAAGTCCTATAGAGTTCTATAAGAGTTATATAATAAACAGGCAAAATATGTGTCATCTTAAAGTATGAAATCATCAAGTATTTTCATTCAAAACCATCTCAAAACCAAATTGACCAATCAGAGACCTTGCAGCATTATTTAGCTGGTTTTGCGGTGCTGTAAAGTTACATATTTGAAGAGGTGTGTGTCAAGCCTCGCTTTAGTGTTTGCATGAGATTATGAAAATGCGAGAGAGAACGATGCAGCCCCTACATTACTTTATAAACTGGAAGGGTATTAGGTAAATACAGTAGATAGCATTTCATTACTTGACAAGTCTTTAAAGATAAAGCAAGTAACTAAGGGAAAAAGGAGGGAAAAAGAAGGGCAATAGGAGGGGAAAAGACTAACTAAACACTTTAGACAACACACCCATAAAATAAAGTTATATCAGAAGCTTTTTGTTCCTGTACTGACTGGTTGTCTAAAGGTAAATTTTTAATTAAGGCAGTTCATCAATAATTACTCAAGTATTCAACCCCTCAATGCTACAACTCACAATAAAAAAACAAAAAACTAATGACCTTACTATAACTTCCAGACGCCATTGTCCATACAATAGTAGCGAAGGGAAGCTGCACTCCATTCACTTCCTGTCAGAGCACTGACTGGTGCAGATGAATGAGTATATCGGGATAAATAGATGAAGAGAGAGTCATCTGTAAACTGCTTCCTCTGGAGAAATTGCATATGGGATGATGGTGGATGTTAAAGACAGAACAGAAACTAGAGTACGACATCAAATCTTGACATCAAGATTTCAGCATCCAAAGTTCTTCGAATGTAAAGGGTACAAGTTCTGTCCTTGTACGATCCTAGAGTTAGGGTAATAAAACGGACGCTCTGTAAAGGGCACAGAAAGAAGAGATTTCTTCAGTGCTCTTTCCTGCTCAGGAAGGAACACGTAAGGGTGGATTAAGTGGATTTGACCTCCTTTAGAGATTCTCAGACAGAGGAGGTTGCAGGGAAAAGCTATGGTGATTGCTAAAAAGCCATGGGTTGTCATGCATCACTCCTATCAGTCAGACACATTTAGAAACATCAACATTCTGGGAGACGTAGTTTTCTTTTTTGCACATACATGTTACATTGGAGCCGCATTACGTTCAAACAAAATAGCAGACACATGTTATTTGGAATTTCGGATTTCCCGAAAATAAATCCAAATTGGGCATTAAGACCTGCAGTCTGAAAGTAGTACATGATTACTTTAACTAAAAAAATAACAGTCACCACTCATTTTTGAATGAGAAAATAATAACAATATCGGCCAAAATAACATTGTACAACATTCTGCAAAGAAGATAACGAAGATCAAATAACTTTATTTGATCATTTTAATTTGATCGTTTATATCATTTGATAATAAAAGTGTATGACCAGAAAGAGGTAGTGAAACAGAGGCACAGTCTGTACTGGTGAGCAGCTGGTTTTGCTGGAATGTGGCAGAATCAATACATGACTGATAAAGACAGGGGTTTGGCAGGACTCTCAAAAACATACGCGAGAGAGAAGAGTGTAACCCTTTCTGAAGCTCTCTCTTCGCAAGGATTTACACTGACAGTCAGACTATGTGGCCTCTCGAACTCAAACCGCTTCATTTGGGAACTCATTTGCATAAAAATTCTATGAGGCTTAATTTTCTCCACCATTCATTCTGCATGCTTAATTAGTCGTTGAGCTCTGGTGGTCGCTTCCTTCAGGAGTGTGATGCGTGAGCAGAGAGAGTGTGCTTAACTTGTTTTCTGCTTCTTCTTCTTCTTCTTCTTTCGGCTGTTCCCAGTTTAGGGGTCGCCACAGCAAATCATCTGTTTCCACCTAACTCTGGCCTCAGTATCCTCTACTCTTGCACCAATTACCTTCATGTCCTCCTTCAGCACACCCATATAACTTGTCTTTGGCCTTCCTCTTGCCATCTTACCTGGCAGCTCCATCTCCAGCATCCTTCTACCAATATAACTACTATCCCTTCTCTGCACATGTCCAAACCATCTCAATCTGGCTTCTCTGACTTTGTCTCCAAAACAACCAACCTGAGCTGTTCCTCTGATGTGCTCGTTCCTAATCTTGTCCATCCTTGTCACTCCTAAACTGAACCTCAACATCCTCATCTCTGCTACTTCCATCTCTGCCTCGTGTCTCTTCCTCACTGCTACAGTCTCTAACCCATACATCATAGCTGGTCTCACTACTGTTCTGTACACCTTTCCTTTGATTCTTGCTGACACTCTTCTGTCACACAACACCCCTGACACTTTTCTCCACCCACTCCAACCTGCCTGCACTCGCCTCTTCACCTCTTTTCCACACTCCCCGTCGCACTGGACTGTTGACCCCAAATACCTAAACTCCTCCACCTTCTTGACCTCAGCCCCCCTGTAACCTCACTGTTCTACTTCCCTCCCTCTCGTTCAACCACATGTATTCTGTCTTACTACGACTGACTTTCATTCCTCTTCTTTCTAGAGCAGACCACCAACTTTCCAGGTGTCCCTCCACCTGCTCTCTACTCTCACTACAGATTACAATGTCATCTGCAAACATCATTGTCCATGGAGATTCCTGTCTGACCTCATCTCTCAACCTGTCCATCACCATAGCTAACAAGAAGGGACTCAAAGCCGATCCTTGATGTATCCCCACCTCCACCTTGAACTCCTCCGTCTGACCTACAGCACATCTCACTGTTGTCATACTCCTCTCATACATATCCTGAACTACTCTGACGTACTTCTCTGCCACTCCTGACATCCTCATACAGGACCATAGCTCCTCTCTCGGCACCCTGTCATATGCTTTCTCTAAGTCCACAAAGACGCAGTGCAGCTCCTTCTGACCATCTCTGTACTTTTCCATTCGCATTCTCAGAGCAAAAATTGCATCAGTAGTGCTCTTCCTGGGCATGAAGCCATATTCACTTCCCTTCTTAGCCTAGCTTTCACTACTCTTTCCCAAAGTTTCATTGTGTGGCTCATCAACTTTATACCTCTGTAGTTGTTACAACTCTGCACATCACCCTTGTTCTTAAAGATTGGCACTAGGACACTTCTCCTCCATTCCTCAGGCATCTTCTCACTCTCTAGAATCCTGTTGAATAACATAGATAGGAACTCCACTGCTGTCTCTCCTAGACACTTCCACACCTCCACAGGGATGTCATCTGGACCAACAGCCTTTCCACTCTTCATTCTTCTCAGAGCCTTCCTCACCTCATCCTTTCTAATCTTTTCAACTTCCTGCTCTACAATGTTCACCTCTTCCCCCTTCTTTCCCTCTCATTCTCCTCATTCATCAACTCCTCAAAATACTCCTTCCATCTTCTCTGCACACTCTCCTCACTCGTTAGAACCCTTCCATCTCTATCTTTAATCACCCTTATCTGTTGCACTTCCTTCCCATCTCTGTCTCTCTGTCTCACTATTCTGTACAATTCCTTCTCACCTTCCCTAGTGTCTAACCTGGCATACAACTCCTCATATGCCTTTTTTTGGCCTTTGCCACCTCCCTCTTCACTCTGCGCTGTGATTCCTTGTAGTCCTGTCTACTTTCTTCAGTCCTTTCGATGTCCCACTTCTTTTTAGCTAGCCTCTTCCTCTGGATGATGTCCTGTACTTCCTCATTCCACCACCATGTTTCCTTATCTTCTTTCCTTCTTCCTGCTGACACACCTAGCACCTTCATACCTGTCTCCCTGATCACTTCTGCTGTAGTTTCCCAGTCCTCTGGAAGCTCTTCCTGACCACCCAAAGCCTGTCTCAGCTTCTGTCTGAATTCCTCACAACCGTCTTCCTTTTTCAACTTCCACCACTTGGTCTTCTTTTCCATCTTTCCTCCCCTTTTCTTCCTGACCACCAGAAACATCCTACACATCACCATCCGATGCTGTCTGGCTACACTCTCTCCTACCACTACTTTGCAGTCAGTGATCTCTCTCAGGTTGGCTCGTCTACTTAGGATGTAGTCTGCGTACTCCTACCACCACTCTTGTAGGTAACTCTATGTTCCTCCCTCTTCTGGAAATAAGTGTTAACTACAGCCATTTCCATCCTCTTGGCAAAGTCCACCACCATCTGTCCTTCTGGGTTCCTTTCTTTAACACCAAACCTGCCCATCACTTCCTCATCACCTCTGTTGCCCTTGCCCACATGACCGTTGAAGTCTGCTCCCACCACTACTCTCTCCTCTCTGGGAATACTCTCCATCACCTCATCTAACTCACTCCAGAATCTCTCCTTTTCTTCCAGCTTACAACCTACTTGTGGAGCATAACCACTCACTACATTCAACATCACCCCTTCAACCCCTGTCAGACACTCTTTTCACCTCTAAAACATTCCTCACAAACTCCTCCTTCAGGATCACTCCTATCCCATTTCTCTTCCTATCCTCACCATAGTAAAACAGTTTGTATCCCCCTCCAATACTACGCGCTTTGCTACCCTTCCACCTGGTCTCCTGCACACACAGAATATCTACCTTCCTTCTCTCCATCATGTCCACCAGCTCTCTACCTTTCCCGGTCATTGTACCAATGTTGAGAGTCCCTATTCTCAGACCTATACTCTTGCCTTTCCTCTTCTCTCTCTGCCTACGAATCCTTCTCCCTCCTCTCCTTCTTTGACCAACAGTAGTCCAATTTCCACCGGCACCCTGTAGGTCAACAGCACCGATGGCGGTCGTTGTTAACCCGGGCCTCGACCGATCCGGTATGGAAATCGAATTGATGACTTGCATATTTGGTTTTGGCATGTTTTATGCCGGATGCCCTTCCTGACGCAACCCTCTCTATTTATCCGGGCTTGGGACCGGCACAGAAGTCACTGGCTTGAAACCCCTGTGGCTAGATTGCTTAACTTGTTTTCTGCATTGGGTTCAATTCAAGCCAAAATTCATACAAGAAGGCATATACCAATGATTTTGTCAGTCAGTGTGTCATTTGATTTTTTCATAGTTATGAGAAAGTAGAAATAGTAGAATCAAAAGAGAGTGAAACTTTCAATTGCAAATAAAAATCCAAGTACTCATGTGTGAGTGAAGCTGTTATGAATCCCTGTGACCTCAAACCCTTTCACAGATGTGTGTGATGATTCCATGACACACACACACACACACACACACACGCACACACACACACACGCGCGCGCACGAATGGGTAGTCACACACTCTGACTGCATTTCTCATATCACATCTCACTATTAACTTTTCAACCAAAATTTAGTGTTGAGTCATCAGTAGTGCAGCATGCATCTCCTTATTAAATATGACAGACTACAACCTTTTCAGCACAAACGCTGACAGCTTAAGCGCACAAATCCTGTTTGAGGAGAGAAGAGGATCTCTAGTCCTACCTGCTTTTCCCCTGAAAACTTCCATAA
The DNA here is from genome assembly GCA_900490495.1 of Danionella dracula. Lineage (NCBI taxonomy): Eukaryota > Metazoa > Chordata > Actinopteri > Cypriniformes > Danionidae > Danionella > Danionella dracula. The sequence goes on from UELW01000578.1 coordinate 3,398,222, forward strand.
CAACACTCGTGCAGTGAAGGAGAAAGAAATTGTCTGGTGCCACAGACCTCTAGAGTTAATACAATGTTAGGTGGGAGTAAGTCAGAGAAAGAGAAAGAGAGAGAGAGAGAGAGAGAGAGAGAGAGAGAGAGAGAGAGAGGGAGGGTAAGAGAGTGTGTGACGGAATGAGAGGGACAGGGGCAGGATACTGTGTTTTAGGTCGTCCCCCTCTACACACTATTGTCAACAAAGCTCTTCTTTTTCCTTCCCATTCTAATGAGCACCTTCCTCGGGGTGGACACTACTGGAGGTGGCAGACACACAGCCAATGAGATGACTGGAAACACTTACAGACTTCCCAGCGGCCGTAAAGTCCAAGAGGATATAACCTCACTGAAGATTAACTGAGCACTGAAGCGAAACGAGTCACATCACTAGAAAAGAAATACATCTGAGTACTACTTGCTATGGGTATATTGATATGAAATGCAACTTGACATACATTAAAATCCATCACACCACTTAGCTAAAAAGCTTTATGACTGCCCACGAGACTCGTTGTTCGTTATTTCTTGATAACTTTTGTTAACTTTAACAGCAAAATGCATGAAAGCAAAAGTCAGATCAACAACATTCAGCTGTTTCTGATCAACAAACGTTTTATTAAAATAAAATATAAAACATACCTGTCTCCACAGATAATCAACAAAAGTAACAAAACAGGGGACCACTGGGCAACTTTGTTTCCTTCTGGACAAGAGTCTTAAACTTAAACCCAATCATGGCTTGCAGATTTGCAACTGATATCAGTTCTCAAATTCTGGTAGCTCTAGAGCAAGGGTCTCGAAATCAATTCCTGGAGGGCCGCAACTACTGCATTTCAAGAGACACACCAGTAGCTTAAAAAAACCCAGAGGAGCTTAATCAATGGAATCAGGTGTCTTCAGTTCAGGTTGGAGTACGGTGCAGGGCTGCGGCCCTCCAGGAATTGAGTTTGACTCCTGCTCGCAAAAAAAGGCCTCTGTTCTAGAGCTATCAAAATTTCAGAACTGAGATCATTTGCAATTTTGCAATCAGTGATTGGATTTGATCATTTGCTTAAACCTTTTCATACTAGTTAGATGGGGTAGCACCATTTGAGAAGTACACAGCTGCAGAGCACCAGTTGCAGAACACCAGCCATGGAGCAGTTTGCAGCAACTATGGCTTGGAAAAATGAACAAAAAAATAATTTTCACCATAAAATCAAATTAAGATTTAAAAAGATTTGTCCCCCTTATTGACAATCAATGTGCAGATGAGGAACAAAAAGTTTTGAAAAAAATATGTTTTGATTTAACGTTCTGGTGTGCTGTGATTTCTGTGTTTTTAGCATATTAATGACTCAAGTTTTCAGATCATCAAACAAATTTTAATATCACACAGAAACAAACCAAGGAAAGACAAAATCTGGGTCATAAAAGAACTAAAATAAAAAAGTGCAAATCTCTTTTTTTCTTTTTTAAATTAAATGTTTCTCGTTTTCAATACTTGCTTGCTTGATTTATTTTTATATAGGACGAAAATTCCTTAATGACTTAAATGGTCCTGTAAGAAGACTCTACAAGATAATTACAATACCACTAATCGCATTTGCAATTAAATCACAATATGAAAAAAAACTATTTTCATTTTCATCACCTGATTAAACAAGGTCAGGAAACACAGCCGAAAAAGTGTTTCTTTGTATTTAACTAAAGTCTGTTAAAAATGGTTCAAACCACCTTTTTGTTAATTTTATATTCTTTCAAATTTAACTTATAAGTATTGATAATAACGGCTGATTTATTTGGGTACAAGGTTGGAAGTTCAATCGATCAATAAAAAACTACTATGATTGTGTTAATGAATTCTAAACTTATTCATATTGAGCAGAGGATTTCACTGTATTTAGAGATAATTTAGGTATTGTTCAATTAAGACTCAATGATTAATTGCATGGTTATGTTGAAAAAATACAGAACTGAAAAACATTTGAAAAATGTATCATATTGTAAATTGATATTGCAATTGAAATATTTCATTTAACCCTATTAAGTATAGACAAATATATAACACATATAAAACAATAAATAAAATAAAAAACAAAAATGGGGGAAATAATATATATATATATATATATATATATATATATATATATATATATATATATATATATATATATATATATATATTGTTCATTGAAGCATTTGTCACGTGTGTTTGTAAATAAAACGCACTAATAAGTAAATAAGTGCATTTATACATTTATTGATACATTATATTTGTTTTGTATTAGTTGATTATTTAAATATTTACACTCAAATTAATTATATATATGCAGTTTTTATAGTTATTTTTAATCCTCTATAAATTTGGGAGCTCACAATATGGCTTATAGCAAAAAAATGTAAATCAGTCCAAAAAAGGGGTCCTATTGTTCATATATTCAGCACAAAAAAAAAACATATATTAGTTATATTTTCCTAAATGAATTAAATAACTATTATATATTATGACAATTTTAATAAATAAGGATAATATATAATTTAGTTTGTAGAAAATATGGCAGAATCCTTTTCTATATAGCTGACAATGGCTGAGCTGTGAGAGTGCTGCACAGTTTTTTGAATTAAAAGTAAACAATCTCAGACTGAGGCTAACTGGTGACATCACTGTCAGTCAAAAAGACTCAGTTCAAACACGTCAGTCATTTTACAGTGCGGTTTCAGAGTGAGTGGAGCTAACAGTGTTTAGTAAGCAGCTTTTCTGAGTTTTAGAGTGATTTATTGATAGAATGAGTACTCACGAGCAACACTTTGTGAGGGGCTATAGGCCCGGATGTGCACCGGCCAATTTTGCAGCCCCACACCGTCAAACTGGGCCACATGGAGGTAAGAACAAGCAAAATAAAGTACAGAAAGTAATGTCTTTTTTCCTATCTATTCATTACATTTACTCATTCACAATAATAAATATAGTTTCATAGATAAACAGGACATTAATTATATGTGTTTTTATATATTTTTTGTAATTTATGGTGCTTGAAATTCCTCTGTAGTTAAAAAACTCCTTACTTTTTTTTAAAGGACCTGCCATACCTGATTCTTTCTTTATGGCACCTCATTACACGTTTGTCCCACTACCACCACATCAACAACAGCCCCATCATCCAATCAATGTGGTTTTCACACATCCTCACCCAATGGCTTTAATCCCTCCTCAAGGTAAGTTTTTTATCATGCAAATATTATAGAAATTCAGTTAAAAGATCAGTTTCAGATCAAAGGTGCCAATAACCATTTGTTTGTATCTAGATTTCATCTGTGATCCGCATTTTGCACAAACACCTGGGCTGATGAGGATTCCGGTTGGTGTAATCCCCCCTGGAAGTAAGTTGTTTATCACCTAAATATTGTAGAGATTCAGTCTAAAATGGTAATAAGCACATGTGTTTTTTGTCTAGATTTGGTTCACGCTCCGTTTATCCTGTTGCCTCAACATTGCCATCAAAAAGAGTCTCAGTCGGGTGTTTTCCAACCTAAAAGTAAGTTTTTTTATTAAAAAATCTTATTGAATATCAGTCAAAAGTAAAAACAGGTAAATAAGTAATTTGTTTACTTTATATATGCTACAAATCAGGCATTGTATAACACACACTTTTAAACTCTTTCTTCCTAACGTTTTCTCACAATATTCAATATTGAAAAATGTCATTCAAAAGATAAAATACTAATTTGTAATTTGTTTGTTCTGTTTAGACTTGATCAACAACCGTGGACTGTGCAAGAGTCCTGATCAAGTCCCACTTGACTGTAAGTTATTTATCCATCACACAAACATTGAAGAAGTTTGAAATAAAAGATGAAAGATGAAACAACAATTTATTTGTTGTGTTTAGATGCGATCGATCTGTTGATAAACGATTCTCCTGCAAATGAAATGACTAAGACTTGGATGAATATAATACCACCTGAGGGTAAGCTATTGTTTGTCACACAAATAGTAAAGACTATTTATTTAAATATAAAAAAAAAACTTATATTTGTTTATTGTATATAGACTTGATGTACGATCTGCTGATCAGCAGTCCTCAATCTAAACCGAGTGAGTCGGAGACGGAGTTAGTCCCATCTGAAAGTATGTTATTTATTTGTTTGTAAAATAATCATCTATAATATTGGTAGGAAGATGAAATAACCATTTTGTTCTGTTTGTGTGTTGTGTTTAGACTTGATCTACGATCCTGAGCCTGAAAATGAACACCCTGAGCTTCATATGGCCATAAAGACACTTGAAAGTAAGTCATTAACTTGTCTTAAAAAATGTAGTAAAAAATGTAGTATTTCAGTCCAAAGATGAAGTAAACATGTATTTATTGTGTTTAGATTTGATGAAGGATCCTTTGGTCGAAGAGTGTCCTCAATTTGAACCGAGCATGATCAACGATCCTTTAACTAGTGGGCTACTGAGCGATGAGCTGACTGAAGAAATCCAACCTAAAAGTAAGTCATTAGTTTGTCTCACAAATATGATAGAATTTACATCAAACAATCAAATAACAGTTTGTTTATTCTGTCTAGATCTGTTCACGGATTCTCTTGATCTGGTGGAAATGAATCTAATGACATTCGACGATGTGTACAACCCTCCGCTATCCTTCCTGCCTCCCAGACAAAGTCATGAAGAGATGGATCTAAACTTCAAGTGGGATCAGCAGAACAGCAGTGCTTTCAGTGATACCGATGATCCAGAGAACGAGTCTCTATGTCGAACGCTAGATCATATGCTGGAAGTGCTTGAAGATCTGGATTTCCAAAAACATTCTCTGCAGCCTCAGGAGGACTTTGAGATGATGGCCACTTCTCAGCATCTTCTTGAGGTGCAGATGGACACTCAAGTCAAGAAATCAAGGTCAAGGAAGAGAAAGCAATCCTTCACACCAAAGGAAGACTCCCCTGAACTCAATGAACCACCTCGGGCCATTGCTCGAATGGATTGAGGAGAATATTCCAGCCTTGGCCTACTACATATGATAAAGATTGGTCTGCGGAACTCAAAATGCATCTATATGTAATGTTTGTAATGAAGTGTTCACCAAAACATTGTGTTGTCATTGTGTTGTTACTTTGGATAATAATCGCATCAGGCATGTGCAGTTTAAATTAAAGTATAATAGCAAATATGGTCTGAAAAGCAATATGTGGGTGGAGTGGGGATGACAAAACCAGAGCCTAAGACCACACACTCATCACTAGTCTTTGGCTATAAGTTAAGACTGTAAGACTGCAAACATTAATTTTTATAACTCGAACAGAAACCCTCACACTTCTCCCTAATGGTAAGGTTAAGGATGTAAGGTTAAGGATTTAAAGCTGGGTACTTTATTATGGGAATTCTTTGGAATTGACTCCCTTTTGGGAGCAGTGGCCAAACAATGAATTGCCGTTTCAATCACTTTCAAGTTGTTTTCAAGAGAGAGGGTAGTGTTCATGTGGCCAAGCAGTACACAATGTGAAAGGAAGATAGACTTGACCCTAAGCCCAAATATATACTGTAGAAGAACCTTAGTTTTAATTAAACACAATCCTCCATACAGGATTAAACAGAGGTAAGCGAAACATGCAACTACAGCAAATGCTGAAAAGGTTCAAGACCAGTAAAAGAAAAAACCCTCACAAATAGTTTCACTAATTTCTTCTATGAAGACCTCCTTTAGAGATTCTCAGACAGAGGAGGTTGCAGGGAAAAGCTATGGTGATTGCTAAAAAGCCATGGGTTGTCATGCATCACTCCTATCAGTCAGAATAATTTAGAAACATCAACATTCTGGGAGACGTAGTTTCCTTTTTTGCACATACATGTCACATTAGAGCCCCATTACATTCAAACAAAAGACGGATAGCAGACACATGTTATTTGGAATGTACCAAAATTTCAGATTTCCCGAAAATAAATCCAAATTGGGCATTAAGACCTGCAGTCTGAAAGTAGTACATGATTACTTTAACTAAAAAAATAACAGTCACCACTCATTTTTGAATGAGAAAATAATAACAATATCGGCCAAAATAACATTGTACAACATTCTGCAAAGAAGATAACGAAGATCAAATAACTTTATTTGATCGTTTATATCATTTGATAATAAAAGTGTATGACCAGAAAGAGGTAGTGAAACAGAGGCACAGTCTGTACTGGTGAGCAGCTGGTTTTGCTGGAATGTGGCAGAATCAATACATGACTGATAAAGACAGGGGTTTGGCAGGACTCTCAAAAACATACGCGAGAGAGAAGAGTGTAACCCTTTCTGAAGCTCTCTCTTCGCAAGGATTTACACTGACAGTCAGACTATGTGGCCTCTCGAACTCAAACCGCTTCATTTGGGAACTCATTTACATAAAAATTCTATGAGGCTTAATTTTCTCCACCATTCATTCTGCATGCTTAATTAGTCGTTGAGCTCTGGTGGTCGCTTCCTTCAGGAGTGTGATGCGTGAGCAGAGAGAGTGTGCTTAACTTGTTTTCTGCTTCTTCTTCTTCTTCTTCTTCTTCTTTCGGCTGTTCCCAGTTTAGGGGTCGCCACAGCAAATCATCTGTTTCCACCTAACTCTGGCCTCAGTATCCTCTACTCTTGCACCAATTACCTTCATGTCCTCCTTCAGCACACCCATATAACTTGTCTTTGGCCTTCCTCTTGCCATCTTACCTGGCAGCTCCATCTCCAGCATCCTTCTACCAATATAACTACTATCCCTTCTCTGCACATGTCCAAACCATCTCAATCTGGCTTCTCTGACTTTGTCTCCAAAACAACCAACCTGAGCTGTTCCTCTGATGTGCTCGTTCCTAATCTTGTCCATCCTTGTCACTCCTAAACTGAACCTCAACATCCTCATCTCTGCTACTTCCATCTCTGCCTCGTGTCTCTTCCTCACTGCTACAGTCTCTAACCCATACATCATAGCTGGTCTCACTACTGTTCTGTACACCTTTCCTTTGATTCTTGCTGACACTCTTCTGTCACACAACACCCCTGACACTTTTCTCCACCCACTCCAACCTGCCTGCACTCGCCTCTTCACCTCTTTTCCACACTCCCCGTCGCACTGGACTGTTGACCCCAAATACCTAAACTCCTCCACCTTCTTGACCTCAGCCCCCCTGTAACCTCACTGTTCTACTTCCCTCCCTCTCGTTCAACCACATGTATTCTGTCTTACTACGACTGACTTTCATTCCTCTTCTTTCTAGAGCAGACCACCAACTTTCCAGGTGTCCCTCCACCTGCTCTCTACTCTCACTACAGATTACAATGTCATCTGCAAACATCATTGTCCATGGAGATTCCTGTCTGACCTCATCTCTCAACCTGTCCATCACCATAGCTAACAAGAAGGGACTCAAAGCCGATCCTTGATGTATCCCCACCTCCACCTTGAACTCCTCCGTCTGACCTACAGCACATCTCACTGTTGTCATACTCCTCTCATACATATCCTGAACTACTCTGACGTACTTCTCTGCCACTCCTGACATCCTCATACAGGACCATAGCTCCTCTCTCGGCACCCTGTCATATGCTTTCTCTAAGTCCACAAAGACGCAGTGCAGCTCCTTCTGACCATCTCTGTACTTTTCCATTCGCATTCTCAGAGCAAAAATTGCATCAGTAGTGCTCTTCCTGGGCATGAAGCCATATTCACTTCCCTTCTTAGCCTAGCTTTCACTACTCTTTCCCAAAGTTTCATTGTGTGGCTCATCAACTTTATACCTCTGTAGTTGTTACAACTCTGCACATCACCCTTGTTCTTAAAGATTGGCACTAGGACACTTCTCCTCCATTCCTCAGGCATCTTCTCACTCTCTAGAATCCTGTTGAATAACATAGATAGGAACTCCACTGCTGTTTCTCCTAGACACTTCCACACCTCCACAGGGATGTCATCTGGACCAACAGCCTTTCCACTCTTCATTCTTCTCAGAGCCTTCCTCACCTCATCCTTTCTAATCTTTTCAACTTCCTGCTCTACAATGTTCACCTCTTCCCCCTTCTTTCCCTCTCATTCTCCTCATTCATCAACTCCTCAAAATACTCCTTCCATCTTCTCTGCACACTCTCCTCACTCGTTAGAACCCTTCCATCTCTATCTTTAATCACCCTTATCTGTTGCACTTCCTTCCCATCTCTGTCTCTCTGTCTCACTATTCTGTACAATTCCTTCTCACCTTCCCTAGTGTCTAACCTGGCATACAACTCCTCATATGCCTTTTTTTGGCCTTTGCCACCTCCCTCTTCACTCTGCGCTGTGATTCCTTGTAGTCCTGTCTACTTTCTTCAGTCCTTTCGATGTCCCACTTCTTTTTAGCTAGCCTCTTCCTCTGGATGATGTCCTGTACTTCCTCATTCCACCACCATGTTTCCTTATCTTCTTTCCTTCTTCCTGCTGACACACCTAGCACCTTCATACCTGTCTCCCTGATCACTTCTGCTGTAGTTTCCCAGTCCTCTGGAAGCTCTTCCTGACCACCCAAAGCCTGTCTCAGCTTCTGTCTGAATTCCTCACAACCGTCTTCCTTTTTCAACTTCCACCACTTGGTCTTCTTTTCCATCTTTCCTCCCCTTTTCTTCCTGACCACCAGAAACATCCTACACATCACCATCCGATGCTGTCTGGCTACACTCTCTCCTACCACTACTTTGCAGTCAGTGATCTCTCTCAGGTTGGCTCGTCTACTTAGGATGTAGTCTGCGTACTCCTACCACCACTCTTGTAGGTAACTCTATGTTCCTCCCTCTTCTGGAAATAAGTGTTAACTACAGCCATTTCCATCCTCTTGGCAAAGTCCACCACCATCTGTCCTTCTGGGTTCCTTTCTTTAACACCAAACCTGCCCATCACTTCCTCATCACCTCTGTTGCCCTTGCCCACATGACCGTTGAAGTCTGCTCCCACCACTACTCTCTCCTCTCTGGGAATACTCTCCATCACCTCATCTAACTCACTCCAGAATCTCTCCTTTTCTTCCAGCTTACAACCTACTTGTGGAGCATAACCACTCACTACATTCAACATCACCCCTTCAATCTCTAACTTCAAACTGATCACCCTGTCAGACACTCTTTTCACCTCTAAAACATTCCTCACAAACTCCTCCTTCAGGATCACTCCTATCCCATTTCTCTTCCTATCCTCACCATAGTAAAACAGTTTGTATCCCCCTCCAATACTACGCGCTTTGCTACCCTTCCACCTGGTCTCCTGCACACACAGAATATCTACCTTCCTTCTCTCCATCATGTCCACCAGCTCTCTACCTTTCCCGGTCATTGTACCAATGTTGAGAGTCCCTATTCTCAGACCTATACTCTTGCCTTTCCTCTTCTCTCTCTGCCTACGAATCCTTCTCCCTCCTCTCCTTCTTTGACCAACAGTAGTCCAATTTCCACCGGCACCCTGTAGGTCAACAGCACCGATGGCGGTCGTTGTTAACCCGGGCCTCGACCGATCCGGTATGGAAATCGAATTGATGACTTGCATATTTGGTTTTGGCATGTTTTATGCCGGATGCCCTTCCTGACGCAACCCTCTCTATTTATCCGGGCTTGGGACCGGCACAGAAGTCACTGGCTTGAAACCCCTGTGGCTAGATTGCTTAACTTGTTTTCTGCATTGGGTTCAATTCAAGCCAAAATTCATACAAGAAGGCATATACCAATGATTTTGTCAGTCAGTGTGTCATTTGATTTTTTCATAGTTATGAGAAAGTAGAAATAGTAGAATCAAAAGAGAGTGAAACTTTCAATTGCAAATAAAAATCCAAGTACTCATGTGTGAGTGAAGCTGTTATGAATCCCTGTGACCTCAAACCCTTTCACAGATGTGTGTGATGATTCCATGACACACACACACACACACACACACACGCACACACACGCGCACGCGCACGAACGGGTAGTCACACACTCTGACTGCATTTCTCATATCACATCTCACTATTAACTTTTCAACCAAAATTTAGTGTTGAGTCATCAGTAGTGCAGCATGCATCTCCTTATTAAATATGACAGACTACAACCTTTTCAGCACAAACGCTGACAGCTTAAGCGCACAAATCCTGTTTGAGGAGAGAAGAGGATCTCTAGTCCTACCTGCTTTTCCCCTGAAAACTTCCATAACAACACTCGTGCAGTGAAGGAGAAAGAAATTGTCTGGTGCCACAGACCTCTAGAGTTAATACAATGTTAGGTGGGAGTAAGTCAGAGAAAGAGAAAGAGAGAGAGAGAGAGAGAGAGAGAGAGAGAGAGAGAGAGAGAGGAGAGAGAGAGAGGAGAGAGAGAGAGAGAGAGGAGGGTAAGAGAGTGTGTGACGGAATGAGAGGGACAGGGGCAGGATACTGTGTTTTAGGTCGTCCCCCTCTACACACTATTGTCAACAAAGCTCTTCTTTTTCCTTCCCATTCTAATGAGCACCTTCCTCGGGGTGGACACTACTGGAGGTGGCAGACACACAGCCAATGAGATGACTGGAAACACTTACAGACTTCCCAGCGGCCGTAAAGTCCAAGAGGATATAACCTCACTGAAGATTAACTGAGCACTGAAGCGAAACGAGTCACATCACTAGAAAAGAAATACATCTGAGTACTACTTGCTATGGGTATATTGATATGAAATGCAACTTGACATACATTAAAATCCATCACACCACTTAGCTAAAAAGCTTTATGACTGCCCACGAGACTCGTTGTTCGTTATTTCTTGATAACTTTTGTTAACTTTAACAGCAAAATGCATGAAAGCAAAAGTCAGATCAACATCATTCAGCTGTTTCTGATCAACAAACGTTTTATTAAAATAAAATATAAAACATACCTGTCTCCACAGATAATCAACAAAAGTAACAAAACAGGGGACCACTGGGCAACTTTGTTTCCTTCTGGACAAGAGTCTTAAACTTAAACCCAATCATGGCTTGCAGATTTGCAACTGATATCAGTTCTCAAATTCTGGTAGCTCTAGAGCAAGGGTCTCGAAATCAATTCCTGGAGGGCCGCAACTACTGCATTTCAAGAGACACACCAGTAGCTTAAAAAAACCCAGAGGAGCTTAATCAATGGAATCAGGTGTCTTCAGTTCAGGTTGGAGTACGGTGCATGGCTGCGGCCCTCCAGGAATTGAGTTTGACTCCTGCTCGCAAAAAAAGGCCCCTGTTCTAGAGCTATCAAAATTTCAGAACTGAGATCATTTGCAATTTTGCAATCAGTGATTGGATTTGATCATTTGCTTAAACCTTTTCATACTAGTTAGATGGGGTAGCACCATTTGAGAAGTACACAGCTGCAGAGCACCAGTTGCAGAACACCAGCCATGGAGCAGTTTGCAGCAACTATGGCTTGGAAAAATGAACAAAAAAATAATTTTCACCATAAAATCAAATTAAGATTTAAAAAGATTTGTCCCCCTTATTGACAATCAATGTGCAGATGAGGAACAAAAAGTTTTGAAAAAAATATGTTTTGATTTAACGTTCTGGTGTGCTGTGATTTCTGTGTTTTTAGCATATTAATGACTCAAGTTTTCAGATCATCAAACAAATTTTAATATCACACAGAAACAAACCAAGGAAAGACAAAATCTGGGTCATAAAAGAACTAAAATAAAAAAGTGCAAATCTCTTTTTTTCTTTTTTAAATTAAATGTTTCTCGTTTTCAATACTTGCTTGCTTGATTTATTTTTATATAGGACGAAAATTCCTTAATGACTTAAATGGTCCTGTAAGAAGACTCTACAAGAAAATTACAATACCACTAATCGCATTTGCAATTAAATCACAATATGAAAAAAAACTATTTTCATTTTCATCACCTGATTAAACAAGGTCAGGAAACACAGCCGAAAAAGTGTTTCTTTGTATTTAACTAAAGTCTGTTAAAAATGGTTCAAACCACCTTTTTGTTAATTTTATATTCTTTCAAATTTAACTTATAAGTATTGATAATAACGGCTGATTTATTTGGGTACAAGGTTGGAAGTTCAATCGATCAATAAAAAACTACTATGATTGTGTTAATGAATTCTAAACTTATTCATATTGAGCAGAGGATTTCACTGTATTTAGAGATAATTTAGGTATTGTTCAATTAAGACTCAATGATTAATTGCATGGTTATGTTGAAAAAATACAGAACTGAAAAACATTTGAAAAATGTATCATATTGTAAATTGATATTGCAATTGAAATATTTCATTTAACCCTATTAAGTATAGACAAATATATAACACATATAAAACAATAAATAAAATAAAAAACAAAAATGGGGGAAATAATATATATATATATATATATATATATATATATATATATATATATATATATATATATATATATATTGTTCATTGAAGCATTTGTCACGTGTGTTTGTAAATAAAACGCACTAATAAGTAAATAAGTGCATTTATACATTTATTGATACATTATATTTGTTTTGTATTAGTTGATTATTTAAATATTTACACTCAAATTAATTATATATATGCAGTTTTTATAGTTATTTTTAATCCTCTATAAATTTGGGAGCTCACAATATGGCTTATAGCAAAAAAATGTAAATCAGTCCAAAAAAGGGGTCCTATTGTTCATATATTCAGCACAAAAAAAAAACATATATTAGTTATATTTTCCTAAATGAATTAAATAACTATTATATATTATGACAATTTTAATAAATAAGGATAATATATAATTTAGTTTGTAGAAAATATGGCAGAATCCTTTTCTATATAGCTGACAATGGCTGAGCTGTGAGAGTGCTGCACAGTTTTTTGAATTAAAAGTAAACAATCTCAGACTGAGGCTAACTGGTGACATCACTGTCAGTCAAAAAGACTCAGTTCAAACACGTCAGTCATTTTACAGTGCGGTTTCAGAGTGAGTGGAGCTAACAGTGTTTAGTAAGCAGCTTTTCTGAGTTTTAGAGTGATTTATTGATAGAATGAGTACTCACGAGCAACACTTTGTGAGGGGCTATAGGCCCGGATGTGCACCGGCCAATTTTGCAGCCCCACACCGTCAAACTGGGCCACATGGAGGTAAGAACAAGCAAAATAAAGTACAGAAAGTAATGTCTTTTTTCCTATCTATTCATTACATTTACTCATTCACAATAATAAATATAGTTTCATAGATAAACAGGACATTAATTATATGTGTTTTTATATATTTTTTTGTAATTTATGGTGCTTGAAATTCCTCTGTAGTTAAAAAACTCCTTACTTTTTTTTAAAGGACCTGCCATACCTGATTCTTTCTTTATGGCACCTCATTACACGTTTGTCCCACTACCACCACATCAACAACAGCCCCATCATCCAATCAATGTGGTTTTCACACATCCTCACCCAATGGCTTTAATCCCTCCTCAAGGTAAGTTTTTTATCATGCAAATATTATAGAAATTCAGTTAAAAGATCAGTTTCAGATCAAAGGTGCCAATAACCATTTGTTTGTATCTAGATTTCATCTGTGATCCGCATTTTGCACAAACACCTGGGCTGATGAGGATTCCGGTTGGTGTAATCCCCCCTGGAAGTAAGTTGTTTATCACCTAAATATTGTAGAGATTCAGTCTAAAATGGTAATAAGCACATGTGTTTTTTGTCTAGATTTGGTTCACGCTCCGTTTATCCTGTTGCCTCAACATTGCCATCAAAAAGAGTCTCAGTCGGGTGTTTTCCAACCTAAAAGTAAGTTTTTTTATTAAAAAAATCTTATTGAATATCAGTCAAAAGTAAAAACAGGTAAATAAGTAATTTGTTTACTTTATATATGCTACAAATCAGGCATTGTATAACACACACTTTTAAACTCTTTCTTCCTAACGTTTTCTCACAATATTCAATATTGAAAAATGTCATTCAAAAGATAAAATACTAATTTGTAATTTGTTTGTTCTGTTTAGACTTGATCAACAACCGTGGACTGTGCAAGAGTCCTGATCAAGTCCCACTTGACTGTAAGTTATTTATCCATCACACAAACATTGAAGAAGTTTGAAATAAAAGATGAAAGATGAAACAACAATTTATTTGTTGTGTTTAGATGCGATCGATCTGTTGATAAACGATTCTCCTGCAAATGAAATGACTAAGACTTGGATGAATATAATACCACCTGAGGGTAAGCTATTGTTTGTCACACAAATAGTAAAGACTATTTATTTAAATATAAAAAAAAAACTTATATTTGTTTATTGTATATAGACTTGATGTACGATCTGCTGATCAGCAGTCCTCAATCTAAACCGAGTGAGTCGGAGACGGAGTTAGTCCCATCTGAAAGTATGTTATTTATTTGTTTGTAAAATAATCATCTATAATATTGGTAGGAAGATGAAATAACCATTTTGTTCTGTTTGTGTGTTGTGTTTAGACTTGATCTACGATCCTGAGCCTGAAAATGAACACCCTGAGCTTCATATGGCCATAAAGACACTTGAAAGTAAGTCATTAACTTGTCTTAAAAAATGTAGTAAAAAATGTAGTATTTCAGTCCAAAGATGAAGTAAACATGTATTTATTGTGTTTAGATTTGATGAAGGATCCTTTGGTCGAAGAGTGTCCTCAATTTGAACCGAGCATGATCAACGATCCTTTAACTAGTGGGCTACTGAGCGATGAGCTGACTGAAGAAATCCAACCTAAAAGTAAGTCATTAGTTTGTCTCACAAATATGATAGAATTTACATCAAACAATCAAATAACAGTTTGTTTATTCTGTCTAGATCTGTTCACGGATTCTCTTGATCTGGTGGAAATGAATCTAATGACATTCGACGATGTGTACAACCCTCCGCTATCCTTCCTGCCTCCCAGACAAAGTCATGAAGAGATGGATCTAAACTTCAAGTGGGATCAGCAGAACAGCAGTGCTTTCAGTGATACCGATGATCCAGAGAACGAGTCTCTATGTCGAACGCTAGATCATATGCTGGAAGTGCTTGAAGATCTGGATTTCCAAAAACATTCTCTGCAGCCTCAGGAGGACTTTGAGATGATGGCCACTTCTCAGCATCTTCTTGAGGTGCAGATGGACACTCAAGTCAAGAAATCAAGGTCAAGGAAGAGAAAGCAATCCTTCACACCAAAGGAAGACTCCCCTGAACTCAATGAACCACCTCGGGCCATTGCTCGAATGGATTGAGGAGAATATTCCAGCCTTGGCCTACTACATATGATAAAGATTGGTCTGCGGAACTCAAAATGCATCTATATGTAATGTTTGTAATGAAGTGTTCACCAAAACATTGTGTTGTCATTGTGTTGTTACTTTGGATAATAATCGCATCAGGCATGTGCAGTTTAAATTAAAGTATAATAGCAAATATGGTCTGAAAAGCAATATGTGGGTGGAGTGGGGATGACAAAACCAGAGCCTAAGACCACACACTCATCACTAGTCTTTGGCTATAAGTTAAGACTGTAAGACTGCAAACATTAATTTTTATAACTCGAACAGAAACCCTCACACTTCTCCCTAATGGTAAGGTTAAGGATGTAAGGTTAAGGATTTAAAGCTGGGTACTTTATTATGGGAATTCTTTGGAATTGACTCCCTTTTGGGAGCAGTGGCCAAACAATGAATTGCCGTTTCAATCACTTTCAAGTTGTTTTCAAGAGAGAGGGTAGTGTTCATGTGGCCAAGCAGTACACAATGTGAAAGGAAGATAGACTTGACCCTAAGCCCAAATATATACTGTAGAAGAACCTTAGTTTTAATTAAACACAATCCTCCATACAGGATTAAACAGAGGTAAGCGAAACATGCAACTACAGCAAATGCTGAAAAGGTTCAAGACCAGTAAAAAGAAAAAACCCTCACAAATAGTTTCACTAATTTCTTCTATGAATACCAATCCAACATCTCTGATCCCTTGTGTGCCTATTAATGAATGAGAAGATTGATCTACATGCACTTGTAAAGACGTAAGTAAACTCAGACTCTGAGAGGTTAAGATGGGGACGCAGCAATGTGGGAACACATTCACAATTACAGACATCATTGAACAGGCTTTCGATTGACTGGCAATACCACCTATCCGTTACCATGACAACAAGTGCCCGGTCTCACAGAGCAACACACAACTCTCTCTCTATCTCTCACTGTATTCATGTCAGGGTACGGCCCTTTGCTGAGAGCATGACGTTAGAGTGAAACAGAAAAGTATGAATGAAAACAATGTGCTAATAGAAAGCGAGCCCTACTGTATGCACTGTAGACATTCATCAAACATTCACCACCTATTGTTTAAGAGTTGTGGTTGAGCACAGAAAAAGACTCCACATTCAGAACTGCAGCCCTTAATCTGACAGCAAACATAAAGAATCTATAATCATTTCAATATACCTGTCACTGAATTCAAAATTAGCTACCAATTAAAACCCAAATATAAACTAACACAGGGGGTCTTTTTTTAAATATCCGGCATACGGTACCTTAAAAACAAATCCTTGCACAGTCTACACAGGACCCTGTGGTGTGCATCTGTAGCTAAACAAAAAAAAAATATCTCATCACAGATGCAAGAAGACCATTTTTTAATAGATCTCAGAAAAAAGTCTCCCAAGTGGACTTTGAAACCAGCCAATAGACATGTAGTATGCCAAAGCCGAAATATAAAAAGACTTTGATTCTGCTCCATAAAATAGCGGGAAGCCTCCTTTTCATTGTTATCTGTGCCGTCATGAATGGGTTATTTTTCTCTTTTGTGTCTGCCGAGCATTGGCATTTATCTGGAGATTGTGTCTAGAATGAAAGAGCATGATAGTGTTTGTTTAGTGTGCATCTGTCCTCTAATTCACAGAGAAGAGACAGAATATCAGCTCTACAACTGCAATCACTCCTCCTTCTATTCCTAATCCATTCCTTTCTCTAGGATTCTGTTCCTCGTCCTCTCTGAAATTAGCTGTCAGAGTTATTACTCAAGACTGCACGTTTTGTCTCAAAACGTGAAAGAGTGAACAGTGATTAATAACCAATTGTGACCCCGTCTACAGCAGCATCTTTGATTAGCCACATGAAACCAATCGTTCACACTGATATGCTCTCACACGTGCACCAGCACAACCTGAAGTAAAAAGAGAAATTCAGCATGCAAATGAGCACAATTCATGCCAACATTTTAGATTTATTCATTTAAATGAAGTATGGGTATGAGAGTGCCCTTTACCTGTTGCCCCCTTGGGTTTGTGCCTCCCTTTTGCCCGCCGTTGGGAATTGCCCATAGCGCTGTGTTTCCTGTCCCAAAACATCACCTCATCCCAAGGTTGAAGCCCCTTAGACTTACAATGACAGACGGTGTGTTGGTGCCTCTATGAGTGAGCGCGGCAACCCATGCATGTGTGAATGAGAAAGCGTGTGCCTGCCTGACGCGGAGCAGTTGGCCAGGCTGAGTCTGTTTGTTTGCGCGAATGTGAGCGTGTTCATTTGTGCTTGTGTGTGTGAGAGAGAGAGATGGAGCGCATGCACCCAATCCAGTTCATTTCATTGAGAGCCAGGGAAGGAAGGATGCAGGGAATGCTGAGGCGAGAAGAGAGAAAGCGGAAGAGTAAGGATGGAGGAGGGAGGTGGATGCTTTATCACCGCTGAGTGGTTCTGAGGAGAGGTGGAGCCGCTGCGGTTGGATGGAATAAAGAGAGAGAGGGGCGACAGGGCAGAGTCCCAGTTTGTAGATGAAGGGAATTTAACGTGCTGTGCTGTGACTAGGCTCTATTAAGCTATTTAAAAAATACAACACTCTCACCAAAAGAAACAAACAAACCATGGTATAAAGGGAAAGTGCTAATATTAAATATTATTTAATATGTTGAAGGACTGGTGTTAGTTCCCACATGGAAATTTCCAGGATGTTTACAGAATGTCTGTTCAACATTTACAGAGTCGGACAGTATTCCTGTGTTAATATTATCTTATTCATCATTAAAATATCTATTCTATCAATCAATTTCATCAAAATGCATAATTTAAGAATTGTATAAGTATGGACAATATGAGTATAATTTTTTTTTCCTCCATATAAGAAGAGTTTTTTTAGAGTTGTTTTTCTCTGCCTCCAATGTTTATGTTCAGCTACACTGGTCTCTCCAAATAGGGATAGCCAGATTTCAGTTATTAAGCTGCCCGTTTTTGAAATCAGCTTTTGGACAAAAGGTGCTAAAACGCTAAGCAGATTTAAATACAGACTAAAAAATGAAATGTGTGTTTTCTAACAGAACACTGATGTTCAAAAAGGGCTTTACAGGTCTTTTGATCAAGCACTACACACCACTTTTCCTCAGGATGCATAATAAGAAGTACTCTTAAGTTGTTATTCCTGACAATCGCTTCTGATCCCAGAAGTGAGCAGATATTCATTATTAATATGATTATTTTTGCATCAGAAATACACACATCTAACGCCTGGTAACAAGTTTTTTTAATGGATGTAACTAATTTTGACCTTCATGTGGGAAACAGTAATCGCACTGCCAGGACACACGTTAGCATTTCTAGACAAGGGATTTTGATAACGATCTTTATGATGAACTTTGTCATCTGAATGTAAACTCACCCTTGGCACAAAACAAAGTAAGGATGCTGGGCAGTCATGAAGACAATAAATATGGATTATTCATGTTTAAGGTAAACCCTCTTTGGAAGGATTTGTTTGTTCTATTGCTCTGGTTCAATAAATCAGAAAAAAATGTTGTTTTAGCTAGCCCCTTTAATCTTGGAGTGGTGAGTAGAGAACTGTTGCCCTTGTATTGAACTCTGCACAAGAACTGACCAAGAACATATTTGTGAATATAACTTGCAATAATAGACAAACAAGGACTTCAAGTGGCCCTATTTACTTCTGTTCTGGTGACTTATCCAGAAACAATGGTTTTTGACCATTTTATCTTCAATTGCATCTCTTTGCTGCATCAAATGTTGATTCAATTAAATATTTTGATTAAAATAATCGATCTACAATAACCACCAGTTGCACAATTTACAACTTGGAAAGGGTGTAAGGGAGCTACTATGAATCATATTAAATTGTTAACGGTGACTTCATAAACTCCCTTCGAAATTTTTGTTCCTACATTCGTGACAACTATGGTTGTGATTTGTATATATATATATATTTATTTATTTATTTATTTAAACTAAAGAGCCACTTACAAGCTCTGAGCTTACATTCTTGTCTGTTCCGATCTACCAAATAATTATATAATTCAATCAAATTTTCTGCTGACTGGTAGTAACACTTTAACATGTGTGAAACATCAGTTGCAAAACTTACCTCAATGGAAGTAAAACACACATTAAATGTTTGAAAAAAATTTCAAGTTTCATAAAAAATAAAGTTAACAGTTTAAAGGTTTGTTATCTGCTATTATCTGGAAAATTGATGTGGGTACAGGAAGCTTTTAAAATAGAGTGGAAGTAGCCAGGAGGAAAATCTACAAAAATAGCCAGAGAGAGAGATTTATGTATCAATTAAACTTTTATTTTTATTTTTAAATTATGTTTTAGATCATAAAGCTTTATTATTTTCCAGATAATAAAGACGTAATTCCATATCTAGCTTTTAATTCATAAATCCTCCATTTCTCAGTCTAACCAGTCTCTTTTTCTGTGTTAAAATCTTTGAAACGACATTTGAAAATCTTCTTAAGAGTGGGCATTTTTCTCAGAATATTCTGTTTATTTGCAAATTTTTTGGGAGGAATCATTAATAAATGAGGGATTGTTACTAGTCATATGAACATGGAGTGAGCATGGTTTCTCTTCTGCTTATTAAGATAATAGAATGCTTGAGCATAAATTAATCAGCGCAGATAAAATTATGTTCATTAAAAAGAGAGAGAGAGATAGAAAGATGAGGGTGGAAATGGTGAAGAGGACCAAAGATGCGGCAAACAGGAAGAGAGTGATGGAAAAGAGAGGGTTAGAGATGGGAATCACAAAAGGAGGAGAGATGGACAGGAATACTGAGAGGAGATGGAGAGAAACAGACAGACATGGTGAGGACAAACAGATGAGAAAGAAAGAGAAAAATGATCTGATATGAGACAGCAATGCTAAGGATGTTTAAGCTAGATTATGTCAGACAGCATGTATGAGAGTAATGAATACAGGAAGGACTGATGACTCTCAGCCCAGTTCTTCCTGCAATAATAGCAAAGGATCATAAACGAGTGTAAAATCCTGTTACGAGCCAAGGCTGCTTGAGAGAGGGGCTCATGCTCACTCACACGCACTGCAGTGGAGGAAGCAGGTCCCTCCCTCTACTGCAGACTGAAGGTTTAGCATTCACAGCCACAA
Organism: Danionella dracula; assembly: GCA_900490495.1. Classification (NCBI taxonomy): domain Eukaryota; kingdom Metazoa; phylum Chordata; class Actinopteri; order Cypriniformes; family Danionidae; genus Danionella; species Danionella dracula. The sequence continues at coordinate 3,418,571 of UELW01000578.1, forward strand.
TACTGTTGTCCATTATCAATTAATCACAGACATCTGTCTGGTAAACATCACAGGCCCCGCCCCTTTATACATACACAGGTCACACGCTCACACAGAGGTCATGTCCACAAATACAAACACTCACCTTCTTACACACATAAGGATGGAGAGTCTGATTCACACTCATATGTTCAGACTCAATCCCAAGAGGAGCCGAATATTTCTGTTCTATATCACATTTTAATAAATACCAAAAAACCATGCATTTGTTAAAAACAACATGCATGTATCTTTTAAATAAATGGGAGAGTGAAGCAACATTCTCTCAGTTTCTCTCTCTCTCCCTCACATGTACACCTATGTAATGTATGCAGCAGCAGTACAATGATTAATCAGAGGAGCACACAATCCAGTGACATCAGCCTGCCCCGTGCATGAGTATTAAACACTACACTAACAGGTTTCATCCAAATTTAGTGACAAATGTTTCATGGACCTCCGGATTTATTTTTTAAATTTTATTTCAAGTAATAAAACCTATATCATCTATATATCTGATATATGCACTATATATCCACTCAATGTCCTCAAAATATTATTTTCTTTATATATAGCCTTAGCTGGAAAGGTAGCCTGGCTAGAAAACATTCTATTCTAAAATATCATTTTAATGGTTCATGTGAGCATTATTAAGACATGCCGTGATGAACTCGGGTCATGAACTGAAAAAGTCTGATATTTTGACACATAAGACCTGATGCTTTAATTAGTTTACACTGAAATGTTAAGGATTTTGAACTAGAACAATGTTTTTTTATGCTTTTAATGAAGCCAGCGATGAAGAATTCAAATCTGACAGTGATTAACAAGTGAGGTTAGAATTTAAAAACATTTCAGCAGGTAACCCATCGCTGATAAACAAAGCGGAGAAACTGCAAAAATGTATTCTATTTGAGAAGCCATGAAGAGTAGAAACTGACAATACTCTGCACTCTAATAACAGACTGAATACAATAGATCTTTAGCAAGGTTTAAGACTATGGAAAATGCCAGTGTTTATTGAGTGTATTGAGTTCTCTCAGGACTTATTGTTTTTAGCATTAAAAAAATATCCTGTAAGCAATGCTGTTTTTGACTAATGCTGGATTGGTGGATAAAGTATAAATATAATAGTATAAATATAATAGTAATAAACTAGTATGATAAAGTATTAGTAATATGTGTATGGTTTTAAAACTCCCTTTGCCATCAATGAAGTCATGCTAATTGGTTAATGACACCCGTTTGTGAACCAGTTTGAGTCTGTCTCTGATGGTACACCCTTAGAGACAAAGAGCAGATTGGGGAACCTTGTTGTGATAACAAACCATGGTCAAGTCTTCATTTTACCAGTTAGAAAATGTAGCTAGACTGCATCATATACTCACTTAAGCTGAAAATTAGTCAATGCATTTGACGAATCTTGCCTGGCTTAATGCAATGCTCTCCTTACTCTACTCAGTCTGGACAGGTTGCAGTATGTTCAGAATTCAGCTACTGGTGTCTTGACCAGGAGCAGAGTAAGTGAACACATCACACCTGTTCTTAAATTGCAGCACTGGCTCTCTGTGTGTATTTTACAATCTTAACACTCAAATATGAAGTACTCTATGTTCTGGACCTTATCATCTACTTGTCATCTCTTTTTTCACTTACACCCCACGTCATATGCACCGCTCCTCACAGTCTAAGCTTCTGTCCGCACTAAAACTAAGGGAAACAGGGCTTTTTTTTCTGTTTATACACCTACACTGTGGAACTTTCTCCTGAGTGATCTCAGAGTTTGAAATCTCATCTTAAAACTTAAAAAAAAGGTTTATGATTGTTGTCATTTTCTACTTTTAGTAGCTTAAACTTTAGTCCTTGAATTTTCATTTACTTGTCTAACTAAATGTATATTGTTTCATATTTTATTCATTTAATCTCTGTTGTTCATACACTTTTATTTTATTGTTTTCATTTTGGTAGCTAGCTTGAAAAGTGTTTTATAAAATAAAGTTTGATAATATTATTATATTACGTTATCATTCATTCATTCATGCATCTTCATGTCGGCTTTGTTTCCTTTTGGGGTCGCCACAGCGGAATGAACCGCCAACACTCTGGCATATGTTTTACGCTGCGGATGCCCTTCCAGCCACAACCCATCGCTGGGAAAGTTACGTTATCAATGCAGTATTAAATCTTGTCATCAAATATTACAGAAAACATATAACATTGGTCTACCTCTGTGGGTCTACAGTAGCTCTTTCAGTTAACCAAATTAAATGTGTGCACTTGCATGATTCTTGCACACTCTCATTCCTTCTCGCATTTACCAGAGAATGTCTGACTACTCCTTCTCCGCTGAGCTCTCATGTGATGTAACGAAAAGTCTCAACACTCTACATCCTCTACACAACAACATTTTTTATATATTTTTAAAACTGTTCATGACCTCATTAACTGTTCTTAGAACTCTAGTTGTTATAAATCCCCTTAGAAACCAATTTCACAGAAAGCTTCTTACTGTGAGAACCATACACATTCATGTTCTTGTAATAAATAAGTATTCAAGAATTCAAGTATTGCACAACTTAGTAATTTTACAATGTCTCTTAAAAGATTAACAAAAACTTGACACCATGATCCCCTCAAACTTACGATCGTACAGAGACACACTTTCACGTCAAAAACTGTGTCAACATTTGCAGCTCTGTCTGTAAGAATCAAATGATTTTCCTCTAAAAACAGGACAGGGAGAGGAAGGAAGGGGCAGAGGAAGGGCCCAGGCAAAGACACCCACAGTTGTTGAGAACTTGGCCCAAAGCAGCATGAGGTCAAAAACACTGATAAAAACATTAGCAGAATGAACCCACAATCCACCAACACACTCAAAAAACGTGCATTAATAGTACACATTCAATTACAGATATTCAAATCAGCTTTATTGGCAAGTGCATGTATATCCCTGAGGATTTTTTGGTACAGAGGAGTACTTGAGTACAAGCAACACAAGTAAAGTGCTACACAAATTTTACATTAACAATAAATTCTACAAAGTAAAATGTCTGTGCATATAGTAAAAGTGTTGGCTAGTGTGCTTAATAATAGAGTAAACTAAAATAGTGGAGAACAAACTAGCGTAAAAATAGAAAGTTGCAGTGTTCAAATGAAGCTAGCAGAGTGAGATAGAGTGGAGCTAAGACTTAAATAGTCGGGATTGCATGAAGGAAAAACCTTCGTCTGTGCCGTACTCTCCTGGTGTCTACAGCTCTGAAGTGTCAGCCAGAAGGCAAGAAAACTAAAATATATATGTATGATTAAATCTTACTGTACGGGTGCATAAGAATTATTTTTTTGTGCTTGGTATTTGTTATGACAGGGGTCTCAAACTCAATTCCTGCAGCCCTGCACAGTTTTGTTCCAGCTTTGACAAACTCACCTGATTCCACTAATTAAGCTTGGTTTGTTTGAAGCTACTTCTGTGTCTCTTGAAACAGAGTTGGAACAATAACCAGCAGGGGCTGCAAGAATTAAAGTTGCCTGTAAAAATATTTGGCGCACTGCCCTCTAGTGGCACTGAGATATAGAAATTGCCTATTCTGGCTGTCAGTCCAAAAATCACAAGTTGTGTTTCTTAGTGATCGAGGCCTCATGTAGATTCAAATCAAATCGTTTTTCTCAATTAGCTAACCGATGCCACACACTTGGCACTGCAGTTATATATTGTGTGTGTGTATGTTATTTGAAAATAAATAAAAGAATTGAAAGGTGTTGTGTGTCCATTTGTGGCCAAAACTAGTGTAAAGACTTTGATGAGAAACAGATGAGAGGTACCATATCAAACAAAAACTGAAAAGGATAACAGAACTATTATGTCAGTATTGTAACATGGCTATTCTGTTAATATTCTAGTTGGATGACAGCTTTTGGTGATATATTGGCTTAAAATCAAAATAATTATTTTATGTCTCTTGATACTTAAGAGCGAAATTCAAAGACAAGACTTGTTGACAAAACAAAGTCAATATTAGAAGAAGTAAATGCTTTGTTATAATTATAAACTATACATACATCTGTCTACATATTTCCATTACAACAATTTAGGTTTAAATAAGCATTTTGCAGCATTAATCAGCACTACTATCCAGAACCTTCCTCCCTCAAAAAGTCAAGCTGAAACATTATAGAAAAACATTTTTCACATCTCACTAATCACAGCTCTGTCTCATCTTTTAACTCCATATTTTAACATGACACGAAAGCAAATTCATTTTAAAATGAGATGCAATAATGTCCACATTTTCCAAGGGCTAAATCTTCATGATATCAGAAATGAAAATCATTCCAGAGCAGAGGCTGAACCTGTGCCCATCCTGATTCTTTCAGTCAGACTGAGAAATGAGAACAGAAAGCTGAAATTATTAGGTGTGTGAATGACTGAAGCGAGTGCAGAATCATTCTCACTGCTGTGGTAGGTGGAGGTATGGAGGGAGGGGGGTCCTGCTCGCCAGCTGAAAGTGACAGCTGGCATCACTGCAGGGCTGATCCTATTGTTTTTCAGCTGAGCTGGACTGAGGAGAGAGTAACACTAAAAGACGAGATCAGAGCGGCTTAATTTGCTCTAATGGCATCTTCATTTGTCCTTTTCTCAGGCCACACAATAAAAGCATTTGATGAGATACAATGTATCCGAGTCTGCAGAATAGGGGATCCTAAAGTGTGTGTGTGTGTGTGTGTGTGTGTGTGTGTGTATATATGAAGATATGTGTTTTTTCTCTAAAGATTTTTTATTTAGCTATTTACCACTTTTTTCTTTTTATTGATTTAACTACTAACATCTTGTAGTCAAAAAAATTAATAAATAATAGATTTACAAAAAAGTTAAAAATAAAAAAGGAAATGATTCAACAAATAACTAAATAATTATCTAACATACATGTGGAAAAACAGTCAAATGGTTTCAACTATGTTAAATTACTATAAACTGTGAAGAACCTGCTGTAGTTTGTTTTCGAAACAATAAATGAATCTGATAAACACAGCTCCTGGGGCTTGTTAAAGTACCCCGCTGTGCAAAAAACAAGAACACAGCAATTTCCTGTCAGTTTACAAAGGGACTGTCATCAAGAGGATGATGGGTGCAAACCATTTAGCAAAACACAACTGTGTTTTAAGAAAGTTTGGTAGGAAGTGCCATTTAAGCAGTCATTTAAAGTAAGTTTTTTCCACTTGCATATTATTTATAAATTGAGAGTTTCAATAAAGTTGTGCAAAATCTTCGATGTGTTTTCATTTTACTTAAATGCTCTTAATAACAGCATGTTGACTGAGAAAAATTGCTTATCATCCATAAAAAGCTGCAAAACTGGTCCCTTCACCACACACCCTAAAATAAAGAAAATATTAGACAACTATGTAATATAATATTGCCATTTAAAAAAACTGTAAGCATGGTATAATATTTTCTTCTCTTAACAATAATAGTTGTCTATTACAGCAGAGTGCGGGAAAAAAATCAACCAACAAGTGTTTTATAAATAAGGAGATAGTACTTTTCTTTACAATGATTTTACTACCATCTTCTACACTATACTCTATTATTCTATTGATCTGAATTAAAAGTCCTATTATAAGAGAATAAAAAAAACTATTAGTTATACCCTACCTTAGTTCAGATTCAGACTGTACTCACATCGGTCAAAGATAAAACAATCCCCTCGCGTGTTTCTCAGGCAGATGCCTGTCTGTCACTGATGTGTGAGCATGCAACGGTCTGTGTGTCGTCTGAATCTAGAGCAGTGGACATCTGGCCACAGATTCAGATTTAAAATAATTGGCTGTGGATTAATAATCCGACTGAATGACTGACAGAATAGCTGAAGAACAAGACAGATTACAACTCGGCCCATCCGCATACTGGATGCCACACTTTCACCTCCAGTGCTTCATTCACTGCTTCTCCAGTTTATCAGCACCATACTCTCACTTTCAGGCAGTCCTAACTTCATAGTGTTGTATAACTCTCTTCAATTCATTTAATTATTCTGTGCACTCACCTCTCGACTCCTCCATGGTGCCCTGGATTAGTGGATTGTAATTCCACCTAAACTGCTCCATTTATATGAATGAGATGGGAGAGCTGGGAGGTTTAAAGAGACATCGTTTTTGGCATTCAGCTAGACATGATAGGATGGAGACAGTAGGGTGGAGGGACTCAAATCCTATAATGCAAAAGTCTCTTTGCAAATGAGGCCAGAAAACGTAAGGCCAGCAGAGAGGCCCACACTGGGAGATTTGTTTTTTTGCATGTAAAAGAAATACCTTCTGATAACTATAAAATAGGATTAAACAATTAAACATGAAATATTCAAACATTCACTCTATTTGTGTGTGCCTACGATGTTTCTAAACTGTCAGACCTATATACATACATACATTATATATATATATATATATATATATATATATATATATATATATATATATATATATATAAGGACCAAAATAAGCTGTGCCAAGGAACATTATATTGAACAAGAGACAATGACAGATCAGGTCTGTAAGTAACAATGTTTTCTTAACACCGTCTATTATTAATGAAAAAAGTATATTACTCAGAGCACTTAGAAACCTGAAAGGAAGCATCAAGTTTTGAGCAGAACTGTGTGCGAAACACTTAACAAGCATAAAACAAGCATAGCTTTAGAATGGTCCATATGTCAATGAATAGATAATCAGTGCTTCACTCTGCTGATAAATTCACGCCATGTCCGAATGTACCAATAACTTTATAAAAAGGTTTTTAAATCAAAGAGCTTCACTAATTGATTGATTTAATTTTTTTTTTACTGAAATCATTTAATTAATCGATTAGCACAGATAAGATATTTCCATTTTTAATCTGCTGATGTTTTAATTTACATAGAGGTAGGAGGTTTGTTCTATCACAAACACTTAAACTCATTTAAACACATATGACAAGTGCACAGCACTCAACCAGTCCCAAACGATAATCATAACTAGTAACTAAAAGCATACCAGTACTGAGAACAATTTTAAAAATCTGAACCAAAAGGCATGATATTTAATCTATCTGAATGTATTTGTCACATTTTTTGCTTTCTAATGTAAAACTTTTGTGACACTGTGCAGCACAGAAGTCACAAATGATTGTGAAACCAGCTAAATTATACATCCTCAAATGTGATTGGCTGAAATTTTCTGTAATTATTAACTGTAAAAAGGAGTCAATTTTGACCAATCGCAAAGAATAAAAGACATAGTGCAGTGAAATCAGCAAAATATAAATTCAAGCCAGCAGATTCAGTTCCAGTGGGCTGTTCTTTACGCTTGCATTATGACCATAACATTTTCTGCTCCCTAAATCACCACAAAGGCTGCGTCAGCATCTTTAGTTTCAGTCCCAATCCTACCAATCCAGCAGAGTAGCTTGAAAGTTATTACTTCATTCTAAAGGGGCACAAAAACTAACCTCCTTCATTACTACAAAATGTCATCGCCTTTCATTCTGGGTCTAACAATACAAGCACTGCCAATCATCAGCTCAAAAAAAAGAAACTCCTATGCTGAGAATCTACTGTCTTTAATCAGTCACTAAAAAAATATCAGCAAATTCACTGTTCCCTGTTAGAGACCTGGCTTTATGACTAAGTGATCAAACCACACAAACTCCAACACTCAAGTCCTCCAGTAAGTTTCAAATTGCACTTCTGATATATTTAAATCAAACTGTGTGGAAAACTTTCCAACAGTTTCATCTGTTTCTAGCAAAACAGCTTTGCTGGCGTTTATCTTGGAGCTAAATCAAATAAATGTTTTTCAATCAAAACTCACCTGAATCCAGACACTGCAATCCAAGATCTCCAACCAGACAAAAGGTAACAGACGAGCCAAAACTAAAACTGAGGGTGAGGGGTACTAAAGACTGTGGTTAGGGGCTTAAAGAGGGAGTGATGGAGAAAAAGAGGGAGGAGTGGAGGGAAAACTGAACAAGAGAGAGCCATCTTTTTCTGTTTTAACCAATGGCAGACCCCATGAAAACTCCATCACCCGGACACTGGAGAAGGGGTAGTTTACTCCATTCCTCTTCTCATGGTTTTGCCCTCTCCTCTTTCACTCATTCTTTTCAGCCTCTTTTTTCAATAATATTGTGGTGAGATTAGAAAGGAGGGGGAGTGAGGCCACTTTAAGCTCACATAACGGAATAAAGAAAGATAGACAGAGAATTAGAAATAATCTAACAAAAAATCTATGACAGTTTCTGAATGTTTGGAATAATGAGTTTGTAGCTATTGATTAATCAGCACCAGCTTTCCTCTGCATTTGAAATGGAGGATATTATTGTTTGTTACTTTAAGAATAACATTGTGGAAACGGAGGGTGCAATATGAGGAGGTGAACGCTATAGAAACTTAAAACTATCTAAATATACTTGGTCTGTTTAAGTAGAAACAGATGATGGCAGAAATGATGGAATGATGGATGAGAAGTTAAGTTTGTAGAAATGGATTCATGAACACTATTTCACAACCAAGCCATATATTTTGTTCCATATTACAATTGTTTAGGGAAAAAAACTTCTCTAAACATTGAAGTTGAAATCTGAAGAATGTCTGGGGGAAATACTTAGTTTTAGCTGTGAGACTTGCATCTAGACCTCATAAACTAAATAAACTAGTATAAATGTAACATTATATGTTTGTGTGTGTGTGTGCGTGTGTGTGTGCGTGCGTGCGTGCGAGTGTATGCATGTGTGTGTGTGTGTGTGCGTGCGTGTGTGTGTGCGTGTGCGCGCATGTGTGCGTGTGTGTGTGTGTGTATAAGCCCATACACAAAGTTTAGTAGAAATTTAAATAATATTTTAGATCAATCAGAATTTATTCTCTTTGCTTAGCTGACTGTGATCAAGACTTTGACATTCTTCTGCTTCGGTTTTGTTTATTGGCAGTTTGCAAACCTGATTATTGGTGCATTACCGCTACCTACTAGAGTTGTAGTTTAGATCAGGGTATGATGAAAATAAATTCAATTTTTTTATTACATATTACTTTCATATTCTGAAAATATGTTTTGTTCTATAAAGGAAGATTATTATTCCCTTATAGATCCTGACATCTCTTCAAAGGTTTGTTGGTGTGAAGTGTTGTACCTTATTGTTTACTGCAATTTCCTTCAGATCTTATCTTTTCTCTTCATAACCTTTGCATAGCACATGTTCAACTGTCTAATCTTCATCACATATCGCACATTTCCCTGTCGGATGAACTTTGACATTCTCACAATGAACTTCTTAATGTAGTCACCTAAAATTGTTGTCGGGATCATACAACTGACTTCTACATTTAATTACTTAATTAATTAACTAAGATCACGTGGAGCTCATCATATAGTTAGCCAATTAATCAAGTGTTAATCAAAACATTATCACTCAAATATATGAAACCAAAAAAACAAGGTGACCCTCTTGCTTTCTCTGTCGATGCGTAATAGACCTAACTGCAGTTTGTCGTCTGAACTCTTATGAACAGTGAACAGGCTTCTCTTTCCTTCCCCACAAAGTCTGTTTTTATATCACTTAAGAAATGTTGTCTGTCTCATTTCTGTTCATTCTGTCCTTTCCAAACTGTTCCAAACTAAACCCTAAATCACTGTTTAATAATAAATCACTGTTTACTGGATCCCGACGACAACACAAATACAATTCTACTTCTTACTTTAAATTCACGTATTTGTCATCCAACTCATATTAATACTTAGTAATAAAATAGTTCACTCTTATACATAGACATCAGTACACTGGTTATGCTCTGTAAGCTGATGTATGTTGTGTCATGTACAGTAGGCAGAGTTCTGTTACCAATATATTAACAAAAACTGCGTGTGAAAACATTTGCCTCTTACGGACATGTGGAAATGGTCATTTTATTTTAACTCTGACAATGTGCTGTCTGTAAAATCTCACAACAGTGCGTTGCAAATCATCCAAATAAAACATTTGGCTGTTTCCTTCAAGAAATAAAGCAGTAGCACTTATAATACTGGGTCAGTCCTTGTGAGAAACCTGTCAAAAAAGAGTGTCATGTAAACCCAGTGTTCTGAAAAAAACAAACATTTTAATGATTTGCAAGTTAAAGCATACAATGTTTCCAGTTTGTTGTGAAATCCAATCATTTGTATCCATTTGCTCTGTAATTGTCAGTCACTACATTACCCAGAATTCCTGTTACTACACTTTCCATCAGACAATGATAACTATACCTCCTTTACTGGTTCTTTCTGTTTGCCGTTTGAGGCTGCAGCCTTCCTGTATCCTACATGTGAATTCAGTTGGAGCTCCTGTATTTTTTGTTTTATGTGAAATTGAGTTAGTATTGTTGTAGCTTATTGCTGGTTGTTGTACTGTGCTTTGGTGACCATCAAAACATTCCAGGTGCGACATCCCATGCGTTCCATTCAATGTGCTTTGTTGCTAAGGCTACATGTGGGATCTAGCCATGTGTCGTTTTGTCAACTCAAGCAGAGAAAATCACATCTACTGGTGCCTCTGGGTTTTATTCAGACTCACCACCAAGTTCTCTACTCTTTATAAAGGACTAGCAATACTTTATAGTCATAACATCAATAATTTAATACAGTTAATGTGTGAAATTAATGTGTATTGCAAACTGGTGTGAATTCACCAATGTCACAATGTGTACAAGCTCCAGACCATGGTTGAATCTTTTATTCTGGAGTTGTTCTGCAGAAAATCACAGTCTTTGGCATCATGTGCTAACAGAATAAATAAGCCTGAGCTTAGAAGTCTTTGAAAAAAAAACAGTAAATAGAGAATTTTGAAATTGCCACATAACAGCTGTTGCAGCATGTATAGAATTGCAGTGTGCATAAAATCTACCTGACCACAACTTAGATCAAGACTAGTACATAGATTCTGAGAGTTTAAAATACCCGGTTGATGGGAAAGCACCTCATGCGATCTAATCCAGCTTCGTGAGGCCATTATGCCCTGAGTGGGCACACTTTGTACAGACAGAAATTGGGAAGACTATAAGGTCTGCAACTTCCAACAGCAACAGCACCTGGCTGCTTCCATGATCCTCTCAGGTTGTCAACAGGCAGGAAGAAACCGAGTAATATGAGAGGAGGGAAGAAGAGTGAAGGATGAATAAAACCATAGAAGAATGTCATCTGAGAGTATTAGACCTGCTCCAGAGGCTACAGCTATGGGACTTCTGTTTCCCATACCTGCACTCTCTCAATATCTTCTATTTTACACCACTAACATTAAACACAGACGATTCGGTGACTCGTAAATGGCTTGTCCTATCCACATCCTTCACACTGAGATCAATTTGAGTAAAAGAATGGGAATGGAGAAATTTTTTATCTGACATTTTATTTTTAGGACTTTGTTACATGTCACTTGTCAACTATCACATTGAATTGATCAACTATCATTAAATCCTCTGTTTTATCTTCATGAATTAAGAAACTTTGTGAAACAAGCTGCAAATTTTGCCACTGATCCTAAAACCAGAATCTTAAAACAAAAAATTTGGACTCAGCATATTCTTAGTTCAAGAATGTTAATAATAGCCTATTTTAAGAAATCAATATTAAATACTGGTAAAAACACGCATCTTGGAACAAGAAAAAATCTAGTTCTAGTCTTCTTAGATCAAGTAAAAGATCTGACAATGGAGTAAGACCATTTGAATTGTTGAAATAAAACTCAAATGCTTGTGAAAAGAAAACAAGAAAAAGAATCTAACCATAAATAAATCTTCAATACCCCAAACCTTAATACCCCTCCAGTTGTGTACTAACTTTGATGGAAGAGATCTGTAAAAAACTGCACTCTTGAAACAAAAAAAAAACTTAAATATAGATAAACTCTTCCTAGATCAAGCAAAAGAATCTGCCAATAAGGTAAGTAAATTTGACTTGGTAAGAATTCTTAAAACTAGCTAAAATTTCTCTCAGTTATAATGGTTTAAAACAATAATGTGTTTTAAAGTGTTGCTTGTTGTTTTTGCTGAATTCGGACTAACAGGAGAGTGTTGGTCAGTAGGGGCGTGCCAAAAGCACGTTTGTAGGAGGGACTGGTGTAAACAGCACATGTTGATGGGCCAAAAATACGAAGCAATTAAAAGAGTTTTTACGAAAAATTTGGCATTTTAAAATACTTCTGAGCAGGTGAAAAGACCGACATTACACCCCCCATTCTGTAAGGCACATTGGATCCTGGTCTGATTCATTGATTCAGACCACAACGTTTTGTGTAAATGTACATTTAAATGTATTTATGATTTCCTGTAATTATACTTAATATTACTATCCATTTTTCCAGGCATCTATGTTTTTAGAATATAAATGTAACATTTGAAGTCAGACTGCTTGTTTTTTTTTATTTCTATTCTTTTTTTTTTACTATATGTTAACTGAAATCAAGCATGATTTGGCCATGTGCCTAACTGAGATGTTATTCTATTAAAAAGTACATATAATATAGATCAGGATGTTGCACTCTGGGTTCACTTGTTAATAAATAATAATAATAATAATTATGATTTTGGGTGAGTGAGTTGGGCTGGAGAATATGGTGACGTTTTCTGTCTGAATGACAGAATTTCTGGATGAATATAGTCAGGATCCCCATTCATTTCCTGTGGCAGTCACTTTTGACCAAGAACACCACATGTCTATCAAGGTTGATTAAAACACTCAAAATTCACTAAAGGAGGTTATCATCACTTTTACATGTTCAAGTGATTATGTGGACGATATCATAAGGCCTTGGGGCAATCGGATGTAAAACACAATAATTATGAGTGTTTTAAGTTGTAAATCGGTCAGATTTGACCCGAACAGAAGGGATAAAGATCTGTTGGTCATACGTGCATGTTGGTTGGTTGGTTGGTTGATTAAATCATTAGATACATATTTTCTTTATAATAAAAATACATTTACAAAAAAATCCTCTCAAACACCTTAAAAGGAGTACCTATGGTCTATAAAATGTGCTGGATGAGATCATAAAGCGAATATTAAACAAGCAGCTTAACAAGTAAAAGAGTTGCAGGGTGCTCTTTCGTTCTGGGAAATCATCAGAGCAAATTATTCATGTTAAAATGAATTATAAATGCATTGTTGTTTTTAAGTTTGTAAAAGATGAATAATTTTTCCACAATTTTATCCGCCATGTTTAATAGGATTCATTTTGACATCTTTTGAAGCACTCCAACAGCCCTGGCATGCTCAATGCTGGAGGGAGAACTGACTCTCGGACAGTCTTTGATCAAAAACTTCTTATCTTCCCACATCCCAAGAGTCAAGAGAGAGCTAAGAGAAGAAGGAACAAATGCTGCAGAACTACCCTCATTTCCTGTTCAGTGCCAGGACAAAACCTTTTTTTACATGTAAATACAAAAGTATCACTGATAGACGTCACTCCTCTGATCATACTTCATGGTAAACCTTTACAAAAAAAGACATAACTTGATACACACTGAAGCAATGCTTCTCCAAAAATCCCTTAAAAGGACCATTTAACCCCCCTCAAGAATGGCCTTCTTTTTTCACCATCTTCATCTGTAAACTGTGTTTCAGACGCCAAATTATCTCTCTGACAGTAAGAGAAGGGCTCGACTCCAAGCCTTGGGGCCGTCCAGTCTGTTCTTTTGCTGCTCGGTCTGTATGCAAGGGTTTTAATCTTATGTGGGAGGCGGATCCATGCTTTGGTTACAGCAGGTATTTAATTAAGCAGAGATGTGAAAATCTAGAGCATAGCCAAGTTACAGGGACACATATAGAGGGCAGATAGGGAAAGATCATACAGAGTTCAAAGATGTTATACACTGTACTTTTGTTCCCTCTAGTGGACAGGAGTGGAACTGCAAATACATATATCCTTCGTTATACAAATATCTCGTTCTTGTTTAGAAATATGTTCACAAGATGAGTAATTCATTATTGAAATTAGAATTTCTGGAAAACAAGCATGTTTTCTAAAAATAGAAAAATTCCAAAAGTTTAACAGTCTGAATAAAACTCTTTTGAGGCATACTTTTCATTATTTATGAATAAAATATATTTTAGCACAGACATTTCTTACAAGGAAATTAAATACTTTCAACTGAATTTTACTTCACTTCAGAGGGTCTTCTTTCAAAAGTTAAACCATTTTTGAAGGTACAGGAAAAAAATGTTTAATCTAATCTAAAAAATGATCTCGGTGCAAGGGGGTTAAAATATTTTTAAAAGACAACTGGGATTGACCAGAAATACTCTGAAGTGTCCTTGTTCTTTAAGAAATAAAAATTGGTCATAGAGATTTTTGTCAAATTTTGCATTATGTAAAACTTTTGATCCCATGAATTTAAATTTTAAAAATTCATGTTTTTTTTATAATGATATACGTATTTCTTAAAACTATTGCACTTTGGTCCCCATCTGACTCCTTAATCCAAGAATGGCTTTACATCTGTGAATGGCATTCAGAATTTATTTAGCTTCCAAAACATTATCCATGAACTTAAAGTGCTGTATAGAACTATTGTGATTTTTTTATTGTGTGGTGCATGCATTGTCTAGAGTCTCTAGCAAGAGATTAACATGCACACTGTAAACCAGATAAGTTGAGCGTACTGAAATTGTCCTAACCATATATACAAACTAGCCCAACTTGTTTATTCAGATAGAAACTAATGTAAATTGTTTAATTGGACACAACTTCTTTCATTAAGTCCCCCAAGTCTTAATTTGATATAATAGCAATCCAAACTATTATAATAGTCGATCGCTCTACAACATCCAGTGAGGCACTGCTGAGCAGTAGTGATCTGGGGGCAATAATCCAAAAATAATAATAATAATAATAATCCTCTAATCCAATACACATTTGCTACACATTTGTAGTGACAAGTAGTTTAGTAGATTCGATTAGTAGGATGCTGCATGCAGTGAGGATTGGAAGAAGCCAATCAAATGTGATCCACAGAGAACAACACAGCAGATTTTTCCCTCTAGTCTCACAGAGATTGCATGAAGGCCAATCAATGGCTATTCCTTCCTATCCCTCATTAATGTCATTTTTGATCCACCAAATTGCATCTTTTGCCCATTTTTGACTCTCTGGTTGTAATGGTTTGCCGAAAAGGAATTGGCTGATTACCAAAACTGTTTTGCTTTCTGC
Source organism: Danionella dracula (assembly GCA_900490495.1). NCBI lineage: Eukaryota > Metazoa > Chordata > Actinopteri > Cypriniformes > Danionidae > Danionella > Danionella dracula. Next base: position 3,433,788 of record UELW01000578.1, read on the forward strand.
CAAAAACCTAAAGGTGATGCCACACTCATTACTTCCTTGTTACAAACAGTCAATGTTTTTCTATAGTTCATAGGTAATATTGTAAGTCTTCTAACAGATAAGAACACAAAACTCACTTGACTGAGCATGGACGAAGCAAGACTTTACCTTTATCGGAGAGTTTGTTTTATCAAAATGTACCAGGAAAAGCAGCTCTAAGTCTAATCATTCTATTTCTTTTCAAAGACAGCAACAAGATACACACTTTAAAGATCCAAACTTGTGATGAAAGATTCAGCAGATGGGAAGAAAAGAGAAAAAATTATACTAATCCACTGCCAACATTGTCATTATTAGTATGTTTAACTACAGAGATCCAAACGGAGTAATAAGTAAGCTAACATGTGCATACAAAAACATATAAAGCACTAACTTGGTAAAAAAAAATGAATCAAGACCTGTGCATCAGTGTTCACATACACATTCACAAGAAAGAGGAAGATGAGGAGGAGGTAGGGCTGTTCTAGTTCTGGACTGTGCTATGGATCGCTCCCAGCTAGCCGTCTTTCGAATAAGCACTGGGCTGATCTGTTCCACAATATAAAGATGCCACTATCTCCACTCAAACACTCTATAAACTCAAATTAGCCTGTCAAACAACCCCCACCCACCCGTATTTGTCTGCCAGACAATCTTACTACAGAGCCAAAGCTACAAACCAAATAACATTTCTCTCTATCATCAGGCATTTTGTTAGCTCTGCTAGTTTATAGCTCTAGAAAAAATTTAAACTTACACCCAGGGTTTCAATACGGCCAATATTTTAGAAACTTGATGGAAAAAGTGGCAAGTCTTCACAGTGTGCTTGTTAATTATCTCCCCATGCTTGGTCGTCACTTTCATTTCAATACTGCTGTGGCATCTTTCAAATCCTAACATTAATTTAAAAAAAAGTGTAAACTGAGAACAAACATTGTATTATGATCATTCAAACCACGCAGATCATTTTGTGAGATGGATTTTGGGAAATAAAGGATATTTGTTCACACTTCACTTAAGCATCTGAAGTATTTTCTTGTTTCTTTACTGGCTGTTCTGTAGTTTAATTTACTCAAAGTGTTTTTTCCAACTGGTGATTTCAAAACAATTAAGGTGTTTAGACAAAAGCGCTTAATTCATACCTCTGATGGATATGTCTGAGTCCCTTAAAGTCACAGGGTAAACTCATAACCCTGCTAAAAATTGCACTTTCCCAGAACATCCTAATAACATTGTCTAGGAAAGCTCTCAGGATAGTCTGTTAAATTATTTAAAGCAGGGGTCTCCAAATCTGCTCCTAGAAGGCCAGAGACCTACACATGTTTGGTTCAACCATCATGAAACACACCTGTTGCATAATTAAAGTCCTCTCTGGTTGCCTGAAACTATCAATCAATCAATCAAGTTTTTATATAGCGCTTCTTTAGCAGTTGCTTTCAAAGCAGCTTCAGAAAGTCCCAGTGAGGATCCGGTAGGGTAATTCCGGTAGAGTTTCCTCTGTGAGGTCCCTGGGAGCCTCGCTCACTGAGGCAGGTGCTAGTCAACTCCCCAGCAAAAAGGGCATACATACTCAAGATCCATTGACGAAAAGTTCACTGGACAGCACCTGAAAAAACAAAACAAACAAAGACAAAACAGAAACTAACAAACGAAAAGCAATGGTTATAAAAATTCAATATGTTTATAGTGCTCAGACAGCATATCCGTTTTGACAAATACCAGGAGCCAATTATTCGAATGCTAGATTAAACAGATAATGTTTTTAATTTAGTAACTAAAGTAGTATGCATACTAGAGCAGGTTTGCAAGTAAAAAATGCAGGGCTCCGGCCCTCCAGGACCAGATTTAGGGAACCATGCTTTAAAGGTTAGGGGTATATTATTGTGTTTGTTAATGTCCTTTATTTTATTTAATGTCATGTATTTGTGACCACAGAATGAGCGATACAGAATGTTCCCGAAAGTCATATAAAACAGTAGCACTTTCCAAACCAAAAGAGGACAGTTTAATAATGTCTTGAAATTTTATGAAAGTTATGGACCATCTGCTATGGGGGAAACACTTCACATCCAGTTCATTCCCTCACATCAATAACTCTGCAATGGAGTTATTTTTGTAGCACTTTTATTGACTTACTTTTGTGGAGATTTTTGTCTACCACTATCTCTATACCTTTGATTTATTGTCAGCTAGACATGGTTCACCTAGGCAGGCATTACAGGAATACAATGTATGAATAATCTCCTCGTTCCTCCCAATCTCATCCTCAAATTTAAGTTGCCTCCCCCCAAAGGGACAGCAGAACAAGAAACAAAATAATAGCAAAGAAAAAAAAGGTATAATATATGTAGTCAGTTAATCCCAGCATTCTTTCTATCGTCTTGTTCTGTGTTATTCTATTCTCTGACACTCAATATTGTACTTGGCTGACATGTTTAAAATTGTTTCATGAAAAAGTTAGCAAAAGAAGGTTTAGAGAGTTGATGAATGTCAGTGTACACTGGTTGATTTGCCCCATCTAGTGGTGGGAGTCACCTACCTGGAGCTATAAGCAAAACTATGCAGCGTATACTTGTCTCACACTGAAGAACTACTGCAAAAGTCACATATAAAACTAAAGCAACAAAGAGGGATGAATGACCTCTAAATGATCTAATAAGGCTTAATTAGCTAGTAATGACAATATTTTTTATTGGTATTTACTGATATCTATAAAAATATAATTGATGCATGTGCTACATATTCACAAATTTAGATATGTATTTAAATAGTAGGACACAATGACGGATCAAGACAAATACTGACTAAAAGTGTGAAAACCAAAAGATAAGTTCATAAATCTAGAACACATACTTTTACATCAACTTCTCCATTCCAAAAGAAAAAAATAGCTAGAGTAATGCTCCCATGTTTAAAAAAATATATATGCAGCAAAAATATGGTTTAGTGATAACCCCTACTTCAAATAAAAACTATTTCAAAATATAAATTTTGCTGTACACAATATAAATGCTGTAGAGAGTGTCTGAATTTCTTATCTACAAAAATAACATTTTCACTATTTTCCAACCACGGACACTAAGACGCTCACACCGAGCAATGTCTAGGATCCCCAGCAGCAGCTAAAACGTTTTTTTAATCAGTTACCATAGGAAGAGAACTGAGTGAGCAGTGACCTCAGCACATCACTAAGAGGTGTGTGTTTGTGGGGGTCAGGGAAAATCTCCTAATGTGAGCCAACAGCATCTGAGAGTTACGCATATGCCAGTACAAGCAGCCAACCCCAAGACTCAGACTGAGAGAATGAATGGAATGAAAGGCATGCAGCAAGAAAAACACACACTGTATTAATAATCCCCACACAAAGACTAAAACTTTTCACAGAATGATCTACATCCTCAAAACATTTACTGTACTATCCTAAATCAAAATAGAAACTATGTAGCACAGCTACAAAAAGATAAAAAGCAAAAACTTATTTGAGCATCATTGGAAATGAACACGAAAGTAATTTTATTGAAGATATTTTGATGGAGGGCAGATAAAGATGTATTTACATATTTACATACATACTGTCCAAACACTAGTTTCAGTGGTCAAAAAGGTTTAATCTAATATCTCAAATGTTGGTACTGAAAACAGTGAAGCATAAATAACAGAAAGCACAAGGATAAAACCAAACCATCTGACCTAAGTCTCTTAGACACTTCAAACTAAGCAAACAGTGATTAAATCTAGTCTTGTCACAAAGCAGATATACCCTCAATGCACAGCAAATGCATTGGGTGAAGGCTTACTTTAATTTCTTAAAGGAGTTATTCATAACTGCAACAACTCAAAAACCAGATTTGGTGTGTAGTGGAGAAAGAAGTTAACAATAGCAAGGACAGAGGGAAGAAAAGGAAAATATGTAGAAAAGGCTATTGATCTGGAATGACCGCCCAGCTGAGAGAAGTGTCAACACTGAGAGCAGAGCCTTGGGATGGGAGGTGTATTGGAAAAGTTTCTTTTTTGTTGTCCATCTGGCTGGATTAATACAAACATGGAAAGCATCTGCAGAACATTAGGAGCTTTTGGGGGACGCCCGTGCACTTCTCACGCCAGGAGCCTCACAAACACACGTGTAAAAACAGACTTATGCTCACACAATCCATACGGTGCTCATTTCCTGCCTGAAACTGGGGCCAGGTCATGAGCCCCATTTTTAACACTCACAGTCTCGTACTATGTCTTGACATTCAAACCAGCAGTTTAATGCCGCAAGACTTGAGCATGCCCAGTGTAAACTTATTCACCCAGAGACCCGAACAGTTCAAACTCAGAGAGAAATGTATAAGAGGAGAACAAGATGGAGAAGATGACATCATATCAAATGGAGGAAAAAGAAAAGTGGGTTGAAATCCAAGATGATGTAATTACCGGTAAAAGCAAGAGCATTAAGCATTGGTTCACAGCTTGGATAAAGACAAATGTTAATGTTATTAAACCACATCTTGTGTGGCTAATGTGAGGGTAAAAAATCTTCATGAAGTATTGTACAAGGCATTTATGTTTTTTACAGATTCTGGGAGAAAATAAAAACATTTCAATCCAAAGTATTCCATGTTGACGTTATTACTTAAAATTTTTTGCTATCATGAGAATAAATATATATTATATGTTAACCCATTCAGATCATGCACCCATTCAAATTCAGTCAATCTAAAAATATTCAAATATCCCTTTTTGGCAGGTTCTTCAAAGCAACTTTACAAAAGGCCTAGTGTGGATTAACATAGTTTTTAAAATCCAATACTTGTTTTATATTCTGGACAATTTCACTTAAATTACTTAGTCACTACTTGTTTTTTTCCTGAGATTAAAAGTGTTCTATTCAGTATTTTGGGAGAGAATGGCTGCACATTTCATTGTGTTTATCCATCATTGTGTTTTATGCAGCAGATGCCCTTCCAGCCACAACCCATCGCTGGGAAACATCCCCACACACACATACTCATTCATACTCAAACACTATGGACAATCGTTTTTACCCAATTGACTTATACTGCATATCTTTGGACTTGTGTGGGAAACTGGAGCACCCGGAGTAAACCCACGTGATCAATGGGAGAACATGCAAACTCCACAAAGAAATGCCAACAGACCCAGCCGAGGCTTGAACCAGCATTTTGCTGTTTTGCTGTGAGATGACAGTGCTACCCACTGCACCACTATGACGCTCACATCAAAAACTAAATGTTTTGAATAAAATCACAAACTGTTATAACTAAAGTCTACTTTTACTTCTCGATTCTGAAACTTTGTCATTTCATATCCAATACAGTCTTCTCAGAGCAGGTGAGAAAGGAGGAGCAAGGCATCCTGGAGCCCAAAATCAATGGCAACAGAAATTAACATTCTGCATCTAAAAAGCAGAGAGTTTCAGGTCTGATCACTATTCTATATTCTCCATTTCCATCCCTAAGCCCCCAAGGTTTTCAGTAGTCTCAGAGGATGTGGAGGGCAAGGCTTACTGGACTGCTGTGGGAAGCTAGTTAGCAGCAACTAAGGCCCCATCTACACGTAGGGTTGAGTACAGAGTCTTGATACTGGTAGTTTAACGGTTCTCTAGTAGCCAAACCGAATCATAATGGGTATTTATGTACCTAATTTTGATACCTCTTTTAAGTGCTGTATACTTGCTGAGCCATTTTTCATTCATTTTATTCATTTCATTTTTATTCTTATTTGAAATCATTATGTCATGTTAACTAAATGTTATCATGTTTTGTTTGGCGAATCCTGCTATTTCTTGTGAATTCTATAACATAGAATTATGTTTTCTGTACATTTTATGTTCAAGGTTTTAACTTGTCAATGATTTGCAGCAATCCCCTAAAGCAAAAAAAAAATTTAAGAAGTTAAAGCATATAACAAGCTCAGAGCCCACAGAACTTCATGTTCATGCTTCAACTATAGCATAATATCGACCAATTCCATAGCATCTAAAAAATTTTAAAAGATCTGTACGTATTTAAAAGTTTTATACTGATCTGTTAGTGTAATTAGAATAAAACATGTTTTGCTTTTGTTAGCAGTCAAACTGGCTGCCCCCCACTATACTTGTTTACTAGGTACATTTGCCTGCTTTGACTTTCACAAAGTCATTCTGTCTGTTTCCATGGAGATATTGGCAAGACTGAGCGACCGAACTTCCAAAATGAACAGATGATTCAGACTCTCTGTAGAAATATTATTAATAGGTCTAGCTTCCTGTTAGGATGATGATGTCTAAATAGTATTCACAGATCCATAGTCTCCTCAAATCATCTTTAAAATCAGAGTCTTGAGTGAGCAGGCTTGATCATCTAGATATCCCAGCATGCCCCTAAATATCACACATTTTCAACCATTAACTCAAAATAGGAACAAGAACAGCAAATATCACTGACGTTCAATGAGGAAATGAAATTAAACTAAAACTGAGTAAAACATGACTTCATCTGACTGAAGAAATCCTCCCAGTTACTTCAGTTTGATCCACAAGTGAAAGAAATACTTAATATTATATCCAATGCTGAAAAGATACACCTATTTAATAGGAAAATGTCTAATGTTACCCACAGGCACTAAAAATATTTATAAATAGAAAATAATTAACCCGCAGTGAATGGGAAGTGTATTTTGAGTCATACACATATTTTTTAAATACAATTGTTTGTTGAGATGTTAATACTTGAAATGTAATTAAAGAAATCAGATAGAAGCAAGCCAAAACACAAGTTTTCTTATTCACTTTTTGCTTACTATTGGACCTTGGAGATCAGATACCAGTAAAATTTATTGTCATTTTAGAATATCTAGTCAATGTTATTCTGCATCAAGATACCAAACTCACAACTCAGAGGAATTGAACCATGTGGTCAGCAGGAGTTTTGAAAGGGATATAGGGTTCACTCTCTGGGCCTAGGAAATTGAGATAAAAGAGGGTATCTGGGGTAGAAATTGCATCAGATTATTTTGAGAAATAAACATGATGCCTAACTTCTGGAAGAATGTGATTGTTGCAAAAGAGGTGATGTATTTCCTTTTAGATTTTTATGAAGTTTAAAGAAACACTTTTTAACTCATTCCTAGCACTATTGCTGCAAATCTTTAGCTGTGTTTATGCAGAGAAAGAAATGAGGGTGATTACAAACATTTGACTGGTAGTGCAGTGTTATGTTGTGGTCTAAAGCTGAATGTCTCCATGCCCCAAGGCCTTAGACAGATCAATGCTGTGCTTTATTTTGTGTCTAATCCACATTAGAATCAGAAGAACTTCAGAAATTGAGTCAGGGAGCAGAAATGCAGCCTGTTGGGCTAAGGGCTGATAAACAGGAGCTCGTGAGCAACATTCCACTTGGCATTCGCTTGTTAATGAGATCGCTAGGGAGAAAAGTGCCACACTATCAATATTGAGCCTTTATAAATAACTCGGGCTGTTAAAAGTGTTCACATTTACTGCACTAAATATGTATTTTCACATTATCTTCTCCATATTAAGGAGTTTTGATGGTATTGTACAGTGAGAAAGTATTTATTCACAGATTGGATACTTCCTTTAAGCTATACACACACTCTCAGCTAGTCACCCAATGAGTGGATCCTGAGAATTTGAAATCAATAGAAGGTGAAATACTTTCTCAACCTGTATTCGATAGTGCTAATTTATTACATTTTCAAATATATATTAAGTTATTATTTAAATAGTACTGTACTGTAAAATGTATGGATTGTATATATTTTTGGCACCCATTTTTTTTTTATCGCCAGAGGTCAAGTTCTTTTTTCCATATAAGAATGCCAACAAAGCGTAGAAGGCATAATAAATGAACAGGCAGTAAGCAGCTGAGACAGCAGAGCATCAGCACATGCAATATGTATAAAATACAGTTACAGTTCATAAACAAAATAGCAGTAATAAAATCCATCAGCTAACAGACACAGTTTCTACTAAGTTTCTAATGAGATGAGAGAGAAGCTGTTACCTCTGAAAAATGGCTTGCTGCACACTCCCTCTGGATCCCCTGATTCTCTCTGCCTGCCCCGTCTAGGAGACCTGCGCTTCCTCCAACCCATCACATCCACAGTAAACTCCCGCACCCTACCTGACAATCCTCTGCAATGTTACTAAATAAATGACCAAAGTCTGGAGTTTGAGTCTTCTAAGCTGGACAAACACACACTGGATAGTTCATTGTGAGCCTGGCTCACAACAAGAGGATGCATCTGCATCTTCCTTTCACACTTTCTCCTCTCATCGGTTCAGTGTCTTCCTATCCTCACTGCACTGAATTCTGCCGCGTCAGCCTCACCAACACAAGCACAAACACTGCTGTGAAATGAGCTTAGGGCACTTTCACACTGGATCAGGGCATGAAGCACCTGCTGTACTGCAGCTCACCTGACTAACAGTCTCTCAGCTGAATTTGCTTCAGGGGATGTTGACACTGAAAATCAAACAGTAATGAAACAGCTCATAAATAAAAGCACATTAATAACAACTTGACTGTACATTTCCTAAAGAAAATGTCACAATTCTTTGCTTTGGAAAAATTCACCCTTGAAATTAACCCATGAGAAAACCGAACAGGCAGAATTAATGATAGTTCTTGATGGTAGCTAAGGAAAGCAACCTGGTTGCTAGGGACAGATAAGAAATGCTATATTATGTTACCCTTGTGACAACAAGGAGAATGAGAGCATGTTATAATCTCTCTTTCATTTAAGTTATCTGAACAGACAAGACTGAACAGAACCATGATAAAAGACAAAAAAGCATATGTCCCTTTTAAATAATGTATAGTAAATATTTAATCACTGCACTGTTAATAATATTCAGAAGCCAGTGTTTATTGTAAACCATGTGGATAGATGTGGTACGCAAATCATAATATATCCACACTGTTCCTCTAACCCGCTCACTAACCTAAGTTCCAGATTTCCACAGCAATAATGTGGATTGCCTGAAAGGCATTCCGTTTTTAAAACCAGCGTTTTTATCAGTCCTCTATTGAAATCGGACTTGTTTGTAAAGTGCAGCTCACTAATAAAACTTCATTGTTTTATTTTTTTGTCTTGGTTGCACACAGAAAATTTCCAACAAATATATGAATCTTTTGGTAAGCCAAAAAACACTTTTGCCCCAAAACATTCAAACACACACGTTTTACCAAACAAGGTTCTGCTATAGTTACATATCTGGATAAGTCATTGCGCATGTTATTTGTTGAGGTGCTGTTATTTGATTGAGTACTGGGCGGTGCTATGACCAATTGTTGTAGCTACGGCCATCAAGGCATTTTGAGCTCTCAGAAAACAATAGGATTACACAAACATGCATGAACCAATCTTAATGTGACTTGGGGCATGTTTTTAACGAGGGAGCAATATTAAAAAAAGAAGCAAAACATGTCTGAAAAGTTGAGTTTACAAGATACATCATCTTTAACTAAACTCAGGGCAGAACCTGACAGATGTGGGCATTCTGGCAAATGGAGAATATAGAATAGTGATCACACCTAAAACTCAGATTCAGACTTTTACTTTCAGCCACTCTGCAATGATTGAACTAAAGTTATCATTTCTGGTTGTATTGAAGCTAACAAAGGTGCTTCTATTTGCTATTATCCAAAAGACTACTACAATAATTTACTGCAAGCAGAGCCGTAGGCTGTCAGCAGAATTCATGGCTACAGTGAGAGTCACATTGCACACAATCCATGTTTGTCTGATATCAGGAAAGAGCATGCAACTCTCTTTCACTGTATATTATCAGCTGAATTTGACACCTAGAGAGAGGATGCATCCCTCTCTGAGACTTGCTTATATTGTTCAGGAACACTCAAGACCAGGGAATTATAAGAATGGATACGCTACTGCTTTTTTACGTTAACTAGAAATGACAACAAATCAATATTCTTGCTGTGAACACTTCTTTATGCTTTTTTAGGTAATTTTTATGTTTTATGTGCTTTTATGTGTGTGTGCGTGCGTGCGTGTGTGTGCGTGCATGCGTGTTTGTGTGTGTGTGTGGACTGAGTGGGTGGAGCTGGAGGCCTGCAGATCTGCTGAGCACAGGGGAGCGTTCACACATACGGTCCTCATTATGGCAGCCAGTGTGAGCTTCATCGCTGGTACTGTATGTTCTCATATTGCACTCTGACACCTCTCTCTTGTATAATACTTTGTTGAACCAGCCGGAACAACTATAAGAAGTGTGTGACGCAAGGTAAGAAAACTAAAAAGAGTGCAATGAACACTTTTTCAGAAAACCAAAAATACTCAAGTGAACAAAATGTGATTTTAGAACATTGTACTTTTATATTAAACCGAGTATTTGGAAAAGGTTGTTAAAAAGTTGGATTATTTGTAAAATTTGGTTCATTTTGTCGATTTGTTGATGGTTTATTTTGTTTAATATACACATATTACTGTAAAAAAATACATTTACAGGAGCCAACATTTCAGCCATGCCATTCATCTAAATTGCTGCCTGGAGGGTAACTGCAGTAAAGGTCACACAACTTTGTAAATGCCATCAACCATACTTTAAGCTATACATACAAAAGAAAACTTTTTAAGTATGTTTTCCAGAATTTTTTTTAAATTGCATCTCATAGTTATATGTGCTATTTACAAACTTTGCCATGCATTTTCAAACCTTTATCACAAACAATCGAGCATGAGCATAGAATCAGCAACTGTGGTTGGCTTTAAACCCCACATTTAAATGGCTTAACTCCCTCTACCCAACAACAGTTTTAAAATAAATCGCAATATGACTAAATGCGATTTGCAATAGTGGAAGCCACAATTAACCAGTCACATGATAAAACACAGTGATGTGAATGTAATCCTCAGGTTTGTCTGTTTGTTAAAGCATTTTTAAATGACTGAAATATGGTAGTCACATACTATTTTGAATGTAATTCTTTAATCTTTTTTTTTGTTTGTTTGTTTGTTTTGTTACTGACTTTATTATTAATGTTTAAACCAGGTTTTATGCTTTCAGGGAAATTCAGCAATTCATTAATTATAGGACCACTGTAATTGTAACTGATAAATGCTTATTATATTTGTATTGATAGACGCATTACAGGATTTCATTGTATTTGTGTTTAGTTTATGTAAATATTGTTCTATTGAGACTTCTTTTTTTCAATGAAATTAATATAAGTATACAGAGTAGGATAGTGTCACGGTGGCGAAGTGGGTAGCACGGTCGTCTCACAGCAAGAAGGTCACTGGTTCTAGGCTCGGCTGGGGCAGGTGGCATTTCTGTGTGGAGTTTGCATGTTCTCCCCGTGATCGCGTGGGTTTTCTCCGGGTGCTCCGGTTTCCCCACAAGTCCAAAGACATGCGGAATAAGTGAATTGAATAAGAACAATTGCCCATAGTGTGAATGTGTGTGTGAATGTTTCCCAGCGATGGGTTGCAGCAGGGAAGGGCATCCGCTGCGTAAAACATATGCCAGAGAGTTGGCGGTTCATTCTGCTGTGGCGACCCCGAAAGGGAATAAAGCCGACATGAAGATGAATGAATGAATGAATACAGAGTAGGTACTCAGTTTTGTACTGCTTAATTAGCTTTACAGACTAAGCAGACAAATCAAGTTGATTCCTTTTTTCAACTTTACGATCTTTACAAAGCTGTAGAATAAAACACAAATCTCTAATTGGTGACATTTTTTTGTCTTCCAGTAAAAGTTACTTCACAAGTAGATTCTCGCCTCTTCCAGATTTGTTTTCTCTAACAAAAGTCCATTCTCTACATAAATGTTTTATTGCTAATTAAGTACATGCAGATAAAATGTGTGTGATAGGAGTAGGTGCAGATGAACTTGGGTCTTTAAAAGAGTCAGTAGTAGTCTGAGTACTGCTCTGTTTATTCATTCTCATATCTTATAGATGTGAGCAGTGGGTCAGCTGAAATCCATTCAACATAAACAGAGGGATTCTGTTTTCTTATGCTGAATGCTGCTCTGGACTTGAAGAGAGAAAGAGCATGTACAGAGAAGAACAGTTTAAGCAGCATGGCTTGGAAAGTTCTCCAGTATAAAGGTCTCAGAATATGGCAGCTGCTTCGGGGATCAATCACAGGTTACACAATGCAGAGTTACTCCAATTTTGAGGTAAAATAGGGTAGGGTCATGTGTGTCAAACATAATGTTTGGTGCTTTTAATAGTAGATGTATTGTCTGGTTGCCATGGTACCAAGAAAATAACTGCACAGGTTCATTCAGGGTTTCATGAGTTCATGCTTTGTTATAGAAACATTCAGTGTATCCCTGTCTACCTTAGTATAAACAGCTAGAAACAGCAATTTTTCTCTCATAAAAAAAATGCAATAGTTCCACCCAATGGATTAATTTTATTAAAAGTATTGTTTGCTGCTATCTGACTTTATCTTACTATGATCAACTTGGTAGCACGCATTTTCTTAGTCTTAAAGGGTCAGTGACATTGCGTTATTTGCAATAATATGTTGTTCACATTTGTTTAATTGTATGGGAGATGTGATTCTTTTACTTATAAAGTCTCTATTTTTTATTAAAATAGCATTCAATCTCCTCATTTTCTAGCAGTAAACTTCATAACCACTCCCCAGTTAATCACCTAGTGATTTGCGCATGACGCGTATGCAAAGTTACTGTCTGATGGTCAACGTAGATTCGAGAGATATTAGACTGATTAATTACCAGCAAATTCACTAACCCTAACACTAACACTAATGCATGAACACAGAGCTAGCAACATTCATAGGCACTATTGGCATTTGGAGGGAACACCATTATACAACCTTACCTCTATGAGTCGGACTCATATTCGGTTTCGTTTGGTTTCTGTACACTCTTGAATTGAGCATCTTCTTTTAATTTTTATAAGTCCTTTTAATAACCTCCTTTTAATCCTTTTAATAACACAAGTCCAAGTTGTGTGCTGCCCATCCATTTTGCTCTGCTTTGATTTACACGTGTTGCTTTGATATCTGGCCCTGATGTTACAATGAGACTCATGTGATGTCGTCAATGGCCCATTTTTAAAAGAAACAAATTAGTTTTTTTGTTTGGGAACACTTATCAATAAACTGGACACTCTTGGCTTCCCCTCTCTCACATGCGCCTGGATTAAAGACTTCTTGACAAACAGGCCCCAGACTGTGAGACTTGGCCCCCACCTATCCTCCACTCGCACACTGAGCACAGGCTCCCCACAGGGCTGTGTGCTGAGCCCTCTCCTGTACTGTCTCTACACCCATGACTGCAGGCCGCACCACAACAGCAATCTCATTGTGAAGTTTGCTGATGACACCACTGTGGTCGGACTCATCTCAAAGGGTGATGAAACAGCCTACAGAGCGGAAATCCTGAAGCTGACTACCTGGTGTTCAGAGAATAACCTAGTTCTGAACACCAAGAAGACCAAGGAGATCATCGTCGACTTCAGGAGGCGCAGCACCGACCTAGCACCCCTTTACATCAACGGTGAGTGTGTGGAGAGGGTCCACACTTTCCGTTTTCCTCGGCGTCGTCATCTCGGATGACATCTCATGGACGGAGAACATCACAGTGGTCACCAAGAAGGCCCAGCACAGACTACACTTCCTGTGAGTCCTCAGGAAGCACAATCTGGACTCCAGCCTGTTGCTGACCTTCTACCGTGCGTCCATCGAGAGCCTGCTGACATACTGCATCACAGTATGGTACGGCAGCTGCACCCTGGCAGACAGGAAGAGACTCCAGAGGGTGGTCAGAGCAGCACAGAAGATCATCGGCTGCCCTCTCCCCTCCCTACTGGACATTTACACCTCCCGTTGCCTCAGCAGAGCCGAGAACATCATCAGGGACAGCTCTCATCCGGCTTCTGGACTGTTTGAACTGTTGCCCTCAGGAAGGCGCTATAGGTGCATCAGAATGAGGACAAACAGACTCAAGAACAGTTTTTTCCCAGAAGCCATCACTACCCTAAACTCTAACAGGCGCACACAGGGAATGGCTTAATCTACACTTAACCGGACCCAAGCATCACCCTGTGTGACATCAACATGTGCAATATACTCACTTTATTTCACTTTACATGGACAATAACCTTATAGGTGAAAAAACTATGATTGCTGTGCAATTGCAATTTTAACACTATACATTGTCTAGCTCTTAAACAGAACTGCCACCACCCCACCTACCTCCCCCTCTCTTCTTTGCACTATTACTAAAAATATTTCTATTGTACTTGACACTTTATAGTATTTTTCCTTACTAAATGTTGCACTGACTAGTGAGATGCTCTTAATCTCATTGTACATGTTTAAAATGCAAATTGTATATGTGTATAGTGACAATAAAGGCATTCTATTCTATTCTATCCTTGGTTTTCTTTTTTATTCAATCTACTCATAAATCACAACAAAAGCCACAAAAGGCTCACCATGGGATGACCCTTTAACAACAAAATTATAAAAGAGTAACTTTAAAAAGCATCCATAGTTATCTCTAAGTTAAAAACATGCTGGTCTGAACCCAAATAAACTTCCTCCTGAGTAGAGTGAGTGAACATGGCCACCTCTGCTTTTTGTCCAATGTGCAGCTGTGTGTGTGACCCTCAGATGTTCTGGACTAACCCAGCTATAGGGAACGTTCTTGTAACATTCGCTAGCATTCTTTAAAAGTTCTATAAATGTTAGCTCATAACTTTTCCATATTTCTAATAATGTTAAATGAAATTAATTAACGTTATCTAAATACCATTGTCAGAATATTTTTGTGATGAAATTTCTAAAAATGCTTTAATAACAATGTTTTAATAATGTTTAAAAAAAACTGGACAAACTAACGTTTATGCAACATTAGAGGTAACGTTCCCAGAATGCTTTTGTAACATAAATTTGTTAGCTGGGAAGGCACATTAATAACTGCTTAAATCAAAAAATAGTTTATGTATTTTAAAATGTTTAATTTGAAAAAATAACCCAGCTGTCCTACTCAGTGCTCCATAATAGTGAATCTGTTAGCTGAGTTCATGAGTTATTTCAAAATGCACAACCCTATAGCAGAGCCGTTACATCAGAATTTTGATCCAGTTACACTACTGATTAGCCTTGTCTCAAGAAAATTGATCGGAAAATCACAGTTCAATCATTTTACAGCATCAAACAGTGCAAGTGTGTTTTTAAGTCAAAACCTTGAGGTCTTTTGAATCCTAATTGCAGATCTCTTGGTGCAATGCAATAAACACTGGGGTTTATTTTATTATATTAGACAAAAATACAACAGAGCTAAATGTCTGCTTTGAGAGCTGTGAATTATTCCACAAAGCCAACTTAATCTCCCACTGCAAAAAAATGAATTCCAAGCAAAGCTTAAAATGCCTAAAACTAGATTGAAAATCTTGAATTTCTTATTTTACGAAAATTTTTCTAATTTAAACCTTTTGGGTATAGATTACTTAGCTTACTTTGAGAAAATAACATTTATGTTTTCTTGAGGAGAAAAAAAATTGCAGATTTTGCCACTGATCTTAAAACAAGAATCTTAAAACTAGAATTTTTGACTCAACATATTCAACATATAAAGAATGTTATTGATATTTTATTTTAATAAATCAATTTTAAATACTGGTAAAAAAATGCATCAATCTTAAATCTAGTTCTAGTCTAGATCAAGTAAAATATCTGACAATGGGTTAAGAACATTTGATTTCTTGAAATAAGACTCAAATGCTTGTGAAAAGAAAATAAGAAAAAGGATCTACACTGTAAATAAATCATCAATACCCTAAACCTTAATACCCCATCCAGTTGCGTACTACCTTTGATGGAAGACATCTGTACTTCAAAAAAGCCCTCTTGAAACAAAAACAAAAAACTCAAATATAGATAAACTCTTCCTAGATGAAGCAAAAGATTCTGTTAATGAGGTAAGCAAATTTCAATTGGCAAGAATTCTTAAAATTAGCAAAAACTTCTAGCTGGTAACAAATGCTGTTGAATCTTAAAACAATACAAAAACTTTCAAAACAAGTCTTTCCAAGCTGTAAAAAATGCATTGAAACTAGAATATTCCAACTTGTATCAGAAACCAATTAACGTGTCAGTACAGCGCTGACATGTGGAGCTGAAGCCTATGGTGATGGGGGTTCAAATTGAGCCTTGTTCCTTCGCCAATCTTCTCCCCTGATCTCTACTAAGTGTTCTTCCGCTCTCCTATCGGAACTGTCCTATCTAAAAATGCATCAATAGTCTAGAATTTCGAGTTTTAAGAACCCATATTCTACTTTAAGAACTAAAATTAAGCACAAAATTTCTTAATTTAAGGTCATATATACTTATTTTAATACTACATTTTCTAAGTTAGTCTTAAATAAAAGAGAAAACATCCTAGTTTTAAGACCACTAGAGACTAGATACAAGTTGAAATATTCAAGTTTTTGTCTATTTATCAGCTAGATTTTTTTTCTAATTTTAAGAATTCTTGCCAAGTCAAATTTGCTTACCTCATTGGCAGATTTTATTGCTTGATATAGGAAGAGTTTAACTTTATTTGAGGCTTTTTTTCTTGTTCCAAGAGTGCATTTTTTGCAGTGCAAAAGAACAAAAAGAATGTACATAATTGTACTAAAATCATTCATTTGATCTGTTACAAAAACATGCTAATGTAGCATCCGTTAACATTGGAGCCTATGCTAGCCTAGTATGCAATGCTAACATTTACTGTTTATGGATTTAATTTATTGTAAAACATTTTTCATTGTCAAAGTAAATTCAAATAAAGTTGAGGCTGGGCTCTTCAAAAAATTTGCCTCTGAATTCTGGAAGCTGTCAGCTAGAACTTGAGTTTTAACAAGACATCCGCTAGAACAAGAGGTGTCTAATCTATGGAGGGCCAACATCCTGCACAGTTTTTTCCAACCCTGCTTCAAGAGGTTCAACAGATCTTTAACTTTCAATCAAGCCATAATTAGGGTGATTAATTTATTCATTTTCTTTTTGGCTCAGTCCATTTATTAATTTGGGGTATTCATCTGGGAATGAACACCAAGATATTCACCATGTTTTGAGCAGCATATAAGGTATACACTATAAAACAATTCAATCGGCTTGAATGGGATCTCATTCAATGGTCGAAACCAGAAGTTCAGCCTATACATGTGAGATTTCAGATTCTGCTCCAACGAAAGATGAGATGAATTTAACTTTGACCTACAATACTACATCATGTGATGCGACTACAAAGTGCTGGATTGGACATGAGTATACTGAAACCTTGTTTTAAAGCTAGCTTTTATTTTTTTGGGGGGGCTTTAGTGTTGATCAGTGTCATCACGAGGCAGCATGTTTCAAAGAATAGCAACAAGGTTCACTCTAGTGAACTACACTTCAACACTAGAGTGCTAAAAAAACTATTTCAGTAAGCACTCACATCTCCAATCCAGTACTTTGTAGGTCAAAATCGTAGGTCAAAATTAAAATCAGCTTCACTTTTGTCAGAGCAGAATTTGAACTCTCACCACATATGCTGGAACTTTACACCGTTATATGCGTTGTTGGTCCTCAAGGGATTCCCTTTGACACATGTGGTTTAGAGTGTCATCGGGACAGCTTTTCTCTGCTTTCATTTTATTCTTGACAGAAACTGTCTCAATTGCATATTTAATCTTAATTACTATAGTACTTGATGAAACCTGCTCACAGTTTTTGGACCAAAAACTACCACTTCTTCAATTGAAAAAAACTAAATTAAGGATTCTCACGTTCTCAGACCATCCACAACATTTACTTATGGGGTGACGCTTAGAGAATTAAGTCTATTACAAATATTGTTGCTAGACCTGAAGCATGCAGACACCCCTTTCTTTCAACTATCTTGAACTCTGCAAGGAGGAGTGGGCAAGACTTCATAGTAAACAAAGATGTGAGTAAATCATCAATGGTCGCAAGATGGATATAGCTAAAAAGGTTTCTGCAAAAGAATGTACCTCAAGACATAAAATCAATTATGTTCCTACACGAGCTGATTACAACTGGAGAGTTCCTCCAGAGTTCCTCCAGTGGACTACACAGAATCAAACAGACTCCAGGGTTTTCTGCACATATTTAGTTTGATTTAGAACACATGTGTTCTGTAACATGCAAGGGCTGTCGTGTTGAAAAGGCAACTAAACAAAACATATAGTTTTTCTAATCTTTCAGTGTGTCTAGTGGTTAAAATTATGTCCATCTCTGTTGCATTACCACATTATATTTTCATAGCAAGAGCTCGAAATTTTATAGTAAAACACACTTTCCTTGGAGAACACCTGCTTGCCAAGAGTTGCACAACTGCCTAGAGATTGGAAGCCTGAACAGGCTAGCATTGACTTACATATGTTCAAAATAAAATCACATATACATGCTGCACAGCACAAGTTTGGCTTCAGAAAATGTCAGCTTTTCTCCAGTTGAGTATGAAGCCAACTGGCTGACACTTGCATCGTGTCATGAAGTTTGTGTTGCAACAAACCCCTGATTCAAACAGTCATCAATGGTTGGAATTCAAATGTAATGATTTTAAATAGTTTTAATTACTATGAAGTAAACTGTAAAGTACACTTTTTTGACAACCTTTAAGTCTCTAAAAAGTAAGAGATCTATGGATTGTGATACTGAAATTATATCTATGACTGGTTAAACCCAAATTAGCATAACAAAGCTTCAAAATAATTTTCTTAGAATTGCATTTGAATTCGTGCTTGGCTATCAGTCGTAAAGACTTTGGACGGTACTCACGTTCTCTTTTGATCTACAATCTCATTTATTCCATCATCCACTCTTGCTCTTGTTAAAATTTTAGTTAAGGATGGAGACAATAAAAGGTTCTTAAATAAAATGACTTCACACTTTGCCTCTAAAACCCAGTAATAAAAAGCCTCTCTATATAAATCTTCAAGAATTAATGTGAAAGGTTTATACCCATAATCTGAACCATATCCATGACATGTAAATCATAACATTCAGCTACATTAAATTCTTAGAAAGGGAGATCAACTGAAGAAAAAAAACATTTGAATAACTTTTTAGTACATTCTTTGAAGTGTAGGCGTTACTGAATAATAACTCCATGCAGTGTGCAACTTGATTTATTATTGATCCGCATGCACTAGTTTTATGTTAGAACACTGACTGCACTTTCTATATGAACTATACTTTGCTCTGAATACACAGTTCAACTTGCAGTTGAGTACATTGACTAATGAAGCAGATGTTGTCTTGCACATTCACAGACAGATGTTTTTGGACAAGAGAAGGGAGAGAATTCTGAGAAAAGCACTTGTGGAGATTCCGAAAGTGAAAAAAAAATTGTAACAAAGGAAATACAAAAATTACTGAAATTACTGAAATTAGACTTACAGCCTAAGACTGTAACTTGTAATACATAAATAAACTCATATACCTACATTCTCTCTTCAACATATAAAATGTTAAATATTCTCTCTTGCTAAATATTTAGTATTTTAAAAAGGTCTTGATGTAACGGTATTTTTACACAGACCAAAAGATTTTTACACTACATTTGGCACCTAAAAACAGCACTTTTTGGTAACCTCTTGAATGAGGTTCTAAAAGTGAACGTAAATGTTCAGCCAAAGTAGTATTTTTTTTCTGGTAGGCAAGAGAAAGCTTGAAGTGCAGATATCTATTGATTGCTGGTTGGGCATAGAAAATATATATATTTTTACTTAATAGCTGTCACAACATCTTTATGAATAAAGAAACATCACTCCTTCAATGGTCTCCAAGATCCCCTTTGTGTGCTATTCTTGCATTCACTATATTTTCAAAGAGTGGAATAAGACTGATATGTATTAGAAATTTGCTTAAGATAAGTCCACTCAAAACTGATAGTAGTTGAGGGAAACACAAAGGCTAGAGTCACATATCACCATAGCAAGCATGTCACTACTAAAGCATCCTGCTTTCAGTGGAAAACTGCATTAGAAATCAAAAGACTCTTGATTTGTGATGTAAATTTCTGCAATTTTTTTCTTGCTGTAGAGAAGGAAATGTGTAAATGGGTTCTAATGTATTGGTTACACTTTGAAAATGTTCCATTCACTTAAATGAGATCACATATAACTGTGCGAAATATGTAGTTCTGGATTTTATTACTTATTTATTTTTTAATAGTCCATCATGATTTACAGGGAGCGTCACGGTGGCGCAGTGGGTAGCACGGTCGTCTCACAGCCAGAAGGTCGCTGGTTCTAGCCTCGGCTGGGTCGGTTGGCATTTCTGTGTGGAGTTTGCATGTTCTCCCCGTGATCGTGTGGGTTTTCTCCGGTGCTCCGGTTTCCCCACAAGTCCAAAGACATGCGGTATAAGTTAATTGGGTAAGAACGATTGTCCATAGTGTTAATGTGTGTGTGAATGTTTCCCAGTGATGGATTGTGGCTGGAAGAGCATCCGCTATGTAAAACATATGCCAGAGAGTTGGCAGTTCATTCCGCTGTGGCGACCCCAAAAGGGAAGAAAGCCGACATGAAGATGAATGAATGAATGGATTTACAGGGGTTTTCTGTATTTTGAAACTCACGGTGCACTTTGGGATAGCCTACTTCGTTTTTGAACAGGTACATCATGCAGACTTTTAACTTCTTTTTCAGTTGTAGAAGGTAAAGCTTGGTAATTATTCTAGAAGGTAAAGCTTAAAATCCTTTACTAAATTCTTTACTAAAATATGTGTTAAATATTGTTAAATTACATGTTTATGTGTTTATGTCTAAATACATGTTTCTCTTGCTCGTGCTAGACTGAATTAAAGTTAATATCAAGTGTTAAAAGCCAGTTGCTTATGGGTATAGTGAGTCGTGAGTAGGACTGTAAAGCACAAGTGTTCCTTGGTTCAGAGTTTGAATCTTGTAACTGGAAATATTACTCTTCATTGATTCTCTCTACTTAAGTTACTTTCTCTTTAGAAATATAATGATATAGTAAAATACAAAATAAATCAAACATTTCTCAATACCAAAATATACTTTAGTTGACAAACATTCTGTAATATTACTGAAAACTCTGTTTTCAAATCTATGGCAACCTTGTAATTTTAGGCGATAACTTCGTAATATTTTAACAGTGTAGAAATCTCAATGTACAAATCTCAATCTCAAACATTTTGTTATCCATGGCCCTTTTGAGATTCAAAACTGACCATCTTCTATCTACCAAGGCAACTAAAAAACTATAGCGCAAAAGCTCAAAACACCCAAAATAATCCTTTTTATCCCTCTGTTTTCTGCCTAAACACACACATACCTACACATGACCTCGTGATTTTCCCATGAATGCCTGAGGAATGAGGCAGTAATCACTGGAGTTGACTGACATTCAGGAAGAGCTGAATCAACTCGGATGGAGTACAGCTGAAAAGCTGGCCTCGGATCAGCCACTGTAAAAACAAGTCTCTAGCCTGTTTCTTCACCTCGTGTCCCCATCAAAGATTCTCCAGAGAGAGCTAAGCTCAGTCCCCCTCTGAGCAGAGAAGAGTTCCCAGCCAAACAGCCTGACATGTGATAAAATCTCTATTATTCATCTTCAACATGTCAATGGTTAGTAATTACACTTTAAAACAAACATAGCATTAGTGACCTCCTGAACTTGATGCTAATGGATCTGCCACTGTAAAGCAATAAAATTAGAGAAGAAGCAGGAGAAGGAGACAGCACTCTGGAGACCAGAACTACAAGCTACAACAATACTAGTAGACTATCTCCAACAAGAAAATAGAAATAGCTAAAGGAAATCTTCAGATTGTGAAAGTTGGCAAGTGTGAGTGTTCAGTGTTGTGTAGGAGGCATTAGGGGGCGTACATTTGTCTCAAATTTTACTTGGTGAGATTTTAAAACAACATCTTATAATGGGAAAGGGAAGCCATAATTTGTGGCATAAACACATTTGTGTTGTCTCTGTGGTCAAAGAATAGATTTTTTGCTCATTAGGTTTTTTTCTCATTGTCTTAATTGTTGAAGATGTAGCAAAATTCTTCTTTTATACCAGTGACATATGTGCTGTTTTGCTATATCTATCTTCCTATGAGCAGTAAAGCCTGGATGCAGTAACAAAACAAACACCACATGCCATAAATAAAAGCAATAAAAGGTACTAGAGCTGATTCTACTCTCCTGATTAACTTTTTCTTGGTAACCATTTCCAAATCTCCATAGTAACAACAGTTTCTGTAGAATTTGCAAGTAAAAATAGAAAATAACTTTAATAGGTAAAATCTCCATATGAAGATGTTACCTTTGCTGTTAACATTTAATCTTTAAGTGGAGACAAAACATGACATATAAACATGCTTAGAACATATAGTGTATTGTTAAAAAAAATCAGTCACTCATCCAAATAATTGGAATAAAGTGTCCTGATATCTTCCATGACCACAAGTGTATAAAATCAAGTTCATATCGACTACTTTATAACCATTTGTTAAAACAATGGGCTGCTCTCAGGAGCTCAGTGAAGTCCTCTGTGGAACTGTGTTAACTGGGAACTGGGTTATTTTTCAGGGTTTGGGTTCGACCCCTTAGTTCCATTAACAGGAACTCTGAATGCTTCAGTATACTAAGACATTTTGAACAATTATGTGCTCTTAACTTTGTGGGAACAGTTTGCAATGCGTCAGTTTCCAAGAATCATTCCGAGTCGGGGTTTTTTTCATAAAGTGCATCAAAACGCTGTGATTGGTTTCCCTGTTCATGTGACTGGAGGTACCTGGCTCACCACTTGATTTCGCAAATGGCAGACAATACCCCCATGAGATGAACCCAGAGAGTAAAAAAAGACCAGAGGACGATAGTGTCCGTGTTTATAAACGTTTGTATTTATAAGCATCTGAAACACACAACTTACCTTTCTCTTTTTGCGTGTTTTTGTGTTGCATTAAATTAAAAGAACATTATTTTCACATGAACGTAAAAGTGCTGTCATCCAATCTCTGACAGGAGTTTCCTGCAGCCTCTACATTTTCAGAGAAGCAATATATACAGATTGAACAACGAAGAAAATAACTAGAACTAGAGATGAAGCAGCTGAAGCTGTTACTATTTTTGTTTGCCAGATAGCAAATAGTTTGGTGTTATATTTACAAACGAGTTTGTTCCTCTTCTGTGTAACTGAATCTCACACACAAAGTTAGGTGAAGCCGCACCACCCTGTGGCCTGACTTCACTCTGCAGTGCCATCTAGTGTTCAGGAGGTCTGTGCACTCATTTTTGACAACAGACACGCAGGCAGATGAGGGATGCAGTCCCTGCATGCAGTAAACGCAGAGCATTTTTTACGCTCAGGTGTGTGGAGACCTTTCTCATTTGTGCATCAAGATGCTAAGACCCACACACCTCACACTCACTCACCACTTCCAACAGCAACCTGGTTTTCTCTTATTTATCTTTCAATCAACTATTTTGTATACTCTTTCACACGAAGGTTTGGATTAAAAATTTATTATTTGCTACCTTTAAATGGACAATGGCCCTCAGTTCTCTTCTACAAATGTAATTTATTTTAGGGATCAGTTGAATGCCAATAACTCTGACTTGATTAACCTTGAAAATTTCGTATCCATACTTACTCCATCTCTGTCAGTCTTCCTAACTATCAGTTTTTGTATTTTCGTCAGGTGTTTTTTTATCATGCAACTCAGTCAGCGATTTCCAAACATCTTATTTTCATGTGTATGATTTGCTGCTTTGTTGTTTATTTTTTGTCTTGTCTACTTTTATTAATCTTTGCACTTACCTTTACTTGTGCACTATCACATCTCAATGTGAACCTCAA
The DNA here is from genome assembly GCA_900490495.1 of Danionella dracula. NCBI lineage: Eukaryota > Metazoa > Chordata > Actinopteri > Cypriniformes > Danionidae > Danionella > Danionella dracula. The sequence goes on from UELW01000578.1 coordinate 3,457,635, forward strand.
AAATACAACCCAACAAATACAACCTGGTTAATTATTTGACTTGAGTGGGGCCAGTCTTGGACAACAGGGTGATATAAATGAGTTACTTGCTTGAATGCTTGTTTTATGTCCTTAACACATAATAGCACGAGAACTTGTAAACAAAAGTAAAATAGACACAAGTGCTAAATGTTTAGAACATTTCAGACGCTTAAATTGCTATTGTTTTATTACTGAAACAGCTTCAGGTCAGGAAAATTAACTACTTTTGTATTATCTACTTGAATCAACCACCAAATCAAACAAATCGAAAATTCATTCTAACCAACTGAATTTTTGAATGGAATATTTTTCTCTGTGGTGGTGTGTTAAGTTGTGTTAATAACAGATAGGTTTGGTGCTTCTGAACGTTTCTTTATTGGCTTAAAACAGCCCGAAGGGAAATATAAACTGAAGACATCAAATAAACGTAATAAAGGGAGTTATTGTTCTCAAAGATATGCCAAGCCTCCCAGTACTGAAAGTCAAAAGATGTTGACGTCCTGAATCGCCCGCGCTGCTGTTTGGCGGATGTATACATAACAGATAAAGGTACCAAACATGACACCCACCCACTCACATCTACAAGTCTGCGTAAAGTACCAAAAAGTTCCTACTTTTGCCCGGCGACTTGCTGTCCAGTCCGGAGATGTGTTTCTGCAGGCTGAGGAGTTTGTTCTCGAGCGCTCCGGAGCGGTAGCACATGGACGCCAGCTCTCCCTCCAGCTCCTCCAGGATGCTCACCGAGTGCCGCGAAAGATCCGAGAGCTGCCGCAGCACCGCGAACAGACTTGCGCCGCACACATCCGCCAGCTCCACCAGCATCGCCCCGCGGCCCCTGCACACTTCCCTCGGGGCGATGCTCCTCTTGCAAAAGGGCATCTTTTTTGCGCGCTCGGTAAAGTCCGTTTAAACATGCGCGTTTCCCCAGCGCTGAGGAGAGACTCTTGGAGGCATTTTCTGCATTGTAACGGAGAGTCCACAGTGAGGAGCTCCGCAGCGCTCCGGTTCTCATGAAATCATAGCTGATCTCAGCTCCAAACTCTACAGAAAATCTGAGTCCTCCTCACCCACTCATGCAATAACTTCTTCCAAAAACCCTACTGCGTTGTCGACGTTCTGCGCATGCTCGTTACACTTGCCTAAAATGTTGACCTAAACATTTCAGTGAAAATAAAGTCATTCGTGGTTTTTGTAGTGAATTTGCAAAATGTTTTATTTATGTCATATTAAAAGGGTTTTATTCTGGAAAAAGTAAAAATTTTTTTTTTGAACACTCTAAGTTGGACAGTACAGTTGTTTAGACCTATTTTTTAATTAACCTAGCATAAACCTGTTTCGTCTGCTTGCTCTGAAGTATTTGCAAAACTATTGTGAGAAAATGAAAACCTATTGCATGAAAACTCAAAACTGTTGTGAGAACGCAGTCAGAAAATGCAAAACTATTAAAGAAAATGCAAAACTATTGCGAGAAAATGCGAAACCTATTGCTTAAAAACCAGAAACTGTGAGAATGCAAGATATTGCGAAAACACGGTTATTGTGCGAACGCAAAAAAATTGTGAGCGAATGCAAAACTACGGAGAATAGAAAACTATTGTACGAAACGATTGGGAGAAAATCCAGACCTATTGCTTAAAAACTCAAAACTGCGAGAATGCAAAATATTGCGAGAACACCAAACTATGGTGAGAACGCAAAAATATTGTGAGTGAATGCAAAACTACTGAGATAATACAAAACTATTGTACGAAACTATTGAGAGAATGCAAACCTATTGATAAACTATTGAGAGAATACAAAACTATTGTGAGAAACTATTGAGAGAGAGAATGCAAAACTATTGTGAGAAACTATTGAGAAAAAAACTATTGCAAAAGAATTTTAAAAAGTTGTTACGAAACGCAAAAATGAAAAGAAACATTCTTTTTTTATTTCTTGTCCCTTTATGCACTCCATAGTTGTGCCTTGTGTACATAAATGAAAATGTGAAACGTTTTTGAAATGTAAGAAGGCAAAATATTTCTCATTTTGGTATTCCGTAGAAACAGTCTAGTTTTTGTATGGGTAGTCCCTTCAAATATTAGCATGTCAAGGCCCTGGTCACTGATCCCCATCTTGCACCAAACCGAACATTTACATTACATTTATGGCTTTGGCAGACACTTTTGCCCAAAGTGACTTACAGAAGGTGAGAGACAATCTGCAATTTGTTACAGAGTTAAAGTCCAGTTGTATCAACTGATCAATAAACCATAGCAGGAAGAAAAAAGACAGAGGAGGAAAATAGTAGGTTATCCCTGAAGAGTAGTTTTCAGTTGCTTTTTGAAAGCTGTTAGTGTTGCTGCTTTCTTGACTGAATCAGTTTATTCCACCAGCCAGGGTCAGTGAGAGAGAAGGTTCTGCTCAGAGATTTTCTGCCTTTGGGACGGAACCAAGCGTCGCTGTTCCTTCTCTGAGCGCTTGTAGGAGTGTAGAGCTTGTGGAAGCAAACAGGGGCTGATTTGGAGTTTTGTATGCCAGCATCAGTGATTCGAATTTAGCGTGAACTTCAATGGGCAGCTAATAAAGAGGGGAGTAACATGAGTTTGCTTCCGTTCCTTGAAGATGAGACGGGCTGCAGAGTTCTGGATTATCTGCAGAAGTTTGAGCTCGTTTGCTAGAAGTCCTGCTAGGAGAGCGTTGCAGTAATCCAAACGCGAGAGGAAACATCATGCATACATTTTGTTCCATAAGCCTTTGCCTTTCACAAAGTGAAAGAATTCCACAACCTTCTCAGGCACGTTTCCCCATAGCTTCATGTGCAAATGTATGTGGTGGAGTGCACTGATTGGAAACATCTGGCTCATGTTTGGCCTGCTCCATGACTATCGTTATTGTTCCTGGTTCCCCACCCTGTTTCTGCTGGACATTTTCTTCACTGGAGCCCTTCACTTTTTTCTCTTCTGTTCTCTTTTCAAGTGATTGTTCCAGCAGTTTTGATCCAAGAGAGGCTTTTTGGCAAAACAAAAATATTCTCATGACAAGCTAATTTTGAAAACTCATCGAATGAGCATAACGAGGTTATGATATTTAGGGACATGTCAATCTTTTCAGGTTACATGCTTGACACACAAACTTAACCAGTTAGGCAAAATAAATGAATGTTATCTAGAGTGCAGCAGCTGTGTGAGCATCTACAAACCAGGCAGCTTTTTGAGACCACTTAGTTTTACATCATTCCATCTGTTTATCTTCCAGATGTCAGATTTTCTAGCAGCTACACAGCTTTTAAAAAAAGGTTCACGCAAGTTTATATTATTACATGCAAACATTTTAACTAGAAATTATATAGCTAGTAAATGATAGAGCACACACCGAAGATTGTACGTTTTTGCTGTTAGCTCTATAACAAACAAACTGCTAAACTATTTAACAACTAAAGGTTGATCATTATAACAAAAGTTGTATTTCCTAAAATTCAGATCTCAAGCATTAAGGATATAGGTAACAGAGCCCACAAATTTTGTTACCTGAAAAGAATCTTGAGCTCTAGGATAAATATTCCTCGTTTCTAGATAGAACTAAACTCTGACTAAGCCATGTTGAAACTAAAGCTGCAGGAGGGACAGGCTGAAGCTCAGCAGGACCCATATGGTCCTCTCAAACAAACCAAGTGCTCTAATACATGGAACAAGAAAAAAACTAGTGTACACACAGGTGTTTCAACATAAACAAAACCAAACCTCAAACTATCTTCACAAATATTTGCTCTCGTTAAGGAACACAATCTACTAAAGACAAAACAATTGTGCTCAGTTTATGGACACTTCAAATGTAGCACTAAGAATCAACTCAATCACTGCACTGTTGTGCACATGATACTAAAAATAAATTACAAAAACTATGAAATTGCTGACCATTAATTAGCACATTTGGAGAGGTAACATTTAAAAGTTGACAAGTTTGAGAACCACTCAATTCAAACAAATAATTATTTAACATAGCTCTGATGACAGATCATGAATTAAAATGTTTAATAAAAAAGTTTAGGCTTTAAGCACAACAAAGTATTTAACTCAAAAGCTATCCCACTGCATTAGATATAACAAAAGACATGACAGTGGCGTTGTAAATAACATTTTATTCAAATCAACGAGCGCTAGTCTTGTTGACTTAGCTGCTGCTCTGTTTGGCAGCCAGTCTCCTGTCTCTCTCCTCGGCGATGGTCAGGCGGACACCCTTTCCACGAGGAATGGACACCCATGGCTTACTGCCCTGAAAACAGAAATAAAATGTGAACATTGTGAGTAATGAAAGTTATCAATTTTTCAAAATCACAGTTAAATAATTTTTCCTTTAATAGCTATAATTTTTATTATTAATATCATGATAATTTTTATAACTCCTTCTTAATTTCGTGTCTTAAGGTATCACTGAATAGTTGCTTTTAGATGATGCACAAGGTTTAATGATCCATAAAATATATTTATTTTAATTAGCAATATTTTTCCGTATTTGGATCTTAATGGTGATATTTGACACAATCTGTTCAGGAGATGGCACCAAGGAGCAAGACAGGTCGATCCGGGAGCTTACGAAGAAGAGTGTTTAAAAGGATAGGTGGCAGTCAACCAGTTTTTGAACAATGTGGGTTGATTAGTGTGAAATTCATATTTATGAATTGTGGGAAATGACATGAGATCTTGCGTTCATAATATTTGTGCAAATAATATATGGCGGGTGAATGAGCATTTACTTGGTTTTCGGGTCTTTTTTTTCACAAATAGGGTGTAAGAACTACTTGTGACGAGTAAGGAATACCTCCCATTAACCTGTGATTAAAAGTACAATTTTCTGAGCCAAGCCTCCATCTGTTATTTTCACATTTACAGTGCATTCACAACATTGTGAAGATAAAGTTCACACAAAGCAATAACCATTTAAAAAGCAGGATGATGTCTATTCTTATTCATTATTCACTAAGGGAATATGAACTTATACATATTAATTCATCAATGAATCAATAAATCTCGTAATGATTTGCAGCTACAAAGCCATTTCTTAAATGTAAATAATATATTATTGTCTCCTACCCATTAAACCAATATTTCGCATTTGAGACAATGAGGTCTGTTTTGCGTACAAGTGACATTCATTAAATTCAAATGCTTTTTGAAAAGTGCAGTCAGTACTAAATGCAGTATAAAAATATAGAAATCACTAATGGAACCACTACATTGCCAATTTTATGAGCAATGCAACCACTAAAGGAGGATCAAGAACACTTTTTGGAAAACACATCCTAGAGGTATTACCTGCTGACATGTATTATGTACACTGATCAAGATTTGAGCTCGATTGACTCCAAACTAAGAACTCAAATGTTTTCTAGGTCATTGGCCAACAGGTATATATGAACAAAAGATTTAACAGCAAGAGCTTGTCTGTATCAACACACTTTGACTCCCTGCTCACCTTTCCGATTACGAAAATGTTGGTAAGCCTTGTGGCAAAGGTGTTGCCGATGGTGTCCTTAACATGCACCACATCAAAAGAGCCAGGGTGCTTCTCTCTGTTTGTGATCACTCCGATACGCCCCAAGTTAGCGCCTCCAGTCACCATGCACATGTTGCCTATGTCACAAAGAAATGGAAATTTCAGCTTTCACCCATTTAAAACATCATTTCCCAGACAACGCTGACCTACCAGTCTCAAACTTAATGAACTCAGTGATTTTGCCAGTGCTCAGGTCAATACGAACGGTGTCATTGGCCTTGATTTGAGGATCTGGGTAACGGATGGTGCGGGCATCGTGGGTCACTAGATGTGGAATTCCTTTTGTTCCAATGATGATCTTCCTCACCTTACAAAGCTTGTACTAAATAAAGAAAAGCACAATTGGTCAAAAGTGACCTGTGACCACTACATTTGTCGTTTCGTTAAGCTCACCTGAGCCTCTTCTTTTGTGATGCGGTGAACGATGAAACGCCCCTTAACATCGTAGATCATCCTGAAGTTCTCACCAGTCTTCTCAATGCTGACCACATCTTAAAATATAACATGGAATAATTTAATCAACACATCCATCAGTTTGTCATCTTTATTTCATGATTTATAACAACATCAACAACATTCTGCCACAGCACCTGATCTGGACAATCAGTGTGAGCAGATTAATATCCTGTTGGCAGCAAGAAAGCATGAGCGCACAGTGGAAAGCGTATGGGAAAGTGTGTGTTATAACAGTGAGGATTAGTCACTCTATGTGACATTTGTCTTTCAACCATCTGTTGGGCTGCAACTCCCTGATCCAATTGAGTGGCAGGACAGACCAGAAGGAACAGTGTTCAGAAAGTAAATTAAGTAAACTCAACTGAAAAACATGAAACAATCTCAGATATATGTGTGAAGTAAGAAATGAAAAATGATTTCCTCAATATGATTAATTTGTTGTGATGAATAAAATCCACACAATAGACGGTCATCATTTTTTTGTTTTGTTCATTTGCTTCTGAACGCCATGTCTTCATGGTAAAACAACCCTGTCACCACCATACATTAAGTGCTTTATAAATATTTAAAAAGACGAACAATTTAAAAATTATTTTCTTAGTGTGAGATGTGACTTGTAAAATCCTAGATATTTTTAATGAATGAAAACAAATTGTTTCCTACTTGAATTAAGGTATAGCGCAGGGGTCTCAACCGCAATTCCAGGAGGGTCGAGGCCCCTGCAGCGCCTCCAGGAATTGAGTTTGAGAACCCCGAGATAGCAAGTGTTGGATGCAGGAAGGGCACAGTTGTGACATCTACTTTGAAAAAAAAAAATGCTTCGGCATTAGTTAAAAGAACTTCGGCAAATCACACAATTTAAGACTATACTGTACTGTTTCTGATATAATTTCAAACAACTGTTTTCGCATTTTCCCCCATTCCTTCTGCCAACCCGTCCCTGACATAAGACGAATGTTTTGAATTGTCTGAAAAGGGACAAACCATAATTTCTTTGTTAACCCTTTAACACCGGAGATGTCGCCGGCATCACAATAGTGACTTATCCACTTCAAACTACCCTACCTCTGGTTATTTTTGCACTAACAAAAAAATTTCAACAGATTCTGAAAGCCGGTCTTCCGGCTGATGTCACTCATTACGGTAATGACAATGTTTGTGTTGCGGGAAAGGGAAGTTCGTGGCACATAGGAGAGCAGTGACTGATGAGTGATTGAAGTGTTAATGGCTTTAGCAATACTTTAGCTGTGTTTTAGAAGCAATTTCATTTAAAATATTATATTTTTATTTTATATAATAGTGTAGGCATCATTTTTGCTGTTATAGGTTTATTAGCGATAAACTGTATTGTTTTTTTACTGTGTTTGCATCCATGATTCTAGAACGGCATTGATTGCCGCATTCATGTGTCTATTCTTTTGTTCCATGCATTCTTCTGCCATTTTTGGCTCACTTGGTGATCGATTTTAGTGCCAAAACATTTTTAAATAGTGGAAAAAGAGGTTAAGATGTGCTATAGAGCCTTTTTTTATCAGCTTTCGGACCAAAACAAAATTTTTACCGGGTCTGAGGCGTGTGCAAAAATCTGGGACTTTTCATTATTGTTCAGGCCCTCAAATCCCTGCAAAGGCGGTAAAGACTAATAATAGGAATAAATATATAACAATTTTTCAAAAATAATAGAGTTCTAGCACCACTAGTGCTCGAGCCCTAATAAAGAACATTGAATGACAAAGATTAAAAACAAGACAAGAATACTAGGTGAACGGTTATAATTACAGTATCATTATAGGGGTTAAAAGCATGTCGTGCAGCCTGGACTTGTAGTTAAGGTAGTTAATTGTTCATAGAGGTTTTCAGAAGTATTAAAAATGACATTATGTGGGTCATATATGCCTACACACATTAATATCGAAAAAAATATTTAAGTTGATAGTTATCATTGAATCTTGTTTATTAGCATCACCATACTTTAAATATGATATTTCATGGCTATATCACATTGAAGATATAACAAATTTTTTAACAGTCTGGATGGGGTCTGATGTGCTTTGCTATGATCAGTAAAAAGCAGACGGTCGTATAATGTGTTTGGTGCAATTGATGGGAATCGTGATGGTGTCACTTGGATCTGGGGATAACTAAAACAGAAGTAAAGTCTGAGGAAAAGACCTGTGCTGAACAATATAATGACTCAGGGGACTCTCGTTACTTCACAAACAAATGCTCTGCTATCCACATTACAAAAACAAGAAGAATGGTTCAAATAAAAACTCTGCAAACTAACAGTCAAATGTATGCGGTAGCAGTACATTTACGCAACCACTAAGATGGGGTTCCATAGAGCAGTCAAACCTATTTTTTTACTGAAAAAAAGATATGACATATATTAGTCTATCGCTGAGCTCATCATTTGGACAGAAATAACAGTAAACTCACAAGAGTTCTCTCCTGTGTCTTAGCAGTTTAACTCTGTGTAAAGAGACAAGCTATTATGATCAGGACAAGTACTAATATAACAAATTATTGATAGTAAAATTAATTTGCCTTTGGAGATTTAAGGTAAATTACTTAATTTAGCACACAGAGCAATTGTGTTTTGACAGCCATGATCTCAACTGGCAGGTAAAACAGTGATCAGTCAAGCACCTTTTTAGCAGGTTTACTGTGTTTTAAAACCCTTCACAAGTGGATGGTTAGCTGTAAACCTTCATGTATTATGTATGCCATTATGAAAACAATGGTCCACTAAAGTACACCATTGTTGGCTTTAGCAGGTATAATGTACTTTAAAAGCCCTTTTCCCAACTGGCTGGTCACTCGATCTGACGGTGGCTAGACTAGCTGGTCACGTGACCAGACAGCGACTGGCCTGGCAACCAGTTTAAGATTGAACCTTTCAATCTGCTATCAATCTAGTTGACGGATTTTGCTGAACTGCATACCCACAAACAGTTTAGAGACAAGTCCAAGGCCCTTTATCAGTTATGCCCTCAACAGCCTAATAGAATAGTAAGTAGCCATGTTCTCTGAAAGCTCTAGTTTATCCTTCCCACATAAATTAGATTTCAATTCTACAGACTGCACCTCTAAAGTTGCCACATTAACAGCATAATCCTTTTTCATGTTGTGTTCTATAAACTTCTAGCATTTCATCTTAAACTTTCTAATAAAGTGAAAAGAAACTGACAAAGCAGGCTAATCTTGAGAGAACTGTCTAAAATAAGACAAACAGAACTTTAACTAGTCTTGTAAAGCCAGACTTTCCAGAAAGATCTGGTGTTTGGCAGCCTTATTTGGCCAGGACCCATCTAAAATACTATATGGCTTAAAGTCAAAATCAATACTTCACATAGCATCATGTTTCCGTTTTTTTTTTAAATGCCACTACAAAAACAGACCCCCAAGATTGAAGCACCATCTTATTAGCCATCAATTCTTTGTTTCACAGAGGAACTCACTTCTGAAAATGCAATTAGATTAATTAATTAAATCAGGACTACAAGATTCTGCCATTAAAATGCATCAAACACAGCAGTCGTCTAGCCAGCATTGCACAAGCGTAGAAGACTAAAATGTAACTTGCGTAATTTAACGTAAAAACATCTGATTTCACAACTCACCCATGAAGCCAGTGGGGTAGGTGATGTCAGTGCGGACCTTGCCATCAACCTTAATGAACCTCTGCATGCAAATCTTCTTGACCTCATCTCCAGTCAGAGCATACTTCAGCCGGTTCCTCAGAAAGATGATGAGGGGCAGACACTCCCTTAGTTTGTGGGGGCCAGTAGATGGACGAGGAGCCTACATACAACATACCATAATTTATTACATTATGCAAGGGTAGTAATTGAACACAAATAAACATGTTGCAAAGGATACTAATATATCCTTTCACTACTCAACAAGGAAATGTTGAGTGCATTGTTGCACGTAATTAAAGAGCAGTTCCGCTTACAAACACTCCTGTGAGTTTGTCCAGCATCCAATGTTTTGGAGCGGTTACACGCTTCAAATGCTTCTTCGGTCCTCGGGCCTACAGAAAAAAACATAGCGTATAATTATATATAGATTTTTTTTTGTCAAGTCAAAAACACCATAGTTCATCCTAAACGTGAGCGACACTCACTATGGATACTGTTCATTCAAGTCCCACAAACTCCCATTTACCATGAAAACTTTCCAAACGCTTTAACTACAACATGTGTTTAACTCATTGAGCATATAGACCTCTCGAGTCACCCAGTCTTGAATCAATCTCAAATAACTGGGCAGCGCAGGTCCTTTCTCCAGCTAAGGGCAGACATGTTTGAACGATTAGCATTTAAACGTAAAATCTGCTTTTAGCATTGCAATCTAAGTAATATTGACTTTAGAACGTATGAGACAACGTCTTTTAAAGCTCATAAGGCAAAATGACTTTTCATAAAGGTTGATGCTTGTGGATTTAACCGTGGATGAAGCGCAGTGGAAATGCACTCACCATGTTGGAGTCTGCGGAAAAGGACTGTTCACTTCCTGTCAGCGGAAATTTAGCTGAAGTACGGGTGCCGAAGAAGGACAATCGAGTGTTACTGTGGCGGTCAATGTGAGTGAGCGTCACCATGCGGCAAGGGTCAGAATCAAATCAGAAACACCGGAAAAACATTTTGAATAATTGATTTAATGTAGACTCCACCACAGCTCAGTAGGCATCAACAGAGGAATTGAGATTGAAGTATATAGATATACTGATATTGATAAAAAAAATACCTTAGAAAAATAGAACGACAGAGTAGCGAAAAATGAAATATTCATAAAATTAGAGCTGGGTAAGAAAACATTACAAAATAAAATGATAAAAAAAATAATAAGATCAATATTTATGTTTGCACATGACGAGTACCACTGAAACATACTAGGCTATAAAAGGTTAGCTGAAAACAAACTTTTAGCAGATTTTGCTTGTATCTTATTACACAATTTAAGATGCCACAAAATAATGGATATCATTATTGGGGTTGATAAAAATTAAAAGGAAACGTAGACAAGAGGGACTGCATGGTAGCTGATTTAAGTTGGTTGTTAGTTGGTCAAAATGTACCGGTTTAACCCAGTTACTTTATTTACTTTTTTTGAGCTGCTCGTGAGAGAATATAGAGAGGACTTTAGTTAGTGGCATCAAAGGTGTTGTATAAAGGTTGAAGTGAAATTTTACTGGACTGTGGTCCTTTGTAACTCCAGTGCTTTATGACAGCACATTTACATTTCCGAATTATTTTCTTCTTTCATTCCTTTTAAAGATTTACATTTACGCGTTTGTCAGATGCTTTGTTCAAAGCGACTTACGTTGATTTGTCTACTTTTTTGGCTGCAGGTCAAATTAAACATTAGCTCAATTTGAAAGTGTCCATAGCTTCAAACTGTTCAGTGTAATATATATATATATTATTCAACAACAGACCAGTGTGTTTAGTAGCAACCAGAGTGGTGTTTAATAAAATGGCCCCTAGATGGCAGTACAAACCTGAACATATTTTTCCAGAGCAGCATGTGGTCAGCGCAGAAGAACAGTTTTAATAAATAAACAGTACTTTGGCAGCAAAAAATTTATATACACATATTTTGGCAGTATCTGGATATTTGAATGTATATCGTTAGAGTAAAACAGTGTAGCATGAATCAACTCGTAATGCGCAAAGTTCCAAACATTACCTTTTAAATGTCATTTTCTGAACACACACGCAACAAGACAAATTGTGAGTTTTTTTTTTATTACTCATATCCTTAGCCTGTTTAACTGTTAAACCAAGGGGTTACTTACACAAAAAATAAAACACAAGTTAGTTTTCTTTGTCATTTATTTTCCTCATAACAGAAATAGACAACAGATTTAAATATAGTATAGGAAATAAATCTCTTTTGTAGAAAATTGAATGAAAGAAAAAGTGCTACACACACAAAAAACTAAGTCACAAATTCAATGGGAAAATCTGAAAGAATGTCAAATTTCAAACAGTTCTTTTTCCTTGGACTATCAAATTCTCTGCATTCAACATATTGAACATCTTTGTGAAACAGTGACAAAGAACACGGAGCCTTCAAGCACCGAACTCTACCAAACTAAGTCTAGGGAAAAAAGAAATCTTATCTTCAAAATGCACATGTTTCCAAATAATACAATGATAAACAGAAGGTGATCAGTTCACACAGAGACACGTGTGGTAAACAGACGCGTCTCATGAATATATTTAACCATGGAAAGCATTGCAGCAGATCGAGTTCTCTGTAAGCTGACACATCATCTGAATGCAGACTCTCCAATGAGGGGGAGCTCAGCTGAGTTCCCCGGTTTCACCATCACCTTCCATTACACACAGTAATAGCACCTGACTCGACAAGCAGAGGAGCGGCTGGCAAGTGTGGGAGAATGTTTGCTCTGTGTCTCTTTCCAATCCAGCTTCACACTGAGCTGGCTTTTACAAATTCCTTCCACACACCCTGATGTGGATTTAAGGGTGTATCAGCATTGGAATGATCAGAAATTGGTGCGTGTGCTCGGTGGCTCTCAAAGACAAATCCTCAATAAACAGAGTTACAGCTACATCAGTCTGTCCTCAAATCTGACACTTTTCATAGGCTGATCGAACAGCTTAGAATTTAAAGGCACGGGAACACTGCGAAGCGACCAGAGAGTCAGCAGCCGGCGGGCACATCAGCAATGAAGTCAAACTCATTCTGACCCAGCCACAACTCCGGAAGCTCATTGGCACGGTCCAAACCCAGCTCCACCACCAGCGACATCAGAACTTCCTCATCGACAGGATCCGAATCGATGATCCCAGGTGCTTGTGCCACCCCAGGGCTGGCCACCTGTCCTGGGTTTAAGATTCCAGGCGCATATCCTCGACCGGGGCCGGTTGGGGCTGCTGAGGATAGGTTCTGGTAGTGGCTGTTGAGTTTCTGGAGCTGCATGGAGGCTATGAGGTGCTGGCCAGGCTGCAGGCAAAAGGGAGGGGAGCTGGGGTGGAGGGTTGCGGGAGGGAATTGAGGGGCACTCTTAGCTGAAGAAGAGTAGTGGAGGAGGGAGAGGGAGTCGCGGTCCTTCATGGTTTCACTTTAATGCAGCAGACTCTTGAGTTGAACACACCTGAAGAAGAAGAGGAAACATGAGCATGCTCCTTGTGTTACACAGAAACACAGACAGCTGGGTAAGGCTGGTCTGGCCTAAATTTAGCTTAAAGGGCCATCAAAAAAAAAAAAACTAAAATGAGTATAAATCCTACAGGAAGGTCTTCCGTGGAGATGGAATCTTAGTTTTCAGGTCTAAGGTACAATATGTAACTCTTTCCACAACTACATTTGGAATGGATTCATGCTAACAACAAAAAAATATTTTTTTTTCCTTTTTCAGATTGAGCAGGCTTTATGTTTTTTACTACAAAACTATCCTCAATGTCAGGAAAAATGTATTTAATTTGAAGAAAATTTCCCGAAAGCAGTAAATAACAGATGAAATGCAAATGAAATGTCCATTAGAATGCACGCAGGGTCGGAAAGGTTGACATAGAAAGTGTCTTTCATCATTATGTTTCGAGTATGAAAATGCTGCTGACCTAGTCCAATTCAATGGTCTATGCTAAGCTATGCTAAAACTGCCTTTGGTTAACATCTTTGTGTTTGAGATAAACCTCATTTCTGCAGGCAGTTAGAAGAGAGCACTTGTCAGCACCCAGAGGCCCTTTCAAAGTGGTATTCTAAGGAAACAGAAAACTTCCAGACAGGTCATGTAGTATATACTACATAGTAAAGATATGAGTAGTATGGATTAGCTTTAAACAAACTTCATCCCTTATGTTAAAATGTCCTGTGACTGATTGTTTCCACCATTTTTAATGCCAAGTTGTTTACCACAATGAATTGAAGAGTGGACCTTTCACGATCAAGCTTCTCTCTGTATGTAAAAAAAAACATCAGGATTTTTTTTGCATAAATTTCACATACTGATCAGTATGCAACAAATACAGTATGTGGATTTGGATGGTGCCGAAGGATCCCTCTGAATCAGCATATTAATACCTCAAGCCAGAGAGCAGAATCTTGAGAATGAAATGAGAATGGAAGAGATGCATTGCAACTAACGCAGTTGCTCACTTGATATGGACAGAGCATGTGTTACATAATATGTGATACAAACTGGATTCACACTATTGTTCTGTACACTAGGTACTAATATTTATTGAGTAATTTTAGAATCAAAAAGAAGTACTCAAGATGTGAGATAGCAAGGTTAGAATGGGCCAGATATTACATTAAGACAGATGTGAACTATTGTGGATGGAGCACTACTGCCCCCTTGGCTCCTCTTTCCAAATTGCCTTTGCCTCAGACCTTTTACAGATTTATTTTCAAAATAAAATGGATTCTTTGTAGTTGTTGAGATGCATAATACATTTTCATAATAAATCAATGAAACTCCTCTTAACTTTTCATGATGAGCGGAACAAATAAAAACCAACAAAGCCATACATTTCAGAGCACTTTACATTTTTCTTCCTTTGGCAGTTTTGAGTCAAAGTATGTTTTGGTTAAGTCAGCTTTCCTTTGCTTTTCCAGCGTGTGCTTTGCACCAAACTTTGAAAAGCTGTTTGTAGTGTAAACATGTATACCAGTCAAATACTGTTCTACAAAATGGAGGATTCTACCCAGCTTACCAACTTGATGTAGGCAAAACATATATTTACTTCTCCACTTCCTGCAGGGCCAGGACCTTGTGTACTAATGTTGCGTTTGTACAAAACACCTTTTAATGGTCAAATTGTTTACCAATCTTGACAGGGATGCCTGCTTTTCTCCAAGCACAAAACGCAATGGCTGTGTATGCATATACATAGTTGCTTTTTAGTTTAGTTGAAAGGTGAATTCTTAAATTGCAAGTACATTATTAAAACAAAATACTCATTAGATGTGCATGTATTTTATTTAGAATATGCTGTAATCTCTTGGTTTCAGTTATTTGTAAAATAACGTCTTATGTTGTTAAGTTTACAACATTTGCACTGGTGAATGCATAGATTAATTTTTGTACAAATGTACAATCCCAGCTTTTTCTGTATCCAATGTTTTAGCAAAAAATACACTGAAATAGCTTTACTGCCAAAAAAAATTGTTTTTTACTTTTCTATGTTCTGCGATATGGGATTGGAGTAGGATTGGGTCAGACACTTTTCTAACTATAAACTTTGGTTTTTCTTGATCTACATCTGACGCTGCAAACTTATGTTTGAATTTCTGTGTAATTAAATCATAAAAAACTTGTACAAAATTGAGCTTGTATCTTTGATAGTGTTAACATTTTTTTGTTAGCATTAGCAATAACAACATGCTTTCATGGAAATATTATTAATAGTAGCAGCTTGTCAGTTCACTGAAACTAATAACAAACTGGAAAAGTCCTCTGTATCTAGAGTGTTTGAAAATGCAAAACCTGGGCACATGTGAAGAAGCCTTTATCGTTCCTGATGTTTGAATGAACAATGCCTTTAACTGAGATCACAAGACAAGAGTTGTTCAGCAGTTCAAAGGCCCAGCAAATCATATGACTTTCCAAGACTATTTGCAGAGATGAGCCGTCCATAATCCCTCAGTTGTGAGGTTCATTAGGAAGTATGTTACAGCGTCCTGTGACTCCATATCCATCTGCATCTCACATGTGCTCGCACTCGCACATACAGAGGACAAGTAATGAGGCACTTAATCATATGTGCTGCTCCTCTCTCCTCAATCCCCACTCAAAGCCTTTCTTTGAGGAGAGGGAGACATTACTGAAAGCTGGTTACCAGCTGCAAGTCGGTGGACCTCCAGCAATGAGCAGCTCAGAGACACGCGGGCTCATCTCAGAGTTTCACTGACAGCTGTAGAGCATTCATCTCATCAGCTTTGTGTTTAGCTCATTGTGTTCATTATTCATGGCCTGGAACCAGTCACACACACAACATGGTGAAGTCTACGACTTAATTAGACCAAGACAAGTGAGGAACTGAACTCTGCAGCTATTTGCCAAGCCTTGTGTCAGTATGGTAGCAGTACATTGTGATCAGTTAGCCCCCCCACCCACATTTCCAAATTAAAGATTTTGCTAACGTAAATTAAATAAAGTAACTTGTGTCTCGATTAATCAGCCTGGAGGAAAACACAAGTTCACCATTTTCTTACTAGCAAGTGGATCTAGGGTCAGGTATTGAGCACAAATTATTTTGTAAACACACACACACACACACATATATATATATATATATATATATATATATATATATATATATATATATATATATATATATATATATATATGCTAAGTAAAGTAAAACAGAAAACAACAAATTTAATAAAAAGCTACACTGATGTATATATTGAGCATTATGCAACCATTATATGGATGTTTAGTAATTCCGTAAAAGCGAATAACTTTTTTCGTTTTTACATTTTAGCATTATTTTGTACCCTACAACAAAAACACAGTTACAAAAAAAAAAAAGAAAACAGAAAAAAAGTGAAACTTGTGATAACTGGATTACTGTTGTGCTCAACTTTTGACTGTCATCACAATATATGGAACATAATTTAAAAAAAAAAGTATTATATCTATTTATATAAGTAAACACTTAATCGAAATGGCTCTCGGCATTACTTACCCTTTAAGAAGAAATGTTCAGCATGTGTTGATTCCAGCTTTAAATTAATTAACCGACAACAGAACAAACTTTTACAAAAAAAATAATTAAGCAGTTAAAAAGAAAAGCTTCGAGTTAAACAGGTCTCTCATTAAGGTGAAGCCGTTCTGTGTTTGTCAGAGAGAGAAGATAGAGCCAGAGCTGGACGTGAATAAGTGTTCCTCGCGCTGTCGGTTCTGTGTCAGAAGAAGAAAGCACCCTCAATGAACTGTTGCTGAATCAGAAGCATTATCCTAAATACACACTCTCGACGCGCTCCAGAGAGACAAGGTCCTCTCTAAAACCCGCCGTGGATCACGTGCGGAGCCGGGTGACGAAAGAGTTAAAGACCAGAACCTGTAGCGCGTTAATTAGTGGCAGTGATTGTGTTACACTATTTATAAAAAAACATTAATTTTTTTTACATATAAAACCAAATCCCACACAAACCTGAACACAAATGCAAAAACATTTAAAGAAAGTTATTTAAAGCATAATAATGATATCTTAGTTGTCATCAAGGTTTACCCTAGCAAGAATTTAAGATTTTTGCTGGTTTGTTTTATAGCTGGTAAGTTGAAGATTTTTTTAACATAGCGATCAATGAGAACACGCTCACTTCTAGAGTCAGTCACTTTCCTTTACGCATTAAATGATTGAATGTTGATCATGGGTCCAAACTTAATTTGTACAACCTACTTTGCCAAATTATTAAGACTGTTTAGCTTGAAAATGGAGTTGTCTTTACATAATAATACCTTCTAGTCCTTTTCAGACAAAAGCTGTAAATGGCATTTGAAGGATTGCTTCAACTTTTAAAAATGTTTACTGTAACGTTATCTTAACAAAACATATATTTATTTCCATAAATAATTTAATGCGGGTGTGACTTTAAATTTGATAATTTACGATTTGTCTGCTAGAATAGATTGGGGTAACATTTGTAACGTTAACATAAATTATATCGAATCAGTGTGTCCATGCTCCGGACTTCTGTCCATGTTTTCCACTCTTCCAGCAGAAGAGCGCGGATAGGGAAGACTAGTTTTCAACGAGTCAAAGATCAACATTCGCACATCTCACCTACACGCTTCAGTAACCACTTAAATTATTC
Source organism: Danionella dracula (assembly GCA_900490495.1). Classification (NCBI taxonomy): domain Eukaryota; kingdom Metazoa; phylum Chordata; class Actinopteri; order Cypriniformes; family Danionidae; genus Danionella; species Danionella dracula. The sequence continues at coordinate 3,475,449 of UELW01000578.1, forward strand.
AACAACCACTTGCCAGATTATTTAAAATAAAACTATTTACTGAAAAAAATCACCCTCTTTCAATGGAGCACATATCATTTTTGACCTAAACAATTCAATAAAAACTTGTGCTTAGACGCAGACAGACGGTTTCTTTACCGTTTTAACGGGTTAATTGGTCGCATCTGTGGTAGATAAGAGCAGAGAGCGACGGGTGCAGGAGAGGCACTCCTGAGGGAAACGTTATGCAAATGAGGACAAACGGCTTTGACATGCCCTTTGTTTAGTCACTGCTCGATTACCAGAGTCATAAAAGCCGCTTTTGTCAGGAATAATGGGTCAGACTCCTCAAATACCTCGTTCCAGTCGGTGTTGACACAAACAAATCTGCGCGAGTCTGCGTGTGTGGTTCAGAAACCGAGTGAAAGGCTTTCACCATCAGGGGCACAGATGAGCAGTTTGCCTGAAAGTCGTTGAGGGTCAATCAACGAGTGGAGCAGGTGCCAGTAACAAAAGCAACCACAGCGCTTTTTGGAGGGAATTTAGAATAACTTTCATTTATTGCAATAAATGGTAAAATATGAATTCCGTTTATTATACATTTAACTGAGCATTTTGGATTACTTTTCTAAAAAAGTATTTTTTTAAATGTAGAATTACGAAAAAAAAGTTTTAAATAATGTCAAAATAAAACAATTTGGTGTTAAAGCTTTTTTTTTCAGTTCAAATGTTTATAAATGACACATTTCGGATGAACTTTTTGCAATATAACCGAACGGAAAAACAAAAACTAATTTACCATCCAATTGGATACGACTAACTGTATTTTTTAGAGTGAACCAAAATCACTCAACAATTCTTACATTTTATATAAAATATTAATTTATATTTACCTTTTATATATTTATATTTTTCTATTTACCTTTATCATTCACCTTCTTAAAGAAATCCATATTGTGCCGTTATTTAGTACACTTTTATCAATTGAATAACCAATTCCGCAAGAAAGCTAAACAGAATCCTTATTATAACAAACCCCAAAAATAGCCAAACTTATCCAAAGAAACGATTTAAGCAACTGGGTCATAAAACTAGACAGGACAGAATTAGGATCTCCATGTTTCACAGTTAGCAAAGCATTCAATGCTTGTTAAAGCTATACAGCAGAAAAGTAAATAACAGGATCAAGAGAGACTGAGCAGACTTCTGCACATTTATGTTTTATTAGGGTGAGCCAGTGAAATCTGTCCTGCACCCTGTCTTAATTCAGCAAGTTTTACAACGCTATTTGGGAACATGGATCAGTTTATTGGACCAAAAGCAATAACCCCCACCTCTCAAAGCTAATAAAGGACTTAATGAATCACACTTGGTGCACCGCTCACGGAAATCTCTGCAACCAAGAAATCCATAAAGATCAAACTTTCTCTGAACAGGACTTCTGCATGTGGCAAAGCACTTATTTAGGGAAAGAAAATGGAAATGACAATCTTGGTTTTATATTTTATTACATAAACAAAAACACGTGTACAAAATTTTTGTTAGAAGCATAAAAACTTTGATAAAAAAACACATTCAAGGAGAAAAAACAACAACAGATCAGTCTTCCGTAAACAATGAATCAAATTCGCCCACAACTGAAACAATATTCAAGCTTAAAACATTTCAACAGGTTTCATTAAGTGAAATAAGCCAAATTATTACAAACAAAATGACAACTATATAATTTGAACCAAATAAAACCATTTCTTAACACTTGGTCGTAACACTACCAGCAAAAAATTCTATAAAGCACATTGCATTCCAATTTCCATTTCACCTAGAAAGACATTGGATTGAGTTATTGTGGAATATAAAATACCCAACATTAACTAAAAGCATTTAATTGTGGCAACTCAGGAGCCATTTCTGCATTTTAAACTATGTTCCCAGGAAGGATTGCAGTAATGTTTTCCAAGCTCCCCTTCGGCGATGGCTCAGACACACTGTCTTGATTAGAGCAGCAGAGTCTGATTTGGAAACATGAGCTGGGAGCCCAATCCTAAACTACATTCTTCAGATTCCCTGTAAACAAGCAAAGGAGGAGAGTGAGGGGGAAGATCCTTTTGGTCAAAATTAATAGCAGAAAACGTATTGAGAACTATTAGTGCACATCAAATGTACAATGGGTCAAACATGCCTATGTATTTGGCCATCGTGACACAACAAGGGGCACTACTAGAGTGTCCACACCAGCTCCTAGAATGCAACGTAGCGCTTATAAAATCAACTAATTGCTCTAGTAGTTGTAAGACAAAACCTCAAATTGCTACGATTGGCTCTTTTCATCTTGTGCCTCGAGAAGCTGGACTTACAGAAAAGTACTTACTACAACCTCTCATAACTCAAAACGAATCAACAAAAGGCTCTCTCTCTCTTTCAAGAGAGAGTCCCTTTTCAACGTTGAAGGTGACATGAGTGATAATTTTAGGAAAGCTTGGTAGGTCACCATAAATAGTGAATAGCCAATCCCAAACCACTTTAGAAACATCAAAAGTAACAACACGAAGTGCCATTGGGCGAAGGGGCGTGTTTGTTTTGTAAAGATGGCATAGTTGTGGAGTTGGTCATCCTTAGCAGAAAGGTTCGATGCCTGCCTGGTCCATTCTGCCAATGTAGCCCTGGGGAAGCCACTTCACATGCATTGCCCCGTTTGGATGTGTGTGACTGGTGGCAGCTGAGGGCTACCGAGGTAGCTTATTACCACCAGTGTATGAATGTGGAATGAAATAATAATGCACTAAACATTGTAAAGCGTCTTTGAGCTCTGGAAAAGCGCTATATAAATTGACCGCATCTGTATTATTATTTTGGATTTACAGTTTTGGTGGACAACACTCAACAGTGAAATCCAATGATTGCACACCACATCTTTAAGTTCCACTGTAGCCCCTAAAGTATCTCTTTTACTCCTTCCGTGCCATCTAGGGCTGAACAATTCATTACATGTGCCATTTTTAAGTCACAATTACTTTAATGATTCTGTCATGTGATTCCACTCAACCACATCATTTGACAGTTGAACATGAATACAGTTGCATGCTACACTATAGCTTAATCTGTTAAAGGATGGTTTCAGCACAGACAGAACCTGACACTGGGGAAACTGGTAATGTGGGAGTGGTTTGCTTGTTCATGGAACTACACTGAAAAATTATTCAAGCCCCTCTTAAAATCAAGCAAATGTAAATACAGTTAGCTTTTTATAAATGTGCATGCCTGAGGTCACCTCTCTTATTTTTTGTATTTGCCCAGGAATTTCGCTAACTAGCCTTAAGTAAACATTAGCTTCCTCTATTTCCTGCTGATCTGTTGTGAAGGTGGGAGACTTTTCTTGAACTTGTGGCTTGTATTATTGTTCAGAAAAGGTATTGTTCTATGTGTTTAAACTGTGGCATAGAAGTTGAAGTTGTGTTGCTGATTTGTGTTTCTGTGTTCTCATGTGTTCTTTGGTGTGTGTTGATTTCAGGGATGAAGAGTTTTCTTGTACAATAATATACTTACCAATATTGAGAGTGAAGTTAAATGCCTTACATAACAAATCAAGAATATTATTAGGTTGATGATAATGACTGTGACAGTTCAAATATTGTCTGATAGTCACAATGTTAAGACTAACAAGTAGGAGGGACTTTGAAGATCCTCCCTCATCATCAAGAATAAGAGTATTACAAGTAACAAGACAGGAAGCGCAAGGGATGTTCACAATGGTTATATTCATATTTCAATTATATGTTTTTTTTTAAATTACAGCATTTTTTACAGCAACGTAAAAAAAATCCCAATCCTAGTTTTACAATTTCTACATAAATTCAAGTTTGCCTTCTACTCCCACGGAATTCAACAGATGAGCTGATAACATTATGCCTGGCTCACAAATGTGAAAAAAAAAATATTAAAAGGGAACCTGATTCATTAACCTAAAGTAAATAGGAATCCATACTTCATAATGTAAGCTTAACAAGCCTTGTAAAACATACTCATTTCTCTTTTAATAGAAGAGTTATTAAAGCACACAATTTAGATTTATTTGACATCACTCAAAGAAAATTAAACTAAAGCACCGTTGAGACAGAGAGCCATCGAGACGGAGAGCCTTCCTTCACTGTCACAGATTTAATCACAACCCATACATTTACAGTCAAACTTCAACACAATTTCTAAGCACAAACATGTTCCTTTGGCTTTGAAGGTTGTGGTTTGAGGCTTTTTTTATTTAACAGAGCCAGCTTTTCCTTTCCTAAATCTCAAGTGGTTTCACTTGAAGGAAGCTGTAAATGTTCATGAGTCTATGTACATCGAGCATTTACTCTTACAGTTAGTATGGACGGTTTGTTCAGGAAGGAATCAACAACATTCTTGTTCCTCGTCCAGTATAGCATGTGCTTTTTATTTACACACAGATACGATTTAAAGGAGACACCAGATGCTCATTAGCCACAAGTTGATGTGATTATGAAAAGTCTGTAACCTAGTAAAGACATTAGCGTAAAAAGAAAGCAAACTAGTGTTGATCTTTTGGCATACTTACAACAATAAACCCACTTAAAGTTTAATAACAAGGGATGATTTGCCTCTAAAGTGGGTGAGATAAACAATGCCTTTCGAGTCATCTTGCTCTAACCTGCTCCATCATGCTCAGTGCTTAAAAAAAAAGACGTTTTGTGACTGAAATTTCTGTCAAAAGAGTTCTGGGAGGGATAGTTTTCCTTCCTGCGTTAAAATAAATCTTATTCACACAATTGGTTTCGTTTCATTTAAAATGCTGTGTTAACACCATGTCAGCTCAGAGGTTGGTATATAATTTCATGTAGGTCATGCTTCCAAATGGTTATTGAGTCAAAAAGAGAGATTCCAGATTAGCAAATAAAATAGAGGTATTCTGTCCACACAACATACCCTACTGGGCATTTTCAAAATAAGAGTGTGGTTACCCAAAACCCTTCTGTGTTTCTGTTTGAATGAAAAGAGAAACTACACTAAACAATCTCAACTTTCAAAATAAAGGGCTTTTGTGGACAGGGTCTTCGGGTTTGTGACATCCCAAGAAAATCTAAGTTTGGTTCATTTTGAAATTGTCACTTTAGATTTGTAATCAACAAACACTCCTGGAATGGATTTTGATCATTATGTTCTCGCAAAAAGCCACATTTTATTTTAAACAACAGTACAACTAGGATTTTTATCTGAGGTTCCTATTTAAAAACTGTAGCTGAGTGAAAAATCCTGGCAGACAACAAACATGTAGGGTGTTTACTTGTTTTTACCTCCATTTCACTTGAACCGTTTATTACCATGAGGCAGTGAGTCATAGATGTTGCCCAGATGTGCTGGGAAAGTATGGTAATGTATACAGCAAGCCTCTATTTGTTAGTTGCATTCATTGGTTTCTCTCATATTAGTAGTTTGGTGTTTGTGTAGACACATGTCCTTCTCATCTGAAAGAATTCATTATGTTTACTTGACCTATATAGATCACAAATATATTATTTATATACAAAAACATGAATAGTAAGTTCGTATCTGGAGTGAGTTCTGAAAAATTGATACAGTTTTTAGGTTTAGCCTGTTCTTGAATCCAGAAACCTCAAAAGACATGTTGAAGGACCTACAATGCTTTGCTTACAGTTAATACATACTCAATATGTTTTACCACAAAAAGTTAAAAAGGGACAAATTCAAAGATCAAGATCTGTGCTGAATATTACTTATAATGCACCTATACAGAGTCCAACTGCATGGTTTGTGTGGAAAAAGTAGTTGCTTAAGTATGATACTGATATTTCTGTTCTTAAAATCTTACAATTAAATTTCAGCTGGTTTCAACATAACTATAGTTGGAGTTATATTTGGATAGTAGTAGTTGATTGACGATTGCTTTACAGAAAAATGACAGTGTCAGCATCCAAGTCCCTGAATTCCAAATTGCTGGAATCACCAAATCTTAAATTAAATTTACAAAAAGTAAAAATGTTTTAAACCTCTTAAATTGTGAGATTCCTCCTTTTGTGTTAAAATTATTTTAAGTTTAGAATGACCGCTTCAACCTGAAAATTTTCGATTTTAAACAATTATAATCTCACATATCTTTGTCAATATCTTGGTCATGTGACATCAGACATAATCAAACTTCTTCAGTAACATACACTGTTTGCTAGTAGCTACATAGAAAACATTCTTGTTTGTTTTGGGAAAAGTGATCTCTAGTGGGTGAAGCGTCATGGTGGCGCAGTGGGGAGCACGTTTTTAAAGCTTAAAACCAAGCCTAAAGATCTTGTACTAAGGGTACAATAGACGCTCTGCACTGCACATTTTACATATCAAATGGAAATAATTTGATCAACACGTCGGCAAAAATGCAATCATCTTGCTTTTAACATTTTGGTTAACATAAAGATGCCATATGCAAACACACCAAAAGATTCGTCACAGTCTCATAAAAAAGGACAATTGTCGTGTGAATGTATAGTTCTAGGCAAATCTTGAAATATGTTACCAGGAGACTATATGGTCAAACTGATCAGGAAATTGTTCTCTTACGTGCTGTGGCAGTGTAAAAATAAGGTTAGAAAACCTAAAACGAAGAGATTTAGTTTGTGAATTAAGCTCTTTTTAATTAGTCACTAGAGCGGTGGGACAGAGGAAACAAAACGCACATGCTAAGCATACCATGCAGGCACACAAAATAAGCATGTTCAGACCCAACGTTTACCACAAAATGACCCTAAAGTATGTTCTTCCTATAGCTCAAATAGGATTGTGCTAGCAATGCCAAGCCTACGGGTTTATTTGATACGAAAACCAATAACTTATAATGCCTGTGTCTTCAAGACAGTGTCAAGCAAAGCTAATTAAATTAAAGTCAACTTTAATTGTGGAGTAAGTGCTTCAATGAAGAGGGCAAATATAGAAAAACTGTCTTTTAATTTCCAGCACAAAAAGAATGTAATGAGGGTGACGTCTTGTTAATGTTTAAAACAATACATGTGTCTGGGAGCTGAACTAAAAGTGACAGAATGAAGCAGTCAGTTGGCAAACCATCTTGATTCCACAATGGTCGAGTTTTGACCTCTGAGGGCACATTAGGTTACCACCAAAGACCTGAAGGCTGTTCTGGAGTGAAGAGAACATTAACCAGACCAGAGTCTGGAGTAAGAGATATTGAAGCCTTAAAGGTTCCGTAACATCTAAACGACTTTTCAGACATTTTTTGCATGTTTTAGTATTGTTCCCTCATCAAAAACATGCCTCAAGTCTTATTCAGATTGGTTCATGCATGCTTGTGTAATCCTATTTTCTTTTTCTGGGAGCTCAAAATGGCTTGATGGTCAAGGTCATGACCAAAGCAATGCCAATTGGCCATAGCACCGCCAACTAACCAAACAGAAGATCCGCTAATGCATCTCGAAGTATGCAAAAGTCTAACCATAGTTGATCAACACAATGTTTTTTGACTTACCAAAAGATTAAGGTTTTTGTTGGAAATTAGTGGATTTTCTTTGTGGCAGCATGGGGTTCGACGAAGCATATCAGTGGGATGAACATGATATACATGATTTGTTTGCCGAAGCACAATTATTTGAGGTGATTCAAAGGCATTGTCCTGCCTTTTGTAGGTTATTAGGCGTGCAGTGATAGTTTAGTCAAATATTTATTAGAAATTACTTAAAAAGGCATGAATGGTACCTTTAAATTTGAAAAAACATTGAAAGTTGCAAGACTTAGTACAAGATGGAAAAGAAAGTGGCATAGTTGTAACTAAGAGAATGAACCCACACTTTCAGCTTGCAGAGAGTAGATTTAAAGCTCAGCGCAACAGCATCCATAACAAAACAGTGACGAGCAAAGAGCACAAAAAAACATTCTAGTTAGCTCAAGGAATTTACATGTAAAAATACACTTTAATTTTTATATGATTGGCAAACACTGTATTAAAGTTTGGTCTATTGGTGTTGTGGATACGCTTGGCATTTATTGTGTGGTTTATTGTGTGGTTTATTTTTTATGTATTAATATTTATATTTTAAATGCCTCGGTAATTCAGAGAAGATTTTTTTCAACAACCTTTCTTTACCAGATTTTCTCTCTATTTCTCTCTGTTCCCTGTTATAAAATCAAACACTGAATTGACATACTTGGTGATTTCTCAAATTACTTTTAGTTAAGAGTTTGGAATCACTTAATTTTTTTTGCACATTTTACTCTTCGTCATAATAATTACCCAAGAGTTCTCCAAAATATATAACCAGTTGGTCATCAAGGATTCCAACTTATTGTCAATCTCTGATCCAGATCTGTTTGAGAACAGCTTGAGCTTCGGATATTTTGATGATTAATTTTAATCCAAATCATCTTTTGGGAAATGTTTTTCAGGATTTTTGTAAATGGAGTGTCATAATTCACATAAGGAGTTAGATGTAAACCTTCATTTCATCCTTAAAAAAAGGGATGGACAGCCACAAACTGTATGTTTAAAATTATTTAATATCCGCTGCTAATAAGAACCAATAAGTACTTAATATTTCTGAGTAAACATATTATTTAGAAGTTAACCTTAGTTTTATAAATTAAAATAATACTTGTAAAATAATACCAAAATAAAACTATTATATTTAGTTTTACCAAAGTAAACTTATTCTTTACACTTAATAAACCACTTAAACTATAAGATTGCTTATATCTTCTATTTGGCCAACTTTGATTTAAATCTCCACTGAAAGTATTTTTTTTTTAAGTGAAGGAATTAAAAAAGGAAACTTGAGTGCTAAAATGTTGGTTTGTTCACTTGATATATGGACAGAATGCATTTCTCCTCACAATTATGGGTTACTACTAGCCAATTACAGTCCTACAAGAAAAAGTCCTCTTGGCAGCTCATTGTCTGCGTGTTCATGGGAGACGTGAAGATGACTGGTGGTTCTTTGACTATATAGTACATTTTATAAGCTTGTTGGGAATTCTAAATAAAGATTTACTGAACACATATAGACTATCATGGCATTTTTTAAGTAAAACACTCTGTAGGTTAATCCTTTAACTCAAAATATCAACTGAGGATATCATATCTGAACAATCCAGTTGTTTAAGTACATTACTTCTTCATTTCAGACAAACAAATCAAGAAAGCAAAGCAACAGTAAAAACCTACAGTAAAAAACTGTACAATGTCTAGATAGTGATTTAAAAAAATGGATATGACACATAAATATGGGAATATAACACGATTGTTAAGAGTTAGGAATGAGTTTGATGGAAAAGATACAGCAACCAATTCTTATTGTCAGACCACTGGCATTCTTGCAGTCATGTTCCCAAAATCCAAAAAGAAATAATTTCAATAAATGTTTCATAAGTTTCTGCTACAAGATGATTTGCATTAAAAGAGTAATCCTCAAAATATTCCATGTTCAAGCCATTCCCAAACAGCTCAATCTGGTTCAGATTTAGTGATTGACAACATTAAATCAGTCAGAAAGCTTGGTGACCAACTGGTTATGTGTTTTGGGTCATTATTCTGAGAAAAGTGAAAAATGCAAGAAATCTCCAAATGATTCCAAACTTATACGGTGATGAAAATTTGAAATATATCTTTAAATTGCCCTACAAATTTATAGGAAAGATTACTAAGCAAGACAAATAACATAATTACTGTGGAAGAATTATGTTTCCCAGCGATTTTATTTCCCAGCGATGGGTTGCGGCAGGGAAGGGCATCCGCTGCGTAAAACAGATGCCAGAGAGTTGGCGGTTCATTCCGCTGTGGCGACCCCGAAAGGGATAAAGCCGACATGAAGATGAATGAATGATTTATGTTTACTTTACTTCACAACTGTTCTCTCATTCCCAAATACAGCTTTTCCTTGCTCACACGAGTGCATCACTGCATAATAAATATTTTTTTCTAGTTCTGTTCCTAGAGACACTGAACTTGACAAAATTCAAAATCAAGATTAGGCCCCCCAACTCCCTCAAACCAATGCATACGGAAAGTGGGTGTTTGTGGGAAATGGAGAGAGAAAGAGAAAGAAAGAGGGAGAAGAAGAAGAGAAGGGGAGAGAGCAAGATACAGGGAGTATGGCTGAAGGACAAAGGGGAAAAGAGCGGGAGAAATTGGGAGAGAGAAAGTAATCTGAGCGAGAGAGAGAGAGAGATAAAGGAAGTGAGAAAAAGATAAAGGGGGTGATACCAAGGAAAAAGAGGGAGGGACAGAAAGACAAAAATGAGAGAGAGAATGAGAAAGAGAGACGGGAAAGAGAGCAATTATGCTTTGGCATTATAGAAGCAATAAATAAGGTAAATGATAACACAAAAACTCAAAACAACCATTAAGTGCTCAAAAAAGACAAACACTTTGGAGCAATAACATTGGAGTGTTGATAAATGTGTGTCTGAGGTACTGCATGTACATGTTTTAAGTTTGGTTAGTTCTCATCGTAATTCTGGCTCATCCCTTGGGACTTCAGCTTGAAATTCCTAAAAAGTTTTGTATATTTATTTACAGATGCCTGGGACATCAAACAGCCTTCTCTATTCTACAGCTGAGGAAGCTTCAGAGGGGACACTGCGGTCAGTTTAAAGTTCTCCCAGTTCAATGACAGCAGGCAAGAAGTTAGACTCATCCAGCGGGACAGCTGGATGAGAAAATAAATGACAGACAAGATTCCATACTCTTCATCAGGCCTATGCAAATAAACAGACCGTCACTTTTAATACCTTGAAGAGACCAAAAGTAATTCCATCTGTGAAAATGCTATTTGAATGTGTGAGAAATTATTCAGATCTGTGGCAGTGCTTGGTGAATCTGGTTGTTGTCATGACGAATACCTTTGATGGTGCCAACGACCCGCTCCAGATGCTGGTTTTCATTGCGGTCAGGTCGACAGCTCGGGCTGATCTCAAGGGAATAATCTGGGCCATATTCAGTGAAGTACTGGATTGGAAGAAAAATAAACTTGGTTAAAAAAAACTTTTTTTTTTTTTCAAAAATTCTAATAGTTTTTTTTGTAAAGAAAGTATTGCACTACAGTACAGAGGAAACACAACTTTCGATGCATGAATGGACCCTCTGAACTTTCATTAACATAATATGAAACATATGTAAATAATTCTCATAGATTTATTATATTTAAAAATATTACGCCAATTAATTAATATTTTTGACAAATATGTGTTTAATATACAATAGAATGCTGAATGCTTGAGGCCTTGAAATCATTTTGTTTGTATTCAAATCTTTTTTTGAGCCAGCTACAAAAATGACAAAAATGAAAAAAAAAGTAGCAGTTGGTTATGTGAACAACTTGATCTTTAAGACCATCATCACCATCACCACCACCTGCTCTTTTCCCATTTGCGTGTTAACCAACAAAGAAAGTCAACGCAGCTAACAAATGTAAATCTGCTTCTAAAAATGGCAACATTGAATAATCAAATGGGTGCTCAATGGCAGGGTGTCAACAATATTCAATCTATGCACTGCCAACTATTAAATTCTGAACTCAAGAAACGGAACCCGTCTAGACTGCATGACACCTTTCATAACTTTCAAAATGGAATACTAATCATTATCGTAAGTTTTCCAAAACCCTACCACATCATGTTTCAGTCACACTCCCTTCAGTCTACACCTTTACTGGAAATCAGGACTCAGTGAAATATTAGCACTGCTTATAACTGTGTTAATGTGATAAAGTTTGTTGAGGTTAATCTGACTGGTTAGTGGGGTTATATTCTATGGCTGGTGATATGTTCCTCAAGTCATTTGAGATACTACAAAAAGAAGAAACTCACACAAATATGGATGAAAGAATATTGGATATATTTGATGAGGGAACAACACTAAAACATGGCAAAAATCACAGAAAAGTCAAGTTTCAGTAGTATGGCCCTTTTAAAACTATTTAAATAAGTGCAAAGAAGCAGTGAGTTTTTAGAGTTTGTTTGGAAATATTAAGCCAGGCTTCTCTTTTTTTTTAAGTACACAAGCAAACTTTAACATCTGTGTATTTTCCAAGCTGAATATGTGCAGCAAATGGTCATCCACATTATTCAGAGGCTCTGGTCTAAAAGTTAAACTGTATTCGAACTGAATAAGGAATGCCATTTAATACAATAATACAGACAAAAAAAATCCAGCTAGACCTAGCTAGTTCTATTAAGATACATTGTGCTGAGTTCACAGTCTCTGTTGTTTCATTGGGACAAAAATCAGGATTGACCTATTGAGTTCTATTAACTCATCTTTATTGTCAAATAATCACTTTAGTTTATCTGGTTTAGCATATAATTCCTACATGTGAACCTGTGTAGTCTTCCATGTTTTCACGATCATGCTTTAGAAATGTGTAAACAGGACAGAAATTGTATAACGGTGTTTGTAGGAAAAATAACTTGTTTTCCCATGAACTCAACATTTGGCAAGCAAGCTAATCTGAAACAGCCAAGTCCACATCTCATGCACATGATGCACTGTTTGGCTTGGACCGCATTCCAAGCCACATTAAAACATTTCAACTGAAAGGGACTGTTTATCCAAAAATTACACGAATAACCCCCAGTGTGATTGTAAATTCACCCCAATGTCCCTCTACATTGTAAATCTGCTGTAGAAAAACTGAAACTGACCAAACTTAAACATTTAAAATACCAATATATTTTAACAAGTAAATAATTCTAGTTTGTGAGAAGAGCTCATGTGTCAGGCAATAAGGAAGCATTTACCTCAATTGCACTAAATTAGATTTCAATGCCACTGTTAAAACTTATTCAGGTTACTTCAAAGGTTAAATCATTTTTACATTTTTAAATTACAATTCATTAAGAATTATACATGCGCTCCATTGCACAATTCTGTATTTCCCAAAAGAGGCATAATTGATGCAAGAACAGTATTTTTAATGAACTATGTAAATATCTGTTCAACAAAAAGAAAAAGATATTTATCCCAGTAAAGTGGTTTATTATGATGTTGAAAGGTTCATTTGATTTTGGTAGTCTTCAGTAGCAGCTTATTACATATTTGAGGTCAAAACACTTTCATTATCTTAAGACATTCAAATTATTCATGCAGTGTCTCAGTGTAAAGGGGTAGTTTACACTTAAAGAAGTTTACACAACACTCCTCGCATCGATCAGAAGTTATCTCAGAATCTGCTGTGATTGGCTTCTTCATTTCAGTGCTTCGTCCATCATCCAATCAAACACAATCCACAAAGAATACAGTGGCATTCTTCTGTCTTGTTTCACATCTTTTAATGTAGTTTTCAGTTTCTCCCTTAAGTCTTCTAACAAATAAGCACTCTTTATAGTTAATGAGAAGAATGTACAAGCACAACGTTCAAGACAAAGATTATTTTCAATGACAATTCATGCCATGAATGAGTCAAAGGCTATAGCTAGAAACACAAATCACTTTCACTTTCAAAGCACTGTAAAGTTCCGAAACTCAAAAAAACATTGTACACGGCATGAAATATCGTTTTCAAAAATCCACAATTTGGCCTCTTTAAAAGAAGACAAATATATTTGACAGAGAGGAAAGTAGTTCAAACTAGCTACATCAGACTGAGGCCGGTCTTGTGCTTCCAAACAGGCCAGATAAGAAGTCAAAACAGGGGCATAGTGTCTATGAGTTTTCATCTGTAGACTTTTTAAACTTTGACCTCTAACTATCAACACCAGCCAGCATCCATTATGGACTTTCCCAAAACTCATTTCCAGCCTTTATTCCACTCCGGAATTCTGGAAGCCAGCTACTTCCCAGACGCAATGACACAGTTAACCCCACCCACAGCAGAAGATAAAGGATTTCTCATAACATTTTTCAAGATGGAAGAGTCTATGCTACCATTATAAATAATGGTCTGATCAATGGACCAAATATCTTTAGCCGACAAAGAGGATGACTTTGATAAAAATCAAAACACTAATTCTCATTAGGGTTTACTATAGTACAAATCAAAAACAGTGGCAGACAAAAACCATAGAAAGGTCTGAAAGGCTTCTAGATCAGTGGCTGGCTGTAATGAGCTGACCCATTGCTGACAGTCTGTCTGTCTCACACTTTACAGTGTAGAACCAGATCAGGTTCAAAGGGCAAAAACACAGACAATGCAAACCTAACACAATCACAGGCAATCACAGCATCCTGCTGAACTCAGCTGAAAAAGCTACCAGCCAATGAGAGCATGAATACGCTGAATGAAACACATTTCTAAAGCAGACATTCAAGATTTGAAATGCATTAACGTTACAATTCCACACACAAGACAATAACATAGCGTATGTGTTTCCAGACTATTCTAGAGTTCTTAAAAAAAAGTTCAAGCCAGATTTAAAAATGTTCCGTGTTCACACATCTACAGACAGCCAATCCTCCATCTGTGCTTTTGCTGTTTAATGAGGTCTCTACTCCCTTCCACAGATATTCAGACAGCAGAGAAGAACGTAAACTTTCTTCAGTGCTGTTTGACTGGAGTAACCGCAGCAGTCATATCAAGCATCTGAATGTACAAGAATAAGTCCATGGGTGGAGTACTTCTAGTTTGGTGAATTTTGTCAAAACAATCGGGGGATATGAAGCAGACAGCCCACTCTTCCGAACACCCGGTCTGAATTCTTAAGTGAGACAGTTCAAGCAAAGAAGAGAAAAAGCCTTGTTTACACTGCAGATATTGATGCTAATTTCGGATAAAAGTTTGTTTACCTTTTTTGTAAACTTTGTTTAATTGCGACCCAAATCCGTTTTATAGGTCAACACATGCCATAGAAACATGAATTGTGCCTGCTTGAAGCAGGTTGTTGTTTTAGCGTAAATTGGACAACATGGACAAATGTGAAATAAGCTTAATAGTAGCTCTTTCGCAATGTAGCCTGAATGTGCAAACGTTTAAGGCAGAGAAGGAACAAAAGTGACATTAATGTATCCTGCACATAAAGTGCATTACTATTATATTATTAAGATTCAACATATGAATAAAAAATAAGAATTGGAACACGTTTAGTTGGCGATGTAAACGACGCCAGAGAAAAGAGAGTGAAGGACTACATTTATCTAAATGACTAACTGCTGGGGGGAAACAGAGCTCTCTGTGTTTGTTATTTCACTGGGTTGTGCTGAAAATAACTTGGCAGACACAAGTGAAGAGCTTTTTTGTAGAGAGGATGCACAGATGTTTACTGGCCACAGAGCAGTGAGGGCCGTTTCTACCCACAGCCCAAGCAGAGTCCATGAACGAACTCAAACAAAAACAGCTAATTTCCAAACAGACTGACAAGATTTGAGCAGAACAACGGCAGACATTTCCAGGCAGTGTAAACTGTCCATCCAAGAGCAAATTTTTGGATTATAATTAATGGTCTTTCCCTGATAACCAATGCAAACGACCTCACACAGTACTATTGCAACCATTTGTTTACTTTCCAAACCTGTATGGGTTTTTCCTCAGCAATTCACTTACTTCAAATATATTTTGGAGTATGTTGTTGACTAGAGCGTTTTAAGAACACACTGACTGAACGTCTGGTGAGTTTGGTGAAACATTCCTGTAACACTTCAAGAATCTTCAAGTCGTGATATGATTAGTAGAAATTATCCGCATTTCTTAGAGAAGCAAGCATCTAATTCATTTTCATTCCACCTTCAAACTAAGAACAATGGCATGTTTGAGAAAATGTTATTTTATTAGCCATATTGACAATGTAAGACTGCTGTTCTTTTCTCATAACTTCACGCCATATCTCACCTACTATGACTATTTTTTATATGGCTAACAGGTTGCAAATTGGTATATACAATACATTGTATTGGTTGTCAATAAAACAGGCTTTTGCTGAAGAGATCATTGGTTATTTCACTATCTTTCATTGAACTTAATCATGGTCTATGCACTGCTATTTATCTGTTAACAATTATTATTTTTAATGTGAACTGAATATGTTTTCAATTCTGGGGTCAAGTTTTCTTTATTAAAAGAATGAATAATGGTTAAGGCCTTACTAATGTAGATTTAGAGTGTGAAAACAAGTCAAATTATAAGCTGTGCGCCAATGCCAAAAAACAGTGTCTTGTAATTTACTGATTCTTGAGATTATTTTTCTTTCCTTAATTTTACCATCACTTGTGGTTTATAAAAGCATATGCCAGCTATATAAATGTAATTGTCATACAGCAATGCTGACTTTTCAAAAGTAAAAATAGACTATGATTTAATTTCTAAACTCATCATTAGATAAGCATGTGATCATGAAGCATGTGATTAACACAATTATGAATGCATTTGTTAATCTTAGGTTCATATTTTTCATGCTTAAAGTATCAGCATGGCATCTCAGTCTTGAAAACCCCAGGGAAAAGGGGTGTGGACATCCATCAGTTAAACGGATTCAGGAGAGTAGGATTAGCATAAAAAGAGGTGTTACAGCGCAAAAACATTTCTTTTTCTGACATGCGTCATTTATTGCTGATGCTAGCAAGTAAACCAGTGCTCATTGTGTGGGAATAGAAACAAAACTTTCACATGCCACATGAACATGCACGCTTTTGAGTCATGTCTCATAACAAAGAACTAACTTCACACAGAAGAAAAAAATATTACCGTCTGACTGTAGCTAAGGGTAGACTCCCATCTTGTGCATTTTCAAGCATTTTTAAAACATTCGTGAAACCACTCTCTGATTGGATATCTCACAATCTTTAAGTCTTGATTATGCTGTGAGGTGATTTGGGGGACAAAATGAAATTTTAAAAATGTACATTTTTCTTGTTGAAAATAAATCAAATGATACAGGTTACAGTTTTCAGCGGATCAATTTATACATGTTAACATTTAGTGATGCTTTAAGTAATTCCTAATTTGTAAATATTTAACCATTATTATAAACATTGCAACTTAACAAAAGCTTCAATGGTGTATGAAAATAGATCCTCAGATGAAAAGAGATATTTTAAGAATAATCTGAAAGTACAATGTAAAATATTATTAGAAAAATATGATTAGAAAATATTATATAATATAGAAAAACAGAGATTTCTATACAATTTGTCAGAATATCTGCAGAAAATTATATCAATTTACATGATCAACCATAAAAACAGTACTAGAAACAAACAAGACACTAATAATAGCGACCATTACAAGATAAGTATGAGAAATAACCCTATGGGTAACCTAGAAGGCCTAAACTACTGTGTGTTTTCTGTTGGTTTTAGCCCATCGGTGTAGTTTTAAGTACTGAAAATAATTGAACAATTGGATTTTAAAACTCTATGTCCAGAGATGCTGATAAACACATAATGGTCAGCTAAATCTCCTTGTAGTGTTCTACCCAGAATTTGTGAGGAAAAAAAAGTAGGGTATAAGCAGGTCTCGTCACACTATCTCCTTCCATTAAAATACATTGACAAGTCCAACAATGGATTTCATTTGGAGCAGAAACTATGCTGCCATGTGCCAAGCATTTTCAATCCATCAGTTTCTTTAAGAGAAACAATTCAGGTCTAAAGAATAGGCCCTTACGAGAAGTCTATATTGGCTTCACTTTTTCATCTCTCTATGTCTGTGACAGGGCCTGAATGAGCTCGTTGTGTGCCTCCACTTCAGTCCGTTTTCATTGTTTGCAGTCCTGGCAGGGCAGAACGAAGACTGAGCCGCCTCTGAGTCTCTGCAGCTGGACTGACTCAAGGAGAGAGAGAAGATTGGACAGGTACAAAGTGCTTCTTGTTCCACCTCTTCTTTCCCATCTTCCTTTACATTGCAATTCACTTCTATCCTTTTAAGTGCAATTGGTGGATGCTTCTATGTCTCTATGTCTTTTAACAGTCTTATCGTGCTCTCTCAGCCTCTCTCTCACTCTTTATAAACTCACACTACAGTTAAATAGTGTTTTGTTTGGCCAAGATGGACATACAATAACAGTGCTGCTGAGGAGATGGGGTTCCTTTCTCAAAGAGGGGGTGAGAGCATTTCATTCTTTGAAAACCCGATGGAGCACACAATAACAGTGAAGTTATAAAGATAAGATGAATGAGGAGAAGAGGGGGGATTGCTGGTCCTAAATTTCTCGGTAACCAGTAGGTTTAACAGTTTGTGAAAAGCTGGTTCACATAGCCAACAAGATGGAATTACCATTATGGCAATGAACAAAAACAATTTATGATAATAGAGAAAAGCTGCAACACATCATAAAATTATATTACTGACAGAAAGAACACAGTCGGTCTGAACTCACTTACTAGAGCTTTCAGATGGAAAAGCTAGCCTGTTATTAAAACACAGATTATATTTTTCTTCTGCTTTGTCGACCAGATTGTAGCTGAAAGAGAGCCAAGGCAACCTCTTTAAAGGACCTTGACGCATAAAACCTTGAAAATACAAAACTCAAGTCTGAGTTGAAGCTGATAGCCACAGACTAGAAAGATTAAAACCTAGCTTATATGAGATGTGGGACTCAACTTTATGATTATTGGCTTTTTTAAGTATTTGTTGATTCTTGCAATTATAATGCAATTACAAACTTATGCAATAAATGTGTGTATTTATAGTTACACAATCCAAATCTGTTCAGCTGCCTTTGCATGTTTAAATGTGGCGCATAAAAGGAGGGTTTTTCTTAAGGAACACAGACACATAAAAGCTATCTAATGCTGAATATCTATACATTTGTAATAACAATGTATTTTAAATTAACATCTCTGATTAAACTGCATCAAAGACCATGACAAAAGTCAAGTACTTTAAAATGCTGATACACACTGTTTATGTGTGATTCTGAAGGTTAAAAATCAAATCCCAAAATGTCATTGATACGAATCAAAGCAGGTCTCAAAGTAGCGTGTTCGAGTAATAATAATACCTTTTTATAGTGCACTAGTTTGAGTGCATAATACCCAGTCGCTAATGGGCACTATTGAGGAGCTTGAGAGAGATCACATAGCAGAATGGGTTATGCTTCCTGAAATGTCATAGAATGTAATATTTCACTGTTTATCTTGTTCTATAACACTATAACTCTACAGTCAACTTCATACCATCAATCGCTTGAGTATGAATATTCATGACCTGAAAAAATATTAAAATATAATAAATAGGTCTGAAATGAAGCAACATCTTCTACACACAATTCCTGGAGATCTGGAATAACAAAGAAAACTATGATTGCTTTTATTTAGTTGTATTTTTTTTAATCATTTTTCAAGCAATAAAAAAATGCACATAAAAAAAGTAGAATTTGGGTCTGCTGGTAATGTTTGGTTGAAGAATGCTGTGTTAGCAGTGTGAGTTAAAATGCTCAACCGTGATAACTTCCTGAAACAACAGTTTCTCTGGCGGTCTGTGGAAAATTTGAGTTAGTTGGGCAGTGGAAGAAGCGAAGGCTTTTGTAGTTTATTTTTGATTAACAGTTTGTTGACTAAATTGAGCTGACATGCGACAATTGGACAGTAATTGGACATGCTGGTTCTATTGAGAAATCCAGTGAGTTATGGTGTCAAGCCATCTAGCGGAATTTTTATTTTTTTTTGTATGCTAACTGAAGATCTGCGATGTGGGAAATCCATGCTTTTCATCCCTCCATGACAGTAAGCAAGCAACGTTTAATGTCTGGCAATTAAATAAATGTTATTAGATGGTTGTTATCTGGGCCAGTAATATGTTGGCTCCCCTTCAAAGAAACTCTTTTAGATCCTTTTACTATTCTTTTTTTTTGTTGGTTTTGCTCAACAAATACCTCAATCAAAATGAAAGCTAGTTGCTATCTACTTTTCAAGCTATGATGTACAAAATACTAATACATGTTTTAGTCCAGTCTGGCACCTATTACACACCTTATTAAATAACCAGAACAACTGGTCACAATTTCACAAATTTTAGGGCTTTTCATAAAACATCAGACTCATTGAAAGTGCATGAGGCCCCTTATTTTTGCAAACCACTTTGTATTAACACAAACATCTGACTACTGTAGAATTAAAATTACACAATAAGCTTCCAGGGTACACCACTGCTCTGATGTAAATCTAGATGAATGTTGGCAGTGGCTGCAAGGCCTCCAAGAACCATTTGTGGATGCCATTAAACTGAAAAAAAAAAGCCTTGCACTTCAAATGGTTTGCAGGAATGGCTCACACATCAGTTTAGAATAAATAGGGATATTGATTACTAGAGATTCTTGAGAATCTCCAAAACTCTATTGATATTGGCTTTGCAAATGGTTGCCGCTTTAGGCCGTCGAATCTGCTGATTTTGTCAATCAGCTGTGCAGCATTTAGCCTATTTGGAGTTGAAATGTAGGCAGAATTTGCTGAGGAAATAACTTTATCATGTCTCCCATGTGATTCTGGGGAGGGTACAGGAAGATGAGCTCGGTCACCCACAAAAAGCATGTAGTGGAACTTCTGCTCTTGAGAGAAGCTAATTATGCATGCAGCGCATGCCTCCCTTGGAATTTATCCCAGGGAAATCCAAAAGAAGGCAAAATTAAGATCCAGGTTTATGTCTCAGCTGGAAAGGGAGTACTTTGGCTGAAAAACATGGCAAATGTAATTTTTTTCACATATTTTATATTCTATAATTTCTCAAAGTAACAGAGCTCTAGTTAAGCCTCTTTCAGCAGAACCAAAAGCAGGGAAGCACCAAATATATACTGATTCCCAAAGTGATTGGCCATCGTGGCGGTATCCATGATATTTAGGCACATTTTAGGAAATAGTTTGATGATTTCATTTTGTAAAAAAAACTAAACCATTTTTATTAAGATACATTTAATGGATTTCTATTGTACAGGGGGTTATTGTTATGATTAAGCATCATAATAGGTGTGAAGAAAATTTGATGAACCATAATAGCTATAAAGAAGTATTTAAATATATTGCTTGATGTTAACAATAATAACATGGGTTTAAATTTTTAAACTTAATAACAAAAATGTTACATTTTCTCAACCTATTCCACTTTTATGAAATGTAGTTTTACTTGTTTTTAGATTGTTTGTGGGAAAGCCTACAAGAGAAAAATGCCAACTGAAGAGAGCAAACAGATGTAATAAGCCAATAATAATGAAGCGCAAATTTTTGGACGACAGTCTGTTGCCAGTCATCTTACAGAAGAGTTTTAAAATCTCTTCAACTATCAAATCATATTTGCGTACCCTGTCCATTATCTACTTTATCTAATTATGGTTACATGCGTTATGGAGAGGTCAAAGTAACAAATAAAGATGGAGGTCAAGTCATCTCCAACAATGGACTCTTTTCTTCCAGCGAGCATGAAAGCTCTCTCTATAAACATTAAAAGACCTTCTTTGTGAGTTACTCGTAGAAAAAGATATCAAACCCTCCAGAAGTCTCTCATATCATCCCTTCATCTCTCCTCAGAAGCTTCTCAAAAAAACTTGAAAAACTTCTTGAAAGGCCTCCCTCTGAACGGAGTACACATATTTTCATTCTCCCAGGAAAGAGAAGAGAGAGGGGTATAAACAGTTGAGGAAAGAAAAGCACAAGTCCCTCTCAGTGAGCCAGAAGGACAGAGCACTATTGTCAAGATCCCTTCAATAGTGTGTGCATACACACTCTCCCCTCCCGCCCCTTCCCCACTCCTGAATCACATGAAAACAAACCCAGTTATTGAGAGGTGCTTGGGCATCTTTGATTAGACCGGGTGACTCAGCAGGAATGGAGGCGAGCATGGGTTTTAGATAGTTGCTGATAGAAGTGAGGGAACAAGCGCTCACCTCGTGGTCTGGGATCTCTGAGGACAGCGTCTGCCCTAAGACCGTCCCTGTAAGATAGGTCCAGCAGCGGGCAGTATTGGCAAGGTTATAGCCACCTGAGAAAAGAAAAGGCAGATTTGTATTTACAGAGAGTGTATGAGAGAGAAGCAAGATTGAAGTCAGGAAAAGGGGTTCATTGTACTAGTGTAATTACTAGCTTTCATCTAGAGCTTGGCCAGGCAGCACCGCAGCTTAGAGCGCATATCAAAATCACAAAAGTTCACTTTCTTCTCTCAGCCTAGCCCCCCTTCCTGGCCGTAACAATATACTAATAAACTTTCTGGCCGAGTCAGATGGCTGGCAACAAGGACCATAGATGGAGTTTTTAACGTTGAGATGGAGATGACTAACGAGTCGTTTTTAGATTCACATTCTATAAATGCTCAGCACCAAAAACTCTGAAATCTGAATTTAAAATTAAATAATCAGTCCATACACACTGCTACATATTAGCTTCAGAATGGCAGCAAAAACATCACAGAACCAATCGAACCTGTTTTGACTTAAACAATAATAAAACACGTTATGACATGGTACTGCTAGGCCACTTCAAAATGTTGTAGTATACATATAAACAAAGTCATAAAATGAAGCAATAATGCCCTTTATTACATAAGAAAACGTATACAATTAAGAAAAACCTACACAAAACTATTCCACTATGTCAAGGTGCAAATACACAGCAACATATTCTCTATGACCGACACGAGGAACTGAAATACACATCATGATTTGGTCAGGTTACTACTGTTAACAATAAAATCGAGACTCTGTACCAAACCCTATTACTAGCATTGTTTTGTAGGAAATGTTGTATAATCCAATAATCTCTGATTCTGCTTTACTCCCCCAAGAAGAAATAATGCAAGCATTCTGAAAGAATATAACATAATTCACTGTGCTACTACTCATGGGATACACACACCTGTTAATGCAGCGTGAATCGGACACCCCTCCACAATACAACTTTTAAAAATGTTAGAATAAAATATCTGATGTGTATTTTTGACACCCCCTGATGCGCAAAATAGATTGAATATGATTGACTGCACATTTTTCCAATCATAAACCAGCAATAGACTTAAAGACTGTACACACATTAAATTGGGTAGAAAGTTCATAGGTGTCATTCAGTTGCACTTTGACCTCTTTACATTTACATTTAGCAGACGCTTTTGTCCAAAGCAACTTACAACAGGGGAGAGACAATTTGCAATTTGTTATGCAGTCAAAGCCTATCTCAGTTCGCTTAGATAAACTTTGACTGTGTAACACACATGCTCTCACATATCACATGAGGTAGCAATAACTAAAAAAAACTAGTCAAATATGGGATTTCCCCTTGTTTTAGCCTTTAGAAAATAGCAGATGTCCAACATCTGATTTATTACCATCTAAATTAAAACTCTGCAGAGGAGATTATGGCTTATAAAAGTTTTACCATTACGTTTCATGAGCATGCATTTTAATATGTTGACCTTTAGGAAGTAATTGTAAAAATTATTTTAATAAAATGCAACAAACCTCCTCCAAGTAGCAAAGTAGGCAACTCCCAACCCAGTATGTACTTTAGACACTTCCCTACTCCGACAGGAGTCATATTAAAGGAGCACATGGGGTCGCCTGCCATGGTGTCTGCTCCCAGTTGCATCACGACTGCTTCAGGGTTAAACAGAGCTTTGACTTCCTGCACCACACTAGAAGAAAAATAAAGCTTACAACAGCCTTTACTGGAGATCTGTATTGGCAGGGAAAGTGCTGGTTTGCTGACCTAGTGAATGTCTGGCAGTACCGATCATCCTGGATGCCATCCTCAAGGGGGACATTAACAGCGTACCAGCGTCCTTTACCAAGACCAGTGTCTGTCACATCTCCTGTGCCTGAAACAAGAAGATTATCATTAAATGCAACCAGACATGAACAGCTTTACTGAACTCTCATGCTTTTCATAAAGAGACTGGCAACTCTAATGCAACCAAAGTCTGCAGTTGACACCAGCTTGAACTATTTTGAGTTTAGTCCTCATCCTGATGTTGGAAGAATACATCTCAACTTACTTCTAAACTTTTGTCTAGTATTATATATATTCGACACTGTACTATATAATTAATTTAAAACTCCTAAAGGAGAATTGGCAAGATATATGAAAAACAAGCCAAAAAAGAACCCATGAGCACATATTAATGAAATTTTACTATTTCATGCCTTCATTGTTAAAGTACAGAAGGGGCTCTCAGAGTCAGCATGAAGCCTGGAGATGCAGTCTTTCTTATCAGAGGGGTAATCAGAGCCTGGGCACTAGACTGGGGCCTGCAGCACTGGCTTTGGCATGGCTTGAAACATGCCTGTCAATTAAGGGAATTAAAAAACATGCTGGTCGGCACTGAGGCGTACAAGCATGCTGAACTAACCTGGGAAGAAGCCAGGGGAGAATTTGTGCAGAGACACCGTCATGACTTTAGAGGTGAAGCTAAAGGCATCCTCCACACCTAGGAAGGAAGCAATACAGTTCAGATGAAGGAAAGGAAATTAAAAGACTGAAACAAAGCTTACAGATGTGCCCCTTGCCATCAGATTATTACCCTCGATGAATTTATCCCACTACTATCTCAGCAGAATAGAGATCATTTGCCACATGGATAGGTACATTAGAGTACAGGTAGAGAGTTATTGTACTTATCGAAGCGTTATTTTACGTATCAAAATTAGACACTAAATAAATTAAAGGTAAAAAACTATGTGGGCTCTCAAAAAGCTTACATACATAATTCTAAAACTATTTTAATGACATTTGGAGGGTGTTTTACAAAAAAATATATATCTTAATTTTGCTATAAATGGAGATGTCATTGTCAGTTGTTTAAATGTCTATGCAAAGTTTTTTTTTAACAAACATATTCTGTGTCTAACTTCATTCACAAATATATCTAATCTGTAAATATATTTTACATTTATAAATTGCAAACAGATTCAGTGTATTTGTCGTGTAGCTTTTGGCTTTATACCGTTAAAATATAAGACATAGGGCGTGTGTTGGGAGGAGTAGAAAGGCACAGATAATTAAAGAATTTCCACTAAACTTGTACTCTACGAAAGGGAATCTTTTATGTTTTCATAGGATTTCATTGGAAAGTGTTGCATACAGTTGGTTATCAGGGTTTCTGCAAGTTTCATTTGGTCAAATTTAAGACTTTTAAAGACCTTTTTAAGATTGCTAACAATCTAATTTAAGACATTTATCATAACATCAAAAATACATACAAAACGTTTTTGTATTATAAACAGAATGCTTCAAATACATTTGTGAAACCCTAACCATCACTTTTATATTTTTGAGCATTTAAGATTTTCTCTGGCAACCCTAACCATGTCTTTTACAAAGTTTAATGTTTATGAGCATTCTCTCACTTTTTGGTCAACCCCAAAATAACGGTTATGCTTTTTGAGCATTTATGTCTGTTTTCTCAATCTCTGGCAACCCTTAAAACCACGTTTACATTTTTTACCATTGATGAGTCATATACCAATATCTAACTACCCTAACCCTCACTTTTATGATTTTGAGTGTATATGAACCTTCCCTCAAACTATGGCAGCACTACATTTATTCAATTTTATATCAATTTTATGCTTTTGAAACAACCCAGATATGTTTTTTAAGGCCTAAAATTTTGTCATTTAAATTTTAGACTTTTTAAGAGACTGGGGAAACCCTGAGTAACATTTAAGAGATTGCATCTTTTCATATGATAAGCAATCTCAGTGGCTTCCACTATAGTGATATTACATTAGTGTGCATAAAGCAGATTTAAAACAGATATAAAGCATTTCTCTCACTTAAAACCAAACACACATTACAATAGCCTTAAATGATGTTCAACCCACATACAAGTTTACACCATTTTCACCAAAAGATTTAATCACTGTTTAAATATGAAACAATAATAGTGGGTAAAGTGGTGGTTCTGCTATGCAGCTTCCCCCCCAGTCTCCCCCATTTGCTCTGCAGCAAGGGTCTTCTTATTTCATTTCTGATATAAGTAACCCCCTGCCTTCTCCAAAAACTACTGCCAAACCTTTGTGTTGTTTAAAGTCCTATACTGGTATTTATAATCCCCAATAATGATTTGGTTAACAACTTGCTTGGTGCAAACATGAATTCGAAGACACAATGGGTGAAACTACTTGGGTGAAATTATTGCAGTGAATGTAGACAGGTTGATGTGGTGAATGTTATGAGAGTGTAATTACCATCTCCATGGTGAAGGTCCACATCCACATAGAGAACTCGATCATACTTCTCGCGCAGTTTGAGGATTCCAAGAACAGCGTCATTCACATAACAGAACCCAGATGCTTCGTCCCTTACATAACACACAATCAATCAACATCACTGCGTCATAAAACATCATCCGTTCAAAAGTAAACAAACATTTTTACAAACAACAAAAGCCTATGTGTATTCAACAAGAATTAGAATCTGGTTTTGCCATCTCAATGAACTGAAAAGTAAGAGTGAGTGGGCACAAGTCCTGTTGTGCTGTATTACTTCTTGGCATGATGCCACCCTCCGGCCCAGTTGATAGCCACGTCACACTTTCCGTCCAGCAGATTCTGGGCAGCAGACAAAGTACCTCCTCCAACGGCTGCCGCATAATCAAAAATACCCTCCACCACAGGACAGTCATAACCTGAACAAAAGAGAGCTGGGTGATAACTATGAGACAATGAGATGAGGGAAGTGAGGAGATCTAGATGGGAAAGTGAGAAAGAACAGAAACCAGGGACAAACACTGGCAAGAGTCCAGCTATAAAAAAACAATAGTACCATTCTTCTCACCTGGCCCTTGTGGGACGTGTGAAAGGCTAGCTGCTCAGACATTTAAAGTTTCTCATAATAAACCAAATCTCAAAAACTTAATCAAAAAAATTGATTATACAGGAAAGAAGCAAAAAAAACCGTTTGCTAGAAAGTTTGAAGAATAATAGCGCCCACTACTGTCTGCTAGAGAACACAACACGAATTAGACAGAAGAATGCTGATACGTTTTTATTGAGAATATATATATAATAAATATTGTTGACATTAACTTTAAAAATATATGTAGGAGCCTTAAATATTATTTTTTCTTGTGCTGTAATGATGTTGGATAGTTGGATCTCTTGGGCATAGGTGACTTGGTCATAAAAACACACCCACACAGGTGGTAGGCTGGAAGAAATAGTTGGTAGCCATCATTTTTGTTGGTCACACCTCACACGCATCCACAAAATTTTCATAATTATCTCAAGCCATTTTATCGCAGAACACAGAGCTTACAGTAAATTATATGTATCTGTACACAACTGAAGCATCAATAAACACAAAAAAGGTGGTCAAGAATGACTTGGTGTTTTTTTTACTCATGGCACACTGCATGCGTCACCCATTTACGTCACTCTATGCAATCTGGAGCAAACAACTTCTGAAAAAAGGGGATTGAAGTCTCAACTTCAATATATATGGAGAGAAAGCCTATTTTTATTTTGAAGAAAAAAAAACAAGCATTCATTTAGCTTTCTATTTTTTCCTTACTTTTTCGAAGATGGGTGCTTTTATTAATGTATTAACATTTCTTAATAATTTTATTGGATGTCTTATTAAGCGTCAAAGGCAATTCTAAAACCAAAATAGTTCTATATATGCAACTTGCAAATGGGCATGTAAAACTTTACAATATGTACAACCTTTTACTCACTCTCCCATTTTCTGTGGAAAAGCTTGACATAGTATTCATTTAGAAATAGAGAAAAATGAGTGCAAAAAAACACAGTTATGAAAAACCATCACCAGAAGAAATAAAATGCACTAATCACTTCCTGCTCTGAGGAGCTAACTCTAAACAACAACAGAAGTTCCTGTCATTTGTTTTCTTTCGTGTTTACTAAGCAAACCAAATGAATGATCTTTCTCGATCACACTAATCTAATCATTAACATGTTAGATTGTACAATGCAGACAAAGATGGTTGCATTTGAATACGTCTGCTGTGTTTCCATAATATGTCTTCTGAAATCATATCATAACGTCCGCAGCTAACTGTAAGGTGACATTTATGGTGCATTGCGAAGAGTTTAACCATTAGCGATAATAAAAGTAGTGACTGTATGACAACATATATATGTGACACGAGTACTTGGTGGAGCCCTAGCTGTTGATAAAATGAGTTTATGACTAAATGAGACTATAGAAATATAAAAAATGTCATGCTTTGATAAGTCAAATCCAAATAGACAACATTAATGACATTTCAGGGAACCTGTGTACTAGAAGATGTCATATGACAATTTCAATTATAAGTATGCACAAGGGAGCAAATGACTGGACAGATCATGAATGGAATAAGTTAATACTTGTCATCTACAATAAATCCTCTACAACAACAGTGCTCACCGAGTCCAAAGTCAGCAGACTGAGGGTCATCATTGTCCCCATCCTGACTGATCTTGTAAAGATGCTGCAAGTACGAGTCTGTATGAAACACAGCCATATCCTCTATGGAAGCCACATGTGGTTTAACAACCCTAAAACCAAACACAACAAGGTAATCTGTTAGATTTATTACTACAATAAAATATAAAAATATATAATGACACTTGCCTATTAAATCAACACAAACCTCATGTACTTCAATAAGCCATATGCTTCAATCAGAGAATGCACCATGCTAGCCTGCCAGGGAAATAGGATGAAAAACAATTAAAGTTAGGCTTGAAATGTATTTATAGAATACGCAATTTTTATCTTGTATATTATTCTTGCTGGTG
This sequence comes from Danionella dracula, assembly GCA_900490495.1. Lineage (NCBI taxonomy): Eukaryota > Metazoa > Chordata > Actinopteri > Cypriniformes > Danionidae > Danionella > Danionella dracula. The sequence continues at coordinate 3,504,039 of UELW01000578.1, forward strand.
AAAATAAACATAAATGATTTAAGTTCCTTAACAGAATAAACCAGTGGTTGGGTGTTTGCAGCTGTGCAGTTTCTCACCCGGTTTGGCACTTTAGACAGCGAGTCACATGTTTCGATATACTCCGGACTGTAAACATACACCACTCTGATATTTCTACACTTGTCTTCATTTATGCCACCTATTTCACTCATTTAAAATCACACTAATAACATTAAAACACCATATAAAAGCATACGCACAACCTCCAGGGCGCTAACTGCTCTTTCAAACGAGGAGCGGTGACGACTAACGGTGGCGACAACAAGGCATCATTATTTCAAAATAAAAGCCATTGTTTGAATTTGTCATCAAAATCATTGACCGATCTGTTATATACAGTCAATGTGACCGATGTACTGATTTGACCGAAATGTACTTTCAATCTGCTTACAATCACGATTTTACGTTTGTAGCAATAAATAGATTTTAGAAGGCAATTAATCATATAACTTAATTAGTTAAGAGCATTACAGCTATAAAGCTTTTTTTCACCCAGTGTCTATTTTGTCAGTGTCTATTTTATATTTGGACCGCAAACTAGAAAAAGATGGAGTGCCAATTTTCAATGTTAACATGCTGCTTATTTAAACTAAAAATGTAAGCATGGTAATTAAAGAATTGCAAAAGGATCCATGTGAGAACTTGATGTATGTTGAAGTAAGAGAAGTATTATAGCTAATATGCGGTGACATGACTGCTATTCATAATAATAATAGGAAACAAGTCAAAATCTTTTAGACAATGAAACATTAAAAAGTACAACATTTTATTTGATGTCCTGCTCACTTATTTCAGCTGTATGTTATAACCACAATAAATAAAAGTTACAATTTCTCAATACAAGTACACGCATTAACTTCCCATTCACTTACAACAGAGCCACAAGTATAAATTTGCATACAGTATCAGTCACAAAACATCAGTAGTCACTTTGTTGGTTATAGACTGTAAACATAAACTACTTTACTAGTTTATGTATACTGACACTTGTTTCACTCGCAAAAAGCAAAAAAGATTAAAGTATCATGTTCAGTTATGGTGGGAAACACAATTAAGTTTGCTTGACAACAAAACAACAAAATGTTATATTTCTTAAAGCATTCTTGCATTCCCATCCTTAAAACAAGTTAAGCACATTTACTTTAAGAAAACTGAAACAACCAAACACTATGGTGAGAAGTTTTTTTATCCTCAGAGCACACACATTTAAAATAGTGGTCTCATCACTGTACAATAAAACTATGCTATTTTAAAAATCCATCACTGTACAGAACAAGAACCACTGGGCAGAAAGTCCTGGACATAAGCAGCCACAGCTTTAGTGAGGTATGTCATGGTGCCAAAACGGCCGCTGGGTGCTGTGTCGTACAGAAGCCGGCAGATGCCTGTGGACTGATCCTTCTCCAAAACGCTCTCCTCAGCACCAAGATCTTTCTATAAGAAGCAAAAAAAAATAAAAAATCTTCAATATAAACATAGTGATCTCCACTTTTTGGATCAAATGAAAACAATAATTGGCTTTCACAAGTGCTACTAGCCATAAGACCAAGTTTCATTCATTTACAACAGGAGGTGAGCTCCTCCAACCTTGACTGAACACTTGTTTGTGGTTCGAGGAGAAAGTCTTTCTGGTATGATGTCTTTTGTGTTACGAGGTGATGTTGTTTGTCAAAGAGTATAATCTTCATCGGCATTTCGAAAAAGAAAAAAAAAACGGATCTAAATACACCAAAGCTAGCCCTCAAGAAAAGCAACAAATTTCCCAAGAATTAAATTTTTGCCCAAATTTCATGCCATAACTCGTGTTTTATGTTTTGCTTCCTCTATTCTCTAGGATGGTTTGATCCTTGTATGATAAAGTTATGTAGGCTTCATCAACTAAGAAAATAAAACCATTGACCTTATAACAGAGCAACAATAAACGTGTTTTTTTTATGCAACTGTAATGTTTGTCATTTGTATGAGTCACTTTTGTGGATTGGTTTTGGGTATGGTGGAGATCATAGTAGGCAGGGTTTTGGTCCGTTTTATGTATGTTATGATTGTGTTTTGTGTAGCTATACTATTTTATACCTGCATTAATTGAATGATTATGTTTGAATTTGCCTTCTTTACCTGATCATCAGTGTTGTGCAGCTTGTTTGAAATATACTTTGAATTAAATTTTGACAAGCTTTACATTTTTTTAACAGCTTACATACAGGATTCAAATCTTTATTCTTTATTGGAAATTCAATTACATTCTTATTATTAGAGGTAGAAGTACTGTCATTTACACATACTATATATTGCAATAATCCAATAAAATATGATTTACTGAAGGTTTTAAAATTTTAATTACCCCTATAAAAAACAACTTCTCAAGTTTGGCTAAACTTAACAAGAGCTTAATTTGACTTCACCTCGAGGCTCCAAGTGTTCTTTTTGTGCATTCATGTACCATTAAAAAACGGACATTTATACTTTAAATAAGGACACTGGTCTGATAAGGCCAGTGCCAAATCAATACTTTAAAAACGATACCAGTGCCAAAATGGTGCCTGAACCGACACACTATACTTTACAAAAGCCACAAAAATTACTCAACAATACATTTTATTGAACAAACATGTAATGCTTGAAATTGAATAAACATACATATACTTAAAAGTATATTTAAAGTATGTATGAATATATAAGTAAGTAGAAAACACAACAAAACAAAACCCACGTGACCAACTAAAACACATTTAACCACTTCAAATTTTTGCAATTCTGTTACAGAAACATCACTATTTGTTAGCATGAATGCAAGATTTGCATTTTGCGATTAACATTACATTACCCTACTAATAACCTGTGGAAGACTGCTGCTGTTATCATAAATCAGTGGACCACATCGATCAAGCTGTTGAATACTTTGCATCCCTCTCCTATTAGTTTACTTCACGTGCCCTCAAATGTTTAATTAAATTTTACGTGCATCCTTCTTTATACACAACTACTGTGTAACATTTGAAACACAGTGGTGTTGGAATCCTTTTGTGTGTAATTCAGACACACTTTCGACCATTTAGTTTAATGTGAGTTGTTTAATTTAGCAAGCTAAGGTAACGGTAGACCACCTGCTGCCATGTGCCATCAAAGCAAGTGTAACATTTGTTTCTGCATTCACACACTTCTCTGAGGGTCCTATTTGCTGTAGATTTGTTAAAAGGAGGAGATGAGAGCTGGAGGGGGAAAGGAACTAGCTCATTCATTGGACTATCTCAATGTCCTTCAAATTGGACTGACAAATTGATGAATGAAGATAATAGGCACAGCCCTGACAGCTCAGGCATTTAAGTGGCATCAAAATGAGGTGTCAAACTTCACAATCTATTTCGGTCTAGACCATACAGCTTCTGTATTGGCACTGGGTTATGTTAACCAACCCTACTGCTAAGCCTCGTCAACCATACAGATCAACAAAGAAACATATGTCTCCTCTACTTTAAACCAACTTTGTGGCTGGAGAGACATTTAAAATGTCATTCAAGCTGTAGTGTTTTCACTGAATAGAATCAGAACGGTAAAGAAATGCTGAAACTCTTCTAAACAGGTTTTCCTTTTAAGAAAGACATTTGAAAAAGCTCAATTTAACAAAGTAAGCCAGTAAAAACCAACCAGATCACAGTTGTGTGTAAAAAAAGCAGGCTAATCAATTGAATTTTTACTGCCTAGATTATTGACATCTTGGCTCATGCAGGGAAACAACTACAAAATAACCCAGTGTCCCAGGATAACATTAAGTCCATTACAATAGGACTAATGACAGTCCTTTTCCCAGGTGAAACAACAAATATTGGTACCCAGACATTTACCACTTGGTGAAATCAGGAATAGCTTGATAGAACCTCTCACCTGGTCTTTGTAGAACATGTCATTAGCTGCATGAACGATCTTCTCTATATGGATGATGCTACCAATGCTCTGAATGTCCACATCTGCCAGCATGGTAAGTACCAGGATGCCCTCCACCAGCAGCTGCCTGTACTCTGGCTGAGGGACACGGTTCAGCACCCGTTCCACATGCACAGCAAACTTGATCTCACCAGGGGTCATCTGAAAGAAGGACCATCCAACACACAAACCAGACAAAACACATTTGAATGCTTTCAGAGTATGACTAGTAGAGCAGTTCACTTTCAAGTGTTTGTTGATTAATCAAAACGAGGAAAATTCTATAAAACAAGCCACGTGGAAAAACTGATACAAACCTCTCTTGTAGTGGACGAGGGAAGCACAAAACCTTCTATCGAGAGTCCGTGACACTGGGGAAACCCAAAAAATGGCAACATTTACAATTTTTTCTTTGGTTGATCTAATTCAAACTAAAACTGTGCTATTCAAACCTTCTGAAGAATTTTCCAGACTTTTTGATAAAAGCCAACAGGAACTCTGTTGAGAGCACCATCAAGCCTTCTTCTACGTAGCCACTGGCCTTGCCGACTGTCCCGAGGCACCCCAACACTCACAGCGCTGTCAAAAGTATCAATCGAGGGCATTCGATATCTCTGAAAGAAGCACATTCCGACACACCATCAATCTTTCAGACATTTTGATTTGTTATGACATTCTATAATCAATCAACAAAGGTACTTAAACATTAACATCCTTGAACCTTGTTGACATTACCTTGATGTTAGGAACTTACCTCATGTTCTGTATGCTCTGTGTCAAATGATTGGCTGGAGAACGTCTAAAAATAAAAAAAGTCTATCAGACATAAATAACTTGTATAACTTTGAAACCCTTTTGAACCTCTTTTATAAATTATGTTTATATCAAGCATGGAATTAAACGGAATTAGATTTCAAGGTTGTTGATTTCTTGATGTAATATTAACTCAATTTTCAAATTATGGGTATTTAAAGGGGTCATGAACTGAAAAGTGAAAATGTAGTTTCTTTAAAAAATAGCTTTTGTTAGAGCTAGCAATAATGTGACCCCAAGAAAACACATTGACACCACTAAAGGACTATTGCCCTTTTCCAGTAGGAACCAGCTCTTTAACACTCATTGGCTTAGTTGCTAACCAGTCTTTGCATTCAGGTGATGTAGACTGACTTGAGAATAAACAGACTGTAACTTGCACAAAAAATCTAAATACCAAATTCAGTCAATAGACTTCCCAATGAAAAAAATCTAACCCAGTGTTTTCAAGGCCACCAATATTGTTGCTTTCATCAAGCTTGAGCACAAAGCTAACTTTATATTATCTATACCAGCTGAGGACCGCACACTTCTGCAGAAACAAGCCAACTCCACTCTCAAATAGACTTTGTTAATGAGAAGATGCTTAGTGCTGTTGTTGGCAATAAATTTAAATCAATGCACTGTCAACCCATTGAGCATCTTCAATAACAGCTAAATTCAAGACTAACTTTACTTAGCACCAAGCAGATTGAGCAGCAAGCTAAGTTATAATCTTTACTTCCTCAAATTGTAAAACTTTTCCCCTGAAAAGTGAGACAAACATGATCCTAATCACCACCCTGGTACATTCAGCCCAGAGCACAAGAAGATGTGATGCAAAGGTGAAAATATCAAGCCAGGCAAACCTCTTTCTGTTTCAGATATCAGTTTGCATTGATGCAAGCTTGGTTTCCTTTCTCATTTGGCTAATAGTGACATACTATGCCGAACCCCCCAAGACCTGAACAGGTATAGAAATGGCAACATAAAATGTGTTTTTGCTCAAAAATACAATGTAATACTCAAAAATGCTAAATACAGAGAACCACAACAAAATAACAACAAATACAGTTCATGACCCCTTTTACACCAACTTTTGAAAAGATTTATGAACTTGTCTCTGATTTCAATTTAGAGCCAATATAATGCAGCCGAGTTACAGCCATTTGACACATCACCTTACTTTGGATCGACCAAGAAAATCTGAGCTCTTCCAGCTGAAAACATTTAAATATTATTAAGAAACACATAAACAAGACAAATTCACAACAGTCACAACAACATTTCCACAATATAGTTCTTCACTCATAATCTGTCTACCGTCTTCATGTCACTCTTCAGTTTGCTGATGCCAGCGCGTTCACTCTTCGTGGCGCCAACATTCCCGACATCATGAATGGAGATGACAGGGCTGGCACCAGACTCGACTGAACGAACTAAATTGCACATAAAAAGAGCCGCAAGATTAGCCAAATCAAGACAAGTCTACAAACATGCACACAAAAATGGCTCACCACTTCTCTGAACACCAAACTCTTTGCCACTCAGAATGTGATGCAGAAGACTCTTTAACTCAGAAGGACTAAGTTTCATCAGGCTTTCCGTAGCTTCCTCGCCTTCAGCACAAATAATGTTTATATTTTTATAGTACGCAGATTAATTCATCTCGAATCATGTGAATGAAGTTAGTACCTGAGCAGTTTAGAGACTGGGCTAGTTCAGTTGCCATAACTTGAATGATGAGTCCAATCCTCAAACGAAACATCTCACTGAATAAACTTGGCTGCGTTCTGATGATCATTGCTAGGTATACTATAATCTCCTACAACGCACAAAGTAAAGAAAATGTTACAAATCCAAGTACAAATTATCTACATGCCTAAATGCTTAAAGTTTTCGAAACCAAATGTTTTTTCTTCTTTAAAACACTCATAAAACCTTAATTATAAAAATGTAGTACTTGATTACATTGTGTTTTTAGCCCAAGCTTTCCCCTTTGAAATCATCAGCTTTACCATCTCACAGTGCATTAAACATTCATACTTGGTAACTAAAATATTATTTCAGACATATTACCGAACACGGTGCTGTGAAAGAACTGAGCTGTTGTAAAACCAAGTTTTGTGTGTATAAACAGTAGACTGTGCATTTTAAAATTGTACTCATACACAAAAACAAAGAAGTCATGTCTGTGAAAGTCGTATGTTTAGATTTTATGATCTAATTCATGCAATGGCACAAAATTACTTCTGAAACACAATATTTTTGAAACGTGTATGAGGACATGCGCAATACACAGAAATAAATAGATATGTATGTGTAATACTGAGAGGGATTTTTTCATATTTTTATCCTTTATTTACCTAGTGCCTTGGAAAGAAATTATATGGTGTCTCTCCATCTTTGGATAAAAGTCTGCTAAATGCATACATCTAAATGTACTTAATAACTAATTTAATTAATTATAATTAATAATTAATTGAAAATTCTAAACATTTTTAGAATTTTTTTAAGTTGTCTAAATACACATGCACATACACGCACGCACACAAACACACGCACACACAATGGGCCTTTTCTGTCTTTAGTTTTTTTTGTTTTTTTTTTCAAATGGCTCCCATATATTGATAACTAAAAAAAATTGTATAAATATTTATCTGAAAAAAATTACCTTCCTCCTTAAAAATGAAGAAAAATAAAGCATTACCCTTGCTTACAGACCTGTGTGAGAATTGCAATGGTAATGTTGTTCTCGCTAGCTTGATCAATCAGTGAAGCCAGCTCATCGGGAGGCAGAGGTCTGCAGAACCACAAAATCTCAACAGATCAAATAGATGACAACTGTAAAGATTAGAGTTTGGGTGTACTAGGGGTGTCTAGAACTCACGCAGTAATAGTTTTCTCTCTGGGCTCTGGAGGTAAGCCCACTGTCAAGTGCTTCTGATGGGCCAGCAAATCTGAGCAGGCCTGCAAAACCAACCATAAACTACTTACTCTACAAGTTTTGACAGAAGAAAAATACTGTTGATGACTCAAAAGCAATTCGAAGCACTTATTTTTTGGCAAACTGGTCCTACCCAGTCAAGTTCCTCGACTTTCTTCCGGAGCATCCCTGAAATCATCCGAATGAGATCCCAACAGCGCAGATCTCCTGCTTTCTCATAGAGCTCCACCATCAAACTCTTGACTGTGGAACCTTTCCCGTGAAGCTGAGTGTCCCAGTCCATCCCCCTGTGAGGACACCCACAGGTCAATGCATTCAATAAGCATTAGAAAAACTCATTGAATGTCTTTATTTTCCCAACAAATGTGACATACTTGTCTTTGAAAAGGATGTAAAGAATGTCTCCTTGATCATGAAGGCTTGGGGTGTCTTTCAGCAACTGAACTAGACTTCTGTAGTCAATGGTACCATGGGTGTCTCGAGGCATATTGGACTCAGTCGAATCCAGTGTCTCTGGACTCTAGTGGCAACAAAAAAAAAACACATTAGAAGTCTGTTCTTCTATTCATTTATTCAAACAATAAACCTTGAAAGAATCACTGTACACACAAAACCAGTTCTTTGTCCTGGAGAGTCCTTTAGGTTAAGTGCAGGTTGTGGAGAACGGAAAAGCTTATTAGGTAGGTACATTTGCAGATCTGAAATAAAAACACATCAAACAAGAGATGCATAAAAAACAGACAGGTTTTTTTTTTTTTTTTACATGTCCTAGTGCATCTCAAGAAGGTCATTTAATTATGTTTTACTGTCGAGAAGACAATACTGAAACAGAGTGACCACTTGGAAAAACTGGCATTTTGAAAATACACTTGTACATGTGGACAGAGCTTAATTCTGTAATTATTATTATTATTGTACAGGTAATAGAGCAAGACAAGAAAAGCTGAGTGGATTTAGACTCATCTTACTATGGATATGCAGTTCCTTGGCTTTGTTTACAAGAGACACCATCTCACGGGTCTTGGTAGCTGCAGCTTTGAATCGACTCAATCCTTTCTCCTCTCCCTCAACTCTGAGGCCCCGCATAGGAACCCCTGCTGTCAGCAGCTGGTCCAGATACTGAGCCAGATCATCGGTGTCTGAACGGAAGTGGGCAGATTTCGTTGAAAGATTTATACATATATAATTCTTGTTTGAAACCACAACAAACTGCATTCATAGCAATGCAATAGAGCCTCAGGTCCAAATCCATTTCTCCATTTTAGTCCTACTTTTTCCCGCTCACCCAAACCATTCCCATTACCCATTAACACAGAGTGGTAAGAACAGAATCTCAATAATTTCTACATTAACGCATGCAACATTTTCAGATCATAAATGCAATGCTTTGTGCTCAGACCAAATTAGGCTGACCTGAGTTTTAAACTGATAATTAATTATGTTATTGAGCATAATGCTTATTGTTATAAAATGCTGATTATGGCAATATATACATCTTATATCATTCTATGTGTCCGTTTGAACAGTTAACACATGTGTTTTAAAGGGTTTTAAAAGGTGCATCCCTTTGAATTAATTCTAAAGAGAATTGAGTGGGGAAATTAAGGGAAAGGGCTAAGGGGAGAAATGGAACAGCAATATGAACAAGCATAAAGTATAGTATAGTAATCTATATAAATAAAATTATGTACTCAAAATATTTTATTAATTTAAACATGCACATTCCATGCAAAATAAAAAAAAATTATTACATCTAATGTACATTAAAATGAGAGAGAAAAAACACTAATGCCTATTCAAGCATATTTGAAAAGCATATTGAAGTAATATTGGCCCAGTAATACAGCTTGCAATGATGGTAGAGAACATTACTGCAGAACAAGTGAAAACCAGATGGGTCCAGATGAAAATTGTGAAGAGATATCTATAGGTTAAGAAAAGTTGTATTTTCATTTTCCCAAAATGCACATAAATAATGAAACAGGGTCCTTGAAAGATGAAAAATAAAAATGTTGTACCATACATAAACAGTTAAAAAATAAACAAGTAAATCAATAAATAAGCAAGTAAATAAAACCCTTTATAAAGAAGTAGTTAAGCAAGTACATTAACACAAATTAATAAATACATAAAAAAATAAATAAACAAACAAGTAAGTAAAAAAATCGAACAGTTGTTCATATCACATCCCAACAGGTATCAGTACTCATGTTTCTTATTAATCCCTTCCCTTACCATCATTGAAGTTCAGGTCATGCACAGCACCTCTAGAGTAGTTGTCCTCAAAATCATCATCTTCATCCCAGCCCTTACTGGAGCGCGTCTTACCACTGTCCAGAAAGCTCAGGTGAGCACAGCAACATGTGGTCAGGAACTCCGAGAGTTTGCCGGTCTGGATTCTATATATGAAGACGAGCATTAAATATTTGCTGTTAGTTAAACATTAAATCGGCAACATCCTGAACAGCTAACCTCGCTCCGCCAAAGTATCCATCCTGTAGCTTCTTCAGAGTGGCCAGAACAGCAGGGTCCAGATCAGTGTGATCGTGATCTAGAAGAAGTAAAAAGTGAAATCAACCACAGATTAATGTTAATTCAAACTCACTGGTATTCACTTACTGAGCATGGTCTGAGAAATGGGAAACGTGACGGTTGGACGACCAGTCATCCGCCAGCGAGAGGAAAGGTATGAGAGGTCAGTGCGCAACATTTCCACAATCATCTTATTGTCCAAAGCAAGATAGAACTGCTGATGATCTATGAACTAGAAAAAAGTAGAAAACAGAGAAAAAAAAATCTATATTTACAACCTTGTTAATATTATTTCTAACCCATTGATGCCTGTTCGTTCCAATGAATCAAAAACATTTCTTCTGTGACTCAGCATGAGAATCACACATGCCTATTTGGGCACAATAAGAGGAACCTGGGGAGTGAAGCTGAAGATGGTGTTGCGAATGATGTACAGCTTGGAAGTTCCCAGCACACCAATCCTGCGGTAGGGTCTGCCAGTGAGCCCTAGTCTCTCATTACGCCCTTGAAATATGATTAAAAAAAGAACAGTCTGAATGTTCTCAAGCAGCTAAAACTACAAGAATTAATAGATCTAATGTGTAGTTCTTCATTCCACACCTACCCAGTCTGGCATAAATGTGGCTGAGAACCCGAGATGGCTGCACTCGTATTGGGTGGATGTCTGCGACCGTCTCCACATCAATCCCACTCTTCTGCAGGAGTGCTTTTATTTCCTCATTCTCAGCCAGGATGGACACTTGTCAGAACACAACACAAACATCTTTTAGGTAACTCAGCCTGTATACAATAAACCCTAAACCAATGGCTACAGCAACAGTGGAGTGGCTGAAGAAGTACATTAACAATCAATCAATCAATCAAGGCCTTTATTGATCACTACACTGTTACATGCAGCGAAAGCACATGGAAATGTTTGAACAGAAAGGCTCTCGACTGTTCCATTCAAAGATAATGGCCCTCACTGTGATTCATTGCAGTCTCTTTAGAAAAGGTTTAATAACCTTTTCCAAACTAATCGATATCAGTTCCTTCTTTAAATTATTTTTTTTTACTTTCTTTGAAGCTGTGCACAAAATCTTAGGATGTTTTGTTTTTGGTCACTTCTTCAAACAGGCTTCACTTAACTGTTTATGGGATTTTGAACAGGTGTGCTTGTAATCAGTCAAGTGTTGTGCATCTAAAAAATAATTTAAAACTGTGTGATGCCTTATTTTTCTTATCTTTAACTTTCACATTTATATCAAATAGGCAGTTTGATGAGTAAAGAAATGAATACTTAGGAAAGCTGTCCAAGGAGGGCTGGAAAGTGACCCAAGTTATGGGAAATGAGGTGGGGAGCTTTTTGTTGCCGATGAGAGAAGGTTTTATGATTATATCTGATTCAGCTGTTTAGGAAAATCAATTACTTGCCAAGCTCTTTCTGAATCCAGTTTGAGAAACTTCATTTAATTTTCTTTTTTTGTTTGATGGTTTGGAACATAACAGTGCGACAACGAAATTATTATGTAATCAATAAGGGAGCAAATACTTTTACAAATAGTAAGTGTAGTAGAAATATCTGATTACAAAGACCTACAAAAATATCCACGAGAATTTCTCAAACCCAACAGGAAGCAGGAGTAGATTCTTTAAATTTTGTCCCCAAAATCATGTTTTCGCAAAGCTCCACTTGACTGTTGTAGCAAGATTTTCTTATACATAAAAAAAAAAATACCCAGTCCCTTGAGAGTAATTTATTTAATCCCAAGGGGTAAAAGAGATTACTTTTGTACTGTACACATGTTATAAGATACCTTGTACAACAACATCTGGTTTAGGGATGGTGGAAAACCTCCGGTTGAGAGGGTCTATCTCTCCAGGAGCTAAAAAGCCCTATGTAAAGAGACAAAATTAATTTGTAGTAATCAGTCATAATTTTCCAAAATCCCACAAAACTTCCAAAAACCACAAAGTTATAACAAAGTGTTACAGTACCTCTGCTAACAGGTTTCCCAGGACATAAAGAGACTGCCCCCACTTCAGAGGACACTTCCCCATTGGGATCCTCTCCACTGTGTGAGGATGGCGGTACTCTTCATCCACCTGACGTTATTGAGGCAAATAACATTCATCAGAACTTTCAAAAGCTATTTTTATTTCACTACTACTTTAAATGTTAAAATAAGTTTACATCTCTCACCTTGTCAGGAGGAACACTATAGAGCTCAGGTAGAAGTCGTATCCCTTCTTTCTGTTTGATCAGGATACCCTCCAGAGCTTCTCTGTACTCTTCAACCTGGTGAGACATGCAAATAACTCGAAAATTTCTCAAACTCCTTACAGCCAAAACTTTATTTACACTACACTTGCTGCAAAGCTAACATATATTAACAATAGTGCCAATTAAAAATGTAAGCTTTGAAAGACACCATTGTTACGATTAGTGTTTAAATAGATAATATTTAACTTGTTAATTTCATTATAACAAAATTCATTTTAATTTTTAAACAAAATTATTTGGTTTGTTTCTCTGCCCGAATTCTGTGATTTGATATGTATGTTAGTACTTTGTGAATTTGTTGATCTGTGTATTAAAAGATCAAGCATTTTCTGTAAAAGTAATATTTTCAATAGTATAAATGGATGTTGCATCTATGTGTTGTTAGCATGACAATGAAAAAGCATCAAAATAAAACTAAACACAATATTAGTGTAACCAATTAAAGCTTATATTGTTTAACATTCATTCGCCTACCTCAAATGCTTGATAGTTAGGGTTCTGAGGCTCATGTACTAATCTCTAACAATAATTTGAGAGAATTGAGTTACTGCACATTGGAGGCTATTCCACGATGACAAATACTGTAAATACAGTTTTTTATTTTGTGTTATACAAATACATTATTTGTATTCAAGAAGCAGACTGGACAAGGTACCTGCTCAGGACTATTAATAAAGATCCCATCTAAGATCAGGTAGGTCCAAAACAAGGGCCACTCGCATTCAATATTTTCGAAAAGCTTTAACTCAGCAGATTCATAGTACAATCTGTTAGGATCCTATTGGGGAAAAGAGAACACAACTCTTAAACATTTTGTATTTGAACAACAAATGAATCGCTTAATTTGTATCGGTTGTGGTTTACTGACCTCTTTAGGTGTTTTATGACCATCTCTAAGAAATCGACAACAGCCGTATCTTCCCTAAAGCCAAGATAAACCAGCCCAGCGTAAGAGAGAAGCAGCTGTTATTTCCTCATGTCAGAGCTCAAGTTCAAACCTGGAGCTTGGAGATGATTTCCTCTTTTGTGATGTTTACGAGCTCCATGTCTTCAACAGCAAAAGCTGGATATGAAATGATAGACAGAAGACCCGCATCCACCTCTTTGGACATGGAAGCTCTGGGCAGCATAGAGCTCAGAATGGACTGAGAGAAGCACGTGGACAAACAGAGACACCCTTTTTATTATAATTCTAATCGCCACATACTACTAACGACATGACAATTTCTTACCTGACAATGCTGTATGTCATCTGCTAAGACGTGAACCACAGAGTCAGGTCCCCCTTTAGCTCCAAATAAATTCAGGTCATCGAGTGCTTCAAGAGCTGCCTGAATATAAACAGGGTTCACTCCATATTTCGTTCATCAGCAGTTTGTTCTATGCTCAACTTTCATTCTCTAGTTGCTTTTTATTTTGTTGCTAATTGTTTTCAAAAGCCATCTTCACAGCATACAATAATTAACGTTCTTCTTTCAATATCTAACAAGGATTTCAGCGACTTCCTTATTGATAAAGAAATACTACAGGATAGCCAAAATTTGGCAAAAAGATGTATTTGGTCGACGGGAAATTAAACCTCATCGTCCGGTGAGTCTGACTCAGAGTTTCTCTCCCAGCACAGCCTCTCATCACATCACTTCACATCTCATCTCATCTCATCGCATCTCATCCCTAGCCTAAACAGCCTGCCAGCCTGATAGTGTAAACACTGTTTCTTGTTTATTGTTGCTTCATCATGGAAATATAAGGCATTTTTATGATTTTACAAGCCAAAAACAATTCAGCATGTAAAAAAGAAACAATCAAGATTGTTTAATCGCCACAAGGAGCTTTAAGCTCTGAACTGAACCCTCTGGGCTTAAAAACATAAAACTGACTTATGTTCTTATGATTAAATTTAACACAGAAGATGCATACAATTAAAATCAAAACTGTATTTTACAAAACTTCGAATGGAGTTTTTAGCACGTAATTTACATACTCTAGTTTCTTTTGAACTAGAGTATTAAATATACAAAATAGGAAAATTATAAAATGCCTCGTCATTGTGAACCCATTGAGTTTGATACCGATGATATTAAACAGGGGTCTATTGACTTTTGTGTTAAAAAGCTATTAATTAACATTTAAAAAATTTAAAAAATCTATAATTTACAGGTTTAAAATCTGATCTTAATGAATTAGAAACTCTTATTTTGTCCGGTAAATATCCTCAAGCAATTAATCTTGTGGATTCCAGAACCCTCTACTTGGCTAAAGTGCGCCACATTAACCTTTAAAACACATTTGCAGAACTCAAACCAGTACATTGTTTTACAACTGGGCAAAGTGTTAGCTCCCTGTTCCTTGGCACTCTGTTTTCTTTGGCAGAGTCAGAACAATCAGAACCATTCTTCCCTGAACAAAATGTCACAAGAACAGAAGCACTGGCAGGGAAGTAAGGACGGAACTGCAAAAGCGGAGAGGCCAGGAAAGGGATAGATTGGGTTACGTTCATCAGCCAGTGTTCATTAATGTGTGCCATGACACCCCCTGCGTCACACTAGTCTGAGAATTCTCAGCTGCTTAAAGGAACGGTGACAGTTTCGCAGCAGGTCCAAGTGCATACGTGACTGTGCGTGAAAGAAAGAAGCAAAAGAAGCAGACCATTACTTTGTTGATTTCAGTTCAGCTGACTCACTTTAGCCATTCCAATGGAGCTGGCATTGAGCTCCGGGATTCCTTGGTTTGTTTTGTCTCCTCTCTCCCACATCCCAAAATCCTGAGACAACAAAGAGAAAAGACAAGTTGTGGACATGAGAAGAAACATATTTTTTGTTTTTATTTGTAGTTTTTGTTAATCCCTTTTATAGTGGATTAAATATTACATGACTTAAGTAGAAATGTATGCTTTAATAAATGCGTTCCATACAAATACAATACCCTTATTAGAATAAAACAATTTCTTGATTTCTTTTTGATTACCTTCTACAAATCTGGTTTAACCTCAAGTCATGACAGCACACTTAGTTAAATAAGGAAATGTGGACGTAAAGAAATAAAAAATTTTCGTGAAACACAATGATTTCCTTAAGCTTCTGGATAACATCCTGAAATGTGAAAAAAAAATTGTAATGTTATAATTTTTAATTAAGCAATACATTTATATTTAAAGAGACCATTTGGTGCTAATCTCAAACCATAGCATGAAACTAATATTCTGTACACTAGAGAACACTTACAAAATAAACATTAACGGATGTTTAGAGGAGATGTTGGAATGATCAAGAATGTGATTCAAGAGCAACTGGAGGGTTGTTATAAGACTGTTGATAAAATTATCAAATTTAGAAAAATTATGTCATCAATGTATATCTTAAAAATTATTGCTGTCCCTTTAATAGATGCTTTCTAATCTGTCTCTTTCCAAGTTGCAGAATGCTATAGTCACTAAATAACTTACAGCGACTTTGTAGGCAGCTTCGATGTAAAACAACAGATTCTGAACCACATCCACCTCATCTTGAGTGTACACTATGTGCAGTCCTAAAAGAAAGCAGACACACCGAATATCACACAACAGGAACCAAAATACAATATTTTCATGGACTAAAAAATGCCATGCAATAATGCAATTCTTTTGTTATACTCCTTTATCAAAATTTCTCAAATGATGTTTTTGTTTCCACTGTATCAATTAACACTACTCTTCTTTCCATATAACATGCCCTAAACCATGAATGAATGAAGTGAAATTACAGAAAAATGGGCATTGCTTTAATTTGAGTAAACCAAGCTCCCAATGTCCGTCATTTTCAATGAACATACTGTAACTGTACATCAAACCTTTGAAACAGCATTAATATATTTATTATATAATTTGTAATGTTAAATTATTTATATAATTTATAATGTGATGTCACCCACGTTTAGAGTTTGGGTAAATCAGCCACTTCCACCTTGACAATCACTACATACCAAAAGATGGGTACAAAGACAGATATTTAGCAGGTAAAATCCGCAATTGTGTCTTTAACTGTTCACACTGTGTGAGCATCAATCATGTGTACGAGTGCAGATTTGTCAGTAATTTTAGCCATTTCGTGGATAAAGTCAGGCAGGCTGAACTCAGCATAAAGCAGTCAGACAACAAACTACAAATTTCTTTTAAACTTCAAAAAAGAAAGAGGAGGTTGCCTTTCGGTTTTCCCCCAAACTTTCACTTTCACTTTAATTAGGCAGAACTTGAAACCTCTATGTAAAATTAACAAATAAGTAAGGCTGAAACAACTAAACGAAACATCAACAAAATCATTGATTTCATTCATCCATCTGCAACGAATTTAGTCGCCACGCCCACTTTGTTCTTCATGACAGTTTTGGATCTTAAAGTAATCACATCAAACTACGAGAGGTATAGTCCATAAAGTTACAAAAAGATTCTAAACGTTCATTTAATCCTGCTGTATTGAATTGCTCACATCAAGGTTAAGGCCTGATTTAAGAGATGACGCTTATAAATGCTGACATGCCTCGCCCCTCGATTGACGGAGTAAAAGCAGCTGTTAAACTCAAAGGGAGCTGGGACAGACTCCTATGATTCGACTGATGAATTAGCAGATAAAGTATGGAATACTACAACATGTGTTCATTTTTAGGATACTTGGTTTAAAATCTATTTGGTTATTTCACTACCTTAGATAAAAAATGTCATTACTCACATGATAATGAAACAAAAATATAACTATTAACATGTTTCTTTTCCCACATTAATCTTTTGTCATACATTGAATTAAGAAAAGCTAGGCTAATTATTCAGCTCCCTTCAAAAATATCAGTAGCGATTTCGAATCTGTTCCGGAGGCACTGGTCCTGATGATAGCATTTTTAGCATAGCTTTGCACACACCATTAAACTGAATTAGATTTGTAGCATTTTCCTTCCAGCAACAGAATGAGCTATGTTTCAGCATTTTACCTATTTTCCTATTTAAACCTTGACTCCCATATAGTTAAATTTTGTACTAAGTAGAGTAGAAAATTAACATTAGATATTGTCTAAGCTAATACTGTTAGGCCGGCTGCTGTAACATGGCTGCAGCTTATCACATTGCACCAAAAAATTGGTTTGCTTCATCAAGATTTAAATAGAAACATACATCGAAACTCTTTGAAAATTATATTACAGGTACGATAGTCATTTTACATCAAATTTGATCATGTTTTTGCATTTGTGTCATCCTCTGTAAAACCTAAACAGAAGAGTTTTTATACCTGATGCAGTCATCTGTGCAAGGAAGAGCATGTAGAGGGAGGTGGCATCCAGTTGGAGGTGCCCCCACTCCCGATCACCCACAACAGAGGCACAGGTCTGGGTGTTGTACTTAGCATGCAGGCAATCCAAAGAGTTCTGGCTATATTTGAATTTCTCTACTTTATCCAGCTGCAGAGATCAACAAGGAAATGACACGAGACAGTACTTCATAGAACAAGTTACACAAAAAGGTATGAATGTAGAGAGAGTTCTGGTGGTCAAGTGACTTTTTGCTAAATTCTGTATTTGGGGCAGCAGGTTCATGGAGGACAGTACCTGTCTCATGATGCACTGAAGAATTCCTCTCATCAACTTCACCACACTCTGAAAGAAATGCAAAAAGGATAAGGACAGAGAGAGCATCCAAAAACAACACTTGGAACACAGGCTTAACTTTGACCGCTCGGCTCAAAGATTTATAGCTGAGGCTAGTGTAACGTGACACTTCTGAGATGGCTTGGATGTTCTGATGCATAAACACATGGCATGAAAGGACAACTGACCTTTCGAAAATAAAAGTCATGCACAGATGTAATAAAATACAGTAGATGCATGTGATCACAGAATGAATAGAAAAATAATGAGTGCCAACACAAATCCAATCTCAAATGCAATTTGATTTCTTTGTTTCCATGAAATCAGAGTATTGAGCATAACTGCTTTACTAGGGTCCTTATGTAGAGTCAATGCAATGCGAGGGCTTTCCTCACTAAGAAAAGATAGTTGCATTGCTTTACAAGCAATCACCAAATAATGTTAATCACATGCTAAACTATTGACCAATGCTCAAAAATTATTTTAAAAACGTGTTATTTTTAAAAACTATTTAAACAACTGTTTATATTATAATCAGTAAACCACTTCCTCATTTATTCCATGTTTATCAGAGGAGTTTTAAAATCATAGATTTAATCAGGCATGAAACTGGGAGTTCTAGGCCTTGTGTCAGCTTCAGTGAGTGCATCAGAGAAACCAAAAACATTTCATGAACTTAAAAATGTTATATTTCTTTACAGTTCTTCACTTAAGATTTTTGCCAAGAAGATTTAGCAAAAACTGCTTGAATCGACATGATTTTGTGAGGTTTTTAAGACAAACGATCATAATGAACTTACTGGCAAAGTCATTTCAAACTTCAGGTTTAGATCAATTACCATCATCACGTTACAGAGTAAGTATTACATTTAATATACTCATAACACAGACATTCTGGTGAAAAACTACACGATTCACCTAAATTTGACTCTTTACATAATCTACCCATGACTCTAAACATAATCTAAACAGCATTTCAACTGAAATTCTGTTTGTGATACATGTTCAGGAAACCCATAAGATTGATATTACATCATGGAAAAAGACATATATGCCCTTCAATGACTTTTTACCTGCTCCAGCTCATATGCTTTGGCTTTGTCTTCATCTCGATCTGCGTTTTTCCTATAGGCCAGACTTAGAGCCCAGACAGACAGGATGCTGTAAACATTGTCTCTCACCCAGGCATCAGGTTGCTCGGTGCTCGCAGGCAACAGTCCCGTCACTGGATTCTAAAAATTGGTAACATAAACAATTTAATCTCATCAATAAACAAAAATTGTTTTAGCAATTGATACACGTTACGACAATCATTGTGTAAAATACTGTATATCTTTGTATGAATACACAATAAATTAGCAAGTCCATTTAGTACTTAGTAAATAGGAAATTAAAGTCTATTAAAGTCTTCAACGTTAATTAAAAACATTCTTATGAAAGAAATCAGCCTAATGTTAAATTAAATTTACTTTTAATTATGTTTTGTAACTAAAAATCAGTAATTTTGATTATTTGTCTATAATTTTGAAGTCTTTGTTGTGGGCAACAAAGTCACATTTACTTACACAAATTATGTGTCAGAGGAGGGATAGATTAAAGTTTATTGATTATTTTTATTGAATCATTGTTTATAGCTTTGAAGAACAATTTTGTACTCACCTTTAAACTATTTAATAAAGTTTTTAATAAGTATATCTGGAGTATATCACCACCGCGTCAACTCAGATTGATCTCAATACATGAATATATGTTACAGGCAAGCATGTAAACTATTGCACAGAGAAAAAAATGAGTTTATATAACTTTTTCAAATGAGGTCTTGTTAAGGTGTTTCCTCATATCAGTTTAGTATGAATACATATTTCAAGGAGTGACCCTAAATGTTATTTAACTTTGAAAATGCAGTACAGATGTGTAGATCTCAGACTGCATATCTTGAACTTTGAAGTAACTCTATAAGAAGCTCAAAGCATGAACTCTTTAGTGAGGTGAGTTGTGTGCTGTCTTGTGTTCTCTTGAGTTGCAAACACTCACTTGATGGCGCAGAATGGTCTGGTGAACTATCCGCGCGTAGTTGTCAAGTTTAACTCCAGAATTGCTACGACTCCTCATGTTTGTTCCCAGCAAGTCTAACGTTATGCTTCAAGAGCCGTCAGACCATGTTCCTGCATGAACAAACATGGTCAGTACTGGAGGTGGAAGGCAGCTGCTGCAATTTCAACGCGAGCTGTGTCTGTCGGCAGTAAGACTTAACTACTCCAACCTATGTTTAGGGAATTTTCTGGGCTAAAACTGACAGCTTTAAAGTAAACAAACCTGGACTTTCAGAGGGCAAAATCCGGAAGGAAAGTAAGCAATTTACAAGTGAACATTCGCGTCAACACAGGTCCAGTTGCGGGGAGGATCTTCGTGCTTTTCAAAATATCACCAGTAAGCGCCCAGCGTTTATGCGTTTATAAATAAATAATGTGGCTTATTATTACAATTGCAGCAGCCAAAAACACTCTGAAAGTGTATTGGGGAAATAATGAGCGATTAAAAAAACTTTTAACTTTTGTATCAACGTGATGTCATTGGACGTTCCATCCCTGACGTCACAGAAGCTCCTTTTATGGTAGCTATGGAAAATATCTACTGGACAAATCATTGATGACATTTTATGAAGGAAGCATTAATTTTAAACTGAATAGAATTTACCCATTTAACCCTTACTTAGCTCAAATAAATTGTGCTATTTTTAATCCATTAAGGATAAACCCCACGTCTACTTGTTTTTCTTAGCAACACTAAAAAAAGATTTCTATTTTGGAATTGCTTGCATAGTTATTTAAATTATCACAACAGCTCTTTTAGTTCTGTTTGATCCGGTTATTATCCAGGATTGAATACCTTATGCATACATTTAAATCAATTGTTAAATGCAATGTTATTTTTATTTTATTGGGAAAGTTTCTTGTTTGCACACAAAAATTCTGAAAGCCTTTTATAAGATATTGATGCACCAAATTAACATTTTAGGTGCAAAGTCAGTGCAGGGGAGAGAAATAAAAAGACAAAGATTTCGTTTTTTTCTAAGCCACTAAAGAAAATGTTTACCATTTATTTTGCAAAAAAGTTTTAACGTAATTATCCTGCACAACTGTCTGAAGTTGTGTTAGAATGGTAGCTGGATTAAGCTTGTTGATAACTGGTTAAATGTGGGTTGAGATGGTGGGCAGAACCAAAACACATCTTGAGCTGGCTGTTGTGTATTTTACACTATGGTTTACAACTTAAATAAATAAAAAACAGCTTATGGCAGCATATGTTTTAAGAGAAAGAAGCCAAACTAGTGTATTGATCTTGACATTATGTAACCATTTTCTAAACTGAAGAAACAGTATTTCATAATGCCATTGATAAAAAAATAGAAATAATATAAAGAAAATGTCTTTTGGACAAAAATATTCCTGACTATATTTTTGTCCTTTCTATAAATTCATTACCATGAAGTCAAATTGCATAAAATTTTTATATTTGTATTAATTCAATATTTTTCAAGCTATTAAAAAGTGATCTCTTGTTTGTCCTTTATTATTTTCAATATAGAACCAAAAAGTTATGAAAACGAACCAATTAATATGAATAACTTTGAAATGTAATAAAAGAAAGGAAAATTATCTGTCCATCTTTAGAACCATCAGAAGATGTCTTCAGACAGTGTTTCGCTCCTGTCCACCAAGTGTCAGCAAACTCACATCCAAACAACCTAGAAACAGCAGATGAGTTTTACTTTAACAGCAAAGAGAGGTGCTCTTTAAAGCTACTTTAATATTTTTGTGTTTCTTTTGAACAACTTGTGCTTCAACATCAAGCCTATTCACACACACACGGACACACACACGCACACGCGCACACACGCACGCACACACACTTCTTTTTTTTAAGACTTTACCTAATTGATAATTTTCAATAAAGCAATCCTGAGATATCTTGATGGGTTAGCAGCCACATTTATTTAAAATCCACTCTTGTTTTTGGACATTGGAAAAAAAATAGCATAAATCAGGCACAAATAAAACACAAACAGTTTATGACTGTTGAATGAATGAACAACTCAGAAGGCCTCAGTGCTAGATTTTGATGATGAATGTTCTTGTAGACAAGAAAATGGGTGATAAGGTCAAACTGGATACCAGTTTCATGTGGGGTTCCTCAAGGCTCAATTCTTGCACCCATTTTGTTCAGCCTGAACATACTACCACTGAGTCAAATAATGAGAAGATACCAGATTGCCAATCATGGTTATGCCCATGATACTCTGATTTACTAAGATCTTTCACCAAATAATTACAGCTTTGTAAACTCTCTCTGTAAATGCCTTGATGAGATTAAAAGCTTGATGGCCTACCTTCACTCTTAGGGTATAAGAACAAAAAAAATAGTTTAGAATAGTGGGTGATCCTGGAATTTGATCTAAGCTTTATCAGTCACAGAAGAGCAATAACTAAATCTGCTTATTATTATCTCAGAAACATTGCAAAGATCAGACGATGCTTTGTTTCCAATCTAGAGAAAAGTCCATGATTTGATCACCAGATGGCTGGACTACAAAATGGTCTCCTAACTGGTCTTTCCAAAAAGACAATTAGACAGCTACAGCTGGTTCAGAATGAGGCTACACAGATCCTGACTAGAACTAGAAAGTCATAGCACAGTCCTCAGCAAGTCTCAAAACAGCTCAGCACCAAAATACATAACAGATCTGCTAACATGCAAAGCAATTAGAGCTCTTAGACCATTAGGTTTGAATCAGTTAGAAATACTATGGACTCGCTCCAAACAGGGAGTGTCTGCTTTCAGTTACTATGCTACCAGCAGCTGAAACCAGCTTCCAGAAGAAAATTAGAGGGGTTAAAACAAGTTGTGATTAATTCAGATTAAAAACACATCTTTTTGAAGTGTCCAAACAGTGCTTCACTCATGAACTTTTTTTTTTCTGCAAATGTTTATGCCTTAAATGTTTTTATCCCTTGCTTTTTATGTATCTGTTTTTATCCTTTGTAAAGCACTTTAAATTGTCTTTTATATTATTTATTAAGGGTCAAATGTTCAATGCAACTGATTATTCTTCATGCCTACCTCATGATGTATCTTTATATAGTCACTAGTTTGGCCCACAAAAAGAGTCAATGATAGGAAATTATACAACCTGTCACTTAAATGTTTTTTCTGGTTAGTGATTCATTTCACTTTTTAACACTAGCCCCCAGTGTGCATTGCACATGCTTGGCTAACCTTGCTGAAGTGTAGCTGGGCCAGGTTAGCCAAACGACTGCTGTGTGTTGTTTGAATCCCTGATCTCTGTTCAGAAACCCAGAACCTTGGACGACACACCTCGAACGAAACTGTCCAAATTCTTTAATGTTTACATTTTTTATTGCATTAACCGGCCTTGAATTTATGGGAAACACCTCTAAAAAATATCTTCGCAAACTCCAGTAATCTACGTCACTGAAAAGTTCATGACATAAAGCAAGTAGTCTCAAAGCATGTTTTTATTTCTGAACCTCACAGTTCACTTAAATGAAACATGCATGTGTAGAGTAACAGTACAACAAACTTACATTTGAATAGTATGCATTGTCAGATACACAAAAAACATTGAAATCATACAAAACAAAAAAAGAAATAAATAAGTAATCCAGTACTAAAAAGTAGATGAGGTGTACAGTTTAGCTTATAACAGCACAAATAGTTGGAGCTAAATGAGACTTAAATACTTGAAACGTGACCACACAGAAAAGGCAATGGGTGGAGGCAAATAGTTAATGATATCTAGCTACAATCAATAATGACAACCTTTGCACTTTCTCTGCCCCTTATTCCCTTTGGTTCAACGACATTTGGGTTGAGCTAAGGCACTACATGGCTTGTGTTTGCCTACACTTGCATTTATAGCTTCCAAGTAACATGATCTAATACCACTGGCCAGTCTCTGTGTTTGGACTCAGCAGCACTCTAGGGTTCCTGTGTAAATCCAGCTTCACTTCATCTGGTTCAGGGAAACCGGCCCGTAATTGCATTTATCTATCGGGATATGTGCACCACTATGATAAATGTCATGCCTAACCCATATAGCATATTACATGAGGCTGATTTTCATTCTGATGATTGGCACTTTTATGTAACTTTGATAAGCATTATCTCATGTCTTCTTCTGGTTTAGTGCACCATCTAACCCATAAATATACGTCTATCTATTCTATATGATGATTAACTGCTATGCACAATCGCTGCTGCTCTCTCGTCATGCATGATGATACAGACACCTCCGTTCAGAGAAACAATGGAGTCTTCGTTTTAGGAATTGATTGGCTGGCTGTAGGAGCAGTGGCCTTTCCTGTGGAACAAAATTAATTTTTGATTTAGAGTCTGGTGCTGTGGAACATGGCGTGATAGGTGAGAAATAAGCTTACCTGCATATTCCTGTGGAGCACTCATAGTTGTTCTGGCAGAAGGCACCGTGAGGTTTGGTTCCCATGATCCTCCATAATGGGGTCATCCTAGCAGTTCTCTTCAATGACCTTTGACCTTCTTGCACAGATGTCGAAGGTGTGTCCGACTTTGAAACAGGAGTGCAGGTGACCTGATGAAACATAACACTTGTTTTGAGCTTTGTACGTATACAATATTGGCTGCATTGTTTCATGCACAAGAGCTTTTTAATTTGCGATTAATGTGAGTTTGTTTTTAGAAATGTTTTATAACTCTGTGAAATGATCTGTGCTCTGAGTAAACTTTTTTTGCAGTAGAAATTTTGCATTGAACAAAAAGCACAAATATGAGAAGTTTTTTAATTACTTTCACTTCATTTTTTTTTATTAGAATCTAATTCTTAATGATTTAAATAAAATCAGCTCTAATTTAAAGAACAAAACAAATGAGAAACAAAAAAAGAAATGTGGTTATCGCCAGATGAAAAAAAAACATTTTACTGTAATATTAATATTAGTAATTATTATATTAGTGTGATTGAATGGATTTACAAGGTTTCAAATCTGCTAAGACTTACTAAGAAAGTAAAGATCAACAATACAAGCATCAATATTAGGAATCATCATGTAATTACCTGTTGTGCGATGAGCAAAAGCCCCAGGCAGCAGGCTAGGAGAGCCCCTCTGTGACAGTGATCGTGCATGCTGAGTGAGAGAACAGGAGTTCACAGCGATGCAAACTGATGACAGACACAGAGATTGCTCTCTTTTATACCCTGCAGTCAGCAGAAAAAAAGAGTGAAAGCCTCTCCCTCATGTCTCTTTGTCTTGCTCTCTCTCTCTCTCCCTTTGCTTTTTCATTAGCTGCTGGGACACATGTTTTCTTAATGTTTGTGACTGGGCTAAGTTTTCCTCTGGGGCTCTGACAGAGAATGCAGCCAGAGTTGAGAGGAGTGAATGATGAGGAAAACGAGAGAAATGAGAAGTTGAATTAAAAAAATCTGGCATATTTCAGATATTTAGAGCTTGAGCTATAGATTTTAGAACACTTTTTTGAACATGTTTCCTATCACTCTTCACAATTGACATAAATGATAATGTTTATTTTGTTTCATTTCTGCTGTCTCCTGTTTATCATTTACAAATTTAAAGAGACCTTGAGGAAGAACAATAACTGATTAGCAGGTCTGCAGTTTGAAATAACAAATGGCCGAAAAGAGACGGTGACTGGGGTCAGGCATGAGTCGGGCCACGCATCCAGCTCATGACAAAGGTTTCACACTGACTCATGATGTTTCCTGGATGTGATGCTGCTTCTCGTCCTGGAATTGTAAGTACATGGGATAAAGCCTATTTTTTAAGTTGATGCCCTTGTTTTAAAAATATTTATTTCTTGCAAGCTCTGAGTGTTGGTCTTATGTTATGAAACCCCAAGGTTAAGTTTATCAGGATTCTGCAAGGATCTTCCAGAGTGAGAGAAAAACCTCAAACCGATGTTGCAGCTCTGCAAAAAAAAGTTTTTAGAGATGTAAATAAATTAGCCTTTATAAAATACATATATTTTGAGGTTTTATTTAACAATGATTATCTGTATATCTTGATGATATTAGGTAATTTTGGATATGGGTCATTTCTATACAGAAGAAATAAAATACACCAATATAACAAACTTACACCAAAAACACATTTTAATCCAAATAGTAATATTTTGGTGAAAATATTTAATATGTATCTGTTGTCATTATATCCAGGTCAACAAAATGTCCAAAATGTCACCTGACTATGTGACAGCAGGTAGGCTGGCCTTTGCTCCATATGTTTCTGTACTGATAAAAAACATACATTTGTAACATTTAGGGTCACTCATTATTGAACATGTTTTGAAGTTTAATGTAGATCTTCCTTAGTGTTTTAAAAGACTAAAAGCTGAATAATTCTCATTATCATAATGCAAAAATACTGTATGAGAAGTGTTTGTTGACCGACGTATCAGGTCAATCAATTTTCTATGATCATGTGACACAGAAAACTAGATCAACGAAACATTTTAATAAATAAAAACACATCTCAGCCCTGATATATATAAAAATACTCTCTATTTCCTATTCATACTTTTTTCATGACTAATGCTGAGTAGATGAACATCCAAAAACATAAGCACTAACTCATCCTTCAGCAGTTGTGTAATCATTTAAAATGCCTTTTATGTGTCTGTCAGAGATGATAGTTACTTAAGACATCACTTGCAAAGTCATTCTGGGACAAAATGTGTGCTTGAAGCCAGAGAAAACATACTGTATACACTGCTCTGTTAAGAATTGTAATTGAGGCTTTAAAAGGGGGACTCTTGAGACATAAAGGCTGTGTTGTTCATATATGATGGGATGAACAGAACTACTAATCATACACTTTCAATGGTCAGGAGGCTTTTCTATGCAATTCTACCAGGAAATCAGTATCCAAGTCCAACTCTTTCGAGGGTCACACTTTATGTAAAAAGAATTTTTTTTGCATGGATTGCATGTACTATCACTTTGAAAAGCAAAGGAAATCACTTACATAGATTTGATGATCCAACTCTGAGGGGTTTTGGAGATACTTTGTACTGAACAACAGATTATGAAGCAATACTGGAACATTCTCATCTCAAAAAAGATAAGAAATTAAATTCCTTCCAGCAAAGGCCTTAAGAGATATTTGAGAAGTTCATGGAGAGAGCTACTGTATAATTTTCTTTAACAGCTTATCTGGATGTTTTCATTAGTGTTGGTGGTCAGTGAACACTGATGCGCCCCGTCCTCTTTTAGCATGTTTTGCAGATTTGAACCTTGGCCAACAGATTGCAGACAAAGTACACTATCCTGCTGGAATCTGAAACTATTATTAGTTACCAATGAGGACAAACGGGGCGAAGTAGATTCATCCAGGTTAATTACATCCAGTTTGCAGAAAATTTTCACCTGAACTCGGTGAAGTAATTGCTGTAGAAAGAGGACATATGACTCGCATTTGTTCATTTCTCCATTCCCCAGAGACAGCAAACTGACTTTCGAGTGACAGTGAAATGACGTGATGTTACTGGTCACCAGCCAAGTCATAAGATTGCTTTCTAGTCACATCTCATTAACCTTTATTTAACCAGATAAAATGCCATTAAGATCAAGATCTAATTTACAAGGGTGTTCTGGCCAAGATTTCTGCAAGCAAATGCCTTTGTGCACATTTAGTGCAATCAATCTATACATGAAATGCATGCAAAAAAAAAACATATAAAAGACAGTTTAATATTTACAGAAACAGTATTTAAAACAGTGGCACAGTTTGCTGCTATGTACAGGAATCCACTAAAATTGTGAAAGAAAAAGAGATTTAGGAGATCTTTTTAGTTAAATGGACACAGAAAAGCAATAAAACAGATCATCGTGAAACCTTTTTCAAGCCAAGAGGACTTCAAAAAGAAATGCTGGCTTTCCTTTTTCAGTCATGAAAGATGGAACAAATAGTTGATAGCACATCGTGTTTTCGAATTGGTAAATAATACTTTGACTTTTCACCTCGTTATTTAAAGGGTTTGCAAAAGTTAAAAAAATTATCATATTAGTGGTATTTTGAGTTTTATCATTGCTATTTCATGAGGCGTTAAGATAAAGTTGAATAAAATGAACCATTACGTCTTAAATTAAAGAGAGTGAGTAGATTGTTTAGACCATTTCTTGAGACGCTTACAAAGGTTTCGGTGTTTTTTGTGATTGAAAAGCCCTGTTTTCTACAATCTGGAAGTCCTTTAGTAAAATTGAGAAGGCAATGCAGCTAGAGCTAAACTGCGACTATATTAGCCTGACAATTGCAAAGTGATGACAACTGATTATATACAAGAGGATACAGATTGGTTACAGTTACAATTCGTCTCATATCATCCTCTTCAGCTTATCCAGCATTGAGAAATATCCACTGACAGAGTCACCTGTCCTAGGAACTTTTCTTGAAGAGAATATTGAGTTCAGTCATGGATTTTGGGCCCTTGTTTTCTCTTCCTAGCTTTACAACCATCAAACTGGAATGAATTAGCGTCCATGTCACAATGCATTCCACATATTTAATCCATAAATGCCCACTTTTCATAAAACTAAAAGCAACAATACTCTAATATAGTTTACTTCCCGTACTTGTTGAGTTCATTTAGTTTTTACACCACCATGTCATTTATGAATTACATAATAGTTATTTTCTATAATCAGTTGAGTCATTTTTATATTATTAAAACTGTGAATTAAGGATTTTGCTTAGTATGTTGGTTGTGCATTTCTTTCATCCAATGTGGACCAATAGGGGCTGTCCAAATACAGCGATTTTGTTAGGGAATACTCTTCATTGTGCAGAGAAGAATTAGTAATACTCCATTTTCAGAATGTTATCAACCACATATTGGAAGCCAATCATAATCGATCACTCCAGTGCCTCATGGGATTATTAAACAGGCTCTCTGTCATCATTAAACCTTGTACATTGTGATTTTTTAATTTTATAAATCTATGTATATGATATGATTAAACCTGAAAATGAATGTAATGATTCCATTTAGAGAGAAACTCTAAGCATCTCCCTTCCTGAGTACCACAGGGATCAAGTCTGACTCGACATCGCTGGCAGCACTGAAACCAATCTGCACTTTGACTCGTAAATAAATCAAACATCCGCTTTTGGCCTGCACCACTGAGCTCAAGAGACTTGCACAAGTCAAACGCCTTCTCCAGGTCCATCAAACACATCTGGGCTGTTTGGGCACTAACTGTAATTAACCCTCAAGAAAACTTGAAAAGAATAAAGGCCTGGTCCAATGTTCCTTGACTAGGACAATAACCACATTGTTGCTCAACCCCGGCAGACTTTTTCCAGAGAAACTAAAATACTATCCAAATGTTGGGGGAGACAATTCTGCAGTTCATGCTCACTCCTTAGGTACTGTTCTGGGCAACCAAATAACCCACCTACCAGGAACATTTGAGTCTAAAAACATCTCATCCACACTTTAAGCTTTTTAGCTGCATGTTGTGACTTCAAAAAGGGTGCTGGGTGATAAATCACTTGACCTCTGACCCCTCACCTTCTAATTCCTGTGAAGTATTCCCTCCATGTCCAAAATATTTTCACCCTAAAACACATACGCCGAGAAGCAGGCAGTAATGTTAACAAGGGAGAAGTTTGGAAACAAACACCTTCAGCAAAATCATAGTTGAGGTGGTGAGTGCCTAATACATGAATGCAAGTACTGCAAATCATTTGTTATTTAATAATTAAAGTTACAGAAATGTAAGGTTGCTGTCTGGGTTTCTGCTTTATTTATAAAAGGACTCCTTTCAGGGGTTAAAGAAATTTTGTCACCTAATAGGTAGTAGCATAAAGACAGCATGATGTTGTGTAGATAATAAAGTGGGTTATTTTTTGTTACCTGTGCCCTGTCTCGTTATATCTTTTGGTCACTTTTGGACTAAATTTTGTACTATTGCACAAGTTGATACTTTTACCCAGACTTTTTTTGTAAGAATCAACGTTTTATAATGATACTGAAACAGTGGCTTGTTTAAAATATGCTCTAGTAAGTCCCAAACACCAGGCATCAACTATTTAAACAATGCTGAGACACCCATAAATATATAACAATGGTAAAAAAAACTAATTGAATCTGATTTGAATCAAATGTTTTTTTTTCCAAGACATTTTTGGGAAATGTCATGGTCGTGTGCAACTGTCTAGAAACATTTTGATCCCTTAGAGGAACTGCCTTGATTATCAGGAACAGTTCATACATTAAAATCAACCAATTTTTCTGCAAACCAAATGCAACTCCAAATTTTTGGAATTGCTCGAAAGAACCATTTTCATCCACAAATCTCACTTTATCTATGATAAAATCAGGTACAGCCTCTTGTAAGTGTACAGGCTTGCAACAGAAATTTAATATTGGCTAAATACAAAACTTATACAACTTCTGAAATATTTTATAACACATTGTTACTAGTCAGTACTTAGCAAAACTCAGTACTGGAAAGCACAAATAAAACATCCTTTATATAAATTAATTCATGTTTATGTAATCTAAAAAATAAACAATTCTGTGTGTAAAATCCTTCTCTGAATATTAGATAAAACCTAAATCCTTGCACAAGATTCCAAAATTAACTTTCACCCATATTTTTCACAAGATAAATCTTGGAAGAGTTCAGTTCAATTCCAGCAGACCCCAAATGGATGCAGAGCCTGGGAAAGAGTGTCCTCTACTGACAACACACTGAAGAAAGATAAATGACCACACAAGCACATATATAAGTTTGCTTTCTTTTCTTACAAAACAACTACTTTATTTTATCATATTTCATCATGAGATTAAAACATTTGCGTACGGACTTGCATTGCTCCTCTAAGAATTACATCTCTATTAGTCTCTCTTTCACTGGAGGATTCACAGAGGAAAATGCACAATAGCACCAACCCCCCCCCCCCCCCCCTTCCTTCCAAGGCCAAGCATGATTTTTGCTTTCATTAAGAAAATACAAAAATTCATCAGTCACAAGATACAGCAGCCCCAGTTGCAGCTATAGGTCAAACAACTTAGCTCTCTGTGCTTCATTTTTTTTGTCATTACTTTTCTTTTTACTAGTCTATAAAGTGCCAAATCATCTCCTTTTTCACTTCCTGTCCATAAATACATTACAAAAGACGCCACATAACTAAACACATGCAAATGAACACAGAACATAGATATTCAAAAAGAACACATAAACAAATATAATACAGTTGATAGAGTAGAACAAAACCCAATCCCCATATTCATCCAACAACCCCAAGAGTCTATAAACAAGAGATTGTGTTGGTTATGAATAAGAAATGGCAATGAGCAAAACAAACTTGGCACAGCCACTCCTTTTAGCTTAGATCTCTGATTCAGTCGGCCATACTTCGACATCGTCTTTAAGCGCCCATTAGTTTATTTACAATTTCTTCAGTCATCTGCAGGTGCAGGAGTCTGCAATCATATCTTCATATTCTTTATAAACGATGTTTCCATTCCTCTCCATCATAAGCACACTAATAGGCTTGTATTTATAGGGAACGCAAGAGGGAGGTGGGACGTCAGACACACCGAGCTCGCTGATGAGGGTCTGCATGATGGCGTGGTTGGGTGAATTGTAGCCATACTGCAGGATACGAGGGCAGTCTCCCATGCAGTAACGTGGATTATACTTGTGTGGTGCAATGATCCAATGGTCCCATCCCAAATCTTTAAAGGCCACACGGTACGAGTGCAGCTTGCAGTGGTTTTTGGCCACTGTGTTCTGTGCCTGCTTGAAGTTGGGGATGTCTGAAACGATGCTCCCGGGTTCTCTGGAGCGGCGCATCCTGGGTCTTGAGAGGTGCAGCGAGGGTTTCCCCCATTCAACAGGTTGCTTGTTCTCATCCAGAAACAACAGTAAAACAGGAACACTGAGATGGTGCTGAGGCAGGAAGCGCTTTCGATGTGTAATGGACCTTGTATGCTTGGGTGTTGTGCACCAATACTGAGCAAAGAGTAGTATGTGGTCTTCTTTAGACTCAGACACCAAGTTTGTGACGTCAGATTCTGTCCACAGACTTCGAGGACCCATGGCGGTTCGGTCCCCCTCGAGAAGACCTTGGACAGAAGAGACACTAGCCTCACAGTTAAAAGGAAGATGGGAAGCCATGGGAGACCGGAGGTGCATGAGGGACACCTTCACCAGTTTGTCCAGTGAGAGGTTTTTCAGTTCATATTCCACCGTGTAGGTATAATGAAGGTCATCTCCAGATAAAAAAAAGAAGAAACGAGAAGTCAATTAGCATTCTGCTAACCTCTCACTGGGAATAAAGTGAGAGGTTCTAAAACAAGGACACTGTTGACACTGAACTTTCTAGGGACCATGGATGATTCCACTTAAAACGACCAATATTCACTGAACAACATCCTGAAATTATTATTAAAGAAGACCTCAGATGCAATCTAACACAAGTTAATTTGTTTTTTTAGAGTACAAGGTCTATAGCAATACAAGTTTATATTTCTGAATAGTTTAACAAAAATAAAACATTTTTATCTTGACAAAACCACTTCCAGGTAAAAATTATCTGTTTTAGCCACTGTTCCAAACTACTTTACTCACCATCTCTGCAGGTAGGTGTGTTTAGCCGTCAGTCAGGGTTTTGTAATGGAAGTTGGGTGCAAGGATGCGAGCATGATTTAATAATCATTACAATAATAATAAAAACAATAATAATACAAAGTAACAATTTGCAATATATATTTTTCTTCATGATGAATCAATAAATTGATTTATCGTACAACCCTAGTTAGGAGTTACATCGTAAGAATTATTTACTGCATAAATGAGCTAGGGATAGAATGAGACACTTATCAATTACACAACACTGTAATTAGCATGTAAAGATGACCTTGAGGAGTAGAAACAAACACACTGTGTCTACAACATTTTGTTTTACTTTTTATCAGTTTATCTTAATCCTAAAACAATGGATAAAGCTCTTTGCTAAAGAGGAGCAACATTGACAATACAATAACCCAGCTTTGAACCTACTTGGTGAGTACTTTTACATTTTAATTTAGTGATGATTAATGTTGTTTTCTATTGCAATGATTACTCTATTAACAATATATAATTGATGTATTTTAAACACAAAGGAAAGATAAATGGATTAACAAATCTGCTTATAATCACATCACCAAACCCAGCTTTTTCTTAGATTCATTTTAGAGGCTGTCCATTACACCTTAAATGATGCAACATTCTTATTTATGATTTATAAAATCAATTCTTATTTACGCATGGCTAAAGAATCAAGGAGCTTGTCATCCACACAATCTGTTGCAAGTGAATGTATCTTTACGGCTAATGCATCTCGTCTTTGATTCCACCAAAAGATTGTACATTATGTTTTTGTATGTTTGTGTGCTTGATTGAGTGAGCGTGCTTGCTTGTCTGCTTTGTCCCTCTGGATTGAAAGGAGGCTGGGAATATTCTAAATCGCAGGCCAAAAAAATTAATGACAAAAAAGAAATAACCCTGGACCCCAATAAACAATATGTAGTTCAGAAAAATAATTTGATGACTTCTAACATGAATATCCATGACAATAAAGGAGTCATCACAATCCCCATTTAAAGAGTCATCTTTTCTTTACAAATAACGAAGGTTACTTGTGAAACTAATGCCATTTATATTCAAGTCATCAAAGATAGCTCCATAAAAA
This sequence comes from Danionella dracula, assembly GCA_900490495.1. Lineage (NCBI taxonomy): Eukaryota > Metazoa > Chordata > Actinopteri > Cypriniformes > Danionidae > Danionella > Danionella dracula. The sequence continues at coordinate 3,537,898 of UELW01000578.1, forward strand.
AGTTGGTTGAATGACCTCAGACCTCACACCCACAGAATGTTGGCTAATGATCTGATGAGTTTGGTGCTTTTTATGGCAGGAATTTTAAGAATACTAAAGTCGATTAATTTGATGTAGTGATGTTTCACACTCTAAAACATGACTATGCGAAACATGTGTTCTTATACTTATCAGTCAAATGGTCCCATGGGTGGGTCTTGACCAAAAAAACAGCCTGGTCTGACTATGCGAGACTAGTTAAAAGACAATAGCTATTTATGACAAAATGGTATTCACACAAGAATGGTTTGTTCAAGATCTATTAAAAGAAATAATCTGAAATAACTCCAAATAAACTCTTTGAGAAATATTAATTGTTGGGATGTGTCTTTTAGTAGATCCCTTGATACACACAAAAAATATATAATAAATGTATAACACAAGTGCTTTACCATTATTGACTTTTTTGTGTCATTTATAATTTATCCTAAGGTCTAACAGCTTTAGAAACAGGTCAAATGGTTCCACTATGTGCAAAAAACTACCATTTCAGTTGCAACATTTTTAAATCTGTTCATAAGGAAGATTTTGCATGTTTTAAAGTGCATGATTTTTCTCGAGGTACCAATTCATCAAATTATGTTCTCACTCTCTCCACTAACTATTGTTTTGTCATTTTGGCAGAGTTCTTTCTGACTAGTTTCTTAATTAACCACCACTTCTACTTCAAAACTCTTTCATTCCAAAACTTTAGATGATAGAAGAAACAGCAGAATATGTTTCTTCTCGATTCAGATCCAGGTGGCTGATGGTTTATTTTACCTGAACAGACTAACTATCAACTACATCTTATTGTTAAAAATAATACTCTGTGTAAAATCAGCATTTCATATCAGAGGTTTTGGGATTCGGAGTTGCATTTATTTTTCAACCATATTATTGAAAATAAGTTTAGACTTGGCAGCAGACTCGTCTTTTATTCTACCATTCTCTCAGCCACAGAGTAATAAAAAAAATGAATTGCCAATCCTAAAAATTTATCAACTTTAGATTTTGCTACCCTGTGAGATATACAAGCCAACCGTGCATGCGCTGACAAATCTTGTTTATTTTTGTTAATCACTTATATTACTTTTTACACCATAATTCTTTGTGTCATATTGTACTTTATGGAGAATTTGCATTTAAACACTTTATTTTAGCTTTATATTAAAGGACGTTAGCTTTTATTACACTACTACATAAAGTTGTTTGGTAAAACTATGTTAAAATAATTTATTTAAAATATAATTTTATACAAGCACATCAAACTGAGCATGTAACTATTGATCATGTATCAAACATCCAAACTAATCAAAGTGGTGATTAGTTGGCATTTTTATATTAAAGATGTATCAGCAGTATTCGTGTCATTTAATGTTGAAACGACCTCTCAGATGTATTGTACTCAATTTAAAGTAAGAGTAGGAAAATCTCACTGGGTAGTAAAAATCATTAAAACACGGTCACCACTTTGCGATGCTTTGAGTCATTGATTGGTACAAAGAGATAACAAAAACTCTAAATGGATAATTTTACATGATTAACTCATTTAGATAACGCAGGATTTTAACATTACAAAAAGAAAGTGTGTAGGTATTACCACTTGAGGTTGGTAGAAAGTGTTTTACAGAGGAGGACGCCTGGAGAAGCCTGACTGTGTTGGAGCCAAACATCTTGTTCTGCTTTGGTCGCCCATCCGCATCCGCCGCGGTCCTGTAGAGACTCAACATCAGTTGCATGCTTTCGTCTTCAGTTTGGCTGTCAGAGAGAGGCCTCAGTTGAGAGTGTCTACGTCTATGGGGTCGATTTCGGCGAATTTCTGCACTGGTAAGTGAGGGAGAAACCATGTTCGCGGCCACGCGCGTGGATAGGTACAGGCCAAATAGACAAAAGAACACGGCGAGTCTCAGAGCGATGTGGCCGCCGGAGGCCTTCATCTTCAGCCCCTCGAAAGGACGAGAGCCACCTGAGGGCCTACCATCGTCTAAGACAGCCTGCAAGCGGAATTCACCCTACTCATCACCTGCCAAGGGGAAACATTTTGGCGTGGCACTAATCGTGTGACGTCATGTCCAATTACCTGGGTGTCAAAACGTCAGGGTTGCTCTACTGTGATTTATATAGGCTTGGATTTTACTGTTTGTAATCATTTAATCGACTATGAAGCTACAATGATTACTGGTATCAGACTTTATAGGGAAATGAGATGTTAGAATCCAGCAATTTGTAATGGCATTTATGGCATTTTCAATCAGGCTGGTGAGTAAATATAACAATTTAGGAAATCATGTCACAATGCTGTTTTTAAACCCAACCTCGTAATGTTACACAAAAAAGTATGACTTTTTTTATTTCTCCAATTTATTTAGTTGTTTAACATTAAACAATTAAAACCATAAAATTTGTTGAGTTGTCCAAAAAAGGGGAACCGTATGTATGTAAAATATAGATATCTGGACAAGAAAAATAGGGAAACTCTACTTGAAACTCAGCAAAAAGAAGGAAGTTGCATGGTGTTGTTTTCATTTAGAGCACAATCCTTGGGAACCTTTGAAGAATTCAAATAGCATTTAGTTTAGTTTAGTTTTTTAAATAAAAACCTCAGGTTGGTTGGTGAGGTGTTATTGCTCATAGATGTAGAAAAACATCAAACTTACAACATTACAACATACACGCTGACATACGTTAAGTGTAAATATTGAGTTTTACAATTTAGCAATTGTTGATCACTTACTGTGTGTATGATACTTTGCCTTTCAGGAGAGGCACAAACGCTAAGAAAATGTTTAATTGATCACATTCCAAAACTACTCACATGGACGAAGACAACAACAACAAAAATACAATAAGTAAATTGTAGTTACTCAATAAACTACATAATAGCTAGGCCAGTCAGTGATATTTTTGTTTGTGTAGCATAATTCATTCACATCAGAAATTCCTAACATTTAACAAAATAATAAAAACTATAACTCTATTATTATTAGTTAGGGGACAACCAGCTTAAGAGTCCCTAAAAATTTAACAAAAAATAATAGTATGTATACATATTAAAAGCAGTTCAAAGATACCAAAATAAAAGCATAGATGCATATGCATTTCGGTAAATTAATGTCCCTATTTGTAGAGCAAGTTGATGTGAAATAATTAGGTTAAGTTGTAAACCACGTGTGATTGGTACAGGAACAGGCTTACTTTTAGGTAATAATAGGTAACTGTCCAACCTCAGGTTGCTACCAATACCTTGAAATGTAGAATTTTTTTTATTAATTAAATTATTAAATGTGCCACGTGCACATACACAGGATTTCTGCAGATTTCATAAGGTCAAATTTAAGAAAATACATTTACAAATTCTACATAATAAACTAAAATGCCTATATGCTTCATAGTTTGAAATCCTTACTATGACTTTTATGTTTTTATTTTATGCTGTTTCCCTATGGTGACTATGGCCACCTCAATCAAAACTAAATTTGAATTTTGAAATGAGCTTTATACGGCCATTAGAAAAATAAGCCCTGTGAAAAATTATTAACATTTTAGACTTTTGAACCCTTTTAAGACCCTGTGGAAACCCTGATGACTGTACATTAAAGCAAATTTTTAGCATTTAAAAATAAAATTCACTAAGTTCTCATGAGGCTTCAGGGATCTGTCTTTTTTACTCTGCACAAAAATAAACTTCCTATTTTATCAAGAGACCACACTCAAAGATACATAATTTTCAGTCTTATAGCAAATGTAAGCTTTTCACTTGAAAATTCCAAGACCAACAACATTTTCCTCAAATGTAAAAAAATAACAATTAAACAGTCTGTTAATTTAAATTTCCCTGTACGTCCTGCCTAAAAAGTATTTTGTAACATAAAAATAAATAGATGGCCCCTGTGCATTTGTTTGCCTCGGGGCCCAACAAGAAAAATCCACCACTGCTTTGGTATGGTAGGGATATGAACTCATAGATCAGAAAAACATGGATAGCCAAAACTTTATTCCCTTCAAAACAAATCCTAATTTAGACTGAGGTTATAGGATCACCCACATAATACATGCACAGGTGTAGATATACAAAAATAAAAAACAGAGATTAATTGGATATGAGTGTATATTGTTGTGTTGAAACGCAGAATCACATTCATTAAATTTTTAGCATGTATATATTAATTAATTGCTGATTTAATGGCTGTATTCGTTAATAAGTTGTTATCTTCCCTATTCCAATTTTTTTTTATTGAAAATGAGATGACTTTGTAGTATTCGTGTCTGCCTCTAGATGGTGCAATATTCAAAGCTCACCACACGTAATCACAATTTTCATCTGCTGCCGCTAGAGGACACTGTGGTGCGACCCTTCTCTTCGTGAACGTTCTTTCACCCGCTCTTCTTCACTCTTCTGCTCTCAGTCTCTGCGCCTTGGCAGACAGCAGCATCGGCGATGGCTCTCCTCAAAACCACCAAGTTTGTGTCCTCTGCTGCGAGTTTGACGCCGTCTTTGGCTGTTCTCCCTATTCGAGCCAGGTTCGGAAAACGTTATTCATTTGATAGTTGTTTGACATTACATGTAACAATTTATAGTTGTTTTGAACATATCAGTAACCACTTGGTTTGTGATAAGTTCATTGTTGTACGTTTGATAGGGATGTTTTACATTTAACACTTGTGAGCAAGGGTTTGATCGTACAGTTTTCATTTTCGTCCTTGTGGAGTTAAACATTTCTATACAACATTAACAGTTCGTGTGAACTGATAGACCAGTGACACTAACGTTACGCCTCGTCTCTTTTAACGGTTGAAATAATAACGGGAACTTGAAATCTCTGCTCCAACGCAATTGTATTCAACGTTTCACTGACCTTCATCCCTTCAAAATGAATAAATATTAAAACTATTTGCTTATTCGTGTTGATAGCTGTCCATCACACGCTCTGATAGATTTTTGAACAGGGGTTCATTATTAGAATCATGTGCATCAGATTTAAAACGACCCTGATTCCTTTGAGCTTGGGAGCGTGCATAAGTCTTTTTGATCCCGCCAGGACACTGTACGCTCAGGTTTCCTCTGCTCTCATTGGCAAACACTTGCGGGATATTCTTTCTGATTGGCTCTGCTGCTTCCGGGGATATTTTGTCAAGATATCATGGTAGTCTGTGTCCTTACGCACTACCTTTGGAGGGCAAAGCAGAGCTTGTTCTTAACGGGAATTTAACACCCTTGTAGTGTTACCTTCTGAATAAAATCACAGAGGATTTCATGCCGTGACATGCCACACATCAGACCTCGTGTGCATGCATTTTTAAGCTTGTAACACGACAGGAAAAAATTGCACAGAATTTGACTGTTTGCTTTTGATGCAGTAATAAATGTGTAGTTAATGCCGAGGCATAAAGACACGGTATCTAAAGCGACACAGGAGTTAAGCACTGGGAGTTTGGCAACATGACACTAGGCCTGACCTCTGACTCGTGAGGACTGTGTATGGCCTCAAATGAAAAGTTCATGGTACTGTCCTCAATGTAGACAGATTAAGTGAGTAAAGCTTATCACTTTTGGCATTGGTTAGTGTTTTGCTTTTTTCCATCAGTGAAGTGATTTCACTGTTTCTGTTTGAGTTGGTCCGACAGTATGTTAAACACAAAAATGATTAATTTGATCTTTTACTGGTTATATCTTGGTCATGGTATTTATTAACCACATTTATTGGTTCACAGAGAAACTTCTATTGCTTGTGATGGGTGGCATTAGTACATTTTTATTGTTATTTTTTAAAAATTGTTTTAACATTTCAAACACTGACTGAATTCTAACAGTTTCTTTTTACCATATATATATTATAAAAAAAAAAAAAATATATATATATATATATATATATATATATATATATATATATATATATATATATATATATATATATATAATTTTTTTAATGTGTAACCAATTTTGCTGAAATATAAAACTAAATAGATATCATTTTTAATGAACACCCCATGAATTGTCTATACCTCATCTACCCAACAGCATAACAAATATGTTCACTGGTATTAAACGAGATAATCGTATGAAATGTTAAGGAAGGAGACTGTTTCATGTACTTCCTGATCATGGACACATTGATTTTAATGCTGTATTTAGCGTTCTGTAGATATAAATCTTCCCTTAACTAAATTCACAATTCTGATAAGTGATTTTAAGACAGTGTGTACTTTGTTACAGTATTCTTTAATTTGAAGTGTGTGAACAATGAGAGCTTTTAAGCTCTTTTCAGCCAAAGTTGTTCTAAGTTTCTTTCAATTAAAAACTGACCAAAGTCTCATTTCTCCTGTTATCTTGCTGCTTTTTAAAGCTCATGGTGGACTGAGGTGCAGATGGGACCTCCTGATCCCATTCTTGGAGTAACTGAGGCCTTCAAACGGGACACAAACTCTAAGAAAATGAACCTTGGTGTGGGGGCATACAGGGACGATAATGGGAAGCCGTATGTTCTCAACTGTGTCAGAAAAGTATGAGCTATTTCTACATTTTCATAACTGTGTGATGTTAGTTTTTTGTTTTCAAAAGTGAATTTTATAATAAAACCCTAAAATCCAGATTAAGATGATCTTAAGTTTTAAGGGCTTGTCAGAGATCCACCAATAGTTTCAAGAGTTTAAATGTTTTTTTTTTGTTGTTGTTGTTGCTGCTGATGTTGATATGCTTCTTTGGTATTGGTAAAGTTTGGGGGGTGGAGTATGTGTCCACATGTGCTTTTGATTTCCCCTGTTTTTGCAAAGTCACACTGATTTCAGCTATTTTAAAAACTCTTGAGCTGGTTGGGCCCTCACTAATATAGTATTATAGTTATCTTTCAGAGTTTTTTACATATGGACATTAAGTGAATGATCTTGTTTGCTTGTTCAGGCTGAGGGTCTGATTGCTTCCAAGCTACTGGATAAAGAGTATCTGGCCATCGGTGGTTTGGGTGATTTTACCAAAGCTTGTGCTGAGCTGGCGCTGGGGTCGGACAGTGAGGTCCTTCAAGGCAAGAGGGTGAGTATCTCTTGAGTACATCAGGGGCTTATTGTTATTCTTTCTCATTACAACCTGCGGTATGACTTTTCTTTCATTTTTTTAATAATGGCCAACAATCAAACAAGCACTAATTTGAGTTGATATTGTTGCATGCGCCTAATTGTTCCAGTCTGTGAGTTTTCATTTACTGTTAAAAATTTTAAAAACACTTTTGAAATTTTTTAATTAAAAACAGTTTTAAGAGATTATCATTGGAAGCATAATTTAACAAAGTTTTTCCATTTGTAAAATGGTTAAAACTAATGTCGGTTTCATAGTGTAAAGTACAAATTCTATAGAAAATTAAGTTACATTTTTGGATGGTGTTGTTGAGATTACTCCTACAAAAGAAAAGAAAAAAAATATATAGTACCCAATACATTTTCCCTGATGGTTAGTTTTTTTCCCCTAAAATTCTAATTACACAGATACAAAACAAATAATAATTTCAGTGTGAAGATAATGATTTGATTTTTGAATAAATATTTTAAGATAATTTTTTTCTGTATTTTAAGGTGCAATCTGTGTGTTTTATCCCAATAAAGTTATGCCACTAATTCTGTACAATTGTATGTTCTTGAAATTGATTAAATATTTAAAACCCAGATCGCCAACCTAACCTAGGGCTATGTGATATTGCCAAAAGAAAAAAAATATATAATTTTTTTTTCATGGCTGGTGTGGATGTTGTGCAAATCTGATCCCTAACTGAAGATTTTAACCATTTTTTTTTACCAAGTTTTCTAAACACGAGCAGTTTAAGATAATGCTATTGAATAATTAAATCAACAGTATATATGTAATTCTTAGTGTATATTATGTAATACTAATTATATATTAGTTAATAAATAGTTTTTTATGAGAGGAAAGTCCATTTATTTGATTTGGAGCCACTTTCAGACTAATTGTTATTAAAATTGTATTCATAAGCTGAAAAGAATGGCACAAATATCAGACATCGAGTAAGTATTTATTTGTATTTAGTCATTCGCAATTATTATTTTTACCAATTAGGGTCGGGTCGATAGACGATCCCATCATCCACCGCCAATGGCAGATAGACATCGAGAAACTAAGCACAACACCACTTCAAACGTGTCTCGTGGCCGTCCTCTTTCAGTCGGTCTAAAGCCAACATAGGTGAATGTACTCCTTTTTTTACCAACTAAAATCCTCGATGACATAGCCAAAATGTATCTAATCTAGAAGCATGATCGGCATTTTATCGAGAGAGGAAAAAAAGTGATCGGACCCCTAGTTTCTAGTGGCGGTGAGATGAAGCCTCATGGGGCCAATGGGTTCTAGAAAGGGTTCATTGCTTGAAACTTCATGTACACTTGGAACCACCTCCTGGCCAATTGTATAAGCACAGGCAGCTGTATCTGAACCACATTATGTGTGACGTAGTGAATTTTTGTGACTAAATTTTTGTTTAAATCAATTTAAAAACATATCAAATCTGTTCTTAAATTGTTATGTATGTGTAAATTAATTTGTAAAAAAAAAAAACGTATTGTCTGTGTGTACATTTTCCCTATTGATTATACAATAGTTGGGAAGGTTACGCATTGTTTTTTTTTTTCTGAAAATGACATGGGTTTTTTTTTTTTCAGACGGAGGACCGTTAAAGTGATTGTGGAAGTAGAAAAAAGACACCATATGCTTGTATATATTTGGCAGTGATATACTGGACAGGGGAATTTCTTTTAATTTGATGTATTTTTAAATCCTACTCCACTCGCCCTTCCTAAATTCTTTAAACTGTCTTCAAACAATTTAAATCTCAATTTTCAAGCACTTTCAAAAACCCGCATTTTGAATGGACCCTGAGAGTCTGTAGCACCTCGTGGCAAAATCTAAACTGCTTCCCGAAGCAGCCAGCCAGCAACGCTTCGGACATCATACATTTGGCTATCCCCCCAAATGAAGCAAGCCTCATTACAAACTTGGCTGAAACGCCCCCCTTTGACACGCACTTCAAAGCCTCGGCACATCTTGAAACATCATTGCTTGTTTCTAAAGGTTTACCCTATTCAGAGTTTCTATGTCTAAAATTTAAATGGCCAAATTTTAAGCCTTAAAAACTTTTAAAATAACTGTTCTATGTTCTAAAAATTTCATAGGTCTAATTTTTCTAATGTCAAAATTAAGCTCAATTGATATGTGCTTTTGTTGTTGCCTATGTGTTGCCATAGATTGAAAAGACGCTCCTAAATACTAAAAAAAAAGTCTAAATAATGATTAGCATTGCTGTAGTCTGTGAAAACTTTCCTAAATCCTTAAAACATAAAAGTGAGGCAATATTAAATCCTTTAAAAAAGGATAGCAAAGGTTAATAGATCATGACTAAATGTCATGGTTAAGGTCGCCAGAGAAAAAGTTTTGAAAATGCTCAAAAACATGAATGTGATGGTTAGGGTTTCAAACAATGTATTGAAGTTTACTATTTTCTTATGCAAAAATATGATTGCCTGACTTTTAAGGATAATAAGTCTGGGAGGCCTTGTTTGGCCATCAACATTGCCAAGCTTGATGTCATAGTGTTTTAATAGTGTAAATGTAGCAAGGAACTGCAAACTAATAAAATCTTGAAAGAATTTTCTGTTTTCAAAAGGTGTTTTAATTCACATGCTGTTTAACAACAGTTTTCTCTACTGGTGAGACACAATTTCCATGATCAGAGCATTTCTAGCCAATGGCAGCTGTAATGATTTATCAAACTCATGTTTTAGAAATGTTTTCTCTCTTCTGTCTACTACAGAGTATTACTGTCCAGACCATCTCAGGAACTGGTTCACTGAGGATTGGAGCAAACTTCCTGGTGTGTAATGCATCTTCCTGGATTAGTAGCTGTTTGTGTCAAAAATCATGAACGCTTGTCAGAGACCTGTCTGTGGTTTGTTTAGTGGTGTAAAGTTCATTTCACATCACACTGTCTGACAGCAAAAATGAATCCTCTGTCACATATTTCTTAGAGATGTCTCGATGCTCAATTAGCCGAAGCAAGGCCCTATAGGGGTCGCACACTTGTATGTCAAAGCTTGACTGAGTGTCTGTTGCAGATAGTCACAGATGTGTGAATTGGCCTCAGAAAGCGAACACAAGTGTAGCACTTAGTTGTGATTTGGAGTTTCTCAGTATTTTATCCCTTGAATGTTTGTCTTTGTTTGTTAGTCACGCTTCCACTCAGCAGCAAGGGATGTGTACTTGCCGAAGCCATCTTGGGGAAATCACACCCCAATTTTCCGTGATGCCGGGATGCAGCTGAAGGCCTATCGCTACTATGATCCTGCCACATGTGGTTTTGACTTCACTGGAGCTCTCGATGACATTTCGGTGAGTTTGCTGATTTGCAAGTGTGTGTTTTCCTTTTTCTGATAATAGTTTTCTTTAAAAATCTTAACTATCTAATAATTTTCTTTCTCTACACTTGTTAAATTTTACCAATTGTGGGCCAATTTTTCCACCAATTTAAGCGACTCTGAGAACGCCTTAGACACATTCTCTTGTGTGAGAGGCCATAAATGAGTTTTCTTACCTTTTTACTTTGTCAGCAAATTCCAGAGCATAGTATAATCATGCTCCATGCCTGTGCTCACAACCCCACCGGCGTCGACCCCCGACCGGAGCAGTGGAAGGAGCTCTCGGCTGTCATTAAGGTGTGTTTCTGTGCCCTTGTTGCATTCATGTCTATTAGATGAACCCCACTGGATTGTAGACCTGACTGTAGTTCCCCACTGTCTGTACAGAAGAGGAAGCTTCTGGTGTTCTTCGACATGGCCTACCAGGGCTTTGCTAGCGGAGACATTGATCGAGATGCCTGGGCTGTTCGGTACTTTATTGAGCAAGGCCACAACATTCTCCTGTCTCAATCTTTTGCAAAGAACATGGGCCTCTACGGTGAGCATGATGTGTTTGTCTGATGCTACTGAGAAACCAACTGCAAGAGTTATGTTGGCAACTTTAAATATAAATGTTAATGTGTTTGAAAATCTGTGTGATGGAGTAACTGTTAAAAGACATGTCATTTACTTCAATATTTTCTTAACTGAAAGACGTCTCAAAACTTTGGGTCTGTTGAGGTCAAATATTCAGCATCAAGCAGATTAAATAGTTCCTAAGAAGGTTTTCAGCGCATCACCTTAAGTTAGTGCTCTTTTTAATTTATCAAATCATCTTGTAAAATAGTAATAATAAGTAGCATAATTTTTGATAAATGTATGATGTCCATATAAAGCTCATTTGGCATGTGTTTATTTTCTGTTGCTTGGGATTGCCATCTATTGAGAAAATGTGCACACATCCTCAAAAACTTAAGATTGATATTTAGTGCTGCCATATTTTGTATATGGAAAAGGGTCAAATGCACTCAAAATCACAAAAGTGATAGTTGGGGTTGCCAGATATTGACACGAGTCATAAAAGACAATGAAAGTTTGTACCTAAATGTGTTTTTGATGTTATGATATAGATATAAATTTACTTTATCAAACCTGCAGAAACCCTGCTAATGATTGAGAGATGCATAAAGGAAACATCGAGGTTACCTTTATGTGCAACCTTGCCTCAGGATCAATACAAAGGGTTACAATTGAATTCCTCTGACAAAGAACTGCAGAAACAAATGTGAAGTATATATACTAAACAAGCGTGCTGCTGTTAAAAAGTGTGTTTACAAATAAATCCAGAAACCAGGCTATCATAAAATCAATGATAATTGATTCGATTACATTGTATTAATTTATATTTGGCATTGGAAATGCATCTTTCAAGCTTCAGAGCGGAAAAAGCAACTGTGCTTTAGGACTTTGTAATGCTTCACAAAAGTGACCAATGCAGCTGCTTTGTTTCTTTTTGATGATCATGCGTCAGCTGTGTGAGTTGACCACACACTTTTGCGGATCTGGAATCTTATTGCATTGAATCAAGTGTTTTATCAACCTGGTTCTGTTACTTTGTGCTTTAATTTGTGTCCTGAACCTGATTTGAGCGATTTCTGGGGATTCTGACAGATTTTGTGTGTTGTAGGAGAGCGTGTTGGAGGCTTCACAGTGGTTTGTGGAGACACTGAAGAGGCAAAGCGTGTGGAGTCTCAGCTCAAGATCCTGATTCGTCCCATTTACTCCAACCCTCCTATGAATGGTGCCCGCATCGCCTCTACAATCCTCAGCACACCAGAGCTGCGCTCCGTATGGTGAGAGGACCCTGGATACCTATCAGAACATCCATACTGCTCGTTTGCAGATAGTTGTTTGAAACGCCTCTCCTTTCTAGGTTGGAGGAGGTGAAGGGTATGGCAGACCGGATCATTAAGATGAGAGAGATGCTGGTCACCAATCTTAAGAATGAAGGATCTACTCACAACTGGCAACATGTGACTGACCAAATTGGCATGTTCTGCTTTACTGGACTCAAACCAGAACAGGTGAAGCTCTGCACTCATAAGGAAACGTGTACACGTTTAAATTAGTCTGATGATGGAATAAGCTCTGTTTGTTTTTCAGGTGGAGCGTCTGACGAAAGAGTTTTCGGTTTACATGACTAAAGATGGCCGCATTAGTGTTGCTGGAGTGACCTCTGGAAATGTGGGATACCTTGCACATGCCATTCATCAGGTCACCAAGTAGAGCAGAAAATACCGGTCCTGTTTCCGTTTCAGTCCGCCCCACTCTTCCTCTTTCATCTACAATCTTGGCTTCACCTCATTTGGCTGTTTTACTAGGTCAACGTGGATGCGGATCCTCTTATGGTTCAGCAAACAAGCACATTAAAACATTTTCATCCTGTGAAGAGTTCCCAGATAGGTTTATTTATTGTGTGAGTGAAGGAAAATGAGGAACAATAAAATGAATTGTCCATTTATCGATGGTAGTGTGTCTTAATGTTGGATAATAGAATATTATGAGCATGTTGACAACATTGATTTATATCACTGAACTGCAGTAAAGCTACTATATTAAGCAAATAAGTAATTACACTTTTTTTTTATAAAAGGCTAATTTCTTTTACTTATATATCATTTTTATTTATAAAACATAATTTTGTCAATGTACTTTTACCTGTATAAATAAGTATTTAACACAAATTCTCTTTGGAGTTTATTTAAAGTTGGTATCATCCAGTATTAATCACAAAATGTTTATGTAAAATAAAATGAATAAGCTATTTTATTTACCAAAAAATATGACGAGTAAATGATTGAGCATCATGTACAATTCGGTTGTTTTTGCGTTTTGTTAAAGATAAGTTTAAAATCAGATGTAACGGATTGCGGACCGCATGTGAAAGTGACCTGAGTTAGGTTTGAAAAATGTGAATTGGCCTTTTTCAAACTCATGAAAGTATCCAATACAGACAAAAAAAATCAAATCATGTTTTCATTCTGCTATAATTTGTACATTTTTCAACTAAAGTTAAAACTTGGAAAAATAGGTAAAATATTTACTGAAATGTATGATCAAAAATACAACAAGAAGTAAACTTTTTTTGTATCTTAACAAAAATAACATTTTGTGTGTTATATCTGGATGTAAAAAAAGACGTTTTAAATTTAGGTTCTTCTGTTTGAATGTTTGCAATATTTTGAGTGCATTTTTTAATAATATGATTAACATTTCACACACGTTTAATTAAATAGGAATTTTTGTATGTCGATAAATATCTGCAAATTTTTAAACATTTCAGTCAGACTAGATTTACTACATTACCCAGAGTTTGACAAGGACACGTGGTAATGACGTCACCCAACCGCCCCTCTCAGGTGTCGCCGCTGTTAGCTGCTGTTTTCAGCTCTTTCACTGAGGAATACACCAGCTAAACGGGACCTAGCTGGAGCCAGCAGCTAACTTGAGTTTTTATTTTCATCTGTTTAAAAATATTTCCCAGATGCTCCTCAACCTTCCCGATCCTTGAGGCGTCAACACATAAGGTGAGCCTTCTCTTAACGTTAGTGTGCTAACAAACAAACACTGTTGACAACAATCCTCGACTCACCCTGAGAGGTAACTTGTGTTTTGGTAATGCAACGTTCAGGTGTTTGCGTTTTAATGTTATTGACTGGACGAATAACGATGTGTCATGACAAAAGTCTATAATTTAAGCGAAAATGTTGATTAAGTTAAATGTGTGCTCACTGAATATTAGATGTAACGTTAACTCAGTGAGAGAATCACAGTGAGGTCATTTTTCTCTCAGCCTAGAGTGGGGCATTGTTACACTTTGCTGAGAGTTTTCGAGAAGAAATGTAACGTTGTTTTCTAAATAGTTCGAAGAAGCTTGTGGAAATGTCTTGCAGAGAGACAGCATGTTTCGTTTCCTCATCTCGTGTCAGATTTCTTCTGCTCAGTGATCAGCTGAGGAATACAATGATGTCTCGTGACTGCAGCGGGTCCTGAAGTCCAAATTCTTCCGTCCAAAAATGCTGAACAGCTGTTTTTATCGATTTCTGAGCTTCATTTGGATATAACGTTTACTGAAAAATGTTGAATGTGTAAATTTGTAATATTAATGTTTAAAATATGTATTATTTGTTATGTAAATATGACTTTATTTAATTATAATGTAATATATTTTGCTACTGTTTTAAAAAAAATTCTCAAAGGTTTCTCAGTTTTTTTTAATTGACATTGATTTATGTTTTTACTATGGGATTTATTATGGTCTTTTTATTTAACTTTTGTTGTCATTTTGTTGTCAACTTTTGTTTGAAATAACATGGAAACAAAGTACACTATGTGCTAAAAAAAATGAAATGGCAATAAACTAATTGCTGATTTTCCTGATCGGCTTCTAAATTGCCCACTATGGCTATTTTTTGTGGCCATTGGCCACATTGTTGCCTGGTTTTGTATTAACCGTTAAAAATTGTGGGTGGGGTTTGATAGTTTGTGACATCACTAACATACAATCTGAGAATTACTCATTTTTGTTTCATTTTTGTCTAAGTGGTCATTATTTAGATTTTTTTTAGATTTTAAAAAATCAGTGCAATTGTTGTGTTGCAGAATATGAGCTGGAATGTGCGTTAATGGGAACTTTATTTAAAATCTGGGAACCATTTAATGCTTTCAGATTTTCTGGAAGTGTTGGCTTGTATGCAATATTCAGAGAAATTTTGAAATGATCCCTTGGCACATGCGCATTGCACCCCTGTCAGAACATGATGAATTATGACTTGTTTGAACCAGACAGCTATGTTCCGTGTTTGGGATCCTAGATATTTGAGGTTCCTTTTTTGATGAAGGTTGCAGTTCACAAAAATCCAACCAATAATAACACTTTTCAAATTCACAGTAACAACAGACAACAGAATTAGTAATGACAGAGTTTAAATCGAGATCAAACTACTCCAGCTTATGAAGAAAATCGAAGGGGACAAATGCCTGTGTTTTTACAGAGTTACTTGCAAATCATTAACAATAAACTACAGCTAATATTTCTTAAAATCTGCATTTTACTGGTTACTTTTACAATTATTGGATATTGCTGACCGTGAAGGTGTAGCTGGCGATGGGGCAGGAATAAAAAGTTTGGTGTTTACATGACCATGTACTTTTTTCACTTGCCCTTTTATGAAAAAGCATTTATGAAACAACATTTTCTCAGTTGTAAATCAAAGTACAAGCACAAAAAACAATGAGCTAAGTATTAATCAATTAATTAATTATTATTATTATTCAAATCAACCCAAGATTGAGTAAATCCCTCAATATATAACAACTTAATAAAAATAAGGGTTAAAAGCTCTGTTTTTATGTGTGAGTTACACCAAAGGCATTGGAGCTTCGTATCAGTTATTTCCTCAGTAGTTCAACCAAAAAACTTATGTTCGACTAATTCAACTACTAGAAATTTTGCCAATAAACAGTTTTTGTCTGTATACCACATTCTTACACAAGCACATGCTTTTCATGCTTCTTTTTTCATAGGTGTCTTCCAACAGGAATTGTGCTAGCGTCTCCGCTCAGCTGCAGCTTCTTTGGAGCTTTGCCGATTGATGGTGGCTCTCTTCATCGATAGAAAAACCTTTCTGCCTTGAGGTCCATGTAGGTTTCCGTGGGTGCTTGTGGGGAAGTGAGCATCATGTCGCGGGCAGACAGAGCCATTAACAGTGAAGCGGGTGACTGGGGCTACAGCGAGGATGCTGGTGAGAGGGCGTGGTTACTGCAGAGTCCCAGTGTAGACTCTGTCCAACTGCCCAACCAATCAGACGACCGGAGGGGCGGGACATCATTACTAGGGGCTGTATTTATTGTGGTGAATGCTGCTCTGGGAGCTGGCCTGCTTAATTTTCCAGCTGCTTTCAATATGGCTGGAGGCGTCACAGCTGGATTAACACTTCAAATGGTGAGACACAGCATAGGTCTGAGGCTCCACTTGTAAGAATTAGTGTCTGTAGCTGTTAATCACATGTTCTTTTGTCTTTTTAATTTGATTTCTTGCAGTGCATGATGGTCTTCATCATCACTGGACTGGTGATCTTGGCGTATTGTTCTCAGGTAAGGTAAACAAAGAGTTTTTCACATAATGACACAAATTTCAATATAAAAGTAATCCATTAAATAATCCATAAAAAGACAATAAATCGATAAATAAAACCATTTCAGTACAAACACAAGACAAACAATGCCTATATTTGATAGCAGTTTACAACTCTATTAAGTTTAACACTTAAAATGGTTTCTTAATATACAAATTTCAGTTGTTTTTACAAAAGACAGATTTTTATTTCCTCTACCCCTCTAGAAACTCGTTTCATAAATAGCAAGATTTCCCTGCATAATACTAATTCCACACATTAATTATAATGGACACAGACAGGGGCGTTGCTAGACCTATAGCGCCACTGGGGCACAGGTCCCCCCAAAAGATTCAGCCACTCCCCCAGGTTTCTGAAAACCCGGTAAGATGCGGCACAATTCATTAGCTATGGTACTGTTTGTGCACCAAATAAAAAAAACTGATCTTATCAATGGGGAAAAAAAGCATTCTATTATAAGATAATATTTAAACGGTTCAAGCAGATCAACTTATCCTACATACTAAATAAAATCTGAACTATCACAGGAGACATAAATAAGCTCCAAAATAAAAGTGAAAGTAAATCATTAGAAATCAACAAAAACAAAGCATTTACACTTAAATTAATTTCTGTTTTGTTTACAATAACCATTAAACCATGTGTTTTGCAGATGCTCCTCGTCATAGTGATGGTGTAGAGAGAAAGACTTTAAACTGACACTTTATATTCATAATAACAGGTGCATAAAATTACTTAATTACTACAATTTTTCCTAAAATGCAATCAAAATTATTGAGCTCTGGAAAAAAATAACAAAGTTCAGGAATACATTTAAATCGTTAGATTTTTTGTTCTGCATTTTTATTGTAAGTGTAATGTAGGAAAATAAATAATAGGAAGGATACTTAACCCAGGCTAAGAATTACACCTTGATGATGACAAAGATTTGGCTGTGTAACTCTGCTTAATTTAGTAACCTTCATAACAGTTTTTTTGTGACATTTAAATACTAAGTTTGAACAAGTCTCATCTCCCTCGGGTTCATCTTCACTTTTATTTGCTCTGTGTCTGGCTTTCACAAGGAAGGAGATCCATATACAGTCAGAAGTATGAACAAACAATATTTCAGTAGTTTTTATTCTTAGCTTCAATAATCATAAGCATAATTGTATTTTTGGGTATTGCTTGAAGTACCAAATTGATGAAAGTAGTCAAATTGCTGCTTCAGGAGATAAATTGCTCTCAGAACCTGGAATTACAGCCCCTGGTAACTGGAATGCCAGGCTGCCTGTATCCAAAGAAATTTTAAGGTGGACAGTTTATGTATCTGTCCAGTCCAAACACTGGTTCGCCTTTTAATTACCTCAACATTCCAACCTAGTAACACCTACACAGCTTGTTATAACATTGACCCCATTTCATGCACCTTTTGAATACTACACCTGCGTGCTGCTGTTGCCAACTGTAACCACTAACAGAGAAAGTAATAACTCTCCATGTACTTTTTTGTAGAACTGCTTTTACTTTATAAGTGTTGTAGACATTTACAAGTTATTACTTTAGACTTGTGGAAATAGATATATATATATATTGTTATATGTGTAACATAGTATATATATATGTTGCAGTTGTGGTCTGGTGGATAAGGAGATCGACTTGTGATCAGAAGGTCGCCGGTTCGATCCCCAGATCCACTGAGTTGAAGGTAATGTGAGGGATGAAACACCTGCTCTCCCATCTTCAACAACCAAAACAATCCTTGAGCAAGGAACCAGTTTCCTGACTGCTCCCTGGGTGCCGCAGCCATAGCTGCCCACTGCTCCGGGTGTGTGCTCACTGTGTGTTTGTTCACTGCTGTGTGTTTAGACTGGAATGGGTTAAATGCAAAGCACAAATTCCAGATATGTGTCACTCACTTCCACTGTATGTTAAAATTGTATTAAATTCTTAATAATAATGTTGTAATCTGAATTTACTGGAGATTTCTACTAATGAGATTTAGGGGACAAGACATCCATGGTTAAAGGTTATGATTTTCTGTCCATAACAAATTAAAGCGTCCTTTACTCAAACACAAAAATGTCAAACTGAGAACCTCTAAACCTAGCACACATATGTCCAGTGGATTTCTGTTACATTAACAAACACATTTCTTGCTGCTTATAGGTGAGACACCTTCATGACAAAAGTCTTGTGTTGCCCTCACAAGTTAAATTAACTTTTATCAATTTTATACTATTGATATATGACTACTTTTTACTTCACATAACAGTTTCTACTATGAGTTTTTCCACCTGATGCAAACGCCTTGTAATTTTTTTCACGTTTGCATCTTTTCATTGCATTCTTTATGTAACATTGTACTGACACCTCTTTTGTTGACAAATGTTTAGAACTTATAACCTCACAATGCTGATTTACAGAATAGGTTTAGCTTTGGTTATGGAGAGAATGTGGATAATAACTCATCAAACTTTATCTAATAACTCTCCTATGAAAAGTTATTTTTGAATAATGTCATGGGCTCTTAAGAACCACAAGATTAAAAAGTCATAGATACCCATGTTTTTTAGGTGAGCAATGAAACGACCTACCAAGAGGTGATCCGTGCTGTTTGTGGAAGGGCTCTCGGGGTCGTCTGTGAGCTGGCTATTGCTGTTTACACCTTTGGCACTTGCATAGCCTTCCTCATAATCATCGGAGATCAGCTGGACAAGTGTAAGTGTTCACGTTTCACATACATAATATTCAGAAGAGGAAAGGGCTGATTTTGTTTCTTCCTAACTGTAGTGATTGGTGCAATATACAATGAGACGGAGATGGAGATTAACTCACATTGGTACACGGATCGTAAGTTCACCATCTCTTTGACTGCAGTGCTCGTCATCCTGCCTCTGTCCATTCCCAAAGAGATTGGCTTTCAGAAATACGCCAGGTACAAATGGCTTGTTTTTCATGTTAGTAATGTTGTATATTAGGCCACTGTTGTTGAACGAGTTAATTTTTGCTGTATTTTTTTTCAGCACGCTAAGTGTGATTGGCACCTGGTATGTCACAATTATAATTATCGTCAAGTACATCTGGCCAGACAAAAATATTTCTCCAGGGATTATCCCAGTCAGGTCAGAAGGACATTTCAATAGTTATATGTGTTATCATTCAATAGTTATCTGAAGGCTACGTTCAGACTGCTGGCCTTAATGCTCAATTCCGTGCTCAATCCTCAAAACAACATGCGACTT
The DNA here is from genome assembly GCA_900490495.1 of Danionella dracula. Taxonomy (NCBI): domain Eukaryota; kingdom Metazoa; phylum Chordata; class Actinopteri; order Cypriniformes; family Danionidae; genus Danionella; species Danionella dracula. The sequence goes on from UELW01000578.1 coordinate 3,557,729, forward strand.
GTATTCGTCCTGTCTACGAATGGAATACAGCTCGGATTTACCACAACAAAAGTAAATATCGATGAGAATGTAATTCAAGACAAATGTCTTATCACCAAATCATATCACAAAAAAGACAAAGAAGCAATATTTAATAGTCTTATTACTTCACTTTCCTTCCACTGACAGCTTTCAGCTACGTCATTAACCATGATTGATGTGAAACTTCCCCTCCATGCCCAGAAATGTGATGTCTGTCTCCATGGCTGTTCAGACTGAGGTCGAATTGCAAAAAAATTTATATGTAGTAAAAAGTGAAAGAAAGTTAAAGTTGCTGGAAATTGAAAACCCATTCCAGTGTACACACACAGCAGTGAACAAACACACCGTGAACACACACCCGAAGCAGTTGGCAGCCATGGCTGCGGCACCTGGGGAACAGCCGGGAAACTGGTGCCTTCCTCTAGGGCGCTACAGCTGTGGTTGTTGAAGATGGGAGAGCAAGTGTTTCATCACTCACATCACCCTCAACTCTGTGGATCGAACCTGTGACTTTCCGGTCACAAGTCGATGTCTTTATCCATCAGACCCAAATGCCCTAACAGTATTAGATTCAGATTGACAACTGCCCTAACTCTATCAAATTCGGATATACATATTAAAGCAACTTGGGTTAGATTAGAAAAAAAATGTTGTTAAGCTTTTCAGACAGCCATGAAAAATCTGATACAGGTGACATATGGGCAAAAAAATCTGATTTGGGTCACTTTGGTTTGCAGTCTGAACGAAGGCTAAGATTGAAACAGATTATTTCATTGTAATACTGTATGTGTTTTGCTCTTTAGGCCTTCATCCTGGACAGACGTGTTTAATGCTTTGCCAACAATCTGCTTTGGTTTCCAGGTTTGTGAAACTTTCTGACAAACTTTTGTTGTTTTGTTGAGATTATGTTAAGGACAAATCTGTGTTCCTACCAACGGATCATGTGGTCTGTGCCTTGGTAGATGCTAACCGTTGAGTTTACTCAAGTGTGCAATCCTCCTCGAAATAGACATGAATACAAGCTCTCGCTCTGAGACTTCAGTCTAATACTGAAATGGTGGGCGGATTATTTTGACACATGTGAGCGAGGCGTTGGTCTTTACTTGTGTAAAGTGGCGACTTTTGTTTTTCTTCCCAGTGTCATGTAAGCAGCGTACCTGTTTTCAACAGCATGAAGAAGCCAGAAATCCGGCCGTGGTGGCTTGTCGTTACGATCAGTATGATCATCTGTCTCTTTGTCTACACGGGCACAGGTCTGAAAGCTCAAGTTTGTTCAGGCAGATAATAAATGATTCATGCGTGTGACTCATTTCGCTTCTCCTGCAGGAGTCTGTGGCTTCCTGTCTTTTGGAGCAAGTGTGAGCCAAGATGTGTTGATGTCATATCCATCCGATGATGTTGCGGTGGCCATTGCTCGAGCCTTCATCATCATTTGTGTTGTTACCTCGTATCCGATCCTGCACTTCTGTGGAAGGTATAGAGCAGCATAATAGTAAGCACCATCGTTATGACAGTGATAACAAGACTGTCTGTGCTTTAGGGCAGTCCTGGAAGGATTGTGGTTGCGTTTTAAAGGGGAGGAGGTGGAGACAGATGTGGCTAAAGAGCGCAGACGCAGAATCCTGCAGACTCTCATCTGGTTCTGCCTAACATTGATTCTGGCTCTGTTTATTCCCGATATTGGACGAGTCATATCGCTAATTGGGGGTTTGGCAGCTTGCTTCATTTTTGTTTTTCCAGGTATGTAATACATAAAAGTGTACGTTTAAATGTAAGAGTTTTGGGCAAAAGACTCTCTTTTTTGTTTCTCTAAAGGGCTGTGCTTGATCCAGGCAAAACTTTCAGAGCATGAGGTCAGATCAGCCAGGTATGTACTTATAAATTACTATCCTCATCTTGTATAAAGATTCACTTAAGTTAACTCCAACTAAACTTATGTTTTTGTTGAATAACAATTATTAGGTTTATAAAAAAAAATCAGTATAGCTTTTAGAAGTCAAAACCAAGCATCAATAGCTGAGCTTGTCTCTCTACCTTGGGGGAGCAAAATGCTCCCCCCCTTTCCACCCCTCACATTTTAACATACACAGATGAGCACATATATTGGGGGAACACTTCCAATCAGAGTAATTTAAGTGTGCTTAGGTGAAAGATTGCGATCCAGAACTTTCTTCAAGAGGAGTCGTAAATACCAGAGGGTTGTGAGATGAAGAAATCTCATCCAAAATACCTTCATTATTTTTAAAAAGCTGAAGTCAAAAAACATTACTCAAATCACCATTTTAATTTTTTTTTCTCTGTGTGATTTTATTGTTCTCATATGATACTAAATAGATGATAAAGCCTATAAAAGTGAAAGGTTTTCACAGTAAAAGAGATGGAGATAACAAAATCGTATTTATTTTCACAGCTGGAATGGAATGGTGGCCTATGGCATCATCATGATTACGATTGGTACTTTCATCTTTGGCCAGACCACCACAAATGCCATTTACAGAGACATCATCAATGATCCCAACAGCCAGTAGGAGGATCTGTTGAGTCTGCATGAAGTGTGGATACGGAACAGGAAGAGACAATCTGGATTCAGGAGAATCTATATCATATTTGCTGCTGACCTCAAGTCCCAAAGATGTCAGATTACTCCTTTAAGGCACACAATAAATCCTGAATGAAAGTGGACCTACGGTTTGATGCTCTAATATTCGACTTGAATTGATCTGTTTCTTATGTTGAAATTTGAGATTTAGTTTTGAATGTTTTTACAAAGCTGATTTTATTATGGTCTTGTTTACTTGATAATTTTTCATGAAGTGTACAAATATAATTTTACCCTACAGTGTTAATTGAACAGAATAATTTTATTCCAGTTAACTTGTTTTTCTATATATATATTATTTAATTTTAGTGTAAAATGAGAAAAAAATTCTGTTTTTATACTTTTTTGAAACTTGATTTGATGACATGAAGTCTTCAGGGTTAATTGCTTTTTGTTTTAAAGGGATTTTTATACTAAGGTTGTGTAAAAATAAGTATAATGTATCGATTTGGTTCATGCCACTTTGTTGTGCCTGAACGTTTTTTCTGCATGTTTTTTTTAGTTCAAAACATAAAATCACATCTTCTGTACTATCTTGTGAATTTAACACTAGATGCATGTTCAACAAGCATGTACTACTGAACATTCTAAAAAAAATCACTGAAGTAATTTCGTTATAAATCACCAAACTGCTTTATGGTCTGTCTGGAGCTGTAACATCAAAAATGTTTAAATCCAGAGTACTTTGGATATAGAGGGAATATTGTAGGATCCATTGGAAACTCGTCAGATAAAAAAAATTGAGTGAAAAAGTTGCTTTTTCACCGGCTGTTTATTGCATCACATCTATCAAAAAATAAAATTTACAGTTGCACTGTAATATGTACTGTGTAAATTTACTGTTTATACTTATCTTGTCAGCACATATATAGTATTTTTTAAGTCCTTTTCCTAATTAAAACTTTAGGTAAACTCAAGACTACTGAAGCTGTGTAAAGCTGGTTTTAATATATGTATTAGTTATAATTATTATTAGCAACAAATCTAGGAGAGGGCTAGTGCATATTGGTTTGTAAAGCAAACTATTCTCTGAACATTCATTACAGATATCAGAATTGCTACAGGCCACCTAAACATTGACTATCTTAATTTTCTAATGAGTTTACCCGAATACAACCCCCACCTCATTTTCCTTAAAGCAACGTTATGATTGCTAAAAATTGAATTAAAAAAAGAGATAAATAAGGAGCTTTGCATAGCACACAAATAACTGTATTGTGGGGGTTTTATGGATTAAACTAGATTTTAAACAAATAAGAGCATGGAGTTTTTTTTGGTAGAATTGATTAGGTTCTGCGTCACGGTGGCGCAGTGGGTAGCACGGTCGTCTCACAGCAAGAAGGTCGCTGGTTCTAGGCTCGGCTGGGGCAGGTGGCATTTCTGTGTGGAGTTTGCATGTTCTCCCCGTGATCGTGTGGGTTTTCTCCAGGTGCTCCGGTTTCCCCACAAGTCCAAAGACATGCGGTATAAGTGAATTGAATAAGAACAATTGCCCATAGTGTTAAAAGTGTGAATGTGTGTGTGAATGTTTCCCAGCGATGGGTTGCGGCAGGGAAGGGCATCCGCTGCATAAAACATATGCCAGAGAGTTGGCGGTTCATTCCGCTGTGGCGACCCCGAAAGGGAATAAAGCTGACAAGAAGATGAATGAATGATTAGGTTCTCAATCTGTAAATGTGCCCTTTAAGTTTGTGTTTTCAATTCTTTTCACTTTCTTGTTACATAAAATGCTTTTTGGCACTTTTGATTATGTTTTGGTAGCAATATTTTTCTAACTAACTAGTATGCACAGTAACATAAACAACAGTTTATGGAAGAGGTCTTCAAAGTTGGTCTAGTGCCCCAGCACTGGTCTAGTATGCAGACTAATCTACTAATTGTTTTGCATGCAAAACATAAAGTTTGTATCACAAATGGAGCCAGGAGTGGAAAGGGTGAGTCAGTTTTAACATGTGAGTGAATGAGAAGCCACTGGCCGAGGAACTGCAGTACAGTTCAGTCACTTCCTACCCCGCTTCGAAAGGGAAAGCATGAGGTTGCCCCTTGGTTCCAATAAATGATCCACTCCTTAAACAGACTCTCTGAAATAAATTACTCTTCAAAATAAACAAATAGTTCATGAATAACCCGTCACAGATTGATGTATTTGCAGAACACTAGCAATGGCTGCTGTTAATCAGGCTAAACAAGTTTACAGAGATGAGAAAATCTGGACTTGCAGAAAGTGAACACAGGTGCCCGGTCAATGGATCAACACACTGGCAGATAAAAATAAAACACATTTTTGGTATACATTTACGAGTTTCGAATCTCAACACAAGTATGCAAATAATAGTGCTACTAAATTACCACATAGTTCACTATTATTCTTGGTTAATTATTTGTTAAAGGGAAGACAGCATAACTACACTCGCGCTGATTAAATATGTTTTGGCACGCTAAAGGTTAAATAATTTCTATAATTTTATTTGGCTTTTGATTGCTTTAGAGACATGGTTAAAGACGATCGTGGCTGGTCGAGCACGTGATATTTGTCAGCTGAAGACAGAAGAAGTCATATGACCTACTGAGAGCGGAAGAGAACTCAATAAGTGGAGATTCTGCAGGTCTCCCTCGCTCCCTGAAAATATGTTTTTTCAGCGAGTCTCCGTTAGCGTTGGGTTCGTTCTCCTTCATGTGGCAGGCGCTTTGTGCGACCCGGACGAGGTCCTGGGTCTTCCAGGCATGTCCTTTAAACCCAATTACCGCCAGTGGTCAGGCTATCTGAAGGCAAGTCCGGGGAAGTTTTTGCATTACTGGTGAGTTGCTTGTCGAAATACCACTTAGTGACATCGAGATCCGTTTTTGTTTCAAAAACAGCAACAACTTGGTAGCTGATTTGAGCTGGTCACCGCTGGTTCGTACTGGCCTAACAAGTTTTAGCAACTGTTCAAACCATCTACTAACCAGCTAAGCCACTCAAACCATCTACCGTGTTCCTAGACCAACTTCGTGTTGTCATGTGTGTGTGTTTTTTTGTTTTACTTTTTTTTTTACTGTGATTTTATTACAATTTTCATTTACTATATACTAGCTTTATTGTTCTTTTAAACCCATATCTAACAATGTAGATATTAGTTCAATTGAGTAAGCATTTAAGGACCGTGCTACTAATAAAACACATCACTACAGGATGCCAGTGACAGAAAAACTCTAAAGTGAGGTTAAAAAGAAGTGAAAAAAGAACGAATGGTTCAAAAATATTATATATGCTGCAGTTGAGGAAGTGTTAAATGCCTGATGATAATAATCAGAATGGTAGCTGATTTTTAGTCTGAGTTTTTAGATTGCAGTCCTGAATGTTAAAAGCCTGATCATTTTTATTGTTTTAGAAACCAAATTAAAGAAATGTATTTGTAAAATGAAAGTAAAATGTATTTGTCTGATTCTTGCGTTCAGGTTTGTGACGTCTCAGAGTAATCCAGTGAAGGACCCGGTTGTGTTGTGGCTAAACGGAGGGCCAGGCTGCAGCTCGCTGGATGGCTTTCTCTCTGAGAACGGTCCCTTTCATGTAGGTTTTATACACTTCTGTATAAAAACAACTGTTAATGATGTTCTAGTGCTGTAAAGTGTATTCCTTTCAGCTGGAAATCCATCATCATTGGGATTCTGTCTCTGTGCTTCATAGGTCAGTGATGATGGAGCAACCCTTTACGAGAATGAATTCAGCTGGAATAAAGTCACCAATATTCTGTATCTCGAGTCGCCTGCTGGAGTGGGATATTCTTACTCGGATGACCAAAAGTACCAAACCAACGATGATGAAGTATGTTATCATTCATGGATCATCGGAACAGAAAGTGACAGAAATGCATTACCACCATCTAAACTTTTCTTGTAGGTGGCAGAGAACAATTACCTGGCTTTGGAAAACTTTTTCGACAAGTTCCCAAATTTCACCCTGAATGAGTTTTTTATTTTTGGTGAGAGCTACGGAGGCATTTATGCACCTACGCTCAGTTTGAAAGTGGCCACGGGTCAGCTCAAAGTGAACTTTAAGGTAGGAGTGGAGTTGCCATTTGATCATTTAAAAATTATTCAAATGTCATTCAAATCTTAAATGTCAAATAAACAAATTTTTATATGATGGCTTAGCAATCTGTGAACACTAATTGAGGTTCAAAAATAAATTCTCTTAGTTTCATCTGTAATAACTAGAAAGAGGTGTTTGAACTAAAGGTCTTTGACTCTTTCAAAGTGTCTTGTTGGATGTTTTATGATTAATTTATTTTTCCTCTACAGGGTTTTGCTGTGGGAAATGGCCTCAGTAGTTTTGCACTTAATGACCAGTCCCTGATCTATTTTGGGAACTATCATGGGCTGTTTGGAGAGCAGTAAGAGAAATCTCTGATTTTAGTGCTCAATAGAAAGAGCGAGAGAGTGAGTTTTTATGATTGCTGAATTTAACAGGTGGATTTATTAAGTTTATAAACCAATCAGGACACACTTTCAATCACAAATGGAAAAATTTAGTTGGCCTAAACCTTAACACTTAAGATAATAAAGACTAATATTTTTTTCATGGAAATCCTCACTTTTATTTTGATGTTTTTCAAAATAAGTCATAGTTGTATATCTATTTAGTTTGAATGTAAAACAATTAAATTGTTACGTGAAGATCTTTGTGAGAAACTGTTGAAGATTTGATGTGTATTTTCATTTAATTCATGACAGATAGGTAAAAAACAGCATTTAAGGGTCATATTCATTACATACATATAGATGTTCTCAAATTACAGAACCAAAATCCTTCCTGTAATCATAATTATCCTTCTAGACTCTGGAATAATCTGAATGACAACTGCTGTGAAAATGGAGTCTGCAATTTTTACAACAGCTCCAGAGAGTCGTGTTCGGATGTGGTATGCTATAGCACCCTCAAAACTCACCAAACCCAAAATGGTTCTTTACAGTGAATTGGCTGCACTGTGTTGCAGGTTAATCATGCATTTAACATAGTTTACAACTCTGGACTGAACACATATGCGCTGTATCTTGACTGCGCCGGTGGAATTAAATCTCAGAGAGCTATGATGCACCTTTTCAAAGGTTTCAGGAGTCGTTGGGCCTCCAGTAAGGTGAGAACTGTTCAGAACACACTTGCAGGTTAAAGAGAGAGATGGTGAACTGTACTGTTTGTTTGCTCAGACTGTTTGTTTGCTCAGTTAACCGGACGTTCTCCGGGACTTAAGGGAGTGCCTCCATGCATCAATAGCACTGCTCAGTTGAACTGGCTAAACCGAGCAGATGTGCGGAAGGCCCTACACATTCCTGATGTTCTTCCATCGTGGGATATCTGCAGGTAAACCAAGACATGTCCACAACACGGGTAGAAGTATCTGGGTGTTCATAGATGACGCAGTTCTTCCTTGTGACAGTGATGTCGTGGGAGAGCAGTACAAGACCCTTTACGAAACAATGAAAGACGTTTACCTGAAGCTCCTCTCTTTGGGTGTGAGGGCACTTGTCTATAACGGTGACACTGACATGGCTTGTAACTTCCTTGGAGATCAGTGGTTTGTTGAGGAGCTTGGGCAGAAGGTAAGATCAAAATTATCTGAGATGTGAAGGTCTGCAGAGTTTCTAATGTGTTTGTGATTCTCAAGGTAACCACGCTGTACCAGCCTTGGATTTATGATCAGCAGATTGCTGGGTTCTACCAGCAGTTTGGTAATGTCACTTTCCTCACAGTCAAGGTAAGTTTTCATTCACTCTATTAAAGCTATAAACTGAGCTTCTGATTGGGGTACCAAAAGTAAATATTTGTTCTGAAGATTGTAAAGACGTTGATGAAGTGTGCTATCACTTTTAGATGTTTGGTCACTTCGTTTGTAAGAATGAGCAATGTTTGGCAAGCTACTCAGAATGTAGTAAGCTAAGCTAATTGTTACTCTTCATTAAATGTAGCACTACACTAAAGCTACTACCCTGAGAAATGTAGCAAGCTAAGCTACAGAAACATGGTAAAAGTAGTTCACTACATCTAAGCTACTTTTTTATGTTGAACAAATTTCAGATAAAGGTTTTTTGATCATGTTAAAGCAACTCCAAATCAAATAACATGCAGATATCCAGCTGGTTAGTGCTATGTATTTATTTAAACAAGCTAAACAATTCACTTCTTATATAAATTAAACATATTTTTTCAGCAATTATGAAGTGGGTGCTTGAGATCGTGTTTGATAATTTCGAAGTTACCAGCGTCGTCTTTTTCTGTGTGCAGAGTCAGCATCTGAAGACATTTTTTTTACTCCATAGTCTCAGTTAAGTGTGTATTTGTTGAGATAAGGCCACAGTCACACAACATTGTTCATTTATCGCGTGTCCGCCCAGTGACGCACCAGGTGATGCTAACACCAAAAAACCCAGTGCCAACTGCAGTAAGAAGTCTATTGATACTAGGATCAGTGACCCGTAGCATTTTGTTCTTTAGCTTCAGAAATGCTTTGGGAAATGTAACGTTAGCTTTATAAGGACACTACTGCACTACTTGATCAATGAAATAGCTTCTCTAATGAAAAGCTACTTAATTTAAAAAGTAGTGACACTACTATAACGCTACTGAGAAATGTAGTTAAACAAGTAGCAGCCCAACACTGAGAAGGAGTGAGAATAGGAGAGTGAGCTAATGCCCTAAATAACCATCACACCTACCTTTGATAGTAAAGCATTGTATAAATATATATATTTTTTTATAAAATAAAATTGTCTTTTTAATGACTTATCTCAATGTGTCAGATAAGGTGAGTAAGGTGATGCTATCTACTACAAGGAGAGACTTCACCTATGTGTGAGCACTGTCACTGCAGACTTTCCATCAAACAGCTTCGAATGGATTGCCTTAAATATGCTATCGTGAGGAGACTATACCCAGTGGGACAGAATCTCATATGGAAGTATACAATGACTCATTAGTATACAAAATCTCATTAAGTTCCTGCTTAATACAGATATGAAATCTATAAGATTTTTTTCTGTTCTCTCTGGGTATATATAGGAAAAAATAATGACAGTAAAACCATGTATGCTATTGCTCATCATACATTTTACATACTTTTTTTACATAACACATTATTGCTCATCGAAGTTTTTGATTTGTACTATATATCTAATGTAACCATGAAATGGCCCCGTCAAGGCTTAACAAATAAAGAAGAAGATCACCATCTAACATTGAGTAAGAGGATTTGACTAAAGTTTTATTCATGTCTAAATGTCATCACACACCTTGACCCCCCTGTGGCCGGTTGAGGGTCTATAATTGACAATAGTCACTTCCTATTGCGCTTCAACAGGGAGAGCAGGAGGTTGCCGCTTGGCAAAGCGCATAGATTATTTTGCCAGAGTGAGGACAATGTTCCTAACAAAAGTTCCTCCTGGAATGAAAATGCTTCTGGTTTTATATTTTCTGATATAAAATGCTGTGCTATGCTCAAAGTGGTGTGGCTGGATTAGGAAAATGGCTTAAAAGTTTCAAAGCTGTAAGTCACTATTGTTCGTTGGAGCACAAACATAACTTGAATGTTCTTTTAGGCCTAAATGCCTCAAACTGTTGTGTTAGTTTGTTTAAATACAGATTATCTAGACATTCTGTAAAACCTCAACATTTTAACAATGATTGACAACATTTTGAACAATTCTTTAACAAAGCAAATATTTTACTTGTGTAATGCATCAATAATATGGTGTTAACTCAAGGAGTTAATAATCTGAGCAAGATTAATATTGCAATATTTTAGGCAGGAAACTAGTCTCTCTGAATTTAAGATGGAATAGAATTGCAAGGAATTAAAGTGGTTATTGGAACACACATTTTAAGGCACTCAAGACATCTGTTTTTTTCACCATCAACCCTTTTTATCGCTCTTTTATGCTTTTTTTTTTAGGGTGCTGGCCATATGGTTCCTCAGTGGGCTCCTGGTCCTTCTCTGAAGATGCTACAGAGTTTCCTCTCCAACAAGCCTTACTGAAATCTCATCGGTCGTTTTTTATAAAATCCGATTTTAAGAAGTTATCTTTGATTATTTTTAAAGGTGTTTTATTTTTTTTATTTTTTTACACATGCAGCACTTCTCAGGGAATTTTGAATGTATGTATGTAGCAAATCTTTGGATTCGTTTTTCTTTAACGTCTGTTAGTACAAACATCCTTAAGGTATCACATAAGAGATTGATTAAAATATGTTGCTATTGCTCTCACATCGACTTTTGCTGGTGAATTATTGATTGTAGCAGAAATGTCAAGAATTGAAAAGTCTTTACTAACATTACATAGTTTACAAATTTACAAATTTAAAAATACATTTTAAAATAATATACTTGCATTATAATACTGTTGATGTTTTTTTTACATAATTTGAAGTAAAGAAAACACTCGCTGTTCAAGTCACTCGCAGTGGCAGAAGTCATAGGGGAACCTTTTCCATATAATAATTTAAAGTTCAAATAATATTTTTATTCTCTTTTTTTAGGTGTTATCTGGTACTTTGTAGCACCACATAAAGAATAACTGGTTTTAAATGTGGTTGGTTAGAAATTGGGCCCTTGTTAATTGAGTACACAATTTTTTATTGAGTAAACAGATTGTAAACAGAGAAATTAAACTAGTTTGACAATCATCCTGTCATATCTTATCAAATTGTTTTACTGATTTATAAGACACTCAATTTTCAATGCATTTATTCAATGTTGCGACTAGAAAAATGTGCAAATATATATCACATAGATTAGCCCTTAATGTGCTTGTGTAAACAAATTGATGTTTGGAAAAAAGATTGAGTGAGGTTGTCTCAGGGACTTGGATTTTATGCTTTCACCTAAAAAGATAATTGTAAATTACGCAAAAAAGTGAGGGAAAATCCAAATTGGTCATCATCAACGATTGGTCATCGTTATGGACATCAAATCCTAGACAAAATTCGCTTGTTGGGGTATACGAAATCGTCCCTTTTCTTTATAAAGAAAGTACGGTTGTAAGAAAAAAAATTTACATTGAAAATGGAGACAAAAATAATCCAGTGGGTGGCAGTATTGCACCAAAAAGGATGTGACCGTCAGCAAAACGAAGAAGAAGAAAAGGTACAAATACCTTACGCGCTGGACTTGCGGTCTCTGTCGATCCGTGGATTTGTGAGACGGATGTTGTGGTAACGCACATTTTGTTTTTCTCTGTCTTGTTTATGATAATCAATAAATTGAAGTAACTGAGAAGCACCGTGTTTAAGTTTCCGTGTCTCGGTGATTCTGGGAGCTACGCTACGGTGCTAAAGTACATTTCTCTTTCCTCTTCACGTGGGCTTTATCTTTTTTAGTTCAGCCTTATTGAGAAGAGTAACAATGTTTGGTGATGTGGTTATAAACGTATTAGATATACTTGTTGCCGTAAGAAATTTTGTTTTTGATTGTTCTTTTCTGTTTCACAGCGATTTGAAGATCACTAATTGCTCGAGGCCCTCCGACCCAGTCCCGCATCTTCACATGTGATTCGCATTTTTATGTTCAATTAAACGTAGGTCTAGTAAATACTTGTGTATTTTTTTTCTAGTCAAGCAGTAAATTTTTTGTTGCGTAAAGCTATATTGCTACCTAAATGTTAAAACACAATTTGAGTAAGTTGTATGACTAGACATGTTTTTTAAGTGCGTTTGGAAACTTAATAAATTCTTAACTAACTGGCGAACAATGTCTTTACAAGTGGTGTAGTTATCAGTCATTTTTTCTGTTATGTAATTTTGCCTTTTTTAAATTTAGGTTATTAATGTTATTACAGGTTGTATAGTCGTACAATACATTTCAATGTATATCGTACTCTGTGTGTGACAAATAAAATATGAATCTGATACCCGATTAGGTATGTCTTTGTTAAATAAATCATATCGCATATAACCGGAGAGAAGGCATTTGTGCAAAATGTGAATAACACATATTTCCTTATTCTTCTTTAAAGTATATTGATACAGCGCAGTGAAGTTTTTACGTTTTAGCACTAATTCAATTGTTTGAATCTGTTTGTCCCTTCCAAACTAACTAGTGTTTGCTCCAGAAAGTATTTGAAGTTTACCCATACTTTAATATATCTGGCCATACTAGGTAGGACATCTCATGTGAAACGTTCTGCATTTAATTTGCTTGGCTGCAAAAATTCATAACTTATTAGTGGTTTGTTAACTGGGTAAAAATTGAAGTTTGTTTTTAAATCAATAATTTCTTTGAGTATAAACTGGTCAAATATAACTAGAAACATTATTTAGGGTGTTCTGATTGAATTTCAAGTCAACTACTCCCCTGGTGCAATCAAAAGTGATACTTAATAACCTTCTTGGTGCATCTATTATTTCTCTATGTAACATGGTATATTTAGACTGATGTCCAAATACAAAATAAGACTTTATACAAAGCTGTTTGTGTATTTTTGAAAAAGTTATTAGCTTCAGAGATGATGACCAATAATAGAAGTTCACGACTTGGTGGATATGTTTTGAAAACATGTATATTAGATAAAATACATTGCATCAATAACTCATCTTCTGTCAGCATAACAAGACAACTTAATTAAATCACATTTTTATTAGTATTTTATCACTTGTAATATGTAAATGAAAAATTCATAAACTACAATTATTTAATACATACCAGATGGAAATTAATCAATGACTAAGTGGAAAGTACAAAAACAACCATTTACAATGGTGTACAGTTATATACTTATTCTTCAGTTTCATTAACTAATAAAGTATTTGTTGTAAAACATTGTGCGTCTTTTACAATATTGTGTGCGTTCCAACACTGCTGAAGATTGTGAAAGCAGTTCATATTTTTATGTCTAAGTCTAAAGCGAACGCAACTGTACATTCATCCGATAAGGTTTCACTGACTGTGTCCCACCAAAAATATAAGAGAAGTCTGGCTCTCCTGCATCCTTTGGCCACACCAGACGGAACCTCTTCAGCACGGTAACCAGGATGAGAAAAAGCTCCATGCGAGCTAAATTTTCTCCTAAACACACCCGAGCACCTAGAAAGTATAGAAATAGTTAAGCATTGCACATTCTGTCAAAAAGTGCCAACTCGTATTTAACATTGCATTCTAGTCATTCCTGGAGGGCAGGAGGCACTGGTGCTTGCTCCAACCCGCTTTCAAAAGACAGATCAGCAGCTTTAGACATGCCAAAAGGAGCTTAATTAGTTGAATCAGGTGTGTTGTGTGAAGGTTGAAGTGAAACTTCAGGACTGCAGCCCTCCTTGCCCACCCCGGCTTTAAAGTTTGGAAATGTATTTGGACATTGAGAGAAAGGTCACATTTCAACAATATAACATAGTTTATTTACTTTCACCTGAAGAACCGCCATCATCTCATCCTGTATCCATGTTAACAGCCTCTTCACCTGTATTTATTACTGTTATTCTCTTCAATATTCAATATGGTCACCCTCACAAATCCCTCCATGAGCTTCAAAGATCAACCTCTCATCACCTTATCACCCCTACACTCCAAAATCGGTGCTTGCTTCCAATCACTTTTAACAGAAATTGGTTTAAAATGCTTTTGTGTACTTTCAAGTTCAAGCCAATCCTAAATCTCGCCACCTTATCTGAACTCCTTTAGATCCTCCTCCAGTGCTCAACTTAGATTCCATCTCCAAATTCTGGAATTAACTACCTATTGCCTTGACTCTAAACCCACCTGTTTATAATAGCATAGTCCATGTAACTGTACTTCTATGTGTGCTGTTCTTTTTAAATTTTTTTTATGTATATATTGTGTTTTAGCGCTGACTTGTTGGGTGGCCTTGAGTGCTACAAATGACATTGATTTTTTTTAGTATTATGAAAAAAAAAGTCTTCAAGAAAATCTATTCCAAGTATTCTGTCTGTTAGCGTGATTTAGTATTCATTAAAGCAGACCTGCAGAGAAGGGCATGAATGCATCTGTCTTCAAAAGTTCTCCTTTTTCATTCAAGAAGTTCTGAGGATTAAACTCTTTGGAAAACTTCCACTGACTTTCCTCTCTGAGAGATGAGGACAGATACGGGATGATAACTGTCCCCTGTTGGAGCAGACGATAACAAGCTTGGATTATATTTCACTGTTATGGGTATCAAAGGTTTGGATAAAGGCGAGAGAGGTTTTAAGATGTTACCTTTGGGATGTTGTAGCCCTGGAGCTGAGTGTCGGTTCTGGCTGTGTGAAACAGACTAAGAGGCACAATGTCAGCAACACGCTGACCCTCATTAATCACCGCTTGAACAAAGAGCATGGCATTTCTGTCCTCATAAGTGGCATGTTCACGTGCACCAAGAACTTCATCGATTTCACGCTGACATTTTTCTGAGGATATGGAGATATAAGCTTTGAGTCATTAGAGGAACATTTAGAACTAGCTGTTTATGAAGCATTCAGTGATAGCTGAAAAAGCCTTCTTCTGTACAATCTTCTTTAAAAACGCAGTAGTAGAAACCAAAAGTCTATTCAAAGTGAATGGTTGATTACCTAAAGGTGCCTTTACCCGCTAGTTTTACTTTTAAGTACATTAGGAGTAAAAATGTTGCCAAATTCACGTTGTTCTTTGTAAAGAATAACTCAACTCCCATATAAATTGTAATCAGTTTGCAAACATCTTCTTATGTTGAAACGTTAACATGTATATCTCCAAATAATTTTCTTGCAAATTTATTCACAAATAGGCATGACAAATGTGATGGCATCCAAGAGCGGGGGGTTCTAATGTACCAGTTTATGTTCTGGGGAAAATCATTTGCCCAGCTACAAGCTACCAGTTATTTATTTCTTTTTTGCTGACTTTCTTCATGTTAAATTTAAGACTTTTAAAGACCTTTTAGACCATTATATTCAACAAATTCGTACATATTTCTTTGTCTTCTTCCAAACCAGAGACAAAGTAAACATAATTCTTGAATTTCAGAAGAGTAATTTAACCGATAATAACCAAGATGATTGATGGAGGGTTTTTAAAATTTTTCTAAAGTTCCCAGAAAAAGAAACTAATATTACGCAAACATCCATGAACCAATTTGAATATGACTTGAGGAATGTTTTGATGAGGGAACAATACTAAAACATGCTCGTCTGAAACATTGAGTACAGAACCTTTCTCTTTTGTGAGAAGATCATGAGGATTTTGTTGACAAAATTCACTTCAAAAAATTTGAGGGGAAAAATTATTTAACACAATTAATAACAACAACCACCTTTGGTTTTGCAAATTGGTTTCTGTTTGTTTGCAAATCAAGTTATACTTATGATAAACTTTTGAGTTCTGCTGTAGAATTTGTATTGTATTTGTTTAAAAACCACTGACTATACTTTAGAACTTGGCACAAATTGCACTCTATATTTCCTTACCTTGTATGTGAGGCCGAGCAATCAAATATAGAGTTAAAGTTCGTAGCGTGTTGGAAGTAGTTTCAGTTCCAGCCACAAACAAGTCAAACAGCAAAGTTACCATCTGTGAGTCGTCAAATGTGCTGGCTTTATCTGCTTTCTGAAAAAAAAAGTGATTTTCTATCTGAAGCAAACGCACAACACTGATATAAACATCTGTGAGAGTACGAGTCTTACTGCCTCGATCTCCTCAAGGTAACAGTCAATCAAGTCTCTAGGCTCCCCTGGAACTCGAGACACTTTGTGTTCGTCCACGACTTTCAGAATGTGTTTTTTGATTTTCTCAAAATGCTGAAAAGCTTTATGAAACGGCAGTGGTAATATCCTCAAAAACGGGGCAATTTCATACAGCTGGTAATAGGAATAAAACTTGTATTACTGTAAACATTCATCTGACCATAGACTTTTGCTACAAACTTTTTATATATTTTTTAGATCTGGTACTCAAAAGATTATGTAAACAACTTGATTAAAAAAAACAGATGAAAAGAATACTGTTACTCTTAATATTCACCATTGCCCAAGGTCCAATGGCAATCTTTGTTAATTTTTCCATCGTTGAGATCAATGTCTGAAAATATTCATCCTGATAATCGAACCTTGATCCAAAAATTATTGAAGCAATTATATTTGATGCAGCTTGATGATACAGATGCTGAGGGTCAATTGATTTTCCTGTAAGAGAAGTTAAGATAAATATATATATATATATATATATATATATATATATATATATATATATATATATATATATATATATATATATATATATATATATCCACATTTATTTATCAAGCATATTTAAAACAACAAGAGTTGACCAAAGTGCTGTGCAGTTTGTCAATACAAATACAAAACATTTAAGTACAGTTAAGCACTAAAACAATACAATTGTCAAGCATAAAAGCATACTAGTATGCAGCTAAGCAACGAAACTATTAACAATAAGACATAAAAAGAATACAACTAGAAAATCAGTGTCAAAAGCAACATCCTGTGAATAATAAAGCCAGCTCAAATAAGTGTTTTTATGAGTGATTCAAAACCATTCAGAGACCGGGCAGGTAGCGCATTCCACAATCAAGGAGTTGCCACAGAAAAAGACCTATCCCCTCCTGACTTCCTTTACTGAACTTGAATGTTTTTATTGACAAAACACTTTTTTTTAATTTTCCATTACATTAGTGCCATATCGTTTTTGTATACACTTTAATTTAATGCCATCATTAATTATTGTAATTCATTCATTATCTTTTTCACCAAAAGATCTGCAACATTTTCATGAGATTGCTCTTACGTATACAATTGGAGGGTATAAATTGAAGAAATCTTGTTAAAGAAGGGATAAAGAACCTGTACAGGGATACAGGACCCTGTTTGTGGGCTACTTGGGCCCACAAAGGACCCCTCCCCTTTGACGAGTCGGTTAATGATATTACAAACTGCTCCTGAACTTCATTTAATAAAAAAAAACCTGTGCAAAGAAATAAAAAAAACCTTGTGATAAAGAGTGCCTCTGTAATTTAAAGCTCATCCAAAGTTATGTACCAGCAGATTCCTCTAACTGAGAACAGATGCATTTGACCTCCTCCAGAATCCTCTCCTCCATACTTTTCTTTCCAAGGCCAAAGTTTCTCAGTGTCGTGAGAGCAAAGCGACGGTGTTCCCGCCATCCGTCTCCATAGTCTGCTGTAATCACACCTACAAAAACAATCAGGAGTGAAATTCTTTAGCTACAGTATATACGCCATATGCAAAATATATGAGACCCGAGAATCACCTTTGTTCTCTGTGACATGACAAATCATCATGCTTTTGGGCCTGCCAGAAAACTCCGCTGCTCGTGTGATCAAAGCCTCCCTGATCATCTTATGCCCTGTCAACACCACTGCTGGTTGCATACCTATGTACATTCCGACGATTGATCCATAGCGCTGAGCCAGCTGCAACCAAAAAACAGAAAATAAAATATTTCAGTACAAAAAGTATTTCAGATTGCATTTCTACTTTTTTGTTTGTTTGTTTCCATGAGTGTTTTGCTAGTCAGCGACACTCACCCTGTCAAAGTCCTTTAATGGATTCTTTCTGCTCAGCTGTAATAAATTGCCAAAAATTGGTACAGGAGGTGGCCCAGGAGGGAAGTTCTTGGGTTGCTGGATCCTGAAACGCAAGAACAGGAGAAAGAATCCGAGACACAACAGAAGCAGTTCAGTTAACATGATTGCTGCTCCGATTGACACAACTGTCTTGCTCAAATCCTCTATTTAATGTTCGTAAAGTACTGATACGCATGCACACAAGCTCTGGCTGTAAACTCTGCTAACCTGTACAAACTCTGTTGAACTGGAAACATAAACTATATAGGTGAAAAGGAAAGCAAAGATTAAAAACACAGGTGGAGAGCTAATGATAGTTCTATCAGAGTTCAATATTTTCAAGGGTGGCTCTGAAGGTTCAGTTCAAATAATTAACTGACTAGTTTTATTTTTAAGAGTGTTTCATTATAGAGCAATGTTTTTGGCTTGCTTTAATGTTTTATAATGTGGTGATAAAATTTGCATTACAAATCCAAACTATAGAAAAGAAAATATAAAGGAATTCCAAAAATCAATTTTTCTGACATAGTTAACTTTACAGTTTCTGAATGCATTCTCGACTTTGCCCTTAGTCTTAGACTTATCAAAGGCATAAAACCATTAAATGAAGCAGACTTGAAAAACTATAGATTAAATAGCTGCCCGAAATAGTGCTTTAATTTACAGCTATTAATTCAACGAGGTAAGAAATATCTCCACATTAGATCAGCTTATCTCAGTAACAACCTTTAGACAAGTGACCTCTTAAATCAGGACAATTATGCAATGCAATACAAATAAGTTCTTAGAAATTGTCTGAATGAGTTATGTTGTGACCAGTTCAGCTAAGACTCATGGAGAGGTCATTACCTCTAAAATGGTATAAAAAGACATGTTTTCTCTCTGGGCATGGCCATTCAAGTTCAAACTAGGATGGTTTTCTTTAGAGGTTGTGTTCTCTCCAAGGGCTTCTTTGGGTCACCCTAGGTTGGTAAATGCATAAAGTAGGAATGTGCATTATCATTATGTTGCTTGCTATTTGTACTTTGTGACCTTGGATAGGATCACTTGGCCATAAATCTTAGCAAAGGTGGCCAAACTTTTGTTACCATTATAGTTGGGTGGTGCAATAATGTCCACTCTATTGAGTGTATATAACAAGACATCACCTATAGGTCACCTAGTCAAAAGAGGCTCAGGGTGAGCCAGTAAACAAAAATTCATCCACAGAGGCAAGACATGGATGTAGCGAAGACATCTGATTGCTGAAGGTTTCAATTTCAATATATCTTAAACAAACACATTTTAAATTAATTTACCCCCTCTGCGTGTCCATGAAGGTCTGTGATCCGATTCAAAAAACCTAACGGAGCCATTATCAAATCTAGTTTTTACCTCTTAACAGTCAGCTTAAACCAGCTACTAAGTTCCAAATCACTCTTTGAACAGGATTTATGACTAGGGTATAATTGAAATTTGGAGGAGCAGGTGAAAATGCTGATTTTAAGAATAACGTTTATACAGCAATTCGAGTTTTTGTAATCTGAAGCATTTTTCTTCAAATTTCATTCTAAAAAAGAAAAATGTGTAACGTTAAAAGTATTGCACCATCTCACAGTAAATGGTTCTGAATAACACGAGAACAAATGGAGAATGTATTCACTCATCACACCATACTTTAAACTGGTTTAAAATCTGTTCATTCAACACAGACAAATAGGAAAGTTGTGTTAAACTGATTATTTGGACAAATTTGTTAAACGATCGCAAGATGGCGCCGAAAATAATGGTCGGTGGCGTCTCTGTGACGTGTTTTTTATGCGCCCCGGAAACGTGTCCGCGAACGCTGATGTGTTATTTTGTTGTAACGTTATTGGGGTTTTAGGCAATTATTTAGTTTGTAAGATTACAGTTTGGAAACAGATGCAGCTAATTATTTAGCAATCTGGGGAGAAAGGGGTTATCGGACGAACAGCTGCTGTGTGAAAAGAACAAATCAAAAGATGCCGGTAAGAACTAACCAACAAGCTTTGTTCGACATTTCTAACTTAACCAAATAATACTTAACGTTATATATGAAAAAATAAACCAGTATGATTCTTTTTTTTGTCAAAGGTCTTAATACTAATGAAAACATTTTCTTTTAGCCAAAGGGTAAAGTTGGAACCAAAGGCAAAAAGCAAATTCACGATGAAAACCGTGACACTCTTAAATTCTACAGCAGAATAATCCTGGGAGCAAATGTAATAGTTTCTTCTGAATTACTGGCATTAAATATCACAGTTAAGGGTAAAGCCTCTAAGTCATTATGTCTTTTTTCAGGCTATTTATGCAGCAATCAACCTTTTGCTTTTTTATAATTCGTCTTCTCTTTGGACATGGGTAAGTAAAGCTTTGTGTTGTGTCTATTTTTGTTTAATAGAAAATCTATAAAGCCAGTGGCAACCTTTGCGATTTAAATACAGTGATATTTATAACGCGGGTGAAATAAGTAGTTTCATATTACATAGTACATCTGATTTTATAAATGTTCCTTCATATTTTTCTTCTATTCTGATCAAATTTACATTATCTCCAATGGTTCCTAAAGTTTATTCTCTGCAGGACATGCACTTCTCCCTTGTTTGTGGTGTTGTTGGTGAATTTACTCTGAAATCTTTCGTTATGTTTTGTGTATAATTATTCGTTGTCTCTTTAATTTCAGTTTTCTCTACTGTTTGCTTTGGCTGTCTACATTGGCAGCTACAAATCAATGTCCGCAATGGCCAAAGCTTCATTTGCTGAAGATGGTAGTCTGCTTGATGGGGGTATTGATCTCAATATGGAACAGGGCATGGCAGAGTAAGTAAAATAGCTAAATGCATATTTAATTTTTAGTGAATATATTGTTCACTCCATAATTATTTTTGCTACAATAGATGTTGAATATTCTCATGGACTACATAGACTGATATTCTCTCCTTATGTTAATAATGGTGTTCTTATTTGTAAACACCAATCTGGTTTTATTTACTTAAATTAAAGCAACTAAATGTTTCTTGCGGCCACTTGTTTACAGAGAAGAAGAGACATTCTGTGCATCCCAATTGGCATGCTATCCATAATTGTAAGGTTGATATTCAAGTGAGGGGGATCTCAAGCGAGGCCATTGTCTTCACCAGCAACTTGGGTCCAATTTATAGTTGTTCATCAATCTGAAAAAACTGATCTTTGCTAAAGCTCTGCACTCATCCCATTTCTCCACAAAGCAAGCTACTGGCTAGCCAAAACACAACTCATATAACACTTAATCTATTAGGATACTCAATTAATTGCCAAAGTTTTACTCCATCGTCCAGTGTTTAATAAGGAGCGCAAGCTGAGAAAGTCTATCTAACAGACGCTTAAGGTATATATTTTGGCTTAATTGATGGTTATCGTGAAACAATTTGGTTGTTAATGAGTGGTGTACACCAAATAAAGTTTCAATAGTCTTCTGAAGACTTTGTAAAAGTTCCTACCAGTTAGCGTAAACATTAATTTTGCTAAGGAGTGCTCTTTAATGTTTCAATAAAATAAACTTGTGATTAACATGAACTAATTGCCCTATCTCAACAAAAATTGGTTTCAAAGAAATTTTACATTTGTTTATTTGTTTTCAAATGCCATTTTAACCTATATGAAACATTGTTCTTGAGTCTATAGCAAAACATGCTGGACTAGTTATGCACTGACTATTTAAAAGGATGTAGGTGACAATACGTTTATAGATGCTTTTACAAGTATCTAAATATATACAAATTTTAATAAAAACATTTCTATATTGGCATGCAGACACTTGAAGGATGTGATTCTTCTTACGGCTATTGTCCAGGTCCTAAGCACCCTGTCCTCCTACTTTTGGTACTTCTGGCTTTTGGTAAGGTTTCTCCACTAATTAATCTCAAAAAGCTTTTCAGTTTCATGTTAACCTGACAGTTTGTTTGCTGTTTCCACCAGGCACCAGCAAGAGCAGCACATTTACTGTGGGTGAACTTCCTGGGCCCCTGGTTTTCTGCCGAGTCACAGACAGGCCCTGAAGATACAGAGAAGAATGAAAAGAAACAGAGGCGACAAGAGAGGCGACAGATGAGAAGATTCTAGACTAGTCTGGTCATTTTTTTATTTGTACAATTATTATGAAAATGTATCTAAAATATACTGAAATTTTATGTGAAAGATAATGGCCCTGTAGCTACTTTGCAGACCTCTTGATTCCAATCCGCCCATCTTACGACCTCAAGCTCAGGTGTGCCTTTGTGGTCGCAGGTTTCTTGTTGCAGATCTGTGCTAGCTACAAACTGAGCTTTCATTACTGGATTTTCTAGTTAATGATTTGCACTCAAAAGTTGCAAAAATGTCCCATTGCTCTCAGGCTGCACAAGCTACATGAGAACTCATTTCTACTTTCGATTAAAGGTATCTTTCATGGATTGTTTATATATTTTTTCTCTTTGTCATGATAGGACTTTGGTCAAAGAAATTGTCAGTTGATGATGAAGTTAGTGGGGCTGCCTACTTTTATACATTTTGATTGTTTGATGAGTTCGTTTGAATAATTAACTGAAGAATATTTATTTCAGTAATTATTGTTACTGGAAATGTAAGAAAAGTACAACTTTATGTATTTAGCAGCCGGGTGTTGAGGGCAATATTATGCACCCTTGATGATTATGAATAAACTCGTCAAATAAACACCTTGCTTTATTTTCAATAGTTGTATAATCACTTTTCACTTTGAATTGTATCACAAAATGTACAGTGCCTTTTTATCTCATAGATTAATCCCTCCCTCACCCCAAGGGATTAAACCGCTCCACCAGGGGTGTAAAAATGCCTTGACATCTAAATTGGACAGTTTTAACAAAGGAGTGAATGAGAACCTGCTCCAACCCCCTTGTGGCGAATCGAGGTAAAACGTTTCACACACTTCCTTTTGCGTAGCGGCATGTAGAGCAGGAGGTTGCCCATTGGTCAAGACAACGAGGACGTCACTGACAGGGTGGAGTCAGGTATTCAACTCAGACATTCAACACATTAAAACAAGGAAATTACTCAATAATATTGTCATCAAGGTAATAATCAGAAAGATAAACGTTAAAAATATCCTGACAATATTATTTTGGAAAAGTAACCTAGTCACCCGAACAAGACTGAGAAGAGTGTTAACGTTAGCCTTTGGAAGTAACAATAGCCATTGGAACTGTCCCAGCACGTGCACACAGAAAAGTATTCCTAGGCTGTTATAAACAGCCACGTGTGGACGAGGTTGGCCGGAGGACAGTATCTATAAAGCGGGGCTTGCCGAAGCTGAAACCATGGTTTTGTACTACATGGGAGTTGTGTAAAATGATTACTAGGATCTGTCCGTGTCCCAACCTAATCATTTTGCCTCCCTAATCCGATATCAAGCTTTCCAGACAAGACTGCAGCCACAACAGCTCTCATTTAACTCCATCCTCGATTACCGACCGACCGTCTTCAGAGGCGCGGGCGGCGAAGGTAACAGGAGCAGTTGCTAAGCTACCGCTAGTTAGCAACCAATCAGAAAATAACATGACAATAGCATTATTAAGTTTTTAAGTTAAAGAGGGAAGATGTGTTCTGATCTTTCAAGAGAGTGAGCATCAACGTTCATTTTAATGGATTTTACAGCGCTGCTTGACTAATGGGAGCAGCTAAAATTCACTTTATGCAATTGTAAGTGATTCCGATTAGCCGATAGCCACCTTAGCTAACAATAGCTTATTAGTTAAACAAGTTCTATCGGGACCAATTAAACATTTAAGTTACGGGATTCGTGATTTTTATGAAGTTAAAATAAGGTCATATAAAGTTTAAGTGGACTACACTTTTGAAAATAAGCTATGTTCGTGGAAGTTTTTCAGCTGCTGAGGCAAAGTTAGCACGCGGCTGGGTAACCTTACGTTAACACATTGTTTAAATTTCAATTACCATTAGAATACATAAACGTTTAATAATGTGAAAACATATTGAATGCGATTAATTTGTTTTGCTTAATTACAGCATTACTTGAAACGAAAGGTATGGGTAATTGTGTTTAACGTTAATTAACTCAGACGTTGCCTGCTTTTTGTTCGTAATAAATTTAACCTTTTTTCGAAAATCAGATCCATTTCTGGTAGTTATTCAAAGCGTTATCCTTATTTACTTTTCGGAATTTAGTTTATTGTTACAATTGGATGAATCCTCAATTTCTATATAATTGTGAAACATTTTTCCATCCCTGTGCAATGGCTAGGTTTTATAACTAACGTTATAAATTTATTGCAATCGTTGTTGCGGAAGTTTAGTGATAAAATGTTGTTTAGCAAATGTTGCCTAAGAATCTAAATGATTATTTTTCGTTAGCTATTGAATGTTCATGATCAGAACAGCGTATGAATCATAAGCCTTTTGCTATTTGTGTTCCTATAATTGTTTTTAAAAAGTCTGTCATTGCTTTCATAATCATTGTGCATTTCTTTTAATAGATGGGCAATGAAGAGAAACTGAAATCACAAACCTCACATTGGTGCTGCTAGTATGTGCAGTGCAAATTGACTTGCACACTCAAAATGGCTCTCACACACTCCACTTTAACATCATGGAAACTGCGTGAGTAGAAATACCTTCCACATGATTGAATGTGAATCTATTATTTCTACTTGATGTTAAAAGTTGTCAACTTTTGAATTGTATTGTATTATGCAGAGGAGATAGTGGCTCACTCCAGCAGTGTTTCATCACTGGTGTTGGGGAAGTCATCTGGGCGATTGCTGGCCACCGGCGGCGAGGACTGCAGAGTCAACATCTGGGCTGTCAGCAAACCAAACTGCATTATGGTAGCATCACTGTTATTTATTTAATGTCACTTTTCCATTGTATTTTAGTAACAACTCTGTTTGAGGTGGCTTTGCTGATAATTAGCTGATTGATTAAGAATGAAGGAGAGCTGCTGAGTGAACAAGTGAAGTCCACTACATGCCTTACTTGCATTAACATACCTCGATCAGAAAGCACGGGCACCGATGGCACATCTCTCTGAGCTATTGGTGCACACGGAAAAGAGTTCAACTCTGCTATATCGTATGGGTTTTTTCGCAAGAGAACAACCAATGAAAGCTGGATGTTTTTAGGACATGAAAAATCCTCTGGATGGTGCTCAATACACACTCTCACTTCGATCTCACAACAAAAAAACACACCAAAGAACATGAAGATGAACAGCTGAGGAAGAATTTGCAAAAGAAAAGAATATGAACATTCAGAAGCTTGTATTGCTGGTGTCCGACCATCAAGAGTTGTTCCATAATCCCACAAATATTATAAAACAGCTAGCGTGTGGCTGTTGTCTCCCGAGTAGGGATGGGAAGTTGCGTTCAACTTGGTGCTTCGTTCTTTTGACTGTTGTTCATTTTAAAAAAATTATACATTTGAACAAATCAATTGCATCGTTCATATCGTGAAACAATCTTATGTAATTACAAAACTTATGGCCAAGACCCAAAATTTAGCAAAATACAGTATTCTGAGTAAATGAACGTCTTCTAATTATTATCAGTGTAATCGACATGCACCAAATAAAATGATTCTGCCTACTTATTTATTACTAACATGTCAGATTCGTTCGTTCTTGATTGAATGAGTAGTTTGCCATTTTTCTTTCCGTCCAATTGGTGAGCTTAACAATACATCCAATCATGCCTTTGACCCGATTCTGCCTGCTTCATGGAACCTGATCTCTACAGTTCTGAAAAAATGTACCCATGCTGAATACAGAACAAGTCTGTAATAGCATGCCATGTCAAGTTGTGGGTTGGCTCTGGAAAAGCGGCAAAAAAATCTTGAATGTTTTATCGTATGTGTTTGTTTTGTAGAGTCTAACGGGCCACACCACTGCTGTGACCTGTATCCAGTTCAACAGTTCTGAAGAGCGAGTAGTGGCTGGCTCTCAGTCTGGCTCTCTTCGACTTTGGGATTTAGAGGCTGCAAAAAGTAAGTACTCATGGAGCCTCTTTCTTTGTTTAACATTAACATTTTGTTAAACAGTATATTTTTCATCAAACATGATCTCACAAACAGCTGTAAATCATGAGGCGCTCACCCTTAAATCTTTTGACATGCTTAACTTTTGTTTGTCAAAATATATAATACAGTACACAACCTCATTTTGTTCAAATCACCTTTGCTTGAGTGTGACCGGTTGTAGTTATCCATGCATCCACTGTTGGGTAACCTCAAGGTTTATAGTGCTCTGTTTTTGAGTCAATGTTCTGTTGCTCATTAGCTTATGCGACTGGCATAAATTAGAGGGAGGCATTGTAAAATGTGTAGGAGTTGATTTTGGTTTCTGGGATGATTTAATGAACCTGTTTGGTGGGAGAGATCGTGTGCTGATCCCTTTTACTCTGATCTCTGAAGACATACACAGGGGCCATCTGACCAGAAATCATGTTGAATTCTTTAATTTGCACATGCAACAAAGTTTTATTTAGCTGAATAATTTTTTTTCCCTCAATTGTTTAAGTTTTGCGCACTTTAATGGGGCATAAGGCCGGCATCAGCAGTCTGGACTTTCATCCAACTGGAGAATACCTGGCGTCTGGCTCTGTGGACAGCAACATTAAGGTCGGTGAAGCAATAATAGTCATAGCCTTTAATGACAATGTCCTCTTCCTTTGTTGTTAGTGTTTTTAAACCCTTTTAAATGTTTAAATTGGACATAATAGAAAGCAAAGTTGACATGAACTCCTACTTTGTAGCCCCATCATCTCTCTTCAGGATTGAATGTCTCAGTTGCGTTCCAGCGGAGCTTCACAAACGTTGGTTCGTGTATAAAAAAAAAAGTATAAGTAAATATTAATAAGGTTACTAAGAGTCCAAATAGAGCAAATCCGTGAACGATTACTGAACTGTGATTCACGGCTCGCATTGAGTGATCCGTGAAGGACGGCAAATGTTTGTTTGTGACTAACGTCGCGCAAGGATACAAAATGACATGGATTAACAGCCAATCAGAATTTACTATTCAGACAGACCACAGGATAAAAGGGATTGATAGAAGCTTCGAGGCAGAGAAATTTGTCTTGACTAATTTTTGTAATCGAGTTATTTGAGTAACTCGAGGAATCTTTTCAGCCCTGGTAGATTTCATTTGAAGCAAAGCACTGAAAGCAAAACCTCTATCTATATCTAGCTATCTATCGATCTGTCTATCTATCTATCTATCAATTCATTCATTCATTAAAAAGAAAAAACTCCCGCACACTCTAAACAATTCGGACTTAGCAAGAATACCTCAAGGCCAGCTTGATTTCAAAAGCAAGAATCTGTTATGTACAAAAGTTGTGCTCATAGCAAAGTTTAACCAACTGGTAGGTTTGGGTTTAAAAAGCTGTGATGTTCAGAAATGAGTCTTCCTCTTCTTAAACTGCTCTCCAGCAAGTTGTGGCAGACTTGGTCATAAAACATGTTTTAATAATTTGAATCGGACTGAAAAAAATGATATTACAACAGCCAACAATAGAAGGACATTATTTTAATGTTTCATTTTATTATTTTGTGTATTAAACATAACTGAAGTTGTATTATAAATTTCATTTTGAAGAGATTACTCTCACCTGTTTGACAAATGAGTAACTTTTTTTGGTCAGAGTACTTTATTTTAGGCAGTTAACTTAAATAGATTTTTACTGAATTTATAGAACTCTTACTGGAGTACAATTTAACAGCTGAGCTTGAGGAGAGTTGAGGCAGGTGAAAGATTTGCAATATCTTTGTCTTTTGTTTTAAGCACGCCAAGACCACCAATCTCTGCTTTAATTTCAACAGCTCTGTGTAATGCAAAAAAAAAAGCTCAATGGTGAGCTGTGGCAAAAAACATTCTAAAATCCTTGTGTTTTCAGAACTGTTATGGATGCTTTTGTTGGCTGGCACTATTTGTTCTTTAATCAGGCACAAAATGCAAAAAAAGTTTGTATTATTTCGGTTAGTTGGACGTTGCACTTCCTTTACATTTATTTCACAAATTGTTAACCATGCTTAAAGCATAACTATATGCAGCAAATGTTTTAAGTGTACTTTTTTTTCATGGACATTTAATTGAAGCCATGTTTCTTGGGCCTTGTCATCATACATTTTTGGATTATTGATTTAATACATTGTTTTAGACTTTTGGAAACATAATCAGTGGGCCAATTTTGTGTGACTTATTTTTATTTTATGCTTTAATACTTTATTTTTGTATCTTTAGTTGTGGGACGTAAGGAGGAAAGGATGTGTCTTTAGATACAAGGTAAGTGTTTGGCTGACTTTGTCTGGTAAATCTTTCTTAGCTCTGTGTCTGAGCACAAATAATCTGGATTACTGAGGCTCTAGATCCATCTTACTCGACTCTGTCGTGAGATGACTCATAGTGTTTCCTGCCTGCGATATACACAGTACCTTTTGTTTATGCTTTTTATAATGTCTTTTTAATCAAACGTCTTTTAACACCCTTTATTAAATTAAATTTATTTATAACATTTATTAACTGCTGAGTGTTGTTGATGATTTAGTAATCTTCAAATGGGTTTTTCTCCTAAGTCTTTGTTTGTCTATCCTGGGATGTAACTATAACAATGTTCATTAGCTGTTGGTTTCCAGCAACAGATCTGAATGGCCTTGTATTAAACATGTCAATCAAAACACGTCACCCTGCATGATAGAAAACCTCCCTTTATTTTCCTCTTTTCCATGCTCTCAAACACTCTACTAAAAAGGAAGTTGTGTTCAACTCGACGTGAGAGCAAGTCTCTCTTAAAAATACTTGTAGTAACGTTTTCAGGGGTGTCTGTGGCGATATGGCTTCGCATAGCAAGCAGTGTATTTGTCAGTGTGCTGCACAGCTGTTGACGCATGAAGGAGGAAATCTGGCCAATCAACTCTGTGGACACTGAGCAATCAGCGATCAACTGGATGTCTTGTCATGCCTTTCTTTCCAGTCAGATCAAAGTATCCTCTTGGCTTGCTTTTAATAACCCCATCTCAACGGTACTAAAAAAAGTACCCGCTCAAAGCACTTGCATTGATCTGCGGTTCAGTCAGTTCTTGTCCAAAACCGGTGCTGTTTGTGTCTGTGTGAAGTCAAACATATTGAGCGTGTCGGCAACATTATGTGGATATGCTGTATTATAATGCGCCATGTACATGCATGGGGATGCATACCATGATAGAAAACCTCCTTCAGTTTTCAAAATAACAAAACCAAAATAACTTTAAGTAAAAGATTGGGTATTGTTCATACCCATTGATGTTACCAGTTTTAGATATTTTCTAAGCGTCATTGCTCCAAAAAATCTCAAATGTGTTTTGTTTTTGCTTTTTCTCACGAGTTGCATAAAGGAAGTGTAGGTCACTACTTTGAAAACCTTGCCCTGGTTAGTGGCTGAAATAAAACGAAGGTATACAAGATGAATCGCAGCAAAAAAATCCTTTACAACTTGAATGTGATTGATTAAAGAAGCTTTGTGTGTATGTTGTATAAATTAATTTTGTATTACATTTTATTTTATGCTTTATCTAAATGTATGCGGTGTAAATGATTTGTGTATCTCAACGCAGGGTCACACTCAGGTTGTGCGCTGTTTAGCATTCAGTCCTGATGGGAAATGGCTGGCTTCAGCTAGTGATGATGGCACTGTTAAGGTGAGAAATTTATTGCTTGCTTTTTCACTCTTGAAAAACATTCTGTTAATTACACTTACACTCTTTTTTGGTTCATATGTTCTGTTCTTGGAATCTAGCTGTGGGATCTCATAGCAGGCAAGATGATCACGGAGTTCACATCACACACATCAGCAGTCAACGTTGTGCAGTTCCATCCCAATGAGTACCTGCTGGCCTCAGGGAGCGCAGATAGGTATTGTGTGTGTGTATGAGAGAGAGAGAGATAAGTGTTTTTTTTTTGTGGGCATATTCAGATAGTTTGTGCTTAATTTTGTTGGTAGGACTGTTAAGCTGTGGGACCTGGAGAAATTCAGCACAATTGGCTCGTCCGAAGCAGAAACTGGAGTTGTGAGGCAAGCATCAATTTTTTTGGTTTGGAGATGCTTGCGGTGTTCTGTGTGGCGTCTAAATTATTTGTTATTTCCAGAAGTGTACTGTTTAACCCTGATGGGAGCTGCTTGTACAGCGGCATGGAGAACACTCTGAGAGTGTATGGCTGGGAGCCTGATCGCTGCTTTGATGTTGTGCATGTGGGATGGGGCAAAGTGTCGGATATGGCAATCAGCAACAACCAAATGGTTTGTGAGGTTTTTTTTTTTTTTGCAACTCTGTATTTTTGTAGTTTTTTTGGGATGATTAAATGAACCTGTTTGGTGGGAGAAGTTCTGTAGTGACATTTTTCACTCTGAGTTATGAAGAAATACAGGGGCCATCTGACCAGAAAGCCTGAGGAACAATTTAGGTTAAAACCCATCAACAGTTCATCAGTTTTGGTTTGCTCTTTCTTTTCAATAGATTGCGGTATCCTACAGTCACACTAATGTGAGTTGGTATGTTGTTGATCTCAATCGAGTGAAGAAGTCAGGCTCTGTGATCCAAGGGTTGGTTCAGGACAAACCAATCCCTGCACCAACGTCTGCTCTGGGAACAACATTGCGACGCAATTATGAGCGACCCACCACGTCCTGCACTGGACAAGAGTGAGCTTGCCTTTTTCCGTCTCAACATCATAACATGTTATAGTTTAATTCAAAAGGATTGAAGTTTTTTTGTTTAGAGGATATGGTCATAAAAGTTCCGTTCATGGTGTCTTTGAACCTTTTTAGTTCTAGAAATATGGAAAATATATTAGTTCTACATGAACGACTGATCAATTTTGTTTTAGTAAACAGTAAACCGACTTCTCTTAAATGAGAGGTTTTTATTCAGTCTTTTTTTGTAAGCAATGTGTTTATTTTAGATAAACTTGGACTGTAAATAGAGTGAATGTATTATATTAACAATATAATACAAAGATGAATATGTAATTTAGATTTTTTTTAGGTTTTTCTTTAAGACTGGTCTTAAATTTCTTTTGTATTTATTTTATTCCATCAGAACCCATGCCATTATAATTCTTCTAGAAGTTATTTCAAAAAAAAAATTTTTTACTTTAATTAAACAGTTTTTTACATGGTATTTACAAAGGCTTCACAGCACTTAGATTTAACTTTTATATTAAGTGGAAAAAAACTGCTTGGAGAAAAAGGGTTTAAATGGACTGTTTTATTTTCAACCTAAGCAACTGATTAACTGGTTAATTGTTCAGTTGATACAACTTCTATTATGAGCAAGCTGAGATAGACTTTAACTGTGTAACAAATATCCACATTTTGGACAAAATCGTATGCCAGATGCATAAATGTAAATGTTGTACTTTTTAATAATCAATTATGCTTTAACCAAATTAAATTGACTAAAAATGGTCAGGTTGCTGAAGAGTCAGTAGCTTTTATTAATGGTCATCCATTGGGTGTGAAAAATATCTTCAACAGGCTGCCCCATTTATGATTACTGAGGGGGAGAGCTTTTTTTTTTTTTTTTTTTGCTTCATAGCAGCTCCACAAACCAGTTTATTGAAAGAAATTTTAGATGAAAGTTCCTATTGGGTAATTGCATATGGTAGAAACAGAATTGCAATGTTCTGTTAAATTAGGAACCAGAGTTCCTTTTGAATTCAGCAAATTTAATTTTCGTTCTTCAATCAATAAGGCCCAATTAAAATTTAACTGCTGTTTTTTTTAGATTAAATTTCATTTGCCTCCTGACACTCACGCTGTGATTTAAAATGCATATACGTTTTTGTTTATAATTAACTCTTGCAACAAGTGATGAATCTAAAGCTGAAAACAGAAACATAACGATTGAAGCGTTTCTGCTGCTGAATAGGATGAAGCAGAGTTCTGACGCAGACCGACGCAGTCCAGAAGGAGAGCGCAGAAGTCCCAGCAGTGAGGATGAGAAAGAAGACAAGGAGAGTAGTGCAGAAATAACCAACCCTGAAGATTATAAAGAGATCTTCCAACCCCGCAGTGTCATCTGTCTGTATTACTTTCACAAATATTTTTTATTTGGTTGCAATCAACGTTTAATGTGAGTCTTTTGTTCTGTTTCTTTTTAAGCAGCTCGTACTCCGCCTAAAAAAACAGAACCTTTTCCAGCCCCCCTTGAACACTCTTTTTCAGAAACGGTCCTAGAGAAACCTGGTTTAGCAGATAAGATTGTTTCTCCTTTGGCTGAAAAGGTATTGGGTTAATAGCCCTCTTGCATGGTCAGGTTCTCAATCATTAGCTTTACACATCAGTTGTTGTCTTTCAGTTAAAACCTCCAATCATCTCCTCTACTCCAGTGCAAAGAGTGGAACCAACTGTGATGCCCCCAGCTGTTGGTCCAGTTGCTGCTGTGAGCTCTACGTCTTGTCCAGTGGTTAACTCCACCAAATGTAAACCTCCCGGTATCATCCTCTCTACACGCAACGAGCCCATTGGCCTCAATGTAGCTGACTTCCTTTCAGTGAGTCCAATTTCCATCAAATTATACAGTCTGGTGCTGTTGTTTCCTAAAGGTGACTCACGTTTGAGCTGTGCTGCAGTGTCATATCACAATTGCTTTAATAAGATATTGTGTTTCTTGGAAATGATAATGATTTAGTTTCTATAGAGATTTGTATAAACCGAAAGGGATTTTTGAGCTTGTTTGTTTTAAACATGGCAAAGTACGTCATTATTCATAAGGAATGCTTCAGGAGTTTTTGCTGAAAAAATGTTTGGCAGTTAATGTAGTGTCATGAATTTAAGAATAACAGCTGATGATTTCATGTTGTGCTACGGACTATAAGGTGTAGTTAATTGCCAATAAGCTCCTCTCTACTGCAGTGCACTATGAATAGCGTACTGATTTGTAAAATGTAGGAAGAGAACGGTGATATCCATCCACCGATTGGATCAACTCCCAACAAGTACTGCTTTCTAAGTGTTGAATAGGAAATGCTAGGATGACCCACAGCTTCTGGTTAAAAGAAGAGAGCGCACCTATTTTTGAGTACTTTAATTGCATAATTTCCATTAAACACATTGTGATGGTAGCCTGACCAGGAATTAACACAGAATGGAATTTGCATGGATAATGGTGATATTTGTTAAGTCATTGTAGGGGATCTTTGCGGCAATGGTTGAGCATCTACAACGGGCCATATGAGGTATTCCGTACACATAGAGAAATTTAGAATTGTTTAATTTTTGACGCCATTCGTGACGGATATTCATATAGTGATTTGCACCATCCAATCAGGAGCTTCTTCTGTTGGTGAGGTGTGTGTTTTTTTTTTTTTTTTTTTTTTTTTTCTTTCTTTCCTGGAAGACTGGAAAAAACCAACATGCCGGGCAAGTTAAAAGACTTATTTAATGGATGGAGAATAGTAGGCTCTCTGCTGGTAAAATAGAATCCTGTAGTTAGTAAACAGCCAGCATATCCTCTATTTTTCCGCCTTCAGCAAACATAAATAGGACGATGCGTTAAATTTTTCTCCTTATTTCAATGGGTGTTCGAGTGTATGTTGCAGAGCTTTGATTCAGCATCAATTCGTGAGTTTACCGATTCCCAGTCAGGACTCGGCATTAAATATACAAACATGAGAAACCTTGTGGAAGTTTACAATAACCCCACTTCGTACTAACTTCTGATGTATGTAGGACTACTTGAAAGACATTTGTTTTCTCTCTTTATATATTTTACATTAAAAAAAATTATGAAAGTTTAACATTGGAAATTATTATAAGTATTTAATGTATGATAACAATTATAATTACTTTTATGTTTTAATGAAGATTAAATGGAAACTAACTACTGAGTTTACTTTCAATGATATTTGATGATGAGATGAGAGTGCATTGATTCCTCTGACATCTGAAAGCAAAGCCTGTGACTTGGCATCATTTTCACAATCCATTTTGTATTCACAATGCATTTTTTCATGTATGTTAGTTGTTTAAAATCCTGACACTATAATCCCATGCTAATGTAAGCAAATTAAAAACTCACAATGTTTTTCCTGTTTTTAACTCTCAGACTAAGATGTTTAAAATGACTGAAGGGAATGATGCTTTATTCTGCTGGGATTTAATTGTATTGGACCGTGTTTTCTTTTAATAGCATCCCCGGAATGCTAAAGCAAGCTTGATGGGAGATGAGGAGGCACTAGTGCAGATCAGGAAGGGGCACGACACCATGTGTGTAATGCTGAGCAGTCGATATAAAAACCTGGACACTGTGCGCTTGGTCTGGGCCAGCGGAGATGTGAAGGTAAGAGCAGCAGCACTCAAGCTGATGAGCCTGATGAACGGAGCATAATGAGAGGTCTGTTCCTGCCTGGCGGATACTTTTACTGCTGTTCATGGAAAATGTTTTCTTAATGTAATCAATGCTGTAATGGGCCGTTATTGAAAGCAGCAGAAGACTTAAGGCACTGCTTGGTTTCCCCTCTCCTGCCAGACTTCCTTGGATTCAGCCGTGTCTATGAATGATCTTTCTATTGTGGTGGACATCCTTAACATCATCAACCTCAAACCGTAAGCATGACCCACTTTACATAAATTAAAGTAGTGTTTTGGTTTTAATTTATTAAAAACTACATTACTGTCTGACAGGTCAATGTGGAAACTGGACCTGTGCTCCTGCATCCTGCCACAGATTGAGGAATTGTTACAAAGTAAATACGAAAGGTGATCTGTTCAACTGAATTTTTGAACACAATTTTATGTAACTCGAAGTCTTTATATCATTAAATATGGACTAATAATGAACAAGACTTATAAAAATTTTAATGTTGATCTTATTTGTAGATTAATACACTTATCCTCCTACAATAAGCTCTTGCAGTGGCTTCCAGGGTGACCATGGCTTATGTTAAACAGGGTGATTCAAAGAGAATGCCTAAATTTTTAAAATCTGTATTTAATAAAACAAACATGATGCAAAACAGTTTATTTGTGGCATGTAATTGTGAGCCTTGACTCTTGACAAGATTGAAAAATGGGTAAGCTCCGCCCACATGGTAAGCCAATCGGAATTCTTGACAACCAGTGTTGAGAAATTCAGAAATGATATGTGTGAGGGAACCAACTTTCCATTTGGTATTTACACATTGTTAACAAGTTTGTTCAGACCTGACTCAAGATACCAGTTCTGATTCTTGCAATGGCTGATGTTTGTGCCTTTTCTTTGTGTTGTCCTTGATTTTAGGGATAAAATAGAAATAAACATTTTAATAATTATTTTTTATTATAATATTAATAAATAGTGTTTAAATGAATAGTATTTTGATTTGATTGCTGCAGTAACTTGTACTTTCTTGAATTGGCAACATTTGTTTGTGTGTTCTTATTGTAAGGCTAATTTCCGGATCATTTCTAAAAAAAAAAATGCTTATTGCAAAGTTTAACCCCATTACAGTCCCTACCTTATAAAGACCAATCTTGGCTTGCTGGTTGTTGTTTTTTCTTGTTCACTTCCTGTTTATGAGCAGTATCTTAACTCCATAATTTAATTTCTTTTGGCTGCTGATATTGAAGCACAATTCAGCTTTTAAGAACAAATTCCAGAGAGTGGTCTTCTTTTCTTCTACAGTTACGTGCAAACTGGCTGTACTTCGCTGAAGCTGATTCTGAAGCGTTTTTGGCCAATCATCTCAGACACACTGAATGCACCTCCGTCTGTTGGAGTTGACATAACGCGGGAGGAGAGGCAAGTAGTCATCAAACTGTAATGCTGACCTTTATCTCTGCATTCATATAAGCTTGGATGTATTTTGTGTATCATGTGATTAGAACGAGGTGGTTGTTTTGTGGTTGTTTTCAGACATCAGAAATGTAAAGCGTGCTACAAGCAGTTAAAGAACCTCAGTAATGTGGTGAAGAACCGGGCGGAGCAGGTCGGCCGCCATGGAAGCACCTTTAAAGAGCTACAGCTCCTCATGGCACCTCTGGACTACTGACACACAGATGTTCAAAGACAGGCAGAAAGTCCTGGTGTAGATGGACTCTGTGAATGGACTTGCACTTAAACAAAGTACAATTTGAAGTGGCTAATTTAAATGTAGATTTGATGATTATTTTTTAGAAGAGTATCTAACTTTGATTTTTGTTTGCCATTTAATTCACAAGCAGTTTTTTCACATTATGGCTGTCAGAAATAAAGACTTTTTGATAATGTTTGTGGTGTAAATTGTTTTAGAGCAAAAAGTCAAAATGCAGACTCCTCTGTCACCATCTGGAATAAATGTGATTGTAATATTAAGCTTCAATTATTATTTTTTGTTTGTGTGTTTACATTACAATAATTACATACATGATATGACACTTTATTGCTTGTTGTTAGTGCTCATTGGTTGTGATGGGGATGAATGCAGATTATATGAAACAGCTTGTTTTCACTGATCTTTCATTTCTTGTAGTGACTCATTCAGAGTGGTTTGGCACAGTGCTCATGCTTACCAGTATCTCACTTTATAATCTCAGAATCAGAAAGATCTTTAATGCTAAGTGTGCATGTGCGCACACACACAAGGAATTTGTTGTGTTGCAGGGGTACTCTCCAATGTTGGTACAAAAAACAACACAATAACATCACACAAAATAATGTCTCAAATACTAGTTGTCAGAGACAAGATGCAAATGTGGAATGGAAGTTTAAATTTTATAAATTGTGATATTGCATTATTTGTTTCTTGACAGATCTTATAAATCAGTCTAGCTTTCCCTTTGCAAAGTTCTGGTATGTAATGTTTTCCCCCGATTGTTTGTTATTTTTAAATATAAAGACAATTGGATGATAAGCTTGAGTATTAGGAGGTTGCTTGGACACTCAATTTCTAAATAAAAGTCACACCACTGGCGAACTGATTTAAAAATCTGCTTCGAAATTGGCATCATTAACTGGTTTTGTGGTGGGTTTTAAAAAGTCAAAAATGAAAAAACCCAAATGTCTCTCAAAAAGTCTTAAAGCAGTCATAATACATTTTTCACAGATCTTATTTTTCTGATTCTGATAAAGCTCATCTGAAATATGTTATTGGTTGTTTGGAGTTGCAAGAAATCGAGAAGATGCTCCTGAAGGAAAAATGTAAGTGATGGTTAGAGTTCTAATATTGAAAATCTGAAAGGCACATTTTAAAAAAGTGTAAAGGTTGCATTTACACTTAATATTTCAAACAGAATATGAAAATCAGGAGAAAACACAGTTTAGTGCAGATCAACCTTGTATTGTTTTCCCTCTTACATCTTATAGTCATTACATATAAGCTTCAGATTACAGACATGGGTAGAAAAATATACCACAACATTCCTCTGAGCGAACAGAATCTCCATCTGCATTTAACAATATAATATTTCGTCCATGTTAAGACATCATCTGTTAAAGCCTAAAGCGTCGCTACGTTCTACATTCCGGACAGAATAGACTTAAATGGCGCTATGTACAATGTCTAATGACGGTTTGAGAGATCACACATGTCTACATACAATACAATAAAGCATCTTGCTTGTATACACTTCCAGCATTATGAAATAACTGCCACTCAGACAGAACACTTCAATGGCATCACTTTGGCACTTGTATACGCCAATGAAAATCTCTAGAGAGCAATGATTACACAAACAATGACATCACTCTTTCCTCATCCCATTTGCACTGAGACCGGCCCTAACATTCAAGCTATCAAGCGCTTCGGCGTATATTGCAGTGCATTAAAATAATGTGCTTGGGAAGCCATTTACATGAGGGGTGATAATGGGCTTGGGTTTGTCCTGTGGTGGGTGTTTTCACTCCACTTGCATTTCTCTTAGAAAGCCCCCCCTCCCCAATGATTACGTTACAATGGATTCCTCTCTTCAATTGACTTTAAACTCCTTTATATAAAAGCATAGAAAACAAAGCATATGAACATATTCTTAGGTCCGATGTTGTACAAAACTGTGAAATAAATCTGATTTGGAACATCTGTTCATATTACAATACACTCTCTCAGAAAGATATATTAGTGGCTGATAAATATCTTATTTCCTTATTTTGTATATACTGCCTATCATGAGCGAGTCAACCAAAGATAAAAATTAAGGCGCTAATACATTAGTTATCGTCACACAGTATGAAACACGATTTAAGACGATGCTGGAGGAACAGAAAGGACATGTCTGCCTTCTCCCAAACATTCTTTCTTTTCAGATTCCCATGCTTCAGCTCCGATGCATCCGCATGCAATCCCTGCATGCACTGAATCCAACCTCTCCTTCCGTCTAGCTTCCTAGTTCAATGTGGCTTCAGGCCTCGCTCAGTTAGGAGGCAGAAATAAGGCATCATGAAACCCATTAACCCTTCCAACCCCTCAACCCTCTAAGTTAACCACATCTGAATATATTTGTTGATTAACAGGAAAAAGAGCGCAATGAGTGTAGTGAACATCAAGCTTTCTAACACCCTCAAAAATAGAAATCTCAAATGCCACAAAATATTCAAGTAACCATGTTTGCTAATACAAAAAAAAATTAAGGATTTCACCAGGAAACCTAGAAAAGGTGCTTGTACGTGTAAGTAAGCTGGGGCTAGATTGGTTTGACGGAAGATGTTCGGTTTTGGAGCTCCAACCGCAAACGCGCCGTAACATGATGGAAGCATTACCTCACGTATCCAGCATTAACAAGTCCTGACTACAGTAACAGTCAAATTCATTTGGCTCGGTTGACTTGAAACACCCTGGATTGGCTATAAGAGCGCCGAAAGTTCCTGGCACCGGGAATGTGCAGAACTGGGCCTTTGATTTCAAATAAAAGCTTTCATTAAGGAGAGTGATTTAGGATGTGGTTTTCTTTGGGATGGGGTTATATGGCTGACTCCACGTTCTCGCTCCAGGCTTGCTCCTCCAGGTTGTAGATGAACTTGGAGCGATTGGAAGGATTTTGCGCAATGTCTTTGCCCAGGTTGTCCAGGGTGAGGTTGGAGGCAAACAGTTGGCTTGGGGTCAGGTAGTCCTCGCTGTTCTTGATGTATTTGGAGTAGTTATGCCGTAGACACTGCCAGGTGATGGCGTAGAGTATGAAGGCGCTGGATTTGAGCACGATGGCGATGCTGACATACAGGTAGCGGTAGCTGATGTTGTCGTAGAGCATACAGGCTCCTTTAGAGCCACAGACAGAGCTCCACAGCAAACAGGTGGAATCGATTCCAATGCCAAAGATCAGGGGAGGAGGGATGAAGCCTGGAAACATGGAAACATTTTGTATTGAAGAACACACAACTGCTTTTGGAAGCTATTGTAAGTTTGAGGTTTCTCATCGTTGAAGGGGATTTTATCATAACTCAACAGATATCAGTACAGAAGGGTACCTCAGAAATGTTCGCAAATCGGTAATAATAATATGCAAATTGTTCCGTTATATTCTTGTTGTGTTTGTTTGTTAAAAAGGAGCACTATCAAATAAAAATTTCACTGAAAAAAAATGGACTAATATTTCCTTCCTGCTTAAAGTTAATAAAAATAGTTTTACAATTTTGGAATCTGCTCAACTGTACTCCAGATATGACCATAGGACCTTCTAGCATAGCTTAGCACAGATCATTGATTCGGATTGGACCAATAGCATGATCAATGTGTTTTTTTTATTCCCCTAAGGCATGTGCAGGGGGTGCTCCTGTCCCTTGAAGTTCCCTTATGTATCACTATTAAAAATGTCCCCTGCTTCTCTAGTGCACTACTTAAGCCACGCCCCCTTTAGTGCAAATGCCTTTTGGGTTGGCCCCACATGGCCACTGGAAGTAACAAAATAGTTAAAGAA
The DNA here is from genome assembly GCA_900490495.1 of Danionella dracula. Lineage (NCBI taxonomy): Eukaryota > Metazoa > Chordata > Actinopteri > Cypriniformes > Danionidae > Danionella > Danionella dracula. The sequence continues at coordinate 3,597,734 of UELW01000578.1, forward strand.
AGAATAGCGTTTTGCAATTTCATCACTAGATATTAATATTCAGTGTATTATTCATTATATTATTGCTTTCTTGCAAATAGTGCATTTAAGGCACCTTTTTTCCTACAGATTTCTGTGTGCGATGACCATGTTTAATGCTTTGCTTATGCCAGTGTTACCTAGCAGCCGGAGCAGCAGGAAGAGAACTCCAAGGGCATAGGACTTCAGCTCCGGACTCACCGTTCTAAAAACATAAATCAAGTTCATTATAATATGCACATCAGAAACATGACTCATTTTGTTTTAGGAAATACTTCACCTGATGAGGATAATGACCGACGGAGTCTGGGCCACAGCTCCGATCATGCTGCATACACACACCACAGCTAGGAAAGTGAGGAAGGCTTGTTGGCAGCCTGGGCTGGGGCACTTCCCTGGTGAGGCTATCCCAGGACCATCGGCTTGACTGATGCATTTACAGCCGGTTAGATTCTTTGACAAGGAAAGCAAGGAAAGAAAGCATTGCTTCTTGTTAGGTCTTATCAGGGGTGGAGAGAGTACACAAGTAAAAAGTAAAAGTAGCCCTACTTCTATGACAATCTACTCAAGTAAAATGAGTTCATGAAAAATGTACAGAGCACTTGACTGCTGATGAGCTTTGAACAGCAGTTGATTTTTTTTTTTAGAATTTTTTTTTGATGTAGCTCCTTGTCATCACTGCTGTTTCAGTGATGCTCTATAAACATGGTCATCGTTAAGTATTACTGGCTTATAATTTCAAGATTATATCTCATTAAATTAACTAATTGGGTCTATTTGTTACCTGTAAAATGAAGACAACAAGCTACAAAGCTGTTTTAGTTTATTTTTGTTGCCTTTCCATAGCTGCTAAACACTTCCAATTTGAGAAATTCTAAAAACTTACTGAACTCATTTGTTTGTATATGCACCTCTTAGAGTGTTTCTGTCAAGAATAGGACAAAAGTTATCACAGTTACCACGATTGGCCGCAAAATACATGATGTACACTGGTGGCCAATCAAATGCAAGCTCAAGCTAAACTGTTCTCAGAAACCATTGGAAATGAAGAAAAATTGAGATGTATAAGTGATTAAGAAGCACTTAGTTACCTATGTTAGCCAAGTAACTAAAATTATACTTATTGTATGTAAAAAATTGAAATATGAACATTTTTGCCAACCATCTATGTGCAGCCTTATTTTGGCTGCTACTTAATGACTGGAATACCTGAAATTATTCAATTGGTTAAACAAAACTGTTCATGTATGTAATTCAAATAAGTAGCCAAGCATTACTGTAGTATTATCTCACTACTGTATTATATGTTACATATTTTTAGCTATTTATGATTATTGTGATTTCAAAATTTTCAAAACCAATCAAAATGATTGGTTTGATTCCGAGCATATATAGAACTCGAGAACGAAGGGATCCCCTTTAATGACTGTCATAGGGACTTCACTATAAGAGTCTAGGCTCAGCCCCCAATATTCTCAGTCCCAAGAAACTCCCCTGTTCATAACCAAGTCAGCCACCAGTTGCCTAGTAGCAGTCCTGGGGAGGAAGATTCAAGTTTATCTTCTTTTCTTAGGTTTGATGTCTGAAAAGCAACCAATTTTTGACTGTCATAAACACTGCTTTTTAATCTTTTTAACTAGGATCTAGTGTTCTTTAAATCTAAATAGCCTCCTAATCAAGAAAGGTGATATCAGTTCACATATGGCTGGGTCGTATGTTGGGTTCACACCAAAAAGAAGACACTCAGTCAAACTGCTTGTACCATGCCGATGTGACTTCTAAAACTCCAGATTTCATCTGCTTCCAAAAATCTGCCGAAGTTGCACAAAAAAACAGGTGGGTGCATAAAGGAGAGGCTTCTCCGTTCTCCTCTACTTCAAATAAGTTTACTTCTGTATTTTATACTTCTTTCTGCACCGTCAATAACAAATATACAGCCCCTTTACGTATAGCTCAGCATTACAATGCTAACTGAGTGTCATTACATTCCCAATGTGAATACAAAATGTTACATTTATTCACAGACTTACGTTTGTAAAAGGTTGTGCGCTGGGTGTGCAGGGTGTCCATACACTGCAACTAAATTGCTCTGCTATTTTTAGTTGAGACCTTCCTCCAGACAATACATTAATAGTCTAGAGCAAGCTGATTAGTTGAGGGAAGCAGAATTCGGACAAAAAAGTCTTTTTCTCTTTTTGGTCTTTTTCTCTACTAATAACTGTGGATTTTAGGATTCATTTTGTTAATTTATTTCATTGAAATGTTAATAGATGAATACTCCATTAAATCTGCTCTAGTATAAGTGCACAAAAACACTTTAAAAAGTAGAATTACACAAAAAAACTACAAAATCGCAGTCCATTGGTTAAATTGAATTATCTACTTTGCACCTCTGAATCTCATGTGTGGATTTCCACTACATACCAGAAAAAATGTCATCAAGAAGTACATAAACCAGATATCCCTAGCTACCACAAAACCAGAGTGCTTCCTACCACAGAATATTCTGATTACAGAAACGTTTCAGTACATTTGAGCATATTGATCCCTCAGATTTTGGCAATGTCTCAACTGGCTTAATCACTTCTCGAGGCAAGTTTTATTTTCATCGTAAATATCCTGTCTGCTTTTTTTGCTCTGAGTCCATTGAAACTTTTTTTTACAGCTTTAAAAATATAATTTAAGAAAAACTGCTTTTTTTGGTCAAATCTGTACATAGAATTCTTCTGCAAATACATTTTTGAAATAATTCACAAAACAAATCTAAGAAAAGCACCCTGGAGAGCAACATTTTTCTGGAGAGTAAACATTTTTCACTTTCTTGATTCTCTGGTGCCATTTGTGTCTTTAAACCAGGGGTGTCAAACTCATTTCTGGAGGGTCGCAGCCACTGCTGGTTTTTGTTTTAACCATATTTCAAGAGAGACATGAGTAGCATTAAACAAGCCAAGAGGAGTTTATTAAAGGAATCGCGTGTGTTCAAAACTCAGTTTAACTCAAAACTATGCAAGGCTGTGGCCCTCCAGCAATTGAGTTTGACACCTGTGCTTTAAACCAAGGGTCAACCTCCTTCTCTCCTTGTGAACTATACAGTCAATGGTGCATACATGACTTGATGTCTTAAAAGATGAACGGAGGAGAGAAGACTCACAGTTCTGGTGCAGCCAGCGAGACAGGCTGAGAGGTAGGTGACGCCATCAGAGCCACAGACCGGGCTCAGAGAAGATTTGTAACAATTACAGCCTGACACACACGCAGCCTCTGCCCGCTCCCATGAACCCAGACTCCTAAAGGAAGACCAGAAAAACATCAGCAGCTCAGTTAGACAAGCAATAAACATGATCCTCTATCAAGCTACAAGTTTAGCCTTGTGTTGTCTTTCTGTCTTGTGTTTGTTCTCTTGTGACTGTATTTATTGCCAATTGCCTGCGGATCATTAAACACTGCTGTAAGGCTTTTATTCTGAAACACTCTACTCACTCATTGCCATAGGCAACAGTAACCCCAGCGACTGGGCCGGTATCACAACCAAGGAACAGGAAGGAGACGTAGCAGGTGGTGGAGATGATATTAACCAGCATGGCGAGACGAATGGCCCCCAGTGCAGACAGATCTAACTTTTTCACCAGAAGACCACCAAGGAAAATCCCCAGACAAGCACAGGGAATCGCTGTCATACCTGGAATCATAAGTAAAGCCATCAGCAAGAGCTCTTGGTTTCATTGATCTACCTTTCATAACAGATTATTGTGCTGATTTAAACACATTTGCATGTACCCAGGAGTTGATTGGCAGAGGACGTCGAAAGGTTGAACTGCTGTTCGAGATATTTCCCTAGGAAAGCAGCAAATCCAGCCACCACAGCGATTTCCATACAGGCGGCCAGAATGACACAGGTGAACACCGGGTTGGACAGCAGATGCTTAGTCACCTTGGGGATAACTGAGATGAAATTACACTCTGATTAAAAGTCTGAGTTGAGGAGAAATGTGTGTGGTGAAAATAAAATAAATTTACTTTAATGAGTTGCATTATGGTCAGCTAGTTTGCCCATAAAACCTCAGGGTCAAAAAACATTTCCATTCTCTTATAATGTGGAGTTACCTGTTTCCTCAAGACTTCCAAATGAGTTGTGCATTGAGCCTTTACAAGGCTCCTCACAGTAACTAGGAGTTAGCCCCAAGACTGTTGTGATCGAATGATAGGCCCAGTGAGGACAGAGTTAGAGTAAGCCAATCAAATGTGATCCACAGAGAATGCAGCTGTTATTTGTAAGTCTTGCAACAGATAAGTGCTCAAAATCACAAGAGCGACTCAGTTGAGATGAGAAACGTGGTTCACATGAACAGAATTGCCTTAACAACCTGAATCAATTTTTACGATTTTTTAAGATTTTTACAGTGAATGGACAGAATGATTTGAATATTAATGTATTTCATTGACGAGTCGGCTCAATATCTTTAGAGGCTTGCCCTTATCTATCTAGACACACAAACGATTTCAGATTTAAACCCCAAACTGAATGTTCCTTAAACTCAGAGTCATGTTGCACACCACATGAAAGATCATTTTCAAAAATACATTTTTGGGGATCTTTAATATGGAAGCTCATTTCCACCAGGTTAAGAATATTTGGTGGCTTTAAAAAGTCAAAATGTTAAAATAAAAAGTAGATTTTTTTGACTAAGGAAGTCAAAATGTTTTGATGAAATTTTTTTGCTGAAAAGTATTTTGTTTTTTTAAGTATGTTCAGTAGTAAGCATTTGATTGAGCATCTGCAGGTCAACAAGTCAAAATTTCTTATTTAAAATTGAAATTGTGAATCTCAGAAATTTGACTTATTAAGTCTATTTTTTTATGTGTAAAGCCATTATCTTTTTCACTTGTCAGAAATTGGCTTCCATACTTTAATGTATGTGATGAAAAATATAATTTAACATCTTAAGCTCTGGCATTTTTAATTTTAGTTTTTCATATTCTAATTCAAAAGCCTCCTGTGACCACACTGAATGGTAAAGGAAAGCAAATTTGGTCTCCTTGGAAGTTTTGCAAAATGAAGGTATAGACTTTCAATCTGGCAAAAAATATATACTAAAAATAACAACGATAACAAAAATATTGTCAGTTCTAAGAGTGCGATATTCAGAATTGAATACTCCTCACCGTTTTTAATAAACCTCACTTATTTAAGTTATTTGCTATTAAACACTGAAAAATCTTTCATCTTTATTTCTTATAAACTTATGAACCTATACTCTGATGCATGTTACCTTTTTCTCCATTGGCTTCAATGGAGCTGAGAACTGGGGCTCTACAAACAAGATCTTATCTTCTGATTGGTTCATGGCCTCACATGACATAACCAACAAATCAGGAAAAAGTGAGCTTTCAGTAACTCTCAATTACTACCTCTCTGCTCTTTCTCAGACTAAACAAATATTTCAATTTTATTTTATTTCCTCTTTGCCTTTTGTTCAACCTATTTCTTATGAATGGCATAGCATAGCATGCATAGAAATACCACAACGTAGCATGAAATGACAGGAGTAGCATAACGGGGCTAACAGCTAATCCAGAGCAAATGATTTGTTGAAAACACATATAAGTCTACAGAGTTTTACATCACTAATTGGTCTAAGCCTTCCCTCTCTCTAACTGTGTCTCACCCTGTAGGTGCTGGCAGCAGGTGAGGGCCGTGCTGATCTGGGGCTCGTCTGAGTCTCTCACTCCCTCATACTCCTGCACCAGCTCGGCAGGCAGCATAGCCTGCTCACTCTCACCCCCTGGGCCCTCGCCAGGCTCATTCAGAGACTGCGGGAAGCCAAACATGAAAAACGAGGAGAGGAAGAGGAAAAGGCCGCAGATGATGAAGCCTCCCCACCAGGCACCGATCCAGCGGGGGTCATCCGGAGTGATATCCAATGTGGCTGTGCGGAGTAAACACACATCTGATGAAACACTGCTCTCATTTCTCAGTTAAAACAGAGGGAAGAAATCAGAGCTATGGTCCGATACTCACTTGTGTCAATAAAGACTGCATCAACATAAACTTTGGTGCACAGAGAGCCAAGAATGAAACCACAAGCTGGCCCGAAGACCAGAGTGGAGAATAAGATACCTGCAAGGCAAACAAACATTGAATATCACAAAAGATTAGTTTCTCAGCCAGCCAGACTTCTGATTTCAGAGTGCTAATGGAAAAACAAAGGTGACCTACATAACAAAAGATTTCAATATTTAGTAAGAAATATGAGAGTTCAGCGAAGAAAGTATTTTAGTTATGAACAGAAATAATGCAAAAAGTTGTGCATTGGTAGTCAAAGCTGATCAAAACTCAGTTTTAGGTTTTAAAAGAGTTTGTCTATTCGGTATTATGGTATACTCAGAGAAAGGGAGCTGCAGCTAAAACACAAGTACATACTTGAAGATCAGAAACTGGATGAAAAGGTTACCCTCTGAAGAAAACATAACAGTAAACCTTAGTTATAGATATTTTTTCCCACTTAAAACTTTCAAACACTCAAAGTCGTTAAGCAACCATGTGAAAAATCTCAATTAAAACATGCATTTTCTCATAGTAATGACTTATTATCTCATGACAGCATGCCCTGTACATGTAATTTAAATATTAATGAATCATTTCAAAATTACTTTTGTGTGAAAACAATGTACTGCGTCTCTAGTGTTCATTTGCATTCAATCATCAATACATCAAACGAGATAGAGAGATAGTTAGAGAGAGCGAGAGAGTGATAGAGAGATATAGACAGAGACAGAAAGAGTGAGAGAGACAGAGAGTGAGAGACAGATTGAGATAGAGAGATTAACAAAATAAAAGTATCTCAAACGTCTTTATTGCAAAAAAAAACACTGTTTGCTATGACAAGATCGAGAGTAAATTTAAGCCATGATCATGGAGAAAACAAGACAAACTATTTTCATGCATGGCTCCTTATATTAATTTAGAATTTTTTCAGGAGTTTAAAATGACAGTAAACATGTGCTTTATATTTTTTCTGAATTCCCTTAAAACATGATCACGATGCTAACATCTGTACTATTTCATCGCCTGATGAGTTTGTATCTTTCTAGACACAGCAGCTGAACACGACGATCAACATCAGACAAGAATCAGGCCTGGAGGCTGCTAATGATGATGAGAGATAATGCATTCAGCCATATCCGACCAGAGGGTCTGGTGTCATCCTGAAGCACTTTATTTTCTGACAGTGACCAGCTCACTGCATATCTGCTTGTAAACTCCACACAAAAACAAATTGGCAGCTGGGTTTAAATAATTTGATTATAATCTCAATTATAATCTCATAATATCCAGGGAAATGTAATCAGTACTTTCATTGAAAGACGACTGTCATCTGAGGGTGAAATTATGATTTTCTAATTTAAGTCCACTTAAATTAGAACACAGACATTAATTGAAAAATTGTGATAAGGATTACAGGAAAAGCATTTTAATACTTTTTGTTTTGAAAATTTAGCAAAAATAACTTGAATCAACATGGGTTTGCAACAAAAATCAATTTTAAATTTTTATTCAAATTTCACATGTCTGTATAATGAGTCTTGCTTCGCTACAGGGTTTAGCAGATAATATGCCAAACCAAATAAACACAAATGTAAATATTCAGAATTCATAAAATGCCACTAATTGGAGCACAAATATTGGAAATGTAATGTATTGAAAAAATGGCATCATTGTGTTAAAGATCTGAATTTAAATACTAAAGCATTACGTTTGGTATCCTCATAGTGCATGCACTCAGAACAATTATGACATCATTAACTGCGAGATCTCGTTGGATGGCTCATAGGATGACATTAACACAGAACGAATTGGGCATGTTTACAAAAATCTCACATGTTAAACAAATCTCAAATGTGTTTTGAACCGAAACTCAAATAGACATGGTCTGGAGACATCACATCATGTAAAAGGGCCATAAAAGGAGCCCTTATCATAAAAGCTTGTTTGAAAAACTTTTCAAAACTGTTTGGACAGAAATCTGTGCATGAAAAGTGTGAATAAACTGTTAAATTAAATAAAAATTCTGTGTTGTATAATCAGTTTATGACATACTGCAAAATCCCTGGCCACCAATGTTGATTGTACATATAAATGTAGCCTCTCCTCAAAAGTCTTTTTAACAATGCACATTATGGCCACCATTGTTTACAACTGAACTTTGTTACGAACTGAGGAAAAGTGGCTGATTTTTGTTTTCGAAGTTCATGTATAATATTTTTTTTTTAAATATGTGCTTATGTCAGTGCTGACTTCTGAGATATTCATTACCTTCAAGTAGTTAGTTTACACTTTCTGTTCGTGTAAGTGCTTGCTCATAGTCTTCATGTTGAGTAACGCAGGACTTCAAGGCTCACTACTCCTTGAGTAAAAATTAATCAAATAAAATTAATTACAATAAAATTAAGAATTAACAATAAAAATTAATAATGTGCGCACTCATCAAGCATGATAGCAAATAAACTGTCAGTTCCAATCCAAGTCAACACATGAACAAAACATAAATGGTCCAATTAAATAGATTCAATAACTAGTTTAATAAGCTTCATGAACTGAACCATAACAACACCATTTCTCCACCTGCTCTCATTGAGTCCATCTCATTGAGAAATACTGCCATTGACATCATCGCACACATTTGCAGAGATAACCTCATTATGGGAAAAGTGAACCGCACCATACAAAGAAACCAAAGAGGCAGAGAGGTCTGTAACACAACTCCCAATCTAACAGTTGCTTTTAAAATGTTCTTTAGTTTAATCCATTAGTCTACATGAACTGATTAAGTGTCTTCAATTATGCAAGTCAATCTTAATGTTACTACTTTAAAGACAAATCAGTTTTCTTATCCTGGGATTCAGTGTGAACACAGATGCTACTGATAACACGGCCTCTAGACTTTTTTTCCCTGGAACCAAATGCATTAGTATTACGCAAAGCTAAGTAACTGATTCCATTATGGCCCACAGCAAAGACTGTCTCCGAAGAGAAGGTTTATTTTAGTGCTTACTCCTGACTGAAACACGGGTCTAATGTTGAGGGCTACCGAGGATTCAGATATAGAGAGAGGAAAGAGTATGAAGCTGGCATGCCTTCCTTTGACATTAATTGGAACAGACACACAAGCCAGACACTGGCAACACTGCAGAGAAGAAGACGTGACAAAAATGCTCTGAAAAGCATACGCATACTAATTAGCGGGAGAAAAAATGCACTAATTAGCCACATTCTGCTTAGTTAACTGTAATGAGAGGCATACACAAACTGTATTTTAATAATAAGTGATGTGAATCCAACGCAGTGTGTGTTGCAGCCTGATTGGTCTGAAGTCATTAAGTTAAGTCTCTTCCTCATGAACATACCCTGAATTCAATTTTTTCATCTTCAATCATCAGGATCTTAAAAATACACAATTCCATCACTAAGAGGTTTCGTCAGGAACCATCATTTCTATTATCTGTAAGGCAGGACCACGAGTGCTACTTTGAATTTGCTTGACTAAACTCTGTATCCCTGCACATATCTGGACTCGAATAAATTATCCAGAACGGTCTGCTTGAAGTTCAGAACAAGATATGAAAACTTGACCTTTACCTCTTCCTTTACCGGATGTCTTACATTACTTAAATATCAATATAGAGCGTTAAGAAGACATCAGAGAAAGACAATCTAGAAACTTTAATTCATACTACTGTGAAGATTTTCAAAACATGTAACTTTAAGAAAATGTTAAACAAGAAGACAACCTTAAAACATCCAATGTACCAATATCTTGGAAAGAAATCCTAAAAACAATTAACTCTGGCTTCTCAGAAGATGTTCTTTTAACATTTAATATACGTCAGCAGTAAACATTTTAAGTCAACCAAAAAGACAACCTCAAAATATGCAATCTGGACATTCTTTTTAAATTTAAGTAACTTAGAGGTCAACATCGAGTGGAAGATGTCCCAGACAAAAACATCCTAAATCATTGCCTCCTCGGAAAAGCTTATATTTAATGTTAAACCCTAAAGTAACTTCAATATGAACACAGAAATGTAAGAATTGAGTTTAAGAGTTAAAAAGAAGTTAAGAGTTCATGACAGTGAAGACTGTTAAGACTGTGAAGACTTCATTTTAACCTGTGTAGAATAGAAGTAAACTCAGAATATCAAGAAGTCGCCCAGAAGGACAACATCTAAAGATCGAATCTGGTGATTCAGAGAACATAAACCCTTTCATTGTTCAACATTTAGGTAACTTATAGCGCAACACTAGACGGAAGATAACCCGGAAAGATATCCTAAAAAACTGAGTGTTAAACCCTTTAAGAAAACTTAGACGTTAACATCAAACATTAAATACATTATGCAAAACATCCCAAAAATGTTTATTCTGGCATTCTTGAATGTTCCACACTTCAGTGATGGCAACACAGAATGTTTCAGACATTTTGGAAAGACATCCTAAATAAGAAGCATTTTTGCTTTTTTTGGAGTACATCTGATATAAATGTCTATTTGACATCTTTTGGAAGTGAATGATTTGAAGGGCGATGATGTCTTTTCTTTCCATTTATACTACTTGTAGACCATATATTGGTGTTCATTTTATTTATATATTGATGTTCATTCATGTTCAAGAAGGAACAACTTCATCAACAGTACATCAATACTATTTTCAACAACATCTTAAGACATCTAAATCTGCAGTTTGATCTGTTATTATTTGCATGAAATGATTGAATAATCATCGTCAAAGTGTGAGACAAGGAGAGTGAGAAGAACAGAGAGAAAGAGGACGAGAGAGCTGCCGGAGGGATGACAGGGCAGCCAGGACACATTAGCTTCACAGCACAAATAACAGCCATTGAAGGCCATCATTGTTTACCCCTTAACAACATAGCAACAGGAGATTAAGACAGCTCAGCACTGCACTAAACCAGTGGATTTGTGCTCAATACCTGGAAATTTCCCAAGTGTGTTAGCTCTGTTCCTAAACCCATGTGCCAACCACGTTACTGTTCTCATACAAACCGTCTCTTCCCAGCAGATGCTATGTGAAAAACTCCAAGGATACAACCTTTTCTAGTTTATAAATCATTGATCTCAAAAACTGCTCTCATTGCCGGAGCAGAACAAGATGAAGGTGATGCTTGATAATCCGATTATACGCTGTATCTGTATGAATGAAGAGCGGGAGCGGTAGGAATAGATAGTAAGAAAAAAAGGAGAGATAAGATGGGGTGGGGAGAGAGATAGAGAATAGAGAGAGAGTAGAGATAGAGAGAGAGATAGAGATAGAGAGAGATAGATATAGAGATATGCAGATAGGGTCGCTCCTCTAGTGCTCGCTCCTCTGTTCTTTGCTCGTTCTCTCTCTCTGCCCTCTCTCTCTCACCCCTCTCTCTTCCTTTACTCTCCCTTCTCTATCTCTTTCCCTCCTCTCTCATACTTCTCTCTCTCTATTTCTCTCAAAAATCAAGAATCATTCGACTGTTTAAAAAGTTTTCCCAGCGATGGGTTGCGGCTGGAAGGTTATCCGCCGCGTAAATCATATGCCAGAGAGTTGGCGGTTCATTCCGCTGTGGCGACCCCGAAAGGGAAGAAAGCCGACATGAAGATGTAATGAATGAATGAATGTTTAAAAAGTGAAGCCTCTTTCATGTGTAAAGTAACATTTCGTAATGAGTAGCTAAAATTCCATTTTAAATCAAAGTAATACAAGGCCAGATGAAAGACATTAAGAAAAAAAACTGGTCAGAGTGTAATTACTTGTCTTGTTATAGCAGTTTGTTGGTCTAATTCCTCCCATAAAGATAAAAGCATTCAGCATGTTTGTGTTCAGTACTAGAGAGGGGTCTTAAACAAAGTTGCAGCCCTGGGGTCCGTGGGACCTTTATGCGGCCCTATCTGTACACAATAATTCCAAGAAAATGGAATAATTTAAAAGTTATTGTTGATTTTAAGCTACCTTTTCATGTTCAGCACCGTTAAATAATTTACAATTGAAGCATTTTGTGATTTTCTTTGTGAAAGGTGTTTTTATCTTTATTTTATGTATTCTCATGTACATGTGAATATGCAAATCAGAAACTTTACCCCATGAGATTGAAGAGCTTAGAGCACGAGGGACGAAGTGGAGAGGGATGCTGAAAAGCTGTCTCTGAATGAGAGAGCTTATGAACTATCCTTCTATAACCTTATTGGTTAATTAAACGGAATGAAACCATTAGATACTGCATGGACTACGCTAAAACATAGATGTTTTTCTTTTTTTGTAAAAGTAATCAATTTTTAAATGCTGCTTAATAAATTATGCATAAATGTTCATTAATAATTCATGTTAAAGTCAAAAGCTTAAATAGTGAATTTAACATGAGATATAGTACTGTCCTTAAATGATTAAAAAAAGAGTTCTCTTACAAAAGCCTCAAAGTGTTTGAGGTTCCTCTCAAATCTGGATTTTTCCTAATTTCTTGAAGGATTGATCAATCAGGTCGAAGCCAAAAAAAATGTTAAATTTAGAAGAAAATTACAGACTGCATTTAGTGCTTTTTGATCTCAAATTCTATTTATTCAACCACAAAAAAACCCAAGGGATTTTTAATCAAAGGTTTGGTAGAGAAATAAAAAAACCCTCAAGCATTCCTCGTCAACTGAGCTGTTTTTTCACTAATAATATGACATCAAAATAATTTGATCAAGGTGTGTAAGTTTGATATAATTATAGTAGCACATCCTAAAATAAACATGCTATTCTTAGCCCCCACAGCATCAGCAAAAGGTCACTGAAGCCCTGCTGATGGCTCGGGGGTTAGCCGTGGTCATGCATGATGATAACGACGGCATTGATCTCTCTCACCGATATAAAGTGATGAATCTTCTCGTCTGACGTGGTCATCGATGTAGGATACACCGAGCGGCTGCAGCGGCGTCGCTCCTATCCCCAGCAGCATTTGTGCTCCAATCAGCAGCAGGTACATCATGTTGGTGTTGCTTCTGTTTCCACAGATGTAACCTGGATCGGAGAGGCCTGCTCGGCTGCTGTTAGAGCACACATCCTGTCCTTGTCCCACAGGCCGTGATTCTCCAGGCTGATACTCGTACTGATGGGTCAAGAACTCAGGCAGCGCTGACAATAATGCTCCCAGTGCCATCACGATGCCTCCACAGCCAATCAGCCGAGGTCGATGGGCTCGGGCCCCAAAGTAGCTGACAAAAAGAATGAGGGCAAGGTTGCCAATCTCAAAGCTGCTGGCAATCACCCCTACATCAGCGCTTTGGAGGTTGAAGCGTCGTTCTAGCGTAGTAAGGACACTGACCTGAAACGTAAAATTTGAACGATTTTAGAAAGGACAAAACAAGACCGGGCATCCTCTTTGGATGAACTACCTATTAAAAAAATTCCATTCATTCATCATTTTTATACTTTGCATATTACCACAAGGATTTAGGTGAAAAATTATTGCTGATTTTAAGCTGCCTTTTTACATTAAGCATCTTTAAATAATTTTAAAGTGAATCATTTTGTGGTTTTCTTTGTGAAAGGTGCTAAAAAACTATTTACTTCCTTCCGTGAAAATGATGTGCCAGTAACGTATATAATTTCCTAAATGCCTTTCGTTACGGTCACAGCTGGGGTGGAGAATAATGAGACTCAGAGACACTTTTTTGTTAGATTTAACTGGAGAAGACAAAACAAACATGAGTTTACAGGTATGTGCCAAAAATTTGCTTATCAAGGAAAAGTCAGTTTTGTTTATTTACAAATAGTATGTTATACTAAGTTACACCATATTAAGTTAACCTACAGTGAAAAGATAAATTCTATATATCACAGATAAGAATATCATAACAAATTTGACTGCCTAACAGCATAATCAGCTAATAAATGATAAATTCCCCCAATGGTTTCCTCAGCCATGAAATTGCCTTAGTCTGGCTTCGTAGACTTCTGAACCATGGCGAAGATACTTGGCGGTTCTGCAGAAGACCATCATCGACACCCTCCATGAGGAGGAAAATTCAATTGCAAAAGAAGTTAAGATAATCACTTAGTGCTTCTCTCTATTCTTTACTAAACAAACAGGGCGTTGGGTTTAATAAATTATTTTACTTTCAATAAGATGCTGAAATGAAAACAACTTAAGTGATGCACAACCTTGTCGATTTTCCCATATGAATATGCAATTACATAATAATTAAAGAAATACAGTTGAAACTACACAAAACAACAAACATTAATATAACCAGTAAGTAGTAATGAAGTGTATTGATGTTAAGAGAAAGGGAAAATGTGAACGACAGGATACATAAGTACTAGATATGAGCACAGACAGAATTTCTTTGTAAAAAGTGAACTGCGGCTGATGTTAGTGCATAAACAACCACTAGCTGCCTGACTAAAAACAAAAGAAAACATACTATCAGGAGGAAGACTAGGGAACAAAGACCCTGAACTGCGGATGAGCTGAAGATAAATATGAAAGCAACTTGGGCTACTATAACACCTTAACTGTTCACCCTCGTGCCACAATGTATTGATGCAGTAATTGGTGCCAAAATTACCGAAGACATTCAGTTCCTTTTATAAACTTTTCTAAAGGCCAACATGGCTTAAAGATTATTTTATTTTGATCACAATAAATATTCCAGTTTTGTATTCCAGGGTTGCTGTTTGTTATGTGAAGTAAAGTGAAATGAAGTGAATGTGGCCAGAAATGTAGTGACCTGGAATTGACCTTACATGGAATTGGTCATTGTGCTTTTTTGTTATTTTAGTTTTTTTTTGTTGTTTTTTTTCAACATTAGTCCCTTGAGGATCTATTTTTTGATGCATAGTTGTAAACAAGGAACACTGGAGCTAAAGAAGATTCACAGGAGACCATGGAAACTTGAGGAGAAAAGGGCCGTTATGATCAAAGACACATGCAACGCAGGGCCTCTTGAACCCAAACAAGCAACCTCTCCCTGTAATTTAACTCATTTTTAAGAAGAAACACAGAAATAAATAATAGAGAATATTTTTAATGAAGGAATGAGAAAGGAGTTAAGGTTTTGCACACGGCGTGCATAATGACGTAGTCAAAACTACTTCCATTACACGATGTTTTAGTGTATCCCAGATTGTGCACACTCTCGTCTTACACACTAAAATTAATGTACAATTTCTTGTGAAAATGAGTATCTACTTTAAGGGTGCAGTATAAGTATACGGATTAAGACAGTGCAACACGGGAGACTGACCAGGAATGCAGGATATGACCAAGGAGGAAGTCCAAAAAAGGAGTATTAACTAAAAGATAACAAAAATGTGAAATTATAAAAATATGTGGAGAACTCTAACAAGCTAATTTAATTGTTATAAGGGAGCAGAGCGAATGATGCATATATTCTGAAATGTGTTTGAAACTAAAACATGAGAAATACAAATGAGGTTGTGAACAAAATAGTGAAACTAAAAAGGATACTAAAACAGGAGAACGATTAGTGATGGAAACACTAGGAACCAAGGGACAGAACCCGCTAGACATATAGTAACACTAAGGAACTGTAAACCGAACTGGACAGTAACTAACAAGCAGGTCCATGTACATTGAAAAATCTGTATCAATAACCGAGGACTCTGTTTGCTTGAGTAGAGCATTCATTTCAGAATACATTGTGTTCTAGATAGAGACACAGTATGCCAAAGTACACTTAAAGTGTGAATCACTCAGCAGCTAAGAGTGATTAAAAGTGGCTTTACCCATTCGTCCATGCATTCATTATCTTTACAGGGAAATTTCTTGCTGAGTGGGAACAGAGCTAACCACTGAACCACCTTAATGTTCATTTACATTGCAAAGGCAAAAAATATGTACTGTAATAAGGTAGATTTATCTTCAAAAATGAGATTTTTTTTGTTGCTGGAGAAAACAAACTTGATTTGTGATGGAATTGTTACATGTTAAATGCAGACCACTATTTTTTCCAGCCTTTCTCATTAGAGACTGTGCTTAATAAAACATATTTCTATCATATGTATTTCATCTTCTCTGTTTGAAAAAAGCAAATAAAAAAAACAAGCTTAAAACCTTAAAATGTGTCAGACAGAAACATAAATGAGTAAAAAAGAAATAATTAAAAGCAGTGCTCAGCCAGATTTAAATAAAAGTGTTTTCATCTTATTTCAAATGCCTCTACTCCCTTGTAGAATGGGCAGTGTAATAGCTGAAAGCAACGTTCTCCTTGTTTGAATTGAAGCTGTTGATCCATAGTTTGGATCTACTGTTCTGAGAAGGCAGTTTATATTCATACGGAACAACAACATTCCGTCTTCAAATGTTCAATTGCTGCTTTATCTACATTTAGTGAAGTAGAGAAAAGCAGCAAAACTTTAAAGCCATTGAAACACATAAAAAATGTTTAAGCAAGTAATTTGTTTAGACCACATGACAATACATACAATCCAATTGGCCTTTTTTATTGACAAACCCCCTCAATGTGGGCAATGTCTTTTATTTATCATATATTTATTTGACTGAAAGGTAATAATTTGTGAATTATGTGAAAATTTAAATTCCTTTTAGCTATAGTTTCTTGTTGGATGTTTTCAGACTGTAGCTTATATTAAAAGCACAGCAGAAAATATGGCTGTAAATACATCTCTGGTTGGGTCCCAGAGTAGGGACAAATACACACATAATAGAGTACAAATAACACTGAAACTGAGTTAAAATATCTACTCTGTAAATCCAAATTTTGTAACTAATTAATCAATTCAATTTAATTCACTTAAAATGTTAAAATTTGCATCCATTAATCAACACTGGTTTTTATATTTTTAAGTTTGTGAAATGCATTTTGTACGCTAGGCAATGTTTCTGTTTTAAGTCATGCAACATATCTCATTTAAGTTTCACCAGATTCGAAATGTATTGTGGGTAATCAGCAGCTTCTTGTTAAAAGGCTGTTTATCGCGAAATGCCGATAGTAATCACCGTATATACTTTTCTAGTGTTCTATTCAGTGTTTCTGGTGTTTGACCATTCATTACACTGCTTTTTAATTTACACTTTTCTTGCCATTGTTGAGAACCATGGTGTGGGAAAATCTGATTAACTGAAACTAAAATTATTGAGACGGCGGCACCTTTGTTCGACATCGACAAATTTGAGATAGTGGATTAACATTTAAATTACTGTAGTACTTTAGAACCATAGACCATAGTATATAACATGGACGTAGCATGCACGACGTTTAGTGTTATCAGTGAAACAAGCCAACCATCGCCTTCGTGAAGCGCATCGCTTTTTTTGTAATCCAAGTAGGCGGGACATTCGCCTAATACAGATGTCTGATTGGCTGAAAGTTTACTTTTTATGTATGTTAAACAAACGAATTAAAAAATATCTCGCCCCCCTTCAGACTCTTCATGAAGGTTGCAGTAAAACATTGCAGCACCAGAGGGTGTAAACTTTTTTTTCAGCTCCAAAATCGGGCGTTTTAAACATTGGAGTGAAAGAAAACTTAATCACTTCTGATAACACTATCCTACTTTAACAATGTATGACGTGATTAAATATTTGAACATGTGTAAAATTAAACAATTTTATTTAGTTGCTATCAAAATAAAAAAGGCGGCATAGTCTGTAAAGTTAAAAGAATTAAAATGTTTTAAGTACAATAAACTTCAAAAACCATATTTCAGAACGGGGTACCTTAAAATTAAACTCTCCATGCTCAAAAAAATTAATGTGATTAATTACGGAAAATATTTTGAGTAAGCTCAATGTATGAGGTCATTATAATCAATATATATCATATATTTAAAACAAATACTAAAAATCTATTTTCCACAATGTTAAAAAATAATATTTTAACTCATATTTTCATGGTTTAAGTTGAAGGGCTCAGTGTTAACTTAACTCTATATGGAGTTAAACCAAATAGACTCGGAACAGAGTAAATTTATCCCTAGATTTTACTCCGTGCATCTGAAAAATCTGAACATTAATCTACAGTAAAAGCTCAACAGGCCTGATGCTTTCCATGTGATGTGCATTAACTTCACTGGAGCAATCGTCTTTCTTCATTCAAAAGCCTCTTGTATAACTTGAAGCAATCACGATGCCGCACACATTATTTTGCCTCGCACCGAACACCATTCAATGTCACCCGTAGCATCAGGCTACACTCAGGCTACGAAGAGCCAGCTCCACTCACCAGATAGGCTCCCACGGTGCCCTGAGCCAGCATTAAGGCACACTGGGAGATCAGGAAGATCTTGATGTTGGAGAAGCATGATGTCTTCTTCTGGCACTCGTCTGGCTCAATGTCTGGCGTGCTCCCCTCCGCGTACATCCTCTGATGCGGACTGCAGCAAGCAGAAAGACTGGCTCGGACAGAAGGTGACCATTGAGGACGACTGAGAGGTGCAGATGGATCTTCAACGAGACGTGCAAGGCTCCATTAAAACGCAAGCTTCGCTGTTGCCAGTGCCTCGGCTCCGAAACTACGCACTCGCATCTCTTCCGGTGAGCGAAAGGGTCCAAGAAGATCGACGGAGGACCGTGGAAGCCTATTAATAACCGTGGACATACGGCGTGACGGTGTTGCGTGCGCAGCGTGATGTGGTTCCGCCGCTCGTCCGCGAGGAGAGTTCGCCGGTGTGGAGGACTAAATGCGCGTCCTCATCGGACACACCGGAGCCTGCACCAAACCGAGGAGATGAAGATGATGACGATGACCTCTCGCTCTCCTCTCCATCATTTCCTCCCCCCTCCTCCTCCTTCTCCTACACATCCATTAGATGGACAGAATAACCGTTTCACTTACCTGTAAAACACATTAGTTAAAAAAACGTAAATAAAATATTTTTAAATTGTTTAAACGTGTACAATTATTATCCCACATTTTATCCCTATATATATATATATATATATATATATATATATATATATATATATATATATATATATATATATATAGAGAGAGAGAGAGAGAGAGAGAGAGAGAGAGACACGCTTTATTTCCTCTGGACCATTATTTTTGCTTGCCTTAAAAGGAGAATACACACGTGAGGATACTGATTTCAAAAGAATCCATATAAATATTACAAAAAGATTTAATTATTTGTAACTTTGCTGCATCAAAATATCATCTAAGGTGGTTAGAAGATAACTAAATAAAAAGGCTATAGTTATAACTTTCCAAAACATTTTAGTTTTAAACAAATAAGCTTGACTTAAAAAGGGGAAATACACTTGTCAATAACGATGCAACATTTTTATGGAAAAGTACTTTATTTTAATGTCAAATGTTTGGAAACGTTGCTAACAGATTTTTTTCTTTATTAAAGAAGGTTACCCTTAAATGACAAACAGATCTTAACAAACCACCTCTAAGAAAGCTGCAGGAGAATTTTTTTTTTAAAAGCTATTTGTAACTTACTTTCCTAAACAGAATTTACCAGAGAAGGGCGAGTGCAGCTTCATAACTTGGTTCAGTTCTGAACTGTCCAAGTGAATTTTATTACCAGACTAAAAATACCCCTCTCGATGGGCCCCTGGAGAGAGCTGTGCTAAACACTGGATGTATGAGCTGCTGACCATCAGATCTCATGGGCCAATGTTAAAGGGACAGGTCATTCCAAACAATCTTCCTTCATCATCATTGTCATTAATCTGATTCTTCAGCAGTAATAAGATGATGGATGGAATGACAGCCTCAATCATGACTTTTTACAAATGAGAAAGAAGAAAAATGTTGACAAATGAGTCATGAATAGAAAGCTAGATTCTGCCATTTCAAAATAAAAGCTTTTTTTTTTAGAAGTTTGGAGAGCTGGGTTTACTCTACTGGTTAGGTAAATTGATGTTTCTCACCCTGTAGCTGATTATAGTGGGAAATAATTGCGAACAGTATCTTTAGTCTCCCAAAAATATAATAATGAGAGTCCCTTACAGAAGTTGTATTAAAATATAAATATAAAAAATATATATAATTTAAACATTGAGTTTCTGGTCGGTTTACAGTTATACACGGCAATTTAACAATATGCATACCCAATGCTATATACTCTATACTGTATATGAATGAAAGTTGACAATATAGTTACTCTCTTCTACAAAAATTCAGTATCTCTTAATGTAAGCAAACAGCAAAAAGCCAATTCTATTACGTTCTTCTTTCATGTTTTGAAGGACAACTATTAGTAAAAAGTATAATGTTTCACTGACACAAAATCATACTTTACAGTGATCAAGCTCCTCATGGAGTGCTCAGTTCAACAGCTGGTCTCCACCTGGACATGGTGAAATTCATGTTGAAGTCTCTACCTGCAGTGGTCCAAGACTTTAGGAAGAAAAGTCAGGCCATGTTAGGCTAAATGGGACCCTAAAAGGGACTTGCATCCTTCTACAACTTCCAGGATGTTCAACCTCCCTGCTTAGATGACTCTTGCTCAGTTATTCGTTTAGTGAGTGAATTCTCACTTTCTCACTTTAATTAAAATTAAAACAGCAAAAAAATCCCAGTTAAAAAGGTTTGGTTCAGAGTCATTTCTTCAATATGCTCACATGACCACCATCACTCAAGGCAAGGATGAGTTCAGTAGCTAACGAATAAGATACACCAAATAATCCATGCTCGTTAAGACGACGGGGTTGACTGCATCTCACAGCAGCCATCTTGTGTGGTTATATTCGCAGCAAGTGTGATTGTAGGTAATCACCAGTTCTGCACTGAAGGACTCTGTGCTTCAATACTCTGAGCCAAAGACAATTTACTGCTGGCTGGAGAATGGACTCAGCAATAGCATAACAGTATATCTCAGACTGTCTTTAGAGGCAGACTTGATTTACACGAACACACACCCCAACACACGCACACGTACACTCTGTATTGACTGGTTGTTTTTTTCTTTTTTTTAATCTACCCTACCGAGTAAGACTCAGAGCTCCTTGTGTTTTCCCATCTGTCTTTGGCTCTGCCCGTCTCTTACATTGATTCATATCGAGCCAATTGCTGTGCTCTACAATAACATTGAAAACCCCTTATTTTCCAGAATTGCAAAATTGCAGCATGCATTCTCTCATAATTAAACACAATATGTTGAGCACACAGTTACTTAAAATGCTTGAGTGTTTCTCCACCAAACACCGTTACGAAAGTATCACTACTGAGTAAGAAATTCATACATTTCATGTATCATGAAAATTCATCCTTTGGAAGGTTGGAAGGGTTTGGCAACAAATTTTTGCATGGACGCTTCTGTTAGAGGGGTTTCAATTCATCAAGTAATTTTGGTAAAAGTAAAATGCTGTCAAAATCCCAAGCTGCTTACTGACTGAACGGTTTATATTATCACAATCAGATCACGACTGGCAGGTGCACATGTCCAAGCGGTGGCCACATAATGTGAATAACATCCTGAAAACATTCTGAAAACTCCATCCATCCCTCCATTTTCATGTCGGCTTTTTCCCTTTCAGGGTTGCCACAGCGGAATGAACCGCCAACTCCTCTGGCACATGTTTTATGCGGCAGATGCCCTTGCAGCTGCAACCCATCGCTGGGAAACATTCACACACTCATTCACACGATGGACAATCGTTCTTATTCATTTCACTTATACCACATGTCTTTGGACTTGTAGGGAAACCGGAGCACCCGAAGAAAACCCACGCGATCATGGGGAGAACATGCAAACTCCACAAAGAAATGCCAACCGACCCAGCCGAGGCTG
Organism: Danionella dracula; assembly: GCA_900490495.1. Taxonomy (NCBI): domain Eukaryota; kingdom Metazoa; phylum Chordata; class Actinopteri; order Cypriniformes; family Danionidae; genus Danionella; species Danionella dracula. Next base: position 3,619,509 of record UELW01000578.1, read on the forward strand.
TAACCAGTGACTTTCTTGCTGTGAGACGACCGTGCTACCCACTGCGCCACCTTGACACTTTTGTGAAAACTCAAAAGGTCTTATTATTTAAACTGTTTTAGCATGACTATATTTAAATCAGTAAACCACTTTAAAAATCATAAAAAACATGTTAGAAAATGGCAAAACAGTGGGCAGCTCAGGTCTTTGTTCCAGAAAGATGGACATTCCCTGCGTCCCAATCACCACAGCATCAAACACTTTTATGGGTGTGAAATGAGAATTAGTGTGTCCTGAACCACAGTATAGATAAAAAGTATCCTAGTGAGTCCTGGATGTTTGATTCTGAAGTCCAGACCAGACCACAGTCCACTGCGCTCGGACAGAAGGAGTTTTCTCTTGTACTCAAACAATGAGTTCTCCTTGTAATATGACTCATTTTTAAAGAAGAGTCACATAAATAAATAATAGCAATATAGAGAGTGTTGTGGCATCATGCTGGCACAGTGGGTAGCACGATCGCGAAGGCAAGAAGGTTGCTGATTCGATCTTGGGGTGGGTCAGTTGACATGTCTGTGTGGAGTTTGTATGTTCTCCCCGTGTTCGTGTGGGTTTCCTCCGGATGTTCAAAGACATGAATTACACATGAATTGGGTAAGCTAAATTGTCTGTAATGTATGAGTGTGGTTAAGTCTGTGTGGATGTTCTTGCACATGTTTTGCGTGGCACAGCTACTTCTGTTACGTGATGTTTTAGTGGATCGGATATCGTGCACACTCTAGTCTTACACTCTAAATGTATGTACATTTTCTTCTGAAAATGAGTGTGTACTATTAAGTATTCGGATTGGGACGCAGTATTTGTGACTTTTTAACATGGAGGATAAAGTATGTTCGAAATTCATTTGTGCTACTCAAATTCACATTATGCTGGGAGGTAAATCTTGATCAAAAGAAGTACTTCCTTACAAAGTATTCTGCATTGAATGTCTCTGGTCTGTTTCTTTACTGTACCTGCAAATGTTTTCAAGACAAAAAAAATATTGTAAGGGCCTTGCTGACATCATTGTATAGAACATCCTGATTAGATAATTTAATCTGTCTGTCTGTTATTCTGTCTGTCTATCTATCTAAAAATAAGAATGGAGTTAATCTTACTTTAAAGTAAGACAAATTGTTGCTGCACCAATCGCAAATATGAGAACCAGGACTTCATGGTGTTGGGAGAACTAATCTTGAGTAGAGTTGTCAATCAGGTGTCTGAAGGTCAAAGTCTTGGTGCAAAGTTGCACAAGTTAAAAACATCACACTATATCTGCTTCTTCTTTTTCAACTTAGACACAATTATGCTCAACTATATTATTGTTATATTGTAGACTAATACCCTTAACGGCAAAGATTAACAAACCAATCTTATTCACTTAAAGATAGTGTCGTAACAATCATGCCTTGGCTATATGGATTATATAGAAGGTGATCAATCACAGTGACTTTGACAACTCTCAATGTTGTCATCAAGTTGTAGAAAATGTGTTCAATGGTATTAACTTTATTATTATCTTGGCACAAGATGTCTGATTTAAATCAGAATTATAAACTTAAAAATGCTACCTATTGATATTTATGGATGATGAAAAACGACAAGTATAAATATATAAAGTAGAAAGTATAAATACATGAATAAACAAAACAATATATAAATCAACATGCTTAAATAAATGTGCAGGAGAAAAAATACATTTATATATTAATAAATGCTTAAACAAAAGACAATTTTTTTTTTGCACATTTAAAATGTTAAGATATCATCTTCCTCTTATCTTAATTCTATGTCAGAATGTCAGAATGTCAAACTATGTGGGCGGTACTACATCCAGTCTAAGCATGGATTGGTCACTGGAGGCAGCTGGCAGAAATAATCAAGCTTACACAAGGTTTAATTCAGTACATCAGCAATGTTTCCGCAGTAGACTACACACACAGTTCCCTGGCAATCATAATTAGAAGAGGAAAATAGAAATAAATATGTAGAGATGTGTTCACATGCAGAACTATTACACTTAATTATTTTTGTTATTTGTTGACATATTTATTTAGATATGTATTATTTGTTCATTCCTTTATTACAAATATATTTTATTAAATTAATTTATTTAATTACACCTGTGTAATTTTTGGCATTAAACAAATCCTAATTTTAAAAGAGTTGAGGTATGAGAAATTGCAAATAAAACTACCCTAACAAGATTCCTCAACAAAGCTCCCTCCAGAGCTATGCAATTTACAGTTGTTTCAGGCACAAACAGTTTTATGCATCACAGATTTTTGAATTGATGTCAGCATCTTTTCCCATTATTCCATTACCGATGGTTGTAAAGTACTCGATTCCCAAAACTGTAAATAAGTGGACATCGCGCACTTTTCTAAGTGCTGCTGGGCTCCCCGGGCTTGATTTTGATGCATGGCGAGGACCTTGCATGGAACAGGTTTAATCTGTTGCTCTGAAATGACTGACAATGGTTTTTGAAAGTGTTCCAGAGCCCACATGGAAATAACCTTTTAGATCAGATTGATGTTTGGTGCTGTCAGAAGGATTGAAGGTCGTAATGATCCAGTGTGAGTTTATAGTCTCGTCGTGTACATGGTTTCCCCATATCACCTGTGGACACTATTATGGTAATCCTTTCCAAACAAACTCGGGACATTACAAAGATGCTCCCATCACGTTTTTTATGCTTTTTTGGTGCAGAACTATACTGATGTATTTTGCTCAGTGGTTTGCACTGGCTTGCATTGATAATTCCTTATTGAGTACTTTATGTGAGCAGCTTTGTAATGTCAGATGGTCCGGATCCCTTTGAGAGCTTAGGCTTTCGACACACAGGGACGTAGATCTATCTGACCAACAGACATGAATATCGTATTTATAAAACAAAATAAATTTAAATTATAGAGCCCCTTTTACTGCAGCCTCACTACAGCCCAAAGTGCTTTCCAAAGCATGCTAAAGCAACATTTTGAAAATGTAAATATCCGTCTGTAGTGAACCAGTTTATTTCACAACAACATTGAGTCTAATAAAAGCTGTTTTTTTTTCAGGGAAGTTTTAGTTTGTTCGTTTTTTAGTTCATGGCCCTGGAAGAAACAGTCAAGTTTTCTAAACAGCCCATGTAACATACTAAACTGAATCTGGGTCAGCATGCATTTGCAATTCAATGCAATTTTTATTTTTCAATTTCCTTTCAATCAGAGTTTGAAAGATGAATTTAATAATAAAATTTCCGGTTTAAGGGCCATTGGTATGATCCATGCATATCCACAAAATAAAGATTTATCTGAGGCTGTGATTTAACCGTTTATTCTTAGTAGACTCATTTTCCAAACATTTGGTTTCAAAATAAGCACATCTGAACCATCATAGCAGTCTCATACTTTAGCATCCTGGCACAGATGAGCTGCTGTAAATGGTAAATTTTTAGCATTGATCAATAGTGTCTAGCTAGCTTCAAGGATGAGTGATGTTAACAATAATCATGGATGAGCATCCTTTAATAATCAAATGAATGTCATAATCATTGTAACAATTATTTTTTCTCTAACTGTTCCTCTGTAAAATCATGTGCATAAAGAGCGTTACAATTCCTGTCAGATGAAACCTTTTTTATTATTTTGAGTTTAAGGTGTGGATAAAATGTTATTGTTTTTTTCCAATGTGGAAAAACCAGTGCAGGGAGACATCTTGTGGTTATCTGGCGTAGCAGATATAAAGTGCACTAATCCCATCTTGGTAATGGTGGAAGTTGGCTTTGTATGCTCCCCTAGTGGCCAGTATTCATGATTTCATTGGTCAGCAGAACGTAAATTAGCTATTTTCAGAGTAATAGCTTGAAATGAAACCACTTTAACATGGATGTGTACACAGCATTAGTGCCACAATTATGTCCTAACACCTATCAAAAGTTGTTTTTCAATAACAGATGTCCTTTAATATTGCTGGACCTACATTTTTTGGGCTGTTTTGCAAAAGTTCTTACTAAATTATTATTCAAAGAATTCCAGTTGACGAAACAACATAAACATACTATTACAGGGATATATTGAGGCAGATGACGACCTGCAGTACTAGATCTTAAGATCACAGAATTTAGAAAGACAATACATAAAAAAAATGAAAAGGTAGCAGAGGCTCATTGTGGACATAACAAACCTTTCAAAATATTTCACAAGGAGGCAATTATTGAATACTCAATCTTCATGACTTCTTTAGACACCGTATTTCATGGTGAAAGTGTCAAAAATGAACAGAACAAACATGTCTGTAAAAGAAAGATGCTTAGTGTTCTAGTCCATGAAATCAAACCCGCTTAAGGATGTAATGCTTGTGGAGTGGTGTCACTGCATCTGAACACATTGTCCTGCTGTGGGGCACACTGACCTTCCTGACAACACTCTTCTACATCACACGTCTCTCTAATGCCCTGGAGCATCAAATTTACTGGGCACAGCACTCTGACTTCATGTCATGACTGACTTTGTCTTATGGGGTTCAAAAGTTAGAAGTTCATGGTTGATCCTATAAAGTACAAAAATGTAGACAATACTGGGAGAAAATCACAGCAACTTTTTACATGTTTCTCTGTTCTGAAAAAAACATTTTTCCATTTAAAAACATTTATTACTTCAACATATATTTCTGTATTGTAAAAACTTTGTTTATGTTGCGGTTTTACTATATTAAAAATATTTTTGCCTTAAATTAGAAATTGCTGTTTGTAGAGAGAGGAACAATCATCCACCTGCTTCAGCTTTGAAATCTATAAAAAAAGGGTACCTGTACTACGAAGGCTTGTTTACTGCTCGCTGCCACAAATCATAAGCCAATAATATCTTGCTTATTCAAAACATGAACTTGTCAGACTTGTTAAGAGCAAGTTTACTAATGCAACTCAGACCTGATTTAGAAAAATGCATGTTATTGAACCATTTATATTAATTAATAAGTGCAAGCGTTATTGATAAGTGGAACTGAAAAAAGATAACAACAGCTGGCAAGTGTACATTTTATCCCTAACACCTGTCATTATCTTCTTTTTTAGTTAATCAACAGAGAATACAAAGCTTGTATTCATGTAGCCGTCTATCCCAGAAAGAAATACACGATTCAAAATATGGATAAAACTAGGCAATTCCGTAAAATGAATTCACAATTTGTCCGCTATTACTATGGAACTCATTATTCTATCCCAACACATTTATTTTCTTTAAGGAAAGATTTAGTGGCTGCTTTAAAGGAGTCTTGAAGTGTTTGGACAGTGTTTGGTGATCCCTGGTGAAAAGGAATATGCTTGTGCATAAAGTAGATCCAAACCGATTACTATTTGAAATTTTTTTTTTTTTTTTACTATTTATAGGTTTTTCATATTGCATGAATGGACCAGTAGCACCTCAACCAGTGCCGTAAGGAGGGTGGGGTCAGAAGTGAGCAGCCACTCATTCACTACCATTTTAAAACTGCCTAACTTTGGAGCTGAAATCATTTTTTTTACACCCCTGGTGCTGCAATTCAGATAATTAATTTTGACCTTTATGAACACTCTGAGAGGAGTGAATTATTTTTGTTGGTTTATTATATATTAAGATTTAAACAAATCGCACATCTGTGCTATCCCTCTCTAAGGCATGTTACTCCTATTCTGAACCTCTTTTTTTATATGAAACGTCATGCAGTGTACGTCCATGTTATATACAGTCAATGAAAATGACCTTCATGACAACTTTGAGGGGGTGAATGTTTTTTTGTTAATCATTTATTAAAGTTACATTTATCTGCTTTGCAGAATTAAGGATGGGCTATTTAGTCGTCTTGATACACCAACTCCGAGTCACTTTTGCTTTCTGATAAAATCTATGTACACTAGGCCCATGTTATATATCACTACCGGGAGATGACAAAGAGATACACCTATGTCACGATTTTCAATTAATTTAATAAAAGCTGCTTAAAAGAAACTTTTGAGGTCTGTAAAAGTCAGTTTTTTTACATTTTCCATCAGCTCTTATATACCAAAAGGTGAGGTACTGTTTGGTTTATTAGTGCATTACCCCTTTAATACATAGGCCAAACATGAACTAATTTAATCTCTCTAACATTACAGGAGTACTATAGAGTAAATGTTGTGATATTACACAGTAGAAACATCTACTAACTCCAGCAGCCTTTAAAAGTGAAATTCATGGGCATTTTTTGACTATTAAATGTATTCAATCTTATAATTTCGAACGCAAACTACCCTCAAGCCTTCGTTGGAGGAGAGAGGGAGGAGCACATGTCACTGTCTCTTAATGAAGCACGCCCGCGGGGACGCAAGTGTTTCACCCAGTGAAGATAAAGATGAACAGCTTATCCACACGAGCACACATCTCTGGGTCACCAACGAGCCATGACTTCCTAAACAAGTGAACACCTTAGGGAAATAGGTTGTTTGAGAACATATGGAGAAACTTTATATCTAATATCTAATAATCTATAATCTATATCTAATTAGTGACTCAATACCAGTCTGAAACTCCTCTGATGGATTTAGCTAAAGCACAAAACTGGCCCGGAAGCATCAATTTAACTCAACCCGTTGAAGATTTTTTTCGCCATTCCACCTGTGTGTCTGAACCCGCCAACGCGAGCTCCACAGATTTCCCTCATCCTCTTCATCTCCCGCGCTTCAGCACAGCTGCTCAGGTGCGAGTGACGTTGACTCTCGTGATTTTCGCGGTCTCCGCATGCTGTAACCTCGCCGTGCTGTACTCGGCCAGCCGCAATCAAGGGAAACGTTCCCACGTGCGGCTGCTGGTCATCCACCTGGCCGCGGCGGACCTGCTGATGACTTTTATCGTGATGCCCATGGACGCGGCATGGAACGCCACGCTGCAGTGGCTCGCAGGGGACCTCGCGTGCAGGGTGTTGATGTTCCTCAAACTCGAGGCCATGTACGCTGGCGCTTTTGTGACCGTAGTGATAAGTTTGGACCGACAGGCTGCCATCCTCAACCCTCTGTCCATCAACGAAGCCATGAGGAGGAATAAAGTGCTGCTGGCTGTCGCGTGGACCATGAGTGTGGCGCTGTCCTTTCCACAGGTGAGTGCGCGCGAACGTTACCTAAAATAAATTCCTTCTCCACTGGTGTGACAACCGTTACTTTGTGAAACATGTTTTTTTTTCTTACTTATATGCAGTCCTTGTTTTATAGGGAAAACACACGCACACACACACACACGCGCACGCACACACACACACACACATACATATATATATGCAAGCAAGCTGTGTTTCCATGATCTAATCCTTAAGCTATGATTAGTTTATAGACATGATTTTGTCTATGATGACATGATGACATGATGAAGTTATACACATGAAAGACTGACGTAGGCACCCAATAACCAATATATATATATATATATATATATATATATATATATATATATAGATATATATATAGATATATATATATATATATATATATATATATATATATATATATATTCAACACTGTATTTGTATTGTGACCCAATTAAAATGTAAACTGGGCTTTTGAGCTTTTTTTTGAGAATTTATATAAATCTAGCATGGGTCGACTTTTATGTTTAGATTTAATAAGGCAAATGAATGATGGGCAAGTTCTGTTCTTTTGTGCAAATATATTGGCTATTTAGGTATCAATTACACTTTGATATATGTGGAAACGTGTCCAAAATCTAAAACTTTAGTCTTTTAATAATATATTTGTATTTTATTTAGCAAAACTGTTTAATCATGTTTGTTGCAAAACTCAAATGCAACATACATGATTTGTGCTCGTTCAAATTCTAACTACACTTGTTACAATTGTTACAAGGAGTATTTAATTTTTAAGAATATTTATATAAAAAAAATCCCAGAATAGAAATCGATTGTCAGTACTCATCCCTGCTGTGCATGTGAGCTATTACTAATGCAATTTATGGTTTCTTTTTTACTTTGTCATAAATGAAAACAAACAAAAAATATTCTGTATTAATAAAATTGCTTATAGTAAATTTTTATGATTTTCAGTATATACACTAGGAGATATACACTTGATATATTTGGAAATCAATACTCATCTCAAAAGGCAGAAGTGAGCAACCCCTGAGGGCTAGATACACTGTCAAAATTCCATTCACTTTTATTTAAAGCCTGTGCAATCTGCTGTAGAATGAAATTCGAACAGAAAGTTGAACTGGTTTGAAATGTGAAGTGTAAAAAGTACTCAACTGCAACTAACTCGTTTGTTTCGTAAAAAGGCATATTGAAAAATCTTCAAGAAGCTAACTTAAAACATTAGGACTTTAGTGTTACTTTAAAGTACAATATTTTTTAAAACACACTACCTGTCTACCTCATGGACTGGATCATCATCAGGAGTCAAATTGCACTTTTCCATCATGCTGTTTTATTTTCTTGCCCGTTATTTGAGACAATGTTGCAAGTGATATCTGCAGGGCAGTTGACTTTACTGTTCTCTGACCTATATATATAAAGCATTCACTGTCTTCCTGTTTAATGTTTTGTTTTTGGTCCAGGTATTAGTTTTCCATGTTGTGGTGATCGATGCCCCTGAGCGGTTTGTGCAGTGCACGACCTACGGCAGCTTTAGCTCACGCTGGCAGGAGACACTGTACAACATGTTTACTTTCTCCTTCCTCTTTCTCTTACCACTCTTCATCATGATCTCCTGCTACACCAGGATACTGTTTGAGATATCCAAAAAGATGGGAGAAGACAAATGTAAGTTACTGATCGTTAAAAAAGTACCTACTGTAGTAGTCTGATTATCGATGTTATAAATCCAGTTTGCACATAATCTTAAAGGAACTCTGAGATCGCCATATACCCACGCGAGCGTAAATTCAGCCCCGGCTTCTAGACTCAAGAACTCTAGACACTTCGACACCAACATGATAAGATTTTTACTATCCATTCACTTCCATAAACTTCTTCTGCTCTATTTGCTGTTGTGAGTGTATATTGAGTTCCGCCCAGTGGTTCTTTCATTTACATTTAAATTTACATTTATGCATTTGGCAGACGCTTTTGTCCAAAGCGACTTACATTAGGGGAGAGACCATATGCAATCTGTTACAAAGTCTATCTCAGCTTCTCATAATAGAAATTGTATCAACTGATCAATAAACCAAAGCAGTGAGGGAGTAGAGGAAGAAGATGAAGACAGAGGAGGAAAAAAGAAAGTTTTTTTTAATAGTAGCAGTTCCCTGAAGAGAAGAGTTTTCAGTTGCTTATTGAAAGCTGTTTCGGTTCCTTGAAGATAAGACGAGCTGCGGAATTCTGCAGAGGTTTGAGCGCGTTTGCTGGAAGTCCTGCTAGGAGAACGTTGCAGTAGTCCAGATGTGAGAGGACCAGAGCCTGAACCAGGAGTTGAGTTGCATGCTCAGTTACGAAGAGCCTGATTTTTCTACTGTTGTGCAGTGCAAATCTACATGCTTGAGTTGTCTTTGTGATGTGGTCTTTGAAGGACAGCTGTTCATCCAAAATCACTCCAAGACTCCTGACTGAAGGAATTTCTTTCATTCTTTCAAAGTACTCTAAACACACGATCAATAGAGCCAGCTTTCATTGGTTGACCGTGAAATGACATACTGCGACAAACCAAGACGACATGGCAGAGCGGAACTTTTTTCATTCGCACTGATCCGACAGTCAAGTGTGTCTGCTCCCATTTGTGCCCTTTATTTTGGCGCTCAAGGCGTGAACATATGCGTTATTTTGCACTGATTAAATGCATAGGTGTGTGGGGACCTTTAGGTTCATTTTCCAAATTCTTTAGGGATAATTAGTAGTGTTTTTCTGTTTTCTACTAAAACTAAAACTTGTTTGATAGTTATACAAAAATGGTACTGGTCAAATCTGATTCAATGATTTATGTCAAGCTATGCAAAAAGTTTTACTACCATTTCAGAAAATGATCAGATTGAACAGATTGTAAAACATTACTAAATAAAGAGAGTCTAAGAAAAAACCTATGTCCCAAATATTGAGATATCATGCCATGAGCCAATCATTGCTAAATAAAATCTGACTTCACCTTTTCTTGGAACTGTTTCTGATTAATTTATGACAAGTAGATATGAAAGTATGTCCCTTCAGACAAAATGTAGTCTTTTCCTTAACACCCTTCAAAAACGTGGCTACATGGGATGTGTGAAAGCTCTAATTAAACACCTTCTAAAAATTTTGCAGCAGCAACAACACATTTATAGTGGAAAAGAACAAAATAACTAAACCTTAATTTAACTTAACAAAAAAATGATAATTCTTTTCAATGCCAAACATTTAAAAATGAATAATCTACAAATGAACAGTCTAGCAACAGTTTATCTATTTTACTTTGTGTTAAATTTGAATTGTGTGCACTGTTACAGTGTGCTTTAGAAATAAGTAAATCGACTTGATAAAGATGGGCTGTATATAAGGGTGTCTGCTCCATTTTTTTGAAAGTACAGCCTGAATTTTTTTTTAAACTCTAGAAACAGATTTTGTATGTTGCACACAAACACCCAGTTTGTATAGTAATAAACAGTTTTCACTTGAGGTCTAATTGTGAGTTCCCTTTTAAAATGATGAATCTGAAATGAATGGCAACTGTTAAAGTGTTTTTAAAGCGGACAACACATTTTTATAAAGCGAAGCATTAATTGAGTTTTCATGCAAGACTGTTTCAACCATTACTGTTCTATTCTCACCAGTCAATCTAATGTCTTGTGTTTGTTCTGTCACATTCAGTGCTGTCCAACAAAGTGCAGCTGCGCAGGTCGAAAAACAACATCCCGAAGGCCCGCATGCGCACGCTGAAAATGACAGTGGTCATTGTGCTTTCATTCATGGTGTGCTGGACACCCTACTACATGCTTGGCTTGTGGGACTGGTTCTGTCCAACTGGTTTGGAGGAAACCGTGTCCCAGTCACTTTCACATATCCTTTTTATCTTCGGCCTATTGAACGCTTGTTTGGACCCCATCATCTACGGCCTATTCACTCTGCCACTCTGCAGGAGTGTGAAGCACCAACAAAGTCAACGTAACACTGTAACCTTTGAGTTGGAGAACACCAATAACTCTGTCATTACTGTACGTCCATAAGAACGTCTAGTCATCAGTGACTCTGAAGGCGATGACTGTTCAGCAGACATCAAGAGAAATTGAGTGCGACAGCGAATGTCTGCACATGACTGGAGATGATAGGACAAGGATGGAGGTGACTTTTGTAAGCCCTTGCATCTGACTGTACTCAAACAAGGATAAAGATTGTTTAATTGTAAGATTGGATTACATTTAAAGAGAAAATGACCTTTTATGTCATGTGGAATATAGCTTTAAGTTTGAGGAACACCCAGGTAAAGATTTGAATCTTAAAGTGAATCTGAATATCAGGTTATTGTATTAATAAAATAGTAAATTTGGAGTCGATCAAACAAGTCGTTTTTGAAAGCCAATCTTTTAGCTGGTACACTCTTACGTATGTTTGTACTACGCTCGTTCCACCTTACTAACTTCTAGCAGTCCCAGGCAACAAAATTCTATGGAGCAATTGTGTTTTACAAAGGCACTTGCATTTAAAGTGGTGTAAAACACTATGGCACTTAACTTATGATACTGGGGGTTGATTCCAACTACAGTCTTGTCCTTTTTCTCACTATTTCTTGCTATTATTTTCTGTCTAATTTAAAAAACCCTGAACTCTTAGAAGTTCTCCAACCTCAAATAATTTGTATATGCATATGTGTGAAATCCTGTAAATATTTTAAAGGGGTTTTAAATCAAGAATGTGTTTTAATATTAGCAATTTTTCAGCTGATTGAAAGAAAGTGTACTTCTTTGCAAACCATCAACTGACAAGTTTTACAACTTTTTAAATCTTACAACTTTCTCAATGCCAGTGGATACATTTTTGTTTAGGTCTTAATATATGTAACTAACATATAAAAAACTAGTTAGAGTGAATTAAACATACTGGTCAGATTTTTAAATAATAAATGGAAGAGTTTTGAAGCATTTTCTCATTTTCTGAGCACAGTAAATGCTGCTAAATGTTATGTCATTTTAGATATTACTCTAGTACTAAAAAACAAATGGTATAATTGGTTATTTTGTTTACATGCATGATCATAATGACTAGCTCTGAGGCATTTACAGTATATTTGATGTTAATGTACAGTAAACATATAACACAAACTGGAAATCAAAGGCTTAAGGGTGTTTGTACAGATCATTAAATTCATATGAGTAAATTTATGTAAATACAGGCCATGACTAAATCATCTTCTAGCCATGGGCCGAACCCTAAACCAAAGCTATGTGAGCAGACTCCTGAATTAACATCCTGACATAAATATTCTGGAATGTTAGACGTCTCCTAAAAAAGAACTGCGTTCATTACTGTATGCTCTCTACTCCAGTTAAAGGAAATGGTTGTTAAGTACAAACTGCACCAATCATGAATCGGTCTGCTTGCTGGAAAAGACTTAAGTGGAACAAAGCTGATGATTAGTGCCTATGGTCTGTCAAATTAAATAAAGAAAAAGATCTAACCAGGACAGTGGTCTTGACATTAAGTGTATTAATGTGTGAGTTACAGCATTAGCTGTAGAACAATTGCAGATCATGGAACAAGCCATGTGATGGTGCAGAACAGTTTAATTAGCAATGTTATGATCATTCTGTCTGAACAAAGAATTCTATGGTTTCCTCATTGCATAGACACTACTACCAAAAGACGAAAAACAACTGGAATCAAGACACAATTTAATGCAGATGCACTGGATTGTGAATGCTTTATTAAACAAATGTTTGCATATTAAAACCAACTTGCGCTGCTCTGGTTAAATGTAGCAGAGAAGTCATGTATAATGTGCATTACCCTTGACAAGAAATGCAAGCCATAAATGAGTCCTTTAAAATGCTCTCTCACAAATGACTGAAAATTCATTCATTTAATAAATCCGCCAACTAAATAAATATATATTATATTCGTATCATTACGCTTATGGTTCTAGTTGTAGAGGAGCTTTATTTAAGGTCATACTTTGAAAGCTGGTCCCACTTGTGAGCCAATCTTCTGTTCCTTTCTGTCTGGGTTTTAGCTCTACAAAAATAAAGACAAAACAGAAGTTAACTGCACTCAATATTTGATATTACAGGCCTTTATTGAGATTACAAGGAATGTCACGTCAACTGTAGGGATGGATACATACATTGAGATTTTTTTTAAATATAAATAATAATTTTATAATTTTGTTAAAAGTTAGAAAAAGGATGACAAAACTGAAAAATGCTTGTGGGATTGAACACTAAAATAGAACTACTTGGACATGAGACTACTTGGACATGTCACTATTCTTATTCACAATGGGACAGAATGTGGAATATAATGGTAGGAAATCAGTGCAACGGAGGGGAAAGATGGAAACTAAAAAGATAATGGGAAAGTAGACACACATTAGACATGTGGTTCTAGCCACACTAACAATGACGTGTAACATGGACAATTGCCATTCAAGTATGTAAAAAGGGCAGACAGGCAGAAAATGACATGAGCAAACTAACCGACTGCAATGACATCATAGCAGTACTGTCAGGGAAGATGAAAACACAATTGCTTGTTTATGCCACATAATTTAGACCGCAGACAAGTGACAGAACCGTGGATATTAGACTAAAGGATAACACTGAGAGGAATATAACTTATTTAATCTTTGGGCAGCCAACTCATTCAAGCTGTATCTGAGATGATTCTTCACCATACTCACTTCCTCTCTGTCAGTGGATAAAAATGTTTTTTCTTTGTGCATCTTCTCCCCAATTGTCTAAATTTGCTCAGTTCCCTGAATGACTCCATTTGGTTCACATTTTAAATGTCTACACATTTTATATTATATTAATATAAGAACACACACACAATTGTGCACTTTTTCCAATCATCACACATCCCTTTTATAGTAATCCAATAATCACTGATGCTGTCCCACAACTTTCCTTAAAATGTAACATTTCACTCTGGGTTTTTGTCTCATTAACTGACTTGAAAACTTCCATCCTTCCACCTTCTTGTCAGCGTAGTCCTTTTAATTTTTCAGGGGTCGCCACAGGGAAATGAACCACCAACGAATCTATTATATGTTTTATGCAGCAGATGCCCTCCAGCCACAACCCACCACAGGGAAACATCCACACACACTCATTCACATTCATACACTTTGTACAATTTAGCTTACCCATTTCACATGTACCACATGTCTTTGGGCTTGTGGGGGAAACGAGCACCCACTCAATCACAGGGGGAACATGCAAACTCCATAAAGAAATGCCAACTGACCCAACCAAGGCTCGAACCAGCAACCTTCAGAGATGACTGTGCTACCCACTGTGCCACTGTGATGCCCACTTGAAAACTGAATTTTATGAATTAAAATGTTTATATAACACAAATCAAGGGTTATGCCACCAAGTGACAGGGTTGCTACGGGTGCTTGAGTTCTTGAAAATGTTTGATCTCTTTTAATTTTGGGCTTTTCAAGGTTTTAAAAAAGTTTTCAGGTAAAGTGTTTCATATGTTTTGTATTTTATCTGTTTGATAAAATATTTGTTGAAAGACAATTTTATTAAAGGAAGTGAACAGAAAAACTTAACTTAGGAACTTTCCTTTATGAGGAAATCTCTTTCCACTATTTAATAAACACTGGTTTGCATGCTATATTAGGAGTGTATTTTGAGAAAGGTTAATGTTGAGTAACTGCATTAAAATTGAACCTTGCAAAAATAGAAATGTAAGTTTTGGTTTGATGTAAATCCTGAAAATAAAGATACTTAATTATAGACAAGAAGCCTGTCTATATTTCACAGTCATCTCTGATTGAATATTATTCCCAATTTACTCTTTTATATTTGAACTAAACATTATTTCCAGTTTACTATAGAGTTCACGAACCTTTCCTGAAAGTAACGGTTGCAGGTCTCCTCCAGACTCGAGTGTGTGGCTTTGCTCTCTTTCCCCGTCACAGCTGGCCTTGTGACGCAGTACCCATCCATCAAAGAACATTCAGAAAAGCTAAAGACGAAGAGACAGCTTTCATCTTCTTCCCCATTGATCATGCTTGCCAAAGGTGCTTTTCTCTCACCTCAAACAAACACAAATCAAGGGTTATTTTAACACAACAAAACACATGCTTGAGTCGGGGTAAAATGGCAGATTAGAGATATCGAAATCAAAATGTCTTCATCTTAGGGTTTACCTATGAGATACAGTTTCTGCTGGATGGGTTCTAGCACACAGATAGGTTCCCTGAATGAGCCCAACACATGAGAGTGAGGCAGGTTCAAGATGAATGCTGGCTCTCCTTCCTCCATTTCCCATAGTGATACTTGTCCTTTTCTTTGCACCAACAAAACCTGTCCATAGCTTTAGAGATGAGTACAGCTTCATACAAGTATTAAGACAGACCTTAGAACAAGACTAACTATAGACTAATATATATATAGACTAATCTATATTTAAAGCCTGAGCAAATATATCCAAAAGAGAGAAGGATCTTTAGTGACTTCTTTACCAGAGATTTTAGAAAGGGCACAGGCTCAGCAAAAGTGACACAAGTTCCCGGGTCATCAGGCCTGAGGGATAACAGGAACGTTTTACATTGAATATCAACATTTCCTCAGGTAGCATTAATATGTTAAACCAATATCAGTAGCATGTGTGATTTCAGGATACTATATTTATGCTTCTCCAGAGTAAAGAGCATGCACACTGAAGTCAAATTCTTTCGTTGCATTTTTGTAGAAATATTTGGAAAGCTTTACATTGGAGAGCTTCGCACAACCGAAAATAGAACACTTTTTTTTTGCTGTGTTTATAAAATAAACATGCCACTTCCAGATTATTCGTCTTATAGATACATTTGAACAGGTGAATTTTTTTGCCTTTCTCAAAAATGTTTTCAAACTCATTTGGTGCGCAGGCAATAACCGATGTAATAATTACAAAATAATCTTTAAATTCACATAATTTAGATGTTCATTAAATGTTATATTATGCTGCAATATACATTGCATAGCATTAAAAAACATTGGTTTATATTGTGTTGCGGCTTGTTTTTTTTTTGTTTTTTTGTGCCAGTGTATTTTTTTAATAATCCTGTGGTTGCATCTATGCGTTTCAAAAACAAACAGTATTTTTGTGTATTTTACATTACACATTCAAACGTATTCTTTGTGGAATGTTTGAGTTGAGTTTGTTGGACCTTTTTCAGAAATATTTCTGCCTAAAAATGTCACAAAAGAAAAAAGATTGAGAAAAGATGTGTTCTACTATTATTCAAACATGCTTTAGTAAAGCTTTGTCAGAGCACTATTAAAATATCTGTAAGGTGTCATTGGTTTAAAAGCATGTTTGTTTTTGGCATTTAATTCGTCAGCATCAAATCCCAGAGAGTGTGTACTGATCTTTTACTTGAAATAAAAAGAGTTTATATCTAAATAAAATGAAGCAAAACCAATTAAACATATTATTTTACGTTTATAATTACATAAATACATAAAAATATAATGAAATGCAGGTAAATATTATTACTTACAAATTCATTGTATTACTTACAATGGATAAAAACAAATGATGAATATGCAATAATAATAATAAAGCAAAACAAAATAAAACAAATATGAACAAAAGAAAAAAATAACTTATTGTAAATAAAAATGTGTTTTACCTTTACTACAATATTACATTAGTATAATAAACTCATTATTAATTTTTTTTATAACTACACTTATTCAAAATACATTTTATAAAAAAATAAACACAATAACATTATGTTAAAATAACACCTCTAACACAAATGTATATATTAAGACACAAATAATTTGAAACATGATTAAATGAATTTATAAAAAAGATGTAGACATTTAATTCAAACATTAATCAAATATTTATTTGTGAGCAAGTTAAGTGACTATAATGAAGTTTATTCATGAAGAATAACATTGACAATTTAGAGCTTTAAAATTTCCTTTTAAAAACTTGACCCCAAACATAAGCGAAACCTTGAAAAAAAGCACTCAAATTCAAGTATTCCCATAAACTTTAAGCAGGAACCCTAAATATTAGATTACATTAGACAAGTTTTTTTTCCTTTTCATTTCAGTTTATTACCTTTCGGTTAGCACAAGAGTGCTTGTGTCTCCTGAAGTTCTGGCCCTTACACTGTAGCATGCTCCACTTTTACAGCTGACCACCAACTGTAGAGTGGGTTCGAAGGGACCCTCTATAAGAGCAGACACCGTTTTTTGATTTTGCACGTGGAGCTTCATCCTGCATATGGCACTGTCTCCTGGGATCACAACGTTAGAGTATGGAACACCTGCAGCAATAAAAAGTGAAACCCAAGGGATCTCAATATTTAGCTTTCACATCCAATCACTTCACCCATCAGAAGCAAATGTTGGAACGATCAAACCCTAGGTAATTTACCAAAGCGCCTGTCCCAAATAGTCACAAGCTGATCTTCAAGTCCTAGAACAATGAATCGTGTACAGGAACTGACCAAAGACGAGAGGATTTCCTGAGCATTGGGCCACAGAGCATCTGCTTTTGCTTCACTGTCTAATTAAGGAACAGATTTAAATTTATAGAAAATATACAATTGATTCATTGTTATTAAAGGTATCAAATGAAGGCACCTTTCTCTTTAGGAGTCTTTAACAGAGGATACTGTAGAAGATTACGACTGCCCTTCCACCACAAGCACACAGCAACAGGAACATCTTAAGACAATATGAAACAGAAGAAAGGCTTTTGAAGAAAGAAAACGCTTTCTTGAGAGCTTATTGTACTGTTAAGTATGCTCCATCTTTGAACAGTAGACATGAAATAATCTCTTAGCTTTATGACTCACCTCCGGCTGCCAGCACTTCTCCAGGAACTGAATCAAACCCCTCTTTAAATAAGAAGTGAAAAGTGCAGCTGCTGGAATAAAAACAGATGCTATTCTTACAAGACATGTTGCTATGTGAAGACTACTTCAGACAGAAAAGCCTCTAATCATTTCATTGTATCTCAGTTAGTTAAGATGTTTGGAAGTTTGATGCAATCATGTGGCCACACCAGAAACAAGGAAACCATCGCTTTCAGAGGCTGCTGGTGCTATATTTTGTCTTTTAGTGTTAAATTCACACCTGTGTTCCAAAAAGACTTCTATGAAAGTAACAAATTCATGTTCATGTTATTAGTTTTTTATCACACTGAACCAAAATCTTTTAAATCAGTTTAAATCATAGGATTAAGATTATGCTTATTTTTGCCTAAAAAAAGTAAATTAACCCAATAAATTGGAAAAATATTATTTCAGATTACTCACATTGTTTCACATTACATAAATGGTGGATGTAGCTGTGAAATCCTCTTTAAAGTGTTTCATGAGGATATTCACAGACTTGGATGTGTATTGAAGCTTATGTTATTACAACAATGAAATAATTCAAAGATCTACATAAGATTTTGTCTGTGTTTGTTTACATAATAATGATGACATAAAAAGTATTAACATGCACTTTTATTATGTGTAGTTTCAATATACAGAAACTCAGATTAATTTGTGACATTTATAGTATAATACAAATATATGGGGGTCGGGTTTCCTAACTCTAAACACACATCAAAGTAGCAAATAAATATTTCTTAATTATACTCATTACACTGTTAATGGCAAGAAATGTATTGTGTTAATAATTGTATTTCATTTAAGTGTTAAATGTTTGAAAAAGTTTAGATGTTGCCTACAGAAGTTAAGTTTTGGTATGGTTTTGATAGTGGGGGGAGGGGGGAAGTTAAGTTGACAGTTATATATATTTAGTTGTAGAAGAATAGAAAGCATCAAAAAGTCAATAGCTAAAAGTTTAAGTGAGTTTGTGTAAAAGCTGCTCATTTTGTCTTTTCTCCATTTCTGAAAAAGGAGACCCTACCTGGGACTGTCTGCTCTCAGCTGAGCAGATCTCACTGAGCTAGACCTGACATCGTTTGCAAGCATTTTTCGAAACTCCATGTCCTGGTTCATCCACTGCTGGCTACTGATGAAGTGATTTTGACCGGAGCCTATAATGGTGCCTCCATCTGTCTTCTGCAAGACCTCAAAAGGGCTTTTAAGAGTGGTTCCTAAAAACATAAGAAGCTTGGGATTAAAACACTACATAAACATGCTTGCAGCAATGTGTTGGATACCTGTAGGGATTTCTGAAGGTTTGATCTTCATGAGCAGAACTACTGGAGATAATTTGGCATCTGTGGCCTGAGGGGATAGCCTGCCCTAGATATGAGACAGGACAGAACATGATCATTTCACAGGAATACAAACATGTGCCCTGAAGGAATAGGACTGAATTAATTCAACCTAATTGCTATCTTTAGTAAATATATCTAGACTATACCTGTAAAATTATTAAATTAATGCATTGCTAAACTAGAATATATTGTATAAATTACTTGTTTGTTTTCCAGCTCTTTGCGCCACATATCAAGTGGAAAGTGGTAGACATCCAGCCAAAAAAGACCACCGGCTACAGAAAAATTAAAACATATAAAAGCTTTTTCTTTAATATGTTGTTTGCAAACTTTATATAGAAAGTTACCCCTCATAACTGCAGCTCCAAAAGTTCCACCTCTAGCAATGTCAAATTTTGCACAGATGTTTCTTTGGTTGATATCATCCTTAGAAAAAGAGAACATTCGTTATAGAAATTAAATGCATTTAATGTTCTGGTAACACTTTAGTTTACAGCCCGCTAATTACTGTGTATTAACAGGGTAGTTACTGTGTACTTATGGAGCCATTACAGTGTATTTACTGATGGAAATACTTATTGAAATACTGTGTATTTACAAAGTACTAAAGGGTAATTACTCTGTAATCGCAGTGTACCTCTAGATAATTATTGGTAATAGCTGTGTACTTGCCCTTGTTTGTAATTGTATGGTAACAACTTGCACATATTGTGTAGTCATTTCTTTTTTTTCTGGTTTATTAATTGTTACACCAAAATTACCCTGTAACTACTCTGGATTAGGGCTGTAATCTAAAGTAGAGTTTTTCCCTATAGTTACAATATAATTACTCTGTAACTACTCTGGATTAGGGCTGTAATCTAAAGTGAAATATATTATCTGTAATTAAACCATAATTACTCTGTAACTACACTGGATTGGGGTGGTAATCTAAAGTAGAGTGTTTTCCCTTTAGTTACAATATAATTAATCTGTAAACTAATCTGAATGAGGGCTGTAAACTAAAGAGGAGTTTTCTCCTGTAGTTACAACATAATTACTCTGTAACTACTCTGGATTGGGGTGGTAATCTAAAGTAGAGTTTTTTCCCCTTTAGTTACAATATAATTACTCTGTAACTACTCTCGATGAGGGCTGTAAACTAAAATGGAGTTTTCACCAGTAGTTACAACATAATTACTCTGTAATAACACTGGATGAGGCTTGTAATCTAAAGTGGAACCTGTTCTCTGTAATTACTCCATAATTACCCAGTAACTACACTGCTAGGGGCTGTAATCAAAAGTGGAGTTTATTTTTCTGTAGCTACACCGTACCTAACCCCATAATCACAAAGTAAAAACACAGTAGTTACCCTGTAATTACACAATAACTATCCCATAAGTAAACAGTAATTATCTTTTAATTAACAAGCTGTAATCTAAAGTGTTACGGCTGTACTTACAAAAGAGCAACAAACACACCATTTCATTAATGGTTTTCTTTAAAGAAATATTTTCCATGCGCTGCATAAAAAGACGTCCAATACCTAAAGAGACAGAGAACACATTCATTCAGCTAAAACATAGGTAATAATACAAGGTAAACATATTCAGAGGACGTCACCCATGTCGTCCACTGTACAGAAGAGTTGTGTGAGGTTTCCAAGGGAGGCAGAGGAGATGTTGGTGATCTCCACTCGAGCATCCTGCCACGTTCCCACACAGGTGAGAGTGGATGTACTAAAGACGGACAGACCACGAGAGTGACCCAGAAACAGGTAAAGTCCATCATCTGAGCAAACAATACAGTTTGCTCTTCCTGGAAGCTAAGAAAGCAATAATACCCTGGAATTTAAACTTTTGTTTTTGCACAAATCCACTAATCACAGGTTAAACATTAATTTACCTTCGTTTCTGCTGAAGTATTGAGCAGAGGAATTTGATTTGCTTCACGTTCATTCATTTTCGGCTCTGATGTAACCTCTGCTCTGCTAATAAGGTTATTTAACAGCTGAGCAGACATTCTTTCAGACTCGGTAGTTTGTTACTAGGCTTCTGAAGATTTCTGAATTAATTTCCCTCATCATCGTCAGTGCTGTTATTGTCCTGACAGCTGTGGGATCTCCATATTCACATTCATTACCATTGCGCCTTGAGGAGAAAATAAAATGGATGGTTAACACAGAAATCTAAACTCTATCATCTTTTACTCCTCCGTTTATTACAGGTTTTCCTTTTATTCTCTCCTGCAGAATAGAAATTGTGTAATGTGGATGTGAAGTGCATTGAAATTAGTTGTTTAAAGACAAAAATTACTATAATATATTGTTAAAATACACATGTTTGGGCAAACATACATTTAAAATAGAATAAAAATGAGACTATAAGCTATAAGCTTTTTTCTCAATCAGATGTACTTAGTAAGAAAAAGTATAAATGATTTTTAAAGTTTATAAAAGTACAAACTTTACAATTATATGATCAATTGTTTACGTTTTTACTGACCAGCAATGAACAGTTGTCATTCCTATAAAATTGTCGGGAATAACATTTTTTGTAAAAAAAAAAAAAAAAAGAACGAAAACAAGAATGATCGTTATACTTATTGCTATAAATATTTGTTAGCATTTATTTATTTATTTTAGTTGTTGCAGACTGAGTTTCTAATATCGAACATTTCCATGGAAAGCACCTAAACAATCTCTCAATGAAACTTTTAGAGGGGAATTACAGTATTGAGATGGGAAAGAGTAATATTAATATTGGTCTCACATTAAACATGATCAAATATTTTAATTGTTTGACTAATTATTGATTTAGGTACATTAAAAAGTAATAATACAAAATAATCCATGTTCATAAACCGTAATTTGATTGCTAAAGTGAAATGCTTTGATGTGACAACAAAAACTGAAACTATAAGAGGTTGAAAAGTATGAAAAGTTCATAATAGGTAAAAAAGGCTGAAATGTGGCTTCATTGAAAGTTTGACAAAGGAAGCGGAATTCGTTTAAAAGTATGTCTTTTTCTCTACTGTATTGCTAATGCATATAAAAGTGTGAAACTTGGATTTGTAGTGAAACATTTAGTTTAAGTGTCGTGTTTAACTTTTATGCAGTGAGAAACATGCTCACAAACTATTAGGTTTGTTCTGGAGGTGCTAAATATCAAAGAATGACAGAAAAAAAGTAAAATGAGTCTTACCGGCATATGCTAATGTGTGGAGCTATAGCTCTACTCCTCTGTTTGTTGAGCTTGCTGTCATGGCAACCGCCCTCCCTCCTCCCAAGAGAGATAGAGAGTGAGCAGGTAAGAGAGAGTCACTGATGTCCTTCACAAGGAGTGTGAATCAGATAAAATGATGGTATGATGAATAATTTTATTTATTGCATCAGAAAAACAGGTTTAAAACAAATGTGAAAGTTTATTGCAAAAACATGGGAAACAGAAAACTCCAGCCACCAAAAAACAAACAAGTGCAAAATCATTAACTATACTCAAGAATTCACAAAACTAGCACATGAGTTTAGTAATTCGATGCACACTCGGCCCTTCCCCCCCAAACCCTGTGCTCTCAGTTCATTATTTAACCTTTTCTTTTAAAAAGCAATTGCACTATTGTAACATTACGACAATCGTTATGATGGGAATTTATCCCTTATCAAGCTTTTAAAGCTCGCTGTTGTCTGTTCACACAGGATGCTTATTTGTCAAACATCAAGTAGAAGAAAAATATGTGGAATTAGCTGCAGCCTTAAAAGAACTCTCAGGACAATTTCAGTACTAAGTGAAAAAAACAAGTACTAAGTGGAAAAATAAACATCAAAAGTTTCTGTTCATCATATCTGTTTGATATTTGAATCACGTTTTTCATGTTATCTCCATGTTTAAGCCAACGTCATCTAAAATATCAGTTTTTAAGGTCTTTATTTTTTTTATCAGTCTCACTTTATATGTTTTGTTACTCCAGGTGCTTTTAACTAAAGAAACTTTATATTGTCCACATATTATAGGCTTAGATAACATATGAATAAATTTTTTATCCAGTAATGGCCCTCATAACAACATTAAACAAGAGCAATAATAATTTTCTGATTTTAATAAGAACTCTGTGGCTGAGTGCTGTGCTGAAATTGGGGTCTTTCCATGAAACAATTTATTACGTTTAGACATTAATCTGAGCAACTTTCAGCTTTGTGTTTGCAAAGTTGCTTTGAGCAATTAGCAAAAAATACTATATAAATCATTTCAATTGAAAAGAGAAAAGAAATATAGTTTTTGAGGATGTGGTAATGATTTAAAGTTGTTTAATGCAAATGCAGTGATGTTCAATTCACAAAAAAAAAAAAATATATATATATATATACATATCAGCTGCAATGTAATAGAACGATGTAACAACTTTAGTCCATGAAATCACACCATATGTAAATGTATAAATGAACAAAGTTGTTAGTTTTCTCATTTTGCAGATCAATTTTAATGGTTGAAACAAAATACTTTATAAACCTGGGAATTTTATTTATTGAACAATAAATATCCATCCATGTCTAAATATAGCTCTTTTTGAGTAAAAATACATGAAACCAAGCTTAGTTTTTTTAAAGTTTCAAATATAATACAATATATACACCTAAATTGTTATCATGAGGTGACTTTGGCAACTCAAATAAGTCATCAGAAGAATGCATCAACCCACAATAAATAGAGCCCAGGCCTCACATTAAAATGATCTGTTGTACATTGCTCATCTACAAGGAGTGTTACTGTATATAGAATGGTTTATGAACTTAAACAAAAAACACCTGCAAATTACAGAAAAAACTGCAGGAAAAGTGCCATAACTTTATAATGTTATATAAAGAGAATAAAACCTAAAACACTGCATGGAACTGAGAATAATTGAAGGTAATAATTCAATTGATCCGATTGAGATTTTTATGGAACAAAATAATAACTGGGTCAGAAACTGAAAAGGCTTCAAAAAAACAGAAATATAAATAACAAAATATGCAGCGTAGAGCTTATTTTGTAAACAAAGCAAAAAAATAGTGCTTCAGTATAAACTAAGAAAATAAGTTATTCACAGATCAGTAGCTCATTTACATACATCAGAGCGATAACACACAAATACTTGATGTTCCTGTAGCTTCACTTCAGTAGAACTTGACTCATTCAACATTTAGTTTGGCGCTCATCTCCATCAGCCTCATGAAAGGAGTGTAGATCTCTGACGGGCTTCTTCTTGCTCTAGGTGTGGTGCTTGTGGAAAGTTCTGAAGATACAGAGTCCTTCTCCTCATGAAATGAAGATGGAGGTGCTGTTTGTGTGGGGCTGGTCACAGTTTCTTGTGAGTACCCTCCACTAGAGCTTAGCATGGTGCTGTACTGACCCGGAGTGTATCGGAGAAGGCTGTGGCTCAGTCTACTAGATGATCTTGTGGCTGATGAGATGTGGCTGGGTTGAACCGGAGCCACATATGGTGCTTCCTCAGACCTGTGAACAAAGGGAGTCGGTCTGTTTGTAAAAGCCTAGCCTTGAAAGGGTTTATGTTTCAATGGGAAGTTGATCTTGTGCTTAATACCTGACAGGCAGGTCACATCCAACCCCAAAGTCCCTAGTGGCGACTTTAGTCTCAGACGCTCTCTGTATAGACATAAAATACTTCAACTTGTCTTCTAACTCATTATTCTAGGAAGAGAACCAAAGCAAAGGACAGAGTCAGAACAGAGGCATGGGAAACTGAGACGAGAACTCATCTCACACAGATATGTAAAGGACACTGGACAGGTTTAGACGTATGAGAAATGTGAACAGCAACCAAAGTCCAGCCGACAGAGTAGCAATGGATTAAGGAATAACTGCAATGATAACCTGCACTTATTCCAACCAATCTTACCGATTTAGATTGGTGGAAAAAAAACACTTTTCAACTTTACCTCACACTCCACTATGGCGATCCTGTCCAGAAGCTCAGCGATGAACATATCCTTCTGTGCAACATTTGCCTTTAAAGTTTCAACCTACAGAGAATTTATTAACATATTTTTAAAAACAGGGAAAATACAGTTCTCCTAAAATATTCCCCTATAACATTTCTTCCTTGTAATGTCTCAAATAAAATAAGGATTCAAAAAAGAATCAATAGTTTGTTTCGTATCATTGTTGTCGCCACTGGTTCAATTGGTCTGATCTTCATTTCACTTGACAATGTCAAAAATTTAATGCTTTCTAAGAGCGATCACACATAGTCCACAAAATTTTACATTTTTTTCCTGGCATTAATGTCCTATTAAAATGTACATGTAAAAATTACTCATTTTCATTTAATAAACATAAGTGTTAAACATTTCAAATTACAATACATTTTACATGAAGAGAATCTACTATTATTTTAATCAGGTTATGTGTTTTTATGTAAAGGTGAGCTAATTTGTCCACATCATGTAGATGCATTTTTGGGGGAAATATATTTTACTGGCAATTAACTGTTCATTTTATTCCACTTTGATGTACTTTTTACTGTCCTTTTATAGTCAATATTAAACATTCACTTGAACTTTCGGCTTAGTCCCTTTCAGTATTTAACCATTTCAGATATTAACATGACAACAACCGAATGAAGTATTTGAAAAACCTTGATTTTTATGAAAATATATTAATTGATGTGAATATTTGAAGTCAATGTTAACTCATATAAATATATTACTAATACTAATAATTCATATTTATTCATATATATGCACAGAACATAATATCCTTTAGATGCTTTTAGATTAATCACCAGTAAGAATGACTTTTGAAAACTGCTTGTTGTCTCAATTCTAGACAAAATCCACTATGACCAAAAATACATACACCAAGATTCACTTAATTTCACCAAATTTATTTTAAAAAGACTACCTCTTAACTTGGCTTTAAAGTTCTAAAGGTTTTTTAATGCTTTGTAGAAACTACAGCACATACAAAAAGTATGATAAAAACATTTTCTAGTTTCTATGTTTAACGTTAATTTTGAGTTTCTATTTTTTACGTTTTCTATTTTTGCTTTAACATATCTGCTTTAACAATCACAGACTGGTCCTCACCTCTTCTATCATGGTTTTGACTTTTCTTTGCTGAGAGAACACCATATCATTTAGGTGCCTTATTCTCTCTCTAAGTTCTGCAGCTTCCCCTTTCAGTTGCTCGGACCTGAAATCAAACATGATTCTGATCATACATGAAATATGCAAAGAAAAACTAAATGATAAAATGAAAGAACAAAACCATAAACTATCTACTATCTAGCTAACGAACATCTATTCAACCAATCAATTTGTCAATGCAACTACCATTTACATAGTATCTATCAAGCTACCTACCAACCCTACCATGTCTGACCTCCGTTACCTCCCGTTCCCTTATATCTTCCTTATCCATCCACCTCAGTGTACCTTCTGCTCAACTCCATCACTCTGAAGCAAAACTCTGGAACCAACTACCCCCTGACATCTGCAGCATTGACACCCTTTCCATGGGACCTCTCATCCCACTCAAAATCCACTTTAACTATTATTGTTATTACCCATCCATCTTCCATTTATCCAACCTACCTACCTATCCATATGCCTACCCACTTACCAATGATCTACCTATCCATTTATCAAGGTAACTACCTTCTATATATAATATTTACCAACCATCTATCCAATATATCCTACCTACTCATCTAGTTATCCACTACGTATATATTTATTAGAGTAACCACTTATACCTATATATCTGTCAATCTCTCTATCTACTTACCTACCCTAAATCTAACTTACCCTACCTACTTGCCCTTTACCTACTCGCCAGCAGATCTTCTTCCTATCCATTCATCAATTTAACTACCATCTACCCACCTACCTACTTACCTACCTACCTACCTACTAACCTACCTACCTACCTACCTACCTACCTACCTATCTTCCTACCAACTCAACATACTCTACCTACCCATCTACCTAACTTCCATCTATCCAACCTA
Source organism: Danionella dracula (assembly GCA_900490495.1). Classification (NCBI taxonomy): domain Eukaryota; kingdom Metazoa; phylum Chordata; class Actinopteri; order Cypriniformes; family Danionidae; genus Danionella; species Danionella dracula. Next base: position 3,646,836 of record UELW01000578.1, read on the forward strand.
CCATACCTCCTCAGGTAGGTATCAACCTACTTATGCATTTATTAGAGTAACTACCATATTCTTACCTACCTATCCATCAATCTCTCTATCTATCTACCCAACATCTGTACAACCTACTATTCCTACCAATCTACCTACTCATTTATTTATTCACCTGCCTATCATTTACCTATCTATTTATCAATGTAATCATTATCTATCTAGCTACCATCTGTTCAACCTACCCTACCTACCCATCCACCTACATATTGATTTATTAAATGTAACTACTATCTATCTACCTATCTACCATCTATCCAACCAACCCTACCTACCCACCTACCTATCCACCTATCAAAATAACTACCATTTGTCTGCCTACCCATCTACCTGAATTTGAGCTTTTTTATCATGCATTAGAATGAACCACTGTTATTTGCATTCCAGCTAAGGTGTGCTTAAGGTGATTCTATTGTACAAGGTTATTTACGTTCACAGACTGTCCAAGAATAAAGAAAACATGACATCCCCTTTCCTCACTGGTTTTGTGTGAATGTCTTACTGTTTGGCCAAAGCTTTGTCTGCATGGTCAGTTTGGTCCAAGCCACGCAAGCGCTGTTCACACTCACAAAGCTTTTTGATCAGATCCCCCTTTTCCTGTACGAGGAAGACTAGAGATTGAGGAACAGCTTCCTTTGGAATAACAAGCTGATCTAACTGCAAACATGTACCTGAGACATGCAGTTCAGGAGCCTCTCCACCTCAGAAATTCTTTGATCTCTCTCAGAGATTTTGGCCTCAGCGATCTGTGCATTCCTTTCTGCCTCCTCGAGCCTCTTGATGTAGTCGTCCAGCTTGGCCTGTGAACATTATGAGAGACGCAGAGTCAAAAATCCCAGTCCATCACACAAAACCAATCAAACATTTGAGTCTTCATAATGAACATTCCTTGTGAAGCTACTTGTGTTATCACAAGGTGACAGGTTTATTTATAACAAAGAAAACTATACATATTTTTTTTCCCCGGTGAACAACTACAGATGTTTCCTGTTAGAAGTCTCCCCCACAATCCCTGTTTGAGAAGCATAGCCTTCAAAAGAAGCCTCTTCACTCTGAGAGATACTAAGAGACATGCGAAGTTACTTTTTAAACAAATTGCAGCTTATTTGAGGTATAAGGTATTTTGAGGTACAGTACACTCCGAAAATAAATCGTAATCGAATAACATAATACAATTGACACACATTTCCACACAGCTGAATCATATTATCCAACCTTATTTTGAGTAGATTTAATTAAATCGAACAATTCTATATCATGCAATAATATCAAATCATTTTAAATTAAGTTATATTATGCAATTAACTTGTGCACAGTTTAATCTCATTGGTTAACTTAATATAACTATGTGATATTTGCTCAAAACTAAACTGTTATCCCAACAAATTTTAGGCAGATCAAATCAATTCCACTTGAATTATCTTGTGCAACTAACTTGTACACAACTTTGATTTTATTGGATCAACTTGTTATAATTATGACACACTATTTCAACATATTTGAATTATGCTCTCATAACAGACTTTAGACTGTATGAACCACAGAGTAAAATTTACATTGAGCTAATATATCACCAAACAGCAGTTTAATCTCCAAATAAACACAATAATCTCAATGAAAATTTGTTCAGTTTTTATTTCAATTTCCGTTTTATTTCACAATTTCAAACCACTAAGCTAACTGTAAAGAGCTAGCAGCTATGCCAAAGACAGAACTTGAGAGCAGAGAGGAACTAAATCTGAGATTTAAAAGGAGAGGCAGGTGCCACTCATGATGAGCCTCCGACCAACCCCCATCTCAGTTAACAGTTACGTGGACATCCTCTATTCTGAGCATGCACAATTCAAGAAATCAACTCAATTTAGTTCTTATTAGTTGTTCAAACATAAAAATAATAAGGAATTGTAAATACCCTTTGATTGAATTCAGATTGATTTAAAATAAAAATGTAGATACAAGCTTATTAATTGAATTTGTTTCCAAATATTCTATTTGATTTAATCAAACAACAACACCCAGATCTCATTTTTTTGATTGTAGAAGCCTGCTGAGAAGGTGTAGAATGCTGAATGATTTACCTGCAGAGCCTCAATCTGCTCTTGGTACTTCTTGTGCTGTTCCTGCAACTGTTCCTCATATTCTCTCTGCAGCCGAGTGCTCAGCTCTTTCAGTGCCTGTGTCTTGGCCTCCTGAGAACTCTCCACCTACACACAGAAAACACCTAGTTGGTAAAAAAGTGATTTTTATTTTCAACGCCAACTGACTTAAGGATCTGGTATGTAACTTTTGGAAGTCAGTGCTGACCTTTGATACAACCAACACAAAGACATCCACAGAAAATGATAAACCTTGCTCTGATTTTGAAAGCTTCTTTCTGATTGACTAAAAGTTTATTAGGTTTTTAAATTTCCCAACCTGAGCAGTAAACTGCACCTTAAAACAAACTATTTAATGACCTCCACAGCTAACTAGTTTCACACTGCGTAATATATGAGATTTTTTAATGTAAACATCTAAAATAAACTTTTTTGAGTGAAAGATCTTTTGCCTTCGAGCTCTTAGATTATGTGAAAAATGTGGGATCATTTGTGAAAATAAGATAATTTTCAGTTTTATGTGAATAATTGTAACAAGCAGACGCAGAGGATCCAAACGCATCTGTGAGATTACAGGTGAGCAACATGTTTATTCTTGGATCCAAAGTAAACGTAAAAAGAAATCAAAGGAAAACAGGCCTTCAGACTTCTAAACAGTCAAAAACATGAAGTTCCCCTCCTGGCAATAGAGAACAAAACCTCAGCTGTTCCTCCTCCATCGCCGTGAAATCTCTGCTGGCTACAGCAGAGCGAGGGTTAGTGGCAGCCTGTGCAAGCCCAGAGAAAAAGACCAGACTGGACTGGATTGGACACGACAAGGAAGAAATAGGCATTGAGCTGAACAGGGCAGAATAGCTAGACACACTTTACTCAAGGAAGATTCCAACAACTGAAGCAGTGACAGAAGCCCAATATATAGGTCCAGTCTTGATTCCTCAGGACCTCTACATCGAAGGGAGCAGCGGATATTGTGAGGATGCATATCCAGTGTCTATGCACCCTGAACCAGTTGTGGAGAAGGGTAGTTCTTTCTCTTTTCATTCCATAGTTCCCAATACAACCATAAACGGATATGGAAAGAATTGATCTTTTGATTGGATTGTGAACTGGTTTGTGTTATATTTAATAAGAGTTCACCATATAAAAATATTCTGTGTGTTGATATTTTTTCTTGTGTCTTGCTTAAGTCCTATATGAAGTAGATTTTTCACTGCATGATTAAGACAAAGGTGAGCACATTATGTGTTGATAATCATAAGACATGGGTAAGCAAGTTAATTTTGTATTTTGAGGTCTTTGTCACATTAGTATGCAAGTAGACTAGTTAAGAAATTGTACATTTCTTTGGATGATAAAAAAAGATTTGTTATTTATTTATTACTTGTTATGAACTAAAATAAAAAGAACCAAGTCACAAAGATCCTTCTCTGTATTCACGTATCATTATACTGTGAATAGTGTACTCCAACCTCAATCATGGTGACAATGGGAACAATTTACAAAAAAACCCTTTGATAAATACAATCAGCTTATTCTAAAACAAAAATATGCACATAATACAACACATTCAAGCTATTTACAAACATGGGATTGAGAAAACATATTTTTGTATTTCCCACCACTCTCCCATCCTCTCTCCCACCACTGTCTAGAAACTATATTTTGTTTATGTTTTGGGACCTGTTTTCAGACTTTATTTTGCTCTGCAAACAAGAGAAAATCTATTGCCCTCAATGTGATGTTGAAGGGATTTGACCATATCTTCATATTTTTAGTTTACTTAAATAACAGCTAGTCAGCACCCTGTAATGCTGTTAAGTGGTGAAACAGGGACTTAAAAGGGAAGGTGAGGTAGGGTAACAAAAATATTTACTATTGCACTGTTCAGCGAATGGAACAAAAAACACTGTAGATGAAGAAATGAGAAAGGCCTCCAGGCACCAAAGCAGACAAACTTAAAGTTATCACTTCAGGGGGTGGCAAACAAAATATGACAGTCCCTCCCCCTCAATCTGGGAATGTCTGAAAAGCAAAGTAGTATTGATCGAGGTGGATGAACTAAATCTAACACAGACATCTCTGGCTAGACATGTTTCAGTAAAATTATTATTCCGCTCCTGTTCTCACTTCTCTGTTGCTTCTTCTGTTGTTCCTTGTTTCACTCTACTACTTCATAGTCACCTTGCTATCTTATCATCATGTTTCTAGTTCGATATTTGATTCAGTTTTTCTAACACTCCTCATACATCTATAATGTTTGCTACCTTTTTACTTCCTGTGTCGATTCTAACCCATGAGCGTTCTGCTGTGTATGATTTTAATGTTTGCAATAAATGTAAAAAGTTTCTCCCTGGCTCCTGCAAACATCCCTAACAATGAGTTTGGGCTGAACTGGTCTGGAATCAGAAAGAGTTTTTAGAGTTGAAGTGACATGATAAATATGATTCAATACAATAAACCGACAACTTAGGCAGACAAGAGAACAATATATGAATACAGCAGGTAATTACTTATTATCCTCAATAAGGGGCTGTAGAGAGCTAATTACAGAGCAGGTCTGACTAATGAGATAAGATACCAAAGAGGCAGGTGAAATAACCACTAAGAACACACAACAAATATAACAAATGCAGTTTCAAGTCACACCATCCCTACTCAGGAGCTGTACATTAGCAGCAAAGAGGTGATTTAAATTGTAAAATCAAACAACAGGGGTTTGTTCAATATCTTAAGTGAAAGTGATGTGATGACCATATATGGAGTGACCCACACCCATAATTTGTGCTCTGCATGTAACCCATCCAGCTGCACACTCACAACAGTGGACAAAACACACCATTAACACACACTCAGCACCTCAAGGATATTACATCCTGGTTGTCAAAGGTAGAAGAGAGCAAGCATTGATTACTCATCCCACCTTTGGCTCCTGCTCTGGAGCTACTGATCACCGGTTTATCTCCTCATCCGTTACTAACTACCAAAAATGGTCTGCTAATGAAGCAGAAATAGTCGAGTTGAGGGTGCACCTGGAGTTTGAGAGTCCGGTTCTCATTTTGAGCTGCTGCCAGCTGCCTTTCAGTTTCCCTCAGTTTCTCTTCTGTCTTCTCCAACGAGCTGCGCAGAGACTTCATCTCATCCCTGTTTCCCACTCGGCTGTGACAGCTCTCCAGCAGTGATTTCTGTACAGCAGGACATACACAAGATCATTATCACAATTACTCTGCATACTTAACCTGAAACAGAGGGTTTAATCGTTTCAGTTTTTTTACACCCATTATCTGGGTGTTCTTTACACAGTATAAACTTAAACAGGCCAACTTGTAGTTTTAAAGAACATTTAGTGTGTGGAGTACAGTTTGCTTCAGTAATCTTTACAGCACTTTTTTCATTTCTAGAAATTTTTAGAAGATTTTTTTTGTTGCCTTTATTGGCATGATTTAGGATTCTATCTCTTGCCAGAGCTGCTCAGGCCAAGCACAGATGCGCAGAAAACTTAAATAGAATGAAACACCGATGTCAAGAAAGTAGTGACATTCATTGTATTTAAGCAATGAGCTATTCTAAAATATTACCTTCATTATTTTATTGTTTTTGGGAGTCAGGGTTCAAACTCGGGTCATAGATTTAAACTAAGGCAGACATATTGAATATTACACAATTACATGACATTTAAATTTCTGTCACAAACAATCAATAAATGACTTATAAAAAGTTTAAAAGTGTGTACAAAGCAATAATTAGTTATTAATAAATGCAGTACAATTGTGAGGACATTTTCTATCCGTAAAAAAATGTTAACCTATTATAAAAATATATATATTTGATTGTCTCTTTTTAACGTGATCATTAAGCATATTTTATCCCCATTTAGTGCAAACAGTTTTTGTCAAGATTTTAAAAAGAAAGATATACTTTCACAACCTCCTAAAAGGGTTTAATAGCATAAAATTCATGTTAAAACTTAAATAAAAAAAGCAACAGTGCAGAAAACTGAAATAATTAATTCTTTATTAATTGTGTATTTTCTGGACAGAAGATGTGCTTCTCAAGTGACGAGGAGTGGATTGATCGTGTACCTGGAGATCGAGGTTTGCTGAAATGAGGGAGTTGTTCATCTGGTCAAAGCTCTCCATAGCTGCCCTTCTTGTTTTCACCTCCGACTCCAGATAACGCTTGTGAGAGTTCGCTGCCTGTGAATAACACACCAGTAGATTAACACGTTCACAAATTGAAAGTAAACAATATAGGGCAGATTTTTCAATTGAGGTTTTGTGTTGGATAATATACTGAAGTATTATTACATAGCCCTCTAGAAGGCTGATGGGTCAATTTAGCAGGTGGTTAAACTGAGACCTTCACCTCTTTGTTAACACTCTGCTGGCACAATCTCCTGTTTCATACAAACACTTCTGTAATATTTAACGATGAAGTACAGCACATTATAAAAACACTTTTAAACATGTGTACTTTGTGAATGGTTGCAGATTAAAACAAGGCAACCTCACTGGGATTGAACAGACTGTCCCAAAAGCAGAAAGAATTTAGTTAAAAAAAATGCATTCCAGCTGAAAAGGTATGTTTCGAATGTGAAGAATGCAGAGTCTCCTGTTCTATCTGGGGAGATGTCCAAGTTCCCTGAGCTCAAATCCTTTTCTCAAATCTGAGCTGGGATTTCATATCTTTTACATTTTATTTTGCTACCCAAACTTGCCAAATATTAAATATTTAGATGAACAATACAATTAAACCCTTCAATCTACCTAAAATGTATTTCAAGAGGTGTCTTCATCTCAAGGATTAGACATTAATTTCTATTTTTAATAATTAATTTAACATTAAGTTTTGCATATAAATTATTCAATAAAAATGTAAAACCTTCAAATGTGTGTTACAATGGTAATAACGTACAACAGATGTTCAAAACAAAACAAAACAAAGAAAGTTCAAAAACCGAAGAACAAAAGACAGATGCCAGATCAGAACATTCCACAAGTGTGAATCATCCAGGTGTGCGGTTAATATTCAACACAATGTAAACATTTGCCATGGAGTACTGTTATAAATTCTGTTACCTTTTTAGTATCGTACAGAATAGGGATTGATATTGTTCACTGTAAAAAAAATTACATGGAATTTACAACATTTAGCAGGCAGCTCGTTGCAAAGAGCTGTTGAGCAATTTACAGTAAAGAGCTGCATTTCTTTTTCCAACACAATTTTACAGTATATGGCTGTTTTTGGGAATCATATACAGTATAGTATGTTAACCCAAATGCATTCCAAATCACGGTTATAAAAAAATCCAATAATATAATCCAAGTTATAAAAAATGAAACATGGTTATCTTCTGTAAAAGTATCCACGATAAACCATCACAAATTACTTAGAAACTGTATTCAAACAAAAACATTAAAGTAGATATTTTGTGAAATCTGCAAAAAAACTGAAAACCCGCTATAAACGCGGGAGGTACTACGGTTTGATTTTCATGTTGTCCTCATTAATGCAAATGATACCTCCAGAAACTCTCATTTTCACCAACACTCCAGACATGTGTCTCAGTAAAGAGATAGCATTTCACCCAATCCCAGCTAAGATAAATTCTAATAGATCCCAACTACACTAAAACAAAAAGGTCATTTAATACATTCTACACCTTAATAATATTATTATAACATTCTCTGTAGTGCTTTTTATAAAAAAAAGAACACGTTATTCAGATGCCTGATGAGGAGATGTACTGGATCAAACATCCTTTCTTTCTGATTGGCTCACCTTTAAATCCTGGGTTAATCTTTGCATAGACTGTTGCATCCCACCGAACTGGCCGTACATCCGTTCTCTGACCTTCTCCAAAGAGTCTCGTACCTTTAATAAAAGAATGGCTTGAGGTTAAATACTCAATCCATTCCTACAGACCTGTCTGGAGAAAATCTGACTGTTTACCTCTCTGATGTACCTCATCTCATCCCTCAGTTGACTGACAGACCAGTCTCGGGCCTTCACTTCTTGTTGATGGTTGGTGCTTGAGCTCTGCACCAGTCCGTACACTCTGGGACCGTGCTGAGCGGGCTGTTCTCGGGCAACGCCATTGGTCACTGGGAGCTAGGGGAACAGTACACGCAGCTCAGATTTCAGCTTCTGGATGTGTTTAAAGTGACACCTTGACCATGATTCAAACTATTGTCTCAAAGATAATGCCCTCTAGTCCCAACATATCGTTCCAAAGATAATACATCTAAGAAATCACATAATATACATATAGTTTATATATAAGCAAGTGCTTTTTATGTCTCCTTTGACTGCTTTTTCATTTTTGTTCAAAGCTCTAAAAAACGGATCACTGCTTTTGTTCAAGAGATTGAACACATTTTTGTATATGATAAAAGCTGGTATTATAGGAATCCATACCTTCATGCTATTGTCTAAACTCCAAAAATGACACAGTTAACTACAGAGAGTTAAGAATTATTGCTAATATAGATTAGGTATTGGAGAAGAATTAGATGCTTATATGATGACTGAAAAATCTATCAGCCAGAAGATATTCAACTCTATTTAGAATGTTTTTTCTATTCAAAACACCATAAATCCAGTTTGATGAATTTTGAGTAAAAATTTGTTTACTTTGTCAAGAAAATGTTTGACAAAAAGTTTCAATACAGCAGATATTGTGTCTTTTAGAAAACTGAATATGGGCTAATACATTTTGATTTTGATTTTGTTGTGAAGTTGGTATGTATTACATTTTGGAACTAAACACCTCCTTTGGTCCTACTCTAGATAGAGTTAATTTAACCGGTAAGATTTTTCTGTGTAGAGAGCAAAACTTTTAGAAAAACGGTTTTATTGATACCCAAGGTAGATATTGCCTAGTTATACAGATAGTGCTCAAAATCAACAAATATTTGATATCATTATGGTATACATTGAATGTGAACCAAAATTGGAAAATATATTGTACAAAAAAAAGTAATAAAATATTTAATTGATGAGGTGTGAAAAGTCTGGCACTTAGCCAGTTTAATTTTTAACCAGTGTAGCACAAATAGTTTTTTTTTAAATGTTAGTTTATGGTAGGATTTAATTAGGATTTTTACCTTAGAAAAATGGAAAATCACTGAGAAATTTTTTTTAAAACACTAAACCCAACCCCACCCTAACCATAAACCAACCCTAACGCTAACCCTAAAACCAACCCTAACATAACCCTAACATAATGTTTGGTGAATCTGAAAGCTAAAGCAGCTACAACTCTGGTGTTTTAGACATGGCTGCAAATTGTTCAGGTTGAAAAACGGACATGAACATCTCAAGTTTCAATATGACTGTCCCACGGAGATCCAAAGTGTCATTTTAACCTTAAATATGAAAAGGAACTTGAAATGAGGAGTACTGTAAAGGGGTGTTGACACGAGAGAAACACATATTTCATTCATGCTAGTGTAAGGAGGAAATTTAGGTCAGAATGGTATCTGTTAACAGCCCTTGAGCAACTACAGGTGACAGGTTCTCACTCAAGGCCACTTTCAGTGCCGTCTGATATTTACACAGGGAGTCACTTATGCTTCTTAAGATTTGTTGAAAAAAATGAATGCATTTCATGTTTATTTTGTCTTGAAAAAGCTCTTGTGTTATATATACGATGTTATCATGTATGAGTCACTGAGAAAACAAAGCAGCGAGATTTACCACAGAAATAATAACTTTATTCATGCTGCTTTAGGGGAACCAGCACCTTTATTTTGCACATCCTTCCTAGTGTAAATAATACACAGATCATTTCACCAGCTGATCCAATGATACTGAGATGAATGAAAACATTGCCTACTGAGTTCAACACCCCGATGTTATATAATGGATCAAATGGAAAAACACTGCCGCTGTACTGAAACGACTCGCTCGTCCACACACTCTCTAATCCCTGCGCATATCAGCGGAATGCCCTTTATCAGCAGAGTGAAGGAAAACCAGTGAGCTAGTTCAGTTGATGACATAACTAGCCATAGCATGTGTCAAAGAGCAAGCTATAGTGAACAGTTTAATCATGGATTTAATGTCATTGCACCCTGTTCATTCATCACAATGAAAGAGTCACCAAAGGTTTGCTAACGGACAACAATAAAACAATAATAATAACAATATGGTATATTTTAAGATAACACTCTGTTTTTTCTAGTTTCTAGTTTTTCAGAATTGTATATGATTCTGCTGAAAAGTACATTATTTAATACTACATCTCTATAGGTCAAATTGCTACAATAAAACTTTAGATTTATAATAATTGTACATATTGCAAAAGATTTCACTATATACAATTATGGCGACCAGGAAAAAGTGTAATGTCAATTGGCATTCTCTGATTTTTCTCTCTGATTCTCTGATGTAAAGATCTAAGGTCTGTGATGAAGATTTTGAAAGTCAAAAGTGGGCCAAGTCAGCCATTTAAAATTGGTTTAGTTGTGAGGTGGAAAAAGTGTGTGTGCTCAGAGCCGAAGGTCACTTTAAATTCTCTTAAAAATGCACATTTTAAAGAGACTATACTGCGCAAACTCGACTTTTCTGAGATTTCTTCCATGGTAGTGTTGCTTCCTCATCAAATACAACCTGATGTTGTTTGCATGTACGTTCAGGAAAATGTGTACAATTTCTTATTGCTTTTTTTATAATGGCAGCAGACTTTCCCAGAATGCAACAGAAGTTTCAAAATATGAATAAAACCCTGAATATTAAGAAACCGTTTGGTGACATTAAACTGTCATTTGATCAGTATTTTTACAGGCATTGCTAACAATGTGGTTGTCCTAGAAATGGCCACATAATGTTAATTACATGCAAATAATCTAGAACATTTTATTATTTTAGCACCTGTTGTTAAAATAATTTGACACCTGCACTATTACATATAAATTAGTAAATAGCTTCATAATGAAATCGTATTAAATCTGTTCACAAGAGCAATTTTTTTAATCATAAATTTTATTTAGGTGCAAATCAAGCAGCCAATGGGGAAGTCAAAGGGAAGAAATAGCATTTCCAATAATTAAAAACATAACAAATCTTTAAAGTAACTGTGAGTCCTAAAGTTCTATTTTGACGATTTTGCAATTCCTGCTTGAACAAACATGAATAAACATTAAGATGACAAATGATTACGTAATGTAACGAACTTACCGTGGTGGACTTACCGTTGTAATGGACTTACTGGTGGCGTTGCATATGAGATCCTCATCAAAAAAAACCATTCCTTCTTTAGTCCATGCAGTAAGAATTAAACTTAATATTCTCATAATACCTATATATTAAAGAAATTCTCTGCTGCTGCTACTCATGTGATTAAGACACCTGTTAAAACTATACATAAAGTTCTGGTGTATATTTTGAACTGAAACCTAACTTGTCATGTCCACGAGGCCTATCAGATTGATATTTCCTCATTTAAAATGGATCTTTTAAGAGTTCAGTCGATGAACTGAAGCTTCAGTCAGAAGGTACTTGTTTTCAGCAGGTCAGTTGCTGTATAGATCTATGATATGATGCAAGTCAAGATTTTACATTCTTTTTTAAAATGATAAAAAACTAGTTAACATTGTTCATAGTCAACACAGAGATAGCCGTGTTCGCTATTTGTACCTGAGCATAATTACTTTAAGTTGTTTTGTATATTGAGAAGTTCTCCCACAATACCTTGTCTTCTTGTTGAGGCGACTCTCTCCCAGGTGGTCTTTCTCTCTGCATGAGCCCATTTTTTTTCTTCCAAGTACCATTGACCAATTTCTCTCCCTGCGAATCATGACATTGAAATTCAATGCAATTAGCTCAAAACATAGCAGTAAGATGTTATAGAATGAAACAATTTCAATCTTGCCACATGAAATTATCATCAGAAGACTTGGTTCATATGTTTGCAGTTGCCACTTGTCATTTTAGCTGTACAACAGTTCTTTCCTAGAAAATTGCACGTGAAACCATATTTTCTCCTTGGCACGAGTGTTATTTTGACTGTACTGAGGTGAAAGATCATAGATGAAGTCCAGCTGTGATTCCCTTTTTTCTCAAGCAGGGTTGTCAACTTTTTCTTCTCCGGACATAGCTTCTCAGAACTGTAATCTCAGTGATGTCATTGATCACTCCCACTCAAAACTTCCCTCCAAAACAAACACAGTGCTTCAAACTCCCATACAACACTCTATTATATCTCCGAGTTAAACGGATTAATGAAAATAGCCCTTCATTGTGACCACAAATCAGATTCATTTCCTAACTTAAGGGGAGATTGTGGAAGGAAAAAAGCGGGTGGAATCAGCACAAGAATGAAGACTCTGTTGTTTATAGCTGTCTGGAAAGGACTTGTCTGAACATAATATTTTCTAGAAGGATAAAATGAGGAAAACCTGTTGAAAATAGGAGCCCATTTTTGGCTATTGGAGTGCAAAGAAGCTTTAAATAATTTTTTTTATTTTTTACAAATGATTAGTTTTCTAAACCTTTTAAGTGTTTATGCACTGTTGAAAAAGCAAAACCAAGACTGAGAGATTAGGAGGGTTCTAAAACCCCATTATTGTGTTTTTTGTAGCTGAGGAGCAAAAAAACAGTTGGTAAAATTTGATTAAAAAGAAATGGCTCTTTGTCATCCTAATTTTCAATAACTAAAAATTTCACAACTGATTCTACTTGAAAATGGAATGAAGAGCAAAACATGCAAAAACTTTAAGGCAGCATACTCCATGTTGTAAATGAATGGTACCAATGTCCGACCAAGTTCAAGCTGTCATGCAGAATGGAGATGTAATAGTCTTACCTAAAAGCATATTCAGTTAAAAAAGTAGTTAATAGAACTTGATGAGTAAATTTGATTTGAAAACCTGAGAACAGATCATAAGATTTTACAATTTATAGAAAATATTGAGCCCCTTAAATCAAAGATGGTGGATGTACAAATGTGTTTTGGGGTCGTTTCACTATCTATTCAAAACAAATACTATACCAAAATTAAGATTAAGAAACTTTTAACATAAAAATCTGCAATTTCAGCACAGACCAGTGTGTCACAGGAACACAATGAACTCAAGAATACTTCCAAAAGCACTCAGACATGAAGACAAGTTGCTGGAAGTCCGCACCTTAACCTGAAACCTTAAGTTTGAGAGAGTTTAAGCAGCTTGCAAATTAAGAGTCCAAAATTCTATTTGGAGGTTGAAGAAATAAATAACTAGTTTAAGAAGTATTATTCTCTAAAAGGTTGAGGGTGTTGTTTTTGTTCAGCTCATTTAAGATGTGTAAAATGTTTTCTTTTCACGTCCTCTCTACGTTTGCTACCCCAAAAGGAAAAAAAATGTTAGTTGCTTTAATTTTCTAAATAAAGTGAGTGTATCGTAAAACAGTATTTTGCATTTTGGAGTATTTTTGCATGATGTAAGACAACATAATACAAAACATTTTTTTATCGTACTATAAAAATAAAACATTTTAGTAATCAGAAAAAATATAAGATTTAAGCACTTTAACATACAATGACTGACCTACATGAAGTTCAGCAGTATTTCTGTGCACCACACTATTATAGCTGAACAAAACTTTTATACCTGGAAGACCCATGCTATAAAAGCTTTGAGCTTCCCCTGTTCCATATGCCACACTTGTCATCTAATCATAGTGACTGAAATGAACACTATTCACTGACCTGTTTTGTAATATAAAAGATGTGCTGGAGGGTGTAAAGTAAACTCTTTTTTGTGCACCTATACTGTATCTATTTGCGTATGGTCCATGGCTGTGTTGATGCAGCCACCCACAGACCCAGCTTTGCTGAGACCAGTTATGCTGTCAATCTTAACTGCTTAGCTGAGTGTTTTAAAAGCATTTCTGCTTCTTTATCGTGAATTTCAGGCCCTCTCGATCTCAAACAGGTGTAACTTCAATCCAGCCCACAGGCTGACAAGTATCCCATAGAGGATAGAATTTCCACACACACACACACACACACACACGCACGCACACACACACGCATGCGCACGCGCACACACACACACACACACACACATCTTAATTTTGCAGTAGATTCTTGCTGTGGCTTTTTCTAGGTGGTAATGGGAGCTCTTGATTAAATTAAACATTTCAAGGTTTTACTTTCGAACATCCTAACTATACATCGCCCCATTTTGTCATTCAATAACCTAGATTCCCTTTTTAACTTAAACAATTGTGTTGACAATAGATATTATCCTGTTAAAACAAAAATGTAAAAAGTTTTTATATTAAAAGAAAAATTCATTTGAAAAACTACACAATATTTATAAATACAGTAGAGTAGAGATACCCAAATGCCCCAGCGTAAGCTCATCAGTGTGACCAGCGGCAGCTCATCAACTTGTAGGAGCATGGACTAATTACTCGAGCCCTGTGTGATCCACAAGGACTACAAAAGAGCTGTAACTTTAATAAAGTTATTGTTCATTTTGCTTTTTGATTAGAAGTTCACCAAACCCTTTGGATTCATCAGCTGATATATATATCTTGGTGCCTTGAAGGGAATATAATGAGTTAATTTAGTTTTTTGTTTTACCACTGTTTATTTGTAAGTATATAGGTAAGTATAAATTTTTGGCTAGTTAGAGGATTAACCTCTTACACTCACAGGCCTTTTTAAAGTATGTTTTTTACTCTAACTGAAATGCTTCCTGTCATTGATTGACCTAGAAACACAAGTTTAACATATTGAAATTTGATCCATTAGAGTGAAAGCTTTTAATTTAGTTTCCATACATTTATTTGCTTATTTGCGTCACTTACATTAGTCAACATTGTTTTATTTTGAATGTAAAACATCTGTCAGGTCACAAACCATTTTAACTAATTCTGCTCATTTTTAGGAAATTAGATGGCTAGAGTTACAGGAAAAATCTATCTAAAATTTCCATGGCCCTAACAACTCTGAGCTCTAGAACAAACACCAAGCTAGCATGTGTTTATTCAAAAATCCACAGTTTGGGGTGTAAGAATGCATAATTGATATAATTGGCCACCATGAACTAGAATAATCCATTTTATGATCCCTTGACTTCAATTTATATTGATTGGTAAATATTTAAATAAAAGTTGCCCACAAGAAAGTTCAAATATGATTTTATAGATGTTATTTGATTAAATTCCCTATGTAATTTTTACACCATTGTACAAAGGTAAATAAAGTTTTGTGGATTATTCTAGAGTCAATCACACCGCAACACAGCTTCCACCTGCTCTAGTAATGATAAATGATGAACTAATTTAGTACATACTGTTTTTGAATCGGAATGTTCTTGAGGATTTTTAAAGTATGTACTATAGTGTCTAGTATTAATAAAGGTAATAGGATTTTAAACATTTCACATCTGCCCAACCCTTGTATCTGATGCAGCACATTCTTCTCAGTCAGAAACTCAAATTCGATATTGCATCATGGATTTGACAAGACTGGATGTTTGTATAACACAAATATGTTCATACTTATTGGATCAAAGACATAATATGGACATATGCCATTTTGGAGGTAGTGTTGATAATAGTTTTGGATCAGACTGTTCTGACAGATTGTCCTTAGCTAAATGATAGAAATGGACTATTAACCACATTCAACAAAATCATTTTGGGAACAGTTACTTGTCCAGAATCAGTGATCTTTGTAAATTGTTACAGGTCAATTGTTTGAACATTTTGATCCTAAATAAATACAGCAGTACGAAATGTTATACACAAAAAACGTTAGCAGTTTAGCTAACCCATGCAAGTAAGTTTGGGTTTAAAATACACTTTCACCGCACACAATGACCACACTGGCTCTTTCCACAAGACAGACACTGATAAGAGCAGCAATAGTTTGGTTCTGGCTCCACTCAGGGATTCCTACTTCTCCTTAGTATCTGGGTAACCAAAGTGTCTGATGTTCCCAAAGTACCTCCTATCAAAGTTCAAACAGGGTGGATATCAGCACAACTTCAAGGGCCAACAGCCTCAGGGTGCAAGTTCCATGCCAAGGTGGAGATAAAAACTCTCCCATGAACATGCAGACACACCTCTCTTGACTCCATTCTTGGAACACCGCAGTGTGAGAAAGACTTGGAGAAAGCGCTGTCAAACACACGTCTATCTGTCACACTGTAAACAAACCCAAAAAGAACTCCACCTCTCTCTGTAAATAATAAGTGACTCTGTTTCTTGAGCTTGCATGACGCTGAATTTGGGGACATCTCAAAGACATTTCGCTGTACTGAATGAAGAGTAAATTTGGTTCTCAGAGGGTGTTAACTATTTATAGTGCATGCTACTGTTCGTATCGTTCTGTTTTTTATCAGTAAAGTTGTGTGGCAGCCTGCTGGAATATCAATGTGCCTCTCTGACATCCCATGCAAGAAAGAAGCTCAGAAAAGTGTCCACCATTCAAAGACCAAACAATGTTAAAGATTTCAAATTCCATGCGTCATCACCCTTTAAACATCAACCCCAAAAGTAAATCCTTTACCCTGTCATTATGCTGTTCATTCTGCTTGCCTTTGTCAGTCATTTTAAAAGGGTTTGTGCACTTAATATGCTATATAATCCCTGTATTTTACACTGTTGCTTTAAAATGGGTTTGGTGTGGGTTTGTCTAACACGACATGCTGCTTGATTCAAAGATGCCATGATCGCCGCCCTGACTATTGCAGTAGAAGGATTTTTTACTACCCCTACTAATGTAAATTGAACGAAATTGAGGCGTGGTTATTTGATTGACAGCTACACTATCACTGTACTGTGCTGGCTGGCTGCTGTCTTCACAATGTGAATGCTCAATAAAATCTTCTTTTACTTTGAAAACGAGCTGTTCTGCTTTAGACTGTACTAACCGATTGGAACATAGACTTAAAACACTTGTTAGCTTACAGCTAATTTTGTCGAGTTGTGTTTTAATTAAGTTACCTCTTATAAATTAGAATAATGAGTGTGAGATTCCTGTCAAACTAATCATTTGTGGCAAAAGTAAGTGAGGTAAAGCTTCTCCTGTAAATCACTTCTGCGCATGTGCAGTCTCTGTCTGTCTGTCATAACGGAAGCCAAATATTGCTCGCCCGCAGCTTTAAATAGTCTAATGACAGGAGGCGACATTACGCTTGTCATTGGTTTGGTGTAACTGGTGCAGCTTTAAAAGATTGGGAGTAATATCTAACTGAACGTTGTGTAACACTTTAAAAAAGTAGTTTATATTCAAGAGGAGATTGGTTCT
Source organism: Danionella dracula (assembly GCA_900490495.1). Classification (NCBI taxonomy): domain Eukaryota; kingdom Metazoa; phylum Chordata; class Actinopteri; order Cypriniformes; family Danionidae; genus Danionella; species Danionella dracula. Next base: position 3,664,215 of record UELW01000578.1, read on the forward strand.
CACTAGTGTTCCTCATTGCTCAGAATTAATAAACACCAATCAAAAACACCAAAATATATACGTACTGCAAACCTAAAGAGTCATTTTTTAACATTTAAAATTACAATATACTTACAAATATATAATATAGTTATTGTTATATTATAAAATATGTATATGCTAATCTGAATCTGAATTGACTGCGTCAGCTATTGCATCTCTACACGATCAATCAACTCTTTCATTGTGTTTCTTCTAGATTGATGTGATGCTCTCTTGGCTGGAGTGCCTGAGTCCATTCTCGACAGGGTGCAGAATGTTCACAATAGAGCTGCTCGTATCTTGAAATGTACTAAAAGATGTGAGCACATCACACCCGTTCTTAAATTAGGGTTTTGAAACCCTTATGGCTCCTGAGTTCTTGTCTTTTTTTAACCACATAAACACAGATCCCTACACTCTGCTCCACACAAACAAAGCTGCTTACAGTACCATATAAATACTATAAGGAACAGTTTCTTTGTGTATACATAAACTTGTAAGTTTATTTCAGGTGAACTCCAAAATCATTACATTGCTTTTAATAAGTAATATGATATTAAAGTGATATAAAAAGTTATGACTGTTTATGTTTTTAATTATAAAAAACATTATATATATAACTGTTTGATGCTCTTTTTTGATGTAAACATTTGTAGGATTCAACAAGTTTTGTTTCACAAAACTATATTTGCATGCTTTAAACATGCACTCGATGCAAGCTGACTAAACTAATTATGCACTCCTGAACTTGATACTTGATATATAGACAATAAGAGATTATTACTGCATCTTTCCATCTGATCTCCAAGAGAGTGTTCAGGGGATGTGAGACTTTCACTGATGGCAATGACAAATAACAAAAGGGTGAGGGATTCTAATAAAGCAAACTATTTTTGTTTTATTCTTGACCTTTTCCTGTAACAAGCCAATAAGAACATTTGCGGGAAGTGAAAAAGTGTCATGCCTCATCTTTTGATTCTCTGATTGCAAAATATGAATACTCACAGAGTTGACAGTTTCATTCTGAGGTTTGGAACTGTCCTCTGGGCGGAGAGTCAATCTGAGACGCCTGATTCTTCTCTGGTGGACGTCATCATATATACATATAAACACATCAGGATGCAAAAAGGGAACAGTAAACACAGATTAGTCTAGATCTTGGTCTAATTGCATGTACAGATAATCAGCAGATTGTTATCTCAAGACAACAGAGAGGTCAATTTCACTGAAACCAAAACAAAAACTGAAAGTCCTCCCAAAGATAAGCAGGAACTTCCTAAGCATGAAAGGAAAAGGCAAGCTCCTCCAAAAACATTCCCCAAAGAATAGAACAACAACATTAACACATCATTGAGAGGCTTGGCCAGAAGTAGCCCTCTGTTCAATATACATCAGACACTACAACAGTCAAAAATGTGCTTCTAAGCAGTTTGCTGCCCTGTCCTCCAGTAAGTGCCATCTGAGAGGGTGTCAGTTGATTAGCTGTTAGGATGCCTCTGAATGGCAGCTGACCGCAGCAACAGCGGCTGGGCGCCAGGCCCTGATAAAATAAACATGACAGGGCTCTGCCTCCCAGGACGGTGGCTCTTGTTACAGGCCCCTCGCTGAACAGCACAGCTCTGGCCGGCACACATCAACAGCACACCATTAGCTTGGATAGGAATGAGGCGATCAAGAGAGTGAGTGACAGGCAAGAGAAGAAGAGAGAGGAACTCTGAGGATGGAGAAGCCAAATGTGCAACCACACAATTATTCAACTCTCGCAAAGTATTTAAATGTGGCTCATGTTTCCTACCTCGTTCAGGTCTGATATCTCAGTGGTGGCTGTAGTGCTGTTGGCACCAGCTATGCCATTTTGCAGCATGTCTTCTTTTCAGCGTCCAAACATCCACTACAGATTCCTGTGCACACAACTGTACTCCCCACACCACAGGAAAGAAGAGTAGTGTGTGAAAAGGATGAAGAATGAAAAGTTTTCCTTCTATTGCTCTCGCTGATTTCCTTCCTCAGGATGAGAACTCAAAGAATGAGAGGGAAAACGAGGCTCAGTATTCCAGTGTGCAGAGGTCAGTAGAAACACTGCTCTCCAGTGTACAGACAACTCCAGAGTGACAGCGTCCCATACAGACTCCTCCTGACAGAGAGAGAGGGAGAGAGAGAGAGAGAGAGAGGGAGAGGGAGGGAGGAAGAGAGAGAGCGTATCTGTGTGAACTATGTACGCTTGCTTTCCCATCAGACTCGTTGGGCCACATTTCTTCTCGTGTGTGTGTTTTCGGGGGGGTGGGGTGGAGGGTAGTAAGGTGGAGTCTGTGACTGTCACACCTTGGGCAGGTAAAATACTTTTGATTGTAATGTGATGTGTTCATGTGTTAAATATTAGTAGTGCTATTACTGTTGTAACAATACTATTGTACTATTATAATACTATTATTATTATTATTATTGTTAATATTCTTAGTAATATAAAGTGTTTCTTGCAATGCATTAGACATGTTAATAGAATGTTCATGACTTACTCATTCTTTGTCTTTCCAAATCTGGGTAGCATTTATTGTTGTATGAAATAAATAACAATAGAAGGCCGATAATATGAAACACAAATTATAAGATTTTTATTCTACAGGTTTTACACATGTTCATGAACTCACCATGTCACAGTCAGCTTTAAATGTCACCTTTTTTTGTAAAAAGAAGACCTTTTTAAAGTTGTATTTATTGGTTTCACTAATGTGCTTATGTTTCTCAAGTGTTAACAGTAAGAAGCATTTCTACCTTGATTTGTAGTTTAAAGGGGCATAAAAAAAGAAAGGAAAAAAGAAAGGAAATATTTTCTTCCCAGTATAACAAAGACAAAAAATTATTTTGTGTAATTTTCAATAAAGTAAGCAAAAAAGTAAATATAAACAAATAGCTCAAAATAAATAAAATAAAGTAAAATAGTAAATATTAAAATATTAATATTACTTTTATTAAATATAACATAATCAGCAAGAGGGAAAAATAACTAATCTGTGTACATTTTTATGCTATTAAGATTGAATATGTAATGTATATGAATAATATGAAACATTTACTATTTTATTTTATTTTATTTCACTCAGTCTATTGTATCTTTTTTATTGGACTCTCTCTATATGTTTTTAAATATATACAATAATAAAGTTGACTTAACAAAGTTGGATGTACAAGCTTCTGTTCTTTCTGCTTAAACGTCATGTTATTTCATGAATTAAACCTACTGCAGCTACCAACAGCAAGACCTGAAACTGATATTTTCTAGGTTTTTACAAACACTTGTTTTGCATAAACTTTTAATGTCTTCACATTGAGGAAGAGCTATTCCTATGCGGACTGTACGGTTGTCAGACTAAAGTTTGCTTAGTAAAATAATGCTTATTCTTCGTGATTTTGTTTGCACACCATATTTGAGAGCGCGTCAGTAGTAAGTCAATCATTAATATAGGAAAGAGAAAGTCTGCTCCACTTCCCGAGTTAATCTTCACCCACATGTGAGAAGCGCCTCTTGGAAAACATACTGGTTATAAATCTTCTTTATTGCCGTTCTCCTTCCATTTCTTAAACAATTTAATCTTCATCTTCATGGAAACGATTGGGTCATTCTGGTGACAATCCAGCTTTTGAGCATGATAAAGGACTATCTAGAAATATCTACAAAATGAGAGAAGTGAAAGGTCAAAAGGGTCTTGTTTCCTTATTTCCTTGGCTTAAAGATGTTAAAGCTTTTGTTCTGAAATGGAAACATTTTATTTGGCTGTTCTGCTTTAACTATTCAATGGCAATAATTGCCTGCCAATCCTGAATTTTTATGTTTAATCTTTTTTTTACCATCTCCTACCACACCGTTACAGTAGGTACCTTTTGTGGAAGGAAAGGACATAGTTCAGTTGCCAATAGTTATAGTACCTATAATCTTTCAAATTCTTAAGTTGTTATTACTTCCTGTCACCTTGTTGGTGATATTGTAATCAGTCATTACAAGGTCCTTCATGTTAAGAAGTGACTTTTGCTGAATTCATGATTGGAGGTTTCTTCTGATCTATATTCGAAATAATTTTGGGGGACTTACTGTCAAGCTCGCTTTAACCAGCAGATGCTGCCAATCGTAGGGCAGTGACATCATTTATGACTTTTCCTTTCAGATCTGCCCTTCTGAAGAAATGTCAAAATAAATGTGATTTTAATCAAAAGGGAAATATTTGTTGGAGAACAAAATGTGAAATGTATTTAAATGAACCTCCACTAACAGTACAAAAAACTGTATTTCCTTTTATAAGAATTAAAATACTTTTAAGGCCATCTATTTTGCCTTTTGACATCACATGATTTTAACCGTATGGGTCTCACTGACATGTTAAGTGCAGTTTCAGTTAAAAAATCAATGTAAGCTATTTTATAATTACTTTTGAGTGCACGGACAGAGCAGTTTAATCTAGCTCCAGACAGGGCGGATCCTAAAATGAACTCAAACCCTACCACAGCCATTTTGAGAATGAAAGCGAGGCTCTGGTGGGAACAAAACAGGAAGTAGCTGTAAACAGCTATGGTGTGGACAACCCTCCTTTTGGTGTTGACCAAATGTTATAAATTGATGTTATAAATTGGTCTGAAAATGTATGTCGAACTCCAATGCCTGTTGTACTAAATTATATAACAAATACCACAATAGCGAAGGTAATGTCAAAAATGTATTACACCAGAATTATAAAGCTTACGTCGAGAAAAACATTTCATTTGTCACAGTTGTTCTTCCTTGTTTTCCTCCACTGCTTTGTTTTTTTCTTCCGCAGAGCCTCGTTTTTGTTCTCAAAATGGCCACGTCCTGAATTATGCGTATGGCGGGCCTTTTAACACTTGATCATGAGCATCACTTGACCACTTTTACTGTGTAAATCTGCTGGGCCCCCTGCTAAATTCTAAAGTGTTCTTTCATTAAAATGTGTACAATTCAGAGGATGGCAGATAATTATTTTTGTTTCTGCAGAGCTGTTGTTAATGTGAAGAATTTACTGCACATACAGTTGTTCTTCCTCTCCTCAGTGGGAAGATGTTAAAAGCTAGTTCATCGATAACGTCTGCTCTTGAAAGAGAAATAATGGTATGGTTCATGTGCGTAGAGCTTTTAACCTTTACTTAATAATCAACAATTTTGCAAATGAAACTGTTAACTCACTGTTAAATCAACAACACGACTTTACCTTAGAAAACAATAATCAGTCACTTTTCCTCTGTTGCTCTTCACTGCTAACAATGAACAGTCTTTCAGGCGTTCAGAAAAAAATAGAAATAGTAGAAATAGAAATAAAAAATAGAGCAGCAGTGAAGCTTCTTCTGGGAGGTCGCTTCTACTTGGTTGCAAGAACTCCAAGAGTGGTGTGTTGACCCCTTCCACATTTGACTTTTCAAAATAGGTACCTTTAATTAATGCCACTTCTTTCTGTGTGGCTGCTTTGAACAGCATAAAGATACCACACACAATTTGACATTTGAAATAATGTAAGTAAAGAGCTGGAAATCACATTACGTTCATTCATTCATTCATTCATCTTCATGTCGGCTTTCTTCCCTTTCGGGGTTGCCACAGCGGAATGAACCGCCAACTCTCTGGCATATGTTTTACGCAGCGGATGCCCTTCCAGCTGCAACCCATCGCTGGGAAACATTACATTACTTTCACATTTATGTTTTTAAAAACTAGTTTTTTGTATAAATATAGACCTTTTAAGTTACATTTGGGAAGTGAAAGCAGAATGTCATCAATCAACATTTTATATCCTTAAGTAGCAACAATATAACCATCATTTGATTAAATATCTTTACACTCTCAGCCCTGTAAACAGAACTGATGAAGGAAAACACTGTACTTGACTCACATGCTAGAGCTTTTACAGCTGCTAGCCCACATGCATTATTTAGGGAAGCTATTGACTGTTTGAGGGGAGAACAGTCATTACAGTTCTTCCCTAACTCTTGAACCGATGATATTTTTCCCACATTGCTAGTGAGCTGAGCTGACAACAATGTACATAATGATGATCTCACTATCGTCAAACCAGCACACCTCTCTAGATATGCTTGTCTGTGACTGCTCCCTCAAGGAAAATAAACAGTATACTTTTGAGGAACTACACGTACTTCTTGTACTCCCGTGTTGTGTTATTTACGTATTGTCAGCTTGCTAACCTGGTCTCACTGGACTGGCTGGATTCCCTGAGTTACAGACGCTTGTCTTAGATGAGATGAGAAGCGTCGACAGCAAGCAGAGAACGAGATTTAAATGTTATTATAATACTACGAAGTGCTGATCCAGATTTTTTTTTCTATCATAGTAGGTTACATTGATGTTTGTAAAGTTGAATTATTATTTGTCAGTTATTTTAAAAATGAACTCACATCTGTCTCTCACAGCAGTTGGGCAAAAACATGTCAGTCTTCAAATATTTATATTACTGTCAAATGTTTTACATAGTTTCCTTGATGTGTTGCATTGTACATTTTGCCTCCTCGGACACAGTCTTTATCAACTCCTTTTGTTAGGCTGAGTAGGGGCCTACTCCACATACTCACTGCACTCACTAGTAACATAACTTAAACACAGAAAACAATATTGACTCCTCCTGGAGACACTACTCCCAACCACTTCTTTGAAATAAAATTTCTTGGAAATGTAATTTCCTATGAAAGACTTTGTTATGCATGTTTTACAGATAATCAGTTACTGTAACTTAATCATGACCCTGATTATTAAGGAATGTTTCCTTTTATAGAACCAAAAGGGGACCTACAGCAGAAACTCAAGCTGCCCCCAGTGGAGCAGCTACCTGTGATAATCTGCAGCTAGCAGACATTAACTTAACTTCATTACCCACAATACTTATTTTGACACTTTTTGTCTGCGTCCCTCGTTTTCTTGTTAGCTTTTTGTATATGAATACCTTCCTGCACCTCAAATTCAATATCAGGTGCCTCTATAATAGCTACCTTGTGTAATAAGGTGCTTTGAGGAAATTTCATAAAAGCGTTATATAAATGCGTTTTCTTTTTTTAGATCAACATCATTTTTTGTTACTTTTGTCCTGACGAATCACCACGACACCTTTTGGAAAACAGATGGAAGCAAGTTTCACAAATCAGATCCTGCTTTATTCTTGTTCACTTTACAAATACATCAAAGAAGAAGTGCTTGAAGAAGTGTCTCCAAGTGCTTGAAATTCTCATGGGTGTCTTACTTTTATGATTTTTCTTTTTTGTAGACAACAGTATTCCTGCTCCCTAGTCCGAATGATGAAAGTATTAAATATTCTAATAATAGATATAAAACTCTCTAAATTGCAGTTATTTAGTTCTGTGTTTCTTCTTTAAAAATTAGTCGTACTACAGGGAGTGCTTGCTTGTTTGGGTCCAAGAGAAAACTCCTTCCGCTTGAGCAAAGTGCATTGTGGATAATATCAGCTGGGTGAGAGTTCAGTGTTCTAGACTTTCTAAAATCTACTGGAGAAAGTGTCCGGGGACCACTCAGATACTTTTATTTTAAGTATACTACAGTTTGGGACACACTAATTCTCATTTTGCACACATAAAGTGTGGATAGTAGCCAATTGGGATGCAGGGTTATTTCTATTGACATTTCATCTCACTCAAGATAAGATTATGACTAATTACCACTTAACACACATCAATATACACAAAAGGTTCCATGATTGGTGATTATGAAACATTTTTCTGAAAAGGTAAATAAATTGGGCATAATGAAAGTTTACAACTTTATAAACAATTGAGGCCTTGCTAGGATTCATGGGTTTCCTCCATATCCATTGAGTACCCTTGTTTTTCCCAACAATACACTTAAATTACCCTAATAAAATACTAATATTATTATATCTAAAGAAGAAGACCAGGAGTAGCTTTCGAATCATGTAAAGGCCTATTCTGAGGAAAGGAGCTCAAAATATTAAAGATGATCCAACATCTCCACTGTGATTGGACAGTAAACTTTACCCCTTGGGAGCAATTGAAATAAATGTATTCTCCATAATTGTTCCAAGCTTCTGGAAAAAGTGTAATGAATCAACATAGTGTGTTAGCACTCTCGACGAGTGAAAGTCTCCAGTTGGCCAGATATAGAGTGACCCATACCTGGAATTTGTGCCCTGCATTTAACCCATCTCAGTGTACACACACCGGGAGCAGTGGGAGCCATGGTTGCGGCGCCCGGAGAGTAGCCGGGAAACTGGTGCCTTGCTCAAGGTCACCACAGATGTGGTTGTTGAAGATGGGAGAGCAAGTGTTCACCAACTCCAACATTGTTGATCTGGGAATTGAACCGGCGACCTTCTGATCTCCAGTCGAGCTCCTTATCCCCCAGATCAGAACTGAAGAGCTATGACTGACACTAAGCAGTGTGTTAGATAAGATGCTATCAAGCCCTCACACAGTAAAGAAAGAAAATGTTTCAGCTATGAATAAATAAACTGAAGAAGCTGAAGGGTTGAGTGACGAGCTCCACTGCTGGAAGCATTAGTTTGTTTTATTGTTGAGCAAGCACTTGCTACGTGTTGAGCTGAGGAGCTGACAGGTGAAAGCAAACAGACGACTGCTTGTTTCACAACATCTTGTTCTGTGATGATGTCCACACAGGAGACAAGGGAACCGCTCTGAACTGGTTATTTGACATTTGTTAGTGAGACTGGGGCAGGTGTTATTGTGACTGAAGTGTTCAGTTCCAGGTCAACACCCAACTACAAGGAATGGCTGCTTGTATGGAGACTTATCGGATTGCTTTGATTCGATTATAAAGTATATTTTTACTTCTATAAAAGATTCTGTTTTTCAAATTATTGTATTATTCTGAATTTAATTAACCCAACAAAAATGGCTAATACATGAGTAAGGTATTTGTCATTTTAAATATTATTTGTGATAGGTGAATACGTACTCAGTGTTTTACTTTTCCATCTTTCCAGTTTTATTACTAGTTTTTAATTTATCTTGGACAACATGAGATTCCCTGGGTCCTTTCCTGAACTCAAATCTTAGGGGTTCCCAAAACCCCAAATCATTTTTAAGTTCAGGGTTTTATTGGAAATAGTGTGGATCTATATAAGCACCGGCCCGTTGTTAAATCTAACACTATGCAAATTAAATTAGAACAAGAGAATTTAAGCTGAGTGGAAATTCTGCTGTGCATATTTAAATCTGGTTTGAAAAATGTATTAAAGACTTTCTATTTAAGTTCAGAGGGAAAAATGGAAGATTAGATGCTTACTCTTAAATCTGTAGAGTGAATAAATTTAAGACCACACTGCTAAACTCACACTGACTGGTCTGTTAAATCATCTCTCAGAGTTACATTTAGTAATTTAGATGTTTGTATATGTCCACATGTATGTTTGTATGTTAACTGCACCCTCCTTGCTCACCTTTGTTTTGGACTTGGAAAAAAAATAGAATTTGCAAGCCCCCCAGGTATTAGTGCTTTCAGTAACTGGTGTCTTGCAATGAAAAAGGTTTTTTGGTGAGAATATGGCTCAGCTGAGAGGTCGAGGTGATTTGTTTCAAATGAAATATTGTACATCAGCATAACGATAATAGAGCTGTTTTGCACCTTCACTTTATTAAGATGCTTATTTCATTAATCTAAAAAAAATCTTAAAATGCCAAGCTCTGGTCCATGGCTCTGCCAACCTTAATTCCGAAAACAAACCAGAATTGTTATTTTTGATAGAAAACATCTTTATTCAGGTGATAATAGATCTGTTCCCTCGGTCTGTTGTGAGCCAATAGGATTCCTTCCTAAAGTTTCAATCCTCGGGAAGCAGAAGACACCTCTGATTGGTTAATCTCTTGTTTATCTATCGTGCATATATTAGTGACGTTGACAATTTTCATCGGGTTTCATTTAAAAAGCAGTTACAGAACAAACATAATTAGCATTGATCACAATAATATAGTTCTAACGACAAATATTAATCATAAATCTCAGCCAATCACCTGTTTGTAATTACAGTAACACCTCTGGAGAAAAATGTTTAAAAAATAAAATAGAACTCTACCTACTTTATGGACAAGAAAATCAGGTGAAATTAAAAACATTTAAGAGGGATATTGAAAGACACCAAGAACAAAATACAATGCCCACCATGTTTGAAGGCTACAAAGGTGAATTTTATTTTCTTTAACATGATTACAGGGATCAGAAAAGTGCCCAAAACTGCTAAATTTATCAATGATTAAAATAATCTCCAGAGTGGTTTTGTTAAAAGTTACTACATATGCTTAAATGATTTATCTTCACTCTTATTTTGGTCTATGTTAATCCCTGCAAAACGGTAAACGACCTGCAGAGGGCAGAAATGAGCTGTGAAAAGTACATCAGCTACGCCCTCTGTGGTCTACTCAAACTTTTACCCATACAATGGAAAGACTTCAAATGTGAGCTAACTTGGTCACAAAAAAATAAGTGTAAAAGCATACAGCTTCAGTGCTTTTAATGAACTGGAAGAGAAGGAGTGCATTGTTGTCAAAGACCTCCGGAAAGCTACTAATTTGAATCTATCACAGACAAGAATCCGAATAAGTGCCTTCTCTAAAGATCATTTGTATGGACTGCATTTGAGAGGACGTAGATTAGGAATTCAAGGAATCTCTAATTCCTCCAGTCCCTCCCTGCTGAGTGATGGCTTGGCCCAGACCCTGCTCCTCTTGCATCACATGACTTAAGTGCGTTTTCAGCCAAACACACATCAACCTCAAGACAATTCCACAGAGAATTTGTTTAGGAGCTCAATCCTTGCTCTTCCTGTTCAGAACAATACCAGACTCTTCAATCCCAGCAAGAGATTCAAGAAGTTGTAAGTTCTACACTTAAAAAGCTTAAACAGAGGGAATGAAATGGATCTCAAAATACAAACGATGTAGAATCCGGCAAAATTATATTTTTATACTATAAAAATAAAATAAAAACTACCTTCTTTTTTCCCTCCTCCGTCTTTATTTTCTTCCTCTACTTCCTCACTGCTTAGATTTATTGATCAGTTGATACAATTCTATTATGAGAAGCTGAGATAGACTTTGATGGTATAACAAATTGCATATTGTCTCTCCCCTAATGTAAGTCGCTTTGGACAAAAGCGTCTGCCAAATGCATAAATGTAAATGTAATATTTGCAGGACAGGCTTTATATACTTAGGATCACCTGAAAAAGTGAAAAAAACCCAAAAAGAATGGTGAAATCACAGAATTATGGGATTAACTGAAAGTTTATTCTTGGATGTGTACATAGAGGTAGAGGCGGATGCATTTTGAGCACGTACAAAAATGCACTTAAGACTAATAATAGTGCTGTTGTTCATTACACAACATTCAAGCACCAGAAACACAGACTTTACATTAACATACAGTGCAAAGGATCACAGTTTTCTCACAAGGGTGATTGTCAGAACAGAAATATACAAGTTTGTATGACCAAAAAGCCTTCTTCTTTCTTCAACAGGCTCTAAATGCTTTCACCACTGAGCAGCAGAAGGAAAACACCATTAACACATCGCCTCTAATACAACAGGCTCACACGTCAGATTTTTAACACTGATGGTGTTTGAGATGGAAATGAAATCCCTGGAAACAGAGATCTAAACTTTTCAGGTGCGGATCGGTTTGTACACGCATCATGGCACTTGTGTTTGGAAAACGCAGTTAAAACTAGCTTAAAAAATGACAGCAAAAGCAACTCGAGAAAATTACAAAAAAATCTAATCTGCTTGTTCACAAGTAAAAAAAAAAAAAAAAAACATCGCTGTAACTTTCTCTTCCTTCATAAATTCCCTCATATTTCTTCCCTTACTCTGTACTGCACAATCTGCTTTCAAAATCGTTCAGTCCTTCATACTGCGGATTGTTCGATGAAGGTATTTCTGCCCAGTTAAAAGGCTGTTTATGTCGGTGGATTAACTGAAAATAAAGAAAAGTTGCACACTTTTTTTTTAACTGACATACCGTGCTATACACCTATACATTCTTTCATACATTTGAACACATTTAAGAATACTTGTAAAAACTTGTAAAAACCTGTCTAGCAAAAATATATCATTATGGCAAAAAGGAATTGGAATACGAGTCACTGCCTCATAAAATCTGCTTCCCAGTTTTCAGAGCTGCTTTCACAGGGAGAAGTTGGAGATGATGGCATCTTGACTGCTGGAGCGCTTGTATCCGGAGGAAGAACTGAAGTAGGTCTCACCATCAGTGCTGATATCGTCGTCATCCTCATCATCAGCGTTGAGGGCTGGGGCGGAGTTATTCTTCCGCCTTGTGAGTGAACAAACAAGATAATTATGTCATTTGTGCAAATCAGAACAATTTAATGCACTTAAACTCATGTTACAGTTGTGCAGGAAATGAGATAGCTTGAAAGACACTTTGTCTACATTTAACCATCCACATAGTATTGCAATTTCAGTTTCTGCTGTGAATGTCCGAGGTCAATATATGAAGACACCCACATACCTGGAAGGCACTAAAAATGTGAATTCAGTTTTCAGAAGTTTTAAAAGGTCTCCCCATTGACTGTAAAAACCATTGCCATCATAGAAGTGCGTCACTACCAGCTAATTGAAAATAGGTAAAGAGTGAAAAGAGGTCTAGTGGAGTGACAAAATGTTTAAGTTATTAACTATAAAAAAAATATACAATTGAGTAATAAAATAAATACATAAACAAATAAATTAAAAAAATAAAAAATCACCCCCTCAAAGTTGTTATGGAGGTCAACATAAAAGCTATGAATAAAAAAACAACAACAACATTATAACACAGTGCTTAAACGTGTTGTTTTTTTATTGTAAAGTTGAGCTTTTCTCCAATGACATCAAAGAATATCTGCTCACTTCAAAACTCAGCCTCCTGTGGTCTGTTGAGGTACTTCAATTAAATCCACTTCCTCTTACGCATCAAGGAAAAGAGGAGGCTGCCTCTAGTCCTCCCCCCTCCCCCATCCTTCACAACAGTATCAAGACAACACACATTTCCTCTTTGAACTAATCTTTATCCCTGCACAAGTGGAAGTGTCGGACTCCTCACCTGATCTCAGTGCGCAGGGATTTGAGCTGACTCTGGAGCTGTTCGTTGGCTTCATGCTGCTCTTCCAGCTCTCTCTGCAGCTTCTTCTTTCCATGTTCAAGTCTGTCGATCTCTTCCTCTGCTTCATCCATCTGCCTCTTCAGAGCCTTTAGCCGCAGGTTCAGCTGCACACAAGGGTAGCCCTGGTCAGCATGAGATTGTTAAAACAGTGTGCAACCTTGCAACATTAACTACATCTACCAGGGACGTTAACCCATTAAAAAGGAATCTTTTCAGGGTTAAAAGCAAAATTGGCCTTCCAATTCAGACAGAGAGGTCTAATGTGTTAAAATGTTATTACACCTAAAGCATAAGCTCCAACAAGAAGTCATCTTTGTGGCACGTTAAACAAGTGTACATCAATCCAGTATGAGACAATCGACTTAACCCTGCAGTTGCAAGCCAAACAAAAACTTCTAAACTTCCCTTAGAATCCTTGGCAAAGCATCCAACACAAAAATATCAACAATGTCTTTGATAAACAACTCCCCATTCTATATTATTTCACAATACATTATTAAAAACATTAAGTGTGCAGGTAGCCTATACATGTCATAGCACATGTTTCAGCACAGCAAACAATGCAATCCTCATTCAATTACTTTGTAGACCAAAGAAGCTCCATAACAACAACAAAAAAAACAAACAACAACCAACCAACTAACCAACCAAAAAAAAAAAAAAAACACAACACCGATGCACCCAGTTAAAAAAAAAAAATGGTTTGGCCATTTTTTTTTAAATGTTGCAATTACACTGAGCCACTGCTCCAATTACATGTGAAGAAGAAAAAACTTTGTTCTTGTTCAAAAATAACTGGGTACGTGTGAAAGGAGCTTATATCAGGGTATTACAATTGTATCCTCTATATGGTAACCTAACAAAAAGAACATATTTTTTTCACAATTTTTTATTTCATTTCTCAAGTAAACTGTTTGTGTTTACTTTAATTTAACTACATTTCTCATATTTATTCAAATATTTTATGGCCAAACAGTAACAAATAGTAACATTCAGTCTATTATTATTCAACCATTAAAATGGGTGAGGTTATATGTTTACTTAAGTAAACCTTCAAGCTCAATAATAAACAAAATTGTCATTTTAAACTAGAACACATTTAAACACCTGCCCATTTATACAATACATAATAATAATAATTTTAAAAAGACGTTGTTTTGGTGATTACAATTTCAATTCAAAATATATAGAGAAGCAAGTTTTGTGTTTAATTCTCAAATTGGAAGTGAGGTGGTTACGGTTTTCTATCTGGGAGCGGACAAAAGGATTGAAAACACCTTTAGATTGTTTGCTAATTATCTGATCGATCCTCCTGAAATTGCGTTCATGGAATTTCACTTGTATAAATATTAAGAAAATTCCTTACTGTAAGTTTTCAAATACAATTTATAACAAAAATAATTATCAGTTGGTGGATTATTAATCATGCGTTTGTGGTTATAAATGGAACTGTTGTTAATTAACAAAAATGGTAAAAATCATGTTTAAAAATAACTCTGATATGCTGATATTCTTCAAAAATAATCAAAGGAGTTGTTGTTTTCCAACAATGATATTTGTATTGTTGATGTTGGGAAGCTCAGCAAACCTGATCTTTCTGATCCTGCAGTGAGTGATGCTCTTCATCCACTTGCATCACCATTTCCTTCACCTTCCTCTCCAAACGACGGTTTGCTATTTGCAGATTAGCTCGTTCCCTGTTAAGAAAAAATAATTAGGACATCATTTTCTCAATTGCGGGTGTATAAAACAAGCACGAGTAGCAGCCAGGATTACCTCTCCTCTCCCTCTAGTCGTTCCTCCAGTTCCTGGATGCGTTTCTCCAGCTGGGCCACCAGGCCCTCTTTACTTGGCTTGTGAGATCCCTCCAGATATGCAATTCTGCTCTTTAAATCCTTGTTCTTCAAACAACAGAAGGAATGAACAGAGTAGTTAGATAAGAAGACGCTCCCTGATGAAGAGCTTGGCTGGTTGGAGGGCTCCAGGAGCTGGCTGTTTGTGGCATCAATCAGAGTCAGAAGGGTTTGTTTCTACCTGTCTCTCCAGGGAGATCTTGTCACACTCCACATCTTGTCTGCTGGCTCTCTCCTGCATCAGCTCGTTCCTCATCTGCTCCACCTGTCACACACGCACACATTTTTGTGCAACACAAACATCAACAACAAAAATCTCCACAAATGTACATGTAATTTTACATTGCAGTTTTAATCTACGGATCAGCAACAAAACCTTCAGAACTGACTTATTAAAGCATACATTGAAAAATAGTTTGTCTCAATTACGTCTCAAATCCTAGAATACTGAAGCCTCATTTAGTTCATCGATCAACTGAGGTGAAAACAAAAAGTAATTCCAGAATGTTAAAAGTTTGCATGGTAATGTACTTGAGTGCCACAATGTAGATTAGGAAGGATACAAGCAGATATGCTCTCCAGGGCTCTAATTAGCACATATGAATATTATTCAATTGCTTAAAAATATATAAATGAAAACGTTTTTAGGATGTTGTGATATTTTTAATATATTTATATGTTTGAATACAAGGACCCAACCTGAATGTTTTTGTTTTGTTTGTTTACTAGTTTATAGCCAAGACGACATCGGGGTCTTTTCATGGCTAGAGAAGTATACTAATTTTATCTAGTTCAACTTATTATATCTTGTTTCTCAGATTTGTTCCGGAGATAAAGTTCCCCAACCTGAAATGCATAGCGTTGCTATTTATAACTGACCGTACATCCCAAATCATTTAGTTCTCAAGATGTTTAATAAAAATTTGCGTGTCTCAAACCTTAGTATAAAGAAAATCCTTAAGGTCTATGGATGTTGTAACATTTAAGGCAGATTGTTGATTATTCAGCTAATTTTGACTGTAATCCATCACATAATGAGCCCGAATAAAAAGAGAGACTTTAATGACCTCTGAAAGATCCTCTAGAGTCATGTTAAAATATAGTTCATATTTTGTGGGTTCGGTAACAATTTTAGTAGAAATAATCAACAGCTTTGCCAGCTTTGTGTCACTTGCAAAATTATGTCGTTTACAGAGGATGATCAGCCTATAATTGAATTCAAACATGATTTTACCTCAGATTTTATAAAACGCAAGGATAGCACTAATATCACATGGTTGAAGATCGCTACTGCATTTGTTCCAAGGTTTAAAGACTTAAAGTTTCTTTCCAAAAATGAAAGGAATTTAGCTTCAATAAGTGTCCTGGAAAACAAGAGTCTAAAAAGACCACAAACTAATAGCCACCAAAGAAAAGTTAATTAGGACAATATTGATGATTTATTGCAGGTATGTTGTTTACATGACTAAACCTGAGCTACAAGTTAAACAAAAATATCAATAAATAATCATTTTGAATTTAAATACTTTTTGTCTTTAATTTACATTGATTATAAACATTTATAGGTTTAAAAAAGTTTTACTCTTGTCATTGCGATTAACAAAAATTGTGCAATTAATTCGTTTTTATTTTCATTCAATTGACAGCACTATATATTTGTATATATGATAATGCAAGTTAAATTGGTTTATTAAATAAAAACAGGGTGAATTAGACAAACTTCTTTCTTTAAATATATCTAAACTAAGAATGAATGCTGCATCCAATATTACAGAAATCAATATGTATATAGTTACTCTCCACATTTGTGTTCACATTTTAGAATGACTGGTCACATTTTTTTTTTTTGTTATTTGCAAATGTACAATGCAGGTAATTCTCTGATTCTTGTTTTTCATAACCACATGCTGTCTTAGGCACAAATCCACAAAAGAGTTTCAAAAGACAAATGGAGAGGTCTTCCCTCAAGACAGTGAGAGTAGAGAGAGATGTGAAAGAAGGGATACAAACTGAAGGTGAAAAACATTCGATCGATAGAGAGAAGATGGCTCTTTTTGTCTGCTGCCAGACGCTAAGAGTGGATGATATTTTATGCCAATTAGTGAGTGACAGTTGGGCTGTGGAATGAGGGATGAGCAGTGTGTGGAGCTGTGGGCTGAAGGGCGCTGCGTCAGCAGAGCAGAAAACACACTCAAACCAATCAAAGCACCACAGCCACAGAGAGAGAGAGAGAGAGAGAGAGAGAGAGAGAGAGAGAGAGAGAGAGAGAGAGAGATTACTCTCATTTTGACAGCCGCTTGTGTGCACCTGCTGCCATGGACGCAGGTGTGCCTGTCCTGACTTCAGACACCCCCCTCCCAGTCCACTCAGTCTCCACTGAGCCCTCTACTGTTCCACAGAAAGGCACCTCGGCCTCGGTGTAACACTATTGTGTCAGTTTGTTTGCCTGCATTCTCTATTTCCAGACGATTAAAAAAAGAGCCACGCTCCTCTCCTTCATAATCTATTAATCACATCTTCAGACCTGATCTAGATTTGGGCTTTTTAAGGGACTAAATGTGCCGCGACAGGTGCAATCGGACCAAGGCACCAGATTAGCTTTTGGAAACAATAAGCAAAAGGATAATTTTGGGCTACTTGAGAGAAGTTTGAAAGAAGTTCAAGAAGTCATGGAAACAAAGAAATGATGCATGAGCCTCCAGTTAGTGGTCTCTTTCAACCAACTTTTCCTTGTGTGCACGAAACAATCAAATTGAGTCTAGTTTTTAACCATTTCACCTCTATAATATCAAATACATTCCTTTAATCTTTTTAGTTTATTTGTTTCTTTTTTAATCTATTTGTTTCTTAGTGCCATGTCAGCAACAAACATCTTTCTGCCAAAAAAAGATGGTCATTATCAATAAATATTTAAAAAACACGAACATAACTTTAAAATGATTTTTTTTCTGTCTCAGAGGTGATAAAAAGTAAATAATGCTATCAATTACATTTTTATTAAAAAGTTCTTTAAAAGTATATCCATCATAAAATAATTTTCTTCTTGAACTTAGGTAAAAACAATCCAGTAAAATGTGCTTTACAGATAGATGGTGTTGGCAGTAAGGGCGAATATTTCCTTTATATAAACAATGGACCAAATACAAAAAAGTAGCTAAGGTTTCATATTAAATAAGAAAATGTAAGAGATCACATGAACTCTTCAAACATTTTATTCCAGACATTTTCTGTTCAATAATGTTTGCTAAATACATAATTCCCATCAACGTGTTCTTAATTTGACTACCATTGCAGTTTTATTTTGACAAATTAATAGGGTATACGTAACTTGCTTCATAATCAAAAACATCAGGCTGCCTCTTTTAGTTAATAGTAAACAAAAAAAAAACTGCAACTAAAACTGGGAATTACCCATGTGCATCTTACAAGTCTTGTTTCATGAAGCTTCATCTCATCTTATCTTCATATTTCACAAGAACATGAAGCAAGACTTATTGTTATTGCTGCATGCTCCATTATTTAAAAAATATAATAAAATAAAGATAACTTAAAATTAGATGCAGAAAATAAGACAATTGATTGATTGAATCAACGATTGATAATATGGACAACAAGGAAGTTAAAACTATATTCAGCATAAACCCTTTAAACATAATTTAGATTCCATAGTATTTTAAGTACATTTAATTCAAAGTACAACACTACATTGCAATAAATTCTTGTTTAAAAACAACAATAAAAATTTGAGGTAAGTTCTGTTTTTGATGTCCATTTTATTGGCTGTTAAATTTATTAGCATTATTAAATACAAATGAAACACTATATGAATTCCTTCTAAAAAATGCTACGCTATAATTAATAGCGTAAATTCTGTTCCTTCCAGATTAAATGGTCCTAAATCTTTTTTAAATACGTATTTAATTTGATGTCACTCAGGTGCTTTTAGAAGTTATTGCTCACGTTCTACATCCTCAACCCTTCCAAAATAACATAATATAATATAGTGCAATATTGTATTGTAAATACAGTTTTCTAATAATACTTTTCTAATCTTTAAGTTAGTTCACGCAAGTCTGTTCTTACTTTGGTAATTGAGTCTCTAAATTTTTGAACTTGTTTTTCAGGAAACATCATCATCTTTGTCTGAGACTTCCTTTAGCAGCGTTATCATTCAGGAAGGAAGACTTTCTCTAGCTTCCTGCTTTAAACCACTACTGGAAGCTGCAGCAAATGTTTTCCAAAAGAGTTGTGCCACAGTCTGTCTCAACATCCCTGGCTCTATTCAGGCTCACACCGGAGTGGAGCTTTGGAGAGAGCATTTAATTGACGGCTGAGATTTGGACAGGCTCTCTTTCAGTGAGAGGCTCCCTGCCAAAGAGAAGCATTACGCAACCTCTCATACAAAGCTTCCACTCCATCTTCCTCTCCTTCTGCTGTGAATTAACTCAGAGTCTTGAGTGCAACTTTTAAAAGACAAACCAAATAATGGCTCAGCTTTAATTCCACAACCAACAGTGTTTTGGGCTAAGAATATTGAGGATCTGCCTACAAGAGCTTAAAGCTGTTTATATCAAAAGTTTGTTGGAAGGTATATTAAACAGTTTAACTTTAAAAGTAATGAGCATTTTTATTAAGCTTTATTTTGTTAAAATTGTAAAGTAGCAAAACAGTCTCCAGCAATCCTCCTCACTTCAGATTAAGAAACTATTTTAACACTTTTATTAATTTATTGAATAACTACTGTTTTAATTAACATAAGACTTATTAAAAAGAGCATAAATAACTAATAGAATGTAAAGTAGACCATTCAGCTTAGACATTTTTGGTAATTTTTAAGTATTTCAGTTTTTGAGAAGCCCATAATTATTTCTGATTAGTTTCCTGAAAAGATTGATGCATCTAAGTGCTGCAAATAAGACCGGTTTTGCTCTGTCTAAGGTTTCTGGTAGATGACCTGACTGCAGATCATGCAACCACCACCGGTGTCACTAGTTCCTAAAGTTTCTTTCTACCACAAAATATTTACTCTTTTAAAATCCATCTAATAATTCACTTCACAATCAGAAGCATCTGGGGTAACAGCCGAGAGAGTCCATGTTAAATAATTTTGAACACACGTCTTTGTGTCTTGTTGAGTTTCATGTTCACCATTTACCCTCCAATAACATGAGAGCACAATGACTCACCTGTTCTCTTCCTCTGTCGATTCGGTCCATCAGTAACTCTCCACACTGTCTCTCCTCATCCAGATCCATCTGTAGTGCAGACAGACGGTCCTAATAACAGAAAGAAACATCAGTATTATGACACATTATCAGGACAGTTAACTGTTCAGAACAATATCCAACAGGACATTTTGCACACCTCTAAAAGTTTGGCTTGTCTGCTTTTTTCTTTCGAGTGAGATTTGGTTTCGGTCTCAACCTCCAGATCAAAAATGGTCTGCTCCAGGTGCTTGACTTTCTGGAGGGCTTCATCTCGCTCTTTCTGACACTGCTGCTGATCCTCCTGCATACCAGCCATCTGAAATGCACACAGAAAACCTTTAAAGACACTACATTTTGCTTTTATTGCTGTATATCTAGTGACTACTTTAGTACAGGGGTTTGGGCGAATACAAATTAACTTTCATTTTTTAAGTTGGGATAAAATCAATAAACTTAAAAATCACTTGGAAAGAACAATAATTAATATGTAGACGTTAAACATGATGTTAAATAGTTTTAGTGATAAATAAGTTCTTAATGTTATGTAATATTATGTTTATTCTTAAAGACGCTGTGATTCTTCAAAATAGCAAAAAATACAATCAACTATGCGTCAGCCATACAATAGCATGAGGCATTAAAATATTGAATACAAGCATCAGGTCTTTGTTTTGGTGAGTTTAAATGACCACATTGCTTCCAAAAGATTTACTTTACCTAATGAGTGACTTGGTGACCAAGTTAATCCTTAACTACACGTATGTAAATAGCCAACTCCTAACTGCATTAGGCAATCGTGAATTAATGGTGAACTAATTATTATAGACCAGTAAAAAAAAACTTTCATCATAAAATGATAAATACTGTTATTTTATAGTCTCTGATGAAGACTGTGTTTGTTGTTAAAACTGCAGAAATTCAACTAGGTCAAACATCTTTTAGCAGTGTACCTAAAATATAATTAAATCTAGTTTTAATAGTGAAACATTTGTGTTAATGTAGAAAAGTTAAGAAACAATACATTTTTCACCAATAATCCAAGTTATTTTTGTTTTATTTTCACTTAAGTACTGCTTAACGTGGTGGAGGGGTTAGCGTGCTCGAAGGATCCTAGGGGCTATGTTGTCGGGGGCTTGCTGCCCCTGGTAGGGTCTCCCAAGGCAAACAGGTCCTAGGTGACGGGTCAGACTAAGAGCGGTTCAGAAGCCCTCATACGACGACAAGAACAGATTCCGCGACGTCGCCCGGATTGGCGTTACCGGGGCCCCACCCTGGAGCCAGGCCTGGGGTTGGGGCTCGCAGGCGAGCGTCTGGTGGCCGGGTCTTTTCCCATGGGACCCGGCCGGGCCCAGCCCGAAAAGGCCACGTGGGATCGCCCTCCAGTAGGCCCACCACCCGCAGGAGGGACCGTAGGGGGCCGGTGCTTTGTGATCTGGGCGGCAGCCGAAGGTGGGGACCTCGGCGGCCCAATCCATGGACACAGAAGCTAGCTCTGGGGACATGGAATGTAACCTCGCTAGGGGGGAAGGAGCCTGAGCTTGTGCGGGAGGTGGAGCGCTACCGGCTAGAGATTGTCGGGCTCACCTCCACGCACAGCCTGGGCTCTGGAACCCAGCTCCTCGAGAAGGGCTGGTCTCTTCACTACTCTGGCGTCCCCCGCGGTGAGAGGCGGCATGCTGGTGTGGGCCTGCTCATAGCCCCCCAGCTCAGCCACCATGTGTTGGAGTTCTCCCCAGTGAGCGAGAGGGTCGCTTCCCTCCGCCTTCGGGTTGGGGGCAGGTCTCTCACTGTTGTTACGGTCTACGGGCCGAACAGAAGTGCAGAGTACCCGGCCTTCTTGGAGTCCCTGGGAGGGGTGCTGGAAAGTGCTCCAACCGGGGACCCCATCGTTCTCCTGGGGGACTTCAATGCGCACGTGGGGGATGACAGCGTCACCTGGAGGGGCGTGATTGGGAGGAATGGCCTCCCCGACCTGAACCCGAGTGGTGTTCTGTTATTGGACTTCTGTGCCCGTCACAGTTTGTCCATAACGAACACCATGTTCAAGCACAAGGGTGTCCACCGGTGCACGTGGCACCAGGACACCTTAGGCCGAAGGTCGATGATTGACTTCGTTGTCGTATCATCTGACCTTCGACCATGTGTTTTGGACACTCGGGTGAAGAGAGGGGCTGAGCTATCAACCGATCACTACCTGGTGGTGAGTTGGATCCGCTGGCTGGGGAGGAGGCCGGAAAGACCTGGCAGACCCAAACGTACGCTGAGGGTCTGTTGGGAACGTCTGGCCGAGCCCCCTGTCAGAGTGAGCTTTAACTCCCACCTCCGGGAGAGCTTCCACCAGATACCGGGGGAGGCTGGAGACATGGAGTCCGAGTGGACCATGTTTTCCACCTCTATTGTCACTGCCGCAGTGCGAAGCTGTGGCCGTAAGGTCTCTGGTGCCTGTCGTGGCGGCAATCCCAGAACCCGGTGGTGGACACCGGAAGTAAGGGATGCCGTCAAGCTGAAAAAGGAGTCCTATCAGGCCTGGTTGGCTTGTGGGACTTCGGACACAGCCGACCGGTACCGGCAGGCCAAGCGCGCAGCAGCCAATGCTGTGTTAGAGGCAAAAACTCGGACCTGGGAGGAGTTCGGGGAGGCCATGGAGGAGGACTATCGGTCGTCCTCAAAGAAATTCTGGCAAACTGTCCGGCGCCTCAGGAGGGGAAAGCAGTGCCCCACCAACACTGTTTACAGTGGAGGTGGAGAGCTGTTGACCTCGACCAGGGATGTGGTCGGGCGGTGGAAGGAATACTTTGAGGGTCTTCTCAATCCCACTGTCACGTCCTCTGTCGAGGAGGCAGAGGCTGGGGTAGTTGAGGTGGATTCGTCTATCACCCAAGCCGAAGTTACTGAGGTGGTTGGTAAGCTCCTCAGTGGCAAGGCACCGGGGGTGGATGAGATCCGCCCTGAGTACCTCAGGTGCCTAGATGCTGTGGGACTGTCCTGGCTGACACGTCTCTGCAGCATCGCGTGGCAGTCAGGGACCGTACCTCTGGAATGGCAGACCGGAGTGGTGGTCCCTCTTTTCAAGAAGGGGGACCGGAGGATGTGTTCCAACTACCGGGGGATCACACTCCTCAGCCTCCCGGGGAAAGTCTATGCCAGGGTACTGGAGAGGAGAGTTCGGCCGATAGTCGAACCTCGGATGCAGGAGGAACAATGCGGGTTTCGACCTGGTCGTGGAACACTGGACCAGCTCTATACCCTCTGCAGGGTCCTCGAGGGGTCATGGGAGTTCGCCCAACCGGTCCACATGTGCTTTGTGGATTTGGAGAAGGCGTTCGACCGTGTCCCTCGTGGTGTCCTGTGGGAGGTGCTCTGGGAGTATGGGGTCCGGGGCACTCTGCTAAGGGCTGTCCGGTCCCTGTACAACCAGAGCAGGAGCTTGGTCCGCATTGCCGGCACAAAGTCAGACCTGTTCCCAGTGCGCGTTGGCCTCCGGCAGGGCTGCCCTTTATCACCAGTTCTGTTCATAGTTTTTATGGACAGAATCTCAAGGCGCAGCCGGGGGCCGGAGGGGGTCCGGTTCGGGGACCTCAGGATTTCATCGCTGCTGTTTGCGGATGATGTTGTCCTGTTGGCTTCTTCGGGCCTGGACCTGCAGCGTGCGTTGGGGCGGTTTGCAGCCGAGTGCGAAGCGGCTGGGATGAGGATCAGCACCTCCAAGTCTGAGGCCATGGTTCTCGACCGGAAAAAGGTGGCCTGCCCTCTCCAGGTCAGTGGAGTGCTCCTGCCTCAGGTGGAGGAGTTCAAGTATCTCGGGGTCCTGTTCACGAGTGAGGGGAGGATGGAGCGCGAGATCGACAGGCGGATCGGTGCAGCATCTGCAGTGATGCGGTCGCTGTATCGGTCTGTTGTGGTGAAAAGGGAGCTGAGCCGAAAGGCGAAGCTCTCGATTTACCGGTCGATCTACGTCCCTACTCTCACCTATGGTCATGAGCTCTGGGTCATGACCGAAAGGACAAGATCCCGGATACAAGCGGCCGAAATGAGCTTCCTTCGCCGGGTGGCTGGGCGCTCCCTTAGAGATAGGGTGAGAAGCTCCGTCACCCGGGGGGAGCTCGGAGTAGAGCCTCTGCTCCTCCACATCGAGAGGAGTCAGCTGAGGTGGCTTGGGCATCTGTTCCGGATGCCTCCTGGACGCCTTCCAGGGGAGGTGTTCCGGGCATGTCCCACTGGGAGGAGGCCCCGGGGAAGACCCAGGACGCGCTGGAGGGACTATGTCTCCCAGCTGGCCTGGGAACGCCTCGGGATCCCTCCCGGGGAGTTGGAAGAAGTGTCTGTGGAGAGGGAAGTCTGGGCATCCCTGCTTAGACTGCTGCCCCCGCGACCCGGCCCCGGATAAGCGGGAGAAGATGGATGGATGGATACTGCTCAATTTATTATGTCGAACTTATATTATGTTTTAAAGAATTGCCTGGGCTGGTTAAAGCAGATCAATAACTTGATGTTCTTCACTAGAAGAGGTTGAAAAAAGTATTTTATAGAGGAACGCATGACTACTACTGATGTTTGTAAAGTGGTTGTCCAGCAGCGAGCAACAAAGGATCTTCACTTCAGAGGAAACAGCTGTGAGACCGAGGTCATGATATACATGACAAGAGAATATCAGTGTGTGTGTGTGTGTATGTAGAGGGGGAGCTAGAATTCTGGGAGGATGAGGTGCCAGCGGGTCATCGCTTAGAACCATGGCTCCCCACAGGAACATAGACCCACCCTTCTCTTCCTGCACGAACAGCTGTGTGGAGGAGGACTCTCAAAGTTACACTTCATCATTTCACTCTTCATTTTTCCTCAGAAAATTATTTTCCAAACCTAACCTTTTCAACTGAGATTTTGCAGGCAACATAAGATAAATTCATGTTTAACTAATAGTATTTTTATTGTCTTATCAGTTAAAAAATTGATACAGTGACTTTGGTAACTCCCAAAGAGAGTTACCCTAAGTGTGAAAATGCATATTTCCCATTTAAAGTGCTGGCACTAAAACGGATGAAAACCCCCCCTGAATTAATAAATCTGCTCAAGTCAAATCTAATAGTTTTTCTTTTAACAAGTAACAGTAAAATTTAAAGTAAATATGTTTATTATATTCATAATCAAACAGAGCGGTAAGAAAATGTGTGGTATTTCAGCTCCTAAAGTAGGCCACAGATTAGAGGCTAGCCAGGGACCTTCCTCTGTGGAGTTTCCATGTTGCTTGTCTGAGTTTCCTCCAGGTCCTCCGGTTTCCTCTCAGAGTTCAAAAACATGTCAGGTGAATTGAAAATTGTGAATATGAGCCTGTAAGGGACTGACGAGTGGCCACCTAGCTAGGGTGTAAATTTACTCTCATTCTATGTGATCACCAGCAGAACCCCTAACAAGCACTGGGCTAGTAACAAATAAGAATATACATAAAAACAATACAATCAGCCCAAACTTATCTAAAAAATGTTTTTTAAATACACAATATATGCCATTCCTATCATGTGTAACTAATTAAAGACTCTCAGTCCTATAAAATTGACAGATGGTATACTGTGAAAAATAATTTATTATGAAATAATAGTGTATTTAGTATATAATTTATGAGGCATTATCGCATCGGTTCACAACAAGACTTCCAATTTGGCTGACCACTACCCACCGAGATGGATGTCAGGTTATGATCTGAAATCCATTTCAATTACAAAATACTTAGACCTGTATGCAAGCTTTTATTCACAATCACTTCCATCATAGGCTACTAAAACAACGCTCAGCTGGCTGATCCACAGCCTAGATGTTACCTGTAGTTAATATTTTTTTCTTTAAATACTACTTTTAGGTCCTTCAGTGAGCAGTAAAAGTGGGCCAGATCACCCTCTGGTTTGGATCTCAGAGTGTTAATGGGATTTGGTGGAGGGGGAGTGGCCACAAGACCTCATTCACAGGCTGAGCAATAGTGGCTGATTCCCATATCAAACAATAACATTCCTCAAATGCCACTGAACTGAGAGGGTTAAAGCGCATGAGAGCAGAGGTTAGAGGTCACCCCTCTTGGGGACGTGAGTACATAAAATCCAGGTTTGTATAGAGACCTAAAGAGAACAACTGAGATTGACATATCTGATCAGCCCGAGCGATCAGTCTGAGGGTTTAGTACCAAGAGAGCTGGTATGATGTGATGGCAGAATAACGTGGAACTTATACCAATAATATTTAACATGGAATATGATAGTGTACATTGAAATACAAGTCCACATAGTGTTTGGCTTCTTCTAAAAACACATGGAATGAAGTACTCTTCCCATATTTACACAATTTGGAGGTGCTGCTGTACAAATAAAGACTAAACTCTCAGGATAAGGGAATAAACACTAGAAAGTGAAACAGATGTGCTTGTCAATGTTCAGCTTTTGTGACAAACATAAACATAGGGGTTTTCCAATTTACTCTACAATTCAAAACAAGCCGTTTACAAAGACATTCAGCTTGATTAAAACATTGATCTTTTACAGCAAACGCAGTACTTATAATAAACGTGACTTATTAGCAAGAGGTAGGTCTCGATTCATGACTGATTTCATTAAATAAGCAAATCCTTACACTCAAATCAGCCATTCTTTGATTCAACCGTGAATAGCTTAAATTGAGCAAACAATGTTAACAATGTTCACTCTCAGTCACAAACATCCCCATGACTGCTTGTTGTGTGAAGTTTGACATACGAGAACTATGGGGCATCCTAATAGTTTAGAACTTGTTCTAACTTGGCAAGAGGTCATTTTTTAGACATTAATAAAATCTAGGTTGGATTGTCTTTTTTCCTACATAAATCAGAATACTTAAAAGTGATTCAGGGATATAAATCATGTCTCATGAATAAGTTACCCGCAGACATATTGTATAGATTTGGACAGTTTAAAATCCAGTGCAAAACATTTTTTGTTCAGATAGGCTTATTCTATTTCATGTTTGTTTCGGTTTGACCCTTGTTTATTTCTGTTGCTGTTTTACAAGTTTTATAATGTTGCACAGTGACTTTGATTGTCTATGCAAGTTGCCTATTAAATAACATGTATTATTATTGTCAGATCACCAGAGATTGGATAGTCTACTTCTATTGAACAGACTTTAAAAATAGGAACTTGAGCATCTAATAAATTGCCTTAATTACTCATGACAAAAAAAAATGTAATTTTGGATGAACAGGTCAAAGTCAAAGATATCAGGTTTAAAATGAGTGTTCTGCAAATGTGGTGGGGCTCAGAAACCACCTAGTTCCATCTTCCACTCACCTCCTCCTGGAAATTCCTGGCGGTAAACAGAGATTTCTCCAGCTCCAGACCTGCCTCTCTCAGCTGCTTCTGCAGCTCTGTCATCTCCCTCCGGTTCTTCTCCTTGTACATGTCTATCTGCTCCTGAAGCTCCTGAGTTGAGCTCTGAGATGCCTCCACAATGTCATTCATCTGCACAGAGACAAAACAAATCCATTCATCACATTTGACAGATTCATCCAAAATGTGCTTGAAGCACAATTAATACGAAACCTACATTTTAACTCCAAAATATAATGTTCAATAGCAAAAGAGTGATGTTCCTGACCTCTTGTTGAAGCTTCTCCACTGTGCGGTCCAGTAGTCTCCTCTCGTCTTCAATCTCATTCTTGGTGTTCTTGAACTGCTCTTTCTGACTCTTCTCCACCTTAAGCCGATTCTGTAGCTCGTGTTGGTCTTGTGTCATTTTGGTTAAGTTTCTCTGTTTATAGAAAGGTAGAGCAAAGTCTCTTTTGAACCACTTATCGAAAGGGTAATGCTTGTGTCATTGGCGGGTTTGTATCATTTAAATGGTGTGACAAACAAACAATGTATAAATTACAAATATTTGAAAAAAGGTTTACCTTATATTTAAAGAGTTACCAAACAGTCAAGTTTTAATGAAATGTGGCAAAGTAAAATATCAGACAGTCTACAGTGTCATAGATATAGATATAGTCTTAACAAGATTGCTTAACAATCTTAGTGCACACAGATGTACTCCACCAAATAGATTATAAAACAGAAAATATTTCTATTGTTAAATATATTACCCACTTCAGAGCAAGGTATCCCCACATCTTACCTGCACATCCTCTAGGCGAGTAGTAAGTGCACGGTTGGCTCGAGTCATTTCCTCCTCTTCTTCTCTGACCTCAGCAAGAGATTCCTCTAACTCCCTTTTCTCATCCTAAACACAAAACCAACATCACAGATGTTGCACACCCTGCATCTAGACTTGGATTAAGACTCTTGCATAGAAGAAAAGTAAATCTTTTCTGATGAAAAACAACTACAGATCTTAATCTCTTTTAAAATTCCAATCTTAATCATGGTAAGAGGAAATGCTACAGATTTAAAGAATGCAATATAAACTGATCTGGTCAAATACTTTAGATTAAAAAATCTTTCAAGGATGGTACAGAATTAAAAACAACTTGCTTCTACTTTCTCTGAGTCGAAGAGAATGGTAAACCAACCTCGAGTGCTTGAGCTTGCTTCAGCAGCCGACTCTCCTGCAGCTTGCCTTCATCGATGATGCGGTTGAGCTTAGATGCTTCATTCTCCAGTTCCTGTACCCTCTTACGTAATCGGTCCATCTCCTGTGCCAGACGACCGGCCTGGCTCTCTGAAAGCTTCCGCGCTGCTTCCACCTCCTCCTTTTCTTTACTGGTGGCAACATTATTCTGGAGAGAGGACACAAAAAGAAAGAATCTTACACATGAACATGAGCAACAGAAGTATAAACTACATTTGACTAAAAAAAAAATTTGCTAAGAATGTTGAACATTTCACAAGCTTTATACATTTTTAAAAAAAGTTTACATTTTATAATTTAAAAGTAAAAAGAAATATAAAAATAAAGATTCTTTAGTAAATGTGTTTGTAATGGTTAAAGTCCATTCTGACCGAGATACTTGTGTTTTAAAAATTCCCAGAGATGCCTTGTAACCAATGGGCTACATATTAATTTATGACTGAAATATATGTAAGAATGCTGTAAAAATAGGATACGGGGCTATTGGTCAGGGGCCTGTTTGTCTTAGTGCTTTCTAATGTCAACATTGGCTGTTTTGGCTATGCCACCTAAAATTTCAAGCTTACTGTTGAAATCTTTTAGCTATACTGCACTACACTATAATATTTAAGACCAAAAAAAGAGCAGCACTATGGAACATGGAGCACTGCTGTTTCTCAGCAAAAAGGTTCCAGATTCGAGTCCCATGTTGGTCACCATTTCTGAATTAGCAGGTCCTCAAATTGCTTGAGTGGTTTCTTCCAACAAACAAATAAACAAAAAATTGTCAAAATGATTTGTTACTCTGCATTTCACTGCAGAGGAGGAAAATAGGCCTGAATGATGAGTAAATTCAATAACTGACAACGTGTTAAGGGCGTATCCCTGCATTCTGCAAATAGAGAGGTGGTAAGGGGATCTGAAGGCCATGACGACCTCAATAATGGGCTCATATGTAGATATAAAGTATGCCAACTATTCCTTTGTTTTACATTGAATTCGAAATTACCCTTGTAAGTACAGTTTACACAAATAAGCATGAGTAAACAATTACTCATAAATTAAGTGACATCCTGAATCACAAGGAAGAAAGATTAAGTTAAACAGTCATTCGGTCATGAGTTCGTTGTCTGTTTAGGATCAGTCAAGCATGTTTACTTGAGTTTCTCTGACTTAGACATACAAAGAATTTTGCTCTCGTTCAAAAATGACAGCCTGTCGGAAATCTCAAAGAATGACAAAATTCTGTTAACAATGCTGCAGCCTCCTGGTGGAGAACACAAGGTTTATGTCTTATCTTTCAGCATGTTCTCCTTCATCTACTTTTATGAATAGGTCAGACTGTCCTCTAGAGTGGCTATACTTTTAAAATCCACTGCATTATTTATTCCAGACACACTGACCCGCTAGACCACAACACACTTGCAAAATAAAGCATCTACACTACTGCTTGCAGGAATTTGGCCCAACAAACCAAGCAGGATGTCATGCAATGACAGACTCTTGAACCTGTTGATGACAGCTCAAAGATTACACACAACAGAACTGGACAGACAGGTCAATGGTTTGCTATGCATGAGAGAATGTCACCCGACTGGTTAAACCATTTATCATGAGCACCTCTACACAAAGACAAATTAGAGTTGAACAAAAAGTTCTAGTTACTATTTTAATAGCAACCTCTACTTTGTGTTTATAATATATTACTCATATAGCTCATCGTAATAAACAAAAATGTTTTTATTTAAAAGAAAAGAGGGATTAAAAAAAATTCAAGAACACCAAATATAAGAATAATCTTTTTATTATTATTAT
The DNA here is from genome assembly GCA_900490495.1 of Danionella dracula. Classification (NCBI taxonomy): domain Eukaryota; kingdom Metazoa; phylum Chordata; class Actinopteri; order Cypriniformes; family Danionidae; genus Danionella; species Danionella dracula. Next base: position 3,694,823 of record UELW01000578.1, read on the forward strand.
TATTATTATTATTTCGGTGACTTGCAGTCACAGCATTCCCTTAATACTCCAATTGACTTTATTTCATATTCTTTACTGAGCAGATGCAAGTTGATCAAAGGTTATAGACCATATGAATGCTGTAGTATATGCAAACTATGTATACCCTTATTTCTTCTACATAGCAAATTAATTGTCAATGGTTATGAAGAACATTAAAATACCATAAAATTTTAGCGAACTAAACTTGGAAATCTTAATTCACATTAACTTTCAATATGTTTAGCCAAAAAAACAAGCGCGTAAACATGAAAAAAATATTTTTGTTTTAGTAATACAAAGTAGACTATGGTGCATACTGCAATATTTGAGGTTCTCAATCATTTAACATCTAAAACCCACATTTTCAAAGTGTAGAGCATAGTGGAGTTTTACTTAATCTGATAGTAGTCACCAGTAGGCTGGTTCAGTTCAGCATGGGTTCAGCACAATTTACACAAGCAAATACTTTCATGATTACAAACATCCGAAGACAGGTAAAAGACAGATTAGAGGGCTTCTAAAATACCTGAGCCTAATGAAGTGAGACTACAATTTCATACCCTGTAATCAGTGAACTTCCGGAGCAACACACAACTATGCAAGTGTGCATGTGTTAAAGTCTCTCCATGGCAGCACCCAAAACAACAGTCACTCATTAGCCAACAGCGATGGATTGCTCTCAGTTCTGCTTACAGTTCAAAGTCCTGAAGCCCCTCTACGGAGCTCTCCCTTTCTTCACTTATTAACCATGACACCACCTGAAATAGCTACAGTCACCCAGCAGAAAACAAACCCAAGCATCTGTTATGCCACATCACACCACTGAGCCACCTGAGGCCAGAGGGTGGAGGCTTGCAAATACGTACCTCGCCTGAGAAAACACACTCCAAATGCAACAAGCATCAATAGTTAGTTTAAAGACCTTCACAATAAGTTGGATTTTCATTTGAGTAGGTCATAACCATATAAATGTATTATTTTCTAATATAAGGTGCTGATAAATCACAGGACAATTGGATAGAACTGAGAAACTGTTAAACCATAAAACTGACTAGTATGTGGGGAGTACTGAACAAAAATAACTCACTGGTTCCCATCCTCTGCATGGCCCAATTCCCCCAGTCAGGCCTTTAAAGAGTAAAAAGAGCGCGAAAGCAAAGGGCAGAGGGAAGCCGTGTGTTCTTGACAGAGGCATTACACAGACTCTAAGAGATTTGTGAAAGCCGTGTGTGTGTGTGTTCTGAATGGCTCTGCTGTTTGAGCCATTTATGTTTAGTTGGGCACTAACCAGCTTTGGGAAAGTGTTTAAAAACTCAAAACAACAATGGCAGGAGAGCCTCAACTAGTTCATGAACTCTGAGAAAGGACTGGCAGCATCTTCAAACTATGTGATCATAAATCTACATGAGCTTTATATAGCATTAATCATTTGGGAAACTAATAAACCTGTCTATAGCCACTCACTTCACAATGATTTTTTTCCTCCTTTTCACACGCCTCAAAGTACTTTCAAAGAGTTAAACCTCTCTAATCTACTCTAAAAATCATTCACTTTGCAATGACCAATTTATTATATTAAGAAGAACAACATAACCTTAAAGCTGTGCAGAAGCCAGAGTGAAATTTAAACATGGGGCGACTTCATCACTATTTATAGCTATGTCTATTTGATTAAAGAGATAAAATTGTTTTATTTGAACAGCTTTATCATCATGGTCAAAGAATAACAGACAATACTGATCTGTGAAGGATTATCTATTACTTATCATTAGATCAATAATAGAAGAAACAAAGTTAAATCAAATTTGAAATATGAGGCATTCTATCTTAAAATACTCTTTCAAATAAATGTATTCTAGGTGAACAAAAGATAAAATCAATTTAAAAATAAACTCCAACAAACTGCACGAAATTAAGTATTATTTACCTCTTAAATAATCTTGTACAATAAACAATAGTGGGTAAATTGTGTTACCTTTCTACTATTGACTTCACAACTAGATTACATCCATTGAAGATTTTTAAAAAGCATGTTACAAACTTAATTACATTTAGTAATAAAGGTAACAAGACATCCTATAGTTTTTGCACCCAGTTAACAGGAATGTCTGCTTTCTAGTGTACGGAGTGGAGTTCTGATTTTACTTCAATGAAGGCAACAAGGCCTGAGGCTTTACAGCAAGTGCCAAGACCAATTAGTAATCTATTCCTCTGGTCAACCTTACCCATGACCTCTGTTGACACACCAGGCGATTTTCTAAACAAAAACTCTGTGACTCAACAGAAAGAAACGAAACAAAACAAAACAAAACAATAGAAACATAAGCAACAGGTCATTCAAGGTACTGGTAAATTTATCAGCCAGGCACAAAGTGTTCAGCGTTTGACTGCCTCAGCAACAGAAAAGACTCGAGCTTCACTTCAGCTACAAACAACACCAGCTCTGTTTCAGCATGCTTCAAGTATAGCTTCCAATAGTTCAGCCAAAACAAAGAGCACATACACATGAATGTGCCGAAGCAGGACGATGGCTGAGAATGATGAGCTAGGGGTGCTGAAGCTGGAAATGAAAAAGCGCTGCTTGAAAAGCTCTGGCTTCATTCCAAAAGCACAAGATGCCTGCAATAACCTCATCTTGTCCCTCAGGGAGGAGAGGAGAAAACTTTAGCTGTCGATGAGGAGAACGACAAATTAATTTTAGTGCATTTCTTCTTAAACTACTAAGCTTTTGTTTTGGAGAAACTATCACATATCCGGCAAGTAGGTGACTCGGGATGCATTAGGACAAATTACACTTCACACAAAACATCACATGACCTTGTCATTGTCAGGTCGCAAATCTTTTGGGATGAGATTACGCCAACCTCACAACTGAAACAAACACCACTAACCACTCCACGAAAGACAAAAAGACAGAACTTGGAAAACTGCAGAGCAATTCCTAGAATCTCTGTCATTGCAGTACGAATGTCTCCTAATAACCCTCTCTGGAACAAGCCATGGGAATAAACTGTATCAATGCTTTTAAACTATAAAAGATAGATGTATATTTTTAATAAGGCTGCTTTATACCTTTGAATATTGATAGTGGGTCATTGAAAGGGTCAGAAAAAAAGTTCTGTTTTCAATTGTTACCAATTCAATAGCAGAATTCCCAACCTGAAAAGCACACAGCATTGCTGTATTTTAGCAGAATGAAATGTATTTTAAAGTGAAGTGAACAAGTGAATTTTAAAATATATTGCAATGGAGGTGTACAAGACTGGTTGCACCAATGAGAAAACTCCTTTTACACCAACCAGTTTTGTAATAGTACGACTATTTGGTACGAAAAAGGTCTTCGCCTACAAATTGGGTCAGATCCAGGGTTAATTTACATAATTGTACAGGAGCTCAGGATTTTCTATGCGTGGTCATGTGATGTGCTTTGATTGCCGCAAAACACATGAAAAAAGATGCTGAGGAGGTGAAACAGATGGTGTAGGATAAATTACCATTTTATTTGACTTTAAAGTGGCCTTTGCTTTTTGGCTTTGTTTGTCATTAATAAACATGGCTAAGACAGAACTTCTGATAGCCCTGGCCGATCCCTCTGTGCATGACCTCACCATTCCGCTGGCATCCTCAACAAGCACCCCTTCTCCTTCAGTCAGGAATCTCTGAGTAATTCTGTATGAACAGTTTTCCTTCAAAATCACATCATCACGAAAAATCGAGCATGTAGGTTTGCACTGCACAACATTAGAAAGATCAGGCCCTTCTTAACTGAACATGCAACTCAACTCCTGGTTCAGGCTGTGGTACTCTCACATCTGGACTAGTGCAATGCTCTCCTAGCAGGACTTCCAGGAAACACGCTCAAATCAAGAAACCAAAGAGCTCCTGTTACAACTTCTTCTACGAGCAACCTGAGTTAGAATTTGACTGTGTAACAAATTGCATCTTTTCTCTCTCTATGATTAGTTTATAGACACATACACATGAAAGACTGACGTAGGCACCGAATAACCAATCACGATAAACATATATAGAGAGATGATTTCATTTTATTTATCTTTGGAGGAAGACCAAGAGATTATAGTTTGAAAGTAAAATGAGTTTAAACACATATTTGTGTCAAAGTAATACTCTTGCTGCTGCTACAGCAAGACAAGATTGTTGGCAAAAAATTGCTGAATATGTAAGTTAGTATTAATGTAGAATTGAGTATTACGCGTGACATGCGTTTGATAATGGTAGCATACTTTTTGCTAATTCCAATATGTCTTTATGCAATCTTTCATAAAATAAAGTAAATGCTTATTTGTCTCCATAATAAATGTATGTTTAAATTTAGAAGGTGAATGTCTACAGTATAATACATTTTCCTCTTTTTTTGATGCAACCTCAACACAAAACGATCATTGCAGCAGATAAAAATTAAGGTCTGGAGCAGGTTAGGTAAGGAGGCAAGTCAGGTCAGCCACATAACACATCATCTGCGGTACAGGGCATGACTTCTATGTGTCACATTTTGTAATTGCAGTCGAAGAAGCTAGCAATTGTAAGCTATTCCTTCCATGGAGACCCTGTATCTTTCATGCATGTGTATCTTTCAAAATGTGTCTGGAAAGTTGAAGGGATTTTGTCTGTCCCTGAAAAGTCTTTCCCTATGAAGACCATACTGAGGCTGGTGTGTTACATTACTTAAAAGTTAATTTTATAACCTCTGATTAGACAAATTTAAGCTTGCAATCTCTAATAATAATAATAATAATAATAACAATAATAAAAATACAAATAATAAAGCCTTCAATTTATATAGCACTTTTCTAAACACTCAAAGATGCTTCACAATTATTAGACTGTTATTCTTTCACTCCACGTTCACACTCTGGTGGTGATAGCTACCTTTTGGGTTAAAAATGTTTACATCTAACTCATGTTGGAAACGGGCCAATGATAAAGCCGTGCAGCATGCATTCCAATTTCCAGATTTGACTTTTTTTACAGTACATGTTCTCTACAGGCATTTTCATGCACAAAAGGACATGGATGTTTGAAACAAAAAGCTAGAATTCCAATTATTGTTTGTACATGTCAATTGAAAATGGTAAAAAAAATAGGGTAATGTTCTTTGACAATAAAAAACAGCTATTTTAACATTCCTTTTGTAAATAATCATACATACCCCTTCTTATTGATCTTAAAGCAGTTTACAAAAAAACCATTGAACCATCAGGCAAAAACGCATGTTAAGTTGCTTTGACCTTGACTTTTAAAAGGTCACACCATAAGGTTTGAACACCATAGATGATCTGAGTCGAACTGTAGTTTGGGGGTATGCAGCGCTCCTAGATGCTCCACTTCCTCAGACAGAAAACTGAACAATGCGAAAAGAATCCAGGCCAGTGCTGGGCTGAACTCAGTCATTGGTGAGTGGTCTCTCATGCCCTAATTCCACAGAGAGTGTGTGTCACCCCATGAAGGCTGCTGTTTACATGTAGACTTAGAATTTTCACAGTAATCATCTACAATCTTTGTCGATGTCCATCAAGACTAATAAATTCTGCCAACTAAACTGTTATAACTAGGCTAAAGGTTGAAGGGTAGATGCGTATACGCCAAAAGAAGCCCATATTTGCTTTTACAAGGCTCATATTTGCTGTTTTTGATCATATTTTTACTATTACTCATGCCTTTATCTCCTCTTCCACAAAAGTATCCAGCTGAATCCTCAGCCTGCTATCATCACCTGAGGAAACACACCATGTCCTGTGAGTCTGCCAGCAACCCCGAATAGTCAAGAGGAGGTTAGTAATCTTTATCAGCCACAGCCCATAAAACAAACATAGCTCAACGATGGCACTTTACTGAAACTATGAAAGGCCAACCGCAAACTGATAACAGGAACTACAACAGATCGTACTGATGTAGAGGATATACACTTACACTTGTTGAATTTTTTTCCTCTCCACACAAAACCACTTAAATTCCTGAAAATAAACACCACAGCCCTTCCGAATCGAGATACTCTTTTGTCCTAAATAAGGGGTCTAAAACTCCTGGAGGCCTGCAGCCCTGCACAGTTGCTCCAACCTTAACTGAACACACCTGAATCCACTGAATAGGCTCCTCTGGGTTTGTTTGAAGCTACTGGTGTGCCTTTTGAAACAGGGTTGAAACAACAACACAAAAAGAACCTGGAGGGGGTTGAGGCCCTCCATTAATTGAGTTTGAGGCTGCTGTCCTAAATGATGGTCTTTTAATTGAAATAAACACATTGCAAATCAAAGCGTGAATTAACTTATAAAAAGTAGTCAAACTATTTATTAGCTGACTTAACCTTCAACACAAATCTACGTTTTCATCAATGTTAAAAACCCTAAAGAGAAGGGTCAAATGAGACCTTTTAAAGGGCTCAGATGATGTAAAGGTTGTTTTGACACGCACGTGTATCTTTAAGAATGGTGTGAACAACCTCATAATATGATGTTCTAAAAATATCAAGAAACTTTAGTTCAATTAGGAAAAGTAAACAACAGTTTGTAACAATTAAAGAAAAGTCCCCAAAGACACAATATATCAAAATGACAGTCTCAACACAAGAGTCCTCATCGTCTATCCACCAATGGATTACAAATGCAATACCACAGTAGAAGAGAACAGGAAGAGATGTTCATTAACAGATGATTTAACTGTTCTACAACAAAATTTCAGCTTGATCTGACTAATGTGTGGCCTCACCATTGAGGCTACAGGAAAATAAATATTTCAAAAGCCATCGGTCCCTATGTTAATTAAATCTCGTTTCTATATTTGTTCATCCCTGAAAACTGTGACAGACACCCTTAATTAAATTACCCAAAAATACATTGCCCTTCATATGCAAAACATTATGCCAATTTGAAACCATACAGTAAAGACGCTAAAAACTTTCTTTTCTAAAGCATTTATTAACAAAGCAGTACGACCATATCTGTCCCACACAAACTAGTCAAAATCTAGTTCTCTTGAAGGAACCCATTTACAGAAAAGCAAACAAAGAGGTGTATTGAACCAGGGTAAGAATATCTACACATAGACGCCTAACCATAGAAAATCAGGAATCTCTTGCTGAGAGGGGGACGCTGTGACCACCATACACCCTTACACTTCTGGAGATTTTCCAAAGCAATGGATTAAACTGCATAAATGAAAATAATTCTAGCTTTTTCAATTATGTTTAGAAAACCTCATGGTGAAATAAGTAACATTTGTACACATGATAAACAAAAACATCCCCTTTGTTTACACATCCCCCATTGTGTCATCAGTGACCCATTTACTGACCATGTACAATTGTCTCAACCATTTGCATACGAAACAACCCCATCATTCATTTTCAAAGAAAGATAGAGAAAGACCAGCTAACTGTCCCATCTCAAACTCATTAGATTTGTGACGACCTGCCACTGCAATTAAGCAGCATCAAACTCCATTCAGTGCATCACTATTCAGTGTTCATCTACATGAGGCCTCTCCAACACAAATACATTAAAAACAAGATGGCTTACAGATCAGCCCAGGAAACCAGTATTGGATTGGGACAAATCTACAAACATCCGTTGATTCAGATTTTTAAAAATAACAGCCGGGTTTGTGGCATCTATTCATGATGAAATGCTTTGTCTGTAGGTATCTAAATTGCATCTAAATTGAGGCAACAATTACCTCTGCTTGTCAGGAAGCTCTTTTGTTTCAAAAAGGAAGTGAGCTAAGAAGGATACTAAAAGATTTACCACATGTGGGCCAAACTCTGTCCTCAAGCCACCTCTTTCACTCCATCTCTTCCTGTTTGTTCATCCTTTACTCCTTTTTTTCCCAATCTCGAACTTCATACTGGTTCTTGATGACTTGTACTATTTTAATGACAAATAGCAGTAAGTCTTATATGAAAACAATGCCTAAAAGAGAGAGTATAAATGTTGACTCGGATTGTTTAGCAGTAAAAAGCTATGACCTTTAAATCAGCAACCTGGATTCGATTTCAACCCAGTGTCCTTTGCAAATGCTCACCCTCTCTGTCCTTTCTACACAGCTTGATGTTAAGCATTTTGGGTAACTTCTGCTTTTGACATCCAGTTAGTTAGCTGAATGCTCAAATTCCATAAACAGTTTCAATCTTTTAAATTTTACCCAATTGACCAATGCTAGCTGAAAAGGGTTTTATTAACTTGAGTGGATTCCTTAAACATGCATGAAGTCAATGGAGAAAACTTTACCAGTGGGGCAGAACATTGTGGTGATTTTTTAGCCAAACAAGACGTTTCTGTAAATGGTTGTCATATAGTTACTTAAAAATAGACTCAGGCTAATTTCTTCAGGAAAATATACCACCAAAAACATACACAGATGCCCAAGTCCTCTAAGGGTTTCAATCAAAATTTATGAATGGTTTTCAATTCCTTAACATAAAATGTTTTCAATCTAGACCCCAGAGTCACTCAAGGTCAAGTCATCGGTCCCCTTCTTTTTAATCTTTAATGACATTCCTTAAATCCATAAATTTTCACTTCTATGAGGATGATCAAAAACTTCCAGACCCACTATGAATGCATTAGATATTACATTTCCTTTATTTTTGAATAAATAAGAGAAAACGTTTGGTAAAACGAGGGAACTGCTTCATGATTTAATTACACAAACTTCTGCTACTTAAGATTAAACAAGTAGCACTCTCACCTGCTTTGCTTCCTCCACTGTTGTCTGAAGCTTGCGGATCTCTTTTTCATACTGCTCCCTGAGTCTGTCGACCTCCTGATCATGAGTGGCAACCTCATCCTTCAGAGCTCCTTTGAGGGCTGTCAGCTCCCTCTCCCGCCTCCTAAGTAGATCCTCCTGCTCCTCTTTGAACCCAATCAAGTCCTGAAGGTCTAGCTGCAGCTGCATGAAGTCCTGCAAAGTAGAGAACATACCAACCTCTTGAATGTCTAATGTGATTTTTCACATACCCAAAATCCCTGCAAAAAATAATTCTTACGAGTTTCAGAAGAATTTGTTCTTTCAAAAGTCTATCCACAAGATACAAAAAAAATACAGCAATGTATGTGTACAACTTACTTACAAATAACTTTGTTATTTGCTTTCCAGAAGAAAGAATCTACAGATGAAAAGTATACTATTATAAGTATACCATAATATAAGAATAACTTATTGAGATCATTACGTTTCAGAATGTTGGAAATTATTGTGCTTTGTAGAATTGTCCTTAAAACCAACATTTATGTTAACATTTATTTTTATGAAATAAAATTAAAAAACAGAAAACTTTTTTTGTTGCACATTCTGACAAAAAAAAAAACAAAAAAAAAAAAAAGTCACGCTTCTTTCTTTGAACCCATACCTTAGCCATAGCCTCTTTGTCTGTGACGTCTGTTTGAGACTGTTTAGCTCCATCCAGCTCATCGTGCATTTCCGAAAGCTGATCCTGCAAGTCTCGAATCTCAGTCTGGTACTGCTCTTTCTCCATCTTCACCTGGTAAAGTCTGATAGACAGGAACACATTGAAACACTTAAAATATCTGAGATATCTCCTCTGGTGTAAAAGCCAACACATACAGATGATGATTCTCCTCTTCTGAGCTCAAAACTGTATAAACATAGGCCAACTCAAACCATGAGATCACGGGACATATTTCACCTTATTTTGGCAGCCATAGATGGGTGTGGGATGAGGATATCAGAAAAAAACTTTTTGTAAAGCTAGTGTAGACTTTTAAAGACTGTGGTTAATTCTCATCGGGGTAAAAATCCTGCTTTTAATATCACAAAAACAGTTTTTTTATTTTGATGAAACAAGATTGAAATCGATGATAAATGTAAAAAAAATTGGGTGAGCAATTTAAAAGCAAATTGATAAACAGTCTGACATAATGTAGAGTATTTTAATGCAATTAATTTCTGAAGTATTTCAATTTTCCAACAAAATGGAAAGAGAACAAAAAGTGCATGGAACATTCTCTAAAACAAATTTCATTTTAATAGTAGTTAAATTAACATGTTAAATGAAGAACCACACCAAAATCATAAAGCTCACTCCACTTAAAAATGTGTTATCCGTATATTGAAATCACTTTAAATGTCTGAAATCAGATAACGATTTAAAATGCTCTTCACATAATAAACTCTTAAATGCTCATTTCTGTAAAACTTTGACACTTCATTTGGCTTTACATTTCCTGTGAATATTAAGATGAGTTGACAAGCTAATCTTTACACATTTTGATTATTCATTATTGCTCAGTAAACATAAAAAAAATATTCAAATGTACAAGGGTTTAAGCCTATATTCTAATATAGTGAAATTTTAGCTTCTACCCTTTTAATAGATTATAACAGCAATGTAGCAGTTTATGCAAGCTCCATATTTCTCACTAGCCGAGTGTTTACACTAACTGTGTGAACAGATTTCTTCTAAACATGATCACTTCTGAAGGTAGATAAAACAAAACCGAAAACCACTTTCAAAAAATTGTCAAGACATGAGGACAGATCCTTCCTTTTCTTTTCAGTAATTTGTGATTGGTGGTAAAATTTACATTAGTAAAGACACGTGATTGATTTCGTTTTGCAACACAGACTGCAATATATTTTGGCTTACATCTTTTTAAAACTGTATTAGACCACTGAAAAGTTGGACTTAGAACACTGCAAAGAGAGAAAAGGTGTGTATTACTCTTCCAGTGTGGAGCGCAGATCAGCCTCTGTTTTTTTGAGCTTGTCTCTCAGCCTCATGGATTCAGCTTGACTCTGCTCGAGCTCTCTCTTCCAGTCATTTGCTGCTGCTGCTCCCTTCGACCGGCTTTCGCTCAGTTCGCTGCGCTTCTGTAGCACAGTAAACAGAGACGGCAGAATCACAAACAACCTTACTGAACCTTTAAAAAATTGTTTTTATGAGACACCTCTGACTTTTTTTTAGATTTAAGGCCCATTGTTCTTAATGAGACAGTAATTGGATAATATGATCATTGATCTTAAGGGGTGATATGTGCAAGATTTTTGGGCACTGTAAGCAAACATACCAGAGGACTAAAGCATAGAGTTTGAGAAGAAAAAACATTAGCAGACTAAGAGAGTTTTATCATTACCTTGCTTTCATCCTCAAGCAGTTTCTTTAGATCAGCTATTTCTTTTTCCAGCTCAGATTTCTGCTCCTGAAGAGCTTTAGCCTGGGTTGCAAGGTCTGGGGACTGAGGAGGGACACATAAAAAACAAAAACAAAACTTGTTTCTGAAAATGTCCTTACCACAGACAAAGAATCATTCTCCAGAACACACAGTAGTAGTAAGTGATCCTTTGGAGAGCAAAAAAACCCCAACCTTAATTAACTACTTAACTCTATTTCAATTACATTTATATTTCATATATTACATTTAATTTGACATAACACACATTGTACTTTTTGTAAGTATATTATATTTATACACATTTTGAAATAATTGTACTTTAAAGTACAATATATTAGACTAAAATAAACTATTTTCCTTTTTTTAGTATATTTTATTTGAATGCTCAAAATTGTCACTGTAACATACACTGGAAGTATATTTTACAAATACACATTTTAGAATTAAAGCTTTAAAATTACGTTTAAATGTAATTCAAGTTGCATGTATATGAAGTTATTCATGCGTATTTAAAGTCATACACTTTAAATTGTTCCACTTTAGAATATAAAGGTATACTAAAAACACTTAAATTGAGATTCTCTGTAATTTATTTTACAATTAAACTATACTTAAAAAATTAGTTGTTCCAATATAGCATGCTTCAAGTTAAATATTCATGATTATGTTTATTTATTTTTCACCGGGGTACTGCATTATGAAACTTCGCAAGTTAACTCCAATACATTATGACTCTTAAAACATTGTTTTCTGTAGCTGGCATGTGCTTACACCCTGGCTACAGTCCTGCAATACAACAGCGTAAATCACCTCAGTCACCCTTTATACTTTCTCCAAGAGATAGACTAATTCTCTCTTCTAAGAGGCTCACAGTATTAGCTGTTTGTTGAGCCCAATTACAATGCCACAACAACAGCTCACTTTGTTGTCGGCTTGCACGTTCCCTGCAGCCCGTGACTTCAAGGTCTGGATTTTCTCAAACACCAGGTTAACCTTCCTCTTCGTTGTATCATCGTTATCATTGCTCCTGAAAAACACAAGAATTCAATTTATTGCAGTTGTCATCACTGTGGCGTTTTGTTAATAATATTCTCCTGATGTGTTAGTTTCTCTGAGAGGAGGATAGCTTGTTAGTCACAGAGATACTGGGAGACCAGTGTGTTTCCTGGAGTCACACACTGAATAATATGATACACTAACAAACAGTACGTTCACAATGTGGTAGGTATAACAAATTCAACTAAGGCTTTTTAAAACTATTTTATTCCCATACATTTGGCATCAAACTTTGAAAGCTAATTAAATATTTTAACTGAAGCTATTACTATAAAACCGAAAAGAAAAGTTGGAAGGTTGAGTTGTTTCAGGATGTGTAACATCATTCATTCCCTGAGTAGCATCACTACGGTGACCAAGAGGTGCAAAACAAATCACAATTTTTGACAGCAAAATTACAAATACATTTCAGCAAATAAGAAAAAAAAAACTATTCAGAAAACACAATGACAAATTCAAATAGACAAGTTAGCTTATTGGATGAGCACAAAGTCAAGATATTAAATTAGAAATTGAATTGAAATATTTCTGTAGTTTTCGCAAAAAAATGTTATAATGATTGAATTTTAATTAATTATTTTACCACATGAACTTCAGAACATTGGAGCAGCTTATTTTCTCAGCAGTTTGATGGACAGAAGACTTGTCCAACTTGTCAGTTCTTCAATGGACAACCCCTTTACATTTTCAATTAAAACAGAAGTCCTAGTGTTTTCCGTAAAAGGATTAGGAGCCAAAGCTAGCATTTGATAGTTTAAAAAAAAACCTTGGTGTTGCTTAAATCTAGACATAAAGTATTAGGTTAATTGAATAATAATTTCATGTATTAATTACACCATAGTTATTTTCTATAATAAGTTGAATATTTATTAAAACTGTATTAATTAAGGATTTTTTATAAGTGTTTCTTTGTTCAGAAATCAAAGAAGACCCTCCATATTAAGAAACTGTTTAAACATGACACTCAAGCACTGGGAGAACTGGGAGACAATCACAATGTATTCATGGGAGGTCCTCCTTGAAATATTTTACTGGAGGAGGAAAGAGCACCATCTTTAAAGCCTGTGATTGAACGCCTGTGTATATCATTTCTATTTAAACAGGTATTTAAAATGTGGCCCAGACATGATGATTGATATTTAAAACTCGTCAAAACCCAGAGTAACTATCTGCATGTCTTTGTTGAACCTTTGTAATTATTAACAATTACAGTCTGGCTCTTGTCTTGCAAATATTCTTTCGCCGTTGATATCTGCGACATGTTACAATGGGGCTGGGAAAGGTATATTTTCCTAACGTGAACTTCCCACTCTCCTTGCGGAAACAATATAGAATTAATTGTGTCTTTCTGGGGAGAGCAGACACTACTCAATGGGGATCAACGACAGTTAGGGAAACAATTACCTATGTACCCAATAGATCACAGATTGGCAGTTATTGAACTTTCAAGCTGATAATTTTATCTATGAAGATGCAACAACTATTATTTTCTAAAATCATAACATTTCAGGTGAGTGACAACAGAGAGAATGTTGGAGTTTTTGGGAATTTTTGGTGAATTGAAAATTTGAACATTTGAACATTACATTTGAAATTAGTGAATTAATGCAAGTGTAAAGAGATCAACTTTTTTATTTTAAAAGTCAGGGAAAGAAATAATTTGTTAAATAAATTTTTTTGAAAGTCAAAACACCAAGGGACAAACGTTTGAAGAACACGCAGTTTAGAATTTGTGTACTTTGTTCATGTTTGGGTGCAGGAGTGTGTGAACACAAACTGGATCAGAGTATAATCCCTCACATTTCTGGGAAATCAGCCTGGCTCTCTGCCTGTGTGGAGAGTACAGAGAAAATAAGCTTTGATGTGTCACCTTCTGAACTGCCCACCCTACATGCTAGCTTTTTTTGTACCAAGTCACATGCCTGAGAATGTGCATCTAAACGCAAGCGTACATACCTGCATGCTCTCAGGTCACTCAAGTGATGCATCAGGGAAAAGCACAAAACACCGGGTTACCATCATGCACACAGTGGCGACTGAAGTGTATCATTACATTTCACAAAGAGAGAGAGAGAGGAGAAACCGAAAGAGCAGAAACACCTCTCATTGAAACATACACAAACCTCCCACAGAGCAGACACTTATAATCGGTTTCATGACGCATGTTTATGTCACTACCAGGTGTCATGGCAAAACATCAGTGCTGACTATAATGACCCATAAGCTGTGCTTTTCAATAGTTATCAAGTCTTGTCTTTAGAGGTGGTTAGTAAAGATTGCCACTGAGTAGAAGATATTTGATCCTAAATCTGTTCACAGCCACCCCTGTATAACTACTTGACTCGCCTCCCTCCACCCAAAAGATGAGGAATGCAGTGAGGGTGGAACTTTTGACTTTAAGAATATGGAGTTCAGGGAGGGCAGAATTTTGGCTATTCATTAAGCAGGCTGAGCAGTCAAGATCTTACAGTCATCTTTTAATCATCAAGTAAAATGAGAGTTGAGCAGGGAGTAGCTCTACTTAGGTTGTTCTTTTTAGAAACAGTTGTTAGCAATAGGCTACTTTGAAAAGCTTGTCTTGTATATTCACTTGTAACAAGGGTTATTGTTAAATTAAATTATATCTTATATATATCTGAATATGTGAGATGGAATGTAGGAGTAGCAAGATTGATGTTCTTCAACACAAATAGAGAAGAAATGTTAAGGACTGCAAATTCTTGTCCTGCTACATTGTGCAATAGTCTTCTTATGAACCAATTGAAATTCCAAGTAACGCCATAATGGAATGAGGAAAAAAAAGGTAAAGAGGACAATGTTTCAACCAAAAGATTTTCATCACCAAAAATATTTGTATTAGGATTGCTTTTCCAGAGCCCAAAGACACTTTACAATGTTTAGTGTATTATTCAGTCATTCCATATTCATACTCTGGTGGTGATAAGCCCCCTCTTGGTAGCCCCTAGACAGGACTTGGCAAACCAATCCGAGCCTACTGCCTCCTGATCGCCACCACACACACCCCACCATCCATGCAGTGGGTTAAGTGGCTTGCCCAGGGCCCCAACATGAGAATGAATCTGGCGGGATTGAACTGTCAACCTTCCGGTTACAGGACTACCAACTCCATCACTGCACCATCTATCCATAGTAAAATGCTATTCACACATAGCTGGTAATGTTCTACTGTTCCCACACACAAACAGAGCACTGTTTCATTATAACATTATCACCCACTAACTAAGAACAAGTAAATCTTCAGGTAAACCAGTGGACAGCATAACAGGACTATTTTCAGGGTAAAGGGCGGAGTTTAAATGCAGACATAGCGAGAATTGTATTATGTGTGCTTTATAAACTCAATGGATATTGTTCATGACTTAAGATATACAAACAACAAGCATTCATAACATATTTAATTGACTCACAGATTGTGCCAAAATGCAGGTCAATATGACATACACATCTTTGTTCACTCTGAGCTTGTGGAACAGCTTTAAGAGCGAAATAGTAGCTAAAGAATGGCAGAATAATTTTCATTAATCAAGGACGCCATTACTATATTTTACTACACTGCTTTACACACAAAATTAAGGCAATTTTGAGATAAAACTAAAACTTGTTTTGAAGCTTTTGATTGGTGGATGTAACTTTGAGGTTCAGTATCCTCCGCCACCTAATGAAAAGGCCATACTCCTGAAACTTTTTCTGAGCCTAAGCTCTCAACAATGCAATTTTTAACAGAGTATGAAAACATTTTAAAAATAGCCAGGTATGTGTAAACATGGCCTTTTTAAATTAACCACTTTGCCAAGAACACACTATTTGTATTATTATTATTATTATTAATATCATCATCACTAATGGAATTCATTTGAGAACAGAACAGAAATTTAATTGAAGCTCTTCTCTGATTACTGACATTACAATCGGCTGACCTTTAAAAAGTAATAAAAATGGTGCACTCACCCATCTTTGAGGTAACTGAATAGTATCTGCTTGGCGGTCTCTTCATTTGTTTGTTGTGAAATCTCTTGTTGACCCTTAAGAAGATCAGGGGTCACCTACATCAGTGAAGAAATAAAGTGAAAATCTTTAGAATGACAGCGGTCTTTGAATAATTACAAATATTTAGAATCAGAGGTTGGAATAGTAGAGAGAAAAACATATTTTTCTACCCGAGTGTCCACCTCAGAGCTGGATAATTTACTGTTGATGGAAGAACGAGATATCGATCCAGTTTTCACACTCATGTGTGCACTCTGTGATGGTTTGATATCTTTATTTTTGTACTCGATGGG
This sequence comes from Danionella dracula, assembly GCA_900490495.1. Classification (NCBI taxonomy): domain Eukaryota; kingdom Metazoa; phylum Chordata; class Actinopteri; order Cypriniformes; family Danionidae; genus Danionella; species Danionella dracula. Next base: position 3,711,348 of record UELW01000578.1, read on the forward strand.
TATTGTAGAAGAACTCTTCAAATTCTTGTCTTCAAAAATAGCAGATACTGTTTCCTGAGGAGATCCTGGAACACTTTTCACTTGTGTTGCACTTCTCAAGTTTATCCTTGGGCCAGGAGTATAAGGTGTTGGCATTGCAGAAGACTTCCCTCCAGTGGGCTTCTGCAGGATCAATGAAGGACGAAGAAGATGTTCCGTAGACCTGCCACGGTTACGGCTGACCTCATCCAAGTAGTCAGAATCACCTTCAAGTCCAAATGGCAAGGCACTGTCGACGCTACGGGAGCGCTTGCGGTCTTCAGGGTTAATTCGATTCCTCCGTCCTGACCTACCCCTGCGTTGAGACTCTTTGTTATCAAACTTCTTGATAAGCTCATCCACACCAGGGATTGAGCCAGTGTCAATATCACGTCCTGTACCGGGTAGGAAAGGAATGTAGCGCCGGTTTTCATGGCGATTGATTGTTTCAGCATAAAGGTGGTCCAACTGGTCTTCCTTGGTTGGTGTGTTTGAGTCCACAGAGGACTTTTGAGAGGGGAAAGACTGAAGCACTGGGCCACTGGAGTCAACACGGCGTAAAGGAAGCACGTCCGGCTCCCGTCGACTTCTTTCCAAACTTGAGTTGGCACTGCTCAATGAGCTGGGAGGTCTGGATGCAGCTTTTGCCTGGTCACTGGGAGCTGCAGATGGCTGGGGCACTGGAAGCCGTTGTAAGGGCAGGGATTGAGTCTGGTTAGGCATTGTTGCCTTAGATGGTGGTTTAACCTGAGGTTGGGGTTGAATCTGTGATTTGACATGAGCTTGGGCCAGATCTTTGCTTAGGCCTTTCTTGGGTTGGGCATCAAGTGTCTGTGGACGAGCTTGAGGCTGAGGATGACCCCTGCCATTAGGATCTGGAAGTAAAGGTGATGATCTAGCTGGGCTCACAACTGGAGAGTTGGCTCTCGGTAAGGATGGGGGGTAAGGATTTCGAGGCTCAACAACTGGGGGATTTCGAAAGCTGTCAAGAGTATTGCTCTCAGGATCATACGGTTTGAGGAGCTCTGGATGTTTTTGGAAGTTTAAAAGACTAGATTGTTTCTTAGATTCAGAAGCTCCATTATGAGGACCTCCATGGAGTTTTGGAGAGATAAAGTCCATGTATGCACCTTCAGCCAGATCGTTTCTAGAGCCTTTGTATCCATATTCCTCATAATTCAGTGGTCTTTCAGGGTCCACATATTCATTACTGCTATGTGGTACAGGATATGGATTTGGTCCTCTTTCTTGGTTATTAAGGACTACATAGGGGTGTCCATCTATACCTTGAACTCTAATGCTGAGACCATAGGTTCCATTGCTCTGGCCTCTTGAGCGGGGAGGTTGGGAATAAGCTTGAGATATTCCAGTATTGGGCATGCCACTAACTCTGTAGGACTCCATCACTGAAGACACTGAAGAAATCACCAAATCCTCCTTGTGGATAAGGCTCACCTATACAACCAAAGTCATGAGATAATAATTAACAGAGTGGCTTATAAAACTTGCAGCAATCTCTCATTTCTGGTACAACAACCTTTTCAGATCTAATACAGGGCAGTGTGTTTGTTTTGCTGGGGTTTTCACAACTTCAACCAAGTAAAGCTTGTTACATCATTCACCAACAAACAAGGACTGATTGGTCAAAGCATCAAAACATATTTATAACAGATCAGTTGGTTAAGCGTTGGAACATGTTTAAAGGAAATGGAGAGCATAAGCTATTGCGGTTATTTTAGAGTAATGGAAGGGATTATCTCAGATGAGACAATAATATGGAGGTTATGCAATTATTATAATAAGACTACTTACAAACTAAGACCATGAAATGCTAGAAGAAAGTTAAGTAATTGGAATTTCAGCCAGGACCCAGACATTATAATCTTCAGCACATCAACAGTGCTGACTTAAGCAAACTGAGCCTGCAGTGTAACCTGGGTATACTTAAAAACAAACACGGATAAAAAGAGCCGATTATGCCACTGTAAAGAAATATATTCCATCAAACAGCGCCCAAATGTAGGTGTTCCCTTTCAAAATAAAAACTCCAATGCAACACAAGCTAGCTTCACACAATGTTTCAATTGAAAGAATTTGCGTGATTAGTTCAGCATTGTGTCAGAGCAAGAGCAAAACACAAAGCTGCAAGAATATCACCCAACTACAGGCCTCACACCAGGCAACAGGCTATTATCCATTTCCTCTGGACCCCACCGATAACATCCTTACAGCTCAAAACCAACAAAAGACTGCATGAGTCATATTGGTGTCTTTTATTTTAAACATAAAATGGCTTGATCAAGGAGCGTAGTACAACACTACACAAGTGACACTAGAAATCAAACCTTGAAAGCATGAGCCTGGAGCGCAAGCATTTGATCATAAACAAACCAATCATTCTAACATCCAACTTGGCATCAATCGCACCGATTCGATCACAAAGAACTTACAACCTTTGTGCACAAAAAAAGGTGTTGAAAAAGAATAATGGCATGTTTTAAAAGGCTCCTTTTCCACGTGGAACAGAGGTCTGGTACAGAAAAAAGGATATAACACAATAGCCTTATTCAACTCCTGTATCACATGTACTATGTGCAGAGGGACTGTGGTGTTAGATAGGTCCTTCCTTTCATTGTACCCACTGGAAACAGCCAACTCAGATTGGGAAACCAACAAGTGCTGTTCAAACTCCTGCAGCACTCAGGAAACACCTGATCCTTACTCTTCCAAATAAACTTTCCAATCACTTTACTTTAGAAGTTTACAGCTTTGTCCTAGAGTTTTGTACCCAAAAGAAGACTAGAGGAGCAGCATCAACAAACCGTTCAGAAAAGAAGATTACACATGATCATTCCCTGAAACTCATAGCAAACAGTGCAACCTTAAATCAGCCAGAGATAACCCAGCCTCTAAAGTGAACTTCTGTTTCATTTATTCTACTTCGGGTTGTATGGAGACCGAACACAACACTGGCATTTTCATGGAAAAGTTATTTAGACCAGAGTCTGAACGTTTTGATTGCTGCTACTGGAGCTAACTTTAGTTAACGTTATTTATGCTACCATTAACATTTTCACCAACTGGCGTAAGAGTTAATTTCCCACACCCTCAAAATCGCAGACTAGATAACGTTGCTTAATTAAGTTAAATAAATATAATTTAGTTTTGATGAACGTTTAACGTTACTCCACAGCAAGTTTCCCAAAGTCTTCTCAACTGTACGTTAAACAAACACTGACTTACCGGTTTGTCGTTTATCCCACGATAAAGGTGTGTTTGCCTGTAAAACTCTGTTAAATAACTTTGACACAGAACGAATTCTCCATCTCGTCTCTGTTAATCAAAGTCACTTGTTGCGTGTCTTGTTTTCAGCCTAGTTTTACTTCAAGCTCTGGAGGCGGGCTTTTGAGCAGCTTCGATTCCCGCCCACAGACATCTAGCCCTGGCCAGCTTCAATTCCAACCGATCCAGGGTCAGTCGCTGTGCTATTCATGACTGGAGAGAGGAGCTGATGTTGTACTTTTTCTGATCTCAAGACAGTTCAAAAGAAACTGTGTGTAGGCCTTGCTCGTTCCACGGTTTTAAGGGCTTTTAATTCGATAAGGTTTGATATATAAAAAAAATTCATTAAATACTATTGGCTGTGTTTATTTTTAAGGAAACCTTTCAAAGACGTCCTGACACATTTTGGTGTAAAAATACACTACAATATGGCTCTTAAAGGTAGAACTTCAGAGAAGTTGTTTAAAGGGTGTGCTACAAGAACATGGCAAGAAGGGAAAAAGATAGAAGAAAAATTGTTCCATTGTAAACGTTTACATCCCTATACAAAGTTTTGTTTTTACTCGCTAACACGTTCTCTCGCGATAGCTTGCGTTCTCTATTGGTAATTTGACGTTTTTCTTCAATAGCTTTGCATTCTCTCACAAATACACAGTAGTCAATACTCCTTACTTAAGTCAATACATAATAGTCAATTGCAATAGTTTTTTTGTTCTTTCAGATTAGGTTTACATTCACTCAAAGCTTTGCAGGTGCTGAAATTAATTTTGTGGAACGTTTTTAGTGCGAAACTATGTGTGGAAACACAAAAGATTTTAAATCCTTGCCTTCTGCATAACGTAGCATAACTTTTTAAGATCAAAATATTTTGTAGCCGGGGTTTTTTCCTGAGGGTTTTATTCAAATTGTATCGCATTTCATCATTAAAATGGTATACATTGTCCGTCAGTTGATCATTCAACCAAATAAAAAAAACAATCATAGGGACTTTATTTAGGACTAAAAAGAGGCAAAAAAAGAACTGAAAAAAATAGAAAGTGTGTCAAATTATCTTGTGCATTAAGAATTCACAAATACACTAACTGACTTATTACTTCTGATTTCAAGCTGCTTGATTTTACACGGCTGCTGAAATGCTCCCCTGACTGACAGCTCTTTAGACTGACAGCGCCATCTAGCGAAAAAATGCTGCTGATCAAAATTTGCATAATGCAGATTTTCTTTTTACTGTGAAGTGAAATTATAGTAATTTACGTGTTTTGTCCGGTATGAAATGAGGAATATACGCATTCTTTGTTATAAACAAAACCACATATTTTAATAAAATAATTAACCAAAATTGGACTGTAAAAAAAAAACAGTAAAATTCCAGCCAATATGTAACCTTAGTTTGCAGTTACGTTAAGCCCCACGTTATCACAAAGGTAGCTGATTTAAAGATTAAATTGTGAGTCAAACTCATGATAGAACTCTATTAAACGCAGCAATCCACATTTAGTAGATCGAAAAAACCGGTGCGTTAAATTCAATTCCCGGTGGGCCACAGCTCTGCAGCTCTGACCTTAACTCAGCACACCTGCTCTTGCTAATTTTGCAGGGACGCTTTAAGCCAGTGTTTGTGTTAAAGAGTGGCTGCAAAACTGTGCGGGGCTCCAAGTGTACAAAAGTAATCAAGATCATTATAAATTTCAAAATTTTCTTTCACTATTTTAAGCTGAACCCATATAATCATAACATACCAAGTGAAATAATTCAAGCATTTGTGTCTTCAGGTGTTCTAGTTTGGTGTCTGATTAGGATACCTGCAGCCCTAAGTTTTTCCAGCCCTTATGCTCTCTCAATCTGGGACTAGTATTACACGTTTGATTCGACTCTCTTCACAAGAAGGTTTAAGCAACCACTGATAAAGCTAGTTGTTCACAGGGATCTCAGATGAAGGGTTCGCATATGAAGACCTGCTAGAAAAAATCCATTCAAGAACCGGAAGAGCTTCACAAAAAGAGCATTAAGAGTTACTTCACTATGTGTTACGTTGAATCCTGGGATACAAAATGTCAAATGTTAGAGGTATCTTGAGCACAGTACCCAGCTGTTGCTCAGAGCAGCAAAATCCTCTTTTCTCTTTTCAGGTAAAATTTACATTGGTTGGAAAACCAAAGAGGCTCTTGAGTAAATCCATCATGAGAATACTGTCAGATATGATTAAGGCTACAATGTCATACAGTCTATATACAGAGCTATCAACTTACGAGTTGATATTATGCACTATTAAAATGTTGACACATTATTTTGGTTACCTGTAAGCCATCGACTTCACAGTTTCAAGAAATAATGGTGTATAGTATTTCAATGCATTTTTAATGAATCTATAAGGGCTTTCTGACACGAGTGACACATTTTTTTCCTATTTCTTATCTGAAGAGAAGAAACATGTAGGAGTTAATCAGTTCAAACTGTAATCATCACAAATATAAATGCATAAAAACAAAGAGAAACATTAGGTTCGACTTTTCCTTGTGTTGGTCTAATAGTGGAGTCTCAGAGAAACACTCACTTTAAGAGAGGAGGTGGATGCTAGCTGCTCAGTCCTGTGGAAATGGCTCCAGGCAGTTGGTTTTGCTCTGCAGGCAGAGAGCGCTGTTGGTCTAGATCCTGATGTGAGCTCTGAATAGCTGATCGCTTCATGTAGTTCATGGAGGTGCTGCAGTTTTTTTTATTTTATTTTTTATCAAAAATTGAAAGATATTTCTATACTCTACATAAAAAAAGAATATAAAAAAACGTACTATTAATAAAAACTACTATAAATAACTACAAAAATAACTTACTAAAATTTAAAAATAATCCCAAAATAATTATATTTGATAAATTACAACAACCTTTTATTTGAAGGTTAAAAGTTCTTCACCAAATAATTTTAAGGCATTTGGGGAAAAGTTTTTGTGCAAATTAGGCATGTACAGCATCCGGTGGGGAAATTCTAACACCCTGAAAGGGCACATCTTACCATTCAATAATTAATTAATTCATACACAAACTAAGTATTAGATAATTTCTAACAGCACCTGAATCATTAAGAACTATCATGAGTTAAAAAACTAATTTAAACATGGAGTTTGCTATAAAGTAACACAAGTATTGTGTATAAGTAATAAAACAGCCCTGATACACAGAAACCGTAAAATCCAGAGAGTCAAATGAACTCTATTTAACTCCGAATAGAGTACAAATAACTGAGTTAAAAATATTTATAAGGTTATCATCTAATCTGCCCATTCTTCAACAAAACGTGTAATTTATAATAAATAATTGTAATTCACTGTTAGAAATACCCCTCACAATTCTAAAAAAAATAAGTTAATTAAAATAAAATGTTTTTAGTTCAAGATGAGGGGCTCAGTGTTAATTTTACTATATTTAAAGTAGGACTAAACATAACAGAGTCGATTTAACACTTTAGATTTTACTTTGCAGGGGCGTAAAAGAATAATGTGTTACTGATAATAATGATGAGCACTGACAGTTGTGCTCCAGCCAGAATATTAATATTTGAAAACTAAATTACAGCCATAAAATTTATGTTAATGTTTATGTTTTGTATTTTGACCCTTTTTCAGTCAAAAGAGCTGTCTTTCAGTTTTCATAAGGTTTAGAAAGCTTATAGCTGGACAAGTGTAATCTGAAAGAGGAGGGAGTGAATCGACACTGTGAGGGATACTTTTTACATTACTGTATACTACTACAGACGCTGACAAATGTGTGTATGTAAAGCATTTTTCAAGGGTTCTGCTTTCAAATCAGTCACTCAATATTATGTCCACTGCCTCTAGAAAAAAAATGTTTCCTTCAATGCTAAAAAAAGGGTAAACATTACCTGTCATTATGAATGAAAATATTAAAATCAGAACATTCTGACAGGGATTTAACAATGACAAAATGTATACCATATACATTTATACAAAGTTTTATTGTTTTGTGTTAATTATACATTGGGTGACAGTCTATACAGTATATTGGTTGATTCAATAAATCCAGGACCAAGGATGCTAGTATTTGCTAGCTTTTGTGGAATGTGGTCTGGTCTATATCAAGGGGTCATGGTTTCGTTGGTTAACACCGCGCTGAGAAACGAGGCTGGGGACAGCAAAAGTCTTTTGTTTGCAGCAAAAAAGTCCACACTGTACATAAATTCTGTAAAAATACTAAAGGACCGATGCAATGTTAATTTTATTGGAATATTCACTTTTCCTGATTTACAGGGTATAATTTGAACCTCACTATGCATTCTGGGATTGCTTGAACAGGTACCATTATGTCTCTTTTTTCAGTTGGTCAGTGGAGCTTTACCACTGCTTGCATGTTTTTATTAAAATTTGCTGTTACATGACTTGTTTCTGTGTAAATTCTGTCAATGTTGAGCTTTGCTTGTGCAAGTCTGATGTGCACGTCTTGAATAAAAGATAAAACTGAGTTGAAACGGACTGTAGCTCATGGTAAAGCAGCAACAGGTACGTCATTATGTTTAAATCCTGCACATGGGGATATTACCATCCCGTGCATCTATCTTTTCAAATATTTTAATATATTTATAGTGCTTATTAACTATACATTATGCAACACAGACACATCCATTAAATTAATACATGTTCTACACAATTATAGTTTGCCATCCATCCATACATTTTCTTTCTGCTTAGTCCCTTTTTTAGGGGTCGCCACAGCAGAATGAATTGCCTACTTATTTTTTTTCTTGTTTTTTTTTCTTATACTATAATTTAACGGACACTCATTCACTACAGACAATTCGTCTGTGGAAACCGGAGCACCTGGAGGAAACCCACGCAATCACGGGGAGAACATGCAAACTCCACACAAATGCAAACTGACCCAGCTGAGGTTTGAACCAGCAACCTTCTTGTTGTGAGGCGATTGTTCACCTTTGTGACCCCTTGAATGAAATTGCAAAAAATGTACTGCATTTGCAGCCATATCACTTTTCAAATAGACAAAATGGAAAAATCTCTAATTTCCTACCAATACTGTTTTAAATATTTTAACGAATTTTTACATTGCGTACATTACCATTATGTAGTTTCTCAGAGTACCTTCGCAAGTGTCTACTATCACAGAGCTTTATATAGAGTTAAGAAACGATAAATTCTGACATGAACACAACAAGTCTGTTAATATTTTAAAAAGTAAACATTAATATCCAACGTCTGGAGCACCACAAGAGAACATTCTGCTAATGTCCCAAACACTCTCATTTGATGCTTGTTTGTGATTGTTGAAAGAACAAACAGGGACAAGGACCATTCCCATCGTGTCTTCCAAATACCATTTTGCTACATCACTATCCCAAAGAGGATGTTTAGGAATGTCCAAAACATGGTCAAAGTTCAGGTTATTTGTCACCTTCAGAGAACTTTTCTGAGCATTTTGAACGATTCAGACAACTTTGCTGAATTATTGGCATACTTTTAAACACATTTAAAGCTTATTTTATGAGACTCAAATAAAATGGCTTTACAATATTTAACCATGAAACCTGTTTTTAGGGAACCATAAAAGAATGCAAGTATGCAGAAGCTGACCCATGAACCGAGAAGGTGACAAGAGAAGGCTGGTTTCTGTCCAGCAGTCAAAGCCAAGACTATCCAGTCAGGCAGCCCACCATGACACTCGCTCGCAGGATCCACAGGAAGTTCACTCGCTAACAGGGTGGTCTCATGCTTACAAAACACTGCCCATTTTTCTAGTTGACTGAGAATAAACACTTCGGGGCATGGTTTTGATAAAGACAGGAAGGAATATGAACACATACACAAAAACCCGGCCTGTGGAGCGGGAGCGTTCTCCAGATGAGGTGTCATTCTGGAAGTCTGACAGACTGAGATTTGGACGAGGTCTCTCTTGTGTTTAACAAGCTCTTCCTCAGTGCCGTTCCTGACTCTGAGCAGATCTAGAGCCCAAACCTGTCAACACAGGACAAATCCAATGAGAAAGACTCTCTCACACATGCATCAACGATGCTGAGATTCAGGACAGATGTGTGCACCAAGGAGAAGAGTCCTGGGATTAATTTGAGTCTTTTAAACGGACAGACAGGGCTGATGTCATTGCATAAAAATGTATAGAGTAAACAGAGCAAACTGTTTTTGGAGTTTCATGAGATATTGTTGGAGTAGCATAGCCCACTGGAAGGACTAGCTCTAAACCTGCTGGGACAAAACAGGTGCTCCCATATTTCATAACTGACACCAAATCGAGGAAACAAATGATTTCATTAGGAAGCAGTCAATTAAAACCCTGGGAATTCCTGGGGATCTGCTCTCACACACTTCTGCTGAAAGATAGACAGTCAAGAGTCTGCAGCGTTTAGCTCACCGTGATCATACACCAGAGGCATCACACGTTTAACTTTCAGGGAAGTTGGACAGATGTTAATGTCTTCATAGTCTCCTGTTGCCAGAACTTGACCTTCAGGGAAGGTCTGAGGGTTTTGGCAGCTTTTTTGCGTCCCGAACCACCCATGAGGCGGTTTGACTGACATGCAAACAACCAATCCCATGTCGTTTCGCAAAGTGTCATATTTCAGAGTCACCAAATCAACTGTCCGACACGCCTCAAGTTAACCACGGAAAAAAAGTCACAAAAGATGAGAGATAATGCAAAGCTACAAGAATAAAACAACAATCTTCTATTATCGGATCAAGGGGGCACACAGCTAGTAAAATAATCTATTCTCGATCATACGACTTAACTTTGAGTTTATGAAACAAATCAAATGGAAAACTCATTTCTACAGGAAATTCGGACAAATTCAACCAATCAGATCACGACTTCAGGATTCTTGAAGTGCCTGGCATAAAAAAAGCACCAAATACATCAGTCCTTCAGCCAACGTTCTGTGGAAGTGAGGTCTGAGCCGGAGACTGATATCTCCTTAGACAGATTTAATTTGCAAGACATGTAAATCCTTCAAAACTGGAAAAGATCTGGAAAAAAATTGGCAAACAGAGACAATTAGTTGATGAATTACCAAAATGTTATTTTTGGATTTCATTCAAAATTGTAGATTTGTGTCATTTATCTATAATTAAAATATTAAAACAATGCATCTGTTTCTTTTTATACGGATGTATAATGATTTTTCATTTGAGAAATAACAAACAGAACAGATGTTCAGATTTAAAGTATCAAAGTTGTTTACAAGTCTATAATTTAATAAATTTCTCTAGCAAATAATGTAGCTTGTAAAATATTGCTGTAGGACTAAAAAACTTCTGAAAGATTCTCATCTCATTTAATCTTAAAACTAAAGATGTTCAAAAAGCATTTGACATTTCAATAAATACCCCAAATCTGCTTCAGCATAAATGGTAAACTGTAAGCAGCCAAAACATCTGAGATTCACAGAATCACTCCAGAGGATCACAACTGACAAAAAAATGCACATTCCCAGACCCTATCTCGACTGGACTCCCGCTATGATCTTCTAGCAGGACTGCCATCACATGATGATTAAGAACACTGCACCTCGTCTGATCTTCAAGGAACCAAGTTACTCTTCAATGGCTTCCTATCATAGATTGAGTTAAGTTTAAATTACTGTGTCTTGATTGTAAAACCATCTCTAAGTCAACCCTTGTATATCTTCCCAAACATATCCTCTAAAAGCTTGTGTTCAGCGAAAGAACCAGTAAGAAAAGCAGAAACACTAATACTAAAACACTTCTCTTCTGGAAGTAATTACAATTTGAAATAAAAAAGATTTCTTCTTTTATTTTCTTCTGATTATTCATCTATGTTTGATTGATCTTGTGAACTATGCCTGAGTTAGATTTTGTATTTGTAACAAACTGCATATTGTCTCTCTTTCTATTGTAAGAGTTATTGGATGAAAGTGTCTGTTAAATGTGTAAATGTAAAGTGTCCCCACGACCATCACTTCATTTGTGATGTTTTTTTTCAGATGTTTATGGAAAATTCACAATGTTCTTGTAACGATAAGGAACAAAAACATTATTACAATATTATAGCCTTTTTAAACATTTTAAATGCTATTTAGTTCACAAATTTATGAGTCACAGAACTTTTTTGAACATTTTGTACAGTCACGAGACCATTCACTTAACCTAATATAGAATATTTTCCTTTATTCCTCTTACCTCCAGACAAACTCCTCACATCATAGACAGTAACTCTTGATGGTGTTTGTAGGATATAATTAATGTTACAGCTAGTAAAAGAACACAAGTTTTGGGGTTTTTTGACAGAAGAACCTTTGAAATGTTCTGAAAAAGATTTTAAATTAATTTTAGGCAATTTTTTTTGCCAAGAAATTTTTTTTCTTAAGTTTTCATTCAATACAGTTTTTATTTAAAACACTTTATTTGCTTTTGTTAATTGCAAAAAAGTGTTGTCTTTATTTATTTTAAAATTATGTCCACCCAAATGTAAGTTTAAATTGTCATTTTTTATTTCAGTCAAATGAAAGTCTTACAGTTCATATCTCAGTCTCTGATTGACCCATACCAAACCAATTATCATAAAGATGCACATTCAGTCTTTGTTCCTGACTCCTACTAAAAGAAAACGTTGTTTATTGGCAAACATAATTATTTCTTTTTTTAAAAGGTAAATATTGATGATTTCTCATGGAATTAGGCAACTGCTGCTTTTGCTCTGAGGTATAAATAAGTACAGAAAGCATAAATTAGAACTTTCTATCATCATTTATAACATTATTTGCAGATTTTCCCCGAATACTGGGTTTAAGGGGTTAAAGTGAGAGCTATGTTAAGCATTAAAAATACAACCATAACAGAGAAAAGGTTAGAAAAAAAGAAAAAAACTCCTGTGAGTGGCAATTGGATAGATGAAAATGCCATTATGTCAGTGTAAAATGGAAAAAACAGGTTTGAGATGACAAAAAGGCATTTGGAAAACCATTAAAGGTCTTTGTCCAACAACATTTTTTTTATTGTTAGCAAGTTGTACCTAGTAAAGTTGTACCTAATAAAGTGGCCAGTAAGCATATTAAACTCACTATTAACCCTGAAAACAAATGAGCCAAGTTTTATGTTTCTAGTACAGAGTGTGAAAGAAGAAATCAAAGACACAAACCACAGAGTTAAAAAAAATGGCACATTTATTGCTACATAAATGTTATATACATATAGTTTTCTGTTATAGAGACAGAAAAAAAGAAGTGGACTTGTTACTGCTGGTTTCTCAGATGTGCATCGACAATACCTTGAATTTGGACATGGGTACAAATGGTTGCTCAAGCACCACTGCAGACTGGAGACAGATGGAGAGCACATCCTGGGAAAACGCCACACTAGACTGCCAGCTACAATCCTACCGCTCTTCTCTCACCATGCGCCGCGTCAACAACATAATGGACAACTCATGGCATATAACCATACATTTGCTTTTTACTATCTAATATAGTAAAATAAAGTAAGAAACTTTTTACTCAAAACTTTCGATTTCAAAAATCTAGAAAGAGTAATATTTAGAATTCAAGAAATGTTCTTACAATATTATTGTATAAAAGACTAACTATAGTGAAAAATAAGCCAAATGTTTTTTTATCCTTTTTATAGACTTTTTTTCTGATATGAGGGAAAGCATCAGGGCATACACATCTTAACATATGCAACAGAGGAAAAGCAGAACCCATGACAGAAAGTAAAGGAACAAAAACAGGGAAACCAAACAACAGAGAATGAGATGACCCATAACCTCGATTCATTTTCAGCTGGCAAAAATACAAGCTCTTGAATACTGAAACGCATAACAAGGCCACAAAGACTAGTGGATTCACAATCATGTGGACAAGGAAGGGAACTCTCCACGAAGCAAAGAAAGAGATAAAAACAGAAGGAAATAATGCTGATAATCTGAAACGTACATCTTCCCTTGACAGTTTGTTCTTTCGACTTGCAATGAGAATTGTTTTGAGAGAACTGAGAGAACGCAGCAGTCTTGTGAATGTGTGGAAGACAACAGACAAGGTCGAAAAACAAAAACAAGGTCCATTAAAGAAAAAAAAAAAAACATTTTGGTCTTAAAGAAAAACAAGATCTAAACAAAGACTGCTGCTCAATTTAAACAATAAAAAAAACAATAACAATATAATTGACATCTTGAATTAAACCTCCTTTCTTGATCTTTTGACGGATGTTTGACAGCATTTCAATTCATTGAGCTCCTCTTTTCCCAGCGACGTCAAGCTCACATCCTGCTGATCCGCACATGAGGGCATCAGAGGCTTTCTACAGAACTAAAAACATCTGTCTATTCTCAAACCACAAATACACGCTTTACTATCAAGCGCTGAGACGCTCATACAAGTACAAAAACAAATAACATGTTACTTTGCATACGTTCTCTCTTTTTAAGTATTTAACTTTTCAGGCAAACAAAAAAACTACATAAAACAGACATTCAAATCAGGCCAGGAGAATTAATGGTCTTCGTTTTGAAATGTAACTCAGTTCAAACAGTGCTATTGTTTCTCAATCGAAAAGATTCCTTGGTACAGATAGCCTCGGCACGATCACCAGAGAATCCAACGGCTGAACACAACGTCCGGAATACCTCTTTCTCTCTCCAGGCTTAACACTATACGGTAGGACGAGAGTCTGTGTCCTCTTCTTACTTAAGATACTAAGAAATATGCAGGGAATGCTCGGCTTTCGTAACTCTCTGCTCTCTACTGAGTATAAACCAGTCAGCTTGATTCTGACCTTTGACCTTTCAGTAAAGACAGAGTTTGCCTTTCCACCATCATCTCCAAGATTTGGGGAATCGGGTCCTGCTTGGCCTTTTGCTAAACTTCCTGCCCGAGACGACACGATCACCACAGAGCGGAAAGAACTAGGTAGTTTGGTTTCTCATGCTGTCGTTTGTGGAATGGACGCAGATAAATATAAATAATATATTATTCCTTTTCTATTCTTGACCAAGTCATTGAACGTGCGAGGGCGCAGATTTGGATCTGAACACATATATTAATCTTATGGAGAGGGTGACGGACAAACTGCTGATCTACTGAAAAGCCACCAGCTCCTCAACGCAATGTCAGAACTTTCCCTTTAAACACAAACTCAGGAACATAAATAAATAGGAAAAAAAACAAGGAAAAAGGAACAAAGAAAAACAATTGTTGTTACAATGCATTCGTCAATAGAGTTTAGGCACAAGGCTTCTTCCACATGGAGGGTGTGGGGGGACAGTCTCTGATTGTACAGCTGCGGCACACTGCTTGCAGACCGCCTCGTGTGCTCGGGGGCATCTTTGCTTGAATTTTTCTTCTCTGGTGGGCAGAAAGTTTCAGAACGATATGGGACGTCTTCGAAAACAGGGAGCTGACCACTTGCCAGTTTGCTTCAATCTCGGCATTGCTTAACGATGGGGTTTGGCTTCGAGTGGTCTGTTTTTTCAAATTGGTGTCACAAAATGTGAGTCCTCTCCACCCGTAGAAAGCAAATTCACCGATCGGGACATGCCATCGGGATCTCTTCAATCTAGAAGTGCAGGAAGATAAGGACAATCATTAGGACCCTGAAAATGTGTGCCAGCGAATGAATTGATGGCGTTAATTACAATCTCAGAATGCTAACTGTACTATTCTCAGATACCAGTCAAAAGTTTAGATCACTTTAGCATCACAGCAAAGTTTTTATTATCCAAGGAATGAAAAGAATGCTGAGATTAGGACCTTCTCATAAAAGCATGATGTTCAGTCTCGTTGGACATCCAGGGAGAAGGAGTAAGGGATACAATATCTTCACTCCTCCTGATCTAGTCCTGCACCACTTTTAACATTTTTTCAGCCTAAATTTTCATTAGGGAGGTTTTTAGGGACAAGGGATTCATTTAAAAATACAATATATTAAAATACAGGGTTATTTAGAGATATATAATAATGACTTTCCCTGGTAATTAGTTACTTTTATATGGATGTAATTGAGTTACTAACTCAATTACAATTTGTGAAAAGTAAATAGAAACCATAACTAATTACTCTTTAAAGGCATGTTCCAAACACTATTGATAATATTTACCTGGTTTTCACAGATGGCCCATAGGATTAGATGCGTCTGTGAGGCCCGGGTGCACCTGTGCATGGCCCTGCTGGGGGTCACCCGAAACCCCTGATACCTTCTCTTCTTCCCTTCGCTTAAGGCAGGCTGCTTTGGGGTTTAGGTTCCTCTCTGAAAACAAGAACAGGTACATTATATCATTGCTGTCATTATAATTTTAACACCATATTCAAAAGGAACTAAACAGTGTAAAGAAGGGGATACTGAGGGCAGCGTCTAACCTCTGACTTGCTGTTCGAGGCTTAAGATGACGGCGACGGCCTGATGCAGAATTAGCAGTTTGGTTTGGGGTTTCTCACTCTTCAGGTGCAGCTGGCACATGCGGCCGAGCTCTTTGAAGGCCTCGTTGATGTCGCGCACGCGCAGTCTCTCACGAGCATTGTTGGCCATTCTTCTCTCACGTTCACGTTCTGCTTTCTGCTCAGGGTTCAGATCCTCGTCTTCATTAACGCTGCTGAAAAAGTATTCAACTGTCAGATGAGGAACATTGCACAAGCACAGGCTTGGTGCACAAAGATGAATAGAGAGAACATAACATCCCCTTTTACCAAAGTACAGATTTTATTTAGAAACGATAGGCAAAATGTTGTTATGTAAACAGTTAAAAAAGAGTTGTTAAGTTTAGAGTTAAAATTATATCCTAACCTCAGAGCTATCAAGGTGTTAAATACATCTACCTATGTTTGTAGGAGTGACATGTTAAAAAAAAATGCAGAATGGATAACAAAAGCGCTTATGATCGGCATGATATGATAGCACTTTATGAGTGGATTTCTTGCCTTGGTCGACTGCTTCCTCGATTATGTTTCATGTCTCTTTTATCACTCTCATCATCTGATTTTAGGTCATCAGAGCACTGGCTGTCGTTCATGTCATCTTTGTCTTGACTCTCCACTTTGAGTTCTAGTGGACCAGCAATTTGGGCAGCAAGAGCATTAGCAATACCTGCAAAACCCAAACGCAAAAACAAATCAAAGATACTCAAAACAATGAATAGTTGTGCAATCAAAACAACAATTAAATCGCTTAAAAGTTGAAATGAAAATTATTATCCAAGGCTTGCTGACCTCTGAAGGTCTCTGCGTGGTGGTTGAGCTCAGAGCTGGAGGTGGGACCGGCGCTGCCCTGCAGGCTGCCATGGTTGTTGTTAAGACTGATGCTGTCTTCACGGTGAACAGAGCCCTGTCAGGACAGAGAGCCATAAATACATCAGCGAAAGAGAAAAGTAAAACATCAAGAGTACCTCTGATCAGTGGCCAGAAAACAAAAGTGATTTACATTCAATCTGAGAAGAGACAGATTGTGGACTTCAAAGCAGAGAGAGTCCCTGTGTTCCTACTGTAGAGTGAGACCTGCTCTCTGAAGAACTGACCTGAAGAGTGGTATTCACACTACAAAGAATGACCTTCCCAGCCTTAAATTTGTGCTCAGAAAGACAGACAGCACTTCAGACAGTCCTCTGAAAACACTGTTGCTTTCAGTTTGAAAGCATATGTATGTACTTTGAAAAGCAGTTTGGTTGCACCTTAGATTAAATTATGTACCAGTTTATAATGCCATTTTAGAAACGGTCGCGTAATGGAAACAAGAAGAAAGTTCTTTACTTGGAGCCAAACTAAACAAAAAAACAAAGTTGTTCTAATATAATACAGTGTTTATTGAACTTTTTTTATTTAAAGATTTTGTCAAACACAGACAAGTCATCTTTTTTAAAAATGGGTAATAAGACACCATCCATCAGCATTTATGGAGCTAATACGTAAAACTTTCCACCAGACTAAAATAGCCCATTCGAATGTGGATTAGAAAACAAACAATATGTCCTTTCATGCTGAACATCAAATGACAGTCCGACCAGCATTCGTCATTGGTGGCTTTCAGTCGCATCTGGATTTGATCAAGCTTTTGCCATGCGATTAGCCACACAGCGGAGCAGAAACTGCCGCTTCACCACTGCCACTAAAAGAGGGTGCACATGTTTACCCACAACCCATTTTCCTTTTTTAGGATCCACAGGATGGGGAGTGACAGAAAATTTCAGAGAAAGATGCTGAAACAAGAGAGATGAACGCTCTCCCTTTAGGAATCTCGTCCTAAGTTGTAGTTGGCCTCTGTTAACCTCTGTGATGCCCAGACCCCAGCCCCCTCCCAATCTCAGCTCCGCTCTCAACAGGTGTCCAAACAACTCTTTGTCGATGGAAGAAGAGGGCGGAGGAAGAGGGGGTGTCGACCAAAGAAGGCGGCCATTTTCCTGTCTGGGTTGATTTCCATACAGCTGAAGAGCTCAGACACATACGACCAAAGCATCAGATATCCCGAGTTGTTAAGAAAGAACGGAGGGGGTGGGGGTAGTGGTTTATGAAAAGAGGGGAGACAGAAAAAGAATAGAGTGTGCCAAAATAAATGCCTGCTGAATCAGGAGCTTGTCTGGAAGTGTGTTTGGGTTGAGCCTCAGCACAGAGCTCTGTTTGTGTGTGCATGACAGCAGTGTGACAGTGGCCTGGGCTAAACCACATCTCTGTCACTGCTGCGACAAAAAAAGATCTCTTGTTCATCAAAATGAACACATGCAAAGCAGAGCCAAAAGTCTGCAAGAGGCACTTTTGTTACTATGCCGCGAAACAGGGCTATGGACTGTTTTACTAAAATACAGCCTACAAGGCACAGTAATAATTAAAGTCTAAAACTATTTAAGCTCCCAATAAAGTGAGATCAGAGGTCTTCATTCATAGCAAAGTTGTAGGGAGATATAACTTGATTAATGTTTGCATGTATCCCTAAATAGCACTAAATAAATTGGCACTACTAAAAAAAAACTAAAACGAAGTAGGTGCTTGTACGTGTTATATAAAATAGAAATAAATCCGATATATTATGGAATGTTGAATTCATTTGCATTTCATGTTTTTTTTTTTCAAAAAGTAACTACCATATTATAATTCATTTTTAAATAGCATCCAGTCGTATTTAGGGTAAAAAGAAGACTCAGAGAGTTTAGTAGAAGGTGTTGTTATGTATAAATCTTAAACACAAAAACTATGAAATTGCAGGATAAAAACAAGTAGAATAAAAAAAATTATAATTAACAGTTGCCTGTCCAATTTTTTTTGTATGAAAAACATTTTGAAAACTCCTGACCACTAGAAAAATGTATCAAGTGAGATTAGTATGCAGAGTGTTTCTATTTGGCTTTGAAAAGATTTCAAAACACGCACTAAAAAAATTTCAATTGAAAAAAAGGGTGTGCTTATTTCCTATTCTTGGGCATCCATTGGGAAATACCTCCCAAGCTTATTCCATCCAATACAGCTGTGTGCAAATCTCTCTGGCAGGGCTTTGAATGTCGTGGGACGTTGGGGGGAGAAACAGAGTGCTTTAGCTTAAACTCATCTTGCATCACGCAGGTCCCATCAGCCCCAGCAAGCTAAGGTCCGGAAATCTCTTCTAGACCGGCACTGATCTACTGGATTCGACTGATGCTGCTTTTCTCATTCAACTAAAAGAATGCAGCACAAGGAGGAAGAATGAACTCCACTCCAGCCATTACACTCACGGAAAGTATGCGGATTTAAGTTAAACTGCTCTCAGTGGAAAATAGTTCAGTTTCAGCACATGGCCTGGCGCTTCACTTTAAACAGGTGGCTTCATTCAGTTTATTAGCCTGTTTGGAGAGTGGAAATGAAAAAACACACGCGCCTCACTCCCTCTTGACTGTAGTGATTTAAAAAACCTTGATCTCTAAAGAAATAAGACAGTCCTGAAGTCTAAAACACACTACAGTTCCCTTCATGAACGGGAAGCATTCTTTACCATTTGTGCTGTTCGGGCCAATCCGGAGGCTGGAAAGTTGGCCCCGATGGCTGAGATTGGACCATTGTGTGCTTGTCCCAACAGGCTGTGGATGTCGTTTGAAAGAGTGGCAGTGGAGCCCACGGCATGATTCCGCAGAACATGGATGGCATCATCTAACCTGTCCAGTCTATCCTCCATCCGAGACTAAAAGTTAAGAAGTAAAACACAGAGGGGAAAAAACTGTGAGACTTCTTTTCTTAATTCGTGAACAACTAAACTGCATATGTATGTTCATCAAACCAAAATAACAAACAGTGATAAAAAAGAATAAAATGAAAGTCTAAAGCCATTTCACTCAGCACGGACCAGCAGGGCATATTTTGTAGACAATTTTCTGTGTCAACCAGCAAAAGATTTCAGTCTCCTTGCCGTAGGATTGACACAAAGCAGCTTTTGGCATCAAGTCTTTGTTTTCGTTGTGCTGCTTATGCTGGCTCATGACAGAAACTCGAGCATGTAGTCATTTTACCATGAAAGCACATACAGATGATGATATCTCATAGATCATGCTCTATAAAATGTATATTTAAAATGAAAACATATTTAAGCTACTTAAGCTACTAGAAGTTATTTTAGAGAATTTAGGTTTACCAGCTAAAGTATTCTGAAAAATGTGGGTGTAGTCAACTGTTTCATAGTCGGCAGTGAATCACTACCACTAAATTTGAAAATAGCTACAAAAAAAACCTTTGTTGAGGTGCAATGACTAAACTGAAACCACCATCTTCGTTATTAATTTATTAAGTGGTCTCAAGTCGTCCCACCCTTAATTATTTATTTATATTAATATTAATATTTATGTTATATTTTAGTTAACAATGTTAACATGTTAACAAAAGATTGATAAAACAAATTCACCCTCTCACAGTTGTTATCATACAAATAAAGCAAAGCCAGAATTTGTACAAAGCTTTAAGCATATTTTTAAGTAGGAAACAAGATCAGAAAGATGAAATGAGTGAAATTTAAAAGTTGAAACGTTTTCACAAAGACAGAAACAACAGGCAAACCAAGCCTTTAACAGTATTTAACAGTATGTGATGGTAAAGTTATATAACCATAATTTCATGACAACAGTTTTCTGCCACATGCACAAATCTTAATTATTCAGATCTAGAGTTGTTCAAATAATGCAATAAGGCATTGTGAAGACTAAAATTTTGATAAAAATTGTATGAAAATAGCACATAATTGAATACATTAAATTAAACCAAATTGTTAAATCATGTCATTTCAACCATGGAGTATAATGCAGCTGTAAATGTTTTGCTGCAAAAACTTTTGGTCTGAAAGCAAAAACAGCTCCAGCTCAGCTAACGTGTGGTGTGAATTTGGCTTTAGTCACTAAAACAACATCTGTTAGAAAAAAAATCTAAGCATCTACAACATTCCACCACTAAATGACTGGAACATGGTGATTTTCATGTACTGACAGGATCAAACGATCAAAAAAAGATGAAATGGTGAAGAATCGATAAAAGAGAAAAAAGCTCGACTGAATAAAAAGAAAGTTGATGACTGAAAAACGAGAGACGGACAGGAGAGTGACTGTCTGAGGAGCGGTAATACCTCGCAGACATCCTTTAAGAAGGACATGGCATCTTGGAGATGCTCATGAAGCTGCTGGTGCACACGATTTTTCTATAGGCAGATAGGAAGAGAAACGTACAGTGAGACTTAAAAACGGGAAGAAGGCAAACACTGGCATGGAGGGTAGCGTTTCAAACATCTTGGTACTCGTTCAAGCAACTAACAGTTATGATCTCTGGATTAGTAGGGGACCACATCTTATTTCCTGTTTCCTGAAGAATTCAGACCCTAAAAATGCACTTGCAGCCGGCATGCAAGTAAATATTTATCCACACCCCCCAGAGTGATTGTATGACGTGGTAAGGACAGTGTGCATGTAAAGTGATCTCCTGTTGTGGCTCAGTCAGCCCTGGAATCTTGCAGCAGCGGTTCAACGCAGCAGCAGCTGCCGCAACCCACCCTTTCACAAACCCCAACCAATCCCCATCAACCCCACCTTTTTACACCCCAGCCAATCTCCTTCTACCACTGACAAGAGAGGACAGATGGCAGGAGACACGCCCCAAGGGACGGGTATTGTTTGGTCCCCGTGCCCCCCCACCCCTTCCCGCTTCTGACATTTGTCAGGCAGGAATGTCCATGTAAATCTACCCCTGCCCTCCAGGAGCAAGTCATCTACTGACACACTGTCCATTAAAAAGTGCTCAGGGGGAGGGGAGTAAGAACAGCTCTTACCAGAGAATGAAGGGAGTTCTCGTAGTTCGGGGAAGTAGACGCCTGACTAGCCGAACGAGGCCACTGAGTTGTACCTGTGGATGGAGACAGAAGAGCGTGATGAGGTCACAATGAGGCAGCGTTCAGTTCAACAGGTGAAAAATGAATGTCTGTGATAATGAAGTAACACATAATGGGCTCCCTTAAACACACAATAGTTAGCAGCTTGAGGGGCTCTCAAACGTTATGTCCAGGGTGCGACAAAGACATCGATGTTAAAAGTTTATAAAGATAGGGAAAATAAAAAATAAAACATTTCAGTGTTAAATAACCAGCAAGCAACTAATATTGAAGTTTAAAGGTACCGACACAAAAAGCATTCTAGCATGAAGAAAAAGTTTCAAGTTACAGCAATGAACCATGGGCGCCAAACTAAAAAAAGTATAGTTAACATTTGAACAATGTATTTCTGAAGAGGTTCCATGGATAAAAAACAAATTAGGTTTCAAATGTCTAAATTACATAACAACTGTTGTTGACATCAAGCCCCAAAACTGCAAATAACCATGATAATGTTAAAGAGGGAAACAAAACAGTATTTAACCTCAAGAGACAGTATCTTTAACGGTCTCCGAACTAATCTTCTTAAACCAACATATTAAAGAAAACAAAACATTAATAAAAGTAACTTATATTAGTTTTATTTGAACTGATAAAATTAAGAGTTGGCTAGGTTTGGTCAATGAGAAACTTTACTAAAAATGTTGCAGTCATTAGGAAACATTATTATTCAACTAATTTTTCAGTAAAGACAGTTAACAATAATTATAGTAATATTAGCAAGCGACTGCTTAAAAGTCACCATCACTGCAGTAAAATTTCACATATTCTTTTGTTTACCTAATGCTAATTTAACAAAAAAAACCCCGAAATATTATAAAGAGCAGCAGAATTTTGAGCTGCGAGTTCATCCCCCCACAAATAAAAAAACCCTCAATTAACAAGTCCAGCCTTCAAACCCTGCCCACAAACCATATGATGTTTATGTTTGAATCAACATCAGACATATGAAACAAGTTTCAGTGCTCTCTCTGAGAGTTGTAGTGTCTGTATATGTCCACGTCTACGAGGCAAATTTTCAAAAATTTTGAGAGTTTACCATCTTAGTTTAGTTGGTAAGCAATATGATCTGTAAATATAACATTAAATCATATAGAAGTTATTTAGAGGGACATAAAATATTATTTTGAGCAAAGAGGACCTTTAAAAGTGTGTTAAGCGCAGATGAAACAATACTCTGTCTCACAATAGAGTAAAAGTCATTTCCTCTCTTGGCTGATTCCAGCTATTCTCGACGTGGGCTGCTTTCCTCCAAGTCTCCAGACACACCATTTCCTATGACATGATCACATCCTGCAATGTGAGCAGGGCTCGAGGACAACCCTGACATGCATACAAACACACACCAATGCTGGGGGACATCTCCTACTTCCGATCGTTAACAAAGTCATGACTAAAAAACCCTGAGAGAACAATGAGGACTTTGATAAGGGTTATGACTTGGACCCTTAGCGTCTTCCCTTGACTCCAAACCCCACATGAGCTCAATGGAGGAGCACGATGTTCTAGAGATCTAGACCTAACAGGATGGGACCGTGACTCTTTCTCAGATCTCAACTCACACAAACAAACTGGCTGCTGATGTGACCAATCTCATGTCAGACGGTGTCAAGAAAAGAAAGAGAACATCTTTCAAGAGGCAGTAAAGGATTTCACATGCTTTTCTCCTTCTAAATACCAAACAACGCTTGAGGAGTTAAGGGAATGTGATTTTCTTCCATCGTGGTATGTTTGAGGTTGGGGGCAACTATAATGAGGACGTAAATGACTCGGGTCTGGTCTCGGTCTAAATGTGCTGATTTTGAGCAGCCATAAATCAACATCTCTCCAAAAGAATGCACATCTGTTAATCACAAATCAAACGTTGGTTGGGGGGGGGTCACTATTCTTCCGTGCCCACTTCATTCCAACTGGCAAACAATGCATTACAAAAAGTCTAGTGTGAAGGCTGCGGTGTACAATAAAACAGGTCAAGTACTCTTAATGTGGCATGACCCAAAGGAAGTCTTTTAGCTTATTAACATTAATCAGTTTAGAAGGAAAATCTGCATTCTTCTATTGGACTCCCTTTGGCTCAGACCGGACCACGAGTTGCTCCGTTGATTTGAAAGAATTCAAAGTAATGGATGTCACAATATATCCTGAAACGGCTGAAGTGAGTGTCTTTCTCTAGAAACAGGCAGTAGATGCCAGAATCATTTCAATTCTGTGACAGGAAGTTGCTTAGGTTAAGGCTTTCCAACGATCCGTCTTGTCTCTGAAGTGCAAGCAGCTCTAATTGAAGGAATTCACTTCTCAAAACCACAACGCTCTCAGAAGCAGACTTTCATTAAGGGCCTATTAAAAATTACTTTGGGTTGATGTGAAGAGAACGCAGTGTTTAATAAGGCTTTCTCAACGGCGGCCAGCTTGACAAATGAGCGTGGGCTCGTGTGGCACTCTGCACGTGCTGCTGGGGTCTAATTGGGTTCTATGGGCATAGACTTTGCTGTGAGCGGGTCTAATGGCTAGTGCAGAACTAATCCCAAAAAACAGATGGAGGTGCTTTAGCTTAATCATAACATCATGAAACGGAATGAGGGCCAACATTTAGGAACGTGTACTAAAAACAACTAAAAACTTCAATGTAATGAAAGGGATCAGAGTTCAAAGCTTTACTTTTTTTGTTATGACCCTTTTGTATTCATAAATTAATCTAATGATGTGGTAAAAATGCACACGGGGAAAATATAAACCGTACTGTACTATACATGTGACAACAGTCCCAGTGCAGATTTAGCAGAGGGGGACTTAATGTTAGTTTCTACAAGTAAATTTTAATTAGAAAGTATAAGCACATTTAATTACAAAAAATATGTAAATTTAACATAGTTTAACATAAGATAATTTTGTTCAACATAAGTTTTTCTCAAATATTCCAAATGTAAACAAAATCCTTTTTTGACAACTCACTAAATGAGTTCAAACACTACAACTGAAATACAATTTAAACTATTGCTCCTTTTAATTGAGTGATGGCACTCTGGGAGAAAGTGCCCCACCAAGGGAAACTTAATGCAACTCATTTTGCAATGTTGAATTATTAAAAAAAGAGCATCATCACTGCTATTTCAATGAAGATACAGATTTCTAATATTCCTGTCACAATAACATACAATTTCACTTAATTTCTCAAGCTTTCAGTAAAAAAGTTGAGCAAGCTTTTTAAGAACTTTTTAATTTATTCCTAGAGGTTGGTGAGAAATTTGAGCTTGATATACTTTCTGCCAATAGAATATTCAAGGCTAGACCCAGATGTTTTGTGCTTATATGGATTAATTCTGACTGTAATGTTCAAACAGTCGAAATAATGTAGTTATTGCGCTTATTTTTCATATTTTCCTAAGAAATGTCAGGTTTCTCATTTCATGGAATGCAAGCACTTTTAGAATGTTCTTGTACTTCTTAGCACTTAAAAAATAGAACAATGTGATTCAGAAAAAATCTTCTTCTTGAGCAGTTTAACAAATATGATTAAAATCTTAAAACTGTGTTAATGAATTGTAAAGAAACATTAAAATACATACAAATATCATAAAATCAATTAGGGTTCTCAAAAAGTAGTTTTGACAAATCAAATCAAAACAAAGCTATGGAATGAGAGGAAGGACCGTCTCTGAGCTGAGTCATCCTCTCAGTCAGTCATGCTAATAAATGAGGATCTCTGCAGGCCGTTCTGTCATGGGCAACAGCTGTGCTAGGAGCAGGGCAGCAGCTGAAGCTGAGGAGCGGGACAGACACCGACACAGCTGTCACTACTATATCAATGAACATACACTCACACACGCGCACACACAACTGGCCACTCATTGAAACACTAAGCTGACAAACATAAGGTGGAGATTTTGTGTTTATCCCTTTAACTTTTTTCCTTTCTCATGAATGTCTTGACTGAATGAGATAAAATCATGACAGTGTTGGGTTATCTATCCACACCTAACCAGGGCAAAACTCTCCTGACAGCACCTTCAATCTCAGCAGCTCAGGGACGGCGCATTTACTCATTTACATGAGGAGGACGGGGCGCTCTGTGTGTAACTAAACCACATCATTGTGACATGTGAGACGTGTATCTGAGGAGGGAAGGAGCTGACCCTTGCTGTGAAGACTGACAATATTTTGATAGAGGGAAAAAGCCATTTGTGATAAACAGTCCAGACTGATTATTTATAAAGCAAATTCAGGATGACTGAACATCATGGCAACTGTTGAATTCAATGTTTCCTATTTCTCAGCACTTTACAGTTTTATTCTGTTGACTGTACCTAAATGATGTGAAATTATCTAAAATGGGATTAAACAAACAGCTAATAACAAACTAAGCTACTTACCTCAAGTGAAAAATTACCAGATGGATTTACTTAAGTGAGTTACTTTGCTTAATATTTAATCAGGAAAAAAAATGATGAAGAAAAAACATTTAAGAATTTACATTAAAATCAAATAAAAGGTAACTTACTATTAATTATTTATCAATTTAACCTTGTCTGGTTTTGATCTGATTAAACTACATTTGAAATGAAATCTTAAAAATATTAACCAACCAAATTCAGGCCTATAAAATCTGCCATCAAGTTGTTTTGATTATTGTTTGTATAGGCACTCAGAAATTCAGACTAGTGCTCTACCTGGCCTTCCTGCGGGGCCGCTGGCCGTCACCACTGTACCTGCAGTGCCAGCACCTGCCTGAGCAGTCAGAGGGGACGGGGAACCCACTGGAGTCGAGGAGTTTGAGGGAAAACTGCTACTGGTGTGGTCAGGAGAATAAATCTGCAAACAAGAGCAGAGGAGCGAAAGAGAGAGAGAGAGATCAGTTTTGGTACACCGCTCAACCCTTTCAAAGCTGTAACCTGCCGCCATCCTCTCTGCTTTATGGCCACGCGTAGCGTCCCTCAGCCTGTGCTCAGCCAAAATTGCCTCATCAATTCTACTGATTTTACAAGCAGAGCAGCAGTAAAAAAAAAAAGCTCACTGCATACATATGGGATTTTAACAGCCTGCACCACCCTTTATAATGTCTGCAGGAAAAAACACCCCCCACACACACCTGCTGTCCAGCCAATGCTTCCTGACTCACCGACACATATGTGGTTGTTATTACACACACGCCCTGCATGCTACAAACCAGAAGTGAAAGCACATGAGCTCAAAAAATCAGAACTTAAGCAGGGAAGCATAACACAAACCTTGGTGGCTAATGCAAAAAGTTTACACTTAGAAATTTTGGCCTGAGGGAGAACAAATGCTTCAATGGTTTTTAATAGAATTTTCTATTTTTGGGTTAAAAAAAAAAGCTGTTTGTTTGTGGCGGCGTGTCTTTGCCATAAACTGAGACTTTTTGTAAGTACATAGAACAGGAGTCACCATGTGTATGTGGTACCAAGTCCAGACCATAAGGCTATAATTACAAAATAAAAAAAACAAGTGAAAGAAAAAACTAATTTCAAATGTGGACATATGTGGACTTTAAACAGTGACTCTTGTCCGAAATACTTGCTTCATAAATGTAATAATTTTAAGTAATAAAGTGTATTCATTGTATAGTTTTTATTTGCTTTAAATATTACCAGATCCGGAAATGACTAAACCAATATTTATGTGCATTATACACAACAGCACTTGACTCAATGTGGCTAAAAGGAACAGTTACCTGTTGTAAAATACAGTAGCAAACATATTTCAGTGCGAATACACCTGCGACAAGCCATCTCCTAATTCAAATCAGCCTCAATTTGCTCTCTGCATCTATAACGCCACTTCCACTTCATAATAGAGAGGAGATGGAGGAGAGAAAAGCAGCTGGATGATGCAGAGGAAGAGAGAGAGAGTAGACAAGGCCATTAATCTCTCTTTTTGGAGCTCATTAGACTGAATGAGTCTGGCCCATGGCTGTGTGGAAGGGTGTCTCTGGCTCATCTTCGGTTATGGATGAGAGGTAATAAAGCTGCTTTGTGACTGACCAATAAACAGCAGCCGAGATGGGCACAAGCCTGCCCACATCACAATAAACCAGCAGATGCCAGTAAGGGGAAAGGCCTCACACTGTTGACGGCTTCTCTCATCAACCAACGGCGGTTTGAGAAGACTTTTGTGACCAAATTCACTGCTAGAAACTAGATCAGGGATTTTCGGTAAGCCAAACGCGAGATGAGAGTAAACATCCATTGCATGCTCTGCATTCAGCTAAAATGGTTTTCAGTCCAATAATGGAAACCCCTGTGAAACATAGTTTCAGGTTTTGATCCCAATTATCTGGGAGGATTTGAGAAAAACGGCTCTAAAGTTGTGTGCCATCACTTGCAGGGGATCATGAAGTCCATTTGACTTAAAAACACATCAAAATGCGGATACTATCGTTATTAATCTTCTTATTAAACCCTGAATGCCACACTTTTGTGTTTCAATCAACTCTGCAAATCCTGCCTGGGGCTTTAGTACATTCATCTCTTGGAGTAGACAGAGAGAGAGAGAGAGAGGGAAGAGTTAGAGAGTGAGTGATAAACAGAGAGATACAAAAGAAATCCTCTGTAACATGAACAGATATTAAAGATTCAAGGCTTTTATACAGGTCTTTGTTATACTAGTATGCAAACATATTCTTTATGGATCCAATGTCATAACTGTTTGGTTTTGGTTCAAATAAAAGCATTGTTTTTGGAGCATAAAACACACCATTAGCATAACAAATGAAATGTCCATTCACAGTCACACAAACAACTTCATAGATTTATATCCATTTAATTAATTGATAATCATATGAATATCTTTATATTAAACATGCTGTGGAGTTTGTTCACTCATCTTAAGACAATTAAAAAAAACTGTCTATGATTGTTGAGATTTTATACTTTTCGATTCTTTTAACTTTAGCCCTTGATTTCCTTGTCTGACTGAATGTATCTTGTTTTATTTCTTTGATCTCTGCCTTCATGCGATATTGCTTTTTTATATTATTTATTACATTTTATTCTCTGTTCGGCATATTGGGAAGGCTTGAAGAGCACTTTATGAAATATTTTACTATTGTTATTCAAATATTAATATTATTTGTTTTTGTTGAAGTTAATCAACAGCTAGAAGACAAATATTCAAAAAAGGATTCAGAAAAGGTTTTTATAAGGTTTAATGTAGTATAAAACCCTGAAGATTATACAAAAGGTTAAAATAAAAAAGTAAAAAGGAAGTCAAATGTAAATGATTATAGTTAAAGTTGCGCATCTAGATTTGACCCAGGATTTTGATGAAATTATACATGCTTTGTCTTTATTTTCATGATGCAAAAAGACTGAAGATTATACAATGTTAAAAATGGTAAATAGGAAGCAACCCTCCCAGAATTTTATTACAGTTTTATCCCATTGTTATAAACATGTATAAACACAGCACCTACTTTATGTTTAACCCCCCAACCCCACCCCCCCCCCCCCCACCCCCCCCACTTTTCAGGGCCCTCAAGGTCCCTGTTCACTCAAGTAAACCAAAAAATATTAAAAAATAAAACATGGTGAAAAATGAGCAAAGTGGGAGGACACAATAGTTATAATGATGGTTAAAACATAAAAGAAAACATTTTGCCCTAAGCTGCACCTCTTCACTTCAAAAATAGATACGATAGCTGCGAGTTGTTTGGGCTGTAACACTTGTTCAATCTATCCCAGAATGCATCAGACTATCCCAGAAAGCAGAAAGACAGATTAAAAGAGAGCAAGTAAGGCACCTCTCCTCCACTCTCGACCTTCAGGCTGCGACCAAATGATTTGAAGTTACCCATTCAGAGAGCCCTGGCCGACTTCTGCCGTAACACCGCTCATTTCTCAAACAACAAACAGCCTTCCGCCCCTCATCAGTCACGCTGCTCTTTGCCAGCGGGGGCCCAATGAGTATAAACCATCCAAAAGGAACCCAAACAAAAGTGGCACAATGAGAGGCTGCAGCAGTTAGGACGTTCCTCCCTCCCTCCCTCGTCCGCCCACCCCAGTATGACCGTGTCCATTTCACCGGAGCTTTATCATGTTAATAGAATTGAGTCTGCAAATACAAAAAGACTTAATTTGTGATTATCTTTCCGCCTCACTGTTTTGTGTTTGTTTGTGTGCCAGAGTGTGCTCTTCTGGCCTCACCCACAGTATCTTATTACATTTTCTTTTCTCTTCTTTCGTTTCCCCAATTAAAGAGCAGAGATTAGACTTCTAATGTCTGAAAAGAAGAGGGTGCGGATACCTCTTCAACATCAAAAGCTTAGAAAAGCTTGTCCTTTGCAAGGAGGTGCGTGACTGCCTCCAGTCCGAGCACTGCTGAATAAGTCCAGATGTGTTCCTGTTTTCAAAAACCTTTAAAAACTCACTCCAACATAAGCAAGCATGAAGTCTTAAGTGAAGCTCTGCAAATTTTGAGAAGTTACTGTAAGCTCCAGTTTCAAAGACATGTTATAGAGGGGCAAGAACGCCACTGCTCATTATCCAAACCAATGTTTAATCCACTGGCTTTTATGTACAGCTCCTTTTCTTGTATACTGTGAGATTAAGAGCACAATTATCCAGGCTTAGGTCCAGCAACATCCACAAACAGATCCCTGACCTTATTCAATCGCTTAACCTTCTGCATGGCTACTAATGCCGGCCTAAGAGCACACGTCCCCTCCTTTATAGAATTAACCAAAAGCGTTATGTTAAGTACTCTTGCCCATTTATGAAGCTAGAAGACCATTGAAGCAAGTTAAACAACATAGTGTCTTGTTTGCAGTGACTGAGCCCAAGCAGTGAACACAATGGGGAGTTAACTCCAAATAATTTTCTCCAAAAGTATAATTTCTAGAGGTCAGCATCTATTCTGGAAAATGCTTAAAATATGGATTAAGTGCTCTGGTCTCACCGAAGCCAGGGCTTTTCCAAGTGCGTCTCCAGTCTGAGAGCTTCCAGTGGCATTCCCTCGGTTGGCAGCGACTACAAAAGAAGATCGACATCATATCAAAGCCAAACCGTAGATTAGTATCATGCATATATGATTGTTTGTCAAATCAAGGCTGAAATATATCAACTTGCAAGCAGCAGGAACTTAATTTTTCACCAGCAACACAAAAAGCTATGTCTATAACTTTAAATAGGAATGCAAATCAATGGCAATATTTGATATGGATCAATATTGATTAAAAAGCTATGAAACCCCGGTTTTAGCTCAAGATTTATTCTTCGCTCAAGTCAACCCAAGATTTATTTTTAAAAATGCAACTGAGTGTCGAAAGTAGAGCTGAATGCACTCTTAAAAATAGTACAGGAGTACTACGGATCTTGAACAGTTGAGACAGCAATGTGTCACAAACAGCTTTTTGTAAAGAGATCTGTCACAGCTGGAAAAAGCAAGGAAACTGGCTAAATATACTTGCTTTTTCTACCATACATATAAATATCCAAAAATTATAGTGCTACCTAATTATTACCCCGAAACCACTCTGTCTCTATCCTTCTCAGAATTTTCATAAATATCCTAAAGAATCACTTCAACCTGGTAAAAATTGTCTTTTTTCTCTCACTATTCTAATGAATTATGTCTCTTCATTATTGAATTTACTAGCAAAAGACAAGCTGAGAAAAGAACAAGGGGAGTGGAAAGAAGGCAGATGGAAGAACGCAAGGGCTAAAGCTAAAAGCCAACACCTTTAGTTAACTCTGTTTACATGTTTGTTGTCTCAAATGTCTGATTCTTTAAGAATCAAATAGACTGTCTAATAGACTATCTGTTTATGTGTTCTTAACTGAGATGTGACTGACACTCGTGGACTATTGGGAAAAGTATTTCTATGAATGTATTCTGTATGAATCTTGAAGCTCAGCTTTCGCCATAATATATTCATCAAGTCTACTCTGCTTAAGTTAAACTATATAGTGTATCAGCAGTAGAGGTTAACAAAATTTTTTATAAAGCATTATAAACTTAAGATTTCTAGACATTTTTATAATAAAAACATGTACCATTAACACAGCTGAAATGATTAAATTAATATATTGAAAAGCATCACATACAAACTAATAATTATTTAAGATTTAAAATGTAACGTTTAAATTACTTAATATTAAAATTAAAAGTAGTAAAATAAATGTAACCACTCTGTCAATGGCAAAGCAAAATCACTGTTCAACACATGAGTCAGATAATATAAATACCCATGACAGCCTCTGCAGGATTCACAGGTGGGGTGTGAGATGCAGTGACGAAGGGTGAGGTGCTTGCACTGCTGCGGTGGAAGCTGGACATGGGTGGCAGGCTGGCGTTGATGTCTGTTGGCGACACCGAGTGTGGTGGGTAGTTCTGTCATAGCGTAGAAGAGGGATCATGAGAACTTTAAAAGCAAGAAAACTTTTGAAAATTTGGTAAATGGTGCAAGAACATAAATTGTCCTAACCAGGCGTTCGTGTGAGTGAAGGTTACTGTAGTTTGCTGACTGTGGCATGTGAGATGAAGATCCTCCCAGCATTGCCCCATAGACTGGTTGGCTGATCCCATTGGATGAGTTCCACTGCTCAGAAGAATTCTGGGTCCCATCTGGAAGTAAACGTTTTAATTGTTTCAAAATCTCTGACACTGGAGAGAATAACTTTCATTTTTAATACAAAGTTGGCTTGATGAGATCAATAACAGAGATAAAAAAAGGCAAAACAAAACACACAGTTTATTAAGTGAGCCAAAGCCTGACCCCCAGTCTTTTTTTATTGGGTGGAAGATATCAAACAGCTCGGCCTCTCTTTAAGTCTGCTTGTACACTCGAGTATGTGCCAAGGGCTGAGCGCAGCTGAAACAACATTCAGACGGCCACAGCTCACTTGCTTCCGCCTAAACCTTTAAAGAAGAAATTCCTCACAGACTAAAAAACTTTCATTTTCTTCATCCCTGATTGAAAAAACTGGAAAGTGGACAGTAAGGGTAGGTTTACTGTGTGTACTTGTGAATGTGAAAAAGGTCTGTTTAAATGCCAAAATGATAAAAGTGGAATGAGTTTTGAATTCAATTAAAAAATAATAATAAAAAAATGTGTTGCAAAAATGTTTGTGGCATGATTATAAATCTTTCCATATTTCCTATACTTTGTTTTTGTAAATCATAACCTTAAAAAATTATAAAACATGTCCTAAGTAAATAACAATCTTGAAAAAACGTCAAATGTTTGGAACAAGTAAAAGTGCTGGAAATGTTGGTCCAAATAAATAATGATTTTTTTTACTCTTCAATAATCATGAAAATAATAATTTAAATCATATAAGTCAATAGTCGGACCATTTTTAGATGGTCATAGAACCATTCTCTAAGTGAAATAAATACTGTGTCAGAATTCACAATCTTCTGCATGCAGCACTTCCACAAATATTCTAAAAGTGTGAAGCCTGAGGTCATTTTACAATCCAAGAAGGTCATAGGAGAGGAGCTGTCAGTACACACTTACACTGTATCCCACACAACTAAAGGACACATACTTAATTCACTGCTTTAACTTAAGAGAAAAATCAGTTTTAAACAGGAAGAGGGCCACATACTATATACACATTTCACTCTTCAAGTTGATTAGTATCTTATAAAAGACAATTTTACCAAAGAGACTATGTTTAAATACTTTCTCTAACTCAAAAAACTTAAACTCAAAAAAAAAAAATCCCTTCAATGTTTAATTATCTTCTTTTCTTTTTATAGCCTTGACAGCAACATTACCATCTTCTTTTTTTAGTTAATATGCCATTTTTAAAATCTCATAAAACCATAATTTACATCATTTGACAAAATTTCCAAACCAAGTTATACTTGTTATACTAATATACTCAAATACAAACTACACTATAATTCCCAGCACAAGTCTTTGCTTGGCTTGGCTTGGCTTTTTGGGTTTGTATCAATTTCCTTCAGATCTTGTCCAATCAGGTAACTTCTCCTCATGGAATTATAATTTATAAACTCTACCAAGATGTGTTTAATGGAAAAAACATACATTTGCAGCATCAACATCAATGTAACATTATACACACAAACAAGTATCTAAGTATTTAAAGCATTTGAAAGCTTAGTTGAAAAATCAACATTCCTCCTTCAAATATTAAGTATGTATTTTTGGATTCATTGCTAATTTCCTTTCAGAAACATTTACAATCATTGGAGCCTTAATGATTTAAAGCGTGCTCTCAAACATTGTTCCTGTCGCCGTATTGATGCAATAAATGACTGTTTACTTCAAAGCAGACTTGTCACAGCATCTTGTATAAATACGAGCAGGTTTATTTTTAGCTTTGGGGGAGGAAAAAAAACAGTGACTGACCAAAGAAAGTGCTTGTGAACATACTGCCGGGGGGTCTCGGAGATGGGTCTCTGTTGAAGTCATCTGAGTTGGGAGATGGTGCATACACCTGCAAGAAGAAAAAAAATGAAACATTACAACTGTGAAGAGACAGGTGTTTTTGACACCGACAAACTCATGTCATTAAACATATCCTCTTCCCCTCGGCCCAGTTCACATGTACCATGAAATCCGACTCCACAAACAACGCATCCCAACACATATGGTGAATTACACATTCTTTGATGTAACAGATGGCTAATTTAGAAGTCTGATTAAAAAAAGGAACAGGATTATCTGCAGTGCGGTGTGAGCGATCTGGTACTTAATTGTAATATAGCGACAAGGACATGCATCCTCACTGAACAAAGCTTCAAAACAAATGGATTAATGTGCGTGAGCATTCAACGGAGTGCAGCGTATTTTAGGAACTACAGGGCCGGATCCGACCAGCGGTACAGTGGTTACAGCTGCAGAAAAGTCCATTCCAGGAGAGGAGGATCAAAGGCATGAGACTCCCGCTCAGTAATGTGCCTCTCTCAGTTCATCGGCACCAGATGGGACGAAAGCTCTCAAAGGGAGAGGGAAAAGAGAGAGAGCGAGTGAGAGACGACATTGGCAAGTATGAGTCGACAGCGAACCCTCGATAAACATGCAGCCGAGAGTCTGGCCAATTATCTGGCCCTCAGTCTCAGGTGTTCTGGTCACCTGTCGCTTTCACAGCTCAGAGTGAAAAGCTGCACAGCACCATCACATCTGTGAGAAGCAACGGCTGTAACGCAGAGCAGATGTGCCGACCAATGTGCTTCATGTTACCCTCTCCCCCTCTCTTGCTCAAGCTCTCTACATTACAGAGGCTTTTACTCTTACAACAAAATCATGCCACTTGATTTAATGTCAACGCTGTCAGGGGGATGCATATTTTTTTACACATACAGCCGTTAAAAAGACAAATCTTCCTATTAATCTTTATAATCTTGCTATTACACATGTACATTTGTTACATTTAGAATTTCTATTGAGTCAAACAAAAAACATAATTGTTGGTGCGATTAAACATGAAAATCTTTTTTTTCTAACGATATGTTATTTTAGGTGGCTAGCTTTCTCTGGATTGGAACATGAGATTTGACAGTTGTCCTGATTTACAGAAAGTGATAATTTTATTACATATTTATAAAAAAATTTGTATGTATTAATTTTAAATGCAGAAAAAAAGTTGATTTGATTTAATCAGAGAAAACAAACTATAAATTAAAAAAATACATAACATTACTAAAGAGAGCATTTAACATAATTTGCCAACTGAAAACCATAAAAAGAACACGAACTATTATTACTAAATAGTGTAGTTGAAAATGAGTTTTGCTTGATTTACATTCTCATCACCCACATTCATTAATATTTCATCTGTTTGTTCCCCTTCATTATACAAAAGCTCACTCACACACACGGCTGCAGCACGTCATGGCACACTCTGCGTTACGATCAACATCTTAAGCTTTTCAGTCAGCTTAGCCAGCTGCGTGCGGCCGGGCACCTTGCTGAGGCGGCAGGGCGGCCGCATGAGATTGGTCGTGAGTATGGCAGGCGCACACATGTGACCCAGGCGCTGGAAGTCCCCTGGTGATCTCAGGTTAGGCGGGCGTGGGAGAGGGGCCTTTGTCTCCACCTCATGGCTCAATGGGCAGCATATGGCAGCGGATAATGCTAATTGTCTGCTTTAGCCGGAGCTAACCAGCCGACCCGTTAATAAACCTTGCTAAACACCAGCGCCCACTTCCACCACCAGGACCCACAATAAAAGAAAGCAGGAAAGAGAGAGAGAGCAAAGCAAACGCTTCCTTTGACGAGGGCTTTAATTAGGAAAGCTGTCACTTATTCAACACCTTCAGATCTGAACGCCCACATTGAAGAAACCCTTTCCCCCTTAAAGTACCTTCTTTTACTAATATTAGGTCAAGAATAAGAGAATTGTGTTAAAAAGATGTGCAGTTTTAGACCTTACAAAATAAAAAATTACAAATGTAGTTAAAAATAAAATATAGTGAGTTAAATATGAAAAATAAGCACATAGCAATTTCGTTACTTATTTACATTTTTCAGTGAAAATTGTTTTGCAAAAAAATATCTCAATTTGATTGTTAATAATACTTTCTGCACCCCTAAAACAGTTACCAAAACCAAACATTTAATCTCAAGCCATTTCAATGTACTAAAGAGCAAAAAAGTAATATGAAATGCATTTTTTCCTCCAGTTCCTGCATGAGTAAAGGAAGACGACGGCTCATGCTGATGAGTGAAATGAGTTTTTCTATCCGTTCTCGCCTGTCACACCTTCCTTTGATCTGAAAACCACATCCATCACAACAACACACGGAAAACCCAAGAAACTGTCAACATATGGATAAGCCCAGCGACAACAGTGAGAGAGGCAGACGGATGGAGAGAGCGAGAGAGAAATGATTACAGTGGAAGAAAAAAAAGGCAGAACAACACACTAACCCAGAAGGACGGGCTCATAGCAGAGGGACCGCGAGTGACAAGAAAATATCCTGCCTCTGCATGTCACTTGTTTGGAGTCAGATCGCAGCCCGAGGGCCCTCCTTTTCAACAGCCATCTAACACACTTATCAAGGTGAAAAGGCACGCTACAGGCACACAATGAGCCCCTATTGAAAACAGCAGCCCTGTCCTGAAGGGACACGTTCTGACTTTTAAAACCAAGGCTGTCTACAAAGAGGAGACTGCAAAAGTTTGAAACTTAAAAGGATTTGTTCCTTACCGATACAGGTGAAAGACTTCCGAGAGTTGAAAAACAACACAAACGTCGGCTTTGAACCACTCAAGCTGACTCAATATGCAGAGTTTCTATCCGAATGAAAAACTTCAAAAAGGATAAGTACACACATACAAAAAAAGATCCCTGAGCACTATTTTCCTGCAAAAGGACACTGGATATCTTAAAGGAAAAGCACTACACAAACACTTATAATACATGAATGTGAGAACAGGAGAGAAGAAATAAAATCCTTCACACGTCATAAAGTGACCCAATCACAGCCGGGTAGGCCGCTCGCCCTCCAGGGCCCCGCTATAAAACTATTGGTACCAGGCTGACATTCAAACAAATCAATCTGACTTTTATCTTTGTTGATGCTCACAGCATCTGACATTTAATAAATAAATAAAACCTGTGTGCTCAGATATAAATAAAGCAACACAAGGAAGGGTTTATTGGGCATTTACTCCCCGCTTTGGATCATAAAGCTCAACTCTGACCCGAAGGAGCCACATGCTCCTCATTTTCTCTTTCCTTTCAGCCTGCATCGAAGGCTGGAAATACTTAATATAAAAAGATCAAAGTGAGCTTTGTGGTGCAGGAACAAAGAGATCTGTCATAATGGGCTACGAGGAAAGCTAACTCTGGACTCTGTCAGAGATGACCTCAAAGAAGAGAAAACACAAGTAGGGGGGGTGTCGAGTTTGTCCCCAGCAACTAAGAAGTTTCAGGAAAGGATTGCTCCGAGCCTTGTTAAAAGCATCAATAATAATGTGAAATGTGTAAAATTTTAATAAGCAAGCAAGCTTTAGCTGGGTAGCAGATCATTCTTAAATACTGCAAACAGATGGAGAGGTCTCCTGAGCCTGAAATAGACACAGCGAGAAAGGCATCGGGGAAATCTACCAGAAACTGGAAACTTTTTCCTCTTCACGAGTGGCTACTGAGGGTTCAGTGCTTTGCATCGTCTGGAGACCAGCGACTCGGTTACGAAATAAGAGATGAAAGAACACAAACAAGTTTACTTGCATGCATAACACAGGTATTGTCTTCATTTAACTAGAAGCTATTCTTAAAAATATAAACCACTAAAAAGTTTTTAAATAATAACAGCATTACTAATTATTAAAGTAATAATAGTAGCACCACCACCATAACAGACATTGCTTTCATTTCAACCAAAAAATATTATAAAAAAATAAAAGAAATACAAAAAAAAATTATATCAATAACCATAACATGTATATTAACACTACTACTAATAAATAATTATTATTATTTTAGACAACACAAACATTAATTTAATTTCAGATTACTCAGAAACTTGCATGTTTTTGTATTTCCTTATGAAATCAAAAGATTATCTGATTAGGATATGATTTTGGAAATGTATCTAATATATACACTTAAATATGCATAAATTATTTTTAACATTATTACTATATAAAATCAAGAAAACACAAACACATTAATTTAATAAAAAAAATTATCTGTTCTGTTTTCCCTTTTAACGATGTCTGTGAATTGTTTCTTTAATTTTGTTAATTCATAATGCTCATAGTTTTATTGTTTTTACTATTTTATTATTGTGGATCCAGTTTCACTGTTCTATTCTTTTATATATATATATATATTTTACTAACTATTACTATCAGTTTTTTGTAGGTTTTATATTTTACTATGTGAAACTTAGATCTGTACCTGTACATAGTATGTGTCATAAAAATAAAGTTAGTTTGGCTGATCACCGCATTGTTTTATCACACAATCATTGGAAAGTACAAAGCCAAGCTCAAGTTGCAGTTTCCATTTTTTCATTCACATAAAAACAATATAACAACTTTCTAAAAAAGATTTCTACCCAATATTTTAGATACAAGTTTAATAAAAGCAACAAAAACCCAGTCGTGAGAGACAAGCTTGGGTTTGAGTCACCACCTCCTCTTTCTCTCAAGCCTGGAGCGTCAATCGGATCACCAAGCACCTGCCTAACTTTCAACTCGCATTCGTGAGAGCCTTCTCAGGGACAGCCACACGCAGACAGCAAACAAGCGTCATGAGAGGCGCAGGGAAATCAAAGGGCCTGTGGTGGAAAGCTTTAGGAGTCCCATCAGGATTCCTGTAGAGAGAAGAATGCCTAGCTGATGGAGAACAGATGGAGAAACAGCGATGCTGCTGCTCCGAGCTCAAGCAGCAAACAGGAAAGTCAAACCTCAACAGACAAACTCTCTTCCTTAATCACTCCCAGACTCCCACTTGTTATTATCGAACACTGAGCAGGACACACAGCCAGCATCTAGCACTCAACTACAAACACCCAGTTTATGCCAAAATAGAATGCTTTAAGCACAATTATGTCACTTTCACTCGGAAACCCATTTATTTGCCAGACTCTATCGATACACACTATCCGAGGCTTTTGAACTCTCATTAAGAGTCACAATTTGTCAAAGGCAAAGGAAAGTAAATGTTGACCCAGCTCAGACTGAGGTAATGGAAACACTCAGCAGTCACACTCACACACATGCAAAGCAGAGAGTGCTGAGTCTCAACTCAGTTTCAGCACTCACAGCTCACCACTTCAGCTAACCCCAAAGCTCACTCACACAAACTTCCTCATAGAAAAGAAGGTACTCACCGATTTTCCATTGTAGTAATACATGCTGCCCATTCCAGGCACGGGGTAAGCGCAATACATCATAAAAGCTTCAGCGACAGTGAGAGAGACGTGAACGTAGATACAGATGATCACTTTTCACAGACCCGCTCCCTACACATACATCCACTCACTGCACAAGGGACTAATTCCTTCAGTGCTGGCCCCCTACACATGGATCTACTCACAGACAACTTATGCAAAGCAGGGCTGTACCAACCCAGTCGTCAGCTAGGGGAGGAGGAGGCGGCTTATGGGAGGAGGACGGACCAATACCCAGAGCTCGGCTAACCCTAAAGCCTCATAAGTGCTGAGGCAAAGAGAGGTGGGAGGGATGGAGGATAAAGAGGATGGGAGGGGTGGAAAACACATGAGTAAGTGGATTGACATGTACTTTAAAACAGAGACTGAAAAGGGAATTATGTTGGTGGGTTTTACGTGAGAAAAGGGGCTGAGACGATTGTTATGATTGCTGCAGTCATATACTGCTGTTTATTCAGTTCACTCTGAATTAAAATTAAACAAGTGCGCAGAAATGAGAGCTGTACAAAAAGGTTAAAAGAGAAACAAACACTGGTCTAAATCCTCAGCTGATTAATCTTTTGTTTAGTGAGTATTGTTTTTCTTTTACTTGGGGGCAGGATTGTGAGGATTACGAAATAGTTCCTGCAGCCGAGAACCAGTTTTAAAATGAATTCTACAAGAGTTAAATCTCAACGATAAATCATAATTAGACCATTAATAACTCAAGTAAAAACAAACGCAAATCATTTTTAAAACAATTATTTTCTAAATGTGGGGCTACATAACATCCCTCTGCTTGTACTAGACTACCTAAAATATGTCTTTGTTGTTGATGCGCTAAAAAGAATTTGTATACAGGGTTCAAACAGTGTCCTAAAAAGAAACATTCGGCTGATTAAGATGAACACAATATGGTCCACGTAAGACAATTCTGGCAATCTGTACTTTGGAAAATTCCCAAGAAGTTAACCTTTGCAACTGAACACATGTGGGTAAGTCTCTCTTGCCTGCAAGCACCTCTTAATGCTTCCTCCAATTCAAAAATACCTGATGATGCATATCTCAAATTTGTTTTTTATCTTTTCCAAAAACCTGTTTATTTTATAGATTTTTTTTAAATGAGAGACTCTAACTGACATGGTATAACCATATTGTTTTGTTTGCACACCTTTCAATAGTTTCTAAAGGCAGAATCAAATTATTTTTGAGTAAGCGACTATTTAAAAAAAAATCATAAAATATCATACAAAATTGTATATCACAAAAATCTTTTAAAAGTAGATACCAATATTTTGTTGCAAAAGTTTCACAAACTGTTTGGTCAGTTTAGCAATAGAACATTAAACAACGACCAGCATTTTATGTAATTAGCCAATGTGCTAATAGCTTTCTCTCTTTAATTTTTCATATTGAACATTATCTCCAAAAAAGTGTCAAAAAGCGCAGCTTTGCTTAATTCCTTTGGGCCTTTTTATTTTCCTCTCAATGACATCAGAAGGAAGCTTTTTCAGCACTATATCTATAAAACAATTAATCTTAAATAACTGTTAAAAATTGTTTTAAGAGACTAAACTCAATAATGTTACACTTACAACTTCAAGTTCAAGGCAGACAAGTGTCCTCAACTAACAGAGAGCAAGGTGGAGGCTTTGACCTGTGGCTGTTGTTTTAGCAGTCCCTTACAGTGGCTGCTGAAAACATCCAACAGCTGCAGAGGGGGCGATCATGCTGTCAAGCGCTGCCAGTAATGACGCTCCACTTCCTCTAAACACCCCTCTTCTCCCTCGCATTTTACCCACTGCTCCCTTTCCAGGGCCTCCTGCCCACAGACCATGGGGAGGTAGGGCACACAACCCAAATAACAGGCGCACTGGGGGTGGAAGAGTAGAATGGGGGAAGCAA
This sequence comes from Danionella dracula, assembly GCA_900490495.1. Lineage (NCBI taxonomy): Eukaryota > Metazoa > Chordata > Actinopteri > Cypriniformes > Danionidae > Danionella > Danionella dracula. The sequence goes on from UELW01000578.1 coordinate 3,752,699, forward strand.
GTATCCGCAGTGGTGGAAATAGAAGAGAAGTAAAAGTAAAAGGCTAGAAACAGTCTTGTAGAATGAATGAGGGCAAAAATAGATAGGGAGGCCGAGGTCGTCCACGTGCTGCGAACATGCTGACCTGTAGCGCCATCGGTCTCTTTAAAGCCCACTCCGGCCCACTCCACACCAACTCCTTTCATGTCTGTCACTGCAGGCTTCCCAGTCCAAACACTGTCCCCCCTCGCCCCATTCACAACATTATTGTTATGGAAAGATCAAAGCCTTCCCCGAAAAACGATACTTTATTATGCTTTCCCCTCTAATTCTATTATTATTTATTCTTTTTTCTTCCCAGACGAGGCCCTTTCAAATGTGTCCAAGGTGACTGAAATAGACAGGCTGGTACCACTTTAAACCTGGAGCTGTTTCAAGTCAGTTCTTTAGGACAGAGACGGCCATGTCTGAGGAATGCTTAAAGGCTCTATAAAACAAATCCAGATAAAGAATGCACTGCTGAGAGGAAAAGAACATGAAAAAAACAATAATGAAAGACTGAAATGAAAAGGGACAGAAATGAAATCACAAATCACGGACACATGTCCGGAGAGTTCACAACACATGCTTGCTTTGTTCTGGCAAGAGTTCCTCACAGCTGCCACACATAAATTCATTACGCTCACCACTGTGAAAATAACCAATTTCACCCGAGTTTCACCGCCCATTTATTTGAGTTAGCTTGGCTTCTATGAGTTACCAGTTGGGTACAACACTATCAAGTACTGCCAGTTTACCAGCTAGACATGCAACAGGACATTCAGGGCTATTTAAAACCTTCAGATTGTTTGGTTTTCTAAGAGTCTTAATTTGTTAGAGCTGCATTTTCTTCTCACTTCAGCTCCCTTTCACAAAGAAACGCTTCATTTTCAAGCCGAGAAATGTGTTTCTGCACTTGATTTGTGAAAATAATTGCTTTCACTGAGGTCTGATTATAATTGTTTGGGCTTTCACCCATCAGGACGGATTGACAAGTTTGTTTTAAAACCAACATTGACCAAGTGTGCTAGGTGGTAAAACACCGAGGTGAAAACTAATTCAGCTTCACTGTTCTGTGTGCTTTAACCTACAGCAACTTTGAAAAGATCTGCATTTTTACTTCTTTACTCTGGTGTGTTAAGACATTGCACACATTCATATGTTCTGTTGGACAGTTGTGTACTCTCTAAGGAGAATAAATTGAAAAACGCTAAGAATTTACAGCCCATGCTGCATTATTATTGTTGCTAGCATAACTGTTTGTCTCATTGTTAAAAGCCATAATTAAAAAAAGAAAGACAAGAGAGAACTAAAACTGCCTTCATTACTATAAAAATAGCAGAAAACAAGCACTAAATATCCCTAAATGATTCCACCACACAACTCTCTCAAAAAACAAAAAAGAATATTTTCAAGACTCTATTGCTAATCGGATAAAGATCTGTATTTTAAATCTAATGTTTTTTCATTTTTGTTTTTATCAGACATAGTGTTCTTAGATGTACACTTATAGATTTAAAAATATTTCTAAATATTTCAAATTCACACAACATGAACACTGCTTCAGTTTCTCAATTGAAAAGTGGGTTTTATTGCAGCAGTATATTCAACATTGATATTTTGAAAAGATGCTGAAGCCTCTATATTCACAATTTTAATTGACTAATGACAAAAAAATTAATATTCTAAATGAAAATGAAGGGAAACACAGAAAGGTCGACATGTGGGAGGATTTTGGTCAGACTGTTCCCTCGAAGAAAAACAACTTTTGGACAGAACCCGACCTTGAAAACACTATTGTGTTTAACAGTCTTATCAATTTCAACTCCTGCTTTCTAGGATTGCACTGTTGTTGTAGTTAATACAATTCACATAGATTTGACTTGTTTTTAAAGATAGAAAATCCTTATTGTGGACTGTCACAAGTATAAGCAAACCTAGTTCTTCAGCATTCAATGAGAGATCTGGGATTCACCTGTGATGATTGTGTGTATTAAAGTCTGTTCCACAAACTAGACTCTCCAAATAAACATCCCCACATACATCCCACATCCAAAATTAAAAACATGTACAGCGCCCATCTCGCCCATACAAGCTAATTTAACATCTTCGAGTTTCTATAAGGCCATTCATCACAGCACATTAGGAGGAAAATCTCTTGCGGGTCTCGTGGGCTTATGAGCGTTCTGTTATGTACTTGTAATGATTAATGCTTCCTGCCTGAGGACAGCGCCTAGACAAAACACACAGCAAAGACGACACAAACATTATATTAGTATAACACTGGTATTTAACGCACACCTCCCCCAGACATTGCAAATCCTTCAGGGCCCTTTCATAAGGGTCCAGGATGAAGCTTCAGGTTTTCCTGTCGTCTAGCGTGTCTAGGCCAATACACTAGACGAGCAACAAGTCTTCATCCGATTATCTTTTACCTGACATCAAGCAACCCAAAAGCAGCTCACCTATTTACCTGAACAGCCCTGTCTGACACCACTGAACAAGTGACATCTGCTGTCTGCTGACCTACAACCAGCGTGTCTGGGGCTCACGTGAGGGCCATCAGCCAGGTAGACCATGCCAGAGCACCTCAGATTAGAACGACTTTACACCCATCACATCTTAAGATAATCGGCTCTGACTTTTGACGAAGCACAGTCTTAAAGGTAGCACTACAGTAACGACGCACATGTATGGCTAAAAACTGAATAAATGAACCTCTGGCAACCTGTATTCTGACAACCAGTGAGATTTAAGGTGAATATTGGTTTCCTTGTACTCTGACCACAGATAAAAGCCACATGTCTGTAATTTGTGGGTTCGTTTTGAAGGTCTCTGTAGTCTAAGGCAAATTTCAACTGGCTAAATAGATAAAGAGCCTCATTCTCTGATAAAGAGGTGGTCGTGTCTCTGGTCAGCATCAAACTCAAACCAGGAGCATCTATCTAATCACTTATCTGATGAGCTCATATCCTTTCAAACTAACAAAGCACACACACATGCACACGTTTACCTTGCTGTCGAAAAAAAGAAGACATGGAGGGGACTGCATGTGCTTCAAGTAAAGCTAATTAAAATGTACAAATGTGTATCAAATCTTATACTGACATTGCTGTAAAAATATCAAACCCCTTTTTGACTGCTGAATGTGTGGCACGTGTAGCATTAAAGAGAGGGTAATGATTTCTAGGACACATTTCAGACATTTAAAACCAACACTCCCTTCATCAAACAGGACTTTGATCCAAATTTAATTGACATGGCTCTGTAGCCCAGGCATTTATTATCATTACTAAATAGTAATGTTAATAAAAATATGACACCAGTCACTTTAAATAACAAAAAAGTAGAAAATGGATCCCAAAATTTACAGTATTAGCAACTTGTGTTGACAGAACTGGCCAAATTTCAACACACAACATAGATGCAGTTGGTTGCAGTTGATTTTAGTTTATATATGTTTAGTTAGCATACAAACAAATATCTTTCCGGTCAACTAAATCTAAAACAAAGATGATCATTTCAGTGCTTTTTTTAGAATGATTACATTATCACTTGTACAAAAATTATTGCAAATTAAAATTGTTTTCATTGAAGGTCAGTCCCTAATAATAAGAATTGAATGTGAATATTATTTCACAAAATAAATATTTCAAGCATTTATGTTCGTTACAGTAGAAATACTGGTTGAATGTGATTTGGAAGTTTAGTATGCTTTTGCCATTTTACCTTTCTGTCTCTTGTACGGTAGCTGCATCCAGTGCACATGTGTCATACTGCTATTTGACATACTGCTAACTGGAAAAAAGTTTTTTTGGGGTGGTCAATCTGATTTTGTTTTTAAATTGGCTTTGAAAGTGCCTTTAATAGGAATTTGACATGAAAATGACAAATGTGAGATTAAATTAATGCTAACAAAATATGTTTTAATCATGTTTAATCAGTTATCTTGAATTTGTGATCGCTTTTATTATAGCTTAGCATAGATCATTGAATCGGATTAGACCAGTAGCATTTTTATACCAGTAGCAGAATTATACGGAATATTTTTGTCTACTGAAAAACTTTTTTTTTATGGTGCAACTGTGATCACAACAGCTCCTAGATTATTCACTAGAATGAGTGCAAAGTTCTTAAAGATATTGAGGTGGAGATATTAAAATTACATTCTCCATTGATCTTAGCACACATATAAAAATGCTAGCGGTCTAATCCAATTCAGGTATTTATCTTAAATAATAAGCTATGTTAAAAATGTTCTTCAGATCAGGAAGTACAGCTGAACCGATTCCAAAAAGTTAAAATACTACTTATTGTATTGGTTGTGTAAGGTTGAAGAATGAGCACAACTCAGAAAAAAAGTCAAGTGTTCATTTAAACAGAAATAGTAAAATAGTAAAAACTAGTGACCCCTGGATGTTTTTCATATTAATTAAGATTTTGTCTCATCACAGGATCTCATGAATATAAATGTATTTCATATAATTTAATATCAAGTGTTAACACAGTTTTCTTGTCTGGTCTAATCGTTTAAAAATTTAGCTCCCCACACATAGTTTAATGTTTGAAATCTAAGAATGTACAGACAAAAGCAATATATCAAAAATGTATATCTAAAATCTTTGAAAATACATTGAAAATACAGGGAAGATCTTTATCAGATTAACAAACACTGACCCTGATAGATGATAGAGACCAATGCAGTGCCCTCTGGTGGCACTCTTCTGACCTAGTGGCCTTAAGGAAGAAACCCAGACACAGACAGACATGATGGACACTAAACCCCAGGCTATAATAGTCCTAGATATCAGAGAAGTTTGTCAGGAAGTAGAATGTCTGGGGATCAAGAGCACTATTAAAAGCTACAGGTACGAAATGTGTCTGCACGCACGGGTCAAGAGAGGATATAGAATGACTTGAGAAAACAAGACTTTAAGCTCATAGATGAAGCTGAACGCAGGTTTTATTCTGGATCTCTAGCTGCAGAAATAGCTCTTTTAAGCATAGATGTGAGACCGTAAAAAGGCAGCACTGAGAAAACACAAAAGAAAAAGAGAACAGAGATTTTCTCCAGAACAAAGAGCCGTGGCCACATGAAAGAACAACATCAAACTGTACTGTTGTTCTTTACAGGCCTTCAGTTGGGCCTTTTATCCTAAGGCATGTCCAACAACACAGGGTCTTTACCGCCAGGTTGTGGCCTTGCATTAGAGACAGGGGGTTCAAAGAGAGTCTGTAAAAGACACAAAAAACCCTGTGTGATGGTGCTGACCTGCATCAGCTTGCATGGCCTGTAGATGGCTGTCTAGTCAAAATGCAGCAAGGAACTTCTGAGCTCCAACAAAGCTGACATCCGCTGAGCTTTGGGAGCAGGTCTCATGTCCTTTATGTCAAAGTGGATCATCAGTTTCTCACTTCTCTCCTGGTGCTCGTTTCTTCACTACTGCTGGAGCAAGGTTGCTCGAGTAATCTGTCAAGAGCAAATGACAATCTTTTTGTCATTCACAGCCAGCGTTCTCGTATTCACAAGGCCCAAAGGAAGAGAAGCACTCCCTGCTGCTTAGTCGACTCGTCTCTTTTACTCTCTCTCTCTATCTCTCTCGCTCACTCTCTCTTCCGATCATCTCTACTGGGCTGATCATAAATGCCCTGGCACAGGCAGTGTCACGTCAAACAGTTGTGGCCGTGACAAGGGTGTTTAAAAAAAGCAGAGCTATTTACACACACGTACTGTAGGCAGCAGCTCCAGGCTCACCGCCAAGTGTAAAGCTACCACAAGATGCAGATACTCGCCAAGAGTTTTTTTCTCTAAAGCTGTCAGGAGGGAAGGGGTCCTTCAGCACAGGTGTCCATTCAGCTGCCTGACAGCATAACTACTGCTGCAGCGCCAGATGCACAAGCAAGCTGCAGCACAGAGCAAGCAGGCAAGAAAACTATCTGCATCTGCTCAGAGAGATTCCTAAACAAACTGGAAGTCAATAAACCAATAGTTAGGCTTACATCACAAAAAAGTAAAAATGGGTAATAAAGTACATTTTGTCGACAACAAAAAAAAAACCTCAACAAAAAAAAAACAAAACCGAGTCAATGAATAATTCATAACTATCTTATGTGGTAAGAAAAAGCACAACTAAATGGCAAAATCAAAGACATACCATAGAAACAATAGCAAAACTGCAATACTGGGATAAAAATACTTTTCACAATTCGCAAAACTTTATTTAAATGTGTAAAACATGTATGCATTAAATCCCCTCCAAAGAATTAAGTCATAGATGCCCTGAGGTCCATTTTATAAAAATAGCTAAGCAATAGCTAAAAGTATGACAAATGGAGCAATGTGGTCACCATTTTTATGGTTTAATGGTTTAATGACATTGTACATCATTCTGAACCTGATCATGATCTGAAATCATGCATAAATGTTTTTACTGTATGAATTTGGTATACACTTTTATCCAAAGTCACATAGGTTGCAATAAATGAATAGATCTAAGCAATTCCAATTCTAGGATTCAAACACAAGGTTTAACTGACTGACTTACATTAAAAAAATCAAATACTATGTGGAATTTTAAAGTAAAGTTAAATAACAAGCACACAACTGCAGTCCTTGTATAAAAGTTCAGCTACATGCTGAAACCAGTCATAAAAAAGACAACTATTGTTTGATTAGAAGACATTAAATCAAATTTCTCCCTTAAAACTTTAAGCCCTTCTTATAGTGTGTCTAATCTGCAGATGAACATGGACTGAGTAAGTACAAGGGCTTTTTGCAGTAGAAAGGGTTAACCTGGTTTCCTCAGATTCCCAAAACAAAACAGTCCTAAAATCAAACCACATTATAAATATTTGTACATCCTCATCCTGCTATCACATCTTATTTGGGGCTTAATGTGGTAAAGAACGCCCTCCCCACGGATCTCCAAAATGGAACGGATATTGTTCCATAAATATTTACATGCATACATAAACTATACCAATCCATCAGCGGCACTGTATTTTTTTTTAAGTGATGAGCTTGTAAGAGGTAAATAGTTAAAGTATTTTTAGGTGAGTAGGGGGTTATATTCCCAGCGGAGGGCTTGATGATGGGAAGCATTGTGCTCATTTTGTTTATCAAGCAGCTCTGTGGGCCTCTAGCGGGGTTCGTATGCTTACACAAGCAAAAGCTTTCAGAGGCATCTGCAGCTGCAGCCCACTGTACAGGTACCCAGCAGACTGCATGCACACGCAGACATGCGTGCACACACACACACACACCTGCCCCTGCAATCTTGCATGGCTCTGCAGGTGCCAGTTGTGCTGTGTGAATATCTGCAACCAAATTGAAATTATGGCTTTAGTCTTCCACCACATAAATAGTCTCAAAGTCATGGAGAAATGATGTCTGTCACCAGAAGGGTTTTACACGAAAGCTTTAACAAAAGATTCATATTTGTCTCCATATTCAGTATTGATGAGACTGACTGAAACAAAATAACTGTCTCAAATGGTTTAATTTATACAACTAACAAATATGTGTTATCCATTATTGACAGAGACAAAGAACAATGGTCAATTTAGAATTTTTGGTGAAAATTATTTTGTTGTAAGTTTGCCACTTTATTAATAATATGTGCTGGCTATCCCTCTTCTGTCTGAGCAAAATGCTGCTCTGATATGACATCAAAAGGACACTACAGAACACAAAATACACTATATGAAGTGAACATTGATGTCAATACACTCAGGCCCTCTTTTGGCAAATATTACACAATGTTGTATGAGGCATAGCTAGAAGTGCAAGGGTAACAACACTGACTTAATTTAAACCTAAAAATACATCTCTGATTGTCTTTCTGTAACAAGTTCAGTGAAAAATTCTTCACCAGGGGTTTCATATCTGTGAAAACCTGCGTTTAGGTTGGACTAAATTATTCAAAAGAGGTAGAGAACAGAGGTTAGATTGCAAAAATGTTTTACTACAGAACTACAAATGATGGCAATCAGGGTTGAATTAAGAAAATTGGAATTGAGCTGTTCAGACAGTAATGAAATATAAAATTTAAATCATATATGGGATAAAAAAAGGTGATTTGTGTCACCTTGGAAAGGCTAGTGAGACTTCATACTTTCTCCTATTAACATAATCTTTGAGGATCTGTGAGAAAGTTAATGTAAGTAAAATCCTAACATTCTTTTTTAAGCCAGCATCATAAGAAGGTTCTGAATTTAGCATTTTCCTAATATTCAAAAACAGAAATTAAGTTTTCTGCTCACCCTCATTCAACAGAAACTGACTCTGTGAGATTTATTTTTAGGAGAGCTTAACCTTTAAGGCCAACATAGAGTTCTATATTCCAGTATGCACCTTTACTGCTCAAACCAGTGCTGAATTGAGCTGCTTTGAGTTATGAGTCACACAAGTGCACCTGCGGCCATGTGTTAAGTAGTGACAAATAAAAGCCCTAAGTCCATTTACACAACAAAGAGATGTACCCCACGAGGCCACCAATCTCTCCCCAAGAACCTTATCACCCCACCTCTCAGTCTTTTTCTGTCATCCCCTGTTTTCTCCTCTGGCACAAGTAGTGAAAAATATCTCACTCCTATATCCCCCCGAGAGCGTTGTGTTACAGACAATTCAAACTCATCTAAAGACAAAAGTAAACTGTAAAACTTTGTATTCAACTTTGTATTCACGTTTCATTTAAGACTCAAGAATCCTCTCTTGTTTGCCACAAGATCGCGAGTGTACTAAAATTAATCCTACTTCCCGAAATGCTGTTTTGTTCTTCTAGAGAAATCTGAATCTCAGCGTATTAACGTGAAGGAGTATGAGTGCCTAAGCCACTGCATCTGTGAACCCATTCACCACGCCCAGCCCAACAATTCGAGGTTAAATCCAACAGGAAGCTCTCACTACTTGCCCTCCATTCTATCACAATGATTATTCAAATGTGCGATTTCTGCATAAAGAGAGTACGGGAGGAAGATGGGTGAACAGAGGTCACAGGCGGAGTCAAGCTGAGCTCCACACTTCCTCCGAATCCTAACGTCTAGTGCTCCTCTGGGATTATCGCCCGTGGAAAATTCCCCCCAATTCAGCACTATTAATCTCTGTCTGTCCTCCTGTTCGAGCTATATAATGACTAATTAAACATCAAAAGAGCTGTGGCTGAGATGCGGCATGACAGCTCCTGTCCCTGAGCCCTTGTTCCCAGGGGAGAGAGTGGAAGAGGAGGGTGGGAAGTGACAGGGCAGCCACACAAATCAATCCAGAGTAGTTACTGTGCACCCTTGCCCACCACAAGGAACTAAACTGTATGCCGCTCACTGATTTGATTTCAACTGCATCATTGTTAAAGCTATCATAACATCATACTAAGTACATCTGACCTTTTGTAGGTGTGATTTTGCATTATTTAAAGTGCTATACATACAAAACCATGCTTCTGTTTTAGGTCTGGTCTTTAGTGTGCAAGAACCTGACTGTACACGTTAGCTGCCACTGTCTTCAGTCATCTTTGAAGAGGCAGAAATCAGAAACAAGTGTGCTGCTGTACCACAGGCTTTCATTAGCAGCGTCTGTTGTGGTTGTACGAGCACTTGCATCTATTTTTAAAGCAAAGCTATGGCAGAAAGATGAAATGATGCTGTACTCACTGATGTAGGCAGGCCAGGAGGGGGCTTGCGCACTTTCTTTGTTTGTAGAGGATCTGTGGGGAGATTGCAAAAACAAACTTTTACTATTTGACTGAGGCTGTTGACTTATTTTTATGTTCTTATTGATGTGAGGTTAACACAGACAATGTAGATCAGAAGACAAAGAGTAATCGAGAAATTCTTCAATTCAAAATGTTTTGAACAATATATGCTTCCTGTTTTGTCTGTCATTCAGATGGGAACTGACCCAGAGAAGCAGAATCCTGAAGGGGCCGTCTTCGTGGATTGGTGCCAGTGTAAGAGTACAATGGAGTGGGCGACTTTCCAGAGGAGTTGACTGGTCCTGGGTTCGCCAGCCCCATATCTGGTCTGAGATTGGACTGCAGAGAAAAACAGAGTTGTTCAGGACTGGAGTCAAAGAGAAAAAAAAACTAAAAAATATTTCTCACATGAACAATGCAACAATTTTTGGCATGTCAAAATGGATAAAAAAAATTAAATCACAAAGTAATTTGACTTTATTCGTGACTTTATTTTTTTTTTTTAGATAAAAAAGGGTTTTGCAAAAAGTTAACATTAGTGGGTATCTGAAGGTCAAATTTTGTCTCAAAGTAAGTTTAATTTAAAAAGAAAATTCCTTTTTGTCTAACTTAGTTTGAAAGTCAAAATTTTGACTTTTTTATCTCAAAATGAGTCCTTTTAAAGCCATTATTTATATTTTTCCTAACCTGGAGAAAATGGGCTTCTATAACGATTAGGATGTAGGGATTTAATAAACTCTTCATGATGCTAAACTTATGATAGGATTTCATCCAAACTTTTGATCAGGGTGCTTGAGATTTCTTATGTCGTTTTCAATCTTTGAAAAGCCAAGGTGCAGCCACACCTCAGATTTAAATAAATGAGGATGAGGTGTTCTCTTCATCATAGCCCATGTAAAACTTGCTTCCACACCTGTCACAATGTTTAAAACCCTCTGGTTACCTCAGCAAGAAAGGTTTTTTACTACAATTTTTTTGCCAAAGGCTTGCATATAAATAGATTTTGATTTTGTAAAAATATCCCCTCAAAACATGTCAATAATCATTGCATAAAAAATTCTTTCAGGTCTTTGTTGTACTTGAATTATCAAAGTTTTGAACCAGTTTTCAATCGGTTTACAGTGAAATGATAAATACTGACCAACAATGCTTAAATACACATTATTTGACAAAATACATATACCACACTTTTCTCCGAAATGCTTATTTATCCAGTGAGTATCTTTTCCAATAGTAATCTATTTAAAAGCATAGACTTTGTTAAAGAAAGTATAATATTTTGTTGGTTTGTAACTAAATGTTACATGGTAAAAATCTTCGCATCACCATAGCAACTTTTAAACTTTATTGTGTTAAATAATAAAAAAAAAAAAACATCAAGAAACTTATGTATAAACATATAACCGCAGTTAAAAACCTCACTTTTATGCACTCCCAATCACGTTACCTGATTTCCTTAACTCTCCCCTCCCTGCTCTGCTCTTAACTCAGCAGAAGATTAGGCTAATTAGGCTTCTTCTCTAATTGGCCTCTTAACCTAGTTCATCAGGACGAGCGGCGGAGTGGATGTTGGTCAAGTATGCTATAGCCACTAGGAAAACCATTTACTAAACCCGAAGCTTGAACTAATCCCCTGGTCATCAGACATGGGGGCCACTGTCTCTGCTCTCTCACGTAATTGGCTCTCCGTCAACAGGCTAGTGGCCCCATTCACTACCTCACTACATGGGTACTATATCGGGTGTTTCGTCAAGTTAAGCTGGCACAATTTTGTAATACAGGCAAGCTGACAGCTTCTGAGATCAGACAGATGGTTTAATGAGTCTGAGCCGGCCACCATCTCACCCCTCACCCTTCCACCCACCTCTCCCCAGCCCAGTCATCCTTCAGTTGTTTGGTTTGGACGTGTCTCTGGCCTGAGGCCGTGATCAGGACCGATCAATAGCAGTTCACTGTGAGCAGGCGAGGGAAATCACTAGGTCAGACTGATTGGATCGATTTCTCCTTGGACTTTACTGAACTGCTGGCACTCTCACATCAATAACAGCACAATTGTGTTCAGTAAAGAGAGAAAAAAAGGAAAAACTTGAGGTTTTTCATTTTTTAATGAGGTCTGACCATGTCCTACAAGTCAACACAATATCTGAAGTGATCCAAACAGAACTACATCTGCTACAATGTTTTTTTTTTTTATCAAACCCTTATCACTTTTAAACTGACAGCCAATAAGGTGACATATAGTTGAAGCTTGTTCATAGAATTTCTGAATAAGAATTTTCTCAGAACCAAATCCATTTAAACATATGGCAAATTAAGGACGCACAGATAGAGATACTGGTAGCCGTATCAGGACAGATCCCAAACTTGTGCACCTGTACTCAAAAATACATTCAGATACCTTGTTATGACATCAACAGAACATTCAGCACAGACACTCTGGCAACAGGGACATAATTTTGCTCCATGAAAACATAAAGAGAAGGTTTTAAATAAATGTTATAATACTTGTAATGGGCATCACGGTGGCACAGTCGTCTCAGAGCAAGAAGGTCGCTGGTTCGAGCCTCGGCTGGTTCAGTTTTCAGTGTGAAAACTGGAGTAAATCTCCACACGATCGCGTGGGTTTACTTCGGGTGCTCCGGTTTCCCCCACATGTCCAAACACATGCGGTTTAAGTCAATTGGGTAAAAACTATTGTCCATAGTGTATGAATGTGAATGACTGTATTTGTGGATGTTTCCCAGCAAAGGGTTGTGGTTGGAAGGGCATACGCCACATAAAATATATGCTTCATTCCGTTGTGGCGACCCCAAAAGGGAAGAAAGCCGACAAGAAAATCGATGGATGGACACTACATGTAACGTGATAAAACATCCGAGACGCAGACAGACAAAAAATAAATAAATAAAATGTTTTTATTTTATTATGCTCATGGTTTGCTTGGGAAAATAACTTGATTTGATTATTACTTTTTTAAAGGTTGTATCCTCCAACATAAGGCATCAATATTTTATACTGGAAAACACTATAAAATATTGTTCCTGTAACACTGCAGTAAACCATGTACAATTGAGTCACCAGAGAGATGACTATTTTAAATATAAATATTTTTAACTACTTATAATAACAACAACAACAATATTAATAATTATAATAATAATAATTATTATTATTATTATTAATATTACAACCAAAGTGCTGATTATTTCCTACATTTTTAAGCAGATATTTCTTTCCTGTCCAAAAGATGGATAAAATGGATACAGCCGAAACTCTTAAAATAGCTGCTATTCATTGAATTTAGGCAACTAAGACTAGGGCCACTGGGTGATGTGGTAATCTGGTTCCTTCTCCTTTACAGTAGGGAAAGTAAATGACCTCACTAGAAGTGACAGGCTGTCAGAGATGTGGCACTGCTGACACTGACAAGCCAAAACAGACTGACGAGTCTTTGTTCAATGATGCAAAATCCTCGTAGCAATAAGATTTGATCCCATATCCCACCGCAAAAATAAAAGGGGAACATGTGAGGGTCAGATGAACGGCTGATGGAACATTAATTTGGCATACGGTGCAAATGATTTGAGAGAGATTGCTGTGCTTTAGCAGCAATGAGAAATTAGCCAAATCCTATTTAAAGATTACGTAAGGAAAACTGGTGTTTCAATGAAGCTAAAGAGATCTTAAATTCAATAGAATGTAGATGACACTCAGCATGTAATCTGTTAGTATTTTTAACACAGTTTTATGGAGAAGCTCGGGTGAAATATTTAAGTCTAACTGCTATGAAAAGTGATCATTGACTTCTCATCAAGGCCACATGATTGAAAATTTAAATCTTAACATTTAATTTAATTCCCTGAAGCTACCCAACAGCAATCCAAACGGTCCCAAACTGTTTTCTACAGTGGAAAACTGCCATGTGTTAACAGGTTAGAAGAAAATAACCACCCAGGATGCTTTAGCCTTTAAAACAAGTCCTTGGCTTAAATGACAGTCTGGTCAATCTAGTGGATCCTGAGGAGTAGTGTTCATTACAAGAGCTCTTGACAAAATCACAGGGGCTTCCGAGCCCGCACACATCTGAACAATCATCTTCATGAGTGAAATGTCAGCCAGATTGGTGGAGATAATAGCAGTCATCTGTCAAGCGCATCCTGCCGCAACAATCAGAATAATCCTCCACACAGGGGACGAGTGCAGAGCTTACAGACCTGCAGCTGAATGCAGCTCTCCATCGCTTGTCTCTTATCGCTGCTGTATTTTCTCATTTCACATATTTAGTTCATGACATTTCCAACGACAAGGTTAAAGATTACAACCGTAGGGCACTGCCATGATGCTAATATGGAAAATAGAAATCACCAGCAAAAAGCAACATCAAAGAATGCTATTTCTGAACAAAATAAACCCTACTTTGCATGAAACAGGAGAACCAGTTTCACAGGCTGTTTATATTGATATGAAAAGGAGTCATATAAAAAGAAGTTGAATCGACATAAAGTTGCTGTGCAGTGTTATTTAAAAGCAAAAGTACAAGACTAATGTTTAAAAAATGCATTACAGGGGCACTGAGGCGCTTTGGATGTTATCATGGCATGATAAGTTCATTATAAATTGATATCAATCCTTTTGTATGGTTTAGTAGATATTTATATAAAACATTTTTGATACCTCAAACATCATATGGCAAAAATAAAAAATGAATTGTAATTATTTAAAAAAAACGTATTAAAAAAACCTGCAGTTCCTTAATTTTAGTTTTATTTTTAGTAATATTTCTAATTAATATTGGATTTTTACAATAGAAAGAAGCGAATCGTTTCGAACAGGCATCGAATTCATACTCTAATGATTGAAGAGCACCACTTCTGTTCACTGCTCGCTATACTAAGAGCTGTCAGAACTAATCGGACAAATCTGGTTTTAACTGTATATTTCAATTTATTCTAACCTGTTATTCTAAATGTGAACATAACGTTTACCAACTCAACACAGATAGTATTTAGATGATATTACATTATTTACTCATGTATTTTAGTAAAGAATGGCAAACTATACTTTCTAAACTGACAAACTTCAAAAAAAAAGGAAAAAAAAGACGACAACAAGTATTCAGAAAATGAACACTCCATTTATCCTGTATTTCTATCATCATTTCTTTTAATAGCAATGCACATTTTGAATCAAACTCATTTTAAAAGCAGGATTTGAACAGCAATTCCTATAAAGGAAGTATATTAACTTCTCATGTTTAACTCGAGAAGAATATTCTTACCAGGATCAATTTCACTTGATTTCATTACCTATGTGACGGTTCATCAGAAGCAGTTGTGAGTGAATCTGACTACCCTTTTCATGTTTCTTACTGATTAAGAATGCTCTCTCAAATTGGAAGTGAACGTTATGCTTTTTCTCCTGTTGTTTCCGCTCAGCAATTTTGGAAGACACACTGTCCAAGAGTAGTTAAATGGTCTTTCTCAGCAAAAAGAATGCAGATGTGAGAAAAAGAACTGGCTCTTGATTTCCAAGCCTGCGAGAATCCCATGGCTTTTGTTGCTGAATTACTTCCTTGCAAAAGAAAGCTGCCAATGAGATGCTTGGCAGGCAGAGATCCAGGGGCCGCAGCTGGTTGAGACACTTTGAATATTTAACTCAATAAAAGGTGTACACTTCCACATCAGGTTCAAATGATGCAATATTACCGTGCTGTGGGAGAGATTTAGATGGCAAATGATGACAAACCTCATCTGAAAACAGGCTGTTTGGCTTTGTGAAAACCCTGTAACTGCTTCCCATCACTGCCAAACACTTGATAGATTACTAGTGCAGATATTTCCATTCTTGGCACTCGCTGAACAAATAGGACCTTTTATTAGGTTGCACATTGTGCATTGCTCAATTTTCGGAGCAGACTGGGTTATTAGGCGCCTGATTCACATATTAAAAACACTGCTTGTGTGATAATCTCTGCACCTGATAGTCATCTGTTTATACGCGTATGCCAGACGTGGTGGCCATATTACCACGCAGGGCTCCGAATATTAATGGAGCCACCCTGTAGCCCACATTCTTCCCACATTCGCTCAGGAACCGAATGGCTTCTACGCTCTTCCTGTTTTTCCTCAGCGACTAGACAACCGGAGTCTCTGCCAGGCTCTGATCTATGCAGCTGCAGGCCAGCATAAATTCCCCAGTTCCCACACAAAATGTCTGAACTGGCATTCCCTTTCAGAAAGCTCTTTTATGAATGAGCAAACGCTCCAGAGAGCCAGCCATGTTTTCATTCGTTCTGACTAGCGCCATTCACTGCTCAAAAATGTTCAGTGCTTTTAAAGGTGCGGTTGTACTTTTCTTGTCAAACGAGACTGGTGCAGGGTTTGTAGCGTGAGGTTATTAAAGGGTCATTGGGGTCTGTTCTGACCTCACATTTAAGCTCTGGAGAGGAAGTCGTCCTCTAACATAACCGCTTAGCCATGGTTTAAAGCTAATCTTAAAGCCAAGACCCTCCTTGCTAATCAAATCTAATACGTTAATGGTGTGTAGAATAAAACGTAGTGCTTAATTGTTGCAACTTTTCAACGGTATTGAAAAGCAGTGTAACTATATTTTAAATTGTGGAAACGTACAGAAACAAGCTATTAAAATGAACAGAAAAAAGTAGGATCTCCAGACATGTTCTCTGATTGACTAACTGGCTGCCAGACTTCAAGAGTGTCAGAGAGAATGTGCAGACAGCAGAGAGAAGGAGTGCGAGAACCAGCTCACACAATCCAGTCTTTGTTCAGAACATCTGTGTGCTTAGGAACGAGAGCAGGACTGGGTTCTGTGACCCAACTTTATTGCAAGTGCTGAAAGTCATGTTACTGTGTGTTGCTTCCTACACATAGCGTAACATAAACACTCGCACTCAATCACTGCGCTAGCTCATAATGAAGGCTATTAAAGAGCACTGCGAATAAAAGAATGTAAGCATCACAAAACACTCTTTTAACAACATGGACAAGCTGACTGGTAACTCTAAACAAGGCTCCCACACCTTTTACTCTTAGCTATTTGTGATGAAAGACTTTTGCCAAACTTTACATATTCAGGGTCCCCACGTGCCAACTTCAAGAGTGTTACAAGCACTCATACAGTCCTTTTTCACACTTTTTCAAGAAGTGGTCAAATCATATAATTATATTTTACTCTTAACCTCCAAAATGTTAATACATTATATAGATAAATATATTTTAAAATAACACATTTAAATAAATCTCAAAGTGTCTTTCAAAAATATTTAATTTAAAAGTTTAGCTTTTAACCAGTACTTAAAACTAAGTCAACGCAAACTGGCATTTTTTGGGAGAATTCTAAAATACTCAAGGTTACAATTTGAAACACTGAGCAGCCTCCTATCTGACTTCAGATGTGTAAGTGAGGCAAGTCTTTTGCCTCTGATTTGTTTAATGTTTATTAATCCTCAACATTTTGTCAGTTTAAATTTCAAGCACTTTATCTGGATTTTAAGCATTTTGCGAACAGTGAAAACACAACTCATTGTAACCATTTCATACTCCAAATTCAGACCTAGATTGTGTTAAGGTGCATAAAATCATTGAATAGATGCAAGAAATTGCCTAATCCCACCCTAGCAATATCCACAAAAGTTCAAATGCTTATACTTCCTTAACAGTGACCATGAATTTCATATTTTCCAAACCATCAAAGAATCACTCACAAATCACGCAACTTCTGTTCTTCGAATGCATATGCAGTATGGATTTCTAGCACCCCAAGAACAGACCAAAAGTTTAGACACACTTTCTCGTTGAAAAAGTTTTGTTTATTTTCATTACCATTAAAATTGAAGATGGTAGATTTACACTGAAGACATCAAAACATCAAAAATTAACACGTTTGGAATCGTATACATAACAAAAAAAAGTGTGAAACAGCTTAAAATATGTCATTCTAGCTTCTTCAAAGTAGCCACCTTTTGCTTTGATTACGCTTTGCACACTTTTGCTGTTCTCTTGATGATCTTCTAGAGGTAGTCTCCTGAAATAGTCTTCACTTCACAGGTGTGCCCTGTCAAGTTTAATAAGTGGGATTTCTTGCCTTATAAATGGGGTCAGGACCATCAGTTGTGTTGTGCAGAAGTCAGGTGGATACACAGCTGATAGTACCACTGAATATATTGTTTGAATTTGTATTTTTGGAAAAAAAAAAACAAAAAAAAACAGCTAAGTAAAGAAAGACAAGTGGCCATCATCAAAACTTTTTGAATGAGGTGTGTCCAAAGTATATATATATATATATATATATATATATATATATATATATATATATATATATATATATATATATATATATATATATATATATATATATATATATAGTTAACTTTGATGTGTGTGCAGAATGTCACCCTGGCTTCTGTAAGGCATTGGTTGTTATTATACAATAAAATCAGTCAAAGGACTAACTATCTATCTTGCTTTATACATGTTTAATGTCCGAATCGGAATTAAGGAAATAACAAGTTTAAAGCCTTTTTACAAAAAGTCCAATAATACAAAGAGTAAACAAACTACTTATAGTCAGGACTCAGAAGCGATTCGATTAAAAAAAAAAAAAAAAGGGGAAAAAAATTCTCAAGTAAAACATTTTATATGTAATTAATTTTAACCTTTGTAATTAAATGTAACTTAATTTTAACTGAACAGAAACGTAATTAGGAAATGACCCTTAACTGGTAAATAAGGTTATTTTAGCATTCTCTTTACTACTGATGTACTGATGTGAGGATTTTGCTGCACGGGGAGATTTACCTACAAATTTTGTTGTAATGTACTGCAATTTTTCACATTTCACACACTAAATCTTTGTGTTGTACTGTTCTTTGTTGCTTCGTACCATATTTGCTTGGCTAACTTGTTTTGGTTAAGGCGTTAAAAAATGTTCTGTAATATTGTACTCAAACAATAATTTTCTTTTGGACAAATTCAACAGACATGTTTCCATTTATTTAGAATTGTGTGTATGACAATGGAAAAGTTTGTTGTAGCGATACTACATTCTACACTTTTGTTTTAAACGTGTAATGCATTAAATGTAAAGAGTAATTTTATCATGTAAGATTTTTGAATGTGAGTTTCTATATTGATTGTTAAAATAAGTTTATCTACTGTTATTGCTTTCAACCGATCAAAAAATTATCTATATTTTTTGTGACTATATTTTTTGTGAGGAACACAAGATCAGAAATGTTATAGTAACTATTCTGCTCAGAGTGAACTGTTTACATTTTTGTTTTTAATTATCAATTTTCAAGCCTTGCTTACAGTAGTTCCATTTTTAACACTTTAAATACTTATAAAGAACATTTTCCTGGAGCATAAATCTCCATGTCTGATTTAATCGATCTCTTCAAAGCCTGCAAATGACACCTTTAGACTTTTTCAAACATAAGGTGAGATTTAAGGCATGTGTTGATGGTACTGGTTTGCTAACTTTCAGCACTTTGATGGTGCAAAGAATCTGGGCCTAAGTGAAAAACCTGTTAATTTCACACAAAAACAAGCACTACATAAAGCAGAACAATAAAGAGAACTCTTCTCCATACCTGGCATGCAGAGACGCCTGGCTCCCTCCCATACCCAGAGAATGGCGGCCTCTCAGACTTGCCTAAGGATAAACAAAGGCACAAACAGTCAGAACAAAACCATATTCAATCACATAAAAACATTAATTGTGTGAAATCGGGGTGTTAGCAGGGAAAGCAAACAATAACTGTCAAAGCTCACACATTCTGTGTTAGTTTTGGCAGTCGAAGGCTGTCCAAGGTCAGAAAGAGCTGTTTTCGTGATTCATATTTCATCAATACCGCTTGATTTATTCATGTGGTATCAAACAGAACATACCTGACAGTAAACTACAGGGTCAGGCAAGTTTCACTCAACAAAACTAGTCCATCTCCAATCTTTTCATGTGGCAGAACAGACCCAGGAGTTTAATGGGGCAGATAAAGGTGCACAGCACACAGTCGAATGAATCATGCACTTCAAAATATCTAAACTCAGCACTTTCAACCTCTCTCTTAGAAAAACAACACAAACATACTCCTAAAAGAAAATGATAAACAACCCTAAAACATCATATATTATCCTTGTCAGCCTTTCAATTCTGTTTACTGCAGGGAAAAGATAAACATTGTTGAAACTTAATTCAGATGCTGCACGTGTATTTGTGGAACATGTGTATCCTTAGCCTTCCCAGGTTCAGTTCTGCTGCGCTCAGGTGTACAAGGCCATATCTATAAGAGCAAGCAAGATTCTACACAAGCATATACTCGCTAAAAGCAGCCGTAATCAGGTACAGCGGTTTAACTGACAGCGCTGCTTCCCTTGTGGTGTAAACCGATCTCAATCGACATGATCTAACATCTGAGAGTTTGTACTCCTGCAAAGGAAGAAGCAATAATACTGTGAGTGAAGTACTGCGCTCCCTCCCTCTCAGTCACCACAAAAGAGTAAAACATCTGTCTCTCAGCGTCTTTAAAGGTTAGGAGGCTTTCTTTCCCACATCCAGACTTCCTGGACTGCTCCTCAGTAAAGTTTGGCTGTCTGAGTTCGTAACATACAAGAACTATAGTGCAGGCAGTGCTTCTTCATGTCCAGCATTGAAATATTCATTTACAGCATGTGTTTTGTCACCAACTCTCTGTCCACTCTGAATAATTTATAAGAGAGCGATGTTGTTTTAGATCCTGGCAGCACAGCTCATGAAAAACATCCTCTTTCGGTTGGTTTGGCTTTCTGCTCACGTAAAGCAAGACCCACCCATGCACCCTAACATGTCAAGGGACCTTAATGCGATCAGCGTCGTAACCTCAGCCTCTGAGGAGGAATCCCAGAGGATCTGAACGGTAAACATGCGTTTAACTGTCTAGCATGCCAGATTGAACAGCTAACCACCACCAACAGCAAAGATGAACAAAGAGTTCGAACACATACTGTACACCGACACACCTTCTGCAGTCTAAGTTGTCTAAGTTATGACACAAGGTTCAGTAAGGTTTAGACAAAAGCATTGTTAGGACTCTACTATTACTATGAAAACAACTAACTAAACAGGAAATATCAATGTGTAAAAGTTGTATAATGTAATAGATTCTTTTTTTGATATTACTGATGCCTGCAATTAAAAAATAAAGCCTTAGGGAAGGGATCTTCAAACCACGGTCTGATGTGGTTTAACACCTTGATCGCCTCACTGAACAATTGCAAAATAATATCTATTTATGTTATAGGTTTAGTCAAGTGGAAGACTATGTAAATACAATGTAAAATTCATTAGAAAAAAACTTTTAAAGAATTAGTAAATTTTTATGATTTACAGGGTTTTATCTGTAATTTTAAACTAGCTTTGCATTCCGGGGTTAGTCTTCAAGTTAATCAGGTGCAACTATATTCCGATCACTTGTCGGCTGTTGTTACCTTCTTTTTCTAGCTGATTTTCTAAAATCTATGGTAAATATAATATATAATGTATAACATGATAAAACATACAACAATACAAATTAGATGAATACATATTCAGACAAATTATGTTACATTCATTTTCATTTTGTTTCCAGAAATAATTATATTTGAAAAATCTCCAGTAATTGTCAATATCATTCATTCATCTTCATGTCGGCTTTCTTCCCTTTCGGGGTCGCCACAGCGGAATGAACCGCCAACTCTCTGGCATATGTTTTACGCGGCGAATACCCTTCCAGCCACAACCCATCGCTGGGAAACATTCACACACACTCATTCACACTTTAACACTATGGACAATCGTTCTTACTCAATTCACTTATACCGCATGTCTTTGGACTTGTGGGGAAACCAGAAAACCAACGCGATCACGGGGAGAACATGCAAACTCCACACAGAACCAGCGACCTTCTTGCTGTGAGACGACCGTGCTACCCACTGCGCCACCGTGACGCTCACTAATTGTCAATAACATATGGTTAATAAAAAAAAACATTGATTTTGTTTAGGCAGAACCTCTCTTTTACTTCCCCACATTACATAGATTATTTGTACGTATCATAATAAAATAAAACGCTAATCCGTCTCAATGCATGTAATTTCCTTTTATACACTTTACTGTTATATATCCTGTTCTGGTCAACTATTTAAAAAAATGGTACTCCCCTGGTTTAGTATATTATTAAGATATGTATTATGCTTATCTTTTGTCTAGTTGGAAACAAGAATTCAAGCTTCATTGCAGTAAATTTTCAGTTAAAAAGTGAAAAAGGTACTGCTTCTTGTTGATCGACTTAAGTGATGTATGTTTTTTTAACAAAAACATGGAACATTTTAGGTTTTGTCTACACTTTGAGGATGTGTATTTAGATTAGTTGTTGTTGATAGTTAGTGAAATTAGAGAACTCGATTATTTCTTGTAACATCCTTTTGATGATTAGTTGTGTATTATTGCAGATTCTGTCTAAACTCACACTGCGGGTCTTGAAGCTCAAATATTCCCCAGATCAGATTTTTAGTGTGCACAGCTGTTCCCACTTTGTTATGATATTAGATTCCAGTGTGAACCTAACACAGACCAACCAGCACAATTTCACACAATCAAGGAGCATATTCAGATGGCATTTACGTTCAGGTTCATCTTTAAAGCAAATGCTGGAATTATAAACCAGTGCTAGGATTGTGTTTCAGGTAGCTCTCAATAAATCATGAGCTGTAGAAATGTACTTATGCTTGATCGATCACGTGATACCTCTGAAGGTTCTCAAGGAGAACTGAATTCACTTCTGAAATTATGTAAAATCTGTGGCAATTTGAGTTTTCAGATCGTTATCAGCTTTATATTCAAGCATGAAATACCCCAACTCGGAATTGATCAAGAAAGGTTCCCTGCACTTTCCCCTGTTCACAATGTCACGCGAAAGAACAGAGTGAAGAACAACACTGGCTTGAGATAAATCAGAATGAGATTAAGTAAAACCAGAAACCACAAATTTCAAACGGGGTCTGGCTGCAGACATGCAGTCTCAGATGCACAAGAGGCTGCAACAGTCTGAACAGAGCTTACAGGAGTGTCGCACACAGTCTCGTCATCTTCAATGTATGATGTTAGACTCACAAAATATTTTCAAAATTAGTCATCTGAAAAGGTTAGCATTCCTCATTCATTTCTATTTCCTTCTTTTCCTAATATCTAAACTGTTAATTGTATACTTAACTTAATCCAGACACCAGCAATTTGAAATGTGTTTCATAAAAACCGACAAGCATTGAGACAAAAAGCATGAAAAAACAAGAAGTGGTTAAAGGGAACAGAAAAATAAGAACGACTCTGTGGAGGAAGAGGAGACCCATGGGGGCTGATATTCAAAGAGAAAGTGAGAGAACGAGAAAGAGTGGTGGAAAATTATCGGGCATGCATTCAAAACTCAAAGCGTTCCAAAAGCGGAAAGCATGAAAATGTGAGGAAAGCAAGCAGGGGGAGGGAAGTCTCTCGGAATGTTTAAAATCAACAATGTAAGACAGCTCTTCCACTGCTATAGCAATTTGTTTAAGTGTTACTGGCGAGTGTTTGCGCCAAGCAGGCTGCTGGCTGCAGCGCTGATGTTTGAGGAAGCAGTGCCAGCTAGCGCAGCTGTGAGGCCACTGCCCCCACCCTCAAACGCACACCCCTTCCTTTCCTCCACATGCTCGGCCAAGAAGACTGTCTTGAATACAAAGAAAAGGATAGGGAGAGGGAGAGGGAGAGAGAGAGGAAGAGGGAGAGTGAAAGAGAAGAGGAGAGATAGGGTGATAGGGTTATGTCCAAAATTACCTTTGGGGTCTATTTAAAAAAAAGACAACTTACACAAAATAATCTCAATAAAGGATGATTTCTTTTCAAAGGTAACATGTTCAAGGAAGTGGAAAAAAGCACCGGTTGGCTTATGTACTCCTTATGAAAGGAAACATTGTCTGTATTTTCTCTCCTTAATCTTTCAGTTTCCTCCCACGAAGGTGCCCTATTATTTGCAAAAACAGTGCAGCAGTGATAAAGACACGGGAAAAGTTTGAGAACGCCTCTTAATTGTGTGTTGCCATAAACTGCACACAAGAGCACGAAACACTCTCTAGGCGTGAGAAATCAGGACCTGGGAGAGCTTCAGTCTAGATTATCGACTAGCCGTTCCACAGATGCTTTATGATTTTCTGACACTTTGATGTCAAGAGATTTCAATTGTTTTAAGAGATTTAGATTTTTTTTAAAGAAAATTGTTTGTTGAATATTGATTAACAAAATATTTAAGACACTGTCTCTAATCAAAAATAAAATGTGGTGGCTTATGGAGATGGTTTATACATTATGCAGTTAAAACAAATTATTTTGTACAAAAATGTTTCATCTCATACTTACATATGTAACTTTTTATTTACTGTAGGGACCACAAACTTATAAAATACATTTAGAAAGAAATTTGGAAAACTCATTAATTTAATATGAAAATAATTTTTTTTTACTTTTTAAATGTCACATTATTGAACATCAATTTAGTAAAACATAAAACTGGTTTACCTATTTAGCGAACACATTCAAAACAATCCTACAATAACTTAAACATATTGGTATTCGCTGCAAAAATGCAGCTACACTTTTGACCATTTAAAGAAAAATGCATCTCTAAACAAACTAATTTCATGTATTGAGCATCAAGACTGCCGATTAGCCACATCCTCTACACTGCTTCCTCCCTTTTTATCTCTTCGCTCCCTCCTCCTCCTCCCTTAGCTGAAGCAATGACAGTTGGATGAAGGGGGAATTGGCCTGATCAATACCCGCCAAGCAGCTTCTGCTAGCCTCCCCTCCCTGCTTGCCTTCCCCAGCACCGCGACACATCATACATTATAGAAGCAGGATCTGACTGCAGATGATGAATGTTCTGGCCTCGCAGGGCTTTGAGGGAAGGGGTGGTGTTTGGCTGGCTGACGCGTGGGACGGGGACAGCATCAGCGCAAAGGGAAGTGAAGAGGTTAGCCACTGTGCAATAGGTTATTAATGCCCCTGCTAACTCACAGCTAATGAGAGCTCTAGTCACACAATCTATCAAACAAACAGTTTACTGGGAAGCACGGAGTAGCGATAGGATGTTTACAAGTAAGCGCAGTTATGAAGTTCTATGAAATAAGATTATTCCAAAAATAAAAAGAAAACAAGCAGATAAAGATGATGTTAATACTTTAATGTACAAAGATCAGTGTGCTGAAGCTAGCAGACCACTCATTTGTAAAGACATTGAAAAATCTGGACGAGCTAGAGCAAGTGACCTTGTCAGTCAGTGAGGGAGTGTTAACAGTCCCACAAGCTCACCTCCCTGCCAAGATAACAGCTCTTGTAACTCCCCACACTACCTCTGGGAACCACAAATTCATGCTCCAAGGTTCATGGTGGCTCTGGGCAGCTATATTTTTAACCTGTTGGTCATCACATTGATTGGATTTTCTACGCCATTATAAAGTTCTCACATTCCCTCAAAGCATTTGGGCTTTTACAGGCACTTCCAGGAAATGCTTGAAAAAACTCTCATAGGAGCGAATATAATTTTATAGAAACATGCAGGAAACTGATTCAATGAGACCAAAAAAAAGACAAGAAATCAACTGAATTGGAATAAGATTTCTGAATTGGAAACATCATGTTAACCCTAAGCTTGGCTGTGTCGAAAGGACTTTTATCTCTGATTGACAGGGACTCTTTTTATATGTTTATTAATGAAATTTTGCTTTTGTTCTTTTTGCGGTATCCTCATGGGTGGACACAGAGGCTGGTGTATTTATGTATTGTTTTACCTTTTTGTTTCCTGTTTCCTTTATATTTGTGTGTTTTAAACTTCTTTTTATGTATTAACAGAAAGCATTTTGGACTAACTGTTGGGTTATGTATAAGTGCAATGCAAATAAAGTTTTGATTGATTGATCCAAATAATACATTTGTGTATATTTACCAGTGTTAACAGTATTTTTAACAGAGTAGCTGCATAGTTAAGTCTGCAAAAAAAACTGCTCTCGCTTCTTTTTATATACATTTTATAGCCAATAATGTGTACAGAGACAAATAACTTTCATGTGAGAGAACAGGAAGACACCAATGCTTTACTGACAACAATCCTTTGATTTAGATGTGTTACTCTAATTAATTCTGTCTTCTAATTAATTAATAAGTGATATAGAATCAAAAAGAATCAAAAGCTGTTTGCTACTATGTCTTGGGTCCGCCCAAACCTGGAACTTAAGATGACATGGCATTGATTTAGCTTTTTATAATAAACACCTATAAAACATCATCCCCCTTACACGGCCCCCTTTCCAGGTTTTCCTCCAAGGTTGAAAAAAAATAGTTTGGCTCAAATATCTACAAACTACAAACAATTATAAATATTTAATCATAGAAGTCAAGATCTAAAAGCTATTTAACTTTAAAAGGGCACATAGCATGTTTCAGACAATGTTTATCTAAATTGACATAAAAGATCTGTTCATAGTCCCAGTTAAAGTACATACACGAATAAACATCCCTTGACTATCCCTCTCAGAAAACTCAGTGTTAACTTGAGTTCAAAACTGCAGATTTGTAACACATGAAATGTGAGAAATGTCTGATGCTGTTGCTTCACTAATCACACCTCAACCCTTTTTAACCAGTGAGTGTGAAAGGCCTTTTATATGAAGAAAATACATGATTTCAGACAGCCAGAGTCAGCAGTTATGAAATGCCTTACTGTTATCGAGATGTTTTGAATTGGTAAGAGAACAGCTGGCTTAACAGTTGCAGCTCTTGTAGGCCAATCAAGAAACCAGGCACAGATTGGTCCTGTCACCAATATGTCATTAACCAAGACACTTACCTACAGCACGGTACAGGTGCACTCTCTCCCTGACACACTCTCCCTTGTGCATGTTTTATGCTCCCTAAGGGTACTCGACAAGACTAACGCTTAGAATATTAACAGCAAGGGAACACTTTATGCTAGAAAAAGAACATTGTAGTTAGGAGTCTGTCTTCAGTTAGCTATCTATCACCACAGGCTTGAATTATCATGAGCCATGCTCTTAAAACTGTCTTCATATCATCTCTTCCTGATGTGCAGAGAAAAGAAAGAGAGAAAAGAAAGCAACAGTGTGGCAGCACTTGAAAATGCTCATCAGCAACGGTGGTTTTCACGCTGTCTCTCAGGGGGAAAACAGAGGTTGCACTGTAGGAGTGATGGATGGAGGCGAAAATGAATTCGTCAATTTTCCCGTGAGGAAGAGCGAGACGCTGCATGGAGACGTCCAGGTGTTGACATGTTTGTCCGTGTGGTGTGCGCCTGGCATCATGTACGTTGATGTTGATGCACAAACACACAAGCACACAGACACACCTGCAGGTTGAGTGTATGTTGCAGAAAACACATCAATGGCTTCATCTTGGCTCTATGGTGTTTTACAGTCAAAATATTAATATGTGCTAAAAAAAAAGACGTCAGAACGTGCATACAGTGAAACAAAACGAAAATCTTTCTCTTCGAGAGTTATGATAATTTTATGTATAAGATATTTTGCTAGGAGTAGTAGCCAATATTTGAACTTAATATTCTTATTTTCATTTATTTTAAAACCTAAATCAGCCCACAGAACATACCTGTTTCAGTTCAAGCCAACTAATCTTTTTTTTATTAACCTGAATCAAAAGTTATTATTTGTTTCTTTTTGAAAGAGTCACACACAGTCAAAAAGATATTTTATGTAGAGAGGAGAACTCTGGCGTGTTAATAATTATGAGTTGAAGACCCATTATTGATAAAAATCTAAAAACTTTGGGTTTTCATGACCCTTTAAACAAAACATCTTTAAATTCTTAAAAACTAAGATTTCTTCCAATTAACTCTAGCTAAAATTGTAATTAAAAACAAACTTAAATATATGTTTATGGGCAAATATCGAATTTTGAAAGGTCAAAAATTTTAATTTCAAGCCATATTCACATACTGGGTAAATATGTAGAATGTTCCAGACTAGATCTGAGAAAATCTCAACGCGGCCCTATTAATGCAGCTGTCCTCTTTCCACAATATCTGGTTTACGATTTCGCCTCAAGTTTCTACTGTAGGGAGCTCCAGATTATTTGGCATGGCAGTAAATATCTGGAAAAATTACCTTTTTGTACTTGTTAACAATGTTAACAACTAATTTTTGGTTTCCACACCACTATAAATTGTAGAAATGGTTAAATTGAAATCTCATCAAGGGCCACAAACACAAAACAATTTTTTACTTTTTTGACTTTTAAAACTATAAAAAATATGTTCTTTATAGAAACATAATGGCACATCTGTTAAATATAAATAGCAAACTTAATGCACTAAAACACTAAAAACAATAAACATGTAACAAAAATTCTAATAAATACAAACATTGACTTAAATACAATTTAAAACAATGCAATTGATGTATTTATGTAGTATTTCTATTACACGTTTATGGATTATTGTCGTTATTGTCTGCAAGAAAGATTTCTGAAAACATGTTATTAGAAAGTTTATGCTACTTTAACAAAGGTCTTCCTTTATTGAAAAGTATTCAGTAAATACTTGATTTGTATTTTATCTCTTATTACGAATAACAGATATTTTCTTGCAAGCAGAATTTCCGATATTCCATGGGGCAGAAACATTTAGGGGCCATCACTTTGGCCTCCTTATAGAGCAATTGGTTAAATTAAAGAAATAATCCAAGAAGTTCTTTTGTGCCAATAAAAACACATTACATTTAAACCAAACTGAAACTACAATACAACATTTTTTGACTGAGCTATTTTTCAGACAAGGTGTGCTTGGATTTGCTTAACCACCATGTTTTCTTAAATAAAATTGGGGAAAACTATGACTGCAAAATCACAATTGTTAATATGAGACAGAGTTTCCGAGTATTTGAGGTTACCCTCCTCATCTTTTACCTTCTCATCAGCTGCTTTGAATAAAGCAGGCCAGAGATTTGTTTAACAGTCACAGGAGTATGTAAATTCCACTGATGCACCATCACAAGTGCCTCCACAAGCATGAGACGCGTCGAGTCCTGTCGAGGGGGTTAATAAGGGATGTGTAAATGGGCTGGCGTTATTAAATATTGAGATTACATTCAGTGGCATGGAACAATTAAAATGTGACCATGTAGAGAGGCTCCTGGGGAGGCTCCCTATTGATCACAGCTCTGCCAGGCAAAACCAGACCACTTGTTTTGATACTCAGATAGGTAGTGATCTAAGCATCTCAAGGGATCAATTGAAAAGCGCAGCCACAAAAACAGCCAATTAGTAGCGGCTCTCCATAGCCTCCCTTCTCTATCCCTCCTGTTCTCTCATTCTCTCTTTTCCTCTCATTCTAGCACATTCTGAGGGCCTTGAGATCTTTTAATTTTTACACAAATTTAGAAATAGAATATGACAAGGGATGACATGTACTGGGTAACATCAAATGCAGACAAAGTCCTTCTTTCCCCAAATCTTCTGCATTCCCCAATCTCAATTGCAAGTTCGGAGTACTGTAACCCTGGTGTAATTTATTACTACTGTCAGGTTAATGTTCCACGTTGAGCCATATGGCAAGGCTAACATGCACAATATAGGAAAATCCTTCAACTTGTTATAATCAGTAGACTTGGCTGTTCAGAACAGACTTAAACAGCTTCAGTCTGTTTGCTGCTTTTTCGCTGCAAGTCCTTGACAAAAACAGGAAAGCGGTTCAGGAAAAGAGAAGGAGGGGGTAGACATGGAGGCCGGCAAAAGGAGAGAAAGAGAAGTTTATGTCGGCAAGAACCTTGAGCTATCAGAGCAGAATCCTGAGCGCTTAATGCCCACACACTAACACAAGCTAGCACACACAAACACTTACATACATCACAATGCCAAACAAAGCAGAACGCCCACTCGCTCAATGGCTCTGTGGCTTTAAAATGGATCTTTTTGTTTCCTCATCTTGAGTGTTTGTGTACCGTTGCTACTTTTCAGAGGTTTTTGATATTAAGTCTGTGGGCAAGGACAAGGCTTGAATCCAAGAGATGCTCAGATTACACTTTTCTGGCACTTTCTCAATCCCACTCAAGCAGGTAGGACAGGGTGAAGAGGTATGTTGCTCATCAGCAAGATGCACAATCTCAAATGCATGCTACCCCTGAGCTCAGCATCAGTTTCTGTTAATTACAGTCTTGTCAGCAGTGGCATTATTCAAACAGCTAGCGCAAATGTTAATGAGCTCTTATTTGCATATTTATTTTTTCTTTGTTGAAATGTCATTGATTATTATGTTCTACGATGATGAATGGCTCTGCTGATGCACTCTGATATGTAATTAGTCATTAGATGGAATGAATAGATCAATTAAACAGAGGGAGAGAGGACGAGAATAAGGACAAATCAGAAGAAAGATGGAAGAGATTGAAGTGTTGGGAGAAAGAAGATGCACTCTAAAGGTGAGACATGAGTCTAAAACAGCAGTGTTTCTAATCAGTGCTTCTGTGGTAGTGCCTCTTAAATCTAGAAGGACAAATTAAAACACAAAAACATTTATTTCACCCAGATGTCTCTGCGGTTGAAGTAACAATGGAACAGTGCCCTAGATACATCACTGCGTAAACTCAAATATTTTACTCAAAAACTTGTCACCATTAACTCCATAACTACATGTTTACCTGTATATATAAGAACTTAATTTGATAAAAATATATAATTATTATAACATTTATTACAATAGTTGGGCTGTGTGCATTATAATGAATAGCTACACAAAATGATTCAGGGACAGCCACTATACTACATAAATCCCAATCACTAGTATGAAAATAGATGTGGCTGAAACCAGAACGGCAAACCTCATGAACCATTGACTGATTCCCCTATAATAGAAATTGAACCTGCCAAAATGCATCACATGACATGACATGACATGAAAAACAGATGAGAAATTGCATAATGAATCCTAAAATTCCACCGGATTGAATTTTGAACTGTGAAAACAGATCATATGCATCACTTAAGCCACCACATTTGAACTAGTACAAACTAAGTGTTAACAACTCAATATGAAACAACCTTGAAATGTATTTTTACTTTGGTTTGCTATTAAGAGAAGGTAATCCTTTAACATTTTTTTTTTTACTTTTCTATCTATTAAAACTGACAATGAAACTGACAGAAATGACAGTGTGCGCCATCCTTTACGCTGCACTGATGTAATCAAAGGAATGTCCCGGATAAATAATTTTGACTATGACACTATGATTGATTTCAGAAAAAATTATTCAACCTAATTGATCAGAAGACACAAAAAAACAACAAAAAAAAAACACCTGCGACAGGTCTTGTTTATGGTATTGTAGTTAGCGAGCAGGACATGTATGTAAAGCAGAGTTGCACATCAGGCAACCAGAGTTTGAATTGTGAACTTGCGGATTATACTGTTTAGAGCCAATAAGGCAAAAATGCCCCCCAAAACAGATAAATAAAAACCCCTTCAAAACAATAAACATAATAAACAACACATGAAAAAAAACACATTTTAAATTAAATAGTTTTTTTTATTTCTTTGTGTACTAGATGATTGCATTTAGTGTTCTTCTTGGCCCCGCCCAACTGGTCACAGGAATTGATCATGTTAGTTTTGTAAATGCAACAACTAGATAAAATATGTTGCACAGTGTAAATAAATACCTAATTATCTTCTAGTGACATTAAGTTGTAAAAATGAATTATCTCTCTCACAAATATATTGTTTATATTTATATATAAACAATTATTTTTTTTCCCGGAGAACGTCAATCTGACAGTTTTCATTGTCAATGGGCAGCTCATGCAGAATCTAACAGGTTTCCCAGATCTCCAGGTGCACAAATGGAAAGCAGTGTGTGGAACTGTCAACAAGCACAGCAGCTGGATTTGTCCTACACACCTCCACCACCCCAAAAAGTCAAAGGGATGACCAGCTCTGCACAATCTGATTTTCTCTCGTTACTGAAAAGGGTCAAAAAAGAGGGTGAAAAAATGTTTTCTTTTGACCTCTACAGCTCTAAACTTAACCACCCTCTGCTGTCAATGCCCACTACTCCTCGATACGAGCTGGTGGGAGAGAAAAAGAAATGCATTACAGCCGACCAGATGGGAACATTCCACATGACCAAACCAATCAATCACCTTGGTGGGACGCAGGTGCGCCACAGCCGTGCAGCAACACACCATTTCACAGTCTATCGGCCACAAACACATGGTCACCAATCAATGGCCCCCCGAGGAGGCACGCTTCTCCCCTACCCCACCGGTTCATGGCTGATGACTTCATAATCACACATCACTCTCTTTCCTCCTCCCCCTTCTCTTCCTCCTCCTCCTCATCTTCTCAGCGAGGAGTGTGATGAGCTATCTAATAACCCTTTCTTTTATGCACAGATTTTGTAACATTGCTCAATGACTCTCCTTAAGATTCTCCCACGCAGGCTTGTGTATATACTGGACAGAGCTGAAGATGCAGTGGAAAAACAGGAGGGTGGGGAATTCTTTTATGTCCCAGGATGGATATCACAATTTCTAAGCCACATCAAGGGCGCTGCAGCCGACTGGTATCAGATGCCAGGCAACTGTTAAACAATGGGGCCTCACTGGAAGGATGGAGATTCGGGGGGGGGAATTTTGATCCCGCTCTCAAACACACATTCAAGCATGCCTGAAATCCCATTTAAAGACACATCCGAGTGCCTGAGAGACTCAGATACTGGAGAAGTGACATATGCCTGAAGGAACGAAGGAGTTGTCAATGCTAAAACATTTCTCTTTTCATACTGGGGAAGTGTTTAGTAACACTTCTCAAGGTTCTGTCAGAGGGAAATCATGTCACGGAGAGGAAAGCGTGTGAAAACAATTCACTCTGTAAGTGTGAAAGTGTGTGAGGGCCTGGAGTGCACAAAATCACAGAGTTATTTTTATACTGTTACTAGAGTGGACATTGTATTCAGAGAGAATGCTAAGCTATCGGTGTGCTGTACTGATATGGATAGGTCTAAGCGCTTACGATAGGACTCCAAACACCTAGCATTTTCTTTAGGGTTTTTGCCACTGAAACATGACATTTTTTCTCTAGTGTCAAGTGAAGCACATTCAGAGTTACAATATATGGTGCTTAGACAATAACAGATACACTCCTGGCACAAGATGGGTTTACTCAACATCCCATGTCTTTTAATGTATAAACACAAACAATTTTATTCCAGAAAGGAAGTGTTTTTTTAACTAAATGTTTATAGATAAAATTATTCTATGCAATGTGTCATAGTTCCTCACTTTAATAACCTTGGCTCGAACATTAAATGGAAGGTTTAAAAACTCACTTAAATTTTTGAAATTCAACCACAGAACAATAAGAAAGAATTATGGGCCATAATGTTCTGTTTTGAGTTTAAATAATCTTGGGAGATTTGTAAGTTATTCTAATTGGTTAGTGGGCATAACAAAAATCAATGACATAGTTAATTTTCTTGACCTTTTTTGCGTTCACATAAAAGTAATAGCGTCAAAAACATGCAAAAACTTGTTTAAATATAACTTCAGGCATGTCTGATGAGGGAACAACACTTAAATATTGTTTAAACCATTTTTTCCCAGGTTAACACCATAATTGGTCACCAAAGGTTAACACTATAAAGATATAGCATGGAGGCTATGTGTCAAGTCAAAGAGGAGCGAGAAGCCAAATACAAATAAATATCTGACAACCAATGCTTTATGTCCAAATGTCAATTAAAGTCCAGTGTTTCACAGAACAGGTAAGGATAATATTCTGCAAAATATGTTGACAGTGGTAGCCCGGTGGATAATGAGATCAACTTCAAATCAGAGGGTTGCTGGTTCGATACCCAGATCCCCAATCCGACTTGTTCTCACATCTAAAACAACCACAAATGTGAAGGCTTCAGTTTCCCGAAAGCTCCCTGGGTGCCATAGCCATGGCTGCCCACTGCTCCGAGTGTGTGTTCCCAGTGTGTTCACTGCTGTGTGTGTATACACTGGGATGGGTTAAATGCAGCGCATAAAAACGGCCAACTAGTAACTTTCAATTTCATCAGAAAGAGGAAATCATAAGACATTCACTGAGTTAGACCTTATTCTTCAGATCAGTGTATTCACTCACAGACTGAAGATTTACAGGAAACACAGTCTGAGGAGAGAAACAACTCTCCTCATTCACTCTTTAAATACAAGCAAAGCTCAATCAGTAGTTTTGGGTCGGAGGAAGATTGTTGCCATCACAACCCCAGACAAACTAAAACCATGTACACATGTATTCAGTTTTTTTTTTCACTCAGTTTTTCTTACACCAAAAAATTGCATCCACACAAATAGCGAGTCATTCCAGTAAAGGGCAGCCAAGCTCCTCTCAGCTGTGATCTTCAGTGCTTCCTTTCAAAGGTTTCCGGAAATTCTTTTGCCAGTATTTACCAACAACTGCCTTAAAAGTTCCCTGTTTATCTGAGGCTCGTTTTGGTCAGTTTTGGTTTTGATCAGAAGCTCTTTGTGCCTGTGCCAGCTAAGTGCGTCCACTTTATGTTTAGTGTTGCAATAGCATAACATTCCTATAACATGTTCCCTTTACTCCATTAACGGCTCCAAACTTTAGAACCAAGAGAGCAAATTTCATAACCTGACTATGTAAAGCATGAAAAAATAAACATGTTAGAGGTATTTAAAGGTATTTAACCCTTGGTACCCTTTGTTTAGCAAAAATACCCTGGCTAGTTATTTGTTTTAACAATAATCCAGTTGCTATATTTGGTATGTGCAAGCAAACGAAATTAAGCCTATAAAATACTTAGGCTGCCATTTGTCTTTTACTCCCCTTTATTTTAAGTTTGAAGCTTCTTTAAGGAGCCAAAACATTAAACAGAGTTAAATCAACTACACTGTACTGCAATACAATGCACTTGCCAAGAGTTAGCTGAAGGTGGGCTCTTGCTTATTGTGAGCTCTTGAAGTTGAAGGTTGCATTGGTTCCCCCACAGACAATAACAGACTCTTGTATTTGTCTTGTGTAGATGCTGGAGCGCTGCAGCATTGAGAATCTTTCACAGAGGCGCTCATTCAAGAATTCATCTTTCCTCACTGGATTAGATGTGGGGGAGGAAGGGTTATTTCTAGGCAGACTGATTGCACGCTCACCACCTGAGACCTCAAGCCAGGTGTGAGTGTGTGAGTATGTCTGCGTGCGTGTGTGTGTGTGTAAGAGAATCACCTGTAGGGCACAGCAGGAACTGTGCTACACACAGGTGGGAGCCAGACACCCCTCTGTCCATCCCATGAGTCCCCTCTTATTTCAACAGGTTGTTCAGTAATTATACTCAACACAGCCCATTAGCCATTAGGCTTCAGAAAAAGCATATGCTCAAACATCACTGCACACCACATGCCTACGCGTGCAAGACTGTGGGGGAGATCTGTATCTGAAGACATCTCCGATCTGCTTTAGCGGGACCTACAATATCTCACAGAAGCAAGCACCCAAATCACATTTCTCAAAAATATTTATTACATGTTTAAAAACATACACCATCTAAGAGCAACATTTCTTTTTTCAGCTCCTGAGATAGTTATTTGTTGAACGTCCATTGACTTGTACACAGGAATGAGAACAATAACATCAAATTTTACATACTTGCTCTCTATTTACACATTAGACATTGTAACACTGATGAGTTACATGACATCAGAGAGGAAAACTAGCTAAAACTTTCTCTTAAGGGTTTACCATTTTGTTGCCAATAATAACTTTTTATTCTTTTTCCAAAAAATGCATTTACACATCCAGTACAGCTAAAATGATGTAGCAGAGTTTAATTTCTTTAGTGTTTTTTACAATAAAAATATGATAATTATTAATTATTATCAAACATAAGCATAAAAGATGTGAGGATTATACCTATACTTTTGTCAAACTGAGCACCAACGTCCGAACAAATATCTTATCTCAGCATTTCTCTATCTTAATCTAAATATTAAATTTCTGTTTTTTATGATTTTACTTTTATGACTTGTTTTATGTTTTTTTTATTGCGTTCTTTTTATTCCTTATCCAATGTAAAGCACTTTGAATTACCCTGTGTACGAAATGTGCTATACAAATAAACTTGCCTTACCTTTTGTGACATGCTGTATACACTGCTATTTATCTCTCGAGAATTCTAGAACGTTAAATGATCATATATAAATAATATACATTTAAAAAATGTACTATTTCAAGTTATTGATCTCTCATACCATTTTAAAAATGGCAACATGTCCAATTACATACAGCATTTGCATGTGTAATTTTATTAAAATTCATTTCAAAACTCAAATGTGTGTGTGTGTGGTGTGTGTGTGTGGTGTGTGTGTAGAGAGAGAGAGAAGAGAGAGAGAGAGAGCAGAGCAGAGAGAGCAGAGAGAGAGAGCGAGAGAGAGTAGCGAGTAGCGAGAGCTGAGGAGAGCGAGAGAGATAGCGAAGAGAGCCGCGCTGAGCAGACTAGAAGAGAGATATCGAGATCTGAGCCGAGAGAGAGAGAGAAACTGGTCTGGTAAAGTCATTGACAGCAGCAGGGAGCTCTGGGCCTGTGTTTATTTCACTGGCAGAATTCCTTCCTAATGAATCACTGGCTGTCGACTTTGCATTTTCATTTAGGATTTGCTCACATTTTGATTGGCTCAAGCAGCTGCTGGGTACCCAGAGACAGAGCTAGGGTGGAGACAAGGATCAAAAGATGGATTAAGACAGTGGGCACATCAAAAAGCATGAAGGAGAGATGAAAAATGACGATAGATGAGTGGAAAACAGGGGGTTAATGAGAGGAGTACACAGGGGAGAGGATGATGGGTGATGTCACTGAGAACAGAACACAAGCAAAAGAAGTACAATGATAGAGATGGCTAAATGGAGGAAAACTGCAAAAAAGCAACACTACTTTGAATTCAAAACATATTTTGGTTGTTGTTTTGTTCTGACTTACTCAATATCGAAAGGGATTGAATTAAATATTGCCA
Source organism: Danionella dracula (assembly GCA_900490495.1). Classification (NCBI taxonomy): domain Eukaryota; kingdom Metazoa; phylum Chordata; class Actinopteri; order Cypriniformes; family Danionidae; genus Danionella; species Danionella dracula. The sequence continues at coordinate 3,789,496 of UELW01000578.1, forward strand.
GCTAATTGTGCCGTCATCAAAGCCCTCAAGTGCCACATGCTCCTTGTGTTTCTGAGCAAACCCAACTGTGCTGAACACGGATGCAGAATGTAGGCATTGCCTTTTCATCTGTCATTCAGCACTATTGAGATTCCTGCCACATTTTACGATAGAATCATGAGTGGAATTTATCACCTCCAGAATTTAGATGTTCTAATGCTGGGAACATAATTTAAAGTGAAAGTTTACTCTCCACTTCATTCACATGTCAGTTCAAAGATATAACAACATTTACTCAAAGAATAAGTATTGAAATATATTGTATATAACCAAAATAAACCATTTATATTGAGATGGCAAAGTTTTATGCTTTACTTTGCTAAGGCTCAGTCAGAAGAGGATAGCACTAAAAATGCTAAGGTTGTAGCATTAAGTACCTCTGTTTCAATATAAATTAAAATGTGTGAAAATGTTTGAAGGTAGAAGAAAACTGGCAACCATTACAACATGCATAGAATTTTCCATGTAATTTAGGCTGTATAATTCTATTCTGATGAAAATTTGAAAATGGAAGTTTTTGTGATCAAATGTAACATTGAATGTAAAATAATACACTGCAGATACTGATTAATGAATAAACATGGTCAAGTTACTGTGGACATTTAAAAATATTGTGAATAATTAATTCTTCAAATAAAATTATTTATATTAGTCAGTGGGAGAGGTCTTGGTTGCACCTGCTTAACGTGTTTCATATGATTAGGAAAACATCAGCCATACTCCCAAATATTGTTATATCCATGTAAACCATGGCAAACTTTTAGTATTTATAATGAGTGGAAAATCCAAAACAAAATCACAATATTCAGTAGGCATATTGTTGCTTTTCAAAATTAACTTCTTTGCATTTGGTCAAATCTGAACACGTTAACAAAATTGCAATAAGTAAACGTTATGTTTTATTAAGCCTTATACAATAGTTACAACAATATATGACAATAATTGCCTTTGCTCAAATGCATGCAAATTTTTACTTCTCTATCATGCACAAGAAATGTGTACAATGTAGATTTTGCTTTTGTTAGGAACACTTTGAACACACACACACACACACACACACACACACACGCACGCACACGCGCACACACACACACACACACACACACACACACACGCATGCATGCACGCACGCACGCACGCACACACAAACAGAAGTCTTGGCCTCAGAGCTGAATTCCTAATTTTAGTTCAACTGTTGACAAGCAAATACAATATTTCTACACTGACTTCAACCACAACATATACTTTTGTTAAATATCCCAATTCTTAAGTGGAACGTTGCTTTCATTTCTATTGACAGATTTGTTTGGCCCTGTCCTTTTGATAACAGAACTAAACCTCAGGATGGAAGCATTGTAGACAGATTAGCTCAGGCGTTAATTCGGGTTGCCCCCAGTGGACCTCTTTATCAGCTCTCCTGGCCCTCTGCAAACAGCCCTGCAGTCAAGAACGCACCAGGCTCCAGCTGATCTTTGCAGCTGGCCTCCACTCTCTCCCGCCTGCCTGCTAGCTTCACCCCTTCAAACAGAGAGCCGGGATACAGGCTGGATGGAGAGGCGAGGAGGAGGGGTGGGTGCAGAGGAAGACTAAGCGTAGGAGAGGGATTTCTTGGACTCTTCATGCTTGGTTGAGCGCAGTAACAGATAAGCGCACCCTGGAGCTGTGCATAATGACCAGCTCCATCCACGACACTTCACAGCAGAGCCACCGGACTCCCCCAGCCCTACAGATGTCTGTCAGTTCAGAATCTGTGTCAGCACACACCGCTACTCCTCTGTGCCACCGGCTGAAGCTGAGGCAGCTCCAGTGTCATGTTTAAGGATTCACAACCTTGACTAATTCGCAAGAGCCGCTTGCAAAGGACACGTTGCACTCACAAACAGCAAGATGCAAGAGTAGACGGGGAGGATGAAAACTTATGTTAATCTTGTGAAGCTGGTAAACGTTTGCAATGATGTTATTTGGATACAAATAATAGACATCATTCGTGTCTAATAAATCATAGCATTAATTGTGTTATGTTGTTGGTGAAATTGTTGGTCAGTTGTTGTCTGCAGTGTTAAAACTCAAACTCATATTTTTGAATTTTAAAAGAATGCAACAGTCAAAAAAAAAAAAACAGAATACTGACCAAACTCCCATCCAAAATATTGGAACCAGCGGGACATCAATTGATTGGCAACTCTCTGGACCTGAACCTCGCTATGCAAAGAGTTACAAAAGAAAGGTCACATTGGTGCCAAATTTGCAGCACAGACCTGGACAAAAAGCAAAAAAAATTCCCCTCTGCTATATCACACTGGTCCTTAGTGAGGCGAAGCTACTGTTACATAAATTAGAGCTGCGCAAAATAATATTTAATAGTCATACTAATTTAATTTTGATTCAAGTGGAGAATAATACCATTGAGAATATTCCTATTGATAGGTTTTGTATAGTTTTCTTTTTGTATTAAACTATTAAGAAAACCTCTTAAAAGTAAAAAGTTGATTCATAATAATTCTCAACATGCTCCAAAAAGTCAGCTGAGGGTAAATCTTTTTTATCGCCATATCCACACTTTTAGATTTACTGTTTCTTTTCTCTGAAATGTTTTTTTATCAACTGGATTTTTATAGAGCTTTTAAGAATAATTATTTTTTAAAGCAGTATTACAGGAACAAAAGCTACTAATCTTGGTTAAGGTGTAGTAATGTAAAAAAAAAAGTTTGTTTAGAATCTACTTTGCTTTGCTGTGGGGCTTGCTTTTGTTTAAAAAAACTATTTTTTCTGTCTTTACCTCTATTTCCTTGTTTATTTGGTTGACTGATCAGCTGATACAACTTCTAGTGCGAGAAACTTAGACTTTGTAATAAATTCCATTGTCTCTCACCTACAGTTAATCGTTTGGGGGGAAAAAAAATCATCTACCAAATGCATAAATATACATGTAGATTTTGGCATCTCCAGCAATGTGACAAATGCAAAAATAAGCAACTCCATCAAGTGCAGGCAGTGTAGATAAAACTCATATCAACCCAGACTTAGCCTCCATCAATAAGTAAATCATTTCTCTAATGTAATCTAAAAAATACATGATGGAATGAAAATACTTAATTACAGCAAATGAAAGTAAGTGAGCATGAGTGAGAGAGGGGTCAGATGAGAGAGAAAGGGAGCGGTAGAGGGGAGAGAGAGAGAGATAGGGGTGAGAGAGAGAGAGAGAGAGAGAGAGGGAGAGAGAGAGAGACAGAGACAGAGCTTGGCTGCACCTGCGGCCCTTCTGTGTTCTGCTGCTCTATGGGATCATGCACCTGAGCAGCACCTGGTCACTATCAGACTGGCGGCTCTCTAGTGCTCCCTCCTCACGCACATACACCTGCATCTACCCTACCACCACAGACCTGGCACATCAATCTCAAATCTCAACCTTAAGGGATAACTAAAAACCCAAAAAGAATCAATCAATTAATAAATTGATATTCAACATGATACGTATGAAACAGTTGAGCAGAACACAAAACCTCAACATCTTGTGCTGCTCCTTTTGTGAACAAAAAGGGGAGAAAACCATGTGGGGTACAAAATGCTCTGCACACTTTGCATTGTCACTAAATGACTGCATAATTTCATTTCCTGGAAAGCCATTAGGTTTCATCAAAGGAGATGAGAAACAGATGAGGACAATTCTCTTCTGCACGGAGAATTCATTTAGCCGCGTGGCATGCGCATGAGTGCCACACTAACAGCACGCACTCTGCAGGGTAAAAGTTGAGATGCAACTTTGAGAAATTAGTGTGGCGTTCTATAATTACTTCACACAGGGAGCAAGCACAGTGAAAGAATAAAGATTGCAAACCACTGGTAAGCAATGTTTAGCTTTTCACCAAATATATTCTACCCAGAAATGTTCTCATCTCTGTTCATACAACTGCTTACATTTTAGAAGCAGCTGATGCCTATCCACATCACGACAGTATTTGTATCACTAGATTTATCCTTCTTTTTATTTTTTCACCTATCTCTTGACACTATCACTTGAAGCACACGTTAATTTAACGGGTGCAAAAATCCACCATCAAAGGGAATTTGAGTAGGACTAGAAAGCCCAAAAATATTTGTTTCTAACATCATAACACAGTCAAGGCTGTATTTGCAGCAATGTTACTTTGCTGCAATTATCTGAAGATAAAAGGTAACATGAAGTTTAACTGCTAATAATATACAAAAATATCTAATAACTATGTACATTTGCCTTATCTTTTCTATTAAAAGAGCAACCAATTTCATTTTGTAAAAATGTTATATTTAATTGTGCTAAAACACATACCAACTTTAATTGGCCTTTGTGAGTGCCATTCAAACATATAAATAAACAAACAACAATAATAAAAGAAATATCAAGTAGATTAATATTTCCATGTAGAATATTGCTACAGTTACCCTCTTAAAACTTGCATTTCATAGGCTACGCTCAAACTGCAGGTCTTAATTACCGTTCAGATTTTTTGTGAATTTTTTTTTTGGTGTGTTCATTCACATTACAAAAAACACTGAAACACTCTCGAACACTCTTGAGTCTTTGTGGGTTTAAATATCTGATCAGAGCCGACTAGTATTAAACAATATCAATAAAATGTTTGAGACAAAAGAACACATATTTCAGAATAAGCTTCAAATGTGTCTTTGGACTCTTCCTCAAACTATTTCAGTACAACATCTTCTCCAGCGACACGTATGTGTGAGAAACTGTGTTTAGGATGGGGTCGATGACATAAAAGTTAGATAACTGCGACCACATATGAAAGTGACCGGTTCGAATAAAAAAAAAAAAAGAAAAGAAAAACAAATGGAATTGAGCTGTTCAGATTGTCTTGAAAATCTTAGATACAGGTCGCATACGGACAAAAAATCTGATTTGGGTCATTTTAGGCTACAGTCCTTAGGCTTAGGTACACTGTACACTTCAGAACAGAAAGTCCAGTTATACTTTATTTGCATGTCTCCTAAACAGCATCACGGCAAAAAAAATCTCAATTTGTAAAATAATAACATTCTGTAAAATGGAAATTCAATGTGCATATCCAGGAAAAAGTGTGCAGATCCAGCAACCAGTATTATACTTTAAATTTAAACTGAACGTTTATACTGAATAATCAACTTCCTGTGGCCTTTGTTAACTAATTAGACAACTATTAAACCTAAATTAAATTAACACAAACAGTGATTGATCCATAATTATGTAAAAACTTGGAAATTAAGGTTTGATTTATAAAAATGAACTTTTTTTCTTTACGTCAGCTAAATTAAATAGACAAGTAGAAGCACTGCAGGGATTTTCCAATGAGTATTTAAATGAGTGCCCTATAAGGGGTTAATTATGATTGCTTCTCTTGTAAGACAAATCTTCTTAACAACAGCCACAGTTATCTCCTGCTTTGGGTTTGGGTGCCACCAGGGTGACAGGTGGCAAACAAGCCACCACGTCCTTCTCTGGGGAAGAGACGGAAACAACGCTGTGACCTGGGGGAGTGTTGGTTAACCGACTAATATTCCGGGTGAGGAACAAAAGATCCTGGATTACATTAGGCTAACTAATGGATTTTAACTGGCAGGTGAAATTACATGAGTGCAATGACTAGATGCATAGTCTGAGATCAGCTCTGATGAGAACAGCTAAATAAAGAAGCGTGTTGAATGCCAAGTCCTCCTGAATCACTTCTGTCATGAGCAGAGCAAAGTGTGTCTGCTACATCGATGCTGCTAATAATAAGCAGATTATATTTAATAGAACAGAGAGGATGTGCAGCAGGCCACAGGAACGTGAGTGCATTTACAGGCCAGTCAGCATTGTTAAAAATACAGACACATGGTTTGAAATGCGGGCGAGTGACAAGCATAGTTACATGCTGAAACAAACACATATGCTCACTTTTAATTATACAAAGTGGCCTAATCTAAACCAGCTGATAAGCAGGAACTTTCTGAGGAATAAAAATAAAAGATTTTAAAGACAAGGTCTGAATATGTACTTAGATTTTTACAAAAAAAAATAAAAAAAAGAACAGAGTATATCATCTAGGTTCACAGGTTTGGTGGTTGTGGGGGGAGCGGTAGGGGTCAATATCAGAATCTGTAATAATAATAAACATCGCTTGAAAAATCAAGAGTAACTTAATAAATTATAGTAAGTGTTCCATACTACTACTTATAGACTTGGTCTACAACAGTCTTTACTAGCTTTAGGTTTCAGTCTATAACAATTAAAACATTCGGATTCAACAAACAATACTATTTCTATACATTTATATAAAACTAAATGGCTATAAAAGAATTATATTTCACATATAAATACATTTTCACACTTTTAGATGTGCTAATATTTTAGCATAAGTCTATGGTGTTTTATATTGAAATTGTTAGCTTCTCTGCTAGCTGTCTTTAACAGTGGGAAAATCTCAATTTATGATGACAAAAACCTTTTAATCACCCCTAAAGGACATTGCCTTTAGATATTTGGTAGGTTAGTTAGATTGGCTCCAGCTTCATAAAGTACATCAGATTACTTCCGCACATGGATCAACAAATCAAAAAGTCTGAAAAAAAAAGTAAAAAATCTGTTAAATCAGTTAAACAGAAAGCTACTCACTCATCCTGCAGCTGATGGTTTGTTGACTGTGTTACATTTTTCTAACTATTGTTTTTCGTTTGTTAGTTTCTATTCTGTCTTTGTTTAATGGTTAGGATGAAAGAAAGTATACAGAACGATGACAAGAGACACTTTTGTGTGGACTGAGAGAAATTATAATTCTAAAGAGTGACTAACGAGAAAAGGAACACCTTTGTGTTTTATTACATCAAAATTTTATTTAACATAACATTTTGTTTATTTTGTTGCATGAATGTATTTTTATGTAGGTTTTTTGCAGTCAACATTTTTATTTTACCTTCAATTCTGTTTGATTTTAATTTGATATCCGACATTAAATGTCAAGTGTGTGATTTTTCTATGTTTAGGTAGAGCAGATTCAGTCCGAGGCCTTAGAGAAACAACAGGGACAATCAAAATAGGGATGGAAATATTGGTCTAAGCACGATTTTGAGTTTCAAATCTCACATTGGCATACTGCACCAGGAATGCACCAGAAATGTTTTAAATTATAAATTATGAACTAAATGTATAAGTTGTATTTTCCCCCAAATAATGATCGATATCATAGTAAATCGGATTCGATGTATAATGAATGGTTAATGTAGTTCATTGATTTAGTTCAAATGAGTCCTATTGAAGTGAGATGAGCATCAAACTCCAGCTGAGAGGAGTTTCTATTTCCTGAGATTTCCTGAGTACATTATTTCATGCAAATTATAAGCATCCCCTGAGCTTCAGAACATGTTTCGCCTTAGATTTCAAGGAAGTTTACATAAAACACATGTCCAGCTGAGTGCTCAATTTCAGCATTCAGTTTAAAATGCATGTACTGTGCTTTGTTGAACGCCGTTTCATTACGTCTAAAGTCAGGCTAGCTCTGACTATGCCAACTGTTACCATTGGAGTTTGGAATCTCAACAAAGCACTAAACTAATTTGTCTTTTGTGATGTAATCTGTTTGACCAGTAAATACAGGCTCCGCTGAAGAAGCAGGATTCTTTATATGCATGCAGATTTCCTCTTAATCTAAATCTACATTAAGCCTTATTAAATATTGCTTAAAACTTCAGCACAGAGTCATCCTTATGCAACACGCTCTAACTGGACTTACACCAAAATCGGTGCAAAGAGATTATTAAAAAATGATTCTTTGGTATTGTTTAGGTTTTTAAAACTGATATCTATGGTCCGACATTAAAGTAGAATATTCGCTATATATTCGCTATAATATAAAAAAATGTATGACTCTGCTTAACTTCAGCGGACACATCAGATGATTTTGGATGAGGCAGACTGGCTTTAGCCACAGTGTGGGTGCCACGTGCCAGCCGAGCAGTGAGGAGCATGCTGGGTAAGAGGATTTGAGCAGGATGCAGACACGTGCGTCGAGGACTGATTGACCTCTGACCTTGTCACTGACACTCTCATGAGTCTCTTCGAGCACGCAGACGTACACAGTTAAATACACACACACACACACACACACACACACACACACACGCACACACACACACACACACGCACATGCACACATGCACACAAAATCCTGTATGGGGTCTTAAAGTAACATACAAGAAGATGATGCAACGTAGTGAAAGGACTCTACATCGAGACAATAAACTCAAAGTGGACTAAACTTACACTAAACTAAATGCACATGTACACACACTGCATTCTGCTCACTTTATCCAAAACATGATTCTACAAAAGCTCAAATCCATTACAAACACAGCCGAACAGAGTCTGACCTTTAAAATGTGTTTCTATTATTCAGAGCAAGCAGCGGTTGCTCTAATTAAAACGTTATGTCAAATAAACAGTCATTACCAGCCATCTGCCTGGCTCTATAAACTGTAACAAGTTCATTATCATCTACAATAGCTGACCTCAGGTAACCCCAAGCTGCTCTCAACATGTCATACTTCACTTAAAACGCTCAGGAACCAGGTCAACGCATCGAGCCCTTGCATGCATATCAAACACTGCTAAATGAAGTATTCAAATTAATTTACTCAATGGAATAATAGATTTTAAAGGCTAATCAGCGGCATTCCCTTCTTAAGTTAAATGTACTCAAAAGCTTATACATCCAAGATTATAGGTTACAATTTAACAAAGTTTGACAAAACATTCGAAATGAAAGGTTTTGGAAGACTCAATTGGTTACCAACTGAAACTATACAAACAAGCTTTCCCAAGACCACTATTTCTTTCAAGAAACTGCAGACCACCAGGATTTGCCTCAAGATAATCCAATTAGATTAGCACGGCTCTGTTTTTAAACAGTGTACACACAGAAAAAATAGGTCACCAAAGCCCACAAATAACTCTCAGAGCTGGGTTTCCTCAGAAATGCCATTTGCGTGATGCTAATTCGTAATTGTATTACATTCACGTTGGAGCTTTCCCTTGTTCATTGGCGAGTAATAACCTTTCAGAGATGATTTAATGAGGTTGCTCCAGAATGGGTAATTCCATGTAAATCCCAGATATTACGGCTGAAATTCAATTTGAAAAGGCTCTGTCTTCTCGTCCAATCCCAGTAAGATAGCACAGGCAATTTAGCCTTGCAATCAGATTGTCTAATTCCCTGACACATCATTGTTCCAGATCATTTCCATATTTTGCTACTTATAAGCATAATTAGTGCTGCATCAACAGGACAGAAGTAAACAACCTCTATCACAGAGCCAAGATCAACTGGGTAAGAGGTATTATTTTGTTTTAGTGGGCTTGGAGCTGCAGCAGCCATCAGTAAACTTTACACCTTACATGGCAACTGGTCTCCAGGGCGATTCTACAAAGAAAGCTGGTTTAGTAGCCCATAAAGCTGTCATGTACATGCACATCACAATAGTGACAGAGGCAGGGAGACCTAAGATCTAACAACATGCATCAATCACCTACACGCAATAAACAGCTCATTGCAACCTCACCTGAATAATGTACAAGAGAATTGTTGTTATATAAAAACAATAGCAAAAAAACTCTAGATCTCATAAGAAAAAATGGAAAATTAAAATATATTAAAATGAACCAAAATAATTCCAAACTATTAGCTAGTTGTTAGCTATTACTAGTTTAAATGATCCTGAGGTCAGGTCTACATACAAAGAAAACTCAGTTCTCTAGAGACAGAAGAATTACATAAGCTTCCCAATGATAAAATTATCCACCGCATTACGCTCTAAAACTCTACAGCAGAAATAAAGTGTGCAAAATCTGCAGAAACTGCACGTCATCTAGATGCTGAATAATGTGAATTAAGCTTTGTACCGTAGCTGTGGAGTCAGCAAGCAAGAGGTAAAAACAAGAGACCAAATAAGCATAAACTCACAAAGAGATGGAAAATGGTTTGAAACATTTTTGGAGGCAAAAGAGGAAGCGTAGGGAGTTCAGTCTTGTTTCATACACCTTTTCAGAGAGAAAAGAGAGAGATTTGAGAGCCCCTGTGGCCGAGGTGGTTTGTGTAAAATGATCTTTGGCCCATCTGTTTGTTTCACAACCCCCCTATCAAAACCCTCCTCCTCTTCTCTCTAACTCTCTTCCTTTCTCACTTTTCTCTGCAAAGATGAAGTGTGCCTCTGGAACATGCCAGTGGCTTGTCTGCTACTGCTATAAGACAGTCTTTTGTGATGGAAAACTGAACTGATAGTGTGACACCTTGGGGGAGGGTCAACTCCTGAAGACAGTCAAACCACAGGAAGATTCAGAAATTGGGGCAGAAAACAAATAAACTACTGTAAAAAACACAATCCATATATTTTGTGTTTTTGTGTGTTTTTTTTATTTATTTATTTATTTTTTAGAAAAGTTTGCAGACAGTTCAGCAGAAAATTATTAATGAACAAATTAGAGCTGCACGATTCTGGAAAAAAAAAATGAGAATCATAATTGTTTTGCTTAGGATAAAGATCACGATTCTTTCCCGATTCTGGATTTTTAAAAATATTTATTTTAATATATTAATGTCAATATTATTTAACCCTGTACATTAGGTTTTCAAATAGCAGTAAAATAAGACATAATAATCTTTGCTTTAAAGAGAAAACACAATCCCTGTTAAACATAATAAAAATAAATAAGGTCTGAACGTGTGTTTACTCTCATATTGAGCAGGATTACTATTGCAACAACGAGGCATCAGTAGGGTAAAACTAACCTGTCTCACGATGGCCTAATCCCAGCTCACATTCCCTGTTAGTGAGTGAACAATCAAACGCTTGGTAAATTCTGCTTTACAATGATAGCAGTGTTATAACAGTGTTATGTAGAGATCAGATCAGTTTGTAATCATATAATCTTTTAATGATTAATTGTTCAGCTCTAGAACAAATACATAAAACACACTGTCAAATTCTTCACCGAGACCAGTTAATGAACCTGACTCAGTCACTGAACAGCTAATCCAAAATACCCAACGAGCGAGGGAGTGACAGAGTGATTGAGTATGTGAGTGACCGAGTAGGTAAGAGAGTGACAAAGTGAGTGAGTGCACGAGTGACCGAGTGAATGAGTATGTGAGCAAGGAGTGACAGAGTGAATGAGTATGTGAGTGACCGAGTAAGTGAGGGAGTGAATGAGTATGTCAGTGACCGAGTAAGTGAGGGACTGATAGAATGAGAGAGGGAGGGAGTGACAGAGTAAGTTAGTGTGTGAGTGAGGGAGTGACCGAGAGAGTGAGTAACACAACAATTGAGTGAGTGACCAATCAACCGTGAGATTGAGTGACAAAGTGAGTGAGTAAGGGAGGGTGTGACAGAGTGAGTGGCTAAATTAATCCACTCATCTGTCGAATAGAGAAACTAAAACCATCTCTGAAACACCCTCTGGTGACTGTCTTCAAAGAGAAGTGCTCAACTGTTCCTCACATTGCTAAATGTTTTGCTGACAGTAATTTGTGTATGAGAGCAAGAAGGGTCAGAATAACCTTGAATACTCACCCATTATACTGGGACTCATGAAAGGTGTTGGGGACAATCCGTCATGGGACACTAATCGACTGTCACTCAAGTGATCAGCATAATGAGCACTGTCTCCAAACCCCTGGGGGAAAAAGATCACAGCATTAAACACATTATTAGCTGGACCTGCTAATTGAGTGCTATGACACTCTTCTAATTACTGGGCAAAGAGAGGATAGCACGACTGGTCATCTGTCCCTGGAAACAATCAATATTCCTCCTCTCTCCTCATTAATAAGCACTTTCTTCAAAGTCTTTGATGAATTTCAATAAAAGGGGGACAACACTATATAGGACAAAGCGAAAAATATAACTGTGTAGTTTGAAACAGTTAACGAAGCAGCAAACAAACAATAGAAAATGAGCGATTAGCATCCATCAACAAAATTCATGTCACATTAAAACATTCCCCAGTCATTTTTCTTCATCACTCATTCTTTGCCGACTACAAAACAGTAAGATACAGACATACATATCTTTTTTATTTTTACTGTGTTTGTGTTAAAAATCTTTTATATTACTTCTGTTATGACAACAAGCCACAATGGAAAGTAACGTGAACCTTTAAATAACATTCAACTTTAAATTTAGTACAAGATAGGTGATAGCTCATTGCATTTAATAAACATGAAACTAAAGTAGGGATGCATCTGCTTATGGTCGACAGAAATCATGTCTTCTTGTCTACTAGGATTTGAAAAGTAGAATAAATAAGTCAGTTTCTCTTTTCTTAGCAGCTGAGCTCTGCCCTTTCATGACTGTTATCAGCTTTGGTCTAAATATCGGTCACAGTATGGGCCTTTAAACTCGGACTCCCCCCAAATAAAAGATACTCAGTGGCTGTGTTAATCCCGAAGCAGGGGAAAATCTGCCTGGCGAGGCTGTTAAATGTTCCCCCCAAACCACATTAACTCTCTCCTGAGGGGACTACAGCTGCCGGCTGTCCATTACTGTGGGCTTTTCCTTCTCCACTTTCAACCAAATATTTATCATTTGTTCTGTTGGGCCTCCAAACGCATGGCGATTGAGAGATTTCAAAGCCGGTAGAATGTTGTGAGGGGTAGAATCGATGTGGAGAGGTTCCCTATCGTGCTCCTGCCGTTTGTGTTAATAATGCTATGAACTGCCAGACTAATAGCTTCTCCCCTGAAGAGACACAGTGGGAGGGGGGTGGCAGGCAAAAACAAGCCCCTGAACTGTACAGTCCTCCCCAGCAATTTGGCAAGCATTATTTAGTAAGCTTTTTGAATGGTAGCTCACAGTTTCATGCACAAACACAATTAAAGGCACATCACACACAATAAAAATCATTTGGAAACCACATTTTATTTCACCTTCTCAATTTAACCAGAAAATAGTTATGAAAGTAATCCAAATTAACCAACAAAGGCAGTGTGTTTATAGTAAGAAACATTAAAGAAATATCTGTCCTGTGTTTTTTAGAATTAGCAATTATTTTCCAAACAATTTTATCTTTGTAATATTTTCTTGTTATATTTAATTAATATGGATATTACTATGCCAACAAAGTCTTGAATTCAACAGAAGGTTGGTAAATCTTAAATGATGTAAAGCCTGATCTCTCCTTCCTGAGAAGAAAATCTTCCCTCACTCCCGGGTCAGCGAGGATGCTTAGGGAAGATTATCTGGCTAAGGAAGATTTTTAAAGATTGAAAATGAATCTCAGTCCTATGTAACAATATATGTTATCCTTTTTAAATGGCAAGGCATACAAGACATAAATATCAAATATTATTAAAGAAGTGATGAACTGGGGTTTTCCCCCTTGTGCTGTTCAGTCAAATGATTTGGACATCAGAATTTTTACACAAAGAAACAATATAGTTTTTAATAATTTTTTGACCTGACTTCAGAATGATTCTTTAGAATTGGCAAATAGATTGATCTTCAGAAGCACTTGTGGTCAATAACATTTTAAAACAACTCACACAGCTTTCATGAATGTAACAGGAAAAAAATATTTATACAGCCCTCTGAAAAAAACAGAGTTTAGTAGTACCTTGTTTTAAGTCAAACTGCTGCATTCTTTCCGACTCTAGCTTGTACCTTTTTCTCTCTTTAATAAAAGCAGATTTTGATGGTATGTATTACAACGGATAACTATTGATCCTGTGCTTAGTCTGATTTTCTCCAGGGACAGTTGAATTTATCCAAATTTAGAAACAGGTTTATGAGTATTAGCTGCATTAGCATCGGTTGTTGGTAAACAAGTTCAAATTTCAGGGATTATGGATAAAGGAGAAGCTGATGATCACAAAATTTAAAAAACAAAGTATCATCAAAGTATCACATTGTTTGATGGCTATTCTGGAGCTGATGCAAATAAATGTTTTTAAATTAAAAAATAATTGAAAGATCTGGAATGTTAAGGGGCTTTTTAATTTATTGAACTTAATAAATTTTTTGTCAGGGTTTCTGCAGGTTTCATAAGGTCAAATTTATGACCTATATCATGACACTTACAAAACCTTTTTGTATAAAAAAACAGTCTGCATAAAATACATAGTTTGAAACTCTAACCATCCCTTTTTAAAGCACTTACGAACAGTAATCCCTAACCGTGATTTTTATATTTTTCACCATTTAGGACACAATGCTCTCACTCTGTTAATGCCTTTATTTATTATAAAAAGTTCATGTTTAATCTTGACTTAATGTTTAAAATAATACTAATAATGTTTTTTTTTTTTTCATTTTAACATCTAGTAGGACATGACTTTATTTAAGACAATCTTACGATTTTCAAAATACAGCCTACAGATTTTTTAATTGCACATGTTCTAGAAAATACATAAATATATAAACATAACTATAAAACGCAAAATAATTGCTTGCAATAATAGGAAGCTCATGCTTCTGCCTATTAAATGACAGAGGGGCATTTAAAGTTGAATCTTTTCATTAACCTTTTTATCATCTATTTTTGCTCCCTGGCCTTTAAAAGCTGTCCAATGACAGCCACGATGAGTCGGAAAAGGACAGTGGAGAAGATGAGATGATGAATAGATGTGTAAGACCATTAGATCATCCATCACTCTTGTCTCATGATCTCTGAATGAATCTCTAACCATTGGCAAATGTTACACTAGACAAACTAACAGGCTTCTTTCTTGCTGCTTACGCAAGCTCAGTTTCTTGGAAACATCTCTCAGATGCTCCTTCATATCCCAGGTGAATGCCCTGCTCCCAGTTCTAGGCTTGGTGGATGTGTGATAGTGTTGTGATAGACAGGAGCATGCCACTGTGGGACAGCGTGGTGCAGAGCAGAGGTGCCGCATGCCCGCTCTGGCTGTCAGATGGGAAGCCTGAAGCCACGGCTGCCCAGGATGTGATGCCTGGCTGTGGGCCAAGGTCAGCTAGCCAGGGCTCCAGTCTGTTCACAGTCCACTAATCACACGCGTACAGAAAGGCAGAGTGCAGCAAGAGAGGCGCTCTTGTGAAAAGAGTGGCTGCCTCAAAAGGTTTACACTTTTCGTGTGAGAGAGCAAGGGAAATATTAGACGATGAGATATCTTTTGTAGATAAAAGAGAAACAGACAAAAGTTGTCTAGTGGGAAATCTGAGCAAAACAATAATAAAGATGTGAAAGAACTCAGATATATAAATACTGAATTGAACTTCATATCATTTGGTCAAATATCTGTTGAACTGGAAAACTTTTAACAATAAGATAAAAATCTAATGATCGGGATGTCTTATTTTAATACACTTTTTATAAGAAGGTAGGGGAGATGCAAAGATGTGTAAAGGTTGAGAATTTCCACTCATTATTTCACCCATTGCAGCAGATAGATGGATCTGAATATCCACTATTCAGTTGCAAGTTACTGATCATAAAAACACAAGTTAAGGCCACCACACATCTATGCAAATATAAATTATTCATCAGCTTCTCTGCAACGGGTTCTCACACCTCTGTTGATGCAATGACGCTCCTTCCCATTGGATGCCAGTCAAGGGTACTAAATTGACAAGTTTATGATATTGAAACTGACCTTTGAGCCCCAAATCCATGGGATTTGACTTTTTGGGACTTTTGGAACAACACTGGACACTTGGACAGCAACAAAATGAGCTTTTGACTAGCCATTCTGTATCGTAAACTTCTTCTTCTGCACTATTTCTTCTCGTGAGTTGACACAAGATTTTGTATCGAGCCCCATCCAGCAGCTCTTTTTTGTCTTGAATGTACTCTGAACATGTGATAACAAAAGAGTCAGCTTTCATTGGTTCTGAAAGTCAGACAAATCACTTCAGCTGAGAAAATGTGCAATTAATATTTTGCCAAAGAAAGAGTAGTTTCACAAAATTAGTGGTTTAATTTCATTGAGTCTTTTCTGCAAAACTTGTGAAAAGCTAAAAGGGTTGTAAATCACAGGTTAGTTTCAACTGATTGCATTATTCTTATTATACATCTGAAACCCTTTGTCGGCTGTGGTTGAGGGATTACCTAAATATATTGATATTGTGTGCTGGTAAGTGTTGTTCCCTCAACAAAAACATGCCCAAGTTTTATTCAGATTAGTTCACACATGTTTGAGTAATCCTTTATTCATTTTTTTGTGAGCTGAAAACGGCTCATTGTTCTTATCCCTGCCCAAAGTTCTTAGCAACGCCCACTTGTCAATCATATGAATCTCTAGTATAGCCCCTCTCTAGGATGAGCGGGAAGCACAGTTGGACCCGGAAGTGTTAGAGTAGCAGACCGATGCAGGATAAACAATGTCGAAGAAGTGCATTTTCTTATGTCCGAATGCTAAAGTTTTGTTTGGATTACCAAAGCATGAGCTTATTTGTCTGAAGTTGCTTAATTTTATGCCGGGCCAAGAGTACGATTCAAAGACCTTTTTTCATGAAAAATATTGTATTTTCACTGTTATTAACAGAGCAGCGCTAGTATAGAGGCTCAAATATTTATCTTAAGTGCTATAACAATGTCATAACATGGGATTTTAAGAAAGAGAGAATCCTTTGAGGTCCTTTAATCCCAATTTGCTCATCTGACTCCAATTAATAGTTCACCTGCACAAGGACTTTTGAATTAATTTCTATTATATGAGATTGGAAACTAGTATCATTTGATGGTGTCATTAAAGTCTCAAAAACACTATTTATTTTAAATACAACAACCAGAGAATTTCAACACATTTAAGTACAGTAGTACTTTTTGATAACGCACTATACATGGTATGTGTGGGTGTGTTGGTGTGTGTTATCACACTGTTTGGAGGTGTAAACAGCTGTCTGCTGATCCCATCCCCAACAATGTCACCACCACTAATTTTCATGCACCTAGAGCAAAGATATCTCATACGTCTCCGTCTTATAATTCAAATCAGGCCAGCGGCGTCCCTAACGCCTGTGGAAATGCAGAAGGGAAGGACATCAGAAATAAACAAGACAATGTGGTGTGAGAGCCTCTGACATTTGACTGATTTCTGATCGGAAGTGACAGGAGATTGACATGAAATGAAATTCATACAGGGCACCCTGAACATACTACCGTGGAAAATTCAAACAAACAAATAAGAACTGAGGGATCCCTACACCCTGTACTCTTCTGGGAGTGGAATCAGAAACACAACGATGGCTGATTCCTTTTTTCTTCTTTTGATGAGGTGGACTTCATTTGCATGCATGAAAATCAGCCCCAGCTTATGATAAGTCTGAAATGCATTTATGCTCCTGAACCTACTCTGTTCAGTCACACAATACCAACAATACCAATATATAACCAAGTAGACTGCATGTGCCCTTTCATCTTTCCCTCCAAACAAACAAAAAATCAATCATATTTCTTTTATTGTTCAGGAGGCAAAAAACATTACAAAATAGCTTTAAAATTGTTGCAAAAACAAGAGCTCAAGAGAAACTGTTAAGATAAAAAAAGAAAAAAAAATGCATCAAAGTTTGAAAAAGTATTACATTATTGCATTTATATTAGTGCTGACACCAAAAGGGTGTTACAGCTTTGTTAGTGTATAATAATTAATAGGTGAACTAGTAGTGGATATCCAACAATGACGACTTGCTTCACAGAAATCCTTGTATCTAATTTACACTGATAAGAATGACAAATAAATCAATATTTTTAGATGCCAACACAAAGCGGTTCTATGTGGTATGTGTTACAAAGTGCTGTTTTAGGGAATGAAGCTCAGAAAAAGGAGTTCACTTAGTTATTTATCTCTAATGTGCTAAGTAAACAAAGTAAAAGAGACTAAAACTAGTGGATGGGAGGGAAATGGTGAATTAATTTATTTAAGAAATACAATCTTGGAAAGGCTATTCTTTTACCAATTGAATTATTTACAGAATGCTGCATGACTTCAACTACTTCCTACGACTTTAAAACCTTCAATGTAAAAAAGAATGTTGTTTTGTATGAAAATTAAAATAATTAAATATTTTAAATCATATTTATAAAGCATACAAAAAATGGGTCACATTTTGGATTACAATTATTCATCTAGATTAATTCACAAAAACCTGTTATCAATTAGGTAAATAAATTTAATCGTAAATCGTTGTGAGTGAAAGAGTTGAAGCAGGACTGTTCTTACCCTCGAGGACTCGAAGGATGGGCTGGGTTGGCCACCCGAGGTCCACGATGCTTGATTCGTTCTCTCATCCATACCTGTTTAAAATACACAAAAAACAGAACTTATATGTTTTTATACAAATCATTTCTTTGAGATAATAATCTCATCTTTTAACTGGATATTTTGCAGAATTTCTATTCCACTCCCTGCTTAAAAGCCAGTTTGAATGTTTATTATTAGCAGGTAATCAAAATTATTCAAGCTAACAGCTAATGTTAACTCTTTATGAGTCTCTTTTTTCAACGTTGGATTTCCTTCCTCGACAGGCAGATCAGTGACCTATAAATGAAAAATTACTTTAATTTTACTTTCCATTATGATTGTGAGTGTTATAATGACTATTCAGAACTCAGACTTGGGTTTTCTTCTGAGCACCCAAAAATATCATATTTCATAATATCACATTGAAATATTCTCATAAACTAGTTGACAAATAACTTTGAGTTTGTTTTCTAAAATAAAAGCAGCAAGAGATCTGTGCTCCAAAGCTTCGAAGCTGAACCCCTGAGAGGAAACCTTAAGCCAACGGTGAGTAGTGTCTCAGCAGGAGTAAAGAAAGAGTGTAGCAGAGCATTTAATCCTCTACACCTCCTTTCAAAGGCTGTACTTTACAATACAGCCTAGCTGAGTTATTTATTTTACCTCGCATAAATCATTTTCAGAAAAACATTGCTTCTTTTCCCACATGGAGGGGCTTATACCAGTGCAGCCGGGCTGCTCTGAGATGTCAGTGATGTATTGCCGAAGCTCATCAAAACAGCTGACTGCTGAAAGTTTGATAAACCTCATATTTTACATTGCCTCTATGTTCCTAAAGACAGTCACAAAAGTGAATAAATAAATACAAACACAAAGTTGACCCAATTGACTAGATTCAGCATCTGGTGTGTGATGAACAAAACAATATCTGGCTTTGAAAATTACATTTAGCTGAGACTGTTGGGTATAGATACATGATTGCTGGCTTCTTCAGGCTGTTTGCGCTGATATTGTAGTGAAGGTAACAACATTCTGTTCATCTCTCTCATCTACGAATCTCAAGATTGCAGGGAAAAAAAAAACATCAATATCTCTCGACACTATTGAGAATCCATGTTTGTCATTTCAACAATTCTTGCTTATCCAATTTCAGACCATTATAACGTGTAGCATGGATCAAAACAATCAGGCAAAGTGAAGGTTTTACACAAACGTTGAGCAGTAGGCTTAAAATTGAAGTAAATGGAGTTATTTTCATACTGATGTGAAGAGCATGAAAAACTGTAAGTGATCCGTGGCTGAGCCTGATCTGAACAGCTGACCATTAGCTTAAAGAATAAACTGCTTACACTGATTTGAGTTGTGAATCAATCTGTTGGTACATCCATACTTTCCATATTGTTAATCCATCATCCATTAACTCAGATTTTTAATGTTTCTGTTCATTCTTCCATCAAATATTTTTCTTTTAAAAAGCCGTTACTGCTTTCAGTTCATTTTTTGGTATCCTGTACTGTTTTTAAGATGTGTGTGGCACCTTTGAAGAAGGCAGAATATTAATAATTGGACTGCTATTGCAAAATATTGTGTTTTCTTCCATGAAAGCTCAAAACTCCAATTGGTTTTATTTATCTTGAGTAAATAGGCAATAAGATGATCTAATATGTTTTACTGATTTCACATTAACTATGTAATGATAACTCAACATGACTTGAGAACATTGCAGGTTATTGTTATTTCAGGTTATTGGAGATCTGCACACATCAGCATGACATGTAAAAAATGTGACGTAGGCAAGTGTATACGTGGCATTAAACAAAGTATATGGACATCACATGATGAATTACGCCCATAACATGCTGTATCACACCGATAACAACAGTATAAATATCCCACATTTTTATTACCAAGGGTGGGGAGAATAGTCCAGAGCTGCTTCACACAATGCTGTTACTCTAAAAAGTTAATGAAAAAAAAAACAGAGATTCTGTCAAAGTGTATTCGTCATCTTGTCTTTTTAAATAGGATTGCTAACAGTTAAATTTACCTCTCAAAAATCACCCAAAAGCTCTGCGGACATTGTGTTTCCTTTTTCACCTGATTTTGTACAGTTTGTACATTTTTCTTTCACTTCATTTGACTACCATTTCTTTTTTTTCAGTCCTTCACTCAAAAAATGACTTATTGTCAACGGGTTCATTGAAGTTCAGTTTAAGCAAGTTAAAAAGTGTTTGTTTATATTTATAAAAAAAATAAGAACAAATATTTTTTTAAACTTTCTATAACTAAATCCAAAATGAACCTGTTGACAAAAACTAAGGACCTTAGTGTTTCATTTGTTCCAGTGTACAGCATCATTATCATGCAAACTTTGGAATATTGATCTGAGCAAAGATAGTGCTTGGGAATAAAACAAATGAACACAACAGGAACACAGATACATTCAGGTCTCTGAAACGTTGCTTCTCTTCATGTTCAGGGAGTTAAGACCCTGCCCACCAGACAGCATGACTTCCCATTTTTTGCAGCCAAATGCCATCATGACTTGAGAATTGTGTAAGATTTTTTAGCAGTCTGTGCTGTATATTTGCAAGTGGACATTATGACGCCTTTACTTTGGGCATGAAATATTCGTATTTCGTATATCGTCTTAAATCTAAATTGAGCTAATCCTTATTTCCAACCATAAAAACCATGGAAAGTTATTTTACTTTTTTCAGATATTCATCATTTTTACTATTTTCTCTATGTAGTAAAAATATTATGATTATTCTATTCTTAAAACAGCATTTGCATTCTCTTTTATTAACCCCTTTACAACAGTCAATGATAATAGTTTATATTTTTCATCAATTCACCTTTCATTTAACATCACTCCTACTACAAATGCTTCACAAACACTTATTTCTCTTTCCTCTCATCCATCGTTCCTTCCATTCTACCTTCTTTCTGTTTCATTCAATCAATCATGAAGCACACTAGAACATTTCAGTTTTAAACATGTGGGCAAGAAGGAGAAAATCAGCAAAAATCCTCTTTTGCCTTCATGTGATGTTTAACCCACATTATTAGAGTGTGTGTTAGTGTGCAGTCTGATCCGACGGCAGAGACAGTGCACAGACCACAGTAGTTAGGTCAGTCAGCACAAGAAGCTTTCCGACCTAGACCTGGCTTTTCTCCTTGGTCTGGGAGCACACTATGACTCTTATTTTCTAGGAGAGTCTTATAAACAATACAAAATGTTATTAAATATAGATGTAAAATAAGTATTGTAACTAGTGATGGAGAGATAAGGCTTAGACTATTAATTCATTCAGTGCCAAAACTGGAATGTGCAAAACGGGAGACATGTGTTCTGCTTTTCTAACTGAGAAAATGACCTCATAGGGATGAGTTCCTCTCAGTGGACCACTGAAGAATTCTGTATGTATATACAACACCATTAATCAGTTTTATTTATGCAGTCACAATCAAATCTGCTTCCACAATGAAAAATATCAAACTGGGTAAAGGCATGTCAAGTTATCTCCAAAACAAAAAACAGAAAGCCTGTGTGTGAGAGAAAGAGAGAAATTGCCTTTTCATTTCTGCAGTTCAGCTTGTTATGAGTCAGCTGCTCAATTTAACCATCTGCCAAATCACAGAGGACTAATGTCATGAAACGTTCTGTGTCAAGGTCAGTGGTTGAACAAACTTGAGTTTCCTGAACAGATAATTTACCACTCTTCTTTTACTTTAGCCAATGTAGCTCTGCAGTTTCACCTGTCCCTATAGCTTCTCTTAATAGCCATTCATCAATTTTACACCATAGTCTACCTCACCCATGTATGAGAGGTTTATAAAACATGCAGTTTTCCCATTAACCTCATGTGAAACCAGTCCGCTTCTGAGTAGAAGGTCCTTTCACAGCAGCACAAACGACCAAAAGAGCACTGCAGCTATCTATTCACAATCCCATTCCTTTCACAGAACATACATTCTCCCTCACTCTTCATGACTTCCCAGAGGAGATTGTCTCACAAAAGCCTTTGAACATGTCACATATGACCTCCACCAGTGGTTGCAACCAAAATCTTACTTTTTTATTACAGCTCTAGTCTCAGCATGATATTAATTAAATGTATGATTCAAACAATTAACTAAACAACAATTAAAGCAGCATTTATGGGCTCTTTCACACTAGGGTCTGTTTCGAATCACAATTGGCCCCTAGAACAGTTGATTGTTGCAAGTATGAAGGCAACATCTGTTCCTAAGACCTGATCCAGAGAAAACTCATAGAGGTGAAGTGGGAAATGGTTTAAGCAATCCCAGGCATAAAGGTGCAGTTTCTTGTGTTATATAAATACAGTAGTGTTCCCGGGAATAGATCAGCAGTAACAGTGTGAACACAAACCTTCAGGGGATAAGGGAGGGGAGGAAACTGTGCTGGGGTAAAGAGCAATCAAGTCTTTGTCAGTGAAAGATAAAAACTTCAATATCAATTTCTTAAACAAGATCATCTTAAATTCATGACTGTTTGTTAGCTGTGCTAAAATTCACTAAAGTTTCACAAAAAAATATTTTTCCCAGCTCAATAACTATTTTAATCTGTGTAATATAGACAGTAAGTCAGAACTTTTCACTGTGTATTTTGGACTCTGACAAGGCTGTCATCAATTCTGTTCAATAAATATATGGATAGAATTTCTAGATGGAGACAGGGGCTGGAGGGTTCTAGTTTTGGGACCACAGGATTTCCTCTCTGCTTTTTGCGGATGATGTTGTCCTGTTGGCTCCCTCAAACCAGGTCCTACATCAGGTACTGGGGAGGTTTGCAGCCCAGTGCGAAGCGTCAGGAATGAGGATCAGCACCTCCAAATCCAAGGCCATGGTTCTCAACAGGAAAAAGGTAGTTTGAGCAGTCCAGGTTGGAGAGAGATCTTGCCTCAAGTAGAGGAGTTCAAGTATCTTGGTTTTTTTTTTAACGTGTGAGGGAAGGATGGAGCGCGACATTGAAAGGCAGATCAGTGCAGCGGCTGCAGTAATGCGCTCAATCTACCGATCTGTAGTGGTGAAAAAGGAGCAGAATCGAAAGGCTTGCTTTACTGCTCAATCTACCTTCCAACTTTCACCTATGGCCATGAGCTCTGGGTCATGACCAAAAGAATAAGATCTTGGATAAAAGCGGCTAAAATTAGCTTTCTCCACAGGGTGATGGGATGCTCTCTTAGGGATAGGGTGAGTGATTTGGAGTAGAGCCGCTGCTTCTCCGCAGTGAGAAAGGACAGTTGAGGTGGCTCAGTTGATTCCTGATGCCTCCTGGGCGCCTCTCTGTGGAGGTAATCCAGGCACAGCTAATCAGGAGATGGATGTCATTAAAGACTCGATGGAGAGATTATGTCTCAAGACTGGCATGGGAACGCTTCGGTAGAGGAACTAGAGCTGGAGACAGTGTCTTTGGTGAGAGAGGTCTATGCTTTCTTGCTCAGACTGCGGCCTCTGTGATCAGGCCAAACATGGTTAGATGGATGGTAATATAGACAACAAGCTACAGTTTTAAGGGTTTCCTCCACATCTGTTGTTTGTTTTCAAAAGTGACTTTAAAAAGCCTAGGTATAGTCTGCAAATAGCCAAACCCCAAAACAAAACTTTATGACTCCCCTACAAAACACTCTTCTGACACCAAATTCAGTTCATCTATACCTGGTTCACATTCTAACAACAATTAAAAAAAAATACAAAGCTGCCCCCAAACCAGTAAACCGAGGGTAAACAGTGGTCTGTTTTCAACCAGAATGTCTTCAGTGAAGCTGAGACATAATAACAGTAACACACTTGAATG
Organism: Danionella dracula; assembly: GCA_900490495.1. NCBI lineage: Eukaryota > Metazoa > Chordata > Actinopteri > Cypriniformes > Danionidae > Danionella > Danionella dracula. The sequence continues at coordinate 3,813,556 of UELW01000578.1, forward strand.
CCTCATAAATATAAAGTCATTAATATGGCAAATTCCTTTCTGAAATAGCCCCTCTGAAATAATGTCGAATTGTTAGCTCTAATATCATACTGATGTCTTGAAATTATACATCGACCTCAATATCTTTCTCTCACCTCAGCTGACAAACTTTAAGAGGCTGGCTACCGGAAGAGGAAAAATGTCTGCCAATGAAATCATTGTGTATAACTATAAATGTTAATTGAACGCTATTAATAAACAATTTTAATATGAATTCTGTCTTCTGAAATTTTCAAGGGGAATTCACATCAGGAATGGATAAGCGTGCGGAATGTGCCAGAAAGTATGCTAGAAAATCTAAACTCTAAACTCACTTGTAAAATTCATTGACTGGTAAAGCCCACTGATTGTTGTGCTTTTATCCTTCTGGACTATACACTGGACTACTTTAGGAAGCTCCTGATTGGTTGGAATGACCACAAATGTCTGCCACAGTTCAAAACCTCTGCAGCATTGACCATTAATTATGAATTCTCTTCATCACTACAGTGCATTTTTCCACATCACAGAACCCGCAATACCAATCATATTTCTCTGCATGGATTGAATATTGCGTCTTCCCATTCACTCAACATGTAAATTACTTGCAAAACATGTGACTTCAATGTGATGTGACGTTTATAATTTTGCATGATGAGAACAAAATGTCAAACTACAGGAGAATAAATAGATAAAACACTTGATGTGGCGATAAAACGCTTCAAATAATTTTCTTACATTCTCATTTCAGTCCTCTTCCATTCACATCTTTCTTACTCTTCATCATCACTTCCCTCTTTCAATTTCTACCACTTAGTTTAAGTAAAACCTCCAAAATGTGGCCTCACTATGAGCAGGTTCCGCTTTTTCCACAATGCAATGTCAAACGAGCATAATTATGTGGTCTGATTAAGAGCCGGGGACAGTGTTCAGACCACCACCCTTATGCAGTCAGCTCACAGCCTTTTAAACTCACACCTGCTTTTTCGTTCGGTTAAGAATCTGCTTTTCTCCAAAATCATGAGAAAACTCCAACTTAATTTTTGTATGTCTACAGATCCGGTTTGATCTGGATGTTTCAGCAGGGTGTCACTAATTACACAAGCATAATCAAACAGCAAGAAAGCTGGAGCTTAAAAATCAAGGCCTCTGACAGACCCTCAGCATCAGCGGCAATACATGTATCGTATATAGCTCATCCTTATAATTATTTCAGAGGCATCATTTTTTATGCTTCATTATGAAAATTAGCTACAAAATAAATGCAAATTATGCACACGCAGGCATGCCGACCTAACTGCTGTGAATTCTGTGCTCGAGCCTGATGCCAAGGAGCATTCATTTACATGCAGCTCCCGTCCAGAAAAGGATTTAAATATGGATTTAACTTGGCATAGGCTCAGCCATGTGAACAAATCTTTGTCTTTTCCATGTTAAAATCCAGGAGACCATAAGGGATTCTCTTTTGCCTTACTCTTAAATTTACAGGTTAACATTTCCTCTCTAATTTGAGGTAATTGACATAATAAGGATTTAAGTTTTTTCTTAGTCCGTTCATCTTAAAGAACAGGAAAAAGTCTGTAATGTCGATGGTAATGAAACTAACGAGCATCTCTGCATCATTCCTTTATATTTGGGAAGAAAAACTTAGTACATTTACAGTAGTCTAGCAAGATGCAGAAAGGCAGGTATTTCAATTCTGAAATCTGCAATTTTTTTATTTAATATATTTGTGTTATTTAAATAATTTTCTTATTTTGTTTTAAATAAAAAAAAAGGTTAAAATACCAGGAAAATAAATATTTGTGAAATTAACATTTTTTAATTCATTAGTAATTTCAAAGTTAAAGTTAAACATTTATTTGAAAAATTAATTAATTGCGGCAATATGTGTAATTGTATATATTTTTTTCTTTTTGATTATTATAAGTGTCTATAAACCTATTGATATGCTCATAAAAGCCACACAGAAAAAGAAAAAAAGTATACTCGAACATTATTTTACTTCAACATTTTAGGAAAAGCTGAGAAGCTAAGATCTATCATAATAATTAACAACAACAAAAAAATTACACAAACAAACAAACAATTTTAAAAATGTTGAATACAACAATCCATTAATTTTCTTTGACCCATAAAGTCCTCACTACAGCTGGGTGAATAGCTGGGAACACCCTAGGCAGGGTGCCAGCGATTTGCAGAGACACATTTGCACACCATTCACTCCCAAGGGCAATTTAAAGTCTTCAATTCACCTTAAACCTGTTTTCTGGACTGTTAGAGAAACCTTTGCAAGCTGAGGAAAAATATGCAAATTTCACTCCGGAACACCCCCACCTGGCCTCAAACCAGCAACTTTAAAAGTAAAAGGCGGTAGCATTTCCCACTGTGTTCATTATAAACACCTACACACAAAATCTGAATATTAATAAAGTAATTTCTACAACCTGTAAATTCTAGGCCTGCTCTAGAGATGAACGTTTAAACAGGTGTCCTTACCCCTCCTAAACAGACTGCACTAAAGGTGAGCAGAAATAAGGGCCTGAAGCAAGTCGTTTATTTATGTGCTCTGGCAAAAAGAAACACATTCATAACTTTAACTGACCGCTGCCTTCTACGGCTGTGAAAACAAGCGTCCCAGACATGACATCACAAAATCCAAGGTCTAAGTCGTGCACTGGAATTTGCTTCCAGCCAAATTGCCACGGAAACCAAACATTGCCCTCGCAGACCAGACAGAAAGCTGACTTCAGTGCTGAAGCTGCGATCAATACTGACTGAGCCATGTGGACAGAGAGCAGAGCAGATAAATGAACACACGCAGGGTTCTGCGGAGATCACTGGCCTCATCACAAGGGGCAATCAAATCCTGGTACTGTTTCACTCTCTAGAGACGACTGCTCAGTTCTCAGAGCTGAAACTGAGGGCAAAGGAATGGACTACACTGAACTTAAAAGTGCAGTGATCTACACATTTAAAAAGAAAATGTTGATAATTATTTGGTCTAGCACTTTAATGGACTGATTAATTGAATAAGCTATTGAAATTTTTTGATCATCTGACCCAAATGCAAAAAAAACTCATTTAAAAGGGTATAATTCAATAACATTTACGCTTGTTTACAGCAAAACCTTTTTATTGAAATTGTGTTTTAACCATTATTTTTATAAAATAAAATTGCAGCTGCTATATTAATTTTACTTTAAAGAATGTTAACAAAATGCCTGAGCACAATATAAACAGCTTTATTACATTATATAGATATTATAGATATATAGATATAATATAGCACCTGATACAAAAACATATGCATGTATCTCATAAATACAGAATAATAAATAAATACAGATCAATATTTCAAGTCTACTTTTAACGTATTTAATGTGACAAATAAATAAAAGAATTAAAATGTGGATGTTGGAGGATAGGGGGTATTTCAATAAAGTCTCTAAAGAACATTCGTCCAGCTTTGTGCACAATATAATTATATAATTTAATTTATCTTAAAATTTCAATTAAAATAGCTTTGTTCAAAATGATTTCAAATGTCACATTAAAATTTTCAGAATCTTCATGCTGTACTATCCAACAAAACACTGTGTAAGTGGTTAAAAAAATAACCTTGATATTACGTTTACATCTATAATGCTGAAGGATGGTTAGTGTTAAAGTTACAGTAAGTTTAGCATTAACACAGATCATGGAAAAAAAAACTAACAAATAAAGGCTTTCAGAGTTTCACCTTCACATCCAAAACAATGAGAGTAAATGTTAGCTTTTACTGAAATCTCTCACATGCTTTTTTAGCCAAAATTACAGAATTAACATAGCTACTTATGGTGATTCAATCTGCTTTTCAAACACATTGTGATGATGTCCTGAAGAGCAGTGACTTAAAAAAAATGCTAGTTTATCTTCTGCTGAGTGCATTTCTCAATAAAAAGAAAACATAAAAATAAGTCAATCAATAAGAACAATAAGTCCACATCTCCAAGAAGTGGAGACGTGTAAAACAACGGATGGACAGAATATAGCTTTTTTTAATGAAAAGTACGAAAGTGAGGAGCTTGTAATCTCCAAGCAGGAATATTTAGTTCAGCAGGTTTTATACCACATGACACTGGAGCTTGTCCTAACAAGGTAAAACAAATCCCATGTTAGGGACTTAGAATTGCAGTTAGCAATGTGCAATTCAGACAGCTTTTGAGCTTTCTATTGATCTCTCTATATTATGTTATTGAGAATTTATTAAGCATGATAATTATCAAAATGAAATTATCACCCGGCTCAAGTGAGAACGTATATTTTACCTTGTAAAGTCAATGATTCATTAAATGAACAACTAGTCACAAGTGCACTGGAGTTGCAATCGTGAAAGTGTGGGAAGTTAATTTTATATTTTATTATTTCTACACATTTATATTGAAGAACTCTGTTACACAGGCATGAACTTTCAGTGCAGTGGAAACGAGCAATCTCAGCGACAATCCTGTGATTGGAGGAGATAAGTCGATGCAAAATCAATCCAAAACACAAAGCATAAACAAACATTATTTTGTTCACACATCTTTTAAAATGCAAATATTGTTTTCGATTGCTACTATCAAAGGCATCAGTACTTGCAATGACCATATCTCTTTATTATCTCACTGACTTTGAATGTTGTACCACTGACAAAGAAAGCCCATGTAACAAATTGATTTCAACAGTGAGATTCATTCAAAAATATTCCAAACTAATTAAACTACATATATGAGAAAAATATTTATTTGACCCACTTCTATCAAGGTGTTTATTACACTGAATTATCAACAGGTGGTCAAACACTTATTTCCGTCAATGAAGGTGTGATATTTTACAATGAATTAATTTACTATTTAAGGAATTTCATTTCATTCTGGAAAGGTGTTCCCTTTTAAATGCAATAATATTGAATAATTTTAAGCAATTAACTAAAAGTGTATTCCGTTATTCACAGGCTCTGAGCATTACTGTTTTCAAAGAATATTTGTATAGCAGATTTCTTCTCTCTAAAATAAATAAACTCAATTCGCTTCGATAGATCATGGTGCTGGTCATTTTGAGGAAACATAAATTGCCAATGAAATCTTGTTTTCTGTGTGAAAACGTACCCTCATGGATCTTACTCACATTCTGTTGTACATGAGGACGTATGCAGTCATCAGACAACATAAGAGAAATGCTGTTTAAATATAGGGGCTGCAGGAAGCAGTTACTGACAGCGGATTTTGTCATGGTTGAAAAAGCATCTTCATTAGAGCGGACGTGTCATATCACGCTGTCTGTCACACATGAAGAACACCAAAAAGATTCACACCAACACCTCTCTCTTTCTTACACACCATCACATTTACAGAAATGAGATGATAGGGACAGACAAAGGGCCACCCCAGTTTATGTTAAAATCTATAAGCACAAAGAGAGCTGTAAAGACCTTGAGCTTGTTTTACTACATGCAAACAAGGAGCTGTTTTGAGATTTTTAACAATCAGGTTATGTGGATCAAGGAGAGAGGATTTGACTCTCAAAACAGCCACACCTCTGATTAGATGGAGCTGGGCAGTGAAGCAGATGCCTGTGCTAATTCACCTTAGCCATTACAGAAAAAACTGATAAAAAAATAACATGACAATTCTTTTAATAATAGAAATGGTGTATCTACTCCATTTAATAAGGAAGTCATCCTGAAAATATGTGCATACAGTGTTTGATACAAATACATTAAAGCATGTAAAGTGAACACAGCATGTGGGTCTATAGCAGCAAATTGCACCCCATTTGCTCATTTGCTCCAAAATGCCAATTAAAGCTTTGGAATGACTCATTTGTGCCCCACATTAGCGTCAGTTTGCATATTCTCTGTCGCATAAACTGAGGTCCAATAACAAGTGCCTAGTCAGGGATGTCCTTCAGCACAGAAAAAAAACCCCACAGCAGATACTTAAAAATGCAGTGCAATATAGGGAACAAATGTATTTCCCTTGACATTGACCATTTAGTCTGAACAATTATGGCATTTGTAACACATTTTCTTTGTTGTGCATTTTGGTAAAAAACAAAAACATCAATAATATACCTTTAAAATAATATATCTTTAAATATCGAAATGTAAATATTTATAGAAATAATTAAAACATTTAACCATTTCTGGGGTGTTGTTCACAATTGGACTCACAGGTTTTCTGACACTAGCCAAAGTACTGCATCCTGAAATTGATTGTTAATTGATTAACACAATATTACAAAATTGGTAAAATTGTTCATGTCAAACTTCCATAATCCGCTCTAACTTTCACTCTACAGTGACTTTGTGAACACTTAGTGACACTTGAATGGTAAAGGATTTGGCACAAGAAATTCTGATACTACAAATGGATTGAACAAGCAAATTTAAAGTGCGTGCGTGTGTGTATATGTGCGTGCGTGCGTGTGTGTGTGTGTGTGCGTGTGTGTGCGTGCGTGCTATAGCATTGATATAAGTGCTATAAATATCACCTAAATTTTGTTGTATATGCACTTTCTATAAAAATATTTACATTACCTTCTCCTCTTCCTAGTTTACCCAGCATGCATACTGAGCAGGGCTCACTCCACCCTTTAAATTCCTATCAATAAAGACTGCTAGAGCTCATAATGCAATGCTTTGAAAACTTGCTTGGCTTTAAATGTCCCTTTACCTATCTCTACATCCCTTCCCCCTCTGCTCCATCCAGCAGAGGGGCCTTTAAGGGGTCCAGGCAGAGTGCTCGTGCCGGATTTGTCTGGCCATGCCCAGTTCAGATGCATTAATCCAAACTCTCATTCTCTGCAATTTCCACACTTCCTTCCTGTGGCTGTGCCGCACACCATATGTTCCCAATCGCAAACGGAGGAAAGGTGCTTCTTCCTCCAACCTTGAGCCTCATCCCAGGAACTAAGGCACACAAGCCAAATAGATGAGAAATTTATCTTCCTCATAAAAAAGGACCAGACTGCCGTGGGGCTTGCAGAGTAAATCCAAGAGATTTCCCTTCCTCTAACACATAATTAAATTGAGTTGTGTTAGAGGGCACATTAAACTGCATATCTCCCCCATTTCCCCTCCTCACGTTTCATAGGACAATGTGTGGTGTTAACAGAATTGAACCGTCTCCTCAAAAGGTCCAATAACAAATCAAAGCGATGCGCTTCAGCCCAGGGCAAATTGTGACTGACACCTGTCAATCAGCTGAGATTTAGACATTTATAGGCACAGATTCTAATCTTCATATATGACCTAACATAATAGGGTAAGTGGAGGAAAGCGTTAAAAATAAAAATTAAAATGTAGTACATTAAACAGAGAAATATTAACAATACATCTTGAGCTTATTTTTAGCTATTTATAAGAAGTAAATGTAATAGAGTCTTTTAACTGCAAACAACTGTGACACAATAAACTAAATAAAATCTGTTTTTTTGCTTGTTGAAGAAAATACTGTTAAGTACATACTAAAATTAACAGTTAATTTTTCAAATGATTTTGAATTTCATTTGCTTTTTATTGTTTGAATTTAGGGTTGCGGCTGGAAGGGCATCCGCTGCGTAAAATATATGCCAGAGAGTTGGTGGTTCATTCCGCTGTGGCGACCCCGAAAGGGAAGAAAGCCGACATGAAGATGAATGAATGAATGTTTGAATTTAAGCCACCAATATGTCTCACATTTTAAACAAATTAAAAATGTAGTTTAGATGGCTAATATACATATAAATTATATGATTATTTTGATCTAAAAGAAATGATATACTTTTCGTGTGCATTTTGAATGAAAGGTTTAACAGAAAATGTAAGAAATTTAAGAAACAGAACATGTGCTTAACATTGTTCCATCTTATCTGCCTATCTAAAAACTAAATTAAGTGATCAGGAAAACAAGGCAGCAGCAAGAGTTGTTTTATCAGACAAGATGAGCCCATGATTACTGCTGATTCTCAAGCATGTTCTGGATCCATCGATGCTCCGCACACAAAAGGATTCCTCTTTCACACCCTCGGGTGCTTGCAATCAAGGCACAGTTTACTGCATCAGGAAAATGTATCTTTATTGAGCTGCTCATTAGCCGAGTCTCACCACCAATCAGATCACTCATCAGCTGAGTCAGAGAAAAAACAACCAAATTCTATCCTTCCACCTCCAATCTCTTAGTATCTTCTATGTCACACAAGTGTAATGTTTGGAAATTAATACATCATGAAGAGATATGCAACAACAAGACTATAATATAATGAAGCATCCATTTTAAACAAAAACATTTGTTCTGCCAGTTAAAATTCAGAGGGTTTTCTTAAAGCTTAAGACTCAATGTATTTTCAAACAATATGCTTAAGTCCAACCCACATATTCAACTTTAACATATTAAGGCTTAATATAATTACCACCGCTTCATGATTGCCCAACAGTTTGGCATATGTACTTGCTTTTTTTAAATTTTTACTTGCTTTTTTAAAACACTTCTCATGAGATATCCTGTTCGTGATGCCATTAAAATGTGAGTGAAATGTAACTGAGAGGCAGATGTAGACCCTATGATATTTAGCTACCATATTTAAAGAGACAAGATAATGAGTAGACTTCAACAGACTTTCTGGCTTATTTTTGAAGACCATTTGAAATGTAACAGCACTTTTATGCAGCTTCAGACCAATTCTGCTCATGCACTTAATAATAAAAAATAGGGCATTTATACTGCTGTTATCAGTGTAATAAAATATGTTCAACATATTAGATCCATGTGTTTATGTTAATCCCATGTATGCCCACGTACACCATATTTTCTGCACAGTCATGCTGATGTGTACAATTTTCAATAACCTTTATAGAACTGTTCTTGCATCATGTTGAAATATTTCATAATAAATACATGATTAAAACGGAAATAAATTAAATAAAACATGTTAGGTCATTTAATTGCCAAGATATGCCTCACTGGCTTCAATTAATTTCTTTTTAATTTAAATTCACCATAATAATTAGCAGACCAAAAGTCTTGCTTAGCCAGGTGTATTTGGCAGATTTCTTTGGCTAAGACCCACCCAGGAAGCCGTTTGACTTGCATGTCAAACAACCAATCCCATTTCACTTCACATAGCATCTTGTTTCTGTGTGTGAAAAGTCGCTATAAAAATTGACCGACATGCTAAAATGTTATTTAATGTTTAGCTGTTCTTCATAACAACTCATTCACAGTACATGCAATAGCTCTTCGTCTCATTTAGCTGAACTCCGTTTTCAGACATAACGAAAACAAATCCGACACTTGCTTCTTTTTGTAATTAAACCAATCAGATAATGACTTCATGATTCTTAAAGTCCCTGCCCTAAAATTGCACTAAACACATCAGACCTATAGCCAACATTCGAATGTCATGAAGTCTGAAGCTGAGACTAACTAACATTAGCACAATAAATCTGGGATTTTTAACAATTTCTGAAGTAATTTGAACAAAATCTGAAGTAATTTCATAATGAGTGCGCATTTAAAAAATATCGGGTTTATTTAAATTTTTTTTGTGTTCACAAAATTCGGAGCTAAACAGTCCCATTGAAAACCGATGGGGAGTAACGACATAGATGGCTTGTTTGAAGCTATGCAGGTCCCCAAGAACCATCGAACCAATATGTGATCCCCTGCCGGTAAGACCAAACAGTGTTACTGCTCTTTATATCAACCACTCTGCTTGGATAAAACAAAGCTCAGGTTGGCTAAACTTACTGCTGATACTGGTTTCATCTAGAGAAATAAAAATTTAACTTTTAGGAACTGAGTCAGATCCAACAAAGTCTGGCACTGCATTATTTATCATGCTCACAATTTTCTTTTGTAAAAATGAAGGACAACTTGAGGAAAGGCAAAGAAGACAAATCCTTTATAAGTGTTAATGGTTTAAATGTGCGGTTGTTATATCCTATTACCAGAGTCTTATATTTAGCCTTTTTAGCTTTATTCAGACTAATTTTTTAAGGGATGGCTTTGAGCACTTTGTAATCTTAAATTTTTAAATCAAATTAATTTTGATGTTGGATATTTTGAGTATGTATTGAGTATGTATCTAGTGTGATGTTTTCCCTTCAGCCTGTGTTTAAAAATCTGCTCACTATCAGTGATTGCTTGAGCAGGTGAAATCCTTATACTTGTATTTTGTTTAAGGATAAGCAGTCACAGAAGGGTGCTCAGACGTCATTCTCCCTTGGGCTCCATTGCAGGAACAGAGGGTTTGCTAGTGCTGGCAGCACAATAAAGATGCTGGCAGCCAAGCTCAACAGACAACAATGCCAAGACTCCTCCATCCTCCAAAAGCAAATCAACATTTGTTTCAGCGCATCCGTCTTCAGGTCAGAACACTCCAAGAAGAGAATTTGCATAGAGGAGTAAAAGAAATGGTGGAGTGATATTAATGATGTCATAACCTGATTGATAGTCAATAGAAGCTTATGAACACTGCCCTCAGAGATCCATCTGTCACAGGGAGAGCAGGGCCAGAGTGACACTGGCTGCGAAGCACACGCTAGCTTTCTATTGATCAACTCTCTCTGGCAAGTGGAAAATACTTAATCGCAAGGTAAGGCGAGTGTTTCTCCAAAACCAAAAGCTCTTTGGCCCACTATCATAATCTTAGGCTGGCATGATGTGAAGCCACAAAGCAATGATCTTCATCATGACTGGAAGCTGTGACTCCAAGAGCTCAATCAGGGGCAGTTTCAAACTTTCTCTATTCACAGGGCCTAAAAATATTGACACAATGCATAAAAACAATGTGACAATCATAATTACCATGGTAACAAACAAGCGCTAACCTTCACAATGAAAATAACAGTGCTTAGCAAAAGCTTTAGCCCAAGAACATCATCTTTAATTTATTACTCCAAATCCTTCAAAAGACAAATTAAAAACGTGGAACAAATCAGTGGTACACACTAATCCTCAAGTCTTTTTCAAGAGCTTCAATTTGATTGGTATTTTTCACAGCACGGAGGAGAAGGGGGGTTAAAAAAATCATTTCAGCCTCCCATCCTAAAAATACCAGGCTGTACAAGTGCAAATGTACTCACGACTCAATCTATACATAGTGCTGGCTACTACAGAGGATTAGGACCCCACACTACAATGTCTCTCCCCATCAGTCATGTGTATTTCTCAAATGGAAATTCTGATTGATTCATAAGGGCACAGGTCACGTTTGTTCGCTGACACCTTCCCATCAAACACAGTGAATTTGGAGTGTATATTGGTGACCTTATCAACAACCCCTGTTCTTTACATGAGGAACTAGGTGTTTATTTGTCGAGTGCGAGTAGCAGTAAAGAAGAATCTTATTTTGGTGCACTTCACCAGCTGTGCTGTTGGATTCTGGTATTATCACTCAAAAAGGGACAGTTTTTCAGGGAAACAATGAGTAGAAAAGTTGGTTTTGCTTTTTATTGAACACAAGAGCCTTGACTACAATAGGGATACAGAAAATACCTCTCAAATGGTAAAAAGGGCACAAAAATTAAACTTTTCTGATGGCCATTTTTATAAAAACATTATTAATGACAAAAATATCACAATTTGACCTTTTTATTTTAAAAATAAATAGAATTTTCTGTGCTAGTATTTAGAGTGGTATTGGCCTCGGATTTATGAATAATTCAAAATTTTTCATTAAAAACATGTTTACAATTTTATCTGAATAAAAATGATAAAAGGTATTAAATTTGTTTGAATCTGGATTTATTAAAAAACACTCATTAACACTTTAATACCTTTTTGCCTGCTGTTGTTTTTTATATTAATATTTTACCTTAAAAAAAACTAACTTTTGGTGTCTTTTTTTTCACAATTTTCACATTTCTTATTTTGCTATTGTGGCAAACTAGTATCATTATAAGAGCATTAAACTAATTAATATGCACCAAACATAAATAATAAACATAAAATAATACAAAGTTGTCCTTTATTTTGATTAAAACGGACATCTATCAGTAATTAAAACACTTCAGTCTGTTCAAAAAAGCTCTGGAGGTGGAGTTTCAAACAGCGTTGCTCATGATAACGGGTCATGTGGGGTTGCATAAGCCTTTCCCCAGCTGTTATATTTGTTTAATAATGCTGATATATGCCCTATGTAGGAAGAACTGTGTTATTTTAACTCAAGAAGAGTCTAGATTCCACTCTAGGTCAGTCTAGATTTGCCTAGTTTGTTTCCCAGTATCAACAAAAAACTCAAATATTTAAAAAAATGCTCCAAACTCAAAGCTCTGCAATTTTCAAAAGGTTATTTTTAATCTATTATAACTATGGATACCATTCAAAAATTGGATCAAAGTGCAAGAATCAACTCATTCAAAGTCATTTTAATACAGGTTCATGATTTTGAAGCTACTCAAAAGTGGACTCAAAAAAAAAAAAAACTTTGGTCAGCAAAACAACATATTTGGTTAACAAAATATTATTAACAAAGCCAGTGTTACCAAAATTAATGCTACAAGCTTAACACTTTCTTAAAGCTTATTACAGGCTCCAAGTTAAACGGAGAAAGATCTGACGCTATAAGGATTTTTGTTCAAAGAACTTCAATCCCTGTGGATCACGCTGAGTGGACCAAATGTGCCAGTTCATTCAGACAGCATTGTGCCATCTCCTCCGAGAGCTCAGAAAACCACAGGGACACCGAGAGATCAAAAAGGTCATTATGCAGCCACTCATGCCAAATATCTGCTCTCTTATTCCCAGTTGAAGTCTGACGGCAGGCTTTAAGAAGCCGTGTTAAGAAGCCTGCTGGTGTACACACTGCATGGGCCAGGCAGAGTGGAACTGGGCCCAAAGTGAGCAGCAGAGCAAGCTGAACCTCAGAACTAATTTGCCACCATAAAGGTACTGGAGGTAATTTTAAACATTCCAAACATCTTTTTTTTCACAATTGTATAGCTTTATGCTAAAGCATGTCAAATTTGCAATTATTTAATTATAAAAAATAAACAAAATGACATAATAAGCAAATAATTAACTAGAAAGTGAAACAAAAACATTAAACATTCAAAGAATACTCCGCAATTTGATAGATTTCTCGGATGTCTCAATAACAATTTAAACATGGTCAGATCTCGGAACATTAGCGGGATACCCCTCAGAAGGTAGCAGCCACTTTAGTTTTGAACAAGACTCAACAAGATTTTGTAATATATCATAATTCAATTACTATCTTGACAGGTTAGCTTAATCCAATTAAATTGCTTTTGAAACAAGGAGTTTAAAAGAAAACAAAGTCATTAATGTAACTATATGGTATTATAAAATGATTAAAGGGGTCATGAACCGAAAGACCAAAACGTCCTTGATTGTTTTGAGGTAGGGGTATAGACAATGTGAAGAAATAATATAAAAAAACTTTAAAGTTTTAGAACTCAAAATTCTTCTTTGCTTTTTAAAAACCAGCCATTAGAGTCGGCTGGTAAATCAGATACGTATAAATATCAGTGCATGAATGTTCCTGATGATGATTTATTCTTTACTATAAATTACAAGACTAACTAATTACACAGAACAAACATATAAATGTACAAAAAACATGAACAAAACTTCTCACCCTTACATAAAGTTGACCTTGTGTCAGTTCTCCCTGAAGTAGTAACAGAACTATTAAACTCGGAAAGTGGTACCCATTCAGATCATGAAAAAGGATCATGATTCCTGCTGTTTTCATTAGTACTGATGGATGTGAAGGGAGGCATTATGAATGCACCTGCATGGTATTTTCTTGTGCCTAAACAAATACTTTAAAATTGAATTCTGAGGTACAGTTTAAGCTCACAGCACCCTAATCTTGTTTCCACATACAGTATGACATGGCTCAGACATGTAATGAAATTGGAATGTGATGGAGAGTTGATCTCTCATAAAGAAAGGATGAAGTGGCTCCGCCCATCGCATTTCAGCTCCTATGGGGATTAATAACTCCCGGGATTTTCCCCTCTAACTCTCAATATCACAAGCCCCTTTCAGAGCTACTCATTGCAGTCCAAATAAAACAGATTTTGAATTCATAACCTGACCCCCTGGAGAAGTTAACAGTTATTGAAAGCAAGTATTTCAGGTTTCCCGGGCTATAAATAGCCTGATATGAATTTGACACGTCTGTCCAAGATGATTAAAGAAGAACAGGACAAGTAGAGCTAAATATGTCTTCTTTTTTATTAGCGGCCTTAGGATACACCCCAGGGAAATCATGGATTAATACACATGCAAAACATAATTGGTTTCAAATGTATTATTTCAATTAAAAATATTTTAACGCAAAATCTTTACAATACTTCAATAATAATCCTAATTTGCAAGCATGTGTTATTTTTCTCACTACAATGACATGCATGTTTGTGTCTGGGTTTTTCACTAATAATTAAAGTTAGGGAATTTACCTTTTCCACATTTTACACTATCTATATAAAACATTTTAATTGCTTCAAACATAAAAGTATAACAAATGGCAATGTCATTTAGAAAAAGGTATGGCATACTATAAAATAATGTGTGTCAATCACATTTTTATACTTTAACAGCTCCTCAGCATGGAGTCCAATTTAAAAGAACTTAAAGCTTGTTTCCACTACAACCACAACAAAGGAATCCAACCAGAAAAAAGAACAGGAGAATACAGAGGATACTTTGCAGATAAATTACCCTTTAATGAGGTCGTGAACAAAGAAACCAAATAGTGTTTGATCCTTTGGCATATCTGAACTTACGCAACAACAAAACATACCTTCAATGTTTAATAATGGTAAGTTTTTCTTTTCTTATGAAATACCCTACATTGAAGGACTGGGCTGCTTGTTTCTCAATCGCCGTAAAAAGGTGTTCAAGATTTAACAAACACTATTGCTGTTGGATTGGATGATGTCTTGATATCTAATGGTGCATGGGTTAATATGGAACTCCTCCAATAAAAATCATGAATCGATTTTATTAAATAATATATCATTTTATTTGTTTTGTAAACAACAATGTTTATTGTCACATTACAATATTCATACTGAACCCCTGATAGTACTTTGAAGATGCATCTAGTGTGAGTGACCCAGAGAAAAGGATTGTGGTCAGCTATTAGTTAATGAGATGCAAGGGAGGAGGACTCGCCTAGAAAGAGGAGTTACAGATTATGAAGTAAACACTGCTCTCTTTTTGCTTAAGTGAGAAAAAGACTCTCATTTTGCTTAAGTGAGAGAGAAAATAAACTACATGTACAGGTAAACCTCCTCCTAGAGCATATTTATGCCGTTTTAACATATTGATGAAACAACTCACTGATTGGATAGCTCACAGTTAGTGTTGCATATTAACAAAATCTTGTGATGTCAACCTGTTGAATAATGACAAAAAAAAACAAAAAAAACGCTGTTACAAAGTTTTGGTGGTCTTTAAATAAACTAAATGGTTCAGGTTACAAAAAAAATGTCATTCTTTAAATTAGACCTCAGGTGCCATTTTAACAGAAGTTAATTAGGTTCTTTAATTAATATATGTAAGGTCCGTAACAATCTAGGTTTACATTTATATTTTTGTAAAAATAAATAAATTACCTCAACAAACAACTTCCTGTAAAAACTAGCTGTTTTAGGCACTGTGCCAAATGATGCCCCTCTCTGCAGGTAGGTGGGTTTAGCTGTCTGGCGTGTTTTCATAATAAAAATTTGGTGGAAGCTTGTGAGATCGATATAATAATAATAATACACAGTAAAAATATCCCATGTATGATTTTCTTTATGAGGAATGCAGGGCAGCAGGAGCCTCAGATGTTTTCATGTAAGTTGCTCCTTATAGATTTGAGCTGACACTGACCGTAATATCCACTTTCAAGTAAAAAAGTTAACAATTCAAAAACGTAAATAGACACACATGGAGGGTAGGTACATTTCATTTTAACAAGTCAATCTTTGTCTGATTTGTATCGCTTTAGGAGGGAATTACACACATATCAATTAGTCGCATTGTCCAAATGGCTGAAATGTTTTGATTTTCATCTGAGGTCTCCTTTAATATCTGGGACTTGACAATGGGGAGTAACTAAAGAGTCTAGTAAGCAGTCCCTTTCTTTTTGCATTTGATCCAAAATTTCTAAATTGGATAGGGTTAGGGCATATAATTGATCACTGCAATTAATTGTTTTGGGCACGGCATATCACTTTTTTTGTCTTTCAGGAAATTAGTTGTTACCCTTGCTTTAGGAAATGTATGGTTACGGCCGTTTCTGAAACATTGCCAGTTGGTGATGTAAATGACCCCTATTGATTCATTGAGGTGAAGAAGACTTGGAGCTGGTTTTTCAATTCAAAGGAACATGTAAAAAGCTTAACAAAGTGTTAACATATTTAATAAAATTGAATTTGTTATGCTGGATTAACTGAACAGCTTCTGGCCATTGAAAATCAAATGTCACAATAGTCACAAAGCAAAAAAAAAAAAACAATTTATGGAAATGCAGTGTTTTGTTTCCCAGCCATCAATTTTGTTTGAATTTCCAATGACACACACCTGACACATTCAGCAGACTGCTCAAAACAGATGTGAATGTTTACAACATCTCCTCTTTGTTTCAAACACAGCTGTCCTCCACAAGACACTTATTTACTCACTGCAGCCAGAATAAACTTGCCTCTCCCAAATACACAAAACAATAACCAAAACCTAAACGTGCCCAATTTAATTTACAATCTTTGAACTCACATCAAAGCTGTTTTCCCTTTATAATACAAATCAATTACAAAAAACACCAACTAATACTCTGTTGGGTGAGAATGACAAAAATCCCCCCCAAAAAGATGCACATGTCACAGCAAGGAACAGGGCTTCAAAAGGCCTCGATCGCTATGGCAACAACATGATCTTCCTATACCAACATGAGGTGACCTGAGACCCGCACAAGAGATCTCCAAAAAACATCCCAGAATTCTGCTTGCTATTGCAGTGCCAGCCTGCCACAGGAAGTCACTGCACTGACGCCATCACATGCGCAACCTGGCCAATTGGTTTACAGTGCAAGCAGCAGGTTTGCTAAAAATAATCAGACCCCTGCCTTGAAAAAGGCAAAGGAAACACAAAGAAAAACACAGTTTTTTCAAAAAGTACAAATGTGTGGTCATGTTTACAACTTTGTATTCCATCCGACATTTTTTTATAACTTCTGAAAGGTATTAAAATGTGAACAATGCAAAAAGAGACAAGAACAAAAAAAAAAACATCAGAAACAGAAGCTGGCAGAGGCAGTCTCCAGAGACAATGGCTTCCGGAGTTAAGAAAATAGAACAGGTTTAGTTCTTTATTCATCAGAAACTACAGAAAGTCAGTTTAAGGGTTAGCATTGTCAAGTGTTTTTGAAACAATAATCCACTCTGAAACAAATTGGCGCACTTCCTTCATTGTTTTAAACAAAACTCTCAAATCCGCTGAGAAGTCTTTGATGATAAGCCAGGATCATGTGAGGTTTTGTCACCTTTTAATGTCTTCATTATGCAGCAGGCTTCTTTAATGTTCCTCGCCTGAGATGATCTCGATATTTCAATATATTAAGTCCTTTCAGAGTTCAGAGACTTTGCACAGAGACCATACAAAATGCTGAACAGCAATCATACAGATTCTTCTACTCTCATTAATTATTAATCAGCAGATAAAGGATTTAGCTAATCCACAGACAAAAAGGAGTGGGATGCCTGAGCTTTATTCGTCTCCGCTTCATCTTTGAGCAAGACTTTAGGTACAGGTTCAAAGTGTCTCGCAAAGCCAAGACTGCAACAAATGTAGACCCAATCCATATACTGTTTGAATGGAATAATAGTCCATTTATTATACAAACGCTGGCTAATAGGACAAAACATAAGATACAAAGCTTAAAAATGTGGTATGCATTTTTATATAAAATACTTTTCAAAAAATCTCAATGAGTCTGATGATATCAAACACCAACACTGACTTAAAACAGTTAAATAAGTGTAAATAAGTGTATAGTGATAAGTGATAACTTGGTTTACGTGAGAGAATTACACTTAAAAGGCTGAATATGATATTGATAATTATCGTCGATATACATTTTCTTGATAAGAAGATATAGAGAGGTTGACAGAGAGTTAAAAACCAGAGCTAATGGAACTTCAATGGCCAGTGTGCAGGATCACTTTCTATGTGTTAACAGGAGAGTAGAGTTAGATAAAACACTCACACTATTCCTGCTCAAGTATTAAAACTGCACTTTGATCCAATTTTTGAAGAAAAACAAACAATATTTTGTCCAATTGTCATCTTTGCGCGTCTGTGGAGAGTTCCTGTTACATGACGTCATCATCTGGACGACCAATCAGAAGCCGCGCTTCATGGTGGCAACGAAGGTGGCATCTGAGGCTTCTGATTGGTTTAGCTTGTTGACTGATATCCTTTTAGCAAATGGAGATACGGGCTGTTGGAAACAAAGGCCGGGATTTTTAAAACTGATCAAACACTGATACCACTCTGTATATTTACCGCTTCAGAGCTAGTTTTAAATGTCTTCTAAAGAGGTTTAATTGAAGTCTAAACACTGTTTTTGTTTAAGTTTATCACAACAACAGCACCTTCTATTAAGCTCAGAAACAGTTCTTTCTCATCATAAAGATGCAGAAAACAGGAGAAAGAGAGAAAGAATATTGATATTTTATAAAGTGTTTTGTGTGGCAGAGCGCATCTTTTTAATTGATAAAAGAACTTACACTCGTGAATTATTTGTAAAGCAATATGTGACAGCCAGTGAAGTCGGTGAAAGAAGGAAAATGAGGGAAATAAACCCTCTTTCACTATAAAACTAAAAGACACTTTTTGTATCTCTACAGCATACTTTATCCCTGTGGTGGGCTGGTTACCTATCCAGGGTGTGCCATGCATTTTTGGCTTTTGTACTAATCAGGGGAACACCATGACCGCAACAAGGACTGAGCAAGAAAATAAATAAACGAATGGATGGATATCTGAGGTTTTTTTTTCAGACAACATGATAAATCTTGAATTGATCCCTTTTTCAATTTTGTGTCATTTAATAAAGTTTCATCATTTAATTATTTGTTTTAATTAACTAAAATATTGTTCTAATAGAAGCCCATTAAAATTAGAATTCCATTAAAATTGATTAATTTGCACCAATTTGTTCTGCATTATTGTTTTTTAAATGAATAAACATAACCTTTAAATGTTGTGTGACTGCCTGAACTTGAGCAGACCTCCAACTAATAGAAGCATAGCCTCACAGAAGATGATCTGCATGAGATAACAGAGGAATAATTGTATTTGCAGAAATATTCTCACAGGCTCTGGCATTATTCCACTATTGTTTTAAACACTTCTTGGTTGGTCCGTTTCAGTTTATTGTTGTTGTTTTTTTTAGAAAAAAAGCAAAGAACATTTATCTTTGCAGTTCACACAATACCACACACTTACACAGGGGCTACAACATGAGAAATAACAGCGTCGGAGACAACAAAAGAGAGTTTTGTTATCAGACTGGTTGATAGATTCCTCGCCGAGCTGTGGATGAAACACAGGGAACATCCCAGCATTGCCATATAAGAGCTGCCCTCTGCATAGCTCAGACAGTGCAGCCAGAAACATGACCTAACCCTTCCTGTGTGATGTCAGCTTCACAAACATTTTAAAAAGAAACAAGCTTTGGTTTTGTAGAGCTGAAAAACATACAAATGTACTCTTTTCTTAATTTTGACAAATTAAGAAGCCATCGGAAAGGAAAGAAGTGATGGCATGTATCAATAATAAACTATTATTAACAAAAGGTATGCATACTGTGCGATTAGCCACTAGAGGTCATATTTTCAGAGCAAACACAAGTGATGCTCACTGAACAATTAAGCGTGGACCAGAAAGCAGACCAACATTTAACAACGTCTTCATTTTATGTACAATTTCTGCAAAAAAAAAATTTTAATTCTAAGATTATTGCTAAAATAGAAATAATCTTCTGAATAAATCTGCGGCTGCAGATAATACAAAATGTATCATTGACATAAAATATGCACATTTTAAAGATATTTTGCATTTTAAAGTTGTTTGCAGAGTATACATTATATTTTCTTTTTTTTTTTTCTCAAAATTATATCTGTATTGGTATTGGCCAGATAAAAACCCTTATCAGTCAACCAATAAAATAATCTTTCAAAGAATTTTAAACTTTCTTAACCCAGTCAGAATTCTGGCTAATACATTCTGCCTCAACAGTTTTTGGGGCTATATGTTCTCCATTTTCCAGAATATTCATTAAATAGATATTTCACCCGCACGTCTTTGTTGGTTTTCACCATACAACAGCTCTATCATGCATGTGCATGCCTATTCTCACTACAGTTACTTTACCGCAGATTTACAGATTCCCAGCTTCAACTTAAGATCTAAATAAATTTTATAAAGAGATCTCATATTAATCTGTATAAGGCAGGTAGCAGGTTGCATGTTCTCCTCAGCACATTGATCTCTTTCTGCAAGAGACTGGGATGAGATCACCTAGGTAGTGTCTCAAAAAACTGCATAAAACACCAATAGCCTCTCTCTATAGGAGTATACTAACATCAATCAGTTGTGGATCATCTCTGTTCTTTTGCGAGTTAAACTAAAAAACATTTAACAACGGTTTGTTATTTTTTCACTTCCTCTAGTTCATCTGATGATCAAGAGTGGCAGATTGAATTAGCTGGGTTAGAAGTATTCAGATAAATCCTTTCTATACTTTTTTAATCATCTATACACACAAAGTTTTCTATTCTATGGTTTAAATAACAGAGACAATATCATAACTCACTGCTAAAATGAGTCAATAACAACATAAACCTGTGAGAAAAATGTCTTTCAATTCTGTATGTCAAAGCTTAAGCATGATTACTAATTCACATTCACAAAACTCCTAATTTTCTCAATTCTAGCTGATGTAAGCACACAATTTGATAAATTATTCAGAAAACATCTTGGCTGAGCCTCTATTAAGAAAGACACTAAAACTGTGCCCTCTAGAAAGCAGATGAGTTCAACAAGGCCTTTGTTACTTAACATAAAACAAGCATTGAGAACGAAGAATGGTCGATTGTTCCCCCTTTCCACAATACAATAGATGTTATTTACAGCAATGTGTGG
This sequence comes from Danionella dracula, assembly GCA_900490495.1. Taxonomy (NCBI): domain Eukaryota; kingdom Metazoa; phylum Chordata; class Actinopteri; order Cypriniformes; family Danionidae; genus Danionella; species Danionella dracula. The sequence goes on from UELW01000578.1 coordinate 3,834,744, forward strand.
TCACCTATGACAGACCATAAATATTGACACTGTGTTTAAATTTGGAGGGACTGAAAAAAAATCTGCTGAAGGGGGGCATTAAAAGATCCATACTGTACAGTAATCATTTGTAACAATAATGAATTGATCCATTGTGAAGGCCAAAGAAAAAAAAAATACTTGACAGCAACAGTGTTTTATTTTAAGCAGCAGAAAGTAAGGCCTAAAACATGCGCCCCAGGACTGGAAGTAACATCACTCTACTCAACTGAGAATCTTGAGAAGCCACAGAGGATTTTTATTGATCTTAACAGGAAAACCCTACCTTGGGTGCTGAACTGGCTGCTTCCAAGAGTAGTCGGCCTGTTTTTCCCACTGTTTACAGGTGGAGAAAACATCTACAGGAAGACACAGAAAATTAGCTGAAACAGTACAAGAATTATATAGAAGAAATTTGTTGACACTCAAGCTAAACTGAAGTTAATTTTAACCTAGCTACATTTTCTAACTGTAATCATATTTGTTTAGCTTCACACAAATAAATGGATGTATTATGATTTTAATAATAGACAGAATAAGATATAATACTCAATTACATAATACTTTACTACTCTGGGGAAAAATAAACCTTTCCTAGTCTGAAACCTGGTTTTCCAAAACCTTTACGCCAATAGAGTTTTTTAACAAACCGTCCACGTACCAAAAACCAACCAGACTAAAAGATTGAACCATATGACCTCTGTTATCTTAGACAACAGAGGTGACGAGGTCCTATCAAAGTGCTTAACATCCAATAGAAAATTGCAAAATCAGGCAAAACATGATTTAAGTTTGTTATGAGAACATCATACCATGTAATCTGAGGAGGGAAGTGAAGGCGCGTCATCTTTTAATATTTATATTGAATAAATGTGCTGTTTCTATTAAAAAAACGGTTTCCCTCCAATGTCTTTATTTTCTTCCTGCTTTGGTTTATTGATCAGTTGATACAACTTCTATTATTAGCAAGCTGAGATAGACTTTGACTGTGTAACAAATAGCATACTGTCTCTTTGCATAAAGTCGCTTTGGACAAAAGCATCTGCCAAATGCATAAATGTAAATGTAAAATTTTGTAAATGCTTTTGTTGGAGACTTACAAAAGTTATTTCTCTTTCTTGTGTGTTATTTATTTCCAGCTACTGTCGTACTGTCCAGAATTTTAAAAACGTGTATTGTTAATTTGCACACTTTCTAGGCCATTATGTTATGCGTGATAGATCACTAGATTCCTGTGAGAATGTGTTTTGTTGGACGAATATCTTAGGGACATTTCTGTTTGAACACCTGTGTTTAAGGACGTTTTCGTGACAATGAAGGCAACTCTCACCTGTATAGATGTCCTGTTCTGTAAACAATAAACTTACATGGATTTTGAGAAATTTAGCAAAAAAAGAATGTCTGGACTTCAGTAGACAATTCACTACAAAGAAATGTATCTGTAATTATAACAGAAACTGGAAAACGCATTGTTGCTTTAATGAATTTAGTAAATTTTGGCCTGGTAACAACAGAAAAAAAAGAAAACTGTCTATAAAAAAAAAAAAAAAAAAATATATATATATATTTATTTATTTTTTTCTATAAAAAAAACTGTCTATAAAAAAAAAAAAAAAAATATATATATATATATATATATATATATATATATATATATATATATATATATATATATATATATATATATATATAATAACCAAACAGATTTAGAGGGTTTGCATTTAAAATATGAATTTTTGTACAAAATGTAAATTTTGTAAGATTCATGAATTATTTTAAACCTAATTGTTTATATACGCATTGATTCTACTTATGGGGTGCATAAAGGCTGTTTGCATTTTTGTCGAGACGAAACTCGGAAATACGGGCTTCACACTACTGAAGAATCAGAGGCCCGCTGATGCTGCTACGCAAAGTTGCTATTTTGAATAGGTGCTCATCAAGCCTCACTCAGGGGTCAGCACAGGTTTATGTAAATGAGGAGGAGGGGTGGCAACATCCATGCACAATATTCTGGTTAATAGTGAAACTTACTGCGATGAATCATTGCAAGACAGTTAGTTTCATTTTTTACAATTTCAATCGACCAACAGAACTAATTAATTCATAAAAGTGACGTACTTTCTGATTCTAACAAGAACGTGTTTCCCTTTATATAAACAAATGTGCATCGATGTGTTAACACATTGAACAAAAAAGTATATTAACTGAAGTATTAAATATTAAACTAAACACATAAACAACCTTTCAAGTAAAAGTTTCACTCAAAGGGTTGTAGAATAGGAATTTCATTAACAAAATTAAATTAAATTAATTGGTGTCAAATGTTGGACCATTTCAACACTACCTAAGTGTTAAATGTAACACTAAGAGAGTCATATTAACACTACAAGAGTTAAAGTTCATGTCACAGCCATTGTGTATTTTACTGGGGTCTTAATTTACATTTCATCATTTTAATTAAACTCTCGTGATGTTACAATAAACACTTTATGGCAGATCTTATTTAGGTACAACATTTGACACCAGGAGTGTTGATTTAACACTTTTGATCTTACAGTGTAAATATAAACACACACACACACACACACACACACACACATGAATCTACGAACGCACGACATGGAGAGTACAGCCATGCTACCAAAACAAACTTGTAGCCAATCAGCACAGAACTACGATCATTGACTTAGTTACAGATTACAGACAAAAGCTTGAAGCCAGTTTTTATAGAAACATCGTCATAGATTTTAGGAACATTGTCAACCTTATCTCTCAGAAATCACTTACTCCGCCGTTAAGGTGCTTAAACATTTTTATATGATTTTTTGAATTGGTGAAAATAATGCACATACCAAAACATGTACACTGTAAACACACTTGCAACAGCAATTTTGTCACTGTTTTGAATTGAACAAAAATGTAAATGTGCAACCAAAAAGGCTATTAAACTGTTATATTTGTGTTGTGGTAAAATTGGAACTTCAAACATGTATACCTCTCAAAAACTCTAGGTAGAATAAAGAGATTGGAGCCAGGCTGAATAAAGAGGGGTGAATTGTTGGGGTAAAAATAAAGATTTTAAAAATAATACTGAGGCTCACCGCGCTGAAATCCAGCAGATCACTCAGCTCCTTATCCGTCCCGATAGCGGCAATCCGCTGTTGAGGGTTCATCCTTCCGATCCGGTGCTAAATCTAGAAAACACAAACATTACTGCCTTCAATCTGCGAGCAGAAGAGAGCTGAAGCCTCGGGCTCGCCAGCACCGCCTCGTACAAACCTCACCGGCGGAGCGCATCCGCAGCTTGAGACGCCAAACATCCAGCTGTTCTGCCATTCTTTTTACATTAACGCACCTTTAATTCAACAGAGCTTCCGTAGAAAGTTTTTACAGACAAAAAAACTCGACTTAAAATAAAAAATATATCAAACAGCAACGACACAAATCATTTAGAGGCTTTTATGAAATCCTCAGTAAATCAAAGTGCATACACAAATCCGACATGCACGCATAATACTAATAACACCATCTCCTCTCTTAATAGAACGTTAACTCAAGTACTTGTATTTGATAAACTGTTGTATGAAATTAAGGGTGTCTCTCAATGATGCTCTTGCTTGACAGCTTCAGAGACGCTAGGAAACAAATCTTTCCCTCAATGACTCGCGGCGTCGCGGAGGAAAGAGTTTGTATGTTTTAAAAGAAAGCGGGGCTGGTGAGGGTTCGTGGATGCCCAAACGTGGGCATGTTGTGAAAGACGCTGTGCGCGGTGGTGTGAGACACATGGACCCGCAGCATCATTTTTCAGCAGCATGTGTTTGATTCAGGGTTTCAAAAGTCACGAGCGCTGGAGTCCATACACCCGTTCTGTCAAAGCCTCGGCTGCTACACGCGCGTGTCATTTTCCTGCAGAATTGACACTTTATAAACAACGCTGCTGCTCGCTAAACCCAAGTTAACGCTCATGCCGCGACCAGCGAACCCCAAACCAGCCTCTGAAGCTCTGACATAACACACATTTTGAGTCGGTGCTGCAAAAGAAAGCCCGTTCGATTCGTTTCGTCTCACGTCTTTTCTCCTTATCCCAACTTCTTTCACCTAGCCCGAAACCTCTCAGAAACTCTGTCAAATATTTTACCTTTTCTCTTGTCAAAAATCCAACTAGGGCGATCGGGTGAGCCGGTAACGGCGTAGCTCTCCGTGTTCTGCGTAAGAAATGTAATTGTATTTGTAAATTTTGCTACTGTATTTTGGAAATATCCACTGTGTAACTTGCGAGTTTCCCTTAGGCAGACATTTTTGCTTGGCGATAACCGAAGCACGGTGGTGACGTTTGAAATTGTGTTCTTCCGCCAGCGCTGCTGACTTGAGTGTTCCTCAGCGGCGCGGATGAATATCGTTTGTGGCGAATGATAAGCCTGAAACACAACCTTGCTAGGGGAGTAAAGGACCACTGGAGCGCCACCTAAAATCGGTTTGGTTTACCTCACAACTCACGTTCATGTGAGCCTCTTGTCAAGTTGCAAAAATGGAAACCACTCGTCATCTAAAATGTCATCTAAACTTTTTTTTTACTCTTAGAGTTTTTTAACGTTTTATAAATAATCTAGTTATTCAAAACATATCGCAATGCAGTTTGTTACAAAACTATCATCTCAAACATGATGTAATTTGTTTTATATACATATATATATAGGGTGGTGCCTATCTGCCTCACCATTCAATCACTGGGCCACTGTCAACGGATAAACTCCTAGATGAGCACCTAAATAATAGACTGTTGCATGTGACAGAAATGACAATGTCAATGAGGGTGAAAGTGTGTTTATTGAGTCGAGCAAGAAACTACAGATAAACTCAGGCTATAGTTTAGTTGTTAGGTTATTGACATGAATCTTCAAATATGCCACTTTCATAATTAAAACTAATCATTTTCTGACTGGTATAATATGATTTATAGATTTTATCACATTTAATGAAATTATAGCAATAATGTTTAGCGACGAAAGTACTTTTGATTTACTACAAAAGCCCACTGTCAAAGACAGTTTAGCCTCAGTCACTCCAGAGAAGTAGGTAAATTAGAGTCTTTAAAGTAGTCTGAGTGCATGTTTTGGGCCAAACAACATTGTTATTGTACACATCTAATTTCATGAAATATGTATTATTTACTTACCATCAAATCATTCCAACTCTGTAAAAGCTTTTTTTCCTCTGAAGATGCGTTGAGATATTTTGGATATAAATAGTTATTAAAAATGGAATTTTCTGAAAGGAGTATTCCTTTAAACCACATTGACTGAAAGCAAATTTGTATACATTGAAGAGATAACATGTAATTCAATTTTGGAAAAGGAACCAAATGCATTAGAGAGAAACATTTATTTTGAGAGAGCTGAATATACATGTGCTAAAGATGAAAAACACAACAATGCCACCGTATCAATTAATGACTATGATTAGGTCCACTCAACTGCACAAAAAAGTTTCAAGTCGCTAGATTTATTAAGTAAAACATGTAATATTCTTGTGCATCTCTCTTGCCCAATGCATACCTTAAATAAAGTATGTTTGCATACATTAACTACAAGTCATCTAAGCGAGAATTAAAGGATCTCAAACCTCATGTCTCAAGTCCATCTATCGAGGAGCATCACTTTTATGCAGCAAACCTCAAAAATTCTAAATTATTCAAAAAATTCTTCACAGTTCTTCTGCATTCAAAACCTGTATAACATACGGATGAACGTGTGCACTCAAACACACGTTCACTTTGGTCTATAAAGTAAGGAACTATAATCAAATTGACCCTTAGATAGGAATAATTGCTTTAAACATACATTAATAAATTACAATGACCCTGTTAATGACCAATACTTGCTTATCTAAATGAATTATTTCATTCCTTTTAATGCATCTTAAAAAGCAAAGTGGCTTGAACCAATGATCACTGTTTTCAGTAACATCTCCAATCCATCCCAGACACACCTTGATAAAAGGGGCAAGTCCAATAAAGCCATGTACACCTTTTAATGGCTTTGCTTTTCTTTTGTGTGAACTGAGATGATCTCCTAGTTGAGCACCTAATTAATGATGATGAAAGCATGTTTAGTATGTTGTGAGGCGGAAAGATGGCGCAGTGGTGGAGTTGGTCAGTCTATAACCAAAAGATTGGCGGTTCGATCATTCTGCCATTGTCACTTCACCCACATTGCCCTGTATGGCTGTATGCATGTGTTTGACTGGTGGGGTGTGTTTGGTAGGGGTCAGGAGACTGTAGGCGCAGAAAGGTAGCTTATCACCACCAGAGTGGGAATGTGGGGTGAATGAATAATGCTCTCATAATTGTAAAGCGTCTTTGAATGTATAGTAAAACGCTATATAAATTGAAGGCATTATAATTGTTATTATTTTTATTATTATTATGTCAAATTAGAAAATATATCAGATAACCTCAGTGCCACGGTGGCGCAGTGGGTAGCACGGTTGTCTCACAGCAAGAAGGTCGCTGGGTTGAGCCTCGGCTGGGTCGGTTGGCATTTCTGTGTGGAGTTTGCATGTTCTCCCCGTGATCGCGTGGGTTTTCTCCGGGTGCTCCGGTTTCCCCAAAAGTCCAAAGACATGCAATATAAGTGAATTGAGTAAGAACAATTGTCCATAGTGTTGAAGTGTGAATGAGTGTGTGAATGTTTCTCAGTGATGGGTTGCGGCTGGAAGGGCATCCACTGCATAAAACATATGCCAGAGAGTTCATTCCACTGTGGCGACCCCGAAAGGGAAGAAAGCCGACATGAAGATGAATGAATGAATGAATGAATAACATAACCTCGGGGTAGTTTGGTTTAAGGTACATATATATACTGGTGTGAATTTGCATATGTCACTTTAAGAAGTTAATCTAATAGCATTTCTGACTAATATGATTCAATGATTATTACACATTTAATGAAAATATAGCAAGAATTGGATCTACTATTCACAAACTCAGTTGACAATTAGTTATAACCCCTTTATATGGTTAGTTACCTTAAATCATTGCAGTCATTAGTCAGTTTGATTTACAATATTAAATATAGTTAACCACCTTACATGAAATATAAATAGAATGTACACGTTAGATTTAGGTTACCACTTAACAGTCAAGATTGGTGTAAGGTAAAGGGCATGCACATCTGACTCATCACAATACTCGTAGTGCCATCTGTTGGTCAAAAGAAGCCGAGTCAAGACATGACTGATAAGGCTCTACTCTACTCCTGTAACTGATAAATCTGATGTAAATGAACAATCTGTGATAAAAAAAGATATAATGATTGATTATACATTATATATGAATAAATCTATTTAAAAATCCCCAAACTTTAAGCTAATTAATTGCAACCTGGTGTAATTTTCTTCTCATTTGGTAGAGCTATCAAGTGTTTAGAGATACATACTTTTGTTTTTGTTGTTGTCGTGAAGTACATTGCAAGTCTAGTTCACTGGTCTATAACCTGCCTCTATAAGCACCATTTTAATAGTTTTGACCCAGTTGTAACAATAGTATCGCTCATTTCGTTTCTCTACTGTGTCCAATTTTCAGGGTTTGTGTAATAAACTCACATAATTGATAAAACGCTGGAAAAGTTGTTTCTGAGAGATTCGTGGTTGGTCCTCCAGCAACAATAGCTTCTCACTGGTTACCCATGAGGCTATTCGCTCCGTACCGCGGTAAGCGTGCCTGATTCATCGCTACTGATGTTTTTGTAAATACGCTGTGTTTTAAAAAGGTAAGCATTTTAGCATTTTATTACAACCATGTACGGTGCATGTACATTTCATCAAACTTTAACTATTGTTATCTGATAAGTCGTGTGTCTATATAGCCGCTTGACATGTTTGCTAATATTAGCAAGTTAGCATATAGAAGGAGCCGAACTGCTAGCTAACGTTAGCGCACGTCTCTAAAAAGAAAAAGGTGAAACTGTGTGGGATTACGTTTCGATTATGCGCGATCTTATGGATTCCATTTGTCTTCTAAGTATCATTTGGGATTAAGAACGAGTAACGTCTACGTTATTAGCAATTAGTATGAGGATCTCTTTTTTTCATTTCCATTGTAACATTAACCTAAGTAATTTGTTTGAAAGAGGTAGGTTTACATCTCTATAATAGTATTACTAGGTTGCTTTACTGCACAGCGCTGTGCTACGTGCATTAAAGGTAATTTTGTATCAACTCTTGTGTCTTCGTAGTAGTTGACTTTAAAGGCACCAATAAACGAAATTTTACTTGATATACCAATAAACGAATGAAACATTGAGTGTTTGCGTATCCATTGTTTCAGAATATATTTTTATTCTGTTACTATGTAAACCATGTTTTTTTTAGTCCCCAGAGTCTGAAAGTGTTACAGTGTGATGTAATATAGTCTCTACTAGGCCCACCTCCGTCATTGAGTGACAGGCTGGCCCTTCGAAGATGTGCTTGCTAAGGCATAGTTTGTAGTTTAGTCAGATTGTTGCTCGCTATATAAGGTTTGTTGTGAAAACCAGCAAGTTTTGAACAATTTTCATTTGTTAAAACGAAACAAATGATCTTTGCAAGTGATTGATTTGGATGAAGTAATTGTTTCAGATAATTGTAATAATGTCATGGCCAGATTTTCCCCTTTTACCTAAGGGAATTCCCTTTGACAGATTGAGATATTATAGCCAGTGTAAATAATATTAATACATGTATCAACATTAGAGCATATTTCATCAACTTTAGTGAGATTCCCTTTAAGTCCCTTTAATTGTGGAGATTAGGCCATTTTTTTATTAAAGTAAAAAATTTCTAAAATGATTACATAGTTGCATTTTGTTTGATTATGACACTGGACATACTCAGAAGAGATTTTGGGTGTTGCCATGTTAAGAGTTTCAACGTGTAAACAGAGCAGCATAATCAATTTTAAATATATACATACATACATACATGCATGCATACAGCAGGGGAAATAAGTATTTGACACATCAGTATTTTTTATCAGTAAAGGGATTTCTAAGTGGGCTACGGACACAAAATTTACACCTGATGTAGCCATCAAGCCAAATATTGAATTTATACAAAGAAATCAGAACATAAAGGGATACAGGTTGAGTCATGATAAAGTGAAATGGCATAGGGAATAAGAATTGAACACATGAAGATAACAAGGTGCTAAATGGCATAGAAAGCCAGGAGATCACCTGAAGTCTGTCAGTATAGAGAGAGAAACACATGAAGATAACAAGGTACTAAATGGCATAGAAAACCAGGAGGTCACCTGACATCTGTCAGTATTGAGAGAGAAACACTGCCCCATATCAGTACTAGTATCAGATATTAGCTGCTTTAGTCCTAATTGATGGCCTATAAAGGCTTTTTCACTCAGGAAAGGTCTTCGTGATCTTATTGTTGAAAAGTATTTTAATGGGAATGGTTATAGGCACTTTTCCAGAATGCTGAATGTTCCTGTGAGTACAGTAGGGACCATTGTCCAGAAATAGAAAAAGCATCAGTTCACCATAAACTGACCACGATCAGGTGCTCCACACAAGATCCCTGTCCAAGTAGCCCAAAGAATAATCAGGAGAGTTCGCCAAGAACCACTCGGGGAGAACTTCAGGAAAACCTTGCATCAGTAGGTACTGTTGATTCAAATAAATCCTGTGGATTATTGGGAGACTATAGTATGGTCAGATGAAAGCAAAATTGAACTTTTTGGCGGTCATTCTACACACCATGTTTGGAGAAGAAATTTCACTGCCTACCACCCTAAGAACACCATACCAACCGTTATGTTTGGGGGTGGAAGCATCATGGCTCGGGGGTAAGCAAGGGGTACTGGCTGACTTCATATTGTTGAAGGTAGGATGAATGAAGAAATGTACCGGGACATTCTGGATAAAAATCTGCTGCTATCTTCAAGAAAGCTGAAAATGAAGAGGAGATGGACATTTCAGCAAGACAATGATCCCAAACACAAGGCCAAGGAAACCAGTGGTTTCAAAGAAAGAAAATCAAGTTTCTTGAATGGCCCAGTCAATCACTTGACCTAAATCCAATAGAAAACCTATGGAGTGAACTGAAGATCAAAGGTCATAAAAAAAGGTCCAAGGAACCTTTAAGATTTAAAGACAGTTTGTATGGAAGAATGGTCAAATATCACTCCTGAGCAGTGCAGATGACTTGTCTATCCATACAAGATGCGTCTAGAAGCTGTAATCACCAACAAAGGCTATTCTACTAAGGTATTAAATAAAGTGTGTTCAATATTTATTTCTTGTGCCATTTCCTGTATACTTAAATGTTCTGATTTCTTTGTATGAATTCAATATTTTCTTGATGGCTACGTCTGGTGTAAATTTTGTGTCAATAGCCCACTTAGAATCCCCTTACTGATGAAAATGCTGATGTTTCAAATACTTATTTCCCCAGCTTTATATATATATATATATATATATATATATACATATATATATATATATATTTTTTTTTTTCTTTTTAAACTGGCCAAAGTAAAGTACGTTGAAAATGCTGGGCACATTGCTGTCATGTTTTCAAACAAAGTAATAAAAACTCGCAAAAAAAGTAAAAAAAACATAAATAAATAAATTTAAAAAAGATGGAGAGCGACTCAGGGACCAGTTTGGAAGTGGAGGATTTTTCACAACCAGAATCGCCTGGTTCAATCAATCAATTAGTCAAGTTTTTATATAGCGCTTCTTTAGCAATTGCTTTCAAAGCAGCTGACTCGCTGACTGAGGCAGGTCCTAGTCACCTCACCAGCATAAAGAATATACAAAGTTAATAACCATTGACGAATGGTTTGCCGGATAGGACCTGTAAAAACAAAACAAAGACAAAACAGAAAGTAACAATTGAAGAAACAACTGTTAGAAAACTGTAACAGACAACAAACAGGTGATCAGCAACAGCTGCAGGATGAGAGATAAATGATGAGGATAGGTTAGAGAGGAACATTGAACCACATTGTTTTTTCAACAGTTTGTATGTATATAGTGCTCAGACACCATATCCGTTTAAACAAATACCAAAAGGCAATTATTCAAATGTTAAATTAAACAGATATGTTTTTAATGTAGTTTTGAACTCTGTGAGAGTAGTTGAGCTCCGGACACCATCCAAGAGTTTATTCCAGACCTTTGGGGCTCTATATGAGAACGGTCTTCCCCCTCTGGTGGGTTTATTAACCTTCACAGAGTTCACAGAGACTGGTCGACAACTGTGCTGATTCATTGCCAAATCAGGCTGAACCTTTGGACCATCACATGCAACCTCATGTGGAGATTAAGCACTCTGAATGGTAGTTCAACATAATTAATTGAAGCACATTTTTCTGAGAGGGCAACTATAATGTGCACATTAACACTTATTTTCACAGGTGTTCGTGTGACAAATGCACCTCAGTTCGTAATGAAGAGAACATAAGTTGTAAAGATTCAATGCAGGTAGATTGTGCTTCATAATTGTTTTCACAATGTTTGCATTTTTGGGTGACCACTTTGAAACACGCTTTTCCAGATCACCCTGGATTTGAGCTTGTTGCACAAAGTCTACACGTTATAGCCATTAGAGTTAGTTGTGACCCATGACCTTGTAGACAGAAAAAGGTGGGTTTGGACAAGCTTATTTTGGTGTTATAAGGGTGAATATATTCTGAACGCTCCCTTAATGATATCTCTATTTTCTTCCAAAAATATTCTTAAAATTAAGATAGTTGTGAGGCCAACTAACAATTATTGTTTTAAAAGTCAGACAACAGCATGGATTTAAATGCTTTATAACATAAGTGGTTGATTCACACGTGGGATGAACTGGCTCATGCTCAAATTAGTTTGTGAAGTGAAAGACAGACATGGAGTGGAGAGTTTTAGCGTGAGTTGCACTAGCTTCTGAGCTGCACTTGCAATTTGAAGCACATCATTTACTCAGTATATAATGATAGAAATCTTCAATTTAATTGAATTACTGATTTAATCGAACTGAAACCTGAACTGAAAATAACTATTTTTGTAATATTTAATAAAAAATATTTTATTTTTTTTCGCATCAGATGTCAGAGTTGTTTATGGAGTGTGAGGAGGAGGAGTTGGAGCCATGGCAGAAAGCAATTCCTGAAATTAATCTGATCGATGATGATGACGACGATGATGATGAACCAATTTTTGTTAGTGAAATCTGTGGCTCCAAAACTACAGCCAACACTGCTAAACCAGAAGGTATGGGACCATTTTTAAAAATCTTTTATTAACTTCTGTTCTGAACCACTGAGCATTTCTGCAGGTTTGTTTTGTGTAATGTTGTAGGTGCTGTTAACAAACGTAATCAACAGAATGTCACAGTTCAAAATCCTCCAACGTCAGTTCAGAATGTTGCACAAGCTCCCACGAACACTGCAGCAGTGGGTACAGCTCCTACTACAGTCATGGTTAGAGGAGGCTTGGCTTCAACAGGTGGCAACCCCATTCTCATCCCAGTCAACACAACTCTTGGCTCACTAACAACCCCTCAACCAATAATCATCAACAACCAGGTAACCGCACATAAAACTTGTTTTACATTTCGACTTATTTTACTTTTCCACGCTGTCTACATGCTAAATAAGTTTTGTCCATTGACTCCTGAAGCTATATTTTCATCACTTCAACAGGGCTACATTGTGGCATCGCCGCAGAATCTCAACAACAATTCCACATTCATCACCGCTTTAGGTTCACAATATCCTCCTGGAACCACTTTTACTATTGTGCCAGGTATCAGTTTTTGTGTACTTTGTTTTTTGCACTTTGTGCTCAGATTAAGTGGTCCTTCTTGGATCCGACATTTACTACAGATGTTCTGTATGAGGTTTAAGTTTCTTTAAGGAAAGTCATTCTTCAGTAAAATGGGAACTGTATGAAACTACATGTTTTTTGTTGCAAAACGTTTATATTTATTCAAACATATTTCTGTTTGATGCAATTGACTAAGCAGTACATTTAAAAGCAAGCACCACACAACCCGAACAGGAAGACAAAAATTATTTTTAATAAAAAAAAATTTAAAAAAAGAGAAATGCCACCACAGTGTGAGCACTGTCAACTACGGCTATCAGTAAAGTACATACTGGTGGATTGTCCAATATATGATGGCATGAGGAGACGTTGCTTGATGGGCCAAACTCTGAGATATTTTTAATGAACTTGAAAAATTTCTAGTTGGAACAAATCTGGGAAAACACTATGAAAAAAAGACTCTCTTATACTGTGAAATGAAATTGAAATTGCCATGAAATGGCCAAAGATGCTGTCAAGGCTTAAACAATAAATAAACTAAACTAAACTTAGCTTGCCCTGTGTACTGCATGTTTCCTGAAGGGTCTTTTAAAAGTGGCATTCAAAAGCAGTTAAAAATAAAAAATTTATCTCAGTTTTTAAAATTGTGTTATTTAAAACTTTCCATATAACATTTCTGGCTTACAATTTTTTCCCGCAATTGTTGTGATCAAATAATGTAAGTAAAGCGTAATATGCACCATTATGCTGAATAACAAGCACTGATAAGAAAGACAAAAATGAAGACTAAGAAAAAGAAGAAGAAGAAAAAAACGGAAGCAGATTGCTTTAGCCTTACAAAACTGCTCAAATAGGCAAGTTGTGACCATTAGGAAATGGAAATTTAACAAGGCATGGATGGAAAATCATGTTTTGTTAAAATCTGCAAAAAAAAAAAAAAGCGCATTGTCTAGTATGCAAAAAGAAATTGCAAATCAGAGGTATGGCATTAAAAGCATTGACTTCCACTCTAAATCCACAAAACACTTGATAAACTTCAGAGAAAAGCAACAACTCAATCAATCGTCTCTGTCTAGTTTGCTTAGTAAATTATTGTTCTGAAATTCAATGATTTAATTTTCTTTGTCAGTGGGGTTTAAAAAAATCTTAAGTGTAAGTTGTAGGAACACTGTGGGGTATACTTGAGGAAATGTTGATGTGTTCTATTTGAAAGCAGTTTTTGGTCTATTTTAGGGAGCATCCATTGACAACCACAAGAAGTAAAAAATAATATTTGAGTTTGAGTCTGACATTCTAAGGGTTATTGTTATTATGAAATTTTGTAGTACCTTGTAATATTCTGTACAAGAGATGCCAACAATAAAGACAGATATTGTTTAGTCCAGTGTAAAATGAGTCAATATTGCTTTCATTGATTATTTTTTTTATTAACGACCCAAAATCTACACTAGCAAATGTCATCATCTTTGTCTTTTTTACTTATGAAAGTAACTTACTTATCACATTGTTTTGCAGAGAAATGCAGAGTAACTGTCACCAGCCGCATGTATGATCACCATGAGATGCGCAGTAGGCTGCAAAAATGAAAGCTCTCTCTCCTAAAGCTAACATAAATAACAATACAAAAAGATGACATGTATGCTGCAAAACAAAATGATTTTGAACATTAGTTTCTTTATGTATTTCATTATGCATCTGTTCTGGATCTGTTCTCTCAGTTCTAGATATTTGGACGAAGAGCTTCAGAACAACCTCAAATGTCAAACTGAGTAAACCAAGGAGAATGAATAGCTTTAGTGTTGCACGAATTAGTGGACATCACCATTATTATATTAGATCATTATGGTATAAATCAAAATATACTTAATGGGACTTAATGGGAACATTATCGCTTATCACAATATATAGAAATTAGACATGTTTAGCAGTTAATTGCATTAAGTATATATACACACACACACACACACACACACACACAGACATACATATGAAACAAGTTTCTCAATCTGTGCTGTGCTACTGTCTCTGTTTTGTTTCATAAGCTTCAGGTCAGAAGATAGCGCCTCAGGTGAATTCCACGTCAACACCAGGGGCTGTTCACAGACCTCAAGTGCAGCTCATCCAGGACAATGTGGTGACCCTATCCAATGTGCAGCCCCCAGCCAATCCTTCGTCTCAGTCCCACCTCACTGCAGTCTCTCAAAATACACCAGGCTTGGTCCCATCCACACTTGTGAAACAGAAAACTACGACCCTGTCAGGTATGACCTGCATACCTCAACAATATGCTTGTTCAGCATTTTAATTTCATGCATCTTAAATATATGTGTTGATTAACAGTTTTTTTTATTTGTTGACCCGCAGACAATGGTACGATGAACCATAATGCCAGTAACAGTGTTGGCCAAAAAGGTGAAGATGTTATGTTATGAAATGCTAGAATAGTTTATGTTCTAAAATATATGTCTATGATCAACCTCTAAGTTTTTTTCTTGTGTGACAGCAGGAGAAAATAATATGATGGGCACAAAGAAATGCCCCAGATGCCAGAATGTGTTTTTCTTGGGGCCTTTGAAGAGGCATATGAAGGTTTGTGAGTTTCCCGATAAAATCCTAGTTTAACAACTTTTAATCACTTTAAGGAAATTCTGATTTTAATGCATAAAAAAGAGAGAAAAGTTATTACCACAACATATGAAAAGAAACCTCATTATAAAAGAATGA
Organism: Danionella dracula; assembly: GCA_900490495.1. Taxonomy (NCBI): domain Eukaryota; kingdom Metazoa; phylum Chordata; class Actinopteri; order Cypriniformes; family Danionidae; genus Danionella; species Danionella dracula. Next base: position 3,850,292 of record UELW01000578.1, read on the forward strand.
TATTAATCAGCTACATTTGTGCTTTATACAGTAAGGATATCAAACTAATCTTTATGTATTAATGGGACCTGAGCTTCCAGAACAGAAGTTTTTAATTGATACACATACCAATGAAGTTAAAAAATAAAAATGTAGAGATGGCGAGATGAAGCCTCTTGAGGCATTGAACCACGTGAGCTTACTGGTTCAGTAAAGGGTTAATTTTTTTAAATGGTATGTGCACTCTAAACCACCTACTAGGTGGTTTATCTGAAGCACATCACATGTGACATAGTGAATTTTTGTACTTATGTATTTTGGGAATGACCGTGAATGGAAAAAAAAACCTATGAGTTTATGTTTTTAAAATATCACATATTATCAGAACATGGCATGGGTGTCAAGTGGAGAACTCTGAAAGTACTTGTGAAACAAGGAAAAGGGGACATATTATATTAACTCCAAACTATATAAATATTTGGCAAAATCTGAACCACTTCCTGAAGCATTCGCGTGGTACAGCTGGCCAGAGAGACTTTGGGCTTAATAATTTAGGCTCCTCCCTTAAATGACGCAAACCATGTGCTTCATGAAAACACTCTCATTTATTAATTACTCTACACAAGCTTCAAAGCCTTGGCACTTCTCATAATATCACTACAAAAATGTAATTCAAATGATTACTAAAAACATAAAAATGTATCTGAAAGTCCTGGTTTTTAGATTCATAATGTATTAGTGCTGTCTATCGATTAAACAAATTAACTAATTAATCGCACACTTTTTCAAAATTAATTGCGATTAATCGCAATGACAAGGCTAAACTTTTTATATCTATAAATGTAAAAAAATGTAAATAATGTCAATTAAAGACAAAGAGACTATTTATATTTAAAATATGATTGTTTATTGATTTTTTTGTGTTTAACTTGTAACATGTTTTGTCGTGTAAACAACATAGCTGCAAGAAATCATCAATATCCTCCAAATTAACTTTTTGCTTCTCTTCTTTGGTGGCTGTTAGTTTGTGGTCTCTTTAGACTCTTTTTTTCAGGACTCTCTACGATTAATAGCATCATTCCTTCCATCTTTGGGTCTTTACCTTGGAGCAATTGCAGTAGCGATCTTCGTCCGTGTGAGATTAGTGCTGTCCTTCTTTTAGATATTCTGAGGTAAAATCATGTTTGAATTAACTATAGGCTGATCATCCTCTTTGGACTCCATAATATCTGGCAATACCACTGAGCAGGAGAAAAAGTATTTTACTTACAATACATTATTTAACAGCATATTTATTATTTCTTCAACTTTTAAAAAATGTTTTACACTACTCTGAACTGATTTTTATTTTATGCAGCATGTCTTGACTGTCAACGCACGCGCGCACACACACACACACACAAAACAGACTAAAGGCGGAGTTGTTTCTATTAGTTCATGAGTGGTGGATGTAACGTTACTATGGTTAAGGTGCCCAACAATCTCGCGAGATTTAGCTAGCACACTTTCAAAACAGCTAGCGTGAATGGAAACTTGACAGTTCGGTGCAGTATGAGGGCCGTAAAGAACAGGTGTTCACGTAAAAGTAACGTTAATCTCATATCAGCAAACATATTATGAGCATTGTCAGAGTGCTTTAACCTGTCCTCGCTTTTTCCTTTCTCTCACCATTTCTAGATAGTGATCCTCAGTTGACTCCCCGTTCCTCAGTTTTACACAAAGTTAGATGGAACAAATGTAATTTCAACAAAGAGCGCTGCGATGCCTCTGTAGTCTTCATTGCTCACAGAAGCCCAGCAGTCCCTCGTGAGCGCGAAGTGTGTCGCGTACTGTAACGTGTCTATTCTCTGTGCCTTCTCATCGTCATACAAACTGCATCATTCTTCATTTAAAGCACGTCAGGAAACAGGAAAAACAGAAACGTGTTAATTGCGAATTAAGTTTTTTAACGTGTTATATATTTAAAATTAATTGCATGCGTTAACACGTTAATTTTGACAGCACTATAATGTTTTACAAATCATGCAAAGCAATTTAGTTCATAAAAAACTTTGAGACATATACATTCTAGGCTAGTTTATTTTAACTTTTTAAAATCACAATAGGAGCACTTTAATGTCTTGTTATAATTATTGTTTGTTTTTATATAGTTTAATATATATTAATCACAATATTCATATAATTAACAGGAAGTTTGTTCTGTTGCAGGAAGTGTAAGTACTAATTGTTGCTAAGTTGTTGAGAACGTTATTCCTTCTCTTCAGGTGTGCTGCCCTGAATTGTTGGACCATTTTCCCCCCTCAACTTCAAAGCCTGACCAGCAACCTGCTGCTTTACAAATCTTTGAGTCTGAAACAGGCAAACTCGTCATGATGGTTTCAGATTTCTACTATGGGAAAAGTGAAGGAGATCCTTCTTTGATTCACAAATTCAAGTCCAACATTACATTCAAGTGCAATAGCTGTTTAAAAACGCTCAAGAACAACATCAGGTAATTATCAAGTCGCATACAGCTAGAAAAGCATTTAGTAGACAGATTTTGTTTGTCAAAGAAGAGGTACTTTTTGATTGTTTTCTTACAAGTAAAAACTAGGCAAGAAATTGCATTCTTCTGTCTGCTCATTTTGTACTATAGTTTTAGTCTGCGCATGCGCTCAGGTGAAACATCGCTCATGAGGGCCATTACTAGCAACAGTCCAGAGATGTAGAGGTAGAGAAAGATGGGAGAATCGGGCATTCTCAGACCCCATCACTGGATTCCTCCTTAGATTGATGACTTTATCAGACCCCCTCTTCCTCTAGGGGCCCCAGATGAATAATGGAGGGTAGTTTGGCTGCTATAAGAACTGTTCCTGTGATTAAATAACTTTACACAACCACAACGTGAGAAAAGCCTCTGTAAGCTTCTTTTAATGGGGAGACGCGTTTGCAGCACACCCCAAGTTCTGGCGGCAGGGGTCACAGTTCAGGCGCATAAAAATCTCTATTAGGGGAGCTGAGGTTGCAGAAAACGCGGACTGAAAAATTGGCTGTTCAACGTCAGGGCACCCGTGGCAGTTGAGGCAGAGAGGACGGAGGCAGGTTTACCATCATTAAAGAAAGAAGCAGTGCGGTATAATTGCTGGTATTATAATGCCAATTATCCACGGTTAGAATGTGATGTAACGTAGAATTTCTGCTCATTTATCTTTAGAAAACCCCTGGGAGCTCAAATGCTTCTTGAGCATACACACAGGGGCCCTGTACTGCTCAAAGGTGACATTTAATGGTGTGTGTTTGTAATTTGGCTAATTATATTTAACTATGCTGGAGTTTTATGTTGCGTTCCCAAAGGATATTGAACATTAGCAATTTTAGCTTTTTTCATTTTTTGACATTTTTGATGAATTGCAGTTTATGATGAGCTGATAGTTCATGTACTGCTCATTTATTTTTTCCTGAACTAGATGAAGCTGGTGTGTGACCTGTTTCACACGCAAGATGTGAACTTCTGTTGCAACATCTAAAACTGGGGTTTGAAGAGAATGTTTTGGGTTTGTTTTAGTCGAGCTAAAGGAAACTCCTAACAGTGTGCGGTTTTAAGTGGTTTACTTATTTGACTATTTTGTTGAACTTGTGTTTGACGTTTAAATCTTAAAGCATGGAAGTTCTCTTGTTTAACTACAGTTCCTCGCTGTGATTGCTTGTGTCATAGAGAGTTCCCTCAAGATGCCAGGTGTTTGTAAAATAGGGCTTTTACCTCAGTGTCAGATGTCGAAAGTTGCATGTGTATTGTTGGGCTTTATGCTCTCACAGCCCAGATAAACCCACGGTTATTTTAGTTTTAAGCTTAAGAACATAAAAACAACACAGTTTAAAAATGTCTTTCCTCTCTTGCGTAAAGAATTTTTCACAGATCTGAAACTTGGTCTGCAATGAGTTCAGTTATACAAGTTTTAGCCAAATCTTTGTGAAATATCCAAAAACGTGTGCAAGAGAGTGATAGTAAGTCATTGTGAACAATCAAAGACACAATCTGAGAAAATCTAGATATAAGGACTGTTTAGATTTTTCATTAGGAAGATTCATTAAAATAAATTGATTAAATGCTTAAATTGATTAAATGCTACTAAAGACAGCCATACAGTGTGAAAAGAAGTCCAATGTGGGTCACCTTTCTGGTCATTTTATCCTCACACAGGTTCATGAACCATATGAAACATCACCTGGAGCTGGAGAAGCAGAATAGTGAGAGTTGGGAGAGTCACACAACATGCCAGCACTGTTACCGGCAATATTCTACTCCTTTTCAGCTGCAGTGCCACGTAGAGAGCGCCCACAGTCCCTTTGAGTCTTCCAGTAAGTTTTTCCATGGTTTCATTTAGCAGATATTTGAATCAAAAATGGAGGTGAGGTTATTTTTTTATTCCGTTGATGTTCTCATGTGATCGAAAAGGCTCTCCTACACTTGTCACTTTGATGTTTTGAAGGACTTCACCGTAGGAAATCTTTGAAGTCATCCCAGACAGTGTGTGACACTGTCTCTGTTCTCTTTTTGGGCACTGAAGGTTATGCAAGAAAACGGGATGTTATTTGTTATTTTGTTGTTGTCGATTAAGGATACATTTAGCTATTGGTCTTCCCTTTGAGCTCTCTGATCCAAATTGTGTTCAAACTGTTTAAAAAAGAAGAAATCTCACCAGCTTTTTTTGGCATTTTGTTTGTCCTCCTGAATGGAAGCTACCTGTCCCCGTGATGTAGGATTTCTGTATCTTTATGTAGTTTATCTCAGAGTGAACTCTCAAGATATGCTATATGCACCATCATGGGACTAATCAATAGAGCCTCTAATATCAATTGTGGGGTAGTGGCAAACTATGTAAAAAATTATTTAAAACCTTCAGTTATGATATAATTATTGTCATTTTTAAATGTATATTTTGTCAATTCCCACCATTACATTAATGAACCATGTCATGAGTAAAAGTTTTTTTCCCAGCGATGGGTTGCGGCTGTGAAGGGCATCCGCTGCGTAAAACAAAATGCCAGAGAGTTGGCGGTTCATTCCGCTGTGGCGACCCCGAAAGGGAATAAAGCCGACATGAAGATGAATGAGTAAAATTTAGAAAAATAAACCCAAAAGTGTAACTTCTTAACTACTTAACTAACATACAATTTTGACTCAATATCCATCTCATACACACAACATCTGAACATGTGACATGGGGTATCTGTCTGACAGCCAACTGCAAAATCTGTGAACTTGCATTTGAGACGGAGCAAGTGCTTCTGGAGCATATGAGGGACAATCACAAACCTGGAGAGATGCCCTATGCCTGCCAGGTAATGCTTCATTTTTCTTCTGCGTGTCCTGTTCATTGTTGGATCTGATGTTTGTTTTTTGGTCTTAAGGTTTGTAACTTCAGGTCCTCCTTCTTCTCCGATGTGGATAACCACTTCCGCACCGCTCATGTAAACACTAAAGACCTGCTTTGTCCCTTTTGCCTGAAAGTACTTAGAAGTGGCCATATGTACATGCAACACTACATGAGACATCAGGTGAGTCTGTGCCTTGGATGTGTCTCTAGTATGCTGATTTGGAAGCTGATTTATTACCTACCCCTTGTTTACTTATTTAAACTGAAGACTGTGTACATGTTTCTTTTTGACATTTTCTTGGATGAAACATCATCTGACTCTTGTTTATGGATCTGCTGCTGGAGATTTCTTTGATCTGAAGTCAGCACAATATCTAATTCATTTTTGTGGTGCCCCATTGGCTCTCACTCTAAGGCTGGATTGATTTGGTTGTCTGCCGTGCACCTTGGGGCAATTTATAACAGGCTGACGGTGCCGGCTTACTCTATTCACCATACTTGGTTTTTCCTTATCGGCTTCTCCCTGGCAACAGCAAACCAGAACTCAAATCGTACCCAACAAGTTTTTATGGTTTTTATGAAAATGTTTTTTTTTTCTTTTTTAATTTATTATTTGTATTTATTTTTTAAACATTTTGTTAGATGGAAAAAGAGGGATCGTTTGATCTACATTTACATTCTTTTCATTGTTACTTATAATAGGCATATGCAAATTGTTCCAGGAGGGCCATAGCGCTGCACGTTATTGTTCCAACAGTGTTTTAGTACATATACCATTCTACTTTGTCAAGCATATAGGACATTAAATAAATATAATAATACATTTTAACTTTAAAGACTCTCAGGGTCCCAATACTACGAATTATACAGAAACATAAAAGGAGGAAGAAAATACATCAAGTTTTAAGATAATTGAAGCCCTTCAGAAATGACTTTAAACATGCGTGATGCAGGTGATCTTTAAAAAAAAAATTATGTTGGACACTTGTGCTGTTTTCAGACCAAGAATGAGTAGACGCGCTCTATGTAAAGTACTCTCTAAAGCTGTTTGTGACTGTGTGGCTGACCAAACCTTGCCTGAGCTTTCTCTGTGTGTTCAAATGTAGACTCTGCCTCTTCTGCAGTTACAAAAGCTGTTTTTATTGGTTACAGGACTCTATTGAGGATGACTTCTAGACTACTAGAAATAAAATTAGAAATTATGAAATAAATCCCAAATCTTAAACATTTGGGAAAAAAATCTAAACTTTTTTTTGTTTAGCGTAGTTTATTTAGAGGATTTCCCTTTTTATAATTGTGAATTAAAGCATGACCAGCTCAAGTTGTGTTTGAAAAAGTCACTCTCCATACAAAACTAGTTTTCATTCGTTTAAACCAGCTACTTTGCTCCTTCCATTTTCTTGTTGGCTTTCTCCCCTTTTGGGATTGCCACAGCTCAGTGAGCCACCAACTCTTCGGGCATATTCAGCCACAACCTATTGCTGGGAAACAGCCACACACACTCATTCACACTGGAACACTATGTGTAATAGTTTTTACCTGATTGACTTATACCGCATGTCTTTGGACTTGTGGGGGAAAACGGAGAACACGGAGCAAACCCACGCAAGGCTCGAATCAGCGATCTTCTTGCTGTGAGACAGCCCATGCCATGGAATTGACCCATTTGGTTATGAAAAATCTGAGTCGCCCATAAAAGAAATTTAGCATTAAAAAAAATGGTGTTTAGCTCTCAACTGCACAAACACACACATACAATTTGTCATGAACTTTTTGTTTAAGGTTTGCACATATAATGTAAATTGGCATCTCTAAAAATTAGCAATAAAACTTTAAATTGTTGCTGTTATTGTTGGTTCTGGTCTTTTTTTGTTGTTGCATGAATCATTGCATCAGTTTTGCATGAAGTCCATCAATGTGTGGAACTTGAATCCCAGATGGAGTGCTTGGCTTGCATTATGTGATAGACATAAAGCATGTTTAATTAAATCAATATTTAAAAAAATAAAAATAAATCAGTGGCAAAAATATTGAACCTTTCATGATTATGTTTTTGTTAGTTTTCTTTAAAAGATCTAATATATGTAATATGCTTATTTTTATTTCAGTAAAAAAATTATGATTTCATAGCCGGCTCACGTAGTGCTTGTATAAAAAAAGCAGGTGAAATGGTAAATTGTTTACTTTTTCTGATAAGAATTTATCTTTATGCAATAGATTCAAATGTAGTTTAAATCCAAAAGCCTGGATTTGGGATGTAACATAATTTGAGGAGTGAAGTGCATAGGTAATTAAGTGGCTTTTTCATCAAAAGGTTCATCAAAAAACTGATTTAATTTGCATGCGTCATTTGTTAACTGAAGCTAATAAGTTCATGTTCTTGTGCGTTTTTTTTCTAGAAAAAAGGGATTCAGAGGTGTGGAAGTTGCAGATTAAACTTCCTTACCTACAAAGAAAAGGTGGAACACAAAACAACTTTCCATCGAACCTTTAGAAAGCCAAGAAGCCTTGAAGGATTACTTCCAGGAACAAAGGTTTGTGTTTACACGTCTCTTAAGATTTCGATAAGTTTTATAATGTTATTGTAACTATAATTTTCAATCCTACTTTTCAATAACTTGAACTTTTGTTTTTAGGTGACAATTCGAGCCTCTGTTTTTGGTACTCCGATGAGTTCCGAAACGGTTGGCAAGTCATACATCATTCCCACAAGTTCTGAAGCAACAAAACCAAAAGCAACACTGGCTAACATCGGCAAATCAAACTTAAATGGAGGCAAGACAAAGGCGGCAAACACAGTCAGTTTGAACCAAACTAAATACAACGTTGAGCTCAAACGTATGAAGTAAGGATTTCTTTGCTCTATGTCTGGATCTTTGCTTAAAAATATATTTAAGTAAAAGGTTTTTTAAATTTTTCACAGACTTCCAAGTGGCAATAACAAATGTCTTGAGTGCCGGACCAATATTTTTGACCCTTATGGCCACTATCCTTTATTTCTGAAGTGCGGCAAATGCAAGTTCAAATCAAATTGTCAGAAAGCATTCAGAAAGCATATGGTTAGGTAAGAAAATATTTTGGATGGATAAATAATGGCCAAAAAAAACAGATGTTTTGTATAATGTTTTTTGCTCACTCCAGTTTTCATCAGAGTACTACAAAAGGACGGTCTGAGAAAATGAGGAAGGCTCCACGCGGTTTGAGGTAAGGTTTACCTGGGTTTTCGCAGGAAAAGTAAATAAATTTAAACCAAAATTGTATGCCCCAAAAAGACATAAATTCACTGTTCTAGGTCTTGAGTAATTTTTCACTGATCTTATATTAAATGAGCTTTACATGGACATCAGAGAAATTCGTTTTTTGTTTTTGCTTTGGGTTAAAGGAGGTTTAGAAAATGTTCAATGTAAATTTTTTACAATGATGCTTAGTGTTGCCATAGTCTGAGAAAATGTGCAAAAACATAAGTCATAGTTAGGATTACCAGAGATTGAGAAAACCTTTTCAAATCCTTGTTTAAGTAAAGTAGCAGTGCCAGAGTTTAAGAAAATGCTAGTGAACACTCATAAATGCTCAGAATCTTAAAAGGGTTTGTTAGGGTTGCCAGATATTGACATAGCACTCATAAGTGTTAAAAAAGTAAATGTGATTGTAACGGTTGCCACAGATTAAAAATAAATCCTCAAAAGCATAAAACTGATTGTTGGGGTTGCCATAGTGTGAGAAACACTGAATTTTGTAACAAGGCATGATTAGGGTTCCTAGAGTTTGAGAAAACTTTCATAAATGCTCAAAAACATAAGTGATGTTTAAGGTTTCACACTATGTATTTGAACCATACTGGTCATTTAAAAAAAATTGTATGTGTTTTTATGTTATGATATAAAATTGTATTCTTAACAGTCTTAAAGTGGACTTTATGAAACATGTAGACACCCTGTTTGTTTTGTTAAGTTAAGAGTTTGTTTCTCTGCTATTGTTGCCTTTTTTCTTTTCCATAGGAATCTAACACTGGTGTGTCTCAAGTGTGACTTTCTGGCAGATGCGTCCGCCGCTGATCTGATGACTGAACATTTACTCACCAGGTCCAACCACTCCTGCCAGGTCATCATGGAACCAGGTACTTAGTGATATTGGGAAATGGCTGCTAGTGTTTTGTCACCAAGCTGTCACTCTTACTCACTCTTTTTATTTCTTTAAAGTTACAAATGGAGGAACTGAAAAAATCGGGTAAGAATGTATTTTCAGTTTGTTTACAAACCTGCTCCTTTATATTGTTGTTGCAGCTCTTGGTGGCATGCTCTCGTTGTTAAACAGATGATTTATGGCTGTACAATGACACCATATGCTTATTTGTATTTTGCTAAATGTAGAGGTTAGAGCTGTGGAAGGAGGCAAGCGAAAAATAGAGCTGGAAGTGTAGTTTGTCTGATTATGACAAATTACCTCTACTGGTGAAACAGGGGTGTGAGCACACACCGCACACCTTTGACCTAACAGTTGTTTGGAAATATCATTTGTTTGAAAAATTGATCTCTATTTTTTCATTAGTGTAATTGGGATGCCTATTAAGTGGTATTCGGGGCAACCTTGCTTAAATTAAAACAGGAGTTTCAGGATTAATTAATGGATGGAGGGTGAGCTTTAACTATTGTGGAATATACAAGAATAGTTTACGAAAGACTAAAAAGGGGAAGTTGGAGGAAAAATGTAATCATACATTTAAAATATGTTTAGTTTTCAAATTAAAAATAGTCTTGATTTAATTCTGGAAGGAATAAGTGCATTGCATATCTCCAAATCTGTATGTGCAGAGGTTTCAGATGTGCAAGTTATTCAAACTCTCTTACAATTTTTCTCTCTGATTTGGATGCAATTTCACATGAAAAAAAAAACATGTTTTATTATTGATTTAAACTTGCATGTACATACATATTCTGTCTTTGCTAAAAAGATTATTGATGCACAAAATGTTTTAAATAAAATTAGTATAGTTATCAACTGTTCGAAGTTGTGGAGACTAAATATGCTCAACTTTTTACAGTGTTTTTTTTTTTGATGACTCTGAATTTTATGCTTTTTGTTTAGCATAATAATGTATTATATGTGTTTTCGTTGGGGGTAGTATATTTAGTAAGTGCAGATAATTCTGCCTTGTGTTTAACATCTCTGACAATTTTGGCAAATATTTGGCATGTATTCACCATGGAAAAAGCTACATTTTTTAGAATTAAACCAAGGAAGTACTTTGTTTTAACAGCGTTTAAGTTGAAATTCTCTGAATTGTAGTATGGCATAATAATCAAAGGACTGTAACTGTAATATTGGCATGTATGAGCAAAGATATCACTGTATTATGATAATCAGGCAAAAAAAAAATTTACTTTATCTTTGGATTAAGGGTATGGCTCAAAATCATAGTGCTGTTTTTAAATGATATTGTAATAAAAAAAACTTTGGTTAATTTAGCAGGCTGATCATTAGAAACTGTACAATAAGAAATAACCATTATTTTTTATGCATTCAGATCACTGGAGGCCCATGATGACTCCTCTCAGACAGTCTCCACCAAGCCAGACACTGAGCCTGACGGTGAGGGAGATTCTGCTCCGATCACAGATGAACAAACTACAGTAGACCAAGACAGTGTGATGCTTAAGGAGCCGGAAGAATGTGAAGAGAACAAACCTGAGCTCAATGAGGGGAAGGATGAGATGGAGGTGGAAACAACTACTGCAGAAGAAAGACTCAACCATCTTCCTCCAAACTCGCCTTCCCAACTACCGGTGTCCCCTGTTGAGGGGGTTGTAACCCCCAAAGATTTTCTGCTTGAAACTGAAAAAGAGTCTGGAAGCACAGACTCTCATCTGGAGCCTCTAACTCCTTCTAATGTTCTAGAAGATAATGCTACAGAGGAAACAGAAATGGAGACCAGTGAAGAAACGCTACCTCTCAAACAAGACTGAGGACTCCTTATAGGCGACTGTTGGTTAATAAGACACATCCAAACAAAGATAAAAAAAAATGTGTTTGAGGTATTTTCCAAAACCTTATACTGTATTTATTATGTTAAAGAAGCATCTAGATTGGTATGGAGTTGCTGGAATTGTAGCAAATTTTACTGTAAAGGAAGTTTTTCTGCCCACTTTTGTGGATTCAACAGAGATATTACAAACTTCACGTAAACCTTGTAAATTTCAACATGTTCATGTGTTTATTTACACTTCACCATGCTCAAATATGTCTTGATAATTTTTTTAGATTTTGTGTAATGTTGCAATTATGCTCGGCTGTATAGTTCTTTTCCAAAGCATTATGTGTCTTATTGACTGAGATTGTAATTATTGTAGAATACATGTTGTCCTAAACATTATTAAACTTTTATAATGCAAAATCCAACATCAATTTGTACTTCGTTCTTTTCAAGCTCTGCTGAAGTAGTGTGGGAAAGGTGTATATTACAGTAAAGAGCATCCTCTTGTGGTCAAAGCATTGCATTGACACTTGAACATTATGCTACCCATTTTTTCTTTAAGTAGCAGTGCATCATTTAGCATAGATAATAACTTTTCGGTTATTAGTGTAATTTTTATCTTAGTAACATTATATTTAGGTTATGTTGGCTATACAGCAACATAAACTTTCTCAAATGTCAATATTTTGACACAGAAGCTGATAAGAAAATAAAGTTATAACAATGACAAGTGCTTTTGTTATGTGAAGAAAAGGCTAAATGAATAGCAATAACTTTAACAAATACTAAAAGATTAATTAGATATGTAAAAATTGGTTTGGCTTGTTTCTCCATGGTCAACTTTACACCTATACGAAAACTAAATACGGTATCTGTTGGGTAAAACTTTAGAAACTAGAGTTAATTGCAGAGCTTTTATTTTGAATCGCTTACCGGAAATTATGTCGTTTTCAATATGGCGGCTTACACAATTGTCAGCGCGACCACATAACTTCACTGTAACCTTGCGAATATTTTTTACTGGTTTTGAATACATATTGGGATGAAATTGATCGAGAATGTTCATTGCTGAGCTATCTCCTCTGTCTCGTTTGTAGTTTTAATGAAACGTTGAAATAAGTTCCTGACTGCGCATGCTAATGGGTGCTGAGGGTCTTGTGGCTTCGAAGCTGTCACACGTAGTTTCTGTTATTTTTGACACTTAACAACAGAATGTGGAACCTAAAGGTTTTAAAGTTAATGTATCAGGGACTTGTGCTGCCCCAAAGTGTTTGTAGTCACTGCAACAACTTTCACAGAAGAAGCTTGTTTCACCTGAGAAGAAATAACGTCAAATCTTTTGCGACTCAGTCTGCCTCTAAACCTCCCTGGAGAGTACTGTTTTTCGGAACTGATGATTTTGCATTGGAGTCCCTGAAGCAGCTTCACCTGTTTCGGTAACGACACACTTTCCGTTGTTTGGTTTGTATTGCAAATGTGAGCACTGCTAAAGATGTCCATCTGTGCTTTAATAGAGATGACAAGGATGCTGGAATCATCAGTTCATTAGAGGTGGTCTCCCTGCCCAGAGATGCACCAGTCAAAAAGTATGCGGAGAGACATAGACTTCCCCTTCACATCTGGCCAGATGTAGACCTAAGTGCCAACTTTGATGTTGGTGTGGTTGTCTCATTCGGCTGCCTTATCAAGGAGAACATCATAAACAAAATCCCACAGTAAGCATTTAGGAATAATAATAATAATATTAATAAAAACATTAACGACTGTCTACAAATCACTGTGATCTAGTGATGCTGTTCTGCTGATATTTAATAGGGTTAGCTAATTTCTAAATTCATTCCCACACTAGCGGTTTATTGTAATATGTTTTTTACAATTATTGTTTTTAGATATTGACAGGGAAACATATACAAATGATATTAACAAGAGCAATGAAGAATCCTGTTAGTCTTCAGAAAATGTGAAATAAATTTTTGGACTGTGTAAGAAAATCCATGCAAACACAAGAATAACCATTACTTGGAAATGTCTCTGACCATCATTACAATGTCTCTGTCATTACTCTGACCATCTTTGAAACTGAGATCTAACTGTGAAGTAGCAGTTCTACCAGTGTATTTGTGGCATATTCTAAACAAAAAAAATCATTGTAGAAGCCCGAAAGGGGAGGAGTTGAGATTAATTGGTTGTTTGGTTTAAATCTTAGTTTGGCACCTCAATTCATAAGTGTATTTGTAGACCGATGCTCTAGCAACAGCACTGTTGGCCAGGGCACCCAATAGAATAAAACTGCAAACACAAAGGTTAAAAAAAAAAAAAAACATAAAATTGGCCACTGCCTTTGCCTACCTTACCCATCTTAAAAAGGTGTGTTTTTCGGTGTTGTTTGAAAACACACAATTCTTTGACAAACATATTCTCCAAACTTTTTAGCTAGAGGCCAGCTGCCCATACGGGTCCAAAAAGGGGAGTACTCTTCTAACATGCTGCAAACGTATGAAGGTGCAACACCCTATAAAGATCTAAAAACAAAAACGAGCACTTTGTATTCGATTGTGTGCCCAACAGGGATTTAGGGAACCTCAAACAAATTTGCAGTGAAATGTGACTTCCTCTGGACTCAGTTAAATGCCTGCAGTCTAGCCACAAGTGACTTATTTATCCCAAAATATAGCATCTTACAATAGTCAATGTTTGAAATAATGAAAGCTTATATATAACATTCAACAGAATACATCAATCCAGGAATGGTCTCACTTTCCTCAGCAGTCACAACTTAAAGTAAGGTATACATATAACAACAATTTTGTTCAGCAAATTAATGCTCACTGTCCAGAATATTCCGGAAAACAGGGGAGTTAGGGAAAGGAATAACGTCATTAGCCATTGGCAAAAACAACGAACTCACTTGTGGTTCATGTGAAGATAATTATTTGAAAACCAGTGCTATAGTTCATTGACACACAAGAGGCCTGAAGTAGGACTTATATCAGAGTTTAGTCTGCGAAAACAGGATTCAAATGTATATTAGTCCAATAAGATGTCATTGAACCTGAGAAAAAAAAAGTTTTTCTAAAATGTTTGCTGAAAATAGCAGTTTAGCGATAGGCCTGGAGTACGTCGGTGCACTAGTATCAAACTGAGGCTTTATTCAAAGGTAGAGATTTAATTAATCTTAATAATGAAAAAGCAACAGGAACGGTCCCTTCTGATTAAAACATGTTCAGCGGGTTAACAATGCATGGTGCAATAGAATTAAAAATAGAGTTAAGTAGCGACTGGAACAACATCAAGAGGCCATGAAGATGAATGTGTCTGTGCTATCTCCTTTAATAACCATCTTCACTCAGCCTGACGACATTCTTTTCTTAAAAATATGAGAGAGTCGTTTATCCATGGATGAGATTTAATCCTGTACTGAGACAGCTTCCAGGGGCATCATGATCAAGAGCTGATTAGAATGTTCTTATGACTGTTTATTCTGTCTCCTCAATCTCTACAGTGAGGAGTTAAGTATTTGACCCCCTTGTTATAATGATATTCTCTTTGAAAAAAGAAAAGAAAAACCTCACTTTTTCTCGAGTTTTGCTCATTCTCTGTTTCCTCTTGAGATAAGTAGTGTTTTACCAATTTGGAATCTGTTCAGTTGTTCTCTGCACTGCTTATAGAGCTTTTAGCATGGATCACTGAACTGTATTAGACCAATAGTGTTTTCATCACAAGTACCAGAAGGAAATTTAAGAGAATTAAAATTTATGGTAAATGTCAGTTGTAAAAACAGTGGAAAAGGACCCCTTTCTGATTTCATTTAAAAGAAATAATCATACAAAAACGCCCAGTCCTATTTTATATTCCAATGGTTATTACTTGTTTTACATCAGAACATATACTTAATACATAACATAAATGACTACTCAGAACCATGTTGCGTATATTTCTCCCCACAGCGGGATCTTGAATGTGCATCCTAGTCTTTTACCACGCTGGCGTGGATCTGCTCCAGTCTTTCATACGATCCTACATGGTGACCGTGCCACTGGAGTGACCATCATGCAGATTAGACCTAAGAGGTAACACGAAAGCTGCACAGTAGGTATTCAATATTTCTTATAAAAAGCATATCTTATGTTTGGTCAGATTTGATGTGGGCCCCATTCTTCAGCAAGAGGTCTATGAAATCCCAAAGAACTGCACTGCGGATGAACTTGGAGGTTCTTTGGCAGTGATGGGTTCTAGAATGGTAAGTTATTTCAAGGCCATACATTGTGGGTGGGAAATATATAGACAAAGTTGTAATCCACTTGTACATATATTCAGCTCTCCAAGATGTATTTCAAAGAAACTCATTACCTAAGTGTTTCTAGAGTAACTTTCTGTTAGTCACATGATGTTTGTGGGCTTGGCTGTGCATACATCATGTAATATCGTTTAACATTAAAAGCTTGCCTTCTTCTGTTATTCGCTTAAATTTATACCAACAGCTGATGGACACTCTGAAACACCTACCTGAAAGAATAGCGAAAAGAAAAGAGCAATCTACAGACGGCGCATCAATTGGTAAGTATGCTTTTTTTTGTTATCCTTATCAGTGTCTATAACTTCGTTGAAGTCTTTCTTTCTGTCTATATTGGTATAGCTCCAAAAATTAGCTCCAGTATGGCCTGGGTCGTATGGGAGGAACATACCTGTGAATACATTGATCGACTCCATCGAGCTATTGGGTTTCGAGTAAGAGACCTATTGATGAGGATTTAGATCTGTTTTGTTTTTATCTGTGTCAAAAGTGGGTTTTTTTTTCTTCTTCCTCTATCAGATACCTTTACGAACTATGTGGAACGGTAATAGCATCAAACTTTTGGACTTTGTTGGCAAATGCAACATCTCTATTCCAGGTAACAAGTTGATTCTTAACTTTTGATCAGTTGGCTTATAAATTGATGAAATAATTAACAAAACCTGAAATAGCATAAATGATCAAATTAGACAAACACACGTGTATAGCTCTTGTTAACAATTCATGCGTGCCAAAGAATCATCCTAGGTTGACCAAATTCTGTTGGTGGTTTAGGTTTGTTATGGGTTTAAGTGTAAAGTCATTGTACAAGATTATAGATATTCCCATAAAACACAGTTAACCTGAAAGCTTACAAAGAACCTTCATCAATAGATATTGTTTAATGTAAATATTATTGTCAAAACTAAGGAATAAAAATGCTGACAAACTAGTTAATTGCTTTGATAATAATAATTGTTGGATTCTCCATACCAACTTTCAACTGCAATCATTTTCCTCCACACACACTTTATTTTAAGTAAGTTTGTGTCCAAAAATATGAAAGTCACCAAATGATTTTTCTCCGTTTCTTTGTAGCTACTCCATATCTATCTACAGTGCCAGGATCTCTCTATTTTCAGAAAGAAACAAACACCCTACTGGTTCACTGCAAGGTAGGGTCTAAAATCCTGTTCTTGAAGGCAGTCTGACCTTCGGTCATTTACTTCTTTGAAATGGAAGCAATCAAGTAGCAATTTACAATAATGGTTATTCTACCATTTGCTTTTAGTTTTGTTGTATTACAAATTATTCAAAATAAAATAAAAACAGCCAGCGCATTTAAAACACATTGTTTAACATAGATGTTACATGGAAAAGAACGTGTTTTAATATGTGCTCTCTAAATACCTCTCAGGATGGTTGGGTTGGATTCAAGACATTGAAGTTCAAGAAAAGATTGTCAGCAGCTGATTTCTTCAATGGATATCTCCATCAGAGCATGTCCGTGACATCCTCTTCCTCAAACCCATGTTTCTTCCAGAGTTATAAAGAGACTCATTTGCCAGATGGACAAGATGACAGCATCTTACTGCAGAAAAAGTCACTTTGAGGCCTATGAACATTTTCATTCTGCAGAGACTGCTACTTAACAAGCTCTAATATGCATTTGGAGAAAATGTCTGTTTTAGGACAGAGCCTTGCACATTAGGATGGTATTGACATGAAAGAATGTGAATACAATAAAATATTTTTGAGATAATAAAGTATGTCGTTGCGTATCCTTGACATAAAGATCTAGTATAACTTAGGGCTTGAAACGTATGTTAGTTTATTTAATCCACAGGTACAAAACCGCCCAATAACTAAAATAGACCGTTATAATTATTTAATTAAAATGACGAATAACAAATAAACTAATCCACTCAACAATCAATTTCCATTTAAAAAATTTTTATTTGAGTACAGCCTGCTGCTACCGTTGAGAATATAAGTCCCGCCTTATTTAGCCCGCACTCGTCCCGTTTGGCTGTTGGTCCACAACTACTGCTTTTTCATTGGCTGAACCCTTTGTTTATCTTTTCTTCCCAAGTAAGTTAGGTTTAGCACACAACCTGTCAAATCCTAGGATCGCTGTGGAGAAACAGTGGACACCGATGTACGCTCTGGTTTTCTCGTAGTAAGTCGTTTCTGGATAATACTCATTATCTCAGTAATATCGTCTTTAATTCAGATAACGTTACGCATATATTGCAAAGATGTATAAGCGTTTAATGTTTAGGTTTGTATGACTGTAGAAAGTGTGTTTACGTAGGGCTAGTTTCCAAACAGCCGGGGTGCTAGCTAGCGAACCTAAACTCATCTTATTTTCTATTTATAAACCAAAGTCGCGTGGCATTATATCGTCTGTGTTCCTCGTTGTGCTTTCGAAGGTTTTACTCGACTTATGCAACGGGTTTAAGATGATAATTGGCTTGTTCCAGTACATTGTTCAAGGGGCATAACTTTGAAACTGTTATTTATTACTGATAATTAGTTCTGCCTCAGAGACGCACTGTTCCACAAATCCGGGAGTAGCGTTAAGTGAGAATATTTCTCCGGTTGTTTTTGAATGAAACCTGTACGCGCGTTAACAGCTTCATGTTCTTGCTCTGTGACTAACCCACTGAACAGGTGTTAAAAGCGGATTTGATCAACTAACTCTAATCTACCTTTACTTTTAGATGTTTTAGCTAATGTCATTATGAGGCTACATCAGTGTTGTGCAAGATACAAACTGTAATATATCAGATATTACACACACACACACACACACACATGCATATATATATATATATATATATATATATATATATATATATATATATATATATATATATATATATATATATATATATATATATATATATATAAATGTAACAAACAAAATTATAAAGCATTACTCTGAATGACACCCAGAATATTATTTGGTCCCAGAATAAATTATTTCAATCCAATATGAATATTTGAAAGGAATATATAATGTATTGCAATGATGCAATCCACCTTATTTTTTTATATATTTGAATTCAAGAGATTCATATAAAATGAAAGGATGGACGACCAAAAGAAACTTGTCTTTTTCTTCCCAGTTAGTGGTGTTCTGGGTGTTTATTTAAGTTGTTGGTGCAGTTTGTTGACGTGGATAGCTCTTTAGGATTTGGACTTATCTTGGATAAACTTAAATTGTGATAAACCTAAAATAGTGTCTTGAGAAAAGTCCAGACATTATTCTTACAATACTTTTGTTACACATTTAAAAAAAACTGCACTGTAACTTGCGCTACTGAGCAAATAGCTTATCACAGACAAAAAATAAAAGCAAAAAGTTACACTACTGCGTTACTCCAAATATAAATAAGTTACAGTGTTATATCGTTTTTGTAATATGTTTCTTACAACCCTGGGCTACACATGGATTTCGATCTATTGTCCTTTGAGTGTTACTCAGCTGATCTTTAAATAAGCTGCTGTCACTTGTAGTCAGCATATATGAAGATTCAACAGACTGATTTGTTATAATAAATAAATAAATAGTATTATTCAGTCATTAAGCATACTATTTGCTGTTCATTCATTCATCATTCAATACAAATATATAAAGTCTACATAGTATGAGTTAAGATTTAGCCTCTGTGCTTAATTTTAGTGTTTAGTGAGTGTGGAGAAACCATAATATGTGTAGTTTAGATAACAACAGGTTTCCTGTGGTCTGTCTGGACTAGAGAATTTGCAAATTTTAGGGCAGAAACATGAATATGAGCATCAGCATGATAATTCAGCAAAAATATAGCAGAATTTGTCCTTTTGTCTTGAATACTCTTACTACTGAAAGGACAAATAGAAACAAAACACTACATAATGAGAGATTTTTTTTTTCATTAGCACAGCAGTAGCAACTCACTAGAACATCACAAGGAAACAATTTAATCAAGGAAGCAAAGTCTTACTAAACTATGCAAGTGAACTGATACAATATATTGTGTATCAATAGAGTAGAGAGTTATCTTTACTCTAAAACCACCCATTTCACCTGCCAACCCATGACTGGTCTCCCTGTAAAGCTCAACAGGGCTGAGCATGGTTAGCTCAGTATGAGAGAATTCCTTGAATGAGATGTTAAGCCAAGGTCCTGACTCTCTCAGGTCATTAAAACTCTTAGGATGTTTCTTTTTTTTAAGAGAAGAAGTTATATTAAAATACACTGGCAAATTTTCTCATAGGGTATTAATCCCTGTATTGTTATTGACTACAATTTCCAGTTCACCAGCTAGCCAATGTGTGGTGAGTTTGATCAGTATTGTGATGTCATTGATATTGTAGAGTGAGAAAGATTGAAGGACAAGCTAGAAGACGCAACCTTGACCCGACACTACAAAAGATATATTTATAGTAGACTGAATTTGTTCTTTTTAAGATATACTCTGTTTATTGACTCAGCCTAAAATGGATCCAATGCATTTTTTTATTTTTACATTTATTGTTAGGTTGCATTGTAAGTCTTCCTGATATTGTTACTTGAAGTACAATGTGGAGTTGATCAAGATTGTTGTTAAGATCAAAACTCTGTATTTTTAAGTGCTTTTAAGGTAAATCTTAACTTTAAGTAATCATAAAATGTTTTTGTTGTAATCAATCATATTCATCGTGTGTGTTTTTAAAAACAAACATGTTTAAATATAGCTTTTTTTGGACATTATTAGTAATGTGTCTCATTTCTTCTTTTCATTTCTTTTTAGGAAATTTTTCGCAGTCCATCATTGAGTTTCTGGAGAGAGATGCGTCTCAGAACTCCTGTGTGATCAATCAACTCATATTCGTTTCCTCCTTTCATCGTTTCATATTCCTTCCTGATAACTAGTCACCTGCACTTTGGCAGGCCTCCCCTTCACCTCATTATCGGGCACACAAGCACTTGGCTAGTGAGCCAACAACTGCTCCTTCAGGCTGGGTACGGAGCTGTTCTGGCCCTGTGCCCTTTCAGCTGGAGGTGTTGGTGTGAGATGGGGCGGCAGGAAGCAGACGGTGGCTGCCGCTGTGGACTGTAATGTCAGAGATCAGCAGCCCCGGCGAGAGCCAGCACGGCGCTCCCAGATTCTTTGTGGGCTGCGCCGAGGATGAGAGCGAGGGCCTGGACGACTACACCAACATGAGAACAGACATGGAGCTGTACGAAGAAGACCTGGAGGATGAGTTGGTAATTTTAGCTTGAAAAGTTATTCGTTCCGTTGTTTTCCGGCTAGTGTCATTCTAGATAAGGATAAATCATCCACTTTGTTAAATATTTCAACCACAAGGTTAGGGATTCTTTTTGGCTGCAATGAGGCAGCCGGTCTAGATCTGAACAATTGAGTGCATCAAGCCAATTCAGTTTATAGGATATACTTGAAGAAATTAGTGTAAAATTTATTTAGAGCAGGTGTTGATCTCTTGAGACATTTTAGTGGCAAAGTCAAGAGCCGTGTGATAAGAGTGGTAACTAATGTTTAATGTTTTTTTTAAGGTTTAAGTACTGTATATAGTCATTTTGACATGCCCTCCTATTCAGAGTAGAATAGAGTAGAACTTCAACCAGCACAAAACGTTAAGAAATGTTTTGTCCAGGAAGACATTCTCTTTCAGTTTTAATTTCTTTTTACTATGTTGATTTATGTTCTAATATAAGAATAGTTATACAATTTATTTACAATCCTGTAATTGTTTTTTAGTGCCAATAAGTAATATTTCTGTTTTATCAGGATATTTAGCATAAGGAAATTTTCATTCATTCATTCATTCAGTCCCAGAACAGATCCTTGAGGAACTCCATACTCTACTGCTATTGTGTTTTACGAGTCTCTATTTACATGAACAAACTGACTCTGGTCAGAGAGGTAAGAGTTAAACCATCTTAGAATCTGGCATTGGATGCCTGCCTCGTTCTCTAGTTTTCGAGGAGATCTAGCAGAACTAGAAGAGAGGTATTGCCCTGATCCCATTCAAGTAACAGATTTGAAATTTTAACCAGTGTCTCTGTGCTATGATCCGGTCTGAATCCAGATTGAATCCAGACTGAATCCAGATTGAAGATAAAATTTGCTCTTCGGTAAGCAGGAGCTGAGCTGTGGTATTACAACATTCTCTAATATTTTTGACAAGAACGGAAGGTTAGAGATTGTTTTCCTGATTAGTGGTTTAATTACTGCGTTTTTTAGCTGTTTAGGAACTTAACCTAGCGATGAGTTTATAATATTCAGAAACGTTTTTTGAGCTATTTATAGAAATTATTTTATTAGTTTTGTTGGGGCAGGACTGAGAGATTTTTTTTATTTAGATGTCGTGATTATTTTAAGCAGTTCTTTCAGGTCAGTATTTGAAAAATTCAAATTTTTCAAGAGAAGAGTCAAAGGCATAGAATTTGAGTTAAGCTGCTTAGATTGAATGTGAGTTTTAGTGATTTTGCATCTAATAGATGTAATTTTATTTGAGAAGTAATTCATAAAATCATTGCTGCATTTGAATCTGCCGACGTTTGACTGTTTGTAGATTTACAATTGTTTCAAATAAAGGTCATGGGGTGTATCTATGTATTTGTGATAGTAGTTAGCTCTTGCAGTTTTTTAACGCTAGTCTATATTTAGACATGCTCTCTTTCCAGGCAATTTTGAATTTATGGACATAGCGTCTTCATGGATCTTTATAGAAAGTGAATGAGGCACACAGCTGGCATGGGTTCCTTCCATGAGAGGGTATCACTATCGAATGGGTAAAAGGTTTGAATTTGGCCGAATCGGAAATGGCTAGTGCAAAACTTCAGTGCTGGTAAATGACTCTCACTTACTATTAAATATTTTTATAACTTTTAAAAAAGTTCTAATATATTTGCCACACAAAAACAAAACCTATTGTAAACAGGCATCAAATTTATTTATCTTTTTGTCCCTTCACTGTAAACTATTTTGCAGACAGCATTTTTACACTGCATGCCATTAAAAAAAACTCCCTTCTTCTGGTACCAGCCTCAAACAACCAGTTGTGGAGCTACATTTCAGTCATTCATTATGCATCTTGGGGGAAACCATGGTAGGCCTGTTGCTTGACTTTTTGTTCAGTTATAGTCTTGAGCTCTGTGACCCTCATTATGAACTAGCAGGAGAGGAGCAGATAGATGTATGAAAGGAGTATAATGGGCTTATATAAGGTGTTGAATAAAGAGTTGAATATAAAAGAGCTGAAGCAGCAATTTAAGCAATGCTGTTAAGGAGTTTTTGTGTTGAAATGTAATTGATTGTAGTTTTCTCAAATCATAGGTTAATTGCTCAGCGCATGTCTTTAGTCAGCAGATAACAAGTCATTTATCAAATGTGCTTTCAAGAAATGTGTTTTCCCTTTCAAAAATACTTGGGTTTTTTCTTTGTATTTCAGTATTTTTCAATGAATTTCCACAAACTAATTATTTCGAGCATGCATGATTAACTACTTTTGGCTATTTAGTACCCTTTTTTTCTGCAGCCTCCAGAACATCAGATTCTGGTAGGGATTTGCTGCATGATGAAGAAGTCAAAGTCAAAACCGATGACTCAGATCTTGGAGCGTCTCTGCAAATTTGAGTACATAACCGTGGTCATCTTTCCAGAGGATGTCATACTTAACGAGCCAGTAGAAAAGTGGCCTCTTTGTGACTGCCTAATCTCCTTTCATTCTAAAGGTATGTCTGGTGTATTCATGTCCTTTTGACTGGGATAAAGATTAGGTGTCTTCACTGAAAAGTTTGCTTAAAATCAATCATCGAGTTGAAGTATGCACTTTATTAGTAATCTGAGAATATATTTGAAACAAATAATTGATTAAGAAAATAACTGATTACACATTACACACATTACAATATGTGTGGTTTAAATACTTGTACCAGCGTGTTTCTTTATCACACTTCACCAGTGTGTTGCATCTGTTTCTCTTGAACCAGGTTTCCCCCTTGATAAGGCAGTGAGTTATGCAAAGCTCCGTAACCCACTGCACATCAACGATCTTAATATGCAGTATTACATACAAGATAGGTACAACCACATTCTATATTCATTATGTTTAGTGTCAGTGTTTCAATTGATTATCAAGTTTTCTCTTGTTGTCACACATTTTAGGAGGGAAGTCTATCGGATTCTTCAAGAGGAGGGGATAGATCTACCACGTTATGCAGTGTTGAATCGTGACCCTGACAAACCCGATGGTAAGTCAAAGCTTTTGAGCATCATCATTTCTTGATTTATTCATTTAAAAATTGGTCTGTAGGGTCTTAAGTCCCCTTAAACAATCTTCATCACAACACATTTTTTATTATTATGCCATAATAACATCCACCCATATTCATTACCATGAACTCGAATTTTCATCTCTAGATAAAAAAAAAAATACTGTTTTGTTACAAGAGCTCAGTATCCCACAATACTATAAATAAACTATAAAGCTTGAAAGTTGCAATTATTTAGGTGGCCTGCGTGTTGTTAATAACGGTTGCTTCGGTGATTTTTCCGTTTTTAGGTTAGAATCAGCCATTGTCTCTTAAAGCTTTATGTGTTTTTATTGTAGAGAACAACCAGCATGTTTGATTTGTTTTGTTTAATGCACTGAACTGAGTTTTTCCCAGGGCATAAAACAAATCAATACACACTCTATCAGCTCTTGATGCTGGTTATTGTTCTAGTTTAGCAACTGTGATTTAATACCTATAAAATGATGATAATGATAAAAATGTCATGGTCTGTCATTATTAGTTTTTTTTTTGTTTACCGAATGTGTATTTGCTTTATTTTATCATTATACATTGTCTAGTTTTAATTTATTTAAAGCACATGGTTTTCACCACCTGCACTGTTTGAGACTTCTCGTTAGTGTTAAGTTGCTTCACCTGTTTACACCTCATTATCCCTTGATCGTGTCTGCTTTATATTCCACAGTTTTAGTCAGTTGGTCACTGCTTCATTAAATGTCACATCTTGCCACCTTGTGTTTAAGTGAATAATTGTAAGTTATCAGTTATAAAGTTTTTGATTCCAGTTTAAGTTTAGTAGGCAGATTTTCCCATTGTGGAATTTTTGATTTCTTGTTTACTATTTATTTTATTTTTTATAAAAATCTTTAAGTAGAATGGGTTCTACTTCTCCAAACTCACCAGCACCTGGCAGATAGCAGGCTGGGAACATGAACAACACTGTTAGATTAACTTATTTTATGAGTAAAGACATTTTGATAAAAGTTAGGCTACTCTGTTTTTTTCTTACTCAATCAATGCACCTTTACAAGCTTTTATTAGAGAACCAGTCGAACAAACTCAACCAGATGAACCCTTCTCAAAATCTTTAGGAAAAATGTTTTTTTGTTCAAAGAAAACAGATAAGAATCTTTGCTCCTTGTTATTGTCACTGTTCTAATTGCCCAATACTGATTTTGAAAGGTTCGTTTGTGTTTTTGTTTTTTTTGGTCTCTAGCAGCAGTTTAACACATATGCAAGGGCTAAAACCCTTTTTTTTACTCTTTTACTTATATTTACGTGTTTTATAAAGACTTTCAAATGATTCATGTTGCAAGTCTCTGTTCAAAACATGACTCGTCACAGCGATTCAGAGTTAACTCTTAGTCTATTACAAGTGAATGATACGCTCAGTGCGGGTAGGAAGAAGACAATGAAACGCATTCAGCAAATAACAACATTGTGTTCTTCTGTCTCGCTTCACACCTTTTACTGCAATTTCCCAGTTGTTACCTTAAGTATTCTGTTAAGCACTCAAGTAACAGTTAAGCACTCAAAATCACAAGAGTGACTAGCTTGAGTGACCTCAGATGGGAAAGTGTGGCTCTCTTGACGAGTCTAATGAGAGATGCACACACACACATTCAGTTGCAGTATTTTTACAGTCAATGTAGAGAACGTTCATAAACTGAAAAATTGTAGTTTGAAGGCTGATTCATTGCAGTGACTTTGAGAGTACTCTTTAAAGGCTATAACTACACACAAACACTTTCACATTTAAATTACAAAACTAGATCAGTGTAGTACATGACATGAAAGATCATTGTCAACCATTCATCATAGGGTCTCTAATAGAATGCCAAACTCATTTGAACTGCTGACAGCGTGTTTTGTTCTGGAATGCAGTGTGTAGTTTTAAATGTTTCTCTGGCTAAAGACTGTTCTGAGATCACATGATGAGCCTGCCTAGCCATTATGTTCTTGGCAACCATTGTAAATTCCCTGAGGATATGAATGGATTTATCCTTCTCTGACCAGATAACACTACTCTTTTTTTTGTTCGCACCCGCACCATTGGTTTACTCCCTGAACACACTGTTGTTGGCCATATATTTCTTGTTTTGATATAGAGTGTAACCTGGTTGAAGGAGAAGACCAAGTTGAAGTCAATGGGGAGGTTTTTCTTAAACCCTTTGTCGAAAAACCAGTTTCTGCTGAGGACCATAATGTTTACATCTACTACCCAACATCAGCAGGAGGAGGCAGTCAGCGCCTGTTTAGAAAGGTCTTATGTTGAACCTTTTTTATTCATGTTGCAACCAATTCAAAGTTTACCAACTTGACCATTTGTATTTATCGTATTCCTGTTTCAGATTGGGAGCAGAAGTAGTGTTTACTCCCCAGAAAGCAGTGTGAGGAAAACAGGCTCTTACATCTATGAAGAGTTCATGCCAACCGATGGCACCGACGTGAAGGTACTGCATTATACTTTCCCTTCACTAGAAGTCTGTGCAAAACGTTCTACATGGTTTGGCATTTTCTGCAGTTAGATCCTGTTTAGGATTTAATGTTTGGGGAAAATAATTGCTGAGAAGTTCAGAAATATTTATGCATCTTGGAATGAGTTTTAAATATTTTATGATAAAGGCATTTGATCGGCCTTTTAGTTGAGTAACACATTTAGTAAAGGAAAAATCAGTTCTCTCCCTGGAGCTACCAAGTCTTTGAGTTGTAATCTGTTAATTTTATGTTCTGACAACAGGACTTTTAGCAAATATATCGTTGATGTAGACAGGCAGAAGAATGAGATTGTTTTTTTGTTTAGCTATTTTTTCTTTTTAAAAACTCATCTCTTCTGTAGTCACATCATGTGGTAAGCTCTCCTTTAGTGACCTAGTAGCATTTCAATATAACACTGCTCAACAATATGACACCATGCCAAAAAAATACTTGTACTATTTTTAAATAGATGAATATAGTGAAATATAGCAACAACTAAAAACTTATTTTCTCATTACTTTTCTTCTTTTGTCTCTTAAGCCAAGCTTCAACCGATTTCCAATCTACACTAAACTAGTGTGCTGGTTTTAATAAAGTTTAATATTGTGATATATCATAAGGTTATATTTTAGTTTAATATTCAATCTAATACACTGCATGTAATCTGATTTTTATTTTGACCTATCATACATATATCAGACAGGATAGTTGAGATAGTTTTTATTGAAAAGTGCAGAATGACAAGTGGTATTTGCTTTGGTATTATTTTTTGGTTCTTCACCCCTGTCATCAGCGATCATGCATTTCTATGTGTATTTTATGGCAGGTGTACACAGTAGGGCCAGATTATGCGCATGCAGAGGCTCGTAAGTCTCCTGCTCTTGATGGGAAAGTGGAGAGAGATAGTGAAGGAAAAGAAATCCGTTACCCAGTCATGCTCACGGCCATGGAGAAACTTGTGGCCCGTAAAGTATGTCTGGCATTCAAGGTAAGGTGATATGTTAATTTTTTAAGAGAAAATTAATTTCAAGAATGAGCAGTTCCTTAGAATGCATTTTTGAGATGTAGACTCTACCAGAAACCGGTTATTGTTTGTTTCATTATGGCAGCAAACTGTTTGTGGATTTGACCTTCTCCGAGCCAATGGCCACTCGTATGTGTGTGACGTCAATGGCTTTAGCTTTGTGAAGAATTCCATGAAATATTATGATGATTGTGCTAAGATCCTTGGGTAAGTCCCCTTATACTCAAACTCAAATGATTGTTTTTTCAGTCAAGTAAGAATTTGTGTGAAAATGCACAAGATTAACTGGATTCTTTCTTCAGAAACATAGTGATGAGGGAACTGGCTCCTCAGTTCCAAATTCCCTGGTCCATACCAACAGAGGCAGAGGACATTCCCATTGTTCCCACTACATCAGGCACAATGTATTTATCGCATACTAAACTCAGATCTTCTATTTACTTCATAGTTTGTGTCTTTCAGAATCAAATGTAAATTCACTTTCCAAATGAAGTATTTACTAGTGTGTTAGAATTCTGTCTTTGTTTGGCACGTGTTAGGATGGAGTTACGCTGTGTGATTGCTGTTATCCGACATGGAGATCGCACACCAAAACAGAAGATGAAGATGGAAGTACGGAATCCAATGTAGGTGTCTGTCACATAGTTGAAAGCGTTAACTATTGCAAGCATAAGATTTATGGTGGAAATTGTTGGAATATTTTTTCAGGTTTTTTGAGCTTTTTGAAAAATATGGTGGCTATAAAACAGGGAAGCTGAAACTTAAAAAACCCAAACAGCTTCAGGTAAGAATTTTTGTACATGTCTAACATTTTGTTAACAACAGTGCCATTCATCATTTTTAAAATATTTTGTTCAGTTGAAATTCTAAGAATTTTCTAGGTTTAATTGATCAGGGGTCTTTGTTTTCTGAATGCTATATTAAATGATCAGTGCTTTATGCCATAATAAATTACATTTCTTATTTCTGATATAATTTACTGTTGTTTAGATTATTAGGGTCTTTGTCTCCTTAAATTTGACTCTAGTTTTGAGAGTTAAAGTTTCTTATTCTCTCTTTACTTTTTTCTTTTTTTTTGTTACTTTGTACTTTTTTTGTTTTCCACCACACCCTTTTTGTTATCTTGCTCGATTACGAATCTGTGCTCTTATATCAGTTCCTAGCTCTAGGATTTCTACCAATTGCAGTTTTTTGTTTACTTGCTCCTAACACTTATTTGCTTGACCCTTTTTATGATGCACTGTAAAAACATGTAGAATGTACTGGTAGAAAATTACCTTGTCTTTTTCTTTTTTATGTTCTTTCCTATTTCACTAAACATGTATTATTTTAATGAATGCTTTTGTATTTTACAATATAATAATACACTTCTGAATCAATGAATAGAAACTGTCATTGGTGGGAAGCATATTCTGAATTGAGTTTCTAGTCTTGCAAACTACCCACTATAACGTGATGAAGTGGCTGTTAATACTTGGTTTTAACTTTAATTCAATATGTGATTCCAATGCATCAGAATTGCACAAGCAGGCCTACTAGCTCACCTCAGACTTTCTTTAGACAGAAAAATGTCATTTAACCATGGATTTTAGTAAATAAGCACAAGCTTTTTCTTCTCCACAAGCCAACTGAAAAAAGATAACGAGAGCTGGCAGATGATTAGGATTTAACAGCACCCGTTGAATCTCAAAACAGTTTTGAAAGTATCAAAATACGTATAAAACCCTGAAAATCTTAATGTTAAAAAACGGAGAATTTGCCCCTCTCCTTTCAATTATGGCATCTGTTCTTACTCAAAACTTTTAGCTTTCAGCTGCTCTGACATCAGATATCTTTTCTGACAGCTGCTTTTGTGTGTGTGTGTGTGTGTGTGCGTGCACACACACACATATATATATATATATATATATATATATATATATATATATATATATATATATATATATATATATATATATATATATATATATATAATTTGTCAGTCAGATAAGTGGTCATTTAAATAGTCCTACTCTGCATCTGTTTTGTTTTTTGTTTTTTTTTTCCACAGGAAGTGTTGGACATCACCAGGGCACTCTTGGTAGATTTAGGACAACACACAGACTCTGAAATTGAAGAGAAGAAATCCAAGCTTGAACAACTGAAAACCGTTCTGGAAATGTAGGTTATTGTTGTAAGATAGATAGCTTATCCATTTATTTCATGCTTTTGAAATGCTTTTTAAATGGTGAGAATTTAACGTGTAGTTTTGTTTCAATGATTCAGGTGTCATGAGAAATAATACATTAATTACTGAAACTTTGCTGATAAAATTTATATCCACAATAAAAGAATCATATTTCATTCAGTTTATTATTTTCATTCAAATGTCTTTATCGCTTTCAGTGGACAAACATAACAGATATCTATTTTACTGGTTCCTTTGACGTCACACAATTAAATATGTATTTAAATTTTTGCACATAAATATGTGGATTAAAGTATTTCTATCCAAACTGCACTTTGCTGTTACACCTGCTTAAAACAAACTGCAGGCTCTGCAAGTGCTGAGTCATAGTTAAACATCTTCTACCGCAATACCCAATATATGAACCATAAGAGGACACTATCCAAAGACTGGACCTTCAAATACATTTTTAAAACACCATGTGAACTGTTGGAATTGGTTTTTAGAACTAAATTGAGAAATAATTTTTAACAAGCTAAGTAAAACAGCATGATTTAAAAAATTGTGTGTATAATGTTACCCATGCAACCAATAAATCGTGTTGAACAAAAAAAAGCTGGTACTAAGAATTACAATTGAGTGGTGGAAATGCATCATGGATCACGTTATTGAAAACAAAACCCTTTTTTCTCACCAAAAGGGGTAGGGGGTATTTTTACAGTAAGCAATGTAACTGCCTGAGTAGAAAAACATTGAGGGTGCATCAGTTATGTATTATTTGTGTATTAGCAAAGATATCTCTAGCATGTCTTAAAGAAGATTGAATTGATGGATACTATTTATGAAGACTGTGCAGCCTGTCTCCATCATGCAGTATTTATAGAGTTTGTGTACTGGGGTTTGCCATTTAACACAATGAAAAAACAGGATCCTGTTTCATAACCCTTGTCAAATGTCACACATTCGATGAGAAGATGGGTTGCAGAGCAGCTGTTTTGGCAGATCTTCGTAGTGACATTTAACTAGATGCCAGCCAAGCTCACTGAGGAGGAATGTAAACGTTTTCTAATCTTAATTTAAACTTCTGTTTTGACATTTAGGTATGGTCATTTCTCTGGAATTAATAGGAAAGTGCAGCTGACTTACCTTCCACATGGACAGCCCAAAACATCAAGTGAGGAGGAAGGTAATGAGTATTTGAGCTCTTGATCAGAAACAAGTGTTGTGCCTCAAATTATTTTGTAACTCTGTGTGCAGATACTCGTAAGGAGGGCCCTTCTATACTTCTGGTTTTGAAATGGGGAGGAGAGCTGACTCCTGCTGGCAGAGTTCAGGCTGAAGAGCTTGGCAGAGCCTTTCGGTGCATGTATCCTGGAGGTCAAGGTGGGCTTGTTTTTCATAGTTAATGCTTTCAGCTCACGAGTATTGTTGCGCCTAACTGATAAACATTAATCAATCCTTTACTCACAGCTGAAAAATCACTATTTTTAAAGTATCAAATACTAGGTGTAGAAGCAACATCTTGCTCCATGTTGGTTGTAGCTCCACAGTGATTGGACTTCTGACTGACATTATGATGATTATAAGTTCCTAAAATAATGACCTCCTAAAAAATGTTCAAATGACTTGGATCCAATCGGGGTAATAACAAGTGGTTTGTTTGTCATTGCTATAATCATAATAAATTAGAGATGTTCAATGAAAGACATTTTTATTACAATATCCATTTCAGGCCTTTACGATCATAAAACTGTATTATCAGAAAAAAAAAGTTTTTATAATTACTATGTAGTTTATGCCCGCAAATGCACACTAATACACCACCGAAGCCCTTTCAGGCAGAGTTCATCCCGGTCTCGAGTGTGTTGCATCAAAACAGGCAAACATCCCTTAGTGTACTCCCCGTTTTTGTTTAGTACATAACAGATATAAAACTGACCTGAAGACTGTATACAAACCTAACAGAGCCCTTAGATCATTAGGTTCAAATCAGTTAGAACTGCAATAGGTTCGCTCCAAACAGAAGAGTTTGCTTTCAATTTCTATGCTGCCCGCAGCTGGAACCAGCTTCAAAAACAAATTTGAGGAGCTAAAATTTATTCAGATTTAAATCCAAACTAAAAACGTATCTATTTAAATTTAAAATTGTGTTTTCTGTACGGCTGTCTGAACAGCACGTATACATATATTACAGCAGAATATATATATATATATATATATATATATATATATATATATATATATATATATATATATATGTCTGTTTTTTTCTATGTCATTGTTTGTTTTATCTCTGATCTGTTGTATACGAAAATGTCATATACAAATGAAATGACCTTCCTTGAGTTACATTGCACTCCTAAAACAAATTTAATTTATAACATGTGTTTTCATTGTATTATTTATTTTAACCTGTAGATGTTTTTTTTCTCTCCTACTAACAGGCGATTATGCTGGCTTTCCAGGCTGTGGGCTCCTCAGGCTTCACAGTACATACCGGCATGACCTCAAGATCTACGCCTCCGACGAGGGCAGGGTACAAATGACAGCTGCTGCCTTTGCTAAGGTACTCAGCCACAACAAGTACAGTTTGCTCTGGGTTTAAAGAGGTGATGCTATCAAGGGTTGTGACATCGGTTTTGGTTGTCTGTCTGCTAGGGCCTGTTGGCACTGGAAGGAGAACTGACACCAATCTTGGTCCAGATGGTGAAGAGTGCTAATATGAATGGGCTACTGGACAATGACATTGAATCCCTCAGCGGGTGTCAGCAGAGGGTTAAGGCCAGGCTTCATGAGATTATGCAGAAAGATGAAGGATTTACAGAGGAAGACATCGACAGGGTAATTTCGGAACACAGGCCACTTTTAGTCCTCCACTGTTGCATGTGAAATGCACATCTGTGTTCATTTTGTGTTTTTGTTTTTCCAGCTGGCCCCTACATGCAGCAGCTCTCTGGTGAACTCTATGAAAGCTGTGGAGAATCCAGTCAGTATATGCGATCAAGTCTACATTCTTGTACAGAGCCTTACCTCGCAGATCCGCAGAAGACTTGAAGACCCCAAATCAGCAGGTAATCGTCTGTGTTTATGTAGAAAACTCATAAATATAATAGAACACTTTCCAGTTATGAGAAAACAGAGGAAAGTATTACCAGAGAAGAAACCATGCACAGAAAGCCGTTTATGCCAAAATGACATTGTGTTTCTGGTCTCAGATTTACAGCTGTACCACAGTGAGACCCTGGAGATGATGCTGCAGCGCTGGTCGAAATTGGAAAGGGATTTCCGCATGAAGAGTGGACGCTTCGACATCAGCAAGATTCCTGACATTTACGACTGTATTAAATATGATGTTCAGCACAATGGCTCTCTGGGTTTGGAGGATACATTGGAGCTCTTCAAGCTCTCTCGAGCTCTAGCTGACATTGTAATACCGCAGGTTTGTGAGGAAAATGAAAGCTTGAAACTGACATTTAAAATTGGAAATCATGTGGTCAGATTTCCAGTACTTCTTTTCAGACACTAAAAATTGTACCTTTTCACCTCACAGGTTTTTCGGAAGGTTAAAAAAGTTGCATATTTATTAAGCACACTGCCAAAGTCTTTTAAAAGACATGTATAAAATTAATAAAGACATAGGAATTAATAGAAAAATAAATACACAGGGACTCTCTCTCTCTCTCTCTCTCTCTCTCTCTCTCTCTATATATATATATATATATATATATATATATATATATATATATATATATATATATATATATATATATATATATATATATATATATATATATAAATTCATAAAGAAAAAATGAAAGACTAAATAAATAATTGGCCTTATAGTAAGTTTTGAGGGGGGTGCAGTAAAAAAGGACAGTATGAATAATTGGCTATAAATTCATTAAAATTCTTTAATTAAAATTTAAAATATTGAATACATAATTGGTCTTATAGTAATGTATAGCAAAAATCTGTAAAAATGTTGTATAAATACCTCACCCTAAAGTAGATTTATAATGAAAAAATAGAGCAAAAGTGTGCAACTTCATAATGTAGACTACACTGGAACATTTTTCTTAGTTTTTGTTTCTACTGATTTTCAATTAAAATACTGCTGCACTTAAACCACCTTTGGAAACAAGAGGAACAAAAATAGGTTCTATAGCCTAAAATAAGAGTTATTTAACATGTTACTTATTTGGTGCTCTGTAATGATCACAGTGATGAATACCCACCTAAAAATGTCTGAAATAATTCCAGTTTGCTATAATTTCACACCAATTTCAAGCCAAATTGGTGTCAATTCAAGCCATCTCTGCTAACTTCAGTCATGCTCATCTTTCAAACTCTGATGTTTGTACAGTAACTAACTACTCCAGCAAATATCCCAATACTTTTAAATGTATTGGTGATATGATGTATGCATCCTCTTAATTGTATTGGTAGAGTTTAAAAAAGGAGCAGCACCAGAGTCAAATAATTTTGCAAGCCAAGAATGGTTTCTCACTCAATTCTCTTTTAACAGTGCCTTCATTCATCTGTAAAACAAAGCTTTTGCTGTTTATACTGCAAAAAGATGAAAAGATAATTGCAGACTATTTTCATCAGGAAGTGTAATAACCTTAGATTGAGTTTTTAAAATGTGTTTCTCAAAGGATGAGCTGTTCAGTTTATTGTTTTGATAGTAGGCAGCATCATGTAAAATAACAAATCTATACTTTGAAATACAAGTAAATTCACATTCTGCAATAATAATTCTTTGTGTGTAGGAGTATGGCATTAATACGATGGAGAAGCTGGATATTGCATATGCCTACTGTCTGCCTTTGGTGAAGAAGATTCAGCTGGACCTTCAGAGGACACACGAGGACGAGTCTGTAAACAAGCTGCATCCACTGTGAGACACTGGTTTTTAGCTCTCATTTCTGTTTTTTGCTGCTTGTGTATCGCTATGAGTTATAGAACCTCTCTCTGTGTTCCAGATATTCACGTGGAGTGCTGTCTCCAGGTCGGCATGTTCGTACTCGGCTGTATTTTACGAGCGAGAGTCACGTTCACTCCCTGCTTAGCATATTCCGCTATGGAGGCCTTTTGGATGTAAGTAGTACAACCGAGATTTAACTTGGTACATACATCAACATAAACACAAATCAAAATCTAGTGAGTCAACAGCTTTTTAAAGATAGAGATTTGTGTATAGACAATGGTTTAATTTGTCTTGGTCAGACTTTACGCAAACAGAGGAATCCTTCTCACAGAGGTGATCCAGCCATTTGCTTGGTTAGCCACAGCTAACTATAGCAGAGTAGACCCATGCGGATGATAGCTACCTCTGTCCTAAAAGATAACTCTCACTCTTACACTCACACTTTCAACTTTTACCCCCCAGCAAAAAAAAATATTTTTTTTTATGTTTGCTTGAGAAGGCCTATATACCAATCTAGCTTTTAAACTTAATTTTCTTCTAACCACTACTCCTCCCAGCTGCTTCAAGCAACTGACTTCAAACCTTTTTCAATCTATTCAAACCAGTCTGACTCAGGTTGCTATAGCTCCTCATATTGGTACCCCTAAAGGATTCTGGAATATTGCTATGAATGATGGGAAGTTTGAATTTTACATTGGGTCAGACTTTATTAAGTTGTAGCTCAAACTGAGAATCTGCTATAAACTTCAAACTCACAAAACTTTAGGAACTTAACAGTATGTGCAAATACACAGAGAGCACTGTACAAAACTATTTGAACCCTAGGCTTTGGTGGATCAAGTCTCTGGTGAAAATGAATTTGTAGTGGGTCCTCTAATTATTTATAGACTATTTTGGTTTATGCTATTCATGGTGGTAAGATAGAATTTTTAATCATGACACTGACCCATCCATAGCAAATGTTTTTCTTAGGAATATATCTCTGCTTGGGAAAAGTTATTTAGTTTAGTTAAAATAAAGTTGTGTTGAATTATTAATCTTGACTGACACTGTATTTTATGCAAAAGTGTTCAAAAACAAATAGTTTCAATGGCAATTTAGACCTTTCTTATATATTTCACATATTCTTTTTAAGCTGGGTCAAATTTAGAAAAGTACATGAAAAGCTATACTGGAATCTGCTCACATGAATTTCAGACCATTAAGAATTTTATCATTGACTTTTTAATGTAAATATAATTAATGTCAGTCAAGAGATGTGTGTATACACTCATTTAACAGGTGTTAAACAAGTATAACAAGTTTTTTGTCATTTGTTTTTCCTTCATTTTGATATTTTTTTTTAAATCATCTCCTGTGATGGTTACCTATGTGTAGTGTGCACAATGTAAAAGGCATGGTAACTGTCATCAAAAACTGGAGGGTAAATGACAAAAAAAATAACAGCCAAGATTTACGATTAGGTTTTCTGCTTTACTTAGCATTTAGAGTTGGAACATCATTTGATACAGGAACGAATGAACCTGCTCAATTCAGAGTCAAGTATCTTATTAGCATTATACCAAACATTTCTGATCAGCATCTCATAGATTTAAGTCTCACCGTGAATCAAAGCATTATTCAGTCATTAAATAAAACATATTGTTAAGTTGTTTAATTGCCAAATCCCACACAACATAATGTTTTTTTTTTGTGGTTTTTTTTTTCAATAAAATTAAGTATGACCCTGGTGGGGAAATAAGGTGTAACAAATATCTTTTGTTACAAAAAGTGAAATTCAATCTTTTCTCCATTTCATTTAGCTAAATAATCGTGTTGGCTGAATAGGACACTCTGGCTATATACCCATCCCTCTGTTTTAAAGACACTTTAATGTTTCAGGAGGAGAAGGACCAGCAGTGGAAGAGAGCCATGGATTATCTGAGTGCAGTGCCTGAATTAAACTATATGACCCAAATTGTCATCATGCTCTACGAAGACAACAATAAGGTACGTTCTGCAAACCCTATCCAGTGTCCTCAGCTGAGTGTAGAGAAAGCACATAAAAATGCCAACAAGGGTTATCTAATGGTTCAAGTCTGTGTGAGGTCTGTTTAGTCTCACCAGCAAACTTCAAAGGACTTAAATTTATAACTTTGTATCCACTCAGGACCCATCCTCTGAAGAGCGTTTCCATGTGGAACTTCATTTCAGTCCTGGGGTCAAAGTATCTGAAGAGGAGAGTGCTCCAATGGGGTTTGGTTTCCGTCCAGCATCGGCTGAAGTAAACAAGGCTTTACTTTTTCATGTTTTCTTGATGGATGAAGACTAAGAATAGCTACTTTAAAAGTTTCCACTGCTCTGTTTGTGTGGGTGTTGACGTAGAATGACCAGAAGCAAACAGACCCTGGTAGTTTGGAAAACCTCTCACGGGATGAGACCGACCGCGCGTTGCCACTTTTAGAGGCCATCAGTATACAGAGAAAATCCCCTCTTATCCGGAATCGCAAGACTGGCTCTATGGAGGTATCACAACGGACTTTGCCCTCAAGCAAGGGGCTGTGCCAAACATTGTGTTTATAAGATATTAAATATTTATATAAATTTGTCAATAAATCTCTGTGGTTTCAACTTAACGTAATCAGAAATGCCTCGGCATTCAACAGTGTTCCATATGGCTCCTCCATCAGGTTCTGTCGGAGAGCTCATACTCTAAAGGAGGCAGCTATCGTCTTTTCCCCTCCTGCTCACGTCAGTCTCCAGAGATGAAGCAGAGTGGATTAGGTTGGTATTGTGTGTCTGTTTCTCGCTCAGCCTCAACAACTGCTGTTTATCTCTTCTCCATGACAGGGAATCATCAGCTAAATCCAAGGTAGCGTCGTCTAGGTTGGGGTTTTAAAAAGTTTGCCTGAATTACGTGCTTTTACATTTAATTCTGTCAAAAAAACAATGTATATCTTTGTGATTTCACTTATTATATGACAAAATTAGAGTTCAGATTAGTCTCGCTCTTGATTTTAGTGACAAACTAGCAGTTATTTGTTCTGTTGCACACATTTCCAATTACATTCTGGAATATGTTTTGATTAATGGCTACTAAAGCTGTAATTTGATGATCTAGGCTTCCTCCTGGTAACATGCAAAATGCATAAATATAGTTTGCTTTACATCAATCATTTTTTAATATTGAGTAGATAAGGTAATATTTTCATCAGGTCGCACTGAGTTAAGGGTTGCTAAAATTCATTCTCAAAGTACAGTAAAGGCTCAAATAAGACCCAGAAATGTCTTAAATAACAGATATTCAATTGAGGTTGTATAATTGTTGTACGGCGACCTTGGAAAAAATGATCATGTTTCAAACTAAATCTACATCATCCTTTTTAAATCAATCAATCAATCAACCAACCAACCAATCAAAATGTCAGATAATTCTATGGGGTTAAATACAACTACACTATAAATACACTATATACACTATAATGCTATTTTAAGGGTTGTTGAGTAAATTGTATTGTGTTTTGGCAATGCTGACCAATAATTTCTGACTTTCTGTAAAAACCCAGTTTAAACCAATTT
Source organism: Danionella dracula (assembly GCA_900490495.1). Classification (NCBI taxonomy): domain Eukaryota; kingdom Metazoa; phylum Chordata; class Actinopteri; order Cypriniformes; family Danionidae; genus Danionella; species Danionella dracula. The sequence goes on from UELW01000578.1 coordinate 3,888,313, forward strand.
TGGGGGAGAAATAAGCGACCAAGACACTTTTTTTTAAATGAAGTGGGAGAAGCCACAGAACTCGGAGTGACACAAACACACACACATACACACGCATACACACACGCACGCACACACACACACACACGCACGCAGAGAAAAGTGTGTCTCCCCCAGTGAAGAATTGCTCTGTGAGGTCACAGGGAGCCTTGCTAGTAACCAGCCCAGCATAAAGACTATTTCAATTGTCTGGCAGTTGACTTATCTGCCAATTTAATGTCATTGAAATTATTAAAAAAAAAGGGTCAATATAATAAATCCTTTAAAATATTTTGGGATTATCTGGGATAAATTCGACATTTATCATTGTAAATGGAGCAAAGCTGCCTGGTTTGAGACCATGATTGCATGCGTTTTACTGTGTTGCAGGCATTATTATATTATTCATAAGATGCACAGATCAGCCTGTGCTCCTTTTCAATCAAAAGAAGTGTTTGTTGGTTTGATAAGATCCCAAAACCTTAAAACCACCGCTCATATTGCAATAAAACTGATTTATTCTGTTATTTATCCGTTTTCATGTGACTAACTCTGATTGGTCATACAGTTCTATTATAATCCAATTAGAAGTGTCCATGTGAAGTTATTGCCTAATAACTAGTTCTAGTTGGGCTTTTTTGAACACTTAGCAGTTGCACACAAGAGAAAATGGCTGAAGTTGAACTAAATAATCCTGCTTGAAGTCATTCAACATTTTTACTGCAATACATAACTTTCTGTTTTAAACGGTTAGTTTGTGCAGTCACTAATATCTGCCGTTATGCTCATGTCCATACTCTCTCCTAATATATCTCAAAAGTCTTTTATATTCATCACCATTTCCATGACAAGAACATCGCTTCTGTTTAATGAAATAGTATTTGCTGTACTAGCCTCTCTCAGTCAAACTGTTATGGTTTTGAAACAAGGTTATGACTGTGTAATCCTCTCACTTCATTTGAAGTAGCTGCTGTTTGTTCATTAATAAGTGCATGTGGGTGGTGTGCTCCCTAATTCCATAATCTAACCCCCTCCGCAGGCTCTCAGTGCGCTGGTCTCTTCAGCACCACTGTTCTTGGGGGCTCCTCTAGTGCCCCCAACCTTCAGGACTACGCTCGTACACACCGCAAAAAATTCTCATCAGGCAGTTTGACCTATAAAGACGGTATGTGTTCGATCTAGCTATTTCACTTATCGGAGTTCTTCAGAATTTTAGAAGGTAGAAACTTTAGGTGAGGGTTACTGTTTGGGGCATGTCAAGCTTATGGTAACATTTTTAGCTTTTGTTACAGTTTTTCTGTCAGACATCTCACATTTCTTGCATTATTTCATGATTGGTTTGTTTTCCTGGTCTTGAGCGTGTTGTGTCTAATGAGCCAATTGTTGTCTTTATGAAATAATTTTCATTAATGTTATTGTTTTTATTTTATTAAAAAAATGTTATAAGTTATGTAAATGTCTTGTAATTAAAAGTTCTAAAAAGTCTAGTTTAAAAAAATGAAGAGTAATACAATATTCTAGCCAAAGTTTAGCAAAAAATTATATTTGGCGGCCATCACATTTTCCTGGTGCATGCTACTCACTGGTTGTCAAATTATGTCAAACGCTGGAAAAGTGTATTGAAAGCACTAAATAAATGTCATGAATATTATTTAAAAATATATATTTCTGTAAGTATTTAAAGGGGTCAAAGAGAAAGTAAGCAGACCTTGAATCTACTTAACAGCTCCTTGATGATACTCGAAACCCTCTTTTTTTGAAGCTAGATTGACTGCTTACCAGTCTGAGTTAAAGTCCAATCCAAGCACAGATAGTGTAACAGTATCTTCTCTTTCCCACTATTTTAAACACAATAAAGCAATTTTACTGCACTGAAGCAAAAACTGACTGACGCGGATTGAGCGTGGTCAGCAAGAATGCATTGCCAGATTGAATTTTGCGACACATATACCACAGCCTCACGATGACAATGCAATCCTGCGTTTCTTAACCACAGGTCAAAAAATGCATTCAGGAAAAAGAGCATTTGAAAGCTCTTTTTGCTATTATTGTTGCGTGTACATGTTACATCTGTTGATCATTTTTGGAATGTGTTTTCAATTTAGTTTTGAAACTCATAAAGCATTAAAATGTTAATGCAATTCTCATTCTAAAACTACGGCTGTAAAGGGCAAATGTATATTATATATTTTCATTTTTAATTAGCAACAAGCGTCACGGTGGCGCAGTGGGTAGCACGGCCGTCTCACAGCAAGAAGGTCGCTGGTTCTGGGCTCGGCTGGGGCAGGTGGCATTTCTGTGTGGAGTTTGCATGTTCTCCCCGTGATCGTGATCGCGTGGGTTTTCCCCGGGTGCTCCGGTTTCCCCACAAGTCCAAAGACATGTGGAATAAGTGAATTGAATAAGAACAATTGCCCATAGTGTTACTGTGTGAATGTGTGTGTGAATGTTTCCCAGAGATGGGTTGCGGCAGGGAAGGGCATCCGCTGCGTAAAACATATGCCAGTGAGTTGGCGGTTCATTCCGCTGTGGTGACCCCGAAAGGGAATAAAGCCGACATGAAGATGAATGAATGAATTAGCAACAAACTTATCACAAATGTAATGTAAAAATGCAAATTTAATTACAGAAATTCATTGTCATTTTTCATATTATATTGCCATTATATTGAAAAGCTGTATTGCATATTACATTTCAAAATTAATTTAGCTAATCCACTGTCGTGGAAAGTGTAAATCTGCCTTTGACATATGCCCGTGTTTTTACCTCTAATAAAAGCAATTTAAAATGTCTTTATTTCAGAATATGTTAGGGTTGCTTTATTTTGCTTTACATATGTATTGTTACATATGGCTATACAAAAACTCATGACCCCTTTAAATACTTTTTAAATGATAAAACATCTTCATTACATAACTACTAAAAATAGGAATTATTTTAATAATCTATCAGATGAAATTACTTTTAATGATAACTGAAAAAAATCTGGGAATCTTGGATCTTGTCTACTTTCTTCATAGCATCTACATTTGTTCCAGAATCTTCTGTTTGCTCATTCGGTGACATCCTTTCTCCACTAGATGTCAGTGTGCCATCATTTCTTGTTTTTGTTGGTGCCGAGTTTGATCCACTGTTTACCAATTGTTTTTGAATTTGAATCTGTGTTGGTCTGTTGTACATTCATTGATTCCCTTCTAGTGTCTTCACCATCACTGTTGTGTGCCGTCGAGAGATGACGAGTGATTGGTCAATATGACCATCTCATTCTTGTCATTCTCCTCTCATCATTTTGTTTGTTCTGGGTGATGGTATTTGTGTCCATAAAAGAGATAAAACACTGTCTGGTTTGAAAGGAGAGATGAAGTCATTGTCGTTCATTGTGTCAACTTTGTCTATCCATTTTTTTTTTTTTATACATAAAACCACATCATCAAAATTTAAACATGTAATTCATGTTGAGAAACTAAGTACTGCTTTTCCTGCTTCCTCTCCCAGTCTATAAGCTCAGTAGAAAGCCAGCCCTTTCTCTTCACCCTACAAACCCTGACACCTTCAGCTCTATAACCAATCTCCATCCTGTACAGGTGTACTGTTATATATGGTAATTCTAGTGACCTTTTTATTTCCTCAGAGTTGTTGTCTATGCCGGCAGTAAAGCGATTTTCTGTGTCATTTGCAAAGCATCCGACTAATGGTACGTCTGCTTCTCTTCAAGTATATATTCCCACTTTATCCATCCTTCACTTGGTTTTGCATGTCAACCTCTTCCTGGTTTTGTTTTCTTACTCATCTTTTTAAGCCTTCAGCCAGTCCCTTTCCCTCACTTCGCACACCACTTTCATAATCTGTAACGTCTTGCAGTAACTTTCTCTCTCAACTAGTGTTTTGGGATTAACAAGTGGGTAATCTTTCGTATGGATGAGTTTCAACATGTGTTTCCTGTGCTAAAATCGTCTAAAATCTAAAATTGTCAGGAAGTTGGGTATATTACACTGTAACAAGAGAAAGATCCACATACATTTTATTGGGGTTTTATTTTTAGAAAAATCACATTTATGAGCTCTCTTAAATACATTTTCTTATCAATTTATACTTTTAAAATTCTATATTTAAAGACTTCTAAAACTGTGATGTTTTTTTAGCTATACAAGCATCATCAAAAAAGGCTTTTTTTTGTTGTCCTCAAAATTGCCTGGATACTGAAATCACATAATAATTTATGTGTTTCAAGAGAACAATTTTCTTAAATTGTCTTTAATCCAACTTATTGCAACATGAGGGTAAAGTAGAGTTTATAATGTAGCTTAAAAATTGAATTATTGTTTAGTCGCTATAGAATATTTAGTAGTATTTTGTTATAGAATATTTACAGAATTTATTATTCATGTATCACTCATGACAGTCTAATTTTAAAAGGTTTTTGCTAAAATAATAAGCCTGGAAATTAAGAATTTTATGTTACTCATACAAATGGAAAACAGTATTATGCTGTATCATGCCTTCCAGCATTTGCAGTAAGTGACATTATATTGGTAGATATGATGAGTTGATTTCTCACTGGGAAAATGTGATCAAACATAATTAAACCTAAATATAGATGATGGTACTCATGGTCAGAACGATTTTGAAGAGTGGCTTGTGCAATGACGATTTATTTCGGAGTATAATTTGGGTATATTTCGTGAACAGCTTTAAGTAAATCTCTGGCAGATCTTAAACGTGGTCCCAGATCCACCCACTCAGCACTCATTCCCTGCCATACCCCACACACTCTGCCTACAATGCATTTTTTGAATCCAGCTTTTAAAACCTCTTTCATGTAGTCAGAGGCTTCTATAGTTAACAGATATTCAAGATTTGTTTCAACTAAATGAACATAGCCAGATTTTCTTTGAATAAAACATGTATCCTCTTATCATCTACTTTTCATTTAAAAAAAAAGCTTATAGTATCCTTGTGAAACCCTTATAAAGCCTTATCATGAAGCAGAGTTGATGGGTGTTGCTTTGATGTTTAATTTATTCAAATAGAACTTTATCACAACAAATCTGTAAACAAAAATAGTGCACCAAAACTAATTTTTAAAAATGCCATAATTCTTAAACAGCTTGTTCCTTTTAATGTTTAATGATGTTGAATGTTCTTAGGGGTCTGTTTTTCCGGTGTAAATTAGTAGCGTGTGAGTGATGGACTTAGTTGAAGGAGGATTTTTTTAAAAGGACAACTTCTGGTGTTTAATTTACTAGGAGGTATAGCTAGAGAGAAGCTGCAGTGTTGTTGGTTGGTTTGAATGTATCTGGTTTGAGATCAACATAATTTGTGTTCTTATACGTCTAGGGGAAAGTGTGGTGCAGAAGGAGAGTATTGAGATGTGTTGAAAGAATAAAAGTTTTCAGGTTTGTGTTTTGGACACTTCCTGTTTCAGCTGACCGGGATTTATACAAATTATTTAGTATTTTGTGTGTGTGTGTGTGTGTGTGTGTGCGCGTGCGTGCGTGTGTGTGCGTGTGTGTGGAAAAATATATACAATTATATGTCAACAGCTACAAAAATCTTCAAACGCTTATTTGAATGTCAGCAAATAGAGCAGGGGTCCCCAAACCTGGTCCTGGAGGGCTGGAGCCCTGCACATTTTTGGTTCAATCATCATGTAACACACCTGTGCCACAATAAGGGTCCTCTGATTGTCTGAAGCTAGAGTAGTATGCATACTACAGCAGGGTTGCAACTAAAATGTGGTCCTCCAAAACCAGGTTTAGGGAACCCTGAATTAGAGCCTTATTTTTATGGATGCAAGTGGATGAAGAGATCAGCAGCATTTGTTAACCCCTTTAACTGCTCGGCCAATGAGGCCGCCAGCTGTTTTTATCTATTTATTTTTTATAAAAATAATTTTATTCAACATTGTTTAGAATAGTATTATCATTGAAAAAGAATGATTCAAATGATTTATTTGATCCTAATACAGAAAATTATGACTGTCTCATTTCAAAGGAGTGTGTAGAATTTTTACTAAAACTGGATTGGATCAGATCAGATGACATATTTGTGTCTACCATAAATAAGTGATTTATAAGCGTTAAAATGCATTCATGTGCACATCTTAAAAAAGTTTGCTTTATAAACCCCAGATATCCAGGAACTATGTGTATGCTTTATTTTATAAATTCATAGTGAATGTAAAGCAAAAGTTCATGTGTCCATGATGGTTTCTGAAATTGGTTCTTTTTCCAATGTATTTAGTGCTATGTATTTAGTGCTTATATTGACAAAAAGAAGTTTAAATTTTGTTTTTTTTATGTAAGTTTGTGACATATCAAGAAGTATTTGTTCTCACTACGTTGTGTTAAGTAGCTAATTGAAGTTGTGTATCTTTGGAAATTTCATATATTTGGCTGAACAAGACCACCTTCTGAGTGTAATAATGTAAACTGTTATATTCCCCAAATTAATATATTCTCCTGCATTAAAATAGCACATAGCAGCAGGAAACAACCCATTGGCTTTTTGTTATCTTAAAAGATTATTAGTGCCAATAATTTTAGGCAAAAACTCATGTGATTGCTTTGCTTGTCATGCAAAAATGTAAAAGATTTTTTCATATCATTCTCTTGAGAGGCCTATAAAACACCAACATGAAAAAAAGCTTTAAAAAATTGAGTAAAGGAGTGAGGATAAGGCTACTGAGTGTGATGATTCTAAAATCTGTTTGAGTAGCTTTAATTCTACTGAACTTGCCCCAATAAAGAACAAACTAGCTGTCTCTTGGCACAAACCATCTCTAATTGAATGAAAATCAGTAGACCAGGTTACAAGTTTATAGTAAGAATGACTTGTGTAGTACTTCTAGTAAATATGTAGACTCTTATTTAAGTAAACTGACTGTTAAATAAACTCTAAAGGACTATTTAGGTGGTTTAATAGACTTGAACTGTGACCTTCTAACTGTGAGACAGCAGCTCTACAAACTGCAGCATATTTATTATTTGGTATATTTTTAATGTGGCTCAAACATTATTAAAAGGAAGAATGCATGTTTCAGCCAATAAACATGTCATTACAACACTAGGGTTTTAAAATAACAAGGTGTGGTTTTTGACTCGACTGAGCACTGTATTCACTTCAGGCACACAGGATGACTCTTCTTCTGTGGCGGTTAAGCTATCTCTGTGGTGCTCTGGCTCAGGTAATGATAGTCCTCTATCACAATTCCACTGTAGGTGTCAAGGAAAAGTGTCGATTGAGTCAATCGGCTGGATCTAACCCTACCATTTATTACTATGCACGCTCTAGACTCACCTTATGAGGTACGCAGATTTTAGAGGTTTCAAGGGGACTTATGCCAGCTTTTAACAGCTTTTTTTAGATTGACGCTTTGATGTCCGTGATCCAAGCAATGGTACTGTTTCTTCAGAATCACACATCATTGTTTGTGAACGAATGCTGGATTATGATGGACTCAGGTTCTGCTTTGTGTCTGCTTGGTGTTATCTGCTGTTGGCCAGTTGCTGAAGTTAACTTGCCTTGGTTAAGATGTGGTTAAATGCGGAGAGATTTCTCCTAAACTTTGTCAGATTTGCCGTGGGCCATTTTTCTGATGGCATGCCAAGTAGTAGACTGTAACCACTCTTCGCATTATCCCTGAGAACCCGTACCCTCTCGCGGCAGCTCCCCACTTTTTGTTTTCCTGCTATTCCTCTTCTTCTTCAGAACCTTTGGAAGAGCACCAGGTAGCCCAGCTGCTGAGGCACTTTTCCAACGAGCCCAACCCCTTCGGCCACCCGTTCTGTTTGGACAGTGCTTTTGCCCACCACCTCCATCAGTGCTCCTACCACCTTCGTCTCTTCCGAAATTGGTTGATCTCTGGCCAGGACCCTCTGGAGTACATCTACGGTCAGCGCCGCGGCGTGTCGTGACCGCAGTAATGGCCGCTGCCGTTGCTTTGCTCTTGCGCCTCCGCTGTTTGAAGCATGTTGTGGTTTTGAGAAGAGCGGCTTGCATTGACGTAGCTTGCATTTCTTTTTCATGGAGATTTTTTTTTTTTTATCTCGGGAAATTTCAAATTGAAAATGTGTGATAAACTTTGTCTCTTAATTGTTTTAATCTAAACAGCCTCTCCAAATGTTGGGGTCAGTAATGTTTTCAAGTACACTGACCATTTAAGTTTTACTGAATATTCTCAACAGATTTTGACCTTTTCGCTTAGTTTTTCTATTTGAAACATTTGAAGGTTTTTAACAATCTTGTAATTGTGGTTTCTTACAAATTGGTTATCAAGAACAAGAAGCATGGTGCCAGGAATGCTGAAATAAAATCAACACTGTGTTTAAATAGGATCTGTCAACTGGTTTGGTTTACAATGTTATGCTGGTACAAATTTAATTGGATGAAAATCAGTGTTACAGGTTGCTAGGTATGATTCTTATAGTACTTAACTCTAGATGGAGGTAGAAACATACTGGCCCTAAACATTTGAATAGAGCATATCATTTTATGCTGAAAGAGGGCTAAACCACAAACCGTGTCAATTATTTAATCATGAAAGGAGTACTAGATTAACAATTTTCAGTCACTTTTAAAGATCTGAAATTGCTTTATGCATTAAACATTGTACAATTATGGCGCTAGCAAAAAAGGAAATTCTCTCATAAGGTTCTCCACTCTATATGGCATAAAACCTTTTCCAAAGTTAAACATTATTTGTAACATACTTGAAGTAAAATCTGGGAGATCTTTCACCTAAACAGTCCTTGTTTATGGTCATATTTCCTAAACATTTGAGTGTGAGGAATTGAGAGAATTTTCTTTATTCATTGAACTAATCTGTAATGTATAAATAATAATCTGTGCTGAGTTTCTTTTATGACATTCATCGAATAGTCTAAAGAGAGGTTTTAATGTATATTTCGAAATGCTGTTAGAGGTGGTTGCATCATTCCATGTGGTGTCTCTGCTGTGCATTGTGACTTCGAGCTGAACACATTGGAATCCAGATTTCACTTGCATGTATTTGCCACACCTCAGCTCTCTGAGCCGTCGTTAGTGTGGCAAATCATCTGCATGCCAAATGCCTCCTTATGTTAAAAAATTCCGTAAAGCGTTAACACCTTTCTACAATCTCACAGGTTGTTGAACAAGCAACACTTCACAGATGCATATTTGTTCATAATTAAGTATTTATTACTTAAAATCAAAAACCATTATTGTTCACAAGTGATGTTTTGTCATGAAATTCAAGATTGCATGTCAATCCAGTGGTGTTCTAACCATTATTGCTTTTTAATATTTGTGTCTGTCAGCTACTTCCTTAATTGTGTGTATAGCTTTTATTCACTTGGAGAGTTTTTTTTACCAAAACAAAATGCTGACTTATTAACCAATGATCTTTGTTATGTACTTGTGTGAGTTCCCGCCATACTGTGTTTAAGGCTTGTTTTTGAATATAGGTTGGTAGAGATTGGTTTTGTGAGGCCTGGATGTTTGATTTTGGTTCTGTCACTAACAAGAGTGTGGCAGTTGGTGTATTGAATTGTACTTACTATTCTTCACCCTGATGTTTGAATACGGTCTAGATATATCTTATCTCATTACGTCTCTCATATACAGGTTTTGAAGGCTGCTCTATGGTGCCCTCCATCTACCCTCTGGAGACTCTTCACAACTCGCTTTCACTCAAACAAGTGAACGAGTTCCTGAGCACTGTTTGTGAGAACGCTGGAGATTCCCACATCAGGACAACCAGAGGTGATGCCCACAACACCACTCTGTACAGCATTATAACACTGATGTTTGTGTTATAGAATCAACATTTACTCTTGCTGAATGGTTGAACAGTTCATCATGGACAAAAAGAGAAAAGGTGTTGCATTATCATTGAAGTTTAGTTTATTTTACAAAAAAAACATTCAACCATCTGCTAGCCTTGTTTTGCAAAACAAAACTCTTCCCATTATGTGACTGTATATACCATGGAATTAACGTACGTGACGTTACCCTTGGGTTTTAACAGAAAACAAAAGAGGGTAAATCAGCCACTTTCACCTTGACAAAGTATTACTGCAAAAGAGTCAAAATAGGCAAAAAGAGCTTACTTGGTGGATCAGAAATGACAAAAATTAAGCATCAGGACTTGCTTAGTGTCTCAGTCCTTTAATATGGACAAATATAACATTTAATACAACCCAAAGAAAGGAATAATAAGGATGGTTATCGAGAAGATCATAACTAATATAGGAATAAAGAAAACTTTGAGATACCAGGCTTTGAACATGTTTTTTTTTTTCAGTTGAAAGGTTGGTCCTTTTTTACAGATTTGTGTTAATTTAAATATTCTAACTTCTGCCCACAGTTTCCAGTGGTCAGTCGAAGGCATTTCAGTTAGTCAATTTCTATTTTGCATCAAGAGTGAAGGAGAGGAGTTGCTACTTCATATTGTGTTGCTACTCCACATAATGCTTTAAGCAACACACACAGGATTTTGTGTATACTATGAATTTTCAGAGAGTGCACAGATAATTGGACACGGGACAGCCAAAATGGGGGTGAACTAAATAAAACTATAAAAAAACAAAAACAAAACTGTGACGAAGAGGGCTGTGCAAAGGATAGTTCAGGGCTTTGTTGTGCTGGGGGTAGTGTCCAAAAGTAGTGCATGGAAACAAGTGTAGCAGGGGATGGTGTGATGGGTGATGACAGCTGGTTCTCTTGGTTCTCTTGGTCTGGCCGTTCCACTGTCATCACCATAGTGGTTCTCCCAGTCTCTTCGGTGCCTGGCTCCCTGTAGCTGAGAAATTTTAAACAAGTTGATAACAACATCAAGATTCTAATAGTGTTTCCTTCAAAGTGTACCAAGCTCTGCAGACATTTAGCCAGCTTTCTGTGTCCATGATGTCTGAGTCTGAGACTATTATATAGTCTCAATAATAATTGTAAATATAATAATAAAAATGTAATATTCATCTGTCCACGAACAAACCCCTTTCTGCTAGTCAATAATCGATGATTAATATAAATACAAGTCTTTCAACTGCCTTCTCTCGCGTGCTCATCAAAGATCAAGTTAACCAGTAAAATAGTCATATTTCTATTTCTATGTCTATGATGTCATAGTAGGAAGTATATGGTCTCATTTTAATGCATGATATCTCTCATGTAACATATCAATTATCAACATTGGAGCATGAAATCACATGCCCTCCCTTTACTTTAGAATGGTTTATGAATAGAATAGTTTTCCTTCAGATATTACTCTTTGATTAAATCGAACTCATTTGTTATATTTTCAATTATTCTTTTGCAATAGTACTGACTGCTATATATTGCAATATTATAGTGTGTTTATTTTCATTTAATACGTGTGCTTGTTTTCTGTTCTCTGCTGCAGCACTGTCAGCCATGTTTGATTCCCAGAACCAGCCGTCATGTGACTCTTACATCCCTCAAAGAGTGCTGTCATCCTCTGTATCCTTTCGCCAACGCTCAGATCGACCACCCTGGTGTAAGTATCACTTTTGTTTTTAACCATTGAGCTCCGGACCGACCAATTCTGCTCACGCCCTTGTTAATAAAAAGTGGAATGTTTAAACTGTTGTTATCAGTGTTAAACAACATGTGATGGGCATCAATTCATTATGCGATGTCTAAAGATATTTAGTTTAACGTCACGTATGCAGACTTTTTTCCTGTTGTTTAAAGATCTTTAGTAACTTTTGATATAGGAATGTTCATGTTAAAATATTTCATAATCAATATCTAATTAAAGTGAATTAAATAAGGAACATTAGATAATATTTAATTGGCAAAATATCCTTCAAGCTCTGATCAGCAAATGCATTGTTATAGAACATCGGAAAGGTATTTTTTATTTATTTAAAAATTCCAGTTGTTAAAATATCTAGATGAATTTCACTCAAAGTTAACAGAAGTCATATTATTGTATAAAGTATTCACAAAAAAACATTCTCAATTGAACAATTCATGGCAGAAATAATATACTGTATGTCCAGACTGGCATTTAAAAAAAATTACCCAGAATAGCATTTTAATACTTATATTTGTCCCAGTGGATCGGGTTTATAACACACTATATTATAATAGGAAGTTTTTCATTTAATACAAACACACACGTGTGTGAAAGAGTCTCGAAGCGCAGATGTGTTCCAGCCATACAAGAGTATGTGTGTGTCTGTGCAGACAGCAGTGGTCCCTCCAGCACGGTCTCCAGCGCCGGCCCCTCATCTCCCACAACAGCAGACACCTCTCCACACTTCAGCTTCAGTGAGAAAAACCCTCTCACTCCACAGAGCAGCGAGGAGATCCACCCAACTCCTCAAAACCACTGCCACAGCCCCCCCATCTTGTCTCCCACTGTGGAGCAGAGACCCATTCCAGCAGAAACGACCGAGCACCCCTTCCCTGATCCAACTTCCAGTCCACCGCTCTGCTCGCCAGGCCCCTTCTGTGTCCTACCCAGCTCTTTGCCTGTTCTCCTAGAGCTTCGTGAGAGCAGCTCTGAGGCTGGCTCCAGCGCCCAAACCCCATTAACCCCAGAGGAACCAGAGGAGTTCTTTGATACGCAGGAAACCGTGGACGTATGGAAGGCAGCTAGCAATCCTGTAGAGGTGGGAGCTCCTCAAGTGCCTGAGGCCTGAAGTGATCCATCCCAGCACCCCCATCTCTAATAGTTCGATGTAGTGCCTCACACCTCCTTTGAGTCCCTTACAATGGATTTGGCAGCTTGTTTCAAGGAATGAATAGGAAATTGAGGTCCTTGTATTAACAGAAAACAATAGAGATGCTTCCTGTCTTTCTAGCCAAATTGCCAGTGATCAAACATCAGCTCTCAAGATGCAGAGACCTCAAAACGTTGTTGTCTTCATTAGATGGATTGAAGAGATTTACGTAATTGAAATTAGCTTAAATTTGCTGAATTAGTACTATGGCAGAAGTTCTCACTGAGGTTGTGTAAAAGCATTTTAAACACATTTTCAATAACCTCAGAGATTTTGTTCCTCAACTGATGGTCTGTTTCACAGCCCTTTATTAGCCCATTTCAATGTGTAGCGTTATTTACATGCAGTGTTTCCCATGTTTTCCCTGTTTATGGAATATTTCACCTCCAGTAGTAGTGAGACCAGCAGCGATTTTATCCATTAAAAAAAGTGTTTTACAAATCAGTCATAATTTTTCATATTTAAGCACAACCTGCTTGTGATATCTCAGTAAATTAAGGGAATTCAGACACAAAAAATATACATACACATGATTTCACTTTTACTGTTGATTTTCAGTGAATCAACAGATCTTAAACAAACAAAATGTGTTGTTGTTTTTTATTACGACCACCCTAAATAAATGGCACATATAATTTTTAACTAATGAACTGGATGTTATATATACTGTTTGCATTTTGCCAAAGCTTACTATACTACTACTGTTATAAATTATCAAATGAGATTTATTTAGTCTACATAATATATATTTATGAACTTTTAATGCAGCTTAATTTTAACACAGAAACTGTAAATAGCAAGTCTCGGTTTATGTTAGTTCTTATTCTAGTTTGGAACAGTGGTGCGGATGGGTTCTACTCTCAGATGTGGTGGTCTTCATTTCAAACAGATTTCTCCAGCTTTGAACAATCACTTTTTGATTGCATATTTTGTTCAAAGTTCCTGCTTCTGGATGGAATGGAGAATGTTTGAGATTATTGCAATGCTTCACATTGTCTGCTTTCATTTCTTAAGTCAAACGTAAACCGTTAAAGAAGGAAGCTTCTTTTGACGCTTTATGTTGATTGTTAAGTAATGTTTAGAGGTGAAGCACATTCTTGAAGGAATTCTGGAGAGTGATTGCTGTTTACAAGGAAAGCAGAATAAGAGGAACTGGCCTGGAACACTCTAGAATCTAGAGTGATTTCTCTCCTGTGTTCATTTTCTGCGTGTGGAGAAGAGAGAAGCACACCAACCGTCTCTGGTGTTCGTTTTGTTGGTGCTGTTTACTGTATGTGCAGTGGTGATCTTAAATGGCACTTTGACTAACAGTGTTTCAAATAAAAATAGCATTGTCTACACAGCACTTTTGGTTGTTTTTACTCGATTTGCTTTTGGTTTGTTATATTTTCATAACATGTGGTTTATGTTTTATCTGCTTCAGGCTTTTGTGTATGTAACCTGCAAGCATTCACTGTTTTTATATTTTACCATGCTCAGCAAGGTGCAAAAGTATTTAACCCCTGGATTCTAGATTGGATCAAAGGTCACTGTTGACTTCCATTGCCATTGAAAATGAATGGTGATGGGGTCCTACTAAAATTAAAAGTTGAAACAAGATAGTAGACACACATGGAGTAGGATATGTTGATCATAGTGACAAGGATACATTTTTAATTGTCACAAACTCCATAGCAACCATGCCATTTACCCTAGCAACCATTTTCAATTATCAATATCTCAGCTTAGGAAAGTTAGGACATGTTAGTTAGTTAGCTTATATGACTCATATTGTCAATAGAAACATTATATGATGTCACTGACCCCTCCATGACAACCAGACTGTTTCCCCTTGCAACCATTTTCACAGATCAATTGCTAATAGCAGCATGGTTTGCATCTTAAGTATCAATCGGTTTAAACTTTAAAAATACTTTGTACTTTCAAGCCAACATAAAGTGTGCAATCCAAACTTTAAAATGTAATTCGGTGTCAATTCTTTATAATAAAATAATAGGTAATGTACTAATAGATAATAATAATAATAAAATAATAGACACTCAAAACGCTTTAAATCTTGAGAGTAGTTTGCAACCGAACTGAGTGCAACTCTGTATGCGCAAGTTCATCTCTGATCTATAAGTGCTCTCTTTCAGAAGCATACTCTTCAACTATTATTCATCCTCACACTTGTTGGCATGACAACACCGCTCTTGTCATTCATCACCTGGAGGGTCTTTATTGTACAACTGCAGAATCACATCTTCGTTAAGACTCAGTAAACAGTCATCATATGATAATCTGCTTATTATTTCATTAGAATTCAAACCTAGAAGTAAATCCTTGTCGTGTTTGTGATGAATTTGCATATTATCAGCTTTCGTGAACAGTGGGTCATTGTTGGCATTGCCCACTGCTGTGCCAAGCACTGCATTCTGTTTTCTCCAGCACAAGCCCTCTGTTCAATTCCATGGCTTATCTCACAAAAAAAATTGGCAGTTGGAGGAAGAGCGTTTCAGATAATAGGGATCTGACACAGACAGCGATGATGCCATAGACATGGGAACACTGCTGGCTTATCAGCCTCTATTTGGGCAAACATCTTTTTTATTTAAAGTTGGTGTTGAATAAACTAGTAAAATCGAAAACTTTTTTTTAAACTGTTTTTTTAAATAAATGTGTAGTTGGAGACCAAGTTAATCTTAAAGTTATTGTGTTGGTGTGTTTGTTGATAACCGACTTTTAATTGTAATTAAGTTAAGTATTTCTACTTTAATGTAGCATTTCAAACTCAATTTACAAATAAAGGGTGTTAGTACTTAACTAACTTTGTGTTGAAAGTTAAGTATTAATGCTTAAAAATAATGTTATTGTTAAGTATTAATGCTTAAATACAATAAAATTGACCCTGACTTAATGTAGAAATTCAGGCTCAATTTACCTTTAACTAATAGTGTTATACTAATTAACTCTTTGTTATTAGTTAAATATTAATGTTTAAATACAATAATATTGATCATGATTTATTTTTATATATTATTTTAGACTCAGTAAACCCTAAATTAATAGTGTGTTAGTACTTAATTGACTCTTTATTGTTAAAGGTGGGGCGTGCAATTACTGAGAGACAATGCTTGTTAAAATCCCCAAAACAAAATTGTCCCTAGGACCAATGGCACTTTGGAACATTTTTAGACTATTCATATTTTTTAGTACTTAACTCTTAATTGTGAGTAAGTGAATTATTAGTTAATGCTTCAATAAAAAATTTGCCCTGAAAAAACTATTAGTTGATACTACATTAATAGATTGTTAGTACTTAACTAACTCATAATTGCAAGTTAAGCATTAAATAATAAACAATTATGGACCCTTTAAGGTGGTACTGTATTTTTTCTCAAAATGTTAACCAGTTCCTTTATAAAACAATTATCAATAATACATGAAATAACAGTTAAAGATGTTTCAAAAATCTGTATCTGTTCACTCAAAGAAAGACTCCAACACACTTTCCATTAACACGTTTTATTAGTATTTATCAGTTTAATCTTTCTACAACATGTTTAAAACACTCATTTAGTGAGAGATACAGAGTATTGCAGTTAAAAAGAGAAAAGAAGCAGATGTAATGAAAATCTGAAAACTAAATACAAGTCAGAGTACACGTCATATTTATTAACATCACTGCACACTGAAAATGAAAGCGCAGCCTTGTTCTATCAGCCTTTTAAGTACAATTCAGACAGTTACATATATGTTTAAAATATTACTTTGCTTAGAATTAACTCTTCTTTCATACAAGTTCAAACTTAAGGTCACATGCAATAAACGGCTAGCCTAAACGGAATGCTAGAGTTAAATGTTTGGATGCTATTCTCACGGTAACATAGCAACTAAAAGATATCTTCCACAGCACAACATAATGATTCTTGTTTTGTTTTTTCCCATTTCTGTTACAATTATCTTCAACCAAAAAAAAGGGCCACATAAGACACTTACAAATTGTAGAAGTATAAAAGGTGATCAGTGATCTAGCCACATGATCTGGCAGTCTGGAACATGACGAAAGGTGTGTGTGTATGTATGTGTTTTTAAGGTTCTGCAAGTCACATCTGGATTCAGCAAGAGCATCTGTACGGCACAGCCAAATATTCAGAAGATCTACTTTACAGCTCCTTCAAAACAGAGGCAGGCATTAGCCGTGTATCCTCGTAACCATTGAAGAGATGATCCTGTAACACTCTTTTCTGCAGAGCCCAAGCTCTAAAAGCAAATCTTACGCATTAATGAGAACAATAAAGAAAATAAACACATTAATGGGTAAACCAAAGTAAAAGAAAAGGATTTGATTTGAAAAAAGAAGGGCCAAGCATGTTCGAGCATAGCAGTATTCAATCCTGTTACAGCAGAATGGATTATGCATGCAGAGCATCCAGTACTAAGAAGAGTTCTCCATTCATCACTTGAAAGATCCTCACGCTGCTGTGTGCAAAGAGCTGCAATGTCCACCTGTGTTCCTTTTGTTTCGTCAGCCTTAAAGACATTGGCAATGTGCAAACGCTTCTCCATTAAGATATACAGTAAACATGGACTTTTATCCAGCCTCAGCCTTCATGCAACACACCTGATTCTACTAATTTAGCTTCCCTTGGATTGTTTGAAGCTGATGGTTTGCCTCTTGAAACAGGACTGGGTCAAAAACCAGCTGAGAACCTGTTCAATCTCCCAAACAATTGTGACAATTTCTTCAGTTATGACAACCCCTGCACATATAATAAATAGTTTTAATAAGCTGTCCTGAAAAAAGCTTTGTCACTCAAATTGAACATTTATGTTTAAGTATTTTATCTCTCATGTTTGATATTACTCTCGTTTTACCATCTCATGGTGAGCATGATCTTTTCTGGATACCATGCAGTTCTATTGCCACCAAATGTGTAGTTTACGTACTCTGTTATCTCTTCATCTCATAACTTTACACTCATCAAGGTTGCTTTATTTACATTTAGAGCTAATTATTTGGAAGCTAAAATCTAAAAAAGAAAGAACCATTTCCTCAGAATATGGATGAATATGTCAGAAACTTGTAAAGACGTCTTTAACATGCAAATTGTACATAAATTAAAGACTGAACTATATATTACTTTATTTTGACGCAATGCCAGCAAAACATTTATCTTCAGACTGTAGATTTGTGTTATTTTAGAGCACAAATACAATTTTATCTTAAACTACAGCCAAGTATTTAATCATTAAACCCACTTTAATGTCGTTTTCAACCACCATCAAACTTCAACTAGTCTCTAATGCAGATTTGTGAGGATTTGTTTTATTCTCATAATCTGTTCCTCATATTACCTCTGAACATCTAGCACAGTTATCTGTTAATCTGAAAGTTGAGGAAGTCTGAAACAGCATGTTAATGAACATTTTCAATATTTGTGAAACTCTTAGTCTTGTATTGAAGGTTTGAGTGGCTATGATTTGAGGATTAATCCGTGTTCTGTAAATAAAGTTCTCTGGATTAAAGATGTTGCTAAACTTAAAAAAATCTAAAGATCTAAAAATTGTGATGATTTCATCAAATTAAGTAATGCGTGAGTTTGTGTTCAGCAATACACATATAGAGGTAAAGTTGTGCTTTTTTAGCAAATACGTTTATTTGGTAACTTTAAGAAAAAGCTCATTGGAATGCTTTGTTGATTACTTGTTTAAGCACTGCAGGAAATTCTACAGGTTAATATTTTTCATGTTTAGGCCAAACAAAAGGAAAAGCCACCTTAAAACCAAACCATCAGCCACCTTATTTTATAATAAATGAGTTTAAAACCATTGGTTTGGCTGGCAGGGTTGAGAGCATGTGCTACTGTAAACCTTAGGAAGATAAAAAGCAAAACCAGGTGAAGACTTTTAAGTAAACAACTATTAAGGCTGTGACAAACTGTTTGCGAGTAATGATGTGAACCTGGGAGCCATGTTTGATTTAGAACTCTATTTTGCAAGCTGGGAATGACTCGTCCTGCATCACAACTGTGCTGCTGCTGGCCAGAACCATGATGTTCAGCTCCTGCTGCTTCTCATGAGTCTGCTGATACCACTCACGAGTCACTTCAGTGTCATGAGTGGGAATCAGTGTTACCTATGGAAAAGGTTGAGATGTTATTAAAGAAGCAACCTGCTCTAGAAATAAACCAGCTACCACATTTTGAAATCTGTTCAGCAATTCTGAGGGTTCTCAAGTTTTGATCGTAGCTCAGAGGCAGAGATGCACAGATGAGTGGCATATTATATTTACATGATACCATACCAACTCAAGATCTCTTTAGTATGAAAATAGCATCTGCTTGGGCCAATCTTGAAATAACAAAAAAAGCTATGCTTATTGCTGGCAAAATATATATATAATTCATACACAAAGTAGCTATTTATTAATAGTACCAACTTTGAAACTAGTTTATCATCAAATATTTTTAGTATCTACAGCCTCATTTATAATTTATTAAACTTTTCACAGGTTATTTAAATTAAATTAAATATTTACAGATGATATTGTTTTCCTCCAAATTCATTTTTCAACCTGGGTCCAAAAATGTGTTAAGATGTCTAAAAATGTGTTAAATACAGAAAAGGTCATATCTGTTACTTTTAGTTAATTTAAAAAATGCATGCAAGAACACTTTGATTCCTTGTTCTAATTATTTAAGCACAAATCTATAGCCCCTATTTTACAATTCTTTTGTGTTTTGAGGGATTGGGATGTTCAAGAGAGTGCTGACACAGAGGTAAAGTGACTTATATAAATGTCGTAAATAATAAAAATGACAGAAGAAATGTTTTGGCTTTGAAGCAATTGCATCTACACAAAGATGTGAAATGGAATAACTAAAATAAACAATAAAGCTTATTAAGTGAATAAATTATGAGCTTCTGCAAAGAACAATTATTATTGCCTCCAGATCTCGCTGAGGACAAGGTTTATTCTTCATGGCCTTGAAGAATGCAGGAACAGCTTGCATTTCATTTGCCAAAACTATGCGTCAATCATGCCTTTATTTATTAATCTGCAAATCATGGTTCTTTTGGATATTATCGTTTCTCCATCACACTTCCAATAACAGCAAATGCAAGCCCTCAAGTGCACAGAAATTACGCTGATGTTGTCAATATGTTTTGCCATTTCTCCTGGGGCTCATGTGTTGTTAAACTTGGCAATTTATCTTAATGAGTGAAACTTGAGAACCCTGCTCTCTTCTGTTCTAGCGATAGCACCTTAGCATAGCTTAGTATGGACTATTGATTTGATTAGAACTATAGCCTTATAGATGAACATTTTAGTCTGAAAGAAAGTGTAGTTCTTAGACATATCAGCACACTTTTCAAAATGTTATTTATTGTTAAAAAATATTGAAGCGTAATGATCTATGCTAAACTATGCTAAAATAGCCATCACCAGACAAGATTCCAAAATGGTAAAACATAGCTTGAAAGCCTTGTTTTGAAAAAGTGGAGTGTTCTTCAATAAAAAAGACTACATGTAGTCGAAATTATTGACTTTAATACCTGTAAGTTGGATCCCCACTGTGCTTTTCCCTCTAGCAAGGAATCTAATACACTGCGGCTCGGTTCACCACTGCTGGGGTCATTTCCACTCACTACATAATATGCAGACCGAACACGTTTAAAAAACTCCTGGTCCACATTTTTAGCACTGCAGTGGTTAGGAATGTAGGCCAGATCCACATAGATTGGGGGACCAGGGGGCACAGTTGTGCTCTGCTTTGCAGAATTTGTACCTGTCAATAATTATTCATTACAGTGAGTATAAAACTTGCTCTTGAGATTAACTTTGACAAACGAAATGTATTGTTATGCTTAACGTACCTGTACTGCTCCTCAGGCCATTGGCCATGCCCTTTCCAGTATTGTAGCTTGACCTTGAGAGATCATCGTCCATGTCTTTCTTCCTAAGAGAGGTTGGCTCCTTGGATGGGGACCGCTTTCGTCTGGCATCAGTCTTCCGAGCTGGAGATGAAGACTTAGTTTTTCCCAACTTGCGCAATGTCTTTGTTTTGGTGTCTTTCTTGGTTGTTTTAATTGTTAAGCTTGATAAAGCTTCGGGATCAACCATACATACATCAGGACGAGGGGGATAGGGAGCAGGGTCCATCAAAGGAGATGGAAAGGGGTCATGATTTTTATCGGGTGAACTAGATGAGTAGTATTTCCCTCCGTATGCGCCAGATGGTTTATCAACAGGTAAATAATCAGCATCCTCATCAGAGTCGTTTCCTTTTGCTGACATCATTGGATGCTCCTCTGTCCCTGACTGGGAATGAGACGGCTCACTGATGGAGGTTGGAGGAGTGTCTTCTCCACTGATCCCAGCACTCACAGCTCCAGAGAATTGTTGAGATTTGTCCTCCTCACCTTGACGACTATGACTATGAGAATGGTATTTGAGAGATCTTGATTTTCCAGATGGTTGCTGTTGATCAGATGCTTGGCTGCTCTGTTCCTCATTTTCTTCGTCACTTGAAAGTTGACACAAGCTTGGATTGATAAAGGATGGTGATGTGTCTCCCCGTCTCTGCTTGTACTCACTCGAGGAATATCCTGGGGAAGAAGCTGAATGTGACCGAATACCACTCTCAGAAGGATAGTCAGAATCATCCCCACGTTTGTTTGAGTCACTTGTGTAATAGGAGGACGGAAGAGGTTGGTCGGTGGATGAAAGAGAGAGTGGACGGACAGGATGTTCTGGCTCAGTCTCTTCCTCTTCTTCATATTCATCTTCATATCGATAATGAGGAGGAGATGCCCCTGGGTAGATATCCCGTTGCTGGAGCATTTCCCATTCACTCGGGCTTCTAACTTTCTTTACATCAGATTCAAGACCTTTTGTTTCTAATTTTTGAGTCTCAACTTTGCTGGTCCCACCAAAGGCTTCTGGGACTGGCAATGTAGCTTCAGCAGCTCTGTGAATTGAGTCACTCTTTGTGGTCTCTGGGAATGACAAACCATATGAAGTAGGCACATCTGGGATAGTGGCTCCCAAACCACTCTTGCCAACTGAGAAGGAGAGATCTTTCTTATCTGCTTGAACTGCAAGTGGAGATCTTTGGTACTGAAGTTTATCATGTTCACCTCCATACATATCATCATCATCTTCTTCACTACTCTCTGTGTCTTCATAGTACTGTTTCTCAGGACACTCAAACTTAAGGGTTGATGAAGCAGCAAAGAGCTCCTCTTGCATTGGGGTTTTTTGCGCGGTTGGAAGAATCGAGGAAATAGGTCCAGCTGCACCCAGTTCACCTTGTAATCTTGAGTCCTCATCCCACTCTGGTTTGTAAAAGCACAGACTCTGTGGACCATGTTCTGAGACTTTGCTTGCAGAGTCAGCTTGATCTTTCTTTTCAACACAGCCACCTCTATCATCAGCCAGGGGAGGGAAAGGCCTGATCTCCTCAAAGGGTGACATTGGTAAAAATCTTGCCTGACTAGAGGTGGAATCGGCAGTAGTTGTTGCGGGGGTTAGCTTTTCAGAGACCTCTAAATATTCATCCTTACCTGGACCACTTGCACTGGGGAAGGGTGAATGTTCATCTTTGAAAGATGAGTATTCAAATCCAGAACAAGCCTGAGTTTCCAGCTCATCCCCAAATTGGCGGCTTGTGGACAGAGAGGCTGAAGCTGATGAAGAATGGCTGTAAGAAGAGGAGGAAGAGTATGCCGTGGCTGACATTGTTGTGTAACTCAAACCCGTTGAAATAGGGTCTCCAGTTTTTTTCTCTGTTGTATCTGGTATGTGCTGCTTGTCAAACTTTATATCTTTGTCAAATAATAGAGAGGAGTATTTATCATCAGTCGCTTTTGTTGAAAGAGTTGAAAATGACTTGACTTTAATGTCATCATTTTCCTCTATTTCGTCTTTCTCCTCACTAGAAGAATGTTTTAATGCAGAGGAGCTTGTAGTATGACTTTCAGAAAGAAAAGACAAGGCATCGCCTTTAGTAGCTTGCAATGAATCCTTTGAGCTAAGAGTGGCAGCAGTGCTTGATGGACCAAAAGATTTCCCTTGAGACATAGAATCTAAGCTCTTGGTCTGGTAATCTGCATTACCTTTCTTTTCATCCTGGAACAAGTCTGGTACAGTACTGCTTGCACCGCTCAATGAATACACTGCATCATTCTCCTGTCTGTCTTTTGTGCATTTCTCTGTGTCACTGTCATCATTAGCATTCTCACCATCATCCTCGTCTTCATCCTCTTCATCATCCTCATCGTCCTCTTCATCTTCGTCCTCTCCATCAGCAAACATCTTCAAGTCTCTAACCATTATGTCTTTGGGGCTTAACATAGATTGGCCTGAAAGGGAACTTGTGCTTTTAATGCTGTAATCAGAGATTAAGCTGTCGGTTTCACCATGGGTGTGTTGGGATGAAGAAACCTCTGCCTTCCCACTCAAATCTGTCTTTCCAAATGTAGTGGATGAGTCTCTCTCTGTTACAATAGGTGAGGGTTTCTCTGGCGTTTTAGCAGAGAATTCAGCTTCAAATGAATGCCTTGAATCTGTTGTCCCATATGCACCTTGAGTTTCACTGTGCGATGTAAAGGACTTAAATTGATCATCTGATGCCATCTTGATAGTTGTAGAATCTTGGGAATCCTTACTTTCGGCTTTCTTTGTAGTGGTATCAGCCTCATCGAAAGTATGCTCTTTTGGTAAATTTGGAGAGTATGAATCTACAGAACTTGATTTACTATCGTAAACATCAGAATATGTGAAGCTTTTACCAACATAGGGTGTATCTTGCCTTACCACCCTCTCAAGTACTTTCTCGGATTCTGGGTGTGACTGCAAGCTAAAGTGGACATTCTTATCACTGTCTTTAGAAAAACCTTGTGGATCGTCTCTCTGTGAGAATGACACATCTTTAATTTCTTGGTTTGAGAACATAGAATCCAACTTGCCCTGTGGTCCTTTCACACTTGAGTAAGTTCCATCCTCTGTTTCACTCTCATCTTCCTCCCCAGAGCTGAAAGTCACATCTTGTTGTTTACCTTCCTTAACCACAGAATCTTTCAGATTTTCAGGCGGCTTCTCTCCTTTTACTTCTCTTGCCTCTTGAGTATAGTCTTCATCAAGGAAAGTGCACTCACGTTCTTCTTTGTATTTGGTTTTACCACACACTTTATATTTTCCTGTTCCATAAAAATCTTCTTCTTCCTCCTCGTCCGAGTCATGTATTGTAGTGTTAGTGGTTGAGAATTCTTTAACAAACGGATCCACTTCATCATCAGTTATTTTCACAGACTTTTTATCAGCAATAACATCTTGAGTCAAGTATTTCTCCCTGTCTGTTTTTTCCTCTTTGTCCACCACTTTCTGTGGCCGCTCCTCAGTGGGCGAGTAGCTACTGCTAGTAGGTCCTGATTGGGTAGGGGAAGCGAACCTTGCAGTGCTGTCATCGGGGCTATGACATCTTTCTTCACTTTCTGGCATCGTTTTTTGCTCTGTGGAACAAGACAAACTAGGTGAAAATGACAAACTGTTCTCAGTAACTCCCAATTTAGAATCTCCTTTAAGTAAGTCCTTGTTTTGTGTAGCACCATACATGACTGGAGGCGAAACTGGTGTTGTTAAAGGAGACTTATCTGAAGATTTTTCAATGTCTTGGGCAAAGGCCGCAGAAGCATAACCTTCATGGATTTTTCCAAGTGGCATATCAACATTTGGCGTTTGATCTTCATCCTCTTCCTCATCCTCTTCATCCTCATAACCAATGGGTGCTGGAGGCTTCACTGTAGTTTCTGTCTCTGGCACAATAGGTGGATGTTCCTCAGAAGGAGGTGATTTAAAACACTTGTCTTCCTCTAAGGAAGAAGTTGGAGAAATCGTGCCAGCAGAATGTAAGTACTCTTTTCCTTGAGTGGTATCAATTTGCCCAGATGAAGGAACACTATTAATTGTATCCAAGAGTAAAGAGCTTTTTCCTGCATCTTCTGTAGGTGGTGCTGTCACAGATGCTATAGACTGATCTTCAGTAACTGATGTTGCAAATGATGATAGTTTGTCATATTCTGTGATAGAGGTGGCAGAAGATATGTGCTCTTCTTCTGCAAGAGGAGCTGCAATTGCATTAGTTGCATATGCTGAGAGAATTGGCTCCTGGTCTACAGCAAAAACCTTTGAGGATAGCTCAGAGGCGACAGAAATAGTAGGTGGTTTCATGCCGTGAATGGTGTCAAATGTTCCTGGTTTGTCAGGGACTGAAATCTCGTAAGAGCCAACATCATATTGGAGATGTGGAATCCGCTCTTCTGTCTCCTCATCAGAGAGGGTCTGCTCTGTCTCAGAGTAGCCTGGAATGGTCTCGTCTTGTATTAAAGACACATGCTCGGTGGCACTTAGAGTTTTGGCACACCTAATGTCACTTTGTTTTGTCTCCCATTCCTTTCCCAATTTTTCTTTCCGAGCCTCCTCAGATTTGTACTTGAGCTCATGCTCATGCGCAACATCTTCCGCTTCCTCTAGCTCTGCTTTCTCAATCACATCTTCATCTTCTTCACTGTCACTTTTTTTGTGCTTTGATTCTTTTGATGTCTCTTGCCATCCTTTATCTTCGCTCATCTCTACAGAGCTTTTAATCTTTATGGTATGATCATCTAGTTGTTGTTCTGCCATTGCTTTACCCTCATGTATACCAGGGATTTTTGAGGGGGATTTATTGAAACCTTCAGCACATGGCTCACTTTGCCCAAAGGCAGACTCTGGTTTATCAGAAGACTTAATATGAGGGGAAACACTGTCTAATGAAGACTGATCCTTCGGGAGCAATTTGTTCTCTTTGGCTTTGGAAAGACTCTCCTCCAGTCGCAAGGCTTCAAAATCCTTGGTGAGGTCCTCAGGGGAAGACACCAAGGACCTTTCACTTTCTTGTTTCTCCATTGAAGCTTGCTTAGCAGCAGGCCTGTTTTCTTGCTCCTTTGCCGCTTTCGTTTTTTCTGTTTTAGGTTTCACTTGAACCTTTGCTTTACTCAGAGTCTTCCTGACTTCAGGAGTGAATGGTTTCAAATCTGGTTTTGTCATTTTTTTTAATTCTGGCTTTACTTTTTCTTTTTCTTTCTCTTTCTTCTTTACTTCTTTGTTTTTAAGCTCTTTTTTAACAACGTCCTCCTTTTTCACATTTGTTGTTTCTTTTTTTGTCTCTTTCTTTTCCTGATCTTTCTTTTCCTCCGTCTTTGGGGTCTTTTCTTTGACCATCTTTTTTGGAGATTTGTCTCTCTGCAGCTTCTTTTTCTCTTGTTTACGTGAATCCGGTGACATCGTCTTTGGTTTCATTGGTTTGGGAGATTTCACGGTTTCCTTTAGCTTCTTCTCCTTCTTTTCAGCTTTGTTCTCCTTTACAGACACACTCTTTGACTCAATATCTTCATTCGCCTCTTTTTTACTAGCCTTTGTAGCAGAAGATATTTTAGTTGAGGTTTTCAGGCTTTCTTTGCTATCAGTTCTCAGCTTCATTTTAGTCTGTTTGATCAGAGGAGGTTGAGCCCCAGAAGACATGTCCTTTTGCGTGGCAACTGGGTAACGCAAAAAGTCAAGGTGTCTTAACTTTTCCAGTCCTTCAAATATTTTGTTTTGTGGGGCATTTCCTGGGAAAAGAACTCTGACTATCTTTTCAGTTGGACTAGCAGGTACCCACACAACTAAAGCTGTCACTGAAGTTAGGTAAGGGACAGAAATTTCCCCTTCTTTGCCATTGGCTAACACAATACCCGTTTTAGCTTTACTGTTGCCAGCCCACTTCTGCATGAAGAACTGCATTTCCTTGCTGTCTTTTAGAGGGTTCAGAACATACATGTCTAATTTACCAACACCCAACTTGTGAAAAAGTGTTAAAGGCTCAATGGTGTTGCTCACTACTCTGTATAGAGGCTCAGGTTTGATCCCCAGTTTATGAAGGTACTGCAATGTTAGGGATGCCTCCTCGATGCTTCTCTTTGTTTTTAAAGTGGAATCAGGCATCTTCAGCTTCTCTGGAACGTTAAAAAATACAACACCAAGCTCTGGTGAGATAAGATTTTTCATCCATTCACCATTTGTCCCATGCCTCTTCTCCTCTTCCTGCTCTGCTATTTTTCTCTGTAACAGTCCATTTATTCCAGAGAGATTATCTGCTCCTATATGGGTTAGTAGCATAGAATCAATCCTATCCAGGTGTCTGACCAGCTTCCAAAAGCAAGACTTCCTATCTGATCCACCATCGATCAAAATGTTAAAACCATTAATGGCAAACAAAGCAGAGTCACCCCGTCCTCCAGGAAAGATATAGCAACATGGCTTGGAGAGCTTGAGGAAGCCTCCTGAGGTTGGTGGTTCCAGGAGTTCAAAAGGAGAGGGAACATCCACAGTCTCTGAGACATATTCGGTGAATTCACTCACACCTTCCATCTCAGGCAGCACAGGATCAGGATTCAGTCTGTACTTCAATATGCTCTGCTCCTGTTCAAATCCTAGGGAGCCCAAGCCCCCCTCCCCTTTACAGCACACTGTCAAACAGCCCTGTTTTCCAGAGTATGCCTGGGTTAAGAGATCTTTGATCTAGAAAGGAAGAGAGATGTTTTAAAAAAGCGCTCAAAAGAAAATGACATGGTGTTACTCGAAGCATTAAAGTCACTGTAATGGGAGAGTAGTCACTCACCCTACGACTTGAGAGAATGTCAGAGATGTTTTTCCACCCAAACACTCCACTCTGAAGAAGAATTTCACCACTCTTTTCCGTACTTTGCCCACTTAAGACCAATAGTTTGTTTCCTGCTGAGTCACAGAGCAGTGTTCTTAACTAAAGAAGAAAGAGAGTGTTTCTGTAGTAATAATACAGTTATGTATACATCATAAATGGTTCAGGGTTCTTAAACTAGTAGGGCTTTTTGCAGACCAAACTTTGTCTGTCCCTTTTGGTGGTATGATGAGAGCAAAACCTATGCACTCACAACAAGTTTATAATCACTAAGACTAAACTATACAACAATACAAGAAACTAACTAATACTAACTAAACATTGGAGAACATGTCAAGTTAGAAAAGGAACAAAAGTACAATGAAACCATGCAGGACAGAAAACACTAGGAGAATATAAAGGGGGGAAATTAAGAACTACATTCAGTTGATTCGGAATGGCTGATGATATGAGTCCTTTTTGAAAGACAATCTTTTAGCTGGTACACTCTGATGTACGTTAATATTACTCCCCTCCTCTGCATCACTCATTCTTGCTGGGCAATCAAACTTCTCCATCAAACATCGGTGTAACAGGGACAAATAGCAGCTCTAGCTTTAGAGAAAATAAAGCTGCAAAACTCTTATGAAAGCCATTCCTTTGAGCATGATTCAACTCTAACACACAATAGAAAGCTGTTACTTCTATGTTTGAGGGAGGAGTTTAATTTTAACTGCATGTATGAATGATGTAGGTTTGTACCACGCCCCTCCCACCTGAGTCAGAGAGTACCGGCTAAAAGATTCACTTTCAAAAGGATTTGTTTCAGCGATTCTGGTTTAACTCTTTCTTAGCTACAGACAATAGCTTGATTGACAAAGCTCTTACAGATTCAAAACTCTAACTGGGTGTTTCGCAAACCTAAAGCTATGTTTCACACCACATGATGGATAAACTTCAAAAATACAAAATCCATGCTAAACAACAACAAATCTTTAATCTGGAATTTTAGCTCTAGTCATTCTGCAAAAACCAAGATAATATCCTTTATTACTAAATGTAGTTGGGGGGATTTTAAATGTATACATTATTCTTTCTATTTTTGTGTGTTAAAAATCTCACTTCTTAAATGTATTTAATAAATGTAAATATTGTTTTTATCATTTACAAATAAAAATAATTTACAAAACAAAAATGTCCTATTGTTAAAATCTAAATGTGTTTTTGTTAAGAAAGGTTAACATTTAAAAAGTTTTGTAT
The DNA here is from genome assembly GCA_900490495.1 of Danionella dracula. NCBI lineage: Eukaryota > Metazoa > Chordata > Actinopteri > Cypriniformes > Danionidae > Danionella > Danionella dracula. The sequence continues at coordinate 3,917,024 of UELW01000578.1, forward strand.
TTAAAGACAATTTCAGCATTAGTGTTTTAGTGTTACAGAGTTATCAAATTCAGCCCAGTTGAGCCCACAAGAAATCACCTTGGGCAAACACCTTACTGTATGTCTCACGAGATACAGGAGTTAACGAGATGAAGATTGAAGCATTTGGCCTGCCTCAAATTTGAGTTTGAGACCCCTGGCTAATATACATTTAGCAAGAAAGACAAATAGTTAAACTCTTCTTAATAAATACCTCAATAGCAATATTCTGCTCAGAAGGATTCACCAACACAACAGTCTCAAGGACATTGCTCCTGTATTGCAAAAGCCTCTGCCCTAAAAAAAGAGCAAAAACAACAAATTAGGAGTTACAACAAATTAACACAATACATACAATAAAGCTATCTCTGTTTAATTTTCAACTAGGGCATTTAGATCATTTTTGCATGACAGAGATGTTATAGACATATTAATCTTTGGATATTAAGGTGATATAACCACTGCCTCATTGGCTTCATCTCTTCCTGCTTCCAGCAACTGCCTGAGATTGCACTAATCCTAGCAAAGCAAACTTCTCAATTCCACGCAATCAAAACAATATTGCAAAGCTCCTTCAAGCAAATCCATTGGCTGTTGCCATGGGGATGGAGAGCTGCTGATTGCCGCCAGTCGTGTTACACTGACCCAGTCTTGATGCTGTGCGACGCATTGCAGCATTTCTGCAAGGGCTGAAAAAAATTCACTCTATCCAGATAAACTCCAGCGTTGCATGGTTAAAACACATTTGTGATGTACATTATTCATTATTAGGTTATACTAAGCACAATTGGCTGGTAAATTTATCCTGCTTTAGATCTTTCTTTAGGGTATCTGTAGAGTTATTTTCATAGATATGAACCAGGGAGTTTAGTCTTAAATAGGCCGCAGATCCTTATGGACATTCAAATTCAAAATTGAACCCTAAACACGAGAAACAAAAGTGATATGTAGCACAGACCCTATAAATAGAATAATGTGAGAGACGGTTACTTAATCTAGGAGAAAAATGAATATGAAAAAATAGATGCATGCAGTAGTACTGTGCAGTGAACTCTGGATGGAACCAGTGGGCTACAAATGGGGCTAAACCTCTTCAACTTAATACTCTCTTCATTTTACCTTCGAACAATCCAAAAACCTTTTAGGACAATGGCTTGTACAACATCCAGGAGAGTCAGGATGCTCTGGTACATCTGTACACATGACCTTGTTCTGTTTTGACTTTGAGGAAGGGGCAGATAATGTTCTGTGCAGCTAAATCCGATGATGTGGCCTTCTGTGACATTGAGCATATGTTCACCTTACTATCATTAGGAAAATGATATACCCAACAACATTTAGTTGGTATTGTGACATTTTGCCATTTGCTCATTTAGCTTATGTTGAGTTATCACAATCTTCTGGATATATTACTACTAGTAAAAATGATGATTAAAATTCAAAATGTCTTAACCAAACTAAACAATAAAAGAACAACTCTATAGACAACAGTCTTAGGATTGTATAACTACTGTACTCATGACTGTCAAGCTGCACGTACTGAGACTGATGAACAAGGGGAATTAGCACAAACAGTTTAATAAATTACAGTACTTTACTCTTTATATTTCCAGTTCATATTAAACAAGACACACCATTAAAACGGTCTTGAAATCTAAGTTTGTGTATGAACTGCAATCCTTCTCACAGACAGAGAAGAGTATTTAGCAGCTGAGCAGATGTTTTCTAAAATTAGCCCTTTCACTCTCACACATCCGAGAATGAAAAACACTGTCAAATGGGCTTGTATGTATTTCACAGTTGCTTAGACTAATTTGGTACATGTCAGATCTAGGTGTACGAGCAATGCAGAGGAGATCTCAATAAGTGCAGAAGCAATTTTGGGAATTAAATTCTAAAATTAGCTCCATTTGATGCTCTTTTGTTTGGAACAAATTGGTTGGACTGACATCTTTCACAGGCTGAACGTTTTAAGCTCTAGAGATGGTAGATTAACTCTCCACATTTACTTTGGCTGAATCTTGAATGAGATTAAAAGAACACTTTGTTAATACTACATCTTTTTGTAAAATGATGATAGTATGTTTAAGTAGACAACACAACATTTTGGTGAATAGCAATGATGTGCAATTTTCACTTTTCTTTCATATGATCCAAAAAAAGAGCAAATATCTCCAGATTGTTTAGAGAGATGTCTCTCAGATTAATTAACTTTTAGTCTGTTTTTATTCCGAAACCAGTGTCCTTTTTTTAACAGAATCTTGAAGAAATAGGTACCTCAGTTTTCAAATATTTTAATTAATAACTTATTCATAGTTTTTATGAGCACTAAACAATGATTTTATGCTTATTTCCTCCATCCATTTGTATTTCACATTTAAATATCCAATTGAGAGGACAATGCGAATAAGTGTTTTTTTAGTTTTTTTTAATGGATCGACAGCACTAGTTCAAATACTTCCAAACAAGTGAAAAGGGTAAAGTTGAAGGTGCCCAAATGTCCAATTTGGGTTAATCAGCATTTTTACTGATTCAACACCCTGTGTGATTGTGAGCATGATTAACTAATGCTGGCCATCCCAATAACAGTGACAGATGAAGTAAATAGAGAATAAAATGCTTGAATGTTTGAATCAAGGCTTGAACAAATCTCATTGCGCAAGTAACAAATGACCCCAAACAAGTTGCTATGGTAACAGGTAAGATTGAATGAGAACCAGCGAATATGTCCACAGGGAATTTTTCTGAGATTATTTGTAAAAACATGGCTAGTTAGCCACTGAAATTTACCCTTAAATAATTAATTGGACACTTAAATGTGACCAAACAACCAAAACACATTTTTGAGTGGAGAGGACCAGTGAGTATTTTCAACAAATACTTTTCTGAGTGCCTAAGGACTAATTTAGCTTTCCATTGGCAGCATTTCATCATTACTTCTGAATATAGCTGGAGATGGCTCATTCCTAAAAATTAAACCTAATTACCAATAATATTGGTCAAAGGTTTTTTCCATTTTTTAAATGACAGTCTTAATGAAGCCACCAGAGATCACGTCTGCTTATGAGAAGTGAAGCATGATTGCACGTTGGTTAACACTATGCCACTATGCAAAAGGCAATCCTTGCGTGTATGATTTCAATGATTTCCTTTTACAGATCAAATCAGGCATGTTAGGTGAATTGATGACTATACTTCTATTACTCAATATTACTCAACATGAGCAGAGAAAGCATCCCATAAGTAGACCTCTTTCAGATCATGAGATACTTGAGGAGAAAATTCAATAAAACATCTCATTTTTCTTATGTCTCAGTTTTAAAAAATGCAGAATGTTGAACTGTAGAGTGTACAGACTGCCTTTTCCCCAACCAAAAGTTAGTGCTCATGGGCATCAGTGTGATTGTCATCAATGTTTACAAGTAGTTATAGACAATAAAATTATTCCAATGAAATTATGTGATTTGGAGACACTGAGGGGGACACAAAAAAAAATAGTTGCACTTTTTACACAGATATCTAGGGGAAGTGATTCAATAAGGTGCTGTAATCTTTTTAAATGCACTTAATTGTATCCACAGCCGTGAGAGCCGGTACACTCTGAGGGATCTGATTCTGTCCTACATGTGATTTTAAACCTATACTGCCATCAAATGACTAGCAGTGGAGACGAGCTTGGCTTTTCACTGTATCACAGACAGTCTTGAGTTGAACTTGCATTCATTCTGTATGTGCTATTGTAATGGAACCCATTAAGCGCTAAACAGCTGCAGCTTGTGAATGCAGAGCACGAGATGAGTTTATTCAAATAAATCATTTAAACCCAACAAATGTGAACTATGAGGGATATCTTGTGCAAAGCACAAAAGACACTGACCTTACTCAATTGGATGTTGTTTTCTTAATACAAAAACAACAGAAGAATTTATAACGATAAATAAATAGCTGGCACACATGTTCACTTCTAAGGTTTTATGAATAGTGTCAAAAACTGCAGCTTGTGTTTTTAATCAATAATGTGCTTTAGGTAGTGATGAGGTGTAAAAGAGCTGGTGCTGTCACACAGAGACAGGGTAGAAACCTCCCATCAATACAGCTGAGCTCAGCAAAGCAACGGGTGATTGGTCTTGGGATTGATTTGCATCACAGATCAATCAGAAATGGTCTTATCGGCAGCCATGCGAGTATGAAAATGTTCTCAACTGAACAAAAATTAAATACAATAGATCATATAATCTCTAAGGGGAGTGAAGGGCTCACATGTGATATTAACTGTATTTTTAACAGAAGTCTACTGTAAAACAACTGAAAAAAACTGAAAAAAATTTCATATTTTACCATAGTTTAATGACAATATCATTTTGGAGCCTTATAGTTATTAATTAAACAAGCAAATTCCACTTTGAAAGGCTTCTGCCCAATGTTGAACCAGCTCCTTTTTTACAGAACACTCCAACTTTTAGAACATGTGCTCATTTTACAACTCCCTGAGATAGATAGTGATGTTTTCTTTTTCTGTTCAGCTGTGCTGCAGTTCTGGCGATAGCTCTTTCAGCTTAGCATAGGTAATTGAAACGGATTAGACCAGTAGGATTTTCATAATGACTAAAGTTTACTTTAGAAACTTTACTCTTCCATTGTTTCGTTGTTTCGAAGCAAAGAATAAAAAGTTCCACAATATCGTAACATGACCAGTAACTGGCCAATTGATGATTTTGCTACTGTCATAGTTATAACAATGCTCTTATCAGATTTAATGATGTAAGTTAAACTATTTTAATAGAGCTTTCCTAGATTGGGAGAAAAATTGTCTCAGGGATAGCTGGAGAAGGAGTATGAGTTAGTTAAGTCAACATCGCTTTATCTCAGAGTTCTATACCTCACTTTATTTTCGTATTTGTCAGGTATATTTATACAAACACCCTTTATTCTATATTACAATACAAAACAGGCAGGCAAGGTTTGGCAGGAATTATCATATTACCTCTTGAGTGAGCACTCATAACATTAACAGTATTTTTCCTCCTCACAAACACTAATCTGTCAAGTTTATGTGTGAACTGTGGAATAGGCCTCTTATGGATGATATGCATCTGTGCACAATAGCTTTCAACATATTTCCTCAGGTGCACTGCTCCTGTATGAGGTTATTTTACTGTAAAGAAATCGTATTTAATACCCATCACTATGTTTTTATATGTAACTCAATCTTTAAATCTGTGTCTCCTTCTGAATGTGTATTTTGATTTGCTAATTTGTTTTACTCCAATTATAAGTCTTGATAAGAAGTGTTCCGATTAAGGCCCTACAGACACAAGTGCAGTTGTTTTAAAAAATGTTTATTCTTTGAATATCAGTGCAAACACTGTTTTTTTTTTAATTCTGGCACACATGAAGTTGTTTTTATTAAATGTCAACCGTAGCGTCTTCATCATGTACACAGCTAAATCTGGGTTTTAACACATCTGGAACCCGTCAATCAACATTTGGAGGTATTGTCCAGCATCGCTTTTATATCAAATAATCTCAAATGAAAATGTACAAATAAAAAAACGCACATCCACAGGTCAAGACGATAATACACAAATATTTTTGACGCAAAAATAACCCATGCTTGAACCTGTTAAACGGTCCCTCTAATTTATTAGAAACGGCCGTTTCATGCATTTTTGGTTACAAAATAAACATCGTTATATTTTTCCCTAACAATCAAAATATGGCGAAATTAAATAAATAATTAGCTGTCACCTCACAATACTGACCCTAGTCGTCCATTTTATATAATTTAAGAATATATATAGATTATATTAATATTACTATTTTTCATCAGAAAGTCGAGGTGAAACTGTCACATACTGCTCCTGAAGCACGCGGCTGCTTTAATCAAACCCAGCTGAGACACCTGCTGGGGCAGAAAACATGCGAGAAATCCGCGAACATGCCAGAACCGACACAGACCCAGACAGCCTGTGTGCGAGCTTTACACGACACAACAAGAAACACTGCACCTCTAATGAATGACAAAACAGTGCCGACGCGATAACTACTCGAAAACATACGCCAGTAAACATATCTGAAGAGAAATAGACAGATTTGACCTACCGTTGGTGATGCTCTGCTTTGCGTACCGTGCGTCGGGAGCGAGCACAGCGGCACACGAGTGCGCGAGAGGCAGTGGGTGTGGCCTACTAGCCCAGTTCACACACATACTACCAATGAAAACTAGGCACTTAAGAAATGATAAACATGCAATAGAGCCCGTGCTACAGACAGACTCGTTTGACTTGAATTAGTCGTTTGTAAATACTATGTGGTATTAAAATAGCGTTCCGTGTCCAAGGAAGCATTTTATTTTCTCTAATTGAGTTTAGGCCTGTTAGGCCAGCATGGTGGCACAGTGGTTATTGTGCATTTGAGTTGGCCCCCAGAAGTAGATGGAGAGTAAATTGGGACATTGATGGTTGGAGGATCTGTCCAGAGTTTTTGAGTGAGCTGGAGATATCCACCTTCCAGCAGAACCCTGTGACCCTTTATTACAGAGGTGGGAAACGAAGCTACAGTGCTTGCAGCACACCTGATTCTACTAATTAAACTCCTCTTGGCTTGTTTGAAAGTAATTTGTGCCTCTTCAAACAGGATTTGGAACAAATGTCCAGGAATGACTTTGCCCAACTACTGTTGATTGTCCAAATATCTATTCAAAAGTTATGCAAATATTCAGAAATGTTTAACCCCTAGAAAAAATATTTATGGTTGAATGTCAATGTTGTGAACCATTCAACTTTGACATAAGTGTTTTTATAAGACATTTTGAATTTAAAACTGGTTATAGAGAAAAATACTGGCTGTTCACAGTTCAGAAGAAATAAAAAAAAAACAAGAATGAAAATGGAAAAACATAGACCTAACTTATCAATCTAACAAAATAAAAGATAGACACCAACATGAGCCAATGAAAAACAACAGACTGGGAAATGCCCAGCCTCTTTTTCTGTTCAGATGCTGACTGGTATTTCAGCCAATGAAGCTTTTAAAACCTGCTCATTATGAAGACTAAATATAAATGAACACAATTTCAGAAATAAATTATACTTAATTCTGATGTCAGAATGTCAGACCTGCAATCTGATAAAAAGAACAAGACTGAATTCAAGTTCAAAAATAAAATATATAGTTTTGCACCTCAGGTTCACTGATTTGAGTACTAAACTTCACCTCAAGGGCAATTTGAATCTCTGATTGTTCAAAAAGTGTTATAACGTGTATCCCTACTACACCTTTGCCCTGATAGTGGGAATTTACTCATCATTTTGTTCACAATTTCAGAATTGCCACACTATGTTCTTTATCATATGAATCACAGTTAAAATAGAGCTTTCATTATGGACATAAAAATAATCACAGTGTCATTTTATTGAGTTTCACTTAGAAATTAGTTGTTTGGCCTTGATTTGAAATACAACTGCTCCCAAACCAACAGCTGCAGACCCAAATAAACCCCTTCATCAGCAATCTCTCTCAAAAGAGTCACCTAACTAAGACCAGAATTAAGCTTAAAGAGTCCACCTAAAATCATGCCCATTCAAACTACAAGAAATACTTAAAAACAATTCAATCAAGAATTATTTTTCGAAATGCATATAGACACAACTAAAAGAGTATCCAATTGTAAAATCCAATTTAAGCTGGCGCTATTACAAGTTCACATAAATAGACATAACGGAAGCAACTGTTCAAAGCAGCAGTCTAGCTGGCAGCCCCACCCTTGCTGTTAGACAGCCTGTGTTTAGCTCTTGAATTATCCCTGCTATTTCATCCTTTCAGTGCAGTCCCATCATAACTGCCTCTTTAATAGAGCATGATCTTGCATTAGCAGATTAACACCAGGATAAAACAACCTCTGCAGAATTTCGTAATGGCTAGCTAGATTTCTCATCACACTTCAGATCAGGGCTTTGCTTTTAACACTACCACCAGTTTTTTATGATCCAGACTCTGGGGCGGTGGCTCAGGTTTCAGTGGTGCAAGATCCAGCCCTCCAATCAATGGGTCTATCAATCCAACTGGAGTCGTCTGAGCTGCCTGCTGGCGTCCAGTTTTCATACGAAGACTGCATGGGTATAATACAACACAATCAATAACCATCCTGAATTATTTATCCAGATGAGGAAACACATCTCTTTCTCTAAGTGGCAAGATTTCTCCACGTAACTCAGAACGGATTTGCATTTCCCAAGCTAACTTTAAAGTGAGATCTTCTCAAATCAACACGTCTCTTAACAACTCAGGTTTCAGAGCTGTCTGTGAAAGCCTACTGCATACTAATTGTTGTAGTCCTTCAGGAGTAGTTTAGTTTTGCTGTAGGGCTACAGAGTTAAAAAAAATAGTAGGCTTTTTTTATTAAATAGAAACAAAAAATGTGGGGCTTCTCAGAAAACAGAACTAGCAATTGCTTTAAACTGCTCTTAATCAGTCAATTGAAAGGAATCAAGAAACTCCAAGATTTTCAAGAATGCATAAAATATGTGTAATTTATTGCATGCTGTTCATGAATGTTTTTTTTTTTACTTTTAATTTCTGACTAAAGCATTCATCCACTAGTCAGAATAAATGAGAAAACATTTGCATTTCCACAACACAGGCTAAATAGAACTTATTACTATTTAAAGACTGTTCATAACAATAACAGTTTTGAAAATACAGATTTTGCTGCAATCAGGGATTCAAAGGGCAGACAGTGACAAGAATGTTTCAGTGGAAAACCATACTTATTATTTGACAGACTTTGAATAATAAGTGTTTTGGGCTTTGACTGTAAATAAACATGCACAATTACTGTAGACCTCTTATCATTAAAACCAATAAATAAAAACATTATAAAATGTGTTTTTTGGTAAAAACAACTCAACGTTTTCTCACCAAAAGGAAGTCTTTCATAATGAATAATATAAAATAATTTGGTTATCCAATTATTTTTTAAGATATACAAACGTATACTTATTATGTTATTATTATTGTATTTTGTAAAATATTTAAATTTTATTAAAAAAATCCTTAAGTGTGTCATTAAACACATTAAATGTACCCATAAAATGACTTCTTCTCATTTTACTCAAACTTTTACTCTCAGCAGACTGCTAAGTGTCAGATATAAATTTGGTTTAGAAAGCAGCACAAAAAGAGTAAAAAAAAAACACTGTTTATAACTTACCAGATTATTTGACCTCATCAAAAACATGTATCCATAACAGATCATTTCATACACCTGAGTTGTACAACTTCTTGTGTTAACGAGTTACGAGATTATGCTAGTAGCTAGAATTTCACATTTCTGATCATAACTCCATCCCTGCTATGCCGTGTCCTCTGGTACCTGAGCAAGATGCTGATTGGCTTATGTGAGTTTTAAGAGGAATGGAAAATTACTTTACTGAAGTTATTACCTCAGACGTTTACGCTTAGTAAAGAGAAGACCCAAAAACCCATGTTAAATTATAGCTGGTAAGTAGAAGACGTCCGAGCTAAAAACTAATGTTACTGGTTATTGGTTTTCTGAGCAATACCTTTCATCCTCTCCCTTCTCTTGAGAGAACATCTCAAGATAGCTGTCAGCCTGGAAAAAGGGGTCAAAGCAGGAGAAAAAAAGTTGTGGATTATAGTCTGAAAAAAAAACAGTGTTCAGAATAAATAGAAGTGCTAGAACAGACCTATTCAATGAGTCTAAGGAAAGCTGACCAAGTTTGACTGAATTAGATCTTAGATCTTTGAAAATATCAAATTTAAGCTATTATCTAATATGATTTGATTCTTTACTAACTACTATACTAATCTATAATATATCTTTACCAATCTGCATACTTTGGGCCATTTTTAACCCACTCAAACAAACATTATCACATGACATCAATTTTATTACTCTTACACTGGCTCCCTGTTGAATTTTGCATACAATACAAAGACATGATCTTTATTTTGAACTCAGTTTAAAGCACAACCACCTTATACATCAGGGACTTAATTAATGTTTGCACTCATGCTGGTTTCTACGGTCAGCAAGCCAATTGCGTCTCAGGGTACTGAAGGTAAACACAAAGCGCTGGGGGATCATGCGCTTTGCTTATTTGCATGCCAGCTCTGGAACTTTTTGGTTTTTCTTCTCTGGTCTGAAACTAAACTGGGAGGGAGTTTTTATAGCAGGTTTAAAGACCCACAAGTTTCATGTGGTGTACGAAGTGGTGTTTGTTATTGAATGAATGCAATAAATATATTATACATAATATTAAAAAATAGTTTTATTGTGTGTATATTTTGTACTTTGTTATGTGTGATCTTTTTTACAAAGTTTAATGCCTTGCCCAATCTTTGTGTTCCAGTGTGGCGCTTTACAAATTAATTGTCATTGATTGATTGGTCGGTTGATTGATTAATTGATTGATAGATAGATAGATTGATTGACCGATTTACTGATTATTATTGTTACAATTTGACTCTAACAAGGACAACAACTTTGATTACCACTGGCACTAAAAAATCTATTTTCTGGGGAAGGCAACATTTTTTATATTTCTTGTTTTTTTTTTGTGGTTATATTCTGCATGTTTGTTAAGCGTTTTTACAGTTACTTATTTGTTAAATTGACAATGGTGTGATTACATCAAAAATGGAAAGAGGTAGATAACATATTGTTGACATTGAGTAAAACATGATGTGTTATCCTCAAAATAAATGTATGAATTTTGGCAGACATTAATGCTATGCAATAATTGTTATAAAATTAATTGCACCCAATTCTAATATACTTAACACCCTTCCTCATTTCATTAAATAAAATCCCTGTTGATATCGTGTGCGTAGTCAAAACTCATCTGACATGCATGTTTTTGGAGGGTGTGTTTAAATAAACCAGGAATATAGTCTGGACTCTAACAAGAAAAAACAACAATAAAGGGAACATGCTGCAAAGATGATACATTTGATTTGTTTACAATTATTCATCATTGCTTTAAACAATAAACAATTACCAGTTCATCTGAAACTGGGCTGTGGAGCTGCCTCTACAGAAGCAGAGGGAGAACATGTAAGCTCCACTCAGAAAGGCCCACTACTTGGGAAACAAACCAAGAAAACTCAAGCTGAGAGGCAGCAGTGCTGCACACATAGCCACATTCTTGCATAGAGTAATATTAGGAAAGAACAAAGCCGATTTCCAAGTATAGTAAATCCATATTCAACCTCGGGCAAAATCTGTTGTCCCAAAAGCATATTTGGAAACAATCAAGCTTGCTAAACATAAGGGCAATTAAAGCAGCAGATTATGGCTGCAATCATCAGAGGGTGGCATGTTGCTAAAATCTAAACGAAACCAACGTTGCCTGAGACAGCTGGGGCCACAGTGGCTATTCCAGTCATCGCTCTCCGGCCCCTGGGGAGGTAAAGAGATCTCTAATGATTGTTGAAGGGCCTATCCATCTGTGTCGCTTTGAAAATCACAAGCTGAAGCTTCAAGAGGCAAACAGTCTGCCACTCACAGGGAAAAGCAACATACATGACAATTTACATTTTAGTTCCATTTTAGAATCAAATATATGAGAATATGTTTCAATGCATTTTCTTTATCAACCTTTTCTGTCCTTTTAAATAAACTTAACTAAAGTAAACTTTACAAATATTTATTGTCATGATTTTTTTCACATCACCAGGGGTGATATGTTTGTTGGAACTCTTGCAAATGTGCTACTCTCTAGAGGCACAAGTCATCGCGTGGTAGGTATGGTGGGGGCTACGTTGCAGTGCAAATGCCAGAATAACTTCCAATTCTCTCTGAGGAATGTCAGATAAATATGAGAGAGAAAGCGTAACAGATACCAAGATGGAGAGTGAGATTGATAAACTGATGACAAAGAGAAATATTTAATAAAATCCTAACCAAAAGGGTGAAGCGTTAATTTAAAGTCAGTGTGCGGTGTGTGACAGTTGGAGGCAGTCAGCCATGATGACACTGCACTCCTGTTCTGATCAGTATTCTAGCCACAGCTGTGGGAGAGTCAGAGGAGCGCTCCTGAGCATGCTCAGACCCTATCGTCATCTTACTCTTGAGGTTGAAACAATGAGAATGATGAGGAGCACTGCCACCTGTAAAACAACAAGCAGTTGGTATAGCAGCCTGCCTTCAGAATGGTTAGATTATATTTTGCTAATACTGAAAGCAGTTTTATGTAATAAATCAGATGTTAAGATCTCTTAACATATAGTGTATATCAGTGATATATATATATATATATATATATATATATATATATATATATATATATATATATATATATACATTAGTGCTGTCGATCGATTAAAAGAAATTAATGAATTAATCGCACCAATTTGTAAAATAAATCGCAATTACTAAATTAATACGCAATTACGCAATTAATAAAGACTGAAACTTTTTTAAATCTATAAATGTAAAAATTGTCATTGCTCACAGAAACCTAGTGCTACCCGTGAGCACGATGTGTGGCGTGTGCTGTGTTCATTCTCCGTGCGTTCTTATTGTCATACAATAAAGGCCCAACAGGAAAAAAAACTGCAACATTGTTAATTGCGTTAATTTCAAAGTAATAACGCATTATACATGTCAAATTAATCGCATGCGTTAACCCGTTAATTTTGACAGCACTAATATAAATATAATATTTTTCATGTTTGCAAGCCATTTTCATGTTGCAAGCCAAGACTTAACTGTCAATATTATTAGTCTTACTGGATTTATTCTAAATTGTACAGTAAATACTGTTTATTTTATTGCTGTTTATTTTTATTGTAAATGACTGTTTATTTTAGTCAATTAGCATTTTTTTGTTCACTTGCATTTGAATTCATCAATATTTTTTGCAAATTGTGCACATTGTGCGAACAAAATAAAATCTATTTGTTCATTGGTGTTGCTGCCTTTTTGTCTTCAAATTAGCATACACTTTAATTATGAAGGTACACTTGCACAAATTCAGTGATTTTGTAAGATTGTAGGCTTGGGTGTTATCTATATCAACTATATCAAGCAGGTGCTAATAATCATCCCTGTCACGCATAGGTTGAAACCCAGTAATGAACTTAAACAGACTCAGCTAGGTTGGAGACCTTAAACTGAGGGAACAACAACAGACAAATTCTGCTAGCAAGATTTTTTTTTTTTTCTGCTAGCAGGATTGAGCACAGCAACAAGACACACAGTAGTTCTACTGCATTAAGGAGGTCTCTTCCAGACACAGATTTCAAAGCAGACTCGGTTTTTAATATGTTCTATGTGTTTTGAATAAGCACAAAGCAACAGACAACATTGAGGATTGAGATGAAAAGCAAACATGGTGTAGCAGATGAAGGATATTGTATATTAAGCTCATTATTTGCCTTCGAAATCAGATGTCCCTCATATCAGAACATACGGAAACCAGTGGGACCCTGGCACTCCAATCTAATGTCTATAGAATTCTGGTCAGGAGTTTTTTGTGAAAAAGTTGTAGTCAATAAAAACATAATCCTAATGTGGAATCCAGACCAAGCTATTTAAGCATACACACAGCTATGAAGTCAGTAGCAGGACACTAGCAGCAGGTGCACTGTTTTGCACAGGTGCACAGCAAATATTTGGCTGAAGCACACAGCAGTTTGTTTGTGGAAGGGCTGTAGAGGAACAACAATGAGTTTTCGTTACAGTGAAGCATGGTGGGGGTTCCTTGAACATTTGAGGCTTCATTTCTACAGTTGGAGATTTGGTCAAGATTCATTTTGATATGGAGATTCATCATGAAAAGCCATCAGGCAGGTTATTGGTTAGCTCCTGAATGAATTCTGCGATAGGAGAAGGACTCCAGACATAAAACCAAAGTTATTAAGAACTATCTTCCGCATCTTCCATGTAAAAATAAAGACGTAATGGAGGTGAGCCCATCATCGAGTGTGTCTTACATGAAGATAGAGAAGGATGTGAAACACCCTTCATCCTCAGAAGACCCGTGGTTAGTTCTCCAAGATGTTAAGAACATCCCACAGGCCGAGATCCTTCAAAAACGGTGTGCAAGTGTACATAGAAGAATTGCTGCTGTTTGAATTCAAAGAGTGTTCTGTTCACACAAACTATTGATTCAAATTAACATTTCTGTTTTTTCCATTCACAGCACTGTGTTCATTGATGAAAATAAATGCTTAACACGTCCACTTTTGAAAGCATTCTTTGTTTACAGCATTTTTTCACACCTGCCTCAAATGTAACACACACTTCAGCATCTCAGTTTCCAAAATAAAAACTTCTCCATTATCAAAAGCAATCTCAGGAGATGAAAAATGAAACATAAGCTCCAGTGGTATAATTAAGAAGTATAAAGCACTGTGTGGGCTGTGAGCAACTCAAGAAGGTGCACATTTCATTATTATTCCTCCCAAGTACTTGAGATGCCTTTTATGTTTTATGAAACAAAAGGGAGTAAATTCACCTTGTATCCATGTTGTATACTTTTAAAGACAATTCAGTTTGTGAGCATGAAAGATAGAAAACAGCAGCTCTGTGACAAGAAAACAGAATGGTTATGCTCTAGTTTTAACCAAGCTGAAGAAAGTAGCAGTTTCGTGCCCGGGAGCTGGAATAAGAGTAAACTGCAGCAGACGGAAGCAGTTCACTTCGAGGTCAGTCGACTTCAGGACTAGGTCAAACGGAATGATGCTGAGTTACAGCTAGGATGCTACAATCCTAGACTGATGAATGGACCAATCTGTGCTGCATATTAACTCAAAACCTCGCTCTGTTGTTTCCTGCCTAAAGGTAAAAAAGTGTTTTACATACGCTTTGTTGGATTTATAGTTCAGATTAGTGTTTGTGAAGCATGACTCCATTTAACTAAGCAGAAAAACTGGCCTCATTTTTTTTTTTTTTTTCAAGTCAAGGATCACAGATGAAGTAGCATTGCTTCTGCTCTGATTATCAGCTTTTCAGAATGCAACAGTTGGGCTCACAAGGTGTTTTTCTCATTTCAACACTACTGATGCATCCCAAATTGTACTAGTGTTTGTAACAAACTGTGGGCTTCGATCAGTAAATAATTGTCCGGGTGTGAATTTTTCAAAAGGTAAGAATAATAAAAAGGTCATGAAGCACTACAAATGGATAAAATTAAGTCTCTCTGCCTTCTAAAATAAGCTCTAGGAGTCAGTGGTGCCTCTATGAAGTCTGCCCTTGAGAGAAAGAAAAAAGGTGACTTTGGCTTCAAAGAAACCCTGTCACTGCCTGGTGGTGGAGCATTATATCACTTCATCATTCCTGCCCCTATTCTCACTGTTAATTGCATCTTACCCTTGAGTGAACACAGAAGATTTGCTTGGCCCTCAGAGAGCTTCAGGGGGGACATCATTAAAACAATGCCTTCTCATAACAATTTGTTCAGAAGCAGTCATGGTTAGTAGAATGTGATATCGATGCATATGCTGTCAGGTCTGTTTGAGCTGTTTTTCTTTTTTCATTTCTTTTTTCTTTTTATTTTAATTAAAATATGACAGTTATTGAATGGCATGCAGTAATAATATTGAACTGTGTTTCATTATATTTAGTACATAAATGTTATATTTACCATGTTGTGCGATCACTTCCTTGTCAGCACCTTGTCAGTGTTGGATTTAGTATTTTTGGGATCAAGGTAAACTAAGGGATAGAGAGACCCCTGGAGCCTTTCTGAAATCAGAATCAAGTTCACTTTTAAGTAGGAGAATTAAGATTCTCTGACTTATCTGGACCATATATTCACTAGTTCAGTCCAAAACTGCATCTACTGGCACAAGAGTATCTGGATCATGAAGGACCTCTGACTTTACTAAAGAAGCCAATAAAGCAAACGAGAGAAAGTAAATTCATTCATTCATTCATCTTCATGTCGGCTTTCTTCCCTTTCGGGGTCGCCACAACGGAATGAACCGCCAACACTCTGGCATATGTTTTACGCAGCTGGGTCGGTTGGCATTTCTGTGTGGAGTTTGCATGTTCTCCCCGTGATCGCGTGGGTTTTCTCCGGGTGCTCCGGTTTCCCCACAAGTCCAAAGACATGCGGTATAAGTGAATTGAGTAAGAACGATTGCCCATACTGTTAAAGAGTGAATGTGTGTGTGAATGTTTCCCAGCGATGGGTTGCGGCTAGAAGGGCATCCGCCGCGTAAAACATATGCCAGAGTGTTGGCGGTTCATTCCGCTGTGGCGACCCCGAAAGGGAAGAAAGCTGACATGAAGATGAATGAATGAATGAATGACTGTTTTAAGAGATACAAAAGCTTTGAGAGAACAGATGACAAGGAGCCTTCTGTCCTAGTGTTAAGCAGTTAAATTCAACTTACTTAACCTAACCTGACAATAATAAATAAAAAATTTGAAGGTGTAAAGAAATATTTGAACATCATAAAACAATGAACCCGAGCAGGGGGTCTCTAAGAAGTTTGAGGGCAAGGCAACTACCTACGTTGAATTTCTGCTTTCTTGACTTTTGACTCTCAGCATTTCTCTCTGGTCTCACAAAATCTATTGGGTCAGACTTAACCCCAAATGTTTTGATGTTTTAAGCCTCACTCCAAAAGCGTTGTAATGAAAATTACCACAGGGTGAACATGCAAACTCCACACAGAAATGCCAACTGACTCAACCGAGACTTCAACCAGCGACCTCCTTGCTGTGAGGTGATCATGGTAACCCCTGCACCACCATGACACCATGAAATTAAACCTTTCAACAATAAAAGGACCTTCAATATTGTTATTCTAATTGGCAAGCAGATACGTAAGAGAAATAGATGAATGATTCATGCTGTCTTAACCAATCTAGTTATAGTGAAATGTGTTGAAATTTTAACTGAATTAGTTTAGATCAAACACAATATGTGATACTGTTTTCGGAGGGCAGCTCATAAAACAGTGGTTCGATAGCAGTTAAGCCTCTGTGACCTGATAATATGGTTAAGGCCTGCCATCCTTTGTGCCATCCTGCCATCATTGTGATTTATCGTGTAACAGCCATAATCAAATGAAGACCCCACTATACATCACCCTCTGGCATGGTTAGCTTTTACACTGGAATGAAAACTTAAAAAAATACAGCAATCTCACTGTCTAATCAGAATCTTGCCAGATAGATGGGTTATCCCAACAAAGGAAGAAAGTGTGGGTCTTTTGCTTAAATTAGGAGATATCGATCACTTATACAACATATAAAATAACAATGAAAACAGAATTTCTGACAGAATGTAGAGATTGTTAACACTAATATAAGATGTGGCAAAGTCAGGTAGAGTGATGCAGATAAATGCTATCAAGTGTGTGAACGAGCACTGTTATGCCAAGAAGCGCAGAGCTGGCATTTAGATTTAATGTTTTATCCTCTGTGACTTCATCTGGTGATGGCTTCAGTGTGGAGAATAGCAAGTAGTTCTGACACATAAACACATGAAACAAATGGTTCTCTTTACTACCATTTTTTTTGTCTTTGAGGGCAGATCAATGCTTATATGAAGTATTCTCATAAATTTTGAGAAACGTGAACCAAAATGGCATAGCACCCTTGTGATCTTGACCACAATCTATTTTTTTAACTTGTCAGCCAAATTAATTTGTCATTGTTTTTACACACAAGATATTCACTTAGAAGACTGTTTATCGCTCTTCAGGAGATGCACCATGGACTCATGGCATACATGTAAGTTATTAAAATTTCTACTTTTAAATGTGTTTGTTTTATGTAGTAATAAAGTTAAAGCCTTTTATATTTACCATCACAAATCATGCATTAAGTGTTTTTTCTGGAAGACCGGATAAGCTGATTGAGGAACAAAAAATACTGCCCTCTGTTGTCAGTCAGACTCCCATGCACGTGATTGGTTGAACGTTAAACCACATCCTCCAAATATCATCTCTTATTTATTTACCTAAGTTTTAAACTTATAGTCAAGCCTACGTTAGCTTAGTGGTAACTAATACGGCTCTTCTCTGGTTGCTCTGAGATTTTTAGTGCTTTGTTACAAACTAATCATGCTGACATTCCACAGGCTAGACATTCTGCATTTCAGAGGTAGTGATTGAGAATGTTATGGTTCTGACAGAGACTGATCAGGTTATCCTTTGTGCTCAATGTCACAACTATCAAAAGATTCTCATTTATGCATTTCACATACTCTATATTGAGCACTTAAGGAATAAACTCAATAGGCTCTTTCTCTCACAAGCATCATGCTCTCCTGCATGTGAGTCATGGAAAGAAACCCTTTTCCATTTTTAAGAGTTACGAATCTATTTTTTGCCAATTTTCCTCAGACTTTAAATTCCGACGTCATGACAAACCTTTAACTGACCTTTCACCTCTGAAGAGAAGTGGGCTGAGTGCCTTGCTTCAAAAAGCTTCAGTTCCTTGTTTAAATCACAGTAGGCCAAGTCAATGTCCCATGACAAGATTCCTGTGGAAGGCAAACTCATTAAGACACAAAATATTTTAATCTACTTTAATCTAAGATCGTCTAATCTACACAGACATTTAATTTCCAAACTGCCTTCCTCAGGGCAGTTCACATGTTCTCCTAGTGCTCGTGTGGGTTTCTGCTGTTTAATTTATTTTAAACTTGTAGTCCTATGGCTTCAGTGGAGTTGAAGGTTCTAATGTGTCCTTCAAAGTGGTAAGAAATTTAACCTAAAGGACTTGTAAGTGCCTACACAGAAAAATTCTGTGTTAAATTAACACTGCCAGGACATGTATAAATACTTCCCTCTTAACTGTAAAATATAATATAAAAGTCAGTGTTCCTTTAGCTTTATATTATTTCTTTATATATATATATTATATGAAATTAAATAATATCAATTATTTTACCTAAATTAACTTATCTAAACCCTTAATCCTCACATTATTCATTACCTCTGTATGAACTTTAATGCAAGTCTTTAATAAACATTTTTAAAACCAATTTAAATATACATAACAAAACTCCAGTGTTTATTGTTGCCAATGTTAAATTATCATTTGCATGTCTTTTATTTAAACTGGTATTGTTGGATTTGACACAGGTAAAATACTTACAGGCCCAGACATTCTTTTCTGCGAACCAAACATTTTATCCAACTTGAGCTAAAACCCAGTGACCCAAGAACAAAACCATATTGATAAACATGCAGTAATGCAGAATCACTTACAATCTTAATTAAAAACATATTTATGACCTTAAAAATATAGCAAATGCTTTGCTTAAAACCTGTGACCTAATAATAAAATTAAAAAAATAAAAAAATAAATGAAAATAAAAATATTAAATGTATATATACATTTTTTAATAAAAAAATAATAATTTATATTATAATACCAACTTCGGCCTGAATTTGTCTTCTTAATATAAACATATAAATATTTACATTACATTTAAAAATAGATGATTCAGCTGTTTGTCTTTAAAAATAACAAAAAAGATATTAAAATATGTGTTTTCAAAAAACTAAAAGTAGAAATGTGCTTAAAGTGATATATGTAAAAATACATACAAGAACTTATTGCAAATACATATAAATACATTTCAAAACCTCAAAACAGGAAATAAAAAGAAGACTCAGAAATGCGTACATACTTTCATTTTCTCATTTAGTTTAAATGCTGTTTTCCTTGTTAATGCAAGAGTTTCATTTTTACTACGCTGAAACTTTTACTTCAATTGCCAATGCAATTTGACGCATGCTCTTTACTCCATGTATGCTAGGCTATAAGGGTGTTCAAGCGTTCTGATAGGCTACAGGTATGCAGGAACGCTAAAACTTGGCGACTCACCCTGCTTTATGTGCTCTTTCACAGAGTGGAGCTGGTGATCTGTCCCGATGTCCCCGATCACGATGAGCAGGTAGTGGCGAGTGCTGCAGAACGGAGGCCCGACGCAGTGGCGCTGTCCGCGGTGCTGAATCATCATCATCCTCGCTCCTCCCGAGAGCCTATCGCTGCATCTCCCCCTGCCATCGCCATGGTAACCTGATCCCGATCTGGAGCTCAGGGAGGCCTTGCATCTCCATGACAACCGCAGCCTCCAGTTCCCTCAAGGGGCCTGGATTAGAGGAGGAGCGAATTGAAAAGCTTCCGTTTTCATTGGTTAAAACCACTAACAATCATCTTTTTCTCGAAAGTTTTATCTTAGCAGCATTCTGGGAAACCTGAGGGAATTGTTAGTTAATGGCACGTGGTCAGTTGTGTTTTATTTGGCTGCAACATGTTCAAATGCAGAGTGATCTGAAACAAAAATTGTTTAGTGGAGATTAATCACAAATGGATAAAGGAAAAAATTGTCAAAAGCAAATGTGATAATCCAACTTAAGAGTGGAACAAATGACGAGAAAGTCATGACATCTGTGGCATGAATAAGTGACATTATATTTATATTAATATTTCTATAGTTTCACTTTCCTTTAGCTTGCAGAGGAATACCTTTTTTTTGGTATGGAGCCATAGTGGAGAAGGTATATTATAAGGAAACAGAAGTTGCCCCAAAACAGATCCCTGTGGCACATACACCGTTTCTTCTGCAAGTTGGTTTGATCCAGGAGTTGGCAGGAGTGAGCAAATGTCATTTACAGATTTACAGGGAACTAAAGCCATTTAGCATTAAACCTCCAAAAACGCAGCTGTTTCCACTATTTAAGCACCTGGTTTAAGCACCTTGCTTCTATGTTTACTTTGTCCACCCTTGTTTTAAATGATCTGAGAGATGCTTGACAAATCATGTCATAAAATAGCTTCTGTAGAACCTGAAAACAGTTCTTGTCCTCACACAACTAGACACAAAAGAATGGTTAGTGTTAATTTAGAAAATAGGAACCTTTAAAAATGTTTACATGTTCAAGACAACCGCCATATTCTATAAAACATCAGTGATCCCGTTCAATCCATTAAAGTAACCACATAACTGTATGTTTTTCAGTTACTTCATGATTTTCGCAAATAAACTGGTGTTGAGTGGCTGTACTCGTCAATGCTGCTATCTGATAGATCTAGCTACATTTCCTGTGTCTCAGGTCATGACTCAGCATTCCTAATCAGTTTTACTGCAGGGTGTTTGTAGCAGCTTCTGGACCATGAAGAAAAGTACTGCACACTGCCCTCTGCTGTTTACTCAATGTTAATCTGTGCATTCTTGCTGCTTTATGCTAAGCAATATTTAAGACATTTCATATTTATGAAAAACCAAAACACAAGCTTAATTGTGCACCTGCAATTGAAATATATAATGTTTATCTCTGTATGGAAGTGTGTGAGTTAAAATCTATTTTCTAGTTGTAGAATAATACTCCTTCTGGTTTGTATTAAAATATTTGGGTTGTTTTTAGCACCACTTTTCACCTTCCTCTTAATCCAATATTAGTCAACAGCATGTTGGTTGGCTATATTAACTAGATTGTCTTTTTGGTGTCTTTTTGAACAATTGATGTATTCTAATATTTGTATTTTGATTGAAAACTAATTTTCTTTCTTCCCTTTCAGGGTCGCCACAGCGGAATGAACCACCAACTCTTCTGGTATATGTTTAATGCAGCGGATGCCCCTTCAGCTGCAACCCATTGTTTGAGAAACTTCCACACACTCATTCACACTCAAACACTATGAACAATTGTTTTTACCCAATTGACTTATACCGCATGTCTTTGGACTTGTTGATACCGGAGCACTCGGAGTAAACCCACACGATCACGGGGAGAACATGCAAACTGACCGAGCCGTGGCTCGAACCAGCAACCTTCTCACTGTGAGACAACCATGCTACCCACTGCACCACCGTGACGCCCTAAAACTAAATCTATTGCTAGAAAAATATTTTATTATACAAATATTATTATAATATTATTGTAACAATACATCATCAAACATACTAATAACTACAGGAATTCATACATGTAAGAACTAAAAACACAGAACAGAAGTTCTAAAAACCAGCCAACTGGTCTGACAATAAGGAGGTAACAGACAAAGTACATACTGCATGGCCACTTATATGTATTTAAAAAATAATTTGAAGAAGAATTAAAAGGGTTGATCAATCAATCAAAACATTGATTAATTACTTTTTTTCCAGCCTTACACGTGGATTCAAATTTTGAAGATCGACAGTCTAGATGTTGCAGTTGCACACTGTATATTCCTCTTTTATCCCTGAATTCTTATCTGGCATGAAATATTTATTTAGTCTCTTCTTTCTATACCATGGGCAGAGGTTAGCGTTCATTACTTTAAACTACAATAGGAAAAAGATGATACACTTTGAACTGGCATCAGTACGTACTCCATAGTCACTGCTGAGGAAAACCAGAATCACTGTGTATGTTTCTGGACCCGGAAGAAACCCAAGCAGCACAGGTAGAACATGCAAACCTGGAATTCACCTGAAAATCATGCACCAAACCTGTCTCGCTAAACCTCAGTGCTGCTCTATTTCTTTGCATTTTGTGTGTTAAAACAAGCCTAAAGTGATGTCGATACATTATTTTTGTCATCTGTGAAAATTTAAATTTTCATTTTTTTCATTTATGCTGGTCTAATTTTAAGTTTAACATCAACATCCGACTATCTTTTACAGCGAGAGTCCCTTCAGCTAAGCTTGAAACAGGTGAATTTTTTTCTGTACATATCAAACTGTCCTAACTGTGCTCAGAATATACCGTGCAAGCCTAAATAACTGAGAAAATGGCAATGCATAGTTTGCCAGCATAATATTATTTAGTTAATAAATAATATTAAATGAAAGTTGACACTCTCAAGTAAAAATGTGTACATTTCTCATTAAGATAGAAACAAGTGTCTGTGAAGAATTAGCTGTTTAGATTAAGTTTATAGGTATTTTAAACAAAGCCAACTCAGTTTGAGTGTTATTTGCACTAAATTTGGTCCTTCTCTGGAGAATTAATTTGACTCTCATTATTTGACTGTGTAGCTATAGTATAGGTGATGTATTCAGGTTTCTTCCAAAAAATGTTTACATTTATATACTTCCATGTAATTATACACAGAATAAAACGCGATTCATTCATAGGAAAGTGAGGAAATTAGTGAAAATTTGACTTCGGTATGCTTAAGTTAATGAAGCGTGACCATTTCTATCAATTAGAGGGCGCGCAAGAAACAGAGACGCGGGGCACCGTCGTAATAGAGGAAGGTACCCCAATCGCACCCTTTCTTCTTCTTCTTCTTCTTCATCATCATCTAAAGAGAGAGAGAGAGAGAGAGGGGGTGAAATAATCGAGCAGCTGAGCTCTGCTTCGCACTGGATCAGGGGAGGCAGCGCCTCAGCACGGGATTTCTCGCTCTCTTCCTGTCGCAGGTAAAGAGCTCCGGTTCAGGCTCAGTCGCCATCGCTCTGCTTTGCGTTTTCTGCTTAGACCGAAGCTGAATGACCCCAGAAAGAGCGTTCTCCGTGAGATCAGTTCTTCCTGCGACGAGCTCTGTGTGGCTGCTGTCATGAACAACGCGTCTTTTTGTGATGTGGTGTAGCTGATGGATTCACGTTGCTAATGTTAGGTGCATGTTTAGCCCTGAGATGTTAATGTTTGGATTTTATATTCGCAAATACCGAAAGTGGCGTCGAGGAGGCTGTGTCATGTCAGCATCACGTCATCGATCAAAGCGATCAAACGCATGATGCAACAGAGCACATGCAGATCCACAACAACTGCTAAAATAAAATACTCCAGCCAAATAAATCTTGCAGATAATGATTACTTGGGATTGTCTCCGTTACTTTTAATAACTGTACGTGTATATTATAATTATTGTTGTTGATATATTAGTATTAAATGTTTACGTATTAAAATATGACTCACGTTTTGTAATTTAAAAGACAACCTTATGTGTTAACGTATTTATTAACGTATTGTTCTACACAGTCAATGATCACAATGTACAAATGTTGTGGGCCTGTCCTTATAAAGGCGGTTGTAGAGGGTACACTCCACCTGCCCTCTCGTTATGGAGTTTCGTACTTTAGTCAAGAGAATGTAGAGGGAATCTGCGTTGACTGCGCAAAAACATTTAACCTGTCGGGTTTTGTTGTTTATTTATTTACAAAGTTGTTTATTGTTGTACAATGTGTTTCATAATCAACTCGAGTTACTAAACACTTAAAGGAAATGCTTAGATTCATTCAACAAAATGTTGAAATGCCCATATTTTGTCTGAACTTTCTCTTTTTCTCAAACCGCTCTGCTCTCATTTTTTTTCTCAGCCAATGAGAAATTAGTTTTTCTTTGGTTTGGTTGAGGCGAACTCCTGTTTAGCCAATCAACTGCGATTATTCCAGGAGCGCCTTTTCCGTTTACCATTAAACCAATGTTAGGTTGTGAAACAACTGAAGTTCTGTGCAGAAACCCGACTTTCTCGGCAGGATGTTGGAATACAACTGAGAAAAATTAACTCTTATTAAGGATCGAGGGAGTTAGATGTATATGCTTTTTGCAGGTATTTTACCGGGCATTGGTCTTTTTTTTTCAGAAATAAAAAAAAAACACCGCGATTACACTTTTTTTGTGCGTAACTTATGTACAAATTGGGTCAGTGGAAAGTTTTCATGTAAACAATACAGATTTCTGCCGAGGCAAGCAATTTACAATTTTGCATAAATAACACAATCATGCTTTAACTTCTAACTTATTATTTACATACGGTTCTCTGATTAGGCTCTACCAATTGTGCCATGTTTACTAAGTAAACGTGTTATACGTGTTATAATATATAGTCTGATTAGCGTTAAACAGTTATTTAAGTTAACGTTAACACTTTTCACGGTAGCACGAGTCGCCTCTTTATGAAACCGCCATGTTTACATCACGTGACCAACCATAACTTTTTGTAACTGATTTTTTCACTTTAAGCAAAAACAGACACCCCCGTCTTTTATTTACTCAGTATCCGTATACATGCAAGTCCAATTTTAGAGATTTTTCTTTGATATCAATCCTGCTCGTGAACCTTGATTTAATGTCTGTGTATGTGTAGATATCTGCTGACCCCGTGGTTCCTTATGGATCCTGGTGAAGGGGATCTTGATTCAAGTTTTACCCAGCCAGACAACCCCTGCCTCATCGTAGAGGACTCTCAGCCTGACAGTGTGGCTCTGGAGGACGACCCTGACACCAGCTACCGTGCCCTGCTGGCTCGACGCCTCTCAAACCTGCAGCCAACTTCACACAGCCCAGTTCTGGTGAGACCTCACACAACCCTGAGCTTTTTTTCAGAAAAGCTCTCAAAAGTTAAGAACCACTCATTTTCTTTCAGGAGCTGATTTTTTCTGGTAAAAGTTATGGTTTGCAAAAACCAACTGTCACTCATCCAGTGTTTGTTTCTCCTGTCATCAAATTTATAGATTAAAAAAAAAGAAAATGGCTGCATATTAAGACTCCTGTATACAAAAAATGGGATGCTGTAGTGTGTTTTTTTTATTGTTCAACAACAAAAACTACTTTTTTTTTCAAATGACAGTGTCCACAGAAATTAATAAAACATATTTTAAAATGTATATTTATATTAGATTCTACAAGTCTTTAGAAGAAGAAATTGCTAAATTTGACTAATGCCAAACAAATAATTAAAGCTCGATATATAAAAAAGTAAAAAGTATGATAGAAAATACTTTAGTAAAATACTTTACAAAGAAATGAGCAGCAATGGAATTAATATTGAAGAGCCACCCATTTTTTTCAGGAACTGATTTCTTCTCCTGGTAAAAGTTGTGGTTTGCAAACTGACGGTTTGCCTGAAAAGAGTATCGACGGTACAATTCAAGGTAGTGAGTGTCCACCTAAATACAAGGATCAGTTTTTCATATCACTAAATACTGATGAGTGCTTAATAATTGTTTCAGAAGATCAGCGTTCCAACATCAGCGCTTCAAATACAGAGCATAGTCAAGTTTTTGAAGTTTGCTCTCTTCCTGTGTCAAAAAGGTATTAAAAAAAACTTCTTTTTTTACTTTTAATGTTTGTTAAAGTTTTTTGATGTGCTGACTTTATTGTTGTATCTGCAGGTCTGTTTCAGAGAGCATGGATCCCGAGGCTAACTCCACCACACACTGCACAGAGACTCACGGTTAGATGCATAACAATATTTTTCCACTTTTACTTGTGTTAGTGGTATATCAGATCACAAAAATCGGTTTCAGATTAGGTTGTGAATTTTGAAGTACGGAACAATTTTTTTTTACTCTGTTAACAAAACATTCTTCTTCGTTGTTGTCTAGACATACTCAGTAAATCTGCTTTGACATAAAGTCTCAAATACAATTGAAGCTTTTTGAACTCTCCTGTTATTGACCAAAATGAGTCATGAGTAGTGTTTGTTTTGATTGAGGAACATTCTTGAGATAGGGCTACGCCCTGATCTTGTCCATATTTCAGTTTTTTTTTTTAGAAAACAAGCTATACTGTAGTCTCAGCTTTAGACCTCACGTCCATGGAGCATTGGCTTTACATCTGGTGGGTTGGAAAATGTGTTAAGGCAGCTCTTGTAGAATTCTGATGTCGTGATCTGATTGGTTGAATGCATCCAGACTTCTGGGAGATACGAGTATTGCAATTATTTCTGTTCCACTTGGAAATAACTTTCAGTCATGCGATCGAGACAAAGACCTATTGCATCTACTGAGAATGAACGGTAACATTGAATATCTTGTATAACATGACGTTATGTGAGGTGAAACGAGATTGGTTGTTTGACATGTTGGTCAAACAGCTTCCTGGCTGGGTCTCAGCCAAAGAAAGCTGCAAGTCTACCTTTACCCTAGAGCAGCGGTGGGCAAACGAGCCTTAATTGATTTTATAATTTGACAGATTGGTCGGGCTAGAATATATAAAGAATTTATAAATGTATATACTACATAAGAGATCGTGGCTTTAACATGTAACAACACAAACATATGAAAGACCCAATATGCATAAAGTTTTCCAAATGGATTAATTAAATAAATGCATTAAATATAATTTGAAATAACACAACAGGAAAACTCTCATCCTGTTTTAATGGTTTGAAAAGTTTAGTTGTTCCCTCCACATTAGAAAGCGCTACACCTACTATCCACATTTCTTTGATGAGAAATTTTGTCGTGTAAAGGAGAAGATTGTAATAAATGCAGTAAGATTAATGTAGCTAAAGTGTGCAATTGTTAAGGAAGACACAGGCCTTATAGGGAGAAGGTTAATTCATCAAGGTTTGCTGTAGTTGGTCTATGTCTGCTCTAGAGTCGTGGCAAGTTAAGTTTATTACCCTCAGTTCAGGAGGAGCTTGTTCAACTATAAATGGTCAACTAATCTGATGGTTTTCTTTAAGCACAAATCAAAGGTATTTAGCAACGATTGTGGAAGCTTTCAGACCTTCCACCCGTTCACAGATGTTTTGGGGCGATGTACCAGGCATAGGTTGCTTTCTCATACAGCTTGGTTAGGATGTTTCTCCTTTGCCCGCTAGCTTCGTTTACAATACTAGACATATATAAGTGAGAAATGAACTGGAACTTCTGTTTTTAGTTGTTGTTTAAAAGCATTCTTTTTAACTAACTTGGGGAAAATTACTTTGTTTTCCATCTTTTTATGTTGTTCAATTTTGGATAATATATGTAAACCCCCAAAACAGTGAGTTGTTGGCTTATCAAACACCTGACAGCGCAAATTATTTTTTTTTTATAGAGGGGATGTCTCAGTTTGGTCTTCTGGAGCTGTCTGAAAGCCAGGGCATTCTTGATGGAGATGAGCAGGATGGAGCACATTCTAACCAAAAGGATTGTCAGAAACAAGCCAGCCAATGTAGGTCTGATTTATGTATTACATTTTTTTCTGTCCTCACTTATTTTGTAGCTAACTTTCTTTTTCTCCTCTGGCAGGTGGATTGAAGATTTCAGAAAAGAGATCATCTAATCAGGATGGGCATTCCCAAGGGTAAGAGTCTATTTATTTATTTATTTTTAATAAAAGTAGTTCTAATATCAGCTTTTTAGTTTAGCTCGTCTTGTATTGTCTTTGTTTCTGCAGGGTCTTAAAAAGTCTTAAATTTAATAGCTCAAATTTTAGACCAAAAAGTCACTAAATTTACTGTTCTAGGTCCTTAAGAAATTCTTATTTTTCTGATGTCCATGTAAACTCATCTGATATGTGTTTTTGTTGATGCCTTAGGGTGCCAGAGGTTGAGAAGGAGCTAAAAAAAGTGAAAACTATGGTTAAATTCTAAAAAACATAAAACTGATGTTTAGCGATACCATTGTTTGAGAAAATACTCATAAACACTCAAAAATGCTCAATTTCATAAAAGGGATTGTTAGGGTTTCCAGATATTGAGAAAATGCTCTAAATGTTAGAAATGATAAAAGATTATTGTTCTCTTAAATACTTAACTTTGTAAAAGGCATGATTAGAGGAAAAAGCTCAAAAGCATGAAAGTGATTTAAAACGGTTTATTTTGCAAAAAGTTTTGTATGTGTTTTTGATGTTAAAATCTAGCTTTTAAATTTGATTAGTGACTGTCTTAAAAGTTTTACATTTGACCTTGTGAAACCTGCAGAAACCCTGATTAATCAAAGTTTATTATTAAAGCTTAAACAGTAAATCCAGGTATAATTGAACTTTTTTTACACTTGTAATTTACATTGATGGCTTGTTTTTTTCTTTAGAGATGTAATGATGGGTGATTATATTTTAGGTTAGAGGTCAGTTCAAGCTGCTCTTCAAAGACTGTGGATGGCAAAAACAATAAGCTCAGCATTCAGGCTATCCTGCACTCTCAAATAACAGCCAGACAAGATGATGAAGAGGACAATACTGTTTCTTCTCAGGATGACATGTTTGAAAAGGAGACAAATGGTTTGTTGGGTGATGGATTTTACTCTACCTACTTTAGGGTTTGTTTATCTTATCGACTTTTGATCAATTTAACAGGCACCAAGGTGGACAGTTTGCCAGGTTTACCAACATCCACACCTGCACAAAGTCTGCATCTCCTTCATCTGTCGGGACAGGGCACACTCGTGGAGGAGAGTCTTTCACAGTGAGTGATTCTTCTTTTAATGATGAAAGATGAAGTGATTGAGTTTATATCTAGCTATGAACAAAAACTATGTATAGCCAATCAACATGAGCTTTGGAAACATCAACAATTTTTAATTATTGTAGATCAGAGGTGGATAAAGTTATTCCTGGGGGACTGCAGCCATGGACTATTTGGCTTCAGTCTTAACTAAACATAACTGGTTTCAGTTATAGAAGCTACTAGTGTGTCTCTTGAAATAGGGTTGGAACAAAAACCAGCAGGGGCTGAGGCCCTTTAGGATTTACTTTTCTCACTCCTGGTCAAGATGAATGTTGTTTTAGCTATTTAAAACATCAAGAAAATATAGCATGAAGCCCCTTTAATGTTGTTTTTGTTGTTGTTTTTTAGACAATCCGTCGACTTTGTGGCTGCAACCCAAGATGGTTTAAGCCAAACTCTATGTATTATCCCAAATTCACCAACAGAACAGGAGCAGAGTATGTGTTTTGTTTTACTGAGGTGTTTCTGAATTAAACTGTTAAGTGTCTTGCAATGATTCCTTTCAGATTGTAATAAAGCACTTGGCTCCCCCATGGACACTTCAGCTCCCACTGAGGTCCAACCACACAGAGATGAGGAACCGATGGACTTGGAGCTTAGCCTCAAACAACAACCCATAGCATCCACTCCAGTGTCCCAGAATTCCCCTGGATTTATTCTGGAAAAAAGTATTTCTGTCCCCAGCCAGCCGGAGTTTTCACACGTAAGCGTCAGTTATTCCAAGAAATGTGGTTAATATATTGGTCTCTGTTCTGTAGGAGTCCGTAGAGTCGTGGGACCTCTTTCATCAATGACTGTTTTACATTTTTACCATAAGTTAGTGGATGTAGGCAAAATTTGCACATGGCCCTCAAAAATCTGAACTTTATGCTACCTATACATACACCTTGCATATCTCTCATTCTAAATTACAGTTATGAAGCAAGCGTGTTGCCTCAAGTCTCTGATGGCAATGTTCAAAATACAACTAAACATTTATACACCCCTGGCTCCATAATTTTTTAGATTTTAAGTTATATTAAAATTTAAAGTTTTGTATAATTCAAGGGGGGTTATTCCAGAGAGCCAATCACCAAGCACTGATGTTTCATTCCAACCTGAAAACCTCTGAATACTCAAACTCTGAGTCTCATTTGCTTTCTGTTAAATTTTATGGGTTCAGTCACGCTCACTAAAGTCACTGAGCAGCAATCAAATGTTCTCATTCTGCTATATGATATCTCTATCTAAGGGTAACCATTAGGGGCTGAATGATATGCTCTACAGCAGCTAGAGGTACGTAAAATCTCATGGTGGTACCGACGGTGGTCATTATTGTGGATGTCAAAAAAAAATTATCGGGCGTGATGGACATTAATCGTGGCCAATTGGTTGATTTTTTTTTTTAGAAAGACATTGGCATATTCCAATGAAATCACAGGCTCCAGCCTCCCCATGAATCTGTCGGTCGACCCTATAGAGTAGCAAAAATAAGTTTGATCGTGGTTGATAATGGAGCGATGCTGCTTGCCTCAGTCAAATCTCACCACGAGTTGAGTTTTAAACTGGACAAATTAGAGTAATTGCAGTTAAAATAATAAATTTCCAAGTCTGTTGGCACTAATCCTGCGCAGGTAAATCATATAGCGTTACTAATTGTTTTTTAGAAGCTACTGACATGTATTCTCCCTCTCTGTGTGTCTGTCATGATAGATGGAATATATTCTCTTTTAATTAAAAGTTAGCTTACAACTTTGTTTATCTTTAATGTCTGCAGATGAAATGAAGAAATATGTTATGGTTCGAGAGGATTTTTATCCCAAAGTTGACTGGTTTGCTATCAAACTTTACACTTTTTAAAATTTAGATCAGTACATTCTTAATGTTGAGGCTGTCTACTGCTACTAAAATTAATTTATATTATTTTTATTAGCAAAATTATTACCGCTTATAATATTACCTCTTATTTGAACTGTACTTAACTGTAGCTGAATAGGAAGGTCCGTACGCTGGAGCCATACTGTACATTTTAATATTACTCACTCTGTTGGTGTGTGTTTTTGATTATTAGAAATTTGTCAAAGCTTTAATGGTTTGACCTGGCAGATTTTTAGAAGTCAACTGTTTTAGATGCTCAGATATATTTTAACATTTAATTAATTCATAGCATTTCATAGTCACTGGCACGTTGTACATATTAATGAACTCCATTGATAATTATTTGTCTAATTATATTGTCTAATATGATCTTTTTTTAAACCTTCAATTCATGCTTCCTCTTCTTTAGGATGTTTTTATTTCCACTCCAAGTCTTGAACCTGGTAAAAGTCAAGGGACTGAAAGCTCCCAAAGTAAATCGCCTCATCAAATCCAGCCATCAGTATCGAACAAACAGAGCCCGGAGGAGCATCTGAACGAGTCGTCAAGCAGCTTCTCGCAATCTAAAAATGCCATTGAAAGATTCCAACTAGAACTCAGCAGTGAAAACAGCTGCTTTGCTCAGAAGACTCAGTCATTCATAGTGGAGGACAGCCAAGCCACGCAGATTGAGGAAGAAGAAGAATCGGTTGCTGCCAACAAGCTTAACTCAAACTCCAATCTCAATTTGCAGACAGAAAGCAAAAAGTCAATTGGTTTTGAATCTCCCAAACCATCAAATTCACAAAGTTTTTCAAAGGTGGCTGATTCAAAAAGTATTGCATCTGACAAAAAGGCCTCCCAAAGGCTCTCTCCAGGCAGTAATGCAGGAAGCCACAGTATAAGAGTCACACATGATCCAACTCCGTCACAACTGACTGGTGGTGCAGAGTGTGCTTTAATTGTTCCACAAACTAGTAATTCATCAGCTTCTGATTGTTCCCAACCCTCATCTTCAACTGACAGAACAGCAATTCCATGTCCTGTCACCCAAAACTCTCAATCTGTCTTTACAGCATCATCTCAGAAAGTAGCTGGGAAAGTTAAAGAGCATGTCAGTCAAAGCCAAGGTCTCAGTCAGCCCATGTTACACAGCCACAGTGTTAGAAATACTGTAGAGGATGAGCAGATGGATGAAGGTGAGGTTAAAAGTGGCATGAAGGACAATGGGATGATCCTGATTTTGTCTCAGAGTCAGGGGGTCTGCTTGCCAGAGCCAATGGAGCAGGAAACTTTTTTAAGAGATGCCTCATCTAGCAAAGAGGAGGGCTTAAGGGTGATGGTTGTCGAAGAGAGGCAGAGGACTTCCCAGGAGAAAGTGAAGGTGGGGAAGTCACCGTCCTTCAAAAGCTCTTCACAACCTGTGAAGGGCTCCATCCAGCAGAACAGTGAAGCCCTGGGAAAGATCTCTGGCTCTCAGTCAGTGGGGTCAGCTGAGG
This sequence comes from Danionella dracula, assembly GCA_900490495.1. Taxonomy (NCBI): domain Eukaryota; kingdom Metazoa; phylum Chordata; class Actinopteri; order Cypriniformes; family Danionidae; genus Danionella; species Danionella dracula. The sequence goes on from UELW01000578.1 coordinate 3,949,469, forward strand.
AGAGAAGCAAGCGGCAGAGCACACAGCCCCGAGATTCAGGACTGCACAAAGTGAGCTCTGAGAATACGTCCAACAGAAGTTTGAGCGACAGCTCTGGAGGTACGATTCAGACACAAATGATGGATTATACCTTAGTAAATCGAACCAGCCAATTTCTTTTGCTTTCCTGTACAGAGCTTCCGTTTCACTTTACGCTGCCCAAAGAGGGGGAGCTGATCCGCCCAGCAGCAACTGCAACTACACCACAGATTAACCTGCTGAAAAAAACACCAAGGCACAGTACTCCTATTGGTGGGCATTCTTTGATTTTTGTTTTCAGTAAGCGGAAGAGTGAGCACCCCGTCTTTAATTCTTTTCTTCATGCCTTTTTGTTGTTCTGCAGAGATGACCTCGTTTTCTGAGCCATCAGAGGGTGACGTTACCAGGGAGACAACAATGGCGGCCGGTGAGATTTCTGAAGAGGAGACCAGAGAGGGTGAAGAGCCAGATGGGAAACTGAGTCTCAGGATGAAACTTGTGACCCCAGTGGAGGACGGCAGCTCGGGCTCTGAACACTTCAGCCTGCAGAGTAAAATATTTTTTTGAGTGTGGTTTTCAGACACATTCAAATGATCTCACATGATTAGAACAATCCCTAGCTAACTTATGTTTATTGAAATTGACATTTTATTTAACATTTTATAGAATTTATTAAAGCCTGCATTTTAAGAGCTTTGCAAGTTCTCTGCGTGTTCCACTGTATAATTAAATATCTAAATGTTCCACTTTTTAATAAAAAATATCTCCAAGCAGGAGGCTTTGAATTTCAAGCATATTGAAAATAACATATTACCTGGTATAAAAGGTAAAGGTAAAACATTATTTAACATCTGATGGACAAGTAGACTTATAAAACATTTATATAACACCGAATTTGCTCTTTAAAAAGTTTATTGTTATGAAGACATTCTTCAGGAGCCATCTGAAATAAAACTACTTTGCAAGTTCTTCATATGTTCAACTTTATAATTTTAGATGATGAATTTTTATTTATATAATTTGTAATATTTTATTTTCAAACTTAAGTCCTTCTGTATCGCATAGCTGATTCTCACAAGATTAAAAATTAGCTTTTCTAATGTTGTTAATGGAGTACACCAATCATCAAATATTTGGAAATATGTTTAGAAAATACATTTGCTTTTATCACAATTTTTATGTGTTTCAAAATAAGTAAATTGTGTAATTTTTGAGTCCATTAAAGCTTGATTGTAATACTTCCTCAGAACCATCATTAACAGATGAGGAAGGATCTGTCTCCAAGACTACCACTGTTGCCATGGGTGTAACCAGGTAACATCCATTTGTTGCTATGGAGAAACTTCTCTGAGATGGATTCATTTTTCAGTTGTCACAGACTGCCCGAGTCTCTTTGAACTCATGTTTAATAGCAGTTCTTAATGACACAGCACTGCCTAGACTTTAAAGGAGATGCTCCAGGAGACTGTAGACCTTAAGAGTTTAATCTCAGTTAATGTCCTATTTCTCCACCTCCTGTCTATCTTGCAGTTCCTCAGTGTTCAGCCGTGTTCGTGAAGCCCAAAGACAAGTGGAGCTTGAGGGAGATGCAGAGGTCAGGGATCCTCCCTCAAGGTATGACACAACTCTGATATAAAATCCCTGAAATCATAAGTCTACTAAATACTAAATTTTAAACATTGGGACATTTGCAATCCTTTCAGCTTTCTGGAGCTTTTACTGCTTGATGCAACTTTAGAACAGTCAAGATTTAAATAAGGATACAATCATAATACTTTGATCATTATTTTACTATATATATTATATCTGGAGACTGACCGATCAGTTGAAGTAACAAACAAAGTTAGAATGACAATTGCTTGATATCTTTTGGTTTTGTGCCCCCCAATTTTTTTTTATTATTATTTAAAAAAATAGAATAACAGTTATTTAATATGTAGAAGAAATCATTACTTTAGAAAATGTCAATCCAATACAGAAATTCCAAAGTGAGTTTTATATAAACTAGGAGGTACATTTTTTTCACAATAAAAAATTATTGTGATTTTATTGTGTGTTTAAACCAGGGGTGTCAAACTTAATTCTTGCAGGGATGCAATTTCTACTGGTTTTTGTTCAAACCCTGTTTCCCAGAGTTGCTTCAAACAAACCAAGATAAGCTTAATTGGTGGAATCAGGTGTGTTGAGTTAAGGTTGGTGCAAAACTAGTCTTAACCTCAGATGTCACGTCCACATAACGCTGACTGAATGTCTGTTGTATTTCATTAGAAGTGTGCGAAATATTGTTTTATTCTTGTAACTTTGCGCTATCTCATTTTCTTTCTTTTTTTCCTATGGCTAACTTCTTGCATGTCAGTCACTTATGACATTTCCACACCTGATAATATGCTAAATAACAAGTCAAGCGGCCTCCTATGTGGGGAAAGAAAACTACCTTTCAACAGCATACCTTCCCTTCCCTGAAGGTCTGGCCATGCAAGACTGAACTATATGATACTATAATAAATTGTTTTGGTCATTGCTTCATTTACTCGTATATTTGTATCCCACAATTAACAATGTAGTGCGGGACACAGCTGGCCTCAATTTTTGTTATAAAGGTTATAAATAGTATTCCCTGGATGCTGGATATCTTTAGAAACTCAAAGTAGGTTTGGGAGAACCACTCCTGCCCGGTCAGTGCTGTAGAGAGCTAGATGCATGCCCCACTTCCACAGCTCAAGGTTGGAATGTTTTGGATGTTAACTTTGTTTTTGGTCTTGATTGGGAGATGATTCTGTGATTGTTGTATTAAAGTGAGATTGGTAGTTGTATCCTGGAGAAGTTTTTAATTTTATTTTGCCATTTTGCAATCTGTTTAATTGTTCTCCTGATTTGGTGACTGTTGACTGAAAATGTATTAGACCGGTAGCATTTCTATAGAATTTTTTTTGGTTAAACATTCTTTTAGACATACAGAAAAGCCACCCATTGCTGATATATTAATCTTTTGGTAAGCCAATCGAGTTGTTTTGAGCTCCTAGAAAAAGAAAATATGATTACACAAACATTTCATAATCATGACTTTCATAATGATAACCTTAATCTTTTGATGAGCAAACAATTCTGAAATATGGAAAAAATGTCTGAAAGGAGGAGTTTTACAGTATATGCCACCTTTAAGAGAACAAGGTTATAAATTTAAAAAAGAAAGCTCTTTGAGAAATCTGCTACATGACCAAATTGATTCAATTATCTATGCTAAGCTATGCTAAAAGTGTTTTTACCAGATTAGGAGAATGACTGAACAAATTCCAAAATGTTTGTGACAAATGACTAAAAAAATGGTTAGTTTTATTTTGATTTGAATTGTAATGACCTAAAATGCAAATGTTATTTGTATGTGTAGCTGGTTACCTTCTTCCTTTTAATCTCCATTTGTTCCAACATCCCAGCAGGCAAACAAGCCAGCTATTCAGTCCCTCAAATACCAATGACTCGGGACTGTCTCCAAACCGACCAAAACGAACAGAGGACAGCAGAATCTCAGTTTCAGGGACTCCTGGTGCTTTGGAAGTCAGCTCTGAAGCTCTGGTCAGTGGTGTGTCATCCCTGACCAAATCTAACAAAGCTCGGACCCCTGTCCGTCAAAAAGCTGTGTCACAGCAAACAAGTGTGGACATCAGCTCAACTACTAGTCCCCCAAGAAAAGTAAGAATGCTTATTCTAGCCTAAATGGAATACTATAAGTCTCGTTATTTTATTTTTACCTTTGTATTTTCAATTTCAGAAAGCTGTGTCCCAACAGACTAGTTTTGATCTGTCAGCACCACTTAACCAGTCGGCACGGGTAAATGACCAGATGTTTATTGTAGGTCATAACTTTCAATACTTCACTATTGATACAGTTTGGAATACCTTCAATTGTTAAGGGAGAGCCGAGCACACCTACCAGGAGCCAGCCAGGACCAGCACTGCGCAGGCATGTTCGCACTATCCAGGAAGTCAGAACCACTGTCACGCGCATCATCACAGATGTCTACTATGAAGATGGCAGAGAAGTTGATCGAAAGGTTACACATGTAAGTAATGTTGCATGGGTTTAATAAGAACTTCCATATTTGTATTGATGACTCAAAATGTTGAGAAAGGAGCCTTTAAAGAAATAAATGACTGGGTAGTATTGTAAATGTATTGCATATGTTAGCCCTATAATTGTAAACAGAAAATTTACGTTTCTAAGTTGTTTCCAGGTAGTAACTTCCTGTCCTGATTTATTCTTTGTTTTTTTTGGTAGAGCCAAAAAATGTTGTCATAAAATTAAAATTAAGTTTAAATGAGATTTTGGCCAATTTTTATATATATATATATATATATATATATATATATATATATATATATATATATATATATATATTTTATTTTTTTTTTTTTTTTTGCAATTTTGCAACATCTTGTTAAAGAATACAGGCCTTGCTAATCTTCAGCAAATCCGCTTTACTCATTTTTTTTGTTTTAATAGACTCCACTAGTCTCTGAAACACCTATCCATATTCACTGCTAAACCAATCTTTTGTCAAAATAAACAAACAAACATACCAACAGATCAGAGCTGATGGACTATGTGCAAATCTTATGTAATGATTTCCTCCAGATTTAACTCCTAAATAATTCATTACTCCTAATTAATTAAATAAGCTCTTCTCTGACAACTCTAATTTTGTCAGCGGTCTCTCAATGTCCATGAACTCTGGTCATCTTTAGACAATGATGTGAAAATTAATTTTTTTAAATGGGATCTCATAGGATTTAATGTGTAATATGAACTGTAATATAATATAATATAGTTATATACTATACAATAATAGTAATATGGAACAAAGGCATCAGGCTTGACTAATAAGCAAAAAGGGGGAGTCATCTCTAATCTGATTGCGCTCCACTCATGAATAACGAGATGAGGCTGAATCCAGCTTCTTAACAGTTCGGTGATAAAAAAAATGAAGTTATTGTATATTTGTTCTGGATCCCTTTTAAATGCCAAAGATTTTTGAGAGTTTGTTTTTGTCAGAGATAACTTTACATTATATAACGTTAACTTTATCATAACGTTAGCATCAGAAAACTAACGTTACAGTGCCTCACTGGCTTCATACACAAGATATCAGGAAATACACAAGCATGTCAGGTTTGATCATTCACAGTTTTAAAAATAGTTGTACTTTATTCATGACTTCTAAATCCGCCGTGAAAGTGTAAAACCTACTGTAACACAAGGAAGTCACATCTGATGCACACAATTTCCTTCCCATAGTAACGTTACAGTCCACTTGCATGCACTGAATGTAAATTTATGACTGGATAATCACCTTATCCAGAAATTGAATTTAATCTATCAAAATTTTTCTCATGGGGAGCTCAACTTTTTGAGTTAAACAATATGTTCATTTAATATTAGATGTGTTTCTCTTCATCTGTGCATAGAAGGAAAGGTTAAGTATGTTATTCAATCCTTTGATGTATCTTTCCTCTAAGGAGTCGGAGGAACCTGTGCTGGACCGGTGCGTTGTGGATAACGATATCTCGCCGTCCCGAACTGGAAGCTCCATGACATCAGGAGACTTGGGTGATGTCAGTTCACTATCATCAAAGGCTGCATCACACCACAGCTCCAGTGGGACGAGCAGCAGCGGCCTTGGCCCGATCAGAATGCCTGACTTCCTCATGCCACTCAGCCGAGGTGCCAAGTCTGGCCGGTGAGACCCAGATCTGTTTTTCTTTAATTTACTAACTCTCCGTAAGTGACACATTAATCGTCAAAAAAGTCTCATTCTTTCTAAATTAGTTTCTTGCATGCGACTTAAACAAGATCCTTCAAGCATCTTTTCACACCCTCATTTCACTCTGAATTTTCATATTGAATCATGGCTGCTGCTCTCATACACATTTGGTGGAGGGCGTTTCAGCTGAGCGCATCCTCTTGTGTGTGTTTGCACCCCAGGCGTGGGGGGTGGCAGCAGCCGTGGCGTAACTCAGTTGGGGTAGGGAGAGAGGTGGCGGATACACGGGGGTTATGGGTCAGCACCCAGCAGAGCCCCCGTGGCCGTCCCCGGCGGGGAAGGCCTCCTTCCCGCAGGCCTCTTTCCAGGTGAGGTGGTCTTGGGTAGGCTGGCACTCTTTAAACTCACAGCTAAGCACTAATGGCTCCTTTCCTTATTAATGACTAAGGCATGACTATTCTAGAATGTTAATATCTTCAAGTGCCTCATTATGGTTCAAGCTCACTCAGAACAGGTTTACATGTTGGTACGATTAAATCAAATGTGAATGCCTTTATTGCCTTTTGATCTGAACTAGGGGATGTGTAAGATGTTAGGCATTAGCTATACTTTACATTGCCAAAATACACATAGTAATATGTGTAGAGCCAAAAAACATCACCTGAAGCCAAAAACCGCTAGTGAAAAGTCAATTTCACCACCAAAAATTCTGATTATGAATTGAAGATTATGAATAAAAAGGCATAATTACTTTGCCCTGATTTGCCCCTTATTAACAATATCTTGATTAACCGTCAATCTCCTTTCACCAACACAGACGTAAAACATGTCTATGTTTGAATCAACCTTTAAACCAGCACAGTTTGTGGGTGACAATGCTCCTTGATCAGTTGTTACAGGTACTATTGAGATCTCAGAGCTCAATTTCTGTAAATGACCACTTAGTTTTTGTCACTTCATCTTCAGGTTGTTTAAAAAACTATGCTAGTGAACAATATTTAACTTATAACTACCAATAAATCATATCACATCTTCAGAATGACAAAGTAAAGAAAAACTATTTTTTTAAATGTAATAATGAAAAAAAAATGTTCATTATTATTTTACTGGTGTTTTATAGTTAAACTCCTAGGGTGATTGTAAACTTAGCACTCAATCAGTGTGTACTATCTTAACTGAGCTTACCTGCATTAGCGGTTCATCTGAGTGGTTAGTGGGTGGTGATATGGTTAATGGACATCGAGCCATTTTAAAAATATGATAAAATAAACATGCATAAACCAATCTAAATATGACTTGAGACTAAAACATGCAAGAAATGTCTAAAATGTTGAGTTTACATGATATGGCACATTTAACAAAAACACTTTTGTGCAATGTAGAAAAAAGACAATTGGACAGGTATCAAAATTCACTGGAAACTACACTATGTCCTGTTCCAGGAGCATTTCACAGGTTTAAGAAAAGCACAAGACATGAATAATGCACCAGGAACTAAGGGAGCAGGGGCAATATAACAGGATCATGATAGGAGTTAATAAGCAGTGACAGGCGGAAAGACTTAACTCCTTCAAGTGTCTAAACAGTAAGAAAAATGTGACTAAAAATAAAAAAACAAAACAATGACTTGCAGTATCTCACAGAAGTGAGGACAACCCTTCAATATTTTTGTCACTTTTTCTTAGATTCAACTCTGAGACAATGTAGAGTAGTAAACACACAGCTTGTGTTTCATAGTAAGCTTACTGTTACATAAAAATAGTCCAGACTCAGCCAATTATATATATATAATAAAACCCAATAACAAAAGTGACTAGATCTTTAAGATAAAATGGCAAATATGGGCTTTTTTCCCTGACTGGTTTCATGTTGTAACTCTTTAGTATTACAATTTCTCAGGTAGGGCTGTGCTATTAATCCAAATAGAATCACAATCACAACTTATATTGCCTTTATAATTTATATGAGCTGAAGTGCACACAAAATTGTTTTTATTTGATTTAAGGTCAACATTTATTATTTATTATTTTGCCCTTTTTATCCCATTTGTTTCATGGTTTATTTATTTTATGAGCAACTGTGATTTTCAGCAATATATGATGTTTAATTTTGTAAATGTTTAAAAAGTTCTGATAAACAATCATTTTTCTAAATGTTTTCAACTATTTTACCAATTCCCTGAATTATTTGAACAAATCTTCTTTTTTTTACCATTGTGTTTAATTTTTCAAAAAGTAAAGCCATGCTTTGCTCAATTTTAGTTTCATAATGTGTTTCACAGAAAATGATTAACTTAAATAAATCGCAAATTCAATATTGGTCACAATTTGCTTTATTTTCTCAATATCACACAACACTAGTCAAAGGTGTGTTAAATTTTATAATTATTCTCAATCTCTCGTACTAATCGATATAAATTAAACATAGCACCTAATGGCAAAGAATGCAAAAACCCTAAATCAGTGAGATTGTAAGATATGTTGCATCTGTTAGTTTGAATTTTAAGCTGAGATTATCCTCTGGGAATTTAACATTGCACACTTTCAATTTTTTAACAACTAAGAAAACACTATTATTCGTGGAAAATACATAATGAGGCACATGTCATGGTGAATCTCTGGTGTGCTTTTATTAATCCATACCATAATGTTTATAATGTAAATTATGTTTGTGATTCAGAGGTGGCAGAGGAGGGCAGAGTGGTGGTGCTCATGTTCAAGGCATGTTGTCCTCAGACGAGGAGCACTTTATCCAAAGGAAAATCCAAACACCAGTCAGCCCTCTGGAGCCCAGTGCCACAAGCCAGTCTGACTCCCTCACAAGCACCCCCCCAGACACCAGCACTGGCTCCAGCAGTTTTGTGGGGTTGCGTGTGCTGGCCAAGTGGTCATCTAACTCCTATTTCTATTCTGGGAGCATCACAAGAGATATGGGAGAGAACCGGTTTCGCCTTCTCTTCGATGACAACCAGGAGTGTGAAGTACAAGGAAAGGACATCTTGCTCTGTGACCCCATTCCTCTGGAGACAGAGGTCACTGCTTTGACTCAGGAGGGGTATTTCAATATAGGTGAGTAGAAACCCAAAACTGCTTTATTGTTTATTAATAAACATTTTCTATTCATTAGATTTGCACAGTATAAAATAATCCTACATTCTACAAGAAATGAACAGAGTAGGCTAGCAGATTTATTGGAGTGATATTTGAAGTCACCAAAATCCTAGACCAGTGATGCCTCATTACTACTTATTGAGTACAAATTTGCATTGGTACAATTATGACTCATACTGACTCTGATTTTCCGATTTAAGTTAGCATGAATCAAATAAGCTATATTGACTGAATTACTGCAATCAATTAAGGTGTTTTTGTTTAGAGTAAGATCGATAACTTCAGGGTACTTTTTGATTTAATTCAATACAATTTATTACTTTGGCAAGTTAGAAGTCTTAAAGAGATTAGAACATTCCAAGATGAATAAAAATGTATTAACTGTCATCTAAAGACACCAATTACTATTTGGTGAAGGTGATAAATGCATATACGAGCATTTTAAAGGGGACAGATAAACAACTTTCCAGTGGATCATCTGGTGATTTCAAACATTTTAAGAGGTTTACATAGGTTAACAAAGATGAGTAAATGTTTCTATCCATACATACAAAAGTGAGCAGGAAGTAGAAAGATTTAAACATTTTAATGAACAAAAACCTATATTAACAATATACGTCAATGTACTAATTGTAAAAATCCTTTTATTTAAACTACCGTTCTAAAGATAAAGTATCCTGAATAACATCAAACAGCATTTAATGGGGTAACAATTAATGGTCGTAAGGGTTTTGTAACAAGCACAGCATTATAGTTTCCCATAGATTTAAAACTAATAAATACATAAATCTATTATAAAAAAACAAGTCTTGATGATAAAGTGAGTATTCAAATGATGTTTATTTTACAATAACTTTTCCTTTTTTATCACTGGTTTCAAAAGATTTTGCCCTAATTAATTTAATAATAACAATAAAAGTAGCTTAAAGCCACCGCTATCTTTCTCTCTGGAGCAAAGATCTGCTCAAAGGTCTCTCTGACATGAAATATCGATATTCACTGGTAAAAAAAAAAAAACTATGAAGTAATTTTTGCCTAGCCCTGCAGAACAGTCCTCATTTGCTTCCAAAACCTGCTGAGGGGGCAGAGGGTGAGCGATCTGCAGTATCTCCGGGTCATTTAAAGGCACAGACTTCAAACTTATTGTTAATACAGCTGTTTTAGTCAAGGTATAAAGAATGTGCTTTTATAACCATAAAAACCCTTTTATTAAATTCCTTCAAGAACTTGAGGATTGAAAATCAGATTGAAAGATGTTACAATCTCATAAACAAATGCCTGACCAGGTTGAGAAGCTTTCTTCACTGACTGGACTCCAACTGATTATATCGCCCTGATTATATAGGAACATTAGGTAGCAGAACAACAACAAAAAAAACCCTTTAAGGTGGAAAACCAAACTATTTGTGTTCTGTCTATAATGTTAGAATTGCAACAGTTTCTGGATTCAATGACGGTGTATATTTACCTGGGATGAAGAATAGAATCTGCAGTCTGTTTCTGCATCTGATGCTGTCCAGGTTTGGTGAAGGGTCATAAAACAGAGGGCTCTGAGTTCCTATACTGTGTGGAGAAAGATGGCCAGAGTGTGTGGTACAGTAGAACTTCAGTGATCCTCAGCATGGAGCAGGGGAACCGTCTGAGAGAGCAGTATGGACTGGGCCCCTACGAACCCGTTACACCACAGACCCTGGCTTGTGATATTAGCCTTGGTGAGTTTTTAAAGCATCTCACTTGTTGTAGAAATATTCAAAGTTATTATATAGTTTTTTATTTCCTTAGATAACCTGGTGGAGGGGAAGAGAAGGCGCAGAGGGAACTCCAGCGGACCAGGTACCCCTACTCGGATCTCCAGCAGCAGCAGCCCCAGAAACCCAGGGCCCTCTGGGAAACGCAAGCTGATCAGTGGACCAGAGGAAGAAAGAACCCCTCCAAAGAGAGGACGCAGGGGGGGCGGGGCCAGAGTTGGTATGGTGCTGCTTAATGATGGACTTAAAGAATGCCACTCTGTTTAAGAGAAAGCTTTTAAGTATTTTAGGCTTTTACAAAGATTTTAGTATTTTACAATATCTAGAAATGTGTTTGTTATAAAGCATTTTAATGTTTAAACTGTAAGCACATTTTACTAAGATTGTACTTAGTTGGCTTTTCACAAATGTGTTATTTTAGCTGCTATGAAATGATGGACTCTGTACTGAATATGTATTTTTTTAAACAAACCCAAGTCGATGAATGAAAACCCTGTCTCAGTGTATGTAAGCCGTTCATATTAATACAACTGTGGGAAACCTCCCAAAGCTTTGACTGAATGATGTTTTGGCACAGCTAAATGGAGTGCAGAAAGTCCTGCTCTAAACAGAAATTGGTACGTGCATAAGCTTTTTATCTTTGTGTGGGTTGGCACTCAGTAGGGCAGATGGGACTAGTGCCTATGGTTAATAACTTGCACATTTTCTCTTCTGGGCTCTTTGGGGAAAAAAAAGACAAGGGTTATTTCTGTAATGACAATATTTGTTTGGTGATTTTGCAGCAGGCCGACGCATTGCTGCTTGTAACACATCAGGGAGCGGTGCAGACCTTCCTCCGGATCCCAAAGACCTGGTGACAAGTCATGGCCCTCTGCCTGAAAACAGTGCTCTTTTCATGGGCTTCGTCTTCATGCTGACAATCTCCTCTGAAAGCGACAGAGAGTCCAGCCAGCAGACCAGCGACGAAGGTTAGAACTGCTATGTGTGAAATTAAATGAGTTTCAAACCAGTTCAGAGAATAAAACCAAAATCAGAGCCAACAGAATGTATACTTTTGTTGTATGCTTTGAACACATTGAATGTTCAATTGTTTATTTAAATTGAAAATCTAAATTTTAATAATTAAGTCTTAGAAAAGTTTGAAAATGAACATAAAATGACAAAATATCTTTGTTTATTAGAAGTATTTATTGGCCAATAAGTAAAATATTCATAATATTTAAAAATCAGCATAACAGCATAAAAGTTTTTGAAGGCAAAATACATAATTTGTCATTTCATAGACTGCTCTTTCTTCGTTTCACTGAACGACAAGCTTTGGCAATGATTACCGTAGCTCTCCTAATAGAGAAGCACTCTAAATTACAGCGATCCACTGTAGCAAACACGTTTAACAAAGCTGTTTTTGACTAGGTATAAAATGTGTGCCTTTACAGCCTTTTCCTAAATTCCTTAAAGTATCAAATTTAAGAGTTATAAGGGGTGTCTTTTTCTTCTAACGGAAAATAGAGTTTGAGAGTATAATAGCCACCAAGCTTGTTTCTGCCAAATGAATACAATGAAAGTAGACCTAAAGCATTACTATTATTTATTTAATAAATTGCAAAACAGTTTTGACTTTTCTCTACATATATATTCTGTATTTACTAGTAGTGTCAACACAAGCAAAACACATAATCTGTAGCTGACTTAACTTGCCTCGGTTGAGCTTAACTTCCTGTCCACACAGAACTGCATTAATGATAAAATACAGAAAATTATGATCATCCAAATGTATATCACATCAAATTGTTGGAGTGGTTTTGATACTCTGCACTTACTAATTTTATTTTTTTTGGTTTGATATGCTTTATTTGGATTGAAGCAAAGTTCAAAGGCTCAACCCAGAGTTAAACAAGAACAGATTGACTGTGCTGTACTGTGCTGTGACTAACTATACCTTTACCTCCAACTACACCTCTCTAGATACATTTAAAGAAAAAAACTGTGGATTTTAACCTGCAGTGCAAACATTGAATTTGAAGTCAATTTCCAAAGAACAGATCTTCCAGTTTTAGTAAATGTGCTTCTATCTTGCTAGAGGATGTAGAGAGAGCGCCGTACAACAAACACTACACAGTGAGACAGCTGGAGGCAGGAGGAGCAATGATCCTGCTGGAGTTCAATGAAGATCAGGTGAGCACATCTTCAGAAGCACTCCCTCAGTCTCTTGGATAAACTGCAGCTCATCACATCTTCCCTGTGCGTCTGAACCCTCAGTGTAAAGCGGCCTATCAGAGCTTGCTGATTGCAGACCAGCATTGTCGCACCAGGAAGTACCTGCTGTGTGTGGCAGGTGGCATCCCCTGTGTGTCGCAGATGTGGGTGAGGGACTGCTGCCAGGAGGACAAGCTGCTCAACTACAGGAATTATTTGCTTCCTGCCGGTCTGGGGCCAGAGGGACTTATTGTGGAGTGGTAAGTAGAAATGGTGGGGCCCTAAAAGAAAAGAGTTGAACCTCAATATATTCAAGTCAAAATGATTAAATATTGCCTATTGATGTCAACCAGGAAAGATTTTAGAAAAATGTATTGAATTTAAAGCAATCTAGTGTTGTTAAATACCTTTGCATCTATACAAGGTGGGGAGTTTTTAGGTTGGTCCAGGACATTTCAGGTTAAATGCCTAAATTTGACAAATTTTAAGGATTAAATACAATTATTTTAGACCTGTGAGAAATAATCATCTCGTAGTAGTTCCACATTTATTCAATTGAAAAATAATCATTTAAGTAACAAAAGTAAACAAATAAGATATAAACATGAAATGAAAAGCTGTTTTGCAAATCAAGCTATGTAGGATAATTTATTAACTTTATCCTGCAATGATAAATCCATAAAATATTGATCATTTAAATGGATTTACTGTTTATTTCAGATTTAATGTTATTGTGAATTTTAATTTAACATTATTTGAAATAGCTTAATATGGTTCGGCAACATGTGTGGGAGGTTTCGACATGTGATCGACTTACAGATGAGAGGAACTGGTCCATATATGGTCACACACTGCATGCACAAAACTCACTGTGGTCTCCTTTCGTTTGATGTTTCCATGATTTTTTTTGACCCGAAGGTCTAAAATTGTTAACGTAAAAAGAAGTGTTTGTAAGCTAGTGGGAAGGGATAAAGAATATAAATTTGGGTTTTATATTTGCAGATGTGACACAAAAGTTAATGCAGTCTGAGAAAAGAGGGTGAAGAGAATTAACATGTGGTTAACTTCAAACAATGTATGGCAAAATTGAGGTCTTTCATTGTTCGATTTAGCATTGCAATAAAATAAAAAGCAAAACATTTTGAAGCGATGAGAAAAGATGTTTGCATGCCTGAAATCGATCTCCAAAATGAGTATTGACTGTGAAATTTGGTAACATTTCCTCTGTTCTCCATCCTCAGGCATCCTCGCTGCAGCCCTTTCAAAGCTCTAAAGGTGTTCCTGGTAGCAACAGATCGAGCGGATTTGTGGAACTCTTTGCTCATTATGGGAGGTGCTGAAAGTGTTCACCAGCTTACTGAAAACGAAGACATTTCTGGTACGTAGAGGAAGCTTTTACTCAAGTGTAAAGTGCAAGAAACATTCACAAAATAAGTCCAGGTATTTTTTCACTAGCAGATGTCTCAAAGCTGAACTTTGACCTGTCTGTAATATCATCGGGGGATGAGAAGCGAGTGGATGCGCCGGCTGTATCACTGGAGTGGTTGATTCAGAGCTTGATCTGTGGAAAGTGCCTCAGTTACGACAGCAATTCTCCATTTCGTCAACACACATCTTTGTAAAGTTAAAGCCTTGTCCACTGGTGTCTTAAATGTTTTAGCGCATGCATTTGTCTGTACATAATTTTTATTCTAGTAAAGACCATTCATTGTTACACTTGTCGCTTTATTTTTTTAACAGAACGTTTTTTTATTTACAGGTTTTAACAATATTTAACTTTTGTAGATACTGATGTCTAGTGATACGGATGAAGAAACAGTTTAGAGTATATACATTTGTATACATATCCACATTTTTGTTAGTTAAATTATAATATGATGAAATGAGTCCCCCCTCGGCTCCATTTTAAAGCCCAAAACTGTAAGACAAAAAAAAAAAAAAAAAAACAGGCATTAAACTCTTAATAATTTGAGCACACCTAAATCAGAGAATGACTTGTAATTACCTCCCCAGCGTGCCACCAGCCTGGGTATAATACTTGTTGTAGTCTAACCGTAAAAGCAGCTGAGCCAGGTCTGAGTTGATCTGGTGGTTTCGCACGCTGGACAGAATCTTGAAAAGCAGGAAAGACTGGCGGCTGAAACCCTGTCGAACAAACACGACACTCCACCTTTGAGTTATGTTCATTTTAAGTGAAGGTCTTTACATTTATATTTTGCCAAGAGATTACAACAATATCAGGTGCATTATTATATTGAATACTTTTCTGCCATCATAATGTAAAACGGGGCTTACAGCTTTTTGCAGTTGTGCTTTAATAGCTACAATCAAAAAATCAATTGGAGAGAAAATAGTTTTCATTAAATGTAATGGTCGATAAATACAAACTATTGGTTTGACATTAGTTATAGCTTTAATTAAAATACAAAAAACCTTCATTAACTACACAGAACATGTCACTATTCATTGATTAAATTATAATGAATTAAACACAAAATAAGTCAGCTCTTAGATCAGGGCTGTCAAACTGAATCCCTGAAAGGCCTGCCCCTGCACAATTTAGTTCTAACTGTGCTTAAACAGAACTTTAGTGTTTAAACAGACCTAATTGTGGTGATGAGGTGTGCATTAAGGTTGCAGTGAAAATGTGCAGGGCGTTGGCCTTGCAAGGTTTCAGTTTGACATGTATGCCTTAGAGGGTTACAAAGCATTTGATAGTACCAGTAACAAAATATAGATTTTTTTTTTTTATATTTTAGATAACTTTTCTATTACACTGAAACTTTCATTGAATAAAAAGTGATTTTTTTTTCCCCACTGCTTCATAAAAAGAACTGATTTGGATACTTTATTTGACCACAAATAAAAACAAGACTTATAAGTTATAAGTAATAAGTTACTGGTCAGTTTAAGTCTATAATTGTATTTTAATTACAGTTTAATTGTATGTCTTCATACAATTCAAATTTCCCTTCTTGACTGAAGAAGTATAACTATATTTCATAATAACAGAAGGATCTTTACAGTTCCTAAGTTGATAGTATTTGGTAGTTCTACTTTTACACCATAAAATTGTCCAATAAGAATTAAACTCTTAATCCACATTATACTTTTGTAAATCTGCTTTAAAGCAACTGCTAAATCACTGTTCTACAAGAAGATGCCTTTATTTAGACTTAATTTAAAATATTCAACATTTATTATAATACACATAATACTTATTTAACATTAAATTATGAAAATTATGTATTGGCAGTGAGAGTTTAGTTGTTCAGTGAGGATTTTAGAGCAGAGATTTAGAGTCTCTGAGTCTCATCTGTTAGCAGAGCACATTACAGAGTGGGAACGGGCACTTTCCCTTCTAAATCCCCACAGAGGGCTATTTCTTTCCTAGTAACGTTAACTCTAGAACAGGAAGCTGAACTGCTCATGCAGGCTATTCCACAACTGAAATTGTTTCTGACAAAATCTATAGGAAACTTTATAATGTTTACCAGCCCTGTGCTGCATAGCAAGACTGTTAAATGGCACATGATTTCTAGCTGGGGCTTCAATATTTAATTGAAGCTTTGTTTAAGAGAAGAGGCTCCCTTAGAAGAGAAACAAAATATATAATTATATCAGAACAGAAATCAAGTAGCTATATTTAATACTTTAACAATGATTTTTGTAATAGAAAAATAAAAACATTCTCCTGAAATAGTTCAGTATTGTTAAGATGCATTCTGCATTATTTTGCTAAATACTATGTGGTTGATACATATTTATATATTAAATATGAAGCACATATAAATGATTTAATAATTAATTATTATACTCAGTAATTTCTGGCAAATTCAAAACATTGTGCTGGTCTTTAAGGTCAAAATATAATGCAGGCATGTGTAATACTTTATTTAAAATATTACTAATATTTAAACCTTTTTACTTTTGTTCAAGTTAAATATCAGGAGATGGAAGAACTGTAAGAGCTTGTAAAATGTATTGATTGATAAATAATCTAGTCAGTATCTTCTGATTTGTTTTCCTTTCATTGAATGATTTCAATGAAGACTAGGGAAGTCCATCATTCAATTCAACTGATGAGTGTTCGTGATGCATTGAAAAGATGTAATGTGATGTATTTCACCAAGTTTCTAAAACAAATTGGAACCCGTTTTTATGTGATCAGCAGCTCAAATACAGAAACATGACTGTTTGTCAGGAGCTGCAACTTAATTACATATATCACATGATCACGAGAGAAACCAAACAGAAGTTTGGTTTTCACTTTTCAGCAATTCAAATATGTTTCTTCTTTAAAAACTGATTTACCAATATTTCTGATATCTTGTTAAATGAAATGCTACCTTCACAAGAATGTCCAGCTGGGCTCCTCCTCTTTCATCCAGAGGCCCAAGATTCTGACTGACCAGAGAGCAGAAGTTGTGACAGAGGTCCAGGATTTCATTCAGGCAGTGAAACACCTGAGAAAGAAACCAGGTTCACTATAAACAGAAGCAGGGCTGGTTTGTGATGCAGAGTTCGGAGGCTTACGGGTTTGAGTAGAATGAAAGACTGAGCGAGGAGGTTGCTGAGGAAATGGTCGTGAGCCAGACGAATGCTCTCAAAGTCTCGAGTGGAGTTGATCTGCTGCAGTAGCTGAGAAAACTGTGACTCCAGAACATCCACCTGGAAAAAAACATGATGAGATTTTTTCCCCCTCATTTTTAATAGAGCAGAAAATAATAATTCATTCTTGCTTCAGAGAACCCATGATCACTTTTAAATTTTAGTAGCAGCTACTGTAAATATGTAGATTAATAGCTAATACATTTTTGCAACCAAGGGTAAAAACTGTTTAATAAGATCACAGTGAGCAAGTTCTCGTTGACCACACTGTTAAAAATGTTTCACTACTCATTTGTTTACGTTATCATAAGATTTAAAGCATTGAAGTCCTGGAGTTTGCTTCTTCTAATCCAACAAATCAAGTTTTTTTTTGCTGATTTTCACTCTGGTTGTGATACTTAATGACTTGAATAAATGGCTAAATACCAAAACTCAGTGACTCATTTGCTTTCGGCTAAAGCCTGTGGGTGATGTCACAGTCACTACATTCATGTTGAATATGTTTTAGGTCAATTATGTTTAGTGATTTTTATGTTTCCATTAGGTCTCCAGCAGTTCAAAGACAAGATCAGAGTACACTGCTGGATTTAAGAGCTCAAAAATTGCTCAAAAAACCTTTTCCTTGATATCATCAAGCATCAGCAGGGTACATAGTTTCTCAAGCACAGATTGGAACTATTATGAATGTTCATGCTTTTACTGGAACATAAACCAAACATTGTACATTGCACAATTGAACCATATGTTTGATTCACCTGGAATACACCATCCGCTTGGGTGCTAACAGAGGAGACTCCAGAGAGTCACAAGGATGGAAAGTTCCCATCAAACTAGGAGGCAACTCTAGCTCAGAGATTCACCAGGCCACTAAGATAAAAAAAATCGTTTTTATGGACCAGATGTGTTTAATTTAGGTAAACTCCACTTGTCCATTAAAGTCCATTAAAGGATTTTCTCCACAAACTCTTTCAAATAATTTGAAAAACGTTGCCCTGATCAACTGGAGTACACAAAGGCTCTCTTCGGTTAAGTGATTTAAGTTAACTTGAAGTTAGTTAGATGCTCCAGCTGCAGAGTTTAAATTTATTCAGTCTCTGAATACCCTGTTATTGAGGATTTTCTGTGTTATGGAGGCTAGATTGAGATGGGTGTTTCATTCTGAGTAATAGTGCTTTACATCCGAGTTGGTCCTCATCTCTAGACTACACTGCAAGCTTACTAACGTTAACTACATGGCTTACTACATGATTACTAATTCTATTTATTATTATTATTATTATTCTGCGTGTTTATCTGCATGTATGTATGTATGTATATTTATATTTGTATGCATATCTGTAGAAAGATGCAAACTACTTGGATGTAATAAGGTAGGTATCTAATATTATTTATTTTACTTATTCTCATTTTCAACTTAATCTTGACTCCTTCCCCCACAATTACCTCTCACCTTCTCTTTCCCCCTCCAAAACTTCTCTACCTCTGTTTTCCCCTCAATTACTTCTCTCCTCTTTCCCCTTTTTTTATTAACACCGTCCTGTCCTGATGTATGTTTATATGATTGATTAATGTAATTATTGTGATGAATGCGAATGAAATAAATTAAAAGCTTCTATCCAGATAAATAATCAATATATAATATCTTCAATTCTCTGGAAAGAGCAAAACTGACCAACTCATACGAAGCACCTCCCTTCTCATGGGGCTGCTTTGAAGTAGGACAGGACAGGTTTAAAAAAAAAAAAAACTACATGGCCTTAGGGATCGTAACTCTTCATTGCTGGCTGAAAATTAGCTTTATTCAAAAAACCAAAGCATTTTGAGTTTTGAAACTATTTTTTTGTTTTGCTTCTTTTACTGTTGCTTCAGCTCTAATGTCAGAAATGTGCGGTTCCTACTTCACTCTTCTTTTAAAGTTTTATGACTTTGTTTACAATTTGCATTTGAATCCCTGCAAAACGTTTTTCTTTTAAAAATGTATGTTCTATGGAACATGAATATACCCATGACACCTCCAATCGTAACTAATCATTAGAAATAAGTTCAAAAAATTTGAAAACATCAGTTGTAATTTCATTTGTTGTAACATAATGCAAGTTTTACCCCAAGGAACCTTATAAGATATGAATTCTTATGGATTTGTATTTAAATAAACTGAACTCAGTAAAAAAATAACCAGAACCACTAAGGATGTTGACTGAATAAAAAAAAAAAACACGTCACATTTATACTAATTGTAACAACAAACATGTTATAAACTATTGTTCTATTTTCTGTGTCTGCTCATGAGAAAGAAAAGAAAGCTTGGAGAAAGGTACGAATCTTGGAGTAACCTGAAGGTAGTACTGCAGATTGTCCACTAGGAAGGCCATGTGGTTGCGGAGCCTCCACTTGACGGCGTCGGTTTGGTTTGATTTGAGGTGCTTCCTCTGCATCTGCAGAGCCCAGCAGTGCTGCAGCTCCGACTGGACCCGTCGCACACTCAGCAAGTACCGGAACACCACGTTATACCTCAAATACACAGTGAGAGTTAAGCCCAGAGCTCAAACTCCAATAAAACGTTCTACAGAAAAACCAGAGACATACTTCTCCAACACAGCAGGAGTGAACAGAATGTGGAGCGGCCACTGAACCTTGTAGGCCAATCCCAGCGCTGCCCAGCCAGTAGGCGGAGCCTCCCTAGGAGAACTGTCTTGGGGTGGCGTGGTGCCTTCTCGATTTCCAGAAGCCTCTGCACATTAAAGAACACTTTATCTAGAGTATTCAGGAGGTGGAAGGGTTTTGTTTCAGAGTACCTTTGCTGTCCTTCCCATGATAGTCCACAGTGAGGTGGAGGAGAGGCAGAAGATTGTCATCGTCTAGCAGCACTTTGTGAGCAGCTTGCTGAAAAGCCACATTGACATCTGAGAGGAAAGAACAACGGCTCCATAAAGGAACAGGTCTCACAGTTTAACTCATGATTTAGAAGAGGGGAGAAACCGTGTTCAGTAACAGCCGATGGTGGGGTCTTCAGCATATGTTGAGCAAGGTCAATGAAGACTTGGTAAAGTTCACCCCGACCCAACAAATAAAAGTCCTTTATGATCTGAAATAAAACTTTTGTTAAAACCTTGATGTATTTATTTACTCAACATTGTATTAATTTCACAATATGTCTTCCTGAGCAAAATATTTAACCATTTGTGATTCTCACAAGAAAGGACTTAGTGAAGAAACATAATTCTGTTGGATAGCTTCGGCAAACTACCTGCTTGTCAGCAACTTGGCCCTCTACAGAAAAACAATGTTTTAATAAAAATAAGGGCTAAAAACTTTCATTATTTTTTATTTATTGATGAACATAGTTATGTTGACATACATTTGTACTAGTTTAAGCTCGATTTGATTATTGTTATCTAAAGACTGCATTTTTCTGTCTCTCAAATTATTTATGTGCATTTATGCATTTATGTGTGTCTCAAACAAACAATCAGTTGCTTTTCTGGATTGGTCGGTTTACAAAATAATCCATTTAATGTGCATCTTCAACAAAAACCCATCAAACCGTGGAACTGGCAACCTGGCGACAATCTGGAATCACTCTGAAAGATGCATTGAACTTTTCTTCCTCCCACATTGGAGGACTACAATGTGAGCAGACAAAAATAACTCTTTGATTGTGTATTTTTCAAAACATTTGTTTTACTTTTTTTTACATTCATTCAGTATTTATTAAATTATTGTATAAATTCTTACTCATATATTAATATTATGACTATAAAGCCATAGCATCAATATATATTCATATAAATCGTTTCTTCATCTATTACAACAAGCCTAATCAAAAGCAACCAGGAAAGCCAAGGATGCTTCAAACTACAGTTTACAATGAAAAAAGTTTTTTTTATATCCATTAGTTGTTTCCAAAGAGCTGTATCCAAACATTTTAGTGTGTGGCATGTGAAGAAGCCATATTCATAAAAACCTTCCCATAAAAATCCCTCTGTGTTTAAAGAACCTTAGTAATATTTGAATTTTGCTTTCTGAAATTTGTAATTTTTTAAAATAAAATATAATATATTAATAATTGAACAATTATTATTATTCAAATAATAATATAATTTTTTACAAATTACCTTGAGTTGCCCCAAAAGATCTGACTCCTCAACCATCAAAGTCCATAAATGCTGAAAGAGAAGACAAACAATCTTTTGATCTCCCTAATATAGTCTCTTCATGTTTTCCAAAACTTTTCAACTTAAAAAAGTTGTACAACTGGTTCTTTTTTACCAATAAATAGTAATACACAATATGTATATAAATATTTAATTAATAAGGAATTCTATTAGCTTAGAAAATATTGCTCTTAATAATCAGCAGTTTTGCAAAATCTTCAGTGTTTAAATGCCACCTGTTTTTTTAAGTGACACTAGGACACATAAAACCCTCACACCATTTTAATTCACACGGTGGCTATATATTTTTCGAAACAAAAACACACAGAGTGTTAGCAGCATTATAATAATAATACATGAAAGCTTGTTACCTTATCCCAGTGTCTTCAGATTATTTGCACTAAATTGTGTTCATCGGATAGTAAACCAATCATAGAGACTATTTTGTACTTAGAAATCTTCACAGAAAACATTGGGAAAAAAATATTAATACCAAATAAATTTTGTTTCTGGAGAAACTTCTCACTGCGAAACACAGAAGGGAGGCGGGTTTAAAGGTGTGTTTATGACATCACTCCAGGGAACTTGCCCGCTGTCTTTTGGAACACGCATGGTCCAGACTTTTTAGCAAACCTGCCTCTGCTGGCCTTATTTCCCCTTGGTCTTCTTTTTAAGCATGCACCTGTATCTGTAACTGGAAAGTCAGTGGTTCGATCCCCGCTAGGGTCATTCTGCCATTGTGGCCCAGGGCAAGTCACTTCTACCACATTGCCCCGTATGGATGTGTGTGAGTCGAGGGATGTGTTTGGCGATGGGCAGGAGGCCGAGGCTTAGATTGGTATCCACGTCCTGTCAGACTGCCCCAGGGCATTTGAGGGCTACCAAGGTAGCTTTTCACCACCAGAGCATGAATGTGGAATTAAACACTAATGCACTAAACATTGTAAAGCATCTTTGAGCTCTGGAAAATATATAAGTTTAAAAAACACTATATAATTTGAAAGCAATATTATTATTACCTGCCCAACAGTGAGTTGTACCTTTAAAGGGTACTAATGTACCTGAACCGGGCATGAACAGCAATGTGAAGGAAGAATTATTAGTGTAACATGAGTCATGGCTGCTCGTCTAAAATAAATGTATTATGCCACGGTCAATAAAAATTATTTTTATCTAGAATTTAAAAATAAGCGCAAAAAGACAAAAAGAAATGTTTTTTCACAATTACAACTAAAGTGCACACATTCAGCAACTTAAACAGGATGACTTTTTACACATCTCTCCCAGTGACTTACCTCAGCAACAGCACTCCGAATTCCATCTACTAGATTCTCAAAGTCCACCAGGCTGAAGAGCGGTTGCTGTTTCAATCTGTGAAGCTCAGCAGCAAACGTATCCTCCTGATGCTTCAGGATGGAGCCTAACCAACCACATGATGGCAGCATTATCACACAGAACCACTTCAAACAGGCTCAGTCTCATCCACTCACCGGCTAATGATGGGCTCTGGTTGTGGTTCTCAAACATCTGGACAGACTCCCCGACAAACAGGATCTTCTCAGCGACTCGAACCGGTATGTATGAGGGAAGCATCTCCACACGTAGGGAGAACTGCTGCAGTGAAGGCGCCAGCATGTTCTCTTCTTCGATCAGCCTCTACAGAAGACAGAATTAACAAACTGTCAAAAAACAAAACCATTTTTAATATTTGTATTTTTAGTTTTCTAAACTAGAAAAACACAATACAAACACCTGGACCAAACCAATAAACTACCAGAGTTAATGCTTGCATTAACCAAAAACTTACAAATAAACAATTGCACATGTAAGTCTTAATAAAACGAATATATAGGGACTTTTCACAATAATACAGATATAAATATAGAGAAAAGTTTTTATCATGTTCAGTAGAGTCCAATTCAAGTACAGGTTATGCACACACTCAATAAAAGGTCTAATGTCAAAAGTTTAATTTACAAAATAAGATCGCTCTCTTGTAATGGGAATTTAAGGCAAGTGCTTAACTCCCATTCAAACAATTAACTACTTATGTTTTTAAAAACAGGTAACAGAGCATGGAGGTGGAGCCTCTTAACCAGAAATGTTACAATTAAGATGTAGTCTACGAGTATATTTAGATCGGCATTTTGTGCTATTTTATGAATCGGATTACGCAATCTACGAAAAAGATATTCACAGCCACAACTTCTTTTCTTTGTGTTTGTGTACAAGTTGTGCGTGTGACAGAGCAGTTGTAAAACCAGGTAATGTGCGTATAAACAGTTAGATTTGTGCCTTTGGTGTTTTTCTGATTCACAAATGCAAATAAATTGTGTCTTGAACATCTTAAATTAAACATTAAACAATGAAATTAAACATGTGTGTGTTATTTTGAGAGTGATTTTATGCCATACTTTGTCTAATACGTTTTCATGTTTATTTATAAATGAAGGTAATATGGAGTTTTTTTTATCACTTTGGTGTATATCTGTGTAATGCTAAACCATTTCTTCATAAATTAAAGATGAGTAAGAATAAGCAGCTCTATTTTGGAGGTTGTGACTTGTAAGCTCCAAAGGCCAGGAACCTCTGCTCTAGAAAATCAGCAGATATCCATGATAAACAGTTTCTCCCTCATGTTAGTAATCAGATGCAATGACACTTTCAATCATTCACACTGTATTACCACCAACTAATACGATTGTTAGTGATTGGCTTCCAGAGGTCAATCACTAAAAGAGACACATTATTGTTTCCAGCTTGAATTAACAAGAATTCAAAGGTGTCCCATGTGACCACTTGTGTTTAGATTTCATCAAGGTTCTAGCCTTTTTATTTACTGAGCAATAAACCATCTTCACTAGAGTCAATTTACGAACAAGTAGAAACACACACTTGAGTAGAGGAGATGTGAATCTCAATCTGTGTTCTGGTTTAACTATGCAAAGCCTGAATTTCACATTTAACTGCATTCTCCTTGAAGGAGAAATTGCTAAATATCTCTATTTCCTTAAATCAATCTTTCTTTATGATGTCATTTATACTGTTATGATAAACCCCTGAATCAGCAGAGAAAGTTGGCCTTTTTTATGTGGTCAAGAGGCTGGTATTTAAAGGGGTCATGAACTGTGAAAACAGAAGTCATTGATGAACTGCTTTTGAAATAGGCAAGCTGATAGAACAGAAACCCGATTCAGCTCAAAATGTAAAAAAATATCGCTATAATTAACTATTAATAACTAACGCTATTAATAACTAAACACTTTGTAGGTGAAACCAATGTGCTATGTACTGTCTGTCTGTGCTATGTACTGTCTGTATCACAAAAGTGACAACACAACTACCCGGAGCTGATAGAGAGGGAACGAAAACCATCTACTAATCACAGGTAATCAAGTGTTCCTTTAAACTGCAGATCTAGTAAGTGTATTAGTTTTAATTAATGAAATTGTTAATTATTATTAATAAAATATTATTTTATTATTAATTAAATAAATATTTACCGAAATTATATCACAATAGCAATCTTAATAACTTTTTAGCACTATTAAATCTCTTACATGAGATCATGCTGTTGCGGATTCCTTATGAAGAAAAGTACATTTTGCATATTTTTACTTTGTATTATTGTTAGATTACTTTCGCATGGTTCCACCGAAAGTGCATTATGAAAACACTAAACAGCTAAATATACCTCCATGCAGGGAGAGGCGGGATGAGCAGAATCATAAACAGCATGATTTTGTTGGAATTGATTTTGTATAAATGTAAATAACAATATAGCAATAGCAACATAGCAACAATAGAAATGTAAATTATTACAGACTTTAAATATAGTAACCCTAAAGAAACAAATTAACTTGTGTTAAATTGATATCTGTGGTCTCATTTAAGACTAGCATGCTTATGAGCATTAAACATCTAACTGAGCACCCTATATTAGTTTTAATTGTGCACTTTACACTTTATTACATTTTAATTCACTGCACATTCACACATTCACAGCCCTCAGCTGTCCTGGGGAAGTCTGACAGGACATGGCTGCCATTCTGCGCCTACGGCCTCCTGACCACCACCAAACACCCCCCACCAATCACACACATGCATACATTTATATCCATAGATACGTTTATATAGTACATTTTAACACATTTTATACATTTTATATATATATATATATATATATATATATATATATATATATATATATATATATATATATATATATATATATATATATATATATAAAGCACAGAGAAATCACACAAACACTTAAATTATATGTACTAAAGCTCTATCAAAGAGATCATTTTAGTTAAGATTTAAAACTAACAGTGTAAGGGCGAGATGGATGGCATTTGGCTAAATGTTCTGATCGGTCTCCCTGGCATATTAGCTGTGACCTAGGGGCCATTAACAGCCTCTCAGTGGATGATTAGGGCACTCAAGATTGGTTGTGATCAGTTGAGAGCTCGGTTATATAAGGCGATGCCAGACCATTAATTGATTTGAAAACAATCATTAAAAATTTGAAGTCAACAAACCAGTTGGATCAAACCAGTAGCCAGTGGAGAGAGCGGAGGACAGGAGTGATGTATTCTTGTTGACATGTTTTAGTCAGAAACCTTGCTGGTGCACTCCTTCACATCTTTAAATAATAATTAGTACACATTTATAGCTGTATTTTTATTGATGCATGTTTGTGGTTGAAATGAATGGACATATGGATCTACAAGGAGACAATAAAAAGTCACACAACCTTCACTTCAGAGACATTTAGAGATTTTCAGTCTCTCACCAGATCCTGCAGCTCCCGTAACTGTTTTCCACTCAACCCTCCGATGCCTAGATCCTCCTCATCCTCCTCCTGAGAAGCAGAGGCTCCAGCAGCACTAGGGCCCTGCTTCACAAAGAACTCCTCGCTCTGATCCAGAAGCAGCCCATGCAGCATCCAGGCCGCCAGCTGCTTGTACATCACCCCATGACAAACCGCAAGAATCCTATACAGCACATTGCCATTAGAGCAGTAAAAATAGACATCTTAGTTGTTCACCATGTCTTCTGAGAGCTCACTTCTCTAAGGCCATCCTGACAGGAGGCAGACCACCACAGCTGTGCTTGTAAACAGTCTCTAGGATCTGGCAACCATGAATCTGAGGAAATGTTCAAAAGCAGGTTATTATTTTCAAGACACGCATGCACTCTTCCAGTCAGTTGTTGACCGTAAACCTAATTTTTTTCCTTGTTACAAACCTTCTGAGACTTGATGGTCTCCACAACAACCATTACAGATGGGAAGAGAAGCTGAAACTGTATTCAAAACAAAATAAAATTGAAAATAATTTCACTGTTCTGGTTGCACTTTTGCAAACCATCTATTAACTTCCGTATTTATTTTCTAACATAGCCTTAAATGTGAACATTTAACTGCATTTAAGGATAAAAAGTCAATGTAATTACCTGTTCAAGCATGTAGTTAACGTGAGAAATTGAAAGGTGAGGATCACCAAGAAACTGGAGACAAAATAGTGAAAGCCACAATTTAGTTTTAAAGAAATGCTCAATATTATCATCAAGTAAAAAAAGGTCTTATACCGCTTTCTCAAGGTCCAGAAGAGCCTGTCGATAAGGCTGCAGAACAGAGTTTAAGCCTGTGCAGAATGCCCGCAGGTAAATGCCATGCAGCCCAGACTGGCTCGGTTGAGTGGAATAATGCTCCTGTTGGAAAAAGGACAAATGTAACCACATATTTATCTAATAAAATACACATAATAATGACATATCCACATACACCTCACTTACCTGTTGGTGGACATGTCCAGTGTGCTGCTCTATAAATTCAGTGAAGCGAACGTAATCAGTACCCATTTTACAAAGTCGATTGAGGACACTTGTTTCACTGGGGTGGAGGAAGGGAAGCTCTTGGGATACCTGTCATTGACATATTGGTTATTTTATAATGGTTCACACTGTTTGGAGAGACAATATAGCAATACCTGAGTTTATTAGAAACTCAAATGAAACTAACCAAAATTCGACAAACAAATCTGTCATGATTATTACTATAGAAAAATGTAGGATGTTTTTATCACTTTTAATAAAACTTTTATGAATGAAAATGCGCATATAGTTAATAACATATATAGATACAGTGGAGTTTTTTTTAACAAATGAATATTAAATATGCAATATGCATTTGTTAAGTCTATAACATGGCTAGACATGATACAACACAGCCGTGATGTATTATATTATCCTGCATGTAAATACAAAATACTTCACAGTTCTGCATTTTTATTCTTTGCAATACTAACAAAATATACCTGCAGTCCATTACGTTTGTTCCAAGTGAATATAGTCCCTGGATAACCACTCAAAGCCAGAAGCAACTCGTGTATCATCTTATGTGTGTTGTTAATTATATACCGAATACACAGCAAACAAAACACGATAGAAATACAGAAGAAGAACGTTCCTTATCATTATTATTTGCGCACCGCCAAAAAAATCTGACGCGTGGTGATGACGTAGTCCAGTGAGCGACAGAGATCGCCCAAGCTTCCCCACTACCACAAACACGTTTAATAAAGGATTTTCTTCATATTGCCGATGAAGAACCGCCTCGGGAATTGTTTTTGAGAGGTATAAAATGTACTCCTTTTGTTTTAAGTTTCTGCTAAGAAGTTATGTGGTCTTTATGCAACATTTAATGTTGACATCCACCTTATTTAGAAACGTCATAACGTAACATTAAACCTATTTTAAGCTAACTTACTCACTCAGCGACTGCAAGAACTCTAAAATGATAAAGTTGACGTTAAGTCAATGCATATGTGTGGAAAGTAGCCATCCATACACTTAAATGCGACCACACTGCTTTTAAATGGAAAACCTGGAAATATATTTAAATTAAATGTTAATCAAACGTTACGCTACGCATCTAATAAAACTATAGTAACAAAGTTGATCAACACCAACACAATGATTTATGTGATAGCTCTCCATGCCAAACAATCATTTACTTGTCTGTCAGCAGGAAACTTGCTCATAATCACAAAGTTGAGTACTTGAAGCAGATATTTTTGTGACTCCCCTTGTGTTTGTTTCCATCTTTAGTTTGTTGTTTCCAGTGATGGCGGCGGAGGGGAGTGGAGAGGACATTGTTGCCGAGTTCCTCAGTCAGAATCCACATCTGGTGAATTGGGTGGAATCTTTGAGAGGACACTGTGAGACTAACAAACAGTGGCGTGCCAGACAAGAGTTTGTCCTGAGAAACATGGAGACCTTTCCTGCTATTCAACCTGGGACTCCAAGTTCAAGTTTGGACAGACTACTCTCTCTGTCCATGGTCTGGGCAAACCATGTGTTTTTGGGCTGTCGGTAATAGTTGGTTTATTGTGGAGTTTGTGCAGTTGTTTCTGTGTGTGAGAGAATACATTTTGTAAATATGCTAGAGAAATATATTGCTTTTTCAGGGATTATGTATAAATGATGGAATAGAAATAAAAAACTATTTCATAGTAACAATAACAACATTTTTAAAAGCTTGCCACATGCTCTGACTGTGACACAGATATCCTCAGCCTGTAATGGACAAGGTGAAGGAGATGGCAGAAGGAATCACTGTCAATGAGGCCCCAGTGCGAAAAACCAGAGATGAATTAATGGGAAAAACAAAAAGACCTGCTGTTTCAGGTAAATCTCTGCTTTAGAAACAGTTTAATTGATACTTTTGCTTTAGCATCCTGCCAGTGACCTTTATTTAGGTTAATCAAAACTATTGTAATTGAGGGCCCCTTAAAAAGTTACATTTTATTTGATGTCAAAAGGTGGATAGAATTCAGAATTCATCTTCATTTTTATTCATTGCTTATCAATAAAAAAAGTACAACTATGGTTGTATTGGAAAAATTACAGCCTCATCAGTATTGGATCTCTTTTGTAGGGGTTCAAACACTTACAACGTTTTAAAGTCATTTTGGTCTAAATAGTTTTTTCATTTGACTTTGATTAAAGTTTCAATGGTCATAATTGATTAGTAGGCTTATTTTAAGATGTTTAAAAGAACTCCACCTCATTCAGAATACTTTAAAAATGTTTATAGCGTTCTAGATTATGAAGGAAAGAAGCATTTAACCCCTCAAACATTTTACCTCAGACATGATAAGCCCATACATTTAATGGAATGTCGAGACAGAATAGTGACAAAGAAGATTAAGAAGAATGCGCTTGAATTTTTTTTTTAGAAAAAGTAGTTTGACCCCTTTAAACCTACAAGACTTCTGTCTACTGGTGTTTTTAATACCTGTAACAAGATGACAATATGGTTATTTCTTAAAGGTTAGTTCTTCGAAAGTGAAAGTAATCTTTTTGAAAGTGACTTAATGTTGCTTAAATTCCAAAACATCACCCCATCAAACTGCAGAACAAAATATCTTTAGAGATGTGTGAAAACCTAGGCAAGGCAAGGCAAGGCAAAAAAGGTGAAAACCTAATCTCAACTCCCTTGCCATTAAGTCATTTTTTTTTAAAGGGCTCAAATACTTATTTCCCTGTTATAAATGCAAATCAATTTACAAACTTTTTTTCAACGCATTTCTTCTGGATTCATTCAGTCCCTCACTGTTTTAAATAAGCTTGTCATTATTGGGTCAGCCAATAATTTGTCCCCGCTGTATCTTCACTTGTGTCACGTATTAACTTACTCTGGGAAAAAGGGAGAAATGTTATTTTTTACATGTGAATATATATTTTGGATTCGTATTATTTAAAAAATAACAATATTTCAATGTTTTGTGTTTATGATAACTTGGAGACAGTGATGACACAATTTTCATTTGTGATGGAAGACTGAAGCCTCTCAAATGAATATAACTGAGATAAACAGGAGTTTTACACAGATCGAACAGCTTGGCTATGTTTTGCAGGACTTGACAAAGATCACTCAGAGAAGAAAGCTAAAGCTAGCGATATGGAAGACAGAGGCCATACAAAGTCAGGAGGACGTCCTACTTCCAGTGTGGTGAAATCCGGGCCTCCACCAAACGCTCCTGCAGAGCACCAACCCTTCTTCAACCGTCTCTATAAGACTGTGGCATGGAAGCTGGTGTCAGCAGGAGGATTTGGCCCAAACCTGGAACACTTTGAGGTCTTGCGTAGCTGTGTTGAGTCCTGCAAGGGCAGTCTGAGCTGCGTGTTCGTTCCTCTCAGAGACATTCCAGATCTTCCAGCAGGACGAGCGCAGAAGGAAGGCCAGGTGTGTGAATTGCGCTGCCGAACCGTTTACATGGGCACAGGCTATGGGCGCGATGAGTCTGCTGCCAAGGCAATGGCCTCCAAGGAAGCGCTCAAGGTTTTTCAAGGGCAAAAAGTGACTGTAAAAATTTGCCGCCGCAGATTCAGAGGACGGGATCTTGATGACTTGGTGGTGCTGGATGAACAGTCGCGAAGTCACATTTTACCTCCAGCCCTCAGCTGCCCATTTCAGGAAGATTAGCATTGGGTCTTTCTGACACGGGTCTTCTCAATTCGCTCCACTGTGTCTTTTTGTTTTATTTTTTCAGCTGTGTGCAAATTGAGCTTTTTTGAGTCCTTGATTTTTGACCTATAAGTCAGTGATGCTATTTTAAAAGTTTTTTCAAATCTGTGAAATAACTATCCGTTAAAAATTCAGAATTTAGCTTGAAATTGTTTTAGTTGAGAGCAATTAAAGCAGCGTTTTTGAAGTCCTGGATGCTTTTGACAGAGATCTGTTAAACTAGTTGCAGTCTATTGTTGGGCTTGTAAAACGTTTTGTAACAGTTCTGTCTTGTAAACCTTCTGTTGCAGACTTGTTTGTGCTTTTGAAGTTTGGGTTTAGATCTTCATGGTCACTGGGCACAAAGTTGTGGGTGTGTCAGACGTTGCAATGTTATGGTGGTTCAAGTATTTCTTTTTTTAATTAGTCAATTACAACTTTTTTTATTGAATTGAAACACTTTGATGTTAGCAGTGGTCAAATAGATCATTTTAATGTTTCGGCCAATAGTTCAATCTAATATATGAAACTAAATCTCATACATGTTAGGCGTTTAACAGATCAGTTTTTTTAGTTTTACATGATTTGGCCAGTTTTTATTTATTAACATGTATCATAAAGCCTTTCTTAGACAAATAATATGACTGTGATTGGGTGAAGATGTTGTATAACTTTCAACAGATATATTTACTCGTTGAATAAAAACAGTCATGAGTTCATTCTAAGGTTTCAAGGAGTCTGTTTTGTGTTATAAGTAATATAAATCAAAGTGTCACATAATCAGTGAGCTGGTAAAAGTCTTAACTTTGGACTTTAAAGTACAAGAGAACTCTTGGTGGGAAATATGATTAGATGACAGACAATAGATGTATAAGACTTGTATGAATTCAAGATTTACTATCATTTATAGTTATTCAACTTATACATTGCTGATAGTCTCGTTATCATCAAATGCAATCTTGATTTTAAATGTAGGTTTTACTGTTTTTTATGATGTTTATATAGCAAAAGGTTTGTGATGGAAAATTCTTCCATATTTATACATTTATTTAACTGGTAGCATTAGCTTGTTTAACTCCTTTCTTATTAAGTCAAAGCAGTGAACACTGTTCTGTCTTGAGTGAGGACAATGACCTTTTTACCTTCCCTTTTTGATGAACAATTAAAGTGTGAAAAGTTGTAGGCAGCAGGACTTTGAGTGTTTCTTTGTAATGACTTATTCATCAGTCATTCAATCTAAATACCACTAAGAATTCAAGAGTCCAAATCAAGAAGTGTGAGAGAGGGAAAAAGGGTTTCCCCTTTCCAATATATTCTTCTAGTTTATTCAGTAATTTTACAGATTATTTAGAAAGTCAACATGTTAAACTTTTTAAACAATGGTAAATGTAAGTAAAATAAAACACAAATCAAAAAATGTAATGTAAAGGTTCTAATATTACAGGAAAATAATGCAAAACTATGGCCCAGTGTAAAAAAAAACAAACAAGTTTTTAAAAGTTGTGTTTGAAATTCATATTTATAATCATTGTTTTAACTGGGTCCCAAATCACACGGGGATCCTGGGAAATGAACATGCAGATGTTTCACCCAAGAACGCTCTTAACAAAGAAATTAATAATTTTGAAATACCTTCAATAACTAAAGGCTTATGGGACACTAGATATTAAAAAGTGTTATCATTCAATGTTGAGGTGTATTGAAAATATACATTTAGTCCATTTTTGACTGTAAAATGTAATATTTTTATATAAATATAGTATCCCCTTAGACCCATGTCTGACATGTGTATTTAATCAACATTAAAATATAAAAATTGTGCAGTCTTTTACAAAGATATAGCAACCGAAACAAAAAAAGTTAGTTTTTTGCTGCGATACTACAGTCCTTTACGAGCAGCTTTTATATACCTGACGTAAATTGTTGCATGTGAAATCAAATACAATTTCATGTTTACTTTTTCGGTTACCTGAATTCAATATTAAATTTATATATATATATATATATATATATATATATATATATATATATATATATATATATATATATATATAATACACAAAGCACATATGTAAAGCCATGCTTGTATGTTTATGAATGCAGCCATGAGTGCCTGTGTTTGCATGCATGAGGAGACATTATTCCCATCATTTTCCACTCCACCTCTGTCTCTGTTAGAAGTTTGCGGAATGTTAACAAACAAATCTGAAGCTAACAAGAAGTGAAAGCATTTGTTTGATTGATGTCTGTGGGAATCTGGACTCTTCCTTGCCTCTGGGAATCTGGACTTTTCTTTTGGGCAGAGCTAATCAAGAGAGAGGCTGCCCGAACTACATACTCTTCTTCTCTTCCTCTTCCTCTCTCTCTCTCTCTCTCTCTCTCTCTCTCTCTCTCTCTCTCTCTCTCTCTCTCTCTCTCCTGAATCATAGGCTTGTCTTCTTTTTAACCCTGTAATCTTCGTTTTAACCCTACTAAATTTGCCTCTCAATTATGTAAAATACAGAGCGAATCTCTTAAATAATGCATTGCTGTGTTTCCTTCTTAGTTAATAACTAAGTTACTTCAATAACTTAACATAACACTTCCTTTTTTCACGATTTTTTAAATCTAGCTGTATTTGTGTTATTGTCATTAATCTAATGTATTCTCTCTCGCTCTTATAAAGGTTCATTCTTCTCTTGTAAGGTGAATTACACTATAAGAAATTTAAAATTTAGTTTTTAGTTAAATTTTGAATAGTTTTGTATTAGTTTAGTTTTCTTTTGGGTTTTTAAAACTCAATATGAGAATATTAAAAAGTAAAATGTTGTATTTTCAATATAATATTTTATAATGTAATTATAAAAAAATTAAAACAACTTTATAAATTATTTTTAAATTCTTTTATAATGGTAATATTATTATTATTTTTATTTATATTTCACC
Source organism: Danionella dracula (assembly GCA_900490495.1). Lineage (NCBI taxonomy): Eukaryota > Metazoa > Chordata > Actinopteri > Cypriniformes > Danionidae > Danionella > Danionella dracula. The sequence goes on from UELW01000578.1 coordinate 3,983,507, forward strand.
TTATGCAGCTATTTACAAATAAAGAATTGTGCTCGTTTTATGCAGTGCAATGAAGAATGGATTGATTTGATAATCTTTAGATTATTCCATCAAGATTGTCTCAAATATTCACCATGTGTAATTCCTAAAAGTACCAGCTAACATTTTTCCTTAACACTTTCTTGTAACTATGTAACATTCTCTTCTGGTTAAATAGGTTATAATATTTCACAAAAAAAACTGCTTTAAAAACAAGTCCACGACATTTAATCAAGTTTAATTTAACTTCAAAAGCAGCAAATAAATAAAGGAAACAATGTTCATATATCTTTGTATAATCATAAAAATAGAAATCACATGTTTGTATTTACAAACATCTGTATTTATGGTATATTAAGTGTTACAAACACTTTAACAAAAAGAAATTGCAAAACGCTCCACGAGGGCAGTCGCACATTTTCCCGATTCTTGATCCTTTCCGGACGGCGCACTGCTCTCCAACGTCGCACTGGCAACAAAACAAGCGTCACTGCGAGATTCTTTTTCATGGGAAACTTCTGATGGAATTCAGGCGCTTGTGAACCCCCTCAGACCCTGCCTCCATTAGGATAACAGATTCCAATTGTTCTCTTTTTTTCTTGATTCATTTTCTATTTAAGCCCTGCATGGTTCCAATGACTGGCACATAACGTAAGTCGAGAAAAAAAAGTAAAAGCGAAAAAAAATCCACTCTGACTAGATAGTATTCAATTTGGTAAAAAAAAAGTAATAATTTATTTTTATATAAACTACAACAAGTTGTGTTAACTAATTTATATTCATCGTGTGTTTAGACCTGATCCACTAAATTTGACGAACCAAGAAGATTTTTATGATTTTATTTTTGTTTATTTTATCAGTTGTTTTTTCGTTGTGTTTTAAGAACTACAAAATAATTTGAACTACTTCAGGTCTGAGAGGGTTGAAAATATACAAAAGAAAGAGCAAACATTGAAACTCGGTTACTCACTGTTGGAACGCGCCCGAACTTCTTTTCCCAAAGCGAGATGCGTTTGCTCTGCAGTTTCTCCAGAACGTCGTGTAAAGCTCCAAGCTGTGAACATGTTCCTCTTCATTAATAAAACATTTTTCAATATTTTGTTCAATAGCTGCGAATTACGCAGTACTTACGAGCTGCTTTTCGTTGGTTAAATTTGGATCTTGCGGGTAAAACTCCCTCAAAGCTCTCGTCTCTAAGTCAGGGTCGTTGTCCAAGTCCAGTTCTGCAGCCTGCACGCAGGTGATGAGCACCGCGCACGCCAGCGCAGTGGACCAGAGTTTGGAGCTCTCCATGGTCGCAGCTTCTGAGGATTCAATTGAGCACTCGCTTCCGGCGCTCCAGACAACTTATATCTGCTCCAGAGACTCCGCACGCTCTCCGCTCCCACCTAATCCAGATTTGGTCCCTGCGTAACGCGATGAGTCATTGCGTAAAAGCTGTCGCGTTTCGTTCAAAACAAGACTGAGAGAGGAATGTAGGAAAATGTAAGTGCCGAACTTGTTATTGTATAAGATTACACAAGAACAAGCGTTTTGACAAAAACTCAGTTCTGCTGTCTTCTACACCACTTTTTAATAATTTCTGCAGATTTGTGAACTTTCAGAATTCAATGTTTCTCAAAATGTCAGTATGCAATACAATGTGCCCTGCTATTAAAATCGTTTAGTTTGACACACATTTACAGAGAGGTTAGGGATGCTGCACTCAAAAAAAAAAGAAGATAAAATACTTATAATGAGAAGTTAACATCATACTCCAGAAGGGGCAGATTTAATTACAGTCCATACATTCATCATTCTTTTAATGTCCAGCCACTCATCCTTTCATATCTATTTGTCCTCTCCAGTTCATCCATCCTTTCATCCTCTCATGTCTGTCCATTCATCCATCCTCAACTGTTCATTTATTCGTTCATTTATCCATCCACTCCCTCCCTCGCATCCATCAATCCATACATTTTCCATCCACTTGTTCTTGTCCATCATTCATCCATCCATCTTTACTCTCCTCTTCATCCATATATGCATTCATTCATCCAGCCATCCATTCATTCATTGTCTCTCACCTATTCATAAATCCATTCTTCTATTCATCCATCCTCTCTTGTTCATCCATCTTGTTCATATATACATCTCTGTTCATCCATCCATCTATCCATTTATCCATTCCTGTTCATTCATCTGTTGATCCTTTTATGTCTGTCCATTTATCCATCAATCCTCTCTTGTTCATCCATCTATCTACCCTCTCCTGTTTATTTATTCATTGATTTATCAAATCCATTACTTCTCTCACAGCAACCAAGCCATACATTTTCCATCCACTTGCTCTCATCCATCTTCAGCCATCTATCAATCCTCTCCTGTTCACCCTTATATGCATACATCCATCCACATATCCATTCATTCATTCTGTCTCACCTGTACATCCACCCATCCATTCTCTCCTGTTTGTCCATGTATGAATTAATCCAACCATCCTCCATCCAGTGCACCAACTAATTTTTTCTCTCTAACCTTTTTATCCATCCATCCATCCTCTCCTGTTTAACCACGTATCCATCTTCTCCTGTTCATACATCCAACTATCCTCTTGTCTTTGCTCTCTTTTATCATCCATCCGTTCATTCTCTCTCTTCTGTTCATTCATCCATATTCTCTAGTTCATCCATTCATCAAACCTCTCCTGTTCATCCACTCATCCATCTTCTCCTGTTTTTACATCCAACTATCCTCTCCTCTCTGCTCTCTCTCATCATCCATACATACATTCACTCTCTCTTTTTTGTTCTTCCATCCATCCTCTCTAGTTTATCAATCCATTCAACCTCACCTCTTCCTCCACTCATCCATCTTCTCCTATTCATACCTCCAACTATCCTCGCCACTCTACTCTCACCAATCTTCCATTCCTTCATTCTATCTCTTCTATGCATCCATCCATCAACCCACCCATCCATGAATCTTCTTATGTCCATCCTTCCATCCATCATCCATCCTTCTGCGAATCTTCTTATGTCCATCTATCCATCCCATTCATCGACCCATCCATCTATCGACCCATCCATCCTTCCATCCATCATTACTCCTTTTTAGGAAGGATGGTAAATGTACATAAAAATGTGTTTCATAATAAGGCAATAAAGCAGGAACATTTTAATGGGAATCAATTGTGGTGCACTTTACACGAGAAAAACATTTTGGTGGCTTCAGTGCAGACATTCTTAGACAATCTGTCTATTTTCTTGTTTAAGTTTGCCCTAATTTCTTTAGCTTGTCAGTTTTTAAGCCATTTGAGCATCAAGAGGTAATTGATTGGAAAATATAAACAAAATAAACTGGATGATCCTTTTTGGTTCTACACATCAGACATCTGTAAACAGTACAGGCAAAAAATCATTAGGAATTCAGAACAACACATGTTTTCTCCTTGATCCATTTTAGGCCTCGGAAATGTGATTTAGTGGTTTCCTGCTGATTAACGCAAAGCCAAGCCAGACTTTGATCCAGCCTTAGTAGCTTCATGAGCATCTTTTGTTGGTTCGAGGCAGGGATCAAAACGGACCTGTCTGACTGCTCTGTGGACTCTATGACTCATTTCATTCCAATTACCACATGTATTATTGCCAGTCAGAGACGTTTCCATCCGCCAGCTTACCTGTTTATTAATACTACCACTCTCTGCATAGTTTTTCTCAACACTCAAATAAGCTCCACTTTCTCTGAAAATGATTCAATTTTGTGAAGGCACACAGTTCATTTGCGTGTCAATGATTTAACACCAGCAAAATGTTTCCCTTTTCACGCTCATTATTCCCAGAACATTTTTGAGTCCAGCTAAAATAGAGTCCAGAGGGTGTCGTTCCTGTCATAACAGCGTCAAGCATTTCTGAAGAGACGATTACTGGATGGGACAGGATTGCCATGGGGTGTCAAATCCAGACCATGTGTGAGAATGGCTAAGAGGAGCACAACCTAAAATACACTCTGGCAGTTACAGCAAAAGTTCCCATTAACATGGTTGGCCTACGGAAAAACTTCCCCATCCTTCCTCTGCAGGAGGCTATTTGAATGTGGAGCAGAGAGAAAGATACAGTTCTTTGAAGGTAAATCTCAAAGAGGAAGATGGAGTGGTGTGTGGGAGGTGAGAATTCATTATCTTCCTGACTTATCCGAATTTTCCTCCCAACTCTAAGATCTCTGCACATTTGTCTTGGTTCAAAGATGTTTGTTTTCTCCTTTGGCTGGTATGTCGATGACCTCCTACCTTTTTTCCTACCTTGTAAATCCTCCTGAGAGAGTTGAGTTACTTGAGCTGGAAAGACCTTGCGTTGGAATGGATTTTGAGTGGGATGGTGATTTCCCTCTTCCTTTGGGTGATCGGGTTAAGTGCATTACAGTGTTATTGCCTCTCTGATGGGGAGACACTGGAAGCCAATTAAGACCTGCCATAATTGAGTAACATCAGTTGACTAAAATCAAGTCACATTAATCCAACATGAAAATTAGCTTATATGTTTGTGGGTTTTCTCTGTAAGTGTTGGCAATCTGAAATTAACCCCTTCAGACCTGAATTATTCTCCAGTTTGAGAAAAATGCAAAAGTCAAGATGTGAGAAAATCTGTCAACGATCTGACGACTATTTGTATAAAATAATTACTATGATGTGTTGTTTTTACATTATTAAGTTCAAGGAATCATGATGATTAGTTTGCTTTTTTTTAATAATATTTGAACCTTATTTTGAAACTTTGATCTCTATTTCACAAGCAATGTGAAAAAAAAGATAAATACGTCAAGTAATGTATCAGGATTTGAGGTAGAAGAACTCATTTGCACAGCCACCAGGGATCCAAGAAAATTATTTTATTTTCAAAAAACTCAAAACAAACCGAACAGAAATTACTCAAGAGTGGAAAAACTTACATTAAATAAACTACTTTGTAAAATAGAACACAAATCCCATAAGAGGGAAAAGTAAGAAACCTAAACATAAACTAAATAGCAATGTTGAACAAAGAGCAACTAAACAAATACTTCACTTTAAACATATAACTCACAGAAAACAGATGGAGAAGCAGCCTAATGCGGGGACAAACAACTAAACCAAAAGAAGGCTACATAAAGGGATGTGCTACCATGTTTCTGTTTAGAGTAGTACATTTTTTTCAGATTGCATTATGTCTTTATTCAGTCTTGCTGCAATTTGATTGGATGACAAACGTCAAGCTTATTAGAAAAAAGTCTTTAATTGGAGTGAAAGTCCAAAAGTCTGATGGCATTCAAATGGACACAGGGTCTGAAAGGGTTAAATGTAATGCTTTTGGGACAATGTAAAAATGTTAATGAAAGTCCTTAATGCAAAATTGAACAAAAGCAAACGTTTATATTGCCATTGCTGTTGGTGTATTTTTCCTTTGCTTTTTGCTTTTTTAATTTTTAAATTTTTGACAAACATTCACCGCATGGACTTATAAGAAAACTGTTTTTATCTGATTGTTATTCAATCTAATTAAATATGTGTATTTATAAACATGAAAAAAACTGAATTATTGCCAAAACAAAGCATTTATTACGTTAGCTTTGGATAAAAGTAAACTGTTGTTATGATTGTTATAGATCTAATTCACTTTTATATAACTACAAATCACTCAAATCTATCCCCATTGAAGGTTCCCCTAGGAAGTAACCTCATGTAAAGTTTGTATGTAAGCTAAAAGTAGAACAATGAAAAACAATCAACCCTAAACATACCTTCCATACATTTCAATGTTAAGCATAATGAAAAATGACTGTGTTTAGTGTGGTGGATTCTTTTAAATATGTAATATCCCTTTTGTACCCTCCCCAATTTAAATGGACATCACATGCCAGGCAGCATTTTTGACTTCAAAGGACTTTCACTTCAATTAACACATATTGTTCATTAAGTTTTCATCCATTAAAAGGGTAGCAAAACATTGTATGATGCAATCTGAAGAAATTTCAGTACTCTAAACACGAGCATGCCAGCACATCACACCAATTGGAGTAGAGAGAGATTTTTAGGTCTGAAGAAATTTATGAAACTTTATGAATTTGCACACGAGTAAAATATCAGGCCTTGAATTTATCGCATGGTTTATTTAAACCGTGAAAAGAGCAACTAATAACAAAAACACTCCAGAAAGATGTACTGGATTTATATTACACTTTAAAACTGGTTTGCACTAGAGAAGTGGAAGTAGAAATTAGAGAATTTACTTGAGTAACAACTTTTACTTGTGTATACTATGAAATAGTTGATATAATAATCCAATAAAATCCACTGTTATTAGGACAGAGAGCAAGCACTTTCTTATGTTTTCACCTTCCTTGTTTAAGAGGCCAGTTTGCTTTTAAGAATTAGTAATGCGTGAGTTATTTTTTGCAGGAAAGACTGCAAAATAATTTTACTTTGTTTAATAAACATCACTGAATCAGCAATGATGAAAAAAATACACTAATGCTGTAAGAAGTAGTCCTTACTTGCAAACTGTAATATATTGTACATAACTTATTACTGTAATTGAAAATTATATATTCAACAAAGATATTGATCTCTTCGAAATGTGATGAGTTATTTGGCTCTATTTTACTTTTAAGTTATTTTATGCTTATTTTGTTCATGCTGAAATGACATGGTGTAGCAAATCGACTGTAATTGTACAGTCCCTTTCACTTCTATTTCACTTTCACTTCACAATATAGTTTGTATTTAGCTAAAAATTATATTCACCAACACGAATTAACACATATAATAATGCTAAATAATATTATTTAAATATAGCAAAGCAATGACTCATTCCACATTGTAATGATACGTCACTCGGGTTGGGATCCATATGCTGGCTTTTATTTACAACGTAGTCCAAAACAGACGGTTAGTCAGGGCAGGCAGCAAACAGGCAGTAACGGAGATCAGCGAGAGTAGTACAACGGGCAGGCGGCTAGGATCGCCAACGGTAAACAGGCAGGGTCACAACAGGCAGGCATACAAACAGGGTAAATGCTCAGAATTGCAACAGAGAGACAAACAAGACTTTGCGATGAGCCAAGGGAAACAGTCTGTTTAAATAGGGATGGTAATGTTCCTCAGCTTGGTGTGTAATCAGGATGTCCCTGGGTTGTATGGGGAATGTAGTGTGGTGTAGGTGGAGGAGCAGGAGTTAATGCAACGGAGGTGCCCTCTGTTGGTCAGAGGAGGGAGTGATGAGGTTAGCCTCTGTGACAGAGCCCCCCCTTCTGCGAGCGACTCCTGGCGCGAGGAAGCAGACGGCGACGGGGTCTCCCCCGTGGTCGAGGAGCCAGTTTGTTCGGGTGGTTACGGTGGAAGGTCTCGGTGAGGTCTGGGTCGAGAATGTCCCTTGCGTCTACCCAAGAATGTTCCTCTGGACCGTACCCCTCCCCGTGCCTAAGAGGCAGTCCAGGGAGGAGCTGGTGGCAGGAGCCATGCCACAAAAAGTGACCTCAGAGACAAGACCTGTGGCACCGGAAACAATTGAAACAGTCCAAAGGGTGCCGGCAGTAAATCAGACAACCGGCCTGTTCCCGGCAGAGAAGCAGACCACTGGACAGTTGCCAGCACCATATAGTAGAGACCATCCGACATAAACTTCATGAGCAAGACAGGACCTGTAGGCGGCAGAGTAGGGCAACTGCGCTCGGGTGGCGCCGGCAAGGGCAGGCGAAGAGCAGGTGCCGGCAGAGCTGGACAGCGGTGCTCGAGTGGCACCGGCAGGCGCAGGCGGAGAGCAGGCGTCGGCAGAGCTGGGCAGCGGCGCTCGGGTGGCGCCGGCAGAGGCAGGCAAAGAGCAGGCGCCAGCAGAGCTGGGTAGCGGCGCTCGGGTGGTGCCGGCAGAGCAGGGCAGCGGCGCGCGGGTGGCGCAGGTGAAGAGCAGGCGCCGGCAGAGCTGGGCAGCGGCGCTCGGGTAGCGCCGGCAGACACGGTACCTGGGTTGGCGCCGGCAGACACGGAACCTGGGTTGGCGCCGGCAGACACGGAACCTGGGTAGGCGCCGGCAGACACGGAACCTGGGTAGGCGCCGGCAGACACGGAACCTGGGTAGGCGCCGGCAGACACGGAACCTGGGTAGGCGCCGGCAGACACGGAGCCTGGGTAGGCGCCGGCAGACACGGAATCTGGGTAGGCGCCGGCAGACACGGAACCTGGGTAGGCGCCGGCAGACACGGAACCTGGGTAGGCGCCGGCAGACACGGAACCTGGGTAGGCGCCGACAGACCCTTGTTCAACTTCGGCAGCCTCAGGCGCTGGGGCGGCGCAGGCAAACTCAGGCGCAGGGGCGGCGCAGGCAAACTCAGGTGAGGCAACAAAACAAGCAGGACGGCATAACAAGAACCCCCATCATTAATGACAGGAGCATGGCACACTTCAACCACGACTCTCCCTTCAGCCTCAGGGATTAGTGTTTCCGGGACAACACTGGCGTGGCCTCCACTACTCTTCAGAACAGGAGACTCGGTCGCACTGACCGGAGAAGAGAGAGTTGAGGGGTTTGAACCACTCCTTTTCTTCTTCTTCTTCTTCTTCGAAGGAGGTGGTGGTTGTGGCACCCCCGTGGAGGTGTCTAGACAGGCCCTCTCAGGGCATGAGACAGACGGAGCCTGGACGGGAAGCTTTATAACAGGGTATGTGGGGAGTACGATTCTCCACCTTGGAGGGATCTGAGGCAGTAACGGGCTCAAAGACTTGAGGACTGAGTATAGGAAGCCCATACCACCTTGGGAGGGCAACCTCTCCTTCGGACCTCCGGACGGCCCTTCTCAGTCTCCTCTTCTGTGACTTATTGCGTGTCTCCGTTGACTTTAAACTGCTTGCAGGAGATGGTGAGTCCTGGAAGTCATCACTGCCCAGTAGAAACTCAAGATTCTCACCATAGAGCTCCCACTCCAGCAATTTTTCGCCTGCGCTCTTGACCTCATGGGCCGATCAAACTTCTCCGGACAGGAGAGGCGAGGGCTGACCTGCGGCACATCCACGGCGGCGGAAGCGGCATGAACGCTCGGTGACGTCATGGCTGCCGCTGGGGAAGGGACATGCACCTTCTGCAGCGCTATTACCAGCTCCTCGGTGAGGGATGTCAAGCGACTCAGCTGATGTTGTTGCGCAGCGAGTTGACTTGCCTGCGTAGACAGCGCTGAGGACAGTTGCGAGATAGCCGCTGGATTGTAAGGAGGCGAAGTCTTCTGTAATGATATGTCACTCGGGTTGGGATCCATATGCTGGCTTTTATTTACAACGTAGTCCAAAACAGGCGGTTAGTCAGGGCAGGCACCAAACAGGCAGTAACGGAGATCAACGAGAGTAGTACAACGGGCAGGCAGCTAGGATCGTAGACGGAGAACAGGCAGGGTCACAACAGGCAGGCATACAAACAGGGTAATTGCAGCAGAGAGACAAACAAGACTTCGCGATGAGCCAAGGAAAACAGTCGGTTTAAATAGGGATGGTAATGTTCCTCAGCTGGGAGTGTAATCAGGATGTCCCTGGGGTGTATGGGGAATGTAGTGTGGTGTAGGTGGAGGAGCAGGAGTTAGTGCAACGGAGGTGGCCTCTGTTGGTCAGAAGAGGGAGTGACGAGGTTAGCCTCTGTGACACACATTATGGTTATTTTATTTTAACTTACATTTTTCATAGAATTTAGGAGGATTGTTGGACAACCAAATGAAAACGTAATTTATTATCTTTTCCTTTTGCTTTGTCGTATTTTTTCCTTCTCAGTTAACAGTGTTTGAAGTTTTTTATTTGTATTTTTATTGCTATTTTTGGACATAGATTGTGGCACAAAGAGGAAAAAGCCCAAACCTTTATTCTTAATCATTTTAATACACATTTTAATTTTCTGTGCAAATTGTATTGTAACTTATGCATTACCAACAATTTATCTAGTTACTTATTACAGAAGAGGTAATAGTAGAGAGTTACACTCTTGCATTATTCGAAAGAGTAACATGTTACAATAATTTATGATTTTTTTTCCCAACATACTTATAAGTTAATCTAATACGTCCGCTCTTGGATAACCACTCTATGAAATTGCAAGAATTCATTTGATGCAGAGCTGGAGTGATTGACTTCAAGTGATCTCGTTGGATGATACTAGTAGATCTTTGGAAATATGACCCTTTAAAAAACATGAATTCCTAATTCATGACTTCATGCCCTGATTGTGACTCGTAGTCAAGGTTTTGATAAAAAGTTGACAAACTACCAAAATCACTTGCAAATCCATCCTCGTGCCCTCCACTGTTTGCACACATTTCTGAAGTAAGTTTGTCCAACTTTGTCCAACTCATCATATATCAATCACTTCTATGTAATGTGATTATTAAACAGTTAAATTGTGCAAAACAAACTTCACTGAGGCTACAGTGGTGCGATCAACAAATGAGGAAGATGTTATGTCATGCTGAAGCAGGTCTTTAAACAGTGCTAAGAATCATACAGTGACAAGATCTTGAGCATAGCAACAGGGGGACACTGGAGATCGGAAAACTGAAACGGAAACTGTCAATTACTTCGAGGGCTGGATTGTTTTACCACAGAACAGACGGTCTCTTGTTAGAGCTAGATATTCATCTAACACCAACACAAACACACCATTATATCAGAAGGAGGGAGTTTACACTCTGACCCAAACAGAAGCCAACCAGTTTCCCTTTAGAGCCTTGAAGCCCAAACCTGAGCTAATCAACGGGACTTGGGAGGTCAGTGGGTAATTTTAGATGTCAGCCTGGTGAGCGAAGAATCATTTCACTTCTTTGCTAGACTACGTGTCAGTGACAGTAGCAGTCCAGTCCACTGATTGCTTTAGTCATTAGCCTGCAGCAGATTTGGATTGAGACCACCACAATTCACTCATCCATCACTCAAAGAGTTTTCAATGAACTCAAAGGTTATATTATTTTTGATAGATATTTGAAATGTCTAATATTATACTCACCCCACTCATTTGATCTCAAACTCACCAGAAACTCACTAAATATGTTTAAATTAAGTCATTTTGGTTTGTTGGCAAGTCATTAAATATCTCAACCATATTAATTTCATGGGGCATAGGTTGTCAGCAAGCGACTACAATCAAACTCTTTCAGGGGAAGTAGAATTTAAAGGATGTGAGGTATTTAATGTCACAGTTATTAGCCCCTTGCTGACCCTTTAGTCTTAGGAAGAAGGAGTTTTGCTTTGTGGCTCCAGAGGTTGTAGAAGGACTCTCTTGGGCAGCACTACTCTTGGGAATTTTGAGGGATGCAATCCTCTCCACAGCTGTGAGATGAGATTTCTCCTCAATTTTTATATGATAGCGAACATGTAACCCTTAAGGGTAGCACCTTATTATAGCTACACACTACTAATCATTAATTAAGCATTAAGAAATAGTTAATAAATAATGAATAAAACATTGTTAATAAGCATTAGTGAATTAAATAGTGAAATAAAGTTTAATTTATAAAAGATTAACTGATACTCGTTGAAGCATGAAATTAATGTAACTAAGCATATATTTTGGATGTGTTTAAACCAAGAATAAAGCCATAAAAGTTATTGATTTAATAAACTGCTTACAAATGTGTAATAACAGAAAAACAATGCTTTCTAAATTATTTTTTAAATATTTGCTGTTGTAAAAGAACATGTTTTAATTGCAATTTTTTACAGATTTGTGTTCTCATGAAATAAAAAAGGGAATATTCTGTTCAACAAACAAAATTAAACTTTTTGACTGGATAGTTTTGTTTCACCCCTTTCTAAATTGAGCTAATCTAATATCAATTGTATAAAGAGGCACTATTTCCCAAAATGTTTTATTAAAAAAAAATCCATTTAAAGCCTTTCAAAGAGCAGTTTGTATGGTCTCTCCGCATCCTGTGAGAACTTTTACTGGCCATTCCAGTTTTGTTTCCAAAACCAAAAAAATTGTCTAATTGATCATTCTAAATTGCAGGAACGTGTAAATGTAACTCCTAGTAGCAAAGAACTGTTCCTCTAGAGGCTCATACATAAGAGTCTGATCTGTGATTCCTCGATGGCTGCTTGAGGCAGGTGTCAGACGTGAAGGAATTATCATTGACAGGTTATGTTAATACTCCCACAGCATGAAAAAAATAAAATGTTTACAGGCTGATGTAAATTCTTGTTTTGTTTAATTTCAATAGGTTTGATCTGTGATTTGAATGTCAGGGGGTTGATTTCTTTTCTCTTTTTTATATTGTAGACATTTTTGGCCCAGTGGAAAAGAAGATCTTCTGGTTATCAGAAGTTTGCTGGTTTGATCCCCAAATATTCAGTTAAAGGTGTTGTGGGTGATGAAACAATTTCTCTCCCATCTTCAACAACCATAACTATGACACCCTAGATGAAGGCACCAGTTTCCTGACTGCTCCCCGAGTGCCACAGCCATGGTTGGCAACTGTAATAGTTGTGTGTTCACTGCTGTGTGTGTTGGGATGAGTTAAATGCAGAGCACAAAATCCAGGGTTGGTCACTCTACATCTGACCAACTGGCTATTTTGTCTTTCATTTGTTGAAATTATAACATGAAACTGTGCATAGATAAAAGTGGAGTTATTGGCGTTTCAACATTTAGTTTCAGACTAGTCAAAATCATGTTTTTTTCCCCAATTTAACTTTCTACTGGGGATTTGAAACTCTAAAAGAAGTCTACAACATTCTCTGCAAATACGTTGGGTGATGTCACCGACACAACATTAGGGTTAGAGTTGTACTTTTACAATCAATGGGTAGCACATGCAGTCAGCTCAAAGCTTAAGTGACAGGCAAAGAATGACAGTCATTGATGTTTGAATCTTATTTGATAGTCAAGTTGAGGCAGAGGAACTGAGAGGAACCAAGAGATAAGGAGCGGACAAGAGGAACAGCTGACACAGGTTTTAAACGCACACTAGACAGTGGGAGGAACTGTGAAGAAGCTTAAAATAGAAGGAAAAGGCAGTGCACGTGTACTTTGAATTGATGTGGTTGGGAAAGGGTTGATTAGGTGTTGGCAGGGACACTGGTGACCTGTGCAGCATGCATTAACCCTTGACTTTTGCCCAATATGAGCCAGTCCAGAATGCAACAAACCCTGTTAGGATTCATAACAGGAAGTTGATGAAAGAATAAATTAACTGTGTGCGTTTGGTAGAACCTGGATGATAATTTCAAAGCTCAACTCATTCAATCAAAGTATGAATTTTCTCACATAAAATCTATAAATGTTGCACTACATTAATGTGCTGCCAGTTTAGCTTCATGAATCAAAATGTTAACTCTGCAAAGGCAGACAAAAGGTGTTATGAAGTAAATCTCCTCGTTTGACCTCTGCAGAAACCAATACAATTTCTTCACGTTAAAGCACAGCATCTGTAGCAATTAGTTCAGTTTTTATTCTCTCCTGAATGCACGGATTAAACCACTTGATTCATAAATATTCATCTTTTTGAACTTTTGAAGCATCAGGTGTACATGTGCGACAGAAGAGCTCATTAAAACCATCTCATTTGTGTTCAGAAGAGTAACAAAAGTCCCATGAGAAAAGTATGACTTCTTATTGGGCTGAACTACCCTGCTGTTAATATGCAAGCTGGAGGTGCTGCAGCAAGAATCTATTTTCAATGGAGCAGACCTTCTTCACCTCGATCAGAAATGGTGGACAGAGAGCAAATGAGGCGACCGAGCACAAAGCAACAGAGCATTTCCTGATGAGGCAAACGATGATAAACAGTAGTCAAGCGGGAGGATCAGAAGTAAACAAGCTTGTTTGATTTCAAAGCCTGTCTTTGGCCTGTCAGCTAAGGTGGAAGATTAAAGGCAAAAGAACACAGAAAAGCAAAGGCTCCAACAGGGTTCTTCAGATAATGCTGGAATTCTTGGTTCCACTGGTTTATTAGGAGAGCATGCTCTTAGAATATTTTTCCCTCCTTCCTGTTGAATAATTAAACTCTCCCACTCCATCACATGTTTTCATTTGACGGATGACAATAGCAACGCATGAAGCGCAGATGGGGAAGGGATATGAGCTTCATGACATTTGTCCTGATGAAAAAGCAAAATGTAAAAAGCATGCACTCTTTTCTGTTCGAGGCAAAGGTCGACATGATGCAATCACAAAATTGTAGGAAGGGGCTACAAAGGACAAAGGCTGCCCATACGCACCCAGGTCTAAATTTTAAATTGTTGTGCGTCATTGAGAGGTAATTAGGGGTCTCCAGAAGGTCCTCTCTGCCTACAAAGCTTTATTTGTTCTAATTATGAGTTGCTTATCTCCATAATTACCAGGCATATCCATCTTGTGCTAATATTGCTTAATGACTTCACTTTCACTAACCCACCCTTTTAAAATTAATTTTTAGATAAAAGACTTGGATCTCAAAGTTATAAAGTCAACATAAAGGATATTTGCCAGAAGTAAAAAGTAAAAATGTTTCGGTATCTAATATTACATATATAAAGATTTTCTTTCACAAAGAAAAGATCTGATAAAAAAAATATATAAGAAGGGGGTGCCTTGTTTGTAGTTGTTTACTTTAGATTAGTTGAGCCATGGTTAGCTCAACAAGGGGACCAAAAATGTGTGATGTGACCAGCAAGATTATGTGATTTCTCTACACTTCCGAACAAACTCACATTTGAAAATATAATTGTAATCTTTAAAAAGATCTTCTTCATCTTCTACTATATAGACTCTAGTGCCGTTTGTAATACAACACAACACAAACCAAGATAATCGAATCTGACCAAAATCAGGACATGTGCACTGCTGTGCAACATCAGTGATCAATCAGTGGAAAGAGCAAAAAAAAACAACTACTAACAGTTACCATCAATTAAGAAAAAAATTTTCTTAATTAAAAAAAAAAAATAAGAAGGTTAAAGGTAAATAGCTCAGAAATATTTGATTCGAGAGTTATTTAAAAATAGTATTAGACCAGCATAGCAAAAGTTGAGCTGTCGTTCTGTGGAAGGGTTCTGGTACCAGGAGAGTAACCCCCGCCTGCAATGACCCCCTGATTAGCAAGAAAGTGGTAAAGGGGCTGAGTAGAGCTGGCGATCAATTGTTGATGAGCATGTAATGAAAGGATGGCTTATGAACTAAACTGGAGGAGAATTATGGGTGTGCCGTCTTGATTGATTGGCTAATTATACGCTAAACCTCTCCAAACTTATTCTACAACATCACGTAGACAATTATGTTTCCCAAATGCTTGAAAAACACAAAATGCTCCAGATGTACATTTATGGAACCCAGATGTAACTGGCACAATGAACAGTGTATAAAGTTTAAAATAATTGCATCAATGGTACAAAGTGGCAGCTCTATCTAGAAACAGGAAAAGTGTAACTGATATGACGACTGATATGACCTTGATGCAAGACTTTGGTTTAGCAAATGAAAGATGAAAACCTTGTGCTGTTTAGAAGGTTTGTCATTGACCTTGATATAGGTGTAGTCGAGAAAAACTGAATAAAGCCATTTGTATATACTTATGTTTCATAGACTCAACCAGGTTGTGGTCAAAACACTATGCCTATACATTTGGTGCCTTTGTTTTTGTGAAGTTGGCTGAATGTCAACCAGATGTTCCAAATTTTGGTCTGGGTTTTTTTCCAAATTAACTAAACTACACAACCTAGAGCAGTTCGTTTGTGAAGAGAAAATGATGCAAACCATTCTGAACCAAAATGAGTCATAGATGCAAAGAACTAAAAGAGCCTTAGACTGAACTAAAAGAGCTCAACTAGAGGAGCGAGAGTTAGTAAAGATCCAGAAAAGTCCATTTTTAAATCAATCACAGATATACAGTGCACAAAAACACTAAATATGATGTATATAAGTATATATTGTGGCCCAAGGTTTGACCCTTGTTAACAATGCCTCGTTAAAAATAATGAATATGTCAAGCCCAACCCTCTAAGGTGGGTGCATGATGTTATCCAAGGATGTTTATATTTGAATAACTATTTTAAAATACTCATTATAGTATTCTCAATGGAATTTTGTAGGGGTGAAATAAACAGTGAATACTTGAAGTTCGGTGCTAACTTGGGCGTTTCAGAGTGGAAGTTGTCATAGTAATGACAAACCATGCCATGCTATCTGCCAGAATATGTTATTTATTTAGATTGCACTGTAAACTACTAACAACTTAATCAATTTGATTCATTTATTAACCTAAATCTTTGCAGTAAGCATATCTTAATTAAACTTGTTGAGTACAATTTTTTTTATATTTATGACTTTGTGGAATTACATTTTTCAAGTTAGCTGAGCAATTTTTCTGTTTTAAGTTATGCAACTTAGCTCATTAAAGTTTAGCAAAATTTTAATGCATCTGGGTAAATAGGCAAGTTGTTGTTAAAAAGCTGTTTATAATGAATTCATTCATTCATTCATCTTCATATCGGCTTTATTCCCTTTCGGGGTCGCCACAGCGGAATGAACCGCCAACTCACTGGCATATGTTTTACGCAGCGGATGCCCTTCCCTGCCGCAACCCATCGCTGGGAAACATTCACACACACATTCACACTTTAACACTATGGGCAATTGTTCTTATTCAATTCACTTATTCCGCATGTCTTTGGACTTGTGGGGAAACCGGAGCACTCGGAGAAAACCCACGCGATCACGGGGAGAACATGCAAACTCCACACAGAAATGCCACCTGCCCCAGCCGAGCCTAGAACCAGCGACCTTCTTGCTGTGAGACGACCGTGCTACCCACTGCGCCACCGTGACGCCTTATAATGAATTATGAATGTAAATTGTTAATGTAATATATAATGTATTTTGGACTTTTTATGTTTACAATGATGTTCCTCAGCTTTTTTGAGAGTGAGTTGCGGAGAAATGGATCTCGGCGAGGTATTTGATTATAACCGTGTTGTGAAAGCAGATCTGCATAAAAAAGAATAAAAAAGGGATTGATAGTAATGTCACTTTTTTCATAATATTTAGCTCTGCAAGGCTTTGCTGTCATTATAATTTATGATAAGGTTGGCACTAAATAACTTCTGTTCAGCAGCACCCCACTTGATGTGGTCGAAAGAAACTTCGGTTGGGACTTCGTAAGGGGCAGCTGTGTATAATTAGGTTTACATAAGTAGCTATCAAAATTCACAAGTCAGGCTAGACTGTATTTAGAGTTGGAATAAATCAATTAGATTAAGTAACAAAAAAATATCTTTCTTTACAATAAAAAAAAAACTCATTACTCAATTTTTATTTGCTCAACTTATCCAGGTTTACAGTGTGGTTGTTCATTTTCACTTCACTGATTAGAATGATTTTCAATGATAGAATGAAACTTTTTTAATTATGTATTTGAAACAACTCTGACCAAACAGTAGCTGCCATGGACCAATTCGCAGGCCAACTACCAGCCCTCCATGAACTCCACCTGCAAAACTGATCACTTATGTAGAATACAATATCCCAGCTTTAAAAAGACACTCAGACTCGTCACATGATCTTATGCTAAAGCACCTTTAGTCAAGCCTGCTTTTTACCTCATCACTATCCATTTGTGTAGCTTATTCTGACCAACTGAAGCATAAAACTTTATGAAAGAAATCATAAAAATTCTGCCTTTCAGGTTCTGACAAAAATTTTCAGCTCAAATGTAAATGTCTCAAAGAAGTTCAAAATACAGCAGGTTAGCTGGGTCCCAACACCACAAACCACTCAATTTCAACAAATGCATTAAGTGAAGTATCCGTCACTGTTTTTCATATTTTATTACCAAAGAAATGTGCAAAGCAAGATAATAGCTGTACATGATAAGGTAAAAGTTAATAATGTAAATTACTAAAAATAGAAACTCATACAAACAGTATAAAGGTAAGAAAGTCTGTGAGTGCTTGCAACCAATTTAAAATTCATTAAATTATTAAGCATCAGGACTGACGCAGTGACTCACTTGGAAAGATACACATAAAAATGTCTAACACAATTTGTGGTGTATTTTTAAGCTTATTAATACATAATCACCTCAATAAAACATGTGACATTTAATTTCCCCTCAAGATAAATCCACTGACGGCTAAAACGTCTGAAAGCATAGTTCTGCAATTCCACCATGAACCTAATTATTTATGTAGTGGAGGTTCACACGAATGTCTAATTTAACAACAACAAAAAACATTGTTTAAGAACTGAATTTGAATGTAAATATGAAAGTTTCAATGATCAGACTTTATTTTCTTTACTACCGAAAGTAAGGAAGAAAGGAATCTGTCAGATGTAAATAAAGCTGAGATTTAAAGGAGATTGGCACCAAAGGCATTCAGACGAAACTGTTTTTCTGAAAGTGACTCAAGGAAGCTGGTTGTTAACACACCCCACGTGTGTCACATCAAGCAACACAATAAATTGAGTTTCCATCATCAAATGAGCATTTATTTGACGAAACACTTGTTCATTTTGCCAACCTACTCCAGCAGCTCAACAGAAGCATAATTACAGCGCCTGAATAATTAAAGAAGTGAGCAGCTGATTATTGCAGGCTTAATGAGTCTCTCTCTCCTTATTGAGTGAGGAAAGCTATTGAAAAGACGTTGAAGATGTGACGACGAGCACGGAGCTTAAAGTCTCGCCTCATAATTAGACGTTTTATGGATTCAGGGCTGCACATCAGATTGCATCCTCCTCATTTGCTTTTCTCCCAGTTAGTGACATTTTTGAAATTGGAAAATAGAAACGAACATAATTGATATGAACAGTTCCTCAAAAGGTCTTACAATTCAAGCTTACATAAGAGCTTGAACTTTTTTCTTTAAACTATTCATTTAAATATTTATTGTTAATATCCAATTCAGACAAAAAATGCAACTTGCAATGAAAGAAAAATTAATGCACATTAGTATACAAACACTGCTCTCTAGTGTTCAATAACAAATGAACATGGAAAAAGTTATAAAAAAGTTATTTTGTATGCATGCATGTATTTTTAAATGAAAATATCTCAACTGTAAAACAATTGGTTCAGGTAAATAGAAGTGAAAACATTATTTCCTTGCTTAAAAACCCTACACTGTAAAACATATTTTCATTTGAAAATTGTCAAAAGTACAGGAATTCATTACCTGGATTTTCTACAATAAATTGGCAGGAAAATTGCTACAGTCATTTCACATTGCTACGAGTTCATATTAAGATAATATGTTGCCACTAAGTTTTAAGTTTTTTATGGATATATTATATATTTATTTAGAGTGCATTTTAAAACCCCAGATACAGTAACCACTTTATGTTGGTCAAGTTTATGTAGCTGCTATTTATGTAGCGTCTAATGCCAGTTGTTATCTGACGATACACACACGCACACGCACACACACGCACGCACACACGCACACGCACACACACGCACACGCACACACACACGCACACACACGCACACACAGTTAAAATTCGTACATTTCAAATTTTTACTTACATCCATTCTTCAAGACTTTTATATGCAACATCATAAAACATACACAATAAATGAACTTCTTTATTGTTTTATTTAAACATAATTGTTTAAATAATGCGATATGTTTAAAAAATATATTTTTTTAAACATAACACTAAAATGAGAGGGCATACAACTGAATCACATCAAAGTAGAGAATAAACATTATAAACTTTTAACATTATAAACTATTAAAGCTATATAAAAACTATTGTTTTCTGTTTGAAACTATTGTTTTCTTTTTTTAGAACTGTTCACTTAAAGCTGTTATTTGTGTCTCTGTTTAGGATGTCCTCCACATTTTGTCCTAAGTGAAGAGGAGACACAAAAGAACACAGTACTTTAACCAAGGATTAACAGACAAAGAAAATAAATATGTGAATGGATATTTTCTGGATCCGATTGTTAGAGAACATTTGTGTGGAATATGCTTTTGATGTAAACAAAACACATCCACTTCTTCACCAAATACAAATGGAGAATATGCAGCAGACAAGACTAAAAATGGACATGTAACGAACAAAGAATCAGAGAATGCAAACTTTTCCCACACATTTCATAATTGAAATTCAGATCTTTTGAAAGACTTCATTCCTCATGTCTGAGAATCCGTCAGCAAGGGAGGTGTTATAGAGGGTGGACACTCATCAGGCCTCTGTCACACCATGATTCCACTGAGTCGAACATCTCCCCAAACCAATTAACGAACTCATTCAGCTCAAGATTTTAATAAGATGATTTGTGCTGGAATTGCTCTGTGGACTGATGGTTGTTCAATAGAAGAGACTATGCATACAAACATGTTGCTAAGGCAGAGTTTGTTTAGATTGAATCATTACAATGAAACCAATCAGCCATCAATAACGATGAAAACATGGAAAGCCAACACATTTTCCCCTACGGTATGTTGTCTAAAGGTTACGTGTGTTAATAATGGTTATAGTGACAAAATGTTACATTAACAACTACTTAAAAATATTGTAACTGTAACTAAGTATGTATTTTGATTAAGAATAACACATTTCAAGAATAATCAGTTATTATTAACTGTCTAGTTCTGATATGAAAGTAAAACAATTTTGTTGAAGAAGACAAAAAAAAAACCCCTGAACCCAGTTAACATTGGTGAAAGCACTTCAGACAGGTCAGTTACAACTTGTTGTCCAATTTATGTGGTTCTGGATGAAACATTTTTGACAGTCCCTCTCTATCAGGTTTTATTCTATGTTCTTCCATCATCCTGGCTTTATTTTGCAATCTCCTGTGTTTGCATATTTGTAGAATGTGAGTTTTGTTTAATATGATCCCAAGCTCTTTCTGATCATATGGCTGCCAGGACACAAAATTTTTGCTCTTCGGCTCGTAATCATAGAAGACCTGTTTTGGGTGCAATTTAACACCAGTCTCTAAAGGTGCTATTTAAAACTAACCTTCAAAAATACTATTTAGAACCAATAACATTAAGAACAAATTAGGCTAAGTTTTAAACACCAGCTTTAAAAAGAAATTCTATTACCATTATTCTTGACTTAGGCATTCGTGAATAATATATTTTACAGAAATCTTTCAGCAGCGACCATAACAAATCCTATTTTCCCCACAGCCCAGTGCCTCAAAATGGAGGGTTTTCTTTTGGTCTCAAAAGGAAAGGAAGCACTGATAACAAAAGGCCTTTATTGACACAACCTGTTATTCCATGTTGAAGAAACAGGTCAACAACTAATCATGATACTTAACTCATAAAGTTTTTTTTATAGCGCTTATTTAGCAGTTGCTTTCAAAGCAGCTTCACAAAGTCCTAGTGTGGATCAGGTAGGGTAAATAGGAATTCCCTCTGTGAGGTCCCTGGGAGCCTCGCTGACTGTCTGTGCTGTGATGTACTCTAAATCCAGATTGAAGATCTTCATAAAACTTGCTCTTCTTTAAGAAGCTGAGCTGTGCTATTACAACTTTCTCTAATATTTTTGACAAGAACGGAAGGTTAGAGGTTGTCCTATAGTTGGATAACGCAGTAGGATTCAGGTGCATTTTCTTGATTGGTGGTTTAATAACTGCATTTTTAGCTGTTTAGGAACGTAGCCTAGCAATAGAGATGAGTATATAATATTCAGAAACAGTTCTTGAGCTATTTGTAGCAATTCTTTAAGTAATTTTGTTGGTACAAGATGGAGAGAGCATGTCGCTGATTTAGATGCCGTGATTATTTTAAGTTATGTTTCACTGTTTTTTTATTTATTATGTTTAGTTTTGAATCAATGGCTGTGTTTAGCTATGTCTATTAGAGTCTATTTTTTTTTCTCTTGTCTGTCGCTGTCTTGTCTTGTGTAAACACTTGTTCCTTCTTCCACTCATCAGAGTAGATTGACACACTGTGGTGTCTTTGAGCTTCCTTGTTTAGTCACATCCTCTCTTGACAGGATTATCACTTGTCTTGAGCTGTTACAAGTTCAGTTACGGTTTGGATTTGAGGATGCTACTTACACACCACTTTGTCTACTTTCATCTCATCCTATCCTGTAATTGTGTTTAATTCATTAATTGACATGAGTTCATATTAAAATTATATTGTCTTGTAAATGGCTACTAACCACATGTTTCCACATGTTTAGTTTGTTACTAATACTCTATGTAAGCACAAACCAAATATCAAATCATCAATGTTTGTGCAAGCTATCCCACCTTCCATCCCGTTACCACATCATGTTGCTTCCTGGTCCCAGACTCCTTTACCAGGCAGCTTCGCTTGTGATTACAAGTATTACAAGCAATTACAAGTAAGGCCAAACTAGTGAATGACAGATACTCTTCTCTGACCAAAATCTAGGTCTTCCAGACTCAGATGGAGCTACTTATTTACCTGGAATAAGGTTTTTTTGGCACTGTACCAGCTTTTATGGTCTGTGTTTGTTTGAGCACACAGCTTGTCTTACAAATGAATAATAATACAATAAAAACAATAAAACAATACAAATATGGACATTCACCTGCTCCTAGATGCCAGTCTGTCAATTGTACTACCCCATCCCTTTTAACAACTTGTTAGGTTTTGACTCACCTTTTTCAAATCATTGCCTCTTGTTGGTATTTATTATTTATTATTATTATTATTAAGTGTATTTATTATTATTATTAAGTGTTTATTATTATTATTATTAAATATTTATTATTATTATTAAGTGTATTTATTATTATTATTAAGATTTTCCCAAATAAGTGTGTGCTGTTTATTTGTTAAGAGAATCCTTATATCGCCTGATGTCATGCTTTTGGGTTCCATCTTCCTTCAGCAGCCTGGCAGAAAACAATTTCAAATTTCAGACCCCCTGTTGACTAAATGTCATTGTTTTATAATAAAATGTAAATTTTATAGTTTTTATGTTTTCTTTTTAAACTGATGAATCATTACAAACCAGAAACTCAAATACTAAAGACCATGTTTTTAATTCATTTTGTGTAGTCAACATTTATCTTAAAATTGTGTAAATAATATCATTAAATTAATTCTTTATTTTGCTGTTATATGAGATAATAATAATAAAGCTGATACTTTTTAAAGCAACGGAAATATATTTTATCAATATAAAGACATTGACTGCTCAGAAATTTTTATTGAATCTGAGAGAGATGGAAAAAAATCAAAGCATCTTTTTTGTAAAAGTTCAAAAATAAAAACTATATGATGAAGTGAAAACCACAATCAAATGAATTGCTTCATGACAAACGACTCAAATCTTTTTAGTTCATGCTTATGGGTCATTAAAAGGATAGCACCCGAGCTACGCACTGCTGTCTCTCAGGCACAATAAACAAACTAATTTCAACAATCCTCCAGAATGGTGCCCTCTCAACTTCCAATATATTGACCAAACTCTTCTCAAGGGAGACATTCTGACTGCAGAGATGTTTTAGAGCTTTAGCTGCGTCATACTGCTACAGTACCTAACACTGGACAATTCCCTGCGCTGAAGAATTGCCTTACTTATTAAAAATGCATCAACGTAAGAGAAAGGTTCAAAATAAGGTCATGTGGAGAGTTCTTCTTTACAGTTTTGTAGATTCTGTTCTTATGTTTATGCAGCCCACTTCAGAATTATGACAATAATAATCTATCTATTCATATCCCTTTAAAAGGTCGCTGTTTCTAAATGGATAATTTTCATATACTATACATATACTAATCATCTGAAAGGTTATTCCTCAGCTTAGGTCATCAGATATGTTTAATTATTTGGAAGAAAAAAATACAAGCACTAGAACACATAGCAAAGGCTGTCTTTTGACTTCACCCATAGCAATAATGAAGTCACAATATATATTTCAATAAATAACACATGGTCAAAGCGCCTACTATATGCATGCATGTAAATTGGTTACAAGTTATATTTTTTATAATTTATTACAAGTTATATATCCAAGTTAAATAATCAAGTTACATATATATTATTCCATCTTTAATAAGTTGATTAAAAAAGGCTTTTTATGTATCCTAAAACATGCTTCAGATGAACCAAAATGTTACTCCAGACATAAGAGAAAGTATGTGGAAACATGGGTTTTCCAGCGCATTACCTTTCATTTGTGTTAAGGATGCTTCTAATAAAAATACTACACAAAGAATGAGAGCAATAAAATAAAAATCTGATCTAGCATAATAAAAACCTGCTAAATCTAAGTAGTCACCAATCACTTTTCACTGTGCTGATCATCACAGAAGATTACTTTATTATGAAGTCAAACGACAACTTCACGATGGAACCCCTGGGTGACACCCTGATTGAAACTCAAGAACTAGTTACAGCTGTGTGTTTCCTTTTGATTTGATCATCTCAACGGAAACAATGAGTTCTTTAAAGGTATTGTTGGACTGAATCTTTATTTTGGTAATTTCGTGGTTCATTGATTTCGGTTCTGACATACAATTACACTCAATGATTCTCCCTTTTACACTTTTATAGCTCAAGCTCATTTTCTGTTGGGCTGAATTATTTCCCGGACATCGATTTGTGATCGAGGGCTGATTGTCCTAATCAAGTTACACTCAAAAGTAAACCACCTCAATCGTTTCAAAGACCTCATTAAACCAAAGCGAAAAGAAAATGATCTTTTCAATACCCCATAGAGATATCACCGGTTTTTTAATCCATACTCAATTTTCATTCCAGCTATTTACAAGAGATGATAACCATTGATGTTTCTTCCTGAAACTAACAAGCTATCGCATCATTAGTATAAACTAGCTTTTCTGTAGTTCAATTCATGGAAAGAGATCAACAACAACTGTTCAGATCAATCAAATGTGTTTATTTTGACATCCTTATTTAAGACATCCGTAAAAGTGTAGTTAACAAAAAACCATGCTCGGTTTATCTGTCATGCTCTGACACATGCTTATTTCGTAAGAGATCAAGATAAAAGATGTCCAGCTTCGTCTTCCTCCTGCTAAGCACGATTAATTGGAAGAAAGAAAGAATCTTGGATGTGGTGCATTGCTGCTCTCTTCATCTCAGATACATTTTAAGAGGAACGAGTTACAGTTTGATCCTCCACTGCACTCACACAGTTTCCCAAAGCGTGGACCCAGTTTCATGGCACAGCGGGAGCCCACAGCACACTGAAAAGAAAGAGGAAGGGATCAAATTAATTTGAACAGGAGACTTGGAAATGGTTGACCTAAAGGAATGATTTCAATAGATGCTATTTTGGTTTGTCAACTAGACAAAGAGACAGGAGGCTCAAATTGACTTAAATTTGATTGATTATTCTGTAGTTATTATTGGCAAATGAAGAGGATGGATTCATATATTAATACCATATAAGGTGTTAGTGGTCATCGATAGAAAATAGAAAAACAAATAAATGTAATTCAGTTTGCATTATAATTATATTTGCATAAATAATAAGAATCAGTATAACAGGGTTCACTGATCAGCAAACACAAACAGCTTGAATAAATAATCTGGATGAATTTAAAAGAGTTTTGTTCTACACATTAACTTCTAAACAAAGAACACAGAACTTGGTCTATTTTGCTTAGTTAGTGAGACTTTCCCAAAATGAAACACAAATATATAAAAAATGTTCAGTAAATGCACATGTAAAAAGTAAACAAACTCAACATATGAAATGTCAATTATTAAATATTCATTATTCATTAATGTGTTTACTCAACATACAGTTGTTAAGCAAAAAGCAAAAAGCTAAAAAAACAACTACATTTTAAAATTAATTCAACATTGTCATGCCAGTTTTTAAATAACTCGTAACTGAGAGAAATGTATCACTCAAACTCAGTTCATCAAACTATTTTTAATTCTCTCAATTTTATGGATATTTTTAACAGAGGGGAAACTGCCATGATTGAAATTCAAACTCTGAACCCCTTCTGTGCTGGTCACAAACTTTGCTCACTGCTTGCCCGCTATACCACGAGCTGTTAGATAGTATTATCAGGATTTAACATTACATTTACATATAAAATTCTGACCTGAAGTTATTCAAGTTGTCAGACTCACACTAACAAGTTTACTAACTCAACACAGACACTTTATTAAAAGACACTATTAATTAAATTGCTAAATGTTACTAAACCTTGTAATTTAGTGAAGAACTCAACTTTACCCTCTCTACTAACCGATTAAAAAATAAGATAATGATAGCCGGCAGGTCTTCGGAAATATAAAGCCAACGGTTAAATCATTGACTGAAGTTTTTTTAATCTAGTCAACAGTCACTGAAAAACTTTATAAGAAATGAAACCATCTAACCTTTGCACTTAGTCAATATTTTATTAGTGTTTTTTTTAGGTCGTAGGCTCCAGGAGAGCCAAATGACTAAAAAGACAAGGCATTTCAATGCAAATTCATATACAAATAAGGTTTATATAAAATTATGGTCATATTTAGAGGGTCCATGAATGTGAACACCTTAAGAAAGAAACAAAAAATTAAAAAGGAAAACAATTATGACAAAAGCGGTGGCAAATACAGATGAAACCTTTACCTGTGGAATGCCACGTTTTCCTGTCGATGGAGGATGAGATCTCCCCAGAAGCGACGTCAAGGCTTCAACCTGCAACAGCATCCACAACAGATTGAGTTCAAGCTATTTATTTTACGTCTCATTCAGGTGATAGAAACAGACAGAATTAAGAATAGCCATTTGCAGGTTATCACAGACCACATGATGACACTTAATGTCTCATGTTTGAGTCGTGTTGAGCAAAAAACACTGTCATGCACTCTCCTTTACTCACCAGTTCATTCTCGCTCTCCCGCTGGGACAGGTGTATTTCCTCTGAGGAAGTGAGCTCTTCTTGGGAACTTTCTCCAGGGGACATGAGGGTGAGGAACCCGGCGATCATGAGTCCTGTCAGCATCTGTGAGCACCTCATGGTCCAATGTTTGTTTCAGTCAGCCAGTCAGATATCTTTGCTCTCAGGTTCACTGAAGGCTCAGTGGAGGAAACACACTTAAGTCTTCACTGGTTGCTTATAAACCAGTCGCCCCACCCCACCATTGATTTAGGCGAGGATTGCTTATATACACTTGTTTGCGAAACAACAGTTCATTGAACATTGAAATGGCATGATAGAAAATACTTTTCCTGTAAAAAAGGATCATTATTTGAACAGATGTATTATTAAATGGGATGGTGTTAAAAATTATGAATTATTTTTGAATAAACTGCTTAAGCCATCTTTCTGTTAAAGTTCATTTTAAGAATTTTGATGTTTTCTCAAGAGCACCACTTTTTCTTTGACAGGATCTTGTGCTTTGCAGTATTTATTTTCACCATTAAAGCGGTTTGTGTGGGCTGCATAATTGTAGATGGTAAATAAATAAAGAAACAAATAAAAGAAAGAAAGAAATAAATATGTACTACATAGATAATGTACATAACTGCTAAATACACAACTAATAAATAAATTATGACATAGCATAATCTTAGATAATATTCATTTAATTTAATACTAAATGGCTGAAATGTGAAGATATTAGATTGATTACAAGAGGACAGTATTGTCATGTTTAAAAAAAAATAAAAGTAACAGAGATGCGGTTAGTTTGGTGTGTGTAGAGTTTTAATCATTAAAATACAAAAAATGTCAACATTTAATTTATGTAACAACTAAAAAAAAACTGTTGTGTCAGTCACAGTTTCAAATGCAGTTTTAAAAATTGGTGTTTGTTTAAATGAATATATATGCAAAAAAATATGCATAATAATAGTGGCTTGAATTTTATTGTTATATATTTTTTCATCATTCAGTTTATCATTATTGATGACCATTTATTGGAACCCGGATACCCATGGTAAATTCCTTGGTCTCCTTGTTCTAAATTAGTCCTTGGTGACAAAAGTGTCTTTGATTTAAAATCTATAATAGTTGGGTCTCTTACAAAGGTTGATTTAATCTATTTTATCGAACATAAAACTAACACGAGCCAGAGTCCTCCTGGAGAGTTTGAGGCACAGTGACAGATTTGTGCAGCAGAGGGCGCTCCGGTCACAGGCTCTGGGTCTCCAGCGTGTTTCTTCCGAAATGGGTGTTTCCTGAAACGCATACTTCAGGATTTAGGAAGGAGCACGCCCATGACATCAGTGAGGTTTTAAGAAAAAAAGTCGCTGAGGCAGAGCAGCGAAGTAAGAAGGGGCCAAGAGGTGCTTTTCTGTGGACTAAAATAATCCCTAAACCTGAAAAGCTTCATCGCGAACTCGACAGGAAAAGAACAAGTAAACTTTTTTGCGTGTGAAAAATGTCAACTTCTGACGAGACAGATGGTTTCCGACCCAGATATGGGTGTAAGTATCTCTTTCTCAAACGAGTTCTCATGTGTGCTTGTAAGAAAGGCAAGTACTACCAATTCAAGTCGATTCTTTTATTCGATAAGTGAACCATTCAACACAAGAGACTTGTGTAACTCAGCAAAGTTACTCGGGTTTGTATCGGCATGGTTTGAGTTAGCCTATCAACTTCCGCTCAATTTTACCGCGAGTTATGTGAGAGCAAGTTCACCTGGACTCATTTGCTAAACGCGAGTTTATTTTTGATGTACTTTTTTTAACAGGAAGTTCTTGAAAATGACGAGATGGCATAATACTAGTAATTTTTCTGCTGGTTTTCTATTGAGTCTGTATTTGCTGAATTCATTATTTAAACTTGAATTATGGCTAAAAGGATATGCGCTGAGAATAAGAGTGTTTGGATCCAGCCTGTGGCTATGAGAGTCTCTCTCTCTCTCTCTCTCTCTCTCTCTCTCTCTCTCTCTCTCTCTCTCTCTCTTCACAATGTTCAGTCTCGTCTATATTGTAAACAGTAAAGTTATTTCCTGAGCTATTGGTGCCAATGGACTGAAGTGCAGTCTGGGTAGGAAAAAGCGTCAGAGTATCACAAGCTGGTGTTTGTTTTTCCCTCTGGCCTGTCACACACCTCTGGTAACACTCTGACCATGAGAGCTGTGTTCCTCTGTGAAGGATAACTAACAGATTATCTTTCAGTGTAAGCCTTTTCTTTCAGGTAGACTTTTGATTCATCCCAGGAAGTGAATAACATTAAACAAACTATTCTCTATTCTTCCATAACTTTTCAGTGTTCAAATAACTGTTAGTTAGCTCAGCAGGAAATGCATTCAAATTTTTTTTTTTAGCATTAATAATGTGTTTATATAAAAAGGCAGATAAACTGCTAATTTCGCACCAAGGCAGATACTTAAATTCATGATTATCTGCCCATATAGCGCAGCAAAATAGGTGGATGCATGGAGGAGTGGCCTCAGAATCCATTATTTCCTCCAACTAATAAAGGCTACCACACACTTATGCAAATGTAAGGGACGTGCGTACGATAAGATCTTTACTGATGCAGTGCTGCTCCTTGCCTTTGGAAGATGCTAATACTACAACAAAAGTGAAATGAAACTTACAATCGACCCCCAATTCCATGGCAATGCCTTGCCATTCTTTCTCCCTTTTGTCCATGTTTTCTCTCTTTTCAGACCCCAGAAATGTGAGCTGTCAATAGTCATTATTCTACTTCTACAATATTTGATGTCATGAGATGACGTGAGCGTTTGTATTGAGCACCACCCAGCTGCTCTTTTATGCCTTGAAAGTACTCTGAACATGTGATCAAAAGAACCAGCTTTTATTGGTCGACCATGAGATCATTCTCTGCTACAAACCAGGCAGACATGGCAGCTCGGCACTATCCCCCGAACCTGTCCGTCAGCCATATGTGTGAGCTTGCATTCATCACCCATTCAGGCATGCATAAATTTTGACTGATAAACAAATTGATTTGTGGTGTCCTTAAGTCTCCATCAGTATTTTCCACTTCTTTCAGCACACTTCAACTTCTACTAATTCTAATGAGTAATATGTCTTATTCCATAAAGCGCAATGTGAGTGCTTGATTGTAGGAAGGTTAAATTGAAACTTTGCTGTTTAGACTTTTAGTCTAAGGCAAGCTGCTTTGTTAAAGGAAACAAAATTCTGTTAAAAATTCAGATATCTCATCTTCTGAATTTTCTGATTTTCTTATCACTGCAACAATGCTTGTGCTCCGCTGTTTTTTCTGCGTGCTCTCATCTTCTTAGCAGATTTTGCAGTGTGTTTTCAGTCGTGTTCCTTGGGCATTGAGCTGCGATTAACACCTCCCGACCAGTTCTTGACCAACGATTGTATGGTTGCAAGAAAACTGAACCCGTTTGAAATCCTGCTTGCTCCTCGTGAAGACGTTGCACTGTTGAAGCAGTGGTACGAGCAGATTTAACCCAAAATCTCACTTTACACATGCAGAGACGCACCATTTCCTTGTCCTCACATGATTTCCTTTTATTTATTTTCCTTTTATATTTTCTGATATGTTGTATTTTTCTGATTTAGTATTTTTCTGAATTTTTAATTTCACAAATTGCCAAGGCTGTCTCGTTTGATTTTGGTGTATTTTCGAGTAGGCGACTCACATTTTTCTTTTCCAAGTATTTCATGTTGCAGTTCCAACTAGTGATGTGTTGTGTATGGACGACAAACAGTGTGAACAACTGGGTCGCATCTGAGGATCAGCTTGTATAGATTGAGGTCATGAATCATGTGTTTTGAAGTTTTAACCTCTATTATTTACTCGTGCAGTTTAAGCAGGAGCTGAATCATGTGACTGAAAAATCGCAAAGCTGTCTTCGACATATGTATAACATCAGCCAGTCTTGCTTTACTGCTTGTAAGGCTATGCAAATTAGTCCAGCAAAAACATTTATGTGGATATGGTGTTCTATTCTCCATCCCCAGTCCCAGCTAGGGAAAACTTCCCAATGGGTGGGATGGGCTTATATGATTGTCTGACACCTGAATGAAAGAAAATGGGATCACCCACAAACCACCAGTGTTTTCATTATTTAGAAAATGCATTTCTATCCTTCATTGAGTGTCAGATGTAGAAACAAAACCTAAATTAGTGCGGCATGGTTTATTAAGAGGAGATTTGTTTGTCACTCATTTGCTATCCATTTTTTAAAGTAGTTCTCCAAAGTATTCAATCTTTGTACTGGTGTAAAGGTTGTTTGCTGTTTTTAGTTATTTACAGTTTTAGCGTAAGGATTAAGTGGGTAGATAAGATAAGGTCAAAAGATTATTTCCTTCAGTTACCTGTGATAAAATTTTCACACGTTCAAATTGGCATGAAATAGCTTAATGTGTTGTGTTGCTTTTTTTGAAAGCTAGACTGTCACTGCCCTTTTCATCAGTTAGCCTCACATTTCTCATACTAAGTGATATTAAAGGCCAGTGCAAATTTACATCGTTAAATGAATAGTTCCTCAAAAATGAAACCCATATTTTAATATTATACTTGAACAAGCTGTTCTGTTTTTTTGTTTTGCTTTCTTCATTCATGTGGTTCAAGAGGAACATTGTTTCACAAGAAAATGCACGTGTGTAAAATTGTACAAAGAATCTTCACTAACTTCCAACAAGAACACACTTTATGCTGTTGGATGTGTATAACTTAGATTTCTTGTGTATGTAGTGTTGACATTTGGGTGTTGCTTATACATTTAGAGCTAAATATCACTTTTTTGTTTAAGGTTGCATTCTCTTACTCTGTTTAAATACCTAAAATTAACAATTGTTTTAGTTTTTGTTTCCCCAAGAAGCTGACTCATGCTCTTACTGCTTTGAGAATTTTTGAAAGCAACAGTCTACTAAATTCACACATTGTAATTTATGAAAATTGGATATTTTACACCTTTTTCATTAAGTTTTTGCTAAATCAATT
Organism: Danionella dracula; assembly: GCA_900490495.1. NCBI lineage: Eukaryota > Metazoa > Chordata > Actinopteri > Cypriniformes > Danionidae > Danionella > Danionella dracula. The sequence continues at coordinate 4,015,287 of UELW01000578.1, forward strand.
CTATTTAGAACCTTAATTTAATTTCGTAATATCAAAGATCAACGGTTATTTTTAGCAATCGTTTACAGCTGTATAAACCACTCTCGATATGGTGTTTTGTTATGGGGTTATTGGTTGACCATTGATCGGTTCATTTTCAAAGATTGCTGTTTAAGGATAAGTTTTTTTTCTCAAGGCCTGTCATTTGTAATCACAAAAACAGTCACACCCATACCTCCATAGTGCTACATCCTTAACTAGAACTGTGTATTGACTGCGGGATGTGATAAATATCAGGATATATGGCTCACAATCCAGTGTATCATGATATAATGCGATACAATAAATATTGTGATATAGTGCAATAGTTTTTTATTAGTCTATGTGTCACATTATATTGACTACTTGATAGTCAGCAGGCGTATTCAAATTGCAGTTTATTTTTCAGCCATTACAATTCATTAGAACTGCTCAGTGTTATTGATTAGAGAACGTACTGAAATCTATTAAGTGTATATAGTTATTAAATATTTAACTAAAATGTGTATGCCAATGAAATAGCATAAATTAACATTTACATTTTCTGCCATGTTCACTCTTGCTTACTCCTGATACCTTACTGCTTAGCGTTTTGTTGATTAGCAACATCTAATGGAGCGGAGGAGGAGGCTGTTTGGCACAAATTGACTTGGAGTTTCGATACAAAGAAATTGTTATTTTATTTGTGTTAAAAAAATATAATATTCAGTTGATAAAACCTCTCACTTAAAATTATTTACTTGTGATATAGATTTGAGAAGTTGACAAAAAGAAAAAATGTTTTGGCATCATAGTTCATTCCCAAAATGTTTACAGAAGTTTGACAGCATTCCGGTTTAGTTTCATTTTTACTCCAGGGATTATTATTTAACATTTAAACCTATGACAGAGTTGCATGAAATTTGTGTTGTATTTAGTGAAAATGTTCCAAAGTCATTGCTGTTTTTGAGCTTGTAACTTTCACAGTTGTGTCTTTGTACTCCTTTTAGATTATATATTTTTTTACAGTCAAATGTTTTTCTTTAGTGTGCTTTTCCCCCATTTCTATTGTAATTAGATTTATCATATTTTTAATTAGATTTATCATATTTTTCCACATGACATTTCACATGATGTTAATTAGAGGTTGAACCTTATTGTTAGTGAGCACTTTCTCCGAGGTGAACTTTTAGTACAGTATTAGTACAGATATCATGTGGCCACTGCTTGAGCTTTGAAACCAGTAGAATTTTTAAACAGTTTTATATTCATATTTAACATTAATACACTGAATATTTTCATGAATCCACATTTATTAGATTCACTACATCTAAATGTGAATAGTCTAGATTAAGTTTGGGATTAAACTCAAGTCAACCACTGTATTATAAAAAGCTTACTGTTTTGGGAAGTCAGAAAATGAGAAGCCACTGAATCGATGGACTGATTTTATGGAGAATTTGTTGTTTGTGATCGGATGCTGTGTTCTGCTGTTCTCTGGTGTTTGTCAGCCATTTATTTTGATGCGTGTTTCCTCTGTGCTTCAGCTGTTCTGGATGGTGTGGAGCGACTCACTGCAGAGGAGATGGATGAACGACGTCAACAGAACATGGCATACGAGTACCTCTGCCACCTGGAGGAGGCAAAACAGTAAGAGCCCAACACTCCTGAGCTGTGTCAATATGGAGTCGATTAAAAAAAGTGAAATAAATGTTAATTTTCCCATTTATTAGATAAAGAACTCCCCATTTACGTAACTGGTGTTGTTTTGTTATAAAGAACAGTTAAAGTTTTCCATGCATTGGCTGCATCTATTTTTCTGTAGGCATAAAACTACTGTTATAACAGGATTTTATTTTGTACATTTTTGGTAAAAACAAAATGTACGAAGCAATGGATGGTGTTCAAATAGTTCATCTTTAAAGTGGTGTTCACACAAAAAAATGTAATAAGAGAATAAACTCTATGCTTGATGTGAGCACAGCTTAAACTTTGATTGTCCTGTTGTTGATTTGTCCTGAATGAATTACAGAAACAGTAGAAGGAAATAATAATTAAGTGTTATAAAGTGCAAATTATCCATACAATACTTGCATTCAGGAACAATGTATTATTACATCATGGATACGTTTAAATATTATAGTTTAATGTTTAAGCTTTGATTTATCACATTTTTCATTTAATGGCTTTTTTTTAATAAAGGATTTCAAATGTCGATCTGCATTTTCTGACAACTGCAATAACAATTTTGAATAAATACATTTTGTACATTTCTTTGTCACCTTGAAATCTTGTTGGGTTCTTGAATAGGGTAGCGTCACATTTGTAGTCATTGGCTCACAACACATGCACTCTGCCTTGCTAATGATGATAACTAACCAACAATCTTCTATTTGCTTGCGCTTTGAACTCTTACACGGTTTATAAACACTATATACACTGTGTGTCACATAAAGCTTTAATATTTAAAACTTTTTCCTATTTATTTCTTGTTTTATGTTTTAGTCTTTGTAATAAATGGAGTCTATGATGTGCCAGTTTAGTAACGACTTCCACACACAAGCGCATGGTGAAAGAGGAAGTGAGTCAGTCCCTGTTGATTTCAGTATCTCGTTGTAGCTGTGGTAACGTGTGGTTGTCATAGAGACTGGTTCCGGTGTCTGTGTGTTTGAGGCAGTAAGCCTGTGTCGATGGTTAGAAAGAAATTACAGAACAAGCCAGAAAGATACTGTCTAATTTACACCATAGAGACCAGAAGAGGTCAAAAGTGGACCATCTTTGCTGCACTTTCTATTTTGATCTTTGTGGAACATTTTTGCTATTCTTGACGTCATACATCAGCATGCTGATAGACGAACTGGAGAAAGTTTCTCAGGCTTGGTTAAGGTGACAGTACTTGCCTTTAGGCTTGATTCTCAAACCGTGGAATGCTTGGAGTTCACTGCAATGCGGACACTCATTGCTCTGTAGTATGAGGGGAATTCGGTGGTTTATATGCAGTGTCTTAGATGCAATTCCTTTTGAATTTGTTACCTTTTTGGAACACCAAAAAACTTCCAAATGGGATTTTATTTCTCATTTGTTTCCATAAGGCTGTCTGCTGTGAAGACAAGGCATTGTGCTTGGAATGTTGATGGGTCCCAATGCAAATATTATACCCATTTCTCAACTTTGTTCAGATCCAAGGTGGAGTGTTTAGTTACGTCAGTGTTGTCAGCAAATGATTATGGCCCCCCATGTCCAAGTTACTGCAATAGGTGGAACCATTTTTAATGAAACTTTTGCAATTTTAAAAGCAATGGAAGATAAACAAAATGCACGACAATGTAAGAAGGAAAAAGCTTAAAAAAACAAGTTAAACTGGCCTTTTATGTTCTGTTTTTTTGTGTGTGGGTTTTTGGATATACAACATCAACCATATTGTCAGTATCATGTGGCTAAGCTGTGTTGAGTGCATCTTATCCTTTGCATTAAGAATTTCTTCGACACTGCATCATGGGAATCTACTGTATAGATGACTGTATAGATAAACTACAGATTCTCCCCTGCAGTAGCTAGTCACATGGGAAGTTCTCGCACTCTCTTTCTCAGTTTTTATTTACTGCATGAAAAAATCTTCAGTTTTAAAGGAGAAAATATATTCTGTTTTTGCTTGGTCTTTTAATGTGATCTGTTTTTTTTTGTCTAATTGTTCCATTTATTTTTTGTAAATTACTGAAGTGTAAAACCATCTTTATTACAGAAATGTTCAAGCTTGATCAGAGCCTTGATAGCCACCCATCCGGTAGTCTTGCATAGCCAGACATTCAGAGAACGCAGCTTTTTGTGTCAACAGTTGCCTATAAGGCCTTTGACTGACATGGCAAACGACCAGTCTCATGTCGTTTCGAGAGGGAACATATTCAGTCTTAGCTGATGCTGAAATCAGATGTTCTTTCATGTTGTTTCCAAATAGAATGAAATTGAACACAACAATCGTTACTAGCGATAATGCAAAAAAAGTTAAACCAATCAAACCATGCCTTCAGAATTATTGAAATATCTTCAACTTTTCAAACTCAGCAGCTTTTTAGCAAGCGTTCCATTGGCATTACGTCTGAGACTGAGACTTACCATGCAACAACTTCCCATTTTCCCACTGTTGCATAATAGAAAAAAGACAGAACTGTAATTCCTCGACTGACCACATGAAAGTGAGCAGATTTCTTTTGAAACCCATTGTTAAATATGTCCAACTGGATGGATCTTTTACTGTTTGTAAACAATGATGACGTTTCAGTGTATCCATACATTTTGCGAACAGAAGTACGGTCGAAATGACAAAACAGAAAAAAAAACAGTTTGTCAAGCTATGCTAAGTGGATTGTCTATCAAAGACACTGCAAAGATTTATATTAAAAAAGTGTGATAACAGGAAACCTTTAAAAACCTTGCTACGGCATCCAAATGAATGGGAAACACCTCCACTTCTGTTTCCAAAAAGCACGTGCAGCTATTTGATATTGTCACCTGTAAAAGGGTCTATATTGAAGAATATTATGACCTTGATATTAGGGAGTGATTTTTTTTTTTTATTTTATTTTTTTTAATTATTTTATTTTATTTTTTTTGTTAGTTTTGTGTGATTTCTCCACAGCTCTACAGTTTTCGCTCATGAACACCTTTGGAGTTTAGTCTCAGTAGAGCAGGGGTACCCATTTATTTTACCCAAGGGCCAAATTGTACAAGACAAACCAGAAAGAGGGCCGAAGGCCATGACCAATTAAACTGTCATTCACTTTTCCTCCACTGAGGTCAAATAACGACAAAATAACAAGTTTGTTGACCAACATCTATGTTAATGTAAAATTAACAGAATCTGTCTCACACCATATATATTTTTAGGGGAATGCACATAGCGTGCACAAGCACCCACACAGACTGCTCACATAACTCAAGGCCAGAAAAAACTGGCTCGCAGTTTGTGAACAACTAGGAGAATTCTGCGTGAACCATTTCAGATTTTTACAGGACGTTAAATCATCATCATTGTTAAATATAACATGTAGAATTCAGCACTCTATTGCCCACATGAAGGGTCAGTCAAAACCCCATTTTGTGCACTCCAACAGCTAATGCGGAATAAGACAACAAGGTTGTAGCTCTCTGGTACTGAATTGGATCTCTTAAATTCTTAAATCAATACTTCATCGTGAACACATCCAAATTAGAGAAAATCACCATAACACCCTCTAAAGGAGAAGTTCTGGGCTATGTGCACAGTTTACATTTAATTTTATGGTTTAGGAACTGCTGAGCGATTGAAGCTTATTCAGTTTTTCCTATTAAAAAAAAAACAATGATAAATTTATGACAAATAACAATGATAAAGCTTAGCACAGCTTACCCCTACCAAACTAGTTATGAATTAAGTTATTTCTGTCACTTTTATAGAACAACTAATTTCTTATGTGAAAATTGAGATCATTAAGTCAAATGGTATTTCTCTATTTGAGCAATCATTTTCAAATCCTTATTCAAAGGTCTTTCTCTCTCTGTGTAAATGTTGAGAAAATTGCAGCTCTTTGCGTTCACTGGGGGGGAATGATGACTGTTCCTTTTATAATTTCACAGAAGCATGAGATCATTGTTCATTATGTGATTTCGCTTCAGTCTGGATCTTCACTCACATAGACTCTCCCATGTTTAGACAGGAAAGAGTTCACGCCCCGTGTCTATTTTCCTGCCCTACCCTTGATCTCTTGCTGCTTCTGTGGGACAGATCTTGCTCAAGTGCTCTTTCTGGGAAAACAGTAGCGCTCAATTAGTTCTTGGGTAATGATTGCCTTTAGCACGTTTATGTAATTGTTTAATCTAATTAATGTGAATAATATTTTGTCTGTCCATCAAAAGCTTTTTGTAGAAATGTTTCTTCTCATAGGATGTGTGGGAGTGACTTTATTTGTCCTCCATTAAGGTTATTATAACTTGAAACACAGGAATGCTGCCACTTGACCCAGTATCACAGCTGTGATGGCAGTAATCCAGCATACCATTGTCAAACCCTGATGAGACTAAAGAGAGATTCCAGATTTTAAGACCACAGAATTGTTTTGCTGTCTTCAATGGTTTGAGATGCTTGGGGAAACTGCAGTTGTGGGTTGAAACTGACATTTCCTTTTCACAAAATGTTTTAGCTTGTGCATATGTTCACTTTCTCCTTAAATACTCTTGAAGAATGTTGAACTTGAACTTATCATTTTGAATGAATGTGAAACATTCCAAGATTCATTTTACTGACATTTTCAGGTCATCAAGCAAATGTTAGGGGTCATTAGGGATTTTTTACCCAGGCAAAATACTAAAATACTAAGCAGCATTCTTTGAGACTAAAATAAAATGGAAATTTAGAAATTGTAAAAAAAAAATCTAATTTGGTATCTCTGAATTGCCAATAATTAAATGTATTTTATAAGTGTCCTTTTATTGTTTTATAATTATACACTACCCTCTAATAAAAATCCTGAACTCTGTGTACAAATTCAACCTCTAGGCAGTTCTGAAATAGTAAAAGTGTGTAATGGGATGACTTAAACATTCTAAAATCACTGTTCGAATAAAATCCTATTGTACATTTTCGCAGATTAGCAGCCAATTGGTATTGTTGATTGAGGGATTTTTTAAGTCTCTGGAGAACCTTACTACACATTGTGAAAGCTTGCACTTCTGGTATAGGAGAGACTGATTTGTGTCTGGCATTTATTTACAAGTGTGACCACCTTTTTCCTCCTTGTCCTTAATTAACTAAAAAGACTTGGGCATTAAGGCTTGGTTTTCTGTGGAATTAATACATTAGAAAACATAGTATGGCTTTGCCAGTTTTGGAATTTCAGGGATAAATACATACATTACCGCTGCTTTATCAAAAAATGGGAACATGATGTGTCAAAGTCCACTATATTTATTATTTGGTGATCTATACTTACGTTATTGCTCTATCAAGCAGCCAATAACTAATTCTTACAAATGATGCATGCTGGAATCCATGATGGAACCAAATTAGTGTTGTACTTTTTTTTTAAACAGGTCTTCTGTTTTTACAATTTAGTAGTTAGTTTAACTGAAAACTTGTTGAAGGTTAACATTGGGACTGATGGTAGCATGTAATAATGCCCAGCAGTTCACACTCTGGGAGAAACTCCGCTCCCCTATAATTTAAGTGAAGGCAAACTCTGAGACGGAGTCTGCTGTTGCAAAAGAAGAGCAGACGCAGCTGCCACGTGAACATTCTCCCACTGTTGGTGCTGCCTCATCCCTGTCTGTTCAGAGGCAGATTGTCTGCCCTGCCTTCCACTCAGAATTTCTTCGATTTCTTTTGTATTTCTGGTATGCATATTGGTATGACTCAAGTTATGTTGACACAATAGTATTGCATAGTTGATGATTCATTGATTGGTAATTTAAGCTGCTGCTTTCACTTAATAACGGCTTGTTCATTCTTACAACTTCTGAACTTACTACTTGCACGGGTCAATCCGATTTACGACAGTCATACATTTTTGTCATAAAAGTAGCTAAACTTTAGATTTAAGACAAGATCGAATAATTCACCCATGAGTTCAATAGACTATATTTTGTCATTAAAAATACACAAGCTGTTTAATAAGTTGCCATTGTTTGTAAGTGCCTGAATTTTCCCAGCAAACGAGTGAATTAAGCTCCTTTGGGCACAATTTCCATATTTTTCTACATGCTCTGAAAATTAACACTTTTCAACCTTAAATTGGTTTGTTTCTAGAAGTCTTTAACGAAGAGATTGTACGAAGACTGTTAGTGAGTACTCTCTGGTCTACCATTAGAATGAGAGTAATTTAACATCTGCAGTTTTGTGAGCACTTTTAAGCATTTTTAAAGTTCAACAGGTCCCAGATTCATACAACACTTATCTTTTAAAGATCCATTTAGCTTAGGAGATGGAGAATATGAAGTAGGTCTCTTGAGTGTTTCAGGTTGAATGGCTCTCACAGAGCTGCCCCCTGTTGAGGTGTGTGACACCTTATGTCGAAGGTCATCCTGTGCTGAATTCCTCCACTGCAGCTGAGCATGTAATGGGTTGTTTGGTTACTTCAGACTGTGCATTAAATACTCTTAATCGTGAACAAATACTTTTCTCATTTTAGTCTTCCTTCCTTTTCCTCAAAGATTATTGTGTAAACTTCTATGTTCAACAGATGCTATGAAACTCCGCTGAGTCTTATTGTGCCTACTGTATATGTGAGCATTTCTCGGTACACAGAGATATTTCACTGTGGTCAGATAAGCTGGACCACTGATTTGCCTGTTCTCTTCCCATGTGAAATGGTACAGGTACTCAAAGTATTATTGTTGCTGGTTGTTCCATTGACAAATAGGCTCCTTTTAATAATCTTCTTCAAATAAATTTCAGATCAGTGTCAAACTGGTTAGTTGTAACTGTACTTAGGTCATTTAAATTCACATAACAAGTTTTTGATTTTCTAAACTGCATCTATTGTCAACTGTATAGCTATAAACTGAGAATATATAAATATTTTTTTGTTTTTAATCTCAAGCCCATGAGCTAAATCTTGTTTTGTTTCAAACAATAATTTCCTTTTTGTTTTGATTGGATTAGATGTTTACAATTAACATAATTAATGTTCTTCCAATGTATTTTATTATTGTATAAAAGCAATCATTGGTTTAGTTGTCCCCCACCCATTCGGTCTCTAGGCTTCCAATCACAGATTCCATTTCGATTAAAGACTACTTTTTGTTATGCAAGGTAATTTATAAATCATAATGCCAGAAAATAAATTTTTACCATTGATTTACTTGATCTGCACCATTATTTCCTTGAGTAGGTTATCGCACAGTTTCTCTCAACAAGGTCCTAGTTCACAATTATTTATTATTGTGGGAAAATAAAGGGGTTAAGCCTCTTCATAAAGACTATAAATTAATTCAATATAATAATACAAATGGGTATTGTTAAGATGATGAATCAAAGTTTTGTCATCAAGTTTCTATATAAATGTAATTGAATACATACTTATATATATATATATATATATATATATATATATATATATATTTATTTGAGGTGGGCATAGATATTTTTTTTATATCTAGATTAATCTCAATGTAATTTTCTCATTAATCTAGATTAAAATGCTTTGAATTCTGCCAAATACTTTCAGAATGTTTATCCAAAATAACGACTAATAATTTATATAGTAATTTATAAGTTGATAAAAACAAGTACTTTTAGTTTGTATGTATGTATGTATGTATGGATATGTGTGTGTGTGCGTGTGTAAATACATTACTTCTCAATGGTTAATGAATCAGATAATGAATCTGGTGTCATGCATAAATACATTTTTTGAAAGAAAAAAAAGAAGGATTAAGACCATGGATTGATTTTAATAATAATTTCCAGATGCTACAGCAGTCCTGAAAGTGTTTTTTCAGAGATGCCACACTTGGACTGATTTTGTTCGTGGTTTTTGTATGTGTATTTAATGAGGCAGTAAATATTTTTCGTCTGCATAAATGAAGTGCTAAATTTTTCAAGCTTGTGGATTGAGAACCAATAACAGCCAGTTACAATGTTCTTAACTGCAAGTGCACAGTAACCATGGATTCACAAAACTCACACAGTTATCTTATGAGTGATTTTTCCTGAATGAGTTCTGTCTAAAAGACAGAAGCAAATATGTTTTGTGTATAATGCTGTGCCTTTAAGAGTATTTTGACTGATGAATTACATATGTGCTGTGTGGTCCAGAGTAGTATTAACTTGTTCAGTCCTCCTTGTAATCTTTTTAAGGCCTCATTACAGGATCATAGTTATCTGCACAATGAATCTGCACTCTCAAAGTATTTCTGAATCTTCTGTTTGGAATAAACAGTATTTTCCTCTTCACCTTCATCAGAAGCAAGTTCTGACGTTATAAGATGTTGTGGAAAATATAAAATTCCACATGGGACATGATTAACGGCTAAAATTATAAAGATAATTGAGTTCAAGTGTTAATATTGGAAGGTCTAGAAATCAGCTGGTGGGGAAATTACAACCATGCTCACATCATAAGATCAGACTCCCATGTGGTGGTTTGGATGAGCGTTAACAACTGCAATATTTTTCCAGTATTTTGCCCTCTCTCTCTTTTTTACTTCTTCATCTGCTCACTGCATTGTGGGTTTTACATGATCAAAATCAATTAGATCTATTATGTATTTGGGTGCGGAGTTAAAAAATAAAATAATAATTTTAAGGAAGTTATCAATGAGCAGCAGCCCTTTAAAAATCTATTGAATGTCACTGGCAGCCAGTACCGAGACCGGAGAACTGCCATTATGTGCTCTGACTTTTTATTTCTGGTCTGAAGCCACACAGCCGCATTCTGAACAAGTGGATTTATTTATTTCTTTTACATGACTGGTGTCACTCAGATCAGATTTCAGAATCACCCCGAGATTCTTAATCTGATGTTTCTATTAAATGCTTTGTTCTCAAAGGCAATGACTTTAGGTTTCTCTTTATTTATCTGCAGAAAATGCAGCTCCTAGTCCCATCAAGGCATTTATAGGGAAGGTTTAAAGAGCTCTAGTAATTTTGATAAAGGTATATGTAGATCATATCATATTTCATAATTATAACTACAATGGATACAATCTGGTATCTTTTTATTTGATCCAGTGGTAGCATGTACAGGTTGAATAAGAGTGGTGCAAGAATTGAAACTTGAGGGACTCCACATGAAACTGGTGTTCTGTGAACAACTATACTACCAAACCAGACCAAACATGTTCTCATAAAAAAACTGTGGTTAGAATATGTTTTTGCTTTGTATTTTGTCACACTGTTGGAGATTGTAGCTATTGTTGGTTTTGTTTTATTGATTATGCATCAACAACATAAAATTATTACATGATTTATTACGTTTCAAAAGTATAAAGTATTACGGTGTTGTACTTGTTACTTTCTGCACCTTACCTCCTTGTTTAGAAATTGTAAAAAGTTTAGACTCTCTAGTGACTAGCATCAGCATCCAAAATTACTCAAAATAAACTACATAAAACATTCCTTTGGTTGGAACAAAATTAGCATTTCCTAAATAAAGACCAGACCGAGTAATCTACTCAAGATGCCAAATTGGTCACACCAGAGCAGGGGTGTCCAAAGTCTGTCCAGGACGGCCAAAGCCCTTAAAGTTTTAGTTGCAGCCTAGACAAGTATGTATACTACTCTGGCTTCAGACAAGCAAATAAAGTGCCTTAATTAGTGTGATCAGTTGTTTTGTTTATTGATTAAAGCTAGTCTGTGAAAAGCCTTGGCCCTCCAGGACCAACTATGGACATTGCTGCACTAGACTAACATATGGACGTTTACATTTACGTTGAGATGCTCCACAATGTTTATAATGTCAGTGCAGTTTTAGCATGATCTTAATGAACTGGCCTATAAATAATGTAATTAAAAAAAAATCAACACAAACTTTAAGCACCTTTTTAGTTATACTTTTAACCTCTTAAATTTTTTGTGATTAACTTTAAAATTGTTTCAGAACATTACAATCATAGCAGAATATGTAACTTTGTTAATTGGGTATTGTTTTGTTGCATTTTTTTGCATAATGTTGTATTTAGTATGTATGTGTATATGGCAAATTAAAATATATGCAAGACTAATTTGCATAAAACATAGAAGTAATGAGGGCAGTAACCAGAGTAATCAAGGAGAGTGAGAAGTCATTTTTGTTTGCCGTATATACATACAGGCCATATAATTGCAATATATAATTTGAAATACTAAATACAACATTATGGAAAGGAATGCAATAAAACAATACCCATTTAACAAAGTTACAGATTCTACTACAATTCTAATGTTCTGAAACTATTTTAAATATATGTATTTTAATTTATATATATATATATATATATATATATATATATATATATATATATATATATATATAATTACTAAAATGAACAGACAAATGAAAGGATTTTTTTCTTTAATCAAAGGACCACAAGTAAGAGTGGTCGCTTGTAATGGTTAAAAGGACTTAAAATTGGTCTCCCAGAGGCATTTGTCAGCGAGGCTGTGTTACATGTATGTATATGTTCCCCCAGTATTAGAGCTTTAAATATTTTAAATATTTAAATATTTTCCTGGAGGGTCATGAGGGGGAAGCCTTTGTCTTCTCTTGGAGAGGATTCGCTCTCTTCTCTTCCTATTAGATTGACCTATGGTCTGTGCAGCTGTACTCTTCCTGTTTCACTCTGAAATGAAGTCTGCTGTTTTTAGACACTGCTCATCGTGTAAATAAAAGTATAATTTAGGGATTGTTTTCTTTTGCCTATGTTTATTACTGTTGGTTTGGGTGTGCTACAATTTGTACACCAGTGCAGACATGTTTAACACAAAGAAGCATTTCAGAATGTTTCTCACACATTACAGAGAGAAAGGAAAGCCGTTCAGCTAGTGTTATGAATGTAAGGCTTGTGTGGGCCTTCAAAGAGCCTTTTAGGCTCTCCAATTCATCCTGTGTGATAAAGATATCAGCTGCATAAACAGGAAACCGTTGCAGGTAAATTCGTCAGGAGCCCGAGTATCCTTGTGCTATCCAAAAAGCATTTTTTTTTAAGGAACAGTTCACACACAAACCAGAGTGATTTAGGGTATTAACGTCACAAACAATGACTGGCAGGAATCGTAAGAAATCATTTATTACCAGGGTGCATTTTTTTAAGAAAGAGATTGTAGTTCCTTGTTTTTTAACTAAATATTTTCATTACTGTTTTGGGACACTTTATTTTAAGTGTTGTTTTACAATGGATTGCTAGTTCAATTATTACTGTGAAATGACCCATTATTCTAACAAAAGTTAAATTATAGTCAAGTAGCTTGAATAAATAAGCATCAGTTTGTCACAAAACACAGAACACATGCTTGACTATTATTTAGCGTATTTATGACAGAATGCAATTTGACATTTTATCCAAAGATAAAGTGCGTCCATCTTAATGGTTAAACGGTTGGACTTTTGAAAATTATGGATTTTCAAGTTTGACACGATTACGCTAATAATGTAGCCCTAAATAGCTTCAGTAAATTAAAATTGACCTGCTATTCTGATGAGAACATCAAAAATATTAAATCAGCTGGGCTACTGTAATAACTGGTGGCAGACTTTTCAAGCAGTAACAAATATTAGTTTTTAGAGCTGTTATTAAGCTTGTAGCAACTTAAGCAGTCACATAATACATAAATACTTAATTACTATTCAAATCCGGGAAACTTCAGTTGGTAATTGGCTGAAAAAGCATCCTGTTGTAGTCATATGCGGCATTGTCTTAATTGTGTTTCTTTTAAGCTGTCTGATTTATGAAGTTGATCTTGGTTTAACTACAGGATAACTCATGACCTTTTAATATGTTTAGTCTAATTTTTTTAGTACAAGGTGATTCAAAAAGAGTAACACAAGTTTGAAAATATGAATTTAAATAAAGATACATATTGGAACCTTGGGTAGGTAATCAATGTGAAGAGTACTTAAACCTCACAGTTTTTTCTAAATCAACGACAGAGTATTTAGCTTTCCTTTTTTTCTTTGTAGAGTTCTAATTTTTCAAAGTTGTGGTATTCCTTTTGAATCAACATGTTCTTCTTTCTTAGTCATTAACTAACTCATAGTTAAGAATTAACATCTCAACCATTATTAATGTCAACTCATGCATTATAACTGACCCTTAAATTTAAGTTTTGCCTTATGTTTTTGTTTTTCTGTTTTTGAGTTCACTATGCCTTTAAGAAACGGGCACCATGAGCCAGCTGCTTTTCTAGAGCAAACATAATTAGACTTTGCAAAGAAGACAACTAGCAGCATGCAAATGTCAAGCAAATTAGAAATTTGCATCATCAACATGTAATGCATCATTCACCTGAGCTTCAAGGCAAAAACAAAAAAAACACACAAAAAAAGTTTTATGCACCTTACTAATGTTCAACACTTGAGATTTCAAGTATGCAGGGGTGCGTTGTTTCTGTTGTTGAACAGCTCTCTCAGGCTTTCCTGGAATGTTTTTGTGTCAGTTCATGTACAGAAAATGTTTTCAGTGTGGTGAATTTGTCACTCTTTTTGAACAGAACCCTCCCGTAATGACTGTTTTTAAACAGTGAAAAGGAGAATGTGGTATGTATCGACGTGGTTATTTTCATAGAATTACCCGTTCTTTTCAAGTAAGCATTAAGTTCTCAATTTTGTGTAGTTTTATGAAGAAATGTAACCCATAGGGCAGATAAATATGTTTACAATTCTGCCAAACCCATAAATGAATGGTACTTAATGAATCATTCCAAGGTTTTCATGCCTCTCTTATGACGACCTAGTACCTTTTGTGGTATTGGACTCCCATGCTAAAAATGGTAAATCTCTGTAACAGATGGATTGAAGCCTGTTTAAATGAAGATCTTCCTCCCACCACCGAGCTAGAGGAGGGTCTGAGGAATGGTGTCTATCTGGCGAAGCTTGGGAACTTTTTTGCTCCTAATGTTGTCTCTCTCAAGAGAATCTATGACCGTGAACAAACACGCTACAAGGTGAGATCTAAATGCTCAGAAGCACTGTTGAAACAACAAAAAGCTTAATGCATCTTGTTTATTTTTCCTTTGTTTCTTTGTAGGCCACTGGGCTCCATTTCAGACATACAGATAATATCATCCAGTGGCTGAATGCAATGACCGATAAAGGGCTGCCTAAGGTGAGCAGTGTAGAGTAGCTGCTCAACACAAGTGCACAGGGTTCTTTCATTAGAAGCATTTTTTTTGGCACTAGCATGACTGGGCTTGCCTCTTAGTTTCTTTTCCATGTTTGGTAACAATGCTGGCTCATCAAAGTGCACATTGTTCCTCACTCCCCGGCAGATTTTCTATCCTGAGACAACAGACATCTACGACAGAAAGAACATGCCGCGCTGCATCTATTGCATTCATGCCCTGAGGTGAATAGTATGTTCTAGTTTGTGGGTCTGTTAAAAAACCTTTTGGGCTCAAAGCTAACAAAAAAACACACACACACACACACACACACACACGCACATATATATATATATATATATATATATATATATATATATATATATATATATATATATATATATATATATATATAGTGTTTTAAATATTTAGGAAACCTGTTTCACGCAATTGACTAAATCTGAGAAACTCTTGCCATTTGTAACTCTCATTCCAGCTCTATAGCCTTAGAACTGAGGCTATAAATCAGGTTCGGAAACAGGAAATAACACCAATCAAGGGTGGGGGGTTGGCTGGGGTCTGGTGTATACTTAAGGGTTTGTACTGGTTATGAAATGTGTGTTAAAAGTAAATCTTATAAAGAGAATACCAATTCCTTTTCCATTTTTGCAATCACACAGTTTGAATATGATCTATGTACTTATTTAGTTTGCTTTTATATTTCTCTGTCTCTATAGTCTCTACCTGTTTAAACTAGGCCTTGCACCGCAAATCGCAGATCTCTATGGCAAGGTTGCCTTCACAGGTGAGTCAATTCTCTACAATATCAGCCAGAACTTCAATTTTGTATTAATGAAAATGCAGAGAGCCCATTCTCTGGAACCGTGGTCAATGTGAAAATCATTATCAGTTGTACAAGCGTTTCCTGACATTCTGGCTGGCTCAGACTGCCTGCCAAGTTCCTGGATGGAAAATGTTATTTACAAGGCCTACTGAGAACAATGTCCACTCATTCTCATCAACAATGTCTACTCATTCTCCTCAAAGAGAGGAAAAATGTACTGCCAAGATTAACTTGTTAAAGGTTACCATACTTAGAAACTTGTTGTATTAACACTTAGTTTGCTTGCAATTATGGCATTTAAAAAAACACAAAGAAAAAGTATTTTTACACAATCAAACAATTCCTAAAGTTGTCAAATTTATGATGAGATTATTTATATACATGTTGTTTTTGCAGAGGAGGAGATCAATAACATGAAGAGTGAATTGGAAAAATATAATATTCAAATGCCGGCTTTCAGCAAAATTGGTGGGATTTTAGCCAACGAGTTGTCGGTGGACGAAGCAGCATGTGAGTTTGCCTTTTAAGTAAAGATCTACTCAACAATGCGTCTTCACATTTACAGTTGTACTAATAACCCATATGTTTTTAGTAACAAAGAAATGTGAGTCCATTATTAGTATGTTAATTACATTAATTGAATTGTCTGTAACAGTCATTCACTTTTAAATGGTCCAGTCTCATTGCTGTAGTTATTGTTGTTTTTTTTCAGGTTGTGATTTCTTAGATCAAATCATTAAGGTGTTCAGCTCATGAAGAAAAATGACTCTGCTTCGTTAACCTCTGATGAATTGAGTTATTTAAAGTTTATCATAGAGAGTCGGCACTCTATACCAACAATTATTGCACAGTGGCGTGACTTTACTCTAGACCAAGTTTGGGCAAAGTTATTCAAGGAGGGCGTAGCCCCTGCCGGTTTATGCCCAATCCTGTTTTCAGAGACTTGAGAGTAGTGAATGAGGTGTGTTGCAGTGAGGTTAAACTTTCAAGACTGCAACCTACCTTTGCTCTAGACCAGCACATCATTTATCGGAGTTTAATGTGCTACGGTTATTTGAAGGAGTTTATTGGCCTCTAGAGCACCAACATTTAAATGTTTGCTAGCAATACCAAAGAAAATACCAAGATTTATTTCCAGAAAAGCCAGTGTGCTCTTGTTCATGCATTTGATTGGACAACTCTTGTGAATTACTGGCAGTTCTGTTTAATCTTATGAACAAATCTAGTATTTTAAGGGGTGCTGAGATGAACTTTAAGAGTGACTGATGTTTATTTTCATTGTAGAAACAGAACTTTAAGATTAAACATCTACATTGTAAAAACAGCACATTTATTGAGGTATTCATGTTTACGAAATGTTGGGTTGGAGGGAACTCCTATTTAGATTATGTTTAGTTTACGCTGGGTTACTTTCATTAAAGTTTAGAATAAATTTAATTGCCCCTCTATACTATGACTTTACCTTTTAATAACCTTCAAAAAGCAGTGTTTATTTTAAAGAATTTGAGTCACCTCTGATTTTTGGGCTCCACAAAATATGCCATTTACCCCTGCTCCATTAGAAAATGACAAAAGCATCCATTTTCACAACCAGCCTTGGTACCTTCTCATTCAAATTCTGCTTTGTTTGAAAACCAGTTCGTAGAGAAGTCCCACTTACAAATACAGGGAGTTCTGAGGTTTTGCTTAATGGCACCCACAGAATCTACCAATTTCTGTCAAATATATATATACATTTTTACTTCTGCTACTTTTGCACAGCAGGTCAGACAGAGAGTCCGTTATTCTTTGAGCTGCATTAGCGGTTCTTCTGATTTGTCAGTGCCTATAACAATCCACAATGCTTTGATTATGGAGTCATTTTGAGCTCCCAGAAAATGAAAATAGGATTACACAAACATGTATGCATGCATTTTAATTCTGCTTGACTTTGATATAACAGTCAAACATGCCAGAAATGTCAGAAAAGTTCAGTTTGCTCCAAAGATGAACTCTAAAGATAAAAAGTCTACATATAATTATTACTATTATTATTATTATTATTAAAACGTTTTTAGTTGGTGTTTTTGATCCTGTTGGTTTTCTGTGCTTTAAACTCTATTTTAGCATTCATATTGTGTTTTAGCTATCTCTCTGCTGTCCATTATGTTTCAGTATTACAATCTTCATTTTAATTAACTTATTTTAATTTCTAGTGCTTAGACTTATGACAATCTAATAAAAAATCAAACATAATGTATGTTTTTTGTTATGGTTAAATGTAAATGTAGTTTGACTGTTACATTTTAAAAGCTGTACTATTAAAATTAACAGCTTTTTCACCAGTATCTAATTTTGTCTGCTTTATAAGGAAAGTTTTAAGGGCATGAGTAAAACAGCACAGTAGTTATGTTCCATTTTGCTCTTCTTGAGCTCAAAAACTCCATTATCGTGTTATTTTGTTGCAGTGCATGCTGCTGTGATCGCCATCAATGACGCCATTGACCACGGGGTCCCCGAGGGCACTCTAGCTGCCATGAGAAACCCAAACGCCATGTTACTGCAGCTGGATGAGAGCACTGCCCAACACTACCAGGACACCCTGTTCCAGGCCAAGAGTGAGAAAGTGGCAAACTCCCGAAAGAGAGTATGCATTTCACTCTTGAACACATCTTTAATAAGAACTTTGTGCAATCAGGCTGTAAAGGAAATATCCGGGATAAGCTGTGAAACCTAGACTAAAGATCTCCAGTTTTTTTAAGACGAATCAATCTTTTTGTGTGATTGATTATTTAGCCTATATAAAAATAAACTCGAGTTTTCTTACATAGAATAACGTGATTACCATTATATTTTTTATTGACTTTAAAATTAAGGCTTGATTTTGCTACTGATCTTATAAATAAGTTATCAATCTAGTGACATTTTCTCAAATTGTTTCTCGTTGTAAGATTTTTCCTCACACGTTTTTTTATTTCTTCCAAAATTTCTTAAGTAAAATTTCTTACCACATTGGCATATTTTTTGGTTAAGTTGTTAGATTTCAATTAAACTCAATCAATTTATTGCTCAAATAATTATGTGTTTTGCAGTGAAGCAAAGATGTCCCTGTGAAATGATGTAAACAGTGTGTAAGAAGGAGCATTTGCAGATAATGTAAATTTAGATAATATAAAAAAACTGATAAACCTATTGAAGAACAAGTTGAGGCAGATAAAGTACATCAAGAAAAGCTAGTGGGTTTAAGAGGAACATGCATCTTGAAAAATAAAATACCAGATCTAACAAAGTCAACTGGATGCATTTTGAGAAACTCATGAAACATCTTACAAATCCTCACCATCAGCTAGGTCTCATCTACTGCATGCTGACATAACTCAATTTGCCAGGACACAGTACAGGAAATGATATAATTGCATTACTTTTCATGCTTATAAATAATACATCTTGTAAGATTTTTAAATATGCTGGAATTCAGAGGTTTAAGTAAAATTTAAATCTTCATATTTTTTGTACAATAGGAAAAAATCTAGGCAGTAGTTTAAGTAATTGTAGCAAATTGGTTAATATTTGATTTGACGTTTGTTTGGTACTATCTTTCAAAAAGTTTTTAAGAAGCTGATCATCTTTTCATTACTATAATTATTTTTTAGAACCATAGTTCAAAGGTTGCTCTAAATTCGTATAAATCAATTACCCCCCTCCTTTTTTTTAGCTGTTCAAACTCAGAATAAAAAAAAATCTCAGAGCAGAAATTCTGAATGGTCATCAAAAAAGCATCAGCACTCCAAATCTTACTGACAGTAACTGTATTTATTGTCAGAACACATACAACTTGTTCTAAATAAATGGTTTAAAAAAAGGATTGTTTGATTAATTAAATTATTTATAGTATATAAGTAATTTGAAAATTGCGTAATGCTCACAACTCTGATTAATTTACTTAAATTTCCGACACAAAAAAAAAAACACCAGCTAGAATCCAAACTCCAATCGCACATTGCTTATTTGTGCTCTCAGCTCAGTTAATTAACCTCTGAGCTAGCTTAGCCTGCCTATATTCAAGAATGTTATTGTTTGGGTGCACTTATCCATCTACATTTTTCTAACTTTTCCAAAGATTGGAGAGAATGCTGACGCTGAACGGGATGTTTATGATGAGCTGCTCACACATGCTGAAATCCAAGGAAACATCAATAAAGTCAATTGTATGTAATACTGTCATTCTCTCCAGCTTACGCAGGTTTGTCTGAGGTGAAGGAAATGATATTAGCTGTTTGTGATGTTTCTCAGTGTCCAAAGCCTTGAGTTCAGCAGAACAAGCCCTGCTCAGTGGGGATGAAGACAAGCTGTATGATGCGCTCCGGACTCCTGCGCTCGGCCTGCAGTTCCTTCTGGCTCCAAACAAAGGCTGGTACCTCAAACAGCTGGTGGCCGACCGAGAACTGAAAGAACAGGTGACCACTTCTGTTACTCTTTGAATGCCAAAAGAATTATATTGATTTACAAAAAAAAAGGTTAAATCATATCTGAGGTGTAAATTCCGTTTTGAATAATTTTAGCAAGGCCGTTTTACTCTTTGTGAACTGATTTCAGAAGTTCATGTAAACTTTTTTTTTTTAGTTTTCATAATAGGTGTAGTTTAATGTATAACATTTTAGTTATTGCTTGAGAATTAATTGTCTTGAACAACAAAATACTTGTAGTGACATGGTTGTGATCATTAAAAAGTTGCAAGATATTTTCTCTAAGGAAAATGCTTGCTCTGCTGCAATACTAAGGTCACTGATGTCCAAAAATGTATCATCTGTAACTGCATGTTATTTATAGTAATTGTGTTTTGCTTGATTGTTCTTTATGTTTAGAATTCTCCAGGAGAGTGTCTGGTAAAGGAAGAGTTACAGAATGGAGTGGAGGCAGCCAATTCTCTAGCAGCAGAATATGAAAGATGTGTGTTCTCTGTTTCGCTTGATTGTTTTCAAATCCGAGTCAAATTTTGCATGGGAATTGAAGCTTGTGTCACAGAGAAACCCATGTTTTGTTTGTTTTTAGTAATTCCTGTTTGTACAGTCCTACATCTGAGAAAACTCAACTGCTAATCTTTATATATGTGTGTCAGTGCTGAGGGCAGTGGAGAGAATCAATGCTGCCATAAGAAACGGTGTGCCGGAGGTAACAGTGTCTGAACTGATGAACCCAGATGCGCAGTTGCCCCAGGTTTACCCCAGTGCTGCAGATCTTTACCAGAGAGAACTGGCCTGCCTTCAACAGCAGAGTTTAGAGGTCAGAAAATACTCATTACCTCACTGCTTTTAACTTTGAAGATCTCTAGCAAATCTGTTTCAGATGCATGCAATGTGTACCAGTAGACCATGTGATAAATACCTGGCTTAGAAAATTAATAACAGTGTTAGTTGCCTGTTACAAAACTTGTATTTGGACATTTTGGAAAATGTATCTTCAAGGGTTGAGATAATTGGAGATGCTTAGAATTTCACCTTATGCTTTCAAGGTTTAAATGGAGCTTGAGGTTCTGATTTAGAGCTTGAAATGTAAACTTAAAAAGCTGTTAACTTGATTGTTTTACCTTGTGCTCTTCATGGATGTTGAACAATAAAGGCATATTCATTTTTATTTTAAAAGCATTGTAGTTTTGAGTAAACTCACATTTTTTTAATACCAGGCCAGTTTGGAAGGGGTTGGGGAGTGCCTATTTTTAATTAGGATGTGCAAAAGCAGTCTACTGTTACTGAGCACCACCATAGACTGCTGCATGCTGGTGGTTAATGTAAAAATAGATAAAACAATTCAATAAAACGACAAAAAAAACCAGCCGTGTTGTGGACAACCAACTTGGGTCTGGTGTCGAGATTCCTTGATATTTAAAGATAAGGTAAAAATGCACGTTGAATTTCTTTGCCTGTTATATAAAAAATATCACAAACAGTAAAGGTAAAGTTGAAGATATTACATTAATGGTCAGACCATAATTATAAAACTTGCATCAAGCTAAATATTCTATCTGTCACAGTTGTTCTTCCTTTTCTTCATAGTGCTGTACTTCCATTTTTTTGCCACCAGAACCTTGCTGTGAAACAAGTGTATTAAAGGTCTTCAAGGTCATATTCATGCTAGTTGGAACATTATCATACAAAACATGTGTTTGGACAACTGTTACGACATCAAGAGACTCTGACTCATTCTACCTAATTAGCTCTATTACTAATCTATACTGGGGTGGGCAAGGAGAACCGCAGTCCTGCAGATTTCACTTAAGTCTTCATAAAAAGAAACTAATTCAGCAACTCTTGGCTTGATATCTCTTAATACAGGGTTGAAGCAAAAACCAGAAGGGGCTACTGACTTTTCAGCAACTTGGAAAGCTCGCATAGCGTAGTGTCTTAATGGTTAGATTTCTACAAAGGCGCATTTAAATGTTTGCTTTTGTAAGAAATATAATATTTAGGTTAGAAAGCATCAACAAAACCTTCTCAAAAACTTCTTTACAGAGTTTAAATAAAGAGGAAATTCGTGACCAGTGAATTTTGAGAAGTGTTTTCCTTTGGCTGCACAGGGCTGTCTGTCGCATCCGGAGCTGCTGGTTGCTGTGGAGATGCTATCTTCAGTGGTGCTGATAAATGGAGCACTGGATGTAGGGGACCGTACAGCAGTCTGGAAACAGCTTAGCAGTACAGTCACAGGCCTCAGTAACGTAGAGGATGAGTTCTCTCAGAGGTGTGAATCGTGGACCGATTAAAAGCCAAAGGTTTAAAATGTTATTAATGCACATTTATTAATGTCCTGCAGGTATATAGATGAGCTGATGCGTCTTAAAGCAGCAGCGCACGAAGAGGGATGTGACTATCTCAGCTGGAATGACATCCAAGCCTGTGTGGACCAGGTCAACGTTACTGTCCTAGAGGAACATGAAAGTGAGTTTGGTGCTTGATTTCAGGTAAACCAAACTGTCTTTTTTTGTAATCTGAATGCTGGATGTGTGCGCTTGGATTTTCAGGGATTGCTGCTATTGGTCTGGTCAACGAGGCTCTGGATGATGGAGATCTACAGAAAACAATGGATGCTCTGCTTAACCCAGCTTCCAAGCTAATGGACATCGATCCATCATTGGCTCAGCATTACTATGATATACTACAGGAGGCAAGGAGAGAGAAGGCTCATGTATGTACATTGATTCTTAACCGTTTTGTATAGCATAGCCCACACTTAGGTCATTGCCAATACATCAGCCTTCAATAATGAATAATGGCTGTAAACATAACTCTTGGGTTTTGCTGGGGTTTTTCCATTTAATGTTCAATTTGGAACCTCTGTGTTAATTTAGTCATTATCATACACAAGAATCTAGCATCTTATGCCATCGTTATTTTGTAAAAGCAGATGCACGATGAACTCTGTTAGAATAATTCGTAGCACCAGTGATTACTTCATTAAATGACTGATTGCTGTTATTGATCTACCTTCTACCTAGCCACTTATCTATCTGTTTTTCTACCCATCTGCCTCACCATCTTTCTACCCATTTGTCAGTCTGTCTACCTATCACCTTCTTTCTCTGTTACACTCCTACTTCGTTGTTATTCTTTCTACCCTCTCACTATCCCTCCATATCTTCTTTCTTTCTTTCTTCCGTCCCTCACTATCTCCTCTTTTCTCACGTTTGAACTGTCCAAAAGAAAGTGTCCCTATTAATTTTTCCCCGCATGCAGCTGTTGAGAAGTTTAGCATAGGCTCTGTTGATAGGTCAAGATTGTGACTTCAAATTAGGGCTAAATTGTTTTTTTTGTGTGGCAAAACTAATAATTATTTTCAGCTTTAATATATTTTGCGTACCACTGTCTATCATATTTAGAAGGTTTATCTATTTAATGCTTTACAGCAACCACTGTTTGATTACACTTCACAGATAAATTGAGTGGTCCTCACAAGCTTGCTTGATGGATATAAGCTTTAACAACGCTTGAAAACAGCAAAACATTTTTTTCTCTGATTCCTAATCTGGGGCTCAAAGAGGAAGTGATGCATGTTTATTTTTAGCAAATTGCAGTTCTGAATATACCATGCCCCATGTTTCCTATAGATATAAACGTATAGGTTAAGCTGCATACAGGCTACTGCAGCTGGGTGCAACTCTGGTTCAGAGTGTAACTGGAATTGTTTGCTGGCTTTGAAGCGAGTGAGCTTCAAATGCAGAGGGAAACTTTTTCACTATTTCTATACTGGCAGTTTGGATTTTAAGTGGTACTTTCCACATTTTAAATGAGGAAGATTTGTGATAGATGAGTTTTTTTTTGCTGTCTGAGCTGTTGCCAAAATCGTCTCTAAACTAAACAATTTTTGTCTGCAAATAAACAAGACTGAGGGACTTTTCTCTGCCTTAAAAGGGTAAATGTCTGGCGCTCTGTATTGGTGTGACTACTCTGAGAGTTTTAGAGATGGCGTCACTTCATATTTACTCAAGCTTACATTTTGACTTGAGGAGGGAAGCACAGTTACACCACATCTTCCCGACTAAAGCAGGAAGTGGTTTGGAAGAACGCGCTTTGATATTGTTCCCCTTAAGTTTCAGCAGTTTTAATAGAACATGGGTCTGAAAGGAAGGAATTAGATTGCTCCTGGAGGATTGTAGAGATTGAGGTACATTGAGTGTTTAAAACAGCATGTTATTTTTTTCTATAAGAGAGCAGAGAGAAAAAAACGAGAGTGAGAGAAAGCATGGCTTGCTCCAAAAAAAAGGTTGACGTGGAAAACCGTAGTTTTAAAGATTAGTGGATGGAGAAGTATTTGTTCATTATTCCATGAAGCAGTTCCAAACCATTTTGCCTGATATTTCCAGGAACTATAGCATTATTTAAAATTGTGAAGCTCCACTATTAAACTAAGCTCTGCTTATTTGTGCAAATGATTCTCCTGAAACAGTGATTACAGCTTACAGATTCAGTTTTTCGAGCATAAAAGCACAACTAAAAACAGTTGATGGATTAATGCTTGCTCATCACTTTTGGTTCTGATGTGCTCTCCTCTGAGTTTGTTTGATCAGATATTCTAAAGAAATGCAGCGCAGATACAGAGTGGAATGTGCAGACAGCAATTGTATAGCTATGTATACGTAAGAGAAAATTGTTTTCACTTTTGCTCTTTGTTTAAGATGAGCTTTCTGTGGATCTCAATTTATCAACAACTATTTGACCTCAACAAAATTCTTAATGCAACAAAAGCACCTCAATGCAAGAGTACAGTACGTGGTTTCCAAAATAGTCATAAAAACAATGTGTTTTGTGAATAGTTTTCATACGCATTTAATAATAAATTCTCTAAATGCCATAGCCCAGCCTGATTTTTATGCCTTACTTATTTTGGCCAAATTACTCTTTTGAAGTTCTTTTGAAGCATTTTTTGCAAAAGTCATGTATTACTATAAATAATAATATGAAAACAAAAAACAAATAAATGTATGCTTTACTTGCAACAAAGAACATTCAGTTCTATTTGTATTTGATTGCATTGTTATAGATAAAAAGCAAAAAGTATTAAAACACACCTTTTTTCATAATTTTTTATTTTAGAAAAAATATTTTGACCAAGTTGTTGAGCTTTATTACTGAGAAATCTCTCTCTGTTTTTTTTTTTTTTTTTTTTTTTTTTTTTGCAAACTAACAAGTATTTTGTTTAATGAGTTAAGACTTTCCTGGGGTAAATCTAATATTAAAGTGATGCGATTATGCTTACAAGCTGTTTTCTACACTAGAATGAGTGATATCTCTGCTCAGAATACCACTCCCTCCCCCCAGCACACGCACACGCGCACACACACCACACACACACACACACGCACACACACACACACACACACACAGCATAAAAGTTCAATGAGCTTGGGTGCAATAGAGACTTTACATATCCAGTGAAGTGCTCGACTACTACAATTCAAACAAAGCTGAGTAATTGCGCTTAGGGAAATGTTCAGAAACAAACATAAATGTTAAGTCAATTTATCATAAATTCTTTCAGAGGGCAGCCAGTCAAATCATTCAAAATAGACTTTTACCCAGTCATTTGAAGCAATCTAAATAGTGACTGCACTATTGGTCTAGGAGCATCTTGGTTTTGGGGATTTCAAAACCTTAATTTACTCCCAGAAAGTATGTAAAGTACTATTACACAGGCTAGTAGAATGACACATTTTTAAACAAGCTAGACTCGTACCTAGGTACACTATGGATTTGAATGGGATCGGGTGTGAAGATTTTAAACCGGAAGTACAGAGGCACAAATTCTGCTTCAATCATGTTTTTTGTGAGGTCTTAAAGCCAAAATTTTACAACAGTGAATAAGACTTTTAAGGGCCTAAGTCTAAAATACTTTTTTCACAGGACTTTTTTTTCAGATGTCCACTTAAAACTCATTTCATATGTGTTTTTTCTTGTTGCTTAGGGTTGCCATAGTTGCCATAATTAATAATGCTCATAATTGCTAAACTTTATAATAGGCATGTTTTGGGTTGTCTGAAAACCTTTGTAAATTCTTAAAAACATAAAAGTGATGGTTAGTGCTTCAAACAATGTATTTGAAGCATACTGTGTATTATGCTAATGGTATGCGTTTTTGATGTTATATTATATGTTTTAAATTTGATTCTTAACGGTCTCAGTCTTACATTTAACATTATGAAATCTGCAGAAAAACTTTTATGAAGGAAAGTTGACCTTAATTTGTGTTTCATTTTAATTATTTAATTAAGTAATATTATTTCTTGTTTACTGATTTGACAATCCAAAAACAAAAAAACTAAAACAGCTTAAATTCATAACCTAACACAACATCCATCTTTGTTCTTGTTTCAACCAAGTCTGTATTTGTTCACAACAATGCAATGTTCTTTTAAGTTTGAATTAACAGAAATTGAGACTACATTTTATGCATAATTATTACAGGCGTACAGAGGGAGTTCAATAGAAGTTGTTCCTCTTTTATCACGGTGTTGTAAACAGGCATGGAAGAGAAAGTAATGCAATCTTGGGTATTACACCACACCCTTTGACTTCCTTTGTTACACTTGGAAGACTTTATTCTGATATTTTGACCCTGATGATTTCCCCTCCTCCCCACCAGGGCACGTTGTAATCTGTGCGCTCTCAATCCAGTATGACTCAGGTTCATACGTTCATAAATACGACTCTTGATATTCTGTAAAGCCATATCAACACTAATCCAACTCTACATGTTTGGAGAGTTAGCAAGAAAAGGCAGGATGACAGTTAGAAGGGAGGGTTTTCTGCTGTTAGCAAATCATAAACTGAGCTGAATTTCTTTCTGGACTGATTTGAGAAGATATGACGCCACCTGGTGTTGATAGTAATTTTCATGATGTTCTTTCAATCATTTTAAAATCGAAAAAGATATTTGAAGCATATGTGGTTAAGCCTGTTGAGGAAGTTATGCTGGTATGTTATAATCTACACACAAATACACTATGACTAAAAAGATTACAGATACTAAATTAAATAAGTCAAATACTGTTTTTCTCACCTGCTGTCAAGAAAGGAGATCTTGAAAAAGATTAAGTGTAATTGTTGATATAGTTTTAGCAGTTTCACTTACTGTAAATACTTAACATACTGTAAAATTATTTTGTTTTTCAGTTTGTTGGGCTTTTGTTGTCATTCTTTTTCATCATGCAAGTATGCACTGCAGTTTTAGTTGTTCACAGCATGCTCCCAATATTATTACAATATGGTTTGATCTACATGGCATTTATTAAATTTAATAAATATGAAAGCTAATTTGTATGTATATATATTTTTTTTTTCAGGAAACGGGTGACCCCTCTGCTGTGCTTTGGCTTGATGAGATCCAGGAAGCTATCTTGAGGGCCAACAAGGACTCAAAGGAAGCACTGCAGTGTAAAAAAAATATTTTAACTAAAATTCTATTGAATGATGGTATTTCTTAGGTGGAGAAAGTTATTGGATTAAAGTATGTAATTTGTCTATGGCAGTGTAGAGTCAATGGAGTTTAAAGTTAAAAAATTACAGTACAATCAACCTTGATTTGGGGTTGTAAAGACACTTTCAAGACACATGTCTCCCTATCAATAGAGCAGCGCCGTGCAGAGGTTCTCCGAGGGCTCAAATAAAAAAAGGGCATATGATATATTTTGCCATTTCTGTTATTTAAAAATAAAGAAATGAAAACATATTTATTAAAAAAAGTATTCGATATTTACTTTTTTTTTTTTTAGCTTTTATTCAGTTATTGATGTTTTGTAGCACTCTCAGGAGACTGATATGATGTAAAATAATATTTTTTAAATCCACATTTTAAATTTTAACACGATAAGCGCCAAAGTATTGCTCTACTTTAAGCAGCTCCTTTGATTAAAAATGAAAAATGATGCTGTGTGCTGTTTTAATGCAAAAGAATATAGTTATTTGGGAGTAACAGGAACTGTTGATTTTTTTTTTTTTTGCAATAATGGCCTTTTCAGCCTTAATTGAGATTTCAGTTGATGCACATCTTCATTCAGTGGGCTTTATTGTTGATTTCTAACTGTCTGAATGTCATTTATGACACGTTACATTTCACTTTTATTTGGTATACTATTTCATCCACTTGGCTGTTAAAAGTGGTTATTTTTGCCCGGTGATTCAGTCATTCTTTATGTGACCTGTGAGGGGACTTACACATAGTGGTGCAGTGCTTACATTTCCTAGCAAGCTCGGCATCAGCTGACTGAAAAGCTTCGCTGTTATTGGTGCATTACAGACAGACGCTACAAAATGTTGAAATCGATTGCAAATGGTGGGATCAAAACTCTGTATTATAAAATAGTTTTACAAAATGTTAATGTCATTTTATGTTACATGTATCCTGCACTTGAGTCTCCATTAAACCAGACATCACAACTTTGGTTCTCTCTTCAAAAATGGAATAAAAATGCAAGGAATTTTTAACACATGGTTAAGAATGAGTTGATTACAAAAGATTAAAATTAGACACAGTTTTAAACAGCATTCATTTAAAAGTGTATGTTTAATAACTAAATTAAGTTTGTTGCCTGGGGCTTGAGTTGTTATTGTAAGGCCTAGCTGGCATTCGTCATGGAGGAAGGGAGGTTCTAAAAAAAAAAAAAAAAAAGAGTCTAAATTACATTTCGCCTTAGAGCGGACACCAATAAAAGCCTCTGTTTTTGCTCAAATGTTTTCATTGTTCAAGCGCCTAGTTTGCATCGAACGATCAATCACTTTTTGTTTCTCAGTTCATGGCCACCTTTTGATGATTGTTTCTGTAAGTAATCTCAGTTTATCTATAGAGCAATCTTGTCTATCTTCAGTCTCACAGGCGATCCAGGCTATTAATGAAGCGGTGGAGAACAGAGACTCTTCTCAGACGCTAGCTGCCCTGCGCTCACCTGCCGCTGGTCTTTATGGAGTCACATCCGAATGCGCTCAAAGCTATCAGGATGACCTGCTTCGAATGAAAGAAGACAAGGAAAAAGATGGTGAGATGGGACTCTGATTAGAGTACTAACATGAAACACTTTATGTGCTCATCACAAAGCACAACTAGTGAACAGGAGGTTATGGAGTCTTTCTATGCAGGGGATAATGGCAGTGATTGGATGAAGC
This sequence comes from Danionella dracula, assembly GCA_900490495.1. Classification (NCBI taxonomy): domain Eukaryota; kingdom Metazoa; phylum Chordata; class Actinopteri; order Cypriniformes; family Danionidae; genus Danionella; species Danionella dracula. Next base: position 4,044,520 of record UELW01000578.1, read on the forward strand.
ACTGGGTGAAGGGAGGCCATAACTACTACTATAACCTCAAGACTGGAGAAGGCACCTGGAATGAGCCTGTGGAATTCATCCCAAACAACACTCAGCTCAACAAGGATGAAATACAGGTAAACCTTGGCACATAATGGTTTGTAAATGCCCATTGTGTCATAAACAAGGTTTTCAAATACTTAAACACATATTTTCCTCAATGAACCTCCATGGATTGGTAGATCTCAAGGAATTAAAGGCTCAACTTTCCCACTTGATTAATATTAGGTTAATCTAGCATTTCTGTCCAATCAAGGTGCGAGAGACTATATTCCTAGTTCCTGCAAGTATATTGCTTAATGTATGAGTGGGCACCATGCAGTTAGGCTAAAGTTTTTTCAAACAGAAAAAAAACAGCTTTTTAAAAGATATTTCATTCAAACAGGACAATGTGGTGTTTGCATATTGGTTAAAATGCTAATTTGTGAGTAAGTAACGGTTATTTTCTTTTCTTTCAAATGTATTAAACAAACTCTTCTGATGAAGTTTAAACAATTTATTTATCATAGAGCAGCCAGTGGAACAGTATTCCATTTTGTAATGTAGACTATGGTAATATCTAAATGTAATGCACTAGAAACCAATTTTATTATTTAATAAATGATGATGAGTTTAGTTTTATTTTATGTCCAATTGTTTACTTTTGCCATTTGTTTTTGGTGTTAAAGTTTTACCTAATTTTGTGTTCACTCTTTGGTAGTCCTCTTTGTTTTCTTAAGTCTTTTTTTGCCCAAACAAGGCGCCACTCTAGCATTACAGCTTTGATATTGAAATGTATAAGAAATGTTGTATTTATTAATATAAACCACCTGCAGGTGGCAAAGTGAGTGATTTAATCTAAATTTATTCAAACAAACTGAATTATTTAAAAGTAAATACCATGTTTTAGTTAAGGGTTAACCGAAAAAAGCTATTGGCAAATGCTGAAAAAATGCTCTAATTCAGCTGTAGACAAATTGTCTTAATAAATGATAACAAAAATGTATGTTTTTTTTGCAAAAAATAGTCTCTACATCTCACCCTCCTTAATTTGCTGAACTGTCTGAAAGCAGTTTTGTAATATTCATGTTTGCGATTGGTCTGTAATGAAACCAAGAAAAAAAATGGTTCAAATTGCAACCTTTTAATTCATTCTGTGGCTTTGTTCATTCTCTTATGCAACAAATTGGCAAGGGTTATTTTTAGATGCTTATTTTCTCTGGAACCAGGGAAAATGTTTATAATGAGCTTTGCACTGTATACAGCATAATGATTTCATTCATAACCAATTCACATAACGTCTTTGTCTTTCCAGACGGTTGTGTCAGGAGTAACTACAGCGTACAATCGAGAGCAGCTCTGGTTGGCAAATGAGTCTCTGATAAGTAAACTGCAGGCACGATGCCGGGGTTTTCTGGTGCGACATGGAATGAAGGACAGACTCAAGTTCTTGAAGTCTCAAGAGCCGTCTGCTACATGCATTCAGGTTATTCTAATAGTCATTAGCTGGGGTAAATCTGGGGAGAAAGTTAATAAAGAGATAAACAAGTCTCAGTCTCAAGTCAACACTGATCATGTGGGTCTGTTTGTTTTTTGTAGGCGTACTGGAGAGGCTTTAAGGAGAGGAAAAGGTTCAGTGAGAGGAAGCAGTACCTGGATGATCACTCTGACGATGCTGTTAAGGTAAAAGTTGAGAAGGTCATGGAACGATTAGTGGTTTTGGTGACTGTTTTCATCAGAATTGCATGGACCTACTCAACACACTTTAATCTCAGTCTGCTCAAGTATTCAATTCTGAGTGTATCTTTTTTCATTGCAGATTCAATCAATGGTCAGGATGCACCAAGCGCGTAAAAAATATAAGGATCGTCTTCAGTACTTCAAAGACCATGTCAGTTCTTTGTGATTCAGTTCTATAATTCATATAATCTGTCTGCGCATTGATTCATTTTGCTTTTTCTTTATGGTCTTTTCTCATTTCAGATTAATGATGTGGTAAAAATTCAAGCATTTATCCGAGCCAACAAAGCCAGAGATGACTACAAAACGCTCAGTAACTTTTTTTATATTCTTCCAAGTCTTCTAATCTTTTATTCATTTGCATGAACGTGAAGCAATTTTACATAGAGTTGTTAAAGGTACATTCTATTTAAAAAGTCTGCTGTACTGTTTTCAAGAGTATTTTCAGATGTTTTAAAAACAAACTTGAGTGTAACTTATTGGTATAAATAATCAGTGAATATTTTTTTTTCTCACAATAGAAAAAATAATAAGTTTTTTTTTTTTTTTTTTTTACGCACTGTTTGATGTATTTTTAAAAATCATTTATGCCAGTTAATGCCCCTTTTAATAACTGCTATGTTTCAGTCTACTAGATTTAAAACTTAAAATACTGAATAGTGTTCATTTTTTTACAACATGGAATTATGGGTACAAATACAAAGAACTAGTTTGTATAGGTACACTAAAAGACCCTGCTGCATATTTCCAAAAATTATTTTGTATTGGAATTGTGATGGTTAGCGGGGGATTTCCATGCTTGATTGATCTTGAATCCATGTGGGAAAGGTGGAGTGAATCTGACTTATTACCGGCATTGCCAATTATCTGCATTAATTGTGTGGTGGGGTGGGACACAGTGTGTGGACATCTCCTTCATATTCATCAAGGAAGTTAACAGTTCATGTGAGGAAAGCTGCTAGTCACATGTTTAGAAACATACTTTTGAATAAATCCACTAAAAAAAGTCTACAAAAACTGTATTTGGTATAGTAATCCTGTTTTTTTTTTTGTATTCTCCAATTTTTATACTTGTGAGCGCCAACTTCAGGACTAAGACACAAAACGACCTTCTTTGTTTTGAACAGTCAATGCAGATGATCCACCAATGGCAGTTGTTCGTAAGTTTGTCCATCTGCTGGATCACAGTGACCAGGACTTCCAAGAGGAGCTGGAACTGATGCGTCTTCGAGAGGAGGTGGTCACGAACATTCGTTCCAACCAACAACTAGAGAACGACCTCAATCTGATGGACATCAAGATCGGACTCCTGGTGAAGAACAAGATCACGCTTCAGGAGGTGGTTTCTCATAGCAAGAAGCTCACCAAGAAGAACAAGGGGGAGCTCTCAAACATGATGATGATGAATAAGCATAGAGGAGGTCTGAAGGCCCTTAGCAAGGAGAAGAGGGAGAAGCTGGAGGCCTATCAGTTTCTCTTCTACCTCTTACAGGTACAGCTTGTTTACACTTGCATTAGACTAGCATCTCCACATAACTACTTATGTTCCTCTCTGTGTCCTCCTGCAGACCAATCCAACGTACCTGGCTAAGTTGATCTTCCAGATGCCACAGAACAAGTCTACCAAATTCATGGATTCGGTCATCTTCACCTTGTATAACTATGCTTCCAATCAGAGAGAGGAGTACCTACTGCTCAATCTCTTCAAAACCGCTCTGCAAGAGGAAATCAAGTAGGAGCTGAATGATTTAATCAAAGTTATGTTCTCTTTAATCATTTATCAGAACAAGTTTCCACTCTTGCAATCCCTCCCTAGATCTAAAGTGGACCATATCCAAGAGATTGTTACAGGAAACCCAACCGTCATCAAGATGGTGGTGAGCTTCAACAGGGGCGCCCGTGGGCAGAATGCTCTGCGGCAGATCCTTGCTCCTGTTGTCAAGGAAATAATGGATGACAAAACGCTCAACATTAAAACAGATCCAGTTGACATTTACAAGAGCTGGGTCAACCAGATGGAGAGTCAGACTGGAGAGGCGAGGTGTGTTATCAATCCTTTAAAAATTAAATATTAAACTATTGTCGTTTATACCCTTTTTAGATTAAGTGATACAAATCTTATTGTCCTTTGGGACACACCAAGTGTAATTTAAAAAGTTTGAAATATAGTATTTTCTTTAAAAAGTCAAAATGTGGGGACCTGTCTGATTCATGCTGTTTTAACGGGGCGTGTTCGTCGCAGAGAACAATTTTTTCTTCAGGGTGCTTGCATTATGAGTATATTCGTGTACTAGGTACTCTGTGGAGTAAAATTGAGTTAGACAGAGTTGGAGTTTCTGACCAGGCTTGTTTTTTTTGTTTTTTGTAAAAGTTTTTGGAGTGGCAATGATGACCTTTTTGGCAATATTTTAAAAGATAGGTGCATTTTTTTTCAGATTTGTACATAAGCATGTAAATATATAACCACTCAATTTTTTGAGAGTTGTCTGCTTATTTTGTGCATGTTAGTCATGTTCAGCCATCAGTTGGGCAACTCAAGCACTAGTAAATCATTAGAGGTTTGGACCAAAATTGGAATTGTGGTGGTTAACGGGGGATTTCCATGCTTGATCGATCTCGAATCCATGTGAGGAAATAGGAGTGAATCTGACAGATTACCTGCATTGCCAACAATCTGCATTACTAATTGTGTTGTGGGGTGGGACAAAGTGTGTGGACATAGTCATATTCATCAAGGAAGTTGCCCTACGGGAAATCGAATGAGTAAGAATGTTCCATGCATTTGCAAATTTCGGCCTGAACACACCTTAAGTAGTAGGGACACCTGGTGGGGGAGAGCGGTCAGTGCCATAAGCAGCTTGTTGAATTTAAGTCCCTCTAATATGAGTGTGTTCATGAAGTTAATGCACACATTTATGTCCAAACGCCTTCCATTGATTTTTTCATAGTAGGTGCCTTAAAAGGGGTGCTACAACATTTTTAAATTTATTTAAATACCTGGCAAATCAAGTTTTAAAAAGGCGGTGGCAAAATTGAATTAATGTAATGGTGATTAACCAATTTTACTTGTGTGTTTTATTGTGTTTTATAGTAAATTGCCTTATGATGTAACTCCAGAGCAGGCGATGAGCCATGAAGAGGTCCGGACCCGCCTAGAAGCATCCATTAAGAATATGAGAACAGTCACAGACAAGTTCCTTTCAGCTATAATTGTTTCTCTGGATAAAATCCCGTGAGTCTGTGTTTTTTTTGTTTATTGTTTTCTTTGATTTTCATTCAGAAGGGAGAAAGAAGTTACCTATGAATTCTTTCAACCAGGCATTAGTAATTCTTGATCATATTAAAATTACTATCAGAAATGCTAAAATATTTGAATAATCAAATTCATTCCTCTTACATGAGCGGCTTCTTTGTTCATGGCAAAAGTCTGTTTTCGACTGCTGAGAAATTAAAGTTTTACTATATTTTTTCCTGTGATTAGTATTCAACCTATTGAGCGAAAACATCTAGAAAGAGGGTAGAGATTTTATTTTGAAGATTTTATTCAAGAAATTGTGTCAAATAACAGCTGTCTAAAACAATTGTGTGTCTGTTAGCAAGCTGTTATTTTGTCATAACTGCAGATTCCCTAAACTTTGGAATTTTGGCTGCAGAATTTATGATTGTGGTAGACTGCGTTTGCTCTTTCCCCTGGCAAAATAAAAATACTTTGAATTAACATTACATAAATTATTTTATGAACATGCTTTTGTTTCAGACTTTATCTGAAGCTCAGAATGTAGATTTAAATGGAACTGCACAAAGACAAAAGAAGTAACCTCAATGGTTATCCTAGTATTATGGGGTGAAATCTTTCATCAAACATCTTACTTTACAGCACAGAAAAACAGCACAGTGAATCATATCGTCAAATAATCTTACCCCACATTAAACAGTGACATCAATGCAGTGGTCAAAACTAGGCAAGATTCATCATCTCTTCAACAAAATTTTCTTAAAAAAGTAGCCTTATGGCAATAAGCTAATATTTGTATTATTTTTAAACATAAAATAAAAGAGAGCGAGTGTTTTTCTGTAAATTTTGCTGAAAGGAGGATGTAACAAGCATTTAAACTTGACTGACTGATCTGTTTTAGGTATGGTATGCGGTTCATTGCCAAAACACTGAAGAACACACTCACTGAAAAGTTCCCCGATGCCACAGAGGATGAGCTTTTAAAGGTCTGTGTTTTGTATTCAAATTTTAGGACAATGTTTAGGCTCAAGATTGAGTTTTGTCCAATAGAGTTAGCACTCTACTAAACAGCTCAGCTCTGAACTGACATCTGAAGCTCTCCATGTTCCTCGCGTCGCACTGTGTAACATCAGTCTGAATCCTCAGCATTTCTCTGCTCTTGTGTTTCTTTTCTGTTTGATTCTACAGGCTTCGCTTTGAATATCGAGCTAGTTTCTTTGCTTTCTTTTTCTCTCTTGGGAAGATAAAACTCCTCTTGTTTGATTTCTCTCTTTCCATCTGTTCCAACCCCTACCCCTCTCTTTCTTCCCTGGCTCCAGCTCTCCTCTTGGTCCTTGCTTAAACCCCTTTCAAGAGGTTTTTGATGAGCACAAAACTCAGGTGAGGCTTTCTTATTTGTACCTTGCTGCTATTTTCTTTGGCAATCTTATTTTATGCAGATATAGTTCTTAGAGTACCTCTTTCTTTGATAGATGTTCAATTACAAAGAAGATGTAGCTATTTTTAAAGATTATGGGGCAATTCTGCCTTTATAGAGGACCATGTATATTCAGACAATAAGAGAACTGAGATAGAGTGCGTGGTGCACGATGCACAGATGTGTCTTATTTGTTCTGATCAGTGACTGCTATACCAGCGTGGATGGATGGATATATGTTAATTTAACAAAAATAATCATTGCTTTTTTTTGTAGGTTTTTTTTACCATTTGATTGTTTGAATAGTTGCGTTGAAGTTTTCTGTACATGGTTTTACAAACAACAGACACTATCAATAATATTAAAACCTCCAGCTCTGCCATACTGCATGTGTTTATTACGGCATCACGTATCTGTCAGTTCTCCTTGCCTAAATGCACAACAGGTTTGCTAGCCATACATAGTTTTGAGGTCACTGTGGTCAACGTTTTAGTTCTGGTCAAATGTTAGTGTTTACATGTTTTCATAGTTGTTAAATCAGCTAAAATAATTTGCATATGCATGTGTGTGTATGTTTATGTAAGAGTGTTTATGTGTATGTGTATATGTATAAATATATATATATATATATATATATATATATATATATATATATATATATATATATATATATATATATATATATACACAATTTATTTTTCTCCTTGATTTATGACGCCTTTAATATTAATTTCATATTTCTAAAACAATCTATTTCTTGGCATCTTTTCAGATTGTGGGAAATCTGCTGTATTACCGTTACATGAATCCAGCTATTGTGGCTCCTGATGCATTTGACATCATCGATCTTTCTGCTGGAGGACAGCTAACAACTGAACAGCGGCGAAACCTGGGATCAATCGCCAAAATGCTGCAGCATGCTGCCTCCAACAAGATGTTCCTTGGAGACAATGCCCATCTCAACCCCATCAACGAATACCTCTCCAGCTCCTACCAGAAATTTCGGTACGTACTTATTTGTTGGTTTTGAGAAGTTGATCTCCACTCTCATCAATGTTCTGATGAAAGTGTTTCTCTCCATCAGACGCTTCTTTTTGTCTGCATGCGAGGTACCTTCATTGGAGGAGAAGTTCAATGTGGATCAGTATTCAGACCTGGTGACTTTGACCAAACCTGTCATCTACATTTCCATTGGGGAGATGATCAACACTCACACGGTAACATCTGATCAAAATTTGTTTGTGAATTTCTTAACCTGGCAACAGTTATTGTAAATGGATAAAGCTGATCAGTCAATCAATCATTCAATGCTCTTATATGATGAAAGGGCAGTAGATATCTTTATGGTGGTTATAATTAATCTTGTGATGACATCAGACCAGGCATTGATAATCCTCGGTGTGAAGATAATTTTGGTAAGCTAGACCTAAAATTTAAAATAAAGAGAATTTAAAATATAGAGAGCAGGAAAGAAAGAGAGACCAAAAAAATTGCACACGCACACACACACACACACACACACACACACACACACGTATGTATACGTATATATGTATGTATGTCTGTTTGCAGTACTATGGCTGAAAAAAAGACTCCAAACACCCTTTAAAAAATTATTTACTTAAAGCTCTGTTTTAAAATACAAAAATTATTTCATGTCCATTTAACTGAAATGTTTGTGGTAGAAGGAATAATGTCAGTGTTTTATTACATGACTTTATTTACTCAGAGGTCTGTGCAGATGGTGCATCAATTCTCACGTCTTACACATTAAACTGAACAAAATAGCAGTGAGCCTGTGAGTCAAGCTTCAGTATCGAGACATGCGTGGTTGTTATGAGAAACTAACAATAAAACCTTGTGTCTTTACATGTACATTTATGCATTTGGCAGCTGTCTTTTGTGGTATTTGTCCTGCCTCTCTTTCCAGAGACTTGACACTACGTTTACTGTTAGTTTTTTATCTCAAACGTGCATACATTGTTATGGGCCAAACTTTCACATCTAACAGTCAATATTATACAGTAGTAGACCTCTAGTAATCAGTACATGGTATCTGAAATGAAGCTATAAACAGGTCTGTGTCAGTGTCAGGGTCCCTAAAGTGGAACTTTATCTTCTTAAGAACTACGAAATCAGTTTCTTGCAGGACTAGTTTAGTGTAATCATCACATCCAATGTGGTATTCTGAAAATAATGGTTTCCAATATCGTCTTTAGCTCTTGCTTGATCATGCTTGACATCCAATGTGGTATTCTGAAAATAATGGTTTCCAATATCGTCTTTAGCTCTTGCTTGATCACCAAGATGCCATTGCACCAGACCACAATGATCCAATCCATGAGATGTTGGATGATCTGGGAGAAGTTCCTACTATTGAATCTTTGTTAGGTGAGTATATGAGATGAGCATAAATAGTTCCTTTTACTTGAGTCTTGGGGAACCAGTTCTATGAAAATTGTTCACTCTCAGGTGAGAGCCCACTACCCCCCGATGATCCAAACAAGGAAATGATGGGGAAGACTGAAGTCTCTCTCACCCTTACCAACAAATTTGACGTCCCGAATGAGGCTAATGCTGAAATGGATGCCAGGACTCTGCTTCTCAAGTAAGGATTGTGCTATAGAATTGTTTTTCATGCTTTTTTGGGACATTTTGCCTTAATGGTTTATACAGTAGGAAGATAAGAGAATTAGAGAGAGGCGACAGATCTGCGGCTGGATCAGAATCATATATTAAGCAGATTTGAACAAGCTCAATAAAATAAAATTTTAAGTAATTTTTTTTTTATTATATTTTGAAATATGTTTGTCGTTTACTCTATCCATGTAAAAAATATTATTTTGAGTTTTTTCAGAGATTTAGAGATCAGAGGTGTAGAACTTTAACCACTAAACATGCTAGTATCAAAAAAGTTTTAGTAGATTTGAAAAGCTGTGCGTTCATATGTCTCATTTAGCACCAAGAGGCTCATTGTAGACGTGATCAGGTTTCAACAAGGAGACACACTAACTGAGATTCTGGAGACCGTAGCTTCACCTGAGCAGGTATTAAAATAAAAAGAAAGAAAGAAATAAGTAGAAAAGATGCTTTAATGTTAAAACTGAATTTGTGATTGTTTTCTTTTTTTAAAGGAAGCCGAGTACCAGCGTGCCATGCAGCGGCGCGCCATTCGCGATGCTAAAACTCCGGAGAAGATGAAGCAAGCCAAACCAGTTGTGGATGACAGTCTAACCTTGCAAGGCAAGAAAGAGAAGATCAAGAGCAACTTGCAAAGACTCGGAGAGCTGGGAAAAGTCCACCCGGAGAAGAAATACCAGGATCTGATCAATGACATCACCAAGGTATTCTTCAGTTTTCCTCTGCATCCCATTGTTTTAGGAATTCTACCTTGGCCATTTTGAGCTGCCAGGGGTTTTCATATCTAAAGAATGCATCTTGATTGTGTGAGCTGGGCGAATACTGGTTCAATTATTTTAATACTATACAGTAGTTTGAAAAGTACAAGGAATGCAATGCATGTTTCCATCAGAGTAGGTGCTTGTTTTACAGCGGCAAAGTCAATTTACATGAATGCAGCAAAAACGAAAATGTTTTACTTACTTTTCAACCATTTCATCTCAAGTTAGGATCCTGCAATTTGATCTTGATATAAAGCAGATTATTTGTTTATCCTAAGATTTTAATTAACTACAAACAATTCAAAGTTGTCTTTTGCTGACTTACAAGAAGTAATTCATGCATCTATAATCTTATATTTTGACTATCAATGATGTGTACATGGGTCTATTTATGTATTAATTATTTTCTATTCTATGTTAATCTATAATATTAAATATATTATTATTCTCGAGTTCATCTTTAGAGCAATTTCTCTTCTCGCGTTCTGCGTTCTGCTTTTCTGATATAGAGTGATCAACTTTGCAAGAGTCTTTAAGCCCTCTCAGGGATGATGACAGCATTTCTGCATGTATTAAAAAGTAGTCCTTTACTTTAAAAGATGTTGCTTTATCATTTAATGGAATGCTAAAACTCCCAAAAATCTGAAAGTAGTGCAGTGTGTTTGATAGTGAAAAGATTGATTAGCTCACCGAGAGTGAAATCTATCAAACACATTACTGACGAACTCTTCTTTTTTAGCGTTTTTATTTTTATTTTTTATATATGTATGCCTCAAGAGAAGTTTGTGACGTTAGTGCCACCTAACACTACTTCATTCATGTGAAGTATGAATAAAGAAAAAATCTGATTTTGAGAACTTGCTTGAAAGGTTGTGTTAATTCTCTTGTTGCTAGTAAGATACAATAAGTGTGCAGTATGCAGTATTTGCATAGGTGTCTAAAGGCCTTATGTCACCAATAGTGAGACTGCAGCTATTGTAAAATGCTGCAAAGAGATTACTAACAGCATCTACAAAATATGGTCATTTCATGCCAATTCTGGCCTCTATTTTCTCATCTTGTTTCTTCTCAAATTTAGTTTATTGGTCATGTATAGAGATCCATTTATATCTCCATACTATTGTCCCCACTTAAGCCTACACTGTCTTTATGATCAGTTGAAATTTTGCTGCCATTTAATATTTGGTCTAAGATTACAAGTCTAGGTTTACACCTCACTTGTACATAAAGGTGTCTTTTATACTATTTTTGTTATTGCACAGCACTTAGGGCAGCTTTGCTGATGGAAAAATATGCAGCATTTTGGAATGGAACATAATGATTGAATCATATCTCAAGAGGTTGCAGAATCCTTACATGTCCTCTCTTTCCACTGCTGAGGCGTTTGCTGCTGTTTTTATGCAGGACATTCGAAACCAGAGGCGATATCGTCAACGGAGAAAGGCAGAGTTAGTGAAGCTTCAGCAGACCAATGCTGGTCTCAACTCCAAGACCAAGTTCTACAATGAACAGATTGATTACTACAACCAGTACATCAAGACCTGCATGGACAATTTAGCCAGCAAGGGCAAGTAAGTAGCCAGGTATTTAGTCATGTCATCTCTTTGAATTATTCCGAACAATTCCTCTGTTTTTCAACAGAGTTTCTAAGAAACCTGGAGACAACAAGGCGAAGAAGAGCAAGCAAACTTCACAGAAATACACAGCAGCCCGTCTGCATGAGAAAGGAGTGCTGATTGCCATTGAGGATCTGCAAACTAACCAGTAAGCTTGAACTTCCCTCTTTGTGTTTTTTTACATTCATGTTGTCAATTGCCTCTGATATTCTTGCGCTTGTGTTATGTTTTCAGGTATAAGAATGTAATCTTCGAGATCTCACCATCTGAAGCTGTGGGAGTGTTTGAGGTAAAGGCTAAGCTAATGGGAGTTCATCTGGAGACACTGATGCTGGAATACCAGGTAGCACTTATTTGTTGTAATATATAATGACTTTCGATTTCATATTCTCTAACAGATCATTGTTCATTTGTCAAAGTCTTCAGTTGCCAGTTTTCACTGACAAAAATAGCCTGAAAGTATTTGTGAGGAAAAAAATCTAATTTAATAATTAAAATACACACACATTTTATCCACAAATATACATTGTTTTGATCAGACTGAAAAAGTTATGGAAAACTGTGCTGTGAGGTCTTTAAGCTCAGATGAGCTTCTTGATGTGGTCATGTTTGTGTAGGCCTTGCAACAACATATTTTGCTGTTGCTGATTTTATTACAAAAATATGTGTGGTTTTGAGATCATTAAAAACAAATATGTTCAAGAATGGCAGGCATAGTTAATGTTGAGCTTTGAATAGAAAAATAAAACTTTTTTGCAGGCTAGAGCCAAATTCGTGAAATTATATTGCCTACATAATAGGGCAGATAGACATCGTGACGCTGAGCCCCCGGCCCGGCCCTGTCTGCTTGCGAAAAACAGTTTACCACACTATAGCCAAATAAAATACATTCCTTCAATTTCAGCATCTTTACTTATTTTATTATTATGATGAAATAATAGGCAAGGTAACGAAGTTGTTAACAATTAACATACATATTAGTGATCTCCAAACAAATTACACAACTTTGTTTACCTTAAAAATTTTAAATTAGATTAATTAACCTACAACAAAATGCATTTTTGTTTTTAATATTACGAATGAGCTTGGAACAAAAAAAAAGCATGTTTAAATATGAAGGTTTCTGGACAGGAACATATTTAAGTGAAAGTAACATGTTTATCTTCTCTGGGATTTTTTATGCGTGAACAACATTACCATCTTTGCTGGAACACACGTTCAGATGGAGCACTGCTAGCACATATTATTTAAACATTTACGAGCGATGTTAGACATTAGATGAATCTTCTTAGAGAAGAGGTGGAGGAATCAGGTTCTGTTACCGCGCCTCACTTGTGCGCAACGTTTGATCGACTTATGCGTGTTGCGATATACTGCCACCGTTTCAGCAATCTTTTAACGTTTAGCTCAAGTGGATTCACGTGATCCTCTCTGTATCTTCTGTCAAGCAAGGCTGCTTTGCGCGTCATACTCTTGGTGGCATTATTGCTATATTTGCCTTCGATCTGCTCCAAGATGTAGCAATTCAGGTCGGCTGTGCGTTTCGCATCTTGTCAACCCCCCCATAAGGATGATGCCATTGTCCATTGTGATGTTTTTCATTATACATCGTACGATGCCAAATTGATCAATATCGCCCAATCCTACTAAATAATATATCAATATAATATATATAATCTATCTACAAAAATAAAACAATACTCACTTTTTACTACAAATACAAATTAGCTGGCAATAATAACAAAGGTTTCACATACATGGTCAGCCAAAAATATTTACTTCAATTTTGGATACAGTAAGTATAAAAGAGTTAGTTATTGTTATAATAGTATTGTTATAATAGTAACTTTTAATACTAGGTAATCATCAGATAAGGTTATATGTCTTATTTTCAGTATATATATATATATATATATATATATATATATATATATATATATATATATATATTTATATATATAATATGCTAAATATAACATACATGCATTCTTTTTGTGAATCGACCTTGAAAATCAGTGCTGTTTTTCTCAGGACCTGCTCCAGTTACAGTACGAGGGGGTGGCAGTAATGAAGCTGTTTGATCGAGCGACGGTGAACGTTAACCTTCTCATCTTCCTGCTCAACAAGAAGTTCTACGGCAAATAGACTCTCAAAGGAACCCCACAAACTGCATCCCTTCACTCTTACCTGCAGATCTCAGAGTGGCTTTGGCTCAGTTGGTGCATTTCTTGATGGATGCATGAATTAAATGTCCATCATAATGTACCACCTGCCAGATATGAAAGAGTTTCTGTTTTTATTACATTAATCACTGTCCAAAAGAGTGCTAATGATGGTTTCAATCAGACTGCTTGCATGAGGTTTGAATTCTCTGCGTTGTATGTAAAAGGAATCTTTGAATGTTTGGGAGAAGCTGTTTGGAGGTATCTTCATCCTAAAGAAAGAGTGTTTGACCGCGTTCTTTAACATGTTACCACAAAGATATTTATCAGAGTACTTTTTGTTAGTTTCTATATTTGTGTAAACCTATCTATGAATGAGTACAGTTCATTGGCTGGCAAAAGAAGAGGACTTTTGAAAATACTTTTGTTTTTGGCAATCAGGACGCTGCATGCTGGATGAGTTTTATGTTTACGTATGCTTCTACTTTTTCTGCCTTGTGTTCATACATTTTTAAAGTTGCCTCAACTTGAACCAAGCACTGGGAATATGATGGAGAAGCCTTATCAAGATGGCGGTCTATTTTTTACTGTCATTGTCTCTTTGAGGACTATATGCAAATGTAAGGATTATTACATAGTTTTACTTTATGTTGTGTTCAGAAAATCTAGTTAATAAATATCATTTATTACAAAAATAAACAGTACAGATTACTTTTTTATTCTTTAAAAAAAACACCAAAAATGTCAAATTGCCTGTGAACAGTTGCTGGACCACATCGAGTTGAGAAGACTGGATGTTTAGTTTCAAAGGTAATTTGTGAATCTCAGTACTAGTGTTCCAGAGTCAGTATAGTGTATTTTGACAGTTGATATTGATTAATGTGATCAAATCTCTTGCTGGAATATCGACTCACTCAAGTACTTTTAGTTCTTACAAAGAGTTCAAATGGCTCTGACCTCTGAGACTATTATAAAAACACACCAATGAAATCGCAGGAATTCTGTGACATATGTTTACTGTTAGTTTTTTTTTAACAGTTTTAAAGTTAATATTTCTTATTAATTAGTTTCAGTTTAGATTTGTTTACTTTTATCATGTATTTTAAAATAAATGACTTTGTTTTCTCTATAATATATTTTATAAACCTGCAGTTAACAACAAAAATGGTAAATCAAGCTCTTTGAAGTTGTTGTCAAACAGTTGCAAAAATTCTAACGAGTGGAGTTTTAAACCACGCCCCCACAACCCAGACTATTGCAAACTCGACCGCCCCCGTGTGGTCACAACTCGCACAAACTGCTCTTCAGTTTTGGGGTAGGCTAGAGTATTTTTTCTCGCTTGTTTTCTCTCTTGGAGTGAATGTCTGGGTTCGGGTTGATAAACGCTCGCCGTAAAGTCACGAGTGTCTGTGTCCGTGGCAGGCTCGCACTTCAGCGGGGTCTAATATGAGATGATGGACATCCAGAAGATCCTTCAGCGGAGGAACTTACGCGCGGACTACGCGATCGGATTTCACGTCGGCATGTTACAAATCAGCAACATCTAAACATTTCCTCAGACTCGGATGACAGTATCGGTGGGCACCGGGACAGTGAGTGTATCTGCTGCCGCTGTGCTGTGCGGGTTTTGAATGCGTAATGAGGTTTTCAAAGCAGAGACCACTTGTTGAAACCTCACGGAACTAAGTTCTGAACTGATGACAACAACGTTTATTGAACTTTGTTTCTAAATAGTCCATTTGTAGAGTCGTATGGGTGTTTACTGTCGCTTAAATGACACTTGGTTTGTGAAAAGCCGCGTGTGGTTACGTTCTATGCATTTGTATAATTTCGCTCTCTACGCAACGTTAGCTGTTAGCTGTCACGGCTGACTTTACGTGTTACAAACCGAGCATTAAGCCATTTAAACACATTTAGTGAGTTTTATTGCCCACCTTCCAACTTAGTTCTTGAAATATGACAGGGAATATAGTGTTCATGTAGAATCAAGACAACTTCATATAATGTTATCTTAACGTATATCTACACAGTTCAAAATCTAAAGTATTTATCGTTATCGTTAGCTTGCTAGCCAGCGTCTAACGTTAGCCTTAACATGTTTATTGAAGCCAACCAAAATAAATAAACTTATCATTGACATAGAGCTTTATTCAGGCTTATCACGCTTCTGTGTACATTAACAGAAATTAATATCTGAGTTTTGAATGCCTGAAGTTACAAACATCGAGACTTATGGTTAAAATTGGGACGATGCCCGATTTCCTGTCAAACTTTCAGCAAATTTTGCTCATGACACAGATAACAAAATTGATGTTAAAAGTACAGCGAGTTCGACAACATCACAGTTACTTTGGTCCAAAGTTGAATTAAGCCCATTAAGTTGTTAATAACAGTTGCTTGTTTAGCATTTGTCTTCTCTCGTCAAACGCTCTAAAGCCACTGGACTACCCTCTTCCACGTCTGGGATACATGGAGGAACACCCTAGATACGTTTAGCTTCATCGCCGACCCCCTACAAGAATCTGTTTTCTGCGAAGTTGATCTCAAAACTCTGCGGCCCAGTCATGGCTGGATCCCCGGGCTCGAGTGGCTCCAACCCGCGGAAGTTCAGCGAGAAGATCGCGCTGCACAATCAGAAACAGGCGGAGGAGACACGGGCCTTCGAGCAGCTAATGACGGATCTCACTGTCTCAAGGGTAAGCGACGCTGGAGTTTAAGGGAATGACCTCGCTCTTTTCATTTCCATTTTATTATTTTTTTTCTATATGTACCTTTTGTGCTAACGTGAATGTGGCGCGCTGGAAAGTTCATTCAAGGAGAGAGAATTTCAGACTGCCGTCGTCACACACTCGTGTGTCTTTTAAGAGCGATTAGTATGTTTAAGTCCGTTCATTCCTTGTACAATTTGATAAACGTTCTTCTCATTTAGGCACAGATGTTTTTGATTGCTTGATGATGACTCCTTGCTGGTCACCATGGCAACCGTAGCTTCTGTCGAAGTTACCATAGTTACCACAGCTGTTAGTGTAGTAAAACAGGTAATGGTACAAAATAGAATGAACCAATAACCTTTATTTTCAGTATGACAATTCGTTAAAAAATCTTGGTAGATCAGTGGGCATTTCATAAAAAAATGGACTAAAATATTTATTTTTTTCTCACAGCATTTAATACATTTTTGGGGCAGATGGGTTGATGTCACAGACCGCTAATGAACCAAGGCAGATTGTGTCAGAGGCCACCACAATATTTGTACAGACATTTACTTGTTGTCCATATTAAAATATTTTCTGTTTTATTAAACATTTCTGGAAGTTTGTCTTTCTCCAAAACTTCAAATTAAGGAGCTTCCTGGCCCACAATTTAAATAAATCTACATCTCCAAGGTCACCCACTATTTCCAACCTGATGAACTATAGCAACTGTTAGACAATTGCAGATTTGGAGAATACCTAGAAGCTTTGTGGCAGGCTCCATTTAGGGATTGTTAACCCAAAGTGAATCGCTTTAGCTCAAATGAATGACCAAATTCAAGTCAAATTGCTTGACAATCTTAAAAGCTGTAGTTTGTTTGAGTATTGGGGAAGAAAATAAGAAGAGAAACCAAGTTAAAAGCCTCTGTAGAGATGACCACTGCTTTGTCCTCAGGATTTAATATTGAGACTCTGTCTTGAGACTTAATATGGCCTGTGCCCTCCCAAAGTCTCTTTTCATGTGTGATCAAAGTAACCTGATGTAAAATGTTTAAGGTAGATGACTGGTTTTGTAATAGTAAATGGCTCATAACCGAATTTTGCTGTGTACATGTACTCTATGTTTCTATGATAATCGTTCGGGCTAGAGGTCCACCTTTGGTAGCCTGAGTGGAAAAAGAGTTTTTCAGGATGTCAGAAGAGCAATGATGCCAGCGCTGCAAAGATTTACTCAGTTCAAATTTCGAAATGGATGACAAACAGATTCATTGCAATAAATCTTTTTTGTGCTCAAATTTACAGACCATGATACTAATCATCTTGGCTGGACAAACTTGAATTAATTTGGAGTCATTTTAATCTATAAATCATCCCTCCCCTTTTTCCACCAATAAATGTTTAACGTCAAACATAAACGTTTGCTCTGTCGAAAGATTTAGTTGATTTGTCACAGGCTGATGTGGTAGGTTTCTTTTCCCATTGAAATTCAGATGTAGGAATAATATTAAAATGAATTAAATTATTTAAAGCTTGATTTGGCTTGATTTTTTTATTTTATTTTAGTACAACCCATCGTGAATTGATGTTTTACATATGATCATTTAGTCATTTAGATTGATGGTTATATATATGTATGTATGTATCTATATATCGATAGATGGATGGATGGATAGATATGAAATTAATCATTTCCATGGTGGCTTTCGAAGCAAAGTATTCATGTAAAATAATTTGTTCCAAGCCACAAAAACAACACAGTAAAATAAAATGGACAACTAGAGAAAAATAAACTAGTATTCTTCAATCCTTAAAAGTGCATGTTGTAAATCTAATAAATACTTAATCAATGAAAACCGAATGATTAAATGAAAAATAATAACCCCACCTTTTGAGTGAGCCGATGTGGCAAAATATCGGAGAAGGATCATGACCATAAAAATACGCTTTGCCAGAAAAGCATCACAAAAATATTCATGCATGTACGACACCAACAGAAAACATAAAGCGTGCATGAAGAGAGGGGAGTGCTCCTGGGAAGCATGTGCATGATCTGACCAATATATATATATATATATATATATATAATTTTTTTATTTATTTTATTTTTTTTATGCCATCTTATTTTTCATTAAATGTAGATGTTGTTACTACCAAAATGAGAAATCACAACTCAAACGTCATTTGGAATTCTAGTCCTATCCAAATACTGCTTTAGAATAAAAAATGTGGTTTGATTTGTGGAGTTGACATTCTGTCGAGGTTTCAGCTGGCAGTGATAAATACACAAGCAAACAGCGTTTGGTGTGCAGTTACAGCACTTGACAGCACTTACAGTTACTTGACTGAAAGAAGTTATTCAACTCATCACACTTTTCATCACAATAGCTTAAAAATGCAGGATACATTCAATATTCAGCAATTAAATCAATCACTTGAGTGTTCCAGTGCTGATGGAGATTCTCCTGATTCAATCCCCATGCTATCAGCTTCTTAACGTAACATGTAGAATTCAGACATCCTTTACTTTATTAGCTTTTATCCTATTGGAAGAGGAACTTTATTCATCCACTTATTTTAGAAAAAAAAATCCCTTAATTAAAAACAATGGTGATTTTAAAAACATGTTGGATTTTTATTTATAGCCAGTGCATATCTTATAAACATTGTTCGTATGGTCATGAAAAGTAATGTAATTGCTTTTGAGACACTGGTACAGTCATCAAATGTTTATCGGCTGGCTACCACTTTTTTTTTTGCATTTGCTTGTTTTCCTGTTCAGTTGTGAGTTATGTAACACGGGTCTCATTCATTCAGTAGAATTGACATCAATCTGCACACTGCTGTGAGAATAATGCAGATTACATTTAATAATTTAACAGGCATTTTTGTCCAAAGTGACTTGAAAATGAGGACAATAGAAGCCAGTGAGTCATCAGAATATAACAGGATATAACAGTCCCTGGTGGTGTTATGGGGAGATCTTTCAAATGTTAACTTTTGGGGAAAGTATGTGTATATTATTACTTACTTTCTAATTAACAAGTTGTTGCTTGATATTCTTACCTGTAAGGTTTAAGTTTGTTTTGTTTTTAAGTTATGAAGGGGACATCAGATCTCATGCATTAAAATCTGTGTCTGAAAAATATTTATTTATGTAATTATTTTACACAAGTAAAGATTTTACCTTGTCAAATAGCCATAAGCTCTAAACAACTGCCATTTCAAGCCTGCCTCATTGATACATGACATGAAAACATATTTGTTGATCTTCAAACCTATGGTACTTGCTGAGCTTTTAGCTGTAGTCATTAGCCCATCTTGACTACTGTGCTGGTTGCGCTGTGCTGGTTGTGCTTAAGGCCAATTTGGCATTGCACGATATCTGAGAAACATCGGCGATGGCATCGTCTCTTTTTACCATTAACAAAAACATTAAATAAATAAATATAAGTTATACAGAAATTAGCACCTGTCAATCACTTTGTCCGCAAGACTCTGGCATGAACTGACAGAGTGATCTATGTCATAATGTCCTTGAGGATTTTGGTTGGTAAAAAAGGAGAACAATTATTGATCTGGCAATACTTTGGCGAATGAAAGAGGACAGACACGAGACACGTCACAAGTGTTGGGAGAGTTGAAGCGCGCCATCTTGGAGCAGATTGAAGGCAATTATCGATAACGCCATTGTGAGTATGAGGCGCAAAACAGCCTTGCTTGACCCAAGATACGGACGGGATCACATGAAACCACCCAAGCTAAACTCCACAAAAACTCACGTTAAACTGGTTGCTGAAATGGCGAGTCAGTCACCGGTCGGTCCAGCGCTAGTGAGAAGAGCCGGAGAAATACGTTTCTGGTGCCAAGCCTAAGAATTTTCCTCTTGAGTCCAACATTGCTTGTAAATACCTGTGCTTATGTGCTCCTTGTTCAGCACAGCAAGTAATGCTGTTACTCCACTTCGCTCTTATTAAAGACAGAAAGTGTAAAAGTGTCAGTATTGCTGTCCAGAAACTATTTAAATATGTTTTGTTCCAAGCTTGTTTAAACCCCAAAAAAGGCATTTTTTGATGTGATTTATTTAATAAAACGTAATTAAAATAATTTTGTTTTTTCCCGCTGTTTTTGAATGAATTAAGTTAAACACAGTTTGTATAATTTTTTTGGAGCTCACTGTAATATGTGTGGGGATTGTTAACAATTTCATTATCTTATAATTATTTACTAATCAGTAACAAATCTGTACTAATGAGTTGGGGTTTATTGACCCAACCCTACTTGCTATCGCACCACTCTGCTTGTTCCTCACTTGGTTTGTGTTGCTAAGAGACCTCATCAGTCTCTATGGCTTGCTGTTGTAAGATAGGTGACATCAGAAGCCTATTTCCCACAAGACAGATTGATTCTTTAGGGGATTTTTTGCACCTGTAAAAGATAAAATCTCTCACTAAAGACTGTGATCGAGGTGGTGGTGACTATGGGCAGGTTAAAAGTAGTCGATCTGATGATATATGCTGACATGGTTAGGGAATTTCTAAGTGACTGTTTTTAATAGGGCTTAGAATATATTGTGATACATTTTTACCATTTAGTAGGATTTAAACCCACTACTGAGTCACATTGCTACTCAAACAGCTGGCAAAATCTATTGTCTGAGATCAACTCTAAATAACCTGATTGGCATAAATTAAAAGATAATTAAATATGTTTTAAACGATAAAAGTTGTCTAAATGTTCACGGATATGAGTTTTACAATATTATGTATAAAAGATGATGTAATATGCTATATGTAAAATCTAAATCCCCACATTGATTAAAAACCCATCTTATACTTTATAATTCTACTAATGGGTAGTTCTCTAAAGATGAAATATCGTTTGTTGATTTATTTAAAAGCAATAAAGCAGTAATATGCTGAATTAGAGATGCACGTCTAAACACAAATTCTTCACAGAAAAGTGTTGAAATTTCACAATACAAATTCTTAGAGTTTTATCTTCTCCATTACAGTGTAAAGAAATAAGAGTTTAAGTTAACACATTTTTGGTTCAAGCTTAGAGGCTCATTGTTAATTTATAGACATAACACTATAAATTCCAAAGTGCATTAAAATAGAAAATGGCAAACGTTATCCCACAAAATGTTCAATGGGCTCTATTGTATTTAAGACAACACATTTTTAACCATCCAAATCATTATATTGGTTACTCTCGGATATTAGTATAACTCTCACATCTTTAAATATGTCTAATAAAATCTGATATTTGGTTTAAAAAAAGATACATATTGTATTTCAAAATAAAATGGCTATCCTGTGCAGTGCTTGTGATGTTTGTTGACACATGAGGGGAAGAGCATAAGATTAAGCAAGCTGCCCCAGGGAAATCCTCTGCTCCACTAAGCGGCTTGGTCCTGCTCCACAGCTGGGGTGTCATTGTTTTGATAGCGGCAGACATTGAAAGGCTGAATGTGAATCTGCTTGATCTCGGAGTGTGTGCTTAGTATCTGTGCTTGTTTATTAACAATGCTGTGATTCTGAGCTGTCTGTCAGTCTGGAACAAAAAATTGGAACAATATCACAACCGGATGGACTAAAGATGGCTGAGGGAGTATTGTGTTTTGTTTTGTGGCACATCTCTATAAAAACACTCAAGTTTTAGTTTTTTTTTTGTGTGTATTTTACAAATAAGTGGCTACCTTCGCAAGTTATCTTTTTCTGTTGACTTGCTTGAACGTTGCGAACTGAACAACACACATTTTCCATTACTGTAATGTTTCAAAGTTAGTAAAGTAAATGTCTAAAATCTTTAAAGTCCTTTTTTTGCTGAGAAAATTTCTACCATCATAAACACATTTTAATGAAATTTTTTCTTAAGAAACCCCTACAAATTGAT
Source organism: Danionella dracula (assembly GCA_900490495.1). Classification (NCBI taxonomy): domain Eukaryota; kingdom Metazoa; phylum Chordata; class Actinopteri; order Cypriniformes; family Danionidae; genus Danionella; species Danionella dracula. The sequence goes on from UELW01000578.1 coordinate 4,066,697, forward strand.
AAATGATAAAATTTTTTTTGTCATAATAGCATAGCACAATATTCACCTCAATAATTACAATTTATGCATGTATATTGCCAGGTGGGATTATTATACTTTTGTTAGTCATTTTATTGTGTTTAAAGATCCAGATTTCCATGATTATTAAATAATCAATCAATTTTTATATAGCGCTTTTTTAGCAGTCGTTTCAATGCAGTTTCACAAAATCAGGTAGGGTAAATAGGATTTCCCTCTGTGAGGTCCCTGGGAGCCTTGCTGACTGAGGCAGGTGCTAGTCACCTCCTCAGCGTAAAGAATATACAAACTTAAGATCAAACGAAGAACGGTTCGCCATAAAGCACCTGAAAAAAACACAACAGAAACTAACAAAGTAAAAATAATGGTTTGAAAAATGTAACCCAGAAAACAAACAGTGATCAGCATCAGCTGCATGATGAGCGATTTATGATGAGTTTTAAATAATATAGAAAGTAAGTGTCTATGCATCCATCAAGTTTATATGTATATGCAAGTATGTGTAGGTGTGTCCGTGTGCAGCAAGTTTGTATGTATGCGCGCGTCCGTATTGTAGGTATAGGCATGTGTCAAGTTTATATGTATATGCATTCGTATACTAAAATAACATGTATTGATATGTATTTCATAATAGGATACGTGTGTATTGCATACATGTGCTTTTGGCGCCTTATACCAATAAGTAAGTTACAAGTCTTCTTTAGATAGATGAGTAACAAAAAGTAAACATACTAGTTTATTGCTAGTTTATTTCAAGTGACTGATTTTTTAAAATTATAAATAATATAGAAACTGGGTAAATAGAGGTCAAATAAAAAATGTGTCCTTTACTTAGTGAACGATTGGAACACCTCAGAGATTTCCATTGATTTACTTTTTCCACAACTAGGGCTGGGCAATAATTCAATATCAGTAATTATCATTGATGTACATATCTCAATACTTGACATATGTTTTTGTTGAGGGAACAATGCTAAAGCATGCAAGACCATGCACCTTTGAAAAAATGGACCTGCACTAAAACAAGATTCCCTTTCCTTTTCCTGTTCCTGATTAAAGGTGCAGTTCCAGAAGATCCAGCAGCTCCGTCTGTCTCAGAACCGGGCACAGTACTATGGTGGCTCATTGCCCAACGTCAACCAGATCGGCAATGCCAGCACTGATTTCCAGGTACTCTGCTGGCCCTCCATCTACTCTATATAGCACGTGCTAAAGATTAGATTTTAGTCGGGGTTGTGCTTTATGCTTTTTTAAATCTAATTTAGAATAATTAAATTCCTTAAAAACTATTTAACATTTCACATTGTGTTGAGGTATCATAAACAGAGTTTCCCATCATTAAATGCACTTACTACATAATTTTTAAAAATAAAGGTCTAAATAAAAAAACAAGAACTATTAGAATTTCAGCCTAGTAAAGACAGTTTATAAAACAAATGTGAATAGGAGCAGTATACATTAATGTCCAATTGACCTTGCCTTTAAAAAAACCTTAATCAACTGAAAACATCCGTCACATCTTTCTCAAAAATGTTATGCATTGATTGAACATCCTGATGCTAGCAAGTCATGCAAATACTCAAACTACCATTTAGCTAACTAGTACCAAATGCTCACCTCCGTTGCTACAGTAACTGCCAGAACCTTGGGAGTGCCAGTGTCTATAAATGCCCATTTCCACATTTGTGATGTGGCAAAATTTTGGAAATTGGATTAAACTTTTTTTGGTGAAGTATTCTTGTTTACAAGTAATTGTACACAAACACAGCTGGTGAAAAATATGGAACTTAAATCTATCATTACATCTATAAAAGACGTCTTATGCAATGAAAAACACATTATAAGTGTAGAGTACTAGTGATAAACAATATTCAGTTTGCTCACAATGATAGCTTGACTTATGATGTGGCATTAGTCTTCATGATGTTTTTTTCTAAATATGCTTTTAGTGTTCATGATAAACAAAGCTCTGTTTTGTTGCAAAGCTGTAGCTTAACAGATTTTTTTCTAACACATTAGTTTGTAACAAATTAGTTAATAGATGTGAAGCTCATTAGTCTTGATTATGTTAGAGTCTGTAGAGTCTTCTTCAGAAAGCTTGAAATGTTTTTGAAGTTAACCATATGATTCCTGAATAAAAGACTATATCAGATTTAAGCAGTGAAGATGTATATTCACAATGTTGGTTTAACATGTCTTTAAATGTCTGATTTCCATATTACTGCATACAATGGTGAGGCAGCATGCTGTTTTGCAGTTGATTACATTTTTTAATTTATTTATTTTGCAGTTTTGCTTTTTGGATTTTCATGTTTTACTGATAAAAAAAGCAATTTTTAGAGCAAGAGATGTAGATACTTTCTCCAGCATCTACTTGATCTCAGAGTGGACACACAGCCTCTCGCACAACACCTCTCTTTGTAGCAGAGGAGCAATCGATCAGAAAGTAGAGAACACTTTCTATACAGCTGAAGGCAAAGAAGTTGGTCTGTTTTTGTAAATGAATAAAAATATAGTATATTAAAAAAAAATTTCTTTGTGTTCCCATTAATTTCTCTGTTTATTAGCGTTTAGGAGAGAAGCTCTTCTCTCTAATAAAAAAAAACAAAATTTTAATTGTTTCACTTACTCAGGAAATAAATGCTGGAGATGCATTGGTGGAAGATCAATTGAACATATTTGGGGAAACGCAGTGCATTTTCTTTTGTTGAGTGTAACTTTCAGGTTTAAATTATGTTCATTTTTACTTGCACAACCCAACACAGTTTCTATTGTTTTTTCAAATGTTTCTATGTTCTTTTTTTAGTTGTGTATGGAAAGAGCACAGTAATGGGAGGAAACTAATTATAGTTTTTAATGAGTCTCTCGTGGCTTTGATCTCTCAGAAGTTTAGAAAAATGTAAAAACTCCCACAGGGGTTTCTTTCTTGTGGGAAATGGGGGAAATATTTCAGTCAGATGTAGTTTAAGATGTACTTTCTATCTAACAAAAAATATGTTGCACACCAATATATCAGTTGAGTTGATCCTTTTAAAATTTTTTTAATTGCATGTTTTTCTTAATTGTGAGGAATGATTAAGACTTTTCTTCTGTCTCTCGTTTTAGTAAATCCAATGTGCTCCTTTTTTCTTCAAATGGTAGCCAAAATAAATGTAGGTAGCCCAAATAAAATAAAGAGACTGAATCAAAAACATTTCAAAACAAATTACAACAACCATATAAAAGCAGCCAGATTATAATCAACTCAAATATTTGGTTATAACTGAACAGAAGTATCTATGAACTTGGAAAAAATGTAAAATATGAATCAGTCAGATTCTAAATATGAAACTTCAACTGCGCTTTCTTTTTGCCTCAAAGTCAGATTTTTTTTCTGAACTTTTCCGCTTCATGGCAGTCTGTCTTTCTTTGACTGTCCCTTCTTCACCCTGAACTGTCTTGTTTGGCCCAGCAGAACTAAAATACCTCAGTGAATCCATGCGCTTATTTTCACACATGCACACACATGCATGATATTCAAAATTTTCTCCATTGAACAGACAATTTCTATGTCATTTAAGCTTGCTGCGAGGAATTTTGCGGGTCTGATAGGACGATTTCGTAGGCATTGGTGCGCAACAAATAGTCTTGGGCGATTGCAAGTTCAATATTTCACATGTTTATAGTGGCTCCCCGTTTGCCGAAAAGTACTTAGAACATTCTTACCCAGCTATAATTGTATTTTATATTTGTAAGAGAATGCAAAGCATTAAAATATATTGTGCCTTCCTGTAAGATCGGGCAGGGCGGATACCCGACTGGAAGACAAGTCAGGCTAGCGATTTTGTGAGCCCTGGGACCTGTCAAATCCTTCAAATAAGCTTATGTTTAAAATATTTGAAGTTTGTGTAGGTAAGAGACTTTAAAGGGGATTGCATGAGTGAGCTGAGTTTGTTACTGGTTTAATTTGGATTATATATATATAATTACTAAAATTAACAGACAAATGAAAGGAAAAAAAATCTATACAGAACCATCTGACGCTTGATGAAAGATGACAATTGTTTTAATTACTTTTACTAAAAGCTAGCGAGTTTTCTCTAATCAAAGGACCGCAAGTAAGAGTGATGACTTGTAATGGTTAAAAAGACTTAATATTGGTCTCCGAGAGGCATTTGTCAGCGAAGCTGTGTTTTCACATAACACCCTCTGCCACCCACAGCCAGCTGAAGTGAATTCGCCATGCAGGGTAGATCTGGGGAGATCTTTCATGGCTTTTACCATATTCATGCGATCCTTGAACCCTTTAAAACCCATCATAAAGTAGTTCTGTCTAAGCATACTCTAGTTTTTACATGCTGTGCTGTTATTATTTTGAGTATTTTTAAATACTCAGGTGGAAATACTCAGGTATGCCCAGGGGGAAAGATATGTCTGTAAGAATTGAATTACACCTACATAGTCAAAATGTGAAATAACCCTCACCCCAACACAAAACACACATTGTTTTGAGGGTTGTTATTCATGAATGTTGATAAATTAATTACATGTGAAAAATTGAAAACTCAAATGAGTCATTAAAACAAATACTTTAGAACCACAACAAATTTTTTTAAAGAGTTTGATTTTTTTAATTCGTTTTTGAAACATTTCTATAAGCAACTGCGCAATTCTGCTCTTTATTTTGGGCTACAGTTTTAAGTCTCCTAGCAGTTATTTTTATGTAATAGAGCATGCAAGTGTGTGTGGATGTGTATATGTCAAATAGAAATAAAAAGCAACTGTGTGCAGCAATATCTGACATAGTAAAGAAAATGGTAAATAATAATATAAATAGAAATTGTGATTTCATCACTCCACGGCATAATGGTATAAGTGCATAAAACATAAGAAAGACATAATAAATGTATCTGTATAGCTTTTCTAAAATGGTGCATTGCTTTTTAAAAATATTTGTTGTAAATAATTTTTATGCAGACTTGTCAGAAAGGGAAAAGAATGATCAAATAATGCATAAGGTCCTCTTGGCCTCTTCCCATTCAACCTACAAACAGGATATCCCATCAGGTAAAAATAAACCTACATGACCATGTGACCCAATTACACAAAATCAAATTGGCAACAAAACAAAAATTAAGCATTCTCTGCACTTACGATACATGTAAGCAGTTTTATCTAGGGATAACATCATGGCACACATCTGAAACTTTTGTTGCTTTTTACTCACATTTTTCACGCCATCAATCCATCTTCTCCCGCTTATCCGGGGCCGGGTCGTGGAGGCAGCAGTCTAAGCAGGGATGCCCAGACTTCCCTCTCCACAGACACTTCTTCCAACTCCCCGGGAGGGATCCCGAGGCGTTCCCAGGCCAGCTGGGAGACATAGTCCCTCCAGCGCGTCCTGGGTCTTCCCCGGGGCCTCCTCCCAGTGGGACATGCCCGGAACACCTCCTCTGGGAGGCGTCCAGGAGGCATCCGGAACAGATGCCCAAGCCACCTCAGCTGACTCCTCTCGATGTGGAGGAGCAGAGGCTCCACTCCGAGCTCCCCCCGGGTGACGGAGCTTCTCACCCTATCTCTAAGGGAGCGCCCAGCCACCCGACGGAGGAAGCTCATTTCGGCCGCTTGTATCCGGGATCTTGTCATGACCCAGAGCTCATGACCATAGGTGAGAGTAGGGACGTAGAGGGTCGAGAGCTTCGCCTTTCGGCTCAGCTCCCTTTTCACCACAACAGACCGATACAGCGACCACATCACTGCAGATGCTGCACCGATCCGCCTGTCGATCTCGCGCTCCATCCTCCCCTCACTCGTGAACAGGACCCAGAGATACTTGAACTCCTCCACCTGAGGCAGGAGCACTCCACTAACCTGGAGAGGGCAGACCACCTTTTTCCGGTCGAGTACCATGGCCTCAGACTTGGAGGTGCTGATCCTCATCCCAGCCGCTTCACACTCGGCTGCAAACCGCCCCAACGCACGCTGCAGGTCCAGGCCCGAAGAAGCCAACAGGACAACATCATCCGCAAACAGCAGCGATGAAATCCTGTGGTCCCCGAACCGGACCCCCTCCGGCCCCCGGCTGCGCCTTGAGATTCTGTCCATAAAAACTATGAACAGAACTGGTGATAAAGGGCAGCCCTGCCGGAGGCCAACGCGCACTGGGAACAGGTCTGACTTTGTGCCGGCAATGCGGACCAAGCTCCTGCTCTGGTTGTACAGGGACCGGACAGCCCTTAGCAGAGTCCCCCGGACCCCATACTCCCAGAGCACCTCCCACAGGACACCACGAGGGACACGGTCGAACGCCTTCTCCAAATCCACAAAGCGCATGTGGACCGGTTGGGCGAACTCCCATGACCCCTCGAGGACCCTGCAGAGGGTATAGAGCTGGTCCAGTGTTCCACGACCAGGTCGAAACCCGCATTGTTCCTCCTGCATCCGAGGTTCGACTATCGGCCGAACTCTCCTCTCTAGTACCCTGGCATAGACTTTCCCCGGGAGGCTGAGGAGTGTGATCCCCCGGTAGTTGGAACACATCCTCCGGTCCCCCTTCTTGAAAAGAGGGACCACCACTCCGGTCTGCCATTCCAGAGGTACTGTCCCTGACCGCCACGCGATGCTGCAGAGACGTGTCAGCCAGGACAGTCCCACAGCATCTAGGCACCTGAGGTACTCAGGGCGGATAGGACTGATAGGACTCCTTTTTCAGCTTGACGGCATCCCTTACTTCCGGTGTCCACCACTGGGTTCTGGGATTGCCGCCACGACAGGCACCAGAGACCTTACGGCCACAGCTTCGCACTGCGGCAGTGACAATAGAGGTGGAAAACATGGTCCACTCGGACTCCATGTCTCCAGCCTCCCCTGGTATCTGGTGGAAGCTCTCCCGGAGGTGGGAGTTAAAGCTCACTCTGACAGGGGGCTCGGCCAGACGTTCCCAACAGACCCTCAGCGTACATTTGGGTCTGCCAGGTCTTTCCGGCCTCCTCCCCAGCCAGCGGATCCAACTCACCACCAGGAAGTGATCGGTTGATCGCTCAGCCCCTCTCTTCACCCGAGTGTCCAAAACACATGGTCGAAGGTCAGATGATACGACAACGAAGTCAATCATCGACCTTCGGCCTAAGGTGTCCTGGTGCCACGTGCACCGGTGGACACCCTTGTGCTTGAACATGGTGTTCGTTATGGACAAACCGTGACGGGCACAGAAGTCCAATAACAGAACACCACTCGGGTTCAGGTCGGGGAGGCCATTCTTCCCAATCACGCCCCTCCAGGTGACGCTGTCATCCCCCACGTGCGCATTGAAGTCCCCCAGGAGAACGATGGGGTTACCGGTTGGAACACTTTCCAGCACCCCTCCCAGGGACTCCAAGAAGGCCGGGTACTCTGCACTTCTGTTCGGCCCGTAGACCGTAACAACAGTGAGAGACCTGCCCCCAACCCGAAGGCGGAGGGAAGCGACCCTCTCGCTCACTGGGGAGAACTCCAACACATGGCGGCTGAGCTGGGGGGGCTATGTGCAGGCCCACACCAGCATGCCGCCTCTCACCGCGATCAAATTCTGCAATTTTTTTTATTTAATTAAGTGGTTATTTTTTAAGATATTTCACAAATTAACCAAAGCTCTTTTTTATTTCTAGGTTTTATTTAACTCTAACAAGCATAACACAGTGTCTTGTGCAACTTCCCGCTCACTTAATGCTCAACAACCCTTTAATCTTTCTGATGACTTACCTTCTGATGTTTGATGAGGATGGTGATTTTAAATTTTATTGATGCATCCCACACCTGTAGAAGGTTCTGTCTACAGGTTTTGAAGATGTCAAATTTTGGCCTTGTCAAATCAGTGAAGCCATCTTTATCAAGCATAAAATGTGTCTGTCATCATCATTGAATTGACACTGTAAGATCAATCTGTGGTCCCATCTAGAAGAACCAATAGAATGAAGATCAGCCACTGTAGAGTGATTGAAAAGGTAATAGGTTCAATAGGTCGCAGTGAAATGTGACTTTACTCTCTGAAGTAATATAACTGTATATCTTTACTGTGTTCTTATTGGAAGAGCACAGTTTTCCTTGATTTTGTGGTTTGTTGAATGAAGAGGGATGTTAAATTACAGGATATTAAAAGAAGCTTCGTTGACTCTTTTATTATATATTTATTTAAATTCTGGATTTGATGCCAGATAATAAAACGGTTTAGTATTGTTCACAGCAAAGCACTGCTGCTTATCCTCAAGGCCAGTGTTCCTGGTGTTTTTCTTTCAGACTGTTCATGGCATTAGCTTCCATTGTTGATAAACAAGAGAGCGCAACTTTGAGACTGGGTGAAGGCCGTGCAGGTTATTGAGGAGGCCATTATTGTGGATGTTGCTTAGTATCACTTTTTGATGTTGTTTGTAAAAAGTAAAAGGGCTCCTATTTTGAAAGGTTGATACTTTTAATTAGTTTGCAACAGCAGGTTGATGTACATGCCCTGTCAAAACCCAAGTTAATTCTTCTTAACTTATATAATATTACTTATTTACCCAATGCCTCCCTCAAATTTGTGGTGATTTTCATTTTAACCCCATTTGTGGTGAAGAAATGCTGTTTACATGTAGGCCAATCAAATTTGATCTACAGTGTAAGTCTCATCTACAGTTGTCTCATCTCACAGCTCTTCCTTTTGTTAATTGTGATAAATAAGCTCAAGAAAACACACAAGTCAATCACTTCACTTCAAATCAGTGCAGCAACATGATCTAAACAGAATCTGCAGAAAGTTAATGTCTTCTAAAGGTCAGGGTGCTCAGTTAGCGGTGAGAAGGCGTAGTACCATCAACCAGGTAAAAAATTATATATCCCGAATGATGATCAATAATAGGATACATGGAGAAATCTGTAAAAATTTAAACTGTAAATTAATTTTTAAAATGTGCTACACACTGAATGAATACTATTTCTGTTACAACACCTGTTACTTATACAACAGCTTTTTGGTTGTTCAGCTGAAGAAAGTGAAGCAAAATGAGTCAATATTTAAATGAGGGTTAGATTGTTTATTTTATTTAGGAATGTAGACAAAGGCAAATTCTAACTCCTTTCAGGTGATCGTTGGAACATTGAAGTGCTATGAGAAAAGTAGATACAAACCTGAAATTAATCAGAAAGAAATTTTTAAAATACCTTCTTTTAATAGGTTTAAATGAATTTGGTGGTCACGGGGAGATGTTATTGATGGGCATATTGAGAATTCTTAACAGGTGGATTATTAAGTTAATAAATGACCATTTAGGGGAGGTCAAAACTTTTAGAATTACATATTTAACAACCTTGGGTTTTTAGGTCTATCTTGCTAGCCATCTTTATTTAAGAGATGATGATAACCAGCACCCTACCTTGCATTTGCTCCCTTTCAGATAAACAATGTTTTGATACGGTAGTGGGAAAGCTTTTCTTAAATAAAGCAAAACAATCGGTTTGTTTGTTCCTCTTCTCAGTTTGCCCCCACCTCACCTTCTTCAGTACATGGCAATCCCCCTCAAGCACACTTGATACTGCGCTGCTCTCCAAGAGCCAGAGACCTGTATCTGGGTCTGTCCCTGATGGAAAACAGCACAGTATATCTTTGAGTCAAAGTGCTCGTATTGTGTTGAATAAAGCTTCTTTCAGACTTTGAGCAGTGATCCCTACTTTTTTTTGTCCACCAGGAGAAACCAAATCCTAAAAGGTAAAAGCACTTTGGAATACACAGAAATCACCTGGGGGCACGAGCTAATGGTGGCACTTGGAATACTTTCCTGAATTTGTGTGCGTGTGCGTGTGCGTGTGCGTGTGTGTGTTCAGAATGTTTTACATTGCTGAAATAAGGACTTTGTAGCATTCCAGACAATTTTGTGCTCTTGAAGAAATAAAAGACTTCAAAAATGTCTAAGGAATGTGAAATTTCTTTACAGGGAGGATTTCCTTCAGGTCTGGACTCAGTTCGAGGGACCAGGCACCATGGTCTTGTGGAGAGGGTCCATCGAGACCGTAACCGCATCAACTCACCACACCGTAGGCCCATTGACAAACACGGACGGCAGATATCCTTTAAGCTCTTTTAAAGAGGTCGTAGAGGAAAGTATAGTGTTGTATTGCCTGTAAGCACCCATGCTTGCATTAGAAGCCGTGCCATTTTAATCTTATCAAATTGTAGTAGCCTGTGTGTCATACATGTTGACCTTTGCATGTGTGGGCAGCGTTTAAGCTTCAGGGAGCTTGATGGTTTTTAAATGCTGTGGGTATGACTGCTACATCTTGCTCTTTTCTACAGGGTTTTTTTTAAAGAGTAGGTTAGAGATACATCGACATACTCTTTATGGAGTTGATGACAAATCTAACCAGTGGTTGTCCAAAGCATTATACATTTAGCTCAACAGACCTTACAGTACTTCCTATCTGTTTTTAATATGTTTTTGCTTGTGCACTTAAAGGCTTTTTTCATTCATTTTTCAGTGTTTTTCTCTGTGCCTTTTAATTTAATCTCTGCAGCAGCAAAGCTCTTTTGTTATGTGATATTCTTGTTAAAAACTATGCTATTGGTATACATATTGAGTTGTTAAATATTCCTTCTAATATAGGCATTGTTCTCTTGGTCTGATTCTGAGCAAAGCAGAGACAACAAAGGGAGGTTAGGGAGGTGGAAGAAATATACAAGTGTGGCTGAGTTGAGTTACATAAGAGCTTTGAGTGATGCGTTCAATGTAATTCCACTCGCTGCACTGCGGCCTTCTTTGTTCTTTGAGAGGGGTAAAAAAACATTTGTGACCGCAGTCATGCTGAAAACTGCTGAACCTGTTTTTCAAAACTGAAAAAGTGACTCCACTCAATGGACACTCCCTCCCCAAGAGCTCAAGGTATTCTGGCCTATTCTATCCAGTTTTGCCAGAGTTGCACTGCTTTGAAGTGTTTGAAGGAATTTAATAGAGAATTCCACCTGTTAGTTTAGAAAGGGGCTATTTTTATGCTTGGTTATCATATTTTTATGCTCTTAGCTTATTTTTTCACCTGTTTTTTACGTTCAGATCGAGTGTTCAACTTTTGTCTCTGACTTTATTTTTAGGAAAAACCTGCCCACCTGCATACTTTAGTGTTGCCATACGTCATTGCAAGCTTTTCAGTCTGAGCATATATGTTGAGCAGTCTAGACCAGTGATATCTTATTATTTTGTATCCAAGGGCCAAAGTATGTAATGCAAACTATTCCCAGGACGGAAGGTCAAACCTTAATTAAAGAATTAAGCACTTGTCATCTTGATGTCTTAATCCACCACCAGTGTTAAGCACCCACCTAGCAATAGTCACTAACAGGTGGATTGGGATCCAGATCCAGACACAGAAGCTGTCCCATACAGATCTTAAGCAAATCCATGGGACTTCCCTTCAATCAATTCTAACCGCAGGCCGTATTTTTTGTGACTCAACAATACTGGCAGACATGAAGGAGGTTGTAAAGGTGTAAATAACCAAAAGTGTTCCTGACTTCAATTAAACCCATAAAAATTTTAGCAGGCCAAGCTAGAGCTCAATTTGCGCACAAAAAGGCAAAGTTAAATTTATGAACATCTAAAAGCGTTTAATTCTTAGGTTATGTTCAGATATGTTCAATGGTGTTAGAACTATATTGTTTTTGGCAGCCACCTAAATGTTAGTCTTGGCCTTTTTGACTAAAATTGTTATTAGTTTTAGTTAAATTGAATGACTCTAAAATGTAACAGTTTTAGTCAACGGAAATGAAAAACTATTTAGTGCTATATAGTATATTTACTATATAGTTTTTGTTCAGTCATGTTACGAACCGAAAATGGTGATGGCAGCTAGAGTCGGGGAATGACCAACAGCTGGAAGAACAGAAATAAAAACTGGAAACAACAGGACACAAAGAATAACTTTTGCAAATCAAGTGTGCTTAATTTACAATAACCCAAACAAAATAGTGCTAACAAATTAAGCATAAAACTAACTAGTACAAAGACATAAATCTAAGCTAACTAAACACACACAAAGCTAGAAACTAATCTACACTAACTAGAAAGTTATTACAACAAACAAACTGTCGCACACTGGTAAACTAGTGTGTATAACAGAAAATAATCCTATGTGAATGTGTAGGTCACGTGGCATGCTACACTGCCTCTGATACCCTAGGAAATCAGAAACATTGGAGCAGTCAGTGACACAAACGGGAACTCAAAACACACAGGAACATAAGTGGAGCGAAATCAAACGAACATGCCAAAATTATTATGTGCGATCAAACTAGTGGAGCCATCCTCTCCATGACACAAATGAGCCTACCTGAACTTTTCAACTCCAGATGAGTATGAGCTCAAGTATTGTTTATGGCATGTAGATTCTGATCAATTTCGGATTGTTTTGGAGCTTTGTTTTGACTGGAACACTGTTATCGCAAACAGGAAGTTCTCCCCTCCTTTAAACAATTCAACACATATTAGAGATAGGTACAGTGACTTTTGAAGGCGCCTAATTCAAAGCCAGTCCAGGGTTTTCCCAGGTGGAGTTTGGAAGTTCCCCTTGTGCTTGAATAGTTCTTTCTGTCTTCCCTTCTTCTTAAATTGCCTTCAGTATGGTGAGTGAATGGGACCCTGTAATTGATTGGCAACCTCCCCAGGGAGTGCCACACCTGTTGCCCAATTTGAGCAAGAGATATGCGTCAGCGTGACCCTGACCAGAACCAAACATTTAAATAAGATGAGGGAATGTGAATTTCTAGAACCATATTTTAACTGTAAGATTATAGATTAATGCATTAATATTAATGCTTACACTTCCTCTCTGCAAGTACATTTTGCCTGTGGGCGATACCATTTTCATCTTATCTGCTTTTCAATCAGATTGTTTTAGTTTGTTTTATTAGAAATGTTCATTGCCAATTTACATACTTTTATTCTGCCACATATTGTGTCTATTTCAACCCTTTTTAATTATTTAATCAGCAGTTCATGCAACCCAGAATATATTATTGTTGGAAGTGCTGTGCTTTCCTTTTTAAGCAAAATGCATCTTTCTTGACTTCTAAACACACCATTCTTTTTTTGGCAGTACTTGCACTGATCCCTTTTTATTTGGATCTTTCTTGTATTTTTCTAGATCCATATGGTCTGTTTTGGATTGGAATTTATTTATTTAAGACTCTATCCTGGTGTTTTCTGTGAGACAGATTGGTTTGAAGCTGTTTGCTTTTTCGGGTGTGGTCTGGCAGTACTGTTCATACCTAAATGGATACAGTGCCTTTAGACCACATGACAAAGCAACTATCTATCTATCTATCTATCTATCTATCTATATATCTATCTATATATATATATATATATATATATATATATATATATATATATATATATATATATATATATATAGCAACTTCTATATAAATATGAGTAAAAGTACAGTAGGCAAACATTTTAGTATTGGCAATTTATATTCTTAATTCCAGTGTTCTATCAGATTTTGTGACACTTTGAGACTTGCCTACTGCTCATGCGTTGAGGCACATTGTTTTATTTTATCAATAATGAGTTGTCACACAATTCTTTGTGTCTGACTCTCTTTTATGGAGGACAAACATTTTAAACACCTTTACATTTTTATTAAATGTTTAAAACAACATTTTGTTTAGTTACACTAACATTAATAAAGCCATGTTTATTTTAATATATAATTCAGTATAGCATTTAATACAAGCATGTAAGATTTAAATAAGACTAAGTGCAATGATTAGTTAGCATTTTTATTGTAAACATAACTTTTGTTCTCAATTTAAAGGGAGAGTATGCATTTCTCAATTTTTTTTTCCCCAGAAGCCTTCCGAAGCTTCTGAAAAGAGAATTAGCAGGGTACAAGTTCAAGTACAAGTTGTTTGTCAACACTGTGGACTTTAACAACATTTCCCCTATTGTGTGCCTTATGAAAATCTTAAAATTGGAATATAAAAGATATTAACCCAAAATGTTGGTATCAGCAGTGAAAATATACCTAGTTTAGCGCAGTAAGAAACAGGGGAAAATAGACTTTTTTTAGCATATGGTTATCCCTTTTAACATATGAAACAGTATTTCTTTCTTTCTTTCTCTCCTTCTCATTTTTGTTTTTGTCTCTTTGTCTCATAATTTTTATTTCAGTCTCTCTTTTAATTTAATTGTTAAACTTTCACTTTCTTTTAAATTTTGTCTGTTTATGTCCATCTCTTACATTTTTCTTAGTTTATCACTTGTCTCTGTGCATATTTCTTTTTTTTTTTCCTGGTTTGATCACTTTTTCATGTTTTTGTTTTGCATGTTTTCTGTCTAACTTTCACGGTTCCTATTTATTTTTTTATTTTCTTTCTTTCTTTCTGTCTTTCTTTCAATTCCTTTTTATTTTCTTGATCTTTATTTATTTTTTTCCCCTCATGCAATGCCTGCATCTTTAGTTTACCACGAACTACCTTCTGCTTACAACATAAACAAATATCAGACATTGCTATACTATACTCCAAATGTCTAAAACATGACATTCTTAATTCTGCTGAGTGAGAGAACATGCAGGGGAATCAAAGCCCAAAATTTCACTCGCTCACAGATTTTCCCCCCTCTTTGTGCCAGATGTCCCTCACAGTGTTGGCTTGTTTTGCTCGCGTCCTTCCAACCATGTCTGCCAAGATTATACTCTGAGAGTCTCACTAGCCAGCTAATCACAAATCAGACTCTTTTTAACCCATGAAGTGTGCCATCAAGCCACACATAAAATATCAGTTGCCTTGATTTTGTTTTGTCTGTGTTTCTGGGATAATATCTGTGTGCAGAGAAAAAAATCTCGGGGTCGAGTGTGAAATGTCAAAGAGAAAGGTCAGCTCGCCCACGCCATTCTAGAGCCTTGAAGGTACTGTCACAGCCACCCTGTCTCTCTACACTGTTTCAGTAGCTACCGGCTAATTAGATTTTAGTACGGATCCCTCGTAATCCAAGCCGTCTGGTACATGTCATCACTTCCCCCTCCAAGCGGAATATTATCAACAGCGTATACACAATGTCATACAAGGCTTTTCTTACTTAGGCAAAAGGTTATGATATATCTTGTGGTGACTAAGATGTGGCCTTCGATGGTTTTTCTCTGGTGTCTGTGGGTTTGGTTGCTCAAAGGTTTGGTTGGGCGGTGTTGTGTCATTACTTGGGTCACAAGGGTGGGCTGGTGGTTGAAGGTTGGCATAAAGACCTCTCATTACTGCTACTGAGCTGATGACTAGGATTTCCTGGCCGCAGCAGATGTTGCACAATGAAAGACTCTTCTTTTTGTTTTATAAATCCACCCCTCCCCCCTCGGTTTGGATGTGAGAGGCTTGGCATAAACGGATATGATGAGCCATCATGATCCAGCATTGTCAACATTTGTCTGAATCGAAGAAATTGTGTTTACTCAAGGAGTTCTTCTCCAGCCAGGCTATTCTATTTTTCCTCCCAGCAAAACCATTTAGCGTTTGTTTGAGTGAGAGTTGATTTATGAAGGTTTTTGTAATGTGTGAAAAGTCTAACAATTTTTTATTGCAAAAGAAATATATTTTATTAGAACCTAATCAGCTTTCTCCCATTGTAAAATTGCTGTAAGAAATCAACTTCCAAATATAGCCACTCTGCTAAGCACAGAAACAAGCAGTTGTGATACTGGATGAGTCATTCACTTTAGGTCAAAGTAAAAAAATTACCCTTGAAAAAATAATAGACCACTATTTATTGTGTTGTACATCCTGTACATGTTTCAGGATGTTCATTTTTTTACAAGGTTGGAATCATTTTAAGATTCCAAAAGCAACATCTTTCCAAAACTCTAGGTGGATGTATTCAAGTTAGGTTTTTTTTTTTATATAGCCTGTTTAAATTGGAATATATATGTTTAAAATTGTAAAGAAAATTTCCTTAACAGAAGCACGCCGAGAGCTCTCCGTATGGAACCATGTACCTTTCACCTCCACCGGACAACAGCTGGAGAAGGTGAGTCCTCCTTCCTAAAACACTAAGATGCATTTGTTCCTGCATACTGCTTTGCACTGCCGTTGAGGATGCTGCAGTTTTTTCTTTTATTGCATGCTCTCCATGTATATGGGGGATATTGTTTTCCGTCAAAGTTGTTGGACAGAGTACAAAGATAATGTTATCTTGAACTGAAGCCATAATGATGAGATCAACGATTTTGCAAGAGTGATCATGTCACCGTTGAGGAAGGGTTAATGTGGGGTTTTTTTGCATTTCCAGAGGCTTCCCCTTATAAGCCCTAATGACGCATTATGTTTGACTTTGTCAGTTTATCTCTGTGTAACCACTGGATTTAGCCTGCATTAAAGGCTAAAGGAAGATTCTCTTAAAGAATGAGGTGTTTTGAATGCGGTTTTGGCTGACAGCTGTAGTGTCTTCTCATATGCAACCTGTTTACTTTTGCCTCTTGTAAAACTTTTCATGCTCACGCCTTGTGGCATTGTTTCCAGCCGAGAACTGGTGGCCGGATCAGTTTTAGTACACCCTTCTGCTCCCACCATGAAGAAGAACTGCTGGGATGACCATATGTCACACAAGCAGAGGCTCTCAGGGATTATTAGATCTGAAGATCATTTGTGGTAATTTCTTAGGAAAAAGTGAGATGATTTAGAGATATTTTTGTTGTTGTTATGAAACATTATTTATTATATATTCCAATAATGTGATTTTGTTTCTGCATTGTTTGAATAAATTGATCCAAGTTCTAAGTGTTAGTAAGTGTTAGTGTGACAAAAACTACTCCATGGGGATTAAATAAAATGAGTTGCATGTTAATTTTAATTCGTTTGTACTATTTACCTTCAAATGAATGGGTCACAAAGCCCCTCTGACACAGCAGTCTGTACAGTTTTCAGAAAAAGGGCCCAAGGTCAGACAAAAATTGGTGAAAGGATAGGGGGATGTGAGAAAATGGGTTTACCTAAAATAGTAGCAAGCAGCAAAAAACTTTGAAAGATTGTGACTGTATATAACTATGACAAAAATGACAAAAGCCACCAGCGTACCTCCTCAGAAACAAATGTAGTTTAATGAACACTTGCAATACCATTCTTCTTAGTGTTCTTGCATACACTATTGCAAAGAATCAAAAGGTCCACCTGTTAAGGGAGCTTTTTCAGAACTGTCGAGTGAATAAAAGAGTTAATAATTATGAGAGTGTGCGTCTCAATGAGGGCATCTGGTCATGGAGAATCAAACTTATACTTTTGTTGAGGAGTCCTGCCTTAAACATAAGGAACATTAATCAATCAACCAAAATGTTGTTATATAGAGCTTTTTAGAAACTCTTTTTAATAACTCAAACTTTTCTAACACAAAGTTCAAAACTGCTTTTACAAAAACAAAACATCAAGGTAGGACTATAGTTAAAGATGACTTTTACACAATTGAGCCATTTAAGATTAATACATAAATGTTATTAATGATTTCTTTAAGTATGTATTTTTTTAAATGCTTTTGTTAAAAAAAAAGCTGCAACTTTTATTTAGATGAAGGAGATAACTTGAGCTAGTGACCTGCCCATTTTTTTTTTATTTAAACCATTACTTAATTGCAGTCACTTAACATTACGCGATTTCAGCCTCAAGCTTCGCTGTTGCTGTCACCAGTACTTAACGGTTCAGTGATGATTCCGGCCTTCGTGAAAGCTCAAACAACACTTTACTCTGACACCTTGCGCTTACTTTCTGCAGCTGCTGTTTTAATATGAAGTTAATGGTTACGATGCATGTCAAACAGTATGTCGAAAGTGTATTTTGTATTTCTCAGCAAGGCGCCCGATTTCATTAGCAGGCAGTGATGCTACGACAATACATTCAGCTGTGTGGATTCATAGAAAACCAAAGTCATAATAGAACATTCTGACCTATTTTTGAGCGACCAGCTTTCATACACAAGATGCACAGGATTAGAAGGTGCATTTGGGCTTTTTGAGAAAATTCGAGGATTTTATGTTTGTCTTATAGTGCAGACAATATGGTAGCGTGAAAGCTACTTAAATTGTCAATAATGTCAGAATTTTCACGGAACAACTAAAGAAATGCAGAAAGACTTCCTCTGTAGTTATTTAGACCCCCTGCAGTTATTTAGACCCCCTGCATCAATCTAGTTTTAACTGATTGATGTGGTTAATACCCATGCATTTTCAGTGTTTTTTCTCATGCAAACATATGTCTTTATGCAATAACAAATATTAAAAGAATGCGATATTGCAAACATTTATAACGTTTTTTTCAATCAAATTCTCTAACTGAAAACACATTGAAATTTCTACATTTTCTGTGTTGGTATTTGATGGTGTGAAAAAATTGTATTTCATTGCATTTAGTTTTTGAAAGAGTCCATATTTTTATTCAATTATTCATGCTAAAGTTATCAAGAGAAGTAAAGATGAATCCAATTCCCCATAGAGGTTATCTTTCAGTATACCTAATTACAGTATAAACTTTGTCAAGAACATTGTAGTAGATGCTGTTCTTGTGTAAAGAAGCAGAGATGGAGCAGAGTTTAAAACAGTCATGCAGAGTTTCACTGCATATATGATCTTAAGCAAACTTTTAGAGCTTCGTTATGAATGCAGAAACAGTGAGCAGCCCACTGCACTTCAAGGGAGGCTTTTCAGAGGCATCCTATAAATTATGAAACACAGGAGTTAGAGGATCAAGCACAGATAGATCTTTGCCACTATGATGGATATTTCTAAAAGTTACTGCAATGCATTATTTTTAATTTGATTCAGCTTTCTTTTCATCTTCAGGGGTTTTGTCACTGTGTTTAAACTGGTGAAGCTTGACTACTAAACAGCGTCCTCTTTCCTCCTTTTTAACCAACCCTTTCTATTCCTCAGGATGAATCTTCAGATTTCTTCATAGCATTAACTGAACTTGTGAACATGGCCTGTTGGCGTAGCAGGTTTCTGCTCTAAACCAGATTAGTGTTTTCTTTTTCCTTTGATTTGACATGGTTTTCGTGCACTTTCTGCTTGTGACCTTGAATGGAGTGAATAGTGTCTATGCTGCAACGTGTTCATTGGAACTTGTGTACTAATATCTTCTCACGTGATGACAGACGAGCAGATGTTTTCTGTCTGCTTGGACATAAGAGGTTAAGCTGGGTTTGGGAGGAGTCACAACTTTATTTCAAAGGATTTTTTGCATATTTGTCAGAGGCATGGTCCATTTGTAAATTATGCAATTGATTCCGTTCAGACAGGTGTAGAATGACTTTGAGGGGATTATGCCTTAACCCTAATATGCTTTACTGTATGCAATTAAAGGCAAATAGTTACTATTGCATAATTGAACATTTTTATATTGTAATTAATACACTGCGAAGAAAACCATACATGCACCCTTATACTGCAAATTGATGACATTATTGTTTGTATTTTGTACTTGTGAAGAAACATTGGTCTACATTATTTACATTTTCCAGTGAAGATATTTAAAGGGCTCCTATGCAAAAACAAGTTTGGACATAATTGAGTGCATGATTGGTGTGAGCACAGTTGGATGTAATTTAGTCCTTTTTGTACATTTATTTGAGGTTAAGTAGCACTAAAAATCACTTTGATGTTTTTATGTGCTTCCTTTGTCCGCCACTGAGTGAGAGGTCAAATAGAATTGCCTAACAGTTCAAATAAAGCACAATAAAAATGCATGTGCACAAAACAATGCAAGTAACTAAAAAAATCAAGATGTTTCGACCCCTTCTCGTAAAGTTGGTTGTATGAGGTTTTGTAGATTTTTTTTTTTTATCAGTCGCAAGGAGGATTTAGCCTGTGGGTTTATTCGGCTTAGATCTGAATACGTAGATGTCATCTAAGGGCATGTTGCAAACGTCAACTCAGCCGCCATTTCGGGCCTTGGTTTCTGACGAGCATTTAACAGAAAGCAATGAAAAAGGAATATTATTTCACAAGAAAATAGTTTTCTAATATTTAACTTTTATTAATCTGTTTAATGTGATGTATATGTGATGTTAATATATACAAAACTTGCTCATGTTAGGAAAAGAAAATGAAAAAACAATTCAAGATATCAATAAGATAATTAAAGTAATAATTTAATGCAATGTGCTAAATAGATCACATTACTTGTAAATTATGTATTATGTATGTTTCATGGAACTAACATTACTTGTTAACGTAAGATATATATACTTTTTGTATATTGTAGCTATGTAAATATGGCAAACAGAGCATCACTTCAGCCTCATATCATTGACTGTGAACAAATTTCTTGAAATAATTTGTGTAAAGTTATATTGTTGCATGACTATTTATAGCTTATGTGTGTAAGTGTGAATTGTTTGAATTTGTCAAACAAATTTTGCCATTTAGATAACTATAAACCTTATATTTATACCTTATAAAGTTACTGCTTTTTATTGATTGATTTATTTTTATTTATTTATTGATTACTATTCTAAAAATTAACAATTTGATGCGTGTGAAATTTTTGGAAATGAACATTAATGCAGACATTTAGAAAGAGCATTATCGACTTCCTTAAACAATTAAATGACTATGGCTACGCTCAGACTGTAGGTGTTAATGCCCTGTTCCATTTTTTTGTGAGTTCATTCACATTGTAACTAACATGCACATGTTATCCATCTTTAGTATAATTGCAATGCGGTTCCAATGTGACTTGCATACACAGAAGAGGAAACTATTGTCCCCCAGCATGCATGGCTAATGGACATAAACACTGAAGCACTGAAGTCTCGGGTAGGCTTGGTGGGCAGAAATATCGGATCAAAGCAAACTTTATTGGAATTAAACAATAATAAGGCAAAAATTTTTTTATTGAAAAACACATTACAGTATACTCTCGGAAACTGAGCTAAAACTGCTTCAATAAAAACTGCGACTTTGTTAAGCTTCAAATGCATCTTTGGACTCTTCTTGTAACTATTTAAATTCCTGCAACATCTTCTTAAGCAACTCGTATCTGAGAAACTGTGTTTAAGTTGGGCTTGATGATGCAAAATCTGATGATGTGACCTGGCTGTTCAGACTGGCAAAAATTGCATCGGTTCAGAATCATATATGAAACCTGGGTCAGATTTGAAACAATCTGAATTGAGCTGTTCAGGCTGTATTTAAAATATCAGATATAGGTCACGTATGGACAATAAAATGGACTGCAGTCTGAATGTAACCTATATCTGTTATACTTTAAATTAATTCACAATTCTTGAAATTGAGAGCAGACTGCATCATGGCTCAATAAAATATAAATGGATTGCTTTATAAATCATGGATTAGCTTGTGTTTCCTGCTACACTGTTTACTTTATCTCTGGCAGTACTCACTAAAGAGAGTAGCCTAAAATAATTGCAAAACACCATGAATTGAAATGCTTTTCCTGATGGATTTTCTTGCTCTATTTATTCTGTGGATGATGGTTCATCCTTTTTAGTGGATTTTGAGAAGACAGCATTTTAGAGACTAATAAAAAAAGTCACATTCATTTTTTTATTACACAACCATGATCACTGAATCCTTATTACTTTTAATAGGTTTCTTTGGCTCACTGTAAACACTATTTTTCTAGTTACACTACTACTAAAGTTATTATTAACATTGTAACCAATTGTTATACCATGTTAATGTTGTTATATTAACAATGTTAATAGGTCTAACCTCAAAATGGTGATGGTTTTACCTTTGAAAGAAATTACTTTTTCAGAGGAGTTTGCCAGCTGTTGATCAGTATCCTCTTTAGAGTCTGCCCACAAGGAAATGTTTACCATGCTTTCAACACATCTGGCATGCTTTACCTACCGCAGAACACACCACCAAAAGATTTTTATTGAAAAGGGTTCAACTTTCCTGTTTTAGTGTGCAACAAAGGGTTTTTTTTTTGTCTTTGACTAGACAAAAGTTTTGTTCACACAGCAATCTGTTGTGTGGGTGATGGAATAGTTCTTCTGTTTAGAATGCATTGCTCCTTATTTGCGGCCAGAAAAGATATGTGACTAGACTGATAAAAAGATATTGGCACTTAAGTTACTGAGAAAAGTGAGCTAATGCATAAAGCCAGAAGGCATTCATTTGAATCTTTGTCTGAGTTTTGTTTTGCACAGAACTTGGTTACATTCACAGCGATGATGGTGCTACTGTAATTGAGGCGCAGTGCTCTCTGGAGCACAGCTGTCCCTCCGAGATTGGGTAAAGTAGGCTGGTTCTGTTTGTTCGAAAGCATTCAGATGTGTCTCTACAGAGCTCAGCTGGATGAGGTCAGGAGCATGGGTCAGCTCTGTCCTCTCAGTCCCACGCTCTCCCATCTCTGGTCTGCACCTCAATACTTCCCAGACTAGATGTTGTCTGGGAGCTTTTTAAAGAAAGATGTTCTGTGTCATCAATTAGTTTAGCTTCCTTTGAGTTTCTGATGGTTTGTCAGATTTTAGTTTTTATTTATTTAATTTTTTTGTGCTAACTTGATGTTTAGCTAGTCTCAGTGTAGTAATAGAAACAGATGGAGAAAAAATTGGAAAAAACATTTTTTTAACTAATTTCATAAAAGTAGTCAAAGAAGAGCAATAACATAATTTTCGATAACACTACAACAAGTAAAGATTTAGGCAATCTATTAAAATGTACTAAAAGACATAAAAAGACTTTTACATTCATAGATTTCTTTCTAAAATGTCTTTTCTAGGTCAATGGACTTTTCTAAACAATTACCAAACCAAACCAGTATTTAAAGGAGCATGTGATGCAAAGAAGCATTTTCTTATTGCTTAGACTGCAGTGTTTCAGAGGTGCATTACATCACCAAGAGTGGTCTTGCAAACTGTAGCAGAAGAGTGGCCTGCAGGATATCTGTTTATTATTTCTCTTTATTGCCCTGGTGATAGGAATATGTTAACCCTCTCGGTGGGATTCAGCCTCTCTGTTCTGGCAGAAAAGATCAAGCTACATCTGCAATTTTCGAATAGTTATTCTGCTTGCTTTTCTTCTGGTTCATTAACCACAATAGATAGTATAGCACTCTCTATGCTCTAAGATGCAGCAGCCTGAATCTAATTGAAGCATTAAATCAGTAAAGCACACTGTATGAAGCTAACCTGCAGTAATAGATTCTTTTTCTGCAGCTTTGTTTACGGTGCCCCTGGGGCTGTTTCCCTCCTCTCTTTTCGAGATTCTCTTGCTCATTCTGCTTACTAACGGTTGAGCCGGGGCTTCTGGATCGGTGTGGTAGTAACACTTCACTCTTTCCATTTCTGAAGGGAGCAACCGCTGTGGACTGAGGAGAAGCGACCTGGATTTAGATTATTATCGCAACTAAACAGGTGACCTTTGAGTTTCAAGTTCCTCTGAAAGATCTTCTCTGGACCTCTTTTCAAAGACCTTTCAATTCCTGCAGACTTCTCTCGGCTCCCTCTTGGGGTTTAGTTTTGTCTGTCTCACGATCACATGTTCATATGCCCATAATCATTTTTCCCAAATCAGTTAATCCAACTGCTGTATTTTTTTTCTGTAATCACCATACCAAACTAATACAAACAGGGATCTTTATTTCTACTAATCTGTTTTTCCTCCATCAGCACCATACACAGCACTGTGATTCGCTGTCCTTGTATGCCTCATCCGTAGATGTGTGCCAAAATAGCACTGCATTATTTTCTTTTTATGTTACCTAAGAGTAGTTTAAAGGTCATGGCTGTGATAAGATGTTTAACACAGCATAGCAAAGAGTGCAAAAATGTGCTCTCAAGTGCTTATGATGTTTAGTTGCTTAATAAAGATGGTGAGTAGTGATGGCAAGGGGTCATATTAGGCTAGTATGCCACAAGAGGGTTTTATGTATATTTCACTCATTGTTGTTTCTTTTTTCCTCCTCCATTCCTTCTCAAATAGGACAAACTCTGACTCAGCTTTGCATACCAGCGCCATGAGCCCAAACCCACAGGATCCTTTTTGTATGAACCAGCAGATGGGTAGAGGACCTCCACAACGTAATGGTGAGGCCCTTTCTTCCTCTTCCTCGTCCTCCCCCTTCTGCTGTTTACTTCATTTTATTATGAAAAACCTTTATGAAATGTTTCGGGTTTAAAATGTCTTCAAATTCCACATTCTATAATAAACAACACAAAGGCTGTGCAATGGATGTACTGCATTAATGATTTAAAAGTCAAATTTCCAAATAAAGTGAAACATTTATCTAAATATTTGAGAATTATAAAAAAAGTAAAAAGGGCACAAATTCATGCTTTCAAGTACATCATTTTATAGAAATTTTACACCTAAATTGTGTGTTCCCAATATTCCCAATAATTACTCAGTTAATAGTTTAAGTTTGCTCAATGTACAATTTAAGTCTGACATCAGTTTTATTATTTTCTTTCTTCACAAAATTGACTCAATGAAATTCGCTCAATGTGCACTGACACTGCTCAGTGAATAGCAGATGCACAGCCCAAAGGTATATTTGAACTTTGAAAAAGTAATTTTTATGTAAGAATTTGGGATACATATATTCATCTTGCATATTTTCTTGCGTCAGCCGGGTTTTTCCACGACAGCTTTTTTTAGATCTCAGTTTTGATCAAAACTAAACCTTTCAAACTTGTGTGGATTATAAGGACCCAGGTGTCTGTTTTTAACCTCTGTCAAACACAGCAGTCTCCATGGTGAATTGTTTTTAGTATGACCACTCCTGAATTCCAGAATATAAATCTGTTCTATCTAGATTTTAGGTTATGTTAAATATTGATGTATTAATCATTGCATCAGTTTAGTTCTTAGTGCTATGCTCTGTATCTCAAGCTTGTGTATTTGAATACGCTCATGCTAATTGTGAGTCGGTTAAATACCTACACTGTAGGTTACACAAGCCATTATTGTGTTGCCTAACAGTGAGGTTAAAATGGATTGTACAAGGCCAGCCACGGATGATAAATCAATGATTTATACTAGACCTAAATTAGGCCTCCCCCCATGGTGCACCGTGTTTGCTCCACACAGCTGGAGCTCACTGTCATCTTGTTTAGCTGGTTGCCTTGGTTGCGAGCACACATTTAAGAAGCTATGCTGAAAATGACAGTGGACAGTGCTGTAAAGGGGTGTTCAGGTGACTTTAGTGAAAGCTAATAATTCAAGGACACCCTCTAGGGCATTACAGTTGTCACATAACATACCTCCCTTAAAAGAAAACAGTCAGAGGTCACTTTAACGTAATTTGTTAAATACTTGTGAAGACTTGAATCATAGGGTGGGATAATCTTCCTCCAGGTTTACATCAGCTAAGCAAATATTTAATCTTTAGGGATTCTGATAATGAAACATTAACACAATTCAGTATTTCTTGGAGTAACAAAAAAAGAAAACTAGTGTAAATCTAACAGAGAATGCTTGTTTAGTGGTGTAAATCTTTTGTGTGTCTCTTAATGCCTCAATATATTTTATTGTTTGATTTACTTCTAGTTTACTTTGGGGTTGATTCTCTTTGTGTCCCAACACATGCTGTGCTTGTGAGAATTTTCTTAACATGTCTTGCCAAGTCCAAAAGGATGCATTTGAAGTGAATTTGTCACTAAATGCACCATGATTATGCTACTTTACACCAAAGTTGTTTTGAAATTGTATGACTCAACTTAGAATGTTTTTGGGACTTTACTACTACGTTCTTTACTTGGTACAGACATGACATTCCATGAAGCAGGCTGAGTTATGCCAAAGATTTATCTGGTGAAAAGGTGGCATTAATGCTCCAAAGGAGCCCCTGCCTTCAAATTACTTCCCTTTGTAGACCAAAAATAATATTACAAATAAAACATTCATGTTTTCCAAATGTTGTTACATTTGGAATCAAAATGTTATTAATTAATCAACAGAAACAGGTAAATACATATGGAATTTACAATGGTTAAATGTGCATTATTCAGTTTAAAGCTCCCAGGTGGATGCAAAGTGTGTTTAACACTGAATAATGCACGCTTAACCATTGTATTTCCCATTTATACCATGGTCTTTGACAACACTTGCATATTATTTAAATTATTATTAATATCTGGGCTGCAATAAATGAGTGAAACAATATCAATGAAGGTTTAGTCTATATCTTGCTTTGACTACGCAGAAAAAAAGTAGTACTGAAGTTGATTATGCTGTTTATACCATTGGCATTGGCCAATACTAACATATGAACTATAATATTAATCTTTGGTCATCAGGACATAAACAAAATGAGAGCTTTGGTGGGTTATTGTGTCCATTTCACTGCTTCTTGCTCCTGACAGAAAAATATGCTGTGAAAATCTGAAATTTACTGCAACACGCTGCATTCTTCAAGTTAATCAGCAATGCCCATTTTCTCTGATCTGGCCATTGTTTTCCCATAGTAGGCTCCACGTAGACTTGCTGTAACAAGATATTTTTATATTTCATCCATACATGGATGTCTAAATTATTTTTAAAATTTTTCAACTTACTCTAACTACAGCAAATTCAACCTTTCAAATAGCAGGAGAGGCTCACAGTGTATCAGGAGTGAGAGAAAAATGTTGCTTCGTTGATAGTAATGTTAACACTTTCAAAGGAACACCAACAAAGTAAAACTTGATGACAATTCAGTGCAAGGTATGTACATGACTAAAAAAGATGAAGGTTCTTGTTTCCTTTTAATGTAAAATTATACAAGAAAAGGAGACGGTGGTTAAATCATTCCATTCTATATATCTGTCCTCTTGCACAAAGCTGACTCGATCGAATGTCTCTCAATTCAAATCTAGAAGAGCTCCACAAACAACAGTTGGTGCAAATAAATAATAAGGTTTAAAAAGAATCCAAGTTGAACAAATCAATAAACTATT
This sequence comes from Danionella dracula, assembly GCA_900490495.1. Classification (NCBI taxonomy): domain Eukaryota; kingdom Metazoa; phylum Chordata; class Actinopteri; order Cypriniformes; family Danionidae; genus Danionella; species Danionella dracula. The sequence continues at coordinate 4,093,573 of UELW01000578.1, forward strand.
ACTGAACTGTGGTCTAACTCTTTAAATGAGTGATCAGCTATTGTTTGTTACTATAGTTACTAATGTTGCACAAGGATACATCAAGTAAACAAACCAACCTGAACTACCTGTACGTCTATTTAGAATTAATCAACACCTCCCAATCAATCCGAATCAAGTATTCAGACAGACCATGGCATAATTAGAGTTTAAAAGTGTAATTGAAGTGTAATATTAACCCTTTATGAGGCACATAAAGTAGCTGCATTGATTTCAAAATAACAACTAAACTGGTTTTATATCCTGAATAATCAGTTCTTTTGTAATATTTATTTGACTGTTTCCTAAAGGGATAATTAGGGTGCAAGAGTAAAATAAAATGAAAAATCTATGAACTGGAGCAATGTTGCATTTATTAATTGCAAGCTGTCCGTTTCAGAACCAATATTTAAAAATAATGATGGAGTTGACACGACTCGTTTGAGAAGCAGGCCCAAGCTTGTGTCTTTCATTGCTGGCAGATCCAGGAGTTAAGTCTCTGTGTCTATCAGAGCACTCTTTAAAGTCATCTAGTTGAAATAAGACGTAAGAAAGATCTGGAGTGGTGCCATCACATGTTAACTGAGACATTAAGTTCTGTAACTGCCGAGGGCAGTTGTGTGAGAGAGACACATTAGTTAAAACTGATAAGCAACTACTTTTTCTTAAGGACATGGCTGCAAGAGACGTGCGGGATCTGCCTGGCAGCTCATCTGCCTGGCAACTCTGCACACAATTTGAAGTGTTTGTAATAGTGTAGCATTCAATGACTTCAATTAGAAACCAGCCTCTCGATCTGGACAAAAATCTTTTTTCTGGTCTCATGCCATGCTGGCAGTCAACTCCACTGAAACATAGGCCTCCCTGAAATTTTTAGAACATGTGGGATCCCTTCCACACACATACTTGACTGATCATTCTGCAAGTTAAAACCATAGACAGTAAAAAATAAAATGAATTATGCATCGGTGTCTCCTCCTACCAGGCCACTTGAATTTAGAAAAGGATTGGGAATGAGGTGAAGATTATGGGGGGGAGGTGTCAAGGTGTAAAAGTTCCACTCTAAAATTTGTCAAGTCAGCACTGGAAACAAGCTTTTAACCATTTGGTTGTGTCTCGATTTTTAAAATGGGTATTCTGCTGAAATTCAACTCAAAATACAAAAAAAGACTTTTGAACTATTGAAAAAATAGTGGAAGAATAATACCATTTAGGTTGTCTTTCGTGCCATTGACTTGCTTGGGGGAAAATGTGATTTATTAGTTGTTTTCAGACAGATCTTCAAAAACTTCAATTAATGAACTGTGTGCGTTATATACTGTTTTTGTGTCTTAGCTATAGTCGATCAAATTAAATTTTATTTACTACAAATGAAGAGACCTTTCAAAAGATTTGTTTTATTTTCTACTTTGTAAATGTTAATAATTTTTCACATAATCTTTTGATGAATCAGATCAAAATGCATTTAAATACTTCTAAAGTTGATTGTTTATTTTAAGAGATTAAAAGAAAACACAATGTAATTTTAGAGCTTTACTCACCTTAAGCAATGCATGTTAACAAAACCGAGAGCTAATAAGACCATTCTCACTAATTCACCAAACACGTCAATACATCACTTTGAGGTGATGTAACCACTTTAGAGGTTCTACACACTTACTGTATATAAGCAATGGGAATGCATGCAGGAAAATTCTTTAGATTTAGAGGCTATCTTATGGATAATGTGTTGTTGTAAACAAAGTCCCATACTTATTAGTTGTTACAGTCTTAGTTAGAAGTAGGGTGGTTCTGCTTACATAGACACATTTTGTTTTTAGACTTTCAAAGTCCTAAATGGGAGTGTTGTTTTTTTTTTCAGAAAGTTTCACTAATGAACTAGACCCTCAGTGAAGGGGAAACGGGCCAAGGCTGTGCTTTGTTTTATTCATTGTCTGTCACAGTTGGATGTCTGACAGCCAGCTTGACTTTGCTCAGGCTCAGGAGATGGCCGATCTGGCCCTGGGCCTGTACTGCCTCAGTGCCGGGCATGCATCTGCAGAGGAAGCATAAAAAGAGTTTTGTTTTCTACAGGATCTGGTCTTTGCCAAACAAAGCCTCTCCATTGATTCAGACTATGCTTGTGCTCCCAGTTTCTCTTGCATTTCTTGATTTCTCATGAGAGGCTTGCTAAAGTAACACACTAAGACAGGGGTGTCCAACGTCGGTCCTGAACGTCGGTCCTGGAGAGCCGGAGCCCTGCACATTTTAGTTGCAACCTTGCTGTAGTATGCATACTACTCTACTTCAGCCAATCAGAGGACCATAGTTAGTGCCACAGGTGTGTTTCATGATGGTTGAACCAAAAATGTGCAGGGCTCCTGCTCTCCAGGACCGACGTTGGACACCCCTGTACTAGGAGGATTTTTTTTAAAGTTCCATAGAGGTTTTTCTGCATTCTGCATTTTACATTTACTTTAAGTCATTAAAGATGGATTGTAACACCTACAATTCACACATTCATGTGTTGCTGAAATAATTGGGCGCAATAGAGCAGGGGTGTCAAACCCAATTCCTGGAGGGCCGCAGCCCTGCATAGCTTTTACCCACCTTAACTGAACGCACCTGATTCCACTAATTAAGCTTCTCTTGGGCTGTTCAAAGCTACTCGTTTGTTTTTTTGAAACAAGTTTGGAACAAAAACCAGCAGGGGCTGCAGCCCGGTAGGAATTGAGTTTGACAACCTTGCAATAGAGTGTTAATCAAAGTAAGAAACTCAGCAGCTTCTAAAACATCAGTTTAAGTCCTCAAGGTGTGACTCATCTAAGATGTCTAATTTAGAAAAGTGATTAATTTAATAGGGTCTCTAGGAAATTAGGTGTATTAAATTACTTCTAGAACTTGCTCATTTAATTGTTTTTATTTCAATTTATTTGGTTGAGTGAGTTTGTTGCAGCAATTATTCTTATAACATTCCAAAGAAAACACCAAAAATAGTTTGAAGAACATAATTGCAAGAAGTAGCAGTTATTTGCGGAGGCCACATTATATTCATGACTATCATGCTCTAATAAGTCTTATCTTCTTGCTACTTTTGAGGTTATAGTATTTTTAGTGACCTGAAAAAATAAGGATTATGTTGTTTGTAGATTTGCAACTGCACTCTTAAAGGGAATCACAGGAAACCAAGAAGCGTTTAAATGTTTTCATTCCTGTTAATGCAAGTCAAGTCAGATCAAAGCTTCTTCCAAATGCATGAATTTAGTGCAATTGTAAAAACATTAATAGCAAGCGATGCAAGAAAAAAAAAAAAAGAAAAACAAATGGTCAATAATAAGTTTGCCCTCAATGAGAAATTACCACAGACTCAAGAAAATCACATACCTTAATATGTGAGATTAGTGAAGATCCACAACTATGAGACAAATACTAGATATACATTCAGGAGCTGATTTAGGCAGTAACGTCAAACACATATTAAAAAAAAAAGCGTAGCTGAACCTTACATTACAGGAGTATTGTTCCATGTGTTCAGGTTTGTAAATATACTGTGTATATTAGTGTTTTATGAAAGCACTTTTTTTCAGTTAATTGTTAGAGTAAATTTTTTGTGTTTTAAGTGTTTTTACTTTGTATACGGTCACCCCAAAAAGATTGATGCCAACCTAGTTAACTCATCAAAGATTAACATCAGAGTTATTGTCGAAATGGGCACACAAGATTCACGAATGGTTGTTTTTTTGTTTGTTTTTTTTTTGTTTTTTTTTTATCAAAAGAGATGAATCGCCACTTCCCCCTAATGTAAACACCAACTATCTGTAAATCATGTTCAACTGGACTGTTTGTACATTAATTCAAGTGGGAAATTGTTTCATGATGGACATACCTTTAAAGAACTTTTCTAATAAAATGTTTTAGCATTTATATAAAAAAAAAGAAGATAAATGATGAAAGATAAATGCTTTATATATATATATATATATATATATATATATATATATATATATATATATATATATATATATATATATATATAAAACCCCTGAGTTTATGATGAGTAATGACCAATAGAAGAATGATGTTCAGCTGTGTGATCTAATTTGTTTCTTTCTGTTTATGCGCATGGGGACGAGCAGCCAGCATGAATGAAGCAGAGGTGGACGGTTCTTCAGATGGTAAGAGTGTGTTTGCTCTCTCTTTTATAGTAAGAGTGTTCAGAGCATAGAAAGAAGATCTTTAAGGGCAGCATGCTCTCTCTCTCTGCGTGACCTCTCTTTTGAACTCAGTTGCGGTTCAATGTAGTGGCTGAGTAGTTGGAGGCCCTCTGCTGGTGAACTTGTGAAGGGTGCTTGTCTCTTAAGAAGTTGTACATTTTAAAAAGCATCGAAGGCTGAAAACCATTTATGTCTTTCTGAATTTAAATTGTTTAATAGTTTTCTGTGTACTGTGGTTTTCTTTATCTTTAAAAAATGTATCCTTTAACAGTTATGATTTAGTGAAAGCAGAGTTGAAATACCATTATTAGGATTTTGGGATAAGCTGTCCCACTATAGAAGTGAAATTCCATCAGTTCAACTCAATTCAAATACAGAAATATTTCTCTACCTTTGCAGTGTTCTCATTTCCTGCTGTCCCTAATGAGGAGAATCTGCTCGGAGTGAATAAGCCACTGCCGAAACAATTATGGGAAGCCAAAAAGGTAAGTTCATGAGAACTTGGAGTTTCAAACACAAAACATTTAGATAGTTTCGTTATATTAACAAGTCACAATTTTCGTCTTTCATATAAGGCCTATTCTGGAAATATCACATTAAAACTAGTTAATCGATCATTTATCAAGATGTGAAAGGTTTTGCCACTCATAAATAGATGAGGAAGCAAATATTGAGTATGGGAATACAGAGGACTGAGATTCTGTCATTGAGAGACGTGAACTTCAGGTTTTTACTAATGCACCTCAATTGCTGTGCTTGTGATTATAAACAGATATAGCCTAAATATGAGTATTTTCTAACTGTTACAGTAAAAAAAATCAGTAGACTAAAATCTTAACATGATGGATTAAGCTTTTTTTTTTTAAACCTGGAAATGAAAATGCTTTTATTTCTGTATTATGTAATTGACTGTAGAAATGGTATTGCTCATACCAAAAGGCTATTTTTATTTATTTGATTGGTTTATTTATTCAGTTGCATGGTCGAAAATATATGAAAATATTTTATTAGCATGCCAACTTTGAACTCTTTCTGTATTGGGGTTACTCTTGTATTTCAGGTTGAGCAAAACACAAAAAAAACTTTTTGAATACATTTTGAGACACTTTCAGACCAATGGTAACAGATGGACAAACCACAGCTTTTATTGAGGAAAAATAGTATAGCAGTCTGACTGTTTTCATCTCCGGGCAGGAATAGTGTGAGTATATCGATCTCTGGTTTTTCCTTATTTTAATTTTTAGAAAATCACATGATTAGAGCAGATTGATTGGGAGCCTGATTGATCACACCCAGTCACTCTTTATGAAGGACAGTTAATTAACTCGTTGAAAGGGGTGCGGGAGTTTTCATTTGAATTATTTGATTTGACATCTTGAAACGGTTTGCTTTTGAATAAAATCGTTTCATATTTTGATGCTTGATCTTGAGCTCAGGATTGTTAGAGGTATGCAATTCCTTCAGTCTTTGTTCTCTTCTTCTGTTCTTATTGGCCAATGATTTGTAATTTTTACCTCTTTCTTTGAATCCAAAAGCTCACAATCACATTGCAAGTATGCCCACACTATTAAGCACAAAATTGTACGGAATGTGAAGAGATACCAAAGACACAAAGACACAATGCCTTGCAACTGCACAAGTTGATAACAAGCCCATTTGTTCCATAAGCCATGCATACAACTGGAAATACAGTAACAAAGGAGCTGGATTCAGTTCTTTTGGGGACTGCTCTGGAATCTATGTCTTATTGTCCCTTGTATGCAAACGAGGCATCATTAAAATGCTGTTTAATCTACATCTTTTATTTCCTTATTTAAAATGAACTTTATCCACTCTTTCTTCATATTAGGGTAGTAGGGAGTTAATGTCAAGCATGTCTTTGTTTTCTTAGTTCAGGAGATTTTAGCTTTTTTTTTAATAAAAGGATGTTTTTCTGTGGGCACCACAAGAAGTGTTAAAAAGTTTCTTATGCAATTTTATATTTATAAATGCTACCCAAGGAAGTGAATCTTTTTAGATCACTAAATGCTTGTCTTCATGTCTTTAATAAACATGTTACCTGAATGCAGGTGCAGTCTCTGTCATCCCGGCCAAAGTCCTGTGAAGTGCCTGGAATAAAGTAAGTCAAGGGCCTATTGGCTTTGTAGTTGATTTTTAAACTTTCTAACACAATTGAACTGTTCTCCATTTTTGTGCAGCATATTCCCATCTCCAGAACAGAACGCAGGTCTGTCCCACTACCAAGGCTCATTAAACACCGGCGGCTCTCTTCCTGACCTCAGTAACCTGCACTTTCCTTCTCCTCTGCCTACTCCGCTGGACCCCGACGAGGCTGGATACCCAAATCTGAGCGGAGGCAACAGCACTGGCAACCTCCCTGCAGCCATGATGCATCTGGGGATTGGAAACTCACAAGGTCAGTGGGTGTACAGCACAAGCAGATGCATCAATGCCTTTCACACAAGCGTGAGCTAATCCACATGTCCCAGAGATCAAAAGAGCTTTTATTTGGTTGTACAAGGAGGCTGAATTGCTGTTGAAGCATCTCCTGGCTTCAGAAGTTTCTTGGTGAACACTCCAGCCTTTGTTTAGCGGCATACTGACTATAGGCTTACACTGGGTGCCCTTTCTGAGGACTGAATGCCTTGTGTTTTCCAAAAAAGCCACATCCATGTAGAACACAGAGGCTCTCCGCTCTCTCTTCCTTCCTTTTTAAACTCTTCCCCCAATTGATTACTTTCTTTGACTTTGATTCTCTTGAGCTTTTTAAATTCCGCTCGCTCAAATGTCTGGGAACGAATGGAGCTGGGATGTTTTTTCTACTCTTTTCAGCTGTGATGCACACTGATTGGCTGAGCCACCAGTGACCTTTAACTCGCAAAATATTCGTTCTTTCTCTCATTTTGTCTGAGTGTGGAAGTTAGAAGCAAACCAGCTCGTAAATGATTTTCAGGATGGATAGAAGTACCATAGATCATCTAGCCAGACTGGAAAGCTTCAGAAAAGGTTGATTAATTAGGTTTTTTGAAAGGGAAGGCCTATGATACCACCTGGAGATTTTTTTTTAGTTTATACTAATTGTTATTGAGGGAAAACTAGGCCAATTTAATTAATTTGTAATTTCATTAAAAAAAAAACTAAAATATTGTATTAAATTGTAAATACATTGTTGTCAAGTAGCAGCATGCAAGAGCTAGGTATAACATGCAGGGAAGCATGTAATGTTATATTATATAATATTATATTATATGAAGTGAGGTTCCATTTTTTTTTTTTAATCCTGATCACTAAAGTTATTGTCATGAATCACTAAAGTTATTGTAATCTGCACAAAGAGGATACAGCATACAAAGGGAGAAACATAAATATTGTTGAAAGATAACTGCAGTTATGTGTTAACAATTTGTCAATTCTGAATGGGTTTAGATGTTCAAAAATTGATCAAAAATATTTCTATTAATTAATTCATCTTAGTTGTCAAAGTTTTTGCATGTTATGGACCAGCTTTTCATGTTTCACATTAAGATGTGTCAACTGTAACAATCCCTGAAAACTGTAAAAATGGCTGCCAGATCCAAGCAAAGTGTGGCCCTCACTGTAACAAGTATTAATTTTTGTTGCACAGTTTTATCGTAACAATAACGAGACGTTGACAAGTGAAATATGTCTCTGTTATGACGAAACTTTGACAAGACTATTTTTCGTTCATGACATGAGAGTGGACTAAAATGTTTTTGGGGGACGGTTACACGTTCAAAATGCATGACATTATAACAAGACGCACACTTTTCATGATTCGTTACTGTAATTTGTTGTTTAAAATGTAATGTATCCACCTTTATGACATTATGAGATTGTACATGTTTGCTTTATGTAGGTAGCCAATTAAATCGCCTACATGTTGCCATGGCTATTAACACCAAATGATCAAACAAACCCTCTCTGATTCAGTAACCTGCAGACAATTTCTCTTTATTTGTTCTGAGGAGTGGATGCGAGGACAGCAGTTTTCCAGCAGGCATTGACTCAGAAAGCTGCATTGGTGTAGCTTGCCTTTATTAAGGCAGCTGAAGAAGAACTCTTGACCTCTGAAGCTGATTATGTTTGTTGTCCTCTCAGGGCTGTCCTCCTCTCTGAGCAACCCTTCCATCCAGGCATCCCTCAGCAACTCTCAGCTGCACTCATCTCACAGCAATCCATCGCTTCACTCGTCTCTGCGCCTCTCTTCTCTCTCTAACCCTCCTCCAACCGGCATGGCCAGCTCACCCAGAAGACGACCAGCTCCAATCAGTCCTCTGACGCTCTCGCCGGGGGGTGATCAGAGGCGCAGCTTGGGCAAGCAGCTCTCACCCACAATGTCACCCTCTCTGTCTCCAATCACTCAGGTGAGAAAGTGCTCATTAAAACAGCTGTTCCAGCAGTTCGGAGTCTCTCAAGGGCAACTCTGTTTTTTGTCCCTGAAGTCTCTGAAGGAAATTTTGAGATGTTTTGCCGTTCAATATAAAGAGTGTATTGAAATGCAAATTTGTTTAATTAAACCCCGATTTTACCACAGCACAGTGACCGTATTAGTTTGATTGGGTGATTTAATGCTATAAATATACATATAATTATAATACATTAAATATTAGTATGTTTTAATTCATATTTTACTGAAAATATAAATTTTATAGTAAATACTATAATTGCACCAGTTTATGTTGACAAAAAAGTTAATTTGCAGCTTTTTTCAATCTTTGACAATAGTATAAACTATATTTAGAAATCAAGACAGACCCGCTAATAACTGTTATATGGGCACATGGAATAGCCTGGAGAATGATGCAGCATGTAGTAGACCGTGCGCGACTGAAGTTCTCCCTTTATACTTTGCCTTTACTTCAATGTCCATGTTGGCCGTCCTGTTTCTGGATTTTCCTGAATCTAGTTTGTAGTTCTACCAATTCTATTAGATGTTCCTACTCAATTTATTTTTATTTTTTATTTTTTTCATCTCATGAGTACTTCATTTTCAGTCCTGTACCTTTTCGAACGCTTGTCTTGTTTTTTAGTTTTTTTCTCTCAATAAATAGAGTTTTAGTTTTTGATTCCTAAACAGTTTCAGTTGTTGAAAGTTAACTTATTTCACTTTCAAAAGCTTATCTGGGTTTTGGTATTCCATTAAACATGCAGATTTGTACATTTTATATTTACAATTAACGTATGAATGTGCTTTTTACCCGCTTTTACCAACACAGGTTCAACCAAAGCAGAATCGTTAATGGAGGAACTGTTTGATTATCAAAAGACAATAGTTCTGTGCTCACTACTTGCCCCCAAAAAATGACAGTGGGTTTACACATGTTAGAAACATTTTAGTCTGTTTTAGTCAAAGTAAAAGAGAGCTTGACAACTGAATGTTTATTAAAAGCTTAAAAGCTGTATTTTTTTGATGCAGCTATTCTTAACTACAGAGTTGACAAAAAAATAAATCGCTCCATGGACCTCAGGTCTCAGCCCTTTTACATACTCTGGTGAGCAATAGTAGAATAACTCAACTGCAAACTTTTGATTGAAAATGGAGAGGTAAAAAAAAAAAAAAAAAAAATATATATATATATATATATATATATATATATTTTATTTTATTTATTTTTTTTACTACATTAAAATAGTTCTAACCTTCTGCACAAAGACTGCACAAATACAAAACATCAAATTCCACAGTAGGCACAAAATGTATCAAAAGTTGAATTATTTTATTTATTTTATTTTTTCCTGTCATATGCATATAATTTAATGTTTTTTGTTTATTTTTTGTGTTGTTTACATGACTTGGGTTGTTGTATGTTCAGGATTATGTTCAACATTATTGAGGGTTTAGCTGTTTAGCTTGTATTTATTTTATATTAAATACAAATTAAATCCTGACTCTGATTAATTGAAATTAAAGCGTTATATTTAAAATGTCACTGAGCTGCTTTATACTGGAAAAATTGGTTTTGAGGTCACAAAGGTTGCTCTCTTTTTAAAGAAAATCAAGGTAAATATGGAAGTGATTTAAATAATTACTTATTTGAGTCCTTTTTTATACATAGCAATCCTTCATTTCAAGTAAAACACAATAGTTTGTTTCAAATGCAATTAGTTATTTCTTAATTTTAGACTATTGGATGCTTCATGCGCTCAAAAGCAGAAGCTGGTTTTATTGAAATTTCCCACCAAGAACAGAAAGTGCTATTCCAAGCTTCACTCCATGAATTTTATTTTTAAAGTTTTTTTTCTTCAGGGGGTTGCCTTGGACACAAGCAACTTGCCGATGGAGCCGCCCCCACCCTACCCCCTTTACCACCAATCGCAGCAGCAACAGCCGCCTCAGCAGCCTCCCCAGTCCCATCAGTCTATTCAGCAAAGCTCCCAGCATCCTGGGGTGCAGCAGCGTTCTGTGGCTGGACAACAGCATCTGCAGCATCAGCACCCGCACCAGCACCAGCATCAGCATCAGCACCACCACCAGCCCATGTCCCCGCTGCAGAACGTTCCACTCGACTTCAATTCCAGCACTGTGAGTTCTGTTCCAACAGACAATTAGCCGAAGAAGACCAAATCAAATCATTTTAAGTAACTGCTGATGACTTCAGTGCTGCATTTTTCTTTGTTAAAGTATGAGCGATTCTTTCATTAGAAGGGACTGAGAAATATTAGCATGCACATTAGACTGAGAAATAATAGAAGGGACAGTAAAAAATTGTTTTGGTAGCACTTTATAATAACTAGACACTACTAAGTATTAATTTAGAAAACAGTTTTTAAAAACAGTTTTTTTATTACAAGCAATTCATGAGATCATGTAGAACATGTTAATAAATTATTATTAAACTATTTGAAAGCACATTCATACATTTTATTATTCAAAGATATAGTAACAGTTACTCAGTTTGATAATAAATGCTCTATTAACACATATTCCTACTTTAAACTCGTGATTAATTCAACTAGTTATAAAACATTTACTAGCTGCCAGTTAAATGTTTTTGTGTGCTCTTCTAAAGTGAGGACTATGGTTTGGCTTGAGTGCACTGAACTGAATAGTAGTAAAACATTAGTTTTTTTTTTTATTGTCAAGTGCCGCAAACCCTAGAACACGTGTTGATTTTAGCAATGCCAAGGTCCAACATTCTCTCGCTCTAGCTCTCTCTCTCTTTCTCTCTCTCTCTCTCTCTCTATGCGCAACTATGGTGATATCTATATAAAATATGTGATCTTGTTGATCTTGTTTTTTGCTCACAGCACAACAGCATGGGAGCATTTTTCAACGATCCGTTTATGGAGCCGCAGTTCTCTGGTCGCCACTCCAAATGTTCGTCCTATCAGGTAAACCCACGTATGAGTTTCTGGTGGTTTCAAATTATATTTTTCAGTGGAATAAATGCCTTAACAACAGTCTAACAACTCCCCCCAAGATTGTGTTTAACCTCCCTCATTTAATGTGTTTGAATGTTATCTTACATTAAAACAAAAATGTTTTGTCAGGTCAAACAAGCGCCTACCAGTCCCTAGATTATTTCTTTGATTTCATAAGAAATTCTGCAGCCATTACAGAATGCTGGTGTCTGTGTCAGATGTGTAGTTTCCAGTGAATGATTGGCTCCTGTCGATAAGGAAGAAAACTTTTTTTATTTTTGTAACGGGTAAAGTTATTTTTGTTTTTTGTTTTTCCTGTAAATATTTAGTTTGTATCTGGTTTTTGCTTTCATTTCCTGAGCCCTGGTCAAAAGCAAAACAATTTTAGATCACATGAATTAATACATTCTTCTTTTGTTTATTTTGAGCATAGAATTAGTCATTTTTCTTTTTTTTTATCAGCAGGATCAATATAACATGTTGGAGAATATGATGAGCTCGGTGACTGGAGGCTTCGACTCTTCCTCCAGCCTCTACTGCTCGCAGGCTGCCCTCATGGGCTTGGGAGGTAGCCATGGCAACTTGCAGGACCATCTTCAAATGAGGCCCAACATGCTCTACTCCAACTGTGGAGGAGGAGTTCCCAACATCATACTCACCGGTACTGATGAGAGCTCTATGAACACTTTCACCTTACACATTTCAACACATACTTATGCCCAACATATATCAAACCTCACCAGAGTTGATCAGCCTTTTATGTATGATCATAAATACTTTTAATGTGGTCTTGCTATAGCTATTACAGCTGACTAAAAATAGTAGAATCGTGAGTATTTCCACATTTTTTCCCTGTAGCCCATGAACGGGTATCTCTGGTACCAGATCTGAGGTAAAAAGGCATGAATACTTGGTGACACACAATAACAAGCACCTTGTTTGGTTTTTGACATTTTAAGGGCTGGCTCTGTTTAGCCAACCATAAAAACTAAGTATATACCTTTCAAAATCAATTTTAGACTTTGCACAGCGTTTGTTTTTTTCACGTGTGCACTAGCAGCAGTACTCACTCATGTTCTCATGTGTTCTCTTCAGATGACTCTAATCCCAACCTATCTAAGGACATCAGCAGTGTGTTGTCTGCAGTGCCGGAGTGTTTGGACTCAGAGGGTGTTTTTCCTCTTGAGGATGAATTGCGAATTGAGCCACTCAGTTTAGACGGACTGAGCATGCTCAGCGACCCGGATATGGTCCTTCCCGACCCGTCGGTAGAAGACAGCTTTCGCAGCGACAGACTTTAAAGAGCCGCAACATGCATATGTACAGGAGTTCCCACAAGTCCAGTAACATGAAGAGTAAAGCACAGAACTTATAGCACTCAGATTTTTATAAACATATTTGTATATATTTATGTATAAATATATAGTATATATATATATATATATATATATATATATATATATATATATATATATAAAATGCAGCCAGTCTTTTTAACATTTGGTCTTTTCTTAAGCACAAAGCGCATGCGGAAGCACTACATGTTATAAGAAAGTGAAATGCTCAGCATGTCCCATCTGCCTCCAGAGGCAGCGCTCATCAAATGTGAGAAACCAGTCTCGCATCCTCTGAGATATGATGAAAGAAAGAGCCTCTAAACATCATGCCATTTGACAATCAGAACACTGAAGCCATAGCAATGCCAGGACTCGCACCTAGCATTGCTAACTCAAAGCCATGCTAACAAATAGAAATGAATGCGCTTGTGCAACTAGCTTCTGGTTGTTTTCATTTCACACCAGCTTTGGATTACATTTTGATCACAGCTAATGGATGGAACTGTTCTGAATGTGAAAATAACAATGTAACGTGTGATGGAACAGAAGGAGTCAACAGCCGGCCTGATACCAGCCCGTATTGCTGCACCAAATGCTGTGATGACAGACACCAGTGGGATGGGTTGAGCTTCGTCCTCTGCCATATCACCTCAACCCAGTTTTAGTACCACGAGGCAAATGTGCTTGACTTGTGGAATTCAGGCCATTGAGGAGACGCATCTAGCAGTGCTCGACTTCAAGAGCATGTGCTTGAGACCGGACCAATCACAGGCCGGTTTATGAAACCTTCAGTTCCTCTTACTTGGATGGGAAGACAAATCAGTTCACCTCTAAAAAGAAAGCAGTAGTCCTGAAGATGTGTGTGGAGGATTATTTTGATGATTATTTTTTTGTACAAAACCGAAAAGCTTTGCCACATATATATATGCCTCGTAATTTTCTGACTAGAATGTATTTTTGACATCGAAAAAGGGCAATTTGTTTACAACGATTACGTTTGAGAACTATGAATTGTGAGGCGTTGAAATTTGTATGATTTTGTCATGAATCTGAAAAAGAAAATCTTTGTATCTCGTGAATATTGATCCAGTTCATAGATGCTTTGGCTATGCAGAACCTTTAGCACAGGCCTGACGGCTGGAACAATCTAGAGCAGGAGTCTCAAACTCAATTCCTGCAGGCCCGCAAACCTTGCAGGTTTTTATTTCAACTCTGAGTTTGGTTGAAGCTACTGGTTTGTCTCCTGAAACAGAGGACCCTAATCAGTGGATTCAGGTGTGTTCAGTAAAGGTTGGAGCAAACTATGCAGGGCTGTGGCCCTCCAGGAATCTTGTTTGAGGCCTCTGATCTAGACCATAAAAGGAACTGTTTGGCTTGTATATGTACTATATCTTTATGTTCCTTTCAGATTTTATACAGACTTGTAACGCAGCTTGTAACTGGTCAGTTATATTTGTGTTTGTTCCACACTTGTTTTCTTTCTGAACTTCTGTTCTGGATGTCCTCTTTCTTGTGATGGTTTTTTTTTCCACTACAGCTCTGGGTTTGTCTTTTGGAGCTTGAGTAGTGGACTTGGGACACACGTATCGTTGTTATTGCTCAGGACGACAATTGCACTGATCTGAACAAAATAGGTTTGGAGGAAACAAAGCCAGGTGATTTGATGTTTGCAGCGCTGCAAAGATAGCTACTTGATGTTGGCATGTTTAGAGGCCTTTCTGCCTGCTGGCTTTGAATTGTATGCAGTATATTTTTTAATGGCTAAATTGAAATGACCAAATATTTGGAGATGAAGAAAGATGTCCAAGTATAGCTCAGGAATGTGTTTTTCATCATATCATGTGTGGTTCTTTGGCTGCCACATCCAGAATTTTCTCAGAGAAACTGTTCTGGTGACCTGAAATGCACTCTTGTGTCTGTTAACTGTGTAGCTTTCTATTCCAGTTCTGGAGTTGACAGAAAGCAATAGCAACGGTGTCTGTGTGCCATGTCCATCAGTTTTGGTTTGATCTTTCTTTCATCCAGGTTACGAAAGTTTTTGTCAAATGTCTTGATGTTCAAATCAAGAAAGCTTTTTCTTTCTTTTCTCACCTTTACAAAGTTCATTGTGGTCCAAGTAGGCAAGACGAAAGATTTACTCAAGGAGAAGTTTAAAAGCATTTGAGGGATTGAAAGGAAAATTTCAACTTGCTGCTTGATGTTCTTCATTTATATGCAACAACGATTCGATTTACTGGTTAGCAAGCAGTTTTGTACTATATGTCTTCAAATGTTCTTCACTTACAGCTTCTACACCTGAGCACAAAAAACAAGTCTGTGGTTTAGAACAAGCATTCCTGTAGCTTCATCTGTAATGTGTGATACAAGCAAAATTACTTTAGGGAAAGCCAGATAATTATTTTCCCCCAAACAGCTGGAAGGGGATCCAGCAGCTGTAATGATATAATGTTTGAAAGTTTTGGTGAATGTTAGAGTATTTTCTAGATAAACCATAAATAATTTGACATTTGAACAAAAGTATAAATCTAATCCTCAAATTTTCCAAATATGATGATTAAAAAGTAGCCTATTTATCTATTAAATTGGTAGAATGTATGGTCTTTAAAAAAAAAACAAGATCTTGAAGTTTGTTGTGAACATCCTGTCATTCTACAGGATGTTACATGATCATTTTCGTATTTATATATATATATATATATATATATATATATATATATATATATAATTTTTTTTTTTTTTTAAATAGAGTAATCTCTGCTCTTCTCCTGTCGTATTCTTACTCTTGACTGCTTGCGGTCCCTATGACTGTACTGTGATTTATTCCCATTTCCAAGCCCTGTGCTATAATGACAAAAATGTGTTAAAAAGCTTTTGAAAAATGTAGTTTTTATAACAAAATGTTAGTGTTTCTTGTATTATGGAAGCTATGTTTTGTTCTTTAATGGTTTGTTGTCTTTTTATTACTTAAAAAATGTACAGTTCTATTATTTAAAACTATTTTCTTGTCCACTAGTGTTAATTGTTTTTGTAAAGATATATTAAACCGCTTTCTGAAGTAACAATTTTACTATTTTCGCGGTTTTCTCACAGAACACAAGAGTCACAGCGCATCATTTTTGTGTTTTATTTTTTTTTAATATCTTTGTTGACCGTTGTGACAAACATGCTGTGCTGTGAGTCTCCAGGACCCTGAAATAAAACCGCTTAACACCAAAAGGCGTTTGGTTTGTGAGCTATGTTTTAGTGCTTTTCTTTGACTTTACGAAAGTAAATAAAACTCTTTACTGTCTCAATTTGCTCCTTTTGTCTTACCCCTTGACTGTATTTCACAGGTCTTACATGAAAGGTGACCACTAGATGTCAGTCAGTCACTTCTGCTTCTTTAAGGGCGGCCTAGACGGAGACGAGTTACAGGAAGAGGTTAGGTTTCTCCATTGACTGCGTATAACATAATAAAAAAAATCTCCCCAATGTACAAAAAATTACAACATTTGTAAGTCAAATGCATAAAGAAATGAATTGGTCCTTTTTATTTTGTCGAAGAAAATTTGGTAAGTTTGTTTAACGTTACGTTAGCTGCGAACGTTAGCTAACAACCATGCTTTAGCCTGCTATATAGATTTAGTAATTGTAAAAATGTTTCTATTGACATAAACAATTTCAAATAGTTTTTACCTCAGGGGCTTTTGCGAGTTTTCATTGTTTGTGTGACTGTAAAGTTATACATGAGATTGAGTTAAACCAGATTAGGCAGCCTTGTAAGGTTTGATGTCATGGCCCTAAGAAGAAATTCCATCACTTTTGGTCACCTCATTCTGCCCTCTGATATACTTATCCAAGCCATGACACTTTTGGATATTATAATGTGCTGCTTCTGAAGAACAAGGGATTACTTGGAAAAACGTGTGAAGGGCTGTCTGGTTCAAATGCAGCAGAGAATGTACTCTAACATCCCTGAAAAATGTGGAGAAATGCCCTGGCAAGCCTTTTGCTTTATTCACGTAGTCTACCCTCAGTAATGGATTTTAAAACAGTGGTATCCTAGTAATCACATGTTAAATAGCAGGAAGAACATGACATTTTTTTCCCTGATGGGAAATACTCCCTGTTTAATAAAAATTATGCCATAAAATTGTTTATGAATCTAATCCTTCTCTAAACAAAAAAATATCTCAAATGTGTGCACTTGGTAAATAGTCTTTCCGCAACTTAAAGAATACCACCATTTATAATTTTCATCATAGCACCCTCAGCATTTGTTCCATCAATTGATTGAACTCGCAGTCACAAACTGACCATTTTGAGTTGTTAGCAGGTCCCATTGACTTTCCATCTTAAAGTCCTTAACTTGTCAGGTGTTTTTTTTTCATCATCCATAGTGCAATTTCTGTCAACGGTTTTTATTTTGATGTCCATGCACTTGATTTAAAGCTATAGAGCAAAATGATGGGCTTTGATCTTAAGTTTCATAATTTTCACACCACCTACGTCCTATCATGTTAGACAGTTAACTACCAACAAAGAAACAACATTTGAACCTCTAATATTCAACGAAACATATGAGTGGCATCAAGAACAGTGCAACCATCATTTTCTATGGTCTTCTTGACATTTGATTGCCATCATGATAGAGTGACGTCTTGGTTACACAACACCAGTACAATAATTGTTGGCAGAAGGAGGAAATATATTCTTATTTTTATCTGATACATGGTCCCCGTTCAATACCATGTTTGACAGTTTAAACGTTTTATGCGAGTACAATTATACGTGGCTTTGGAGTTCAAACGTGACCCAGCAGGGCAAGTTATTTTCTTTAACATAAAAATCCTCTTTGTGAATTGCCCTTCCATCTAGTCCACCTTCTGAAATAAATGTTTTACCATTCTACACTTACTTTCTTTGACAGCTTTGCAGAAGTATCAGCCAAGACAGCATCCAAAAACCCCAAGTATCTTTCCTGAGTTACTTTCCGACTACTGTAAACTTTTGAACTACCTCAGGGACTTCAGCTTAAGAGATTAATGCATAAACTTAAGACCTCTAACTCTGCTTACACTGTGAATGTGTCATTGGGGTTAAAGGGATCCTTGACATTTACTTGTCTTTGACTACATGTTCTTTGTTGATGTCCTCTGTGTCACAAGTGTTCTGCTTTGTATGGGTTACTGGAATCGTTTGCGGCTGCTGTTCCAATGTCAAGTATCTCAATACAGAAATCAATTTTTATAAGCTAGTTCTAGCCAGTATCTCCCACTACCTCTTGTAAAACAAAAAAGTGACAACAGTAATCATTGATTTGCAACGTGGCATTGTGGTAGAGTTGGTCATCTTACAACGGCAGGGTTGGTAGAGTTGGTGGCCCATGATAGAGAGAGCTCTAAAACTTTCTCCTATTATGTAGTAATCTTGGAGTAAACTTTATTGCCTTTCTTTTAGAATGATTCATATTTCATAAGTTGTATGTTGGTTGAATCTAATGTATTACTTAAATGTCATACTTCTTTTACTGAAACACTTTTAAGAGTTATTAAGAATATTGTCACTAAATGTCACTAAGTGGGCTAAAACTTAATATTACCACTAAAATTTAGCATTCTAATTTCTTTGGTTATGGCCAAGAATACTTTTAAAGATAAAACCTTTAAAAATCAATTATAGAGTCAGATATACAAATTTGTGTGAATTATTAAAAATCCTTTAAGCACTGTTTCAAGACAGAATACATGAGCCTTCATTCCCCATTGGTATCTGTTTTTGGGCCAAGCATAGGGCCCTTACAGTTTAGGTGTTATCTCACTGGCTGGGACTAACGAAGTATCACCAGTGATCGGAGAGATCACGATCCATGATAACAATGGAAAAGGAGGACACATAAGACTCCCTTTGAAAGGATAGTCCCAAAAGATAGTCCCCCCCCTTATAAGACCCATAAGGCATACATTTCAACCACACATTTCTAAGTACCTCTTTCTATAAATGTCTCTAATGACTGTATTCACATTAAGAAATGAACAGGAAATGTAGAAAAAAGACTTTATTCGCTATTTAGAAACAACTTATTTTGCATTTGCACATTTTATCACGTGAGCAGTGAGTTCTTGAATGTTCTGCTGATATCAAAGAGTATCACAGCTAATAACGCAGCATGGTACATGTCGTTTTGGTCTCTTTACACAGTTTTTTTTTCCAGAAGAACGTCTTTTACGTGTTAGAAGTTGGGGTGATATGTAAGCAACACTTGATTTATGTTCACTTCCCAGACACACTACAAGCTTCCTGTCTTCCCTGCCACCCAGTGTCATAAACAGAGAGGTAAGAATCTCCTCCACAGGTCGTTTAGTCTTTTTTTTATCCAGACTTCTGTTTCCCTTAGAACGGTTTCCAAACGTCTTACACGTAGATGTGTTTGTGACTGTTAGGCTAACATAAACATACAGTGAGTCCATCAAGAACTTTCTCCAGGGATTTGTTTCGAACAGCAACACTCAACTGTAAATTTAGCACACTCACAATCCGAGTACTTGAATTTCAATATTTTGGCTTAGAGGCCAACAACTTTGATGCAGGATCAGCTAACAGTCATACACAGTTTTGTTGGATTATGTAACAAATATCTAGCATATCAGTGTAGGGTAATCAAATATATCTCAGCAATGTGTCCTGAGTTTTATTAGGGCTCTTGTTTATTGTTTAAAAAGTTATCTCCATGTTGACTTAGATTTTTTTTTAATTAGGAAAAAGGCCATCTGCAACAATCAGCTGATTTTTTTCTTTTAAGTTAAAGTTGCAGCATAAATCTTTATTTGCTTCTAGGCAGGTATTTCAGTTGTTTTATTGAGTCATTTCAAATTATTTATTGAACTATATTGTTTTCACAGAAATTGGTCAGCAAATAATTGAAAATGGTGAAAAGCACTGGCTTCTGAAAAATATTTAGAGCCTCAACCCCTAAATATTGAGTTATTAAAACTACAAAAACTCAGAATTGAAATAATCCAAAGGGTGCAGTTTTAACCCGAGAGTTGAATTAATTACATTTTTTGTTGGAGTGGAATGCATAATCAGACTATTTACGTTTATGGATCTAGTTTTGCATCCCCTCATATAATCCCACACCATTTAAATATTTCATTTAAATATTATTTAAATAGTATTTAAATATTTCATTTGCACGGATAGGATTTAAGGTTTTTATATGATGGGAAGACATGATCAGTTTCAATTATGCATTTTGAAAAGTCAAATGAAACAAAATTAAACACTATACTAATGAACACATAAAATGTGCATTTTAATATTGTTTGCGCCATGCAACAAAACTAAGGAAATTATTTTGGTTTACTTTTTCTTTTTAGAATTTATTAGCGTCAGTCAAAAACTTCAAAAGTGTCATAAAAATTTCTTACGTTGAGAATAATTTTTTTCATGGTGTAAATCTGTACTATAACTATCTTGCGTAGAGATTGTCAATTTATTACAGGCAACAGTGAAACCAAGAAGTAAAGATTCCTTACAAGCACCTTTATGATGAGATTGTGTAACCGACTGGAGGATTTAATCTTGAGTTGAGCGCAGCTGTAGCAGCAGATGTTTAGAGGAGGTTTATTCACCCCAATCTCCTCAGGGTAAACTTCCTTCCTGTATGTCACGCTACTGTGCTCAATAAGTGAGTATGGCTTATTTGATCTATACTTGTGTTGGTGCATCTCTGCTACAATTAAAAATGTGCTGAAATCAGAAACTTATGTTTTTAAGGTAAGTCTTTAAAGTTTGCAGCCGGACTTGTAGCCATTTTCTTTTAACATTATAAACTTGAAATTATCCATTGTAGATCAGGACTTATAAAACTAATTTAGAGACTTGATATGGGGTCATCTTACAAACAAAACTGGTTTGATTTAATTGTTTAGGAGAAATTGTGTTATTGTTTCATCAAAGACTATGTATGGAGTGATGTTGTTTCTACGATAAAGATCTTGCCTTGTACAAGTCGATATATATTCAAGCTTTTTGCTTCAAAATGAACCAAACTTGTTGCTGTTATTAGTATTTTTTTTACCTGTGAATGTGATCAGATCCTTCAAATCCATTTGACTGTCGTTCAGAATTAGCCCCATTGATAAAGAAGAGATGGAATAAAATAAATGTTTACGGTACCAAGTACAGCAACTTTGCAAGCACACTATTTAACTACAAGGGGATTGAACTGAATATTGAGTATCAAATGTAATGTGTATGATTTTTGTATTAATGGCGAAGCTGCAAATCCATTTCTTTATTTTTATTTCGTTGTGGGAGTATATGGCAGGCTTCTTCCAAGCAGTAATATACAAGTTTAAATTTGCCACACTGGCAGAGGATCTTCAGCTCTTTACCCCTCTTGCTGTACCACATTAAGCTGAAGCTGAAGTTGCACTTGCTTTTCTGAAGATTACTTTTGTACATCTCGTAGAAACTAAATCATTTGTTTCCTCTGATTACTTGACCCATGTTGATGTGACAACCCTGTTTTCAGCAATGATAATGTTCAACGTTTAAAAAAAAAAACCTACTTACCCATTTCGCAGATTGATTTTTTTTTCAATGTGTCATCTTCTGACTATAATACTGTAACTGAAAGTTAGTCAAATTCTGCTTGCATAGTTTTGGCACAGTGCCCTTTAGTTGTCCAGAGCTGTGTACAATTTCTTGTTTAATTAAAAAAATTAAACCAAGTTGATATTCATACATGTCTCACAAATTGCTGTATTTTCCAAATGCATTAGCTTATTATTGATGTTAAACTTTGCATGGGTGTTTCTATCTTCATGTCTGGGCATTTTAATGAAAAATTGTTGCAGTGACCCCATGAGGTGAAGAGCAATAAAACAGAACATTTATCTAATTTTTTTTTTATGGTCATTAGATTGGTCTTGGTTTCTTCCCTGACGCGGTACGAGGTCGTCAATGACACATTAACCATAATCAGCATTTCATCTTGGCAGCCATTTATGTTTTAAAAATCATCTTTTTCTAACTCCTCCATCACCGTTGTGTTGTGTCTTATGAATTCTGAAGTAAAAAAAAAAGCTTTAATTCTATATTTTAAAAAGCTCTTTTGTTGTTTTTTATTTTGAATGTATTTTCTAGTTTTCTGCATACTTTTTTTAATTGGTGCCCTCTAATGGTTCAGCTGAAGTCCTCTGAAGATTTTCTTCAGAATCACATTTGGTTACATACTGTTCTCCTTCTTAGAAGTAAAGGCTTTGGTTACTTAATAATTGTATAACTTTAACTCTTTCAGTTAAGCTTTGTGTGGGGTAGCTTACTGAGCAGAATTATAAATCGTTTCCACACCTAACTCAGTTTTCATTTAATTCAGAAGCAATAAAGTATTACAAGCTCTAGTTCTTAAAACGGCTTTTTCCAGATGATACCTGTCTTTGTATAATATTAACAGCTGTTACCACTACATCTGGAATAATGCATTTGCAGCAGTTGTCAAAAGCGTATTTCCCCAGAGACGTGTTCTCATCACAGAACCTCTCAAACATTTTACTGTCAAGCTCACAGAGCATTCCTCTCTGGCATGCCTAGTAACTACACACTAATGAATTCAGTTGCACTGTGGGATACATCACAACCACCTCCAATAAACAGCACACTGTTTGGAGTCTCCACAGATTCCCTGAGCAGCTATTAAGGTGTGCAACTCCTGTAGCTCCAAACATCATTATATGGATTCAATATGCAAACCGGCTGCTGTTTATAAACAGCATCCATGCAGTTCTAGAAATCCTCAGTTTAGAGGAGACATAATGGATAAATGAGGGGGGTAAATATAGTCTTGTATTTTTCTCGTGAGAAGATAATCTAACTCACGGTGCAGGAATAAGAGGGGTTCCTGAGATTCTTAACAATTTCAAGGTTTATAGACATTTTGAATTAAAGGATTTGGAATATTATATTTAATTTTCTGTCTAAAGTTGTTTATTGTGTTTATAACTCAGCAAAAAAAAATTATGTTGAAAAGTTATGAATCTGCTCATAAAGGCTTTTATGGTTCTAGTCATTGCCCTGACTTTCATCATGGGATTAAGGGGATTTATAACCTTATAGCTTTGTCCCAGTTAAATGGACTTCTCTGGAAAAAATGCAACCTAGGAAATATTGATTTTTTTTTGTTACAGTGATTTATATTTTGTTTGATTTTTAATGACTACAATCTTCATCTTTCAGATAAAGTTTTGCGTTATATACAGTATTAGTTAGAACTCAATTGCTACGTTAATCATGTTTTATCAACAGACCAATGGCCAGATCAAGATGACAAAGTATTGTTTTGTGTTTTCTAAACAATTAATATTTATTGAAATCTCAAATTCAAATATATTAATAAGATGTTTCTGACAACTAAATCCAGTCACAACAGTTAGACATATGTGACTAATCGCACCCAGTAAGACTCTGGACTAGAAATTTTACTAAGATTTTTACTAAATATTTGATCCTAATGATGTCAAATAAAAATGTGTTCTTAGATGCATGTAAGTCCTGAACTACAAACTAGTCTCAGCCTCAGATGTCACACCAGCAGAACAATAGTTAAATGTCTGATGAATTTGGTACGGAAAGTTGTAACACTTCAAGAATCCTAAAATCAAGGTTTGGTTAAACTTTGAGATAATAGCGAGTGTTGCTTTTGTTTCAATTAAAACATGCAACACGAAGGTAAACGATCTAGAACATTGAATATCCATCATGTGTTTTGAAAATGTGTGAGTTTAAAGAACAACTAAACATTGAATTAATTCTAGTATCCCTTGACTACTGACTGACTCGTGTCGGTCGGACGATGGGACATTTCCATGTCCTCAAACATGACTCAAAACTACATGGGATTGCTTGTTTGTTAGTCAAATGGCCTCATGGGCGGTCTTCACAAAAAAAAAAAACTGCCAAAATCCTAGACCTTAACCACACAAACAGCATAACATTCCTTAGTATGTAGATTTATCAAATTAAAAGTCAGCTGTAAGACAATGTAGAAACCATATATGATACCTGAAAGGCCTATATTGTCCTTTTAGTTTGCACTTTATAATTGAAGTGGAAGTGACCAGTTGGCCAGATATGGAGTGACCCAGATCCAGAATTTGTGCTCTACATATAACCCATCTCAGTGTACACACACAGCAGTGAACAAATACACCGTAAACACACACCAGGGGCAGTAGGCAGCGTCAGCGCCCGGGGAGCAGTCAGGAAACTGGTTCCTTGCTCAAGGGCACCACAGCTGTGGTCGTTGAAGACGGCAGAGCAAGTGTTTCATCACTCACACCACCTTCAACTTGGTGGATCTGGGGATTGAACCGACGTCCTTCCGATCACAAGTCAATCTCCTTAAACAGCAGACCCCAACCTTGCATCCTTTAAAGAAACATTTTCAAACATATAATGCTAAAGAACACATCCACCAACTCAATTGATGTTGTTTTTGATATGCCCTAGAATAAATCTGCTTGATAGGGCCCCTGGAGCTTTAACTCAGAAATTTTGTGTCAGTGAACCATAGGTCAACTATGTTCTTTGAAAAGCTGAAAGTCATTGTACACTTGCCAAAGGATTTTCACTACAAGTCAATACTTGCCAAATGAGGCTTGGGGTTTTTTACCATCATGTTGGGGTGCAGAGCTTACTGGAGTTATCAGTTCTCCTTTGTTTTTCAGAACATGGACCTGCAAGAGCCTGTGATATAAGCACAGCTAAGCCTGTGGTTTGTATGCAATGATCCATTGCAGATGATATAAAGTTATTTTAGGGTCTGTTTACGTAGATGTGATTGTGGCCACCATGAAAGCTCAGCATGCCTGTTGGCACTTCAGTAGACCCTCGGTAATTCAGGAAACCATGTGATAATTTTTTTTGCAACATATCTTCAATGATATAAACCAACTAATGTAAGTTTTTTTCATTAGTTTTTTTCATCCTGTTATTGTTGTCAGTTTCTCAGCAGCACATGCATAACAGCCGACTCAAATTGATATCACAAAGAGAAGTGTGGCGTCACAGTGGTTAAGACTGCTGCAACTTGGCCCATTTTAGCTTGGCTGGTGTAGCGTTAACATGTTCTCCAGCTTTCCTCGCTCTGTGCCAAAAAATTCCATGCAATATAACGCAGTACTTTAAATGCTCACAGGAGTGAAATATCTGTGGGACAGTCCACGGCATCAAAATATTTTATGCCGATTAAATGCCAATGTTATCAATGTTATGGAATTACTGTTATGACTGACATGAAGAATTAATATGGTCTACAATTGACTCAAAGTAGTGCTAACTGTGGTTTTTGTCTGGTATCAAGGCTTAGTCCATACATGTTCCATAATTAATTGCAATACTGAAAATGTCGCCTGAAAAGTAATGAATACATACAACTACACATGCTTTTCAAAAGGCCAACATATGCTTAAGATTCCTTTAATTGGTCCCATGAAATATTACAATTCTGTAAATGGCTATTTATTATATCTTTGAATCATAACAAAATGAAAACAAATAAAGTCTTGAAATATTTAATTTATGTCATTACCTAAAGCAGAATACATGTTTCTTCGAGTTGACTTTTGTCTTTTGCTTCTAATTTGTACTTTTATTAAATACTCATACTTGTATATTTTAATTTAAAAAATGCACCATCTAATAAGAATTGCTTTTTGTAATTTAAATCCTTCCTACTGATTGTGATGCTGCTTTGAAGCAACTGCAAAAAAAAAAAACAGTTTACGTTTTACATTGAATGTCGTAAATCTAGATTGTAGCGGAAAGGCTCTTGTCTAGTCTAAACATAACAGGGTGCAAATGCGCACGTCACATACCGGAACACTTATGATCTAGATTGGGCAACTTTTCCTTTCAGAGAGCTGTGCTCGCCAGCGTTTCGTCGGAATGTAGCGTAGGGACGCACGTGCGCGCGCGCGCAGGCGCACGCTGGGCTGAGCTTCAGGTGAAGGCGGCGGCACGCAATGCTGCTGCTGCTGCTGCTGCTGCTGCTGCTGCTGCGGCTGCTGCTGCTCTCAGTCAATCGCATCCACAGCTCGAGATCTTTCATCAACAGCAGAGGACTCGTGCTACACCGGTTAAACTCTTAACAGCAGCTTGGCAGTCTTGAAACGGAGCGAAAACGTTATCTGCTGTCATTTAACGTGCTTAATAGTGGCGTTTGTAATAACTTTTGACAAAGTAGCCAGATGAACGATGCAAGACAGATGCAATACAACTTTTCTTCTCAGATGACAGAAACCACCTGCAGAAGACCAATATCTGGCTGGCTCTTTAAAGCATCAGAACTTCTGCCAGAGATTGCATGAGCACTGATGGCAAGCTGAGCGATTCAGAGGATATTCTCTTTCTCTTTGGAAAGCACCTTGCACTGCTGAAGAAGCAGCCAGAATGGAATGAGAAGAGAAGGAGTGGGAGCTTTGCTTAAGAAGGAGAGAAAGAGCCATGGATACAGTTTGGTTTCTTGAGTTTCTTGATGGAAATCTTTGGGATTTCACATTGAGTCTTTACTCCATCAGATGAGGAGCTTGCTTGGTTTACTTTGGGACGTTAAAGACCCACAATGCAGAAGTCAAACAGCAGGTGAGAGGATGTCAGTGCTCTGCTCGCCCATTCTTTGACTCACACATATTTATAAGCTGAAATACTTTTTGAATTATGTGCAACAACATCTTCATTGGTGTATAGATGTAGTTACAGGAAGAAAAGGTGTTTTTCTTGAAACAGATGTTCAACCAGTTGTTTTAGCACCCAAAATTTTTAAGTTCTGATTTAGCTCTCTGTGGTTTGTCTACCAGAAACCTAATGACTGCAGGAATGCACTCAAGTTTCCTTTCATGTGGATTCAAATGCTTTTATCTGCGAAAGTAGCAATAAAATCTCTTGTGTTAGTCATTTACTCTTTTATCTACGAAGTCAAGTTTGGGCTGTTTGGCTGTATCAGCAATCAAATTATCAGCCAATCATTTGGCTGTTAAATGGTGATCTTTTGACTCATGAACTAAGATATCTTTTGAGTGAAGGTTATAAAGGTAAATGTGGCTGCAAGACTAATGCAGTGTTTTTATTGTATTGTTTGAGTATTTTAAGTGTCCTTTTGCTTCATAATGCCTTTGTTTATGTGGGCTCTGGTCAGATTAGTACCAAAATGTGTTTATTCGACTGAATCTTAATTTATTTTAAGCATGGGTTTTTACAGCTGAATGCTGTCCATTCAAGTTCAAAGTTGATGCTATGTTAAGCAGCTTTGTTTGTATACAACTTGGTGCTTTTGAAAGGAATACTTTATGGGATGTTTAGTTTTTCGGGGGTAAAATGATCATCTTCCGATGCATGTGATGTACGGCCGTATTTCTGAGAAAGTCAGTGTGCGGTCGCTTATTATTCTGAACTCAGTGGTGGGAGCCAGACTCATGCTCTAAAATTGCATGTAAACATGTTTTCAGTGCATCTGATTACTCAAGATATAGGACACACAGTCATTATTTACTTAGTCTCTAATCTTGAACTTTTAATGTAGGGAATAACCCTGAAGCCAATGTTCATTTTGAAGTCAATGGAGTAGTTTGTAAGTGGATCTGGAGATGGAATCACATGATTTATTCTCTCTGTCTCTAGGAAACTATCTCTGTGCCAGGCCTTCTTGCTCGTAACACTTCTGCTGTCTCCAGGCTGCCTGTCATCTCTGCCGGTAAGGCCCCATCTTCCATTATCTGAGAGTTTATTGTCCATTAGCAGCAGTTCTTTTAATGTTCAAGTCCTCTCAAGTAGTTAAGATGACATTTTGAGTACAAGTTTGCACTGTCACATGGCTAGGCTGAGATTGTAACCGACTTTGCCTCAGTTTAACTAGAGTTTTATCTTTCTATTGAGTTGCCAAAGAGCGAAGCCTACTCCAACTTAGTCCAAGATTTGGAATTAATATTAGTTTCAAAAGGTTGGTCATTCTATTTGAAGATCCTCCTTTTTCTGAAAAACATGAATTTCGGATTTTTCTACTTTAATTTTTTTTACCTGGATCTAATCTTTTGACCATCCTGTATTTGTCTGTGCTGAACCTCATTGTAGCCAATTCTTTTAACTCATTTGTTAGAATGACTCTATGTGTTGAGTTCAACTCCTCGAAACCAAGTACTAAAAAGGGCTTAAAATTGTTTGAAGTGGGTCACCACTGTGTAGCTGTAGAAAGTAAAACTGTCATCAACTAGCTCATTTACGTGATTAAAATGGCTTTTTGTGAGTTGTATGGACATATGAAATAAAATATTTTATAAATGACAAAACTGTTTACATTTGTGGGTATCTTATCTTGGACTCACAGAAATCTTAGATATGCAGTAACTTTACATGGATTGCACAAAATCCATCTTTGCCACTCTCCTTTCACCCACCTATTGTTTGGAGTGGTATACACCCCTTCACCTTGGCCCTATCCATTTGTTCAAAGAGAATTCAGAGAGATTGTCCAGTAGTGACTTGCTGCCAAGAACGCAAGGGATGATTACACGCAATTTAGGCTTCAAAATCATTCTTCAGAAACCCATGGGTGACATCACAGACACTGCGTCCATTGTGTGATCTTGAGCTGGTAAGATTGCTCAAATATTTTATTTAAAGAGAAAGAACTCGCCTGTGCAATATCTGACTATATCTTATTAAAGAGAGGATATCTGTCCAAGTAGATGATCTATCATGGTTTATTTAATTTACTTAAATTGTGTGTTGATTATGAAATATTTCTAATGACTCTAATGAAGATCTGTACACATCAGCATGACATATGCAGAAAATGTGACATACTGGGCTTACATGGAGTTATATTAAATATCTTTGAACATCGCATGTTCAGTTTACACCCATCACATCTTTTATAACATTAATAACAACAGTTCAAATATCCCATATTTTTATTATCAAGGCTATGAGCAGAATTGGTCAATCCAGGACTGCTTCACAATGTTGTTTCTCTTAAAACACTGATTGTATTTTTATACTCATAATTTACTAAACTCTTATTCTTGAGTAGGCATTTTAACCTAAAAAATATTTCAGTTAAAACTCTCTCATTGGGCATCAAAATCAAAGAATAGCAGATTGCTGGAAAAAAAAGTTTTCTACATATTTTATTAATTGTTTTGGAAGAAAACTCTGAACACAATAATAACACAATAATAAGCTTCTGAGAAAACCTATTTACATGTATTCTTTTTTAAAGCCATCATTTTGTTAACTTTCCCAGTAAGCAACTGTTAGTTAAGTAATAAAAGTCTGCCTATGTGGTACCTTTTGGGGCCTCACCCATTTCTCCAGTTGCCTTCCTTAGATCCAAGCCAGGTCTTGTCCACAACTGATTACCATCTTCATTCCTCTGTGATGACTTTCACCATCTCTATTAAAGCAAAACAAACAGGATTTATTGATGGTGAAGCCAACAAGCTCTTTTCCATTATGAAGGTCCTTCCCAAAAAATCATTTTCCAAGAAACATACTGCGATAGCAACTTGTCTTTTGGAAGTTTTGCCTTTAGGGGAAACTGGTGTTCAGAAGGTGAAAGGTTGGTTTCAGTAATCCGCCTTGCCCATGGGCCCCATGGCAGGCTGTCATCAACACTAATTTGAGCTTTTGCTACAGTAATGAGGGCAGTTCCAGGTCATGCTGGTATTGAAGATGATGGACACCTATCATAAAAAACTATTGTGTCTGTGTGAATGCGGTCATCGTTCACAGCAAGACATTCTCACTCATCACAGAAAATTCCATTGTAAGGGAAATGCACATTTAACAATGCAGCTTATCACAGATAACGAAATGCTGATAATATTCATGTTTTATACACTCTTTGTCAATAATATGTTTATAAAAAGCATGGCTAATCACAGCCGAGCAAGAACCATGGCAAGAAACCAACAAAACAACTTCCAAATTTGGAGAAAAACCCCTTTTAGTGAATTTAGCCTAAATATAAAAAGCCTGTGTGACCTCATGTGGGATTTCATGAAGACAAAACACTTGTGTCTATCTGGTAATTTTACAGAGAACAGAAAACATTCTCTCCTCACTCAAAGTACATTAAGTAGAACACACACATTTCAAGGATGTTCCAGCCTCAGGCAAATCGTGGAAGCTCCTCACTCTTCACGGACTGTTACTGCCTGTTTGTCTCGGCTATGTGCCAGAAACGGATCTAAGATTGACAGAGTAATGTTATCCTTGTGGACGATTAGTGGGGTCTGGTTGGAACAGCACTTGTGTAGAGGCGACTGTGTGTAACAGAGCTGATGTGGCGTCCTCAGCCAAGACCCAGGGAACACTCGAACACTTCTACAAATGTCAAATGCTGTCTACTATAACCGAGCAGGAAATGTTGTGGTGGCTTTATGTAACACTAGTGACTAATAATGATAATCGCTGGATACATTCCATTTCATGTTGATGCACATCAAAAGAATATTCTAAAGAGCAATACTCGTAGTTTATTCTACGTACTGTTGTTTTACAATTTAGTGGTTTACAGTAGAGTAGTGTTAAGGTAAACCCACTAAAAAGAGCACATGATTTCTGCAATACATTTCAAAGTTACTCTCTGAATGATCTTACTGTTCACAAAGTGATGTGCAGAGTTGCTATACTTATTTTTAGCCAACTGTGATTCTAAGCTGGCCAAGCCACATGATATCTCCCTGATATGAGACCATCACTCATGGCGTTTGGTGCCTTTCGAGACCTCTAATACTCTTCTGACATTCAATAATCAAATCTTACTATCCCTATTCAGTCAAAATTCCATAAGTAAATGTTGTTGCCTACATTTTTTTAAGGTAAGCATGCTGAAGACAAGCATTATTAAGAAGTCTATCAACCAATGCCTTATATTTAGTCTAGATTTGTGCTTCAACAAAAGATTTGGTTTTTGTGAAAGTCGTAAAGGTGTTTGTAAAGTGAAGAGAAAAACTTATTAGTTAATTGTGTAACTCATTCGTCCCTGAACAAGAAAATAGTGGTTATGTCAAATGAATAAATCCACTTTGAGCTGGCAAATCACATTCCAGCTATCTATGAAGGGCCAATGAAAGTGCTTTTTTTGCGCAATGTGATATTGCAAATTACACTTATTGTAGCCGTAATTACCCAAAGATTCCTGACCTGATTTGTAGTTATTAGGCCCTTGACAGTGAGATACGCGGTAACCTTAACAGCCTCGCTTTTGCTTCTGAATGCAATGAGTTCAGTTTTGTCCTTTTTTAATTGAAGAAAGTTGTTTTGCATCCAGTTTTTAATCTCATCAAGTTTATGGGGTTGTTGTCATTCGGGGAGATAGCTAGATTAATTTGTTTATCATCAGCATAACTATGGTATGCTATCTGGTCCCTTCTCATAATTTAGCCCTGTGGAAGCATGTACAGGTTAAATAGTAAAGGAGCAAGGATTGAGCCTTGAGGGACTTCCCAAGACAGTGCAGTCCACTTCGACTTGTAATCACCTATGTTTACATAGAAACCTCTTCCTTCTAAGAATGATCTGAACTATTTTATCAGAAGTTTTTTACAAGCACAAACAATCCAACAAATCTTGCAAATAGGAGAGTCAGTGAAGAGGAGGAGAAACTGGCGAGTTTTAAGTTTTCTACTCATATTAGGAATGCAATAACACTGCTTTAGCTTTAGTGGCTAAATTAGTGTTGTACTGTTGAGGAACTAGTGTATTTGTATTTGAAGTATGCTGGAAGAAGAAGGCGTCACGGTGGCGCAGTGGGTAGCATGGTCGTCTCACAGCAAGAAGGTCGCTAGTTCTAGGCTCGGCTGGGGCAGGTGGCATTTCTGTGTGGAGTTTGCATGTTCTCCCCGTGATCGCGTGGGTTTTCTCCGGGTGCTCCGGTTTCCCCACAAGTCCAAAGACATGCGGTATAAGTGAATTGAATAAGAACAATTGCCCATAGTGTTAAAGTGTGAATGTTTCCCAGTGATGGGTTGCGGCAGGGAAGGGCATCCGCTGCGTAAAACATATGCCAGAGAGTTGTCGGTTCATTCCGCTGTGGCGACCCCTAAAGGGAATAAAGCCGACATGAAGATGAATGAATGAATGAATGAATGGAAGAAGAAGAACGAGGGAGACTTTGAAGTAGAAGTAGAGACTGCAGTGACTTAAGACTTTCCTCCATGGCACTGTCTGGGAAGATTTTGGTTCAAACTTTGCAAGGTACCTCAGTACTTTTCAAGAAGAAGATTTTCTGCTTTTCAATATGAACAAAGCTTCAATGTGAACCTCGTGCTAGTTCAACACTACCTCACTGTACGCCACATGCACTCTTTGATTTACCATGGACATCCAGCACTTGGGGCTTCTAGGCTCAACACCTGCTTTCAGAAAAGAATGGTGAGAAGCGGGATGCATTTATCCAACCTTGACTAAAGCAACATGTGTGCGTTCCTGGGCCAGGATTTCAGGCCTATGGCATCTACATAGAGTGCCTAAAGGTCCCCAGCCTCTTGATTGATGGCAGCCCAGTCAAGAGCACTGTCTTAAGAGAGGGAGTTGACTCTTACTCTCTGAAGTCCCTAACTGAAGTTTAAGGGGTTTACAAGTGCAGGTCAATTGGAAGATGCAATCTTGAATCCATGCATAGAAACTGGAATGGGTATTGTTGAATAATATTGTCCCTTTAAGATACTTGTGTACAAGGAAGTTCTGTGCATTCTTGTTAGAACACCTCTTAATGGCTACAGAGAAGTTCTAGCGAAAGGTCAAGAGAATTAGATCGGGCATGCTAGGCAAATTGCCAACTGCAGACATGATGTTCAAGGGGGGCAGTCCATCCTCTAAAGCACCCCCCTCTTTTAAAAAGTAAATATGATTGAAAAAAGTCCACTTCTTTAGGGATTTCTTAGATTTATGAGGATGACTTTCACTTTCCATCATGACCTGAATAACCATAAGTAATTGTATAAATATGTAACAAAAAAAATTGAGTCATACTAAAATAACAATTGGTGTTTTACAATGAATTAGCAGTAACTTTCAAATTTGATGCTTTTTTTATTTATTTATTTTTTTATACAGTTTGCTTTTCATAAAATGCTCTATTTAAATTAGATTCTGTTGTGGCTAGTTCCATCTCTGTCCTCTCTCATATTTGGTTTTTACTCATTTTTATCCTCAGGGTCACCTTAAGCCTCGCTTAGCTCTCACAAGGCTAAAGGAAAAGAACAGAATGCTAGTCGATTTTAAGACTATTAGCACTCACTACATAAACATATCCACCCATCTGTGAGCAACTTTGAGTCACCGATGTTTCAACAAGGAGCCTAATCACTGAATGTCCACAAAACTAATCTCTTCCTCCTGTTTCCCAGTCCATTATCTATGCTGTTCCTCATGTGCTTGTAGTCATTCAGAGTGATGGATCTGGGAGCTGAGGGGCTGCTGATGCACTTGGTGAATGAGTGGGCTTCATGGGGTGGTTGGTCTGTATGCTCGCGCTCCTGCGGAAGAGGAGCCTCAGTCCGCACTCGCACTTGTATCACCAGGTAATAAGAAGACCTTCCCTTGACAGTTTTGCTGTTATACATGAGTGAATATTTAAATATAATTAGTTTAACCTAACACAAACACTCTTACAGCTGAGTAGTTATAGGTTTTTAGGAGATTTGGAAGTATTCTAAGGATTTGGAAATTGTATTTTCCAGGTTTTAGACCGAATTTGGTCAGAATGCAGTTTATCTTCTGTATTTTCTTTGATAATAAGGTGACTGGGTAAACTTCAGAGTGCACATTTATAATGTGAATACTATATAACTTTTGTCATGAAAATAAAATCCAATAACATTTACTTATAAATGTAAACATTAAGAATTACTTTACTTTTTACACACAGAGTCCTACTTGCCTAAAATACAAATACCAGATATTTCTTCTTCACTCCATTTCAGAGTCAATGTTTTAAAGTTAATTTTGTAGGCAGGTCTGCCTCAGGCATCTTACAACACTTGTCAGTGTCAACAAGATTGAAGTCCCAATAAAATTTAAGTTGCCGGTTTCACAGTCCTCAGAAGTTAAGAAACATTTTAATATGAATCATCAGTTTAATATTGAAAAAGAAGGCAGTAAATCAAGTGGCAACATGTTCATATAATATCAGTTTTTATGATAAAAAGTTAATGACACAGGCAGAGCCTTGTACCACTGTAATAATTTCACTTCTGTGCCAACAACCTGATTGCTACTGTCATTATTATAATACAAAGTTCTGAATTGTTTTTGTCTCAAGAAATCTGGTTGGGGGGCCGTGCCAGGGTGACACCAGGCAATACAAGATTTGCAACTCAAAGGTGGGGAAAATAATTTACACCTCACACAAGTCTCCCAGGGTTTATGTTAATACCAGATTAAAATGGAGTAATTGTGTCAGTGGC
This sequence comes from Danionella dracula, assembly GCA_900490495.1. Classification (NCBI taxonomy): domain Eukaryota; kingdom Metazoa; phylum Chordata; class Actinopteri; order Cypriniformes; family Danionidae; genus Danionella; species Danionella dracula. The sequence goes on from UELW01000578.1 coordinate 4,127,956, forward strand.
ACGTGTTGGGCTCTACGGTCTTGTTTGAACTTGCTTTTACCTTGAATTTTTAGAGACCCAATAAGGAGTGGTCAGCTGGAATTTACTGTACATTTACTGTACACATGGCATTAGCATGAATGGACCTGTATCATCAATCAGTGATCTTTCCTCCCAAACTATTTTCTAACTTAGCTTTGGTGAAGTTTTTGGGGACATGGCACCAGATTTGAATCGACATGGTTGTCAACTCTGGGTATTATTTTTTATATTTTTTTTGCAATTTGCTATGTTGAAACAATGTTTTTCTCATAAAGGCAACATAATTAAACCTAAAATTAATTCATGAAACACACCTGTTTGAGTATGCATACTAGAGCAGGGTTGCAACTAAAATATACTGAGTTGCCTGCAACCCTCCAGGAACGTATTTGAGGAACTCTGCTTTATAGTATTCTATTACATTTTCATTTAGTTTAAAGGGTTTAGTTTAATAAGTAACTGGAAAAGTTAAACCGGGCTTTCCTACAATTTCTCATTACAGTTTGTCGATAGACTTTCTGCAGACCTGTTCCATTATTCACATTGTCTAGTGGTTCACTTCACATGTATGTGAGCCTACCTCAAGTTTGAGGGACAGTTCGAAACAAGACAAGATCACATCAGATCAGTGGAGCAGGGCCTCTATGTTTTGATGAGTTTTCTATTATTAGCTTAAAACACTTTTTGAAGTTTAAAGCCCATAAAGCCCAGCACTTTATCAGGTTAAAAACGTAAGAAAGAGTGTTAGTGTGTTTAGGAGTGTCTTTCTCTGCTGAGTTTTACATCTGTGACACCAGGAGTGTCCGGCTGGTTCGATGGACTTCAGAGAACTGCAGTGTAAAGCTTTCAATGACAGACCCCTGGTCGCTGGCAGCCGATTCCACTGGACAACTTTTCATGGAGGTCAGTCAAACCTGCTGCTCTACTTTCTAGTGTAACTTTGTTTCTTTGCCTTCATCCATTTGAGCCCCTGATGTTTATGGCTTTTAGGCTCTGACCCATGTGAGCTCAGCTGCCTGGCAATTGGACACAACTTTTACTACAACTTTGGACGTGTGCTTGATGGCACAGCATGCCAGTCAGAAGAGGGCACAGTGTGTGTCAATGGGAAGTGTCTAGTAAGTTGAATTATTTTTTTACCAGAAGTCTCATTTCTAAAACAAACAGGAAGTATGTGTTTTGGGGCAAAGACTTGCACTCAGTGACTGAATTTAACATGTTCCAAGTCACCCATTGGGTTCTGGCAAAGTCAAATGAAGTTCAAAATGGGCATAGCCAGTGCTTGACAACACGCTCTCAGAGGCGGGATATTGTTGAACAAACAAATGTAAAAATAATTTTGAGTGTTTATGAAGATCAAAACTAGTGATCTGATTCAACAAACCTAATTTTAAGACCTTTAATCAAGTATTATCGGAGTTTAAAAAAAAATTGTTTAATGGTTAATTTACCTTTATATATATATATATATATATATATATATATATATATATATATATATATTTTTTTTTTTTTTCCTATTAAAATGACAGTTTATTTTTACCAATACAATGTAAATGTGTGTACAGTTGCCTGACAACGATGAACCTCATCTGGTTGTGCTGTCAAGTGGGTAAGAGTTTTGGTTTCCATCACATGAGAACTGGAAAGGAGAAGCACATGTATAGAGTGGGCCTCCAATCATTAGCAGATTGGCTCCATGTGTGTGAAAGACACCTTGTGTGTGTGCATGTGTGGGGTTGCCCCTCTGTGAGGCCCCCCTGGATCATGGGAAAGTGGCATTGAGAATCACTGTTCTCAAACGACTGAGATTAATGGGGTAGAGAAAGGCAAAATATGACATTACCAGAAAGCACACAGGAGGTCTTGAAATGCCGTCTGTTTGAGGTTGGGGTTAAAAACCTGGAGGAACTGCTAAAGAGAGTATTCCTCCAACATCAGAAGATAGCTGAAGGTTCTCAAAATCTTGCTGTATCTTGGTTGATACTGTTCTTTCTGTGTATCCCAGAGCTGGTGCAACTCTATTCTCATTCATTTTCATCATCATCATCATTCCAGTCCACTTTTGTTGCATGATCCCTAAATCTGTATGCTCTTGGATCACTCAAGAAATAGGATTATTATAAACATCAAAAGCAGATTAATATGGCTTTTATCTATTTTTTTCTTTCCTTATTCCTCCGAGGTCCAAAAACACTGAACTAATTGGAAATGAAAAACGTTACTGTCTATTCGAATCAGCTTAGCATGTTCTGTCTGAGAAATAGGATTATTTTCTCTTCCCACTATCAAATTCATATGACCCAAAACTTTGCATGGCCATATTTAAAAACATTTGCAATATTAATAAAAGTGACATTGGGCATATAGGAAAAGAACCACCTTTCATATTTCTGTTTGAGTCCCAAATCCATAAAACAAGTCATGTTTTGCTGAACTGTAATGTTTTTTTAATTTTTAATGTTTTAAATAATTTTAAACAATTATTTGACTTAAATATAGCTTTAAGTTGTCAAGTCTTATTTATTTTATTCACTTTATGTGAGATTATTTTTTGGTTGATTCTTTTTAAGAGTTTTTAAGTCTTTTAAACTTGGGTTTGCAGGTTTACTAACTAAAAACGGACACTATTTAGACAGAAACATGTCATTTAACCATGTATTTTAGTTTAGATGCATAGGTTTTACTTACTCCACTGAAAAAGGAGATAACAATGTCTGGCAGGTGTTCAGGGTATAATGGCACCTGTTCAATCAGTAGACTGTCCCAGAATGCAACACTAGTTTCAAAATTCTGATAAAACCCTGTAACTCATTCATTAGTAAAAAATAACATTTAACAGGGCTTGATAGACTAATGTCAATCCTTTGGTGTGCTTGATGTCTGTGTGAGCAGAAGCCAGGATGTGACCTGATCTTTGGATCGAAGCAGCAGGAGGACGTCTGCATGGTGTGTGGAGGTCACAACTCAACCTGTCTTCATTACAGAAGCATTTACCAGAGCCACAGCCATAGCAATGGTCAGCTATCAAAACAACCACATGCATACATAAATTACATAGATTAAGTCAAGCTCTATACTAAAAACCATTGTAAAAAAGAAAAAAGAAAATACTGGCATAAAATTACTGGGATGATCACTCTCGTTTCCAAGGAGGAGCTGAGCTTCTAGTCCAGAGCATTGCATCTGGGATTTAACATAAATTCAATAAGGGATTACAATACATCAGGTTTGCACAGGCAAGTTTGCTAACTCAACACAGGCTCTATTTTGATAAAAACATGTCCATTATCATGTATTTTAATAAATAAGCATCAGCGTAAGCTTATATTGTGCAACCAAATGAAAAAAAAGATAAAGAGGGCTGGCAGGAAATAAAGGCTCCGTTTTTAGCAGACTATCCCATAATGCAACACAGGTTTCTAAATACGAATAAAACCCTGTAAACCATGAAAATTTACAGAGTCCCCAAAATGAACAGAACTTTAGAATATTTAGTGTTATGTTGTCGAACATTCATGTCTGAGTTTATGCTACAGCAGTGTGGAACACAACTCTGTAAAGAGGGTCAAAAGTCACCAGAGAGGAAAAGTAATGCAGCCTTGGTCATAATTTGGCATTTCAGTTCACATGCACCTGTTGTAAATAAGAATGCATGTGCTCTTTCTTTCCAGAGGATGTGATGAGATTTCTCTCTGTTTTCTGCAGGGCTGTTTGGATACAATGAGGTCACTTTGATCCCAGCCGGAGCCACACACATCAGAGTGACGGATAACAGCCGGAACTATCTAGGTTAGAGCACATCCTTGTATCCCTTCTGCCCTCTTTTAAAGCCTGTTGCTGCTGTGGGACTAAAGAAACATTTTACTGTGCAACATCTGTTTTTATCTCTGAAATCCAGATTTGAGTATCTACTTAACATTTTCTCATTTGACATAATTTGAGTCTCTTTAGAGAACTCAATAATAAAAAAAAAAGATGTGCATTGCCTACAAGTTCCATACAGGGCTATACAAAAATTGATGTGTTTTGATTTCAAGAGAGTTAAATTGCATATTGAGTAGTAATTTTGGTTCTAATATTCAACATGGATTTCATCGGTTTAGCCAAACTTGTCATTATTTTAATTGACTGCTGCTTTATTTTTTGGTCATAAAATGAAACAAGCCTCAAAGGACATCATTATTACTAGTGCCCCTACACAACATTTTAAAAACGCAAAAACTATTTACCAACCTGTACATGTAATTATTTCCAATAATTTTTTTGAGTGTCTAATGCGCTCGAAATGGTCAGAAACTCATCAATGAATGACTGAGCTGTCTTTGATGCAGTATGTAGTAGATCAATATACTGATTAAATAAAGTTTAAATGATAAAAAAAAGTTTTAATTTTCAGTCTAGCGTTGGAGAATTTATTGTTTAGAAAAGTAAATAATTGTGTAAAGGTGTCCTGAATTGGAAAATTCCAAACTCTACGATTGGACCCAAATGAACAGTACAACTTAAAAAGAGATCCAGTGCATGACTTCTTAAAGGCTTAGGTCAGAATGTTTTTGTAATGTTTTTAATTACAATCATCATCTTTAAAGCTCTTCAGAATGGCCGCTCTCAGTTTGTGATCAATGGAGACTGGAAGATAAATGTTCCTGGAGAGTACCCTGTGGCAGGAACCAAGCTGCTGTATCGGCGCTCTGCTGACACCTGGGAGAGCTTTGAGCTTTCAGGACCCACTCAAGAGGATCTGCACATCATGGTGAGCTGAATTCTTCCACACTTTCACTGGAAGTAATCCAGTTCTTAATTGTTTCATTATATCAAATGAACAAGCACAGAAACATCGTAGAAATGCAATTCAACTGTCCTCACAGGTTCTTTAGTCCAGAATCCAGTACAGATTTTTGGAATTTAGTTTTTTTAATCCGGTGTTTGCCTGTCTGGCTGTGTTAAGTGTTCCTCTTTTCATTCTAGGTCTTGTCCACTGATAAGAACTCTGGCATAGAATATGAGTACTGGCTTCCTTCAGAACGCTATGCTCTTTATCATGGAAGAAATCAACTTCGGCAGTCTCATCACACAGCAAACCATTTGCCTTACCAGCCTCCAGCTCCCAGGACTACAACTCCCACAACCACACCGGCAACATTACCAACCACCAAACCTTATCTTTTCTGGGGTACGTTAGGTGCCAATCTCTTAAAAGTCAGTACAATTCTTGCTTATTAATAACAAAATCTTTTTGGATTTCCTTTTAAAAAATTTTTTACACCCAATTAAAACATTAAACAATAGTTTTGATCTTGTACACACAGATGAAGTTTTTTTCCACCATAGTTTTTTTTCTTACTGCATTCTTTTTTTTTTTACTAAAATCATCAGAATGAAAAAGTCATCCCAACACTCTCTCCTCAATCTCTAGAAAACATTATCACCAGCATTCTATTTCAGAGATTAGGATATCTTCAGAGATTAGGATTCGTAACTCTAAAGTCAAGACTCGAAAAAATGACTGACGGGTTCCGGATGAACCATAACTCTTTCTAAAAATAAATTTTATCAAACAAATCACAGTGAAACTGTTTAGAAAAGTAAATTTTATATTTAAATAATCGTGCTCATCTGGACAGGACCATATTGGACTGGGGCATGCATAACATAGGATAATTTAAATGAGCATGAACTGTGGGAACACAGTCTGGTTAGATGAGGTTTAAACAAATTCATGTAGTTATTTTTCTACATGTGGTTAAAGCCAAATAGCATCAAGCAAACTAGCAGATAATGACAAAAAAAGCAACTTTTTCTTTGCGCTAATTGTTGGCAGGTGTATCATAATGTCTTTGGAGGTCTAAGCAATCAACAAAACATTAAAAATAATATGCAGAAAAGCAAGCGGACAAATCTCAAAATCTGATTATTTTTAATAAGTATTAGTGCAAACCGAAAGTGTGTGTGAAGAAAGGGAGAGCTTTTCAGGAAGATGTCATGGAGTGTCAGGCGACCAAGGAGACCAGGTCACTGTGCACAAACACACAGCATCAGGACCGAAACTGACCAATAGGAGAGCAAAACATTTAATGGCGCGTTGAAAGCAGTCACGTGATGCCCTGTATTGTCTTCTGCCAGAATTTCAAATGTCGAATATGTATTTCTCATGCTTGTTTTTCATATCTTAAATTTTTTTCGTATCATAAAACAAAATATTCTTTAAGTGGACTTTCGTATCTTGAATTTTCCATAACTTGGAAAATATCTCGAGGTATCACTCTATATAGCTCTATTTTATTGGACTACACTTAACAGCGGTGGCTAAAACAGCATGGATAAGATACATGCCCAAAATTACTATTAACTATTTAAAACATTAAATATGATGTATAGAAATGTGTGAAATCTGACAGGAAGAGTTTGCAAGCACTATATTTGATAGAGAACTGTCAAATATAGAATAGAGAACTATATAATCAACAACAGTTAATTAACAATAAAATCTCTAAATTCTAAATTCTATTCTGTATTAAAACTTAACAAGATCATAAAACGAACAGGTTTAAAATCCCATTATGAAAAAAGCTCATAGTAGGTGTCACAAACATAGCAACCTGAAAATGACTCGTTTTTAAATTAATGAGTTTCGATCATAGTACAAATGTACTGTGTGTTTGTAAATATTTGTCAGAAGTATTGCTCTGGGTTAAAGCTAAGTGTTAGGATTCTATTGTAAATACACCAGTGATTTACGAGGTCATGCTCTCAGGTCCCGCGGCTGGATGGCCTCATCACCCTCCCTATCAGCAGCAGCCGGTCCCACGTTTAGAAAGAGATGAAAACCACAGGAACCGAGTGCCTGAAATACATCGAAGAGGTCAGGATTCTAACTGCTGCTGTTAATTCTGCAAAAATCAAAAACAAGTCATCCATTCATCTTCTTTGACCCGCTTGTTCAGGGTCCTCCTAGAACACAGTGGGTGAAGATCATTTAAGTCTTGTATGAAAGATTATTTAAATGAAAGAACACATTGCTGTTGTTAAATGCACACTTGTCAGATTTTTATGTTCATGTTTTCATACACTTATGTGTGCTTGTCTGTCAAATCTCTGTACAGTGGTCTGTCAAGTATGAAACTTCTACTGTTTTGAGTTCTCACAGTTCAAGGCAAATCTAATAGTTTTCACATGTTTGAAGAGTGTGAGTGTATTTTGAAATCTTTTGAGTCTTTTAGCACCCCCTTCAGAGCCCCTAAATGGACATAATGGTAAGAAAAAAAATTAAACGTAAAGTATTTTTCCAATTTTGTTTCTTACACAAACATCATTTCTGTTATTTAGCTAAATATTTGTGTTTGTCACATTGACTTTAAATAAAAAGGACGAACCAAGCATGGTGTTTCGTATGAAGAGTAAAAGAGGGTCAGACTGAGCATGGCCAGCCATCGTCATCATAGAATTACTTCAATTTCTGGTAACCAAAAATGGGACCAGAGATGGGTGACATAAGGGTTATTCAGACATCTGACTGACTGAAAGTGTAAAACGTAATATATCTTAACCAAACAATAAAAAAAAAAATTCACCCCTCAGTGTTAATGAAGGTCAAAACTACCAATCTGATTTTTTTTAATTCAGTACACGTTTTTTTTTTTCTTTCTTTTTCTAAAGTTGAGCAGGAAGTTGCCCCATGGTTTGCAAGGAAATGCAAAACTATTTAAAAAAAAAATTGTACAGCACTCTATGCACAATCTGATAATTAAATAATGTATTGTTTCTATACATACAGAACCCGTTTAAAATGCATTATAAACACTAGAAAAAAATAGATAGTGTGTTAGCATTTATTAATACAGCAAATGCCTCCCTGAGTATAAAATGGATAAGTTGGAAACTAGAAGATTTAGTTTAGGACTGTCTAAAATAAAAGATTGCTATCCAGATTGTTTACAATGCACCCTTGGCACGGTGATGAGAAGCTGGTTTTCAGGTAGCAGAGATGTCTTAGGTCTATACGATTTTAAAACTCAAAATAAAGCTCTAAGAAAGTTAAAAGTTTGTCCAGTGATGGCAGTAAAAACAAAAATTATTACAAATTATTAGAATATTCTAGCTGACAATTGAATAACGCATATATTGAAATGTAAAATGTAAAAAAAACTTTTCATTTCACTGTTTCCATTAAATCATAATTATTTGACTAAGCACTAAACAACTTACGTGATAAGTCACTAAAAAACACAGATGTGAACAATACTCTGATTTGCAACAGATATATTCACATTTCTGCATTAGTGTTCGTCATCAAATGTCAAAGGAGACCTTGGCATCTCACTCAGGCCATGAAGAAATAAGCCCCTTATATGTGGGAGTGGGCTGAATTGATTTTGAGAAATAGTGGTTGGTGATTTTACAGAGGAGCTATGGATCCAACAATTCTTCATGACAACTTTTGAGGAGTTGTTTGATGTTGTGGGACCTTTTTGGTGCCTACTGTCCAAGGCAACCACCTGACTCTTGTCATGCGGAAAAAGTGTTTCCATTGCAGTTTAGCAAAATATGTAAATTCCAATTAATACCACCTCCTTCAACCCCAAAAAGCATTTGTCGATAAATGCGTGTTTTTAAAAATATCATCATGTTTCAATTTAGCAAATTTATTATCGCAAATCCAATTTGCACAACTTCGTGGAAATGTCACTACTGAGTAGATGTAGTGAAAAAAGATAATCTTCTTCTTCTGTTTTAAGCATTCAAATGCAAATTAGTCAACACGGATTGACAATGCAGTGACAGAGCACCTAATCAGAGGGTACAGAGGAGCCAGAAGTAATACATTCTCTTACTCTTGTTTAGTAAAAGAAAGTCAGGAAAAACAATGCTTGAAGTCCATCAAAAATTATTACGAGTATATTGTCTAACAACTCTATCTCCCTGTTCAATCAGACAGTAGGAAGTCATCTGCATAAAAGTGATAGAGATGTTTGTACTTCTTAATAACCAAACGTAACACAAAGAAAACCAAACAGGCCCCAAATTTGATCCTTGTGGAACCCCAGAGGAGAAGGGGATGGTAGTAGAAGAGAAATCATTCTTTATAACAGGGAAGGTTGTACCTGTTTGATACGACTCAAACCACACAAAACTATTGTGTGTGAATGAAAGAAATTTGAAAAATATCTTTTTTTTCTCATTACCATTGCTCCTTATAGTCCAATACATGGGTAACTGGTAACAAATGTTTGGGGAGTTTACATTTTATACACTATTTCTAAGAGGTTATTTCTCATAATTTTAGAAAATGACCAGCATATAACCCATTTCACCTAATCACTAAATCCTTGCATAACGTTTTTAATGTCTTCCATAATCTTACAGGCCACTGTGGGAAATGTCGCCGTGTGCGAGGGAAAGCTGAGCGCCAGAGGCAGTATTGCGAAAAAGATTTTGGTAAGTGCCCTCAGAATCTTTCCTAGCAAACATTTAAAAGCTCAATATTTATTGGCTGAGAATGCCATCCTGCTTCGACAGTTTTCTGTGCAAAAGTGGTGGAAAAGGTCTACCATGGTCAGGAAACCCGCTATGATGTCCAGATCATCCACACCTATCGCAACAGATATCGTCTGGAGCACCGGGAGTTCCTGTGGGCTCCCAACAAGTGTGACTGTCCCTTTCTGGAAGAGGGACGTCAATACGTGCTAATGCTTCGGCGACATATTAATTACGAGCGCACCCTCAATCGGATCCTGCTAGAGGAGGACAGCTACGTTCAACCGTACCGGGCACGTGAGGACAGCTACCTGCGGCCCCTGGAGGAGCTCTGTGGAAACACAGGAATTAGGAAACGTGGATGAATGTTACCGATTGCATGAAGGATTGAAAACGGAACAAACTATGGTGCAAAGGTAGTTGTTCCTTTATTGTGGGCATGCTTTTGAAGAAGTCCTCCCTCTTCCAACATCTGTGAAATAAGAGTCTGTCCAGTTTGCAGTTACCTCATCCACAAAACAAGTATGTCATTTGTCTGCACTGCAGCAGGCCTTCTTAGAGGATTTCCATTACTTATTTGTGTGTCCTAAAGCAGACTGGAATCCTTTGGACCTCGTCATCACTTTCTGATGTTCTTCCCAAAAAATAAACAAGGCACAGGTAGAACCTTTGACTTGGCACCAATACTTTTACTGAAGCATTTGGGATCCTGCAGCAATGAACACTGCTGATGGGGCTAGAGGCAAACCAAAGCCGAGAGTCACTACATGAAGCACTTTAGGTGAACATTCACCTCCTTTAACATCAAAGTTAATAGGATACAAAGCATTTCGGACACTCTTGATGATGCCATTACTTCACTTTGCTCTATTATATGCTGTTTTATATATATATATATATATATATATATATATATATATATATATATATATATATATATATATATATATATATATATATATATATATATATATATATGTATGTCTACTTCTATTGGAAAATCTGTTTTGTATATTTTATACGGATTATTATCAATATTTGCTCCTTTTTTGGAAGTTCTTGAATTAAACTATTACAAGTTTCTTGGGCGGTTTTGTGTAAATTTCACTTTTTATGCAAGAGTTGTTTTCCTCTAACTTTGGCTGCTGCTTCCCTTTCCTCATTAGATCTACTCACTGCATCCTGTTCCTTTGATGTGGTTTAGCTTTGGTCTTCCTAGAAAACACACATAAACTCTAGAATGTGTTTTGTTAAAAATATATTTACAAAAATAACTTAGTTTTATGACAGTGACATCAACATTTCTAACAGAAAAACATGTAATTAGAGCTAACCGGCAAGCTGTTGCTGAGCTATTAAAGTCATTATATTGCTGATAGCTGCTTTTCTCCCTGTGGGCTTTCATTGGCCGTGTGGGCGAAGTCCCCTCGAGCATACATCTCACCACAGATCACTGAAATATAGCATTGCTCTTAGAATCTAGAAAACAAAATTGGGAATAAATTTGAATAAAAAATCTATTTCTGTGATTTATATAAATCACTTCATAACTAGAGAAATCCATAGAGTGCCCATGTCATATTCCTTTTGGCAATTTCAGCACATCTGCACACAAACCGCAAGTACAATCGTGAACATGGTTGCCGTTTCCTGATCCCATGTGGCATTGCGTTCGCAGTCCTGAAGATCAGCAGGCTTAAAGAGTCTCTTTCTCCTGTAACCTGCTTACATCTGCGCTGTGTTTGACACTGTCCTGCAGTCTATCTAAGGACTCAGACGCTGACGCTGACGTGGCGCTGTGTGGTGATGCGTCTCTTTATGCGGGCACGCCGAGGGCGCTTCTGGTTTGACTGACAATGGCACAGGGGTCCCAGGAGTAGCCAGAGATATAGAACCACACAAGCCCAGCAGGAAGACAGCTTGACCCAGAAGGTGGAGTAACTACCATGGGTGAAGGTGGTCTCCAGCACAGCTGTCTCGTAACTGAGAAGACAAGAAGGCATCGGCTGATCTCAAAAAACTTTTCTTAGTTTGATTCTGTACATGTTCTTAATGAAATATTTTCAACTGCAAACAAATCTATTCAGTACACGGAAAAAGTGAACCTCTGGGGAGATAACCAGCACTTCTTTATCCACTCGAAAACGTGCTTTAACACAACCTGATTGAAATGCTTTGTTTAATAATGACTCCTACCATGAGTATCAGCTTTATTTTTCTCATTCTGGGCAAAAAAAAAATTACATTTTCACTAAAGGAACACTTAAAAAAATTCTAAAAATTTGTTTTTTTAGACTCCACTTTGTATGACGAGTAAAGTTTTCTCCTTTTGGAATCAGTTAGATCAGTTAGCTTAGCATACTTCATAGAAAAATAATACAAAGATCTCCTGCCATCCCACACCAGAGTTCCGAGACTTTAAACTAAATCAAGAGATTATGTTTTAAATAGAAACAATAATCTAAACTCTTTTAAAAGTCTCCTGTCACTGCCACGACAATGCTACTTTTCTAATTTGATTTAATGATGTATGCCAAGCTATGCTAAAAGTGCATTTCCGATCTCAGGAGTGTTCAATAAACACTTTGGAGAACAAGCCTAACTATATAAAGAGCACTTGTGTGAGGTTTTCGTTCAATCCAAATGAGTAACAAAGCAATTTTAGAAATAAGTTAACATTAACTGCAAATATGTACAACATATTTATTTCTGCTTTTGTCTATATGTTATTGTTTCTTTTAATACAATTTAAAAAATAGGCAGTCGGTGAGGTGATACAGTGATACTTTCCATCCCTGGAGAGGTACTTGCAGTAATAAATGCTTAATAAAATAGAATAATGCTAACAGAAGCTTATAGTTATTTAAATCTGTTACTGTTTTTAAATATGACAATCACCCATACACAGTTAAATATTGAGTTAAATTGAATATTGTCTATTTGGTCTGCAGAGTTAAGCCTGTCAACTTGAACCTCAAAAATCCTCCACTCGTAACTCTTTTTTTTGTTCCTATGTTTTATATATTAAAATGCAAACAATAATTACAAAGGTCAAGTGAAGCATTAATGTTTAGAGGCACAGCGTGCCACATAGATATTCTAACTCATTTTGAATGTAATGTATTTCTATAGAATATTACCTGAGCTGGATAAGATTAGTTTTTGTAGGCCGTAAACAACAATATGCCACTCACACCTACCATTACAATCAGACATTTAGGACAGTAATATACCTCATTACATTAAGAAAAATAAATTTTTGAGTAGAGTGGAGCTGTATTTTACATTTTTATCTTTATTTCATTCGGTTTTCATTTTCTGGAAATATACGTAATACCATTGACTACAAACTTTTGGCAATTAACAGTCTTCCATTAAAAAACATAGACATATGCAATATAAATCATTTTAAAACATTGATAAAACTAACATGTAGTTATACTTTCATTTAAAGATATTATGATTTTATATAATTGTAAAACAATCTCTCATTTAAATCTCTTTTCAATGTGTATACTGTGGATCTTTTTGCTCTCCTCAGCAGTTTCGAGACTGACCTGAACCAGTTGGTGAGGGTCATCATGACGTAGAGGGAGGCAAGGAAGAAAACAAAATGGAAGAAGAAGTAGCTGTAGGCGACACGGTGACTCTCATTGTGGATGACTTTCTGGCAACCTTTGTTCTCATCAACAACAAACTCCTCTTCTGATGAGACAAGAAATAAAAGGTTTAAACCTCATGTCTGGAGCTGGCTTAAGTTAAGGATGTTTGTGACCACTGGGTGAGAGTCTTACCATCCTCTGCCTCTGGACAGCAGAAACAACAAGAGGCTTTCTGCAGTAGATAGAGAAATACATCAGTATTAGCAATTAAAAGAATTGAATTGAGAAATCACCAAATATTCTGTAGATTGGAGATCGTAATTGAACTAAAAAAGCAATCATTTATCCTCTATTTATCCTCTATCATTCACTCACTAATAACTCTCAAATACACTCGTAATTAAACTATTGAGTTCCTATATTAATGACATGTTTGATGTTGGCTGGGGTGGGGGGGGAGGCTTAAGGTTCTGTGTGGAAACCTGCACAAGCGCCGGTGAAAAATGTATGCATGTTTAGTTAATGATAACATGTGTTGTTGTTTTTATATTGAATGTTAAGACAAAAGAGCATCCATTTCAGAGTTTAAAATTTCTGACAGGGTGCAAATCATTTTAGTTGTTTCTGCTATTTAAAGGAAACACATATTCATCACATTGCTTATTATAAAGTTATGAACAATAAACATTAATTTTTTATCATTTTCCTTCAATGACCTCTATTAAGGAGAATCTTGGGACTGAAAACTACAAATCCCACAAGGTTCATATTCCAGCACCTGATTGGCCCATGGCCTCAAATGGCATACCTAACCAATCAGCAATAAGTAAGCGTTCACTTGAAAGCAACAGAAAGGATTTCTAACCTTTTTATCTGCTAAGAAATACAGTGGGGATTTTATTTAGGAAACCCATCAAAATTATTTTTTAGTATCACATGGGTAAATGCTGGTAAAACCAGATCATTTTATCCTGTTATAAAGAAAGAATGCAAAATAAAGTGCAATCAAACACAGTTTGTTATATTATTTATTTTATACAACATCAGAATGAGAAAAACAACATATTTGAAATAATATAAAGTAGGGTATATGACAAATTAAACATATTAGTGCTGAAATATAAAGAGGCTTACCTGGAACTCGTAACCATAAACCTTTATCATCCAGAAAGGTCCAAAGACCTCGGCTAAGTACGAGGCTTCATTACTGGGAGATAAAATCAGCAGTTATTAAGTTGCTTTCCTCTTATTGAACACTTTGTTATTCCTCTGATTGGCTCACCATGCAAAGAGAACACAGCAGTACATGATTGCCGCTCCAATAACGGCCACAGCATTGCCTTCATTCTGGATCTCATCCCTGCTGACTTTAGGGTAGCAAATGGTCATGTTTACCCCCTGATACTCCACTGAAACAACCCAGAAGAGACAAAAAGAGCTTGTGTTATTGTGTTGTTTGCTTTTACTTAAACAAAGTTTTCCATAAATATGTTACATCTGAATCATGCTGATCTGAAGTTGACTAATTCCCTTCACACGCTCCATTTAGGACCTCTTGAGCACGTTGATGCTGGTTTTCGGTGCTTCAGAGCACCGTCAGATACTGTGAGTTGTGTGTGTGTGCGAGTGAGAGAGAGAATTCTTTTGAGATGGGATTAAACTCCCAGCATGCCCAAGGGTGCACTTCTGCCCTTTATCAACTCATGCAGCAGACACAGGCTCGAAAGCTGCTGAGAGTTAGTGAACAAGACAGGGCACAACAAACACACGCACGCACGCACACACACTAGCTTCTCTGAGTTGTGGGAACTTTCCATAGAAACATTCCACGTTTATAAATGTAACAATTTTAAGAATGAACAGAAAGCATTGTTGGTAAATAAAAAAGAGGATAAGTATTGTTCTACCAATCTTTGTCTGCTGAATAATTTAAGCTGAAGCATTTCATTTATTTTTAATTCATTTCATTTTTGTACTTCCTGTTTTGAAAGGGAATGTTAATCAAATCTACACTGCAGGGTTTTCTGTATTGTTTTGTAATGGGTTACTGTCATTAGGTCTCTGTTAATATGCACGATTAAAACTATGAGGTATGCAATCAGCGAGTAGTTTCCTGAATATGTTAAAACCACATAGATGGATGGCAATCTACCTGTACCTGCAGTCAGACAGTAATATCTCTACTACTGTTTGAAGTTAGTTTGTTGTTATAAGACTCACAAATGTAAATTTCATAACTGTAGCAATATGAAAGCATTGTTTTCCTTCCAACGTGGCACAAATACAAGGCACTGCACTGGTTTCCTTGGTTTGGTACAGCTGTGGATGACACATGTAAGCAAATGAGAAGAGTTTATACTTTATTTTATGCCAGTTTCGCTCACTGGAATCTCATTAAATCTCAGCCGACCATGCCGCTTTCCCTGGAGTTTTCTAAACTGAGACATGAAGCCCCCCTGCTGAATCAGGGGGGTGTTGTGACACTTTAAGCATAGCTTAGAATAGCTCGTTGAATCAGATTAGGCCAGTAGCACTTTCATATCAATAGTAAAATGACAAAAATGTCCTTATTTTGTTCTTGTAAACATATATTATACATAATTACAGTCAGAAGTAGCTTATTCCTGCTCCCTCTGAGTGAACAGCCATGGAGGTAAACTCTGGATAGGTCACTAGACCACCACAAGTCTACACACACTCACCATTGCCATTCAATCTTATGCAGTGTTGTAAAACTTACCTGTAAACTGGAGTATATTTCATATTATTCGCTGCAGTTAAAAATCAATCCCTAACATGACAATATTACTCTCTTAGAAATGTAATGAGTTACTTGACCCTATATTACTTTTAAGTTACAAATCAGCACAAATAGGGTAGCAAAATGACTGTAGCATCATAGCCTACTTGTAATAAAAAAAACATAATAAATAATAATACTGCATCAAAAGAATGACAATCAGAATTTAATTGGGTTCAAGATTCCATATTTTGAATCTAATATTGGTATGTTGACCCTAATATTCAAAACAATAAATATATTTTATGTAGTTTTTTTGTGTGTTTACTTGGGCTTTGTAAATCTGAAGGACGTATACTGTCCATGGCTATTGTCCCCAGTGGGGTAACTTAGTTTTTTTATACACAGCTACCAGAGGGAGGGAGCCTACAGAAAGTTTAAAGGCGTCTTATCATGTAAACTCAACTTTAAAGACATATCTTGTTTTAATATTGTTTCCTCATCAAAAACATGCTTCGTCATATTCAGATAGGCTCGTGGATATTCGTGTAATCCTATTTTCTTTTTCTGGGAGCTCAAAGCGGCTCGACAACCATAGACATGCCCATTGGCCACGGCACTGCCTACTAACCAATCAGATGAATTGTTAATGCATCGCAATAAAGAATGAAGAAAAAAGATAATCTTTTGGAGTTGATGCAAGTCTTTAATAAAAGTTTTTCCACTTTCCTCACAGAATATTAAGATGTTGATTAAAAAAACTGCACATAAAATGCAACTGGGTAAGAAAAATTATCTTTTTAGAACTTTTTAGACACTACTAAACAAACCTTTAAGAAATTAATAATTTTACAGCTGTATTTGGGTGTTTATGGGTGAAAGATAACCAGATATAGGATGAGTTTCAAAAAAGGAACTCAAGTAAAAGTAAAGGTACTTGAGAAAATATTTACTGAAATGAGAATAAAAGTAACTACCAAAGAATTTACTTTAATGAGTATATAATCAAATGTTTACTCAAGTAGTTAGTTATAAGTTAATTCTGATCTGAACAATAAAACAAAGCTAAAACAATGATTAGATACTTGATAAAATTCAACCAAGATTTTTTTTTTACCTGCTCAAGACATATAAGTGCTAAACGTTATCTCACATAAGGAACTACTGTCCAGTTGTAATAGTCACATATACTAGTACTCAAAAAGTACTAGGTAGCCCCTGAATTTACTCAGGTAAATGTAACTTATTTAATACCCAACTTTGCTGGTCAGAAATTAAGGGATATCGTAAAATGAGACAGGTTTGGCAAATGGACGAATAATTCTGTAATCCCTCTTAGCACTCATACCAATGACTCTCCTCATCTGTCTAACATCTGTATTTCAGAAGCAGGAGCGGCTGCATCTGTCTTGCATGCCTGAGAGCTTTTCTATGAGCTCCGTCGACAAAGCTTTTCTTTCTGGAAATCTCATTCATCTCTGTCCTTGAGCATGCAGCATTCATCACCTTTGCTTCATGACTCAGAGTCCCTCTGAAATCCACCTCTTGAACATGAAATTAATGGCATTGAGGAGGTGGACAAGGAGAAGTTTTCCAGGATGGCCCTTTTAATAATGATGTTATTAGAGAGAGTTTAATGAACTTTACTTAGGAATAATCAATCATATCCTTCAAGCAGTGCTGCTCGCTAGAAATACACTCTGACCTTAAAACAGCATCCATCTGTGTGTCTTCAGAACTCTACAAAGCATTTAGGGCTTTGCAAAGAGTTCAGACAGGTCACAGGTTCTCGTTGAGAGCATTCATCATTATTGCGACTAGCTGTCAACACAGAGACAAGAAACTAAACAGCTAGAGACAGGCTCACGCATGCCATATACAGGCCAAGTGTCTGTCTTCCTCTACAATTAATGTGGTGTTTGGCCCTCACGAATGAAATGAAAAGCTTGTAGTTGTCTGGTATTTTAGAACATGACTTGTCCTTTGTTTTTTCTGTTGCAAAGGAGAGCAGGTGGTTTGGTTTCGACTATAATTTTCTCGATGACAGAATGAGCAAGAACATTTACAGGGTTGTGTTCTGTGAGATAAGGGATTGGCTCACTTTCAAAGCTTCTTCAAGCTCCCCTGTGCTGGTGTTCTCTGGTGGTCTCCAGGTAGGTTGTTTACTGGTGAAGTTGACAACATTTCACTGTGGCTTTACCAAGACTTAAACTAGGCAATCCTTTACACTTGTGGTTAAGTGAATTTAACACTATATTGTAAAAATGTGAGTCTTTATCAGTGTGTTAGCACCTCAGCCTATCAAGATACAAGCCTGGAATCCTCTGTATAGGATCACCTTGCATACATAATTGTATTTCACGAGTGTCAGCTGGATGCATTCCATTAAACACCCTTGCTTTTGCCCATTTAATGAATTTGTATGCTTAACCAGAGTCAGGGGCTATGGCGCCCCCTATCACATATCAGGAGACATTCCTCAGCCAATGAAAGAGATATCTGTATCAACCCCCTGAAGGACCAATGAGAAATACAGGTACTTCTGTGCATACTAACTGCTGGTATTTGTATATGGTGAAACTCAGGAGAGGAGTGTGATGGATGATATAGGAAAGATACTGTATAAGTTCAGTCTCTGAAAATTCAACTCCCAGAGACAAAGTTAAACCTAAGTATAAGTAAAGTAAAAATCTAAGTATATTTATGAGTAGTTGATAAAATAGTTAACTTACATAATAACTTACAGCATTTCAAGACAAAAATGGCAAAGAACCAACATAACTACCAAATCTTCAATGCACAAAAAATACTTTGATTAATGTAAACACACTGAACACTTGCAAACACATACGACATTGTAAAACATACGATGTTGTTTTACTCTGGCTTTACTCTGTTGTATTATTCATTTGAATAATTGGTCCTTGATATTTGTCCAAACAGATCTGGTGTCTGAACGCTATAAACATACAAGCTGTTGAAAAAACAATGTGGTTCAATGTGCCTATCAAACCTTTCCCCATCATTTCTCACTCATCCTGCTGCTGATGCTGATCACCTGTTGTCTGTGTTACAGATTTCTAACCATTGGTTTTCGTTTGTTAGTTTCTGTTTTGTCTTTTGTTTTGTTTTTTGTTTTTTGTTGTTTTTGTCTGTTTTGTTTTAGTTTTTTCATGTGGTGTCCGGTAACCTTTCGTCGATGGATCTTAAGTTTGTATATTCTTTACACTGGGGAGGTGACTAGCACACCTGCCTCAGTCAGCGAGGCTCCTAGGGATCTCACAGAGGGAGTTCCTATTTACCCTACCTGATCCACACTAGGACTTTGTGAAGCTCCTTTGAAAGAAACTGCTAAAAAAAAAACGCTATATAAAAACTTTATTGATTGATTGATTGGGTTCTCCGTTTTTTTCCCACATCAATAAAAAAGCAAGTGTCTCGGTTGCTTCATTTTACCACAAAATTGGTTTAAACAGAGCTTTTTAATATCTTATAAATTACTGGTCAGTTTTATTCATACTAAAGAATTAAATTTCTTCACGCTATTAAACTTTACTTTACAACCACTAAACATATTTTATCACATTATAGCATTTTATCGCCGTTCTATTTCTACCCATAGAATTATCCATTGGGAATTCCTATCTCACGCTTATTTCACTATTAATCATTTAACATTTGTAAAGCTGCTTTGAAGCAACTGATACAAAAGTTCTATCAAA
This sequence comes from Danionella dracula, assembly GCA_900490495.1. Lineage (NCBI taxonomy): Eukaryota > Metazoa > Chordata > Actinopteri > Cypriniformes > Danionidae > Danionella > Danionella dracula. The sequence goes on from UELW01000578.1 coordinate 4,147,518, forward strand.
ATCAAAACAGTTTAGGAAAGTTTTAGAAATGCTATTTTTGGCACTCACCCTTCTCTGGCGGCCGGCTAGACAGTGCAGAGAAGGTCAGATACATGACGTAGCAGCAGATGATGGATGCCTGCAGAAGTCCTGAGCGTGGCTGCTCTGAGAGACACAACCAAATAATGGTCAGCACAGTTTATATCTTAAAAGATTTCACCAATTGTTATTCTGTAATAGACTCTTATAGATGACTCCAGAACTGAGTATTAGCATTCGGACCAGTAGATCCCATTGCTGTTTATTTATCATTTTGTGTAGAATAATTGAAGAAAAAATATGAAACAGCTTTTTAATAAAGTCTTTAATAAAGGCTTACTTTGCTGAACACAGGGAGTGATGGCGATGAAGGTCATGATCGTACAGAGAGCCAGGTTTGTCCAGAGCAGGGCTTTGTTAAGGTGGCACCCAGCAGGGTGAGTGTAATACTTGTACATGAAGGTGAAGGCCATGGTGGCGATGGTGTAGAAGAAGAGGGTGGCACACAGGACTGCCACATACCAGCGTTTATTCTCAGCGGCACCAGTTAACCTGCGAAAGAGAAGAAACCAGAAACATGATGAGATCATCGATGCCAACACAAACTGCTGCTGTACATTTTGTTAAATTTTCAATCTGATTCAGTTTGACAAACATTTGTAGGAAGCTGGAGGTCAGAAGGAAAATGGGAGGATAAGTGTAAATGTTTTTCTGTATGCTTAGTAATGAATGATAACAGAAAGATGAGAGGAACAGAGATTGTGTAAAACTCCACAAGCGTAAACGTATTATCATTCCTGAGTCAGATGTCTTTGGGATGATCCAGATGTGCTTCTTTACAGTTGATAATGGGGACCTTACTCCTATAGTTATTTTTATTCCATAAGCATGTTCAGTTTTGCCACTGGTATGATAAACGAGGACTGTTATCGCAAAAACACTCATTAGTGACATAAGAAGAAGAGAACAACTATAAGTCCTCAGAAAAGTCACGTGAGTTACAAGTTCAGGCTTATTACTGGAATATGACTTTACACTAACTAAACCACACAACTTCATTGTTTAAGTAATTGTAAGTAATTTATATAACTAATTATACTCACTTTTATATTGTTCTTAATCCACCTAACACATTTCAAACACTATAATTTTTATTAGATATTGCTCGTTCTCCAGAGCTGAAAAAACCTCTTTGATTAAAGCCTTTAGATCTGAACTCATCTTAACTGACTATGTTTTATTCTTCTACTTAAAGTTCCTTTAATGGAAAGGAACACACTGACCTAATGAAAAAAATGGCACATACAATTGCATTGTTTTCAAAATTCGAGTTGAAAAAGCTGTGATTGGTCAATGGCGAATGCATTAATTTCATTTGAGAATGCATTAATTTGCTAAGTATGTGCAGTAACATTCTAGTGCAGGTATCTAATATTCTTCCAAATCAGTATATGATAGTAGTTCGTTATTGTCTAGTTATACGTACATAACTCATAAAATTTAAAAAGTTGTTTACATCCAGTTGGTGCTATTCTCAATGAGCTAAAATCATTGCTCTATTTATACTTTATATATTTAATTTTTTACTTGAATGGTTACTTAAAGCCATGAAGTACAAAATACAAATACAAATATTAAACATAACATACAAATAATAATGGACATTTATACTGTGTACCGGTAAACAAGGAACATACAGAATGCACATTACTATTTCTCAGTTTTGGGAGCTAACTTTATTGTATGTTGTATTTGTAGAATTTATAACTCTCTGAACTTGTCACTGGATAAAAAGAGTTATTACCCTAAAACTTAGCTTAACCAATTCATACAAATATATCAAATATGTGTATTAGTCACTACATTATGCTACAGAGTATAATTTGCAATGTGTTTCGTCTGTGGTTTACAGAAGGACATTTTCCAACAAAAAATGTGTTGTGGGCAGTGGTGTTTTGTATCCAAAATAATTCCTCAAGTAAAAGTAACAACCAAATGAGTTAATTTAATCAAGTACTTATGATACAAGCAAAACACTTGGATGCACAAATATGTCAACATGGTCACTTCATGGATGATCTCAATTACTTGCACAAAACATGTTCTGCATCGCAAATCTCATTTTCTTTGCATCTCTGAGAGTAAATATGGTTATCTGCCATTTTTTGGTGAGTGGCTGACAAACCCTTCACTTCAACATCTCATGAGACTAACTTATTATTTTTGAGAGCAAGCCATTTTTAACAATATGTATAATTTTTTTTATATCAGTAATAGAGGAATGGAGCTAAGATGTAACTGACTTATAAATCAAATGTAACTAAGTAAAACGTAACTAAAAGAACTGATTTTTCACAAAAAATTACTTGCGTAAAGGTAAAAGTACCCACTTTTAAGAGTACTCAAAAAGTACCAGTTACACTAAAATGTGAATCATGTAAATATAACTAAGTTAATGTAATTAGTTACTACCCACCTCTGGTTGGGGGTAAAACAGGTTCACAAAAATCCCTTAAGTAACAACAAATTAACACTGCTTGAACCTCACTACGGAACAGTTGTCTGTGTGATACCATGCTCTTCACTCACCAGTTTTTATTCCAGGTGTGGGCGAAAGCGGTAATAAGAATGAGCTGAATGAGAATAAAAGAAAAGCCTCCCACAACTCCAACGTAATGCCATGCTGAACAGAAAAAAGAGAATAAAATAAATGAATGAGATTAGCAATGAGCAATGAGCAGAGAAAATTAATTCTTAAAGGCACACAAGAAAATTTCCAACAGACATAATGCTTCTGTACAAGAGACGGATGAGGTAGTTTTTCTTCTGTGTATCTTTAGCGCCACCTGGAGAACTTAATGAAAAGTTCTGTTCAGGCAGAGCTTTAAGCCTTTAATCTTTTTAGATAGAGATGTCAGATGCACTACAAAACAGCATGTCCGGATAAGTACCTGTTCCTTATCCTGAGCAATGCACAAAACATGGACTGATAACATTATAGATTGAGTGCATGAGCATTCCTATTTTCCTATTAATTCCTATTCCTATTCCTAATAATATTTCCTCTTATTATATGTATTGGAGCTTGACCTGCTAAATGAACTGTTAGAATAATATTTAACTATGTTCTCTGTTGTTTCATGTTCATTTAATTACAGTTTAAGCTGTCAATTCTTCAGCATCAGACTCTTAAATCTACTGTTTGCTACACAGTGAGCTCTGTAAAAGGCTCAAAGTGTCACTTTTTGACAAATGTTTATAACTCGCACTGAACTTTTTTATAAAGAACCTTAACAGTGTTTCTGCAGGGTCGCAAATATTCTTTAAAAGGCTAAGATTTAAAGTCCCCAATGTTAGCCCTTTAAAAATCTTAAATCCACTGGTCTAGGTATTGTTCTTATATTTTTCACAGGTTTTCTGAAGTCCATGTAAAAACAGCTAGAAGAAATATAAGAAGGATGGTTAGGGTTGCCATCGCCTGAGAAAATGTGCTTAAATGCTCAAAAACATAACAGTTATAGGTATGGTTGCCAACGTTTAAAAAAAACATTTGTAAATCATCAAAAACATAAAAGTGGCGTTTACCAGTGCCATAGTTTGAGAAAAGGCTTGTATACACTCATAATTAAAAAAAAAATGTCAAGGGTTCAAGAAAATCCTAGTGAACACTCATAAATACTGAAAGTTTTAAACGTGATTGCTGGAGTTCCCAGATATTGACATAAGAGTCATAAATGTTCAATAAATGAGAGCTTATTGGTCGTAGCAGTAACAATTTTAATGTGATTGTTCGAAATCATAAATTTGATTTATTGGCTTGCCAGAAAAAAAGGCTCCTATATGTAAAAAAAAAAAAAAAGCTCATGCCAGAGTTGGAGAAAAAGCTCATGAAAGCTCATGTAAAAAGCATGGTTAGGGTTCCCAATGTTTGAGAAAAACGGCGTAAATGCTAAAAAAAACTAAACATAGTGATGGTTTTTGAAGCCTACTGTTTATAGGTCTTGAATGTGATTCTAAACTGTCTGACAAACCTGTCTAGTTTGAGTGGTTACATCCTAAGGCACCCTCAAATATCACAGAGCGCCAAAAAAACTAGTTTGCGACAAGCGGAGGTCAGACTAGTTCAGTATTTATTAAAGCATATTGAAATTATTGCACACAGCTTATTGAACCAAGACCTAATATTATCATTTATATTATTTAATGATTAAAGGACTATCTTCTCAATGGCTCTGTCAGTAATTTCAAGGGAAACACTTTAAACAGGCTAATAGCAAAAAGGTAAATATCCTTCAAAAAATGTTTATCAAGATAAATGCATGAATGAAATTTAATAAATTGAACTGAAAACATATAATTCTGCTGCTCTGTGATCCTACCGATCACTGTTTTCAAATGGTAATATAAGGAAAAAAAAAATTAAAATCAGTTGTATTCTTGAGGTTTGGGCTACTGTTGCATTGTGGAGAATGTAGTGTTGATGCATGCAAAACACTGGTATGCGACTGCAGTCTGTCATGAATAGTTATTAAATATCATCCAGAGGGCCTAAAGATAATACATTTACAGGCCGGATCTGGCCCCCGGCCCTTGACTTTGACAAATGTGTCCTAAGGCAAAACAACTTTAATGCATTCTTATCTACTTGTATTATATTTCTTTGTTTCTTTAATCAGTACATTTACTTTGATGGCTTATCATTTTAGATCATATGAATAACAAGGTGCTCTATGCGATCTCTGTTTCTACTTTAGTTGGATGCCTGCTTCCCAGATGACACAAACCTGTAAACCACACTGTAAAGGGACAGCTGTTTAATCCATCGCGTTCAAGAGCACATGTTTTTTGTTTTTGGCTTTAATATTTTCACCTCTTGAAGACATAAGTTTGCTGTGGATCAAACAATAAACGTTTAATGTGAAGATGGGGCAAGCATGTAAGTGAGTATATCCTAATTAAGACAAAAACAAAAAAATTAATTTTATTGACACCTTTTTTTTAACATTTTAACTAAAAAGTGTTATCTGTACATTAACTTTGATCATTTATCATTATATACTATGAATAACAAGCTGCAGCATGCAAGTTCTTAGAGCCATTTGAAAACACCAAAACAAAGATACTCCTGGATCAATATCGTCTTGATTATGATAGCTCTTACTGTTTAACTACAATATTTGCTTGGAGCATTAAAATCACAATTTACCCCCAACTGTACTAATTATTAATCCTGTTTGCTGATCAAAATGTAAAAATTTTTTTACACAAGAGTGTGTCTATAGTGACTCACTAGTGCTTGAAAGATAAGACTTAAACTGAAATGGACTTATAGGATGAGCATCTAACCCAGGAGCCTCAAAGTCAATTCCTGGAGGATTCATTCAACACATCTGATTGCACTAATGAAGCTTCTCCTGACTTGTTTGGAGCTATTCGTGTATCACTAATGAAATGACTCATTTGACAGATGATCAACTCACCATGCAAAAAGGATTCTGTGGGAATAAAGAAGGCAGCGGCAATCATTCCAAGCATAGTGATGAACTTCAGAAACCAGAAACTATAACAAATGGAGCAGGAGTATTGTTGTTAGTTTAATAATAAAAGTATTAAGTAAAATAAAGTAATAAGTAAAATAATGGTAGGCAACACATGTGCTGAAAAACATACCGGAACATCTTAAACTATCTGGACTTTATCATATAAGTTTCTTCACAATCTGTTGTGTTTAATTGTAACAAAACTTTAAAGAAGAAACCAACCCGTTGTGTATCATGGCTCGGAAATCCTGACTGGACTTCACATCGATGAGGAAGATGGCCATCATCAAATAGAAACAAGCTGTGCCAAAGCACACCCTGTAGACCGCTGAGTAACCCACCAGCATCTGACAGTCCCCACCACCATGAGCTTCATCACACACCACGTTGAAGAAAGGCACCTGAGGAAGAGAGTCACCTGTTACTGTGTGCCACTGTTTCTATGGGGCACAGACTGCTGCTCGCATATCTGCATGTCCTGCCAAAGAGATAAGTGAAGATTGATTGGATGAGCCCTGCTTCAAGTGAAGAGCAGTTTACCAGTGGACAGCCCCCATGGTGCTGCCATCAAAAGTAGGTTAAAGCAGATCACCATGGCTTGCACTGTAGTCCTATACTTGTAGGTTGGAATAAGAGGGTTATGCTGGCCCTTGTCCAGTCATGAGTCACTACAAAAAAAAGTATTTATTCTTTGAAATTCTTTAGTTTTCCCATAAAGGAAGTTTACCATCATCTGCTTAAAAAAAAGAATCCGGTTGACTTTGGTCTTGATGGAGTAATAAAAAAACCCTGCATGAATTCAGTAAATCAAATGTTCGCTTATTGCAGGGTTCTGATGAACAAGACGTGAACAATTAACATCATAATTAATATAAAACAGGATTCTTAAAATCTAATTTATGGAACCTTGGTGAGGACCACACTCTCCCCAAAACTCTAAAATTTCTAAATTGATTGGTTTAACTTTTAACCACTTTAAAAACAGATGTTTTCCCTCGCATCAGGTCAAATTAACCAGCTCCAATTTAAATAATCAGAATTGTTTACAAACTATTATAAAAGTAAAAATTAATCAAATAAAATATTGAGATTTTAATCACAAAACAGTAATCACAAAAAATGACATTCAAACTAATATTTAGGCCTGAAATGAAACACATAAAACGTTAGTAAGAATAGTAACATTACATTTCTAATCTATTTCAGAATGACCATAATGCTGTTTATTGTTAATGAATATTTTTTTAATATTTTGAAAATATCTTCAAATTTATTTTTTGTCTTTTCTATGTCCATCTTAATTTGAAAATATGTAAAAGTTTTAATAAATAAACATGTTTATAATCGACAGCTTTGTGTTAAAAATCAGCTGAAGTCATGAGCGTGTGCGTAAATGTGTTCCCATAGAACACCCAAACAGCAAAAAATGAGAACAGTCAGGGGATTAATGCAGATAAATCAGTAATCTAGGTAATCTGGATAAAAGCCTTCTAAGGCTACGGTAACAGTGATATCTGGGAAAATCTGAAACTAATATCATGTGGCTAACAAACAAAAAAATGAATCGTTGTCAAATGAACGAACAACATCAGGAAACCTGATCAGGATTGCTTCTGGGGTTTTTTCCTGACATTAAGCGGATGTTTTCATTAACAATGAGACCAATCATCTAATCTTTCTAATCATCACCTTCCAACAGTCCCAAATGTAAGGTTTTCTTTTTTTTTTTTTTTTTTTTTGCAAAAGTGCATTTAGATTGTTAGCCCCCACTTTAAGACCGCTGTTGTAAAAGGTTGAAAATAAAAAATATTTAGAACTAAAACTCACTTTATCTTTACTTTAATCTTACTTAAAAACTCAACATTTTTTACTCTCTTTAATTGGATTGAGGATAAGTACTTGAAAGGATAAATAAGTACTTGAAAAAGCCAAGATATTGTCTGTTGAATCTGATTTTGCAAGAAAAAGAAATAAAGTTCTTTTTTTTTGTTTATTATTTCAGCACAATCGGTGCATACATTTAAATACACACGATTTAACAATATTTCAAAAATGTTTTGAAAGGTTTTCCTGAAAGTGACAATTTTTGTCTTTCTTAGCCAGTATATTAGGGTAAAACACTCATTTGAATTTGGCTGGAAAATTCATCCACAACCCTAATAGCTGTGCTTTTAGTGTTGGTGTAATGGGAATTTTGCAAAAGAGGAAGATAAACAATGCGCAATGAAAATGCAGCAACAGATATGTTAGTGATCGGGAGTCCATAAGATCACTCCATGCAACCATGCATGCATCGAAATCTAGATTTTGCTCCTTCAGTTCAGTTTGCTTGTCTTCTATATTTATTTTAGCCGACTGCTTGTCATTGCATCAGTTCATAACATTCATAAAATCAATAATCGAGTGATAAATAAATAAAGCTGTTAGTGTTCCTGCTTTCCTGACTGGATCAGGGAGTTTGTTCCACCAGCCAGGGACAGTGAGAGTGAAGGTTCTACTAAGAGATTTTCTGCCTTTGTGGGACGGAACCACAAGATGCTGTTCCTTATCTGAGCGCAGGCTTCTGGAGGGCATTTAGGAGTGTATGAGCTTATGGTAAACAGGGGCTGATCTGGAGATGGTTTTCTATGCCTGTATCAGTGATTTCAACTTAACACGAGCTGAGATTGGGAGCCAGTGAAGAGTGATGAAGAGGGGAGTAACATGAGCTCGCTTTGGTTTCTTGAAGAGGAATTTATAGGCACACAATAAGCTGCTGTGGTCTTGAATAAAATTATATAAAGTATATATTAAAGTACATTTAAGTTTCAGATACATGAGTAATTGGTGAGAAAGGTTTAATTGCTAGGTGACTTATACTTGCATTGGAGTTAAAAACACCAAGCTATACCAGATGCAGTATTTGCAGACTTACATTCTCCCTGACAGCCTCGGAGACGGTCTTGGAGAGCATGAGGCAGGAGACGGTGCAGGCCAGGATGTGGAAGAGTGTGTACATGAGCCGCGTGCTGCTGGAGGATTTGATGGGTGGACAGAACGAGCAGCACAGGGAACATGGTGCTGGGCCACAGCAGCAGCAGATCTGGCAACCCAGGAGAGAGACAGAGAATGAAAGCAGGCCAGGATTACTCAAAACAGCTGGATTTTTTGTGTTTGATGGATCAGAGCTCTTTTCCTGGATGGAGTCCAAGCATATTTTATCTTCAGATAAACCCACAAATAGAGATTGAGGTGAAGGTTTCATTGTGACTCTACAGATTAATTTATGTCTACTGGATTTTGAAAGCGGCACGTGTTGGTGGATAAAAAAAACTTAAATCTGGGAAATGCGTCATGCAGTGATACTGTACAGCGTACTATCTCAGTAACTTTTTTTAGCTGTGCGCTCATGAAAGCATCATTTGTTTTAGTATAAAGGTTAAATTGAATAGTTTAAAATTAGTTTTATTATGGGTTGGGTTTAATCTAATTTTCAGTACTCTAATTTAATCTGCATTGAACATTTAACTGTAGAGAAAATACATAAATAAACAAATATAGTATACTGGTATCAGGGTCTGTCACAAATTCCTAACAGTCTCTCCCTCTAGTGTATTTTTGTTCTAAATATTTCTTTATTTGAGATCTGTACTTCATGTTTTATGTGTTTTTCACCTTTCCTTGTTTTATTTAGCCTACACCAGCCATGTGACACCTGTTAGAACATGACTGGTAGCTGTCTTAGTTTTGTGTTTTACTAAAGTTTGTGTCACTCATTCTTAATAGTTAACTACCTCTCTTTTTAACCTGCTTAGCTATAACTATTTGCTTATTTATTTATTCCTGATTGTATATCCTTTCATTAGGTCCCCTATTTTGTCAGTATACTGTGCAGTGTAATTTTTTCCACAACCCTTGCCTTGCATTCCAGTTATTGCTGCTGCTTTTTTAATCGTGTGAATGCAGTTCACCAGTTTGGCAGGTTTTTTTTTTCCTCTCTATCGTTTTGTTTTCCCATAGTAGGTTTTTATGTTTCTGTCTTTTAAGTTATTCAAATATATTATTCAATAAACATGACATCCTGTATTTAGTGATCATCACCTTCTAAATTTTGCCTAAAATAAAATTCTCCTTCAGTTGTATTAGTTTTCAAGGATTTGGAAAACCTTTCATAAAACAAGAACTAAACTAAAATTCATCATGCAAGATGAATTTGAAATAAACTATAAAATGAGTCAAACAAAAACGTTGTTGCCACAAAAAACAAAAGAAACACAAACACAGAAACAATAATGGGCTAACAGGACAAAAATCACATACTGACACAATTAGATGCATGCTATAATTTCTGGATTTCTTACAAAAAGTTTCATTGTTGAATGCAAGACACAAGGGTTATAGGAATGTTTTTGCACAAAATACAGAATTTTTAGTACAGCAGTATAGCACAGTGTTCTCTCTCTGCAAGGTTACAGGTTGTGAGGTTTACACAATCTCCTCATGCACATGTGGTTTCCTGTGATTAGTGGCACTGAATCACCGCTGAGAGTTGACAGTGATGCACTGGTGGCCGATACATGTGTAACCAAGTGTACCCTGCAGAAGATCCCCTTCACTCAAACTAGTATTCTTAAGCAGCCACAGAAGAGTTGTATGACAATGTTAATTTAAGGAGCTTTCAGACATTTGCACTATATTATAAAAGTGTACGACTTTTGGTTCATTGTATTATTATTTATTTTTAACTCAGTCTGTGCCGTCTGTTTGTTTTAATCTCTTTTTTGTGTCTCTCATCCGATGGTCACTGGATTTTATAAATAATTCAACATACTAGTTTTAATTCAAGAATGAAAAATATAACTTTTAACAAACACAATAGACTGGTCCATTTGATTTAGTTGTAGGTAAGCAGTGGTTTTACGGTAAAACCAGGTGATAGATTATAGACGCAAAATATGTTTGCCCTGCACTAAATGCCTCTGGATGTTAAATGTAGATTGGAAACAGTGAAACAGCATTCCTACAATAAAAATCTGATCAAACAAATTCATAACAAACTAGTCATTATTTAACGTATACAATAGATGAAAATCAAGAGAGTCTAGCACAGGAATCAAGATTTCATTAATTCGTGTAACAGATGCGTTTAGACTTTGAATCAAATATGTAAAGGGCTCTGGATCTTAAGGTTTAGAGATCTCTGGTCCAGTATGTTTATTAGAAAGTGCCCATCCTTTCTCTGAGCATTTAAATAAAATATAGTACGCGACCCAAACAATTTCACATTGTGTTGTTTTTGTTTTTTCATTTATTTGTTTTGATTAGTAATGTGACTAATGTGTTTCTTGTCAAAACATTTGATTCCAAACCATACACCATATATTGTTGTATAATATGAATATCAATATAACATGAACTGTTGTCAACAGATCAGTATCAGACTCCCAAGCTGTCATGTGGGGATGAACACATATGGACTCTTAAAGCTCTGATGATAATAGATTGAGTCATTCATCCTCTTAGTTTCTTTTGACAGCACTTTCCATGATGCCTGTGGGGTTCTGCTGATAGAGTTATGGCTTGTCATTTTAAAGAATAACTGCTCAATGGTGTCATGAAATGATAAACATTGATCGCTTTAATCATAAGTCCTGCTCATCATCTTTCAGCAGACAATGAAAGTGTGATATTTTAGGAAGGTTTAAACAAATGAATGAAGTAATATTAGGTTCAAATTAAAACGTACTGGAAATACATTGTAGAAAAAGAAGATTATATTTGTATTTTAAATAAAATGTAACCTTTAGAAATTAAGGTGGGAGGATATTAAAATAAATACTTTTAATTAATATTTTTTAAATAACAAAAATGATCAATAATTGAATTGAATACATTTAAACATATCAAGTAATAATACAAATGTAGATTGCTTACAGAATTCAATTTCTAAAAGTTGCATTAACTTCTTGAAATTTTTTTTTAAGTACCCCGAAACTTGAAATGTTAGCAGAATGTGTGAGAGCCTGTGTTAAGAAATTAGGTTAATTACGCTTGTTTCCTGTGTGTTTAATGTATCATACATGGTGATCTGTTAAAGTATAAATGTTTAAACCAATACACTGAAGCAAATCTAAACTTGAACTTTTTCCACATTCTTTTGTTTAAACTTACATTATTTTACCAACTAACTTACATTTATTGCAAAGATTGATTTCCCATTCATTGATATGTAAAGGAGTGTCACGGTGGCGCAGTGGGTAGCATGGTTGTCTCACAGCAAGAAGGTCGCTGGTTCTAGGCTCGGCTGGGGCAGGTGGCATTTCTGTGTGGAGTTTGCATGTTGATCCCCGTGATCGCGTGCGTTTTCTCCGGGTGCTCTGGTTTCCCCACAAGCCCAAAGACATGCGGTATAAGTGAATTGAGTAAGATAATTAGAAGTAAGAAGAAGTGAATCCCATAGTGTTAAAGTGTGAATGTGTGTGTGAATGTTTCCCAGCGATGGGTTGCGGCTGGAAGGCCGCGTAAAACATATGCCAGAGAGTTGGTGGTTCATTCCGCTGTGGCAACCCCGAAAGGGAAGAAAGCCGACAGGAAAATGAATGATATGTAAAGTTCTACATAATAAAATAAATAACTGGTGTTCAAACAAGATGTAGACATTTTAGCTCAAAGTTTAGCTTTTGTTTAACAGTGTATGTTTTCCCATTTTGTGTTAATTTTTACACTCTATTGTTTTGCAATTTGTTTTATGTGGATTTTATATATATATTTATTAATATTCATTTTATTATTTAATAATTATAATATTACTACAGGCTTCAGCATCTACTATTTCTGTCTGATGCTTGCTTCATTATTTCTTCTTTAACCAAGGCATTTTTCACCACACACTGCAAAATAAAGCTAGATAGAGCTGTAATTCAAATGTAAATATTACAATATTATTTCTTGTCTACATCTTCACAAAATAAATAGAAAGCAGATACAATTCACTGGAAAAGCCAAAGTTATTTTTAAAAACTTTCATATAGGTTATTTTTCTCTAAAGGTTTTTACATTTTTTTCAGAATTCCGTTACGTCAACAGAAACCTGAACACAGCAGATCTGTCAATCAGCTCTCATCATCACCAGAATGAAATAATCTTAATCTCTTTCTCTTACCTGATAAGCCACCATGTTCAAGAAATAGTTGTAGACGCTGTTGTGGTGTAAAGCTGGAGCAGTCGACATGGCTTCTTGTTTCTTAATAGTATTTACTCCGCAACAGGAATCCAATTAAATAAATTAGAAAAATTTTAATAAAACTATTAACCATAACCAGCTAAGAGATCCTGAGCTTTATAGAAGCTGGTTCTCCACTATTTTCTCCAGCAGGTGTTCACGCACCTCCAACTGTACACCCTCATGGTGCTCTCGTGGGAACATCCAAATAGTCATCCCGTATCCAAGAGGAGCTGCCAGGTGGCATCAAGGGATGCCAGGAGAGAGTGTGAGCAAGGGTCGATACCCTGCTGCCCTCCCTACGGTTGCCTGTGTAGTCGCCCTGTGAGATTAGGCAAGAGGAGGAGCAGAAGGGGGGGGGGGGGGGTTGTCCCATGTCCTGTTCCATCTGTCCTCCCATCCCCCTCACTCTAGAGCTTCCTACTCACACAGCACCCTCACCCCTACCCACAATAGGATTGCTTCGCCACCCTAATCGCTTTAAGACCAAAGTTATTTCACTTTTGTGATTTCTTTCTGAACATACCTTCACATCCCCCTTTCTGATACTTTAGCTACAGAACGCTTGTTTGAGATTCAAGAGCCTGCGTATGTAATCTGGTCATTGACCCAGAAACAGAGAGAGGGAGGTAAATAAATAAAGAATGCACAGCAAGTCCAAAACCCGAGCCTGTATTGTTTTGCATATATTGGACATGGCTCGCATTTTTAATGAGAGGCTAAACTTCAAGCAACTTGCTTTAGTTCTCAAAATATCAGAATTGACAGCAAAAAGCAATTAAGATGAATACAACAAGTTTGAATTAAAGATGTCAACAGATATCTGCCATTAACCCATTTCAATGCAAAGGATTCACAAAAAGAAATTTCTATTAAAGACAAGTGTCCTGTTTGATTAGAAAATAGACCAGACAAAGTAGATTTGTTTTCAGAAGTGGTACTGTGCTATTCCATCATCTGTGTTGTGTTTATATTGTGTATGCTGCACCGTCGCATCTATATTTAGGTCAGTGTGCATGTATGAGGATGTGTGCTTGGATTATCCTGGAGTTTTTAGTCCTCGTCTCAGCCTGGGTGACCTTCTCTCTCTGCAGTGGAGTGACACACTAATCCAGACTGCAGGTCCCCCTTCAAAGCATCAGCAGCATTATGTCCAAACAAGAGATTGAAGAGAAGGTTCTAATGATTGAGGTTAAATCGATTTGACTTTTTTTTTGTTGCAGTTCAAATAATGTCCTGAATATTGACTTTCCTTGTTATCTTATTTTTTAGCACAGTAGAGGTGAGTATTGTTGTCTTCAAGCAGTAAGATTCCTCCCACAATCCTGAGCTATGAGCAGCAGTTTGATTGTGTTTGATGTGTGCTGAGGTCTTTTGATGAACTGCCAATTTTCCAGGGTGTGAGTAACTATGTGTTGCATCCTAATCAGTGTTTAGCGATGGTTCAGAAAAGTACTGGCCCAAAAACAGGGGTAAGGAGTTCAAGGGAAGCGAGTTTGAAGGTTGTCAACACTTAACACAAGTTGCCAACTAAATTACTGCATTACCTAACAGGTAATGTTTGGAGCTATGCTTTTTGTAATATATGGGGCTATAAATTGAGTTTATTGAATTTATACATAGGTTTATTGAATACAAAAAAATGTAAAGATATGCAAAAAAAATAAACGTATTCGCAAACAAATATATATATATACTCATGAAGTTCCTTTCGATTCATTTGTCAATCTCTTCAACATTTGTTGGTCAAGTTCAGTGCATTCCTGAATCTCTCGCTGCGCATTTGTGAAACACAGTGTGGATTTTTGAATCTTGACTCAAATCTTTCGTCAAGAGAACCAAAGATACAAAAACAGGTATAATGCTATATAGGTAATAATAAGGTTATAAGAAACTTTTAGTTCTGCTCATGTGTGTGTCAGAGAAACAACATTCCATTTCATGCTAAAATTTTTGATTGCAAAAAAACTAATGAATGCTTTGTTCTGCCCTGCCTCAGGCTGCCAATTCTGATTCTTGTAATGAAAATATGAATGCTAAAATATACCAAATTTTCAACAGTTTAGCTCGAAATGGAAGAATCCCTGTTTCCTTGAGGATCTTTGAATGTACAATAAACCATTTTCTCACCAAAAATCAAATTTCTCATAACGCCGGTTGTCAAGTATTCGGATTGGCTTATCAGGTGGTGGGTGGAGCTTACCTATTTGTGGATCTCTCGTTCTCTAAACAATCAATTTGAGTCAAGGTTCACAAATACGTGTAGTATTTCACAAATGTGCAGGGAGAGATTCACAAATGCAAAGGATCAACGAATGTAAAGGAAAAAATCAACAAGCAAATCTGTATTTGTGAGTTTAAAAAATGTATTTACAAGACAAATTTAATTTACACTAACTTCAATTATTATTTATTTTATTTGTGAATATATCTAATTTATTATCATCTATCTCTTTACATTTATTTGTGGAAAATAAACTTGTTTATTTAGACATGTAAAGCAAATATTCCTCCATAGTAATATGGTTTTGTTACAGTTATTTAATTATTTAATCTACAAATAATAGCAATAAAATAGTAGGCTAAAACATATTTATATTATTATTTTAGAGAGCATGTTAGTGAGAGCAAAAAGATTTGAGGTGAGCGAGCGAGACTAACTTTCTGTTTGCGAACAAATTCAAATACTGTCCTCCTGAACCATTTCTCAATGATCTATATTAATGCAACACTTGTGCCCACTTACAGTCCCCTTTCTGTCAATATAGAATAGTATTACAAATATCCTTATAATAATAATTGACGTGGTCATAATGACAAGAATCACAATTGTGATCTTTTTTAGTTTTGTCAATATTGAATGAAAATGTTATAATTCCAAATCACCTGTCTTCCAGTAAAAAAAAAAAAGTCCATAATTCCTCCCTTTCTGGTTGTCCACTCACTCAGACTCTCACTCGCGTAATAACGTCTCCTGCTGGAGTGTTCATGGATCCTTGACCTCCCTTCAATGAACCAATTTGGAAAACCAATTCTACAATTTTTTTACAATTTGAACCTTTAGTTCCCGTGCTTAGTTTACGATTCATACTTTCATTCTCTTTCCATTGTCTCCTCCTGATTGAAGCAAGACATTGTGACATTGAAACATGACACCCACAAAACACTTTCAATTTAATTCAACTGAAGGTTATTTTTTTAAGGGATATACTTAAAATGGACATGGATACATGTCAACAATGTGAGTGTGACAAGCAAAGCCATGTTGAATGGACTTGTTTTCAAAGTGTCGTGTGCACTGTGGAATCAAGCTTTCATTGAATAAGAAAACGTATTCAAGATTCGTGAATAATTTTAATACCAATGTTTCATGAATCAACCTTTGAAAGTGATGACACAACCATGGATTTTTATTTTAAAACTGGAACTAAAAAACTTTGAGAAAAAGTAATAAATTAAATTAATAAAAAATTTGAACGCTAAAATATACCTAATTGACATTTAACACCAATAAATTTCTCAAAATAGAACAATGTTTACCAGGGTTTTATTACCCTAGAAATAAGCATATCTCAAGTAAGTATATACAAAAAGGAGTTTCTTTGGTTATTTACTTACTTTTAACTTATTTTAAACAGGACAAAAAAATACTACATTTGAAAATAGACTAAATATAATACTTTCATAATTTTATCATGTGATGCAATTTCACAGGTCAAAATTGAAACCAGGTTTACCTTACATAGGAACGAATGTAGGAAAAATGATTGAAATTCTGGTTTTAATATTGTATATCGCATTCGCCCATTCAATTGAATAGAGATTTTTTATAGTGTGATCATAGCTAAAGCAACTAGCTAAAATAACATTTTACCTTTAAGTAGTAAACTCAATTAATTACTGTTTTGTTGTCATTGTGCTCTCTCAAACTTGATCATTACTGTAAAAGATTGAGACTATAAACGTTGCTATAGCTGTTAGGTTTTAAGAGTGAATAAAATTATTGAGTTTTTTAGTATTATATCTATTATGTATTATATATATTTTCAGTATTCTATTCATGTAGTTAAGTAACATGAATTTGTAATGGATTTGCTGTGTCAAATTTGGATGTCATTGTGTATGACACTAGCTGCACTCTCTGATTGCGAATAGTTCAGACATTACATCACCCGAGTCTCGCTTTTTATATGATGCAAAGTTTTAACTGATTTCCTCTTGTCCCTGAATGACCAGGCAGTCGATATCTGTAAATAACACACACCAAATGTGACTGAGATTGTTGTTGGAAATCTCTCACAGCACAGACGGTTTGTTCTTTTGTTGCCTGGAAATAACTTTTCAAAGTATTGACTATTCCACGTGATCATGTGGCCAAAACCTAGCTGGGTACAATTTCATTACATAAGACCCAGACTGGCAGCTCATTACAGCAGGGGCATTGCATTCCTGTCTCTTAATGAAGGGAATTGTCTATAAAATTCTATTTTATGACTGCTGTAAATAAATGTATAACAATAAATGAGATTCTAAGAAGTCAATGTTTAACTTGGCAGCTTTAATCCATCGTCAACTAGATAACACAGGCATTAACTTTTCTAAACCAATTACAGTGTTTTAAAGTGTATTCCCAATGAGCCTCTTATCTCTTCTCCAAAGTGAAACAAGCAGAATGTTTGGTTCAGAGGTCTTTCACTTCATAAATGGAGGCCTTGTCTGTGAGAAAGAGAATGAGGGACACTAGAACACTGTTCCAACAAACACACACGGTTGACGCCATACAATGCAAATCACTGGACTATAGCTGTGTGTATGAGAAACATCTCATCTGTGAAGTTTAATCACAGAGGAAGTGATGGTAAACAGGACGCTTTTCACAATACTATTGCAAGAATGAATGTTTGATTATATAATATATGACGTTATGATCTTTCATTGGGTATTAGATCATATGTTTTAGGATTGTCACTAACATGTAAAGGAAAGTACAAACAAATAAACATAAATATATATATTTCCAATGCTAATAAAATACTAAAGGTCATATTTTAAAAATATCTACATTGTGCGAAGATTCCATTAGAGTGACCATCTGCTGTACTGGTTAATGCTTTGAAATATGTTTACAAGAGTAAACTTAACCAGTCATGTGTTTTCCTGCTATAATTTTTGACACAACATATATTTTTTTAATTGTACACCCTAGCATAGCATCTACAGGGCAGTGGGTTCATCTTCAGCTGCTCAATCAAGTAACATCCACAGCTCAATCCCATCATCACATTAGTGCGCTGGCCTACTAAATCAGAAAATCAAGCTTCATTTTAGGTTAATCTCTAAAAGCATGGTATCATCACATAAAGGCAAGCTTACCTGGACCCAGCAACAGCGTAAACTCATCACTCCCTGTGCTGATCCAGTCTTCTGAGGAAATATCCAAGGCAAGTGTTTGTGAGAGATCAATCATAAAGCAGAATAAAAAGATTGGCAATGATGGGAAAAGGCTTTCTGCGAAACTTCTGTAACATTCCTTAAAGCTTTCAGGCATATGGGAAGAAACGCAGAAGAGAAGAGGAGCAGGTGCTCCTCTTCAGGTGTGGGTTGAAAAGGCTTCCTTTTTGGTTAAGCTGATTATGAGGAGGAGGTGGAAACCCCAGAAGGAAGAGAAAGGCTCGTAGTAGCGTTGAAGCTTTAAGCATTTGTCTTCAGTAAACCTATTAAGAGACAAAAATAGAGTGGGGCAAAGATTTAATTCGGAGATTCGATCAGTTTGAACCTATAAACAACAGATGTTGTTTCAAGTCATCTTCTTAGTTGGTGCTATAATTATATATGCAGATAAAGAACTATGGAATGAAGAACTCAATTTAAGACTTGTAAAATGTAGTTCAGTTAACATTTTTCAGAATAATAACGGTATATAACCAAACTTGCTGTAGTGTTAGCAGCAGTTATTATTAAAACACAAGTATCTTTAAAAAAAGATTAATAAAGGTTATGAATAAAATAATTTTGACAACATGCCTGGATTCGATTGGGTTGAAACAATTACATAAAAAATCACTTTAGCTGTTTCCTCAAGTCAATTAAATATTATTTAATGATATAAGGTTGTATTACTTTGACAATAATTTCAACTTGTTTTGATTGACATGAAGTGACATCATGACGTGTGACACGAATCTCACTCCGTCTTTAACATTCTGTTGTGTTTTTCGTTCCGGTTTGGTAAAGAGACAAACATGGCGGCCGAGGGAGATGTTGATTTGGAGCTGGAAACTGAAAACTGCACCGGAAAACCTACAGAAAAACCCCGTAAACATGACAGTGGAGCTGCAGATTTGGAAAGGGTTACCGATTATGCGGAAGAAAAGGAAATATCCAGTTCAAATCTGGAAACGGTGAGATTTTGGAGGGTGACAGGCTAAAGAAGCTAGCAGGCTAGCTGAGAAACATGTGCAGCAAGAGTTCACAGCAGGCTTTTAAAATGTACAATTTGACTCCACACTGCCGAACTTTATGAAGTATCAAAACAGTTTTGAAAAGTATTTTCAAAAGTGGAACGGCAAACCTATCGTCGTTACTGAGAGAGACTGCAACCAAATCTGTAAAGCATCACATTTGCATCTAATTTGTAACATTATATAAGTTGTATTACATCTAATAAACGGATCTATATCAATTTCAAATCTCTAAAATTAAAATGTCGGTAACAGAAACTAGGGTAGACTTGGTAGTATATATATATATATATATATATATATATATATATATATATATATATATATAAGTACATAAAAAGTTAACTACGTAATAAAAGAATAAAGAAGTCCATGTCAAATTGACAAAAACTCAAATTTCATGTATTCTTCTGGTCTAAAAAAATGTTATATTAAAATAATGAATGGACACTGTCCCAGCATCAGACAGTATGAAAATATCAAACATTTGTATTACTCTTGTCCAGTTGGAATTATTATTTTATGTTTTATCAAAACGTTCATACTAATAGTTAGCTATGTACAACGATATAAAGATGTTTATCGTCAAATGCTTATGAAAAACTTCCTAACCAATTATTTAAGCATTCAAACAGAGCCAGAAGTATCACATGCATAAGAAAATCATTTCCAAATAGGTGAACATCAGTCAACCTAATTTTGGCTTATTATTTTGTTTTGTTAAATTAGACTTTGTTATATTGGCGTTTAAATTCATTACCAGTCAACTCCTCCCCCAAAATTATTTGCGTCATCTCTGAATTGACTTGAACACAACCAGTCCCACTGCTGAATATATTTTTTGTCCCTCTTCCCCCTCCCCCTTAAATCAAAAGGACTCGAATATCAATTGAATTCAAATGATCTCCTGAAGTTGGTCTTAACTTTGAACTGATAATCAAATGTAGTATTTCATGTCTTCCCCTCTAAGGCAATGTCAGTGATTGGAGACAGAAGATTTAGAGAGCAGAAGGCAAAGCAGGAAAGGTGAGTGACTCTTTAAACAAAAAATATTCATGAACAGTAACACTTAGAATAAATATAAATTCATACTAAAGCATACTTCTGCTAGTAGATATATTTATGTGAACACATTGCATATGATTGAGCCTTTTCATGAAGAATATGCTTAAATTCCAGGACGTGAAAGAACTAATTTATGCATCATACAAATTCAAATTAATGTGAACTGTTGAATGTTCAAAATGTTTGTTTTTTTATTTAATCTTTCTTTTTCTGTGGAATGCATAAACTTGGAATGAAAATAATTATAATTCTTTTCACTTTCACAGAGAAAAAGAATTGGCCAAAGTAACTATACGGAAGGAAGATGTGGAGCTTATTGTAAGTAAAGTCAAAAGTTTCAGTGCTGCATTGTACAATGTTTGTTGATTTCATTTGGAAAAAGTCCGAAATCTGACTATTTAAATCAGCTCAGATCCTAGCAGATTATTAAATATTATTTTTTAAATCTGACTCATCGTACTAGTTTTAAAAGTTGAGAAAATAAATATTTTAAAGTTTTAGACAGTTTAAAAATTTTTTTATACCAAATACAACATAGCCATGGAATAACCTGCATTGTAGTCTGAGCTATAAACCAATAAACAAATAAGTAGTGTGTGTTGTCTGACATGCTAAACATATAAATGATGTCTTTGCAGATGGGAGAGATGGAGATTCCCAGAGCGATGGCCGAGCGCAGTCTGAGAGAACACATGGGCAATGTAGTGCAAGCTTTGGTAGCACTGACCAACTGAGATGATCCCAAGTTTTCAACCAAACTTCACACATTGGACTTTTTCTTCAACCAGTGATTTTTTTTTCACAATGTACTTTATATATATATAATAAAGAAACAGTTAACAGAGTTTAGTAGAAATAGACATCTTGTTCTCATTTGTTACATGTTGCACCAGTGTTTTTCATTTTAACTTTCAAATTTACAAAACCACTTAAGTTCAGTAATTTATTAACACAAAAAAGTACATTTTAAAAAGAAATGAAACATTTTCAGGATTTTGCAAGCATAAGACAACATCTGCATGTACTAGAATAACAATTTTAATTGTCTAACCTCAGCACAAGACAATATTTTCTTGGTTGGTGTAGAGCAAAGCAAATAGATTATTAAATTGTCCATGTTTGAGCTGGCAAAGACACAATTAAGTATTCCTCTTCTGGACTGTCGGTCGCTCAAACACATCTCTCACTCCACCTGCCTTCTGTTTGAAGAACTTGCTATTCTGAGCTGTCTCCTGGGCCCAGGCAGAGTCAAAGGAAGTAGTGTCCTGGTCCACCAAATGTGTATATTTGGTACGTCCGGAACGTCCAAAGTTTTTAACCTACAAAGAAAATAGAGAAAATACTCATATTACTCAAAGATGAAATGTTTGAAAAAAAAAGTTTCTACTTGTCATTAAGATTAATTTGGTTATTATCATCACAATATGCATGAGTAACAAAACCCCACATTCACCTTCTTAAATTACGATAGATCAGTCAAAAGCTTCCATCAAATGGTTTCTGCAGAGTCTTTAAACTTCTTAAAAGCCTTGCATTTTGAAATAAGGCTTTAAATAGTATTTGAAACGTCTTGAATTTTGATGTCTGTTCAAAATTCTGCTATTTAAAACTTTTTCTGTTTGATATTTCTGGCCTAAAGTTTTATTGTTTAACAGTGATTTTTGTGAGCAAATAATACAGGTACAGCACAATATGAGCCATTATGTTGGATCCAAGCCAATGGTGAATATATATATATATATATATATATATATATATATATATACAAATTAACACGTAGAAGAAAGGGGAAAACAGGATGCATTCTGCTTCAGTTTTTTAACACAGCAAAAAGAAGCTAGTTATAGTGGGGAAATGTAAATTTAACAAATGTGGATAGAAAATTCATGTTTGAAAGCATTATCCCACATTACATCCACAAAGAGAAAAAAAACATTGTCTTGGTTTTGTTTGCTTAGTAAATCATTGTTCTGATTCTGTTTTCTTTGTGTTTCTGGAAAGAAGGCTGAGAAATAGGTATTATTTATTGAAATACAGGGGTCTTATAAAAAGTCACATTAACTTTAAGTAACCCATAAAAACTCTGCATTAATTAACATTTTCTCCATATACATATTTGTGCAATGACATGATAGCACAAAAAAAGATTACAACTTTACAACCTTCAAGTGACAGAAGTACAGATAGCGTCTACCAGTCAATCAATACATTGATCCAATGTGACAGATGTGAGATTTAATTGACAAATGAACCAATTCCTTCACAATGTTGTGATTTTAAGAAATTATTTGGTGGGCCTGGGCCAGGTTCTAGCGTCTCAGTTCACACCGAGAATGGGCTAACGGTAGAAAACCTCAATTAACTCACATTGGATTTCCACCAAAGTTCAAATGTTCAGTTAAATATCTTATGGTGTCGAACACGTAACTGCCTCACAGAACTCGGAAGAGCTGCTCCGCTTTCTCTTGTTTAAGAGAGTGTCTCTTAAAACCACAACTACCATTCGAGATGTGAGCAGATGGTTAAAATTGTTTTGGTTTCCAGACTAGAGGGACATGAGACCCTTTACATACTCCAAACTTATAAAACCTGGCCCACAGCTAGGAGTGCTTCAAGCCAAGACGCTTGATAGTCAATTAAAGGGTTAAATTTGAAACTTATCATGTCAAATATTATCACTTGGTAAAGCAGTAAGTGAGCTATTCTATGCAGTTTAGAAATGGGTTGTGTACTCTCCGACATATACACCTACCCTCAGGGATGTACAAAATTTTGTTAAGGATTTGTTCAGACAATGGTTCTGTGTTTTTTTTTATGGGACAGCAAATACACAAGCTGTACATTAAAACCCTTCACATGAAATTTTACTAAATAAACGGACTTCAAGAAATCAGAGGGGTACACTCACTTCTGTGAGACTATATATTTTGATCTCTACTGGTTATTTCCAGGGGCCCGTACCATGAAGCCAGATTAACTGGTTAGTCAGCTAAGTTTAGGATTAGTTTGCACTGGGGCTGCAACAACTAATCAATAAAGAAATTTGTTGTCAACGAATGGCGTTATCGATTAGTTGGCCAGATCACTTGACATCCCGGAGGTGGTTGACACCAAGACGCACAGATCAAACATAGATACACAACCGTTGGCGCAATAGAGGAAGCATCGTCTTCAGGAAAATTCGTGTGCCCCAAATTTTCCAAAGCGTGGAATCATTTCTCATTAAACGCTCCTTAGAAGATGGTGAGCTGCATGGTGTGCCGGGCCGAGCGTTCATGGCATGGAAGCACAACAGTGATGCAAGAGCACCTTAAACGAAAGCACGTTGGTATTTTGAATGCCGAAACATCAGTAGGGTGAGTAAAAACTATTGCTTCAGCTTGTAATATTTGTTTTGTTTAAGTGCGTTTGTTTAAACTGTTTGCTAACTTCGGGACAGTCGCTTTAGATCTTTAGGGTACTTGCACAAGTACTTTCGCATTCTGTATAGTACAGCCCAGTTCGTTCCAGTTATAGCAAAGGCAATGAGCGTGGCTTTGTTTTTCACTTGCTCTCTGCAAGAATTAAAAAAAATTAAGTAGTCAAATGCCTTAGATTCACCTACTGTTCACAAGATATAGGGTCATTTAGTGATAAAGTTTTTTTTTTTATGTTATGAGAAGTCTCTTTCACTTACCGGCAGTATTATCTACAGTAATTAGACCAAGTAATTAATGATGTCAACAAGCTCCTTTTCTGGAAATTTTTCTTTGCCAAAACAACCAAACGAGTCACTCGGTAGTCAAATAAAATACAATTCCAAGTTAAATCAGCTTGAGTAGCAATAGCAACAGCTAGAACTCAAGAAGCAAAACATCTTCAAGATATTCTATTCCCTTCGACAGGAAGCTCAAACATTCATCAATCAAATAAAAAAAAACTGAATACTGGATCTGGTATAACAAGCAACACTGACCTGCATGACTTTGGGTAAGATAGTTTTGTTGAAATGGTCCTCAAGAGTTGGTGCACTGAAGTCTCTCTTGAAGACATCCTGCTCCTCATCCTGTGGTAGAGATGAAATGCATACGTCAGCAGAAAGAACAAATCCTGAACAGCACAGAATGATTTTCTCATCATCACGCACCAGGAAGAAAGCTCCTCTGTGATAATACTTCTGCAAGAACTTGTATTTGCCCTTTGAAGCTTTGTTTGTGACAACTTTCCCATTAATGCGAAGCTCTGCTCTGCGTTCTTCCTCGGTAAGGTTGTGATACCTCTCTATTTCTGCTTTCTCTTTCTCCAATCTGAAACACAAACAAAACAAAGTATTAATACAAACATATGTAAAACCTATCAAATCTTGATAATCATTTAAAACCACTGGATTATGTGGAAGTGGGCACACATTTCTTTTCTTTGTTTCTGCAATAAAAGCTCTTACGTTTCTCGGGCTTCTCTGTCCCTCTTGATTCGCTTCAGCTCTCGCACTTTCCAGGCCTCGTACTCCTCTTCCTCATTTTCTCCATCTGTGTCCAGGGCATCAAGAGCAGCCAATGTCCGTTTATTCTCTTCAAACTCTTTCTTAGCCTCTTCCTCAACGATCTTCAAAGTGTAGCGCCGCCTCTCTTCAGCTTGTTTCTTAGCCTCGATTTCCAACTCTCTCTGTTTCTGCTCCTCAGCTTCTCGTTCTGCCACAGTTACCCTGTCTTTCCTTCAAAAAATCAGATCACTTTCTGTTAAATTGGCACCAGTTGTTAATTTCTTTTAAACTACACTAGCATAACAGCTTCCATCATCAAGAAGTGTATTGGAATAATTAGGGTTGTCTGATTGATCGAACTCCCCAATATTCAAATGATCGGAATTGGGAAAAATATATTGGGACAAAATTCTTCGTATTATTTTTTTGTTTTAATTTTTTGAAACAATACAGTAACTATTGTAAGTTAATATCAATAACACATATATATGTACATAGGGGTGGGCCACAACAATAAAGGTACGATTATTACTAGGGTTTAAAATTTTCAAATCGTAGTATACTGACGCAATGACTTCATGCGTTTTACTCAGAATAGACGGCCAAATAAAGCTGGGAAAGCAAACAGGGCTTTAGATGTTCAAAGAAAGAGTTAAATCCCAAAATTGATTGAATTTGGTGGTGTAGAAGTGATTTGGGTACAACAAAAAAAAAAACCCAGATACAGCAGACCACTCACTGGGAAATAATGCACATTCAATTCCAGTGTGGATGACAAGCGAGGCAATCATTTTCAACGCTGCTCAACTTAACGACGCAACGAGACTATTCATCAAATAGTTTGTGATCACATTCTTGCATAATTATATGCAAGTAACCAAGTGCATAAACTCGCGGTTTGGCACTAAGCATTATGGGTTATGTAGGGCTATGGATGTTATCAGAGAACATGCTTGCTAAACTTAAAAAAAACTTATCACTATAGCAATATTAATAGTAATTTGTGCTAAAATTCTACAGAATAGTCAGATAGAAAAATATACAATTTCCTTGTGAAGATGATTTGATATTTAACAAAATATTTGAAGTGAATCTCTTTTTTTACATTTTACGGTGCAGCTGTGTTTTCTGTCAATATCATCATGTCACTTATTTTTTAAGATTGAATGTTCTAGAATTTGATGAAATATTTTTATGGAAAATTTGTCATCCAAAATACAAAAAAAAGGCCCATACTGCCTCCTCTACACATATATTCTTTGTTAATGTTCCATTACATTGCTGCTGTTTATGTCATTATAGAAATTAGCACCAAGGATTAGTCAAAAATGTCTATTTCATTTGTGTTTATGAGTTTCATCAAACCTAATTCAACTAGTTTTGCAAAAGACTCCCTTATTTAGATTTAGTTACATCATCTTTACTGCAAATTTAGTATAAGCTTTATTTGTATTTAATATGGCAGAGAAAAATAAACATGTGGTTGTCTGTTCATGAATTAATTTTAAAATAGAAACTTGTGACAGCTTCAATTTGTTTTTTGTTTTTTTCTTATTGCATTGCCAAACTGTATCAGATCAATAAAACATTATCAGAATTGTATCGAGAGAAAAAAAATGATTGGATTGGAAACATCGGGATCGGTAGATTCTCAAACACAAATTATAGGATCAGATTCGGAACAAAAAAAAAACTGATCGGGACATCCCTAGTAAACCCAAGTACTTTAAACAATTATTTCCCAAATGTTTCCACTCTTACAAATGTACCCTAGGTTGAGCTCCATGCAAACTAATAGGACTTTACAGCAGTCAAGAGCAAAACTTGGACATTTTTTCAAATTTAAAGTTTAAAAGGGCTACATTGTTTTTGTATTGTCCATTAAGTAATTATGAAGCTTCTGATCAGACTTTTCTAACAGTTGTGTTTCTTTGTCAAGTGCACGTGTCAGCTCCTGGATTTACACATTTTCCATGTTACTTGCCTCTGGGGTTGTCTGATTGGTGCACGAAGATATTCTCCAACCAATAAGGACAACTCTGGAGGCTTTTAAAGGGCATCATGAGGGTCTCATAGTGAAGCGAGACCAGCACCTCCATTTTCTCAGTGAACTACATTGTTTACCCCGATATAGGGACATGAATGATCTATGTCAGCTTCTAACTGTCTTTTGTATAATGTATTAATCTTTTTGACACAGACAGTCCCACTAAAATGTGTGTATTTTTTGTGAGCTTTTAGTAAAACAAAGATCTGTAAAACAAGTCATGCAAAACAAAAAAAACAAGAAAGTGCAGCCAGAAAATAGCCCAACCTGTTTTACAATTATGATTTAATTTAATCTTTATTGTTGGTATTTTATAATGTTAACAATCGAATCATTGCTGTCTAACTTTGTTAAATGATATTCAAACTCTCATTTGCATGAGGTTTCAAGCTTTGAAGTCTAGTGGCCTACCCACTGAAACACATGACCTCTAGGTTGCTTCATAATGAAATGTTGGCAAAAATCCTAAACGTACAGGAGGTTAAAAAAAAAAACGTAAAAAAAAAAAAAACTCACTTGCGGATAAACACAGGTTTAAGTCGAGGCTCAGCTTCATCCTCACTGTCTGTGTACTCCTCGTACTCTGACTCAGATTCAGACTCTTCGCCAGATTTTCCCTCCTCCTCCACTTCCATAACCTCCATCTCTTCATTTTTTCTTTCCTCAGCACGTTGGCGCATCAACGCTCTCCTCCTCTCAATTTCCTAAACAAAAGACATCACTTGTTACTTTCTGATTTATTGAGGAGTAAACATTTCATTAGTATAACAGATAAGCTCATGTGTTGACCCACTTCATCATCGACTTCCTCTTCCTCCTCGCTGCTCTCTTCTCGTTCAGGGTGCCATGTTCCTTCATCTGAGTCCTCGCTGCTTTCAGCAATCAGCTCTGGCTCTGCTATCTGTCTGTGTCTGGCAAGACTGTGATAGACATAATAGAAAATTTGCATCAGCAGGGGACTTCTAGCACAGGGAAACACAAGTGTAAAAATGGATCAAATGCAGAGGCTTTACCGTTCTTCAGCATCTTCAGAGACTCGATTCATGAGACGTCGAAGACGAGGATCCGATTTTTCCTCTTCTTCAACTTCCATCTCTGGTTCAGCCTCTTTACCCTTCTTAGAAAACTGGAAGTCCTCCTCTTCTTCATCATCTGATGACTCCATTGGAGCATAGTCTGGACGCTTACCCGAAACATAGCGCTTCACCTTTACCTTCTCCATAGAGATCTCACCTTTCAAGCGATCAGAAACACAAAGTTATTTAAATATTCGCCTTGTATTATCATAGCTGCTTAATAGAGCATGCTGTCACTATAAAAGACAACACAGAACCTATCAAACGCCCAAACTACATACATATTTACACAGGCAATAAAAGCGTTACAAGCAACATTATAACAGTGAATATTATTATATTTCAAAATCTTCCATCAACTACCACTACTCAAATACCAACTTAAAACAAACTGAATTGTGTATTAAAAACAGTAAGATTATTAGAGCGTGTTTAAAAACACTGGCCGTGGAATAAGCTAACAGTCAAAGCTAACTGTTTCAGTAACAAATATCGAACCTTTGTCATTGCGGATCGGCACGGCTCCGGCCGTTGACATGATCGGCGGCTGTTTCGAATTTAATGCGTTTGGTCCCGACATCTTGGAGACTTCTAGTGTATCCTATCACTTCACAAAAAAACAGACTCAATTTGTTAGCTAAAACCTGTTTACAGTCTGCTATCGTTTAACAAGAAAACACCGGAAACAGAACACCGGAAGCAGTCACCAAATTAAAAGGCGGTCGTTAAATGTTCCCTTAAAAACACCGACCAAATCAGTAGTTCCGACCATGGCTTGGGACAAATTTTCAGTAAAATACATAGATAAAATAGTAAATAACTAATGTAAACATAATTAATATTCACATTACATTATCATATTACATGATGTGTCATCTACCACATAAATATTAACAGGATTCATTTACCCAAAAAAGCATTTTTCAAACATTTTTAATATATGATGTATCGTTTTTAAATGCATATTGGATAACATATATTTCACCAAAAATTACAATAAAACACTAAAATAGTTTAAGCTGCTTATACATTTCATGAAATTAATCAAACTGGTAGAAAATGTAATGTGATTTTGATAGTTTTTTAAATTGTATATCAACTTTTGAATATCAATAATCCATTTTTTTTATATATTTATCAATTAATTATATATAAAATATAACTTTTGATGATCAACCTTTATTGTATATCAAAAAAGTACACAAGGACCACATGCCTCCAATTTTAGATTTTATTTTTGGTTACACAAATCAAAACCTATCCAAGTAGACAGCTTAGAATTGAAGAAAAAAAAAAAAACCAATAAATCAACCACAAAAAAACAAAACAAAACACAAAAATCCAATGCTGTTCTCACAGGGTGTTGAGCTTTTTAGGTCTTAAATAGCTGCACTTAGGTTCTACCCATCAGAAACAACAAAATAACATGTCAAAAGGAGCAATGCATCATTCCAGTTAGATGAGAAAGGCAGCATCGTTTCAGCTAGTTTGAGATCACAACTTCACTCCTCTTGCAAGAAGCAGTTGCTGCAATTTCTCTTCAAGTGCTGAATTTGTGCCACAGAGTCCTTTAACCACTCGAGATGCCCATTCAAAATATTCTTGCACTCTTTCTGCTGACCAACCTGTAAAAAACGGCAATTGAATACTTCCTGTTTAGTAATAACTGAGTAATAAAATACTGTAACCTATTGTGTTTCACCTGTTGGAGTGCACCGGTTGAGATCCCTTAAATTATAAAGTTTATCAGCAAGTTTAACCAGTTTGGCCTGATGGCTGCAGTGTGGTGCATGCTCTTCCTGCAGACGTTTTCTCTCAGCTTTGGGCAGAGACTTGTCATCCGTCACCTCTTGAACAATTCTTGCCACTGTTGCTCCAAACACAGCTTCCAGCTCTTCAACAGAGGTGTCAGTGTCCTCCACGGTGTCATGAAGCAGAGCTGCCTGCAGCACAGTGTGATGACATCAAGACATTCATATTAGAAGATGAATCAACACTTTTCATGTTCCCTAAATAGGCTACATTTTTGCGGCAATTTTATGAGTATGCTAATACTACTAGTTATGCAGACCATTTTACAAATATACAATTTACAAATCAAGAGAAGCAGACTAAGTTACAATACAACTCCACAAAAGTTTATAGTTTTTTTAAATAACCCAAACTACACACGGCTTTTAATAAAGACATTATCTATTCAATTTATTATATTATTTAGACATTTACTGTTTAGTTTACAAAAAATGCTGAGTTTAATAAATCTCTATAAAACTTTCAAAAGGATGAGGAATATCAACATGCTGGATCAAAACAATAAGTGAAACTTAAAATACAGTGGTAAAAATTACCTTTATGCTCAGAAAATATGAACAGACTTTTTTCAGCTTGTCATTTTTAGACTAGCAGGCAAAAATGATACACCAAAGTACAATAAATCCTAAACGGACCATTAAAGTTCATACATTTCAAATTCCACCGATGAGCAACTATAGGTTTGGGAGAAGAAATTTCCCTGCTAGGATGAATACGTTTTTGAACCTAAAACAACAACATCTAACAATATTCTGTGTATACATGAACATATACATTTAAAATAAACCAAGTGAAATCTACTGAACCTCAGAAAACCAATCATGAACGCTCCTTTAGCTGCCCACTAAACCAATCACATTCAATTCTCCAAGTGCTGTTTAATTCTCAGTGGTGGCGCCATTCTTGTTAAGTTTCCAATAAAAAAAGAAGCTGTTCTCTTACTTGCAAAACTTCGATGTCTGTGATGTCACCCTCATGACTCAAGATCCGAGCCACCCCTTGGAAAGACAAGCGAATCTGACTTATTATCTGATTATTTTAACCCCTGAACAAAAAGTTATTAGGTTTAATTTGTATTTTATTTGCATGAGCGCTTTGTACCAATCGGGTGGTTGATGTATGGTGTGGCTTCTTGATCCTTCCGACGCTGATTTCGATGTTTCTCTGCGGCAAAGTTTACCGCCTCCAAGAGCAACAAAGCCGCAGATGAGCAATTCATGATTGATTGTCCTTTTTATTAAAGAACTAATGTGAATTTCAGTGGGAAAACTCTTTCTATATTATTTCGAATCTAATATTTTGCGTGTCCGCCAGCCTTAGATGCCCGTGGTGAAACAAAGGTTTTTCGATTCGTGAATCATTTTTCCTCCAAGTCGAATCATTTTTTAAATTAGTCTTTTCTCTGATTGTTAAAGTTTGTTGGTGCGCAATAATACATCAAATAAAAGCTTTAAAGGAAAAGCTTAACATAAAATGACAATGTTCCAGGGACTAAATGAAAATAAAACTATTCAAATATGCTGTTTGAACGAACCGATTCGTAAAAATTACTTGATTCATCCATCGGTTAACGAAACTACTTCCGGAAGAAAGTGAATACGGTATTCTGCGAATTTCTTGTCTATTAAATATCAAACTCCAATTGACTACCATGTCTATCGATAAACGATGGATAACTGCTCTGGTGTATGAAAAGTTCATGGACTGACCACTGTTCATTCTGCTTAATAGTCTCCACAGATCTGAGACAGTACATTCCCTGCTGCAAAACAGTGTGGCAGGATCTCTCCAGATGGCCCAGACAGAGAGGAGAGATGCCCCAGAGCTGCCCGACTTCTCGCTGCTAAAGAGACTGGCTAGAGATCAGCTCATCTTCTTATTGGAAGAGGTGAAAAAGAAAAAAAGAAAACAACCAAAGCTGTTTTATTGTGTTCTTACATCATTTACTTTCTTGTTTTCCAGTTGCCAGGAAAGAAGGATTTGTTTATTGACGCAGATTTGATGAGTCCTCTTGATCGAATTGCAAATGTCTCAATCCTAAAGGTGTGTTTCCTTCATAGTGTAATTTAGGGGTATTATGATTATTTTTTTTGTACTAAAGTTGCTAGCAAATATCACTTGAAATCACCAAAACAATCAGGCCCCTCAACAAATAGCGCACTGACTGTTTTTAATAATGTCTGGGTACATTTTTTTTGTGTTGGACTTGTTGGACTAGCCAGCTTTCTCTGTTGTTCTTGTAAATTGCATTGCATACAATTAAACTAGTGAAAACTATGCATGTTTATTACATTGAAATCACAACATTTTCTGACTTGTTTTCTACATCATAGGCAAACTCTTATTAGCAGTGATGTGTTTTTGGAGACCAGCTTTAAATGGACAAAGTGAGGCTTGTAAAACTATAAAATAATATAATTGTCATCATCATCATCATCAGAAGAAGAACACTGTGCGAAACTGCTTTGAGAGAGAGAGAGAGAGAGAGGTTATGTGACACAAATGCATCTTTGAGAGCTATGTGTATTCAAATACGTATCTAATACTTCATTACTTTAATTATGTACATATCTGATTTTGATCTATAGCAACATGAAGTGGATAAACTTTACAAAGTTGAACTTAAGCCTATCGTCAGCAGCTCAGACCAGTAAGTTAACTAATATTCTATCTTTATTATTCCTTTTAAATAAACAAGATGGTTCCATCTGTAACCCTCATTTTCTCTTGTAGGCTGTGCTTTCTCATTCGTCCTAGAATACAAACTGTCAAGTGGATTTCAGGTTGTTTTAGTGGTCATAATTTCACAGTTTTTTTTAACTAGTTTGAAACAATTCAATTTTGATAGTTTTTTTTTTTTTGATTGTCGGAACAGATTTAGTGAATTCAGACAAGACAGCTGGAAGAATGAGAAGATACAAGATCATTTTCACCCCACAAAAGGTGACTATAAAGGTTAATGTGTCGAATGATGAAACATAATTTATTCTTTGAAATGTCGTAATTAGTTTTTTTTTAATATATATATAGTTTTATGCATGCGAGACAGTGTTGGAGGAGCAGGGAGTCCATGGAGGCGAGTTTATAAGTTTATAGATTTTGAAGGTCTTTAATTTCTAAAAATGTTCTATTTTTACAATTTCTATTTTTTTTTTCAGATGTTTCCACGGATGAGTGGAATTTCTACATTCTTCCTCTTGATGATGATATTCTGAGCTTAGAGCTGCCTGAATTCTTCAGGGATAATTTTCTGGTAATACCATTATTTTAAAATATTAGTTGCTGAATTCAAACTTTCAAAGAAATTGGTATCAGCTCCATGTATAATAATAGATGTGATTTTACAGAATTTTTTGACTCATTTAACATAAATTAAGCAGTGCAAAGCCACATAAGTTTGCAGTAATTCAGTTGTAAGTCAGTTTTTCCTTTTATACTGTCTAATTTTGACCTGGAAATATGTGATGCCTTTTTTTCCCTGACTTTCTTTCGATCGTGTTTGATACTGTCCTCCTGAGCAACTCAGAGACCACTTCAAGAACCATTTCTGAGATCTTAAAAAAAAAAAAAAGTCAAAATTTCGGAATCTCTGGAATGCCCTAGGCAGATTCAGTATGTTTTAAATACAACACTATGCATACAACTCTATGGAGTTATGCGTTTTATTTATGCTACAGTTGTTATTGCCCAAGTTTGATAGTTTTTTTATATTATTTAAAACTTACAAAACAAAAAAGGTTATGATTATCTGACAAGCTGTTTTTAGCAGGTTTTGTCTTTGTATGGTTTCTCATATGTTGTTGTTGTTTATCAATTAGTAATTTAATAATCCACTTTTTATTCTGTAAGCACAATGTTTTAACTGTTTTGTGTAAAATGCATTATAAATATAAGCTGATGATGATGAGAATCCACGTTCCTCTGTAGGAAGGAGACCAGCGCTGGGTGACCACAGGAGGAGCCGCTCTACATCTCTTACAGTCTGTTTATGGGTCCTTCTCAAAGGTTTATGGGATTGGAAGATGTGCCAAGGTAGCCACTCTGAATAACATCAGTAGCAACCATCAAACCTATTCTGGAGGAAGTCATTCATGGCAGTTGTCCTCTTGATTTAGATGGTGTATGAATCCTGGAGGGAACTGATGGAAGAGGGAGAACAGAGAACAAGACCACCCGAATTTGCTAAAGTATTTCTTATCGATAGAGGTCAGTTACTTAAAATATACATGTTTGATTTACTGCATTCTTTAATAATTTTGAAAATTGCTATTTTATTACTAAGCTAAAATGTAACTTGTTGACTGCAACGTAAAAAATGTGTAATAAGCATGTATATTATGTAATGTACATACATTGTTTATATTTTGTTTCTAACATATAAAATAATATTTAATGTAAGATGTCACTGGCGCTGAAGAAATTGTTATTTGCAGCCAAGATTTTTGATATAAAAAAAGTTTTCTTTACCAAAAAGTGTAATGTATGTAAAGAAGCCAGATGTCAGTTTAACCTCTAGTTGGTAGAAAGGAAAGAGTTTGTGTAGTTCTTGTAGTCCATAGGTCATTTAGAGGCAAGTTGTGTTTGTGATAAAGGTTGTGAGAAAACATGGTACTTACCACACAATAAGGTATAAGTAAAAGAGTTGGTCTGAATAACGATGTATTCCACAGAATATGTTAATTCAGAATGCAGTGTTCAAATGCATGTCATCATTTGGGTTCAACAGTTTGAAGCCATAACCATTTGTGGGTGGCAGAACGTATATACAGTCTTAAAAAATGTAAAAGCCAAAATTTTAGGCCTTAAGTCCTAAATTCACGTTTGTAGGTATTAAATAATGTTTCATATGCCTTGTTTTTCTGGTGTCCATGTAAATCTCATGTTTTTGTTGTTGCTTGGGGTTGCCAGAAAATGCTCCTAAAATTTAAAATGATGGTTAGGGTTAAAATTGTAAAAGTGATGGTTAGGGTTGCCAGATATTTAGAAAATGTGCTTAAATGCACAAAATCAAATTAATTGTAAGGGCTGCCATAGTTTGGGAAAGGGATAGTTAGTGTTTCCAGGATTTGAAAAAATATTTGTGAAAGCTCAGCAACATGAAAGTGATGGTTAGGGTTTTAAACTATGTAGTTGAAGCATATTGTTTATTATGAAAAATTAACTCGTAATGGTTTTAAAAAGTAAAAAATGTGACCTTATAAAACCTGCAGAAACCCTGTATTTAATGTTTCATATTCATCAAACTCCCTTCCTCTTGAGCTAAGTTTCACCTCTATTTGAAAATACCGCCAATCAGTGTGCACAACAGCATCTTCACATTAGTCTCTTACAGGTACAACTCTCATTGGTTGGTCAAATGGCTCCTTGATCACTAGCTTCCCTTGATATTAGGTAGGCGGCTTCACAGCCCCTGACTCACACCTGTATAGCATAGAAATCCCTTCAATGGTCAAAAGCAATGGTGTAGCAGCTCACACCTGCGAAACTTAAATTTTTTTCATCTTGCAGGATCTAGATTTCAATCTTTTTCTATGTTAGTGAAAGGCTATGGGGCAACATATGCGAAGACCTCGCCCATCAACCTGCACGTTTAATTTTGCAGGTCAAAATTTACTGAACTTTGGTGTGAGCAGAATCTGAAATGTCACCACATAGGCTGGAAATTCCTGTTTCGCAATGTTGTAGGAGATCCCATTCAAGTCAATGGAATTGTTTTCATAGTGTGACCGCAGCATGAGCGGGTCAAGGATGTTATGGCAGCTAACTTTCTCTTTGCATGTTTAGATGTGGACTATGTTACTCCTCTCTGCTCACAAGTTGTTTACGAGGGGCTCGTAGATGACATTTTTAGAATAAAATGTGGTAAGTGATTTTTAAAAAAAAAATTTTTTTTACTTTGTGTGATAATCAGAAAACATTCAATGTGCCAATCATTCATTGCTGTGGTTAATTCTGACTACTTGTCTTTGATTGCATATGGTTTTGTTAATAGGTAGTGTAGAGTTCGGGCCCGATGTCACTTCCTCTGACAAGAGTATCAAAGTGATGCTTAACTCTCAAGATAAAGTAAGAGAGACAGGTTTTAAGCTTCTTGTAATTTGGTTCTGCAATTTTATTTCTTAACAGCTTTCCATTTTTTTTTCATTCTCCAGGTGTTCAATGAAATAAGGAATGAGCATTTTTCCAATGTTTTTGCATTTTTAAGCCAGAAAGCTAAAAATCTTCAAACAGCCTACGATGTAAGTGTCTGCTTGAGATTGCTTGTGTTTTATTGAAGCGGTCTTTCAGCATGTGTCTCTGTTTGCGACTTCCTAACAGAAACGGCGAGGGATGGACATTCAGCAGATGAAGGCATTTGTTGCCGATGAACTGAAAGGATTGAAACAGGAACATCGTCTCCTCAGTCTTCGTATGTTTAATTGAAAGAAGTCTTTTAGAATGTAATAAAATACTTTAAATATATCGTGAAATGAAGGTTTTGTTTTTGTTTATAGATATTGGTGCTAGTGAATCCATGATGAAAAAGAAAACAAAGCAAGATTTCCAGGAAATGCTAAAGACTGAACACTGTAAGAGGTCCTGGTTAATGAGAGATCTTACAAACAAAATACAAAACCTCACTGATTTCTCTTTTTGATTCATTTTATTAGCTTTGCTGGAAGGCTTTGAGATCCGGGAAAGCATTGCTTATATAGAAGAACACATTAACAGACAGGTATGAGAAAGCCAGAATGTGGTTGTGGATGGATGTGACACAGTACCTCATTCTTGAGCTGTCTCTGTGTCACAGGTGTCAATGATCGACAGCCTCAGACTCCTCTGTTTGCTGTCTATCACAGAAAATGGTAAGTCTGAGTCGTTTCTGAACAATTGCTCAAAATGTTTCAGTGACATTATCTGTTGCAATCTTGCATTCAATCCTTTCTCAGGCCTTCTGTCCAAAGACTACCGATCACTGAAAGCGCAGTATCTTCAGGTATGCAGTATTTTAAAATGGAAACCAGTTTTGATGATGCATATTAAATTTGTCATCATGTAAATCTTATGTTTAGTATGTGAAGCAGTTTTAGAAAAACTGACATTTAAAAAACAAGTTTGTGACAGAAAAATTTCCCTCCAAACCACATTTCATTATGGAGATGTGGCATAAAGTATGCTTGCAAAATCAATTGATCAAATTGTTTTTGTGTAGCACATAAACTGACAGTTTATATTTATTTCTTTAACGTTTATTAAACCAAGATAAAGATCTCTTTTTCAAAAGTGACCAAGCCAAGAGGTCTACATGCGTTTCTGGAAAGCTAAATGAAATTCAAACCATGAGCACTGTATACTAGTCCTCCATTATCAAGAGGGATTAAAAAACCTTAAAACAGTTTGATATGTTTAGTTGTTGAAGAATGTTCCAAGCCAATCGAGCAGGAAAAGCAAATGTAGGACTCTCTAAACATGTCCAATATCGTGTGGGAGCAACAATGAACAACTGGGATCTAGTGGATTAAACCAAAAACATCAGATAGATATATCGGCATGTATGTGGGAAATAACCCCATGTTCCTTACAAATTTATTTTAGTTAATTGAGATAATTTACAACTAATAATTTCCCTCTTATTTTTTTGTGCTCACTAGGTTACAATTGCTATTTGCTGTAACCTAATATAAATGTTTTGGTTCTGTCAGTGAATAAAGTAAAAATATGAATGTGTTTAATTTGTAATGCACTTTGTAATAGCACTTTCCCAATTTAAAATCAATAATGAAATACTGCATAATTTGCTAAAATAAGCATTACATTTACATTTACATTTATGCATTTGGCAGACGCTTTTGTCCAAAGCGACTTACATTAGGGAGAGACAATATGCAATTTGTTACACCGTCAAAGTCTATCTCAACTTCTCACAATAGAAATTGTATCAACTGACCAAAAAAACAAAGCAGTGGGGGAAGAAGGTAGAGACAGAGGAGGGAAAAAGAAGGTAGTAGTTTTTTTTTTTAAGTTTTTTTTTATAGTAGGTGTTCTCTGAAGAGAAGAGTTTTCAGTTGCTTTTTGAAAGCTGTTAGTGTTGCTCCTTTCCTGACTGGATCAGGGAGTTTGTTCCACCAACCAGGGACAGTGAAAGAGAAGGTTCTGCTGAGAGATCTTCTGTCCTTGTGGGATGGAACCACAAGTCGCTGTTCCTTCTCTGAGCGCAGGCTTCTGGAGGGCATGTAGGAGCGTATGAGCTCATGGAGGTAGACAGGGGCTGATCTGGAGATAGTTTTGTATGCCAGCATTAGCGATTTGAATTTAACCCGAGCTGCAATGGGGAGCCAATGAAGAGTGATGAAGAGGGGAGTAACATGAGCTCGTTTCGGTTCCTTGAAGATAAGACGAGCTGCAGAGTTCTGGATCATCTGCAGAGGTTTGAGCGTATTTAATGGAAGTCCTGCTAGGAGAGCGTTGCAGTAGTCCAGACGTGAGAGGACCAGAGCCTGAACCAGGAGTTGAGTTGCATGCTCAGTTAAGAAGGGCCTGAAGCATTAGGTGTTTAAATGCATTGTATCTGTGATTAAATTAATTTATTCATGATTAGATGTGATTAATTTATGATTCGTTGCGATTAATCATGATTGAGAACAGTCCTTTATTGACAGCGCTAATGAAAACTGCTTTATATGTCAGACTTGGTATGGTCTCAGGGTTTCAGTGAGGGTTTCATACTGATGCATCACATTTGGTGAAAACAAGGCCCTTAAAAAGCATCAAAAGATCTTTATTGAAAGGATTTATGTGACCTATTTTGTATGCTCAAATCTGTTAATCTTAATGTGGTTATTACAAAATAGACGTTTTTGACCACTCTGACATCTCTGCTTGATGCGTATGCAGACCTTTCAGAGTTGATTAAGAACAAGATTATTTACCATAAAACTTTGGAGTATTCTCAAACCATCAGTTAAAACAATCAGTTGTTTGTTGGTAATATATCATGAGTTTTGTTGGTTATAAGTAAGGGGATGCAACTTATACTTATATATATATTGCCATTATATGTTCGCACGTGCAAGAAGTTTATTGGCTTTTGGTAATGCATTTAACAACAAAACACAACTGATGAAAGTAAAACTGTGTTGCTGGTTAGAATGTGGAGTGACAGAGGTCAGAAGATGTTTTGAGTATGTCTGCTAAAACTCTTTCCAATAAACGGCTTCTACTTGTTGTCTGTTGCTTAAGAGTTATGGCATCGACCATCTATTGACGTTTGCAAACCTGAGGCAACTTGGACTTCTAGAAGAGCAGCAAGCTGGAGAAACCCTTACAGTAATGGAGAGTAAAGTGGGGAAACTGGTCAATGATACAGCAGGTGATTGATGTAAACTTCTTATCAACATGTAGACCTTGTGTTCTAGATGCACTTCTCTCAATCTGGTCATGTATGGATTGCTTTATGGTGTTCGATTATTCCTTTACACTTTCAGCATTTTTACGTTTTATTCTCAGGCAATGTTCTCTCTAATGTGCTTTTTTGCACCAGTTCCATGACATGCACGCAGTAAAAATCATGGGTGTCATGCACATAGTCATGCACATAGTTCCACCAAGTTTGATCAAGACTTTTTACATGGACTCGTACTTGAATCTGATGCGTACTTGATCATTGATCATAATTGAGCTTGACTTTGTTTGTTCAGGAAGGGGTTAATATTTCAACTCCTGACTGTGCCCTCTCGAGACGCGAGCTTCCCCTGACGCGTTCATAGATACCACATCAGCAAATGCTGGCTTATTAAAATTAAAGTTTTATTCAGAAATATCTGGAAATGGTCTGACGTCAACCTGTGTTAGACTACAGGCACCACAAAGAAAAACGAATTCACATGTGTTCTCTCATCGTCTCATCAGTCATATAGCGTAGGAACGCTGGCATCCTTATGTTCAGAACACTGCTATTTACCAGTTATTTAAAAGTTCCTCCAGATCAAAAAGAAAACATGGTTACTTTTAATCCCTGATTCCTCTCCTCTTTAAAATAAACCTGCAAAAGATATTTGATCCTTTCATTGAAGAGCAATCAGGGCAACCTGTGAAACGCTTGTTCTTGGTTGTCACGCGATATGTCAATTTATGTGTATACTTTTAAATTGAATAAAAATATATATATATTTAAACATAATATATTACAGTTAAATAATATTTTAATAATTAATGTTAAGTAAATCGAGTGATGCATACAACTCAGCTCCTTCTACAGGAATGATTGAGGTCTGAGCTCAATCTTTTATTAGCAGAAACACACGGAAATGTATTTTAATAAAAGAAATTTGCATGTTCGAACAAGATCTGACCAGCTGAAATAGTCACCTACTCTGTACTAACTCAGCATAGCTCAATGCATGATTTTTCACAAACCTCTTGTGAAAAAAGTGCGTCTGAACAATGTATTCTTAGTTGCTGCATTGATTCTAGAAATAATAGTGAACTGTTTACATAGTTTGTTTTATTCATTTAGAAAACCCTGTAGCATGAGCTCCAGTTATCTCTTTAGTTTTACTCGGTGACTAAATATTAAGATCATATAGATCCTTTTATGAAGAGGAAGGTGGTAGGGAAAGAAATTTTAACAATAAGTGGTCACAATATTCTCGGCTCTCAGCCCAAGTTGAGAACATGTTGATTGATCTTGCATGAAGATCATTGTTTTAAGCTGCTTGAAGGTGCGGAGTCTATTAAAACCAGATGAACACATCTTTTTCAACATTGTGGAATATTTATTGCTTCAACAATTTATGTACTGCTTGACTTTTGACATTTTCTGCTTAGGGAAGCTGACAGATGCCTTCTCCTCATTGGCTAAGAAGAGTAATTTCCGGGCTCTTAGTAAAAGACTGGCTCTGGTTAGCTAAATTGCACAATTTTTTTTAACAACAGAGGCATGTATAAACTAAATAAATCTTCTCCTGCAGGTACCAAAGTCTGGAGAGGAATATGATCTTCGGGTTCCAAGAGATATGGCATATGTTTTTAGCGGGGCTTATATTCCTCTGAGCTGCAAGTTGATTGAACAGGTTGGATATATAGAAAGGGCCAGATACACTTTCTATATGTGTTACAGATTTCCATCTGATACTGTTCATATGTTCTGTACCCCTGCAGGTGCTGGAGCGAGATGGCTGGACGGGGCTTGAGGAGGTCACACGCATGCTTAATGGACAGGAATTTGTTGTTTCAGGTCTTTAAAAACTTTTGATTATGATTGTAATTGTCATAATAATATTAAGATGCATCCGTTTCGGAAAAAAAAGCTGAAACAAGCTCTGCTTTATAACGACTCACCCAGAAGATTCCTGGTTCAAACTTAATGCTGCCCTCATGCTTGCGTGGGTTTTGTCTGGTCTCTTATACCCATGTGTAAGATAGTTGATGGTATTAAAAGCTCAAATTTGGAGGGCACAACAGTTTTCTTGTTGGAGGTTTGCCTCAACAAACTATGACAAAGGTTAGGAACCGTTGTATTTATGGCAGTGTGGATGTGGTGTAAAAAATATTGACAAGCCCCCAACAGAGTACCAATCAAGTGCGCACATTCTTAATTATGCAATGTTTTAAGCCTTAAGTTATACAACCATGTATTTTAAAAATGCCCCTTACAATTTTTCACTGGTAAAAAAATCATTATAATACAATGAAATCTCTAGAAGCTTATTTTTTTTACCCCAGTATTTAAAGTTCAGTACTTGAATCCTGCGTGCCTATAGGAGCATGTTCTGTTTTGGATGTCTTATGGTTATTTCTTTGAATTGCCATTGCACAGGAGGTTTACAATTGGTCTTCCCTCAGTTAAAAAAAAGTTAGCTTGTTTGATGTTCTAAATACTTTTGTGGCTTTCCAATGGGGTTGTTTATAACTAGTGATAAAAATTATGGAGTTATCTCTTTTGTTTGGAGGACCTATCAACTTACTATTCTTTTATTTTTTATGAAGGCTACTTTCCCCTGATTTAATGGAATACTCTTATGGAGTTGCTCAGGTTTTCCTTTTTCTGTCTCAGCTGGCAGCGGTGGTTCAGAAGCCAGGAGCAAAGCAGATGGTCAGAGGATCGTCCTGGTCATGTTTCTTGGTGGCTGCACATTTTCTGAGATCTCTGCACTCCGCTTCCTTGGCAAGGAAAGAGGTGAAATATAAGGGAATATAATTTTTTATATTCAGATATCAAAGTCTAAGTTGTTGTAAATATTACAAAATTCTCTATTTGAAAGGTTGCAGATTCATAGTGCTTACAACAGCCATCACAAACAGTGGAAGACTCCTGGGGGCGCTACTGGATAACCATGCTTGAGTGAAAATTTCCAAAGAGGATGTTTTCTGATTATTTTAGGACAGAAGATGGAGGGAAAACATCTTTTTCTCCACAAAAATATATGGTAAAATGGATAAAATAATTTTATTAATATATTTCTCATTTGTGTCATTCCAAATTGTACTCATTTGTTCTCGACAACTCAAGAAACAATGAGACAGTTTTACTTAATAATTTTATGATGAATCCCTAGAATTCTGAAAATGCATTCCTTAAAAGTAAACCAAGAAAGGATTGTCAGTTGTGCTTGTTTATGAAGAATTCCCTTTGTATTAAA
The DNA here is from genome assembly GCA_900490495.1 of Danionella dracula. Lineage (NCBI taxonomy): Eukaryota > Metazoa > Chordata > Actinopteri > Cypriniformes > Danionidae > Danionella > Danionella dracula. The sequence continues at coordinate 4,189,820 of UELW01000578.1, forward strand.
CAAATATTTTATACTGACTGTTCAGTGTGGTTTATTTGCAGGTTGAGAAATCGATATAATTTAATTCATTTAAATTTAACATAACAAAAACACAGCTAATGGGATCTCATTCATCCACATATGTTTTTAAATATAATTTTATAAAATATGAAAGATTACTTGATTGCTTCACATGTGTACATGAATTGTTAAGTAATTTTTTAAATAGAATTTACCTGGAAAATGTTCTGTGTTTACACAGATCATTTTGCAGAACAAGCTATTAATAAAAAATGTATTTAAATAAACTAGCCGAAGTTTTGTTAAGAAGAGAGGTATTAACGAGAATGAATTATGAACTTAATCTTTTTAAACGCGCAAAAGTTTCTGTCTGTCGGTTTCTAGAGGGAAAAACGAGGCGTGGTCTCTTTATAAAGTTTCTTAGGTCGCTGTTAAACGCCCGTTCTATTGTGCGCATGCGGCATGCGCAGAAAAGCTTCAAGCAGCCAATCAGACGAGGGACGCTAGTTTGACGCATAGTTTGAATCAAAGACGGTTGTGGGCAGGTTATGCGGACATATTCTTAACTCGCAGATTATTTTCTTATTAAATCTCATTCCAACAGCTAAAAGCCGTGTTCTGGTGATTTATGATGCGAAAGAGGTGAGAACGCTTACATTCTAGTTTTGTGGTTTTTGTTTAAAGTGACGTAAACGTTGGTAATGCGTGCTATTCTGTCAACATAACTTACAGCTGTTAGAACTCTTAACGTTAACGTACTGTTTTTCTTGGCAACGTAATTCCCCTAAGTTATATCTATGTTGTAGTTAACTTTTTAAGACTAGCGTGCATGCTATTTGCGGGATTGTGATTTATTTGACACCTTACTACTAGCTAAAGTTATTTTCTTTAGAATATGTTTTTTTATTAATAATAATATTATATTAACACACTTGTCACGCCTAACGTTATATTACTGATACTCAAACAACTAACGTAACTTTTAAAGCTTATTGGAAATTATGAAACCATGCTTATTCCAAAATAGTTTTGTTGAAGGTAAAGCTACTTATCTAGACATGTAAATCTGTGTGTGTGCTGGTAGTGAGGTGATTGCTGCAGAATCAGTGGCATGTCTGAATACAGCCCTCTGCCACCTGAAGGACATCTGGGAGGAGATCGGCATCCCTGAGGAACAGCGCTTAGAAAGAACAAATGTGGTCAAAAACCATGTCAAAGTGAGAGAAGCTTGTACTTGTGTGATGATTTGTGTAGTCCATCAATGATCAGGTTTGAACTAACACTTGCATGTTTTAGAGTCTTCTAGACATGATGATTGCAGAGGAGGAGAGTCTGCGGAAACGCCTGATGACCAGCATTGAGAAGTGTCACCAAGAGCTGAGCAAACTTTGCTTGGAACTACAGCTTCCTCCATTCCAGGTGGGATATTTACTCTGAATACTAGCTTTAGGGAAAACCTAACCGGTGCCTTTTTGAGGAATAATATTAGAGTATTTATGTACTGTGTTACACAACTCCAATTCTATTGGGAGCATTCGGGTAAAAAGCTGCCATTACTTTATCAGAAGCCAACACAAGGCACGATTTGTATGTGTTTAAAGTTTATGCTGATTTAAAAGAGCAAATATGGTAAAATGCCAAATGTCTTTATGACTTCGCTGTTATGCATCATTAATTATTATTGATTATGTTCTTGTGAATGCATGCACATCCACTAACACCAACTGTAAAGAAAAAGAAATATATACACCAGATACTTAACTTTTTAAATGTTATACTTAAATAGTTTTTTAATATTCTCCAAGGTTTTAATTTATGATCTTATTCTTCAGAATTGCATCTGTAAATAAAATGTGCTACAAATATATAAATACATTTGCTTTAGCACAGAATGCATTTTCCCTTGATATTTCAGGAGGAAAAAAGTGACACGATACTTCAGCAGGAAAAAGAACTGCGAATCCATGTCAAAGGAATGCTGGAAGAGAAGAATCAGAGGATGGAAGCTCTCAAGGCCTTAACAGAACAGGATCAGGATCTATGTGACCTGCTCTGCTCGCAGCCCTTTTCAGTCTCCCCCGGTTGTGTTCCATCCCTGGAACAGCTGGAGAACTTCCGTCAGCACATATCTTGCCTCAATGTTGAGAAAGTAAGACTTTAAACTGTTAATTCTTACAAAAATCTCATGTCTTGATTTGTGATGTTTATCATCTTTAAAGGAGCACAGACATAAGGAATTCGTATCACTAAAGAAGCAGATTATACTCTACATGGATGATCTTGATCAGCTTCCAGAGACTAGCTTTGAGAAGGATGTTGTTTGTGAAGATGAGGAGAGCTTCTGCTTGTCTAAAGAAAACATCAATTCCCTTAAAGTCCTTCTTGAGCAGGTATAACTCTGAGTGAATTACTTGAAGGCTCTGCATTAATAATTGTATAATTCAGTATATTTATCTTGTAGCTGGAGAGCCGAAAAGCACAGATTAAACATCTTTGTGATGCTTCTCGAGAGAAAATCCGGGAGTTGTGGGAAAGATTGCAGATTGCACAAGATGAGCGGGAAATTATTTCTGAACACATGAGTTTTTCAAAGAGAAGGAATATGGAAGCTGTGCGTAACCTTATTATATTGGCCTTCTTCAATCTTTCTCTTATTGATGTCTTGCCACTGAAGGTGGGTCATAATTCATTTTTGTGTCTCAGTTGCAAGAAGAAGTCAAACGACTGGAAGAACTGAAGCAGCAAAACCTCCAGAGGGTCACTGAGGTCATCCGGACAGATATCGCCGTGTTCTGGGACAAGTGTTTTTATAGCAGTGACCAGCGGAAAGCTTTTTTGCCCTATTATGAAAGTGAGTCATCTGACTGCTCAACATCTTTCTGGCTTTTGCAATGAAATAAACAGTTAAACTGCTTTTTCTTCTTAGATGATTTTACAGAGGAGCTCCTGGGCCAACATGATGCAGAGATTGCGCATCTCAAACAGCATTATGAGGGTCACAAAGAGCTCTTTGATGGTGTTCAGAAGTGGGAGGAAAGCTGGAGACTGTACTTGGAGCTTGAAGTAAATTGATTTGACTTATCTATAGAAAATCAAAAATATGCACAAGGCTTCTCCATATTTGAAGTAAGAAGGAGCCTCATGCAGATATGACATATCAGAAATCTGTTCAGAAAGTCTGCTTCCTCCACTCAAAAAACAAACTGTTAATGTTGCTATGGCTCCATCAATTTTCTAGAATCACTAGTAAATTGATTAATCAATAAAAAATAAAAAATGTGTTTTATATAGTGTTTTTTAGCAGTTGATTCAAAGCAGCTTCACAAAGGCCTAGTGTGGATTAGAAGTTAAATCTATATTATATTGGATAATTATATAGGGTAGAAAAAGTTACCATATAATGCCACGTAAGGGATTGTAAATTAAAGTTTATTAGTATGAGGAAAATGGCCAGTTGAAACTGATTTTGTGTAAAACAACAGAGACCCCCACACACATGCAGAGAAAAGATCTCCCCAATGAAGAACCCCTCTGTGAGGTCACAGTGAGCTTCACTGACTGAGGTGCTAATCACCTCCCCAACATAAAGAATATTTGACTTTAAGATCAATCGACGAACAGATCGCCGGACAGCACCTAAGGAAAAACTAAATGGAAACAAACAAACCGTGGTTTGAACAGTGGAACACAAACAACAAACAGGTGATGGTGCATACAGTGTGAAAAATGATGGGGATAGTTTAGACAAGTACATTGAACCACTTTTCAACAATTTGTTGAATCCATATTCATTGGGTGTTTAAGGTGCCAAAACCTTCATTCAGCAGACTGAGACTTAACATGCTTCCTAATTATTTGTATTTTATTTTTAGGAAAAAGCCAAAGATCCTTCAAGATTCGCCAATAGAGGAGGAAACCTTCTAAAGGAGGAGAAGCAAAGAGCCGATCTTGTCAAATGTCTCCCTAAGGTAATTGAAAGTTCTTTTGTTTTGTGTGCGATAAGATGTTTTAAAGGAATAAACCCTCAACATTAATTACAATAAAAAAAAAGTATTACATTCCTAGAAAAACAACACAAGATTCTTAACATAAGACCTAAATCATTGTTACGACTTTAGGAGGTTATGTCCAGAAAGAAGGATCATAATATTAAAATTACGATCCAAAAGAGAACCAGAGTTGAGAGCAAAAGCACACAAGTCATTTATTAGCAAGATGTTTGTCCTGTGGCAGAAAATGCTTGGACTTGCCTAGTTTTAAATCTGAATTTGCACCTCAGAGAATAGGCAGGTGTATATTTCTAAATGAGTTCATTGAGGTTTTCAAGGTACAGTCGCTTTTAATCCTTAAAAAAAACTACAAAATCTTAAAATCAACCCTTAAACGTATCGACAATGCTCTCATCTTGGTTACTGTAATAGACGTGATGTAGGTTTCTGAACTAACTGTAAGTGATGAAGCATTTTGTGATTGATCCCAGTGTAGAGGGCGTTACAGTAGTCCAGACATGAAGTGATAAAAGCACGCATCACTCGCTTAAAGTAAAAGATAAACACAGCTTCAGTTTAGATGTAAACTAGATTTGATAAAAAGCAGACTTTAACAAGCAATTTAAAAATCAACAAACTAATAAAACTAGGAGACTACTGAGACTCATTCACTTGGCTCTATCGAACCAAAATGGGAGATAAATACAGCATAAAATAGAAATCTTAAGCATGTGTGAATTACTTAAATCCTATTTGACAAACAAATCATGAGATAAAACACAAAGCTTATCACAGATCAATAAACTTGTGCAAAGTGTAAATTACATGAGACACAATACCAAATACTTTCCTTTAATTGCCTTTTTAAAATTCTTCTTTTTTTGTAGCTTGAGAAAAAGTTGAAGGCTGAAATTGAACTCTGGGAAGTTGAACAGAAAAGAGCGTTCCATGTTAATGGTCAGAAGTTCATGCAGTATGTAACTGACCAATGGGAGACGCATCGACTTCAGAAGGACCGGGAAAAACAAGAGCGGGTATGCTTTCTTTCTCTGGCTAATTTGTATTTCTTTACATAATGTTGGATGAATACCCCCCCCCCCCCCCCCCCCGGGAACTGAAGCCTGTATTATTTATTACAATTGTTGTTCTTAAAGGATTTGTTACTTCCCAGTATAAAGTCATACTGCAATTTTATGGACCTATTTTTTGTAAAATGCTGATATATACGATTTTCTTACATGCTGCCCTCTCTGCCTCCTCCAGTGAAGCCAATGATGAACACTTTTCACCAGAGCTGCATAATATTAATCCCTAATAAGATGACCCTGGTGCGGTTTTCTTACTTGTCAGGGTGGCAGTTCAGTGCTGATTATAAAAACTCAATTTGAACATGAGATATCAATGACAATAAATTTTTTGCAGCATCTAAAGAAGAGCAAGCAGACAGAGGAGGACATGGTCTATGGCACTGTGATCCGCACACCAACAAAACGAAGGTTTTTAGCTACCCCAACGCCCTGCAAAGCTCGCAAGGCAAGTAGAATAAGATTTTGTGTTCTTAAAGGGATAAACCCTAGGACTGGCCTTTATGAATTAAGTGTCTTATTTTGCAAAGGAGCGTAGAAGAAGAGCAAAGCTGAGCTAATGTTTGTGGTTTCATTGGTCATTTTACATTTATCTGCCTCAAAAAAAATGATTCAAAGAAAACATTTACATGCGTTTTGGGTAATGATTAAATAACAGTGATTTATTTACACAGACCTGTTGAAGGCTATATTTGCAATTAGAATACCTAACCTATATATATTTATTATTTATTCAGTTTACCTTAACTATGCATTTATTACGAAGAATATTGCTGCCTCAAAGGGTATTGAAACTAGTATGTGACAACATAAAAACGAAATGTGCTGTATGTGGACATCCACACATCTTGTGTGTGTGTGTGTGCGCGCGTGCGTGCGTGCGTGTGTGTTGGAAAGATTTCAAAAGGCCTACGACCTCCCCATTATCACTCATATTACACTCATTTTCCTTTAATTAGTAGAGCCAGGTGAGTTGCATGAAAGTTAAAGTGAAACTTTTTGGATGCAATGACAGAGTTAAGAACATTTTCATTCACTTTGTTAAAAGTCGTTTACAACCTTTCCAAAGCTTCAAAAATTTAAAGACCAATAAATATTTTTTTCTGAGAATTTCTGTTCTTGTCAAATTAGGGTTCTTTTAAATTTTGAACATACTTGTTCAATCTATGGGGGCCAGGTCAGGAAGAATAATGTTATTTAATATATGTGATGTTATTTAAGAGATTTAAATATATTTTAAATTTCAAAAGAACAATAATGCATATTTAAGGGTTATGTCTTTTGGTGACTAAAATTAGGAATAGATGTTTTGTCAGTAAATGTGAACATGTTATTGATTTACATATTGCCTTTTGGGGACTTTTGAATTCAGTACTTTGTGTTTTTGTGAATTCACATTCTGTTAAATCAGTGCATGGCCGCTTCAGTACTAACTGTTCTGGCTTTCCATCAGATAAATGCTACTTCCAGCACTGGCACCTCTAACAGCACGATTCGGTCTGCCTTCGGAGGCACTGTGTGTCATTCTCCTATCTCTCGCGCTCCAATTTCTGCAATCAAGGTCAGTGCATGGATAGTATCTGCCTCATTAACAAGTATTCATCACTCAGCAACTTTTATGGACCTAAGTTTATGTGTAACATTTCCTCTTCCATTACCGTGTACCTTTTTAAAACAGGGAAATGGTAACATGGTTAAGACTCCAAACCATGGTAAACCTCCGCACCAAGGTTTACTGGAACGCAATAAAGAGAATATTGGTCAACTCACTGGTGGAGTGGCTGGGATGGGGAAGGTATCAGCAAGCCCTCAGCGGAACTTCAGCATCAATTCTGTGGCAAGCACCTACTCTGAGTTTCAGGTAAAATGATTTGAAGCAAAGAGATTAAGAGATTTAATATATCAATTTGAGATCTTCTGCTGCTTATTAGAATGTATTTTTCAGAAAGTATCTCTGAAGCCTGATTCCATATAGTAAAGTATGTTCATTTGACTGCATGGCTAAACCACATATTGACTGTCTTAGGCTATAAAAGATGTATATGCTGTTAAAGAAACTAACAACTTCATGTAATCTGTGCGGATCAGAGTGGTCTGATGGACCATCAAGTCTGAGATACATCCTGCTGTTTTATGGAAGTTTTGGGGAAAATATGGATTTTACGCTCTCAATGATTGACAGTATAACCCTAAAGCTGACTGGCTCTCATATTTCAGCTAACAAAAAATAAATCAACACATCATGCACCTTACCAATTTACTCTTTAACATCTACATGGATGTTAATAATTCACTTTTTGTGGGTTTTATTTAAGTCAGATATGTGCACTCTTTCTCTCACAGAGACAGAATGTTTAATTAACATGTTGAATTAAATGGCGCAATATGCAATTTTTCAAAAATTTCTCTTTGCACCATCTCCCGTCATTACCAAACCTAAAAACAGAATCAATCAATATATAGACCTATTGGTTTAAGGCATGATTTGGTTATTTCAAATGTCACCTATGGCTCAGAGAAATTGCACGGTGCACTTTTAATGACCTTATTAAGCAAGTTGAATTTATATATATTCTATATTAAGATGCTATATTAAAATATTACTTTTAATGAGAGAGAAACATCACTTAATGTATCTGTTTTCTTTACAGAGAGACCTCTCCAAGCCGTCAAAATCAAAGCAAACACTTGATAACCTGAACTCTACCATCATTCAGTTTTGACTCTGCTTCTTTGCTGTGCTTTTAGGTTGTGGATCTTTACATTATGGTTAGAGGATGTCTGCTGTTTATGGCTATGCAAATTATTTGTAAATGAAGGAAATATATATGTAAATTTGCTTGGGGTATTTTTGTATGTTTGTTCTCTTTAGTACTAGGATGAACGCTACCTTTTGTGTATTTGTAATTTAACAAATGAATGTGTATATTAATGTCACTACTGGGACTTGCCTCAAACTAACTAAGACTTACAAATGAAATACTCTAGAGCTCTTTTCAGTATTAGCTACCTTTTCATGATCACGGTGTGTTTTAGTGATTTCAAATGTTTTGCACAATGTATAAAAAGTTTTTATTGTAAACATATTCTATTCATTGTAGTTTTATACATTTTACTATATAAATGTTCACTTTTAAATAATATTGTGTCCTGTCTTTATGACAAACCCCTTTTTTGGTATGCAAATAGTTAGATTAATTAGTTTTTAGTACCTATGTCTGAATACTTGCTTTAGTCTGCATAATGTATTACTCTTTTGGTGCCATCTGATGATTTGAGCAGAAGTTTGCTCAACGTCCACATCTTATAAAAAAAACAGTAGGTTTGTGTTTCAAGTCGTTTGGGCTAAATGCTATAGAGCTTCAAAATTGGATTTATGAACATTTTGAGTCCATTTATTGATGAAAAGGCACATTTTGCTTTTAATGTATCAGATTTTGGAAACAATAATGACAAATCTAAAGGTTGTGCCCCAAAAAGCACTTTTCGAAAAACGACAAACAATAGCTTTTAGTCTTTTAAGTCATTTGGTCTAAAAGCTATTGAACTTCAAAATGTGGCTCATGAGATTTTTTTTGTGCATTTAATGATGAAAAAGGCACTTTTGACAATGATCTATCAGATTTTGGAAACAACAATGACAATTCTACCGGATGTGCCCTAAAAAATAAAACAGCAGGTTTTAATGCTTTACGTATTTTTGTCTAAAAGCTATTGAGCATTAAAATGTAGTTTATGAGCATTTCCAGTGCTTTTTTATGATGCGCTTTTTACTTATGATTTATCCGATTTTGGAAACCATTATGACAAATCTAAAGGTAATGGTGTAAACAGGACTTCTTGAACAACAAAAAACAGTAGGTTTTAGTGTTTTAAGTCAAGTGGAAGCGATTGAGCTTCAAAATGAGGCAAATAAGCTTTTTAATGCGAATGTAACTTTTGCGACAGTCCCTAAATCTGCGAATATCAAATCTTTAACGTCAAACTTAATGCCAGTGGGAAACTTTAAACTATAAATTGTTCTTGTTATTTCCGGAAAGGTATACTTAATTAATCAAAAGTAACTTTGTTACGTTATGATGTCTTAAAATTGTGTTAAGTAATTATGTTCAAATATATGAAACCTATGTTTTAAAAAGTGAAATATGCTACTTTGAGGTCAGGTCTTGTAATGGAAGGCGGGATCTTTCAATTACCCGGAAGTAGAATCTTCTGAATGACGTGAAGCTCTGGGGTCGACTGGACGACGGTAGAAAGATGGCGGATGACAAGAGGGATAGCATAGGCAATCATTCCAGTGAAAAGGGGCACGGGAATCGGTTGGTCCGTGGAACAGTGTCGTTTATTTTCATTTGTTTGGTGTTGGTAGAGCCGGCGCGAGCTACCACGCATTGGGTGGTGACGGAAGACGGTAAAATCCAACAGCAGGTTAGAAACTGAAGCTTGTTTGGTTCCTGTATTGCTCTTCTGATCATTTGTAACGATATTTCACAAACAAAATGATACAATTATCCTCGATTATCTATTATCAATGGTAAATTTAGTTATGGTTTAGCGGGATGTTTACTGTCGCGGGGGGTTTTCTCGTGCGTGCGCGCGCTTTCGAGTGCAGGCAGTGATTCAGGAAAACATTCCTAATAACCTAATAAACGTGCTTTGGCTCAGTGATTAACCTTTGATCAGAGGTGCTGAGATATTATACGTATTAGCTCCAAAGTTGCTTCCTGTAAATCTAATCTTTACTCTACATGTTACATATTCCTCTCGAAAAGTAGCCAACCAGGCAAGATAAGGTTAATAGTAGTGTTAAAAATATACAAATTGAGGACTAAAACCAACCCAATGTTTATTTAACAATGTGTACAAGTAATTAAAAAAAAGCTCTTTTTGCATCTTTACCTGGAATTTTAGCAAATTTGACTAATTGTAGCCAATCAGCAGGAGCTGGTTGGCTAGGGTCTGTTTGTTTTGAGGATTTCCAATGGTAACATTTGCACCGTAAAGATTGCATACTGCACATTTAATGATTCAGAATTTGTAATCCAATTTATTATGATTGGTTTGATCAGGTCCTCACTTGGTCCAGCCATCGTGTATGTGACCCCTAAACTAAAATGACTTGACAACTCTTGTTTACAATGTAATGGCTTCAAGTGTGAAATCGTTATCACGAGCTGTAATTTATTTACACTGTGCCTTGTGTTTGCCTTTCCACCTGATGTGCTCTTTTGTTTTCAGGTGGACTCTCCTCTAAACTTGAAACATCCTCATCATTTAGTTCTTTTTATGCAGCAAGAAACTCGTGTGAACTACCTCAAGAAGTTAGAGGTAATGTTCACTGTATAAAAGGGATTTTACGGTTGTTAAGATTCAGAAATGTTGCATTAATAACAAATTGATGAAGTGCCAATTTTTACAGAAGCAACTAGTTGCTCAGAAGATTCACATTGAAGAGAATGAGGATCGGGACACTGGTTTAGAGCAGAGACATTATAAGGAAGATGCTGACTGTGTCTCTGCTAAAGTTCCTCTGGGAGACCTGGATCTCTACGATGGCACTTTTATATCTCTGGAGAGCAAAGGCATCTAGTTAGTCTCTCTCATTTTTTTAGTTCTTTTCAAAGACAGAACTTCAAACATTTAACAAAACTTTTCCTGTTGTGTTTTTTTAAGTCCGGAGGATTTTTTGGATCAGATGTCAGCTCTACCTCCAGATCTGGAAAAACCTGACTGTGCTAAATATTTTGACCTCCCCTACAGCATTCATGCATTTCAGCACCTTAGGGTGAGTGTTCTCACAGCTTCGAGACATACTTTTATTACAGCTTCTTTCTTATTTGTTTTATTTTATTTTATTTTTTTATGGCTAGTTATGTTTATATGGTTATACAATGATGGCACATTCCCTGTTTCATGACATAATGTAGTAGTAGTTTATTTTTATAGCACCTTTCACAGAGAAGTGCTTAACAATAAAACAAGTTAAACCAACAAGCCATAGTAAACATACATAACACTAACATAAAGACAAGACAAAGGTGAGCTAGATATATGGACAACGCAACTGGCAGAGACAAAAAAGTAAAACAAAGTTAAAAACCTGGGAAAGGCTACCTGTAAAAATTAGTATTCAGATGTTTTTAATTTTTTTTAATGGTAACAGAAGCAGTAGTTCTCATTTCTTGTGGAAGAGCATTCCACAGCCTCAGTGAAAAAAAAGCTGTCTCCTGTAGTTTAAAACCTCATCTCAGAGCTCTGCTGGGGTTGTGAGTGTGGAGTAGATCAGACAAGAACTCTGGAGCCTGACCATGCAGCTCCCTTTATGTTAAAACCAAAACCTTAATATCAATCAGAAAAATGGATGGGCAACCAATGAAGGGAGGCTAATAGGGGTTATGTGGCAGAACATTTTTTTATCTAGTGAGAAGCCGGGCTGCAGCCTTCTGGACTACCTGTAGTCTTTGCTAAGAGGTTTTTCACAGGCATGTGAACAGAGAGTAACAATAATCCAGGTGTAAAGAGATAAAAAGCATGCACTCATTTCCAGTTCATTCTGAGGGAGAAAAAAGATTGTAAGAAATCTCCATAGTTGAAATGTGATTTGAGAGCTATTACAAAGATATCACCCTTTTCGTAATTTTTAATTGCTTTTATGTTGTATGCTCAATCTTGGAATTCAATCTTTTATGTTGTATGCCCATTTTATTGAAACTGGCAGCATGCCTCCGCAGAATCTAGAAATCTCTCCAGACACACATTTTCGGTACACTGCTCAAGCTTCAGATAGCGCAAGCTCTCTACATGCTGCACTGTAGTCATAGTAGGGTAGTGATTCATTCATAGGTCAAATGACAGAAACAAAAAGAAACTATCCCTGAAAAAGTGTGCTTGAATTTTTTTCTGTCACAAGTGCATTGTTGTTAAGGGAGCAGCAGTTCTCTGCAATCAATAGAAATATTTTTATTCCTTGTTACCCATACAAAGGTCTCACACTTTTCAACTGTGTAAATGAACCGAACATAACGCTAGTAACACTTTACAACTTATGAAGGTAAAAAGAAGATGATACAAAAAGGTTAATAATTTTTTCAGGCTAATATGAGCTTCAGTAACATTAGACAGTCTGTGAAATTTTGGTAAAAAATAAAAATGATATAAAATTTTTTTTTATAGCTGAATGGATAAACAAAAAGTGTTTGTTTTATCTTATTCTGTGTGTTTTTTTTGATTGTATTGTATAAAAAAATGCTAATTTAAATATTACACGTCCACTACAATCAGAATGACGAGTTGTAAAATTGTTAGTGTTTGGTTTGGGGAGCACCAGGCAAGATCATGCCTAGGGTAGCAAATTGCTCAGGCCAGCCCTGCTTGAGGGTACATATTACATAATTGTCTAACACTGAACCTCCATTGACTGGGATGTTTTACTCACACTGGACTTACACTAAAGCAGGAGTGTGTTTTGATGTTAAATCAAGTCAGGAGCAAAGCATGAATTGATTTCTGAATTGGAACTAGATTAATGATCTACAGCTGCACAAAGGGAGATATGGTTGTACTTTTGACCTGATACTCTGGTTTGCTCTGTTTGTTACTCTCAGGGTGTACAGGAAAAGGTAAATCTCACATCGCCCTTACTTTCAAAGGATGACCCAATCTTTACCTCCCTGTCTCTGAAGCTTGGCATGAGTGTGGATGAGGTCGGCCATCGGATTCATCAGGTCCTTTTAACTGTGAGTTTATCTGCTTGATTAGCCTCTGTGTATTGTAACATGGAAAGTTGGTTATGCATGTATTTTCCTAAGGTTACAGTTATTTGAACATCATGGCTTTCACTGCTTACGTTACTGCTTTATATGTTTTTAATTAATTTAGTTTACTTAATTAATTTACTTTTGTTATCATAGGTATTTAAAAGCCTTAGTTAAGAAAGATTGTAAATAAGTTTTTTTTGCCTATAATGTACTTTTTGCCTTAACATGAATTTATAGACCCCTTTACAAGCCATGTGTTCAAATAGATGCATATTTAGGCAACATAATTGAAGGTCTTCTCCATTTGGACGTGATGGCAATGTTTTAAAACTGTTTCCCTGTGTCCCAGCAACCCAAAATATCTGACTGTTGCGCTTATACATGTGCATAATACATATGCACTAATATGCAGACACTAATGAAACATCTTTGTTGTTATCAAATCGTAAAAGTCAATGGATTTAATTACAGCTTTAAAGCTAACCATATGCTGTAATAGATAGATTTAGAAGTATTAAAAATGTATCATTGGTATCTCTTGGGTAGCATCTTCGAAAAACCCCTAATGATGTCTTTCTCTCTTCTTGTTAGAATTCTTCTTCATGGGTGCTTTATAACTTGGCGTCCTTCTACTGGCGGATAAAGAATGAACCCAGGCGAGCAGTAGACTGTGCGGTCCGTGCCCTCCATTTTTCTCCAAGGTAACATAAGGGTTCAAACTTTTCTATAATATTTTCATTTAATTTGAGAAAAGCTTAATTTTGATCTTCCAAAAGTAAATGGAAGCATGTAACATGAAAGACACACCTCTACATATTATGTCATATTTTTATTGATTTTGTTTTATTTGCTTGGTGTGTTTTAGGCAGCACAAAGATGTGGCTCTTGTGAATATGGCAAATGTACTTCACCGAGCACACTTCTCAGCTGATGCTGCCGTCCTTGCCCATGCGGCTCTGGACCTCACTATTGACCTGCTAACGAGCCATTACACGCTAGGCAACATATACGCTGTGAGGGGAGCATTCCATTATCCTCTGCGTGCTCCAAATATCTGCCACAGAGTAGTTCTATAATATTGGTTTTCATCTACTTCATGTGTTTGTAGATGTTGGGGGAGTATAACCACTCAGTGCTGTGCTACGAGCAGGCGTTGCAGGCTCAGCCTGGTTTCGAGCAAGCTCTGAGGAGAAAACACGCTGTCCTCTGTCAGCAGAAGCTAGAGCAACGGCTTGAGGCTCAGCACCGGTAACACTAAGCTCTCTCTGTCCTGACTTCCACTCTTGTTTTTGTTTTCCTCAGCATACTCTTCTCATAAAATCTCAATAAGAATAAATGCTGAGTATGGAGTTATAGTCACTGGCAGGGTTTTAACCAAACAAAGCCACTTAAATGACTTTTTTTTTTTCTCCATTCTGAAGCTGTGTTTGCAGTGCAGTAGATTGTCTCGTCTCGATCAAGTCTGCATTCCTTAAATGCATGAAGTCGCTGTCATTCATTTAGCTGCTAAAACAAATTAACAAACATTTGGACAGATGTACTAGTAACGTGGCAATGAGTGTACCTCTTAATATTTAATAAAAAACCAACTACCTGATTTTAGAACACTTTCAGTGTTTGAGTTAGAACAAATTGATTTGTTTTATGGGTGTGTTTGAATTGGCTGCTGAGAGATGGACTGCTGTGCATACAGTATGTCTGCTCTTCAAGCAGTTTCTCAAGACTTTGTGAGTATGCAAATGCATGCTCTGTTGATCAGTAGATGATTTGTAGAAATATAAAAAAGACTGATAAATAAAAGTGTTAACCGGCTAATGTAATTTCAAAGCAATGTTTTTAATTCCTTGCTTCATTAAGGAAACCAGGCATTGAGGAATTTATTTTATTTCTATCGTACTCTAGATACTTATAACTCTTTATTTACTCTGAATAGTTTTATTGTTTTTAAAAAAACTTGTAACTTACTGTGGGTGTGTAACTGGTTTTAGGTTTACAGTTTATAAGCTATAAATGAAGTTAGTTTGACTTGGTCATTTTATGTTTTTAAACTGGGTTTTATCGAATTAGTGGCCCACTTATTGATTATAATGTGAAGCCTATTTCGAACTAAGAGCTTTTTCACTATACTTGCCATGAGGTTAAGAGCAATACCATCTAGTGCAAGCCGCTATATTCTCTGCACTGCTCGCTCCACGATTAAGATTGGAGTGATCACTTTTCTAGAGCAAGTCTTGTCTGGTCAGTGTCCATTCAGTAGCAAATATTAATCAGTCCTGTACACAAAAGTTGGCTATTTAGGTACATGTTGTGTTTGGTCCCATAAGCCCAATCTATACTTGTGCATCAAGCCTAAAAATTGCCCTTTGTGTATGTTCTGCACACACCCATTTGTCAGCAAAAACATCTATAGTTCTGCGCTCTGATAAACTTTTGCACGATATTGAGGTGATAAGACTGCTAACTACTAGCTGCCAAAAACACTACACAGATTTTAAAAAAGGACAGGTTAAATTTACTTTGTCATTTAAATATAACTACTTACATACATTAGTTGCTGTAGAAGCACTTTCTTGGACTGATCGATATTACTAAGTGGCATGGTAATAATACTCCTACCTAGCCAAAAACTACACAGAGAACAAAGGAAGGTTATTCACCTTATTGCCAAAGATTTACTACATTATTCAGTGTTTAACACAGAGCACAGCCTAAAATGAGAAACTCTTGCACTACCTCTCATGCTCCGCAAAGCCTTGTCTCAAAGTTAGAAAAATGTGGGGTTAAGTATGTGTTTAGCCTTCGCAAAGGCCAATTCATAGGCTCGATGCACAAGTATAGACTGGCTTTAATATTGAAAGGAAATATTGTTAAGATTGTTAATTTTTCCTGAACTAGATGTTAAAATTATCTCAGATTTTCTGAACAATTTAAAAAATATATAAACAATTCGTTCCCAGCGATGGTTTGTGGCTGCAAGGGCATCCGCTGCGTAAAACATATGCCAGAGAGTCATTCCACTTTGGCGACCCCGAAAGGGAAGAAAGCCGACATGAAGATGAATGAATAAACAATTCGCTAACAAATCAGCTACTCACAGACTTGTTTTTTTATGTAAAAACGCTCTCATGCTTTACATATTGAGGGTTACCAACTAATTTTACACATGTTTAATGTAGAACTCAGAAAAATGTCCAACCCAATCGGAAACCAAATTGCTAATTTTGACACTGTTGAAAAGTAGGTAACAATTTTCTTTTATGTTTCCCTTTTTATGGTATTTGTCAAACTGAACATGGCATTAAATATTTACATTTAATTAAAACTTTATAAAAAACTGATTAGCAAATTTTGCCATTCTTTTGTAGTTAGGATAGTTTAGAGAAAACTCTTCAGGGTCAGCAAGTCTTGTTTTTCCTCCCTGTGGTCTTCAGGTCTTTGCAGCGGACTCTGAATGAGCTCAAGGAGTACCAGAAGCAGCATGATCACTACCTGCGGCAGCAGGAGATGCTGGACAAGCACAAGCTCATTCAGGAGGAGCAGATCCTCAGAAACATCATCCACGAGACCCAAATGGCGAAAGAAGCACAGCTAGGTTAGTCTGCAAACCTCCATCTTACCCTTCCGTTCCTGAGTTTTTGTAACTCATACTCACATATTCCAGTGATTGTGTAATAGACCAGATAAACAAGTTTCAAAAGCCTGCCAGATCCTGTTTGTGCTTCATGTGCTTTCTGTTCTTTTGCTCCATCAATCTGGATAATTGTCCTGTATTGTTTTGTTTTAGGAAATCACCAAAGATGTCATATGGGCCAGCGGAAATGCACCTTGCACTGTCCATATGATTTACCAGTGCGCTATCACCGTGGAGAACCTTTTGAAAATGTCCACTATATTCAGGTTGGACTGCCAACATGCAGATTCTAATTTACATAAGCAAAAAATTAAATAGCATAACTTTTAGTAATATTGCTGGTGTTTTTTAATTTTTTTTTATTTTTTTAGTAGATGTTTACATTGGCTACGTTTTTCCAATATAGATTTCATGTATTATTCAAATATTTTTTTTTTTACATTTGTATGTTTTTTTCAGTATAATAAACCAATTTGTTGAATGTATTTACTTTTAATAGGTGCTTATTATTTATTCCAACCTCGATTCTTAGTAGTGTATGTTTGACTCACTGTCAATATGTTATATGTGTAAGAAAATGTTACTTTGTTTTAAACTGTCTTGTTACACCCATAAAAATTCAAATTAAAAAAAAAAATTCAAAGCCGGTTAGCCCTAACTGAATCCTTGCAGGTTAAAAGCGGACCGATTAGCTTATAAAATCGTATCAATTAATTTAATGTTGCTTTTTAATTAGAACAAAATATTTAACAGAAGCAATCTTTGAAGGAAATCACCTACTTTAGTTATCTATTAGATTCATATCCAGAAAGTGTTCTATTTACCAACAATTTGGTAAATATCCTTATGGCATGTGTTTTAGATACTTTTTTTTTTTTTCAACCCAGGGACCTCTTGTATGCAACAGACATTTTTAAAATCGAATTTCAGTATTTTATTTGAAGCATTATTATGTATATAATGTATTTTACTTTTTGTCTACTATACTATCGCTATTAAAATTTAATCTGAACAAGTCAATTCCTCTAAAGTACATCCAAATTTCCAGGTTTAATGAGCAGTATTAAATGGTGTAAAGCTTTCTTAAACTGCAAAATGTATTTTCTTTGTAAAGACTTTCTTCTTTGTTTGTGTTTGCAGTTTGGTGAGGAGGTTTCCATAGCCAGTAGTGTTGCTCTGGTGTCTGAGTTAAGTGTAAATGAGAGTCAAAGTCCTCAGAGGTCATACACAATGTCTTCAGGACAGGAGCCTGCAGCCCACTGGGACAAAGAGGACACTCCCACTGAGGTAAAGTGTTGATGTGTGGGAAACATTTATTATCAACTGGATTGTAGTTTTTAAAATGTAGCTAAGAATGGTTTTGTCTTTACTATTTAAAAATGTAAAAAAAAAAAATATATATATATATACACACACACACACACACACACACACACATATGTATAGTGATAATGCTTTTAATTAAATGCAATGACAAGATTGAAATTTTTCCATCCATCCATTATCTTGTCGGCTTTTTCCCTTTCTGGGTCGCCACAGCGGAATGAACCACCAACTATTCCAGCATATGTTTTATGCAGCGGATGCCCTTCCAGCCACAACCCATTGCTGGGAAACATTCACTTACACACGCATTCATATTCATACACTATGGGGAAATTTGTTCACCAAATTGACTTATAATGCATGTTTTTGGACTTTCTGGGGGAAACTGGAGCACCTGGGGTAAACCCACATGATCACGGGGAGAACATGAGACCCTACTGAAACTTTTTTTAATCTATACATTTTAAATGTAAATTTAAAACAAAGAAGCTATCTAAATTCAAAATATTATTGTTTATTGAATTTTTTTGTCTAACTTGTTGCACAGATTTTGTCATGTTTTCAACATACCAGTAATAAACCATCAATATCCTCCAAATTTACTTTTTGCTTCTTTTCTTTGGTGGCTGTTAGTTTGTGGTCTCTTTACTCTTGTTTTCCAGGACTCTCTGCCATAAACAACTTGCTTAGTGAAGCCTCATTCCTTTCATCTTTCGGAAGAAACTTTAGGTTTTTAAGCTTTGAAGTAATTACAGTAGCGATCTTAATGCATGTGAGTTTAGTCCTGTTTTAACTTTTTGATAGTCTGAGGTAAAATCATGTTTGAATTAAACTATAGGCTGATCATCCTCTGTTGACTCCATAATTTTGCAAGTGGCACAAAGCTGGCAATACCACTGAGCAGTAGACAATGTATTTTACTTACCTTACGCTGTTCAACAACATATTTATTTCTTCTTCAACTTTTTAATATGGTTTTACACTACTCTGAACTTGTTTTTATTTTATGCAAGGTACCTTAACACACATAAACACACACCCACACAAAGCAGACAAGAGACAGAGAAAATAGTATTAACCTACCTGCCAGGTTCTGTCCATATGCAACTTTCTATTCCATTAGTTCGTGAGCGTTGGATGTTTTATGCTTTAGGTTTCAAACAATCTTGTGCATTTAGCTAGCGCACTTTCAAAACCGCTGCTGTGAATGGAAACCTGAGAGTTCGGTGCAGTATGTGGGCCATACGGAACAGGTGTTCACATGGAAGTAACAAATTGCGAGCACCGTAAGAGTGCTTTAACTTGTCCAAATTTTTTTCCATTCTCTCGCCATATATATATATATATATATATATATATATATATATATATATATATATATATATATATATATATATATATATATGTATATATAGTTTCTCTTATCTACACTAGTTTTTGTAGAATGCATGTTAATGTATCTTAAGCCCACTGTCATTTAAATTTATTTATTTTAAATGAATGTTTAAAAGATGTTTTTCCCCCCTCTGTTGTGTGTGTTCCTGTGGAGTTACATTTTGTTTTATTTTGTGTGATCAGGAGAGTCAGATGGTGCTGTGGCCCCGGAGGTCAGACTGTGTGGAGCGATTCCCCACAATTCCTCCTGCCCACTTACTGCCCACCTATTACCTGCCACCTGAGACCCGCAACTTAAAGTAAATTGTGTTGCAGCTCTTTTAGCTTTTCAAAACAAACCAGGAGATTACTGAATGCACTTCAGTAATATTGTTGTGAAGTTGTATATTTATTTAATTTATTAGTGATTTTATTTATTTGTTAGTTATGTAGCAATTTAGTCAAATGTATCAATCTGTGGCTATATTATAGGTGTTTTAAAGTGGGTTCCCTATATACTTTCTTGACATCCATTAATTAGTTAATAATTTTGCTGTATTGTCCTCAGGGCTCTGAATAACCTCTTGGATATCAAAAGTACTCCATCATCACCCAAGGTGCCAGACTGCAGTTTTAAGAATGTTATGAACGCTAGAGACCCGTTGGTCACTCTTACATGGGCCTTAGAGAAGCAACTTCCTGATCTGCAGGCTGCAGAGGTATAGTTTTGAAAGTAAATAAAGGAGGGGCACCTAAGGAGTGCCATGTTTTTCCATGTGACCCAGTTTGTGTGTTGTGTTGTGTAGGTTCTGAGGAAGCGCAGCAGGGGGAGGAGTTTGGAGCAGACTGGAGATCTGATCGCTCAGGCTTTGGAGAAGGTAAAAGCTTCGTGCCATTCCCACATCTACCGAAATGTGGTCTCTGCAGAAAAATAAACTAGGAATTTAACTTGTTACAGGAATTATTAAAGTAAGCCTTTTTAGTCATTTAACAGTCTATGGAAAATATGTAAAACAACTGAAGAGATACATAACTGTAAAGAATATTTTCTGTCTTTCTGAAACATTTTGACAATTATTTTTATAAAATGGCAGTCCATTGTGGCTTTGCTAAATAAAAGAAGTAAATTATTTTGCAAAATGTTAACGCGTCTCCCACACCTATCTTAATGCTTTCAAACCCGGGGTGCACTCGCGTGAGGACGTCCGCTCCGAGAATGACGCGGAACTAAGCATGCGCTCACGGGCCTGTTGTTGACCCACTCTTTTTCTCATATTTTTTCTGATAAATACTAATTCTCCTCAAACCCTCAAATACAAATGCTAACTTTGTTTATTTTATACATTTCACAAAACCTGGTTTTACATTTTTAAACAGTATATGCATTAAAAAAATATTCCAAAAGGCATTTTCTGTAATCTTGGTTAGGAAACCGAGAAGAAAACTATTACTTTTGTGTTTGCTAAAATACACAATATATTTTTGCTCTTTAAATGGGCAGATGAAATATTATTCAACTGAATAAATATATAGTTTGATACTATTTCATGTTAATGTCATTGAATATTGCTCACGAATTATGTGGCTATGTAACAGAGCTCTTCATGTTTTCTACTGGGTCTTAAGAAGTCTAAAATTGAAAAGCCCAAATTGTAAAACTTAAAAAATATTAAATTTACTGTTGTATGTCTTACAGCCATGTAAATCTTGTCTGTTTTTTCTTTTTCTTATATACACTTAAAAGCTTATACACACTTAAAATAATAAAAAGGATGTTTAGGATTGTCAGAGTTTAAGAAAACACTGGTTAACGCTCATGAATGCTCACAATCTTAAAAATGATTGTTAGAGATATGAGATTGAGAAAATTCTCCTAAATATAAAAAAAAGACAGTTGAGAAACTTCATAAATGCAGAACATAAAAGTGATGATTAAGGTTTCAAACAATGTACTTTAACCATACCATTTATTATACAAAAAGTTTTTTGTGTTTTTCATATTATGATATAGGTCTTAAATTTGATTACTTAACAGCCTTAGAAAGGTCTTAAAATGTACTTTTTATATTGATCTCTTGAAACCTGCAGAAACTGTTTAATAGTTGTTTCATTTGGAGTCTTGGTTTTTATCAGATGATTGGGCCTCGGTGGGTCATGCAGAACGAGGCAGGACTTTTCTGGCGTGCTAAAGGAAATGGTTCCCAGGCTCTGGTGTGTTTGCGTCAGGCACTGCATTCGGCTCCTCCTCAGCATCGAGATGTGCCTCTGGTAAACACTGCAAACCTGCTGCTGCAACATGGGCTGCAGGACGAGGCTCATCAGCTACTGTTGCAGGCTCTGCAGATCAACAGCTCCCAGGTACCTCTCCTGTTGGTCTACTGTTTTACTTTAAATTTACTTTAAATTTTCTGGGAAAAACTAGGAATTAATTTTAATTCCTCACGTATTAAAATAAATCCCATATATTACTATAGTAGGTTGTTTTCGCTTTCATCATTTTCTTCCGTTGACACAATGACCTGGGTCAGGGTTGCCACCTTGTGGATACTGTTGTTATTGCAAACTAAGCATGATAGTAAAGTTTCATGGCGTACAAAGCCTTTAGGACAAAATCACTGTTGCACTGAATATTTTGATGATGCCATTAATTTGAAATAAGAACATTAAACGGTCAAAACACGAAACTGTTTTTAATGCAGTTTGAAAAACATGGGTTTAGTGAAAAACATGGGTAAATAATAGGGGAGGCATCTCATAACTTAAGTGATAAAGTAGTGTCTCTATTATATGAAGATCTTTTTTATTTCACTTTTTTTATATATATACATTTCACTTTAAATTCTGCTTGCCGTGTCTTTTCTGTGATGAAAAACATGAACTATGTTAATTGTCCATCTAGTCCATTGCATTCTTTAGCACAATGAACCTCACCATAAACCCTCTGTCCACCATTAGCATTGGGGAGGAAAAGAAGGAACATCTGTTGCACCAATGTCAAGCTTTGTCTAGAACCCGAAAAAGTGTGGTTTCACTACAAAAAATATCCACTTACTCTAAAAATGTTTTACTTATCATTTACTGACGTACATATAGAAAACTTTCAAACTGTTGCTGGCCAGACATGATTCACAAAAGCTGCTCTAGATTCAGGTACAAGATTGTTGAATACAGTTAATTATGAAAGAAGATTATGACTTACTCACACCACCTCCAACTCTGGGGATCTGGGAATCGAATTAGCGACCTTCCGATCACAAATTGATCTCCTTATCCACCAGATCACAAATGTTGACTGTGAAGTTTACCACAGTCAAAAGGGCCTGACATCTCTTCATGTCTGCTTCTTCGAAGAAACTCCAACATAAAATGCTAATGGACAATGTTTTATTATGTAAGATTTATGATTGTCTTTGTATCTTCTGTAAATAGTACACAGAACTGCTTTCCAATTGAACATTTAAAGGCGCAATATCATGCATCTTTGAAGTCATTTTTGGCAACTCTAGACTAACACTGCATCCTAAATAAGCTTCAAAAAACAACAATCATTTTAAAGACTTTATTTACAATAAATATTATCACCTCAAATGGTTGTGTCCTGCAAAATGAGCCTTGTATATCATGTTCCTCACACTGCATACACCCCATCTCTTTGCTGGGTTTTTCTTTTTAGCACACAGAAAATCCACTCATTTATGTTAAGTACTGTTTTATGGTGTTCAATTAATCCTTTAATCTTTTACACCTTCGACCTTTTTATTTATTATTCTCAGGTTAGGTTAAGTAAGTTGAATCTGCCCTAAATGCTAAGTTTTAAATGCTTAGAGCTTGGTCAGAAGACTCCTTTGTGGTCAGTTCTTTCTCTTAAGCTTTTACATTAAAAATCTTTCATCAAAGATTAAAAATCATTTTTAAATCAAAAACTCGATAGTCAGTAATTGCAATTAATTACATTTCTTTTAATTAATCGCTTTTTAAATATATTACAAAACAAAATAAGCATCATAAAGTAAAAATTGGTTGGTTGGTTTCTCAAAGCAAATGTCTTTTCATCGTCTTAAAAGTTTTGTCATCGTTCGGTCATCCATCATCAGGTGTCTCCTGGCTCTGGGGATGCCGCCGCTTCGCTAGCAAATCCGTCCGCTCTGTGCATGTCTTCATCTTTTATACCCGTTATGATGCATTCCGGTCTCGACCGTTCATTGGCTCGTCTTTCATGCATTCTAGGCATGTACATCTCGTGTCCAGATCATGGAGTGTTCATGATAACACACACTACCTCTTTTGCCCACCAGGCAGGCTCACAGATGCACAGAGTTAACTTTTTGGCCTACTTACTTCACCTTTAACCCATATCTGCTCTACGCATGCAGAATGCAACTCAAAAATATCTCTCTTGCAAGCACATCCTCATTTAGTACCGTAATTCATGTAATGTCTTTTAAATTAGGCATGAGAATGAAGTTAATAAAGGTAGGAGGATTGTAAATTCTTGAGGTTATACAACAGTACATTCATCTTTTGGTAAGTCTAAAACACTTTAGGGCCAGGATATCTAAAAACACAATTTCTTTCTGACTTCCAGATGAGGTCATTTAGATGAGTCGAATTAGTAGTTCATCTGATTGGTTAATGGGCAGTGTCTTGGCCAATGGGTGTCTACGAAATCAAACTATTTTGAGCTCCCAGAAAAAGAAAATAGAAAAACAAAAAAAAAACTGCTTCATCACAACCATAACTATCTCCCTTTCTTTTAATCTAGCCTTACACCCTGTTGAGTCTGGTCAACGTGCTCCTGTCACAGGGAAACCTGACCGGTGCTCTGGCTGTTTTTCGTGAGGCCCTGGCTCTCTCAGCGGACTGTTCCCAGTGTCGTGGGAGCCTACCTCTGATGCGCTGTTTGCAGTTTTACCCCTTCCTTTATAACCTCCAGCATCAGGCCTGTCCATGTAAGTAGACTCCTCCTTAATCAGCTACTCCACTTCAACGCCCTCCATCACTCTCTTCATCTCTCCAGAGCTGCTACGCTCAGCACTGCTCTCTTTTTATAGCCCAGGCACTGTAATCTTTCAGACAATCTTAGAAGCTTCACCGCTGCATCTTCTATTCTAGGCTTGCTCTACACCCTCCCTCCCACCCCTTTTCAGCATCCCGCACTGCTCCCCTTCTTCAGCTTGGCTTGTTCTCTCCCCTGGCACCTCACTGAGCAAAAGAGAGCGTAACAGTGTCCTCAATAATTCAGGGCACTGAAAATAGCACAAGCTTTATTTAGATGCTGCTGCACTCTGCAGACAGAAATGAACTCATTGTACTCTTCTGGTTTGGGGGAATTATAACTATTGTTGTAGCAGCCTCTCTTCTGAACAAGCACACTCAAGCAACAGTCCAAATGATGAATGCATCCAGGGGGCATGTCTGTTCAAGTGTTGTGTATAAATAATGCAGCTGTGTTGATCTTAAAAATGTTTGTTTAGCAACTTCAGCTGAAAGGTGTGAGTTTGTGTGCAGCTGGCTCTAGCTGTGAATCAGAGGAAGACTCGGAGCTGGAGGAATGGGACCTGGGCAGCAGTGGCCGACAAGAAGCTTGGGACAGTGATGCTATAACTGTCTCTGCTTTAGAAGACTCACTCCTCTTTGAGAGTAAGATTTTTATTGGAATGTGTGGGCCTTCTTTGTTCCTGATTTGAGTCGGAGTTGAATAGAGATCTCAGTTTCATCTTTTATATGGTCACATACATATAAATAAATACAGCACATAAACACACCTCAGCATTAGGCAAAATGATCATAAATACCTTTTAAAAGAGACTATTTCTACTGTACACAGTCTAATGTGTCCTCTACTGCGCAAGAAGTTACTAATAAAAAAAGTTGGGATAACTAGTAAGCAGAAATGGTAGATGTTTTGTATGTAATGTCATTACAATGATGATGACAAAGTATGCATAAAAGGAAACTATCAGAGCCGGCACAGAATCACTGTTGCCAGATTTGAGTGACAGTTTCTAGCCCAAACTCCACATAAAACCTGCCCACCTCAATAAAAATCAGCCCAAATCTTCACATAACAAAAAGCGTATGTTGAATGTAGAAGAATAGACAAAGTATTAATATAATGCCTTAACAATCAACAAAAAAAGTCTACAATTTTAGTCTACTACTGAGGTTTTTCAGCAAACAAGCCTTTTACAAGCCCAATAATAAAACAGATCTTGTTCTGAGGATAGGATTATGGTTTTCTATTCACATTGGGAAACTTTTGACACAGTTAGCTTAAGCTGCTAAACTAGGTCTTGCTGTTGGAGTACTGCTGTATTTGTATTTGAAGCTTGCTGAAAGTAGAATAAAATACTGAGGGAAATGTATTTGAAGGGGAGGAGAATGGCGACTGGAGCCCCTCTTCTATGCTCTGCCTGTTTTGATGAGCGTTGTGGGTAGATTTTTGGTAGTAGATCAAAACTTTTTTGCTGTCTTTTCTAAGCGGACATGCAGATGTTTTGGTTTTCAATGTGAACAAAATGTTTAAATAAAATCTTTTTATTTGTCCCTCTGTCTTGTCTTGTGCAGAGGTGGTGGTGGACAGTAACGGCTCGGGGGAGGCGAGTGGTCAGGATAGGGCCCGCGAGCAGAAGGGTGATGAAGGTAAAGAAGAGGAGCAGGACTGGCGTTTGAGAGAAGAGTTGATTGGTGCTTTTGAGGGTGCTCTGGATATGAATGGAAAGACTGGGGACCTGAGAGGCATCCGCGTTCTTAAAAATGATAAAGTCATGGGGGCTCGAGGGGGAGGACCTTGCTTTGGCAACTGTGAGGATGACGAGGGAGCTGAATGGGTAAGCAAAATGAAAATGATTCTGCCATAGTCACAGACAATATTAACTAGTTCACAAACACAGGAAACTGTCTGGTAATTAGAAATTTTGCTCAGGAGAAAAATCTGCATTTATCCATAACATAATTTAAAAAGTTAATTTGAAATTATTCACCATGGTTTCTTTTTTTGAGCAACCCTTATTATAGTAATATAAATTAACTATTCTCCTGGATATCACCAGAGCTCCCAATTTGAAATTGTGAGAAACTTTTAGAAATTTTAAATTTTAGTGCAAGTTTATAGCTTTAGGGCTAATATGAAACTTTTCTGGACAGCAGCCTTCCTTGCCCAGCTTTTGTCTTTATTCTCATGCAGATATACATTTAATTTGTGGCCATGGGTAAATAACTTGAGGTCACAGTTTTGTGATGTTGTTGAAGGAAAATAGTTATTTTTATGATCTATAGTTTTTTAGCCACAAACTATTCTTTAATCAAATAGAACTGCTAAATCTCCAATTTTTTTCAGATCACATTCCAGGTGAAACGAGTGAAAAAGCCCAAAGGTGATGCTTCAGAGGGCTGGGTGGGAGATGGAGATGTCCCTTCGAGTGAACAACCAGCTGGAAGCAGCTCAGTTTTGGAAATCAGCGGCCCCACAATCCCTTCTCCTGGACCCTCAGGTACCCACCGTTCATTGTGCAGCATTTCACAGTGCTCTTATGTTATTTGAAGTACATTGGTACTTTGAGATAAGAAATGAATCCGTTCCGGGATGTTCTTCATATGTTGTTTTTTTCGAATGTCCAAAGCAATTGTTGCATGTAAAATGCCTAATCTCTTCCAAACCATACAGAAACAACACTAAAAATTGAAAATAGCATGGAAAACCATTGAAAAATAAACTAGGATTCTTCGATCATCATGGATGGAACTGACCAATAGGAGAACAGAACTGATGGCGTTAAATGCAGTCATGTGATGCCCAGTGTTGTCTTCCACTCTATTTCAAATGCGGAATGTGTATTTCTTGTACTTGTTTTTCATTTCTAGAAATAGTTTTTTTTTTATCCTGAACTAAAATATTCTTCGAGTGGCCTTTTGTATCTTGGATTTTTGTAACGTTAAACATTGGTATCTCGAGGCATCACTGTATTCTGTTTAGTTGTTTTTCAGATTAAGTATTTTTTCTTATTTAATTTATTTTCTTTTCATTGTAGTACTTCATTTTATTGAAAAATATATATTGTGCATTTCAAAATTTTTATTATTTAAAAATTAGTTATTGTTATTAATAATCCTGAGCTGGTGTTTTTCACAGAGAGGTGGAAGGGCTACAGCAGTCTGGGTTGGCCTGGTCCTGAGGAATGCCAGCGCACACGTCGAGTAGACCTCACAACTGTAGCCAGCACCTGGCTTGCTGTCTCTGCTAAGAACATTGAGTACGCTCGCATTCATGATGTAGCATAAACAAACTGATAATCTGCTCTTCAACTAAGATTTCTTTCTGAATGCTTGACAGCATCACGGATCATATCGACTTTGGCACTCCACTTCAGGAACCAGGGGTGGAGCCAGTTTGTAATGCAAACCTTGCTGCTAGCATGCACACATTGGACCACTTGAGCGGAGTTGCCAACCGTGGGGGCATTCACTACACTGGAGAGAGTCAGCTCAGAGAGGTCTGCTGCTCCTCCTGTCCATTCATTGCAGCTGCTCACAATAAATATACTCAGGTTATGATCTGCTTTCTCTGTCACAGGTCTTGCAGAATTTAGGAAAAGATAAATTCCCCTCCCAGTCTTTTGAACAAGTGGGAACACGCATCGCAAAGGTTTTGGAAAAGGTATGGCTATGTTTCTGTTTTGGAATTCACCGGTAAGGGCTAAAAAAGGGTACATTTTGACGAAAAATAGTTTTTACCTTTTTCATGCTAGCCTCTTCTTAAATCAACTACAGCTCCAATTAAAAATCAATAACCAGAACGAGTGTGTGTACACCTAAGGAAACGAATATGTGCTTTTCAGAAGTGACTGTGTTAAAGCACTTTTAGATCTGTTTGACACTGTTCGTTTGCCTGTTTTTTTTAGAATCAGACATCCTGGGTTCTGTCCAGCATGGCAGCATTATACTGGAGGGTGAAGGGTCAGGGAAAGAGAGCCATCGACTGTCTGCGCCAGGCTCTTAACTATGCACCTCACCACATGAAGGTTCTGCTTAGCTTCATCACTGCTTTCTTGAGTTTCTTTAGTGATAGTTGTGTATTCTAGTAAACTTTCTGAATGCCATAAAAGCCTTTTACTCCTTGTTCTCTTAGGATGTGCCTCTTATTAGCCTCGCCAACATCTTCCAGAATGCACGGCTATGGGAGGATGCCCTGACAGTGGCGCGTATGGCAGTGGAGATTGCACCTCACTTTGTCGTTAACCATTTTACTCTCGCAAATGTCTATATAGCAATGGTGAGGTTTTCTTTTGATTCTCGTTGTTTTGTTTATTGTATGATGCATGTTTTAAATGGAAGTTTGAATGTTGACTCTGAAAACTGAAATTAGCACTGTCTCTGCTCGAGCTTAAAAATTCTACAATTTACCATGGTCTTTAATAATTTTCCACAGGTGTTGTAGAGCTCATTTGATATGTTTTTTTATTGTTGCTTTGAGGTTACCAGAGATAGAGAAAAATGCTTCAAAAAAAGTTAAAAGGCATAGTTAGGATTGCCAGAGTTTGAGAAAACCTTAATAAATGCTCAAAATCTTAAAAGTTAGGGTTATGGTTTCAAACAATGTGTTTGAAGCATACTGTTTAATATGCAGAAATTTGAATCTTAACTTTTTTAAAAGTCTTACATTTGAGCTTATGAAACCTGCAGAAACCCTGGGACTTAAGTGTATCATCCCTCTAATGCTTAGTGTTTCATAAAATCATTAAGAATAGTGAATGGTTCACAGTCAAATCATTCATCATTTATATTATCTGGACAAGACAAATGAATTAAAAACGAATGATAAAAGATAGAATAAAGTTTATCCAATGACCGTTGTGATATAGATAAAACAACCAAAATCTAGGGAGTATCCAAAATATGATTAAGAATTCATAAACAAAGATAATAGGATTGGGTCGATAGACGATGCCGTTGTCCATCGTCAATGGCAGATACACATCGCGATGCTGAGTCGGCATCAGTGATGCTCCGGCTCTTCTCTCACTCACGTGGGGCCGCTGACTGTCTCGAGCGGAGCCGGTGACGGACTTGCCATTTCAGCAACCAGTTTTTGTGGGGCTTAGGCCTATAGACCGAGTTGTTACATTTGATACCGTCTGTATTGGGTTAAGCAAGGCTGCTTTGCGTCTCATCCTGACGGTGGCGTTATCGACATTTGCCCTTTATCTGCTCTACTCCCCAAACCACTTCAGATGTGTCTCGTGGATGTCCTTTTTCATTTGGTCTAATGCCAATGTATTGCCAGATAGCTGAATGTATTCTTTTTTTACAACCCAAAATCCTTGACGCCATTATAATGACACAGATCACTCTGCCTGTTCATGCCAGAGTCCTGTGGACTAAGTAATTTACCGGTGCAAATTTCTATGTAACTTATGTAAACCTTAGTTTATGTGCCTCTGTGACGGATATGAAAACACATGTTCCAGATCCACATTTTTTTTAACAGGGTTTGCAGCAATGCATACAATTTCTAGTTAAATGTTTTAAATCTTTTATGTCCTAATCTATTTTAATGCCTATTGATCTTTCTTCTCAGGAGGAGTTTGAAAAAGCCATGCGCTGGTACGAGTCTACTCTGAAACTGCAGCCAGAGTTTGGGCCAGCCAAAGATCGGCTACGCACCATCCAGTGCTACATTCTTTCTAAGAGGGACCGGCGATCTCCTTGAGGGTTGCTCACTCATATGCACACACTCCTTGAATTTAGCTATCAGTGAGGAATATGGTGTTTGTCTAAATGTCGTCTTAATCTCATAAATATAAAAGGATATTATTATTGTCTACAAGGGTGTTTTTCAGTTGAGCTATGATGACTATTCCTCTGGATCTTTTTAAGAAATGTTCTTTTATGACTTAAGGTTTGGTTATTTATTCTCTATAAAAAGTCTTGCTTATCCTGTAAGGGATGCAATTGGGGTTGAGATTGTGGATTGTATTTTTGTAATGACGATTCCATCTTTCATACCAACAGAAACATGTGTACTACGCAACAGCAGCTTCCTTGGTTTTAAGGAATTGATGACAAATTCAGTATTTAATTCCTGTACAGTTCATGGTGCCCCTGTTAACTGAACTGATTGATGCTCAGATTTTTGTGGATAAAGAAGCAGAATGAAGCATTGGAACATCTTCCTTCTTGTAACCGAATTGATCAATACCTCAGCAATGTAAAGACAGTTTTAACACCTGTATCAATGGGATGAAACGGTATTGGTTTTGAAGTTAATTGAATGACGTGTGAAAAAACCATTTTTAAGGTTCATACATTTATGTATTTGCTGTGCTCAGCTGAAATTGTAAATGGAAATGCTGCTGTGTTGGATTATGCTAGGAAGATGATTTTGTTTGCCAAGCAAAATGAGTTAATGTTGACAGTATAAGATAATTTTCAGAAATGTTTTTTGATTTACCTATTACAAGGGCCACTACTAGGATGCATCCAATTCTTTCAGCTTAAAAAATTCAATCTGTTTTTCATGACATTGTACACTTTGTATGCCATATAAATGCAAGGAAACTTCTGCCTAAATTAATAAATCCACTCAACCAAGACAGCTCTTTGCTCTAAAATCAAAATGGTTATTTTTTTTATTGTAAGTGTTTTGAATATATAGTTATTCTCTGAACAAAAACAGTTATGATTATAACAGTAAACACGACCAAATAAGAATATACAAGTTGTGTTTTATTTCGTTTTAAACATTTTTTTATCTTTTTAATGAAAGTTAATGTCTGGTTTAATAGTTTAATTAAAATGGTAAATTAGTAATTATTTAGTTACCTAGTTTAGGTCTAAATTCCTATATAGGATGAAATGTTTGGTTAATTTCCCAGTGGTGGGTTGTGGCTGGAAAGGCATCCGCCGCGTAAAACATATGTCAGAGAGTTGGCCGGTTCATTCCGCTGTGGCGACCCCGAAAGGGAAGAAAGCTGACATGAAGATGAATGAATGTTTGGTTAAATAAATCCTATAGAAAATTTGCAATACAAAACAAACCAAAAAAAGAAATATATTTGTTATAAACGACCAAAAAATGTCACTTTTTTTGTTGTAGTTGTCCTGTAATTGACCACAAGGTGGCCATGAAGTGTCGTGACATGCACAAAAATATATTAAAAATACCAGGACAAAAATAGAACGGACACAGACATTTTCTATTCTTATTACAAGGTGAAAAGGACTAGACAATACATCCCACAAGTGTATAGAACAACAATGCTTATAATCGGTGTTGGTTATCTGTTAAAATACTGTCCAGAAATACACTCAAGGATCGAATAGCTATTCTTACAAGATGTGATATCAAAAATGCTCTCCTTGCAACAACACACAAGAGCTGGATCTGATCAAATCGATAGATTACTCTTTGGCTCCTCAATAGTAGCACCAGCGGGGCTAGTTTAGTGCCACATTTCTAGGAGAGCCCCCTTATCCTCCCCCATCTCCATCAAATCCGGTTTACCCAGGACCCCACCCCTTCTCTTTGTCAGCTGAATTAATTTGATGCTATTTTTAGATTTCTGCGTTTCCCAGGGAAACCTAATGACGCAATGACGTCAATGCGGGTCAATAGCACAGTGATAGGCTGGTGGCGGGGAAAGCGCTGCTCTCAACCAACAGAAAGGCCAGTGCTGTATCCAAGAAGCCCCGCTGCCTTTCACTTTACCGCATGACCATGAAACAATGTTGCTACTCAAAGAAAGAAATAACGCCCACACTACTGTCTACTTAATTGCATCAGCCAAAATGTAATCGGAAAATAAAGATCTTGTAGAAAATCACATTCTGGTACAAAGTACAATGAGCTTAGAATTTAGCTTTAAATCTCCAAAATGACTGGCAACCCCCTAAACTCTCTCCTCATTCAAGAAAGCAAGAGAGCTCATTCAGCAGCGCGCGAGTCTGAGCGAGTTATCCCGATTCTCTCTCGTCTTCCGTCACGTTACACCTCGCTGACCGGGGACGCAAACACGGTGAGTGCTTTAAACGCCTTTCCATCCCAGCTCTGAACTTTAGCATGGTTTGTTTGGTCTCAGAAAGGCGTGAGTGATAAGGAGTAAACTTCTTGAGCAAAACTACTTGAGCGGACGAGATTTTCGCGCGTTTTATGAACGGATGCGAGGGGGACGAATTCGTTGGTTTTCAGAATACTTTCGTGCTCGTCAGAGTTTTCTGTAACTCTCGGTCACTTTAAACCCACTCTCGCGTGGCTTTCAGAAGTGTTGTTCTTGGAGCTGCCGAGTGGTCACGATTCGCGCTGTTGTAACATGAAACGGGGTAGCGGCTCCTAAGCAGGTTTTGGGGTACGTTGAGCTTGTGAAAAGGACAACAGCGTCAAGTTGTTTTACTGTTCAATCATGGCAGGTCGTTTCAACAGCTGACGCTAATCACTGATAGCCGCTGCGGAATGATTGTCTTCAGGTGTGTTGGAATTAATTTACTGTGGGCCTCAGCTCTTCACAGTTTCCTTCCAACCGTGTTTCAATATTAACCAACTAACTCGTACTAAACCAACCTGAAGAACTTAATCAACTGCACCAGGTGTGATTAGTTAAGGGTTCAACTGAACAGTGGGGAGGGATTATTTGTGCACTAGATATAGAATGCTAAGAAAAAGTTGAATATAGAACAAAAAAGGAGAACCGGTTCACTTTGTGAAATGAGCGTTCGGTGTTTCAGGACCACGGACAACGGCGTCACGACAAAAGCTTTTCTCCACAATGTCTCCGGCCTATGTATTTGTAAGATGTTGACTGTGTGTACTAACTTAATGTTATGCTACAGATTTGTTTGGTGTCTACCTTGTAGTATTGGATTCAGACAGTACACTTTGTTTTCTTGTAGTGTTCTCTTTTAAGACTCCGTTGCCTATTTAGATTCTACCATTGATTCAGAAGTCTGTAACGTTATAGCCTATATTAAAATGTACTACACACTCTAGCCTCGATTGCAATACCAGCAGAAAATCCCTTATTTATTTCTAAATGTGCCGGTTACACAATGATTAATTGCTATTTACAACTTCATACCAGTCAAAAGTTGGGAAACACATTCTCGTCACAAAAATGTGATTATTCTCCAAGGATGACATAAATTAGTCAGGATAGAAAATATTGCAAAAGCATATTGTTATATAAATGAGTTTGATTGGGACTAGCTGTAGCAATATTCCGCCAGAACCTTCATTTCAGAAATCTATTTCCACAAAAATCAGATGAAAACTCTCTCTAATCTCTTATCAAATAAATCATTCTGACGGACCCTTCATCTGGTGTTTAGATGATGAGAGGGCATCACCACCTCCTGTTTGAAGGTGAGTTGGGTTGGTGTCTAGATATTGAATAAATTTGGCTTGAAATGTTATGGCAATTTCAATTTTTGTCTGATACCTAATCTTCAAGCTAGCAGGTTTAATGCATTCATTCATCTTCATGTCGGCTTTCTTCCCTTTCGGGGTCGCCACAGCGGAATGAATCGCCAACTCTCTGGCATATGTTTTACGCAGCGGATGCCCTACCAGCCGCAACCCACCACTGGGAAACATTCACACATTCACTCTTTTAACACTATGGGCAATCGTTTTTTCTCAATGCACTTATACCATATGTCTTTGGACTTGGGAAACCGGAGCACCCGGAGAAAACCCACGCGATCATGGGGAGAACATGCAAACTCCACACAGAAAAGTTACCTGTCCCAGCCGAGCCTAGAACCAGCGACCTTCTTGCTGTGAGACGACCGTGCTACCCACTGCGCCACCGTGACGCTAGGTTTAATGCAGTTGAACGCTAAGGCCTTTTCCAAAAAATTTTAGATTTTGGGTCACAAAAAGCTCGGGTACACAGTGACATCACGGTCTTCTCGTCTTTGCCACCAGCGTTTGTTAGGCGTTGGGTATTAATGGGTTATATTTGGAAACACTGTTTTAGATGTGTGGTTTGTTTTCAAGAAAGAGAAAAGTCATTATTGTGTCCGCTTGCATGCTCTGTCTTAAATTCATCCGTTTACCCAACCATTTTTTTTTTACCCAACCATGTGCTGCTTTCTTTAGTGTGTGTCCGTCTGTCCATCCATCCATCCATCCATCCATCCATCCATCCATCCATCCATTCATCCATCCATCCATTCATTCATTCATTCATTCATTCATTCATTCATTCATTCATTCATTCATTCATTCATTCATTCATTCATTCATTCATTCATGCTCGCTCTTATGACTATATCCCTATCCAAGGATCCATCCGTGTCTCTCTTTCTCGTTTCTCAGTCTTCTTAAAAGCTCAAACCCATCCATAATGTCTTTCATTGAGGCATCGGCGATAGGAGGAGAATGTGGACGTGACGTCAATGCAAATGACTGAGCAAAAGAACAGGGAAAATACATCGGCATATATGCATAATTTATTTAAAATGCTTTTTTATGTTACTGTTAATAAGACGCACTAAACTGGGATTAACGTTGGATCAATTACTTCCAATACAATCAGAGCTCTCAATTAGCCATTAATAAAACAAACCACGTCTCAAGATCCGAGCGTCACGATCCGAGGACTCGTGCACGCGCAAGTCACGTACGAATCCTTTGAGAAGCATTTGGGAGCGTTCTACCCAAGTGCTCTAAAAATAGCTGCTTGGTCCAAAAATAGACAGGGGTATCACCTTCAGATACACGGTTCATTTTCAGAAATAAAAGCCCAACAGGATAGCCATTGAATTTTGGGTTAAGTCAGAAGCCATTTCGTACCTTCTTGCTTCTTCCTCGACAACTCCTTCCAAGGCGAGATCTTTCGCTCTACTCGTGACCTCGAGCTAGCTTAAACTTCGCTTTTATCTCTTGTGTAAGGCCTTTTCGCTCAGCAGGCGCGGGTTTGCGGGTTTCACGCATCCGGGCAAATGTAAGGGTATTTAGGGGTAACTCTGGAATTAGTGAATGAAGACGATGGAGAGAGAACGCGTTGATTTCTTCATTAAAAATCGGAGTCAAAAATCGTAACAAAGGCTCTCTTTTTTCTCTTTGAGTAACAAATGTGTTGCTTTCAGTCGTGCACGAGCGCACGCTCTGAAGCCTCAGTTTCTCACAGGAGCTGTCCGCCTTGGGTGGTGCTGGATTTCTTTCTTGGTTCTCAGAAAAGTGGTTAAACCGAGAATGATGGCAC
The DNA here is from genome assembly GCA_900490495.1 of Danionella dracula. Lineage (NCBI taxonomy): Eukaryota > Metazoa > Chordata > Actinopteri > Cypriniformes > Danionidae > Danionella > Danionella dracula. The sequence goes on from UELW01000578.1 coordinate 4,225,181, forward strand.
TTTTCAGAAGTTTGGGTTCTCACTAAAGGTTCTATATATTTAAACAAATTATTTTCCTAGAACATTAGTCTTTGTGATTGATCTAGATTCACCTTTTACCAAGCTATGAATCATCTCACATTTTGTGGGATTAAAACGTTTACGTTCAGGATGAATACAGAAAAAGAAACTTTTAGAGTAAATGAATCAAAGTCAGTTCCTGTAGGAACTCAGCTCTGCACAGAAAGAGCTGCAACCATAATGAAACAAATCTGATGAACGTAACTCATTCAAGAGTGTTAGGCCATGCAGAGACGAGATACTTTGGCATTATTTCCTCAACTTTGTATCGAGTATAAAAAAAATAAATGGCCAAAATGTGGTTTAACCAAAATCTACTAAAAGGGTGTGCGTATAAAACAAAATACAATGTATGGACAAAAACTGGAATTTTCCACTTATACTAGACTTTTTAAAGGTTTTGTGCTGCTTTCAAACAACTGAAATGCAATTTTTATACGTCAAAAGGAAAATAACGTCTGAATCCATAATTAATGGGCAAATGGCATTTTCTCGGGGAATCCCTACCTTAACTTAACATATGTATTTTACCATGAATTATCAGCAACTGTTTGATAGACAGTTTTTTGCAAACATGAATGTATTATTGTTTGCTTAGGTCTTTGGGCCTAAAATCTCAATTAAAATCTCTCGCACAACTGGAAAGCAGAGCACTCTGAGATCTTCAGCGCTCACAGCCTCATCAAGGACCTCCTCAGTGATTTGTGAAAGTTTTAAGCATCACATCTAGACTTGTAAACAGTCTGTGTTGCCAATGGAATCCAATCACGTCAGACACGCAGATCTCGGTCATCCGTTTGGTTCATGTTACTCCAAAACCAATCCTTCACGTTGGCCAAGCCCACGAAGGAGCCCAGGGATGCTGGGTAATTCATTTCGAGCGAGCGGTTTGATCGGAAACAGCCCAGATTGGCGAGTCGTGACTGCTAAAGTGAGTAATGCGCGTCGGCTGCGTCAGTCAGGGCAGAGCGCCGGGTGCCGGAGACAGATGGAGAGAATCGTGACTGACTGGAGAATTCCTCAAATGAAACCCCAGCCTCATCCGCTCTCCACCAGAGCGCAGTCTGCTAAACGTGGAGGTCTCACAGTTCTCCCTCGCTGACCTTGGAATCCAGAGGAGAGAGAAAAGCGACTTTGAGCCTAAAAAGCTCTCTAGTCGGCGAGCGGATGCGTGCGTGTGCATGGGTGCTCGTGCTGGCGAGGTTAGTTTATGGCTGTGCGAGTGCGCGCTCGCGTGCGTGCGTATGTGAGATGTGTGGGGTATCCAAATATAGCCAGTCTCAGATAGAATGATGTTCACTATTTTATGAGACAAGCGGAGGAGACAGCTTCGGTGACTGCGGACCTTGCGCGCACAAGGATCATGCGGAGCTCGGTGAGTAGATAGAACATTCTTCTTTCATGCGGTGGTGGGGATTGGCAGTGCATGATTTGGATGTAGTCTTTTTTATTTAAATTAAAATTTCCTGATGTGTTGGGGTTTAAGCTCAGATTTAACCACCGACATCCTGACGCAAAAAAAAACGAACCCCCGACGTCAAGTAAAGATGAAGCGGGAACTAAATAGAGGTCTTTCGTACAACAGTGAAGATTTAGTTTCCCATATTTTCCCTTTTTTCAAAAAGGGGGGTCCCTCTGCGAGAAGCGCGCGGATTGGTCGAATGACGAGATTTCTTCTGCTCCAATGAAACCCTCCGCAGCTCTCTATTTACTGTGAGCTGGAGCGCAGTAATTCCCCTCCTTCGGCAGATCTATCGACTGACAGGAGCAGATCAGCTTTTTGCTCAAGCTCATCACGAACAGGAGGTTGTGTACGCTGTACAGTGGTGGCAGAGAAGGCGAGGGTGCGCGCGGGCTCGGATTTGGAGACGCTGGCACCCTGGAGCGGATTCTGGGAGCTCCGGCGCCACATCTGTAAACGCCCTGGAAAAAAGCATGGATCGTCTGATTCTGAAGAAAGCCTGCCAGGATTCTACAGCTGAAAACCCGGAAAAAGTCTTCCACGAATCTTTTTGCGGTCTGGGCTTGCTGTTCTCAACTATCACTGGGAAGCCCTTACCCCAAAAAGCATTCGCGGAGGGCACACGCGGCGCACGAGAGAAGAAAGAACTCTTCTTCCGAGGCTCTTGGACTACCGGAGAGAACAATGTGATCTGTTTCTGCGAAGGAACTCAGTCTGTTGCTTCCTTTTGATTGTTTTTCACAACCGGGACGGGCACAAAATTCGAACCGCGCCTTGATTTCACATTTTGTATTTTTATTTTGTGCTGCTAGATTTTTCCTAGTTAGAATCAGACGGAATTAGATAAGATTTTGTGGAAGATGATTTGGAGTTTGCTGTTGTAGATCAGCTCAGGCTCCCAAAACTATTCCCAAACACAGACAGCAGTCCATATGTCTGTCTGAACACTGAGCCTTCATATCACCGTTACAGGAAAGTCATGCACACGTTAAGAAGCTACTTTTTAAAATGAGCTATTATATTTTTGTTGTTTTACAAAAGTTGAGTTTTATGATTACATCTTGTAAGTTAATTTGAGTAATAAAAGCAAGTCAAATCCTAACTAGAAGATGGAAGATATGAGGCAACAAATTGAGCAATTATTGTGCAGAGAAAAGATGAAAGAAACATTTAATAGCTTGTTTAATAATTATTTCTGGGTGGGATGAAATGTTTTAATGTGTGTATGTTTGAACGTGTGTGAACTAAAAACATACTTGAAACACCACAAGCGTGTCCATCAAAATAGATTTTTGATTAGCATCAAAACACCACACCATTGCATTCGTGCTTCAAATACCCAATCAGATCATTTTATTGAGAACATGTCTAGATTATATTTTCTCCGTTTATAACAACACTGACAATCTGATCGTCCTTGTGGTACAAAAGATGTGCACAGCCTCTGATGATAAAATAAGCTACTGTATGGCTGAAAACAATACATACAGTAAAGGAGCATGCAGAGAAGCACCAAAAGAGCAGTTCGATTTACAGCAGAGATAGTTTCTTTATTAAGCTTTAATTGAATACCTGTTTGATGTTTGTACTCTCTTATATTTGCTAGATGGCAAAACACTCTTGATTTTAAAGTGTTTTGAAATTCTAGGTTATAAGTTTTAGTTGTATCGCACACATCTCTGCAGTTGCGGCTGATTACAGTAATCTTTCTGTGGATTGTTTACAGACATTTTGTTCTTTACAAAATAAGAATTTTAAGACAACACATGGGTCTGGATGTGCCTCACTTCTAAATTTCTTTTTCTTTTACCCAAGTCAACAAACACTCCCCACGTAGGGTTTTCTTGTGACCTGTTCAATCTCTATTGAGACGTTTTCACTCGTATTTTTCAGCATTTTCTCTTATGCTGCCTCTCATGACTTGGAAAGGGTTGTTTGGATGTAGCTCTGTTAAGAACCTCTGTAACCTTGATTGGTTTTATTTATATTTAGCTTTTTTTATGTTGTATGTGCTGTTTTAGTTTTCATGCTCAACATTTCACTCATGTGAATCTAATCTAAAATATATTGAGAGATTGCTTACAGTTCGGACTTGATGTTTAAGAGTTGGGGTAGCGCAATATTTCAGCTTATCAACATAGGAACAAATAATATATTTGACTGGAATCTGCTACATAAACAAAAACAAAACAGATCACGCATCGACTTTGACGAAGCACTAAATGTGCTACATGTCTCATTATCAAACAACTACACCAAATTAACCTAAAATAAATGATTTATTTGTCCAGATGCAAACCTTCAACTACTTGGACATCAGTTTTTGGCTTTAATACATTGTATTTTATTTAACTTTTTTTGTTGTATTGTCTGATTAAAGAAAAAGATCTTTCCTTTACCGTAATATAAATGTCATTAAAACCACACCACAATGTATCCGCAATGTCAAAATCTGATATCAACCATTAAACGTCAAAATCAAAGCACACCATGTTTGCTATTTTGTGTTAATGAACGACAATAAAATTAATGAATGACAATAAAAACTGATGTTTAAAGTAACACATTTGATTTTTTTTTATTTAAAGAATTTTGTTATGAAACATGGTCAAACTTTTTTTATTTTGTTTTGGAAAACATTTGAAAAGCCTCCGTGATAAACCCACTGCCAAAAGTATTTATAAATTAAATTAGTAATGATTTTATTTAAAAAAAATCTACATCAGAGTTCTATTTTGTGTCATGGTAAGACAGTCTGTTCTTACATGAAAATAAATGTGGATTTGGCTGTATTAGTTTCACATTTATTGGTGAATTAATCCAAATATAAGCAACGTCTGCCTGTTAAATCAAGTGTTTCACCAATGAAGAAATGAGATGAAAGTCACACATTTTACATCACATTAGAAAATCAAGCCCTGCTATCTGATTGAACAATTGTTGATTGAATGCATGTTTAAGTAAATTATCCACAATTTCATACACCATTAAAAAATCTTAAACTGAACAAATTTGCAGATTAACTTTATTTACATTTTGCATAAGTGCTTGTTTATTTATTACAATTTAGTGCGAGTGTAAATGCACTTCAGCGTTAGAGCATTTGGAGTTTAAAACTGAAAAATGATGCAACTATTCCTTCTCGTGACTATGTTGAAGAAGAAAAGCATGTGCATCGACTGCACCCTGAACCATGAATAGAAGCAGCAGATTGCTTTCTGTGAAAGACTTTGCAGAGAACTGCTTTGAAATGTTTGTTCTCATTCTATATAGCGATATTCCCGTACATCCTAAAACAACATATCTGTTTTGATACTAACTATAGATTGGGTTTAAATGTTGAAAGATTATTTTCACATCATGTGTTAAATCAGCACCATCTCAAGCATATTTCAATTGTCTGTAAATAATTAAACCAAAGAACATAAAATCATAAATAGTGGAATCTAAATATTGGTTGTTGCAAGTTACACAAACCTGTTTGGTTTTATATAAACACTTACTTCCCCAAATTAATACGCAATTGCCCTATTCTTAAGAATACAAACAAATCAATGCTGAAATTATACTTTTACTTCAGTAGATTGCAGCCAGAAGCTTAAATTCAATGTTTAGAGTACATTTTCAACCTAACCTCGTTAAGTTTTTAAAGATTTAAACTGGAGCAGGGTTTAGGAAATCCTGTAATGTGATTCTAAAAATCTACATCAGAGTGCTATTTTGTGTCGTGGTAAGTCTGTTCTAAATAAATGAGGATTTGTCTGTTTTAGCTTCACATTTATTGGTGAATTAATCCAAGTATAAGCAACGTCTGCCTGTTAAATCAACACAAAGTGTTTACCCAGCTATCAAAAAACAATTCCTCCTCATCCCACTATTAAAAAGGTGCATACAATAAAAGTCTTTTTGAATCTATAGATTTTCACACTAAGCCAATGATACAAATACTACTACGAGTTCCACATAATGTTTTTATAATATATGTAATGCATTTCAAAATTTAAATGATGACTAAAAATCAATTAAATAAATGTGTTTCTTTTTCAGCATTCCAGTCTTCGAGCGCAGTCGTATAAAGCCAGTCGTCTGAAAAAATCTCAACATCGATAATTTGTTCACACAGACTCCTTTATATTGTTATACTTTCTTTGATTTTCAAATTCAAACACTGCACAAACGGCAGAAATAATAACGATGAAGATGATAAATGTTTAGTAATTGAGGTTTCAAGCATGTGATGTTAGTATATAACTTCTTGCCATGATTCTAAATAAGAATTCATTTCTGATTATTGCTTTTCTCTCAATCCACAAAGTGAATACACAATTTTTATCATAAAAAGAAACAAAAAAACATTGTAAATGCAATGAAGTTTTATTTAAATAATTATATATTTGATTCCTCCGAATGACTCAGTTGGTTTTCTTAAGCACTGAGTCAGGAGTGTACCTTCCAAACATACTGCTCACGACCGAGGCGTGCAGACAACTGGGTGCAGTTTCCTCGTGCGCCAGCAACAGGAGTTTCGAAGAGCTGTGAAGTAAAATGTGTGTTTATTAGGATCTTAAATGAAAGATATCTAATGTTCATCCACATGATTCAAGCATGCAATGAAAATGTGTATTGATGTGCACTGCTCAAGTAGGAAACACTAAACTCATTCATATATTACACCATGTTGAAATTATTTCAGATTTCCACAGGAATAGTGGCCATAATGTATTTTCAAAACTTTTACAAATGTTACATAATATTGCTCTTATGTGCCTTCTTTCTCCTGAGGTTTGTTCAGAGGGCATTGTACTATTAGTAAAACTGTTTCTCATTTTGTTTATTGTCTTTTAAGCATTGTTATCCATTAACCTCAACATAAACCTTGCCTTTTGAAACGTAATCGTATTTTTAGTGTTACTTTTCCTTTATGTTGTTATTAAATATGAATTTTTGAAAATTTTTCTGCGTGGTTTTTTCACCATTTTCACTCTCTTTTGATACCAACAATCAGATGTTCACTTCACTTTGCACCCAGAAATCTTCAGGTTAAAGTCCCAAATCATTTATCAGGTTAACTGAAAAATTGCACTCTAAAAGATTTAAGTAGCTGTCATTCGTACCTCTGTTCTTTGATTCAATCTGCTTTACATAAAAAGCACAATAAACAATACTCATGTGCTTTTGAAACCACTTCAATTGTTAGAAACCACTTCAATTGTTAGGTGTAATTAGTTGCTTTGGAAAACATACATTTCCATATTTATACACGTTTCAAGTTTCCAGTTTCCAAAGTAATTTTTTAGATGTATCCAAATCAACAGAACCAGAACCACATTAACCTTTGTGGGGTATTCCCATTTTAAAAACAACTAACACATTAAGATGTATATAAGACTTATCTCAAATTCAAACAATATAGAGAACATATCTTGAATTATTGCAACCAGTCCCTACTAGAAAACAATATACACTTGTAACATTTTTATTCTTGTAAAAATTAGAAACGGGTCAATTTGACCCGAAGGCCACACAAGGGTTAAAACAAACATGTATGTGTGTCATAATAAAATACATATAAACTAAACAAAACACATGGTAGCCAAAAAAGGGGAGAAATTTTATTTTAACATCTTGCTTTACAAGGTATATTACATGCTATTCATTGATTCTTCCATTAAATAAAACAATTATTATCCATGCAAAATATACATCAAAAGATCTATAAACTGAAGAATGTGCTCACTTATAAATATAATTTTTCTTATATTATAACCCAATATAATTGGTTTTTAATATCTGGCTTAAAATTTTGAAGGCTCCGGAATATTTGTCCTTAACTTAATTGAAAATGTGGTTTCAATATTTAGTGTATATTAAATAAAGGGTTGACTCAAAGCACTAAAAATCTTAATGGACGTCAAACAAAAACAGGATATAATGTTTCTCTATTTCAGTAAAGTTGCCATTTTTTTTGTTGTATATATGCTTTGATACATAATGAATATTGGATGTTATTTACTATATAATCAATGTTTTAATAATAATACAATTCTTAATTGTCTTAAAATTAAAGGAGCAATCTGGGCCCTCACAATGAGAACAACATTTACAAGTGACTGTTTAAAATTAATCTTATTATGTTATTATTGCTTTTTAAACTGTTCACCATTTCAATACTAAAAACTCTATTTTCTTATTTTCCCATTGAGAACTTCGAGTTATCTCAGATAGTGCAGCTAAGTAAATATTAAGAAAGAAAAAAGACTGCTTGTGCTGTTATGTAAGCAGTCTATGTAAAGCATGCTTTAGAAAACGTGGGTTGGTGTAGCAGAGTCTAAAAATAACAATTAATAGTCAAGTCCCCATAACATATTGTCTCTTAAATCCCACTAGATTATTAGAATACATTCTTTAAACACTATATATGGGAGGTTGACTTGAAAAAATCTCTTTTTGAGCCATTGCTAAACAATACACTTCCAATAATTTGACATTTTGCCCTCTATTGTTACCTCTATTTCAAATATAAAGAAAATACTTAAAACCCCAGTGTATATTGAGATAGTTAAATAAAACAAAATACAAAAAAAAAAGGAACAGGAACGACACCCAGTCTGTCTGATGATTCTGATTCAAGCAAAGAAAAGACTGGCTGACCTTTCAGAGCTGCATGAAATGACAAAATTTCTTTATTTTGCTATTTGTCAAATGTATTTTATATACTGCAAATGTACTAAATATATACTTTATACTTTAAAACGTGTAACTAAAATGTTATCAATCAGTCAACTGTGAAATGTGCTGCTCGTTCCCCATGTTTAGCCATTTTGACAGAACAGCTAATATAATGCATAGCTATATTGATGTGCTTTATATAAAATATTATGATTTGGGAGCTTGTACATGATCAATAAAGAAGAGATCAATCATTTAGACAAGAAAATATTTTGTTCCTTTCCAGTTTGAATGATTCAGTTTTATGTTTGAGTTGAATTACTTGAAAAGTATTGTAATTTATTAGTCATTAACTTATTATTATCTCTTCTTCTCATGATGCTACCAATCTGGAAGAGTAACTCATAGTTTTAAAAGTAACCTTTAAAATGTGTGAAAGCATAGTGAACAACTACGGAGGAAACTGTATTCTGAAGTGATAAAAATGTCACAAAAGAGAGGCTGTATCTGTATTAAATCTGTATAAAATTAAAACAGATTGTCTGTTTTCTTTTTGGATGTAACAATTGAACAAAATAAGTATTCCAAACGTTGACTTACTTTACATTTAAGGATCCACCTATAACTGCCACTCTTTATAAATACATATCATGGCTAGTGTTTCTAGTTTCGTAAATAATAAATTCGTACTTTGACGTTACCATTTAAAAGATTTACGTTACCTTAAAAAGTATAACTTAAGCTAATCGTGAACTGACTTATCATGTATCCAATCAAGAGCTGCTTTTAGATTGACGTCACTGTACGTAACCAACGCGGAAGCGGATGTGCCTGAATCCATCCATCGCACACGCGAACTAGCCGACAGCGTGGAAAATCACGGCTGGTTAAATTTGTGGGGGGTTTATTTGAAAGTTGTGTGAGACACCGGGAGTCGTTGGGTTTTCCGCCATGGAGCTGCTAACAGACGCGCTTTTCTGGATCGGAGCAGTAACGGTTTTGTGGGTCTCTTTGAGCGTGCTCTGGTCCCTATTCTCCGGTATTCGCGTGTGGATCCTGGGCAATGGCAACCTTGTGAGGGCGAGCACACTCGGGAAATGGGCAGGTTGGTACCCAGACAGAAGTGCTTGACACTTTCATTGTTCAAGATAATTCCTGTTCTGCCCCAGCCGTGTGTTGAATTGCGTTGTTGATATAAGGTACCTGGCACAGAACAAATAATCCTTACGTGTCCATTATCCGACCAAAGTGTTTCCGGGTCCCCATCGATAGCTGTCAGAATGAACAGTAACCAAGCACCGTCCAAACTCACTTCAACATCTATTTTAATAAAACCTTAATCTCTCATGTCATCTCAAGATGCCCCTTAAAAATAAGTCAGAAATATGTGGAAGGAATTTTACACAGTCCACTTCATTTGATACAGTTAATGGCAATGAAAACAAAGAATGTGATAATGAAAAGTATGGGAGAGATGAAAAGCTCTTTACAGTGGTTTATTGATTTTGAAAGAGGTGTAATACACACATTTTAGCAAATATGTTCCAAGTATAGGCTTAGGCAAACAGTCAGAGAATTAGAAATGCTTTAAGTTTTTTGTTAAACATAATTTCAGGTTTTTTTAATATTTATTTTCAGATTCACAGTTTCATCTGTAGGCCAACCTATGTAGGCTTTGCATTTGTTCATGGCCTTATCGAAAGAGAAGCTCCAAAAGTCCACATTTCAAGGACCAGATTAAACAGTTATGCTTTGCTGTTTTTGAAGTTAAGCTGGTATCTTATCATGTCATTAAAGCATGTAATTAAGCCATTAAAGCTGCATTAAAAAAAAACACTTGTAAAGATGTAAAATCCAAAACCAAACAAACTTGTAGCCATGTTTGTTCTGCAGTGGCTTCACATTAATTTACCTTTATTAGTTTAATATCAATTCTTGAACCAAACAAGCAATAAGAGAAGCAAGAAGTTTTGTGGCAAATAGTATATAATACTGGTCTGAGTCTACTTAGTTGATTGTAGTTCTGACTGCATGTTCACATTAAAAAAAAAAGTTAAATGGAAGCAAAATTCCATGCTGCTTTCAGAGCGATCGGTTTGTGATGTAAAAATCACGACCCACCATTGACAGTTAGCTTAATGGCCGCCTTTGTTCATGCAAAACATTTATTTACATTTACATTTATGCAGTTGGCAGACGCTTTTGTCAAAAGTGACTTACATTAGGGAAGAGACAATATGCAATCTGTTACACCGTCAAAGGCAATTTCAAGTAAATGCAAACTCTCAGAAACATCAGTGCTTCTCTATTTTATGATGGTTTCCCAAAACAAGACAATTCTTCATCAGCAGTTAAAGGGCAACTGAGGAAAAGGGCTTGAAGGTTTTAGTTTTTTTTAAGACAATGTTACTGAACAAAGATTTTTTTTATTTTTGCTTACCTCAGTGCTGACTCGATCGAGTGATTTAATAAAGGACTGTAATTGAAGGGTGAATCTTGAACAACAATCCATGATTTTCATTCACTTCATGAAATAAGTTGTGAAGTTTCTGTCCTTCAAACTGCTTTCTCATAGTCTTCATGTTGAAAAACGTTACTGCCGGCATGGCATGCCTCAATACATTTTCAGTAAAAATTTGGTTTAGGGATATTTAATTCACTTTCCTACTAGTGCAGTATTATTGTCAGATTTCTTTAACTGTTTTTTGGACTGTTTAAAATGTAGTTATTGCTTATCAGAAAAGCAATTATATTATTTAAATGTAGTTTTTTTTGTTTAAATGTAAAATGGCATGTTCAAATGTCAAATTTTGTCTAAATGTAATCAGGGATTCAAGTTGTGGGGCATAACTCCCAGGTGTAAATTATACATACATAATAAGCAAGATAGTACAAGATTAAGATCATATGGTCATGTAATGATATATGTTTTGCGTCAACAAGAGCTTATAAGCATACTGCTATAAAAGTGGCTTTGTTGTAATTTTTTTTAAACATTCTTTAATTTTTAAAATTACATTCATTAGTTCTAAATGATTACTTTAATCCAACACAAGTCTACTTTTGTGAATGAAAGCATTCACATTGCATTTCTTGACTCAGAAATGCTTGAATGTAATTGGTCAACAGAAAGAGAGCTGTGATTGGCCAGCTGAGTTCTTGAGTGTATTTACACCTTTCAAGAATAGCATGCTCAGATACACGTGTCCTGGTCTCCCAGTTTTTGCACATTCTCCTCTTTTTCCCTGTTGTGTTTTGTTGAAACAACTTAGATTTTTTTTCTGAAAAAAAAAGAACAAATTGTTCTTGCGTTCTAATGTATAAAATAAGCAACGTAAATGCTAAATTTGCACTCGATTCTTAGAAATCCACTGATGCTTAATATACATTTTACTCTAATACCATTACTAAAAAATGTATAATATCCTCCTGTTCCCATGCATGGTTTAAGCTTAAATTGTGGTATTGACAGCAAGTTCATGTTTCTCCTGATCGCAGGCTCTTACTGTTCGGAATGCTTCATTAATGGATATTTATGAATTGCTGTAGCTCTACTGTACTGCTCAATCAATGGTGGAAGACATTCACACAGTTCTCCCCCTTTCTGAAAATATCTCGCCTCAGAGGAAAAATAAATGCATCTCACTCTATTTTTAGAGCCGTTGGTTTTAAAAGAGTCTTTTGAACAGTGCTGCCTCTGCTGATGTGAAGCGAATAAAGCGGCTGGGAGAGGCACGTGGCACCCCATGATATTTAAAGAAGCATGTTACTGGGAGTGAGGGCCCAGGAGATACTTTGATTCCTCTGCTGCAGCATCCAATGAGCACAGAGCATCCAGAGCTGCATGCGGACCGAGAGCGCTCTGCTGTTACATAACTTCGCAAACATGGAAACATCCAAGGGCACTCAGGGATGGCACTTTAGCTTTCCGGAAAGTTTTTCAGGTTAATGAGCGAAAGACTCGGAGGCTTGGTAGGAAAGACATTTACTGTTTTATCACATCTTCACTGTTCTTTTGATGACTGTTATTGGGCCATTTAATTTCGATAAACAGTAAATGTAGCTTCTAATGATCATTTGAGATATTAGATTTAAAAAGTCACCAGCCCTAAAAAATGGGAGACAGTTTTCTGTATTTGACATTAATTATACTATGTACATAATTAAGACTTAAACGTTATTTAAATATATATAAATATAGAAATATCTGTGTATCAAACACAGATATTTCTGTGTATCAAAGTGCATATTGTCTTTACCTACTATAAGTCGGCTTGGACAAGTGTCTGCCAAATGCATAAATGTAAATCTACATTTAGCTGTTTGTTAACAAAAATGGCAGCAGGTAAATGTAAAAATTTATTTATTATATGCCAATACAAATCAAGGTATGAAAGCATAGAGTATTTTTAAAACTCCATTTAATTTGGGAAATTGTCTAGATTTTAAAATATGTATGTTATTTGGTAGAACAATGCCATTAAATTATTTTTTTGAACCTAGTCAGTATCTACCTATTTATGGGATGTCCAGAGAGTTCGTGAGAAGTTAGAATTGGACTCTTAATATTTTTTTTCTACTGCTGCCTTCATCTTATGCTGATGTGAGAATGGTCTCCTCAAATCAACCCTCATCAGTTCTTTACTGTGGGGGGATGAGCGCTGTCATGTGTATGTCCTGTTCCTCCAACCCCGAGAGCTCACTGTAATGTGCAGGGAAGCTAAGTTTTTAAGCAATGCAGCGCTTCCAGACAAGGCTGCAGTGGCTGCTTGGTTCTATTTTTAATCTCTTGCGCTTTTCTTAGCCTACAGAATGTTTAAAGGCAGCAGCATTGGTGAGCACACTGAGGGGGCGTCTTTGTTTTTCAGCTGACCATCTTTTTTTAATCGTTTAGTGTGCGGCTAGAAAAGTGAAATTTGTAACAAAAATGATGGCTAATGGAAAGTTATTCTCTATGAGAATCACAGAACCAATATGTTAGTTGAGTCCTTTAAGATCTTTTTATTGAAGTTCAGATGGAAAGGATTGTGCCATAAATGTTCTGAGGAACTGAGTCATTGTTATCATATTTATTGTCATAGTTTTCTGAAAATTCTGCTTTTCAGATCTTTCTCTGACATTTTGTTGATGATGATTTCACCAGTATTTAATGTGAATGTACTCATAAAGGTGCAAGCTACTGGTGAGTAAAGTTTGAACCATTTTTTCTGAGGCTGATGAGTGATTTGCATGTGATGCTGAAGTTCAATGGGAAACTATGATTTTTGTTAGTTCGGTGAGTTGTTCGTTGTCATGATTCACAGGGTTGTATCCATATTTCAAAGCTTGCGTTACATTCTGGAATAGCCTTCTATAAGGCCATATCCACACCCACTAGGTTATTTTTGAAAATGGATTTTTTTAACTTTGTTTACAAATAAAATCACGCCCACATGAACACTGGTAGAAAAAAAAAACTCTGTTCACACGAAACCAGAAAGAATACTGCAGTCTACCCAGTAGTGAGCAACAGATTCCTCACCCTTGAAGTTAAATCAACCAATCAGAAGCTACGTTCAGCTCTGAAACTCGTCAACGCTTCCTCTCAATAGCTGGGAAATACAGCTCACAGAAAGATAAGATGAACGCCGATTCCGGTTCAAAACTGGCATCTGTAAAGTGAGTGCTTCATCAGCAATAAGTCTTTTTCTATGATTACAAACTATGAGGTGTTCACTCTGACATTTGGTGGCCATCTGACTTTGTCTAGTGTATGGTGTCAGACATACGTGAACATCCAAACAAGTTAAATTTAAATTTGTTGCTAGAAACAATAGTTTTCAACAGCTTACACAAACATCAACTTATTGAGAGCTTATATCTCACCTGCCCTGTAATCAACAGAGATCGCTAAAGTGACCATTCTCAAAAGCTCTCTAAAGTCAGTGCATCAATCCGTGACGAATGCAGCTTTATCTTTTTAACTTCTAATGCATTGCACAAAATTGCTTGATGATGCTAACTCCCTAATGACTGTTGCGCTTACCAAGAGAATTGTCTCGAACACACGTTTCACATAATTTCTTGCATTTTATGATGAAGCAACATCTTATTAAAGGTGCCTTATTATACCCCTTTTAAATAATTTATAATAAATATTTGACTTCAGTAGACTATCATGGCACCCTTAATAACCTTCAAAAGTCAATATCTATTGTACGCCAGTCGTTTGAATCACCTCAAATTGTGCTCCGTAAAATGAGTCGTGCACCTTCTGTTCCTTCCACTGCAATGCTTCTGCCACTCCCCCTGCTGGGTTTGTTGGCACACAGAAAATTCTCTATTTTCCGACAAATACTTTATTCTTTTGTTAAACCAAAACTGACTTTTGTCAAGGTTATCCAAAAACACATATAATATATAAATATAATATTTTATTGGACGTAGTTCTGCTACGGTTCACTTTCGGGTCAGTGAGCCCATACCTTCTTCATTGAGATTACTTTGGTCGTCGAGTCATTTTGAGCTCCCAGAAAAAGTAAATAAGATTACACAAACATGCATGAACCAATCTGAAAATGAATTGAGACAATGTTTCTGTTGAGGAAACGATACTAAACATGGAAGAAATGGAAATTAGAGTTTATGTCAGGGGTCTCAAACTCAATTCAAAACTATACTGGGCTGCTGTCCTCCAGGAATCGAGTTTGAGACCTCTGGTTTAAGTTTATGATACGTGAACGGCTTTTTGTACAAGCATCTTTTTAAACTCCCCCATATCTCAAGTGTACACCTAACTACGCCAATGGTTTACATACAGTACTACACACATTAAATTGTCATAGACATAGTTTAAAAATATGTTTGTTTGTTTTTCCCTTTAATTTATATGCTTTATCTGAAGCTGTGGTGTATTTATATTAGGTAGAACTTTCTTCTTAATGCTTGTTAAAACCAGATAATATTTTAGGTTATGAACAGAGATAAAAAAATGTAAAAAATTTGTAGACCAAGCCTATATATACTACAATGGAATTCAGTGATGCAAGAGTCAATATTATTCATAGCTTCTGTCACAGTACAGCAAAATGTTTCTGCAATTAAAAGTATTCTTTTTAATTGTAATTTAATTGCAAATGCAATTTATTGTTCATCCTGGGTATACAATCTAATGGCTGATAATATATTGGCAGTCTTAGGGTAAAATTTAAATCTTGGCTTATAACATAAACAATTTTTTAAATGTTGTTTGTGTTGGAAATTTGATGGGAATGCAAATTATTAGTGTAAGTGAATGCCTTGAGATACCACAATATTACAAGTTCTCTGTTGTGTACTCCTCTGTCAGCATTCTTAAATACAAACCATCAATGTCACATGATTTGTTGAATTTGTGTTCATTTTTAGATAGCAAGCACAACAGAGCTTTTTGTAAAATAGCAGAGTTTTTTTCTGAATAAGGCTTCAGTTCATTCACATTGCCAGCTTAGGACATTGTTCAGAGACAGAGGCAGTGGGAGGGGCTTCACCATACAGCAGCATTCACACAGAGTTCCAATCTCCATGTTCTCACCCTGCTGTACAATCCTTTAGCATCTCATCCCAGCCCGTGTTGTTCTTCTGCTCATGTGGAGTAATGTATTGCTTAAAAATAACTGGGAAAATGGTTTCCTTGCCTCTAACTCTGTGCCGCCCCCTCCTCACTGTACTTTGAGAGCTGCTTGCCTTTCTCTCGCTCCCCTTTCTATTTTTAACTGCCCTCAGGATCAGTCGTCTCTAGCTCCTCCCTTCCCTTGCTTGTCTTGTTGTTCGTCATCAGCCCTCTCTAGCTCCCTTCCCTCTCCCATGTATCTCCACGCAAGTGGGTGTATGTGGTCTGCCCATGGAAAGCTTTAATCAGTCCTGGCATCTCTGACACCAATGATGTCAGGCTTAAGGGTGGGGATGTGCACCCTGTGTCCTTGATGTCAAGTGAATGGGAAACAAACCTCTTTTGAGCTTCTCTAGTGTTTTTGGGTGAAAACCTGCTAGATTGGTGGCTTTTGCAATTTTTTTATAAACATTTGTATCCCAAAATACCAAAAAAAAAAAAGGTTAAAAGCTGTTGGAAAAATTACTATTTTATTACTGTCAAACATTTGACATATTTCTACAAGCTGTAAACCTTATTAAGTACTAATGCTAAACAAAATGCTTCAGAACTATCTTTTACATTTGCAGTAAGTTATTATATTTCAATTAAAATGTTCCGTAAACAAGGAACCTGTTTGCCATGTGAGAAGAGAGGCTGTATCTGAAATGGAGAATATAGTATTTTCGTCATAAGTCTAAATGTATTTCTTGACTGTTCAAATTATGTTACATGTTGAGTCAATGAGTATGTGTAATATGAAATCTTTGCAGCGAAAGCAGGGTGGAAATAGGGGGTACTCCAGTATAGAGAGTACATAGGTAGTCATTAGGTAGTTTTCTTACCTTTTCAGACATTTGCCACCATGGTAACCAATCAGGAGCGACCTAAAGCAGTCACATGATTTGAATCTGAAAATATGCAGTAGCGGAGAGCAGAGTACCAGAAAAATGTACCTCCGACTTTCTATTATTCATTCCGTAATGTTCCAAGCTATTGGTGGGAATGGAGAACGTATTGCAGGCTAAGACTAGATATTCAATGTTCTCGATGGTACGCCTATATTTCCAGGCAGAACAAAAAGAAATGCAACACTTGCTACTACCAGAAATCAGGATTTACCAATCAACGTTTAACCTATCAAACCAAGACATCAGGATTCCAAATTTCTGTACCAAATATAACAGACGTTTATCTAGCGTAACATCTGAGACTGAGACTACTCTCACTCTGACTTGCCATCTAACACAACTGCTGCCTCTTTATCTTCCTCTTTCATTTGATCTCCATTACGCATTTTAATCTCGCCTCTTCATTTATTTTTTTAAATGTTTATTTTATTACCGTATTTTTCCTAAATGCTGTTTATTTTTTTTTAGTTACAAAAAAATATAATAATGAAAAACACAACCTTTTTGACAGAAAATGTGTACCAATGCATAAAAATGACATTAGCTGTTTTTATTTATTTATTTTATTTATTTATTTTATTTAATAAAATAACAAACAAAAACATTTTTGCACTTACTGGCTATTGATCAGTTTGTTCTAATATAAAGCAAATATTTTTTTGTGTAAAGGTTGTCTTTGAAATGGGGCCCCTATCCTATGGAATGGTCGGGGAAACACTACATATTTATGAATATCATGTTGGAATATGAAATAGACACAATCAAACATTTTATTCTAAGAATATTCAAATTATGTTTTAGTTTTTTTGTTTTGCAAAGATCTCACAATCATCTTCACGGCTTCAAGGTTGACCATTAATGGAAAATGTTCCCAATGGCAATTAATATTTTAACAAGAGTGAAAACATCAAATTAGTTGTTTCCTCAGAAATGTTAGAGTACAACCTTAGCGTCTTTGATTTGCAATTTTCATGCTGAAATGTGAAAATAAAAGTATATTTTAATAAAACTCTTTTTTTTTTTTTCACTCAGTTGTGACCGGGGCCACCGATGGAATCGGAAAAGCCTATGCGGAGGAGGTACGTTTCCTCAGATTTTATTTGTGTGTTTTTCCTCTCTTCACGGGAATCACAATGAGTCATCAAACCAGAGGTCTTCGTCAGAGTTCATGGAGAACACCACTCTGAAAGGCTTTCCTCGTACTGTTGAAAAACTGACAAGCTTTTACCATCCTGCTTCTCTTCACTTCTCTCTTTGAATGCTACATTAGTCTCAGGGCTTTTCCATACTGTAGAATTCACAATATGTCCATTATTACCAAAGAAAGTGCAATAAAGCATAGATTTAGAACTTAGCAACAATGTAATTACCCTGATAAAATGTGTTTTATCTGGTCATCCATGTAAAAAATTAGGTTTGTTGACCTAATTCATTGAAGCTATCGTAGAGTCTCACTTAAGTGAAGGTTAAACTGTATCTCTATTTAATGTGTGTGATTGTCTGCAGCTTGCTCGGAGAGGCTTCGCTATAGTTCTGGTTAGTCGCACACAACAGAAGCTGGATGAGGTGTCCAAAGCAATCGGTAAGTGTTTCTGTTAATCTTTGTATAAAGCTCTCTCTTTCCTTTTCAAGGCGATTGAGGTTAGTTAAGAGAGTGTAAATGGTGACCGTAAAATTTGTAATCGCGCAAAGTTATTTACCCTGCATTGCTGCAGATTGAGATCATTTTGAGCCCATTATTTCACTGCAAAGAACAAAGCATAGGCAGAATCATCTGGCACAGTCACTGAATGAATGGAGCAGCAGGGCTGAATCACAGATGCCCCATTCATTATTTTCCAGAGTTTTGGTTGGCTGACTCCCATTTCACGGAGGATGGCATGATATGAGGCATGCACACACGCATGTTCAGCCATGTGCTGGCAAATGTGTGTGCTTGTGTGCATCAGACCTGTGCGTTACCTTTACATAAAGTTGTGTGTTTGAGTCGTGAGGAGCTGTTTGTGAGGCAGCGAGTGTCTCCCTCTGCTAAATGAATGTGGATGTTAATGAGTAGAGTTATTTTTAGCTCTGTGTTGAAAGGCAGGCACTCTGCCAGTTGAGCTGCCTGGCTGCTGCACCAGAGCGCGGTTTCACAGATGGAGGAGGATCCTGGAGATGTGATGGTGGGATGAGAGAGAGAAAGAGACTTTGGGATTGATGAATTGAGTCAGTCCAGTGACCTCCTCTGAACAGAGAAAAAAAAAACAACCACTCCTCTGCCATTGTGTAAAATGTGTTGTTTGAAGGAACCACAACTCTACAATTCACGCACTATCCACATCGTTAATGATACTGAAGGAGATTTATTGTGTCCCAAACCATATGCTGAAACTATACACAAAAATCAGTCGAACTACAGAACAAATCCCTGTTCATTTTACAGAATAACCATTTTCCTGATTTATAGGGCGTTGTTTATATTCTGAATCTCTCTTTGCATTCTGGAATAGTTTGCTGAATGCAAAGCTGAATGCTGGCAATCCTTATCTTTTTTTCAGTCAGAGGAGAACGTATGTTTTTTATCAGCAACGGAAACACTTTCTGATCGCAAAAGAAATGAAATAAAGTTTTAAATCTTAGACACTTGCACATTAAGTGTGTTTTTTAACACACAATTTATTTGCAAAACAATTCTATAGTAACATCTTGGTGGTTTCGTCACATCAACAACGTATTTTTGTGAAGTGAACATGCGTCGTTTATTTAATTTTCACTGAGGTCAATTTTTCATGCTCGCCGCAGCACAAACAGCTTCTCAAACGTCCCACACACATTCTGATGTACATTTGGTCCAGTGCTTCAGCTCTTGCACTAAAAGGGGAAACTAGATAAAAAAAAAAAAAAGAACAAACCCAAAACCATCTTTCTCTTTGCTGTTGCTGCGAAATCTCATCGTTTCTCGATGGAGAATCTGAGCAAGTTAGCAAGTTGTTGATGAAGCTTGTCGTGTATTCACATAGATTTTGATGTGTAAAGTACTGTGCTTTTAAATTGGCAACAGGAAATATTAGTCTTTTTGTAACGGTAGATCGCATTTGTAATTCTTTTGGTGATCAGAAAGTGTTTATTGTTACGGTATTATAGTCAATGGCCTCCAGGATTATATTCAAAATATCTCAAAATGTTCTCAGAAGACGAAAAAAGCCTTTAAAGGTTTTGAAAGACATGGGGGATAGGTAATTAATGATGGAATATTAATTTTGTGGAGTGGAGTGTCCCTTTAAGACTGTATTAATAAGATTTGGACTTGTAACTGTCTTACATTTAGGGAGCGATGCATAGACCTTTTAGAAGCAGCTTACAAAGATCTTTGAAAAGAGACCCTTTGGCTTCAAACACTGTCATTCATAACTGAAGAGCACATTTCAGATCTGGAAGGCATGAATTTGAAGCGTTCATAAAAGGGGTTAATTATCATTAGTGCATGTTTTCAGCTCCACTTATTGACTGATTTTGGTTTGACGTCATTAACTACTGAAAAGTGGCTCTTATTGTATTTATTAGCAACAAGGCATACACACAGTACAAACAGTCGCATTGTGTACATTTTAAAATGACACAACAACCACAATGTGTTTATTGTGCGCACGTACAGTTTTAGTGTCATTGGACTGCCTTTAAAGCTATAGTTATTCATTGTTATAATTTATTTATATTTTATTTGTTATCTGGCGACCCTTCTTGACATTGTGTTCTTGTTCTTATTTTATGTAATTGTCAACTATTTATTTAGGAAGAAAAAAATACAATATTACATGCATAGGTCTTCTGGGAGAGACTCATTAGGTCGGTTTAGCAAGTTTATTAGCACAAACATCAAAGCAGAATTGAGAATTGCATTTAAATGTGTTCTTTTTTTTCTTTTTTTTTCTACAGAAAGCAAGTATAAAGTTGAGACCAAAACCATTTCTGCTGACTTTGGATCAGTGGATATCTATCCTAAGATTGAGTCTGGACTGGCTGGACTGGAAATAGGAGTTTTAGGTACTTTGTGCTTTTATTTCTGCTGAATGCAGTGATATTATTGAGGAAATAATGCGTTGGCCAAACAGTTGTTTTTAGGTTTATTTCCCCCAGAATATAATTAACCCTTATATTCTTGTCTGTCTGCAGTAAATAATGTCGGAGTGTCTTATTCCTATCCAGAGTTCTTCCTCAACATTCCTAACATTGACGATGTGAGTTCATCTCCTTGATTTATATTAGGCAAGCATAATAACGTGTTCTCTTCTTCAGTGGTAATATTTTGATTTTTTCCAGTTCATCAATAATATGATCAACATCAATATCACATCAGTTTGTCAGGTAAGACAAAAATATTTGTGTGTTATTGATAAATTAAAATTTTTAGGTTTAAATTATCTTTTTTTGCATTTTGTTTACAAAGTGGTTAGTAGTTTTTTTTTGTTTGGTAAGTGGTGCTTGTATATTGTTGCACACTGACTGTGAAATGTTCTTGATCTGGATGTTGGAGCACTTTACTCTAAATTGATGTATTTTTGTATTTAAATAACATGAATTATACTCATAAACAACAACTCAATAACTACTCATAAACAACTTGACAAGCATGCCTATGTTACTTTAAAAATATTCATTTTTCTCAGCCTATTTATAGGAAATGTACTTTTTTTGTCTCGCTCTGCTTTTGATTATTTTAGTCTCTGCTGCCATCTTCAGGAAAAAAATTGTACCTCTGTTTTTTTCTTGCGCTGTAAAGGAACATAAACATTCTTGGTTCTGAATAAAATTGAAGCTATAACATAAAAAATTTCAACTAAACCCAAAAATGATAAAGAACTACAGAATCCAAGAGCAATTATATTGAAAACACACACACTTTTTCTTTTTATTATATATATATATAATAAAAAGACAAAGTGTGTGTATATATATAATATTATATATATATATATATTATATTATATATTTATTCATTTTTATTTAATGCAAAAAAAAAATATTCTGCTTTGGAGAAAGTAATGAGAAGTATCCTCAGAACATTGACAGCACAGCTAAACATGAGTCTTGAAGTAACATTGTTGACTTATCAAGAAGACAATTCTTATCTTAACATTGGCATGTGACAAAATTACAGTAACACAAAAGCAAGTTCAGGCTGTAAGGATGTTTTCCCCCTCTACATTTTATGTTGGATTGTCTAAAGGATCAAATATATCAATAAAAACTTAAATTTTTCCCATAAACTGACCAAGATTTTCACTAGGTCTGAATGTGGTGGCTGAGCGACCCTGAAATGTGTGGAAAAATGCTACCCAGTAACATAGTTGTGTTATTTAGTCGATAGATTAAATCTACTGAAATTAGAGTCAAGTTACAAAAATCTAACCTTCATCTAAGTTTTATGGGTTTCTCTGTTCTTGCAGATGACGCGATTGGTACTTCCTAGGATGGTGGACAGGTGAGTTCTGAAATCAACCATTTCTATTTTGACCAGAAGAGCTGTACTCATTTAAAACAAAAACAATATTCTACTTTTGTTTCTGTCCATTGCAATCCACAAGGATTATGAATGATGATGCTCAGGCAGAGGTCTTAGTCATTCGAATGTTCCGGTAAAATTAACGAGCGCTAATTGAAATGGTGGTACTCGAATTCCTTTTAAAAAGTTGAAAAATAAATATTTATGTATCTTTTGAAGAGCCCTTGAGCTTATCGTGTGCACCAGTATATACGCTGACCTAGTTACCATAGTAATATGTATCCATGAGCAGGTAGCTGTGTAGAAGTTGAGATAATTCAGTGCTGTCAAGAGTTACTTGAAAAAGAGATGAATATATAAAACATTTAAAGCACAGCGGTCATACAAAAGTTCAAACATTGGTAAAAGCCACAACTCTTTTCAGGTCTAGAGGAGTGATCTTGAATGTTGCCTCAGCGAGTGGCATGTATCCGGTTCCTCTTCTCACACTTTATTCTTCCTCTAAGGCAAGTCTTCTTATCTCATGTGGGTCACCTATGAAATGATCTTGTGATGGATGTAATTATATTTCATATTATTTGAGATATAGGGTGTCATGCATACAATTTAATGTTCCTTTTCAAGGATTAGGTGTGTATAAGGATTAGGTCATCTTACTATTTTGTGTTTTAATGTAGACCAAGAAATAAGGAGCTATTTGATATTTTAAATACCTTTTAGAACAGCAAAAGTATTTCAAACCTATTTAAAATGTTCTATTAAAATGGGGGTTTAAAACTTTACTGACTGCCTTGAATGACTTGCTTTAGTGAAACAGATAAATAACACACAACACAGAAAAAAGGAATCAAGCTTGTTGATCTTTGTTGTTTTTACTTTCAAAAGTGTATGTAATTATGTGTAATTCTGTGTTCGATGATTCAGCTAAAAACAGATCTAGAAACGTCATATTTCTGTGATAAAGAATGAGCAACAAAACAATTTCAACAGTTTAGTTTTGTGCTAATTATTCCTATTTTTGAATATGGAAAATTTTAACGCTTAAAGAATCTGGGCACTTTCTTATTGAATGGTTGGGAAAAGACTAACTTTCAGGAAAGGAAACAATCTGCTGGTGTTAAATGTGCAATGTATTTTTCAAAACCAGCTCTAGCATTTAATCAGAGAAAAAAATGCACTGCAACAATATGGAGCTCAATCTGACATAGACCCAAAGAGCACCAGTTTTGGACAAAAAAAGACATGAGTCTCAGTTAAATGGAGAAGTTATGCGAGTTAATGGGTGTTTGTGAGAGGCAAGATATTTTTCGTTAATCAAAGATTGTGTTATCATCTTTTGTATTGGCTGTTTTTACCAGACATTTTTCCAAGGAAGAACTGACAAGCTTCGGATTTGAGAGAAGCTTTGGATTTGAGAGAAGCTTCTGATTGGCGATATAACTTCAGGGTTTAAAAGTTGGTTGGCCTCTACTGGATTGATTTACTCTTTACAGAATTTTAGAATTTTTTTTTCCTACCTGTGCTCGTGTGGATGCATTTTTTAGTAAATGGGGTTTGACGAACTGTTTTCAAAAATACTGGGTATGTGAGGACAGGGAAAAGGCTAAAACTGGCTCTGAAGAATCACATACCAGTCTTCTCTTTTAAAACACCTTTAGTTCCTCCTTCTAGATGCAAAGCTTTTTATTGCACAGCTTAATTATTCTCTCTTGTACCATTTATCGTTGTTCTAGTTAGGTTATCTTTAGTCAAATCAATCAAGTTTCATGCCAAGACATGATTGTTCTAATTCTTCTAGGCCTTTGTGGACTTCTTCTCGCGTGGACTAGATGCTGAATACAAAAGCAAAGGGGTTATTATACAGGTGAGAGATTTTATGATGGCTATTATTGGATATGACGTGACAGTAAACAAAGACAGTACAATATCATTACCACTTTAGCTGACCTGTGGGACACCTATATTTATTAATAACTTTTTGAACTTATTTACTAAGGCTGAACTTGAATTGAATTGCAACTATTTTTTATTGCAATGGATTTTTTTTAAAACTTTAACGTTCCCATATTTGCTAATTCAAAGTTGCTGTGTCATACTTCACAGTACTTAAAAAAAATATTGCCAGACAGACTTCAGCTAAGTAAAAAGTATTAAAAGTAATTTTTATGCCTGTTAGACAAATGTGATATATTGCAAATGTGATATATTTTTCAGCCCTATTGTTTACTATGTAATTTTTCTCTTTTTGAAGAGTGTGTTGCCTTTTTACGTGACAACCAAGTTGAGCAACATCAAGAGGGCCTCCCTTGACATTCCCACCCCAGAACGCTATGTGAAATCTCAACTGGGCACGGTGGGCCTGCAGACCCGTTCCAACGGCTACTTTCCTCATGCCATCCTGGTGAGATCCCATTACACTGAAATAGCTGACTTTTAAGTGATTTAAATGATTCAGGGAAAAACTGTATCATGCATTGTGTTGCAGCTGGATGCTTGTTGCGTTTAGTAGAAATATATCAGATATGTGCCAATGTGACTTATGTAAACATACAAATCAGATTTTATAATGTATCATGGATCGTTAAACTGTGCAAGTTTAATACGAAATTATAAACGCTCATGTGAATGATCAAGGCTATAATAATGGAACAATATAGCTGCAATAATGTCTTTTTTACTTCTTCTTTGACACAAAAACATGTAGTTATTCAGCAATTTTTGGATATATTCCCAAAGAGCAAGCATTAAGCTTGTTTCACATTCCTTCATCTTATCTACTCTGTGCTACAACACTGATCCTCTGTATGCATGCACAGTGCATGTTGAAATCGCATGTGTACACACAACTTGGGTTTAGGTCACAATTGATTAAACATAAAAACAGAATGTTTTAAACATCAGACACAGGCATAAAACTAGTCTGCAGTTACAACAAACGGTTTGTCCATTCTTGCTTTCTCTGGCAATCCCGATCACCAAAACTACTGTCTTGTGTTTGTTGGCACCTTCCTCAAAATGTTGAGCTTTAGGGAATTATGAACAAAACTTGCCATAGGCAGTATAATAAAACAGTGGTTGCTTTTGGTCAATAGATTTTCCTTAGATTGCCTGGTCATTTTAACCATTTGTTTAAATATTTCAATTAATGTTTTATTGGGTTTAGTAGGATTATGTTATGTCAAATTTAGTTCTGTGCCAGGATGTTTATGTTTGTTTTTTGTTTTTAACAGAATTATGATTGATACAACCCGAAAGAGCTTTAAACATGACTGACTGAAAGAAACAACAGATAATGCAATATATACATATAAACTTATCAAAAAGGTGGAGCTTGTTAGTCCCTGAACTGGAAGCAGTCCATCTAGAATGTCCCCGCTCCTGTCAGCTCTCTAAGCCAAAGCTACGCTAAGAGTAGCATCAGCTCCCATCTCCCCCAAAACTTACAGCAATATACACTTTTCATTATTTCACTTTAGGTAGGCAATTTTGTGTTGAATTACACAAAAGTGAGACTCACATAACTACATGTAAGCTAATTAATTACGTCCAGAAGAAATGATAATACGGATAAATGTGAAAAAAAAAAGTATTACAAGTATAGTATTTTAAATGGTAATTGATAGTTTTTCAGTTACTGTAGTTCAAAAATAAATCAGGTAAATGTTGGTATCATAATTTTTCATTAATATTGTTTAATGTCGAACTTAAAAAAAGATTATTTAAATTCTTGAATTTATTTATTTATTTTTTTTCCTCCAGGGTTGGGTCACAACAGCTCTTTTTCCTGCAAATCTCCTCAGCAAGTACATCATGAACATGGGCTTGTCTCAGCGTGCACGCTTCCTGAAGAAACAGAAGCAAGGTTAGAGAGGATGCACAAAAGGATGGGGATTTCGTGTGAGGAGAGGGAACCAAGCAGATATAAAAAAAAATCTCTTCCCTCTTGTACCCACAACACAAGAGCAGTCACATCAATCTGTTCATGATCTTTCTCTTTGAGATTCTACCAATCATGCAGTCTATTTTATTTTCTAGAAGTTGCACCTTGTCCTTCACTGACCAGGGGTTGCTATTAACTATGCAGCTGTCAAAACAGCACATTAGTTTGATCTAGTAAATAACCATTCTTTTGAGGCTAATTCTAACTTTTAGTATGTTCCTATATACTTGAATAAAAGTCCCACTCTAATAACATTTCCATTAAAGGTTCAAAAATATCTAACTGAATTGAGGTAGTTTGCTTCACAACATAATAATAATAATAATGATAATAATAATAGTGCATAGTAACACTACGTATATGCACTTATATTATTGTTTACCAACTAAATGCACTTAACAATGTCATGTGACCATCATAGATTTCTGTTGGTTCTGTTTGTGTCCTGTATTGTTCAATTCTTATTGCTGGAACTGATAATTACAAGTACATTTCAATTTGAATATTAGTCTGAAGACCATTGTGTTTTTTAAAAGTTGTTTTGAGACTTTGCGGTAACTGAAGACTTGCCCTTTCAGTATTCAAGTAACTTGTACAAATCTGGAAAGGCTGACATTTTTGAATCCATGTGCTTGCTTGTGAACTACTCTTGCTTTGTGATTAAAATATTAAGTGTTTTGAATATTGCTGGTGTTTGATTATTAATGCAGAATGTTTGCTTACCTTCTTCAATAGGTTTTTCTGCAGGTGTGGGTGGTTGTGCTTGTAGTTAATGGAAGTTGGATCAATTTTATCGTATGCTGAATTAGATCATGAATGGGAAATAATTTAGTTGAAAACAATTACTTTTTTTCAGACGTCCATCAATAGACATGATTGTTTGAAATATATTTTTGCTGACATGTGGAGAACCATTTGACTAGCCAGTGCATGCTCATATACAGCCAATTCCATTGCACTTCCTCGCACAAGGAGCCATATATGGACTGATTTTTTTTTCTACCTTCATACTCAAGCTGTTCTCTCAAGAGCTCAGTGTTCTGATCCAGACTCGTCGGGTGTTAAAATTTTTGGCATCATTATTTGATATTTTACATAAAGAAAAAATACTTTTTTCTTTAAAAAAAGAGGTTTCTCTTAAAACAACCCTTTGTAACATAATGTACCCTTGTATTTTTATTCAGTGTGCATACTTAAAATGCAAGTTTCTTTTTAAGAAATGCGAATATCCCATCTATTTATTTGCTGCATATGAAAATATTATAGACAAATAGACTTTCATGTGGACATATTTTTTACTTGCAAACTGATTTCTTTTGGTATCTATTTAAAAAGCCTATTAATCTAAGATGGATTCTGATGTTGAATTTGTTCACAATATAGTCTTAATTACACAATCACATTTATGCAAACAAACCTTAATAATGGTCAATTGTTTACATATTGCAAACTTTGTAAGTTTGTATTTTATTTTGAATTATGATTGGAGCAAGCAAACAGATAATCTAAATAGGGTAAAAAAGCATTTTTGCTTTTAAAAGAAAGTGTATAAAATGAATAGATTTATTTCAGCAGTGAAATAAATTATACAATTTGTAAAACATAAATCCAGAAAAAGGTATTCCTTTAGATGACTTAGAATGCAGGCTGATTATCTCTTTACCTGTGTAAAATACCCATCCACAGAGTACCTAAATAAGCCAGTTAACATGAAAACAAGGACAACTGGTTGAAAGTGATTGCTTTTT
Organism: Danionella dracula; assembly: GCA_900490495.1. Classification (NCBI taxonomy): domain Eukaryota; kingdom Metazoa; phylum Chordata; class Actinopteri; order Cypriniformes; family Danionidae; genus Danionella; species Danionella dracula. Next base: position 4,253,065 of record UELW01000578.1, read on the forward strand.
GACATCAATATTTGAAAAAAAAAATGGACTTGCTTCAATGAACATGAAAATGCATTCCCCACCACAAAAAAATTTCTGTGCTAAATCTATTAATATAGAACCTTTACTTCCTTCTTTCACTGTGAGCTTGCAGATATGAAACTGGAGTCACATTTACTATTAGATTCATTGCAGAGTTTCCCTCAACCTCTTTCTGATCTCAACACATTCCTCCCCTGTAGGCGATGGAGGACCATCTGCGCACAACCCGTGTACTTGCCCTTTTAACATTCAAATGTTGCTTAATCATATTCTTTGAGCCTCGATCTAAGCAAATTCCCCTCAAAGCCTTGTAGCTGTGTTTAAAACGCCATCTGCACACGGTCAGGTTCAGGCCCTCTAATAAATGCACATGATCTCTCTGTGCCCTTCCTGCTGCGCATGGCATATGTGTTTGTTCCAGGCCATTCCGGAGGACAGGAATGGAAGTCGGAAGCATGACAGGCCTTCTATGGAGGAGTGAGTGGGAAGCAAAGGCCTATATAAAGCCTAGCAACTCTCCATACAGAGAGAGAACAAGAGCTCCTCACTGTTCTCATCTGCTCACAGATCAGCTTGGCTTCACAGTTGGAGGATTGCTTCATCAGAACTTCATTCGGAAGAGTAATTGGAACTCACTAATCCGAGCCTGCATACTGCCAGGATGTCAAGCAATGCAGCAGAGAGGAGCCTTTTGAACTCTTTGGCTATTTGCCGCTTGCCGAAGGAGGAGTTCCCTCATCTTGCTGGAATCTCAGGCTCACAGGAATGCCACAAGTCCAGATCAATCCTGCGGATGAAGACTCAGTTCAGCTGCGACAAGATTGAGGAGGAGGAAGAAGACAGACATGCTGTGGAGGAAGACAAAGCTCGGCGCACCTTCTTGCAGTCTCTTGAGGGTCTGCGCAGATGGAGTCTTGGACATCAGTGACTTGTGAAGAACACAGTTTGCACTAAGGCTCATGTTGAACCGGCAAATGGACAGAATGACTGAGATTCAGTACTCGATAGAGACCGTTGAAATGGAAGGGTCAGGGTAGATGCTTCACAGTGAAGCCAGACTGACCAAACCTAACTGTTGATACCAGAGAAACCTGGGTTTGTGGATTAAGTGATCACATGTGTTCATTATGTGTTTGTTTCTCTGCTCGGTGACTTTGTGTAGGATGTTGTATTCAACATTTCGAAATGTTTGTTATAAATATGGCATGTCTAAACTCTTAGGCCTTTTGTAATAATTTATTTTAATTTAGAAATAAAAGCAAATTTCTAAAAATCAAATGAAACCTACCCTTTTTTTATTGTTCAAAACTTTGGCATCTTGAACACATTTTGTGGACAATTTGGGCTGGTTGGCAACATTTCATGAAAATATTAATATCTCTTACATTTTATTTGATGTTTCATAAACATTCATATAAAATATAGATATGTGACAACAAGAGGGATGGTAAATGGTTTTCTCTTTGATCCAATTAAACCTGCCGACCCCTACTAACCTACTACAAAAAGCAACTAAATGGCTGTAAATTGAAATTAACTGTTAATTAATGCCAGAAGGCATTTGTAAGTATGCCATTAAACACAGTACCTAAATTATTCTTGCTTCAGCCAGACTCTCATAGGGTTAGAAATAAGATTAATTAGGCTTGATTATTGGCAATCCAAGACAAGCCGACTTTATTTGTGCAGCATAAAACTGTACACTCTCAGACCAATGTGCTTCGCTCTTCAGTTAAGAAAATACAATAAAAAAAAACCTAAAATCATTTTAAATCTGATAAAAAAAGCAATAAAACAGTAACAGCAACAAAAGCTCAGAGAAATTTAAACAACAACCCCAATAAAAAATTTGAAATAAAAAATAAATTAAAAACACTAAACAAAATTAAAAGCCAGGAAGAACAAGTGGGTTTTGAGAGTGGATTTTAACATGGACAGCAAAACCTGCATACTACAAAGGCATACTAATGCTTTAAAACCAACACAGTATACAGTACGTTTGTTTTATGAAACTCAACAGTGAAAATACATTTTTGATCATAAGCTGAAACAAGTCACATTTTTTTAACATGAGACCTAACCTACACAAAGAGAATCAAATCAAAGCTAAAAGCTACTGTACATCTTTAAGGCAATAATTAAAAAAAAACATTTTATTCTCTTTTGAAGCGTTTGACTGCAGTGGATGTTCAGTGAATTCTATCAACAAGCAGACAGTTAAGTGTGTTTTTAAACACTTTAAACTAGATTTAAACATTTGTAAGCAAACTTTGTTTTGCACATATTTTAAACGCAGATATTTCAGTGTTTTAAAACGTCTTACTTGCCTTCTATTCCACGTCCATATTCATGCAATCATGATTATCACTTTCTCTCTGAATTTAAGCCTGCATGAAAAGCTGCTCTTGTCTACTCATCAGTAAATGAAACCAGTTAATAAGCTGAACAAAATGATTACAAATAGTTTGAAAAACTGTTAATGAGAGGTTACCGGCTTGCCAGCTGCTTCTGCAAAATATTCTCAATCCTGAGAGAAAACGCTAGAAACAAATGGGAGGGATGAGATGAATTTTGGTCACACGATGCACACAATGACAAGCGAGAAGGGGTTCCTTGCGGCATTTTGGATGTCTAACTGTTAATGTTTGATGCTTGAAACATACAAGTTTTTTTTCACAGTATTCCATTATTTTTTTCTTCAACAACAACTTACTCAAACCATAACTAATTGAACTTCCCCTTTCCCGGGGGAGGAGTCCAACATCCAATGCAACTCACAACAACCATGTACTCGAAAGTGGCCAACTCAGTAGGTCTAACAGTGACTTACACTACACTCAAATCAAGTAGAAGGCAATTTTCACAATAATAATAGAGTAAGATTGGGATCAAAATGTACCTGGTGTATATTTCAAACTGGTTGTAGATTCTGGAAACAAGGTCTGTTTCTGCTGAATCACATGTACTCATTGTGTTCTAGTGTTCTAGACTAAATGAAAGTATATAACACTGTTGTAAAATGTTGGAACACACTTTAACCTTATAGACTTAGTAGAGAAGTAGATAGTGCTGTTGCCTCTCAGTTAGTAGGTCCCTCATTCAAAGACAGCAATGGACCTTTGTGGAGTTTGTAAGTTCTCCCCGTGATTGACTGTGTTTCCTCCTCGTACCCCAGTTTCCTTCCACAGTCCTAAACCTGCAATTTGGGAGACTCAAATGTTCCCCAGGATCAGCTCTGAGAATCTCTTTGCTTGTCTCAGATGTTAAAGACTCGCAGATAATTTTCACTAGTTCAATGAGTAAGACAGAAATAATTATTTCTCCCTCCCTCCCCGTTATTCTGGGTTGTTTGTCCTCCTCACTGAAACCCTTGCTAAAATTTTTAAAATTTAATTAGCAGAAAAACTTGGTGGTCAGATCATGTTTTTTTCCAGCGTAAACTTTTAATCAAAGTTAACGATTTTCTTTATTTAAAAAATGTGGAGAAAGTGATCCATGTTTTTTTTTTTTTTTTTTTTTTAACTCTTGTAACACGTTATATGTTGAGATTGGCCAATAAACTTTATCTTGCCTGCAGTTAGTCCAGAATGCAGCAGCAAGGTTTTTAGCAGGGTCACGGAAGCAAGACATTTCTCCAGTTTTCAAATCTCTTCATTGCCTTCTTGTGCGGAGCAGAGTGGATTTTTTATGTTTTAATGCTGGTCTACAAATCTTTTAATGGCTATGCTCCACTGTACCTGTCAGAACTTTTAACCTTTCTCAAACCTTCACTGTGGTCCTCTGACCAGAGGCTGCTGGGGGTTATTGGTTGAAAGACAGAGGTGAGCATGCTTTCTCTATAGCTGCTCCCTAACTCTTGAACTCCCCACCCATGGTCTGTGGATCCTATTTCTTTTTTTAATGATTTATTAAGTCTCATTAAAAATTTTTTTTTACTGACTTTTATGTTTTAACTGCTTTTCTTTGGTTTTAATGTGTCTGATAACAGTCTGATTGCCTTAACCTTGGTTTGCCCGGTGTGTTCTCCCTATTGATTAGCCCTTTGATCAACTGAAGTTGTTTTTAGCATGTGCTGTATAAATAAAATTTCATTTTCAGGATTGAATTAGGTCACATGATAGACTGGTGACTTATCTAGGTGAAGCTTGGAATAGGCACACACTGCACACCTTGAACTTTTTTTCAGTGAATTACAACTAACAACAACCTCTATGGACAGCCAAATTAGTTGTCAAATCCTGGCTAGTAGATTTCCATTCTCCAGTAGGGGTCTCTGCTGTCCCATCATATTCAATCAGACGCCTCCTCAAACAGAAAAAGATAATTTTGTTGGGATTTAGCATGAGCAGAGCTTGACTGTCTGAAATATCTGACAGCAGCTTGCAGATCTCTTCTGCACACAGAGTCCATCCTTTACCCCAGAAATCCCTTTGTGTTACATTCCGCATACGAACAATGAACTTTTACTCTGTCAACATCCTCATCTGTAAAAGAGAGCTATGATAGACTTTAACGATGGCGACAAAGCTGACAGCTCTCCCACCAAAGAGTGACTTCCCTCCTGACCTGGTTCTGGTGTCTAATTTGCTTGTAATTTTGATAGATGGCTTAGATTCCAGGCATGTGTCTTTTGGGGGTGGCTGGAGAGGTTAATTTGTTCATTATAGAGGTTTGGTTTTCTTCTCCTTGAATGCCAGGCTCATCATTCATTTAGCAGCCCACCAGAATTTATGTGAAAACATTGCTGAACAATTAATGTGTGTACTTTTCACATCAGTATCACTGACTGGGCACATGTTTTAGAAGTCACATGATTCATGAGTCACTGGAAGGATGCGTGAAAGGAAATGAGCAGTATCAGCTCTGTTGGCTTGCCTGCTGAGAATAGATAAAGTTGCTTGAAATTAGAGCGTTTTGTACTTTTTCAAATTATTCATGAATTCCACCATTTGCTTAATTGGACAAGTGCATAGAAATAGACGTTAATAAAACACCAAAGGCAGAACTAAAAGAGGTAATTAATCGAGAGCATTGCTATTTATTGGTTCACAACATTGGCTTCCATTCCTTCTTTACGCATATCCTCAGGGAAGTAGGAACATATTTCTGAATTCAAACCTCCCAGCACACTGCTGATGGTGTGTGATTACTTTTTCTTTCTGCTGTTCTTTCTTTCCTGTATAATTCACCGCTTATAATTTAGTGGACCAAGCATATCGACGGGGACATTTGAGAATAAATTGAGTGTGAAGATTGAAAGGTATTAATGTCTGCTTGACTGTGAGTAGAAGACTCCTGCCACATGAAATAGAGGCAAAAAGAGGTGAGGATGGAATTTCTATGCTGATTTGTACATTAAAGGTTGACTTAGCAAAGTCAATTAAAGCTTCCTTCTCTAGAGACACTTCTTTCTCCAAGCCACAGTTTTCCTTTGTGCAGGAAAAAAGGGGATGGGCAATTTTTAATATTAAAAGCTCTTTTTTTTAAAGCTTTCTTCCACACTTTGAATCAAATTTCACACCATGGAACCAGCAAAACCCTTACCAATGTGTTCAGGTCCCTCGTATCAGGAAACAGAGTTGAGGGCAATTTTTTTTCAGTATGAATTGCTTGTGATTAGTATGGAGCTGATGTTCAATGCATCTTAATGGAAAGACATTTCAGAATTTAAAGACTTTCTGCACTGAGATTCTTTTTGTGTTATGTGTTGTTGGCAGATATCTTTTGTCAGTAGCATACTGCTCTGGACAAAGGAACTGCAGATAAGGCACACAAAAAATGATAAGACATATTTCAATAAGGAGCATCTGAGGCAGCCAGGAAATTAAGAATGACGAATGATTTATTTTGCAACACTTTAACACATCATCACTGCACTGTTTTGAAACAGTGGGTTTTTATTTAATAGAACCCTAAAATTAAACATTTCACCCATTGACACGGGCTTAATCTCTTTTTTATTATAATTTACTTTCTATCATTAATAGTGAAACACATATTACCTAGAAATATAATGAGACAACTTTTTATGACATAACAAAGTCTTCATTGAGCCTTTTTGCAGTATAATTTTGATTTTATCATCAAGGAAAGAAATATGCTAGATCTCAATCACTAAATTTGATTTATTATGCTCGATTATGTAAGCTTTGATTGAATAATGCTGCTATTTCTAAATGGACCAATAAGAAGAAAACCATTACAATATAGGTTATTGTATGGACGGTCCAAAAATTAGGCCCAAATTTATATGTGAAGTCAAACTCAGACACTTTATGGCTGCTGAATTTACTTAACTTTTAGGTCTATGAGATGTCATCGGAAAGTTAATGTTTTCTTGGCCAAATTTATACACTGATTTAAACATTTTTAGCTTTACTTGTAGGCTCTTACTCTGTTTACCTGTGCCTCATAGTTTTAAAACAAACGTTTTTGCGTTTTCAAAAAAACGTGGGTTTAATTTAATGATTTTGGTTGACAAATCTAACAAATTGTTTTGGAAATGCATAATTTTTTAGAAGGTTTTGTAAATTTGTTTGTCAATGTTAAAAATCTCTTGATCATTCGGAGGACCAGTTTTCTTCCCTTCAGATGGTTTTTTACTTCTTTCCAGAGGCTTCTATTCTTTATATTCATTCTATGCTTTGTTAGAAAATCTATTTTTGTTCCAAATCTCAATTGAGCCATTTCTTCAAAGCTGTTGCTAAAATACTTCCATTTCTTTAGGTTCACAGCTCACCTTGTTTGGTTTTCAAATGATTAGGTTTATTTGAACAATTTTATCTGAACAAACCATAAATTGATTTCATGACTCAAATTTTTTTGCATATTGTAATTAAAATAATCTTGTGACAAATGAAGCAGGTTTGTGAATCTTGAAGCATTTTCAGAAAGAAAATAATTTGTTCAAATTACACTTAGTTAAAAATATACTCCACCATTTACTCCAAACTCATAAAAATTACCATTTTATCTTTAAGATGCGCATTCACAACATTACACATGAGCACTGTGTCTGTGTTCCCATTAAGTTTTAATCTAAACTTTGATGGCAGATGGAGATCGAATTCTATTTGTTGGTATTTTAAAAGTTTATGTGAAATGAGTGTTAACAGTTACAGGCCTCTTGGATAAATTCCAAAATATCTCAAAATGTGTTTAAAAGATAAACGAAACCATACCAGGACTGGAACGACCTAAGTGTAAGTGATTGATGACTGCATTTTCCTTTCTTCATTTGTGGTGAAACCTCCCTTTAAAAAAAAACTACTGACCACAATGATACCTTTTGTAATATTTCACATCTTCATTATAGTTAAACCAGCTTGCACTGTGACTTTTATTTATCTGATTACTCACACTGTTTTTGACCCTTTTCAGTGGTTTTTCACACTTTTAACACAGACAGAGTCTCTTGAGTGTCCTGCTTTTAGCCTCAGACTCCATGAGTGGCTTGGTTTGCTCATGTTGGATAATACCACTTTGTTCAACACAGTAGAGGACCACTCTTCCATATTTTTGTAGTGAAAACACAGTTTTGGTCTACACAAAATGTCTCCAGCAGACTTGGCCTGTGACCATTTCAGCGCTTCAGTCATTTCATTCTTTCTGTTCTCTGAATGCCCCTAACTCTATCCTTTCTACATCACTACTATCTGCTCTCGAAACTCCTATTCCTCTGGACTATTTAACTTTGCTTGCTCACAACATCCCAAACATATATTGAAATCATGAACGTCCTGTTTCAAATTATTTCCATGATGAGACACCTTTAGCCTTTTTAATGTATCAAAGCTGCTGCTTCATCAGCACAAGCCTCTTTAATGTGGGTGGAATGCAATTTTGTGCAAATGAATTCTTTCAAGTGTCTTGAGCATCTCAAAGCCAAATTAAGATTCTTTGTTTTTTTCACAAAGCTGCCTCTAATTGACTGTGTTGTTTCTTTCTCTCCTGAAGTTATTCATCTTTGTCAGTTGATTATTCCTTCTCATTTCTACATTTTATCATCAATTTGAGATGTGTTAAATATGCCGATGTATACAGTATGTTAATGTGGCTAATGATTCTTGTAGATAGTTTTTTCTGGTGGTTTGTTGATTACATTTGATGAGACAATAATGACTGTCCTCTCAATCTCTAATGTGAAATGTAAATTATTGTCAAAAACTTGCAGATGCTTTTTTCATTTTTTCTGAATCTCTTCTCTCAGACAAAAGCTCAATAAAACTTTTCATTTAGTGAAGATTGCATTGATTATTTGGAGGGTTCCCAGGCGGCACCTTATACTCTCTACATAATGAATCACAAGAACTCTCTGTTATTAATTTCCCCCCTTGCACTAACCTGAAAAAAGAGCTTTATATCAGACATGCAAACTGCTAGGGTGATGTAGACTTTAGCTATAATTCAGTACATTTTTATGCAGGATATATATCTTTGGTATTGGTATAAGGTGCCAATTTTAATAAGGTGCAGTTTTATAAGTACCATGCTTATACAAAGATATAGTAATATTAAAGTATTTAGAAGATAAAATCTTAGTTATAGGCATGTAATACACGTTTTCACATTTGGCATTTACACATTAGCTTATCTGTGGTGACATTTGTATTTTGGTTTTGTGAAGCTTGACATTTATTTTCTATCCATGCATTATTTGTACCTGATTATTCTTAGTTAGGCCTATTTTGTCAGATCCAATCCAATCCACTCCACTTTATTTATATAGCACATTTTATAAACTGCGTTCCCAAAGTGCTGCATAAAACACTATGTCTAATAGAAAACATTAGAATGCCTAGAACAATTTTAAAATGTCAAATTTCTAAAAGAAATAAAATGGTTAAAACAGTTTAGCCAGATTAAACACAATAAAATAAATCAAGATAAAAAAACACACACATCAATAAAACTCACAAAGGACCACACAACTCATGCAGAGTTGAAATGACACAGTAAATATGTGGCTTATAAAGACTTATAAACATTCTACTATGGGAGTCATTTTAAAAAGAGGAGGCACGAGTATCAAAGTCAGGACTTTCGAACCACTAGCTGGAACTGACCCTCTAGCTGGAACTGACCCTCACAGTATTTGCTAGGCTACAAATAACTTAAAGTATTTTGGGAAAACAGTAAAATTTTTTTAATTAACCCTAAAAATTACTGGCAACCAGTGAAATGATGCTTAAATTGATGGGATTTAACCCCAGATGCTAAACTGTTGAGGGATACTTACACTGTAAAAAAAATTGATATACCCCCCTTTTATACATTTCATTTAACAAAAAAACTGAAAATCCTATAAATCTACAGTAAATTACCTACAGTAAAAGTTTATAGGAAAATATCTGTAAAACTATAGCATATTTTAAATTTGTTCTGGTTCTATCGATAGTTACATTAAGATACTTCAAATAATTATTATGATTTTTTTTACTAAACCAAAAAACAATGTAGTGTTTAATGATATTGTTCAAATAAAAGTAAACACAAATACCTAAACCAAATATGGTTTATTTACCTGCAATACATGAATAGCAAGTGCAATCAAACAGCTTAGAAGCATCCAAACTGGATTTCAAAAGCAAGGCTTTGGGCTTTTTCCCTTCACTAAAACATCAAATATCCAAATCATTGAACAATGTGCATAAAAGTTAGTTTTAGAAAAAAATGTCTATTTACACTTATTACCACTTTCAATGTCCAGTGTCCAATGTTCCAATTTCCCTTGTTGTTCCGTTCATCAGCAGACGAGAAGGAATGTTTTGTTCATCACATTATGTACCATGGTAAAGCATATAAATCAATTGATGGGAAACACTATGCAACTTGTCTGTGTTTGGGGCCTTGCATGCACATCCTGATCAGGTGGTGTAGACCCGAGCCAAGTACAGCAGATTGTGACCCTGTGGATGGTACAACCAAACATTAAAAACATTAGCAATAAACATAGAATGAATAAAACGCTCCACAAAAAACAAGTTTTTCCTTCACAGCCATCATGTCAGACCAATAACCCACATTCTACTTCAGGCCCTAAGTCTAAAATGCATCTACAAATGTAATTCATTTACAACAGAAGCTGCTGCTCAACTTAGCTAAAACAATATAACTTATCTGGAAATAAACGATACTAAATGTATGTTACATTGCAACCAAAAATGTTCAAAATAATAAAATATTAAAAAGCAAAATACAAAATATTAAAAAGCAAGTGAATAGTGACAGTCAGTCATATTATCTCCACACTTACAAAGTCATATCAAAACGAGCAAAAGAGGCAGACAAGCGCTTAAGATAACATCACAAATATAATATTAACGATACTGAAAAAAGTTCACTTTTTGATTATATGGTATTGTAAGAAAACATTTTAAATTCAAACTAAATTGAAAAAGAAAACTGGTAAATAATTAAATAAAACCTAAAAGAGTAATTTTGTTATCACATGACTCCAATACGCAGAACAATAAATATAGGGTAAGGTGAATAAATAATTAAAAATGATTTATAATGTAGTATCTCTGAAGTTTTTTTTTTACTTTTCAGCTGTCCAGGACATTAATTATCACATGCGTACATTACTTTCATCAAGCAAGTTACATAAGATATGTCTTAAATGATTGACAGTGGAAGGTCTCAGCGCAGGGTAATCCATCTTCAAATTACTGGCATTAAGTTCACATTGTGAGAGATAATGCCATTTTATGGCTAATCAGCTAATGGAGTCCAAATCCATTTTCACTTAAATAGGAGATTCGCGAACACACTCGTATTAACTTAATGGCAGAGCAGAGACAAGGGACGAAACTAATGAATGCAGATGCAATTTACAGCACACCTCTCACTCAAACCTGGGCCTGCATCACAAGACCAAATTGAAGAATAGACTGAAATGTGTTTCTCAAAAGTAATTTGTTTTATCATGAGTACATCTCTAATCCAGTTAAATTTAGATCTCTCAGCTTGCTACATTTAAACTACAATATATAAACAGTGTCAATATGTCCTTAAGAACTAAAGTTATGCGAATTTATGTGAGCTTTTACACTGTGCTTGATTATTTTTAAAACGCCACAAAAATAAAACAACAGCTGAGCAGTTAGTTTTCATTTGATTTGGCGGTTACAATTAGAGCAAGCTGACACATTTTTAAAACGTCATGTATTGTTTAGTCTGAACATTCTGACTCATTTATAGAGTATTTGATTTGAAAAAAAAATTGTGGTGAATCAATTTTAAGCAGTCCAGCAGAGAAATATTTAACATGAAGGCAAACGGTAGGTGAATAAAGAAGAAAACATTAAACATGAGTAGTGTCGATCTCTAATCCCAAGGGAAGACTGTCAGAGTCGCTCTCAATTATGTTCCTGCATTTAACTGAGCTCCTGAAATCTCCTAGTCCAGTTCTTTTCCTTTATACTCTTCTTTTGTTGTTTATTTTTATTTAGTCGTTAGGTATGGACTTGGACCAAAAACAGAACCTGGTATTTTTGGCCTCGGTGGCCAACCATGATTATTTACAAGATGATCAAGAGCACGTATGAGGGTTACTGAGGTCCAGGTTTACTCATATATTTAGTTTTTTGTTCTCTTTTTTAGGTTTAGGTTTAACAATACACATTGTAGCTAATTGTTTTACATCAGTAATTAAGTGTATAAGTAAGTGTATGTTTCATAGTTTTTTTTTTATAATGCATTTACATGCAATTAGTTAATTGTAAAGATAAAGGCAACTATTTCTCTCTGTTTGTGTAAATTATTGACCTGTCAAGATTATATTTGATTAACAATTTTGCATTAGCTCTATTTTCAGGTGCTCTCCATTATCATATCTTTCAAGAATTTTAATATTGGCACAAAAGATGATGAATGTGATATATTAGTAGAGAAGCATAAACTTTACTCTATGAAAATGTATTTTCATAGAGTGTATGTATCAAACTTATTTCAATTCTGAATGTCTGGTTGAAATCAGTTCATTTGAGGATAAAACTATTAACAAAGTACCTTAATGCCTTTCATCCTTCCAACTGCAGACATTAGTGATATATCACCTTTTTATTAACTCTGGAGTTAAATCTTCTTGTCATTATGATAGGCGTGCAGCCACTAGTCTAGCACAGAGAGGTTGAGAATGTACATGCACGTGAGTTGTTTCACTTTTAAATAACCTCAACAAAAGTTGACTTGACTGTGCAGAAATAGTGCCAACACACTTATGAATATTTCATATTTTTATTGCAAACCGTGCTATTTAGCCTGTTTTAAATAACACTAGATGCTAGATTAAACATGGAACAGTCTGTTTTCAAAGATGATCGAACAACAGTCCAACGGCAAAAATATAACCCTGGTTAAGGGCTGGAGGGAGGGGCCTGTAATTTAATTGGCCCAGTGTTCGTTAAGAAAATCAACCAATGGGCCACTATTCATGTGTTAGATACCCTGCTGGCATGGCCGATAATGTGTGTGTTTTTTTTTTTTTTATTACAACAGCCCGGCCCAAAGATGTGTGCCGGCCTATCCAGCATTGTCCGATACGCCTAATGGCATGTTCTTCTCACCCCAACGTTGATTTGTTTCTATACAGTAATTGTTTAAGCGTCCCCATGGTTCTGTGATGTTCCTGATTGGTCACAAGGATAGGGTAATACTTTCCACCTACAAACTTTTTGTGCCATAACAATGCACATTTTCATTTTATTTGTTGATGTTGATATTCATCATAACCTTAAACTCTGATGGAGCCTGATTTTGGATGTCATTTGATTTGCTTTAAGTGACTGCCTGATGAATAGATTGATTTGTGAACTAAAGCTGCTCCACTTGTATTGTACTGCTGAATTATTGAAATGACTGGATCGATGTAGAATAGATTTAAATTATCTGGAGGGCTCTGATTTTATCCAACATGACCCTGAGAGGTCCAGTAGATTTTTAATGTTATATTAACCTCTGTCTTCATGCATGTTCAGCCTATACATTTTCATGACTCTCGGGGTGATCAGCATAAACATGCCTAGCACAAGGAGAAATATGACAGCGGTATCATCAAATTATTCACGATTAGTCTGCAGTATGAAGATAGCTTTAATCCTGCCCTTTAGGTGAGACTAACTCTTACAAAACATTCATGCACTTGGCCTGATTTAAATTTTAAATGTTTCCTCCCAGTTTCGGGGCCCTATGTGAAACCAACTGAGCATGAAGGGCATTTGGAGAATGAATGGTGTAGTATTAACATCTCTTTTGACATGACACTAGCCAGCCTGAAGTGAAGAGCTGATGCGTTAGATTGTTGGGACACTTGAGGACTTTGGTTCCAAAGCGCAACAGACAACTTAAAAAAATCTATTTTTGTCACAGTTGATAAGCTCTTAATCAATTTTCCAAACTTTTCCTGCTTTTCCCCTCAAACTTTAGTTTTACTGAAATTTTATGAAATTCGTTGAATTGGATATATTGCCTTTTAGAAAGAAACCCCTACAATGAAGTGTAAGAAATTCTATATAGGCTATTTAATAGACTTTGGTTTTGCAAATAAAAGAATACACTGTAAATAAATGTAAATTTAAGATAAATAATGAAAACGTTTTAGGATGTATGAGTTATTTCAGTTTTTTCAGTAAGATAAATAATGCTATAAAATAGCATTATAAGTATTGATTTTTTTAAACATATGCATACACCATATTTTCTGTACATGACATTTTCTGTTTTCAAATACTACAAAAATATCCTTGTAAAAATAAAATGATTAACCATAATTAAACTTTCTGAACATTGAAAAGTGTCTAATTTTCTCTTTAATGTTCTACTCTAGAAGAAAATTAATCATGGAAATATGGTAAAAATTGTTAAAATAATCAACAATTTTGAAATAAATAAAATTATAATTCTATTTCAGACATTTAAGACCATTTTCTCTTTTTTTTTTACATTTTCAACATTTTTGTTTTAACAGCCACACATGCAAGTGAATTTTCGTATCCTGTCAGATTTGCTCACACTGTCTCAAAGTAAAAGGTTTTAGCATGAAAATGCTAATGGAGCACCATGTTAGGATACTTGTTAACTTGTTATATCAGCTTGTATAAAAGAACATTTACTCATGCAAGGAAGCAAACTTCCAGCTCTGCCACGCAGGATATTTCTTGGAAAAAAAAGAAGCTGATTGTTGAGGGCATTTGTGTAAATGACACATTCAGGAAACAATTGAAGCATGTGCTTTGTGATTAGATACTTTAATTCTGATACTAATGAGAAAAGGTGTCGTATCCATTCATCCAATAATCACACAAAGTAAATGATCAAATTTGAACCGCAGCAAAAAATAATTCAGCTCAGATAACTATCCTTAGCTACAGTAGCTGGACTCAGTGTGTTGCGTTTTCTTTGTTATTGTTGATCATTTACTTGCAAGATTAGACATTACACCGTTGTTTTCTTTTTGTTTTTGCACAAACATGTAAGATGCTTCTGATATCAGATTTGGAATAAGTCCTTTTACACACATCCTTTAAAAATGTAGCATTTTCTGTAAATTTGAAACGTTTTTCTATAGATGAGAAACCCAGATGACTTGTCTGGTGCACAAAAAAGATGCCATGCTCTGAGTTACTTCAATCGTCAGATCTTATTTTACACACTCATACCAAAATGCTGATGCTTTACTGGAAATGAATTATGAAAATCCACTTTGGTCAAACAATTTTCTACCTCTCACTGCCTCCTTTTAAAGAAATGACAGAGAATATCCTTTGAAGTGAAATCATGAAGTCGATGCATGCTTTGGAGGTAGTGTTCTCTCTGAAATATTCTGGAATTCAAGGTGCTGTAGTTTTCAGTACACAAGGACCTTTAGACTAGAGCTCATAACCATTAGTATGCACAAGAAGGGACCCAGTTTGTCAGAGGTATGCTTTTGTCTAAAAAATGTTATCAGCGCTTCAAATTTTCAGGGCTTCAATCTTATACAGGGGCCAAAACAGTCTGTGTATCATAAAACGATTCTGTTGCAACACATTTCTGCTGGGAGTTTGATATTCATGAAGTACTTTCAACTCTAACGGTGCTGTTCAGGTCTCTTAGAACTATTTTGCTCTCTCTTTTTAGTTAATTATTTATTTAGAAACTGAGATGATAACGGTCTTAAATGAAAAGAGAATCCTCTACATGTTTATGTAGAAGACTTTGCCAATGCATCCTTCTGTCGGAGTTCTAGTTGTTTATTTACTGTACATAAACAGCTACCTTCAGAAGTGTTCTGACTCTGCAATTTAAAGGATAAAAAAAAATGAAGGGAAAATATAATTTTTACTGTGTTTTTGTCTTTAGCGGCCTTGACCTTACACATATCAAACTTACTTTAAAACACATTTGATATTTGGCAAAATAAACCATTACATTGTTTACCCAAAGAGTTTCTCAATGCAATGATTGTATACTTACATTATCCAGAGAATACAACTTTATTAAGAGTAGAATTAATGGAGATTCGTAAATTTACAATTTCAGAAAGCCCAATTTGAAATGTGTCATTGTTGTCATCACACCTCTGCTTGTGTGTCTACATGCCTTCTGTTATTTTGATTATCGAGTGGACATGATAACCATTTTTGCAGCTATTTATCTGTGAGCCATGAGCACTTATCATTGAGTCTTCCGTTTGCCAATTGTTCCTTTTTCAGACCATTCCTGGCCATAAGCTACATACTTGTTTTTCTATTTCAAACATTCTGTCTTTCCTTTACAATCCAATACTTGCAAGAACTGTTTACATCTTTCATTGCCTCCATCCATTCAAGTTGATTAAAAGAAAAGATTGGTTGCAGTCAACCTAATCCATCCAGATATTAGCATGAGGCCAATGACATTTGTTTCACTCGTGACAGTGTGTTAGCTCAGTAGATGAGCATATTTGCTGATTTATTTTGAGCTGAGTAATATTAGCACGGCTTCACTGAGTTTTGGCAGATTCTTTTAATGTGGATCATTCAGGTTTTTTAAATGACTTGGCAAATTCACTCTTTTCCTGATAGCAACAAACAGTCTGCAATTTGGTTTCATACTCTAGTAGAAGGTGACTTTCTGGTGTCCTTTAACTTTGCACATTAAGCATTAAAGGTGACAAATGTGCATTTTGAATATTCTGTACTGAAATGTGGATTTTTATTAATGCACATTCAGAACAGGGAATGAAAATATTATTTTTCTCCATTAAAACAAGAAAAATTATAGTAAACAACTAAGTAAATCTCCAACTGCGGCCACTCTGGCTTGACAACGCCCGATCCTGTTTGATCTCAGAAGCTAAGCGAGCCCGGGCCTGTTCAGTACCTGGATGCGAGACCACCTGGGAACACCGGGTGCCGCAGGCCCATTTCCCAGCAATGGGTTGCGGCTGAAAGGGCATCCGCCGCATAAAACATATGCCAGAAGAGTTAGCGGTTCATTCTGCTGTGGCGACCCTGATGGTAAATTTTCAGGCTGACATTGCATAGACACATTTACTGTTAAATTGCAACATTTCCCCCTTACCTGAGGTTCGAACCGATAAACTTTGAGTTTTGAGAGCAACATCTTAACCACTGAGCCAACACTTCACTGATTTAACATAACAAAAAGTTAATTGTAAAGAATTATTATTCTTTAATGGGGGGATTTTTTTGCACAAAAGTTTTCTTTTGCAGAATAGCTACTATATTGAGGGTTTCAAGCTAATTAAACATTCTTGTACTAAAAGACTTAAAGCTAGTGCTTGAATGTAAGAATCCAATTTTGTTATAGATTATTATTACTATCTTATAGCATGTTTTCATACTTATTCCAGAAACTTTCTCTTAAATTTTTTTAAAGTTTGAGAAAGTTTAGATTTCTTTAGCAGGATTTGTGGGTATTTAATTTTGATGTGACATTTACCCCTCTACCGAGTGCAGAGAACTCAACTAGAGTTGTAGGATGAGACTAAACTAAAAAACCTTTAACTAGTTTACAATACTAGGTAGGAACATGAGTGGCCATAACTCCTCAACAATGCATTTGACTACAAAGTTTCTTGAGCCAAAGTTATTTAGCATGAGGAGATCTTTAAAATGATTAGTCTCGATTAGTTTAGTCTAGAAACGTTGAAAGAGTTGTTTATCATTTTTAACCCCCCCCCCACTTTTAGTTCAATTTCAGGTGGCTTCTTAAGGTTTTATGGCTCCATGGATGGACTATCTCTGTACCAATTTTCAAGTCGACTGGAAGAACCGTAATGTATTTAGAGCCAATTAAATTTTTTTCAGACTTAAATAGGTTTCACACTAAATGCCATGTAGCCAAGAAACAATCAATTGTAGGCAAGTTTTTAAACAGAGTATTGGCCAATAAAGTCAAAATCTATTTTCAATTACAGCAACCCATATGGAGCAATTGACTTTAGCATGCACCAAGTTCTTTCCAAATTGGTCTCTACAAGTTGATGCAATTTATTGGAAATTGGAAATATGGTAAATTAATAATAATTGTTAATACAATTGGGTTTCACAGCTACACACTTGAACCCTTAATGGTGGCAGTTTTGGTCTGGTGAATAAAGAGATTGACTTATGATCGGAAGGTCGTTGGTTCAATCCCCAGGTTCACCGAGTTGAAGGTGGTGTGAGTGATGAAATACCTTCAGCTCTCCCATCTTCAGCAACCACAGCTGTGGTGCCCTTGAGCAAGGCACCAGTTTCCCAACTGCCCCCTGGGCGTCGCAGCCATGGCTTTCCACTGTTCCGGCTGTGTGTTCATGATGTGTTTGTTCACTGCTGTGTGTGAACACTGGGATGGGTTAAAAGCAAAGCACAAATTCCAGGTATGGGTCACTCCATAACTGGCCAGCTAGTCACTTTCACTTCACTTTCGTTTCACTTCACTAATAATAAAATGTTTGTTCTTTCCAAAAAACTCCACAATGGGACATTTTCAATTCCAAAGAGATTTTTCTCAAGATCTCCTTGCTGCAGCAAGTAGTTGTCACACAAAAACAGAGCTTTTCAGCTCAAATCTCTCATTACTCTCAATCACAGATTAATCATCTGCACCTTTAATTGGACCCATTGGTCACCTTTATATTCACATCCTTGTCCACCAGTTAGTAATCCGGCCTACACTCTGATCTGATTCTTGATTTGGTAAAGATTTATGTGTTTGTCTATCCTGTACGTTGTGTTTGATGTCCTATTTTGTGAACTTTTTAAAAAAATTTTTACCAGTTTGGATGGTTGATTATCCTTTTTTTTATTGTCAATTAAATCTTCAACTGCTCTTCATTGTTTGAGGTTTCTAACAGTAGTGTTGTGTAAATTAAATTGTTATTGTAATGCAAACGTTCATGAAACAGTATCTTTGTCAGCACATACATAAATAATTGAATCAAGTTTCTGAAAATATTACATAGTATATTTTAATCATTATGCAACAAACAAATGTCACTCACATTGTATTTTATAAAAAAAACATAGAAAGTTAATCTAAACCAGCTGTCCCCAAATGTGAGCAACTTGCTCCGAAGATGGCTGCAAAAGAGCAGCATGTTGTTTTCAAGAACCTAGTTTAAGATGGTGTATGGTTATAATAAACAATCAGCATTTAAGGCACACAGTCTTGTAAAATTCAAAATGAAATGATTTTTAATTGTTCTTAAATGGTTAATCTGTGCATTTTTTTGTAAAAGCTGATTGTAGCCTCTAACCCTAAATGAACTCTGTAACCATAAATGAACTCACGGATTGTTACAAGTCGGGTTTCAGAGCTCATCACAGAGACAGCACTAATGAAGATAGTCAATGACATACGGTTAAACACCGATTCAGGAAAAATGACTGTCCTGGTTCTACTCGATCTGAGCGCTGTCTACGACACAGTTGACCACAAAATCCTTCTCGATAGACTAGAAAACTTTGTTGGTCTTCAGGAACTGTGATAAAATGGTTCAGATCATACTTAGAAGGAAGAGGTTTCTATGTAAACATAGGTGATTACATGTCGAAGTGGACTACAGTGTCATGTGGAGTCCCTCAAGGCTCAATCCTTGCTCCTTTACTATTTAAACTATACATGCTTTCACTGGGCCAAATTATGAGAAGGAACCAGATATCGTACCATAGTTATGCTGATGATTCATAAATTTATCTAGCTATCTCCTTGAATGATTACAATCCCATAAACTCTCTCTACAAATGTCTTGATGAGATTTAAAACTGGATTCAAAGCAACTTTCTTTGTCTGACAAAAAGTCATTGCATTCGGAAGCAAAAGCGAGATTGTTACGGTTAACAGGTATCTCACTGCCAAGGGCCTAATATCTACAAATCAGGTCAGGAATCCTGGGGTGATTCTGGACTCTGATCTTAGTTTCAATGGCCACGTCAAAGCAATGATGAAATCCGCTTATTACCATCTTAGAAACATTGCAAGAATCAGATGCTTTGTTTCCAGACAAGATTTAGAGAAACGGATTAATGCAAAACTAGAAAGTCAGAACCCAGTTCTCCAGCTCTTAAGTCTCTACACTAGCTGGCGGCCTCCTTCAGAATAGATTTTAAAGTTCTGCTGCTCTTAAAGTTCTGCCAAACATAACTTAGCACCTAAGTATCTAAAAGTCATGATCAGTGATTACACACCAAACAGGGAGCTGAGATCCCTCAGATCAAATAAATTAGATCTACCCTGGGTAAATTCCAACAGGGTAAATACTCTTTTAGTTACCATGCGCCCCACAGATGGAACCAGCTTCCAGAGGAGATCAAGGGTGCCAACACTTTAGTCACGTTTAAATCCAGGCTAAAGACTCACCTGTTAAGTCACGCTTTTGTCGACTGGGCACCAACGTACGAACAGCTATTTTATCTCTAATCTATGTTTTAATTTATGTTTTAAATTTTCTGCTTTGAATCACTATGATTTTATATGAAGTTTTAATGCTTGATTTTATTAAATGTACTTTCTTTTTATACTTTTTTCCAATGTAAAGCACTTTGAATTGTGTACAAAATGTGCTATACAAATAAACAGGCCTTGCCTTGCCTTGCCTAGCCTAAATCCAAAAGTTGTCTTTTAATTCTTAACGTTGTTAAGATAAAAATAAAAAATAATGTCAAAAAAACTATTTTTTTCAGACTCTCCCATTTGTTCATGATGCCTGTACCATCTTGACTACTTGATAGCCTCCTTGCTTTCTCAGAGTCCAGTTGCTCTACTGTGGCATGTTTACAATGAATATCAAGATGACTTTCAGTCATGTTCTACTCAAAAATACAAAAATCAGACAACGTCTACACATTGTCAAATCGTTAATTTTAGCAGTAGACAATCAAATTCGAAAAAAAAAAGAATAAAAAGGCTTTCTTTTAGCCTCAGCATTTGCCACACTGACTACACACTATAACATCACTATAATATCAAACAAGCTCTACAGAGTGCAACAAGGACTCCTCGGTTTTCTGGGAACTTCATATTTGTTGAAGAACAGAGAGGACTGTGTTGTATGTTCAACCAGATGTCATATTTTTTTTTACAAAATTAGAGCTTTCAATTGTAAATTTTAATACAACTGTAAATTAAGGTAAGATGTAATTTTAAAGTTTATCGACAAGAGCCTAGTCAAGAACGCATTTTGAAGAAACAGATCAGAACGCTGTACTGATTGTCAATGCTAAACACCGCTGCACTCTGAAAATTAGGGATGCACCGATCCCGGTATCGGGTGTCGGCCTCAATACCACATTTTCTAAAGTACTAGTACTTGTTGAAAGACCCCCGATACCGGGGACAGATACCACCGTCTGAGAAATGTCTATGTTTGAGCATCATGTAAAGGGTTAATCACTAAGCGTCTCTTCAATGTTCTGGAGCCAAGATATGATGTCCCAAGCTGCAGCTACATGACTGGCATGGAGCTGTCTAAACTAAACGACTCAGTGAAAAAACATTATTATCCACAGCCTGGTGCAAACCTCCCATATGTTTAGTTTCACCACGAATATTTGGACAAGCGGTGTTAGCCCCATGTCGCTAATTAGTCTAACCTACCAGAGTTTCACGCCACAACAAGCCATATTTCTGCGGCACGAACACCAGCCTGGCTTAATTTATAAGAATTAAGATTTAAGAATTAAGATAAGCCCTTGTGTTTTATATAATGATTTATTCATTAATATGTTGCATACAACATGCTTTTCATTGTAAATAAATGTTTTTGATTCCAAAATAGTCCCTTGTTTTGTTTTATTTCTATGACTAAAGCTGTTACCTGCAATTTGAAATCATGTTTTTTATCAAGTATCGGAATCGGTGACTACGGAAATGCAAGTGCTCGTACTTGTACTCGCACTCGTTTTCCAAAAAAGTGTTATCAGTGCATCCCTACTGAAAATCAAAACTCTGATGTTCTAATTAAATCTAGATCAACCCATTCTACTATGTCAACTTGTGATTGTCTGTCAGCAGAACTGATTAAAATGTTTTCTAGCAATGTTTGTCAGCTTGCCAAATTGTGAGCTTTGTGCAGTCTACCAACACTCCCCACACAGCACACATGCCCCTAAACTGGCAGTTTCTCAATCACACATCCATCTGCCTTTTAGCCTACATCTCCGGCTGCTCAGTTCCTCCCTTTTCACACACTGCACTCATCACTGCATTTTAAACAGAACAGCTCTATACAAATATCGGGTCAAATGCAATCATTTTCAATGAGAGTATTGTAAAATTTACTATCTACCAAGGTTATGTGATAGATGTTATGTAAGATTTCGCGCCTCACTCAATATCCTGTGTCATTGTGAGAGCGAATGTGAATGCAGTTTGTGAAGTTATATTGCGTGGCCTGTGAGTGAGCTGAAGATGATGTTTCTATAGCAACAAGGGCTGTACTATATTGTTAGGTGGTCAGACACAAATATAAGTGGGATACTGATTTGGGGTTGTACTTTTGAAATTAAATTGGTTTTAAATTTGCTAGCAGAGTTAAGATAGAAAGGTATTAAATGTTTATAAATATTTCATAAAAACGAATATATTTCTATCGACAGGGCCTAAAAATTCTGTTTTGTTTTGTTTTTTTAAACAGAGTGTCCTCATTTTCTGTACACATTTTACATACAAAAACCAGCTGCAAATGCAATAATTTATTGTCTTATTTACTAGTTATTATATCTCTCTTCCTATAGTGAAATAACTTTGGTAACACTTTACAATAAGGTGACACGAATCATTATTAGTTAATGTAAAGGTGATATACTTTATACTGAGATAATGATGAATTAATGATTAGTTAACATAATGTATTACTCATTAACTCCTTAAACCCAAACGTGAGTCATATGAAGTGATAAGTGGGTCATGATTGGTTTGTGATAGTTAATTTACACATTAGGCAAGGCAAGTTTATTTGTATAGCACGTTTCATACAATGGGTGATTCAAAGAATAAAAAAAGGAAAGTACATTTAATAAAATCAAGCATAAAAAGTCATATAAAAGCATAGATTAAAATAGTGAAGAGATAAAATAATTGGTCGGATGTTGGTGCTCAGTCGACAAAAGTGCAACCTGGTTTATCCTGACTAAAGTGTTAGCGCCCTTAATCTCCTCTGGAAGCTGGTTCCATCTGTGGGCCGTATAGTAACAGTAGTTGACAATTTGAGGTGAACTAAATTAAAAAAATGTTTCAGTAGAAATGTAATGCATATATAATTAATGTTGAGTTAATGATGATATGACCATTAAACATCACCAGCTAATATTAATTAACTATTCAAATTAACTAATGAAGCATTATTATTGATGTATACAGATTCCAAAGTGAAAAAATCAAGTCATGATTAGTTAATTATTATTAAGAGGCAACTTTATTTTAGACAAGCATATTATCATTAACTTATTATTAAGTTTTTAATTACCTTTCTACAAAAGCATTTCTATTTAGTTTTCATCAAAGTGTTTTAATGATACCAATCTTTAATTAAGGAAGTAATTGATTAATTAAATCATATGACTCATTCACAGGTTTAACAAGATTATGATTAATTCATAATATGTTAACTGATTTAATCATGCATCATTAATTCATCATAAAGGAAAAACCTAATGAGGATTCACGCCACCTTATTGTAAAGTGCTACCCAAAAATGATAAATATGATTGCATGCATGATGCTATCATACGCACAGCTCTACCTCTATATTTCTGTCCATGCAGAGCTACAGTCATTAGAATGCCCACCTGCTGCACCCTTTTTCTTGAAGCCACTGGAAGCTGTGCAGGGTACATCAATATCAATTCTTTGCAATGGCAATAACAAAAGCTCTTTTGACACCACCATTAGTCTTTCAAATCACCTCTTCTGCCTCTCAGCATAAGGCTGTAATGTTTGTGATTTCTCTCGACAGCACAATTTAACACCCATAATTCTGGCAAGGCCATTACCTTGGGCCCTAAATGTTGTTGACTGGTACCACCGAGCTATTAAAACCTGGAGAAAGTGGTGAATATGATTTTTATTTGAAACAAAACAAATACAGAGGTGCACTGTATTCAGAGAAAAACATTAAGAACTGATTCATTATGTTGCTTAATCATCATTATTGATAGAATAGGTGTATGGTGATCATAACATCTAAGAGCAGACTGCAGAATGGACATTAGAAATATGATACATTAGATCACACATGAGAGACAAGATGTTTATGTTTAAAATACAGTTTTGTAGTTATATGCAGATGTGACATGTTTATCATCCTTTCTCATCTTTCTTAATCATATGAGTGAAATTTGAACTGAGGATGTGCATAATGTATGATTTGGACAGACAAGCATCAATTCTCAGGTTGAAATTGACAGATCTAGCAGTGAAGGGCTTCAACTGGTGAATAAAGTAAATTAATGGAATTGAAAATGATTGATAAAAAGAAATCATTAAAATATATAGTTATAGTTGCATTTGAATCAGAAACCCATTATTTAAAAAAAAGAGTTCTAAAATCGATGCACTCGTTTTCTCAACAATAAAATACTCAGAGCAGATAAAAACAATTAATTTGTATTTGAAACCCCTAGTGTGATCACTGAAAGATGCTAATTGGCTCAAGCATCTTTGAGTGTTTACTAAGAACACCATTTTAGAATCTTACGTTCGTATTTATGAGGTTCCCCATTTGGAAAAAAAGGATGTACCTAATTAGTTTAATTGGGTCATAAGGGCCTACTCATGTTGTAAAAGTGGAGAAAAAGCTTGAATGACTATAAGCTATTAGAATAAGGCACGATAAGCTTTAACGTCTGCTCATCAAAATGTAATCATTTAAAGACAGACTCAAGGAGTATTACAAATAGGAAACAGAGTGGGCACCTCAACGTACAATTTACATTCAAAAAAAAGTCTAAAATCTTGATATAAATTTGATATTCAGATTTTGTAGCGTTGATTAAACAGTTTGACCTCGTTTTTACAAGTACATTTTTACAGCACTTTTAACATTTACCTATTAATTTGCATTAGGTTTATATATATATATATATATATATATATATATATATATATATATATATATATATATATATATATATATATATATTTTTTTTTTTTTTTTACCCCAAATCAACTGCTATTTCAATCCAATCACATTGAATTCCAAGGTTCCTGCTGAGAACAATTCATGTAATCTCTTCAGCATTGTACAGGTACATTCATTTATAATATAGGCTAAGTAAAAATTCTGTTATGTTTGGCACCCTGAACAGAATTAGTTTTTATAATATTCTCTAGCTCAAGTTGTCAACAAGATGTCAATTTAAACAGTTCTGTCAGATAGACATGATACAAATATATATAAAAACTTGGACACAAACTAAGAGCAAAGTTTTTTTCATTAAACAATTACTATTTTAATCTAAACAACTAATGGTCAAGATCTGTTCCCTCCGCAGCAGGTTTTATCAGGCTAGGACCAAGGAACAGAATGGCAGGTTCTGTATCCCCTTCGGGTTTCTCTGCTCATCTCAGGGCACAATAGCTGTCTCTCCAAGCACTCACTGTGCACAATTCCATTAAACCGTCACATCTTTCTAAATAACTGCCAAGAAAAAGAGTCTCTTTTCATTGGGAGCTTACTGGACGAGAGCAAATAAACCGGCTTAGAGTAAAAGTGTGTACATAAAACAAGAGGAGTCACCTAAAACAAAAGTTGACCTTTTCCCTTTAATTTTCCTACAATTCTAAAACAAGACAACTTTTCTTTTTGGATTAACTCGAGATTCGCAAGGAGATGGGGAAGCCATCATTGATGTGAAGTTGCAGTAACAGAAAAATAAAAATGATCTAAAGATTTCCATCATCAGAAGCAAACATCAGTCAATCTCTTTCTTGTGTGAGAAACCATATTTGGTCTTAATATTGGGGGGAACCTTATATGGTCTTTCTCATGAATAAAGCATTTAGACACATCTGGGTCATGAATGGTATCTGAGCTTGAAAAAAAAAATAAAGGGATAATAGTGCTCTTGAACTTGATTTTTCATAAAAAATAACTTATTTCATTGACACACTGTAAAAAAACACAACAAATGTTGGTAATTTTAAAGACACTGTTACAGAAAGAGTTTTATCTGTATTTTGAAAATCATGAGCAGATGTCATTATATCCAAACAACTTCGCCTTTCATTATTTCCTTTTTCAGTGGGTCAGAGGAGAAGGTAAAGCTTCAAAACAAAAAAATGATTCAGAAAACAAATGAACAATTCAACAAACTAGAAGAACCGACAACTTAGTGCTGATTGGATAAGTTTGTTATGTTATGTATGTTGTGTATATTGCTTTTAAATGGAAATAAATGTAATTTTTTAAATTAGAGGAGCAATTGTGAATTTTTCTGTGATTTTTGAAAAGAACTGAAACTGAAGCTGAAAAGAACATTTTCTGTTAGTATATAAACTTTTATAGGCTTTAAAAAAAAAAGCCAAGCCAACTTTATTTATACCGCTCATAAACTCTACAGGTAATGACAAATGTGATTCAGACGATAAAACAAAAAAGCCTAAAACAGTGATCCAACAATAAAGTTGGTGTAAAAAACAAATTCTGTAAAACAATAAAAAACACAAAAAAGAAACAATACTCATTTGCATGCACTACAAATCACAAAAAAAAAACATGTAGACTTTACCTAACAAGCAATTTCCAAATGAAATGTTTATTCATGTTCGAATACAACCATGTTAAAGAACCGGCTGTTTATTAAGTTTATGTTTTCCCACAAATGACCCTTTCCCTCTATATAACACTCATGCCAGCAGATATTGTGCTGTTTCATTAGGTCTTGACTTCCTGAAATTGAATTGGATTGAAAAGACCAAACAGAAAGAACATTCCTGTGAGTGATCTGCTGACATTGAGCTAATGAAAACAGACATCAGCTCATTTGCATAATGACCTAAACAATCTACTTACATTAGGCTGCAAATGAGCCAAGAATGTGGAAATCAGGTGTTGCTATAATGTACATTAAAACACTGGAGCTGCATCCTTAATCTCTATTAGCGGTCACTTCAGGATACAAGGATTAGTCTGTCTGTTTTTCCATCTACAGAAGGTATGACTCTTCACATTTTGGAAAATGGTGGTCATACAGATTCCTATTATTATTTGTTTCATGAGCCAGCAATCAAAAATATGGGTTTAACTGGCACAACATATTCATAAATCAATTTTAATGTTAAACATACCTTTTACATTCTCTTTGCATCGATGACCTTCTAAAAACGCTTGTCAATCTGAAATGCTCTTCATTAACAGAGACGTCATTCTGCAGCTGTTGAAAGTCAAGCCAGCTCAATAAAGAGAGCTCACTGCAAACAGAACACACCATTTATAGTGAAAGTAATGAATCATAGTGATGGCATTGGCATTTAAAGGTGTTCACATGTGAAATGCATGTAAAACAAGAAATACATTTTGCACCCATGTTCAACTTTGAAACCGGACAAATGGTTTCAGTCCTCATGAGGATTTCAGTTTGCTAGAGGCAGACTCATTCCTCTGATTTATTGATCTGCACAAGAATGCGTGTGTTTACTGTCTTACTAAACTGGTCTGTGTATCAAAGAATGAATGTTATCTTGGGAAATTGGGGTAACCGTGTTAAATAGGACAAATGTTGTTAAACATCTAAATATTTAAAATCATGTTATCATGTTGAGACGACAGATGTCAAGGTGATCAGACACAGCTGGAATCCTTGTTTTGCAGTTTTTCTAGCAGTTGGAAAGCCTCTTCACATGTTGTGTGATTGGTAGGAACTGTCTCTTATAGTCATTTCTAACAAAAGCTTTTACTGGTCTTAGATTTTTGTAATGATGGCTGTTGTAGCAAGAGCTCTTTCACCATACTTGGGTCTTGTATGTGGACTTGTGTAATGCAGATGTTGAATTGAATGTTGGTGTCAAGTAAAATCACTTTTCCTTGCAGTGAAATCAGTCATCTTTACTCAGCAGCAAACAGATTGAGTTGATAAAATGCTTGGCTATATTTGGTCATCAGAACCTGACATGTTTGCCTCAGGATTGTTGCTGTTCAAGCTTTTGACATTTACTTTTGAGGCTCTCAAATACTGATTGTATCTGGAAGGGCTGAGGGTTTCAAACCATGAAATCCTTTAAAATTGAAAGACAGTATTTTTCAGAAACTAGTACTATATTATTATTATTATTTCATGATTTTATCAATGAAAGATAAAGGAAAATTAAACCATATTACATATTCAATATAATATAAATTGAAAGTAAATAAACAGCAGATGCCAAGTAGACACCAAATACATGAAAAGTTTATCAGACAGAGTTTGGCAGACAGAGAATAATAAACCAACAGTTAGCATCACACTTACCGACTGAGAGGAAGATGCTGGCCCAAATAAAGTGAGACCTGATACTTTAACTCTATATTTAATATATATATATATATATATATATATATATATATATATATATATATATATATATATATATGTCTTTGCAAACAGAAAGTGTTCCCTTTAAATAACCTGGGTGCTGTACGTCATATTGTGACCTAGATTTTCTGATGAGTAAGACCTAATAAACAAATGCTCCAACAATATATACTCGGGAAAAGTATGTAAATAGCAGTGATTTATTTGTGAATATCAGATAGAGTAAATAGACACACACAGATTTATAATTCATGTCTTCTAGAGATATTCTTTATTATTTTACCTAAAAGCAAAGACAGTGTGCATGAGACAGGCCTAAAATTATACAGGACACCATTATGCTGGTTCTGTTAGTGATGCATGTTCATTCTGTGTTTTTCCATATCAGAGAAAATAAATCATAATGACACATAACACTGGGCTTGTTCATTTGTTTTGCTCTGGTAAATATTTCACATAAATAGAGAGTGATGAGAGTGTGGAATTTCTCAATTGAGGTATCCATTTCAACTGACAACACAGGACCCTCTGAAGGACCCTTTCATTTTTCTTGAATGCACTGCCTCTGCAATCCAATGAAGAGAGGAAATATTTAGCAGAGATAAGTGTTTTGGAGCATTCATTTTGTTGACCAGCCTTCAAAATAACCGGTACCCTTTGCTGACTGGCATCCGAAGAGTCTAGGTCTACACTAAATGTTTTCTAAGCAATAGATCAAAAACAACTTTAATTTAAAAAGCCAAGGATACAACAGTTTGAAAAAGTGTTGAGACTCTTTTGTCTTTCAATGTTAGAAAAAAAAAAATCAGTTGATTGCGGAATATTTTTTTCACAATTTGATACCCAATTTATGATTGTACAGAAGGAGTGTGTTTAAAAAGAAATTAACTATCTACTTGAAAACCTACTTGCCACTGCGATAGACTTATCTTTAAACCTAAAAACAGGGGGTTCACAATAGTGATTTCACTGTTTCTTGTATTTGCAGATCTTGTACATAAATAATTTGATGTATTTCCACATGGATTTATATAAAAAAAGAAAAATCTTTGGGGACTGGACTTTAATATTGTTCTTTTATAAAGCCTTTATTGCTTTTCCATCCATCCGTTTTCAAAAGAAATGAAAGCACCGTTGACACCTCTTGACATGTCCTCTATATCTTTGGGTGGCAGGCAGTCTGGCGCTGCTGGCGAATCTCTCCCCAGCTTTGACAAAACTGTCCAAAATCGAAGCTTCCATATGTCCATTGCACCCTCTGAAAAACCAGGCCAGAGTGTCCTGGCTTGCCATGAGGATGTTCACACATTACTGCCAAAAACTCCAAAGAGCTTGTCAAGGAGCAGTGTGATGGGAGCAGAGGGTTTCGAAGAGGAAAATAGCTGCATGTATTTAAAAGCAAACATTTCTAGAGCTCTTCTGTCACGACCTGCATGAGTGGCTGTCGTTTTGAAATAGTTTGTGGGCTTTTTGTCCATTTCACCTAGCCCATCAAGTCACAGGCAGATCTAGGTTTTGCCTAGATCTTTTCTTTGTGGGCAAACATAGACAATCAGCAAACACTTATTTCCCTCACGATATTTAGAGTTATTAAGTCTTTTAAGAAGATTTAAAATTGCTCACAGATGAAAAGAGTTGCTGTTTGAATGTTGCTAATTAGTTTTTTTTGTATTGTTCTACAGCCAGATTTAGTGAGAAAGTTCAGGAGGGTATTTTTTGCCTTTCTGAGATGCTTTTTGTTCATACGGTGGGAATGTAAGATTGTATGAGCTTGTGATGGTAGACAGTGATGGATCTTGAGAAAGTTTTAATGGGAGCAAGCTTCAGTGATTTTTATTTAACTTGAGCTGCGATGGGGAGCCAGTCAAGAGAGATGAAGATGGGAGTAACATGGGCTCGCTTTGGTTCCTTGAAGATCAGACAAACTAGAGTTCTGTGTCATCTGCGAGTGTCTGAGTGAATTTGATGGAATTTGTTGAAAAAGCATAGCAGTAGTAAAGTTGAGATAGAAAGAGAGCCTGAACCAAGAGTTGAATTGAGCCATTGGCTGTCATCAGCATAGCTTTGGTACTAAATTCCATGTTTGTGAACTATAAGAGCCAATGACGTGGTGTAAATGAATAAAGGAAGATGACCAAGGACTGAACCTTGAGGAAACCCAGTGAGCAATTGATGAGTGTTGTGTACCTAATCTCTCCACTCCACACCTGAAAGATCTATCAAAGAGATAAAAGTCAAATCAAACTAGTGCAGAGCCTGTGATGCCCAATGCTGAGAGAGTAAAGAAAAGGATCTTGAAATTGATGAGTAAAACACTACAGGTCGGTTCATTAGGATAAGAACAAAAGATCTAGAGTTGGCCCTTGTGCTTCGGCCACAGACAGTCTTTGTTGAGTGTCCACACTTGAATCCTGATTGGTTGTCATTTAGTATGTTGTTAAGAAAAACTCTTAATTGAATATGACCAGTTCTATTAGTTTAGCAGTATAGGCCAGGGAAGGGATGACTGTCATTTTCTACCAGTAATGTGTAGAGAGTAGGTTTTCTGAGAAGCGGTGCCACTCTGGTCACCTTAACGTGTTTGTGAAGATGCCAGTTGTGATCGAAGTGTTGATGATGTGAGTGAGGGCAGGTGGGATGATAGATGAGATAGCTTGTAAAAGATGTGAGGGGATGGGTTCCAGAGGGGATGTGGGTGGATGAGATGAGTGAAGGAGTTTAGACACTTGATCTTCTGTGAGGAGTGAATGATGGCATGAAAGGTGACGTTGATTGTGAATGTTCTTTGATGAGAGGGATTGAGAACTGTTTGCTGATGGTGAAGGCTTTTTGTGTGAAGTGGTCACCTAATATAAAAAAATTGATGATTAAATAATTTTAACATTTGACAAATAAGACAATTTAATTAAACTAAATTATTAAAGTGTCTAATTGTACAGAAATGCTGTTTTTGAAAGGCTGAGATGAATGGCAAACACACTCAAATACTTTTCTAGTAGATAGTAAAGCAGAACAACAATACACATTGTAAAGAGGAGACAAATGTCACAAAAAGAAAATTATTATTGTCAAATTGTAACTGGAAATATAAGACAGATGTTTGGTTTTGATTAAGGTATGGGTAGGTCAAGACAGAATATTTCTCTTGACAGTGGAATTGAGAAAGCCTCTGCATTATGTGAGGTTATGAAGGTAGTAAAACATGAGAATGGTTCCACTCTTTGAAATGTTTGTCTCTGTTCAGAAGGGTCATGCATTTGTTCCCATCCCTGGCTTCAGTTTAAAAGACATGTCAAACTCCAGTGTAGAGAGAATGATCTTTCAAAAGGAAATGCAACACATGGTAAAAAAAAATCTGTTTACAGGTGCAGTTCAGTGATCTGCTCTACAATGGATCTTGTCCGACGGGCAGAATGATGGCGCGATGATTAGCACCAGCATCCATCTCTCAGCGGTCCCTGTCTGGGAGAGTTAATATTCTCCTCATGTGTGTGTGGTTTTTACTCTCAGTACTTGTTTTTCCCCCTCATACAACATGAAGATAAGTGAATTTGATACTCTACATTGCTAAAAAATTAGGCTTATATCAGGGCGTTTTTGGGACTGAGAACAGATTCTTAAAGGGAGGTCCCTATAATACTAATTGTGCTCGTTAGAGTAATCATTTCTGTGTTCATTTAACAACCAAAGTCACTAAAACTAAATATTGATTATTAAATAATTACAATTTTTTATACTTTTACTTTTACTGTTACCCTTGATTAACTTTTGATTGATTGATTGATTGACAGAAGGCTTGTGAAAGCCAATTTCTGCATCTTAATTATCTATAATTTTTGTTTTGTACATCACCAGCAGACGTGTGAGGTATGACCATTGCTGTGAAAAGGTGGATTTACTCATTACCATCAGTGTGATTCATTAGAACTGGGAACAGAGATGTAAATGGCTTCAGCAGGTTGAAAAATCAAAGCAGTTTGAAAAACAGCACAGAGATTAATGACATGCATATCATAACATCAGCCTCACCCCGTACTCTATAAACAAGCATGGGTGACAAATGGTTAGAGCATAGAGCTACATTACTCATTTCAGTATCAGATGTTCATCTCATCCACACTGAGGAATGTCACTGCTGACAGCACTAGCATTGTACCAGTGTCAGACACCCCTCTCTGAATCACAAGGTCTTACTGCCGAGGAGGATCTTCCTCTCTCCTCTCGCTTCAAATTGGATTTGTTCCCTTATTTTGTTCCAGTGTGAGCTACTACAGGAGTTGATGTCAGATCTTAGACCTGCTGTTAAAGCAAGTTTATGTCAGCAGAGCTTTTACGCTGTGCCATTTGTGAGGATTTACGATGCTAGCTGTTTTTGATGCTGTATCTGCTTCATGACAGATACTTTTCTTCTGTGTACATAGCTACTTAAGGAGCCCTCTTTTTACTCTGACTCATTTTGTGTGGTGCATATGTTAAGCTACTCATTTTCAAATGACATGTGCATGAAGTTTTCATGGAACAGAAAAAAGATTTATACAGTTTGACATTAGCTACAATGATGAAATAACATTTTCTATTATTGAAGAGTCCAAGCAGAGGAGAGGATTTAAAGGAAAGTAATCTTTAAAGATCAAAGAAAAAGCTATCAGATTTAGAATTGTCTGCTTGGTGAATAACCATGGTAACTAATGAAGATAATCACAGGGTTTAACAAGAGTTTGGCTTGAAGGGCATTATGACTGATCACAGAAACAGCATGGAACTTTTCGTTTTTATGAACGAGGACTTGTGTGGTGAAATTACATACAGTGTCTTTTGCAGCAATAGTAGATGGATTTCAGAAAGATCTGGATCCAAGCTGGATCATGTGAAAATCTGGGCCAAAAGCGTAAAAGAAATTGAAATTGTGTGTTGACATGTTCAGCAAAGGAATAATAAGAAAAAATAAGACAATCATGTTCACATGCAAGGGATGTTTTGTGCTATTTATCAGAGCTATAGTTATTCATGCAGAAATTTCATGATACTGTACGTACATTAATTTCCAGACTATGAGTGCAGCTAGATTTAAGTCATGCTATTTTTAAGTGTTAAATGTGGTCAAAGCTGTTTGTCTGAACAGTGCCTTTAACCACATGAAATAATAAGACCATTATTGTTTCACTCAATGAAAAGTGCTAAATGGCTGACTTTTTGAGAAATTAACTAAAAAAAGAGTAACAAAAAGTTTGTTTATAACTTACCAGATTATTTTACCTCCTCAATAATATTTGTTTAATCCTTAATGACACCTTAAAATTTGTAATATGTGCCAGCATGTCAAAAATTTATCCTGCAGGAGCTGGTGCTCCTGTAGAATCAAAATGGCTTCTCATTAAACATCACAAATATGACATAGTCTGCAGCAGTACCTAATGTTTCACCTTTCTTACAAGCCACAAAAAAATTCTACTTCCTTTCAAATGCAGCTGTATGATTATATTTTTAGAACTGAAAGGACTTCAATAAATTGTTGTGGATAAGCTTCAAAATGAACAGAGAATAGACCATCCATGAAGGATATGTAGTAGATGACCTGAAAACTTGAGGCCTTGGTAATGATAAGTGACTCAATGGAGGTGGCCAACGCATTTGAAGACTCTTGGAGAGGTATGTGACCCACACAAGATAGCAACTTGGAGTGCGTGAAGAGGTAAGTGACCCATTAAAGATGACTGGAGTTCCACGAGGTCACATAGATAGGAAAATGACCAATTGGACCGGAGCACCAAATAAGTACTTGAAGAGTTAACTGACCCCACGGAGACAAAGAGATAACTTGGCGAGACAAATTTTGCAATTAAATTGAACACTGCATGAAGCAACACCTACTTACATTTATCTGTCTTTGATCAAAGAATGCAAACTATGACAAGTATTGCCTGATATTCATGATTATATTATTTCGATTTAATCTATTTTTAAGTTTATTATACCGTTTAACGAGTTATCGATTGCTTGGAAGCAAGCCTAACCATAAAAATACATTTTACTTTACCTTTTCTTTTCAAGATTGCTAATCTCGACATGCTGTATGTGAGCTGAGGATAGAACTAATAATTATAATTATACAGTTACATTTTGCATGATTGAAAAATGTGGGTAAACATCAAACAAATACTCTGTTAAAGGGTGGTGGTTGTAAGTTTTCATACACCTTGAGAACATAACTCCATCAAATTGAATGACATGCTCTCATCTCACTTTATAGACTGCTGTATGAGGAATGCTAATTGCTTCGAACGCCCCCTTGGAGTAATGGGACTTGTAATTACAGTTTAGCACCAGGCACACTCCCCGTGCTAGCTGTTAATTACTCTCTGCTAAAGATGAAGAGACTGAAGATAAGCATTATAATCACAGCTGCTGTTTGAAGAAAGGATGTTGTGACTTCTGAGAGTAGGGATCGTCCTTTGCCCAAAATGTCTGCCCCCTAGGGCTTCAGACCCACGTCTGTGGATGTTCCATGGAAACAGTGGCCTCTAAAATCAGATGTTTAGCAAGTGACCTAGAGTCACATCAAATAAGGCAGAAATAATCCTATTAGGTCATCAAAGAGGTACAAAAAGGAACTTAAATGGCTTGTTCTTATATGGCTTAGTTCTCAGACATTGAGGCAGCCATTCCTGATTAAATATTAATCTCAAATAAATAAAAACAAAACACAAGAAAAGCTTCCTAGAGCAAAGGGATCAGCATGGAGTTCAGTCACTGACTTGATTTGTTTATTTACCTTGGAATGCTGTCTTCTGGTTGGTTACTGACTGCAGCCTAAGGCCTGGTATTTCTTAGTGCATCTCTGTGAAGGTGGAAGTAGAATTTCAATTTATTTTCTCAATAGAGAAGCCATAAGTGACATAAAAGCAATAAAAGGGACCTTGTAACAGGTGTATGATTTATAAACAATTTACATTCTGTCATTGGATGTGAATGTGTGTATAAGTTAACCTTTTCAAAATCAAATGTGTTTAGTGGAGAATAAAAAAGCAAGGTTTGAATATGTAAGAAAAACACATGACACTGAACAAATTCCAATATAAACTTTGATCTATATTCCAATATTAACGGAAGAGTAGTAAAAGTATATCATGTCACAGAACAATATCATAAAATGTATTGTGGAGTTACTAGAAGTTATCATTAGGGAGGTACAGTGCCTACCGATATCAATATCAAGACGCATGACAAATTGCAAAGGTTGTTTTAGCACACACCAGAATGGGAACTGGCTTACAGCTTTGCAGCAGAATGAACTTCTAGTCACGTCTAATACTTCTTCAACTTATCTCAGTCTGTCATTTATTAAAAACTCTGAAACAAATCAAACTAAAGTGCTTAGCTTTACGTTCGTGAGAGATAACACTTTTTATTTTAAGTTTAAAATTGAACGATATACAGGTGAAAGTTTGTCAAATTATATGTCCACCAATTTAAGATTTTTCAGACGCTTTCTTTTTCTTTTAGTTCTTCCATTTGTTTTATAATGCAACACATGTTGTGTACTTAATCAGTACATAAACAATACATAATCATGGAGTGCACAACTGAAGACTCAACTGCAGGGGTATCTTCAATGCACTGGATTCCATTTTGTTGATTTATTGATTACACAGTAATACTGTTACAGAGAACTCGTAGAACTGGACTCCAGAACGAGAGTTCATAAGCAGCATCAGAAAAAAACTGAATCCCTGAAATTAAATTATAAAAATTGAAAATAATTTGATAACCACAAACTAAACCTCTGGCTTATTTAGGGCCAAAACTTTGCAGATAGGGGCCGGGACTCGAAACAGGTGAGGAGTGAGAGGAGAACTAATGAAGAAAACAGGTGAGAGGAAGGAGTACTGATGGTCAGTAAACTAAGAGAGAAAGAGACACTAGAGGAATAATGCTTGATATACATATAAATGAAGTGACCCTTCTGTCCATGTTTTTACAATATCTCTATATATTCATCAGAATAATCCTGCCTTTGTTTTATATGTCTTTTTAAACTCTTAAATATTTTTACTACTCAAACTCCATATCACTATACTGATATGTTACAAGTTTCCTATTATACTGTTTTAAAATCTGAAAATAATTGAAGGATTAAAGATTCATTTTCTTTCCAACTTAGTCCCTTTCTTAACCTGGGGTCACCACAGTGGATATCCAGCATATGTTTTACACAGCGGATCCCCTTCCAACTGCAACCCATTGCTGGCAAACACACAATATACAATTTAGCTTACCGAATTCACCTGAACCTCATGTCTTTGGACATGCAGGGGAAACCCGAGCACCTAGAGGAAACCCACACAAACATGCAAACTCCACACAGAACTGCCAGCTGACCCAGCCGAGGCTTCTTGCTGTGAAGCAGTCGGGCTACCCAGTGCGTCACGGTGACGTCCCCAAAATTTAAGATCACTTGGCATTTTTACATACCTGACTGACTACAGCGTTAATAAGCTTTTTTACTTTTAAATGGATTAAAATGTGTTCGATTCAAATCATGTGGCAGACATGTTTAACTGGTTATTAACATGAATCTAATTTAATGTAAAACGTTTTGTTTATCTGTGTATATATGTTTTTATTTGAAAATAAACCATCTATTTTCAGTTTAAATTTAGCAATGTATTCGGAAAAACAACAGTGTTACTTTTTTGTGGTAATAGAACAGTGCAATTTGTTGAGCAAAAAATAACATATGAGATGATTAATTGGGGCCAATAATGGCCAATCCCCTAGAAAGAGAGTTTTATGAAGGTGGTGTATGCAACTGCAATTAGTTGCTTCAGTTATTTCCATATCTGCAAGTTGAAGCTCTCGGCTATTAATCTGCACATCCCAGATTAATCTCAAACATACCCAAAAAACTTCAGTTGCTCCCTGTCAAACGTGTAGAAGAATATGATGTATGCTTGAAACCTTGGGCTCTTATTCGTTTCTTTTCTTTTTTCAAAGTGTTTTGCCAGATTCCTATGTTCATTAAGGATGAATGAAAGACAAGGATGAATGGAAGCTTTAATGTTTCTGCTAAGGCGTTAGTATTGTAAGTGGAATTCCTGGCAGGTGCAAAGCTCTCCGTATTTCATCTCCACTTTACTGCCAGTCCACTAGAATAGATCATAACATCTGATAACTACATCAGCACTATTTAAAAGATGAAGGATGCGCACTATCTTTGTAGAGGAACCAGCCTTGGCTCAAATGATATGTTGTTGTAATTGATCCATCCAGTATCACAGTAATTGCAGTGATGGGCGACACTGCTACTGTACCTGTAAATGTGAGGCGGGATGCTGACAGCTTGTGTGAATCATTGAAGAGATTCATTATTACAGCTGATGCTGTGGCAGACATTCAGACAGCAACTGGACTCTGATCCAGCGCACTCTTGTTCTCTTCCTGTGTGGTTAATGGCATAGTCCTGGCGAAATTAATTAACTGATGTACTTCCGTCTGTCCAAGACCCCGCGCAATTAATCACATGGGAAATGAGACAATGCAGGGCAGCTAATAAATTCAGCTCGCAAGTTTCAAATGCTGTAAGACTCTCGGTCGAAACCCAATGCATTAGGTGGCAAATCACTCGTAACTCAACAGAAGGTGTTGTAAAACCGTCTCTATCTTAAAATCAAAGTATGCCTTTTGGGCGTCTAGGTTTCACTCATCTCTCAATTTAAAATGCTGTGAAGTTTTCATGGTCAATCTCCTGATGCTCCTTGAAGGCTTACTCATCTTTTATTTGCAGTGGAGTACAATGCCTTGGTAACTTTGTAGATTCAACCAAGCCTCCCCCCCTGCAAAAAAAAAAGTCTACATAAATAATTGGAAGGAGTTATGTATTTGTGCATCAGTTTTTTTTTTAATCAAATGCATTTCTCAAACATCATTTGAGAGAGAGACCTTTTGGAAGTGTATCAATAGAATCCACCCTCCAGTCCAACAGAAGGAAAACTAAATTTTGTTGTTTAAAAAAATTGGAGAAGATAACCCTCAGCCATTTACGTTGTTTAAAAAATATTGTACATTATTTTATTGTATAGTTCTACAATAAATATCAGAATTACAGGGGTACCATATCAGATACTATTTAGATAGAAACATTTCTATAACCATGCTTTTTAGTAGAAGTGCAAACATTACATTCTCCACTGACAAACAAAAATATTAATGAGGACTGGTAGGTGTTTGGGATATTTCGGCACAGTCAGCAGACTATCCCAGAATGCAACATGAGTTTTAAAATACCAAGAAAACTATTTTGTCAAAATAACAGGCCATGTATCCTATATTTTTACATGTTTTTTAGAATTTAGATTAATATTAAGTCCTCTTTTAATGCATTTAATTAAACATTTTGCTATGAATACAACACTCAAGAATACAACTGATTTTTTTCTGATCTAACTATTTGAAAGCAGTGATTGGTAGGATTCAGTTTTTCAGCATTTTCATACATTTCAGCATTTATCTTAATATTAAATTATTCACATATTAAATTACTGACAGAGCCACGAGACGATATTGCTTTATTCATTAATAATTAAATAATATACATAATAATAATAGGTCATGGTTAAACTGCCAGGTGGCATTTCTGTGTGGAGTTTGCATGTTCTCCCTGTGATCACGTGGGTTTTCTCCGGGTGCTCCGGTTTCCCCACAAGTCCAAAGACATGCGGAATAAGTGAATTGAGTAAGAACAATTGCCCATAGTGTTAAAGTGTGAATGTGTGTGTGAATGTTTCCCAGCGATGGGTTGCGGCAGGGAAGGGCATCCGCTGCGTAAAACATATGCCAGAGAGTTGACGGTTCATTACGCTGTGGCGACCCCGAAAGGGAAGAAAGCCGACATGAAGATGGATGGATGGGTTAAACTGCTATGTGAAATCAAATATGTTTTAATAAAGATCAAACCATCCGGCCCTCAATTTGTAGCAAATTCTTTTTTTTGGCCCTCTGTGATATTTGACTTTGACAGCTCTGCTGTAGAGTCTTGTTGTAAACCTTATTCTTTCATAAGAAATAGGATATTCAACTACTCAATAATTATGTAAAGTAGCTATTTCATGAAAATTAAAATTCGAGTGGAGAAAAGAAAAATTCTGTGCTATATTTAGAGCATGTGTAAATAATACATTTAAAACATGTCAGCAGAAATGGCATGATTTTTTTCACAGACAGATCATTTGTTACTAAACTTCTGTCTTCAGTGCATCTGCTCAGTGAAATGTGAGATTTATTTTTATATTCCTCAATGACTGTTCTACGTATGTTGTGATGACATATTTCCTAGTATGTTCTATAGAGTAGAACTGAAATTCGTAGAATTGTCCTATTTTGTTGGGTTTGTAAAGTAAGGCTTCAGAAGAGGTTAGGATCTACCTTGAAACCTTGCGGCATTGGATGGTATGACTGTTCACTATGTGATTCACCCTCTGATAATTATAGCTTCCTGTGAAAGAGAACACACACACACGCACACGCATACACACGCACGCGCATACACACGCACGCACACCCGTGCACACACGCGCACACACGCACACACACGCACACACACGCACACACACACCCATACATACATACATACATATATATACATATATATAT
Source organism: Danionella dracula (assembly GCA_900490495.1). Classification (NCBI taxonomy): domain Eukaryota; kingdom Metazoa; phylum Chordata; class Actinopteri; order Cypriniformes; family Danionidae; genus Danionella; species Danionella dracula. The sequence goes on from UELW01000578.1 coordinate 4,292,715, forward strand.
ACATATATTGCAGGTTTAGTTAAGATCATATACAAAAGCAGAACCACCATACACACTTCAAACATTAGAAAAACAACAGTTTATTTACACTGACAGCATGTACTGTATGGACTACAATCTCTGGAATTTTTTAAGTAAGTGGTTGGATCTTCATAACTTTATGGACTCATCTGTAAATATTTCAACTTTTTTTCTTCACGAGTTCTTCTTCAAGAAACATTATCTTGCAGAAATCACTTCAGCATAAAAATTCAAAATTACAAACAAATCACAATATTTTTTTAGTCCAACACCAATGATTTTTTTTATATGTAAGATTCAATGTTCTAACCACAGTAGCTTCTGTAACTGATGCAGTGCTCTGGAACATTGAAGATCACAAGCAAGTGCTCATGGAGAGACCCTCTGAAAAAAAACCTTTTTTTTCAACCTCTAAAAGCTGTTTTAGTTTCCAAATTCTTCCATCATATTATTTACAAAAAAAATAACAACAACAAAAAAACTGATACATTTTTCATTGTGTAGAAAAATCATTCAGAACATATGACGTAAGCAACAGTTTATCAATAATGCAAATATGATAACGAGTCCTCTGAAAACAAATGCATGAAAACAACAGGCTGGGGTCATTCAAAGTTATACATGTTAAATCAAACCCAGAAATACACACAGGTTAGTTCAATGCTAAAATGCAGGATTGCACAAAAAAAAGTAATGTAATGAATTCCCTGCTGGTAAACTCATCTAGCACATGTGAGGAATTATGGGAATTTTCTTCATGTACCTTTCATATGCCTTTGGGCCGTGAACCTAATTGGTTTACTTCAGCAGGTGACTGGCAGGATCAGTCTCACATATTCTTATCATGCCTTTCAAAATGATTAAAAGGAAGCAGAGACATCACACACTGAATTTTATCAACTCTGAAACACATTTGGAGAAAGCAATCCACAAGCTGGGTGAGCATATACACACACTGAATGCTTCACATACAGTATAGACGAAAGACACATTTACCCTCACAATGCTGTTTGTAGAGGTACTGTAAGCTGTTACCAGCCAAAAAAATTGTCCAGGAAAAGAAAAATCCACAATAGGATAAAGAAGTAAATGATGATAATGTAACTGAAGAGATGTTGTCACACCAATTGAAGCACACATTCAAATGAATTTCAGTGGTTTAAAAATCACAATCACTGGAATCAGTGCTTTTCTCAAATAAACATGGTTTAAGCACCAGGCTTCTCTCTGAATCTGTTTCTCACTAGGTCATTGGTTTCCATAGTGACATTAGCTTGGCATATTTTATTTCATTATATATTTCCTCTTCACCATTTTTGTCTGAAACCCACACGCCTGACGATATTGGAAATAAAATTACCTTTTCCTTAGCCATTCAGGGTTAGAACACATTATTGGATTCCACACATACGGCATTGGGCCCTTCTGCTAATGTGATGTTCATTGATGTATAAAATTAAATTTGTAATTATACATTGTTGACATTTATCGCTAATAAAAGAATGTATATAGAATACCCATAAATGTAAACGAGTCCAATTATACAGTTTTCTGCATTGAAGTTAACTCAAGCATGTTGCGAGCAATTGTTTCCATAAACACTGGAAATAATAAATTTTCCACAAGCTTCCAGAATAATCCAAATCTAGACGATGAAGCTATGGTTAGATGTTTTGTTCACCAACACCATTTATATAATACCTCTTTAGAGCACCCAGCAATTTCAACTGTGGATTTCCAGTGGCCATGTTTTGTTTGTGATCCAAATATGCATGAGGTTATTTTGTCTGTGACACATTGGAGTGTCACATCAATGACTAAAAAAAGTTCTTGCATGGCAGTTGATCTTAATGCTCAACCACACCCATTTCTTTTTTTACCAGTTTATAAAATGTACAAATGGAAAAAGAGTCTTATGATTCCTTGTATTAGTCACTCAACATATCTTTAAATAAATAAGATTTGTCAAGACATACTTAAAACACATGTTAAAATAATGATAGGTACACCCGGCTCTTTCTGGCTTGTCTGAATGTCACATGTGATCTTCAAAACACATGACAGTTTTTTTTCTGTCTCTTGGTCAAATTTGGGTCTCCTGTACACTATCTTTTGAGCTGGCTTGGATTAGTAAAGGTTCATGCACTGAACTATGCAGAGAGCTGATAGCCGCCATGTGGTTGTAAGCACTTTTGTAGGAGTTATAGTGGTTGTAGTGCTCGTGCTCCAGTGGTGGAAGAGTCAGGTGACTCTCCATGGCTGGAACCCTGGTCAGCTCCTCATGCATGTTGATGATCTCGATGGTACGTGTTGGCCCATCATGATCCTGCTGGTGGTGCTGCTTGCGCATCTTGTAGAAGATTATAAGCATGACAGCCGCCATGAGCGTGATTGCTACAAAGCAGCCAATGATAATCTTGGTAGTCTTCATCACCTCCTCTAAACCATTTACAGCTCCATCCATATCTATGTCTGTTACTGGAATGGTGTACGCTCTCTCTGTAGCAATCGGCGTTCCCCTTGTTGTCGAAGAGGATGCCCAGCCAAAAGAAGGCTGGACCGGCGTTCTACTCTCCCCCTCAATAGTGGTTTCAATTGTCTCTACAGTGACCGTAGTGAAATAACTAAAGCCACTGTTATCAACAGTTGTCACATTGAGGACAGCAGAGGCAGAAGTGTTGCCTAACATGTTGCTTACAAAGCAAGTATATGTTCCTGTGTCCTGGATTGTGACATTTGTAAAGTTTAATGTTCCGTCATTTTGGACAACGATGCGCATCTTGATAGCCCCATGTGTCATGATGGAGCCATTTGGTATTAGCCAGCTAACCGAGGTCACTGAATTTGTCCGACATTTGAGCTCTGCTGCCATTCCTTCAGTCAAATTGAGGTCAACAGGTGGGTCGATTATAACGGGTGCAAAACACTGAAAGTAGCTCTGGTCCAACTCCCCAATGTAACGGCCCTTGAGGCTGGATGGGGTGTTACAGCGGGCGCAGCAGCTGGTGTTTGTTGGTACAGTCTCTCTCAGCCACCAGCTTAGCCAAAGTATGTCACAGTTGCAGTTCCAGGGATTGTGATGTAAATGCACTCGCTGTAGATGATGCAAAGGCATGAAGAGATCATGGGGCAGAAACGTAAGATTGTTGTGAGCCAGGTTGAGCTCTCGCAGAGAGTGCAGGTCATCAAAGGAGTTGCGCTCGATGGTTTGAACTTGGGAGTGCATCATCCATAACTTTTGAAGATGAACAAGACCTTTGAAAGAAGTGGGCTGGATGATGGTGAGCTGATTTCCTGACATCTCCAGCTCATCCAGACGAATCAAAGGCTGAATGTTAGGGACCTCTTTGAGGTTACACATGCCCAGATTCAGGTACCGCAGGTTGCTCAAGCCCTGAAATGCTCCACTTGATACGTAAGAGAGACGCTTTAGCTCCCCCAAGTCCAAGCGTCGTAAGGAGGGCAAGCGACTGAAGGCATCCGATGGTATGCTCTCAATTGGGTTGTTCCTAAGCCACAGCTCTTTTAGTTTTGACAGATACTCAAAGGCGCCATTAGGGATGGTTGTGAGGCGATTGTCAAAAAGCTCCAAAGTGTTCAGGCTGGTCAGTCCATTGAAGGCGCCAATCTCAATGTTCCGAATGTGGTTTCTGCTAAGCTGGAGGATTTCAAGGTGTCGTAGATGCTTGAAACTGTCCAATTTGATGACCTGGATTTGATTGTCCTGAAGGTTTAGATACCGTGTGTTGGTGGAGATTCCATCTGGAACATCTTTTAGCCCTCTACGTGTGCAGATGACCTTACTAAATTGATTACTGCAGGAGCATACAGATGGACAGGTCTGTGCTCGCACCAATCCAGCAACAAAAAGCAACTGCAGAGCTAAAAGCAGGAGAAACAAGGGGTCAGACCAAGCCCCTTTCCATCTAGGACCTCTCAACATCTGGCTCTGATGGAAAGAGGTCATCTTGTTCAACATTCATAGTTCAACGCCTGCTGATTTTTCTCCCCAAACATTTATAGGCAGTCTGAAAAAGAGAAGGAGAGTATATTAGTTAAAATGTCATGTTGAAGTGTCAGCTGATAATGTGAGGGCATGTCAGGTCAGACAGAATATGAAAGTTTGATGACATTTGGCAGTTTGTAGTTACACATTGGGCTGCATGCATGCATGTATGGATGGTTCATTTCTTGAATGGCACCAAACAAAAATTACTTTTGCTATTTATAGAAAAGTAAAGCAATGGCGTTATTAAAGTGACTTAATACTTATATTCTTAAGAAAATTATTCTTATAGAGCTTGTAAACAGATTTTCAAAAATACATTAAGAACTTTTTGCCTAACTTTCTATGTACAAAAGTCAGAAATCCTCACATCCTGTGCAAATCATCTATCATTAAAGTAGAGGAAACCACAAATGCTTACATTCGTTCCTAAGGGAGACCTAGACTCACGAATCAACCTGACAAGCATGTTTCTCCTTGGGCTGTGGGATGAGAAACCAGAGCATAATTTAGAAAGCAATGCCATGTTAGCGGTTTAGAAATACTCCATTGCAGCACAGGCAAACCACGGACATTCTTATTGAAAGGCAAAAGTATAAACCACTCCTCACAGTTTATTGATTCATTCTTCCAGGTAATAACTGCTCACAAGGGTTGGAAGAATAAACCTGCACAGGTTGCAGTTCTTTCACCATTTATTCTCACATTGACTCCAGACAACAATTCACCTAGCCATACTGCCAGAGCTGGTTCATCGTATAAGCGGTGTATCCAGCTGATTAGGGCCTTGCTTAGGATGTCAAAACAGTTTAGCAAATACTCACGAGGCTGATATATAAACCAAATTTAAATTAAGACTACTTACATACTTAAATATTAAAATTGCTCACAATTTTAGATTTTAATAAAAAAAAGGCCAAAACTTGAGCGTCAAGCCTACATGCTGTCTTCTAGCCTATATAGTGTCCTCTTGCCGGCTGCACATTTACATAACCCCAAGCTGACAGCTTTACAAGGCCTTACGCATCACTCTAAGAAATTGTTACTGCTGCTGTGTACCAATCCGTGCACTATTCACACTTTTATGGGTGCAAAATGAGAGTTAGGGTGTCTCAAACCCTATAAATAAAAGCAATTCAGAGTGATGTCTTATGTATACCTTTTCCGGTTAGATTCTGAAGTGCAACTCGATGAACGATCAACCGGCTGTTATTACCCACAATCCACTGTGTTCTAATGGAAGGAGTTTTCACTTGGACCCAAAAAAGCAAGCTCTCTCTGTAGTACGACTCATTTATAAAGAAGAAGGAGATGAATAAATAATATAAAAAAAATAGTATGTTATGTTTATTATTGAAATATTTTTAGTGAAGGAATGGAAAAGAAGGAGTTCTCGCATACGTCGTGCATGATGACGTGGCACAACTACTTCTGTCACGTGATTTTTTTTAGTGAGTACCAGTTCGCACAATTTTGTCTCTACACACTAACAGTAACACTGGTAACAGTGTTAGTCTTCGGATTGGGATGCAGCTTATGTGTCTAAGCTCCACAGCTGGCAAACTCTGTGATTGGCTGACAATACAGGGCAAGCAAAATAATGGGTGTGAATGGAAGCTCACACATCTGACCGTCTGATCTGCGAGTAAAAGTTCACCTCTGCCATGTCGTCTCGGTTTGTCACAGTGCTTGATCTCATGGTTAACAAATGAAAGTTGTTTATTTATCACATGTCTAAAATACTTCATAGACATAAAAGAGCTTGATACATGTATTTGTGTTGTTTTGGTTACTTAGTAGACACATTGATCAGTAGAAAATTGTACTTCTACAGCAGCAACAATGTTTTTACGTATGTTGTATTTGTATGGTTTATGATGAGGTAAATTTAACCTGCCCTTTTTTAGTATCTGAGTTGTCTTGGGCTAGCTAGTAGTTATAATTATATAATGCCAATATTTATCAGTGCAAATACTGTGCTTCTACAACAGCAACAGATTGGTATATTATACCGAGATGCACTTGGTGACAAATGAGTTTGGGTGGAGCCTTTGCAACAGGCAGTTTGTAAACTTGACACATTACTAAAAACCCAGGTAAACACATTCCTTGCTAATGGTAGGCAACAAAAAACTTGCCACTACTAAAATGGTCACAATTCAACACTTATATCATAAACAACTTTTTGTTAGGTTCATTTAACACTATAAAACAATAGAACTGTAGAAAATCACACAGCGTATGTATTATTCCCTGCGTCAACTTCTTTGTACATAACAGGCCTGTGAATGAGCTACAGTAACCCAGAGAAAACTTCTTTTTTTATCTCTTTATGGCAGAACCATTTTTTAAATAGAAACAAACAGTAAGAAAACGGTAGTCCCACAGTCGAGAAAACTAATGCTACTTTCTGGGTGAGAGAAGGCAACAGTCCAAACCACTGAGCTCATGTGATAAAACACTAAGTTAATCTTTTATTATGCTAGCTTTGCATTAAAGAGAACATTTCACAACATCATGTTCAGAATTACTTTCTGTCCAATTGTTTGTGCCAAACCATTATTGAGTGCTGTGAGAGGCAATTCCACTTTTGAATCTTTCGTACCAAGCATTAAGATGAGATCCTGTCATGCCAAGCTGTCAGAGGGATGGATTAAGCTGCAGACAGGTCCGCCATGGGGCATATCTACGAGATAAGGATGTGTGTGTGTATGCGTGTGTGCGTGAGTGTGTGTGTGTTTGACTTGTATATTCAGTGCTGTGCATGTCATGAAGATACATAGCAAACAAACTGTCACACTCCCGAATAAATCCCCAAGCCTCAGAGTACAGTGCACACAAAATGCACAATCCCTTCATCCTGAGAATTTAAGCTCTCATTCCCTGCCAAAATTGCAATGTGGTTTAGATGCAATTTTGTCTATTTATTACTTTAAAACATGAACAAAATTTCCTGAAAAAAACTATCCACTTTTCCTGAGTAAGACCAACTCTCCTTAGAGTAAATTAAGGGTACTCATGGTTTAGCATAGACTATTAAATCAAATAAAACCTGTACTTTTGCACTAGTAGAGTTTCACTATGTTTCCTGTTAAGTCTTGACTCTACTCTAATTAAATGCAAATTGAAATTAAAAGTTAATAGGCCAATACATGACAAATTTTTTTAGAAACTGTGCGCTCCCAGTTAGCAAACTACCGTTGAGTCAATTTTAAATCATCCTTTCAGCAAATCTTAGTCAGACCAATTTCAGCCTCCTGATGTAGATGAACTAAAAAAGATATAGATATAGTTTTTGTAGATAGATTTATATAAACATTTTCTGGGGACTTTTGTTCTTTTACAATGAATAAATTGTAAGGAAATGTATGTTAATGTTTATCAAAGTTGGTTTACTCTGATCTGCAAATGATTGAAAAGCAGATAAGAGCAACATTTTTTTTATTTCTCTGTGTTTTTTTTTAATGGTTCTCTGTCATAAGTGTTTTTAAAATCAGTATATTTTAAATTATCTTTGACTGAGTGTTCTGAAATTGATTGAACGTGATTTAAACGAGCAAAATATGTTGTTGAATAATCAATGTCAGTCAATGAAACGTTGCTTCAATATTAAATATTACATTAATTTAACATTATTATTATTATTACATTAACAATAAAGGCTATCTGGGCTCATTTCTGTTCCGTAACTCTAAGTTTTGCAATAATTCTGGTAGATTTACTGGTATGAAAAAAATGGTACAATCAGACTCACTGATCTATGCTAAAGTATTCTATCATAAGTGCTATCATTAAGAGAATGGTTGAACAGATCCTAAAACAGTAAACACTTTTTAATATGTTAACTCTGTTTGAGGATATATACAAAAACTAAAAAGTGTGTAAAAAAAAACAGTCTAAAGAAAATACAGAATATTCCCATATTAATTTTGTTATATAAAAGCTTTTTTGTGGTCATGTAATTGTTCAGAATTCATATCATTTCCCCAACAAAGGTTTTTGATAAGTTTATCATCTATAATGGTGCATTGTTGTTTTGTGTTTAGTTCCTTACATCTATTAGTTTCTCACTAAGTTTGTCTTGAAACAATGGCTAATTCAGGTTATAAATACTTTGTATCCCTGCAAGAGTGTCTAAAGATTTATGCAAGATCGTAATGTAAACACATGCTATAGGGGTAAAATATGCAGCTTGTATGCCCTGTTTATAGAACTGGATTGCAAACTTGCTGCAAAGTTTTTAACTTTGCTCCTTATTGGAATGTGTAATGGTCTTTATCGTATCTTAACTGATTACCAAACAAGTAAACATGTGGTAACTTGCACAGAATTAAATAAAAGATGTACCATTCACCAAGTGCCATGTAAATTATGTATATGGGCACTCGGTGGCTTACTAAATAACATGAACATCTCAGATCAGAGAATCAGTACCAACAATCAAGTTATTGTCTCTCACAAACATCATGCCTATCAGAATCAATTAATGATTGGGTTTAATTTATCTGTAGTGTTCGTCAATTGATTGAATGGTTCATCTCTGCAGTGGATTTTGTTGGAGCAATTGTTAAACCTAAGAGCAGAGTGATTGAGAGGTTTAGTAGGCAATTAAGGTTGTCTTGAGCATCATCATTGACACCTTTCAAAGTAAAGCTGAAAGGTCTACTAATGGAGCTACATTTTATGAGATACATGGAGTTATTGTTGCATACCCTGACAAGATAAAGTTTTTTTTTTATATTACACAGAGTCTGTTCTGCTGCTATTTGGGTATTCAAGACCATATATTGAGGATGCAACATTTACAGTACACACAAAAGCACATCGAAATCCTTGTCACTTATAGTCCGCACCATAAATCACTATGCAAGGACACACATTTGTAATTCACTGGAAATAAACTAGTATAAACTAGTAAACAAACTAGTAACACGCTAGTCATTGATATGTAGGCTTTAGGGTAGTTGAAACGTTTTGCTGAATTTTCTTAACCTATTAAAGGATGTTAAGCTATTTTGAATAGTTTAACTTTGTGCAAAATTTTTAGGTTTAAAATGAAGCTGAAATTTAGGCTGAAATAAAGCTTGTTTCAGATAACAACAACAGCAGATTGTACATCACCAGGACATTATTAACTTTTAGACACATCAATAGCTTTTTGGTTAATTAGTATTCTTCAGATTTTATAATGAATTTTAATGAATCAAATTTACCTCACAATAATTTTTTCAGTCAGATTCTCCCTTGGCTAGGTCAGAGATGCCAATCAACAGATAGGGTGTGGCTGCAACATGACTTTTGACGTATACCAGCACAAAAAACTTTTAATGAGGTTCACTGTAGAGGACGATGAAGAATGAGATGATGAACACACAGGAGAAATCCCAATGAAGATGTGCAGATAGAAACACTATTGGTGGGTGGTGCATGATGGGAAGTGTGGTTCATTATACCAAATCCAAGAATACAGCTATTGGAGAGATGAATGAGACTCAGGTGCTAATATTCAGGTGATACAGATCCAGAACAATTGATTTCAGATGATAATGTATTAGCAATCTCAGCGAATGAATGTATAGCTGCCCTACAAAGCAAAAACGCAAGTAACTGCACAGAACTTGATGACCCTAAAATCAGCCTGTTGTGACTTCTAAGAAGTTAAAGATAGACACCTGGTTATTAATAAAAAAAAATTTTAACAAAGGATGCCCCAAATGTAATGAAAAAAATAATAATTCATGTCATAAAAATTATAATAATTAATTTGTGACCAAAAATGCAGTTACTGCGTTCTTACTTTATAGGGCAGCTTCGTTGTTTATTAGTATGTTATTGATGGATTGAAATTATTTTTGTGATAAAAGATATTTTTTATATATTCATTTGAAATGTCAGCTAAAACATGCTGTCCAGTTTTTAAATATCTACTATAGTGCTACGATGCAGTTACTTTGATAGGATAAAGAAGCATTTTTGGAAGGATATATTTTTCGGGGGGAGATAAGGGAAGAAGGTGAGCACAGGACCAAAGTCAGATATACTGATCCTGCTCCCCAGATGTATAAGTCAAGAAAAAACACGTTCAACTATCAGCCACTGGTGCTGACCAGCAGCAGAATTTTTCAACGAAATAATCTGTAAAAGCAAAAGCCATAAAACCAGTGACAACTTTCTTAACTACTACCAGTCGGTCCAAATCAATGCTAAATATCAAATAACACAGTGTGTTAATTATGCATAAATGCTCAACAGCTAGCAGACTACATCTAATGCAGACTAGAACGCACAAGAGTGCTTTAAAAAGTGAAAAGTACATAATTCTTCAACTTGACTACAATTAGCGCTACTGAAGCGAAATGTACTCATGTACAAGTGAAGTCACTCATCTAAAAATCCTCTCAAGTAAAAGAGATATGTAGCTCAAGTAAAACGTACTCAGAGCACTTTAGTAGTAACTTTTTTGACAGCAGTAATGCTGGAGTTGCTTAGAATTATCCAAGTAAAAGTACTGTAAATTAATATGCATAATATTCTAGAAATATTTTCTCTTCTATTATCTCTTCTATATGACAAAAAATGTTCAAAGTCACTTCTTGAATAGTATCACGGTGAGCTGGTCACATCAAATACAATCAAAGGGACTATTTGAGTGTTATAATGTTGAATCAAATGATTTCTAACTAGTTTTATAAAAATAAATGTTTTTCTGAACAGGTCCAGGGATGGTATATGAAAAGACTTTTGTTTCTCCACTGCCTCCGCCTACAGCAAAGGTTTGCTATACTTATTTGGCTTTTAAAATATGCAATTTTTTTTAAATAATAAGTCTCCTCATAACAAGTTCATATGACATTGGTGAGTGCAGATAAGGACAAGTAAGATTTAAGCTTATCTAAGCAACCGCTGCTTTTCAGTGTTCTATAAAACTGGCACCCAGTTAGCAAAAATATTTTGCCGGTTTTGACATTTGTCTGGCACAACTTGTTATAGCATACTTAATGTGGGCCATGGGGGCAGATGTGATGTCATTTTTTAATGCGATACCAAATTGCATCCTCCATACATTACTGTTCTTGTTAACTCATGGGTGGCCCTTGTTTGGTATCAAGACTCAGTCCACCCATACACTGTAAATCATTGTATTTGGGCCATGCAAAAATAATTAAGTAGGCCAGACCTGGGCCAAATAAGCTTTGCTATGTGGGCAGTTTTGTTGACTTACAAACTCTCCTTTAGTTATAGAATATGACAGATCCTTTTGTTGTATGCACATTTTAACTTGTCAGCTAAACATAGAATCTGAAAATATTTACTTTTAGGTTGGGTCTGAATCAGTGATCAGACCAGACTGTATTGGACATAAATACACAGATTCTCCTAAACAATAACTGTGGTTTTAGAGATGTAGTGTTTTCATATTACTTTATACATAGTGTATACATAATGTTAATGTAGAGGTAAAATAAATACATTCAAGTAACTCTTCAACTCCTATTAAATGGCACTAAAAAGGTCAAATATCATTTTTTTTACTTAGAAATGGCCCAAGCCCCCCCCCAACCCCCCACCCCCCAAAATACAAACGTTCTAAAATCTCATCCACATTTTCTTTTGCATTATGCATAACTTGATTAGTTTATTTAGTATAATATTATCATGAAATCTCATGCAGAACACTGGGAGGGAAAGCAGTTATGCCACTATCCAATGGACACTTTGCTCCTTCATTGTTTTATGAAGTTTATACTAAGAAAAATATACAACCAAGAATAATCTACAAACTGAACTGAATACTTCATGAGAGGTTGTGTATTTGAGGTAAATTGGTACTGAGGTAAATTAGCCAATTAATATTCATGAAATCTTTTTGGTGGAGGAAATCCTTAGGTACACTTTGTTCCCCTCTCTTTATAATCTCCTTTAATGTCAGTTTCTTCCATTTAAGGGTCCCCACAAGGACAGCGACTGATCCAGTACTATGATTGAATACATGAATCCGAATGCTCCCAGAACACCTCATCCTTTGACAAGAAACGCATGTTATTTCTGGTAAGGAGTCAAAAAGCATAATCTCAAGCATTAGCATAATTGCATAATTTCTCCAGAATATTTTGCTTGATGGGTGAGAGAGAATTTAACAGTTAAACTGTGATCTTTATATACATAAATTCGAAATAATTGTGGTTTTCCTATTTGCCCTTAAAGTAAAAGGACAAACCTAACAGCAGAGTGAAGTGAGATCTCAGGAGACGCTGTGCTGGCTCCCCAAGACCTGGAAACAATGACTTACAGAAAGGATTTTGGTTACGGGATGCCTGCCAAGGTCTTTACTTAAATGGGGAGACTGTGTGGATGCCAAGGGGAAGGCTTTTCAAATGGAAGCTCTCCATTTCATGTTCACCTTGAGTAGACAATAACATTTAACCATGGGATAAACAGCTATTTTTTTCTGAACAAGTGAGCATTTCTGATTATACAACCTCTCTACATTTTATTTCAAACACATATGCAAAGGCTTTCGTGTCTTAAGAACCAACAAATAACCCAACAATCATTTAAACAATAATGTTTATAACAGACATCAGTTTAGTACACAAGCTCAAAAGCGAGGGACAGACATCTTTCAAATGATCGAACCCCTATATACCATCAGTGTGTTAAAGGCAGTGAAAAATCAATACCTTACTTGCTTCTTGGAAGGACCTTTCAAGCAGTTTAGCCAGAGAAAATAGATACAAAACGAGAGAGGGATGCAAATTACTCCCACATAGCTCTTCCTCAGCTCCTCAACATCCCCAGTGAAGCCTTAGCCTTTAAAGTCATTTAGACTGAAGTGACTATAGCCAGGTTTAATCGCTACAATCACTGGGTTGTGCCAAAATAACTTATGCTGCCTCCATTATCATAATGACACTGATGAATAATCAGATGAAATGGCTATAATCATTCTGTTTTTTTCCTTCTCTTGCTCGTCTCAGGCTGTGTGGGTGGATCTGGCTGCAGGATTCTTGTTCATATACTGTATCTAGTGTTTTTCACCAACGATAGAATAATTGTCTGAAGCCAAACTATTATTACATTAGCCATTCGGTCTACTTTAATACAAATAAAAAACTCTCAAATGTCAACATGCCTCATTATTCATTCATCCGCTACACCTGCTTATGAAACCAATTTGGGTCAAATGAGTTCTGGTGGTGCTTATCTCCAGCTCGCATTGTGTGAAAGGCAGGAATACACCCTGGGCTGCAGGAAGCTGGTCCATTGCAGAGCCGTGCACATTCAATCCAAATGACAGTTTAAAGTCACCTTCATCTGACGTCCATGTTTATGGTCTGTGTAAGGAAAACAGAGTGCCTGAAGGAAACCCATGCACGCATGGGAAAAACATGCAATTTCCACTCTTGAGCCATGTACAGCACCTCATTGCTTAGACTCCATCCATGGATACCGCGTTATTTAAAAAAAAGGAGTTTTTTATTAACATGTTAATGTCCCCGGGAATTTTTGAAAACTCTGGGTACATTGTTGTTGTGTCAAAAGCATTTGTATTTTTTGAGTTAGAGGAGGTGTTTGTCATCGATTGAGCATCTTTTGTTTATAAAGCCCCACGTCTAATGGTGGATGAAGCAAGAACTGCATTGCTGTTTACAGTGCTAAAGTAGGGTTTACTTCAGAAGGGAACTTAAGATCTTTAATTAGGCTTAAGCATTATCAGTGACTTATTAAATAGAGAAATGGTTGAGTGCAACTTTTTTGTGAAGTATTCTACTTGTGTAGTGTCGTAGTGTACTTTGGCCTATGGGACCTCTCTAGAAGTCATAATTTATGTTTGTTCTTCAGTAATAGTCAGCACAACATAGGGATAAAAATAGGCCAGCAGGAGCTTACGGTCTCCGACTCCGAACAAAAAGGCACCATAATCACCTTGACCTAGTATTTATCATTATTTCACATGAAAGGACTTGCACATACTGTAGGTTTGTGTTTGCAGCTGTTTGCATTTTTGTTTTGATGAAATAGAGATAAAAACAAGAGTTGCTTTTTCACTGAATTTGTTAAACTATGATCATTTGCTAAAACATTGGTTACTATGCTTTTTAATTTGAATGATAAAACAATTTAACCAATAGAATGCTTCATATTTTAGTGTATTTATCAGCTACTTAAAAGTTACCAGAAAATGCTAAAACTCTTGATTTTTTTAATCTACAAGCTGATTGGACAATTACAAACCCTGAATGTTAATCGGTCACCTCATTAAAACCATAGAAACGCTTCCTTATCAACATTGTAATAATATAATTTACTAACACTAAATTATTACCCCTCCTTTTTCAAGAAAGCCTATACTTCACGCATAGTGCCTGGGAGTGGCTCCCACAGAAACGGTGCACTCAGACAAATTACAGACATGCAGTTAACAGTCAGAAGTTTGCTTACAAAGATGTGTCAAGGACAATTAAGAGAAGCGCCATGCTGGGTCTCTACAACACCAAAACAACAGCATTGTGTTTCATTGAATCTTAATTTTAAGAAAAGCAAATAAAGTATTCAATCTTTATGATCTTTAAGGGGTTAATTTAAATAATTGTACACAGGGTTGGGTTGGGCCTTATAGATTGATGCAAGAGACATAAAATAGACATTGAGAAGATAAAACAGAGGCTTAGTTAAATCTGAAGTGACTTTCATTAATGCTAAATATCCAATATATTTAAAATTTCTTTTAGGTACATTTGTTGACATTTTTTACTTATTTTAAGACCTTATTGACTTGTAAGCCGTGCTGTGACTGCGAGTTGCTGCCTCTGTTAATTTGGCTTTTTCAGAGCTATGAAGTTGGAGGTTAAATAATTATTTTATTTGACATTCAAATGATCTGTGCCTTTTGCCTTTATCAATCATTAATAAATTGATTTACAATATGTATAAATGGTTAATTCTTGAAAAGCTGTGTTTGAATGCACTCATTTGAATAATATCGGGCTGGGTCGGGTTTGGGCTAATAAAAAAAAAATTGGTTTGGGATCAACTTAAATTCTCTAAATTCTTCATGCTAAATGGTTGAGTTCTAGAAAGGCCTTTTTTCTTTCTTTTTTTTTTTTTTTACAAATGAACAATTGTTTTAGAAAGAGCTAATTTTTGTAGAATGCTTTTAGACATTGTGAGTTTTGAGCCTTTACCTCGGAACTAAACCAACTTACACATTTACTGAAACTGGTCTCTCTTCAGTCTAATAAAAATTTCAACATTAAATACTATTTATTTTTTCAAAATTGGGATAGACAAACAAAAAATTTTTACTGATAAATTATAGATGTGGTCATCTAGAAACGAGCAAACATTTTTTAAACTTCTAGACATCATGCTTTTTACAGTTTTTTCATGCATATTGTATATGGATTTAACTAACTAATAAATAAAACAAATTTGTTTGTCATGTTTTATTCTGATATTGTCAATGATCAAGAGCTCTGATATAGACAACTGTTTACAAGTTTGTAGATTTCCTAGACAAAAATCGACTGCTCATGTCTGTTTCAAAAATTCTTTACGTAATATAAGTCTTTAATTGGTTCCACGAATGCTATGTTTTTTTAATATCAGTCCTTAAGAATACCTTTGATTGTTCCTCAGGATTACTATTAAATAAGTGTCACTCCCCCAAGGCTTCATTAGAGAACAACTTCCATAAGTTGAAATCTACAGAGACAAACACAAGCACAAATACTGAGAATCAAATGTAATTGAATTGTTTTCCTCCTGGCCTATTAAATCAAGAAAATGAAATTACTATCATTACTTGTAAGCATGTTAGCAACTCTCACTTGGGAAATTATGACCTTCCACGGTTAATTGAGTCACCTATTTATATTCACAGCAAAACGAGGAACACACATTCTCTAATAAATAGCACTCAAGTGTGAAACCCCACCGAGATAAGTTAGGGATAAGATTCAGGTATTGATTTAAATCAAATCTACTGTCTATATTTATGGCCAGCTGCTAAATCATTACCGAACCTCATGCCGATAGTTAGTTTTACGGTCTTACGATGGCCTTAAATATTGACTGGAATCATTTACCACAGAAATATGGCATGTAGCATCCCACAGTAAGCTATTTAGGACTGCAGGACGATGCAGTGCTGCAAAATTCAAGCTGGACCGAAAACTGTTAATTCATCCTCTTTGAGACATGCACCCCAGTGTTTTGACATCATGAGCACCTTGTTAGTAAAAATATTGAAGCACTACTCCACTGTCAGGAACTCTGCCAGAAGCACATCCCTTAGCAATGCACCCGGTTATTGGGAAATAAAGCTGGTTAGTGATGAAATAAATCTCCATCTTGATTACATTCTTCCATTGAAACAATTGCCATCGTCAGAGAAGTAAATTCATCTACAGCCCTGTCGCAGGAGCAAACAGTTACAAAAAACGGCTCTTGACAAATTGATGCCACTGCAGCACTGACTCTGGCTCTGAAAATCTCCATTTAGTCTTTCACAGCACGTTACTGTGTGGGACGTTCATCAGATTTACCCATTTAATTACGTTACTCATCAAAATATAGACTCAAACAGAAATTCTTCTAGAGGGAAAGTGTTCAAACAACTCAAATGTGACTCCCCAACCATATCCCTGGGAGAAAATCCATATTGTAATGGGCTAAGTTGTTGCATATGAATACAATTACAAGACAAAGAGCGTCTTGGCAGGAAGCTGGAAACACACAGCTGGAGGGACGGGGATCTCGCATATTCTCTTTGTGTTTGGATTTTTTTTTAGCCAGCTATTCACAGCTCGGCTCTCTTTGTGTATAAACACAAAAGTTAACACCTTGAGAAAATAAAAGTGCCAGTTGACAACCAACTGGTTACACCAGGACACAATTAGCTCAAAATATTGCAGTTTGGCCTGCTGTTCGTTAGAAGAGCTTGTACTATCTTTAGCGACAGGACTCTTCTTAGAGACAGTGTGAGAGGAGCAATCACTCTTGCTTCTGGGCCCTTCAGTCTACTTCAGTGTTCCAACTGAAATCAGGGAGACAGACTGCTGACCAAGCGAAAACCTAGCAGACAGCAATCTGTAGATGCACACTGCTCTGACCTCTCAATGCAATATAAAAGAGTCTGGAATCACAGGGACTCTCATGAAATATTGAACATCAAATCAAGAGTCACCCTTACATGAGTACCCACAGTACTGTAAAATATCACAGCCCTCACAATGTGCCCAAGCATATGCAATAAAGTAAGAATATCACAGGAAATATCCCATTACGCTTTTCTGTTTCAAATACAGGAACATTTTTCTCTGAGCGTGTTGAACCTAAAATAGAATAACAAATACAACTAAAATAAAACGAAACATTTTTATTCTCTAGAAAATATTCATAACTATTTCCTATTTAACTATTTAAATTTTTTTTAGCTAAATAAATATGATATAAATGTAATTTAAACTAGGGCTAAAGTAAGAGATCCAAACAATTCAGAGATCTGTATAAATGAAATAAATCCTAGGTATTCAGAAGATTATAGCTGTGAAGGACTTAATAGCATTTGAACATTGCTCACTTTTTTGAGATGACAACCATGAGCAGGTCAAATTCCTTTTTACAAACATTTTTTTACAATAACATCATTACTTTACATCATAACATTGTTGCTTTGGTAATGCCTGCTTGAAATTTCAGAGGAAAGTAATTTGAAGTTAAATATTGAACAAGAGTTTGGAATAGCCTTATTACACATATTATACTTTTTCTATGTACAGAATATACTATATCTCACTTTACAACACCTAAAGAACGAATACTTTTGTTCGATATCTTAGTTGTTAACTCAGTGGTTGTTTGCCAAGTACACATAGTACATAGTACAAGCAGTATGTGTACAAGGAGCACATGATCAGTGCTAAAAATTACCTCAGGTGACTACATGACAATAACGACCAAAATCCATCACGACATTTTTGCTAATAACATCAAATATTCAATGTATTTGCCAAAATAAGACATTTTGAAAGTGCTTTGTTTGTGACTTCACAAAATATAGGGTTGTACCCACTAATCACTACTATCTTTAATTAATTTTGCACGCTTCTAACCATGATTCCTTGAGTGTTTGATAATCAAGAAACAATAAAACATTATTTAAAGCAATATAACATCTTCAGCTTTTTACTAACACAACACCATGTATACAAACACAAAATATAGAAATTAATTTTTCAGTATTTGCCGTCTGAAAAAGTAAGAGGTACGGTTGTAGGAATGGTGTGTTTGTATATATCCACATTTGCATTTGTGATATCACAAAACCAAAGGCATAAAGTTTGATTTTTTTAAACGTATTTCTAGAAGTCATATATAGTTTACAATTAAAATATACAAAAAATATGCTAGTGATAATGCATATATCAGTAATTCATGTATAAGAAGTGTAAACTAGCATTAAAGAACGAAATAACACATTTTTGAGAGGAGAGGACAAAATATGATGTTTTTTGTTATTAAATTAAAGTAATTAAAGAATATCTGTGTGCCCTCTCAATTCGCTTATGGATGGTTGTTTTTTTATTTTTGTGTTAGCTCTCATCTTCTATGCCGTTTTTAGCATGACTACCTTGTTGCATGTTGGTCAGTTGATGTGGTGACATTTTCACGCTCTGAAACTTGACGCTATGCAAAACGATATGGGATTGCTTGTTTGTCCTGTCAGTCAAATTGCCTCATGGGCAAGTCTTGATCAAAAAAACCTGTCAAAACCCCAAGACCTATCAAGTTCTGAGACTAAGTTTAAATGTAAGCGAGTAGACAATTTCTACCACCCATTTAATTAGAATGAGTGAATGATACAAACCCTATCTAATTATTTCTGGCAAAGGCCAAAGTGATTATGAGGTTACTCTTTTCCCTAACTCTCCATAAGTCCAAAATCTTGGGTACTTCTGGACAGGTGAATAGTCTTGCAGTGCTTTTTCAGTTGTGATTTTTTTGTAAAATGAGACCATTCCTGTAAAGATGTTCTCTGGGGAGTGTTATCCATGTTCTTATTAGTTCACACATTGAGTTCTGTGATGCGTTATGCTTCTGGATCAATGGAATAAGTCTCTTGTGATCAGACTCCATGCTGTGCAGATTTCTGCCGCTTGCTGACAGTGTACTCCACCGGATGGTCACTGTTCTCGGGGGGTCAACTATACTCCTATCGGTTGTAGGAACCAGGCTAGATTTAGGGAATGTTGATCCCTACATATTATAATAATTCTGGAAGTGAATTTTAGTCGTGATCAAAAGAGAAATCACCTGTAATGATTTAGCTTGGTTCAGATTCACTAAATTAAATCCTTCCTGATTCCCGTCCAGCAAGAATCAAAGTATAGCCCAAGTAGTTTTGTCAAACATTTTATATCAAAATATTGACTTTAATATAAACTAGGTAACAAGATCTAATTTTGAGGTCAACAAAGATATGCAAGATGAGACAAGATCCATATTTGTGAGACAAACTGTTTATTTACTAACTGACTAAAACACACTCATGCACACATTCACACAAGAGCAAAAGAAAAGCAGGGCTCGAATTGATGACTGTAACACTATCCTAACATCTAAGTAGGCTTTAGCTTGTCTAAGAGTAAACTCATTGAGATTATGTTAGTTCTGAACTGCGCAAAGTCAGAAGTCAATTGAGGGTGCCTGTTTGTGGCATTCCTTGCCAATGTCGGCATGCGTTGAGATGATGCCAGATAAAGTCTGATGAAAGGATCCGAAGGATTGAAGAGTGGGCCAGGCGTCCGGCCTTGTTTGCATCAGAGCGGGTGTTTGTGCTCAGATTGAGATCATAGTCTTTGATGAGAATAGAATCTGAGTCCTAAGATGCATGTAGGTTCATCTCCAAGCTTTGAATTTAAGAGCGCATGGTTAGGCCCTATGGCCCCGTATTAGAGTTCTTTCTTGCTGTAAGAGGAAAAGAAGACCACGAGGTCTTGAGGAGCTGCGTGACCAACTTCTGAGATGAGAGCAGAACAGTGAACAGAGCAAGTAAGAGCGATTAAAGACAGAGAGAACTCTGAAGAAGCCTAGTGTTATATGTGGACACAGGAAGCATGTGACAGAGCAACCTTTAACCCCCTTCCAGATGTTTGTAGGGAATGGCTTCTAACCATAAAATATCCCTGAGTTTTTTAAGGAATGCTAAAAGTTACATAATATCAAATCATAAAATACCATATATACATTTGAACCAGGCTTGACCCAGGGAAAAACTCAAAATCAAACATGACTGACTTAACATAAAACATAGATGAAAACCATCATTCATTTTCTTTCATCCATTCAAGTATCTCACAAAGATATAGAAATGTTTGATTAATATAGCTTCTTTATGAAGCTTCCTTGTCTTGATTGATTTCAGCTTCACAGTTCACATTAAGTTCACAGGATGCTATCTTTTGATTCACTCAGCACCTACCCAAGGGTTATCCTATGATGTGTCAGACTTCCAGGCTTTGACAACTACATGCATTGTTCTGTAAAAGAGTGAGGTCATATGTTATTGTTTAGCAGAAACTTACTGGTTTGTGTTTCTATGGCACAATGGTAAATTCAGCACCGAATTGGTGATTAAATATTCCTTTATCCAGGAAAAGTCTAGTCCAGGTCCACAGTCTTCACTTCAACGGTTGCCACAATGAAAACTAAGCACTGGGATTTTAGTGCAGCTGGGCCACAGCCCTGGAACACACTCCCTATATACTATACTATATTATACTATTGTATTAGGTTTCCCAAAAATTGTGTTTTTGAAATGTTTTAATTGTGTTTATAATGCACCAATAAAGTAAATACTCATTTTCAGAAGAAAATGTACATCTTTTTAGTGTGTACGACTAGAGTGTACATGATCTAGGATGCATTAAACCGAAGTAGTTGTGACACGTGATCACACATGGCGCGTGAGAACATAACTAGTTCTTATCCATTCCTTCACTAAAAATATTCTAATAGGAACAACACTCTCTATATTGCTATTATTTATTGTTATGTTTCTTCTTTAAAAATGAGTCATATTATAGAGTAAGCTTGCTTTTTTGGAAGAATGTTTTTAGTGACTTTTCCAAAATACCCTTGTGCCATGTTAGTCAGTGTTGAAGCCAGTTTTAAATGGCCACCTGATTCCTCCCTTGACAAAACTCACCCTGACTCTGTCCTTTATTTCGGGGCAAGGAAAACAAGCATGCATGTAAGATCTGAGATCTCTTCTCAATCATTTCAATACTGAAAAGACAACTTGAAAACCAAAAAGATCTAAAGCCAGACTTAAATTGTTTGATCAGTTGTGCTTAGCTCTATGCCCTGTTTGAAGCTAGTATGATTTAAGAACAAGGGGGTGGCTGAGGGAAACGCAGTGTGCATTAAGGTTTTTCAGAGAGCTCAGCCGTGTTTTGCTGCAGTGAATGCAGGCTTTCCTCTTTCAAGTTGCTGTGATTTTAATTCAATGACCGGACCCCTCATTGTGTCCAGACTGTTGCACAGCAGTTGTGAGTCAGAGCTCAAGCTCAGTCCCTCTTTCAGTCTCTTTGTCTGTCTGCTCAATTCCGTCTCTCCTTCTCCTGCACAGACAGCTTGCCTAGGAATAATTCATCGTTTTACATTAAAGCCTCGACAGTCAGTACTGAACAACTCTGAAAGCAAATAGAGTCCGTTGTTTACACTTTTTACAGTCTACAGCTTTCAAATGGTTGGTTAATACTGGATGAAATCAAACTGTTTCAGCTCCACTTGTCTGCTCTTGACAGAGTTTCCTGTTTAATCTATTTTAGTCTTTAAAGCTCTGGTCTACTGTTGAGAAAGAGATACTGTCAAGATTATACAGCATGACTGTTTCATCTCGCATCAAAAGGAAAGGGAATTACAATGCTGCATGGCACACTGCATTATGTAAACACCTGGGGTTCTTCTCTTCCATTTGTGCAAGATACCTGTTTCTACATCCTGCAGGACACTCACGGATATGCCAGAATATTACTAAAAATTACATGTTGTACAGGATGTAGAATGGCTGCTTTAGAAAAATGATGTGTCGTGATTACCAGTTATCGATCCAAAATGTATTTGCTTACAACCACAATCAAAAATGTAAAATTGGTTTTAAATCTCCTGTGAAAGTAATTCGGCAGGGATAGCAAAAAGCTGCTTTTCACTCTCCCATTTCCAGATGCTGGAGGATAGAGGTAATTTAGTTACTCTAAAATGGAAATAACTTTAAATAAATTCAGTTGTTCTGTCGGCTGTGTAAACACGATTTTAAACTAGAAGCTTGAACCCCTTGATCTGAACAGATTCTAATAGAAAGATAAAATGCTAGTGACAAAATTCGAAAGAAAAACAAAATACAAGTAATAACCAACATTATTTTTCAGTCATGTAGTCAAAATATTTTTCAGCATTTGTATGACTTGAATGTTGAGGCAGAAGTTAAAACACTGTTGAGGTTAAGGAAGTATCCACAGAGAGAGAAGTATGGACCTCCGTGCTTTGAATGCTACCCCAGTGACCCAGAAGTGAGCCAGTGCCCA
The DNA here is from genome assembly GCA_900490495.1 of Danionella dracula. Lineage (NCBI taxonomy): Eukaryota > Metazoa > Chordata > Actinopteri > Cypriniformes > Danionidae > Danionella > Danionella dracula. The sequence goes on from UELW01000578.1 coordinate 4,315,335, forward strand.
GTCTGTTTTCAAAGGATGCAAGTATATCCACAAGTAAAAGTGAAAATAATTCTGCTTGAGTATTGATGAACATCGACTGGCAGACTTGTATCCGAAATGAAGGAATTTGATTTAAAAATTCTAATATGACACACATTTCGAAAGTGTCTACTCAGCTGATATTATATACTGAATGAATAAATACTCTTTTACAATGAACAGGATTTAGCTGGAATGATTTAACATAATTTCAAATACATGACTGTGTACATTATAAATAGATTAAATGCATGTATTCTAAATTGGTGATGGTTTGTTATCCATCAGTTTTTGCCTTCAGTTTCTAAGAGTCAGTAGCTTCTAAGAGTCGTTTAGAGATCCACTCAGAGACAATTTTTGAAGTAGTTTTCAATTGCAGTCTAAAGCCACCTTGCACTAGACTATGCGAGTCAAAGTTTTCTGAATATAATAAATGTTATGGCATAAGTATCAACTTAATTCCAAACCCTTCTATTAAAAGACATTATGCACTCGAGTCAAAAATCTTAAAGCCCAAAAAATCTAAAATGATCCCTTTTATATGGTGACTGCTAACACTTGATAGTCACTTATACAGTAAAATTGCCTCGTTTTGATGTGATAGCTCCAATTGATGGCTAAAAGTTTTTGTTTACACAACACTGCCCTAACCAGAATTTTAAACAAATTCTGAAACTGCACCTTCAATTTATCAATATGTTTAGGCAATGACTTTTATTTTCTGTAGCGTTAAATAATTCTGGAGACAATATAAAGCACTGATTTCAGGAATTTTTGCGTATGCTAGATTGTATTTAATTGAATATAACAATGTCGTGTGACTGAGCCATTAGAAGAGACAGTGTCCACATTGAAAAATTGATCATGAGTGTTGTGTTGGTCTTAAAGAATATATTACTGCTAGAGAGATATTTTCAAATGCAACTAAAAATGGATTCACACTTGCCAAGTCACATGCATTTTTATCACCTTAGCTTCAATTCGATTGTGTGAAAACAGCTATACTGAGATAAACAGGCAATGACCATTGTACGAATTACTAATTAATCCACACTTTGCTTTGCTTTTTTTCAAAATATGTTTCAATCACCCTGGCATCCGACAGTATTTATATCCTCCAAGAAAATACCAATTAAGTCTGCATAGAGAATAATGCAAATGAGTTTAACGGATGGTGATAGGGATTTGATGAAGAAAACGCAAAACTTTTCTTTAATTGCACCAATTAAATTTGAACAGACCCTTTGCATTGTAGCTGTCTGTTTTTCATGATAACCTGATTTCTCCATGTTTCACCACATCTACCATAAAATCATCTTAGATTACCCTTAGATTACCATTCCCAACCACGGCCCTACGGGATTCATAATTCAAACTGCTTCTTTTTGCTCTATTCTAGTCAGAACCGCTGCTGAACCTTGATTCAAATACCAGGAGGTGAATTTTTACTAATGACAGGTAAAAATGGTGTTGTATAACTTCAAGAATTTGAATTTCTCCTTCTTCTTTGCACTTTAGTTTTATGCCTGTTAACAGAAGTTGGAGCAGAAGCCAACGAACTCTTGAGTTTAGATTGTGTCATAAGTGGTATAAAAGATGAAAACACACAGTTTGCGGAAGGACAACAGAGAATCCAGCAATCCGTCTCCGGTGCCAAAGATACCAGCTGATACCAGAAAAGACTTATGCTTTGAGAACCAACAACAAACTTTAATCTACCTTGGTTGAGTACTGTTTTACTTTATGAAAAATGTTATATAATATTTCCAGAAAGTGACAAGTGTTAAGCAACTAAAGCTTCGACTCATTTACGCCAACCTGAGAATAATACATAAAAAGTTGAAAGGTGTAAAGGATTAATTGAACCATAAATCACTGGATATATGCTTAAGAGTGACTACACATCATTCTTGACTATTCCCTCTTTTTATAATGATTCATTGCACATATGTTTGGTCGCACAATTTTGTATAGGACTCAAATTTAGTGAAAAAGAAAAAAGAAAAAGAAACACTAGTTTCCCTGGAATCCACAGAAAGACACTTTCAGAGACCAATGCAAGCTTGTTTGGTGCAAATCAAAGTTCAGTGAACCTCACAAACAGAGTAATCTCTCCAGAGCCTAGTTTACACAAACCAAGCCTGTCACGAACGTACACACCCTGTGTTATTCTACCCACAATCAGAAACAGTCATTAGTACTGCTTCACTTTTCTTTCAATATCTTCTAAATCCACATTTTCTGGGAAGCTGATGTGGCATATCCATTCTGCCTCGCATTTAAACAGAACTCAAGAGACAGATGAAGACAGAGCAGAATAGAGAGTCAGGGGACTGAAGCGAAGAGTGATAGCGCTGCATTAAAAGGCAGAGCACATACAGTCCAGAGCTACATTCATTATTCATTCACTACGTTACCATCTCTATTAATTTAAACACAAAACTGCTTTCTAAATCAGAATTGGCTTAAGTAGACATAAAGAGACATGTTAAAAGTGAACCCAAAAATAATTCTGCCTTGAATCCATATTTTTTTTCGAGTAGATAGCAACATATCAGAGTGAAAAAAAAACGATGAACTTAGTGTTGATACTATGAGATCTTGTAGCATCTGCTTGAATTAAACTGGAAGAATCTGAACAACAAAAATAGAGCGGGCAAAAAGAAGGAGGAAAATAACAACTGCCTGACCCTCCTGGCAGGACACAACTGAAGGAGCCACAGCTAGCATGGTGCTGATCCCATGCATACAGATTGCATTACACAGCCAATCCACTCAAAGAGCCTTTGCTCCTCTAATGCACTGACATGCCTTACTGTGTGGAAGCAGACAGAATAGCTTACTAAAGTGCTCCCCCATGGTCCATTAATGCAAGGGAGACCACCTAGCTTAATATCGATAAAGGTCCAGTTAGCCAAATGCTAACCATCGTCATTATCACACCTAAGAACAGGAGGACAAAGAGACGCTGACACATTTTATATTGACTCATGGATGAACCTGGATGAAATGCTGCTGATGATAATTCACTTGATTCATTTGTGACGTATGGATGGTGTCATTTGTTTGCACTCTTGTCAGTAGAGAGATTATCCGGCTGGACACCTGAGCATCCATTTGGGCGAATGAGATGTGTCTGAAGCGCCTCCCTGTTGAGTTATCTATCACAACAACACGGTGCTGTCACATACAAAAAACATGAAGCACAATCTGATCCTCAGCTGCCTGCGCAGTGAAGCAGCAACCGAAGCGAAGGCATTGTGCTACAGCAGACAAACACTGTACTTCTGTTGGAAGCACACTGGGACAAAACTCGTTCGCCACACCTCCATGTTTCCCTGACCTATGATTTTCACAGTTCAAAACAAATAGATCTACTTAGTCATTAACCTTAATGACTGCACAACAAAATGCAAAAGAGAACAGGGGATACAAACAGGGGTAACCATTACTTTCCCTGCTTGAGATGACAATAGAAGCAGCTAAGGGCCTTGGAGCTATAATCTGACTGTGGCCATAGAGTCTCCTCCGTCATTAGTATTGACTCTGCATGAAGCCTGGCCAATTGAAGCACTCAGCTGCAAGCATGCCTGCACACATAAATCCAGTCTGTTTCAAGCCCCTGAGTGCCTCTTGGAAGAGACCGGCACATTACCTCAATTCATCCTGATTTGCAATTTTATAAAACAAGTGGAATTTTTGGATAGTGTGGGAGAAAATGTTCATTAGAGTATGGAGTGGGATAAAATCAAATCTGATGTGACCATTTACTTGCGTCATTGATGGGTCGTCTATTCTCTGACAAAGTAGGTGCTACCTTAAATCTCATTGTGCTTTATTTGAATGACCAAAGTTATGTATAAAGAGCAAATCTGTGAATAGGGGTAGATTTGGGTGAAAATAAATAAAAATAAACAGCAAATATTTTTTTCGTGTGTTTTAGTTTATTGTGTAGTAAAACACTATTAGATAAATTCTGTTTTTAAAGACCCATGAACTAAGAAATTTAAAAAGTATCCCTATTTCCCCTGGTTCACCCTTATGTTTAATTTCTCTATTTGTTTTGTATCAGGATAGACTAAGTTAAGCAATTTTAAATTACTTCACAAAAATGTCACCCCATGTCAGGAACAACATATTAACTTCAATGTCTTCAACATTTAACAGCAGATAATTCTCATATTGAGCCAAGTTCAATGCTGGATTTTCTTAAGGACTGAACCATGTTTTACCATGATTTATTAAATCTCGTGTACTTTTGCCTCACAGCTACCTGAGAGTTTAAAGAGGCTCCAATTTCCTAATTGTTTGACTTTTTAATTTTGTTTTATTAGTGTGTTTTTACTTCTTTTACTTACTTTACTTTTCATTAATTCTTGTTATTTGTAAGTAAATACTTGCATTCAATACAGAACACATTATTGTCATATGCTGAACATCTGTGGAACATATTCACTTTACATAATTTTTAGGGTCATAAAATGGACTAAACATGTCCAGACAGGTTTTACATTTGAACTAATCAAAAACATGTTTTACTAGTTTACTAGTTTCAGACATAATGTCATGCTGGAAAGGATATAATAGGATATAATAAGGATATAAGAGGATATTATAATATATAAGAGGATATAATAAACAAGTAACAAAAAAGGCAACATGTGTCCAATGCAAACGCTGGTAAGAAAGGTGAACATACACATTAGGAGGATACAAAGAGGATTAATGAGCATGAAGAATCACATTGAGATGAACAAACCAAACAGGATAGCGACACGCTGTGTAGTACACACTATATACTAACACAGGTGATATTAATTATGGTAATGAGCTGAACAGAGAAAAGAAGATTTTAAACATGGAGTCTATTAACAAAACACATAAGAAGCCTAAATCAGAGAATGAATGCAAGCCAATACAAAAGACAACACAGACTAAACCAGATTCATATGAACTCCCTGGAACCTTCACTGGGGGAGATAATTTTTCTGCATGTGTGTATGCGTGTGTGTCCGTGTGTGTGTGCGTGTGCGCGCATGTGTTTGCATGTGTATGTGTGCGTGTTTTAACCCCAACCCCCCCTCCCCTCCCCCCTCACTGAAAATGTCTTGGTTGCTTCATTCTTGGTTAGCTTAAATCAACAATTTTCTCATACTAATAAACTTTAAAATCCTTAATGTGGCATTATATGGTAGTTCTAGATCTACACTATAGAGTTATCCAATTGCAATTTCTATTTAGCCCAGCGTAATCCAAACTAGGCCTTTGTAAAGCTGCTTTGAAGCAACGGGTAAAAAGAGCTATACACAAACAGCATACCCAGACAAGCATACCCATTCTCCAGTTTATAACTAATTTAATAATTAAATATGATGCACTGTAATATTAAAACTATCTGCACATAATATGTGTAGTTTTTACACCCTGCACAGATTAACAGGAAAGTCCTGGAGTGATTTGCCTCCTTGGATGCCAAACCTTCAATTCATATCCAGCTGGTTGACAAGTAAATACTTTCAAAGCTTTCCCTCAGATCTAGAGTCAAAAATATTCCAGAACGTCTGTGAGTTTAACCACCTCAAAGAGACAGATCTTTGACACACTTCTCTTTGTGAATCCAGGTCAACTGATCTGAAAGTAAAACCTGCTGCTTTCTAGTTCTCCCAAATTCAAAATATGCTGAGAGTGAGAGAAGACTTCCTTCGGGGGAGGGCAGCTGTTTAAAAAGGGGTTCCATTTTAATGAGCAACCCAGTTTTGCGCTGTGCTTCCACAGCGGAAACGACAAACATACAGTGCAATCAAGGCAAAGAGACATTTAGAAGCTAAACTCCTTTTCTGTCTCCATGACAATTGTCACTCAACTGTACAAAATGTGTAATTTGGATCATGCGTAGGGTATAGAGCTGACATTGGATTTTTTTTAATTAACAATCAACACGTATGCTGTCGCTTTCGTGGGGCAGCATAATCACTGTGACAGCTCTGACTAAGACTGAGCATTTCAAAATGTGTAGACATTTATTATAGTTAGTGAAGCCTTGGGGCACAAGGCTCAATTTTCATTTGTATTGAAATGAGAAAATTGCTTAATAAGCGGGTCAAATGACCTACAACATATCCATAGCGTTAAATGCACAGAGCCTAAACTCTTGATTTCTCTGTGTCAGTGTAACACCTTGGCTCCTATCCAGATACCAAATGTCTTGCAGAAAGTGTTTTGTGCATGCACGTATGGCATTAGACATCTGCTGCAGCTCTAAAACCAGTACAGCATGTTCACTCTATCATTCATCTGTAGCCATTTGTGCAGCATCCTGTTCCCTAAGACCTGTCATTTGCTTTGTAATATCCTCATCCAGACTAATTATAAATCAGCACATGATGGTCACATGAACGGCTGATTCATTGCTCTGCCACATAATAAAAAAGATAATAAAGTCAAAAATGCATTCATGCAAAATGCAATCAATAGCATGGGCTTTTATATCATTTCACGCTGTTTCAAAAGCCTATAAATGAAGCCATTTTGATGGATCTAATAGTTAGCTTGTGTCACTGTGTAGGATAGCTCATTACATTCATGCTTGATGAGTTTTGCTATGGCTCCAAGAGGGATTTGAACCCATGACCTCAATATTGCTCGGCAGGCAAGTAGACAATGAGGAACAAAACCAGGTTAGGCCATTCCAGGAGCACGTTCACCTTAGCGCAGACTAAATTGTTAAGGGAGATCTAGTGTGACAAGCAACATACTGGAGGTAATAAAGCATGGTATCTTCGCAGGGGTAAAAAAGAGGAACGAGAGAGTAATGTGAACAGGCATTCATAGAGGCCGTATGACCCAGCAACAGCCTTTGGTGTTTCCAGAATTATCATCAGCAAGAATCTGCCACTAGAGACCTTACTAAACATAAACATAGACTTGAATAAAATGATTAAAAACCCAAGGGCTTTTATGAGCTTTGTCATCCTGAGCTCTAGATCAGATATGAGGATTGTTAAAAGTTACAGGATAAACAAAGCTTTACAAGTTTGTGCCTTGTAGACTTGTGTTTCCGGCCAAATCTTGTTTAATTGATTTCTTATGATAATAGATGCAAATATATTCACTTTCACTACTAAATTTCCTGATATGGGTTGTCAATGTTTATTTAACCCATTCAGAACCTGTGTCTATTAAAATGGACATCAAATTCAAACAGTCGAAAAGCAATGTAAAGTCAAATAGTTTTTTGTCAAGTCACTGATCCTCTGCTTGTTTTTCCTGACAGTGCATGAAGCTACTGGACTATTTTCCAATACAAAATGAGAATAGCTTTGTTATTAAAATTCCACAGCAATTTTTTTTTATTAATTGTCATGTATTTTTAGACAACCTTGTGTCCACAGTAATGTAAAAAAAATATTTAGTATTAGTTATTGTTATTTGATTCAGCAAATCTTAAGAAGAAAAAAAACATAACATTTTACTATTAGCGAAAAAATGATTCAGATCTGAAAATGTTAAATACATGATGGATCATCAAATATTTCAGGCTTGTGTACATTTTACAATGACCAACATCAAGCATCAACCACTGAATATTCTCTCTTTTTCATCTTTTTGTTTAAATTTTGGTGGTGGAAAGTTGTTGGAACACCATCTGATTAATAAAACACCAGTTTTAAAGAGAGCTCCAGTGTGTGCAAATGTGCTGGCTGGATTATATCTTGTCTAACAGCGTTCCCCTGACCTCAGAAAAGCAGCCCAGCAGTGCAGCCATCCATTCAGTCTACTCCATTAACACTCTAGCAATGAGAGAAAAGAGTGTATTTACAAAACCACTCAAGCAGTTCTTCATTTGTTAGAAACGTTTTATGAACTAGAACACAACCAGCCTTTGTACATGGTTTTGTTTTGCACAGCTCACTATGAAGACAGAGGACAGATGATGCAGCAGGTTAAGCAGAAGCATTTAAACGGCTTCATTTTTCTATAATTGGCAGGGATGACTGAGGTTAACAGATTTGGTATTGGCTAAATGCTCTCGTTTACCCCTTTCTGCCTTAAGGGAAATGAATGTTATTTGGCATTTTTATTCGTTTTTCTGTTGGCTCAGCACACACATTCAACGCCTTCACATTCATCCTGATGAGTGCACACCAGCGCCTACATTACATGTTCATTACATGTGTCTGAACTGCTTGTGAAATACCATCAATAACAAAAAAGATTCTGCGAGATTTGCCTTTCTCAAGAATTTCTTTCAGGTCACAATTTTAAAAACAGTAACCGCATTCACAGCATTTACAGTAAAGGATTTTCTTACATGATATTATGCTGAAAAAAGAAGAATTAAAGGTAGTACTTTACAATAGCTATACACTACTAATAATTTATTAGGCATTAACAAATAGGTAATAAAGAATTTATAAAATATTTTTTCAATGTTAATACAGATTTATAACCAGATAACTTTAAGTGCTTTATTCCTGGTTCGTAAGCATAAAATATGCTTAATAACATTAATTTCATGATGAGATCAGTGAATCATTTATGAATTAAACTTTTCACTATATAAAACCAGTTAGCTATTAGTTGCTTGTGATTCATGAAATAATTTAGCACATGTTAATAAATGATTATTAAACTATTTAAAAGCACATTCATACATCTTATTATCTAGATATATAGCAACTGTTTCTAAGTGGGATAATAAATGCTTTATTAATACATAATGCTACTGTAACGACAGTTAGTTCAGGTAATTATGAAGCTGAATTATGAATTATGAATTTACTAGCTGCCAGTTAACTGTTTTTGACGCTCATCTAAAGTGAATGACTTATAAAGTATTAACAGGTGAGATTTAAAGGCTTGGTTTTATTCTAAACCAACGAAAAGCACACAGCACAGAGGGAACCAGACCATTAAAATATTTAGTCCATCCATTTTCTTGTCGGCTGTCTTCCCGTTCATGGTCACCACAGCGGAATGAATCGACAACTCTTCTGGCATTTGTTTTATGTCGCTGATGCCCTTCCAATGTGTAACCATTGCTGGGAAACATCCACACTATGGACAATTGTTTTTTTACCCAATTAACTTATACCACATGTCTTTGGACTTGTGGGGGAAACCGGAGCACCGGAGAAAACCCACGCGATCACGGGGAGAACATGCAAACACCACACAGAAATGCCACCTGCCCCAGCCGAGCCTAGAACCAGCAACTTTCTTGCTGTGAGACGACCGTGCTACCCACTGTGCCACCGTGACGCCCAGGTTTTATAACCATATTTATAAATGATTAACTTATCCTCAATAAAGCACGAAATTAGTGTTATTACTCATTTTAGATGCATATAATCCAGGAATTCATTTAAATCCAGGAAAGCATTTAAAGTTACAGTTGAAAACGGCTTACAAATGTGTAATAACATCAAAACAATACTTTATAAATTACTTTTTAGCTATTTGTTAATGTTTAATAAATGCTTAGTAGTTTTTTTTTATAAAGTGCTACCGAATTGAAAAATAACTGTAAAATGTCCAACAGCACGGTTGTGTTACTTCAGAGGGGTTATAATCAAATAAAATTACTCTAAATTTATTTCATGAAACTAAAAACAGTGAACCATTGCAACATGTTATATGTATAACAGGGGAGCCAAGAAAATATAAGAAAGTTTGAATCTTTCAGGTTTCAGCTATAAAAAACAGCAAGTGTGATTAATGGTCTATTACATAGCCTACTATATTATTAGGTGTAAGAAAAACAGTGGTTTCTTAACGCCTCATGGACAGTAAGTGTGGGCTTTGGATGAGCATGGGGGCCAAATACATTTTTTTCCAAGGGCCCCCCTGATGTACAATAGACTTGCAGTTAAATCTGTAAAAACGTACGTCCAGATTTAACTTATAATTTACATATATGCACTAAAAACGTTTCATATCTATATCTATATTAATAGATTTTTTTTAACAAGGACAACATGAAAAAAAATGTACAGTGTATCAAATGTTGCACATCTATCGTACAAATTGTAATCGAATATATTTGATTGTTTAAGTAATGACTTCATGGACTTAGGGTTTTAATCACACGTTTAATATTATGTAACTCATTCTCTCTAAAATAGCATAATTGAGCTATTTGATGCTTACAGTTAAGCTGGCTAAGATGATTATGGTCCACTGTGGATGGAAAGTGCTCTGAACATCTGTCAAGGATTATGCAGAGCAAGAGAAAGCTAAAACCCATTCATGATGTATCTAACGCAGGGACAATCTTCATTGTATCTACAAGCATCAGCTTAATATTGTTAATTATAACTATGTTTTGATTTGTTTTATCATGAGAGCTTAAGGAATAAAATGTTATAGGAGGATTTCGGACTTTCTTAATCATGTGATATATTTGACTTGTTATGAAAACTGATCAAGGTAAGTAGTTTGCAAGGTAAGGTAGTCCTCTCCTGACATCCGCGAGAGGTATTTTCAGTGACATATTAAGTTCCTTTTGTGTTGTTATTTAGTTTGTATGATATAAAATCATACAAATATATATTAATTAGTTAGTCTTGATGTAAAAAAAATACCCCAAAGTGGTGCAAAGTGTTATAAAAAAACAATAAAAAGAAATTGTTGTAATCTTTAAGAGTTTGCAGAGATGTTTGGATTTTTTTAAAAACAATTAATGATATATACACACTAAATAGTACTAAATAATATATTTACTAATAATTTTGCAGAACACCTTTTGAAATGACAATATTTGCCAAAAGTTTTAAGCCTTTTTGTAAAATAATGTTTCATATGTTACAATTACTCAAGAAAGACATAACGTAACCGATAGCTTGCAAATGTTAACAATAAGATGTAAATGAAAAAATAAAGTGATAATTAAATAAAGGATTAAATCAGATCTGATTGGTTCAGTAGGTGCAACAGAAAAAAAAACATATTAGATATAATATAATATAATATAATATAATATAATATAATATAATATAATATAATATAATATAATATAATATAATATAATATAATATAATATAATATAATATAATATAATATAATATAATATAATATAATATAATATAATATAATATAGGTGTCACGGTGGCGCAGTGGGTAGCACGGTCGTCTCACAGCAAGAAGGTCGCTGGTTCTAGGCTTGGCTGGGGCAGGTGGCATTTCTGTGTGGAGTTTGCATGTTCTCCCCGTGATCGTGTGGGTTTTCTCCGGGTGCTCCGGTTTTCCCCACAAGTCCAAAGACATGTGGAATAAGTGAATTGAATAAGAACGATTGCCCATAGTGTTAAAGTGTGAATGTGTGTGTGAATGTTTCCCAGCAATGGGTTGCGGCAGGGAAGGGCATCCGCTGCGTAAAACATATGCCAGTGAGTTGGCGGTTCATTCCGCTGTGGCGACCCCGAAAGGGAATAAAGCTGACATGAAGATGAATGAATGAATAATATAATATAATAATAATATATTTTACTAATTTTGTTCTATAATTCTGCCCATGAGCCAGGATACAGACTGTAAATCTGCAAAGCACAACTGCATAAGGCTGTAAAATTTGTTTTCGACAAAATTTTTTTATCAACAGACATTAGTTGTCTCTGTCACAATACCAATTATCTCATATTTATCAATTAGTGCATACAGCTTATTAGATTCGATTTACTTATTGCATTCATTTTAAAATAACTTAAAAAGTGTGTTCTCACAAAATCTGATAATAATATAAGAATTTTCATAAATTCTTCCCTTGAAACACTGTCACCAAAAATGCTATTCCAAGTTCTAGACATTTATTTTAACAATATTAACTTTTTTTTAAACCAAGATCTCAACATCTCAAGATCTCAAGTCATCATCAGTTTGAAAAAAAAAAAACCCTGCTTCACAATCCTCAAGACTGGTGAAGCAACAACCCACAAACCCATGAATCATCCATCACAAATTACATAAGCTCCCTCAAAACCCGCACCTGCCTCATGGATGCATTCCAGTGAATCAGACCTGCTCACAATGTCAATTGCAGCTAGTCTTCACCAATAAAGAACTTCTGAAATCTTATGAGCCTTGAATGTTAAGTGTAGATCAGTGCGAGCTAGCAACCCTGGATAGAAACTCCAGGGAGTCATTTCCCTCAAACATAAATTAATTACCAAATGAGTTATGATGCTGTGAGAAAACTAACAATCATTACTTGTGCTGTTCTCAGACACCTTCCAAAGTCACTACAGCAACAGGGAACGGTTAGATCGACCACTGTGGACACACTGCCTCTTTCCCCTTGTCTCTTTAGAGCATAGCAATGCACATGTGAACGGAATATGAATGATCCAACGCCATGTTCTTGCGAAAGTAATGGTTAGTAGAGCAACAGAAAAAGGAAAAAAACGTTTCATAAAAATCCTGCAAGATAAGGGATGCAGAATAAGAGCAGCATGCACGATAGATAGATAGATAGATAGATAGATAGATAGATAGATAGATAGATAGATAGATAGATAGATAGATAGATAGATAGATAGATAGATAGATAGATAGATAGATAGATAGATAGATAGATAGATAGATAGATAGATAGATAGATAGATAGATAGATAGATAGATAGATAGATAGATAGATAGATAGATTTAACCTCAACTCGATAGAAAACCTGTTAGTTGTACAAATATATGGACACAACAGTCAGATAGCAGAGTGGTTCCTTACCCGTTTCTCTCTATGAAGGCGAGCGTTGAGGTGAACACGAGCATCACGGCAGCCCTCGCAAAGCCCGGTTTATGTAGGATCCATGCACGGTGAATGGAGAAGCCAGCAGGAGCAGCGCGCTCCAAAGCACTCTGCGAGCTTTAACAAAGCAAAGCAGGTGCAAAAAAAGGGGGAGGGTGAATGCGGGGTCCAACAACAAATCTTCAACAAAATCTGAAAAGCGAGCAGGGATGAATCTTCAACCGGTGCTGATGCTGGACACACAAATCAAAGCCAGGTTCCGGTCGCGAGTGTTTAACGCTCACGGGGTTTCATCGATCCCTTGCGGTATATAATCCGGTGAAGTTAGAACTTAGTGTGTCCTCATGCTGCTTCTGGGCTCCCCAGATCTGGTTCTCATCCACCACCGCAGTCCATAGACGTGCGATGAGGTGCTGACTCCGCCGAATGTGTCACAGCATCACCTCAGAGCCTCCTTGAGTCTGCGCGTCTTCCTCTCTCCTTCATCGCTGCTCGTCCTCGTGAGCGATGGTCACTGCAGAGACCTCTTAAAGTTGATCAACGTAGGCTACCTGAGAATCAACACTCAGTGATTTGGTGCGCAATTGTGCTGCTGAGGTCTGTGCTATAGCGTTGAAAAGCAGCGTAACGCGTTCCCTTGGTGAATCTCAGTTCTCGCGTCTTGGCTCATTTAAGCGGAGCGTGTTTGGTGATGCGGTTTACGCTCTTGCGGGAGGCTATCGAGACTCTGTTGCGCTGGCCAGCTCTGTGTTTCACCAGGAGACGTGAAAAGAAGGTGTGAGCACTCACTCACTATACTCGAGGCCCTGTATTTAGAATTGGGAATATTTGGAGGGGCAGTGTATGATGAATGATCCCTGTCAGCGCGCGCTTCAATCGCATCTGTTGCTGAGTGGCGTGCATCCCGATGCGCGCTCGCAGTCTTTACTTTGGCTAACCATGGAGCCAAAAGAACATCGTGGAAGCATTGCTTAAACATTTTTAAATGTGAACATTTTCTATACAACATTTGTTCTCTTGTTAGAGCACTCGGATGGCATTGCCACCTGCAGGCTTGCATAATCTGCCCGATATCTCTGGTTTCTGTCAATCATCCCGAGGTGAACTGCGTCTTTATTAAGGGAAAATAGAGGAAGGAAGTTGTAGATACTGAAATTAATGCTACACTCCATAAATTGACCTTAAAAATGAACTTTATTTGTCTGTTTTTTCAGCATACTTGTTTACTGATTTACGATTGATTTACGTACTCCATCAATAACTATTTCTGTTTAGAAATTCAAGTACTAAAGTACTAACTTATTTATTAGAATTGCATTTATGTAATTATGTATTCACTATTTATGCACACTGTAAAAAATCTGTAAATTACAAATAACCTGTTAGTTTTGTGGAATCGGCCTATTTTCACAATTTACAGGGTTCTATTTAGAAACTTTCATCATATTTTGCAATAGTATTCTGGAAAAAACGAATACTTTTTATACATGTTCTGCCAATTGTTAAATTCTTTGTTTAGTTAGTCATTGACAAGACAATGCTTATACTTATACTAAAATAGATTCTTAAATTACAATGTTTCCTTCTAAATAGTGCCTCTATCAGGTTCTTGAACTTGCTTGTATACGAGAATGACACATTGTAATTGCATATTGAATTAAAGCTAAAACTAAATGTAAAGAGCCACAACCTTAAGGTGTAATGCGGAGGGCACAAACGTTTTACTTCAAGTTTCATGCAATCCACCTGATTCCACTAATTAAGCTCCTCTTGCCTTGTTTTTTTTAAGGTACTGCTGTGTTTAGTGGGTAGTATGTGGGTAGTAAGCCCAGGCTCTCTTTTGCTCAGAGTTCAAATCCTTGTCAAAGTTTCCTATCATGAATCTGATTTGTATTATAATATTCTGCAATCCAGATTTAATAAATGTACCGTAACATATTGTATACATAAAGCCTGTTGTAGAACAGAGACAAAAAATAGTACTTTCTCGATTTATTAAAAAAATATTTTTACTGTGTAGCATATTTATTCATTTACATATTAACAAATGTATTATAACAAACTGGTATTTATTTATTTTTTGCATGCAAATCAGCGCTACAGGGCTGGAAGAAGCCTGTGGTTCTTGGAAGCTATTTTCCCCTTAATGGCAAAACAAGCACATTCTAGTCTTTCATCATCTTTATTTAAAGTGACAGTTGCAAATTGCTTTCTTTGTTTCAAAATAATAGATTTTTTTCTCTGGCAAAAACGGTCCATTTGTGAATTCCCCAATCAGTAACAGCATCAAGGGTAGTTCATCATCAAATAATTTACTGGTAGCAAAACAGAAAACAAACATTTTATTTAGAGAAACTATAATTGAACTTGACTAACCACAATTAACCAGTCAATGGTAATGCAGAAGGTGTGAAAACAAATACCAATGGGCAAGTAAAACACACAATGAACTATTTGTCAAGACAACTAACGGATAGATCATCCAATATTTAGGTAGGAAATGGGTTTGGACAGACACCAGAATGACAACAAGTGTCCCGTTGACTGTTACCCTGGTGTATTTGAACCCAGTTGCCCTGAAAGCCTAGTCATTTTAAAATTTGTAAAAAAATATTGGTGAACAAAACAAACACATGGCTGGATATAACCAGCCCTGATAGGGAACACTTAAAACAAACAAAAAATAAAAATAAACAACAACAACAACAACAACAATATTATTATTAATAATAATAATAATAATAATAATAATAATAATAATAATAATAATTATTATTATTATTATTATTATTATTAGTAGTAGTAGTAGTAGTAGTAGTAGTAGTAGTAGTAGTAGTAGTAGTAGTAGTAGTAGTAGTATTGATATTATTATTATTATTATTATAAAACAACAGCAACAAGTCAAAAAATTTATTAAAACTATAAAATTGTGAAAAGCAAAATGAATTGCAATTCACAGAAGGGAATATATTTGGAACAATGCATTACAGTACAGAAAACAGAGGGAGGAAAATTTTTTGTAAGAAGTAGAAATAAGTGGGGAACCAAAGTGTAGTTAACCAAAGAAGAAGAGCTTGACAAAAGAGAAAGAAGAGAAGAAAATATAGTACACCAAACTACAAAACCAACAGCTGCAAAAATAGTCTTGTAATAAAAAAGACAAGACAGCAGAGAAATCAAACCAATGTACTCCAATATGCGACTGGACACAAGGCAGGTCTGTGATTCAAGCATCATGTTTTCCATCGAACAAAAAAACAAAAACAAACAAAGATGAAAGTAGCATCAGAACTCCAAAAACACCAAAACATAAAATGCCAGGAAAGACAGAAGGTGGCAGAGCTCAGACAACAAGAAAAAAAGAACAAGCCAAACCATGTACCATGTACATCAACAACTTAAACAAAAAAACACCAATCACAAAAAGAGTTTCCAAAAGACACCAAAAAGGTTGCAGAAGGAGAATACTTTCTGATGAAGCCATTGAGTGAGAAGTAAAAAAGGGGGATGATAATGTATAGCTGTAGATTCAAGCATCATATATATATGACATGTATATATGACATTCTCAAACTAATCAACATTTGAGATCTTATCCATTTAATTGATTACTTGGAAAACACTTTCAAGCTTCTCTAGGGCATTATATATTATAGTTATGATGGATTAAGATTCATGTTAATATGAGATGTCAAACAGAGTATGTTTTTCTCCTAACAGATCCATTAGCCTAATTATAACTGGGAGTATGATGCTCATTCATGGTAATCCACCGGTCTGGATGGACGACCCGCTTGATTAGCAGGATTGACAATCTGAGTCTATGAGACCAACTCAACATCAATCCTCACTGTCTCACTCATCCATCATGTTGACCAGAAAAGTCCACGAAATAGATTTGCAAATGTGTTTTTCTTTAAAAATTTAAACAGTCCTCTTCACCTTCATTATAGCTTGAAAAGAACATTGCTCAATAAAGCCAATATGGGGTGTAGTGCAACACCACTCTTAACAGCTTCAGTTGCATTCCTTTTTCCAACTGACAAATAAATGTAAATTATAAAAATGTATTTAGCCAAAGAGGTGTTCTACTTCTACAGGGAGCACTGGGTGTGGTAGGGATGCAGAAATCTGTAAGTGGAATAATTGCTGGGTGATGAGATAATTATCTTCAGCTGCTTCTGCGTATGATTGTGGGTGCTTGTTAAGATTTTCAGTCACTGGTGATAATCGTCTACAAAGTTGTACTTTTCTAACCAGAGGCTCAAAAGGTCACACAATCAACTACTGTTACAAATCAGCTACTGTTAACCGTTACACTATACTGTTGACCAAGGTTTAAATAAATTCTTTATGGATGTATGATAGAGGAATCCATTTCCCTGTTGTCCTATAGCTTTGCTCAAAACGCTGTTTAAACGCAGACTTTCTTTCATTTATGCACACATTTCCTAAAAAAAGACAAAAAATGTATCATGTTTTGTTTAAAGTGCAGCTGCGCTTATGTTTTCCTCCTCTGTAGCTCGTCCATTTCGTTGCAGTCCTTTTCTACAATGTTATAGATGCTAGCAGTGATTTATCACTTGAAACAATGCTTTTGACTCGGTTTCTAATCTGAAAGAATTCAGCAGTTTTCTACTTAGGTTCAAGAAGCTGGCTGCCTCAAGCCTCATACAAGCTCTAAAACACCCAGCCAGATTTACAGTCCAAATGAATTGATCAAAGTTCCTTTGTTTCGGTTCTACAATATATGATATAAGCATTATGCATTTAGCAGATGCTTTTGTCCAAAGCAACTTACAGTAGGGGAGAGACAATATGCAATCTGTTACACAGTCAAAGTCTATCTCAGCTTGCTTATAGTAGAAGTTGTATCAACTGATCAATCCACCACAGAAGGAAGAAAATAAAGTGAAAAGAGAAAAAGTTTTTTTTTGCATTGATGAGAATCAATGTAATACATTGTAGTGTAATGTATTAGACTATTTAAAACCAAAATCTGAATTAAACATTAAATTAACTTACTAAACTATTCAATGAACGATTCTTCAACAAAACATATGTTGACCAAGGTTTTTCCAGAGGTGAAACCTATGCTTTGGATTACAGAAACTAGGAGTTCAGGAGACAAAGCTTCCCAGAAGATGAAATACATGAGAGACAGATGGATGTGTGGAATGCACCTGGGTTCATAGCCTAACGCACTCCTCGAGTTTGAGCTGTTGGAAGAGGTTGTAGGTCAGCCCTATGGAGCCAGGTGTGAACAACCAACAACCACATTTGTCAGCATTTACACTTTTACATTCAATATATATGTTACATCATTGTTCTGGATCACATTTGCTATCAAAAATGTGATGGAAATAATGTACAAAGAAATCAATCTGCACTATGATTGCATATACTGTTTTTATTTCAGCTATTAGTGCTGACTGATGTCTGCTTCTATCAATCAACCCAATCCTCTGGATATAGAGTGAAAGGTGTCAAGAGCAGCTCTCTTAGAACCAATAACAATGTGCTCAGCCAGAGTATTTAACCAGTGTCAGTATCTGTATCATGTTTTCAATATTGCTTTTGTTACCCATAATATCATAGATAATCATAGTAATTGTAAATAGAATTGTTAATCATAATAAACGTATTTTATAAAACACCTTTAAAGCTGGCTTCCCAATATGCTGAAGAGAGAACAAAAGTAAATCAATACAACAAAATACATGAAGAACAGATATACAAGATACATTTAGTTAGACAAGAAAAGAAAGTTCAGAGCTAAAGTCAAAAGGAATAAAAAGTGAACAATCAGACATCAGTTTACAAAAATGTATTTAAGATAAGATTTAAAAATGGAGTCGCATTGTTCATCTCTGAGCTCACCTGAAGAGAGTTCCACAGTGTTGGTGCATAAATAGAAAAAGCCCTGTTTGCCATAGTTTTAGTGTGAATACGAGTAATAGACACAAGCTTAGACCATGAGGAGCGGAGCGAACGACTCGGGGTGAAGATAGTTGAAAGAGACAACAAGTACTTAGGGGAACAAAATATGGAGTGCTTTATATATGAGGGGTAAACTTTTTTTTATCCATACATAAGTGGACCGGGATTCAGTGCAGTGGTTTAAGAACAGGTGTGATGTGTTTACAGTTCTGGTTTGTGGTTGTGTATTTGGCGACATAGTTTTTATGTGTTCCTAATTGTATTTGTATATTAATTTCCTATTGTTTTCCTCTACACATTTCTTAATCCATCAACTTTTGTCTTACCATTGTGTTACTCCATGTGAACTTTATGTCTGGTTTTGCTGGTTGTTCTCTGTTGTCTCTCTCTGCATTGTTTGCTTTTTGGTCTGTCCTTCAATACATAATACAATTTTCTCCCTGGTTTCTACGAGTATCTCTGGTAATTAGTATACATTATAATATATAATATAGCAAATATATTTGATGAAACATCTACTACCCAACAAGTTTTATTTTGTGTTGCAGTCCAGGTTCAACCACTATGCTTTAGATTAAAAAAAGACAATATAAAGGTAATATCAAAAAACACTAAGTTTTAGAAAAGTCAAAAGGTGGCAGAGTACTGATAAAAAGAAAGTAGAGCAAGACATGATGTGTGCTTGAACAACAATGACTTAAACACAAGTAAGATAAAATGAGAAAAAGATGCAAAAGACACTGTATGGCATATAAAAATCATACTGCATTATAGCTACATACATTATATTGCTTTGACTTGTGCAAATATTTCACTGGTGTATAGACTGGTGTCTACATCTGCTATTCAAAATATTCCTGAGTATTGTTAGATTTATTTATTTATTACACCACCATTTTATTAAATAATTTAGTTGTATTTATTTCAAATATATAGTGCTTTATAGTAGTAAACTGTTATTGACTGTATTTTGTGTTTCATGTTGTTAAGCTGTACTCATGGTGTCAAAATAGCCATGTTTCAGGTATATCTCAGTGCAAATCAGATAGGAAAGCCATTTGCTATTACACAGGTAATGACGTGGCCGGGTACTGACTCAACGACACCCCACACAACAGAACAGAACCAGAACAGGGCTTTTTTGGGAACCTTTGCCAAATGAATAAAAGACTTGATATTAATGAGTCAATTGATGGAGCCTCATTGTCTCGAAGATGTAAAACACTGTAAATTGAACTATTCAGGCACGCTTAAGTAAATATTAATGGGATTGGAAAACCTTGTTTCTCCTTTCTATTTAAAATTGGTATTTAAAACTATAATAAAGAACAAAGGTGTCTTGCAGTCTCAATAATATGAACAATACACAGTTACTAACATAATTGATAATACTGATAATACTAAACATATTTAAGCTAGTGGTGCCTTTTCTTTTTAAACCAAATCTGTTTAAAATTTTATTCCTATCATGAATTACTTTTCTGAATTACTGATTTGCCATACATATTTATTATTACCATTAGCTAGATTAACAATTATTAGATTATTAGATTAGCAAGATAATGTTCCTTTACAACAAGAATGGTGCATTAAAACAAAAAGAAAATAGAAAATCCCAATGCTTAAACCTATGGCATGATCAGTATTTTAGACAGGGACACATGTTGAAGACACTACAAATCTATCGCAGCTACACTTTCAATTTAACATTCACCTTTGTAGGAAATTATGTTATGCACTCATCTTATATGCATGTTTTTAAACCGTTGGAGAAATTGTTACTTTGAAACCCCTGGTTGTCACATGCTCTCCGTGAACAGAGGTCCACTCTTTGGTTGGCAACGTGAAAATAAGAAAATCAGAAGAAATCAAAGAACAGGGCAGACCTTGAAGCATACCAACCTGCACTCTCAACTTTCTCCCAGCCAAGTTCATCCAAGTTCATCCAAAATCTTCAACACCTTCCATGTCTTCATTCACTCCACTAACAGAAGACCAGGTGTCCAAACTCCTTCACTTAGTGCATCCAACCACCTGCCCCCTCGACCCCATCCCCTCTCACCTTCTAAAAACCATCTCACCTACCATCACAACTGCCCTCACTCACATCATCAACTCCTCAATCACCACCGGCATATTTCCCAACACCTTCAAGGTAGCCAGAGTCACCCCGCTTCTCAAGAAACTTACACTCAACACATCACTGGTACAGACCAGTCTCTTTGCTGCCCTTCACTGACAAACTCTTCGAGCGGGTCATCTTCAATCAACTCTCTTCCTTCTTGACTCAGAACAACAAGCTTGATGACTACCAATCAGGCTTCAAGATTGGAAACTCAACAGAGACGGCTTTTTTGTTGGTGACTGAAGCACTGCGAAAATGCCAGGACTAACTCCAGATTGTCTGTCCTCATTCTACTAGACTGCATTTCACACAGTCAACCATCAGATCCTTCTATCCACTCTCTCTGTAATGGGCATCACTGTCTCTGCACTTGACTGGCTCGAGTCATATCTCACTGACAGATCATTCAGTGTCGGGTGGAGGGGTGAGTTCTCCAACACTCATCGACTATTTACCGGGGTTCAGTCCTTGGTCTCCTTCTCTTCTCCATCTACACCACCTCCCTGGGCCTATCATCCATAGACATGGATTCTTGTACCACTGCTACGCTGAGTACACTCGACTCTACATGTCGTTCCCTCCTCAATGACCAATCAGTAACTACCACCATACAGCTCAACATGGCCAAGACAGAACTTCTGGTAATCCTGGCCAATCGCTCTGCCCACCACAACGTCACTATTCAGCTGGAATCCGCAACAATCACCTCTTCTCCTTCAGAAATCTTGTAGTAATTTTGGATGAACAGCTGACCACATTAGCTGGACCACATTACCAAGACAACTCGAGTGTGAAAGTTTGGACTGTACAACATCCGAAAAATCGGACTCTTTATAACTGAGCACGCAACTAAACTCCGCTATTACTCCAATGTTTTTCTAGCAGGTCTTCCAGCAAATGCGCTCAAGCCTCTGCAGATGATCCAGAACTCTGCTGCTCGTCTTATCTTCAATGAACCGAAGCGAGCGTATGTTACTCCCTTCTTCATCACACTTCACTGGCCACTCATCCCAGCTTGTGTTAAGTTCAAATCACTGATGCTGGCTTACAGATCCATCTCTGGATCAGCTCCTGTTTGCCTTCGCAAGCTCATATTGTGCTACATACTCTCCCAAAGTCTGTGCTCATAAAAAAACAGCACTATCTGGTTCCATCCCACCAAGGCAAAAAAACCTTCTCTCTCACTGTCTCTGGCTGGTGAAACAAACTTCTTGATCAGGTCAGGAGAGCAGCCACACTAACAGTCTTCAAGATGCAACTGAAAACTCTTCTCTTCACGCAACACTTACATTAAAATAAAAATATTTTGACCATGTTTGACCCAATACTGCATTCTTTGTTTTTTCAAATAAATGCAAATTTTTAAATTAATTTTCTTACTCTGTAATTGGGAAATAAACTTTGTGTTATTCTTTATACAGTTAAAGACAAACCATTATATTAGTTTTTTCCCCAATTATAACAGCATTTGTTTAATGTAATTTAGACAACAAACTTATTGTCTCTAGTCACTAAAGAGACACGGTGAGGGGATACAAAATTTTCAGGCAATGATGAAGATATAATATATACAGTACCAAGATAATGTTATTCCTGCTTCAGTGATGATGCAAGCAGCACATTTAAACTGGCTTTAACATCTAAACATCGGCATGTGCTTATCTTTTATATGTACAATTTGTAGATACATTGATGCTCTAACATATTCCCAACACCGACAGTGATTATAGCTTGAATCCCAACATTTATGCTCCTATTCTTGGGAGTCTGTTTTTGGATTTACATAAAAGTTGCAGGGGGGAGCACAACACTGAAGCGCATGAAAACAGAAGACACACTGAGCATATTAGCTGAGCAGAGCTGCAAATCAAAGAACCAAACTATTCATCTATAATTCATTCAAAGCAAACTACATCTTCCTTCTCAAAAAGTTCAGGGTAACGATGTGCTAAGGTTGAAGAAAAATGCCAATGAGTATGGAAGCTCTATCAAAATGCTACAAATATTTAGCAACTTGATTATAAGCTAAAAGATGTAAACAAAACCAGCTTGGAATTGTAAGTGCTGATTTCTCTAATCATTTCCTCATGGAGCCCTGCAGATCTAACACACAGTGGACCCCAGAGGGGGTTTCTGCTCATTTTACTGACAGTGTAGTTTGCATATTCATTGCACATTTTGAGTTATGAACTTCAAATAACTTCAGCTGTTTATAAAATCAGCTGTTTCTTGAATTTAGCTTTATCCAATAGATAGCAGAGAGTGGTAACAGGCACTGCCATCAGCAGAAAACCTAAAATCCAAGATAAGGAGGTTTGGATGTTACACTTTGACCCCTGCCTTGTTTATTTAATAAAATGGACCTTTAAAAGATTTTTTAATATCTTCTGTGGTGCTACTGTTGGTTGAAAACTGGAAGGTCTTTATATTTGATACAAACATAAAAAAATGGCACATACCATGTTTCAATGTAATCATGTCATTAATAAATACATTATTCAGAATGAAATCTTTTGCAGAGGAGCTGCTGGTTTGAAAATCTGACTCGAAAAGTCCAAGTTAGAGATGTTGAGATTAATTCTTATCATTTTCTTTAGACTGTGAATTAACAATCCTAACTGTTTCTTTTAAAAATGATTGAAAAACGTACTGAATTTCACCAAGGTTTTTTGCCGGGTGAGAGATTGAGATGGTGAGTAGTAGCTTCTCCTGAAATAAAATGTATTTGTGATTAGGTTTTTAATTGTGTTTTTAAACCCAATTACAGAAATTTAGATGTTTGCTCTGTTGTACTTGAGTGAGGAAGGAGGAGGATTTAGGGGAGCTATAAACCTGGGTAGCATCCATTTGAGGTTAAAGCTGATGGCAGTTTTTTGTGCAATATCACAAAGGAAGAGAATTTATGTTTAAGAAGTATGGGACCAAGAACAGAACCCTGAGGGACGCCCGAGACAACAAGAAGTGTTTTGCGTTGATCAAACTGAATGTGAAACAGTAGGTATGATTTCACCTTTAAGAATACACCCCCAGTGAGCCCAATGCGTTCTGGTTAAGCCAGAATAATGTGCTTGTATCGAATGCACCTGTTAGGACAGGCAGAACTAAAACTCAGACAAGCAAAAAGTCAGCTATAGAACAGTTAAACTATGATTAATAGATGCGTAAATTGCTCAGCCTTTTATTTATCACTTTCTCATTCAAGGTTCTATCACCTCCTGTGACAATGTTCTCAGGCTCATTGTCATGTAAGACCTGTTTTTTACAGTGCAGTCAATAAAATAAACACACTGTCAGAACTTTATTAATTTTTATTAATGGAGAGGGCAACAGAAGCTCCATGTTGTACCGATGTGGGTCATCCTGATTGGCTGATGCTGGAAGGTTCCAACCTGGAAGGAAGAAGGGGGGAAGCTTAATTTAATATTCATTGTGAGATACCCTATTGTAATTGTTTTATTCTTAAAACATTTAGTTGTTGCATAGTTATGCTGGTTGTACATATTATAATACGTTTGAATGAGGATGTGTATTTTGCTGCTCAATTCAAGTTCTTTTAAGAATATCTAATGTGTTGACTTACCTGTGGTTGGTTTGGCTCTGATTTGCATGCTGGGAAGCCGGCCCGATTTAAGGGCCTGGTTTGAGTGCTCATGGAGAACGATACTGAGTGAAGAGGAGTGATGTGGTGCTGTTCTCCTGCATTTTGATTTTGGCCTGTGCAAAGATACTTTTGAGTGAAACCCCAACTGACTGCATTTAGTTAGTTTATACTGGAGTCCTCACTGTCTAGCTTTGTGTAGGTTTTGCTGTTAAGCATTTGTTTATTTATGTTTTTTGAGCTCAAGTGTTTTGTTTGTAGACCTTTCTGTTTTTTTATGTTTTATGTTGGTTTATTTTGTTATTCACTGGTGGCACAATAAAAGAACGGGTTTGGGAAGAAAACCTTGTGTACTGGCCTCTCTGTGTACAGATTAAACACTAGGAATATGTTGGTGGCAGAAACCCTGATACTGCCTGTATCTTGCGTTTCGTCTTGTTATAGACGTTATATATGTTAAACTATAGTGGGAAGGGTTTCTGCTGTTACGATTCTTTATTTAAGTGTGGTATTTTTAGTTCTCTCTAAACATGCATTCCTGCCTAGTAATTTATTTTCTTCCCCTGTCTGTTTTATATAATGACTGGAATTGTTATTTATTGTATTATATTTCTGTAATAAAATGTGTCTTTGTCTTGACCAGTATAATGATTTTTTTTGCGCACATGTAGTCTGTGAACCCTAGGTTCTCAATCAATCAATCAATCAATCAATCAATCAACCAAGTTTTTATATAGCGCTTTTTCAGCAGTTGCTTTCAAAGCAGCTTCACAAAGTCCTAGTGTGGGTCAGGTAGGGTATATAAAAATTCCTTATGTGCAGTCCCTGGGAGCCTCGCTGACTGAGGCAGGTGCTAGTTACCTCCCCAGCATAAAGAATATACAAACTTAAGAACCATCAACAATAAGTTTGCCGGACCGCACCTGAAAAAAAAACAAACAAACAAAAAAGCAAAAACAACAACAACAAAAAAAGACAAAACAGAAACTAACAAACGAAAAACAATGGTTAGAAAAATGTAACAGACAATGAGGATGAGTGATAAATGATGAGGATAGGTTGAATAGGCACATTGAACCACATAGTTTTTTCAACAGTTTGTATGTTTGGAATGCTCAGACACCATATCCGTTTGGACAAATACCAGGAGCCAATTATCACATGTATAACTAAATTTTTTATTTAGTTTTGAACTCTGTGAGTGTAGCTGAGCTCCGGACAACTTTCAGGAGTTTTTTCCAGAGCTTCGAGGCTCTATATGAGAATGCTCTTCCCCCTTTGGTGGATTTACTAATCTTTGGAATAATCAGCAGTCCTGCTTTTTGTGACTACTTTCTTCTTCCTCCAGTTGTGTTTTATGACCTCTAGGTGTTTTCCATTTTGACTTATCTAGATCAGTTTTAAGTCTCTAATTTGTGACTATATTAATTTTGTTTTTACTTGATCTAATGCTAGTTTGTAAAATGTACAATATTGTCCAGATACGGTGATACAAAGATGATAAACAACAATTGCTGCTCTGCATTTAACCCACCTCGAAGCACACAAAGTAGTGAAAATGCTCAAGGCTACTGTGGAAACTGTGGAGTAGCTGTGAAACTAGGGATACACTCATGGGCACCACAGTTGAAGTAGTTGAAAATGGAAGAGAGCGAAATTTCTTGATGTGGAACTAGGAATCATGCAAACAGCTTCCTAACTGTTTTAAACCACAGGCAACAACGACAACAAGTGTGTTTAATTAAAAACACATAAAATCCTTGTATTCTCCTGAACATTAACAACCAGATATTGTACTCTATGTGTATTTAAGCATACTGTAAATAGTGGGTGATTAAAAGACAACTGGATATGCCAATTACACTTAATAATAATTTTGGGGTAAAACAGAGGTTACTCAATGCAGATTCCCTTCTCATACAATTTAATCAGCAAAGGACTTCTAACACAACAGTGCCTCTGCAAAAAATCCATAAGGCTTTTCTAGCCTAACAAAATGATAGAAAATAAATGATTCACATCTTTCCCTCAGGGCATGGATCATTCTCCAGACTACTTTCTCTTTCTTTTTCCTTCTCAGCTATCCAGGTACAGTAGCCCATGAAACTTTCATCTGGGACAGGGTCTTTTATCTGTAGCATCCCCAGGCTATGAGAGCATACCAGAGGATACATAGTATCTCTAAAACCAGAAGCAGATATCTGGTGTACATAACATGAGCTGCAAATTCTCCATTATACTATATTATGTATAAAGATCCAATGGTTTGGATGTTACCTGTGATCTGGAGCCCCTGTCTATTTCTTTCTGATGAAAATGCTTTTCATCTAAAAAACAAACAAACAAACAAACAAACAAACAAACAAACAAACAAACAAACAAACAAACAAACAAACAAACAAACAAACAAACAAACAGGAGAACATGATTACGCTGTTTAGAATACCATCATACTTTTTTCATATGCCATAAATGCTTCACAAAAATTGTATTGGTTTGGTATGAATTTATTTTGGTTTTTTCCACGTAATGTCTTCAAGCAAATGTAATTCTGTCATTTTGTTTTACAAAATAGATTCTGAAAAATTACATAAAAAGCTAAGTTTAATGCACATAGACTATTTTTTTTTTTTTTTACAACAGATGCCACATGCTGCAGGTGATAATTAGCCCACTGAACTTCATGGGCGCTCAGATTAAAGAACCTTGTGACTGTGAATTGTTTCGAGTTTTTAATATGAGGTTTTAATGTATTAATATTTGTTTTTAAATTAAGTATTTGTTTTTTCTCTATCAAGGAATTTTCATTGAAGGATACACTTTTGTTAGAAGCTGTCAGAAGGAAGTATTGTATTTATCAAAGCTGTAAAGAATACATTTCACAGCTATGCAAACTAAAGCATTTTTTCCAATTGTAGTCTTGTGTATATACAACATATGCTCCTTTGTTCAAAGTTTGAATCTTACACATAGTGAGGTTACCTTTCCTTGATTCTCTCTCTCTCTCCAAACTTACTTTCTCTGTCAAGTACTTTTATTATTTCTAAAATAAAATATAAATTAAATTAATAAATGTTGTGCAAAGGTAGATACATTTGAAATTTAAATTTGAAAATGCCAGTTGTAAAAACAAAATTATTTTCCTTTTGTTTTTTATTTACAAACGTAAAAAAACATTGTAGTTCAAACCCTGATCAACCTGTGTGACTGAGCACAAAGCATTTTAACCCACTGGCCTTTACTTTGGCCTCTTTTGAAATAATAAGAATGCTGTGTGATATGCTCATCCATCACAGTCTGGTGTGGCTGGAGGAGAGACTCCCTGCCTGAGCTCACTGGTGGATGATGGATGTCCTCCCTCCATGGCCACTCGAAAGCCCAGGTCCTCCAACTGCCATCAGGCCCAAATCAAGACGCAGGCACACATTCTTCCTCCATTTCCACTCAGTCTTGACAGGGACAGATGAACTGGTGATGGAACACTCTCTCATCAGTTGATAAGACCTGATAGTGACAGAGTTCAAGATAAACGTAGAGCACAGTAAGTTGATCAAAAGTACACTGTGGTCTACCTACAACAGTTCACAAGAGCGCACCTTCATGATTTAGAAGGACAAGGTAAGAAGTATTTTTGGTTTTAGGGTGGGCTTTCCACGGAAAGTCTCCAAATCCTGGGGGGCTACAGGAGGCCGGAGAACCTCCGACCCAAAAAGAAAAATTGTGGAGGGTTGCTGCTTTAAAGGCTGATGGATAAAAGGGGGTCATGGGCTTTCAGAGGAAGGGGTTTGAGCAGAGTTGGGTGTACTGCTTTTGTTCAGAAACTTGGCATTGAGGTTTGAGTTACTGTACAAGCACTCATATAATGCAAAGTGGGTTTTTTTTTAAGTTCACTCTCTTTTGAAAACAATGTTGTTCATTGTGTGATTTCACCAATAGCTGAAAACAAATCACACATGAAATCCATAGTAAATGGAGAAATGATAAAATGTAATTATAATATGCATATAATTTAGTAGCTGAAGCAATTCTAACTGCTGCATCACAAAAGGACTCATTACCACTAGCTGAAATAAGAACAAGTTCATTTTCCACTCATCTTTGTTAATTGTTGCATGAACATTTTTTTCATAGTTGTTGGCCTCAGTCTATACCCTGTTTGTTGTTTTGCCTGTTGCTGTACTTTTTGTTGTTTCTGGAATCATTTGTTGATGTTGACATTTTTGTGCCTAATCTATCTTTTTGTCTGTGTCTAAGTTTTTGTCTCTGTCTTTGTTTTTATGATTTTGTTTGTGTACAGTAGATATTTTTATTACTATTAATAATAATAATAATAATAATAATCATTCTTGACAAATTTTTCTAGACACCCAAAGCTCTTTAGATCTTGAGTAGACTGTCTCTTGAATAGAAAATGCAAGCGTGTGTGGTGAGATTAAGATAACATACACTACACAATATATTGTACAATAACACCACAGACCTCCAGGAGTACTCAGAGACTGTTACTGCTTATATCAGCTAGTGCATTGATGATGTAACGGTAACAAAAACTATCACTGTCCGGGCCAACCAAAAGCTGTGGTCAACAGGGGAAATTCACAGACTTCTGAAAGCTCGGAACGCTGTCTTCAAGGCCGGAGATGAGGAGGGCCTGAAAACAGCTAGAGCTACCTTGTCCCGTGGCATCAGGGAGGCCAAGAGGAAGTACTCCAGAAGACTAGCCCATAGTTTTAGTAACAACAGGGATACTCGAAGCCTGTGGTGGGGGATTCAGACCATCACAGACTACAAGCCCCAGCCACAGACCTTCGATAGCACCATCTCCATGCTGAATGAGCTAAACGCCTTCTATGCTCACTTTGAAGAACAAAACACCACAACTGCACAGAAGACTCCACCTCCTCCTGGCGACCAGGTGATAGTGTTGTCTCCGGACAGAGTGAGGAGATCCTTTAGCAGGATCAACGCACGCAAAGCTCCGGGCCCTGACAACATCCCTGGGCGTGTTTTGAGAGACTGTGCAGGGGAACTCGCAGATGTTTTCACAGACATCTTCAACAGTTCGCTAAGCCAGGCAGTTGTTCCCACATGCTTCAAAGCAACCACCATCATCCCTATCCCGAAAAAAAAATCTCCATCCTGCCTCAACAACTACCGTCCTGTTGCACTCACACCCATCATTATGAAGTGCTTTGAACGGATAGTCATGCAACACATTAAATCTGCACTTCCCCTCTCCCTGGACTCCTTTCAGTTTGCATATCGGTCCAACCGCTCGACCGATGATGCCATCAACACTGCTCTCCACTCTGCCCTCACTCATCCGGAAAAAAAGGACTCTTACGTTAGAATGCTGTTTATAGACTTCAGTTCAGCATTTAATACAATCATTCCTCAACAGCTCACTTCAAAACTGGTTAAGTTGGGGCTCAATACCTCACTGTGCAACTGGTTGCTGGACTTCCTGACCGGAAGACCTCAGGCAGTGCATGTCCGCAGTAACACATCCAGCATCATCACACTGAATACTGAGGCCCCACAAGGATGTTTGCTGAGCCCCCTCCTCTTCACACTGCTGACTGCACACCATCACACAACTCCAACCTCTTCATCAAGTTCGCGGATGACACAACTGTGGTCGCTCTCATCAACAACAGAGATGAGTCAAACTACAGGAGTGAGGTGAGCCGCCTGGCCAAATGGTGTGGTGACAACAATCTTTTACTGAACATGGAGAAGACGAAGGAGATTGTTGTGGATTTCAGGAGAGCACACATTCAGCACACTCCTCTACCCATCGACGGTGCGTTTGTGGAAAGAGTGAGAAGCTCCAAGTTTCTGGGCATGCACATCACCGAGGACCTCTCCTGGGCAGACAACACCACAGCACTGGCTAAGAAAGCACATCAGTGCCTCTACTTTCTCTGCAAATCTCCGCTCCATCATGTGCACCTTCTACAGCGGCACCTTCGAGAGCATCCTGACCAGCTGCATCACTGTGTGGTATGGAAACTGCATCCTGCCGCAAGACCCTAGAACGTGTAGTGAGATCAGCTGAGAAGATTGTTGGTGTTGCCCCCCCCTCCCTCCAGGACATCTACAGCACCAGGCTCACAATCAAAGCCCTCAGAATTTCAGGTGATCCCACCCACCCGACACATAGCCTCTTTAGCCTGCAACCATCAGGGAGAAGACTGTATAGTCTTCAGGCCAGGACCAGCAGACTGAAGAACAACTTCAGTCACTTTATCCAGCATTGGAGGCATTGGACTTACCACCTCAATCCTGGAACACTCTAGCCACTTTAATTGGCTCTTAATTGTCTTGCACTACCATTTCATTACCCAATCATCACCTCTACCTCATATTTTAACGCTACTCATTTGTTTTATCTGTAATTCTTATTCTTATTTTTACTTAATTACTACTTACTCTTATGGTCTGTGTAAATTATTATGTTCTGTAGAATTTATGTATGGGCTAAGGGCCTGAGGGTAACGCAATTTCATTTATCTGTATGTATGCACTGTACATGTGGCAGAATTGACAATAAACACACTTGAATAAGCGTTCTGGGCGAGCTGTCCGTGGGAGGGCCTCGGGCCGAGAAGCGACTCCCCCGGGTTTATATCTGGGAGCGGGCAGAAAGATTGAAAACACCTGTTGATTGTCCACTAATTATCTGATCGCTCCTCCTGAAATTGCGGTGACGAAACTTCACGTGTAATCAGTAAACAGTAATTTTTTTTTCTTGTTTTGTCTGTATCGCTGGCATTTGGAAGTGTGTTTAGTGGCAGTGCTTGTGATAACAGCTCTTTGGTTTCTGTGCTAAGCCACTGGACACCTTTGGTTGTTCTGTATAGAAAATTCTCTGCGATACTGTCAGTGTTTGTTTTATAATTAGAATGAGACTAGTGAAGTTAATCTAAATTGAGAGCAATTTGCAGAACTTTAAATTTAGGTTGTTAATGGGTCTTTTTCTTTTCAGCATCAGACTTTTAAATGAAAACCATGATGTGATTAGTGTTCAGAAATACCTTTAATTGATTTCCATTGAACACATTTGATTACTTTTTTATCACTACCCAATAAACTGGCTGTAAAAGTGAGTAGTGATTTGTTTTTTGTTGTTAGTGTTGTTGTTTTGATGTCATCTTGGAGTGTCATACACGTACTGACCAAGCATTCCTAAAAGGCTTGTTCAATACGAGTAAAAGTTGAGATTGCATTTACCCTGAACATGGTATTTTCAGCCTCAGGTAATAATTTTTAATCTCTCTTTTTAATACTTTTATGTTAATAGACAGGTGTGATCACTCCTTTGTTTCCAACACAATTTAATCTTTTTTAATAAGTTTACATCAATTTAGGGAATCTGGGTTAGAATTATAAATGATCGAAACAGTTTTACTGTTACTCATTGTTCATGAACCCCAAAGGCCCTGTGAAAAAAAGGTTGAGTTATAACATGACTAAATATCATGGAAATCACTAAAATCATATGCAGTGTGATCTAATTTGTGATGTTCCAGCCCTAATGTGGTGGACAATGAAGAGCATCTGCTGCCCAAAGAGAGAAATAATCCCCACAGAGCAAAAACACCCTCCTAAGCTAATTGACACACACTCTGTTCTCAGCAGGAAAGAAAGAGTGCAAGATGGAAATGATTGTTCCACATCAGCCGCTCTCATGTTTCATGTAAAATAGGTGCCTCAGAACAGATATCAGTGCCTATTCTCATGATGCTGTTTGAATGCTGACAATCATAGTTCCTTTCAGATGATATTTTATGTTTTGAGTGTCATCCGTACAATGGGATATAAAGAGGAGATGCAAGATTGAGAGAAGGAGGAGAGAAATATTTTACAAAGATTTGGGTCTAATATTGTATACAGTGTTTATTTCAGTGTGTAAGAATAATGTGTTATCTAAAGAAGTGTTAATCAAGGAGATTTACAGTTTTTTTTTTCATTGTGAAGTGAAGGTTTGTGTTGCGTTAGAGATACTTGTAGTGATTTATCACCTACACGCAAATCGTTCCAAAGTGGTAAAGGCTTTGTTTCTCCTCTGAACACAGTTTGAGATAAACGAAATGAACCTTGTAGAGTACCACACTTCACTCACAACTTTTTCAAGCAGGGTACAAGACGCTAAATTTAAAATGCCAAAGACAGCCGAATGCTCTTCAGGAGTTTCAATTGACCCGAAGACTTAAAAAGCTGGATCACCTCTCAGTTTCATCCTGGTCTTAGAGACAACTAACTGTATCTGATTTGTTGACCTGAGGAAGCGAGGAGGGGTGTACACCTGGATCAGGTCAGACAGGTACTTTGGAGACCATGAAGACATTTAAAAACAAATAAAATAATTTAAAAATCAATGCGTAAACGAACTGGAAACTAATGAAGTGTTGATAATAAAAACATACTCTACTAAATCTGTAAAGGTCTGATATACTGTGAGTTATACTTTTCTTATTGAATCTTGCTTCTACAATACACCACAAGACATTAGTCTAAACAACACAAAAAGGAACTTTCAACACTCTTCTAGAACAGATGAGCAAAAATAAATGACCGAAAACAGAACAATTGGTGACTTTGCTGTTCTCTGATTCATATACCGAAGAGGACAAATTCAAACATTTTTCATTTCCTCTCACTTTCCTGATAAATGTGTTTGTGACAGTCAGTGAGAGACAGCGGCCATGATAGTGATTGCTGAGTGTCTGTGTTGAGAGGCAGCATGTGTCCTTGTCACATCAATAACTCGACAAACACCATTCGCCATGTTTGCTTGTTTTTAAATGATTTATCAGACAATTTATAGAGACTTTTTGTTTAAATTGTTTTACAATGTATTGGAAATCTCAGGAGCATATTTTTCTTCTTACTAAAATTAGGTTGGTCGTTAAGGAAAGATTGGTGACAGCAGTGAACAATGCCTTGTTTACCACACACATACAGACAAGAGAAAATTAATTATTTCAAAAGCACACTTTTGAAACACAAACTTTGCACTAATGCAGCCATGAGTAACATTTTAGAATACTCTTTCTTAGTCTTTCTTAGCTAACACAAAACTAAGAGGGACTCGGTGCAGAATTAACAAGTAACAATCTATTAACTCCAGAGTAACTATGACTACCTGTTATAACCATCATCACTTCAGTATCTAAAGCATTGCTATTGTGGTAGCTGCCACTACTAAATCTAGCCATAACTACCAAGCAACTGCCATTAACCAATAAGAAACTATTGGGTTTTGCAATTATTCCTAAACAACTATCAATAAATAATAATTTTAGTAATATCTCCTAAATACCTATCAATGGCTATTTAATGTAGATTCAGGAAAATGAACTGCAAATCGCTAATGATCAATGAATTGTGGCTTTCTAAGGAAACTCACTTCTGAACAGAAAAATTACAATAACCTCATAGTTCCCAGAGAACTACTTCCATGACCTTGAATACATGTAAAAGGAGACTCATAAGATACAAAAGTGGAAGAGTGTGGAGTACCACAGAAATCCATTTTGGGACATATTCTATTCTGAGTCTACATGCTGCAGTTGTAAAAAGGATAGCAGGCATGGTGTTAGCTTCCCTTGCTATAAAGACAACACTCGGCTCTAAATTTCTGCAAAACGAAATGTTTTATCAAAACGATTTCTTACTATTTTCCCATGCAATTAAAAAAATTCAGGGTGGATAGTGCACATGCAGAAAGAATAGTTAATCGTTTCTTGAAAATTGATTAGTATAGTATGTTAGCCAATAGTATGTTAGCCAGCTGCGCAGTCACTGTTTTACTACAGTTCAGAGTGCAGCGGTTACGCACCTCACAAAAACAAAGAAATATGATCACATTATTCCAGTTCTGTACGCTCTTCATTTGCTTCCTATAAAACATTCTGTTGAAAATAAGATACTGCTTCTAACCTTTAACGTCCTGAATGGCTTTACAGCGAATTACCTAAACATTCTTGTTTTTACATTCTGGCTCATTCCAAAACAGGGCTGCTGATAAAATATTAATAGATCCAGCTGAGGAGACCATTTGTATGTATTAAAACCATTTTTGGTGTCCTAGCAACATACTAAAAATTTACTGAAAATACAACGGGGTTGGATAGATTTAAATAATCATCTTTTTCATTTTAGACACTGTTGTAATTATGAAAATAACTAATTGCTCTTTACTAATGTGCTTTTAGCTCCTTTATGGTGATCTGCTCTTTAATGGATCTTTACGTTCAATGGCCTGCATGACGGTCCCTAAAAATTGTACATTATAGTATAGTGTGTTTTTCTTCTTTTCCGATATACTTACCCATTATGAATTGTATTTCACTTATTCTAAGCCACATTAGACCTCTTGTTTGTGAATCTGCTTTTAGCTAATGCAAAAACCTGCATATAAATATATTTTGATTGATTGTTTTGGTTGTTTTTCTTTTTAAAACAGACTTCTAAAGAGTAAGATTTAAACTTTTAAGATTTAGGTTTTTAAATATATTAAATAGGCCAGTAAAACATACCTTCCAGGGTGAAGCTGTTGGGTTCTTGGCATGCCATCTCACAGAAAAGCATATGGCCATCATATGGTGCCGGCAGAAGATAACGACACTATTTAGCCTGAACACAAGTAAACCAGGTCAAATCACAGAGCTATTGCTCAGCAGTCAGCTCTATTTATATAGATGCTCTGAAATCTAACAGAAATGTGTGAAGCCATTTGTGTTCTGGCCATTAGAATTTAGTGGTGAGCTTGATAAAAAGTTATCGTTGAGGAATGTTAATTGTCTGTGGGAAGGCTCTAAATAAGTATGTTTCCTCATGAATAGTAAACCTGGAATATATGAATGTATACATACGTCAGTATCTAGAGATGAAATATACGTAACATTATTCAGTATACAGGAAAATGCATCTTAATTTGTTGTTTTTAAGCTGTAGCAACAAAGAAACAACCATTTATACTTATATGGCAGTTTAAGCCACAGGTTGGCTGCAATCTAAGTACCATACTCATACGCATAAACAAAATGTGAATTGCTTTAAACGATTCCACATCTGACAGTTGACCCAAATATTTGTTTTATGCTCAAATGACACATGTAACAATGCTTGCTTGTTGCAGGCAAGAAACTGAGTAGAAGAATTTGGTTTGTCACTCAGCATGACACTCAAACCCATGAGGCCATGCATGACACAATGGTTGACAAGATCTATTATTATTACATACAGCTCAGAATTTTTTTTTGGATACAATTCAGAACATTCAGTATCATGGAGACTCTTCTTCCCTCGTTCACTTGGCTCTATGATAAATAATGAGAACTTGCATACAACTGGCATAAAAGTGAAAATCGGAGAACTTTCTCTTTGGATTTTGTTTAAGAGCCTACATATCTTCATTATAGTCGTTAATGTTAAAGTTACACGACACCCACTTCAGCTTCTCCAGCTCAGACAGAGTAAGCCACAGAGTCCTCAGCTATAAAAGTCTGCATTTGCATCTTCATTTATTTCAATAAAGAATGACAAAAAATGACTTGTTTCAAAAGTGTTATAACCATGTTATAAACATTTGAGGGTTCAAGGTGTGTGCACTGGGTGTGTGCTCAAGTAGGCCAGATATTGTTTGATCGTGAGCACTCCTCCATCTGGTAGCAGTTTTTCATTAAATTTTTAAGTTAACACAAAAACTCTCTCAGCAACCCTTGAACCACTGTGAACAACACCCCGACAGCACCCCTACCTTTCCAATTAACATGGCTTATTTAAACAAATCAAATTAAAGATAACAAATAAAAAGATAACATGTAATAAAGTGCTTTTTATCTCCTCTATTAAAAATATTTGTGGGTGTATAGTATATTTACTCACACTTACAAATTTGCAAACACACGATCATGACTTGTAAGTCACTGTCTCTTGCTGTGCACTGGGTGAGAACCTTTCTCACTTCAATAAGGAAAAAAAATCTCATACAATTTCACAGATTTTTCTTATTATTTATTATGTCTTTGGTTTGGTGAGTCAGTGTGCCACCCACTTGTTAATCAAATCATTGATGTAACAGCCCTCAATGAAGTGGTTCATGACACAAACAATCACATGTTGATGTTTTGGAAGTATAAGTTGAGAGTAGAAGACTTGTATTTCACCCTGATACTTTTTTTTGCCATAGCAGATAACAGTTTACAAATAGACTTGTTAAATCATAAGGAAAATATATTAATTATAATAAATGATAATGAAAAATATAAAATTTAACTACAGCAATGATGAATACACAGATAAACATGTCTCTGCCTGAGGGTCTTGATTTTCACATAGTTTTAAGATATTTAAGGATTTAAACAAGGGTATTTCTAAAAAAGTTTAATATGCCATGTATGTCATCATGGGTTTAGAAATATTAATAAAATAACAAAAATAACAAATAAAAACCAAACAGAAGAGGCACTCAAATGTCAGAACAAAACTTTTTCAAAAAATAATCAAAGAGATAATTGAATGAAAAAAGCAAATTTCTTTCCTTGGCTTATTTTAAAGTAAACATGTTTTATTTTTGATCCGGAAAAGCGGATCTTTGATCTGAAAAAGCAGGTGAATGTTGAGTGTCCTGACCACAGGGATAACAGTGTTCTGACACCTTAAGGCGACTGATATAAGTGACCATTAACCCGATGAGAAAACACAATGTTTAAGTTAACCTGCCTTTCTATGTGATGCCGGTATTCTAACACAGGTTGACTCAGACCAACTCCACAAACTTTTGAATAAACTTAATTTTTCTTTGCCACTGTTTGGTGACATCGTGCCATTGAGTGAGTGATGGGAGAGTCTTGAGGTCAACGACAAATTCTAGGTCAGATTCAAGTCCTAGTCCAAACACCAACACATTTCATCAAGACTTAGTGGGACCCGGGATTTTCACTGCGCGCTTGTCATGGGAATGGTGCACAATTGAAACATTAGCTGTGGCCCCATTTTTTTCTCTCACCACCGCTGTCCAGCATAGAGAGCACCTTGAACATTCCAATCATCCAGATGGTGATGCAATGTCCTTCACTTCATTTGCTTAATTGGTAGGTTCTGAACCGGCTTCCTCTGTACAGTTGCACAGTTGCAGGACCCTCTAACCGGATATGTACAGTCTTGTTTTTTTGTTGGTGGGAAGAAAGGTTATCTTCCCCCCTCCCCAATTCCATTTATCCCAGAAGTTCAACGAGACTGTTGCATACACTTCTGTCATCGAGGTAAAGGAGCTTCCCTTTTTCTTCTCTCAATGGTGGGGCAGGTAGAGGATGCATGGTGATGCCCCAAGGGAAACATACTCTCACTCTGAATTTATGCACCAAGGGCTTAGTCAAGGTCAAGTGAATATGCTTATGAGTTTTACGGGATGGCCACTCTCCTGATTTTTGCCATGAAAAGATCTGTGGGTTGAACAGACTTAATGCTTGAAGTGACAAAGGTTGGCGTCTGCTCCTTTGGCTGCTTGAAGTCAACCATGGTGTTCTAGAAGCACCTTCTAAGACTGAACCAGGTAGTAATGCCTTCAGATGACCATTGACAGTACCTAATGCGAGGCTGACAATATGCAATTTTCAGTCCCAAAACCAACCAGGACCAAGGACCAATAACTTTTGAGTTGCCAGCAGCCACTTTTCATCGAAAGACTATTTTTCCAACTCTCTTCCAATTATTGAACAGACATCAAAGAATGCAGCTTTTCAGTTTTAAATGACACTAAATAACACATAATACATTTTATTTACAATTGAAGAAAAACCTAACCAGCTTGTAATTCAAACCAGCTGGATGAATTACACCAACATTATTTGCTATATGTGAAAGCATCAAATCCAGTTCCATCAAAGAATCATTCTTTTTGTGAAGAAATAAAAATAATTCAAACAGAATAATAAGACATTTCAAGGCAAGGGTCAACTTGAACTTTCACAGTGTCCCCTTCTCAGCTGTTGTGAAGAGGAACAAGAGTGTGAAAGGGAGGTGGCAAATGAAGGTTTGCTCATCACCGACATCCCGGGACATGACACTCTGGTGCTTCATAAGCAACCCGATCATTGTAAGTCCCCTTTGTCCTGTCTTGTTTGCTAAGCCTCCCGAGAACAACTGTGCCATCTTGACCTTGGCCCATTTTGATTAATTGATTGTCTTTTGACAGTTTGCTATTGACAGCATATTAGAGCGGTTTAGTAGAAGGCATGTAAAAACAAAATGCATTTGTACAGCTTGCATCACATTTAATCCCAATTGGCACCCAGGAACATAATCAATTATAGCTGTTGGACATTCATTTGGACAAAACTGCAATTTAAGGGAAAATCAAGCTCTGGTAGGAAATCACCCGAGAGACAATGTGCAGAAAAAAATGTCTGCTCTGAAGATTAATGCAATATGTTTGCACTCTCTTTGCTCCTTTCCTATTACCAACTCTGGGCATAAAGCATAAATGAATTTAGCTGAGCGATTGCAGCCCAGTGCGCAGGATTATAAATGCAGACAATTCTGTTTTTCACAGACGTTTGCTCATTGTGCTTGTACTCATTCGCTGTCTATTCATTCTTCATGCAGAAATAATTACCACAAAAAGCAAAGAAGAATGTGTCAGACAATTTATCACTTATATTCTTTCAGAAGACATATACACTCGAGGAATGCATCTCTGCTGAGTGAAATTCTGAAAGAATAAGCAAATTAGAACTTTTGTTGAAAAACAGTTTATTAATATTTAAAAAAAAAATACAAAATATGTATGAGACCTTGACAAGGAGAGCAGAAAAGCAGAAAAGTACACTGGTTATTAAATATGTAAAGTGAACCTAGATTTGGGTGACAAAAATGACAAGTCGCCATTCTCTGTTTTCATACAAAGCTCTTAATTGAACAAAATAGACAGAGATAACATAGCAATTTTTCAGTACTATTCAGGCTGCTTTACAAAAAAATGTTGTGTTTCTTTCCACTCCGATGTTTCATATATTAGTGACCTATTATTTGTTTGTAAAAGTTTTTATGCTCCATAAATATTTATACTCATCATGTTTTATTTTTGTTTAATCTGATGTGATGTTATCTATCAATAAATTTACAATCATGCATCACACATTGTATGCATTTATCGGTCAATTATAACTTTGTTTTTATAGTGTGTGTGTAAATTTTGACACATAAAAGTGAGTTTTTACCTAACTAATAATGATGGTCAAGGCACAGCTAGGGTCTCAAATGACCTGCTGTTTGATTCTTCTACCTCGAGATCACCCGCGTATGTATGTATGTATGTATGTATTAGATTCTGATATTTATTTTTGTATGACTCATTTCTCTTAAACAAATTGAGGTGTGGTTATGTGATTGACAGCTACACTGAACCAATCACTGTACAGCATTGACTGTCATCACATCAGGGGATTAGAATTTATGCTGTGAATGATCATACTCAATCAAATCTTCCTCAGATACTTGATTATGCTTTACAATGAAACTGTGCTAAGCTGCCTCAGTGATTTGAGAAGGGGTCAGGAACACGGAGTTAAGATGTAGCTATTCTATGAAAAATTAATAGATTACAGCTGCTAATTCTGGCGAGTTGTGTTTTTACAAAAGTTTTCTTTTATAATTGATAGTTGGGAATAATTAGCGTGAGATTCCAGGCGAAGCTGGGAAAAATACATCAGTGCTATTTTATTCAGTAAATCACTCACCACACTTTACAGTGTTTGGTCAAGGCGAAAAGAAAATGTATTTGAAAACAAAGTTCTGGAGTTTTAGTGTGCCCACTGTATGGCAAGTTCTTTAAAATCATCTTAAACACAATATCCTTCCCTCTGAGAAGAAGGCAGGCCTTCTGCGCTAAAATGCAGAATGCACAAAGTATTTGTTTGCCACGGTTTAAAACATAGTAAATGATGATAAAAAATTAATTAGGAGACATCTTCAAATATCAAGCGAAATTGTGATTTTGCATGAGCTCCTCCAAAAACACGAGGACACAAGCTGTTGAAAGCACAGATTGAGTTGCGGATTCAACTGCAGCTCTGTGGCTGAATTATGATGTGACTGGATCTCAAGCCTGTGACAAGAACCTTTTGTCTTTGAGAAGACAATTGTGTTAAGAGCCAGCTTGAAGTCCTAGCTTGACAGATTGGAGAGTTTCACAGGATCCAAACAACAAGAGCACTGAAAGATTTCCACCAAACCTCAGAGCACCGCTGACAGACCTCAGTGATGAAGGTAACAGACATATCACCTGCCTGGCCAAAGATATGCAAAGATGAAAAGCAGTGGGCTGTTTGTGCTGTCTCTGAATACAAATTACGTTGATGAGTTCACATTTTATTGAGCTTGTTTTAAGATATTGT
Organism: Danionella dracula; assembly: GCA_900490495.1. Taxonomy (NCBI): domain Eukaryota; kingdom Metazoa; phylum Chordata; class Actinopteri; order Cypriniformes; family Danionidae; genus Danionella; species Danionella dracula. The sequence continues at coordinate 4,356,161 of UELW01000578.1, forward strand.
GATGCTGTTTTCCAGGATCAGTACAGATGATGCTCAAAGAAGAAGCTTACTATTTAGTGGAAACACAATAGCGGATGATGTCTGGAGAACATCTTTTCCCCCCAGGGCTCTCCTAAATTAAGCATGCAAAGCACACTGAGTCTGTTACACAAGAAAATGTTGTACAATTCTCTCAACTCTATTACTTATTTATTGAGGTTGATTGAATTACTTAAAGTAAAATACTATTTACCACATGCTTCCATACCAACCTGTGATGTAAGGATAAAATAAATATTCGGCCACTAATCTGTGCTGTAAATGCAATTTCTCTTTGATCCTATTGTGATTTTGAAAGGTTTTTTGGCTTTTGGAGGTCTCCAACAACAGATTGACACACATGCAATGCCAGAAAAAGCTTTCGTTTTCTCATAATAACCAGTTCAGTTTTCCAGATTTGGTTGCAATTCCCAAATTATTTGTTTATTGAATTGTTCATACTAAACGTCTCCTCTACTTAAGAGCTCAACTTATGGAGTTAGACAATAGCTCTATATGGTCCCATTTAGATCTCATTTTATTATTGGATAAATGACAACCAATAAACAGAGTTCAATGAACACAACATAAAGAAACAAATATGCTTTAAACATGTATATATGTATATATCAAACTGCTCACAATAGTATAAAGAGTTTTAGCCAAGAGAAGCTCAAGGCTTGTGAGTGTGTTCAGTTTTCAGGGTGGAGAGTGACAATATGGTTCCAGCTCTTTACTCACAAAGTATAAATTCAGTCTCCAGCAGACCTAAATATTTTCTCTTCCTGCATTCCAATCTCTGTGAAAGGCTTGCATAACCCTACTTGCCCGGAACAGACTGTATTCCGCAATGAAGAGACCTTAGGTCTATGCTTCTTAACAAGAGTCTTATCAAGACAATAACTTGACATGCATAGCTCTTTCAGATTCAAAACTTTAACTAGGTTTTGCTCAAACTTAAAGCTATGCTTCATACCACATTCAAGGTTGTTTAAAATCCACAATAGCGGCTCTTTAAAATGATTTCAAAATTGCTGTATTTTGGACGTTTCCTATTTGATTATAGTGAAGGCAGCTTGGTGAGGGAGCATCTAGCTCTGCCTCACAATCAGTTGCAGAATGGGTGGAAAGCTTTTCCTTTCTCAGTGAATGTTATCAATTTAATACTGTATTAAAATGTATTTTATAGGTTGTAGACATTTTTATTTTGTCCTCTGATTCCTGCTGTATCTGAATTCACCACAAGGATGCAGCATTTCACCAGTGGTGGAAAGAGTACTGAAAAATCATACTCAAATAAAAGTACCATTACTTGTCAAAAAAGTAAAGAAAGTAGATAAGCCTAATCCTAAATTCTTTCCTTGACTTTTATTGATATCACAAACAACTTAGTGTGCCCCCAAAATCTTCTACAGTGGTCTGATAGCTAGGTAATCTGTCTTGTTATAATAGTAGTTACGAATAATACATACATATCAAAATAAAGCTTTTCTAACAAGGCACTGTTGGGATTTAAACCCAGGATTTCCTAAACGGTGTACCTAAGCTAAGATTTTTGTCCAAAAAGAGATGTATTGACTTAATGTACAAGTTAAAGTATTTCTTAAAGCACCGGATCCAACTGCAGTCCACTCTTTGTGAATCACATTTTTGAATGATTTTGTTTCACAATCCTATCTAGTGTATGTTACCTTCACTGATCGTAGACTTTTTTTCTCTCTCTTTGTGCAAAATGACAATGGTCATCAAGTTTGGGCAGCTGTCAAGTAAAAAGTCCTCCCCATTGTTGTTTTAACTACAGAACTAGACGGAGAGATCATTTAATTATGTATTTATCATAGATAACTTTTTAGTTAATTAGCTTAAACGAATGTGTGACCAGGTGTCTTCAACGTTCGAAATTCATGATAGTGAAGTTGGATTTTTATTAGTTATCAGTTATAATCATTAAAATAAAAGACATATGTAAATTGGATTATATGTCCAGTTAATTTCGAAGAAATTCAAAGTTTTTCCACGTTATTATTTTACGTGTGACATAAACAGAATTAATTTTGCATTAACCCTATGCATATGAGAGCAGATCAATGTTAATGCATTCTGTTTTCAAATCAACATTATGGATTAAAGGCTAAGCTACAATGCTGCATATATGAACCAAGCTGGATTCACACAACAAAACCTCTGTGTTTATTTCAAACCAGCTTAGCCATGTTATTTATGTATTACATTTTTTTTACTTTGTTTCCAAAGTTAATAAAACATTTTCACTCAATGTCTGATAAACTGGGCAGAGGGCTGCTTTAATGAGCTCAATAAAGAACTAATTCCCTCAACAAACCAGCAGAAAAGATCACAGCACAGTTTGGGGCAAAGCTTGTATCACACAGTATGGTCTCTAAGACTCAACAGTCTATGTCATTTGATCCCAGGAATATCTGGCAAAAAATGTGTCTCATTAACCTATGATTAAAAGAGAGGCTGTGAATAAAAAGAGAACAAATGCTTTGATGGATGTCTGAAAGTGAGGAGCTTTTACATCACAGAATAATGCGAGCTGGATTTGCAAGCTGTGAGATTCTGATGACATTGTTGTCTTTGGTTTGTGAAGTATACAACATTATTATAGCATATTTATGGTACAAATACTAGAAGTATAAAATAATCAAATAGGAAGATCGAAACAATTCTTATATTACTGTTATTTTGTTTTCTCGACAATTGAGAACTCATGATTCTGAAATAATAACAGATTTTGATAGGTATTCCTATTTTATAGTCTAGTAAAGATCCTTCAATATTTTTTGATAAATTGACTAACATTAAAGCGTGTAAATTATCCTTTACTATATTTTTCTGGAGAGACATAGATCAGAATAAAAACTATTTTGTCAGTAAGCTTCAGCGTAAAAAAAACACGATTCCTCTGGCACTCTAAAGTAATTCTATTCTTACCCAAAATCATTTAGGCATTATTTAAAATTTAAATGTTGTTGATCCACATTAGTTATCTTGTTTGTGAAGCAAAATAAGCTCTAAATAAATATAATTTGATTTAATGTTCCTCAGAAATGATTGAATTCAATCCATTATAAATAAAAGTGTCAAATGAGCTCATAGAAAACCCTGCAGGCGAAACAGAAAAGCTTGTTTTAGAGATTGGATAATGGCTTCACCCTAACAGCTGAAAAAAATCTTGCTTGAATAATAGATGTGGAAGAAAAACAAAAGAAGTGAAAGGTTAGGGAAAAAGAGCATAGAAACCCAGAAGCGTCTTTTTTTCAAGGAAATTTGAGTCTCTGTAAAGCACTTGCTTTTTAAGCACCCTAAAGATGCAGCTTTGATAGAAGCTGTTATTTCCTAGTCTTCCATCACGGAGACTGCTGCTGTTGCTGCTGCTGTTCTAATACAGTGTGCTGCACTGCAGACATAGTCAGACAGCTTGTTGTAGCATTGCAACATCTTTGAATTTTTATGCACACAAATAAAAATATACAATTTTATATTGGGCCATGAGGGTCAAAAGTGCTCCTTCATTAGCAAAGCAAAATGATGTTAATTTAGCTGTATTTTCCTCGTTTGCTTTTCCATTCACATTTATGAAATACTCCCCATGACATTATGCATAATTACTTTTTTGTTAGGGCTATATGAATATTCATGAGTACCCTCACTTTCAATCTTGTTCATGTCAGTCAGATGTGAAGCACAATGAGTCACTCCTCAGCATATGATAATATCACAGGAATGAATATTCATGAAGGAGGTGTGTATGTGTGGCTAACACAAGTGTGCATTACGAAGAGAGGAACCATGTCAGCTATAATTAGAGAGTCTGAGCTGCTTTTATCCAGGTAGCCCAAATCTAAAACCATTAATATCAACCAACTCCTTCATTATTCAGAAAAACTGGAATTTGAATGGCTTGTTAGGTGCTTGTCATCCAAAATTCCCTTTGCCTTAATTTACATCAATTGGTTTTCTTTTATACATTTGACAAAATGCTCAAATCTTTATTCTTTCAGATGAAATATCCTCCTCCAAAACAGATTTCTTGTTTTAAAAGCAGTCAGTGAAGAGTGCACAAGGGCTTCCCAACAAATTTGCTTTGTGATTCACCTCAGCCATTCATCTTGGATGAAGCACAATGGAGGAGAAGCTCCGCTGCAGTGCACGGTGGCTCTTTAGAGCTGTCGTCCCACAGCAGATTCTGAGATTAATGAGTCCTCTGAGAAAGGCATGAGGACATATGTAGTTAACCCAGCGTTCACATGCTACCAATAACTAATGCTTTATGGCATCATGTCATTTTTGGCCTACATAAAAACAACTCGTTATCACAGAGGTTGAATGGAAGAACAGTTCTGGATTAATAGGAAGATGGAAGACATCATTTTAACATCTCGTTCTGGTTGAATTTTTTGAAGGAGGTTTAGATTAATTCTCACTTAAGTTCTCGGTGCACACTTAAAAAAACTGATTGCTCAGCTTACTCTTATTTCTAAATGAAATTAAGAGGCATAAATTGAGAATTAAACAGTTCCCTATCAACTAACATTCGTTTTTAATTTTCCAGATTAATTTAATTTAATATTTTAAATTGGCAAAACTAAATTGTTGGTTAAACTCCATTGTTAGGTGTCATGGTGGTGGAGTGGGTAGCATGGTCATGGTCACAGCAAGAAGGTCGCTGGTTCGAGCCTTGAATGGGTTAGTTGGTATTTCTGTGTGGAGTTTGCATGTTCTCCCCTTGATCGTGTGGGTAGTAATCGGGATGCTTCGGTTTCCTCCACAAGTCTAAAGACATGTGGTATAAGTGAATTGCGTAAACGTAATTATCCATAGTGTATGAGTGTGTGTGGATGTTTCTCGATGGTGGGTTGCTGCTGGAAGGGTATCCGCTGTGTAAAATATATGCCAGATGAGTTGGCGGCTCATTCCGCTGTGGCAAACCCAGAAAAATGAAAGGGACAAAGCCGACAAGAAGGTGGATGGATTGATGGACTCCATTGTTTACTTTTCCAACTGCACTGTATGTGTGCATTTGACTATTCTGCTCACCTATGATTAAAGAAGTCTTCTCATTTCTTTTATTTTACATTTTACACAGATTTCAAAGCCTTATTTACATTTATCTCTTGTCATGACAACACAAATTTGGACCAAACTTAATAAAGTGTCTAAATTTATCATTGTATGTTGGAACTGTATTTGTACTTAAAAATGTGTACTTTATTTGTTCCGCTTTGCTTGTTTGGGTTCAAAAACATGGTTTAGTTAGAAGTTAAAATTTAAAAACATCCAATTTAGTTTTTCATTTGTAATTGTGCATTAAGTGTGCATGCATTATGTTTAGTGCATTTAATTAATTTAACATTAATATTTGTTTAATTAATGCTGTGAAGATTAAGCATATGAACAAACTTTTGAGACCAGGTGTCAACCATCAGCAGCTCGAGGACCAGTAGAATCTATAAGAAATATTTGTTAGCACCACATCCTCCATACTTCACATGAGAATGTGCTGGTGAAATGTTGATGTCTAATATAATAAGTCCATGGAGTTACTCCTCAGAACTAGAAATGCTCTTGAAGGAATCACAGATTATTTTAATATGTTCTCTGTAAACAAACTGGAATAAATCAAGACAAATTATTTTCTAAAAATAAATAAATAAAAAACGCCACAGATCTAAGGATGGCAGCAGTCCTCATTCCTCAAGCTATTATCACAAGGCTGGTCTCACATCAATATTTGAGGACAAGTACACATCCCTCTTTTTCCTTTTTTGAGGAAGCACTGCTCTCTGTGAACTTTGAGTAATCAGTTTCTATATAATAATATTTTTCATGTCTTCTTTTTGAAATCACCTTTTTCTCTTTCAATAAAGGCAGAGACTTGCTGAATGTGCACTTATTATTAAATTCCTTTCAAGCCCGCTCTGATAATGACAAACTGCTCTCATTTCCACTCCCACAGAGAAAGCTACCCATCCATTGCAACGAGAGATGCTGGTCATGCTCACCACGAAAGAGGAGCAAGAGTTCAAAAAACAAAGATGGAACAGTCAATATTCATGCAGTTGTGTCAAGAACAATATGCCTCTCATTAGCCAAATGAGAGCCTGCATTTGTTAGTATTCAGGGTGTTTTGCAAGCAGAGCTAGTGGGTGCATATAAAGCAGTCTTTTTAATTCACTTCACTTTCAATGATCGCTGCTCAATGTTAATTCTGTTCTCTTCATGGTAGTTCAAATGTATTTCAGAGCTTCTTTAATCCCAAGAGACTTGATATGAATTGTAGGGCTTATCAAGGGAAGGAAATAACTTTCTTAAGAATGTTCTTATCTGTTTGCACGTCTGGTTGCTACAGTATAAGACCTAAGGAAGAAGCAGATGAAGGCTGGCAGGACAATGCCCGGAATCAATGTACTGTATCGCACTGCAGCGCGAATCAAGATGTGTTTCACACACAGTCTGCCAAGTTCCTCCAAATTAGATTCAGCTAAATGGCTTCAAAATACCATTAATCTTCTATACCATAAGTGGGATTTTTAGGTTGTCACAAGCAAAAGAGGCAACCGAGAAATGCCTTTGCTGTGACAATATCTGGGTAAGATTAAAAGAGTGAGCCCCATGGTAAACAGAGGCAAAAAATAACTGCACATGAAGTAGACATAACAATAACTACAAAAACTCCTTTATACTGTCAGCAAGCACAATCTCTGGGGGATTGGGGGGAAAATGATATGGGCTCGTAATTCATCTTGAGGAGACATGTTTATTTTTGTTGGTGCTCTCCTTTTAAAACCTACAAAAAATCATGCAAAATCATGGAACATGGAAAAATAAACAAAATTTAACCATTATAATTTTCTTAGCCTCATACCAACTGTAATGTGTAATCTTTCTTCAGGTGACCAAAAATTAAATGAATGTATAGGTAAAAGACCCCTGTGGTTTTTTTTTTTTTGGACTGACAGAATACATACACTCAAGTTCTACTCCTTGGATGAAAATATGGTCTAAAACCAACTTGCAGGACACAATCTAATCTCTATAATTTTCTTGATTATGTTTTTATTTGTATGTGCTTCATGCTGGTTTGTAAGAGTTTGAAAATAGTATATTTGGCTTAGCAGGAAGTTTTGTAAATTGTTAATTGTTAGCATAGTCAAAGTAGAGAAAGCTTTCTTAAAGAAAAAATGTTACTTTCTCTTAATCTAAACTACACAATAGGTAATAAACTGATATCATCATGCAATTCAAATGTCAAGGCAGTATTTTATAAGCTAGATATGTGAATGCATTTTAAAAATGCAAACATTGTGTATGTAATTAGAATTTATGGAAAAATCATGGCATTTTAAGTAATAAATAACATAATATAACCTTAAAAAGTGGGGATTTTTAATTCTTTAAGGACTCTAAGGCGGAGAAAGCTGACTGTGGGTCAAAAAGTCTGTCTCAAGAAGTCATCTACATGTTTGGCTTTTTGTCCTCTAGTAACATAAGAGTAAGAGCTAAGAGACTAGCTTGAAGTACAAATATTTTTCGATTTGAAGAAAGGGCGAGTTATGAATTCTCAAATTCTGATTAAATGCTTATTTTTATGTTTATAGAGAGTCGTAAATATAGGAGACAGAATGAGGGTGAGAGAACATCTTTGTTTGGGTGAAATACTCTTTAAGTAGACATATACAGTATATATGCTCTTAATGTCTGTGCCAACAGTGAGTTCTTGCTCATTAATTAAACTGCAGAGTCATCTCCTTCCTCAAATAAAATATGCATCCGTTAAAAACAGACCTAGATTTCAAGGGCACAAGGATGTTATTTGCATTTTAATGTACTTGTCTCCCGGGGAATTTGCTAAGATAGACAAATACATGTGGTTTGATTTACCTCTTTGAATCTTGAATTCTGGATGCACAGAAATGGTGAGGAGATTATTAAACAAATATGTGGTCGAGAACAAATTTTATACAAAATATGGCAACTGCAGATGTGGAAAGAGTACCAAATAATTACACTAAAGTAAAATTGATTTTAAAAAGTACACAAGTAAATTTACCTACATAAAATTTTCTCAAGGAAAAAGGTAATTTATGGAAACTTTCCTAAGAGTAATAGTTACTGACTTTGCAAGTCAACAGTGGTTAGGACCAAAATACTGGTAAATTGTTAATAAAAGAAAGAAAGAAAGAAAGATTTTGATTGTAAGAATAAAAATGTAAAAAAAAATTTTACACTGTAGAGATTCTGATTTGAACGGTCAAACACAATATATAGTACTGTGCAAAACATTTAATCAGGTGTGAAAAAAACTGTAAACAAAGAATGATTTCATAAAAATAAATATTGATAGTTAGTTATTTTTACAATTTCAAAATGCAAAATGAGCGAACAAAGAAACAGAAATGAATAGGATATTTGATTTTCATTCAAACCAGCTTTAAATCTTGTAGGATTATAGTCAGGTGTATGTTAAACCAATTATATCAAACCAGTCATGAAATGAAACAGAAACAGCTGTCTAAGTGTCAAAGTAAGTGAGGGAGAGTCAAACTACCAAGGTGAGGTAAAGACAGGTTCTTACCATGGCAGGCTTGAGCACAAGACACAAGGTAGTTCTACTGAATCAACGTGGTCTCTTCCAAACACAGATTTCAACACAGACTGGGTTCTGTTCAATCTCTTTTAAATAACCACAAAGAAATATTGAAGATTGATATGCCATGGTTTGCTAAGGAAACATAGTGCAGCTGCTGAAAGACATGTCACACATCTTCGAAATCGGAATATGTCCAGCTGTGTCATCAGTTCAGAAACCAGTGTGACCCAAACACATCTATTCTTTACTGGAGTAGTCTGGCTAGAATACTTCACGTATGAGTTACACCCAAAAAGCTGTACCTCTTGCTTGAAAACAAGGAAAAGTTACTCAAAAATACACAAAATGTGCAAAAATGGCAGCAGGTGCATTGGACTGATCAATCAAAATTTGAAATCTTTGGCTGAAGCAGAAAGTTTGTTTGTCTAAAGTCTGGAAAACAGTGAAGCATGGTGGAGGGTCCTTGAACATTTGGGGCTGCAGTTCTACAATTAGAGTTGGAAATTTGGTCAGAATAATTTAGGTTCTCAGTCCTGAGAAATGCAGGCTGATACGTATTCATTACACAATATCATCAGGAAGGTGTATGATTGGATCTAAATTAATTCTGCTGCAAGACACCAACTTCAAAAAAACAGCCAGTCATTAAAGTAATTAAGAACTATCTTCAGCATGAAGAGTAACCAGAAGTACTGGAGGTGGTGTCATGGCTCCCACTGAGCTCTGAGCTCAATATTAAGTGTGTCTGGGATTACATGAAGAGATGTGAGAAAGAAAGCCGAAATCCACCAAAGATCTATGGATAGTTCTTCAAGATGTTTGTAATAACCTACCAGCCAAGTTCCTTCCTAGGCTCTTTTTAGAAGTGTACCTAAGAATTGCTGCTGTCTTGAAGGTATAGGGAAGTCACACCAAATATTGAAAATATTTAGATTTGTCTTTTGTATTTCGATCATTGATGAAACACTTGAATTTTAAAAAGCATTTTTTGTTTACAGAATTTGTTTTACACCATCTAAAATGTTTGCCCATTAGTGTACTTAAAAAAAATGTTGTATAAAAATCTTTTTGTAAGTGACTTAATGTCTCTTTTTTCCACCTCTGATCAAAATTCCTTAAAGCCCTTCTAGAATAATAGAAGGTTAATGCCTTCCTAAGCAGTTTTTAATTAGGGACATTGGTATGATTAAGGATCAGCATTTTTAATGTAGGATGGCTAAGTCTATCTTCCTGTTCACTGAAACAAATGTTTAACCAAGAAACTGGAACACCAACGCCAATACCAATGTTTTGTATGCATAGCGAAATGTGACAAGGAACAATCTGACAAGAAAGCAAAGTCACAGCACTATTTTGAATGTTAAAAATAAGAATATCAGGTGAATAGCTCCCTGCGGACTGACAAATTGACGTCACTCTCCTATCTCTCAATGTGCATCCATCTTTGCAATCTGCTGGTGCAGATTGCTGCAGGCAATGACTATACCTGGCGAAGATTGTCAGAGCTTGGAAAGCCACAATACCTTCATCTCTGCTGCTTCTCTCTGTAATTCTGCAATGATTAGCAGGAGGATTGCTGTCATAATGTTATAGGTGGAAATGAAGACAGGTAATGAAACATTCAGTTCTTGAATTTCTGACAGAGGATTTATTCTAGTTTCAACACTCATAATACACAGTCTACAATGCATTTTTGCATTTCAATCCCTCTAAATTTCGCATTAAGCCTTAAAAGACAGGGGAAACTAAACTTAATGGGAAACAAATTACACAGCCGCTTCACTAACTTGAAGCCTTTGAATCTAAAGAGTGTAATTTATGCCCCAATGTTCAGCGTTGGCTAACACATCTAGGTAGCTCTTCCTCTCTAAGGAGTTTGGCTGAGGCAGGCAGACTTTAGAGGACTCGAGTGAACTTTTGTTTTGTTTTGATCCTTGCATTATCAGAATGAATGCTTGAATACATAATTTACTTGCTGAATTTCAAGATGCTTAAATATAAACAGAGACAAATACAACCCTCCGTGACATGAAAAGTAAGTCATTCTTTGTGTTTTTTTTAAATGTGTCACTTCTTTCTTTAGCGTCACAGTGGCGTAGTGGGTAGCACGGTCGTCTCACAGCAAGAAGGTCGCTGTTTCTAGGCTTAGCTGGGGCAGGCGGCATTTCTGTGTGGAGTTTGCATGTTCTCCCCGTGATCGCATGGGTTTTCTCAAGTCCAAAGACATGCGGTATAAGTGAATTGAGTAAGAACAATTATCCATAGTGTGAATGAGTATGTATGAATGTGTCCCAGCTGGAGACAGGATTGCGGCTGGAAGGGCATCCGCCGCGTAAAACATATGCCAGAGAGTTGGCGGTTCATTCCGCTGTGGCGACCCCGAAAGGGAAGAAAGCCGACATGAAGATGAATGAACTTCTTTCTTTTTTAAATGTTCAGCTATGCTTAAAATACAAACGTGAGAAAGAAACGTCATTCTTACTTGTTGTTTGGCAGAATTAAGAGGTACAAGGGGTTTTCTACAGAGCAAATTTTGTGCCATATTCACATACAAATAGAACTGTTCCTCAGAAACTAATTGAAACCTGTTTGCAAATGTAAACGTTTATTTGAACATAAACAAAACTCTACCTGCAAACAACCTGAAACCAATTTGCAGCAAAAAATCAATGCTGTAAAGACAACATTTTTTTTTAAGGTATTTGATGAACATCATTTAGGTGAACACAACCCCTTTCCCCCAATGTAGGTAAACAGATCTCATATACGCTCACAAATGCGATCATGCAGACAATTACACCCAGATATCGGATGGCACTATGGGCCAATTTACTCTCTTTGTCTCCAGAAAAAGGCTAAGAGCAAGTGCTTTTTCAGTCGTTCTCTAGCTCATGAAGATGGCCAGTGAATAAAATCAACCTGGAGCTTAATGCGCTTACAAGGGTGGATATGGTAGTGCACTTCCGCATGAGCAGCACTGTCGCACCAGTGGAGTCATTTAGGTTCCTTGGAACCAACATCTCTCAGAACCTTAAGTGGAGCGCCCACATTGACTCCATTGCAAAGAAGGTCCAGCAAAGGCTGTACTTCCTGCGTTAGCTGAAGAAGTTCAACCTCCCATAGATGCTGCTTACCCAGTTCTACTCAGCGGTCATCAAGTTCGTTCTGTGCACCTCCATCACTATTTGTTTTAGCTCAGCATCCAAATCAGACATACATCCAGAGACTCCAGAGGACAGTTCGGACTGCTGAAAAGATCATTGGATTTCCTCTACCCTCTTTTAAAGAACTGTACACCTCCAGAATGAGAAAGAGGGCTCTCAAAATCTCTCTCACCCAGGCAAGCCCCTTTTCCAGCTCTTACCCTCCGGCCGGTGCTTCAGAGCCCAAATAACAGGACAGCCTGGCACAAACAAAACTTCTTCCCTCAGGCAAATCACCTCCTGAACTCATACCTTTCTCCACCAACAGTCTCATATATTTCATTTAAATATAAGCAACAGGACTCTGATGTGAACTCTTTGCACATTCCAGTCGCTCCATAATCTGTTGTTATGTTGCTGCACTTTATTTTCAATTTACGCTTTGGTCTGCACATTACCTCCAAAGCAGATCTCTTAAGCACCTAGAACTTTGTTATAGTTCTATTACTATATGTACCTCTATTTCTATAATATTATTTGTTTACGGTCTATTTATGTTTAATTCATTGTTTTGTAGATGATAATAACCAGTTACATTGGCACCAAGCCATATTAAATGATGTTTTAAGAATAAAAAAATAAATTTATTGTCTGTATCCATATATTGAAATTTAACTGGAAAGTGTATTTATACTATTTTGTCCAAATTATCTTTTTAAAGACGACATGCATTACAGGAAGATAAAAATTCTTTTTGTCAAGCTTTTTTCAAATGTAATAAAAAAGTACATATGCATTCAGGAGATAGTGTTATGTAATGTATATTACTTGTACGTACTCTTAAACTCTTTCAAATACTCTAATACTTGTATGTGTTTGTGTGTGTACACACATATTGATAGGAGAGCATCTTGCAGTTGATGGAGATTTGTGGAATGCACATCCAGGGCATGAAGCTCCCTATCCACCACATCCCAAAGATGCTCTATTGGGTTGAGATCTGGTGACTGTGGGGACCATTCTAGTACAGTGAACTCATTGTCATGTTCAAGAAGCCAATATGAAATGATTGTGACATGGTGCATTATTCTGCTGAAAGTAGCCATCAGAGGATGGGTACATGGTGGTCATAAAGGGATGGACATGTTCAGAAATAATGCTCAGGTAGGCCGTGGCATTGAAACGATTCCCAATTGGCACTAAGGGGCCTAAAGTGTGCCAAGAAAACATCCCCCACACCAATACACCACCACTACCAGCCTGCACAGTGGTAACAAGGCATGATGGATCCATGTTCTCATTCTGTTTACGCCAACTTCTCTTTGGTTATTTTTTGGTTATCTCTTTGGATTTTGGTTATTAAAACATCACAAAAAGCCATCCCTAAAAATCTTTCATTCAACATATTTGTTCTGGTTTAAACTTGTATAGAGAGCACTTTATATGATTACATCCCTTTGAGGTAAACCATCTGGTTATTAAATAAATAATAAACTGTGATGCTTACTGACAATTTTAGGGATGCTTGCAACATCTAGACCCAAAGGCTTAGCTAGCTAGTGAAACCCTTCTATAAACTGGTTAAGAAAGTCATAAATGAAGAGTTTTAAAGCTAATAAAGTAGTTATGCTGGTGTGGGTTATTTCTTCTCGGGTTTTCCAAAAAGGCTCACTGCTGGGGCCTTGGAAAGTTCTCTTTGGAAAGGAACTGTATGTTTTAGCCTTGTGTAATATGGTGCACATAGCATTTCATTAATAGACTGAATCACAAATCTGTCTTCCATTGGAAAAAAAACTCCTAAGCACTTTCATATAGGCACAGTGTTATTAAAAAACAAATTGAATTTTAGTCAGGTCACATCTGCCCTTGTTTAGATGCGAATGGGAAAACTAATAGAGCATGAGTAAATTGAAAAGAAGGAACAGACTGAGTAACCATGAGAGTTATTTATCTGTTGTTATGCAACACATGGTCTACTTCAATCCTGGTTTATTTTTGTGTCAGGAAAAAGTCAGCAAAACCAGAGCGGTGTATAAAAGCAACAGCCTTATGCTGAAAATACAATTCCCTGCAGTGAGATATGATGCAACTACAGTTAATTGAATAAAACTTAGGATAATAAAATCGGGATTTGCGAAATACCAAGCTGTGCAGAAATAAACACAATTTACAAAGTTTAAAGACATTATCTTGACGCATGAAATTGAAACATCTGAGACTTCTGGATGTTATTCATGTGTCATCCACTTTTTCTAACCTTTTCCCTCTGTGTTTGCTAATAGCTTCAAATAGCAAATGAGTAATGTTCATGCTGACATACGCTAAAGCCAGCAAAAGCTGCACAATTCCAAAGGAGTCTTTCAACAGGTCCGTATTAGAATTGGAGCCTTGGCCTCATTGTTATTCTACAAGTGCTCTGTGTCTTCCTCAGTTCAAATCTGTTCTGATAGGAATCTCCCAGCAATAACCAGCAATTTCAAAGAAATACAAAAGGAGCCGGGAGAGGAGTGGTGATGCCGGTCAGGCAAAGAAGTGAGTGAGTGAGAAAAAAGGGAAAAAGAAAAACTAAAAGGCCAACAAATTCACCCTATTGACCTGGGAACTCATGTCATTTTCTTACAAGTTTAAAGCAAATCATTAAAAACTTAATATAAGTAACTTTAAACAACAGAAGAACATAAGTGCATGATTTTGAGAATTTTTAATTTTTTTAATTATTCTTAAAACAGTTGAAACGTTTGGACGTCAAGACCTACAAAGATTGACTTGCATATAAAGATCTTTGTTTTATTCTAATAGAGGCTTTTGCAGCAAACCTGAAAATCTGTATTTCTATCAAGTTAAATGTACAAACAAGTCAAACATTTGTCATTACAATTTCAGTGTATACATTAATCAATTAAAATGTATTTATATGAAGCTCTTTTTGCAATTGATTCAAAGTAGATTCACAAACATGAGGTGTAATGTGAATCGACATTCATATTGGCTAATTATAATAGAATTACTTGGTTAGAACCATAGACTTCCTTTTTTACATTATGAACTATAATTATCCTTTTCAATCTACAGGGGCAAGGTTAATATTAGGGAGTTGTAATCATTAACACGCTAATGTGTGTGTGCCTAGTTTAGCCTAATTAGGACTTATTTGTGTGCAGCAGAGAGTGCCCAATTAATTTACTTTTTTCTGTTTTTATTTTGAGTGAAAAAATATCCCACACACACAAGGAGAACATGAACTCCCCCAGAGAGACATCTGGATGGGTGCTTGTGACTTCACAAAAGAAGGTAAGCTGAGCTGGTCTTGTGCTAATAATCCCAAATGAGCCGTGTTGTACTTGAATCTACATTGATCACTGTACAACACCAGAGCAACAAGACCGTGGTTGTTGTTTTAGTGGTTTATCTATACAGCTTTTTGATAAAGACCCACCACACCTATACCAATATTTGGACCAGAAAGTTTTAAGGATTCTGTCTGCCACCAGTCTCTCATTGGATCCCCATTAAGTTGCTTCCAAACAGTTTAGAAGAACTTTCCATCAAGACAATCCATCTTGTTGGAGACGCTGCAGGAAACACAATGACGTTTTGCCCAAGTAATTTTGAAGACTTCTACAGGTATGTCTGATACAGACTGGGCTCGACTTGGCATGCTTTTCAAGACTTTTCCATTTTTTCCAACTATTGAGGTTTCAAGAGTCAACCTGAAGTGGTACTTTTTTCTGATTAGAAAGAAAAGTGTGTTCAATCATCGTTTTTAATAACCTTCAGAAAACGTTCCCATAATGTAAAAAAAAACCTGAACAAACTAACGTTTATGCAACGTTAGAGGTAACATTCCCAGAATGCTCTTTCAACATAAATTTGTTGGCTGGTTAGACTGATGTAGCAGGTATCTAGACTTGAGTGAGGTATCAGGAACAAGCCCACTTAGTGAAATCTGTGAAAACACAAACTATTTTGAGTCAAGCCAGACATTCTAAACTGACTTGCATATCTACTAAAATCTAAAAAAGAAGCTGATCTGGCTAAGCGTATTTTCTGTTAAAATTACAGAGTCCTGTGCACAAATAATTTATGATTTTTTCTACACTTACTAACTTACTATACAGACACAGAATAATGAGATTTGAGTAATGCAAATGTTTAGACTCACTGGAAACCA
This sequence comes from Danionella dracula, assembly GCA_900490495.1. Classification (NCBI taxonomy): domain Eukaryota; kingdom Metazoa; phylum Chordata; class Actinopteri; order Cypriniformes; family Danionidae; genus Danionella; species Danionella dracula. The sequence goes on from UELW01000578.1 coordinate 4,372,107, forward strand.
ACATGCGTTATCTCTTTAACACCAGGCTTCTACTTCTAGATAATCAACATGCATTTTATAAAGCTACGTAGATAAAAGTAGTTTTTTTATTTTTTTATTTTGATCTATTGTTTAAACCACTGACCATCTGATATGAATGCATTCCCAAAACAAAACAAAAAAGTGAAGGTTCATGTCCGCTTAGGAATGTTAAAAATGTTGACAGTTGTTCTTCTTGTGTGATGTTCAGCAGGACAGTTTTTCTCTAGTGTACATCAACGTTATTAACTGTACTCTTTGTCTTTTGGCACAGGTATTTGTCTTGTTCACACTGCTGCATATCTTTGTTTTATACGGCTGGCTGCATCTGCAAAACACTGTGTGTATATTGTCAGTTGGTATTTGCTTGGAGACACAGCTGAGTCTTGGAATTGAAACCTCACTAAAAAATAGATGACAGATGTTCCCTCAAGAACTCACTGCGCCTTTTCCATCTTTCCCTTTTTACAGCTTTTTTTTACTAGCATGTTTATCACATTAACAAAAAAGATGAATCAGGAAAAATTTTGGACATTTCAGGCAGAAAATTAAAAGATAAGTCTATCAAATAGCTTTCATTTTGTTTGTCTCTTTCTCCAGTGATGGCGATTCATTGGGTGTCACTCTTCTAATTGTAAGGACATAGCTGGGTGATTTTAGGCTTTGAATCAATGAGGCCTGAATCAATCTGCAAATGAGCATGTGTGCAAAACAAGCAAAGACTGTTGGTAGGCACCAAGGATGATCGATGTCTCTAGCGATGCAGCTCAGCTAGAGCCAAAAACCCCAATTTTCCAACTGCTAAGCTTTGATGAAGCATCACGGAAAAGGCATTGTGATTACCCCTTTAATTTATACCAGTGCCTCACTTTTCACCAAGACTCCTTTCTTTTAACAAAGCAGAAAAGCAATGCCAACAGCAAATCACAGGAAGAAAAGTGGCACAAATCCTCTGGCACACTCTTTCTTGTGAGGGATACACTGATAAACTTTTTAGCGGTTGGAGTCAAGTATATCAGAAATTATAGTATAGTATAAATATAACTATTTTTTCAAACTGTTCAGAATCGACAACAAATGACTGTCAAATATTATAATTTTCTTTTATAAAACACAAAAAAAGTTTGATTCATTAAATAATATCATAAAGCTAATTACATCCTTAGTTTTTCATCATTCTGGTGTTGTATGATGTTTTTTTCAGGACTATATTCTTTTTCTGCAAATGTATGTTTGCATTTAAAAGGTCTATATAACTGTCTTTCTATTTTTTGGAAGATGTAACCCCAACGCAAAACAATCATGGCAGCAGATAAAATGAAGGTCTGGAGCAGGTTAGCCGTATAACATACCATCTGCGATACAGTAGGGCAGGGACTTCTACATGTCACTTTTTGTATGTGCGAAGAAGCTCGCAAATGTAAGCTTCCTTCAGCGGAGAACCTTTATGTTTTGTGCAAATACGTTTCAGGAAATGCTTAGGGATTTTATCTGTCTTTAAATACTCGTCTCGAATTAAGTGCTCGTTTAACAATTTGCGCACAAATATGGGCAGGATTGCGAAAAAAATTTGAATACATTGTTATTGACGCTAGTGTTACGCCACTTAAAAGTTTTTATAACCGCTTGGATGATTGCAAGCTTTCAATCTCTAATCCTGAACATAGCCTCCCCCGGAGCAGGTTAGCCGTGTGGTGTAAGTAACCGGGGTGACAAAGACTGATTAAATCCTAGATCCTTTCATGGTACCCAGAATTCAGGATTGGTGCAAACTAATCCTAAATTTAGCTGACTTACCAGTTAATCCAGCTGCATGGTGCAGGCCCCTGAAACTGTACTTCTGACAGCAGAATTTAATCATTTGTAATAATTGTAGAACTTCACTTGCTCCTGTATTACTTAAATGTAAAAACAACAACAACACACACACACAAAAAAAAAATAGAATGACTGACTATTTGCTTTAGATAGCCATTTTATTTTTGTTGCACATTTTCATAAAGTTGAGCAAAATTCTAAGTGATTAACAGAGAATAAAAACAGGCCATAACTTAAAACAGACAATATACCAGGTAAGAGATACAAATCAGAAGATAAAACATTTAAAGCATCACACATTGATTAAAATTCATAGAAAAACAAAAGCAGTTCTTGAGCGCAGCGCTGTTCAGGCAGCAGTGCTGAGTCAGTAAAGTCCATTTACACAGATGTGTTTTTAGTCTGCATTTAAATGTGACTAGTGTTTTAGCCTCTCTAATCTTTTCTGGAAGCTAGTTCCAGTTGGAGGCAGCATAATGCAAACTCTCCCTGTTTGGAGCAAAACAATCGTTTTTTTGATAGATTTATGTGTGTGTAGTTTTGTATTTAATATTTTACTTTCGAGAGGAGAGCAAACAATGTGATTTCATTTCTCTATTTGTTGTCTGTACAAGGCAGACTTTGACAATCATATCAGCTATGGGTCTCTGTGTCACCAAAGTCTCGGATTATGGCACAATTTTTGATATTCAAAACTCTATGATAGATCATATATCATTTTGTCTGCATGATTTTAGTTTAGCTTAAAAAATTCTTAATGTAAGTTCTGTTCAGTTGAATTCATAGGATGAGCTTGATCCAATATGTTTAATATAACTTTGAATTGCTATTTTGCTAGTTATTTTAAGCATTGTAATTTCTGTTATTGGGAAAAATGCCATACAGGTCTTTTAAATACTAAATAGAATCCATATTTATTTATGATTTACAAACAAGTAGTTTTTTTGGTCAAATGAAGTACAAATTACATCAAATCAATGCATTCAAATCATGCCCATCTCTTAAAATGATAAAAGAGGCGGTCATATATAGATAGTAATGGGTTCCACTTGAGACACATTTAATGATTTTTCTGCACATCTTTAACCACTCTTAAAGGCTGGACACATTTGCTGTTCTCCAAGAGTGAATGCCATTGCTAGATTAGTCCTAAAATCTCTGCACTCTAAAATAATCTAAAACCAGCCACGATTCTTCAAATCAATTATGTCAACTTATTCACAAAGCACCTAAATGCAATCAATTTTGCAAGTTCTGGCAAACTTCTACCGATAGCTCAACACAGCACATTTTCCCTGTTTAGTTTTAGATGGTGCTTGTCGTTTGATAAACACGTTTGGAGGTCTCAAAAGTGCCTTGCTGGTGTATTCAGGTCATTAACCACATACCTCTGACTTGGATTCATTCAACAGTGTAATTTTCTCTTAGAAAATGCAAGACAGTGGGGAAGAGAATTAGTCGTCCGTCTTGATAAATGGTGCTCAGAGCTCCACAATGACACCAAATTGCACCTGATAGCGTGTACATCTGCCTACTGTTCTAAACTCGTTTAAAAATAGCTTTAGCTTTATAGACAAAATGAGTTCTCTTTTGAATAATCCCCCTTGTAAATAAATCACCATTAATAAATCCTTAGATAGTTTCCAAGCTTTAATATTGACTCAACACGATAGTATCAACTGTCTCTTTTAAGCTGAATATTTTTCAATTCTGTGAAATGACTGAATTTATATCCTGTACAGTGTATAAATACAGTTGCCAGAAAAAGTATGTGAACCCTTCACGATTACAAGGAGTTCTGCAGGAATTGGTCATAAAATACTATAGAAAAACATAGTCTGCTTAAAATAATGATAATAATTAACCAAAATTATATGTTTTCATGACTTTATTGAAGATAACAATCAATTGGAGCCAGGAGTGAGCCCACCTTGAGACTAATCAGTGTAATTGTATTGGATAGAGTTATTTGGAAAATACAGTTGTTTGAAGAAAAAAAAACTCCATGGAGAAAAAAAGGCACAGCATACCAACATCCAAACCTCATCCCCCCTGTAAAACATGGTAGAGGGAGCATCATGTTTTGGAGCCGATTACTTTTTCTGGGCCTGGACAGATTGTTATCGTTGATGGAAAAATGAATTCCAGAGTTTATCAATTCATTTTGCTGGAAAACCTAAGACTATCTGTATGCCAACTGAAGCTTTGCAGAGGATGGGTGATGAAACAGGACAATCACCGGTTTGACAATCAACAAAAGAATGTTTTTGTATTACTATTTTAAGCATACTTGTTTTTATAGTTGTGAATTTGATGATCAGAGCAAATTGTATGACCAATTCATGCAAAACTCGTTGTGATCCTAAATATATGCTTTACTCCAGAGGCATGCGGTGCAATGAGTGGATGGACCCAAGCAATACCTCAAGTGTGTAATTAATGTTTCCGGGAGGAGGTCAAGAACATAATGGAGTCACTCTTCTGTGTCACAGAGGTGAGCGAGGAGGATAAAAGTGACATAAACAATGACACACCTGTTTAAGGCATACTCTCCAGCTGAAGTTTCAGTCTCAGCCAGGGATGGACTGGGACCAAAAAAAGACCCTGGCATTTTTGATCATGGCTGCCCACCATGATTATTTACAAGATGTGCGATGGCACGTACAACGAATTCTGAGGCACAGGTTTACTGTCATTCATTTAGTCAATTTTCTTTCATTTTATAGGGTATAAGTGCATTAAACAAAACACATTGTAGCTAATTGTTTTACATCAGCAATGAAGTGAAATTGAAATACTTTCTGATTGAAGTTACTATTTCACACTATACTTTTCTAATGATCTAACATCAAATTAAAAGACATGGGTGTAAACTTTTTTTTTAATTGTACCAAAGCATATTTTTTTTTATCCCTGCACACCACCAAATTAATGCAAACATTGATCATTAGGTTTTTTTTTGTTATCTCTCCTTGTGTAAATTATGGACATGTAAACGTTATAAGTTCTTAGTATTTTTGTCATTAGCTCAATTTCAGGTGCTCTCTCAGTAAGCGTGAAAACTTTCAAAAGGTTTAAAATAGATCATGAATGTGAGGTTGATGGTTAGACACTTAAGTACATTTGACCACACCGGAACGTCTCACTGACTTCCTTAAGCATGCACTCATTCTCTCCGCACTCGATAACTCTTCGCCAGGTAAGTCTTTTGGTTCAGTGCTCCAGCAAAGAAGAGTTTAATAATTTTTAGGCCCTAAATATCTTCTCATATTGAATATTTTCAATGTTAGATTTTAGAAAGCATTTGGTCTTTAGTTTTGTGTACAACTGTTCAATCTGTGTATGTCTCAAGTTAATCATCCTTGCTCAAATACATTACAAGCTTACTAGCTAGTCAAATTGATAAAGGGCTGGCATTCGTCACTTTATGAGTGTTAAAATGCTTTTGATATACTACTGGATTTTCAAGGAAGACATTGCAAGCATTGGAATTAGGTTCCTATAAGCCACCCCAAGTCTAATTCCCATGAGTTTTTTTTTGAGAACCAATTCAATTCAAGTTTGCTTCTACCTTGATCAGAATTAATTACACCAATGAAATTGTATTGATTGCAAGGCAGCGAAATGCTGTACATTATGACACAAAAAGACTGCTTCCCTTCTGTAGCCGCAAGATCCACCAGCTCAAGGAAGCACGTGTTCAGGCCTGCTCAAGTGTAGTTTGCCAAAGAACATGTAATAGATTCAGATGAGAACTGGGTGAAAGTTCTCAGCTCAGATGCTCTTTGGCATCAACTTAACAAGCTGTGTTTGAAGGAACAGCGATGCCAGCTGACAAACAAACACTGAGGTGAAAACAAGCACAACAATAGAAAACTCACTGCTCCATAAAGGTAGAAACTGAAGAGGTTAATCTGAAAGCTATTGGTAGAAGCAGCAATTTGGAGATCTGTGAAACCCTGATAGGCCTGGATGATTCTAATTCATGTATTTCCACTTATTCTGTCTAATATTCTGGATTTGCTCAGTGAATATCATGGATGTTTAAAAGAAATTAATTAATTGTCATGGGTTTCACAAAAAAAAATCTATTGTGTCATCAGCTCTGTTTTTAAAAAATTAGACAAGGATTTCATATTTTCATGCAATTATCAAAAACTTAAAAAATATTGGAACAAAAAAAGAACACACAAGTTTTAAACTATGTCCACCTCACAACATATAAGACATGCTTGAGAATAAAGAGCAAGTAACCATGAGTTGACTGATGGGATTGTAAACTGAATTTTCCAGCAGTGACAAACCCTGTAACTACCTGGTTACAGTACTACTTACGATCCACTATTCATTCAATTGATCACTAGCAACAATTCATTTCACAACTTGAAAAATCTATTAAAATTCGGATAATGAAATTATGTTCGTCAACTTCATTTTACAATTGGTGTTACGACCATGCAGTTCAGACTTGCTCAGCAGGTGGCAGTTCTGGTAGAGAAGGAAATTGCCTGGCGATCAGAAGTTTGCTGGTTCGATCGCCAAAGTTGAAGGTGGTGCGAGTAATGATACACTTGTTCTCCCATCTTGACAACCACAGCTGTGGTGCCCTTGAGCTTCCCGACCGCTTCCCGGGCGCCGCAACCATGGCTGCCCTCTGCTCCGGGTGTGTGTTCACGGTGTGTTGGTGCACTGCTGTGTGTGGATGGATTAAAAAGCAGAGCACAAATTCCGGGTATGGGTCACACCATATCTGGCCAACAGGTCACTTTCACTTCACTTCAGGTTTTAGGTGTCAAAGAATTAAATGATTTGTGAGGACAATGGTATATAAACTAGAAAAAGGACTGATGTAAAAGAGGAGCTGCATACAGTATTCACTCAAATAATATTACAGTAACTCCCAAAGCTTCACTCTTGCCCAACAATTGTTTTCATATTGCACTGTCTCAGACAATGATGAATGCAGGCACATAGAAAATGGTAGCTACACACACATTTTAGTTTGCTGATGTAACAATCGTTCTTTGACAACACTGCCACCTTCTGGAGACTTCCTGACCCCACGCAGAGTAGAGGGCTCTGAAAGCAAATATATATATATATATATATATATATATATATATATATATATATATATATATATATATATTTTTTTTTTTTTACAGTCATATGAATTGGAAGATTAAACTTTGAACTAATTTCATATAACAGTAGTATTCAGGCAGTTTATATCTTATTCCATGATGCATATGTTCAAACAATACAAGCATATAAATGACAGGACAAAAAAATTACATAAACAGTTTTATTACCCTAATATATGATTTTATATTACACATGGCTTTCAATTTAAAAACTATTAACTGATGTTGACATTTTGATAATTTGCGTATATATTTTGATAATTTGCACATATTCAAACAGATATCCTAGCATCCCTACTTTTATTAATTTGTTAACGCATCTATATAGTATTGTCGTTCCTTTAATGACAAGGTGATAGAGACTTTAACAAGAAATTAATGGCAGAGTGAGAAGGGAGCATACAAAATTCCAGAACTCTTAGTCGTACCAAAAAATCTAAGTCAAAAGATATTTATGATGCAGCCTCAAACAATGCCTTTCGTTTCAGTGGGTAGAGCAGAGGGATCCAGGCCACACTGTTTCATCTGAACAGCTATTTCAAACAAGTAGTCATAACATTCACACCTTGAAACAAAAGATGGAAAAGTTGAGTGAGATATCAATACATGAAGTACGGCCAAGTATTTTCCATTTAACACTAAGACTCACATGGTCTTTGCTTTCTCCCAGCTCTCTCCCCAGACGTAGACACCATGCCTACGGACGAGCACAGCACAGGAGTCAGGGTACATGTCCATGGCCCTGGACATCCTCTCTTTCAAGTCCCTCTCCTCCGGGGTGTTCTCAATGATGGGAACAACAAGAGTCTCATCATACCTGCTCAAAAAATATGTAGTAAAATCAATCAAAGAAAATTCAGCAATGAGATTAGCACAACAAGGATGATCTTTAGTGGACTGCATTGTATCTATGAGAATAAAATAAAATCAATGTTCTAAAAGAGTGAATCTCCTATCTTCTATATCTTTTATAATTGTATCAAAAGCTATATCTGGAACAGGTTCACATCTTCTAAAAAGGTTATCCACAATGATTTGTGTTCATGAGGATTTTTTATCATTCTTCCAGAAGCAGATTTTTGGTGTCACGCTGATACTGGATTAGAAGGCTCTCAGTCTCCAAAGGTGTTCAAGGTGCCGCAGTTATGGAGTTGATCGTCCTGTAACCCAATGGTTTGATCCCCAAAACAGGTCCATTTTACTGCTGTGGCCTTGGGCAAGACACTTCACGCACATTATCCCGTAGGGATGTGTGTGACTAGTGGGGTTTGTTTAGTGGTGAGCAGGAGGCTGTAGGCACAGAATGGCCGCCACATCCTGTCAGACTGCCCCAGGGCAGATGAGGGCTACCAAGGCAGCGTATCACCACCATAGTATGAATGTGGAATGAGTGAATAATGCTCTAAAAATTATAAAGTGTCTTTCAGTTGTGTATAAGCTCTACATAAATTGTATGAATTATTATAATTGTTATTATCAATCAGGTTGAAGTCAGGACTGATGTAGGCGAGTCAAGTTCATCCATGACTTTGTGGACCTTTGTCTTGGCACTTCATGTTGGAAGATAAAAAGGCCAGATAAAACAAATTGGGAGCATGGAATCGACCAAAATAAACTGGTATGCTGAAACTTTCAGAGTTCCAGAGTGTTACTGGAACTAAGGGGCCAAGCCCAGCTCCTGAAAGTAACCCCACACCATAATTCCCCATCCACCTGACCAAACTTTGCAATTGGCAAATTGCAGTGAGAAATTTATACTTTTTCTGGTTAAACCCAGATTCATCCATCAGATTTGTGTTTAAGCACAGTTAGCTGAAGCGCCAATGTGTATAGATTCTAGGGGCAATGTGTTCTACATCAGTGGAACTTAATCATCATCTAAAAATACATTTATATCATAGATCATTAACTGAAATAAGGATCATGTGTATCTAGTATGCCAACCTATAGTTGGTGCCAGAGTTTCCTTTTCTTATCCCCTTGATCATTTCTTGATGCGTGATACGGAATTCCTTTCCAGAAAACAAGAGAGTTGCCATGACAGCAGACTTTGAGTGTGTATGGATCACTGCCTTAGCTCCTGTGAAAAACAGGAACGGTACATAGTAAATACTAGGACGTACCAACATATCATGGCATACCATGAAACGATAACTTTCACGGAGTTACTGGGATATAGGCAAGGCTATTTTATTTGTATAGTACATTTCATACAAATTTCAAAATGCCTAACAGAAGAAAATAAAAACATCTGAGAGTTACAATTTATTAGAACATCTAGTGAACACGCTAAGAAAATTGAGTAAACAGAACACGGATCAAAATTTATAACAAAGTTGTGGTTCAGGTTTGTTTGGCCAGACTGGCTGTTAGTGAGAAAAGTATCCTAGGTGCCTGGAGCTGACACAGTGATAAACCACATGAAGTCAAGAGGATAATTGAGCCTCTTGGTATGTCTGAAAATTCTTTAAGTTGTCTGTCTCTTATTCAATATGTACTAGGAGTCAATGACATTTTATTCCCATTGCAATCTAGAAACAGTGGAACATCATAAAACCATGCATAAAGTTGAACCTGGAGAATTAAGGTAAGGTCACAATGGGGTGAACTTCACTGCAAACTTCGCCGATGCCAGCAAACATTCGCTATTAGTTTTGAAATATTGGCCGTGGACAAGACCGCACAGATCAAGAGTGAAAAACGAAAAGTGTTGATGTCACAAAAGTGCACAACTTGACGGCGCTCTTCACTCTCTCTCGATGAGCTTCCTAGACTCAGTTCTGTTAAATGATAATTGTTAGTGTTGAGCACTTTACTTTACTAATATTGTACTTATGTTGCTTCCCTGGAATACTCCAATGTACCAAAAATACATTATTTGTGTGTGCAAACACGTGTCTTGGGTAATAAAGAATTTTCTGAAGTGTTATTTTTAGAAATACAATAGCAGCAGTTGTGTCTACTTTACGCAGTTAGAGGAGTAAATATTCACAATAATTTTTTTTTGCATAACTCGTATAGCAAACTTCATACATTTAAAAAAATAATGTTTATAGTTATAATGACCTCTTATAGTTTAAAAGTGCATAAAGAATCTGCTTCTTTGTAAAACGAGGAGTATTCAGTTTCATCACTGCCGTGTCCGAATGAAGGTGTATTAATTTAAACATTTAAACATTGCTTCTTTAGTACAACTTGATTTATCATATTAAACAAAAGTTTAATTTTAGCTTTATTTCAGGAGACACCCATTTTCATTTGATAATAATTTAAGCCTAATAATTAGGTAGAAGCATTTCAAACTTTGAAGTAGTTCACATTTAGTTCAAAAATTAGATGTATAACACTGATCAACAACAAATAGTTTTTCCAAAGGTTTTGCTTTTCTTTTTAGATACCGCTATGCAAAATGGCGGGCATCAAAGTGGCACAGTGGGTAGCACAGTTGTCTCACAGCTATAAGGTTGCTGGGTCAGTTGGCATTTCTGTGTGTAGCTTGCATGTTCTCCCCGTGATCACATGGGTTTACTACGGATGCTCCGGTTTCACCTCACAAGTCCAAAGGTGATTTGGGAAAAACAAAATTGTCCATAGTGTATGAGTGGGTATAAATGTTTCCTGGTGGGTTGCGGCTGGAAGTGCAAATGCCAGATGAGTTGGCTGTTCATTCTGTTATGGCGATCCCGTAGTGACAAAACCGACAAGAAGATGAAAGGATGGATGGATGGATGCAAAATGACAGACAATACACAGAGAATGGACAAGTACCTCTCATAGTGTAAGCATTCATAAAGAGGGGTGTACATTGGCTTTTCTTGAGCTTTTTCTCTGGAGGTGGACAACTGATGTCCACCTCATCGATATCGCACACAAATAAGTCCTCTGGCTGCAGACAGAAGAAAATTCCATAAACAACACAGCTTACCATCGATGTGTTCAGCATGTGTATAATAAAAACAAAAAGCTCACTTGTATTCTCTCTTTTTGAACACCTGAAGGGGCGATATAGATGTGCTCACTAAAGGGTAAAAAAACTGAATTAATAGAAAACAATATATTAGGGAAAAACATGCGCATCAATAGAGCGAGAGATAACTGAAAAAATAGGTCATACATACTTCATATAGTATTAATGGATATTAATGGATTTAATGGGAAGACAAAAATACTTACACCACAAGCTATTTCAAGACACATTTTTTTTTATGTGAAGTCTCATATGTATGTTCACCATAAAGCCCTGTCCAAACTATATTCAATAACGTAGTCTATGCTGATTTGTAAAATCTCACAAACAGTCTGGTCATTTGTTACTTGATGTTTAGGAGTCAAATAAATCTCGGAATGGTTGTTATTGTGTGTAATATTGGCATATTCAGATTATTGAGTCTACAAATCAATCTCTTGTATTTGCAAGTATTGACTATATATGATGTTTGCCTGGACTCAATCTCAATTCTGTTTATCAATTGCGTGGTGAAAAGGTTCTAGCGGTCATTGGTGTCTACTTCAGGTGAAAGAACCTCAACTGACCCGCGCCGCAGGCTGATTCCTCCTCCGGTGCCAGTCACCCAGCCGAGCTCATAGAAGAGCCTGCAGAGCTCCGGGATCAGGACGCGTGGATCTTCATCCTTCAACACAACAGCTTCTGTTACTGCGTTGCTTACACACCCGATACCTCGTAGAGACACGCAAATTTCTGTTTTCCTGCAAATATCAAATAAGTTCTTAAAATCCCTAAACACTGACAGCAGTTCAACGCATTACGTTAACGTTACCCCAAACTCTTTTCCATTGCGATCCATGTGCACTGCATTGACAACCGACGACATATTAAAAAAAAAAGCTTAGAGACCAAATTTAATAAACAATTAAGCGTGACTTAATGAAACAACTAACGTTATATGCATATAACTTTGAAAATACAGTTTATTCTAAGGCATCACATACGGCTAGCCTTTCTTTATTTCTAGTTCTCAGCAGGAAGCTGCCTCGCGACACGTGATCAAACCTTGAGTCTGGCGTAACAGCGGAAAACGGAAGCGAGGAAATCTTATAAATTAAAAGACTTCAGTTCAGTTAAGGATTGTTCGTTCGTGCCAGAGTGGTAGCTATACTAGATAGAGTGGATTATTTCAGTCTAAACTCTAGGCTCATTGTCAACCCAACTGTAGCTAGTTTATTTGTGTAATACTCAACTGATAAATCACTCGTATTCCATTAGGTGCAATCAGCGTTCTTTCTGTTTACCTAAAGTTGAACTCATTTAAATTCAGTGTTATAAAACTTCGGATTACATTACCATTCGGCATAAAGTGTTCTGAAAGTAGATTTTTTTAAAGTGAGATGCAAAAATTCTATTTCATCTTTTTTGATTTTAATATTCAGCTCTATTGTCTGAGGTTGACATTTGTTCTTCCCTACTGTACAGCTGACTGTATGGCCACCCTCTTGCTTTTCTCACAAAGGTCAACTATGGAAATACGTCGGGTCATTTACTATGACTTGCTTTCTTTGTCCTTTTTATTAAAGTTTGTGCATGTAATTTTTACCTTAATGTATTATTTTAATGTAATGGTGTTTGTATGGCTCTTAAAAGATCAATACCCTAAAGATACAGACGTTGATATAATAATAGCTCTGGTTAATGCTTAATGTTACTGCGAAAAAAACTTTAAAGGTTTATTTGATTAGAACTAGCAAGGATAACTGCAAACAGCGAGCTACAACTAGAGTTAATTAAATCCAGTGTTACAATGTGAATTGGTGTTTGGTAAAAGCTTCATCGGAAATCAAATAATTATTATAATTCATTTTTATTTATTGTGAAGTGCATTATTTAAAAAATATGAATAATAATATACAATCGTGTTTTACGATTTTATTTGCCATGCCCATTAAAGTCCTGGTCTGGCCTATGCCGAATTGTAATAACCCCAGCAAGATATGATATTCAATATTTTAAAAGATTTATATATATATATATATATATATATATATATATATATATATATATATATATATATATATATATATATATATATAATTTGTATGAATCAGCTTTTTTGGTCTTTATTTACTGAAGCTTTGCTTGATAATAAGAGTGGATTGTTATTGTAAAAATGGTATACAAACTAAAAATGTCAGAAAAAAGATATATATAAAAAAATGTATATGACACCTGAAATCTTTATTCATTAATTTGATGATCTTGAATGTACATTTCACGTTAATTGTATATTTCAAAATAAGTTTTATTTGTCTGATCTGTTTGTTAAATTTCAGAAATATTCAGAGGTATTAGAATTTAAAATTGCAAAACTGTCATCCCTAATTTATATTTGAAATTTTCTGCATTTTAATAGTAATTGTGCTCACTCATCATGAAAAAAGATTTGTAAGCATAATCAAAGTACAATTACATAATCTATGTATTTAATTATTTAAGTTATTCTGGACAATTACCATCCTGGAAATAATTAAATCCATAATTATCCAAAACCTTAATTAAATTAAACCATTATCACTTATAATTAATGTTAATGAATTACAATGAATTAATGTTTACATATACATGATATATATATATATATATATATATATATATATATATATATATATATATATATATATATATATATTTTTTTTTTTTTTTTTTTTTTTTTTTTATTTATTTTTTTTTTTTATTAAACTGGTGTATGTTGTATTTCAATATTTATCCACTTTGTAAGGCACTTTAAATAACCAAATTTGCCGTGCTATAGAAATAAACTTGCTTTGGAACATCTTCTGGTTAGTGTAGAATAATCTAATCAAATAAAATAGTTTTTTTTTAATTAATCAACTGTTTCAAAATTATACCCACATACATGTATGCAGCAGGTCATTTTCTAAAAAATTGTTTCACCAACTGATGATTCAGATATAACTGTAGGATTGAAAAAAAAACTCCTCTCAGCCGAGTCCCAGAGGCTTTTCCCATGAATGAAACAGGAAGTGAACATGTAGCAGCAACTACAAGCAGGAGGATTCCTTACTTCAGTCATTCAAACTAGCCAGACTTACTGTGACTCACTTTTATCCCTCTCACTACACATCCGTTTCAGTTAGTCATTTCTTGTTTCTTTTCACTGCTATTAACATTAAAGCTATCGCAATCAAACCAATGAATAATATTGTACTCGTGATTAATTCTACTGAGTCAAGAAAGGAGCAGGAAATCAATAAGTTTAATTTAAGGATAGTGTTGTCTTTGAGAAGCCTTTGATATTGTTTTTAGCACAGAAATTGATTGTAGGTTAACAATGTTAAAAAAGAAATAAACAATATTTTTACCCACAAGCAAAATAAACATGTTTTCTATTTACAATTTTAAAGAAGTATGTCCTTCCTTTGGTGCAGAAGCCCATTCCAGAATGCAAGTGATTTGCATTTAAAATGATTTAATATAAACATTTCTCATAATGCTTGTGATGTCCGATAAGGTTTTGTCTCTAATTGAAAATCTCTCTTAGGGTGATTGGCGATTAAATGGTTTCCTATGTGAGTGAAGATGTGCTGATATTTTCCCATTTTTTTCATATAAATGTGTGTGGCAGAAGGGTTTAAAGAGTATCGTCTATCACAAATATTTATTTTTTACAAAGTCCTTGCATGCAACACAAATCACCCAGAATTTTACAAGCTAATTTTACTGAGAATTACAAAAACCCCTTAAAGAAAGTTTATCGGTTTTTTTACTAACCTCTCAAATCTCAAATATGACAAAATCTTAAAAATGTCATTCAATATCCATTATGAAATCGTATGTTTCTCTAAAAGGAAAATCTATACAAATGTTTACAGTTGGCTGCACAGACAGTGGCAGATATGAAGGTGTGTTCTCGACAGCACCACCCATTATTGTGTCATCTTGTGCTACATGAGAACACTGCTGTATAAAAGAGGCGAGGCACATCTCCAGAGGCTTCAGAAAACTAAAAGCCTCCAGCAAAATCAAAGCACTGAATGAATCACGCAGGTCGTGGGCCGACATTCAACAGATCACTGAGCATGTGGACTTCAATACTGATAGTGTTTGCTTTTGGATCCTCTGCCATTCTTCAGGCTGCACCTCTCCAGGGTGAGTTATGGTCAAAGACATGATTTTAGATGTGTTGCGTGTGGTGGATGGAGATTTAATTTCATTTAAGGTCAAACTCGTGATACTGGTTTAACTGTATTGAGTGTCTTCGCATAACAAAGGATGCGCTTGTGAAGTAAGCCCACCAAACTATCCTAATATGAGATCCTGACGAGAATCTCATTCTTTTGGTTTACAAACTTTATTATTAAATTAGATTTTCTTGGTGACAAAAACTCCTGAGGGATTTTTTTTCGACATGCTTTTCTGCTTTTTCATAGTGTGAATTTCAATGGGCCTACAGACAGACTCCCAGGACCCTGATAGTGATTTATAAATTGCTTAAGATTAATGAGCAAACATGTGATGTTACGGCTCATTTAAGGCTCTACATCATAAAGAAGGCATTTAAAAAGCTAATGTATAATTCCAAACTAATAGTGCTCCTGTTAAACGGCAGGGACGTACTCAAAAACAGTTTTGTCATAATGGAAGTTTTCTTTCATAAATCTTGGACAGATTTCATAGGAAAACCTGTAACATTCATAAAATGACAAATAGTTAACCATACAGAAATATATGTCTGTTCTCACAGCACAATCAAAATAGGAAATGATCAAACACAAAAAACTCGAAACTGAAAAAAGTGATCTATATTGGTATATCTGATGTCACAAATCTTATTCTAGACATTCTTGCAAATCGTGATTCTGTGACAAATTAATTAGGCCATCTCTAGTGTTCATTTAGGGTTTGAAATTTAGGGTTTACTTTAGTCTGAAAGTAATTGTTCCCACACAAAGACCACTTAAAAGGCCAGACGACACATTTTTATATATAAAAAAAAGAATTTTGGTTTTGACAACATTTCTGGGTGATTTAACTTTAGTATGTTACAGACTTTTCATAACTACTCTAAAACAGACACCCCCTTGTCTTGCATCCCCGTGGCTTGTTTTTTTTAGTTAAAACTTGCAGATGAGGCCATTTGACTGACACGACAAACATCCAATCCCATGCCGTTTCACATAGCCTGAAAATGTCTGCAAATCAACTGACTGACATGCAACAAGTTAGCCATGGAAAAAGTCACAGAAGACAAGAGATAATGCAAAGTCAAATTTTCTCGATCATGAAATCATGTTTTCCCGATGATATATATGGCTGAACTTACTATCCAAGTGGAACAAAAAAAATGCAACACTCGCTTCTCCCGGAAATCTGAAATAATTCAACCAATCAGATCATGACTCAGGATTCTTAAAGGGCTGTCATAAAAAAGCACCAGACCTATCAGACCTTTAGCCAATGTTCTGTGGGTGTGAGTCTGAGGTTGAGACAAGTATCCCCTAAATGTTTTTTGCTTACTTACTTTATTGACTATATCATGTTCAAGATGATTTTTTTGTAAAAAGGACAGCTTTACCATTCCTGGTGTTGTGTTTAAAAAGGGGTTTATTTTCCTTATTGGAAAAGCTACTTATGAGCAAAAGCACATGGAATTAGCAATTGGGTTGTATGACAACTGAAACCAACTCGCTCTGACAATTTGGTTTCAACTGAAGCTTTTAGAGTCAGCCTTGACTTTTTAAAATTCTATCCATTATGTTTTAATCCAATAATAAAACAGTCAGCTTGCTAAAGAGGAGTAGGCTTTTGATAGGAGAGCGTGTGAGTTAAAAATTTATTCATTTTGGTAAAACACGACAGCAAAAGAAACAGTTATAATAGATGACAAATGCGTTTGACATTACTGTATTACTGTTATGAAGAAAAAACCTTGGCATTTGATCTGAAAAATATTGAGATCTCATTGTTGCCCAAATAGCATAAGCCTTCATAATGAACATGAGACTAAAACAAGATTTTCTCTTAATCATTTCACAAACAAATGGGACACCAGGAGCTTTTGATTTTCTTGTCCTCGCATGCATACAGGTACCATTAGGCAACTCAGGTAATGAGACCCAATGGTCCATTTTTCATCTGTCACAATTAAAGCCTCAACCTCCCCCTTATTTTTAAACTAACCATTAATGTGGCTATCCATGGATTAACAAAGATAGGCTTGAATTTCTTTTTACAGGTGAGAGCAGAAAATGCAGTATTGCTGGTGTTTTTCATATCGAGGGAATCAGCCCTTCCTCTCTTTCTTACCAGCAAGCATTGATATCGTGCCAGGGTTTAGGTTACACAATTGCATCGGAGGAACAGGTCACTGAAGCTTATAACAAAGGCTTAAGAACATGCAGGTAAAGTAAAAAAACTAAAACTAAACTAAAAAAAATTTGATTGGCAAAAGCCACACAACATTGTTTGTTGTACTTATTTTTTAAAAGTATATCTTTTTGATTTCCCCTCCAAACCTTTGTTTAGATTCGGGTGGACTGATGGACAAAACATCATGTTTATCCCACACATTAACAGCCGCGACTGTGACTCGGCTACTGCGGAGGTAACTGTTCACGCTGAGCCAGCAGCATATCTTTCTGACGTCTACTGCTTTAATCCCGCAGGTGAGTCAAAATGTTTGGTTGATTAATAATTTTGTCTAAACCATCATTGCAAAGTTAGTGAAGACACAAGCTTCAAGTTAATGCTTAAATGTTATTGGTTCCTATCTCAAAGATTCTTCTACAACATGTAAAGATGTTCCTGAACCTTTTATAAATGGAAGAACAGACTCTAAAGGTGAGTTCCTTTGTTAATCCCTGTTTTAAGACATTTAGATATAATAAAACACACATTGTCTTACAATAGATTTCCAGACTTCCAGTCAGTTGCCTATTATTATTATCTATTATTATTAGTCTATTACCTATTCACTTTTCTACCTTTTGAGTTGAGGGGTGTGTATTTTGTGAAGAAGCAGCAGCAGACATGCACTTCATTGTTCATTATCCAGCCACACCTAAACCAGAGTGTTAGTCATATCTCTCTGACCTCACACAACTTTTATGCACATAAAGCACCACAATGAATCAAGGACAAAAACTATCGGCTGATTGTATTTGAATACTCAGGAAGTGATTCGCTCACCTTTGTTCTTGTTTATCCATTCACTCAGTATTATCATCACAAAGTGTCTGGAGAGTCTAACATTGCAAGCATAACATTCCACTTCTTGTGTTGTTTTCATGTATTCAAGTATATTGACTAAAAACTACATTTTTTTTCTCACAAAGACGGAACGCCACATGAGGATATTCTTTTAGAATTCAAAACTGAAGAATTTTTGGTAGATTTTGAAGAGGTTTTGGAAAACGTACAGAGGGAAGCTTCTCCTTTTGGAGACAGGGAAGTGACCAAAGTACCATCAATCATACCTTCCATGGAGGAAGACCAAAGTGAGCCCTGGACCTTTCCTGCATACCTAGATTTTGATTCAGAGGGCAGTGGTTCGGGATTAAATAATGGGATTGAGAGTCCTAGTCTGTTAACAACCAGTCCAACAGCTATGGAGCCAGCAGAGAGTACTTCTATCCAAGACCTGTTTTTTGAGCCTGTTATACTGGGGAGCCCAGGAAGGAGGATCAATGCTGAAGGTAAATATTGACACCATCATCTGTAGATTTCATTTTGTTGCCTAAGACAAAGTATTGGGTTCAATTAAAAATCTCAGGGTTTGCTCATACAAAGAGTTTGTTTTAAACCCCCCCCCCCCCCCCCCAAAACAAAAAATGTCTGCCACCAGATTTTCCTGGGTACTTAAGTTCTTCCTTTTTTTTTTTTTGGAAATGCTACATTAACTACAAGATTGAATATGATAGTTAGATTGACTGACTAGCTTTCTAAATCTGTCCAAAGTTTGCCATTTGCCCTGGGTCAGCCACCAGCAGATCCCCATAACTTGTATTCATAAATCAATGAATATAGGTAGTGCTCAGTTTGTGCTTAACAGCAACATATGTTGCAAACACACTTTAGTTAAGTTGCTGTCAGGTGGCGGAGGCCAAGAGAGAAATGCGGACCCCAATTGCATGACAGTCTTTAAATAATATTTTATTAAAGAAACAAGTAACAAGCTCGGGGAAAGTAGGGCAAATAAAGCAAAACCCTCAAGGGGAAAACAATGAACAACATACAAACTAAAGACTGGATAAAACAGAAAGACTGAATAACAGCAAGAAAGCAACTACAAATAACAATCAGGAACAGCACAACAGGAACAAAGCACAGATAACGAGTAATATATATATATATATATATATATATATATATATATATATATATATATATATATATATATATATATATATATATATATAAGTTTATTTACTTGTTTATTTATTTGGCTGCATGGTTAAGTAACGAGTAATGATTTTATTTAACATTTAAATACAATACGTATGTAATAAGAACTCATTGTCATTATTGATTTTGGCCCTCTGCTATCAGGTCCTTGTTTTAAAATCTAGTCATTGTCTGCATGTTTGTACAACTTACGTTATACTTAACGTTCCTTAACATCATTAACCAGCATTCTTAGATTTGATGCATACAAAATTTAAATTGCAAGTTTATTATCATGAAGAAATTAGTAACTGTTGATTTTAAGCCTACAGAGTTTACATCTAAAAGCTAACATTCTAAGAACATCTAAGAAACAATTATTGGTTTCAGACGATATAAAGAAATTAATAAAAATGTAATAAACAAAAACTATTTCAAACTAAATATTACACAATTAACATTGCTCTAAATCACAACCTTGTTTATGTGTATGTATGATAATGTGTCTGATAACAAGTCACCAATATTTTTTTCAAAAAAAAAAGGCAAAAGTCGATTATTTCCACCTGATTCATCACCAACGACGTCCAGTCAAACTGAGGAGGGGCTATCTAGTAAGTCTCTGTGGCAAAATTGCTGAAATAAATGTTTTATTCATAATGTTACAACATTTATTCTAAACTATATTTTTATTTCTTTTATTCTACTTTATGCAGCTTGGATGATAGTCACAGCATTCTGTGTGATCGTTGGAGCGATACTATGCATTCTTGTGGCTATCGGCACTAAAGATATGTAAGTTGCTTTCTAGATTAGTTGATATCCTTTACGTTAGTCACAATAGCACCCGCCTCTACACATTTTAGCTTACTAAATGTTACCCCTCACATAGGTGGTACGGACCAAGCAGTAGCAGAAACATCGCCATTGAAATGATTGACAAAGACTACAGTAAAACTGAAACTATCCCACTGTCTGAGAAAGAGCAGGAGATTGTGGCACTGATGAAAGTTGCAAATGTGAAAATGGAGGACATTGCAGTTACTGGTGTGGACGAGAAGGAGAAAGAGTATTTAATGTAAGACTGGTGAAAACGATTAAAGACCCTTTCAAGAAGACTCTTAAAAAAGATTGTTCTTCATGTTAAAAGGCTAAAACATTTTTTTTCTGCTGTGCTAAAGTTTTAGTGCAACCAGCAGTCTTCCATGTTGGTTTTAAAATTATGCTTGCTTTTTCTTTAGTTGATAAATGGTTAAGAATGATGATGGAAAGACTTTTAACCTGGTTATTATCTGTAAGTACTGTGTACTGTGCAAGAGATGATGCATTTTTCAATGTTAGACATTTCTCTTTCTTTTTTTTTACATAGAGGAGTCTGTCCAATTTTATAACAGTGTTGAAATGTTATATCTTTGTGTTTATTAAAGATGGGATATTATAACTATCAGACCATTTTACTCAAAGAAGTTACACAAAGGCCCCTATTTTTTCATATTATGTTTGAAAGATTAAGTTTAAAAATATCAATGCAACAAAGCAGTTTTCAGGTGAATGGATATTTTTTACACATTAAGGCAAACATACTGGATAAAAACTTTCAGAAACATTTTCGGGATTTTTTTTTCTAAAATCTACCTATTTCAGAGTAAAGGCTTTCGTTTGTTTGCATTTGAAGGATTCAAATGTAAAGCAATTTATATGATTTGCTGAACCATTTGGAGAATTGAATAATGGTAATGACCAATTAATTTAAACCAATTAAATGTTTCAAATGATGTGAATCAACCTGCAATAGTTATGTGCCCAAGGCAGTCACTCACCTTTGCCTATTGTTAGGTCGCCCCTGTCTATAGGACATCTCAAAGAAAATTTAGTTCTAAACACATTCAATTAAGTTTTAATTTAAACACTGAATGAGCATGGATAATGTAAAAAGGAAACACATCTGAGACAAGAGGCTTTGCCTTTATTTACAAGTCATTTTAGATGTTTCATAGAAAAATAGAGGAAAAGACAAATTGAAAAAGTGAACAATATGTCAGACAAATATATGTCTTCAAAACCAAACAGAGAACACTAAAGACAAAGATATTCACATTAATAACATAGAGTGCATAATTGAACCTCTACAGATGTGTCAGGCCCTGCCTGAACAGATTACATCAGTGCACAAGTTAAAAAGAAATTGCTACATCTTTGTTGTGTATAATTTACTAAATGCTTATCTTTTCCCTACAGTTAGCTGATTTACGTATAAATGTTAGCCATTTAATTCTCCCTTCTAATGTAATTACACACTCAAACCTTTTAGACAACAAGCAATACAGTTATGGAAAGTATTGGCACCCTTTAAAGTTTTCCCCCAAAATATTTATTCTTCCAGAAAATGATTATAAGTACAAATGTTTTGATATAATGTATATGCAAATAGTCCAAAATGTTCCAGTTTTACCAGATTTACATGTGTATACCAGGACCTGCAACTATGGCTTTTTTTTGGAAGAACAAATGTGAGGAAAAACACGAAGGCTGCAAACATTTCCTGCCATTACTGTGTGCAAAATAAAATCAGTAACAGTGAAAAATTTAGTACATTCATAAAAATACACTCATCACCCAGGTTATATGCAACCTGTTTTCTGTGCTTTTCTTCAGTGTACAATACTGTTATCTAGCCAGGACAACTCATTTGTCTCACATCTAACTAAAAACACTAACATGAATACATTGCTTAAAACGGAACAAAGTTGTACAAAAGGCCGTCACTTTGGCAGTGGCTTTTCAAATGGTACATGTACATAGAAATCTTAAAGGGACCTAATAGTACACAAAAGTGTAAAATTTGAAAAGAAACAGCCTGAAAGAAAGCCTTTGTACCTATATCGATAAGAGAATAAATGCTTTAATATAGCATGAAAAACATCTGACGGATGACAGATATACAGATATGTGCCTGTGTATTATTTAATTAATTACAGAAAGTGCAAGGAGGCACTTTAATGAGAATATTTTAAGATTATGGTGAAGAAATATCTCTGTTGCAGTTGAAATTATAAAACAGTACTCAAGAACTGGTGTGCATTTCTCAACAAAACTGCCTCAAAAAGCAGCTAACAACCAGAGCACCAAACAATGTGAGGATCTCCCGTATTAGCTTAAAAACTGAATCCATTTAACTGGACTTAACGCCTGAGAATCCACCCATCACAAAAACCAGTGATTTCCAGTATAATTAAAAAAATGGGATTGCATTTAATATTTAAGTCTTCAATCTACACAATCGGCAACCGATGTCTTCAAGGCAAGTTTGCAACTTAGCAAAGAAACAAACATATCAAAATTTAACAAAGCACATAAACACATACAAAACCTACACAAGCAGGTCCCCCAAACATAAATGTGCATGAACACTCCAAAATATCCGGACAGAATTTTTAATCCACCTAGTGGGAGTCCTTGGAGATCACACCAACCATCTCAAAGTCTGATCACTGTAATTGCTGACGTGGAATTTACGTCGAGTGGCTTCTATAAATAAGTGGCTACATTTGCAGGCAAACCACTATTTCAGAACCTCTAAGTACTTTGGTAATCTCTTATTAGAGGCTGATCTGGAGTGCCGCCACCAGGGGTTAATCCACCTAAGCCAAACCAGTCAAGCGTACCAGCAGCAAACAAGATGCACTTGCGTCTAATAGCTGCTAGTTGTGCTCTTAGGTCAAAATGGGGACTGAGCAATACCATCAACACCCCAGCCTTGGGAATAGTTTCACACAAATCGTCAACCTAGAACTAGTATATAATACAAAAATAATTGCAAATAAAGCTTGACTCCATCCTATCCAAACCACCCTGAGCACATGCTACAATCTCTTCTTCCCTGGTATCTGACATACTGAGGTTGTCATACAAACAAAAAGGGTGCATGTGAAAAGTTTTGAAGCTTTGTATCAGCAAAAAGGATAAGAGTGTGTGACTCAGGATAAGGCGGAGCTGGATCTGTGTGCTGTGTTACTCGCGGAGCCATGGTTCCTCCTCAACAAGTGAGAACTCCGCAGGGGAGCCATTTGAGGCCAAGGTGACCTGAAAGCAATTATCAGGGACATCTAACTGAAGGACCAAGGCACAGTCAAAATGCATCAACCGGTGCTAACTAAACTGATTAAAGTTTGGAGCAGAGAGACCAGGAAGCTGATATTGAAAAATTCTCAGAAATGTACCCACCACAAGACAGATTACAATTAGCTGCAGCGGGGTTCCTTACAGAATGCTGAAAGACTGCATGAAGATAGAGGAAGTCATTTCAATTGATGATAAATGTGGCATTATGCTAATTTCAGTGAATCTCTGTCCAAAGCTAATCTTCTAAGGGGGTGTAAAAGAAGTATCACTCGTGCTACACAAGCCTACTCATTTCTGAAACACAGGGATGAAGAAGAAGTCCACAGAGAGAGAGAATAGAGCTGCAACTGTGTGCTGATGAATGTCAGTTTTCTCTCAAGCTTCAAAATTTTAAGCTTGAGAGAAATAAAATAGCAGTCTTTGTCTTCTTAAATTGGCTACACAACAATACACTGCTTTGCCTTAATTTTACTTAATCAAAGGAAAATTGGTGTTTTTTTAACTATGTAAAGTAATTTAATGTACACTCTGAAAAATAAAGTGTTTAAAAGATACCTATTACAGGTTGCATA
Source organism: Danionella dracula (assembly GCA_900490495.1). Taxonomy (NCBI): domain Eukaryota; kingdom Metazoa; phylum Chordata; class Actinopteri; order Cypriniformes; family Danionidae; genus Danionella; species Danionella dracula. The sequence continues at coordinate 4,396,136 of UELW01000578.1, forward strand.
ACCAAAAGATGGTAAAGAAAAAAAATTCTAGTTACTTTTGATGTGGCCTATTTTATTTTTAAGAGTGTACACTTGCTTGCCGATGGATGATTTTCTGGTTTAAGCTGGCACAGCTTTTTCACCAATTAACAGAAGAATTACAATTACTTAATCATTTTGTTTCATTGCTAATGAATCCACACATGGAATGTTCAAAAATACAAACGTGTAAAAATCACAATGACATAGAGTGTTGGGAAAAGCAGCTACATACAGGTTTCTATGTCGGTAAGAGTCAAATGTACCTTGCAGTCATCTAATTGGATCGGCTGACAGGAGTTGTGAGAGGCATATAGACCGTTGTTTGTGTTATTCTCATAGTAGGACTGTGTCTTGGCCATCTCAAACTCATCTTGTCGACTCTGTTGTGCATCATACATGTCAAGCTCATCTTTGGAGAGATGGTACACGATTCCTGCCCCGTACGAGTCACCGATGACATTGACTGAGGTTCGAAAACGATCTCTGTGTGGTAAAGTACAAAAAATATCACATGGATACTTATATGCTACTACCAGAGCATGCCTAAACTTGTTTCTTTAACAGATAATTTGCTTGATCTACACTCTTGATCAAAAATTGTTTCTTTAAACAGTACAACGCAAAATATTTTTGCTTCTTTAGGAGATGTAAAATAAATGTAAAACAGGAAATAGACAAGTTTGTACAAAACCTCTTAATGATTCACACTTTTAGACAAATCTTTGTGTGCTACCATCCCACCAAATAATTCACATGGGTTGAATCAACTTTGATAAAAAAAAAGATATATCAATGATGAGTTAAAATTTTTGTTAACCATGACCTTAATAAACCTGTCCAAGAGTCATATGAGCTAATACATCAATTGCTGCATTAATTAATGAGTTGTTTCATATTGTTATGTAATACAGTAATTGAAACATTTTTGTTAAACTAGATAAACATGCTCTTGTAGAAATGTATTTAAAAATGGGATAAATTGGTAATTGATGATGATGTGTGCCCTAAAGCAGTCACCAGCTAATAATAAAGAACATAAATTAAGAATGAATCATATGTACCCTTTCATGTAAATCCTCAATCAAACACAAAACAAAATAAAACAAAAACAATAAAACGTCAAAGATCATAATAAGTGAATTATTGTTATGAGTTATTATCATTAACTCATTATTATTGAATTATTAGTTTACCTCAAAGAGGCAATTTATGCATTAATCTACAATCAGAAACTAGTCATTAATTGATGTGTTAATTCCAATAACTCTTGAATGAGTTTGATGACTTCAGGATTAATAGTAAATTTTAGGCTAAATCTTTACATAAAAAAAACAAACAAACACACAAACAAAATAAAAACACTGAAATAACAGAAGCTGAAGTTACTTACAGTAACCAGTCGACTGCAACCAGTAAACTGATGTCTTGAGTTGGCAGACCGACGGCTGTCAGGATCAGAAGCATCGTCACCAGGCCAGCGCTAGGAATGCTAGCTGCTCCTACGCTGGCGAGGGTTGCTGTGAGGCTGCAAACAAAAGAAACATAACTTCATGAGATTACCTTCAGTGCACAGTAAATACACCCAACCTATAGATTCCAACTAAAGGGGATCACACTTCTTATTTGCCCTTGGTAAGTCTAAGCCTTGAAACTGGAGTGCAAAAATATGGATAGCATCCTCAAATGCTCTTTTTATGGTGGAACAGAAAGCTACTGTCACTATTTTAAGTATTTTCTAAATGTGAATGGCCAATGTTAAGGGTACTTTAAGTGTCTTTAGAGTCTGTATGTTTAGAGAAAAGGCACATTGGGGATCATACCCCACAACAGGTCTGGGCAAATTGAACTCAATAAGAAAAGAACAATGTTTCCCATTTAGGGAAAGAATTTTAGGAAAAGGCAGAATAAAAAACGTATTAGTCTTTGTCTTTACAAAATGGTTCACCAGACAGTGTGCTTGATACTTCCCACTCTTTGAACATGGTGAACACATAAAATGATTTGAATAGTTTTTTGTATATGGAATGTTTTACTTGAACAAGTTTATTGTACTCTTCAATAATGACATTATTTATTTTTTAAGTGATAGAGTCAGAGGTTATGCTAATCAACCCCTAAGGTACAGTTGCTGACAATGAGCAATGGGCAGTACGGTAAGTTCATTCAAATGAGTTCCATCAGAACAGAATTTGAGTAAAAAAACTAGCTAATCAAGGCAATTTTTTTCTCTTACTCCAATATATAACATGTGGTAACATAATAATGACTTATAATTAATTGTTTCCCCTTAATTCCCCATCATTTTAAACTCAATTTGTATCCCTGAATTGTGTTGCCAGCTAATTTAATTTCTTTCTAGAATATATATTTTTTTTACTAAGGACCACTTAATATGTTAAATCAACACAAAATCTAGTATTACAGTGTGGAAACTTCTCGAAAAGCAAACAACAACTGACCTGACAGTTACAATTTGACCAGGATCAAGCTCTATTCCATTCATCTGGGCAATAAAAATGGCTGCTACAGCCTCATAAAGTGCTGTCCCGTCCATGTTGATTGTTGCTCCAACAGGTAATACAAATCGAGTCACTCTCTTATCGATGCCCAGATTTTCCTCCAGACAGCGGAAAGTGACAGGTAATGTCCCAGCACTACAACACATTTAATTCAGATTAAAAACTGAAAATGATCATTTATGATAATGACTTCAAAGTGAATGGGATTTACCTTGATGCTGTTCCTAAAGCTGTGACCCAGGCTTGGAAAACTCCCATGAAGAATTTGAAAGGATTTTTCCGAACAATCACAAAATATATCACAGGAAGAAAAATGGCTCCATGAATTAAGAGTCCAATGATGACTGTGACCATATACATTCCAAGCTGTCTGGCCACCATCTCCAGGTCATTAATGGAGATGATTTTTCCACAGATTAAGCACGCAATACCAACGGGGGAGTACCTGTTGAAGGACAGACAATCAAAGGCAGAAGCCAAACATATTATCAGTACTTTTTACTACTATACATTTCTATAGACATATTAAAAGAGCTGTACGTCAAGTCTGCAATCTTATGTTGGTTGTTTGAATCCTCAAAACAAACACACCTCTTGCCCATTGTTTAATTGAAAATGATTAGTAGACTATGGTGGTTTCAGGAATGTTTTAGGGTTTAGCTTTATTGGCTACACGTTTACTTTGCCTTATTGGTCTCTACTAAAGCCTTAAAAAAGCACAGAAGTCATCTTTAAGTACAGCCTTGAACAGAAAATTTGAATAACAGCGTTGTTTCTAATGTAGATAATCTGATTTGTAAAAATAGAATAAGGAATAAAAAGTAAATCACACAGTTTTTTTATTTTATTCTCTAATTTCAGGTTTAGATGATAATAAAATGTTTTTGTTTCCAAATAGTTGCGAACTCACCCGTTATGTATTAGCATAGGATTTTCATTCATTTGTTTTTGAAATATGCTAATTCATGTAATTTTATCCAGGCTTTGAAATTCTATTACTTACATTAAATACACAAGTTATACAAATCTGTCAACAAGTGCATTCTTATATGCAGAATATATAAGTAATGTCGTTTAGTTTCATTAAAAATAACAAAAGCTGACCACATGATCATGCCGACAAGCCTCATGACAATCTCATTGAGAACGTTGAAGAAGTCAAGCATCAGTTTAGCCTTTTCTCCCATCTTTCCCATGCAAATCCCGAAGGCCACAAAGAACCCAATGAGACCTGTGAAAAAATAAAAACCACAAGATTCATGTAGATTGATGATCTCATGGCTGAATAAAAAAGATAAAGTCATCAAATACCTAACACATTCATGCCACTCTTGAACTGAAGAGACTTCTTGATCACAAATTTTGCTGCACCCTTCGAAGAGTTTCTCCCAAATCGAGTTGGAGGTGGAGGAGGAGATATTTCTACTTTATTAGTAACTGTCTGTATCTACAACAAAACCAAAAAGAAAAACGATTCAGTTTTCAACCAGCCTTTACAAACCTTTTTATGATTTTTTTGTTTTGTTAAAAATGCTAAAATATTTTTAGAACAATCTCACGAAAAAAAAAAAAATTGCATTAAATGAGTTAAATCATGACATTTATTAAGAAGTGGATGCTAACCAGTGAGTAAAATGTCACACTTGCATGCTAATGAATGATCCATGAGTGAAAGATTTTTTACTCGAGTTCATCAAAGACGTACCTGCTGGAAACAAGCCTGAACCAGATTTTCTGGAAATAGGTTTCTGATGAGGTCAAAGAAAGCATCCAAGCTGGACACCTCATCGTTTTTTTTGCCTTCACCCAGGTTTGCCTTGAGTTTAGGGTTTCCGGGGTGGATAAGAAGCACCAGGATGACCCCTAATACTGCAGCAATGATGGTTGTGGTCATATAGTATACCATCGCTCTTGTGCCAAGACGACCACTGGACTTGGCGTCCAAGCCTGCTAAACCTAAAAATTCAACCAGAACATGGAAACAAATAGTATCACTTTCACAAAACACCTTTTTAAAATATTTTGTTATTAACTGATGTGTTTGCAATTGAGTTTCAGATTGTGTTATTTATTTTTTTGTGAGAAGCTTAAAAATGTTAATCTTCAGTACGCATTAATTTTATCTCATAAAGTTAGAGTTACCTCTTAGTATATTATTATGAAAAACTGGAGTACATCATGGGAATATGAGTAGTTGATCAGAGTATTCACACCACTCATCATTTACACACGTGGACAGTTCTGTTAAACCCTTCTAAATCAGCCATCGCTTAATAATCTATAAAGAATGTTGAATTTAATATTTCTAAAAAATGTAAAAGCCTTTTTATCAGTCCAAAAGTGTTTTTGACATAAAATTATTATTATTATGACTTATTTGATTCTGTTATGGCAAAATCTGTCTTTAAAAAATGACTTTACATCAATATTTTTTTTTCATCTAAACACATTTTTGCCATTGTATAAATAAATAAACTAATAAATAAATAAAACTTAGCCAAACTTGTTTACCTTCTAAATCGTCATCATCATAACAACATTTTTAAATGTCAAATGTAAAAAATGTTCTCCGTTCAAATATGTCAAAAACAAAAGTGACAAATTTTGTAAACCAGAAGTTTTTTTTACTTAAACAGTCAAGTTATTTCAATACACAACTTGTTTTATCACCCTTTTACAAAAAAGAAAAAGAAAATAGGACTTAGTCAAACTAATTCTTTTTTTTAATCTTTAAAGCATGAACTGGTAAATGTATATGATTCCACAGAAAAAAAAAACTGAGTTTTTTTAAAATGTGTAGTTCATTTATTTTTATTAAAAGCCTCCCACAACTGTTCTTTACTATGACACTTTTTTGACTGCAGTAATGATGTTATTTTATTAAAACAAATGTAAAACATTTTTACTGATGATCATTTTATTCACATTAAAATGTATTTGTGTGATAACTTGTCAATTTTTATGTTGAAAGATGTTTTAAAAAAGCTAAACCTTACCTGTGATCAAACTTGAGATGATCAGAGGCAAAATCACCATTTTCAGCATTCTCATGAGAATGTCACCAGGGAAGGCAATGACCATGATGACATCAGCAGGGAGTGGTGATGCATACCGTAGTAGAATACCGGCTACTGAACCAATGACCACACCTGAGATGGACACCGAAAGCAGAGTGAAAGTCAAAATGGTGGTCTCTCAACTGAAGAATTTGTAGAATTGTAGAACATGCTATCCAACTTTTTTTGCAGCATAAGTGGAGTACTATAGGTGTATAGTTTAGAATTTAGGGTTAGAAAAGAGATGAATATGAATCTATAAAAATAACCACTGCAATTTCTACAATTCATTAATGAATAATTGTGGTGGAAGCCCATGCAAATAAGTGAATTGGGAACTGTATATTGCTCACAAATTAGGCTTACACATTAATAGACTAACAACTATGTATATAATTTCATATTTCAAAAGGGATTGAAATTAAATTGCTGCTGAAATTCTAGTCTCCCCATGAAAAATGTTAATTTGAGTTTTGATATTAAGTTCTTGCTATTTTAAGCTTTTGATGTATTTGCAAAAAAGCGCTATACAAATACATTATGATTGATTTAATATGTTTGATCTATCTTCTATGACACAAGCAGAATCAAGGCATAAAATCTCCACATGAGACAATTCTAAACCATAATATTAAACCCCCCAAAATATGAACAAACCGCAATTATCAGTTACTTTGGGTGAAAGGTGATAGATAACATTTGTGTTATAAGAGTTGTAAAGAGCACACCACAAACTTAGAAGAAAACACTCGCCAAGAACTGTGAGCGTGAGAAGCAGGTTCTTCATGAGTTTGTCACATATGCCTCCACACACAGAGTCTTCGGAAGGTGGTGCAGGATCCAGATGACTCTCGTGCATTCTGATCTCCACTTGTTTCTGCATTCTGGCACTGGAGAACAGAAGAAATATCTACAGCAACACTTCTCACAAATATTTGCTCTACACCAACTCAGTTGTTCAAATCAATCTAAAATATGTTTCTATATTATATCAAGGTGTGCAGACACAATCCATAAAAACGACATGATTTCATCTATTGTTTGTTGTTGCAATCATTTGTTTTGGAGCAGACTTTAGTACCTGAGATATCTGTTCAAGTCAGGATTGACATGAAAGTGTAACCGTAGTGTGGAAGATAAATTAAAAATAAAAACCTCCAAAAGCCACCAGTAAAAGCCATAAATTCATGACCTGGAGTGACTGCCATACTATCCCTTAAATTGGCCTACCAGGTGTACACGTAATGTTGCCGTACTTGAAGTCATGTCATGTCACATGACACGAGAGTTTGGCTTTACTGTGGTGTGGATTAAAAGGTTCTTAGAAGTCAGTCTCTGCCCCAACAGAGATAACCTTGTTTGGTTACATAACCACTGGGTTTGCAGTAATTAAGCCCATACAAACAACAGGATAGGCAAAAGTATGCCAACAATTCACTCATTTTGATTTTTAGTCAAGCCTTAATTGCAGTATTGCAACTTTGCAGTTGGATGATCATTTTCACCTGCATTGTCAAATATTGGCCAATTGTCAATGCCTCTATGTGAAAGAGTTCACCATTTGAACCAATCTAATGAAATTATACAAATGAAATAAAATTGAGATTAGTTTTCCAGTGTTTGTGTTCATTGTGAACTTGAAGAGCTGGCCTAAGTCTCATCTGAACAAGATCAAAAAGCTGAACGGTGGAATCAGAGACTGTCTGTTACTCCCAGCCTCAGTCCTAACGAGATTGGCCAGTGGTTAATTTTAGACATTTGAACAGAGCCGTAATTGCGTTACACAACCGTATCCAGGTAAAGTCAAGGTTTGCAGGTGTTTGGTTCTTAACTATTAATAAAGTCATTTGACTATCAAAATCAGGTTCCATGTTAGTGTACAAGAATATTTCTGTTTTGCATGCACTTAATACAAATAGTTATTTTTACGTATAGTTATTAAACTTAGCAAATGCACAACATTTTGTTTAATAAAAACACACAATGGCGATAGAGATTTACAATTTTTTTTAAGAATCAGCTAATTCTGGTAATGAAGTTCAGCAAAGTTCAAACATTTCACACCATCTGCAAAGTTCAAACATTATCAAAACTGCCACAGACACAAAAATACATGTGCAAAGCAAGTTTTGCAGACCAAATATTGTATTGTCAAAAACAACCTTTCATCTTTTCCAACAATAGCTGATAACTACACTGTTTCTTCATAAAGCAATCCCAAGATGCATTTCATCATCCATCTTACCCGTTTGTTGTGCAGTTGATGAAAAGGTAGAGTTTCTAGCAGTTTGTTAGATAGCCATGAGCTGTGCAATGGTCTCTGGAAGAAACACTGTCTATCTACCGTTTATCCATCAGGGAAGCTGGTCCAGGTCATTAGAAATATCAATCAGAACCTCCTCAAACAGAATGTTAACAGAGCAACAAGTTGTTGCTATGATGCAATCAGCTAGCTTGCAAGATCAGCCAAACCAATGGATTTGAGATTCCATGCACAATCCCCGCTCTTTGAATTGATCTTATCCCACCATTAGTATTAGAGAAATGGGCAAAGAGGTGCTACTAAGGGCTCTGTGGGGCAACAAGGAGGAGGAGTCTAGCACTCAGATTATGTGTAAGTAGCGGCTAATATGCTTGAGACTCCTCGTCCTCTCACTCTCATTGTTTCACCCCCTCCATCTCACTCCCCAGCTCTGATCTTCTTTAATGAGCTCTGAAATGAATGGATGGAATCAAAGAGTGAGACATGGCAGATATTCAGATTCATTCAAGACAAGTGGCTGTGGAGTTTATTTCACAGAGTTAAAACATTTCAACCAATTCAATAACCAACCCTGAAAAAGCAAACCCAATTAACAAACACCAGTTTAGTTCTCAAGTGTCTGATTTTTTTAAATGGAGTATTTATTTCACTATTGGTATGGTTGGTTTGGTTGAGTAAATATTATTTGGAGATACAAAATCTTTACCTGCGTTGACCTACGTGTTGCGTGCTCACTCTGGCCTAGCATTACAGAAATAAGCATGGTTCTTTCATGACCTCTTGGACAGATGCTATCAGACCTATGTAATCAAATTAAACTATTACTTGAGCATGCGTTCTTCTACGATCACAGCGAACTGTTTCTCATGTTCATCTGGTGAAACAAAACTGAGGTTTAAAAAGAGTGATGAATCGGTGACAGAACTTTTTTGAGGCCAAACGTTTCAACACAATGGTGTAGAATGCCACGACTTGCTTTTGTTGGAGTTGTGAAACTTTTTTGCCTAGGGGTAAAAGCTGTATAAAGGCAATAACCTAGGGTTGCTCACAAAATATAGACTTGCCAAAGTGAAAAAAAGTCTTTACATGGTTCACATGGGCACCAAGGTTTCAGATTCGAGGCCTCTTGAGAGGCTCATGTTTTCACAATTATCTTTCGGGAATATCTGTTTCTTACACAAATAAAAAAATCTGATGATTCTAAATTATTTTAAGGAATAAAAAAAGTCTACCATGACAAGCAGAGAACATGTGAAAAAAAAAATACTAAAACTCTATAGCTGATCATTCACCCATCCATCCAATATACCAAGCTATTTGTTCCCTGAATGGTGGTTACTAATCTAAAATAATCTGCTTTTTGATTTTTCTGGATGTTCATTGCTTTGTTTTATTTGTTTCATCATCTGTTTGCACACATTTTTATGAGGCTGTGTCTATGAGTAAGGGAGCCTAGACTTCCTTCTCCATGAACACTTTCTCTAACTATCTGTGAAAAATGTGATGATTTTGCAGGTAAACCTAATCATGTAGCCTTTCCAGTTTTCCTCTGGCTCTGCTGCTGGAACACGTTTCTAGGATGACATCCAAGTATCTGAAACAGATAACTGTGACATCTCAACTGACTTCTTTCAATATGGAGGGGTGTGACTGATCACTGTGCCCCCCACCCCTCTCATTCCTCTCGTTAGAGTAGGAATGCATAATGAACAGTGATTTTTCCTTTTGACTCTGTTTTCAGGACAGAGTGGGAAATTATAGTCAGCCGATTGCTCAATCCTACCTTCATTTGTGAACAAGATAAGAACTGTACAAATCAAACTGCATTCAGGTGGAAAACCATGTTATGAGATTTGAAGTTAAGGATTTTCTAGTCTGCGTTGGTTTGTGTAGCATCATGTTTCAGAGAGTGAAAATGCCACCACATCAACTGATCAAAATGCAACAATGCAAAAAAACTAACAAACAACAACTCACAGAAGATGAGAGATAACATAAAGTTATAGAATATAACACCAGTCTTCTATAATTGAATCTAGGATAACTGAAAACAGGATACCATTCTTTTCTTTCTTCATTTGTCTGAAAAGGGTTCATTTTAATGACAAGTGGGCAATTACTTCCACGTTGCACTTAACATAATCTTTAATGTCCATCTGTAGTAGTTTTGCTGACGAAATTCTGCTGCTTTCTATAGACTCTTTCAGAAGCTATCAAAATTGAAAATTACTTTGCTGCATTATTTTTGTGCCGTATTTGGAAGTACTCAGTTAATTTGTTTTAAAATTAGCTTTATTTATTTATTTTTGTTCTTTTTGGCATTCTCTCCCCAAAAATTCCCCACTCATTATATAAATTTTAAAAAAACTTCTTGGAATATAGTGACTACAGAAAGTTAAAAAACTGTTCTGATTTGATGACATCATCATACACTTTATTGCTGCAATGAGCATTAAATAATCACACTGAAGAAGTAGCATCTTAGATTAATAAGGCAAACTTAAACTTCACTATGCCTCTTGGAGGAAACCAGACCTCCAGGATGGAAACCATATAGAGAGAACATGCAAACACTAGACGGAAAGCTGTCCAAGCCATGGAGACTTCTGACATCACTTCAGTCTGTATGTGTAGTGCAAGTATAGTGTCCAAGTAGAAGCTGCTGAGTGGCCACATGCAGGGAATGTGCATGGGCACATGGGCTCACATCTGCGATCCTGTCTGACCCCCACCTGCCTCCTTTCAAAGGCCTTCCCTTACACTCTTCAAGCTCATCCACCTGACTTCAGTCGCCATGCTTAGCAGACAGGCATCTATTATTAACTAATCTGTTCCAAACCCATCTAATCTCTCAAACATAGGCATGGTTCACACACACATACAGTACTCATATAGTGCAGACATGCTTATATTCCCAGAAATGTATGTAAACAGACTTGTTAAAGCAATGTTTTTAGGGATACAAGTCCAAATTCTGACAATGTGCTATACAATGCATTGGATATCTAAAGGTGTCTATGGTCTTGCCTCTGTACAATGACTTTAAATCAGCAGTGAGCAACAGTATTAAGGCATTTTTTTTTACCAATTAAAATCTTCCCGAGAAGGGAATCTGAAGAGATAGTAAACAGCAAAGACTGTCTGCAAGTTCTACTAGAGGTCAAAAGGCTTGATTGAGTAACACAGGCATGTGGTGTGTCACATGTGTGCTATGTGGTGCGTGAAGGCGTGCGCGTTTGCGTGTGTGGATGTCCACCTGATGTGTAAACCGGGACTGGAATTAAAAAAAAAATTGTCAATAGTGTTCTGCTATTAATTTAGTGAGTTAATAAACCAATTATTAATTTGTTGATTCTTATCTAATAGTGAATAGTTGGTCCTCCCTTGAGATGTAACAAATGAGATGAAACTAGTAATAATAGAACAGTTTGAACAGAAATAAGTTATAATTTTCAAGGAAGACGAAATAGAATTGAGACCAGTGTTTAACCTGATCAAATGAAACATTATCAGAATTAGCAGAAACACATGCCAAAATAGAAATTTTATAATCCACTGAGCCTTTTTTGAGAGGGAGGGAGGAAGGAAAAGGAAAATACGATTATTACAAATGTTCTTATACATATTGGCCCCTTTTGATTGTTGAGTTAACTTTCTTTTGGGATTAGATACAGCAGATGGTTTTGAGAATCCCTAGATAAACTTAAACTTGTTAGTTAGTGGGTAGCACTGCTGCATCTCATTTAGAGGGTTGCTGGTTCAAGACCAGCTTGGGACAATTTTAGAGGAGTTTGCATGCTCTTCTCAATTTTTAATGAGTTTTCTCTGGGTAAAAGATTTGGCTTTGAAGAGATTAGGAGAGTTGTACTTGAAACCCAGGCACTGCCAGTGATGTTTAATCAAGAGATGGGTAACTGCGTCATCATTTCACGAGTTCACTCTGCTCATAACTACCTAGTATCGCAAGTATGGTTGGCGAGAAATGGAGAATACTAGGCGAATTGTCCAATTGTTAATCCGGGGCTGTTGAACAACCTGGGCCTGGAGAATACGCCACTTAGATTTCCAACTATTATTGCAGTTTAAGCAAGGAGTAGACCATCTTACGCAAAGTGAGAAATGAAACATGCATGTTAAGTGGCGAAAGTGTGGAAGGAGGGATAGCTTGCATGATGTAGATGTCAGCTCATTGGTCTTGTCTTATATACTGGAGATGATATGGGTAGGTGGGACCATATGATTATCATCCAAGCTCCTCCCGAACCTATGTTAATCAGATGATTAACGTCATGTAGTAAACATACTATAAAACTAATAATTATACTCATTGACAAAATATGTAACAGTGATTTTATCAGAATGTCTGTTTGATGCACATTTGGTAAAATTTTATGTATTTTGCTATTGCTATACATACATTCAGTCCATTATGAAAAAAGGCATATGACAGAAATAAAAGGCATTTATTTCAGCTGCAAGAAAATCCTAATTTTCAGTCTAATTTTCCAAGCCTGAGCAATTGTATGCATCACATAAAACCAGACATGCCTGTACCAGTCTTGAAAGCATCTGTACGGTTAGTGCCCTGCACTGTGCTACTCTGCAAGAAAAAAAAAAGATCAGTCACAAGATAAATGTACATCATGTCCTAAACAAACATCAGACATGCACCTATAAATCGTAAACAAAAAAAAGTGAAAGTGGAGGAGATAGATGTGTTTGTGGACAAAATCCTTTACGTTTGTTAATTGGACATTTTTTACATTACATCTGATTACATTAATGGTGCCCAAAATTGGTCCTAGGGGAACGCAGACCTCTAAATTCTAAACTTGTGAAAAATATTTGCATTTACATTTTAACACACTGTAACTTTTAGTCCATGCATGGTAAAAAGTTAATCATTTGGCTTCACTTCACATGAATAAATTGGCCATGATTCAGAATTATATTTGTTTAGATAAAAATCCTTTTTGATTATTTTTTAATATACAGTGATACTACACTGCAAAACAAATGCACTCTTGGAACAAGAAAAAAGGGATATGGGGTAAAAAATGGGGTGAAAAATGGGGTAAGCAAATTTGACTTGGCAAGAATTTTTAAAATTAGAAAAAAAAACTAGCTGATAAATAGACAAAAACTCTCAAAACAAGTCTTTACAAGATGTGAAACTGAACTGAAACTAGAATATTTAAATTTGTATCTAGTCTCTAGTGGCCTTAAAACTTGACAATCTGTCTTAAAACTAGGTTTTTTTTATCTTTTATTTAAGACTAACTTAGAAGATTTAGTATTAAAATAAGTATATATTACCTTCAATTAAGAAAGTTTGTGCTTAAATTTATTTAGCTATATAAACCTAAAAGAGAAAATATTCTAGTTTTAAGACAGATTGTCTAGTTTTAAGACCACTAGTGACTAGATACAAGTTGGAATATTCTAGTTTCAATGCGTTTTTACATCTTAGAAAGACTTGTTTTGAGAGTTTTCGTATTTTTTTAAGCTCCAACAGCATATGTTACCAGCTACAAGTTTTTACTAATTTTAAGAATTCTTGCCAACTCAAATTTGCTTACTCCATTAAGCAGAATCTTTTGCTTAAGTTTATCTATATTAACGTTTTTTTTTCTTGTTTCAAGAGTGCTTTCTTGAAGTACAGATCTCTTCCATCAAAGTTAGTTCACAACTGGATGGGGTATTAAGGTTTGGGGCATTGATGATTTATTTATGGTGTAGATGCTTTTTCTTATTTTCTTTTCACAAACAATTGAGTCTTATTTCATTGGAAATAAAGAGTAAAAAGAAAGTACATTTAATAAAATCAAGCATAAAGTAGTCAAAATTCTAATTACTTAGCATTTCTTATCACAACCGCGTGATCTTCTGTAGAAGGGCTTACTCAAATTTAATCAAGTACAGGACACCACTCTCACAGGATAACCAATTTTAAGACTAGAACAAGAAATAGATTTAAGATTTTTTGTTGTTGTTCCAAGATGCATGTTTTTACCAGTATTTAAAATTGATTTCTTAAAATAAAATATCAATAACATTCTTGATATAAGAATATGTAGAGTCAAAAATTCTTATTCTAAGTTTCTTGCTTTAAGATCAGTGGCAAAATCGGCAACTTGTTTTACATAGAAAATAAATGACCAGAATAAGATTTTTTTTTCTCCTCAAGAAAATATAAGTGTTATTTTCTCAAAATAAGCTAAGTAATCTATACCCAAAAAGAAAATTCTTTGTAAAATAAGAAAATCAATATTTTCAATCTAATTTTAAGCATTTTCAGCTTTGCTTAGAATTAATTTTTTGCAGTGTAATTATTCACGTTACGAAAAAACTAAATCAGAAAGGCCACTCGATAACATTAATCTTATTCAATGATGATTTTTTTTTATGGTTTTGGCTCTCCTCTGCTACCATTGCTCTCCACCCCTACCTCTTCCTCCACATCACCACACCGCCTCACTTGAAAGGGTAAGGGTTATTATTTCTCAGTAATTTTACTCTGTTTACATTGTTGTATTATTATTTATTATTATGTACTTTTAAGGATTGAAGAATCATACTTAATTTTACGTGTTTTTTTATGGATGGATAAGGCATTTTACATGTGAAACTTCAACATACAAACAATCCAGAATACGAAGGCCATCTCGAAACGAATTAATTTTGTTTCTCGAGGTACCGCTGTATTTAAATAAATAAATGCTTCCTTTTGAGACGAGACATTTTGAAAAAAAAAAGGTTTTTGTTTTTCCTCTTAAAAGGAGGCTTACACTAATCAAATAAACGTTTCACACCTAGTACACTAGAAAGATATGAGTCAAACAAGAGCATAACTTTAAAAGAATGAGACTTTCAATTTGTAATTTTACACTTGAAGCAAACAGTATTCTCATTTTCACTGTGATCATGTGATCACCTATAGAAAAAAAGGCTTGTGTTATAAACCGATAAACCTGAAACTGTTATAAACATTCAGCTTTGCACAGACATGCCCAGCTTCAAAAGGAGAAGAGCAACTGCCTTTTAAAATGAAAAATTTAAGAGATTTGCCTCAAACAACTACTCTATACATGCCCTCTCACACAGACATATGCTCCCCCGCAAACACACACACATACACCCGTGCACCAGTACAAGGTCGGGATACTTTAGTTTATAGTAACAGATTAGCTGGCTTCCACATCCTCTATTTTCAGACTCACAACATAACAGAATTTGAATGTGAAAGCAAAACAAATGCAGAGATGCTTGCTACAATGATGCCGTATATCTATTTATGAATTTCTAAATGTAAAACAATATTATAATATATAATAGTAAAGAAAAAAATTATAAATACATTATAAATATATATATATATATCAGTAAGATTGAAATATAAATGCATTGTTACTTGATAAGCTATGAGCAGACAGCTTTACTTTTTTTACTTTTTAGGCTCGCTCACCTCAGGCCATTTCCAGCTTTTTTACACATTTTTTTGCACTTCTGTAAAAGAATAAAATCACTTAGTGTGTATATGGGCTGTCACTTTTATAACAGTAAAAATCCAATAAACTACTTGAATTGTCACTATAACTATAATAATTGCAGCAAAATTCTTAAATGTAAAAAAAAAAATTCATGTTGTAGAGTGACCAACAGGAGAAATCTTAGTGCTTAATTTATTTAGTCAAATCAGAATCTTTTATGACCTTTGTGGCCATCCCTGTTTAAAGAGATTAAACTAAAGATAATCGGGGCAGTGGTTGGATCTTAGCCCGACAGGTAAATATAACTCAAAATATTCCATAAAGGAGAATGGTGGAGTGTCTCTAATGTAAGCAGGAGGTAAGAGAGTATTAATAGTTGAATTAAAAGGTTTCAGCTCCTCAAGTGGCTACTGTTACTCAAGAGCACTGGTATCAGAAGAAGTCTCAACCATTTGGAGAGATGGAATGAGGAGCTTATGGCTACCACAGACGCACACAAACACGCACACACACACACACACACACTCAGAGAGAGAGAGAGGAGGGGGGAGAAAGAGAGACGAGAGAGAGCAGTGTTAAAGTTCCTCTGGTTTCTGTGATACTTGGTGATTGAAGGTTCTATAAATGCTGTGTCATTTCAGAATAAATATGAATGTCATCAACTCTATTTGAGATTAGGATCCGATGATAGGACGTACAAACGTTGAGTAGCTAAGAGAGTGATTTCACCATTGTTTAATTGCTAGCGGCGGTTCATGCATTTTTCAACACAAAACAAGATAGATCTGAGAGGATAGTGCGTTACTATTTGTGGAAGATACAAAAAAAGCTAATTCGTAACTCACTATCAGTATAAGGCCCAAGTATGGTCAATGGCCCCATGGTGTGTCAAACTATTAACCAACTTCAGGATTTTCATTTCATGCCACCTTTAAACAAAGGATCTACATAAGGGACAATAATCCACTTTGAGGTAATTTATTTTGTTAATGAAAAGAATTTTGGATTCACAGTTCTAGATATAATAAACAAATAGCCAATAATTGTCTAAATACAAGAGTAAATGTCTTGGTAAGAAGCATGAGACAGGCTTGTAAAAGTTTTCAAAAGACACCAGAAACAAGCTAAGGCCTGTAAACCCAGTGACTAGATTCACATGGAACGCTTCCTTTTCATATAACCATAAAAAAACATACCATCAGACACACGCACATTGTGAAATCCAACTTTGCTCCTTTTTTTATTTTATCCAAAGAGCATCTAGAAAAGTGCTTTCCATGTCAAAGAATGAGGAAAAAATACGAACAGTCTGTGTTGCGGCACATAGAAAATACTTCATAATATATGATCTATGCAATATTCTTTTCAATCCAGTTCTTAAAGTTGCCCAGTCTTGTGTAGATTGTGTAAAAATCAGGATAACAGCTCTTCAGATCATATCGGAAGCTCGCTAGCCCAAGCAGTTCCCAAGAATGAGGAGAATCAGAGTCCTCTCCATGGCTGGAAGGAGGGAGCTCAGGGCCTGGAGTAATTTGGGAATGAGCAGAGGGTGAAAGAACAATCGCACCAACTTCAGAAGGACAGATGATGGACGGGCTGAGTGGATGTTGGCGTCCACACAACATGTTGTCAGTCAGGCTGATGGGAAGCCCATATTTGCTGTATTGCTTTTGACAATTTAGCACATCAGCCAGCTCTATAAGTCCATTTTGGGTTGCCTCAGAGTGTCTCTGTGCCTGCTGGTGGCCTGATATCTGCCAGCTAGAGACAAAGACCTGCTTGGCAATGATCTCACCACCCTGCAAACTTGGCAGACAAACAGGAGACACAGAGTCGCTGATTCGAGCTTTGTCCGCCAGCTTCAGCAAGGCCAGGTCAGAGTCTAACACATGTGGATCGTAGTTTGGATGAATCAAGATCTGAGCTACCTGTGTGAGATAGAGACATGATTAAAGGGTTGAACTGAAAGAGTCTGGTCGCTTTGGGAGGAAATTAATCCTCCGCTTAAAGACTAATCATAGATTATCGATTAGAATGTGCAGTGAGTTCTAATGCATATAATTAGTCTCTCCATCCTCGTTAAGGCTTTGAGCTGTCCCAGAACACCTCAAGGCATAAATTATGATAGTGAGTTTCTGATATTATATGCTATGCTCTATTTTACAGATCTCTTTACATGAAACCTCTGTAACATATATTCCTTAAGAAAATCCTTTTGGGATGTTCCGTTCATTTTTACAACTCGATAAAACATGGAAAAGGAATATACACATAAGCTGCCTTCATTAATTATTTTAATTGAAAGAATGCTCTTGTAACTTTAATCTGGGATTAATAACAGATATCCATTAAATAAACCTTCAAATTATAGATTCTCCCTCTTTTTAATTTTGACACCCTATGCAAATCAAATTGGTCTGAGAGCTCTTTGCACCTGTGCATACTGCTGTTTCTTGTCTCGGAGGTCATGCTTCCCCATCCCTACATTGAAGCCATCTGCACTGAGCGCTTCAGTGCCTCCAGGTTTGGCCACACAGCGTGCTGCAACCACCACCCAGTGTTGGCTGACCAGAGCCCCGCTGCAAAGCAGCTGCCAACCCTGGACCTGGTTCAACCAGTCTCTCTCCTCATCTTCATCTACCACAAAAGTGTCTCCTCGTCTTTTAGTCCGTATCGTCAGAGGGCTGATGTTATTTAGGCTGTGATATACTGCAACATGCCACGGCCAGTGGATATCTGATAGATTTTGTACGCCAGCAGGAGGTAATTTACCACATGCTGAAAGAGAATGGGTGTGAAAGTGAGTCCAGCAGCTAATTGAATTGTTTACAATAAAAAGAAGTTAACATAAACAAATAAATAAAAAACTTACACCATAATATTGGTTATAACAACCATACAATCAACAAAGACAGCTATAAAATATGACATCAATACACAAATACTATTGTTCTTGCTAATATTAGTATTATTAGTATTAATACTTACATATTTTTTATAAATAAATACGTCTGTATAATAATTATTATTAATAAATAAAAAAAATAATACATTTTATTATTATTATTGTATTTATTTCAAAATATTTATTTATTTATTTAACTATTTATTAATACCAATGAATAATGAATATGAATATAATGAATATAATGAATAATAATTCTAAAATTTTGATTTATGCATTTGGCAGACACTTTTGTCTAAAGCGACTTACATTAGGGGAGAGACCATATGTAATTTGTTACACAAAGTCTATATTAGCTTGCTCATAATAGAAGTTGCATTAACTAATCAATAAACCATAGCAGAGGAGAACATTTTTTTTTAAAGCTGTTAGTGTTCCTGCTTTCCTGACTAGATAAGGGAGTTTGTTCCACCAGCCAGGGACAGTGAGAGAGAAGGTTCTGCTGAGAGATTTTCTGCCTTTGTGAGATGGAACCACGATTCGCTGTTCCGTCTCTGAGCTCAGGCTTCTGGAGGGCATGTAGGAGTTTATGAGCTTGTGGAGGTAAACAGGGGCTGATCTGGAGATAGTTTTGTACGTCAGTGATTTGAATTTAATACAAGCTGCAATGGGGAGCCAATGAAGAGTGATAAAGAGGGGAGTAACATGAGCTTGACAAGAACAATATAAAAATATTTTTCTATTGATATCTTATAATTGTTTTTGTCGTTGATGTGGTTGTCATAACAAATATTCCAGTGCAATTTCCTTTTTTATTTGCTTACATTTCCATACATTGATAATAATGCATTATATTCCCAATTTAAATAATGTACAACAAACATTTCTAAACAGAGTGTTAATAATTGCTACATTAACACATTTCTGCTTTGTCATCGCATACCTATACCAGTCAGTGAATATATTTGTGTTGTGTGCTGTTGCTTCCCCCACCTGGTGAACAAGAGAAATGTCTACCACTCCACTTGCCAGTCTTGAGGCATGTGCGGCGTGCACTGCCAGAGTGCTTGTAAAGTGTAGAAGCACAGTCATATTCTATAGTGCTATACACATGGTGGAAAGCTGGAGGCAAATCTCCAAAAACAGGAAAAACTTTCCCAGCCAAGTCTACTTCAGTTCCGTGCCGCCTGGATGCAGAGAGCAGTCTGTGCACAGGACTTTTCCTACCATTACAATTGATTTAATGAGGACTCAGAACTATTTGCAGTTTGAAAAAAAAGCATAAAAAGAAGAAGGAGTGAGCGTCTGTACCTGGAAGGAGGTAGCTGTTTTAAAACCTTCTGAAGCACAAGTTTTGAGACTTTAGGTTCTCTGCAGGCTGGGAAACAGTTTAGGCATTACCCATAAATTCTCTGCGGAATTGCAAACAAAACAGCACTTATTAAGCAAAGACATACTGTACCTCTCACACACATGGGCTGACTGCCGCTCCATGTGCCATTCTTCAGGCATGTTCTTTTTGAGTCTCCACTGAGAATGTAAGTATTGTTGCACAAATACTCCACATGTGCTATTCGGTCATCAGAACCTAACACTTCTGTTGAGTGTCCATTGTGGAGTTGAGGTGGAGGGGGGCAGGCTTTCATGACTTCTTCAGAAAATCATTAGGAAACAGAACAGGTTACAACATTGATACAATCTTTTTATACAGTGGAACGCAAACATTTGGGCACCCCTATACATTTTAATGATTTTATTTTGTAAATCATTGGTTTTATGGATAAGAAATTTCAGTCAACTATATTATATAGGAGACAAGAACAATGACATTTGAGATGGTAAAGAAAGTTGATATGATTTAAAGAAAATGTGCAAGAATTGTTTAAAAGATGTGTGACATTGACATTGACATTTTCAATAATATGTTTTTCACATTGGTCTAATTGCATGGGAAATGTGATTATTTTACTTGTAAAGTCTCTATTTTTAAATAAAACCACATTCAATCTCCTCATTTTCTATCCCAGGCTAATTCCAGAAATTAGCTGAGATTTTCATTCGGCAAACTTCGTAACCACGCCCCAATTAATCACCTATTGGTTAATGATTTGCATATTCATGACGTGTATGCAGAGTAACTGTCTGACGATCAATGTAGATTTGAGAGATATTAGAGGGACTAATTACGAGCAAATTCACCAACCCCAAACCTAACCCTAACACACGAACACAGAGCTAGCTGTTTGGGAACGTCCATGGCTTGATTTTTTATTCAATCTACTCTTATAAATTACTATAAAAGCCACAAAAGGCCACAAAATGTGCATAAGTACATGGACTATATATAAGTAAGAGTATGCTCCCTTGTCGCTTTACTGATTTCAATCTCTTTAGCACTAATAAGTATGCATCTTTGTGTGCTAGGTAACCTCAGTGACTATAGAACTCCATGGGCAGATGAATCCAATCAATCCAAGTATTAAATTGTAAGATTAAAAAAGAAGCCTAAAACAACTCTGAGGTGACCTGAAATCAAAGATTTGTGAACATCATGGATTGGGGGAAGGATTCAGAAAGCTGTCTCAGAGATTTCAGCTCTCTGTTGCTACTTTGAGGAACATTGTGAGGAATTGGAAGACTAGAGGCCCAGTTGCATTTAAGACACAGGATGGTAAGAACAGTCACAGTCAACTAAACTAGCCCCAAAGTCCTTCAGCATCATCTTGCTGCAGATGGTGTCACTTTGCATCGTTCAACTATTCAGCACACTTTACACAAGGAGATGCTGTATGGATGAGTAATGCGGAAAAAAGTCTTTTCTCTACAGACACCACAAATGATTTCACTTGAGGTATGCTAAAGCACATTTGGACAAGCCAGATTCATTTTGGAAAAAGGTGATGTGGACTGATGAAACTGAGTTATGTGGGCAAAACCAGCGGTGCTTTGCAATGGCGGAAAAACACCACAGCTTTCCAAGAAAAACACTTGCTACCTAAAGTAAAATTTGGTGGCAGTTCCATTATGTTGTGAGGCTGTGTGGCCAGTGCAAGGACTGGGAATCTTGTTCTAGTTGAGAGTCTCATAGATTGCACTCAATATCAGCAAATTATGGAGAACAATGTCATGGAATCAGTGACAAAGTTAAAGTTGCACCATCACTGGATCTTTCAACAAGACAACAAACATTAACACTGCTTAAAATCTGCGTAGGCCTTCATGCAGAAGAACAAGTAAAAACAGTCTGGAATGGCCATCTCACTCACCAGACCTAAAAATTATTGAACATTTGTAATGGGATTTAAAGTAGGCTGTCCATGCTCGGAAACCATCAAACTATATTAAAATACCTTCTGCCTGAATCCAGACTCTAATTGAAAGCTACAGAAAGTGTTTAGAGGCTGTTATTTCTGAAAAAGCAGTAAAAGACAAAATATTGAGTGTCCAGATTTGTTCAAATAATTCTTGCACACTTTCTATAAATCATATAAACTTTCTTTCATTTTTCAAACATCACTGTGCTTATTTCCTGTCAGATACATTTATCTGAAATTTCTCATTCAAACAACAAATTTGTTCATAAAGGAATATCATAAAAATGTATAAGGGAACCAAACCTTTTGCATGCCACTGTAACCGTTCTCTGCCTCAATGTCTTAAAACATGACCTCTTCAGGTTATTAATAACCACACTTGTGGGTATAGGCTCTACTGTATGTTACAGAAGAAACAATAGAGATAAAGACGAAACAGTGTGAAATTACTCCAAAGTTGAAATGAAATTATAGCTTGAACATTTGAGGAGAGCACAATACACACAAATTCATTAATTTTGGGTTTTTTTTTTGGTTTTAGTACATCCAAAGCCCTTTTAGGCATTCCAAAACTTAATCTATGACATTTTCAATCCAAATACAGACACAGGGTCTTAAATCACAATCACTACAAAGAAAAAAGTTAGTTCTCAAATACTTTAAATATGATTCCAATATTCTATTCTTTTTTTCATTCTATTGTAGTCATCTAAGGTATTTTTTAGCTTTTAAATTGAGTTTATGATGAAGGCTACTAAACTTAGCATTGCAAATACATTATTATTAATAGCTCACATTAAATCACTTGTAGGGTTGTGCAGTGATACATTTCTCTTCAAAAGAGAACTTTTGAGCTACATTACTTTTAAAAGCTAAAGTTATCCTGTAAACACTTTAAGCAAGGAAATGGTCTGCGGTGTATAGCATCTCCAGTCTGCGTACAGTTCTACTTCTGATCTCAAACCCAGATTATTCTGACAAGGACCAAGGATTTTTAGCTGGATTAAGCCCCCAGCAAGCCAAGATAAGGACCAGTTGAAGTGACTGCTGGAAGGCTGTTAAAACTCAGACATCCTGACACGCCCTGTCTCGCTCGAAAGTGTAAACATGACTATCATAAGCTGAGACCCTCAGGTTGAAGAAAGCATGACTCACAGGCAAGCAGGATAAAAGGCATCTGACTTTGAGTAGCTTTGACAGCTTCAAATGTGTTAAAAGCTGTTAGCGGAACTTCACAAGAGCTGACATACCCTTTACACATACAGGATCACTTCCACTCCAGGTACCATCAGGAAGACATGTGCGCTGTGATGATCCCTGGAGTTTGTAGGGTTTGTAGCAGAGGTACTGAAGGGATCTGAGAGACTCCTCTTCCTTGTACCGCAGGAAGACATCACCATGAGCAGGCTTCTCAGGGGTCCCACACAGAGTAGATGCTGGTCCTTGTGAAAGGTAGTTAAATGTTACGATGCAGTATGTGAGCATTAAAACAGTAACTACATCCTTAAATTAGGGAAAGTGGCTTTATCATGTAGTTTGAAGCACATGAAGCCATTAAACTTCATTTCATAAACTTCATAAACAACATTAAACATGAAGCTCAACAAACATATTAAACAATTAAAAACTCAACAGTAAAAACAAACCATCTTTGTATAAAACATATATATAACACTATGTATTATTTATATTCCTTATTTTTTTACATACTTTGCATTAAATAAATAAACATGTATTAACTGAGTATATAAGTTTTTTAAAAACATTTTACCTAATTTTAATTTATATACAAATTCATCACATCCTATATACCTTTGACTTCCTGGAACGTTGCGAAAAAGCCATCATAATTATTATAACCATCTGACACAAATCTAATATGCAGAGAGTTCCCGGAGCTTTTGATTGGTGGAGAGATTCTATCCCCACAGTATCTGCCAATCACAGGAGACCTTGCACTGTCTCCATTCCGTACCTCGACATAGTCATATCGGCAGCTGTGATCAGACTCCAGACTCATCAGGGAGAACCTGAACACATATTAACAATGTGAGCCTTGGGACATATTTTAAGCCAACATTAAACATTTTTGTTTTGAAGCACTAAAGTGATACCTGAGCTCAATTGTTGCACCTCTGTCCACTTGTAGTGTCCATTCACATTTTGCATTAACTGGATAACTCTCTAAAGTCACATGGCCTTGGGGTCTGTGTATGACATCACCACACGCTGTAGATGGCAAACATATTTTTCTGGATTTATGTGTACAATTTAAGCAAAAAGAATGATAGGAAGGGTAAATATTGTGAAAAGAGGCACCCACTGAGACAGTCTCCACCTGACCAACCCTGACGACAGGATGTGCAGTAGGCTCCTCGAATGTAAAAATCATCCTTAACTTGCCAAGTGCCATTGCTGCATGTTTTACAGTTGTCAAAAATGCTGCAACCTTATGGAGCACAGGGAATAATAATATTAAGAGCATCATGTAAGCTATGTATACCCACCCATAAGCTTTGTATAAAGAGTACCCAAAACAAACATGCTTGAGTAATAATATGCATTAATTATTGAGAAAAATACTGTTCCATTACACATGGAACTTTTTTCCATGACCTTGCTCCTACACACTTGTCCTAACTTTTAACTGCTTTAACACAGAAACGTACGCTCCGTTCCGCTCCGCTCCACTGTTTTTAAATCCCATGTTAAATCTCACTTTTAAAACTGGTCTTTGATTGTTGATGTTTTTTTGTGTTTTATTATTTTATTGCTTTTATGGTTACTAATTTTTAACATGTTAAATTGTTCCTGTTTTTTTTATTATCTGCATTTATTGTGTTTTTTTCCTGACTGCCCAGTGCTTTGCAAAGCATCGTTTAAAGGTTCTTTATAAAACAAAGTTGTTTATTATTATTATTATTATTATTATTATTATTATTATTATTATTATTATTCTTTGTCTGATATAGTATATATAGATAAATCGCATCCATTACCTTTATTAGCCTAGAGATGACGCTATCCCCTCAGTCGCAGAACTTATAGTCTTAATTTATACTCATAGCAGATAAAGACACATCACAAAGCAATGAGTAAGTGTTCAAATATACTGGAGTAAAGAGTACATTTATTTAATCAAAAATAGAGTTGAGGTGAGAGTGAAAGGCGCTTATATTTCTGATGCTTGGTAAAACTATAAATGATCAAAAGCATTTGTAATAAGTGAGTATATTTACTCAAATATATCACATACGAAATTAAACTCATGATTGAAAACATGAAACGCTCATCAAAACTGAAAAAAAAATCACCAGTAATACACTCTGCAATGGTTAGAGAAACCAATTGTACAGAATACACAGAATTTGTGTGTTTATCAAATGTATATTTTACTTGAATTTTGGTCCCGTTTAACTTCTGAATTTTGACACTTAGCTAAAAACAAATAGTGTGTGCAAAATGAGATGAAAAGTTGAAATCAGGCTTTCTTTTTACCCTGGTGGAGGATGCAGGGGTCACACTCATCCAGAGCATTCCGACAGCAGGGTACAGTGT
This sequence comes from Danionella dracula, assembly GCA_900490495.1. Taxonomy (NCBI): domain Eukaryota; kingdom Metazoa; phylum Chordata; class Actinopteri; order Cypriniformes; family Danionidae; genus Danionella; species Danionella dracula. Next base: position 4,421,262 of record UELW01000578.1, read on the forward strand.
AGCCCACTTTTGTTCCCTGTAATGGACACTTGCAAGCAATCTGCTCATACTCACAGCAAGCACGGCACATTGCATTCCACTGGGGCCCAGGACACTCATCTTCTTTTGGTCCTGACACTGAATCAAGTAGATAATATTTCATTGTTCGAAGGCAAAGATTTATTGTTTCAAATAAAATTGAACAACAATGAATTCTAAATGAATATGCATTTTTCACTATTACAAAAAAAAATCATAAAAAGGCTTGAAGAGGCTTTTTAAGATCTCTGTTGAAAAAGGCTGAAAATGGATGAAAATGTACTAAAGGAAAAGTAAAAGTACTCATCTAAAAATGTAAAAGTAATTAATGAAAAGTTTAACTTATTACTGCACCAGTGGGAGTGTTTCTCTCAAGAAGCTCAGAGTAATCTCTGCTGTTACCATTTATTAAAATTGTCCTTTCTTATAGGCTAATGTGTATTATAACATATATTTGTTCAAATGTTCAAAATGTTTTACATTAGCAAGTAAGCCAAAACTTGAACGAGAGAAGATCAGGAGGAATATTCATGGTAGAAATCAAACAACAAAGTGTTTAAAAATTTTCTAAAAAGTTCTCAGGATGTTCTGAAAAAGTACAATAGGGAGGTATTTATAACTTTTTTGTAGGAGGGTATTATTTGACCAAATGAGAACATATAGGATTATTTTGTTAATGTTCAAAATGTTTTTTTGCAACAATAAATTTGTGAGGACAGAATGACTAGTCTCAGGCTCAGAATTCATGGCTACGTTATGTTGATTAAAGGTCTGAGGAATTTGGTGCTTTCCCAGAGATGGGTTGCGGCTGGAAGGGCATCCGGCGCGTAAAACATATGCCAGAGAGTTGGCGGTTCATTCACTGTGGCGCCCCCGAAAGGGAAGAAAGCCGACATGAAGATGAATGAATGAATGAATGAATTTGGTGCTTCCTGAATCCTGAAGACAAGATCTGTTCGGTGATTGTGTCCGGATTTCCAATAGCAGTGAGTGTCGCATTTTTGTTTTGCTTAGAACCTAAGTTCACTAGTAAGATCGAAAAAGATGATTTTACTAGCTGTGTGATTTTACTAGCCCTCGATTCTATTATAGCAGATTGTTGTAGAACATTAAACAGCAGTACTTTAACAACCAAAGGCGATTGTTTTAATAATATCCTGTAAGTTGTTTGAAGTTTAGAAACGTTTTAGGTTCCTGTAGGTTAGGAGGTTACAGGGTCAATATATTCTATAGAGTATGTTGGAATAAACATTATATGTGTCATTACGCCTCCATTGAATTACTGAGTAGTAAAGATAGCTCAGATGAGGTTTAAAAAATGGATATGAGTTTGAATTGACTTGAATATCTGTGTGGTGTTGGTCTTACAAAAGTTTTACTCCTCCTTCTGAAACTTCCATGGTGTCGAAACTTTCATTGTGTTGAAACTTCTTGTGCTGACTTGACCACAAATTAAAACAGGAAGGAAGAAATCTGTGTTCAACCTGTGTGTCAATGGACCACAGACATTCTGTATAAAAGAGGAGTCAACCTATAAACTCCTGCTCTTCTCGTAAATCAACTCGGAACGTACTCCAGCTTTTACATGTGAAGGAAAGCAGTTTCTGAACTTGTTTTTGTCTTGGCTCTACAAATAGAGTTTTGTAACTCTTACCTTTATTTTGTATTTGTTTTTTAATAAATATAAGTTAGAACTTTTCTCTTGGTGTGTGGACATTGGATTTCCTTGCGTGGACATTGATCTTCAATTCTACAAAAGTGTTGGTGAGATGCTTTTTAAATATTTTACATGGTTAAAATATATTTCGATCCAAATATATAGAAAGTTCCAGGTGAAACATACTCGCTGGAGTTTGGTGTGGGTTAACTTATTGCTTGTGATGAGTATTATACAAGTATACAAGTATTATACTAGCTTCCCTAAACATCCACGCACAGCTTTGTTGTCAAGGTTTATATAAATCTAAGTGTTTACATAAACAGCTTTTGATTCAGTGTATAGTTTTTAGATCACTTAAACTTGGAAGGTCACGTATTTTATTTTTAACTGGGTCTGAATCTAGCTTGTTTGGGATATTAGGTCAATTAAGTTTTCTTTTGGATCATTAATATTTTAAGATACATTCTTATTCACATAAAGAGTCCGATTTTATTTGCAGATAAGTACTTTATTTCAAATAAAATCCCCTCAAGTAAAGGTAAAAATACCCATGTAATTCGCTAATTTCCACTTCTGGTCAAATTAAAATGAACACAACACTTTGTCAGTGTAAAGGAAATTGAGGAGATAATCAGTTCATTCTCCTCATCATGGAGGTGGGATATTGTATACTTTTTCAGAGATATTGAGTAGTTTTTTTTACTAGTTTTGATGTAAAAAATTTAACTATTGAAGAATAAAGTCTTTAATACACATTTTAAAATTATTTTATAAATACATATTTTTAAAAACTTATCATTTTACTACTGATACATAAATGCTACTGGTCTAATCTGTTTTAGTGATCTACGCTAAGCTAAGCTAAAAGTGAACAGCTTGTTTCGAGGGAAGATGATGAATGAGACTAAGTTGAAAAAAGTTGAGCATTCCTTTAAACTGCAAACGCTGTTAACAAGCTCAAAACTGGTTTAATCTTATCATTGTTTAATTTAAATATCCAATCGCAGTAGATCTTGAACATTCACCACTTTAGAAACAATGCTTTACTGAAAATATTGCAAAAACGCACTGCTTCAAAAACAAAACATTAACCAAAAAAATATATAAAATCATTCATAACATGGCTTTAAATTTAAGTCATGCATCTGCAAAAGTGAACTGCATATCTTGTAATTATAGGCTGAGCTCCTAAACCACCCATGAAGAGTATTGCTGTGAACTTTATTTAGATTAATGACAAGTGACTGTGATAACTGTGTAAAATTGACATAATTATAACCCACTAGAAGATTTTTCTTTAATAGGTGGATGTGGAAGACTCCCATCTGTTTCTTGCTATCTTGGAGTTTGCGCAAAGGCTCCTACAGTATAGACATTTCCTGGACCATTATCTTATGGCTGTTTTTCTCATTTGCAGAAAAAGTGCAGAAGACCTCTGGGCATGCAGTGCTTCTAATGTTTACCCAAGTCTATTCCAGCAACAGTTCAGCAGAAAATGTAATTGAGTAATAGTGTTGGAATTAAGATTTGGAGCAAATGACTGCAGTATGTTGTGAAACGTATAGTTATTTTCATGAAAACACTTTTTTTTACAATCGTCTTCTAGCATTTTGCAGACTAACGTTTTTAGTTGACTACTTGCCACTATCGACCCTTTAATGAGCTTAAACACTGTATAATATCACTATATGGTGATAGAAGAGTGTACAAAGATCACTTAAAGTTAAATGAGGATAACATTAAATGGTGTAAAGAGACTAAAGCCAGCCAAGTTCTTTTCAGTGACTGACATTTAAATTACACAAACTCTAGTTGCACTGCACTGGAACATCAACAGCTGGATCAGAAAAACACATTACTCTTTGAGTTTGAAAAGTCCTTACCGTTTGGCCAGGATGCCTCACTACTTAATAGCTGAAGAAGATAAAGGAGGAGAATAAGGGCCGAGGTAGAATTGTATTCACACTTAGGATCCATCCATAAGCGTATGTTAAGTGCCAGTTGGCCTGCTGTGCACAGCATCCTTCAGCCCAGACTTCTGCCGTGTCAAATGAGCTCCTGCAACATAAACCCAAGGATTACAAACCTCCAGTCTCTCTCTTCTTTCCCTCCTCCCTCTCTCTCTCTCTCTCTCTCTCTCTCTCTCTCTCTCTCTCTCTCTCTCTCTCTCTCTCTCTCTCTCTCTTCCTCTTATTTTATAGACTGTTACAGTTTCACGGTTGCTGTGACATAATAAGCAGTCTGACAGAGAACAGTGGGAAACCTTTAACCCATTTTTATACCAATGCCATGATTGTCTGTTAGTTAGATGCAGGAACTAAGTTTCATCTGTACTTGCTTTGAGAACTGACGTAGCACTGTTAAAGGTGTGAATAAAAACATTTAAATAGAGAATACAAAACAACTTTTTTGATGAAACAGATTTCTGAATACAGGAAGTTTTTAAACAAATGCCTGACTATGAAACTATTCCTTTGTTTCCTCTTTCTCTCTCTCCTACCCATCTGTTTCAGTTTTTTAGTTACTTTTTTTAGATGACAACATACAGTTTTCTTGTGTTATGATGCAAAGGTCACTGTTTTCCATAGGTTGATGATGTAAGTAAATCTGTTTTCTAGTTTTCTTGAACTGTTAAACAGCTAGGGCACACTAAGGAGAAAAACATGTCCCTGTTTGTTTGGAGTTCTCATGGAAACTGAGTTTCATGCCCTTTACAGTTCCCACTCATTCTGCATTAACAAAGAACACATCAAAATAACAGACAATGAAATCACTTTTTTTTATTTACAAAAAATCTTTGTATTATTTTGTACTTCTTTTAATCTGCATAAACAGTATCCTGTACAAATTTTAGGAGTTTATTGTTAACTGTGTAAAATTAGCTTTATGTTTTAAATACACACATTTAACACAGGAAGACAAAAAATTAAATGTCAAAATTAATAAACAAATAAGTAAATAACTTTAACTGACCACACCCATTCCAAGACTTCACTTCCCAGCATCAATTCATTTTTCAACAATCCACTTCATTTTGTATTTGAGCTGTTAGTGTTTTCACCTCATACACTGGCTTGCTAAAGCCAGTATCCTCTTATACTAGTTTGTTTTACTCATCCGTGAAATTTAATGACCCCAGTTACAGGAATATTTTCTCTAGAAGGACTTTGTTATGTGTTTCTATTTAGGTTTTCAAATTGAGACCTGTCTGAATTCCAGTATGTTGGTATTTGTGCCTATTACTTTGAATATAGTGAATAAAATGAAAACGCTTACTAAGTCTAAAATTAGAACGTTTTCTTCAATGCATTACAAGATATTTCTGGTATGTTTTCCAAATAAAACTCTCCTCTAGTTGTTTTCCTTTCTCCAGTTAAATCTGAGCATGCTAATAGACTACAACAGTTCAGCAGGTTTTATGATTGGTTGGCTGCTTGGAAGAGGAGGGAGCTACAAGATGTTTATCTTCTCAAAATGCTCAGCAGTGTAAACACTGCTTATGTAACATCAGAGCTTGAATTGGTGGCACTGTTTCAATCTATTCATGTATTTATCTCAGTTTGTTATATTTTGCCAAAACATTATGTAAGGAATATTTGCTTCAAAAACCAAAAACTAAATATAAAGGCTTCAAAAATAAATAGTATGCATACCAGGCAAAGAATGCAATAGAAATACATTGTTCAGCAGATGATACATTTTCAGAGAAAAGTTACCTTTACAATGCAAAATTCTGCTTGGTAAAATTAGGCAGGTTGAAAGGAACATTTAAACAGTTAGTATTGGAACCTTTTAGGCAGTGCCAATCCACCATGTCTGGAATTTCCTTTTGTGGCTTTACGTCTTTTGATAGCAAGTTACCATTATGAAAAAAAAAAAGGTTTTTGATGGTGTGTTCTATTCTCTTCGGTATCTCCAGCTTCTGGGCAGCATGAAGAGGGAACACAGTGTCTCTCTCTAAAATATTCATGGCCATTCTGGTGGCATTCTGGTATTTCACCAGTTTTGTACATGCTCTTGGCAAGTAAAAAAAGAGATATTTTAACATATTCATTCCTTCCCACAAAGGGCAAGACATCAATTAAACTAGTTTTGCACCAAAAGGTATCATATAGGCATAAAATATGCATTTTTCTAATCTCACATGCTTTCCCTGTTTTCGTTTCACATGGAAAGTTAATGATTTAGAGAAAATTAAAGTCATTTTAATCAAGGAGAATGGAACACTGAGTGAGCTTCTGAGTAAGCATTGGGAGTTATGTTCTAATGATTTATTTGATGGAAGATATGCTTTAAAGCCCTCACTCAACATACCAAGCTTTTTAATTTCGAAAATCAATTTTTAATTGTTGAAATCCCTTTTTACACATTTTAAAAAATCACATTCATGATCAGTTTTTTTTATTGTTTTCGATTGTGGCGGTAAACAGTATATAGTAGCATAGAGTACACAAGCAATTAATCAGCTACTGTTTAAGAATGATTGAGTACATAATTGACCTAGACCTACATTTCCATACAGTTTTTGTTTCAACACGTTAACTAACAAACTCACGTCCCTTGACAAAGTCCCAAGAATCCACTGTGAACTCCTTTCTTACAGACATTCTTGATGGCTTGTAGCAATAAAACTAAACTATGTGCTGTCCATGCAGATTTATAGATTTTAAGCTTGGCTTGAACACTAATATATATCAGCATGCGCACATTCACAAGATGAGTGACAGAAAAGTGGCATGAAGGATTTAGGTGCAGCACCTGCAACCTTTTCATTATACATTCCAGACATTTTGGGAACAAGAACTGTCGGGGCAAAAAATCTTAGATAATATATTCAAGTGACCAAAAAAAAAATTTTTTTTTTGTAAGAAAAATACAGGAAAAAAAAATCTGAGTTTTATCAACATAAAGGTCTTTGAAAGGTTAACTCTAAAAGGTCCAGCACGTACGTTTGTGACCAAGACTGGTATTGCATTCAGATAACATCAAAATTTAAAAATAAAAAACTGAGGAGGTTCCACTTCTCAGGGAATGTAGGGTGTAGTTGTCTAAACAAACTGCTTTATTATTAGATGAGAGGTAGATCAAAAGGCATAAAAATAAAGATTAATTTTTAGCTGTAATTTGTGTATGCTCATTTTCTGTACAAACTACTGTGATTTTTTAAAATAATATAAGATAGATATAAATCAGTGCTGTGCTGTAGAAAATAGGTTAACACAAAGCAGTTGGATTCATAATTTTAAGTCAATTGGTTGAAAATCGTTTGTGGGTAATACACACAAAATGTGCAGTTTAATGTGTAGTCTCTACATATGTGAATATTAAACAACCAGCAAACTAACTTAAATTCAGTTTTACTGGCATTGGACGTTTTTGGACGTTGGACGTTTGTTTGCAAATTTAGGGACCATCTTGCAGAAAATTTTACAGTTTTGGAAAATAGTAATGAAAAAATCAAAAGGTTGTCCCTTAAAGAGGAGTTATAGATGAACACAAAACGGTGATATTTATACATTTTTTATACGTTTGTTGAAAAGCTATTTAAAAAGACATTTCTTACCAAGAAGTATGTAACTTTTGAGACGGTCCCTACTTTGGATATCAAACGTCCAACGTCAAGCTAGCTTAAATCTTGTGTTTGAAGTATCCTCTTGTTATTTTAACTTGACGTGTTCAATGATACAAATTAAGTTATAGTTTTTAGACGGCCCCTAGTTATGTCCACATCAAACGCCAACGTCTAGCCAACTTCGTCTCACTCACACAGCGTGGGAGCAAAGACAAGAGAGCATCTTCTGCATGGAGAGCTAAAGTCATGGTTCATCTTGCTGCTACCGACACTCTAAAAAGTGTGGCTTTGTAAAAATTGACTTTGCTGTAATGAAAGGCAACAAGGTAAAAGTTTGCTCGTCGTTTTGTTTGTATTTGGGAATAGTTACCTTGGCAAAAAATGTAAAATTGCAACTTTTGTCGGGGTTTCTCACACAAACCGAGCAAAAAGTGGAATTATCCGCTTCAGCCGAGCAGATGAATGTTATCACAAGTCCCACTACTAAACTCGAGGGACAAAGTTTCACTGAGAACCCCAGAAGACCCTTTCTGGACAGCGTGGTTGAACAACGGGTCTTCCGGAGCGCGCGGACGGAGGAGCGACTGCCTGCGGCTGTTTTCGGCGTCGAGCACGAGAAGCGGTGGAGAGAGAGAGTTCGGAACGCGCGCGTGGTTGCGCTCGAAGCAGGCTGCGGCAGACCCACAAACCGTCTCGCCACCTTCGCTGATGGCTCGAGAGCTTGCGTGCGATACGGCATCGACCCGGACCAAGTGCTGGGAGAGACGCTCTCATTTTACCTGGCGCAACTGCTTGGAATCTCCAATCTGCCACCCCTGGTGTTATCCAAAGTCAACCTCTCCAGCGAGCAGTGGTCGAGTGTTCGGGAGAGTATCCTCGAATTGGAGTGGTCGCCAAATGCCATTGTGTCCCTGACCGAGTTCATCCCAAATGTCTCTGGAGTCTTCCTTCCTCTGAATTTACAAAAGCAGCAGCCGCTCTCTGCTGAGCGGATATCAAACGTTACTCTATCTGGTTATCTGGTTGAACTCATGCAATGGAGCGATCTAATCATATTTGATTATCTAACAGCAAACTTCGATCGAATCGTCAGCCACATCTTCAGTCTCCAATGGGACGCGCGCGTAATGGAGAGGACAACCAATAACCTTCTCAAAACGATCGATGGAGATTTAATTTTTATCGACAACGAGGCAGGACTGGTTCATGGGTACAGAGTACTTAACCTGTGGGAAGGATATCATGCAGTTCTTCTCAGATCGTTGTGTATTTTTCGTAGAAGTACAGTCGAGCGTATTTCCGAGCTGATGCGCTCCGGGAGCAGCGCGCGGATGCTGAATGAACTGTACCGGGCGAGGGAGCCGCTGGGGCTGGAGCTTGGCTCTCTGTCTGAAGAACACAAGCTTCTGCTGAACAGCAGAATTGAGAGAGTTCACAGACACATCAAGCAGTGCTCAGAACTCATGTAGACGAATGCTTTTTATGTTCTTAGTGTCAAATCTCCATTAGGTATTTGGAGGGCACTAGTTCTTTGTGCTTATGGAGCATTCTAGTTTGAATTTTTACACCTCTACATTTGACTAATGTGACATGTCATTATGAGACATATGTTATGGGATTCAAAATAATGGCTTTCCAAATTTGAAATGGATTATAACCAACAAAATGACATTTGATGTAGCTGTCTTTCTCCAATCAGGTGCTGGTTTGGCCTTGTGAAGTTGAATGGAAAAAAAACTTGTTAGAAAGTCACATGACACAGTCTCACAAGTTTAAATAATTTGTCTAGTTTTAAAGTAAGAGTACAAAATAAGATGACACCATAATCACTAATAGTTTACATTATATTTAAATAATGTATTATATTTAATTTCATTGACTTGTGATGCACAAATTTTAATTCCACCTCTACTAGCCTTACACTAAATAACACAATGTATCTGAACTATTTGACTAATTCTTAAATTATGTACATTGAAAGTTTAAAAATAATTAATATTTTTAAATGATATTTTTGTTGTTGAAGTTTAAAAGCTTGGGTGTGCGCCAAGGAGAAAATTTTGATTTTGATGCACATATGAAGATTTAAAAAGTATTTAAATAGATGGTTTTATTGCTAGTTTGACAAAGAAAGTTTGTTTTTCCAAAATGATGTGCATTTTTTTAAATTTTGGCTATAGAACATAAAAGTATACACCTGATCGAAGAAACACTCAACTACTGTCTACTGGTGAATCCTTAACTAGAACCCTCAGACATCACTCTGTTTGGAGGGTTATAGAGCTATTAAGAATGAAAAGCGATTCTAAAAAGCCTAGATTCTAAAAAGCCTAGATTCTAGTAAGCCTAGATTCTAGAAAGCCTAGATTCTAGAAAGCGAATGCCAGAAAAATGTCATCTAAAAATAAAAACTGTTTGAAACTATCCATTTTGTCAAAGTCTGAATTATCTATAAAAAAATTAAAGACCAACATATTTGGAATTTAATTCCATAAAAATCTTTAAAATTCTGAGCAAAAACAAACAAACAAACAAACCATAGTCGGTTTGTTTCCTTGTGCACATGTTTTATCTTGAACTGTGTTTAAGAGTAGATTAAGTTTCAAAGGTATTTAGTGTGTTCAGCGACATCAATCATAGACCCTTTATGGTCTTTTATCAGGAACAACAACCTGAGCATGCTTTGAATACTTTAGTACATAACTGAAATTTTTCATGGTGGGACGACTTTTGTGGAGTAAGCAAAATAAAGTGGGGGTCAGAGGTCATTTAAAAGTAACGATTATACCGAGGGAGCCACCTGGCAAGTCAGTCAGTCAGTTTGCATCTCAACCACATGCCCCCACAAGTCCAGTCAATACTGTATCTAAACTGAAAATATGAGAGACAGTTAGCTGTATTTGTATGTGCATTATTTAGAATTTCATGATTAGACTATACAAAAAGGGGAACAGTTTATATTCGGTGATAACTGTACGAGACAGCATATATTTTCTGTGAGGCAGAGCAACCTGTAGAAATATTTTTTTTATTGTCAACAAAAAATGTGAAAGTCGATGTTGTCAAGTTGCACGTTAATATCTTGTGTGCTCCATTGGGTCTGGAATACTTGCTCTGGACTGCTATTTCTGATGGAAGTTATCATTAATAATTGAACAAGTTCAATAATTGAGATAAGCTGGAGCCTGAGATGGTCCTCTATTTATCAGAACAGACATTAAAGCTTCAAAAAGGCAAGACATGCATAAAAGCCAGCTTTATAGGGAGGAGAGAGACTTAAAGCAACACAGTTTTATCACTGTTTAGTTAACAATTAATGAGGCAAACTAAATAATGCTCTACATATGATCCTCCAGATTTAATTATAGTTTCTTTTTAAAGAAGGTTTTTAGAGACACCAGTATTCCTTTGAGATTAAATTAAGCTTTCAAATGTGACAAACTATATTTGGGTCTTGTCTTTATAGGGTTCTCATGAGCTCTCTGGTTGAAGTAACTCCACTGTTGAAGAGTTCTGTCTCTACAAACACATTTTCACACATGCAGTCTGTGAGTTGCTATGGGAGAGCAGAGGCCAGGCTAAAGCACTCAGGAGCAGACTGGCACTTTTCCCTCTCTGTCCCCAGGCTTCATTCTGCTTCTGTGCTGAAGAGAACGGAAGAGCAGTAGTAAATGGGAGAATGGCACACAGCGCCCTCCCTCCCCTAAGTTTTTCTTCACTGATCTTAAAGCACATTCCGGGCAGTAAAAAACTGGCTCTTTCACGAAACCCTGCGAGACCCAAGATGCCACATCTTTCCTAATGCTGGATAAAAGTGAAGCCATAGTTTTTTCCCAAGGAGATGGGAAGGCTTCATCTGCCACAAACTTGAAAAGCTCTTAGCACTCAGTCTTTTGAAAACCTATGAAATAGATCTTTTGTGCATTATTGTTCCAAAATAGAGAGTTCAGTCAGTAAAATGTCCATTAAAATAAATGCTCTCAGTCTGTGTGGAATTCGGGGCCTCTCAGCTAACTTTTTATTATGCCAACATCATAAAATGAGGGGTTCTGCTCTGCCCTCTTTGTGGGTAGTTACAAATACCCAGTTCATGGTCTTTTGATTTAAGTTTTATTATTTCTGGAAAACATTAGAAATGGAATAATTCAGCCAAAGGGACTAATATCCCTGCTTCATTTAACTATACATTGACTCCTGGCTCTTGGTTTACCATTTTAAAAATGGAATTTAACATGATCATATAATCAAATTAGAGTCTTCAATAAACTATACATTTATTTTTTATTTTAGCTAGGACTGCCCACATAATAACTCCTTCTGACACAAATACATAAATTAATGAATTGTCAATAAAAAAATGCTAAATAAACAAACAATGAACAAACAAATCTATCAATCAAATTCACAAACTGTACAAGTCATTCATTTATTAGTTTACGTGTGTGCGCGTGTGTGTGTTTGTGTGTGAGCGCGTGCGTGCGTGTTTGTTTGTTTGTTATCCTCCGTAAATCCAAACACATTTGTTTCATCAAATGCCTCCATAGCCTAGTTCTTGCATTGCCAGCAGGTGGCAGTACACTACAAGTATCTAAAGGCAGGCGTCGCGTGTCAGAAGAATCGTAGAAACAAAAGATTGTTTTAAGAGATTGTTTTAAGTATGTCTTTTGCTGTTTCTCTAAAACATGCCTTGTGTCATACATAATACAGTCGTCAAAGTGTATAATGGGGTACTCTGAAGCGGTTACTACTGTTTTGTGTCGAAATGTTTTGTTTCAACGTCCCTCTCAACTCCCCGCGTTCTCTTGCACCTTGCCCTCAGGAATCTCCGGTCAAGAAATAATTCCCTCAGGAGAAGAGAGCTGATAATTCCACTAGCGTGAAATGCCTGGGACCACCAGGTGTTGCAAATATTTGGCTTCCTTCTGCAAGGAGTGATCAGCAAATTCGGCCAGGGGTCATTGTGATGGTAAGACTCCTCACCGAGGGGCAGTTAGGATGCACTTTCCCTAACAGCAAACATACTTTCCCTGCTCACAAAAGACAACAAGGAAGAAATGCTAATCATCTGCCTATCAAACTAGCATTTTCAGACACCTGTCAAAGGCTGAAATAGGAACACACAAACAGATTCAACAATTTTTTTCTAAACTTAACAATATACTAACGTTATATTGATATTTTGAAAAAAAAAAAAGTTATTTAAAAAAGCAGTCTTTATTCAGTGTTTGATTCCCAGATTTTCTGTTGGTTGAAATTGCATTCGGCCTGAATATGAGTATAGTATATAGTCTAAGAAAGTGTAGTGATCTTTGTAGATACATGTATTTGAAGCAAAATCTATTTATAAATTCACATTTACATTTTTTATCAAGATTTTAATCATATTTGATTGTGAAGTGTTGTGTCAGAGACAAGCAATAAATGCTATTTTTCAGTGTTTATGTGTATTTTTTCAATATCTTAAACATTACAGCTTAAAATTATAGTTAGAAGTTTATGTATGATAGTAACAAAATGAGCTCATGAATTAATTTTCATGCTTATTTACACATATAAAGTCCCAGGGACATGAATGTCTTGGATAGTGAGTAGCAGTGATGAACATATCAGTTATTTAATGGTTTTACATGTACTGTAAGTGTAATCAAATGTAATTTTTTTTACAATTTATGCAATTTCTATTACAAAAAAAGAGTAAACCAAGAGTTACTCTAAAAAGCAAACTATATGTTAAAACAAGTTTTTTGTTTTATCCAAACATGTGATCAAATTTCAGGCATATTTTCATTGTGTTTTTTTTCTCTTTGTTTGTGTTTCTCTCGGCTTGGGATTGCATATTAGACAAAGAGCTTCACTATAAAACGCATGGTAGACTTCTTCATCAAGTAAACCCCATTTCAAACCCAGCATAGTGTGTGACATCTCCTATGGGATGTTCAAAGATCCCCTGCAGAGGAACAGTGAGCAAGCTCCACAGTTTCCCTTACAGAACAGCATACACACCATCACTTCAATGGCCGACAATAGAGAACAAGCAGGAAATGCTAATAATGGGCTGTCAAACTCTCAGAAAGATGAGGTGAGCATCTCTGCTAACTGTCATCTCATGGGGCTTCTGATGGTTTCATCGGCCTTCAGAAAAAGACATCCTCTGGGAACTAAACAAGAAAGGGGCTCTAGTAATAGGAGCTCTGTATTAGTATGCATGCCGTTGTGTTCTCCCATTGACTTCTGCACTGAGGACAAGGCCAGGGAAGGGAGAAGCCCTCTTTTATTAAACAATTGGGACACTTATCTTCTTCATCTGAACTGCAGGCAGTGCAGTGTTATCTCATTATTGCTGTCAAACCTGTAGAATACGATTTGCTCTTAGCTGAAATGCAAATGTAGATTATACACGATTGTGTCTTGTACAAATATCAAACTTGGCTTATAGGAGAAGTTCCCTAGAGTTAACACATAAAAGTGATAAAATACAAACCAGACAAATACAAAAAGTAGGTTTTTACTTACCTTTTTATGCTGTCAAATATTCAATTTTGTTAACAATAAGTATTTATTTTAAAAAGTACATTTTGGGGTTTTATTTAAGATTTCGCTCTTGTTCTTGCTTGTAATTGCCTAGTATCGCAAGGGTGATCAATGGAGACGTGTACTAGGCGAGCTGTCAGAAAGAGGAGACCGAGACCAGAAAGTAACATGGTCCCCAGAGAATACACCCCTTGAAGAGGCGAAGGGGTGGAAGGAGGGATAGTTTGCACAATGTGTATGTTGTGCTCTCAGGTTGTCTTATATAATGGAATGTTATAGATAGGACCATATGAGTGGTTGGTCAATTATCATTATGTAATTGAGTTGAGTAATTAAATAATTTAGCAATTTTTTTTAACCTAAAATATGTTTGCGATCAGTATTCTAAAAATTCAACATCCTTTAACAGCAAGCTCGGCAATAATGTTGGTAGTACTAATTTAACTCTAATTTGTGATGTTGCTGGAAGGGTCGGCAAAATAACAATAAAACTGTCCATGTTTTTGAAGAACCTGACTTTTTTCTAGATAACTAGTTTCTAATGGTATGAGATCATAGAAGAGTTAATTGGTTATCAAACTATAGATTTTATTAATAATGCCTTCAATTTATATAATGCTTTTCTAGACACTCAAAAATTATCAGAGCATTATTCATTCACTCCACATTTACACTTCGGTGGTGATAAGCTACCTTGGTAGCCCTCAGTCTGACAGGACATGGCTGCCATTCTGCACCTATGGCCTCCTGCCCACCACTAAACACACACATCCATACAGGGCAATGTGGGTGAAGTGGCTTGCCCAGGTCCACAATGGCAGAATGGCCCTAGCGGGATCGAACTACCAACCTTCCAGTTACAGAACGACCAACTCCACCACTGCGCCATCTTTCTGCCCCATTTTGTTATTTAAAGAGGAGCAGTACGACTTTCAAATCAACCAAAAATGGTTTAGAGACTTGTCAAAATCCTTCCGTTCATGTTTTGAATGATTTTAAGGCCTTCTACATGGTTAATTTTTAAAACAGATATTCACGTAAGTCAGTGTATGCTCACTTTGTCGGGGTATAGGCTGAGTTTGTCATTCATGCAGTTGCTTTTATTCACAAAGCCCCACGGCTAATGGTGGATGAAGAAAGATTTGTGTTGCTGTTCACTATCTTATGACATGTACAGGACTACATGCACACTTGCAACATATTTAATAACATTTTAATTCAGAGAACTGAATTACTGCTACAATATCCTGCTCAATATTTCTTGTATGTTCATTTTTGCTCACTTGTCAAACAAGGCCAGTTTTGGACAAGAACCAAATTCAGGCCCAGATAAATGGGGAAGTCATGAGAGCAAAATAGTTGTTGGTAAAGACTGGCGAGACCATTTTAGTTTGGATTGAGATTATATTTAAACTGAGTAAGACAATTTTTTTAAACACCTGAGTATGTGTGGACCAGTCCTAAGTTTGTTGTACATTATTAAAAGCTTATGTTTACCAAATTGAGATTATGTTAAAATTCTGTAAAATCCATCCCCTTGCTTAAATTGTTTGAGCACATTTATCATCTGATTCAGAGTAAAATGCGTGTTGTTTTAGTGTAGTGTCTCAAACCGTTTCCATACAAGGGTGAACAATTATTAACAACTACAACTAAAAGGTAAAATGCGACCACAGATGCCTCGTTGGAAAGAACAGAAAACATTGAGTTTTTTAACCAAACAATCCCCAATATACAGGAAATCCCAAATGTTGTTTTATAAGATTTAATCAATATAGTTTTGTTCCTGTATATTTATATGCATGCTTTAGAAAAACAGAAACCAATGTTTAGTTTTCTTGTTAAAATAATTGTCAGTATAAATCTGTTTAAAACAGTGCAGCCAAAAAACAATAGATTATATTAATGAATGGGTAATTTAGCAGATTTAGTGTATTTTGTAGGTAGCAGGTATGTGTTGATGAAAAGACTAAAATGATAATCATCTGTATATTGCTATGATTGATTTTAGTAATTGACATGATGATAGACTTTTAGTAATTGACATTTAAGCTTTTAATCAGCCCAATTCTATATATATATATATATATATATATATATATATATATATATATATATTGAAAATGGCAGATTCACACTTAAGGCATCAAAACAATGAATTAACACGTGTGGAATTGTATATGTCATGAAATATGTCATTCCAGCTTCTTCAAAGTAGCCACCTTTTGCTTTGATTAAGCTTTGCACACCTTTGATGTTCTCTTGATGATCTTCAAGATGTAGTCTCTTGAAATGGTCTTCACTTGAGCACTGTCTGGTTTAATAAGTGGGATTTCTTGCGTTATAAATGGGGTCGGGACCACCAGTTGTGTTGTGCAGAAGTCAGGTGGATACACAGCTGATAGGCCCACTGAATAGATTGTTAACATTGGTATTATGGCAAGAAAAACACAGCTAAGTAAAGAAAAGCAAGTGGCCATAATTAGTTTAAGAAATGAAGGTCAGTCAGTCAGTCCGAAAAACTTCTTGAATGCAAAGGTCTGTACTGTGTATGTATGTATATATATATATATATATATATATATATATATATATATATATATATATATATATACTCACCTAAAGGATTATTAGGAACACCATACTAATATGGTGTTTGACCCCCTTTCACCTTCAGAACTGCCTTAATTCCACGTGCCATTGATTCAACAAGGTGCTGAAAGAATTTTTGCAAATGTTGGCCTATATTTATAGGATACGTTGATGCACATCAAGAAACCAATTTGAAATGATTTGAGCTTTGTGACATGGTGTATTATCCTGCTGGAAGTAGCCATCAGAGGATGGGTACATGGTGGTCATAAAGGGATGGACATGGTCAGAAACAATGCTCAGGTAGGCCGTGGCATTGAAACGATGGCCAATTGGCACTAAGGGGCCTAAAGTGGCATAATGCATCCATGTTCTCATTCTGTTTACGCCAAATTCTGACTCTACTGTTTGAATGTCTCAACAGAAGACTCGAGACTCATCAGTTTTCGTGCAAATTGAGCTCGTGCAAATTGTAGCCTCTTTTTCCTATTTGTGGTGGAGATGAGTGGTACCCGATGGGGTCTTCTGCTGTTGTAGCCCATCTGCCTCAAGGTTGTGCCTTAACAAATGCTTTGCTGCATACCTTGGTTGTA
Organism: Danionella dracula; assembly: GCA_900490495.1. Lineage (NCBI taxonomy): Eukaryota > Metazoa > Chordata > Actinopteri > Cypriniformes > Danionidae > Danionella > Danionella dracula. The sequence goes on from UELW01000578.1 coordinate 4,438,228, forward strand.
ACGAGTGGTTATTTTAGTGAATGTTGCTCTTCTATCAGCTTGAATCAGTCGGCCCATTCTCCTCTGACCTCTAGCATCAACAAGGCATTTTCACCCACAGGACTGCTGCATACTGGATATTTTTTCCTTTTTCACACCATTCTTTGTAAACCCTAGAAATGGTTGTGCATGAAAATCCCAGTAACTGAGCAGATTGTGAATTACTCAGACCGGCCCCTCTGGCACCAACAACCATGCCACGCTCAAAATTGCTTAAATAATCTTTCTTTCCCATTCAATTTGGAGTTCAGGAGATTGTCTTGACCAGGACCACACCCCTAAATGGATTGAAGCAACAGCCATGTAATTGGTTGATTAGATAATTGCATTAATGAGAAATTGGACAGGTGTTCCTAATAATCCTTTAGGTGAGTGTATATATATATATATATATATATATATATATATATATATATACATACACACACACGCATGCACGCACACACACACACACATACTCTGGATGCAACAGTATAAAAATATCACATTTCATTTCGTGCCACGATTTTACAGAGAGTTTTGTTTTTTTTCAGTGTTTAACTTAATTCAAGTGTTTGGCTTCCTTTCATCTTTAAAAGCATGCAAAAAATATTTGAAAGGCTCTGGCTTTTTTTATAAGTTGTAATTTGTTGTTGTTTTTTTACACAAGAATACCTGGAGCACTTAGTTGAGTGTATGTTTAGAACCTGTCTTTATATTCCCGTCACAGCAGGCTGTTAATGCGGTGCCTCATGCTAATATTCTGCAGCATTGCTTGGCCAGAGACCCTCATTGTGTTCTCCTCTATCCCAAAGCCTCAGAAAGTTTTTTCTCTTCTTTTTATTTCTGCCTCTATATTCCTTAATCAAATCCCCCATCACACCCATCACACACCCAGCCTCAGGCTTCACAAACTCAGCGAGCGGGAGGCAGCACGTCCCTATTCACTCACACACACAGACACACACTCAAACTCACACATCGCCAACCACAATAGCGCCAACAACCCGCAACCCATCCGTCACACTGACACTCTCCAAAAAAATCCTCCCCAGTCCACTAAACAAGAGAGGGGTTTCGGGGCAGCACACACTCCAAACAGCTTCACATGGAATGGGAATGGGCCGGCCCACAGGTCTCTTTTGTCCCATACCGCCCGGGCCCCCTGCACAATGTCAGCGGGCAGGAAGAGGGAAACAGGGAGTGTCTGGGCTGAGGCGCTGCAACCCTTCTTCTCTCCAGGACCAGCAGCTCCTCTTGTGTGAGGGGCTGGACCGTCCTGCCCCCCATTGCCCTCCAAGGACAACAATAAACTGGTGTCCATTCACTGTCAGAGTGCTGTGGCCAGAATGTCCCCAAAAGTGATGTATTGATGTTGAAGAGTCTTAGTTCAGGATTCTTTTGACATTGTCTTAAATTTTGATGAAAAGTACGGTGAATAAACTCGTAGAGTGAAAGCTGCTGTGCCCCTTAAGGTAGAGCTTTTTTGGAACTCTATCAATTTCACGATGGCTTTTAAGATGTGTATCACAGACAAGGTGAGATGGCTATTCAACAGGGCGTTTCATTCAGTTTTTAGCTACTTCATTCCTTCTTGCAGTTTGAGCTCAAGAATTGGCAGCAATACTTTTAGCTACATAGTAAATGTTGATGTGTAATTGGTCTTTTGAAATGATATAACCATTGATTTTATGAACAGAGGCTGTGATTTAAAGTCAGTCAGATTCTATTCTGTGTACACATAATGCTATTTATTGACCACCATTCAAATGTTTAGAATGAATTTAAATAGTTTGGCTCACTTAGACAACTTTTTAAATGGAAACATTATACTAAATAATAATAATAGTGTAAAATGTAACATTAAGTAAATATGTCATGCACATCAAATGTACGTGATGGAAAAGTGGGATGCAGTGTGATGCCTTCAACAGTGATGCTAATTCAATGATCGTCAAAGATAAACTTTTTATGTCTATGTCTACAGACCCAAGGCATTTCAATAGCTATGTTTGCTCTATATATTGTTTATATTATAACATTAAAAGGCAGAGATTTGATTTATTTAACCTAAACTTAAATTAAACACCATGTGATGGATCTCTAGCAGTTGTGCATTTACTTTGTTTTAAAAACTTTAAAGTGTATAGGGGGTCTGGAGAGATTATTAATATAAAATATTACAGTATTTAGTTTTTGTTTAGCTTATTTTCCTGATTCAAAATCCTTAAACAAAATCATTGCTACTGTAATTTTTAAGTGACCATTTTAATTGTAAAATAATCCCTTTTCGGAACACTGTGTTAACAATAGTGTAGGTATAATATTTCATCTTGGCTTGATGCTTCATGGTGTTCAGCAAACAGTTTGCTGGTGCATTAACACCACCTTTGTAATGGAGTTTAATTGCATAATACATGAATACTATATGTAAAATGTTATTTATTTTTTCAGTTAGGTGTTAGGGAAAGTAGTCGGGACTTGTGAGTGTGTGTGTGTGTGTGTGTGTGTGTGTGTGTGTGTATGCGTGTGCGCGCGTGCGTGTGTGTGTGTGTGTGTATACCACTCTAAATAGCCTGAATGGTAATGTTTCATAATTTGTCATTTTTCTCTATTTGCTTGTTTTATAACATGCAGTGTATAAAATGCAGTGTGGCTGTTATGGCTTGCATAGATTTAGAAAACATGGAAGTCACAAAACAGAAACTTGACATTTAATTATATTAATTTGTTGTTTCTGTTTATTTAGAAATCAATGCCAATTTTTTTCTAGTATTTTGGTATGAAATCATGTATATAAAATACAATGTGGCACAGTTACAATAGCCGCTGGGGCCCATGCTGAGTGGAGTTTGAATATTCCCGCCATGGTTGTAGGGTTATCTCTGGGTTTCCTTCTGAATCAGAAATGTGCCTAAGGTGAATAATGAAAACATTTCTCTCAGGAGGAGTGAATGTAATGGTGTTTTCTGACCGGCAATGGCGGGTGACCTTCACAGGCTGTTCCTTTTGCTCAAAAAGAAACAAAAAGAAGCACATGACAGTGAAAATACAGGAAAGTTTGTTGGACAATGGAAATAAATGGAAACAAAACATCTAGAGTATAGGAACGCAACAAATTATAGTTTGTTAGATTGGGGAAATTTTTGTAGATTTTGTTCAGAATCTGGGCTTTTCTGTTGGTGTTCAAAATTCAAAACATAATCACAGTAGGTTTGCCTTTTAGGTTGAAAGTAGGTTGATTGTTTTAGTAATTTACAAAATATTTATGTTTTTACTAAATTCACTAAATGCATTAATTAGTTGCTCAGATACTAAATTACATGGTCCCAACCTATTAAATTATTAACAAAATGATTGAAATTTCTCCAAATTTCTTCTTTTGAACACTAATCCTGTATATCACACAATGATAATTAATAAAATTAACAGCAGTGAAAATTTTCATGAAATGTACCTTTCATTTTAATTAAACTTTTAGCAAACATTAAAGCTGTTTGAGGCAATACTCGTCATTTTCACTATGATTCCTTGACAAACACACCTCAACTGAATAAAGATGAGACTCAAGCAAACAATTTACTTGTATTGAATTCAAAATCAACAAGTTTACTCTAAACCTTAGATTTCGGTTCTTGTAACAAATAGCTAGTTCCGTTTAAGGCCTGCTGCAGCTTTATCTTACAAACACAAATGCACAATTGAGACGTTATTTCATCCCTCCAGTTTCTGGCTGTGTGCAGATTTGTCATTCCCTCCTATTTGCTAACACAGAGCACCCTGTTGCTAAAGTTCCATTGATGGTGCACTGTGAGGAATGCAGGGATTCCGCCAGCCTCATGCCCTTTCCTGAGCGGGCATGTGCCACTCAGACAACAGGGGCCACAACCTCAAATTACACTGCATCCCAATACAAGAACCCTGCTGTGCGGGGAGGAGAGCCCAGAGAATAGCGGCACACACTCGCATTAGTGCCACTGTTTGTAATGCAGCGTTTGTGTGAGGGTGAGGCCTGAGAGACTGTATGATTGGCTGCTGGAAAAGGGAGTTTGGCCTCTTTCTGATAAAGCTTTCTTCAGGATTTGCTATGGTTGTCTTGTCCTGTTGCAGCTGTCCTTTAGCGAAGGGTGAAAAGAGGGTGCAGAGGTAACCCAGCGCCCATGGCCTCAGATTATTCACTATTGTAGAGCATGACGCCTCTCATTAACTAATATTATTTAGTGGAGCGAGCGCAAAAGATAAACTGATTGCTGTTGTGATGAATGCATAAAGAAGAAAAGAGTGAGTGAAAGAAGGACTGAAGCAATAATTTCTCCTTTTCTTTCTTTCTCTCTTTTTGTTGTCCAATTTTTAATGGGGAAAAATGATGAAGTGAGAAAGCGTGGAGGGAGTTGTTTCATCTACTTTCAAATCATAATTGATGTGTTTGGAAATGTAATGCCGAATATTTGTTTTATTCATGCTAAAGTATACATCTGAAAGGATCTTTATGAATACTTAATTGAGAGAACTCAAAAATAGTTATTATATTAGTTGTTTCACAATATGATAGATTTCTGAATGAAATTTGCTCTAAATTAAACTTTTTAATTCAAATGACATGTGATGTGTTATGTTTAAAAATTATATTACCCAATCAGAATCCAAATCCGAGTCTGCGGAAGTTATTTTTGAATAGATGAAGAAATCATTATAGATCTGTTGTTCAGACCTGATCTGAGCGTTTTGTTTCTTATCGTACATGTTAAGAAAGCACATTTGTATGCTGTGACTCTTGTGTGTGCGTGTGTGCATGTGTATGATGGAGGTCAAAGTCCAGGGCAGCCATTGAACTGGAATGGCCTGCAGGGAAACGTGTTGCTAGGCAAAGTGCACTAGCTCAGTTGGAGTTGAGCGCACAATGCATCAAGGCCCATTGGTCCTGATGATAATAAATGAGGTGCCAGTGCATCTGTGGTTTTCCAGAGCTCCAAAAGCTTAACGCCGTCAAGCCGTCTGCCATTATGAATATTTGTCATTAGAATTCAGTCTTTTATTACATCAGGGAGTCCCAAACAATGGGATGACTTTTGAAATGAGTGACTATTTCTTTTTAGGGGTAATTATTTATGTTGTGGCTTCTTTATTCTAGGTTAAATGAAAGGAATATTCTCATAAAGTATAGAAAATGTTTCAATTGGCAGTAGTGATAAATTGGTGTCCGGACGGAGAGTAGGTGTTACTGCCACAATATAAGCAGTCATTTCAACTAATAATAAATTATAATTTCAATTTCCTGCAGTTAAGCCATTCGCTGGTTTAAGAACTGGTTAAACTATTATAGTTTTTATATACAGTTTTTTTATATATAGTATGCATACAGTATGTTTCAAAGGAAGGTTACATTCCTTAACAGGTTAGCTTCAGCCTTATAGAAACCCACCTGATCCTGTTAATTAACCAATTCAGAAAAGTGCAGGCATTTTCTTGAAGGATTGCAGCCATGCACTGTTTAGCCGGAACGTTCAGGAAACACACCTGATTATACTCGTTAAAGCAATTGCTTGGAACTTCAGAAGTGGGTTTTTTAAAATATCAATCAATCAATCAATCAATCAATCAATCAATCAATCAATCAACTATCATTTTATCATGGCCTGTTTTGAGGTCAAGCTACTGTATTGATAATACCTGATTTAAATACTTTTTTTTTGATAATGACATGTTAAAGATGAACTTGTTACATAAAATGAGGTAGTTTGTCAAAAAAAATTACATCACATGTATAGCATACCTTCTGTAGCTTGTCAAAAGAAGGCCATATCCTTTGTCACATGCACAGCTACATCCTCAATGAATCACCTCTGATCGGGTTAATTAAGTAATCCAAGCTATTGAAAATCATTATTGCACGCTGATGTGCAGTTGAAACTAAACTATGTAGGAATGTAACCCTCCAAGAATTAAGTTTGATATATTTGGCATATGTAGCATAGACCTATCCCCCTTGCAGCCTTGCACTGTTTAGTTTCAACTTCCATGAAACGCTATTGATCATCACCATTAAAGCTTTTTTAGCAAATTGTGGACTTCAGAATTGGTGTGGCAAAATAGTTTGATATATTTTCTCATCAGGAATTCAGGGTATTGAAATAAAAACTATTTGTTTTCAAATGTATTTTTAATGTATTTAATGTAAATGTGTTTTTCTGGATGTATACACCTGGTGTTGTGGTACCTGAAAGTCACAGAGTAAATAACTCTGTTTATGCAAACAGTTCTGGTTGTACATCAGTTTTTGTAACAAACTTAATTTTGAGCATTTTGAGAGTTGAGCCATATCTAAACCATTATTTCTTTGAAGTAAGCTTGAAGGCTTCCCATGCATATGCATTCAAGCACTTTCTCATGTTAAACCGATTCATTTTGTTGCTTGTTTTACTACTGAGTCTCTGAAGGGGGCATCGTTCTACCTGAATGTAATGCGAATGTAAATTCCAAACCAGCTTCTTTGTATGTTGCTTTCTGTTGATGCAATGACGGTCCTTGCCCTTGGGTGATGCTGAGGGGGACTACAGTGACACCCCAAAGTTCAAGAAAATAATGTCACGTCCTTTTTCCTTCCTTTGTCTATGTTTTTGGGGTCTTTATGGAACTTATTGGACTTTATGGGATAACTCTTCACACTTATCAAATATTCTCTTTTAATCTTCTTCTACTGTATTTTCTATTGTGAGTTTATTGAGTGACACCAGGAGGCTCTTTTATGTACTCTGAACGCCTGATCAAAAGAGGCAGCTTTCATTGGTTGACTACGAGATCATACAGTGAAGTCATTTTCTGAAAACTTGGATCAGGATTACTTTTATCTCTATACATTACCACACCCTTTCAATGTATCGCTTTGATTGCATCATCACTGCAAGAAATCAGGAAAACCCCTAACTCAGAATGTGTCAACTGACTCAGGACCACTTGACATGGTCATCGGGGATGAGCTTCTGACCAGTGGAGTAGTTGCTTTTATAGCTTTTACTCATATCCATGGCATGCCATCCTGAGGGGCAAAAGTCAGCCCTCCGGAGTGCTGTAAACCATAGAATGAGCTCTGTGGCCTACTGTCAGGGGTTACATTGGCCGCACGCACAGGTCAGCCCATGACCTCCATCCCTCCGGCTGAGCCTGAGGTGCCTTTCACTCCAAACAGCAGTGTAATTATCTCCTTATTGCAGGAGCGCCGAGGCCTGATGAGAGAGAGTTTCAAGAGGTCTTGTCAAAGATGAGAGGCTTTAGAGGCGTAATTCTCATCTCTCATTAGTTGTGGCCCCTCTTTCGCCAACCCATAGGCACACAAAGAGCCTCAGCTCCCCCAGCTGAGAAGGGCTTCATCTGGGACAAAAGGCAGTCCCTTAGTCCCTGACTGGAGGACAGGCCAGGCCAGGAGGTGGAACAGCAGGGTCTATTCCTGCTTAATCCCAGGACTAGGATAGAGGGACATGACTTGTGGACTCAAATCCTCCTCTCAGGGACTTAGAGTAGTGGCCACTCTCAGCGGTGTTTGGAATCCTCTTATAGGAGTCACAGTGGACTTTAGGGATAATGTACTGCCCAATAGCCACTACTGATTGAGCACTTGCTGGGAGACCACATCAAGACCTTGGGATACATTGAGGCTGGAATGAAAAGTATAAGGGCTTGAGGGTGTGCTTCCTTTCAACCTCTAGGGTACAAAATAATGGCTTGAGTTTGGATGACCAGTCAAGAGTCTAAAAGCCAAAAGGGCATACGAGGTGTGAAGTTAAAATATGTTTCTTAAGTTAAAACATGTGTATGCTTATCAATTAACCAATCAATCGACATATATTTTTTACAACAACTTAAAAACTTGTAAACTTTCTGCATATTTTATGGAGAAATATTTCTAAAATGTTTCTAGCACTTAAACCTTGCATACTGCATTTTTTTTTCAAATGTGTTCTGTAAATATAGCAAAACACAAACAAATCACAAAGGGAAGAACATGTTCATCCTCATACAGCCATGCAATGATTCTAAGAAATGTAAAGTTTTCTTCAGGTTGTAAGTATCTTGGTTTAATGTATTTAATTTGTTTTAGTGGCAAATTTTATAAACTGAGTTGCATTGGTGGTAGAACAAATTACTCCCAATCGGACCATAAAATACTTATAGTGTATGGACTAGAACAAGACAGCAACAAAATAGTAAAATACTAATGTGCATTAAAGATTATTTTGACTTACGGAAGCTCTGAAGGACCAAACCCGTTTCGGTTTCATTCCATTGGGGAAATGGATCGTTTGTGTAATAGACTTGTACTTGTGTATTTGCGCTTTTGTGCAAAGTTTCAACCGCAAATTCATATTTAGTGCTCCTTAAAAATATTTTAACTGTATGCATAATGACTGCATCCAAAAGGATTAATTATGTTGTATTTAAAAAGTTGTGTAGCAATTGAAAGAAAATGTTCAGTTTAAAAAGAGACACCTTCAAATCTGATTTAATGTTAACAACTTTTTAGCCTTTTCAACTTTGAGCCTTTGGTAAGTTGAATAGATGTATAATTTAAATCAATATGTAAATTCATTGGTTTGTCAAATCTGAAGTTGTACATCTTTAAACTAAACTAAAAATAAGATCACGCTAATTGCTTAGTGGAAATGTCTGGATATGTGATGTTATGTATACATTTTAATCATAAGTACAATACACTCACAGACACAGTCTTGTGTTTTTCTACACAGTTATAGTGTATATTTTTTCACAAAAGTAAATGTAATTACATCTATATCTCAGAATTAATGGATTGACTTACTGTAAAGTTTAAAATGTTCTTTAACAATAATGTATAGATTTTTCCCCTGTTATCTTTGTTTACAAAACAGTCTGTTTTTTTTATTATTTCTTATTTCCTCAGTTACTTTGATACCTTTCAAGTGACCTGTTTTCACCTGTTTGGTCAGAGGGTCCACATTCACTGCATATAACAGTGTATGCAACAAATAAAGGCATGATTGTTTGATTGGTTAATATACAACACTATTATTATTTTAATTTTTTAAATTATAGTTTACCTTACTATTGTTTTTACAGTTTTTGCACATGATCTAAAAATAAATACTATAACAAAATATTTATTGAAACTATGAGTATAAAAAGGAAAAAAATTGACTTTGATCATTTGCTGACTGATAGAAATAATCTCATTCACAAAACTCCATTATTTCAAATGTTTCCAAAACTTTAAATACAAACATTTCCCAAGCTTTTAATATATTAATTGGGTGCTATATAATTGTAGAAATAAAACATGTTCAAAAAGAACTAGTGGAAAAAGTTCTCCTGGCCTTATAGAGGGTGAGCGATATGTTCCTCGTCATAAATAAGTTCTGTTGTGAACATAAACAGAGACAATCAACATCCTGTTAAGGATTTTTTTTAAGTAAATGAGAGTGTCTGAAGAAAGTAAAACAGGTTTTTTTGAGAACTAGATTAAATCTCTTGAGTGTACACTCAAAATAAATGCCTGTTCTGTCATGCTTGCACTGTTACACATACTCCATACAACCTAAACACTCTTCAAATTGTGTTTTCCTTTAGCTGAGTTATGTATTGTTACAGAAAATCACTGAGGATAAACCCATATTATTATTTAAAATGAACTTATAGCAGCTTCGTTATTCAGTTGATGTGAATCTAGGAAAACTTTGGAATTCTGATGTTCTGTTACATGATGCTGTCCCACACGAACTGTTCAAAACCCGAGTCCTTCATCATCCTATGCCTGGCTATGGTTCCACAACTCAAGTTTTTCTGATGCTAATCAAGTTCTTTGTAGTTGAAGGGATTTGCTCTGTGGAGGCTTTGTCCCCAATCTTACAAAGGGCCCCCCCAAAGTCAAGCCCACTGCCATGCTGACACAAAGATTCGTGCTTTTGGGGAGCACGTCCCCAGTTCTATTCAAGCTGAGCGTACCCCTCGAAAACTCCTCGAAATCACCATCCACTAATGAACTTTCTCAAACTTTACCAACTGTGCAGATTCTTTCAGACACGTCTATGTTTAGACCGTATGGGTTTCTGTGTGCTCATTGGCTGAGTTCCTTCATCATAAAACCGAAATAATATAGTATGAAAATAGACAAATAGATAAATAAATACTTCATTTTGTAATCAACGTCTTTAAATTAGTTCTGGTCAACTGAAAGATCAGTTGTGCATCTATCTCTCTAAATTCTCTCTCCATTAAAATGACAAAGCAGGTGCCTTAACAATATATGCATTCTAAGGGCATCCAATGTCAAAAACTGAGCTGCTTTTTCTTTTCTAAACAGGACATTCAGTGGGCTTTTGCCTGCTTCTTTTTTGTATAGTAATTGGGTTATTGGTTTATGAGCATTATAAAGATGCAAAGACAAAGTGTATAGGAGGAGTTTGGTGGGGGGACAACTACACAAAGACCCCTTTCCTTTACCATTTCTAATTGGCCACCCATGGCCTTTATTCTATTCACCTTTCACGTTGTCATCCAATAGAAGGGGGGAAACTGAAGGTATTTACAAACGAAGAGATGAAGCTACTAGCTGCAAATGCATTTTTAAACACAGCTCCAGTTTTATAGCTGTTTGTCATTTTTGATATTTTGAATTTACATTATTGATTGTATGTAAGTCAGTTGGTAAAGATATTACCAGGTTCAGATAAAGAAGGAATTTTTCCAATCTGAAATGTAAAATTGGATTAAACCTTTTGAGACTATGCAAAGTTTCTGAATTGAAGAGAAATCATTGGATTATTCTTTCTCTTTGAAATCGCTCCTTTAGACATACCATCACCCTTTGCTTTCATGCCTCTTGTGAAAGATGTGAGAAAGACGATCTAATTATTTCATTTACTAATTAGCAGCCATGCCATCTAACCCCACCATTGGCCTGTCCGACCCCTGAAAAGTCAGTCTGCAATAAAGGCTGTTTTTATTTCTTTACCCAAAGAAGACAAAGGTAATTTGATTGCCAGACCCTTTCCATATGCTCACAGACTTGTGCGGTCAAGCAAAGCCCCCAGAGACCCGGACGGGTTGTTTCACTCAACCTTTTGCAAAGTCTCAGCCCCCACCAGTCCCAAACAACAAAAAAGTAAAAGCAAACACACTGAATCTAGTTAAAGAGAGAATTAGGCTAACAAACACAAAGAAGGGAATCAACTGACCCGCAAGAAATGCTGCAAAACACAACCAGTCTTTTACTGGTCCGGGGATGGCTGGTCTGTTGTACTCCATAGGGCTGGAGAAGGGAGATAAGAAATTCAATTGATGGAAGGCAAAACAAAGATTCTGGACACAAGCTTGACTTTTGTCTTATCACCTTCATAATAGTTGAGCTCTGAATTAACACAGGCAGATGGTGAGGAGATTACGGTCATTAACATTCATATGTAAAGATGTGTTTCTTAAAGATGGGTATGAATTAGAAATGTGATTCAGATGGATAACTGAGAAGAAATCACACAGGCTTGTCAGCAACAGTGATTTAACTAAAGAAGTGGACTACTTCCCTGGTTAAGTTGCAGATAATGTTTTTAAATAGAATTGCTGTCAAGAGTTTCAAAAGTTATTCAGTAGGGAGACACCGTTTTGTTGTTCTGGATTTGATATTGAGAATGATCCAAGCATTTTATTGGTTTGGAAATCAGAGGTGCATAATCTACTCAAAATGATACTATCTTAATGAATCAAACTATGCATAATCTATATATCTACTATGCCATTGCACTCAGGTTCACATGAGTGGAAAAGGGCATTGTTTACATTTTTCTTTGAGCAAACTGACATTAATTATTAAAATAAAAGCAATGGAATTATTGTTCAAAACTGCTGTTAATAGCCTTAGGATGTGCATTTTTAGCTGAGAAACAAACATTCTTCTAGATAGTAGGGATACACTATTCCTCTATGTATATAATGTATACAATTCTAAAATCAAATGGCAGGATTATAAACTACAATAACTCTTCAATAAAGCCCAAACTAAACATAAACCTGATGGCCACTTTTGGCATTGCAGGGGCTTTTATTGCGATCACTGACTCCTATTGTATTCTTACTTTTTATAATCTGTAATCCCACAAGCTGGTTTTGGCCTGACTTGGAAATCCAGGGTAGGTATTTTTTAGTTTATGTCTTAAGCAGTTTTTGATTACAGAGATTTTACTTTAATTAATACTTTGATTAAGTTGTATTAAGATCCATAAATCATGGTGATTGATTTTTGGGTGCCAATGTTAACATTTGAAAGAAAAAACAAAGAAGCTTCTAGACCAACTGTATCGTGTTTCTATTTTTTATAGCTCAAGACGATTGGCTAAAGGTTTGTTTTAATACATGGACAACTTGCACTGATTCAGGTCCTTAAGCGTTTTGGAGAATCGCACACCTCACCTTGGACTGGGGTTTTGGCATTAGCAGGGGACTTTTCCCCCATTTTCTTTAGTGTCCCACTGCTTTTTTGTGGAAGAGGCTATGGTCACTTTAAGCATCCAAATTCACAAACAAAAACTTTGAGAATCTTGCAGTTCATTTAAAGCCGACATGTCCAAAGTCTGGCCTGTAGGCCAATCATGGCCCAAGATCAAATTTCATACAGCCCACGGCTTCAGTCTTATAAAGCTGGTACTGTTCCGTGGCTAAATTGCTACCGGGCCTCTAAATAAATAATACTTTTTTCTATTGTAATTTATTCTCCGTGTCTGAGCAATATTTTATTTTGAACAATATTTTATTTTGAAAATGACCAGATTCTCTCGGTTACATCTTGGTCGCATATTCATGTTAGGTTGTTGCCAATGTTACAAGGAAGCTGGTTAAAAAGTTGCTTACGATTTGACAGATGCTGCTAAAGCTTCCCTAAAGGGGCTTTCAAATATGACCATTCACAAATCTTTTCTCTCTATGTGTTACTTTTAGCTTTTTTAACCATTTAATTTCTGAATAAGCGTTGCATATAATTGGTAATGTTATGTTCATAGCTGCTCATTGACTTGTTGATATTAATGAAGGCTGGCTTGTTATTATTAATGAAGGTAGAATTGTGTCTATAGAGTTCTTAATATCTGCATGAGTGGATTTTATTTGGTTAAATTGTTATTTAAAAAATAAAGGTAATTTTGTTTATAAGTGTGAATTCACGTGTAACTTTAGTAGTGAAAAAAAGTCAGAATGAACCATTGTCCAAAAGTTTGAACACCCCTGATTTAAAGTACTAAAGTAATTGTTTATTTTAACAATATGTTTAAACTGTTATGTATCCGTTAATGCCCAGACAAATTAGTTTTTGGAAATATTTAGAATTAACAATTGCTTTTTGGAATCATGCTTTCAAGAATCACCAAATTGCTGTTGGTATTAAAAAGATTGTTTTGGTAAACACATCAGAGACTCTCAGATACATCTTTCCTGCCGAGTCTCAGACAGAGTGCAGTTTTAAATGGTGCTCGATTAGGAGCACACGTGTGGTTATGTGACACTGGAGCATAGATGAACAGGCATTGTCCTGGAGGATCATTGGTCCATGGTCTAATTAAAGCTCCCCGGAATCTTAGACTACTTGGAAGCAACACATCCTCTCTAGCAAACAGCCATACAGCGTTTTAAACTAAACAGGGACGCCATTACTCTTTCACAATGCTGTGAATAGGCCAACGGGGAGAAGGGCAGTCTGGCTGAAACTGGGGAATGTTTAATTAAACTTTGGAAGGGCTTAGAAGTGCATCTGCACCAAATGACCCTCCAACTGAAAAGAGGGATTAGTCTGGTAGAGAGAGAGAGAGAGCAAGTTCATTAGAGGAGTGTGAGCTCAGGAGTTGCTCTAAAAAGAGAAAGCCCCTGGTGGAACAGTGATTGACATCTATAGGTGTGCATTTACAGAAACTTCATACAGTGTGATTAGAGATTAATAGAAGTGCTGGGGCATCATGTAGACATGCGTGAAAACTTGAAAAAGATTGAAGGTTAAACCATGTCAAGATGTGTTTTAAATGATCACCCTAGGCAGACTCTTCTGTGTGTTCTCTGCTCAACATTATAAATCAGTTGGGACACAAAATACAAAAGAAATAAGCTGTTTTATATTTTTCTGCATTTTGTTTTTAATATGTTTTTAATGGGGTAGAAGCCATGTCTGATTTTACTAATCACTCTAGTTCAATTCATCTGATAATCCTTACTGAGTTGGTGAAACATTTTTTTAATGTAATGTCAACAAAAGTTTGCTTACAGTTTTAAAATCGTAAAAGTGTTTCTGGCAGTCACCAGTCAGGCTTTTGTTGCTTGCCATGGAGCTCAAATGAAAGACCAGGATTCTGCTGGTAGTGTATTTTTTATGGCATGAAAATACTTGTTATGAAAACAGTACCGCATAGCTTACTTATGGCACTTTTCCATTACACGGCACGGCACAGTTCTGTATGGTTCTGCATGGTATTTTGCTCTTTTCCATTGTGTCCAGGCGATGGAACCGACGGCATTTTCAGTACCTACTTTGAGCTGGTTCCAAAACCGACTCTAAAACCGTAACCTACCCCATTCTCGCTGAATGGCCAGAGCAAGCATGACGTGCGAAGCCCTCCAAGATCACTTAGGACACCAAGGAACCAACAAGAAATACCTCTGTAGAAAACTTGTGCGCTACTTGGGCCTCTTCATTGTGAGAATGAGATCTTGGTTAACTATTGAGTCCGGATGATTAAAGTAAAAAAAAAAAATCCCAATTTAACCTGTTTCTTCTGAGAGAATAGTGTTGTTTGTTGTGGACCATCAGGGGAAAGAAAATGAATAACGCAGACGTAATAACATAGACGTGAACAAGCATGGCCAGGATTTATAATATGGATATGCAGACAGGGCTATGATTTTTTATGTTATCAAAGAACATGACCAACATTTAACAATTATTAAATAATGAAGTTAAATGTGTTTTTAATGTGTTTTGTTTGGGGTTTCTTCCTCACAACTAAAAGTATGCTGGAAAAGTATGAATAATGTTTCAAATGAAGAGTATGAAAAATGCTTACATTTGTAATTTCAATAGCTATTAGATTTTTTTCATAAATATCACAATTTTGTATATTAACAGATCTATTTCTCTTTATGAACAGTCATTGGTAACACTTCATAATAAGGTGACATAACCATTCAAACATAAATTAACAATTTACTTATGATGAGATAATAATGTATTAATGATGAGTAACATATGAGTTAATCATGAACTCGTTAAATCTGCACACGAGTCGTATGAGTTAATACATCAGTAAATGCCTTAATTAATTATTTGTTTTATAATTATTAATTGTTGTTTTAACATTTTTATTTTTTAGAAATGTAAATAATAATTAAATAATGATGATGTGCCTCTTAAGACTGTGCATACATTGAAATGGATATTACATGCCAAAACTTGTTTTACATTCTAGAAAATTTCACTCTAGTTACTGGTTGTTTTTCATGACATTTGAATGTGTTTTATGCCGATTTTTTTTTAATGGCTGCAAATTTAATCTGAAAAACATTCAACTGCACTATTCTCCTAACATAAAATTGAGACATTGTTATTTTAATATTTTTTTTAAAAACATTCTTTGTTGTATATTTTAAGACCTTTTGCACACATAAATGAACAAAAATGTTCTTTTAATTATCATTTTTTGTTTCTGGAAGTCTTAACAATTTTATTTTACATCTATTGCCAAGAAAATAACTCAGGTCTACAGGGGTGAAAAAAAGCAAGTTAACATCTCCCTCACTATTAGTGAAGGCAGTGCTTTAGAAATAGCAAAATTGAAAGTTGTTGAGTTCATCAATCTGTTTTATTTTTGAAAAGGAGCAACTCTGCTTTCACTTGATACTTCATACTTCCACTGTTACTATTTTTTGGTCATGCCTGACTGTGCCGACATTTTAATTTTGACGTTCAGTCTTATCTCAACAACTCAGCCCTCACAAAACATTATAGAATAACACAACAACATTATGGGGTAAACTTTTACTTAGATTTGACCTTTGTAACAGTTAAACCAGATCTAAGCTGTCAGTTGAACCAGATCTCACCTCTTCTTTTTTCTACCCATTTAAAAATATGCACATTATCTATCACATTATCTATTATCTAGCTGTATTAAAATTAAAACTACTATACATGTAAACAACAATGTTTTTATTAAAGTGACAAACAATATATTTCTGGAACTATAATGTATTTCAATTCTAAAAAATGCTCAGAAGACTAAAAGAATGCCCTGGAAAAAAAGTCCAGAAGACTTTTAGTATAGCTTTAAAATGCAGTCGCTTTTACAGAAGGCCCAACATCTGTGACCATCTTCAGGGACTCCACCATCATTGTAGAAATTAGCAGGGAGTAAAGCAATTGTTGAAGAGCTGCATTGGCATATTAATAATTAACCATTTCCCCTTTGCCTGCTTCCCCCCGTTGGCCCTCGCTCTGCTGACATTTCCAGGGACTGCGCCCTGTAGGAGGATGGACTTCTTCATTTAGAAGACAGGACAATGCAGTGCACTGCTTTTGTCCCTTTGAAATCCTGCTGGGCCTCAATATGGCCGGTCAGGGATCAATAGAGAAGCACAAAAGCCGTTACTCTGCAGATTCACTGGGCTTTTAAAGAAGGCGCAAAGCAGACAGCATCCAGACCGCATGGTGTCTGGCCACACTGGGCCGAATGGAGTGACGTAGAGAGCAGAGAGAGAAGTGTCAGAGGAAGAGAACAAGTGTCAGGATAGTTAAGGAAAGACACACACAGGATTGTTTTGGAATGAACTTGGTTGGAAGATCAAAAAACAGAAATGTATTTGTTTTGTTTTTCTATACACCAAACTCAATGCTTATAGAATGACAAACAATAAATCTAATATGCAAATTAGTCAATTTACAGACTCTGCTGGAACCTAGTCTGAGGCTAATTTTAACTTTTCTGGTTGGGACAGATGGTCTGCCATTCCCCACATACTGCTACAGACTGAGCTGCTTTTTGGTTTACATATGACAGGATGTGATTTCTTAGCTCAATCAAAGACGGCAAGAGGCCTAGCGCCAGAGTCCATTGTCCGAGCGATTAGTGCATGAATGGAGTCTGAGAATGGAGAACCAGCGCAGAGAGACATAAGCATTAAGAAGGAGGAGGTGAAGGAATGCATTTTTTAAAGCCTCTGGCCAGCGGGCTCATATGTGGATCTGGACTTGGTCCTCCGTCCTTTGCTGTGATGCAGGGCTTTTTTGGCAACACGTTTCTACCACCCCGAAACGCTGCTGGATGGCCCTCTGCTTGTGCCTCAGCCCCATCTGCTACAATAGGAGCGAGGGGCCAGACGGAGAGAATGTGCCACCCTCTTGTGATAAATGACACAGCGAAACTGCACTCTAAAAGGCAAGAGTTTGAGAGAAAGGATCTGTGAATCGGAGATTGGAGTATATTCTGAAAGTAAATAATAAAACAAGTGATAATTGTAAAATTATGTGTATTTTGGTATATGTATAATTTGGTTTAAATCTCTAATACATAATTTGAAATAATATTTGTGTGTGTATGTGTGTGCGCGTGTGTATGCATGTATAAAAATTAAAAAGTTTTTTCTAAAAAATTGTTTGCAAAGTCAACAAAACACAAGAAAACGAAATATGACTATTCAAAGACATCTAGATGGAACCTTTGAAACATGATAAAAAGAAGGGAGTTTGATATCTGAGTGTGTTCTTAATGGCAACATTTTACAAGATACAGTAGGCTACCATTAAACTAATTTGTGATTTTTTTTTCTCAACATTTTTACACAACACCGATGAGAATCAAGAGACCATTTTTAAGTTCACCCTGATAGAGTGACCCAACTCAAAACCTTCTTCTCTGCAACTTGACGTGAGGTGTTTTTTTGGGTTTTTGTTTTTTTTTTTGTCGTCATTGGAGGGGTAGAAAAGAACCATTTATACCTGCTTCTATTATCTGTTTGTGTTCCTCGAAAACCTTAGTCGGAATTTTAATAAGGAAACATTGTGTGTAAACCAATTAAGTCTAATAACCTGATATAACCACTGAAATAAATCATATATAAAGAGTTTTACAAGTATTTTTAAAATAATCTGACTGTATGACAAAAATCTTTTCTGTATAATAAAATAAATTGAGATACAGAAGTAAGCACAGCAGATTAGCAAAGTGAAGGCGTAAACAACTTCCGGTTCTTCCAGTGTTTGCTTGAGATCTTTTCAGGCACTTCAGTGGAAAGTTGAATCTAAGTTGACTACAGAAGCAAGTTCGAGTGCTGAATATTTATGACCTACATTCAAAAAGGCTGACTTTATTGTGTGTGGGATAGGCTGTGACTGCTGTCTCTGTTCCAATATTCTACAGAACACGTTCATGCTTTCCCCATAAAACTTTTGCTCCCCAATGTTGGCTGCAATCATGCTGCCCCAGTCCATGGCACTTCCACCCCCATGCTTAAAAACATGCTTATTTTTGCACTTCTCTCCTGGTTTCCACCAATTATGATTTACACTTTCTGAACCTGGACAAAACAACTTTTGGGAAAGATGTGGCTTGAATGGGCCAATAAGCAATAGACCCAGTCAAGTGGAGCTCCAAACCACTGTATCCTAGATTACGGCATAATTTTTATGTTTTCTTTCTGTTGCCTATCCCTAACCCTAAATCTGTAAGTGTAAAATGGCATAAAAAAAATCTGAGCTGTTATCAGGTCAATCAGTTAATGACATTTAAGCAGTTTATGACAAAAAATACCACCCCCCAATGTTGATTGACACATATACATTTTTACACGTTTTAACATGTCACTATACACCAGTGAAAATAACTAGCAAATATCTAAAACCTTAACTGAACACATGAGGTCCCACTGATTTCAGCTCCTCTAAGCTTGTTTGAAGCCACTGGTGTGTCTCTTGAAGCAGGGTTTGAACAAAATGCCTTCCTGGATTTAAGTTTGAGAGCCCAGTGTACACTGATCAAAATGCTTATTACATCCTTCCTGACTATACAAAACTTTAACCTTTAACAGTATTGTTATTCATTGCATTTCATTTACTTTCTCCTATCAAACAGGAAACTTCTCAAAACGCACTTGTTAAGCTAACCTTAGTATTGCTTATAATTGTTAATCATGTGTCACCTCATAGTTTTGTGATGCGGTTTAGATAACATCCATTGATGGTTTGACACGGAACAAGTGCAGACATCAACCTCAACTGTTAGAGATCAGTATCAGGATATGTCCTGAAAAAATGGAGCTGCTAAATGAAGCTTTAAATTCTTGTTCTGGGGCAAAGAACAGTTGTGTGTCTGTAGGCATGTTTCTGCCAGTGCATTGATAACTAGACTGTTACAGAGGGACTTTTTCAAGCAAATCGTCTCAAACCTCATGAAAGGCACAAGTTGGGCATTTCCATCCCTCGTTAACCTCTATGCGGAGTCATTCTTCTGACGGGACATTATTCAGTAGTAAAAGGTACATAGAGAAGAAAGGAAAAAAACAAGAGGTGGCAGTTGAAGGGTGGAGAATGTTTTTGCAGGACAAGCCAGGTCATGTTTATGTGGATTTCATTACTGTGCAATTTACTCTAAAGTGACTGAAAGTAAGGGTGAGAGAGTTACTGTACTTACTCTCTACTTACTGTACTTTTACAACACGTAGGATACTAAAACTTTTTAATTGTGTTTTCATGTGTGCTTAACTTTTGATAATATAATAATTATCAAGAATACATCATTTATTACAGAAAAATAATTGGCTATGTGATAAATGATTTTAATTAATTCATTATAATTAATTCAACATAATTTAAATAGAACCTTTTTGTACCTTTATGTTGTCTTTCCTCAGTCTGAGAGTGGGAGATGTGTTAGTACAGCTGTGCCTGGCAGGCTCAGAATTCATCTTGAATCAGGCGTGCTTTTCAGACACGCATACACACACACACACACGCGCACACGCACATGCACGCATGCACACACACACACACACACACAAGGAGGGAGTGAAAGTAAATTGTGGGTTCGCCTGGGGATCTGTCACTCTCCATTTCAGTCTCAGCAGCAGAGGAATAATGGAATGCTGAATGCAAACACATACAACCTGATTCTTAAAAAGCCTTATTTTCACGTGGTCACATTAACAACTACACCATCCTCAAGAAACCCATTCTTTGATTAGACAAATCTGAAATGCATCTAGGCTAAGTAAAATAACCCAAATAAAAGTTTCCCACTGAGCAAAAAAAAAAACATGTTTGTTTAGTTCAATGAAAAAAATCCATCATATAGACCACACTTATTTTTGGAAAAGTAGGCTAATATGGAAACATTTACTATTGTCACTATTTCAACAAGGGCCCAGTATAATGGTTCAGGTTTTCTCTTTAATATAATTGTAACATAATATTGTCATACATTTTTATTTCTTCATTATACAGGTAAGAATACTCACCAAACATTCCTTGTTATTTATTTCTCCAGGAAGATGTCAGCGAAGCAGGAAGTAGAGAGTGGAGTAGAGTACCAGAGTAGAGACAAGACCTGCGAAGCAGTTGAGGGAGAAGGAGCCAGAGTCTGGGGATGGTGTGAGAAATCCACAAGCCCAAGTAAGATGTGAAGTATCCAATCTAGGTAATAGAACCACTTAACAGAGAGGCTGGAAAACTAGCTAATGTTAAAATAAGCCCAGAACACTCTGCAAACTAAGAGGTATGTGAACCTGGTAAATTGATTGTTTTCTTTGATTGGTGTGATTGTGGATGACTCAAAGAGGTTTAATGGATATTAGCTGATGGCTAATCACTTTGGGTTACTTTTGAACTAAAATAAAAACAAAACTGGATGTGGATTAAATAGACAAAGTAGGAAAAAGAAGAACATTTTACAAACTGAAAAACGTTCAGTTAAATTGGCAGAAAGAAATTTTAAGAAATAAACCACAGGTAGAACAGTTTACAATGTGGCTTTTAAATACTTGATTTAAGTTGTTTCTGAAGAAAATTAAAATAACACTGTATGTGGAGAAATTACAAAGATTCTTGGTTCATTAAAATCTGACACAAGCCATGTACAATAACTGTCTGCTCAGCTCCTCCCTCTCCCTCACATAGTCGGTTACAAACTAGTTATTGTCATAGTTATTCAAAAGTTGGTCAGTCCGCAAGGATCCTTCCCAAACAATTGCCTACCTGTTTTTTTAATTTTTTTGTTAAAAGTCTCTTGTTTGATTAATTCTCGTTTGATGTTTGTTATTTGAAGTATATGCATTAGCGAGCCTTGCCTAATTTGTCACTGTTTTGTTACATACAATGTTTCAAGTTTATATTATTCTTTCTTTTAAGCTATTTCTCTGTTTCTTTAATTTGGTTGTGGCTTCTTTAAGAGTCCGCCCATGTGACTTCGAACCAGGAAGTAAGCCGGCATGACAGAGAACAACGTCTTTTATTGTCGTGGAAGCCTTTTTTCTGTTATATTTGCAAACATAGCATGCCTGTTGTAGCATCGTGGGTATGTATTGAATGTTTTACGATTGCAGATCACTATTTTTGAGACTATGTTATATTTTTATAAGCTGGTTGTTAAATTATAAAAATAGCGGATTTAGTTCATTTTTATTTGTGTGTTATTTTAAAGGCAAGCTTATTGTTGATTATGCTCTTTGTTCATTTCAGTTACACCTTTCTTTGCAAACGTCAATAAACCTGTGGACGAGGAGTTATGTCTTCAGAGTTTTGATGTTGAGAAAGAGTTTGCCTGGCTGTCAAGTTATATATCGCACGTATACCGAGGGCAGCACAGTGAAACCACGACGATTCTAGGCAAGATGACGCAATAAAGCAGGAACACAAAAAAGCTTATGGACATTAATCATATTATTAGCGTATGAAGAGATAAGCCAGCAAAACGCGATATGGCGTCAGAAACATCTTCATTAAAGACACGTTCTCGTGCTTCATGTTCTTCAGCACGATCAAGTACATCATCAACTGGATCAGCAGCAGCTAAGGCGAGAGCGAGAGCCGAAGCAGCAAAAGCACGTCTTGCCTTCGCTGAAGATGAAGTTAATCTAAAGCTACAAAAGGCCAAGGTTGAAGCATCTATAGAAATATTAAAGCATCAGAAAGAGGCAGCAGCAGCAGTGGCAGAAGCAGAGGCTCTTGAAGCTGCTATCGATGAGAATGCTGAGAATCACAGTTGCAGGCTGAGTTTGAATTCTGCTCCCATGGAAACTACGCAACGCACAGAACAATATGTTATGGATCACACCCAAACACGTGAAACAGAACTCCAGATGCGTGATGTCCCTCAAAATACAGAGCCTATCCCAAGCTATAGCATTCTAGAGTCACATCTCAAGCCCGAAGCCAAACCTTTCCTACCAAGCAAAATCAGTGTTGCCTTCAAACCTCCTGATCTTACCCCTATGCAGCCGTGCACCCATAAAAATGAATACGCTCAAGATTCATGCAAAACTGCGTTTGAGAACATCCGTTGTACTCCCCGGCAACACCAAAGAACACAAAATAACAACAGTCACTTAACTACTCTGTCCTTCCCCACACGCCCCAATTGGCATAATGATAACTCAAACATAAGTGACTTTGTGAGATATCTGGCCCGTCGTGAGCTTGTGGCTACAGGCTTACTGCAGTTCAATGACAAGCCTCAGAATTACAGAGCTTGGAAACGTTCTTTTCAGAACGCAACCACTGATTTAAACCTGACTCCAAGTGAAGAGATGGATCTCTTGCTAAAATGGCTTGGAAAGGAATCAGCAGAGCATGTCGAGCAGATAAGGGCAATACATATCAATCACCCGCAAGCTGGGCTGTATATGGCATGGGACAGGCTTGATCAAGTATATGGCTCAATGGAGGTTATAGAAGATGCCCTGTTTAAACGAATCGATACCTTTCCAAAAATACCTAACAGGGACTATTCTAAACTGACAAAGTTAAGTGATCTGCTAATGGAGCTTCAAGCTGCCAAGGCCGAAGGAGACTTGCCTGGACTAGCTTTCTTGGATACAGCAAGAGGCGTAAATCCTATCGTGCAAAAACTTCCATTTCGTTTGCAGGAAAGGTGGGCATCAGTTGGTGCAGCATACAAACGGCAAAACCATGTTCCTTATCCTCCCTTTGCCTACTTTGTAGACTTCGTTAGCCAGGAGGCAAGCATTGGAAACGACCCAAGCTTCAACTTTGTCTCTCACATAGACATGTCTGCCAGGATGGAGAAGACAGCTTGGAAGCCCAGTAAGCAACGAGAAATCTCTGTACACAAGACAGCTGTATCTTCCAGAGTTTACACTGATACTGGCGACCCCTCAAATAAACCTGATGACTGTGATAGACTGTGTCCCATTCATAGAAAACCACATCCTCTGAACAAATGCCGTGCTTTCCGGGAAAAGCCCATTGACGCTCGCAAGGCATTTTTAAGAGATAATAGTGTTTGCTTTAAATGCTGCGCGTCAACGTCACATATCGCAAAGAACTGTAAAACTAAAGTCCAATGTTCCGAATGTGAAAGTGAAAGACACCACACATCACTTCACCCTGGTCCTGCACCCTGGATAGAGATAGACCCCGCTAGCGAGCACGGCGGGGAGGAAGTGAAAATGTCGCCTCAATCTCAAATCATCAACAAATGCACGGAAGTCTGTGGACAATATCAAACGGACCGTTCTTGCTCTAAGATATGCCTTGTGAAAGTGTTTCCAGCTGGCCGTAGAGACGAGGCGGTGAAACTATATGCGATTCTGGATGAACAGAGCAACAGATCACTGGTTCGTTCACAGTTCTTTGAAGTTTTCAATGACCGAAGTCCAAGTGCTCCTTACATATTAAGAACATGTGCGGGAGTAAAGGATTCGGCCGGAAGAAGGGCCAGTGGCTATGAGGTGGAATCTCTAGATGGAACTGTTCGCATCCCATTGCCAAGCCTTATAGAATGCAACGACATTCCTGATAATAGAGATGAAATTCCAACCCCGGATGTGGCGCGCAGTCATACTCACCTAAAGTCGGTGGCACCCCTCATTCCAGAGCAAGACCCACAAGCCCCAATTATGCTTCTCTTAGGCCGGGACATTATAAGAGTTCATAAAGTCCGTAAACAGGTGAATGGCCCACACAACCTGCCCTATGCTCAGAAGTTGGATCTGGGCTGGGTCATAGTTGGCAACGTATGCCTACGAAACGTCCACAAGCCACTGACAATCAACACCTTCCATACAAATACCATAGAACTAAAACGCCCGACGCTCTTTGATCCATGTCCTAACGTGTTCAGTGTTAAGGAAACAATTAAGGACATCCATATAGAAAACTACATTCCTACGTCTTCTGTGGACAAATCTTCCCATGACACTGACCACTTGGGATGCACTTTGTTTAAGCAAACCAAAGATGACAATAGGGTGGCTCCTTCAATTCAGGACACCTCTTTCATGAAAATTATGGTGGAAGGTCTACAAAGGGACTCGAGCAACAGTTGGGTAGCACCATTACCCTTTAAGAGCCCACGTCCACGTCTCCCTAACAACAGGCCCCAAGCACTGAAACGTCTTGTGTCTCTTAAGCGCAACCTTGAAAGAAAGCCTGTTACAAGACAACACTTCCTCAGTTTCATGGACAAGGTATTTGAAAAAGACCATGCCGAGTTAGCCCCTCCTCTGAGTGAAAGAGAGGAACAATGGTACCTGCCAACATTCGGAGTGTACCATCCGAAAAAACCTGACAGAATCCGAGTAGTTTTTGATTCAAGTGCCCAACACAGTGGTTTATCACTTAATGATGTGCTTTTAACCGGGCCTGACCTGAACAACACACTGGTGGGAGTGTTGATACGCTTCAGGAAAGAAGCCATCGCCTTTACTGCAGACATAGAACAGATGTTCTACTGTTTTTTAGTAAGAGAAGAAGACAGAAACTTCCTACGATTTTTGTGGTTCCAGGATAACGACCTTTCCAAGGACATCGTAGATTATCGCATGAGGGTCCACGTATTTGGTAATAGCCCCTCGCCTGCAGTGGCTATATATTGCCTACATCAGTCTGTTCAGATTGGCGATTTCCATGTTGACCCTGATGTCAAGGATTTTGTTTTGCGTGACTTTTATGTAGATGATGGCCTGAAGTCACTGCCTACAGTGGAGGCTGCAATCAGTTTGCTTAAAAGAACGCAAGATGTTCTCTCCAAATCAAATCTGAGACTGCACAAGATCGCAGCGAACAACAAACTGGTCATGGAGGCTTTTCCATCAACAGACCATGCAACTGACCTGAAGGATCTAGACTTGGAGGCAGACATGTTGCCAATGCAGCGTAGTCTTGGAATTAATTGGGATCTTCATAGAGACTGTTTCTTTTTCAGTGTCTGTGAAGAGGGTAAACCCTACACCAGACGAGGTGTCTTATCCACTATCAACAGCCTATATGATCCTCTTGGATTTGTAGCGCCAGTCACAATCCAAGGCAAAGCTATTCTGAGAGAACTCACTTCCGTGAATGGTGACTGGGATGCTCCACTGCCACAAGAAATGGAGGGAGCTTGGACTTCATGGAGACTTTCCTTATCAGAGCTTTCTAATTTCTCCATTCCTAGAGCCTACACTGAGACTTCTCCATCAGCAGCTGTCAAGAGGGAATTGTGTGTCTTTGCTGACGCATCAACCAAAGCCATTGCTGCAGTGACATATCTAAAAGCCACAGATGCTGCGGGGAATAATCACATCGGATTCGTAATGGGAAAAGCCAAACTTGCGCCTCGCCCTGAGCACACCGTGCCAAGACTTGAGCTTTGTGCGGCAGTGCTTGCCATTGAGTTGGCGGACTTAATTGTTGCTGAATTGGATCTCCAGCTTGATGCTATAACCTATTACTCAGATAGTAAGGTGGTCCTCGGATACATTTGTAATGAGACCAGGCGCTTCTATGTTTACGTCAGTAACCGGGTACAACGCATCCGTAAGTCCTCCAATCCAGCGCAATGGCGATATGTGCCGACAGACCAGAACCCGGCAGATCACGCAACACGTTTTGTTTCTGCAGCATACTTACGCAACACCAATTGGCTAAGTGGACCCAAATTTCTGCGCACACCAGAACCAGGTACCTCTGAGAGCACCTACAACCTTGTTGAACCAAGCTCAGACCCGGATATAAGGCCTTTAGCATCCACATTAAGCACCACAACCTTATCTAAGCAGCTCGGTTCCCAACGCTTTTCCAAATTCTCTTCTTGGAAGTCCTTGACCGGCGCTATCACTCGCTTAATTCACATTGCTCACCATTTCAAAACAGCTGAGAAAGGAAAAAGTGCTTGTAAGGGCTGGCATCACTGTAAAGCTGAGTTCACTTTGGAGGAATCCAATAAAGCTTCAGCCATCATCATCCGAGAGACACAAGAGGAAGTTTACAGTCAAGAGATCAAATGTATCCAAAAACAAGAGAGAATTCCAAAAAGTAGTCCTCTTTACACTTTGGATCCATTCATTGATGAGCAAGGTCATCTGAGAGTCGGAGGTCGTCTTCATCAATCAAGCCTTAATCAGTGTGAGAAGATGCCCCTGATAATTCCTGGAAAGCATCACATTTCAACTTTGCTGATTAGACACTACCATGAGCTTATCCACCATCAAGGACGTCATTTTACTGAAGGAGCTGTCCGTACAGCCGGCTTTTGGATAGTCGGAGGGAAACGGAGAGTGAGCAGCATCATATATCAGTGTGTAATGTGCAGACGGCTCAGAGCTCCACTTAGTATCCAAAAAATGGCCAACCTTCCAGCAGATCGTCTCTCCACAGACCCTCCTTTTACCAACATTGGACTGGATGTTTTTGGCCCTTGGAGTGTCTCCTCACGCCGAACAAGAGGAGGGTTTTCTCACAACAAGAGGTGGGCCGTAATATTCACATGTATGAGCATAAGGGCCGTTCATATCGAAGTTATAGAATCCCTTGACACATCTAGCTTCATCAATGCCCTCAGACGTTTTCTTGCTGTGCGTGGTCCGGTCAAACATATCCGTTCAGACCGTGGCACCAACTTTGTCGGTGCATGTAAGGACTTAAAGATACCTTCAAACATTGACAGCAAAACTGTGAAGGCATATCTGTCAGACCAAGGTTGCACTTGGACTTTCAATCCTGCGCATGCTTCCCATTTCGGTGGAACATGGGAAAGAATGATTGGACTTGCAAGAAGAATTCTTGACTCCATGTTCCTGCAGCTGAAAGACAAACTTACTCACGAGGTGCTGGTGACCTTCATGGCAGAGGTCGCAGCTATTATCAATGCCAGACCTCTTGTTCCCGTGACAACGGACCCCACTGAGCAGTTCATACTCACCCCAGCAGTTCTTCTCACCCAAAAGGGGAACTTTGTTGCTGCTCCTGCAGGCGAGTTTGGAGTTGCAGACCTGTACAAGTGCCAATGGCGGCAAGTTCAACACCTTTCCAATACATTCTGGGACAGGTGGAGGAAACAATTCCTACCAACCCTACAGGTGCGCAAAAAATGGCAGGCGGTCAATCCAAATGTCGAACCAGGAAGTGTGGTCCTCCTTAAGAACAGTCAAGTTCCACGTAATGAATGGCCTCTTGGACTGGTAACTCAGACTTTCCCAAGTCAAGACGGGAGGGTGCGTCAAGTTGAGGTCAAGGTCATGAAACCAGGAGGTTGTTCACTTTATCTCAGGCCTGTTACAGAGACAGTGGTCCTACTATCTCCAAGTTCTAAAGTTGATGGGTAGGGGTTTATATTGAGTGATGTGTATTCACATCAGGCGGGGAGTGTTTTGTTACATACAATGTTTCAAGTTTATATTATTCTTTCTTTTAAGCTATTTCTCTGTTTCTTTAATTTGGTTGTGGCTTCTTTAAGAGTCCGCCCATGTGACTTCGAACCAGGAAGTAAGCCGGCATGACAGAGAACAACGTCTTTTATTGTCGTGGAAGCCTTTTTTCTGTTATATTTGCAAACATAGCATGCCTGTTGTAGCATCGTGGGTATGTATTGAATGTTTTACGATTGCAGATCACTATTTTTGAGACTATGTTATATTTTTATAAGCTGGTTGTTAAATTATAAAAATAGCGGATTTAGTTCATTTTTATTTGTGTGTTATTTTAAAGGCAAGCTTATTGTTGATTATGCTCTTTGTTCATTTCAGTTACACCTTTCTTTGCAAACGTCAATAAACCTGTGGACGAGGAGTTATGTCTTCAGAGTTTTGATGTTGAGAAAGAGTTTGCCTGGCTGTCAAGTTATATATCGCACGTATACCGAGGGCAGCACAGTCACATATGGGATTTGGCTAATCCTGTGCTGTTACAGCCCTCATGTGACTCTACCTCTCAAATGTTGAGCAGCAGTTACTTGACGGTTTACTCTTTGTCTTAAGTGTCAACAGAGCCAGAGGCAAAAGTCTCTACATACATTCCATAAAGTCATTGTTGCCTGTCATATTTTCAAGTCCGGCCTGGAAAAGCCCATGTTACTGTGATAACCTAAAACATGCTGTAGTTATACTCAGAAACACAGATTTTCAGTTTAAGTTAAATTAAAACATGAAAACATAATTTTCAGTGTGCAAGATTAAGCTTTTGCTAATACCTTTGCTTCAATATTTACTCACAACTTCTGTAAGATCTTTAATCTTACATCTTTTTTGCATGTTTCAAGGCTTTATAGAGTAAATCCCACTTAAGAATACGGTACTGAGAACAACGATCATTCTCTGGCTGAGATGCAAGAGCGCGCACAATCACTGTGAAGTTCTTGTTATCTTAATTCACGCATTTTGTTGATTAGCTGGTAAAATTTTGTATCACCTAATTAAAGTCATGATTTCAATTTGGTTTAGCTAGAACACAGAGTTTCTTTCCAGTTTAAAGAGCAGCTTGTAAGGGAAAAAGCAAAAAATGGCCCTGATATGTTAAGAGACATTAAAGGTTAAAACAATTTATCTTTTACAATTGCAACAATATACCAAACCTGAACATTTTTGGACTCCGAACTTCAAATTCAAGCATCTAAATTCATTAAAAAAATACTTATAATTCTCAATAGATGATCACATCTAGACACCGGTTTCATGTGGAGTCCCTCAAGGCTCAATACTCACACTCATTTTGTTCAGCCTGTACATGCTAACACTGTAACAAATAGATCCAAAGTTACCAGATTGCCACTCATAGTTATGCTGATGACACAAAAATTTTCTTAGCCCTTTCAAATGACTACAACCCTTTAACTCTTTGCCTTGATGAGATTAAGAGCTGGATGGACACAAACTTTCTTTAGTTAAATAAAGAGAAAACTGAAGTAATTGCAGGCCTGTTCCCCTCCATTGACTGTATAATTGCTCCCCTTCAAGCACAAGTGCTGACATCACAATGACATTCACTAGACGCTTCTTCTTCTTCTTGGGGTTTTATTGTGGTTTACACCTATATGTATAGTGTATCACCGTCTCCTACTGCGCTGGAGTGTGGATCAATGCTTAAATTTTATTTATTACATCTGGTTTTTCCAAAACCTCAGATTACTTTGAAATGCTTTCGGGTCTGAATGCCCTAATTGTATACTGTTGTAAATTATATCCTCGCTTCTTGTTCTTCCCATGTTTCTGTATGCTGGTTTAACATTTATGATAACTGATGAAAGAATCTACTCTTTGTTTCACCATCCCACTGCTTTTGCCACTGTTCCAATGTTTTACTCCAAATAATTTGCAAAAGAATAGTAGCCTATGCCTGTTAGAGGTTTTCCTCCCTCACACAACATCCATCTACATCACATATAATACAAAGTAACCCAACCTTTTGACACTATAAAAATTATGTTTTAAATGTTAATTTCTTGACACAAACCGTGAAATCAAAATTGATCTAAAGACGTGAATAGTTTAAAATAACAGAGCTTACCTTTCATGTTATTTACTTCATTTAGTTCTCATTGTTTTCATTATTATTTAATTTTATTTAGCATTACATATTTTTTTCATGTGTTAATTTATTAGTGACATGAAACATGTGTACCAGCAAAACATTTTGTTTGCATTGATAAAAACCCATTGGGGGCACGTTTTGTGGTTATTATGCAAATTAGATGGTGATGTCATCTGGCGTTTTTTAGAGACTTTTGGCCCAGCCAAAAGCGCCTTTTCAACAGTTGGCAACAGTGCTTTATGTAAACAAAGCATTTACAGTTGCCTACGCTCGGATCAATACTGGTTTGATAAGAATACCAACTGCTATAATACCAAATACCAAAACTAAACACAGACATGAACAAAAGACAGGTTTTATTTGCCTCAACATAAATTGTTTCAATATAAGTTCTTACAAACTTCCTCTGCTGCTGTGGAAGGTCTGTCTCTAAACTGATCAATATCACAACATGGCGTAGTGACAATGCTATCTTCTAGCTAGCTAAAACTCAACACAGATAACAAAGAAATGTTATTTACTTCATCACCAAAACTTCATTTTATAATCCAGCGTTTAACATGGAGCGCAAGCCAGATAGAGAGAATTGCTCCGCTTCGCCCAATCACAGAGCTCGTGGTCTCCGTAGGTTTGCGAAGCCATGACACAAAGTTACAATTTTTGAGAGACGAGCGTCAAGCTCCAGTACACAGACGATGAAGAGAGCAATTCGTCGAGTTGATGCAGAAGTATAAATCAGGTTTAAGTCACAAAACAGCTCAGCACCAAAATACACAACAAAGAAGATGACTGTATACTAACCATTAGAGCTCGTAGATCATTAGTCTCAAATCAGTTAGAGCTACCAGATGAACTACCACTCTCCCACAGCTAGAACCAGCTTCCAGAAGACGTTATTCACCTTTAAATCTAAACTACAAGCCCATCAATTATAATGAGCTGACTGATCATCACAGCGTCTTAAACTTCTAGTTTTCTTTTTCTTAAAATTTTTGTGCTTTTTATGTCTTAACCTTGCTTTTTTTATCTAAAATCAGTTTTCTCTACAATGTGTTTGTATTCTTTTGTTAAGCACTTTGTATTCCTAATGTAAATGAAATGTTATATACAAATTAAATTGCCATGCCATCCTCATAGGATATTTGTCAGATTGGTTAGGTTTAGAACACCATTTGACAACATTCTTCAACAATTGAGGAAGAAACAAGATGTTAATTTCACATTCTAACTTTACATCATGTGAAATTAACATCTTGTTTCTTCCTCAATTGTTAGTCACTTTGAAAAAGGGAATCTGTTTAATGCATAGATGTTAATGACATCAAAGCTAAAGATGGAGTTTTATGGATTCTTGGATTCTTTTGTGTTTTTTTTGTTTACTTTCAAAAGCAAAGAGGATCTTCTAAACTCCCAGCGGTCTGTACGGTTGTTGACAAACAAGGTTTAAAAATGTAACTTATATACTGAAAAAAATTGTTGCTTTGAACAAATGGGGACATTACTTAGGCATTTTCAGAGTTATTGAGAAAAAAAAGTGCCAGGGAAAGATCATTTAGCCTCAGAGAAAGATGGACAGATTGAGATGGACAGGAGATGTAAAGCTCACTCACCTATTTTCTTTCTCCCTGCTCTTCAGACCACAGCCATTCTTACCTTCAGGGTGTGTCTTTCCACTTTTGTTCAGCCTTCAGTAAGCTGCAATTTGCTTATGACTTCCAAAGCTTTGAAATTCACAGACACATTATCTGACTACTGAGTTTTCTTCTGGATTGCCATTTTAATTCATAGGCACTATCAATATTTTAAATGTTTATCTGAAAATGATTGAGAGTCACTTTGTTTACTGTGTGTGGTGTGCTTTTTTAATTAGAAAATCCTTCTTGGAGAAACGTTTTTTTTTTTTTTCAAAATCCTTTTTTTTGTGTAATTTTCTCAAGCTGAATTTAATTCCTGGCAGACAGCACATCGCAAAGCTTTCATTGTGTCCAACAATGAGCATTACATACAGACAACAAACATTTAAAGGAAAATAAGCTATGGCAGAAAGAACTGCTTAGATGGGTATGAGCACCCTGATCTTAGTATTACAAGAACTATTGTAACATTTTAGATGATAAATAAACAACTTAACCCATCACATTAACAGTTTTTCTCACAATAATAATTTGTATATTTGTGGAGTACAATTCCTTAGAGATATTTTAAGACATTGTTTGTTTGTCAAAAACACAGTATTTGAGCCGCATTTGAAGTGAAACTAAATATAATGTTTTAGAACTACACTATGAACCTGAATGGATGTAATTAACAGTTTACAGTACCCTTTCGTCTCGAGATACAGAATTGTGTTTCTGAAGCCTTGGTGGAGAGTTCTTCTGAATTGGGTACATGCAGAAAGTATTTATTTTAAATAATAACGACTCAAGGTACAGAACACAGCAACAGCGGCAGTTTATTCTAAGATCATCAAATAATTAAACAATGAAATAAACACTCGTTTATCGCTTGTGCAGATGCTAGGCTAACACTGCGCTAAGAGTGGAAAGCGAAAGATAGGCAAATCTCTTATTGCATGGTCTTTTACGTTTATGGAAGTTGGCTGGATCTACTGCATCATTCCGCTGGGTCATTCTTTCAGTCTCTCTCTCTCTCTCTCTCTCTCTCTCTCTCTCACACACACACACACACACACACACACACACGCACGCGCGCGCACACACACGCACGCACACACACACACACACTCACTCTCACACACGTCTCTCTATTATAGCTCAGGAACAGGTTTATTCAACACAATAACTTTTGAAGCCTATGCTACATTGTATTGGCACTTCCTCTGCCAGACAAGTCCATGTTTGACACAGATATGTATGCCACTTGATGCTCAGATGAATGCCAGAAAAATGGCAAATTTAGGCAGTGTTTGTTTGCTGACTGGGAAATTCAGACAAACTTTTCAACCAAGCTAACATATTCAATTTAAGATGTAGTACTTACTGTAACAGTCAAATGTGTGCTTTCTGAACACTTTTAAGTAGCTAAAAACAATGAGGTAGTTTGACAGCTAATCCTCACTTGAAAATTAAAATGATTGAATGAGAAACACTTTAACGCAACTTTAACGCCTCCGTCCTTCTCTTTCACTATCCTCAGCTGCTATTCTGGTCCATGCCTTCATCACTTCATGATTAGATTACTAGAAATCACTCCTTTTTGGTCTACCCTCTTATTCCATCCATAGACATCAGCTCAGAAAAAATGTTGCTGCTAGGATAATCACCAAAACCCCTTACTCTGATCACATCACCCCCATTCTTAAGAAGCTCCTCTCGCTCCCCTTTAACTACCATATTCAGTTTAAAATCCTTCTTTTAAACTTCAAGGCACTCAATAATTCTGCACCATCCTATATCACTGTTCTGCTCACTGTCCATCACCCTACCTGCATTTTAAGATCCCCTTCCTCTCTTGAGTTGATTCTCCTGGGTCCTCCAAAGTCTAAATTGAGATCCCAGGTATTCCGTCATGCAACTCATTAGAACAAACTGGGGGCCACACTCCCTAATTGTCTTGATTTTATCATTTTTAAATCTGATCTTAAAACATATCTGTTTAAGAAAGTTTTCTCCTGCTCTTGTGTTCTCCTGTCATTTTTTTTATTAGAAACATGCTACTTTTTTTTACTGTGAGTTGTTCTTGAGTATCTAGAAAGGCGCCAGACAAATAAAATGCACTATTGTTATTATAATTATTATATTGTAGTCTCATCACCAACTGTAATATTATTAATAATATTATTGTAATTATTACACCAAGTGTAATAATTTTTGGAAGTCGAGTGCATTGTTTTAAAGCGTTTTGTCTTAATGACGATAACTCTTATAATATGATAACAATAATATGTCATAAAAACATTTTTGATTATGTGGTTTGGACTTGCTATGAGATTTGATGTTTAATATACTGCTGTTAGTCTTTCTTTGTAGCTTAGACCTTTTGGTTATTCTAAGCATGTGCAACCTCAACCAAATAAACATTCAGCTCAAGCAAAAGGGCAGTCAATGTCGAGAACAAACGAACTAATAGTTTTAAACACTATTATTTGCATAACAGTAGACTTATTGCTCAGAATCAGGGGAGGGGCTTTAAGCTCCTTCAGATTCACTCCAGACTAAAGAAGTCCTGAAGAATCTGCATCAAAACAGCAAAAAAGAAAGAAAGAGAACGAGGCAGGATAAGAAGATCTAACCTCGAAACTTTGCTCTATAGAGGAGCTGACCTTGAAAACAGGATGGAGATAAACAGATGTATGTCAGCAGTGATGTAATTCAGCAGGCTATCAACCCAATGAATAGTCCCAAAGATAAGCCTTTCATGATCCAAAGTTGGGGAATAACATATCTATGCAACTCGTTTTTTTGTGGGATGGGGAGGGGGTAGTTCAAGAAAACATCTCCAACTAGCAATCTTCTTCACAGTCTAGGACAGAAGAGAGCTGTGAATAGAATTAGGCAAAATCTGCATAGTACAAGAGCTCTCCGACAAAGACGTAATGGTACGTTTGCCTCTTTTGAAGGGGCTGCAACAACCCGAAACCTTTAGAGCGCAGACCTCTTCAACAAACCCCAACCCCCCCATGAAGCTATTCAGACTGCTCTGTACCCCACCCGCACCCCCTGCTCACAGAAACTGGCTCGGGACGCCTAGAAGATGAGTATTGATATAATGAGAGAGAGAGGGAGCGTACAAAAACACGGCGGAAAGCCTAGATGTGATTAGAGCTTGAATTCCATTATGTCCTTCTGAAATGATAGACAAATTCACCCAAAGAGAAAAGCGTGGGGTGAGGGATTGGGAACACAAAGGCCCCTTGCAGAGATGCTGTTGAATGTTCACAAGAGGACAGGTCTGGGCAGTTAAATATTTGAAAATACACTAAACTGTCTGAACACAGGCACTGCAATTCAAATATAGCTCTCGGTATGTGTATAAGCTGTCATTGTCCTGACTGAAAAAGCAGAAACTCCAAACAACAGGAAATAGGGCTTGTTTATTGGAAGGGAGGATTTGCGTGTTGGTTATCATTCACGAGTGCACAGTACATACTCCACGTAATTGCATTAGGTTCGATAATGAGTTTGTGTGAGTGTCTGTGTGTTTAGGGGGGTTGTCATCAAATCCGTTCCATCGTATTCTCATTATAAAGATTGTGTAAATAGTTTTCTTCCGAATTTACATTAGCTAGTGCAGTTGGCTGCTGCTTCTAAATAACCAGAACAGAGTAAACAGTCATTGTATTTGTCTGGAGCGTCTATAGAGCCGCGATGAGGGCTGAATGATAATCAGCTCTGCAAATGTTTGAGCAAGCATCAAGACTTGAGAAAAGCTCCAATGAGTTTTCATTTGACTCAGTGTTTAGTGGAATTCGAAGTTCAGAAACAGACAGTACAACAACGGTCAGGAGGGCACTGGCCTGTACTGGTGGTTTAGACCGATTGGTTAGAAATTTGTTCAAATTATGTCACTTTTAGGTACTTCAGTCCAGTTAATTTTCACAGTGAATAAATAAAACAATTCTGATAGAAAAATCAAATAGAATATTTTCAGAACGTAGGTTTCACAAGTTCACAGCTATTAATTAAGTATTTCTAATAGAGGCATTTTTGGAGTTGTATGATGGGAAATTGTATGGTTGTGGTGTGACTATTGGCTGGACAAGCCTTTTTTATTTGCCTATTTTTTTATTGACCCGTGACCTTTTATTTGTATCAGTTGTCTTATGATGTGTACTTTAATGAAGGCAGAATTTAAAAAAGTTATCTAAAAAGTATATTTACATAAAATGTTTATGTAAATATGGACTTCTATTACAAAAAAAAATTGTTGTTTTATCAAATCAACTTCTGCAAAGATGAAAATAGCCATTTACTGTGTTCACATATACTGTAAAATATGCAGTTAATTTTTAATGCACTCAATTTAACGATACCACTTTTTTTGTAAAATAGAACTGCGTTTAGGACAGTTGGGTCTGGTGTATAAAGAGACCGACTTGAGACCGGAAGGTTGCCAGTTTGATTCCCTGATTCACAGAGTTGAAGGTGGTGAGTGATGAAACGCTTGCTCTCCCATCTTCAACAACCACAGCTGTGCTGCTCTTGAACAAGGCACCAGTTTCCTGACAGCTCCCTGGGCACCGCAGCCATGGCTGTCCACTGCTCCGGGTGTGTGTTCACGATGTGTTTGTTCACTGCTGTCTGTGTACACTGAGATGGGTCACATGCAGAACACAAAATCTGGGTATGGGTCACTCCATATCTGGCCAACTGGTCATGTTCACTTTCGCTTCACTTTCACTTTATTACTATCCATGGGTTTACATTCAAACCATTTTGTTTTATTTCAATGTATCAGAGTTTTTTTCTTTTTTATTTCTTTCTCTAAAATTACACAATCAAAAAGAACATTTGCTTATGTTTTTTTTTCTTACTATTTAGATGTATTTAAAGATCAAACATTTATAATTTTACCACCAGAGGTCACAAATAAACTGAACTCAGTATTAAGTGGCCAGTGGGACAAGATCAAAATCTCACCAAGCTTGCAGTGATTGCAGCTGTAGATGCCCCTAGATTTAATTACACATCCCATAAACCTAGCTTAATCTGTCTTCAAGGGCAGTCACAAAAAAAATCATTCATTTCAATGGGATCTCATGCGATAATGTGAAATCGAATATTTAAACCTCTTTAGTGCAATTCCACTTGAAGAGACTTGTGGACCTGTAATATTGTATTCATGTGACTATACTGAATCTTATTGCCATTAAATAATATATTTTTCATGACTGCGATTAGTTTATAAGTATTCTTTGATTTGATTGATTTAATCTGTGTAATTTACAACTATTTAAAATGTGACACATTTTTTTATTGTTTACCAGCAAACATAGGGATATTAACTCTAGTTTTTTTTATATAACTTGTGATTGCTGAGCATGATTTAAGCATTTATTCCAAAGTATTTTTTGCTTATGACATGCAAGCTGATGCCCAAAACCCAGTCTTTCCACTTAATAAAAAGGAAAGATTGCTGCCTTGCTGTTTATGTGTGCTTGTTATAATTCCACATTTGCTTAGGAGCAGCACTGTAAACTTAAAAACTATCCACAAAAATCCATACCACTGGTCCGAAGTCACTGTAACCTTTTCATAGCAGTGGTTTCCAACACCTGCTTACTTATTGACATAAAATGTGTTTGGAGCATGTACCTTATCATCAACCCTGTGATAAATGAGCTCAGGCCTCACAGCTAGGTCTATAGTGTGACACTAAGCATACAGACTGTTAATCAAGAGATAAGGAAAAACGAGGATGCCAGGCAAATTATTAAACTTGGAAATTATACTGAAAACTCATCTGAAGCCTTGAGATGTTAATCTTGCTTGCTATTGTCTACTTGTGAAGAGCGAGTTCAAGCTAAAAGAAGCTGCTACAACTTTTACTGTATCACAGTATATTCATTCTTTCAAGTTTGTGAAGCTTATCAGGAGCAGAATCTTATCACTGTTTGTCTGAAGAAGCTTGGTGGCCTGGGGTGACAGATGAAGAATGGCATAGAGCGGGCAGGCCTAAAATGGCTTGGATGGAATCCGGAATGACACCCAAGCTTTGGTGTGACCTTTTTCAGAGGGTCATCCCGTGTCTGCTGTCACTGTGTGTTCTCTTCATGTTTACTGTACTTGTTCTCATGAGCAAGGTGTTAAACTTGAGAATACTTAAGTAATGGATACGTTGACACAATCTTGCAACATTTTCTTAAATAATACTGACTCGGAATGGTTAGCGTGCAAACATGGTGGTTTGTAACACATGGACAAAAACATCGACTTTTTTAGAACAGTTTTTCTATCACATGAACATAATTTCAGAAAGAGAATGAATACATGGCTCTTTTCTATATTTTATGTTTGTTATTTACCCAAACATAATTTGTGGACCTGATCAGCTCAAAAAAAAGCTTGTCAAAAGAGAATTAAAATGGTTTGTTTAATTTGTTGTGTTAAATCTAGTTGTCCAATGAGATTGACTCTTTTAATCATGTGACTGAAGCTACTGAATTTACTGAAAGGTAAAAAAGCCTAATAGATTTCCTTTTAATTAGATTTTTTTCACTATAGACTAGATTATTTCTCTGCAGTTTTCCCACCAGCAGGGCAGAAATCTTTCCTTTTTATTAAGTGCAAACACAAGATTTTGTTGAAAGTAAGTGAAAAATACTTGCTTAAAAACCTCTCCAGTTATAGTGACAACATGTTAGATTGAGATATGTCCCAGTAGGTGCCTCAAGTTAGCATACAATGTCAGAATCAAGGCACAGTGAATGCTACATCTCAGCCAAAAGGTTCCATCTGGGCTTTCTTTCAATAACCAAAAAAACACAAAACAAGGAATGGATGTGAGTGGGATTAAATGTGGCCTTTCTTCGAAAAAAATATTTTCAAAGTTAAAAAGGTTTTGGTGTTCCATTTGTAAGAAATTACACCTCAACATGATAAGAATGAAGATAATCTCTCAGGTCATACCTGCACATTCTGATAACAATCCTCAAGATAATGAAACAACACAGCTGATCACCAGGAAATAAACATGGGAACACAAACATCTAATCAGCCAATGGCCTCCCACCCAATTGAGAAAAGCATGTTGATTATTGAGATTACGCTGGGGTCCCTGAATCAGTGCTGAAAGCCCACACAGAGGGCCCCTATCAGAGCAGCTCCTCAAACAAGCAGAAGCCATGGAGATATGAGACGCCTCTCAACAATGGAAGTGTGGCTGAGAGATATGGCAACTTCAGGAGCCTGTTTGCTTACAAGGCCTCTGGCCAACAGCAGCGCTGGGGAAATACTCACTGGCCACACACAGGTTCACCAAAAGCACCATGCGTTAAACGTCGTACATCACAGGACTAATCTTTCTCTTATCTCTCCTTTTAAACATGGCTCTTCTAAACAAGTTCCCTGAGAGACCCACAGAGTGAAAGTCGAACAGAAACCTCTCTCTCTTTTAGATTAGTGGCAGGACTTTGCTGTACAGTGGGGTTTGTTTTGGGTGTGTGATGCAGTTTTTAATAGGGGGCATTGGCCCACAGCCGAGACGGGTGACTATTGTCTGTGTGTGAGAAGGAGTGTGTGTGGAGGGTGCAGGGCAATTTAAGACTGTGTTTAGCATGCAGGACCAGACAGACTAAATCAAGCTGACTGCACACAACCATGAGACCACAGACAGAAAGAGGGATAAACAAACTTTCGGTGAAATTACATTTTTATAAAAAAAAATAATTAAATTGGATTCTTTGGGTTTGGATGCATACTACAACTATCAACCAGAGGGGGTGGGTCTTTTATTGGAAAACTAAACAGAACTTTGATGAATTGACCCCACTTTTTATTTTTAGTGAAAAAGTGAAGCTTTCCCAAACTTATCCAAGCTTTATAAAAGACAATTAACTGATTTTAATGAGAAGAACTCTACAGGACTTTTACAAGAAGAATGAAAGTAATGTTACACTGCTGTTTAATTCTTATCAACCTTCTTGAACTTCTTGAACTTCTGGCTTGAGGAGCTTCCAATCAAAAACAGAAATAAATCATTTGCAATAACGTCTGAGGCAGAGCAATATTTAACATGCCTGTAGTATTTCAGCCGAAAGGCTTGTTTGAGTTTTTAAGGTTATTAATGGTTTGTGGAAAATAATTTGCCAGTTAGCACTTGGTATTGAGTAACACTACTATTAGTGAGAACTATATAAAAATTATGTGAAAAGAGATGTTCTCTGGTGACATGTTACCCGGTCAGACCAAACAGAGATCAATTCAAGCTGTTGCTTGTCTAGTTTTAACTTGTTACTGCAAGTAAGTTGAAGAGTAAGAGAGGCACTTATTTACATACTCATTTAAATACACTCTAGATGTTCATTTCAGTTTCTCAATATCTCGTAAGAGAGGGGATAGGTTTAGCACTCAGAGAAGCTTTAGTTGCTGGTTGACGCTACACTATACATTGTGTTCCATTCATTACCCAAATCCACTACCACAGATATTGCGATGGTGTTGTAGAATGCAAATTCACATAGTTTCAATTACAAATATCAGGGAGAAAAATGCATGCTCATTGATCTTCCAGATTCAGTGCAGTGCATGAAAAGTGTAGAAATTAGTCTTTTATCTAGTCGCAAACGAAAAGTGAGTTTGGGTAGACATTGCAACCAATGCATTCCTTTGGAGCATGTCGAAGTTATAAATGATGCAATGCCCAGTGAGCATGCTCATTCACACACTAACACATGCAACTTTAACCCTTAAGAACAGTTTTCAATGTCAGCAGCATTAGAGATTCTTCACCCAACCATCTTCTGAACAAATCATGGACTCAAAAGAACGAGCTTGAAGACAGGAGGAGGGCTTAAATGTGTAATGGAGATATTTGTTTCTGTGTGCATGCAACTTTTTATTATATAAATGTTACATTCTGTTGAAAAACCAAATGAGACAGTAAGGTATATGTTGCACTGGATGTCATCAAGCCTATAAACTGCTTCCAGTTGCTACTTCCAGATGTTATTAATTCCAATGCACTACAGTAGATGCTCTGTTGTTAGTATTGTTACATTTATTTTCTTTCCTTTTCTTTTTCCTGTTATTTTAAAGGTTACTTCCAAAAAAAGTGTTGTTGTTCTTTTAAAGAAATGTTTAAAAAATGTACTTTTTCTTGTCTGCTGCAAAGGTTGGAAGTTATATGAATGACATATGTCATTTCTTTTTTTGTTATCAAATTGTTCTATAGAAGTTAGCCGTGCAGTTAGAAGTTAGCTCAAGACAAGGAAAATGCAGATACTGGATATCGAGAAATATGATGTATAAACAGAACTGAAGCTTATGAACAGTAAACTGATCAATGTAAAAGCAGAAATACAAAAAAGAAAGATAAAGATACAATCTGTAGAGCGTAACAAGAGATCGTTTTGCGCTGGGGTCTGAAATGCATAAATACTGGATGAACATATAAAGACAACAGGTGAACTTAATTACAGGAACAAGGAGGGGTTTATAAGGGTGGGGTGGGGGAATGAAACATTAGAGAGTAAAACCAGAAGTAAAATACTTGACTAAAACATATGTAAACACAGAGAAACCGTATCTAGGTGTGAAAGCCATAGGGTGTCCTAAAACTAAAAAATATCATCTCAAACACAGGAATATCTTGACAGGACAGGACAGATTTTCAGGTGACATCGAAGTCAACTTTTATTATAGATTATTAAAGATACTATTAAAATTTCATTGATTTGAAAAAAAAACTTGTATAAACAGAAAGAGCTTTAGAGTTTATTCTTTGAAGTGCAATATATCAGGTTGTTATCATAACAGTTAAAAGTCAAAATATTAAAATTCATGAAAAACATATTTAAACATTGTAGTTGATTTTGTGGGCAATAGGTTCCCATTGTGATCAACCACATAATTTCCAAAGCAGATACTTAGCTAAACATTGAATTGGTATGGGAAACAGTTAAGCTCCAGTTTTTCAGCAAAACCAGAACATTTCAGAAAAGTTCCCTGGGTGTAAAAAGAAAAGAATAGAAAAACATGTAAGCAAATGACATTTTTTCCGAAACATGATGGGTTAACGTAAGGGGTGATGTTTTCTTTGAACACTTTAAATCGCCATCCAAAGATGTGGATTTAAAGATTAAGTATTGTATTCAGTTAATCATGCAAAATACAAATATTAAATAGTTTCTCTATTTAGTTGAAAGTCCATTGAAAGGTGGTTGTGGAAACCCAACTAGCTTTTTATGGAATTACTTTGCCACCCTTCCCCCACACACAGATCCGTTATTTTTTTAAGTGTATAATCTCCTAAATGAGAACAAGGGGAAAAAAACAACTGAGAAAAGGGATTGAAAAAACGAGGGAGCGGAAGATTAAATTTAGGCTGAATGAGGCCTGTCCCGGCCCCTTTCATTTGTCACAAGATCCAAATCAGGTCTTTGTAATTCAGGCTCTGTAAAGTACCGTCAATCATCCGGCTGCTTTTATATTTGAGGAGACCCTTTTTATGAATTTACTCAAATAAAAAAAGTGCTGAAAGTTACATCACAATGTCACTCATTCACTATCAAAGTGACCATCGAAGTGTCCAATTAGAAGCCACGACTTGATGAATATGGAGTAGTTCATGGTTTTTGTCACTTAAATCAGAGGCTATTCAAAATCAGCATGCTAGCGTTTGATTGGATGATGACACAATGCAACAGCAGAACCAAATATCATCATACAATAGAAAAGGATCATTATCATGCTCATTCTACCCCAGTGCCTGGTTGCCCGCCTTTTGAAAGTGATCAAAGCGATGCACTTTTTAACCGAACAAACATTGGTAAATTCATTTTTTACTTACTACTTTAAAATCCTAATACTGAAAGAAAATAGAAAACAAAACAGACACTGGCTGGAACACTTGCCCTCCAGCATCATTATTTCATCTCCATTAGTCTTCTGTTGACATTCATTCATGGCTTCCAGAGTTCAGTTTTGGTTATTACACAAAGGTATTGAGAATAATAAATTGCTTTACTTATTAACTTTTTGTTGTTTGTCTAAAATGATCATCTCTCACATCTATGGTGCCCTCCCTTCATTCTCCTTTGCGCATGTACATTAAAAATTTTCATCAATTAATCCAGCCATTGTAGGTTATTGTGAGTTTAGTTAAAAAAGTCATGGGAATATTTACATGGACTATAATGGTTGTTGAACACCCCCACTATAGTAGTAATTGTAATCGTAATAATAGTAATGTATAAAAATAATTTTTTTAACTCCTAAGATGTAATATGTTAGCTTCATTAGCTCTGAATTGAATACAATTTTAAGTAAAACAAACTCACTATTTGGATGGTCTGTAGTAAAGGGATTTTGAGCTTATAACGATAAAAAAGGTAT
Source organism: Danionella dracula (assembly GCA_900490495.1). NCBI lineage: Eukaryota > Metazoa > Chordata > Actinopteri > Cypriniformes > Danionidae > Danionella > Danionella dracula. Next base: position 4,481,266 of record UELW01000578.1, read on the forward strand.
CATTACACTCTAATCAGCACTTTTCAAATTGTTATATTTTTCTAAAGGAATACAATATTGATAGGATTTACGCTAATTTGTTAAGGTAAGAACCATTTATTTGGTCAACCTTCAAATGTTTTCCCCTTGTCTTTTATTAAATCTATAACAACATTTAATTGTGAAATCATAGTAATATTCCAATTAATGAGTTTTCCCACGTTTTCAACATGTTCACTTAGAAACAAAAAAAAAGTATAATTTTATGACTGTTCCTAAAACTTCTTTGTTTTTTGTCTGTTTTTTTTTCCTATCAGGTAAAAAATCTAACTTTTTCAATATTAACATGTTTATGAGTCAATCTTAAGTGCAATTCTATTTCCAAAATTAATGTGTAAAATATTTTAGTTGAAGTTTACAAAGACAAAGCAATAATCTGAATAAATATAATATTTATTTTACATAAAATAGGTTTCTCTTCATAAAAAATTGCATATACACAAGCTTGTAGAAAACACACACAAGTGCACACTTTGATACAAAAAATAGTCATTCTGTATAAAAACATTGTAGCACAAAATAGTAAAATACAGTTTTGCCTGTGGGCTTCCTAGTGTAATGTTAGTGTGTTCCCTAACAGACGCCGTACTATTTTATTCAATACTACGACTTGGCACCTCTTTTTTACAGTATGGAAAGAAAGCACCGTCTTGTTTACACAGCAGTGCATCAACAAGGCAAACATCTCAGGATGAGGTGACCAAACACAAGCAGCACTTCCAAACACTCTGAAGTGGAGGTCTATGCAGTTCACAGATTTTGGAAACTTCCAGCACCAGTGGGCATTCCAGGAAAACTTCCAGTATGTCTCCAGAGTTCAAAGATCTAGAGTCCTTCACTAGCACCAGCATGCAGCATAACAAACACCTGGACCGGTCCTGTCTCCTCAGCACCAATCTTTAGTGGCCAACGAAGCACCTGAAATAGAAGAAAAGCAGCAATGAGTCACCCATGCAAGAGGAGCACAAGACAGGGATGGATGAGACTCAAACTATGCTCAGCTTTGATCAAGAGTTTGAGAAAGAGGAGCCACCAAAAAGTTTAAAAGAAGCCTGATTCTTACCCGATTCGTATCTGTCGAACCACGTGGTAAAGTCCAGCAGCTCTTGCTCTTCGGAGCTGAGAGGCTCGTAGCTGCCCTCATCGGATGAGTAGGCTGAATGAGGGGACTCTGGACCTGCCGAGTACGCGTTGGAGCCCGAAGGTGACGGGACGCCGCACTGCAGCACAGCGGAGACGGCGTCGTGCTCGTCCAGCAGCTGCTGAAGCGCTCGGATGTACTCCACCGCAGAGCGCAGCGTCTCCACTTTGCTCATCTTCTTGTTGGCCGCTCCGTTGGGCACATGCTGGCGAAGTGTCTGGAAGCCCATGTTCACCTGCTTGACGCGGTTCCTCTCACGCTCGTTGCGCCTGGCTACGGCCATGGGCTGCTGCTGCGGGATGGAGTAGCCGAGTCCGTTAAAGGTCAGCCTTCTCTTGCATCGAAGGAGCTCTGGGCTGCTCGAGCGCTGTCTCTTCAGCACTTTACACTCTCTGTCCTGCTTCTCCATGCTCTCCGAGAAAGGCTGGTAAAAGGAGTCTTGGCTCATTTGCGTCGTGGTGATGACTGTCGTCTCCATGTTGCGCGTAATAAATAGATAAATAGAAGGGGAGTGATGCGCTCTCGTGCCTTTCGCGTGGCTCGCAACAAGCGATTCACCTGCTTCTGGATGATTTGAGGGGTAGGCAACTTGCTCCGGCTTTTCTACACGTGCGCCACACCCCCACCCCCTCTTGGACCGCACGCTCCCCTGAAAAAGAGCCCGCCCCCTGCATGAGTCCCCCGCTCGGGCTTCGCGCGTCGGGCGCGTGGCTTTGACAAACTCAAAAGAACTCTTCTGCGCGCGCACGAGCACTGACACGCGCGCGAGTCTCTTGTGAGCTCTGTGAACTCAGGCGCATGAGGACGAACTGTAACTTGCAACTTTGATTAAGTGAATTTTATAAGGCGATCAGTTTTAATGTTTGGTGTGCAGAGACAAGCTGCTACTTTAAGTCTCTATACTGAGACTGGTCCTATATGCGTTCCAGCGTGCCTCATGGCACTTGTAATGCAACTACCTCAATCTAGTCAGTCTAGTAGTTTTAACTTTTGAATTCAATTAAAAATAGCATTCATTGTATGACTAAAAAAGTGAGTTCGTGAGTTATGTCTCAGGAATGTGTACTCATGAGCTTGTATTGGAAGATTTTATTGGCACTTTTTATCAATACCCAAGTTTAGTCTTTATCAATTACAAAAATTTCTCACTTTTAAAATTAATTCTGTTTTGGGATGACTAAACACATCTTCAAAATATTTAAAACTATTTTGATTGCATGCCAGTCTCTATATTCAATCCCAAGTTTTTTAGGGACTAAGTTCTGGGTTAGGTGTAAAGGGGGATTCGCATAAATTAATCCATCTTGTGGGTGATATTTAAACAGATCATCTTGAGAAATATACTATAATACAAAAGGCATGCCTGATATTTGCACCAACGTTTTGTTTTTAAATCAAGTCTAAGTTTAAAGATAACAAATGTTTTTGAACCATTTTTTATGACATTTACTATTGCATGATTTCAATGGAATTCCGTGTTTGACTCACTTGCAGTTTATGCAGTTAACCTTCTTTTTGTCTAATAATAAATAATAATATATTCAAATTTCATTGTTTCAAATGTTTTTCTTTGCCAGTTACATTACAGTTATAATTTAAGCGCCTCAACTCATATCCCCCCAAAATCTTGCTGTCATCAGGTTAGATTTTGAGTTTGCAAGATAATTTAGGATACCTCTCGGGTTATCAGATTAGACATTTATTCAATGTACCACAAGTGTTTATATTTCTTTTGAAGATGTTTATTGATTTGAAGAATAAAAACACATTTAAATTGTTGTGAAACATACGATAAAACTCCTAGATTGAAAGATTTCTAAGCAGATGAAGCTTAAGGAGGAATACCTCTTACAAAGCAGCAGCACCCCCTAGTGGAAACATTACCTTTGTACAAGATAAAAGTCTTGACGTTTTAAAAATTTCCTTTATTTGTTAAATTATAAAAAACACTTTAGATTTTAATTCATTATTTAAACTAAATGCAAATTGTAATTTAAGTAATTGAATCGAAGGATAGCACAGTAAGTGTGTAATAATCCCCTATTTGCATCAGCCAAATGAAACAAACATTGAATATTATTTAAAACTTGTGAGTTTGTTTGTAAAAACATCTTCTGGGGAAGCTCATTTTTAGAAGCTTCATTGTTCTGCTCTTTGGAAATCCCATTTTTCTGCTGAGTTTAGAACATATCACCATTTTGTTTTGACAGACACAATGGTTTGTAAAAAAAATCACACAGGAATTCACACATTAAACAATACATTAAACCAGCAATGTTTTTTATCATAATTTTATTTACAACAAGAGAAATAAAATGAATGTTTGAATAATTTAGTTTTTGAGCTTTAGGTGATGATGTCGGATGGGGGGGGGGGGGAGGACTCCTCTGAGAAGCTTACAGGTAATGTTTGAATCAAAATAAAAATAGGAAAAAACTAAATTGTAAAAACAAGAAATATCGATAAGAAAATTTGCTAGGGAGTGAATTCAAAACAAGAGTTGTAGCAGCAGGAAACTGGCCTGCTCTTTTGGTTGGCTTGGTAGATAGATTCATGATTTAAGCACACAAAAGAATTAAATTTGTTTGTTGTTTATTTGAATGTTTTCAGCTCTTTACAGATGGTAACATAACTGACTGAAAATGAGTATTATTGTCTTTCTGTCAATGTGAATGTATTTTTGGGAGAAAAAAAACTGGATGTTCCCTCCACTAGCCACAACAAACAAAGTGATGGGAACACCTGCTAAATAATAGTTAACTCATTACCGCCCCTCCTGGTGACAACCTAAAATACACCCAAGCAAGCAAATAACAGCTCCTTTGAGAGTTTAAATTGAACAAATCTCACCCTACTTTAATTATGAAGAATTGAGCAACTAGTTTTTCCACAAATGTTCATTTAACTCAATGATCTATGACTGTTGTTTATTCATTATCTGCAAATGGTAATCTTTAGAAATGGTGTTTTGTTTTCTGGAGAATCTGGAAATATTCGTTTACTCAATATTTCTTACTACTAATGTGTCAATGTAAACTACATCCACTAAGCTTTAAAGAAACAAAAGATGTACAGATTTTAAAAGTGCAATTTTTCTGTGTACAAAATGTTATACATTTTCGCTTGTTAACTTAAAAAAATATAAATTAGTTGTTTTTATTGAGGAAAAAAGTTGATTATAGTGAACTTTATGAGATGTGAATATTTAAAAAATGAATGCTTAAAGGTAATTGATAAATAAGTGAATGGTAATATTTTAATATATGAAATAGCAAATTTTGTTTAAAAATGAGTATCCTCTGATGATGACTCTAAAATCAACATTTCTATAATGTTGATCTTTTTATATTTTCAGAAATTCCAGTGGTCCAATTACTATTGTGCATACTGTATAAATCTAAACCTAAATGAAGCGAGGGCCTGGGGACTCTTTTCTATGCCAGCTGTTTAAAACAAGAAAAGCACTCACACAATTTTACTGGTTTCATTTTGTTTTTATATAATGAAATATACGCAGGTTATTAAAATACAGTTTCAAATCTGTTGAATACTTAGACACACAGCACTGTATTTACATGACTATAGCTTTCACAAATCCATTTCACAGAACATCATACAAATGAAAGAATAATTAAAACAGATAAATATGAAGAAGTCATAAGTGACATAAAGTGAACAGTGAATAGTTCATGGAGTTGTACTGCAGACTTTAGCGCCATGATGTCTCTCTGGATGACAGGACTGCAAGACACACAGACAAACAAACAATGGAATGAGATTCTGCTCTTGTGAGTGACTTAAAAATATAATCTTTAATTCTGGATGTTAGCTGAAGCGATGTGGTTATGTATCATGGAACAGATATAGGATGGGAAGGCTGTGTAATGGGAAAAAGATGTGGAAACATAGACAAAGGAAAAACCCTTTAGCTTATAGAAAAGCAAGATCAGCTCTTAACATTAGTGTCCTTAGTGCTATTAGGAATCTGTTTTGACAACTTCTTGGACACGGAATAAATACTTTTTTGTCCAACTCCAAATACCCGCGTCTGGAAGATATAACATGAAGCAAAGCATAAACAAACACAAGGCACTGCAGAGGCAGCTTTCGACCAAATTTGAAGGTCACAATGTAAAGATATTCCACAAGGCAAAGCTAAATAGACTAAAGTGTGAGTTTCTATTTTGTTGGACATTGGGTTTGAAAAAATGACTAAATCTTCATGTCAAGACAAAGACACACTAGCGAGGAGAGGATTTTTGCAAGAACCTGAGACAGTGTTCTAGGAACTAGGAAAAGTAGAGGAAGGCAAACAGAAAACTTTGTCCAGCAGAGGGCAGTGCTGTGCAATCTGTGTGAGTCACACATACACACCCTCGGGATGAAGACTGGACACCAGGGGGTTCTGCAGGCTGCGAGGGTTTCCAAGGATTTGCTTGGCAGTGGTGCGAGGGTTAAACTCCAAGATGGAAGAATTTGAATCTGTCAGAAACAAAAACATAATTTGTTTTTTCTGTTTGGTTCGCATTATTACACCTTAAGGCAACATTAGGGAAACATATAAAAAATCAATCAACATGTTTTTATGTAGTGCTTTTTAGCTGTTGCTTCAAACCAGCTTCACAGAGTCCTGGTGTAGATTAGGTAGGGTAAAAATGAAATTCCTAGTAGATAATTCTATGTGGTAGAAATAAAACTACCTTATACTTCTACCTTTTGTAAAGTAAAGATTATTGTATGAGGAAAGAGGTTTTTGTTTGTTAGTGAAAATTAGTAAAAATTATTATATGGAAAATTAATGAAAAGTTATATTAGTGCATTATTATATGGGAAAAAAGTGCAAATATGTGTTAGTGATTTATTATATAGACAATTTGTGAAAATTATATTAATGAATTATTATATAGTCAATTAGTGAAAATTATATTAGTGAATTATTATATTAAACTTGTGAAATTTATATTAGTGAGTTCTTACATAGAAAATAATTGAAAATACTATTAGTGAATTATTATATAGATTTTGAGTGAAAATTATATTTGTGAATTATTTTATCGAAAATTAGTGAGAATTGGTATATGGAAAACTAGTGAAAATTATATTAGTGAATTGTTATATTGAAAATTAGTGAAAATATTATTAGGGAATATTATAGGGAAAATCCGTGAAAATTATGCTAGTGAATTATTATATGGAAAATTAGTGAAAAAATATATGGAATGGATTTCCTGCCATCTCCACTTATTAAAAAAAATATGTTTTAACTAGTGTCCTCACTCTAAAAAATAAATGCTTTAAGGAAATGTTTCACTCGTTTTCAATATATGCTTTTTCAACTGGATGAAGGTCTTTTATTATTAGATCTTTGTGTAGGCGTAAACAGCTTTTCAACATGTTGCTTGTGAAAGCTACCTATAATGTTACACACCTTCATCGCTCTGTCCATCAGGCTTGATGAGGGCACAGTCCATCTCTTCTGTAGTCTGACTGGATTGAGCCGGAGTGACTCCAGTTTGCTGGATGAACTGCTGCAGGTTGCACTGGCGCAGCTCTTTATTCAGGTCTTCCAACTCCTTGCTTTTAGCCTTCAGGGGACAATAGCAGATTTTTAATGTAGTGATCACCTGTCCACACCTTCACACCTCACTGTTTGAACTCTATAGGAAAGTGGTGGCCAGGAGATTTGAGTGAGACATCATATAATAGAAGTCAGAATTATTGATAGAGCCAGTAGTATATGGAGTTCCTGTGATCTTTGATCTCAGAGAGGCCATATGAAAGTGGAAGTTGCAAGCACACGCACACACACACACACGCACGCACATACACACACACACACCTGCACGCACCTGCATGCACGCACACGCGCACACACACACTTTACTCAATACTGGAGGTTTTTGTTTTTCTCCTCAGTTAATGCTACAATTTTGGATTTGGAGGTCAACTTGAGCGTTTTCTCTTTCAGCACTGCGTGCTAACTTTATTAAGGTCTGGTCATTTGGAACATTTTGACAGATGTTTTTTGCATGACTTTGGGTATGCACTTTTTTTAAGAACTCAAGTAATGTTTGACTTTATTGAATGTTTAACGTCTTTAAATACATGGTTGACAGAGTTATTCTTGCTTCAAAGTGTTGCTTTAGAGTGGAAATCTCTTGAAACATCTGTTTTACACTCTGCTCACCTTTAGGGTCGATTTGACCTCAGGCTCTTTTAGCTCTATCAAACATAGCATGGAAGCACAAAAAGGTTTGGGGGGATATTGTGGTCACTAAATTAATCTATATTTGTATAACATTTACTTTAGTGTAATACATATAATCTAATAATAAAAAAAGCCTTCTAAACTCATTTTCATTTTGTGTTTCATGGGCTCTTTATACACTCAAACAAACGTATTACTACGATTACAGCATTTGAAGAGTTTCAATTGTTAGGTCAAAAAAAGAGAGGTGTAACCTAAATAATAGGTTAACAGGAGGTCTTCTGTGTTTGATTTTGAAGAGTATGTGGCTCATTCATTGTTGCCTGTAATTTTATCTCAGTTAAGATATTGAACACTATTATCATGAGCTCTTGTGGTGACATCTTGGTGTTAAAAAGGAAGACATTTAGGTCATGTACAATATTAGAAGTAATAAGTTTGGCATGCCCAGGCTTTAAATAAATGTAATTTATTTACAGCAATTGCAGAAGCCAACTTTAGTTTTGTAGCTTTTTTTTCTCACGTTGTACTTGGTAAGTGGTATTTTTGGGTTGTTGCAATGAAGACTTAACTCTATTAACTATTTTACTATTGTCATACAGAAAAAATATATAGTTTGGCTTAAGTAAAAAAAATGACAAGATCTCAAGTAATTTAATATTTGCTATTCTAATATTTACTAGAGTATTGGTATTTAGTATTTAGAGCATTTTGAGTCCTTAAACAAACAAAACAAGTTGTGTTGTTTTATTGGTGCTTCCATTCTTATATGTCAGATTGTCAGGCACTTTGATTTGAAAAGTCTCTCAGCATGAATCAATGGATATCTTTGGAGCAAGCAAGTAACATTGCTAAAATTAGGTTTAGTGTTCCCCAAATCATAATGTCATTTTGGGAATGGCATTATATGGAATTAATTTTGTGAGTGTCTATTAGCAATTGACCTCAGCTCATTTCTCGGCATGAGGGAGGGATATAAGGCGGTTCACGGCGAGTCATTCCCAGGCTTCAGTGTCCTTCTTTCGACAGCTCGCCCAGTACGCTTTTTATCCCTTGCCAAAAAATCCTTTGCGACTGGGCAAAGTAAAGTGAACACTACAAATGTAACCTTTTTTTTTTATCTCAGTTTGCATGAGAGCAAACTGGAAGGTTCAATCAATTCAAAAGCAAAAATTCGCCATCTAGATTTAACTAAGCAAATAGGTAAAAACCTCCAATTGGATAATTAGATCACGGGTGATTATCTTTTAGCTGATATTATGTTATTTAACTACAACTGTGGCAATGAGTTGCTTATCGTTTCTTTAACAGCCATATCGAGAAACAAATTACATAGCTTTGGAAAAGATGTTAGCCTGTTTGAGAAGGTTCAAATCATTTGCACGCATCAAAAAGAGAAAATAACTAAGTAGTTTGCAGAAACTCCAGACAGTAACCTCACAGAGAATCCCAATTCACAATGGGCATGTGCTGAAGAAAGTTTTACACAGAAGTCATCAAAACCAGATCTATATAAAATAATGCAACACTGAATGAAAAGAAATTGTGTGACATTGCATAACCTTTGAAACTCATTGCATAAGTTTCAACCTAAAACAGCGTTTGTTGCAGAAAATCGAGCTGATGGCTTATATTTAGTATTTTGCTGAGGCTGCATTAGTAACCTGTTCAGTGTGTGCAGCGTTGGCACGATTGTTATCTGCAACAATAACTATGGATTCCAAGATTTCTGGATTTGGCTCTTTTTCATTGAATTATCATATGGTTTTGTGCTTTTCTCTATGCCATTTTACTCAAATAAAGAAACAGATTTTAAATGTACAGATGTCAATGAACCTAAAGAGTAAGTGTGCGACCCTGGGATCTAATGAAAAACTTTCTCCACTGTTCTTCTAATAATCCCTATATTCTAATTGACAGCATTGCTCAGTGCATGGTGAGTGTTCTGGTGCCAAATATCTGCCATAATGTCACCCAAATGGATGACTGAATGGATTCATCTTCATGTCGGCTTTATTCCCTTTCGGGGTCGCCACAGCGGAATGAACCGCCAACTCTCTGGCATCTGTTTTACGCAGCGGATGCCCTTCCCTGCCGCAACCCATCACTGGGAAACATTCACACACACATTCACACTTTAACACTATGGGCAATCGTTCTTGTTCAATTCACTTATTCCGCATGTCTTTGGAGCACCCGGAGAAAACCCACGCGATCACGGGGAGATCTACCTATCTCCAAACTCAAGAAGGTTCTTGCAATGTTCCAATTATGTTTTTATACCACTGTTTAGCAGGCCAACATTTGCTTTCTATACAGTATTAGGACGTAGGTTGAGATGTTATCAGAGCGGAAAGTACCTTTTAGCTAAGTATGCAAATATGTTGGGGGACTAAAACTATATTAAAAGTAGCTATTTAGATACAATCGGTGAATGAACATGTAAGACTAAATAGAACAAATAAATTAAAATATCTACCTTTCGCAAAAGGCAAAAAAAGTATTTTTAATGAAGAAATATAGAGTTTATAACTAAATTTCTACTCTTTGATTATTCCTTAAATTAGGGTGCGTTACCCTAATAATTAGACATATTTTAGGGGCTCATGCCTCACTTTACGGGGTTGTGCTCAAATTCTGTCCAGTGAATTAGTGAACCACAAGAAATTAATTGTAAGATAATTAAACAATAAAGCTTGGTTTGTCATGCATGATGGATACTTTTAGCAGTGATGCAGACCTGTAGTTGGTCTTCTGCCAGCCGAAGATCTTTTTCTGCCTTAGCAAGGGACACTTGCAGGTCAGTCCCATGTCGCTGATGGTTGTGCAGTTGTTCTTTCGCTTTAACTACAGACTCTTCAACACTGGGCCTCACTTGAACAACACCATTTCTCTTAGGTTCAGAGAGCAGCTGAATTTGTCTCTGCAGCTGCTCTAACTGATTGCCTGTCTCAAGCAGCCTTTGGTTGTGTTCATCCAGAGTTGAACGGAGTTCATTTTTTTGTTTTAAAATGTCCTTTTCTCTTTGAACCTCAGACTGGTATTCATTTTCCCAGTTTGAAGCATGGGCCAATTCTGCCTCGCTCTGTCTGAACGCCTGCTGAAAATGGTCCATTTCTTCTAGGAGTTCAGGAGAAAGAGTTGGGGGAGGACATCTTTCCAAAATACCCAGCTCCTTCTCAAGCCCCTCCAGCTGACCCTGCAGAGACTGGAGCTGCCCCTGCTGTCGCAGAATCTGCTGGTATACCGTGTCTTTGGATTGAGCATCGGCTTGTGCAAGAGACAAATTCGGGGATGGAGACACCCCTCGTGGTTGAGAGTCTTTTGCAGCTTTCTCAACCTGTTTTACACGAGTTCGGGGTGATGTGGAGGGCCCCAGATTGAAAGTAAGAGCTTTTTTTGGTTCTTTGTGTTTGTGGGGCACCGAATCATAGGATTTGGGTAAATGAGGGGCTCTGATTTGATCCGAGGCTTCACTGCTCAAGGGGCCTGTGCGGCGTAGTATGAATTGCACTTCGTTTCCCAGCTGACCCAGCTTTGCAATGGCCTCCAGCGGTCGTTCACTGGCCACAAGCTGCCGTTCTTTATCCCGGAGTTTCTGGATCAGAACATAGCGACCAGTTTGACCTAGAATATACATTGAAGTAAATATTAAATTAGTACATTTTGTTGGTTACAGAATAAAATGGATAAATGGACAACTTTTCCTAATAAATGGGAAACTTGAGGTGTAGATTTTGACATACCAATAGCCTGTGCAAGCGCTATGACTACATCCTGACAGGACGTGTCTTCTGATAGGCCACAGACGACCCGTGAAATCCCATCCACCCACACCTTCAGCTCCATGACTGTGAGAGGTCAGTAGGGAGATGCTTTACATCGCCACACTCTTTTGGACAGACAGTAAAGAATACTTATTTCACACACGAAAAAATCCAATGGCAATGCCACAAAGCCATCAAATCTACAACTAAATCTATTAGAAAGAAACCTCTTTTTTCATTCTACTAGTCAATAGAACACACAGCATGGAGAACTGGAAAAAATCCAAGTTTACTGATTTAATAAATTGAGATGAAAGAATTCTTCTGGATTAAATGCTCAGTAAGTAAAGCCAGTTATTGAACATGCAGCTAACATAAGACCACAGTTCAATTCTATGACAAATTAATCCATTATAATACTTTTTAAACATCTGTTAATTTTAGCTATTGAAAAATTGTATATGTTAAAATGTTTGACTAAAATTAAATCTGAATCTATAACTTCATTTGGTGCAGGGTGAGTCATGCATTTTTCTGGCTGAACCATAGCTGACTTTATAGCAGGATCTATGAAAATTGGAACATGGACTAGTGATTTAAATGACCACACCATCTTAAAAAAACACTTAAACACCGAAAAAGGAAATATCAGCATAAAATAATTATGTGCAAGTCACTTTCCTCCTGGAGTGAAAGGCACAGTGAAGGTATACTTAAATGATGCTGCAATAAAATAATAATAATAATAAATATGCTTTCAATTTACATAGCGCTTTTCTAAACACTCAAACACCCTATACAATTATCAGAGAATTATTCATTCACTTCACATTTACACACTGGTGGTGATAAGGTACCTTGGTATCCCTCAGCTGCCCTGGGGCAGTCTGACAGGATGTGGCTGCCATTCTGCATCTACAACCAAACACACCCCACCAATCACACACATCCACACATTGCCCAACAGAATGGACCTGGTGGGGATCGAACCGCCAACCTTCCGGTTACAGGACAACCAATTCCACCACTTCGTCATCTTTTGCCCCACAGGAACATATGTTCTTTTAAACGATTAAGTTTTATTAGCATAAGAGGTAATGAATGTAGCTGATTAGCAATGTTTGCAAGCTTTAGCAGGAGTGATTTGATAAAAGTCTTCATAGAACACGAGACTGTTTTTCATCTGTGAGAGATTGCCCTTGTTTGATCCTAGATGTGTGTTTTGGATTTTGGGAGGAAATCTTAGAGCTCCGGGGAAGCTTATAATGAACTGAGATAGCATTCAAAACTCACTTAGAAATTTCCTGCTCAAGACTGAACTGACAAACCCCAAACAACAGTGTTGAGGTGCTGCTCTATGTGAAAAGTTTAGAAAATGTAAGTAATGTACAGTAATACTTTTATTTATTTATTTATTTATTATAATATAGTGTATTTAAAGTAATATTTAATTAGCGCCTTTTAGTTACATAGATAAAACATTTAAATAAGTTGAGAACAATTTGTTTTCTACAAATAACAATTATAAAAACTCTCCATGCAAAAAAGGAAAATATGAATAGCAAACATTAAATTATTGTTTATTGTTGGTAAATATTTCTATATATCAATTGTATTTTATTTATTGTTTATTGTATATTATGTTTAGATATCGATATTCATAGATAAAGAATTTTTAATTAATTATTATTGCTCATTATACATTGTTTACCGTAAAAAAACATTTTTAAAACACAGCACTTAAAAATATATTTCAATGTAAATCTTCATGATTTAGCTTTGTTTGTATGCCACTTTTTAGTTTTAAATCCAGTTGTACTGCTTTATTACTTTATTATTTAACTATGCTTTATTACTATTAAACAAAATATTTCGTTCTTAAGTGTAAAACTGTTTACATAACGCTTTCAGTTTTATACAGAGAACTGACAATATCTGTTAAGAGGAAGTTCAAACTTGTTTGACTTTAATGCATCAAACAAATCCATTTCCTGCTCATCAATCAAAGTTGTTAAATCTTTTGTAGCCCATTCCTTTTGTGCCCTGAGTGTGGATTTAGGTGACGTCGCACCTGTCCTTGAATAAAGGCTTCATCTGCAAGACATCTGCGCATTATAAGAAGCGATTGTGCCTCTTCAGAAGGCTTGGATTGGATGAACTAGATTCTTTTGAGATCTCCTTACAAAAACTTTGAAGCCTGCAACAACTTTTTAATATGGGACATAAACTATCTTGAATTGTATGTTTTTGAGCTGAAAGCGTAACTGTAGCTATTGTGAAATTAATGTAAATAATGTTTACTTACAACAGCTTGAGACCATAAAACAAATTGTGCAGTGCAGGTCAAAAACACAGATAAATAAAAAGCTATTTATATAAAGCTTTTTATACTACTATAATTAATGTGTTCAAAATGTAAATGTCTGGCAGCAAAATTGCAGAGCAGCTACTGTTAAATATTGTGGTGTGTTAAAAAGCTTTATTTTCCCCATATATCTAACAAAAAGTTCTTTACTATTAAGTTAGTTTTGGCTGTATGTATAACTGCAGCACATTGAATCAACCAAAGTTTTAATAAATAAATTAAATTAATTACAATGAGTAAAAAAAATGCATGCTGAGGAGGGTAGAGTATCCTAAGGGGAAAATAATATATAGTCGATTGCAGACATAATCAAGCCTACGTTACAAAAGATGATGCACGCAACAAACAGAAGTTTCTAAGTAACTAAGATGTAACTCAGATGTAACAGATATTGCACTAAATATTGAGTAAAAGTACACATTTTTAAAAGTACCAGTTACACCAAAAAGGTACTCAAGTAAATGTAACTAAGTAAATGTAATTACTATATATATAATAAATCACAGATATTGCAATTGGAACAATTTTTTACTGTCATTTTCTGCCAGAAAAGAACATACTTAATTGGTTTTGGTATCTTTGAATGCATAGAAATTAATCTATTTCTTCTAATGATTGTGTAGTATGCCTGAGAGGTGTGCAGTGCTCAGGCAGATTTAAAATCAAGAAGAAAGGTCCAGCAGCATGATCATTTAAAACCTGACACCATAATTCAGAATCACGTCTGATGGAAAAATGAGGAACACATTCAGTTCTCATTTCTTCACAGAGAGAAACTGAAAAGGTTGTGTCTAAAAAAAACAATTTCTGCTTCATTACATTACTAATGTGATTTAGCAAAAGAACTTCTGCAGCTTAGAAACACAACATAAAAAGGGGTGCGTCTCATTTGATGAAAGCAGTCAGAGGTATGTGTCAGATAATGAAAATGACTGTTAGTTTAACAAGAAATGATTGATTTTAATGTTTTTAAATACATCTATTTACTGTGTGCTGCTTCTGGCAAAAGAACAAGTTAAAACACTGTTTTCAAGCAAATGTTTTCATTTATTAGATTCCGCAAGGTTGGGTTAGAGGTAGTGTCTCCTGTCCTCAAACCTGCCTCTGCTGCCTGATACCTGAGGCAATCATTAACCACGCTTCACATTCCACTAAACCTTGAAACTGTGCTCACATGCACCCAATGGAATGTCTGCACTATACGTGCACTTACAACAGCCCTTCAGTTGATCAACTAATTCAAATAATCAATCATTATTTAAAAAGAAAATGTGCAGGTGAATAGCTGTTACTAGATAAGCATGATATGGGTTGAATTCTTTGGATCAGTTAAAATAATAATAAAAAAACATTTACATGTTATGCATTTACCGTGATTGAGCCACACCTATGGAAATTTCACAGCACAGTGATCTTCACAACTTTAACCATAAGTAAAGCTGGATTCATGAGTTTTTCATGAGATAAAGCTGCTTTCTAAATGGTAAATATCATTCAAAACAAAGCTGCTAACAAAAACATGCATTATTGTTTTATCGTTTTCACATCAATTAAATGTTTATCTTACAATTGATATTTAATTAAGAATTTGTTTTGTGAGTTGAATAATTGGCATAAATTCTATGACGGTTTAGGTTTAGGCTTTCATAGCTATTTCCATAGTTTTATACATAAACAAGTTGATAACAAATAGATGTTATGTGAGTTAAAATATGATGTATTTTTATTATTATTGATATTATTATTATAGTATTAACCACAAGCCTCATGGCTCATTCTGCATACCTCCTCCTGTATGTTAACTCATGATAAACTATTTTTTTTAAATGATTCAGCCATTCTACTGGTCCTGATAGCATGTTTAGCATAGCTTGCACAGATCTTTGAATCGGAATAAACCAGTAGCATTTTCAAATCAGTGACAGTATGAGAATTTTACAGCAGTTAGATATGTTTTTTTATGTAAAGTGTGAGATCTCTGTGCCTGTTACAGCAGCAAAGCTCCTAGATTATTACGGCATTAGAGCACAGCCGCTAACATTATTGGGCCAGAAATATTAGCTATTCATTTTCTGTTGGTCATAGTACATGTTGTAACCATAGAAAAGACTTAAATACACAGAATTTGTAACACAAAAAAACATTCTGTAACTTGTAAAAAAATACCACTGGTCTAATCAAATTTTTGCTATGATAAAAATTCAATCATCAGAACCAGAAAACCATGGAATAGAATACAAAAATTGTTTAAAAACACTCTTAGGAGACTTAGAATGAATATTAGTTTGGAGAAAAAAAAAGGTTTTGCTTCAAGGATTTTAATCCCAAAAAGAATTTCATGAATAAAATCTATAAACTCCTTACTATGCAATTCCATTACAGAAATTAATCACAAGGAAAAACAACACAAATTAAATTCATTTAAGCTTTATTGTGGAATAAAACATAAATCTAATGAACTGGGGAAAAAATCTTCAGTGTTTAACAACACACTGTGGTGTGTTTTCCACAGTAATTCCTTTTCAAGTTTAGTCCTTTTTGAAGGTGTGAAGTTCAAATATGCTTGAGATAAACACCCATTTTCTCATGTTTCCTTGTCAACATAGGCTTTGTAGAGAACTCAAGAGGACACATGTTACCTGAAACATGGAGCAAACCCGAAATACAGGTTTCATGCTTTTTCCACCATCTAGTGATGACAGAAGGCCCACTTTGTTCATGAGACTTTTCTATGTTTAACAGATCTATGGAAAAAAAAATTCACACCTGAACTATCACCTGCGGGGTAACCTATACTCTGAAAATGTTATCTGAATTTTCTCTGAACCATGAGAATCAGAAATTGCCTCTAAATTCCACTGGTGAACCAACCAGAACCAGCTCCAGGGATGTGTCTCACAGGCATCGAGTTTCTTGAGTTAAATGGGTGAAACTGCCCTGATGACGCTGAACAGCATAGTAACCCTTGGACATTGTGTGCAGAGGGAGGAGTGTACTTCCTCCCTCTCATGTGAGTTCATTGACAACTGCAAGTAACTAGAGTCTCATAACAAAGTAATATACTCGCGTTGTGGTATGCAGCAGTACAGGTGCATCAATCTTTCTGTTCTTCAGAAGTAATTCCAAAAAGATGCTTTACAAAGAAATGGAACAGGAAAGCTTAAAATAGGGCACTGTCACAGCAAGTTATGTTCTTTCATTCTTTTGCATTTCTGCCTATTTTTTGTATCTACAAAATTATCTAAACTGTAGAATTAAAATACACCTCAAATGCAGTTCAGCTCATTGTTAAGGTTCAAATTTAAGGCGTTCCTCAAACTCAAATATACTGAGATACCTGCTGGCAGTGTTAAAGCAACTGGGTTGATAATTTCTGACCCTTTACAGACGCACCTGGTAATTTTGTAAACACGGTTTTTTAAACAAGGTTATGCTGTGTGTGCACACGAACACATTGCAGCATTTTAGCACAACCTGGTATCTTTAAAAAAACACTGACTAAGGTGGAGTTTTTTGGAAACGTTCATGAAGCGCATTTATTTTGGAGGAGTTTGTCATCGATGCAGCAGCTTTTTCACACAGAGCTCCATGGCTAATGGGGACAGAGAGAAACATATCTTCTGAAGCATATCTTCTGAAGTACAGGACTACAAATGCACATAGCATATTTAATGACGTGTTTAAGTGTTTAATCACACAAGAGATGCGCCAATCTACAACAATATATTGGTTAACGTTGTAGACATGCTCATCTGGCAAAGAGCGCCAGTTTCTGACCAGAATCGATTGAGCCTCAGATAAATGTCCTCATTTGAGAGTGAAACAGTGGTTGGTAAAAGAAGATCTGCTTATAAAAGACAACGGTCTTGCTATACTAAACTCAGAACAGTTTTTTGTTGTTATTTCTTTCTCAATGTAAATAAAGTTTAACTGAATAATTTTCCTTTTAACTTTATAAAGAGAAGAATCAAATAACAGGTACTGGTCATGTTATTAGAATATTGTGAAGAAGGCAAATTATTTCAGTAACATCGTTCAAAAAGGGGAACTTGTATATTACAATAATTATTTAAACACAGACTGATATATTTCAAATGTTTTTATTCTTTCATTTTGATGACTGTAACTGACAGCTAAGATAAATTCCAAAATCAGTATCTCTGAACATTTTAATAATGTGAAAGGTTCAATACTCTAAACAGTGAATTAACTCAAGTAACTTGCAAAGTATAATTATGTAGGCTACACAATCTTGGGGAAGACTGCTGCCTCGACAGTTGGCTAAAAGATGACCAATGGCATCTTGCAAAAGGAGGGTAAAACACAACGGTTATAGCAAAAGTGGAAGTTCACAGAGAAAAACTAAACTACAGCTTTGCAAACAACTGTTAATGGTTCTGCTTGAATAATTTTCTACCAAGCGAGTATTTTCTTTCTTGGTTGAATTGTAGGGATTTTAGAATTTTTAATTGTAGAAATCATTGTCCATGACAAAAATGGTCTTTTTTGGTTGAAACGTGATTGAAATTAAACTTCTAGTTTTTCTCTTTCTCTCTCTCTCTAAGATTAACAGGAGATTCAGTTTACTGATACCATGTGCTACTGAGTCAAATGAAAATTTATATTTAACCACTCCAGGAGTCTGAATAACTAATCTCGGTTCTAGTATTGAATAAGTAACTAATTTTCCAGAATCCCCCACCAACTAACTTGGGAGCCCATGTTCAACCCATCTTCATAACAAAAGCGTCTCTTAATTTTGTTTGCCACATGATTTGTAGTCTTGAGATATAAGAACATAAATCTTATTGTTCTATTTGTCTCAGACTTTTGTATAAAGTGTTTTCTGATGTATTGTTTAAATCCAGTCATGCACTGTTCAGTCCAAATGCATTTGACCAGTCCTCTGAAATCACTAGCTAGCGAACATCAAACAAAGTGACTCAGGGAAGATTGTTTTGCATATCCAAATAAATGACATCATTTCGTCAGCTGAATGGAATGTAGCAGAAATTATTTTAACTTTTCAGTAAACTGATCTATCTTTAAGATATTTAAGGATTTTGGAAGTTAATCTACTTTTAGTACAAGTGTTTATGATCTTTCTGCTGGAAGAAAACTAAATGAGCTACAAGTCAGTTCGTATAAAAACGGCGTTCACTGTTGAATTTTCAAGGATTGTTTTATCAAAAAAGTGAAAAGCGCTCTGATAGTGTCATTGGAGAGATTGGAGATCAACAAACATATACTTGATCACGCTGAGCACGAAACACAAAAATCACAAAATAAAACTTTACAAAGGTCAAAGCAAGTAATAATTAACTCACAAATTATTTGAGTCGATATACCCAATAACTAAGCCAGTACAAAACAGCTGCAGTTATCGCTTACCGAAGAACAATACCTCTCAAGCAGTTCACTTAATTAATCAATAAAATATATGATCTAAATCAGTCATGGATCATAAACAGATTGATTACAATTAAAGCATTTTATCTAACTACCTCAGAAAACTTTCTCTAAATAATTTTATTATTTTCTATTTAGACCTTCATATACCTTCTTTAGACTGCTTTTTCAAACATTACCTGGAAACATTTAATTTTACAAATAACTCTTAAGACCTAGATAAACCTGCCGGTTAGATAGAAAGCTGTTTACCTTGAAGTTGAAAGCTGACGTGTTTGTGTTCCTGGTTACCATGCTGAGGAAATGTCTGAAAGCAGCCTCTCCAAAGGGTTGAGTTTAGATTCTAGAGTTGGAGTAACCTGTGGTGTAGATGTTAGACTACAGCAAGTGTTATTTGTCCTGGATGTCGAGGCAGGATTAATGGCGAACGACTGGTTTCGTCCCCTGAAAGTGACTCTCTCTTTCTGCTTTCTAAAGGCTGACACATACCACAGCCCTCCCATAACGCTCCTCCTCCTCAACAGGTAAAACCAGCAGGAAATGTATCTGCTCTCTCTCTCTCTCTCTCTCTCTCTCTCTCTCTCTCTCTCTCTCTCTCTCTCTCTCTCTTTTCTTTCTCTATTCTCTCATTATTTTGGAAAATAACAAGCTAAAATGCAAATATAATCCTAATTTGTTTGTTTTATGGCATCTATGTTCTCTGTGTGGTAGATGAGTCACCTGGCTAAATGACATACTTCGAATTGGTTTTTAAGATGATATCTGCTTCTCATAATACACTATTGCTGTGTCAAGATGGTGTTCGAGTCCAACTATAGGAATTTCTCAAAGTACTTTCTCTGCTTTTATTTAATTCGGTAAACATAGTTGATGTGGGAAAAGTAGTCAAGTACTTTGTTATTTATAATCTTAAAAACATAGAGGAGCGAATGCTTTTGTGATTCATTTGAATTTTAGGACACATTTTAGGACACAAATGCTGCACAAAAGAGACTAAAAAAACAAGTCTTAGAATGCCAAATTTATTGGAACGTTGCAAGGGAAATAAAAAATACTAAAGCAGAATACATTGATTAAATAACAGGGAAACCTTTAAGTTAAAAGCCAAAGAATAAAAATGGCGAGGAGTGAGAAGTCTCCATAGGTT
The DNA here is from genome assembly GCA_900490495.1 of Danionella dracula. Taxonomy (NCBI): domain Eukaryota; kingdom Metazoa; phylum Chordata; class Actinopteri; order Cypriniformes; family Danionidae; genus Danionella; species Danionella dracula. The sequence goes on from UELW01000578.1 coordinate 4,501,342, forward strand.
ATAGCCTTGTGTGTTTTATTTTTATCATTTACTTTAAAATCTCATGAATCATTTATTCATTGTCTTTTATGCTAATAGTTTGCTCTGCAGTTGCGAAGTCTTCTTTTCCTTTATTTGTATTTTTACTTATATTTAGCTGAGATTATAAAGTGGTATACAACTTTTTGCATCTGATGAGGTGCATGGATCTGAATGTAAGCAAGACAGTGACACACTATAAATATCTCAAAGAAACAAGTGAAGCTCTGTAATGTGAGAAGATTACTTCTGCATGTGAGCAGATGCCACACTGAAGCGGCTATAATGAGGTCTATTGTTATGACGACTGACTAATAACCTGTTCTGGAGAACACTCACCTTCAAGTTAAAGGCTTAGTAATACTTTAGATAATTTATGCTGTATTATCTTATTTTTTACTAAACATAGATTTTGGAGGATTTCCATATGACAAGCAAAATAAAAAACGTTTTGCAGGAAAAAGGTCAGCGCAGAGCGGAGGATGCTAACACTTCTAAAAGTGTCCCATGAGTTAACAAAATATTGAAAACCAAGATAGCTTGCGTTTTTCACATTCCCCAATTACAACAATAATGATATTCCATGAAGTTATGGAAGTCAGTTATTTTCATAACCATCCATCCATCCATCTTCATGTCGGCTTTATTCCCTTTCGGGGTCGCCACAGCGGAATGAACCGCCAACTCACTGGCATATGTTTTACGCAGCGGATGCTATTTTCATAACAATTATGTTTATTGTTAGTTATGTTAAATTTTAAGGATCTTTGTTTGTTTAACAGATAGAGATAGCAAAATCTTTCAAAGTAATTCAACTTTTCATTAAGAGATTTAGTTTCATCACAAATACAGATTTTAAATGAATTTCACATACATTGCATTGCTTCATCATTAAACATTATTGAGACACTGTTGTCCAATCACACAATGGTTTGAGAAACTAAACTTTCAGTATGAAATAAATTAAGGAGAGAAATTGTAGAACATAGACTCTACATGTTTAGAAGACTAAAAAAAGGTGTTGACATTTCCTCTGTAGTTCAGAAATCATTTGGATTTGATAGGTCAGAAGTGTCTCAAAAGCAATTTATACCAACAATTTGTTGCAAATAAAGACTTTAATTGACATACATTGTGAATTTTTTTTCAAATAACTAAAAAACAGGGTCTAATAACTACAAACCAGGTCAGGAATCTTTGGGTGCTTCTGGACTCTGATCTTAGTTTCAATAGCCAGGTCAAAGCAATGACTAAATCAGCTTATTACCATCTTGGAAACAGTGCAAGAATCAGATGCTTTGTTTCCAGACATGATTTAGAGAAACCGATTCATGCTTTCATGTCCAGCAGGCTGGACAACTGTAACGGCCTTCTCACTGGTCTTCCCAAAAAGACCATTAAACAGCTCTAGCTTGTTTAGAATGCAGCGGCTCGAATTCTAACCAAAACTAACACATTCAAAGTCAGAACACATTTTTCCTTAATTCTCTACACTGGCTGCCGTTCTCCTTCAGAATAGATTTTACAGTTCTGCTTTCCCAGTGATGGGTTGCGGCAGGGAAGGGCATCCGCTGCGTAAAACATATGCCAGAGAGTTGGCGGTTCATTCCGCTATGGCGACCCCGAAAGGGAATAAAGCCGACATGAAGATGAATGAATGCTGCTCGTATATAAGTCCAAACATAACTTAGCACCTAAATACCTAACAGACATGAAACGTCTCAAATGTATTAGATAAAATCTATTAGATTAATTCCACACATGGAAAATACTGCGGCACACAGATAAAACCAACTTCCTGAGGAGATCAAGGGTGCAAACACGTTTAAAACCAGGCTAAAGACTCACCTGTTTAGGTGCTTTTTTATGGACTGAGCACCAACGTTCAGACCACTATTTTATCTATGCATTTCACTATCTTAATCTATGTCTAAATTTCCATTTTTAATCATTGTGCTTTTATATGACTTGTTTTTATGCTTGATTGTATTAATTGTACTTTCGTTTTATTCCTCGTTTCCACTTTGAATTACCCTGTGTACGAAATGCGCTATACAAATAAACTGGCCTTGTCTATTCTTTGCTATATCATCCAGTCCTACTCCAAATCCCAATGTTGAATTGAAATGAAACTTGTTTCTACATTAGAACCGACACACTGAAACTGATACCCAAAACAAGTAAATAGTCCTAGCACCAGTGAAAGTTTAAAGCCTATTGGTAAGTTGTAATTGTTCCAGGCATTTTCTCCAAGAAACTGTCACATTGACATGCAAATGATGAGCGAGGCTCAGTCTCCTGGAATAACTCTATGATCACTCTGAGAATGTTTTCAAGACTTTTTTCTGAAAACTGAAAAGTTTTTCCTTCACATGTTTAAACATGTTTAAATACATTACCACAAATATTTGCAAAATTTCATACAAGCCCATTGAGCAACACTATATCTTACATAGATACATAACTGACTGTCTGCCCTTTCAATATACCAGTGTTGGGATAACTATATTTACTTTAAATTTGGCTAATGATTTTCAATTAAAAGTCCCTTTTCTACTGATAAAAAAAATCCATGTTGACATGTTAAACGTGTAAATAGATGCTATTGTAGATCTAGAAGGGAACGGGTGCTCTGTTTTGCATATTTCCCACATGATGTAACAACTGGGCTTTTCTCCCAAACCTCACAATGTCTGGGATCATGTTCTTTTTTTCACATTATGACATAATTGTTTTTCAAAATAAGCACAGAGAAAAGAAGAGAGACTTTCTAACTACTAACTGAGAGTGACAGCTAGAATTTTTTGCAATCTTTTAATGCATCTGGTGAGGTGCTCTTTTTTTCCTGTTTACAAGGCAAATAATAATGATATGTTTTATTTATAGGCGCCTTACATAGTCACTCAAGGTCATCAAAGTTATAAAACACATAAAACAGCAACAGAGAAAAACACAAACAAATAGAAACACAAAAAAAGAGAATATGCCTGTCTGAACAAAAATGTTTTAACACTTTGTTTAAAACTCTCCAGATCAGAGATGTTCTGAAAATTTGGAGGTAACTTATTCTAAAGCGATGAGGCCATTCAAGAACGACTATCATTCTTTTTCTTGCATGCAAACATCTAATACCTTAAAGAACCATATATACATTTTAAATGTTTATTGATTTATTTTTCTTAACTTCTATTCTTTTATAAAGAAACTACTCGGTGGGTAAAAATTTATACTTTGTTAAACCTTTTCACTTATTCGTTTTAAAGAATAAATAACAGGGTTAAATTTCTAGTTTTATCATGATCACAAGATGAAACAGTATCCAAACAGAATCTGGACACCAATGTATACATTAACACATACTGAGCTTTATAATAATAAAAAAGACTATTTTGAACCTCACAAGCTCTTGCAATATTTTTGTATATTTTAAAAAATGAAGTCTCCAAGGACTATGCGAGCCATTTTTAAGCTGAGCCTGGAAAGATATGGGCCTTTTTAAGCTTTGACTATCACAATGGCCACCTTAATGAATGCATGTTTGCAGTTCATTTACATAACAGAGATGTGAACAGACTCACATCACAACTGGAGCCGAAGACACCGCTATCTACAACAGAACATCTTGCGCTCGCTCAACAAGCCACAAATAAAGTCTGAAAGTGATGAACGCTCCCATAAAACAAATGACAAACTGTGAAAGTACAATGCATTCAAGAAGCCAGGAGGTTTTAAAGATAAAGAATAGTGGGTCACGTGATGTGTTTCATTACATATACACATTTTTACCCATTTGAGATGAATTGGAATAAACACACATCTTAGCAAATAAACATTTAAAGTGATTTGTAAAAGTGTTAATTCCTAGTAGATAGAGCTCCTTCACCTGCATGATAGTTCAACACTATTCAACATGCTATTATTACAAGAAAAGCTATCAAACAGTGCTCTCTCACTCCTGTTGACTTACCTTTTAATTCTGGAGGTGCACAGGAGAGTAGAGACTCAAACAACAGGCAGAAGGTAAGAAAGGGATCTCTATGACTTTGTCAAGGCCTCGCTAAACAAGTGAAGTGGGACTGCGGCTCTTGGTTGCCATGACGATGGATGCTTTTTCAGGGAACAGCCAATCAAATGCCCGCTCCGTCTCATAGAAAAGGGCACGTGACTCTCTTGAGTGCTTTCAGCAGGACGAGACAAGAAGCTCGAGGATTAATGAGTCGAGAATTGCAAGAAGATTGTTGCTTTGTTCTCTTTTAACTTTTTTTAAGATGATTTTGAGCGTGTATTTAACATGAATCGTAAATGTGAATGGAAGTGATTATAAAAATGAAGAAATACTGCCATCTAGTGATATATTTTGAGTAATACATTTAGGAGTCTTTTTTTACCCGTTCTGTTATTGGCTGCGAATAATACGCTACATAAGATATCTCCTTTCTTTCTTTCTTTCTTTTATTGTCTTTTTTTTTGTTTGTTTCTTTTATTTCTCTATTACCCTTTTCTTCTATTTCTTTCTGTCTTTCATTATTTCTTTCTTTCTCTTTTCCTTTATTTTTGTTTCTTGTTTCTTTCTTGAACTGTTTTTTCTTCTGTTTATTTTTATCTTTCATTCCTTCTTTTCTTTCTGTTTGTCTTTTTCTGTTTCTTTCTTTCTTTTTCCTTTTATCTGTCTTTCTATTTTCTTTCTGTGTATCTAGTTTTTTCGGTCTTTCTTTCATTTAGTTTCACTCAAATTCAACCCATGTGTTTAATTTTGTTTACTCGTAATTCTTTTAAGTGGTGAATGATCTTCAAAGCTTTGACTGTTGCGATTAAAATAAAAATGTAAAGGAAGCAATATCACGTCGAATATACAAAAAAACGGTACAAAAATAAACAAAAAACTGGTGTTTTTCCAATTTCCTGTTAATTTATTGTTTGAGAAGTGCATAACTAACATAAAAAACTTAGAAACTAAAAAAGGTTGGTTTTCAATTATATTATTATTAAACTTATAGTTTGAATCATTATTATAATAAATTATTATATTTTTTATCCGAATGATATAAACCAGTTGGTTTTAACATATAGACTATTCAATGGAAACGGTAATTATTTATTTATTTATAAACGGCATTTAGTTACTATTATCGTAATCATTCAATTATAGTTTATACTGTTTAAAAAAAACAATATTATAATCCTGATTTTTAACGTTATTCTTTTTATTTTCCAGTATTACCACAGCATAATTATTCTCAGCAGCTGTTGTTTTCGTGTTCTCCAGAAGACAGGCCACCTGTAACGTTAGCGAGCTCCTCCGCGCAGGGCGTGTGTTTGAGGCGTGCGTTTGAGGCGTGTGTGCGCCGCATCAGGGTTTGTGTTGAGACAAACACACACTCACAGGACTTGGGCGTGTGCTGGGGCCCTCTTCTTCCTCCCCCCACTCTCTCTCTCTCTCCCTCTCACAAACACACTCTTCTCGCACACATTGCTCGTCGTCGACGCACACCGGCAGCTCGTGGCCCGGTGTTTTGTGCGAGTCTCTTCTGCTAGCAAGGCAGCAACAGAGGAAGAGAAGGCTTTGTGGGTAATGAGGAAAGCAGCTGTGAGCGCTGGGGTCAATGTCGGCACACTAGTGCGGAGAGAGTCGTCGAGGCGAGGCGGGCGAGCACCGAGCAGCGTCGGCCAAGTGTTTGTAAGTAACGTTAGCCAGCAGCCACCCACCCACCGCAGGGGTAACAGTGACTAAATGTTCCTTTCAGACGCCCCAGGGAACATTTTGTTTGCTTCGGTGTGTAAACCATATCATTACACTAGCGTTTCGGCCAACTGTTGTGATCGAGGAAAACGAAACAAATGCGTCAAATCAGTTCAGGCGCACGAAGCCCATTCATCTCCGGTTTGTGAGATTGTAGCGCTTTGTGTAACTAACAGTTAATGTTATCGTTAAATAGCAAACTGCGGGCTTCTCGGTGCCTAACGATGCTTTATTTTCGGGAGACCAGAGCGAGATTTACCAAATGCTAATTCTGCCCTTGAATAGTGGAGTAGTTGAAGTGCTGGTTTGAAACTTTATTCGTGATATTTGTAGAAGTCGTAACTGCATTCTAAGGCGTGGAAATCGACTCCTATAAATGGGAGAGTTGTTTACATTCAGCATCGTCCGAAAAAATCAATAAAGGTGATGTCATTGTGTTGAAGTCATTGTGTTAGAGCTAAGATGGAAAATGTTAACACACTGTACTATTGCACATGTTGTTATGCACCATTTATTTATGTTCTATAAACAGGATTATTTTTCCAGAGATATGAGGCGCATTGTTTTTTTAAGTGTTCTTAGCATAGTCAATATACATATGGAGTAAGGAATTCATATGGTAAACACAAACGTAGTTCACAGATTCAGCAGATTTTTAAGTTATTGATTATTAAATCATTCAGGCTATTATATTTCTTTAGTAACTTTGGTTTTTAAAAAATATTTTGTTCATGGGGTGCAGTCATGCACAGATTAGCTTCAACCGTCATGAAATATATCTGATCGGCCCAATTAAAGCCCCCAGGGCTTGTTTGAAGAGAGATTAGTATGCATGGAGCAATGTTGCAACTGAAATATTTAGGGCCGTGGCCCTCTAGAATAGATATTAGACATTCTTGCCCCGTTCGAAAAGCTAAAAGGCTTGAAGTACGTGATTTTAAGAAGTTTAGGAGAGCTGGTCGGCTGATGCACTGGATAACAAAACAAGCTAGTGACCAATCAGCAGAAGCTACACAAGTATAGACGAGGAGCTATTGGTTTAGGGCTGTGCCTATTTGGGGGATTTCAAATGATGGCATTGCCCCTCTTGGGTGTCTCGGGCATGGATTGCCTATTTGGGCCCAGGGGCCCCTCCACAGAGAGCTTGTCCAGTACGCTTCTTTACCCTTGCCAATTACACTTGTGATACTGGGCTAATTCTATATTCAAATTTTTAATAAATAGCATTATTAAATAAATTTCTAATTTTGAAAAATATTATATCTATAACTTTGGAAATTTGGTACACCTTTTGACTGTTAATGTGACTGTTTATTTTTTTATGTGTTAAGGGAATATAATAAGGTGATATTCATCTTCTAGCTCTCCTGAACATGACAAGTTAAATTTTAGTTTAAAACCAATTCAGATTTGTTATATTTACGAGTTAAAAACTCCCAATTTGGGTACGTCAACTATTCAGGTTGTTTTAGAGGCGTGTTGCTGAAGATGTAAATTTGTGGTATTTTGCTCTATTTTTGAGTCTTAATTGTAAAAGTTTGCAAGTAGATCCCATTTTTTTTAGATACGAACCATATAAACTAACCATTAAATTATTAATTCTTGTAAATGAACAAGAGTCAAAAGAATGCAGTACCAGATTGAACAAAACTTCCAATCACTACTCAGGGGGACAACAACCACACCACAACCAATTTTATAATGTTGATAGCCTTTGTCGAACAAATCTTGATGGTCAAACACCAGGAAGGCAAGCTTGCTGTCTATATTCTCTTCTTTTGTGAATTCTCCTCTTGATCTTGTTGTTCTTCGTCACTGTTCCCTGTCATCAGATCGATGCGAGACTGTTTATCGAACGCTTTAATACTAACGTTTACGCCAGGTTTTATTTGCCTTTAGGGCTGGAAGTTAAAAAAATCAATCATTATTGGACCACTGTGTTGGTGATAGAAGCAAATCTTATTTCTATTTATTGTTGCATCACAGGAGTTCAAAGTACTTATGTTTAGTTTATTTAAATATAATTCATGTAAGACTTCAATGATTAATTACATGTTTTTGATGGAAAAATGTAGAACAGAAAATATCTTGGTAAAATATAATTGCTCTGGAAATCGCAACTGCAATATTGGTTAAAAATAATCGCATTTCAATTATTTTACATCTCTAGAAATAACCAGTGATTATGAACAAACTAACAAATAAAGCCAACTCAGGTTAATGTAGAACACTGTGAGATAGTAGTGAAGAAGACTGCGTCTCTAGACAACTACTCTAATACATCTTAATTTGGTTTTTAAAGCTAATGGACAAAGGGTTCAGTATTTTATAACTTACAATCAATTCATGTGTACATGTATAGTTTCAATGGAATTTAGATTTGAATTTGACCCAGTGACACAAATAGATCACTGTTGGGGAAAGTCCTCCAGACAAGTTTCCCCTGCAGCCAAACATAGCAAATCAATTTGTCAAACATTACGTCATTACAACAAAGGTAATTATATGACTGTTAAGTACCACCAAGCCAAGATTCTGTTGAGATAACATGGAAATTTACAAATCTTTTATTTTTTTCAAATCAATCTTGTTCTTTTCGGTCTATTGAATTGTGCCCAGTTTTCACTGTTTCACTTTGTTTTCTAATTCCCCAGTCTTGAACATGCTTCCCTGTTCTCTTTGCTTCCCTTCAGCTTCTAACGCAGCACTGGTGAAAATGACGGAGTACAAGTTGGTGGTTGTTGGAGCAGGTGGTGTGGGCAAGAGTGCTCTGACCATTCAGCTCATTCAGAACCACTTTGTTGATGAATATGACCCCACCATTGAGGTAAGTTATCTATTTTCTGTTTTTCACCTTTGTCCTAGTTGTTGAGTTAAAGATTTAGTTACACTTTTATCCATGAGATCTGAAGATGGATTACAAAGTGCATGTTACATCACCTGTAGGTGTGAATATAAATCTTTGTGTTTGAAAACTCACAGAATTATAAATGCTGAAAGAAAAAGATGAAAAGCTTGTTTTAATTGTAAGACTGTCTGCTGGTGGAGACATGTGCAGTCAGTGTTGTCTGTGTTCATTAGTTATGTTGTTTTAAAAGCTGCACAGATTGTCTGGAATTCCGGAGTTTGTGTTAGTTGACAAGCCAAGCGTCGTCTTCTTTTTTTCTTTTGTACCAAAGGGAACAGCCCTGGGCCCTGTACCATGAAGCTGGATTTTGGGTGCTGTGAAAGGATCTAGGATTTAATCAATCTTCGTCACCCTGGTTACTTTTGCCACACGGTTATGTTCTGGATTAAAGAACGCAAGCTTGCGTTCGTCCAATTAGTGGTTGTAAAAGGAACTTTTAAGTGACGTAATATTAGCGTCTGTAACATTAACTACACATTTGCTTATAATTGTTAAATAGGTGCTTAATTCGAGAGGAGTATTTATGAATGAACAAAATCCTTAAGCATTTCCTGACACGTATTTGCATGAAAGATACAGATTATCTGCTGAAGGAATATCTTAAATTTGCGAGCTTCTTTGCACATACAAAATGTGACATGCAACACTGTGTGCAATCATTAATTTGTATTTTTCTATAAAATATATGTATAATGTTTTGATCCATTTCTAAATATTTTCAGCACATACGCACCACAAAACTGTCCTACAGACCGCAGCTAGGACTGCTGAAATTTTTTGGAAACTAATTGAATTATGATTATTTTTAGCTAATATTTTGATAGCGATTTGCAATGCGAATTTTTTTTTTTTTTTTTTTTTTCCTCAATGCCCTTTCAGATCTACATTTTTCCAACAATAACATAATTAATTATTTTAGCTTTAATAATAAACAGCATTTAAATTAAAGTTTAAAATCAAACCTATTTCAACAGACAGATCTTTAGCTTTTAAGCAAGCCTTAATTGTGGTGACCAGATGTTTCATTAAGGATTCATTGAAAATGTGTAGGGTGTTCACCCTCCATAGATTCAGCTATCTTCTCATTTCATTCACTTTCCTTTTGACTTCACAAGCATTGACTGCTGTTTGTTTCTGAACGCATAGCAACCTTTAATGCTAGGTTCTTCTTCCTAGGACTCGTACAGGAAGCAGGTGGTGATTGATGGAGAGACATGCTTGTTGGATATCTTGGACACTGCCGGTCAAGAGGAATATAGTGCAATGAGAGACCAGTACATGAGGACTGGAGAGGGCTTTCTTTGTGTCTTTGCCATCAACAATACCAAATCTTTTGAGGACATCCATCAGTACAGGTAAAATCCCAAAGGCGTCAATAATGTAAAACAAGAGTATTTTATGTATGTTTCAAGTGTTTTATTTTTTCAGTGGATTTTGAAAGTATTTGCTTTTGTTTTTAAAGGGAACAAATAAAGAGGGTAAAAGACTCTGATGATGTGCCTATGGTGCTTGTGGGGAATAAATGTGATCTTCCGGCCCGCACTGTGGAGACTAGACAGGCCCAGGAACTTGCCCGAAGCTATGGCATACCCTACATTGAAACCTCAGCCAAAACTAGACAGGTTAGCAACTGTTTGTTCTGTTATGTTTGCTGGTTAGCTGATGTATTTGGCTGGTTTAAATCCCATTCTCCAAATCCATTATTGCTCAAATCCAGTTTAAACCTACAAAGTGTGACTGTCCGCATTTTTATGAACACTTAAAGGTATTTTAAGGAAGAAACATTTTGTTGTCAGGTTCCTCATGCCATTTACAACGAAAAATGTTCTAACTGTAGAACACGTGCTGATCTTATCTGGTTTGAGGCGATAGGGTTTAAATAGGAGATTGAAGAATGAATTGTATATAATTTTAAATAATAAAATGTTTTTAGTGTTCTTAAAGGTTTCAGTTTCTGATTAAATCTTTAAAAAAGCTTGAAGTTTGAGGCTGAAAGAAAAACTGCTCCTGATAGCACAAGGTTGGTCCTCTTGCCACTTGAGATTTCTGCATACTTAAGCCTGATAAAGATGTTTGTGTTGGTCTGGAATTTGAAATACACTCAGAGTAAAGGATTTAACTTTTGGCAGGTTCCAATAGCTGGCATCTAAGCAGAGAGAATATGATAATAATGTATGACTAAGACTATGAAAATTATCAGTCATTCTGTCCACAAAGCACTAATTTAGCTTATATGTAATAACAAATATCTAATATTACAATGGTCTTTGATAATTTGATTTAAAATAGTATCATTTTCAGTTAAAAAGGGGAAATTGCTGGAAAAAGGAAAGGTCACTTCCAGGGGAATGAAGTCAGCCCTTTCATATCTGGCGATGACATTACAATTAGACTCTTGTAACAACTTCAATGGCACAAATAAAATTTTGTTTTTAAAAGACACAAATTACCTTTTTGTTTGGGTGCGTCCATGGTTCGATTCTTTTTTTTTAATTCAATCTACTCTTATAAATCACTATAAAAGCCACAAAAAGGCTCACCATAGCATGACCCCTTTAAGTTTCTTTATTTTCTAAAATTTAAATTGTGTGTAAATATTTAAAGCATGAAGCAGCAATTTTACAAATCCACAGAATGAATGAAAATTTAAATTTATTGAGATCAAAATGAGATCTTCATGGAGCTTTGCAGATATTGGGTTGATTTTGAAGTTTACACTGTTAAAATAAAATACGATTTCGGGGTTTTTTTCTGTTTATTTTTTAATATAATTTTACAGAACATTTAGTAATGTATTGGTCTGTATTTTATAATGTAACAAAAACCCAGAACCAAGGTTAAAAAGCTTTGTCATCTGTGGGATTAGAACTCCACTATGTATCTTTGTCCTACAAGCTACTCACTATGCTTCAGAAAGTAGCAGCTAAAATTTTTTTTTTTATATAAAATGCAATTTTATTCTCATGAATAAAAATACAGCACATCACTCACACCAACAATTAATACTGTAAATGTCTTTAAACCAGATGTTCTTATAAATGAATGCTTTTCTTCTCCACTGAGCAACTGGTCAATAAGATAACTATAGAAGGCAGGTGTTCGGGATGTAATGGTACCTGTTCAATCAGCAGACAATAAAAAAGGTTAAGAAAGTTTTGAGATCCTAATAAAAACCTGGAAATAAGACAAAGAAAAGAAAGGCTTTATGTTGATCAATATGTTGATGTGAAAAGTGTTGTGGAGAAAGGAGGCCACATAAACAAGGAATACTTAATTAGTTAAAAAGTTTTACGAACAATCAGAGAACAGAGAAACAGCACTTTGGTGCTAAGTGTGGGCACCAACTGGAAGCGCTGTGTCTGTTATTCTTAATGAAACTTGTACGCTTTTTAGTTTTTGTTTGGTGATCTTTCTATTTTAATAATATTTAGTATTCCTATATATTTAGTATATGCTGCCTCCTTTCACTGTGATACTAGTAAAGCTACATTTATTTAAGTGTAAACACTTTTTTTGTAATTATTTCTCTCATGAAGTCAAAACATTTTTTCTCTTGTTGTTTAGGGAGTGGAAGATGCATTTTACACTCTAGTCCGAGAAATCAGGCAGCATAAATTGAGGAAACTCAACCCACCAGATGACAATGGTCAGGACTGTATGAACTGCCGCTGTGTCATCTCATGAGCTGGTAAATATATTTATTCATTGAACAGGTAAACGCGCATGCAGTTAAACAGCACTTGCTTCCAAAGATACAGAATGCTAATTACATGATGAAGATGTATCCTTTTCAACCGGTTTATTTTGTTTTTGCTTTATTTTACAAATATTATTGTTACCTAACTTGAAATGAATGTGCATATGGAATTCAAAGAGAAAAATATAAGAAAAAAAAACAACTGTTTTCACCTTTGCTTCTGGTGGCCACCTCAAAGGCAGTCAATCATTACATTTAGTTTCTCAATCTTGTCATCTGGTTGGAACACTAGGTTTCTGTACAGTTATGAGGTATACATTAAACTGTGTTTGAATGTTCCCTTCTAAATAAGCCCTGTAATATAATTATATATAATATATATAATTTGTTAATATATTTATAATAGACAGAGTACAAGATGCGGACTCTAAAAAATTATTTGTTATTGAAACCTTTCTGGTACTGAACATAAACCTGTCAATATGATAAATCACCGAACATGTATTTGAAGAAAGTGTTGTTTTATTGTGCAAATGGTAAAATTACTGAATAGATTGCTTTAATGTAAAATATAAGGTTTACTGTTGTTAAAGATCTAGTCTGTTTAGAATGATATTCGTTAACTTTGACATGCTGCTTTTTGTTTTGTCGCTTTGCGTATTTTATTGATGATCTCAATTCTGTGGACCTTGTGGCATGTGTGTGAATCTCACACTCTCTGCTTCATTCTCTCCTTTAAAGGTCACCAAAAGACACAATTAAAATCAAATGAATGTGTTTTTCTCCTAACAACGCAAAATAAGTTTAAAAACAGCAGATGAAGTTGTCCAGTATTCATCCCTTACTAAAAATATATTGTTTAAAGAATTCCAGCAAACAATCTAACTACATTAATAATAACATAGCTAAAAGAAGAGTTGCCCAATTCAATCATACATGTTCAAACCCAGTTCTGACCAGAATCAGATGAAGAGGGTGTTATTCCTCACCGTGTTTTTCGTTTTTTACTATTTACATTTTTCAGCTTTACTTTTATTTGAATGTTTTTATTAACCTTAGTTTAAAAGGCAACACAGTTGGTGTTACCCCGGGAATAGGTATAGCAGGATAAGGTGTTGGCATGGCATCAACCTTTAAAATGAACCTGTTAGCAAAACACAAACCCAGATGTTTGTGTAAAGTTGACAGAGCGCTCTCAGTGACCGAGGTTGAAGAAGTTGAAATTTGAATAGTGGCCATTTTGGTTGGTCACAGCTAAAAGTTTGTAGCTTTCAGTATGCTTCAATAATTCAATAATTTATTACAACAACCTAGCACACACTAGAGCAAAAACAGCCAAGCAAACGAATGCACAGTTGCTGCAAACGCTGACTAGCATTTGGCTAGTTAGTACCTGTTCCCAGGTCAGTTGCTATGATCACAGGAAAGACTATGGCAGTGTCTGTATATGGCAACTTTCACACTTATGAAACATTAAGTGTTCGGAAGATTGATTAAAGTAGTCTTGTTTAGACAAAGAGTGTCCAACAACTGTGTTATAGAACAGAATGGGTCGTATATCTGCTATTGATCCGAATAGCATATATTTAAAGTAAAGTGTCAAACAATCTGCAAAAACACATCAGTTTTTTTTAATGAGTCAATACGTTTTTATTGGCATTGACGGCCTGTCAAATCACGAGATGATAGACAAACTCAAGCGCCTACATTTATTTTCAGGTTGTACATGTTCCATTTGGGTGGGATCTAAACTGTGTAGATAGGGTAACTTCCTCCTCACAAACGATGCAGATGACTGTTTTTTTCAATGACTGCTCTAATATCTTTCTTATACTTAAAATTGCTTTCAGCAAGTCGAGCCATCCTTTTTCTATTTTTTTAGCATTGTGTTTGTGTGTTAAAGTTGAGTTTTTAACTGTTACAGGTCAGTATGTGGTTTGAATGCAAAATGCATTGTGTGATTTTACATGTAAATTTTGTTTTTCACTCAAGCAGATACACCCACTCGTCTTCGAGCAATGTGTTTACCAAATCTGTTTTGTACTGTTGTTGATGCAGAAATAAAAAAAAAATAATTATCAGTAACTCTTTGAACTGTAAATTCACTCTGTTCGGTTCTTCATGTTTATTCAGATCTCCTCTTCTCTGCAGTGAATGTGCATGAGGATGCTTGAGAGCGGTGCAGCACTACTGTCCACAAAGACTGCAACATCTTCAGACCCTGTACGTTTCCAGCGGACTGTAAAAGAGAAAAGTTAACATGGGCAGAGCTGCAGTCTTCTTTGGGATCTCCCCAAATCTCCTTCGGTGGAGATGAAAGTCATTCCTTATTTTACTGTCTCAACACTGGAGTTGCAATATCTGAATGAATGTTGTCACTCTTACATAAGTTGACCTTAAACTAATTATCTACTGAGCTTACTGGAAGTAATAACATCTGTAACCTGTGTCCCATTCAAATGTTTGGAACACACTTTCATTGGGTACAGAGCAAAGTCGCTCTGGATTGGAGGAAGATTTGTTTTGTCATCCGCTTAGGTGATGTCTAACCTAATAAACTGTATATGATTGAAGGTCTACTTCTTCAGGGAGAACTTTGGATTGCACACGTGTTATTCTGAGATGCAAGAGATTATGATTTATTTAAGGGCAAATCTTTGAGAAAACCTTCATTTACACCTGGTATACAGTGATACTTTAAAGTGGAGGACAAACTGTGCAACCACATGTATTGATTTTAGAACATTTTAATGGCCCTTAGACTTTTCTGACTATACAGTGATGTGTTGGTAAACAAAATATAATTGTTTAAAATATGTTAAAGTCTTAGTAAAATAAATTGACCATAAACTTAAAAAAATTAAAATAATATTGCGTTTGGTTAACAAAAAAAGGTTTTGATGCTGTTTGATCAATACTGTGTCGCTATTTTATTTTTATTCCAAATGACTTTTGTGTTAATACCTGCTTATTTTTCTCACAATGGTGATATTTTTCTTGCTATGCCATATGTGCTCCAGTTATCTAAAAACAACATTAGGTCTTAGCTTTTATCACATTGCCTAAACATTAATCTCTCTCATTTCAAATTTGTATCAGAGCAGTTTTGTGTGAAGAAGATGTAACTTGCCTTTTACGTGAAGTGCATTATGTCCTTTGTTTAATGTTGATTTTTGTTTGGAACGATTTGCAGTATGCTTTATTCTCAGACAGGTTATTATCAAGGATGGGTGCAAACAAGTGTCCCTTTAAATCACATGTCTGCTTTTAAAAATTACCTAAAAGGTCTTTTATGGGTATGTATGCTTAGATTAATCCGAGAAAACAAGCGATGTGAAACTGCACATAAATGGACATTGTCTGTGGCAATATTCTGTAACATTTTACCTTGAGTTCAATGCCTGTTTTTAACATCTCTTTGTTTTATTTTGAGGCTGTTGGTTACACTGCTGCTACTAAATAATTTTTATGGACTTTTGTGACATGATAGTTGATGCTAAACGAGTTTCAGTTAATAGTTGTTTGGGGTCTGGTATATAATGTGTATTTGTTTATGCAGCAATTAAAACTTGGTGTGTTTTTGAAGTGTGACTCAACGACTCCAAATTTCATTTCCTCACTATCTTGTGAGAATAAAGGCTATTGATAAATCTTTATTTAAACTTTTTCAAAAGTTCACGTTGAAGCGCGTTATCTGGCCTAATAAACATTACTCATTCAAAAGTAAAAAAATGTAGGACTACTACCACGTCACCCTTGCCATGTGACCGGAAATGAGATTTCTCAGCTGAGATTTCCTGGATGAAAAGGATTGTTTTAGTTGTTGTTCAGATGAATTACCAACTAAACCTTTAGTGAATCGGTAAAGTAAAAATTTTTTTCACAACCGTCGAAAATATGGCAGCAAATAACGAAAACTCCATACGGAAAATGCTGGTTAAGGTATGAGAAACCATTGGAGAAAATGTAACTTATTCACTGTGCGTTCGTTCTGATAAGTGTGCTGTTTTGTGTTATAGATATATAAATACAGAGACCTGACCGCACGTGACATTACAAAAGTAACGTCTCATTTCAAAGATCTGAAACCTGTGATGGACAATTACGGTAAGACCGTCTTCGACCAAGGTTGTAAGACAAGCGTAATATAATGGTACCTTCACGTCAAGATGGGATTTGTCAGAGATTTTACGCAATTAAAGAGAAAGCGTTGCAGGGCGGGTTCCAACACTAAACATAAAAGTTTACACTCTCTTTTACGGAAGAAAGGTTGTCAACTAAACTAACACTAACTGAATAAAAAATATTGTTTATTGCACATTATTATAAATAGAACAATTTATTAATTAATTGATATTATTTAGTTGGGGCTAATTTCAATCTGAGAATTTGACCACTTACAATTTTATAACTTACTTTGGTGCCATTGTTTGCAGTTGAGCTTTTTGAAAAATAATAATTAATTACTTTTTTGTACTATCGTATGCATTTCAGTGAGGTATTGTAAACCCTTTCATGTAATTGTGGTCCGTCACAACATTAACGTTTCCTCAAAAATAAACAGGGATTATAAATGAAATAGTAAATATAAGTTATTGTCATGCTATTTTTCACCATGCTGTAATGACCGAGAATTTGCTCCAATATAAAGTCTAAAGCACTAATTTAGGGTAAGGAGTCCGATCCCGTGGTTGACAATGAGGCTCAATATACAAGGTACAATATGAAACACTGTTTTACTTAATAGGACACAAACGTAATAAAATACATATGCAATTTTGTGTTAAAATGCTTCTAATTGCCTTTACACAATAACTAAAAAAATTTTCTCAAAATATAGTTGTCAAAAGTTCTTTACATTGGTCCTATAATGAGTGTACTTTGTCATATTGCTCATATGGCTTTCTTTATTACAGTGTTCAATGACGGATCCACCAAAGAGCTGCTGAGTCTCACAGGCACGGTGCCAGTGAGCTTCAGAGGTATTTCACTTTTTGGACTAAACCTTTTTACAACAAGCTGCCCTTCACATTATAGCCTATTGACAGATTTGTATTATTTTCATAAATTCATAACTGAACTCAAAAGAAAGCATGTTGGAGCTATTTTTAGACATCAGTGTCCAGGCCTTTACACTCCTATGCAGCGGTTCAAAGCACTTGGGATCAAAAATGAGCGTGCAGACCCTCTTCTGAAGATGGCACTTTGGTGAAATGCAAGTGAACAACACCTTACTTTGCATGTGACGCTTGTTTAAACTTGGCTATCTGGTAAATAAGCCTTTTGTAGCTGCAGCTACCCAGGTCCATTACTAGTTCTTTTCTTCATTTTCTGGCGATGTGTGTTTTTTTTATCTGAGTGTGAAGAGAAAAGCGAGCTTCTCTCCTCGATGCTAGATGGAGTGTGAGTAGACTGATGAGACCTCAGCTCTTTCACTGTGCTTTTAAAAACACTCCTTCACAGTAAAAATATGATTCATTAGTTACACAACACAAATTGGGAATGTAAGCTGTGTGTTTTTAGACATTAAGCTCTTGGCGAGTGGCTTTATATCACATCTCTGATATGAATGAGAGATTTGATGTCTCTTCAGAGTTGCCGTACAAGCCAGCTGACAGAACATCCACATTGCGTTCAAAGCATTCGTTCATAGTAAACAACATTTCTTTATAATTTGATGAAACACAAAAACACACAAAACGAGAAAGGTGATGTGTGTGTTTCAGAAGTTATGCTTTGAGTGATCATCGGTCAATTTCCTCAAAAACACAGAGACTGATGCACTCTTTTTTTTTTGTCTCTCTGCTAGCATTGTGTGGTGTTAGTGCAATCAAATGGTGAGTCAGGTAATTTCAGTCGCGTTAACAAAGAAACCAATAAGAGGAGTAAAATCATGGATAATTTAAAACTGATGCATCAACACACTGAGTTTTTTTCTACCTTGTGTGTAAGGTCATGTTAGCACTCATGTACTACTTAAAATGAAAGTTCTACTGCAAGCAGCAGATTGGTAGGTGTGTAAAGCCCCTCCCTTCAATATAAGAGCAAAATGGACCATCACAGTTGGGTTTGGTTTGCTACTAGTGTCCTAGGAGAAAACTGTTTAAGATTTTAACTAAATATGAGCTATTCCTCAAAGGATGCGGTGCTTCACTCTTGAATTCTGTTTTCATCTTAGGAAATGTGTACAACATCCCTGTCTGCTTGTGGCTTCTTGATACATACCCCTACAACCCTCCTATCTCTTTTGTCAAGCCTACAAGTGCCATGATGATAAAAACAGGAAAACACGTCGATGCCAATGGGAAGATTTACCTTCCTTACCTGCATGAATGGAAACCAGTGAGAATCTTTTTTTTATGTGTTTGACCACTGTTAGTTTGCTATTTTATGCCATTAACTGGATCTTTCTGTCTTCTCTTCTTTAGCCCCAGTCTGATTTACTTGGATTGATGCAGGTCATGATTTTGGTTTTTCAAGAGGAACCACCAGTCTTCTCACGGACTACCAATCAGGCTTCTTACCCAGGTTTTTCAGCAGCAGGACCTCCTAACAGTGAGTGAAGACTCTTAGGGATAATTTATGTAAGAATAGCTAATTTTAAGAATTAACTACAAAACATTTGTCAATGGTTTTTGTTTGTTTGTTTTTAGCTACGTATATGCCAGGGACACAAGGCTTGCCTTACAATCAGAGTCATTCTTCACGCCCAGGGTATGTGCTTTCACATTTCTGGTCTCAAAGGGTTCAGATAGGCTCAATGTTTTGATTTATTTATTAATTAAATTGATCAGAAACAACAGTAAATACATTTTGTTGGCTTGTAATATATTAAAACATAAAAAAACATGCTGAGGATTCATTTACTTTTTAAACAAACAAATAACGTATTTGATTATTCTAGTTAATGAGCTTTTGTATTTTGATTAAATGTGATTATTTTATTATAATTTTAGCACTCTATTTCATTTATTAGTCCTTATCAGAAGGATTAAAATAGGAACCTTTGTCAAAGAAACAAATCTACTACTCTCCAATGTACTTTATTGTCTGATTGCTGTGACACAAACTTGCATACTACACCTTTAAACACAGCACATGCAGTATCTCACAGAACTTAGTGTACCTCTCACATAAATATTTTCTTGAGAAAACACTAAAGAAATACAAATGTAGAGTATTGGAAAAAAGAAACTCTACACATAGCCATTAATGTCAAAATCCCTGGTAACAAAACTGAGTACACCACTAAGAGAAAATGTCCAAATGGGGCACAAGCAGCAATTTTCCTCCCCTGGAGTCGTGTAACTCTGCAGTGTTAGGTCTCAGGTACGAATGGTGAGCAGGTGGGTCAAAAGTATTGCTCTCATAAAGTGAGTTCAATATTGCACCTCATGAGAAAAATCTCCTTGAGTATCTGAAAAAAAGGTTATTGCCCTTGTTGTAGAAATTAGAAACTCTCTCTCTCTCGTAGAAATAACTCAGGAGAGTTACAGAGGTACAGAACAGCAGCACGACGGCAACTTTATTTTGTATTTCTCATTTAAGTAAACACTGAAATCGTACTCTATTGAAGCTGAAAGATCTACTTGTAAAGTAGTGAATGAAGGAAAACCGGAAAGAGAGCGAAAGTCTCTGTGCACCCAAATTTATGCCCTCCCAAAGGACAGGCCCATCGCTGTCCGGAGACCTACCTAGGCTAGCAATATCTCTAAACACACATTAAATATGATTCTGATTTTCCAATAAAGATATTCCCTACTCATTATCACTAATACCCAGTATAATGATTTAAAATTTCTATTACACCCTGTATAATACTGGCCTAGGCTACAAGATTATTGCCAATAACCCAAAACTGAGGTGCAGCATGGTAATTGACTCAAACAGTTAACAGGACGATGTCTCTTAGAACAAGCCTCTCTTAAGCAAACAAAGAAGTGAAGTACACATTTCCAGAGGTCTCGGGTAATAGACAAATGAACGCTGCTTGTAACGTCTTCTGAAAATAAGAATGCCAAGGATAAGTTTTAATAGGACCATATCTGGTGGTCTGATTAGATCAAGATAAACTTGTTTGGTTGAGATGTCGTCAAAGCATGTGTGACAGAAATCAGTGAAGCATGGTGGGTCATGTTTGGGACTGATGAATGCTGTAGGTCTTAAGAAGCTACTGTTCATCAAATCAAGAAACTAAAGTTCATCCCAAAATGTGCGCTGCCATACTGAAGCAGAAACTGGGTGACAGAGCAGTATTCCAATGTGATGAGCCACTCCTTGCTATTAGAAGCTGAGTGTTAAGATTATGGACTGGCTAAGAATGTTTCCAGGCCTAAACCCTTTTGAGCAATGGAAAGTGGAGCTTCACAAGGTCTTCAATACCATCAGTTCTGTGATGACATGGAAGAAGATTACATGGATGACATGGAAAAGAACCTCTGCTGAACTTTTTTGTTCAAGAGTTTTTTTTTAGACATTTCCTTTTACAGATTTATTCACTTTGAAACCAGCGAGTTAGTCATTGGGTGGGCTGTAACTAGTTATAAAGTAAGCCATTACTCGTCTGAAAATGGTAATATCATTACCGTTTTTACGAACTAGTTACTTGCGTTACATTTGCCAATAGCACCTTCATCACACACAAGGCACATAACACAGAGAACAGAAGGCAAGGGGGCGTGAATGGAAGAGTGATTGGTCTGGGTTTGGCGCGAGTTATCATTTACCATCATCACCGATTAGTCGACACCCGGTAGCTGAGCGCCACTCGCGAAGATGAGTTTTTTTAATAAGGCATAATAGTGCACTGTAAAATATTAGACATATTTATGTGTAAATGTTATTGGTTAATTCAGTAAGATACTGTACTTGGGATGCTTGTGCAGATTTTTCAGTGAACAAGGATTTTGCTGATGCTTGAGATTAGTTAAAACAGTTTGCGCTCTCACAGTTGTAATAATTCTAGTATACATTGTGTTGAGTCTGAGATCGATATTCATGAGTATTGACTATGTTTGGATGACGGAAAATATTGTTTAGTCCTTATACAATATTTTATTGCTTTTTTAAATGTAATTAAACATTTTCTTTTAATTTTTTCCCCATCAGCAGTTTTCAGGGCTACCCTTATCCTCCATCTGGCTCTGGTTACCCTGGCATCTCAGGCTCCTCTCTCTATAACCAAGTGTCTCCTGCAACAACAGCGGGTAAGAATGAAAAATATCTTCAAAGCTAGCAGTATAAAATTGTAAAATTTCACAGCCAAATGAGCATCATGTATTTTCACCTATACATCACTCCAATAACTAAGAAACTATTTTAAGCAAAAAGATTTACGTCTTCCTCATCGGTTACTTTAAATTATGGAACCATGACTTTGCTCTCCATTTTAAACATATTTCTGAATTCTATTCAGGCACGCAGACTAGCATAAAGCTGACTAAATATCTGTTATCCTGTGTTTTGTTTGGTAATTTGTGATATTCATTAACAAAACATAAACTATATCACTTATATTAATTGTAGACTTATTCGATTTAACAGACATTTCAGGTATAGCTCCTAAAATTAGAATACATATCAAATTTCATCATTAAATTTAACTTTTCTTTCAATTTAGATAAAGCAAGAATAACACAATCATTCCACACAGAGTGACACAGTCAGAATGTCTGCTAAACTTTGGTGTGGTGCTGATTTTGGATAGAAAGAAGAACATACGAGTTGTGGTTTCTCATTAAAGGTATTTCACAGGTCCAGTGGGGGGCAGTATCCGCAGTAGCTCTTTGACATTTAAAAGAGCAAGAATTCAAAAGGAATGTTTTTGAATGGAACTGTTTTTGAAAAGGATAAAAAGGTGTTGTTTTACAAGAAATTGGTAAACAAATAAAAGTTTAGTATATTACAAAATCATTAATTATTTTATGAATATCCTATAGAATACGATGTAAACATGTGAGATTCTTTCTAGGTTATCTCTTGTTAAATCAATTTATTTCTAATAATGTTAATAGTTCCATAAGTGCTTACAATGATCTATGCTACGCTATTCTAAAAGTGCTATTAGAAGAACAATAAAACAGCTAAACAGAATCCAAAATGTTAAAATAGTTAGACAATGAGCCTTATTTAGAACCAATGTGAAGTTTCTTTTTAATACAAACATTGTACATGTAGTATAAAATTATTTTCTCTGTGTCAGGTCCCACTCGAGATGGAACCATCGGGGAAGACACAATCCGTGCATCTTTGGTCTCTGCAGTCAGTGACAAGTTACGCAGACGAATGAAAGAAGAGATGGATCGAGCTCAGGCAGAACTGGACGCCTTGAAACGAACAGAGGAGGACCTTAAGAGAGGCCACCTGAAGCTAGAGCAGATGGTCACCAAGCTTGACTATGAAATGGTACATAATATTTAAAGAAATTACAAGGGTTTTTATTTAATTGCACAACTACAATTTTATCAGATGACAATGAGTCAGTAAAACATACACACTCGAAAGCTTCCTGATCTAACTGAAAAAATGAATATGCAAAAAATAAGCATCTTTTCATGTTTGTGTGCACTGCAGATGGATGTTGAGCGAAACATCAGTTCCCTGAAGCAGAAAGATGAGGAGCTGACTGCTGCTCTGGGAAAAATGGAGAATCAGTCAGAGAATAATGACATTGATGATGTTATTGTGCCCACGGCTCCTCTTTATAAGCAGATCCTCAACCTTTACGCTGAGGAAAACGCCATCGAGGACACCATCTTCTACCTCGGGGAAGCTCTACGCAGAGATGTCATTGATTTAGATGTGTTCCTCAAGGTTAGTCAGCTGTTTGTTCTGTACTCTTAGTGTGTTTGAGTTCCCATGCACTTTTGTTAGCGTTGACTATTATTTTTATTATCTACAGCATGTGCGTCTCCTCTCCAGAAAGCAGTTCCAGCTGCGAGCATTGATGCAGAAGGCCCGGAAAATAGCAGGCCTTAGTGACCTGTACTGAGCTGCTCACATAAATCACTGTCCTTTCCAGCCTGAAAGTGTATTTCATATACCCTGCAGTTACTCCAACATCAGAAAGCTGAGGGACTCCTGCTGCAGAGGAAGCAGGAAGCTAATGTAACAAGGACCGAAATCGTTGTGATTGTGAGATTGAAGTTTGCATTTATCGCAATATCTTAGTTATTTGATATTACGAATGTATCTTTGTTACGGAAAAATAAGAAGTGACCTTTAAGCTGGTTCTGGCAAACAAACTTGTTCTAAGGTATTAAATATTGCCTTATGTCTTATAAAAAAGCAACCATTGCACTTTCTGAAGTTGTGCCTTGTATTTTTGTAAGTGTCCTTGTGCAGGTTGTTTTTACTAAGGGACGTTTTTAACTTTAATACGTCAAGCATTCTTTTCTGCATACTGTTTGATTTTATAAAGGGTGATATTTGGGTAAATCTCTGAAAATCTGAACTTTTTTGATTCAGAGAATCTTATTTTGTTTTGTTTTATTTGTTCTTATTCATAACGCCTGTTCAGTTCCATCATGTCGTTGTAATGATTTTTACTTTCAGTTGTTGTGAATGCCCTTTAACAGAATGCTGCTATGCATTCATGCAGATTTACAAGCTAACGCATTCCTGGGGTGTGTTGGTTAAATGTCTAAATTTATTTGAGAAAGCATATTAAACTAAGTATGAAGGGATTTTTTTTCTGGTTTTATTTTTGTTCGTGATTAACTTTATTTTCTTGAAATAATGTGTTGTGGGATTTATAATCAAGAGAAAGAGATTACAGCAATTAACCATCCAGTATGTATTGTGTTTTGATCAACAAAATGTTGAATAAATAACATTTGAAATAAAATAAGAAAAATAAATGTTTGGCTTCATTTTTAATTTAAACTTACAAAAACAAAAAACACCTATTTTTCCGTCGCTCTTAGTTTGAATTTTACAAGCTGAATTAAAATTTAGTATTATTATATTTGATTAAATCTTAGTTTATTTGAAAATGTGGTTAATCTGCTTAACAAACTATTACCTTCATCTCTGTGTAATTTGTGATTGTTTTTGAGAAAATGTAATCAGAAATATTCATAACTAATATAACAAGTTTTTCCACTACCTATCCAAAGTTCAGTAACAGTTTTATCATTATATGACCAGACTTCTAGCATTTTGTCACGTCTGTTAGTGGCGAGTCATCTCTGTGAAACACGCACGCACATACGTATCAAACGTTCTGAAAGTTATACCGCTGGGTTATGTTTTGTGACTGCCAGCCAGACTAACCCCGAAGAGGAAGAATAGTTAGACATCACGGGATATATGCTTTTACCACGCAGGTTAAAAAACAGGGGCAGTATGGTGAATAAGGTGATCGACTTGTGATCGGAAGGTTGGCGGTTCGATCCCCAGATCCACCAAGTTGAAGGTGGTGGGAGTTATGAAACATTTGCTGTCTCATCTTCAACAACCTCAGCTGTGGTGCCTCTGAGCAAGGAACCAGTTCCCGACTGACATGGCTGGCCTATGCTCTGGATGTGTTCACGGTGTGTGTGTGTGTGTACACTGGGATGGGTTACATGCAGAGCACAAATTTTAGGTATGGGTCACTCCATGTCCTGCCAACTGGTCACTTTATATATGTATATCCTACATTTTGACTGCAAGTATAGTTTTAAACATATCTGGCAGCCATGCAAGTATTAAATAGTAGCATAATTTTACTATTCGCAGCAATAACCCTGTCATTGACCAAAGCTGTCTGATGAATAGTTTTAGTGTTCAAGATTTTAGTTTTTTTTTGTTAATTAACTAAACGCATGATTTTTAAAATGTCCACATCTTAGCAACAAGCATTTCAAGACCTCCATATAGTCTGCTCACAAGATACCATATCCAAATGCAAACAAAAAACTTGCTTCATTCTACAACAAATCTTTTCTCAAATTCTTCCACGCACTCAATCAGTACGTTACAACAATTCTGTCCGTTTATTTCTTTCCTCAGAGCTCATCTTTCTTCAAATAATCAGTTGAGAAAACCTCTATGTGAACTATTTTTGCACATTGTCTCTTCCCTATTGTAAGTCTTTTGGATAAAAGAATCTACTAAATGCATAAATGTAAATGTAATATTCAACTTTCTCTGTGATGAGTGGCTGTATATGGCTCTTGTGCCCCTTCTACCCTGAACCATATACGGTCAGAATTGGGTATTGTCCCTGTTGGACACTCAGAAATTTCATTTCACAGATGATGGCCTTCAGCTTCTAATCCAGCAGCTGTGAAGGAGGGGACGAGCGGTCAACTGTTTCAGCTCTAATCAGCTTTTATTGCACACGGGAGAAAGGAACAGGCCTCCACCACTGGAACCAGAGCTGTTCCTGCTTCAGGTTTGGGTTGAAGGGGACAAGAGATGTGAGGCAGCCGCATGTGATGTTAAATCTAATTCACTCATTGCTTCTAGGCAGTGAAGTGTCAGCAGGTGGAGATGTTAAAGCTAATAGGCCTGTCATAGTTGCTAACCTCAATCTCTAACCTTCGTAACAGCTCCGCCACTCTTTAACCCAAACCCTTCTGCCTGTTCTTTTCACAGAAACTCTATGTTTTGCCTGCAGTGGTACTGCGCTGACTGATAACCTTCTTGTGTCCTTTTTGAACCGAGCAGATTACAGCATTTCTCCATGTCTTTTTATCTTAAAGGTGATGGAAGTCATGGTTGATTTAGCGTTTGGTGTATTTGATGTAGTACCTTACATCAGGCACATAAACTCTTGACAAAATCCTCCTAAAAAGCACACTGGGGCTACATATATTTTTATGAGGCTTAATGTGTCACCTTGGCCTTGTCGATTTTTACTGGCCCCTTCATGTGTGTGCTGGAGGAAACTAGCGGAGGTGTTTATTGGCTGTCAGGTTATTGTTGAGTGCTGGTATAGCCTGCAGTGAGCGGAGAAAACTGTGAGGAGCTTTCTGCTCCAAGCTCTCAGTGGGAATGCCGTATAGTGGGAATCCTCATTCTGACAGCTTGTTGACCCTAGTTTAATATCTCTCTGGGCAAAACCCATCACAGACAAGTTTGATTGAAGTGACCAATTGGAGTGCTCAAAGGTTTGGGAACACACAGTATGAGCGGATCTTTCATTTCCAAATGTTGAGACATTGATGTGCATTTCAAATTATTGTGCCTAAGACATAAATTTAGTGGAGACACAAATACCAATAATTTTTGCCTGATTCCTCACAGTGTTTTAAGAGTAGTGCAAACTACATAAAAGTTTTATAGATTTTTCTTTTGCTTTCAGTTAATTGTAAACAAACAAGATTGAAACTCTTATAAAATATCTTCAGAAATATTTAGTTTTTTTTTCTGTATCAAATAAGTTGCTAGAGTAAAAAAAAAATTAGTTTATTTACAAAAATTCATACAAGTAGGGACACCTCAGGAGTGGAGTGAGAAACAAACAAAAAACAAACAAAGCGAGTTGCTAATAAGGTGAGACAAGCAAGTTTTCAAGACCTAAAACCACTCCATTTTCCCCCCAACAAAATATACGTAAACTATCCAAACAATAACACCAAATTTCAACAGAATTCGTGAACAAAACGCTCAAGAATAACTGACTGAACAGAGTTTTTTTGGAGAAGTGTAATGAGTTGATTAGTGGGTGTGGTCTTAGAAACTAGTAAGACGCTGCCAATAGTGGATGATTTTACCAAGTGGGTGTGGCCAGTAACAATGGTGGTGTGGCTGGAACATAACCCAGATTTCTGGAAAGAAAACTCACTCATACATAAAACAACCACAATTTGTCAAAACATTATGTTACGATGACGAGTCAGTGTTTCCCTGCATGGTCTTCAAATTTCTTGATTGCTATTATAACAATTCAATCCTTGCCAGCTCATTTTCACATGTTCTTGTGGACAAATTTAGCAACATTTTTACTTGTTTATCAAGAATAGTTCAAATTACATAATTGCACCTTTATATTAGCTCAAAGCTGTACCTCTTCCAGAAAAAGACGAGAGGAGATCAACAAAGGTTGTCTTGACTCATCATTGCTCAATGCAGAATATAAAGTAGTTTCCTTTAATGGATGCACTATTTATTGTACTTACAGTCAATGAGCTTTCGGCACCAAACCAAAATTCCTTATTGGCTTGATGTATGAAGAGTTAAAAATTTGTATTTCATTAATGTATTTAAGCCTAGTGTATTAAATATGTACTGTATTAAAACGTACTGTGTGGACCTCCAAATCAATGAACACGGGACCGTTGAAAAAACACTGTACTGTACTTTACTGTACCCAGAGCCAACCTCATCTTAAATCCTGTATTAAACTGTTCTTTGTTGATGAACCAGGTGAATTTGAAGTGCTGGTCACAGGAAAAAGTTATCTTTCCAAGTTTTCTCTGATAGGCAGACACAAAATCGAGCCATTTCTGACAGATAAACTCATTCTTTGTTAAACAAAAGGTTAAGCTCCGGACATCCGAAAACTCACTTTTCTGTCAGTGTTTATCCATCGCCGCTCTGCTGCTGTCACTTATCCGGGTCAAACCTAATTTCCTGATCGTTGTAGAGAGGGGCTGTACTAGCGAGTCATATGATTGGCAAGTGGGTGGGGCTAAGGAAAAAAGAAGGAGATAAGGAAAACATTTTCAGCTGAGAAAAAAGGAATAGAGAATTACTCAAACATGCATGCACTAATCTGAATACTACTTAAGGCATGTTTTTGATGAGGCAACTACACTTCAAGATGCCAAGAAGGTCAGAAAAGCCATGCTATCATGACATGGCACCTTCAAGGGAATTACTTTTATTTACTGAACATGACTGGTTTCCTCAGGGGAGCTGTGTTAAGAAAATTTATTTTAATGTTTTTTTAGGGTTGTGATATTATTGGGCTATAGTTTTTTTCCACAAAATCTATAAAAAATGTATCTTGCTTTTACAAATACAATGTATAAAAATAGACAATAGAATTCAATAGAAGCGTGTTCTGATGTGAAAGCTTTATAATTAAGAAAGAAAGAGACTTGTTTATTTTAAGTCAGGGGCTAACCAAGCAGCGTGGGTTAATGTTATTTCATTGATTAGAAGATGCCACAATTGCAATGCAGCGTTCTCTATTAGCCACTGTGCAATTATTTAAGGAGCACAGACTTAATTATCTCTGCTCACACCAGAGTCTTCGTCTAATTACCAAGTATTTGCGCCTTATGTAGTAATTATTTACCCTAGAAACAACTCTCTCTAATTATAATTACGTATGTGCAGTATATTTTATTTTAACCTAAGCCTATATTTCATACAGTGCTTACTAAATTTTCTCTCTTGCCTTGAGTCGTTGGTTTCTTAATCAATGGTTTGCTGCTTTTAGTTAATAAATATAATATTTTTTAGTTAATAAATGTTTTATTTCAGTGGACCTTAAATGCATCTGCAACAACATTACAGCTTTTAGAAGGCATTGGTACATCTTGTTTCCGTGGTGTCCTCAAGAGGGCATTGCAGCAGTGCTACAAACACTCAGATCAAAGTCAATGCTGCTTTCCAGAAACGGTGTATACCAATCTGTTTTACTCACTACATCATTCTGATTTCTATTCTTTAGTATGGCGCCTTTGAATGTCCTATGGTTTAGGTCTCATCTGTGACAAAAACTGAACACCTTCTAGTGAAAGTCACCTCTCTAAAGGGTAATCGTCAAACCGGAGATGAATATAAAGAAGTAGAGATAAGGAGACTGAGTACCTTTTCCCTCTCTTCCAAATTTGGTTTAAATTCCTTTTTAACACAACCTCTTATATTACCTGTTTGCATGTATGATGATAAAAATATATTTCATTTTCAATGCCTGATTTTTTTTGTGGATAAAAGAAAATGTCAAAGTAACACATCTCAAGTGCTCTGATGCACATTAATCTGAAAACGACACTAATTAATTTCCCGGCTATTTAGTGAGCAAAGAGGAAACTTGGTGCAGAGGTCAATAGCTCATAAAAAACACACGCTGTCACCTGCCTAGAAATGTGTTCCCTGTACTAAAGAACCTGTTGAGGCATTTATTTAAAACAACCATTAATACCGAAGAACAAGAAGTGCTGTAAAAATGTTCCTTGTTCAACCTCATGTGCAGAACCATTCAGATTGGGGTTTGCATGTTTTTTCTGTAATTGTGTGTTTTTTTACCCAATCCAAGACCATTTTAATAATAACAATAAGCTCACTGAAACTTTGTGTTTGTGGCATTTCTTTTTTTGTTGCTTTTGCTAATGTTAATGGTAATTTTGTTGTTAATTACAAAATTTTACATTTTTAAAGACACTTTGATTGGTATAATTAATACACAGCATGAAATAGATTCCGTTTGGAAGCATAATAGAAAAAGTACATCACAGGGAGTAAAATAATAGTCATTCCAGTGAGGATGAATTTATTTTTGTCTGAAATGTCCTCTCATGTTTCTTCCACTTGATTAACCTTGAGAAGCTTGAACATCTTTGAGATAACACTCAGTTCTTATTACAAAATCTAAAAATATAAGAGCAACTTTATTTAGTAGTAATATTACTTGAGATCATTTTAATTGCATTTCTTTTAATTAATCACTTTTTATATATATTACAAAACATAACATTCCTTATACAGTAAAACTGTACTCATCCATTCTCAAAGCACAGGTCTTTTCTCTGCACAAAGTTCTGGTCGTCCATCATCAGCTGCTGTCTCTGGCCCCGGAGACGAGCTGCTGCATGTCCCCTCATCTGTCTGCAAACTGTGTGTCTTCATCGTTTATTACCCTTATGACAGAGTCTGAACTCAAAGTATGCCAATTTCATGGGTTGCTCACCAGAGCCCCCTCTGTTTATCAGGCAGTCTCCAAATTTCTGATCTCTGGATAGCCTTTGTTGACTCTGCACCAAGTTTCCCATTTTTAAAATACAAATCTTGCCAGATATCTTTAACAAGCTTTGGATTAGAACTACAAAAACCTGCAATATTCTTAAACAGGCACAAAAAATAAGTGAAAAAGGAAGGAGAATTGCAATTTTTTTAATTTATACAACGCTTGAAAAAACATTTTAAAGCAACTTTTTGTTTAATTATATATTTTTATTGGAAAATAATTGTGTCCACAAAGAAAACAATTCAAAAATATTTTGAAAGGATGTATATATGTAATCAGCTTATGCACACTTCACAGCATGAACAAATGAAAAAAAAAATGTTCAAGTCATCAGTACACCAATAGTCATGATACAGATCTCAATTTGAGGATAAATCTTCCAACAATATGTCTTGTGTGAATTTCAAATAGTTTTAGACAATGGCAAAATTCAAACTTCTCAACCAAAAAAAAAATTGTCACAAGACAACCCATAATAGCTACAAGATTGAGGTGATCAGTTGACAAATTAAATGAAACACCATGACATGAACTACAAGGAAATATTAGAATGGCACTCAATCTTAACAGTCCTAAATCTTTTGCTATCCCCGCATATTAGACAGCGGACGTCTCTGTCCATTTTAAATGTGTGTTTAAGTCTCTCAACACGCACTTTTCCCCCGCCATTAAACGTTACATAAGACATCACTAATGTTTGTGTTTTTTTTTGTTTTGTTTTTTTTTTTTTACAGTTTTTTTGGTATTGTTTAAATTTACAAGTTTCATATATATATGTAGTCACTTGAAGAGCATGTTGGTTTGTACTGTTGAGAGTGTTCTAAATAAATTTGGCTTGACTGTGTAAGGAACCTATAGCAGCCAATGGTCAAAGTTCCATATATTAAAGTCTTATTCAAACTTCTTTTAACTCCATTGGGAACTCCACTAAACTACTCAAACCTTAAGTAAATTCTCATTATTCACAGACAGAGCTGTGGTGTGCATGTGCAGCTCCTCGGGTCCTTTAATATGTTTGATTTTCTCTGAGCACAGAGCCTGTGCAGTCTTCATTTTAAATTGAGTAAAGAAACCTGACCACACTGCCGTTTCCTCAGCTGCCTTTTCTGCAAACTGAACCTTGTGAATCTTTCATCAAATGGACTTGAGAATTATCTGATTCTACAGAAGTGGAGCAGTTTATATAACACATTCTCCCTCAACAGATTTCCTATTGTGTAAGCTGCTGAATGACAAACGATAATGCTGATTGATTTAGCTGTCATGTTACAGCTTCAACAGCTCAGACAATGACTTCAATGAAGTGGGGGAAGAGGTGCAATTAATTAATGGGAATTTCAGCTTGTAAAACCCCTGTTGTGGTAGGCTCCACAGGTCAAACTGTACAGACCAGCGATCTGTCATTCGTTGTAGTTAATGTCTGTCTACGTGTGAGAGAGATCTTTAAAGGTCAGCCCTCATCTGCCTTTTCACTACTTCTTTAGCTTATGTGATAAATATAAAAGACAGATGGTCACAGCCGCATCTGACCTCTGTTTTAATCACCTAAGAGCATTCTCCCTTGGTTTCAGTTAGAGACGACAATCACTAAAACAACCATCCAGCGACATGATGTTTTTAGAGCTTTAAAAACAAATCAAACGCTCAGTTCAGCTCTAATTCTTAGTAAGACTTATCTTTACCTGTCACACTTACAGAGGGCAAAAAGGGGAAGGAGATAGAAAGAGATGTGATGTTGAGGTTCAAACTGACCAGATGTTCAGAGTGACTTCAAAGTCTCACAGACGCTCTGAAGTAAGTTACCTGGGAATAGTTTGAAACAAGGCCAAAACCTCAGCAGCAGG
Organism: Danionella dracula; assembly: GCA_900490495.1. Lineage (NCBI taxonomy): Eukaryota > Metazoa > Chordata > Actinopteri > Cypriniformes > Danionidae > Danionella > Danionella dracula. The sequence goes on from UELW01000578.1 coordinate 4,533,454, forward strand.
TGTTTCTCGGCAAGCCAAGTGACAGAACCAAAATAAACCAAAAAAGATGACTATAGTTTAATAAAAATCATGTAAAAAATGAACATTTCACATTTTTAAATGAAAGTATTTTCGGGGATGTTTGTTCTTGAAAAACAATTTTTGATTATAAAAAAAATTTGATTATTGAGCCAGCAGTTCTGACTGCATAGCATTGTGGGAAAAGTCAGTCAAGCCAAATGATATTGTGCAAGATCGTCCAGGAACCTTCAATATTTCAACAGATTTTTTGGCAGAGAATTGCTGCAAATATTTAGATGCTGTTTTTGTGGTATAAACAAACTTTGAAGAAATATTTTCACTTTCCAATTTATTCCCTCAGTGTTATACAAAGGGTCCAAACTAGGGTCAGCCTCTGATTTTCCTTTTCGACGCATTAACAGTTCACTGCAGTTCATCTTCTGACCACTTGAGGCTGACTCCACGTTGACAACAACATTAAACATAAACAACTTTATTGCTTAAAGCATGTAAACATATTTAAACCTCTGGCTCCAAATTTTATGCATATTGCTGCGCTTTATTTGACCTTGACTCTGAGAGGACTAAACTTTTGATTACTGTTTTTTTATTACTCGTTTTAAGAATGAAAGTTTTCATAATGGGTGTCGGGCTACTCGAATGAGAGTTGTCCACTAAGCTCTAAGATTTTGTAATTTTCAGCTTTTCAGTAATTTTTTATGCTTTTTCAAGGTGGCTTACTATACCCAAACTTCCTTTCTGCTAACATTTGTTGGGGACACAAATATGTAAATGATATATACAGTCAATGTTTTAAACTGATAATGCTTTAATTCTACCATAATATTCACAACTTTTTTTTATACTTTGTAATCCTGAACTTTTTGTTTTGGAGATTTGGTGCCTAAAACTGAGCTGATGGCAGAGATGCACTCTAGAGATGCACTCTAGATTTGCGTGTGTGTGTGTGTGTTATATAAATATCTTCTATTACTATGTGCATATTAATGGGATACACTAATGTTTGATTCAGGAATGGTCAAATATTTAACAAAAAAAAATCTATGGATGTCTTTTACAAATATTGATTCTTCGTGAATGTGCCAAACTTATTGATTTACTCAAATTAATTTGACAGTGTAAATAAAGTCCAGAAGGTCAAGGCCTTTGACCTCTGACCAAACAGTTGGGGGTGGGCCGTTTAACGTTCACGTGACTTCTTCAGTTTCAGTTAAATGATGTTAGTATACCTCCGACACATTAAATGGTAATGGTAATGGCTTTAACGTTAAATAATTCGGAGATTGCACCTCGATCATTCTGTGAATCTACTTTTATATACATTTAAATCCGAAAAGTCAAATTCCTCATGAGAAAGCCATGTTTGCGAAACTGGGACAGTGATTATTCAAGCAGCGTCAACTCGAGCTCTGTGTCTGATGAGAAATATGAGGTTGCGCGCACACACGCGCGCGCAGGATGAGCACCACACGCACGCGCGCGCAAGCACTGCTGCGAGATTAGAGAGAGAGAGAGAGAGAGAGCCAGAGCTGAGCTGAGCGGTGCTGGTGCTGGAGCAGGAGCAGGAGCAGGGCGGGGAGAGAACTGCGGTACTCAACAAACACTTCACCGCCGAACTGCAGCTTTTTCTCGGCATCGCAACTTCCTCGCCGTGAAGCAAAATGTCATCGTCGGGGAAAGACAACAGCTCCCAACATGCGAATTACGTGGGACCGTATCGCCTGGAAAAGACGCTTGGCAAAGGACAGACAGGTTTGTCCTTTTGTGTGTTTGTTTGAGAGCTGATCTGCGGGCTGCCGCTCGAGCGATGCCTAAATCTGATGCTCGCATGTCAGTGTGTGTTCCTGTTCTCTCGTGTCATTGATGGAGAGATCTTGTGTGCACATTAGATCTTAGCCTACTTTCTGACCATCCGGTGAGCTGCTGTCAGTTGCAAACATGTTTTAGCATGGCACAAGTTCTTGAAAGATCTTCACGTTTTTCACTGGAGAAAATAACTTGCAGCTCTGCTTCACGTCTTCCTAAAGCCCTTAATCCTGATTTGTCAGAATGCAGTTGGACAAGCAGCCTACACATTCAGTTGTATTCTGGTACAAATGAATGCTTGACATAAATCAGCTGGAGTTCACATACTGAGGATGCTGATGATGTTGATGATGAGGCAGTTTTGGTGCATCTGTATTGCCGCTGCAGTCCTGTGGTGCTGAAACAGTGCTGAAGTTTGGAATATAAGGGGCTCAAAAGCTGCTTGACAATTTGAGCTGCTGCTAGAATCACTGTTGGCGTGAGCTAAAAAAAAATGGCTTTTGTTATGTCGGCTCATTAAGAATTGCTGCTGGATGTAAGAGAGGGGAAGGTTTATTGATCCTGCATCAATTTTTGTGCTCAATGTTCTGTGGCCAGTGGCTTCTGGTGCGGCTTTGGTAGAGAACAGTTATTGAGTCGATATCTCTAGCCAGACGGGTCCAAGTCAAGCGCCTGCAGCTGTTATGCAACACATGGACTGCAACTGTAAGGATATGGATCGGCTGTGTTTGAGGAACACGGGGGACAGTTTGATGGATTTGTCAGGTCTTCGTGTTCTCATTTTTCAGAGATCCCTGTACATGTACTCAATAGTCACATTATGGCCATGTTATCAGAGGATTCATGTACATGAATGATGTCAGGGATTTTCATTTTTCTTGTAGCGTTGAGCGTGCACAACTCCAGAAAGCCCACATGATATACACTTGTACTAATTGTCTGAATCATTTTAGACAATCAGTGTGATGCTTGTTACAGACCGCTTCAAAACAGTTATGTTTGTGTGATTACGAGTTGTCACACACTTGCCCTCCAGTGATTTCCGATGATCTACTACAGTCTACGTAGCACCACAAGATGACCCACCGAAATCTTAACCACAGCATCCCACTCGGTTCTCTTGCCTCCTGCTGTTCCATCCATCATTCAAAGGAAACAGAGTTCAACCTAGAGCTAAAACAATACTGAAATATATTAGCAACGATTTTCAATGATTCTTAGAGTTATTAACCGTCTACGTTCCTAAAACTTAACTGTAAACTGTTTGAATCTGAGCAGGTGTTTTGATTCAGCCATAGCATTTTTCAGTTAAAACTGAATTGTATTAAAGTGAAAGCATGTAATGAATGTAAATATAGTTGATGGATGCAACAATTACAAGATACTGTAGTTTGATTGAAATCACAAAAAGGTTTTTTTTCTGAGATGATGTTCTTAAAACTGCCAATATTAACATGCTGTATGAATGCTTTCCTGTCCAACCGGATGCAGGCTTTACCGTGCCTGTCGATCCCTAGTCTTGTTGATCTTTGTTTTTAGATTTGGTTCTTTTCCATCCATCCATCTTCATGTCGGCTTTTTATTCCCTTTCGGGGTCGCCACAGCGGAATGAACCGCCAACTCACTGGCATATGTTTTACGCAGCGGATGCCCTTCCCTGCCGCAACCCATCGCTGGGAAACATTCACACACACATTCACACTTTAACACTATGGGCAATTGTTCTTATTCAATTCACTTATTCCGCATGTCTTTGGACTTGTGGGGAAACCGGAGCACCCGGAGAAAACCCACGCGATCACGGGGAGAACATGCAAACTCCACACAGAAATGCCACCTGCCCCAGCCGAGCCTAGAACCAGCGACCTTCTTGCTGTGAGACGACCGTGCTACCCACTGCGCCACCGTGACGCTCGATTTGGTTCTTTTCTTGCCACAAAACGTGTTTGCTGAAGTTTCTTTATTTGTGATTGGAGTTGGCTTACTTGCTTACCTGATTGTGAGAATGCTATCTGAGCCATGAGAGAACACTGCTCTTTTGTTAAGAAGTGTTGCCATTGGTTCTTCAGGCTGAAGTGTGTGATCTTGTCGAAAAAAAAGTGAAAAAGCAAACTTAGAAAAGTAATTTTTTTTCTGTCCATAATCAACAAATCCTTATTAAATGTTTTTCTATGTACACAAAATATAGATGAAACTGTAAATTCTTTATCCATCATATCTCATATGAGGAAAATTTGTGTCAGCTTATACTTTTTCTTCAAAATCTGTCTAAAAAATATGTAATGACCTTGTCAATTGGCAGCCATCTAAACTGATAACTCAAGTATCTTAAGTATCTGAAAGTGGAAGAAAAAATATTAAAGGTCTGAAGTGGATGAAAGACCTCCACTATGACTTTTTTTCAATTTCATATTTGTTCATACAGTAAGTTCAAAGTCACTTCAGCTTTAGGCCAAAGCCTCAAAGAAGTTTCCATTCTTGTGGCTGTATCGGTAAAGGTTGGTGCACACTAGTAAATTTTATTTCAGTTTAAACAGACTGGATAGCATGAATAATGGACAAAATGAAAGACTAATTCTTCAAATCTGATTTATATTATTTGTGCACGAGTTGCTTAATTACAGTTGATTTACTCATCTTGGTTAGATGCAATAATTAGACTCCTCTGCATCCACCCTCACTCGCTCTTTCTACTAGGATCACCAGGAGCAGTACTGTTTTAGGGCACCAGGTGCTGAAGAGAGAATATTGTCTCAGAAATAATAAAAAAAAATAATGCAATGCTCAGGTCTGCTGTCTGTAAGACAGAAGTATGTGAGGAGTTTAGATCTCCTAATAATCATTATTATCAAATACAAATTTTCGAGTGCTCTTCTAGACCTGACTTAACTTTCATCCTCATCACGATCTTTGCATTCTCTCAGTACATAAGCCAAAAATATAGATGACTCATCATGCTTTGGCAGGCTGTTAAAATTTGTGTCCAATAAAAATCTTCTGCTTTTGCCTAGCAACAGTGATTGGCTTTTAGATGATCATGGTTCACCACAAACAAACAAATCATCCAGGAAGCCCCAAACTTTTAGTTTCAGTACATAATCGTCAATGATCTGGTGTTAATCATCACGGCAGTTCACTTTTACGCAACTGACATTTGCCTGTTTTATGAAAGAGAAAGGTTAGGTTAATTGATGGATCATTTTTAGATATTGAATTGTCTTCTATAAAGTGAAATACTGAGTCAGAGCCTCCAGTCTTGAGTTTATAGGGTCTGATAACAGTAAAAAGCATTGCTATCTGAATAGGCATCTCGTACTGTTTGTTTGTGAATAGAACATTCTGTCAGCAATTAAACCATTGGCAGCACTTGTTAAAATCATTCTGTGGGTAGCCTGTGGTAGAAGCGGGCAGCTCATGACTGGTAAGCGGAGGGTATTCCGGCTCGATCTGCTGCCGTTGGCATGGCTGCTGAGAGAATGCTGCACAATAAACGCTGCTGCAGGGAGAGTCCATATGTCATGAGAGAGGCTCACGCAGAGAAAGAGGAGCTTGGGGGAGGGGTGGGGAGCCAAGGAAAGGGGGGTACTTTTGGGGATGAGGGTGAGAGAGAGAAAGAGAGAGAGTTCTAGGAGCTAAAGCGGGACCCCCATGGGAAACCGTAAAAAGGACGCTCTAGTTTAATTTACCCCCTCCTCCCTCACCTCCTCAAATCAAAACGGATGTATTTCTGGCTTCACCGTCTCTTTGTGATGCTTTTGGCCAGTGCTGGTTTGGTCCTGTGTTTGAGGCAGTGGAGAGTAGACAGAGGAAGATTATAGGAGATCACTGGAGGAGACAGATTGCTACAGATAAACAAAAACGTCGCTACATTGTGTACTGGCCACAGAATCGCAACATGTTTAGCTCATAGTGTTTTTAATATCATTTTCAGAATCGGAAATTCTTTAAAAACTGGTTCCCTCTAAAGCTGTTTGTATTGGTGCATTTTATAAGATTATTTTGATTAGTGCTATTGTAAATCAGAAATTAAATAAAAAATAAACTTGAACTAATAGATTGACAGTTAAATAATAACCGTCAGTAATTTTTGTATTTACAAGGTGGTTGCTTGCACCTTACAATGAGTTTCTCATTTCTCCTGTAGGTCAGAGAAAATGTGATCATGCAAATAATTGATATCAAGCCGTTTGATGGTTTATGGTGCTTTCCCACATTTATTAGTTTGTTTTAAATTTTGGTTTGCTTCATTTCAGCAGATCTTGCATACATGTGCACCAAAAGTGGATCATATATGCTTGATCTCAATATGCTTCCAAGTGAACTCCAGAACAGTTCATTTCTATTGAGAAGTGTTCCAAACTCAAAAAGACTGAGAATAGGCTGAAATGCAAAAAAACTGTGCATTTGAACCCAAACTGCCATATGTGATAAAATGTATTGTTTGATGATGCTTTTGCAACCTGGCTGTTCAAGGACAAACCTGTGCTTGTGAATAACTGTGGAGCCTTGAGGTAATTTGGGCTCATATTAGGTTCCAGCTTTTCCCAGCATTTTGCCGGTGTAGTCACCAGTCAATTTGGAAGCAGTGTTGTGGAAGCATCTCTTTCATCTGTTATACATCCAGCTTTTCTGTTGAGTTTCCCCACAAAACAAAATTCAGGAACTAAGTTGAATGATTGCTCCAATCTGGGCAATTCGAGATGTGCATGTTGGTTTCTTTCAACCAAAGTAGTTCAGAGCAAATTCCTGTATTACAAAATTAACATTTTTTTTTACCTCTCTATTCTTTCTTAGGACAAGTTGTCTAGTCTTTAGAAGAGACATGTGAACATCTTGGTTGTGTTAAAAACAATATCTTGTGGAAGTGTTTGTTTGGTCAAAACTAATCAAATTTTTTATAACTGTGACCAAAAAAGAAGCTCCACACTTATCATTCTAAGCACTTAAAGCCATGTTTCACCAGTAACTAGTGGATATTCCTGCTATATAGTTGCTATGCACTGTTTACGTCAGGATCTGACCAATAAAGTTTAACCAATGTTAAACCTTTCAGAACTTTAATCAGCATTTCCTGTCATCACATGCCATTGCCATGGGGCAGCTTTAACAAGTTTCAGTTGATTGTCTGGCATTGTTGACTTTAACTGAATACAATATTGCCATACTTTCATTAAAACATTTTGTGGTCATGTGACGGTCGATATAATTATGTAGCATTTGCTGTAAGTTATCGGCTTCCAATACAAGTACCGCTGCTACTGTAAGCAAAAGTCACAAAAAAATAATTTCTATTTAAAATTATTTTTGTGGCACACCATTGCGATACACATAGAGTTTAATTGGATCTTTTTCCTCTTGCTCGCCTTGATCCTCTCCCATCTGTTTCCTTCTTCTTTTCCGTCTATCCCTCTGTCATGGTGTCCCAGTGGAGCCCTGTTAATGAAGCAGCAGAGTACCCGAATCATACTCTCTGAGCTGAGCCTGCTCGCTGGGTCAGGGTTACATGGCATGCACGGGCAGGCTTCATGCAGTGGGGTGTGAGAGCTTCAGGCCTCCAGTGCACTTCCACCATGGACATGGAGATAATCAAGCTATATATACTCACTACCTCAGGGCCAGTGAGCAGCAGAGATGCTGTTGCAAGGCGGATGTGAAGGGCTGCAGGCAGAAGCACATTAACTATGGTCATTTTGCTGCAGTGCGTGAAGAGTTCATTTTATTTCTAGATAGAACTTCTGTTTCATTGTCAAATAAAAAGAGTCTAAAATACAATGTTTTATAAATAACTAAATGTTGCTTATTCCCTTTTGTATAAATTAATAGTCTCCCCGTGGTGTAAAATTCGTAATTTCCGAAACAGTCCCCAATTGTTGTTTAACGTGTTAATCATAAAACTGTTGATGGCAATAACGAACCTCTTGTCATAAGAGCGTAGGCTGAAGCAATAACTCTTTAAGGTAAAGTGAGTCAGTGCCAAACAGAAGAATGGAAGTAATGGCTGCTATTGTTCAGAGAAACAAATAATGTCATCCTCAACCCATTCTGCTGCTTTAACAAATGTTTCTGCTAAAATATAAATGTTTTGATGGTTTTCAAAGGTTATCAAACAATGCAAAGCTCACAAGGGAAATCTTCTGACATTTGGGGTTGAATTTAATCCATGTTGCATGCTGTCATATACTGACTTTGCTTTGTGAATCTAAACATATGCATTTACTCAGCAGTTTAAAGACGTTGTCTCTTTCAGTGGTTTAAATTGTTACGCAGAATGGCTTTCACTGCAGGTAGTTTATAGAAATAATGGCACCTTTTTCCAGGTTGCATTCACATTACTTACAGAGATGCAAGTAGTGGTTTAAAACTACTATTCGATAATATCAAGAGGAGTGATTCATGGCTGTTGTCATTTTTTTATTTGAGTAAATGAAGCACAAAACTCAATGTTGTGAGCAAAAAAGGTTGATTCTGATGTTTTGTGTCCATCTGCAGAAATGACATTTTATCCCTGCTGTTGTGGTTAGAATCTGATTTAAAGAAAAACTATTTTAATGTAGTCTCTTCAAAATTATTCCTGTTGCTGCTCTCAGTCCTTGATCTTGTGATTTGAGCAGGCTGTTTCACTAATTAAGATATCTATAGCTGCAAGAAGAATGTCCTGCGAGTGCATGGGTGGGCAAGGCTTTCAGCATGGGCTTTCCCCAATTCATGTTTGCTACTTTTGAGCCATTAGTCTCACAGCAGTGCCCTAAATCCCATCCTTCAAACCGGACTCCCCGAGCGGCTCAGATGAAAAACGTTAAGAAAGTTCTGCAAAACTTCAGCACACAAATTATTACATTTATTTTTGGGTGGATTTCATATTTTCTGCAGTGCACCTAAAGCAACATAGCGTTCTGTTTTATTTAGTCCTATGAAAACTGAAAAAACTGATTAGGAAAGATCAACAAATCGTTGGGGATTACGGTTTGCACAAAATAAAGTCAATAGAAGTTAAAAGGCCTTCCACAACATAAAGTTAAAGGGCTTTCCTGCATTTCTCTTAGTTGGAGCAGATTATGTGCGGTGACAAAGGCTGTTATGACAATCACATTGAAAACCCCCAAATTGATTTATGAATCACTAAACGATAAAACGAAATATCAATCTTTGTTCAATCTTTGTTGACATTGTTCAAACTGTTCTAAGAGAGTTGTGTATTCTTTTGAGAGTTCATTATATAAATGGTGCCACCTTTTTTAAATTCTCAAACTTCTTTCAATTCAGATCCTAGTTTTTTCTTTTGTTTTACCCAGCAAAAGTTAAGCAAGCAATGCTATTGGTGTGCTGTGCTATTGGCCCACTGCTTCTCACAAAAAATCAAAAAAGTATTTTTATATAGAGTGCCATAGTTTAAATATCTTGGTATTTACCAACAATGTTGGTATTGCTCCTCTAAATAAACTAAATTAATCAGGCCAACAAAGCTTGACAGTCACAAAACTATTCTGGTTTCACATTCTTTCATGTTAATATACGATGGGGGCTGTTGACCTCTGGGTGACCTATACATTCCAAATGTAAAAATACTATAAAAGCAAAAACTATACATTTAATGGAACTTTGAGAGATCTTTCAATATAGACATTTTACGATGGTTGGGGAGCTTCATATGGGTCATTCAATAAGAGATGCTTCATTGCCGAAAAGGTAAGGGTGGAACTAGATGATTGGAATGTGTCTGGAGATCAATGTACTTTACACTTGGCCTCATTTGCTGCAGCCTAGTGATGCCTCTGACTCACTGTAGATGGTTGGTGGGGTTTACTTAGCCATTTAATTGTGTTTCAAAGAGCTGAAATACGTTTGGTAAAGACTTACTTGGATAAATGCTCAAAACCATGGATCTTGCATTGCCTGTCTAGACCCTTTCTGGCCTTTGCATTGGGCTAAAAAAAGTGGATGCTTATCCACATGAAGTAGTTGCTGAAAGTCTACCAGACAGTGTAAATGTGAGTTATGTGACACTCCAGTTTAGTTACAGAAAACGTCAATCGATAAAAACAACAATAACGGTTATCAATAAAAGTAATAGAGGTTTGAAGGGAATTATAGTATTGTACTTTTGATAGTATGGTTGTAAAATCTGTGTTTTCTCATTTTGAAGTGGGTCTGCATTATCAGATGATCTCCTTTCACTAATAAAATGAAGTTGCAGTAGCACGCAAGATTATTTGGTGGGGAAGTTAAAAGGCTCTTCATCACCACAAAGCATGTTTTGTTTTAAAACGTTTTTAAATGTCAGCTGTTGATGGTCTTGCTGGGCTGACTTGCGAACAATTTGTCAGTGTGTTTCTGTCTGAGGGGGTTGCCGCCTCCCAGACATATTCCAGCCTTCAGTTGGCTCTCATTTAGTAAGAACTGGAAAGCAGTGGTTGGTTGTCATGGCTGCGCCCCCTTCTTCCCACAAGCTTTTTCTCACAATGGTTTTGCTTTCCATCTTTGAGATCAGAAGCAGACAGCAACAGTCCTCTTTGCCCCTCTTTCCCACCCTTGATTTATTTAGATTAAATTCAGTCTTCAGCATTAACACTGTAAGATGTACATGGATAAATCTGTGGAGGAAAATGCAGCTTTTGCGTCATTCACTAGAAATTAATCCTGTTGAAAAATGTTGCAGGAATGTGAGCTGGAGTGATTGGTGGAGAAGGACTGATTACGCTGATGTGCTCTTATGTTGGATTAGATGCATTTTGTATTTATAGCTGGAATGAACTGCCAACGTTTTGCTGCTTTGTTGAGTAGCAATTATAGAAATATGTTGTATATTTAGTTATGGCTTATTGCTCATTCTTGTCACTCTTCATTAAGTTCCATTTCCATTGAATTCTCTCTCTTTGTGCCTGAGGAACTCTTTCAAGTGATTCGATGCTTTCACAGTGAGAGCTACAAGTGCTTTGTGGCCAAACATGATCATGGTGAGAGATATCAAACTAAAGGTGGCTATGTTGTCATATCATCTTTGGTAGATTATTGAAAATGGCAATGAACGGTTGACCTGGCTGGGGTGTTGCCTGTCCTTCATCTAATATGAGCTAGAGGACCAGCAAGACCCTGTGACCCTAGGACAAAGAGGGTAAAAGCAAACGAACAAAAGGACAAATAATTGAAAAAAATAAACAAGTCAAATAAAATAAACCATTAACGTAGGGCCTTCCATTGGGTTTAAGGAGGAGCAGGTGGGCTGAATTCTAATCTGACAGATTTAGCATTATTCACGCAAGACTTAACCCTTGTATTTGACCACCAAAATCACTCATGACCTGTTTTTAAAACAAATAAATCATAACAAATTGCATTTTTGTGTGTGTTCACTGTTTGTTGGTGGTTTCACTGCTGCATGTGCACTGGAATGGGTTAAACCCAGAGCACCAAATATGTGTTTAATTTTTTAACATCAAATCCCTAATTCTAACTGGAAGCTTAGTTCTTATTCTTTTTTATATCTAAAAGTAATATAAAAGAAATATTTATTCGTTTTTGTTACCGTTTATCTGAATTTTATGAATTTTTTTGTTTTATCCCATATGTAATGTATCCCATTATGTAAGCAAACACTAAAAATTACATGGTAAAGGGAATAGTCATGTAAAATGAAGGCAATTTAGTTTTTTTCCACATTAATGACACCATGATAAAATTAAGAAAGGATTACTGCAGAAGGTTTTAATGGTTCGTTGATAAAGTAAATTACTCTTAGAATTGTTTAAAGCTCCACTTTAAAACAAAAATATATACTTTTGTGTTTTTTTATGTCTGAAAACCACTATAATGTTATCTTTAAAAACTCAATTGCTCACCACACCTGATTTGTGTGATCTGCCCCTAAAATGTTTACCTTTTGTAAAAAAAAAAAAAAAAGTCAGTTTTGCCTTTCCATGTTGGTAATGTCACATCCTCACCGGCTCTACCTCACAGCGCACAGTCACACAACCACAATCACGAGAATACTGAGCACCTGCGTCTGCACCATCGATCCCCAGCTGCACCTCGTCACCACTGCTACAAAGACTCACTGGTCACTCAGTTCACCGATCGGTCCTCAAGGTTACACACCCGCCGCTGACGATCTCGTTCTCGTACATGAGACTCCTTCCTCCTTCCCCAGCCAGCCTTCTCCTCCCCGTCTCCAGGCCCTCAACACATGCCTGGACTATCTCCTCTTCGGAGTGTTAAGTTTGCTATGCAAAGCCTGTTCTCCTTGTTTAACGCCAGTGGCATTCCTCTGTTCTTCCTACCTGTGTTATTTTATTAAAGCCATTCCTTATACTCGTCTTGTCGATCTCGAAACGTGACCGGCCAGACATTTAATTGACACCCCACTCACTTTCAGTAGCAGCTCCTATAGAAATTCAAGCATGAGCCATTCAAGCTTTGTTTTTGAGCAGAGTAGTGGGTTGAGCTTGTTTTTAGCTGGTTTGAGTTTATCATCTCATTTCAACTTCAGCTGTTTAAAAGATCTGGTTATTGTAGAATTTCCACTTGGCTCGGTTGGTCGTGATTTGTTGACTGAGGCATTTTATTTGAATGAACAGACAAATCCTGGACTATAATTTGAATGACTATAACTTGAATGGTTTTGGTTACAAAAACAAAAAGCTTTTGCAGATCTTAAAAATATTTCAGGTTTTTTTGGGTGGTTTTAGTATGATCAGCACTGAAGCGTGTGATTGTTTTAAGTGATGAATTTTACGGGTCTATGTTTAATTATTCTAATGTGAGAATTAGAAGTTAATATGCTGATAATTGTTTTCAACAATAATAGATATTTTTAAAATTTTGGTATTTTTATATCATAATAAAACAACTCTCAGAACATTACAAAAATCTAAATGCTCACAGTTATGTTTGAATGCTTATCATGTAGTGAGTTATTAGAAGAAAACAGACATGTACTTGAAGTCAATGGTACAAAGTTTCTAGATAGCTAATGGTATAGCAAGAGATTTTTCAATCAGTTGAATTTGTTGAATTATTCTTGATTCTTATAAAGTTTGTTTTCATTTTACAATTGGATCACTTCTCTAGTGCTTGAACATTGTTAATGCATTACCTTTTCTTGTTTTACTTTGAAGCACTTTACAGTTTTTGCTGTACAATTAAACTAGAACCTTGAAAAATATCGGGTAACATGTATTTGGTGAAACCATTTCTGGAAAGCTTTGAGTGAGTAAACCCCTCAGCAAGTCTGACCAGCCTTTTTGGTGACTTGACATCTGATTGCTGTGCTTTGGATTTGCAGCAGAACAAAAGTGCATGAAAAAGCCTGTTTTCTCTGCTGAGTTAACATGTTCCCTTCTGAATTCACCAGTTGATAGCAAGTGGCAGGTGGCAGCGGGGGGAGGGCATTTCACATTCTAAAGAAAATTTGATTGGATAAAATGTGTGCGTTGAGCAGAATGAGTCATCAATATGTTTTCGTCCAAGAATAGGAGTGTGAATGCTAAATGTGACAAACCTCCCAAAGTGGATTTGTTATTGATTAGCTGAACATTAGCTTATGACCTCAATTTAATTTTAATTTATAATATTACCAGCAAATTTATTAACAGTATGAATCTTCCCTTTAAACTTCACAGAAGCCATTGATGGCAAATTGAAGTGGCAGAAATTGAGCTGTTTAATTTGCAATGCTCATACCTTCTGAGGTATGGTGCTGTACATCGCATTGTGTCGTTTTGGTGGCCCCCTCCCCCTCGGCCAAAACAGACAATTGCTCCCCAGTGCCTGATGCAGCTGTGAAGTCTTTTATCAGAGAAACACAGCAGAGACCCTTTACTCCTGCTGCTGTCCCTAGCATGTTTTCTCTCTATCTCCATCACACCATCCCTGCCAGCACAGTTTTCTATAGCTTGCCGCTTCCCGTCCATGTGCTATCAGCTCTTAACACAACTCATTGAGCTTCAAGCATTGTGAGAGAGACGTAGTCCCAAGGTTGTAGTCATGGTACTCGCTTCTGATGCGACTTGATTTGTGATTTTCCATGTGACGAAACATTTAATCGTTAATGGCACAGCCAGGAGCAGCGATTACACAGATATCAATCTGACCGTATATTGTTGTGTGAATGTAAGTGTCCTGAAATATTAGCAGCACATCTGCAGTGACACTGAAGTCCAAACAGCGGGCAACTGGTCAACAGATGGACTAATTCCAGGTTTAATTAGAATAGACGTTTAGCCTGTAGCCTGTGTAAAGGGAACGTGTGCCTGTGTCAGTTCAAGCCAAGAACAAAGCAGTGGACACATGGCCAGTGGGGTATGGAACGTGAGAGCATTTTAAGGGATTTTAACTGCCACCTCAGAAAAAATTTGGAGCTCCAAGTACCACCAACATTAAAATACACACAGGAAAGCCCCAGCGATTAGGCCCTACTGTTCAGCTATAGTTAAGTGCAGTTTAATATTGAATTTTATAATATTTATATTTATATTTATAATATTCATTAAAACATTCCTTTCTCTTGCCGTCTTTCTCTTTTAAATATTTCTTCTGCTTTGGAGAATAAAAAAATTCTGCTAGTAAGAGCAAGTAATGGTGTGGTAAAGTTATGGTAAAAAAGTTTAGGGCAAAATAATACATTGTTAAATAAAACATTAAAGTAGCTGCTGCTTTCATTATTTATTCAAAATGTGATGTTAACACAGCGTTGTTGGGGTTATTTTATCTTTTTTTATTTTATGTTCACACTTTTAGAAATTATCATAATAAAATAAATAAAATAGAATAAAATACATATTATGAATAACTAATACTGTGTGGCATTAATGCTATGATTTTAGTCCGGCTCTATCTGCATGAGTGCTGTTATTAATGAGCGCCTGGACCTATGAACTGAGAGACTGATTCATTACTCTTTTACATCTTCACTTTTTCTTATCATCGAATGTCATTTAGATCCCTTTCTCCTTCATACCAAAGAATCACAGACTTCTTTATTTTCAGAATGTTTAGTTAGTGACTAATGCACACCATTTCTTGGCTAAACAGAGCTTTTCAGACGTGTGTAGTTTACCTGCATTGGCATCTTCAAGACTCGCGCATGTGAAGCTTCTTGTTTTGTTTAATTTCCTCATCCTTTGGATGTAGCAGTCATTGCAGAGACATGTTTTATTCTTATATATTTCTACACACACACGGACACCGGTATTTCTGTCTTAGTAGGTATACATGATTTATACTAAGTAGGAAGTATAGACAGGAATACACACAAACAGATTTGACCTTCACGTACCTCTAATGGACATCGGTGTACCCCTAGGGGTTGTCAAAGTCCACGCATACCACAGTTTGAGAATCACTGGTTTAGTGCATATACCTCAAGTTTGGAAGAGTTGGTTAAGGATAATATTGTAGTTTTGCGAGAAAAACAGAGAATTTTGCCTTGATCAAGTGTATTGGTCCGGGTAACTTTTTATCCTGTATTTAAAAAGAAAGCCAAGATTTTATATGTAAATCACAATTTGAGCTAGACCAATTGATACTCAGTATTTTTTTCAATTTCATTTTAAAATGATCTATTTTTCTTCAAAGTGACACAAAAATACTAGGAACTCTCCACTTGCAGAATGTAACCAATATAAGCAGACACGAGAACACATTTTTTGGGCTACAAAAAAAAATTATAATAATTCACACATTTGTGTTTTGTTTTCAGTAGTCTGAAAGCTGCTAGAAAAAAATAATTGTTTTGCTTTTAGTCACCACAATCTTCAAATATATTTCGCAGCATGTGTTAATTTGTTTAATGTCTGACAAAGAAAATTCAAACCATTTCCAGAAACTGAAGAAACTGTGTCTCAGAGAAACTAAGAACATTTTCTTAGTTTTGTCTGCAAATGCAGTAATGGTGTTAGCTGTATACAGTACACATTAATTACTGAAGTAATCACAGAAAAGCGGCAACTCAACAGGCCATAACAAAATTAAAATGATCAGAAAAAATTAAGGACTACGGTAGCTTAGAGGCACTCATTCTCAAAGCATGCTAGAAGAAATAAATTTTTTTTCTCAATTTATTTTAAACATTGTCTCGACTAACAAATCCAATTTTGAATTCATTCATTGCACAGCTCTAACAACCACATAGTACACTATATGAATTTCAATAATTCAATGTACTATAGAAAAGAGACAGGTGAAACATAAATTTCCAATTTGTAAAATAATATGGTATAGAGATCAGATTTCAATAAAATCAAACAAAATGAGTACATGCATTAAAAAATAGATTGATTTCATCCCAAACACTTCTTTTCAGACGCTTCCCTTGTTATTACATGGTAAAATAATAAAAATATTAAATCTTCCATGTTATATCTTTTGGTAGATGTCGATAACCAGAGCTCTTCTAAGCCTATGAACTCTAATGAACCCACTTGGAAACAATTGAGAGCATTTAATGGTGTAAATAAAAATTAAACATGCATGTCTGAACCTCATTGTTTCTTGTCTCCCAGTCAAGCATGCTTGAGCTGCCAATTAGCATGTTTATGTGCTCTATAAATATGCATAGATCCTTTCTGATGACAAGAATGTGAATATTTGAGTGAACTATCCCTTTAAATTTACAACTGCTTTATTATCATAAAAAAAGTTATTTCAGCATGTGCACTGAACTCTACTCCAAATCATCTTCAAGCCATTATCACTTTGTGTTATGAGCAGATCAAAATTTGATTCAGTGATGATCTTCATCTCCAGTGGGCTGTTTCCACTCTCCATGTCTACATCATTGAATTCACTGCAATGTTTGAATCAATTGTGAATAATTTGTTCAATTCAATCATTTCAAATATCTAGATCCAAATATTTTGGAAACAGCCGGTGGGTCATGACTGGGTGCAAATGTAGCGGCATGAAGGTCAGTTCTTGAAACACATTCATTTATTGAACATAAAAGTCAATAAGCATAAAACAAAAAAAATGGATATAAATATGGCAGCATGGTGTAACAGTGGTTAGCTCTGCTGACTGTTGTTAGTTGCTTGCAGATTTCCCTGACCAAACACATTCTTGAAGCAAACTAAAGGATTTTAATTTCCCCCAGGAGTGAATATCATTGCGATGACTGTGGAGGGTGCACCCCACCTTTAGTCTGACCTGGAGATAGAAATCGTGAGAAACTTATGACACTAAGCAAGTTAAGGAATTGACAATGAATGGAAATTGAAGTACTTAACATAAACTGTAACACTAAATCCCTAAAAAAAACAAAAAAATGTAAGCCAAAACAGCCTTCAAAAACTCATCTCACTGAAAATAAATAAGCCAGAACATAAAGTTCATAGGGGTTGGTGATTACTCAAAAGATATGTTTTCTTAAAGGCGTGGATAATAGAATATAAGTGAGATAGATTTAAAATCTCAAAGCCTCATTTCAGAAGAAGGCTCACTCAGTTCTCTACTTAATTAACCATATATACATGGGTATACACTCTCTGCAGGATCTAGGGGTAGTCACACTGAAAAGGATGTGAGAAAAGGCTGTAATTAGGTAGACAGGTGTAGGTGAATAATAGGTGTTTTAAAACAGAGAAAAACTGAGATGTGGGGCAGCAGTTAAGCTCTTTACACAGATAGCGCAACAATATACTGCTATTGATTATATACTATAACAAAGAGACAAGTTGTAAAGCTATATTGTGTATAGATTAGATTTAAAATAAAATCAAACAAAAGAAGCATATAAAAATGATATTCATATCATATATTAAAAAAATAATTTTTTCAAACACTTCAATATCGTTGACTTCAATATCTTTGATTTCAATATCTCAAACACGTCTACTCAGATGCTTCCTTTATTACTACATATTTTTTATATTTTAAATTTTTTACGGTTTTTACAGACTTTTTTGGATAGAGCTTTTTAACCTTATACCCATCTTTTATACGTATGAACGCTGATTAACTGTAAACTGTGATATTGCAGCTACTGCGAAGGTGGGTATAAAGAGTTAAAGTGAAAAATTAACAAATATTGCATATTTATTTTACTGTCTTTCTTACCTTTTCAGGGATTTTAGAAGAATAAAACCTTTTAAAATTAAATAGGCTCTGCCCATAAAACCATGTTTTTAAAAAGAATATTTTCAAAACATTGGCCTCATTCATCCATGCAAAAATGGAGCATTATTAAAACCTACCTTACAAATTACAACTTACCTTACAACTTACAATTGCCATTGTTTGTGTCTTAAAATTGGCAAACATGACTTTTATTTTTTTTCGGGATGGATTTGAGCTTGTCTTTGTGACTCTTAGGGGTTGTTAAGGTAGTGAAACCACTTGTTGTTTTTATTCAAAACACTTTGTTAAAATCTAATTCAGCATTTATAAAAAAGGTAGATGTGAATATTCTATTTAAAAAGACAAGATGACAGGTAGAATTCAACAGTCTGTCTGGTTTAATTTATTCTTTGGATCTCTTTTTTCTGGTCTCTGGACTGCTCATCCCCCTGGTAATAAAAAAGTTGGATATTTAAACTGTTGTTATCAGTGTTATACAACATATAATTGCCACAAAATTCAACTTTTGATATGTAAAGATATTTAATTTAACACCCACGTATGTCACATTTTCTGTAATTGTTGATGTGTACACATTTCAATAATAGGGATGTTCTCGAGTCATGATGAAATGTTTCATAGTCAAAACATAATTAAAGTGAATAAAATAAAACATGTTAGATATTTAACTGCCAAGATATGCTTCACTACAATTGACCTTGTAATGCATATACAGTATAAATAAATACTTGTATTAATCAATTCACGGTCATATATATATATATATATATATATATATATATATATATATATATATATATATATATAGATATATACATACATATGTGTGTGTGTGTGTATTTAATATTGCAATTTTCCTCCTAGTGTAGTATAATTTTTATGTTTCAAACAAAAATACTATACAAGCGGCCCAAATGAATCAATTTTCAATTAATGGAGAACAAAACATATAAAAAATCTATAAGATAACAAGAAATGTAACAACCTAAGTGTATATTTTTGTATGTTTATATATGTATGCACATCTGAGTCATATTGCTGGTACTGTATGAATGAAACGAGGTGTCAAGTCGTTGTGTGCACATGATTGATTGGCAAAGGACCCAGCAGGGTTGAATCCCTTGTCCAGATGGTAAGGGTTGGTCAGACCCTGTCATTAGTCAGGTGCTTGCTGGGGACTCCTTCATTCACAATTTAAAAGCAATATCTTTCTTTACACATGGAGAAAATTAGGAAGACTACAGCTGAAAACAATCACGAATTCCAACCTGCAGTTTCGGAAACACTTTCCCAGGGTATTGATGGTGTGGTTGGACTGTATTTCTGCCTGCGAAGCGCAAACCAGCAATAGAATAATAGCTCCACACATCTTTTTCTCTCCGTCTAAGGCTAGTTGGGGGTTTCTATGGAAACGGCGGGAGTCTGAGTGCAATTTTATACATATGTTTTCTGGACGACTGTGGTGCATGGTTTCTCAGCCTTGCCTGGAGGGTCAAGCTATTGATCCTGGCTTCTCTGGCTAAGCTATTAGAATGTGAATAAGGATCACCCCAATCTCTTAATTTAGGGTGAAAGGCACCGTTCAAGGCCACTTTTGAGCCTGAGCCTTCTCTGGCATAGCTGTTGTACCAAGGCAGCTTTTTTATTGGTTAAATAATCATAAGTAATTGAAAAGGTCCGTATTTAAGATAGTCTTTAGTTTTTTTTTGTCTGCTGTTGGAAGATCT
This sequence comes from Danionella dracula, assembly GCA_900490495.1. Taxonomy (NCBI): domain Eukaryota; kingdom Metazoa; phylum Chordata; class Actinopteri; order Cypriniformes; family Danionidae; genus Danionella; species Danionella dracula. The sequence goes on from UELW01000578.1 coordinate 4,553,076, forward strand.
GTTAGATCTTGCATCTAAATGCCCGGAAGCTTTAATGATGGAACTGCGTAAATATTTATTTTGCTGATTTTGAATCATGTTGCTTGATTGAGATTACTGCTATCTGAGGTGTATTTAAAGTCGTATTGTTTTGTATGCCTTTTTTGGGTTTGGGTTGTTATCTCATTTCCAAACAAATACGAGCTTTTCAAATTTCATGTAAAAATCCTAACAATGTACCAGTTATGTTTGGCTGGTCCAATAGTGTAAAATGTGTAGATGGACTCTTTAAAGTGTACCATTTGGGAGTAAGGTGGTTCTTAGCTGCTCAACTATGCTACATAATGATCACTCTACATATTAGCTTTAACCAGCATGCAACACATCTGATCTTACTAATTAATGCTCTCTATGGCCCTACATAGTTAGGACTGTAGTTGGAGGGGGGATCCTCATATTCTTCTTAAATACAGTAATCTCTCAACTGTGGATGTGTGACTTGCTGGGTCAGTGGCGGATAGAGTAAAAGTATAAATATGAATAATACTGAAAGTATTTGTACTGTCTTCTTAACCTTTTCAATATTTTAGAAGACTTTGACTCTGTCCGTGATCTATGCTTTGTTTTGGTTATTTTTTGTACTGTGCCTTTAAGTATATATTTCAGAACTTATTATCACTATCAAAAACCACTGCCATCTTGTCCAAAGAAAATTGTAAACATACAATAGGGTGCCAAAAGATGAAAAGAGAAACGATTTAGGAGTTTGAGGTACTCAGAAGCACTGCAGTGAAAGGCAAAGACTTTGGTGAAAAATTTATTTAGAAATCAGTGGGAAATCAGAACAAAAGCGGTGTGTTCTGTCCATTTTCTCCCAGTATTCCAGTACAACTCAAAAAGAGACGACAAGATTCTAGCAATAAAAGTGCCCCATCCTCTCTCTTATTCCATTGACCATTTCTCTGAATAAATGCAGGTTAGACACTTTTATTTCAAGGGCTTTCATTATTTTGCCTGTGGCACTGCCTCATTAATTCTCTGCCTTTCAGTGTAGTTTGTGTTAATATAGTTGTAATGAAATATTCAGTCGTTTCTCCATAAGGAATGCATGAGCTTTGTTGCTCCGTAGAGAGCTCTTTCAATAATGAGTTCAGACATCATAGCCATTTTCTACCAGTATTAAAGATTGGAAAGTGGTTGGTAAGTGTCTTTAAAGCATTGTTTTAGTGCGTGCCCAGTGCTGAAGTATATTGTTTTGGCGAGCCTTGGTTACCTGCCATCTCGCACAGCCAGTGTGAGCGAGGATAAGTCAAAGCTTGAAGATTCACAGGATATGGAGCATTCTGTCCAATTTCATGCTACATACACCATGCAGTGAAATCTTGCTGTTGCTGATTTTAAACGTGACACTTTCACTAATGCTGCTTGCTCATGTGGAATGAATGTGTCAGCTGCTTGCACTATTGATGGTCATCTAAGTCTGTTTTCAATAGGTTAATGAATGATCTGTTTTCTATTTTTGGGCAGCAAAGTTTAATTACTGTTGTATTGCAGTTTGTATTTTGATTTCTGTTTTTTTTCTCTGTTCCAATTATTTTAAAATCTTAGTGAGGAACAATTGCAAACTTTTAACCATGAAACCAGCTGATGTTTTTTTTAAATTAATACAGACCCACAAATTAAAAAAAGGACGTGCAGAAAAATACATACAGATTTGCAATAATGTTTGTATTATATAATTATAACTATTGTACTATTTCACAGCAATCTGTATTAAAAATGATTTTACTTCATGTTTAAACTTTACAGATTTGATTTTATTACTATGTTATGTATTTATTTTATGTATTATTTTATAATTTATTTCTCTATCTTTCTTTGTTTCTCGTTGTCTTTCTATCTTTCTCTCTCTGTGCTTTCTTTCTCTCTGTATTTTTTCTTTCTTTCTTTCTTTCTTTCTTTCTTTCTCTGTCTATCCTTCTTTCTCTCTGTCTTTTTTCTTTCTCTTTCACCCTGCTTGTCTTTCTTTCTTGTCTTTCTTTCTTTTTTTCTTTCTTGTTTGTTTGCTTGCTTGCTTTCTTACTTACTTGTTTGTTCGTTTGTCTATTTTGCCTGCTTTACTTAACTATTTCAACTATTCAAGTAAGAATGTGTATTTAAAAAAAGAAATACATCGTATTGCACTATTTTGATACACATTTACTTAGGCTAAATAAAAGACGTATTTTAACAGTTTAAAATCTATATAGTTAAATACAATCGAAGAGCTTATGGTTGTTCCATCCAGGCGTCACACCTCAGACTGTCTTTGTTGGCGCTATTTAAGCTAATGGCTTATGCTAATTTGTGAAATTGTCAAAAAACTATTCATCTGTCTTTGTTTCAGGAAACCCTGCTGCTGTAGTGACGATTATCATGCTTGAATGAGCATGTGGTGTAAAAGTTATCATGTGACCAGGCTCTCGTATACCAAAGACCCAGACACAGCCAATGACAGGTCTCCCTAACTAGATAGCTGTGTCAACATGAGTCATTGTATTGATATTGCCTTCCATATCAGATCAGGCAGGGGATAGAGTTTAGATCCTCTATTATGTCTCATTTTAACCCTATTACAATTAGAAAGAACACACCATTTTTGATTGGATTTCATTTGGAAGTTTTCCCGCATGCAATAATACATAAAGTCTAAAGAAAAAAGGCACCTTATAAGAGCTTGTGTAAAGTATGAAGTCACAGAGCATCCCCCCGCCTCAGGCTACATTAGAGCTGTGATTTCTCCCAAATATCAAGACCCTAACACCCTTCCGAATCGACACAGATGGCCCCACAACTGCTCATGCGTGACTGCTTGTCCGTGAGTGTGATTCTCCGCAGCTTTTAGCCTCTGATCATGTGGCATAATCAGATTAGGGAGGGTGAACAGACATTATTTTCTCTTTGACTGCAATGATGACAGGTACCGCCACGGGCACTTCGAGACAGAGACAGTTTGTCGCCAGTTAATTCCAGTGTGTTTCTCTGTTCGATTGTGCTCTGAGAATGGGGATGCTACTAATGTAGACATTCTCTGGACTGAAGTGACTTGAGTATGGCTGTGTCACTGCATTACAGCACAGCAACTGTTGCCATTCGTGTCTCCGTGGAGATGGTGCGGCACACTTGCGGAGCACATCTGGCTTGGGTGAATTTGCCTGGTTCAGCATGGCAACAGCATCACACGGCCCTGTCGACCGTCACGAGGAGGGGTCAGGGCCTGTTCTGCAGTCTCTTTGCTGCTTGCACGCTCCATGCACAGTTCTGTTTTGGAGATAAAAGTCAAGCAGTAACTCAATGAAGTCAATGTCGATTTAAACGTTGAATCGTTCATTGATGGGGAACAAAAAGGATTCGTTGGTGATGTTGCATGAGATTCAGGTTTGCCCTGTATTTTACCAACGGATGGGGTTCAATGCTTCCCATTACACATGTGCAGTCCAGAATGGTTTCCTCATGATATTAGGTACAGAGTACTCTTGGAAAGAAATTGTTTTCTTCCTGGATGCTTTATGCTGAGGGGGAAAATCTTTTATTTTTTTTATAATGCTTACATGCTTTACATGTAAGCATTTTTCTTTGCTTTCAGCGCCGTCACTATGGTTACACTAGGGTTTGACTATTCCTGTGAGTTTATGTTCCACGCTGGAAATGGATGGATATGGTCTGCTAGGATCTGCAATAAAAAGCAGTTAAGGACATTTTTAAATGTAAAAAGTCTACTGATCAGTGAAGAAAGAAAAGGGTTAAAAAAATTCAGCATCCACCCTTTTTAAATTTTATGCATTTTTTTTATTCATGAGTAATGCTTTCATGACTGTTTTACAATTTTTTTTTTCAAAGCCTAGAGATAATATTCCACAGACTAGACTTCTAAACCAAATGTGGAATTTGGAAATTATAAAATCAACCAAAATCTATCTTTCTTTCTTTCTTTCTTTCTCTCTCTCTCTCTCTTTCTTTCTCTCTCTCTTTCTTTCTCTCTCTCTCTCTCTCTCTCTTACTCTTTGTTTGTGTTTATTTGTTAGTTGGTTTCTTCCTAATAATTTAAGTTTTTTCATTCACAAATTTTATGGCATTATATTAAAAGGTTTGCTTAAAACGGTGAAGCAATTGAAATTGAAATTGTTGGAGAGCGATATGTATATACTATAAAATATCACCCCAATATACTAAACTTGGGGTGATATTTTATCTGGCTAAACTTGGCTTAGAGAGCAGTTTATGAGTGTCTCTGAAGATTCTAAAACTCTCCTACTGCTGGAAATTATTAGAAGACAGGAGACCAAAATCAAGTGCAAATAAATTTTTTGCAACAGAGGCAATGCAAAAAAACAAAACATTAAATCCAACAAAAATTATAAGGGTATCAGTAGTTATGAAAACGTATCGATGTCAAAGTGTTAATATAAATTTAATAACACAAAATACCATTAGCTAGTAGCTACTGTATATAAATAATAATTTACAATATGTCAATTAGTTCTTCACTATTTGAATCATGTAAACCAGAATAGAGAACAATCTGAGCATGAAGAACATGTAAATGTTGCTATACTGATTAATGCTGTAGCTGACTGGGTGAGGCATTGCTTGTTTGGTTGGGCATCTCTCTGAAAGCAGGTCAGGTTACCCTGCTGTGTGACCGGCTGACCAGATGAGGGGGTTTGGGGATTATTCTGCCCCCCCACAGCTGCATCCACAGCTCAAAGATGAGCAGATGGCCTTCTGCTTGTAAAGACCCACACCACCATCACAACATATACTCATGCTACAAAGCACACGACAGGAGCAGGTTGTGACATCATGCCATACACAACAATTATCTCCATTATGTGTGTTTGATGATTATGCAATGATTTGAAAGTACAGTGTATCCTCTTGTTGAGTGATCTGCAGCCGGCGCACAGAGACACTGGGCAGACACTCTGAAATGGACATTGTCACTTTGCCCATGGCTCAGTGCCAGCTGGAGTCAAGGGCATCAAACTCTGATACCGGATGCAAAATCGCCACTCACACACATACACAAGAATCGCTCACCCTTGACCACTTCTCTGTAAAGCATCATCATGACCTTGGTGATTGAAAAGCTTTTACAAAGCTTTATAAAATCACATTTAATGGTCATCTTTTCATGCTTTTTCAGTTATTATCTGCTTACTCCTAATTGGGGTCTCATTCCTAATTGGGTTTTGAAGGTGCCCACTAGATCTCCAGCTCACACTGAGTGAAGGATGGGGCACCTTAAACAGGTCACCAGTTAATGATTCCACTTGAGTTTTCGACACATTTCAATTATACTTGGAAGAATTTCATTTCATTTGGTGTCTGTTTTTTAATCAACCATCTGTCTTGTCAAGTTATATATATATATATAAATTGTTTGGTTTTTGCAAGTTTAACTGTCAGCTTACCATGCCCCGTAATATATAAGAAAAAGCTTGAACATGAAACACTCATGAATTATGTCAACATACAACACACACTCACAAAATCTAACTACTGTCTTAATGTAACCATTATCACATCGGAATACACAAAAGTAGCTTTCAGTTCTCAGACATCACAAACCAATAGTCACTAAACCATGAGCAGATCCCAATTAAAAAAACAAAACAATTAAGTAAATACATACACGAATGAATGCATGAACAAATAAACAAAATAGATACATAAAACTAAATAACTAACAAATTAAAAGTAAAGAAAATAAATAAACACCTACTACTACAAACTACTACTACTACTACTACTACGGTTACCACCATATGAGTATCACTACTGCTACTACTGTAGAAATAGTAGTAGATATCATAGATCGCTGTATTGAAGAGCAAGTAAGAGTCTTGTCAGCAGGTCTTTTGCATGTAGGACAGTAAATAAGTGACATACAGAGGCACAAGATTAGGAGGACATCAGTAAAATGATGTGGCCATAGTCTATAAATACATATTTTATATTTATATTTATATCTATGCAAACACATTATCATATGTATTGTGTATTGTTAGTGTTGTATTTAGCTAAACCAAAGCCTGGTTTGCAATGGCAATGGCAGTAGATTACTCTTGAAGTTAAAAAAAGAGTAAACCATAGAAACGAGCAAAAAATGTTGTTGAATAATTAATGAAGAGAAAATGTAATGTTTGGATGCAATAAGAGAGTTTTGTAAGATGTGTAAAAAATTGGCAAAGGTTTTCTGTCCCAGCATATTGACCTGTCTCATTCATTGTAGTCTTTTATGTTTGTATTTATTGGCCAAAGTTATGGTGTTATAAACCTGTTTGTATTTTCCAAATATGGGCTTACTACTTGTTCTTGTTCTATACCTTTTGGGTTATATGTAATAAGGCTTACAACTGATTTAAATAAACTTATTTTAAATATCTATTGAAATATACTTTCTTATTTCCCTGATTCTCAAGCAAAATATCTGCCAATCCAAAAGCAGATAGCAGTTACAAAATAGATGACACTTCCTAATGATTTTTCAACTCTTTCAGTTCATTATTCATGAACCCAGTGATCATTTATTTTTTAAATAGATCATTAAACCTGACGAGATCTCATTAATTGAATTTGGAAAAGGGTGAATAACATTATTCAATCATTTAGCTGGTCGTACTCGCAGAAGGTGTTTGATTTTCTCCAATCAGGAAGACATAATGAAATATTATCCCTCACTCAAGTCCACTATGCATGTTTGAGAAATGGCCTGTGATGTTAAAATTGAACCGTGGGTCTGAGCCCAACCCCTCTCACTCAGCAAGCAACATACAGTCTGCATTTGATTGATGATTGACCACATTTCGGCAAATAATCAAAGACTAATGGGGTAACAGTTGCTGATTACGTCATCTTCTGGACGACATCCCAGAATTCAGGAGACCCCTGTAACTCCACCCCACATCTCCGTCTTTGTCTGATGCTCTTTCTACCACTGTCTTTCTCCCAGCGGATGCTTTGTGTTTGCCTGGAGAGCATTTCTTGCGAGGGGTGGGAGGGGGTGGTGGGGTGTCTGTGACTCATGTTAGAGCAGGACTGTATTTTTAGCACTGATTCACCTCTTCCTGGGAGGAAAATGAAAACCCATAAAATGCATTACTTGCCGCTCCTTTGTGAAGCATCATTTAACAGGTGCTTAATGAACATACACAGATTTCAGAGGTGGAGTGCAGGAGCAAATGTCATTTTCATTTTTTTTCTAGAAAAAAAAATATGTTTCTGGTTAAGGAAATCAGGAGACTCAAAACAAGGCTAATGATGAGATGACTCTTGCTTTTTTCACTTTCAGTTTTGACTTTCTCTCTCTCTCTTTCTCTCTCTCTCTTACCATATCCTTCCTTTATTGTTCGGTTAAACTCTAGCTTGGATTAAAGCCGATTAGCACAGGCTCTGATTGCAGCATGCTGTGCTGCCCTCCCCCTATATTCTTTTGTGATGCCGTCTTGCACCTCTCAAAATAGTGTGGTAGAAATGCATTGTAAGTAGATTTAGTGAAAAAGTGGATGAAATTTTATGCATGGATATGCAACAATCAACACAACCTGGACAATGATCAAGCTTCTGTTTTCAGCCGTTAGCATTTTTTTGCCACCTGCTTTGGGCTCTGTCGGGCCCTCCGCTGTCTGTCAACCCTCATTGCTAGAGTGGCCTCTATTTCAGCGAAATGCAAGCTAGAAGTACCATTGATGTTTAATTCCCCTCCTGGCCGCACAGTCATATGCTTATGAAGGTTTTACACAAACATACTCTACAACACAGGTAGAAAGACAGAGTTGCCCTTTTGTTCAAGAGCTTTTGTCATTTCACAAAGGACACTTAACATTAGGTGTTACATAAACAAAAAAAGTGTTTTTGGCCTTTTTATTTCCAGCATTTTGACTGGGAAATCACTAAACAATAGAGATCACTTTAATAGAACGCTTCAAAACGAAGTGCGATCAAATTGATTAAGTTGAATAAAATTCTGCTTCTATTGTGGTCAATTCTCTACTGCTGCAACTCACTCGTATGCATGTTTGCTTCAACATTCAAAATCCTGCCATGAGGCTTCACTTCACTCTGGTAATATCAGCAGAAGGTTTACAATCCTGCGCCAAACTGCGAAGCAGTTATAACTCTGTATCTGTTTTTAAGTTTAAGTTTATAACTCTAACTGTCTTGCTTAACATACAGACTCCTTCACGCTTCCATCACTCTACCTCATTTTCACCTCCGGACCCCAAAAAACACCCAGAGGCCTTAGCTATCAGTCATGATATTCTCTCTCTCAAATGCTTTTTTGGTGCAGAACATCAGTCTATTGAAATCTTTAGGTCTCAGCTAAGAATGCAGCTGTACAGACGTCATAATTAAGGAGATGGAAATAATTGTTGATGTGTTTAGTGTTTTTGCTGCTGAATCTGTTTAGTTTTGTTATTGTTAAAGTGCCCGGTTATAATTTTGAAAGGTTTATAGTTTTTTTTAGGAATGTGTTAACACATACATGAGGTCAAAACAACTACTTCACCCGCATTGCCCTGAATGGATGTGTGTGGCTCGTGGGGTGTGTTTGGTGGTAGGCAGGAGGCCATAGGCTCGAAATGGCAGCCACATCCTGTCAGACTGCCCCAGGGATGCCAAGGTAGCTTATTACCATCAGTGGGTGAATTTATGCTTTTAAAACTGTAAAGTGTCTTTTGTTAGACATTAGGCATTATTAATATTGTAAATTAATGAATCTGTGATAAATCTAAAAAAAACACACTTTTTTTTTGTTTTTCCTCTGTTTATCTAGCATGAACGCTTTTAACTTTTATCTGCATGTTCTACTTGATGCAATAAATCAATGTTGCAGTGGCTAAATAAACAGTTTAAATGTTTTAAATTGTTGTTCCTTTTCCATGATGATTATTGATAAACTACCCAGCTGTTTTTAACCTGGTCTTTAATTCAGCATTTTGTGATAGCGAGGGTAAACAGCAGTGAACGTTCAAATCAAATCCATACAGTTACATTATTCAACACACTTCTGAAATACCATTTTGAGCTTGATTCTTCACATTTGGTTGTTGCATCATGATGCTTTCATGTTTTTGCTTTCATCTGTTTTACGTCTGTTAGGCGGATTAAAATTTATCTAAGTGAAGGTAAATTGAATATGAAAACACTGATATGTGACACAAAATAGAGGACAGGACACCCCAGAGTGAGAGCTAGCTGAAGAATGAGTGTTCATTACAAATATCATTCATGGTTATAAGTTAACGCCTCTGTCAGTGTCTGGGAAGAATAAAGCCATTTCATGGTGAATGCGTGGCCATGGCAGGAACGAGAACTGAGACTGTCAACATCCATTGATTTTCAAGAGAGTGAAAAACATCAACAACAGGCTTATCACAAAGCCATTTAGCCTTGGCAATGAGAGTTTGAAGGGGAGAGAACCGCTGGATGAAATGCCATGTTTCCTCAGATGTGGGGTTGTTTAATAGCATTAAAGCAAAAAAGTTATTTAAAACTGGAGGCATTAACGGACAAAAATTATATATAAATCTGGCCTTCCACTCTGGCAACTCAATTAAGGGGACTGAATTGATCTTGCACCCTGCAGGTTCATAATAGTGATTTTTTTAGTTTGGCAGGCGAATGTAAATGAGCAATGCAATCTAAATGCTCAAAATTATTCCTTCAGGAACTAGTAGGTGTTGGCTCTTGAATCTTGACCAACTGAGTTTTTTTTAATGCTTTTATATGTTTCAGGAGCTTTTTAAGATCTCATTTTAAGAATCGGGTGTACAATACACAGAGTATGTACGGCTGGCTCTGCATTCTTTTCTTTTATATCTGCCTTCGAGAAGCATGCTTTCTTTGTAGATCCCCGAGGTTCTTATAGAAGATGGGGGTTGTATTGCAGACATGCAGTTTGAGGAAATGTGCCAGCATGGCATGCAATTATTGGCAAGCTACAGTAACTGCGTTCCATTCATCTCCAATGTATGATGTCATCGTTCTTCTCAGCGCTGCATGTGGTTGGCTTGACACTTCATGCATGTGTAATGATTACAGCAATGAGAACAATGGAAGCCTGTTCATGACGTATGATCTCTTACACAAAGTCTACCATCACTCCCAGTAGAAAAGCAGTGCTTTTGATACTCAGATATCACACGCTAACATAAAAAAGGTGTGTGTGATTTGTGTGAAATGCCATTTTTGTTATATTTGCAATGACATTTCAATTTAACTCAGTTGCTTAGCAAACCATTGGTGATCTGAGAATGATTTTTAAAGATTTTCTGATCTCCACTAGTAATCTAATTAAAGATTTGACACAAAATTAAACGTGAACGGTGGATTTTTGTATTAAGGTGTAACGTTTCAAGCAAGAGATACGTACAGAGAAATAATTAACACATAATTAACACTTTATAAACACTGCCCCATTGTTAAATATAACACTGCAAGTTTTTTTAACACCACAATCAATGTTCAACTCCTGCATCATAATGTTACATATAACATAGAGGCAGTGTATAAGATTCCACCAGTAGTGTTAATTTAACACTGTGATGCCTTGAAGGAATTTCTACATCAACTAATATTTACTATTTTATTGTGAAATTGTATATTATAGTTACTTATGTCATGCTAAATTTCCTAAAGGCAGTCAAACAGTTACCATATGTTTATGTAAAAAATCAAAAGACATTTTATTTTTGGTGAGATTAAAACAAATATCTATAGTGTTGTAAGTTGAGAAAGATCTACAAAAACGTCAATGCAATGTGTGCAAAGTCGGTGGTGTCTGCAGGGACAGGATGATTTTATTTTTCTTGTCCACAAAATGGATAGGATGCAGGGACAAGATGGAAATGATGGGACAAGATGGATTTCATCTTGTCCCATTCAAGTTCAGAACTCATTTTCCTATTGTTGTCCTATTCAGAAGAAAAGTGTAAAAATTGAGATAGTGCTAAAAATCTCTATTTTAATTTTTATCTAAAATTGAACCAAATATTGGTTCTCTAGTCTACTTTACTTTGTGAAAATGAACTACTTTTTCTAATCAAAAATACACAAAGTTACACAAAAAGAGAACAATTTCAAAGATCCTCGATGAGTAGGTGACTCAAATGTGAAAACGTCCAATTGGAAAAGGTTCTTATTGAAATTTAGTGTTTTTTGGAATATTGCGAAAGTGATGTCTTCATAACAATTAATAAGACACACAGCAGACTTCCTGGCAATTAAGCATTCAGATCATTTACTTTTATGCTTGGTAGCTAAAAGAATAGACTGTTATAAGACACCGGGCCTCTTTCTGTTTTTATAATCAATAACAGTGCAAATGTCTTCTCTCTCCATTGTAAGGGAACTGCGTTAACTTATTATATCATTATGCAGAAGAAGCACACTATCTTGGCTGTCATGACTAAGCACAGTTCTGTTGTGCTGTCTCTGAAATGTTTTAATAGATATTTACTTTTATTGCACAGATAGTTTTTTTGCTTTTTGAAAAATGTATATATTATAAGCACCTGAGTCACTAACATGGACTTTTGTCAGTACTGGTGACTGGTGAGTCGTTGGCCAGTATACATAAACCATGAGGCTATTATCCATTCGTATTTAGATTAAATTAAAAAAACACCCATTAAAAATGATGTTATTCTCTTTCAATTTCTTGAGTGGACTTTATAAATACTTTGCGAGAACAGAAATAGCACGGTAGGTGTTAAAGTGGCCTAAAATCAACATTAGTACCTGAATAGCAAAACTCCTGACTTTTTAGTTTTTTTTCAGTACTGAGCCAATTATAGCTTCTGTACCCTTTTTTTCTGTAAGCGCATTCAGCAGTTCTACCTTTTACCTTTATTTGACCTTCATGATCAACAGCACACATTTGAAATAGATCAACTAAAAAGACGTAATCCTTGGATTTGATTCCATCATACAGAAAAACAAGATTAAAGTGTATAGTCAATATTTGTCAAATAGAGATTGAGATTGAAAATGGACGTTTAAAAACAACAACTTATTTCAATCAGGACAACTACTTTTATAGTTCTTTTGTTTCAAATTGATTATTTTAACTCAAATACTGAATACAAAATACAGAAGTCCTCTGAACAAGCTATACTATAGATGTCAGCTGCTTAATCTCTAGGCTTAGCAGAAGATTATTGAAAACACCGCGGATGGTTAACATTTGACACCGCTGCAGTTACATTGTCTGTTATCCCCGCTCACACATTTAGCCATTCAGAAACGTAAGGTCAATGAACAGGAAATTGCTGACTGCACCAATGAAAGTCTTTAACTCTCTGCAGCCTCCAATAAGACCCGGTACACAACCAGGCAGAGTGAAATCACTTTATTGAAAATTTGTGAAAATTCAACTTTTGCAAGACGTTTGGGCATAAAATCTGTGCATGACAGGTATGGACATACTCCTGTTATCACATCAAGAAATAAGCTTTGTACTTTTTCTCTCATAACAGCTTGCTCGAAGTCTGTTGAATAGCAGTATGTTTCAGTAACAGTTTCAGTAACTAAACAAATGATATTTAGAGACCTCTAATTCATTTTCTAAGATTCACGTTGTTACTATAGTAATTAAAATAGCCTTATTTTACAATATGCTAAATTACTCAATTTGTCTTTATAAGTTAAAATGTATATTTACAGTTAAAATAAAGTTGCCTGTCAATACAATTATTAACATATTACATATTATATATACATATTATAAAGCCAAAAGGATAGATTTTAACAATGAATTATAAAAGATCTGAAATGTTTGTGAACTGAAACTTCACTTAAAATATACCAAAGAGCCATAAGACTAAAATCACATCATGTCAAAATGCTAAATAGGTGACCTTCTTTGGTAAATACGTACTATTTAATATTCTGGACAAAAAGAACTATGAAATTTCATTATACATTTCCAAATTCCAATTGATTTGATAAGAGATTTCACCTGGACAAGAGATGACTAATGTATCACGTTTAAAGATATTATCATATAAACAAAACCTAAGGCAGGATACTATATTCAATGATATTATATTGCCTATAGTGCCTTTATGTCCATAAACTAGTAAAGTGCAATATGCATATAACAGGCGAAAGTAGTCCTCTGACTTGGGATCAATAGCTGTTCATCTTGGCGTGAAGCTGTGTAGGTCTGAGCATTGTTCTGAGTGCTGTGTTTATGCTCTGCCACACTTTTTCAATGCTCCACTTTCCACAGACAAAAGAAAACTGGTCTTCTATTGAGAAAAATTGATCTTCTAGAGAGGAGAACACTGGGTGATTTCAAAACAAGCCCTCAATCTTTCACACTTTCACCTCTTGGTGGGTCACTGGAGGACATCAGGCAGGATTTCTGAAATGTGTCTGCAAGGCAAGCTTGTACTTGTTTATAAATATTCACCAGTGTATTCAGCTATGACTTTTGCCATAGCCCCTCTCCTCCAGCTTGCCTCAGCTGAGAGTTCAGAATCTTATTGACAACATAAAGCCTAGCAGAAAGACTTTCCCACTTCCTTACATGTGCTCCTGAGGTCTGAAGATGGAAAGCTCATCTTTTGTATTAGCCAACTTACATAATTGACTCAAGTGAATTTCAGTTTAGCACCAAATAATATCCATTTAAAGCTTTAAATAGTCTATCTTTAAAGTCCTATGGAAATATTTTTTGCCTTTTAGCTGTTTAAGCGGGATCAAACTCTCTTGACTTTCTCATCCCTATTCTTATCTACTCAATTATACCTTCGCAGTAGTAGAACATTCTTGGTGCATATAAATTTTTCCATTAAATTAGTTTCGAGGGTTCTTTAGCCCTATAGAGGCAGACGAAAAAAGAGAGTATTCTGTGAAAGGTTGACACAGTCTCCTTGTAAAAGGACATTGCTTTCAGAATTAAAATGACTTCTCAAGAAAGAATTTCTGATCTAGGGTTCCATTTCACTGTCTGTCATTGTGCCAATCAAAGCACCGTTTACTGAGAAACCAAGATGATGATCGAGCCAACATATTCAACATGAAAAAGAGTTTCTTGTTTTTCTGTTTCTTCATTTATCTTGGATTTTTTTCTTTCCTGCAGCTCTCTTGGGTGTTTCTGATAATGCTTTCAACTGTAGTCCCTTTTCTTTGACTCCATTACCTTCATCTCAATTCCATTCCATTCCCTTCGACTCCATTCATTTCCCTTCCCTTCTACTCCATTTCATTTCCTTCATCTCTATTCCATTCCCTTCTTTTCAACTCCATTCCAATTCATTCCCTTTCGACTCATTTTCATTCTATTCGACTTAATTCCCTTCCCTTTGAATCCATTCCATTCCCTTTTCTTCAATGCCATTCAATTCCATTCTCTTCTCTTCAACTCCCTTCAAATCCATTCATTTTCGACTCCATTCTCTTCTCTTTGACTTCATTCCCTTCCCTTCGACTCTATTCCATTCTATTCCATTCCCTTCTCTTCATCTCTAATCAATTACTTTCCCCGCGACTCAATTCCATTCCTTTCTCTTTAACTCCATTTAAATTAATTCCCTTTCGACTCATTTTCATTCTCTTCGACTCAATTCCCTTCCCTTTGAATCTATTCCATTCCCTTCTCTTCAACGCCATTCAATTCCATTCTCTTCTCTTCAACTCCCTTCAAATCCATTCATTTTCGACTCCATTCTCTTCTCTTTGACTCCATTCCCTTCCCTTCGACTCTATTCTCTTTCCTTCGACTCTATTCTCTTACCTTCGACTCTATTCCATTCCCTTCTTTTTTACTCCATTCCCTTCACTTCAACTCTATTCTCATAGTTCCTTCTGTTTGACTCCATTCAACTCCCTTTTCTTTAACTCCCTTCCCTTCACATCTTGCCATACTATATAATCTAACATTGACTAAATAACTTAATATGATGCTTATGATTGGTCTTTGCAGGTCCTATGTTCTGATTAAAATGATCAATCAAGACTCAAGCATGCTGAGTTTTAGAAAAAGCCATGTTTTAAATTACTGTATAAGTTTTCAGTGTTATGATTCTTCTATGATAATTAAACATTTGTTTAGTTAATATTGCATTCATTGATCTGATATGACACACTTATTACTTCAAATGTTTAGAAAAGGGTGTGACGTTGTAAGGTTCAATTAAAAAAAAGCTGCAATACTGCATGTCTGAAAAGACTAACGATGGCAAATGTTGATGTCTCAGCCCACAAATCTTCCTTTCCCCCATTTCTAGAGACATTCAGGGAATGTTATCTGTCATGAGCCCTGAAACTGATGTTTGAAATACCTATTAAAAGGTGACATTTAGAAATATCTTCTGGCTTTTGCCATAGTTTGCTTTATGGAGATTAACATGGTAAGGAGTCCTTCCTGAGCCTGCATGCAACTCATGTTTTCAGTAGCGGTTGAGGACGTGAGATTTTTGGCCATGCCTTTTGTTTGTGGGGTTTGCTTGGCGGAGGGGAGGGGATCAAAGTGGATTAAGGCCCCCCTTTCCTCCCTCTGCTGTGCTTCTGCTTTCCATATTTGAGCTTCAGTATATGGAGCAATGAGGACTTAACCCTTAGCTTTTCACCTCCTCCACTTGATGGAATCCAGAGAATTTCTTTTTTTTTCCTGAGAGGCTGATCTGCCTCTATTTGTCCACCTCAGTATTCCACAGTTCCACTCAGCTCATTATTTTGTGTGCGTTTGTTATGAGTTTGGTCATGCAGTATGCATGAGGGTGTCTATGGAGCCCCGCGCTTGCATATGTATGCAGTGTTTGTTGTCATTAGAATCGTGTATCACAATCAGGTTTGCATTGGTATTCTGTTGCAATACAATCTGTGAGTTTTTGCTTTTGCAGGGATAGTGCGCTTTGGTCTCTGTGCCCCCTCCATATCGTGGACCTTCTGTCATATTCACTGTACAGCACAGCTATTTTTTCTAATAAACCAGAAGCTTAGCACAGCTGCAAAGTGGCCTTATGGTGTTATGTTTCTTTGGAATGGGGTGTTTCTTATTTTCTATCTTTATAAAAGTCAAATTTAGATTTTTTTTTGCTAACAGTCATAATTATTCAAAATCATTAGTATTTTTGCTAGCATATGCAAACCTACACACACTCAAAGAGAGAGCAAATGTTTGAAAAGATAATAGAGTAATATTTTCATTTTTTGGCTGCATATTTATTTTGGGTCATATGTTTAGCTTTAAATGCATTCTGCATTTAGTACTTTATTGAAATCCTCTGTAAAAATAATCCATGGAACGTTGTACATTGGTTTGTTCTATTTAAGCGTTTTTGAGCAATTCCGACTATGCAATGCAGAACTGGGGTTTACAATACAACTAAGAGTTGTATAAAAAGTTTTTTTTGTACAGAAAATGTTTGCAAAAAATTAGCAAAATGACTAACACTTTTATGTCAAAACTAAAGAACCTATTAGGTTGTATCATAGCTAAAATTTCAGTTAAAAAAAAATAAAATCGAGGTGTCCGCATTCAAGCTTTATAATAATCCTGAAAGTTTTCCTCTGTGCATTTGGACATTGTGCATGGCTGTGTTTGAGAGGGGGAAGACATGCCGTCATATAGCTTCTCCCATTTCTCTCCTCCTACTCTTCCTGTCGATGGGTTGCTGTTTACCTCTCTGGCAGCTCATTGCTAAGCATCACTCAAGTATCCAGTCCCTGTTCTGAGTGGGTGGATCTCAAGCATAGCTTACATCAGAGCCACAGCAATGTCTCTGAGGCGTTTATGCTAATGATAAAGCCGGAGCTCCTCACTGGTACGCAGCCTGTGATTTTAGCATTGCCCTCGGTTGCTTCATGAGTACTTAGAACTTGATTAGGAACAGTGCTTGATTCTCTTCTGTCTTTTTGACCCATGTGTTGTCCATGTATAATAAAAAATAACCAATGCTCATTAAAAACAGTGCTTAAAAAAACATTAAAATTATTTTTTTTACCACTCATTAAGATCTATTACAAGCACTATACCATCTCATAGTTACTTTAACTCAATTGTTGATTTAATTTCCTGTTTGAATTGTCTTTTCTGGTTGAATTAATTCCATCAGTCAGTGGGCCAGTTTGCTTCCTCAATATCAGCATTAGCATAGCCCATTAAAAATTCCCATATCGTTCACTCTCCATTTTCCTCTCATGTTATCGGAATCACAAGCACATCACGTTCAATCTGTGAGCGTGAAAGAGGAAAACAGTGAAGCAATCAATGATGGAGAAGCAGGAGACGGTTTGGTGATGGAATGCGAGACATGGGATGAATAATTTGTGTGCATGTCTGTGCCGATGATGCCTCTATGAGACTATTGGCTGCTGGAGAAATCAGCCCGCCTGCCTTCATTATCTCCCGCAGCAGGGAGAGCTGTGATTGGAGAAGAGAGACATGCTGAGCTGGACAGAAGGACTGCTGTGCCAGAAACACTTTCAGAAATCTCCAACCTGTGACCTTACACTGACCTTAACCTCCCAATTCACTCTGAAGCTCAAGCTGTTTAAACATCACGAGTGCTGCAGGTGGAGATGCTGTTTATTGTTGGTGGCCAATGACGGGGTATCTTGTGTAAGAGAGTTTACACAGGGAAGATTTAAAGATAGAGGAGTTAATATAGAATAAATCTTGAATCTAGAATAGACGATTTTACTGCAGACTTTATCTATGTCTCACATTGATGTTATCAACTTTTGGAAATTTATGATTAACCAACATAATACAGCGGAAATAGACAACGTCATGCACCATTTCTCATAAGTAGTCAACTCACTGATTGTAGGGGAAAAATCTATCAATACATTATATTGATTCATATAAATAAATGTCTTATTGATATAACAGAGCTGTAATTCAATCATAGGTTTGTGGCTCAGTTTTTAGAATTAGTAAAATAGATCAGATTGAAAAACTAAACACAATAAAATAACTTTCTATCTTGTTGATGCACTTTATTTATACTTTCCTTGTATTTATTTATTTATTTATTTATTGCAGTCCAAGCAAACTCGTCACCTACCTAGCATGCATACAACCTACCCTTATCAATCCCATGATTAAAGTCAGGTGTGACTGACTCTGTTAGCTTGAAGCTATATAATTTTAGTGATGATTAGGTATAATAGAACAGTAATGTTGGATGTTGTATGTCATTTGTTTGGCTGAAAAGACAATGATGGAGGCTATCAAAACAAAAACAAATACAGACATACAAACATATGTAATGTAATTAAATATGGCTACATAAACATTCAGTCCTGGTAGAAGTCTCCGGATGTGTTGGTGATGTTTATCAGCACAGGTATGTGAAGGCCAAAAGAGAAGAGTGAGGGAAGAGTGATTCATGTCGACTGGAATGCAATCTGTTCCACCTGAGTGCTTCTTTCCACGGTTACATCATTTATCTGACTGCCTGCTTTTCTGTGTTTAGAAAGCGGCTTCGCTGAGAGATGGAAATGGTGCTCTGAATGGACAGCAACACTTCCTCCATGAACAGATGAATAATTTCCAGCTATTAATGCATTTTTTTTGCCAGCTGCGTGTCTTTCTTGTTTGTGCTTCATGGATTGAAATTCAAGTCGTTTGTTTTTGAAGGGAGCTTTCTGAGGCTTGTGAAAGTAGTGTTTTATGGTGTTCGATTATGGTGTTAAATTATTCAAATAATGCTTCAACCTATTTATTTATTATTCTCAGGTTAGGTTAAGTAAGTCAAATCTGCAAAAAAACTTGGACTCCTTTGTGGTCTAAAAAGGTTTTGTTTCTCAAAGTTTTTAAACATTTTAAATAAAAAACGTGATCGTCAGAAATCAATTTAATTTATTTTAATTGATTATAATAACAATATATATATAAACATAATATTCCTCATAAAGTAAGACAGGACTCAAGAGTTTCGTGGCTTCAGCTCCAATTTCTGTCCATGTTGCAGGTGCATGAACTGGGTATGGCAAGTTCAAGGGTTGCTCCCTAGAGCCCCCTCTGTCCATCAGGCAGTCTCACAGATGTCCTTATCTGACTTTTACTCTAAATATATGACCTTTCCTCTACATCTCCTATAAATGCAGTTTAAATACATTTTTAGACATAACTTTAACACATTTTGAAGTAGTACTAAGATATATGTAACAAAATAGGCATAAAAAATTAAAAAAGGAAGGTGAATTGCAAACCCTTGAAGCTATACAACAGTAGTGTTTGTCTGCGGGTGGCCTAGTGGCTTGCATCATCCCACTCTCAACAAACATCTAGGTCAGGTTGATTGCTGGCTCTTAATTGCCCATAGGAGTGAGTGTGTTCCTCTGTTGGACTGCCAACATGTCTATGGTGTGTATTCCCTTTAACACTGGGTTTGAGCTGCAATAGGCACCAGTGGACCCCTATGACCTTGTTAGAATAGATACGTGGCTAATGAAGCTGTTTCTTTGTGAGTGTGTGATGCAGTGTGTTTGGTCATAAAGTGTTGTGAAGAGACGACCCTGTGTTTGTGTTTCCTGAAGGGCTAGCCGATGCGTGCAGGGAAACAAAAGAAAGTGTTTGGGTTTGAGGTCAGTTAGCTTTTAAGCTCTGGATTAGCGTCAGTGGAATATTAGGCAAGCTGCTCATAAGTATAAACACATGAATCAGCGCGTGGGCACTATATTGAAAATTAAACCAATTACGATTGACTGTGCTGGTGATTGTACTGTAGGTGAGTGAACAAAGGCCAAAGTCAGGATTTTTATGGAATGTGTGAAAACCTTATGTGTGAGCAGCAGGATTGCATTATATCAGTTTTTTTTTCACCAATTGATTCGCTGATTTAATAAATTATCAAAATGTCAAAGCACACTGTGTTGTGACAAGTTGCTAACAAGAAAGCATCTTCTAGGTAGGAGCTTGTTTTCATTTACTGCTATATAATTGTTGATGTTAGCTCTCAGCATTTTAACTGAGATCATGTTTACACAGTTGAAATATAAAACTAGAAATGTATGCTAAGTTATTGATTTCATTTGGTTGCATAATATGGGTCCTGGTACTTTAGTTCTTGTCTTTTTTTTTAAGGCAAGTCAAGGGAAGTTAGTTTAATTTGAATAGCAAAATTTCAACATATTGGTAATTCAATGCATTTTACAGGCACATATAAAATTGGTAGAGAAACTGGACAATGGGAGGCAAGCATGGTGGCTGAGTAGAAAAGATTTTTTTAGAAAGCAAAAAAAAAAAATATATATATATATATAGTGAGAGAGAGAGAGATATACCATGTTACTTACTTTATAAAAAGACACTGTTATAAATTGATTGAAAAAACATTTTCAGGTATATTTGAGAAAAAAAACACCTCCCAGCTGTGCTCCATCGCTATCATTCAGATACACTATAAGCCAAAAATATTTTTAGTTTTTACAAAAAAGTGCATCTTAACAATTGTTGTTGTCTGGAGGTCAGCTTATTTTTGATTAAATAGTTTTTAGATTTGTATAAATTCTTTAACAGATTCACATCATAGTGTCGTTGTTGTCAACCATTGTGGTAGAGAATTGAGATTAGAGAAAGAGCTAGATTTGCATAGAGTGCTGCTGTCCATGGTTCTGAACAGCACAAACTGACCATGTCCCTTACTCGTGCTCTCTCTCTGCACTCGCACATGTATTTCTTAATAAACTCATACTTATTGATTGCTGTACTACAGCACACAACATGATGCTTTCACCGCTTGTCTTCTATAAGTGTTTTTCTCTTCAATTCTCATTGGTTGATGAAATTGATTTCCGTAATTCCCTGTTTTCCTGTGGAGGGAGTTGATGCATTCTTAGTATGGGGAATAGTGGTGGTAGTGCAGTTTAACACATGCTCTCTCACCAGTGTTTTCTCTCTCTAATCATGTGACTAATGTATGTGTTCAGCTGTGGTCAGATGTTGTGCATCATACTAATAGGGGATGAGGTGTAAAAACCCCACAGGAGACATGCCAGAGAGCTCTTCACTTAAAAGCTAATCAAACTGTCATTATCACACCTACTGAGAAGGCGGTCTGCCCGGGATTCACAGATCTATCTGCAATGCCGTCTCTGTTTTTTTTTCTCTGCACAAACCTGATATTTGCAAGTGACTCTTGTCTTGTTGAAAGCCTAGGGATTATATGATGGCTGGGTGCTCTGTAGAGTTGTAACATGCAGTCAAAGAAAATGCAACGTGGAAATCCTGCAATCACATTCGCCTTGGAGCTGTAATTTGTCTTGTGCCACCAGTCTCCCTAGAGATGAGGGAGTTTATGTAGATTATTGCCTAAAAGTGGGTTAAGATGAATGCCACCAGCATAGACCGATGCAAACACCATTACCCCCTCTGTTACCAATAAAAAAAGGATTTGGTGCTGGTAAATCCGGCCATGCTTGTTTGTATGGGAGAGTGCTGCTTGGATTTTGAAGGTCAGCCATGAGAATTAAAGAAATATGTGTGACGATTGCAAAGAGTGATAGCAAAATGCTTGGCATAGCCTTTTTATTATGTTTCATGAAATGCCCTTCATGAAAATCCTGTTCCCTGCAGTTGCACCAAACATTCATTCTGTTATCAGATTCATTTTCCCTTCTCAGGATTTGACATTGTAAAAAATCATGTAAGAAAGGGTTTTGCTCAAAACACAGGCAGAGGAGGAGGGAGAGAAGGATGTAATAGAGAATATTAACACAAGAGGGACGCTGAGATGTGTCTCTGACCTTTGCTAACTTGTCAGTTTTTGTCAATTCCTGATGTCTTTCTCAACGCTGTAAATCTGAGTTTAACAGGAGTATATTTATAACAGATAAACATACAGATATTCTCTCCCCGCTGTGCTAATGGAGAGATATCGGAACAACTGATGGCGTTCTTTAGATTTCACTTACACAGTCAATGAGTAGGTGCATTGCATAGCAACGTGACAACTAGTTATCTACCATTAAAATCATCTGCAGGGATGAGAAGTTATGATGGCGCTGTGATAGATACGTCAGTTGATGTATCTATTTTTAATTCTCTGCACAGCTACTCAGTGCTTGTTTTTCCACTGCAGTTTGGTGGAGTTGATATGTGTAGACTGAGTGTGTATATGATGTATATATAAATGCATAATCACTCTGCCCTGGTGGGTTAAATAAGTTTAGATCAGTTCAAATGTATAAGGAATAACATCAGTCTTTCTGTATCTCCATGTGTTAGATGTTTGATTGCTTAGACTGCCAGTTCAGTGTGATACTTACAAACTATTTAGCATAGAAAAAGCAGTATGCAACCTTATCATTATATGTAAATTACCTCACTAGCCCTTACACTTAAATATGAATACAATCTGAAATTCTTCAATTGCAGGTATAACATTTTAGATACAGTTTTAGAAGTGACCATGCTCCAAAAGTGTCTCTAGAGTGCCAAGACTTGCAATATTGCCTTTAAAGTGTTTAGAAACAAAATTAGCCAATTAAGCTGAAAATTAATATAAAGTTTTTTAATTGAATAAAATGCTAACAGAATAAAATGCTACCTGAAAATGCTTGTTTTAGTCAATATAACTTAATATGTAAAAAATAGAAATAGGGGCACTGTCCATTTGTTTGCCTTTGGTCTCAAAATGATGAAATCTGCCACTGTCCAAACACCTAAAAAGAATTTATAAAATAAAAAGTTTAACAGCAAGCATTGGTGTTCATCTGAAAAAAAAAAAATCAAACCAGAGTTCAACCTAAAATTGCTAATTCTGAAAAAGTTTCATTGTAGTTCATGAACTGTATTCTTCCTGTCAAGCTGTAACTCTCATGTAAGAATAGAAGTATTATTATTACTTTTATAGTTATCACTATTACTATTAAAATCTGAATAGCTCAGTTAACCCTGATTCAAATCTTTTTAAAAAAATCAGTCTGCATGCTCTTGTGATGTCGATTTGATGCATAGAGTGTTAGAGATGAACAAGACTCATCTTATTCACTTACAGCAGTGCATGCAGCAGCAGGGAGGAGTTCTGCTCATGAATGATATTTTTGTTAACAGATACTGATTGTAGAAGGATTATGCTGCGCTCCCTTGCTTCAAATGTTTCAGATTCACGGACTTCTCCTCCCAATCCCCTTCCTCTCCTGTCTGTATTTCCCAGATCATCTCTAAGCCCCTACTTCAAAGCTTTCAAACATGGCAGAGCTTTAGTTTACAGCCAATATGGTTTCATTTCACAGTGACAAAATGGGGCAGAGTTTTGCCATTGCCCTTGAGAGGACCCCGCCCCCATCTCTCTCTCACTTTCGGCCTGTTCTACCCACCAGTCCTCTCACTTTAGAGGATTGGAACCATTCATCTCCATTAAGGGGTCATGGAAATATGAGGCCTACTGGGGTTCCCCTGCTCCAGAGCAAAGTGTGGACATCATGAGAAGTCCTCATCAATTCACGGGTGCAAACGGCTCTATTCTCTCTGTCCATTGTCAGTAGGAGAGCAACGGATTCATTCAACAGATTTCAACATGAATGTTTTTTTTTGTTTGTTTTATAAACCTTTACTTTTATGTTTTTAGCAAACACATGATTTTAAATGACTTAGAATTGAACGATAAACAACAACCAATTTACTGGCGCTGTAGTAAATGCAAGTGAAGTTGTCATTTTGTTCTGGTATTCTCTGTATATAGTTTGATCAGTGAATCATTTTCCAACAACATCCTGATTATCCTAGCACCATTTTAGAAAAAGTCTATATTTCTGTCTATGAGAATTAGTTTATTTTCAACTCAAGTTGTTTGCGAGACAAAATACAGAGCTGGCGATCACTTGTAGAAAAAAGTAATTTATCTTTTTCTCCTAAACTGGAGAGTGCACCAGTTATAAAAAAATATAAAAAGAAAACACATAGAGGTCTGAATCTTTAAGTGGAGTTTATAATTACATTAGTGCGAATATGTAAAAAATCATGCACTTTATTGCATATTATGACCCTTTTAAATCAGAAACTAATCTTATTGGATATCATTTAAAGCAATTGGATTTTCACATAATTTCACAGTTATTGTAGGATCAATTTTGAAAAAATAAATAAATAAAAATAAAAATATTAAAGGAGCCTTTAGATGCCTATTTTAACACAACCGATTCTGTTCTTTAGGGTTTATATGTAAGGTCTGTAACAATATAAGTTTTGTATTTTTGAATGATTTTGTAAAAAAACTAAATTTTTGCCAAACCACTTTCTGTAAAAATTAGCTTTTTTGGCCACTGTGACTCTCTGACCCTCTCTGTGTGTTTAGCTGTCTGTAATTAAAAAACAAAATGTAAAAAATAATGTAAAAATATTCATCATAAATATATTTTTCTTCATGAGGAATGTACAGCAGCATTATTCGAGAGTTTTGAATTGTATTAGTGCCAAAAAGTTCACCAATGTTATTAGGATCTCTATTATAGTATAATTTAGGGAGATATTTATGATATTTTAAAATAATACACTTACCTGTTCTGGATTTGGATCATATCTTTACATCTCAAAACATTGTAGAACTTCGAAGTCATGGGTAAAATAGGTACTCACATTATTTGACTTCATTTACTAAGCGTTTCACAACAACTCGTTCTCAGAGGGTATAAAGCATCTGTTCTTATTAAAATAAAATTATTTGGTAGTTTGCGTTATTTTAGGGGGGATTTGCACACATATCAATAAGCCACATTTCTGTCCAAACAGCTGGAAAGTTTAGACTTTAGTCAAAGGTCTCCTTTTAAATGATTGAAATATTTTTTTTTAATAAATGTAGACAAATTCAAAGATCCTATTTACAATAAAAAGTTACCTGTTTTGGCCTTGATACCCCCCCTGCCCTGAAGAGATGAATTAGATTTCGACTAAATCTCATCAAACAAGACGGCAATGTGTGTCTATTAACAGGGACAATGATAGCAAAAGAATAATACACCTGACGAATGATCCATCGAAGCTATCGATTCTCCTGCTGAAGCTTAGGAAGGACAGAAAACCTTGAGTGATGGATTTGGATTGTGGTTTGTTTCATTGGAATTAGTTTGTGTAGCTTTGCCTTTGAAAGCGAGAGTGTTACTGTGATGTGATGTGTATAATTCATTCCAGTTATCCCCTCTCTGCTCATATACTAGCACAATAACATTCTCTATTGATCATTCTGCTGATGGCAAAGAAGATAGACGCCTTTCACATCCCCCCAACATATACCCCACCCCCACACACAGACACAAACACTGTCTATATCCCTTAAGCATGTTGTGTCACTCAGTTTTATAGTCTCATGTCTCTCTTCTTTCGGAGTCCCTTGGCCCCAGTGAGAAGACACAGGGCTGCTGATATCATCAGACTGATGGGCAGACTTCTCCTGTGCTCTGAGCACTCACAGTAATTAGGAAGGTGCCAGTGTTATATAGGATGCTCAGGGAAACTGTGGATGGAGGGACTGACGCAGACACACACCTAGCCAGCCAGTGATGTCACAGTACTCATTTTGTCATTAGATGGTCATAATGCTTTGGGTAAAAATTCTTTCATAATGTTTGTGTTGTAGTATTGGGTGTTAACATTATAAATGGTTAAATATGAACGTACATTACTGATAAAAGATACTTTGTCCTAAATTAAAAAAAAATTAAGCCAAGATTGAAAAGCCTAGTCAAATTTAGATTGGTTCAAAGCATTGACTGTATATAACATACGCATAGCATGCGCAATGCATGATAGGTGAAGCAGGCTAAAAATGCACGTAGCCTTCATTGACATGCATCACTTTATGGTAACTAAAAATGAGTCCAGAGAGGCAGGACATATGCGTATCACTTATGTCTGATTGGTTGAAGGTTAAAATTTAATATAGCTTCAACAAACAAATAAAAAGAAAAAATTCATCCCTCTCAGGGTGTTCATGAAAGTCAAAACAAGCGATCTGAATAAATTGATCTGAATATTTTTTTCTGCTCCAAAGTTGGGCCGTTTTAACATTGGAGTGAATGAGAACCTGCTCACTTCTGACTCCGCTCCCTTGTGGCTGGTCAAGGTACTACAGTTCAGTAACTTCAGGGGCAGGGAGAGTGGGAGGTAAAGTAAAGTATGGGTCGAATACAAAAAATTGTTGTGCAGTCTATAAAGAACCCATGTTTTAAAGGAGGATATTAAGGAATGAGATGAAATGAAGGACGCAATGAGAAAGGGTGTACAGTTCATAAATCAACGAGTAAGCTCTATTACACTTTAAAACTTGAGGGTTTCACAGGTGATGTGAAGGTGGTGCTTTGCTTCAAAATGATTCTGCACACAAAATCAATGTCAATTATCTCATATGCACTACATAGCAACCACTGAAAATGTAAATTTTTTTGTATTTCGTACAGAGGCAGTCGATGATTCATATAATAAATATAAAACAACTGGAAAAAAGTTTGACGACAAAGAATATTAACATATATTAAATTTATGTTAAATTTGTACCATTATATATTAATATAACAGAATTGTGTTTTTTTTTTGTTACAACTTACACAAACAGGTCTTTTACTGCTTTTTTAATTAGTTTAGGTCACTATTTCACTATTTTAATTCTCTTCAAGAAGTGCTTACAGTAGGAATGCTGGCTGAATGTCTTGGATGAAATCTGATTGGATAGCAGTTTTGAACATAAAAAAAGAAGGGTAATAAAAATCGCAACCTCAGCTGATTGCAATAAAAGAATTTTAAAACAAGATTTTTTTAACTTTCATATTTTTATGGCAAAATGTTAATCTCTAGTTTTGGTTTCTATGTTTATGATTCATTTCAGTATAGACTAAACAACAAGAGTATTTTTTTCTGTTAAGTTTATTGAGATTTTAGTCAGTATCAATGTGAACTTGCTAATCAGCTTATCTTTTCCCGGAGAACTCCACTACCATCGAGCAGCTTCTATTCTGATCTTGGTTTTTACATTGTTACTTCATTCTATGTCCCTCTGATGAGTTTCTGTTCCTGTTTAAATCTATACTGAGAGCACTTGGTAAAGAAATATGGTGAATTTCTATGGAAGCTCTAGGCTTTTGTCGCTCCTCATAGGGATTCCGAGTGCTGGTGATTTCAGGTTTTCAAACCGATGTGCAGGATTGCTGGAGGTGCATTGTGACTGGTAATAGCAAAGGTGAAGTCACTCGCACACACTCTGGTCAGCTTCCAGAATGTTCTGACAGCCTAACTGGAGGCAGAAGGACGTGCAAAGAAAGTAGTAGGAGTATAGGAGAACAGTTTCTCTGCATTCAGGATGTGTTCATTTGAAAATTTGCCTTGTCTGGTTCTTTCCGCTCCTTGTTTTTTCTGGATTTCTGTTTGTTGACAGCATGTGTCTGGCCGTGAGGCTCTCACACAGATTCTCTCCACTTGGCTGCGTGCCCATCTGCTGCAGTGTAGGGCACTGTCAGGTGGCACCAGGTGTTGCTTGGCTGTGCTTCAGTGCACAAAGGGCTACAAATGCATGGCAGACACTTACCTCCGGACTGGCGTAAATGCACTCCATCCCTGTGAGTGGATGTATTTGTTCTAGGTTGCAAATATATAAAAAAATATCTGTTACAAAGAGAAAATTTAAGATAAGAATATAGTTTTCAAAAGGCATTCAAACATGAATATTCCTTAAAAATGTTGGGAATAAATCCTCACTGATATATATAAATATATATATATATATATATATATATATAGATATATATATATATATAGATATATATATATATATATATATATATATATATATATATATATATATATATATATATATATATATATATATATATATATATATATATATATATATATATATATATATATTTATTTAAAATTAAAATATATTTATTTGGAAAAAAATGCTTTTAGTCTTTTTAACTTATCCCATTTTTTATGACTTCAAAAGCACGAAACACTACTAAAGACTGACGTAAGTATGCTTTAGAACATGTTTGTCACAAAAAGTTATACAATGTTAATTATACCAACATAATAACATGCTTTTTTATCCAACAGTCATTTATTATTGACAGTTTGACTGCATTTTGAAAAACAGCATGGTTTATTATTGTGACTTGCTGTAATAATGTATAGCTGCATGTGTATAAATATATACAAATATATATTTAGATTATGTAGAGAGAATATCATCTTAGTATGTTATAGCAAGAACACCAGATTCTGCCAGTGCTTGAAAGAGGTTGCGCAGTTCCCCTAAATAATGTATAAAAGATATAACATTTAAGACACTATATAAAAAATTATATATATATATATATATAGGTGATGAACACTCTTACATTGATTTCAGAAGTTGAGATGGTTGGATTGGGAGAAGGACGTTTTGTGATCTGTTATGAAACCCATGATGGACAATTCCATTTTGAGCGAGTGTCACTGCAGCACGGGGCCTGGATGCTAGTTCCCTTTAAAAGTGAGTTTATTAGCTCTCATTCTGCCGGTGATGGATGTGATTGGAGATAGAGTTACATCAGGCTTTTGAGCATGTGCGTTCATACGTCTTCTCCTCTAGATTTCTGGCCTGGGGCTACTCTCTCCGTCTCATTGTGAGTGGAGTCTATTTTGAGATTCGCTCCTCTTATTGGATGAGAGCTTTTATGAACACGTTCTTCTCTGTGAGATGGAGGAGTAGAGTGCCTTCTGCCTTTGGAGTGTTCTGCAGAAACCCACATCCCCGACTGGGCACGTTTGTGCACATGTGCCTGCGTAGGTGCGTGAGACTCTTCCGAATAGAGAATCAGTCCTGTGCCAATGCTGTGAGAGATGGTGTGGGAAGGTCTACATGTTTTGAATGAGAGAAACGGGTGGACACCTATTATTAGTTTTATGTTTTCTTTGTGTGTGCTCAATTCACTGCAGATGAGTGGATCAAGCTTCTTTATAATACAAGAGGAACACCTATTTTTTTTTTTTTTTACGTTTGGTTTGGGTGACTGGTTGGTTTTCATAATTTTGTACATTTGTTGGGTTAAACTCTTTTGTTAAATGTTCTAGGGTTGTAAATCAGGTCATGCTAATTCAAGAAAAAGTGCAGAAGTGAACAAATTTTACCCTGTAACCTGCTACGTACCATATCATGCAGCATTGCTTGGTAATACATACAATAGTATAATACATTTTATTAAAACATGTTTTAGCATTTTCAAAAGGTACAAAACATCAAGGTACAATTAGTACATCTTAACTAAACAAATGTAACATTTTATTGCCCCTCATTAACTGTTGTATTTTAAGTTCTTTAACATTTGCTGTTATTTGTGTATTTTGCTTATGTTTTGATCCACATGATAGAATTTAGAGTTCATTTTGTCACGGGATACTTGTGACCTGTTTAGAGTGTGCCCTGCCTTTTGGCTCGAAGGCTATATATTTGCAGAGAACCCTGAAACTAAGCTTAGAAACATATTAGTCTGTTCAACCAACATTATGTAATTGGTGTTTTAATTAAAAAAATTCATTGTTAGTGGTTACTTATTGACTCATGGGAATCAGGTTCAAATGTATTGCATTAGTATGTCCAAGTATGTAGACATAAAACATATGATATAGAAATTGTTGAAACCATTAAAGTTTAATGTATTTAGATTGGATTGGAATTTATCATACGTTTGTGTATTTTGTGTTTTCAGCATTTTCCAGTAATATGTTTCTAAAAAGTCTTTGATTAGTAACTCATTTGGGGGCCTAACTGATGCACTCACAACATGAAAATAATCTTTATGTTTCAGTTTCCCTTAACACTGGCTTAGTTATAATGCTAAAAATGAATAATGTAAAAATAATTAATAATCAATAATCAATTTCACACTTGATGTATTAAGTTCTACCAAAATGAAAACTCTCTTATTGTACAGTTTATTCACCCTCAGAGTGTTCCATAATGATGAATTAAGATTTGTGCTGCCATCTGCAAATCAACATGATATTCTATATTTCTGGTCACCAGAGTGAAATTGAGCATTGCCGTTGGTGTGTGGGGATTTTCAGCAAATATAGACACGCAACAAAGGTTGGAAAAGTGCAACTAAATGAAAATAAAAAGCAGTTTCTCAAGTGAAATCCAAAAGGTAAAACTTTTCTTGTTTTGATTTAACTAATCAGATTATTGGTTTCTACATAAATATCATTGCTTGTCTTTGCTAAGCAACCTGGAAGAAGCAACCATTTGTTACTAATGCATCAGCAAATTGAGAAAAGCTTCAAAAAGCTGATGAACAAGTTGAAAATTAAGAATATTTGAAAGATTTCATCCTCTTCACTGAAGACTCATCTTTGCTACTTAAAAGCACCAAAATGTAAAATCTGCTAAACCCATATTACCTTAAAGAGGAGCTGAAATAAGCTAAGAGAGGGAAGAAAAATTATAAAGACATGAAGAAAGAAAGAAACAAACAAAGAAATGAATATTGGAATTGAAAGAAAATTATAGATTACGAAGTAAATAAATGAATACACCAATGATAAATAGTAAATGAAAGAAAAAAGAAGGAAAGAAAAATAAAAAAATTATTTTTTGAAATAAAGTAATACATTAAGAATAAAATAAACAAATACATACATTATAACTGAAAGAAAGAAAGAGAAAAAGTGAAAAAAGAAAGAAAGAGAAAAAAGCAAGGAATTTAGAAAGAAAGTAATACATTAAGAATAAAATGAATGAATGTACAAATGATAAATAGATGTATCATAAATCACAAATATAAACAAAAAATGAGCAGATCATGAAAGATTTTGAAGGAAGAAAACAAGAAGAAAGGAAGAATGAAAAAGCACTAGAGAATCACAAGCTTTACTTTTCTCTTTTCGTTTTCTGTTGTAATAATGCAAAGGTTGCAGAAGAGAGGTTCAAGGGAGCAAAGGTTGCAGGGCAAGTTGGCAGCGCTCACAAATGCATTTTTCTAGAAAATGATGAAATGAGAAAAGGGAAGAGCTAGGCATTTAGAGATACTGCATTTATAATACATGACACTCAGCCGTGGGCTAATGCTACCTTGGCCATATACAGTGCATGTGTGTGTGTGTTCGTGTGCGTGTGTGGTAAGCTTAGGGGGAGGGGGAACACGTCTGCTAGTTCAAATCCTGGGTCTAGACTGGTAATAATATTGCGTTCTGAAGCGTAAATGTTTGTGTTGCTGCATGATGTAAAATTGGACAGATCATTTAGAGTAATATGAGATCATGATTACCTGCCGCTGCTTGTGTTCTAGACTTTAACCACAGATCACAGTTGCATGTGTCCTGCTAAATTGCTGTAGTCATTTTCTTAGCGTGTGTGGAGTGAAGCGGGGCTGTAAGTGAATCATCCTAATCAAAGCTTTTCTCCTAGGTCTGTCTGTGTTGTATTGATCTTGGGGCTCTTGGATACGCCTCACACTCAGGATGGTTAGGCTCAGTCGACATGCGGCGCTGCATGTTATATCAATGCCACACTGCTGCACACAACACACTCCCACAGAATTTTATCATTAGCAGATATATTGAGAAGCATGTCTTTGAGGTGTCAGCCCTTATATTAGACATCCCACCTGTGTTTGTGTGTACATGTGTGCTGGTGTTTTAGAATATTGTAGTGGTGCTTCTGAAAGAATTGAGACTGTAGCAAAGTTTTCTTTCATTGAGTTAGAGCCAGCTTATACACACATAGTGATAAGTCAAGTTAGATCTTTTTATATGGGATGATCAAAAACCTGCTTTGTATGTTTATATTTTTTAACTTGGAAGCTAATTTTAGTTAAATGAATTGACCTTCAGGTAGAACAATTGATCATATATGCAAGTAAATCTCAATTTTAATAAACACGATTGTTAAATCGTGAAAACTGAAATTATACTGTCAAATGATTAAACACAGTCATGTGAGAGTTTAGAAGGCAGAAAGGTTTTATTTAGTTGAAGTCTGTCTGATAGCATTAATCAACAGTTCTTAATAAGTGCAATTTTCAGTTTTACATATTTGTTACGACAACGTTGAATTACTAAAGGCAAATACACATGTTTTTTAAACACATATTATATTTATATATTACGTTATATTTTATGTACACGTTAGTGTGTTTCATTCGTTATTGACTTTTATATTAAAGTTTACAACAGGATTTGTACAAGGCTGAAAATTCCACTATTCATTCTGTTTAGGGATATTGTGAATGTAGTTTTTGAATGCTTTAAATTTATTTACAGTGGTTGTTGCATCAAATGATTTCAATGTATTTATTTTACTTTAAATATTGGTTTATCAAGGCTTCAATGATTTATTACATGTAGTTGTTGGGAAAATATAAAATAGAAAAGCTTTAGAAAAAAATAATAGAATTGGAAATCACCATCGCAGTATTCAATTGTTTAAAAAAAAATCCATCAATCCTAATTTACCTTATTCTCGATGAAAGCAGCGGTGGCACTTTTGTGGTTTTTTGGCATCTAACTTTTTTATTGGGATTTACCAGAGCTCTCTAGCAGTAGCAATAGATTATGACTAGGCTGAGACAAAATCTGCAGGCCCAGACCCCCACAGAAAACTCTCAAAATTATATATATTTTTTTATTTAGAAATTCTAGTGTTCAGGGATGAGTATTAGTGTAAGATATAAATGTGCCTCAAGGGCTGAAACCTGATATTAGTGTCTTGATGAGCTAATGTTATACTATTTTCCAAAAATTCTACCTAGAAATCATAAAAAAAACATGCAGATTCCATCTTCACCTAATCATGACTATAAAGCAAATATTTCATGTATGTCTCGGTTAGAAGCTGCCATTATTACTGCATCAACAATGTAACAAAGACAGTGTGAACCAATTTAAATATTGTGTTGCAATTTACAACTTTAACACACCACTTTGAACCTGCTTGGTTTAAACTGAATGCAAATTATAACCATCTATATAAAAGTTCCACTTAAAATAATATGCCATCTTTATTTATAAATGTAAAATAAAATACAATTTTCTTATCAAACAAACATGCAATACATAAATAAATAAATAAACATACAAATAAATACATAAAAACACAGAAAATTATCAAAGCAATCAGTTCTTATTCAGGCATAAAACAATGCAGCATGTGTTTTATATAACATATTTGTTGAATATCTCCCTTTTGATTAAATTAATTGGTTTTAGGGAAATTAACAAAAGAACTATTCAGACAGCTTGTTAAATCTCCCTGGCAATGCCTAAAATATGCTAGCTTCCAGAATTAGTCAAATACTTATTTATGTTTGAATATATCTTTTTTTGGTCAAATCGTCACCATTGAGTCTAACTCAATAAGATGTCTAAATGGAGGGCAAAAGGCTTGCCGCTGTTGGAGGCAAATGGGGTGAGTGCTTCAAGCAATCATTCACAGATCTGTCAGTCATTCATCCCTCCCTCCATCTCCCCCCTGCCTCAGCGTGAGGGTCTGTTTAAGGTGGGGATCTTAGCCTGTGCCCTGCTGGATAGAGGCTGATAGCTGATAGCATCACTGCCAGCCTGTGGGAAAGATCCGCTACTGCTGTGTGATAGCCTACTCACACCCACATAAAGATCATTTATTCTGCTGAGAGGTGCGCCTGTAGAGTAAGAGATGCAACAGATCATAAAAACAAAACAGCTGCTTAAAAACACCACTAATTAAAGTACCATGCGTTGGAATGAGTAGTAATTCAAAGTGTGCCATTATAAATCTGCAGTATACACTATACATTGTAGCGATTTAGGACTCAAGCGACAATTAGTCGATATAAATAAGTGTATGAATTTGTAAAAATGTGTTTTAAAGTTTAAATACTTTTTTTTTCACAACCTCTAAAAAATGCATAAGTTAATTTAAACTGTACCAGAGATGTCTTGTCGTTCCTTCAAAAAGTTCAAAAAGCATTTTTGGGATTTAATTATTAACTATATATTCACACAAAAACAAAAAAATATATACTAAAACATGTAAGACACAAAATGTAACAAAAATATACACACAAAAACTGTTTTCTGTTTTCGTTATACTTACAGAAGCCAAGCTGTTCACTTGGACAGGAGGGTGAAAAGGTGTCAAAGTTTTTTTTTTTTTTGCTTTTCTACACATGCTATAGTAAACCGTTTTGCTTTAAAACATGTCGCATCAGCCATATCACCCTGCTCTGATTGATGCTGGCTGGGTTAAAGAGACACTTCCTTCAAGAACTAAAGGGCTTTGAGTATCAACAAAAGTATAATAATTAATTAATTCATTCTTTCATTTGTTCGTTCATTGATTATTTTCTTCATTCATTCATTTGTTCATTCATTCATTCACTGACAAAAATAACCGCAGCACCTCACAGCATTACATATACAGTATTCAAAAGCAAGCGTATATACAGTTTTTTTTATAATGCATACATATTACCAATACATAAATACACATATTGTATAATGAATGAACGAACGAGAGAACTAAGCTTTCCAGTGGTCTGACGTTCCAAATATTATTAATATTTTAATTTTTATTTTTGGTATGAAAGTATTTTTTTCCATAGTGAATCATGGTGAATGACATAATATGAAATATTTTAATTTCATAAGGAAATTTAATTATGAATAGTAATGCGAAGTTTTTGATTTTCTCGATACAGTCCTTGTGTCAGGTGCATAAATGATTGCATTATTAAAGCTGATGATGTGAGGAATCGTCCTTGAGAAATCTCCACCAATCAGAGTAGAGCTTCAGTCTATATGGGTCATCCTTTTGTGCTATCATCTGAAAGAGAAGACAGACAGACAGAGAGAGCTGCACAGCTCTGCTCTGCTTTGAAACCAACTTTGACATGTAGCCTCTTCACATGCACAGCTGGAATCGTTCCACTAAATAATTTGTGAAACCTAAAAAAACTAAAACCTCAAGTCATAACCAAGACACTTTTCATCACCGAGCTGCTACAGTCATCAATGAACCATCAGCAGCTAAGTCACTGCACATTTCTCATAATACTTCATCTGTTAGATTCGCTGCTCAGTCAGTTTGACTCATAGATCATAGATAAGACTCACAAACTACTAATTAGCCACTCTGTTCATTATATAGAAATCTCCCTTGACAGACTGAGTGTTAGAAAAGAGGACGGATTGCAAACGAGAAGTTGATTCTCAGCAAAGATCGTTATCTCTGTGTTCTTGAGCGCTTGTTGGCTGTTCTCATCGATGCGCTGAACACTTCGTTTCGACCTGCCTGCCTCCATTGATCACCGAACACCATTCAGCTCAATGATTTTGTGTTGATACTCAGATCTGTTCTTAAGTCCAGATGAGAAAATGAGAGGTGCTTTTAAATAAC
Source organism: Danionella dracula (assembly GCA_900490495.1). Classification (NCBI taxonomy): domain Eukaryota; kingdom Metazoa; phylum Chordata; class Actinopteri; order Cypriniformes; family Danionidae; genus Danionella; species Danionella dracula. The sequence continues at coordinate 4,588,400 of UELW01000578.1, forward strand.
TTTACTCAGTCTTTCTTGCTCCAGCCACTTTTGAGGTCAGAAAAGGTCATACCTTCATGGAAAGATTAGTTGCTGATGAATCAGTCCTGACGCTTATGCATCCTCTCATGAATGACTTCATCCGTATTGTGAAAATTATGACTTGCAGTGTATATTTGACTGTAAATTAAGAAGCATTCAGCAGAGCCTGGGGTGTCGGACTCAGCGTGAGCTCATTAGTGAATGTGTCGCTTAATAAATGTTCAAAATCGATGACTGTAAAATAACACTCTTTCCTCATGCCCTCAAAACATGTAACTCAATTAGTATACATCAAACAATATTAAATCTGTTTGAAATGTTTTGTTTTTCTGAACAATGATTAATGACTCATTCGGTTTAGAATGATTTGACATTAAATGCAACAATTATTTCACTTACTTGTGTCTTTCAAAGCTGTAATTTAATACTATTTTCATAGCATCTTTTAAAGTGTAAGCAAACTTGGCTGTGAGTTCACTTACCCAATACTCTCTACATGCATCCATACAATTCGTCCTCTTGGAACAATAAGGTTTTATCTGCTTTCGGAGAGTTTTTGAGATACTGAGATTCAAAGATTTGAGGAGTGCAGGAGAGACTGAAGAGAGTTCACCTATTATCATTGTTGCGTAATAAACAAGCAGTACATAAAAAAATACTCTAAACTAAATAATAACAGTACAGCATAACCCTGGTGTTTTTACATGAGGAAAGAGCTCTAGAACTTTTTATCATGAGCCAAATCAGAGACAAAATGGAGAAGGACCTTTGAACACCTACTCAGACCAGTCTCCTCCCAGCGAGGTGTGACTTATTAGAAATGCAAACCAGAGAGCTTTAGAGAAGTTGAAATCACTATAGCAGATACCTGTATTAGTGTTAGGGATTGTACTTCTGGGAAATAAGACAATTGCACTACAATCTCCAAAACATATTAAATGATACCAGACAAAGTCAAATATGACATTTTTACCATGGTAAAATATTGTAAAATATGGCATTCAGTGTGAACAGTAAAGCAAGAATTTAATTGTACAGTGAAACCAGTTTCTATACTGTGCACATGACAATAAACGCTTTGAATCTTTGATTCTTGAGTCTTGAACTTGACACGGTTGTATGATCAACGCTTTAGGAATAATTTCAGATTTGTTACAAGATGAGCATCATTTAAGAGCAACAAAACACAACTTTTATGTATCACACAAAAAAGTTAAAACAATAAGATTTGTGACACAAAATTAGCACAGCATTAAAAGCAAAACATAAGTGTGTAGAATAATTTGCTAATAACCAAAAAGTACAAGGGTGCTTATTATAAAGAGAGGGGGTCACAAACTGATTTAACTAATAAAAGAATTGCTGTGTCTTAACCCCATTTTTTAAAATTGTGTTCAGTTTTCTTTATGGGAGATTTAATCCCAAAATCATTTAAGTCTTTCGTTTTAGGATTTAAGGGGTGTATTCCTAGCTCTGTTTTTGGGAGAAACTCAATGAGGGTAAGTGCAAAGACACCTTGCTATACAAAATGTAACTGGATTATTGATTGGGAACCTCAGTGGATTTATAGCAGCTTACCATTTCTCAAACATCTACATTTTGTATAGGAAATTCGTTCACTCTTTGGAAAAGCCCTGGAGTGTTCCTTGGGGTTGCTGCAAGACCACTGAACTTTTATGAGAGGTTGAACATGTACCGTCCATTTCCCGCTTGAGCTGCTATTTGCATATAAGTGAAGAGACTGTGCTTTGGCCTTTCATTTATTCTAAGAATCTTTCGAGAGCCCCATCATTGAAGTGCATACGCCGACATCCAGTGGGGAATAAAAGCTCTCTGTCAGGTTTTGTTTTTTGAGAGCTCTCACGGATCACTTCTGTAGGCTGCCAGCACAGCAGCGGATGCAGACATAGAGAAACAGAGAGTCTGTACAGCGAATTCTGTGCTGATTTAGAATTGCTTGCGCTGAGGAAGTAAAATCAAACTGGTTTCTTGTGAAAAATCCACATCTGTACGATTATTAGGGCGCACAGTGAGACCTAAGTCTGTTCTAATTAAAAATATAATGATCTTTTCTCACTGCTTGAGTATTCATTGACTTCATTCCACAATGTATTTCATAAGGCATTGATTCTGCCCCCTCTTCCGATAGTAAATTCTGAAGTGACTATAGCTGTAAGTGTGGATATTACATTGACTTAATAGAAAACAAGTTTGCAGCTTTAACCAAAAACAGCTGTCTTAGCATTCAGCAGATGAATATAATGCAAGTCTGCTTTTAAATGTGATGCTCCTGTGCCCCCTGCTATCTGGAGCTGACAGTCAGTTTCTGCAGACTCTGTACTTGACTGATTGAACATATATTGATGCAATTTGGTTGGAGTGCTCTGCTGAAGGGCACTAAGGCAGCTTGGGCCCATCGGCAGCACATTTCCCAGAGCACTTAGCCTCAGAGCTCCTCTCTGACTTTACATGTCTTTGCTGCAGGGAATGAACAATTTCAGCTGATCTTTTGCCATTCGAAGATAAGAGAGGAACAAGAAACTTGTGCAAAATGTTCAGAATGATGGTTAATTCATGCTTTAATGAATCAGTCAGTCCTTTTCCGGATCTGTCAGTGGTTTGACTGTCTGTCTGTAAGTTACAGTCCAATTATTATCTGTTATTATAAATGTATAGGTAAACACAACAGTAATTAGCACTGGTAACATGTTCCCTGGTTTGATTTTTGGCTCTGAGCCATTTGAAGTGGAGTATGAAAGTACTCCCCACACTGCATTTCTGAAAGTTTCTCCCATGATACATACACTCTTGGTTATATTTTGAGTCATTCCAAAGATCTTTTCACAAAGTTGGAATCTGGGAAAAATGGGAAGATGACACATCTAATAAGAGGACTGAGAACAGACTGTTAGTATAATAATTCACATGCCTTGAAGTATCACAACACACCCGTGATTCAACCATGAGGGCCTTTGCGGCTCAATCTTGAAAATCTCAAGGAAAAGAGGCATTGTCAGCAAAGTTTTTAGGATGTCAGACTCTTAAAAAAAAGTAGGTAAAGGGCGGAACAATGGTTGATTACTTTAACACCTAATATGCCTGTATCCACAGCATTTCTAGGCTTCCACAGCAGTTCTAGGCTCTAGGAAGTGGCCATGGGCCCGCAGAACACTCACCCACCCTCCCCCACTCCAAACACCCCCTCTCTTGATGTGGCAAAGGGGTGGAAGGAGGGATAGCTTGCACAACATTGATGTTGTCCCTTAGGTCGTGTCGTACGTACTGGAAATGCTATAGGTAGGTGGAACCAAATAATTAGATTGACTTCATGTATTGTGAATTAGGAAAACAACATAACTCTGTTTTTTTATTTCTTATGTTTTTGTGGTGTAGATGTGTTAAAAAATAACCCATACCATGTTATCAAAATTTTATCATAATGTGAAAGCATGTATTGGTACTGTGATGGGCTGCAATTTTTCCATAGTGTGAATGTGAGTATGAATAATTAGATATTGGTGAATAAATATAAATATCTTATAACCACTTAGAGAATGATTCCAGAATTTTTTTTTAAGAAAGTAGAGCAGTGCTAAAATGAGCATGCTCCATGTCATCCAGGCATCATCCTCCATGCTGGTTTTTGGATCTCCCGATGATGCCCTGGGGAGCTTCCACTTGTCTCTTGGGGCTCGCACTGAGTCTTAAGCCTGTTTTGGTTCTGGGCCTCCATGATGGATGCTTTGGCCCACTTCAGGGGTTCTTTGGAAAGAGCTCCGGCTCTGAGCACAGAGAGTAATGAGGTGTCCCACACTCTGACTACTTGCGTAATAGCACAGACCCAGCGTTCCTCTCACAGCAGGAGTACAGTGAGAACGTCCTTTACTGTACAGCACGAGTTTTCTGATTTAATACAACAGCCGTGTAAGGCTTCGGGCACCTGCCTTGCTCTTTCGGTACAGGAGTTTGACTCTATATGTATTAAAAACAACTGCCATACATGTGGATAACCTTTGAAAAACATTGCAACAGCCTTCAGGGCTAATAGGTTTTGCTTTAAAAAAATTTCACTTTATTTCTTTAAAAGTAACATTTGAAGTGTGCTTGTCCCTGCTTTCATTCAATCATTTATTCTATGGTCAATGCAAGGCAAGTTTGTCTATATATTTATTCATAAAAGTAGATAAAAGAATTCAAGTGTTAAACAGAGTTTACAGATACAACTAGTAACAAGTAACACTTTTCAGGGTTGGGATAGGGCTAAAATGTTGGGTATCTTGTGTTGTAATGTAGTTTATGAGGGTCATGAGGTGTAGGGAGTCACCAGTGAAGAACAGGAATTGAATTGTTCTCGTAAACTTCATAGTTTATTCATGCAAAAGCAGAATTGGTGAATGTACAAATATTCTTCAGAGGTCTAGAACCATCTGACTTAAATACACTAAAATCCCTAAAAATTAATTTGGTCAAACCATTTTACATAAGAATTGGGATACAATTAAACAAAAAAATGTTGATGAAGAACATTTGAAATAAATCATTAACTTGTAGACTTATTTATTTAACATAAATACTTTAAATGCTTTCAAATAATTCAATAATAAATAAGTTAAATATAACAGATTTGTTATGCCACTATTTTGTATAGTACGTATGCATGTTTTTAGTTTTGCACAGTTTAACCACCTCTAAATTAGAACCAGTTTAGATAACTATGACACATACATGTTGAAAATGCAAGAGGACTATTCTAAAGTGTAAGGTGAGATAAGAATCCTGAAAACTATGGGGCACGGTCTTAAAAAATGTCTATGTTTTAGGAGATTATGACTCCTCGATCCTTTACAATTATTTCTCACTATAGTGTTTTGATTGGATACTGACTAATGTATTCAATATTTAAAAAAAAAAAGTAGTTTTACCAAGCATGTGTTTTTGAAAGTGCCCTAATTAACTCTTCCTGTTAGTGGCATCCATGAAGGTTTTCAAAACGATTAGCTTGTTTGATTAGCTAAATGCAACAGCTTGTTGCATTTAAATAACACTTTTCTGGATACTCATAAACAGGTATTCAATCATAAATACAAAAAAATCTGCTTTTTGAAATGTCTGTATTTCCAGCGTATATAATATGATAACCACATCTTGCAATTAATTAGATTTAAAATGTGAATTGCTTGACGTTCGTGCATACCGATGAAGGCATTTATTTAATGGAATTCTACCTTAAAAATATAATTAGGTATTTATTCCTAAATAAACTGTAATGTTTTGCAACTTTTTTGTTTTGCAACTGATTGTTGATAATTTACCGTTTTTTAAAATAATTTACTGTATTAGTTTTACTGTTTTAATGTACTACTGTGCCATACTTAATTATTGTGAAAAATGCTGTGTTGTATAAGTTTCTAATATAACAAAACAAAAAACTTCTCACCATTAAAATCTCATATTTACATTCATCTCTGCATTGGTTCAATTATTTTATAATTATTTGGGCTGAACACGGCAAGTTAACATGTTTTGACATTCAAACGATTACAAGTGTCAAATACTATTTAATATTTCAGGACAGCTATCTTTTGTTCTTATTAGGAACATTTTCCGCTCTCTGATGAGCTCAGCGTGTGTCTCATATTTCTGTTTTGCTTTTGTATAAACCAATCCTGCAGAGCCACTCTCACAGCATGTAGAAAGTCACGAGTGGAAAGAGAGCTAAATGTCTCCTCAGTTATGTTTTGTGGCCTGTTTGGTGCTAATAGGGATTTTCTGGCCAGGCAAAGCATGAAGTATTGTGCACATGTGTGGCTCATATGTGGCTGGTTGCCTCTAAATTTAGTGTGCAGGTGTAATTGGCATCAGTACGAGTGACTGCCCCACTTTTGGCAACACAGACTCCCATTTACATCTGGTCTGTGTTTCCCCTCTGTCTCGTCTGAGCTTTTTCTTCTTAAAATAAGCTTAAACCCAAAAATGACTAGTCTATAAAAGTAATCGACTATGAGTTGAAACATACACTCGTAAAACAAAAATAAATTTGGATTTGTGAACAATTATTCACAATATTTTGGCTCTTGCTAGTCTAAATATAAAAAGGTTTGTGAAAATATCATTGTGTGAGTTATTTTATCAATAATAATAACAACTAGAAAGACATTTGTCCGCACATTGTGCACGCATGCAACAAGGCAGCATCCTGCTATTTGATATTTTCATACAACAATCATGATTAATCATGATTAATGAAAGAAAAGGAACATTTCAAGACTACAGTTCTATTTTGTATCACATTAAATGGCATTTTAAAAGACCTGCAATTACTTTCTCCTTCAAAATAGTTAATGACAAGGAGCCGTTTGAAAGTAAAAGGATCTGTCATAAATTGATGCTAGCACATCCATGTTAGATGGCTTAATGACAAAGCCAATGCCTGCTGCTAATGACACCCTGGTCAGCACTCATTTCAGACATCGGAGAAGCATGTAGGCAGCCTAATGTATTGTAAAATGGCACCTTTTTGGAGTAATAACCTCAAACAAAAAGAACCAATGAACATCTCCTCAAAACACACCATTTATTTCCATCAATTTCTTTCTCAAATGCTTTTGATAAACTAAAATAATGAAAACCTTTTTTTGAATTACATGCCTGGCTGTGCTCATCGGATTTTTCTCTTTGGAAAATTGAGCGCATCTGTTTGGAGATCATTAGGAGCATCCATATGGAAGCTTTTCTTTCCAGGGTTCAATCGGTTCTGGATGTAGATGAAAGGATCGCAGGGATGATGGGATATCTGTGGAGGATAGCGAGCACTGGGAGCCTGTCACATCCCAGTCACTGGAGACTGTGCTACTATCTGTCAAGAAAATACATTGACATTATCTTCCCTGTTAAGGCAGTCCTTAAATATTTAAAGGACTTTAACTGAGCCAGTAAATCAGTCAGCTCTGATCCCCTCAGTTTCAATTAACTTGACTGGTAGTGGCTGAACACTTTCTCATCCATGTGCTTCCATCATGTAACTTGCTTATGCCATTTTTCCGCCAAATTTAAGTAATGACACTACTTGTTTATGTATGGCTTTACTTTACTTAAGTTGTTACCTTTAAAGATAACAATAGCTCAAGAGGAAATCACAGAAGAGTAGAACATTGAAATTTAAAGCTTGTTTTGTTGGCGTCTAACCATCAAGAGTTGTTCAAAAAAGCCCAATTGTTATAAATTGCCTGGGCGTGTCACTTTCATTTTCGTGTAATTTTTTTAGATGCTTCCCTGAGCGCCACCTAAGTGTAAATAATTATCACTGCATCAGCAGAGGTGTAAAGCTAGTTTTAATCCCCTTCAGAGAAGCCTCCTCAAGCGGAGAAACTTCATTTTGTTTGGAGCAACAATATTTTAATTTGTAGTCCTTTTCTAAACAAAAGTACTAACTAAAATGCATTCACTGTCAGGAAAAAAAGCAGTGACTAAGTGACTTGAGTGAAATCGTCTAGAATATAAAACAAGAGTTGGAATTATTTGGAAACATTTTATGACATTAATCAACCTGCTACATTATTTCAAACAACCTATATATTTTTTATTAGTTAGCCTATTGCTGATTGTGAAAATTCCTTTGGATATACAAACAATATCATGTTTTTTTTTGTGTGTTATTTTAAAATGTTACGTTTGTGCTCAAAGCCACATTCTCTTTTCTGCAAGATCCTGTTCATATTCTTCAGATGCCAGGACTGAGTTCTGAGTTGCTCAAATCACGCGGCCAAGAAGGAGAAAACTAGAGCACGCTCCCTCCTGTGGCTTAATTAGTTTTTAAGTTGTGGGAGCAGGTTGAGTTGTGTGTGTGACTGCATGCGTGCATGTGTGTGTCTTATATAAAAAGGCTCACAATTAAAGAGAAGATTCGCAGCTCTCTGGGACCTGTGGGAAAAGTCTGCATGATGGAAAAAACTGCAGACAAACAAGCTACAACATAGCTGTGGATATCTGCAAGCAAATATGTGACAACACCGGGGGGGGGGATGTAGAACATTTCAAAAGCAGTGTTACCAGGATGTTTCTGTAAAAAGTAAATCATGTTTATACTTGTGCGATTATACAGTTTTTTTTATTCAGGTCCTATCTAGTTGCTTTAATTATACTCGGCTAAATTATGCATTTAAGCTTGCTGTTTGTTTTAAAATGGTATGATAGACAAAAACTAAATCATTTTTGTGTCATCATCTGATGCATTCTCTAATTGTTTAGATTTGCCTTTATGTCTATGCTCAATTTGGGCTTTCCAAGCAATCTGACATACCATATTGAGATTCCTTTCTTGTAACCCCTACAACATCAGGCAAAAATGGTATATTTATAAAAATGTGTGCTGTTTTTATATGAAACCATTGAATGTTGTGAATTCTCAGTGATGTTTGCAGTAGCCCTTTACTATCTTGCAGATGTTGCTAACAATTAAGCAATCGCTAGTTGCTAACAATTAGGCATGTTCCTCTTAAAGCAATTTAAGTTCATTGTTTTGGGGAACAGTTGATGGTATTTCTACTCACTAATATTGTTGAGGAAGCGTTGAATTGAAGTTTATACATCAATTTGCTTTCCACCCTGTGCTGGAAACAGTCTGTCCTAAAACAATCCTATCATGCTTGCTCCTCTTGGAAGACCTTACATATCAAAGAGTTAAGAGTAGTCATAGGTGAAAAAAAGAGTTGATTCTGAAGAAGTTTAAACCAGTCACTGATCCCTAACAGGTCATATTGACCAATTTAAATATGCTTGTGGCTTAGGAAGTATTTGACTTTGAGTGTTTGAGACTGATTGAAAACATTTCCATTGTCTGGAATAACTAGGTGGTTTGATCTGTATCTAGAAGATTCTGATTAAAAAGCATGAGAAGCTGTGAAAAGAGCTAGCCTCTACTTCAACATTTGCTAGGCTCGGTGGTGGATAATACTAAAACTCTTCTTTCAATAAATACTGAAGAAACTTTGTTATGGCGCATTCAAGTTCCTTTTAAAGGATCAGGTCAGAGTTTTAAATACCTAATGATTTTCCTTTTCAGTGTGAGTCAAATATTTATTTTGTTTCTAAGAAAATATGAATGGTGTCTTTGCAGCTTTATATCCTTTCAAATACACACCCTTTTGTGAGTAAACTGTAAGTGTGCAGTGATTTTCCTACGCTTGTAATCCTATTATTCTGGTGTTTGGCTGATCTTTTGGCTTATTTAAAATAAATTAAACTTCAGGTTTCATTTACTCTGGGTGCTTTTCCCATCCTTGATATCTCTCATTCTTCCTTTTCCCTCTTCTCTCACTTTTCTGTGTCTTTCTCAAGGGACTTGTCCTGCTTTCAGTCTTTGCCTCTCCATTCATCATCTGCTGTGTGATAGGAGGAGCCAATCTCTTTTAATTAGCTGATTAATAATGAATAGGGATGCTTACAGTCTCCCTGTCCCCTATTTGGGTGCTGCTGTGTTGGAGAAATGGAGCTGTTGTGGGTCTTCCTCAGACAGATTTCAGAATTTTTGAGAATGGTCCTCAATATCTGAAGGGTCAGGGATGCTGTAGACGAGTTTGGCATGTTTCAATGTATTAATTTTATTGTCCATAGTCTAAGAGAGCGTCATCGTCTATACACAGAATTAATTGTGATCATAACTTTTTTTTTTTTGTATTTTGTAATTTGAATGCCAATATAATACAAACCAACTCTGTCACAATAAAAAATAAACCTATTGACATTGAAACTCTGACTTTCCCGAAATACATTTTTAAGTGTTGCTAAATGAATGTAAAGTCTTTTAAAATGTTATTAATAAATTCCAAATTACTACTGAACTTTATATTTCATAGCCCCCTCACATTCCCTCAGCTTTTATTCAAATTATTCTTTGAAATGTAAAAGTTTTTTTCTTATTTCATTAGTTGAAAAATGACTTTTCGAAGAATACAAAAGGTCACAGAGGTTATGGAGCGACTGCAATCGTGCTTTATAAATCTTGTGATTTGGGTTTCAATTTAGCAAATGGATATTTATTTAAGTATATTGAAGAAAATCCCCTTTTCATCAAGAACATGAAATTGCCTGATTAATTAACTAAATGGTTTTGTTGTTCCATCTGTAATAAATTATATTTATCCAAAGCTTTCTAATACTAAGATTTTTAAAATATGTACATATTTTTTTTCCTTTTCATTCTTTATAAAAGACTAAACATTTTAATGATTGAACATTCACCTAAAATTTTAAGCACTTAGCAAAGAATAAAATAAAAGAATATCGCCCAAATACACATCACCACCCTCAGGACACCATTTTTGGGTTATTGGGTGCATATAAGGTCCCGAACTCAAAACATCACAGCTTGTCCCATTGAAACTGGCAGTTAACATTGGCAATAAAAATTATATTTGGCAACACCTGTTTGGTCATGTTTATTAATCCAGCATAGTTCCTGGCGAACACATTTGCTACTGAGAGGCACATTTTTTTTTTCATCTCGATCAAAATGCTTCCTCCTATAATAGCTATTGTTCCGGTTGGTTGATCTTACATTTTTAAAAATTTTCCACATTGGAGTCATTGCTGTGGTGACTGATGTTTGTCCACAAAAGTCCATCATCCTTTTAACAGCTACATTTCATTTGCATAAACATTTGCAGCCATGAAGGATAATTTTGTTCTAAGCTGCCAGAGGTTCTGTGACTTCATAGGACCATGAAACCCCCCTGTTTCAGTTTCAGCACCTGGAATGACCATGGACAGCAATGCAGATAAAGGAGGGGAGATGATCAAATTCACAGATGAATGGACTATATGAAAGTGTCAGCCCATTGCATCTTTTTTAGGAGAGTAGAACTCAGGCTTATGAAAAATAATGAGATATAGATATAGCCTTACTGAAATGAAGGAATGAAGGATATTCAATAGTGGCGCGGCAAAGCCAGTTAGGGGTACTTTAAACCTCTAAGCAGGGCCTGATGAAATCAGATGTGTAAAATGTTGAATAAGAGACATATAAACATAATAGAGACCGAATAGAGACAGAGAAACAGAGAATAGCAGATTAGACAACGCTTCTCAATGCTCAAGTTTTTCAGATTTGCATGTTGCTGCAAAGTCAAAAATAGCAAAAAAGAAAGAAAGAGAAAAGAAGGGAGATTTATAACAAACACATAAAAATGACCTACAGAATTTTCAGCAAATAAACCTATATAAAATCTCTCAAATTACAGTTTCTCACAATTGCTGTGACAGTTTTTTCAATACATGTAACAAGTTTGCTTAAGTGTTAGCACAACATCTGTCTAGGTAGGCTATACAATGAACACATTTTTTGTTGCTTTGATACAAAATGCATACAATTAACACGAATTTCAAATACTTGAACTTAACTTATGTTACATTCAAGCTCCACCAAAAACAAAACTGTGTCCTTTTAAAGCCAAATTTACAAATGCTTTCACACTATATGTCACAAAAGATAACGTCTTCCAAAAACAATTTATATCAGCTAAAATCAAAGTGAACCTCCGTTCATATTGTGATTTGAAACCAAAATATATTCCCTATATTGTATTCCACTTTGTATTCCCTAAATTGTATTCCACTAACAATGAGTAATTGCTCATTACAGTTATGCAAATGTTTAAATCACAGCTGATTCAATCTAGAAAGCACACTCAGTGTTGAGATGGTGAGAAAAAAAGAAAGACAGAATTTTTTAAAATCGTAATTTCATTGTTTTTTTTTTTGTTTTTTTTTAGCAAATTAAATCTGTATTGCAGCAATTCTGAGTCTGTATGTTTTTTTTTTTTAAATAAACTGTACATTTTATAAAGCTACACTGAGATGGGCATTCCTTGTTGTATTGAATTTCTTCAGCAAAAGAAACAAAATTCATGCATTTACTAAACCCAACAAAAGTTTTTTTTTGAAAAGCTTCATATATAAGGGCAGATGAACTCATACACTGATGACAGTGATTTATTTTCTCAGTGTGTTATGATTGACTAAATGTTGCTGTTGGAAAAGAACATTAGTGTTAGTGTTGTATTAGTTTATTATGTTTTTTTTGAACATGAGTTTTGGAGTTTTGTTTTGATAGGATTTCGATAGTTAAATTAACTGTTTTCCCAATTCTGTGTTTTAACTGAGTTGATGCGTTAAGTTAAGCAAACGTGTTAAATGTATTGAAAAAACTGTAAGAGAATTTATGAATGTGTCGATCAGGAAATCAGGAGCCTTGGTCTTCTTAAAACAACACTCAGGTTCTAGTTCTGTCAGTGTTTGACTTTTCTCCAGACAGACCCCGAGAACAGAAACACAGAGTCTTTTAAAAATCCTTTTTCTCTCATCTTCCTCCCTCTAATACTCTCCCACTCTCTTTGTCTCAATCTTTATCTATCCAATTTTTGTTTTAAGAGACTCTTTATTTCACTCTCCTGGTGAGATGAGAGAGTCAAAAAGAAACCCCAGAACACAGAGGTATTAACTTCGTAACCTCCCTAACCTCCTGCCCTTACACTCCCGCTGAACTAATCTACTGCCACCCACCCACCCCATCCTCCCACTCACTCACACACTCACACACACTTACATACATACACACGAAGACCCCAGAGGGACGGGCGGAAGGTTAAGAACAGCAGCACGATCAGACAGTGGTGTGTGTGAACAGAGCATTCTGGTTTGAGTGAGGACTTGTCTTTGGCGTCTCAGAGGATTCGCTACAGACGTGGATGCGATGCAGAACAGGCTGCTCTGTCCTTATCGTTACCTGCATGTGATGCTGTGTGAATACACATGACTTCTTAAGTGCATCTACTCTATGGCTAGGGTGTTTTCTAATGCATGGCTTTGGAGTGGTTGTGATAAAAGATGGAGGAAGAGAGAAGGGGGTTTATTGAGTGAACTCAAGGTTGGTGTTTGTTTCAGATTCCTATCATTAAATCAGAGCCTTTGCTTTGGCGTATTAGAGATTAGTGTTATCTAGGTGTTTCAGTTTCAATGTCAAATCCTTGCAAATGCACAAAATAATGTTGTTGGGTTTTTTTCACTCACTTTTACTCTTCATTCTCATTCATTTGTTTCATTATCTCAGAATTACAGTACATTTCCAATTCCATGTTTCCAATAAGGTTTTTTTTTTTAATGGTTGGCCAGAATATATATTAGTCATATTAATTAATCAAGTAATTAATTATCTTTTTAAATATTGAATATTTTAGCAAATTGTGACATTTTTGTATATCAGTACAAACGTAATTTTACATACATTGTTATGTGAACAAGATTGTAATGCTAAACTAAAGTAGTTTTAGTGGGAAAATGTATCAGTAAAAATGCTGGGATTTTATTCAGTGTGATGAAAATAAATTCACCTCTGTTCCATAATTTTGCTACTTGCATGCCTGATAATATTTTAAATAAAATGCTATGTAAATAATGGAATGTATAAATAAAGCAATCTTTATTGCTGCAGTTAGTCCTCTGCTGAAGTGAGCCTAATCACAGCATCTTAAATCTCTTCTGAGAAGTAACAAAGGCAGGTAATCAATAGCCCATTGGCTGTAACCGCTTCAGTGAAGTGATTTGATTGGCTAGGTTGTGTGGGAGGAGTGACAGCGAGCTGTCATGATGGTAAATAAGAAAAGAGACAGAAATCAGTCGATAACTCTTCAGCTGAAATAAGTGAAATCCTTAATATCTCTTGCGTAGTCATTAAAAATGATTAATATCTTTAGAACTGTTTGAAAGGAGAAGAATAAAGCTTTCTTTGTGGACAGTTTTTAGTTCATTCATCTCCATTTAAAGATTATCATAGAAAAGTTATCCAAAGTTAGAGGATTTCAAACAGTTGTGTTGTTTTAAGTGAAAAAATAACAGCAAAACATTCATAATCAGATCATTTTTCTAAATAATAATTGTAAGTGTGTCATATTATTATGGAAAAATTAAAGAAGATGTAATAAAATGACTTGTTCCAATAATTATTATGCTCTTTATTTTGTTCAAAGCTGTAAGTGAAAGAGATTTTAAATAGCCTTTTGTTGTCATATGCACATGTTTTATCACTTTTATATTCATCAAGAATAGCTTTGGTAAGAAATGTGCTCATGTAACCATAAGAGGCTCTGCAAAAGCAAAAAAAATCGTTGTCTTTCTCTTATACTTGCTTGTCTAATGTCATTGCGGACTCTCCTTTATCGCGAATGAATGACTTTAAGAGGGGATCAAAATGGAGAAAGTGCGATGCAAAGCATGTTGAGTGTGAGAGAGTCTGTAGATGATGTGTTGAGAGGCAGAAATCCCCACGCATGGCTGTTAATATACAGTAGGCAGTGGGATAATGAGCAAGCCGTCACCGACACCGCGCTGGAGTCAGCCAGCGTTTGAGAGAGACGTCAAAAGCCTCTTCTGATGATGACTGGTTTAATGCGCCCCCACAGAACATCAGAGTGACAAGAATTTTCGGAGGGTTTTTCTTAACGTGGGTGTTTGAAACTAGCGAGTGTGTCTGAAACAAGCAGCCAAAGTGTGGCCCATCCTAAAAGCCTTGTTGTGAAACAAGTATCTTCATATTTAATGTGTAAGGTACCTTTGGCAAGACCTCCACATCTGTATGCAATAGAATCGCAATTCCCATTAAATAGGTCTAGCAGACACCTAACACGACAAACACCCCACTGTTCCAAAGATAATTACAAAAATCTGACTTTTTATGGTTTGTAGTGTTTTCAGCTAAAATAAATATACATCTTTCAAATCTTGTATAAACTGTTCTATTTTATATATAAAGACATTAAAGGTTCTGTTTGCAACAACAACAAAAAAAAAATACTGAAAGGGACAGACACAGACCCAACTATTTGAGAACCAAACTTAATATTTAGCCAATCAGCAGAAGGTTTCAAAACATGCCACTATTGGTTTGGACTAGAGAGGTGTTTGTTTTGGGGGATTTCAAATGTCAATAATATTCTCCAAAGATATGCTGCATTTTAAAAAAACGTATTAAAGGTATAAATGCATGCACTGTTTGAAACAAGGGGCCACCCCCTGCTTTTCTTCCTGAAGCTCGAAATAAAGTGACTGAACTGTAGATCCCCGAGCGGCCGCTTGAGGCTGACTCCAAAAGGGAGCAAGTGCTCATTCACTCCCATATTAAAACTGACCAACTTTGGAGCTGAAAAAAAGCATGTTTCCACCCCTGGCTCCATTGGGTTTGTTTATTCAGATTGACCTTCACGACTGCTCTGAGGGGGGAGAATTATTTTTAAACTGATTTTTTAAGATATATAATATTTAAACCTTATAGCCAATCAGACGCATTCACTTCGGCTATGTCCTGCCTCTGTGAATGCGTTTTAGTCTACTGGCTACACCTACTCTGAGCTTCATTTGACTTTGCCAGAACCCTAGGGCTGACGTCACGAACACTCTGTCCATGTTATATACAGTCAATGGTCTGAACATCCCTCAAACCCCATTTGATTGTATTTGCATTTTCACCCTTTGTACCAAGTTAGCTTGTAGAAATCCCTCAGAGCTCTGTTACGACCCCAAAATGGTGGTGGTGTCTAGGGTCGGGGTGTAACAAAAAGGTGGAGGAACAGAAATGAAAATGGGAACAACAGGACACAAACAATAACTTTACAAATCAAATGTGCTTTAATTAACAGAACTGGTGTTGCCAATGGTAAAATAAATCAAATACAAATACACACACTCCAGGGGCAGAGACTAAGGGACGCCAGGTAAAACAAAACAAACTAACTAGAAAGTGCAGACAATTCTAAGCTAACTAAATAACATACACAAAGCTAGAACTAATCTACCCTAACTAGGAAGTTACACAATAAACAAACCTGGCGCACACCGCTAAACTAGTGTGTATAACAGAAATAAGCCTACGTGCAGAATGTATGTCACGTGACATTCTAAGCTGTCTCTGAGACCCTGGAAGTCAGAAGACAACGAACGTGACACACCGGGTAGGAAACAGAAGTGAACTCAAATGGCAACAAACGGAAGCAAACACAGGGAGCAAGGACAAACAAAACGGGCGGCAACCGAGTGGAGCCACTCTCTCCACGCCGCGTGAGCTAAGGACTCCGTAGAGCCCTCGCTGCTGTACAGGTGTCGGCGCGTTCCTTTTCAACTCCAGCTGCCGCCGCTGATTCGCAAACGAGCCGAAGTGGTCCGCCTCCTCGCTGCTGATCGGCGTCCCAACTGGCGAATCAGGGGACAGCTGGAGTCACCTGGAGGAATAAGCAAAAGCGCGCACGGGCGCGCGCACAAGCAGGCGACAGAAAATAATAGGGAAACGCTGCAAAACGGCCAGGGCCGTAACACTCCCCCCCTTAAAAATCAACCTTCCAAATTAAACATCCTATTGGAAGGTTGAACTAAAAAAAAGACAGAACTTAATGTGCTTAAAAGGTGTCCAAATGAATATAAACTCCACAAGAATAAACAAATGAACACATACACACAAATAGACTTACACAGTGGTGCTAAGACCGCAATACAAAGTACTTCCCATCAATGGCAAGCACGCTAGTCTTTACCAGAAGCACCACAACACAAAACAATGGTGCTAGGACCTTCACCAAATGTGCTCAACGAAACCTCATTACAAAGGTTAGCACATAGGCCCTGAACGAAGCACCAATTAACTGAAAATTAAGGGAGAAAATTAACTAAACACAAGTGAACCAAAAAGATGCTAGGACCTCAAACGAATGTGCTTCAGCAAAACCTCACTGAGGCTAGCACATAGGTCCTTAACAAAAACACCCATAACAAATTGGTCCAGACACATAAAAACGAAGTGCTCAAACTAAATGAATGTCTGCTGAAAACATAGTGGCAATTCTCTCCCACACCACAAGTCCGGAGCTGACGACAAATGAAATGCCACAAACAGAACAGACAAGTTCCCAAAACACAAAATAAAGCACACTGAACCCAAAGTTGCTCCACACAGACAAAACTGCTCTCCACCAATTTTGGGATCATTAAGAGATATCCCGGACGAGCCCCCACTTTGTTACGACCCCAAAATGGTGGTGGTGTCTAGGGTCGGGGTGTAACAAAAAGGTGGAGGAACAGAAATGAAAATGGGAACAACAGGACACAAACAATAACTTTACAAATCAAATGTGCTTTAATTAACAGAACTGGTGTTGCCAATGGTAAAATAAATCAAATACAAATACACACACTCCAGGGGCAGAGACTAAGGGACGCCAGGTAAAACAAAACAAACTAACTAGAAAGTGCAGACAATTCTAAGCTAACTAAATAACATACACAAAGCTAGAACTAATCTACCCTAACTAGGAAGTTACACAATAAACAAACCTGGCGCACACCGCTAAACTAGTGTGTATAACAGAAATAAGCCTACGTGCAGAATGTATGTCACGTGACATTCTAAGCTGTCTCTGAGACCCTGGAAGTCAGAAGACAACGAACGTGACACACCGGGTAGGAAACAGAAGTGAACTCAAATGGCAACAAACGGAAGCAAACACAGGGAGCAAGGACAAACAAAACGGGCGGCAACCGAGTGGAGCCACTCTCTCCACGCCGCGTGAGCTAAGGACTCCGTAGAGCCCTCGCTGCTGTACAGGTGTCGGCGCGTTCCTTTTCAACTCCAGCTGCCGCCGCTGATTCGCAAACGAGCCGAAGTGGTCCGCCTCCTCGCTGCTGATCGGCGTCCCAACTGGCGAATCAGGGGACAGCTGGAGTCACCTGGAGGAATAAGCAAAAGCGCGCACGGGCGCGCGCACAAGCAGGCGACAGAAAATAATAGGGAAACGCTGCAAAACGGCCAGGGCCGTAACAGCTCACTTATATGTTATTTGCCGCTTAATGAGAGATTGTTATTCTTTGTCAAAATTATTCAAAAACAATGACACCCTTCATTTTAGGATGGAAGACAACTCCATTTTTTTTATCTTTGCGTAACTATTAGAATAAAGTTTTGAGTTTAGACTTGGTAAAACATGCAGGTTTTGTTTGCTATTAAGATTAATATTGTGATCCTAATCATCCCTTTCAATTGTGCATCAGCGCCAGTTTCCCTTTGGTCACTAAATCCAGTAGGAGGCAGTGATAACAGTGTAGCCTTTGAGGATTTCGGTGACTTCCCTTGGCTTTTATTAAAAGCAATAAACACATGTTTAAAGCTGTTGGCATGCAGCCCCTTTGTTTGAATCAGGCCCAAGTTGCTCATGCAGCATGTGCTTTAGGGTAGGCAGCTGGAGACATGCCTACTGTCCACCCGGTCGCCTGTCCAGAGATGCTGTGTAGAAACTATGGGACAGCTTTTGGCTATGAGCCCATAATAAGCTCTGAGACACGAGTTCATTGATTTATTTTGGCTTGTAGGGAAGAAAATGAGCTCGCTTGACAGAATATTGAGTGACTGCCTTCCATGCATTTTATATAAGGTGGCAGTGCAGTGTTGTGAGACTCCTATTCTATTCAGTGTCGACTTCAGCAAATATACTTTTTTTCTCTTCGAAAAAGAAGTAATTAAATTGTCGATCAGCTGAATTTTGTTACTGGCTTTTTTTACGTAGATGCTATGATTTGGCTTACTGTAGATTCATCTTCTTTTATCTGCTTACGAGTCATATGGTCACCAAGAGCACATTGAGTGAAATGCAGAGGTACACAGGGTTCTAGAGTTTTGGTCAGATCTCCGCGTGAGATATCACTAGCCTGTTAGGATTGCATGTGCAATGACAAAAATAGTTGGTTGTATTACATGTATTTTTTTTATATAATCAAGAAATCTGATTACAAACCTACATTATAGCTGAAATATAATAACATTCATAGTAAAAAGAATAGCAAAAAATGGCAACACGTGTAATTATACCATATTTAATTAATACAGGAATACATTTCTTTTTCCAAATCCATCGAATTAGTTTTCACAGTTATTTATCTACAAATCATTACATTCATGCTTTAACAACAGAAACAAGAGAGGCTACACATTTATTTGTTGGTAAAAAAAACGAGTGGTAAAATGACAAAAAGAATCACAGACAAGACTTTCCGATTAAGTTTTCTGATTTGCTGAGCATTTAGAGTTGAAACAGCATTTGATGGGTTTGGACATTAAATGAAACATATTTTTAAGTAATTTAATTGTCAAATCCTACACATGATTAGCAAAAATGCTTAATTTAATACTTACATTATGCAGTATAGCAAATAAGCTAACAATGCTGCTTTGAAACTACTTGGTTAACTTAGACTTTATTTTCAAGCTTAGGTTAGTAACTTCTAAATTGCTACCAGATCTGAATTCTTCTTTCTTCTGAATGGGTTTCCGAGAATGCTTGAGGATGAGCAGATTGCATGCGATTGGTCAACAGTATGCATAAACGATTGAGAAACAAGCACAGAAACCATGTGTACGTGTGATAATGTTTTCATGTGTTTAGTGTTTCTCCAAGTGCACACAACCTGTAAAAATAAAGTGATAAATCATAATTTCTATGCATGAGAAATCAAAGTATGGCATATGAAAGCAGCAAAATACATGTGACGTGAGAAGCCTGGAACATTATGGTTAGATCAGCGTCATTCATCACCATTAACCATTTGCACCCATCTGTGTACAATTCTAAGTCAATAGGCAAGTTGCATGCATTTGTATGAAGTATGGAATCATAAAACAGATTTCACAATGGACATATAATGCTTTGTAACTAAAAGCTGTATTGTGCGGTTAGATCTGCTACTTCACATTCTCCCCATGGACGGATGGGTTTCCTGCCAATCTGACTTCATTCCACAGTACAAAACATGCACCTCTTGTAGTTGCTTGTTCTTAACTAAAGTGAATGTGTGTGTGAATAAACTTGAGGAACTACATTTTTTTCTGTGGTAATTTCTCAGTAAAGTTTAACTCTCTTCGGATTCTGTGCCAACAAAGCTTATGTGAGATATATTTCTAAATTAAATTATTTTGATTGGGAACCGGTTTAATTTAAACCTCTCCGCGCCTCTTAGAATTGCAATTCTTTAATAGGATTAATCTTAAACTAAAACTATTTCAGTAATTAAATCCAGAAAACACAGATCCCATTGCAACCGCAGTTTTCCTTTGCAAGTAAATTGAGGAACTAGTGGAAATTAACCAACAATAAGGCGTATGTTGTTTAATTTAACTTTACTTGCATTGAATAACCTTTATCAAATAAATCAATTTAATTATTGACTTTTTCATATTTAGTTCATACTTGAGTAGCTGTGGTGCTTCATTTTTGTTTTTAATGATAGCTATAGGAAATGAATCTTTGTTGATGAGCCGGCGGTAATGGCAATAACTTCCTTCGACTCCTCACACCCTCACGGCGAGTTCAAATTGGTGCCAGAATGAGTGAACGAGGCTTGATTCTCAGGGAATGGGATGCAGTCTGCCTGAGGGGACTCTATTATACCTCTGTGTTTGCAGTTAGCAGATGGCATCTCAGATTGTTTCAGTGACGCTTGATAAATGCAACAATCTACATTACATGCTTACCGAGTCTCACTGGACAAAGACAACAATCCCTCCTTATCGAATCCCTCTTGGCCATATTTCCCATGAGTCTCATTCGGCTCCATATATACCCTATGATCTGCTCCTAAATGTGACTTTTCACAACTGGCAGAATTCACATAGATCATCAATCATTATTTTGTCAGGCACAGATGGCAGATTGAGACATTTGCAAATGGTTTGCAGTCACCTGACGCTCGCATGGACAGATGATCTATCCCTAGCAGTTCATAGCAGTGCCGCTTACAATCACTATTTGAAATGCAAAATGACTTGATATTTCAGATGTTGAAGGAATTTACTGTACAACCAACCATATTTTCAACAATATGTGTATAATATTTTCATATTATCTATTTATGTATAGTGTAACTAAGTGACTCTTTAATTACTCTCGTTATTTTAGTAACAAAGAAGCACACCATCCTAATGAAATCTTTCTGTATATTATATATATCTGTAAAAACGTTATATTTTAAAGTGTGTGAATAAACAGTCGTGGAAAGCTATAGGTTTCCTGAAGCTGAAGGTTCTGGGTTATAAACACTAAGAGGAACAGGTTTATGGACAATCTGGACCCGTTGTGCCCACATCAACAATTAGCCCCATTATGATGTGTTTTGCCCCGTTGGTTCACAAGTACACAGAGGAGACACATTCCCCTTTACACCTGATGGTAAAATGTGTTTCTTTTGACCATTTCTTGCCTATTTTCCAGATGTCTTTACAGGAAAATTTTATGGGCAGATGGATTCCCTGTCTCTTTATTAACTCTTTCTCAAAAAAAACTAAACTTTTTTTATAGTATAGAAGTACCATATAATACATGTGTGCTTTCTTGAACCAGCTAAAAATTTTGATTTAGAAATAAAGTGGTGCATTTTCTTTTCTTTTAGGAAGAATGTATTTGGCAGAATAGCTGGTTTAAGACTTAACAATGTTTAGTGACAATATTTTTTGTGCTTTTACTTTAAAGGGGTAATTGGATCAACATATTGTCAAAATATTATGATGTTTCTAATCTATTGATCCATCAGTATGACTAATCCATCAAGAATTAAATGAAAAACTTAATGTTATTCTGTTTATTCATGCATTAAATTTTAACAAATTATTGCTGTTAAATTGAAATATTCTATGCCACATATTCTATCTTCTGCTATTGTTTTTAACATTGACATGTTTATATATTTAAAAAATAAGAAATAAAATGTGACTAAACTTAATATAAGCATTACAAAATTCACAGGACGTTAGGTGGCATTATTAACATCTGTGTTCAAAAGAAATAATGTGAGGGAGAAACTAGATCAAAGTCACTTTCACTATGTGCCATATATAGTTGTGAAGAAATATCTAAAGGAGATAATCCAGAAAAGTTTGAAGAGGAAACAAGCTAAAATAGTCTAAATATTGAGTGGAGATTGTGCAGGCCGTGATGAGGGAGACAAGTTCATGGGATGAAGTGGTGTGGTTTGCATATATTATTTAAAATGTAAATATTAAAACCCATTTAAAACAACATTGAGTATCAAAAAGTTATGAAAAATAAAT
The DNA here is from genome assembly GCA_900490495.1 of Danionella dracula. Lineage (NCBI taxonomy): Eukaryota > Metazoa > Chordata > Actinopteri > Cypriniformes > Danionidae > Danionella > Danionella dracula. The sequence continues at coordinate 4,610,550 of UELW01000578.1, forward strand.
AAAATATTTTTTTTTTCTGAGATTAAATTAACATTGTAGAAGTATAGTCCTTCTGTGTGTCTTACATAAAAAATGTACCTGTCAGCACTAATGTATCTAAGACCAGGTGTGCAGAGGGCTATGCTGAATTCAGATGTAATCGCTACTATATCTATATGTTTTACGGAAGCTCAGTGCTGCTCTGATAAATCTCATGTTGGAAGAGCAGGGGGAAAGACGTGGGTGTTGATTCAAATACACCATTCTTCAGAGGCAGAAGCTATCCGTACTAATTGATGGAGTTTCACAGAGAAAACAGGAGTAAGTCAAACATGAAAGTAGTCTGAGCGCGGAATGGCTGTTAGTAGAGCCGATCATGTGATTGTTTTCAGTGGTTAACCCTCATCAGCGCTGAAGACCCTCCTGCTGACCTGCTGTCAGAGTGAACCCCACCCCGTATCAGACCCCTACACTGTCACTCGCACACTAATAACTGACTTCACTTTTTCACTTGAGGCACATGAGGAGGTGGCCCTTCAAGAGGATTTAAATATTTTGCATATGTATGTTTGCAATGTACCTCAATAAATGGTTTGCAGGTTGATGTTAGAACTGAGAGAATTTTGTAATTAGCCGGGGTTTGTACAGATTAGGCTATGAATGTTAATGAGGTTGCCTGCAGATAATTTAACATGACCTTTTACTAAATAGTTTTTTTTTTTGATGGATTGATGGAGCTCATTAACTTGGGGAAAAAAATTATATATTATGTATGTATATATATTATATATATATATATATATATATATATATATATATATATATATATATATATATATATATATATATATATATATATATATATATATATATATATATATATATATATATATATATATATATATATATATATGTATGTATGTATGTATATGTATGTATGTGTATATGTATATATAAAGCTCTAATATTATGATCTTTAAATTTTCAAATCATATTTTAAAATTAAATTTCTAAAGACATTTTCTCAGAAAAAAATATTAATTTATTCACCTTTTTTAGTACCGTTTAGATCACTTTCGCTCATTTCTTCCTTTCTCCATTCGAATTGACATTATTTTAATCTAACTTATCAATAACACTATTTGATTTTTATTTGGATTCAGTATTTTGTTGGATTATGTCAACATATCTGAGACTTGAGAAACAATCGTGTTTTGTATCAGTCAAGGAATGCTTTTTTAAAGTAGCCACTCAATCAAAATAAATCTCAAAAGTTTTCTTATTTTAGTTTTTAGTAAAGATTAAATAGATGTGCATGAATGAAGCATTTAGCTTGAAAAGTTATTTTAATTATAAGTTGCAATTTGAAGGATTGAAGGTTAAAACTTCAGTTCAATTAGTAAAAATGACTAATCCATGAGTGAAATGTAATTTTTTTATACATTTGATATATTATTGTTTCTCTGTTGATAAACTTTTAGCTGTCATAAATAGCAACTGACGTTTTTCTGCTATATTGGATCGTTTTTTTGTCCTGAATTTCAAGATATATTTTCATTAATCTTGGCATTTTTTGGTAATACGATACATTTTCAAATTATGATTTTGTCACTTTTATATTCACACTGTATTTAATCATCTAGATCAATATATTCCTGAGTGGTTCCAGGTCAAACATCATGTAGCTTTTACGCTCACAATAAATTTCTTTTGTAGAGATTACTCTGTTGGACTAGTGTATTAACAGTTGAACTATGTTAATGTTGCGTGTTAAAGTTAAGACACATTAACAACCTTCAAACCCTGAGAGCAGAAATTTCAAGATAAAGTAGAGTATCACAAGTTACAGACATGCATAAAATCCGTATCAGCAAAACGAATTACAAATGAGCCAGAGAAAACCATTTCTTTTTACCCTGCAACATTTTCCTTTGATCGAATGATATCGTAATATTTGAATTTTTAGGGCCAGAACTCTGATTTAGCTGGATTAATCAAAAAAATAAATATTAGAGCCATGGTTATCTTTTGTGTGCTCAAAGTTTCTACCAAATCTCACGCTTCGTGGTTTTTGATGGGAAAGAAATGAGTCTCTGTAAAATAAACCAATAACACGAAAAGTGTGTCTTGTAACAGAGCAGCTAATCAGAACATTTATTCAGCCTTTCTTTGCCAGAAACTATTGGAAAAAAGGTTTGCTCCGCGAAAGCCTTGAATGTGCTTGCCTGTACACATAGAGCAGAATAGATGTGACATAGAGTAGTGGTTGATGGGAGAAGCTCTGGTGATTACTGATGCATGTTATTGCTGAAGGTCACCAGCAGGCAATTCAGTCAAACTGATGAACTCCCATTTATTGATCGGCTGAGCCCCTGCAGCGGCAGGACAAGGGAAGCCTTGGAGGATATACTGTACTGCACATACTGAGTCTCCGGGTGAAGCAAGTCTCATGTTAGTCCTTCTGCTGTGCAGATCAGAAATTTAACTTGTTCAGTGTATAGCCATGTGGAGAGTGACGTTTAACAAGGCGGGTCACCATATATAAGCACTTCATTGATTTCCATGAAAATGAAATAATCTTTTTTTATTAAAATAGAACTACACAGAATGCTTACATGAGCTCAAAATTTTTATTTCACAAGTTTGCTTGCGTAGAATTAGCCCTGAAAAAGCCAGCGATGTGCTGAGATTGGGATAAGTGTACTGGGCGAGCTGTCCATGGGAGGTCCTCTGGGCGACCCGGGCCCGAGATGTGGAGACAGGGTGCAGGGGAGAGTTTTGTGTTTAATTGACAAATTGGAAGTGAAGTGTTTAAGGTTTTGTAACTGGAAGTGGACAGAAGGATTGAAAACACCCATAGATTGTTCACTAATTATCTGATCGCTCCTCCTGAAATTGCATTCAAGGATCTTAATAAAAAGGATTGTTTCTGAGGGTGAATATAGCTATTGGTATATATCTATATAAATAGTGCTATAAATTGCAAGACTGGGTAGTGTGAGGATTAGTGGAAGCAAATAAAGGATATATATTAAAAAAAAAATTTAAACCTTTGCAGAGAAGTCTCAGAGCTTTAATTGGCCTCGCAAGGTTTGACTGAGCTGTGCTTTGTTTGTTTCAAATCTAGTTTCGAAAGCAGGATTATGACGGTTCGATTAAAATTCCATAAATAAAGAAAGCAGCAGGTTGTTCTTAGACACAATAATCCGTTGACTACATGATGTTTGTCGGCTTGGAATCCTTAGCTTTCTCCCACTACTACATTCCAGGCGTTTTCACACTGTTACATTTGAAAAAGAGGTAGAGTGTTTTTTCCTCATGGTATTTTTTTACATTTAAAATCTTTAGGCAAATAAGACTTCGTAATTGGAGAGATGTTTCTAACAATAAAGCCAAAATTTTAATTATAGCAGTGAAAACCCTCTTTGTGTTCCAATGTAACATTTGTGTACTATCTGTTAATTCTTCATTTCATGATTTATTGATTTTCTCTTATTTTACACCCTGGAATTGTAATGATCTTTTTGTCTTTTTTTATCTACTCATACTGGTGTTCAATATATGAAGAAAAGAATGATAACATTGTATTAAAAAAAACATTTTGTTTAATTCTGTATTTTGTTAAATAAGCGCAAGCTTTTCCTTCTTGACTGACCAACTAGAAAAGAAAATAATGATAATCAAGTGTTCACTCAACAGACCTTTCCAGAATGCAACGCACAAATTCGAAATATGGAAATAATAAAAGCTTTTAATCTAGAAAGGAAAAGTTAATTTGTCCTGTATTTTAATTGTTTTAGGGCCACCTCAGCTAGCTAAACTATATTTAATTTGATGTTTTCTTTTTTTGGTGGTGTGTTGCCTTTCCATTTGGATATTTTCTTTTGGAATTGTGTGAAGTGTTTATTGAGAATTCTCTGAAGTGATGTTTTTCTCTGTAAATGACGGAACACACAGCTTGTTTACTTGCTGGAGAGACTCAATCATCGTTGACTCATCCATGTTTTGGAGCACAGAACACTGAACGAAGTATACTAGCTTATTTTAGCATAGCTTTGATTAATTACACTCTTGCAGGTTTCCATGGTTTCCCCTGCAGCAAGAGTTTTGCTCTGCACATATGATAGACGAATACTTTTGACAGAGCAGGCTAACTTTCTGAAATACCTTTTACTATGAGACCTTTTTTTCAGATAATTTGAAAACCTCTAAAATAACAAAGCACCTTCAACTCAGCTCTCAGCTACAAATGCTTTGATTGTAAATGTGCTTTTTTTTTGCCTTAAATAAAGTGAATTAATGTACACAGTCACCTTACTCATAGATTACAAAAAGCTCAGCTGCACAGGTATGTATATCTACTTCATTTTGTAAAACAGAGAACGTTTTCAGTTAATAATTATTATTCTTATAAAACAAAAAACAATCCAAGAAAGGAGAATTTTTTATAAGGTTTTCCTTTTCATGGATGCATATGAGTGTTTGTAATGACTCACGTTATCAACAAATGCTCGAGAAAGACATCCAACCTCAACAAAGTCTGCACACCAGCACAAGGTTTTTTTGGGGTTGAATTTAATACCTTGTATGTCTGGAGGCATCCACTTTTCTCTTTGCAGGAAGTTATGGCTAGGTATCAAAATTGCGTTAGGTGCCGTATGGCATTTTACACATGTCTGTGTGTGTTCATGTCAGCACAAGGCAATTACGCCAAGATGAAATATTCATCTTGTCCCCGGTCCCTCTCGTCTCTGCCCTCCGGTCCGGTGTGAGGGTGTAGATTGTGTCCATGAGCATCCGCTCCGGTGATCCAACATCAATGACATGTTGTGAAAGTGGGGCGAGATGCCATTCGGGCTTTAACGACATACATATAAAAGATATCCAGAGACCTGTCAGCTTTTTATTTCCCCTCTGCCCCCTGGGTAAACCTTCAGGGAGTCAACAGTTTGATATGCAGACACATACTGAAAAATGTAAAGGACTAATAAAGACATGCACAGACTTGGCATTTATCCAAATATGCTTGCTGACATATATGTGTGAGCCCATCTTTGAACATATTGATAGTCTGTTATCACCAGGGAAACAAAAAGCTATTGGGGGTGTCTCACTCTGATCTGCCCTTGTTGTGTTTATGTATTGTCTATGACATTTACTTGGTGACAAGAAAAGTGCCTTTGGGTTCCACATTATGGAGAGCAGGGGGATATAGTGGGAGGATTCTCATTTTGCTGAAATGAAAGTTTATACTGGAAGTTGTTTTCCATCTTCTAAGTGCTTTTTGGTTGATGTACTTTTTATGCTTATTGACAGAGTTTCGTTTCTCTCTTCTTTTGCTCCAGGCCTCGTGAAGCTGGGAATCCACTGTGTCACATGTCAGAAAGTTGCCATAAAGATTGTAAACCGGGAGAAACTCAGCGAGTCTGTGTTGATGAAGGTAAGATAAATATATTCTATTATATGAATAAATGTCTTTGGCTTTTGACTTCTGGGTTGCCAGTTAGATTTTGAATGGTTTTAAAGTATGATGTTTTTTGCTTATGGATGATGAAAAGCTTCAGTGCTTTTAAAATATACAACACTTTGCCTACAAGGGTTTTTTGAGCCTATAGCGTGCAACATTTTGGGGAAAAAGCTGATTTACCAGTCACTGACATGCTCCACAAGGATGGTAAGCCATTCATGTCTAAAGAAGCTGACTCATTGTGAGTATTCTCATGCAAAGTTTCATGAAAGTTCAAATAGAAAGATGTGCTTTAAAGTTGATTTTCAATTAAAAAAAACTATCCTCAAACATGCAGAAAGTAAGTAGCATTTACGTTTATCATCTAACTTTGCATGTTAGAGTTGCTCCGACAAAACCAAGCGAGTCTTAAGATCGATTGCAGCAATGCTGAACTCCTTTAAGTGGATTGTTTGAGGACTGTATATAAAAGGATTACCTACAAATCTTCAGGGGTTGCAGTGGTGGCATCCACTCTCAGCCTGAACATTGATTAGGAGAATATCCGGTCAGGTTATCGCTAATTGTTCCTTATCCAGTTGGAATCCCGTGCTGTAGTCAGCTCTCCCACTGTAATCCTATAATGACCATGTCTTCAGATGCAAGTTGCATGCTGAGTACATATTGTGTTCATAGCTCATGAAATTCTGAAAACTGTATTGTTAAATAATTATATTAATCGAATATCATCTAAACATTTGGATATATGCTAATGTGTGTTTTTCATCTATAAAAAGGGATGTATGATGATAGAAGTCAACCATGGTACCACCCAAAAGGTGCCTGCATAAACAGGGTAGTGCCAGCGTGCATGGATATTATGACATTAGCTGAAAGTCAGCAGATTTGAGTTGCTTTACTGAGTGAGTAATGAACTGCATTAAAATGCTGCCCAAACACTGTTTTTGAAAAAGGTAAAAGGAAAAAGATGAACTGGGGAGATGCTGATGTTGGCAGTTTGCTTAGTAAATTTCACTGTGCTTTAACATAAAAGTCACCTTAACTTCTGACCCAGTCGAGGCTCTTTCCTGTCAGTGCCCATTCAGCATCATAAGGATGTCATTAAATGGTAAAGGGCTCATTAACTTCTGCTGGATTGTGGGGCAGTAGTAATTTAGAAGAGCTGATTGGTTCCTCATTGTAATTGGATGTGAGAATGGGCTCCAGTGACATCCGGTCTACATTCAGGCTGCGGATCCTTTGCTCACGCATTGGTGCATGCAGTACACTGTGGTGGAAATTGGTTCTCTGCAGGAAATAGACCTAGGCCTTCTGGGACTCTGATTGTGGATGCATGGTTTTGCGTTTCTCATTTTCCTTTTCTTTCCTCAGCAATCCCTATAATTTAGGAAACATCCGGACGCTGTCTAATCCTAGTGTGATCATAATATAGCCAGCCTTTGACTCGCCTTTTATTTGCCTTTCTTTGGAAGGTCACCCTGATATTTATTCTGTTAAATCTCCAGCTTTTCAGCCTCTTTCGGGGACTGGTGTCGAGGCAACTTGACACATATTTTCTTGGAAACAGAGGTGATAATACAGAATCATACACTTGTGTTTAAAAGAATCTATTTGTTTAAAAATAGAATTTATTAGAAAAGAAATCGAGTGAGGTCTAAAGATGGATGGATGGGCGGATCTATTCTGACCAACAATCAAACAGCAGTTCAGACAAACCATTCAATGAGACATCTAGGACTACCTTTTGATTTCATTTTGTAGTTCATACAAGAGAAAACAACAAATCCTAGCAATAATGCATGAGCCTTTCACTTTGATCCAGTCCAAATAAACTAAACCTCAGATGTAAAAGCTTACATATATACACCATACTTACATTTTAATGATTATCACACTATGAAAAAAGGTCAAAATATTGATTTCACACCATCGTCAGATGTCTGTTTCAACTCTGAATAGTGTGCAAACTATTGGTCACCAGCTTCCTTCCATTTGTCATCCTCAACACAATGTTGAAGGAATAAACAAACAATAATGACTTCATTAGCATATTAACACAAGCTCACCTGTCATTCTTTTGTTTTTCTTTGTTGTCTTCTCTTCCATGAGCCTCCAGCGTACCCCATGTTGTTTGGCATTTGTATTGCAAGGAGCTAGTGTGCAGCTGTTAGTGGGTGGAAGATCATGTGTGTCAGAGTATTGAAACCAGGGGTTCAGGACTTCCTGTCAGTGTGTGTTTGCTGAGACACCATATAAGAAACCGTCTGCATGTGTGATATCCAAGCCCAGTCTGAGCATGTCAGGATTTATTTGTGTGTGTGCGTGTGTTTGTGTGTGTGTGTTTGTATGCATGTGTGTTGTAAGCTCCCAGGGAGAAGCAATGTAGTGTGCGAGGTCGTGGCATGCTCAGAACAGAAGCCTGGCATTTGAGAACATGTTCCTTGCAGAGAGCTCCATGGCCCCTGCCTGCATGGCCCCACCTGAACTAATGAAGTCGTCGCTGACATTTCCAGACATAAAAAGTAAAGCTCTTTGACCTGCTTTGCGGTCACACTAATGAGGGTGATGTCAAGAGGGGACCTCGACCTACTTTACCTCAGAGGATGTTCTGCAGATGCCTTTCAACTAAGGATTGTTTGTAGTGGACGATAGAAGCACCGGTGTTAGGAGATCTTTTGAATAGTTTTCTCTGCAATATTTGAGAACAGGATTATTCTGTTTCCCTTGAAGTAAATATCCATCCATCCATCTTCATGTCTGCTTAGTCCCTTTAATTTTTCAGGGGTTGCCACGGCGCAATGAACCACCAAATCATCTAATATATGTTTTACGCTGCAGATGCCCTTTTAGCCATTAAAGAAAATCTTCAAAATTGTTTGGGGTCTGCTGTTGGATTTATGAAAAGGTCATTGTTGAAGACAAACCTTTCTATCATCTCATTCATGTACTAGTGAGCCCTTCCTCAATTCAGCCTGGCTCATTGTCAAAGATCCACCAGCATTGGTGGGCAGTTGTGGTCTGGTGGATAAGGAGATCAACTTGTGATCAGAAGGTCTCTGGTTCGATCCCCAGAAGTTGAATGTGGTGTGACTGATGAAAAGCTTGCTCTTCTATCTTCAATAACCACAGCTGTGTTACCCTTTGAGCAAGGCACCAGTTTCCCGACTGCTCCCTGAGCATTGCAGACATGGCTGCCTACTGCTCCGGGTGTGTGTTCACTGTGTGTTTGTTCATTGCTGTGTGTGTACACTGGAATGAATTAAATGCAGAGAACAAACTTCATTTTCACTTCACTTCATTCAATAAGATTGCTAACTCTTACTCACTAAATGTCAGAGATCCGTATTACCTGAGTGTATAATTAATTGACTATTATCCAATAGCAACCATCTTGAATTCCCGTAAAAGAGCTGCATCCCCCAGCACTCACTCTCTGCCAAATGTTGTTACCAGGATGCTGTTTCTCCTCAACACTTTTGGACTCATAACTCTACTACTCTATGTCTGTTCTTGCCATTGTCTGTATTGTATTTAGTCTCCTATTTTTTGTTTGTTCATTATTCATCTACTCTTCGTACCCAGTACCGTGAACCTTAAGGAAAGTTGTTATGAAGTCAAGGAAAGTCTTCAATAAATGTTCATTCACTCATCTTTACCATGTGTGGCTGATGTCCCTGACACACATGCACCTCAAGCACTTTATTCTTTAAGGTATGTGTGAGTGCGTGCGTGTGATTCCTTATGTGTTGCATAGTCAAGGAAAGGTATAAATATAAGATATAATACATGCTTTGCTGTACCCTTTTCAGGTATTGTATAAAATATCGGATTGAATAAGTTGGCAGTAACATATATTCTAGTATAAAAGCTCAAGATGGCATCCTCACCTACTGAATGGACCCAGGGTGGGTTTTTGTAAACAGTTTAGGTATTTTTATTGGTTTAACCAAGTCTAGTGGGAGTTACTGGTAGATGGCCCAAGAGAGTATAGGGAGTGAGAGTTCTCAGCATGTGGTTTGGAAGCCATATAGGTCTCGAGGGGAAGTAAACATTTCTGTGAGCAGACCCAGTACTGCCCAAGCAAGCACCGACAGAGGAGACAGAGGGACAAGCTGCACCCCTGCAGTGAAGAGATAACTCAAGCTGCGTATGAGTGCCAGGCTGCTCACCATATCCAACACAGAGACATCCAAAGGGAATTTAAGTACAGTTTTTCTTCGTTGCCGGACAACTTTGATGTTATTTTTTTTTGCACATTTTGTGATTTTGTTGTTATTTTACCCATTATCTATTTGAACCCAGTTTGTTTTCTAATAAACATTGTTTTACTCTTGTTAGCTAATTATTATCAAAGATTTGCGCTAATCTCCATAAATCTCCTTCACCTACTTATTCTTGATCAAGAGGCTATGCACATAAAATATTGAAACAATAGCGTTTAAAAAAGGGTCAACGCTGAAAGGATGTCACCAAACAGAGTTGTTTACTGCTTCATAAATGATAAAAAAAAAAACCATTAGCTAAATCCCCTGATAGTCCCTTGATTTCTTGGTATTTTGGATATCTTTTGTCCAGCCTGTGATGACCTGGAGAGCTCCTTGTGAGATCTGATGTCTTTGTGTCTTCTTCTGTGGTGTTTGTGTGTGTGTGGTGATGGTTTACTGAGTAAGAAATGAAGTCAGTTCTTCACAGTGATGCTCCTCTCAAACTGATGAAGTGTGACGTTTGATGCAGAGGCACAGCTTCACATCTGGGCTTGACTTTTCACTTCATTCATGATCTCTCAGTCAAACGAACCACTGACTCTCTAATGGTGCTGCACCCAAGTGATTTAAGATGCTGTTTGGTTGATCTGTGTAAAGAAATAGATCAAGCACATCACCGATGAACACACAGGACCTTGTACCTTAAAAAAAAAAAAAAAAAAAAAAATATATATATATATATATATATATATATATATATATATATATATATATATTATATAGCTGCTTTGTAGTCACAGATTAAAAAAGACTAGCTTATCGACTGTTACTTATTATTTTTTATTATTTACCCCTTCAGATGTTCCGTTCATTTCAGTGGACATGACACTTCAATTTCAGATATAGTCACTTTTGGAGCATGTCTGTTGGATTAAAGCCAGGTTTTATGATTTTGGATATATTTATTATCTGGTCAAATGCTTGGAAAGCTGTACATGGGTGGAGACCTTTTCTATAAATAAATGTGCACATAAACTCTACATGAAAAGTTGAGTAGTTCTCATTTTATGATTTTGACTCACTATCTGTTGGAACTCACAAACATTTATATGTGAGACATTTCTATTACTATTATTTATTCAGATTTTTGGGGTGGTTGACGAACAATGAAATCTGCAGCTTGTGAATGGCTGATGAATGATGACTGGCTCTTATCCGGTTATCCTGCCACTGATGAGAGAAGTGTCATTTTCTCTCTTTCCTCCTGCAGATGATTATGGGTCATGAATCTTCCGTAGCTCTCTGCAGCAAGAGTGTTGTGTTTGTGAGGAAGATGTTTCCCTCTCTGTATTCACTGAGTGGGGGCAAAACAGAAAAAAACAGCTGCCACAGGCTCCCCTCCAGCCCACTGAATCATCATCTGATTTGCATATAAAACTCTTTGAAGATGTCAAGCTGGTTTTATAAGGTCTGAGATTATTGATGGCTTTAATAAGCAAAGTATTGTTATTTTCTCAGATGTATTCATTTGCCATCCAGCTGTCCTTGGTGGCTTTAGTAAATCTGGGCTTATACCTTTCAGATAAAATTATGTTCCTTTCGCAACAGTTGACCAGAAGTCATGTTTTTTCTGAAATTGCCCTTCCACTCATTTTTTATCTTGGTGTACCACATTACTTAGTTTCAAGGCCCAACTACAACATTTTGCTGTTCTTTGGTATCTTTTACAGAATTTACTAAACTGTAAATCCTTGACCAGCCACATTAGGCGAGTGTCAGAAGTGAGCAGATTCCCATTTACAGCCCATGCCAAAACTGCTCGAATTTAGTGCAGGAAAACATATTCACAGCCTGGTGAAAATCAGTTTTGTTTAACTTTGCTAGATTGTATTTCAATGATAACTCTGAGTTAGAAATTATTTCAAGACTAGTCTCAGATGCTAGTTTGGTACAGAATGTTAGACACACTTAAAGAATCCAGAACTTGTGTTTTGATTGGTTGAACTCCTCCGGATTTCCAATAATAGTGAGTGTCGCGTTTATTTGCTTTCCACCCGGAAACGATGTGCGCGTATGATCAAGAACATTAAATATCCATTGTGTGTATTGAAATTGTGTGATTTAAAAAAAGCACAAAACATTGGATTCGCTAAATTATTTTGCATAATTAAGCAAGTGGTTACTTGAGTGACAGCTGAGAGCTAAAGCTTTTTTGTTAATATGCATGACTTGTGAGTTCCTTAAATGTTAAATCAAGAGCAAAATTTGTGTTGCAAATGTTTTGTTGCAGTGCAGATATTAGAAACTTTAAACACAACAGCTACAATGTTTTATTATATGTCTGTCTTTTTATTATACACACGCATGACTTAAACAGCACTTGTGCATGCTCTATGTTTGTAAAAGGATGAACGGATTCATTTACAAAAGCAAATTAAATTTGCCTTCTTTTCTGAGGACATAATCATAATGAATTAGCATTTATCTGTATAACAACTCTGGTTGACGTGTTAATATACATTTAGTAACTTTTCATTATATAAAATTAATATTTAGGTCTTGTGCAATCCCCTGAATTGTGTATGTTATTATAGTTTTATATAGTTATACCCTGTACATGTCTAAAGGTGATGCAGCCTTGCCCCTCTCTATCTACATCACCTGTATTTGCAGTTTGGCATCCATGGAGCTGTTGACGGAAAAAGTTCCAAATAATTTTTTAATTTCACTCCATTTGCAGTTTCTTTGATATTCACTGCCTCAGCAACGGATTTCGCTTTTTTTAGCCAACTTTCCTTTAGGTCTTTGGTCTGGACATCGCCGTTCCAACAAACTCCTGCTTATTCATTTTACATTTGACTCTAGAGTACTGACACACAGCCAGGGAAAATGTTCAGTCTCTGCTAAAACTTTATCTATTTAATTAACAGTCAATGACAATCCCGTTCATCTCTGTACCCAAAAACTCTCATTTCCAAAGCTGGCTGCCGGGTGAAAGCCCTTCATGATAAACTGCTAGGGCGTTGGAGATTTACCACTCATTCTTAGTATGAGTGGCATTATGCACTTATTGCTCCATAGAAAAAGCAATCCCTTAAACAGGTTAATCAACTGTTATATTCAAGTACTTTAAAGGACGTTATGCAATCAGAGAACAGTGAGGAAATTAATTTATGCACAAAGAGTCCTTGCAAACTCAGAAAGGCTGGATAATACAAAGCCAGCATGATCCCCTGTCATTAATAGTTATCAGTGTATGTCAGTTTATTATATGTTAAGGTCATTATTACAATTCAATGACTTTAACTTGGATCCTCCAATTATGTCCTAGTGATAAGTCATGCGCCTCATGATGAAAGTGCAACAGTGACCTCAAGTCTCATTGATGGTCTTATTTTGTGGAGTCTGCATGGTTGGTTGGTGTTTTGTTTTTTACATTTTGTATGTTTAAAAATGGGTATTATTTTATATTAAATAATGTAAATATTCATATTTTCCGGTATAGTTTATCTGTCTCAGTAACCCTTTAAGAAGGTTTCCTAGTGTTTGTGCATTCATAACGTCCATTTCATTATTCGCATGCTGTCTATTTTTGTGCCTGTTTACAGTCTTCAATATGTTCAGCGTCAGGAATGGTAGTAGTTTTTTTATTATGTTCTTTACATTCATCATTCATTTATTTTTAACCTACACTAATTACTCTGACAAGATGGATCTGTCCTGAGAAAAGCTAGTTCAAGGTTAGAGTAACAATTGTATGATGTTGAAAGTTTTTTTTAGCACCTTTTGTTACTCTGGCACCATACTTATTAAAGTGTGGCTTTACTAGACCTTGCTAGAAAAATGTGGAAGCAAAAACTAAACTCAGATAAAATCAAACATATCTATATATATATATATATATCTATATATATATATATATATATATATATATATATATATATATATATATATATATATATATATATATATATTAGATTTAGCTCGTTTTCACCATTTTTGTTGTAATATTTTAGGACAGGAAGTGCATGGAAAGAATAGAGGTAGAGTCATGCTCACAAAAAATAGATAGAAAAATTACTCAAATATTTAAAGCTCTTTAACAGTATAAACAGTCAATTTTGTGAGAACAAATAGTTTGAAATGGAAGCCTTGCTGACTTTTTATTATTTAAAAAGACCTTAACTGCTGTAAAATAAACATGGCAGAAAGAGTTCCTCTTTTATTGAAAGCTAGGTTTTTATTTGTTTTTCAAAGTCTGCAAAATATAGAATAATTATCTGAAGTTTATTATTTTTCAAGGATGTTGTTTTTTTGGGCCACACAGTCTCTAACAATCATGTTTTGATTAGTGCCATTTCCACCGATACACAACACCGACGTACATCTCCCGAGTTCAGACCGATCATTTGTTCAAACGAAGAAGGCCATGCGAAACGAGAAATAGAAGATAAAGTAACGGCGGTGCCTTTTCATTTGGTCCCTGGAGTGACCTTTACCCTTCCTTCCTTCCTTCCTCACCAGAATCATTATGGCTGAACTGAGACATGTGAAGTACAGAAAATGTCTATTAAGAGAGATTTATAACTGTGGTTCATCGCCACTGCTGCTTACAATGACAGATAAATCAATTGACGTAGATACCTATGTTCCATGATTATGATTTCACTGATGCCCTGAGAAGATGTGAGGGTGAAAGATGTCTTTCTGACGTTAACTAGCTGAATACCCTAAAATTGATTCTGCATTCTCTATGTGGAAAACAGTTTTTTTTAATAGTCAGTAGCTCTGCAAAATTCCTTTGACTAAATTTATGCATATTTTACTGAGAATTAGACAAACTCTTTATAAAGAGTGTTTATTAGCAAAAGTGAATCGCAGTATATTACGTATGATAATACAATGCTTTTGCCTTGTAGATGCTTAGTGATCCTCCATGTACCAAAACTTGTTAAACTACCCAAAGTGGTGAGAAACTTTCCTGGTGAAAATTTCTCAGAGGAAACCGCATTCATTGTAAGGGGCTCCTTTAAAAGCACGTGTTTCCAAATCCAGTCCTGTAGGGCCGGAAGCCTACACACTTTTGATTCAACCATCATGAAACACAGCTGTTATTTAAGGTCGTCTTTGATTGTCTATGCACACTAGAGCAGGGTTGCAACTATAATGTGCATGGATCCAGCCCTTCAGGACCAGATTTGGGGAACCCTGCTTTAAAAGGATAATTTTCTGACAGCACAAACACAAAATACTGTACATATAGTTGATCACTTTTTATCATTTGTGGGCTGTTCTCTCCTGTCGTTGTTTATTGTGGGGGAAAGGTTTTGTAAAGGTTAAGTAAAGAAAGGTTTTGCTGATTAAGAGAGCATGAATGAAAGAAGAAGATACAATTGTCACATGTTTAAGCCCCGTTTATTGAAGAGTTTACAAACTAGATATGAAAAGGTGCATCAGATCAATCTATCATTTTGTTGCAGTATAAGTAAAGTAACAGGTCTCGTGAGATATTGTCACTTTTTTAGACTCATTAAATGAGTACAAGGTAAACATCTTCAAATTTTACAGACAGAAAGTCAGGAAGTGTACACACAAAATATATATAGCTCCTTACAGTTAGTTTAACTTTTTGTTTTAATAAGAAAAATTCTCCCCTTACAATTACAAACCCCTTACGTACAGTTTGCAGTAGATCTGTTTTTTTTTTGTCTCATTTTTTTCTGTAAATTTGTAATTGATTACTGTTTTGACAGAGATCAGAAGAGAAACTACATTCTCTATAATCCCTTGCACAAGCTTCCTCTCATCCTCATCAGTGTTTGCAGATTTGTCGTTAGTCTTTTGCTGGCTCCCAATCCGAACACTAAACACTGCACCCTTAAAGTAGATATTCATTTTCAGAAGATAATGTACACTTGTTAGTGTGTGGGATGAGAGTGTGCATGATCTGGGACGCAATAAAACATCACGTGAAGTAGTTTTCCCACCACGTCATTATAAAGGACGTGTGCGAGAACTTAACTTCTTCTTTTCCATTCTTTCATTAAAAATCATAAAATTTCATGAGAAATTTGAGTTGTATTACAGAGAAAAAAAATGAGTTGTATTACAGAGAGTGCTCGTATGTTTGAATCCCTGAGCACAGTGGATTGTGGGTAATATCAGCCGGTTGAGTGTTCATGGATCTGCACTTCAGAGTCTAAATGGAAAAAGTACACATCTGGGCACCGCTCAGACACTTTTTTTTATGGACACCACGGTTTGGGACACCCTAAATCTAATTTAGCACAAATAAAAGTGTGAAAAGTGTGCGGATTGGGATGCAGCATTAGTTTTGTATCAGTGGTATGTAGTCTCTGTCAGTGAATTCTTTCAAACAGCGGGAACTCAATTTTAGTTTGACATGTCTAAATATTTCAATGTGTTACAAACTAAAAACATACTGGTCTTAGCTGTACTTGACACTAAATTACCATGATGGCAAAAACACAGCAGAAGCAAGTAAAACTGGTTTTGGCCCCGGTAATTGAGTCCAGAACAAAACGTAAAACAAAAAGCAATCAAACAAACCAACCTAGTGTGGTTAATTTTAAAGAAGTATTTCATCTCAAAGAGATTGGGAAATCACTCCCAAACTCCTCCTCTATGAGCCATATGGGTACTGAGCTGTTTGTGGGCTTGACTCTTCTTGAACAAATTATTCATTGTGAGCTAAGTCTTTGCATTTGCTGAGAAATGATAAGTCACCCCTATTCATTCATCCAAAACACACATTGCCAAATGTGTTTCTAAATAAATCTTTTGACCAAGTTATGATCGATAACCTTCTAAATGATCCTTTGATAAAAAGTATTTGATTACTAAACTGAATAAAACATTTTGCCGATCCCTTTAAAAATATCTGAATCATTGTCTTATATTAATCTAATTGCTTAACAGGTTACATTATTTACCATCCTGGTGTTCTGAAGGGACAAGATACACATATTTTCCACATCGCCAATAACAAGCTATAGTCCATTTAAGTTATCAAAAAGATAAATTAAATAATAGAATTTTCAACAATAGCATGGCAAGAAATTATGCCACTGGTCTCAACATTTGACAATAAAGCTCATTTTCTTGGTCAATCTGTTGCAAAATCGCCACAAAAAAAGAGGTTCAAAATGTTTAAACCTAAAAAGACAATTGTTAAATCAAGATGTGTTCATTTGTATACAACATTTCATTAATTTTTGTAATTTGAAATTACTTAACGAAAAAACACAAAATTCTGAAAAAAAAACTTTCAAAACTAGAAACTGTGTTTTATTAAAATGCATCTAAATAACACATTCTAATATTAAAATACATTCATAGCTTTAATTAAAAAAAATTATATTTGTTGAATGGAAAAGGGGCTACCCTCTTGTTGAGCTTGAAATAGTTTAATCCAGCCACCTTGTATTCCCCCTCACAATCCATCCAAGTGAAACAAAGCTCTTTAAATGTAATGATCCTTCCCCAAAAAGTGGTGCCTGATGAAATCCCCTCGGAATTAATAGCGACTTTCCCCCTGGGGTGCTCAGTGCATTGCACGTTTCTAATATAATGGATCATGAGCAAGCCTGATTTATGGAATATCTAAGCATTTCTTTAACATCGGTGTTTCTTGGAGCAGAAGTCAAGTCAGCGGACAGCTTTTTCCTTCTAATAAATCTGTACCTGACTTTACAGCACAAAATTGACTCTTGTACTCTGCTATTTCACTATTGATTGAAATCTATATGAAGCTGCCTCTCAAGGATGAGTGAGTGAAAGATATATTATTATTACTTTTGCCCAGTGTGTGTGTGTCTGTTCTGTTTAAGACTGCACAATTTTTGTTCAACCATCACAAGTTCCATAACAAGTGAATTGAAATATTAATTCCCCTATCTGAAAAAGTCACCTTTTAAGACAACATCAGTTAACAATGCAGTGAATAACATTACTGCTAGAGTGAAAATTAGTAGCTGAAGATAATAAAACCAAACAGTAGGTTACTAAACAAACAGACACAAATTATTGACTAAAAATCAGGCAGCATGATGGAATAAAAATGTATTGTCTGATTTGTAGTGTTGAGGCATCAAATAGTTTAGGGGATGCATTGGAGATGGATGTTTCCTTTTTGACAAGTCTGACTTGACTGACTGATAGATTCACGAAGAGGTGAGCTGCACTGAGTGGAGGCGCTTCAGTGCCACATATGAGGATTTCAGAAACTTAAATCAATGGAAAGCAAACTACAAATTTTAAAATTAACTAGACAGTCAGAACAGCCAAGCTAGGAGTGGGGTGATAAAACCTTGTTTTATGGTCCAATCAGCACACTGGCAAAAACATTCCTAAATATGAGAGACAACCATTAGAATTATTGCAAAAAGCTCCATTGAGACAAAGGCACATTTACCAGTAAATTAATCCAATGTTTTTTGTTAAAACGTCTGGTTTTATTTTGTGGCCAAAGAGGACTAAGATCAACCGGGGGGTAGAACAGTTTAATAGCTTAGACTAAAACTGTAACAAAACAAATGGCAGAAATTAATGACAAAGGGTCATCCAATTTCAAAACTTTTAAAGTCAAGACAAAAGTGAAGCAGTAAAGACTTCTTCTTTATCTGGCTATGGTCAACATAGCAGTGAATTGTGATACCATGCTTTCTCATGCTGGAACATTCAGAGAAAAGACATGATGAAAAACAGAAATGGCCTTAAAATAGAGTCCCGTGGCATCACAGTGTTCCCCATACGCTGTGCTTCCTTCAAGATCAATTTTATTCCAATCAAATATCTTAAATCTTACTTTTAATTGCCTTTGACTGCTTCCTTGAGAAGAAACTTAAAAAAGAGTTATAAAAGAGCTGCACTAGTTTTGAGGTCAAATGAATCCCATTCCTTTTATATTTAAATCTGTTCTTTTTACATAATTTTTTCTTTGAGCCCAGGGCAACTAATTTCTGGCAGGTCAAAGGCATCAAGCAGTTGTTTATTGAGGCTATAGGCACTTTTAAGGCACCTAATATCCCTATGCTAATGTGCCTGCATACATTTGAATTCACAACAAGCTGTGTTTCTTGTTTTGACATTGGCCTGTAAGAGATAATTTGGTAAGTTTCCTTAAGGGAAACAACATTACAACATGGGTGAGGTCATGTTTACTATTCATCTCAACTAAGTCTAAGCTTTACTGAATATGACACTGAAGTGTTATCCATGGGAACTCTATCAGAGAGTCATCTCCGGTGGAGCTACTGGGTACTTTCTCACCGTAGATCCTTCAACCTATCATCCCAAAGTCTGCCTCACTGCACTCTATTTCCAAATCCAATTTCTCGATAGGAGATGTGCTAATCACAAACCTCTGAAATAGATTTCCTGAAGCAATTTAGAAGTGAAATCCAACCTTTCAGTCATAAATATTCAGACTTGTTTGTGTGGCCTTCGGGCAACCTGTATTTTTTTCACACTCCTGAGAATTCCTTGTGGATTTAAGGGAGTTCAACATCATGAGACCAAACACTCTGTGCATGTTTTGGGTCAAGAAGCAGACTGGCTGCACACAGTGGGAGGCTTTGTACTGAGCGGAGAGCTGTGGTTATCTGTCCGGTCCAGACGAGAGGACCGAGCAAGACCAACAGGATTGCATGAGGAAACATTTTGCTTGTTCAAACTGGAAGCAGGAATCAGTGGCTGAGATCTTTTGGATGTCAGCAGTGTTGGTTTAGTAGGTCACTTGGATGCCCCTTTGGACTAAAAAGTGCTGGTCTAGAGAAGATAATAGTGTGGCACAGCCTTACTTTACAGGTAGAAGATATTGGATTTTGCTGATGTCCAATATGGCAGCACTTCACACACCTGCACTTGCATAATATAATACTTTGCTGTCCGAAAACTTTTTTAGTACTGTGTGTTAAGGTTTATGTGATATTAAAGGTGATCTTATTTTCTATGGGCAAAAAGTATTAGAAGTAAGAAGACACAGATCAAGGAATTAAATTAAATAATGAGATTTCTTCCAAAACTTAACATAATTCGATCTCTCTGGGCAGAATGGTCATAAGAACGTGATATGTTTGACCAAGCTTTAATAACCAGTTAGCTAAGTTTTGCTTTATTTGACTTTAATGTAAGCTTATCTCTCACTTCAGGTAATCACAAGCATCTTCTTAGTCTAGACTTTTTAGAAGCTAACAATTATTCATTTAGAATAAGATTTAACTGTATTAGTGATACAGTTGAGGTCATTATCATGCCGAATTAATCAAGGTAATGAGATAAGGGTCGATTGCTGTAGTCACACATTCAGAAGTTTCTTAGATTAAGTCTACTTTGACATTAAACCTGGGTATGTACTATAAACTTGTTGTATGTACTATAAACCTCAAGTCTTTTTTGACTTTGCACCTGGGTAGGTTCAATATTTTTCACCTGCTTGAGTATTTTTTACAGGCACTTTTTTTTATAAAACGATCCAAACAATGTGTATTTAGGCTATTTTTGTGACCAAAGTCTCGGATTATTAGAGGGAATATGAGTAGGTGAGTAAATGCAACGGTGGCTTAAAAGGTTGCATTGGTGACTAGAATTAATGCATT
Organism: Danionella dracula; assembly: GCA_900490495.1. NCBI lineage: Eukaryota > Metazoa > Chordata > Actinopteri > Cypriniformes > Danionidae > Danionella > Danionella dracula. The sequence goes on from UELW01000578.1 coordinate 4,630,820, forward strand.
AAGGAATTTTGCACTGAAATATGTGTCTGTTTATACCAATTACAAATAATTTTTTTTAGGGTCTAAGATTTTGGTTGGCAAACAAAACATTTCAAAATTTGCATTTCAAAGCCACCTTCCTAATGATGACTTCTCACCTTGTGGAGCGCTGCTCTTCCTTTGGGAAGGAGTCAATGCTAAGGGCAACGTTAGGTCTTGTATGTTAATTTTCAGTGCTGTAAAGTATTAACCTTTTTTGCACCAGTCACCTACAGACACTAATAAATAACATCTTAGAATTGAACTAGATTAATAAAACATAATAAGGTGTGTATGTGTGTTTCAGATGGAAAAAGTTTGAACTCCCCTTAGACACGAATGATGGTTGGACCCACAGGCAGATTTTGTCATTGAATCTGGTTAAAAAACACTAATTATTTTACAAATGTGATCTTTAATTGTGAATTTCCTTTTCTTTTCTGCCCATTGTTCTCCTTTTCCTGTGGGTTTTCACTCAGTTGCCATCCAGGCATGGGTCCGATCAGAGCCTCAGCTGTGGATTTTGTGGTGTAGTTGGGTTGGCCATCACCTAGGGATAGCAATTGTGTTTAATATCAAGCAATATCCAGCACCGTGTGTCTCTGGAGGAATACACTAAGCCATAATGTGCCTCCCAGCACAAGCGTTCAGTGAGGTGTTGAGGTTTGCTCCTTGAACCCCCTCCTCACTCCACCACCCCCATATGCTCAAGTGTCTATTTCCACATGTGTTTGAGCTAATTAGTTAAAGCCACTTTCGGATTCCACTAGGAATAAATGCACCTCCATCTTTGTTTAAACATTTTGTTCCCCAAGTTTAATTTGTTATAACTTTAATTTCTTCGATCGATAGTGTGTTGAGTACATAGAGACAGTGAGAACGGTGATAAAAAGATGATTAATCTGGCAGGAGGAGAGGTGATGGACTGTAACATGGGTCACGCTGATGTGGACACTGGTTAAACCTAAAACCTGTAAATCTGAGAGTCTTAAGTCCCTCAATGTTTGCCAGGGACCATTCTTTCTCCTGCATTCACTTACTGTCTGAGTTCTTTGTTTTGATGCATCAACAAATCATTTATTAGAAAAAAAGTAAATACTTTGTGGAAGTTTGACATAATTAGGCCTCTAATGATGCAATGAATGATAAATAGTAAATGTGAATAATAATAATAATAAATCATAAATCTTAACGTCCTAGGTCATCTTACAAAAACGAAACTTATAAGTTTGACACCAAGCCAAAAAACAGTACACAACAAAAACAGACCAGATAAAAATCAAGTTCAAGAATAAATTGATTATAGCAAATTAAAATGAAAACATTGCAACCTAGTTTTTAAACATGCACACCTCAGCTGCCACGGATCTCATCAGACAGATGATTCCACAATGAGGGCCTGCACAGTTGATAGTGTTATCCAAAAAGAAGACTAAGAGGAAGGTTGAAAAGTAAGAGTGATGGAGGAACTAGACCGGAGTGTGCGTGTGAGGGTACGAATATCTAGAAGGTAGTTTGGTGCCAATCTGTTTAGAGCCTTATAAGTGAAGAGTAGTAGTAGAATGCAGTCAATGGATAATAAGAAATGTAAAATTATGAAATCTTTTGTTTTAAATATTACTATTCTTTTTTCTGCTTTATGCTGATTTTTTTCATATAAGCAACTCAAATTCAAATCCTATCTGTTAAATCCTATCGGGCACAAAGTATTGTATGTGAGCTTCACTTGTTTGAATCCAGTACTGTTTCACTGTTGTACACGGATCTATTTTAGGGCCACTTCTATTTTTGGGAAACCTTCTCCCAGTCAAATAAGAAATGTGTCCCCCAAACAGTTAACCACAATTAAAAAAATATGTGGAGAATTGTGAAAAACACTTTCGAGAGCTCTTCACACAAACACTCACAAATACACACTATTCACAAATGGTCAAACACACCATAACAAACTTCAATAAAATTAAACCAAACCTATGAAATGCTCCAAACCGACAGCTGTGTGCTTAATTAAATGAGTTGTTATTTGGGAAAATCTGATGATTCTCCAATACATGGGCATTATATGACAGTCCCAGCTGTGGGGACAGGCTCCCATTCTGCCATCTTTTATTCTCTGTGTGTTGTGTGACCATCCCCACAAGTGCACTTTTATTAGCATGTACCAGCACACCATCTGCAAACTGAAATCACACAATAATTGAGCATAATAAATGAAGTTAAATCCATTAACAAAGGCAGGGGTTGAAAGCTGTTTGTTTTGGACGTGCTGAATTATACACTGTTAAATACACTGCTTTAAATTGCAACGTTCTTAATTAAGTCTGAACCGCATGGGGGAAAGTACTCTGCAAACCCACAATGCCCATTTTCACATGTTCTTTTGTCTCACCAATTCGCCTTCTCAATGACTGGGAAAGTCATTTTTGCTTCTGCTTAAATGCCGTGTCATGATTGAAATCTAGACTTTCACCAATTATTCATTGAACCAAAATATATAAATGCTTGCAGCTCATTTAAGAAATGCCACAGACTTCTGGACATTTAACCTTGCAATGTCATTCCATGCCCTGACTGCAATGTTCCTCTCTAGGGAAATTAATTTCTTGATAATCACTTTTATTGGCTAAAAAGGCGCTATAATTGTGATGCTAATTGTTAAACATGGACTCTCAACGAATAAGGGCACCGAGGTGAGCCAGTCAAACTCATTTCACATCCCTCTTTTCTATAATCCCTTCTCTGCTTGTATCTGTACACATAATAATCAGTTAGTTAAAACTTGACAGATGTTCATCCACATGAAAGTACTTAAATCTTGATGATTGTTTTTTATTGTTGCTGAAATCTGTTTTAAAAAGAAAAAAAAAATCACCTGCTGAATAGGACAGAAGGGAATAGGACATATTTTTTATTTATTTGCATGCTGACTTAACACCAACCATTATAGTTAACATACTCATAAAGCTGACTTAAAACTAAGTAAACTTTAAATGATGATGCATTTCAGACCAGCACACATTGAAAATATTAAATGGATTTCTAAAATAAATAACACAAAACTAATCAAATAATATATTCAAGTGTTTAACCCTTTAAAAAGTTCCTTCACAAATATTTACCAAAAAATTTATAAATGATTCAAAGCAACAGTTATTTACAGTATATGTGGAAAAAGGGCAAAGAATATTACAAGAAAACTATACATTTTATGTACAATTAAATCTGGCAGTAATGTTTAATTAGAACAAATTAGATTTCCTGTCTGTTGCAGTCAACATTAGCTTTGAGCCAGTTAGACAAATCTTACTAAGATGTTTTTGTTTCTTTAATCTCCACTTTTGGTAAAATAGTGCACGCATTTCCACTTCGAAAAACTTGCCATGAACATGCTTGTTTAACACAGCCTCAATGAGAAATTCAGGTGTGCGACAACCACCAATCATATAACATGTTTTCTTTGTCGCTACCTGGACGATGTACACCAATCACTGAACAAACTTTCTTCTTTAAAAAATTTAAAGATTCTTTGGGTTGAACAAGTGTCACTAAGCTGAATTCTCTACAGGATTAAGAAAGGATTTTGGTGCAATCTTACATTGAACAGTTGACCTATCTGCTCTAGTACCCAGCATCTACCCCTTGAATTGAAGACCCTTATGGAAATAACCATTGGTATCAAATAGACATGAATAGATAAACATGCATTTTCATCGCTTAAATAAGCAAACATAAACGGCCTTGATGTACTTCGTGTTTGTATCCGATAAGCAAACAATACTATAATGTTGTGGACAACTCAGAAAAGTCTTTTTTGCACAATATGGCCCATTGTCATAAAACAAAGTTGCTTATACAAAGGCTAATGTTATCAACAATATATATTCTTATTTTGTCAGATTCTTTGAGCAATTGAACTGATTAAAATACTACATTTTAATAATAATAATGCGTTAAATTTATTTAGCTCTTTACCTTTCCTCAAAGATGCTTTACAATCTTCAAAGCATTATTTAATTATTTCACATTCACACACTGGCGGTGATAAGCTACTTTGGCTGCAATTTCGTGCCTATGATCTCCTGATCACCAACAAACACACCCCACCAGTCTCACATCTTTTTGCCTATTATTTAATATAAAACATATATTAAGTGTTACCTAGCTTTAATGGCATTATATGAGTAGGTCAAACCATCAATTAAACTAGTCTTATTTTCAACTTAAGTAGTGATAAACAATTTGGTTTAAAGGGTTTCCAGGATAAGACAGATAATTAGGCAAAATGTTGTTACATTGACATTGTTCCTATTTGCTGTCTGATGCTTACTACTTACTTAGTTAGAAAAGGTCATTCAATTGCACTCTAAAGGTTACATTTAGACAAGAATATACCACTATTAACATTTGACAAAGGGGCTCTGACATGGGCCTAGAATGGCCGCGGGATAAGCCTGATTGAACAGAGAATGAGTTCTATTTAATTCAGATTGATCATTAAGCTTCGATGTCATTGTATTTGGTTTGTTTTGTGTCTCACCATAGATAATGCTTAATAAGCAGTTTACTCATTGCAAATTGGGAAGGACAAATAATTCTGGTTAGAGCTCTGGGAATAATCAAAGAGACTGCCAGGAGCAAAAACAAGCTCCCTGGCCCTCAATGATTACACTAACTGCGTAAAGCCAATGAGAAAGATCATGTTCTGTGAAAGATCAGCGAAAAGGTCCCTCTCTCATTCTCTCCATGTGTAGTTTTTGAAAGCAGAGCTCAAAGCCATCGAGTAGATGAAGGAAGGAAATAAAGGGAGAGCTGTTGAGAGAGCGTTGCCTTGATGGGCACTGATACACAAGGCAGACAGAGAGACTTAGATTAAAGAAGGAAATATTTTATTATTTATTCAACTTTTCCTGTTCTGTTGCAAAGGTCCAGGTGATAGACCTTTGAAGAACTGGGGCTTTGATGCTGCTAAATTGACACGTCTCTCCCCCTCTCTTTGCTCTGGTTGGCTGTGTTCTGGTTTTGGATTGACAAGGGATGTAAAGAAGAAAGGCTGCAGCCATTTTGATAGAAAGATAGTGTGTGCTTGCAAGGAAGATGGTGATTAAGTTTGTGATGCTGCTCTAATCTGATTTGAACCCCATTTGGAATATTATCGGATGTTTGACATTGATGTTTCTAGTGGTATTTTTTATCAAGGCTACAAACACCCTAAATAAATAAACTAAATAACCTCACACAGTATTATATGTGTTCTCTAAATACTGTCAATTTTAGAATTTAGTATTTTCTGAAGACATTAAACTGTCACAAGTTTATCTTGAAGAATGAATTCCAAGTCATTGTTCAATGTGGAAATGTATTTATTAAATGCACATTTACATGTATGCCTTTAGCAGACACTTTTGTCCAAAGCGACTTACAGTAGGGTAAAAACAAAATGCAATTTGTTCCACAGTCAATGTCTATCTCAGCTTGCTCATAGTAGAAGTTGTATCAACTGATCAATCAACCATAACAGAAAGAAAATAAAGGTAGTAACTGTTCCCTGAAGAGAACAGTTTTCAGTTGCTTTTTGAAAGTTGTTAGTGTTGTTGTTCCACCAGCCAGGGACAGTGATAGAGAAGATTCTGCTAATAGATGTTCTGTCTTTGTGGGATGGAACCACCCGATGCTGTTTCTTCTCTGAGTGCAGGCTTCTGGAAGCCATGTAGAAGTGCATGAGCTTGTGGAGGTAAACAGGGGCTATACAGGGGGAAAACGGGGTAAACAGGGACTGATTTGGAGATGGTTTTGGCTATTAAATAAAACAGCAAATATGAATATGACACATCTAAAGAAACCGAGCATAGCACACACTGATCCAGTCAAAAAATTAATTAATTAATTAAAAAAAATATATAAAAAAATAAAAAAAATATATATATATATATATATATATATATACACCTATGTATGAGATTTGGCCTGCTTTTATAATCATTATTTGGCTATAGATAATCAGGGTTGTAAAGTGTCACATAGTGGAAGTCAGGTTTCGAGCTGTTGTGATGTGTCTACAAACAGACTTCTTTTTTTTAAATCCATCCGTACAACAATAGATTCCAGCTTTCAGCTTCCATCTCCGCTGCTTCTGTAATTGTTTGGCTCCTCGCGGTACAACTGATTGGCTCTGTACAAATGAGAAGCGATTGTGTCTAATAGGACTGTGGCTTGTTTGGACACCGTACAAGTGCAGTCTCAGAGCAGGTGTATGATGAGAGACTTCATGTAGCGTTCACTTCTGAAATGTGAGTTTCATTAGTCTGGGATTATCCTTATTAGCTCATCCCATATTCCCACCGATCATGAAGCCTAATTATTTCAGGGACTCCCCCATAGTAACAAGATATGGCTTTTCTCTGAACAGCTAGAACACACACTCTTGAAACAACAGAAGAATCTGCTACATCAACACATTGGTGAAGGGCTATACGCGTATTAATTACCATCTTTCAATGTCTAACATTATTCAGTCGATGACAGTTGTAGAGCAGCATAATATTTGTGGTCCTTTGTCTTATCCAATTGAGCCAACTGTTTATCTTAGACATCATGTTGAAAGGCCCGGCTCATTCACTGGTGTTTTTCAACCAGCTGTTGTCTTCTTGTTTACTTTTTGCTTGCCAAAATGTGATTAATGGGTTAACCACTTAATGAAAGTGGTAGCATGCTAATTAGTACTTCATTATTCTCTTTGCACACACTAACAAGAGGTTTCCTTTGTCAATGCCTTTTTGTTTTCTACTCTGACCTCAAACAGCTTAATTTTCACAGTGGAATAAATTTGTAAAGACTGCAATCTTGCATTATGATCCTATGCTGTCTTATCCTTTGGAACGGTTGGTCACTCCAGATCTACAGGTCTTTGTTCAAAAAACCCCAGCCCCAAAAGAGCATACTCAAGAGTGTTCTTTATAGTAAATTGCATTTTATGTAACTCCAAGTTTATTTTTCACCATTTTGACATGCATGTTCTGATTACAACAATGCTCTCCAAGAAAATGATGATGCTGTCATTATGAGACTGACGAGAAGGCAGCGGGTTTTAAAAATACACAACCCATCCATATTGCAACAAGCACCAATATAATCTAACTCCAGTACTACAGAAATCCTGAACAAGTAAAACTTACAATGAATTATCAATAAGCGTGTTTCCTCCAGTGTTATGGCTCAAGAATGAAGTTCTAAATCGGGTCAAATTTTTAACATAGGCTATAAACCAGTCTAGGAATGTTACATCCATTTGAATGAAAGCCAATGAGAAAGCACAACAATATATCATGACCTTTAGAGTCACATGATCTAGTAGCATCCAACTAAATTGCTTCAAGCACTGGCAGTCTGCACTGGTGCACTCTCTAAAGTCACTAGTTTTTTTGAAGGCAAAACTCAATCTGTTGTAGCTGTTTAGATTTGGTTTAGATTGAATAAATTCTTTGGATGATTATTTTATTAGTATTATTTATGTCATGATTTTTTATTATTAAAAATATTAGTATTCAAATGTTTAAAATGTTGTTAGTTTTGTTTCTGTATATTTTTATTGTTAATAATGCAATTTTTTGATGAAAGCCACACCCTATTTAGGCATGGTGGGAAGAGCGACATGGCAGTAGTTTGCGAAACACGGTGGCCCTAGACCATTTTCAACCACACGCTAACTTACTTATACAGACCTTTAGATTTATATATATTTCATTATATTTCAATGCATTTTTGTTTCCATTATTAATCTTCTTAATATATAACATTTTGGTGAAGAACCTTTTTTTGTTGAATAAACAGATATCAAAGTTTTGAGTAGGACTGTGTGCGTGCAAACAGCCACCATTGTTTTAAGCATCGGTTGGCCAGACACATCATTTAAAGAAATAGTTTGTAGAACTGGTATGAAGTGACTCTGAGATGGGAGCACAGTGCCATCATATCAGAAAACAAAAAAAAACTTTATTCAGAATGGTTCCTACCAACAACTTCTACCTGAACATTTGCTAAGATTTTCTAAATATGGTGTTTACATGAACTTTAGTAATTGTTGAGTAAAAAATTGTCAGTCATTGCATTTAATTGAAAGACATTGAACTTTTAAATAGCAAATTAAGCAGTTATAGTGAATCATACACCTCTACATGAATCTTAAAACTTTTCTAATTGCTTCTTCTCTGTTCTTCTTTCAGGTGGAGAGAGAAATAGCTATTCTGAAGCTCATTGAACACCCTCATGTATTGAAGTTGCATGACGTCTATGAAAATAAGAAATATTTGTGAGTATGCCCCATCTCTGTTTATTCATGCAGCTTGTCGTACATGATTTGAGTATGCATTAGTGCTGGGTACCCTCTGTATCTGTACGGAAGAGCAAACACTCTGATACCCCGAGACATGCAGCTATGCTTCCCTGCCTAGGCTTAATGTACTTTCCAGTAATTGATGAAGGAGCCCGCGTGGATGCAGCTGAGGAATTTGTTGTTTTTTTTAATATTCAGATGACGCAGATTTATTGCCCACATGCTCATGAAGTATTTGCCAGGGAACCTTTTTAGATGCACACAAATCAAGGAAGAATCCATGCTTAATTTAAATAACTGCTGACAGGTAATCGCATGAGAAAATCCTTTAATCGACTAATAAATCAGACGTCTGCTGTGTCAGTGAGGGAGCCTGTGTGTACAGATACAAGTGGAATCAAGCTTGTATCTCATGAATACATGAATGTTTGAGTTTTTGACATACTGTAAATATGTTTGCCCATCAGACACTCTGATTGCAGGGACAAGCTTTGCACATGTTTACTCATTTACTTAAATTATGTGTGGTTCAGTATTCTGAGACTATACTGACAATATATGGGAATGTTTTCCTCTATTTTTGACTGTTTTAACTTTTAAATTTGGGTGCCTATTAGGGAGTACTCGCACATTTAACTTCACACTTAGAGTTGGAATATGCTTCATAATGATGATACTGTTTTTGAAGCTACCACTGGGTTAACCAGTTTATGTTAATGTTAGTGCAGTTACATCAGTGTTTTTCCCAAAACTAGAACCCTTGAATCTTTAACACTCAACAACTTTTGATTCCCTGATGCTCTCTGGTTCGCATTCCTTATTAAGTAACTCCTTTTTGGGAGGAAATTGATCTGAAGAGGCTGTCAAAGACAGAAGGCAGAGATAATTCCTGTCCTTTGGATCTGTAAATTGACTAATGATAGGAAGAGTTCTAAAAACCTTGGCGCAAACTGTAGTGACTTTCTTTTAAAATTATTAAATTCAATTAGATGTAGACAGTGACACTTTACTTTCAGTTTCTATTTCTATTCTAAGTTCTGTGTTGACTGAATTAGATGTACTGCTAATTTACTAATCATGTTTCAATGAAGGCGTCACGGTGGCGCAGTGGGTAGCACGGTCGTCTCACAGCAAGAAGGTTGCTGGTTCTAGGCTCGGCTGGGGCAGGTGGCATTTCTGTGTGGAGTTTGCATGTTCTCCCCGTGATCGCGTGGGTTTTCTCCGGGTGCTCCGGTTTCCCCACAAGTCCAAAGACATGCAGTATAAGTGAATTGAATAAGAACGATTGCCCATAGTGTTAAAGTGTGAATGTGTGTGTGAATGTTTCCCAGTGATGGGTTGCGGCAGGGAAGGGCATCCGCTGCGTAAAACATATGCCAGAGAGTTGGCGGTTCATTCCGCTGTGGCGACCCCGAAAGGGAATAAAGCCGACATGAAGATGAACGAATGAATGAATGTTTCAATGAAATAATCATTCAATTAACAATTAGTTCTGGAGGAGCTCAAGGAGTAAGTTAAGACAAAACATTATTATTATCAATAAAGTTTATAAATGAATTGTGAAAACCTTTAAGCATTGTTTCAAGACAGAACACATGAGAATTCAGGCCCGGCTTGTGTACACCATTGTACGGTGGCCAAGACGTGCAAACCACATTTACATAACATATAACACTTTTACAAATTACAAAACAAATTAACATTTTAGAAAACACATTTACAACACACTTTTACATGTCAGAAAACACATTTAAATTTTAGAAACCAAATTTACATTTTAGAAAACACAATTACACTTCAGCTCAGAAAGCATATTTACAATTCAGAATTCTCCCAGAAAGGGAGGATACCATTGAGAACCAACAATTTGGCTCTGATTGGATGAGACTTCAGTCGATCATAACAAGCAGTCGTACAAGCAAACTATTTCTGTAGTTTTTGCAAAAATAAAGGTTTTAATGACTTTAATTGGATTACGTAAATACTATTATGAGGAGGACATGATTATTTGGTGATTGTGAACGTGTTAGTGGTCATATGATTGTGAACATTATCAGTCTTAGTTTGGTTAAAACATGCTTGAGGCAAGTTGTGTCCTTGCAGAAGTTGTTTGGCTAGCGGACAACGTGGCTAGCGCTTTTACATAAAGTAAAAGTTGCACATTTAACACGATTATGTTAGCAACAGACTACAGCATTGATAGTTTCAATTTTGAGAATCATCAGATAATGGTGTTTTTGGACCGTTCCTCTGCGTTTTAACGTTACGATGTCTGACGCGTCCCTTTCAAACTCTTGATACATTTCTCTCGATTGCATGAACTGCAGACAAATTGTATTCCACAAATGTACTACACAGCCAAAAACAACCAACAATTTATCTAAATCTAACATTACTTTACGATCTCTGGCTTCAAGATTTCCCCCTGACAGCCTGTGAAATCACTTCCTCAGTACTTTGATTAACCATTGTCTCAATCCAATCAACGTCAAGTTATTGATTCTCAATGGTATCCTCCCTTTCCGGGAATCTGAAATGTAAATTTGATTTCTGAACTTGTAAAAGTGTTTCAGAATTTGTAGTTGTGTTTTTTAAAATGTTTAAAAAGAAGATCGCTGGTTCGAGCCTCGGCTGGGCCAGTTGGCATTTCTGTGTGGAGTTTGCATGTTCGCGTGGGTTTACTCCGGGTGCTCCGGTTTCCCCCACAAGTCCAAAGATATGAGGTATAAGTTAATTGGGTAAAAACGATTGTCCATAGTGTTTGAGTGTGAATGAGTGTGTGTGGATGTTTCTCAACAATGGGTTGTGGCTGGAAACATCCGGTGCATAAAACATGCCAGAAGAGTTGGCGGTTCATTCTGCTGTGGCGACCCCGAAAGCCAAGAAAGCCGACAAGAAAATGGATGGATGGACGGATGTTTTCTAAAATGTAAATGTGTTTTCTGAAATGTAAAACTGTGTTGTAACTTGTAAAAGTGTTTCGCGTTATGTTAATTTGTTTTGCACCTCTTAGCCATCGTACCATTGGGCCAAGCGATGGGATTTTTGCATTATTTTGAGTTGTTGGAGAAGCTCTGACAGAAACTTTAAACCTCTGCAGTAGACCAAAATAATGCCTTTACCAATGTGTTTAATAAATGAAAGTTGCTTACGGTATGTCACGTCTTGTGTTTGGTTATGAACAGTGCTCACGCTAGAAGCCAGACGTTGCCAAGCCCACAGAGTTGACCTCTGGCAAAACTCTTCCAGCTGAGTCAAGCTCTAGCATGATTCTTCCAGCCAAGCCAGGACTGGCAAATAAATAGGCACGGACCTCTTATACTAGTCAAAAAAATAAAATTTTACATTTTATTGATGCAAAAGGGATGGATTCACAAAATCTTTTAATTCATTAAATTAAAATCTTTAAATTTTTTTAATTAAAAGAAATACAGCCTTGACAGCCACAAGGCTGCAAAACGACATCAGTTTTGAACTCATGAAATGTAAAGTGCATGCTATTCTTAGTTTTTTTAAGGTATTTTATTTCTGCCTTCTTTCCCAAACAGATATTTGGTTCTAGAGCATGTGTCAGGTGGAGAGCTCTTCGACTACCTAGTAAAGAAAGGAAGGTTAACACCCAAAGAGGCACGCAAGTTCTTCAGACAGATCATCTCAGCATTGGATTTTTGCCACAGCCACTCCATATGGTGAGAGCTCTCTCTTGCTCTTGTTCTCTCTCCCTCCCTCCTTTTTCCTTTCTCTCTTTCACTTTCTCTCAGTTTCTTTCTCTCTCTCATCCTCCCTCCCTCCCTTTCTTTCTCAGAAAATCTCTCTCACACTCTCTCTTTCTCTCATTCTAAAAAGATCAGCTATAGTCACATCAACAAATGCACTTTTATTTTGTAATTGATTTTATTCAAGCCAGGGTACACTCTTATTTGATTTGTGCAAGAAAGTCAAATGTGTCGTTTTCTGGTTGCAAACATTTTCTCTACCTGCTCTCATACATCATGTGCTATGTAGCCAGCGGCTGTTGTTGTCCGGTATGTTGTACTGCTGTTGTCTCATTTATTATGTATGGTGAAAGCCACCTCAAGTGAAGCATTTCTCAGTCATTGCAAACTCCGAGCATATTGTTCTGAATAAGAAACATAATCATTCTGAAATTACACTGTGCTGCACACTTGCACAAAGTGCACAAGCTTTATGCCCACACACAATTTTTCCATCAAAGATGGATCACTTCCCTCCAGTGCAGCTAGAGAAGAGATGTTTTATCTCTTTTTTTATACTGAAGACTTTTCAATTTTCAGTTTCTTTGATATGTAAAAATGGTTCCTAACTAACATCTCTGGTATTTCTTCATCCTAAGTTTTGATGTTGCACCACAACAACAAGTTTACTGAAAACATTTTAGCAGTAAAAAAAGTAAAAAAACTTCATTCATTTAAATTCAATGATAATAGCTTAAATAGTTTTTTTTTATGTTTAAGTATAAGTAACTTTGCCTAAATATATTTTTGAATATTAGTTTTAAAACACTTTATTTTTTTCTAAACCTTGATTATGTTTTGAAGCAATATAATATTCAGACAAACAGATAAATAATGTTAAATGTGACAAAATAACAAATTTAACTAAAATCAAAGTATTTTTTCTGATGCTTTGAATTAAATGTTTTCATTTTAGTTCAGTATTCTAAGACCTAATTTCTTAATTTACCCTTCAAAATCAGAAATTAATGTGCGGAAGCCAGTCCTTTCTAACTGATTATTATTCAGAAGTGCTGAAACATTTGAATTTCAAAAATCATAAAATGTCTGCTTTTTGTATCTTAATGGCTTCTACTCCAAACCCGTCCCACTAGCACGCAGCCGTTTTACAGCATTAAAAAAATCTCCAAGTACACTTCAGCATCTCACGCTGTTAAGAGCTGCAGCTAATGCTAATGCTGATAACGTTTCCAAAATTGTTTCCATTGAAATTGTCAGGATCATAACCTCTTCATATGCTAATATGCTAAAGCGGTGAAGGGACAGCCATTAGCAGAATATTTGCATCTGTTTACCATTCGCTTCAGCAGGCGCGCACAGGCTAATGAAGACTGTCATATGCTTCCAGCGCAGCTCAACCAGCTGATGGATGCTTTGAAGGTCTTTCTCCAAAGCTAATGGAAAACACTGAGTAAACAGTAGCATGGAGGCATCACTCTCTTTGCTCAGCTCCATCACAGCCAGATTCCTCCTCAGGTTTTGAAAATCTTGTCCAGATAGCATACAGCGTTGATAGTCTTCTGCTATCAATGCATTTCATGGGATCATATTAGAGCTTCCTTTTCCCACTGTAAGAATTAAAACCCGACAAGTTCAGGAGGAGTTTAAATGAAACAAGAGCCCTCTGGTTCATGAGGAGCTAGTGGGGACATAGAATATCATGATGTCGAGTGATCTAAAACATTTTCTATATTGAACAAATAGTGTGATTCTTAAGGAAAACTTAATGAGTTATCAAGATTGACCTTATGCTGCATGCGTGTCGGGCCTGAAAATATATTACACACACATACTGTTTTTAACCTTCCTGCTATTCGTTGAGATCATAAAATACTGTTTGTAATTTTAATAATTTACATTTATATGTTCAAACATAACATACTAGTAACATATACATAATAGTTGGAGTTGCAGAAAATAGTAATTATTAAATTGCACCTCCAGCACAAACGAAGAGCACATTCTGACAAATTAAATGACTATTGATTATTTTTCCTCCCTAAAATTTACAACATATGTTTCCCCACTTAGAGCTGCAAAACAAACAATATGTGGTTTTATGGTGTAACAAAGGGTTTGAGTTTAATTAATTAGTTTGTTAAAAAGTATGTTAGTAGTTAACAAAAAACACAAGACAACCTCGCTCTGTCAATATAATACATCAGCTTTTTAGGCACACATGTACATTTGATTATATAAATCTTACCATGAAATCATTGAAATTAGTGTTGAAATTATTGTAATTTCCTAAATAATAATTGTAATTTCCTATTTTTCTTTTTGTTTAAACTGTTTGTTTAAAATTGAAAAAGTTTTCAATTAATGCTAACCTACTTTTCTGTTTAAGTTGGGCTTTGCTTCCACATCCAATGCACCTGCCAATGATTAGTAGTGGGTGGCTAAGTAGCTATCATCTTAAATCAATGTTTCTCTCCCAAACAACAATCATTTATTTGTTATCCTATTAGTTCATTGGTTTGTTTGCTGGACTGTGATTTTCTTCTCATTTATATGCTTCTACATTTTTACTTTGATTCATCTGTTCATTAATTCTGTGCAGCATTTTAACAACTGAGGTGTCTAAATGATCTGTGATGCTTCTGCATCTGAAGTAGCAAAACCAACAGCGAACTCACAGCAGGGTATTAGTGTTTTCCTCACAGAGAGATTATGTTTATTTGTTCCCAGCACATCTGCTTTATCAAGGAAGATAATGAACATTAACTTCACGCAGTTTCACACAACACCTCCAGTGGACCTATACTGTGGAATGATGTTGAACTGAAGAGATAACGAGCCAAAATGAGCAAAATTGAAGCTTGTCTGGACACATGTGTTTCCGTAAGCCACTGAGCTGTTAAATGTCATGTGGATCCTACTGAGGAGGAAGAGCCTAGTGGCTGAAGAGCATGGCTGGCCTCAGGAAACCCCCAAAACAATCACAGCTGACAACCTCACCACTTCATTAGTAACCATTAAATGAAATTGTTCACTTTTATTTATTCCATGGATACAATAAAATAAAAGCAAATACTACAAACACTGGTGTAAAGACAGCAGAGAAAAATATATATAATGTTGAGACACTACATGGTCCTTTCCTAAAAATAGTTAAAATTACAGAGAGGCTTCGATGACATCCATTTTATATTAACTTTGATTGCTTCGGTTGTTAAGATGGCAATCGAAAACCATAGTATGCCTGTCGTAGTGTAGACTTAGAGAGCCTTGAGGCGTTGGGGAGTCAGTAATGAAGAGAGGAAAAAAATTGCAAATCTCCTTTTTTATTGAAGAAAAAAGTGTCTATACAAGCAAATGTTGAAAAAAAATATATATAGAAAAAAAAAATAGATACATAATGTACGACCAAGAGTTTTGACAACTTTGCTTTAACAGCAACAATCACAGCTCTACCATGAGCCCTCTTCAGAGGTCTTTCCCCCAAAACCTAATTGGGGTAAACCATTAAAAATATAAGTGAAATAAGTGAACAATATCCATGTTAAATCATTCAACATAAATACTTTAAATTATTTCAAATGATAATGAAAAAAAACACTTAAAGACAATTAAATGTCTACCAAAACTAAACCAAACATAATGGTTTAGTGCAAAAGCCTTTGTCATAAACGGAATGTTATTATTGCCCCGCCCCCTTTGACACACCCGGAAAAGCACCGAGCAACTCGCACCGGAGTAGATCAAGCAGCAGAAACACTACAAACTCTCTAAGGCAGGGGTGTCAAACTCAATTCCTAGAGGGCCACAGTCCTGCACAGTTTTGCTCCAACCTTAACTGAACACACCTGATTCCACTGATTAAGCTCCTCTGGGTTTGTTTGAAGGTACTAGTGTGTCTCCTGAAACAGGGTTGGAACAAAACCCTGCAGGGTCTACGGCCCTCCAGGAATTGAGTTTGACTACCCTGCTCTAATGTAATTTTTCCTGTTGTTTGGTGACGATTATACCTTCATTGTCACAATGCCATTATCAACCTAATATTATAGTTTAGTAGGTACCATCTGTCAGTATATGAAAGAGCTCCCTATCAGGTCTGATCACCACTAGACTGTACTGGTGTTATCTTTTGATGCTTGCTGATGTGTTGCACAATCATTTCACAACTGTCTCTTCTAAAGTCTGTGGTCTGCCTGTCTCTGCCATTACTAGGCTACAGCTGCTTCAAAATGGTGCTGAAAGGCTCCTAACAATAACTAGGAAATATAACCACATCTCTCCTGTTCTAACATCGCTCCACAGGCTACCACTTTTAAAGGTTTTAGCTCTCAGGGCTGCCTGACAAACAGAGGCCTAACTTTTGCAGTGGTCTCACCTAGGCTGCGGAAAAGATTAATGCAGTAGCTAGGGACAGATTTTCTAACATTACTCCACTGGCTACAAGTTTTAAAATCATATTTGTAATGTTTTTAAAGCCTTCATGGATCTGGCTCCAGTTTATATATCTAAACTGCACACTCCACTGATTTTAGCTCTCAGGATTCTTTAATTGCTCCAAATTAAAGACAAACGGAGACCAAACATTCGGAGTAGTCACTAAGGCTATGGCATTGGCTGCATAGAGGAATCTGTGAAGCTTTAGATATCTTTAAGTCAAGTTAAGTTTAAAGACATGTTTGTTCTGATTGCATTTTAGGTGATTATTTAAGTGTGGATTGGGGGATTTTTTACAAATAAAAAAAAATCCTACATTGTTTGAAGTCTGTAAATCTCCTTGGTTCGGTAACTGACTGTCTGTATTTTGCCATGCACATTAACTGTTTATCTATTTTTAATAATGAACTTTACCAAAAGGTTTGAAAATAATTTCTCCCATAGGAACATTTCAAAGCAATCTTTTTCAAGTTGGATTTTCTTTAAGAAGAATCAAATTGAAAGGCATAGCACCAAAATATTTTAGTTTAGATGCTTCTATGTGTTTGTCATTCAGTTTCTTTCTGAATCTGACAAGATTATTTCAGCAGGATGTTTATGATTGAGTGAGTGTAATGCTCACAGTTCTGACCCTGAGATCATTCGGTGGGTACATCTTCAGCCAATCAGTTTCTTGCTGGCAGCTAATCAGAAAATCCTCTCAGTAAACACACTCCAGTATTGACCAGAACCCCCATGCTATCTTTCCATTACCTGCAGCTCCTCCTTCCCCTTGGTTGCCTTGGCATGGGAACCATGAATCAATTCCTGCAGTAAAAAACTTTATTGCTAGTCTCTGTTTAACCCGGGCAATAGCTCAGCTACTGATGGGTGAGGAGATATCACCTCTGAATATCTGCTGTTACCACTCCAACACAAGGGTGCTTTAGTGTAGACTTCGAAGCAACACACACAAAAAAATTGCTGTTGTTGGTCACACATTATATGAGAGTTGAGTTAAATGAGCCCATCTCACTTGAAATTATCTATGCAGGTGAAAAGTGTTTTATTGTCTTTATAAATTTCAGAATTCTTCTGGCATATGTAATTGTTGTGACTGCAGATGTGCTTCAAGTCACGTTTCTAGGCCCCCAACAGTTATTGGCTTCTTGCTGCCAAACCATTTCGGATGATGAGTCCTCAATAAACACTCTTTGGCTCATGGGTCACGATCTGCCATCTATCTGAGAGACACTTGAAGTGTACAAGCTGCTTTTTGATCTCCTGGACCTAAAATGTCCTTGTGTTCCTCAATCACTTAGTCACTCAGGATGAAAGAGGCTTTTCTGCTTTGAGACTGTGAAGCAAGGGCTCTGAGTTTTATCTTCAGATCAGAGGATTTCACAATGGTACAAGGAATCAAGATCTTTTTGCATAAAGCTTGATCAAGAGATTTGGGTCTTATTTGGAAACTGGCAGATTTAATAAATTAGTTCAAGCTTAATGATTCAACACAAATCTCACACCAATCAGAGGTTTCACATTGAAAGCAGATATCCTTGGCATTAGCATTCTGGGAAAATTTCTGATTGAACAGGCACTGCTATCTCCTGAACATCTGGCAGCTAACATTTATTGGTCTAATTTATTTATTGGTCAGTGGAAAAAGTAAAGCATATGCATTTTTTTATAAAATATGTGGTTAATGACACTTGTCTGCCTAAATAGTATCTGTGCTGAGTTAGTAAACTTGCTTCTGTGAGTCTGACGCAGTGTAATACTGAATTAAAGTTAAAACCACTAGCACTGCTATTAAGAGTTTCACTAGAGTTTTAATTCCACTTTTGATAATGTTTTTCTTTTTTAATTCAGATTTTTATAGTAAGATTTTACAATACAGAAAGTGAAAAGTGAACATGAACATTTGGCCAGATATGGAGTGACCCATACCTGGAATTTGTGCTCTGCATTTAACCCATCCCAGTCACACAGCAGTGAACAAACACAATGTGAACACACACCCGGAGCAGTGGACAACCATGGCTGTGGCGCTCGGGGAGCAGTTGGGGAACTGGTGCCGTACTTAAGGGCACCACAGCTGTGGTTGTTGATGATGGGAGAGCAAGAATTTCATCGCTCACACCTCCTTCAACTCGGTGGATCTGGGGATCGAACCCGGGACCTTCAGATCACAAGTCAATCTCCTTATCCACCGGACCACAACTGCTCCAAATATACATTACATAATATAGTATGGAAAATACCGTTTTTAAACTAAAAAATAAAAATAAATTTTCGTTGTACTTTTATTACAACAATTGTACTTTTTATTATTTTTAATATTTTTTTTACCGTGTATAAAATGGGTGTTGCTATACTGCTTTTACTGGAGATTGCAGACAAAAAAAACTAAATTTATGCAAATATGTTGTTTGCTCACATGAACGTAGCTCTTTTTAAAAAAATTATGTATTGAATATATGAAGCTTCGCGCAAGCATGTCTTTTCCAGGGTTTAGTTGGAGTGTGTAGTAACCTTGTTTTGTTGACTGGATGTTAGATTAACACTGTTTTAAAGTTAATATGTAAAGAATTGTGTTTAATGCCCCTTACAGCAGGAATGTTTACTTCTCTTTGCTAAAATGGCTGGACAGACTCAACTAACAAACACTTAATGATCAAACATTAGAGATGAAAATGCTGAAGGTATACAAACACAACGTTACATTAACCATAATGATCTATACATATGCAATGCATTAATAAATGGGCAAAAATGAATTGACAAGATTTTTCATCATAAAAAAAATGTAAGAAATTATATGAAAAATGTGTTACATGGGGGTTAATAAGTGCATAGTGTATAATCAAAAATTGTATAACAACGCCCCTATGGCATACTATAAGCTTTATGTATTTTTTAAAATTTTGTCTCAAGAGTTCTTGTTTGGTGGATGTCTTGCAGCCACAGAGACCTGAAGCCAGAGAATCTGCTGCTGGATGAGAAGAATAACATCAGGATAGCAGACTTTGGCATGGCTTCTCTACAGGTTGGAGACAGTCTCTTAGAAACCAGCTGTGGGTGAGTATTAAAATGTGCCGCAAATACGTTGATGTAAAAATCACTCTTTTGCATAAGAAAAATCAAGATTAACTTATTAATAAAATGTTTTTTTAATTACAGGATAAAAAATGATGAGAGTATTAATTTTATTCATGATATTATTATAAAAATGCTGAATTTGCTAGTTCACATGACTAAACTGTTGTTATTAAAATATGTTTAGGCTTCCCTTATAGAAAACTGTAGATGTTTTTTAGTGCTACAGGATTTTAATAATTCACATACATTTTTATATCTGACTACATAATTGATTTGTAAAAGGTTTAATATTTACCATTATTCTTGGTATCAACTAAATACATTTTAATGTTAATTATTAATGAAACCGAAAACGTTATGTTTCGACTCACTCGTTGCCCTTTAATTTTACTTACACTTGATGTTAATATTCTTATTAACCCTTAAAAGTATTTCAGTAAATGAAGAATGACTTTATTACATTTATTACCGTTGCTGTGTTGTAGACAAGCAGTACATTCAATTCAATCAACATACAACCTAAAAATATGAACAAAGAGTAAAGTGTTATTCTATAGATTTAATGGATTATTGTAAATTAAAGCCATTAAGGTTTACTCCAAGATCGCTACATGATAGGAAAGAGCTCAAGAGTTAATTTAGAGATGAAAAGCCTGGAGTTTTGGCTGTTGTCAGCCTTTGAAAGCTTCTTCAGACCAATCTTCTCCCAGAGAGAAGTGACTTAATTACGAATACAGATCAGAGAGCATTAGTTAAAGCTGTTGAAAGTGTTAAAGATTCTAGCTTTGTGACTTACAATCATTGCATTGAACCTTCTAAAATATTTAAAACAGCGTTAAACATAAACCGGTTAACAAAACATTCTTTTATGAACTTTGCTGAACCAGTGAGAGATGCCACCCACTATGGTGGGTGTGGTGGAGAAGGCACCCTATTGTTTTATAATGTGAATGTAAAATCAACCAGCCTTAAAAGACTGACAAACCTGGCTCTTTTTTTTACAGCATACTTTATTAATATTAATATTAATAGTAAGCAGTGCTTACTGCTAATTGGTCAGTATTAATAAAACTGTATTAGATAACAGTTTCAAAGTCAATAAATACACAGCAAATCTTTTTATATGTGAAAGAAAAGCCAACATATCCTTCAATATGCCATTTTGTACTGTTCTGTGTGCAATGTTTTTGAGTAGGCTCTTGTTAAGGAAACTTGAAAGATTCTATTTTAACAGATGCCTACAATGTGGCTATACACACAGTAAACTAAACATGCCTTATGGATAACATTCTTAAATAAAGAACACTCTGAACACAGACGTTATGTCCTAATGTTGAATATATTATCTATCAATATTCAAGCTTTTAAATACCATGTGAAGGTGTATGCATGCCATTAAGGAATTAATTTCAATGACAAGGACAGGCTAGGTGTCAATAGAAAGAAATATTTAGCACAAAAATTTTTTATGAAGGATTCAGCTTCCCATGTTTTGACATGAGGGCTAATTTCCATTGATTTGTCTCTTACTTACTTGTGCATTACTGTACATGTATGCTTTAGCTCAGTCTTCATGATCAAAGTTTTTTTTTTCCAGTTCTTGGTTTCCCTTTGAGTCAAGTCAAAGACCTTAGCATTACTGACACCATGCTCAACTGTTTTAGCCATAGAGCCACTAAAATGTTGCCACTGCTTTAATGATTTCCATCAGTGGTGGCATGGTGTAATTATTAATTGTGACTTTTCCATCTTGCAACATAGATATGACATTTTTTAATTAAACACATTAATCTTTAGCCCTTTCACATGCTTTCAGTTTGACACAAATGTATTCTGTTTACCACAGTAATGGACTCCAGTGGAATGTGAGAGGGGAAGATCACTCTTGTGTAAACGACGCAAGTCTGAAAGAACATTTCTGAGCCTCAGCAGTATCCCTCTTGGGTTGCAAGTTTAAGACTTTGGTTTAAAAAAAATATATATTTATATGTATCAAAAACTGAAAAATCTCCACCTTGTTTTGAACCCAGAGGTAATAAAGGGTTATTTTGAAGTAAAATTGCCCAAGTCTGCTTTGAATTTGAGACAATTTAATTAGGCACTCCTCCAAAGTTTCCATCAAGTGAAAATAGATTAGCCATTGCACAAAACTAAATTCACTGTACCTCATTGGTTATATTTGGAGCACTTCTCCCTCAAGAACTTCAAAGAAGTCTTTCTTCGCTAGACTGTTCCCTTTGGAGAAACCAGCACTAACTAGCTCAAAGTTAAGTGAAAATAATGATAGAAAACGTTGGAACAGCTTCCATCATACCAGACCAACAGCGTTTGAGAAAATAACAAAAATATCTGCAAAAACACCATGAACTACCACTTGGTATTTGTGAGTGATTTTCCTCCACGAAGGTCTTTTCACAACAGCTTAATCACCCCCCGTGGCTCCCTTGATTTGCCATATCAATCCTCCCTCATGTTCCTATCATGGGGATATCCATAACACACAAACTGAGATCAGTATTCAGCAGAAGCATTCGCAGATCAGAGCTGCAAATAGTATTATAATTCTCATTGCAAGATAATGAGGTGGAAAATAGTTGTTAACATTTTGCACTTTGAGTTTCTTGAGCTCCCAAACACTTTGATTGGTGTTGGACATTATTTTAGGCTAGCAATAAAGTACATGTTTGGTCTTAAATGCAAAATGTACATACTCTTAAATACTAACAATTGACTTTTTTGAAATTTGATAAAACCCACATCAGTATCTTCAAATAAGCCAAGAGGAGTGTAATTATTGTAATCAGGTGTGATCAGTTAAGGTAAGGACAAAACTGTGCAGAGCTGCAGCTCTCTAGGAATTTAATTTTAGACCCTCCTCTAGAGCACTATATAGTAATGCTTATTTTATCACCTAGACTGTATTATGTACGTACAGTAGATAAAATAGGTGGTATGGGTTTCTTTTTATAATTGGAGGTTGGATTGGAAACCAAATCAGCCATGGGTTTAATGTAGTATTTTTTAAACAAAGTATACCATTACATTTTTAAGTTATCGGTCTACACTCACTCCTCATACTAATGCATGGCACTTACAGTGACGAATTGTGAACATTAATAGAGAATTGGTATTGACAAATGGGGATCTGCTTGTGATGATATACCATGCTGTTAAAGACATCACACAATTCAAACCATTACGGACCTACTTTACACACTACAAGCAGAAAGTCATTAAAACTTAATTTTCTATTATTGGATCATTTGACAACAGCGTGTACACGGTGTTAAGACAGTTTATTACCAAAGATGTCTTAGGAATCTCATGAAAGTTACAAGGAAAAATGGCTGGATTAGTCTAAAACGTTTCCTCTTTGTAAAAGCTCTTTAATGTGTGTTTTGCAAAGACGATGATGAGATAATGTCTTGTTTACTTTCAGATCCCCACATTATGCTTGTCCAGAGGTTATCAGGGTAAGTGCATGCTCTCTTCTTCTCTCTGTGGCATCTCTCATAATCTGCTGCCTCTGAATCTTTCGTTTTCCACTTTAAAATCCTCTCTCTTTTTGACAGGGAGAGAAATACGATGGCAGGAAAGCTGACGTATGGAGCTGTGGAGTCATTCTCTTCGCACTTTTGGTGGTGAGTGAAAGCTTTGTGTGGCAGAGACTTCATTTTGTGTCACATAATTCCACTGTTCTGTAGCCCCCAGCTTTAGTGATGAATTTGAGCAGCGCTGTGCTCAGACATGTGTTTAATGGAAAGGAAAACCCTCTCTACCTGCATAAAAGTTGATCAGAGGGTGAGGGAGATCCTGGCAAAAAAAAAAAAAAATGTTTAGTGTGCTAGTTCAGCTAATCAAGAGCTGGGTTTAAGAGAATAAATGTGTTACCGGGAAGAAAGGATTGAAGACACCTAGGCTGTCAAAATTTTATCCTCCTTCTTGGGAATAATCTTCTATCAGACTCGAGAAAGATCAGCTCTTTTTACTCATATTTCAGGAGTCGGCTGCGACTCTCTCACTTAGGCTGTAAAATATTTAAAAGAATATAAGAGTGAGTGATCCGGAAATCTTTTTTTCTCCCTAATACCTTCAGGATAAACAGTTCCTTTAATTTCAGCTCATTTTGCTATTGATTGCTGGTCGAAGAAGCAGCAAACATAAAAGCCTTATTTCACATTTTTAACTCTCACCTTGAAGTCATTATTCAATATTTTGAATGGGTTGTTGAACACATTACTACAAATGATAGCAAACCTAGAAAAAAAACATCTTAAGTGTTTTAAGTGATTTAGTCTCATAGATGTCAAAGTAGTTCACGCAACACCTGAATAAAGTAAACAGTGATGAGCGATTGCTGTGCGCCTTGAGAAACGGTGTCAAGGGCATGTGCTGTGAAGACTATATTAACTATGCACACTTCGGGGTGTCTTTGTCTTCACCTCCGAGTTAACAGCCATCATTCATCAATACACTCACTTCTTTGAAGTTTAACATTTTTCAACTGACAAATTACGTACTCTTTGATCTTCACATATACCCACCATCTTAGATGCTGTTCAACTGAAGTATAAACTAGTTTAATTCTTAGCCAGTGGATATGTACTATAGAAGTCTCCCATCCATTTTATTTCATTTTGCTTTATCAAATAGTGGAGACAAATGGCAGTAGCTTGTAAGGAAATCACTCACAAAGCAGACAAGTCCTGTGACTCCCTGACAACAGACGGCTTGCTTTGAGTTCTGATAATCAAGCTGGTCCGAGAGTAATTACCGTTCAAGACCATGAGCTCAACACAATCCCAGGCCAGACGAGCGCTTGCTTCAGAGAAATTGAAACGACAATTGATTTCCAGTTTTCTTTTGTGTCTGCGAACTCCATTATAACTGTATTCTCCTCAGCTGCCAACCCAATGATTCCTGTACACCCCAGGAACTTATCCTTTGGTTTTCTTATCAATCGAAAACCTTTTATTTTCAGTTCGTGTTTATTTCCTCACTTAGCTTGATGGTTTTGTCTATTACATGATGTCGTCAGTCATGTTGATGAATTTTCTGTGTCATTCATCAAATCCTAATTCTCAGTTGTGTGAGGAGTCCTGATGGGTCCTCAGATGCAAAATTTAAAAAGTGTATCTTTAGCAAAACAAAGCTAATTAGCGAAGCGCAATCATCATTCAGTGCCAAGCTTTTTTTTGCAGTCTATTTTCAACATAGATCCCTCTAAATATTGTTTGGGTAATTTCTCTTTTGTCAAAGTATTCATCATTTTTGTTGCTTCAATTTTAACGTTATTTGTTTCGATAAGCATCAGTGCCTCTTGTGTCATTTCAAATATCAAGGGGTTTGAAGGATAGATACGCCATATGTTGTTGTTTGTTTATTTATTATCTTCATAGTTCATCATTTCATCATGTCCTCTCCTGCCTTGTTCAGTTCTTAAACATGTACTGCTCAAAAAAGGAACATCCAAAGTCTGTCCTGGAGAGTCACAGCCATAAACAGATTGGCTTAAATGTACTTAAAACACACAAACAAGACTCACTTTGCTTGTCTGAAGCTGCTTAAATGTTTTATTTCACCTTGAAATTTATTTGCCTTCACCACTTAATGGATCTTAAAATGTCCTCCACATAAAATTTATTTGTGACAATATATATGGTTGTGAAAGAATGAGTAGCAAACATCCTACAGCCATGGTGTAGGATCCCTTATCTAATTTACTAGAGGATGTTTTGGGAACGTTAAATGATAAAAAATAAATAAAAAAAAATTAAAATCTGTTAAGGGCTCAAGCGCCAGGAGAGAGCGCTTTAAACTGCAATATTTTGGGGTAAACTGAGTAAAAAGAACAAACATATGTGAATATGTGAAAATGACATTCTACTTGTGGCCATACTTTTGCACACAAACAAATTAATCTCTAAAATTTGATTGCAATTCTAGTAAATGTAACTTACTGCATAACATTTCTCACAGTTTGTATCACCTTTCTACAAGCAAAACTTTGAGATGTCAAAAAACAATAACAACAACAACAACAACAACAAAAAACAGTTACAATTTAGCATTTTCAATTTTGTGACTTGATGCTGAGAATCTTTTGTGAATGCTAGAACAAAATTTTGGGAAGCGCTCAATTACTGTTTGGATGAGCTAAATCTCTGAGCACTAAAGTTGTTTATACTCTTGAGATTTAAATGTAATTAAAGCTATTAGGTGACATTAAAGTAGGTACAATGGTCTGTGTTTTGTCAGTTTTGATGTATGGTGTATGGCCAGCTCACCATGATTTCTCTGCGCTAGTATTGGCATCATCCTAATTAATGCAGATTCCAAACTGTGGGACAATTTGTACTAAAGACGCTTTTAAGGTATTGAGATGAAGAAAAAAACAGCATTATAGTCTAGGAAAACCCTTGTGGCTCACATCCGCTTATCTCTTTGGCCCTAAAAAGGATCCAATTGTCTGAAAAGTGTTTATTTTTTGCATGGTGTACAGTAAAAGATGCAGTGCAACAACACAGAAGGTTGTGATTTAAACACTGCATTGATGTAGCTGTTTTTATAGTCAGAATGTTCAGATGAATTGTTGGTCACATTCTCTTATTAACTGAGCGTTTTTCTATCAGGGTGCTTTGCCATTCGATGATGATAATCTAAGAAACCTGCTGGAAAAAGTGAAGCTTGGGGTTTTTCACATGCCCCATTTCATTCCTCCGGACTGCCAGAACCTGTTGAGGGGGATGATCGAGGTGGATGCCACCAAACGCTTCACGGTCTGTCTGACAATTTACTCATTGTTAAATA
Organism: Danionella dracula; assembly: GCA_900490495.1. Lineage (NCBI taxonomy): Eukaryota > Metazoa > Chordata > Actinopteri > Cypriniformes > Danionidae > Danionella > Danionella dracula. Next base: position 4,657,205 of record UELW01000578.1, read on the forward strand.
TTTTTCAACTTTTAACTTGCATTGTTGCCCTCATTTTGACTGGTGTGCCAAAGGGATTTAAACATTTCAGTTACTTGTTCAATTTCATAGATGTCAACGCTGCATTAAGCTGCTTTCTAGGAAACAAGTGTTAAAGATTCAGAATCCCTCCAGAGTTTGAACTGTCATTTCAGGTCAACACACGACAGAACTAATGTGACTGTCATATCTGTCTAGATCTCCCACTTGAGCTACGAAATGCATTGTGTCTGTAGTTCTAGACATCTCTCTGCTCTTTTCCCTCTTCTATTTTTTATTGTATCTTCTCTTACCTTTTAAAAATACTGGAGCAACTTCAGGTGTCAAATAATTTAGCTTGAGTTGTCCAATCTCCGACTGCTGGCATCTTTGCGATTGAAAAACAATTTAATCCAAAAATTAAGCCCTCTTAATTTTCTGTTTGGCATTTATATAAAAAAGAACTATGCCAGGGTGAAAATTAAGCCTACATTAGCACATAATTGCTATCAATATGATCTTATAAGTAACAAAATCCATTAAAGGAACTAAAGTTTTAAAGGAGCTTAAGTTTTAAAACTTTAGAGAGCTAAATGAACAAAAAATTACGACATGTGGTCAATATTTCAAATTTTTGTAACTTTAATTTCTCTAATATTTTACTTTAATATTATAATCATACCTATGTTAAAACAAACTACTAGAGATGTGCTTTCTACACATTAACCAAATAATTATAATTAGAGTATCGTAATGAATGGTTAGAAAAATGTTGAACAGCAAATAGAGTATTAGCTTACCATAAAGATATAAACATGTACTTTAAGGACTTTGAAAAGTTTGCTGTACACCATTTTCTAATCATTTTAAGTACAATAACTGTTTCAATGTTTCATACGTGGAAAATCTATTAGAGATTAGGTGTCTTTTAGGGTTGACTAGAACCTGTCAACCTGACTAGAACTTTCTCATTCACTGGTTGATGGAATTATCTTGTTAGCCACAGCCAAAAACTATTTCAACTTAAAAAAAAAACTGCTGTAAAATGTATTATATGTGAGCATTTATATACATTCAAATTATATAAATAATAATTGTTATTGTCAGTGCATTTCCTTTGTGTTGGGTTACGAAAACTACCTGAGATTATTTGTTCCATTAGTCATGAGTGGAGAACATGTGGAAAACTATCCCCAAAGAGTGATTTTAATGAACAACATCCGCTTTGAAAAAAAGTGTTGTGTCCAAAATCAGTCATTGTGGAGCGTGGGTGGTCTTGTCTTGAGGTTCAGCTTCACTGGAGCCGATATTTATAGCACCTAGTAATTTTGCTCCTGTCAAGGATCTTCCTCTCAACTCGCTTGGAGAACATGGACATACACATCTTCTGCAGCTTCTAAAGGGACCGAGCTGAAGATTGTTAGCCTTTATTGGCCCTCGGGTGACAATAAGTATCGGATGTAGCTGTTTTTGGTAACTGAGACATTTCTGGATGTGTTTCATTCTATAACAGCTGATAGCCAGGTGCAGGGAAGTAGTATTGTATGTCTTCAACTTTAAATGTTTTTAAGAAGTTATAAATAAGACTCCTATAATATTTTACTTATTAACAGGACCCTTTCAGAATTCTGTGTAAAACTTTGTTCAGAGACATACAAATGTATTTCTCGTAAGACTCCAAATGACCTAGTGTGAGATTTTGTTTGAACATTCCAGTTTATGTCACATTAATCATCGTATCTGGATTACATCATATTCAAACTGTTTATAGGTCCTGAAAAGATTTGCACCAGTCAAACACTCTTGATTCTGTTGCTAACGACTGTTAAGTTAGTCCTGAATGCATTCTGAGTTTTACAACTTATAAAACTCATTAAATCATTAAAATAATCATGGTCTGAAGGGGTTAAACACAGTTAATGTTAACTAACCTAAACTTGAGCATAAGGTCAGATGATGCCATCTGAAAGAAACTAAAAATAAAAATTACATAACTAATTGCATGCTTGTACAGTCTAGAAATGTGTTTCTCTCTCTCATATGCGTCTGTCTTCCTTTGCTTACAGTTAGAACAGATACAGAAGCACACGTGGTACATGTGAGTACACATTTCATTTTTTGTTTGACTCTGCATTCACTCAGTTTCTATATCTGTGTGTTTGAGAACATGCATGCATTGTCTTTTAAGGTACTGATTGAATTAAGTGAAAAATATCTGTGCGATTATTTCCTAAATAAAGAAATGCTTTTCTGTTTTAGAAGATAATCCTCCAAGGTTTTGCTTTAGTAAGTGATTGAGACTCTGCCCACATCTTGATTCAAAGCCAATCAAGACAAATACAATCCATCATAAGTTATTCAGTAACGTATGTATTTCTAGGAAGGTTTTTTTAATTCAGCAGATGTTTATTTTATATTTTCAAATCTGTGAGTTTCCTGCCTAAACATGTTTTTATGAAATTGTCATACTAAATAGAAATGGCTGGTTTAGCGTCAAGTAACACCTCTAGTTTATTAGCATATATACATATTGCCCAACTTCAGCATTTTATGGATCAGGTCAAAAAACTGATAAAATAAATATCTGAATAAAATTCTTTTGTCAGTGTTTCCTAAAAAACACTGAACTTAAATTATTTGGTTTATTTCATTGATTCCTTCATTTTCACTTAATTTATATGTCTTAGAAGCAATGCATCCACTGTTAGATGATCAGAGGATTTCATAACATTTTCATGTAAGGGTTTTTAATTGCCAATTAATTTCAGGTCATTGATAGCTTACTCCTTTACTCCTTTATTAATTCTGTTGGTTTTTCCAAACTGAAAAAAATATTCCTGATTGCCCAAACAGGGTTTTAAGCGTTTGTTGTTGTTTTTTAAATAAATGTACAAGGTCAAATGTATTTTGCTTTTGCTTGATCTACAAAAAGAACCTCTAAGGTTTGGCTGGTTGTGTGTACATTTCTGAATGTCTTCACAGAGGGGGAAAGAATGAGCCGGAACCGGAACAGCCAGTGCCGCGGAAAGTGGCAATTCGCATGCTGCCCTCCACAGAGGACATCGATCCAGACGTGCTGGAAAGCATGCACTCACTGGGTTGCTTCAGAGACAAGAACAAACTGACGAAAGACCTCCTGTCAGACGAGTGAGTCACTACAAAACAGAGTCATGGCTCTTTTATTTCCCACAGTACCAAACACGTTTTATCCCATGGAAATGCAAGACTGCCTGCACTTGCTCTGGAAGAACAGATTTAGCAAAGAACAGGGTTAGCAAAATACTGTACAGTATCTTACAGTTGATGTGGGCTATTAAAAAAACCCTTTTGTCTGTCTTCTGCTCTACTGGTAAAGTTACATGCGACACACTTCACTGTGCGCCAATACTTCCTTAACTGCCTCTGCTCTGTGTCTCCCCTTGTCCAATATTTAAGCTTGTATGATTTTGGTGGAGATGATGGGCCTCATTTGCCTCCTACTGCGTGGTCTGGCATGGAGAAATTCGGCATTAGGCCCCTCACTGGGTGAATTTGAAGACTACTTGAACTTGCTCACACTCCTGTCGGATATTTAATGTCTCTGTGCATCATTGATGAAATAAGCAATACCCTGTGATCTCAGCAGGATGTCTTTAGCTCTCAGGGAATGAGGTGCTTGCTACTCTTTGCTCTTTAACTAATGAAGTTCATTAGACTGAGCTGAGGAATGCTGAAAAGCTACAGTACTTCAATGCCCAGCTTGACCGCATGCGTTTTGTTTTCTATGACCTCCAGAGATAACCAGGAAAAGATGATTTACTTCCTTTTGCTGGACCGAAAAGAGAGATACCCCAGTCATGAGGACCAGAATCTTCCCCCCAGGAATGAGATTGGTAAGAACTAAACTCTCAGTTAGTCTTGCACCCACAGGTGCAGTAAATAAGAAATGAAAACACAAATAATCAGAAAATGACCCTGATATGCAAAGAAGTACTGATGTACTTAAACATTGTCAGAAAATAATAATCACATTTAATAATAGAAGCTAGAACAGTAAATAACATTTATGTTAATGTGTTGTGTTTTGGAGTGATTTGCTTTTTCAATCTTTCCTTCATTAATGTGTTCTTGTCATTTCGTTCCAATGAGCTGTGAGCTCCAATCAAAAATGTTTGTCTATGTAACCCAGCTCTAGTTTTAGGTTACCCTGAGTGCTTATAAAGAGAAAAAAATCAACAAGAAAAGAACTCTGTCAAATTGTTAAGTTGCACTCAAGTTGAATTTCAAACTCTTGATTTAACAACCTAGATAAAACATGCAACTCTATACACAGCACATACAATAAAAACTATCACAAACAAACTACATTTAAAAGTCTTGTTATTTTTTATAGAAGCATTATGAAAGAAAATCACAAAAGTTTTAAAGGATGGAGAAAGGTGGGTAATATGAGAACAAAGACACCAATGTGTCTGGTTTTCTTTAGACCTGATAAAACTGGTATTTTCTTCCCCTGTTGTGCATGTTATTTCATTCATCAGCTAACAATGCTGGTTTATTATGTCAAATTGGAAGAAAAAAATAGCATTCAATTTCAGTTTTTTTAGTATGACACTGTTAATTTTTTTAAATATTTTAGTAAGAAAGTTCCATACAAGTACCAATGCATTGAACATAATCAATTAAGGTAAAAATAAATAATTGCATACTCTTAAATAAAAAGGAGCAATAGTAGTAAAGTAAATTACTTAGTAAAAGACCTTAACTTATTTCCATACAGTCAGCTTTAAAGTAGGGAAAAATGGACAAGGCTCAGAAACATAGCTGATCTTTAAAATCACAATAGATTAAATAATATTATTTGACATCTTACTTTAAAACCATTTCTACTTTCAGAACACTTTTTACTGAATAGTAATGAATTCCAGTTTTAAAACATTATATTTAAATAGTTTAGTTCATGAGATATAGAAAAGAAAGCTGATTTTGCCTAGTGGAATAAGAATGACTTGTCAGTTGAATATTACACTTGGTGAAGTTTGATTGAAAGTTGAGTGCATACAGTTTAAACTTTAGCCTTAACATTCAGCCGCCTTACTCGATACAACCAGAGGATTGAATATGAAACCTGATAAACTGAATTACTTTATTTTGACAGATTTGTAACTTGTTTTTAAACTTACAACTAAGACTGTTGTACCAAGAATTCCGGGCATAATCACCATATTAATATTACCAAGTTAGCGCAAGATGTTAATATGAAATTTAATTGAGACATTACATCTTTCCAAAGTCCTCTATCTATGTGTACACATAGTTAGGTGAATTCTGAAGTCTGGATAGGAGGGTAGTCAGCACTGTTTTTTTTATTTGTTTGTTTGTTTTTCCTGTGACTGCTTTACCTGTTTCGACAACAAACATAAATACTGCACCTTCTTGATGTTCAATTTGCAACTGCTCTCGTACGCAGTAGTCATTCCTCCATGTGGAAGAAGAGTTTAACTCACTTTATTCCAGCTTTTTTTACCTAGCAGTAAATCGACAACTTGGACCTAACCGATACATGCAAATTTTAAAAAGCCTCTTAAGTGTAGTTACTATTTGTCAGCTGTTGTAGAAAGTACATTTTAGTATCTATTTGAGATTGACTACACTGTAAAAAAAAATCCAACTAATCAGTGTGTTGACAAATTTGTTTTCTAAAGGTTTCTAAAATTATTCAATCAATTATTTATTTGTTACACTTTTTTTTGTAGAGTTGGTGACTGAATAAATATTTTCTAATTGAGTTCAAATTCTCCATGTCTGTCATTGACTGGATTAAAAAAAATTATGTTCCGCCAATTGTTGTGTCAATCTGCGTCAGGGTGATGTGTTGAGTGAATTAAAACATTCTGTGAAACTTTTTGCTTAACAATTATACATTGAATCAATTAGATTTATTTTTTTATAGTGTTCATTACTGTTCTTATTGGTTTGTTTTTGTTTATTTATTTGTATGACAGGAAATGTTCTATGTATTGTTTGGTATGATTTTTTTCTAAGACATTTTTCAAGAAATTTGTGACATAAAAAAAACTAGTTTTTCGTGTACCAGTAAGTGGGGATAACAATTTTCACCAAAAATTTAAAGATGAGTCCAATTAGTTCATTTCTTTTATAAAGTATTCACCAATTTGTTGCACCATACACCTAGCTACCTAGCTCCTATTTGAATAAAATCTTCATCATGTTGTGTTGCAATACCTGAAGATGACAAATATTCCTTAATTGTTCATCCAGAAACATTTCTACTCTGCTGGAGAACTGAAATAATGGGTTTTCTTTTTAGAAAGCTCTTGATCCTCTTATGTTTGATGAAGTCGTTTGAAATTAAAGGATTAAGTCCTTTATAAATAATAGATTTAAAAACTCAAAGTATCCACTATATTTCTGAATCCGTTATGAAGAGTCTTTTGTAGATTTAATCCGTTTTTTTTTTCTTTCTGGTCTCTGCAGATCCTCCACGGAAGCGAGTGGACTCTCCGCTCTTGACCAGGCACAACAAGAGGAGGCCTGAGCGCAAGTCTATGGAGGTGCTGAGCGTGACCGAAGGTGGCTCTCCCATACCCATCAGGCGGGCGCTCGACATGGCCCAGCATGGACAGAGGTACAGTATTGCAATGCTGCTCTCACTCATATGTTAATTACAAACTGAGAAAGATCTCAGAAAAATTAAGGGATATGGGCACTGAATATTCTTTGCAAATAAATACAGGTATAAACTACTTTGAAGATGGATCCCAAGATCAAACAGCCTTTGTAACAGATTATTTTTAGTATAGGAACACGTTGGATACCAAAAATGTAATTTGCACACAAGCTCTTAAGACCCTACAACACTCAAACTCTGGATCTTTATATTCTCAATGCTATTTTCCTTTGAACTAATTCCTATTTTATGTAGTTATCATTTTAATTAAAAACTCAACATGAAAGGTCTTCAGCAGCTATCTTTATTTTTAACTTACTGGATTGCACAATATTTGTGCAATGTTTAACTTCTTGAGTCAGTTCCACCAGGAAGGTTTTTTTACTGGTGGAGCAAAAGCTTATTGTGAAGCTTCACCTACTTTCTTAAAATTTCAGAACACAACCGACTGTCTGCACATTCAGATTAGTTCACTCATGTGTGACAAATCAACAATCCAGAAATCTATAAACAAACTGCATGGTTGCATAATGGAAACAACATCAACACTTTGATGTAAACTTAAGTTTCTAAAGATTTGGAACTAATTTGTTAGGATATACGTGAGTAATAGAGACAAATTGATGTTTTCATGTAGTTATAAATGATTTTTAATGTTTTTATTTTTGTGGATTGTACAAGGTGATTCAAAAAATCCACAACTTTGAAAATATGTGTTTAATCAAAGTAACATGATGGAACCTTGGTAACAATCAATGTGATGAGTACTGAACAAAATTTCTTTTTAAAACCAAATGGAACTTCCTTAAATGGGCGACAGAAAGAGCTTAGCTTTCCTGTTTCTTTTTTGCAGAATTCTCTGTTTTCAAAGTTGTGGTATTCTTTTTGAAACAACCTGTACTATGTATTTACAAACTGACATGTTGCAATCTGATAGTTTCAAGACCAGTCTGGTTCATAACGAAGCCCGAAAATTTAAATCCAGCACCATATTGCCTACACGCTTTGAAATTAGTTTTAAATTGCTCTCACAAGATAAAGTAGCTCATCAAATTCTAGAGCTTAAAAACTGTCTCAACACTGTTACCTGAAAGAGGTTTCTCAGTTAGTCAAGCAGCATGATAAATGTGCCTTTTGCTGTATTTCAACTTCTCAGATTGATTTTAAGGGGAGCAAAGTGATTGCCTTTTATTTCACATGTCTACATGTTTCATTTCAAGTTTCTCACCTGTCTTTGTTTTCAATTTCATCATCCCCATGTCCTTGCCCTTTATAGAAGCTTCGACTCAACTCTTAAATCAAAGAGTTTACCATTTACTCTAACTTTAATCTCTTTTCCTGTAGAAAATCTTTTTTTAGTAAAAGCGTGGATATCTCAGATGCACACCCCGTACCACAAAGCAAGGAGGAGAGGTATACACCAGTGCTAAGCCTTTATTTTCTCTCTCTGCTCTGAAGATGCAGTGGAGTTTCTTACCTCTCGGAACACAGAACGGAGAGCACTGCTCTTTTATTTCAACCACTGACATTTAAGATCTTAAGAGCTTAGCATGCTTGAGAGACAACTTTGCATGTGAAAAAAGTGGAGCCATGTGTAAATACCTTTGTACCGCTCCCGGTCAGGCCTCAGAGTTTTTAGTAAAGCAGCGGCCCTCCCTCCTTTCTACATCAAAAGCATCTTATCTTTTGTATTTGTCCTTTTATATTTTATTTGATGTCTGGCATATTTTTTTCCTGTGTGTTTTTGTTATTAAGTAGGTAAGAGACAGGTGTGTCTGTAGATGGCTGTTGCATTTTCCAAAACCTTGAGTTTTATTGACAGCTCTGCAAGTCATTCCCCTCTTTAAATGTTTCACTCTTAATAAAAATGTATAAACAATACCACAAAATGACAAAATAAAAACAATATTTTATAATACTTGCATAAGTATTCACAGCCTTGTTTACAGATTTGTAGATGCCTTTGACTATAACAGTGGCCTGAACATTTTTATTATTGCTATTATTATTATTATTATTATTGTTGTTATTAGTATGAAGACACACTTGTGAAACACCTTTTTTGGCCAGTTTTAGAACTCTGGCCTAGCGACCATTAGGGTTTTGGTCACCTCGAGAGGGTTAAAATTGGTTGCCAGGTCTTGGACAGATTATTTTATGAATAATGGAACTACTGTATGACTACTGTATGAATCAGGAAATGTAAAGAGGCACATATTTCTAGTACCCTTCCCTGGATTTGTGCCTCAACACAATCCTGTTTTAGAGGCTACAGACAATTAATTTATCTTAATATACTATTATAAAACTGATTAAATATCAGTAGAAACAGGCTGTGAATATTATTTAAGTTTTTTGTTTTGTTTTCTTTTATTAAATGACAAGATTTATAATAGTCATTGTGGGGGTTTGTGTAAAGAATAATTAATAAAATGTAAAATAAGCCTAAGACATAAAAATTCTGAGTGAAGTGCAGTATTGTGAGTGTTTTCAAAATTGGTTTAATTTTCTTGCTTTATTTTCATTTTTGTGATTAGCATTTATGGTGACTTAGATTGTTATTAGTGCATTTAATCAAGCTGCTCTGAACTAGTGAGTAAATTATGAATATTAAGGAATTTATTACAACAATTGATGCCTCACTAAAAGGCATCTAAGTGTGTTTATTATTCACAAATCTAATGACTTCGTTGTACTGAAAAGCTCCCCTGCATCTTTTAAACTCAATTTATACATGATTTCTCAAGCAGAAGCTTTATTCTAGTTCATTATTAATAATTTACCCCATATAAAATCCTCACTAATCCATCCATTACTTTAGGAGTAGAAATATTTCCTCATATATTTAGTCTCCTTCAGTGTCTACCCTTTCTGTCCAAGAACTACATTCATTCCCAGCCATTTATTACAAATATAAAGAGGTCTCTTCCTGTGCTCTGTTTGGCTAAGCTAATTAGCGGAATTCAACAGCCATGTAATGAACATCAGCACTGCGCCGAATCAGGATGTGCTGTGTTTGGTGTTGTGAATTTTTCTCATGAATAATCAATGATTTGAGAACAATGCGAAATCCCCTTCAAAGTAGCTTTTGCGAATGCGATTGATCAGTTTATGGATCAAATCTTTCCTGCAGCCAAATCATCCGAGTCTGAATGTTGAGACTTTTAAGGATGATTTACTGTTTCAATTTACCTTGAAGACCAACCCCATTGTGTCCACAGTCAATTAAATCCAAATCATTTATTGGAGAGTTACTGAAGCGCACCATCTTGTTCACAAAGAAGCAGGAATTTGGAGGCTTTCGCAGACCCTTATAAAAGGTTACCGTGACCTTTAACAGTCTTGGAAGAGTAAAGATAAATGGCTAAAATGTAATTGTTTTAATATAACAAATATTAATTATGTGATCAACCAATAGACCTATAGATGCTGACATTTAATTAACGCCCATGCCTTTGCGCGCATTCATTTATTAATCCTTGTTTCACAACAAAACCTGCTGATCCTGAAACAGAGCTTTGCTCATGTGTTCAACTCAGAAAAGAATCACCTTTACAGTGTTGGTTGTTTAAATGTAGGTCCCGATCGATCAGCGGAGCCTCTTCTGGTCTGTCCACCAGTCCCCTCAGCAGTCCTCGGGTAAGCTGTTTATTTCTCATCCAGTTGTTTATTTCTATTTCAAGTGTTTGAATGTAAAAACCAGTGCTATAACATGAAATACAGTCCAATAAGTTACCACTACTGTAAATAAATCTTTGTTCTTGTTAAAGTTGAATTTGTGTTGACACCTAAAAATAAGAAATGAGAAAAGATAAGCATTGGAAATGCATATGCTGGATGCAGGTCTGGGATAGTTCTTACCAAAGGAATCCATAGGTTTTTGGTTCGATCCCTAGCCAAGTTGGAGCTATTAAACTTCTCTCTCCCACCCATGACGACCTCAGACAGGGTGTAACAGTTCCCCGATTCCTCCCTTGCTGTTGCAGTGTGGCTTCCGGGCGTGTGTTCACAGTGTGCTTGTTCACTGCTGTGTGTGTGCACTTGGATACGTCAAATTCATAAGACTAATTCGGGATATGGGTCACTCCATATCTGGCCATCACATTACTTCTTCTCTCACTCTTATTATAGTTTATTTGAAAAAAGAATAAACAACAAAGAAACAAGTGATTTAAATTGTTTAATATTTCTGACTTGATGAGATACTAGTATATAGTCTTATATCATATACGTGTAAATATGATGCTAGAAGCACGCTGTAAAATGAACAAGTTGTGTTTACTTATTTATTTAGAACAGGTTTTGTTTACTTCTATTAATGATTAATTGTATGATTACCTCAACAAGTAGGTTTTCACTTTTCAGTTTAACAGAATAACATTTTGTATAGTTGAACTTTGAATACATAGAGATGCATACAACCTTGTGGATAAGTACCATGTATATTAAGTTAAGCTAACTTAAAATACATAGTTAATATACGAGTTAATTACAAATTAATAGCTGAATACAAATAACTCAAAACAAGCAGTTATGTTTAAATGTATGAAAGTTAAGTTTTCAAGAAAAATGTCTGAAAACTGATTACTGATTAAGTAAGTAGAGTTAAAAACTTTAGATTGTCAATAAAAAAAGGTGTAATTTTGGTAATTCAAGGCTGATTATTTGTTCAATTCTAACAGTGACAATTGATGGTCATGCATGAGAAGATAAGCTCAACATTAAGAGTTAATGTCCCAATACTTTTAATTGTATACATTTAGGAACTGCTATTACACACAAATATATATAATATGGTACATAATGATGAACGTGAGTGTTAGTGTACAAAGGTATAGACAGCTGAGTTCTAGTAGTATTCATGAAATAAAACACCGTTGATTTAATGTGCATTTAAAGTTTGCACTAGATAATCGCAACCATCACCAGACATGTTTACCAACATACTCAATACTCTAAAATACTTCTAAATGTAGAGTACATTATCTAGTTTGTATCACTGCATATCAAAGTAAAATCAACACATTTAGAAAACCTAGTTATGCTTCCAAGCCTGTCAGATTCAGTTATTTAACCGTCTGAGTAAATATGAAGAGTTGTAGCTTAAATTACATTAAATGCAAATTCAAATATTGAATTATGATTGAAACTTCAATTCCCAAGTGCCATAATTAAAGCTGTGCTTTAGTCAATGAACTGTCATGTTGTGTTGAAATAACATTAATGACTTGACATTAAAAATCCCTTTAAAATCCCTAGCTCCCTGCTATCGCTAAAACCTCAGTATGTGGCCGCTTTAACACTTGATTTATTTAAAGAGGCTAACCAATTACAAATCCACCTCTAAAGCTCCCTGTTCCAGTTACAACAGCAAAATCCCTTCAAGTATTCCCCCAAAAGTCAATTCTGAATCTAACCTGATCATGTTATCCACAGTTTGATATGTTCTACTTCTGCAGAACAGCTACAGAGTTGCCCTTTCACTCTTGAACACGGCTCATGTAGAGAACAGCCTGAGTGGAAGTAATTTGAATTAACGTGTGAAGAACTCTTGATACAGCTCATCTGAGATTAGTTTCACAGCCCAGACACAGACTTAAAGTTTTGTCATGCAAGAATCTTCCCTGTGGAATGAAAGAGATTTAAAATACTATTATTGAAATCCATCCCTTCTTTATGCTTGGGCTTCGGTTGTAGCTGGTGCATTTAGGACTCCATTGCAATTCTGTTTGATGTTTTACAATATGCTTGATGAGATTTCTTTTCACTGATTATAATCGCACCCCTCACTGTTACAAACCCTTATATTGTATTGAATCCCTCTTTTGACCCAGTATTTATGATTAGCCTCATCTGTGGAACAGCATCCTCATATCATACCTTCAGCAGCAGCATTGTATTCTATGCTCTGTTCAATGGTCAACTGCGCTTATTTCACTAGCCATTTGGTTAGCGTGGCGCTATTGTCTTGAAAAACTCTTTATTTATTCAGTGTCTTTGTGACTTTTGTCACATTTATTCCTGTCTAATTTATTGTGATCTTTTCGAAATGCTTGAGGTATTCTGACAATAGCGTCCTTTGAAAGCTCATGTGCACAAATGTCCTGCTTGCTTAGTCAACGCTGACAGCACCTCTTTAATTTCTCCCCAGCAACAACCTAGAGCTTTTGTTGCTAATTTCTTTTGCAGATTTTGATTGTTTTAGGGAACACTGCTTTCAGAACATTTATTTCCACTGTCTTGTTGCCTCTTGGCTGGTTGTGCTAATGGCATGTTTTTTTCTTTCTTTCTGTCTTTCTTTCTACATTCTCCCCCTCACCTCTCATCACTGGTGCCTTGTTCACCCTTCTTTCATGTTTGGTGTTGGTTTGTCTGTGTGCCTTTATCTGCGGGGCTGTGTGTTGTATGTTTGGGCTGTGTTGGTTCTCTTTCCGCTGCTGGCACTGTGCATGCGTCCCTCAGCCCATGCGACGCTTCGCTGTTCCTCCACAATCCTCTGATCTCACGCACTCACCCAACCACAGCCCCATCCGCTCGCCTGTGGCCCGGCTCAACGGCACCGGACCGCGCTCCCCCAAACCCTTTTTACCAAAGACAGCTGCAGATCAGCTCAACAACAAAACCCAGACGCTTCCAGCCAAGCCCAAAGTAGCAGACAAGCCTCTGCAGGCGACCCAGTCAAACCCACTGCCCAACACCACAGCCAGTCCATCCATAGCCAAGTCAGAACCCCCTACACCCTGCCAACCGCTGCCCCCACCTATACCTCCCAGCCCGAAAGTACGCCGGCCGCCACTTACGGTGCCACCCAAGTTTTCTGTTCCCCTTTCGCCCCTATCGCCCCTTTCTCCCATCCGGCTACACCACCTTCACCCACTGGCTGGGACTGACCACAACGGCAAATCTATCCCCACCATACAGGTTACGCCTCACCCCTCTCCCAGGGGCAGCCCACTACCAACCCCGAAAGGAACACCAGTGCACACGCCTAAAGAGAGCCCAGCAGGGACTCCAAGCCCCACACCACCTCCCAGCCCTTCCATTGGAGGGCTTCCCTGGAGAACACGACTCAACTCCATCAAGAACAGCTTCCTGGGGTCTCCACGCTTCCACCGCAGGAAACTTCAAGGTACCCTCAGCGCCTGAGGCAATCATTCTAATACAATTAAGAACTAAGTTCTATATGCCAAGTAGAAGTAATTCTAACAACATGTATTACAATGATTTTTATTATTATAAGTTGTAGTATCACCACAGGCAATGTGCTATAAAAATAACCTTTTTAAAGATGACTTATTGGTTAATGTAGCTCAATGTACATAGTTCCCACAAGGAATCACAATAAAAAAATAAATGCGTCTTTCCCTCAAGTTATAACTGTGTCATGGACAAGTTCTGGACAGTTATTATATTTACAATTTTATTTCCAATAAATAACCATGGATGAAATATGGAGCTTAAGGGAGATTACATTCTTAATCCCTACTTTGATTTTGCTCTCTTCTCTGTTTACTCAAGAAATTGAATGGTTATCATTCTCTCTCTGTAGCATGTCATTCATCACTTGAATTCATTATCTTTTTACAAAAAATGTTACAGAATGATTTTTAATTCTACATAGGGTTTCTTTTTTGCCTTCTCTAGTCGAGTCAAAACAATTAGGCTACATTCAGACTGTAGCTTAAAGTTAAACAACTCAGATTTCTTTGCCCCTACACTTTTAAATGTGGTCCTGAATCTGACATGAATCTGATTTTTTTGCAATGCGAACTTGTCAAGCTCAACTCACAATAAAAGTCATTTCAGACCGGTGCGAGTCACAGGAAAAGACTGCCTTTTTTACTAGAATTGTTACTGAAAGTTGCTTAGAAGTGCATATTTAACACTTTCACTGAGGTCAGTGTTGTTACTCCAGCTCTTCTAACTCTGCTCATGTCCCGTATTACTTGCTTGCTTCCATGCAGATGCATTCTGAGAGATGTAGTTTCTGCACGTGCAGCACGTTCTGTTCACCCAGAAGAAGATAGATAGCAGTCACATATTGTTTATAATGTGAATTAACCAAAAAGAAATTTGGTTATTCGATTTCACACAAAAAAATATGAATTACTCATTTATACTTGAATGTAGCCTTAAATATTTTTTATACAAATGTCGCGACTTATTTGGCACAACATGGACACAAATGCTTCTTATAGGAACACTGTGGAGCCTCCGAGAAAATAAGAATGATCATATACATAAAAACAGGACTGAATTCATAAAAAAAAAAATCTACATAAAGTAAAAAAGTTATCATGTCTATACATTATTATATTTTTGTGTAATTAGTTATAAATATGTAAACCCTAGTGTAAAACAAATAGTATGGTTTTTAGATTATCTTAAACGGTACACGCAACAAACGATAAAACTTCATAACTAATTATACTATTTTCACAATTAATTATAACATGAATCAAATGTAAATAAAAATGTGAATCCAATTGTTGTTCAAAACATACATTTCAACTGTAAACATCAAAATAAAGTTGTTTCCTCTCTTATTCAAGTTAAATATGATACTCTATTCTTTTGACATCAAGATACTATCAATCAATCAATTAATTAATCAAGTTTTTATACAGCGCTTTTTTAGCAGTTGCTTTCAAAGCAGCTTCACAAAGTCCTTGTGTGGATCAGGTAGAGTAAATAAAAATTCCTTACGTGAGGTCCCTGGGAGCCTCGCTGACTGAGGCAGGTGCTAGTCACCTCCCCAGCATGAAGAATATACAAACTTTAGATCCATCCACGAAAAGTTTGCTGGACAGCACCTGACAAAAACAAAACGAAAACAAGCAAAGACTAAACAAAAACTAACAAACGAAAAACAATGGTTAAAATATTAAAAATATAACAGACAACAAACAGTGATCAAGCATCAGCTGCAGGATGAGTGATAAATGATGGGGATGGGTTAGATAGGCACATTGAACCACATTGTTTTTTTTATTTGATAATTATTTGATTGCCAGATTAAACAGATATGTTTTTAATTTAGTTTTGAACTCTGTGAGCGTAGCTGAGCTGCGGACAACATCCGGGAGTTTGTTCCAGAGCTTCGGGGCTCTATATGAGAACGCTCTTCCACCTCTTGTGGATTTACAAATCTGCAGAATAATCAATTGTCCTGCTTCTTGTGATCGGAGAGAGCGAGCTGGAATATATCGTGATAGAAGACTGCTGAGGTAGGGCAGAGCCAAGACATTCAGCACCTTAAAGACAAGAACCAGTATCTTATAGTCAATACAATATTTTGCAGGAAGCCAATGAAGAGAGCACAGAACAGGTGTAATGTGATCGTATTTCTTTATTCTTGCGAGAACTCTAGATGCTGCGTTCTCGACTAACTGTTATTTATGTAGCGGGAAGCTGAGCAGCCGACTATCAGAGAGTTACGATAATCCTTTCTGGAGGTCATGAAAGCATGACCTAATTTTTCTGCATCTACAGTAGACAGCATTTTCCATACTTTAGCAATGTAACTAACCTCATTAACCTTACCTTTAGCAAAGTCACTAACCTTACTGTAAAACATGTGTAATATAACATTAACACATTCAAGTGAAAGAATAAAAAAGTGATTTGAATCTTTGCAAAAAAATCTAACCACAATATTGAACTAAGAAATATTTATGTCAGATTAAATTATTTCAAGCTAAATACACATTATCTAATGAAGTTGTGTGTACCAGTACTAAATCATTTTATGTATAGTAATAAAAAGATTATGCAGTGTCATTTTAAAGCAAAGCTTGATATAGTTTATTTAATGCAACCATTTAACTGAAAGAAATACAGTTGCTAATCCTTTTTATTGGAGAGAGGGATGTTCTCTGGGGACAGATTCTACAGATTAGCCAGTAATAAACTCAGCCATCCTCCATTATCAGGGATATTTAGAGATGCATCTAATAATGGTACTGAGAGTTCCATGTGCATCTCCTTCACCTCCAGCTGTTCCTCTATCTCTCTGCTACCAGGGAGAGAATCAGATGAGCTGATAAGAGGGGGGTTGAATTTCTCTTAATCTCTGCAGGTTTGGAGTAATTAGCTCTGGTTAATCAGCATTCCCCTCCTCAGGTTGAGGCTGTCTAATCTCTCTGGATACAGTGTATGACACAAATTCCACTGAGCCTTGTTTGCTTTGTCTCTTTTCAGTTCCCACACAAGAGGAAATGTCCAGCTTAACACCAGAGTCTTCCCCCGAGTAAGTGTTTTAGATGAAGTTACTCTTAAACAAGAGCATGAAAAGGAAACATTTAAATTAATATAAATTAGAAGCAAAGAATATAAACGAACAAGAAACACACATTGTGTTCCTGGCAGACAGTTCAAATCACAGGAATGATAGTCACTTAAAAAAAGTTGTTTTGTGAAAGGTACAAGATGTACATGTGTTGGATAATGTCTAGAAAATGTATCTAGTTTCATGCTTGGGTTTCACGTAGAGAAGTAAAATGCAATGCTAGTTAGTTACAAATAATTTATGAGCACATTTTTTTAGCAGAGCACAACTACAATTTTTAAAAGGGATTGATAAATCAGTATAAAGTCCATTAAAAATGTATGGATGGTAATGGCTGTATTTTAATGTGTTTAATGTGAACAATATTACCAATAACTTTGGGTTTAACAACTTAAGCTAAAAATGAAACATAAAGATATCTGTCAATACTTTTAATTTAAGGGACACATTCCATAATGTAAAATGCAGAGGAGTTACTATGTCACAAATTTGAATTAGACCAAAAGCACAAAGAATTAGCTATTCATGTTTTATATTTTTAATAAAATGTATCATTTAAAGAATTGGTTTGCTCAATACATTTGGAGCATGTGCACCTTTGTTGAAGATTTGGTATTATCATTTTGGTGGAAGGTTTCAGATTAGATCATATGCAACTAAGGTTGCCCTTTTTCTGCTTTGGGTTTTCATAACAGGTGATAACCTGCTTGTCTCAACCACGTTAAAATTGTATTTGAAAACAATATTTCAAGACAGAAAGACATGTACAGTATTCTTTGAGTTCTCACTTACATAGAAGGAAGCGAGCACCCCCTTCCAGAAATAGTTTCACAAGTTCGCTCTTGCTTATAATCCTAGTATCGCAAGCGTGATTGGCGAGCAATGGAGAAGTGAACTAGGTGAGCTGTCCAAACGAGGAGTCCAGAACCAGGAAGCAACCTGGGCCTCGAGAATACACCCTTTGAGAGGCAAAAGGGTGGAAGGAGGGATAGTTTTCATGATGTTTATGTTGTCCTCTTAAATTGTGTCTTATATATTGGAATATTGTAGGTAGGATTTATCAGCCAATCAACTCCCTAAACTATGTTAATTGAATAATTAATATGTGGTGAAAGGGATGGAGGTGGAGTTGTTGCGCAATGAAAAGAGAGTAACTAAAGGACACGTCATTCTTGAGCTTAATACAGACAAAAGGTTTTTTCTTATCCTTTAGTTGTGCTGTTTTGAACAAAGTTGCACACATTTCAGTAAAGCTTGTTTTAATGAGACATATCTTTAACACCAATACTTTCTTTCGTTGAAAAATTTGTGTTTTTATTAAAGTGATCTGCAGTTAAAGATCATGTAGTGGTGTGAAGGCTGTTCTTGGTCCCATTAGCCTTTAGTTTGTTGCTGCAGACATTATCAGGCAATGTTTCATCGTGAATAATTCAGTGTTTTTGTTCTACTTAGCTTCACAGCTGCACAAGGCAGGACAATGGTGGATATTTCTGGACTGCTTTCTCATTTCTTGTGTTTTTTTTTTAGTTCTTGGTAAGATTGTGTCATGGTTTCTTGCATTAACTCTAAGATGCCCCTGATAGTCACTGACTGTGGTAAAATCCCAGCTATTTCAAGCAGGGCTGAGAAATGAGCCATATGCCAGCCTGCAATCCTTCACAAGGGATTTATGTTTCAAAAGTTTGAGAAAATTTACATTCCTTATATGATAGCAGAAAAAATGTGTTCCATGTGTGTGTGTAATTATTAGCTTAATGGAATAGATAAAACACATTTTGGACAAAATGGTTCAGTGTCCATTGTTAGAGGGGATGAAACCAGTCAGTCTCACAGAAAAGTAATTACAATACTTCCAGAAACTGAATGAAGAAAAAAAAATGTGTTATCATGTCCACAACTCGTGATGTAGTTTTGATATTTGGACTATGATATTTTTAACATTTTGGGAGGATTGTATTATATTAATAATGACTATTTTAGTAATACTGCATAAGTGATGGCAGTTTAATTATTATAACTTACATTAAAGACAGAGGACCAAAACAAGTATTTGTAATCAGTACATTATTGTAAAAATTTTGTCATTATTAAAGGTTTCTTACAAGTGCTGGTCAAGCCATTCATGGTTAGAACAAAAGGAAGGAGAACTGCTCTAAACTGCGTGTTACTTGGCTTGCATTCAACACATTGGTTTTATTTTTCACAGACTTGCCAAAAAATCTTGGTTTGGGAATTTTATTAACCTTGAAAAGGAGGAGCAGATCTTTGTGGTCATTCGAGACAAGCCTCTGAGCTCCATCAAAGCAGATATCGTCCATGCATTTCTCTCAGTAAGTATCTAAGATTATTTGAATTATTTCACCATTTTCTTCAATCAGGAGGAGTTGATGTTTCAAAGCTTGCAGATTCAGACATTTAAGTTATTGTTTTGTATATCAGTTGGCTTCAAATTCTGTACTTGCTCTTTGTAATAATATACCAGAATAAAGGTTGTGATTCCCTTGCAGGATTTTGCTCTTTTCAGTGGCTAATTACTGTTATTAATTAATATTAATGAGGCAAATAACTTAACCAAATGGTTGTACAGTTAACTAATGAAACAAAAGACTGACCAACGTTTAATAGTTTAAGCAGTGTCAATGCTGGGGTATGCGGTCAGACCTAGGTTTTTATACTTTCACTTCAACATAAACTCAGATTTACTGTTATTAATGACATTATATTGACCTGCACTTCTGAAGTCTCCTCTGCACAGATACACTTTGAACTTACCAATATCAGCTTCAATATAATGGATGACACCATTCTGAATAAGGCACATTAAGGCACTGTCCTAACTTGGTTCACATCATGTTTAATCAACCAAAGTGTCTGTTAAATTTGAGGCAAAACTAATCATTCTACTGTTCTATCATCTAAGCCAGGGATCCAAAACTGGGTGCTAATTGCTAACCTGTTGCAAATTGAACACTATTTTAGGTCATCTCTGATTGTCAGAAGCTAGAGTCGTATGCATACTAGAGCAAGGTTGCAACTAAGATGTGCAGGGTTCTGGCCCTCCAGGACCGGATTTGGGGAACCCTGATCAAGGGTGCCCCAGAGATCAATACTCACACCCATTTTGTTTTCCATACAGTATATTTACTCATCCTGGGCTGTATTATCAGAAACTACAGGATGTAATTTCACCTCTATCCTGATAACACCCAAATCTACTTGCTGACAAAATGCAATTTTACTGTTTTGAGAGCTAACTTTAAAGAACAAAAAAAGCATTGGAGCTAATTTTGCTTTAAATTATTTTAAATTGCATTGAAGTAAAACTGAGTTAATTACATCTGGTCCCACACCCTCTGCAATTATTTCTTTGGGGGGCCTGCAAATGTGACCGTATCACTCTAATTCTCTGGCATCATGGCTGCAATTGAAATTTCGAATGGGTTTTAAAATGGTCTGGCATTCAAATCCCTTAATGCTGTTATCTCACTAAACTCAAAACATAATTCACCCTTTATATAATTTTACCTATAAGTTGCCATCTAATATGTAATGGATTTTTTTAAATGTCTGTTGTCTTTATTTTTGTGCTTATATATTTGATAGAAATGTTCAGTTTTACACGTGTTACACTGTTTCTTTTTATTACATGTCTTATCTGTGCTTTTTATTCCCTTCCCTTGTTGGCCAACCCAGGTTTTTAATAATGCCGTAAAGATACAATGACATGATTCCTGGAATTCCTTTTGAGATAAATTTGCTGTGTCCTTTCAGATCCCTAGCCTCAGCCACAGTGTGGTGTCTCAGACGAGTTTCCGAGCAGAGTACAAGTCGGCGGCAGGCCCCACGGTATTCCAAAAACCAGTGAAGTTTCAGGTGGACATCACCTACACCGAAAGCACGGCTGCCACCAAGGAGAACGGCATCTACTCTGTCACGTTCACACTGCTCTCAGGTAACCATGCCAACAGCTAGAAGCCATTGCTGATGTCATAAATGTGTAATCGGCCAATAGAAACTCAGAATGGTGCGTGTGTGGGTGATGGATAAGCTGCCTGATAATGTTGAACTTTGTCTCTCACAACGGTGAGAGATTTTCTTTTATTTTTCTGTTTTCCTCTCTTTCGTTCCACTAGCGATCCCTTCCTTCATTACACTCCCCTCTCTCACGAAGGCTCTGAAAATAGACCAAGTGCTGGAGGGGGTAATGAAAAAAAAATTAAACTAAAGGAGGCCTCTTTGCCTCCTGGTAATCACTATGCATTTTCAACCTGCTGTGTTGTAAAGGACAATCCAAAAAGATGCCACGCTGCTCCTGGGTCCATTACTGCAAAACCCAGTCCCTCACTTTTCATTACATGCCTTCCTCCTGGCTACACACAGCGGATTGAATCTTCCTCTAAAATCACACATTTTAAAGTATGCGTGTGTGTGTGTGTGTGTGTGGGTGCGTGTGCGTGCGTGCGTGTGTGTGTGTGTGTGTGTGTGTGTGTGTGTGTGTGTATACACGTGTCATAAACTCAGCCATGGGCCAAATGCACCATAAAAATCGGCTTTATCCCATTAGACTTTATGAGGCAGCAGCCGCTAGAGGGAATGAACCTGGGATGTATTGGCATAAACGTACATTCATTTAAAGACAAAGACATGTAGCAGTTTTGCACTGAATGATTGTAAATAATTCCTTTGTGTTTCTTTGTCCTCCGGCAGGTCCAAGCCGGCGCTTCAAACGGGTGGTGGAGACAATTCAAGCTCAGTTGTTAAGTGCACATGACCAGCCTGGTGTCCAGCAGCTGCCTGGTGAGTGACCAATCCCTCCACGGACTAATACACACTTGTTTGGCTTTGTCTCTCTCACACAGCACCCTAAAATGCATGGCGCCTATAGCACACCCTCGCAGAGCACTGATCACAGCACACAGCCGTCAAGGTCAAATGAGTCTTTCCAGTGTTTAAAATTAGGGTTTAAGGTGATTTCTTTAAGGAAATAATATTTCGAAAAGCTTTAGGTACATTACAATTAAATCATCCATTTATGCTGCAAATACACATTTGACCTTATCTACAAACATCACACTCAAGTGCATCGCAAGGCACTGGCACACACACACTCCTCTGCGGCTAAACACTCAGACCAAAGCACTTTTGCATGCAAAATCAAGGGTTTAAATCTATACACTTGATTTCGTAAGATTTTATATTTATATAACTAAATAAAACCTGTGTCCCAATTAAACGAATAAAGCTTCAGATGAAGCGATTTCTTAATCAGAAATATGATGGGCCTCCTTTTAAAGATGATGAAACTAGAGAACTCTCAAAAGGCTGTCCGTGCACATGGTGAAGAGCCTGTTACAGCGCCCTCTGCTGGACAGATCCAAATATTTTCTGACTAACTATCAGCAACTCTAGAATAGAGTAATCGATTAATATTGTAACAATATTATTTGTATGCTTGTGTGAAGATTACTTGTCTTGTCACTCTTATCTCGATTTGGCGATGTAGATGGCTACATTTGTTTAAATTTGTAAAAGTGTGTCTCGATTTCTGTAAATGTGTTCTCCAATTCACAACTGTTCTGCTTTGCATTTTGATGGCTACTAACTAATTCTAATTACATCTGGTAGCTCGTATTTTTTTTTCAACGAGAGTGTTGGCTTCTGAGAAACTGATTAGTTTATAATAAGATACATTTTGTAAGTATAATTGTGCATTGGGCAGTTAATCAAGTGGTGGCAGCAACTTGGTTTAGTATTTGCCAATCTATGCTTGTATTTACAGATATGGGAATGTCAGTAAACTGATAAACAGAGTTTTTACAACAGGTTATTTTTTTTTGTGATGCGCTATGAAGTATATTATACTTCATCTATTCATTCTTCAAAATGGAAAATCTGTGGTGCACATTGCTAATTCCCAATTGTGGTAGCTACTACATTTTTTATGATATCTATTTTGTAGGAAACTAGAAGCAATTTCAGCTGGAATAAGGTTACATATATACATCATTGTAACAAACATTTTGTGTGAAATGCACACATCTGGAGGATTGTCTGCCAAAGTAACATAACTTTTTTCTGTGTGTGAAGAATATTGTCAGATTGAGACATGCTTGCAGATTTCAGGATACATTTTTTTCGATCTACATTCATGTTTACATAAATCTCCACACAAGTTTCCAAATAACACAAAATTCCCAATTAATTAAGAGTTAAACAACCCAACATACATTAGATGTCAAACTGACATCAAATACATTTTCTTTTTTTTTTTAACTTATTAAATTTGCAAGAAAAAAAAGCCTTATGAAAAAAAGTAATGAAAACCAATTTAAACCTCTTCTTTTTCTCCCACTGGAGCTTGAACAGCAGATAACAGAGGTAACACTGCTGAAAATGACTTCTTTTTTGGACTGAAAATAAACTTTTAAATACATAATGTTGTAGGTCATAATGGTTTCAAGGTTTTGGTGTATATTTGATGTCAGTTTCACATGAAGGAGCCCACTGAGAAATAGTTTGTGAGATAACACGTTTAAAAAGAAGGAATATGAATTGATATTGATTTCAGATTTGCACCAGGTTAAGGGAGTTTAGAAATAAGCTTGTTTTTTATATTACTTCAATAATAAGAATAATTGTGTTTCAGTCTTCAGTTTAAATCAGTTTAAAACAGAGTGCCTTCATCTTTTTGGTCCCACAAAGGCAAACATTTAAACAGTATGTTAGTGTTCTTGTAGTTGAAAATAAAAACGTCGCATTTTGAGTTGCAGCGAGCTCAGGTTTATTGCCAGCTTTGCATATAAAAGGTCATCCATGTTTTACAATGTGCACAGTAGATTCTTGTCCAGCAAAACATGTTATTGTGGTATGACACGTTAGATTAATAATACAACAACTTATGATTCGATTCATAGTTAATTGAATTCCAAAGTGGACTATCTTGAAGAAGAGCTGTTTTGAGTATCCTGACCCCGTATCCTCAAAGATGTGCCATGCTTTCACCCTGTCAATCATGCACCCCCACCCCACCTCCCTGGCTTTCCCTGGCTCTGAGAGACTGGGCATGTGAGCTTGAGTGTCCTCATTGACCTGCACAGCACTGGGCACAAGCATGCTTCACTCTCGACAGATGTGGTCATGTCAGACACATCTGCGCAAGGAGTTTGAGTCATTGAGTGTATCTCATGACTGTAAAGTCGGTTGTGTGTTTTGAGAATAATCATTTGAGGCTGAATGTTTAATCTGAACTGATATGTTACAGTAATATGGCATGTTCCTTTGACAGGAAAGCGTTCTAAAGGTGGTAAGAGGCCTATTTTAACTCTTCTACCACAACGGGTGTCACTTTTGTGTATCACAGTGTGCTGTGTGTCACTAATTCACAGAGATGCCTAAAGAGTATTTGTTCCGCCTGAAATGAAAGCACTTTTCATACTTAAGCCAACTTCATTCAGGACAACATCATTTGTTATTTCTTTCATAAGGGATTAGTTATGGTATATAACAGGAAAATTATTAACATTTTTATAGAGTTTTAGATATTTGAAAATGTATATAATTTTAAACAATCTGCAGTCAACTAATACTAAGAGCATAGCCATAATAGATTTACTATAAATCCCCTATAAATTCATAGATATATAAAACTAAAACAAATCAATACCTTGCATTGTGTTACTAAAACGCCAGGCATTTTTGCATTTATGCAGTTTCCTTATTTCTGCAGTACATTTCTTCTGCTTTAAGAATGTCAGATAACATCAAGTATATAATTTAGATAAGTAATCAAAATTGTCACTTGTACTGAATATGTGAGCGTAAATGTACTTGTTAGCATTAATAAATTAAATTATTAAAATGATCAACAAGTTTATCATAGTGATTAATGTAAATGTGATTCACAGTAAAATAAGTTGTTATGATTGACTAATAGACCCTTGTTATATCTTCCTTTGCTACAGTCTGTGGTCATCTTACACTTGTTTCGTGTAAACTACACATTCACACAATAATAATGTTAAACACAAAGCTGGTCATTTCAATGACACAAGCTATCCATTTATTTTATTTGTATTTAACTGGTAAAGTAAAGTATTTTGATAAAACATTTATGCATGTGCTATGAGTTACATGTAAAGAATCAACTGGTAAAATCAATATTGTTAAAATCAATAACTTTTCATTAAGGGTTGTGTTCATACATAGTCAATAATTACTAGGTAATTATTTATCTTAAAAAAATGTAAAGGTGCCATATTATACCCCCTTTAAAGCATTTTGAATAAATAAATGAGCCATCTTTACTATAACTGCAACCTTAGTAAACTTAGTATTTATCTTAAACAATGTCTTTAAATCACCTCAGATTGTTGGGCTCTGCAAAATGCACTGTTCATCCCTGCTCCTCCCACTACCACCCGTCATTAGAAATCATCTGTTTTCAGAACGAGACTTGCTGTAAGTCTTTTATCAAGTTCCGCTTTAAAAAAAACTGCCTGAGTGCCAGTTACAAATATTTGTCCTCTTCTTGAGCTTTTGCTTGTTGGCACACACAAAACCTTCCAACTTCTGCGGAGAATATTATTGTTTTCCTCTGCTACTCTGACACTTTCAGGTGAGACAGTGGGTCCGTTCTGCATTGAGAAGAGCTGTATTAGTGGTTTATCTGATTGGTCAGTAGGTCAGTGCTATATCGATGATCTATGATCATTGAGCCATTTTGAGCTCCCAGGAAAATGAAAATAGGATTACACAAACATGTAACAAGTAATCTGAATACATTTTGAGTAATGTTTTCGATGAGGGAACAACACTAAATTGTGCTAGAAACATCAGAAAAGAATTTATAGTCAAGTTTAATACGGCACCTTTAAACACATTTGTACAGATAAACAGTACAGTATCTCACTATTCATTATCATATACAGATAATATTTGAAAAATAAAAAAATGCATTGTTCAAAGGGCTGAACTAAATGTGATGCTGCACCAGATGTGGCCTGGGTGTTATAGTTTGAGGACCTGTTTTTTAGCATTGATAAACCAAACATAGAGATGAACCCAATTCCAACTCACAACTGTCTTACTCATGTAAGAAATCCATAAAATTGAAAACTGAAAGGAGAATAAATTATTTGTAATTTATTTAAAAGCCCACTGTAAAATTCCTTTTGGGTTGAACTGATCCTTCATATTTGAAAGATTTTCTGATGTCATTATGTTTGTTGATGTGTGAGGGATATGTCTGGGCATGAACTCCTATTAGAGGAACGTCAAAGTCTGAAATCTCCAGAGTGCTTCTTCATTCATTCTTCATGTTGTTTTTCCTCTTCCTCTTCAGTTTTTTGGGTCAATTGTTGGAATCTGAATCATTTTGGTTGAAAGCCTCATTATTGTAATCATTTACAGTAATCAGCGGCTCTGAGCAATCTGTTCTGTTCACGATAACGTTAACACCTCAAATTCTCCTTTCATGTCGATCATTTGGGATTTTACAGCAAACATCAGCATCTGTAAATTCACTACCACATTAGAGAGAGTATCCTAAAGGGATGAGTTTTCTCTGCGTGGCCTACATACAGTTGCTTCCCGTAAACACAGTTTGAAAAGCAGTAAACACTCTATGAGTTTAATTACAGATTAATTGTATTTACAATTCTAAAGAAGTGAATATGTTCTAAATATAAAAGTGTTTTGTTTGATTTGTGATGCTGAGCACATCAAATTTGGTGTTAACCCAGAAATAACTAGTGCAGTTTTCTCATGGTGAGAAGTGATGACAGACTTTTATGAATCGGAGGCACATTCTGAATTTGTGTCCTCTGGATCTCAAACCTGCCACTGCTCTCATTTCTCTCGGAGAGTCTCTCAGGCCATGATGGAGCAGTCTCAGAGAAGCAGTATTTCCCAGCTTTCTGTCTGGATGTTAAGAGTGGCCCAGATTGTGTTGAGAGACTCAAAGAGGAGCGCTA
Source organism: Danionella dracula (assembly GCA_900490495.1). Taxonomy (NCBI): domain Eukaryota; kingdom Metazoa; phylum Chordata; class Actinopteri; order Cypriniformes; family Danionidae; genus Danionella; species Danionella dracula. Next base: position 4,684,131 of record UELW01000578.1, read on the forward strand.
GAACAGAGACAATCCACTTCAGTGTTCACAAGGCCACGCTCTACTATAGTGCTATCGGGCCCATGCTGATCAGTCACTTATGAAATTGGAAAATAAGTGATGTCTGAAAGTCTGTGTTGCTGTCAAATAGTGTGAAAATAATCCCTCTGAGCAGACTGCCAAGTGAATTCAGCAATTGCAACAGTTTGTACCTCTTCATTTCAACAACTTCATACGATTTGATTTTGGGGACTCTTGACATGATGCAAAAATAATGGATTTGTTTAATTTTGCTGTATATTTTCCACAACCTAAATTTGATTCTTTAGAGATCCACATTTCTTTCATTTTGTATAACTCTTCTAGAACGTCTCCTTCATTTATCCTGTTAACTCCAGGCTAAATTCTGTCTTTACACCGTCATAGTTGACAAATGAAGAAGTTTTTTTCAAGGTCAAAAATGTATCTCATACCAGTAGAAAGTGTGCAAAATAAATAGCTAAGCATAAACTCTTCCAAACCAGTTATATCAATATCATACATCAAAAAGACAATGATAGACATTTTGATATTTTATAGATATTTAATACTACATATGAACTAGTTTGTGACTGAAGACATTTTTCAAAAATGGCAGAAAAAATACAATATTTTAAGAATGACCATGCAAATGTTTTCAATAGTCATAAGAGAGGTTAGTGTGTTTACAAAAGCTGCTTAAATCCATTCAAGCATATGAAGCTGCTTCTTGAATTTGCTGAAAATATAGTAACAAATAACTTTTGAGAAAAGCATCCGTGTTTTTGTTTTTTAATTCATTGTGCGAACTCTCTGTGATTGGTTCTATTGTCTACATTACTGAAGTTATTTACTTGCCACTTGAAGGTACTATTGGTACATTATTATTTTAAGCTTACAAGAGCCTTTCAATTAGACAACTCCCTTTTGTGTTTTGCATGTTTTCGTGTTCAATTTAATTCTAGAGCAAACATCTTTTTAAAGTGACAACACTTTGCATAACACAAAAAAGCAGTGTATTGGTACCTATTGGGTCTCTGAGAGAACACACACTCACAGAACTCCTTTTCTCCACAGGTGAACTCAAAGAAACAAGGCTGATTTTGTTACATTTGTTGTAAATTCAAATTTTAAATTACCAAACAATAACACATATTGTGTAGTTTTGTGACCCACTGATGGCCAGAACCTGGCAAAAGCTAAAGTTGTGGTATCACGCAAAATCATCCAGTAAACACTTACAGAAACTTTTTAATGTATGGTAGACCTCCAAAATGCATTTACACCCACTGTCCTTACTCAGATATTATCTGGGGTGTATGCACTCTTTTCCAGAGTTCAACATTTAAACCATGCTAAATTTGATGTCACTTAAAATTAACTTTTGCCCTGTAGATAAAGCTCACTTATGTATAAACACCTAAAACTGCAAAATAAACGTCCATGTGGACACACAGCCTTGGTTTTCCAACAGAAGCTGAAACCATGCTGCACTGTAAATTTGTAATTTGTAAAAGTAATTAGTAACATAATTCTTTTTTGAGTAATCATTTTAAGTTTTCATTTTAAGTATGCAAAAATGTTATTTTTATATGTTTATTGCACTTAATTTATTTGTGCTAACTGTATATACAGACTAGCCTGACTTGCTTATTTTGATGGCAATTAACTTCAATTGTTTAATTGTAGTCAGGTAGGGTGGTGTTTACTAAAGCAGAACCCAGATGCAGAAAAGCCATTCAACTTAAAGAGTTTTATTTAATTAATAAATAAGAAAATTAACAAGAAAAACAATGATCCCCCAAAGGAAAAACTTATCTACTAAACTAAAACTTTCATTCCATCGCTACAAGTGGTGCCGAGCAGAAGTGATCTGGCACCAACCTTAGATAATACATAGCTTGCAGAGCTAGCAACTCCGAAAGAAAGGATATAACCAATTTCAAACATTTTCTTATAAGCCTTATATACATTTAAGCAGATCTGCTTTCACAATAAAGCCAAAATTGAATACTAAAACTCATCTAATCCTATAAACATTTCCCCTGACACCCATTTCCTCACACCACGCTCTGAACAAGGGTGGGCAACATCCACATGAACAAAAACAACATAATGAATGGTCAAACATCAGAAAAACACATTTTATAACCCGCATTAATATTTTTTGTTGATAATTTGTGATAAACAGTACATAAACAGCTTTTTAAAAATATATTTCTGATTACCTACAAAACAATACAATCATGTGAAACTTCTAATATTTCAATTTAGCTAAACTTATATGAGTTATATTGCATAACTTAAAACATTACTAAGCTTACTTAAAAATTTTCATTCAAGTTAACAAGCTTATACATATAAAAAAAGTTCTAACTACTTAACAAAGTTGCGTTCAATGGCAACCTTTTAAGTGAATAGAAATACAAATTGATTAATTACATAAACAATCAATAATTAAAATAGGAATTTATCTGAAAAAGAATTTGTTGTATCCATGTCTACATTTATAATCAGAGATTGAAGGCACTCTAGTTGCACAGTAGAGAGAGCACTGGAGCTTGAAATCCGAGCATTCGCTGTCCCAATGACTCATCGAACACATCCAATGCTCGTCATACTATTGATTTTCTTCCTTGTAAACGTTATATGGTCTCTGCAACAAGCCTTACATACAAATATGTATTTTTTATAGGCCAGTAATTCAAATAAAATCTAATTTCACAGTTTGACTGGACATCAATCATGTGTTAAAATATGTGTCATTTGCAAGGCGATACTATAGAAAAACTGTGATTTCTTGACATAATTTCAGGATTTAACTGAGAGACTTGGCACATGACTCCAGATAATCTTTTAAATATTAGTGTAAGCTTTAAAGCTGTTTCTCTTGATTTGATTTGACATCAGGCTGAATAAAAGCAGTCATGGCTGCATTCTCAGTGCCACAGCTGTCCTTGAAGCACACGACATTACCAAGATCACAACAATAACATTCCTGAAACTAATGATTCTTAAAACTGAAGTCAGGAGAAATGTGAGAAAGATGACTTACTGTTATTAATACAATTTATGTGTAAGTGACTTACAGAAGTGTTCACAGAAACTAATAGAATATGCTAAATTAGAACAATCGCAGTTCTGCGTTACAATACCAAACCAGTCAAACCAGCTCAGACATTCAAACAGCTGTACATAGTAACATTTGCTATTAATAACTATATATAATACAAAACATCCTGCTTACGAATGTACAATGTACAATAAGGTACTCAAATGTTACAAAAACTGTCAATTGATTCTAAAATACTTTTAAGGTATGTGTAGCTTGATTCACACACCATTTTTGCAATCTGCAATATGCTGCCTATTCCTGATATTATTTTTCCTAAAATCCTCTGCTTCACACGAAACCCTACAAGATTGAGATCCCTCACCAATCAATTACTTTGCATTAAAAATGTTCTCAAACATTTGAACAGTGGTGCTGATGATGGTTTGGTGGACTTAACTGCAGGTTTGAAGCACAAGAATAAGCTCTCACCCATACGCATGAGCCTCATTAACTCAGACCAACTTCTTTCTAAGAAACTGAGTCGACACTTGTGTGCATGTAGAACACAGATCACCCACTCACCCACAGAAACAGAGAGCACTAATGGAGCTGAACATGCTTACAGATGTTTGCTATAAACAGTCCATGTGTTCCCATGCATCTCCATTACAACAGTCTGCTGCTTCATCATCTCACCTTGCCTCGTCTGCGATCCTCATTGTTCATGTATTTGTCTCTCTCTCTCCTTTCTTGTTTTCCTATTCCTCTCCTCTTCTCCCATCTGTGCACCCAGGCAGCCCATTGAGTAACTTCTTTGACGTAATTAAACAGCTCTTTTCAGACGAGAAGAACGGGCAGGTGTCCCATCCGCCCGGGACGCCCAAACATGCCAACAGCAGGAGACATGAGCCCGAGCCTAGTGACTCCAAAGCCAAGAGAGCACCTTCAGTTGGGACACAGGATCAACCTTAAACACAGACTAATGCTAGATTACTAGTTTTAAAATAAGAGAGTAGAACAATGTGTAGCAGAACTGGTGCAAGCTGGTTTTAACCAAGCCGCCGTATACTTTTATATGATGAATGACATTAAATTTCGACTCGACACTTTATAAAAGGCACGATCAGGCAAACACGCACATATGTTGTACACTTCTTCCCTATTGTTTGCGCTTGTCTTTTCTCTGTTTGATACCTTTATTTATTTCTGCTACCAGGAATTATCCAGAAAACGTGTTAAAGCCCGCAGCACAAGATTCATGTATGGCACATTGATGGAGGGCACATTACACAGGACATTCAATTCAAGCCACTGGGGGAAACTCCTTATTCTGATGCATCCAAACGCACCGAAAAGAGCCCTTCCTTTATCTTTCCACCAACACCTGCAGATTCGTGACAAACATGGTCAAGAGCAAAGCCTTAAAATAGAGATGTTTAAGATGTAAAGCCAGCTCAAAATGCATCTTTGATTTCCTTGCTTGTTTGCTCCTCCTCTCTTTCTGCGAACCCTGATTTTAAATGTTGTGGAGCTCTGGACTTTGTGGCGTTTGAGGAGTTGCCCTTCAGGATGCTTGTCAGATTGTAATTCTTTTCAATGTAGTCTTTCTTTGTGAAATGGAGAATTGAAAACATTTTATGGACTCGGTGTCTTTGCTGTACCAGATTTGGAGAAGCTATGGATGGGTTTTTTTTTTCTTGAGGGGTGGGAAAAGAGGGGGGTGGTCTTACAGGAAATGATCTATTCTGTTGTACAGAAAATATTCCTAATGTAACAAATGTTTATCAATGCTCAAATGAATTGTGTTGCCACATCCTCTTTTTTATGTAGCTTTCATGAAATGTTGGTTTTGAATGATGATTATGCTTAACATATTCAAGGGTTAATCCTCATGATGTCACTTTTGAAATGTAATTTATTTAGTTTTTAATTTTATTGAGAAACATCTGCAGGATTCAGAGACTTTTACCCGTTTTTTGTAACTTATTTATGTGTTTTGTCTGTTTTAATTTATTAAGCGGGGAGGTGGAGGGGGGGCTATTTATATATACACAGAGGCGGGGGAGGAGAATTTATCGCCTGCATCAGGGCGACTCGTCAGATTGTTCAAAGGATCTTGTGTTTGGTGTATGATAACACTTATCCGATTTAGTGAATGAAGCACTCTTTCTTTCCCGGCTTTGTCCAGATTAAAGAGCTTGTAGTATATGTTAAATTATTTACTGCTAATTTAAGAATGTAGACTAGCCTCTTCGGGGTGGGAAGGGGAGGGGGGATAATGAAGTATTGATATTCGTCTCTCATCTCATCGTGCGTGTAAATCAGGTGGATAAGCTCAAATCACACGATGTAAATAGACAACTTTGGGCAGATGACTTTGGTCAAAGCATCGAGGGGATCCTGCTGCTCCCGACTCTAACTCTTGTATTGCATGTCCGACATTCGGCTTTAATTTGCATGACGTTTGGATGTTACAGCTCTCGTCCCTTGACCTTTTCCATCAAGGTCATCATGCCTTCGGTTTCAGTTCTTGTCATTTTTCTCTCATCCCTCTCTCGACGAAGGATGTCGTCTCCAGGGAGGGGATTCTGGGATTTCATAACACACGGTCACTTAAGGGAACATACAGCGTGGAGAATAAGTGGAGATGTTATCTAAGCAATACACATTGTTGTCCTTCCTATTTTGTACTTTGGGTGAAAAAAAGGGAGCAAGGCTGGATTGTAATGTATCACGGATTTGATGAATACAGAGCGGGAAAAACAGAATCGCCGCTAATGTATCCCCTTGTAACTACTGTGAACAACTTCAGTGCAACGGAAATAAATCCATTGACTTTGAAAGGTTGTTTGTGTGATTTCTGACCGTAATTGGAAAAGATGAAGACCAGATGGTGTCATTTATCAAAGATGAATGGTTATGTTCTCATCTGAAATTCGGTGAGGCTGTCGGTTTAAACACATTTTGCGGTTTAACTGATCTCATTTAAATATTGTCTGAAAAGTGAGATTTATCAAGCTCTGTTATAATGAATATCAAAGGGATTTTTGTACCAAAGTCTGAGGATAGACCCTGGGGTAAAACCTTTAAAGCTCTGTCAATACCAGTCAATGTGATGTACTGTAAACTTGTCATTTTGAATTAAAATTTCTGTTGACCATTTTAAATTTTATTATTTATTTTATAGTGAATTAGTCAGCATTAAGGGGACCACAGTCTGCCAAACAGGGTTTGTAGTAAGAACAGTCTTTTGGTCAGTGAATAATTGTACTATACTGCTTACAGTATTTACTCTCCCGACACAAATTAACTTTAATGACACTGTATTCTTAATCCATAGGAGATAGCATGACGTTTGAAGCTACAACAGCTTTCAGTCTTCTAGGAAAACATGTATGAGTTTGTTCATGTGTATTTCTGTTCATTCTATCCCTTTGTGCGGTCAGACTCTGAGTTTGGGTTAGATGGCTCGACCCGCAGTTGTCACATTAATATGTTGCAGGGATGTTCTATTGGATGGAGTGAGTGGGAGTTGGTTTATTGCCATAATTGGAATCTACGCTATAACATGGCAACATACAACACATTAAATATTAAAGTATAACATTATGCAAAATAATACAATAGAACAATACCTGTTTAACAAAGTAATAAATACTTTTATGAAACTGTTTTAAGGTTTCTATTGGTTGGAAATTCAACACCAAACTGACTAATCCATAGCATAATGGCTTTTGCTTTTTGCATTTGTATGCTGCCATGATAAAAAATTAAGTGTCCAACCTCAATCTTCGACAAATTTAGGAGCATGGAGTTAGTGCTCTTTAGTCTGGAATTCATGACTTAAAAAAATATTCTTAAAAAAATCACAAATTGTATCTCATTTTTTTTCCTGCCTGTTTATTAGTCAGAAATTTGCCATCTGATTGTTGCATTAATAATATTACATCAAATAAGTTATTTGCATTGATCCCAACATACCCTCGTACCATTGCTTAGAAATGTATTTTCCTAAAAGCATATTTACATGATAGAGTGAAATACAAAAATTAACTACAGAACAAAAATGTACATCATTGTCAAGTATTTCTGTGCAGGTCAAGGACACTTTGATCACTAGAGGGCACTAAAACTGTATTTATCCTGTTTTGCCCTGTGCATTTATCTCTTTCTGTTGCATGGTGTTGGTTAAGATATCTGAATTTTTAGGTAAATTAAGACACCTCACACCTACCAAAATACAAAAAGTAATGCTAAAACAATGTACAAGTTTAAAGATAATGGAAACAATGAAGTCTGAAAAAGCTAATCAATAGCTTCTAAATTTCTCAAAAACATTGCGACAGACACTGTCTCAAGAACAAATAGCTATGCCAACTCTCATTAAGATATAGCTGATCTAAATATGAAACCCTTTGCTCATTCTAAAGCAAAGTAGCATTTATTTTTGTTTAATGCTAGTAGCTATTTGAAGTGAGCTTTCCCTTTAACTGGGATTTCAGCACCATCAAAGGCATCAGTTCAAACATCCCTGGACTCTGGCTCAACATGGACCACATATGGAGTGCAGTCGTGAGGCCAGCGTGGCTTGAAGCCCATTCAGAACATCTGAATCCTGTAGCAGCTCCTCAGAAGGCTCAGTGTCCAGAAGATCCAACATGTTCTGCAGGAAGAATCCTTCAGTGAATACCAGGAGCTCAACTGCCTCACTCCTCTGCTCCACAAAACAGACAAAAAGGTGAGATCAGACGGAAGTTTAATGAATACTGCAAATTATGTGAAGGCAGTGGGGAGTACATACTTTAGCTGTCTGGTAGATGCTCCGAGCGTTCTCAAGGTTGATTCTCTCTGAACAGAGGATTTCACAATGTCTCTTCAACACTGGGAGCTGGAAGGAGTGAGCCACAGGCAGAAGCTGGATAAGAAATCAAAAGATTTACTGTAGTTGTTGTAGGTATTGGGTGAAAAATTCTTGTTCTTTACAAAGATATAGCTGAGGTGAATACTGCTCCGTTTTAGTCATAAGTTCCCAGTTTGAACACAGGAATTCATTTATAAAGGAAAATTAATTTATAAACTAGATTTTAAAATGTGTATAGCAAACTTAAGAAAGCTGATCTTTAAAAGTTTTATAAAGCATTAACCAGTTCAAAGCTGCTAAATGTTTAAAGTTGGAATAAATGTAAAAAGTTGTTTTAAAGTTTAATCAGTTTGATGATTAAATAAGGCACAGATCATCATGTTATTAGTGATCACTATTTGAAAATGTTTGCTGGGATAAACAGTCAGGTTGCTATGAACAGGTTGGTGACATTTTTACTTTGCCACTATGACCAACAAAACCTATAAACCTATGCTTATTTCATCTTTTTATTATTATTGTTTGACATTTTACATTCATTTTCAATGGCAATGTTAAGTCATCCTCTTCAGTCCAGGGATCAAAAATGTTTGCACCTTGCTCAGCATGTTATTGCTCAGCCTGATAAGTTCCTTATTTTTTGTCAGTTTCAAGTTTCTACACGGTTCACAGTTTGAGATGCAGCTTTACAATTTTGACTCCATGTTAAGTCAATAGAAAAAAATCCCAGAAATCAAAAATATTCCCAGCGATTTCCCAGAATACTTTACCAGTATGAGAAGATAAACAAACTGAGTCATACCAGTTTGAAAAGTTTGAATCAGTAGCTTAATGCATCTAGGAAGAGATTCAGAAATTTTGATGAGTATGAAAAAAATTATGTAAAAGCTAGAACAGTATGTTCTAAACTCTAAAAAAAAAAGTTAAAAAAATCTAACTAAATTCTGTTGAAGCATGGGCAACAAAATAACTGGACAAAATTAAATAATATGACGATAAATTAAAAAATATGGTGGAACCTGGTCTGATGATCAAGGTATGTATCAAACATTATACATATTCAAATTATCTTATTTTCTGGGAACACATTTTAATAGAAAACTCTTACATGTAACAGGAGACTCTAATGACAGAACAAATATTAAATTCCGCTTTGTAAATGATTTATATTTTTCCCAAGACTAAACCAAAGAAACATAACTTGAATCAGATTTAATAAAAAGGTAAATAAGTCTAATCGGTTCTCAAATTTCTTCATTTTAGTGTCAATGCTACTGTACACTTGTGGCAGAGGAGTAAACTTTATTTAATTCAATAATGTAACCTCAATGTATCACCTGGGAAACACATTTATTCAAAATAGAAATTATACTGCATAATTAACACAATTGAGAATACTAACTTATAAAACAGAACAACAGCAACCCGGCAACAAAAAAGCCTCATAAAACCATTTTAAGAAATTAGCAAGTAGGGAGCATTAAAGACCGAGGTATACAGGGGCTAGGAAGAAGATAGGAGCAGTAGATGTAAGTTCATGTCTAATAAAATGAATAACTATTGTGGACCGTGTGCGTTGGTGCTACTTTATATGGTATTTTACAGAATAAGTGAGTATGTTATTTCTTTGTTGTTGTAATAAAGTTTCTTTTATGGAATAGAATAAAACACTGAGAAGGAAAAATTGCAATCTCTCAAGCAAACTAATGCGTCACTGCTGATTTAGAAGTTTATTCAAATTACGTGTTTGTTAGGCTTTGATAGCAGAGTCTCTGTTTGAGAATTGTAAAGGTTTATTTAACAATGCTTAGTGGCACAAGGAGTAAAATCTGGGAAAACATTTTCAAGCAGCAGGCAAAAACTTTCATTGTTTTTACAATATGTATTATTAAAAACCTTTTTAGCTCATTTTGTCCTTAAATGAAAACAACTAGGATTCAGATATTAAACTAATAAAAATTTTTTTTTTTTTGCTTAGAGAAAACAGCTGTCTGAGGAAATGCAGGTAGAGCACCTTAACCTAGGGGACATTTTAAATCACTGCGTAAAAGATCCCATTGTTTTTACATTATTTGTTTGTTTTATTTTGTCTTTAAATTAACTCAATGTGGGCTCAGACATTAAGGACAAGTCAGATTCCTATAGTTGATCAAATTCATCCTCTAAAATTTCAAAAGTCAATTTCAAAGTCTCAAAATAAGTTTTAGAAGGAGTGAATTCTAATTGGCCAACAATCAGTATTTGTGTTGTTAAGCCAGTGCTTGTTAGCTCTACCTGCTCGGCGGCTCTTACTCTGACAGCTTACCAAGAACACTTCTCTTCTCTCACCAACCATGTTTGTGATACTGGGCTTATTCAATATGAAAGTGAAAGAAACCAGTTGGCCAGATATGGAGAGACCTATACCTGGAATTTGTGCTCTGCATTGAAACCATCCCAGTGTACACACACAGCAGTGAACAAACACAAACACACACAGTGGGCAGCCATGGCTGCAACGCCCAGGGGGCAGCCATAGCTGGTGCCTTGCTCAAGGGTACCACAGCTGTGGTTGTTGAAGATGGAGGGCAAGTGTTCATCACTCAAACCACCTTCAAATTGGTGGATCTGGGGATCGAACCAGCGACCTTTTCATCAAAAGTCGATCTCCTTATCCACCAGACAACAACTGCCCTAAATAATACATAACACAGACTATAAAGAAAACATGCATTTTACTACTAAAGCCATTCATCTATGTATTCAAAAGGTTAAAAAAAAATATTAGTTTAATGTTATTTTACCACAAACTCTAGACCAATAGCACTTTGCTCCTGCTGATTGGCTATCAGTTGGCTTTGGTACCAACTCCAAATGTCACCTTTCAAGCCTTTGATGGTAGTGAAATGTGCTGCAAGCCATCCACTTGAATAATAAATATAGAAGTTGTAGTAATTCATTATAATTGGTCCCGTTTTTATATAATATCAGCAGTGACTCTACACTACAGACTTTATCTAATACTAATGTATGGTACATTCATACCTTTTAACATGTCCTCTATTGTTAGTTTTACCTCCATTTACTTATTTATTCTGATTATATTTAGAGCTAAAATAAATGTTTCTTACCTCCAGCAATTCAGACACAGAGCCATCTAAACATTCTGCTCCGCTGCAGTAAAGATGCGCCATCATCATCTGAAAACAATTTTCAAAAGATGTTTCAGTGGCTTTCAAATCAACTCATTTAACCCTTGGGCTTGTGTATTAATAGGCTTAATGGTTACCTGGAAGGTGCTGTATTTTATGTCAGGGAGTTCAATGGCCATGTGGGCTGACGTTGCATTGGTTCGGTGAAGACCCAGTACGTCTCGGAATCTTACATGAAGCAAAAACAACATAAAACAACTCGAATAATCATTAAAGTTTATGAGACTGTATATGAGACAAACCTCTGTGAAGCAGACATGAGTAGAACTTTGTGTGCATAAAACGTCTTTCCCTCCACCACGAACATCACATCAGACATCTCAGGGTTGTTCAGAAAATGTGCATCTGGTGCGTGAAACAACATGAGTTATACCATGAGAATTAGATCTTCAAGAACACAAAAAAATTGTCAGCGTCATTTTAAAAATCTCCAGGATCAGTGGAAGCTTTTCAACTATTAAACGAAATTATATGTTTCAATATATCTATAAGTTAAAAGAAGATTTTGGAAATTCCCTGACCTTACAAACTTTAGATTAGACCAGTATCATGTTTTGGTAAGTTGCAACTTGATCTCTTAATGTAAATGTGATGTCCAGCTCAGCTTGATAATTCTATGCTAGCTTTTACAGCAAAATATTCCTCAATTAGTTCCTTAGGAGACTTCTCATTTTCTATTAATCTTAGTACACAATGTAACTATACAAGTGTCAAGTTTAAATAGGATACACATAAACACATTAGCACAAAAATATTGAAACTATAGTTTCCGCATATAACCAAGCCAACTTTTTTATAAAGCGCATAAACTGTTCAGGGCCAGATCAATTGGCTAGTATTAAACATTACACTATAAACACTAAAATCGGTCATTCAACAGTAAAAGCTTTTGAAAACAACTGGCTATGTTTTTATTGATTAGTTATTTTATAGATTTTTAGCCTTCGTTCAATACTTATGTTTAATACTACATACAATGTATTATACATATTAGTACTAAAATCAATTTGAAAAAAGTGAAATTTTGACTTTATTGTAGCATTTACCATAATTTTAGTTAATTTATTAAAGTAAATGTTTTATTATGCAATTTATTATACATTTTCCTTTTGATGCAAACATGCTACTTGTGTAAAACCATTCAATTAAATAAAATGCATTAATCAATAAAAATAAGCTAATTGTGTTCAAAAGCTTTTACTGTTGAATGACCGATTTTAGGTTTTTATATTTTAATGTTTGATATAATGTTTAAACCAACCCACTGGTCTGCACCTGTACAGTTTATGTGCTATATAAATAAAGTTGTCTTAACTATAACTGTAAATCAACATGATGCTCTTCATCTAAATAAAGATTTTCAAATGATTCGTACCATTCCTGGGTTACTGAATGTTACCTATATTCCTCATGTGACTAAAAATAGATGATAATGGCTTTTTTCAGTAGGTGAGCAAGTGTAAGCTGCATTACCAAGCTGCGCAGTAGAGGTGTCCTTCAGTGCCTGAATCGACAAAGTGGCTGTGGATGAAACACAGCAGCTAATTACAGCTCCCAGCTGCTTGCTGATGTCCCTGTTCTGATTTTAAAGAGAGAAAACACACAAAAAACTCATTTCAGATTCCACGTGCAAATTATTGGTAGTTCTGTTTCTCTCTTAAATTCAAATTTTTAGATGATGCTCACCTTAGTGGTTTTAAGTATGCTGAATAGTAGTGGAAGCCCCTCAGACAAAAGCTCCTCACAGTATTTTTCGTCTGATATAGAGCTGAAATCTTTGAGGAGCGAGAGTGTGAGTTCAGTTCTGTAGTGCATCTGAGCACTCCGCACCGACTCCAGCCACACATGCAGCTTCCAGGGCACCCCTAACACACACCACAAGTCTTCTCAAACATCTTTATATTAGACAGGTCACAATTTGGCGTCTCTGTTAAATAATACAATGCAATTGTCTTATATAACACTGCTGTTTAGTGGTTGAATCATATAGTAATTTATACACAAGTTTTATAAATTACATATGCGTATACTTTCTACTTCAGTACACAAACTCTTGCATTGTGTCGTATATGTCAAGTAGTTATGTACTTTTCGATGTTTTCTCACAATTTTCTTTTAAAAAAGTAACTTTAAAAAGGGTGCATTTTAATCGTGATCCTTAAAATTTCACTACGTCTCACAATATTTTTTTTCTGTTATTCAATGTGTTATTATGTAGTATTTATAGCAACAGACATTGGCAGATGAACCAAACACAGTCAAATTTTTGTGTCATGGTCACATCAGTGACTGACTATTTATGACTCTATGGTATTTTCTATCATAAATGTAAAATTCAGTGTTAAATCAATACTGCTGATATCCGTTGTTTGACGAATGTCGATGTGCTGAGTAACCAATTGGATAAAAGCTGAATTTTAATGTCAGATTCTCTATCTGGAATAATTAAAACTGTAATTTGGTCCTCAAGACACAAGTTATTTGCACACAAAAAAAACATTCTGGCAGTTAAATCGTATATAAAATATGCAATACTGACAAAGGTTTATAACTTTTTGTTACATTAAAAGGTAATTTTCTAACTTTTTATAACTGCTTGTACTTTGTCTTTTTTATGCCTGAGTTTTGAATACGATACACAGTGAATCAGTAGGCAATACGCACCATAACCATATAGATACGAAAGATGGAACCATATGTCTGAATTTGTTTGGAATTGACTACAAAACAAGAGCGAGGTCTGGGTAAAATCAGTTTTCTTTGGCAAAATTGGTTACTGATTGTGGTTCTTTTTCTAGGCTTATATTTGGGTAATTTTGCCACAAGTTGGAGATTCTGATGAGCAACTGACCACTACACCAGGGAATTGTTGTTGTTTTTTTGTGACTTTTTTATTATAAAAACCACTTGAGGTTCCTAAAGCAGAAACATACATTTATTACAAACATTTAATATCAACTTTTTAACATGATTCATTTCAGTTTGAGCCGTATTAAACCATTCGTGTATAAACCGCAATGAATTCTGCATCTTAAATGTAATGCATACCCAGACTCTTGAGCTCCATGGTGACGTCGAGGTAGCTGTGCTCAGCACTGTGCAGGCTGGCTTCCTGCAGGGCTCTGCTGCGACCCTTACACAGGCGTGGAGCATTTGTGTGTACTTCCTGCCTGTTCTGCTCCTCCACTCCCTCGGCTAAGATCTCTTCCAGAGAGAGTACTTCTTCTTGCAGCCACTGCGCTTGACTCAGGAGCCTCCGCAGCACATTTCTGAAGAGCACTAGTGTGTTTAGTGTCTATACAAAAATCCCATTGAAAGTCTAGTTTTATTTGTCGCTACCTGTGCCCATGTGCTGCAGCGTGACTGAAGCAGTTCATGCCCTCGTAGAGTGATGATGTCACATGTGTCCTCAGCATAGGGTCAGCGCCACGAGACAAGAGCAGACTCACCATCTCATAGTTTCCTGAAAAATACACACATGCAAGTGTGTGACATCACTAAGAGTTTCTGCAAGTGTTTACTCCAGGGATAAAAGGGAGGCAGAATTTCGTGTCTGTGGATTCCATTTAAGTGCAGCTATTTAATAGAGGGCTATGAGGTTTTTTGCTAACCTGCTGCTGAAGCCAGCTGGAGTGGTGTTTCTGCAGAGCTGTGGTGGCTGTTCCGTAGAGCTCTGCCCTCCACATCTGCCCCCACATCTAACAGCAGCTGCAAACCCAAAATTGGTTGTTTAACATGCAAGCCATGTGCTTGTGGATAGTGAAGATTTGTTCCTCAATTTGCCGTTTTGTGTGTTTTCATATGTATACAGTTTTACCAAAGTTCACCTGAACTACAGAAATGTGTCCATGCAGAACAGCAAAGGTCAGTGCCACCCAACTGCGGCTCTCAGGGTGGACAGATGGATGCTTAGAGGAACAGTTGGGGACCTGAATAATTTGAAAAGGGTGTTCAGTATAGGTTGAAAATGCTGTTACAAAATCCTCAATGTCATTGACACAGAGCAGAGTTTTGATACAATCCCCTCGATAGGAGACAGCAGTTTAAAATGCTATTGCTGGCAAAAATTTCAGTAAAGTTCTGTTTCAATTTCAAGTTCTTACATCAAAACCATTTTGTGTGTGTGCGTGTGTGTGTGTGTGGCCAGAGCTACTAGTGAAAAATCACAAGTGTGCATAGATAAAAGGAATCTTATTTGTTTGGAAAGTGTTTAGTCATCCATTTCATACTTGAAAAAAGAAAAATAAAATCAAGAAAACACCAGAGGTTCATGAATCAAACTTCAGGCCAATCTACTAAACTAACATAGAAAAGTTATTTAAAAAAAAAACTTCTTAAAATTTTACTAATAACGATGCATTGTACAAAGCATAAATATAAACATGTTTGTTACTTGAGCTAATTAATAAAAATCCAGGCAAAAAGCAAAAGTTTATAGCAATCCTAATCATTCCTTAGAAAGCAGTGGCAGTTCTAAAATTACCAACCAGAATTTTATTGAGCAAACAAACATCTTTTGGTAACTTTTACCGTTACATCCAGGTTTGCCCCAGCATCAATGAGCATGTGGACCAGAGCCTCATCCCCAGTAGAGCAAGCATACATCAGTGGAGTCATGCCCTACATGTGATAAAAGAGGGGGAAGGGAGTTTTAACATACCAATAGAGGCAAGTTCTATAATTTTAATAGTTTTTAATTAAGAACCATTCTCCTTTTCCTCCTTTTTCAATCAAAGACCCAAAATACACCAACAACGAATGATATAGAGAGTCCACCCTTACATTCCTGGTTTATTCTCACTAGGAATCTGTTGTCAGAGAAATTTGAATCTAACCTACGTTGAGCAGTCTGTTTTGAAAATGAGTTGTGAATAAAGCATTTTACTCTACTTTGCTCTAATTTTTTTGTATAAAGCAGGAACCTTTGCTCACTTGTGAAAAACGTTCAGGGAATGTCTTTACTGTTTTCGACTGCTCCTCCATCTTTATCCACCAAATGGTATGTAACATGAATATTTATTTGTGTGTTCAATGTATTGGAGAGTATTTAAAGCAATACAAATATATTTCTTAACAATCAACTGCACCCTTCAGCCATACCAAACTACTTAAGAATTGGCTTGGTGGCTATAGTATATGATAAAGAGACTGTTTTAGTTTCAAACAGAGCAGAATTTATTGAGTTGAGAGTTTGTACACTAACCTGATCATCCATTGCATTAACACCGTCTGGGCCTAAGAGCTGGATAGCCTGACCAATCAGGTCAGTGCGTCCACAGTTCAACATTCTGAAGCCAAGATCCAGATTAAACTTGTCTATAGCAGCTTTTGAATCCAGACGCTTAAATGAGGAGAAGCAGCACTCTGGCCTGGGGAAACAAGAAAATGAGAGGATAAAATATAATTGGTAAAAAATAGAGTTGTACCAGTTGGTCTGTTGTTACAGGTATATAAATAATGTTATGCAGTATTTATTATCACATAATCAGTGAAAGCACCTGGGGTAACAGGGGGTTTCAACATCAGACTCCTTCACCCCGGTGACCAGACCAGGGGTGATTATCCAAGAAGCCCACTGTTGGTGTCTTCTTATCAACAGTAATCTCTGCCTCAGGTGAGGAATTATGTTTTTTTTCCTGTGTTCGAGTTATTCTCCCTTAACATAAATGTTACGGATTTTTAGTTTTTATTTATATTTAAAATAGCGTGAAGATCATTAAAATTAATATAATCTGAAAAGGAAACTGTTGGTTCAGAAAATAAAATGTCTTAATATTCAGTTTTGTATTAACTAGCATTATTCAGTTAATTGATTATTGATTACATGAATATTTGTCTGTCCTGAGACTTCAGCGGTCAACCATAAGTAGCTAGCTTTATATTTTTTTACATTTAGTATGGCTGCAAATTAGTGCCTTAAATGGAGCGAGTATTTATAAAATTTCACACACTCTCATGATCGAGGGGCTGTCTCAATCTCATCGCTCACTCAATCTTGCTTAATCCATTCCATTCTGTCAATTAGTTGCTTTATTGTTCAATGTCAAATCTCTTCCAAGAATTATTCTAATCTACTTATAAAATCAATCTTTAACCAACAACAATGATAAGCAAGGGAGATTTCCAAATATCATTAACAAACATAATGAAGATGACTACAAAAACTATATTAATTAAACATTACTCAAACAGGAGAGCACATTAAGACCCCCTCTCACTCACGAGTGTGTGAGTGCTCTCTCAGGTACTGTGAAGTGTGTGTTCAGTTTCTAATCTGATATTTAGAAATACACGCTCCATGCTGGCACTGACTTGCTGCCTTAGTTTAAGACTTCATTGTGATACTGTTATACTTGAAAACATAGTTAAAGGAACAGTATAGAAGTTTGTGTCCAAAACTGGTACTGCACTAACATAAAAAAATTATTTGGAAGGATTTGTTTTCCTTCCTTCCAGACTAAAGGTTTCCAGTTTTAAGTAAAGACTGAAAGAGCAATCATTCGACTGAAGTTTGAGAGATTAAATCCAATTTTAGGTCTTTAATTTAGCTTATCAAAAGTAAATTTTCTTTTTGGTATACTAATTCCAGTGATATTAATTCTATAAAAAGAACATTATTCTAAAAATTTACATACTGTATGTAAAAAAATGTACATAACCATAATTATATGGTTATAGTTATGAAATTAATTAAAATAAATAAAACAAATAATATCATCATATTGACAATCCACAAAGAAAAATATAATCATCCTCAGTTATATTAGTAACACATAGTTCACAAAGTAATAATATCATCAGTAATCAGCACAAAACCAAAAGTACAGAAACACCTCACCTGAGCTGTCGAGGTTCACAGTCTAGTCCAGGGAGAAGCAGCCGGGCAGTCTGTCTGACATCATCACTGTCCACTAACAGACTCCTCCGATGCTCAGCATGAACTATAGCCACTCTCATCCACTCCATCAGAGGAGGAAGAAGAGCAAAGGGCCTGAGTGAAAGAGTAATATGAGGCTGTGTTATGAAACTCACTTAATTTGACACTCTCCAAACGATCTGATGAAAATTTTCTGACCTCTCTTTAGTGAGTGATATCCTGGGTGGCTCTAGGTTGGGGTTCTCCAGAGACTCCATCTGTGGGTTGCGCAGGTAGTAATAGAGCGTGTGCAAGGCATCTGGTGACCAGGAGACAGGCTGTAGAGAGATCCCGCGACTGGGACTGACACCAGGACGTGACAAAACCAAGTGCTGCATGTGGTGCATTGCACGGGAGACCAGGTCACCTGTTGGACACACACATGGACACTTTTTAACTGCAAGTACAAATGATGGAATAGGGCCAATAAAAGTTTAATTTCTGAATCAGTATATGCCTACAAGGCTGAAACATTTGATACAATCTGATATAGTTACTGAACCACCCCTTCCATTGTATGTGTACAAATAATTAATTAATTTAGTTATCCATTAAGTAAAAGTAGTGTTCCGTGCTATCAATAATTCAATCAATCAGCTTATAACACATTATTTCTAAGGCATCATACATAACGTTGCTGCTACAGAGGGTCTGTATAGTGCATGAGAGAATACACATCACAATGAACAAGTAAACAATTTATTTGTAAAACATAGCTGATTTATAAAATGTCATTAATTTTATGTATAACATGCTTGTTAAAATAAAATGCTGTAGATTTCTAGAAATGTTACTGCTACCCAAAGTCGATGACCGGCTCCTTATTCATAAGAATTAAAAAAAAAAAATGCATGTTCAACTTCACCTGTTGTACATTCTGCACAAACAGAAATAACATGCCTTCCTAAGAATATCTGATTTCACATCAATCTGAAAACATTTTTATTTTAAACTTAAAATTAAAGTCCAGAAACATCAGTATTCTTCAGTAACTACAGGTCCTATTCTCCCTCTCCACCACGTCTCCATCTCCATCATCTATAAACACAGACTCTCTTACTACTGCTACGCTGATGACACTCAACTCTATCTGCCGTTCTCATACAATGATTCATCAGTAAATAGTGGATTGCCTGAATGACATCTCTACATGGATGAACCATCACCTATGCTCAAAACATAACTTCTGGTAGTCCCTGTCAATCCCTGTCAATTGTACCTCATAGATCAACTGGGATCCTCAACAATCACCCCTTCTTCAACATTTGGTAATCTCAGTGTGATTCTGGGTAAACAGTTGTCCTTCAAGATCCTACTGTATAACATCAGAAATATCAAACCATTCTTAACTAGGCAAGCAAACCCACTACTGGACCAGGTTCTGGTACTATATTGACCGGATAACGGCAATGTTCCTCTAGCAGGACTTCCAGCAAATGCACTCAGATCTCTTCAGATTGATCCCATGTTACTCCTCTCTTTATCTCTCTTCACTTGCTCAACATCACAATGGTGTTAAGTTCAAATTCCTGATGATGGCTTACAAAACCATCTCCAGATCAGCCCTGATAATCTAGACAGGCTCGTACAGCCCTACATGCCCTACAGATGCCTGCGCTCAAAGAAGGAACAACGGCCTGTGGTTCCGAACCAGAAATTCTCTCAACAGAATTTTGCTCTCACTGTCCATGGCTGGTGACACAAACTCTTGGATCCAAAAAAGAAAGCAGCAACACTAATAGCTTTCAAAAAGCAACGTCAAACTCTTCTCTTCAAGGAAAACTTGCAAATCTTATTTAAAAAAATCCTTCCTTTTCTTCCTTTTGTTTTATTCTTTTTTCTTCTGTGGTTGATTGATCAACTGGTACAATTTCTATTGTGAGCAATGTCTGCCCAAATACATAAACGTAAAGGAAATACAAAATAAAAAAGTCTTCAGCTCTGAAAAGAAATACCAAAAACAATGTGCTGCTTCCATAACAAGTCATCTCAGTTCATCCTTGTAACCAAAGACAGTAGCTTGGCAGTCAACTCCAGATGTGTCTTTTTTTGAGTGCTGACAACACAAATTTCAGCATAGCAAAACCTTTAAACTCATCTGAGGAAATGGAAGATGATTCTGAAAACCTTAAAAGTCTCTGAGCATTATTCTAAAGTCCTCCAAGGGGCTTTAAATTAGCAGTATTTTGCTTCTCAATGCACAAATCCAGACTTATGCTGTTCCCTGTAGAAAGAAAATAGAAGAACAGAGCAAAGACACATTGCTTAAAGTCTGGGTTAGCCATTAAAAAGACAAGTAAATACCCAATAAATAAAGGAAGCTCACCTCCATATAAGAGGAGCATTTTAAAAATGACATGAAACACAGCAGAGAAGCATTACTTTGGTTTGACTTTGATTAACTTTCTATTTAAAACTTGTAACTGAGAAGGATTTATCTAGGGAGACCTGGAAGAAGCAAATCAGTCTTAAAAGTTCAGCATGTGTGGACCTTATTGAACACTTGTGCACTTTGATAATTAGACAAAGCCCAGCTTTACGAGAACTTGAGTCCTTGCCTTCATAAAGCATAAAGAAGGTTCTTTTACTCCTGACCCAGACAGAAGGTGCTCTTGTACCAGTAAAACAACTGCACAAGTGTTGCTATTCCCCTCAGGGAGAGTTTCCCTCTCCATTGAATGGGGGCAGTGCACCCCACACACCCTCATCCTGAGCTGTGGTCTGCAGAGTAAACAAATTGGCCTCAGCTCAGGCCGTCCTTCAACTAGGGACAGGCCTGTAATGTCAAGTTACTTGGAGAACACTGTAACGTGTACAAATGTCTTTTAAGAGATAAGTGGAAACAGTCAAATACAGTGTGTCGGTTGACGGAGTGAATGAGAAACTGAATAGATTCATTAAAGTGTCATAATAGACAGGAGAAGTGAATCTTGTTCTTACAGAGAACCACATAGTTTTAGCCGACTTAAAAAAGCTGCTTATTCTTAATCAAATATCTTTGATTTCCTTTATTATGGCTTTGTTCTCCTTAAAAGTGTATGATAAATAGTATTAGTAGTACAAGCTGAACAATTACAAGCAGTTATCAATCATACTATAATTCTTATATTGATTTTAGTTAATACACCTTAAATCGAGTGGTATGTTAAATTAACAACCAATTATTACCCTCATACAGGACTCATTTCATCCGTACTTTTACCTTTTAGTTTAAGCCTTGCACTCTGTCTGTGCCATCTCTATCTGTGCTGTCTGGCTCTGCTTCTGTTGGTGTCATCTATCTGCCTGTTTGTCTGAGTCTGCTCTATGCCTGTGCAGTCAGTCTAGCTCTCATTTTTGTCTCTGCCATCTCTCTGTCTGTCTGTGAAATCTGTGTGTGTCAGTTTTATGTCTGTGCAGTCAGTCTTCCTCTACTATCTGTCTGTGCCACCTCTCTGTCCATCTGTGTTGTCTCTGTGCAGTCAGTGTATCAGCTGTATGTCTGTGCAGTCAGTCTGCCTCTGCTGTCTGTCTGTGCCACCTCTGTCTGTCTGTGTTGTCTGTCTGTGCCATCTGTCTGTATCAGCTGTAAGTCTGTGCAGTCAGTCTGCCTCTGATGTTTGTCTGTACCACCTCTATGTCTGTCTGTATTGTCTGACTGTGTTCTTTGTCTGTCTGTGTAGTCTGTCTGTGTCAGCTGTATGTCTGTGCAGTCAGTCTGCCTCTGATGCCTGCCTGTGTGACCTCTTTGTCTGTCTGCCTGTCTGCTTTTGTCTTTTTAATCTGTGTGTCTCTGCCTGTTTGTTCCTGTCAGTGCGGTCTGTATGGGTTTACCTCTGGTGTCTGTCAATGCAGCCTCTGTAGTCTAAGCAGTTTTTCAGTGCCATCTGTCTGTTTGTGCAATCTGTCCATCTCTTCTGTCTGTCTGTGTTGTCTTTATGTCGGTCTCTGCCATCAGTCTGTCTGTGCTGCAGCTCCATCTGTGCTGTCTGTCTGTGCTGCCACTTCGCTTGTGATGTCTGTCTTTGCATCTGTCTGTCTTTGCGTCTATCTGTCTGTCTGTCTGTCTGTCTGTCTGTCGGTCTTTGCGTCTGTCTGTGCCTACTTGGTAATTTCCAGGTAAGTGTGACTCTGCTTGAACGTGGCTCTGTGGCTCTAATTATAACTTCTGAGAGGGCAAAGAAAGTGGAAGGATTGCTGAATGTCAAGTGAAGTTGAATGTTGTAGCGGTCACTCACTGAGTTCTGTCAGGCTGCCCACACAAGTGGCCAGCAGTGCCTGCTCCAGTGTCCTGAGCTCCAGCTGTGTGTATGCAGTCTCCCTTCCCTCCATTGTTGTATTTGGACCTTGAATGTATCCACTGCTGAAATGAGGTGGCAGGGACAGCTCACCTACATGCACAAAAAAAACCTGAAAATTATATTCTATCACTTAAAGACATCAGCTATATACGTTTAATCTTCTTATGTGAACAACCATTCCCCATGATTCATTCATAGTCAAGGTAACTTTAATATAATCCAAGCAAAACTTCTTGTGAGCTTAATTTAAATGACACTTGTTAATCTCAGGATTTAATAATAGTTTAAGTACTGACAAAAAAGTTTTTTGTCTTAAATTAACTTGTGATTATAACTTATGATATGTTTTTACAGATTCACAAATTGAAAGTGGACAGCAGATAAAAACTACAGATCATTTGAAATGCAAATTTAAATCTGTCGTAGTATTTTTTATTTTAAAAACCACACTTGATATTACAAGAGAATTGAGTGTCAACAAGCTGAACCAAGATACTTTTATATTTAAAAAAAAAGTTAATTTCCCTTCATTCAAACAATTGAGGCAAGCAAACTCATTGAATAGACACTTTGTCCAACCATGGCCCCACTCAGCCACTGCTAGTGTTTGTTTTTGCTTCAGCAGCAGATTCTCAGTTTAGTGACAGGCGACTGCGTGCTAAACACAAAACACTGATCTTTAGCAAAGAGAGCTTTTCAGCTCAAACAACTGAAAAAAGATACAGAATAAGATACAATATTTAGCTCCCATTAAAACTATTATTAACTGAACATGTCAAAGTAGGTCATATATATGATGTTAATAGTGTTAAGATGACCATGGCATGATCAACTTCCTTTAAAGCAGCAAAGCTGAATCTTTAATAGAACTTATGTATATACATTTCTAATTTAAAAAGCAGTAAGTTACCCCGATTTTACTCTGGTTTCATCTGCTTTTACTAGGCTCTTCCATATAAGCAGTCTCAGTCACTTTGCCAAGATTAAATCAAACGTGTTGCATCTTAGGTCATAAACCACCAATGTGACATGAAGTTGAACCATACAAGCATTGTTCCTATAATTTTTGATGATTCTCGATAAACTGCAAAAAGCTAAATGATTTATCTTCATTTTTTAGTAAGATTCAATCAAATCTAATCACAAATGTTTCTGTGAGAAGGGATTTTGACCCGTGTCTGAACTGTATGACTAGACCTCAAATAACCGGCCTTTCATTGACTACCACCTTTATAATAATTTTGTGGCTAAAAATGTTAAATTCTTGGCTGATTTGTTAACTATTACTTTATGAAACACATACACCATGGGTGGTTAAGCTGAGGTCAAAACAAATAGATACATGCTACTATTTTAAATTACAGTGCAGCTGAATATACAGATGTGTATTCATAGAGACCCTAAACCTAAAGCAGGTTTGCATGATATCCAGATGTTTATGAACAGTATGAATAAGCCACAGGGTGTGTGGTGCAGCTGCACAGGCCTGGGGACCCACAGACCCAAAGCCCACTATCTAGGGCACACCCATTCTCTTTCCCACCACTCGCCATGTCTATACTGGCAGCCGAGAGCCAACCCCATGCGTCATTGGCAGCCGCACGCTCACACACAAACTCAAATCCGGGCTCATCTGCTACTATCATTGTGGACTGAGAAGAATGCGATTGCACTGCCATTTGCGGAGAGAAAAATTGAGCTCACACACTCCATTGAAGGGAGACTGGGAAAGCCATATGACTGTGATGGGCTTGACCCAGAGAGGTAATGCCAATGAAAAAGATGAAGAGAAGAAATGATGGTAATACGGAAAACGGAAAGAGATGGTTGATGTGAGAGGCGATGTGGCAGAAAATACTTTTGAAATGAGAAGAGCAGGAGTTTTTACTGAAGCGAATCCAATCTGAACCTAACGATTTCTTGGTGTGTCTTCATGGGTGTAAACCAAGTGACATCCCCGCTCTTGAAGCCAATGTAAAAGAGACAGTGAAGCTGGTTCCAAAGGGAGTCAATTCCATAGATTCCCTATGTTTAACAGGGCAGCTTTACAATAAATAAGCCTGGTTACATCAATGTAAACACCTGCTTTTTTATCCTTGAGGCTAATTTTATTCTTCGGGACATGGTGTCATTTTACCTCCTTTAGTCACATTTCATTTCTACCCCTTACTTACCAGTAACCTTTAATTTTGCAAATTCAATTGAGCAATTTCTTGTCATTTATAACCATTTTTTATTTGATCAAAAGAACTTTTATCAGCTTTACAATATTGTCTCAATTAATACAATTTTAACCCATCCCCTTGCACTCTGTGTCAAGGGAAAGAGCTAAAAGTTCAAACTCAAGAAAAATGTCCAAAAAAAAGAGTTTAATTTTTTTTATGAGTTTTTAGATATGATTTAAACTCCTTTATATAGGCATTAAAGAAAATACTTCTACATGTAAAAAACATTATTCCGTTGTGAAGGGGTTTTGGTTTGGCTATCTTGCCATGAGTTCTGCAGTGTTTTAAAATAAGAACAAATGTGTATTCCACATTTCCTAACCTGATCTGTAGTCGGAATATCCATTTGTTTGTTTAATAACAATTTAGTTCATAATTGATCTAATCTCAAAGTTGAGAACAAAAGCCTTCAGAAATGGCTGAAAGAGCTCTTTCAATGTATAAACCAAACAAAGCCGCAGCAATTTACTTAAACATGAGTGATCACCCTAATGAGCTTGCATGATTTGGCTGAGGTGAGCACAGTGGTCCAGTCACTCGGTCACACGTTCCCACAACACCAGCATTCTCCGGAGGGCACAATGGGACAAGTGTGCGAGTGGCGTGAGTCAATCAGGCCTTGTGTTGCTGCAGTGCTTGTTGCTTGTCCTGCAGGGCTCCCTGAGAACATGGAGCACTTACTGCTATCTCTAAACCCTGTGAGGGGAGTCGCCCTGCTAGCTGTGTGCGACTGCACTCACAAGCCATTTCTGCACAGATTTCCTCTCTCCAGAGAAAAGACCACAGAGTGCACATAATAACTACTTCCTGTATCCTGTTCTACTTCTTAATCCATTCAGTTTTGCATCCAGCAGACAAAAAACACAAGCTCAAAGGAATAAGTTCCTAACAACACTGACCTACTTGAATTAATTGTCTGTTTTCGTTCTAAAATCACCTAATAAAGATGTAAACCATAAGGATGAAAATGATTGTAATAAGAAATTGAAACAGTAGGAAGCTACTTTTCCTGCTGTGACATTAGTGAGCAGAATCAAACACAAACCTTTAGACGCTGGGATGGAGAAACTAATGGGCTTTAACAGTCCTTGTTGAAATATTTTAAGCAGAACAACTCTATTTTAAGCGGAACAACTTTATCTTCCAATGCAAACTGTTTAAACCTTACTTCCACTCTGTTTAATACAAATGTTATTTTTTTAATGTTGTCTGTCTGTTTATAGACATATATAATGAATTATATATATTTTTTTTTATTATTGAGGCCCTCTAATCTGCAAAGGGTATAAGCAACTGTCTGCTTCCCCTATTTGTTAAGTCCAAGCCCTGCGAAATAGTTCTGCAGGATTTACAATGACAGAAAAATTACATCCTATTATTTTTTATACAGCTTGACAATCATGGCACAGTGCAAAAGTTTTGTCTATTTAGCGTCTTCTATCGGTTTTGCAAAAGACTAAAGCATATAACTTTACATTCCTATTAAAGTGTATTCTTAAATGTCTTCTACTTCCAATATATTTATGAATACAAATTACTATTTGTGTGTGTTGCACTTTTGAAAAAATGTCCTACAAAGGCTCCACTAAGTAAACTTTGTTTCATGACTAACAGAAAGGTTGCTGATCAGTTTGAACCTTTGACCTCACTTGACCTCCTCAAGCCTTAGCTATAAAGAACTGATGGTTTCAGAGCTGTGTTCAAGAGCTGCAACCTACAGCCAGAGATTAACTCTCAAACTTCATTCTGGAGGAAAATGGAAAAACCAGAGCAACAAACTCCTTTCACTGGATTTCCAGCTGCATGCTTCTCTCACCCATAAACCCCTGAGCTACTTTCCAGCAAGGCTGTAATTTCAATTGCACAGGATTTTTGAAGTCGTTTTTCAAAACATGTCAGGGCCACAGAGTGGATTTCCCGATCTGGGGGTTGAGCAGAGGACAGAATCTCTTTCTGGTGATCGCTTAATTGCATAAACATAATCCAAAAAGCTTTCAAAAGAGCATTGCAGAGTAGCATGTTAATGTGATTTAGCTTTCAATATTAATCACATTTAAATGCAGAGACAACGTTGTATCGTCAATCATCCTAAACTAATCTACGAAACAAGGCAAGTCAGACACTGCTAAAGAAATCACTCAGTGTAAGCGTTTTGATAAAGTGCTCTTGATTGAGTTCCACTGTATGTTAAAGACACCGCAATCACTTTAGAAACACAGTGTGAATACTTCATTAGTCTTCTCATTAGACCCTCTGAAATGTCTAAGTTTCTCAAAGTGTTGATTACATCACCTTCTGCAGCCGTAAAGAACCTCATCAAGCATATCTTTACCCAAAAATAAAGGGTTGTTTCTCAAATAATTTGCATGATAAGAGGCTAGTTGATCAGTAAACTGTGAAAAAAGAGGAATAGAATAACATAAGGTGTGATGTATTCCTAAAAGGCTTATTGGAAGTGTTTTTTATGAGCTGTCAGAAGTTGTCTGGTGATGTCCAGTGTACATTGATTTAAAACATTCAAACTGTTTTAAAAGCTTGCCGTAATGAGGTGCTACATGCAACTGGTTTCCAATTCTAAGTTCTCTGTGAGTTTAAGTGAATGGAGGTTTGTTGTAACAAACAAAGAAAATGGCTCATGAAGGGGTTTATGTTCTACAGGCACAGCTTTACAAAGTCCTGGCAAGACTATTTAAAAAAGCCTGTATAAACGATGGTGAAATTAGCGCATTCTGGGTTGTGATTAAAAATGTGATTAAAATGCAATAGTGAGTACATTTGTTTGGTGGGGGCAGACATATAATTAGCCAATTATTCAACATGGCACACCCCTAATAATGGTTTATCAAATATTCAGGTTTATTTAAATATAAATATACCATTAAATATAGAATTCTCTCATCATATGCTCATCAATAATTGAACACCAGCCCGTTTTCTCCCTTTCAACACTTGCTTCATGTGCAGCGGGGGGGTTATTTTGAGCCCGGATTGGCCCATAACCTTTCCTCCGACAACTTGTTCTCTTGTTTTCTTTGTCAATCATTCTACTTGTGATGCAAGGCTAAAATTCTGTGTTAAATAGACTCTATGTACAACCCACTGCCTATGAACGTCCGTTTTTAATTTAACTTATTCAAATTTGTAGTATTACTAATTTATTGTCACAGTTTATCTTTGATCTATATCTCAAATTCATTTTTTAAATGAACTATAAAAGTTGTACATTTCTCCGCACTGAAGATGTGTCTCTTTTGTGTTATAATTCGTCATGGTTTAATTTGGAGGTTAGTTTCCACACTTCTCATCAAAATAAGGATACATGTGTAAAATTTCATCATGGTCTCATCCATTAAAGTGAAAAGAAAAACAACTTTCCACTCTGAAGTTGACAAATAACAGACTTGAAATGCGGAAGTGGTCATGCATAGGACTAATAACACTTCATTCATTTGTAAACAAAATATGCATAACTGGCAATATTTATTGCTAGAGCACAAGCAGTAATTTTCGGAAGGAGATTGGCTCATAATTGACCATCTAATCATATAGTCGTGCCTACCCATAATATCTCCAGCATAAAACATGACTACAGCAACAGACATGACTGACAGGACTACATTTAAGTTGTGCAAGCTATCCCTCCTTCCACCCCTTCATCACTTCCAGGCCTTAAACGTTTTTCTATTGCTCTCCAGTCACGCTTGCGATACTAAGCAATTATAAGCAACTCGTAAAATGCTTTAAAGAACTAAAGCTTCAAGTTTAGCAACAGCATTTCAACTACACTATAGTTTACAAACTCTACTTGAGGAAACCCTGATTGTAAGTCAAGCATGCATTGAAGAGTAAATTCAAAAAGATCTAAAACACTATAAAAAACCTGATTTTTATTTGATGACAAAGCAATGGGTACATACGTAACTAGAATATCTGACCACCCTGACTGTAGAGCAACACCTCTTAAGAACAGATGCTAATGTGTGCAGGCTGGTTTTCTGCATGGGGAGCTAAGGAAGGTCATCCCTCACGCATAGCAGCTGTCACTGTTTGCTTCAAGAGACACCTTCACATCTCCTTATAGAAGGCATTTGTCCACTCTAGGTGCTCAGGGGTCCAAGTGGACCTCTGAATTTTGTTTATAAAAGCACTTAACAGCTCCACGTGCAAACACAGAGACCCTCCCGTGAAATATTAGCTTCTCCGAAACATGTGCTCTGCCAACATTTTTTGAAAGGTTTAACTTTAAATCTCAAGGGGCTAAGCAAAGTCTACAAACAAGTGCAGCCATTAAATGGCCATACATTAGCTGGGAAATGTTCTAATTTCTGTGGCTTTTATAAAAAGATCCAAGTGAGTTTTATGAGGATAATTAACCAATGATTATTGCTGAATTTCACACACAGAGCAGAACTCAAAACTCTCATCTGCACCATAATTTCCTGCCTTTCTCTAAACTGATAGGGAGACTTTTTTAAATTTAAATTTGAGTATTTACCTTTTCCTTTTCCTCAGTCATGGCTTTAGTCAGCATCCTGAATTGCTGATCCACAATAGCCTATGTTTGATAGTTTCCATGTTTGTTTGTCTATTGTAAAGGCATGACTGTAACAATTCAGTGACAATAACATGATTGAAAGAATATGAGAACATGAGAAAGATTAAAGGAAGTGAGATCTAGCTTAATGGAATGTAACAGGGTACAAATTAAGTATTTGGAAAAGTTGGTGAATTATTAATTCATTCTAATGAATAGTTGTATTAGAACTTAAAACTTGACGCGATACCAAATTCATTCATCTAAACTCCTCATGGTTTCTCAGGCACATGTTTTCACAACAGAAATGAGTCATTTTCTGTCATCAAGCAGCATTCTAAACTGTTCCAGATGTTCTGCAGCTCTTTACATGGAACATGACGTGAAATCTGTTCTCCTGTTCATGTGATGTACATGAAGTTAATTCTCATGAAGTTAAAACTATATATTCTGTAGAAGCAGTGAAGAGAAAAGATTTTCATTATTAGTATTCTATCATTTCCATCATAATAAAAACTTCTCAAATTTGTATTGTGATGGTAATGATAGAATACCAATAATATTGAATAAAGGATTAGAAAAAACAATGATTGGATCCAGTAAACAAACTGTCAAGAGAGTTTTAGAAGGAAGGAATAAAAGATTCATTCTTTAAATACAGGAACTTTACCAGACATGGCTGATTCAGCACGTGCACTCCTTCACTGATGATGGAGTGCATGTGAGCTGGATTAATACTTTCCTAAATCCATAGCCTGCAGAGGGGCAGCCTAAATACACCAAGAGTGCAAAGGTAAAACCTCACGTGCCAAGATGATAATAGCTACCTCCTTCAGATATTATTAAGAGACACTTTCTTCTGTGCTAAAAGACATCAGTACATTTTTCTCTCTATTGTTTTTGTGCTTTTGGCAAACTGTCAGTTTTATGGCTTCAATTTCTTCTTTTTCAATTTCAACGAATTCTTGTCTTTTCAGTGTGTTCTTTTTAAAACGAGACTCACTTTCTGCAAAGTTCAAGTGCATGCAGTAATTTAATAGATTGCTAGATGAGATGTTTGAACCAGAGAGAGAAGGAGAGGAGAGGGGGGAGAGAAAGAGAGGAGAGGGGGGGAGAGAAAGAGAGGAGAGGGGAGAGGGGAGAGAAAGAGAGGGGAGAGGGGAGAGGGGGTGAGCAGGAGAGAGAGAAAGAGAGAAGGAAAGAGAGAGGGGGGGTAACTTCCATTATTCTAACTCCAGCCTCTTTCTCTGTTTGTTTCTGATTATTTGTCACGCACAAATAAGAGACAATGTGCATTCTGTGCTCTTCAGACTGTGTTGCTGTGAAGCTTAACCTATTTACAACGTTCACATTTAATCAGTGAGCTCTGATACAAAGAGGGCAGAGGAATTTAGATGGGAAATAATAACACGAGATTGAAAGTCCAAAAAAGTATTATTTTTTTACTGATTAAAGAAAATGTAGATATTTTATGGCTTTATTGTGCTATACTTTATGCCACACATTTCAATATTCAGATGTTTTAGTATTCAAATCAATGGAATCTTTCAGTGTATTGTTATCAGACCAATGAAGCGTTTTACACATTTAACATTATTTATTTGAAAAAAAATATAGATTTTATATTTAAACATTGTCCAACCCAACATTTTTTTCCCACAAATAAACTGACAGAGTGGATGTCAGACATTTAAAGTACAGTAACATAATAAAAAAACATTTTGAGGAAAGTTGACTTTTGAAAAGTTGATCAACACTTCAATTAACAACTTTACAAATAAACTGTAAATCTACAGTTCAATAGTGGATACATACATCAATATATAATAAATCAATAAGTTTACTTTTACTTCAACATTATTTATTGACTTATTGTTTAAAAAAATTCTTAGTTTGTAAAATGCTAACCAATATAGGTAACTTTAATCTCATTAAGAATTTAATGAACCACTGTTTTGTCATCAAATAATTTTTAAATAATTGCTGTTATTTATACATATAATAATAAACGATAACTATTAAAAGGTACACAACTGTCAACAACACAAATAAGTGGTTGGTTTTATTGTAAGTTTTTAGGTTAAGATTAATAAAACCAGAAATTTATTCAACATTAAAACGTTTCCTGTTTTCTTGATCAGTCAAGTGAACACACATCTTTTTGCTAAAGTCTTTGTTTTGCTCTTATTGTTTTGCAATCAAAGTCAAAGTGATAGTCATACTAGACCTGTCATTGGTTGAAGCAGGCACATTCTCTGCCTACTTGATAGCAGATCAAGAAGCAGATCAGAAGTTAAAACACATTCACTTACAGTAAAATAAAGCCCAACTTTGTCTAAAACATGTCGTGTTTTTATCTCAAAACTTCAACTTTCGATATAAAGATTTCGACTTTATATCTTACATTTTTGACTTTCTGAATTAAAATTGGAACTTTTTATTTTTCGACTTCCCAAAATTGCCCATTGCATATTTTTAACCTGCAAAAAATGGGCAACCATAGTTATTTCCCCAACTTATCCATAACTATCTTTATAACTCTTTAGAATCAATTTAAGGTTAATATCGGATCAAATGTTGCTTACCATTGGCGTTCTTCCCACAAACGAGATGCTCGTAGTTCTGCAGGAGTCCAAACATCTCGGCGTCATTGTTGACTTCAGCCTCGAGCTCTTCAGTCGATACCGGAGACGAGGGACTTCCGCTCTGCGTCGCCAGCAGCACACGGATCCCGACTTCCTCCACGAGATGTTCAACACAGGCCGTCAAACAGATGGCCGCGTACTCGTGAATGCGCACCGAGATCCGAGTGTCCACCATCCAGCGGAAAAAGCGTCCGACAGACAAGCTGAGCGCGCAGCGGGAGGACTTGCTCTTGCGCAGGAGCTCTCCAGCACTCATGCTGTACAGGGAGATGGCTCTGACCGCGGCCGACAAGCAGCTTTCCGCCAGAGTCCAGCTCATCACCAGCCGGATCGCGCTCTGCACCTCGAACCGGGTGCACCTGCAGTGCACCACACTCAAGCGCTGCGCCTCCCGGGAGATCCGCAGCAAAGCTCTGCGCACCAGCAGGGAGACCCCCCTGACGCTCTCTGGGGAGAAGCACGCACCCTCTCCAGCAACTTTACGCAGGATCGAATCGATCTCCTCATCCGTCCAGGGAAACTCCTCCAGTTCTGGTAACCTCGGAACTTTAGAGGAGATGTCCTCGGGGTCTTCCGGAAGCCCCGTGTTCACCGTGTCCCAGCTGTTATTTCTGCTGTTCATGGAGCCCGTGTGGCTCCTGCAGTTCCCCCGCTGTGGAGAGGACAGGCTGAGGGATCTGGAGGAGTCACCGGCTCCATATCCAGAGTCCAGAGTCAAATCTTCCAACGTCTTCAGAGTGTTGCTGCTCAAGGCCGCCATCACTTTTTCTTTTAACTGGAGTGATAATTTCCACCGTATATGAAGGAAGTGGAGCCCTTTAAAGCCAATCAGTGAGCTTGTTTATTCCATCGCGGTAGAGATGTTTAAACCATAACGCTCTCGCAACTGAGGGCCGTCTGTCCCAGTGGTCCTCATGCTGCCCAGAAAACTTTGAACAGCAAAAAAGTTTCGTCCAATCAGGACAGCTTTCTTCTTAGCCAATCAGGACGCAAAACTTCACAACGACACACTGTGAGATAATATAGGGAATACAACTGGTTTACATCAATACTATTTTTCACGTTTTATATTATGAAATATTGTTTATTATTCCGAAATATTATTAAATTCAATTCAGTGTTATTTGGTCTCTTTATAAATTGGTCTCTTTTAATAACTATACTGACAAGACAATTACAAAGTGATTACTTACTCAAATATGACACGCCGAAGAACAAATGCTAGTGTTGTCTCTCAAATATTTTAGTACAAATCAGTTCTCCATTTTACTGTGCACAGTAAAATCTTGAGAGCTCAATAACTCCATAAAGAGCAGGTCTAAAAACACTCTGAACAGAAAAATATAACACTAAAACTGAGAACAGAGGATTCTCTGTCATTACACAGCCAATTAACAGAGACTTAAACCTTGAACTTTTGAATTATTTGGATTTTACTATATAAATGCACAAGTATATATTTTTTTGTAATAAAAGTGAAAATTTTTAAGGTACAAGGTTCAGAGTTAAGGACCAAAAAGACTCAGAAGGGTCGAGTGAATTCTTTTTTAACTCATTTAAATGTTACTTTTTACTTTCATTTATCGAATTTTTTATAGAAATGTAACATCTTGGCAATTTCAGCATTAAAAAACAGGGGGAAATACAAAATATGGGAAGAAATTAAATAAAGTAAACAACAACCAAAAATCATATACAAAACAATTAGTGCAAAAATTAAAAAACTACATTTATTCACACACACACACACACGCGCACGCACACACGCACGTACGCATGCACACACACACCTCATCCTTTTGTCTCATTTATTTATTGTTAAAATGATAAATAACAAATGTATTTATTGTTAAAGTACAGTAATTGAAAACCTGTATGAACTAATCCAACATGAGAGATTTCTCCAGTATTCGTTCAGTGGATTTTGTCATTCATTCATGTTTCAGCATTTGTCACTTGCTCCTATTGAGTTCTGATGCAGGAGCCAAGTTGATATATCTATAGTTTATCTCTACAATATTCACTTAATAATAGCTGATAACTTGCTGACCATCTTTATGCAGAGTATTTAATTTTCATGGTGTTTTTAATGGTGTTAAATAAAAGTAAACAATAAAAACGTCTGGGGAGTTTATAGCAGGTACAGACCAGCCACTCTCAAAGTTACATCGTCAGCTATTGCTTTGTGTAATTATACAAGCATGTGTTCCTTTATTATATTGTCTCCATAACTCCTCAACAGAACTCTTTTTTTTTAGTCTAAGACCATGGCATTACTATAAAAATATATAAAAAGTCAAGTTCTAAAGCATAAAAACTTTGATTATTCCATTATTACTGGAGGGAATGTTCAATGTTTATTTAGATTCGCTGCTCTACAATGCAAAGCTACTAAAATTTATAGAACCAGATCAGAAGAATGGCTGATCAGCTCTAGAAAGAAAAACATCTTTATTTAGTTAAGTCAGGAGGAAATGGAGAATGAGTCCATGTCTAAAAACTGTTAACTTAGCCATAGATGTATGTATACACATAGTTATTCCACCATCACTAAAGTAATCACTTGAAAACAAATCTAGTAATTACATTAAAAAAAATCTTCGATGACGATGGATTCTTTTTTTTATTCAAGTTACTATACTTGATGATTTTTTTAAATAAGTTTGCCCTGTTACTAGGCTGTTCTAAAACACTTTAACAAAGGCTTTTTGATCAAATTC
The DNA here is from genome assembly GCA_900490495.1 of Danionella dracula. Classification (NCBI taxonomy): domain Eukaryota; kingdom Metazoa; phylum Chordata; class Actinopteri; order Cypriniformes; family Danionidae; genus Danionella; species Danionella dracula. Next base: position 4,718,555 of record UELW01000578.1, read on the forward strand.
TGATGATTTTTTTATAATCATTGAGTTTAATTCAACTATTATATAAATTAGTAAAACAGGTGATTAGTAATTTATAGACCTGTAAGATAGAAAACATAAAAATAGAGACAGTGAACACGAATGCCCTCGTGTGGTGGTTATTATAAAGACTTTGCTGAAATAAGATCCTGGAAAAAAAGACTAATTTCATCAACTTTATTTTTTCTTTAATGTAAGAAAAATTAAAGCAAAAAAGGTTGACCCATCTACAAACAATTTCACAGAAATTATCCATCTACATAACTGTTTTCCATTTAAATTCTATCACATTTTATAAATATGCACCATCTATTGTAATTGAGAATGAATCTCCACTATTTGGAGTATTCAGACAAACAAAGATAAACTGTAGAATTTTTAAAACCTTGCTTTCTTTATGACAATTAAAACAGAAAGTGCTCTTACACTTTCCGATGCACACATTTTATTTCTATCCTCAAGTTTTAAGTTCCTCTCAGGTAAGCGTTAAAGATCTTTAGTTGCCACATTCATCAAAACTTGGCACTCATATAAAACAGTGTGCGGTGGTCAAGTTTCCCCTTTAAAATGTCTCTGGCACAAATAATCAACACGCTTTAGCTTGGCTGAAAAAGGTCCATTGTGTCCCTCTGTTATCCTCCAGGCGTCCGTTTAATAGAAATATTCCACATACCCCGCTTGGAGTGGAAGTAGTGGTAAAAGTTCCTCAGTCGCAGTCTTTCAACTTCTAAACCATTCAGTAGAACCCTGAGAGAATGGCATGCGGTTGATAAAAAAGGAGAAACAAAATATCAGTAAATTGACACATCTTTCTTTTGTTTTCTGCAAATCTAAATCACAAAAATCACAACGTTGGAGTAAAATAGAATCAGCTAAGTAGAAACACTAAGTTATTTATTCATTATTTAGCTTAATTTGTTGAACAAAAATCCTCAAAACTTCAAAAGAAAAACGATTCATTGTAATGCATTAAGAACACGACTTTTCCCAGCGATGGGTTGTGCCAGGAAGGGCATCCGCCATGTAAAACAGATGCCAGAGAGTTGGCGGTTCATTCCGCTGTGGCGACCCCGAAAAGGAAGAAAGCCGACATGAAGATGAATGAAAGAACACGACTTAAATAAAATAAAATGAAAAGGCGGAGCAGAGAAAAAGTTAAAGCAGTCACCTGTCCAGCAGCTCCCAATCTTCTCCTCCCCAGCGGTCCTTAAACTCTTCTGTGTTCATACCTCCAATCTTATCAAAATCAGACTTGTATATTCCAAACAATCCAAAGCCATTCACTTCCCAGAAGCCTGTGTGTGCAAGAACAGAGAGGTGTGGAAAATGATTGATGAACATGATAGCTGGACATGATAAATGGATCTAATTCTACAGAACAAATTTTATACAAAAACTTTTTCAATTTTGTAATCTTTTTTTTCAAGTAATTAAAAACAGTAAAAAAAAAAAAAAAACTTAAAGACTTAAAACCAAAAGGGATTTTTTTGGCATTTCCTGTCTCACATTCCCAGTTTCTACCAACATATAAATCTCCTGACTGTGTAACATTATTGGGCTTGTGTTTTTACTGTAGGTCAAAGATGAGGGAGAGGAGCATCTTTCTTTAACATAAGAGGGTGCACATATACATAGAAATGGAAACACGGGTACTTTTTTAGTTGTTGTTGTTGTTGTTTTTTACAGCGCACATCTGTAAATAAAACCACTACATGAGACACTGTGTAGCCCTTCAAATACTGAATTCTGCTTTGAGTAAATAGCAGCTTCTCTCTTTAAAAGACAAAGTAAAAACAAACGCAAATGTACCACTGAGCGTTTGAAAGATTATGCTTTTCTATAAATAAAGCTTTTTTAAAGTTAAGTTGACTAGTTTTTGGACCACCTTTGTTTTTCACTCTAACTCGGCTGCATTTAGCTATGGTATAAACAGATCATGCTGGCAAACATGTGTGCTTTACCCCATTCATTATGCAGACTATGAATATTATAAGCCAACTTAAATCAACTTGTCAACTTAAATCAACCATTCTGAGGATTCAAAACATGCTGTTTATGTTGTAATTTTATACGGACAATGATTTAACACAACTCCTAGTGGACTTCACTGAGCAAACTAAAACGCATTTTGTTACCTCAATTTGAAAAACAACTATTAAAAAATGCATATGAACAATTTAGTTAATTGGTAATTTAAGTTGTATGCATTATGCCAACTCAGCACTCAAACGAGAATGTTCCGGAAAGCACATCAAACTAATTTTGCAGGTTGCCAGCCAAATATTCAAGTTATTAACAGATATTCCTCCATCACTACTCATCATCAACTCCTCAATCACTACCGGCATTTTCCCTAATACCTTCAAGGTGGCCAGAAACTGATGGACAACTACAGTCTCTCTGCTGCCCTACACTGCAAAACTCATCGAGCAGGTCATCTTCAATCAACTCTCTTTCTTCCTGACTCAGAACAACAAGCTCGATGACAACCAATCAGGCTTCAAGAATGGACACTCAACAGAGACAGCTTTGTTGTCTGTGACTGAACCACTGCAAGATGCCAGGGCTAACTGAATCCTACTGAACCTCTCTGCTGCATTTGACGAAGTCAACCACCAACGACGATGGGCATCCTATCTCACTGGTAGATCTTTCAGTGTTGAATGGAGGTCTCCAACACTCATAGATTACTGGCCGGGTTTCCCCAGGGTTCAGTCCTTGCTCCCCTTTTCTTGTCCATCTACACACCCTCCCTAATCCAGTCGGGCAAAAGCAACTGAAAACTCTTCTCTTCAGAACACCTAATATAAAAAAAAACTTCTTTACTCCCCTGTCTTTATTTTCTTCCTGCTATGGTTTATTGAACAGTTGATACAACTTATATTATGAGCAAGCTGTGATAGACTTTGACTGTGTAAAAATCTGCCAAATGCATAAATTTAAATCTCTAATCACAAACAGTATTTACTAGAAATAGCATTAGCCAGATTCTGCACAGCTGCTGTTGAAACGAGTGTGTTGTCTGGTTAGTAAGTATGTGTGGTACCCTCAGGCTCCAATGGTGAGCTCCCGCAGTCTAGCCTCATGACGATGGGAGCAAACGCCAGTCGGCCTTCCACACAGTGTTTCCGAACACTCTCCAGGATGCTGTGAGGGAAGTGGATGTGCAGGTCGCACAAAAACACAATGCTGTGAACATCCTGAAAGCACAATTTACACCAACTTCAGAGTTGAAAACACAAATCAAAATTTCATGCTGTTTAGGTACAAGCACTGACCAAGTTTTTATTTGTATTTTATTTTAATGTGATATGTAATACGCAGAGCCTGCTTTAAAGGCAAGTTAAAAAACCAAAGACATAATACATCGACACTGGCTTGTGGTATTCATTAATCGAGTGCACAAATTTTAGCTGACCTTTTAGTAAACCTTTTTACTAAATATCCAAAAGGTGAAAAAAACTGTATCATAACTAAATCTCAAATTCCATAAATAAAATGCCAAGTCTAACCATCTCACCTTAATCGTGTCCACACCCATTTGTAAACCAGATGATCTTTCAAAGTTCCCTTCTTTTTTCAGATACTCAAATCTAAATACAAATTGCCACAAACAGGTTAATGAAGTAAAGAAAATTATGTTTTCTTCTATTGTCAAGCTTCATGAATCCCCCTCAAGCAGCTGTTTGCTAAAAGACCTGGGCACAGAGCTGTCCTTCAGCGCCTGCTCCACATCCATGTCATCGCTCTGGAAATCCACAATGATCACGCTGAAGTTCTCATCCTTGGTCTCTCGGTGCAAGACCTCCATGTCTGAGATGAACTGTTGCACCCAGCGGGCCTGATTCTTCACTGAAACACACAAGACAAAAAAAGATACGAGTAAAGTTTGATTGGTAACAGAAACAAGCTAAACCTTAAAATGTTCCCAGTTTTAACCATTATTTGCATATAACATGGATGTGGCGTGCATGACGTCACCCATAGATTTTAGCAGAAAGTAGCTTTAGCAGAAAGTTCAAAGTTGGGTAAATCAGCCACTTCCCTCCTTGACAAAGTATTACAAGAGAGTCAAAAGCACATAATCAGAAATGACAAGAATCAAACCTAAGTTACCTAGGTAAGCGCTAGGAAAGTAGCTCTCACTTGAGTTGCCCAGCTCTTAATTATGCAAACCAAACAATGTTAATATAACCTAAAGAAAACAACCATCTCTTTAAACTAGTCATGAAGAACTAAAAAACTATTGTGAAAAATCTATTAGATGTCTTTATTTTGAAATACAAATTTTAACATGAGAGTCAATTGGAATTTGCTCACTTTTCGGCCAAGCCTCAAGTGGTCAATTGAGGAATTATACTTTCTATAATGCACACGGAGGAAAGTAAGGAGTTGTCAATTAGTTTTAATCAAAAACAAAAATAATAAAAACAACGTAACATTTTAACAATTCGAATACATGTATTATTTTAATTCAAACCTTAGTTTTCATTCGTTGCATTTGCATGAATCATGGGCAGGGAAGAGGGTGTGAGCAAATGTGCAGGGAGTCAATGATTGTAGCATTTTTATGTAAAACCTCAAATATTAAATATGCCAAAACAAAAACCAGGGAAGTGCTATGATCACTGTTTCTTAATTTTATCATTTAAAATATAATTTAATGTTTAAAATGTTACACTTCTAGTATAGTGTTTCTAAAAGAATGAATATAAAACTGACTGAAATCCATCCTATCAACATTATATATTTACTAAAATAAAAAAACCCAACAAACAATTTATTTACCAATATCAATTGGAAATGTCACAGTAAATTCAGAATACCTGGTACTACAAAGTGCACCATGACATCGTTTCTCCACGTTAGCATGACTGGCTGGCAGAGGAGGGGTTTAGCTCCGCTGGTACTCCAGGGAGTGTTGCTGTGGGTTTGGGGACTTGAAAAATTAGGCACTGGGTTTCTGGATGGTGTATGTTGAGGCGTGGTCAAAGTTCTCTCCATGCTCTCAATTCCCATCTCATGTCGACTATGGTGCAACAGCAGATAGATGTATTCAGATAGACGTACCATTCTTCCCCCAGCCTCCATCAATAAGAGTTCCACCAGGTAACGGTTGCCTCGTGCTGAATCTCTCCTCTTTTCTACATTTACAATCTGTATAAGAGTATAGATCCTGGAATAGCCAACAATAACATAACAGTGAAATAAATGCATATTTTGTTGATCAGGTGGATTCTAATGGCTGAACAACATCTTTGTCATGTTTAAGACATAGAAACAAAACTAACTTTGTTTTTAAATTTTATTCTATTTGGTTGAGTTTCATTTAATCCCACCTGATGAATCTCCATTTTTGTGGACAAAATAAGACACTTTTTTTTTTAAATATACTCCAAGAACTCTATAACTCAACACTAATTTTAAATGTACTTAATAAATTGAACACAAAATACATTTTAACAATATATATAGCTACAATGGCTATTACTATGTAGTAACCGAGTGTCTATTTCTAGAAGTAAGGAAAAGCTCTCAAAAGCAGATAAACGTCTGCAGTTCTTATAATTATGCAGCACCAAAACTACATTAGATTTAATGTATGGATTCTGAAAAGCAATAGTTTCCTTTTGTGTGGATTATTCATCCTGGAGGGTTTCTTTTAGACCACAATTAACTGCTTTGAAAAAAATCTGCTATATAGTTAAGGTGTCATGTAGTAGTCTATTTTGTCACTTTTTAAAATAATATATCTAATGTAAATTAAAATAAGATGTTAATTTTGGTTTGACAGATTTTTGATAATTTTCAAATAAATTAAAGTCAATATATAAGTACATTTTTTGTAATTTTATGAATGTATTTATTTGTGATCTGACTATATATTATTTAAACTACTTCAATGCTTTATAGTATTTACCTCACCACTGCACAAGACATGAAAGATCCACATACACTTCACAACAAAAAAAATGTTTAAACAAATCACCCATTCAGAAAAACCCCTTCTAACGCTTTCGATATATATATATACAAATAAAAAAATATTATTTTATATAAAAAAATAATTAATATTACAACTGAATACATAATGAACCACGGCCAAAGCAGCAGCAAAATCATAATTTGCCTAATACATACAATCCTGCAAAGTTTTTCTTCTTTTTTTTTAAATACAATAAAAAAAATTTGAGTGGGGGTTTTTAATTGATTGGCATTCTTCTGTGAATCTACATTAGCAAATACTCACCCTCCATTCTGCTGGTTCAGCCTCTCTATGTACTGTGAGATGAGTTCAGCGGCCTCGCTCTCGGCCAGCTGAAGATTCCCTGAGATGTTACACTTGAGGTCGTTCCAGTCTGAGCGCAGCAGCTCAAAGTCCAGCGGGTTCACACTGAAGGTGCGCTGCCAGTTAATGGCCTCCTCCACCAAACCCAACCTAGTTTCAGTCTCCTCATAACTGTACTCAGACACATCACCTTCTTCAAACCCCCTGCTCTGAGAAGCCATTTCCAACCCTTCAGCCATCTTTGTTGGCTTGACCTCGGTTCGTGTGCTCTCAGATGAGTTCAGCTCAGGGTGGTCCCTGATTTCAGCGCATGATGGGGGCGACCTGTCTGCATCTGATATCGAGGCAGTAGGGTCACCGTTTTTGTGAGGCCCAGGCTCTGTTGGCGAGGAAAGATGACTGAGCTCTAATGGGACAAATTGGACGGAAGTCTTATGGTCCATTAGAGAGAAGTTTACCCAGGGGCCAGAAAGCGCAGATTGTGTTTTTAAGTTCACAGGCCTTTTGGACTTTCTGGATTTGTAAAGGAAGACACCAGGAAACACTTTCATATGACTCTTTGGTCTGCTTTGAGGTAATCTGCGTCTTGTGATGTAAATGTTCTCCCCTTTATTCTCTTTCAGTGCACTGGTCTTAATCAAAGGCTTGCCTGCATTACCTAAAATCTTATTAGCCAACACAATTAGAGGGGATTTTTTAGGAAGATTAAAGGTTGCTCTTGCTTTCACAGCTTCTCTCCTATTTCTCCTTTTTATTGTCTCCAACCCAGGCAGTAACCATTGTAAAGACCGCCCTCTCTCAACAAGAGCTGGTGTTTGGGAGCCCCCATGCTCTTCACGTACACCTGTCCGTTCATTTACAAGCCAAGTTTGAGAATCTCCGATTTCTGTTGTTTCATCATCCCCCCGCAGAGAGTGCTTAGAAATCTTTTTACTTTCCAGTCCTGTACTCTCTCCGTTCTCCTTCAACCGAACAACTCGTCTCCACCGTTGAACACTATGTATCTTTGAAGCCCTGTTTAATCTCTCGAGGTTTGAGGAGGCAGTGGATGTGGAGTTCCTTGATGTCTGAGTGGATGGACTGCTTTTTTTGACTCGTTGGTTGTTAAAATTGATTGTGTCCTCTGGGTCGACACCTTCCTCCTCCTCCAAGAAATCTGTCAGAAGAGAGGAGTCAAGCTTCACCAAACTAAAACATGTTGAATAGTTTGTGCAATTATAAAGGATTTTAGCTAACGACAGGCTTAAAGAACCAGACTAACAAGGCTATTTGAGAGCTGATAAACATCTACAGCTAACCATTATCCTCATCTGGCTTTAAAAACCTGCTCTACATTTTACATGATGCAGCTGTGCAGACCTACCACATCAGACACCCCAAATATCATTCCATTCAATCACAATTAAAAGCACTATATTACAACCAATTCTACATTGAGGTCTTTAGCGCGGTTAAATGAGGTGATATTATTATTATTCAACTGTTATGACACATTTGATGGGATTCCTTTATTTTTATATGGATTCCACAAGTGTTTTGTGATGGCACAGTGTAAAATCATTTTAACAACTGTTTTACAATTTATCATTCTTTGCTTTGGCAGTAAGTTTAATGATGTTATTACATTAACTGGTCTTCACTTAGGTGTGTCCTTAGGTTCAACTCTAATAAAATGAAATGAAAATCAGATGTGTTGTACAAAGCTGACTACCTTTGTACAAAGCTGTTCCAAAGTCAGCAAAGTAATAAAAAACAAAAGTCCACTATAAAATTGACAAAGGACAGCGTGGAAAATGTAAAAAAAAAGTTTCAACTAGTACAATTAAAAATCACAAAGAGCTTGGACAAAGCTGGATAAAATGCAGACACCCCCAGGACAGGAAGTCACTAGTTTCAGTAATGGAAATTTAACAACACTCACGTCGGAGATGGTTGCTACTCTATTTGAGGCTCTGAACATCTTCGAGTAAATTACAATCTTTTGTAACTTGAAATACGCATTGATCCATTTGCACAGCTAAACTCAGCATGCTGGTGGGGTGAACATCTAAGCTCCATATTTATTTTGTGAAGCTGGGTCTTGGGCCAAACTTGAATCATCGCACAACACATTACTATTTGGCCTTATGTAAACTTGTTCCCCCAAAAGCTGAATGTGACTTTTTTTTTTTTACCAAACATATTCAGTGGACCAATATTCGGTGCATGAGTCTAATGTTTAGATCTTTCCTTCCATTAAAGTGAATGAATGACCTTTTTCTTGAAGTGCTGCAACCTTGAGCTCATCAGAATGTCAAGACTGATTAAAGCATGCGTTAAAGTGAAAACGGGTAATTCTGAAGTGTCTCTGAAGTATCCAAACCCGCGATAACTATTGTAATAACTAACATTAACTATTGAATCTTGCTATAGCTACTAAGTAACTACCAATGACAATTAAGTAAGAAGTATTGATTTCAGTCATAACATAATACCAGTAATTATTTAATTTAGCCATACATCTCCAGTAACTATCAACAATTTCAGCTTTTATTATTTATTATTTTATTAAAATTATCTGCAAATTTCATTGGCTTTGTGCGACAACTCATTATTAAATGTAGTTTTTGGAATTACCTTGCAAATCTCAACTACTCCGTAATGACTTAAGATAACCAAAAATATTATAGATGTGATAATGGAAAAAATTATGTTTCATTTAGAACTGTGCTACCATACTAACTTATTCATACTCATTATTTTAGATACATTTTCAGAATCTTAGCTAGTAGATAGTTGTAGTGAAACTAACCAATTTTAGTTCAGACATTTTAGTTTAAGACATGAAAACTAGTTTTAATGTATTCAGTGTGAAACCACAATGTAAACAGCCATGCAAAAAGGTAACTCGTGTCTAAACTTTGGACTGGTTCTGTAGGTATATTGTTTAGATTCTAATCGATAAATAGTGATGAACCAAACCAATCCCTTCAATTAGTGAAGTCTAATGTAATGTTTTGTTTACTCCTCAAAAGTAAACATTTCATCTCTCACTGGGTGTTTGTCATATTTTAATTTTGATCCCTCTGAACACACATGGATACTTGGCTCATTAACGATGTCATGATGAGATTTTCTAGACAGCAAACCGCTGCTGAATTCTTATCTGTTACCAAGATCCCTCCTAGACACAGACCCTCAGGTTTGTGGAAAAACACAGGTTGGTCAGCATCCTCCTCCTCATCCATTTTCACGTACTTATAGAAGCCAAACCTACAGTAAATGACAATTAAAACATTTATAGCCATTCATTTTATTGATCTGTTTCCTATTTTTATCAGATTAAAAATTATTACTTTTCCAAATAAACAGGAGACTCCCTGTAGAAGCATTTGTTTTGTTTCTCCATGTGAGTAAGTCTGGTGAAGTCATTGGGGTACACGTAGGAAAGATAGACCTAGAAAACAAAACATGTGCAGATGCTTTGTGTATGTAGTTTGTACAAATTAATTCAGAGTGAAAGAAGTAAGAGAATCCAAAAACTAACCAACTGATCAGCACCAGATTATACTAAAGGACAATTCAAGCATAGCATGACCAATAGAGGGCGGTGTTTGATAAAAGCTCTAATTTCTTGAAAACCCTTTGTGGCCATCTAGTCCAAGGTTGAACAGAAAGAATAAGAGAGTGTGTACTTTGATAAATTATGCCACTTACAAACTGGAGGCCTTGGTAGCGTGCTATAGGAAAATCCTTCACCACATATGTAGGAGAGTAAATACAATATGGTAGAATATTCTCCAGTCTCTGCCGATCAATCATGGGAACTGAAACAAAATATAAAACCATACAACAATGATTCACCAGACCTATTTTATATGTTTGATGTTCACTCCAGAAGCACTGATGAGGAAAAAAACAGGTCTGTATTAACAGCCTTCCAGTTATTTACTATGATCTTGGGCAGTTAGAAGCCACACTAAATTCTCACAAATCAAGTTGTTCTGCTATTAACAAGCTGACAGACAGTATCTACAGGACCATATGGACCTACTGTAGCAGTGAATTTTAATGTTTCAAAATATGTAATTAATCACTAGCACATCTACAAGCTACAGAGCTTTGTGCACACACTACAGTCCAAAGAACTACTGAACATCTTTGTGTCAAACACTCAGAACAGCCAGTAGCAGTGTGTACATGTCACAGAATTGTAGAACTTGAAATAATCAGTGAAAAAAATGGTTGATAAACCTGCACACAAAAAATAATGGACATTTAGAATGTTCTCAAGCTGTGAATGATAATATATGCTTCTTAAATCAAAGTAAGGCAGTATAATAGCATCTGGGTTATCAATTATAAACACTGTATACAAACAACATCTTTTGATTCATAAACACAACACTTGATGTCAATGCGCACTTATGAGGTAGAAACTTTTGATCCATGTGTACAAACTGCTCAGTTCATTTTCTGTTTAATGGGATACATCTAGTGGCAACATTGTACACTGTCAGAGCATGTGAACACATGTTGAAGTAATGTTTTTAATCCCTTACGCTTTCAATATTTGAACATCAATCCTTGAAATAAGCAAATGTATCCTTTCTGGTGTGAAATAAGCAACTTTAGCCTTTCTGGCATGAAATAACTTTAACCAGGATTCCACACACTTTTTTTAAATGAGTCATTTTTATATCATTTAATTCTAAGAGACCATAAGAGTTCAATATTCAGCTGGATTAAGCTTCCGTGACTATCCTAATTGTATATCATAACACGATCATCACTTTAACTGCATTTCTGCTGCTGTTTAAATCCATTCATAAACATAGCTATAGCTTTGTTATGTAAGCTATCTGAGGCAATGATTATATTCGAAAGACCACAAAGACCAATAACACTTTATCCCAATTTTGATTCAGTATCAAAATATAAGCGTACAAACTCTCTATTCACCTTCAAAGAATTGTACATAAAGCCACTATTGTAAGTTTTTTTTACTAAATATATTCTACACGTTTGTGTATTCTGGTTTGTGTATTTTTTGGATCTCATTCTGCTGATGCAAATGATCTATGCACAAGGATGATTTCCCCACAATTATTTTGGGATTGAAAATTAAATCAGTATCATAAATCATAAACGACATGCATAAGCTAATCCAGTTGATTATTTTTATAATGACTCATGGAAAACGCAATACATTTGAAATTCTATAATTAATAAATCTAAATTTACATTAAAAAAAAAAAACACACATTTTCTGAAGTGTTTTCAAATCATTAAAATGTCTGACCAATATTTATAAATGAACTGGAAAACTCTCTAACACACACACACACTCACGCGCACACACACACGCACTTGCACACGCACACCCCTTCATACAGAGGATTGTAGAATCCTCACTTTTGTAGAAGGTGTCCCGTGGGTCTGCTTTGAGCATGTCTGCGATTTGTTTTCCTGTCCTGTGATTAACCTGCAAAGGCAGAGAGTGGCTGGCCAGTGTCTGGGGGATGTGACGCACACTGTTCATTTTCAGGCTGGACTCATCTGGCAGACACAGAGCAAAAAAAAATTACTATGGATGTCATCATGGAGATTTTCATTCGACACTTTCGCATCAGTAATCTTATTTGTTACCAGAGTTCAAAACAGAAGGCCCTTGATGCATGGAAAAAGGTGCCGTGTCATATAAACTTGACTATTGTATTGTTCTCTCATCAAAAACATGTCACAATTCAAATTCAGATTGGTTTATTGTGCAATGCTATTTTTTTTTTCTGGGACTCAAAACAACTCGATGGACGTAGCCACACGCATTGGCTATAGCAACCCGGAAGTGTAATGATAGTTAAGTCTGCAGTGAGAAGAAAGTGTGTTTTTAATGTCCTGAGGCAACTATTTTTGGCTTACCAAATGATATATTTGTCAGAAATGGGAGTATACGAGTCTCTTTAAATGTAATGTTCTAAAAGTTTACCCTGAGATAAAAGATCATGCCATGCATTAATTAATATGAATATTATAAAATCTGAATTACTGTGGTGGTTCTTCTTCCTGCACTTCCTGTTCCTGTTCTTCCTCCTCATCTACTTCTCATTCCTCTTCTTCATCCTCTACTTCTTGTTCATTCTATTCCTCTTCCTTTTCTTCTTTCTCTTCTTTTCGCTTTCCTCTTCTTCTTCTTGTTCCTTCTTTTCCTCTTCCTTTTTCTTCTTCTTCTTCCTCTTCTTCTTTTTTCTTCTTCCTTCGATTATTTCTCTTCCTTTTCTTCTTCAACCTCTACATCTTGTTCCTTCTCTTCATCTTCCTTTCTCTTCTTCCTCCTCTTCTTCCACTTCATTTTCTTTTTCCTCCTATTATTCTTCCACCCTTGCTTTCTCTTCTTATCATTATTCTTCTATTTTCTCTTTCTCTTCTTATCTTCCCTCCCTTTCTTCTTTTTCTGCTTGCTCTTTCTACTCTTCCTCTTTTTCTCTGTGCCCTATTGTTGCTTCCATGCTTCCAGACTGTGAGACCTGGGATGGACTGGCAACATGTTCAGGGGTATCCTAGCACTTTTTTTTAAGTTTGAGCCCTGTGATGCTAGTCAGGAGTAAACCATCAAAGGAGATAATCAATAGACGAATGGAGACAGAACAGCGCAATTATCCTTTACAGAGACTAAATAATGTGTCAAACGGTGCATTGTATAATAAGTCACAAATTTGACCACAAAAGCCATAACTTTATCAATGAGGCACCAAACACTAGAGACACAGATTTGGTTAATGTTCCATGTGTTAGTAGGGCACTTGATTAGCATTCAATCTCAGCACTACTTCAGTCAAACTACAATTTGCTCCATCCTAAACAAGATTCCAACATCCACTTGTGAAACCATTTCTATTTAGGTCTTGTATTTGATGTTGCATAAATGATGCTGCATAAAATGATGATGCAACCAGACTCACACAAACTTTACAACACAGCATTACAAGAAGCAGGAGTGTGTTTGGTCATTAGGTTTTATGTTGTGTCATAATGAGAGCTCACAGAAGATTCTGCTAAGCTAGCTGCTGATGAAAACACACTTTAATTTGTCCTATCGATCCACAGCAACTTCAAATCTGCCCCTAGACGAGTATTAGTTACAGAGGATCAAAGCCTATCTTTGTCTAATTCCAGCGAGCCAGAAGTAAAGAACACAATATGATGAAATAAGCAATAGGGGAAAGACATTTTAAAACAAGAGGAAAAAAACAAAAAGACGAAGCAGATACTTACAGTATCACACAAAAATATATTCCTTACAATTATCATGACCTCACTAAAGAAGAATAATTGAACACATACTATATCTAGCACACCCTTCAATTTTTGTATACTGTACATATTTTTTAAATCTTTGATGTAAGAATGTTTTTTAAAGTAATGCACAGCCATTGAAATACTTACTTTTGTTGAGATTTAGACATTAAAGGGCCCCTATTACGCCCCTTTTACAAGATGTTATATTCTCTCCTGAATGTGGCAATTAAGGTTTAAAGTTAAAAAAATGAATGAAAATTTCTGATTGTCTATGTAAAATACTTTACCATTTTTTTCTTTTTTTTACATTTTAGTTAAACAAAATCATTTTAACTAACATCTAAATTAAATATTAACAATTTAGAAAATAAGGTTTGAACAAAAAATGCTAAGTTTGCACATTTACAGTATTTTATGTAACTTTTTTTGTGATTATCAACGCATTTATGGCCCTTGAGCACTTCAACAAAATATACATGGTTGGGGATATTAGAAATCAAAATTGTGAATACAGTTCATGTAAAAGCATTTTAACATTAAAGAAAATTATACCAACACATACAGACAAAAAAGAATTTGAGGTAGAAAAGCGACTACTCCCTTCCACTGTTTCGGTTATTAGGAGAGTGGAAAGACATTCAAAGACAGCTCAAGAGACATTGCTCCATGCATCTCTATCTCCCTGCTGACTCTCTGCGTGTGTATGTGTGCGTGTGCGGCACAGACTTCCTGGAAGGGTATGCTGGTGTGATTAATGATTAGGCGGCTCATGAGTTTAGCTCGGTGGTCTCATCCGAGCTGCATGGGATTCGCAATGGAAGCCTGTGTTCACCCTCTCTCCCTCAGCTTGTTAAGAGGGACAGGATTGAATCCAAAAATTGCTTTATCTCAAAATGTTATGTAAACAAAGAGGAGGATGGCTTCGGGGATTGTCTTTCTCCTTTTTCATTGCCTCTCTCTTTGTGTGTCTCGATTTGCTCTTAAAAGCAAGTGTAAATTAAAGTCAGGTCCCATGAAGAGAAGTTGTGATTTGAAGTGGAACGTGTGAACATGTGTAATGTTCGATAAGGCTATATTTACAAGAGCTGAGTGTACACACTCACACACAGCCACACACAGGGGAGGAGCTGGGAGAGTGTTTTCTGATGATTACATTCAGTACTTTCTGCTGCATACATTGTAATTTTGCGACAATAAACCTTTAAAGTTTAAGGTATCTGAAAAGCAACTGCAAATTGAGATATGACGGCAAGCAGCCTTTTAAAATAAACTCTTTAAAAAGTTAAAGACATTTACCTGTGTAGAGTGATAAATAAGCTGAATCAATGACATCAAACTTCAGTCCTGGGAGAAAAGGTCTCCACTGCATAAACATAAGAGAGAAACAAGAACAGAGAAAACTGATATCAAAACCCACTGTACCCGTATCAAAGAAAAAACTCATATATTCAAAACAGAGTGGATTTATTAAACAAAAATACAAAAGAATGATCATTTTAAAGAGACATTCTAATGCAATTCATTATATCAGTAAGGACATTTTTTTTTTTACAATTTTCTTGCAATCTCATCCAGTTAACTGGTTTGAGATCATTAATTTGAGCCATTTTAAGGTTGTATATTGTTAGTAAAGGCAAATATAAAAACCTAAACTTTAATTCGCTTCTCCATCCAGTCATCTACCAATCGGTTATTTTCAATAACTTTGTAACTTTTATCAGTTATGGTTATGTGGCTCTCCTGGTCATGTGAGCGGGTCACAAATTCTCTATGGATCTTTTGAAGGTCTGTTTAGTCCCTCAGCCTATGAAAAGGCAGTAGATAACTCTCAAAACCGAAACATTTTGATTCCGCTAAAATGACATTTAACTCTCTTAGTTTCTGAGCAGAATGAAAACAAATCTCTTAGAAATCCAGAACAATTTAACCAATCGGATCTTGACTTCAGAATTATTGAAGTCCTTGCCATAAAAAAAGCATCAAACCCTTCAGAGCGTATCTTCCATAGGCTTGAGGTCTGAGGCCGAAACTATTCTTGTAAAGACCCTAAAACAACCCTGAAATGTTGAATAACTTCAGATGTTTTCAAGTCAAATCCCATTCATGCTATAGTCATCAAAACCATTATTATGGGTCAGTGGCTACCTACTCCACCTACTTACAATCTTAATTAGGTGCAGCCTTCATTCCAACACATATAAATGTGTTGTGTAAAGTGTTGTATATAGGATCACTTTCATGGTGTTGCTGGTTTTCCCAGTATTATTTTTGAATGTAACTCAACCCTTTTAGTTGAGGATATCTGTTTTCTTTTGTTCAAACATGGTCGCGTTGAGGCTTCCTGTAAGTAAAGTTGGTACTGTGCCTACTGGCAAAAATAAATGGTTTGACAAAATTCCGTTCAGAACATATGATGAATTTGAAAAAGGATAATCATTAGGATTTATATCTGGAAAAATGATTCCCTTGAATAATGTTGTTTAACACGTTCAACAAAAACATTTAACAATGTGATAAAGAGTGAACAACACAAGAAGAAACAGAGGATAAAAATATCCGTGTTAATTAGTGTTGCTAGTGTAGTTTTACCATTTTAGGGACCCAAAAGGTTTGCATAACACTATATTTACAAACTACAGCACTTACACTTGAACGTACAGGTAAAACGATTCCATTTTATCTATACCATTGTTTGTGAGAAACATGCAACTCTGTTAAAATCAAGCGCATATGTATTTTTCCCACACAAATTTCCTTTTAGAGATTTTCAGGTATAAGACACAATTTGAGCATCCCACACATCTGAATAGGTTCCTTCAGCACTTAGTATTCAAGCTGTTATACAGCACAGCATGTGTTTCTCAAGGTCAAATCTGCCTTTCGAGAATCAATGAAGTGCAGCTACAGCACAATGTCGGAGTTAAGAAGCCACGGACGCCTGTTTGCCCCAGTGACATTTGAAACAAACACAAACCTTCATCAGCGCACGCAGTAACACACAGAAGTGAACATACATCTCAGCATTTCAGCCTGATCAAGACCAACTGAGGCCTAACTGATTACTATTTTAAATAAATCTCTGTAAAAAAATATTGAAGTACAATGTAAATTTTGACTTGACAATAATAATGATGTTTTGAATATTTCCACAAAGCTCGATCTGTTTCTTTATAAATGCCTCCATGTAGGTAAAGGAAGGATCAAGTGCTGCTGACTAATAACACCAGTCAAAACAGATATCTGACAGATTAAAAATGTTCCACTCAGAATGCAATAAATAGGATGTAGTTTCTTATGGTTTTGAGACAATAAGACAGTCTTAATTTATATTTCAGTTTAATGCAGAGTCTCTGAGGAAGAAGTGAAAAGTAACAAACTACATTTTGTCGCACTACTGTAATTGAGTAGGTTTTTTCCACAAACTTCTACCTTTGTCAGTATTTTTAAAATTTGTGCTTTTACATGAATATATTTTGACTGTAGTAAAAATACACTTCTCTACATTTGAAGTCAGGCTTTTAATCTGAATAAAAATCATATATATATAAAAAAAGTTAATGATCTGATGAAATACAGGCAAATTAATTGTACTGATCTCCCACACAATCAATGATTCAAATTCAACTAAAAGTGACCTCCCTGTTAAGCGACCATGTAAAAACAAAACTTATATAAACTTGACATCAAAGCTGTGCAAGAATGTTTAGTTAAGCTCCCATTTACTGTAATATACACACACAAATATGTCAAAGTCAGATTTAAGACATATAATAATGCACATCATAATCAATAATCACAAATTTAAAAATGCACATAATTATGACAGCTTAACGTTTCTTATTTGATATAATGGTTAAGGTAATTGTGCTAAAAGGTAAAAACTATGTAATAGTAATCTAATAATCTGAAAAAAAATAATGTTTGATGAACTTATCTTGTGTATGTGTGCATGCGAAATTCTATACATACCATGCAACCATTGACAGGAAATTTTTTATGTTTACTCTTTGTAAGAACACAACAAAATTAACTTATCCATCCTTGATTCATTTTTCACATTTATTCATCTTCTATCCCTCTCATCTTTGCTGCTTACTATATTCTCCTTAATAATAATAATATTCCTTTGGTAAATCTTTTAATCTACATCCTTTGGGTGCACTTTAAACATATTCAAACTGTTAAAGAGCACTGCTTCTCTGAGCTCAAGGCTGTACAACAAAATAAATAATATTATAATAGTCTCAAAAGTGGTCTCTATTAATAATTTCCTAACTAGAAAAGCAGATGAACAGCTGATGTTTGTTCCAGTTTGGCCATTATGTTTTAGTCAACTGCAATTAAAAATGGAATTGTTTGACAATTAATTTGGAATTGGGCATTACAGAGAATTTCTTTAGCAGATTTAGCTGAATTGAGCCTTGGGATGTTCCCCATGCTTCTAATCCTTGCCTTTGAACCATCTTTAAATAATGCAAAAACGTAGAATAAGAGAGAACAGGACAAGACTTTAGAAGTTTAATTGGGACAAATGTTAAACAGAGTTCTTTCAAATTCTTCCCAACTTTTATTCGTTCACTCCATGCAGAAAGGCACATTGACAAAAATATGTAGTTACAAATGAAAGAAAATGGATCTTATCTTTAAACAAAAAAAGCTCAATTTAAAACACAAAAGTGAATATTTTACTCAATTATGATCCAGATTCTCTCACTTGGATCCCTTTTGCATGTCTACAAAACGGTTTGGTCAATTTCCAAAGCCTTTCTCTACTCACCGCCACCTCCACATGATCTGAACCTTTGTCATCCTGCTTATGCAAAACCTCAAAGTAGTATCTCCGTGAGCACATGAGACTGCAGAAAGAGAATAGGAGAGAGAGAAAGAAAGGAAACAATTAAAGTGAAGGAAAGAGGTGTTGTAGAGTAAAAGAACTAAAGCTGAGTGGTTAAAAATGGCAGAACCAAGATAAAAATATCCTCTAGAAGATATTCATTGAATTTTTGACAGAAATAGACTAACAGAGAGAAAACGAGAAGCAGATTGATTATTTCGTGGACTGTCTGAATACTTGGTTCTGATTGGCTGGTAGGTGTTTCAAATAACGGTACACAACAATAGTCCAGGTTGGTTTGCTTACTCATAGTATCATTGCACAACATTTGTGACCATAGTAACATACGTTAACAGCTGATCAACCAACACTTTACAGAGGTAACTGTTGCACAGCAAAGTGGTTCGTCACCTCCCTGTCATGCTTTAAAACTCCATAATGCACACCTAAGCAATGATTAGCCCTTACATAATATATGTGCATATATATTCATTTTTACATCAGAGATATTTCCATTCATTACCATTTTACACTTTAAATGAAGTTGAAGGGGTAAAACATCAGACTTAGCCCTAGAAATGATGGGATATGACAGATGTCTATGTAAATGTTTCATTCTTAAATCTGTAAATAATGCATATACATAGCACCTAGCAGCATTTTAAGGGTGTCCAATTTCTTATGTTTAGATTTTCACTCACAAGACTTATCACAATGTTTCAAGGAGTAAGGGAAGGCTATGAAAAGGGAGAGAATTGGAACTGAGGTTAAAAGCCTTCTAGAAGCTCTTCTCCTTCGCCCCATCCCAACAAAAACCTCACAGGCAATAGTTTTGCACATGTAGAAGACACATACTCAATTCAAAGACTAAGGGAGCGTTTAGAATGTGCAACGTCATCAGAGTTATACAATTCCATTGATCAGTGGGTTAATGAAATACTTTAAACATTATAAGTTTTCACTTGACAATTACTACAGAGTTTATTCAGCTGGATAAAGTAGGTGGAAAGCTTCACATCTCGTGCATTAAACATTTTGTCCAGTCACTGCAGTGGCATAGTGATGCAACTTAATTTTCAGGCAGCTTCTCCAATATGAGATACTGGAACAGAAATATCTCTTCCATCACCTCAGTGAAGTGCAATACCTTGGTAAAGGTGGTATTAACACTTGAGAAACCTCACCAGACTCCAATCAAAAACAGTCTAGATTTTGCATACCACATCTTGCATAATATGTGCATAAATCATAGACTGTTAGCAAAAATCATGAAAAGCTTTAAATATTAGTTGTTATCACATAATATGCCTTTACCAGGTCTTCTGGGATTCAATGAACACTTAAAAAAAGGAGTGTCCTGAGATTGGGTCCCAATAGGATGAACTAAGTGAGGTTTGAGGAGCCACAGAATGGCGTTTTAATGGGCAGAATAATTGCCTGGCTCCTTTTTAAAGTATTCAGCTCAATAATTTAATACTACTGAGTGAGAAGAGAGAAAAACAATCTTTGAGGCCACATGTATGCAATGTCAGCTAGCCTTACAAAAAATAGTCTGAAATGTCAAACAACTAACATGTGGTAAGTCTTTTATATGAGAAGTTTGATTACAAAACATGGTAAACCACATAAAATAAACATATTTGTGTAATAGTCTATTTTTGTAATAGTTGATTTCACAACTTAATAGATTTCACAAAAGGCATAATATCAGTCAAGTTCTGTTGTCTTGCTTTGTCCTTTTTACTTTTTTTTGTATGAAGATCTGCGGAGGAAATACTTGAGGAATTTACCGGTGAAATTTATCAGGATGTAGCAAGTTTGTGTAACCACGTATCTGTTTTGAATTTTGCATATGTTGTTCTTAGGGGAGAGATGTTTTGTCTCCAACAGCAGCCTTGGCCAAGGCCATCCAAGTGGAGTGTGGGGAGCCGGAAGAAAACAATTGCTGCTTGCTTTTGGGTCAATATCTGCAAATTTAACATATATGTATTGTTCATCACCGGTCTCCATTCTTGTCAAAATCTGCTACACACGGCCGTTAGTGTCACTCCATGGTGTAACCCATTTTGCGGTTAGCCACAGTCCGAGTTATAACAGCTGTGCTTACCGCTGTTTTGATCCAGGTGGTCAGCTTGGTTGGATTCTTCACTGACCGCTTTTAAAAATCGGCGATACCTCAGGGCTCCGCATAATCCCATCATTAGAAACCCTGTGTTTAGAGTTCCAAATAAATAGATATCTTCAAAGTCCTCCAGGAACAGAGCGGCCAGGCACACGATTCGCCACTTCCCCCATGGTGTAGCCAGCTGCAAATGTTCCTGGAGGGCAGGTGGGTTCCCCCGAACCTAAGCTTCTCGTTGAGAAGATTGTGTCAATTGCATTTAGAGACCAGCTGATCAAATCCAAAGTTCCATGTTTAGGGTTTAAAGAGCAAGGCAAAGAGAGCCTCAGACAGCCCTAGACCGAGGGAGTCAGCAGGTGAGAAGGGAGAGAGAGATGAGTATGGCTGCCTTCTTCAAGAGCCAAGGCAACCCTACCAGACTTTCATTTTAACCATCATCTGCTCCACCTCCATTCTACCCCTAGCTATTATAACCTTCTTTACCCTCCCTGGAGATGCCTGGTGGACCTGGACTAATCTGCTATCTTTTCCTATCCGTCTACCACCAGTGATATACTAATACCTTTTACACACTGTATTTGTTGTAACACCATGTAACTCTTCTCTGGTGTGAAATTAACCCTTTTTTATTGTTGACCATAATCGTGAAAACCATCAAATGTTTGCTTAAAAATTATGTTGTATATTTTTGTGCTTACAAACTACAGTTTCCAAAAAGATACGTATTATATATCTAATTAAAAAAAACTAATAAATAATATATATTTATATATATATATATATATATATATATATATATATATATATATATCTATATATATATATATATATATATATATATATATATATCTAATATATATATATATATATATATATATATATATATATATACATATTTTTTTTATATAAGATACTATTGGATTGGTTTCTGCACCTTCACAAGTGTCAAAATCATCTTCATTATCCAAGTTCTCTTTCAGACATTTTTATGTGTTTCCTAGGTTTACTGCAGGTACCACACTCTGAAGTCAGCTGACAGTCTTCAACAACTGACAGCCAGGTCTTTGCTTTTCAATGCTCTGTAAATGTTTCACTGGAATGCAGCGACTTTGGGAATTCCTGTCATATATCCGCTCTGTTTACTCTCTGACATCCAGCCCATTAGTCTAGATCATGCATCAACCTACTCAACCTTACCACAAAAATAACAAGTTTCAATCTAAAGAGTAAAATCACTAGAGCATAGAGAATAAGGGTAAGAAGAGATACTTAACTAGTGCCTTAAGTAAAATAGAAATCAAAACGTTTATTCCACAACAAGACAAGCAGAATACTTCAAAGACAATTTGAATTGTTAGCCATTGTCAAATTCAGTGCAAAGCTAAACACTCCTGTTTCCTCAATATTGCCAACAATAGAATGCACATTTTTTATTGGCACTAAAATATTCAGCAACATGAACAAACTCACTTTTAGACTGACACTGCTGATGAATTATTCAACAGCACGCACTCACACTGAAGCTCAATTTCTGCACCAATCAGAAGTGACTGGAGAAAACCCGACAAGGGTGATTAAACAGACAACGTGACTCTGACAAACTACTGTTTAATGTGTCCCTTGAAATTCACAATCACTGTCTCTGAAGACTGCTATTCTGCTGCATGACAGTTACGGTTGCCAGCCTTAAGCTAGAGCTAGTTAATCTACGATAAATAACCTAATTGCTCATTTTGGATTTTAAAACATTTGATATATATCTGTATTTTACATCTATAGAATTAACTGTGTATTGACATTGAAAAGTGTAAAAATGTAATATCTAAACCTCAAACAATAAAGCACAATATAAAATTTATTTGTTTAAAATTATGTTAAGACAGTTTTGCAACATGCTTTAAAAACCAATCCCTTTTATCACAAGCAATATGAAGGTTGTTTAAATTGTTAGTACATTGCTCCCAAATTGGTCTTTATCATTAGTTAAAAAATAATTTTATTATTTTCCAAGCCAACCTCCATCATAATCATAAAGTGAACAAGTAAACAAAAGAATTCAACAGAAACAAAAATCTGGCACCAAACAATTTAGCATGAGTGCCTGAATATCTGGCAAGCCAAGCCATCCTTCATGCACTGGCAGTCACAAAATCAAACCAGCTGAAAGTAGGAACAGTGCAAGTTAATATTCACTGGCTTCCCATTTCAGCTCATGTCAAGTTCAAATCACTAACGCTTAGAAAACGGTTAATAGATCTAACTAAAAACAACTAAAAACTCTTGTTTTTCATGTTATCTCTATTAAAAGCACTTACAATAATAATTTATAAAAGAATAAATTATACATTCTTCTTCCTGATGATTTCTTTCCACCGAGCACCTCTTGATCACATTTCTGTCTCTTCTGAGCTCACTGCTCTGTAACATTACATGCTCAGAGCATAATAGACTACATATAGTGTTAACAGACTCAGCAGCTGCAGCAAAGCAGAGCATTTTACTGCTGTTTTTCATATACAGACTCATACTAAATCAAAACAAATGGATAAAATCAATGACCGGACAACTTCAACTGATTTATCGAGCTAAGCAATTAATCCATAACATTGAAAATGAAAAATTCCCTAACCCCAACCCCAACCCCAACCCTAATGTTGAATGCCTGATTTTACTGGTATAACCCCAAAGTATACCCCCACCGCAAACCCCACAATAAAATATGTTTAAAAATGGGGAAACTATAATAAAAGCACAAATAATCTATTTCAGCACCTAAAAAAGATGCGTGGCTCTAAATAGACAGTGCTGCTGTCAGACGGCTGGATTTTGCAAAGAACCTGAATCCAGGCATCTTATTTCCCCAGTGATCACTGATGTTCTTAAGTTGTTTTTTTATAGCATGAACACAAAAATATTTAGCATTTTGACATACTCAACATACTCAAAGTGGAAACCAAACATTTTATGAATTTTCTTTCATTGGCCTCAGTTTTTACACTGAATGGGGTCACCAAGCCACACCACTGTTTGTAGGTTTGAGACCTGTGAAATCTGAAATAGCTTGAAATGAGATTTAAAGGCATGTTTTGAACAAACAATATGAAACGTTATCATAGAAGATACAAACAGGAGTCTTTCAACCGAATACTAAAAGTGGGTCTTAAATCAATTAAATCAATTTCAAAATCTGAGCTGTGACAAATGGAGACTTGACATTACAAAAACATTTAAAAAGTATCACCAATTTATTTTCATTCCATAATGTCAACCCCTTTTTACATTAATTGTTTCACTTAATTTGCTTTTGAGCTTGAGCATACATCCAAGAGACATGCTGCAGGAAACTCACCGCACAGCTTTAGAGGTTTGAGATCTGAACTTTGTGAACTCCCCTGGTGCCGTCCATTCCAAACCACGCTGCAAGACAACACACAGCAGTCCATACTGTACATTTTTGTACATTTTATCAAAAGAAAGCTGGAGATTGATTGACTACAATATGCATTTAGAGAAACGTCTTCAACTGTGGCCTAAAATTAGTTAACAGTTTATGCTACCAAACTTAATTAACGCATTCAAAAGCCCAACATGAATGAAAATATACTCAATGCTTAACTACAACCCAATCCTGAGAACCAACACAAAGACAAAAAATTAACAGAAGTTCAATTTTGAATTGAATCAGAGGTAGGTTATTAAAGGACTCTGGTTTTACACACCTGTCCAACATACACCAGAAGCCGGACATTGAGTGGACTCTCATCTGAGCTGAGCCAGAGTTCAGAGTTATCATCTGAAGCTATGGCGAACTGGAAATCCCCTGAAAGAAATAATTCATCGTTCACACAGATGTACTGCTTCCCTTATAACCTGACCGGTCACATTTCAAGGATTGCTTTGATCAGCATGGTTTGTCAGTATTACACTCAGACTCTTAGGAAGTACTCATCCATGTTTTTTTCTGTTGAAAACATCTTATGAAGTCTTTGTGTGTTTTTATCCCCTTGTAACCAAATTGTCTTCTGCTATTAAACAACTAACTATTTTTAGCTCAATGCAAAAATGTTAATTTACTAGCTTTGTATTACTTAATATACTCAGTGACTTCCTCTCAATGTAATGATTTGTATTAGCTGTGCTGATGTATTTTACTATTATTTAAATATTACCTGACAATATTTCAGCCATACCTATTAAGTGTGTGCACTTAATCCTTTCGCCTACACAATCACATTGTTGTTTGTTTCACATCAGCAAACATATCTTTGGTCTTTGAGGGGATGCCCACATTTGCATTGTTTTTTCCCTTACATTCAAATAGCTTGTCAAAGTACTTAAAAGTCCTTACACCCAAACGTAATGTAGTTACAGATGTTCCGTTTACCACTAAAAAGCCCAATGTTTAGTAACCCCCCTCCTCATCCTCCCTACATTAACATTTGCTCTACCAACAGTCCAGTTATCACACCCACCCACCAACACTGATGTACAGTGTAAAAACTACAGAGTTGAATTTACTCTGTTCTGAGTCGATTTGGTCCTTTTTGATGTGGAGTTATATTGAGAATTATCACTTAACATTACATTGAAAAAAAGAGATATATACAGTTTTGTATAGCAAAAAATTTTTATTATAAAGTTTTCAATGACAAATTGGCTGTTAGTTTAGATCAGAAGGACCAGATAAACAAACAAACAAACAAAAAAAGACTAAAAGTGTTTGAATCTGTGTCTGACTAGCTCTTGGCTAACCAGTAATGAATGACCCCAAGCCAGTTGTTACGGGAACAGCTATGATTATGGGAGTGGCTGTACACATCAACTTTTGCCTTTGTG
This sequence comes from Danionella dracula, assembly GCA_900490495.1. Taxonomy (NCBI): domain Eukaryota; kingdom Metazoa; phylum Chordata; class Actinopteri; order Cypriniformes; family Danionidae; genus Danionella; species Danionella dracula. The sequence goes on from UELW01000578.1 coordinate 4,743,932, forward strand.
TCTTAAATCGTCTGAAATCTGATTCACATCTTTTTAGATGCTGACTGTACAAAACAGTTTAACCTTTAAACTTGAACTTAACCTTAGATTTCACACCTGATTTTTAGGTGGAAAGTTTAGTTTAAAACTCAAGTGCATGTGTTACATTATAGCTGCAAATTTTAAATATTCCTTTAAATATCTTGAAGTCAGCAAAGTAAAATGGCTGAGTGAATTTAAAAAAATCTCAATATTTCTCCAACAAGCAGGATTTCATGGATCAAAGCTCATGGAGTAGTCAAAACAGCAGCATTTTCTTATCCGTTTCAACAGAGTGAGTAGAAAGTGCTAACTGCAGTGAATCTTAAATGAAAAAGGCTTTCTGTTTGCCTTGAGATATTATTCAGCTTAAGCAGGGTTTTATTTTTCTAAACTGCTTAAAGGAAAAGTTAAAAACAAAGAACCCAAATGAAATCAGTTTGAAAGTAACTGACAAAATTGAGAACCAGGAGGAATTGTGCAGGACTTCTAAAACAGTGTAACAACACTAAGATGCTTTAACAATACTTGTGTCATTTAATTTCTTAATTAAAACATAGTTAATTTCTATAATAAGTTGAGTATTTTTTATTATTACTTAAATTAATTAAGGATTTTGGTTAGTATGTCCATTGCTGATCTGTTTCTGCAAACTGGAACAACAGAGTTTGTCACAGTATAGGCATTTTGTTATCAGTGTTTCATTTGTTCAGAGATCAGAGGAGATCCTCCATTGTAAAGACATGTTTGAACACGACACTCAGACACTGTGAGATGTTCTGGGAGCAAATCTGAGTTTATTTATGGGAGCTCCACTTCACGGGAGCGTCCATGGGGGAAATCAGATATGTGCTGTTGGGAGAAGGGAGAACACCATCTTTCAGGGCTGGACTAGAAGAGGGTAGGATGTGTTATGGCCGCTGGTGAAAGATCAACAGAATTCTGTAAAATTAATTATTAAGTTCTAACTTAAATTAATTAATTTAAGTTCACTTGCAAGCCCAGTGAGTCTTTGAAGAATTATTTTACAGTGGAGGATTTATCATGCAGTGTCTTGCTGCTTAAAACCTGATGATAGTTTTTCATCATTGCACTAGTCCAACAAAAAAGTGCCTTGATTTTTCTGTTCTATGAATGCTAATTCAGAGATGGCATGCAGTCTGATCCGGAAGCGTAAGATTAGCAAACCCAGGTCAAACAACAATGTTGAGAAAGTGTGTTTTTAGTTGTCACAGGCATTAAAAATGGCTTGAAAAGAGACTCTCTGTGCATTATATGTCCCGCTCTGACAGCCAGGTAAAGTTCAGAAGGGGGTGTGGGGGAAGCATGTCTTTGGCAGAATGGGTGTTATGAGGCGATTAAAATAATTTGATTATGATAAATATTGCATTCCAAAAGTTATAAAAGGTTAAGTGCTAGTCTAAATGCATTGAAAAAAGGGCATGAGGGCATGATAGGGGACCTTTAAAGAGTAAAACACAAACCATAAATGTATTATAATAAACCTGTGACAAAGATCTTTTAAAAATAAATACTGACCATCTTTATAAGGATGAATGAATCCAAATATTCTAAGCCCATAATTCTTCCACTTTGGAGCAACAGCTATTTTCTTTATTGTGGTCCTTGTCTGTGGAGAAGATGTAAACAAAATGGTATCAGACAATTCAAACCCTCGTCACAAAAAATATTTTAAAGATTCCCACCTCAAACTCTGAGTTTTGAGATGAATAAACAGGCAATTAAAGCTCAGACACAATGTGTGGTAGAAACAGAAATAAAAAGCTATTGTATTTGATAGCGGATCATCTAGCCTAGAGCAAATAACAGGTAGAAAAGGGCCCACATATAATTGGTTATTAATAAAGAACACAACCAACACAATGAACTGAACTGTTACCAGAAGGCATTTCAGACACATTAAATCTGTAGTTTTATGATCTGAGAGATGTGTTCTGCCCTTACATGAGGGTAGAGAGGGAAATGAAGATTCTTCCTGAGCTGAGCAGTAGATGAGCCACACCAGTCTTCGAACACATGCAGATTGGCCTGACCTTTATACTTACAAATAAAAAGAGAATAATTATTTGTTTCGACTGACATGACAAAAAACTACTTGTAAGACATATAAAGTCATAAATAGCTTCAGTGTAATGATTTTTTTTTCAACTAATGAAGTTTAACACCATTAAAACTACTACACTTTTCTTTTTTTAATCTTAATAAGTAGGGGACCTGTATTTAACACAACAGAAGGCTCAGGGAATTTTGGATATATCCAGCTGCAGCCTCACAAAACATCAGTTTTCAGACAGTTATCATTTGGTGATAGCTTGTGACAATTTGCTAAAAATCCATACAAACAAACCTTTCCCTTATCCCAACTTCTTCATTTTTCAGTGAGACGTCTGCTTTTGCACACAAACATTTATGAGCTGTATTTTTTTTTCAACTAGTCTTCAAGAACGTCCTCTACAACCCATGTCAACTTCCAGCAGCCCTCTGCTAGATACATCTGCAAATTGAATAATGATCTATTTAAACACAAAAAATCCTTAAGTGGACAAGACATAATCAAGGCTTGATTTCTTAGACATTGTTTGACTTGATTCAGTAACTACTGGTTGATTTATGTGGAAATGCATGTGTCTATGACAATGGTCAATGATCAATCTTATTGTAGTGATCCTAGTGGCAGTAGTGACAAGAGACTCTCATTAGTCTAGTCTTCACATAAGAAAGCTTACATTTGATTACTCTTGCCATTTCTGTCAGTTATTTAGGTCTATCTTTAAATTTAGCCTGCATAATTGTTTCTAGTGTGGATGGTGGGATTGGCATCCTACCCACTGACAGTGGGCGGACAGGATGCCACAGAATACAGAGGCATATTAGGTTTCTACAAATACAGATATGCCACTCCATCGCCAAGAACTCAGTAAAAAGAACTGATGTTGTACAATATGGTGACAGTCTGTAAAGTGAATTCTGCCTTAAGCGTTAAGAATATTATTCAAATTTTTGCATGGTCAGAATAGCCTGTAGACTTGTTTCGGGCAAGGGGAGACAAGGAGAAAGCGACAGCATCTTTGTAAAAATGTGCAGTGTAATCAAGTACTCCATATGTCACGACTGAAAAAGAGTGAAATTTATAGCAGCTATAATCTCTGAGTAATACGATAACCATCTTAATAGCATCATTCTGTGTTCCTTAGCAAATTTGTCAGACTTTTCCATTAATAATAAACCTTAAGTTCTATACAAAATTAATAGCGTTCATCTTGCTTTTATCTCTGAATTATAGGCAGCACTGTAATCCATTTTGTGGTGGAAGATACGAGTATCTTCTATTGCAGCATAAGAAAGAAAACCCCAAGATATTTAGTCATAGTCATCTCACACTGTGCTGTGCTTCCAGCCAAAGCCCGAATGATGTATGTCCCAGTCGGTTTATTCCTTGTGGCAATGATATTCAATAATGGAAAAGAAACCACATAAATCAAAAGATTAAACATGAGGTTATCTGTACACTAGCAATTTTTCCTTTTTGCTGTACATAATCCTGTATGACTATCTGACAACTGTTTTCAGTTAGAAAAACAACAAGTACTCTTGATATTCATATTACTGTATTTGAGACTTCACTATTGTAAAGCTTTCTATGGCTATCATGTAAAGCTTCTGGTATAGGAATATATTGACAGAGTGTTTGTCATCACTGACTGTTTTTGTGAAAAAGAGAACCCCTATGTCACTGTATCTTAAAAATGAGGGATCTTGAAGTCGACAAGGGTTCAGGCACCCTGTTTTATCATTGTCTGAAAATGTCAGACTTTCAGGGCCTGCTTCAGAGATGAGGTGGTAAGAGGAGATAAGGGCTGTTGGCTTATTGATCGATGCTGCTATAGCTCCCAGGTTCAGGGGTTCCACGGTATTCTCAGGACACAACATTAGTTGGCTTTTATATACTGTTGAAGTCATTCTAAATAATGTTTCAAAGGAAAACAAAAACATCTTCACACGTTTTCTACATTTCTATAAATGAAAATGCATAACAGAAAATATATTTCCATTTCCGTATTAATGAATGAGTAATTGTAAATATGTTAACAGCTTAATTCAAGAATAGTAGTAAGTCATTCATGACATATAATAATAAAAAGTTATTAATTAATATACTTTTGTAAGCTTTTTATGAGCTATTTATTGAATGAAAGCCTTATTTGTGGCTCAAAAGGTAATTATGCTTTCCTTTAACATAAACTACAAATTACTTTCGCTACAAGAAAAACCATTCAAATACTCACAGTGTGTGATAAAATTCTTCTCTCAGGAGAGCGATGTATGAAAGCTTAGTGTGAGTAAGTTTCAAGCAAGTGTAGGATGCATGATAAAAACAAATAAATTAATCATTCAAAATATGACAAATACATTCAACACTAGTACTGTAACTGCATTATGTACAGTATATGTAAGTATTAGTAACCATTAAAAAATTTACTTATAAAACATTTCTAAAATGGTAAATGTTTGCACAATTTATCTAGGGCTAGTTAAGTTAGGGCTGAACAAAACAAATAGCCAGATATTATAACAAAGTAACTTATAATTGCTTATAAAAAGCTTGTAATTTATAAAAGTCGTTACTTAGTCATTAGTCAATAATTAGGATCTAATTAGCCCGTTAACTAATCGGTTAATAGCTAATTTCTGATCTGAAAATGAAAATAAAATAAACAATGTCGGTTTATTAATCCTTCACTTTGACAAATGATAGAATACAGAGTACAAAAAAACATTGATGTTAGTTTCACAAAACAGTAAATTACAGTTAATTTATGTTTTAATATAGTCGATGACAAAAAAACACAGCATATTACTAAACAATACTATAAAAGCATGCTTTACCTCTGGTTTCCATGGCAACCTCTGGAACTCCTGGGCAAGCATTTTCTTCATCTTGGTGTTGGCATGACCCTCCTGAGTATAGTCTGTGAGCTGTTCTTCCTAAACCAGCAGGAACAAACTGAGCTCAGAAACTCTTCATAAATAAGGCGCCTCAGACACATTGTCAAGTGCTGTCAAATAAATTACATTAAAAAAGAAAAATTATTGGCAGAAAATTGCCAGAACGTTTTCAGTTTTTTCTCCATCTATTTTTAAAAAGGAATGTTGCTAATATTTAGAGACTGAAAGGTCAGTAATTTTACAGAAAATACACTATTTTAAGATATTGTTGTACTTTCTGATTTTTTTAAATACTAGAACCAAGAAGAAAATCATGGTTGTATGTAAATTAAACTCTGAACTGAGGAGCACCAACTGGAGGCTTTCCAGCCCTGCACACAAAGGTTCAGTTCACGTTCAAAATGTTATTACATTGAGTCAGATTCACACAAGAAAGTGTATGAACACAACACACACTATTAGACAGCAGCATAACCATTTAAACTTTACCTTTTCCACTGACAGACAGAAAAAAAAAGAAAAAGATAACGATAGGCAACTGGTGTTCGGGATATAATGGCACCTGTTCGATCAGCAGACAATACCAGAATGCAAAGCGAGTATCAACATAGTTATTAAAACATGATAATCATGAAAACTGGCAAAAAGCTACATTTGTCCAGTATTTTTATGAATTATTATATGTTAAATAAAAGTTGTGTTTACAGTAGGTGCAGGTGTATAAACAAATGATTTAACCATTGAACACTTTTAAATGAATAATGTTTAAGGATGGTTATTAAGGACAGCAAAAATATGTATTAAGAGCATATTTATTAAGACAAGAATAATACTGATTTAGGATAAGTTATTATATTTTCTATGCACAGTCCCTTTCATTTGTTTTCAAAATCAGCTTGAGGGCAAGCACAAGTAACTTGCAGCTGAAAAGTGATGATGACAACAGAACAGCAGATTTATCCCAATCAACCAACCCTGTCTGGCAGTCCAGATGCTAGCCTTCAACCTAGATGGTGGTGTCCTACTGATTGCCAGCTGCCGTCAAAAAGATTGCTAGATTTGACTCAGGGTAGCGCTCACATATAAACACATCGTGGATCTCCTCTCTGCACTTTGACAAGAAGCGATAACCAGATGGCTGCCACCAACACCCTAGCTGGAAGCTGATCCAGGGACTGTCAGCAAGGTTAATGAGTTCTTCTTATTTACTTTAGCAAGGCAGGGTGGAGAGAGATGACAAAGGGCTTATGATGTGAGCTTTGCGGATAATATTGGATATTGAGCTTTGCGGATATTGGGGCTGAGAAATCATTATACTTACTCTGTTTGCTGGTGGTTACGCACATGGACATGTCTATGCACAAGATGAGATGTATTTTAGTTTTTTTAGCTTTCACTGGCATTAATAAAGTAACAGAGACAAATATCAATGGAAGTTTGACTGTAGAAGGATTTGTAATTGGCAATCAATTTTGAATGACTGAGCCAATAGGGGCAAAAGGAGCCTATAGGACAATGATGAGCACAGAATGTTGGGCTATAGTAAGTGAAATCTGAAACTTTAATAGGGAATCTAATTGAAGTTGTTCCTAAAGTTCAACAGATCAATTTACTTCACCTGAATGGGTTTCAAATAAGCTTTTGCAAAACTGAGCAGACAGATGGAAACAAAAGAAAACAGTAAAATGTGTGTCACAGTGAATAAGACAAACCACATTAACCTTCTGTAATTCTGTAGTTATGTTGAATGTTTGTAATCATGTGTTTCCTTTGGTCTTGTTATTTTACTCATTTTGTTCTTTCTGTGTTTCAGGCATGATTCAATTAATGTTTAGTCCATGTCCTAATTAGTGTTCCATGGTGTCTTGCTCACTTGAACGTAGTCGCATACGACGGTGTGAAACTGGAAGTTCCAGCCTATGCGGTAAAAGTCTAAATTCCGCTCCTACGAAAGTTTAGCTGAATTTAACTTTGACCTGCTATAGCACAAAATGTGACATGACTAACAAACACATATTCAGAGCATGTGTTTACTAAAATCTTGTTTTAAAGCTAGATTTTATTTTTTTATGGCTTCAGTGTTTATTAAACCTGCTACCATTTGCACCATGTATATTTAGAGCTTGTTTTTTTTTTTTTTTTGTAAATGTGCTACCTGCTGGATAGGGTCGACGCTTCCGCTGGCCCATATGGTGTCATTTGCAGCTCTCAAACTCTAGTTTCACATCACATCTTTCACATTACATTTTGGAGGCCTATTTTTACAGTCTAGTTAAGATTAATTTATTATAGTCTTTTATATTTTTGTCTGTTATTATTAATTCCTGGCTTTTGTTTCTGTACCAGATGCATTACTTTATCGTTTACTCCATTCAGAAACCTTGTGGAAAAATCTTGTTAACCTTGTTAGCCTTGTGGTTAGTAATAATAAGCAAGACATGTAGTCTAGTTACTTTTGGGGTAGTGCCAGCTCGTCGCAGCAGGGCGCTGATGAGTTTGGTACAGAAAGTTGGAAATACTTGAAGAATCCTGAGAATGTGGTATGATTGGTTAAACTTATCCGGATTTCTGGTAGTAGGAAGTGTCTGTTTTCGGACTAAATGAAAATAATCAAAAGTGGAGGTGTATGATCGAGAACATTGAATATCCGTAGTGTGTATTGAACATGTGTGATTTTGAAAAACAACTAAACATTGGATTCATCGTATTTATAAGACCAACTTGTTGCATGTCAGTGAGTGTTGTGGTAACGTTTCTGTGCCCCAAAACACGACGCTATGCGAAACTACATGACATTGGTTGGCAAAAGCTGCCAAAACCCTGCTAGACTCCTTCTGGGATTAATCAGGTTTAAATGCAGACTCTTGGTCTTTTCCCAACAGCATGGCACCCTCTTTCTAATTTGCTTTCTGTTATAAAAACAAAAGAAAAGAGTCTAACAAAACAAACTGTGATCTACTGAGAGAGCTGGAATTCTTTTTTTATAGACAGTCAGACTCCTTTGATTCAGGGTGATGATCTTATAATAATAAAATCAGTAAATACAGCAATAGATAATCCTATGCTTTGTACCATTACATTACATAAACCTCTGCACTGTATTAATGTTACTCGCATTATGTTTGTCAACTGCAAAAGAATTTAGTCTTATTTAGTCTCAGAAACTGAATTATGACAAAGACGTTGGCTATAGCTGCTCATAAATATAAATAACTGCTCTTGGGTCAAAGCAGATCAAATAGAGTACAGGATTTCAGTTCTACTCCTCTGTGTAAAACTTCATGGAAATTATTCTTTTAATTACTCTTATTTCCTCTGCATCCTAAAAGAAAAAAAACTTGAGTTTTAGCATCGATGTTCACAAGCTTCTGGGTTTAACTTTGTATATAACACTATCATGAATGACTTGCAAGTAATTCTCCCTTGAGCAAAACTTAATCAATAGCTTGTGACCAGGAAGAAATGTATTATAGGACACACAATTCAGTGAGAATAATGCGGGTGATTCTGACATTGCCCTTAGGGTGGGAGAAAAAGCACAATTGTATCCACAGCAGAAATGTTCTCTCTCTAAGCTCCTGCGTGTGGATGAGAAGTCTGCTGAGGCTTTTTTCTGCCTTTGTTCAGAAATAATGCCAAAAGACTCTAAGAAATAAAAAAATGTATTAAAACTAAAAAAGTACACATTTCTCACAATACAGCATTTCGCTCCAGGCCTCCGGCAAACCCCAAGATGTAACTGTGAGATTGGTTTCTTTTTATGTTTTTCCCGGTGGCTTCAGCAGGTTTGCTGCAGGAGCTTTTTACCTGTAAGACTTGCCAACAAAATGTCTATTAACCACCAACGAGCATGGGAAGAGCTGGTTTATGGGGGCTTCAGATTAATGTAATGGGATTCAAATCTGATTGCTTGCAAAACTACCACAGATGACTAATGACTAATGACTAAGTATGACATAACTTGCTGTTAAAAGAGTAATATTTGATAAGTAAATAGACCCTTTTTATGTTTCAAATGAAAATTTGAACTGTAAAACAGTTTGACTTGAGCAAAGGTTAGGTAAGATGTGTTAGTGGAGCTGACAGAGGAGTACTCAAGGCTGCTATTAATCATGGTTGAAGAAGAAATAATGGGTGCTGAAGACTTGTAAAATCAATAAGACAAATGTCCTAGTGGCATTCGAGGAGAGAACACTATAAACCATGAAGAGACAAGACGACAATAAAGGGACTAAAGAATCAGAACTAGGCATGGATTGTTATGAGATTTGGATGATGAGAACCTGGAGAAAAAATATCACAGTACAATTATATCCCTGTAGTGTTCTTACAACTTTAAATTGTTATCTTTTGTGCCTACGGGGAAAATCATTTTGTTTAAACTCAATACATTGTATTGTAAAAAGTACAGTTATTAATTCCAGATAGAACAGTAAACACGCCAGGTTTTATCATTTAAATAAATATGCAGTGCTCAAAATAAATGCTAGACTATAACATGTAATTTATTTTCATGGGTGCAACTAATGGAAAAATCCACTTGATATGGCAAAAGAGGTTGATTTAAATATCCAAGGGGTACCTAAAATACTCAAAATTAGAAATAGAATTACCCAAAATAGGTAGTTCTAGAGTGTAGATTGTTCGTTATTTTATGCATATGCCTTCTTCTTTAAATAATGTTTAAGCATTGCTGTATGTTTTCTGTTTCCCCTCCCCTCTTCCTTTTTGACATATGCCATCAGTATGAGAGATATATAACTTTTGAGCTGAAAAAAAAATGTTTTTTTGTGTGTGTCATTTTCAATTATATTGTTTAATGTTAAGTATACTGTATACTGTATTGTTGATTTCGATGTGGAGGCAGAGAATGACACATGATGCACTTTTTGGTTCTCTTTGTCTTCATTAGAGTGAGAGCTTAATATTTTTTTAATAAAAAAATTGTTGAGTACAAATAAAATAAAATCACAATGCAGAGTGCACCTTTTAAACATACAATATAATAGATTTTAAACAATATACCGTCATCTATTTAAAAAAATGAAAAAAAACATACACAAATAAAACTTAACTTTGTATTTATCTAATAAAACAATGTATCAATATGGATGAATATGATAGAAAATAAACATTCAATCATCAGCATGAATTCATTTGTAAATAATTCACTTATTTCTAGCCAATTATATGTTTGTGCTATCTGTGTTTTACAACATGTTTAACAATCCACTACCAAGATGCTGTAAAAATCAATCATCTCTTTTAAATAGACCTTCAAGCAGATCAAAGTCTAACTGGGAAGCTTACAAAAGAGAACAAAACATTAGTAAAATTGTTATACGTGAGACTTACTTACCCCTCTGCCTTCCTCCTGACTGTCCACTACATCATCGCGCTGAAAAGGCATAAAAGGAGAAAATGTTTTCTTTTGACTAGTGCCCATCCCATCTGCCTGCCTCTCTGGATCTGCAGAAACAAATATAGATTTCAACAAAGCAACAAGAAAACTTCCAAAAGCAGTAATCTTACCCAATAACAAACACCATACATTCATTAGACAACAAAAAGGTTTTCACACAGTTTTTTGTCTGAGGATATGGCAAGGGGCTCATTGGTGCCAAGAAAATTGTACATCTCATAAGGAAATCTATTGAGTTACGTTACATGTTATGTAGCATTGCAGCGTTAGCTACACTTGTGAAATGAGCAGGTTTCTTTTTTTTGTAAAATATACTACAATTCCTGACTTATATATGCACGTATGACATGAAAAATAGTATAAAATGACCGCTCAACATTTTTTATTTTTACAAATTACAAGAAATTGCTTTCTTTTTCATCGTATCAACAGCGGTCTTGAATAAACAAAGCTGTTGTTGCATCACACAATGCATGCTGGGAAATTCTTCTTAAGCCCTCGGATAAAGAGGTATGCATCCCTTCAATAAAGCCTTCTCCCAGGGATCTACAGATCTGGTCACGGACTCTTGGTTCAATCATCATGAAACACACCTGTTGCTAATTGAACACTAATTAAAGTCATCTCTGATTGTCTGAAGCTACAGTAGTATGCATACCAGAGCAAGGATGCAACTAAGATGGAACCCTGCCCTGACCCTTATTATATTCGGTGAGGTCTGAACCACAGGAGGAAGTTCACCTAGCTTGGGTGAAATAGAGATGCAATTGCGCTCCTTGCTGTTTGATGGTGCCAGAGAATCTGATAAACAAAGAATAGATAGTTTCAGAAAGCAAACTTACCATCTGCTTGAACCTGAACATTCTCCAGGTATGAGTGTTCTAAAACCCAGAGTAGAGTTAATTTAATCTATCTCCGCTTGTTCACAAAGTTAACACAGTGCACACAAAGCTTAAATAACTACATTGTTGAAGGGATCTCCTAACACATGACTTCTCATGGAAACTATTAGTATTATAATTATTTTAAATTATTATAAAAAGAGTAACAGCATGTTAGAAAAGTATTAACTCTGTACATGGGTCAGTTTAAAAAAATTATAATTTTGTTTTTGTTATAATATAAAGTAAACCAAATTAATCTTCCATAGGGTTTAGATTATTTGGTAAATTTATAAAAAATAATAATCATACTGTGACATTAAGGTGAGAACTATATTTGTTGTGTAAATACAAAGATAAATGATTTAATGTGTCTTTGGTTTTCTTTCAGAAATGAAGTAGCACTTCACACACACAAACACAAAATTGCTATTAACATAGTTTTGAGAAATAACACCTCTGTGAATTCTGCCATCTGTGGTTTTCCATTAGTTGCTCCACATCGTATCTGGAAACGGTATATTGTAATAAATAAATATTTTATAGACACAGAATGTGCAAAGGTATAATAAAAGTCACAATAAAGTGCAATTGCTTGTAAAAGCCTTGCAAATTCTTAAGTATAAATGAACACCCAATTACATTAACAGGTACATTGTAAAAGAAAAGTAAAAAAAATAACAAGTGCAAAAAGGAGTGTTTCCTTCATGGCTCTTCTTCTTCTATGCTACTGCGTCTAGGAAGCTTGTCGAGAGAGAGAGAGAGAGAGAGAGAGAGAGAGAAGATCCACCAAAAGATCCACATTCATTGGAAGAGCGTAGAGCTTCACCTGATGTCAGACCAGAGTATTATGGCAGAGACACTTTTTTTTTTGTCCTTGATCTGTGTGGTTTTATCCCCGGCCATTATTTGAAAATTAAAAGCGAATCATTTCTCATGTCGAAAATTCATGTTGACGTTCGCCCCAATGTGGCCTTACCTTTAGAAATAATGGTTAGGGCCAAGGGAGAGAAATGGAACTCAGCCAATTATCCAGCAAGAGAAAGGGCCAAAGCAAGACCTTGGACAACATGCATATAACATTTTTCTTTACTGTCTCGATGGGGTCCATGGAAAAGGGTCCTTGCTTAGACCGCTACACCTACAATTCATTCTCGTCCATGTGAAAGAAGATGTTTGATTAAATAATTTGAGAAATAGACAACTGTGTGAGATGGGCTAGAATAAAAACAGGTGAAATACAGGGGATAATCAAGGTAGAATAAAAGCCTGTGAAAATATAGTCTGCATTTTGCAAAGAAGTATAAATGACAGAAAATGAGATTTTCAAGATGGCATTCTATCATCCAAGAAGCTTCTGTGTCCCTGCATCTGGTACTAACAAGATTATAGGCTGGCAGATGGAGGACAGATAAAATATCCTTCCTTTCCTAACATCCACCATTTAAAAATGTTTCAAAACAAATGGGTTCATTTACAAGTACGCATTTAGCAGACGCGGTAAGGGGGAAACAATATGCCATTTGTTAAACAGTCAAAGTCTATCTCCTCTACAGGTTCCTCTTGTTATCATAAAGTTGGGTGCTTAGAGTACTCATTAAAATGTGTTAAGAAAGAGGTAGCTTATTAGCTAAATTCTTTGTACTCCGATGGGAGATCTTGGGTCACTGAGAGAAAAGACTGAACAAACAGCCAGCACAGACAACTAATTGGTGAAATTTAAAAAAATTTTTTATCCAATTTAATGACAAAAGCAATGTGTTCATTCCAGTTGATAAATTGCACCACTAGAGCAAAAACATACTCCACATTTGCAAAAGAAAATACATTTATAAATGATAGTGCTTAAAGAGAATCTTTGCACTTAAGACCTAGTATATTTATGAAAAAGATTAACTAAGCTGTCTTGAGGTGAAGATAAACAGGTATTACATGTCTGGATATTATAACTTGAACATCATACAAAAGTACAAAGGAATAAAAAAACGGTGCATCATGGTGATGCAGTGGGTAGCACGGTCATCTCACAGCAAGAGGTTTGTGTCTTGGCTGGGTAAGTTGGCATTTCAGTTTGCATGTTCTCCCCGTGATTCCATGGGTTTACTCCGGGTGTCCAGTTTCCCCCACAAGTAAAAGTGAATTGGATAAACACAATTGTCCATGGAGTATGAGTGTGAATACCCCCGAAAGGGACAAAGCCAACAAGAAGATGAATGGATGGATAAATAAATGCAACACACGACCACAAAACTATCAAGACTTTGTTGACTATGCCTCATGAAGGATACATGCAGCCAATATACAATATACAACCTCCCTCATTCTGCGTCTTTTTCAGAGTTAAACATCAAAATAAAAAGATACTGGTTTGTTTTGTAACTTCAGAAGATTAGAGTTTTAGTCTGCATCATGGATTAAGATGAATCAAACCGGCTTGAAATGGATTAATACCATAAACTCTGCAGTTTGGACTGAGGGAAGGCTTAAGAAGGATCTGTAAAAGTCTTGTTTGATCAGATGGTGGGATTCAGATGTTTTGTTGCTGAAAAAGGAGCTAAAGCTTGAGGGAAGAAAACTACACAATACCGCTACGACAGGCATTTTATCTTTGGCATCATGAAACCCCCTCACACAAGCAGCTGTCCTTCCCTGTGGGGTTTTCACAGCAGAGCCAGAAGAGCAATCAGCAGTGCTGAGATCATTCATGCACTCCTCTCTCAATCTGACAAATATCAACATTGTGTAAATTAAGAAATAAAACTATCCCAAACAAGCAACACAACATTGAATAATTTGGTTCAGACTAAAATTCTAGTTAATGCACCTTAACAGCTAGTCTTAGTTGGTGAAATGAGGAGTATGGTCAGGAACACACCATTGACAGCTCACAATTTGAATAGCTAGTAACCATATGGGAATTCCATTAATTATTAATATGTGTTTATTCAATTAACTATATTTTTTTACCAGTGATGATATCTTCCCTTAATTACATACATTTAAAAGTGGATTTGGACAGAATTATTGAGCTGCAAGGCCCTTCCTATGAAGTGCCAGCATCTAAAGCTCTCCAACTGAGCCACAAAAGGGCTCTACTCTTTAAATCTGGAAAAACTCATATACACTTCTCAAAATAGCTCCAGCGGCTTCAAAAATAACTAGATCAGATTTTAGCCTTTTCTGCACATAGGTAATTAAAAAATGTATGTATATACTTCCACACACAGGCATCCTTTAGAGGAATTGCAGTCTGCCACAGCAAGAATATTCTGCAATTGTATCTTAGGTGCAGATCTCCATCTTAAGGGAGATTAAAAACCTAATTCAATAAGGCCTGATTGATACAACTAAAAAAAGTTTTGGTTAACAAAAATACTGGCTTGGAAAGAAAGTATTATTTTAAATTCAGCTTTTAACAATGGCAAAATGTGATCAAGAATTTAAATGAAACACTTGGAACACAACAATTATCCCAGATAGAGATTTCTTAACACTAATTGCCTCTTAAAAAGATATTTATGCATAAAGAAAACACTTAATCAGAGAGAAAATATATAGACTCCTATGTGTAAAAGTTGAGCCTAAAATATAAACTTCAATAGTCACAAAGCTCACTTAATAATGGAATTACAAACAACTCAACACAGCAACACAGAACGTAAAATAAAAGACTGAAGATCCAGCAGTGTCTAAATGAAGCAATATTAAGTCAGAGTACATCTCCAGAAGAGATCTTTCCAGACAGTTTTTGACATTTTCTGTCTGTTTAGAGACGGTTCTGTCTGATCTATATCTATCTGAAGAAGTGACAGCACCCAGAGCTGCTATATCACACCGCCCGCTCACATACAAGACAGCTCTTCATACAATACAGACTATAAAAAGATCAATCCAACTTCATGCAGCAGGGGATGCAGCATTACCTAAAATTGGCAAAACAGATATTAAAGACTCGTCTTATTTAAACAACGGTAGCATTAGAAAATTTATTATATTCAATTTTAAGTCTTGCTTTTATCATAATTTGAAAAAATACACACATGTAAAAAATACATGTAAAAATGGCTCCAATAAACAACCAGATCTAGGAAATTCAAAGAAAGGTCGTGGAAAATACATGAAAACCTTGTTATAGAAAGGGGATGGGAGGCTTCTGGTAGATCAAGCTCCCTGTAATTGTCCTAAGCCAGGGGTCGGCAACCCAAACTGTTGAAAGAGCCATATTGGACAAAAAAACACAAAAAACAAATATATCTGGAGCCGCAAAAAATTAAAAGCATTGTATAAGCCTTATAATGAAGGCAACACATGCTGTATATATCTATATTAGCCTGCTATAGAAATGCGAAAGTTGGCTGCAAATACATAATGAGCCTTCATGATTAAATGTTTATTTTTCCTGCAGTGCATCCTGTAGAGTAGGACGCATCACGTGACTACTCTGTTGTACAATGCTGCCTCAAGTTTAACTTCATTACAATATTACAATATTACAATCTGCTTTTTGATGTCATTTTTATTTTGAGGATTCCAAAAAACATCAAAATGGAATGTGATAACGTGCTTCTTATCTGGGCAACAGACAATTATTACAATCAAATTATTACAGTTTAAGTTTGATTTGATAATATCTCTAAGTGTCATTCCAAATATATTCTGATAAAAATAAGAAATCACTTTATAAAAACATTCCCCTTTGTTACTAAATACGTGTATGCCTTCCTTGAAAATGTCTTTCCACGTTAGTCTTCTTGGTATTTGACATCTCACTACAGAGCAAACATTAAGGCAATCCTTCCGCATTGGCATTGAATGCAAACGATTCGGTTCAAGAAACGCTGAATCCTCTGTTCTTCTCAGTTATTTTTCTCTTTTTCTCTTTGGGATCCATGGCCCTTCACATAGCCGCCAGTTTTTTTACGACAGACACCTGCCTTGCATCCCGCCCCGCTGATAGAAATGTGTGTCACAGGCTATGATGCAAATCTTTGCTGACAGAATTGTTGAAACTAAATATTTATTCTACACTCTTTTACAGCATTGGAAAATGTTAAGAATGTTTGTCCTCCTATAGAAACCATATTAAAACAAAAAATATATTTACCTCCCTTTTTCCATTTTCAAACATTTTTGAAAAAGCTCCAAGGTGCCACTAGGGTAGCGCTAAAGATCCGCATGCGGCTCCAGAGCCACGGGTTGCTGACCCCTGTCCTATGCCAACAGATATACAACAATCATCAACAGCTAACTGGGGTTCCTCAAGGTTCAGTCCTGAGTCCCATCATCCACTGATGAGGGATAGAACAAGTATTAGCTTATTAGACAGTTTCTTCATAATTGGTATTTTCATCTCAGAAAATTATAAGCAGTATTAGTAGTATTTTTCAGATATATTCAAGTTAAGTGCTGAAAATAATGTTACATTCCTATCACCATGCACCTGCAATATTAAGAGAAGAAGCAGAAACAGATGCCCTAACAGGACAGGTGTGGTTATAGCCTCTCTCTGCCCTTTACCCGAAGAGCTCTATGGCAACTCAAACATCTGTGCACCAGCTGCAAATACAAGATCTGAGGGGGCTGAACTCCTCCAGACTGTCCCTCTGAGACTAATGAACAAACAAGAAACTGGCCACAAATGAACATTAGCAAGTGACCAAATGTTCTTTTAAACATTTTATATACTTATATTTTATATATTTCTGTTAAGGGGGCATCCTATAAAAATAGCACAAGTCATAAAGGAAGCATTGCTATGTTTTGTCATATTTTACCAAATAACTACAAGACACAGGTTATTTATAATGATTTCCTGTATCACATAAAAAGTTATTCGAAAATGTACAGTATCTACTACCTATATAAAAAAAGGATCCGAACACAACAGCTTTACTTTTTTTGCAAAAAAAAAACTCTAACAGAGTAAAATACAGAACAACCAACAATTGAAATATAAGTTATTGTATACAATAAGGTGATGGACTAAAAAAAAAAGTTAATAAACAAACTAAAAAAGTAAAATCAAATGAAAACATCTGAAACAAACGGAATTAGAGAGCTCAGTAGTGTATAAGCTAGGCTTGAAGTAGGGCTGAATAATTAACCATATTTTAATTACAATGAAAAAAACGTTTTGCCAAAAATGCAATTATACTGTCATTTGAGAGTTTAACAGGCAGAAAAGTTTTACTCTAGCTGAAGGTCTATCAGATAACATTAATAGTCTGTCCTTAAAAAGTGCAATCCCCAGATTTACATATTTATTACATGATTACATTTTTGTTTCAGCCTCCTCGAATTCAAAAATCCTAAAACCAATCAATCAATCAAGTTTTTACATAGCGCTTTTTAGCAGTTGCTTTTAAAGCCGCTTCACAAAGTCCTAGTGTGAATTAGGTAGGGTAAAAAGAAATTTCTTATGTGAGGTCCCTGCGAGCCCCGCTGACTGAGGCAGGTGCTAGTCACTTCATCAGCACAAAGAATAAAAAAAAACTTAAGATCCATCAACGAAAAGTTCCCGGACAGAACCTGAAAATTTTTTTTAATCAAATTTAAATAAAGACAAAACAGAAACTAACAAACCAAAAACAATGGTTAGAAAAATATAACAAACAGGTGATCAGCATCAGCTGCAGGATGAGTGATAAATGATGGGGATAGGTTAGATATAGACATGGGGATAGACATATTGAACCACATTGTTTTTTTTTTTTTTACAGTTTTGTCTTTATTTAAATTTTATTTAAATTTAAATAAAGACAAAACAGAAACTAACAAACCAAAAACAATGGTTAGAAAAATATAACAAACAGGTGATCAGCATCAGCTGCAGGATGAGTGATAAATGATCGGGATAGGTTAGATATAGACATGGGGATAGACATATTGAACCACATTGTTTTTTTTTTTTTTACAGTTTGTATGTTTATAGCGCTCAGACACCATATCGGTTTGCACAAATCCCAGAAGCCAATTATTCGAATGCTAGATTAAACAGAAATGTTTTTAATATGATTTCGAATGTAGCTAATCTCCGGACAACATCCGGGAGTTTGTTCCAGAGCTTCCAGGCTCTATATTAAGGGCTTGTCCCCCTCTAGTGAATTTACTAATCTTCGGAATGATCAGTAGTCCTGCTTCTTGTGATCGAAAAGAGTGAGCTGGAATATATTGTGATAGGAGACTGCTCAGGTAGGCCGGAGCCAAGCCATTCAGCGCCTTAAAGGCAAGGAGCAGTATCTTATAGTCAATACAATATTTTACAGGAAGCCAATGAAGAGAGAACAAAACTGGTGTAACGTGATATTTCCTTGTTCCTTTGAGAACTCTAGCTATGTTCTGGACTACCTGTAATTTATGTAGTTATGTAGCTGTGGCTGAGAAGCCGGCTAACAGAGGTCATGAAAGCATGAACTAAATGTTCTGCATCTACAATAGTCAGCATGTTTTGTAATTTAGCAATGTTCCTGTTTCTAATAATTATTAGAAATTTTAATAATAACAATTTTACAAGGGGCAGCATGTACATTGAGAATAGGATGGGTCCCAGAACAGATCCTTAAGGAACTCAATACTCAACTGCTATTGTGTCTGATGAGTCTCCATTTACATGAAGAAACTGACTCCGGTCAGAGAGGTAAGAGTTTAACCATATTAGAGCCTGGCCCTGGATGCCTGCATCGTTCTCTAGTCTCTCGAGGAGAATCCTGTGATCTATTGTATCGAAGGCTGCACTGAGATCTAGCAGAACTAGAAGAGAGATATTCCCTTGATTCCATCCAAGTAACAGAACATTTTACATTTTAACCGGCACAGTCTCTGTGCTGTGATGTGCTGTAAATATAGATTGAAGATCTTCTTAAAAGTTGCTCTTCTGTAAGAAGGAAATGAGCTGTGCTATTACAATTTTCTTTAATATTTATGAGAAGAACGGAAGTTTAGAGATTGGCCTATAGTTGGATAACTCAGTAGGATCCAGATGCGTTTTCTTGATTAGTGGTTTAATTACTGCATTTTTTTAGCTGTTTAGGGACATAACCTAGTGATAGAAATGAGTATATAATATTCAGAAACGGTTCTTGAGCTATTTGTAGCAATTCTTTCAGTAATTTTGTTGGTACAGGATCGAAAGAGCGTATCATTGATTTAGATTATGTGAATATGATCGTGACAAGAGTTTTAAAAAATATTGCTTTAATCTACATGTGTGTTTGTGTTATATAAAACTGACTTTTATATCAATGCTACAGCATGTTTTATATGCATATAAGGCTTTAAGTTCAACAAATCAGTCAATACAGGACTCCTGTGGTCGTAGCTGATAAATCGTCATTTTATTTATATTGAATATTACATCACAGGATTTCTTTGTATTTATGTTTAGTTAGTTTAAATATTGTTCTGATTGTAAAGTTGCAATGATTATTCTTCGTCAAAATATTGTGATGATTTCTTACTCATCGTTGTTGGAAAATTATCGGGCAGAAAATAGCTTAAGAAAAATCGCATTGTACATCCCCATCGCAATACTAGTTAAAAATTTTGAGCCAAACACTTAAATATAATGCATTTATTGTTGAATTTTTTTTTATTTTCAATCAATACTAATCTTAATAAAACCAACAGAATATAAAGTTTGTGAAAGAACCTTAAGAGTCCGGTATGATTTTCAATCATTTCGGTGTTGTGTTGCTAGTGAAAACATGAAGACGCAAGAGTGTCTGAGTAATTTCAAATTTTAGCACATACTTTAAAAAAAAATCACATCCGGCATATTCTGCTGGTGGCATAAATTCTACTGGTCCCGTAGTTCTTTGTTTTCCCTAGCATGCTCTGCATCTACAATAGGATGAAAGACATTTTATCAGCTTTGCTATAGGCGTTCTTTCTCATTAACGGCATTTTAAAAGACATAGTCAACCACAGAAAAGGCAAAAAGTTGTATGCTAGAAGTTATACAATGTCAGTAAAATATCTTTTAGTGATTTATTTAGTATTACAAAGATTCTCTAAGGAGTGAAAACTAATCCCAATATAAAACAGAATAAACCATGAGCTGTCTCTGTGGAGCGCTTCTGTGACAAGTATAAATGAATGACGGACTCATGCTGAGTTTATGACAGACATGACATTCACCCGCTTCAGCACAAATCCTTCTTACTTCAGTGAAGCCCTTTATCTGAAACTCTGAACTCGGAATAAATGCAGAGAACCAGGAATATTAATATTTATACAAGAATGCATGTATAACTTACATTTGGGCAAATGAGCGCACTGCTTTACAATTCACACAGACGGAAAGGGAGATTAAACAAAACAGAGGAGGGGACCCGTGTGCCTTAAAAATAAAAACTAGAAAAAAAAATCAGTTCAGACAGAACTATTAAATCAGCCACCAATGATGGCTTACAATAAGTAAAAACATAATCAGTGAAATACTTCTATTATCTGAAGTAGTGTAATCATAATCAAGTTGAAAATGGCAACTTATCACAAGTTGACTTATCTAACAGAAGTTCTGTTACCCTTGTCTGGTCTGGATTTGAACCTGTGGGACCAATTAAATGTGCAAGACGCAAAGTCATTTACTGAACTAAAACGGATATGTTAATTCGGCTTGCGTTAAGAGGTCAAAGATGGCAGAGGTCTCACCAGGCCATACAAATTAGTTAAAGAATATGGTCTGGTGAGGTATTAGATTTTTTCTTTTAATGTTCAAGGAGAGGAACAAAACAAAAATGTGTAGCCAATCAGCAGAAGCTAGCAAAATACAGACAAGACATTATTTGTCTAGGGAATATTATAAAATCGAGGTGATGCGATGCAGAAAAATAATGTACCAATATTACAGTATGTTTAAATGGCTAAAGCAAACTTAATGTTGCAGAAAGCCAATAAATTGTGATTTTAGAGGGAAGCAAACTCTTTTCTTTTGTGGTTAATCAGAAAGCGATAGCGTAAAGATCTTGCGTTGTGATAATACAGCACTTTTTCCATACAATTAATTCCTAAGATAAAACCAAAGTCCCCTCACACACTCTGTATGAATTCACCCTCCACTCTACAGGTTTTTAACAAGAAGTGTTTGCCAAGAAATTACGGAGAAATCAACATCTTCTAGAGAATTTGTTTTCCCTGTTAAAGGGCCGATATTTTTTTAACTAAACTTTAGGAAGGTATTAAGGCATAATGCTGTGTACACAACTATATTAGAGTTGCTTCATTTGTAAAAAATTGGTGCAAATCAAAAGCTATTTTCAGTTGATCACAGTAATACATACCAATATGATTTCCCTACCCCCGAAAATTGATTGACAGTTGTGCATTAGCTTACCATTTATCAGTTTCATGTATAGAGGGACTCACGTCCACCTTTCTCTGTCAAAAGAGGATCAGAAGCAATGTCTCCACAGCCAGGTGAAGTCACAGTGAATTTACATTTAGAGCAACTTACCCCTAAACCAACATGAATTGTTGACGTCCCCAATTTGGGAGTTTTTAACTCATAAATATAACAAATCTGGATCATTTTTAAACAAAAAATTAGCTTGCTACGTTCAGGAGAACAAGAAGATCACTTTCACCTCTTATAATATTCCAATAATTTTGTCCCTTTAATTAGAACCTGCAGACTCCCTACAGAAAGTATCTTAAGCAGGAAGCTAAGCCCTGGATTTTCTTGCTAATAGGCAACTAAGCCAATAACCCATAAGTAAAATGAGAAAATCTTTACTTTTAATAAACCAGAGGCAACCGAATCTCCTCATCACTTAACTCAAGTTTCAGACCAGCCTGATTATGGCATGCTAAAGTTATTTTTGTTTAACTGAAACAACATTACCAAATAAAAAAATGACAATATTAGCTTTAACTCAAAAGCAAACACTCAGAGCTCAACTTAGAAGATGGAAGATAACTCAATGATTGTATAGTGTGGATCTCCCAGCATCTTCAAAAAAAGAACTGGATTACATCCCACACTGAGCAGATGATGTTTGTGTGAAGACTCCAGTATAAAATGTGATCCATGGTCAAACCAACAAACATCCATTGGAAGGGAGAACCAGAAAAAAGAGAACCATAGCTGTGAATAGCAATAAGAAAACTTCATGCAGAAAAGACCGGCAGTGTTGAAAGTACAGTAAAGTGTAAAAAATTTACATGCAAGCCCCCTTTGAGTTGACTATGGCTAAATAAAAGAGCCATGAATAAGAAATGATAATAGCTCCTCAACATTTGGACCCAAGCCATGCAGAGTACATCAGAACTGCCGCTAGGAATACCAATGAGACTTTGAGGTGCCAGCAACAGAAATCAAAGGCACTGGCGTACTGAACATTTTTAGAAAAGTTCTTTTACATGTAGTGCTGTACATCTGGCTGAGAGAGAGACAGTCCTGCTTGAAGGGATCAAAGCCATCAAGAGCTTAATCTGTGATGACTTCAACTGTGTTTGATAAAGAAATGAAAAAAAGACTGGTTCCCTTTCAGTCATTCACTACGACGTATGTCGGTGACAAATATTGGATCACCGTTAGGGGTGCCCATCTGTCTTCACACTGTAAAAGGTCAATCAGCGTATGCTTATGGTTATGTCATCGCTCATGCTGTCATAAAGCAGGGCAAATGTAACGTAACATCCTGCTTTCACTTATAGCCATTAAACCGGACCAAACATTAACCATTTGTGCTTAATAATTACTTTCCAAGTGTATTACGAGATGTGGCGGTTATGGCTACCAGCAAGATTCTCCAGTTGCATCAGAATGCTGGAGTCGTTAAAAGCCCCAGATTTTTATATAGTCTTCACTATTTTCCAACACCAAACAAGTAAGCCTCTTGTAAGTGTTGTTCTCCCGGTCTGTCTGAAGTATGGAAGGAAAGCCATAGGTCCAGTCTCGAGCCTTGGGGTGTAATAAGTACATTCTGAGGCTGCATTTGAGGGTTTAGACTGTGTTATTTTACTGTTCTAGCTGCTAACACATTAAGATGATGATGATGCAATCTACATTGTTACATGGGAGAAACGTGAACACCAAAGAAGACAGCACAGCACTTTCCCCATCGGGGGGATGGCAGTCTGTGCTGCGGAGGAGATTACTAGCTGCTTCCCGGACGCTCAGATAAATCGAGTACGAGGCGGCTGCAGGATACGGGGTGACTGTTGAGCTTAAGCTTGAATCTCTTGAATGCATATGTGATTTGCAAGGCCCTGCAGAGTTGATTCCTGCAGCTCCTCCAGTCCTGGTTTCCTGGAAGTGCACCGGGAACTGACTATAATCTGAAAATCGCTTCACGTCGTAGGTCTCTACAATAACGAAGCATGTGGAGGGAGATGACTTGGCAGGTCTCCTTTTAGGAAGCGGAGATTTCAGGATTCTAAATAGTTATAAAGCAAGCTCCAGAATAACCAGAGAGTAAAACGCAGTACCTTTGTGGTGTAATAAGGTTTTTTAGGGCCAGGGTGCCTGCTGCAACCTATAAACAAGAACTGACTCAGACTTAAAGACAAGATTGTCCACTTGTGAACAGAAGAAAAAAAGCACAGAGAAATTATCAGATGTCAGTAAAGTGATGCTATGCTGTGGCCAATCTGGCAGGATAAAACTGTAAACCCAGTCAATGTGCAAACAGTTGTGAATTAAATGACAAAACGTCATCTTTTAAAATAGTTAATAAAAAAATCACACAGGTGCACTCATTGCGGCCTTCAAGAATGAGTGAAAAAAGTTTTACTTCTAACAATAGCAAGTCCGAGTGTAGAGAAAATTGGACATTTTATGGAGGTAAATACATGCACCAGTAGTTTCATGCACATTTTACAACTTCCGCATATAAATCAAGTTTTGTAAATAGTAAATAAGCATAAATTGCTACAATTTAATGTAACCAGCAGGGGCATGTAAAGCTGTGCCTAGAGGGGGAGGATTTTGGGCAGGCTCTAAAGTGACCCACCTAACAGAAAAAGAAAGATTATTCCTTTGGGGACAATTTAAGTTGCAAGTCTGACACCATCATAAGAATTTAAATATAGGCTGATTGTTTAAGGATTAGCGTCACGGTGGCGAAGTGGGTAGCACGGTCGTCTCACAGCAAGAAGGTCGCTGGTTCTAGGCTCGGCTGGGGCAGGTGGCATTTCTGTGTGGAGTTTGCATGTTCTCCCCGTGATCGCATGGGTTTTCTCAGGGTGCTCCGGTTTCCCCACAAGTCCAAAGACATGCAGAATAAGTGAATTGAATAAGAACAATTGCCCATAGTGTTAAAGTGTGAATGTGTGTGTGAATGTTTCCCAGCGATGGGTTGCGGCAGGGAAGGGCATCCGCTGCGTAAAACATATGCCAGTGAGTTGGCGGTTCATTCCGCTGTGGCGACCCCGAAAGGGAATAAAGCCGACATGAAGATGGATGGATGGATGGATGTTTAAGGATTATAATGGTTATTTTTTTAACGGTTGTTAATGTATATTTTATCAAAATATTACATGAATTAACCCATAAAACAAACACCAATCTTCACTGAGGTGGGATAGATGTCCTCCAGAATTGGTACCGCATCGCCTGAAAATGCTATCTGTGGTCAGTCATTCTCCAGTTTGTATTGCTTTCTCTTATGCCAGAAGATAGCTTGCTTCACAAACAGACGGTTGACGTATTTGTTGTTGAAGACTCCAACAGCTTCACAGAGAAAGCCCATTGGGAAGACATGCAACACAGTAGGAATATTCCTCAAAGGAAACAAAAAAACTCCAACCCACACTGAACACCAAACTACTGTGCGGTCTTGCAACTTGACAAAACATGTAAAGCACCATTAATAATGAATACACAGTGTCTTCTGGTTGGATAAAAGAACTCTGAATGAACTGAGTGGTTTTGGTCCAGTTCCAGATTGGGACAGAGCAAGAGAAGTGTAAATGGTTTATATAGGATATAAATATATAGTATAGTATAATAGTATGATTTATATTTTTACTGAAATAGTACAAATGACTCGGCATGCTCAGTTTAGCACTGAGGTAAGCACAGATAAAAGACATCCTTGTTAAAATCTGCCATTTTCTTGCTCTTTCACTGATAATGATGAAGGGTCTGGTGTTGGTAAATATATAATGAAACAGAGCAGCAGTGATGCTTCTGCTTTCTTTTCAACAAAGGAGACCACGAATAGCCCTACGGACTGGTAGGAAGGGCCACGGTTTAAGGATGGTGTTAAACTTTTATACATTTTACAAAAACACTTTGAGGAATTTTAACTCTAGCAGCAGTGTGTTCACACCTTTCATGAAGAGATGTATTTGTTCCAATGTCTGTTCTAAAAGATTTTTTCATTGGGGGCTCCCTTTAACTAAGCAAACCAAATAAAAAAACTTTGTTCTCTTAACCATCTGATGCTTGATTGTCACCAATTTACCTTTCAAATTTTTCATAAGGAGAAATAAAAAACAATCCAAAACAAAATCCCTGAGTCCCATATACAAGTTTTTAAAAACAAAGCAAGTATAAAGGAGAAATGCAAGCAGTGCTTGAAATTAAATACTTTCATAGACGAGACTGTAAAAAAGATTTTTGATACTGTTACTAATTAAAAATAAAAAATGTGGGTAAAACAATAAAAGGGGTTGCATTGTAATTATGGCATGCACACATCCTTAAAATATGGCGTGCTTCACTCATATTTTAAAGTTTGTGCCCAGAACATGAGCAGGCCCTTCAAAAACAACTGTAAACAACATTGCTTCCATTAACGGACTGCTACTACACATTAACATCAGTAAAATGATAAATATTTTAACTATAAACGATAAACGGTCTCTCAAAATGTGCTTCTGCTTGAATTCTCTGAACGGCAGGATGCTCATACATTTTTGCATGCTTTATGCTCTTCCTGTCTTGCTGCTGCATGAATCACCACCTGCTCGATGTATCCTTGCCCCTAGCCAAGTCAACACTATTCCATCACAGAAACACAAGATCTCTCAGCTCTAGAAATGAATCAAATGCAATTAAAACCACAATATTGCAGTTAATTTCAATAACACTATCTGCTACAATGGCCAACCTTCCATTTGGTGCGCTTTACAACCATTTGAATGTAAATCCAACTCAAATGACTTCTTCAAACAGATCAATATGCCACCCAAGACGTTTGCCAGCTATCAAACAGGTTAAGTGATTGTAGAGCTTAGCCCTCAACCAACAGAACACCTCACTTGAGATGGCACTGGCATCTTTCCAGAACTCCCATTTACATAAGCATTACCTTGTGTGTTGATAGGAGCTTAACACAAATTCCATTAACCTGTGGGTTAAATGAGTCGCAGTTCTAATTTCTTCTACTTGTCAACTGTAGCCACAATATTTGGAGCAAGCTCGCTTGAAGGTATAAATCTCAATCTGAGGCAAAATGTGAGAAAAAAGCCTCAAGTCTCTTTGTAATTAAAATTACACAGATTTACTCTGCTCTAACATATAGGCATGCTTTTTTCTCAGCTAATCTACAACAATTACTTCTCCTTTAGTGAAGAATGACAGCTAGCTTCAAGGTAGAAGTTAATGAGGATTTAAACAGTTTTACTCTCATCAGAAGAAATATGGGATGTGCATAAGATTTGGTGCTGTAGAGGTCTGCATTAATAAACCTAAATCTTTGATCTGTCGCTAGCATTTAGAAATGCTCGCTAGTTATTGAAAGAGCATACATTGTTTACAGTTTTTTTTTTTCAATTTGTTTAATGTTTAGGATTTTTTGTAAATAAGCTTTGATGTTTTTTGTATTCATTGGTTTAATGTCCTTTATTGTTATCCTTTGAAAAACACTTATTACTTACAAATGGTGTTTATATTTATTATTTCTCTTTTCTTAGTTAAATTTTTTCTTTTCATTGTGCTAGTTGTTTACTTTGTTCCTTGCAGTGTATGGGTAAACTTGGTTTAGTGATTATTTGATTGTTTGATTTAATTCAAACATGTGGGACATTTCAAATCAATTTTCTGAAAATAAAATATTTTTTTAATTAGATAAAAATTTTAAATTGTAAGTGTTACAAAGTAGAACAATGACAAAATATCACATTACATCAGGTATTCTTTTTCTTTAACCATTTAACTTGATGTTTAGTTATATCTTAAAAAATAAAATATACTATTACATTTTACCTAATTATACCTATTTTTTATCTGGTAGCAAGTAAAGAATTCTGACATTTCAGACACAGTTTTGCCACCTTTCTGTTTCTGCCCACTTGTGAAACCATGCCTGTTGGTTACACCTACATTCATAGCATAAAGAAATATTACTGTAGCCCATGGCTGCTTCAGGTCTTATCTGTCAAACTTGCAGAATTATTTTAGGTATGAGCAAATGAGAACCTCCAGCTTTCCCTCTGGATGCATAATAGAAATTAACTGAACTATTATTCCTTGACTGGAAGCAAGATGGCAACTCTAGAAATGAGCAGATTCCCATTGACACCATTGTTAAATTTGACCAACTTTACAAATGTAATGCCCTTAGCCACAAAGTAGTTTGACTCAAACTGATTTGATCTTGAGGACAACTCTGAAAATGACAACCCAATACTGATTTCAATCAGCCAAAAATGTGGTGAAGCACTGCCAAGAAGGAAACAGCTGACCATGGCAGCAGTGTGCTTTCTATGCTCTCTACAGAAACCTGTGTGGATGCTACATAATGTATACCCTCATTTGTTACAAGCAGCAATTAGCTATGCAGATTTAACTGATGAAGTGTAGCTTGAATTATTCTCCATCAAAGATGAAAAAGCTGTAGCTATCTATTTTACCGCTTTACCTTCTTCATCAACCTGCTTCAACGGTTAATGCGAAATAAAAGGTTGTCATATTTTAGCTTCAAAGATAACCGTCAGATCAATTAAGTAGAGATGTTTTTTTTTTCTTTTATTGAGATGTTAAGAAAAGTTAGAAACTATGCCACACTTACCTTTTCCATAGTTGAAGTGGAGCTTGATGGCTTTGCCTTGATTGATGTGAAGATAAGTGAACCCGATGGCAAACATAAGGAAAACCAAGAGCAGGAGGAGTTTGAACTGCTGGCGGATCTTCTTCAGAGGAAAGCGCATCCTCATCACAGCATCATCACCCAAACAGAGAAAACCTCTTCAGCAATTTTCTTAAAGAGCTGGAAAACAAAGAGTTTTATGTTACAAATTCCAGTGCTTATACAATTACAGTTTTTCACAATTGCAGACAGTTTTTTTCAATACATTTAACTAAATATAATTAACACAACATTCTTCTAAGTAGGCTATACAATTAACCCATTTTTGGTTGCTTCACTAACACCAAAACTATGTCATTTTAAAGGCAAATTTTTGTCAATGTGTTATGATTTACTAAATGTTGCTGTAGAAAGAAAACATGTGTTAGTGTTTTGAAAACTGTATTATTGTATTTTGAAAATGAGTTTTGTTTACAATGGGGGGTTTTGAGAATTACATTTTAACTGATTCGGTGCGTTAGGATTTAATCTAACTTGTTAAATGTATTGAAAAAAACTGTCTTAGCAATTGTAAAAACTGAAATCCAAAGTTTCCAATACAGGAGCTGAATCAAGCTAAATACTTACATTTGATATTTCATGGACATTTCTGAAGTTTGTGACAGATTGTGATGTGTTTCCTGCCTCTGTCTTCTTTACACCTCACTTGAGTTCACGTAGAAGAAAAGCAGATGTTAAAACTGAATTGTTTACTTCAAAAAAGGTATATTACTCATACCTGAGGTAAAACAACGACTGGTTTGTTGAGAGGCATCAAACTTAAACATCTCCTCAAACTAGAAGAGTTTCCTCATAAAGTCGTGGTATCCCAATTTCCTTTCCTGTTGACAGAGGGTGAATGTTTTAAAAAGACTTCGCTGCTCTTTGTTCTATCTTCTGCTGTCAGACGAACAATACATCGTGGCTGCAGTCGGTCGTGGATGCTCTTTCGGTTTGTCGAGGTTCTGCTTCCTCACCGCGCGGTTATTTTGTTTCTCCGGGTTGAACAACAGCCTGTAAACATAGCCGTAAAGATCTTCCAAAGAAGAGCAGCCCTCGTTGGTTGTCATTTGTCTTTAGTCCTGTTCCAGGGTTGTGTTTAGAGACCTTTGCGCAAGCACTCGTTCGAGTTTCTGTGGCTCTTCAGCGCTCTCATCTCTCAAGCAACCAAGGATGAGGAGAGTGGGCGGGGGTTGCCAGGTGCGAACGCCTAATCAGAAATTACCCAAATTTTACAAACAATAAAAAAATAATATACATTATTATTTTTATCATTTATATATATATATATATATATATATATATATATATATATATATATATATATATATATATATATATATATATATATATATATATATATATATATATATATATATATATATATATGTATTTTTTATTTTTATTATTATTATTTTTCCCAGCGATGGGTTGCAGCTGGAAGGGCATCCGCCGCGTAAAACAAGGGAAGAAAGCCGACATGAAGATATATATGTGTGTGTGTGTGTGTGTGTGTGTGTGTGTGTGTGTGTGTGTGCGTGTGCGTGTGTGCGTGGGTGTGTGGGTGTGTGTGTGTGAGTGTGTGTGATATCTGATTTGCATGGCCCTTCCAAGTGGTAAAGTGACTAAAAACCTCTACCAAAAACAAGATGCCAACTCTAATAGTGAGCAGACTCCCATTGACACCAATGTTAAAACGGTCCAATTTTACAAATCGAATGCCCTTAGCTATAAAAAGTGACTTGACTCATACAGATTTTTTTCATGACAACTCTAAAGGGGTACATTTTTTCATTAATCATTTGTTGAAGTAGTATTTACATTTCAGCAAAAGTTGACTATGGCTGCAGTGTGCTTTCTATGCTCTCTACAGAACCCTGTGTGGATGCTACCTCCAAAGTGTATAGTCAATTGTTACAAACAGCAATTTGCTATGTAGACATGACTGATAACGTGTAGCCTGAAACATTATCCAACAAAGATTAAAAAAAAACTGTATTACCTTTTTATTTTCCCACTTTACCTTTTTCGTCAACCTGCTCCAATGATTAATACAAAAATTACTACGTGTGAACACAAAACCATAAATTACCAAGATTTTTCACAACTCATAAACAGTTATATATAATTTATTTTTTAAAAGTTATTTATAATTATCATTTTTACGTAGATTTTAATGTAATTTTATTTATTCTATTCTATTCTATCTATTAATTTTTTGCTTTGCTGCTGATATTTTTATTAACAAACCAAATACAACATATTTGAAATAAATAATGGAAAGAATAAACATTTTAGTTGAGTGCAGTCCTCTTGTTGTGTTTATTGTAATTCTGGACAAGTTCAGCTTCATGTGTTCATGACTCTCCCTCTTGATAGTCCCTTGAACCTTTTTAGAATATTAATCTGTTTATTTCGAAAAGTAATTTCAGAGAAGCAAGCCCAACATTTTGTTATTGTATCCCAAAGTCCAGTCTCACAAACAACAGACTTAAGCTTCTTCCTTCTTCTCTCTTTCTCTGTTCTCCCTTCCTTGTTTCTTCTGCATTATTTACATACCACGTTACATACATTAATTCCAAAATTTCCCACCTTTCAACAGAAAGATTTATTTATTAGAATTACAGTTTGTGGCCCTGAAATAGATTGAAAATCTGTGCTGGACCCTTTCCCTTCTTCATCTATATACTTCAAATCAAAACACTCTATATGGATAAAAATAACATTTTAGTTCATTAACCTAACATATTTTAATTTGGATAAAAACGTAGGTTCCACTGTAGTCAGCACTACTGGTTGAAACCATGAAAAGCTTTCCATGCTTTTCCAGCTTTTTATGAACTTCTCACTGCATGGACCCTAGAGGAAACATCTGATGACTTTTCACTTTCGACTGTTGCAGGATATTTCACTGCTTTTGTCCTGCAACAAAATACTTTGCTGGGATTCAACACCTCTGATTTAAATAAAATAAAACTATTGTTTTTAGTGATGAGAATCAACTCCCTGATGATTAGTGTTGTAACTTTGCATTGCAGATAAAAAAAAGAGCAACTATTGCTGCTTGAAATGAATTAGGCTGATTCACTGTGTAATTTCTAACCCTCAAGCGATCCTTAAAAATTCACTGTAGTCTGAACAAAAATGTCAAGCACCTTCATTCTTTAAAGGAGTTGATCTTTTAGGACAAATTCTCCCTGAAACATTAACATCAAATATTTGTTTAACAGTTTAAAAACGCTAATATTTGTTAAAAAACAACAACAAATAATTTTATATTGAAAACATTCAACCATGGTTCTCATTATTATTAGTCCCTAAAATAAAAAAAAACATTGATATCAATTTAGATTTTCATGCCGTTATTAAAAAACTTATTCTCAACTAGCTTAAAAAGTTTCATACATTCCTATTTGTTTCATCTTCAAATATCACATATGTGAGTTATTTCTAATAACTGAAATGAAACTCCACACACAAAAAAACATCTTCAGTATTATTTTTAGTTTCTGAGATGAGGCATAGATGATGATTTCCACTCAAATTTGGCTCCTATAACCAAGATACTTGTTAAAATATAAAAATGTAAAAACAAGTGATTTAAGGAAGTCTCAATAAACTAAATACATATATACATTTAACCTTTTAAGACCGTATGGGTTCATGTGATAGTATTGTTATTAATACATTAGGAAAACTCCGTATTTTGCTCCTAAATTTCGAAGAAACATATTTAATATTATTGTAGTAATATAATATTGATGACCGTGCAATATTTGTGTTTTTATTATGGTATAACATAGTGTGATTTTTGATGTTTTATACAGTTAAAGCTCTGGGAAAGTCAACTCAACAGCATATAAATCTCAGTGTAGACCAATAACTTTTGTGCTAGTGCTGCAGAATCAAGAGCAGTTGAGCACATCAATACATGCTCAGTTATGATGATAAATAATGATGTGTCATCTTTTGCACACCTGGTCTATTTTGGTCAGCCATTTTCTAACTCACCGAGGATCAAGTATGATGTACGGTATCCGCAACCTGCCAAGTTGTGGCATCCATCACACAAACCTCTGTCACTACATGCCGTCAGTGTCCTCGGGGAGAAGGAAACAAATGTTCAATTTGTCCTACTTTTACAAGTGTGATGAAGCCAAAGGAGTTAAAGGTCAATCTACATTTTTACTCAAAAATTGCAATTGTAATAAAAAACTTTTGCTTATAATGTAAGGTACTTTTTATGTTTTCAAACTGATGCAAATAGTGAAGCTACAGTTGATTATGTCAATTACATTGTTTGGGATGTGTCTCCAGAGCCCTCTCGTGGTCATACACAGTAATGCTTTTGCAATTTTGTACACACAAAATTAAACAGAATAATGACTAGAATATCAGAAGAAACATTCTATTTTTGACAACAGCAAATGAGTAGCCAGACATTTAACAGTATGTAATCCAAATACAAGCAAAGCTTTTAGGTAAGAATTCTCAAAATGTCTTAAAAGGAATGCTTACAATCCAAAACATGTATATTTCCAAGCACAAAATTCTCAAATAAAAAAAGAGAAATAAATAAGCAGGAGATTTACAGAGATGCATCTGACAGTCCATAAATACAGCACCATAATGATCCCAAAGCACTGTTTTCAGACTTCTAGGATCACAGATTTTCAAAAAAGATGGCTTAAACCATTAATATGATAGTCTGACATTCAAGAAAATTTTGTTACAAACACTTTCCACAAAATGCGAGGCTAAATGTACAAATTATTAACATGACTTAAAAAAAGACAAGCTATAAATGTACAGATATTTGTTGCACAAAATAACCAGAGGTTGCTCTCTCTTAATAAAGGCCATGCTTTATATTGCCATCACTGTACAGCAAACACAGCAGTCTCTCAATCCGCTAAAGAAATATAGAGGGTTTTTTGTTAATCAGAAGAAATACAAATTGGAACCGTAAAAAGCCAAATTGGAAAGAAAGCTTAAAAGCTGGTATCAGGAAAGCATTGCACGTCCCAAGAGCTGGTTTGTTCAAGACTTCAATATTATTATTATATAACGTCTTAAGAGGATGATGCTGTTAAAGATGATATGTAGTTTAATGCGTAACTTAAAACTATTTCTCGAAATATCAGGTTTAAGAAACAGCTTAAGTAACTTACTTTTGGTTGGACAAAGGATTAAGAAATGTCTAAGCTAAAAATAGGATTTTCTTGTCTTTTTATTATTTGTATACATTTCACAAAGTGCATCCTTCCATAAAATATAGCCAAAGTGTGTGAATACATTAAAGCGTACTAGACTAGCTGTCCATGCAAAGGTGAAGGGTCCAGGATCCATGTGGAGAAAAACTGGAAGGCAGTATTGCTTTTTCAAACATTAAAAATGCCAGTTTGAGTGTAATAATATAAATATAGAGCTACAGACTAAAGCCTCTAGTTTAACGACATCATCTAATCTTATGCGCAGTGAATAGCAAATAAAGTTTATATCAGTCTTAATATTTTTAGTTTCTAAAAACAAAATCATAAAATCTTCTTTCAAAGGTTATATTAAAAATGACATGCAACTGGCAGGGGCTAAATTTGAATTAATTTAAAACATGTTTTCATAAACAGATCAATTGGGTCATATTAGCTTATTGAACTGCACCGAAAATGCATCTTTTCATTACAGCATATATTTTCATTTTCAACAGAAAAATCTAAATAATGTGATGCTGTAGACTATGTAAAATTTTACACAAGTTACAGAAAAAAAGTAAATGTCTGATGCTAATGTATCTAAACCACGGGCGGTATCAAATTCCTGGAGTGCCACAGGCCCTGCTGTCTATTGTTCCAACCCTTTACCAAGAGACACAAGAGTAGCTTCATACATGTAAAGGGGAGCTTAATTAGTGGAATCAGGTACGCTGAGGTTGGCCCAAAACTTTACATGACTGTGGCCCTCCAAGAATTTAGGTTGACACCCCTGATCTAGAAAACACATGTCACACGAGCAATGATGGCAACAAGGAACTAGTATGATGGTAACTGGGATTAGTAGTTTAAAAACTTATCTGGTTAAAGTTATCTGGTTTTAAAAATCATTTAAAACTTCAGAAGGGACACATGCACACAACCACTTGAGATCCTTCACAAGAAGTCGTTATCAACCATTTTCTGAATAACACACCAGCGAAGCAAGTGGGGTAGAGAAGTCAGAAGGCATTTTTAAATGTTTTTAAACATTTCAGCAGTGAGCCAGCTCACTTTTTTATCAAGTGAAAAAAATGTCATGCATATACACACACCTGTGGATCAGAAGTTTCCTGGTAGCCCTAGAAACAATGCACACTCAAGAATGAAGAGAGTCTTAAACTGACTGCAAATTCTTCTTGTTCATTGTTCTCTCTCCTTGATTGCTTAATCCATCTCTGTGATTCAGTTCAGATTCGTTTTGGAGCCTGACCTAAGTGTCATCCGTCCACGTCCCTTTTCTGGAAGACAGCTGTGATTAAACACATACTTTATTTCTTTTTTAGGATCAAGTTGAATAATGTTGGACTTGGGCTTGCAATAGAGCATAATGTTTTTAAATATTCTCAGGTAGTTGTGGCATTCTTATGTTCATGTAAGTTGATGTATATCTGATGTAAACTTAACAACTATAAAATGTAAGCATATCAACATGTAAATAAGCTGAAACGTACAATACATTAAAACAATACATTTGATTTACATGTACCAGATATATTAGTCAGCTTTAAACGTAGGGTTTTTTTGTCATTTGAATAATTTGCAGTTTTCCCATTTGTAAATCTCCCAGGAAGCATCGTCATTATTTTATGTGAAAATACTCCTATTATAAAATATGTATTGTTATTTGGACATATAACATATTACAAGAGTACTACAAAACACAAAGGTAAGGTGACCAAACAAAGCTGTCTCCTGGGGAAATGAGGGAGTGAACTGATGACAATTTGGTCCCGCCTTTGAAGTCTCAAAAACTTGATCTCTAGCACACAAAAAATCTATTTGTGAAAAAATCTATTGCGGATCTATTTGTGAAAGCTGCTTATTAAGTGTGTGAACAAGTGGTTATTGGTCAAATAAGCCATACTTTCTCATTGAAACATACAGAGCATATCGTATTCGAATTCTAAAAGGTTTCTGACTTGGGCAGGGGTTGACGTAACTCATACAGAAAGAGAGGTTCTGAATGGACAGTAGGGATTGGTTTGCCAGGAAGCTCTGACTCCTCGCAGACTGTCGGTTCAAGTCTCTCTGGAAGCCTGTCAGTACCATCATCATCTCCCACTTCTTCATTTTCCAAAGAGGAAATTTTGAACGTTTTCAAGCTAATGGATGAGCATGCCACAACACTGCCCTCTGTTGTCTCTAAAGTCTCAATGCTCAAAGAAGTTTTTTCACCAGGGGAGCTATCGTCCATGTTTGGAGTCAGATTAGAGTCGTGAAACTCTGGAGGATTTTGGGAGTCTGAGACAGGGGGTTCATAAGGTGGAGGCTGTTCCCCACCATCAATCATTCCATCAGGAGTGAAAGAAATTTGTCTGTGTATTAGAATAGGTTCGGGTGAAGGTAGGGGAGACATGCTGCCTCGCCCACCATCATTATATGGCTTCTTGTCTTGTGGAGGGCTGTCGGCCGTCATGATCACCTCTTGTTCCAGGCAGATGTGCAGAGAGCCTGGCTGATGCTTGAAGAGCAAGCTTTTGTCTGGTGTTTCTTCAGAAGGGCTGGGCACAGCACACTTCAGACTCAGACCTCCAGGTAACTCCAAACCCAGAGGCTTCTGGGGGAACTCATCAGACTTAGCTGCGAATGCATCAAATATTAAAAAGAGTTATGAAGATGTTTAGATGTATATAGGATGGCCTACATTGAGTTAACAGCTTCAAGCCACAAATATGAGGTGGACAACACACCTAAAGTGTATGCATGTGGGTAATTCAATATTAATTTAAATAAAAATGGAACAATGAGTTTAATTTTGTTGATTTTGAACCTGTTGCTACAATTAGCCGTTTATGGAAACATTGGTAGCCCTGTGGAGAGATGGGCAGCACAATAGACAAAGCTGTCCTTGACTCTGCTACACTGTCTTGGACACACCTTATGCCAGGGGTGACTCTTATTTCAGCCACATGGTGCACAATTTGAGCTTCTCTTAGCTGGACCAGAAAAATCTCAATAGAATGGTCTATTGTTCATGTAATTTGATAAAATATTAGATTTTTTTAATAGCAAAAAAACAATTGAAGTCCAATTTCACTATTATACCCCAATGCATAATGTGCGCTAGAAGTCAGGAAGAAGGAAGTATTGAAAATGTTTGTATTGAAATTCTTTTACAGGTTTTTGCTTTCTGAGTATTGCATATGACAAACTAGTTCATACCTCACTATAAAGTACATAGACGTACTTTACACTCTGAATAGAGTACAAAAACACTCAAACTGAGGTTATCATCTAAACTGCCAATTATTCACAGAAAACTTGGACAATATAAAACCTTCACAACTCTGTTTTTCTTCAGTAAAAATATGACTAACTTGATACTGTGGTTTGGTTTAAGTTGAAGGGCTCAGTGTTAAAGTAACTCTACATCGAGTAGAACCCAATCAAACACTCTAGATTTTACTGTGTTAAAATGTAAAACTCTGCTATGTTACCCTTGATTAAAGCCTTCCAGTAAATACAAGTAGCTTTAAAAAACATATGTGTTTGATATATTATTTTTAAGTTGTAACTTCAACATTTTTTTTACAAACATACAATTTAAATGAATATACAAATATATTTTAAAATGTTTTTAAATGTATTCGTTTGGTGTAACAGGATTTTGGGTATTTTGGCTTAATGTGATAATTTGCTCCATAATTAAAAAGTATTAGTATACATGTAATTATTAACAATACTTTTGTCTTCCCGCTGCTTAAAGTAAATCTTGTAAAGTAAAGACTTGAGACCTAAACCATCAGTCCATTTGAGAGCATCAATCTTTTGCCTGGGTTCTTAGCAGATACACAATATTAAATCGTTTATAAATTAATTATGGATTACGTGAGCAGAATACAAATAAATTAAGGTGATCCTCAAAACAAATGTTTCTTTATGAAAAGTTTTTTAGAGACCCTTATTCAATTTGATTAATGCAGGAATTAGAAATAGTGAACCTAAACTCACTCAAAAAAAAAATTCAACATTCATTTCTCTAGTGTCACATGATCCTTCATGTATTCTGCTGATGTTATCAATAGATACTCATTAAATGCGATCCTCTCTGAGTTTCTTTGGAAAGATAAAAACGGGCTAGATGTTTTGGCTTTTGGTCAGAGAAATATTATTGAATGTTCAATGAATAAAAATATGCTCTAGAAAAATGTAAATACAAAATTTGACACAAATATTTTTTTTTGGGAAGACTTGAAATGGATTATTAAAGAAAAATTATTATAACCAGACCTGGAGGTGGGTGATCAAGCTTCATTTTGCGAAGTTCCACCATAGAAACTTTAAGCTGCTCTACAACATGGTCATCATTGAGGTAGATCTTCTCTCCAATCTTCTCTTGCAGGAACTCTCTCAACTCCTCCAGAGACATCTTCTGCAAGCGCTCTGAAAAAGAGAACCTATCGTTAGGATATGTCTCTACTCAACACATCAACATTTACAAATTATGTAATAGAGACATGGCCCTACCATCAACAATCAATTTTTAAAGCACTTGTTAGCAGTTGCTTTAAAACAGTTTCACAAACAAAAGACTTAGCGGAATTACAATATACAGTTAACTTAGGAACCATAGAGTTCCTTCTGAAAAATAATAATCATTAACATGTTCCATAGTTAGTCTAGTTTGTTGGCAATGTAGAGTATCGGATTAAAATATTTTCATGTTTTTATGTTATGGGAGGAACAAAAATGGAGCACACAAAAACCAACACACACATGAGATTAGGCACACCTTAAGATAGAGACCTCTCCTTCAGGGTTGCATGTGACCTCACGAAAACAATCAAGGTGAGCAGGTCTGGTGCTAATCACCTCACCATCATGCTGCCCTCCGAACCAGAAAAAACGTTGCCCATTTTGAAGTATAAACATTACTATTACGTTGGTGAAATGCAGATTCAATTTAAACCTCTTCATTCACATTCTAAAAATGTGCTATAATTTGCTTAATTATAGGAACTCACTTTTGTGGAGTTGAAGGATTGTGTAAGACATGGCGGTAAGAAGCTTCTCGCCTTCCAGTATGAAAATGTCCCATAGTCGTAAGGTCAGGGTGAATGGGGTCTGGAAAAGTTTGAGAGATAAAGTTCAATAAAAAAAAGTCTTCATAGCATAGTCAAAATCAGTTGGTTTTAACCAGGGGCTTCTGTTGGTTTGTTGCTAATCTTCCTCTGAGCTCTGTCCTGCCAGTGCAAAAAATGGACTGTGCAGTGCAGACAGCGTCTGCTCTCCTTCCTCATTTGTCAAAGCCACAGGACTGCATGAATTCACTGAGTAAAGCCTGTAACCCCTTATCTTCTCTTATCTAAATTCCTTACAGCCCCTCTATCAAAATGCCATGACACAGATCAACAGAGGAACTGCTTTCTCTCAATCTCTTTCAATCAGTTGCTTCACTCATTTTCAACCAGGCCAGTAAAATTTATTTTGTTCACCTGCTTTTAATTACTATAATGTGACTGTATAAACCTGTAAAGAAAATCCCAATTTTCTTGATCAAATGAGATATGAGGTGCTCTGATTTAACTCTCAGGAAACAAAGGATATACTGACATACATCACAATCACAAGTCTGAATTTAAACTAAATTGAAAACATAAAAGACCAATGTATAACTTAAATTGTAACTACAATCAGAAGTGCTCCTGCAATTTCACCCAGTTTTTGAATGGCTAAAATTTCAAGAAAAATTCCTTTTCAGCTAGAATTCTTCAACCAGATGATATATTAGTATGATGTATATTAGTGTGATTGTACAAAGATTACAGCAAGGAAAAGACATTTGAGAGCTGCTGTCTTCTTGCATTTTTTCATTTTGAGTTCCACCTCTGGATTCAGAGTACAATCTGATGTATCTG
The DNA here is from genome assembly GCA_900490495.1 of Danionella dracula. NCBI lineage: Eukaryota > Metazoa > Chordata > Actinopteri > Cypriniformes > Danionidae > Danionella > Danionella dracula. The sequence continues at coordinate 4,783,346 of UELW01000578.1, forward strand.
TAGAAACTGGTGTTCCCTCAATCCATTTGATTAGACTACCCTATCTCTCAAAGGCTATTGTCCACTAAAAGTACAATTTGTTTAAAAATGTAATGCCAGGGTGATTATCCATTAAAATTAAAATTTCTATTAAAAAGTACAAATTTTCTTACCCGGTCAATAAAACACTGGAGGAACCATTTGGTGCTGTAAATCCCACTTGACATTTGTTCTTTGTCCTAATGTGAAAGAATGTATGTCAGAAAGAGAGAGAGAGAGAGAGAGAGAGAGAGAGAGAGAGAGAGAGAGAGAGGTGAAGAGATCATCAGCATAGTAAATTAAAACAAATAAAATAAATCTAGGAGGTTTTATGTCTACATGATCTTACCAAATGCTTCTTTAATTTTGGTAAAAGCTTGGACAAAATCTGGTCATGGTGGTTTTGGAAGCGTTGAAGTTTAGGAAAGCCAGGTACATAGAATCCTGTAATGAGTGGAAATGTAGTCATTTGAAAACTTGTTCCCAATTTAGCGTTTCAACATAAAGCAGTTATTAACAAATGTGAGCAGGTGAGTTTTTATTCTTGCAATCAACACTGAAATTAGTAATTACAATCATCATCATGATCATCTTAATCAGCTTCAAACAACAATGCAATTTTACCCAAACCAGGTTGCAGTTTTTAATAACAATAACAATTAATAACAATCCACAATAAAATGTGGATTATTAAATTACTAGTCAAAAACAACAACACAATTTAAGACCATACAAATGGTACAAATCAACACTACAAAATGTTTAAATGAAATCAAACTGAGGCAATAATAATACTCTGTATTGAAAATGATGCTACATAACCCCATATCTGGTTCTTTAGCCTGTCATCATAGGGCAGTGTTTCTCAATTATTTTCTGTCGCGCCCCCTTAGATGAAAAAAACATCTCGCGCCCCCCCACACCCCCTTCCCCGCCCAACCATAAATAGTATTATTTGTATTTAAATTTGTTATAAGTACACCTCTACATAACACAGTATCCTTATTAACGTATGAGAAAAAAAAAGAAAAAAATATGGATCAACTTACAACAAGAATAGCTATATTAACTGTAGCAGAAAATATTTAAGATGCATTTGAACTAAAAAAAAAAATTAAATCCTTAATAAAAATATAAACATTGTTTGACTGACCATGAATGCTGGCAATATTCGTCACGTTTTCGCTGAAAACACTCTAGCGTCTTATCAGCGTGATTGGGGTGTAATGTCTAAGTGATGCCTTAATTTATTTGGCTTCATGCTGTCTGCTGCCAACATTTTTACGCTCAGTAAGCACACCTGTCTCTCCTCGTCTCCCACCGTAGTCACAGTGAAGCCAAGCGCTATATACGCATCGTCATTATTTCCTCGTCTTAGCTTTCAGGAGACTTTCATTTGTCTCTTTATCTCCTTCTCTCTCCGCCTGTCTTCTGCACTTCCTGTCTACACTTCATACTCTGCCAATGAGAGCGACACTAACCCCTAATGTAGTGGAGTGGAATTGGACTTTATTCTAGAACAGTAAAAAAAGAAAACAAACAAATAAAAAAAGCATGTTCCCCAAGGTCAAACCCCACTATTTGAGAACCAGTGTCATAGCGGAACCTTTTTGGTGCCATGTAGCACAAGTCTTCAGAGGTGCTATTTAGAACATAACTTCAAAAGTACTATTTAGAACCAACTACATTTGGAAATAGAACTGAAAGCAGTAATGCAGGGACAAGCTGGTTGAAAGGAAGTGCTGTAAGGGCTCAGCATCCGTCGGCCGATCGAGGATAACAACTTGATTTGAATTGCTCTCAGATCCAGAGAGTTAAGAGATAATACTGATGATTTTTGGACTGATTGCTTAAGAGAAATTAGATAATGTGACCATTGCCCCTATCTCTTAAACATCAGGTGGCATTGAGCCAAATTTAGCAGGTGATTTCAGATTGTGGTTGTCGTGACCTAAAAAAACTTTCACTTTTTTTGAGAACATATTAAAGCCATGTGTGGGCAAAACGCTAGGTAGTTAATAGCCAACATTTTAATTTATTTTTAAATCTAAATTTTGTAACGTAGGACCACTAGGACCAGTGAGTCAAAACTCTGTAGCCTAAGAGTACAAGGTTTTGTCTGAACCTCTCGAAGTATTGCTGAGATATAACCTCACGACCATTTTGGTGAGTTTACATTAAACTTGTTTATGTGTCATTCAAAAATGGTTTGAAGAATCAACTTGAACTCCACAAGTTTTAGTCAGCATGGTCTGTAGATGGTCTGATTTAAAATTTGTATGGTTCGGACAAATGGTTTAAACTTAGAAAAATGTGAAATCCCCCATTTTAGAGCATGCAAAGCTAGCACAAGATGAAAACAATTTTCTAAATATAATTATATTTTTTGAAGTGCATACACTTCAGTGGCTATTTGAACTCAAAATGTGATTTTTCTTTGGCTCTAATTCTCTTTGGCTCTATGGTTGGTTCAAAACAGCACCTTTAAAGACTGGTAATAATAGGCACTAAGAAAGGTTTATTTAAAAAAAAAGTTTTAATTAAAAAAACTTTAAATAGATGTAGATCAATACATTGTGTTATAAGCAGCAGAAAATAAGTGAATATTTACAATGTCAATAGCATGCTTGTAAAATAATGCTATTTATTTCAAAACAATGCATTTAAATATAAAAAATAATGAATATTAAGATAGGCTAAATATTAAATAAGCATCACTATTTTGGCATACAGCAGAATGCTTCAGTAGGGCTCACCATGCATAGCATGTTTTTGATTGGTTAATAGCTGTGTCAAAGCCCAGAATGCATCTTCCTCATTCATGAACATCAACAGCATGGCAGCAATCTGACTCATGCCCTGGCAGTAACTCACTTCCTGTAACCAAAAAAAAATCTGTCAGCATGTGAGGCATTTTAATGAACAAAGAAAATAGTCGTACACTAACCGTATTGTAAACAGAGTATGCAGATAGCACATGGAACAAAGACTGCTGCCTTTAAAACAGAACAAAGTAGTCATCAGGCTCTCAACTTTAAACAGATAGTCTTAATGTTCAGGAAAACACACATCCATCTACAGGATGCCAATACTTATTTTCCGACAAAGATCTGCTTAATTCTTCAAATATCGCCTACGTTAGAGGTAAACTCTTCAGATGAACACAACTTTCCACTTGGCTCTGAGACCTGCAATCTATTTAATCCTCAGTGACATCACTCTCATTTCTGGCCTGCTTGGGGAACAGGCTCTCTAAATCGAGAAGGTAGCAGGAGAGAGAAAATATGGCTTTTGTTGTTTGAAAGGCAGATTTGCACTGAACTTTAAAGTTCAATACTATATAACTCAATAGTAATACATATGAACAGATTGACACCTGGAAACAAAGAAGATAGGAAAAAAACTGCCGATTTAATAGTACTCAGATCATTACACAAAATGCCAACAAAGACAGCGTATGACTATGAAGAGAGAAACACTTCAATATACAGGGTAATGATTTGATTAGGACCAGGTGTAGGGCTAATCAGTAAAGCAACCCAGCTGAATGAAATCAAGGACAATCCAAAACAAGCCAAAAACCCTGACAAAAAAATACTAAATGTCATTAATATACAAATATTGTTAACAAATAATGCACAAGCAAAATATTTACTAATACATAGAAATTATAGCATTGAATTAAAAATGGAAAACATTTTTATTTGAACATGGTACGTGGTACTCTGATATGTTGAGGTAATGACATAATACGTTTTATGTAAGTCAAGTAGCTTGCGTGCATACGGCCTAAAACTCAAAACAGGAGGACGCTAAATGACAGTTCTTGGAAAGCAAGCATGTCTTTAGGAAGCCAGGGGAAGAGTTAAATCCCCCAAAAAATCGACTTTGGTGGTGTCGAAGTAGTTTGGATACAAAAGACCGCAGACAGCTTGCGGGAAAATACCACATTATTTCTTTGTTATCAGTTCAGCTTAATTTTCACAACTAAACCTTTAATGATTAATAATTTATTAAGTCTAGTTATACATGTTTTCAGTGTAAAGGCCTTTTATGCTTTCACTTAACAGTTGTTAAAGCATTACTCAAATATTTGCTACATTTGTATTAACAATCAAAGACTAATTCATCAAAAGGAATCTGCTAATAACTAAGCATGGACTTCCATTAATATACTACTAATATTGGCAATTCTTGTTACCTAAAATACTTTTTTCTACTATGCTATTTCAATGTATAATTGGAACGCCTTCATAAACACAGTTTTCTCATTTGACCATTTAGTGCTGGTTTAAAAGTTTGTACTTACTTAACACCGAATCGGTCCATAAACATGATGTGATTTCGAAATGTTCGGTTGATGTCAAGATCAATCTGTTTGATCTCCGCAGAGTACAGCTGGGCTTGATTTTTCATCCTCTATTAATCAAACACAATAATTTATCATGAATTACTGTAGCTATCTAATGTAAAGACTTCCAGATCTATAAAGATCACCAAAAAAAAAGTTTAATCAACAAAAACATATGTTCAAGTCACCTAAAGTTTATTTTACTACAAAAGCACAAAACAATTAAAAAATGCGTTAATTGTGGCCTAACAATTTGTCCTATTAAAGAAGCCTCAATTAAAACCGACCCATGTAATTTCCTGATTCATTTGTAATTGGCATTACTGTTTGACAAAAGTAAAACTGTAATATTCCTTTTGTTTCATAAACCATAATTTTCCATGTTTTTCCCATGGGACACTTCTCAAGTGGTTTATTGCTATATGTGGAAACCAAGCAATGTACATTTTCACAAAATATATGTTTATATGTATTTAGTAATTTTATAAAGACAGAGTTGTTTAAATGACTTGTCCTTTAAAGATAACAATTTTTGTGATTTAAAAACTTTTGAATAGTGTAGGCAGGCACTCAAAAATTTCAAGAGCTCTGATTATTTGTTTTGATGTTTTTATTCTCTCATCTCTTTACTGGCCTTGTATCAACCATCTGTCTGTTTTCAGATCACAGTCTAATCCCTTTGAAATAGATTTACTACTGCCGTAATCGCACTTTCACCAAACACATGGTAGGCTAACTCAGACTCATGGTTGGGAAGTGATGCATCTATATGTAGTGAGTAATCATTTTCATGTTTGGTTGAACTCGTACCTCATATTTTCCAACATTTTCATTCTTGACTTTTTCAACATCCAGTAGCAGAGCCCACGCCTGTCCTCTCAGCTGCAGGGGAATGCCTTTATAAACCCTCTTCATCATCTGCACAAAGACATCCTGGTAAAACTCAAGATCAACCATTAGAGCTCTACAAAGACTTTCCAAATCATGCTCACCCTGTCACTGTTTCGATATTTGCTCCAGTTCCTCAGCATTTTCAGCCATTTCTGCACCCGCTCAATTTCCACCTGCTTTTGCTGCAAATGAAAAATATTTTTTTATGTCATAAAAACAGCATTAAACCCAACACCCAAAAAACACTATATCAAAAAAATGGTTTGAATAAACAAACATACTAACAATTAAATAAACCAAAAATAAGCACACAAATAAACAAAAATAACAATGACACTGAAAAATAGGCTCAAACTAAACAAATGCATATATAAACCAAAAGTAAGACAAAAAAGTAAAGAAATATGCAATGGGTTAATACAATAGCCCAAAAATATAATCAAATACACAAACTAAATAAAATAAAATACCTTACCAATAAATAATTGTAAGCGTGTTCCAAACATTTACTTTTCATTTCAATAAAAGCATCCTCATTGCCTTCGAAGTGCTTTTGTACAAATTGCATTTGCTAATTATTGCCAGGGTCCAGGAGGGAAGGAGTATAAATCTCTGCTACAAGACACAAACAACCCTCTTGTGTTTTGGAGTGAGGAAGTCATTTTGTTCTCCTCGTTTATACAATAGCTCTGGGATTAAAGGCATGGCAAGCTGTTGCCATTAACATCTGGTCTAAGGACAGCTTTCACTCTTTCCAGTCTGTGTATTTAACCTTTACATGCCCTAACACGACTACAGAAATATCATCTGTGAAAAGCATCAAGCGCCTCTTCGCAGTAAACGTGTCGCATGGGAACACACATCTAAATTGCCCAGCTGTGTCTGCCACACACTCCCCGCCTGAAGGTTACCATTACATTGCATACAATAGACTCCACATCCTTTGTGTTTCCCTTTGTGATCATTTCAGATCTCGATTTTTAGCTCCACTTCAGAAAGCAATACTTGAATAGGGCAATCACAAGTGGTCTGAACCCACCTGTGTGATTGTTTAGATGCTTTAGCTGTGCACTTTACCTTCGCTTCAAGCACACTGGGTGTGGGTAACTCTTCTTCACTATGAGAAAAAAAAAAATAAAACAATTGAAATACAAATCAAGCATACACATACACACAGTATGTTGACATCATTTAATTTTGACCCTGCATTTGCACATAATTGGTTAGTACTTACTACTGAGGGTTTGTTGGATTCGAATGTAACAGTTTGTTACAGAATTGAAAGAGGACAAATGTTTGTGAAGGTACACTATTTATTGTAAACATTTCTATTTGACCAGCATATATTTTTTCAAAACACTGTAAGAAATGTTTAAGTTGTCAGTAGGGATTGCTTATTCAGTTCAGAGTATTGTAATTCTTAAAGAATTAAGAATTTATTAGAATTAAGTGCTTTACAGAAAAGAAAACTACAGAATGTGAAAAGCTGCATATTCAATTAAAGAAATCCTATTATAAATACTTGTGTAGATAACATTACATTTATTAACAATACAATTTTCTAAATAATAAGCCTGAAGTTAAAGGTGCAGTTTTGCAAGTATGTGGCCAAATTTGGTACTGCAATCAAAAACAAATACTTTCGACCATGGTATCCGCCTCCTCCTCCTCTCTCCAGACGCCAGTTTGCCAGGTTGATGTTACAGCATTATGGCAAGTGACAAACCCTTCAAAGTAGGTTTTCATCTAGTAACCATGCTTTTGATGCGTTTGATTGAATAGTATAGCAACAAGTTTACAACCTTAAGTTTTTATGAAGGTGCGTTTAGTAATAACATTACCCCTTTAATGATATTGATCAAACAAAGCCTGTTACATTGAATAGATGTGTAAAGATTTTCAGTAACATTAGTACTTGAACAAAAGATAAATCTTTACTGTCTCTCGACACATCGGGCCATTTTATTATAACTAAAGAAAGAATGCTCTCTTAGACTTACTGAAGGAATCCAAAGCGGTCAGTGACTCTGTAAACACTGTAGTCTGCATCCTCCCAAGGATCGATCTGCATTCCTCCATTTCTACCCTGAAATAAACATCAGCATTTTCTTTACTTTTGAAATGGATCCAAAACCAATTGTAAATGATGGGAAATAGCGGGACAGATACTAATTAGGCAAAGAATCACAACAAACTACTCAGAGTAAATAACTGTCATTTACTTTACATTACTTTAACAAAAATAGGGTTTCCACTCTTTGGATCGGAATAAGATGTCGGTCAGCAGAGAAAATGCAGATGAGAAGATTGTGGAGAAAGATTTTGGGTCTCCCTGAGATATTTCAACAATGCACCATTAAATTCACTGACAAGAGCTTGTGGAATTGGAAGAGTGTAGAAACTAGCTGTCGCTAAGCATTGGTGCTTTGAAGAGCAGAGAGAAGAAGGTAAGAGTGAAGAGAGAGGAAGGGAAGAGTGAAGAGAGAGGAAGGGAAGAGTGAAGAGAGAGGAAGGGAAGAGTGAAGAGAGAGGAAGGGAAGAGTGAAGAGAGAGGAAGGGAAGAGTGAAGAGAGAGGAAGGGAAGAGTGAAGAGAGAGGAAGGGAAGAGTGAAGAGAGAGGAAGGGAAGAGTGAAGAGAGAGGAAGGGAAGAGTGAAGAGAGAGGAAGGGAAGAGTGAAGAGTGAAGAAGAAAAATTGAAGAGCAGAGTGAGGAAGGGAACTACTGAGAGTTTGTTGGATTCAAATGTGAAGAGTGAAGAAAGAGGAAGTAAAAGTAAAGAGCAGAGAGAAGAAGGTAAGAGTGAAGAGAGAAGAAGGGAAGAGTGAAGAGAGAGGAAGGGAAGAGTGAAGAGAGAGGAAGGGAAGAGTGAAGAGAGAGGAAGGGAAGAGTGAAGAGAGAGGAAGGGAAGAGTGAAGAGAGAGGAAGGGAAGAGTGAAGAGAGAGGAAGGGAAGAGTGAAGAGAGAGGAAGGGAAGAGTGAAGAGTGAAGAAGAAAAATTGAAGAGCAGAGTGAGGAAGGGAACTACTGAGAGTTTGTTGGATTCAAATGTGAAGAGTGAAGAAAGAGGAAGTAAAAGTGAATAGCAGAGAGAGGAAGGGAAGAGTGAAGAGAGAGGAAGGGAAGAGTGAAGAGAGAAGAAAGTAAGAGTGAAGAGAGAAGAAGGTAAGAGTGAAGAGAGAGGAAGGTAAGAGTGAAGAGAGAGGAAGGGAAGAGTGAAGAGAGAGGAAGGGAAGAGTGAAGAGAGAGGAAGGGAAGAGTGAAGAGAGAGGAAGGGAAGAGTGAAGAGAGTGAAGAAAGAGAGAGGAAGGGAAGAGTGAAGAGGAAGAGAGAGGAAGGGAAGAGTGAAGAGAGAGGAAGGGAAGAGTGAAGAGAGAGGAAGGGAAGAGTGAAGAGTGAAGAAGAAAAATTGAAGAGCAGAGTGAGGAAGGGAACTACTGAGAGTTTGTTGGATTCAAATGTGAAGAGTGAAGAAAGAGGAAGTAAAAGTGAATAGCAGAGAGAGGAAGGGAAGAGTGAAGAGTGAAGAAGAAAAATTGAAGAGCAGAGTGAGGAAGGGAACTACTGAGAGTTTGTTGGATTCAAATGTGAAGAGTGAAGAAAGAGGAAGTAAAAGTGAATAGCAGAGAGAGGAAGGGAAGAGTGAAGAGAGAGGAAGGGAAGAGTGAAGAGAGAGGAAGGGAAGAGTGAAGAGAGAGGAAGGGAAGAGTGAAGAGAGAGGAAGGGAAGAGTGAAGAGTGAAGAAGAAAAATTGAAGAGCAGAGTGAGGAAGGGAACTACTGAGAGTGTGTTGGATTCAAACGTGAAGAGTGAAGAAAGAGGTAGTAAAAGTAAAGAGCAGAGAGAAGAAGGTAAGAGTGAAGAGAGAGGAAGGTAAGAGTGAAGAGAGAAGAAGGTAAGAGTGAAGAGAGAGGAAGGTAAGAGTGAAGAGAGAGGAAGGGAAGAGTGAAGAGAGGGAGGAAGGGAAGAGTGGAAGAAGAGAGGAAGGGGGAAGAGGGAAGAGAGAGGAAGGGAAGAGTGAAGAGAGAGGAAGGGATAGTGAAGAGTGAAGAAGAAAAATTGAAGAGCAGAGTGAGGAAGGGAACTACTGAGAGTTTGTTGGATTCAAATGTGAAGAGTGAAGAAAGAGGAAGTAAAAGTGAATAGCAGAGAGAGGAAGGAAAGAGTGAAGAGAGAGGAAGGGAAGAGTGAAGAGAGAAGAAAGTAAGAGTGAAGAGAGAAGAAGGTAAGAGTGAAGAGAGAGGAAGGTAAGAGTGAAGAGAGAGGAAGGGAAGAGTGAAGAGAGAGGAAGGGAAGAGTGAAGAGAGAGGAAGGGAAGAGTGAAGAGAGAGGAAGGGAAGAGTGAAGAGTGAGGAAGAGAAGATGAAGAGTGAGGAAGAGAAGATGAAGAGTGAGGAAAGGGAAGAAGTGAAGAGTGAAGAAGAAAAATTGAAGAGTAGAGTGAGGAAGGGAACTACTGAGAGTTTGTTGGATTCAAATGTGAAGAGTGAAGAAAGAGGAAGTAAAAGTGAATAGCAGAGAGAGGAAGGGAAGAGTGAGGAAGAAAAAAGTAAAGAGCAGAGAGAGAAAAATAAGAGTGAAGAAAGAGAAAAAGAAAGAAAATAAAAAGTGAAGAGCAGAGGGCGGAACTACATCACAGAAATATTTTTTACGTCTTTTTTTTTATGTCGTTGCTATACAAATCAAACACTTTTGCTTGATTAATAGGATTAATGAAGAGTTTAAATATTCTTAACTATTCTGATATTCTATGCTCATTTCTATCAATCCCATGGGGTAGGTCTAATGAAAATTAAGCTGATCTAGGAACAACCATTAACATGATATCTGAATATATCTGATATAATTTACCTTGTTATATTTAGAGATGATCTCAGCACGTTCCTCTGCTATCAGCACGTCTATGTCTTTCTTCATGTCAACACCTAGACAAAAATAAAAAATGTCAGCAATAAATGGCAAGGCAAGAAGCTTAGAAGGCTAATGCAAATCTTTTTTAAAAATCTGCATTTTTGTGTGAGTTTTTCTCTGACAACTGTTGTATTTAATGTTTTCAAATACATTATACTCTCTTTAAAACTCTTAACAAAGCATATACATTTGACATAAGGCAAAGCAATAAATCATGAACTGACCAAAGACTTTATTACACAACTTGTGTTATTTGGTGCTAATCTATCCGTAGTAATAAAACACTTGATTATTTTAAACATTTGCATGTACTAAAAAGAAAAATATATTTTGAACGCTTTACAATAAAGATCATGCAGCTGTTTCCTATTTAAAATTATCTAAATTATTAATCAACGAGACTTCTTTTCTTAAGTGAGATTACAACTTTATAAATAGAATTAAAAGGACACTCCAACCCAAAAATGAAAATGTAGGCATTAATAACTTATCTTGATGCTATTCCAGATGTGTTATGACTTTGTTCTTGCTTTGAACACATATTGAAATACCTTGTATATAATCCTGGAGGCTTATGACTGCCCCTTTGATACTTTTGTAACACTGATTATCTCTTTCAGAATTAAATGTTACTGAATATATTTTAGGCTGTTCTGTTTCTCAGATTTCATAGAGTTGTATGGAGCTGATCAAAGCACAACGCAGTTATTTATGAGGATGTTTAATCTGATGTCTGTGGTCCTCTTCCAGGGCTCAGCACTTATCTTTGTCATTGATAAATAAATATAGAGGGAGCTGTAACATTGATCACGTTAAATAGAACAAATGTTATTAAATTGTTATTTAAACCGGTACACTCAAACCAACAAAAATAAATACAATTTGCTTTTTTTATATAAATCAACTTTAATAGTATAAATTTCATAGCTCTAACTCAAAATGAAGTAATAGGTGCACCTCTGAGATTCATAAACTCAAAGAGAATGACTTTATTTAGGAAATCATCGATCCACTGAGCATGTGCGAGGTCACCTTCCCTATTTTTTCATTAACATGGAACTTCAATAACTAGCTTAGTCAACAATAGTTTCTCCATTTTTTATTCTCCATCTGTTGTGCAGGTGGGAGACTTTTCTTGAACTTGTACCCGCATTATTGTAATTACTAGCTTTCTGTTCTGATTGGGCAGGGGTTTATTGATGTCATCATTGTTTAGAAAGGGTATTGTTCTATGTGTTTACCCTGTTTCTTAGAATTTGTTGTGTTGGTAAATGTTTGTTGTTGAATTGTGTTTCTGTTTGTGTTTAGATTTCTGCATATGTTGTTTTTGATGTGTGCTGATACCAGGGGGTCGAGACTTTTTTCAGGGCGAGGTTTGTTTAAATAGCGTACATAGCAAATCAAATTGTTTAATCCATCATTTGTCTGTCATAAACTATGTCACAAATGTTTATCATAAAACATGCTGGTTGTGCTTAGATGTTCATCTATAATCACCAATGATAAGAGTAATATATTTAAAAAGTATAGAAATCTTAACTTTAAAAAGAACTCAAACCTAAGTAAATTAGATTAAAGTACATAGACGTATTTTATTCAAGCTAAAAAAAAAATTGGATGGAAATTCTGCCCTCAATTTAATTAAGTTCATCCAAAGAATAATTTTTTTCAGTCTGAATGCATTTACCATTTTTTTTTACTGTATGTTATTTGACAACTTAGTTTACTGAACAGTAGCAAGGTAAAACGGAAGCAAAAATGCAATGAAGCCCCAGAAATAATACTCTTAATAAACGTAACATTTCCTTCGAATAGTACCTTTGTCTGTGACCTTGAGCATAAACTTTAGTTTTTACAAACATCTAGACTTTAGTTATGCCACAAGACTGCTGATCTACACATAACATTGTGTTTGAAAAATATTAGAAGCATTTTGATCATTTGAAAACAATAATAACAGTTACAGTTTAACAGTTAACTGTCCATTCACTAGCGACACCAGGATGTGGAAGAGGCTTGTGACATCAGCCTAAACATTCTCACAGTAGGAAAGGGGTTAAAACACAAAACAAATAATGTGTGTGTGTTTTTTTCAGTCACAATTGTTTGGAAGCATTTGCAAGATAGTCTTAAAAAGAGGATAAAAACTATCAATGCATCCCCATTCATACATGTCGGACAGGAACTGGCTAGATCTACTGCCACTGGGGCTCAGGTTTCATAGGCAGAAGATTTCCTACACTGTCTCAGAAACTTTATCCCCATGGGAGTCTTAGATCCACAGGGAGGGAACAAAGGTTCCTAGTGAGCTTCAGCTATCTTTCAACTGACATATTTGTACGGTGTCAAACACACATCCAAAAACAGAATCAACTTAAAGGTATAAGCATCTTTAATTCCAGATCATAATGTACTCAATCATCACATAAAAAAACTAACCAAGCACAACCACTATAACAAGTAGTACTATAATAATACCCAGTAACCAATTCTTCTCGATCACACTTTTTTCAATCGCCTTTCTTTCACCAATCAAGTTGTTTCTTCAAATGCAATGCCTAACACAAGGACTACAATGGAAACAGAGAAGTGATCTATGCATTTAATTTCCTTCAAACCACTAATAACTGTTTGGGCTTTGGAGCATCGTCGGACACTATCATAATTTCTTACCGGTTTTAAAACTATCTTAGCCTCAAAAATAAATTCAGGCCTGTACATTTTCTCCTGTCTGGTGGAAACATACTTTCAACCAAACCTCAGTTAGTAAATCATGAGAGAAACAAGAGTTCTGTATGTAATTTTCACATCAACAGATGGCAGAGTACTTTTAGTGAGATTATTTCTTGAGAATTATTTGCTGTTACTCAATCTAATGAATAAACAGCTTTCGACAGAGTTAATTTATACCATACATGACCTGAGTAAACTTGTAGAATTGCTCTGACACCAAATATATTTAGATTCCAGGGAAACACAACTTCGATGGGCCTAACCAGAGCAGCAGAAGATTATGAATGAAAGCAAAATCTGAGCAAAAAAGTAAGATGAATTTTAGTTTTTTGTATGCAATTTGGCTTACATTTGGCTTGATTTGGCTTTACTCAAGATTTGGCGCACATTAAAAAGTTTCAACCTGGCTGTTAAATCACCTTGGTTTTTGGAAGTCAAAAACTCATGGTGGACAAATAAAAGTTGGCTCTTTTGATCATGTGTTCAGACCATATTCACCCTCGACAATATCCCAGAATGTCTTGCACACAAAAACATTCTTCATCGGACTTTAAAAGCAAGTGACATATGCAAACTGTTGTTTAGAGCTTTGGGTGATCGGAGGAGTCACTGTTGTCCCCTTATAGCTTATACTGTGATATTATATATTCTATATTCCCACCTCTATATTCTACTATGTTTTAGTGTTGTTTTCTCATCAAACACATACCTGAAGTTGAATTTACATTCATTCATGGAGATATTATGTGTAGTCCTTTAAACCTTTTTTTGAGATTTCAAAATGGTTGAATTCACTATATGTCATCCAGTGTAAACCTTACAAAAAAAATTTCATTAGTGGGTGGCAGTTTGCAGTTTCATTAACAAATCTGAATTTGATAATGTCCTCATGAAGCATTTGCTTTTGAAAAACTGCTCCAATCATCTTGAGTGGTGATGCAGAACAGATGGTATTTGTATGAACAGTACACCTGTCAATCAATCAACCATTCATTCATTCATTCATTCATCTTCATGTCGGCTTTTTTCCCTTTCGGGTCGCCACAGCAGAATGAACCGCCAACTCTCTGGCATATGTTTTACGCAGTGGATGCCCTTCTATCCGCAACCCATCGCTGGGAAACATTCACACACACATTCACACTTTAACACTATGGGCAATCGTTCTTACTCAATTCACTTATTCCGCATGTCTTTGGACTTGTGGGGAAACCAGAGCACCCGGAGAAAACCCACGCGATCACAGGGAGAACATGCAAACTCCACACAGAAATGCCAACCGACCCAGCCGAGGCTCGAACCAGCAACCTTCTTGCTGTGAGACGACCGTGCTACCCACTGCGCCACCGTGACGCTATCATTCAACCGATTACCATGCATTTATTTATATATTTTGCACCTCTTGGCCCGCGAAGGTATCAGTGAAGTTAAACGTGCATAAACAGAGGGCAAAAAAATTGTTCTAGATCAGTCAAACATATTAATCCCCCAGGATAACCACTAAAATCCATCAAAATCAGAGGCGCAACAGCTTGTCTCTTAACCAAGCAGCAAAAGGATTAGATGTTGCCATCTTTAATCAAATCTCAGGTTATACAACTAAATCTAACTCTACAAAAACAAGTGCTGAGAAAATGCAAATTTCAAACCATTAAGCAAGCAATAACCTCACTTTTTTACAATAAGTGAGACTGATGCTGGATAAATATTATAAAATCGTACTTTCCAATGTACAATCTGTTTTTATTACAAATTATTCTAATGAAGTGACACAGATCCTGGAGGACTGGAGGATATGTTTTTTAAGTTTTCGAAATCTTAGCTTATTATTTTAGTACAAGGAAGTAATTCAATTTTACAATTCTAGTTAAAGGCTTGTATGTCTTTCAAATTGATGTTTTTATACAGATGAGAATTTTAAAGTCATATTAGGTGATGCATGAAATACCCTGTAGTTTGCTATAAACTGTGTTTAGTTGGCTTCTTCCTTTCCATATTGCATGTAACATCCAACCACAATAGACTTCTGGCTGAACAATCCCAAAGCCAACCAGTGAACTTTTCAAATCCATATAAGGGGTACTTTAACTATAATACATTGTTTTTTCTGCTATATGGAGCAGCTGAATTAAGCTGAATACATGCTGACTGTAACATGCTAATGGACGGTTATAACATTTTTAAATGCTATTAACTGTGCATGATGCATATTAGACTAGATTGCAACATATAAAATAATACTAAACTGAACTCATGGGTAATGTTGGGCTTTTTTTACATCTTTGTATTCCTATACAAATAGTTTAGTAGAGCCAATTCCTTGCTTCAGTGAAATTAGGGCAAGATCTGCTCATTTTCATGAACATTTGGGTGGGGTTATTTCTTCCATCAGCATAGACTTTTGACTTTGGACCACACAGTCACTCTTGTACAGATCTGTTTATGAGCCAAGCGCAAGAGGAAAATGTTGACCTGTGGGCACAGATCTGACTCAAGGTGCCATAAATAGCCCCTTCTCAAGAGAGTGAGAGTCTAAGAGAATGGCAGGATGTACTGCTAAATGTCTTCCCAGCTGGATGTGGAACTCCATGACTGACCTACTGAGGAAATCACTGCCCACTGGCCTATTTAATTTTACAGACATAGAGCAGAAAATATGGTCTTCATATTGCTGCTTCTTTAAACTGCAGTAAAGCATCATATATTTACATTTTAAGAAACAAAATTAAAAAATTTATCAAATCACAAATAACTTATCACATTTTATTAATCAATCTAAATGTATTTATAGTGCTTTTTACTGTTGTTTAAATCAGCAGTCGTAACTCTCTCTCTCGTAGAAATCACTCCGGAGGCAGGATACAGAACAGCAGCACGACAACAACTTTATTTTGCACTTCTCATTTAAGTAAACACTGAACCCGTACTCTACTGAAGCTGAAAGAGCTACTCGTGAAGTAGTGAAGGAAGGAAAGTCTGAAAGAGCAAGAAAGTCTCCGTGCACACAAATTTATGCCCTCCCAAAGGACAGGCCCATCGCTGCCCGGAGACTCCACCTACTCCATCGGTCACCTCCCTCATAGGCTAACAATACCTTATTTTCAATAAGGTAACGATACTGAATTTCCAATAACGACATTCCCTACTCATAATCATTAATACCCACTATAATGGTTTAAAATTTCTATTACACAGCTTAACAAAAAAGGTGCTTAGTGTAGATTTAAATAATATTGACAATTCAAATCAGATTGTTTTATTGGGCAGACTATAATTACAATATACAGTTGATAGTGATCATATTGAAATGAGAAAATATATTATTTACACCTGGGTTAAAACAAAAATCCCGTACAGACTTGAGGAGAACATGACCTCCCCCAGAGAGAGTCTCCTCTATCAGATGTTTGCAGGCGGTGCATGTGACCTCACAAAGGTTTAGAAGTTAAACACAAAACAGGTACAATTATGTCAATAATACATGCAATTATATTCATTGGCATCTAATGTAATAGTGCCATGCTTGTCAAACAATGCATTTGTTGATGACTGAATAATATTTTAATGAAAGAAGACAGATGGATCTATCTGTCAAATTATGTAAGACCATAAACATGAGTGGATCAATGTGGGCTGAAGCTCTGAATTATTCATGTGCCCTCAATGAAGACAGTGTTAGTTGGCAAGCATGCATAACAAATGGCAAGAATATTCAGCATTTAAAAAAATAAGTAAAAGGTTATTTTATATCCTTTAAGTATTTGTTTTAAATACTCACCAGGGTAGAGAAAATAGTGAATGTCATCTCTCTTCTCACTCTTCTTTTATTCACTTTTTACAACTGTTTGTCTAGTGCTCAAAGTAATAATGCCATACAATTGCAATTCGGTGTTTTTTAACATTCTGCATTGTTTAAAACTAGAAATTTGCATTTCCGTTGCATTTCAAATGTAAAGATGAGGATGATCCTTGATAGATGGAACAAGAGAATGTAACCTTACTACAGTAATCCATGATCTTAATGGATTGAAAGGGCATTAACAAAAACAACAAAACATACATGCACTTTATCCACAAAAACAGATAAAACCATATTATGTGAGCAGATTTAGACAGAATAACTAATCCTTTGGACAGCAACAACAAAGAGCGGCAGAAGATAATTTAGTCTCAGACCACAAACCCACACACCTCCCACAATCCATTCACTGACTCTGATGCATATTCCACTTTAAAATCAACCTCATTGAACAAAACAAACCACACTTCCATGTTTTCTCTCTGGCCTACATTCCAAGCAGATAAAACAGTAAAATACATCAAATCTCACACAGCAGCTAATATTTATACCAAAAATGAACTTTGTCACTTAACACAAGGAAATAATTCATTCTTATACTTGATTTTTCTCCATGAGTATCATCGAGAATGATTAGCATGGTCATGGAGTCCTTAGAAAAGATTTTAAATAATTCTGGGCAGTATTTTTTTTAAACACCGGAAATTGTTAATTGAGCAATTAAGAAAAAGTTAGTAAATGGTTCTAATGAAATTAATTAAATAATGCATTCCTAATGCCAACACATGATCAGAACTCAAGTTTGAAGCAAAATCTAGTTTAGCAACTAATCACATTTTTTAAACGTGAAAGGTTAAGGGCTAAAAACTGCGTTGTTAACTCATCCACAAAGAAGTGCACCATAACAAAGCTTGAACAGATGATCTCCCAGTGGCCTACTTCTCAAAAAACATCTGTGAAGAAATTCTAAAGACTACTCATTAAACACACATACATTATGTGAGTAGTTTGAACCCAGATTTTGTATAGTATTTCATAACATGTTCTTGCATACCAGTATAACCCCCACCACACACTTCGTCACATTTTTTTTTTGCCAGCCAGAATTATTAGCGATCAAACAATAAAAGTAAAAATGTCGAGCAATATTTGAGTCAAAAAGCACCATAAAAAGGATCATAACCATGCAAAAATCACTTTCATCCTTCCTCTTTAAAGAAACTTTAGCTCCTTTTTGAGCTTGTTCCTGCTCATTTCTATATTATTGGTTACCAATCTTAGAACAATGTCTCTGTTTAGCGTGAACAATCTTTTAAAAATACCATACAAATTGTGGCTACAAAGCTAACTCAAATTGTCCGAATTTATTCTAAAAAAAAGGAAAATGTGATTGACCTTTATTTTAATACAAACATAGCCAAATTAACAAAGGACTAAAACCAAAGCAACTGTGAGCCAATGATTTTAGGCTATTTCAGACACAAAGGGAATCGTCAGAGAGGTTTGTCTGGAATGTTTCCAGATGAGCTGAACATCATCAGATGAAAGGATGCATTTGTTTCTCCTTCTAAACGCTTTCTGTGTCAAACCAGTTGAAAGCGAATGGGTTCATTGCTCCCTTCAGGCCATTTGATTCTGACACACCAATGAATGTTTTAAGTCGTTTAAATATATTAACTTAATAAATGACAAATGACTAAATGTGCTAGTTTTGAGTCAGCTCCCAAAACATCTAATCAACACAGTGTTTTGTTGACAGATTCCATATGTTTTAGCATAACATCAGTGTGATGGTATGCAGCTCCGTTCTGAAGCAGATGGGCATCAGAGATGCTCTGAATTAATGAAGTAAAAAAACCTTACCGCGTGTTGGGAAATCCTTTCATTCCTTCATTTCTTAAAAGATCAGACGTAAATAGCGACGGACGTAAGACCTCGTGGAGAATACAATGGCAGAAGAAAACAGCATCGAGAGAGAAGATGACGACGCGTCATAGCTGAGCTGAAAGCTCGCTGATTGAGGCAGACTGAACAGTTCAAAACACTGGCTGGCTGCGGGTCACGTGACACACAAGGACCGCATGCTTGCGAGCTGCCATCCTGCGTCACGTGACCAGATTCTGGCCGTACAACGCATCCTATAAAGTGAAATTCACAAGCTTCTTCATCATTTAAAGTTCTTCGTGGTTAGGACTGATGGTTTACTTGTCTCTTTTAGCCTGACACTTGTAACGTAGAAGACAATTGAAAGGAATGTGTATAATGATTTGAATAAATATTGGTTATTTTTAGGCAGCTTCTCAGACAAAACAGTGCAGTGCGTCCCCTGTGGGTGACTGCGATACAATTTCCGTTTGGAAGACTACATGAAACGATTTAACGTACTCTATTAATGTCTTAATTATTAATTTGCGACTTCTGTATAGTTATTTTTATTACAAATTAAAAATATTGCCCATATATATCAAAACAATTGCTTATACTTTTCACCCTGAAGAGGAAATTCCCTCATGACGAGCTCAAGCTGTGTTTGGTTGCCTGATAGCGGTTTGATCTGGTTGTTAGCTGATCACAACCGGTTTGAGTTTATGCAGCTATACAAATGCATAATTTTGACTACATCTAGAAAGGTGTCAAAAGGTCTCAGTCAGTCTGTTTTATTAATTTCAATAAAAATAAACACCATCATTTACAAGGGGAAAACCTCCAAAGACTAAAATGCTACTTGTAAACTGATAAAGCAGTAATAAAACCAGAAGTAAATATAGAGTAAAGAGTAGAAGGTATTCATTCATTCATTCATTCATTCATTCATTCATTCATTCATTCATTCATTCATTCATTCATTCATTCACTCATTCATTCAATGAAGAGTAGAAGGGTATAAAAAAGACTAAGCAAGAACCATAGCCTAATATAACAACGTAAAGAAAGCCAAAACAGAACCTTTACAACAAAATATTGGCCTTATCTCATGAATGGTGTTTCTTTCAAAAGTGTATCCACGCTCGATCACTAAATAGAATGAACCAAACTAATATAGGTAGTTGTGATCGACTGGAGATCAGAAGGTCACTGTGTCAATTTCCAGATCCCCAAAGTTGAAAGTGTTGTTAGTGATAAAGCAGCTTAAACAACCACAAATTTTATGTGACTTGAGCAAGGCACCTGCCATGGTTAAGGGTTACTCCATAACTAATCACTTGAGAGTGTTGTTGAGAGTGTGATTCAAGGACTTGACTCGTCAATTTGTGGTCTTGTGGTTGAAGACCACTCAAAGTTAACTATAACAAATTATATTATACATTGTATTATCTCATCACAGCTTTAAGGTGACTAAATATATTAAGTTAAATTTCTAAGTTACTCACACTTTCATTAGAGTATCATTTTAAGTAACTTAATAAAAGAAACAACAGGTGGGTTTTGGTGGGTGTGCACTTCATGTCACTATTATGTATAAAGAGAAAAAAATCTCATGCGAATCCTCACACATTGCATGTTCTTCAAATCAATAACATCTAAAATTGGTTTGGTAGGTCAATGAGACACTTTGCAGATGTGAACTGCAGAAAGATCCATTTGTCCACTAGATGGCAAGAACTTCCAAGCTATGCGCATAAGCAAAGAACCTCATTTTAACATGTGGGCAACGCTGTGGGTTCAAAGGGTTGCACAAGTGTTTCCCCTCAGCTCTGTTTGAGCTGGCCTGGCTTTCATAAAAACTCGATGAGGCATTCCCTCACAGTGAATGACGCATATAAGACTACAATCTTGGATGTTCTTTTTATTTTATTCTTCCAGTTTAACAGCCATTAAAATAAACGTAAACCTGATGACAGGATTGATGCTGGTCGATTTTAAACATTTACAGATGACAGTTGTAGAAACCATGGCTATATTGTTTAACATAATATGACAGTGGGTTCGGGAAGTCTTTTAAGTCAAGCCATTCAAGCACGTTGCTTTCAAGTTTTCTCTTCTGTGCTCTCTGCAGGTGTGCCATGCGGTTACATAAGTCTGTTTTTCTGAAGGGATTTGCTGTCTCTGCTGAAAATCAAGGCACTGGAGAGAGGGGGCAAGGGCTACATCTTTTCTTTTGTTCTTTTACCTGCTTCTGAACTCCTTAATATCCATGTATTATGTAGAAGACATCTGAAACGTGTTCACGGAAAAGTTGAAAAATAGTTGGTCAACAAAAAAAAAGAACCTTTGAAACTAATCAACTCTGTCAGGCTGTTATCTGTGACACTTTTCAATCCCAAACTATTTATAATAGGCTAGCGCAAGCACTTAAACTATATATGGCACTGAAAACCTTTAAAGTGCTTGAGACAGAAAATAACCAGAAGAAGACAAAGACAAAGAAGACCTTTATGAAAGTACAGAACTGTTTTCTGAATTGGCAGCAAAACAGGTTTAGACATCATATTGCAGAATCATTAATTATGTAAGTCATGTTCAAATGTTTCTGACTGCATCTTAATCTGTGTATCATTCATTATATGGTTTTTCAATTTAAACAATAAACAAAAAAAAAGGAAAAACTCATTTTTATTCATTTTCTTATAAAAAAAAAAGAATGGGAAAAGATTTTTGGGTTTTTTTTTCTTTCAAATTTTGATTCTGTTATCAAAACAAATTACGAGAGTGCAGCACTTTATGTTTTCTAATTTTACTTTTGGAATGCTCAACATGACCCAGAAGTGTAATGTTCAGCATTAAAGTCAACAACTTCATTACAATGAGCAACTTTAGCAAGAGAACAGAAAAAGATGTCCCTAATTTCGTTGTAAATAGAGCATTGTATAGTGAAGCTTTTGATAGTTTGCTAGTGATGGGGAAACCAGGGCTTCATGAAACACTAAAGCAGATGAATAAAATGTGTCGTATTGCTTTGAGGCTTTAGAACCAATCAACACCTGGCCCCACAGACACCTAGGTGTCATTTGTACCACCATTGTTAAAAAAAACTGTATTTAAAAAATGTATTAAATTAATATGTAATTGATATAATTTCTTTAGGTTTAGAGAAAAGTCATAACTTTATTAAGTTAAAAGGGCAACTGCTCAACAGGTGTTGCAATATTAAATTTCATAGGCTTTTAAATCATTGTCATGTCAATATATGTACAGCTACTTTATTGTCTAAACAACTTAAATGGCAAAGTAACACAGTCATTGACAGTCATTATACTTCAAGGTCACGGTATTTTCCCAAAGCCAAATTAGAACCAAAACATGCTGCAAGCTTGTAATTAATTTTTGCATGTTTCATTTTGATCACAAAATTTAAAAACTAGTTTTTCCTTTTTTTATTTCACAAAAACACATGATCCCAGTAACTACTCTATTTGACTTGAATGAAAAATATATAAACATTTCTATAATATTATTAATTTAAAATGGCTTCTTTCTTTATGTCACTCTTGTTTGCATACTTGTTAAGCAAATTAATTATTAATAACCGACATTGTTTAAAAGCATCGACTATCTAATTAAATTGCAGCTTGAACTTGAGAATTATGTCGTCTTTCAATAGCTTAAAGTGTGAAAAAAAGATATATCAGCCTGAGGTTCTGAAGGTTCAAACATGATATATAAAATATGCAGAATGTCATATGCAGAGACAAGGAGGGATGGTTTGAAATTGCAGATTTTTGGATCTTCTGGTGGACATTGAGGAGTTGTGAAATAGCCATTGCTATAAAAATATAAATTGTTAATTTTGCTTAATATTTTCTTGCTTTGAAATGACAAAATCTCTGAGGGCCTTTGGTTTTGTTTACTTACCCTAATTTTACAAAAAAGGAGCCATATGAAAGGCCTTTCTTAATCTAATGGCACGCACCCCAACCACTATTTACAACAAAAGCTTTTTTGGAAATCTGATAGTGCTCCCAAATTCAATGAAAAAGTTTCTCTAACAGAGCCTTATGACCCTTATGAGTGGCTTGAAATGAGAGATTCAACCCAATCTGTGAACAACTCTATCGTACAGCTCAAATAATCCCACATTTTTTAATAAAGAAAGCCCTTGTTTACTCATCATCTTCAAATATCACAGTAATAATAATGTTGTTTTTTGTTTCGAGACCTCTGATCTAAAAATCCATTCATGACACTTTATACCATCAAGTGAGACTTTCTTTGCAAGAGTGTTTGTATGAGGGTGTGTTTGTTTGTGTGTGCTAGTGCTTTAGGGTGCGGACAATAGGGCCTGGCTATAATAGTTTGCAGAATATGAGAGTGGGCGCTTTGTCAGCTTAGTATTACAGAAAGAAGACAAATTGAAGATTGAAGAATTGCTCTATATTTAGGCGGAGAACATCACAGGCCCGAGGCACTGCAACCTGATTCAGAGAGATCTTTTCATTTCTTCTGTGTCAGATCTATTCTGTTTAGTGATCCAAGAGCCCCTGTGTGTAACATGAGAGACAATGTCAGGGCAGGTGGGGACCTTTAAGAGTTTATTGTATGCTTTTCTGGAGGTGGGGGTATTGTGTTTGATTTGGCCCGATGCACAATGTATTCTAAAGGTATACATGTTCAGTACCACCAGTGGTTACAGACTTCTTGACCTGCCACTAAATAACATTGCTGTCTTTAAAACTGTGTTTTGCAATGTTTCTATGTTGCTTGCTAGGCAGAAACAGGGAAATGAGTAACACCTTTTTTTAATTAACAGAAATCAGAATCCTATTTCACAATAAATATTTCTTTGTGGGTTTGACAACAAGAGAAATAGTGCAAACATGTATTCCTGATGTAAGCTTTTCTCACATGGTGCTTTTCCATTAGAGAGCACAAAACAATATATTTCACTTTTCCATTTTGTGCTGGTTGTGAAATCAATAATGTTTTTAGTTTCGTCTAAGAACTGATTCCATAATCAACGCTAAAACTGCAACGGACACTATTGTCCTTTATTGGCAAGAGCAAGAATGGTATGCGAAACCTTCCAAGATTGTTGATGCGGCGTCATGCGTCATGACACCTTCGGCGACGTCTGAAGGCACCAATACACGAACAGTCTTTACGCTAACAAGGAAAAACAACACAAGCAGTACTGTACTCTAATGTACTGTACTGAACTGTTCTGTTCTGTTCTGTTCAATGAAAAGGAGTCAAAAGTCAATCCTTGTGAGGTTTCACTTCCACTTTTAAAAACATCCCTAACTACGCTTCTATTGGTTTATTTGAATCTACTGGAATTTCTTTTGGAAAAAGATTGGATAAAGGCCATTAAACCCTGCAGCCCTCCAGTAATTTACAAAACAATTGCGAGGTGGTTTTTATTGGTTGATCATAGTAAAGAGGTTAACAGGTATTCTCTGTATGAGATCATTGAGGGAAAATTAGTGGACCGGTGAATGCTGTTGTGTTGAGACAAACGTAACAATTATATTTTTACACAGTTGTACATGTATGCTCTTTGAATAACAGTCTGCTTCAATGACTTTAGGTAATGTTTTATCTATTAGTATTTGAGTACGGGTGAAATGCAAACCTTAAAAAATCAGCATACTGTTAAATGTGGAAGTGACAAAAAGCAACATGAATTACTGTGCATTTTCCAGGCTTTTCTTTAACTTTTCGCTTCATAAGTTCACAAAATTGCATAAGGCTCTCCAGAGGAAGTAGATACATGATTCAAAATGTCATGAGAGAACTTTTGGACATTGTATCACCGAAAATGAAGGATTAAATTCCATCATCACATAAATGGTATATTTTTTCCGTCAAGCCCTTACAAATTGCATCTAAATCATCAATCTGTCTCATTGTCCTCCGCCCATGGTCAAAGATGTTTTTCCCATGTCAATTTGTATATGTTTTTGACTCTTGCTGAGTCGTCCGAAAGGATTTCAGGTCACTTCCGTTACCCAAATGTGGCTTATGTTTGATTTAGGAAGGTTTAGTTCAAGGATGCACAGGAGCAAGGCTATTTCCAACTTCCTATTTTCCAAAACTAGGTGGTGTAGACAAACACTTCCTGTGATTAGTTGAGGATAAAAAAATGAACAGATCAGATGTTATTGAACTCATTTAGTTGAGTTTCATTAGCTACAGTTTATTTTTATTCGAAAGGTTTTAATTATTATGTGTTTGATACAAGTTTTAGTAGTCATCCAATATATATTTTAATAATATTTAACAGCTAACAAGTGATGTTCAATTCTGTCACCATTAATAGATTAATAATGAATTGTACCTGTTCCACGTTTCTTCTGTTCACTTTTTAAGGCTCTCAATTCTTGTTCAACATCAAATTGTTACCCATGTTCTCCAGCAATTCCGGTGTCTTCAGCATTACCGTTAAAACAAAGTTTAGTGGTACCTAGTCTTCACATTTCTTCTTCATCACTTTAGTTTAGAAATAGTTACAATTTGTACTATCTTGTGTTCAGTAGTTCACCTTCATTCTTTATTTATTTTTTTACCAATGACTTCCACAAGACATGACATGACATGCCCGACAAGCATACAGACATCCAACATTGACCATTGCTCTTGATGATTTTTGGTGGAAAAGCAAACAATCTGTCAGGTTTCTAATAGGACAGGATTAGCAACAGAGCCCAATCGCATGACAGCCAGAGGTTAAGTCAGTCTCTTTAATATTAATACAGGAAAATAAAATTGGCCACAAGGGGGATATTCCAATAACTAAGGTGCAAAACTCACTGATAACAGATGACAAAAAGCAAGAGAAGGAAATAATAAAAGACTAAAACAGAAAAAATGTCTATAATAGGAATACCTGAATACAACACATCAAAGGGTGTGACATTCACAATGCCCCAACACAGAACATAGGATGGAGAAACATTATAAAGGGAGGACCATTAACCTAAATGAGATTTCACACAGGTAAATTAACTCAACCTAACCAGGAATAACTAGACACAGGTGGCAATCAATCAATAACAGAGTTAGCAAGGCAGGAGTGCAAATACAAACAATGAAATAAATCAAAAGAAGCTTTGCTCCATATTGACAGAAAATACAAATAAGGGTAAACCAAAACAGAACTCTAACACAATCATTCATATGATATTCATATATATATATATATATATATATATATATATATATATATATATATATATATATATATATATATATATATATATATATATATATATATATATGCGGCTGGAAGGGTATCCGCCGCATAAAACATATACCAGAGAGTTGGCGGTTCATTCCGTTGTGGCGACCCCGAAAGGGAAGAAAGCCGACATGAAGATGAATGAATGAATATATCACAATCATATTGATGCAAGAGCTTCAAAAAACATTGTCATCCAAAAATTGCATAATCTTTGGGAAAAGGCAGCCTCAGCTAGCTTTTTTAGTTTATAGCAGAACAACTGGATTTTGCTTACATCAAGATGGTTTCAGCCTGCGTCACGGGATGATGTTTCCATTGCTGTCTACTCTGAACACCAGAGAAGTCATTATGTGTCTTTCCCAATAACAGGCTGGATTGTGTTTTACACAATAAAACATTTTGTTCTTATATTAGGTCTGCTGTAGCTGTGTGTGACCTCAGAGTTATCCACATGGGAACAAGTGAAACTATACTTTAACATTAGAATTTCATCTATTTGACTTAGCTTTAAATTTTCGTATTTATTGCATTGTAAGGGAGCACTTTGCAAAAACTTTAGCAAGTCTTCCTAAGTGCGTGCTTTACTCCATTACATTTGTTGCTTTATTTAGATAAGGGAAAAGAAAGAATATCTTCACCCATGTAGTATCACAATTGTTAAAGACATCCATGTAAGATATTTTGGTGAAGAGACAAATTAACTATAATGAGTATGTGTTAATATATGTATTAAACACATACACAAGTCATATGAATTAATACATCTATCGGTGCCTTAATTAATGATTAGGTGCTTTTAATTTAGCTTTGAGCTTAGCTAAAACAAAAACAAAAAATTTAGATTTTTTTGATCATTTAGAAATTGCTGAAGTATTTCAACAAATGTAGTTTAATATTTCAGGAGTTCTTTAAATAGTTATTTAAAGATAATCTGGTAAAGGGAGCAATATTAAAACTGCTCAGAACTATTTAAAGTCATATTTTAACCATAATTTTTTTCAAGTAGATAGCAGTCAGAATTTTTTAAGTGTATTAATCTCTAGTGGATTTTCTTTGTCAAGTTTTCGCTCCTCCACAATTGAGACGTTTCCATATCAACTTTCTGAAGCAGAACCTCGCAAAAACCACTGAGCCTACAGTGTTGTGTAATATATAAAGTATCAACAAGACACAGTGCTTTCCAAACACTTGAGCCCCTACGTGAGGAAAAAGAGAAGGGGCTCGTTTAACTACTGTGTAAAGGACATCCCCCTGAGTTTACAGATGCTATTAGTTGCACATGTAAACAGCAGTGGCTCAGTGGGCGGGAATGGTTCCCAGTTTTTATGGAGTATGAAAAGGCCACTGAGAAGGTCAATAATTATGGGAAAGGATGAATCAGAAGCTGTTAAAGAATCATTTGTAATTTGTTTTGGGGTGTCGTGCATAGCTTTTCTTTTTCCTTAAACAGAATAACCTCTGGAGCGCTGCTTAGGTAATGCTTTTTTTAATCCTACGTGGCGTATTAGGGACCTAAAAATATCTTATAAAAATAATTATTGTAGAACAAATTATAACTAATAGTATTTATTAGTCACGTTCATCCAACATGAGAGAGGCATTAGTCTCAAGTCTAAATTTTAAAAGTACAATTGGACACCAAAGTCTCCAAGCAAGCTATCCAAGGCATCTGAAACAAGGGGAACAGTTGGTAACAAACTACAAAAGTCCCCTTGCTCAATATAACACATAAAGTTTTGGGGGTAACGTGTTAAAAGGAATGCAAGTTAAGTGATAATATTACTTTTATAATTAAATATTTACACAATAATATTTGAGCGATTTTTTAAAGAAATGCATCTTACTTTTTTCAGTATCAATAATTTGCTTTAAAAAAATTATAATAATTATTATTCCATAATTAAACATCAATTATTCCATAATAAACATTAATTAAAATAAACACTGTCACGTTGAATCTTGCACATGTGCATACCCAGAAATGGAAGGCCATTCAGAATCCGAAATGGGAGGTGGCAGGCCCTGGTTGTTTGTTTCTGATTTGTTTCTGAGTATTCTCATTATGTTGTTGTTAACTGTAGATTTTACCTTGGCGACAAACTCTAGCATTATTTTACATGCCAAAGCAGCATAGCTCTGACATCATTCCACACTGTTTCAAAATGCCAATCAGCGAACGTGCTGATAGTTACGTGATCACGTGAGTGTGACACACTTCCTGTTGTCACCCCCTGTTCCTGTACTCACCCCCTAGGCAACCAGACTTACTCACGACCTTACGGTTGTGGCTGGGAGACATAACTCTACGTTCCCTATTCGGGGAAGAGGGGGTTATGAAAGTAACCATTATGTTCCCCATCAGTCGTTCACTACGACTTATGTCGGTGGCGACTACGGGAACACCCTGCAAAACGCCACAACCTAGGTCCTTCCGAATGGGCCGATGGCCAGGCAAGCTGGGCACATCAGTAGTCGAATGAACACGCAGCCTTGCAGATCTCTGCCAGCGGAGTCCCCCTTGCCAACGCCCAGGAGGCCGCGACACCCCTGATAGAGTGGGCTCTCAACTGCAGGGGGCAAGGGACATCGGACGATGTGTATGCGGTAGAGATGCCCTCCACAAGCCAGTGGGCCAACTTCTGTTTGGAGACAGCCTTCCCTATCGTCTGCTGTCCTCCAAAGCATACAAAGAGCTTCTAAGGTTCCTGGTCTCCTTTCTAGATCCTCAGTGCTCGAAATGGCCAATCGGGACTAGGGACTGATGCTGCCTCCTCCCCGGGCAGAGCTTGGAGGTTCACTTCCTGAGTTTTAAAGGGGATGGTAGGAACCTTGGCAAATATCCAGGCCTGGGCTTCAGAATAACATGAGTATCACCAGGTCCGAACTTTAAGCATGTTTATCGAGAGAGAGTGCCTGCAAATCCCCCAACCTCTTAATCGAGATTAACGCGACCCGGAGCGCTGTCTTAATTGACATAAATTTAAGCGCTGCTGATTCAAGCGGCTCAAATGGAGAACCTTGAAGTCCTCAAAGGACAATGGAAAGGTCCCAGGAGGGAACTAAGGACGGCATAGATGGTCTAACCCTTCTGGCCCACATCCTGTCTGACCGCAGGGGAACTGGCCAGGAAGGGAATGTCATGAGGGAGTAGAGTTCTACGAACCAAGGTTGGTTGGGCCAATAAGGTGCCACCACTAGGACCTCTGCCTTGTCCTCCCTGATTTTGCACAGGAGAGTTGCAAGGAGGCTAACAGGGGGAAACGCATATAGGCGTTTCTTCTTGGGCCAGCAATGCGTCAGCGCATCTATCCCAAGAGGAGCCTGGGACAGAGCGTAGAACAGCTGGCACTGAGCATTTTTTGGGGCGGCGAAAAGGTCTACCTCCGCTATACCAAAGCATTCTTAGATCTGCTGGACTGCCAGGGATGGAGTCTCCATTCTCCTGACTGGGGTTTCCACCGAGACAGTGCATCCGCTGTCTGATTCAACCTGCCGGGGATATGGACTGCAACTAGGGACAGACCCCAATGCTGACTTCAGAGGAGCAGTCTGCGGGCGAGAGTCAACAAACGGGGTGAGCGTATCCCTCCTTGTTGATTGATATATGCCACCGCCGCCGTGTTGTCCGTCCTGACCAAGACGTGATGTCCCTGCAGCATTCTTCTGAAGTGCTTTACTGCTAGGAACACGGCACATAGCTCTAGGCGATTTATGCTCCAGGAAGTGTTTTTCTCAGTCAAAAACCCTGAGACTTTGTACTTCTGGCATACAACACAGTACTCGAAGCATCAGTAGTTACTACTATGCTCCTGGCAGGTCCTCCCAGGGGGAAAGCGGAATGGAGGAACCGAACATCTTTCCAAAGATGCAGGTGGAGGCAGCAACGAGATGTCACGTTCACCTTTAGTCGCCCTGGACGCCATGCTCGCGACAGAACTCGGAACTTGAGCCAAAGCTGGAGTGGTCTCATATGTAATAAGCTGAGCGGAATAACTACTGCTGCGGAAGCCAAAATAGCCCCTGGAGCCTCTGGAAGTTCTTCAGAGGGACCACTAATCTTGTGCAGACTCTGCGTGCTGCCTTCAGCAGGCTCAGGTTGCACTCTAGAGAGAGGCGTGCTCGCATGTTCAACGAGTTTAGCTCCATACCCAGAAAAGATATGCTCCGGCCAGGGGTTAGACGGCTCTTTTCTGAGTTGATCCGAAGCCCCAGACGGCTGAGGTTACATAAGACCCTGTCTCTGTGGCAAATCAACTGGGACCGCGCCTGGGCCAGTATCAGCCAGTCGTCCAAGTAAGCCAAAATTCGAAACCCTTCCCATATTAACGGTACTAAAGCCGCCTCGATCACCTTTGTGAAGGTGCAAGGGGACAGAGACAAGCCGAAAGGGAGGACGCAATACTGATACACTCGACCTTCGAATGGTCTGTGCAAAGGGAGTATACTCATGTGAAAATATGCATCCTTCAGATCTATCGTGTCGAACAAATCCCCTGGACAGACTGAGTGACCCGTGCATCTGAGGGATATCATCCTGATCGGAAGTCTCAGAAGATGAGGGTTCAGACGACGCAGGTCAAGGATTGGATGCAAGCCATCTGTGTGCTTGGAAACTAGAATGTATGGGCTGTAAAACCTTCTTTCTCTGTCGGCAAGAGGGACCGGCTCGATTGCACCTTTGCGTAGAAGGGAATCGATCTCCTCGCGCAGGACCCGGGCCTCTGTGGCTGAGACAGAGGTCCTTAGAACCCCGTTGAACCTGGGCTGCTTGGCAACAAACTGCAGTCGATAGCCGTGCCGGATAGTGTGTACGAGCCAAGGGGAACTCCTGCTCTACCTGGGGAATCGTTTCGTACCCCCTAGCTACTGCGCCGTCAAGGGGAGAGATAGAGGGGAGACTGACCAACCTCGCTTTAAGAAGTGCCTTCCAAGTTTGGGTCAGTTCCCAATGCACTTTCGGGAAGAACGGGACAGGAGGGGGCTGTGGGTTATCATCCCGTTGTAACCCCAAAAACCACGCGTCCAGCCTGGAGATCTCGGGTGTCAAGGGCGGAGCCACCTGCAACCCAATTTCTCTGACAGCCCAGGTAAGTACCTCGGCCATCTCCTCCGCAGCACAATCTGCCATCACCCCAGAGGAGGAGAGCGATGTACCGTCTCCTTCGGGAGATACCCCATCTCTCTCCGATGCAGCAGTGGAGGTGGCATCATCAGGTGCATCCTCCGATAACTCACTGTGGCAAATAGTGGACGCATGTCTATGCCCAAGACAACCGAGGCAATGATCGTGGCTATCCATCAATGCAATCGATCCACCGCATCCAACAGACTTGCACGGTTGCGACATGTTTGGAACAAGCTACAAACAGTTGACGGGCAAAACAAGTGCTCTATTAAGAAAAGGAGTCTTACTTGTTGGTGGAAGTTTGGGGCGTTGCAGCAGTTTCAACATTCCGGCCGGCCGAAAAACCTCGCTGGTTGCCATTCAATCACCAGATCCCCTAAATCCACACAAGGTAATCCAATTGTTTTGTGGTGTCTATCACTAGCCGCTTGCGTGTCAGAGTATGGCTCCAGAGGAAAAACCGGAAGAGTGTCACGCTCGCGTCCGGTCTATGCAGGACGGCGTGATCACGTGACCATCAGCGTGTTCGCTGATTGGCATTTTGAAACAGTGTGGAATGAGTAGAGCGCCCCTAGCAGAGCTTCCTACAGTCTTCAGCGACATAAACCGTAGTGACGGGGAACTGATGGGGAACTAAGTAACACAATTAGTTCATTTTTAGGTAGTAACTTCATATTGAAATATAGTACTTTTAACCACCAGGGTCTGCGCTTTACCTAAAACCGCTGTACTGATCAAATTTACCCAGGAAAAAAAAAAACGGTGTTTTGATGTGCCTAAAGAGCATTTTATAAACGGCCAAATGTATTGATGCTCACCCTCTGTAACTGTAGTCCTGTCATGAAGAATTGACTCTTTAATGTTTTATTAAAAACCTGCTATGTACATTTTAAAAACGCCCATGGTTAAATTGTACCTTGTGATACTGTTGTACTGTGTTCTAGTAGGCAGTGTTCCCAATACTTCATACAGCTCATCTTAAGTTTATCAATTACACAAAACAGTCCAATAGTTTAGAAGAAAACTAAGTGAAAGTCTTGTGGACAGAGAAATAATTGTAGCTGTTTAGCCTCATTTCAACTCAAAGGGAAAGCTGCATGTGAACACAAGCATACCACTCCACAGTCAAACATGATGGTGGAAACATTATGCTTTGTAGAACAGTAAACTTTAAAGCTTTAAAAACAAACTAAATGGTTCCAGCATGAACCATTCCCAATGAGAGAACTTCTTTTTCCTGTCAGAGCATTAGAAATGTGTCATGCAGAGGTATACCAGCAGGCCCAAAACAAACTCCATCAACTGATTAGAAGGAATTGTGCCAGTCTCAAGTACTTAATCTACATATAGAAAATGTATGTCAAACCTGTTTCAGGTTTGAAACCTGTAATGAGGATCTGCACAAAGAGGTTGAACAAAATTCCTCTTCAGATGTGTGCAATCCTGATGACACACAACAAGAATCATCTGATCTCAATGACTTTTTATTGTTAAAGTTCTCTGCTTATCTTGTCTCTAATAAGGAAAAAATAAAGAAAAACAACAAATGAGAAACTGGCCACTGACTTGTGTTTACGAAGGAAGCTGTCAGAACATTGCTTTCAATCATGCTACAAAAAGCCCTTATTTTTTCCTTCAGATAAAAAACAACATGTGCAAAATGTTTATTGTGCATAAACAATGAAGTGGAACTAAAATCTGAAATCAACCAAAATAAACACAATTTACACAGCTTTCATGCTTTTGAGAGAGGTTTGATTATTCTTACTCCTGTGATCCCTCTGTAGTTCGTCACAGAGTCTTTTAATGTTTCATTTGTTTATGAGTTTGTAAACAATGGTTTGTCTAAAATGCCAAACTGCTGATAGGAAACTGAATTTCTGCCAAGTCATCCTGCCCAAAAAATACAGGCCCAAAGTACTTTCTTCTCTTCCAGCAATTGGTAAAAACAATTTTTTTGTTGTTGTTTGTGTAATTTATACCATATGTGCTTGTGTATTGTTAAGTGCTTTTAGGTCTGCTCTTGACAGCCAGCACCTATGCTCTAGCAGCACAGCACTGTGGTCCCTCACCCCCAAACCCCTGGCTTCTTAACAAAGCGAGTGTGGCTGTATTTGCTGTCTCTGGCCCAGTGCTGCCTTTTCGGATGCACGTCAGAAGGTAGCTGGGGGCATAGTGGCTCTTGGCCAGAACAGGGAGGTCTTGGGATGGGGAGACTAAATGAAAAAAGACTTTGCCAGGCCTTTGACAACTTAAACCTGAAGGCAAAGCTAAAGCTAGAAAGCTATGTTTGTGATCCTCTAAGATAATCCTTGTCTGTTGTGCATGCTATTTCGAAGAGGCAACTCATCTGACCGTTACACTGCTGTCTGAAGCAAATTCGATGACCCTGATGATCCCTACCTAGTGTTTTTGATGTTTTCATACATCCTTGATTAATACATTTTTTGGAATATTCAAGGACCAAAGCTCTCAAAGCAAAGCTCTTTTTGAAATGGTAGCATTGCCAGCTGAACAGAAACATTTGACTCTTAATCTAATGTTTTCTTCAAGTTTTTTTTCTTGTTAAACAACATATATTTACATTTTACATTGTTGCTGCTTTAATTCCTTGATTTGTCTCCTGGACTTTCTTACACCAGTCAGGGAAAGTGAGAGAGAAAGTTCTAGCTACCAAAAATCAATTAGGTGTACAGAAATAAAATGAAATCGAAAATGCAGAACATATCCGTAAACAGCAAACATTTTTTGCAGACTATTAAAGGTTCAGTTGCATTGTGTGTAGTTCAAATTGGTCTAATTGTATAGTAAATGTGCATTTACCCTCTTCTTTATGTAGCCTGGGCTTATTCCGTAAACAGCCTGAGATTTTCATTCGTCTAAATCTGTAACTACTCCCAATTTAATCAGCTTTTGGTTAGTGATTTGCATATTGATGATGTGTATGCAAAGTTACTGTCTGATGATCAACGTAGATGTAAGAGAAATTATAAGGATAAATTATAAACAAATTCAACACTGAGCTAGCAACAATTGATAAACACTGTAATGGTATTTCACACTACTATACTTAGTCAAATAGATGTTTGGTTTCTGTGAAACTGAGCATCTACTTTTAATCCTTGTTGAAATCTTAAATAATACAAGTCCAAGTTGTGTGCTGCTTACTTCATCTTTCCATTTGTTTTATTTGCACGCATTTGTTTCTGGATATCATGAGAGAAGGCATTGTTTTGTGGATAGCACATCACTACCAGGAAAGGAAATCGCCCCTTTTATGTCTGGCTGTGACGTTACAATGGGTCTGCAGAAACATTGTTAATGGTGTGAATAACACCTGTTTTTAAAAGTAAGAAATAGATTTTTTGTTCAGGAATGTCACATGGTTTGATTTTTGATACAATCTCCTCTTATAAATCACTATAAAAGCCACTAAAAGGCTCAACATGGCTTGAACACTTTAAGCTATAAGTCTTCTAGATAAAAAGTGTAAAGATTGTGCATATTGTCTGAGAGTGCAGAGCAGTCCAATGTGATTAATAGAAGTGAAGATGACACTGACTCACACTAGCTCACGCTATGTGTAGTCAGGTACATCTTACTTTGTTGACTTAAATATGGCAAAAAAGTTGGTTTGTACCCACCTTTCTCAGTGCTGGTGATCAGCTGTCACTCAAGTGACCATAGGAAAATACACTCACATAGAAAATAAAACAGTCAATGTTTTTATTATCATATTCTGTTTATGATATATATATGCTGAAATATATTGAAAAATATTTTCAATAAAATAATCTTGCTGTTGTTACTGCTCTTACAACATGCTCAAGGTCTGTGTCACATTAATAATGATCTAAGTTCTCTGTATGCAAAGGGTCAGCTTATCCAGGCCTCAGGAGACTCGGTATCCTGTCAGAGCAGGCCCAAATGGAAATCCTGCCATCACTGTGGAATTTTATTAAATAGGTATTATTTGATTCATGTCATCTGCCATCTTTGATCCTGTACTCTATCATAGGAAAATACAGAGAAAATTTTGTTTTTCCAATTATCAACTGTAATGAACTGAAGTGGGCAATGCGCACAAAACAGCATCTTTGTATTTACATTTCTTTTTAAAGGGCTACAACAATCTCGGGGTAAACATCATGAGATTTTCTGATATTTGCTTATTTTGAAGTTAAAACTGTTTAAGACAGTTTTAAAGTATCTTACATTTAGTTATTATTTCTGACTTCCTGTTTAACAATAAACTTTTAAGGATGTGACGTTTTATTATATCATTGTACATCACTAATTTGTAGAGTTTTTCATGAGCCTGAACTTTTTTTTAATCTTTTAAGAAGACGCTGTATTATTATTATTAACTCTTAACTATTAAGACTCTTAACACTGTAAAGTTGTTAGACAATGCAGTAATTTGTGTTGCAATTTACGTGGAAGAAAAGTTGTTTTAAGGCAACTGTTTGATTGGCCATTAGTCTCACGTAGCGAGATCTTCAGGGAAGGTCTGGGAGTTTTGGCTGCCTTTTTGGGTGAAGACCCACCCATGAAGGCATTTAACTAGTATGACATTGAATTGTGGGGGCACACAGCTAGTAAAATAATTTTTTCTCAATTGTACGGCTGAACTTAATTTCCGAGTTGGACAAAAAAACAAATGTTGCACTTGCTTCTCCTGAAAAATTGGACATATTCAACCAATCAGATCACGACTATAGGATTCTCAATAAAAAAAGTAGCAAACCCATCAGACCTTCATCCAATGTTCCCTGGGCTTCAGGTTTGAGGCTGAGTCCTATCCCACCTTAGTGCAGATTAGTGTGTCTTTTATTGACTATTAATTGTTATATTTGTAATGAATACAAATTAGACACACTTTAAAAAATACTAATAATTATTGATAACAGATTTTGTTTTAGTATTTGTAAACATGTTGTTAATTTTGTAGCCTTGTATGTTTAATTCAGTCTTCATATATTGTTTTGCTTGATTTTTATTTGGTATGACACAGTTTTTTTTAAAGAATGAATTTTCTCATGCGGTTTGCCTCAAGTTAGTGTGGAGACTGCCAAAAATCCCTCCTCTCTACGCACCACTGTACATCCCCGTTTTGGTTGCACTCTTTAAAAATACTCTCTCTCAGACAAGACAACTCATGGCTCTTTAAACACAGCTGGTATGGAAATACAAGCACTGAATGTGGTTGTTACCAAGTTTGTCAGTGCTTCACAGGCTGCAGTCAGTTCAGATTTTTAACTGGAAGCAAAAAAAAAAAAACTTCCACATCAATCTAAACCTTCCAATCTCACCTTCATTGATTACCAGAATCCAATACAAATGTCTGATTTTGAAGAAGTTTAGCAATGGTAACATTTTCAAGAAATAATAAGCTGAAAAAGTAAAGTTGTTGAGTCATACTCACAAAATTAGACATAATACATTGTACGAAGCACTCCAAATATTAGGCAAATAATACAAAAATAGTTTACAATTTTAGAGACATCTGTTTAATAAATGCAAATTAACACTCAACTCATATAAATGTATGAATTAGAATGATTTAATAATAACAATTATAACAATAACAATAATAATCAAAAAAGTTTGTTTATGTAACATTGGCAATTAAAGTTAAGACAAATTAATATATATTGGCAGCATTTTGAAATTTAAAGTCAGTTTTATAATATCTGTTTTTGTATGTAAACAGCAAACACGGATGATAAGTGATCCACAAAGTGATATTTGTGTTATTTATATATTGTAAGACATGATCTTTCTTTGTGGAAAATGTGTTGCATTTAATAATGGGTTTTAAAACCCTCTTTGCTTAGTAGATGATTAAAATTTTTTGTTTAAAAAATATATATTTGCTTTTCTTTACGCAGCTGTGCCAACCAAGTCATGTAGAGATGTGTGTAGCCAATTGCGGGTCATTGCAGATTTTATTTTCAAGCGTCCTTCTTTAGTGAACGTCACTTTAGAACTGGATGTTTTCATACCACTTTGGCTTATTATCCACAGCAGGTGTGGTCATTACCTACTGAACAATATGATGTTGATGTTGATAATGGGTATAATTTGAGATGAAAAACCTAAGAATATTTATTTAGCTCATTGATGCATGAACATAAAGGTTTACGGATTTTAGCCTATGCTTGAGTATGTGACGAGTTAATAACAGCTAGAAATCTTCTAAAAAAAGACTTCCTGCATTTCTCAATCAGTCCTTGAATGTAAGAAATGCTCCTCTACTCATATTTGGTCAGGTGGCTGATGATATTTCTAGGAAGTTTACTCAATGAAAGATAATTTACCAAATTATCTTTAAACAATAAGTAGCCGTGCTTCCTCGAAATGTTTCCTCAAACTAATTGGGTTCTCAAAGCTTTAAATAGCCCAAGATTTCATTTAATAACTGGTCAGTTTTTTTCCTGATTTTATGTGTGAAATGTTTCCAGAATGTTAGCAAAAACACAGACATCTTGTTTTAATGAAAATCTGTTGCTTGATTTCAATGACCATGTAAGTTCTTTAACTGAAAACTGAGTCATGAATCTTTTTTTTTTAAATGCAGCAGTTACATCTCTTGTGTTCTTTTTTTAATGCAGCCTTTATTTCTTATTCTTATAATTATTTTACTGTGATGTGTGTTTGAAGCATTATATTTAATCTTTATTGTGTAAGTTTGTGTAAAAATATAGTGTACTCTGAATTAATATGTTATAGAGACTCGTTCTCTCAACTAATGCTAAAAGCTACAGATTTCTGATGAAATCAACAGACAAGCTTCTGACTAAGTGTTGTCCTTGTTTTGACTGAGAGCTCACAAGTGTTTCACATTACTCATGTCACGATTTAGACATTTACAAATATCTGTTTATAAGATGCTGTTGTCAGGTTATTCTTATATAAGATTAACGGACACTAATTGCTTAAATGTGTTAATAATGTCAATAATCTCAAATCCACACTTTTTTAATTAATTTTTTACAATAAAATAAATAAATAAATTGAATTTCCTGTTATATTGTTTTGGTCAGTGATAGCATTTTATAAAAAAATTCCTGCCCCCTAAGTTCATTGTGAAGTTCTAAGTGTTTTTTTTTTTCTCAAACGCCTTGCTGTTATTGAGCCTGTTTCTTGATCATCAATTCTTGTAACCTTGGGACCACTCTTGTCTGGAGCTCTCAACTTATCAGCACCTCGTGCTGAGTAAGATCCAATAGTTGAGGAAACCGTGAAGGCTTGGTGGACTGAAAGAAATTTTTGTGCTTATTGGGAACCTGCTCCAGGAGAAACTTCAGTGAGTTAAGTTTGTTATCAGAAGCTGTGCAGACTTTGCTTAACAGCTGATTATTAAACATTTGTTGGTAGCTCACATTGATCCCAATGAGGGTTAAAAGTCTTTGTTTTATTGATTTTGAGTGTGTAAAGTTGAGAGAACTGTAGATTCCAGCCAAAATATATGACAATGAGGACATTTTCCTGTTTCTGTCTTTTTTAGATTTAATTCAGACTGTTGAAGGAAGGCACTTTTTCAAAGAAAACATGTACAAACAGCATTCAAGTTTTCCCTCCAACATGATGCTATTTAAATACAACTTGTCTTTTGGTAAATTTCAAATGTGCAATATAGACTTCAGAAAATGGCTTACCATAAACCATGGTGATAGAGGTCCTTTGTTGGCAAATACTGGCTCTCTTCTTCAAATACAAGAGGTCATTTACAAGAAAAGTGATAAACCACATTTTTTTTAAGTTTCCCCACATGTTTTAACAAGAAATGGCTATTCCTTGTTTTATAGTCTCTACAAATAAACTGAGTGGAATCCATTCAAGGATCTCATTCAGACGTCAATCATATTGCTTAAATGAGCGTCATTGATTCAAATTCTAAGAAGTTCATGAACTAAAAATATGTCATTTAATGTGCTGTGTGTTAAGTCAGATGTATGAATGTAAATGTAGCAAGTCATCATTTTACTGAAACCTGAGGGCTTGTAATGCTTGTGTTGCGTGGTGGCTGTTTGACTTTTACAAGCCAAAAGAGAAGTAAGGAAGCTTGGTATTAATCCAACAGCAATATTAGTCTTCTTCAGATTTTTTCCCTTTGCTGTCCTCTACGATTTCATGATAACAATAAAAACACACCAGTGGTTGCAATACGCCTTGTTTGGAAATAACTATGGCAAGACTGTGTTGATTAAGTATTTAGCTAGACAACATCCAACCTAGGCTAGATGGTCTCTAAAAGAGCTGCTGACCGAATGATTGGTGTAAATGAAAAAATGTTCTCGCAAACAAAACAGACATAGCCTTCCCAGTCCAAGAGTCCCCTTACTTTGCAACAGTAGATGTTCTTCATCAAGATGCTCTAAAGTGTAAGCAACACACAGTTACACACATTATGGTGGAGACCAGGGTTAGACTATGCAGGAGTGTCCAAACTTATTCTGTTCAATTGATAATCTTCTATTGCTTCGGAGGCTTGTATTAGCTCGGATCATACTAACCTGCTGAGTTTGTGGGCTTTAGCATTCTTAGTAATCAGTGTCCCATGCTTGAGTGCAAGAGGTCTGTTTTTCTATCCTTTCAAAAAGAAAATCCTGTAAGGAGAAGGACAAGTTCTCTTCAAGAATCCCACTGGGCTGATTCTTAGAAGTGTGTCTGGGGAGGCCAGGCCCCTCATTAGCTCTGGGTTAGAGCACTGCCTCCCTGTTTGGCTTCCATGAACTTCTGGGGATGAGGGAGTGGTTCTTGGAGTGATGAGGGGGGGTAGTAATCTCGGAGAGAGGGAATAATAACAATGTGCATTTATATCCTTGAGAGCGGGATTTATCTAATTGAGACCACCTCAAATCCTGCTGCTCTTCTGTTGTTTGTAGCTCTTTCTCTTTGATCGTTTGAAAATGTGATCTGTTATATATTGCGTGCTGATATTTTTTTACAGCTTCTTTGGCCAGATAAAGGGAATATTTTATTTTAGACTGTCACTGAATTCATCAAAGACTATCTGGATGGATCAAATACAGTTTTTTGTCATTAAAATGAGTAATTCTTTGAATTGGATTTGGAGTTTCATAGAATCCCTAATCCCTTTCTTCACTGCTCCTTCATAAAATAAAATAAAAAGAAATGGGTGTGTACTTCATTTCGCTGTACTTTGATAGAAAGTAATGCAGTGACTGCTTAGAAATTTGCTATATCCAGAATCCACCTGGACAAGAGCCAGTTTATACAGCTGTGCTTACCCTCGTTGTGAGGTAAAGCTACTCGGATCATACGTCAAGGTGGGGCCGGCTGACCTGTGGTCCTGACAACCTAAGTATACTCAGCCAGCAGATCTTCCATTCTGCATATCTCCAATCACCCAATTTCTTTCCAAATGGAACTTAAACTAATAATAGCTGCTCTTCCCATAAGAATAGCATCGCACAGGATTAGAGACCCCAGATTTTGGTAATGTACGAACACCCCAAGGTTGTATTTCCCCTCCATGACCCACTTCTCCGATGACAGAAAAAAGGGGCACAGGTAGTGAACAAAAGAAATGTTACCGAAAAGCTAAAACGTCTAAAAAGCGAATAACGTGGGTGACCAATTGTATGATACAGCATCTTGTGTTTGTGGATGGATGAGATCATTTTGTGAAAGAAAAGATTTTCAGACTTCTAAAAGACATACAGATTCATTTGTAGCTTCTGGAGAATGATTCAAATGAAATATGGTAACTATAAACCACAGTCAAGTTGATGAACTGCAAATTTTCTCATGCATCATTTTACCCATTCGTTGCATTTCTCCAGGCTGTTATGTTTCAGACCGGCTCGGGAGTTTTGTGACCACTTTAGGTCAGACTGGCCTGACAGTTTATTCATTTTGTCTTCATTTCCTCCCTTCCACAGGAAAACTGGGAAAATGATGCTGAAATATTTATTCTGCTAAAGGGGAAGGATGTTTCCAGAGAACAAGGGCAGGAGTATGTGATATCTATTTGTAAGGATGCTCTTTTACATGATAGAACTTCACAATTAAAGTACTAAGAGGAGAGACTATATGTGGGATGTAAGGCCACACGCTACTGGAAGGAACGGTAATACCATCTGGTTCAGGAGAAAACAATGATAAACTCAGGATAAAAGAAAGAAATTGTTTATTTTCTGTGGCTCAATCCCCAGATGGTTATCTAAGGTGGGGAGGCATTCCAGGAGAATGAGAGGTCAACAAAAGAACATGGTGGACATTGTCCAATAGTTTCCATCAGTCTTAACTTTATAGTAATAGAAATTGTTTTCTAGGTTGCATAAACAATATTTTAGTAGATTCATTATTTTAAGTATTGTGGTAAACAGATGAGAATTTAATGGTTCTGATTTCTAGTTGATACTAGAAGATCTTCCAGCAGATTTCCATTGTTCCCTCTTATATATTTGATTAGTTGTTAAACTAAGAAATGAATGGTATATGAAGCTATAGAAGAAATATACAATACAAAATAAAAGATACCATGAACTAGGAATGGGATTGGGAGTAAATGTTTTAAAACAATTCTTTAAATTTAATGTTGAGTAAATTCAGAAAAGAAGAATATGGTATGTTTTATGTGGTTTACAACATATATAAAAACATAATGTTTACCGATTGGGTACTGACAGGAAAGAGGCAATGTGGCTCAAGAAAGATAGGTTAAAACACCTCTCATATCTATGTAGTGGAACATGGTAGCTGGTTTAAGCTGGTCACTTTTTTACACTCAAGTCAACCCCTTCAGATACTGCATTTATGTTATATACTGCTTTTGGAAAATTTCCCTCAAATTGAATAACAGCCACCATCTTTTAAAAGACAACTGGTCATCAATTTTATTTAGCTAGGTCACTCTTACTGATATATAACATAAATGCTTGGTATCTCAAGAGAAGGTTATAAACAATGGAGAAGGGTTAAAATTTGAGCTCAGAGTAAGTGGTCTAATACATCCCTTCATAAGAGTGGTGAAGAGGCGTAAGATGGAATAGCTAGAACAAATGTAAGAAGTTGCCTGTATTTTTTGTGCTTATATACTGGGGTAAATTGAACTAAGGTGGAACCACCTGATCAGAGGCCAATTACAAGAGAAGCTCCTCTCAAATTTACAACATTTAATTTCTCAGCTCAAAGGGGCTGTGGATATTGATAACTGGTCATGTTCAGTGTTCCACTCCCTACAGTCAGTTAATTTGTTCTTCTGGGTGTGGCAATACAGCTTTCATTTATATGCGATTAGAAAAAAAGTAATCGATCATGGAGGAGTTAGGATGGTACCCAACTTCTCACCTCCTGACAGTGTTCTCCATATTTATCAAAAACAGATTATATTGACATCTAAGAATACACACTGCATTCATTTGAGCACTGTCAAGAATCACAGAAGGACTCAGGGCCTATAATTATAAATTGACAAAAGCTCTGATGCATGAAACTAAATCTAAATAACTTGCGAGGAAGAGGTTGAGCAAATGACTTTACAAAGCAGATATAGTCTGATAAAAAGAGCTGCAAGAGGGTAATTTGAGAAAAATGTTTTGGGTGGAAGCTAGAACATTTAGCTAGAGAAGCTGATGAGTCACAGATACCAATCTTGTCAGATTTCAGACAGATTTGAACAGGAGGTTTCTCATAAATTGTGTGCAAAACAGATTTGCGATAAATCATTAAAACTTAGCAATGGACTGATAAATGCAGATACTTTAAAAAGACATGACCTGATTACAGACAGACACAAGCTGTGAGACAATTGACTAGTAACAAAAAAATCTTGACAGTCAAACAACGGTCCTTGTCATACAGTGATTTAAAACATACTCATAGGATATTTTGTAGTATGTGGACAAATGTGTCAATTATTGTGTATTGCAGACAGCATGGAGGTCCAGCTTGTTTCAATTAGCTGCTGAAGTGAGCTGTTTCTGATTAAATCCTGGCAACCACAAGGTGATTCCTTTTTAAATGAAAACCACAATGGAGCCCAATTCCAAAAACCTGGTTATCAAAGAATAACAGTCAGCCAAGAAAAACTTTCTTGTTTGCATCCCACTTCCCAAGGAGTTTCCTTCTATGTTTTCCCATATGATACATTTGCCATATAAAGGGTTGATTGAGGTTCAGGTAAGACTTCAGGTAAGACAGGATAAAGACTAAGCCACAATAACCAAGACAATGACTGACCAAGCCCAAGTCAAGACCAAAATACAGAATAATGTTTGATCAATTTAACAGACATTTTTGTAATTTAACTTTTTCAGTTTTTTTTGTCTATCAACAGATAGAGGAACAGAGGAATCCCATTTAAATACAAATTGTTTCTATATATGCTTTTAAATTTTATTTATTTGTAATGAAGCCAAATACTTTATTTCTTCAATATATACATACATAGTTAGCACAATCAAAAAGTTAATTTCAATTTCAATTGTTTAATCATATTTGTTTATTTTGTATTAGTATGGTGTTGTTTGTTACATTCTATTGATAAGATATTCTACAGAATGTTTTAGACATATGATGTTAGTTTAAAAAGTAATGAAGTAAAATTCTTCCCTTGACTAAATTAACTTGCGCATACTGTGGACATAACAGTGTGCCCATTATAACCCATTTATATCATCTAATAAGGGAAAGCCAAGACATGACGGAAACCACAGATAGTGAGTTGTGAAACCAAGACTGATCTTGAGCACTACAACTTTTCAAATCACCATGACTTGTTCTAATACAATGACCTCCAAAATATCTTAGGTCATTATGCTGTTGAACCTTCAGTCAAGTTAACGTGACAAAGGATGGTTTCATTAGCTCTAGACCTAAAAGCATGGATCCAGTTTATTTGATGCAGTGAAAAAAAGGTATTTTTCTT
Source organism: Danionella dracula (assembly GCA_900490495.1). Taxonomy (NCBI): domain Eukaryota; kingdom Metazoa; phylum Chordata; class Actinopteri; order Cypriniformes; family Danionidae; genus Danionella; species Danionella dracula. Next base: position 4,827,191 of record UELW01000578.1, read on the forward strand.
CTTGCAATCCGATGAAGCCAGGATGCTTGACTTGGTTGCGTGCGTTCAGTGAGTCCTCACCCTGCAGATGATCAAGAATACAATGAGCTAAAAATGAACAGGATGGTAATATATGCCATTGCTGAAGACTCGTGGGACAGTTGTCTGTCAGGTATCAGCAGTTTGGAAAACCACAGGAAGCCACAAAGATGCAGACAGGTAGTCCATCCATCCATCCATCCATTATCTTGTTGGCCTTTACCCTTTCGGGCTCGACACAGCGGAATGAACCGCCAACTATTCCGGCATATGTTTTACATCCACACACACACTCATTCACATTCATACTCTATGGACAATTGTTTATTCACAATTCACTTATATCACATGGCTTTGGACTTGTGGGGGAAACCGGAGCACCTGGGGTAAACCCACGCAATCACAGGGAGAACATGCAAACTCTACACAGAAATGCCAGCCAAGGCTCAAACCAGCGCCATTCTTGCTGTGAAACGACTGTGCTACCCACTACTCCACCATGACCCCCCAGACAGGGAATTTGTAGTAATAAAACCTTTTTCCTTTACAAAGGAAAATATAGTAATGTTTTTTGTCAGCATTAACAAGGTGAAAAAGATATAGGCTGTTAACTAAACTTTTGCTAGGCTTGGTTGCAAGTAAAATGCTCCAAATTTTTTTTTTTTTTTTCTGTCATTAATTCAACTAACAGGCTCAATGAGACCAACTCACCTACACCTGAGCATGGTCTTTGTCTCATTAAGAAATTTCACTTCATCCAGTTACCAAAACACCGCTCATTACTACATCAATTCTAGTCTGGTCAACCACATTGACACTATATAACATGTAGACGGTGAATGCATGATGTTTCGTATGAAAGCTACCAAAGAGACAGGAAATAGGTGTAGCAAAAACGTCGGGTTGGCTAAAGATTCAAATGTGAATATTACATTTAAATCTTCAGCCATCCAGACTTAAACAAACATGTGTAAAATAATTCACCCCTGATAGTGTTCAAGAAGATCAAAACTAGCAATTGGAATAAAAAAATATTGCTGCACCAGGGGTGGAACATGTTTGCCGCGTCAGAGGTGGAAATAAGAGTGGAAACATGTTTTAACACGGGCGTTAAAGAGAATCTGCTCACTTCTGGCCGTTCGAGGTACTACAGTCACAGTCCTATTGTGCACCAGCAGGGAGAACCGGAGGTTGCCCCTCCTCTGTATATCACCTCTCTGGCACTAACAAAAAATATGTATAACCTCTTGCATCATAGCATTCATAATGAATATTTTTTTTTACCTTTTAACCTTTTACCTTTTTTGTATTTATATTTTATGTTTTAACCCCTTCAAACCCTATGCCACAATAGACAGCAAATTTTATTATGTTTTTTCTTTATTTCACTCAAATTAAAGTGATTTTTTTTTCAGACATTGGACATCTTTATGCATGGGCTAAGCACAGTTAAATCTGAAAAAAAAAATCCACCAATAGCAATACCTTTTTTCAAGCACAAAATGAAAAATGTATTGATTTTATAATATGTTGTATTTTTGGAAATGGATTGAACATAAAGGTATAAAAACTTTATCACTTACTATATCATACATTGATTTCTGATTTTCACTTTCACTTTGTAACTCATAAAAAGTCTTGACTTACATATTACACAAAAATTTACTTTTTTAGTTTTGAACTCTATAATATAGAGTTCAAAAGTACAATTCAGATCTGAAGGGGGTAATTGGTGGAGTTTTCTTCCACCATGTTTAAATTAAATGCATAATTTATGATGGTTCAGTATGGGGCATTTTATTATGCAATGCAAATAGTCAATGAGATATCCCCTAGGCCTCAAAAGATTTTTTATTTGATTTGCACCGACATAGTTCTTTAAATTCTTGCAATTGCAGATATGTTTCAGGACAGAAATCTAATTGCTGAAGTTTTCAAATTGAAGAGTGACAGACATGTTCTGAATCAATAAAACTAGCTAAAAGGACCTTTAACCTAAGTGTAAATATAATCTGACATAGCATAGAGGCTCAACAGCTGGACTTCCTAAAAAAGGGCGATAAACAGTAGAGTTGGGTGCATGGGAAAATCTGTGTCTTTTTCCTCTGCAAGCTTTTATTTAAGCAGAGGGGAAGCCAATGGCTCCCGAGAACAGCTGCCCTGATATTTCTTTGAACTGCATTTGTAGTTACCCTGCTCTCTTGTCCCTCCAAACAAAACAGGACAAAAATGAGCAGTTAGATTAGGAACATGTACAGTTTATGCTCTAAACAGTCCCAAGATCACCTTTCTGTCAACAACAGGCAGTTTTAATAAATGAATTGTCCTCACCAAAAAAGCACATTGTTGTTTCAGTTTTGTTGGATGGTCTACAGTAAGAAAAACTGGACTGGTTTACAAAGTCATAGCGGGAGGTTTAGTCATGAATGAGTTCATCAGTGACCTATTGAGTTATAAGCCACTGTACTCTGTGTGACTGTTAAAGAATTCATCACTCTCGTCCTCTCAGGAGATTCTGATAGTGTAGTGTGTAGTAACAGTATGTACTAAATGAAACTCTATGGTTGAGAGCGATCAAAAACACAACTGAGTCATTGCCCTTCATCATCTAAGTGAGACAAAGTTTCATCTGTGTTAGCTACACAAACATCGGGAACCTCCAGTTTTAAAGAGAAATGTCACTTGAGGGAACTAAAACTGATCGCATAGGCAAGGAGGCTGTTTGATCCTAGATCACCTCTCACTGATAGTTTTGTCATCTTCTGGAACATCATGAGTGTACAGTCATAACAGATTGCTGCTGTTCATACCTTCTTGAAATTTATACAAAAAATGTTCTTTATTTTATATAAATGTATACAAAAAAATTTACAACTTTATTTAATATAAAATATTAACTTTATTTTATGAATAGAAATTCTATTTATTCATCTTTGAGTCCTAAATATCCCCAAGTATTTTGTTTATTTGATTGAAAGTTTCCTGATTTAGGATCATAAACAATGCAAGAACACAAATAAAAAAGAGCATGTTCTTCAAATTGTCATGCAGTAACAGAGATCCACTTAAATGTAGCATTCCGAATTAAATCCTGACACTCATTGTGGTTTTTGAGTAGCAACTTTGCATACTGTGAAACATGTTTATGTTAAATGTGTCTTTGCAAGATCAAAACTTTCTGAAGTTTGTGTTTAAAGAACATCTTATTGGGTTCAAATTGTCAGTGTCTGTGCGTTTCATTCTATTGGTGTTAGTTTAGTTTTTGTATCTTAGCTTGTAAAATACATTTAAAATACAACAATTTTTTTGTATTTTAGCATTGTAGTTTTTTATGGAGCTTAGTTTAGATTTTGACTCTAGTCCTGGTTTTCATTTTACTATATTGTAGTTGTTTTTGGTTTTACTCAAGAGTGCTTTCTAATTGGTTCTTTGTGTTATATACGTTCTTGTTTTCAATTCACCAGCTAATAATTGTATTGCCATGTTGTTACCCAATCATCTTGTTGTTAGTTGTGTATTTTAAGTTGGATTTGTTACATTATCTCCTTATCCTTCATCTGTCTATCATCTGTTGCTCCTGCTCCATTACAGACTAATTGTTTATAGTTTTTAAAAAATTATGGCAACTTTGTTTGTATTTGTAAAGGAGGAGAGGGGCCTTGATCGGGTCAGTGCCTAGGAGTTAGTGGGTATGCCACTAATTTCACACAGCAACAACTTGATGTCAAACACTAAAGTAATGTAATTAATTTAAAAAAATACTACAGTATTTTAAAAGAAACATTGTATATTTAATATTTTTATTAAACAATAACAAATATATTTTAAAAAATGATTGCAAATTTCTTAAAGAGCCCCTATTATGTAACTAAAATTTTCTTGCATTTCTAGCATATTTTAGTGTTGTTCTCTCATCTAGAAAATGCTGCAAGTTGAATTAGGACTCGTTCATGAATGCTTGTGTCCTATATCGCTTTATTGGATAACTTACCCACTACTGCAGTGGCCTGTTGATGTACAATCCTTTATTTACCCGCTACTGCAGAGCTGAAAAAGCTGTCTGACCCGGAAGTGTAACAGACCCTTGACGAACAATAATGGTCAGCGTTAAAAGAGACCCTCTGTGTTTCTATGAGTTCTGACTGCCAGCTAGTCTAGAGCTGTTCAACATTTATTCTAAATGCGTTGCAAGTGGCAAAATAGGCTACCTCTAAGATAAAACACTTATATTTAAACGTCATTATAGTGACAGGTTCCTAAACAATTATGTTGTAAAGTCAGTTACTTCAGTTTTTTGGAGTGTCTAAAACCCAATTCATAAGATTTGAATTGGTAAGGTTTTTACAAATGGTTATTGATAAGGTTTAGTTCAATAAAATGTTTGATTAGTCTCGTTTAACTTTTTTATTTTTTGTGAAATCTAATGAGTGTTTCACATGTGCTAAAAATCATGAGATATATAACATTTTCCAGTTGTTTTATACCAGGATTATGCTATGCCTTACTACTGAAGAAAACTGAATAAGTTGATGTGATTGATGTGATTTAACCTCTTGCGGAAACTGATTTTTCAATCAGTTCAAAAATCCATCTCATGTGGATTTTTACTTCTTTATGTGTTTTACTTCTACCTCTGCATAAAGGCTTTATTGTTCCAACAGTCATCTGTTTTTTTTCTTATTCACAAATGAGAATGAGGGCTGTTTGCTTCCCACTACCTGTGCAGTTTAACTAATATACCAGACCAGAAATAATCATGGAACTATACCTGCAGTCTGGAAAGGTCTTTGGAAATGATGTTTTATTTGTTAAATATATGCTGTAGAGGAATGTGTACCATTATGTGTTCTGAATGAACATTATTACCTATGTTTTATGTGGGCTTTCATGTCAAAAATGAAGTTGTCTAGCAAATTGCCTCTCCATCAGCTGCCTTGGTTATTTTGGCCCTTATTCCTCTACAGTTACTCCCTCTGTGAAGCATAAAGATTCATGGTGAGACACAGTAACATGCAGTAGAGGGTGATTTATTTGCCATTTACAGGGAGCTCTTAAGGTAAAAGGAGGTAGTGTGGTTGTGCAGAATCAGTGGGACTTTCCTCAGAGGCAGAGAAAATAGTATGGAAAACCACTGCTCCTGCTGTGAGGGCTGTGGGGAGAGCTCTGTGAGAGCTGATGTCATCCATCAGACATTCAAACAACAGACTGCATCCTATACTGCGCTCTAACCCAGCATCTCCCTGACCTTATGCAGGGTTGTTTTATAAAAGCAAGAGCAAAAAAAAAAAGCTCAACTAGGTCAGGCCACAACCCTTGTTTTATCAGATTGTTGCAACATATGTCAAGATATCTGATACTGTAGCTGACTTAGGATCATTCTGCTAAGCAAAAAAAATGTTTCTTATCAAAGTAAAGGACACATTTGTGTGTAACATTGCGAAAAACAATCTCAACCGTTGTGACAACCAATTTAAAGTGTTTACACATTTCAGTTTATTTATTGCGAGGAATCTTTAAAAGGAAAGGTCTTCTAAGTTGTAGATGTTTCTATGATCAGTGACGTCATTGTCACAGTGTTTTCCCATGTGACCGATGTTCAACTTGGCCATCAGGTCTGTGCACCACATGATCAAATAGACCTATCTTCTCAAGGCCATTTTCAGAGCAAAGTTTCTTTCCTTTTACTCCTTTGCATATTACCCCAAAGCATGTTTCTGTGAACCGTTGAAATAAATACATCTGACTGTGGATTTAATGTATTTACAGAGAGTGGCGATGCACATGCACAAGAGACCCAGAGATAACATTTCCAAGACAAAGCTTTGAATCAATGCCTTTACGTGCCCTCAACCATCTGATCACTACAAAAAGTTGTTTGTAGCTATACTTAAGGACATTAAAATATTTATGTAAACACTTTTCCTACTTCTCTCTTCTGTATACAGTGAAAAAACTCAGTTCTTTTTAAATATGTGTATGTATCTGACTTTTGAAACTTGAGCCGTGTTACAGTACTCACTTTCGTACATGTGGTCATAAAAAGCATCCTCGAAATGCTATGGAAAATATATTTATTTGTTACTATTCTCTGCAAAAACAACAAAAAAACATGTGTCTGTTTTGGTGAAGACAAAAACCCTTTTTTTCCACTCCACTATACTTGTTTAATGCAAACACCAGCAGATGAACTTTATTTTGTATTTCATTAACTGTTTTCAATCGGATCGGAATCGATGAAAACAATCAGCGTCTATCATTGGTATATGAGGAAGCTCTTGATGTTTTATTTGTGTTATCAGGAAACCGTAAGTAGCTCATGAGAAGAGGACCACACATGCATGAAAGCAGCTGGTGAGGAGAAGACAACTTGTGCAGGTAAACAGTCTGTAAGCAAAGAACCATTCATGCAAAAAAAACAGCCCTTGAGGAGAGGACCACTTGTGCAGGATAAGCAGCCTGTGAGGAGAGGACCACTCGTGCAGGATAAGTAGCCTGTGAGGAGAGGACCGCTCGTGCAAATAAGTAGCCTGTGAGGAGAGGACCGCTCATGCAGATAGTCAGGCCTTGAGGAGAGGACCACTCATACAGATAAGCAGCCTATGAGGAATAACCACTCATGCAGGTAAGCAGTCTGTGAGGAGGAGAAGACCACTCATGCAGGTAGGCTGCCTATGAGGAGAGAACCATTTGTTCTCTCCTCCTCTTCATTTGAACCATAGAAGAGGGGGCAACATGTACAGGTAAGCACCCAGTGAGGAGAGGATCACTCAAGCAGGTAAGCAGCCTGTGAGGAGGTGATCACTCATGAAATTAACAAGCAGCCCAAAAGGAAAGGACCACTCATGCAGGTAACCAGCCTGTGAGGAGTAGACCCCTCATGCAGATAAGCAGCCAGTGAGGAATGGCCCACTCATGCAGGTAAGTGGCCTGTGAGTAGAGGACCACTCATGCAGTTAAGCAGCCTTTGAGGAGAGGAACTCTTGTGAAGTTAACAACCAGAAGGTGAAGAGAGGACCACTTGTGCAGGTAAGCAGCCTGTGAGGAGAGGATCACTTGTGAAGTTAACAAGCAGCCCAAGAGGAGAGGACCACTCCTGCAGATAAGCAGCCTGTGAGGATAGGACAACTTATGCAGGTAAGCAGCCCATGAGTAGAGGACCACTCATGCAGGTAAGCAGTCCATGAGGAGAGAACTATTTGTGCAGGTTAGTAGTCCTTGGGTGGAAGACCACTCATGTAGTGATGCAACCTGTGAGGAGAGGACTACTTGTGAAGGTAAGCAGCCATAAGAAATGGACTACCCGTGCAGGTAAACAGCTTGTGAGGAGGGAACGACTCTTACAGGTAAGCAGCCCGTGAGGAGAGGAGCACTTGTACAGCCAAGCACCCTGGGAGGAGAGGACCACTCCTGCAGGTAAGCAGCCTGTGAGGAGAGGATTACTCGTGCAGGTAAGCCACCTGTAAGCAGAGGACCACTCCTGCAGGTAAGCAGCCTGTGAGGAGAGGATCACTCATGCTGGTAAGTGGCGTGTGAGGAGAGGACAATCCACGCAGGTAAGCAGTCCATGAGGAGAGGGCCACTCGCGTAGGTAAGGAGCCCATGAGTTGAGAAGACTCATGCAGGTAAGTAATCTATGAGGAGAGGACCCTTTGTGCAGGTTAGTAGTCTTTGGGTAGAAGACCACTCATGCAGTGTTGCAACCTGTAAAGAAAGGACCACTTGTGAAGGTAAGCAGCCTATGAGGAAAGGACCACTCATTCAGCAATCTATAAGTTCGTTTTTTGTTTGCTTGGTCTCAAACCCCTCCCCTGTAAAGTTTCTAATATTTATATCAAATACTTAGCTTAGTTGTTTAAGTAAGTATATCACTTACACTTTATTAGTACTATACAAAGTACTACTTCATGTTTGAGCCGAAATATTGTGTAATATTCTTCCATAAATGTATACTGTGTAATATCTAATTAAGATTGTTCATTTAAGTATCTATTAATTAAGAGTATCTATTAATTAAATATCACAGTAAGAAATAACATGAAATGTAATTCATTCAAGTGATTCTTTGTAATGTAAAGGATTTTGTAATTTCACAGAAAATGCATGACCTGACCGCTGTGCTCTTTTTTAGAAATATTGCAGTAATACCAAAGTCTAATCTACCCAAGTCCAACCTATCTGATTTCTGTGCAGAGTTGCAAAAGAAAGCATTTTACTTGGAATCATTCCCTTTCAGGTGTTAAACTGGGGAAATTCCTGAAAAGGATCACTGCGTTCTCTTTAGTCATAGATTTAGTTTTATGATACCTGCAGGCCAGGACAAGAAGGTAACCATTTTTATAAGAGGTAGGGATTAAACCTAATTATTGTTATGAACCAAGATGAACTCATGCCATCATACCAATACAAATACAGACCAGGATTAAGAGATTACAGTGCATTATACATGTACGGGTTAATGAGGTAGCGGAACCAGACACAGATGATGATCATAAGTAATCATAGAGGCAAACAGATTGAAATCCACATTTGCACAAATGCACAATTTGGCATATTAAACTTATTATCATTGGAAATTAGATATCCTCACCACAAATTGATTTTAGCAGTTTTTATGCTTTTTTTTTAACCATGTCTGGTTATTTATGCCATGACAGTGTCAGCAATTAGCAAAATTCATTAAAGTTACCTTTCAATGATGTGTGAAAAAAATGCAGAATGTGAAAAGAAATGCAATCTCTGTATAATTTATTAAACTTAAAAGTTCAGAAGAAAAAGAGCGAAAGGGTGCAAGCTGTGGGCAGAACATTTCCATATAGCAAATGCAGATTATCTATAAAGTTTAGAAATACCTTTTAAAAAATTACATAATTTAGTTAAGATACCAAACTAAATATATCTTTAAATTTCAAAGAGAAACTTATAACTCAAAGGGAACAATGTGTTGTGAAATTTCACAAGCTCACACCATTCATGTTTGGAATCAGTAAAATATTTTTTGATGGTGGTCACTGTTTAACACCTCTGATGATTGAAACTAAACATAAGAGCATTGACATGTTGAAATGTTTATATAAGATGTGTTGTCTGGTACAAATGTGACAATAATACACAATAATACTTTAGATTAAGAAAGTGTTCATGTTTATTTGAGTATTTCAGGGTCTGGATTAGAGTGCATTATAAATAAACATTAACTGGTAGATGATTCTGCCAAAAACTGATGAGGCCAGGGAATTTGTATGTTTGAAAAACGCAAGTCAATATTTGAACTGCTCTAACTCAAATCAGTGCTTAATGTGGAATGTATAAAATGAAAATGTAGTGTTGTTGACCTCTTCCTTAGCCCTGCTCAAAGAGGTGGGATAAGCCAATCACAGTTAAACACTCCAACAGTGGGATCAGCTGGTCAAAGTTACCACTAGAGCAAGCGGCGATCTGCCACTGCTCCCAAGATGCTGATAGGGTGTGAAAATGTGAAAAAAAAACCCTGCAAATTCTTAGCTGGTAGCTTCAAGTTGACATCAAAATTGAACAGAAACAATCCCATCAATATTTAAATGTTAAATTCGTTACAAAAAATAAATATTTTTTTTTTTGCTAGAACTTTATTTGTATTATTAATTTACTTTAGTTACATTGTTGATTGTAATGTTTTAAAGTAATGTTTCTCTGGCATGTGTTCTGTTTATTTCCTCTTGCTTGAGTGTACAATGACCTTGAGAGCTTTGAAAGGAGTCTAAAATTAAATGTATTAATATTGTTATTATTTTGAAGACATAAATAAGCAGTATGTACGAAATGTAACCTAACTAAATGTAGCTTGCTCGTGATATGTCTAAAGGCGAAGTAATCTTGTCCAATTAATGACAGAAAAAATGTAAATTTGAATTTGATTGGAGGAAAGTGGTTTAGTGGTGGAGTAGGTTGTCTTGTAACCAGAGGATTGGTGGTTCAAGCCACTTCACTGACATTGCCCGAATAAATGTGTGTGAGTGGTGGGGTGTGTCTGCTGGTGGGCAGAAATACAAAAGCCATAAAGAGGCAGCCATGTCCTGTCAGCCTGCCCCAGGGCTAGCAAGGTAGCTTTACATCACCAGTGTGTGAATGTGGAGTGAATGAATAATGCTTTGAAAATTGTAAAGTGTCTGTGAGTGTCTGGAAAACTCTATATAAATTGAAGGCATTATTATTATCCGCATTAAATTAAGAGTCAGCATTAAAATAATGGTTATATGTACATTTGCCCTATTGTTGCACCTCCCTTATTATGAATAGAAACTTGTAGCACATTGACATGAAGTCAGGGTAAAGTTTAAGGTTTGGTTTTCAAATACTCAGTGGATCTGAAGATCGAATTCCAATCACAAGTCGATCTCCTTATCCACCAGACCACAACTTCCAAAAACATTTGCCACACTGTAAAAAAATGTAGAATTGACAGGAATTAGCTGGCGAAAAAGTTGCCATTAAAGTTTTATATAATTGTTGTTAATTTCTGTAAAATAAATTACAGTACAATATTGACTGTAAACAACTTACAGCTAATAATTGTTTGTGAAATACTGTATCTTATTGTATTTTTACAGCAATACAAAATTAAAATGTATGTTTTTGTTATTCCATTAAATAACAGTATTTACCTGGCAATAACATCTTGTAAATACAAAAAAAATCCAAGATGTTGTAATAGAATTGTAAATTTAATAGTGTTGTAAATGTAAAAAGTACAGTGAAGAAATTTACTGTCTTGATTTAAATGTATTACAGTAAACAATAATTAATTAAATACAACAAATAAATAACAGTTGTAAAATATATATTTTTAGTTAAGAAATTCACTTCAACTGGTAAAATGGCACTTTTAGATACTGAACAGCAGCACTTCATACTTCAGCATTGTAAACTGTAAAAAGGTTTTTCAAACATTTAAAGCAGACAGATTACTTAGGAAAAGATGAGGACCCAGGTGCAAGTGAAGGAATACGTTTGGTTTATTCAGTTTTACTACTTTCAGCAGAACCAAAAAACAAAGTCAATCAAAATGAAACACTACGAGCGGATTGCTCTCCTCCAAATAAAAGGTAACTAAATAGTCTCTACATGGTTTTTCCAGATTAATAATAAAAATAAAAAAAACCTACTGGGGTCATCCAAATCAGAGGACAGGATTCAGGATTCAGAATACAGCTTCATGCAGCACAGGACTTCAGAGCTGGTCTGCAGACATCACAAGGTGAGCTATAGATCTTAGTAAATTAATCAGCTAATTTTTAACAGGACAACTACACAGGACTTAACTTTCTCAGACCAAAGAAAAATTGGCAATGATCAAGCAATTGAAGTAGACAAAAACAGCCAGATACAAACTAGAACATTTTTTTTATATTGGGCACTGGTAAAGATCAATGAGCGTCACACAGCAAAGGATCACACCCAGCTCAACAGAATGAGCCTAATTACAACTAAGAAAAAAAGGCAGCAAGAGAAAAGAAAGAATATATTCCTAACCAAACCCCAGCTTCATCAAAAAGTCAAAAGCGGCAAAAATTATGATCTTCCTGAACAAGATCCAAATTGTTAAAACATATAAATACACAGGCCCTGGCTAAATGTAATTGAACAAGTTTTTAAAGGTTGTTTTGCGACGCTGATCTGTATGCAATATAGAATTGCCTACCTTCAGCATGTCATACTTTTTCAGGTCTTCAATTGCATCCATTTCTTTGTCACTACAAATACCAAGTTCAGACAAAAAAGTAGAACACATTTTTTACATTGTTACAGTAAACAAGACTGGTTCAAGTTAAAGAAATATGGTCGGCTAAACAATGTGTAGCAAATCACAAATAAATTTGTATACATAAAATAAACAAGTGAAACGGCAGGTTTTAATTTAGTACCAACATTCATAAAACACATAGGTTCACCAGAGTAACTTTTGATATCTGTTGTGCAATTTTAGAACTCTTAATTAGGCTGTAAATGTCTTTGCAATTAAAAAGTGATTCCCTGGAGAAGCTCTCTGGAGATCCATGTTATTATATTATAGGTGGGCAGAATAGTGAAAGGAGCAGGTGCGAGGTGAAAGGCAGTTCACAATGTTGTCAGTAGAGTTCAGCAATTTGTTATTGTTGTTGTATAAAATTTGAAGTTAAGACTACTTTTTTTAAACTCTAGAAAGGTTATTATATCCATGAATTAGTGAAGCTTAAAACTCAACAACATTATGTTTGACTTAATGAACCAAATGAGTAAAGTTAGAAGTTAGGCAATTGTGTTCATTTCAACCTATTTCCAAACAAAAAACAATACTTTAAGAAAATGTCAGCTTTGAGAGTTGTGTGGTTGTTATTTTACTTATTAACTTTTCTTTAATCTGACTCATCAGTCATTAAATCAATTTATTTAATATAAATCTTATATATTAATATAAGTCTTATTTAAAATGAAAATAATGAAATAGGCTCCCTTTATGTCTATATTTATCAAATGAATCAAAATGTTAATTTACGCTCACTGAAAGACGGTGAAGGGTTCTTTTGTCAGTCAGAGTTCATTACCAAGATATTTGGGGTCAACTGCAATTATTAATTATCTGATATTTGCCAGTTCTATTTTACAATACTGAAGGGATTTTCCTGTTGCCGGCTGGTAACATTTTTCATGCGGAGTGTGATTAGTCCTTCTTGCTCAGATATAACCTGGTAACTTTTTTCAAATTTTAGTTTACTTAGTCAATATTGTGTATACATGCTATTTTGAATCTACGTAAAGGTCAACTGTTTATGGCACCATGTTTGATTGAATATCAGTGTCAAGAAGGTATAACCCAACCCATTCCAACCTCAATTTCTCAATCTTAATACTCATAATCACTCTATTAAGCTCAAATAAAAGTTTGTAATACTGTACATTGGTAATGTTGCCTTTTCAGGACCATGGACAGCACGTAACGTGTTTATTGAGAGATAACATTTGCCCTTTACAGTTTATGTGTGGAGTATTACTTCCTGAGGACATTTGGGAATAAAATCTCTGTAGACCTGTGCTTCTTCTGGAAGTGATATCCAGCAAAACTTATTAACTTTACCTTGAATTTCTTATGAGGTGATTCGTCTAAAACTATCATCTTTTCTGTCATCATCCATCTATTGAGATCTTTGAGAGAAAAATATCTTCAGTTTAATTAGAAATACACGTATACTGTGAACCGGCCCCTGTGATGCTAATCCTCCACAGGGAACAAATATCTTGTTGAGCAGTAAACTGCTCTGTATCCATCAACTCAACTAACATTATGTAGCTTTCAGATTAATTTTGGCCTGATTTGATACTTTAACAAAACTAACTATACTGTAAAAAAACTGTAAAAAAAATTATAGTTGGATCAACATAATAAAATTATGACATACATTTCCACACAATTAAATCATATTATCCAATCTTATTCAGAGTAGATTGAATGAAATTGCACAATTCTATAGCATCCAACAAGATCAAATCCATCCATTCATTATCTTGTCGGCTTTTTCCCTTTCGGGGTCACCACAGCAAAATGATCTGCCAACTATTCCGGCATATGTTTTAGGCAGCGAATGCCCTTCCAGCCGCAACCCTTTGCTGAGAAACTTTAACACACACACACATTCACATTCATACTCTATGGACAATAGTTTTTCTCAATTCACTTATATCGCATGTTTTTGGACTTTGTGAGGGAAACTGGGGTACCCGGGGTAAACCCACGTGATCACGGAGAGAACATGCAAACTCCTCACAGAAATTATGCTTTTGTTAAATTTACATGCTATAATTAAGACACACTATTTCCACACAACTGAATTATAGTTTCCACAAATACTGAATAATAATACAGATTTTAGACTGAATGAACCACAGAGCAAACATCACCAAACAGCAGTTTAATCTACAAATAAACACAATAATCTCAATGAAAATGTGTTAAGCTTTTATTACAATTTCAAAACACCAAACTAACTTTGAAGAGCTAGCAGCTATGCCAAATACAGAACTGGAGAGCAGAGAGAAACTGAACGTGAGATTCGGTTGATTTGAGGTGCCACTCATTCTCCTGATGAGGCTCTGACCATCCCATCTTAATTGACAGTCACATGGAGATCCTCTTTTCTGAGCATGCACAATTGAAGTAATTGACTCAATTCAGTTCTTATTAATTTTTTTTAACATACAATAATTAAGGAAATGTAAGTACCCTTTGATTTCATTTAGACTTATTCAATATAACAATGTAGATACAATAAGCTGATTAATTGAATTTGTTTCCAAAAATTCTATTTGATTTAATCAAACAACACCCAGATCAATTTGTTGTGTAATTATTGTAGAACTGGTCTACTGTCTATCTTGCCAACTGCACTTCACTCTCAGGCTTTCTCCTATGAAACCTGCGGGATCAACAGGACTGCGCAGAATGCTAAAGCGTGTAAATCAGGGGCGAGAAGAACTCCTCTGTGTCAAGCTGGCATCGCAACTGATGTTAAGTTGGGGTGTCTCTACTGTTGACGCTTCATCAGTTGGCTCAAAATGTGAAGTCTCTTAGAGATTCAACCACAGTTGATGTTCATGGAAAACCATAGTGGATACTGAGTGACAACTTTTTTTAACTTTCAACACAAAACACAGCAATCCTGCATAATCTCTTTTATTACAGGCACTTCTGTTATCGTTAATTTCTCCCACTTCTCTCATGCGTTTCTTTCAATGCATTTGCTTGAAAAAGTGTGGCAATAGCATAAAGGACAGAGGCCCACTTCTGAGAAGTTCCGCTCCATCAGGTTGAATGAGCTTCCAGAACTGTCACTACTGGGACATAGTCCATCATAACAGCTTAGTTTAATTGTGGAGGTCTCATATATCCCCTAGCTGTTCTGTCACCAAGGGAAGTTTGGAAGAATAATGCTGTTTCGTAAAAATCATTTAAAAAAGCGAAGACAGCAGAAAAGTATGATTTGAGCTCAAAATTCACAGAACCTTTAAATGCTTGACAACTGGGCAGCAGAGAAAACATAAACAATCTATTTGATTGATAGTCCAAAAGCAAAAAACAGAATGATCAGCTGCCAATTGTGATAGAAATTTTAAATAATTATATTAGGTAATAGTAATAATGAGGAGTGAGTATTCTTATTAGAGTTTCATTAATCATATTGAATGTGTCTTAAAGTCTTTGCCTGCCTATGAGGGAGGTGACTGGTGGAGTAGGCGGGGTATTTGAGCAGTGATGGGCCCGTTCTTTGGGAGGGCATAAATTATATACACGGAGACTTTCTGTCTCTCTTTCCTGCTTTCTTCTTTCACTACACATGTGTAGTTCTTTCAGCTTTAGTAGAATATGATTTCAGTGATTGTTTAAACGAGTAGCGCAAAATAAAGTTGCCGTTGTGCTGCTGTTCTACATCCTGCCTCCGGAGTGATTTCTACAAGAGAGAGAGTTGATATATTTCCAATATACCTTTTTATAGTTTTACAGATTGATGGGGCTTGATTGGTCCCTTCATACCAGGTTCCCCAGTTGTTTGACACAAGATTGTCATGAACTTCTAAAGGGGAACCAGACACAGGCTCTTTCAACTACTTTATTTTTGCTAACCCCTTGCACTTGTAGCAAGTTAACCTTAAATATCTGACCTCAATCAATTTACAGTATTTGTTTGCCCATGACTAAATTATATGTAAAGGATATCATTGAAAATATATGAGAACCATATATAAAAAACATCTACATCCACATTTACAGGTGAAAGTTCATAGCCAACACGCACTCATCTTCTGACGTTCTCTTGAAATCTCCACCTGTTTAAATAGATTTCAAACTCGCATTCAAACTTTTTACGTCATAGTTACGCAAGTGAATGCAAGAGTGAACACACTTATGCTAGGCTTTTCATTTCTGTCTGACCTGCTTTTTGTTATTTGTTGTAAGAATATTGATTCACAGGAAGAGTTCGCATGACTAATTCATTCAAATACAAAGCTTTGTGTTTTCTCTTTGATGCGAGATAATGCTGCAGGTTTATTCTCCCAAGATCTGCTGTTTGAGACCCACAAAAAATCTTTTTCCCTTTTACTTATAATGCACAACATCTTTACATGTAGTTTAATGAATGC
The DNA here is from genome assembly GCA_900490495.1 of Danionella dracula. Classification (NCBI taxonomy): domain Eukaryota; kingdom Metazoa; phylum Chordata; class Actinopteri; order Cypriniformes; family Danionidae; genus Danionella; species Danionella dracula. Next base: position 4,843,358 of record UELW01000578.1, read on the forward strand.
TTTCTTAGAATAGAACACATTTTCTTTATCTTGATATCAAAAAACCTGATTTTCTTAACAGATAAACGATATTTGAAGTTTATGAACAGCAAAACAGCATTACCATGTTCATTTAAAAGATTGTGTCAAATTTCAGTTTTCTCCATTAGAAATAGCTAGAAGACAGCTGACAAATAGTTGTTTAAATGCTCAAACCAGTTAAACAAAGAGACTAAGAAAATTTTTAATCAGTTTTTGCTTATTTGGAGAAGGTTAAAAACAAAACTTATCGCATGATCATGTAACAACATTTCCCTACTTCTGTCTCTACAAGATTTTTTTTTCTACAAGCATATGTTTCTATTGCAAAAACGTAAATAATATTGCATATTTACATACGTTTTTAATAGAGAAACATAGTATTATTACTAGTAGTTTTTTTACGGTGCAGATAACCAGAGAAAAATGACCAAATCATTCATTCATCTTCATGTCGGCTTTCTTCCCTTTCGGTGTCGCCACAGCGGAATGAACCGCCAACTCTCTGGCATGTGTTTTATGCAGCAGATGCCCTTCCAGCCGCAACCCATCGCTGGGAAACACACACTCATTCACACTTTAACATTATGGACAATTGTTCTTACTCAATTCACTTATACCGCATGTCTTTGGACTTGTGGGGAAACCAGAGCACCCGGACAAAACCCACGCGATCACGGGGAGAACATGCAAACTCCACACAGAAATGCCAACTGACCCAGCCGAGGCTCGAACTTGCTGTGAGATGACCGTGCTACCCACTGCGCCACCGTGACGCTGACCAAATCATATCTTTCTGAATTTTAAACTGCGATTTAACAAACTTTCTTAAGTATTCATATAAATGTTAACCTAATTTTAAAAAAAAGGTTTAAATGATTGACCAGTGCTGATCAGTTTCAGCTTATGCTAATACATGTGAGAGTGAGCTGACATTCAAAAGTTGCTTTATTGCTACTTATGGTTAGCCATATTTGGAAATTGTATTCTGTAACTCACCCATTCAGTCAACAAACACTCTATGAGTGTACTTCTGGACCAGTGGATCCCCATGGCAGTGGTGACGGATGTTGAAGATGGGATAGAGTTGTGACCATTTGAATAGAGAGCATAAGCATAATTCATCATGAATTACAGCAACCTATCTGGTAGCTACAAGCAACATTAACCACAAATAAAGATTAAAGTTAATACTATTCACAGTGTAATAATATTTAATATGTTATTTTTCATCATTCATTTTCATCCTCTGTCAAAATACAAAGTATACATTCTGTTTTATTGAGTCTAAAGATCTCACAAATATAGCTAACATCTGTTTCAAGTATTGAGCAGAAAGTTAAATCAGCACCAGAAAGCATCTGAAAATTAAATAAACAAAGCAAAATAGGAGTTTCTGCACTTCCTCAAAGGGTTAGGTGGCATTTTACAATAAGTCATTGTAAGCATTAATGATGAGTTAACTTATATATTAATCATTAACGAAGCCGCAAATGAATCATATGAATTAATACATCAATTACTGTCTTAATTAATGATTAGTTTCAATGCATTTATTGACACATGGCGATAAACTACTAGTTAAGTACTTTATTTTCACCACACTGATTTGTTTGTGAGAAATACGTATCATAATTACTTAATTATTACTTCATAATTTGTGACTTTTATTTTTAAGGCAGCTCAATGTTAACTCATCATTATTTAATTGTTAATTGCATTTCTACTCAAGCATTTTTACATTTAGTTGACCTAAAATGGTAATTTAATGCATTCATCATTACTGCATCATGAACTCTTGATAATTTAAAGGATAATGTAAGCATTATCCACTGATGATTCACCTTATCTTATTTTAAACTTTTCCAAAATAATAAAAATATTACATAGGTAGAGAGAGAAAGAGAGTGAGAGTGAGTTGGAGTTAGAATTAGAGTCCAGCTCACACAAACAAGTCCCAAATTACGTTCGCTTTAGCCAAAACACTTCTCCGTCACAGTGCCTTCTTCAGACTTATTCAGATATACCAGTGCCTCATAAGTCTACTTGTACATTGAATATTTAAGAGGGTCAATGCCATAATGTTCAGACAGAAAAATTTATATTCAACATAAGTTAAAACCTTGACTTGTTTCTCAGTATATATAATACAAATTAATAATTAAAACATCACATGTAAAGATTATTCCAACAGGTACCTTACATGGCATAGTCTTTCCTGAGGAGGCAGAGAGTACCTCTTTCTTATCCTCCAGAGACCATTTATACCTTTCCATCTCTTTATGGAAACTGTGGTAAAAACCTTTGTGTGCCAGTCCAGAGGTACAGTATCATCTGTAACCAACAGAGAGAGTTTTCTAGAGAGCGTATTCGGGAGGGAGAAAAACGTTTTTCCAACCATTAGTTGACAAATTGTCTCAATGAGTGTCCTTTTGGTAGAGAAAGTCCACTAAGTAATCTTTTCACCGCCTGCAATATCCTAAAGCTCCAAAACACTGCTAAAATTATTTCAGTAGAGCTCTGGTTTCTCTTCACTTGAGACCAATTGATAGCCATCTAAAAGATTGATATCCTCACAAAACACTAGCCCTACAACACATTTGGCCTGTCATTATATCTCTGCTGTCCCAGAACTCCTATGAGAGAAAAAAGCTTTTCAGAAATTTAAATCAGCCTGCCAGTGTCCCTAACTTCCACAGTTTCTACAGAGTCTGCAAGCATTGGAGACTAAATAGCCTAGACTCCAAATAGCCACATACACTATGTTGTATTGAATTGCTGTAGTCTGAAGAAATAAATCAAAAGCAGATTTTGAAGAGATTGACAAATCTTTTTGTGAAATTGTTAACAATCTTGTCTGCGGTCGGGCTTTGCTCACACTTTAGAGAGCGTGCATCATGCTCAGTAAGTAAGACATTGATTGTTTCAGCCTGCATTTCTCACAATAAAGGGAACAACAGGCACACTGTGTCAGTGCGAAACTGTTCTACCAGGCATCTTTTCTACAGAAGCTTCTGGTCAAATCTGACAAAACAATCACTTTCCACTTTACCATAAACTATGTATATTTACTGTCGACTGTTGATTTTAAACAACAAATAGAAACATATCCCCATAATGCGGTGAGTAGAGAAAGAGAAGCACACACTCTGAATTGGAACACTGAAAGATTGAAGGAAAATTCTTCCTCTTCGTCTTGTAGCTCCAGAATATCCCTCTTCCGAGAAAACAGGTCTGACCCTAAATCACATCTTATCTTATACAACTCTAGCATAAACATCCTCTAGGCAGAGGTCCTTTTAATATTGGCATTCAGCGTTTGCAAATTCGCAGGCCATGTTATGAGCAAGCAGGCCTAGGCTTGGTGGTTTTTCTGTGGCATGGAATGAAAAGACAATATGTAAAGTTTGTGGGATTTCCATTTAAACATCTATTTAAATTTTAGTACATTTTGTAGTAATTTTGTTTCACACAGGGACACATTGCATTCATGAGTATCACATAATTGGAAAATGGGGTTTGCCTCTGCCTTTAATATGTTGTTTTTAAAATAGAGGTGATTAAGGTTTAGTTTTGTTTTAGTTTTGACAGGATTTTTGGACTTCAAAAGACTTTCACTCCAATTAAAGCCTGTTGTCCATTAAGTTAGCCGCTTCGCTACTGTAAACAGAAGTACATCACACCAAGTTGGGAAGTTAACAGTATTTTCAGTAGTCGTTTTCACATAAATTTTGGGAACTACCTTTCAGATTGTTTGTGAAATAAAAAAATCAAAGGTTCAAAATAAGGTTCAAATCCAAATTTAAAACATCAGGATTCCTTAACCCTAATAATGTAAAAAACAAATATGTATATATATTAATTTAAACTGTTTTGTACAATTAATATTCAGTTTTGTACGAATATTAGCTATATATTATATAGCTAACTTCTTTAGCTATCTGACAGGTTTTTCCCAGATCTTGGCAACTCCTGCAGTTTTTTTAAAACTGGAAAATAATTCAGGTCTGATGGACTTTAACAATCTTTTAATTAGCAGTAAATATAAGACGTAATAACATCTTCACTATGTTAGCATTGGTAGGTCTAGCAAAAAACACTCTGAAAATAGACTAAACATGAGATTTTAGTTGGAATTGGTAAAATTACCATGTACAAACCAAAAAACCCACAATCTGTACCAATGAAGTTTAACACATTACATTTTACATTTACAGCTATTAAGCAGACAGGCTATTAGTATGATTGCTTGTGGACACTGAGTTGCAGCATTCATCATTGCCTTGTCTATAAATCATCTTCTGTTCGTACAACAGAGTTTTTGCACGTAACAAACACATGCAAAGACTCCTATTGCTTCAGCACTACTACTATAGTTAGAGCTTTACTTAAGGACACCCGATCTCATTGGCCCGGGTGTGTGTCAGACATCATTTGAATTTACAATGTCTTCAGAAAGAAGATGGTCCTGGGAACAGACCTAAATCTCTACCCTGAGGGGAGCGAAGATGGGGCTCACCTCCTCATGGCACACAGATAATGTGGAGATTGCATGTTTCTGAGCTGACCTATGGCATTTTGTCAAGGTTAGTCAGCAAATCATGAAGACTAAGTGGTTTTTTTAACCTTCACCCTTCCCTCGGGGAAGCCAGGTCAATACCTGTGTCTGCATGTACTTGTTTTCCACTTCCAAAAGCATTCCAAAAGCGATCATCTTAGATTAGGTAACATAACAGGCTCATAACAAATCATTACAAAAATAAGCAAGATCATTCGGAAGCTTCCATTTACTTTACTTACAAAAAGGAGACATTTTTGGTACATAGCATCTAAACACAAAAAGCAAAATGACCAAAAAATATTTTTAAAAAAATGTGATTGCGTATATCTTATTTGAATGGATCTCATATCAGAATAAATAATGCTGTGATATGGTACCGGTACTTAAACACATATTGCTGGCTCAATTTGAGAAACTGGTCAAACAAGGGGCAATGGCATCATCTTAAAGACTATTTAAAAAAATTCAAGTATATTTTTCCCAAGCAAAGCACTACAATAATAAAATTGTGTGTTAAAATATGGGTAATAAGGTTATTGATGTTTTCTCTTCGGAAATATTGTTTCATTTGTGTATATTTGTAAAATACTGTCTAAATAACAATGAAGGCAGTTTGCAAATATGCAATAACAGAATTGAATATTGTAAAAAGAATGTGATGGTACAAATGATGCTTGAAAACACACAAGACTCTTTTCCCCCAAAGTCCAAAACCAATGGCTTGCAGATGTCCTCAGCTTTGATTTCTTTTCAAGTTTCATGCCTTCTTTGAGTGTCACGTTTGATCGCAAATGCTTCCTCCCCATTCTCCATTTTGCGAATATTGGACGCCAAGCATTAAATTGTTTATCCTGGATGGGAACTTTTCCAACTGAATTCTCCTTTGAATACAATCTTGTGCTTTTCCTAAAACGGAAAAACGTTATCTACTCCCTTTCAGTCCTTTTGAGCAGCGTACTTTATGAAACCATTTTTAGTCCATAAAGAATAGTGCCGTCAAAATCAGTCCATGGCTGTGCACAGCCTGCCACCAACTCTTTACTTCTCTTCAGTCTTTATGTCACAGATGTGACTGTGTAAAGGTGCAGTTACAAGAATCTCAACAAACTGATTCCATAAAGTATATCATTCAACATGTGGTACAAGCAAGACTTTGAACATGCATACTAGCAACTTCTTCAGCTTCAGTCCTGGGGATCCCCATTATATACACCAAAACTCCATTTGGCTCTCCTTTCACATTATTTTCACTTTCAACATTAAATCTTGCATTTTGAAGGTAGATAGAGTGGTCAAAATTTGGATTTGAAAAGGCAGTGAACTTAACTTTGAGTGGTATTACTGATGATAAAAGTGCCTCTACTGAGCAAGAGTTGGCTATAATCCTTAGTCTGTTTGTTAGGGACAGCTAGTCATCATTTTTGGGATGTGTTGATCTGAATGTGGGGAAAGATGGCAGGTTGTCGCTCAGGGAGCGTGATGAGAGATCGGTGAAAGCTGGTTTGCTCCTCAGTCTGGATTTTCTCTAACTGCCTCTTAAACTTTCGTGCCAGCAGAATGGATGGCAACCCTCTCTTTAACCTCTGGACTGGTTTTCGTTGCCATACTTCATATTTGGAATATTTTCCACTGGACGTTCCCACTTCGATTTCCTGGAAAAAAAAAGAAGAAACGGGATAAGAATGTGTGCAACCAACTGACTTCTTGACATTTTATTACAGTGGACTAAGACTATGGATGATACAGTGCAGTATCTCCAAAACTATTTATTGAATGCAGTTCAATAAAATAAAACCATTGTCAAAGGCAGTCATTATAATTATTTAGACATTTTAAAACCACAATATTATTTTAAAAACTGTCCAACCAACATGTTGAGCTCTTTGTTGAACTTGATCATCATACCACCGCACGGGATTACTCTGTAGATTGAAACTAACAGGGTTTGATTGCAGGGTTTGCGTTAATTAATGGTTAACTAATTCAATAAACACAAATAAAAACGGTTTTATATGGTAATAGACTACTCATTAGATAAACATGAATTAAATATTTCTTAATAAATAACTGGTTCATAAATGAGCATTTCAAAAGCTCAAAAATTGTCGAGTTACCTTTTTAGTTTTTTTTTTTTAAAGGTAATTCATTATTCTGCCTTGAGGTTACAAGAACAAATCGGCACTGCTATGCACAAATCTTTGCATTCAAGAGCTTCTAAACATCTATGCTCTCTCTGCATAGCTCTGTAATAACAATTCCTAGGAGGAAGTTTCTTTTCTATTTTGGACTAAAATGGTCCAAAATGCTTTTGTTGAATTTAAGCTTATCAAAGTAGAAAAAGCAGAACAGATTTGCATATTTCTTCAATCAATAATGGAAGAATGGTCTGTGTCTGTTTGCTTAAGTAAGAAAGCCAGAAAAAAGGGCTAGAGCGTAGTTAGGCGAAAATGCTACTTACCTCCTCTGAACAAAACTGTAGGTATTTTAGATGAAAAAAGATACACAGTGGGGCAGACTATCAAGTAATTCTTCTTGTAAAGATCTCAGATAAGTATGAAACCTATACAAGTATTGAATCTGACATTGGGGGCATCATTCCCCCCATTTTTTATTTAAACAAAAAAAATCTAAGTATTGTTTGATTCTTCATATAGAAGTTCAAATACTCTATCCACAGCCCACTGCCTACGTACTTATGCTGAAGTCTAGGTTGTTTCCAGTTTGTACTTAGATAATAGTGTTTTGTTGAAAGCGTGGGTTTGTTTTTAAAGAAGTGATAAGAGGTAGGTGTTAACATCAGTACGATTTGTACATCTTGATGGTGCGACATCATATTCTGCTGTGTTCCATTGTGTGAAAATTCATTACGGTTTAATTCTTAGGTTAGTTTCAGTGCACGGCACTGCATTGGTAGTTGACAAACAACTAACGTGGAATGCAGAAGTAGTCATGAATGGAGTCTATTGATACCCTGGTGGCAGATGGTTTTCATACTTTTTTGGAACCTTAAGTGGAATTACATGGAGCAGTCTCTTGGCTCCTGGTTTTATCCAAAATGTCTAAAAATGTGTTCTGAGGAGGAAGGAAGTATTTACAAATATAAAGCAACATGAATAAAAGAGATAAATGACTACATTTTCATTTTTGAGGTGAAGTATGCCTGCAAGATTTAATTAATAAAGATTTAATCTTCCCTTTCAAAAAAAACATCAATGCCTTAATTGCAAATGCAGTAATGAAAGTTGAAGTTTCACCTCTATCTTGTCACTTTGGACGTAATTAATATAGATGCTTCAAGTCTTTGAGAGTGACATTAAATACTGTATATTAACATATAAAATTATCCTACCACGTGTTCAGTGGTAGTCAATGGTAGTTATATAAGCTAAGATTTTTTTTCATATAATTTATGTATGATTAATTAAGGGATAACCCCGATAAATCCTTTATGACTAATGTGTTGGCACTACGTCAGCTATTGATGCTTAAGTAATGCATTATTGTGGTTCACTAAATTAAAGCAATACCAACGACTGAAATATGTTAATAAAATTACAATCTCTTTTAAATCTCAAAAGAGTTATGAATTCACCTTAAGCATTGTAAGGTTACTTTTTTTAAGAATGTAGACAAAACAACTCTGTTGTACTTCAATTAATTGTATAAACTGTTCTCAATTGAGCTGCCTATTGTGTTGGTGTTGATGTTATTGAGTTTTTTGTTTTTGTTATTTCAAATCCAAGCCTTGGCCACCTGGACACCGTTGTTGCCAAAGCTTAACATATCCTCATGCCAAGAGCACATGGTCCAAAAAAATAGCCAGAATGCTATGCAACACTTGTACTTGTTTTGGTGCTTGAAATAATGACATCATCGTACATGCTGTCCAAAACATTTTCATGGTATTACCAGTAGCCTTTGTTTTCTCACTAAACATCTCCTTGTGTGTGTTTTTCCGACATCTGATTAATGCATTCTGATTACCTCTCTTTTTTCTAGTTAAGTCAGCGGTTCTAAAAGTCGAGATATGGTTGATATTGATTTTGGTGTGATAAAAACAGACTGCGCGTCTGATGAGTCTGTCTGGTGTCTAGTCTGAGTCTGTGTTTGTGAGTTCAGCAAAATCATTCTGCTGGGCTTCTGATGGGGGAGGGGAGATGAGATGCTTTTAAGAATGGGAATACCTGAAACAAGGAGGAAGAAACATCACGCTCCGACTTCACTGGTTTGGCACAGTACTGCTGCAGAAGGTGTAGCTCGCAGCTCCTAAAGCAGCATTCCTCCACTATTCCTCCTCTCTGAAGACGTCGGCTGTTTGATCTGTTTGGCCTGCCTGGGTGGGGGAAGGGAAGGTAAGCCATCAACACCAGGGTTCCCCTGGAAAGCAACTAAGGCTACCAATTCACACCCTATTGTTTCTATTCCACCAAATCCCACATGTGGCTACTGGCATGTACCTAAGGTTTCTGAAATTGGAGACGGCACCGACAGATTCCTTTCTTTGCTTACTCTTATTTTGGACTCACTTCTCAACTCTGACACTTGCTGACTTAATAAAGACTTCGAGAGGTCACAAAGAACAGTGCACAGAAGAGTAAATATTGTTTCATGTTCCCCTGGATGTGTGAATAGCTTGCAAAATGGATTTAGCCCACTAAATAGAGATAAAAGATAAAGAACAGCAGGGGAGGAACAAAAGGGGGAAGTCCACGGTCATCTGATAGGAATGGAGTTGATGAAAGACAGGCTCTCATAATAGACTGTGACTCAAATTTAGGCCATTAAATCCTCAGAATTGCATCAACTAATAATTGGGACAGTCAACAGGTCCTTCACCAATTAGAAAAACAACCTCATTATATCTTGCAGGGTGTCTTTAAAAAAGCTAATACTTACTGATGTAAAAGCCATATTCTCCACACACAAACTGAAGTGTATCCACCAGCTCTCCACCGCAAAGTGTCTCAGCCGACGCTGCGGGGGATGCGAATATGAACAAGGATAGAATGAAGACTATATGGGGACACATCTGTAAAATGAAAACAGGCGAAGTGAGGGAAATGACAATTAAAACAGCTTACCTTACTGATTGGTCAGTTGCTAGCACAGCTGCAAAGGTACAGTTCAAAGAAACCGAGGAGATCTTATCACTATCAGCTGATCCAATCAAGCAATGAGTAACAGCTGTTATACCAATGATCGCATTTCAGATTTCCGAATGCTTCGTTTCGTTCATATTTAATTGGACTAGCACCTGTTTTAAGTGCTGCGCGTTCTCGCCTAGAAACTCTTTAGGTAATATTCGAAATAAACAAATGGTAAGCTAACGTTTTTTTGAAAGTCTAACTTAACTACTAAACTTTTCCAGCTAACAAACACGTGAGGACAACTGAACATATTGAAAAACGTTGTCTCTCTTACCGTTGTCCGCTTTTCCTTTGTTTTTCGGCAGGATGTACAATAATGATGGTAATCGTCCATGGCTGGTGGTTTGTGACAAACGACGTAAAGAAAGTTTTGCGCTGAAAGAGTTGTTTGGTTTAATGTCCAGGCTGCTGCATGTCTTTGAATGATGCTTGCGGCTGTCTCAAAGTTCAGAGGACAGGCGATGGATGAGCGCTGAGGAGACATTTATACCGACACCCTCCCCGCACCCCCGCCCAAGTGCTGAGGTCCGATTGGAGAACGAAGAGTGAGACCTTTTTTTTCTTTTAACTGAACCGTTTAATTCCATACAGGGAAACGAAAAAAAAAAATGGTAGAAATATTCCCATGAATTGGCACCTAGCTTTAAGAACGGGAGCTTAAAGACAGCTCACATGAAAAACTAATACGTAAAAAATGCAGCAGTGATGTTTACCTGCTTCAGCCTTGAGCCAGAAAAGTGAGACGTTGATAGAAAATGTAATAATATATTTGTTACGATTATAATGTGTTGTGTAATAGTTGTTTTTTATAACAAAACAAATCATTAACTTTTGACTAGAATTGTATTAATATGAATATTTCAGCTAGTGACAAACAACGTGAAAATGATAAACTTTGAAAATGTAAAAAAAAATCTAAACAAAACTGACTCCCACAACGATTTAAGTTAAAATTACATTATTTTAAACCGCAGCGTGACTTTTAAACAAAATTAAATTTTTAACATAATACTATAAAGTTTTTATTTGAAATGATCAATTATTTTTAAACAAATAAAAACATGTAAACGGCAAGTTATTGGAGACTGAAATACCAAACGATGAGGAATTGTGCTCAACAAAAATTTATTGCAAATTAAGAGATGGTGTGAAAGGATGAAAAGCCCTGGGAAAAGTAGAACTTTGCTAAATGTATGTAAAAAGGAAGGGAACTTTAAATGTATATACGGAGTTACTTAAATGTTAAAAAAAAAATACATACAGTGATATTGCAAATTTGAGGTTCCAGCAATCAAGAGTTTTTTTTTATTATAACAAGCATGGTAAAAGGTGAGACCAATCTATCCAGCAATACTCAATACATCTTTGAATAGGTATTAACCAGCAATCAGATACCAAAAATACTTTAGGAAGTGTATATTTTGGAGAGAATAAGTAGCATAAATTGGGGGAAACTATTTTCTCATGTTTGAAAAAAAGGTATAACTTCCAAGTAAAAATGTCTGATAAAAAGGCAACTTTAAAAAATTCTAGCAAATCAATAAAGCAAAGGTATAGCTTATTACACAAAAAATACATTTCTATGTCACATCTGAAATGAAATAATCCTCAAAATTCAATGTTTAAGAGTTACACTCCATAACACGCAGAGCTCAGTGGTGCTGTAAATTAACAAAACAGAAATGCCTTGTAAATTCACAGCAATTTAATGATGCCGTTTTGTGTAACAAAAGCATGTTATCCTATGTATAGCTTTGTCAGTTTACTTTAAAAATGTACAGCTCTAATTTTAGAGTTTACACAGGTAAGCAAAATAAATTATGGTTGAATTTTGAGAAATAACCCAGCTGTAATGAGCTGATATTCTGTGGCAAGCTTTCTGCTCTGGAGTAAGATGAAAGTATAGCGCTCACTACTGGCGTCAGACTGAATGCACACACTCCCTCGCTCGCTCAGCTGTTGAGTACCTGCTTCCAGTGACGATGGGCATTCTTAGTCAAATAGACTGGCTTTCAAATACCTTATGGCAACAGGTCAGCCAATGGAATGTTAATTGAGGGAACATTCTTCTAGCTTCTCACCATAACAAAGGGGGTTGCAATCACATTCCAGTGAATGCAGACACCAAGCTGAAATTTCACCCTCTCCCAACAACAGTGAGTTTGACCCTCAAGAGAAAACAAAATCCCTCCTTCAATAAAGGTAAACAGTGTTTTTGAGCTGTTCACAGCATTGGAAAACAATTCAAGAAAACAAAAGTGTCAAGTCTAAATATGGACTAATGACTCCAAAATATGCAAATGATTGAGATAAATGAATCACAAAACATGCCTTGACATGCCCGTTGTGTCTTTGCTTGAAGCAGAAACAGTGTCATGCAGAAGTCATCAATACGAATGGAAAGGTTCATGAGATTGGTAAATAGAATGTTCAATGTGTTCATCTCACTTTGATTCACAGATGGTTTGCAAATAGTCCCTTTGAAATTACATATCTGACATTTTGGATACATGTACATTGTGCGACGAGTTCTGTAATATTTTTTATAAGTCAGGATTATATCATTTACATCTGCAAAGTATAATGATATTAAAATATGTTGAAGCTCACTATCTAAAAAGAAAGAAATAAAACTAAAAAAATAAGCATGTAATATTTGTATAGCCATATGGTCATGATGGCCTATTTGTTACATTCAACATGAACTTTTACTATAATTGTAACCTGGAATAAATCAATTTGAAGATGTTCTGAGCAGCAGAGTAGGATTCCATTTGAATGACATTTGCATGAATTCGATAAGCTTAGGTCTCAAAATTTCCAAAAACTAGTGCCTTGTTGGCCTTATGTTCTGAAATAACCACTATTGGACTCAGGCAGGTAAAGATTAAAGTAAAAACTTCAGTGTGTGGTATCGTTTATGAATGACAATAACTACAAATCTTCATCAGCACCTTGAAAGCTAAGGGCCAAGTATTTTTTTACCCTTTCATTTTTGTTTGCTTTACTCAACCTCTTTCAATGGCAAATCCATCAATTAGTTTAATTGGCTGTTAAATATTTATGCTTAAGTTATTGTATAATTGGCAAATTAAAACAGTATTTAGTCAGAACTTTGTTGCTTGCCTTGGCTGCACATACAAAATACTATTTTTTTTTAACAGTCCCAAAGGAACGTTTACGTACATGTTAATTGTGTCTTCAGATTAAATGACCGAGAACAGTGTCTCCGTTCAGCCCAAGCTCTCTAAACAACAGAGAATGGTCCCCAAGTATGCCTCTGATTTTATCAGTAATGTTTGTCCTAATTCTACCTCTTCATTTATTATGCCTTCTGGTAACACCTCAGTAATTACATGATTTGACAACTTCCTATTGCTTCAATTTCCATGGTTACATACCAGAACTTCAAAGTTGATGTGATGCTTTGTATTTTAAACGTTATCAACAGATGTTTGCTTTGGGTGTCATCATTGAACTGTAAGAATGTTTTTGTGTTGGTCAAAGCTTTCACATTCAGATGGGGAATGAATGCTTAAACAAGTTTGATGAATTATTACATTTTTATAATAAATTTTAAGTTAGCTAAAGAATCTAAAGAAATGTACTAGACTATATATGACCATAAAACAGAAACATTTGTGAGTACTCAAAGATCCATGTGTTTAAATATTATTTTATAGTATTTAGTACATTTGAACTCTGTGTATTCACTGTCTCACAATAGTTCAACACTTTAAATAAACTGTTAACACCACCCTAAAATATAAAACTCTAAATCCTCCTTAATAATTTATTAAAGCTCTTTCATAAGTAATAGTTCATGACAAACGAACGTAGCACTATGAAATGAGATGTATTTAATATTAAGAAGGTATATGTCTAACATATTCCTATTCATCTCAATGACTTAACAAAGCAAAAAAAACTTGCTTATGTTTCAGACCGAGCGTGAAACCAACTGTATGAAGAAAACATAGAAAAGACAACAGTAGAAGATCTTAGACTAGATATAATTTTTCTACTAGATCAGGAATAAAACCTAAATAGTAAAAGAAAGTTTACTAGAAAGAAAGAACAGTTTTTCATTCAAGTCGGGCTTTAATTTTTTCAACAAAACTTGCATTTAACATATTTTTTATGTTCTGCTAAATTTCTGAAATGTACTTTTCAGCAACAGCAAATAATTGATTAATAACAGAATAAACATCTGAGCTAAGTTCCTATGGTTTGAAAAAAAATCAGCACAGCATACTGTAAAACTATTTCAGAACACATCGAATGAAGTAAAAAGAAAAATAAATAATAAGTGGTAATTTGATTAAGGCTTGTCTAAGACTTAACATATTCCACATTAAAATCTAGCCTTGAACGCTGAACTGTAAAATCCCACTATATTAAGAAAAAGAGAAAAATCCATGATGAATGAGTGCACACCGGCAGTGATCTGAATCTTAGCTTCAGAAATGCTTATTTTCAAGTTCCTTCATTCATGGTTTTCATTGCAAAATGTGCAACTTACCGTCTCATTAAATAGTGAAAGCATGTCCTGCTAAAGAAAGGTTGTTTCACTGTACATCACTGTCATTAAACTGCTGAGTTAAAGACATGTTTAAGGCACAAGCACACAGAACAACAGAATGAGATTTCACACTTCCTCCCCACTTCTCTCCTTCATATGCTGCATCTCACAGAAACATGCAAGCAAACAAACAAACATGAAAGAAAAAATTACTCAAGCTTCCCTCAACAGCACTGATATTGATTTAGGAGCATGAAATGGAATGCTTTTTCACCAAAACATTCACTTTTGGTCCTTTTTGTCAAGCTGAAAGAGACCCAAGATATCCAGCATTGCTTGTCTGATGTTGTTTCCAAAGCGATGTGAATCCTGGAAAAAGACAGGGAGAGAATTAGTTCAAAAGCCTAAAGCAAGCATACAACCACTTTGTGCTTGCTATCACTCTTACAGTCAAGTAATCCTGGAAATGCAGCTTAATTTAATTTTAAAGCTGCATTTTTTATTTTTGAAGATCAGCTTTGTGTCTACTGGTTTTGTTCATTTTTTACAAACCAGATCTATGTTTAGCAGGGCCTGAGGAATATTCAATTCAGGAAGCTATGCAATATTTTTTTAAAAGTATGTATTATGTGAATTCTGTGTTTAATGTGTCAAAAAACACAATAATGCAGAAATATTATTTTTTGTGGTATTTGTCAACATGATACAACTTGTAAAACTATTCATATTATCACTCCCTGTTCCTATTATCATTTTCCTATTATAATTGCAAAAGCATCCCAGTGAATATTCAGTCATAAAACCAGTAACAGGTTGATCCTTCCCTCATCTGCGTTCAGGACTTAAGAAAGCCAACATACTGTTTTACCTTTTAAACATATTATTCGTCAAAAAATTCTGACGCCATCTTCTCCCAGACGCTTGTATCAAGTGATTTCATTTTTTTTCAAACGCTTCAAACTGGTCTGTCTCAAGTTGACTTCTTTTCTTTAACTGGTACCTCTAAAGGATTCTGGAAAATCACTGGGGATGCTAGGAATTTTTCCCATTAACTTAACATTAGTCAAACTGGAGCTACAGCTCAAACTGATCTCGTGGGACCTTCAAAATCACATCACTTATCAGTCTGAGAATTAACATGCTGAGAAATGTGCAAAACTATTTTTAGTTTAGACCCTTGGGCTCTAGAGGGGGAAGGGTAACCATTAACTTAACATTGTAATTTAAATTGAATTTGTGATGGGCAGTTTAAAGACAAAACAAGCTGGAGAAACATGGGTTAATCCCAACTGACTAAAACTTTTAAAGATTGGCTCTCTCAGACCAACATAAAGATTGTTATACCAACAAAAATAATATTGTAGGTGGATCGGAGACTGAGTGTGATCTTCTGAACATGCACAATGCTCCAGAATCCCATTCAAATATAGTTATACCTACACCCCTCTCTGGTTTAAAAATGGCAAGAGCCTGCTCCTGTGTCAAACCAAACTCTTTGTGAAGAGCAACAATAGCTTGATTTCAACGCTCGCCGTGTTTTGTTTGCCTGCCTGATGCATGTTGTCTAAAAACATGTAGCAGGCTGTCAAACATGCTTGATTTTATTTGGCTTGTAAGTACTGTAGCATGTTAAATTTTTTTTAGAAAGTTCCTTTTTTATGTAAATGCACAGTTTTATGTATGTAAAGTAAAGTTAAAGATTTGTAAAGTTTAATCCCAGATATGTAACTAAATTGGCTGATTTTTTTTACTAGAATTATCAGATTATGTTAATCTATAATTGAAACTATAATTGAAATTTTA
Source organism: Danionella dracula (assembly GCA_900490495.1). Classification (NCBI taxonomy): domain Eukaryota; kingdom Metazoa; phylum Chordata; class Actinopteri; order Cypriniformes; family Danionidae; genus Danionella; species Danionella dracula. The sequence continues at coordinate 4,859,409 of UELW01000578.1, forward strand.
CATTTTATAGATACTCAAAAATTTTTTGTTTAAGAAATGTCTCTACTAACTATATCTCCAGTGTTTCATTTTCAATTTCAATTGCTTTAAAAATCGAACAGTAAAAAATTACAGTTGCTCAACTCTACTGGAAAGTCTTTACTGTTATTTATTTGTTTGATTTAATAAACATTGAAAATAAAATCTATGTTGGTAGAGATGCAGAAAAGAATAGCAAAACTGGGTAAAGGTGTATAATATCATAGATGTCTATTTTACTGCTATTAACAAAATAAAAATAACAACTTTAAAACGGCACATATTTTTTCCTACATATAATTTACTTTTAAGACTGTTATTAATTACTCAGCTCTAATATTTTTTGAATACTTTTATGGATGCCAGTTGTTTGGTACTTGAGTTGATTGGTAAAATAAAAAAACAAAAAATCTTAGTAGATGTGAGCAAGATTTTCTTTCCTAAATGCTTTCCTTTCTTCCTTTACTACATTATTGTAATGTACAAAAAAGGAGAGGAGAGCTGAAACACAGCTTTTGTGACAGATCTCTGTTTCGGTGTGTACTCACAGTCTCTGGACTGGAATGTTTGGATGAAATGTGGAAGTTGATGAGTTTTTCTCCGACAATCACATAAGCCACACCATAACCATCATCAGCAACCTATCAGAAAGCAGAGTTAAATATGGTCCTTTCACTGATTATTTGAACATGAGAAGCTTGCGGAATTTAAAACAACTCACTGGACCAAACCCTCCTCCACTCGTCACATACTCTGGGTGTTTGACCAGATCAAACAGCTCCCTCTGCTGTAGAGGAGTCTGACTGGTAGACAGTCGCCAGGGCTCAGACAGCACCTGCAGCAAAAAGGATGAGGACAATTCAAGCAAACTTAGAAGATTTGAAAGTCAGCACCAAATTTATTGAAGATAGAATATAAATAATTTCTATATAAAAGCCCAGAGACATATTTTTGGAATCAAATTTTAAAGATGTATTATATAATAAAGCATTTCTTTATTATTTTTATGTTCAGGAACATAATGAGCATAACCTGCATCCTGAAAAAAAAAAATCACAGGAAATCTGAATGGATTAAGGATGGATGTATAATGTTATTGGTAAAATGTGTAGAACATAAGTCTAATTGAAAGGGTTGGAAATACTTGGGGTCAGTGATTAAGGTCGGGTCTCAGCACTAGGGCAACAGTCATCAATTTTTTTTTTTTTTTTTGGATTGACATAATATTACATTAATCAATCACTGTAAGCAACTGATTAATCGGATAGATTCTTTTTCATGTCCAGATATTTTGCTGTAAAGACACTTAAAAGCGTATAGAAATCAATATCTGATGTATTACACGTTCCTGTACAATATATACGGCCATAAAAGGCACAAAAACTGGCACAACAGTTTCAAATTTGCCAGAAATTAGAGTCTCAAAATATAAAGATGTTTATAATAGTAGATGTCTCACAAAATTATGCAATACAGATCTCTAAGAAAAAAACACAAAGATTTCAGAAGAACATTTTATTATCTTATTATGGAGATATTGGAGATTAAATCATTGAATAAAGTCACTAGATTTCTCTACTGTTTGGATATTTAATTACTGTTCAAAGGGAGCCTCCATCTCATATTTTTCACTAAAATGATCCAAGTTCAGAAGCTCATTAGGTGTGTTTTTAATAAATTATAACTTTTAACATGATCCTGCACAACACAATCAATGAGATAACAATAAAAAACCTGTACTGCAAATCTGCAAAAAAGGATTTATAACATAATATAATGTTAGAGTTGATCATTAACACACCTGACACCAAAACTAAACGGTTTCTAAATTGAAATTTCTTGTCTACACTCATCTTCTGTTTATGCTCTAAACCATCCTAAAGCTTAGAATTATGGGAGATATCTTCTGTCACTTTTTATCTTTGCTCTGCTGTTTTAATAATTCATGCATTTTGTTGTTGCCGTGAGCAGTGAACCGGAAATGGCCATTTTTATTAAATGAAGCTTCAATTTTCAAAAATCGTAATCGATACGTTTTTGTAATCCATTAAATGGATTAACTTTTGCAGCCCTTCTTAGTACACTACTAGTATTTACTAGATACTTTTTTTTTATTTCAAAGCCTAATTTTGTATTAATTAACGGTTGACCTTGTCCTATGTGATTCTCTGACATGGATCAGATTAATCAAATATATTACTATATATAATACTATATATAATATTATTATTATTACAATATAATAAAAAACTCGCATGAACATCAGAAGGCTTCAGTGACAAAGACTAGATAACTTTTAATGTTACCACCCATTTATTTGTAGGTTAATAAGTGTGTAAATGTTGTTAGATGCGGGGATGCTCTGAAAGCATTTGAATGATCAAATGCTAAAACAAACCTCCTTCAGAAAAGGTGAATCCTGTCCGAGATACTTAGACACAACGTAGAGGCAAAAGAGATGACGGTCAATGCCATTGCCGGTCATTGCCAGTCGATACATGTCCTGGTGTTTCTCAGCAGCCTTTTTCAACAAGGCAAGCTTGTGTTCCGTCTACAACCAGAACAAAAAACGGTCATTATGCAGTATTTTGAATGTTTTGTGCAATTCAGGACAATACAATATTCAGCAGGGTACCGTGCTGTCACCAGTCATGGCATGAACAAAAGCACAGGTTTCCACAGTGCAGGACCGCACAGTTTCTGTGCGACCTTCTCTGAACAGACGTGTCATGGACGCTTCGTAAGTCAAGCAGAACTTTCCTTTATCCTGAAAAGAAATATGTGAACTTTCCAACCAAGTATATTTGGGTGCATATTGTAGTATAGGTGCATTCTGAGATGGCTCACCCTGTAATGAGCCAACTGCAGTGCAATCTGGATGAAGGCATCAGGACTAATCCTGCACTTCTTGATCAAACCCTTCCCAAAGTCAGTGAAGGGGATGATGTGAGAGTCCACATCGTCAGCAAGAGCTTCAGCCACTGACAGAGCGTTGGCAATCATCGTTTGGCACTACCATGAAAAGCAAACCACAAAATCAAATCCAAAAACAAAGCAAAGCATCACATAACATTCATTCATCTTCATATCGGCTTTCTTCTCTTTCGAGGTCGCCACAGCGGAATGAATCGCCAACTCTCTGGCATATGTTTTACGCGGCGGATGCCCTTCCAGCCGCAAGCCATTGCTGGGAAACATTCACACACACATTCACACTTTAACACTATGGGCAATCGTTCTTACTCAATTCACTTATACCACATGTGTTTGGACTTGTGGGGAAACCTGCCCTAGCCGAGCCTAGAACCAGCGACCTTCTTGCTGTGAGACGACCGTGTTACCAACTGCGCCACCGTGACGCTCATCACATAACAATGAATATTTAATATAAGATTAAACGTGTTTCATACACTGACCTCAACTGTGATGTTCCACTGAAGCCTCTGAGGTCCTGGGAGATTTGGGTGAGGTTCTCCTTTAGAATGGCCTTCTTCTGTGTAGCCCAAGTTCACAGGGTCCATGGAGAGGACATACTTTAGAACAAATAAACATTAGTTTCCTTCATTAAAATTATGAGTATGAGTGTGAATGTTTCCCGATGGAGTCCTTTAGTAAAACAAATGCCAGATGGATTGGCGGTTCATTCCACTGTGGCAACCCCGAAGGGACAAAGCCAACAAGAAAATGGATCATTTAACAGAGTTTCTGCAAGTTTCATAAATCAAATGTAAGCCTTTTAAGACCTTTTTAAGACTGTATAAAATCAAATGTAAAATTTTTTTTTTATCATAACATCAAAAATAGTTACTTTTTAGATTTTTTTCAAACTCTGGAAAACCTAACCCCTTCCTTTTACAAAGTTAAGCCTTTATAAGCATCTTCTTAAACATGGCGAGCCTAACCATCATTTTTTAAATTTAAGAGCATTTTGTCTCATCTCTAGCAACCCCAACAAACACTTTTATGCTTTTGAGCATTTGTGCATGGATTCTCATTCTCTGGAAAACCCTACAATCACATATTTTTAACCTCTTATGTCAATAAGTCTTATGTCAATATATGGCAACTTTAACAATAACGTTTAAGATTTTGAGCATTTTCACAAGTGTTTTCTCAAACTCCGGCAACCTTTACCATCAATTTAATGATTTTTATTATATATTAGCCTTTTTTCAAGCTTCAGTATCCCTAAATGTCAATTTTATGCTTTTGGGGATTTACAAAATTTTCTCAAACTCTGACAATCCTAACAAGGATATTTTCTGGAATTCTTGTTGTATAATTCATTAAAAGATTACACGTACCTCCCAGAGGTGACCAACAATCGGTGCATCAGCCCAGCTGTGTTCTGCATTGAGCCCCATTGTTCCATTCTTAAAGATGATCAAGTTTATGGACTTATCAAACCACCTGTGTAAAAATGTCTGATTTGAATAAAAAAAAAAAAAAGTCTTTCAATAAAGCAGTGCTGTCTTTCTCACCGGTCATAACACTTTCCATGGAGCAATGATTTAGCATAATGGTCCAGGGACTCCACGGGCTTCTCTTCATCGAAGCGCTGCTCAGTGTCATCCAATGTTACAAAGAAAGCAGCCTTCTCTACAGCATCCAGACTCCTCCTGTTTGTGCCATGCCTTAAGTAGGCATTACGGGCACATGCCCACGGCACTCTGAGAAGAAACAGAAAAAATTACTTGGACTTCTCAGGTGAACATTTAAACGTCAAACAAAGGAAAAAGAGAAATTAGGTAAGATCTAAGAACAACTAATTCCTATGAAGATTTAAGGTTTCACAAGAGATCAAAGATCAGAATTGTGATGTGTACAGTAGCGCCTCCTGCTGCTGTAAGTCTTGTGATTACCTGTCCCCTGCAGTGAGTGCAGCCAATGTTTCTTCCCCAGGCTGAGGCTCAGACGTGTCAGCCAGGATCCGTTCCATCTGCTGTTCGATCTCCCTTGGTAACAGTAACCTCCCATCATAAAACAAGCCAACTTTAAAGTAACGGCCCCGGCAATAAACTACAATGTGCCTGCTGTCAGACACATGATGAACGGTGTCTGCATACAGACAGAAGAGAAAAACAAAGGGAAAAAGAAGACAAATCTCAGGAAATCTCCAATATATAGCAACAAATCAACAAGATGAACAAATTAAGGTGTTAAATCTTATTATTTGAAGATATAAGACATGATTGTTGAAATAGGACTAAAATGTATGAAGACTATTAAAGAATGTCCCTCTTGGAAAAAGATTAAATGTAGTTAACATTTTCTCAAACTCTGGCAACTTTAATTTAGATTTTGGATATTTATGCATGTTTTCTCAATCTCTGGCAAGGTTACGATCAACTTTTAAAAAGGTTAAATTAATGAGTCTTCCTAAAAGTTAATTTTAAGATTTTGTGTATTAATGAGTGTTCCAAAGCATTTTCAAACTCATCATAACCCTCACGTTTACAATTTTAAGTCTATATGAGCCTTTTCTCAAACTATGACACCAATAAACTTCATGTTTAAGTTTTTGAGGATTCACAAAAGTTCTCTCTAACCAGAATGTCTTTGAGCATTTATGCAAATTTCACTTAGACTATGGTAACCCTCACCATCATTATTTTAATTTGGCACAACAGCATATTTCAATTGAGCTTCACACAGACAACAAAAAATGACCTGTTGAAAATTACTTTAACTTAGTGAACATGACAATGAAGAAAACAACAACTGATAACCAACAATAACAGCAGGTCACTAAAGATTTCCAAAGTGCATGAGTAAAACAACTATACTTGCACAAAATGCACAAAGTGAAACTAAAGTGTAACGTAAAGATGAGAGTTTCTTGCCACTAGAGTCAGGAATTGAAACGGGGTCTGAACACAGTCAGACAGGTCACTGCAAAGTTCAGAGAACTGTCTCAGCTCATTACAAGAAGATAAATGTTTTAAAAGTCAGCGTGAGCCATTAGACTCAAGCCTTCTGTTTAATGAGACATAACAAATGCTTTAAATAACATAATTAACAAGAAGAGTTTCTAAACTCAAAAAATAAAGTTCATTATACGTTTACACTTTTTTTAAATTATCATCCCAATACATGGGATCCAAGCAACTTTTTTTCCAATTGCAATCAACATAAATTTGAAGAAAAAAAAAACCCATAGATTTGAAAACAAAAATCTATGAAGAAAACATCTATTAAAAAGACAAAAAGAAAATCTATTACATAACTTTAATGGTTCCATTACTATGGAGCATTAAATGATTTAAAGTGCCATGGCTTCTAATTGATAAAAATGGCACTAATTATATTTTGAGCTGCAGCCTTTCAAGTAAAAAAAACAGCCTTGGACACTTGCAGTGCTTTTCCCTGCGTATTGAAGCGACATGAGTGTTCAGTACCTGTTTCTATGCCTGGGATACGGCTGGTGTTGAACATACGCTCATACTGGGACGAGCACATGGGGATGGTGTTTTGAAGCATAAGCTGCGAAGCAGAGAGGAAGAGGACAAATAAAAAAATATGGATGGAGGACTTGATGACAAACAAACCAGATGTGAAAAAAATAAATAAATAAAAATAAAAACAACAACAACTGGGCAAAAAGGTGAGAGGGCTATTCCATCATTAGAGCACTAGAGGCCTGAATAAGATTCTAGATAATAAAAGAAAACTATTAAAAATGGATGGGAATGGAATGGAATGGAGGGCTTTTAAGCAGCAAAGCCCTGTGTCACCAGTTTGTCATTATAAAGCTATTATAACTAAGTGAATAAGAACATAGTTTAAGTGCACAAACACAATAAAGTGCCTTATACGCTGCTCATGCAAATCAACTGATGACACATGACCAGTGCGGTAGGCAGAGGCTGAGCTATCTGCTGCACAAACAGGCTATTCTTACCGCTCTCCTGGCCTGGGATGCGGCATGTATTAAATAGCCGTTCCCACTGGGCTGAACAGAGTGGAACGCTGTTTGATAGTGCAAAAAGCTGCACCGTTATGATCACATGAGCAGCAGGCATGAAACAGAAACATTCATAGCATTAAATACAAAGAACTTTGTTCATGGAGACACCCTGTAACAGTTTTTGTAAAAACACTTCTTTCTTTTTTAAACTACAAGCATTTTCTTCGCGGTTCATTTTAAAACAGGCCTTTTCTTTGAAATTGTACAGAAAATTTATTATTTAATGAAAATTTCTGTTTGGTATAATGTTAGAATAAAAATCGGAATAAACAAAGTATACATTGTCATGTATGGAATGTGAATTCTAAAACAACTACACTACAATATAAAATTTAAATCAATACACTGGATACATTGCATCAGATCCGCACAAGTTTACTAACTAAACACAGACACTGTTAAAGCAGAAACATGTTATTTAACCATGCATTTCAGTAAAAAAGTGCAAGCTTTGCTGGGTGTTATCATTATATCCCAAACAGGTGGTTTTCCATTAGCTCTATTCATTCACTTTTTTATTTCTGGTTTTACAACAATTTAAAACAACAGCATTTGATTTTATAGATATTTGGGCAACTAATCAAACATCCACATAATCAACTTTTATTAATAATTAATAATTGATTGTTTTGTATCATTATACAATGATAGAGTGTGTCTCTTTTATCCAGTTGCCTCAAAAATGTTGAAATTGGTAGCAACAGTGCTACGCACTCAAAGTTTTATTTTTGAGTCCTGGAAATATAGGATGATTCAAAAAGAATACCCAAACTTTGAAAATTGAGAACTCTGCAAAGAAGAAAAGGAGAGCTAAGCTCTTTCTGTCACTGATTTAAGCAATTTTGTTTAGTAATTTTCACATTGACTCCATTCCAAGGTTCTATCATGTTTCTTTGGTTAAATACAGATTTTCAAAGTTGTGGTATTCTTTTTGAATCACACTTATATTTGTCCTGATACTATTAACATACATTCTTGCGATTTTTAACCCAACCCTGAATATGTACTTACCCTTTTTTGTCAAATTTACTAGTCAAACCTGGCCACATCGAGTGACAGAAATGTCAATGCTACAAAGTTTTGATAAAAAAAAAATTCACAGCATATATTTACATTTAGGACTTTATGATCGCATACTTTAATTGTTTCATTGATGACCATTAATAATGTGTTCAGTTTTTGTTTTGAATCCGTGCAACACATAATGGCAAAAAAAACATCCATATCGCACCTTTAACTCCAAGGACATGCAAAGGTAAACTATCAGTAAACATTTGAAGGCTTTTCTGACCGGCTTGATTTGTGCGCGATCCAGCATCCTCCTGTACAGCATCATTGCATGAATGACATTTCCAGCCCTTGCTGCTTGCAGATGTGTGGGAAAGGCATGTAGAAAGTCCTGTTGAGAAGGAAAAAAGTATCATCACATATGGATATAAAATTTAACTAAAGATACTAACCCACATTTCTTCTTCTTCTTTCGGCTGTTCCCAGTTTAGGGGTTGCCACAGCAAATCATATGTTTCCACCTAACTCTGGCCTCAGTATCCTCTACTCTGGCACCAATTACCTTCATGTCCTCCTTCAGCACACCCATATAACTTGTCTTTGGCCTTCCTCTTGCCCTCTTGCCTGGCAGCTCCATCTCCAACATCCTTCTACCAATATAACTACTATCCCTTCTCTGCACATGTCCAAACCATCTCAATCTGGCTTCTCTGACTTTGTCTCCAAAACAACCAACCTGAGCTGTTCCTCTGATGTGCTCATTCCTAATCTTGTCCATCCTTGACACTCCTAAACTGAAGCTCAACATCCTCATCTCTGCTACTTCTCTAACCCATACATCATAGCTGGTCTCACTGTTCTGTACACCTTTCCTTTGATTCTTGCTGACACTCTTCTGTCACACAACACCCCTGACACTTTTCTCCACCCACTCCAACCTGCCTGGACTCGCCTCTTCACCTCTTTTCCACACTCCCCGTCGCACTGGACTGTTGACCCCAAATACCTAACCTCCTCCACCTTCTTGACCTCAGCCCCCTGTAACCTCACTGTTCTACTTCCCTCCCTCTTGTTCAAACACATGTATTCTGTCTTACTACGACTTCATTCCTCTTCTTTCTAGAGCAGACCTCCAACTTTAAAGATAACCCAAACACTGCATGAAAAAGGTAATTACCATAACGTAATAGTTGCTGTTAACCATGATTGGTCCTCGACCTCTCAAGTAAATATATTCTTCCCACCAGTCACTGACCTGAAACAAAAGTAACAACGCAAATTCAAAGGTGCAAGGGAGGAGAATTAATTTGGGAATAAAATCTATTCTATTTTAATCTATTCAAACCGTAAACCAGTGTTGGAAAAAAATGAGGAAATAATTAAGAAATATACTAAAAAAAGAATGAGCCATACATTCCATCCAATCAATCAATCAATCCATCAACCCATCTAATAAACTGTCACCATTCCCCCCTTTTTTTGTGTGTACATGGTAGATGGCACACTACAGAATCAGCTGACGGACCATAACCAGGTTAACAATAGGGAATTAAAAGCACAATTTTTTTCCATTCGACTGCTTAATTTTAATTTAGTTACAACTTTAAATACTTTATTGTAAATATAGTTCTAATGCAGAGCAATTGATGAAAACATTCCTTGGTGAAAACCTATATCTTCATATACTACAAGTCATTCATAGTAAAGGATTTTTGAAAGAGACATAAAATAATAATGTTAATTTCAAGCAATCCTATCACAGAAAGTAGTCATCCCGCCAGAATATTCACATTTGGATAGCTATGTTACAATCTTGAAATAATGTTTATGTTAATGTTGTGGTTTGGCCTAGTGTGTTTCTTGTGTAAATCTTCATTCAGACTGTTCATAGTTTAGAAAGCCTACAGCTAACAACATTTACTCTGGAAGGGACGAAGGCCCCCTCCAGAGTATTTACAAAAATTGTAGTACTAGTTTGGCTGTAAACTTACACACTCAACATGTTGAAATAGTCATCATAAAGATTTCATACATCACTGCAAACTATTATTGCTGCAAACCAGAGAGCTTTTTGAATTCCTAAAGGGATTCAATGGATGTTGTCCTCACATAGTTGGTGGCCCACCAAGACTTCAGTTTGAGGTACCACTGAAGTTTTGGTCCAAGATTTTTCTCAAAGTCAGTTGCAAGGCCCTGCATTCTCCGGTGCTCTTCATCACTCAGCAGTGGTTGGACAGATTCAAGATACTAAAAGTGGAGAAATAAAAGAAAACAATAACTGAAAAGATTAAAAGAAATAAGAACTCACACAAAGCTAATCTCCTCATCAATGTTGTCATGGACCTAATATTCAGGGACTGATTTTAAACCAGGCAACAGATGCTTGTGAGTTCAGGTCAACACTACACTAGTTTTGTTTTCTAGTGTCCTTCAGAACAGCGTGCATGGTTAAGTAAGTTAACTCACTCCAACTCTGCTGTGCAACCTACCTCCAGGATATAATCACAAGAACAAGTTAACTCTGGAAAGTGACCAAAATGGACAGTGATATAAACTAGATGAAGAAAAGCATATCATGGTGACTTCTTCAGTGTAATTAAAACAATATCTGCATAGGTTACATACCCTTTTCACTGTGTCTTTCACAGACGGTACAAACAAGTGAGGCAGAGAGTTCTGAAAGCTGTAGAGCATTGGTGTTTGCAAGCCAGAAAAAATCTTCACTAGTATCTGCAAAGACAAGGCCAATGCAAAGTCAAGACTTGAAAAGAAAGCAACAGAATATAAACTAATAATACAAAATTGCATGTTAACATCCTACACACCAGCCACAGACGAATTTTCCAAGTCATTCTGCCATGAGAAGCATACATCCAACCATGCCAGGACAGCAGAGCCTTCAGGACAGTCCTCATGCTGAAAATGATGGCAACCCACAGACCAGTGCCCACCATGACTCCTCCAACAATCTTCTGTTTTTCCTCAGACACGTAATTACTGAAAGAATGGAAAATAAGTTGGCGCCCAAAAGTTCTAAAGATGCTTAATAAATGCCTTCCCACAGAAGCATCAGCAACAGCAACGGCAAAAATGTGATGCCTCTGGATCTTGGTACCTCCAAGAGAAGCTGATAAACTGACTTTGACCTGAGGCACCTTGATGGAGAGTATAGGATAAGGATTACAGGTAAAAGATCTAAAACCTAAACAAAAGAAACTTAATAAAATAAAATTAGAACCTCTCCAGATCTTACTTTCATGTAAGCAAACAGAGTGGTGTAGCTGAGAAAGCTTACCTTACAGTAAATAAAAAGAAACATAGTGTAGAATTATAAAGACACACTGACTTTTAGTGTAGGGAACCAAGAACAAGTGGTCCTAAAATTGCCCCCTGCTGAACCCTATAAGAAAAAGTAACCAATTTCGGTTTAAAACTGGAAAAGGTTTTGTAAGATTTGTGCTACACCAAAAATTCACACACATTCCTGAATTCCTGAATAGTAAAATACTAGACTACAGTGTTAAACGTAGCAAATAAATCCAAAAACAAAAGTACCACATGATCCCCTGCATCAATGGCCCAGGGGAAGTCATTAAAACCATCAGCAAGGCTGTTGCAGAACTATGCAGAGTTCGAAACCATCAAAGCGTTTAAAAAAAGCCTCAAACCTAATTATAGAGCAAATTAAAAAAAATAATATTAATAAAATAATAAAAACAGACTGATGAATACTGAATAGTTCTAGAACTGTTGCATTGTGTGTCATATATGTAAATTGTATGACATATATATTCTATGTATATAAGAAAAAACTGTACCTGATTGGCACAAAATTGCCAAGTTTGGCAAGCAGGCCCAAGGAAGGGTCCGCTTTCACATGATGTGCTCTTCCTAGGTAGCCTGCCATCACCAGCACATATCCTGGTGCACTCCCTGGGTAAACTCCATTCAAAATGCCATTCTAAAGAGAATTTGGTGGACAAAATACTTCAAAAACAAATCTATAAAGTAAGAAAAACACCTGCCAAGCATAGTTGAAAGAAATACAGTCTCTACCTTAAAGCGGATAAATTTCTTCTTCCAGGAGTGAATCCCAGAGAGGTAGACCTGCCGAAGAGCCTGATGACTGAGTTGAAGGTCAATGCCATCAGGGCCAACGGTGAACTGAAAGGCCACTGCCTGGTGAGCTTCTGCCATACTGGATCAAGTATTCTACTGAAGAACAACAGTCAACAGGACAAAACGTGGCAGGCTTAAAGTAAATAAATGGACACATCTGTTCTCTTCAACAAATCATCTGACTTGATTTTACAGAGAATACTTTGTTTGAATTGACTTCCATTTACACTTACCAAAAAACAACCAAACAAACTCAGGACAGTGTACAATGACTTTATGTTTAACTTTTTAAATTTTAATTTAAATATTAGAACTAAACAATTTTCATTAACATTTCGAACCCTAAAAACATTGTCTAGACGATTGTAGAAGATCCTTCAAACAGAACAGCGTGTTAAAAGTAAGATTGTTTACCAAACGTTGATAAAAAAACCCTGGTACAAAGCATTTATGGCATAAAGTCAATAAATACCTGGTGAGGTGACCCTTTTGTTTTCTATTCCAATTCACACACAGTTAAATATCGCAATTGCTAGAAGGAAAACGTAAAAGAGTCGTGATCTACACGTTGTGAAAAGTGCCCCACTGAACACGGATACTAGTAACCTACCTTGATTTGTTATCAATAACTGTGTGTTTACTCAGTGAGCTGAGTGTAAACTGACTGTGGACCTCCGGGGTGACACATATCTATGTCAAACTGCCATACGGCAGACTTACCGTGTTTTGTATTCTTTTAATCCGAAAAGCGTTAAAATTAGCCCTGGAGTTTAACATTCATTCGATGCAACGTTGTATTTCACCGGTTGTTGATTTAGAGGCACTCGGAAAATATTAGCACATTCTCTGTCCGGTCAATGTTTGACGTAAACTATATGCATACAATCTTAATGCTGTGCAACTACTGAAAGTAGTATTGTCTCGGAAATTATTTCAAATGTCGTATAATAAGGACAAAACGCGTTAGAAATTTAACTCCATCACACAAATCCCACTCCAGTACTACATCCTTTGAGACGCAACGAAAGTGCCCAATCAGCGCAGGTGTAAATAATCACGTGATTTCTCGCGTGTTCAACGCGGAAGTGCGTGCGGAACTGACGTCTAGTAACCCAACCGTATTATTAAGTTAAAAATAAGACAAACTATGTTTTCGTCCGCACATCAACAGACTGACACAGTTCTACTTACTGGCGAGTTCAAACAGGAAGAACGACCAGCAAATATTAAAAGTTTGACCGAAACAATGTAAAGGCACTTTTTTCCCGTTGAATAATACTTGACATTATATCAGAAAAATAACGTTAACATCTCGCATTCCACCGCAAATCTTGCTTTGTATTTTAAGACACCGTTTGTAGGGAGCTGGAGGCTGGAACTGTTCCGAGTTTGAGTATGACGTCACGATTCTCCGCTGTAAAGACTTCACGAGAAGCAAACAATCTCACTGTAGATCACCAATATGAAGAACAAGAGCTTCAGGCGGTCCTCTTTAACATTTCTTGCTAGCATTTTCTTTTACAGCATTTATGCAGTAAATGGTGAGTAACAACTAATGTACATTGAACTTTTTAATTCCACTATTTTGTTAGACTATAGTATTTTTTTTACAGTGGTTGTGTATTTTTACACAAGTAAAAGGAGAGCCTCCTGTTGTACTTTATTTTATTCTATCAAGTTTTACACTATTGCACAACTGGATTAAAAAAGCTAATGTCTATAAAAAAATTCTAAACTTAGATTTAGATGTATAGTTAAATGAAAGCAACATATCCTCTTGGTTAAGTGAAAAGGTTTGTTGTATTCTGATATTATCTGTTGAATTGAATATAGTTTTGAGTGTTAATCTCAAATGCTTGCTCAGAAGATTATGCACTGCACAAATTGATTTGAAAGAAGAAATAACATAGGAGTATATAAAAATATAAAACCTGATACAACTGTTACAGGAAAGGGCATCTCTATTTATGGTCCAGCGCATTCAGAAAACTCCTTTTTACTCCTTAGCCTCTTCAAGTAATCTTAATAAGCTCACGGGGTAAACAAGGCACAAATCCCCCAGCGTCTCAAGAAGCAAGCTGTATACAGTGACTCATCTTTGAAATACATGTCTAACAGTGATGCTCTTTTTGATGTTATTTTTCTCAGCATGTTGGTTAGCCAGAATGAATGGCCAAAACATTCATTCCAAACAGATCATGATCTGCATTTAATGAGCTTGCTGTTTTGTTTTGTCAGGATTGCTTCAGATATTGTTTGTGCTCCACTCTCTCAAAACATTTGTATTTAAATATATACAGAGAGACAACCCTCGACTTGTTTTTGTAAGCAGAAAATCTAAGTATAATTTATTATAAAGGATAACCCTCTCTCTAAAGGCTGGATATGCACATTGATTATGCTGCTCACATCTCTTATCTTTTGTGCTCTCCTGATCCTGTTCAGAAGAGTGAAAAGCATTCCTTTCCTTTTATTGCTTCTTTGTAGTTCTTGAAGCTTGCTAAGGAGGACCACTCTGTTGGTGAATTATAAAATAAGATCTAATTCCAGTCTAATCTCAGTAAGTCTGTTCGCTCCTGCTTATGTGTCTCCATAGGAGATTACTGCAAGGTGAACCTGTGCCACAATGGAGGGACATGCGTGACTGGCATTGGGGAAGATCCCTTCTTCTGCATCTGTGCTGAGGGATTTGCTGGAGACACCTGCAATGACACTGAGAATGGTGAGATATTTGTTTTAATTTCAAGACTTTAAGAAATTAATATTTAGTTTGAGTTGTTTTTTTATTTAAGGTTTACAGTTTAAACAGAATTTTTCACTTTTCACAGAAAAATACTCTTTCCAAAAGCTCAAATATAAATATAATGAAAGCATTCTCTTTGAAGTCAAGTAGTTAGCATAGCCTTTATGTGAGGATTAATGTTTTCATATTCTTCCATTTTTAAAAGATGGCGTTTTAATTGTAATGTTAAAAAAAACATTAACATGGGAATCTGTTTCATGTGATTTGAAAGTAAATGAGTTTGTAATGTACTGTGATTCTCATATTAGAACTGTTTTCCTCTCCAGGTCCCTGTAGCCCAAACCCATGTAAAAATGATGGCACATGCGAGTCGATCGTTAATTCCAGAAGAGGAGATACTTTTAATGAGTATGTTTGCAAATGCCAACCTGGCTTCCAGGGTGCCCACTGTCAAATCAGTAAGTGTTCTACCTCTCTATCCAGAAATGACTGTAATATGAACAGCACAGCACAATAGTTAGGTTTTAAGTTCATTTTTAAGCTAGAGATCCAGTTGTTTGATTTTTGTCAAGGTTAGGATTTGACCCTTCGATCCTTCATCCAGAGTTTCACAGGTCTTATTTTTCTGCCAGAGATTGTGAAAATTCTCTAAAATGCTAGTTTTTTTTCTTCTAAATTTTGGTTGGGGTTTTCCAAGATCTGAGAAAATTCACATATGTACTCAAAAACATCAGTCATAGCTACAGTTGCAAGTGTTTGAGAAAACTCGTACATCCTCAAAAACACCAGAAAATGTTCCTGAATGCAATTTTGTTTATTGTTGTTTGTTACCAGAGTTTGAGAAAAAAACAATTATGAACAACATTCATAAATGTTCAAAATCTTAAAAAGTGATTGTTAGGGTTGCCAGAAATTGACATAAGACTCAAAATGTAAAAAAATTTACATGTGTGTGTAAGGGTAGCCAGAGATTGCAAAAGAGCACATGAATGTTCAAAATCATGAAAGTGATTTCAGAAAATGCTCATAAACACTCAACTTCGTAAAAGGCATAGTTAGGGTTGCCAGAGTTTAAGAAAACCTTCATAAAATCTCAAAAACATAAAACTGATGGTTAGGGTTTTAAAAACTGTTTATTACGTAAAGAAGTTTTCTATGTGTTTTTTGATGTTATGATATAGGTCTTCCTGCAGAAACTTCAAAAATGCACTAAATTAAGAGTTTGCTTTAATAATATCTGAAAATGTATAAAGACATTGTTCATTATTTGTTCTGTGAATCATGTTGATTGTGTTTGTGGTAAATATTACTCATGACTATGCTGTGATGAATGCTTTAATTTTCATCAGTGTTTTGCTTTAATATATATTGTGCTCTACAAAAAATAATGTAAACACCAGGACACCAGGTTGTTGAGCAGTCAGAGGGAACTGGAACCATCATGAGTTTTAAATAGCCTTTGTTCAAATTTTCCAGTCCACACAAGTCCTTTTCTGTCTATGATTTTAACTGTTTACTGCCTGAAATCCACTGCAGAGGATCGGGTTTGCCTGAAGAGAATGATGTATGTTATTTTGTTGCAGTTCAACTAGGTTTGTTGGTTTATTATTACTAGTTATTAAATGTAAATTAATTGAAAAGTGTAGAATACGTAACACACTTGTAATAGTTGTTCAAATGAATAATTGAGTGCAAAATCATTAATGATTGCTAATCGATTAGTTTGTTTATTAATTAATTAATATTTTTTGCAACTGTAATATTGCTACATATGGTGGTCATGATGCGAGAAAAGCAGTAAATTTGTGTTGCATCAATCCATACCTGAACATGAACTCAAAGCAGCAAGATTTCTAATTGCTGGGGATATCATGGCATGATGTGAAAATAGCACAACACCAAAGAAATTGTGTTGATAAGTTTATATTTTTTCAAATATGTATATGCATATTTTTGTTGCATCATTTTCATACTTATAGGTTTTTGTTCAACTGTTGCTGATGAAATCATTTTTTTAAGTAGCACATGAACAACTGATGACAAATTAATCTTGGGAATTCTCCTTTAGACAGTATCTTTTGTTAAATGTGTGATACTGTGTGTGTTGTAATAGAATCAGGCCAGGAGCAGACTTACCATTAGGCAAAGTGTCCCTGCTCAGGTCCATAATGAATACTTAATTATGCGTGTTTACATTTTTTGTTCACAAATAAATCAAACCTTGTTTCAAAATCAGTTAAAATGAGATAGCTGAAGTGAATGAAACTGACGTCAGGAAGAATTATGGTAATTTATGGGAGTTTTGAATTAAACAAAATATTACTTAGTTACACCAGAAAATTGCAAGATTTATATAAGATATAGTTTAAGTTCATGCAATGATATAATCATTCACCTTTTACTGATTACATTGTTCTTTGTGGTTGCTGTAGATGTGAACGACTGCGCCAACCAGCCTTGTAAGAATGGAGGGCAGTGCCGTGATCTGGATGGAGACTACACATGCCACTGCCCTTCTCCGTACGTTGGCAAACAATGTCAGCTGCGTGAGTCTCTGGTTACCTTCATGGTTCCTTGTTTTCATGGATTTAACGATGTCATGCTCTATTAACCAGTACTTGGCACCTGTGTTGTGCTCCAGGCTGTACCTCTCTGCTGGGGATGGAGGAAGGAGGCATCATGGAGTCGCAGATATCAGCTTCCTCTGTTCATTCTGGCATGCTGGGACTTCAGCACTGGGGACCAGGCCTCGCACGACTCAACAACCAGGGCATTGTTAATGCATGGAGCTCTGCCCCCCAAGACAGGAACCCTTGGATTGAAGTGGGTTTTTCAATCCATCAGTTGTATTTATTAATGTATTAAAACATAATAATAATCATTATTCTTTTATCTTAGTTTAGACCAATGGTTGGCAATATAATTTTTGTTTCAAACCTTTTTCAAGAGACACAAGAATAGCTTAGAACAAGCCAAAAGGAGCTTAATTACTAGAATCAGGTGTGTTTAGTTAGGGTTGACTTCAATTGCTGCCCTGTTTTTAAGTATACAGTCATGTTATAGTGACAGATGCATGCATTGTTTTGAAGCAATATGTTAGTCTGGTGAACTTTAGTGTTTAAGTAACAGTGTGTCATGATTTGAAGTTGTCTTGATCCATAAATGTGTCTTGTGATCAAGAAACTGTTGGTTTACAGCTATATACAAACATATATACAACATAGCTTACACGGAGACCCTTAAAGAGCAGCTATTATATTCATTTTAATAACCTCTCATGTGGTGTGAAACACAGCTTTAGGTTTGAGGAACACCCTGCTGGAAAAGTTTTGTCTATTTCAGCAATATTGTCTTGAAGAGTTGACTAAGAGTTACTGAAATAGAGTCCTATTTTAAAGTGAATTTTTTAGCTCGCACACACACATGCCACGCCGAACAACCTCCCATGTCATTCATGCCAAAAACAATTTTTTATAACTTCAACAATCTTAATCTTAAACTATATTTTAAACAAATAATATGTTGATTGCTTTGCTGTTACACTGGCAAGCAGGTCTGCATATTTACTTGGCCTTGTTTTTTTTAAACACCATAAACATCAGGGAGACCATTACGTTAAAGATCATGAAGCCTAAAAAAGTATCTAATCCCTTACCAACAGCTGACATTCTATTTGTAAGAAGAGTGTGGTTTCCAATTGGGTAACCTTTAAAATCTCAATGACTTCTAATGCTGAGGTTTTTGTTTAGTTTATTAGCTCTTATTCAACTGTTACTTTGTTTGATGTTTTCTATGGAAATGTTTTAGTTTTGAAAAGAAGCTCATTCTTCCTGACCTTTAGATCAACATGCAGAAGAAGATGCGCCTGACTGGAATCCTCACTCAAGGTGCCAGTCGCATGGGGACAGCTGAGTTTGTCAAGGCCTACAAGGTGGCTTCCAGTTTCGATGGGAGAACATACTTTGTGTATCGAGCCGATGGCCAGCGAAAAGACAGAGTAAGATGCTGCAGTGGTTAAAAATGTAAAGATTTCTAACGCGGCAACAAAAAAAGAATCCAAATTCAAACATTCAAAAAGAAGACGTTAACCTGATAAACTATTTTTTATCCAATTAATGTCTATATCAAGCAGCTTAAATTACTTTATTTATTTATATATCATATAACTTATCTCAAAATGAAAAATGAAAATATAGAAGCTCATGTATTTTTTACTCTACAATTTTTCTAATGAGTGTTTCATTGAGATCCTAAAAGGTATAACCATTCATTTACAAGAAATTAATATTTTATTCTGCAAAGAAACCTTGTTTGAGTGAAAGTCTGTTAAACGATTAACGTCTGATATTTCAGATTTTTGTAGGAAACACAGATAACGATGGTACCAAGGCAAACGTGTTTGATCCTCCTATAGTGGCCCAGTATATCCGCATAATTCCTGTGGTGTGCCGTAAAGCCTGCACTCTACGAATGGAGCTTATAGGCTGTGAGCTAAATGGTAAATGCAGTCAAATTACACGTGAGTCATATCTCATTTTTGTATTATTCACCAATGTTTTCCCTAATGTGACAGTGCACTCCAGCGCATTCAGCTGCAGTGATGCACTGGGCATGAAGTCCCGTCTCATTTCTGATGGACAGCTTACTGCGTCTACTTCTTTCCGCACATGGGGCATTGATGCCTTCACCTGGTACCCCTTCTATGCTCGGCTGGACAAGCAGGGGAAGACTAATGCATGGGCAGCAGCCAACAACAACCGTTCTGAGTGGCTCCAGGTCAGACTCTGCTAATCATGTTAGGTTTGGATGATGTTTTTGACTGTATGTGTTTTCATTTTTAAAGAATAGCTGTTGGTTGATATCTTAGCTGCACTGTCGATATCTAATAATATCATTACATGACAAAATTACTGCTTTTTTTGTATGTAAAACTAAACCACTAAACCAGAGATCACTAAATATGGTCCTGGACATTTTTGGTTCAGCCATCATGAAACACACCTGTTGCACTAATTAATGTCCTCTTGGTTTGGCTCTGACGCTAGAGCAGGGCTGCAACTAAAATGTCCAAGGCTCCAACTTTTGGTGATCCCTGCGCTAGAAAATAGTGTTTTTCACAGTCAATCTCTCTCTCTCTCTCTCTCTCTCTCTCTCTCTCTCTCTCTCTCTCTCTCTCTCTCTCTCTCTCTCTCTCTCTCTCTCTCTCTCTCTCTCTCTCTCTCTCTCTCGCAATATACAATATAGTTGACTCTAATCTAATTTACTCATACTAAAAACTTTTTTACTAGAGAAAAATAAATACTATTATTTTATTTATTTGTTTATTTTAAAATACTATTTTGTTCATATATTGCTATATGCATTTTGAAAATACTAGTTTTGAATATATTTAACATTGTTTCACATATATGTGCATATATGTCTCTTCCATAAAAGTAGGTTAATATTAAAGTACAACTTTGTAGTGAAAAAGGATTCATGCATATATTGCTATTACAATGTTTGTTAATTTCTTGGAATTATATGATCTCTAATATAATTTTATAATGTACCTTAACAGCACAACAGATATTTCTCTAACATGTAACAAGTGTTACAGAAATGTACACATAACTACATACCTGTTACTGTTACTAAATTTATTATTGTTTTCCAGGTAAACGATCTAATCTGTACAATACGGATGATCCAGATTCGGTGCCATGTTGTTAATTTGAGATTAAAGCTATCCTATTAAAGTTAGGTTTCATAATTTTGTGCTCTCTCTTGCTTTTCAAGTCCCTTTTCTGTAGTTTTATCGAATTTTCCCAGTATGCTTTACATTTTAAATGAGCAAAATCACATTATTATAGACAACACTACCCATGTGAATATGTGCTCCGCTTTCCGACCTTATATCTCCAAAATGACTGACTTCCAGCTTGATAACGCACCATGAAAACACTATATTCTTTCTTTGGGTTGTTAGGGTTGGTTATCTTTGTCTTGTGTCACAGTTGGATTTGGAGACACCTAAAAGGATCACAGGCATCATCACTCAAGGTGCTAAAGACTTTGGAGTGGTTCAGTTTATCTCTGCCTTTAAGGTTGCATACAGTGATGATGGACTCTCGTGGAGTACTGTGAAGGATCAACTGTCAAAAACAGACAAGGTTAGATGCTTCTACTAATCCAAGTACAACTTACTACGAAGTTCTTTAATATATCATCTCATGCTCTACAAGGATGCATAGATTTGAGAACAGTAGTCAGTAATATTTATTTTAAAACGCTGAACCACAGCTAAGTATGAGTCATTTTCCCTATAACGGTGAATTCAAGTCATTCAATAATAACTGTTATTTCATGGTAACACTTAAAGTTCTTTTCAGAGATGCGCTGCTCCATCATTATCCAGGTGAACTTGCAGTGCTCAAATTTTCAGCAGATACTGAAAAGGGGCACTTGTGTATTTGCGAAGAAAATTCTTAGAATGCTTGGAAGATTTAGCTTATGTTACAATAGTGGAGATTAATATTTCGATATGTTCAGACAAATACATACCAGATCAATATTATAAAAATAATGATCCTAACTTTAAATCATGTTTGTGTCATTGTAAAGGTCTTCTCTTTTATTTTTGTTCATCAGATAGCCCTCGGTCCTGTTCAAGCCTCACCAAACTGTGGTGTACACGTTGAATCCAGTATTTAAAAAAACCAACAAAATAATCCAGAAATAATATAATTTCTGTGAAGTTTCTTGTACTTTTTAAATAATAGAATCTATGTTATTACTGCTTTTTAATTATGTACTTTTGTTATTTTAGAAACTTTATCCATCCAAGGTCATAATACTTTTTTTATGTAGCATTTTTTCATGTAGTTTATAATCGTATACATTATTTGTTTATATACTGATGTCTTTGAAATAATGTGATAATCTAAAATTTTTTTCGAGTAGGAACTTTTT
This sequence comes from Danionella dracula, assembly GCA_900490495.1. Classification (NCBI taxonomy): domain Eukaryota; kingdom Metazoa; phylum Chordata; class Actinopteri; order Cypriniformes; family Danionidae; genus Danionella; species Danionella dracula. The sequence goes on from UELW01000578.1 coordinate 4,881,215, forward strand.
AAGTACTGACATTTATGTGTTGTAGGATATTCCGTATAGTTTGTAAACCTGACTATTTAGGATAGACCTATTTTAATACATTAATTTATTTAAATAATGGATTTCAGAACTCGCATTAAAAGGTAATAATTACATATTATGACCTTTTAAAACATTTAACATAAGTAGTTGACTTCCTACACTACCACTGCAACCTCAAGAAACTTAAAAAAAGGAGTAGTTTTGGTTAAAAAAAATTATTTGAATCGGGTAAATATTGCATATTGTGTTATATAAATGCTTTTTTCCTGCAGATTTTCCAGGGCAACACAGATAACAACACATACAGAAAGAACATGTTTGAAATGCCCTTCTTTGCACGTTATGTGCGAGTTCTGCCCTGGGAATGGCACGAACGCATTACTCTGCGCATGGAGCTGCTGGGCTGTGAGGATTAGAGCTTGTTCTGAAGATAGTCCACGGCCCCAGGTGATGGCTTCTTTCCTTTTACTAAACAATTTTTTTTTCTCAGTCTTTTTAATATTAGATTTATCAACTTGAGGATCTTGAATAGTATTTTCAAGCTTTTATACAGAGTAGTTAGTTGAAGAGTTTTTTTTTTCTCCAAATTTAGAAAATAATAAACAGATTAATTTAAACAATTTCTTCTCTCAACAATGACAAACCTAGCTTTCAAACCTTTTTTTTTTACAATGGCAGTCCTATCACATGCATTACCATCAGAAATCCTAAATATTCCATCAATTAATATTCCATAAATATATAAATATTCCAAAAAATAGTTTTTAATAAACTGTTCGAATAATACATCTTAACCATATAGACCTTGTATATATTTAGCTATGAAATACAAAACTGTAAAATAACAAATTTTTAACAGACGTTATTGATCATCAAGACATTTTAATCAAAGAGATTTTACATGGGCATCTAAATAAAGAGCCTGAACTGATCTTTTGCGATGGCATTATCCTTTTTTATGATCAATTTCAAAACTCGTGCTTTACTTGGTGTGACTGATTTAAATAATAAAGTGTATTGTTCTAATGTCGAGTTGTTTGGTCTTTTATTTTCCATAAAATAATTAACATGTTGAAATGAATGTGCTTCTTCCTTGTGCAAACTGTTCAATATGAAAATCTGTTTTGTAAAATACTCAAGACAAGTTGACTTTTTTTTTTTATTACTTTCCGATATACAAATATCGAGGCTTATACATGAAAAGTAAAGCAACTAGGCATAAAGTTGAGTTCTCATGAAAATATTTAAAACTGCACTATTTTAAGAGGTTATTTTATAAGAACATAGAATATTTTATGAGAGGCTCTCGCTATATAAAATAAAATAGCAAAGGAATTGTTGTATAAACACGGCACTATAAAAAGTTAAAATAATCAGACTAACTATATATATATATATCCTAAATTTAAATGGTTTAAGTGGTTCAACGTACCTTGCAACGGACGGGTCATACCAATCTGACTGAACACTTTTTGTTATATAATTATTATATAAATTATATAAATATGATGTATTTTATTAAGCATTTCAATTCGTATTTTGAATAAGTTTACAGTCAGTAAGGTATAACGTTAGATATTTAAACTGTGCTGCGAAGCTCAAGTGAAGGTAAGAAAATAATGCCATGTAAAAACCCACCAGCAGAGGACACTGTGTATCGTTCTTTAGTAAAAACTGAATCGAGGCTCTCCGGGCTGCAGAGGAGAAACTGGTCAAGAGGTCTTAAAGAGTCCATTCAGGCACAAACCAGTTCATTCCTTCCACTCCACCCAATTAACAAACATTATCATGTGCTTCTACACTGAAGCTACTCAGGCGAGAACTGCTGTAATTCCATTACCTGTACACAGTGTGGGAAAACACTCTTAAGACTCTGACTGGGCCTATTCTTCACTTTTCATTGGTCTGACAAATATTAGCTTGCAAAGAACCAGTTCTGTACACAACGTGAAAAATTGTTTAATGGAAAGCTGTAGTGTCCGGTGTTAATACAGTCATTAAAACCAAATAAACTCAGACCTCATATTCACTGATCATTTCAAAGAAATTAGATCCTAATAACAGAGATTTCACCATGTTTAGATTGTTAACATAAACCTTGATATTCTCAGTTAAGAGTTTTTGGGGTCTTATGTCCCTTAAAACCAGTCCGCATGATTAAATATTAAATATTTGTTGCCCTTTTATGCAGTTCATGGTGCATTCGTCATAACAGCATGATGAAGCTAACGCTACAAAATGTTCAAGACAAACGAAATGAAAGAGGCACAGCCTCCTAAACAGAAAAAAAACTTCACAAGCATCTGGCATTAGTTTTTAACTGTTATTAGTTTGTGTTTTGTCCCATATCTAACCATGCCCTGCACAGTCTCACACGACACTGAAATATCTAACAATCAAGTATTTTTCATGGTTCACTTCACAATCATTAGACAGGCTTTTACAATCTTTAATGTAAAATGTGTTCGGCTTATGTGATGATGGACACACTCAGTCAAAAGGATGCTATGAACTATTATGGGAGAAATAAATAAGTTGATTCAATTTCACCATTTTTTTGTCACAATATGCAGCAAAGAATAAATGACATTACTCTCTGGATAGGAATTTCAAATAAAAAACAAAGAGTTATGACTATTATTTTCCTCTAGTTCCATAAATATTCTTCATCAACTAAAGTGGAAACTAGCGTGTCTCATTTCATCGCTAAATTTATAATCAGCATAAAAATACAAATGTATGTTATCCTTCAAACAGGATAATTAAGATATGTTATGTCGAACTAGAAATCTTTAGGATGCTGCTGGTCTTTGTTCTCTTGGTCTCTCTTTTTCCTGCAGGGATGAGATAGAACTCTCAAAAACGTATCAGGGATCGAAGTAAAATTGGCCATTATCTTTTGGGGAATAAATCTTAAGTAGAAACCTCAGTGTCTTTGAAAAATAAATATAAAACATCTACTGACTTTAAAAATGTTATCTCTAGCATCAGACATCATTAGAGATGTTTCTCCAATCTTGACGTGGTAAGTTTATGAGAGTGATGGAGGGATGATCTTCGCATTCCAGGTTTCATTTCTATAAAATAAAACAAAGCTGTTTCAGTACTTCAAACACCACAAATATAGATGGGAGAGATGGGGCTGATACTTTTACATCATCATTCAAAGTAAATATATTTTACATTAGGATTTTAAAATCTGTATGCTTTTGACTTGCAACATTAAAATGGTTAAAGTAATGGCAAATGCCTCGTAAATCAAATGTGAGTAGCTTACTTGGTATGCACTGCACTTGGGGCTTCTCCCACTCTCCGTCTGGCTTGCAGCGAATCACAGGCAGGAAGCGCTGGGTGAAATGCTCACTGCACTGGTATCTGATGATGGAGTTCACATGGTAACGCTCTTTCTTGCTACCAAACGTGCGAGCATTCTCCACTTTAGGGGGTTGTCCACATGTCACTGGAGCAGAGGACGTAGAATTGAAATGGAATCCTGCCCTGCTGTTGTTTTAAAGGTTCAATTTGGCAGCTTTAGCTTACCTGGAGCTGATTTACATGTGAAAGGCAGGTGATAGTTGCAGGGGACGTCATTCCACTGACCATGTTCATGCCAGATCATTACAACACAGTCCTCTTGAGTCTCAAAATAGCTGTCAGGTTGATTTGCTCTCCAGTTCTCATATTGCTAAACAGAGAGAGGAGTCATTCCGCTTGCTCAAAATTGATGTTGAACATCATGTAACCAGAAACACGGGCTAGTTGTCTGCATAGTTAGATAGTTGTTTTTAATGGGTTGAAGTTCATGTGTTGTTTTTGTATTTTATTTATGTATTTTTTTAGAAAGAGAAGTCTAGAATGATCTAGCTAGATCCGCTAATGCTCTTTATTGAACCAGGGCTCCCTTAAGCTATCAGTGCAGACTTCTCATCATGTCAACGGGCCATCAAAAACTAAAATAGCTGCTACCTCACAATAACAAAATTATTTAAATATAATTATTTTTTCAAACAACAAAAAATATCACCACCTACACAAGGGTTCATATTACTGTCAGACGATTTGGTGGACCTTTTGAATTCTGGGTTTTTTTAATTCATACAATTAATATAAAGAGCATATTTGCTCCTTAAGCTTGTTTTATAAAAATGTTTATTTAATCCTTGTGTGGTACAATGTTGGCAGATATGCTGGACACGTTGTATTTTAAGGTTTTTATTCACGCAATAAAAACTATTTTATATTTATTTGTGATTTCCGTTTGGTTGTGTGGGAAGATTACAATAGAAGGATAAAGGTACAGAACTGACAATATTCACAACTCTATATGCCCCTGGTCCAGTTTATTTCCTTCTGTTTATTGCTGATCTATCAGCTGATACACTTTAGTGTGAGCAACCCGAGTTAGACGTTAACAAATTGCATATTGTCTCTCCCTAGGTATAAGTCACATTGGACAAAACACTTTGTCTAAAGTCATTTACAGTTGTGCTTAAAAGTGTACATTCTCAAGCAAAATATCTGATTTCTTGCCAATTTTTCAGAAAATATGGACGCAAAAGCATTGGTTGAGTGAAGCTGTAGTTAGTATTTTGACAGAATCCCTGTTGCCATTTCCATTTCCTTTGATATCTTTTTATATTACTTTCCTGTTTTGTACATTTCAACAAGCTTTTCCCGTTCATCCTTTAACAGCTCTTTTTTTCCCCATCACTCAGATTTCATAAACATCAGCACATCACTGGATGAAAGAGTCAAGGTCAACCATTGACCAATAGGGAAAAAAATGCCTTTGCGTTATCATTTATATTTTACCAAAAATAGCTAAGAAATCAGACATTTTGTCAGACATCTCTAAACTTATGAGCACAACTGTAAATGTGTGGGTGGTTAATATGGGGTCATTAAAAATCAGTTTTTCATGGAAAATTAGCCAAGGCCAGTGAGCCTAAATTTTAAATAAGAATTTTGTAGCCAACGTAAAATCTAGGCAAAAATCCAGTAAAAAGAGTTTTCAACTAATAAAATAACCCTGATCCAAAAATGAAATCCAGAATCTTCAACCAAGCATTCAATTCATTAATGACAACTTGATGTTACTAACACGCATGCTTACCAGTGGGGTTCCGTCAGACCAGCGGAAATCATTTTCTATTGTTTTATCATTCAGGCCAATCCACTGATAATCTTGTGCATGTGCTGTCATCAGGAAAAATGTATTATGAATTGTCACAGGAAATAACAGGCACAAGAAGTAAAACTCACAGCGGCACTCACAGTTTACAAAGGCTTGCTCCTCTGGAGTGATGATGCTAACCAGGTGTGCAGTCAGATCTCGACAGTGCTTCTCAGCATCCAGCCAGGTCTTTCTCTCAGAGATGTGTAAATAACAATTGCCCTGAAACTTAGTCCAACCTTTCTCGCAGCTGTGCACATCTGGACCAATAGCACATGTCAATTCATCATTAGTTCCTCATCTTGCATCAGTAAGGCTTCATGTTCTATGGACTCAAGACCTGTGTGAAGTTGGCCCCCTACCCAAAGTTAAACTTCAAAAAAATAGTTTAAAACATGAAACATCTGCTGTAAGAAAAATGGTTTGTGCTTTTTTCGTTTTTTTTTAGCTATAAAGAATTTATTTAAAGGTCATTCTCCGGTCACTCAGCCCACCCACATGCTCCAAAGGACTGGTAACGTCATCGCTTAAAATGTAATATCTAATCATTCAAAAACCGAAGCGGCACAACCAAAACTTTTATCAGCACAAACCAGCATAAACAATTGAGACTTTTTCGGGTGAGTTTGGAGCGTGTAGGGGGCTGGTGACGTCATCGCCTAAAATGTAATATCTAATAATTTAAAAAAGAAGCAGCACAAACTAAACTTTTATCAGCCCAAACCAGCACAAACGAAGCACCAATGACTGACACTATTTTTGTGAAGTTTAATGTTGGGTCGGGGGCCAACTTCACGCACGTGGACTACCTTGCTCAAAAGGTTTAAATGTTTATATAAACTTACTTAGTTGCCCTGTTACAAGTGACAAGGTAAACACACTGTTGATTATTAGAGAACAAAACTACTGGTTACAGTAAAATCTCTGTCCACTGTAACTAGTAAGAGCTTTATTTCCATTTACCGAACAAGCTGAATCTGCAAGTAGCTGTCTTGGGCAAACTCTGATCTGCATTCTTCACCCTGACAGAACAGTGTGACTTGAGCTTAGAAATGAATGAAGGGATTTATCTGTAATCCTCTCAAATACCAAGATGACAAGTTTTTCAATGTGTTTCTAAAGGATTTTCAGGCACTGAAGTGAAAAAGAGGGTAATTCTGCTATAACCAGTAGTTCAGTATGTATATAGCAGAATGTAGTGTATATACAGACAATAAGGAAAAACAGCTAAATCAAAAAACTATGCTCTGATTTGGCAATGGTATTTTTACATACTGCAGTAGATTTAAACAATCTGTTTCTTCCTCACTACATTACAGTACTGACAAATTCATCACTTCCTGAATAAAGCTGCGGTTTAACTGTACACTGCAACAGATTTCCTTAAATGGGCTTCCAACCCTCAGCTCACAAATATGCTCCTCGCACACAGGGATGGTGAATCGACCCCAGTGACACCTCAGGGTTGTTTTTGAAAGACTGTTAGTAGAATTAGCGGAAGCAGCCTCATACCAATCTGGCACCGGTCTCCTTCGTAGCTGGGCAGACATAAGCATTTGAAAGTGTCCTCTACCTCCACACAAGTGGCTCCGTTGGCGCAAGGGTTTGAATGGCAAACATCAACCTCTGCAAATAAATGTTGAGCAGTTAAAGCTGCCTATAGTGAAAAAGCTCAGTAGGAAAGCCAAGCTTAGTAGAGTGCATCATTGAATCAGAACTCTTGGATGTGCTTCTACACTGTGAACCAATCATCTGATTAATTGTACCATCTGGTTAGAGGGGGATATTGTGGTACATTAAAGGACAGATCAGTCAACTGTGGGGGAGATAGAGATGGGATCAGTTTTTTCAGAACAGGTTTATTGTCAGTTTTTTAGGCATTCAGATGATTCTTATTATAGAGGAGAAAGGTAATTGTACAAAATCTCAAATTCCTGCTCAAATTCATTTAGAACTTGAGCTAAGACTGTGCACTACGAGTTATTTCCAAAGAACAGAGGAAAGCATAACTATCTTGGAATGTTTTTTTTACCTCAAAATTCATAAACAACCTGTTTCAAGGGTTTCTTTAGTGAAGCTATTTGTTAGCATAAGCAGCTGTTCATCATGGAAAAGTGCCCTTTGTTACAATTAACAATGAGCCAGTGCTAAATAATAAACAAAAACTAAAAACTTACATTTGAACGTAAACACTTAACATTCAAATAAATGATAATGGCAAGTTGATGGCAAGCTAATGATTGTATCATGTAAATACTGTACGTCCCTTAATATGTGCTCACTGGAATATTACATTACATTTTCAATCATAACCCCACAAGATTACTTAAGATTACATTAATTAACAACATTAACTTTTAACATTATTTCAGATGTATAGCCGATAGCTATTTAAATGTCTTTTTCTCCTAAATGCAAAGGTTTCTATGTTGTATCTGCACATCCGCATATAATGTGCTCTCTGCTGCCCTACTCCTTTGAAGTTTATTCAGTGGTCAGTTATTGTAACTGAAAGTAAATCATGGTTGCATTCAAATGTGAAAATGTGTGAAAATATAAAAAAAAAAAAAACGTTTTTTTTTCAAAAGAATTCAAAGAAATGTTTGATCATGGATTTACCATAAAACACAGTTTCATTCATATTTACTATAAGTTTTAACTGGTTTATGATGAGTGGTAAAGTGCATGTAGTCCACTAGATTGAACATGTTGAACGTCAAATTTTTTAAAACTTTGTTTCATGCCATAGGAACAATAAAAACACTTTAAAATTAATTGGCAGGGGGTTGAATCATTTTTAATGACAAAACTACAAGTAAATATTGTTATAGATAATTGACTTTGTTCCATTGAAGATTGGTGTCCAGTAATACTCCTTAGACATAGTACTTTTATAATTTAAATAGTATATTAACTATTATCTCGGTAAAATTGTATTTGATCTTTTTACCATTTTAAATTTTCCAATATATTCAACAGCTCAAGTTTATAATTATTTAGTTTTATGATTTTGGTTTAGTTATATGATTTATAGTTTTAAATCTGTCATTGTGTTTTTCACCTGCATTGTAACACTTTTGTGATTGTATTGTAAAGCACTTTTGTCAGAATGACTGTGTGCAAAGTGCTTTATAAATAAAGCTGACTTGACTAACAAATTAACTAGTTTTATAAAACTGAAGCATCTCCAGATACAAGCTCATTTGTGAATTTCACAGGTTGAACTTGTTTTAACATGGTTTATCAAAAAAGAGCTATTTTATTAATAGATTAAGATTTTCTTGTAGTTCAGCCGGCCTTTTCAACATGACTTGTAAGCTATCATCCTTGTGACTTTTTCAGTCACGAGACAATGAACGCTGACAATAAACATGAATGAAAATCATCCTGTTTTTTAAAGACTAGCTTTTAAAGTCCTTAAAGCAATAGAAAAACGAAAGAGTTCAGATTCATGAAAAGATCGAGAAGAAGAAGAAGAAGAAGAAGAAGAAGAAGAAGAAGAATGAGCATGTACCAGGGGTTAGCAGGCGTGCTGATTAAACCAGACTGCAGCAAAGGCACAGCTGAATAAAAACAACACAGGTGAACAGTCACTGAAAACACATCGGGTCACAAGAGCCAAGTGAGACTCAAATGATTAAACCATAGACACACAAACATGCCACAGAGCCTGTAAAAGATGGATTGTGAGGACATGAATCAGGCATGTACAGAAGATATTCATATGAGGTGAAAACATCAAGACACTTAGAGACAACAACTTTAATTATTTTACCACAAGTGCATCAAAGTAGAAATAACTGTTAATAGAATAGGAAAAGAAGGCTTATAAAAGTCAAAATGTATTATATGTAAAGACTGAATTGTTTTAAATTCCTCACAACTCACCCAACAGACACACTTCTCCATCCGGGCCAGGGGGGCAATTGCAAATGCCCACTCCATCCTTCACTGTACACACTCCAGCACCACACGGATTGGGATCACATGGGTTAAGAATCTCTAATTTACAAGAAGGAAGAAAGGAAAAATAATTAATTGGTATATGGAAATGGTGCAACTTTTAAGATATAACGCAATGGAAAACTCACCATTCACAGAGCTTCCAGCAGTAACAATGCTGAGTTCACCAGTGGTCTCCTGTGGCTCTAAATAAGCTATTGAGTCTCCTGCTGTGTCACTGTACAGCCCTGATGGAGGGCTGCCATGAGCTGCCAGTTCACCCGAGGAAGCACCGGTGGGTGTTTTAAAAGTGACCGGGATCCATTCATCTCCACTAACTTCTAGACTGTCATCATCTCCACTTCCTGAAGATGGTCTGAAGATTCCACTGTACTCCACCTCCCCACTCCCCAACTCCATTTCTTTGAATGGCCTGATGGGCTTTTCCACCATTGTATTACTTGAGAAAAAGATAATGTCACTACTAGCTGATTCTCCTGATCTTTCTCCTGACTCAATAGTATAGCTTCCAGAGGTAAATCCACTTCCTTCAGCAGAACCAAATATTAAAATCCCAGAAGCTTCTTGTTCTTGAGATTGTTGTTCTGTGACATCAGTGAAACCTGAGCCCAAAAATGTTACTCCAGAAAATGAGACGCCACTTCCAAAGCCGCTATGGTCACTGCTGCCTTCAAAGAGACCACTCGTCCCAGACAAATCACCTGAGAGATCTCCACTCATTCCAGAGATATCACCACTTCTGCCTGAACCCGAGAGCTCTCCAGAACCACTGTAATCAACATGGCTCCTACCGAGCTCTTGTTCTGCTAACTTTGGAGTGGAAGACACTTTAACCCATGATGAGTTCACCATGATGATGTCACTATCTAGAAATGAAATATCTTGTGATCCTCCAGAGGGAAAACTTCCAGAAGCAAAACCACTGAATGTTGAGGACCCCATACTGGAACCTGATCCTGAGGATAAGCCTGAAGTCTCTCCACTTTCATCACCCTCTCCTGAGCTGCCGGAAATCTCTGCTGTAAATCCAATTCCTTTAATACTAAACTCCGACCCACTGCCTGAACCTGAGATGTCCAAACCAGAGCCAGAATTGAAGGTCAAGATCCCAGAGCTTCCTTCGCCAGCCTCTTCCGGTAGCCCTGAAGCTAATCCAAATCCTAGTTCAAGCGTGTCACTTCCTGAAAAGATAACATTGATGTCTAGTACATCACCCGATCCTGAAGAACCTCCAGAACTGCTGGAAACACCTCCACTTCCACTGGCCCCAGAGAGGTCTCCACTTGACTGATCTCCACTCCCACTGCTCAACAAATCATCACCACCTAAAGAACCAGAGAAGTCTCCACTAGATATTAATCCACTTCCGCTGATCAGTGAGCCAGAGCCACTTCCACCAGAAGCGTATCCACTCGAAACAAATGAGCCACTTCCACTCTGATCACTGCTTCCACTAGTTGAAAGATCTTCAGCGCCACTTCCACTGCCACTGATGGACAAATCTCCAGGGCTGCTGCCCTCAAATGCATCAGTTCCAGAGGGCTCCGTTGGGATAGGGAGAGCCATTGGAGTCACTTCAGAGAAAAAAAAGACAAGAAGACTTGCAGAAATTAAGCCACAGTACCAAATCAATCCCCTCAAATAATTAGCTGTTATAAGAAAAGATTTGACAGTGTGTGTGCATATATGTCTAAAATCTAGCTGTTAAAAATAATTAACAAGCATAGAAACACACCTTTTAAAATAAATAAAGCTATAACAATACTTTAATGAAAGCAACACAGCAAATAATTAAAAATAACAAAATAATTATGATCTCAACAAAAACATAACAATTTTATTCCTTTATTATTAATTAAAACTCACCATAAGAAATAAACAAATATTTAACTTGAAATAAAACCAAACAATAAAATAACTAAACAAAACCCAATACAAGAAATTAAACAAAAAAACATATAAATATGCACACAAAAGTAAACCAATTAATTTAATTACCTAATAAAATGTTATACCGGTAAAATAATATAATGAAATACTTTTCTTTCTGTTGTTTATTTCTAGTTTTTTATTATAAATAAAATATTTTATTTAGTATTCACTGGCATCCTATTGTCATGTTTTGGCATCAAGCGACTATGTGTCTTACATTTTGCACATCTTACCTGGACTGAGAAGAACATCCTCAGATAATGAGGAGATTACTGCCTTCGCCACCTTCCCTATTATTTGTGGTTTTCTTTCATCCAAAGTCAATGTCAAATCTTCTATTTTGAAACAAAAAAAACAATAATCACTATAAATGACTACATACTAGCTAATAATTATTTCGGTCTGTCAAACTAAGTAAAATTTGTTTAAATATTTCTCAACCTTCCTCTTGTGTTAGCTTTCTGTTGTTACCAGTTAGGTTTTGAGCCATGAATTAAATCAGTCATAAAAGACACTAAAAACAAAAATTCAAGCATAATTCAATAAACGCATTGATTTGATTATTTTTATGTCGGTTCTGAGTCACAAGAGGAAGGTTAAATCTCCATTAGGTCCCTCACTTATAAAGCTGTTTTGAAGCTGCTTATTAAACAAAGTACAAATTAAATATATTATTTTGTCAACACTAAGCATTTTACATTTAAGTTTCTGAGGTTGGAGATTTGGGATGGGACCAAGAATAGACATTGGGATCAGGATTCAAACCATGGTGTCCCGAAGTGCTGCTGCACCTTACATGCCCTGCTCATTGACCGCAATGCATTACATTATTTTTGTAATGATGTTGATTGATTTATTGATGTCTCACCCTTGAAGCAATATGCATCAAATTTGGAGTGTGGGTCAGGAGAGCCAGTTTGGTTGGGAAACATGTAGACTGTGTGAACTCCAGGCTTCCCTGCACCACACTGCTGCCGTGGGTTATTGATTGAGTAGCGAACGCTGCGGTCCAGAAGCCAGCCAGCTCGGCACTTATCAAAACCCATCTTCCAAGTTGCATACAGTTGTGCGGTGGAGGCCAGGGAGGCATTTTGACTGCGGCAGTGAGCAACTGCCTCATCATAAGTGAATCCCTCGAATGAAGATACATGGAAAAGTTGTCCTGAAAATAGAAACGTTTCATTTAAAAATAACTCAAGCTACGTCAACTAATTAGTTTGATTCTGTTTTTCCATGAGGTTATGCAATAAATGGTAAACTGTTTTTCGTCCATGCTAAAAATGAGGTAGTTTATTTTCATGTCCACTCTTTATCCGTTAGTATATTTGCTTAATGGGATGTCTCCTACCTCTAAGTTGGTCCACATAGCAGTACACATCATAACGTTCATCAGCAGGACGCACTCCATATGACCTCACACCAGGAACCTGCTCCTTATCACCAGAGCACTGATGACGTGGAGACACAATGGGGTATCTGCACACAGACACAAACAGTGCAAATGGTCTGTACAATAAAGATGATACAGAAGTGTTATCCTACTCAAATAGAAATATCCATATTTAAGAATAAAAAATATGTCTATTTAGCAGTTGCGCTAAATGGTTGCAGGTTGACTGATACCTGACAGTCTGATCTGAGAGCCATCCAGCATCACATTGGTGGTACCCAGCCTCATAGGCAGCCTGCAGCTGCTGAGCACTGGCGATGACGGCACCAATGCTCTGGCATGCCAGCTGAGCCTCCACGAAGTCATAAGAGTACCGGCTTGAGTTTCCTCCACGGTAATGGAAGACCACTCCTGTTGAGGAGAATTGCTCAGATTCAGAGGTAACTAATAAACAAACATAAGTTAAAAAGTGGTTGAGAGTTCACTGTGTATTTAAGGAGCACAAGCTGAAACACACTGCGCTCATTGTCCTCTTCAGTCCCAAACAAGTTGAGGGCCAATTGATGAAAGTAAATATGTGTATTTTAGTGTTTAATTGATTTATTACAGCCCAAATACTAATACTGACACTAACATTAGAGCGTTCACTAAATACTATTATTGCATAAAAGGACATAGTTGCTATGTATGCTACAGTTCTAATGCGTGATAGAGATACAAATAAGAATGCAACTTGACAAAAATCTAAATGTATTAATTATAGCAAAATCTAGTTTACTTACAAAACAAAACAGGAAATAACATCAGGATAAAAATCAGTGATGCAAATAAACAGTATACATCACATTGAAAATAAAGAGACTTACATTAGCAAAAAGCCAGATATTAAAAAAAGGTGTGTGTTTTTTTATTTGGCTTCAGCTGAGGTGGTTTCAGATATTAGGGTGAGTTCTCTGTGAAAATCATTCCAGAGTTAAAAATGTAAAACTGCACAAACACCTCAACAATTGGTATGGACACTAGGAACCAATATTTTGTGGCTGCTGACTACAGGCTTTGTGCAAGAGTATATTTGGTTTAGTAACAAATGTAGTTGAAATTACCTGAGGCAGACATGGCTCCAGCTGTTTTTTCATCCTGCTCAATGGGAATCAAGCCATGGGGAGGTGAGAGGGGGAAAAGCTCCTCTGATGGCTTGTAAGTGACAACTTCTCCCTGTAGTTCACTCTCTGTAGACATGGGCTTTATAAGGATCTGGGGGCTTTCTGTGATTGCAGAAACATCCAGAACACCCGTGTTCTCTTCGGTTGTCACATCAAAACCCAGGAAGCCTGATCCCACATCACCCTGCTCTGAATGAGAGAATATCATTCAGTAGAGAATATCTGTCAGTTGTTACTCACTTCAAAGCACATAATTTATGCTGTGAACGTCTACAGATTGAAAACAACACATGCTCATTATGTTTATTACAACTGTGTACTAGTACAAAGCATTTGTGAATAATTTAGTCCAATCTGGAAATGTTATTAATTCATATCCATTGTAAATTTATGTGTTTTATGTTGCTAATGGTGGTTGATTTTAGACATCTATGGCCCCAAACATATTTAAAAATATAGTAAATTCTGCTCCAGTTTAAAGAGCAGTCACATGATATAAAAGAATATATCTTAAAATTACGCTTTTGAAATGTAAGATTGTGTCTCTGAAGGTAGGAAACTTTTAGTTGATTGATCTTTTCAAAGTCATACTGTATCTACGTATGAAATTATGCAGATAGATAGGTGTCAATTTGAGGGATTTAAGCCTCTTTAGGTAAAGAATTATATATTTTGTTTTACTAAAATATACTCTAAATACAAGTGTTTTGAGGTGATATTGTTATAGCTATATTTAATTTTCTGGGTGAATAGTTTCAAACACATAAATGTGAGCTAATGAAGATATAATTTTACTAATGGAAGGAAAAGGCAACAAAATGTAATCATACGATCATATGAATCATGGTAAATTAGTGTGTTTGTACCAGAGTAGCAGAAAGCATCATAGCGGGAGTCAGGGAGGGGATAGCCGGTCTGATTTGGGAACAAATAGACTGTGCGCACTCCGAGCAGGCCACCTCCACATTGCGGACGGGCGACATTGATAGGGTAGCGGACGCTTCGGTCTGCCAACCAGCCTGCATTGCAAACATCCATCCCACTCTTCCATGCCAGGTACAGCTGTCCTGTGGTGGCCAGCTTGGCCCCCAGTTTAGCACACTCGCCTTCTGCTTCTTTAAAAGTAAACTTGTTTGGAGAGGACGTGTGGAACACTTTTCCTGAATGACGAAATACAAATTTTGCTCAACATTTCCAACTTTCATCCAATTAGGTGGAATTTCGAATTTGTACCTGTCATCATCTGAGCAAAACAGTAGACATCATACGTCTCATTGATGTCTCTCACTCCATATGTTCTCACTCCAGGAAACTCATATTTGTCTCCATAGCAAGGCTCTCGAGGGCTATGAATAGGGTACCTGTTCACAAAACATCACTCAATTTCATCATCATTTTTTTTCTCTTCTTATTAAGTTTTTTAGTTAGTATACAGTAGTATTAGTATTTGTAACTAAATAATGCACTGTACACTATTTAACACTCACTTTTTAATATTTTTGCTCTTAATTCCTCTTTAATGGAATCAGCAGTCCATTAAGGAAGCTTATTGCGGCGTCCGTAGTCCACTAATTAATTGATGGAAAATGTGTCTATTTTCCAGCACTTTGTAATAACTCTGAGATGACTATGCCATCAAGTTTCCTTGATTATAATCCCTGAATAAGAGTACAGTCTAAAAATATTGGCATTAAAGTGTCAACCTTTCATTTTTTACATGGAGATGATGAAAATATTTGAACTCTATGATCATAGATCATGCTACTGGTCTAATTCAATTCAATGGTCTATGCTAACCTGTGCTTAAAGTCTTATCAGAACAGAAGGGCTGCATAGATTCCAAAATGATCAAATATTCTTCATGAATTGACACTTATAATTTAAAGTAGCATGTGGCAAAATGGCAGCAAAACAAATTATAAAACAAAACAATATTAAAATATTAAAAGTTATATATTTTTTGTTAAACACGGAAAGAATCCACAAAAAAAAACCCATAAAGACAGGGTTTCATTGCTATATTTTATATGGCTTGGTCCAGGTATTTAATTTTCATGGCCAGATTCTGGTAGTATGACAGCTTAACTGACAATTATTTAAACATTACAATAAATATGCTATATATATATATGTATATATATATATATATATATATATATATATATATATATATATATATATATATATATATATATATATATATATATATATATGTTAGGATGAATGAAGTATTTTTAACTGATTTGGATTGGAATATTTTCAGCCATTCTACTGATCTTGCAGTTTTAGCAAAGCTTGGCATAGAAAAAATGTATTCGTTAAGACCAATACTATTGGTAGAATGATCTATTCTGCTACTAAATATATCTATTTAAATCAACTCTGGTTCAGGAGAGCTACTGCCCTGCACAGTTTGGACTTAATGTGCGCTAATTGTGGTCCTCTTGGCTTATCAGAACCTAGAGTAGTATGCATATCAGACTACTCTGCAACTTTTTTCTGCCGCAGTCATTGGTTTTAGTACAGAGTAAAACTACAGTAGAGTCAAAATTTAGGAAAAAATTTATAGGAAAAAATAATAATAATAATAATGAAACAAATTTTACTACTGGTATGAAAAGGCAACAAAATGTAAAAATCAAAGATAAAATTATTTTTTACTGTGATTTTTATTGCGCCAAGGTGATTAGCACAACATTCATATTTTTTTATCTTGAAAAAAAAAAGATTGTTTGTGAAGATGTTTTGATGTGATTGCAAAAAAAGTGCTTTTAAAAAACATTTTGATTTTGACTGTTCTATGCTAAAGGCACAATCACCAGAAGCAGAGAACAGATGAGCAAACACTACAAATTAATTCTGGCAAAGATTGAGAATTAGTCCCTGTCCACATGTACCTATTTATTTTTTAAACATGCTTTTTAACACAGTTACGGTGTTCACCCACGTATACAGCACAGCACTTCAGTGGAATCCGGTATTTTTTAAAACTCCAGCCAAGGTACATATTCGTTGTCATGCTGATTGACTCACACTTTAAAGCTTTTTAGGTACATTTCAGTGTTTTTGTGTGAACATGTCCTGAGTCTATGCCTAAAAAAGTGTTTGTTTTTTTGTCTTGTTGATTTTTTTTAAGTGCAATTCTTGTACTTATAGATTACATAATTTGAGAAATAACACAATGATTTTGTGAATACATTCATACCATGCAATATTAATATTATTTTCTCTTCAGTGTAATAAAGAAGGTATGTAAATTGAACAGACCTAACGGTCTGATCGGCAAGCCAGCCTGCATCACACTGGTGGAACCCTTCATCGTAGGCTGCTTGGAGCTGCTCTGGAGAGGCAATAACTCCACTGTTCTCGATACATGCTGCCTTGGCCTTCTCAAAAGTCAGGGTGTATCTGGTGGTGATTGCACGATAATGGAAAACAATACCTTTGAGAAACAAGCACAAATATTTCACTTCTCCACATACATATATAACTATGTTTTTCTCAATTTCGCACAAATTGTACCTTGAACTTGGACGTCAATATCATCATGGCCATCTTCAATTCCTTGCACAACCTCACAGCGGTAAACTCCAGAATCATTGGAATGAAGGTCAGCGATCTTGATGGAGGCGTCCGTGGGCATTTGGGGATACCCTACCATTTTGACCCGATCCAGGTAGTTTTTCTCCAAGCTCACCACACCTTCAGATGCAACCAAAATTGTGGTGCTCTTTTCTTTGGTGACAAGACTCCATTTTATTCGGTGAGACAAGGGGGCAATGGTCGGGGCACCAGGATCGTTGACGGTGTTGTCCAGGAAGTAGCATGGTAGAACTATTGTGTCCCCCATTAGCGGCCGGAGGGGTAGCTCGTTGGGTATGCTGACACTCAGAGGGCTTTCGGGCTCTGTGATGGCAGATACATGAATGATAAACATGCAAAAGAGATGTAGAAAAATGTGTTTAAATCGTGTGTGAAAAACGCACCAGTGTACATGTAGTCAAAAATTGCTGTGGCCGAAAAGAGCCAGGAACACATACTCAGCAAAAGCAAGGTCAACATCATTCACCTACAGGATGGAGAGAACACAATAGAACCTCATATTTTCCCATTTAGTACACAAGCTATTTTTGAAATTGTACATTTTAACTGGATATCTTTGCTCACTATAATCTTAATTAATCCACCGTTTCAGCTCTGTAATCAGGGGGTACTGGTGGCGCTCAAACTATCAGAAGATATTACACTGGAGTAGGAGGATTTTTGGAACATTTAGTAGACACATACAGCAAACGATGAGAGAACGTGGGTGTAAACAACAAGAGAAGAACAACAGGTATGAAAACAAAGGAATGTATGAACAGATGTAACTTAAAAACTTAATGTGATAAACAGTGATTGGATATAATGAAGCAAGATGATTAAAGACAGGTGCAGAATGGAATCAAGAGGGCCTGGAATATAATAATACAACCAGGGAACACAGGATAGAGAACAAAAAAAACAACATTGATGGAGTATAAATGAAAAGCAAGATGGGAGTACATAGATTACAAAAAAATTAAAACAGAACTAAAACCAAGAATTAAATAGATTGACATGGACAATGACCTTTTGACTGGGGAAGACAAAGCAAATTATTTCCAAAAGGTGACACATGAAGTTATTTACAAGAGGTTGGAATTTGATCTCCTCATATGTCTTTTCCAGGGATCACACCAAGCAGCTACTTATAGTCACAATAATCCTCTCCTAACTTAACCTCTCTTAACAATCTAGACCATCAACTTTTTGTTCACAAATCCAACTTAAAAAAATAAGACAGCTGCATATCGAATTACATGTCCTGCCTTAACTGTTGTAAGCGCAGATTTTAAATTAGAGAAAATTTTCATTTTTAAAAATCTAGTGTGAAAAGTTATTGTGCAAAATTGATAAACAAATTCAAAGAAATCTAAATAAACATTGCTAAAGCGATGTTTTATTTCACGCTTTCCTCCCAGTCCATTACACATATTTAAATGATCTCCCAATTGATTACTCTTTGAACCTGTGTCCAACTTCACTAACATCACATGATTGGCTAGAAGAAGAGCTGCCAATTAGAGCTGTTGGACCAATGACGCTAGAGCCAGCCTTTATTTATATTAAACTAAACTTGCAAGAAATAGAAACGCAAACATGGAATGATGAATCCCATGCCAGTTCTTTGCTTTCTTGATCATAAATAATTACGTATAATTATATTCTTAATTACACTTAAACACATTTTAATGAACAACAACCCTGTTATTCCTGTATATAACCCTGTTATAACCTTGAAATAATACTGTAGATACAGTAATACTTTGTCCTTAACTATATAAAGCTAAAAAAAAAAATAGCTATTCAGAAAATGTGCTGTGTTTTCATTCAGGAGTGATTCTGTTTGGAACGTGTTTAGAAACTGGCTAAAGGAAAAATGCAGATTAGATAAAATCAGTTGCT
Source organism: Danionella dracula (assembly GCA_900490495.1). Lineage (NCBI taxonomy): Eukaryota > Metazoa > Chordata > Actinopteri > Cypriniformes > Danionidae > Danionella > Danionella dracula. Next base: position 4,900,344 of record UELW01000578.1, read on the forward strand.
TTGATGGGAAACAAGTCTAATGGCTCGTGTACTTGTTTTAAAGTTGCCTTTTATGTCCATCTGAAAGCAGTTTCCTGAAGCTTAAACTTTAATGGAAATCATTCAAGATTGTGAGTGCTGTGGAAAGATAAAGGACGGTTGAAAATAACCACTCTACATAGTGTAACAGTAAGATATGTGTTTTCTCTTGACAACTACACAGCTAATGGCCTGTGAGATTTTTGTTAAAAAAACATTACTCACATGATAAGTGCACTGAATTTAGCTTTAAAAAACTTATCAAATAAGTGGCAATAAGACTGGAATTCTGCTGGTGCCAAAGGTGTCAAATGTACATTATGTTATTAGGTGTACATTTGTACAAGTATGTGTATGCATCTTTTTTTATTTAAGAACCAACCTAATACTACATACCAACTAAAGGCAGATGGGCAAGAAGAGCCACACCCCTGCATAGTTTCTCTTTGGCTTTCATACAAGCTAATCTTGGATTGTTTGAAGCTATAGGTGTGTTTCTTGAAACTGCTTGAAATTGGAATAAAAAGTAGCAGGGTCTGGGGTCTTCCAGGAATGACTTGGCACACCACTGAACTAAGGCGTAATGAATATAGTGCTGTCCACAATTTTTTTTTTCCCTACAACCCACAATTTTAAAGTGCATGCAACTAAAACAAAAAACTTATTTTATATTTTTTTATCATAAGGTATATGACATCATCACTTAATCATCATGCCTCAGGACTTACTGGTTCATAAATGTCCTCTCTATAGGATCAGTAAAATGAATTTCCTCTCTATAGGTTCAGTAAAGTTTATCTGCTTGCCTTAAGGTTCCATGACTTTGTCCTTCACACATAGTAATGGAACCCCTTAAATAAGGTTCACATTTTCGTAACAAATTTTTGTTGTATGGAATTTGTATTCACTCACATGATCGCTTGTTAAAAATCAATAAATATGGGAAATTGGTATGGTTATAAGTCATCAATATGTGTTTAAAACAGTTCAAACTTTTTATCGCATTCACTCGACTTTCCCATAACTCACCACGCCTGAAGTAAACACACCCCTCTTAATGCCCTGTCTTGTTTTAATGCCAACCGCAATGAGGCCTTATTGACAACCTTGTGATCACCTGGATATTGGCCAAAATTTTATCAATCAGGGTCAACCATATTCCATTATTTTTAATATTTGTTCATTAGTAAAATATTTATTGATCATTTACAAAATATCTCACCCATTGAATAAAAATATTTATTTTTTCCCCAGTTTCAACTTTACAGAGCCAAAAGATTTTTTTTTTTTTTTTTTTTGATGGAGTTCTGACTGATGAGGCAGATCTCTTGAAATGAAACCCTATTAAGTTCTCGAGGGACCTGCTTGAGCATATAGCTGAACATTTACTCGAGCAGATCCATCTTGTGGGAGAATCTCCAAAACAAGTGGTTTCAATTTCATCAGATTATGTTAAGCTATAAACAAATAGAAAGTCTACGGTCAGTCAGAATGGTTTTATTTAGGTAATTCTGAACAAAATATTAATCTAAAAAAAACTAGCTCAACAAATCCTTCATATGCTGTATTTACTATTCAAACTAAATGTATTCTAATGTTACAAACAGAACAAAGTATACATACAAAATTAAATCAATGAATAAAAAAGCTACATTTAAATGAACTATCAACCATTTTATCAGCATTTTGTTAAAAATATTAATATTCAATATAAATGCAGTTAATGATGCAGCAAGTTAAGAAAAATGTTTTAACATATTATATAATATTTTATATATCATTTCCACCACTTTTTTGTTTTTGTGTACATCACTTTATTTTTATTAACTCATAAGACCAGCAAAAAAAATGTCAGTTTTAGTCACCCGAAAAAAAGAGCTTTAATCATTCTGATTTATATTGCTTAAAAGAACACTTCACTCCAAAAAAATACCTACTGATTATCTGGTTTAATAAATAGTTTTCGGATTTAGCTGAAGAGTATGACGTCACAATTTGTCTTTCAGTGAACTGAGTAGTTCAGCAAAAAGTAAAGAGAGCAGAAAGTATATAATTGATAAAGAACTAACGAAACCACCTCCGCAGCCGAAAGAATGTGGATCTTTGGATGAGCGTTTTTGGATGAGACTATAAAAATAACTTTCTTACTGAAAAATATTTAAAAATGGCATTTTACTTCCAAACATTTATGTAGCCTATATATAACGATTCCTTTCATCACTTAAAAGATGGACAGACTAAAACCAAAAAGAGGACAGAGTTCAAGTATCAATTTTTCCTTCAATTACTTCATCCAACAGGTTTTAGCTTGGCTTCTTAAAAACGAAATAGCCACGTAAAACATATGTAGCAATATCTGTATAATTATCGCAAACTCGAATAAACCGCTTAAAGCAGAAGATAACCCAAATTAGACGTCACCTGTTTGCTGAGGTGTTTTGCTTATATAATCCTTGATTAGAGATGATCAGATCCGATGGCGCGAATGTCTGCCAATCCAAACCCGCAAAAAAAGCGTCACGTGTCGCGAAGTTCACGCCGAGCTAGGAGCTCCTGACGGGGGCCATGGAGCAGCAGAAAGAAACCCTCCTCAGAAGGGAAATACGTTTTACTCTTCGCCGGCTGGAAGGGGGGCTAAGAAATGAGAGGTGGAGAGGAGACTCTCCTAAACGTTCCACGTACTGTATGATGTAAGTTTTCTCGACGCGCTGAGCGTCCAAAGTTTTTTTTGAAGCTAACATTTTTTTGAGCCAATACATCATCGAATAGTTGCATTTTTAAGGGTGGTTTTAAGCATGACGACATCTTTCCTTTCCTTATTGAACTTGTAAACTCAAATCTAAAAAAAAAAGTAGACGCTTTTTTAAGAACTTACAATAAATTAGAGTAAAACATAACAGTGTCATTACCTTCATTCATTTTTTTTTGTCAAATATGTCAAATATAAACAAAAATGGCATTTAATAACCCAACATTAAACTTAATGCATTTTTTGGCAGAAATGTTACCCAGAGCAGCAAACTTGAACAGAACATCATCAATTTAACTAGTTCTGAACAAAAAAAAAACGTCATATAGTCATAAAGTCTATTTAAGGTTACTTTCTTGGTGTGTTATGTGCAATAATCAGCTGAAGTTACTTCAGAAAATGTGCACACTTGTTATTTTTAATCAACACTTAACACGTGCACTAAGTGTATATTTGTTTAAGAGAGAAACTATGATTTCTGATAACCTTCAAATAATCAGAGGGAGTAGTAGCAGACCTAATTAGAAATTCTTTTTTTATAGAGTTTTTATAGAGTTTAATAGAGTTTGTCTCTATATGATATTATTTACTCAGTTTGATTATTTGTACTCTGTTCAAAGTGTATTTGATCCTGCTCTGAATTATTGAATTTATTGTACTTAACTCAATAATTTCACAAGATTTTGCTGTGTAGTGTCAACAGCCTGTCAATATAACTATATAGTATAAATAACAGTCTGGAAGCAAAGTTGCAGATTATAATAAATTACCACAAAAAGTATACAAATAGTTTTTTTCATAAAAATTGACATTTTAGCCAAACATTTATTCCTTTTTAATTAAACAGAACCATTGTGCTCTCGTTCTACATGGATATTTGAAAATATATATATTGGTGGGTTTTTTTCTAAAACAATATCAGCGTTATTATTGTAACTTTCGTTGGTTTTCTTAAGAATATGTATCTTGTTCTCCGAGTGTTTCAATATCCCAGATGCTGTATGTTTTCAAGTGTTGTGCTGCTTGGCCACAAACATCCATCGCATGAATTAGTGTAGTGGAGCAGCAACATGAGCAGCAATGGAAAGCAGAAACACTGGGCTTCATTCAGCAATCTGGCCCACCCTGTTGCTCCTCTCAAACTTTCCTCTCAGCTCAGCATGACAAGGTGTCCCATTGAGAATAGCCACTATTTGAGGACCGTCCAATGTCTAACGATATATAAGAATAGCTGCCAGTAAAGAACTCTGTGTTCTTTGCATCAGTGGGATGATCGCTAAAGTGTTTCAGCTGCATTTACATTCAATAAATACGTACTCTTTCTCCATATCATTCTTTTCCCCATCATTAACCTATGGATTACACCAGATAATAAGTTATGAGTCTTAGTGTTAACTTAGGTTTGCAGACTTTGATGGGGAATCATTTGTTCTGTTTCTTTTGGATGGTCTGTCGCTGAACTGCTCAGAATCCACTCTGATATAGGTTCCCACTGTGAGAGAGCTTTGTCTTCTGAGCTTTTCTCCAGCAGTCTATTTGTTTGAAATGAGAAATTGAAAAATCGTTCTAACCAAGCTCAGTTTGAGGGATATCTTGGCAATTCAATGGTCTAACATGTTTTATATGTGTTGATTATTACATACTTTAACACGACTAAAGGACATTCCTATTGCAAATGTTATTCTTGATTGTAAACATGAGCATGGCTATGCAGAAAATGAATGTGACATGCCTTAGAATATATGTGGCATTAATACCAAATACATGGATCTCACATGTTGAATTTACGATTTATATGTTGTATAACAGTGATAACAGTAGTATAAATATCCCATCATTTTATTACCAAGGGGGTAATCTGAAGTGGACTGAAGCTACATAACAATCCTGTTTTCTTCAATCAAGAACTAGATAAAGCATAAAGCTTGGACAGCAAACTTTATGCTGGCTTGAGAAAGCCGATCTTCTTTAAAAGTTTTTATAAAGCTTTAGCCAGTGGGGAAATCTTTGAAGCATTAAAAGGTGTTAAAGGTTTGTATCAATTGCTTTTGACCCTTGCCCAACATTTTATAACTAAGGCTGATATGTCACTGACATGTCATAAGTATGAAGTTTCTATGATATTCTCTGTGTGAGCTACAGCTTGACAGTCAACATTTCATTAAGAGCTAGTTAAACCCCCTGAAGACTACTTATTTTTAAACATCTAGGCTGCATACAATTATTTTTCCCAACTATAAATTCTAAAACATTTTTGGCTAAGGTCATTTGCACTCAGTGGCTCCCTGCTGTTGGGAAAAAGACTTTCTTTCACTGGGAGTTCCTTCACAAGGTGTTTTTGGAAAGTGCAGAATCTACTATGTTTACTTTCCTTCTGAAAATGAACTGTGCATTGTGTTCCATTAGATTCTGGAGTAGCACATTCATCACTGAGCTGAGGAGTAGACACTAACACCCCCACCCCCCTCTCGCCCTCTCTCTTTTGTACAGAGTTTCTAAATACCACTATATTCAAACAGAAATAATGAAGTGATATTAATAGCTTTCAGAGTTATTAATGGTAATTCATAAACGGCAAATCAATCAGATTTCCTTCAATTTAAGTTCCTGAAGAAGAGCAGATTTTTCACAAAATAAATGTGTTTGCACGAATCCACTCCGCTACCCATGTACCATAAGGAATTTGGAGCAGACACCTTCCTATGCAAGCATGTGTGTTTGCTTACGTGTGTGAACGTTAAAGGAGAGCTGCAGAACAGTATTTCCTTATCCACAGGAACAGAGCTGGCATTATATCAGTGGTGCTTCCACAGCGGCTGATTAAAGCTTATACCCACAACTGAGATCATTCCACATTCCTGTTGCACATGGCACATGAACCCCTCATTTAAGATGATTTTATGAACATTGATGATTTAGTTAATGAAGGGAAGTGTAGAAAATGTCAAGTTTTGTGTCCTTTTCTGGTGTTCTGAGGCCTATGGAGATGTGAGCAAAAGGAATGTAATTTTTCCTAATGCACAAACTCTACTTTTTAATGTGCAAACCAAAAAAATACATCACCTTTTAAGGTTGAAACTAGTGTTGGACTTAGTTCGCAGATGCTTCTAATATGGAACGTGTTTTGGTTGTAAGACATTCTTTGAATTTTAATGTGCTTTAATGTGTTTCGTGCTTTAGAGGGAGAAAAGGAAAGTTGTTTGGTTTTAACATCATTATCAGTTTATCTGGGTTGACTATTAGTTGGCATTTTCAATGATGAAAAAAACAAAGTTCATGTAAAATTTCCTGCTATTGTGACCTTAAAAACTGCAGTCAAACTATTAAATATGTTGTCATTGTTCTTAAATTAAAACACAGTGGAAACAAAGCTAACAGCAAAACAATTGGACCGTTAAAGCTGGGAATTAGTTGTATATTTTTTCTTCAAACATTACCTTAATTCTAAAGGGGTCAAATCAAGGGGTTGAAATCAAGTCTCTATTGCAGTCAAAACTCCTGATTCTACTCTGGAAACAACAGGGTCACTATCCTGATTTTACGCGACACACGCAGAAGTTGTTCTTTGTCGGATACTCTCAAATTGAGAGACTAAATAGGCTTTTTTTTAGTTCAATAAACATCAAAAACCTGTTAAGTCCTCCTCTGTGTTAGTGTTTTTGTTTGGGTTTGTGTTAAGCCACATATGATCAGTGTTGTGTTCAAATTCCCTTCAATGAAAAAAACATAATTCTTTTTAATTCAGTTATCGTTTGACACAGCAACAAAAGCAAATATTTGAAGCTTAGATATAAGATATTGTAGAAACCAGTGTGTCTTATGGGAGCACTGATCAGATTGATAATCATAATAAACAGCCAAAATACTACTCCCACAATACACCCAGTCATTCTGACAAGTAGTTATGGTGGTTTGTTGATCTAGCTGTGCCCTGAACCTAGGACATTTTCATTCATTTCAGTTAACATTGTTGTGATAATTAGTGGAGTAGTTGTTGCACCGTTAAAGAAATGGTAGACTTAGAATCTATATTGCTCTTGCCTATTATTGAGATCGCTCAAGGCTCTGCAATGTATGGGACATGAGTGGTCCTTACTAGGTTAGTTGTACAGTATCGGGACAGTACTAAGGAAAAGTAGTAATATTAGGGAAAGCTGCTTATATATGTCGCATTGGTGGTTCACAAAATTTCATTTTGCCAGATTAAGTTTTTAAAAATAAAGCTTTCAGTTGAGTTAAATGCACTGCCCGAAAAAGCTTTATGACTCCTTACAATTTGATGATAAATTGTCAAAGATAACTAATACAGTTATGCTTCAATTTATTGGAATCAAACTGACTCTCAAAAATGTCAAAACATATCTTAATGTGACAAATTCAAAAAAAATTTAAAAGTTAGTCAAATTTAGCCATGAAGTTAGTTGGAAAGTTGTGTTTAATAATTAAAAACGCCTAACTATATGTTTAGGCCTTAAAGTATGAACCTTTGTTCACTTACTGAAACTAATAAACTTTAAAATAACTATTTACAAGTCGTATGTTAAATAACTGTTCAAGACTAAGATGTAATTAATATTGCCAATGAGTTTCTTAAGAAATAATACTATGTAGTATTTGAGAATTAACTAACTTTACTGTAAATCCATAATAATTAATTTATTGTTATTTGTCATGGACAGTTATTCATTCATTCATCTTCATGTCGGCTTTTTCCCTTTCGGGGTCGCCACAGCGTAATGAACCGCCAACTCTCTGGCATATGTTTTATGCAGCGGATGCCCTTCCAGCCGCAACCCATCGCTGGGAAACATTCACACACACATTCACTCTTTAACATTATGGGCAATCGTTCTTACTCAATTCACTTATATTGCATGTCTTTGGACTTGTGGGGAAACCGGAGCACCCGGAGAAAACCCACACGATCACGGGGAGAACATGCAAACTCCACACAGAAATGCCAACTGGCTCAGCCGAACCTAGAACCAGCGACCTTCTTGCTGTGAGACGACCGTGCTACCCACTGCGCCACCGTGATGCTCATGGACAGTTAATTACGATAAATGTTCCGGCACAAACACAGCTTCTTCCCTCAGGCCATTCGACTCCTGAACCCATAACTTTCCCCACCAACACTTTCAAATATTTCCACTTAAATATTGCACTAAACAAGGGTACTCTGATATGGACTTTTTGCACATTTCCAGTCATTACATAATATGTTATTCTGTTGCTGAGGTTTACTTTTACTTTACACTTTGGTCTGCACATTACTTCCAAAGTACATCTTGTAAGCACCTTGGACTTCTATTGTTATAGTTCTTACTTTATTTCTGACTATCTCTGCTCATCATATACCAGACTCTATCTATCTTTAACTTCAACAATTTGTTTCTACTTATATTTACTTATAATTGTATTCTATATTTAACATCTGTGTTTACTGTTCAGTGTTACTTGTGTAATTTAATGTACCAGCACTGGAGGGTACCCCTGTACCACAGTAAATTCCTTGTGTGTAATCACATGCACACTTGGTAATGAACATCTTTTTTATTCTGATAAATGTAAATAGGAATCACAAAGTAGAATTTTTTTTAAAATATATAGAATTCAAATGGATAGAAATTTTATATAATACAGAACACATGAAAAAGTTTGGGTAATTGGTGTGCCTTCTTTTCAACTCAAAATAAATTTGAGTAAAATTATTACTCAATTGAGATTAGGAGATGATGATGTTCAACCAGCACCATGAAACCCAGGCGGCTTGGGAACTTATAGAATCATATCTATTTTTCTAAAAGCACCCAATCATCTATGCTCACGCTTAGTTAGCATCATGATGAACAAGGTGCTTTTGTCTAAATGACCGAGGTGTCAATCTACCAAACATGCAGATTTTACCCGATCAAAAGCTAAACAGTGAATGTTTGGTTTAAAGCGATCAAACAACAGATTGTTAGGTTGTGTGTAACTACATTATCAAATTCAAATAGAATATTTGTTGTAATATCTTCATTCAGCTGTCCACTAGCCATTTAAGTGTTTTGCCTAAACTGCAGAAAGCTGGAGCGGGGTAGATTAGCAGAAATTGAATAAAGTTCAAATGTAGTCTTTCAAATTTCCTCATTGACTTCGATATGTAGCTGGCTATTTCCATACAGAGCATTGTGGTGTGTTTATGATTGTAATCATGTCATCTTTTTCCCAAATTGCTCTCACTTGCTTAAAACATAACTGGAAGTCTTTTAAAAGCAAGGCTCTGTGTAAACATTTGCTCAGATTTCTGTTTGAGCAAGAAGGTGTGCTCTGCATCCTGAGGCTGCTCAAAGAGGAGCCTTGTTTTATGAGGCTTGTTGACCTTGCTGTTTATAAAATGTGCTTTTCATAAGTGACATAGTAGCGTAGTGTGACCCCCGTCTAACCAAACGTTGAGTTACTATGTGGGCTGTGATCCGGCTACCAGCAGACAGGCAAAAATGTGCTAACAAGCCATTATTCAGTGCTCAGGATGAAAAAAAGTGCTGACATGAGTTGTGAGAACTTGTGTGGGAAACATCCGTGTGTCACACTAGAGCTTGAGGCGTCTCAATCGTTTCATAAGCGTTGGTTTAAAATGGATCTGAAGATGTTGTATTATTAATAAAGCGATTATTACCAGGAAAAACTTTTTCAGAGGTGATAAAGTATGGGTACTTCTAAAAGTACTTACTCAATGTATCTGATAACTCTACTTAGGTGCATGGTTACTAATTACTTCTGTTTAAATAACTATAAAAAGTAACAACTGGCTTAAACTTCAAGTTAAAAACATTCAATCATTTCTTTTTAGCACGTTGGATATGTTTGTTTTCTAAAGATACTTTTTTTCTATCAGATATGTTAAATAAAAGTTATTTAAATAAAAGCGGACTAAAAGTAGTCAGAGGTCATAGACTATAAAGCTTTTAAACTTTTAACCCTTGTGTGTTGTTCATATTATTGTTACTCCAATTGGACCAATTGCTTTTTGGGGATTTTAATTCACCCAAATAAAGACATTTTGTACTAAAATAATTCAGATGTATTAACTTTTACCCAAGTGATACAAACAGCAAATTTGATTTTATTTTTCTTTGATTTTATTTCTTCACAAATTTAAACCAGGTGGGGTGTTCTCATTATTGTCACATTTACAGGGTTGGCGGATCTACTAGACCCGTTGCGTTTTAGGATTTTTAATTCACACAATTATACAGTTTTATACTTAAATGTAAAATGTTATGTTTATGTGTGATTATGTTTGTGTGCGAAGGCAGAATAAAGGTAAGGATCTACAATTTTCACACTTTTAAAAGTAGACCTGAACAGCTTGTGTGTAATATAAATGCGTAGTGGAGAATAAAGTGTGGGGTCATAAAAAATGTGTTCTGATATATGTTTTTAACAGAAATTGAGCCAAAGCTGAATCTCAGTTTCACAGACGAGATGGGTCCCACAGACACGAACACCATGCAAGGGTTAATCAAATAAAGCATAAATACAATTTTAAAAATCCTTAACAGCAAAGCAGAAACCCTTAAAACTCCCCCTATGAAGTGCACATCTCTTCAAGACTGATGGGATTTTTACCTCATTGGCAGGAGAGATTCCAAATTCATGCTTGAGTAGAGTTCCCTCTGCTTTGACCGCTGGACCTTTTAGCAAATATGGGCTCTTCACACTCTCCTCAAAGTTTTTATGCATTATATAACAGGAGAGATCTGTGTATTTCACTTTGAAATAATGTACATTTACACCCCACAACAAAAATATTTTGAGAACAAATTATGTTGGCACATAAAGCACGACTCAACAAATAATTAAAGACATGATGTAAGACGGTGTTGCCATTTATAAATATACTAATGAAAATGGTAGATTTTTTTTCAGCTAGGTCATTCCATCAGACGGAAGCAGGCGATGGAAAAATCTTCTGAAAGGATTAGTTTTGTCTCTGTAAGATATCATTGCTTCAAAGAGGTTTAAAGACGACAGAGTATGTGAGATTAGATCTGAAGCCAAACATCACTGCTCTGAATTTGAACTGAATGTATTCTGGCACATTTGCCATATGATTAAACACCAGTCTCGTTGCCTCATTCAGACTCGGATGCAGTGCTACTGAAGGGTCAGCCAGTTCTTAACAAAAGAGTTAAAATAAACCCTCTAGTCAGAAAATAAACTGTTTTCCAGTCTGGCACATGAATGCACATTTTTATATAGTACACGAAGAGAAATAGTCAGATTGTTGGGTTCAAATCAGTTAGAACTACCACATGTGCGCGCCAAACAAAGGGAGAGTGTGCTCTCAGTGATTATGCTGCCCACAGTTGGAACCAGCTTCTACAGAAAATGAGATTGGAGTGTCAAAATGATCCACATTTAAATCCAGACAACACTTTTATTTAAATGTGCATTTACTGCTCTTCTAGCAACCTCATGCTTATGGATTTTCTTGGGCTTTTTTAAAAAATATTTTTCACTCATTGGACGATAATTTCATATGTTTATTTGGGGGTTTCTGTGCTGTTTTAAAAAGTGTAACATTTAAAAAAACCAAATTTTACATTCACTGTTGTAGCTCTTACATAATTTTTCACAGGACTTATTTTTCAGATGTCCATGTAATGCTCATTTGATATTTGTTTTTAAAACAAATGCTCTTAAATTTAAAAGAAAGAAAAAAAACAATTTGGTCAGGGTTGTCATAGTTTGAGAAAATGCTCATAAACGCTTAACCTTGTAAACAGGTTGTCATAGTTTGGAAACGTTGTTCCTTCAAATGCACTGGGAATCATAACACACCTTTACACACACCGATTTTAGTATGAAATTGGGAGTACATATTAAAGTGCATCCTGCAGACACAAGTGTATGTTATCAGTGTTCTTGTAGAAGAATATCAATCATGGACCGTATGATCTTAATGAGCGCTTATTTGTGAAGTTGGTACGACAAGGAAACAGCGCCATCCAGTGGACATAAATAACAAGCAGTAATTTCTCACATTCTTTAAGCGCGTCATCAAAAACCACCGAACTGAAACCAGCCGAGACTATGAGCTCCAGGGTGTTCTCGCGAGGCTTCATTTACACGCGCTGGTCTGGGATCAGAGAATCTGATTCACGAGGCCCAGTGACCCAGTGACGTTTCTGAAGTGTGCAGAAAGTTTGGAGTCAATATCCAGGAAGTTGAGTGAAAAACATCGTGGTTGAATTAGGGTGGGTATATCTTAACTCGCCATTAACATTTATAGACAATGAACAAGTCGAATGTCTTGGTTGTTTGGTAGTTAAGCACTAATTAAAGTTTTCTGTATTTCTTTAGGCGATGGGAGAACATTTGTAAACGTCGACCGATTTCGCCTCTATTTGTAATTTAACTCTGAATGTAGCGTGAGCTTCGAAGCGAAGGTAAGACACATGTTGAGTTTTATCTTTAGTAGTTATAGCTTATGAAAATGCCGGGTTTTTTGTTGTTGTAAAGGTTATTTTCGTCTTGAGTAAAAACGCGTTACTTGTTATGAGTAATCAGCCCCGCCCATGGGAGGAAATAAACACTAAATTACATTGAAGCTACTGGACAGTTTGTGACTTGACTTTCATTCAAACTTAAGCTCTTATTGACTCTTATAGCACACACCCTTATTGTATAGTTCACCCCTACTTTTCAGGTAAATTGTTGTTTTATAAATGATTTATGCATGCATGCCTTGATTTCACAGATCAGAACTTTGTAGATCACAACTAATGGCTTGCAATGATCTGGAAAAGTCGAGCCTTAATGGTGTTTGCTGTGAAGGAGAATACTCCAGTTGCGCTGAAGCCATGGAGAAGGAAAGGGAGTCCTACCTGAGCCCGACTGAAAGTCCTTCCACAATCAGTGTTTCATCTAGTTTGCCCCCAGACCAGCAAGGCTATGATGTTGAGTTTGACCCTCCATTAGAGAGCAAGTATGAGTGTCCCATCTGTCTTATGGGTCTCCGCTCAGCTGTACAGACGCCGTGTGGTCATAGATTCTGCCTCCCATGCATCAGGAAATCCTTAAGGTGAGGCGAATTGATATATCTTCATTCATTTGTATGAAGAAAATATGTTTAGCCCCACAGTAAGCCTAAAAAAGTAGAGGTTAGCGTGATCCTAAAAAGAAGCATCCAGAAATCATTCAAGAAAGCTAGTGGCTGCTTGCAGTTTACATTTGTATTGTCAAATTTTATCTGTTAACTTCTCTTTTTGTAAGTTTATTTGCTTTTAATTTAGCATTTATTTCTTTATGTTTTTTATTTTACTGAAACAACATGACTTGTAGTTGATCAGTGGAGTTTCTCAGTTTGATGAACTTCAAAGGGTGTAAACCAGTTTAGTTGTAAAGCTGTTGTCCACAAAATTTGTTATTTTATCGGTGTATTTCTTACATATTTTACCATAATTTGATCAAAACCAACATACATTATTTTCAGCCTCCTCATTCAGCAAACAACCAAGGAAGACGGCTCATAGGGGGAAAAAAATACTTGGGCAGCTTTAACACTTCTAGAAGTTTCTGCATTATTGTTGTGTGCCTGTATATCTGGCAACCCTAGACATTCTAATGAAACAGTAGAGAGGACGACAAATGGCAATTTTTGTTCTAAAACTGTCTTGAGCTGCTCATTAAATATTATTTAACGAACAATAACGAGTGCCAATTAGGAGTCTCTGCAGGATTAACACTAAACTAATCTCAGACCTCAAGCCCACAGAACGTTTGGGTTTGTTTTATGTTTTTTTTTTTAATGGCAGGCATTTCAAAAATCCGGAAGTCAAGATCTGATTGGTTGAATTTGCCAGTATTTCCAGGAGAAGCGAGTGTCAGTTTTGTTTTCATTCTGTTTGGAAACTAAGTTCAGCCGTACCATCAAGAAAAGATGATTTTACACGCTGTGCTTTCCCTCGATTTGATTATAGAAGATTGCTGTTCCATTCTTGTAACTTTTCATTTTCTCTCATCTTCTGTGACTTTTTTTCCCCCATGGCTAACAGTTAATGTGATGTCACACGTCCTCATGATAAAACGGCCTTGACCAAAAAAAAGCTGCCAAACCCCCCAGACCTTCTCAGTATGTGAGACTAACTCTAAGCTAATAAATCAAGTAACGCTCTAACATGCATTAAAAAGTTATTATAGGGTGTCTCATGGCTGTACCCTTGAATCGTGGCTTTAACCTGTTTTGCCCCATTTTCTTTGAGTAAACCCACACATGGACAAATAGACCTCACGGCTGCAAAAAAGTGGAGGTTTTCACTTGAATCTTATACTAGTAGGCTAGCATTAAACATACAAAGTCCAGAAGTAGAAAGACCATGAAAAGCATCTTGGACAGGTTTTTATTGGTTAGCTTTCTTAATAAAAACCTCAAAAGTTCAAGGTCTTTGTTTTGATATAGCGGAGCATTGCAAATTAAAAGACCAGATGCAGCTGTCAAATGTTTGTTCTGAAAAGTTTTATTGACACAAATGTTATTAAATATATCATGTTAAAATGAAGGCTCAGGATGTTCTGTGTAATGATTTATTTCTGACAGTGACACAGGCCAGAGATGTCCCGTTGACAATGAGGTACTGCTGGAGGAGCAGCTCTTTCCTGATAACTTTGCCAAACGAGAGATCCTCTCTCTCACCGTCCGATGTTCAAATATAGGATGCCGTGATAAAATGGAGTTGCGCCAACTGGAGGTAAATTTTCATACTGGGTCTACTTTATGATGTTGTTGGTTAAAAGAACTACACTAATACTGATTAAATGTTGTTGCCAGATTAGCAAATGCAACAGTATGTTTATAACAGTATGTGTATTTTTGTTAATTAAAGAGTGTTTTATCGCTCTCTGTCCTTTAGAAACACTTGCCTCTGTGCAAGTTTGCCACAGAGACTTGCTCTCTGTGTTTCGAGTCTGTTCTGAAAAGCCATTTGGATGATCACAAGATCCAGTTCTGCTCACAGCGGCCCATGACCTGCCCTGCCTGTGCTGGGAGCTTTGTGTTTGCTGACAATCAGGTGAGAGCTTCTTTAGAGTGGGTTCTTGGAGATTAATTTAAAAAACTTAGTACATCAGTCACATTTTATTTCAATTTTGGTTGCATGTAGTAAGACAAAGACATTTGCATGTGTTGGCTGAAGAATTGGTTAATGTTAAACATTTTAATTCAGCCTTAAAACTAAAAGCCAGATGTCTCTTGGTATTCATCACCATGTACCTCCTGCTACCATATTACTAGTTCTTAAAGGGTAATTTAAATGATGCTTGATTTGATTAATTATTTATTATGTTTTTTACAAAGGGAGCATTTGATGAACATTCTTTTTGCTAAAAATCTTGTCTTTTAGATAAGCAAAGCTCTATTGGTCGCAATCATAACAAAAGTTATAATGTAAGCAAATCATATTTTGAAATCAGCTTATATTTTGCTCTTAAAATGTCACATTGTATTTTGTGCATGCTCGCTCTTGATCACTAACCAAATCTTAATTGCAACTTTAGTATTTTCCATCTGTGTTCTTTTATTTAGATTCATGAACAGATTTGTCCTTTTGCTAATACAAGGTGTGAGTATTGCGAAATGGAGCTCATTCGGGAACAGGTGTGTCTCTGTCTACAGTTTATTTGCCAAACAATAAGTACATATCATGTTTTAGACACCAAAGCCACTGTTGTTATTGTTTACAGCTGGCTTTGCACTGTGACACAGATTGTCTGAAAGCTCCTGTCGCATGTACCTTCAGCACTTTTGGTTGTCGTGAAAAGGTGAGCCATTTCTGCTCTAAGTTATAAAAAATAAACTTTAGCAAAATCCTGTGACAATCTGATTAAAAAGAATCACTTTGTACATGACAAAAAAAAAAAACAAATTAATACATTTAACAATATAATTGCTATGTTTAGACTGAAGGGGTCATGAACTAGATTTTAACTTTGCATGGTTCTTTGAAATACAATTATAAAGATATTAAACACTATTGAAATGTCCATTCTCACCTTTAAATTGTTGTCGTTGTAAGAAGTATAAGCCAATCTAAAAAAAAAATTGTCCAGATTATGAGGGGTTGGGGAAACTTTGGCACCACTTTCTTATTGGCCAACACCTTCACATATTTATAAAGCTCTCTTGAGCTTAACAGCTTAATTAAAATTTAAACGATAGGCATAAAAGAAAAAGTTTAGCTCTGCCATGTCTTCTTTTTGCACTGCAATATCTAGCATTTGACCAAAGAAAGATATCTTTTGATTAAGTGAGTGTGCAATACAGACTCACACGTAAACCTCATGACAGGAAATAATGATGAAGAAGAACATGATGATAGAAAGACAACAGCAAAATGAGCTTCTAAATGTCAATAATCTGCTCTTCAAGTTATTCATCAAGGCTTACAAAGATTCTAAAAAGGCTGGGGTGTCACTGTCCCCTGTGTAGTGATTGTAGGTTTAGTTAATTTTTATGATTCGTGCTTTAGACTCTTGTTCATTTAAAATAATTATTTATTTGAATGAATAAAATAGTGTTTATCTGAAAAAATCCACTCATGACTCAAAAATAAAGACATTGGCTAAAGACAATGACATGCGCTAAATGACAATGTTACGCACCTGATGGTTTCAAGATTCGTTTTTCTAAAAATGACAGCACTACAAGTGAATATAATCTAAGGGAAAGAAGTATTACTACATCATTATTTAACAGAAAAGGTGTGAAGCTAGCAAAAAAGCCCCCTGCAGAGAAGCCATCTAAACAATCGTGCAAGTTTCGTTTAGCCACAATGTGTAAATGTGTCATTGTATAACATGGGTTGAATTGTTACTTAAAAAAAAGGAGTTTAATAAAGTTCTGAAACATTAAACATTTTGTTTCATGTTTTCATGATCTCTTTTTAATGATTAAGTGCAAGAAATTAAAAAAAAAGCTCATTGTGCATATTACAGATGGCTAGGAATGAACTGGCCCAGCACATGCAGGAGTTTACCCAGATGCACATGCGTTACATGGCTGAGTTCCTGCGCAACCAGACTCTCAACAACTGCTTACCATCCTCAGCTAGTGGTTATTCTTCCACGGAGGAGCGTGGGGCCTCTTCCAGGTCTCCAGACTCTTGTCAGTGTAAACAGGAGCTGTTGAACCTGCGGGAGACTGTTTTGGAGTTGGAGGGTCGGCTGGTACGTCAGGATCAACAGATTCGTGAACTCTGCATCCACAACGACACTCAGAAAAACCTGGTGGCAGAGCTCAGGCGAAAGCTCACTTCACTGGAGGAAACTACTCGTGAGCTGGAGGCCCAGCAGTACCAGGGTATCTACATCTGGCGCTTGGAAAACTTCTCAAACCATCTGCGCCAACAAGAAGCCGGACAACCCATAGTCCTCCACAGCCCTTCATTCTACACAGGCCGGCCGGGGTACAAACTCTGCCTTCGATTCCACCTACAGACCCCTAGCGCCCCCCGCTGTTCCAATTACATCTCACTATTTGTGCACACCATGCAGGGTGAGTTTGATAGCCAGCTCTCCTGGCCTCTTCAGGGCACCATCACACTGGCGGTGTTGGATCAGGTAGAGGGGCAGCATCACATGGAAGTGATGGAGACCAAGCCAGATCTGCAGGCTTTTCAGAGGCCTACTGTTCCGCGGAATCCTAAAGGGTTTGGCTACGTCACATTTCTGCACCTACAGGCACTGCGGCAGCGGGGGTTTGTGAAGGAAGACGTTCTGCTGGTGCGCTGTGAGGTCACACCACGATTGGATGCTAGCCTCAGGAGGGAAGGGGTCCAGCCTCGAGGACCAGAGCCTTCGCTATGAGCTCTTTTGTTGTACCTGTCTAAATTAAGTTCTCAAAGACTGCTCAAAATGGTTAAAGCACAGCAAAACAGGAACTCTTACGGTCACAAAATAATGGTTGGTTACAAGTGTGTGCTTGAAAAGTGTGTTTTAGTGCAGTGCGTTCAACTGATCTTTTGTATGTATCCTGTCTTAAACTCTCAGTCCTGGCAACCAAGATAAGTATGAAAAAGGACTAATTTAAAGGGTGCTGCTTATGCTGGTAAGTGTTAACTACATTCGACTGGTCGTTTTTGCTTCTTTGCCTGCCTGTTTCAATAAATATAAAATTTTACATGTCATTAATGAAAAGACAAATAGATCAGATATTTGAACAATATTTCTTTTTAATACATATTTAAATATTTTGTAATATTATATTTGAAGTCCACTCACACTGTAATACAACTCAAGTAATTGCAATTTCAAATGTTTCAAGTTTTATTTAAAAATAGTATAAAATGCCACTCATCATCATCATCATCATTCTATGTACAAATGTTCCTCAATAAAGTTAAATATCATGGGGAGGTTACTCTGGTTGTGAAGGATATCAGCTTTTATTTATAAATATATACTTATATTTACTAGACTTCTGTCTGATCAGCAAAAGGATTGTGTGGTCTGAGAGAACATATTGATGGTTTTGGAAAACCAGTAACAACTTTGATTAGTTAGGTGGCATAATTCAAATTTTCAGATTTGCCAAAACATTGTGTTTGAATTGTGTTGATTTTAATTATTGACAATTGTACATTAATAAACCCGAATAATATATGCCATTTTAACATGATTTGAAATTCAAATTTTTTTATTTCTTATTGAACATCTATTATTGTATAGTCGTCATTTCAACTTCAATTTTTTTGTAGATATTAGGTTTGTAAAAAATACAGTTTATTTTTCAAATTGAATAAATTCTAAATACCAAATTCAATATTCTAAAATTCAAACCACAGAATTCAGGTTGAGATTTAAATCTAACAGAATATAGATCAGGGACAAGAATAAATGATACAGTACAGTCGATGAATCATTTTGGCTATTGTGTGATTTTTCTGGAAAAATGTGCGGCTCATACGTCACTCGTTTCCACATAAGAAGTTGGAGAATTGTATGGAACTTTTCTGACATTATTCTGACATGAATTACTCAGAGACAGTGAGAGTCAGCAGCTGGATGTCTGAATGGGCATTGGTGATGCTGTGACGTCTCTGGTGTCCCACGCGCTCAGGAAGAACTTCCGTTTCATGTTCAGTTAAAGACGAGAGTAGAGATCCCTCAGAGATGTGGTGAGTGATCTTGATCTCAGGAGGACTTTCTACAGCTCTTTTGTTGCAGTGTTCACTGCAGCCTGACAAGAAATTTGAAGGAAATGCTGTTTTATTAGAATAGTACCTTTTAAAATGAATCTTAAAACCCTTTACTTTCTAAAAACAACAGAAATAAAAATAATCATATACAAAAAAGCTTTCTTTCTTTTAATATTTTAAGTTTAAAAATGTTAAAACTTCAGTATGTCTTAAGGAGAAGACTCATAGAGTTTTGAAACACAAACAGACAGCTATTTACCCAGGTAGTTAAACATTTGGTGGCACAGTTTAGTGAACTTTGCTTGCTCATCCAAAGTTGACCAATGATTAAAAAAGCACAACACTTACTCATGTGCCTACAGTTCCACAGATAGGGTGAGACCATGACTGCTATGAGACTCTCAAGCTGACAATACTCCTTTGATGGACGTCTGGATTCCTGAACCCCCTAAACGTGACCAGGACAGGGAACAGAACAGTGATGAGATGAATAGTGGTCATGTGGCCATCTTGCAGGTTTGGGTTAGTATTAACCTGCAGCACGAGCAGCATCTGTGTGATAGATGCTGAGATAAGAGATGAATGTGGGCCATTGTGAAGATCTTTCAGAGACAGCTTCAATAGGACCAGATCTCGGAAACCCAGGAGAGACATCTGTCTCACTGTCAAGTCCTGTCCCTGGACCCATGCATGGGAAGCAAACCATTAAAAGCAAGACACTATGTAAATTATGAATGTAGTATTAACTATTTGATTGTAAGACCTGTGTCCGTGTAGGGTCAGGTAAGACAACTCTGGATTGGCCATTTATAACTAAATAATTTAGCTGCATCAAAATATTTAAAAATGTCCAACACACAATTAAGCTTAATTCTGTCTGAAAATATAAATCTAAATCAAACCAAAAGTTACACTTTTTTAACAATATTGTTCGTTTTCTAAAAATACTGCACAAACTATACATATCTGTATGTTAAAAACCTGTTTTTAACAAACAAAAGCAATAAAACTTGTTCTTCCAAATGACTATCAATAGACCTGGGGGTGATGCTGGTTTTCATTTTAATAATCAAATAAACAAAAATGCACATTTAAAACTTACGAATCACATATTTGACTTAAGTTTTAGTTAAGCCTTGTGTGGCCTTCGGGTCAAATTGACCCATTTCTAATTTTTTACAAAAATAAAAATGTTTCAAGTGAATATTCTTTTTCTTTTCTAGTAGGGACTGGTTGCAATAATTCAAGATATGCTCTCTATAATGTTTGAATTTGAGATATGTCATATATGTTAATGTGTTAAAGTTTTGATTTTTAATTGCTTTTAAAATGGGAATACTCCACAAAGGTTAAGGCCTTAGCATCCAGCCCATTTGCAGACATTATCAATGACCTGCATCAATTTTACTGAGATTTTAACCAGTTTTGGATTTTAAGTCCAGTTCTGGATTCCCTCACATTATTATTATTATTATTATTTTGCCATCTAGATCATTCATTACAATAAGGTGAACTGAGGATCACAAACAGATCTACCTGCAGAGGATATAAAATAGCCTGCAAGGTTGGTAGAATCTCAGTGAAAAATCTGTCCCAGCTCTGAGCCAGAGCATAAAGCTGCCCCTCTCCTGAAAACAATAAAAAGACACATGAATACATCTTTTTTCTCACTGTGAAGTCAAAAAATAACACAGTGACACATTTCTTTCACCTTCATGCTTTTGAATCTCATTCAAAACCAGCAAAAGTCCTTTGGCCAGAATGTGATTCTGTAAACAATCCAATAGACATATGTTCCATTATCATGTCTGATCTACCCGGACTATCCTCTTTGTATTAGACCACATTCAGTGGCCCTGGAAAGAAACCCACCTGGAAATATTCTTTGATAAAGAATCCCATATCTGTTCTTTGAAGCCACCTTTAAAGGTGGAAGCAAGTTTATAGTAAATTTAACACAATCTAGTTTTTACAAATACATCGGTGAGTTACACAAGTTCAAACCTGGTGTTTTCATTGAGTGAATAAAGCTCATTGTGCTGAAGGGCCTCTCCTCTGAACACCTTCATGACAGCAGCATAGATACTATATATAGAAAGTGTTTTCATATATTTAAATACTAATCAGTACAGTACTCACATGGATAACTACACTAGCTATTTAAAAACAATTCCTTCCACTCATAGTTCCAACAGTCGTTAGAGATCATAGAATTGAGACTGTAAATTAGACACATGAAATTTGCACAGCATAAGACTTCACAATGGTCAGCTTTTAATAAGTTGAGGTAATCTTTATGCAGAGTTATTCCTTTTAGGATATTCAGCAAATCAGACACATGATTTTTCAGCAGTAAAACTTCTAGTTATACTTGTTAGTGATTGCAGTGTTTGGGGCTTTTAGGATGTGCTCTGCATTGAGATGCCCTGAGAGAACATCTGCTGAGGAAGTTCCAGAATCTGAAATGAACAGAGCTTTATTAGGAAAGGATTATACAGAATTCAGAGTTGTTCTGGTTTTCAGAGCTATCTCAGAGCATTGAAGGTGATCTGAGACATACCGTTCTAGAATCTACTTCCTGTGGTGTGCCAACTTCCTGTTACTAACTTTCCAGTATAACTCTTCACTTAATACCTTTGAATCAGCAAGTTGATGACAGTGATTCTTGAGCAAATACATGTTCAGATAAAGAATAGGTAATAGTAAAAAATCTGAATTTGAAGGAATCCCTTTTATCACAAAAAAATCATTTTCCATAGTTTTTTATTTGCAAGACCATCAGTTTCTAAGACAACTCTTTAATATAATATTGAAATAATTTAAATCTCTATACAGTACACATTGCAATAAATATAACATATTTCATTAGCACACACACTAGGTAAATACACAAAGTCAATCTATTACATACCAAGGGAGTCCATCACAGTGCAGTTATGGCTAGAAGATTTCTGTGACTATGAGGGATTCTTTTTAGTGGTCACAAAGTTAACCACTGCAGGAGTTTGAGGGAATATCTTCCCACTCTGTTCTGAGAATTAAACTGAAAACATGTACTCGCTTTCAACTGAGGCTGGTTGAAGCACCTGGTCTACACTGGTTACTGATTTATTTACTGTGGTAAAAGTTTTAGCCACTTTTGGCAATGAATAATCAGTGTTTTCATGAGGATTACATACAATCTAAAAAAATTCACGTGTCGCGTTGAATAATGCAAAAAAAATATATAATTTTAAGTGTTTTTTTATGTTTAAAACTGATTTCCCCCCCAACATTTTTTCTTTTTCATTGATTTATGGTTGGGTATAACATGAACAATATAAACATGTACTAAACTATACACACAGAAACAAACAAAATAATGAATAAAAATACTAAGGACTTTACTTGAACTGTACTCTAACTATTAACTTACTTCATTAACATTACCTAAACCCACTCATGCCTAATTAAGGCAGCATTTGTGAGAGCCCATTAAAGTTAGCATTATTCAAAAGGAACACCCCGGGAAGCCTAATTTATCCTTCAATAATTTTCAAAAGTGTGGTCGTATCACTATTCCTCTACTTCCTCACTGCTTTGGTTTATTGATCAGTTGATACAATTTCTATTGTGAGAAGCTGAGATAGACTTTGACGGTGTAACAGATTGCATATTGTCTCTCCCCTAATGTAAGTCGCTTTGGACAAAACCGTCTGCCAAATGCATAAATGTAAATGTAAATCACAGACACTGCTAATGTTAGCCTCTATGGTTAATGTCCTGACTGAAGCCTTCACTTCTCTTCTTGTGAATGTTGTTTCCTGGAGCTGATGCCAAGGGATCCTGTGCAAAAAATGTGGCAGTTTGGGTGATGGATCAATAGGTCTAAATGAAAATATTTCTCAGAACAAATACTCACGTGGAACTTTGGGCGCATCTCTGTCACACTTCAGAGTACTTTTGTGGAAACACTCTGCAATCCATGACAGGACCTCCCCACAATACCTCACCTATAGAACAGATTCAACAGAGATAATCACCAACATTAAAGTGCTACTCTCTATCGAAATTATTGTACAAAAGTGACATGTGAGAACAAAAATGAGATGTGTTTTTTTTTTAAATTGATAAATAGAAATTGAGTTAAAACAAGGATATCTGTAGATGTAATTACATTCATAGGCAATAAGAACAAAATATCTTGCCATCTTAAATTTACTGTAAATAATTCTCTGATGAACAAGGCACAGCTCAAAGTTGGATTTTGTAAGAGGCTGATGCTAGCATAACGAACATGAATGAACACAGCTCCCTTTCTGTAAGTAGTTTTAGTTTTTTTAGCTTTCACTATTGCTGTGTTTACTGTGTATACAATCATATTTCACCGCTGATCATAAAATAGTTTTGGTAGATGTGCTACTGTATATACACTTCAATAAGCTAAAATGTTGGCCATTCAGAGATCAGCCCATAATCACTGTCAACGCCTACTCAAGAACACCACTCTGGATTGATTTCCAAATAAAAGTCTTGCAAGATTAATATAATTGGACTCTTTGGCTAAATGGTACAGGGCAAATAAAAGTGAAGGATGAAATCAAAGCTAATGTTGAATGTTTGTGAAATCTGCGATAAGAAGAATGGCTTTATAATGCATTAATTCGCTTAACTTACTGATATATTTATAAAACTGCAATCTGTGACATATTGTTCTAATAACACCATAGATATAGATTGAAAACACACAGATTAGATTTAGATTTGATACACTTGGTTATATTACAATTAATTGAGAAGTTGCAGAACAAGTGAATATCTAAACAACAAGGACGAAGGTCATAACAAAATAAGCTGCATGCTCAAGATGCTAATAGAGTAGTATAATTTGGCAAGCAACTACAAAAGTAGATAGAACAAGTAAATCAAAACATTTATAGAACATAATTGTAGTTAATCCCGTCCACACCTCTGTCTCCATGGTTGACATGCGTTTTTCTTGTTCCTTAAGTCCCCCGACCATTCTCAGCAAAGTTTGCACTCTTTATATAAAACGGAACATGGTTTAAAACAGGTTTCCAGGCACTCAGCTTGAATGTACTGTTCAAGTATTTTGGCACATCGGCTTTGACTTTCACTCACTTTGAGGAAGTGTGTCGAAGTCTCTCAGCACTGCTCTCTCTGTGCTCATGCTCCAGTTTAGCCAGGTAGTTCTCCTTCTGCACAGTCTCCCATGTAATCAGCTTCTGATCCAGACCAGCAGGCAGCTCCCTCTCTGACCATAGCCAAAACCATAAGACACGCTAAACCACAATACCTTCAAATACTAGATTCAGTTTTATTACTGCACTATTCAACATGTGTGAAGGAAAATTTTAAGCAAATGTGATAATAGTACTTGTTGAGTCATGAATTAATGGTGATTCACTCACCCAGGAGATCCTGAGTGTTTTCAGTTTTTTTGATGAAGGTGAGGAACACCTCAGAGATGTGGCTGATGATAATGAAGGGGGGTGCAAGGGCTGGTCGGCTGTGATATTCAACTATCAGGTTATAACGCTGGAATTTCCAGAAGATGTCTGCATTCTCTTGAACCACTTGGAAGGTGTAGCTGTGGAGATTAGTTTTAAATCATGTGCTTCTTTTGAACAAAATAGAGTTGAACTAAAGAGATATGTAATGTAGGGGGTGCAAAGAGGCTTTTCACTGTACTTCTACATTAACACCAACCTGAACATGGCAATCAGGAGGTTTAGCAGCAGCACGTTGGTGACCAGCAAATAGATGACGAGCAGCAGAATGACCAGCCAGTTGGCATAGACATTCGGGCATGGTGGCAGGGTACCTGAAATGATCTCCTGCACATTTGTGGTGCAGTTATCGTCTGGCATTTTTGCAGCTGTTAGACACAAACACTAATCTTTAGCCTCACCTAGTAGTGAAGTCTCATAACTACAGAATACCGACATGAAGAAACATCTAACCAGAATTATTAAACATGAAAAGAACACTGATGCAATAGTACATCAATACACAATAAACAAACAAACTACTATAAATAAATAGAAAGAGAGAGAGAGAGAGAGAGAAAGAAAAAGAAAGAAAGAAAGAAAAAACGAACTGAAAACTTTGACCTTAACACAATTATACCATCTATTTCCTCTAGGGGGATCTGTCCAAATATGTGAAGATAGGGCCGGTAGAGCGCTCTGCGGAAGACCCAATCAATGCGTGGGTCGTTAGGGTGCAGCAGAGCCTGTGTGGTCACCCCATATGCTATCAACCACACACTCAGGAAGAAAAGGAAGAAGAAGACATCCTTGATCTATAAAATGATTAAAAAAACATTAGGTAAAGCACTTACAGTTTTACACATAGTACATTGAAATACTTTTACCATTCGCTCCACAATGATGATTTTGGGTCCGAGTTGCTTATGAATGGCAAAAATGTGAATGAGTCTCAAAGTAAAAACCATGAAGTCCAAAGCTAGAACAGTGCGGCCAGCCTCATAGGTGCTCGTGTTCATCCTGTTAGCCAAAGGTAAAAACAACACCATTATTAATCATAATAAGAAAAAGAAGAATTTGCAAGAAGCAGACCACCAATGTGTATCTCTCGTGTTACACGAGACATATTCCATTACATTCTTGGAAATCTGATAACATTTGTATTATATTGTGCTCTGAGGGTTGCTTTATAATTTTTTAGCAAAAATAAAATATTAACAATTGTACCAAGCTAGATTCATAACTATAAACAACGGGTTGAGTAACAACTTTAACTGATTAAACAAAAAAATGTTAGAAATTATTTTCACCTTTAGTATTTTTTTCTTAAAGTGAGAATGTAGAGAGAAGAGTCATATTACCTGCATGATAGCCCCACAACAAAAAGAGAAATTGCCACCATGTCACATTTATTCCAATTGTCCTCAACATATAACTTCATCTTCTTCAGAATACTCATGTCTTCATCTGTGAAGAAACTCTGAAAAAAATGTAACAAAAGCATTTCAACATTGAACAGCTCAACTGCTTTTTTCTCACCTTCAAATATTCAAAACATTAAGCCCTGTCTCTCACCCCTCCATCCTAATAGGACAGGGCTATTAATAAGGTTTTCTGGATTTTGATTCTAAAAATATATAAATCAATTAAATTAATCTAATTTGCACTGTTTACTGAAAGTGAAACATAAAATTTGGTCCAATAAAGGAGCACAGCCTGTAACTAAATACAATTGGAAAAACCTTCTTTTATAACTTGCTCGCTCACTGCTTTGTTTGGGAGGAACGGCTTGTTTTTCTTATCGATACATTGCATCAGTTTACCACAGCTTTAGTTCACTTAGTGAAAACCCATTATTGATCTGCCTATTCTGGTGAATTCTAATGATTGTATATTTATTTAGTTATTTCAACAGTTTTGAGAAATTAGTAAAAAGAAGAAATCTTCAAAATTACTCTTAAGAAATAGGTCTTTTTGGGGAGTGAGTAGATTTTTTTCGGGCATGTGGAGTACACCATTGATAATCAGAAGAGACTGAGATTTGAGAATTTTTTTGGGTCTTTGTTATATGTTTGCAAGTAGATCAGATTTGTTTCCTTATGAACAATTTAGATGAATCATTCAAATGGTTAATTCTTTTAAATGAACAAGAGTAAAAAGTATAACTACTCGAGCCGAGGGGACAACAGTTACACACCAGGGCATTTTATAGTCTTTGTGGGCTTCATTGAACAACTCTTGATTGCCGGAAACCAGCAAGACGAGCTTCAGATGTTCATATTGTCCTCTTTGGTAATTTCTTCTTCGTCTCTTCATTAAATTTTTGAGGTCGACTCAAAAATGTGTATTGAGCGACACTCAGCTCATATCCAAGCCAATATGTCAGAGCCAAATTATTTTTTACTTGCGCAGATCGTTCAGCCAGATCAAGGGGTGACCTGTTCTCTGTGCCAATGTGCAATAAGAAGTGACTGAACTGCAGTACCTTGACAGGCCTCAAGAAGTGAGCAAGTTCTCATTCACTTCAAGTAAAACTGCTTAACATTACAGCTGAAAAAAAAAAACATGTTTACACTGCTGATGCTGCCATGTTTTTAATTCAGATTAATTGCATGAATTATTTTTCAGTTTTTTTAAATATATATTTAAAAAAAATATGTATATAATAAATTTAAACTTTCAGTCAATCAGGCCTATGTCCTGCCTCTCTGGACCCATTTTTGGCTACTAGGAAGTGATGCACTTCCAGAATGGTGATAGCTGGCTACGCTCTTTCTAAGACTAACTTCACACTGGGACATCCATGTTATATACAGTCAATGGGCCAAATGTGTGAGTTCACGGCAACACCCCATGTTTTTGATCGAGGTGCATTTACGTACGAATCTTCCGATCAAAAATTTGGAGAGCTCATCATCTGAAATCTTGCTTGGGAATTTTGTAAATGGTTGTATATGGTTGGTAAACTCCGGGGGTTGTTGTTCACTGGGATGGGTTAAACGCAGAGCACAAATTCCGGGTATGGGTTGCTCCATATCTGGCCAACTGGTTACTTTCACTTTCAATCCATCAGAGTACTGGCCTCTGACTAGCTGGATTTATAGTGTATTTCGATTCTGGATTGTCCATGCACATGTAAAAACACATTTATGCTAAAAAAAAAAAAAGATTAATCTCTTTTCACATCCAAATGCAGAAGAATACCCTCAGATGGCAGGTGGAAAATCCCAATGGAAAAATATCACAATAATGAAGACAAATAAAAGAAGATGGGATTCGCCATTACTTGTCTGATTTCCTCCAACACTAGGGTGAACACCCAGAAGTACAGGATGATCTCTGCAGCAGATGGACCATGTGGTGGAGGAGGACGAAAGTCCAAAAGGAGCACATAACTGAACAAGATGAGGAAGGCAAAGTACATGATGACATTCCCCAAGAAGACAATGACCGGAGCACTCCAGAAACGGTTCCAGCGGCTCAGGGCCACGCGAATGAGGCTTGTGCTGCAGCGACGAGCTACAGGGTCACTGCTATCTTGCCCAGTACTGATTAATAAAAATTAAAAACAACAAAAACAGCATTGAATGATGATCTTATTCACTATGATTTTAGAATGAAAGACTTACACCGGATCCTCATCTGTGAGTAACAGTGCTTGCTCTGTTTCTAAATTATCCAGCTCTGAAAATGGCTCACCGTCAACTTTGCTCAACTGTTCATTTGCACTGTGACACATACAAACATACAATCATGAATTGATTTTGTTTACTCATGTCTATCTTGGCATATTTTAAAAAGCTTACTTAAACTTAATGAGACTGGTCCAGACGAGGGGAGGCAAGAAGAAAGTGAGCACTAGTCTGGAGATGGAGTTGTCAGTCCTCATTGCTCCCCACCAGACTTTTGTCAGCATAGCCTGTTTGAAAACATCTAGAGTAAGTTAGAATTTGATCAAATAGTTGGTGGTTAATTTACTGTAAACTACCGAAGGGGGCCATTACCTGGACTCCATCATGAGCAAAGAAGCATTTGGCCTCTGCCATTGTGGCAACATTAAGGATTGTCGCTTTGTTCCAGCAACATGTTTTTCTAACCAGCAGTGAGTATGCTCTGTCTTCACTGTTTGAATAGCATTCACTGAAAAGATCTGCAAAGAAAGAGAACTATAGGGTAATTACAGTTTATGACTGCTATTTTCTTGCATGAAAGTTTTTTTAATTATTGAAAATAACACAGCTTTTATAACAGAATAATTAGATATAGATTAATCCTTTCTGTAACTATCCAGCCTAAAGCAAACTGCTCTAAAGATTTACCTCTTTCTTGTGATGGAAACAAACAATAATTTGAGAATTGTTTTGTATTTACAGAGTAAGATATAAATTTCTTGAAAAAAAAATCTTTACTTGCTACGCTTCAATGTGTATTCTGTTGCTCGATTTTGTAAATGAAAGTTCTAGGTCTTTAAAGCAACACTTTAATTTCAATAACAGTATTTTCTTAAAACAATATGTTCAAATTTGGACTAAGATGAACTAAAGCCAAAGTGTTAAGGCCTTAAAAGCTAAGTAAAAAGGAAAATATGTGACCAAAATTGGGGTGTTATGAAATAAAAACTTGTTCCATTACGGATCAGGATACGAAAGGCAGTCATAATGCTGTGTAATTACCTTAAGAAATTAATATTGTTTTATATAGTTTTATTCGTGTTTTGTTTCACTGAACAAAAAAAAAAACACAAAAGCAGTCATGTAGAACTATAGAAGTGAAGAGGATTTCTGCACATAATGATTGCAAAGAACTAACAAAAAAAAGCTATGATCAAAAGATTATAAAAAGATTAGCAGTGGGTTGCTCTCCGATTGGTTTTCTGGAAATATAAAAAAAATGTAACAACTTAAAGTGGCATACAGAATTTTGGTCATAAAATGATCATACAATGATCTAGGAATTAAGTGGATTAAAGTAGATTTTCAGAAGAACGTATTTGTTTTTATATATTATGTTAGAGAGCATTGGAAGTTCTTGTGTTTGCATCAGAATTCTACATATTATATAGTTAAAGCAAGCAAAATCTATGCAAACTTTCCTAGATTACATGAGTAGGTTCTTTAATGACAGTCAGTGGTTTAGCAGAGACGCTATTCTCACCCATAGCAAACTGCTCATATTTGGCATTCTTCATGCTGCGAGCAGACTCTGCTTCAGTAGCCAGATGGGCCATCTCCTTCATGATCTTACAGCCTACCAGAGCAGCTGCCACTGCCTCTGGGCCCTAAAAAAACCACAGACAAATACTAAAAAACAAATAGAATACGAGGCATGTGATCTTCAAATAACGCTGAAACTTTTCAAATCAGCTTTGACTATGAAAATAAGCCTAGTGCACAAATTTGTTTATTGACTCACCATGGCCCAAAAGTAGTTGGCCATTTCCTGCCTGTTTTGCAGAAGAGCCCAAATGAAGAGATCTCTCCAAGGATGCTCACATCGTCTTTCCATATCAGGGAGGTTTTTCTGGCTGTGAAAAAGCCGGCTTTTCCCCATCCTCTCCTAAAGAGATACATACACCTTTCAAAAGCTGCATTGTTTTTTCATGTCTATGTCCACCCTGAAGCTCACTCACTGCTGGAAGTTTCTGGTAGAAACCTTTGCAGGTGTCATCAAGAAAGTCTTTGAGGACTTTGGAGACTTCGTGAAAGGTGAAACGAGGCCTTCGGTCACAAAGCTCAGTGTGGGTGTGACCTGATACTCGATTGCTGGCCAAATGAGCCTGTCTTTCCTGATGCCTTTTCAGCAGCAGAGTGTGAAGGAGGTTTTTCTCGGACACCGAGCAGTACAGCTCCTGAAGGCGGCCGAAAGTAAGGAACTCCTTTATGTTCACACCATTATCTACAAACAGACGCACAAAGTCTGGCTTATCATTCACCAGTGCCTCCATCATCACCTCCTCGAGGTCCTGTGCCTGATGAGCAAGAAATAACAGTCCATAAGAACTGCTAACGATAACATTTCAACAAAGCAAACTATATTTTTTAAGGACTTCTTACACTCCATTGCACATCTCCGCTGAAGATCTCACTCTTTGCGATGTCAACTCTATTCCAAGCAACAGCCAGTTTCAACTCATCCAGGAAGTCTTGAGCCTCCTGACTCTGGCTTTTACATGCTGAACCCCCAAAAAGAGTAGGCAAACTTTGAAAATGCTGACATCCTCAAGCCTGAGTTAGATGATCTTAAACAGGACATGAAGAGCTGTTGTGGGTATATTGCTGCTGGTATACTCCAAATGAATCGCAAACATTGCAGAACCTGCTTTTATAAGCTTCCTAGAAAAGATTGCTGTGTTAACTTACCTGTAAGCGAGGCTATAGTAACCATGAAAAAGTAAAATATCAATGCTCACAGAAAGCCTTGCAGAAATGTAGTTTAACACAACCTGCTTCAAATTCAAAAGTGCTCTTGTGCTAACGAATTGTGTTAGAACACATATATGTACCATATTACGTGTTCATTGATAAACTGGACAATTCACAGTTAATTTGACGTTATACATCCTTGTTTTGGCTAAACCAAACTTGTTTTGGTTTCTCCATGTCTCTCTTTTTCTTTCTCTCATTAAAGTTCCTTTTGAAATCAGAAAATATAATTATTAGAATTTTTGGCTTCAATTCCCTTCCATCTGCATAACAATCTCTCTGCCTCCACTATTGTTAACAACACTTTAAGAAGTCAATAATTAATATCTTAAAACAAGGGTCTGGTAAAGAATAAGAGAACAGTCAGCTTCAAATTCACTCGTCTGCTTGAAGGAACGCTGTGATTTCCCAGAATTAGGCTGAAATCAGAAGCAGTTACCCTTGACGAGAGCTTTGAGAATTACTGTGTCTAGTTCTGAGTCCTGCTCTGGGTCATGCACCGTCAACAGGTGACCGTGGTCCAATATTCTCTGGATCTAATTGGAAAAAATGGCACATTATTGGTTATCATTTTCTTTTCCTACATTAAACACAAACATTACAAATTATCATTTTTTGTACCAGTTTGACCCATGAAGTGACTTCAGTGCTGTGTAGCCCATCCGAGAAGGTGTTAAGCAGCAGCTCATTGACCATATCAGCATCCCAGCTTCCTCTGTCCATAAGGGTCACTAAAATATCAGCCACTCCTCCTGAGCCGGCCAAAATCAGCCAGGGAATAGAATTCTGGATATTTTTGTACATTTTCTGATTGAAATAAACACAAATAGGTATAACCAACCCATGTAGATAAAAAGAAACAAAATAAAAGTAGCCTCTAACATATAGTTTTTAAAAGGGACCTGCAGTATTCTTGGCTCTCCGTGAACCAGAAGACACAAAACTGGTATTTCTATGCTGCCTGTACCTGTCAAAAATTGTGATTACATCTTTATTATTTCTGCTTCATTCATTTCTCTAAAAAAAACAGAGAAACATACCACCATATCCTGTGCGCTGTAGAGAGATGTGTTTGAGCATCTTAACCCTCATCTCTCCAGTGGCCCCGGGTGTCTGCGGGTCCTCATCCACCAGGATGAAATGAGAATGATTGCAGTCCAAGGAGTAAACAGCACCATGGGGTAGATCCTCGGTTGGGTATGATACTGGTTGATCAGGCTACATAAAAAAGAAGTAAAAATTCAAAAATGAAAATAAATTCATATAATGTTAATGGCTTAAATGTTGACCTGTGTATAGATTTGCTTAGAAATGAAACAGCTTAAGAAAGAAGCATTTCAATTAGGATTTAATGTGTTGATATGTAATATGTAATAAAAAGATACTTCGGTAATGTTGTAGACATTAGATCAACATTAATATTGTAAAGAGAACCAGACTGACTATAATGCCAGAAAACAACTTGTACATCCCCTGAATTTTTTTCTTTAGCTGAAGAATCTTTGTCCCTCGGGGGAAAAAAATAGGAATTGGGAAATAGCTACCCATACCCAGAAATTTTAATTGAAAGTTAAAAAAGTTTCTAAAAATAGCATCATGTGCACCAGTTCAGTAATTTCACTTCTATAACCATGTTAATTCCCTATATAGAAAACAAACAAATGAAAGATAAACAGGGAGCAGAACGAGAAACTACAGGTGCTTTAGTTCAGGCTGATTTGAGACACATGAAATGTGTCTAATAAGATACAGAGAAAACATTTTATTCACTTAAATGGGAATTAATGTGGCGATGTGGGTCTGGGGGTATAGGCCTAAACACTGATTTCAGATTCCCTTTAAATGAAAAGCTTAAATTATTTCTACTTTGACTTGTGATATCACATCATGTGACAAGTACAGTAGAACCACCAAATTGGAGGGTTACAAGAATTTGAGTTGACGGAAATCTAGTTTTGAAGCAAGCTTTAATTTTTAAGGACTTCCTAGATAAGGGTGATCTCTTTTGCAATTTTATTGATTTATATTTTGAGTTTATAATGTTTAATAAAACAGCAGCCTTGTGACTGAGGTCTAAACTCTCACTAGACCATGCAGGGACTGTAAAATCTCTCAAAAGCCAGTGTGAACAGCTTTGTGTAGATTTGAATCCTCACCTTAGCAGACAGCAGCAGGTCTCTCTTCTGAATCATGTTCATAGGAGCAATCCCAATCGCCACAACGCGCACTTTGGGGGAAGTGCTTGCTAGAGAGTGGTCTCTCACTGCCTGGCCCAGATTTTTAGTGATGCCAAAACGCAAGCCACTGGTGAGGATCCATGCCCCTGTTTGGCACAAGTATTAGATGTTTAAAAAAGGCAGAGGTGATTGTGATTTAGATGCCCAATAGCTGCTCACCTGTGCTTTGTGCTGCTTTCACAAGGCCTTTCCTGAGTGTATCTCTCAACCAGGGCTTCAGCTGAGAAACTTCATCTCCTCCCATCAGTGCCACCACCAAATGAGGAGGAGCCAGTCCCCACTGCTTAGTCAACATCTGATAGATTTCTGCTGGGTCTGTGGAGCTGGTCACTCTGAAAAACTGGACTGACAAAAAAACTTTGACTGCATGCTTAGAAAAAGATGTAATTGTTTTTTTTCACTTTGAAACGTGCACCCTTAAGTACCTTTCCTTTGGTTCGACTGACACCAACAAAATCAATATCTCCCACTCGCACACCACTCCCCGGTGGCTTGGTAGATTTCACGGTGAACTTCTCTGCCATGTTGAAGATAGACTCTGTGAGGGAGATGTAACACCTACATGCTGCCGGAGAACTGCAAAGAGTGATGTTTAATGGGGATAATGTTGTGGTATATTTATAAAAATAAGTGACGTGTGATATTTTAGTAAAAATAATTTGGAACCAGACTCACCTATATCCTTCAGAGTCATTAAGGAGCTCACCACACCTTGGACACCTCTTGGCCTGGGGTAACATTACCTGGAGGCAGAAGTCAAAAACTTTAGAAATACTAACTGCAAAACTATCACTCATCAATTTTATCGACAGACTTGACTAAAAGGTTTATACGTATTGATATATTTTTACTTTGTTTTCAGTGTATTTTGGAATTAAAAGGTCAAAAGGTTTGCATTGAAATTGGAAAGAAGGTGTAAACAAGTTGCTGCCTCAATCAGAAACCAAGAACCTGTCTCTCTGGTATTGATGAATTTCATATTGTTGAATTTATATTAATAGTAAAAATTTTACTTGCATTAAATTTGTCAGAAATGGATATTGTTCTACTTTTTGTAAAACTTTCCAGTAAAGGTTTGGTTTAAAAAATACCAGATATCAGATGCAGTCAGTCTGAAGATTTTCTCTTCAGGGAGCTATGGAAATATTTATGTAAAGCAGAACAGATTTCCATTTTCAATCTTTTAACACAAAAACAAAGCCCTTCTGGAAAAGAAGTGGCGAGTCAGATCAGTATTTGGAAAAGGTTTTAGACCTCAAATTCATGATTTTTTAAAGTTGTTGTTTGAGTGAGCTCCAGAAATGCAAGCTGAAATGCAGTTAGTAATGTAGATACCTTGTTTTTGTGTTCACAGTAGACCAACCACCATCTTCTCCCTTTGTTCTCACATTTGTCTACACTTAAAATTGTTGGTAAAATTGAGATCTGGTTTCCCTACACGTGCTCTCACTGGTGCGGTCCAAGCTATGAGTTTTATTCCATTTATTATTTGATTCTTCATTTTTAAGTTTGGTGAAATGTTTTATAGGAAAACAGTTTTTTTAGAACTATTAGACATTCAGAATAAGTATCATGGACACAATGTTATATTGAAAATACATTTCAGAAACATTTATGAAACACTGAATGTATCGTAAAAAATTGTGACTGATAGTAATAACATTAAAAATGTGCTTTCAAATTCCACCCCAAATCATGTACTTCAAGTGGAAGTATTTTCCTGCAACATTGCTCACAAAAACTCAATTGGAAATGCAAAAATTTAAAATATATACCTCAACACAACACCGGTACTAATATATATTTCACCACTAGAGGTCACATTTCCTAAACAAATACATACCGTGGTTAAGAGGCCAGGGCCTGAGCACTACCCCAAAGTAGATTAACGCTCAAAACTGAAATTTTTAATGATTTTTCTACCGCTAAAAAACAATCACACAACATGAGTTATCATTACATTTATCAAATGTATCAAATTTATCAAACCCTAAAAACTCCCAATCCATGTTTATATTTTACAATCTCTTACCTATTGAAAAAGAAAATTCATTAACCGCTCTTCAAATAGGACAATGCTTTGGAATGTATTTGAGTAGAAATGAAAGACTGTCAGGTGTTTGTGACTGAACATGTGGAAATAAGCACTGACCAGGGTACAATGAGCACATTAACACTTCCTGTGCAGATGAAAGCTACTGAACAACTTATTTGCGCCTTGCTCAGCTGTGATTTGTGGTTAGTTTGCCTTGTCTTGTTGAAGAGGTAATCCTAAAGAGTCAGTAAAAGCAGTTGTAACAGCAACAGACTCCAATAAAAGTGTGTGAGTGGATTAATAAAGTTGGATTTACAGACATTTTTGATCCATCCTGATCTGAATGGAGTGAACTTTTAATCCTTTAGGCATACAGTTGTGATCAGCATTAGTGGTGCCACAAGAACAGAAATCAGAGTTGATGAACAATCAAAGTTTTTTTGCCTTTATAATAATGAATAATTACTTTTTTTGCTTTCATAATGATGAAAAATATGAGGTATGTTTTAAAGACTCTTAGAGAGAGGTCCTGCTTTGCTCAGATAAGTGAAAAAAACAAAGGACCCATATGCAAACGTGACTTATGTGAGGGTGTGGTGTGGTGCTGGCTAACATTTGACTAGAAGATAGGATTGAGAAAAAAAAGACCACACAGCACATAATCATTTGCATTAGTCACAAAATGTTTGTAAAAAAAAAAAACTTCTAAATTAAACTTTTTATCCCCTTAAATAATACTTCATTTCCTTTTTTGAAAATGGTGCTTTTCAGGATTCAAATTTAACTCTTTGAACAAAGTACTACTAAGGTTTTGTTTTAAACTATTACCTTGGTTAGTAATAAAAAAAACTGTAAAATGTTTACCTCAGTTTAAACAAACCTTCTAACCTATCATCTTTCTAACACGGCTTAACTTTTCTTAACTCAACTTATCTAATTTTAATTCTGATTTGTAATATAGAAATCAAACAACACATTTTTCTTTCTTCAGAATAGGTTCACTTACCAAAGGAGTATCCTGATTCCCAAGCATATTTGGATGATGCTTTTGCTCTCGGATGCTCACCAGGAAGTGAATATGGCCTTTATGATGGCCAAACCACTCCCTAACCACAGCTCCAACACCTACCTGTGTCGTACTGCTTGCCTGATTTCCTTACTGACAACCTGTTGTTTAAAAAAAAAAGCGACGTTCATCTAAAATAGGTCAGGTTTTGCATGCTTTGCTTTTCCAACATTCATTAATTCAAGCATTAACATGTGTTTTCTCCTAACTTTACCATTGTTTGACATGTTCTAAAAAAACATTATTTGTGTCTTTATGCGATCACTTATTGGTTAACAAATTAGCAATGTATTCATCAAAATTATATATATTTTTTTGCTGATGAGGGAGTTTTCACTGTTTACTCAGTGACAGCACAATGGTTTACCCGGAGGAGAATACTGGTCCTGGAGAGTCCTTCCTTTAAAATTGATAGTCATTTGCATGTTCCTCTCGTGCTTGCTTTGCTTTTAGACAAAAGATAATTCTTGTGACCTTAACATGAACTTATTAATGACTGGAAGAAATGAGAAAAAAAAGTTCTCAACATTTTTAAAGCTTTGCATTTTTAATAACATCTAAGTACTAACTGAACTAAGATGTAGATACAAATGTTCCAATAACAGCATCTTTGGAATGGGTTTAGATACAAAGTTCCATTATTTTACAATTTAGCAATTATCCCAAAAATGTATATATTCTAAAAGATATATAAAAAATCACAACCATATGTGTTTAATATTAGTCTTCAAAAGATGTCACCAAGGCCATTAAAGTCCAGATGAGTCAGCAGAAACTTTGTTTCCAGTTAAAGCTGTAATTACAATATTCAACCACCAGATGTCAGTAATATTTAAGGAATTGTATGAACCTTTGCGCGAAATCTTCATCAAAGGTTGTGCGCTCATGAAGCAGGATTTACTGATGCTGTAGGTTGGTCTGAAAACTGATTTTACATAGACGTAACGACGTCTATGTAAACGTCGCTAGCCAATTGCAAATTGTAAATCATACAGCAAATTGTCAGTAATAACAGCATTTGAGACATGCCTATATTAAACTCACAGATAGCAATAACTTAAAATACAATTTAGTTAAAAAAACAAGCAAACAACTAACGTCACACACACACTTTCAATTATATTTTACATTTTGTTAATTATATTTATGTACCTATAAACGAATGATGTTAGTTTAACAATTATTGAGTCAGTGTGTTTAAGGGAAGTTGATTTAAGATGTCTTAAAAGGGGGACGCTTTGTGTTCGTCACATATGTCTAATTAAGGCCCATTTGGTTACGCGGTCATTTTTAGTAGTTAATTTATGTCTAAAAGTTAGGATTGATTGAACAAATTGTCCAAAACATGACTCGGTCTTTTGATCTTACCGGATGTGCTTTGTGTAGAAAGTCATTTTGATGACGAAAGAGGCAGCTGCCAATTGGTTTAAAATTGTGCGTCAGCGATGAATCTCTCAGAACCGCGCGAAGTTAATTAATCGGATTCAGCTGCCAGATATTTATTTTATATTAGATAGCATATTTATTAAATATAGTATTTTTATACTCTTTTAGTATTCTTATTCTATTTAATTCAATATTTGCATTTGTTCTTCCTTCTAAATTCACAGGAATTTACTTCGCAAAAACTCTTAATGTTTGAAAAAAAAGATAGACATAGTTCCGTTTTCATCGAAGTACTGCAATACTCCCTCTTGCTTTTAGGTTTCCACCAGTCCAATAGATCATTGATGTCAAGTGGGTTGGGTAGTTGTTTCCCAGCAGAGTGAGTTTTACTAAACCATGATTGATAGTTAAATTTTAAACTTAAAACAAACAAACAAACAAAAGCCAAATAATAAAACTGATTATGATTCAGGAAACGGAACAAAAAACTATTTGGAAATATTGACGAATATTGATTTAGATTAGATATTGATGTCTATTTGAGCTAGAGCCTAATGGCTATGTGAAAAAACGTTTAATAAAATAGTAAAGTTTTTTAACGTGTTTTAAACATTATCACTTCCAATTGCTGGAATTTTACACTTTATATATATATATATATATATATATATATATATATATATATATATATATATATATATATATATATATATATATATATATATATATATATATATATATACGATTACACGGTGAAAAAATAATGCATTAATTAAAAATATTAAAATTGTTTTATTTTAAATAATATTAATTAATTAACATACATATAAGCTATTTTAAGTAATTTGATGTGTAATTTAACAGTAATGTAACAAAATAAATTTTTACATGTTTGACACGCATTTGTTGTATCATATAATGCAGGCTTTAATACAAAGACAAGGCTGTATACAAAAAATACTTTTTTTCCTGCCATTTATCTGTACGTCACAAAATGCCCTTATTTTCCCAATGTTGCATACATTTTCTCCCTTGTTTGTGAAACAGTCGCTTGATTCATGAATCACGTTCCTCTTGAACGGCTCGTATTTTTGGGGTTGCAGTTCTCTATTAGCTGCTGATGGGGGAAGGTGACTTTGCTGAGACTGGTGGGGGGTTTATTACCCAGGGCGTGGTGTTCTTTCAGCCAATCACAGGCGTCTCCCTGTTCAAACACTGGCCTTTAACCACCGGTACGTCGTGCGGATATAAACATACTAAAAACAACACGCACCAAACAAACCCGCTTCGGCTCGACTCCAGGCAAGGACTTGTACATATGATGGCGAACGTGGAGGTATCGAGCAGCCTGGAGCGTCACTTGGCCCGGAGAACCTTTCCCCTGCTCGCCCGCACAAAGGTCTGTAGAAACCTCTTCGGACCCGTGGACCACGAGGAGCTGCACTGTGAGATGAAGCGCCAGCTGCAGGAGCTCTCCGAGCGAGACCAGAGCCGCTGGAACTTTAACTTTGAAACCAGCTCCCCCTTGTCCGGAGAGTACGAGTGGGAGGCGATCTCGGAGGAGACGGTGCCATGTTTCTACACGGATAAAGCACAAAACAAGAGAGCTCGTGGCTGCGTGGGGGACGCCTCAAGCACTGCTGACTGTGGGATTACCAGAGAGCCTGCAGCTCAGCTACCCGAGGACGTTCCGAGTCAGCCGAACCAGGAGAACATCTCTGGAACACTAAACTCAAAGGCTGCTCGTTCTGCAGCCCTCAAGAGCAGAAGAAAGAGGTCCCTCTTCCCCGGTGCGCCCACAAACAGCACGCCGCAAATCACAGGTAAACGCTTTCATACAATCTCTACATTTAATGCAGTCACCGTTTGAGGTTTATTTTAATGTGTTAATTCGACGCCTAACGAAATAACGCCCTTGTATTTCAACAGAGTTCTTCCCGAAACGAAAAAGACTCCTGGAGTCAAAGCAAGAAGACCGCAGTTTCCTTCAACAAGGCGCATCCAGTAGCATCGAAGTAACGCCACGAAAAACGATAAGATGGTAGGTTTTTGTTGACAGACCACAAAAAAATAACATTTAACGTAGTGCTAAAATCACAAAGTGTTGGTTGAACTGAATTTTCATTGGTTTAATTTCTTCTTTCTTGGCTTCTGAAGCTTGGATTTTAGGCTGAATTTTAACGACCACCGTGTTTTTTCGCAGATGTTTGCACTCTCAGCAGTCCACCTGTGTTTATCTGCAGCGCGGATGAAGGAAAACAAGGGGACCAGACTTTACTCCTCTCGGAACTCATGTAGCAATAATGGCTTCGCCAACTGAGACTTTGTTGCAGTGTTACAATGTCTTAAACGGTGCAATTTTCTCTTTTTTTAATTTTGATTGTGTAGAAGGCTAGGCCACACGTACCGCTCCTAACAGACTGGAGCGAGGACTGTTCGTTTTTATTTGAATATACTAACTTATTTTATTTATGTTCACACGTGTGGGCAACTCTTTATTATTATTTACAGTTATTGTTGTTGTTTTTATTTAAGTTCTGTTTGCAGTTTCTTTGAAAGACATTTTTTTCTGAGCATTGGTTGTAAAAAATATATTCACTAGCTCGACTTGTACCTTTGAATCAAAGTGTAAATTAAATTATATTTTGTTAACCTTGTGTTCACATGCGTTCTTCTGTAACTCGTGTTTGCGTATTTATTTTATGCCACCTAAGCTAATTTTGGACAGAAATTATACCCTGGGCGGTTAACGTGGAGAGAACATCAATTTCACTAGTTCTTAACCAAAAGACGTCATATAGACGTGATATGAACGTCTTTTTAAGGTTACTTGTTGGTGGTTGTTTGAGGAGTCAGCGTTTTGCTTGTTGTAACAAAAAGAGTCGAGGTTGTCCTCTGAACGGGAGGGACTCAGCTGTTCCGCCCCGTGTTTGCGGGAGGTACTTGCGGGCAGCTGCGTGCTATAGGGAGGATTTAAATGCCATTTTCTCTCTATAATGAAGGAGGCAGGTGCCCTTGGAACCCCGCTTTGTCCGCATAAGACCTTCATTTTCAGCACCCTCTCAGCTATCCCCCTAATGAAACACTTACCAAGACTCGAACAAAATGGGCTTCTTCTGTTTACACGCCGACCACCTGCCTCCCTTCCCCCTACCTCCATATCATTTACCATAGATACCAGCACTCGCCAGATCTGGAGAATGACCTGGAGATAGGGGACCGCTAATGGAGGAGGGAAGCGGGGACGTAAAAGACCAGCACAAAGCCTAAACGAAATTAGACTTTCTTTGTTCATGATATTTTAAATCATGGAGGATTGTATTAGTAGTTTAAGTAAACTGGCCAGTCAAAATTGTTTACAAAGTTTAAACTTCAGTCAGCCGCACCGGAAAGCATTATTATGCCGTAAAACACTGCATGCTTATAAAAGCCGCAGTAAATATCGCTTTAAAATAAAGTTATAATCTAAAATTATAATCTGTAATGTTCAATTGAGATTTGTTTTATTCTCTGAGCTGTTCTGTTTCAAAAAAAAAAAAAAAAAATATATATATATATATATATATGAATAAAAAAAAAACAGTAAATGACAGTTACAATAATAGCATCTCATTTTTAACAACTATAAAAGTCTTCATTTCAGAACTTTTCTGTTTGGACAGGTTTTATTAAGTGAAATATATAGGGCTACCTCTACATAAGCTAAACAATGAAATTAATGCATTTTATGGTTACACAGAGCTTTAACAAGCTTTTACAGCCCTCGTATATATTTCTGTATTTCATACATATTATTTAAATAGTGTATACTATTTAAGTCAAAGTTTAAAGTGGTTAAAATCTACTTAAAAAGTACCATTTTTGAAATATGATTCAAACCGAAATAGTTATAAAAAAAAGTGTAAGAGCGCCTGTAACCCCATTCAGGCCTTTTTATTTTCTAGCTCTCTAAAAATAAAAAAAATTGTGTGCGTTTTTAGTTCAAGAATTATTTATATTATCAATTTCCATTTCCGTCAATATTAGATACAACGGATACAATTCTCAGAAAATAAATAAATTGAGTAAAAATATCAATATACAAAACAATTCAATATGATTCATGTTGTGTTTTAGAAGATTCTCCAGATTAGAACATGTTTAGCTTTCCTGAGATTTTTCTGCATAAAACTGATGTAAAGAAAAAATATTACATTTGAGTTAAATTGTCCACAACCAATAAATAAATTATAAAATGTGATGTTCACTAGAATGAACAGAAAGAGTCAGAACGAGTTAAATGAACATTAACCTTTTTACCAACGGAGTCACAAAGTCGAGTATACATTAGATTCAATCAGTTCAAACAATTTTTTTGCGATTTTTATATAATTTAACCAATTGTTAAAAACGAAGCTAATTTTCGCATGGCACCAGTTTCACTTTCTTTTTTTTTAAACAGTGTTGGCAAAGTCGGCCGGAGTCTTGGCTTGCTGCAGAGCGCCAGTGTCTCGCCAGATATAGGTTTTCTCTAAAGAAGTTTCCCTTTTCCTCGACCATCTGGCACCAAAAAAGGCGAAAGGGAACAAAGGCAGCTAAAGGCGTAAGGCGAAGCGAGTGCCATCGCATTCACCTGCAAATGAGGCTTTGTGCTCTCCCAGAAGCACTCGGCGCTCACAAATCCTGTTTGCTTTTGTTTCTGGCTCTATCTGGTCGTGTGCGAGAAAACAGATCCACCCGCGCGTCGAGCCGAACACAGACGTCACTCAAACGTAAAAAACACCAACATAACACGAACGTCCAGACCGTCGATCAACGCTTTGATTAAACACGACTGTTCACGTTTTATAGTCTATAATCTATATTTTTGTACACATAATCAATAACCAGAAACAGCAGATATATCCTTAATTGGACATTAGTTCAATAGTTTTTAAGTAGCCAACTGAAATAGGTTTTACTTAAAACGAGTTTGTTAATAAATCAAGGTTATGGTATATGCTCAATATGGCTTCTTCTCTAAACATCACTGCTGCAATCACTTCACAATGTTTAATGAAAAACTGGAGTTGTGCTTCATTTAATTGTGACGTGTAATGCGAGAAGTCCCACAGGGTTCAAGTAGACCTCATTATTTGAGCTTTTACACTAAAATCATTATGTCCAGATTGACAGGGTTTCCAATATGTTCCATTCTAGGCTATCTCAGATGGGTTTCTGACCAGATGGATTTCCTCTTCAGGCTCATGGGACCTCGACGTTTATCTGCAAATCCCACCGAGACTCTCTCACTCAGCCCAAGCGGTCTACATCAGTAATTGAGTTCAGTTCAACTTTGTATGAAGATCTTTGTAAAAACACTCTCCTATTGACTGCACAGGAGAAAAAAAAAACACACATAGTCATATTAATTGTGTTTTCAAACTGATTTTAGGAAGAAACAATAAATAAATGGAGGCTTGTATTACCTACAGTTGAAATGTGGAACTTTACATTTACAGAATATAGTGTTTATTCATGTAAAAAAGAAAACAACTCCCTGATTTCTTATATACACAGGATAAACTCTTATTGATTTATATTTCATGGAATCTTTTAGGTTAAGATTTGGTATTTTACATGAACGGTAACTGGTTGGTGGCTTAGTTTTTTTCATAAATAGATAACTAATTATGCTTCTCCATGGAACCATTGTTCAATTTAAAATTTTAAGAAGTTCTTCCCAGAACAAAGGTTAAACTATGGCCTTTTTTGTTTCGTACCCTGTTTTGTTAAACACTTTAGTTGAAATAAACTAAATGAGAGCACTTTCATAAATAACCTTTCTTTCAAGTTAGTTGATGCACTTTTTCCATACCAAAAGTGTATTTTTTTTTACCAATTGTGACTAAACATTGTACAATTAAAAAAAAACTACACAAAAAAACTAATTCATTTAACAATTAATGTACCCCTGCTCCCAGTCACTATTCATTTCTTAATTTCCCCCCCAAATTGCAACCCACAACCATCTGCACTTTGCAGTAAAACCATCAAACCATTCAAGCCTGTGTTGTAGCCCTCACCATTACTCTTTCACAAATAAAACCCATAAAACTAGTGGAGGCACCGGCAAGCTGTGTCTTCAAGGCTGGATACACCTCTATGGGTTCACTAGCTTGAA
The DNA here is from genome assembly GCA_900490495.1 of Danionella dracula. Taxonomy (NCBI): domain Eukaryota; kingdom Metazoa; phylum Chordata; class Actinopteri; order Cypriniformes; family Danionidae; genus Danionella; species Danionella dracula. Next base: position 4,944,069 of record UELW01000578.1, read on the forward strand.
TTAATGGCATTTGGTAGCAAAGTTTGTTCAGTGGTCCAAGAGACAGTGACAGCGGTACATCCTTTTAAACCAGTCACAAAGGCTTATCATTTAGTTGGCGGCATATGGGCCAGACCCCCTCAGAGGCTGACCTGCACTCACATTGGTCCCTTCTCTAGCCGCAGCCCTGTCCACACTACTGCTGGCACTGAAGAGGAATATTACAAAATGTACTCATTTCTACATGCTCTTTTGGAACCTTAGTGTAGGCTTTTCCAAGTTACCCTGGGAAGTTTTTTGGAAGTAGATTAAGATGCCATTAACGGTTTAGCGAAAGCTGACAGTCTAGTTTGTTACTTCAGCTTGTCCGATATTTAATCCTTCATATCTTGACCAAACTAATAAAGACAGAATGTCATGCTTTTCAAGAATGCCAATGTGGTGGATTGTCTGATTTGTTTCACATATTACAGGTGACAATAGCCCATATGAGAAGCTGTGTAGGAACAAAGGCCGAAAGGACAGCCATGTTTCTGCCCTGGATAGGGTCAGAGTGTGCACATGCACTCATCACCATAGCAACAAAACCCCTCACCCCTGAGAGCAAAAGTATTGTCATGAGATCATAGGTCACGGTGCTCCCCATATGGTCGTGTGCTGCATAAGTCATTGATCTGTCGGAACGCTCTAAAGGAATTCTGAAAGTGTCACTGAAAGAACTTTAGAAAAAAGGCAACAACTGCTCTTGAATGCCATAAATGCCTCCACAGCGGCATAAATAGCAACACTAGTGCAGAAAAAGAGCGGGAAGCCTGGCTGCCCACACAATTGTGTTTGAACAGCCAAGACGTTTGACCTCCACAGAAATGAAAGAGCAGCAATCATAAGAGAAAAAGAAACAAGATGTTTATCTAGGATTCAGCTCAGACAGATTTTAGAAGAGAACCAAATTATAAATAAAAGATTAGATTTTTCTTGAAGAATCTTTTCAGGTGCCTTGAACTTCTTTTTCTTCTTTCAGAATTTGAAATTACATTTATTTTATAAACACATACTAACATATAGCTATACATTTTATCTGGGGATGTTGTTAAAACATTAACCAGAGTAGAAGGAACAGTGTCTTGAGGTTCTAGAGAGGTAGAAAATCTCTCACCACCCAGTCAGAAAAACTACAACACATTTCAAAAAGCATTTCTGATTGTTCTTTTTCTCCAAGCACCTTTTTTGTTCAGGGGATCAGATGAGAGTTAGACTAATAAAATCATATCTTAAATGCATAAATGTAAAATCGTTTTTTTTAAATTGTAATTTCTTTGTGTGAATATTATTTTTCACTGGATTGTGTTGATGTTCCAAAATATTGCATAATTTTAAATGTACAGATTTGAAATGGAAACCTCTAGTATAATAACAATTATTATACTTTCAAATGCATATTTCAAACAATTTCAATAGTATGATTGTGAATTAAAAAATTTAAATTAAATAGAATGTAAAAAATGTTATTTTTAAAAATTAATTGTCTCAAAAAATTCTTTCAATTTCCACTCAATTTAAATTGATATGTAAAAAATGAATTCAGAATGAGTTTGCTAACTCTTATTTTTATTTCCCACTTCAACAGTTTACAATAAAACAAAACAAGTGGCCATGCATCGTGATCACAGATACACACAGCAAAAATCGTTCATCCATCAGATTTGAAAAACTTTATAGCCTATTACAGCCTTGATTTTCTTCCTAAAATTTGGTTTATGATCTAAAATTTATTATTTGATATAAACAAACTTCAATTGTAAAATAGTCATTTGAAATACCGGTAGTTTGAAGTTAAAATATTCATAGTTTGATAATAAAACTTTACTAAGGAAAAGTGGATTCAAGTCATGCAAACAAATCAACTGCAAATCACCAAAAATTCAACCCAAATAAATTTAATTCCAATATATTTTTCATTTTTTTAAAAGATCACTTTCCTGCCATACAGACAATCACAAGAACTCACATATGATTTGTATCAAAATAATTTTGGTATAAGTTAAAACACGTATATAAATTGTGTTTAAAATGACAAAACAGAGATTAAGAAGATCAGTCAGATGTTTTAAACTCAGATGAAGCTGACCTTGAGCCACAGGAGCAGATTTAACGTGAGGGCAACAGCAGGCTCTTTGTGTCAGAGTGCTGCTGGAGTGGCTCAGCTGTCCGCCTGAGCTGCAGTTGCTTCAGACAGTTGCTCACCGCTCCTCAGACTCTCCTGTCTGTCCAGCACAGACAGACAGGCCGTGCCTGACTGACGCTGGAAGCTGCAGTGCTCTTCCTTCCCCCGGGCCAAATCCCCTCTCCTCTCCCTGGCCAGCATCAGGTTCAGTGAATCCCCTATGCTGCTGAGTGTCCTTTCCATGTGTGTGATCTGTGGAGATAGCAGTGTGCGTGTGTGGCCTTGGCACATCTCTCAAACACTGACTGAAATAACGTTGTCAGGGCGTCTGAGTAAATAGCCATAAACCAAAGACAAAATGACCACACAAGAAACCAAACATCAGCAGATGATCTAATGCTGTTGCAGTCTAATACTTTGAACCACTCCAAAGGAATTGATGATTTATTAATTAAAATGGTAGTAAATATTGTACTTGTTTAAACCTTCATCCTGTCTCTATTAGTCACTACATTTGTTTTTGTTGATTTCATCAACTAAATAAAGCTATTTATGGCATTTGTTTCCAGTCAGAATTGGAGCAAGTGTCAAGTCTGACACGGCAATAATAAGCCCCTGTTGGAATCTTGCCTTTAAGGCATTTCAAGATATTTATGAAATGTATGCCTCTAAACCGTTGCAACAACTATTTTAATATCTGTTCTCTTTCTAGTAATTCACCTCAAACCCAGTCAAGGCTTTAAAATGCAGCACTGAAGTGAGTCAGGCATGGTTTAAGAAATAAAAGCTTTAACTTTTTTGTTCAATTTCATTTAAGCCAAACAAAGAAACCTAAACCAGCCATTTTATGTAATGGTTTAATGGCTCACTTGGCTTTCACAAAAAAGGATGTTACACTGTACATTGTCTAGATGTATTTTATACAGAAACTGCTCAATTTATGAGTGAAAGAATAGCCCAGCCACATTAAAAAAACAAAAACTTTTTTCCTTGGATAAGGCTTAAAGTCAAGAATAAAGAGCTAAATAAAGGATAATTAACTTGTCACTCAAATAACAAGTTGATAACCAATCATAGAAGTAGAATTGTCTCTTTTTAATTCATTTTATGTAACAAATCCTAAACATTTCCGATGGAATCAATATAACTAATGGGGAATCTATGAGACAGAAAGGGGTAACTTATTACACATTGCAAGTAAAAACTTTTTTGAAACAATTAAAATTATTATTTTATGAGAATCAATGTCTAAAAACTATTCATAGCACTACAATTGCAAAGTAACACAATAACAGTAGTGAATTGCTATCAGTTTCCTTTAAACTTGAAAAGCAATAAACTTTTTAAATGAAAGGAAGAAACAATTTCCTTTTATGTTGAGGAACTGAATTTCTTCAGGCTACCTTGGATTTGAACCTAAAATGTTGCAGCGCCATCATGTCTATCCCATCAGAAACAACCAGACTTGAGTCTGCCTTCTTAAGCACAGTTTACACTACAAAAGTGACACCAGAGTCACATACAAACACATGAACACTGGTACCAACATCCCTCACCAAACAGATTAATGCATAAACACAGTCTGCTCTAAACAGACATGAATCCAGACATTTATGGTGTAACACACAGAGACATTAATCTAAAACTGGTCAAATTAAGTATTAACGGTATAACAACTTATTCCAACAAAGAAATAAAAGACCAATGGTAGAGAATCCAGCCAGACTAAAAGCTGAAGACAGAGTTACTGAAACAATAATGTTTTTTTTTTTCAGATGGGTGTTTGTTTAAACATTAAGGCTATTTGTTCCTGTTTATGATAGACACTGCCTGCTTCCTGCTTACCACAGAAATATGGGGAGAAGAATGACACTGTAAGGGGGAGGGTTTCCTGTCAGTAGCCCAAAAAGTGGACATGTTTTCATCAACAAGCATTGCGAAGGAGCCCCCAACATGGTTATTAACACGATTAAGAAAATGGCAACACATTCATAAAAGTGTCAAACTATGTTAAAAATAATACATGGTGATACCTCAAGATATGAAATTAATCTGGAATTACATTCTTCCTTTGCTGAATTTTTCGTATCTCTGATTTTTTTTTTTGTATCATAAAACAAAATATTATTCCCTTGGCCTTTCGAAACTTGAATTTCTCTTATACTGTGAAGCATTCGTATCACTGTACTCCATAATTTACCATTAATTAGAGATAGCATGACTATAAATGATGAATACAGCAAATTAAATTGAAGTAGTTTAAACCTGTTCTCAACACATTAGGTTAATTATGCTACTCAAGAACAACTAAAGTGAGAGATAAGAAGAAAGTTCATGTAAACAAGTGAGTTGGCTGTTTTAAGCTTGTGACAAGGATGAGAGCTGTTTGTAAAAGGATTTATGGCCGGAGTAGTAAATGAACAGGAGCAAAGTGTTTGTAGAGCTCAAGAATCCCTTGTCATTCTGGCAGCCCAATATACTTCTCACACATGCACACCAGCCAGAAAGCCGCTCTTTTGAAGGACTTAACACCCTTATCAGTAGACATCCTTCAAGGAGAATGTTTGAAAAGTCTTCAAAAGTGGTTTTTGACTGAAGTCAGAGATATAAAGAGTTCTTTTTGACTCCAGGTTAATGCTTGATGAAAAAGACTTAAAGATTGTTATCCCTTATTCCTGTCATCTCAGGAGGCTTCCTTCACACCTCAAAGCTTTCAGAGAGGGGGCATAACAAGATGTGAAGTCTCTAGTAGCTTTGAGCTAGAGAAAAAGGCTTTCATTAAAAGCAGGGTTTCACTTACAACTAACGTATTTCCCAAACTCTGCCCATTAAATTCATTTAGTCAATAAAACAATTCACAATTAAGAGAGGTGACTGAACAAACTGACAAAACCACAGCCCTCAGCAGCTAGCAACAAAACATCACAAGTGTCAGTGATTTACATATTAAGTTGTTGGAGAGACATGATCTTGCATTTTAAAGCACATAATCTTCAAACAAAGCAGCACAGGTGATGAGTTTTAAGTATTTGTCAACCATAGATTCTTATTAGGTGTTAAAGTTGCACTGGTGTTAACCAACTAGGCGCTGTCTTGGACATGAACAATGAATCCTAACCGCAAAGTTGGATTTATACTTTTGCATCAACTCTACGAATTACCAGTTGTGGAGGCTCCGTGGGTACCCATTTGTCAACAAAGCATTTATAGTTGTGCGTTCCATCTACAATGTTTTTACTCTGATCAACATTGCTGTGATAATAATGCCAACTGCTAGCATACTAAAACATAACACAGATGCTAGCAAAAGACAGGTTTTATTTACGTTATCATAAAATGTATAAATATAACGTCTTACATACTGATCATTATCACAACATGGCGTGATGACCATGCTAACTTCCTGCTAGCTAAAACTCACCAAAGATAACAAAGAAATGTTATTTACTTATCCCCAAAGTTGTACTTCATTATACAGTGTTTAACATGGAGCACAAGCCCAGAAAAAGAGAGGTAGAGCTTGCTCTGCTCCACTTTGCCCAATCATGGTGCTTGCTCTCTGCCAACCTTGATGCGAAGTTAAATAATTTCAGAGGTGCACATCGAGGTTCTCACAGGGATCAGCGCGAGGTTACGTCATCATACAACCTTCGCAGAGGGCAATTTGTAGAGTTGATGCAGAAGTAAAAATGAGGCTTAACCCTAACCAAGGGGTAGGTGGGTAGCCTAATCTCTAATAACTGATATGATGTTTGAAAAACAATATAGAGAAACTATTTTATAGGTGGTTTGGCCAGGGAAAAATGTAACAGGAAAAAAATAGTCAAACAGGTTATTACAGTGTACAGTCTATCATCTTATCTGCTTGTGAACAACAGTCAATAGTTGCTCAGGAATATCAAATGTTATTTTTTCTTTGTCCTATACACTAAGATATATTCATAGAGCCAACTGGCCCATTCAAATTCCATCTCATAAATATTAACAGAACTGAATAATGAGTACTCTTCTTTGACATCACATTTCGCTACTTCACTGAAACTTTAGATTTCAAACAGGAAGTGTACACGCAAAACATAGAACAAATCAACCCTGAAAATAACCAGTTCCAGTAAAAAAATAATCTTACATTATTTCAGTTACTGTACATGAAACTATTTGATACATGTTAATATTTCACAAATGTGTTTGATTTCATGACTCTTTACATATCTTTATTTTTATATTCCTTGTTAAACCATCTGTGATATTTGATTGATGTATTGTTAAAAAGGTGAACATCTTGGAACATCTTTTACACTGTTCCTGGTTATGTTTAGTGTTTTTAATAACCAAGGTAATATTAGCTACTGTCAGTAAACTCTGAAGATGTTTGCTTGTTTTAATTTACGACACAGAAACTTGATAGTATGAATTCTGGTTAATCAATTAAATGTTAATGCAATATATGTAGAGATATATTTTGTATATTTCACCAAATATTCTGTAAATCAATTGCTCTTTGTTTCAGACGATCAGTGGGGCCAGTTCACACCTGTTTTAATCAGTTAGTTAACGAGGGAGCCACATTACTGGTTGCACCTGGCATTTTAATTAGTTCCAGTTGTGACCTTTCATCCACTTTCCTGGTGTCTTTGAAAACCAAGCACAGGTGTAAGTTTAAAATATATCCTTTTATTAATAGAAATGCTTGTAAAGTTAACATTTGATCACAAGTTAACACAATGGAAAAATAATGAGGGACAAACACTGTTGATCTGTGTAAAGCCCCCATAAAAGCTTGTGATTTAAACTATTCGCCTCTAAAACCAAACTTATGATTTTAGATGCCAAAGTTTAAATCCTTTCTGGCCTGTACGTTTTAACAATACAGCCATTCATGTTCAAGATTTGGGTCACTAAGCTGTTCATCGTTAGTGGCTGTTTGTAATATTGTGATCACATGAGCATCAACACCACAAATGTTACAAAGCTTAATTCCAACTTCCTCTATGAAAACAGCAAAAATATCTTTGTACAAGTTGCTTCATCCAGTTACTTTTTGCTGAACACAATCTCATGTTTAGCCTTCTGTTTGGCGACAAGCAGATGAAGTCTCATGAAGCTCTTTTACAGCTTCTCTATGAAGAGGTTTTCTATCTAACCAAGCTGAAAAAGTTACCTGTGAGCAGGGCATCTCAAGCTGGAGACTGAACCACGAAATCGGGTTCATTCTGAAAGGTCAATTAAAGTTCAGGAAGCTATTTTCCAAGGTCTATACACACAAGAAAACAAAAATATTCTACTGCAGTTTTGCTATTGAAAATGTTTGGGTGAACAGAGTATTTTATTAGCCAAAACAACCTTATGTTATTGTTTCAGAGTAACTTATATTTCTTTTACTTAAAGAATATACTGCTTCTTCACAGAAGCATGGTGATGAAGATTTTTTGTTGTTTAGTCAGATATACTTGGGCCAAGTAAATAAAAATTGTGAACAAATTAGTAAGCAAAACTCTTTAAAAATGTTAGCAACTGAAGCATCAATGCAGCCATGATGTCCAAAGCTCGGAACATCATTTGTCACATGATGTTCTTTTGATACAGTGGTTCGAATCCTGAGGATCCAGTAAGAGTGGCACAAGCTTTAAAGTTCAAACTTTGCTTAATTATTTCTGATTTTAGCATCAGTATTAATGCTCTTACCTTCTCTTCCATTCTGATTAGTCTAGAGCCAATCGAATGTGTGCCTTTGTCTTTCAAGCGTTCTAAAGAGAAAAACAAACTTACAAGTTCTTAAACTTCGTTATGTGCAATTAGGCTACATGGAAACAGTAATAGAGTTCAATGATGGAATGTTAAGGAAATGTTTATATCTGAAGTATGATTCAGCTGAAGCTGAAGTTATGATTATGATTGTATCTGAGAAAAATCTGATAGATAGAAATCTGATATCTGATAAAATCTGTGAAGATAACTCTGTGGTTGCAGGTTTACAACAAATTCAAGGTGGCATAGACCACAATGATCCATTTCAAACTACAACATTTTCATAAAGTTGTTTATATGACATTCATTTAAAAAGATGCACATTTATAAACATTTATGCATATTTCCTTAATACCCCCTTTGTCATAAAATAGGTCAGCATAGCACAATTCAACAGTTCACATAACACATAATAGACATAAAAAATGATAGAATAATAAAATATTGAGTGTTCTACTGTTAAAACGATTGTGTGCAACTCCAACACTCAAACTAGCTATTGCATTCAAGATATAACCTTTAGAAATTAGAGACTGTTGCTACAAATCATAAAATAGAATCCCCTGGCATACCTGAACTGGTCTGGAAAAGTGTCTGCTTCCCTAAAGAGTGATCCAGTCTGTCAGACGCATGTGTGAATTTATAATGGAGAAAGAAGATGAAATGTGTGAGCGATAGAGATCTTTACTATCCGTTTTTTTTTTTTAATGGTTACCAATATTGGTCTAAGAAAAATTAATGAAGAGCTAAATGAAGCAAACAGTTTAGACCCTCAACCCACCTTCTCTGCAGTTCTTTGATGCGCACCATGAGGTCGAGATGACCCTGAGAGTACTGCTCGATGACGTCCCGGACATCATACGGCTTACGCGCTTGCTGTAAAAAACAGACATGTAAAAAAAAAAAAATACATCAGCCCTTGCTTTCCAAAAGGGATGTTTGCATTGAACTGCACAGAACAGATAAGACAGTTACCGGAATAGCTTGACAAACCCAATCTTTGTAACTAATGGCATTAAAAAGGATAAATTTTAATACTTTTGTATTGACTGCTACTTGATGTGATGTTCAGTCAAAAAACAGCTTGAAAAACAGTAACAGAAGGATTCACTTCAATGTCAATCACTAATACTACTGGCAGAAGTAGTACAGCAAGAATATTTCCATTTGAAAAGCTAAATTGAAGAACTCATTTAATGTCCATATTTTGTGCAGTGATCTGATGTTCTTCTCTCCTTTCCTCCAATCATGAAGTCAATAATGCTTTGTATCCAATGCCTGAAAGTATTAAAGCTAACTTAAATCAAGAAAAAAAGGATCAAGAAATAATAATTTGGATAGTTCTAGACAAGTGAGAAAAAAATAAAGCTAGTCATTCGGCTGTTTAAATAATAAACATTTCAAATATTGTCTACAGCTCTACTTTTGTTATTGATGCTTTTCATAGTACATTAGCATGTTGATATAGCCATAGTATGTTAGCCTTAGGGTAATCAGGCCTTCAGTGTTTTTGCACCCCAGTTAAGGAACTCATTCCCTCTGGAATTCAGATACATTGTCGAACTATCATTTTTAAAGGCAGAATTGGTGTGTAGCAGTGTAATTTTTACATGTACTTTTGGATGTTTGTTTTTATAGTCACTTTTCTTATTTTATTTTATTGTTTGTTTTTAAATATGTTTGTAATGTGTACTTCAATGTCCTGGATAACTCTATGCTGCGATGAGGCACTATAAAAATAAAGTCTGGCAGGCCAATAAGAAGCTTTATACGACACATTGATTTACATAGTCCTCCCACAGCAAACTTGGAAAGGTAATGAAAATTTCTGTTTGGACTAAAGTGTAAACAAAGTATCAGGAAAATTATTGGGCTTTACAGCATTATTAAATGTTTGACATACATGGCTACTTTGCAGACCTTCTCCAATGATGCCAAACGTAGTTTAAAGATGATAAACCTACAATAAATTCCATTAGTTGGTGGTTATAGTCTATCCTTGTAATTATGTAGCAGCTTGATTCAGCAAACTACCTGAGAACCTCTGTTCTCCTGCAGATTTGCTTGCAGTACCAGTTTCATCCACAAATATTATTTTTCAAGAGATCCATTTTAGTATATTATTATTAAAGATGCAATTTTATTCATACAAAATACTTACTCTTTTTTTCTATTTCTGTTAAGTTGCTATTATAAAAAACAGTTTAGTAACTTTTCCACATAAACAATGAAAGACTACAATGACATGAGTGCTGTCACAGCATCTTAAATGTTTTTTTTTGTCAGGCTTTTTGAAAAAGTAACATAAACATTAAAGTAATGAACAGAATTAAACCATCTTTACTTGATAAAACCTGTCTCAGTATAAACGGGTCCAGATGTGGAACATTTCCTCCCGTCTGTGACCTTTGAGGAAAACATCTGCTGACAGCAAACGTACAGCCAACTATCAAACACCCAAGCTCTGGTTTTGTTTCAGATTGAGAGCAGGTGATGACGCTTATGGCCATTGAAATGTATTTGAACTTCCTGACTAACACGTAGGAGACGTGTGAAGCTACAGAAGCTATGCTCAGCTTGATCAGCTTAAGTGAAATAACCAAACATTAACACATCTCTGGCACAAATGAGACAATTCAGTAAAAGTGAGAGCCATTCAAGCAGGCAAACATTGTCATGGCATCCCATACAACACATGGAGGCAAGAGAACCTAGCAAACAATCCAACGTGTGTGTGCTCTGTCTCGCAAGAGTGTGCGATAGGAAAGAAGAAAGACCAGGACAAAATTAGGGAGGTTTGAGGGATGACTAAGGCAAGCAGCGTAAATGAAAGAAGGGAGGGAAAAGAGGAAAGACAAACAAAGCTCAGTAACGAGTAGTAAGTGTGGTGTAAATAAACGTATGCTGGACAACTTTTGATTTCTTCATTAGAAATCTTCATAAGATTCCTTCTTATATATTAAAGCTATCAAGAAATAGGGGACATGTAAACTAGATGGCTCTTTACAGACAACGCTATAAAGCACAAAACAGAATTTACATCTTATTTACTGAAAAAAAGTGGACACCTAACTGCACCAAGCTTTTATTTATCTTCTGCACCCACTTTTGAATCCTGAGTATGGTGATGGGTAGATATGTCCCAGTAATACAGTAAATTTAGGTAATTAGTATGCTCAGTTTTGATACTGTAGATACTTCAAATCTCAGTGAAAGTAATAGTATGCACGAGTGTCACTCGCTTGCACAAGCACTGATTTTCCTTTGATTTCAGGCTATTGACCGCAATTTCTCAAAACCTGTGAGCAATTCAAAATCAGGCCACTAATCGTGCAGTCTGAACTTGCCATTAGATTAGATAATATAAATTTACTCATGAATAATATAAGCTTACTAATCCTGGAAATAAATAACGCAATTCAATTTGAAAGTGCACCAATTCCTTCTGCATAATCTTTTCCTTTTTTTTAATTTTTTTCAGTTTTAAGTGGATCTTTTGAGGTTGTTGAAATGAAAGTGGTTTTGAATGATATTCAAATTTAGATGCAAAATAGTCTGTAGCTTGTATTTGCTTACTAAATGACAAAAATAGTGTGCTGCTAATAGTGAAAAGTTGAATGATCTGGGCATAAAAAATGCTGAAGGACTGCTAAAAGAAAACAGCTCTTTCTGCCATTCATTCTGGTTTGTCACTGTGTAATGTCATGGTAAACCAATGAAATCTGGCTCTTTTGATCATGCATTAAGAGTACTTTTGAAACATAAAAGACTGTCTGGCCCGCTCTCGATACAGACTCTTGCATCGACTTACAACAAGAAATATTAAAGAAGAAGTAGTTTATGGAAGAGAATATGTAAATTGAAAACCTCTTCATACTGGTGTCTGGCCCTCCATAGTTGTTCGATAAGTGAATAAGGATTATAAAAACAAAAACGCAAGGGAGGCAAAATGGTGTGGCATTGCAGGTCGAGGGTTAGGGTTAGAGATTCATTGTCTGGCACTTTTGTCAAACGTTTAGCACCACCAAAGAACAAGGAATGCCACTGCATACTCTGATAAAGCCCCCCAGCAGAGAAACCGCTGCAGAATTACGTTCGCTTAGGTTTGTGGTGGCCATTAGAGGTGTTCAGCTATAATCTTGTAGACGGCAGCTTTTGTAAGTGGCTCCCTAGTCAAGAAAAACAACCAAATACCCAAACTCGTCTTCTCCAACTGAGCAGGAACACTATCGCAAAAAAAGTTAATCCATCAAGAAAATCAATACTGTCTCACTATAGCCCCTTAATACTTGCAGATCTTTATAAAACATGCCATCAAAATCACTGCATTTCCACTTTTCACAAACGGGAGACTAATTTTCCAATCTTTAGTTTGAGAGCTGAGGTTGCTATAGCAATGATAAACAATGTTGAGCTAAATAAACTGTTTGCTAAATAAACAATCATTGCTTTTTACATTGGTGTAATGTTACTATAACACGTTATATTTAAAAAACTCTTGTTGTTCACTGACTGATATAAATAGACCCTACTTTAATTATTCCGTTCTGTACTCCTACTACAGCCTCTTGTGAACCCTAGTTTTGGATCCACTTTCTTATATAACTTAATTATATTTAGATAGGAAGATCTAAAAAGCTTACCTGGAATTTCTTTTTGGCCACAAAGTAGTACATTTTCTGGATCACACGAATTGCTACTCGGTGAGGATCCCGGAGCCTGTAGATTTAGAAAATCTAAATTGTAGTTTATTATGATAAAAACAATATTTCTGTCCATTTTCAAGATCATATTTTTGTGCATGAGTATTGTTTTTAGGGCTTTGAGCAACATAAATGAAAATAATTTTGTCAACTATGATATGTATTTAGACCTCTGTTATAAAAAAACTTTGAGGAAGTGAGAGCTAAGCCTTTAGTCTAGATCTCAATTATATATGTGAAAGCTAGGATGTCCATTGTTAAAACCAGCTCTTTAACTGACACAGCACAATCAGTGCCCATTCACAGTTTCACTATCATTAGCAAAACAATCATATCAGTCTAGAGCAGGCCCTCAGGTGCAGCTCAGAGCCCCTCCAGATGTGGTTCTTGTGGACAGCACTTCTGCAAGAGGCCATTGAGCACAGGGGTCATGAGCAGGACACAGTGTCTAAGAGAGAGAGAAAAAATAGACTCTCTGTAGTTAAAGCTTTCACAACCCACAACTCTCAAAGTTGATGGGGGAGGGGACTGACTCAAGGGAGTGACCCAAGGTTATCTCGGGGAACAGGACATTCTCTCATTGAAAGATGGAGATTGAAAGCTATGCTTTCCCTTGGACGCTGGCTCCCACTTGGCACTCTATATGGTGAGACAGGTCTGTATCATGTTAGCATGCTAAGGGTTGTGTCTGTTGCATGTCACTCTGACAAAACACGGAGCACTCTCACACTAGTTTCTTTAAAACGCATTAGCCATAGACTGCAGGCTACAAGGTCTCATTGACTTAATGGAGGTGGCAAGCTGACAGTTTCTGGTTTCTCCCTGGCTGCAGGCTACAGGGAAATGAAGGATAAGGCATATGCTGCACTCCAGGCAACGGACAATTTACTGCTCTTTGGTGCCTATGCCCTAAACGTCAACCTATGTCCCTCTGTGTAATGGTGCCCTGTGGTTAATCTTAGCAAGAATTCATAGCTTTGAGCATTGTATGTGCCACAGCTATGCAAAGTGCTTGCTAAGATAGCATTTATTGAAAGGAGAAGTAGGAAATAGAGAACTAGTGCTTATTTTTACACTACTTCATAACAATCTGATTTAATCTCTTGCTTTCTTAATCTCACTTTTGGGCATAGTTTTTACAACTCAAATCCAAGGGCTTCCTGTATCTACATTAATTATTACCAAACTATACATTTTGCGACAAATTCAAAGAAAGACACCTTTAAAGAGGTTTTGTAAAATATAGTTAAAATATATTCAAAGTTAAACTATTTATTGATGTTTCCTATGTATTTTTTAAAACAGATTTTTATTTTGAAAGTTGAACTTTTCCTAATTCTTTATTAAAAAGAAATTTATGCAGTTCTAACCTGAACAAGTTGAAGCGTACCTCCAAAAACTTGAAATGAGTCAGGGAAAAAGCTACACATCATACAAGTCCCACAATTATCTAAGCCCCTCATTGTCCCCCTAAGCCCCTCGTGACATGGCTTTGTGACACTTAATTGTATGGATGAACATACTCAATCTGCAGGAGTTTAGGTGTCCCCCAAAAAATATTTTCTATAAAAAGTTTATTTTTGTAATTTTTTTGTAGTTGGAATGTTAATCATCTTTTCTTGTATTGCTGATAAGAGGAATGTAAAGGTATTAGTCAACTTAATAAGCTAACGGAATGCTGTAAATATAACATTTTTTTTTAGATGTAACTTGATACTGCTAATAGCTTCGCCAGACTTTCTGTTTAGCAAATGATATGAATAACATTTATTAGTGGATGTTTAAGTGGTTTAATTTAATTCCTTTCAAAATTTCAATATTGACATATATGTCACTTCACAATGCTGTTACTGTTGATTTGTGTCTTAGCCATTTCTATCATTCAGCCTAGTTGAATCTCCACTGTCAGGACATCAGCATCCAGGACAAGATCTCAAACCCACCCTTAAATGCATGTTTCTGTTTTTCAGACCATTATTCACCAATCAAGAAAGAGTGAAGTTACCCACGAGGAGAAATCGGAATAGAGTGCTGAGGGCCAGAGGAGTTTGGTTCTTCTGTATTAAAACCAGTTAAATATAATTTGGAGACTTCAAAAGAGAAATCAATGGAGGTTCATGTAAAAACAGCTAATCTGCCCAAAATAACATATTTTAAAATCATAGGTTAAAAGACTCAAATATGTACTTTTTTGGCAATGTTGAGGAATAAATATTCACTTTGAGTTTATGATCACAAATCTGAAATAAAGCAAAGATTTAACACAGCTCTGCTTCTCATGAGACCAACATTAAATCAGAGGTTTGTTGTTTGAAAGAAAATATTTGGTCAGAAATGTGTTCTTACCAAAGTTATTCTTAACTTAATATTAAAGCATCTTTTTCTGAAAAAATATTTTTCCAGTGAGTTCAGGCTCCGGTTTCCATTTCCCTTCAAGCCGTTCAATAACTTTACCAGACTCAATGAGTAACAAGGCTTTTGGAGAGTTGAAAATAGCTTCCTAAGATCTACCTCCAAAGAAAACTTGTTGTTGAGTACCATTAAGCAAAAGATAAATAAATAAAATAAAATAAAAAATCTATGATTAGCATTATTACATGTTGATTAGTCTTTTATTATGATAATTTAAAATAACATTAAAATGTGAGGATTATTAAATCAAAAGATTTCGTTAACCGTGAAGATGCCGTAGTGTTCCGTAATGAAATTAAGACAATAGAAAACACTAATTATTTATTAACAAATTTCCCTTCATTTATTACTATTTAAGTTATTCTTAAAACTTGATAAGAACAAAAACATACTCTGAAAAGAATGCTAATTTTAACAGCACAATGTTCTGCAAACATGTGACATTACAAAAACATTTATATCAAGTCTGTTTGAAGTCTATTGGTTCAGAATGTGTTAAACTGGCAAATTGTTTACACACTGTGCTCAGTGCAAACAATATCCGTTTTGCAACATTAAAATTAGGGAGAGATGAAAGATTTCCATCATGATCTGGTCAAAAAGGAAGGTAAAGACAAGAAAAAGGATCCATTTTCAATTGATAGTAGAAAGTGGGGGTAGGAGTGTTTTTAAAAAGAGGAGGGGAATATATCTTCCTCCACCCCCTCAAACTTCACCCCTGTTTTGAAAGAACAGCTGAAACCTCAGCTGGCATTACCACAGTCTTCTGTTTCCCATGATTGGTTCCTAAACTAACCCTTGTTATCAATGTTGCAAACAGTTCACTAACAGTGCCGACCAATACATCCTTTTGCATAGAATTGTTGAAAAATAGACTGTTGCATGCAACCTTCACATTTTAATGTAAAGAGTGTTAACAATAAAATCTATCTGCTATTAGCTAATATGCAAGAAGATTTCTAGGTCAAAACCTAAGCTCTCTCTTTCAGAGGATACTAGTCAGAAGCACCCTCAGGTTCACCAGTGGAGTATACGTGATCTGAAATAACAAATCTAAATTGTTTGAGGTCAAGGAGAATTGCACAGAGTCCAGGAATCGCACATCATGTGTGTTTGTCATTCCAATGGAGAATGGAGATGTGGGGGACACTAGCAATAGCATGTGGGAACCACCCCATCTGTCCCAGAGGCAGTGCTACTTCCTCTCTCCAGCCCTAGTTACCAGCATAGCAACGCTGGTCTCATGACCTCAGCAGGGTCACCATCTGCCTCTCGTGCTGGCACAAAGCCTGGCTAATGGTGAACACTGGCGGAGACCTACGCACCGGCAGAAAACCCCCCACTGGGACCAGGAGTAAGACGAAGAAAGGAAAAGACTGAGAGAGATTGAGAGAGAGAGAGAGAGAGAGAGAGAGAGAGAGAGAGCGAGAGAGAGTGTAAGGAGGTGATCCTATGAGAACTTCTTCGTGCCAAATGCACACTGTGATTATCTTTTTCCATTCCTAATGTGAATTTGAAGAGTTTGTCAGGTGAACAATAGCACAAATAAGCAAATTTTATGGCTTAAGTGATTCAGTTATAATTGCAATCCAGTTAATCTCTATATATATATATATATATATATATATATATATATATATATATATATATATATATATATATATATATATATATATATATATATATATATATATATATATATATATATATATCTATATCTATATCTATATATATATATATATATATATATATATATATATATATATATATATATAGAAGAATGTTTCAGAAGTGACACAGGCCAACAGAACTGCACCAAATAAAGATCAAAGGGGTGCATTATGGGACAGGAAATAAACATGCAATTAGTACCGTCAACACTTGAGGCCAAGGGCTCTAACTCAAACCTTTAATGAACTCTAGAGGGGCGTTTTCTAAAACATTTGGTCTAAGGAGCTGATCAGACATCACAGGGCCTCTGTGAAACTACAAACAGTCTTTAAGGAAAGAACCGCCTGATCTGAGATCAGTGACATGTACAGCGTATTTTCCATTGTTTACAATGAAGAGAGGCATACTTAACAGGAACGTTAACTTTATTCAGAAATAGGTCTCTTGCTTATCTTCTTTTTCTTTCTTAGCTTTTTATGTTTAGTTAATCCATCAACATCTCTGTCGTATGCTATGCTTTGTGGATGTGAAAATGAATTCTAATAAAAGAACAGGGATCTACACGAATCTGTTTATATTTAAACTGTTATCAGTATCCGGTTTAGATTAAACTTTACAGGGAAACTACTGCAGATTAATCTAAGACTAAAACTAGTTACTGAAAGTGTACATTGTAAAAAAAATATTTGTAATAATATCTTTGCTTAAATTGTTTAAATGTGTTCCTTCCTTGACATGTATTGCTTCAGTTCATTTTTACTTTTTAAATATTGCAAAAATATGTATACAGTGGTGTGAAAAACTATTTGCCCCCTTCCTGACTTTTTATTCTTTTGCATGTTTGTCACACAAAATGTTTCTGATCATCGAACACATTTTAATATTAGTGAAAGATAACACAAGTAAAAATGCAGTTTTTAAATGAATGTTTTTATTATTTAGGGAGAACAAAATCCAAACCCACATAGCCCTGTGTGAAAAAGTAATTGCCCCTGCACCTAATAACTGGCTGGGCCACCCTTAGCAGCAATAACTGCAATCAAACGTTTGCGATAACTTGCAACAAGTCTTTTACAGCGCTCTGGAGGAATTTTGGCCCACTCGTCCTTGCAGAATTGTTGTAATTCAGCTTTATTTGAGGGTTTTCTAGCATGAACCGCCTTCTTAAGGTCATGCCACAGCATCTCAATGGGATTAAGGTCAGGACTTTGACTAGGCCACTCCAAAGTCTTCATTTTGTTTTTTTTTCAGCCATTCAGAGGTGGATTTGCTGGTGTGTTTTGGGTCATTGTCCTGCTGCAGCAACCAAGATCGCTTTAGCTTAAGTTGACGAACAGATGGCCGGACATTCTCCTTCAGCATTTTTTGGTAGACAGTAGAATTCATGCTTCCATCTATCACAGCAAGCCTTCCAGGTCCTGAAGCAGCAAAACAACCCCAGACCATCACACTACCACCACCATATTTTACTGTTGGTATGATGTTCTTTTTGTGAAACGCTGTGTTACTTTTACGCCAGATGTAACGGGACACGCACCTTCCAAAAAGTTCAACTTTTGTCTCGTCAGTCCACAAGATATTTTCCCAAAAGTCTTGGCAGTCATCGAGATGTTTTTTAGCAAAATTAAGACGAGCCTTAATGTTCTTTTTGCTTAATAGTGGTTTGCGTCTTGGAACTCTGCCATGCAGGCCGTTTTTGCCCAGTCTCTTTCTTATGGTGGAGTCGTGAACACTGACCTTAATTGAGGTAAGTGAGGCCTGCAGTTCTTTGGATGTTGCCCTGGGATCTTTTGTGACCTCTCGGATGAGTTGTCTCTGCGCTCTTGGGGTAATTTTGGGCGGCCGGCCACTCCTGGGAAGGTTCACCACTGTTCCATGTTTTTGCCATTTGTGGATAATGGCTCTCACTGTGGTTCGCTGGAGTCCCAAAGCTTTAGAAATGGCTTTATAACCTTTACCAGACTGATAGATCTCAATTACTTTTTCTCTCATTTCTTCCTGAATTTCTTTGGATCTTGGCATGATGTCTAGCTTTTGAGGTGCTTTTGGTCTACTTCTCTGTGTCAGGTAGCTTCTGTTTAAGTGATTTCTTGATTGAAACAGGTGTGCCAGTAATCAGGCCTGAGGGTGGCTACAGAAATTGAACTCAGGTGTGTTAAACCACAGTTAATTTATTTTTTAACAAGGGGGGCAATCACTTTTTCACACAGGGCTATGTGGGTTTGGATTTTTTTTCTCCCTAAATAATAAACACATTCATTTAAAAACTGCATTTTGTGTTTACTTGTGTTATCTTTGACTAATATTAAAATGTGTTCGATGATCAGAAACATTTTGTGTGACAAACATGCAAAAGAATAAAAAGTCAGGAAGGGGGCAAATAGTTTTTCACACCACTGTATATAATAATAAATAAAACCTTTACATGTCTACAAAACATGTTACCTTAAAATAATTTAAAGATTATGTAAATCCAGTAATTGGCAGCCGGTCCTAACACAACATTTTTCAAAACTTCTCCTTGCCCAGCATTTTCAAAAATATACAGTTACACTGAGACACTGTCAAATAGCATAACCGCAAAGAAAAAAACACTTTCAAAATAATCACGGGAGGATGGGGCCTAAAAAACATTAACTGCACAGTAGTTCAGTAGCCTGAAGCTAGCCCCGTCTAATATTTTGTTACGTCACTTGATGAATCACAAACACATGTGAGTAAGTTCAGCATCCCCCACAGAGGTTTGTCTCAGCCAGCCAAAGCATAAGGATCTTTATAATCCACAAGCTGCAGGACCGAGACACAGAGGGACTGTCCGACTCATGGGGCCCTGTGTGTCTAAAAATAGTTCTGATAAAGAGGAGTGCTGAGATGAGACATTTCTAGACTAGCAGAGGATATTACCCCAAATATCAGCTCCATCTTGATTTTAGTGACATTTTAATAACTGTTCAGCGGAGGTGAAATTTACATCAAAAGAGATGGCTAACAAGTGCAGCTGGACCATGTAGGATAAACTGAAAGCCAGGTGGTGACTAAGCTGCTGGCTAGGAGCCATCACTCACATTAACTTATATCTACATCCTAAAAAAACCATTCAGATTCTGAAAAAAGTTAATACTTTTGAAAATAATAATATTTTTAGCATGGTATTACTTTTTCCACCATTTTAGAGAAAATATATATATTTGCAGTGAAATATATTTTATTGGAAAAAAAAATCTATGAGAAACTGTGATTAATGCTCTGATGCAAAACACAGAAAACATGTGACATGAGCATTCAGATTGAGGTCGAGTGACAAAAAAGCAGAAGCTGACCACAACCCAGACGCTACCGGGAATCGTGTGGCGACGAGATATACTTTTACATTAATGAAAGCTGGTGTACAGATGAAACAACCCTGACAATATCTGCTGTCCCGATCTGGAAGTACTTTCAATAAAGTGCAAGACTTTCTACTTACCCCAAGAGTTCTCCTCTGTTGTGTTGATCAACGTGCATATATCACCGCACACACGCTGCTTAAGCTGTTTGAAGAGATTACAAACACATAAAAGCAGCATCCGGATTCTGTTTTTATTAATCTTAGGGATTTCAATAAAGTACATTTGAACCACAAACTGCCAAAATTCAAGAAGCACATCAAGTACCGCACCAGAGAGGGGAATGCAGAGAGGGGAATGCCCTGAACCACTGCTACATCTCTATAAAGAATGCATACAATGTCGTCCCCGGAGCAGCTTTAGAATTCTCAGATCAATGCCTGGTCCACCTTACTCCATCAAACAAGCAACAGCTCAAAGCAGCTAAACCTGTAGTGAGAACTGTTAATAGATGGACCAGATCTCGGCTAACGACCCTGATGTGTGGAGAGGCCTGAAGACCAACTACAGCACACCTGCTCCCTCCTCTATGGGCAATCAAACTTTGGTAAACGAGCTCAATGAGATCTACAGCAGGTTTGAAACCCACAGTCTTACACCGCCATCTGCTCTGACAACTCTGATCCATCAGTGCAAACACTAATAGCTGAAGCCCCCCCACCCTTGCACTTCAAATCAGTGAGGTTGATGTGGGTCAACTCTTCAAAAACCAGAAAAGGAGGAAAGCACCTGGTCCTGACAGAGTCTCACCAGCATGCTGACCCGCTGGAAGTTCCTTGAGACCAGTGGCCCTGATATCTGTGGTCATGAAGTAATTTGAGAGACTGGTGTTGGCATACCTGAAGAACATCACTGGACCCTTACTGGATCCTATGCGGTTTGCCTAACGATCCAATCGGTCTGTAGACGATGCAGTCAACATGGGGCTGCACTTCATCCTGAAACATCTGGAAAAACCAGGGATTTATGTGAGAATTCTGTTTGTGGACTTCAGTTCAGCGTTCAACACCATCGTTCCATTACTCTTCCAGAATACTTTCACCAGCTCTGAGTTCCAGACTCTATCTGTGTGTGTATCACCATCTTCCTGACTGGTATACAACAGCTGGTAAGACAGTGGAAATTTACTTCCGACACCTGCACCATCAGCACTGGCATCCCCCAGGGGTGTGTTCTCACCCTGTTACTCTACTTACTCTAAACCAACAACTGCACCTCTCAAGACTTCTCAGCGAAGCTCCTGAAATTTGCTGATGACACCACTGTCTATGTTCTCATCCAGTATGGTGAGGAGTCAGCATATAGACGGATGTTGAGTGGCTGGCTCTCTGATTTGGAAAGAACAACATGGAGTTTAACATGATCAAAACTATGGAGATGGTAGTGACTTCAGGAGAAACCCCCCGCTCACCCCCTCTCACCATTATGAACAGCACTGTGGCACCAGTGGAGTCATTCAGGGTCCTCCTGGGAACCACCATCTGACAGGACTTTGTTTGGAGCCCCCACATTGACTACATTGCGTAGAATTCCCTGCAAAGGCTGTACTTCCTGTTCCAGCTGAAGAAGTTTAGCCTCCCACAGATGACTCGCATAGTTCTACTGAGCAGTCATAGAGTCTGTTCTGTGCACCTCCATCACTGTTTGGTTTAGCTCAGCATCTAAATCAGACATCCGGAGACTTCAGAGGACTGCTGAAAAGATCATTGGAGTTCCCCTACCCTCCCTCCTAGAACTGTACACCTCCAGAATGAGAAAGAGGGCTCTCACTCTGGATGCTGCCCACCCAGAAATCTATTTATTCCAGCTTTTACCCTATTGCCAGTGCTTCAGTGCACCAAACACCAGGACAGCCAGGTAAAAACACAGCTTCTTCCCTCAGGCCATTCAGCTCCTGAACCCATAACTTTCATCACTAACACTATAAATAAATATAATATAAATATTTCCATTAAATATTGTACTAAGCAACGGGACTCTTTGAACATTTCCAGTTGCTCCATGTTCTGTTGTCCTGTTACTGGACTTTACGTTTACTTTACGTTTTGGTCTGCACATTACCTCCAAAGCCCATTTCTTAAGCACCTTGGACTTCCGATATAGTTATAGTTCTTATTTATTTTCTGACTATCTCCACTCATCATACACCTTTTTCTATCTATCTTTTACTTCAGCAATTTATTTATACTTATATTTATTTATGTAATCTCGAAAAAAAATCGAATATTGCAAAAAACAACAATAATAATTTGGCATTAAGACCTGCAGTCTGAACTTAGCCTTTATGAATTTTTGGTGGGATTGGAAATTCAGTTCTTCCTGGACAGCCCTTTTAAGGCTATACATATTTTTGTAAATAATAATCATGTTATGTGAATTCATCAACATATGACATCAAAATATAGTTATTGTGTTTTTTTGTGTTCAGATGGTTATTGGAGAAGATAAATATTACTGGTATTTATTTTTAATATAGATCCAACAAATTATATCTTTCTAAATGCCTGTGTTGAGTGATTATATATCTCATGGTATAGTGGGTAGAGCACAGGACTAGAAGTCCAAAATGTACATTCCTTTGTTCTAATTTGTATTGTAACACTACAAATAATTAAGTCTCTGTTTTAAAAATTTGGGAAATTACAGATTTAAAATAGAGAATGAATGAAAAAGAAATTTTCTGCTTTGGTTATGGATTTTTTTACAGTGTATATATGTAAAAAGTAAATATAAAAAAATATATATAAATATATTTTATAATATATACTTTTTATTTAGGCACATTTTATTTAAGATTTTTGGCACATTTAAACCTTAAAAGCTGTTTACACCAATCTACTTCCTGCTTTAAAAAAATAACAAGGAGCATTAACATGAGACTTCATCGATTGCATTGACCAATAGCTCGATAGCTGTATCGGTTGTATTAGGCATAAACATACCGATGCAGCAGTCGTAGGATCAGCATGTGTAGAGAAGTGCACTGTTCTGTCACATAACGCAGTTGAATGAGGCTTGCGTTCTTTCGGGCCTATACCAGAGGTGTTGTGACAACGAGTACGCATCTCTGGCATTCAGAGCGTCGATGCTGAGCTGCATTTGCAGTTTGCATCATGTGTGCCTCCCACTCAGCCGGTGCATTTGCTATTCGCCACAGAGTGTTTTCGGGAACATGCGCTGCTGGTAACTTCTAACAACTCCTGTGTGCTTGATAATGTGATCTCCACTGCTGCATCGGAGAGAGCTGGTGCATCTCCCGATGGAGTCAGTCCCTCTGGGAATGGCAGATTGTGTTGGGGAGGATGGGTGAGTTGCTTACCCGGGCAGTCGGAGAGGTTGGGTTACAGGTGGCTCTGCTCCTCACATGTGAAATCTCCTGGCTGGACCTGTGGGTTATGGGGTCATGTGTGTGCTATGGGCTAAGGGAACCTGAGAGCAGCTACGGACTTTAGCGCTTACTGCTGTAAAAGTTGAGGCAAACTCATTGGCCAAATGATGTCTACACTGGTAGTCCACAGCCACTATCTTGGTTGACCCAGGCTGAAGTGTTGTCACACGATCGGAAACATTTCCTCCCAGTGGTCCCAGATGGCCCCTTCGGTGTCGCAGCAGACGACCTTACGTCGCAGGTCTCTACGATCAGGAAGCAGGTGGAAGGTCTGAGAGAACTAATGACACCGCGTTAGTGGAGATGTGGCAGGGCACCTTCTAAGTCGGCTCCACCACATGCATGACACGGGAAAAACCTCTTCAGTCCTTCTCGGGTCATCAGCCAGAGACAGCGACCTAGCGCTTCGAGAAGTTGATGGAAGAGCAGTCCCCCAACATCATCAGGGTAAGCGGTCGATCGCAAGCGGCCCAAGGACAGGCCACCAGGGAGTCCAGCTGCCGTGCAGGCTTCGCCACCCCAGAGAATGCTCAGTGCCAGCTGTTCTACGCTCTGTCCCAAGCTCCTCTGGAACTCGATGTCTGGTACCTTAGGTGTAGAGAACCCCCAGTTATGACATGCCCATGGTCCATGGTGTCTTTTCAGTGCTTGTTTTGGCAGCAAGTGGGGTTGGTTCATCGACTGGTGTCACTCTCAACAAGTAGACCCAAGGTGCTGCCCTGTTGAACTCGTGTTAAACCTTCCCCAAGAGGGTCTAGATCAAGGACTGTCTCTATCCACCCTGAAGGTTACATTGCCATGATTCTGCCTGTCACTTCCAGTTGAAGGCAACTCCATGAGATGACTGTTAGATTCCTCAGAGTGGCCAGAAGGGGATTTTGGATTTTGGCCCAAGGTTCCTACCATCCACTTAAAAAACTCAGGTAGTAAATCTCCAAGCTCTGCCCGGAGTCCAAGCACTGACAAACTATGTAGAAGGGCCCTGAACCTTTGAAGTTAGGTAGTCTGCTAAGTTTCCTTGTTGATATCTGTCTGCTCAGTGTCGGATTACTGATGTAGTCCCCTGTTCCCTGAAAATGGAGCGGAGAATTATGTCCCCCAGCCACAACCGTAAGGTCGTGAGTAAGTCGGGTGAGTGTGGCCCCAGCTTCACAAACTAGAAAAGTGTCACGCTTGCACCCACTTTATGCGAGGGGGTGGTCACCATCAGATTCGTGAATGGGGGTTACGTAAGTAACCATTACATTTTTGGTAGTCTCACAAATTTCCAGCATAAAAAATTCGAATCTCTAGTGTTCACATGAATTTCAACTAGTCATTATCTAATGCCTAGAAGAGTGTTCTGCTCCCGTGGTCGCATATTGTAATTTGCTTATATTCACTATACATACTATGCACAGACATCAACACCCACATGCACGCATGCATGCAACCACAAGCACCCACACTAATACAAAGACGCACAAGCTCAAACTGCTGGCACACACACGCAGCAGGAGTCCCTATGGGTTCTCTTTCATGCTGATCATCAAAGCTCAGACAAATGCAGTGAGTGTAGAATGTCCTCCTCATGAGGAGTGACACACAGAGATGCTGCAGTGACTCCTAAGCTCATATACACCATGACTAAACAGCTTACTGCCCAAACTTGTGGCCTCTTATGATCCTAAACATAACTGCAGCAAAAGAATTTGACAGCGTTCATTGCAACACAAGCCCTCGGCCACCACAGGGGCCCCCAGGCCTTTTGTCATATCATGTTTTCAACTGACAAAGTCACTAACTTAGCCGATCATTCTGAAAGAAATCTGATATGCCACATCCATATTCATTTCACAAAGGGAAATAGAAATAATGGTGCTCAGAAACAGCAAGTGTGCTGTTTAGGGTTGAGGAAGCAAATGCGTCGTTTGTGCTTTTTGAAAGTGATACTTTAAGCCCTAAAAGTCTAATATATAGATATAAAAGGATTAAAATGACGAGGAAACAAGAAATAATTTTAATTAAATCAATGTTTTCAACATTCTAATGTGTTATTAGTGCAGAACATTTCTTGACACTATCAACGGCTTAAAAAAATAATGTGTGTGTTTTTTGAAGCAATGCAGTCCATAAACGACTATGTAAAAGTGTCTGGAACAATAACAATGTATAGACAATACAGTATGGACTGTAAACCACATAATTATAAAAAAAAACTCTGTCACATTTAGAACAAAGTGGACCCAGAAGATATGAGAAGGTTCGGCAATCTTTAAAAACCTTACAAAAACAAAAAACAACTAAAGACATATTTAACCCTTGTGTGACCTTCGGGTCAAATTGACTCGTGTCTAATTTTTACAAGAATAAAAATGTTGTATATTCTTTTCTAGTAGGGACTGGTTGCAATAATTCAAGATATGTTCTCTATATTGTTTGAATTTGAGATAAGTCATATATGTTAATGTGTTACGGAGTAAAATTAAAAAAATTTGCTTTTAAAATGGGAATACCACACAATGGTTAAAGACTACATGAGATAGTCATATATTTATTGACATTTCTATGATATCATTATATTACATTTAATGGATTTTGTGTTCTGTGAATGATATTGTATTTTAGTGTATTTTGATATTCTACTATTATGAGTGTATTGTACTGTGTTATGTATTAAGAACTAGCGTTTATTGAGGACCCAAGGAAGTATAGTGATCTTTATTGTGGAAGCTAATGGAATTCTTAAATGAATACACAAAATTGCAACCAAATCCCACTAAATATTGGACCTTCAATCAACGTGCAGATCACATCTTTGAGCACTGTTGTACTCGAAGGTTGGCTACTTTGATGTATATTGGTGTCTGCATTTGGAGATTTATATGACGTTCAGTATGCAATTGTTAGACACATCCATTAAATTATTGTCAACATAAATCCTATTGTTTCTGTCATTATTTTATTTGATCCATTGAAGTAATTTGCTTTAAATAAATGTTTTTGCTTTTTTTAAATCAACGGTAAAGAAAAATGCATTTATAGAAACAATGTCTTAAAAACTCTGAGTTAAACCTTGTGCAAGTGACACAACTGTGATTGGCTGAGGAACTCTCCAACGCCATGGAAAAAACACCTTTCTGTTGAAACTCACTTCCACTAATACATTTTTTTATGCTTTTGTTAAGCATATGTTAGATGTTGTATTTGCACATTTAATCCTTCTTTTTTATATGACATGCAGTCTAACAAGTCCGTAATGGGGTAGATGAGGCAGTATGAATCAAAATCCAAATCATTCACCTACCTTAAAACATTTTTGTGTGCTGTAAAAAATATACTTGATCTATTTTTTTGAATGGTTTGATATTGAATGGTATATTTTGAACATAATTTTATAAAAAAAACAGGGTTAACATATTTTTTTGGTATTGAAATTTGGTTGGAAACAATGTTGAAAACATACATAATATTCGCTTCAGCTCTCTTTTGCGCAGCTACATCTATTCTCTAGAATCTGAAAACACTCATCACAGTCGCAAAATCTCAATTTTTATTCCTAGTTCATTCCTAACATTTTTTTCTCCACTTTCAAAATGCAGTGTTTTTTTGTCCTTTTTTATCATCAACATAATGCAAAAAAATTTCCCAGCGATGGGTTGCGGCTGGAAGGGCATCTGCTGCGGCTCATACAAAGGTGCGGCTATTCTGCAGATTTTATTCCACCGCTAGGGGCGCTCTAACCGGAATTAGAATCAAAACTAAGACAAAATAAATGCAAAGAAGAATACGCTAGTTCAAGAAGAATACGCTAGTTCCTCTTTAGCAGATATAAGTCGGTAGAAGCGGATAGAACGACGTGATTTCACACACTGGAGAAATGAAGATAAATACTTTATTTTCTCTTGGTTTTGTCCCGTTTTAATCAGCAAAGTTGCTGCCGTGTTAAAATACAGGTTAGGAAAGGATCTATTTAGGTACATACATGTACATTTACAATTCAAAATCGTTCTGTTCCTGTAGTAAATATCTAATCTAAAAACATACATATCTGTGGCTTGCAAAACTTTTTTAAATAGAGCGGATGCAGCTTGTATGCAGGTGCGGCTTGTTTATTTTTTTATTTTTATTTTTTTTAAAACAGCGGATGCTGTTTATATGCAGGTGCACTTTATAGTCCAGAATTTATGGTACTCAAACCTCAACTCACTCCTCTGTCCACCCCAACCTCCCCCAGCGACCTCTCTCACTGCAGAGAACTTCGCTGATCACTTCATAGACAAAACCCTCACCATCAGCCGGCAGTTTGCACCACCTTGGACCCAAATTCAGCCACAATCCTCGACACCTTTCATGTCCGCATTCACTCCACTCACAGAAGATCAGGTGTCCAAACTCCTTTTCTCAGCGCATCCAACCACCTGCCCCCTCGATCCCATCCCCTCTCACCTTCTACAAACCATCTCACCTACTATCACACCTGCCCTCACTCACATCATCAACTCCTCAATCACCACCGGCATTTTCCCCAAAACCTTCAAGGTGGCCAGAGTCACCCCGCTTCTCAAGAAACCCACACTCAACACATCAGTGGTGGAAAATTACAGACCTGTCTCTTTGTTGCCCTTCACTGCAAAACTCATCGAGCGGGTTGTCTTCAATCAACTCTCTACCTTCCTGACTCAGAACAACAAACTTGATGACAATCAATCAGGCTTCAAGAACGGACACTCAACTGAAACAGCTTTGTTGTCTGTAACGAAAGCGCTGCGAGGGGCCAGGGCTAACCACAGATCATCTGCCCTCATCCTACTAGACCTCTCTGCAGCGTTTGACACAGTCAACCATCAGATCCTTCTCTGCACTCTGTCTGCGATGGGCATCACTGGAACTGTACTCGATTGGCTTGAGTCCTATCTCACTGGTAGATCTTTCAGTGTCGGGTGGAGGGGTGAGGTCTCAAACACTCATAACCTACTCAACGGACCCTTCTTAACTGAGCATGCAACTCAACTCCTGGTTCAGGCTCTGGTCCTCTCACGTCTGGACTACTGCAACGCTCTCCTAGCAGGACTTCCATCAAATACGCTCAAACCTCTGCAGATGATCCAGAACTCTGCAGCTTGTCTTATCTTCAAGGAACCGAAACGAGCTCATGTTACTCCCCTTTTCATCACTCTTCAATGGCTCCCCATTGCAGCTCGGGTTAAATTCAAATCGCTAACGCTGGCATACAAAACTATCTCCAGATCAGTCCCTGTCTACCTCCATGAGCTCATACACTCCTACATGCCTTCCAGAAGCCTGCGATCAGAGAAGGAACAGCGACTTGTGGTTCCATCCCACAAGGGCAGAAGATCTCTCAGCAGAACCTTCTCTTTCACTGTCCCTGGATGGTGGAACAAACTCCCTGATCCAGTCAGGAAAGCAGCAACACTAACAGCTTTCAAAAAGCAACTGAAAACTCTTCTCTTCAGAGAACACATACTATAAAAAAAATAAAAAATAAAATCTACCTTCTTTTTTCCCTCCTCTGTCTTTATCTTCTTCCTCTACTTCCTCACTGATTTGGTTTATTGATCAGTTGATACAATTTCTATTATGAGAAGCTGAGATAGACTTTGACGGTGTAACAAATTGCATATTGTCTCTCCCCTAATGTAAGTCGCTTTGGACAAAAGCGTCTGCCAAATGCATAAATGTAAATGTAAATGTAAACATATAGAGAAAATAATATTGAATCAATTCTACACATTCCACCTTTATCAAGAAGAATCGTATGCCATTCACAATTACCACTGCCTTTTGCAATAACGTAACTGCCATGTACTTAAGTACATGTACGTGAATAATATTTTTGAAGTAATATTAACTTTGGTCAAGCCAAAATTTTGTATTTAGGGAACTAACAAAAGAGAGTAATAAGCGGTTTGAAGCTTTCTTTTTGTAGCATACAGTTGTTGCTCACAGATATTTGTTGTCAAGTTGACTGTGAGCATGTTCAACTACAAACTCAAACAGAGTCTTGCTGGGCTCTTGGTCTGACAGCAAATGAGAGAATCATCTGGGACCCAGTCCCTCTTTCTCTGTCTGCCTTTCACTGCTTGGTTGACTCTCGCTCCATGTCCCTCGTTAGCTCTAACACACTGTAACGAAACACAATTACTGTTAAGGGGGGATGAAAAGGGGCCGTGACGGCCAAGATAAAGAAACTTGTGCTGGCAAGCCGCGCTGAAGAGGCATTAGTGAGCCAATGTTTCTGTCCCATTCAATACATCTAACACAGACACCCATGCGCACCCCCCTACACATACACACTCACACGCACACACAAAGGAATATAGTCCAAATCATTCACAGCTCCATCCTTTTGCTGTTGAATATATATATATATATATATATATATATATATATATATATATATATATATAATATATAGATATATATATATATATAGATATATATGTATATATATATATAATATGTATATATATATATATTATATAGTATATATATATGTATATATATATATATACTATATATATATATATATCATATATATATATATATATATATATATATATATATATATATATATACACGCAAACATTATTTCATTTTTCATTAACCTTATTGTTTTTTTTTTCTGGGTGCAAAAAGTAAGATTTTTAGAGCACAAAAAAAGTTGATTTGCACAAATGAAATGTGCGTGTGCGCAGATTATCTTGCTTGCTCTCGCAACAATACCCTCATACCCACACTCGCTCAAAACAAACCACAGTTACAAACTTTCATATGCTTTCTAGAACTGCGAAATACAATTTTGGAATTTCTGTCAAGTCAAAACTACCGGTACGCACAGTCGGAGCAGCTGTCATATATGTTCTGGATTAAACGGCAAGTACTTACAAACTGTACTTACTTGAAAGTAAATGCAGAGCTATTGTAATGCTTATATTGGTGTTTATTGTAACATTCATAAAATATAAAGCCTGTGTATTCATTAAAATTTAATATAAATTGATTATGATAGATACATTTAACAAATAGATTAATTTATATTTGCAATAAACACGCACGCACACACGCACACACACACACATGCATATATATATATATATATATATATATATATATATATATATATATATATATATATATATATATATATATATATATATATATATATATATATATATATATATATATAGTAAATAAATGTTATAAATATAAATATACATTTTCGTATATGTACATGGGGGGGACAAGGGAAAGAGGTTTGGGAACTTCTGTGAATTATTTACATACCTGCCAAGTAACTAATTATATTCATTCAAAATGAGGGTGTGGGACCAATCAAGGGAAGTTTTGCTTTAAAAACAACCAGTCAATGTAGGGAATGAAAACAATAGGCAACCGCTGGGGGTAGCAAAGGTATGAAAGTAGCCTTTTCTTGGTGGTTGGTGAAGCACACAGTATTATTGGATATTTACTATCACCGTGGAATTCCAGGGTCAAGTTCTGAAACTTGCTGAAATCTCAAATTAGCAGTAGTGTACAGGAATTCACTGAGCAGATACACCCCTTTTCATGCAGTGTAAATGTAATAACATGTGATCATCAATTTTCATTAGCACATGTCTGTCTGTTGTCTGGTTGTCACATGTCCAAAGTTGCCTGGAAGTACGGGTACGCTAGACTGTAAAAGAAGATAAAAAAATTTCCATGAAGTCTATGAAAAACAATTTATTATTGTGTAAAGTCGCCACACTACCCATGCCCCGAAGTCCTCCTCTGCAGCCAGCCAGGATGAAAAACGTCTGTACAAGAATTTGGTTTTATATTATTTCATGAACTCCTGCAGTTTGAGCCTTGTGTGAATCATAGATCTAGCAAAGAGCTGACACGGCAAATAAATATGATGTACAGCACTATAGCTTTGATAGATATGCATCTGAGCTCTTAACTTGTTCTGCAACGTCACAAGCAGTGAGAAACCTGGTGAAAAACAGCCTTGTGTAAATGCTGTTTTCTGAGAAGCTGATTTACACTTAATGCGCAAAAGCAAATTTTTAAATAATCTGTTTTCAAGAATGATCCAGTGATTTAGTGCTTGTAAACAGCACTATCAGTCTCAGCACTTGGTAGAATGAAAAGAAAGACAGCTGTTTTGATTCTGTGAATAGTTCAGAAAAATTAACATTACACAATAACCTTCTCTCTATTGATCTGAAATCCATACAACATTTGTATTAACTAGTTAATTAACATAATTTAGGAAAAAAAACATGTTTTGTCATGTTATTAACAAAAAAATGTTAGTAACATCTTATTTGAGTATGAGTATGACAAAAAAAACTAATAAAGTTGTCATTTTCCACATATACTGAGTACAAGTGACACAAAATGCTCATACTATTATGTGGATTATGCCAAGATGTGAATTGTAGAGAGAAGAGTGTTAGAAACAAAAGTCAGCGCTGCGCTCTTGAGCCCAGAAGCGCATTAGCACTATAGCTGCTTGTCAATCAGGCTATTGTGGGCGTGTGTGGAGCAGCAGACAATGGCTCTTTGTCTCTGTTGGCTGTAGACGGCCAGGCTTGGCCTACACCACTAGAAAACCTTCTCTGTTTACCGAGAATAAATCAATCTTTTCAGCCCAACTCTCTTTTTGGTTAAAGCTCACAGCACAGCTTTACAAGACTGCAAGTGCAGATACGGGCCAGTACAAATAAGCACTTTCAGACGCACCTGCGTTTGCTTTGATTTCATCTTTATACCTGTGTAGCGCTGGACAGCAGTTGCTTTCTCTGATCCGGCAGCTGCCAAAGACGCTTTTGTATTTGCTATGAAATGCAGACCATGAATAGTTAATCCTAAATGGCTTCATTCAAGATGAAGTGCTTTCAAAATGAGAGCATTATTTACAGATCACACTTCACTGTGCCAAAAACAGTCCTAACATTTAATCGTTTGGCTCAAAGTCTTAAATAACAAAATAACCTAATGGAGTTTTTATTTCTATTTAACCTCCCTATGTTTGAGTTCCAAAATAAATTTGCATTTTAAAGCATGGTTTTAATAGCATTTTTTTCCTGAAAGTTGCTGTGTGATTAATACAAATATCTTTATTTAAATAATTGCTGTTTAAAGATGTTTTAATAATTTTTTTCCCTTGTTTTTATTTTTAGCTGTTGAACATAATTCATTTTATTGGTTTTCATGTAACTTGATCAGCAACAACACATGCTTGTATCTAGTTTAATCGTGTTGTCACAGTAACTTATTAATTTACCAACTTTGTGATTACTTGCTAATTTGAATTACCAGTAATTTAGATATTAATGAAAGAAAGAACTATTTAGTTAGTAATTTAGTCCATGAGCAGAGTTCCTGCAGATTTCATAAGGTCAAATTTAAAACCTCTTTAAGAATGTTAAGAATCATATTTAAGACTTATATCACAAGATCAGTAATACATAGAAAAGTTTTTCAATAATAAACAGTATGTTTCAAATACAGCTTGAAACCCTATTCAAAAAAAATATTTTCTCAAATATCTGCCTGCCCTAGCTGTCATTTTTACATTTTTATTTTGCATTTAGGAGCATTTTCTCAATCTCTGGCAACACCAACAATCACTTTTTGTTATTTTGAGTATTTATGACTGGTATCTTAATCTCTGGCATCCCTTAAAATCACATTTACATTTTGTAACATTTATGAGTCTTAAGTAAATTTTTGGCAACCCTAACAATCTGTTTTAACATTTTGAGTGTTCACGGGTGTTTTCTAAAACTCTGGCAACTCTAATCATCTTTTTTTTGTATGTTGGACCTTAATCTCAATCTCTGGTAACAACAACAAAAAAAAACATATATCAGATGAGCTTTACATGGACGTCAGATAAAAAAAACCCCACTTAATAATATATTTTTTTTAAGACCTACAACAGTGAATTTAAAACTTTCTACGGCCTACAATTTGAGCTGTAACCCTGTATGGGTTATGTTTAGCATTATATTATAAATAATCTTCATTATGCTTCTTAAAACGTTTTTTTCTTTTTATCCAGGCGATTGTTTTGTTTGAACTTGGTTGAGTAGATGCAGTATATTAAAAAGACACAAATTCAGTGCAAAGTTACGTGCATGAACATACCTCGATTGGAAGAGCACGGGCGTCGCCAGCACATACCACATCTGTCTGAGCGATTGGTGTGAACGAAGAGTTCTGCCATTATGGATCGGATTAAAAAAAAAAAAAGAAAGAAAAAACAGCCAATGAAAACTGGCTGTTTTAATGATGTGAATGGGACGTGAAAGAGCCACTGGATGGTGCTTGATACACACTCCCGATTTAATCTCACGACAGAAAAACGTACCAAAGGACTACAAGATTAACAGTAGTGTATGAGATCGGGAAAAATGAGATTATAAACATCCATAAGCTTTTACTGCTTGCGTCTGACCATCAAGAGTTGTTGTATAAAGCCCTCAAAGGTTATAAAACCGCTGGTGTATGACTGTTATCCCTTGATGGGAAGTTTTGATCAACTTGGTTGCTTTGTTCTTTTGACTCTTGTTCCCTGAAAAGAATGATTTGTTTGAACGATTAATTTGTTTTGTTTTTAATCGGGAAAAAATCTTATCTAATTGCAAACCTTTACAACAAAGACAAAAAATTTGAGCAAAATACACTAATAAATGTATTTAATGGTGGATTCTGTTTATTATTATTCTGTTTAGTGTTATCCGCACTCACGATTCACTTCACGAAAAGAGTTATTACTAAAGAATCAGATTCATTCTTTTCAAGAATGACTCATCAATACACAGGAGTGCCAACCATTGGCAAGGAGCATCACTGAATCCATTTGTAATACCAGCTAGAGAAATGCACCCCACAGAGAAGCCATCAGAAGATTCGTGCTATTCTCAGTTCGGACAGATGTGGACCGGCCTTAAGAGTGTGTATGTCAGTAGCTCATACAGCGGTCAGAGAGCTGTTTCAGTGACATTGTTTACCCCCTCCCCCAGTACAACCAAACTCTTTCAGCTGCAGGCACGAGGAGGATTTTGTGCCTCTCCCACCTCTTGAGTTAACAGCCTAGGTCATAGGTCAGAGCAGGACAAATGCCCTCCGGCATAGGAGAAGTGCGGGATGAGCTCAGAGAAAAAGAGAAAATATGAGAAGAGAGAAGAAGAGATTTACAACAAAGCATTGGTTCAGGCCTCTTCATGTCCACACCCTACTCTGCTGGACATAAACAAACACCCCAGAGTGTGTGTGTGTGCGTGATTGTGTGTGTGTGTGTGCACGAACATGTGTGCGTGTGTGTGTGTGTGCACGAACATGTGTGTGTGTGTGTGTGTGTGTGTGTGGGTAGGAAGAGAGAGAGGGAGAGAGAGAGAGAAAGAGAAAGGGAGAGAGAGGTAGAGAGAGAGAGGCCAGCTGTTGCCACTGCGTCTCACTGTGAGGCGAATGAAAGCTCATTAAACTTCAAAGATCAAATGAAATCTTGTAGTGACAAGGCTCCTTTGTAGAAAAGATGCAATATTTCTACATAAGCATCAGGATTTACAAAAGAGTCATCTCTAAGACTCCAAAAGTGATACCTACCCAATTAAAACGTCAAATCTCTTTTAAGTTGCTTCAGGGGAAACACCTTCATTTTTCCAGATGATTGAATTAATCCCAGTATACTAGTAATAGGTGTTTCGAACCTAAATCAGGGTTTGCAGGGAGTTACTCTTCAAGGTCAAAAAACAAGGTTAACTTGTGAACTTGAAGAGAATTCAAGTTGACCTTTTAATGTTTTTTTTCTAAGAGCTATAACAAATCAACTCAAGTGAGGTAAAGTACATATTACTATTTTTTGACCAAAAGTAGATATGCAAATGAGTGCAGATGGAATATTTACTTGTATGAAGATTAAATAATAATAATTCACATTAGACTGTTGTATGGGCCCAAAGATAATGGTTGAATCAAGCAACAGATTCCCTGTTGAAATTATTAGCGTAATATTCATTTGAAGATGAAAGAGTCAAGTACTAATGAAGATTTTTTTGTCTTAGACAACACCGCTACTGCCCTCTAGTGGTTTCAAAATAGACCCAATTGGAAAATAACTGTATAATTTACTCAAGATTTTGCATGTGGCAGTGAACTGACAAAAAGGACAAATTTAAACTTTGCAGTCAGGGGGGTTGGATGTTCATTTAAATGGTTAAAAGATGACCATATAAGCCAATGTTTTGTAATCTAATGTACTGTTATAAGGTATAATGCCATATATTCAAAATAAAGTAAAAAAAAAAGTCTAGCTGCAAAGTTGATGAACAATTTCAATTACTCTGTTGTAAAATACCAAGTGGTATTTTATGGTAGGATTCCATTAAAATGACAGAATATTTATAAAAATGTATGAGAATTGTATTTTTTTAATGTTCAAAAAGATAACAACCCTAAAACAACAAAATTACGTAAAATGAGTTTAATAGTGATGTTTTACAGACCCACTTTTTAAATTTCTGAATGAATTGAAAAGAATTTTGAAAAGCAGATCAAAACAATCAGTCCCAATCAAATTAATAAATAAAACAGAAAAAAACAACAATTAGGTTTAAGACCTTACAAATTCTGCAATCTGCAACCAAAAGGTTTTTATTCTAAATATCTGTATTTATTCAAATTTTTTGTGGGGATTTTTTCATTTATTGGGCTGTGATAAGACTCTATTCAAACACATGGAAAAGTTATTTTATTGCAAAAACTTCAACCCAAACAACAACAACAACAACAACAACCACATAGCAGACATTTGAACTAATTGTCTTCGCTAAGAAGAGATTTTAAGACAAAGTGAACTGTATGTTGATATAGACATTGTGATGAGGTGGAACACCACTTTAGCAACTCCAATACACTGCAGAGCCCTAAAAGATGCTTATGTCATGGCATTATCCTTAGACAAGGTACCTTGAAGTGAATAGTTAGCAGTACGCTCAGCACAGTTCCACATCTAATGGGGCAAAAAGATTGTGATAATGACGCCCTCTCAGACAAATACAGCCAGCAACACAAACACAGCAAGCACTCTTTAAGGCTCAGAAACATACACCACAGTTTTTCACCTAAGCTGGGTGGCCTTGGAACATTGAGAAAGATCTGTTCCAATCAAGGTGGACATATATCCACTACATTATGGGACAGTGACGCTCTCACTGGCTGAGTATGAAGTGTAGACAGGAAGTGCAGAAGACAGGCGAAAAGAGAAGGAGATAAAGAGACAAACGAAAGTTTCCGAAATCTAAGACGAGGAAATATGACGATGCGTATGTAGCGCTTGGCTTCATTGTGACTTCAGTGGGAGACGAGGAAAGACCAGTGTGTTTACTGAGTTTAAAAATGTTGGCAGCGGACAGCATGAAGCCAAAAAAATTAAGGCATCACTTAAAGACATTACACCCCAATCACGCTGATAAGCCACTTGAGTTTTTTCAGAGAAAACATGCCGAATATTGTTAGCAATCATGGTCAGTCAAACAATGTTTACAGTTTATTAAAGATTTAATGTTTTTTACATTTCAGATTAACCTGCTAATTCTGCTACAGTTAATAAAGCTATTCTTTGTTGTAAGTTGGTCCATATTTTTTATCTCTTATACATTAATAAGTATACTGTGTTATGCAGAGGTGTACTTATAATAAAATTGAAAACAAATAAAACTATGTATAGCTGTTTGGGGGGGTGGCGCGAGGTGTTTTTTTTTCTGGGGGGAGGGCGACAGAAAATAATTGAGAAACACTGGTTTAAAGCAATATAGACTAAGTGGGCATTTGATGGTTAATCTGGAGTGTGCAGTTGGGTTTTTTAAAATATTGGTTCGTACTCACTGAGAAACATGAGACACTGGGGTGAGTATGCTCTCTCGCTCAATCTCAGCCTCCACATCATCAACAATGCCGAAGCCCCTCTGGAGTGTGGGCCGAAAAGTCACCTCGGAAAGCCCAGGTGTTGTCACTACGGACACAAAACACATGAATCACCTCTGAGACAGAATACACTAGTCATTTCTGGGGTGTATGCGTAACAATAATTTACCATTATTCTAAATTTGAAGGGGCCAACAGTCACCCACCTGGAAGTGCAGAGAATTGATAAGAAGAAACTGAATTCCAGGATGGGGTCCGTTCTGTGAATAGAAATCAAGCTAGTAAATGCATTTCTTATCAAGAGAAGCATTTGCCATGATTTACTACACTTAAAATTACTTTAATGTCAATTTATATTAGCCTTGTTTATGGTGTTGGTAACAGATAGTGAAAGAATATGAATAGGGTATTTTTAGTAAAAGATACTAACTGAAGCTCACCATAGTTTCTGGTTGTGAGTGGCATTTCTGGTAAATATAAGAGTGGGAATGAAGGATATCACAGTGACTCAAAAGTAGAAAATGTAGAAAAGACAGAAAGGAAGAGCTTGTTGACAGTATCCCATTTTATTGGTGATAATTCTGTACCTGAATGCTGAAAGCTGGTCAGGGTGTCTTGTCTGCTAATCCTCCCATCATCCAAGGAGTCATAGGTAATAGAAGGTATGGTAGGGGAGTTGGGTCCATAATCACCTTCATTGTTCTTCAGTTTTTTCCTAAACTTTACCTTTTCATTGAAAAATAATGCTTTAAATGTTGTTTTCTCCTGTTACCACAATCACTTCAAGGCAATACCAGAGCAACATATTAATCATTTAAATACATTATACAAAGAAATACACAGAAGTATAAAATCAAATTCTGTTTTTATTAAATCAATTGAAAAAAAAAGAAAAAGAAAAGAACAGAATGAAACAAAAGAAAGTAGTCCTGTGGATAACACAGCTGCTTCTCAGCTAAATGGTTGCTGACCGTCCGCGAGTTGAGATTGCATGCTACTGTATATGAATGTTCTTTCTATAAGGAACTCTGGCTTCTTTCCATACTCAAAACTTTCTTTAGATGAACGAAAAACTTTAAATTTAAAGTGAATATGAGTAATAATGACAAATATCCACTACACAACAACTAGAGGTGGCGTCCAGAAGTAAGCAGATTCCCACTGATACCCATGTTAAAGTCCTCAACAAAAAAACATACAAAACAATAATTAAAATAATGTTCTTTAAATCATGCACGAATAAGAAAGAGCCGCCATTGATAAGAAAGAGCAGCCATTGATCAGCACTGACAAAGTTAGGCTTTGGATTCAGTTTCGTCATATCCAGTCCATCAGTGACTTTCTTTTTTTCATGTTTTTGGCTGTTCGGTAATAGTGAACGTGCACAGAAACTCAAAACCGAGTGCTC
Source organism: Danionella dracula (assembly GCA_900490495.1). Taxonomy (NCBI): domain Eukaryota; kingdom Metazoa; phylum Chordata; class Actinopteri; order Cypriniformes; family Danionidae; genus Danionella; species Danionella dracula. The sequence goes on from UELW01000578.1 coordinate 4,982,848, forward strand.
TCTACAGAAATAAATTGGTAATGTCACACACACTACGTCCATATTTTGTACCTTGTCTTTTGTCCATTGTGAAATGAACATTCACCCATTGAACACTGTGACCTTAACCAAAAATAAGCAATGAAAGGGAAAAAATAACAACTATACCTTACTAAAAAATGGGTAAATAATAAAAGCAATCAAATTAAAATGCCCTGTGATTATCTGGCAACTTAATGCCTATTATAACGAGTAACTTCTGTTTATTTGTTTAGTTCATTTAATTTTTTAATATGTCTTCCTTTGCTCTGAGCATTCTATTTTCAAGTAATTGAGTATCCAAATAATACTGTCCTACCTAAAAAAATAAAACTACGTTAAACTTTAAACATCAACTGAAACTCCCAAAGCCATCCATTCCACACAAACAATTTTTTTTTCGTTTAAATTATACGTTGACACATCGACAAATAACACTCTTCCACATTTAACTTGTTTTGTTGCCTACCTTTAATTTGGGACTAGACACTGAGTTACTGAGATTCCTTTTCACAAACAACTTATAGGTGGCAGAATCATGGTTCCGTAAGGCAAAGCACCTCCAGGAAGCCTTCGGAAATAGAATAGAGGGAATTGTTTGAGTCTGAGTCCTCTGACCATTTACAAATCACAAGAAAGGGCAACGAGAGACACACCTGTATCAGACTTGCAGCTGCAGGAATTTGCCTGTTGAAATGTTTTTGTCTCTGTTTCTGCTGTACCTTCAGAGCAAAACCCGAGCCCAAGATTCCCTGTGGGGAAACACTATCAGTATCATTCTTCTCCTACACTGGCCTGCTGTGCTAGGAACAATTACTCTGGCTATTAAATCTCAGTGGCTTACAGCAGGGAGGGCAAAAAAGGAGATAGCAAAGACAGAGAAACATGATGCAATGGTCTTCCCAATCCAAGTCTGGGGGACTTTGTCTCCATACCCAATAGTGGTTACTGTCACCTGAGCACACGAACAGAAGAGAGTTTGACACACAACACCCATTCAGAGCTGCATGCCTTCAATTATGCGTGTAAAAGCTTTTGTGAGAGTGAAAGGTGCAGGAAATTCAGCCTACCACACCCCACCACAGGGCATCAGCATAACTGCCAAACTCAGTGAAACCACTGTCATCCACAGCATCCTTCTCTGCCAGATACACAAAGTATGAGGAGAAGATCAACCCCAAGAACCCGATGTAAAGTGTGGTGATCAGTTCCTGAAAGGAGAAAAACATTCACGTTCAAATGCAAATGACACTTTTTTTTTAACACAATCTAAAATTGTGTTATTAGATAAAAGATGTATTGAAATTTGCTCTTCATAAAAAAATGCCTAAAAGTTTAAACTTAAGATCTACATATATGACTAAATATTTTAAAAGTAACACTGTAGACACTCCAAGTTCTTTGTGAAAATTGACTCTTTAACTTTATAAGTAAAACAAATACCGCAGCACTACGGACAAACTGTATGAGCTCAGGCATTTCTGCACACCTCCATTCTTTGTAACACGTTTCTCTTTTAGTGTCTAACAAAGACCAAGCCGAAAGCTGTTTTAAACATTGCTTGTCAGAACTAAAAATTTGTGCTGGCAAATCATGAAAAAACCTTCCTTTTTTTACAGACAATAATTTACAGAAAAAGGACAAATGTCACTTACAATTTGGATTCAACCATAAAACTATATTTTGGAAATTTTGTTTAAAAATTCTATTTTAAAAAGTGATAAAGGATCATGTGTCTTTTTATATATGTATGAGTATTTACAAATGAAATAGCTAAACGTACTAGATCTTTAAAGATCTACTGGTTTTAAAAGTCATTTTAACAAACATATTTTAATTAAGAATTCAGCTCTGTTGTACAGGTAAGAGAATCTAAAAGAATATTAAAATGGCACACATGTGTTTTTGTTGTGTTTACTATCTGGTTTTAACTGTATTTTACCCTGACAGCAATTCCTTCACCTGCCGATGTATGAAGACGACTGATCCGAGCAGCCGCCAGGTTCCTCCCTGTCGATCCACGTGTAGCATTCGCAGGATCTGTAGAAAGCGAACTCCTCTGGGGAAAAAAATTATGTGGTCACATTTTTGAAATCAGTGGGTTTGAACACTGAATTGGCCCTAAATCATCGACAGACCAGAATTGATCACTTTCAAACAAAGGTGTACAAAGCCATCCAACACAGCCATAGCCCTGCACAGATTGGTTTCAACCAACTTATAACACACCTGATCACACTAGTTAAGGCCATATTTGCCCGACTGAAGTAAGATCAGTATGTGTACTAGATCCAGGCTGCAACTAAAATGTGCAGAGCTTTGGCTCTCAAGAACCGATGTTGGACACCTGTGGTTTAAAGGGAAATCTGTTTAGTCACTCTCAGGTCGATTGCTGTTTTAGCAAAGCTTACCACAGATCTGATTAATTTGATTAGACCATTAGTTTTGCTGACCATGTTTCAGAAACAAAGCTCCTTGATTATTACACGGCAATAGAACACAGTTCCTATAACAACATCTACTTTTTATTTTCCATTGGTTAATAATGAAAAGAAACTTTATTTTAAAAAGTGCTTTAAAGCAATAAATCACAAAGCACTGGACAGAAGCAGTATAACCAGTGCTTAGTATGTGAGGGTTACAATGTTTCAAAAAACATGGAAATGGACCGGCAGCCAGTGCAGTGATTTAAGAACAGGTGTGATGTGTTGACGTTTTCTGGTCCTGATCAAAATACAAGTAGCTGAATATGGAACACACTGCAACTTGTCCAGAGTAGACCTAGAAAGCCCAACCAGGAGAGCATTACAGTAATGCAGACAAGATGACGAACACATTGATCAGTCTTTCAGCGTGAAATGCAGCATACGTCACAATCTAGCTACGTTTAATAATATAATTCAATGACTTTATAATGCATAACAAAAAGTAGTATTTCATTTTTTTGTCAAGTACTTTACTTTATTTTTGTACAAGTACAATAAAAGCCTCAAGCATGACAAACTGACCATTATGTATCAGACCAAAGGTATCAGGAAAAACTAACTTTTAATATGAAACTTACCTGACTGCAGAGGTAGCAAATACCTGTCCATTAGATCCAAATGCCAACACGATAATAGAGGCCACCACTACAATCATATCTAAAGAAAAAAAACAAACAAACCCATAAAACGAGTCTTTCAAACACATCAAAAAATAACATTAGCCAAGCATATGGATGTTTTGTTTATTGTACACACTTACCAATAACAGAAATTGGCTTTCGGGCAAAGCGAAGCCTGCCAAAAACTCCCACATATTTACTCCGGCATCCAGCTGACCACAGACGAACCACATACTCCACTCCGAAGAACACGACTAGCACTAACTCCTACAGAACAAACCAAAGAAAGAAACACTGTGCTTGCACAAAAGATCACCAAACACATGCTGTATATTAATGATGTTACACATCTGTACAAAGAGAACTTCTTGTAACTGAAGCATAATGTGACATTTACTAGATTGTAATAATGAAATAAATGTACAAAGAGCTAATTTATTGCCACAGTGAAACATGAGAGGTCTGTTCTGAGAGTTGATTTAACAATACAGCTTTATTAAACAGCAAAAACGAATGGCCATCTTTGCAGAGCTTTTCATCTATATTTCCCCATGAGGAAGAGTTCTGAAATATTTATGAGGTATGCTCTGAACAAATCCTCCACTGTGTGCGTTGTACCTTTTGCAGAAGCACCATGGTCCCATTTATAAAAAAATGCCTGTGAACAAATGTTCCTTCAATGTAATTTGAATAGGATTACTTGCTTTAGCTAAATAAATATCTATAACTCAGAAATAACCCCGGAATGCATTAAGTAATCTAAGAAGCCAATAAAACTACTACACGTGGGATGCACGTAGCAGATGCATATTAGGGAATGGAAGCCTCTGGTTGTGTGAAAACACTGAGCGGCTGGTTCATGGTCATGGCCAACAACAGCAGTTGCCCTGTCTGATTCTTTAAAAAGAGCAAACAAAAGATGAAGGAGAGTCTGTTGAGGGTAGCTCTTCTGAGAGCTGTGAGGAGGCAGACATGGATGAGTTATGAGCCCTCTGTCACATTCCTGGTCTCTCAAAGCCAGGTCCAAGAGAGAGCTTGCTCAGTTGCCTGGGGACACTTTCTGGCACACCGCCTGTCTAAAGTAGCCGAAAAATTACATTAAATTACAGACAAGGGCCTAGCATCTGGGAACAGACTAAACATAAAGGGTAAAACCTACAATGACAGAGAAGTGGGAGAAACCAGAAGAGTAGAAAATGCTAAAGTAGGTCATCATTTACAAAGTCAAAACTACTTTCTGTGCTTCACCTACCTACGTGCTTCCATCAATGTCTTATGGTAGAACTTTAAGTAGTTAAATTTAGCATCAAAGCCAACACTGAGTGTGCTTATATGCACACAATAACCAGACGACTCTCAAAAATTGGAAACAGCTTTTCACAAGTTTGCTTAAAACAGGGTTCCCCAATCCTGGCCCTGGAAGGCCGCAGCCCTGCACATTTTAGTTGCAACTCTGCTGTAGTATGCATACTACTGTAGCTTTAGCCAGTCAGAGGACTCTAATTAGTGCCATAGGTGTGTTTCATGATTGTTGAACCAAAAATGTGCAGGGCTCCGGCCCTCCAGGACCAGGTTTGGAGACCCTGGCTTAGATATAATTAGCCCAGTACCACAAGCATAACTGGTGAGCGTAAAGAAGGGCCCCTGTGTCCAGGGATAGATCTCTGCCTTGAGCTATGTAAGCTGGAGCTAGATGATCCCAAGTTGGCTTGATGACTTCGTGTAGCATAAAAATTATGTATATATGCAATATTTTGTCTACTATTTTTTTTATCAGGTTAATGTTAGTTCCACATTTGGTGCAATTCTTAAACTGCAGTTCTGAAAGAGAATGCCTACTTTAGCTCTGACGGAATTAGAACCAAAATCAGGTCAAATCAAGAATATTTGGGAATCGTATATGAGCTTTATCAATCATGTAAAAGCAATAACTAAATCCACTAATTATCTTCACAGAAACATTGCAAAGATTAGATGCTTTGTTTTCAACTCGACAATGTGTTAATGTTGATCTATATTGTAACAATCTCCAAAATGCTCTTCCCAAAAAGACCATTGAACAGAGACACCTCAATCAGAATGCCAGAAATTGAAAATCAGAGAAGATCGTGCCAGGTCTCTACGCTAGCTGCAAGTGACATCCAGTATATATGTGAATATATGTGTCCCTGCTCATCTATATACTCACAAACCAGCTCAGCACCAAAATACAAGCAGAACTCTCGGATCACTGGGTTCAAATCAGTTAGAAGTACCATTGGGCTATGCTGCCCACAGCTGGAACCAGCTTCCAGAAGAGTTTAGAGGGGCTAAAACATCAGTCCAATTAATAAATGATATTTAAATTTGAATAAAACACATCTTTGTTTATTTACTAACAATGTTGTCCAAAATTGCTTGCACATTACCTGTTTTCGTTTATTAAATTAATTTTAATCACTTGATGCAATGGGGCACACCCCGGTATAAGATCTCCTTCTTAAATAATAGCTGTATCCTATTGTTTTATTTATTTATTTATTTTTTGATATGTACAGCACTTTTGCTTACCAATGTATAAGTCTTCGATGCTCACTTAGTTGTTATATGAGATCTTGGTTATACAATTTTTATCTCCAGAGCATTGTATTACTATAGTTGAGTATTAATGGCCTGACAATTTCTTTTTATTATTGAAAAAATTTAGACACAAAAATAAAGGAACAATTTAACTAGTTAAAACAAACTTTGGTGCAAACAAACTCTCTTTTTTGATGTAGTTAAAAAAATTGTTATATATTGGACAACAACTCTAAATATATATTAATAATATTGAACAAAAGGTTTTTTTTTCAGCCTGAAACATTGAACGTAAGCTATTCTAATGGAACAACTAATTAACGTAACCCATTTATTGCCCCCGATGCTTGTGGTTCCTCTATGAGCTGTTTAATTAAATCCAAGCTCGTGATCTACCGACCAGCTGGCATGTGAAAGGTCTGGGTGGATGGCCAGTGGGCGACAGAGGCCATGGGATCGAGAACAGGTTTAGGGGGGGATGCAGTGTGTTGAGAGAAAACAGGGCCCTATATGCAAAAGCCTTGTTTAATTTCCTTGGCAACGAGACATCTCATCCAAAACTCAGCTGGAATGTGTTCACCAGGGTGAGCAGAGGAAAGGGTCACTGTAGAAACAGCAAGAGCCAGCTGACCCTTGTCCTCAATTTGAGAAGATTACATTACTTATTAAAAATGGACTTAAAATAAAGCATGCAATTTGGCATTCGTGGATGTCTTTTTCCCAGGTCTTTGATGCTCAAGCCAAAAAAACACTTGAAGATGGATAGTAAAATAACACAAGGAAAATTAACTTCCATTAACTCACACTCCCTTTGAAAAACTTTGTAAATAGCCACTTGGCCTACTTGTGAATCTCATTGCCTAGATCTTCTGCTCTTCTTTAAGGGTATTGATGAATGATATACATATTAACATATTTAAACACATGCCACTAAAGGATGTGTGCATTTTGCTGAACTGAACATTTGATGTAACTTTGATTTATCCATGATTAACATATTTAAATGTTCCAAATTCTAAATTATTATTGATTTTATTTAAAATACAAAAAAACTGCTTCTGATCAACTTCCAGCTCTAATTTGCTCAAGTAGTCACCTTGTTAACACTTTATATTTCTACCTATAATACATGCCACTTGGTCTCACTTTTGTGAGTGAACAATATTTTTTTTAAGATTGTGAGAAAAGGAATTGCATTTTTTATGTTTTTTAAATCTCCATGAATAAACATGAACTAAGAATAAAGCATTCATTTTAATATTACTACCAACTTACTAGAGAATAGTAATTGAATAGTTATAATTCATGAAATGGATTACAAACTATTTTATATAGAGCTTTAAGTTACTCTTTCACTTTAGTATCTAAAGTTGCAACTCTTTAACATTACTGATGAGCATGTTTTTAACCACTTTTTAGATGTGCTGTCACGCATCAAAGAGAAGAGAAGCATTTGCTACTGTTGATGGAAGGGGTCAAGGGTCACACTTGTAAGTTGATTCTTATCTGCTTTAAAGGGAAAGATGAATTATCCAAACAACCAGAGAACTAGAAACATTATCAAATCTAGGTTAGGTCTAGACCTCGTTTATTTACTAAATTAAGCTTATCAGGACACCATTAGTGCAAGTGTTCAAAATAACTGATTTCTAAGTAATTTTTAGTTTTTCTACTTTTAAAGTAGTTTTTAAAGTGTGTAGTTTTACTTAAGTGCATTTGTATTAAGTAAAATACAATTCTAGATTTTTTTTTTAAATATACGTTTGTTGTTTAAAACTTTGTTTTTACTGGAAACAACACATTTTTGTACAGCATTCTTTTTTATATTCACAACATTAACATGCTCAGTTGTGTGGGATCACACAAGCCAGACGGCTGTAAATTATTTTGTGTGGGATTTAATACAGCAATTTTTTCATAAGTCTCTACTGTGGGCCGGAAGCTTATTTAAATTTTACACCAAAAGCTAAAAACCTCAGAACCTCTCTCTCTAGAGCTTTGAATTTAAATTAATTTGATTAAGATTAAGATATGTGTTTATTTTAGCTCTTTTTAAACTTAAAACCGATTTGGTCAAACTTAGCTTGGCCCTTAATCATATTTTTCTCTGACCCAGCTCTGGCTTACTGCACTTTGGGTTATTTTTACAAGCTGATTTATCACAGACAATTCCAGGACATGACAGGACCAAACCTAGATTCAAGAAACAGTAAGTGCCAAAGAGCTGCTACACATGTGTCACGACTGACCAACCCTTACAATGTCTAGCCTCTGTGTAATGGCACATTAAAGATGAAAACTTTGAAAACTCTGGACAAAGACTCTGGACCATGTTTGGCCCACAAACCAATGTCAGATGAATGTCAGCTAAGCCAAACAAATGACAAACCTGAACCTGAGGTTTTGCTGACTGGGTAGGTAACAGAATGAGATTCATTGTTTTTTTCCAACGATTAGATTTGTATAATGGAGTTCTGTTTTGAGTGAGATTGTATGTAGGCAAGTAAAGATTTTAATGGAAATTTTATGGTAAAAAAATTTTTTAGTTTCTATTAGCTACTCGAATCACAAAAAACCTAAAAGCTCTTTTAGCCCAGGGTTAAAACATTACCCAAATGAAGCAATAAAAGCTCATTTTACATTCATGGTGGTTTTAAAAAGGACTTTTCAAATGAACTTTTCCTATTACTTGACCATTTACAGTTTTATTAGCCATCCTTGAGGTGTTGGGCAGGGGTTGTTAACACACTACTGGTTAACACAAGCCCCTGTCAGACAAAGGGGTCGCCATCTGTCTTCTGTCCCATTAGGGGAGGCTTCTATCAACAGCTGATAATTGCCTGAAGAGCAGAGTTCGCACTTCTCAAATCCGCTACTGTCCTCACAGAATCTTCGGCCTGAGTTCGATGATGTGTTAGCATAGTTAGCATATGGAGGAAGTGTGCTGATGACTCTGACGCTTCTCCACGAGACAGGGGAAGCAGGTGATGGGGTGTTTCCCAAGGTCTGTGTATGTGTGTGGCATAGTGTCCCATGTGTCTTCCAGCACCCGCAGGGGGTGTGACGTCCTGTGTGAGTTCTCATACCTGCCGCTGTTAAGCAGGTAATGATCCACTGCTGAGTCTTCACCCCAGAAGTGTGATACTCACAATAGTCTTTCTTAGCTCCTAGAATAGGCTCAGTTAATAAGTGTCAACAGCGTGTGTGGCTTTGAGCAGTGTTAATTCTCAGTAGCTCTCCTCAGACCTCACTCACACTGAAACAATGTCTGGTTAATCTGGATTAACAGAGCCCAAAGAAGCTATTAGTGGCTGACACAGGGAATTTGTTCTTGAAGAGCTGAAACAAGTGACTGGTCATTCAGTGGTTATCATGATAAGCTCGAAAAACCTTAGCTTCATTTACATTAACATGCTTATAGTAGTTGAAATTGAGAACATGAATTAAATTTGTGATATGCTATCACTGCTAAACTGATGATAATGCAGAAAGGGTGGATGAATTGCCAGAAGAAAATCTGTGTGGATGATAATAATTACAGTTGAATGGTTTGAAGAGCTATCTGAAAATGTCCTTCTAAAGATTTCTTTCAGGTTTGTGTGTAGGTTTTGGAAAATCATTTCTATGTTGATGACTTCTTTTTATTTTAGTTATTTTTATTGCAATTAATGTGAAGTAATTGAACTTATGCACATTTCTGAAGAAATGTTTCGGTATAGAGAATTTTGGACAATAATTTGTAATTATGGCAATCAACAAGTCTATTGCCTCTATTTACATTTTTATGTTAGAATATCAAAATAAAGTAAAATATTTTTTATTTTAAAGTAAAGACAGATTTGTATCTGATTCCAATTAAATTCCAATTAACACAATTCTACAATTGACCTTAACTTTTGAAAACAATTCTTATTAAATAAGACGCAAAATACAAAAAAAAGGTTTTTATTTAGTTGCTTTCTATCTCAGCAGGGATTTGAATATTTGTTCAAAAACCAAGGGTTATTGTTAGGCATTGTATTCCCTTTATGTTCGTTGCAAACATAGTTTAACTGGTCAATGATTTACAAAAGAAAAAAATTTACAAAAAACAGAAAACTTTGGTTCGGTTCAATTGATCAATATCAATACAATTTGATATACTAATATTGTTATTAAACACTTAACTATAATGTATAAGCCATTGAAGAAACATAAATGGAATACACAATACATAAAGGCACTTTTATATTTTCCACCATGCTCACTCTTGCTTACTTCTGAGACCGTACTGCTTAGCCTTTTGTTGATGACAAGTTAGCGACATCTACTGGAGTGGAGAAGGAGGCTGTTTGGAGGCTGTTTCAGTTTTGACTATCAAAACATTATTGTAAAAGTATTTATCGTGATAGTTAGATGTATTGATATTTTTGCACAGCATGTTTGAGCATAGCTGAATATTTTTTTTAAAGAGCCAAGGTAAATTTTTTTTGTAAAACTTTGGTTACATTGATGTTGTGTGGACAGCGTAACCAGTTTTTTTTTAGCAAGAGGCGGAGTTTGTGTGTAATTCATTAGCAGAGCTGCCTTTGTTTATAAAGACCTAAATCTAAGGAAGGATGTTGCAAAAATTCTGTTATTGTCCGATATACAGTCGATGGCTACCGTTTAATGTTTTATGTGACCGATGACATATTTAAATTATGAAATATTTAAAGTATTTAATAACAGAACAGATACAGCAAACAAAATGCAGGTTAATATGACTCGCTCATTGTTGCTCACTATAGACACAGACAACCAGGTAGAAAACTAAGTTTGTGGGATAGTTTTGAGGGTAAATTAGTTGAAACTAAAACTTCAACTGAAACTCGTTTGGAAGTTTCTGATTGTTCAATTTAATTTTGAAGTTCAGCATTGATTGCCAGCTATTTAATGGGAATACTCCTTACAACCATTTAACAAAGGTTTTAGCAGTTTTGGTTGAACTGAAGTCAGGTTCAAACATTTTTTGAACATTTTTTAAAACTTTGTCGGGTAACATATGGACATGGCATGGGCTGAGAGGTCATCAAGAGCTGCTAATATCAGGATCTAGAAAAGGTGCTGCAAGGGAGCATCATTTTATTTTTTTAACCATTCATCAAAGCACCACAAACATTTCTGTAAAAACCAGCAAACAATGTTTGATCTACTCTAGAGAGGTAGTTTGCTTTTCATGAAAGGATACAGAAATGGGTAGGTCTGCTTTTGTTTGCCTCAACAGCTGTGAGACGCACTGTAGAAGGCCGGGCCTCATTAAAGCACACAGTGAACGGGGTGGGTAAAGGAGGGAGGGACGGGGGGTGGTTAGTGTAGGGACTACATGGTGCTTGGCTTTAGAGTCTGTCCCTTAAAACAAGGCGTCTACTTCCTGTGGGAACATCCTTCTCCTTAAAGTGACTGTAGTCTCCACCCATGCTAAAAGTGCTCTTTGATTTCTGCTGGTTGCCTTTAGCACACAATAGACAACACCTGTTGTGAGCTTGGTAAAGCTGAGGGCCGCAGAAGACATGTAGCTAATCCCAAATGGCCATCTCGGCATCAAGCCACAGCCTCAGTAGAATTAACTTGTGATTTCAGGCAGTGGCTAATGAACAGCGCATAGGTTTAATCCCATTAGGCGGTGGTCGGGTTGACCTCTGACACACAGTCACCAGGTTATAATCTTCATCCTTCCCTCTCTTTCTCCTTTTTCTGCCGGCCTCATTCAATTGATTCACTATTGTCTATGTTCCACGACCTGTAAACTAGCAGCGTGAGCAAGCACACAGCAATGATGCAAGGCGGACATTGTCCAACCTAGACATATGGCATTGAGCCTCTAGACCTTTGACATAAAATCTTGCTATTGTTTTTGATGGAGGTATTGATTATGTTCATATTTAACAAGTCCTGTCAGAAGACAATGCTTCGCTGAGCACATTAATTACAAGCTGGTTTGTGATCTGAATATTGATCAAAACAAAGCCTTGGATGCGCTTACAAGGCCTGAAGCAATTAGCAGTGAGCAGAAACACTGCTATGGATTACTGAACACAGTCAATAGAGAGTTTTAAGAGAACAGCTCAAGCTGTGCACCTCTCTGGACAGAAGAACACCTCGATCTTGTCTGAACTGAAAGGATGCTCTGATATTAACTGTACATTCCAGTTATAATGCTTAACTACTAAAGAGAAAGATGGTGCTCACAGTCAAAGCCTCTGAAAACAATTAACGTTCAATTCTAAAATATGTATTGTCAGAGAATTGTGTGTTCTCTTTTTTAACCTTTTACAATTTAAACAAATGATATTGAGGTTTACAATGATAAACAAAAACATGCAATTTAAAAAATCTAAGCTTTTATTATTAAAATGTTCTAAAATCTAGTTATTTTACTAATCTTTTTAGTTATTTCAAAAGTTTCTGGTAAAAAAGAGGCTTAACCAAAGACAAACTTAAAAAAGGAAAGAAAAGTGATAAACTCCTGCCCCCTGCTGGATGAAATCAATGCCATCAACAATTCATGAGAAATGACCTGAACTAGGGGGCGAAACTAAATATAAACCAAATCAGTTCATCTTAAAATCAATAGCTGAGGTTCGGCGTCTCAAACCCTATGTCCAGATTAACCAATGCTTCCTATGCAATGCTATATGACCCTTTGCTACCTAATCCCTTTGTTTTACAAGCCAAAGGACTGGGGCAAACGGGGCAGGTGTTCAGATGTATTTTTTTCTGTATTTAACTCCACATTGATTTCCTTTATTTTAATATTTTTAACACATTATTAGTGTATAAAAGTGAGACTCACCACCCAGAAAAGTGTTTTATTTGCCAAAGTTTGATACTCGTCAATGGTAGACAGCACACTGAGGATGAGGCAAGAAAGGACAATGAGGAATCTACAGAGAAAAAACAAGAAAAATTCAATACATTTAATTTGAGAAACTTATACAAAGAAGCCTTTTCGGAAAAACATAAGTGTTCGATATAAATGTAAGATGTTTTTTTTTATCATAAATCTGATAACATCAGTCTGACCAAATGTAAAAAGATTTTCCAGTTTAAAATTAATTTGGGGGATGAATAAAATTTCATATAACTATATAATGTAAGTTATATGATATTTAAAATGGAATTAACCTGTGTTTGAGCTTGGAACACAGAAACAGAGTCTAGGTGTAATCAGAGTTTTAAAAATAAGGCAAATAAAATACCAGCCCAATAAAACCAACAGAAATCCCATGAGTGGGACAAACATAAACAAGACAGGAAATGCTTTTTTTTTAAAGCTAATAGTGTGTATTGCAAACTACATAATTGCAATGCCCCTGTGAAGAATTGAACACACAGAAAAAAATGTAATAGAGAGATAATCAAACTAAACTAGAGAATAATCAGGTGTGGGAATAAATAGATTACTGTGAGGATTACCAACGTAGCCTGACATCATCAAAAACATTTAAACTTCATACCGCTATGGTGGTGTAATACAATAAAAGATAAATTATTTTTTAGACCTAAGAGTTAAACTAATTATTTGAGTTTTTATGCTCTCCACATGCTTACATGGGTCTTCTCTGTCTACAGTCCCTAAGTCTTCATATAGTTCAAAAACATGATTTAGGGAGATTAGAATCACTGCTTAGAAAATTACTTTTAGAAAAGAATTGTTAGTGAATATGCCCCTGAAATCTGTCAGAGAAAGATTTTTGAATTGAGATCATTTAGGTAATGATTATATAATGATTTAGTTCAAACAAAATGCATTTGTAAAAAAAATATTAAACAACAGGACTTTGATTTCCATAAAAGCCATATTTTGACAAATATCAGAAAGCATTGTATGAGCCCCAGAAAAAATATCAGTTTACCTATATATTTGTTCATTTTTGTTTGAACAACAAAAACATGTGTTGCCATCTAAACACCACAGAGTGTCAGACTTAGACCTTACTTAGAAATAAAAAATGAAATTGGCATCTTTTTACCTCAGTCAGAAATGTACCTGGTTATATTTGAAGGATCCTCAAAAATGTGTTATTTTCATTTATTTTCCTCAGAATCACATTTCTAGTAATAGTTCAAGCAAGGCTGTATTATGAGCAAGGCATTTGCTGATTTTATGTGTTCAAGGATGCAGATTTATTTCCCTGTGAAAGTAAAGGAGGCCTTCTTAATACCTTTTCACACAAAAAAAAGCCTTGTTGAAACTCCTGAGTGACAACAATATTTATACACATAAATCAATGAAAATCATGACAGCACATCCTATAGCGTGGCGGAGAGCACACCAAGGCAACAAATTCAAAATTGTATGTAATAAACTACGTATTTGTTCACAAGTTTCATTCATGTGTGAAACAGCTATTGAAGTCAGGGTATGAATTGTCTTGCATGTGCTATTTTGGTTTGTATTGGATAGAGATGCTTAACCCATTTCTATCAGATGAATAATTCATCAGCCAAAAATTAAAGCATTAACAATTACCATAAAAAACCTAAAGTTTTGAAACCCAGCTGTCAGACAGACAGAGGCCAGCTGTTACCTGTCATCACAAATTGAGAGGCCGGGACAACAGATTCAAGCAAACATACTGGTATTACCTTGGGTATTAATGCCCGGGTGATGAATATCTATCTCGTTATGTAGTCATCACATCTGAGTGACCTTGAGCATGCCACAGGCTGTCTGGCCGTGTTACGAGTCGATAAACGTGACACAGGCCACTATATATTCAACCAATAATTGATCTCCCAATCCACAGCACTAAAAACACAGTAAAGGTCACTCACTGCTATTAAAGGTTAAGAAACCCAGACACAGAAGCTTGGGTTTTGATGAGACAGGTGAAAAAATGCATTCATCAGTTTCAACTTTTCACATGCCTATTTTATATGACTTTATTGATTCAAATCTACCAGTTTAACTTTGACAGGGCTAATCAATTCTAGCTGCTTCTTCTGCAAGTACATCATATTAGGAAAAAGGCAGGGAGACTCCCTAGAGGTTTTAATCTGGGTTTATCTTTACTTATATTTATACAGGACTGAACTGGCAGTATTTTGACTGTGATAAAGGTGTTTAAACATAAATTCGTGAAGATGAAACGGTATAAACAATATATATATATATATATATATATATATATCCATCCATCCATCCATCTTCATGTCGGCTTTATTCCCTTTCGGGGTCGCCACAGCGGAATGAACCGCCAACTCACTGGCATATGTTTTACACAGCGGATGCCCTTCCCTGCCGCAACCCATCACTGGGAAACATTCACACACACTCATTCACACTTTAACACTATGGGCAATCGTTCTTATTCAATTCACTTATTCCGCATGTCTTTGGACTTGTGGGGAAACCGGAGCACCCGGAGAAAACCCACGCGATCACGGGGAGAACATGCAAACTCCACACAGAAATGCCACCTGCCCCAGCCGAGCCTAGAACCAGCGACCTTCTTGCTGTGAGACGACCGTGCTACCCACTGCGCCACCGTGACGCCCTCTATATATATATATATATATATATATATATATATATATATATATATATATATATATATATATAGATATATATATATATATATATATATATATATATATATATATACTATCCCTTATATATATATATATATATATATATATATATATATATATATATATATATATATATATATATATATATATATATATATATATATGGGATAGTTTATGTTTGTTTATGTATTATACCATTTCAATGTACAACAAGGATGCAAAAAACCCAAAGCACATACTGCTAAGTATTGCTATGTTGTAAGTTACTGATATATCGCACGGATATTGTGCAACGCTCTCCTAGCAGGACTTTCAGCAAACGCGCTCAAACCTCTGCAGATGATCCAGAACTCTGCAGTTCATCTTATCTTAAAGGAAACATGCTCATGTTACTCCCTTCTTCATCACTCTTCACTAGCTCCCCATTACAGCTCGGGTTAAATTCAAATCGCTGATACTGGCGTACAAAACTATCTCAAGATCAGCCCCTGTTTACCTCCACAAGTTCATACACTCCTGCTTGCCCTCCAGAAGCCTGCGCTCCTCAGAGAAGGAACAGCGACTCGTGGTTCCTTCCCACAAAGGCAGAAGATCTCTCAGCAGAACCTTCTTTTTCACTGTCCCTGGATGGTGGAACAAACTCCCTGATCCAGTCAGGAAAGCAGCAACACTAACAGCTTTCAAAAAGCAACTGAAAACTCTTCTCTTCAGGGAACACCTACTATTAAAAATATATATATATATTTTCTTCCTCTGTCTTCATCTTCCTCCCTGCTTTGGTTTATTGATCAGTTGATACAATTTCTATTATGAGAAGCTGAGATAGACTTTGATGGTGTAACAGATTGCATATTGTCTCTCCCCTTTGGACAAAAGCATATGACAAATGCATAAATGTATATGTAAATATATCCTTTAAGATTGTAAGAAATTGACCAGTTCTTTGAGACTAATCAACACCTACCAGCCAATCAGAACATAGTACTCAGACAAATCGTGGCACAATTGCTTTTATAGTTTTTATAGCTACAGCCATAACATCGTACAGTTTGGGGAATAACAGTCTTTCTAAAAAAGTTTCTAAAATCGTAGGTGTTTGACATTCAGATAATATATAAATGGGAAGAAACATGGTGTAGTTGTTGCCCTCTGTTTCAAAGGTTCTACTTTCAGTACTGACTAGAAAACATTTTTCATGCAAAAGGCATTTTCAACTGCACCTTGTGTTGAGTTCTTCCAAGAATTAAAATACATGCAGGTTAACAGTTGGGTTTAACTTGTTCATAAGAGTAAGTATGAGTAGTGATTATGTGGTCCTGCAAGGATCTGTTGACATTTAGATGCTTTTTCTAAATTTTACATGTGCCTGGTAGTTTGTTATTAGATCCATGGTCCAATAAATGTGAATGGAGTTGAAGTCCTTACTGATTTGGGTTTTATAATGTTTAAAAATCAAACTATTTTTCTCTATATTTTAATTTCCCTCGTTTGAAAGGGAATATACCCCTAAGTGGCAAACAACACCACCTCTTGGTACGTTTAACAATTACAACAAATGTTTACAGCCCTCTGATAACCAGCTGTTTTGGAATACTAAATGTCACCTATTATGCCTATTTGATCTTAACCTTATGACTCTCCTAAATGTCACAGTTGAATACTTTTTATGCAAATTTAAAAATGTCTTTTTGGGAGAAAGAATGAAAGTTGTGGTTTTACTTTAGTTCTAGACAAGGGTATAGCTAAGACAAGTAAAAGACTCAGTGCCGGTATGGTGTGCTGTTCTAATGTTTAAACATGTGATTTAAATATTCATCAAAAAGAAAAAACACAAAAAAAGGAGAATTAGAGATCTTTAATTCAATTAGACTAGAATAAAAGTGAGATAGAGATCTCTAAATGTAATTTACATGTTTATTAAAATAGTATAAATGGCTCGACATGCTGTGAGTTATCACTGAAAACATGAATATCTCACAGTAGTCTGTACAGAAAATGTAAGACTTACTTCTTAAAATTAATGAAAATCATTGATTGTTGTAAAGGACTCAGCCCTAAACAACATTCCTTTAGTAAATCTAACATTTGATTGATGCTTGATTAAAAACTTGAAATCCAGATATACAATCTTTGT
This sequence comes from Danionella dracula, assembly GCA_900490495.1. NCBI lineage: Eukaryota > Metazoa > Chordata > Actinopteri > Cypriniformes > Danionidae > Danionella > Danionella dracula. Next base: position 5,000,220 of record UELW01000578.1, read on the forward strand.
TCATAAACTTTGCCTTTAAAAAGAGTTTTCTTAAGTTGATCTTTCATCTTTCTTGTGTTCCTGAAATGCTGAAATAATCCTGAAATAAAGCAGCAGTCATGCTTTTTTCCTGGGAGATCGGTGATTATATTGAAATGCAGATATACAGACAGATGTTTTGATGAATTGACAGACGGAATCTTGGCAGACAGCTAGTTAGATAAAAAGACAGTAGCAGAAACAAGATACTTAGAAAAAGGTCTTGCTCATTGGGAGAGACTAATAAAATAGAGGGAGCACAATCAGTTGTTTAGCCAGCAGCAAGCAGACTTGTTCAACACCAGCCTTAAGTGCACCTAACATTAAGTGTCTTCATTTTACAATTGCTCTGGTGTCTTTGAAACTGTGATAAACAAGTGCGCCTTCAAGAACAATATTCTCAGCTTTCTGTAGTCCAGCCTCAGAAGAGCATTTTCATAAAGCTTCCAGAATAAGGAAGAAGTTCAAGTACAAATGCTTGACTACTGCATAGACCCCTATCCTGGTGAAGCAACATGTGCATATGAATTATGCACCGATGAGCCCGGAGAGCCCATTTGTGCCCTTAAGCGAAGCAATTAACCTCAATTCACTCTTAAGGGACCATCAGAGTATTACTACACCATAAATCACTTTGCACAAATCGCATGTACTACATGACAAGCCACCGGTTAATTACAGACTAACCTTCAGCAATTTGTCTCACGCTCATCATTCTTTCTAAAACATTCTGGGTCAAATGATCCACCATTAACACAAGCATTACAAATAATTCCATGAAGTTGTAATTCTGTGAGGAGAGAGCCTCACAGAGAGACTGCCAAGTTCTTCTGGCATCTCTGCCCAACACCACAGAGTCACAGGGTCAGCAAAGCAACAGGCGCCTGAAGAACAGAGTCACTTCTCCGCAGCCAAGTTTAGCTGCCCACTATCAACTCCTTGCCTGATGAGATAGCCAGTCTAACGAAAGGCTCCATGACTAAAAAAATCTACACTGCACACAACACTCCATGAGAGAATGAAATAAACTATAAAAAATCAACTGAACACTATAAAAATGTACTATAAGGAGTGGGAAAATCTAGGGCTAAAAACTTTTTAGGGAACATGATTTAAAAGGTTATAAACAGCTGGACTGGTTTTTAGTAGATTGAAAAATGGGCTTTAGAAGTCAGCTTAAATCATCTACTATATTTAACATTGCTGGATTTTCCACTAGAATATCAATGTACAAATAAAATAAAACATGTTTAAAAAAAACTCGCTGCACATTATTTATCTTGTATAATTTGTCCCATAAGAAACCAGGTGTTTCAGTGTTCAGAAAAATTCCTTATTTAGCTCCAGTCTCTTTTCTTCCTTTTTTCCCATTTTTAACGCGCATTAATTTATCTTATGGAAAATGAGGTTGGGTTCTTTTTGGTTAAAATCAATACATGCTGCTAATTATTATGGTTATGCTATTTTAACATGTGCTGCTGTTCTCTTGGGATCATGAGCAGAGAAACAGTTCTTTAGACATATGAGATGATGTAACTAATTGTCATTCATCAAATTACTTAATAATCCTCTATAACTATTTCTTTAAAATCATTCATTATGAGCTTGCCGATAGAAATAGGCAAGTTACATTTTTGTTGAGCATATGAATGCAGGAGCTTAACAATACCAATTGAAAATACTAACAGAGCAAACTGAGTATTTGAATGTATTCTGAGTCTCTCATTAGAAACTCAAGTTTTATGAGAGCAGGAGATGACTCAATGGAGGAGTCAATGACTTGCAAAGGCGGCTTGCCATGGAACCATTATGAATAAGTGTTTTGCCTAAATAGCGATGTCATTTTGAAGACTCTCAACATCATCTTGAAAGAAAAAAACAGTGGGGGTAAAAGCAGTCTGTGAAGATCATATTCTAATATTATGCTATTTTGAAATGGATACACATAGATCTGAACGGAAATAAAATTGGAGAGTTGATGTTTTTCTTCTTTTGGAACAAAACTTAATTTGTTAAACACATACTGTATTAGGAACTAAAAAGAAATGGAAAAATGTAAGTACCTTAGTTAATATAACAACAGTATTTTCAGTATATACTAACAACAGTATTCAACTATTCTTTTCTCAAGATATAATGACAAGTTAATATAGTTCCATATAAAGTTATCACATGTGAGCAGAGAAAATATGTTACCCCTGAATATCAATGATGCAATAAGCAAGGTTTCAAAAACACCTGTTTGTGTGTTCCAGTATATAGGTAGACCAGTGGGCCGATATATTGGAACATTTTTTCAACAATTGTTATTAATCTGTAAAATTTGACTGGTTATAATGCACTAATAAATTACAATGGATCAAAACGAAGTGCTTACATACATGTGAGAGACAGCAGCAGTCATCTATGACATATTAACATCTAATCACAGTGAAGTAAAGGCAGTACTGACACCATACAAGATGTGTTGTAGCTGTTATAGTGATCCTCAGCATAAAATCTTGAAGGTAAGGCATATCTAACACCATGTAAGACTTAACCTTTTTTCTCTTAGCAACTGAAGCACGCTGACTCACTTGCTACTGCTGTTGTTTATGTATTTTTAAAAGAGGGCTGCCATTACAGTGGCATAAAAAGGCAGAACAAATACAACAATCATTATATCACAATGAGTTTTTCCTGTCTTCTATTCTTTCCAGATTATGCCCTTCTTGTGAAATTACTTATCAACATTTTAAGTGCACTTTTTTTAAAGGCTTCTAAACATTTAACTATTTATCTATTTAGTGCCTAATGTATATTATTTGGTAATATTTAGCTTGAAATGATATAAGTGCACTGATTGCATTGATTATTTCCATTCTTGAATGACAAAACTGTAAAAAAAAATGCTGCTCTTTTCTTTTAATATTCTCAATAATACACACATTATTGAGAATATTAACAGAAAAGAGCAGCATTAGTCCTATCGGTCAAGCTCTGTTCAAATGCTAGCGTAAGCATGGAAGAAAGTACTGTGCATGACCTTGATGTGTGTTTCATGATCTGTGTGGTTTGTCATCATCTGTGTTCATGAATTGAGAGTTCATGTGATGCCAGTTGAACAAATTATTAAGCATGTGCAGACAAAAGCAAACTTACAAAATTAAGAAATATGTCGATAAACTAAATAACAAAATACGCTTATTTGAACTAAAGTTAAACCACAACAGTAAAAGTTATTGGTTTTACACTATTGTGTGTATTGTAGCCGTATTGTGTTGCTTTTGTGTTGTATTAATGAATTTGATATTTGGAAATTGTTTGAATGCTACAATTTTTATTGTTAGAATTAAGTTAGCTTGACATAGGCATTGATATTGACAAGTTAGCATTGATATTGGCATGTTTAGGAATCGTCTCAAAAAGTATACCACATTGGTTAGAAAAATGTTGTGCCCTGAAGTCATAGGTGAACAAAAAACAGTGAGATTTATTATTCTGACTATTTTTGTTCAAAGCTATTGAAAAACTTAGTTTTGGACCAAAAAGTTATGCAACTTTTGAGACGGTCCCTGAACATGCGCATTTCAAACGTCGACGTCAATCTAATTTAACTCCCGTGAATGAAATGCTCATTTGTTTTGTATAATTATTACTGTGCAGAACTGAGTTAATAAAATCAAGTGAAGAAATAATGTTGACTATATTGGTTTGATATAAGTATAATACTCACACAGCAAAATGATACACAAAGCATTTAAAACCCGTGGGTCTCTCCAAGAAGTTATAGACGCGTCCTTGCAGGTGGGAGCGGGGGAGCGTGGCGCTGTGGACGGACATGCGGGGATGCAGGTGGTGAGAGCCCGCTGGGCGCTGTGTGATGACCTGCGGCTGCACGGGCACCGACGAGCTCACGTCTCGACAAACTCTGGAGTTTCTTACATCCTCGTCCATCTCCAGTTCTCCGGGTCCGACAGTCCACGAAACTTCAGTCGTGGTTCTATGAGGCGGACAGCTCATGATCATATTTAGAAAAAAAACTTTTTTCACCCTCTCAAGGTTGAGACTCAAGTAAAAAAACGCGACTTAACTTTTAACATTTCTCATCTACTTCAAGAACTAGATGAAAGAGAAACACGTTTTTACTCGTGGCTTCATATCTGTACAAGAAAAAATGCGAGTCATGTTAAAGTACACAGTCAAGCATAACGGTTGCTGCTGAGCCCCTCACCTAACTGTAGCCACAGACGTTAAAAAACTACATTCACAATCACTCATAGCTACGCACAAAATGACGTAACAGGAAACACACCAACAAAGCCCCGAATGCTAAGGCCATTATAGTTTTGATTTATAGTCTTAATTTTGTACAATTGAAACATTCATTTGAGATATGAAATTATTATTGCAGATTATTTTGATAAAATTTTGACAAATTGCTGATTTTCAGAGCGCTTTCTCGTTAAGTTGCTGTAGTTTGAAGGCAAAAGTGCACAATGCAAGGTAAGGCACTAAATTATTTTATGTTATTTTAGACTTATCTCTTTATGCCCTTTAGATTAATTAAATTTTTAATTTCATGTTTCTATTACACTAGACACAATTACAAGAAATCATACTATTGTGAATCTGTAGAATTTATTAAAACATTATCCATGATGCTATCAATAGATGAGTTTTCTGCTAGCAGGAAGGTAATGCAAACATTTCTAATCCAAATCTACCCACTGTTCCTGTACATGGAATTTGTAAATTGAAACTTAAGCTAAAAAAAATACTATGACATTGTACTCTCCTTAGCCAAAAATGCTAATTGTTTTATATTTATATTGGTTTATTACTGAACAGGGGTAATTTTAGGATCATAGCTTTAATTACTAATTTAATGTAATTTAATTATTATTTAATATAAATGTCTATTTAACTAACTCAGCATTTACATTTACATTTATGGCCAAAGCGACTTACATTAGGGGAGAGACTATAATATGCAATTTGTTACACCGTCAAAGTCTATCTCAGCTTCTCATAATAGAAATTGTATCAATTGATCAATAAACCAAAGCAGTGAGGGAGTAGAGGAAGACAGAGGAAAAAAGAAAGTAGTTTTTTTTATAGTAGGTGTTCCCTGAAGAGAAGAGTTTTCAGTTGCTTTTTGAAAGTTATTATTGTTGCTGCTTTCCTGACTGGATCAGGGAGTTTGTTCCACCATCCAGGGACAGTGAGAGAGAAGGTTCTGCTGAGAGATCTTCTGTCCTTGTGGGACGGAACCACGAGTCGCTGTTCCTTCTCTGAGCGGAGGCTTCTGGAGGGCACGTAGGAATGTATGAGCTTTTGGAGGTAGGGCTGATCTGGTCAGGGGCTGATCTGGAGATAGTTTTGTATGCCAGCGTTAGCGAATTTAACCCGAGCTGCAATGGGGAGTCAATGAAGAGTGATGAAGAGGGGAGTAACATGAGCTTGTTTTGGTTCCTTGAAGATAAGACAAGCTGCAGAGTTCTGGATCATCTGCAGAGGTTTGAGCGCATTTGCTGGAAGTCCTGCTAGGAGAGCGTTGCAGTAGTCCAGACGTGAGAGGACCAGAGCCTGAACTAGGAGTTGAGTTGCATGTTCAGTTAAGAAGGGTCTGATCTTTCGAATGTTGTGCAGCGCAAATCTACACGCTCGAGTTGTCTTTGTGATGTTGTCGTTGAAGGGCAGCTGCTCATTTAAAATCACTCCAAGATTCCTGACTGAAGGAGAAGGGGTGACTTTAGAAGATTCCAGCTGGATGGTGAGGTCGTGATGCACAGAGGGATGGGCCGAGATTACCAGAAGTTCTGTCTTGGCCATGTTGAGCTGTAGGTGATGGTTCTTCATCCAAGTAGGGATGTCGTTCGGGCAGTCAGTTTTGCGCGTAGTTACTGACAGATCATCAGGGGGGAACGACAGAGGGAGTTGAGTGTCATCAGCATAGCAGTGGTTAGGAGAATCCGTGTCTGAGGATGATAGGGCCCAGGGAGGTGGAGTAGATGAAGAAGAGATGTTATCAGCAGTTGATAAATATTAGTTTTAGCAGTGGCATGAACTTGACAGGTTCTTGAGAGAGTTCTGAAGCACGGCCACCGGAAACTTTTCAGAATGTTCAGGCACAATGCTTTAATTTGGCGCATTTAAGGGTAAAAATGGTTGGGTTTTTTTTCTTTAAGAGACTTTAAGAATTTTCTAGTCTGGTTAAATGCTTAAACTTTTACTTTTAAAAAGGTGTGGGTCCTGGAGCTTCCTTAGAAACGTATTAGTGAATAATCTGGTTAGTTTATTCAGTTTGGGGCATTTTTGGGATTATTTGTGAATTAATTGCATACAATATGAGCATGACATTTTTTTTTGTTTGGGTCTATACAAATTTCCAGCTGCGTTACGAGCGACAAAGTTAATGTTTTTTTAGTTGCATTAATTTAATGACTTCTTAATTAACATACATCAGATAAAGTCATTCACATAGCTACAAGATGCATACAGGCATACAGTAAATGCAACATAGATAATATGAGCATAAAATATGAACGTTTGAATGTTAAATGTCTATGACTCAAAGTTGTTTTTAAAATATTAACAAAGTGGTAGTGGCAGCATTTAATTTCCTGTCCGACTTCATGGAATGAAAGCTGCAGAACAATCAAGACAACAAAAAGACTCTTTTTGGCCAAGAAGATGAAGGTTGCATTTCATTCAGCTTGACCTTGAAAGGCTCCCTTATCCTTGAGGACTCAGCAAGGTATTGATTCACCTGACTACTGTCATGTGCCAGGAAAGTGACGAAAGAGGCTGTTGTCAAGTAGATATTAAGATAGGTATGGACAGATGAAGATGGAGATCATCTGATATTGGATCACTTATTCTTTAAATCTAGGACCAGACTTGCTTTTAGGGCATGTAACGTCAATATTTTGTTCCAGTTTATTTTTATTTCATTCAGGGGTTTGCTGAAATTGTCACAGGTTTTTTTTTCACAATTCTGACCTCCAAAAAATGTTATTTCATACTTTATGAGAAATTGTTTAAAAATTTAGTTTGCAAAAGTATGGAAACAGTAAATAGTGTGATTTAACTCAGCTGTAGTTTCTGTTATTGCACAGCAGAGAGCAGTAGTTACACTGACCTCATCCTTTGAAAAAAACATATTCAACATATTCAGTGGCTTGTTTGAGTTAAAACTTAAAGCAGATGATTTAAGATTCAGATTCATTTGAATGCTGATAGTAAAATACATGTCGATCCTTATCACAATAGTGCTGAATATCATAAATTATGTTCTTATTATATTAGAATGTGATATCAAATTACAAATTACGTTTCAGTTTTTTAGGTTCATACGGTTTTAGTGTGTTTCCCTCAAATGTAAACTAGGTTAAACTATTGCAGCTTGTTAATCAAAAAATAAATTCAGAATTGTTATGTGATATTATGATGTTATAAATGTAATAGTTACTTGAAGCAGAATAACAGATTGTTGGAATGTAATACCAGGAGCTTCTATCGCAGGGTCAATATCTGTACTCCAGTTCCTTGTCATCGCTAAAACTTGCTTCACCAGTTAACATAGTCGTATAATACCAAACATATATAGCTGCTACAGATTGATGAGCCTTTTCCACTTGATCGAGAACTATCAAATCTTATACTTCATATAAATGCAGATTGGGAGAAAAAAAAAATCTTCTATGTTTTCTTAATGTCATTCACATCTGTTATGCAAAACTACAATTACCAAAGACATGGTAACTTGGCTTTAAAATGTTAGCAGTGGGCAGCTTGGAGGTTTTGATTTTATGTTTTCATTTACTTAACGTACAGTCATAACTTAATGATCACTCGAACATGAATGAGTTGACAAGATTATTGTACAAAGTTATGGCTATACCATAAACACCTTACAAAATTAGATTTTACATCAAAGGAGCTCTTTAAATAAGCTGTGGTTAAGAATGTGTCTGTGAGCAACATCTTGTCCAATGCTACCTGAAGCATGACGTGCAGCGCTGCGCACCATAGTTACACATCAGTACAATGAAAAATTCCCTTTTTATACACTATACCAAATGACTAGCACTTGTGTATGATTAGTACAAATGACTGGTACAAATGACTGGCTGTGTATTAAGCACATTTTTTTTAGATCAAATACGTATTATTTATATATTTAACAGAATTTAACAAAAGGATGGTATAAAAAAATTAAGTCTAAAAGAGCAAGCCGTCGAAATTAGCACTTTTTGAAATTGGATTATTATCCAGTGCTTAAAAACGAAACAAAACACAGATTTCAATTGGTTGGTTTATCCCCAATAGGGTTCAAAATCTTTACATTTAATGTATCTTTGGAATTCATGGTTTATGCACATATTACTGCTCTAAAACGGATAAGCCAGGATTTTACCAATCCAGAATTAACCAATACTAGCCCTCAAGCATGTTTAACTTGCACCATCTCATCACTTCCTGAGGGAAAAAACCTAGCGCTTTGCACAACTTTGTGTGCTTAGTCGAAGTCTAAGGAAAAATGTGCTAAACTGAGCTCTTGCACAGTGAATTTTGTGTGTGTGTGTGAGAGAGAGAGAGAGAGAGAAATCATTGGTTATTTTTATCTAGACTGCAGGATTGAAACAGCTGGAATGAGCTGGGCATGGGTTTTGAAAACATCTTTATAAGATGAAGAGGTTTTGTTAGAACTGAGGAACGAGGGTCTTTGATCAAGTTGGTGGATTAGCAATGCATCTCCCATCATGGGAAGAACAAGTGTATTTTCATGGGAATTTAGTGGTTTCTGTCTTTTATGCCTCAAATCATTGATCTTCGATGTTTTTCATGTCAGTCAATGATTGGCTGTGTTGATGTCCCTGGGGTGGGACATGATGCTCCACAAAACCCTGAACAGGTAGTGATTGAAAGAGGATGCACCGCTTGCATAATACTAATGTGATTCAAGGTTTTTTTTTTCACATCATCAGTGAATTGGAGGAGAATGACTCTTCAGAGTGCCCTTGCTTGTCGGTCTTCTCATAGTTTGTGAATATTTTCACCTCTTATCACCTCTCAAACATTGTCGAAGCAATATACATCCAAACGAATGGCTCATGAACATGCTTTTATCCACATGTCATTGTGTTTAAAGGAAGTGCACACCAGAATAATGAAGAACAGAGACAAGTGAGTGTTAAGAAAAGACAATAATAGTGTACCGGACTCTTGTTAGCTTAATAGATGTGACATAAATCATTTGTACATACATAGATTCAAAATGTTTTTTTTTTTTCAGTGTACAGTGTACTTTGCAAATGATAGTTATATTTTTACAACAAATTTAACAATATATGTGTATTTTAAATGTTACATTCTTTCAAACATGTTGCATTGACTTACATAACTAGGTTGCATTTAGTGTAAGTTTTTATTAAATGATAATAAAAAAAATTAAATAAAAAAACATTTCATAGTTTACTGTGCTTTCAATTAGAGTGTTGAACTGTTGAACACATAGGGAAGCGATTATTTCATAGATATAAAGGTGGGGTGTGTGGTTATTGTGGTTCAGTGTTGAAGGTTAAAATCCTAAAACAAACACACCTCTAGGGCCAATGGCACTATGTGTTGTTACACATGATATTTTTTAAAGCACCTGCTGATTGGTTGATAGTTATTAGCGCACCTCACCTTTTGTGGTAAGTTTATTTAAACATCAAAATAACTTAAAAAAACTTAAAAAAACTACACACAAACAGAAAAATGGATTGCCATTGCTTTCGGGTTGACAGGTCTTTCACTGTTTTGTGTTTTGATCTTTGCTCTAGCATTTACACATACAAGTAAGACTAAATATGTTAATGGTCTTGTTCCCTCTGTGCTGTGTTTTTCTTTTTGTTCTGTTTAGAATATAACCGAGCCTTTATATCCCATGTGTAAATGCTTTACAAGGCATAAATAGCCCTCACTTTAGATGAGTCAGTTAAAAAACAGTTAACTGACAGCTGGTAAATGTGTTTTACCTAGCTGTATTATTCATGAGTTACATTAGGAATATGTGTTAAAAAGCACATCACATTAAGTAACAGCTTCTAAATGTCTGAAAAAAAATAAGATGTGCTTTCAAATAGTTTATTCATCCTATATTAACTTGTTCTAAATTATCTCATGATTTGCTTACAATAAACTAATAAATAAGTAGCATTTAAATAGTGAAAAGGGTAATTAATAAATGATTTACTGAACCTAAATAAAGCGTGAGCTTATAAAGCAATAAAGCTTATAAAGCAAGAATAAAGTGCTTAAAGTTATATTTATGAATTGCTTATAAATGTGCATTAACATAGAAACAATGCTTTAACCAGTTGCTAATACTTAATTAATGATTCATAGTGTGAGGTTATTAAGTACTACCCACGTCACACAGACAGAGAATAATTGTGTACATTTTTAAAGAAAGTTGCGTCACGGTGGCACAGTGGGTAGCACAGTTGTCTCACAGCAAGAAGGTCCCTGGTTCTAGGCTCGGCTGGGGCAGGTGGCATTTCTGTGTGGAGTTTGCATGTTCTCTCCGTGATCGCGTGGGTTTTCTCCGGGTGCTCTGGTTTCCCCACAAGTCCAAAGACATGCGGTATAAGTTAATTGAGTAAGAACGATTGCCATAGTGTTAAAGTGTGAATGTGTGTGTGAATGTTTCCCAGCGATGGGTTGCGGCTGGAAGGGCATCCGCCACGTAAAACATATGCCAGAGAGTTGGCGGTTCATTCCGCTGTGGCGACCCCGAAAGGGAATAAAGCCGACATGAAGATGAATGAATGAATGAAAGAAAGTTGAAAATACAGTTTAGAGCTTTAACACGGAATTGTGATATTTTAACCTACCATAGGTCTCTTTTTAGTGAAACTACTTTGCAATTGCATTGATTGATTGATTGACATGTTTCCATATTGGCTTGTGTGGTATTTTAATCTTTTTAAAAGTTAAAATTGTGTTCAATTCATGATTTAAAACTCACAGAAGACATATTGCTATTTCTTAAGAAATGAACTCATAGTTCTGTGTATTACAAAATCTTGCTCATGGTCAAAGAGAGAATCAATTCATTACCTGTATAAAAGATTCCAAGTTAAGTACAGAAAAGACAAAATCATTGTGTACACACAATTGAGGAAAGGGTTCCAAGAACATTGGTAAGCAGCTTGTAAGGATGACAGCTTCTGTGATTACATGCAAATGAAAGTGTCATCTGACACTTTCTCAGATATGGCTCCTAATCTCTGCTTGGTACTTCCACTTAAGTGCAAATTTGCATTTTTTTGTGGTTTTTATCACTCGTTGTTGGAAAGATGTTCCACAAATTTATAGATTGATTATTTCTTTATCTGTGGAGAAGTTTTTATTTCCCTCACTGTTATTTACCATGAAATTGAAGGTGCAGTATGCAATTTTTCCAGAGGCAGTGTTGACATTTAAAGTCATCATAACAAATATGCTCATAAACCAGTTGCACCATGTTTACATGTTGTAAGGTTTTTCTGATTGGGTATATATGTCTTTTGGTTTGACTAGCAATTTATTTGTAAAATCACACACAATTTCTAAAATAATGCAGTGAAGCTACCTTAAAAGTTCAAAATGATATATCAACTATTCTGTTTGAGGTTTTAACAGCAATATTGAGAATAGGGTGCCCATACACACCTTCCCAGCTTGCCCTTCAAAATGTATCCACAGTGGATTGTGACCTACTTTTAGGTTTTGTCAAAACAACTTTCAGTGCGGTTTGTTTATTTTTTTCCTTTCTTTAAAAGTGCTATACTCCACAAGTAAATTTTCACTCTAACACATGCACTTACACATGCTTTTACCATGCAGGCAACTCTTCACCTCCCAAGAGCAAAGAAAGGAACAAGTTCAACATGTCATGACATCACAGCGCAATGGTTGACAAGAGGAAAGGATGGGTTGGTGAGTCACACTTTACCTCCACGATGTTTTTTATTCCATGCTGTTAAACTAATGGGATCAGCACAGAACCACAGTGCCTCTACTGAATATGTCAGTCTTACACAGATCAGACTTGTGTCATGGACGCTGTCATGCAATGGCACAAAGAGACTTCTGCATTGACTAATGAAACATCACATTTCATGTTGCTGGGGACTGAATTCTTGCAGAGAGGTGATCAATCAGCAGTTCCATGCAAATTTAGCCTTTGTTTGTTTATGCCTCGGGAAATTCAAAATAAGCAACATGTGATGAATAACAATTAAGAGATCTTTGCAAACCAGTCTGCTATATGACAAAATGTAAACTAATATGCAAAGCATGAAACATGGATCTAGATTTTTTTTTCTGCTTGGAAGAATAACTAAAAAGGTTAGCAGCATTGACAGGGGTGCATGAAAATCAAGGGGTTGCCATTTAGTTGTTTTTACAAAAGATGCTGGCGTTCAGTGTGGAAACTTGGTGATTTAAAATAAGGGGTGGAAAGAGTACACCCATTTTGTACTCAAGTAAAAGTGCTGCTACTTTAATGAAAATGTAGTCAAGTACAATAAAAGTATTTTGTACTGATTAACATTTTAAAGCACAGGTGGGGGTTTTCTCTCAAGAAGCTCAGAGTCTGTCAGAAGGATAATCACCATTCATTCAAATTGTCTTGTCCTATAGGCCAATGTGTAGGAAATAGCATGTGATAAGGATTATCAGTGAATAGTGCTTATGTTGTTTATATATATATATATATATATATATATATATATATATATATATATATATATATATATATATATATATATATATATATATATATATATAAATATATATATATATTTTTTTTTTTTTTTTTTTTTTAGAAAAAGTCCACCACAACTTAAATGAGAGGAGATCGGGAGGAATATCCAATTCAAAGAAATCAATTTTAAAGTAAAAAAGATAAAATAGTATTTGTTTGTAATAAAAATACTTAAATAAGTTCATTATTTGCTTTATACATTTTATACATTTTTTATATCGAAAGATATAGAAGTTTATACATTTTCATCACTTTTAGGGGATGTTGCAAAAGCTATCTACAATGGATGGTACTTGCTACCTTAAACAACTATGCACTGCTTTTTTAAGTTTTATATGAAGCTGCCAGTTTACATAAACAACTTTTAATGGCGAGAATGGTTTCTGGTCACAAGCCCTTCACTATTTCCTGGGTATGAAGCAGTGAATGAACCCCTCACTGTTGTGGAGAGGGTCATAACAAGCTTTTACTTTACTTATACAATAGGAAAAATCAGAGGTTGTATGATTAATCGCTGGAGCATTGGGCTTTCTCAGTAGATTGTTCGAGAAGTCAACGAAACCAGGACTCTTTGAAATCGTAACATCAAACTGACAGTTTGTGGACAAATTTAGATCCTCAATGATCTCTTTCATTAACAGAGCTTTTCTTAAATATGCTTCTTTGATTGGTAAAAGTATGCTGATAGTGCAACTTATCTGCCTTCAGTACATTTAGAAGTAGACTCAACGATTATCATGTCATGCTAAATATCTTGAAAACCTAAATGCTCTTAAATAAATGAATGACTCTGTATATCTGTGTAACATCAGCAACAAGCTTCAATGCCATTTTAGTAGAAAAATGCCTTCATCCGAGCAGAAGGAGCTGAGAAGAAATCTTAAACAGTGACATTCAGTAATATAATTCATCGGATTTACACAGCAACTGTGTCTTACAGCTCTTACACAGTCCATACCAGTTAATCAATGTAAGCTGTATGCTTGTGAATTACTAACTGTAATTAAAAGATAGCATATTGCGCCACCTATATGCTAAATGCTCACAACAAAATCGTATTTATCAAATAAGTTCTAATTAGATAAATAATCTTGATGTTTTTTATGGTCCATGGTATAAAAGCTCTTAGACCTAGTTACATCTGACATATACCCCAGACTCATGAGAAAAAAAGGATGACGACAAAATTGGAGTTCATAATGAAGAATCCTTCATTCCCTCTCCAGTGTATGGGTTTTTGAAGCACCTTTAGCTGTGGGCTTGTTCCAGCACTCTCCTCTAAGAAGCACTAGTGGGAATTCCCTTTGCCTGCTAACATTAGGCTGTACAACACTTTTTCCCACTCGCTTTCCTCCCCACACATTAGTCCTGCGGATCCCAGAGACGGGAGGAATGACTTTGAACAAGGTCTTTTAGCTTGAGAGAACCCATTACCATTAAAGGATAACACATTTATTCCTCTGACTCTAATGCATGCGATGCTGGACATGTTCATTGTCATAAGAGCACAAAGATTCCATGCAGTCAGTTGCCAGGTCTGGAATTTCTCACAGGGATCAATAAAACATCTGCTCTAATGTTATGGATATTACCCATATAAGCGATTGAGCAAATGCATTTTTTCTTGGTGAAATGATTTGAAATAACACAAGAAAGAAAAGCTATTTAATTATTTGTCTGATTTATTTTTGCTCCACTTGTTTTCATAACTGAAGAATACATTTCCATTTAAAGAGAGATGCATGGAATAGGTTGGCACAAAAGTAAACTGTAAAATCTTTTTATGTATATATATTTATTTATTTTCATTGATTTTCATGTTAATTTCATGGATTAGTCTTGTACAGAATGACTCTTCGTAAAAGTGTTTCTGGTTCAAATAACAGCTGGAGACTAATCAGAGTTTCTTAAAAGTTAGTGGCTTAATTCATCACATCCACACTCCACAAAAACCTATCCAATTGATTGGTAAGTCTAAAACCACCCACTATGAACTTGTCTAGATTATAGGTTGTCTAGGTTGTAGGTACACTCTCATTTTGCCCTATGAGATCTGTGGACAACAGGAGATCCACATGATGTTAATTTTGCACAAATGGAAACAGCTGATGAATAAATGAAAATATTTTATCATGCTGTCATTCATTTAGATGTTTATTCACTTTGTACTATTCATAGATATCCAATTACACAAATATAACTATCAGCTAAAATTCACTTTATTTTTGCTTTTTGAATCAACAGATTTTTTATTTTTGTGTCGCTTCTGGTTGCTCTCGCTCGTGGTAAATGGCTACCAGTGTAGGAGCGATGTTCTTGTGGCTTTGTTTAGGTTACCGCTAACAGAATTTTGACTCCTATCTACAATGCAGACTAGTTGCAGGATGTAATGTAATAAACTCATCCTGGAACAATGTATCTTCTACAGCTGAGTGATTATCACTAACATTAACTTATTGCGGAAGCCCATCAACAGCAGATAGAAGCTGGCTATAGATATATAAAAAATATATATTACAATGCCAATGTTAGTAAACAAGATGGTAAAAAATACAATGCCTCTTTTTAAAGGGTAACAAACTAGATCTAATTTGTGTGATCAGTTGTTTCATTAAGGTTACATTGAAATGTGTTCATTGAAAATTTACAAGGTGTTGGCCCTTCAGGCATAAAGTTTGACACATGTGCTCTATGTTTAACATAGAATACACATGTTCACTTTTCAAAACTGACCTCTGTGAAAATCCAGCATGTTGTTTTCAAATGAGTTGACTGTAAAATAATGATGGGACACCACTGTGTTCCTTGGTTTACTCACTGGCACCTTGTTACAAATGAAGGATGCTTTCAGATTAGAATCAGATTGAAAGAAGTGTATTGTTCATGCAGCCAGGCACTGAGCATGTGGAACTGTTCCTTCTAGCAATTAAAAAAAAGATCAAAGTTGTTTAAATCTAGCATTGTGTTTTTCATGTGTGTTGTCTGAGAAAAGAACTGAGTGGATATCGTCATTACCAGTGAGGTAAGACAAGGTAAGTTAATTGTATAGCACATTTCGTACACAGGGTAATTAAAAGGGCTTTACATTAAAAACAAGGAATAAAAATAAAGTACATTTCATATAAAGTACAAGTCATATAAAATCATAATGTTTAAAAACTGAAAATTAAGACATCGATTAAGATAGAGATAAAATAGTGGTCCGGACGTTGGTGCTCAATTGACAAAAGTACAACTAAACAGGTGGGGTTTTAGCCTGGACTTAAGCAAGAAGAAAATGTTAGCACCCTTGATCTCCTCTGGAAGCTTGGTAAATAAAGGAGTATTTACCCTGTTTGCAATTTACACATGGTAGATGTAATTTATTTGACCCAAGGGATCTCAGTTCCCTGTTTGGTGTGTATTCACTGAGCATGTCTGTTAGGTATTTAGGTGCTAAGTTATGTTTGGACTTATATACGAGCTGCAAAACTTTAAAATCAATTCTGAAGGAGACCAGCAGCCAGTGTAAAGACTTAAGAACTGGTGAAATGTGTTCTGATTTTCTAGTTTTGGTTAATTCGAGCCTCTGGATTCTGAATGCTCGCTTTTTGGGAAGACCGGTGAGAAGAACATTGGAGATGAAGCAATGAATCAGTTTCTTCAAATCTTGTCTGAAAACAAAGCATCTGATTCTTGCAATATTTCTAAGATGGCAATAAGCTGATTTAAATGTTACTTTAGAATGGCTATTGAATTTGATATCAGAGTCCAGAATCACCCCAAGATTCCTGACCTGAATTCTAGTTATTAGGCCCTTGGCAGTGAGATAAGCATTAATCTTAACAACCTTGCTTTTGCTTCCAAATGCAATGAATTCAGTGTTGTCCTTGTTTAATTGAAGACATTTGTTTTGCATCCCATTTTAATCTCAATAAAACATTGGCAGAGAGAGAGTTTATGGGGTTGTAGTATTTCAGGGAGATAGGTAGATAAATTTGTGTGTC
Source organism: Danionella dracula (assembly GCA_900490495.1). Classification (NCBI taxonomy): domain Eukaryota; kingdom Metazoa; phylum Chordata; class Actinopteri; order Cypriniformes; family Danionidae; genus Danionella; species Danionella dracula. The sequence goes on from UELW01000578.1 coordinate 5,017,005, forward strand.
ATCAGCATAACTGTGGAATGATTTTTCTTCTCATGATTTGACCCAGTGGATGCATGTACAGGTTAAATAGTAGAGGGACAAGGATTGAGCCTTGAGGGACTCCACATGACACTGCAGTCCCTCGACATATAGTCTCCTGCATTCACATAGAAGTAGTTTCATTGTATGAAACATTGTTTTATACAATACTGGGTTTTAAAGATCATACAACTTTCTATTTGTTTATGGTCACTTAAACAAGAAAGTATCTTGAAAGTAAACTAGAAATATCATGGTGTGCCACCATAGTTACTATATGCTAAAAGCTCACAACAATATTGCATTTAGCAAATAAGTTCTAATTAGGCAAATAATCTTGATGTTTTGCATGAACTTTGAATGCTAAGGTATAAAAGCTCTTATCCCTATTTACATCCTACATATACCCTAGAGTGCTCTTGAGCTGAATGGATATCGTCATTACCAGGGAGGGTGAAATGTTATTGGTTAATAAAGCTTGACGCTTTTGTTGCTTGCTGTAAAGCAATTAAAATACTATCAGAGCTGTGGAATTAATCACATTTTGATAGAATACTGGGTTTTAACGATCATAAAAGTAATCATAATCAAAAATAATTTGTTATTACATATACTCCACAGATAAAACAAAAGCTTATGCTGCTCAGAAACCACAGGCTAGGGCTAGCTGCTAACGTTAGCATGTTTTGACTCTGACAGTAAGTTAAGCAAACCACTTCAGCACAGAAAAAGTGCAAAAAAAAATTTTGCCTAGCGAAATACACAAAATATATTTTTACCTAATGTAGGATATGTATTTTCTCCATGTTTTAAAAGCACTTATCAAAATGCCTACATGTATATCAACGTATTAAGACATCATCTTTTTTTTATGGAAATTTGATCAGTTGTTTGTAAAATTGTAAAAACAAATCTTGAAAATGTTTATGCATGAATAATTTCAAAATATTTGGCATTGGAAAACATTTTCCTTCTTCATAACATTATACTTTAGTATCTCAAGAATGGGAACTTTGCAATAAACTCTGTTTAGATCACTTGTCATAAAAGCATTGCGTCAAGTAAAAGAAGTGACATTTAGCACGATGAGTGTTTTTCAGGCTAGTTGCCCTTCTGCAAACCTCATTTGATTGTGAAAGAAAAATTATATATTTAGAAAACAGAAAAAAGGCCTTTGTTCCTTTCTCAGTTAAACCTTCTCCATTATGGTGCTAAATAGCTTATCCAAGGATGTTTTGAAACATTTTGTCACCATTGTCTAAACTAGTTGCTCTGTTATCCTTTTGTCTAGGGTATTTTCATGCAGGTATTCAAAAACCATGTAGACCAAGATAATAATGAGTGAATAGACACTGTGTGCTCTATGATGCCCTTTTGAATTCTAACCAGGAAACCAGAGTGAGCTTGTTCTGATGAATACCTGATGAGCTTTGGCTTCATTCAGCGCTCATACTCTCTTAATTAATGCCTCAAATTTGTTAACTCATTTTGATACAGCAGTTATCAAAAACGTGTTCTATTCAGTCTTATTCGTTTTCCTATTTTGTTTATTAGAGAACATCAAATAGCGAAAGCCCAAAAAGAGGAAATGACAAATCAGACGGGAAGGAAACCCTGAAGCACACACAAGGGCTCCACTGTTTACTGAAAGCCATGATATGTCGCAGTGAACAGTTTCTAGATGAGCTGTCTGAAAGATTAATTGTGAGTTATGCCAAAAAGAATAGATGAGCCTGTCAACAATGTAGAAGAAATACAAAGCAGAGAGACTTAAGTTTTAGCAGACGTAATTTTTTCAGACTTAGCATCCTCTACAGACAAAACTATGACTTGTCTGACAACATGAAAAAGATCTTCTTGGACTGGAACCAACACAACTTTGTTGAAAGTTTAAAAGTGGACATGCAGTTTTTCAAAAGGGCTTTAGAGAGCATGATTGCTCAGACCTCAAAACCAACTTGTAACCAATCATCCATAATCCATAATCATTGCTTACTGATTGTGATCAGCTGATGTGTATGTGCATATTTGTTTTCAGATGTCAGCATTGGCTCTAAGAAATTACACTATTGCTTTAGCTATTGAGATGTGGTTTTTCATGAACTCATTCTTTTAGAGCCTCAGTGAAATGAAGATAACTTTTAAAAAGTGTGTTTGATTTGAGGCACACATGATATTTCATGTGAATTAAATGTGTATTATGCTTTTATATGTACACACACTCACACACACACACACACACACACACCCACACACACACACACACACAATCATGGTGTGGTTGCATTAAAGCAACATATATATAAACAAGCTGTTTTCATTTTTGACTGGATATAAATTTAGTTTAAATAAAAAATATACTGTAGAAATGTTAATTACTGTAGAATTGCCTTTACCTTTGGTTAAAATAAAAATGTATCATGTATGTGCTTTTAAAAAGAGAAACAGATACTTTAATTTATGTTGACTTGTACATTTTTTATAGTCTCTTGATTTTCAATTTTATGAATTAAAAAAAATAACGGGTTCCACAATTTCATTTATGTATTTTTTTTTAAAGTTGATATTTTATACAGACTATGTTGTATTCTTCTAATTAAAGTGAATAATTTACAACACATGTATTTGTAAGATACAAATGATGATTTAATATAAATTCAGAGCATGTAAAAGTTTCATGACAGCAAGATAAAACTCACATTCTCATGAAAAGAAATAGAATTTCAGTAATTTAAAGAATTTAATTCAACTAGCTCATCTTTTCCATTGGTGTGGTTTTCAGTCTGGACTGTGATCCATTTCTCATCATCATCTACACAGCCGTGTGAGTGATGAATATCTCTCTCACAGACTCTCCAGCACCACAGGCTAGAATTACTGTCCTCTTTTTCTCCTCTTCAGGCTGTTCCTTTTCACACGCCAGAAAACCACACTCAAACAGCGTCCAATAGTGTAGGCAGCTGATGTGTTGCCTTGCTGTTTTATCAAGGAATGGCATTTTCTCATGAAGGCATCTTGCTGCTAAAAAGGCTTTAGTGAAAGTTCAAAGGCATCACAATACGATTTTATACTGTGCACCTCAAAAGAACTGAATTTATGTTTGCTGACTCCCATAGTCTTTCATTTCCAGTAGCCTTTCCCTTTCCATAGCATTAATTACTGTTGTAGCCACTGACTTCCATGATTTGTACACATGTTTTCACTTTGCAATATTACTTCGTGTGAACTCTCTTAGCTATTTATTTTCCTAACTTTATCCTAAGAAACCATTTAAAACACTCAAATGTAGACAAAACTGGTAACTATTAGCAGGTTAAACAATGATATTTTCAAATCTTATGGGTGACACCTGGAATTTGAGGAGCACTCCCATAGTGCCAAGCTTCATTGAACATTGGAACCCATAAAGTGCTGGAATAGTTTCACAGGGTTTCTAGTTGTCCATTCCAACTACAATTATAACCTAACATCGATGCTTCAGCAGATCATGATAGAAAGACATTATCCAGCCTTGAATCCATGCTATTGAAGACTTTTGTTGGTTTGGGAGAATCATGGAAGCCTCCTCATTGACATCTTGATCATTTTAGAGCTGTACTTAATTAATCAATTAATTAATTTATTAATATTTTTTAATTTCCATACAGCCCACAAAGATGATAAAACAGCCTGGCATGTGTGTGGCTGTTGTCCCCTGAGAAGTGGTGGGAAGTTTGGTGCTTCGTTCTTTTGACTTTTCATGTAAAAAAATGATTCCTTTGAACGATTCATTTGTATCTTCATATCTGGAAAAAATCTAATTGCAACATGTAATGACAAAGACCCAAAAATAGAGCAAAATACACTATATAAACATGTTTACCGGTGTCTTCTAATAGTTATCAGTGTAATCCGCAAGCACCAAATAAAACTATTAACTCCGTGAAAAAAGTTATTACTAACAAGTTTGATTCATTCTTTTCACAAACACATCATTACACAAAAGCTCCAAACAATGGCAAGGTTGTAGCCACTGTATTCACGTTTAACACTAGCTTATAAAACACACCCCACAGGGAAGCCATCCAAGAATTTTTGCAAATTTCAGTTTGGATAGATGTGTAGCAGCCTACAGACTTGCTCTGAGTGCTTCCTCAACTTTCGCAATGCTTTCCTCTCCGGGTCAGTGTTCTAAGTTAATAGCTCAGTTTTCTAACCTCAAGCTGGAGTTTGTGGCTGGAGCACTCAGTTGTACTCTGGTAACTTCCTAAGTAGTCATCTCCTGGTAATGATCTTAAGTTAATTGCTTAGTTCTCTGTTCTCAGAGTATATGAGTATCCGACCCTGAAACAAGTTATTGAGTATTTTCATTATTAGGTCATCCACTGATTTATTGTAGTCTTTGTGTCCAGTCTAAAGCAAGCCTTCCTCTCTCGACTACCATGCAGGCTTCCTAGCTATTCAGTCATCTTACCTTTAATCACTACTTGGATTGGTAAATGTCTGTATGTAATGTTACACTGGGCCACATTTTATCACTGGTTACATTTTTGCTGGGTCTAATAAAAGCATTGCTTTGGATACAAAACTAATTTTAAAAGGTGATGCAATTTAAAATTTGCCTTATTGTTATAACATACCAAATCATAGTCCAGATGTAAAAGTAGGTCACACACATTTATTTACACAACAAATTACTGTCAAAGTGAGCCTCTGAGACACAATTTCTTTCATCAAACTCATCTGTCACAAACATAACACTCAAGATTTCAAAGGCAGTGAGACATTCATCCTTGCTGCCTTCAAATCGATCAGATGAAAGCCTGTCTTGAGACTGGAAGTAAAACTAGATTAGGGTTCAAATGTGGGTTGATGCATTCCAACCTTCCTAGCTATCAATGCTTTCTTTGAATTAAGGATTTCTTTTGTTTTGAGCTCCATCTTCTCAGAGTCACAGTGTAATTAAACAGATCTGTGTAGTTCTTTCAGCATGTGCATAAGGAGGAGAGTTCTGCCCTGTGACTCTTTTCTGTTCAACTGTCCCTGTGATGACATCTGCTGCAGTGCAAAAGGCAGAGATACTGGTCCTGCTCTGCTGGAGGACTCTCATTACTAACACCACATTGCCACTCTGCCTTGAGGCTAAGGGAGATATAGAGGCCCCTGCATGCTTTCATTTCCCCCTGTTTCTCTCTCCTCCTCCTTCACTTTACCAACCATTTAGAGGGTGCTGTGTCATCTGTGATGTAGCTTCAGGGCAGAACTGAAAACAATAGTGAACCCTGACAATCAAGTCGAAAACCTCGCAATTGCTGTTGGATTGGCAGCATTAACGTGAAAGCCTCAAAACTTAGCAGGGTAATCATGACTGTCATCTTTCAGTGCACTGTTTAAAAACTCAGCCAGAGTGAACTGCTCCCGAGGCTGACCTCTGACAAACATAGTTTGACACAGTAGAAAGAAATGCTTCTAGACAGCTTTTCTTTAAGAGCCATTCTCACAATGTGGAGGTACATACATTACGCGCATGGAACACAGTTTAAATCTGAATTCTGTCAGATTGGGTATTTCTTTGCCTTGCAATTGCAAAGCCCAGATAAACATACTCGTCCTTACTCTCCCCAAGGTTGACTGAAAGCATTGAGAGGACGCGTTTTCTGTGCCTATGGACCTCAGTTAACAAACCTGAGCCTTCTGCCACTTTTCCATCAGATTTTAGTAATGACACATCTTGGCTTGGTTTGGCTTAACTACTAACTTTAAATGTCAGTTCCGAGTGACCTTGTTTAAGCACATCGCTACACTACATCAGCCTAATTCCTGTTCATGAATAACGAGCCTGGGACAGAAATATGACTCAGAACAATGGAGACAGTGAGTATATTTGTATTCTTTGTGCTGTTTTATTGGCTTTTTTAACATACACATTCAATTTTTATTTTAATGGTGGCTTATTGCAGCAAAAACTGCTTGAAAGTGCAGGAGTGTTCGCTATGTTCTTTCAGGCCAATCCGAGCTCAGTGATTGAACAATAAGGAATCACCAGGATTAATTTAATGCTTTTCATTTAAATCAGAGAAAAGTATAACTTTGACTTTACTCAGCTCGCTTTTAGAACCTCATCTAAATCATTATGAAATAATATGGATACTGAGTATAGAACACATTGGATAACCCCCTCAAAACAAGTTGTACTCTTACTAAAATTGTTTGGTAAAGCCAATTGCATCCAGCTGCAGACTCACAACACCAACAGCAGAAAGGTGGGGCAGAGTGAGTAGGTGTGTGAGTGGTGCTGTAACTGGCTTTTAACTTGGATTTGGAATTTAGGGGAAGGTTGAATTAGTTGGTATGCTGAAATAGGTGTCTTGAAATTGTTTTGCTACAGCTGGATAGATCTTGGTAAAGTGGAAATTGCAATAGATCTATAACTGAGACAAGCACTTTTAAATCAAATTTAAAACGGGTAGAAAGTGTCTGTTATTATTGTTGTTGTTGTTATTAATGTCTGACTGATTTTGTTGTGTTCAGAACCTTGAGGGGCTTTATAAACAATATTTGATTTGATTAGACCTATGTAAAATATATGCTCATATCTTCATCTGTTTACAATCAAGATAATCTATATCATGTAAAACAGAATACTTAATAACATTCATAGTACGGGTTGTAAACTTTTATCAACTGTAACAGTATCACATTATTACAAAGCTACAACTTATTGCTCTACCACATTTCTCTCCACCTCCTTTATCCACACCAATATTTCAACATTGTCATTTGTCCAACAATGACTTACCCTGCTGCCTACATTAATTATTAGAAATATTAAACACCTTGCCCAAGGGGACATCTCCTAATCCATTATTATGCTAGTCACACATTGTAATATTTGGCTCTGCTCAACTTTTGACTCTCTCATTATAGAGTGATGTCTCTCGTCTCCCTTTTCTACTGTTGTTTCATTGAGCCTGCTTGTATTTTCACCACCCAAGTACCAGATGTTTCACCTTGTCAAATTCTTTTCTCTCAAGTCACCTTTAAAATTGAACATTTTGACTTAGCTGCCACATTTTCAAATGAACTTACACTAGATTAATTGCACTGGGTGTCCCCGTGGAGCAACTTAGCTATAAATGCTTATCTCAAGGACATATTGAAGGCAGAGATGGATTGTGATGTCAGTAACCCTCCAGTAGCTGGCTGACTCCCATTTCCTAGCAGGGGAGATCTGTTTACAACAGCCAGTCCAGATCTGTAATTTCTAGGCTATGACCATCTCTCTAGTTTCTTTTATTGATGATATCTGAGTGCAAAGTTCTTAAATTCCAGCTCAGTACTATCTAACCCGATTGGAAAATTGGTACAAACTGGTCTTCCATGATAAACAAAGCGAACAGAACAAAATTTTTATGGTATATGTTGCAAGAGGATGACATACTACGATACAAATTTAGTTTGGATTGGGATTGAATTTATAAAAGGATCATGGCTCTTACGTTTTTACGTTCAAAACAGTCTCAACCAATTAATCAGGAATATTTATTTTGAACGTAGTATTTCATCTGTCTCCTTAGTTTCGAGTGCACATGTGTTTTAAACGAAGTTGAGAATCTCACCTGTTTCCAATCCCCTCGTTATCCTTGATAGCCTATTCAAACCCGGAGTTCTCATAAATTTATACCATTACTTTCTTAACATAGTGTTATATGTATACTTCCTTGTTGTATGATGTCTTAACTTTTGATATATCTCTTTCATGATCCTCATAAGTGAGATGGGTAGTAGCAGAACCCAAACGCATGACAGCCAGAGCTTCGGTCAGTCTCTTTATTAGAAAACAGAAAATAACACAAAATAACCCATGAGGGGGAAAACCTTCAATAACTAAAGTAAACAGATAAGCATAAGATACAAGACTGCAACAGGACTAAATACATTAAACAGCAAAAAAAGGTGTGACATACTCAATGCAGCAACACTGAACAAAAGAAGAAGAGGTCTTATAAAGGAAGACAATTAACCTAAACGAGAACAGACACAGGTGACTTAATGCAACTGAACCGGGGATAATTAGACACAGGTGGAAAACAATCAAGACAGGAGTGAATCTACAAACTGCAAAGAAATAAACAGCAACTAAACTCTATAATGATAAAAAAAAAAAAAGTTTGGATAAGAATAAAAACCAAAAGGGGAAAACCCAAACACAACCCTGACAATCTCCTTAACGGCTTTCTTTCTCCTGACTACATTTAACCAACTTGTGACTAGTAAGTAACTAGGTAACTTATTTACCTAATGCAGTTTAAATATCTCATTCATAAAATCATTTTTTCCCCACATATACTGTGAACACCTTGTCCATCCATCCATCAATTATCTTGTCGGCTTTTTCCCTTTCGGGGTCGCCACAGCAAAATGAACCGCCAACTCTTCCAGCATATGTGTTACGCAGCGGATGCACTATGGACAATTTTGTTCACTAAATTGACTTATAAAGCATGTTTTTGGACTTTGTGGGAGTAACTGGAGCACCTGGGGTAAACCCACGCGATCAAGGGGAGAACATGCAAACTCTACGCAGAAATGCCAACCGACCCTGCCAAGGCTTAAACCACTGACCTTCTTGCAATGAGACGATTGTGCTACCCACTGCGTCACCGTGACGCCCCTGTGAATATCTTGTATTTTTAATAATTCAATCACTTTCTAAAACAACCAAGCTTAAGTTAGAACAGTTGAAAATAATTGGAAAGAACCATTATTCAGTAGACTTGTTTGTAATTGATCACTTTGTGCTCACTCATGCCATATACAATATTTTGTATATGTTACAGTTTTTATTCTAGAATTAATAACAATAATTGGTTAAGATAAAGAAATAGGATAGCCTGTTTTGGTTGGGCATAACAGTTTAACCAGAGCTGACTCTAACCATTTTGGTGCCTATTCATCTGACCCTCAAATCAATACCAAAAAAAGTACAAATGGCTTGCTTAATGCTTTAAATTAATGTAGAAAAACATGTGATCTGTTCAAATTTGGTTTTGACAAAACCTCAGTTCTTTCATTTAATAGTTTTGTATTCAGGGCATGCATGATCAGTTTTATATGTTAGCAATGTGTGTGCTTGAAGACTGGGAGACCATTTACCCCTCAGAATATTTTAATTGCTAAAAGAAAACCCAAAACTTAAATCAGGATCATTTCCATTCAAAATCTTACAGCATATGAGTATGAAACATTCAAAGCTTATATTACCTGCTCATAAAAGTTTCTTGTGAACATATTATTGCCTCTTGTTTTGTTCTTTGTACATTACCAGCAGTAGCTGTTGCGCTTCTTAGCAAAATGTTGCAGCATTAATTTCCTTAAGCTTTGGTGGAATCGAGTGGCACCAATACAGGACTAGTCACATAGAGGAGCTTCATAGCTAGCATAGATGGTGCCATTATGTCTGATGCTTATGATTAATTATTAAATTTTACAGCATAGGTTTATACATTGAATTGCCTTTTAATTTTTTTTTCTTTAGTTGTTCATATTATACATGCATTTATCTATCTTTGGTTCCAACCAGATCCTTTCATTGTAAAGTTAATGTCGAGATGAAGCTCTCTTGTAACGGATAGAATATTAGGGCTTCTATTAATCAAACAAACCTTGTTCAAGTATCAATGTCTGAGTCGTTGGGGCAGCTGTCTGATCCAAAAAGCCCAGATCTCTCTCTCTCTCTCTTTCAGACGACACATCCAGGTCTACCAGGAAAATACCTCCAGTGTGCCCTAGATAGGCATCCTTAATAGATGCAGGTCCCCATTGATGGCAATCATAAAACTGCGCAACTTGGCATCATTGGGAAAACAGAGATGAATTCCTTTTTCTGGAATAATATACAGCTATTTTAAAATATTATATGGATCTCTGAATTACATGAAATATTTTATGACCCCCAAAAAATGTTTAGCACATATTTAGCACCTTTGTAAGCGTTAACAGACAAAAAACATTTAACTTCTCATTTACTTAACTGAGTACCGGTTTGTTTGAAAGGTGCTGCCAAAGTGTCTTATTTGCATGAATGCTGGCTTCTGAAAAGAAATACCATTAGACTTAATCTTATGTGCGCCACATACAATTTTGCACAATGTTAATTACAGAGTTCAATACCATCTATTTTTCAATTAAAAGTCCATTGTGATTTATACTTAGCAATCTCTTGTGTGATCTATGGGACACACAATGACTGCATTCCAATTCTCAAGGGCAAGATAACAAATGTAAACAAAATGAAGAAAATGCAAAAACTGCATTGCTAACAAAGCCATGTAAATATGCACATGTTTACTGACATGTAATTGGAGATCTAGCTAGCTGCCTTTTTCCATCTTTACAAAGTAGTTCCAACTTTTGGGTCAAAGTTGTTCCAACTATTTCTTTAGAATTCCATTTTTGGCAGTCAAATGGGGATGTTTAGTCATAATGTCACCATGTCACTTTAGGTCTTAGAGATCATCTCGCCCACATAAATGAATGGGAAAGGGAGCTTTAAATGTGATTATAAGTCAAAATTGCCTTAAATGGTTTTTCAAGCAGAATAGTATTCATCAATTATCAGTTCTGTGGTAAAAGGTAAGGAAGAGTCCAAGTGTCTGTAAGGATTTTTTTTTTAAGTTTTCTTAACATGGGGCACAACTAGAATAGTGAAGCAGGAATAATGCAACTCTTTAACTTGCAATGCAAAACAGCAAATTTGCCATTTATAAACATTATTTTAGCAGAGGCTCAATATTCCTAATGAGTTAAAAATCATTTAAAGTGTTTTTGTACTATGATGTCATGCCAAGTATCCTTTTAACCCTTTAACACAGGCGCTGTTGCGGGCGACAGAAAATGACTTGTGCACTGCAAACTACCATAGCTCTATCAAAAAAAATCTCAACAGATTCTGAAAGCTGAGAAACTGTTCTTTTTACTGATATTACATTACGGTAATACCAACAGTCCTTTCGTTCCAGGGGAGGGAAGTTTGTGGAGGATAGGAGAGCGTTGACAGATTGATTACATGTGAATGACTTTAGCAATACCTTAGCGGAGGCAATTTAATTTTAACTATTATATTTTATTTTAATAGTATAGATATTGTTTTCTTTGCAGTTATGGGTTTATTCCCGTTAGATTGTACGTGTTTGCATCAGTGATTTTGCTGCTTTTGTGGCAAAGCGTGTCTTTTCTTCTTATTTTCCTTGTCTTCTTCTGCCATTTTTTGGCACACTTGGTGTTAGATTTTAGTGCCAAAACACTTGTAAATAGTGGAGAAAGATGTCCAGACGATTTTGACATCAAAGTTTCAGTTTTTCATGAGTTTTTGTTTGTAAGGACAGTCTCTGGGAGATTTGTGGAAGAGAATAAACAGCAGCAGCAGCGGGTGTGTCACCAAGTAAAATATTTTTTATGCACAGGGTTTATTCACAGCTTTATAACAATAATGTTTTCCAATATATACTGTAATTTTTCTAATTGACATTATATAAAATTGCTTTATTACTGCTCATGCCTATGAATTCAACAACATTCATTCATTCATCTTCATGTCGGCTTTCTTCCCTTTCAGGGTCGCCACAGTGGAATGAACCGCCAACTCTCTGGCATATGTTTTATGCAGCGGATGCCCTTCCAGCCGCAACCCATCACTAGGAAACATTCACACACTCATTCACACTTTAACACTATGGACAATTGTTCTTACTCAATTCACTTATACCGCATGTCTTTGGACTTGTGGGGAAACCGGAGCACCCTGAGAAAACCCACGCGATCACGGGGAGAACATGCAAACTCCACACAGAAATGCCAACCGATCTAGCCGAGCCTAGAACCAGCGACCTTCTTGCTGTGAGACGACAGTGCTACCCACTGCGCCACTGTGACGCAATTCAACAACATATTGCTTCATTTAATTTTTTTTATTTCATTATTTCATTTTTATCTTTTGCAAATTTTTGTGATGAAACACAAGTTATTTTTATTTATCTTGTCTAATCTTTTGTAATGTCTTTATATTTATAGACATTCTTCTGATGAAGGGGAATCCTCCTGAAGGGTGGAGATGATGTCTGTGCCAGAGGCCGAAGCATTAGGGACACAAAAAATGCTTGTACATATGTACATAAAACAACTTGTGAAATGGACACTGAAATAGTTTAATTTTTCTAATCTCTAATCTCATAAGCATTTTTGCTTTTTGTTTATAGTTGTTTATAAAAAGAAACTTGATGAAAATTCTAATTATTTTTTTTTTACTTTTCTTATTATTACACACTGTTCTTAGCCTTTGTAACATAATAATAACAACAGATATTTGCCAAATTCTGAAAGTTTTATTTAATCTGAAAAGGAAAACTGGCAAACATAACCATAAAAACAAAATTTTCTGACATAATTATTGAAAACAAGGCAAGAATACCAGGCCAACTATTATAATTACAGTATCATTATAGGAATAAAAGGGTTAAACAGATCGTTTCTACTGTAATAATGCAATACAATAATGCCTTTACAGAAACAAATTGAATACAAAGATGCAGGTACAGCAGGCAACACAATATTTACAATCAATAAATCAATAGTTTTTTTTTTTTATGACAAATGGCACAGTGATGGAGTTGGTCATTCTGTAACCGGAAGGTTGGCGGTTTGATCCCGCTAAAGCCATTCTGCCATTGTGGCCTTGGGCAAACCACTTCACACACATTGCCCTGTATGGATGTGTGTGACTCGTGGGGTGTTTTTGGTGGTGGGCAGGAGGCCATAGGCGCAGAATGACACTCATGTCCTGCCAGACTGCTCCAGGGCAGCTGAGGGCTACCAAGGTAGCTTATCACCACCAGAGTGTGAATGTGGAGTGAATGAATAATGTAATAATTATATAATAAATAATGAGTAATGTAATAATTGTGAAGTGTCTTTGAGTGTCTAGAAAAGCGCTATATAAATTGAAGACATTATTATTATTATTATTATGAAACATTTACCATGAATCATCAAGTCCATGGCAGATCTTATTTAAGAGAATTGAAAAGTATTATAATGGGAGGTGAAAAACATTTGTTGGAAAGTTATAAAGCAGGGGTTGGGTTGCGGCAGGGAAGGGAATCCGCTGCGTAAAACATATGCCAGAGAGTTGGCGGTTCATTCCGCTGTGGCGACCCCGAAAGGGAAGAAAGCCGACATGAAGATGAATGAATGAAGTTATAAAGACTTCTCAATTAGTTTGAGCTCAAATGGGCTTAATTTGCAGTTCTAAATGAGCTGCAGGTGTCTGAATGCAAAGCGCAAACAACTAGGACTTCAGAAAGTTATAGCATAGGGTTCTTTATTCTCACAACTAACATTTTTGAGCATCAGTGACAAATGCGTTCAAGAAAATGTGGCTGTAGAGATTTCAAAAATTACAAAGCAACACTAACCTGAATTGTTGGTACAAAACTTGCACAAATCTGTCTCTAAAGTGCTTTGCTTCAAGATATGATTAGAAATGTAGTGTAACTTGCCAGCTTGGATACTGCTCCCATGCACTACACACCTCATCATAGTGCATTGTAACAGCACTGAGTTCAGTTTTTGCCCATGGTTCCTTTTAATTGGATGTTTTATCCACCATGCACAGATGAGCTTCTTCATTTATCAACCAACACACACAGATGTATTGCCATAATCCCTGGAAGACACCACTTACCAAGCCATACGCCTCACTCCGAAGCATGTAATCTCTGTTGAAGAGGAGAGCCTTCCTTCTTGCCAACATAATATTAGCAGCAGAAAGCTTCATTTAAGAAAAGCAGAAGGAGCTATAGGCATAAGGTGGAGCGTGCTGATCTGGCTGTCAACACGCTCCATGGTGTTTGCGATGACTGCATCTGGGAGCTTTCGGGTAAATGTAGCCATGTTATCGGCAATGGGAGTGACAGTTCTAATGAAAATAGGACAACATGCATGGAAATAACCCAATCTGCACAGTCTGTGTGAATCACATGGGGAAGAGGGAGCTGGATTTGAAATTAAATTAGGGGAGACGGACATCCCTGAAGGATACGTTGATATAGATGCTTATGAAAGTGTGAAAAAGAACGCCTAGGAGGACGTTTTTTTTAAAGGTACATATGGCTGATTCACTTAAATCCCACACACTGGTTTTTACACAGCGTGGGTGAGGCCTGAACTTGTCACTGCAAGAGAAACCCACAGTGGGGAGAGAGGAAAAATCAATATTTGTTCTCGGCCTCTATGTCTCTAGCCTTACTCTTGAAGCATGCTCTGAAAGGCATTGGAGTCCTCGTGATCCTTGAGATCTTTCTTATATAGTGGCTAAAGGAGTGCAGCATTGACATGTTTAGTAGAAGGTTGCTTTGCATGTTTAGTAGAAGGTAGAAAAATTTTGTTTTAATAGATATCAAAACAGGACATGTGTACGTATACATGCTTTTTTGATAGTGCCATCTTGAGAAACACTATTGCTTTATATTATGCATGGGAGGACATCTAGCTTTTCTGGGAGCATATCATATGGTGTGACAGGCAGGAACGTTTGATGCTTCGTAATGAGGGAAGCAGTCAAAGATTGGAGCTGTCACAAACATAGATGCTCAGAAAAGGGAAGAAAACAACAACAACAACTACAAAAACCTTTCCCTCTGGAGAAGTCACTTCTAACACTGCTTTGTGTGATTATTTTTCTGAAGTGGGTGCTGGCGCTTTGCATTGTCTCCATCTGCCTGAAAAGCTCAGTTGACCTTTCTTTCATACTGCATGATGACTACTGAAGACCCCTTTCAGAAGTGGAGATGTACAAAACTCCCATTTTCACAGTCCAATCCCTTTGTGTATTTTTTTGCACAAAGGCTGATTCTTGGAAGGTAATCATGCAGTTTGCATTTGTCTCAGGCTTGCTAGGATTGCTGACCATTGCTGATGCTTCATTTTAAAGTATCAAGCAGCAGTATAAGAACAAAGACTGGAAAGGTTAATTAATTCAATTTTCTCATTTGGTCCATTTTAAGACCAGTGAGTGGGGATAAACTTGTATATTGTTCTCACCTCTATGCTCAATTTGCATTTAATCACAATAGGCTGTTAACCAGTTTCACTATCAGAAAAAAATAATTGACTCCATAACAAATGATCAGAATCCAGCACTGCACACACAATGCAATCTGGTGTAACAATCTCAGTGGACTGTCTATTCCATTCAGATGCCAATGTGCAATTCTGCATCATCCTAGTTTTTTATAAGATAATGTTATCAGCCTAAAACATACAATTAAAAAAAAATATTTTAGATAATATACAATAAACATTTAAACTAACTTACTGCCATGGCCAGGCATATATTTCTTTGTGCCTTTATTGCCTTTCTGTTAATATTTTTTCCATTAATAAATCCATCCCTCTCTTGAAAATATTTCCATCACCCTGAACCCCCACACACGTATTCAATCTGAAACCTCATTTTCCCAGAACCCCCCAAAAAACTTAACTTGCATCCCTTGTCAGCCTCAAGTGGTTAGAAGAGGAACTGCAGTATCACAAATTTACATGTTTTATGTTATCCACGATCCTTTTTGTCATGCAATCATGGAAATCCTGTTAATATATGTTTAAGTGACTGTTGAATGTTTATTGATACTAGTGTTAAGATATTTAAGTTTCATGGATTATATTCTTTGTTGAGTAACATTTTACACATTAAAAGAGGTAAGTTTTGAGTTCATGAAATTAATTATTTAAATGTACGAAGGGATTTTTCTCAGCATAGACAAACCTGATTTATGTCTAATAATAACATCAAGGTGACAGAAAAATAATAATGACACCATAACTTGAGAATGACATGTTAATTTACAGGTTTGTAACAATGAAACAGAACCACTGCTGTGGTGTTCTAGAACTAGCTCAGTTTTCTACTGCACCTACTTTCTCCCCACAAAAAAGTCCCTAAAGGTGTGGTATAAATATTTGGATTGGGATGTGGCATCAGGCTCCTGTTATCTGATCCTGTTATTTTACCTACTACCTTACCTTACTCCAGAGCTTATGTTGTTTATGTCAACTCTGTTAAGAATACCAATACATGTGTTATCATCAGTGCATAATCATCTTTGGATCCAGATCATCTGTACTCATCATACTAGACCGCTCTGCAGAGTTTGATACAGTCAACCACCAGATCCTTCTCTCCATTCTGGGCGTCACTGGCTCTGCGCTAGACTTGCTTGAGTCCTTTTTCACTAGTAGATTTTTCATTGTTGGAGGGAGGGGGAGGTATCCAACACTCATCGACTGCTCACTGGAGTTCCTCAGGGTTCAGTCCTTGGTCCTCTTCTCTCCTCCATCTACACCACCTCCCTCAGCCCTATATCCACAGAAATGGCTTGTAGTACTCCTGCTACGCTGATGACACTCAACTCTATATGTCATCATCAAGGTTGTGTGTTTCAATTCTGGATTCCGCTCAGATGACAAGTTTAGATCAATTCTTCTGGTCAATATCACCGGTCTATTCTCTGACCGGTGATATCGCGCCACGTGACACAACTAGAACCACCTGATTAGAGGAGTGAGAGCAAGAGCTTACTAAAATCTTGTTGAACAGTGAATCAAGTTGATGTGACGTACATACGATGAGTGAACCCTGTTGATTCCCCTGTTCATTTATTTTTAATCGTGCTGCCTCATGGGCATTGTCTTAACTACCTGCATAACCTTGAAGAGAATGTTGGATCTCTCTGTTCAGTCTGTTCATCTTCATCATGATCGCTACTCTGATTGCTGAAGTTTACCAGTTTAACAACCTGATTGAGGTGGATTAATTTTTTTACCAATTAATTTATATTTAGAATAACTTCAAGAAATGCATTTTTGAAACAAAGCTTTGTTCTTTTTCCAACAGGGAGACAAGTTAGCTCTGCAAAAGGCTTTATAGCTAATTCCAAAATGTCATTTTATGACACAGTTCTGTGTATGACTTTGGCTCCTGTGTTCCCTCCTCATTTACTCTGACCCAGTTCTCCTTTGTTCTGTTTCCTGATACTATTTGGTTTCCATGACAATTCATTAATTATCACAGGTCAGGTGTTCCTATTTAGTTCTCTTTTCATTTTGGTTTTAAGTTCCTTTATCTGTGTATTTCTTACTCTTCTGTTTCTCATTAAATATTCTTTATTTAAGACATTTCTATCCAGAGCTGGAGTTGTACAAAGTCTTTATTTCAGTTTTTGTTAACAACATTATAATGTGAAAATAATGGAGCAAATTCAGTTCTCTGCCTAATGATGTGAATTTCATCAGAGAGATAATGATCGGTTCATCATTCAATATCTGTATTCTTGCATACTTTTAACATTTTAAAGTCTTCACCAATGACAGTACTGATTTTGATCAAATCTATGAATACATTGCAGACCAAGTGATTAGTGATGTGCTGTAATCAAAATATTGTGTAAGGTATTCAAGGTTTAAAAGGGTCATAGGAATTTATTCACAAACCAAAAAAAAAAATATTTTGTGAAAAGATAGAAAAATAAATCTAGCATAAAATAGAAATCCATCAGCTCCTCCTAATTTTATTAAAACTGACTTGGATGCAAAAGTGAAAGGATGTGGTTCATCTTAGTGTTCAAAGTAATAAAGTTGGTTGAAAAGATTATATTTGTGGTGTTAGCCCTACATCAGTTATTCTATGACAAGACCGCAAGCTTTTTGAGGGACTGTTTCTTGTTTTATGTGTCAGCAGAAATGTGAATGGTTCAGTAGTTTATCTTTAGTGCAATGCCAACAATTCTGGCTGACTCAGTAGACCAGTCCAAGATCAAAAACAACTGGAACACCAAAACAACAACATATTATTCTGGGGGAGTGTTCATAGTTCTTTATTATTTGGAAAGCACATAGTGATTAGAGATCCTTTTGACTCTTTTCTCAGCGTATGTAATAGTGTTCCAATCAAACATAATCAGTTGAACTGGGCACATACACAACAGAAAAGGGTCTGTAAGGCAGTCAAATTGTCACAAACCACATTACTTGATGGGATCATTATAATGGCAGATAATGTACTGTTGCTGGGCTGGTTTTCCTGCTGAACTTGGATTCATATTGTAAATACTCAGAGCTGCACAATTCATCGTTAAAAAATCGCACCCCCTCACAATCTTATTCCAGCATTTATGCGATTCAGCCAAACTTATCTGATCTCTAGGTAACCCATAACCAGTCACAGTGGGCGTGATGACACCTGACACACGGCACGTGCAGATTCGCGCAGCTGGGGTCACATGTGCTTGTTACCGTCAAGCAGCAGTCGAATTATAAACAAAGTAAACAGAGAGCATGAGGCAGGACAATGTGCAAGTCAGTCTGCTAACAATCCGCCCATTTTATTAAAAAAAAAGGATTTTATTCCAAAGTGTGGGTTCTCTTCGGTTTCAAATCAGATGATGATACTCAGCAAACCATATACTGCAGGGAATGTTTAGCAATTGTTTCTGCACCAAAGGGGAACATCACAAATTTTAGGTTATTTAATCACTTGAAACTTAATCATATACAACAGTATGACATTGTATAGAAAAACAAAGCTGCTCAAAGAACCTGTAGCCAGACAAAGCAAATGTTAATTCATTCATTCATTCATTCATCTTCATGTCGGCTTTATTCCCTTTCGGGGTCACCACAGCGGAATGAACCGCCAACTCTCTGGCATATGTTTTACGCAGCGGATGCCCTTCCAGCCACAACCCATCGCTGGGAAACATTCACACACACATTCACTCTTTAACACTATGGGCAATCGTTCTTATTCAATTCACTTATTCCGCATGTCTTTGGACTTGTGGGGAAACCGGAGCACCCGGAGAAAACCCACGCGATCACGGGGAGAACATGCAAACTCCACACAGAAATGCCACCTGCCCCAGCCGAGCCTAGAACCAGCGACCTTCTTGCTGTGAGACAACCGTGCTACCCACTGCGCCACCGTGACGCAATGTTAATTCAAGCAACCTTATTCAATGCAACACCGTACTCAACCACTTCCCCCAATGCAAAGAAATAACATATGCAATTACGTTTAATTTGGATAAAGTTTCAAAAACAAATTTAAATTCTTTATAATGCTATTGCATTACCTTTCATAACTATTTTTCACATGTTACAATCTCTGCTCTGTGCAAAAAATGTCATGAAACAGACTTGTGAGACGTACACAATTTTGCCGCCACTTCCGATTTATGGTTTGTAGAGCAATGGAATCATATATATGATATGCTAGTGTTTCTAGCTAAGAATCTTTAACTCACTTTACTTTGACATAATACATTGGCATGTTTAGTATTATATCTTTATCCTGCAGCTCGAACACATAAGTGTGAATTCCTCATATCAAATTAATTAGGTGTACCAATTGTTAGATCCAATTTCAGAATTAAATGTTAATATGTTTTGATTTAAGAAGCTAGAAATGAGACATCAAAATGATAAGTGCAAAATAAACCAGCTCAGGTAAAACCACAATGACATGTATGCAATTCGGTGTCTATGTTATAATTGGTCAAAATGTAAATATAATAAACATTTTAGTTTTTTTTTCATCCTTTTGTTCTCAACACACACAATACCAGTACATAATTGTGTTGACTTGCCAACATTGTTGTCAGCCAACATTGAATGAATGTGGAAATACACATGGATTAACGCCTTGGTTCAACCAAAATGAAGTCATATTCACATTATTTCATTATTTTTATCACCACTTTATGAGGTTCAATACTAGTCAAAATGTATTGTTAAACAATTAGTAACTTCCCCTAGACACTTACTTTAAATGTTTGGTTATGCTCAAAGCCAGCAACATCACAAATGAACAATATACATATACATGTTATGAATCAAACATTTAGAAAAATTAGACAACTCATGTTTTCCTGCCCACAACAGTCTTTTAAAGTATGCCCCCTCCACTTATTTTAGCTGATAATTTCAGATTTTGATCCGTACTGCCTGATATCCACTGTTACGATTTTGACAGACTGCATGCCATCTTTGCCAGTAAAAAAGACCATTAGGAATGAAGATATACAATGACAAAAGCTTAACGTAATAGTGTTAGATAAGACAATATAAGTTACTTTTGTTTGTGGAAGTATGCTTTATCAGAAAGCTGATAGTGCTGTTTTCTCCATCACAGTGCTGTTCTCTTACTGGTCATGATTACACACTTTCTCTCACATAAGAGTGGCATAGGTTTGCATGACATGATATCTTGTGTGTAAAATATGAAAGCATAAAGTATTCTCATTCTGTTTGGATGTTGCATCTTTTATTCAAAAGCAATTACTGCCGAACAGTGTATAACAACATTCATTTTAGCAGTGTTTGTGTGAAGAATCCCAAAATCTGAATAGTTGCTTCTGATGTTGTGTTTTCTTCTATTGAGGAAAACCTGCTAGATAACAAATAACAAGGACAAATGTAACTCTTCAAGCCTTTAATTAAACATATATTTTGGTGGAAGTAAACTGTAATGGATTGAAAAGAAGCAAAGTTGTGTGTCCGCAGGGGACCTATAAAGTGCATCTGAGCTGTTTGCAGACATTTATAAACGTCTCTTGAAAATTACAGTGTAAAGACTAACTCTAATTGTATGTTTTAACTCATTTTCAAGCCCAGCTGAGGGGATCGCTAGCACTCTCACTGCTCTAATTAGTGTTTAATGAATGATCATTTATGGTTAATTGGAAAAACATTCATTTTGTGTTGTTTTCTCTTCTTTTACTTTCTTTTTCTTTCAGTTCCCTTTGAGACAAAAAGACACATTAGTGTGCAACAGTTGCAGATTCTGGACTTTCAAACAGGGAAGCTCATTGTAGATAAAAAAAAAGTATAATACTACAGTGCATTAAAAGCTAAAAGGAGATTTTGACTGAGGCTGTTGACATTGCATGACCAATGACATTGATCAGGAAGTCAAGAGTTTCTCTGAAGTGAAGCCAACTTAACCTTAACATGCTTTGATTGTGTTGTTTGTTTAAAACGAAATATTTCAGCTGAGAAAGGAGCTGTGGAAATCCCACTCAAACCTTAAATAACCTCTGCCTCTACGATCTGCATGATCTGAGCTAGGCTGTTGATTGGGTCAACTTGTTCTTGAACAATTTGTTCTTTCAAATAGCTTGGAAACAAGTTTCTTTTGCTATTTAATCCAAACACACATTTCCAAATGTATTACTAAAATACTAAATGTTACTAAAACTTTTTAATATATTTTTTTTAAATATTGCTCTTGGTCATCTCCTAAATATATTACGACTTTTTTTTTTACAGATAATTTATTCAAAGATCTTAATCAGTAAAATGATCCTCAATATGACCGGTTAACCTGTAATATTACTTAACATCCAGTTGTTCATTGTGTGCACTGTAACAGAAATCATTACATTTACAAGAATATTTAACTGCAAAATACTGCTTAAATCTATTATTAGCAAGTTGCAGTTTTTAAATACCCATAGCCAAACTTGATATATTGTGTAGACTTTTTAGGTCTTACAATTCTGTTTTACATTGCCATAAGACACAAAGATTTTCCACTTGGCTGATGACAAGCAAAGGTGTGTTTACATTATCTTATGTGCATTGTCCCATATACTCTTCCTAAATCAATAGAACAATAAACATACATCAATACCAATCAAACAACCTTTAAGACGAGTCTGTTTGTCAAATCATTCTCCATCAGCTCAGCTGACATTTCTACAAAGTGAATGTGAGCTTCTGGAAATAATACCCCCTGCAGGCTGATTCACATAGGGCTCAATTGAAGCTGAGCTTCATCGTGACTCTTTGTGGAGTCAGCTTTGTGGACTGAAATTGTTTGTTGGAGAAACGTTAGCTGATTATTACAGCAAGATGATTATGACAGGTTTTCTATTGCAGATTAGCAATAATTCAAACTCTACTTTTAAGAACTTAATAACTGCAAATTTTCTCTATTAAAAGTCACTGTGAATCACAGCTTCTATTTAGTTGGAATAATTTAGAGAAGGCAGATTCAACAAAGGTTATTTTATGGTTGACCCCTTCCCTTTATATCTATCTGTGAGTCCAGTTAATTGTAAAGTTTCATTTCCTAACACTTGGCAACCAATGTTTTTGTTAATATATTTTTGTATTTCAGTTGCTGTGTTTGAATCAGACTTGTTTATATTTGTGTCTTTCCATTTAGTTGTTAAATCTCTACTCTAAACATTGTTATTATAAAACCGGAGCTGTCTATTCATTCTGGAAATGGCCAATGCGTTTGTGCTCAGATGCCTCCCTTCAGATTCAACTTTTAACTAATTGCTATGTTAAAATGAAATGCTTTAGTGCTGATTTTGATATCTATGTATCAAAATGTTATTAATTCACTGTGATGTTTTAATCTATGTAAGCCTTCTACACTAAAAAACACCCAATGCAGAGGAAATTGGGCACAAACATTCTTTATTATATCAAAATGGCAACATTACAGACTATTGTCTAGTTCAGGCAGTCCAACACTTGTGTTAGAAATTCACAGCATCAGGCCTTTTACTAGGGTAGTTTTTCCAATCATACCCAGGTTGGCACTGGAGATCTGTCATTCCCATATAGAGCACAGACACAGCTGGCAGGATCTATCACAGAGGAAAAGCATGTGAATTATTTGATTACTTACTGCTGTTAGCCCCATGGGACCGGTTCCATTAATTCATATTTCGCCCTCCTCGATTATTGCTGTGGTTAAATACCACTTCAGCTAGTTGATGGTTGGCTGAGGCTTAGTCTGTAATCTATATAAGAGGCGATGTGCCACCTGTCTTCACTGGTCAATCGGGATGAGTACTGCTGCGCACTCAAGAATATAAGCATGTCTGATAACCTGAAAAGCTTTGAAATGAGAAGTTTGAAGCTAAATATCTCTTATAAGGATGGATCCAGGTATAAATAATCTAGCTGATATTCAAAATAACTCTAACAACACTTTAATAGAGTAGTTTCACATTATATAGTTATATTTAGTACTTATATATTATTTAGTCATTTTGGTGAGAACCATTTTTTGGGGGGGACTCATTGCTACCACAATTTAATTATAATATATATATATATATTGAGTATTGCTTATATTAAAAATCAGATTAAATCAATGTTATCAGTGTATTTATAAAACGACATCTTTCAGTCATGAGTTACATCATGACACATTTTACATTTAGGGAAGGCTGTCAGTTGCCATGGATACTCAATGTGGGACCTGTGAGAGAGGCTACAGCAAATACTGAGAGAGAAACCTAAGAACTCTCTGTAAGTCTATTGAAATATCATCAACATTCTACAAAGGTAAAACATTAGCTATTAACCACAGAGAAAGTAAAAATATATATATATATATAACTGAAAAACAAATCCGTATTCTACAGTGTGCAGTTCAACATGTGTGTAGTTAATGCACAATCAAAATAAACACCCTGGAGGTAAAATAAGTATTTTAAATATTTAGTTCTGATGACAAAAAGTATTTTGTTTTTATAACACAATATCTCTTAATAATGAAAACAGAACATCTTTTTGTATGGGAAAATTCTAAACCTTTAAACATTATAGCAAGTCATCAAATAAGAAGATGTTATAGAAGATTACGGAATGTACTGTTAAATATTATTTAGTTCTTACGTAAATGTGCTAATATCATCTATCATATTGAGAAAAAACTACTCTAAAAAGAAAAACATGTCCCAGCCATCTCGCCATAATATATACAGCCATCATTTTTTATTTTGAGAAAATTGGTCTGGGAAAATAAAATTCAGGGATAATTAGTCTGATGTCAGACTTCCAGGGCTTTAAACTCAACTCGCTCATTTGTAGATAAATTTGTAGAAGGAACTATAAATTTTTTTATTACGTCAACTAACTAATTAACTAGTCTGAAAATCTGTAAAAAAAAAAAAATGGCGTCAGATATGAATCAGCTGTTCTGTACTGCAGGTTTGAGGTGAAACCCCCATGGACCACAGCTATATGTCATTCGTTAACTAGTATTTCAGAATAGCTCGTTCCACTTCACAAACTTTATAAACGTTTAACCTCTTACTTTATGCCTGGCACATAACTGGTTATCTACACATATTTTTTTACTTCAACTAAAAAAGAACATACTTTGAAGATAATAATAAACTTACAGCTCCATCTACAATTGTCCTTCAATAAGCGAGAGGGTGCGAAGCCCCAATAGAGGCACAGTGACATCATGACTAACCATCCCTTTAGTGTACCTAGCTGTTTCCTTGAACTGACCTTAAAAATCAGTCTTTGCTTACAGCCAGAAGGAAGGGCACCGAATGAGGAGTTTAATTGCTCATTTGTTTAGAGCAGCCCTTGAAATGATATCCACTTTTTGCAATATCAAACTGTTACGCTTAACAGAGAAACTGTCTACTGCCTTGTTAGGGTTAAGAAATGAATAAGGTTAATGTTATGCATTAAACTTTTGTTACATAGAAGGTAGTGAGATCATCCATGAACTTTTAAACTCAGTGAGGCTCAGTCACTGAGAGATCTACTCCACTGAATGTTTTTCTCTGGGATCTACGGGAAAACATAAATTAAGGAATAAATTAAAACATAATTGAGGAATATTTTGGCAATTAGATCTGATATGTTTTATTTAATTCACTTTAATTAGATATTGGTTATAACATTTCAACATGACTCAAGTTTATTCCTATCGCAAAGCTTGTTAAAGATCTGTGTTCATCACCATTACTGTACAGGAAGTTTGGCATATATGACGTTAAATGTAGTATCTTTGGACATTGCATGATGAATTTATGCCCATCACATGTTATATATTCATTGATAACAAGCGTTTAAATATTTTATTAATAAGCGTGAGCAGAGCAGAATTGTTTGGAGCTGCTTCATGATGCTGTTACTCTTAAAATGCTAGTTGAAAATAAACTAAATATAAAGTCTGTTGAAGTTCATTTGTAAACTCGTCTTTTTAAATATGATAGCTACGTGATACCCACTTCTCCAAAGAATATCAACCACACAACAATTAGAATTCAGAAAGTTTTAAGTCCCAAAAATGGATTTATGTAAACAGAAACTTCCCCTTTATTGTGTGTGTTGGATCTATAACTGAATTGAAGTAGAAAAGACTGACTAATATTCAGTTTATGTCTAAATTTAGCTTCACATTTTATTTGCCGTCTTAGATTTATTAGTCAAATTAAGGTTTTAGTCTACTGATTTTGAATATCAAGTTTGCTAGTAATCTCATAGACAGAATGAGATCAGGCTCTTTTGCTGCATGACAGCAGGTTTAAATAACACAAACATACACAACCATCTCACGATGCCCTTGATCTTTAACAATAGATCCCTATGGAGACATTCACACTTGCCACAATCAATCATGCCATGACAAAGTGGCTCTTTGTTTTTCTGCAGGTTTATCCTGTTGCTCAGCGATGAAGCAGGTTTCCCATTTAGAGTTGAACTTTAGTATGTGAAGCGACTGCATTTGAAAAGAATAGAAAACATGTATTATCCTTCGTGAGATTGAAATTGAAGATTGAAATGTGTCATGTGAAAAGCATTGTTTTTAAGATTCAAAATTGGTAACCAGGATTATATAATACATGTTTATTCCATGGTGTTTCTGAATACTCAATTCTGAATGGCTAGCAGGTGATGATTGATTCTGAATACCCACACAGGTAGTCCAGGTCGGTTTGTTAACTTTAATTATTCTTGCAGGAAAATACTAACCATAGTAAAAAACAATCGCTGGTAATTCAATATGAGTGCTAGAGCACAGTTCCCAGATTTATTCAACTTGGATGGTTTTAGAGACCTTTATTATTGAAGTTATATGGCCAGTTTCTTTTACACCTACCATCATTTTTGGAGCTCTGCTGAACTGAATCAGAGAGATATTTGATCCAGTCAGCTGCCTGCGCGAGGACAGTGGACAAGAGTTTTTTTTTCGTGATTAAGGAAAATTAGAACATGTTGTATTGTACTGTCCACGTTATTATAAGTTACCGTTAAGTGCTATTAGCTGGAGATCGACATATAACTTACTCCATGCGCCACTTGAGCTGCTCCAGCTCAGTGGTAGGTTGAGTTTATTGGAGTTGGGGTAAGTTATTGAAGATATTAGTTTTTAGTTACTAAATTCACTGAGATAAACGTCACGTTCGGCGAGTATAAGCAGAGCCTACTATGGGAATGGAATCACTAGATGGAAGTAAATGTTTCATATGTTAAAGTAAATTTCATATTTTATAAATCTTAAAAATCATGACTTATAAATCATGAATAAAGTACAATTATATAAAAAGTTAACGATCAACCCTGATGATTTTGGTGTATGAAGCTAGTGAGCACCCTGTACATGTTATATTAAAGCATCAAGAACTAAAATGTCACTCTGATAAAAACAAAAAGATTAGAACAGCAATCAGTTATTGCCTAACGTTTGTCCCAGATCTCTTTAAAATATCACAGATTTTATCACCAAACAGTCTAGTCATGGAGTGCCATTTAGATTAATTTTACATTATATTTTCCTGTCAGGAGCGAGAAGAGGTCAAACTGACAAAATTAAGCACCAACTGTTTCATTTTGGTTATGTACTGCAGAGCAAGTTTTAATAATGTATTAACTATGTTAATCTTTGTAAATGCAAAGATAATGGTATAAACAACATAATCCTAGTACTTTTGACATAATATTGAACATGGTAGCAAATGAAATTACAGAATTAGTAAAGGAAGTGGTGAAGCAGTAGGTTGTGTCCACACGATAAAGACCTGTTTTGATGCATTAAACCAAACAAATTGATCCTCGATCTGGATTTGTTTTACAGGCTCATAATATAATTCAGGATGAATATCCATCATAAACTATTTCCCAGTGGTTTTTTACATTTGATGTGAAATCACTCAGTAAATATCTCTACTTGCTGTCGGAAGTTAAAAGGGATAACAAAATATTGAAGGCCTTTAAAACTAGCTTTCTAAACAAACCAATGAGCTTGTGATCCTGTCTTAAAGAGTTCTCCCCTCTGAAGCATTATGTAAAGAGAGTGTATGGGGATCACATGTGGTGAGTCTGTGAATGGCATCCTCCTCCATCACACAGACGCTTTGTGTCATGAGCTCTCAGCAGTGGCCAATCTGCCTGTAATTACTCTGCTCTGCTGCAGGGCTCCTTCCTGCTTCACCATGACTAAACTGATTAGCAATCTAAGAGCTAAGTTTGATCGCTGGAGTTAACTGCAAAGAAATGATCAGACATCATTATTGACGGCAACTGCTGTGTAGAGGATTTGACTCTGGGGACTTAGCTAAAAAAAAGGCAAGAGAATGTGACAAGGGTATGTTTTAAGAAGGTCAGCAGAGTTTGTATCTAATTCGAGAGATGTTTGCTTCAGGCTGTTTGGGAATATTACTGCATTCGATTCCACTAGAGCGGGTGGATTACATTTTGATACCAATGTGTTTATGAGCTGGTAGCTGTACTGCTTGATCACATCATAGCAGATGAGTTAATAAGCCATAATAGTGTATCACACCAGATAATCACATATCTAGATATCCTCATTGTCAGATTTTTGTTTATTAGCGTTTTGTTTCTTTTATCTTTGCTTTGTGTTCAGATTAGTGGTTTTATTATCACATATCAGCTGTCAAGTTCTTGTGTTTTTTTTCTCTATGTTTTCATTTCACTGTTTAGTTTTTAAGTTCAAAGAACCAACTCATTCTAAAACCAGACACAAACAGGTGTTTTTGAGGAGCTGGAAACTCAGAGACAGACGGTTTAGATCCAAAGCAAAACTTTCTTTGTGCATTGAGACAATTGCTCAGTTTAAATAAACTCTTGGTTGAAATTTTCCTCTGTGGTCGTTAGTTTAGAGACTGATTCTTTTTTTTTTACATAATACCGTTCATGGGGGAGGTCATGTAAATTTTGTGTATTTTAAATCCAAAACTTAATTTTAAATGGGAAAAAAAATGTTTACATATGCGAATGATTGCAAGGGAGAGACATTTCCGTTCCGGTTTCTCTATTAATGTCTCTAGCAATGTTCTTTTATTGTGCTCTTTTTGAATGATTAAGAGTTTTGAATATTATTGTATTTCCTTGTAATACAATATAATGTTCACAGAGTGCAAAGATGTACAAAAATGCAAATGTATCTTGTGTTTTATATATATATTTTGGCGTGGTGCCAGTATTATCAGCATCAATGCTAAAAGATCACTCATGCGCCTACTTGTCAAGTGTTGTGTTAAAATATAAGGGACATTTTCTGTAGCCTACTGCAATCTGAGGTCCATATCCCTTACAGGGAACATTTAAAAAGGTTTACAATACATTTAATATATTTGCTTGTGAAAAATTTGCAAACCTCATTTAGATGCTCATTATCTGTCAATCCTACTTCACATGCATGTGCTGATGACATCAGCTGATTTTAAACTCAAAGGGGTGGATTATAAATATCTTGTTTCTATAAAAACTTTCTCATCAGAAAGCAAGTATAAACAGAATCCAAGTATTTCTCTTTTCCCCTGTTCCTTCACATTATTCTCATTATCATTTATTTTACTTAGATGGATTGATTAGAATTTTATTTAATTTTCTAATTAATTGCTGGGCAATACATTTTAACTGTAGCTCTCGAAAAGCCCCTAGAATTTTTTGTGTAGCCACAAAGGCATTCTTTCAAAACTGATTTATTCTCCCTCTCCTTGCACGAGTCTCTTCTGGTTACTCTGTTTTTTTTCAAAGAGTTCAAAAACATGCTTTAGTTGAATCGATGAGTCCAAATTACCCTTAAATTATACTTGATTGAGTGAGTGGTGAGTGAATTTCTCCTTTAGGTTTTTTTCCCTCGTGATGAGGTCTGGCACCACCTGGCTTGTTGATTCAAATTGCTAATGTTAAACTTCATGAACAGTCTGAGGGGAGTGAATTATGTTTTAATTTGATTGTTTAAGATATAATAAAATGTAAACCTCAGATGGCTTCACTAGTCATGTCCCGCCTATGTGGATACATATTTGATTTTTGGCTCTTTTAACTGTGGAATTAATTAGATATTTTGAAAGACAAATCAAAATGTAAAATGTTCTTTCTTCTGGAATCCAACAATGTAGAGACTGCAAATAACTCTAAAAAAATCACTACATTACTTTGAATAGCACCTCCATTTTTCATACATAAATGGAAGGATGATGATATAGCCGGAAGCTTGATCTTGCTTAGGAGTGAGATTTCAATTAAGTTAAGTGCTTCAATTTCTTTCAGCAAACTGTTAAACCCAAGCAATTTCCCTCAGTGATTGCAGTCTCTTTTTTGTTTAAAAATGTTAGCTAGTGGAATTTTATGTATTGCTTTTATTGATTACCTGTTGTGTAATTTTCTGATAATCAAAGCTGTAAAACTGGGTCCATGTCCTTTTTGTGTGTGTGTGTGTGTGTGGGGGGGGGGGGGGGGCTACTCTCTTACTTAGCGCCTACTCTCACTTGATGTATGAACATGGTCAGCTTCAATATCTATTTCAGTAAACCATTATTTTATTTAGCCTCTCTGTGTTTTGTTCAAAAACTATTTTAGAAAACAGAATAGATGATATATGAAGGGAAGGGGATTGATTTGGATGATGCACAGTTTAATAAAAAACTATTGAGTATAGAATAATGTGAATCTATTTCATTCATTCATTCATTCATCTTCATGTCGGCTTTATTCCCTTTCGGGGTCGCCACAGCGGAATGAACCGCCAACTCACTGGCATATGTTTTACGCAGCGGATGCCCTTCCCTGCCGCAACCCATTGCTGGGAAAGAGTCTATTTCATTTGGCGCCAAAACAATTAAATGTAAGCATGCATTTACTAAAAATGTAAATAGTGAGTCAGCTTTTTCAAAAATCTGTCTTTTATACTACCATAAATGGCAACTACAGGTGTGTACTGTATCCCCCCCCACCAACACACACACACACACAGAAACAAAAAATAAAACAGAAAATAACAAAGTCTATGGACCCACCACAAAAGACTGTATACTGTAGCCCATTGTGAATTGTGGAAACAAAAATTTTTAGCATGAACCTTATTGCATTATGTGAGGGAAATTGCAATGGATTAATTTCAAGGTGGTTTTTAGTCTTCTTACATACAGGAAAAAATGTCTCCTGCCACGCTAAGGTTACTCTCATACACCACCATTTGTCTCCCAATGCAGTTACTCCGGTCATTGTGGCATTACATGGGATCACAAGCAGATTTGCATATACCAGATTCATGCAGCCTCAACAGAAAACAACACTGTTACTGCAAATATAGAGATATCCAACGTGAAAGTATTGATTTTTAAAATAGCTAGTAAGTACTGTTTATGAAGATATAAGAAATATGTCACTAAGAGCCAGCCATATTAAATTCACAAGCATGACAAAATCTTTTTCTGGCTGGATGAACACATCCGAAGTCAATTCCTGTTAAGTTACTAACTGCAACTTTTTCACATGTCACTTTGCAATCTTTTTCCATTGATCAGGCAGTTGTTTATAGATCGAAGGTAAGACATGCTTCAGGATGAATGAAGTGACATAAACTTGTTCATTGATTTGCTGAGAAGTGCAAATTTCCCTGCGTATAGCCTGACAGTTTAAAATACATCAACATTTTATGCAGCAGTAATCTTTAGCTTGCTGAGACTGAGAGCTTCATGATGATGTATTAGTCAGACATGAAAATATTTGTTAAAATATTTTGCTGACTAATGCTGTTCATTAAGTAACAATTGATTAAATGTACACAAAACCAAACAAGATAAACTCCTGTTGTTTCATTATTGTTTACTCTCTGGTATCTGGGAATTGTACTTACTCTCTTCGTATTGTTCATAATCCCCCCTTCTATTTTTAGGTTTGCCAAGTATTTAAAAACTATGCAGTCTGACCAAATGCTCATGAGTCATAGAAGAAAAAGTACTGTCTTACACAACCATGGGTGCCATTCAAATGCAAGGCCTTCATGCTCCTCACAATTATTCCATTATGGCCCAGTGGGAGATGAGATATTGTTAGGTTAGACCTATTCTGATCTCTGCAGATCCTTTCTGCATCTAGACCATGTCTAAATGCACTCTCCTATTTTCTGACATTTAGAGGAGCCCATCTCAAATTTGATACATTATCGCAAAAATGGGAAATGCTGGAGCCGTGGGTTTCTGATAGAGAAAGAGTGTATGCAACATGTTCTAACGCTTAAAGGACTATGAAACCCACAAGGTGCACTGAGATTTATGGATATTGATTAATATCAGTCCAAAATAATATTCGTCTTTTGTTTAATAGGTTTATTTTCTTTACACTTTTTGATTTTAGGTGTTTAACATTTCACTGATTGAGACATTTCACCTTTATGAATGTTTATCCATGACTTAGCTATTCACAAGCCTACGTTTTCTTATTAAATGAAAAGACTGAGCTCAACACTTTCAAAGTGAGTCCATTAAATCTGTAACCCTGCTTGTCTCATTCGCCCCACCTCGTCTTCTTAAAGAAAATCTTGTATTGGCTTGGGTGACCTAGCCTGAGGATTTTTTTATAGATAGATTTATATATATATTTTTAAACTTGTGTTGCATTCAGCTCTTCAGATAGCTTGCTAAGTCTGCTACCTGAGCAGGCCCAATTATTTCCCAAAAACCTGCAAGGAATTTTTAGTTAATTAGCTTTTTCAGTTAAGAGGCATGGATTTTACAAAAAAAAATATTAAAGGACATTTTTTTTGTATAAAAAGCATCTGTGTTGAGTTAGTGAACTTACTTGTTTGATGTGAGTCTGACATGCTATTGTCACATGTTGAAAACCACTTGAAAGTGTCTAACTGCTCATATTATAGAGATCAGTGAG
Source organism: Danionella dracula (assembly GCA_900490495.1). Lineage (NCBI taxonomy): Eukaryota > Metazoa > Chordata > Actinopteri > Cypriniformes > Danionidae > Danionella > Danionella dracula. Next base: position 5,049,027 of record UELW01000578.1, read on the forward strand.
CAGGACTTGAAAGTGTGCCTCAGTTCAGAGCCTGGGAATATTTTTTGTAAGAAAACAATATAAATGAAACATTACAAAACAGAAATATCAGTTAAATTAATTGTTCAATAAAGTTATAGAAAATATTTTTTAAAAAGTAAATTATGTCAGTATTTTAATGGGTATTTTACATATTTTCTTTTTTTACAGTGTAGGACAAGTGTTTTTGTGTTGTTCAATGTTGATTTGTAACATGGTGTAAGGCAGATGGCTGCAGCACATTGGAGAAGCATCTGCGTAACTCACTCAATCTAAGATGTTTTTTTGTTACTGCCACACAAAACAAAAGTACCAGTACACTCCATTATAAACATTTCATTTTAATATGTTTTACAGCCATCCATTGTTTTGGAAACAGCACTGCACTTGTTTCAATGGTTGTAGAACACATTTACTTACTGGGCACCGACTGCCGCTGCCACTGCCTCATGAAAGTTGAAGAATTTGCATACATTATGGGAACAATTAGGAGACCAAATTAATAAAAATGTAAACCTTTCACTTAGGTGAAAATATTGAGCATATTGTTGAGAAGGAGAAGTAGTTTAGTGTGTTTACAACCACAGGTCCAATAGTTTTGTCATGTGTTCAGTCAAAACGAATGGCTTTATATTCTGCGCTACATTTGGCTTTATGGTACTATCTTAGGTGTCTAAAGTAAAATTGCACCATCAAACCATGTTTAATGATTAATACTTGACCTTTAAGATATTAATGATTGTCAAGCCTAATCAATAAATCATCTTAAAGAAGTTGACCTCATATAAAGAGTTGGTAATGGACATTTACACTGATTGGAATTGACCTATACACTTGGCATGTATCTAGATTTAGCACATGCACTCAGTAGGCTCAGTAACCCATGTTCTCTGATCGGCTGCGTTTCACCAATGTATTGCCAAATGTACATCCAACTTGTTATGTACAGGAAAAAGAGACAAGAAGACAGGTATAAATATACGCTGTTCCTGCATCATCACAAATTTCATCAGGACGTTTTTAACACTCACTCGAACAAGAACACAGAGTTTTCCATCAGTTTTTGTGCAGACACTGTCTGTGCGATTGATCTGTACAGTCTGTAAAAAAATGTAAAAGGCTTTTGTCGGAATACTGTTCTTTTTATTATGGAGTTCAAAGAATAATTCGTATTCCTCCCTCAGGGTATGTCTGTTGTCAAAAACCCCTGTTCTTGGTTTGCTCACACAATTGTGGCTAGCCATTTAAATCATCTTCATACTGATCTTATGTGATCCTTCAGTTGGGCTGTGTTCTCCATCTATTTTCCGTGGCACATATTCAATCTCAATGTTTGGTTTAGCATTGCCTTTGCCTCGACTCCAGAGGAACAAGAGCACCAGACAGAACAGTACCACTCCAAGGAAAGAAATAAACCCCATGGTGGTGGCGATAATGAGAGTCTTCATGTCAAATGGAAATGGATTAGTTACACTAGTTCCGTTGGCACCGTTATCATTGGGCTGATTGAGAATGAATGCAAAGGTCTTATTGGGCTGATGGGGCCAATTGGGAGAGTAGCTATGAACATGTAAGTGTGCCAAACGCGTATCATTTCCTCCTGCATTGACTGCGATGCAAGTGTATGTGCCATTGTCTTGTATTTGGGCATATCTCACCTCTAGAGTGCCATCTGGAGACACTAACAGCCGGCCAATGCTTTTAGTAGTGATAAATTGCTTTTTTGGTGACTGCCACATAATCAAGGGAGCGGGATCTCCATCTGCTTGGCAAGCAAATTGGACAGTGGTTCCCTCATCTACAAATCTATGAATGGCTTTGTGATCCCGAATCTTGGATTTCTGACAGGTGAAGTAGTTGAAAGGGAGGACATCCGGGAAGTCTTTGAACTCTTTACCCTGCAAAAACTCAGGTGTTTCACAAGACGGCTGCTGGCGGTTAAAATTGAGTCTCCATCGACGACGGAAGACCCAGAGGAGACGACAGTCACATGCCAGTGGGTTGTCATGAAGAGCCAGCGTCTCGAGGTTGCCAACCGAGTGAAATGCAGACTCCTCTAAAGTGCTTAAACTATTGCTGGATACATTAAGGACCCGAAGGTAGTTGAGTCCTTTGAAGGAGTAAGGCTCAATGCTGACCAGCCTACCCCCAACTAAGTGAAATGCCTGAAGCCTCAGTAAATTGTGCATTTTGTTGCCCTCTACAACCTCAATCGGATTGAAAGACAAGTTGAAAAAGCGAAGGTACACCAGGTGTTGAATGGCCACATAAGGAACGGCAGTGAGATTGCAGTTTGTTATGCTCAATGTTGTGATGTTGAGGCCGTGCAGGGACTTTGTGGTCAAGCTTTCTAAAAGAGGCCAGTTAGCAATCTCTAATACTTTCAGTCGATAGAGCCTTCTGAAGGAAAAGTCTCGAATGATGTTGATGTTCAGATGCCGCAGTCTGAGGGTCAGCAAGTTGTGAAGATGACTGAAGGCCTCTGTGGGCACAGAGGTCAGGTTGCATCTTTCCATAGTGAGGTGTTCCAGGCTGCTGAGACCATGAAAAGCTCTATGGGAAATAAACACCAGGTCATTGTCCCCCACCTCCAGCTCTTTCAGATTGTAGAGATCTTGAAACATGTAGTCCAATAAAATGACAATTTTATTCTCACTGATGTCTAACCGGGTGAGGTTACTGAGGCCAGTGAAGACACCCAGCTGAATCAGCTTCAGATTGTTATAGCTTAGTCCTAATGTCCGCAAACCAAGCAGGTTGCTGAAGGCCCCAGGTTCAATTACTGAAATTATGTTCTCATTAAGTTGTAGGTCCTCCAGTTGTGGATAGTTGAGGAATTCCTCTGGGTTGATGGCTTTCAAGCGGTTCTTGCTGAGATCTAACAGCCGCGTGTCAATGGGAATTCCCTCAGGGAGGCTGATCAGCTTCCGCCGATGGCACACAACTGAGCGCTCCTGTGCATTGCACTCACAGCGAGAGGGGCAGCCGGTGGCAGAGCCGGACAGCACGGTACCCAGCATCAGGATAAGAATGGGCTGCCAGCATGCCACCAGGTAGCTGTGCCCACTTGCCTCTCTGGCCACCATTGTGATGGTAACCTGCTGAGAAAAGGGTAGAGAGAAGAGGTCACAATATGGACAGTATTCATCTCACAAGAAACAAACCAAGCAAAAGTACTGAGACAATCATACTGCTTGTGTTCTAAAAATAGCAGGAGATGGTGTTGGAGAAAATGCTGACGCTTAAAAAATGTAACAGGCTACTGCACTGGAACATGCTGCGTTAAGGCAACTCAGAGCTTTGATTAATGATATAACACAGACACCAGAAAAAGGATTGTAAGAAAGAGAAAACATCCAAAGCCTACAATCCACAAAGAAGGATAGCCACTCAGATATATTTTGACAGCTTATTAGACATGTCTTAGTTTGTGTTAACTTTTAAAGGCAGTATGCATATATCTTGGAGCAAATTCCAACATTTTCAAACAATGTTTGAAATGAAAAATATGTTCAATAATATTAATCAAAATATATATTATAATATATAATGTTTAATTTGGTAATAATTGAAAATACATTTTAAATTATTATTCATTTTTGTATGTATATATATATTCTGAATTACAAGTAATGTAAATGTTGTTTTCAAGCTATTTTCAAGCATTTTATCAGTAGCTGATCTTCCTCTATTTAATATTAAATGTATTAACTTCTTTATATTTACAATGGAATACAAGATGAGCTATTTTTAATGTTGTTTTTAGTTTTTCCAGTTGCGTTTTAATAGTGTTTATTTCATGTAAGTGTATAAACACACTTGAAACGTGTTCTGGCTGAGAGAGGTGTGGACACAGAAAATAAACACAGTAAAAATGTATCCTTGATTGTATAAAATAAGAATCATTGCACAGCCTTATTGTATCCCTATTTTGATGGATCCACCCATGACCATTATTCTGCAACCCAGGAAAATTGTTCCAACCTGTGTTGGATTCAGTGGGAATGTCAGTGGCTTTCCCCTTGACACCAGAGTCAGTAGACCTGACTTGGACCCCAGACCCCATCACAAACTGATGGGGAGGAGGCAGAAGTCTAGTTCAGGCTGCAGCTTCCTGTACGTGCAGGCGATGTCTAACGAAAGCAAAATAATGTAATTAAATCAAATATGATTATAGTTATTTAGAGATCTGAAAAAGTATGAAATGTACACATTTTGGATAAGGGTAAGATATTTGAGACTTTAAGCAGGATTGACTTACAGGACAGATACAAAGAACAAAGATGACCTAGGGATGGGTAGCTACAACAAGGGGGTGAAGTGAACCAAAACAATTATTAATAAATTGAAATTATACAAAATTATATGCAACAACTAGACCAATAGCCACGGTCTAGTTGGTGCATGTAATTTTGTAACATTTCAGATTTTGTTTTAAAAAACGAATAAAACATCTGTTATCCACTTGAATCTGTTTATCCTCCAAGAAGGCAAAGTTTTTGCCACACATCTGCTCTGCTCTGATACACCCTAGCTGTCATGTCAGCCATGGCTGCTTAATATAGCTGTTAAGTTAAAGGATTGTTTTTCACTATGGGAAATTCGAAAGATTATGTTTTAGTAGTGCTATGTTGTTTTTGGGTGAATGATGGAAGATGACAACAGTTTCTTGCTTTTATTTGCTAAGTTTATTTTCTGTCACTCTTGACTAATGGCTTGTCCTCTGAATGCTCTCAATCTAAACCATGCAGAAACTCCACACTGTTTTAAGTTTTCTTTTGGATTTGGTCAGATTTTAAAATATTGCAGAGCCTGCTTTTTCACTAACGAATAGAAAATAATTGAAAGTCATAATTCAACTACTATTGAGTAAAATGTCAAATAAAAGTAATATAAACTAGTGCCATGAATCAAGAAGCAGACAACAGATCCTTGTTGTATATTTTGGTTTTCAGATAATATTGCTTTGGGAAAATTCATCTTTTTTTAATGCTACATTTCAGACACATGTTGCTCGTGTCACGTTAAATACAGATCAGTGTTGAAGAACTGCATTTTTATTGTGTAGAAGCTCCAAACTTTATTTCCCAAATGGATCGGGCAACCTCAGTCTCATATACTGCGTCTGTTTTGTGCTTTAGATTGATTGATCTATCGATTTAGAGCCGGAGAGCCAGCTTACAGGCGTCACGGTGGCGCAGTGGGTAGCACGGTCGTCTCACAGCAAGAAGGTCGCTGGTTCTAGGCTCGGCTGGGGCAGGTGGCATTTCTGTGTGGAGTTTGCATGTTCTCCCCGTGATCGCGTGGGTTTTCTCCGGGTGCTCCGGTTTCCCCACAAGTCCAAAGACATGCGGTATAAGTGAATTGAATAAGAACAATTGCCCATAGTGTTAAGTGTGAATGTGTGTGTGAATGTTTCCCAGCGATGGGTTGCGGCTGGAAGGGCATCCGCGGCGTAAAACATATGCCAGTGAGTTGGCGGTTCATTCCGCTGTGGCGACCCCGAAAGGGAATAAAGCCGACATGAAGATGGATGGATGGATGGATGGAGCCAGCTTACAAAACACACTGCATTAAGGAACCCTAATCACACTCTTGCTCACACTCTTGCTCACACTCAGCCATATTCTGCATGAAAAAGGGAAACAAGGTTGCTGATTGAACTATACAAACACAGTTTATATTGAGCAGACTGGCCAGGTTTATTACCTGATTTGGGAAACTTTGTAAAGCAAACGATAGTGATCTAAAATAAAAAACGACTTCATGTGAGCTCAAATACATTTAAAGAGTTCTATAAGTGCAATATGCTGCTCTCTAGGTTTAACACAAGAGATCACAAGAGAGGATATTGTGTGAAAAGAAAACCTCACGTACAGCTCGTTTTTAAAATACAATTTCTCAAGCATGCTATTATGCTATTATAGTGGCTTTTTACAATAACGTAATTCAAAAATAATTTCCTGTGAAAAGGAAGGCTCGCTAAGAAAATACAATACAATAGAGACTGTGAGGTGTTTTATAGCAGATGATTTTGATCAAAAGAGAGCGTCTGCAAGAAGAGTCTGAAAGAAAAGGTCTACGTGCAGCAATCTGCTCATGCAAAGATTTGCAGAATCCATATCCAAGTGTAGTCAGAGATATGCACGATTTGTTTGAGTTCAGGTGTGAAATTAGTCAAGCCTTTTCAACAATAACATTTTTATTTTAGTGCTCCTCAGCCAGTTCAAAAGGGCCTTTAGCATCAAGAGTGCTTATTCTTCATTCCTCCATCGAGTGTGATCTGCATACAGTGTGGAAGAGAAGCAATCAAGCTAGGATGAGAGAATTACTACATCGATTAAACGACACGTGTGGCATGAGGAGGTGTGAGGGTGAAGGTCATGACGTAAACAGAGCTGCCAGTAACGCAATGTTTTAATCATGCTGAATCTATCACCATCTTCCATGGCTGAGCAGGCATCGAGGCACTGGAGGCACAGCAGGGATGTTTAAACTGTTATTATTTGAGACATCTCCCTCCATGCAAATATATGTTGGGTTTGCATGTCTCCCCAAATGTCTGCCAACCAGCCACTTTTGACCTTTAAATACAGTTGTGGTTTCTATAGGGGGGAAGAATCATTTTTAGTCACATTAAAATATTGAGGAATTTGATTTTTAGTGACAAGCTAAGAAAGTGAAGAGTTAAATATGGAAAGTCATAGTTACGAGAATGGTTGTGGTTTGAATTTGAACTGTTTTATGATGTTTATGTCCACTTGAAAAAGAAATATTTTGCTAAATATTCAAATATAGAGAGTTAAATAGTTTTTGGTCCTTCTCTATAGAGAGTTAAATTTACACTGAGACTCTCAACTTGTACCTTAAATATATATTAAGTTAAACTCTTTTTTTCACATTGAGATAGCTATTTAGATTTATATCGCAAAATATGAACATTTATTACAAAGTAAAAGGTTTCTGTTTAAGAATCTGCTGCTTAAATAACGCATTTCAATCTTCATAAATGTAATGTGTAATGATATTTCTATTTTTTTATCAAATGTAGATATTCTGACTTTCTTTATGTTAAAGAAATGGTCTGCCTGAGGTGCAACAAACACAAATCTAAACTCACAAAACTAAACTAATATTCCCTACTGCTGTAATCCCTAATTTACTATAATACACCCAGGTCCACCCAGAAGTTGATTGGTTAAACCAATGAAATAAAAAAAAGGCTCAGGCATCACCCATTTACTCGTACCTGACAATACTCTTATGGGTCCTCTAAATTTCAATAAGCAATCAGAGATCACAAACACAAGAGTGTTACTTTGACTAAGACAAAGACTTTATTTTTATAATGACAATCTTCAAACGTAGTTAAGACTTCCTCATTTGGATATTAAAGGATGTTTTAAAAATTTGTTTTTTTAAAAAGGTTTATGGAAAACAACTATGGATGACTTTCTTATTTATTACCTTCTGTTTGTTTTATAAAGTTAAATAATTGAACTAAAGAAGTATGAATGTTGAAAGTCAAATAATATGAATTCAAGGGATTTGCACCATTATTTATTGTGCCATTCCAAAAGCCCAAATTCTTATTCATCATAACTGTCCCGCAGTGTGACTGGTTGATTAAGATGTGTACAGCTCCCTTTTGATCAGTGTGAGCTGGTACAGAATATATTAAATTAGGATATTAAGATATAACATTTAAATATATGCATTTTGCACAAGCTTTTATTCAAATCGACTAACAATCTTAAAGAGAGACAATAAGCATTTAGTACAAAGTACCAGAAGTCTCATGTTATCACCTGTCATTCTTTTTCTTGATTAAGGATGAAAAGAATAAATGAAATGATTAAAAGAAAGCCACTGTAAACAGTAAACAGCTAACACTAATGCTGCATTTCTTGGCTTGTAATTTGTAAGCGTTCCCTGATGTGCATAATTAAATTAATGAAAGTTTTTTGAAGGCTAATGAAATAACAACATTTAAAGTGTCTGTTTTTAACAGAATTCAAGCATAAATGAAAATCTGTGTCGCTAATCACTGAAACCATTGTTTTAGCCCTAATTCTAATGCATGTAAATGCTTTCAAACTAATTTGGCCTCTGTGGTCAACTGATGGCAATTGAAAAGCCACTACTCAAAGTGTTGGATTTATTATCCAATTAAAAGATTAAATCATCGCTCAGGAAGGTCCCAGTCTGTAAACATACAAATCAAAGTCTGTTCGGTGACTATGAATAATGTATGAAGAAGAGAGGAAATCGGCTTCTCTCTGTTGCATGGCCAGAATATTGCATTGACTTAGTAATTCTCAATGTAGTGAATTCGCTCACATGCTCAGTAGCTCATCTTATTAGTCGACTACTCTGCATGAATTTCCACGTAGAGGATTGTGTCTTTAAAAGCAGATCTACCCGAAGGCACATACGTGTGACCAACCTGGCATGCTGTATATATTTTGACAGAAATGTGCTTTTTTCCAGCCTGACTGATTTTAAGATGTCTAAAGCAGTCATGCGTATGAGAAAAGGGAGTTTCAGTCTTCAACTTGAGTAAGCCCTGTAAGGTTTTTGTTGTAAAAACTGTTCCCGGTAGACACAAATTAAATGAGCGGTTGTTTTCATTAAAAGCAAGACATGTCTCTGTCAACATTCCTAGTTTAGAACCACACTAAGCATTCTCTTTGTTTAATAATTACTACCCAGCAGCCAGTCACATGACAGGCTGTGTGCCATTTAAAGTGGGTTGGTCTCTTAAGATCCTTGCGGTGGAAATTACATTTTCCTCTTCTGTTCTTTTCCCTCAGCAACATGGGAAGGTCATAGCCATTCAACCCTGCCCACAAGCTAGAAGGAAAGAAATAAAGTGTCAACCACAAGTTTATTTTAACTTAGTGCTCCTTTGAGAGACAGACCCTCAAATGCAATGCCCTATTTTGCCGTGTTGCTACAGCCAGTGTAACTGAAATCCAACATGGCTTCATTCTGCATTGGAGCAACCCAGAACACAACTCTATCAGTCAATGAAATATGAGCAAGTAAACTGTCAAGCGCATTTCCGGCTCCTTCTCAAAGGCTGCGTATAGCCTTGTTTTTCAATTATCTACTGTCAGCTGGTGGGAGGATTTAGCTGGGCTTCTTTTTCACTAGGTGTCCGCAGACTGAATCTTTCTTTCTCAGCTAATGGTGGACTAGATCTCTTAGATTACTGCTCCTTCCTTACACTCATGAAGTTAATAAGTGCTGCATGCACTTCAAAGATGTGTCCTCTCCTTGGCTATTTGTTACTCTCAGGGCTATCTGTCAAGCTAGAGGGCAAAATCAATTCTACCTCCAAATGTAGGAAAGCGAGCTATTTGTCTGTTTAAGCTAGAGAGCCAGACTAAGAAATGAATGTGTGGTTGTTGCTCTTTTCGGGATTAACCAAAAATCAGTATATTTTCTTGGATGCCTAGTTTCGTGGAAAATTATGCCCACCGTCACAGACATATCAAGATTCGTTGTCCTCTGAAAACGCAGAGGACGAAGTTCAGTTAAATTGATTTTATATTTTCATGTTACACCGTTTGAGTGCTCGCTAGATGATATTCTGTCTCTCCCACTCATATACAAATGTAATTCAAGCCAAAGGTCCATCATCCCTGGTCTCTCTCCCACTCCACACCCTCTGTTTCATCCTGGTGATAACCTTGAGAAAAAATATCTCAGTAGAGCATCTATAGAGTCTCCTTATTTTTTCTCCCTGTTCACCATCGTTCTCTTGACCTTGACAGCGCAAGCTTCCGCTTGACCAAACAAGACAAATAAGTAAAGCTTAGAAGTGACCCAGTTCCACAGTCTTTTAGAAGCAGGTAATTTGGATTTGATAGTAAATAGGGGGAAAAAGAATAAAAAGCATGCCTTTTTTGCAGTAAACCAAACTTTCTCTAATATCATTCAATTTGAACTAATTATGCTATTATACAAATTAATTTTAAGAGTCTTTGACCAAAAAGTAGGAGTGGGGTGATGATTTTTGGTACAAAACTTGCATAATATGCATTGTGGAGTTAGTGGGAAGTAGTGTCAGGAAGCCTTCCAATATCATTTATAGAAGTATGACACATTGTCTGGTACAGTAGAGTAGATGGAGCATCCAGGATCTCTTTGGTTGATTCAGAGCTGAAATCCATACATTTCTAATAGTGATAGAATTCCATTCACGTCTGCAACTTTTTTAACTGCTCTCAGTCCTTTATGTAATATTTACTGAGAGATAATTACCTTCACTCCAATTTAAAAGGGACAACCAAAGGAACATTATAACACCATGTACAGTGTAAACGAGCTCTCTCCTACTCTTCCTTTTTATTGCTAGACTTCAGAAACATTAGTGATGCCCCTCAGTGAGGGACTATTAGCAAACCTAGAAACAAAACTAAACCCTAGTAATAAAATGAGACCCTACCAGTCTTTAGACTCGTAAGACATTGATCTTTTAAATTCAGTTTTATTTTAATGAAGTTAAATGCTAAAATTGTTTACATTTCATTAGACAATTAAAGTAGGAAATTTCGCAAAGCTTATGTTTATCTGTTTCATTTTTTTTGTGATAGTGTTTCATTGATTGAATAATTCACTGCTTAAGATAGTGGGAACTTTGTTTATTGTTACACATTGTTGCTTATTTTTTGTTAAACCAAAAACAAAGTTGGAAATTTTGTATAACCAATAGTATTTTAATGAATTCCTTTAAATTTGTGTCTTTAATAATTTAAATATGAAGTTCTACAATTATTGCTTTTTAAAGGGAATTACACAGGGATCATTGTTTAGGTGACTAACGTGGCAGGGCTAAGAATTAATCCACAGAAGTAAGAATCTTTAAATATATTGGTAGTTATTCCATTGAACAATCCGCTCATCTCAAGATAACTAGTAGTGTTTTACCTCTTGTAATCTGGTTCTAATGATAGCACATTTGAATCGATGACTTTCAACTATTAAGTTGGATTAGACCAGTAACCTTTTCATGTAGTAGAATGACTAAAGTTAGGACATGAGGAGTTGAATTGGTCCTTTGGCCATTTTCTTGAGTTGCTATAGTTACTCAGCCTGGAAATAGTGGGTGAACTCGGGCATGTGTTTTTATTTCCATGAAGCTTTTCTATGAAGATTTTTTTGGGGATATTTCTGAAAAGCACAACATTTTCAGGAAAGCAGCTTGTTGATAGACGGGTCACCTACCGAACCGCAGGTGAGTTAAAGACGTGTCTCAAAACATATTAAAACATCATCGTTAATGTGTGATCACACCTTCATGTGAGTTTTTCCACACATTAATCTGACTTCTACATAAACAATTTGGCTACCTAGATGTTTAGCAGTGTCTGACGGCACCTCATTGTGCCCTATAGTGTAGTTGCATACTTACAAAAAAAAAAAAGTAGGAATATTTTGCAGATCAATATTATTACAATCTATACTCTTATTCTGGTGGAATAATCAAGATTAGTTGCTGTAACATGGCTAGAGTGTACACATACCATAAATTGTAGACATTGGCATATTTTACCATTTTTGGTTTATTCTTAGTGGGGAATTCACTGTTGCTAACCATCGGCTAATATTGTAGTTGAATTCATGAACTATGTACACTTAGTAGACACAGGAATTGAGCACTAAATCATATATTTATTATGCCATTGATAGGTTAGAAGCAGAGAACTATCATCAAGACATCTTTCAGTATATTGATTACCAATATTGAACACATTTTTCTTTTCTTTTGAGAATGACCTTTAACATTTGAATGACCCCTAAACTTGATTTAGAGTTCCTATTGCAAACAGAGAGTGAAATTTCAACTACAATTCTAACTGCATAAAGTAGAATTCCCTGAAATGCAATGATTTTTTTAGAAAATATGCTTACTCCCACAGATTTTAAATAGGGGGGAAATCTATTCTATTTGATAAATCAGCTACTGTTAAAGTGACAAATAGTGAAATAACACTAAGCAATGCTAGAAGTGTCTTCACCAGATCAGAAAAGTTATTTAGTTGAATTCAAAATGGTTAAAAACTACAGATTACTTTTCTAGGGAGATTTGGAGAATGAACCCCAAAAAAGTTGAAGTTTCTTTAACCTAAAAAGTTAATAGAAGTTTAGTTTGATTATGTTATTACTTAAAATATTGAATTATTGAAAAATTACAAATGGTACCTTTATGAGCCCTCTTCACTCAAAATGGCTTTATCTTATTTATTACATGAAATAATTATTTGATATCCTCTATGATGAAAAATATACACTAGTTTTTGTATAATATTCTTCTAAAGGAGTTCACAGAAAAAAGCAAAAGGTTGTTGTCAATTTTTTATAAATAGCATATAAACATAAAAAACATTATAAACAAAAAAATGCATAAATAACATTAACAACCTCAATTAGGTAATGTTCAATTAGGTTTTTAGGTAAAAAAAAAAGATTGAAAGAAGCATATTTTGGAGATGATTGATTAAACAACATTCATTTAGACTGACACATGACTTCACTGAGCAATAGTCTGTTGCAATAGTCACAAAATTTCTTCTAGAAATCTACTGTGTTGTGGAAATAAACCAAATGTAGAGTGTAACAGCTAATTGGCAAGGCTAGCCTGAGGGAGTTCATTTTGTTCCTTTCCTCCAATCTACTTATTCATCATGACTTTCCTTCTGCCTGTCGTTCCCTCTTTTTCTCGCTCTCTGACATCCCTGATCGCATGGCACACATTTCACAGATACAGAGCGAATTTCTGGTTAATAGCTATCTAAATATTCCCAATACATAAAGAGTTATTTTGCTAAATTGTGGGTAATTGCTTGCATCTTCTGCTGTCTGTCTGGAAACTTCACTCTGGTGATTGTTTAAAACTGCAATTTTTATAGATCTGTAGTTGAGGCGTTTGCTTACTGAATTTTTGCTTAATCATTCTTATCAATTGTTTCTCCTTATTCCATTAGATAAGATTTGTTGGAGCTCTACAGTAGCGTCACTGACTTTGAATTCATAGTGGGCTTTAGATGAGCCATTTCTGATTTATTTGTGGATGCTAGATTGCTAAAAATAGTGCTTAGGCTGACCAGGTTGTGAGTGGCAAATCAAGTTGCTACCATTCATCACAACATAAGCAGGTGTCTTTATCGGTATTTACAACAGCAGTTAATCAGTAAGGACCTGAGCCAGATCAATAATCAGCCCCGCTTGCCCCATCCATTTGTCTTCTTCCTACCCCACACAAACAACTGCGTATCCCAAATCAGCCCAGATTTTAAGCCTACGGATGCAGCATTCAAAGCAGAGATGCATCTTCCAAATATTTGCTTTCATTTGGCTCCTTGCTTTTGATCTTGTTTCTTTTTTTCCGATGATGATGACAGTAAGATTTAGATCAAAGCCCAAGGTTTGGAAAGCTACATTCCACCAAAGAAAAAGCTAACATGAAGCTCCATGTCGAAACATAAGGACTCTAGATGTATTGAAGTGAAAATGCCAAGGACTTTGGTGAATTGTACACAATTCAAACAAAAGGTAAGACTAATCTATCAAAGCAAAGAGAGGAATTTTACATGGATGTCATGGAATTGAGGGTAAAGGACCGAAATAAACGTGTCTTTTTAGATCTGAATAATATACATCCCCCTAACTTCTCCTCAAGGGCTGCTATGCTTATTTAAATCCCAAGTGAAAATGAAAACAGCCTTCTGTGAGATTAGACTTCTCTTGGCCTAGAAGTTTCGTGCTATCATAAATTTAGTGAACGACATGAATGTTTCAACTGCAAGCATGCCTGGGATTGAAATTAGTTATGACCTGTCACCCGAATATTGGTCTTCTGACTAACTGCCGATGGAGCAATACGTGCTGTTGCAGTTCAAATGAGCATCCTTCAAGGACTGGAAATGAAATGCTTGCACTGTCTCCAAACAATAAACCCACCAATACCTTAAAATGTAGGGGTAGGCATGATTTAGCAGTTTTGGTCTAATCTTAGTGGGATCGCATTGCAGTTAAAACCATACTTTAAAATTAAAATTTTTGAAAGATATTTACACTATGTATACTTAGCAAACACAGGAATTGAGCACTTTTTTCACAAGGTTTGTGTAATTAACGATGTTCAGCTTTTTAAAAACAAATATTATATTTACTACAATTTTTTTCTTCAGTTGTCTATAGTAATTAGTTTAGCTTGACAGCAGAGAAACAGAAAGAAAGTTAATTTGAAGATCGATATTGTACAAATTTCTCAATTCTATTAAGATAATGCTATTGCTAACAGGAAGTGGAATTTCAATTAAAATTCCAACTACATGAAGCAGTATTCCAAGAAATGCAAGAAAATACATTAAATCAAAGCAAAGAAATTCACAAGATATTTGTACATAAACCTTAAAGAACACACACACACATGCGCGCGCACACACACACACACAAGTTCCAGCTCTGAAATGTATACATTTAATGTAATAATGTGGGCAATAATGTTCATAATGTAATATATTGTAAACACATTTATTGTAAATACATTTATGTTGTGTTACCCAATGTGCTACCTTTTAACTTTCAGTAAAACAAGTCCTCATTCAGTCTTTACACATTTCTTTATGAAGCCTATGCTAAAGCTAGAGACCTTTATTCTGGAGGGGAGGGAATACAGGCTAAATATTTTGTATGTTATTGAATGAACAACTTTTGCCACATACTAATAAATGGCAGCTTTCAAAAAAAATCTCTTTCAAATCATTTTGTTATAAATTGTCAGATTGAAGATAAAGATTGGAAAGCATTTCAAATGAAAAACATCTTTCTCTGTTAGTCTTCAAATGAGTTTTGCAAACAGGTTGCATATTTGATTTGGATTGCACTCTAATTGAGTTAAATTAATTGAGGGCTAATTTAGTTTTTCGCTTTTTCCAACTCTGCTGCAAATGATTGTAATGATTAATATATTTACCAAAACATAGTGTACTTTCATTGCTTTGAAGTGAAGATACTGCTAAATATTCAGTATTATGGAAATTGATCTATTTTGGTGTCCTTATTTCATTCAATACTTAATGGCCAAAGGATACTAAAATACTATTCTGAAACTTTCATGCATACATTCACGCATATTTTCTTAATTTGATATTGCTTTTCAGGAAATGCTAAACATTCTAACAACTTTAAACAACATTATATCCTATAATCTTGCAGTGCTGCCCACTAATCAATCAGATTAAGTGAATTTGCCACCTTTCTTCATGCAGAGCTAAACTTCATTATAATGCATCAGTCCAACAGAGCAAAGGTTTTCTGGATGCAGTCATCAACACTAAAACATGAGGGAACTTTCCACAGCATACAAGAAAATGCTTGTATTTTGGCATGTTCCCTTGCTGTAGTGGTGGGTGAGCAGGACATGTAAAGTCCAGATACGCATTGGGTGACCAAATCCACTTTCCAGGCCTGCCCCCTTCCTCTCTCCCCAATTTTCTTCTTGCTCATCTATTCAGTTTTCTTTTTTGTCTTGATGTAATGATTATTTTGTAAATATTGTGTCAGTAAGTTCCTGTTTATGTTGCCCCTGAAGGATGGTTTCGAGAAACTAAGTAATAAGAGATCATTCCAAGAAGCTGGTTTTGTTTCTTTGTAAAGGTTTTAAATATATTAAAAACACTTCCTAGGTAATGCAGATAAAAGAATTTACTCAATTAATTCAATTCCTGTAATTCTACTTCAATTCACAATGTGTGTGGATGAAGTCCATTCAAATTCCCTTTCAAATTCGATAATTTCATTGAGTTCAATTCAAAGTTATCCACAACCTTGCTGAATATGAGTCTAAGTTTTAGCGGGCATGTGCCAACCTATCCATCTGATGAAATCTTTTAAGATTATTTCAACCCTTGGACTGGCTAGATAAGCCTTGTAGTAGCCCAAAGTCTAATTGGGCCCAGTCCCATGTCAATCCTTCACTCAGCTTTCTGGCACCGGTTAATAATTATTCCATAAAGTGTTCCACGGAAATACTCTTGAGATTCACTTTAAAAATCACAGCTACCAGCAAGCTAAGCTGGTAATTACTCCAATAACTCTTCCTCTTTTAAACACGGGCCTCTTTGTTTTGGGTTTAATTGAAACAAAAGAAAAAGACAAAATGTGGACTGAATACAGGACGACTGGGTCCCAAAAGCAATCTAAATCTAGCCAAGCTCCTTGGAGTTCTTTATCAATGGTTCTATTAGGATGGGCTTATCTTACACAATTAGCCACGGGATAATCACTCGCAGGCTTACTGAATAATTCCAGTATTGTTCGTCTGACCAGCACTCCATCCAAAGCTAATAATTTGATTACTCAGTCTGATATAATCGATGAAATCTTTCTCTCACATTTCACAAGGGCACACATTGTTATCCATTCAGATTATCAACGATAGAAACTTAACATCAGGCAGCCTTTTAGAAAAAATTCTCCTATTTTCATCCACTTGTTCCTGTAACCCTTAAAAAATGAGGTGGCGAGAAATTGAGGCTTTGGTCTTCCACTTTTTACATAAAGCTGTTATGATTAAATTTTAATGCTGGAGTCTGCTGCAGTGAAGCGACTCTGTGACCTTCTGAATACATTTGAGAGAGGCTGGAGTGAGTGTACCCTGTCTGATATGCCACTCGGTCCCCTCTCACGGCAGCCCCTTGCTGGCTTTCCCAATATACACAGGCTATTTCAATAGGACCTCATTTTGTGTGACAGAAAAGAGGCACTGCGCTGATGGCGTCCAACTCTTACCTCCCTCTACAATGAGGACAAATGCACACCAGGTCTGTCTCTGTGCCACTGTGGCTAAAAGCAGGCCCTCGCTGAGTGCCTAGAAAAGCGTACTGAAATAAATGAATCGAAAAAGATGTGTGAAGGGTTTGCTTTAAGAAAGGATCTGAATTTCAATGATTTGGGGGTTTTGGTCTTTTACACCAGCCTGAGCTTCGTCAGTCTCAAAAGCTGTGAAGAAACGAGAGCTGAAAGGCTCTGATCTATGTGTGAAGTCACAGAAGAGCACAGGAGTGTTAGGTGATGCAGTTCTCCTGTAGCACTGCCTTATCTTGTTTCATCTGCTGTTTGTTATCAGAATGCAGCATTATCATAATGGCTATTACCACCAGCTGAGAATCTGCTCAGTGGGGAGATTACCTTTAACACAATCGTCAATGCATCGGAGCACGTCTCAATGTATAGGATATTCTATTTGTCAAGCTGCTGGGTTTTGGCCTGGATTTCTCTGACGGCAGCTGGACTATCTTCAGAATGTGACAAGGACACTGTTGCCATGCAGTTGTTTCATGCTCCAGCCTTCTTACCTAACGTAAGCCTATATGCATATCGCAGTTGTGTTTTTGATCGAAAACCCTGTCTTAAACAGTAAAAAAGATGACGGAAGGAAAATTGTTGAGTTTGAAGGCTTTCTCTGAATACACAGATTTATTCAAAATAATCTGGACCGAGCCTCAAAGTATGCACTAATAAGAAACTAAGAGAGCATGCATCTTTAATGTATCCAGTAAGATGACTCTTAATGTGTTTTTGACAACCTGCCAAGATTAAAAAACAAAGTGCAACATTGTTATTCCTTTAAATGCCACATTAGCTGCGGAGGAAGTTGCTGTGATACATGGGAGGAGAAAAAAAAAACCAGTTAGGCAGTGTGAGTGTGAAAGAGGGTGAGAGAGGGCGAAATGGAGAAAAGATGCTTTTTATTGAGGGCTCTGAAATAGGACTTGAATCCATCAGAAGCAAAACATTATTTTCTTCCATAATTCATCCTGCTATTTAAAGAACCCTGAGCCAGAAACCATGACAACCAAAACAAAATAGACTCGAGCGTACAATCAATCCCTCACTGTAAACAACATGCATCATACCTGGCCATAGAGAAGGACTATATAGAATGACAAGAGGTGATGTAGGGTGGGAGTAAGTTTTTTTTTTAGAGCGCTCCTGGTGCCTTGTGTTCATTTTCTAACAAATGACCCCCACCCTGAGTAATGACAGTTCATCATGTTAGGTCATGTGTCCAGTTGAGAAGCAATATTTAGCTTTATTTTCACTTGTTCTTCTGCCCAATTACTCTCATGCAATTATCTCCCATTAAACCCAAGTCTCATCCTCCCCACTTCATCCCTTGTGGAGTTCTAAAAACGCTTATTTGGCGCCCAATGCAAACTGCTCTTACCAGAAACGTCATGCGGCAGAGTCTAAATTTGGTAGGTCCATTCTGCCGGAGTGTAGCTTAGATCCAAATCACCTCCGAGTGTCAGGGTGGCACACGGGAGGCCTTTGAAGAAATTCATGAGTGAGAGAAAAAACAAAAACAGCACAGAAATCCTCCAAGCAGATGGATCCAGGAAATACTGAGGGAATGGAGCAGCAGCGGCAGCAGCTAGAGTCCACAGAATACATGAGAGTCTGTCCCAGATGCAGGCATGCATGTAAACAGGAGTGCACCCGCTCACATCCATGCCATACCCAGCAGAGCGAGCGAGAGCGGATGCGAGAGTGAGGGAAGAAAGATGGAGAGGGAGGAGTCGATGCCGTGCAAGGTGGAGGGAGGAGCTGTGGCGCATTGAGATGGAGAGATGGAGGAGCCGGAGAGAGCGAGGGAGGGGGAGAAAAGGCTGAAGACTGGCAGGCAGAGAGGGATAAGGAGTTCGAAGGAAGGGGGAGGAAAACAGAAGCGGCACAGAGCTCAAAACAGGGACAATGTAACTAATGAAATTCTATTTGGCTGCTCATCAGACTGACTGCTGAGTGAAACAGGAGCCGGGACAGGGGGATGCTTGCATTGAGGCTTTTAGTGGGGTGTTGTCCTAGAAATTTGAGTATACCTTGGTGAAATCTGTCTCTAAACCCTATCATCCTGTCAGAACACAGCAGGTAATGTTCAGCTTTTATGCAAAAGGCAGCGTTTGTCAGAAGCAACCGCGAGCTGCAATGTGACAAATGGATGACTCATGAAGGTAAACAGGCAGGGTGGATAAACAACAGCCAATGGAGGGAGAGAGAGAGACCGTGTGAAGAGAGGGAGAGATGAGGAATTTGGACAAATGGGCTGAGTCTGCTTAGCCAATCGCAATAGTGAGCTGCAAGGTCAGTCTATTGGGGATTCGCCCTGCGGGATATAATCAGGTGTAAATCCTTGTAAGTCCCCACACCATTATACTAAACAATAAGCGTGAAGTGATGGAGAGGCAGGTAGGGAGGTTGAGAGAGATTATTGGGGGGGATAATCAAATGCAGATTTGATGGGGGTGGAAGGGGAGGGTAATCTGAAGCATGTGGTACAGGGGTTGTTGAGCAGCACAAACAGACTGAAGAGGTGCCGCTATATTTCTGTCAGCGAGAGGGCAGAGGAGGAAGAGGAAGGAGATGAAAAATAACACTAACACTACATGTGAAAGGGGTTTATCTTTGTACGGTACAACCTGATAACAAAGCACAAAGCTGGAGAAAGTGTGTATGAGTGTGACCTGTTGTGGATTTGTTCTAGACATTTTGTTAGCCCTGTAGTCCTTCAGATGAGGAGACGAGCACCAAAGGAGAGCTGGTATTAGAGTAACTTATTGTGAAATTTGCTGTTATTTTGATTAAATCATAAAATATTAAACAATTTTGTGGATTGGCTAATCTGCAACAAAAAAATCATCTAAACTATATTTGCTGAATGCATTTTTTGGAATAAACTGCTTAGAGATTGCTGCAGCTTTGCAGAGACTGCTGCTGCTCTCACCTGATTTTTCTCACATACATCTCTAACCTTTTTTGATAATTTGAAGATCTTACAGAAGCTTTTCATCTCTTTTAAGTCTGTCAACCTTTTGTACATTCCTGATAAAAAAATACATATTAAAACCACAGTTCATGTTCAAAATCAAACTTAATAAAAGAAAATACTCACAAACACCTGAAATTAAATGTTCATTGATACATCTTTTAGCATCAATCAAAATGTATTTATATAGCGATTTTTTTAAAATACTAAGCAGCTTTAGAAATGTGAGGCTCAAAAAGCAGCTCATAATTACAGCTGCACGCAGCAACCAAAGGGCTCTCACATCTGCACCACATTCGCTGCGCTATGCATCCTGATCACTCATTGTTTCAAAAAACCTTTCATTTTAGAACCGTCACTAGAACTGTTTCCTATTTGAAAATTTAGAAGAACAACTAGGTGGCACTATGACTGAATGTGCACTTGGAAATATGCATTTACATTTATGCATTTGGTAGATGCTTTGTCCAAAGCGATTTACAGTAGGGTGAGACATTTTGCAATTTGTTGCACAATCAAAGTCTATCTCAGCTTGCTCATCATAGAAGTTGTCAACTAATCAAAAACCATAGCAGGAAGAAAATAAAGGAAGAAAATAAAGACACAGGAGGAAAAAAGAAATAAAATTATATAGTAGGTGTTCCCTGAAGAGTGTTCATATGACAAATAAGAATGTGCCTCTCATGGAAATCTGAGACGATTGGGACAGATCGGATACTGTATGACTGAGCTATAACAACTTCTTATTTTAAATTTAAAAAAATCCCTTAATTGTAATTGTTAACATTGTGCATCCATAAGAATATACTGGCTTAGTTTAGTGACAAACAGGATAAATCTTTAGGAGGAGTTAATTAAAGTAGGAAGTCTATATTTTGATTGAAAACATGAAATAGCTGACTTCCTATTTTATTTTATTTTTTGGTTTTCCTCTTGTCTGTAGTAGGTTTCCTCATTCGATACCACTGCCGGTAAAGTTATTGCAAATTGATAAATGATTGAGTCTGATGAGTCCTCAAGTGCATTCAATTCACTATTAGCCCACTATTTAGAAGACTCTCAAACTTGTCATGTCTCCAAATTGAAGCACTATCATATTTACAAGGGTATGGAAAGAGTGTATTCCCAAGAATTAGTATGTCCCGACTCCCAAACCATAGCATTACAACTGTCGATGGATGCTCAACTGGCTCATATTGTCCACAATCCACTGTGCTTGGGCAGGAGGTGTTTTCTCTTAGACCCAAACAAGTGAGCCCTCAATGTAATCTGACTCATTTTTTAATAAGGAGCATAGAAAAAAACTATAGCAATATCGAGATGGTTATATCTATTAAAATATTTTGGGATGAATGAATGGGAAAGAAGGAGTTAAGTTCTTGCACACTGTGTGTGTAATGATGTAGTTAAAGCCACCACATGTTTTAGTGTCCCGCTCAAGTCTTACACACTTTAGAAAATGCATTTTCTTCTGAAGAAACGGTGCAGTATAGGTAGTCAGATTTTGACATGCGATTGGTCTCAGTGTGAAATTATTTTTTACCCACATGCTGCTAGATTATTCACTTCTTTTATCTATCTCCAGTATATTTTATGCTCATTGCTGCTGCTAGGGAAGGCTCTATCGAGGAGTCTCTAACCATGTGCTATCTATTCTGTTGGAATATTTTTTACTGTCTTTGAAGTGATATCTGCTCCAGTTAGGAGGCCTAAAATTCCATCTTGTTAGTCACATTTTTAAGAGAGAAAAAAAGACTCGTACATGTTGATTCAACCCTTGCATCTTGGTCCTGTCTTTCCCTAACCACAACCACCATGACAAGAGGAGAATTTGAAGCATATAGTTAATTTATCTTCTTCCAATAGAAATCAGGAATTATATAATATATATATATATATATATATATATATATATATATATATATATATATATATATATATATATATATATATATATATATATATATATATATAAAAATCTAATTTGTAGGAAAAGTAGATTATAGAATTTATTTATTTTCTTGTTTTTATGTTGTGTAAGTAAAAAACGGAGCACCAGGAGTTAAAAACCCATGAACACAGAGGCGAACAGAAGGAGTCAGTCTGAGCCGATCTGGTGCTAATCATCTTGCCATTATGAGGCATTATGTTGGATGTGACGATTCTTTAACAAGCAGATCAACGTACAACACCTAGACACAGACTGCACAGCAAAAGAGCAAAATTAACTTTATTTAGAGTGTTTTTGGTTCTTCTTTGGATATAGTATAAAAAAACAGCCCAATTAAGTTAAAATATCAGCCAGCATTTCACTCAAAACTTTGGAATAAACATTTGTGTTTTGTTGTACAAAACTCGCAAGAGCTTCTTTCTAAATGTAGTAAAAAAAGTTTAACTATAGAGAAGGACCAAATAGTTTCAGAACAGAGTAAATTAAAGTCTCAAGATTTTACAGTGTAGAACAGGAGGTTATTTGCAACAGTACAAGAGTGTATGAAAATGATGTCGATAGGCTATATAAATAGATTGAAATAGAAATTAATAGATTATGAATAAAAAGGAATACATAGATATGAATAGATTGTTTTTTGTAATAATGTGGAAATATATAGCTCAGGCACCATAAAGGGGTTAACGTTGAGCCATTCATTGAAATGCTTGGTCAAAGAAATATGTTTATTAATAAGTTTGTTCCAGAGCTTTTGAAATATATATATATTTCCCAGCAATTGGTTGCGGCTGGAAGGGCATCCGCTGCGAAAAACATATGCCAGAGAGTTGGCGGTTCATTCCGCTGTGGCGACCTCGAAAGGGAAGAAAGCCGACATGAAGATGAATGAATGAATGAATATATATATATTTATTTATTTATATATATATATATTTATTTATATATATATATATATTTATTTATTTATATATATATATATTTATTTATATATATATCATTTTTATTATTAATATTTTTTATAACAAGTACTACCTCTTTTATGATTTATTGTTTTACTGTGCTGTTACAGATGCAGCTCCTGATTAGCTGATTCAGTGGAGTTGGAAAACATTTGGGATCAAAAGGGCAAGTTGCTTCTTCCTGTTATTGAATCTGTTTGTCAAAAGTAAGCAGGATTTTGATGTTGATATGAGAGACAGGATGAATCCATAAAGGTGTTAGCAGCGCTATTAGTATTCTTCCCTGGCTCTTGTGTAATTAGTAATCAGTCAATCACAGCAGTCAGTTCTGCAGCAACGCACCATTTTATTGGATCAAATTACTATCATCAAAGTTAGAACAAACATACTGCTTTTTTGCAGTGGATGGGCACATAAATGTCAGAAACTCTATTGTGGAAGAGAAGTGCTATTGGAGTGCAATTAATTTAGCAAAATTACACAGTTTTTTTGCTGTGCATTGTCCAACACATCTACATGGTCTGAATTGAGCAAAAGTGTTTTGGGGAGGTGAGGTCTAAGCTCAGAAGTAAAGGTTAGACTAACATTTCAGACAGGAATAATGTTTTGGGATAAAGTAATTACATATTTGATCTGAAATTCCTGACAACCTGCTAGTGGAGACTCCCAAAACCAAATAAGGAAACATTCAAAATCACAATAGAGGCAGTAAATTCTCTAAATTTAATTTGCTAGTCTTAGTTGTTAATTAAGAATTATAGCTCCCCATTTTTGTATCTATCCTCTTTTAGTCTTTGACTCTGTACGAAGTTTATGTGAACATATTAACTCTTAATGTATCATCATATGCACCTTGAAGACAGTTTGCACATTTTTTCCTGGCTTACCAAAAATTTTCTTCTTTTATGAGTTTTGTAACCCTGTTCCTTGTTCCCTAGGACCTTGGCTTCCCAGAGTAGTTTGCACAGAACCACATATATTAAATTTCTGATTTCACAGTTTTACTCTAGTCATACATTATTCTTTTGTAATCCTGTGTATCGATTGAGCCCCATCTGGTTCTGTACCTGAAATTATTTTCTTCCTGCAGGCTTTTGGTTGTGTGCTTTAAGCTACAACAATACTCCTCACTCAAGAGAGGGGTATAGCTAGGGCTAGATAGAATCTGCCGCTGTAGGTTTCAGCAGAAAACTCATCAGAATTGCACAGATTATAACGATTAAAGATGAGTACTACTATAAGATATTGAAGGGGCTCAGTTGCTGAAATCAGAAGAATTGGGGTGCTGCTACGTTTTAACACTCTTGATTCTACTGGAATTCTATAGCAATTACCAGATATTAAAAAATGGTAAGCAGAATGTTAAATTCTGTGGAATTCTGTGGAACTGTTTAAATGTGTTGGAGAGCAAAAACTGAAGATAATTCAAGGTCTGATAGTAGAACTATGTGTACAACTACGGTGTCAATTCTGTGGACTCCTGCTGAGTTGTCCATAGCCATAGATTCTGTCTGGCCCTAGATATAGCTATTTTAGATCACAGTCCTTGTGTTAATATTACAAATAATATCTTTGAGATTGGCTTTTGAACTGCAAGTGGTATTGGCAAAAGTTGGATGCAATCTCCAAAAAAGTATTTCCATTGACTGGTCAGATATATTTTTCTTTACTTATTTTAATATATTGTATATGCCGTATTCCTCTGAGCCCTTTTCTTTTGTATTAACAGAGAACAGATGAGCGACACCGATGACATCCTTGGTGTCACAGAGGCTATTCTGACAGGACATTTTGACATTTAAGGAAACCTCAATTTCCTTTGGGCCTCAGGAATGCTCTAAACCCTTGAAATGGATAATAAAAAAAACATCTGTGCAGCTGAAAATCCTGAAGTATTCACACCTGACAGTGACAGTGATGGAAGAAAATAGGCTTAGGTCGGGGATGCGGTCAATACAGACGTGCTTCAAAGGGAAATGCCATTCTCCTTCTTGCTTTCCCAACTGTCTCCTGAACCTCTCAGGTAGGGACGCGAAACCACAGGTGGCAAATGACTACATCAAAGTCTGGCTTTAATCAAACTTGGCTTTTTGATCCTGCCATTTATTTTAATGAGTCTTGACTGAAGAAAAGGAAATCAATTTCTCTCATGCTTGAAGTCTTCAACAATCAGTTCATCATAGCTTCAATTTGGATGTATTTCTTCTGTTTGGTTTGCACTCCAGAGAATGTCTTTTCTGAGGAGGGATAGGCAATATCATTTTAATATACATAATACTTGTGGTGCATGTTATACCCTGAGCCATCATAAAACAAATCTACTCTTTCTACAGGGCTATCAGGTGATGACAAGCATATGAGAACTTTATGCAAGCTATTTATAGCTTATCTTAGCTCTGAAGCATGAATTCATGACAAAATGTAAGCCATTGGGCCATAAATTCTTAACAAGCATCCAGTAGCTACTAGTTCATCCTGAATGTGTGTCATCACTGCTGGAAATGTAGCACAGCTCTATCAGTGCCTGAGGCTGAAAGGCCCGAATATGTCCATAATCTGGCAACAAAATATATTTGCACATAGAGTGTTTCCCCTTGTGCTTTTCCTATGGAACAAAGTATCTTGTATTGTCTTGTTTAGATCAAACTAGCATTAACATGTATCACAGTAGTGATTAAAGTAAACAAGGGGTGCAACACTGTGACTTTGTAGTGATTAGCACTGTTATCTCTCAGGAAGATTATTCCTGGATCCAATCCCAGCTAGGAGCCTTTCTGAATGTGGGTCTGGTTGATGTTGCTGTGCTGGTACTGGTTTTCTGCCTTGGTTCAAACAGAGCTTGACTGGGGTTTTAAGGTTGGACTGGTATTGTGTATATAAGTGTTAGTGCCAACTTTCATCTATAGTTCTATAGCTGTAGCTCCAGAAGCTATCGGTTTGTATTAGTAACAAGTGACTGAAGCTAAAACAATTTAATAAATAAAACTTAAAGGCAATATTATAGAAATGCAATTTTTGGAAGATGTTAGGACATAAATGTGTGCATAGATGCCATTAATTCCCACCAAATTGGAAGTTTGTAACTCATATACATATCACAATCTGGATCATTTCTTAAACTAAAATTTAGCTTGGCATGTTCAGGAGAGCCATCAATTTCACCTCTTGTTAAAATCCAATAATGTTAACCCTTTAATGTGTCTAGATCATTTTGCTTCTTTAAACACTTCTAAAACAGATTTTAATGAATAAAGGGTGTCACAGATTAGATTCAATCAACTCAAAAACACACCTGTTCACACTAGTTAAGGCCCTCATTGCTTGTCTAATACCAGATTAGTGGGCGTACTGGACTAAATTCTGAAGACTTCTGCTTGTCATGTTACTTCACAAACCTTGGTAAAGAAAAAAGAACTCAGCTAAAATGTTACTTGGCTCTTTTTTCAGTAGAGAGTAGATTACAAAAGGTGATCTTGTTTAAGTGGTTGTATGCGATTAAAAAAACACTTAAGGAGAGCTTGGACAGAACATACACCAAAACAAACTTTTAGGCATTCATTCAGTAGGTTTTGTGATTTAAAAATCTCAAAGACCCAATATGTTGTACATTTATTAAGACAATTGTTGTTGAGAACTGCAAAAATTTTGCCAAAACCTCACAATGTTCCTTAACTTATGTTAGTCATTGATTTTATAACAAATGATCTTGTGTTTTGTTAAAGAACATTTTATTGTTGTGCCAACAAGCTGTTTTGTGATTTGCCAACATTGACAAAGAACTCTCTATGACTATGAGCATTTCTATGATTTTTCAACTCATATTTCAAGATTGCCTTTAATAAGATTGGCTTTAAGTCAACTTATTGTGGTCTGCAAGTCTAATGTATGCAAATGGGAGCGCATCACAAGTAAGGCAGACTATAAAATAAACAAATAAAATCTCAAGAAGAAAAGTTATGCAAAAAAAGTAAGCGTTGTTGTGCCAAGGGATAAATATAGAAGAGGCTGTAAAATATCTTTGAAAAATTGCAAATAAGCCCCTGGAAAAGCCCTCTGGGGGCAGCGTTCATCTGGAGGTGAGAGATTAAAGAAATGCACATATGCAGTGCAGATAAAAAGGTTGCTGATAGAGATCAACACAATTTTATAAACTTAAAATATTAAATTGGGCCAACTTTTATATATTACGCTTGTGAAAATATTTACTCAAGTAAGAGTACAAAAGTATCTAATGTATCACAGACAACAACAGGTTATCAGCATCAGCAGCAGGGTGAGTGATATATGATGGGGATAGGTTAAATGGGTACATTGGACCACATTGTTTTTTCAACAATTTGTATGTTTATAGTGCTCAGACTCTATATCATGATATTAGTAACAGAGGAACTAAAGTTTGTTATCAGGTGTCATATATTTAAAATCTGTCTCAGCATGTCATTATTGACACCAATTTACATATCACAAAAATTCACCATCACAATTGGACTTTGATTAGCTTAACTTAAGTGGCTTGTAAAAAAGACAAAAGCAATGAAGCCTCTGTTTCTATAGCAGTAAAAAATAGGCACTTCCAAACCTCAGCAGGTTTTCAATACACCAAAATTTCAGATAAAAGAGTTTTTTATGCCAACTCTGAAGCTCGTTTTGTCCTAGCTTCAAGTGTTTAGTAATTTGCTGTTGATGTTTACATAAACAGATGGATTTTTACCACCCAACAAAAATTCCACCAACTTGCAGAGTTTTCCCAAGTCTATGAATTATTAAATGGCACCTGCAGCAAATTCTGTTCTTTTGTCCAGCTGTCCGAGAGCAACTACAACAGTTCGACAGGTTTTCATATGGTCATAATGAAGTTTTTTGCAATCTTTGGCTGTTCTCTGAACGATTCATATTCCAATGGACAGACAACAACAACAGTTGTTAAGGCCCATTAAGGCTTTGGCCAGTGAAGCACATGTCTGACAGTTTGTGATGAGCTGTGTGCCTGATTTGCGGCCAGACGAATGATTTACTATTCAGTAGCTCGAACACATTCTGTATGGAATCTGTCGTGTCACAAACAAAAACATTAATCACTTGATCAAGCAGCACAGATGACAGTAACTGAAGCAAAAATAGCCCTCTTTGGATATACTGTACTCTGTGTTGTACATTTTAACGTCTAACAAAAAAATCTTTTAGCTTTCCTAAGGGGTATCCTACATTTCACTTTAACTTTTCATTTGAGAAACCAGAGAAAAAACCTGGTTCTAAATTACAGAAGAGAAAATAAATCTACTATATGTCACCCTCAGCGACTCATATTGTTCTGGTAAAAAGCAGCATAACATGCAATCCATCAGAAATGCATTGAGCACTTCATCATACAGACAAACTGCTCAGGGACAAAACCAGTGAAAAAGAGCTTCAGAAATCATCAGAATCATGACAGGATGCCATTAGCCGAGACGACTCTGTCTGTTCTGTCATTATGAGTCAGGTTTGCCGGAAGCCACCTTTTGTTCCCTGGCTGCCCAACTCTGCAGCATCAAAGGACGATGAATGACCTCATTACACACGGACAGCAATATCAGTATCCTCAAACAAAGGTTGGCTTTCCAACAACCCGGTCTCTTGCACAGGTAATTTATGGATGAAACAGGTGAGTTGGGCTTTTGGTTTGTTTGATTTTAAAATTCTGTTTTGTTCCAGCAAATGTAGGACATGATTTGGAAAGGTTGAAGCAGAGGGCAAAATTTCCATGTGAATGAAAAGTCATGTTGCTTGCTATCGCGGATTTCAATGGGCTGCCTCCAACTGCCCTTCAAAGTACGCCTCTGCAAATCTGTCTCCAAGATCACTTAAAATTGCACCGCAACAGCCTATAAGTCATCGAGGTGACAGCTAAATGTTGAAGCATGTTGGTGAATTAAACATTTAGTTGCTCACACTTTATGAGTTTACAGGAAAACCTCAAGGGAAAACCATAATAAAACATGTGCATCCACAATTCCTTGTGAACATTTACATAATCTTCACTAAGAGTGGCCTAAAGTTATGTTTATTTAGAAAGAAATGCATGTCAATGTAACCTCAAACATGTAAAACTCCGGAAGGAAACTTTTTTGAGATTATTGTTTGGTAAAGTTCAGTTAAGAGAGACAGAAAGTGAACTGGGTGAGAGTAGGAGGCTGGGCAAGGAAAAATCCGTCAGCTCTTCATTCGTACTCATGATTGGGTAACCTGATGCACTGCTGTGCCTTAGGTGTGCTGCATGGTAATGTAAGAAACAAAGAGCCTCCCCGGACAACAATGTATTCCACAGAAGGGGGTTTATTGAGGTTGAAGTAATCAAATACACAGTAGCATTTAGGGTCAGGTTGAACCGTTAATTATTTGCAGGGACAGGATGCACACAGTATCTTCAATTTCATAGTCATCACACACTCACCATATTGGGCCAAGTATTACCCTCTGTGTAATTACCAGCAATCAGTCTAAACAAAGTTCCTACATCATGTCATGGTCTCTCAGAGGATCAGTACAGATCCACCTCTCATTGGTTGATCAGATAGTTCCTTGATTGCAAGCTGCTGCTTTCCTTGGTATGCAATAGCCTCTGATGCAGCTTCAGATTGTAGAAAAGACCACATCAGCAAGATAGCAAGCTCTTGTAGGTTTGCACTGCACAGCATCAGAAAGATCAGGCACTTCTTGACTGAGCATGCAACTCAAGTCCAGGTTCAGGCTTTCATACTATTTCAACTGGACTACTGCAATGCTCTTCTAGCAGGACTTCTAGGAAACACATTCAAACCCCTGCAGATGATCTAAAATTCTGCAGCTTGTCTTATTTTCAAATAACTTATCTTCAAGTAACCGACCTCTTGTTACTCCCCTCTTTATCACTTTTCACTGGCTCCCCATCGCAGCTTGTGTTAAGTTCAAATCACTGATGCTGGCTTACAAAACCATCTCCGGATCGGCCCCCATTTACCTCTGCAAGCTCATACATTCTTACATGCCCTCCAGAGGCCTACGCTCAGAGAAGGAACATTATCCTGTGGTTTCCTTCCTGAAAGGCAGAAAATCTCTTAGCAGAACCTTCTCTCTCACTGTCACTGACTGGTGGAACCAACTCCCTGTTCCAGTCAGAAAAGGAGCAACACTAACAGCTTTCAAAAAGCAACTGAACCCTTACTAATTAAAAAAAAATCATCTTTTCCCTTTTTTTTCTTACCGCTATGGTTGATTCGTCAGCTGGTACAACTTCTAGTAAGAGCAACCTGAGTTGAACTTGCAAATTGCATATTGTCTCTCCTCTACTGTAAGTTGCTTTGGACAAAAGCATCTGCCAAATACATAAATAAGTGATGTCTCCCATTGACATTCGCCAAATTACTTACCATCTCAAACTCATCCTATCCACAAGAATATCAAAATCTATTTCTATGTTGATGATGCACATGGGTCACCAACAGACTGAGGAAGAGTCAAATTCTCACACTAACCCTGAGTAAGACTTTTACATACAGCCCAGGAACTGACTCCTTTAACCATGCTTTAGAAATGCTACAAACTGTAGTTCGAAAGTTACTCGAGTTTGTTGTAACTTTCACTAGCACTCATAGCTATCTGTAAAATATCACAAAACGACTGGAAAAAAAACTCTTATATTATAGTCAGTAAATTTGCAATGAATGCAAGGGTTTGAAGAGAATAATGCTATTTCAGTCATTCACACAATACAGTGCAATCATTTTCTTGTCACATTAAGCTTTTCACTCAGAGGCAGATGTTTCAAACCTATCTTTAAACATGGTTACCTGAAATCTAAAAACAAAGGTAGGGCACCACTTGTCGGCCAGGTGTTGATACTCTACAGATTCTAACGCACTCACATCTTTCCAACACAGAGACCATGTGACAGAAACATGGACTGAGAAATCCTCCATCAGTGCACTCCAATACAAACACAAGACGAAACAGATGAGAAACTAACAACCACCAAAAACCAGAGAAGGAGGCAAATGTATGTGGAAGAACACTGACATGATCAACCAAAATGTTGCCTTTGAATTGAAATTTTAAACACTGTTTTTTTTTATTCTTTTAGAATGAGCTTTTTAGGCGTGAAAGGCCCTATAAAAGTGCTTACATTTTGTATTTAACTGTTATGCTACATAATATAACTGGAATTGAACAAGGAGAATAAAAGACAGAATTGTAAATTTGCATTTAATTTCCTCAACAATATGAATGGAAATGTGATTCCTGGAATACTTTTCTCTAAACTGTAACACTCATGTTAATTTTCACCCTATGCTAATCATGGAGGATTAAATTAGTTATGTGTAAATAAATAAGTAGAGAAAGTAAATAAAATAGAATAAACTTTTTATAGATTATTTATAACACTATATAAGCGAATATACCCTTAAATAAATGAATGCATAAATAATTAATTATATATGTAGGCAGATTCTTAATTGTAATAATTGAATAAAATTGTTTCTTTATTTACGTCACAGTGGCGCAGTGGGTAGCACGGTCGTCTCACAGCAAGAAGGTCGCTGGTTCTAGGCTCGGCTGGGGCAGGTGGCATTTCTGTGTGGAGTTTGCATGTTCTCCCTGTGATCACGTGGGTTTTGTCCGTGTGCTCCGGTTTCCCCACAAGTCCAAAGACATGCGGTAAAAGTGAATTGAGTAAGAAAAATTGCCCATAGTGTTAAGGTGTGAATGTGCGTGTGAATGTTGCGGCTGGAAGGACATCCACTGCATAAAACATATGCCAGAGAGTTGGCAGTTCATTCCGCTGTGGCGACCCCGAAAGGGTAGAAAGCCGACATGAAAATGAAATGAATGTTTCTTTATTTCAACAGATCTGCATTTATTATTTCTAATTTTCCTCTTTTAATCATGCACTTCTACAATTTGTTTCAATAGTTTGTTTCAATTTATTTGTTGTTTTCCTCTATACTAACTGGCTCATGATAATAATAATACATTTGATTTACTGGTGTCTTTCAAGACACTCAACGACACCTCACATAGCAAAAAAAAACAACAGAGCACAGCAAAGAACAAAAACAGATGAAGAAGACACGATTAATAAGAAAAAAATGCAACAAATAAAATTAAATGAAAACTATAGTAGTTTTTGGAATTTTTTTCGTAAAATGTAAAAGTGCTTTATTTGTGAAGACAATTATTTGTTTAACATAATGCTGCTGCACAAGAAAATAACAAGAAAAAATAGTCAGTTTTCATTTCAGACATCTGGCCACTGTATATTACACAGCTCTCCAGAGAGCTTGCCACTTGGTCAACTGCTGCACTGGCAGCATTTTCTTGTCTCTTGCATCACTTCACACACTCTCTAATTTCATATAAATGCAAATTCCATCTTCTATCTGAGTTTGTGCATCGTGTATATCGACTGTAGTGCAAATGACCTTGGAGGACACAATTGTTATTGCTGTTTCCTGATTTCGACCTATTGTCAGGCTCATTTTTTTGTGTTAGAATGACAGCGCCATCCTATATAGATGTTTTAAGATAATACGATATTTTAAGATATATTAAGATCATACTTCCTTCAAGATCGATATTTAATTTCAATTTGTTTACTTGGTGAGCAGTCAAGTAACAGGTGAAATGATTTACAGTTAGCAGATCATTTTTGTAAAATTGCCCACTGAAGGTCACATCACCCTGTTAGCTGATATTAAAACATAATATCTGGAATGGCTGTGCTATTATGTATATAGATTAAACATTAGAAGAATTTTCACATTGCTATTCATGTTTTGCTCTATATGATTTATATATGACATCTAATTTAACCATTCTTCCATCAACCTTTTGATTAGGACCCTTCAGATTTTCTTTATAATCTGAGCTGCAACAGAATTACCCTCACTTTGAAAAGAGGTTTCTTGAGGTTTTTAGCCTTTTTTTCTTGTAAAGTAGTCTTGATTAACTGCCAATCAGCAACTTAGTATGCCCCACTCAAGAAACAAAAGCCTAAATGCTGAGTGTCTCTACTTCACGAGAGAACACAGCAAGCCATCCCAGCTCAATAGAAAGCTCAAGAGGAAAGGACTAATATGTGTCAAGCAGCAGCAACCACTCGCCCATGCCCTCCTCCAGAGGTAAACAGCATGATGCCAAATAGCATGGCAAGCTGGAAGACAGCACCAAGCGAGTCAAAACAAATGAGGTGTTTCACTCCATGAAAACCATGGGAGGATGGAGATAAGCCACGCCAATTCAAGTACCACCATCTGGAAAGCGGTTCTTTTCATCTGAGTATCCTGGCTGTAATAGATTACTCATTAGGATTTAACACAAAATAAAGCTTAATTTTCCAGTCATTCAGTTCTGGATTGTAAACTATTCAAATTGAAGAAAATACTCTGAACACCTTAAAATAAAATGAAAAAAAATATATATATTTTAGCTGGTACTTTTGCATTGTAAAGATTTCATGTTAACACATCCAAGTTCCCTAAAAATGTGAAAAGTGGCATGAGCCTTTACAGAACAGCGTTATCTCAGACAACCCTAGCAAAGTGTTTTGAGTAAAGATCTCATAGGAAAACCCTTTTTATGGCTCAAATGACATTACATGAGGACCCTGATGCTGCTGCTGTGAATTAAATCAGATCAGGATGATTTTCTATGAGGAAAGTATAGTGTTTATTTGAACTTTTTTCAAAATGTGTTTATTTTGATTCCTTGTCTGTTTTAAACAATTGGCGAAATATTCTACAACCCTATTTCAAGCGACACATGAGCAACATTACCCAAGCAAAGAGGAGATTAATTGGAGGAATCAGATGTGTTCAGTTAAGGTTGACCCACAGCTATGCAGGGCTGTGGCTCTCCAGGAATTGAGTATGACTTCTGTGATCTACAGAAATAAAATAAAACCGTTTAAGTAAGGAGTTATAGTTCATGTGAATCAAATGACTTTGAAAATTTATATTTTTAAGGCTATACTGACACACTAGTCTTAAGATCTCCACAATATTTTAAATTGGTCTTGAACAGCTTCTATGCAGGGTTTCTTTTCCACTAGCTTCACATCTGTGCTGTTTAATGTTGGTACAGCGGTGCTTCATATCTTTCGATGCCGATCGTGGATAACAGTCATATGCCAAGCCCAGTATAAATGTATACTTACTTATACTTTGTTAACCAACTCTTGATGCTCGGACACCAACAAGATGAGCTTCTGAATTTCTATATTTTCTTACACAATTTCCCTTTTATGTCCTGACAACACGTCAACAACATCACTGAGCTCACAGTCAAAAGTGCCAACTTTCATTGCTTGACCACAAGATTTTTGATCGTGAAAAACCAAGGGACATGAAACTTCAGTCTGGAATCTGGATGGCCTTAAGCTTCAACACAAACACAAAAAAAACTGCAATGATCACAATATTGCAACTCTGAGTAAGTTGAGTAAGTAAGTACTCTGAGCAACTCTGAGTAAGTTGTTAAAAGTTGTGTTCATTTCGTGCAGGAAACTAACAAAAAGAAAAAGAAAGTTTTCTGCACTTTGAGATGGCAGAGTTGTTGACATGTCCAGTTGAAGAAAGGGAGGGAGTTTGACAGTCTTTTGTGAAACATCCCTGACCTCAGGTTGGCATTTTGAATTTAAATCTGTAGATCTGCTCTTTGTTCAGACGCATGGTTTGATGGACAACGGCCTTCATAGTGGACTTGTACACCCAGGCTTATGCTTTTGAAGACCTTGGAGTTCTGGATGTTGACACTGAAGCAGTAGTAACACTATTGTATTATATAAAATCTGTAAAACTATTAATTTCACAAATTGCTTATTAAACTTGTTGGATACAGTTTTTACACAGCCTATTGAACCTTTTCTCTCAATTCTATTTCATGAGGTCAATTTAAATAATATATGGACATTTATGGAGAATCAGATCGATAATCATGATCTATTCATACTTCAATAGTTTTGTCTCAATGAGCACTTTGCTATTCAAAAAACTTGCAGAGATGTCACTAACCTACAACTTAAAACGGGTTTTACGGGTTTTTCCAATGGAGGTAGATTAAGCTAACTCTTCTCTGGGGGTTTAGAACATACATAGGACATACATCCTGAGGACAGTTCGGACTGCTGAAAAGATCATTGGAGCTCCCCTACCCTCACTTCAAGAATTGTACACCCCCAGATTGAGAAAGAGGGCTCTCAAAATTAAAAAAATGCCTTCATCCTTGATAGTGAAAACCCAAAATACCTTACAATTATTTCATTGACAAATGTACCTTTAAGTGTTTATATGCATTTTCTGTGTAATGTGATACTGATTAATCTGATTACTAGATATATTTCGAGCCCATGAATCAGGTGTAATGGCTGAACTATTGTCAGAGAAAATTACTTTTGGGTTGATGCATGAAAGTATAAATCATTAGATTTAGCAGGGATATTTCACAAGAGAGCACTAGTATGAAAGACAGTAAGTATTTTCAGCGTCTAGATAAATCATTAGTGTATCGGTGGAATTTACTCCATTCTCTGCCACAGAGTGTTTACACCTCTTGATATGATTGTTCGCCATGAAGGGAATTCTGCTTATTGAGACATCTGGAGTGATCTGCCCATCCTCAGATCTGTCTGCCTCAGCAAAGGCAGAAGAACAATAAAGGAAAACAGTCTCATTCAGAGCTGTCTGAAAGAGCCGGATGCCATTATACATCACACTTAGAATGGGCACATTTACAGGAAGAGCCTGAAGAGGGGGGATATGGGTGCTGATGCACTGAGCCATTTGTCAAATCCCTGTGATGCTGGCAGAATCTGATTACCCGAGATAATAATGGAGGTATCATGCTCGGACTCAAGTGCACACGGCAGTGAAACGGGATGAACTGTTACTTGCTAAAGATGTGATGTGGATGAGGCTTGACCACCGGCACTGCTGCTTATCTGGGTTTCTGGCCTCAAACCTCGCTGAGGCTCTTGTATGAGTTGCCAGAGGTTTATGGCACAGCACTGGGTACCTGAGGAGAGCCTGATTTGCCAAGTGGACACAGTGTGGCGACGAGCCATGGAAAATAACCACAGGAACTCTCAGTTTGAAACCCGAGTATAAGACAAGATGTGTCATTGAAAGGACAGCGTGATTTGAAAATCACAACAGAGAGCAGTGACAGTAGCACTAACACACACACACACACACACACACACACACGCACGCACACACGAATAAAACACACTTACACTCCAGGTCACCTGTTGGCAAAAATGATTGGTTTTAGCATGATCTAAAGTATGAGCAAGACGAGACCTGAAAAATGTCACCTCTTGGCTCCATGGTCCCCTCTTGGTGGGTGTGGAACAATGCAAAGTCCCCTCTTGGACAGGTAAGAGAGTACACCTGCACATACACATATGCGCAAACGCACATTTATACTGTTGAAAAAAGTACCAATATCATCCAAGCTTACTTTGAGGAGAAGACAGGATACATTCTGTGCAGGTCACCAGTCTATTACAAGCCAGCATCCTGCCACAATTCACTGTCACATTCAATGCAAATGGAAATGTAGTCTGTGATTAATCTGAAACATGTTGTTGTTCTGCATAAGGTAACCAGAGAACCTGGAGTTAACCCACACAACCACCGAGGGACTTGTAAACTTCAGCCAGAAAGCTTGAAATGATGACTGTCTGACTTAACAGTTAGCATTGCACCCGCACCATTTCTTTTCAATTGTTTCATAGTTAAAAATATTTTTCAAAAATAATGGAATAATTATGGTTTGAAAATGTGTAAAAACAGTATAAAACTGTTATTAATGTTATTTTTTTAGTAAGATTACTGCATTGAACACACAACAACTTTAACATCCCCATATATATATGTGGGTAGCACTGTCGTCTCACAGCAAGAAGGTCGCTGGTTCTAGGCTCGGCTGGGTTGGTTGGCATTTCTGTGTGGAGTTTGCATGTTCTCCCTGTGATCGTGTGGGTTTTCTCCGGGTGCTTCGTTTTACCCACAAGTCCAAAGACATGCAATATAAGTGAATTGAGTAAGAACAATTGCCCATAATGTTAAAGAGTGAACGTGTGTGTGAATGTTTCCCAGCAATGGGTTGCGGCTGGAAGGGCATCCACCGCGTAAAACATATGCCAGAGGAGTTGGCGGTTCATTCCGCTGTGGCGACCCCGAAAGGGAAGAAAGCCGACATGAAGATGAATGAATGAATGAATGAAAAAAAAATGGACATGTGACTTGCAGTTGGCAAGGTTCAACAACAATTTGTCAGTTTTGCTTATATATTAATTATATAAATTAATGCATTTAATAAGACAACATTCATTTAAAAACATTATTTGAGTCAATGGGTATAAAGCAGTTTACATATTAGATATTTTTATTATGACAGAAATATTAACAAGTTTGTTTTTAGAATGTGCTTAATTTCAAACATATATTATGTGCTTACAGGATTGTGTACAAATGGCTGCCTCTGTACTGGATGCTCTTAGAAAAATAAGGTTTCATCATCCAAGATTTTTAATGGAGCTTCAAAAGACATCCGGAACCTGAAAGTGAGATCAAGATCTAACAAGCATATTCACAAGTCAAAGCCAAAGCTAAGGGCTAGTTTGACCTGCACTGTAACATCAATGCTAAATGGATATTTAGCAGCACGACTTCTTGAATTCGCATTAATCTGTCATTTCGGGTCATCATGCAATTTCTGATGCCCCCACAGGCAGATGTCATGCTGAGAGGGACGTCAAAATGAGAAATGCACAAGCGCATCATATTGCCTTTGCATTGCAGCATAGCAAATGCAATCCGAATAACTGCTTAGAAATACTTCAAAGCATGTCCCTGTTCAATGTGTGGATTGCGCTATTATCTTTGTCAATGTAGAAAAGAACAGGGTCACTATGCTGGCATAAATTACAGAAAACTGGAGTTACTGGACTGTTGCAAAGCATCTGCGGTGAAGCCATGCATTATTAATGGATCATTCAGTAAATCCACTCCGTCATCTTTATTCCCTTCCAATATTTCACTTAAGTATTCATTTGGTGCCTGCAGCCTTCAAATTGCTTTACACTTTCATATAATGTTCAGATCTAACACATGAAACCTCCGGTTAACCCGTTTCATATAATATGCTGCTGTTAGATTTCACCTGAGTTTTATGGTTAAAGGGAAGAATTTCAAACTAATAATGAGAATGTTTTAGGGTGGAATGTGTATAAATACATTTATTCCCTAAAACCTATATATACATTAGGATAGCCCGGATCAATCTGGCTTTATCTCATTATTTTCAAATAATTGGAATTGGGCAGAATTCATCAGGCCAAATAATGTATATGTTTTTTTTAGACAGTAGAGTAACTTTTGTAGAATAATAATAACACATATAATAACACTCTTTCGAAATGTATATTCTTTGTTAATGTTTCGTTAAGTTGCTGGTGTTCCATTCATTATAGATTTGTGCACTAAGAGTAAGCCAAAAAATGTTTTATGTTTTACAACTATACGTTTTTACTTAAATGTTTGTTAACCCTAGTATTTTTGTTTTTGCACTATTGTTGCTCTTCGTTTGTTTTTTAGTCTACACATAATTCTTTTTAGTTATATAGTTTATACTGTATATTTTGTGCAAGCTTTATTTTGATTTACTATGTAAATGAAAAAGAAATATATGGTTGTCTGTTCATAAATGGATAGTAAAATATAAACTTGTGACAAAGTGAATTAGTTTTTGTCTTTTTTTCATATTGCATTGCAAAATATTTTTATTCGGTACAAAAAAATGCAGGTCAACCTAAATCATTTTAAATTAAATACAAAACAGGTATTTAACAAATATAAAATCATTTTAGAATACAATTTATTTTTCACTCCTAAACTTTCAATCTGATGATAAAACCTGGCCATACTGGCACCAGTTCTGCAATGCTGGCAGTTGCTTTGGAAATTGGAGATATTTGCCAGCTCATGCAGTTTTCACCCCCAAATACATACTGTTATCAGAGATCCAGTGTGTAAGATAAACCTTTGATAGAATATTGAAAACCTGCTCTTATCTATAACCAGGCTTCCTGATAATAAAATCATGTCAGGACGGTATCTGGACAAATGCTAAATTGATTGTGTCGGCCTCACGAGAGCATCAGGTAAGCATGATTCAATAACAGCTTCACAAGCATTTTCTAGTGCAGACAAATATGTTGGACCAAGAAAAATAATATATTTTTTCTTTGGACTGCTTAGATTAAAGTGTACCTCTGAACCGCAGGAGTAGCTGCTGAACTTCTGTTCACCTTGTTAGTCCCCATGCATTTTTCCTGATTATAGGTCTTCTCAGTAAAAGTGGGTTTCTAAGCATCAGGGGTCACAATAACTAAAACTCCACATATTGAAGGTTCAAAAAGGTGAAGGTGTGCCTGACAAAAAAACTAAATTACTTTATTATGAATGGACAATAAGAGAGACAGAGAGAATCAATAGATCATCCAGCCTTGGAGATGGAGATCTTTTTTTCGGGTGATGTTTATTTTGAGAATAGGAAAGCCCATGTTGGGTCTGTGTATTGGATTAAAATAATCAATTACATTCTAAACCAAGCATTCTAAATAGATTTTGATCCTTCAGAATACAAAACAGCCATGTTCAGAGTCCAAAGAACCATGAGAGAATATACATTATGTTGGTTCTTTGGGGGTTGTTATTATGTTTTTTCAGGCATCACATAGAACTCTTTTCATAAAAAGAACCACTTGTTCTAAATGTGGTTAGTTCTAAATATTGCTTCTGAAGTTGGTTCTAAATATCATCTTTAGCAACTGGTGCTAAATGGCTCCAAAATAGGTTCTTCTGTGATTATGAACCAAAAAAACAGGTTTGTTGCAATGTAGCACCATTTTTTTGTATATTCACCCTCAACTGACCCTCAACAACAATACACTTTTCTGTAAAAAAAGACAAATGGTTAACTTTTGTTGTTGTTTCAACTGTAATATTTGATCAGATACCGAAAATCTGGAAGAAGGGAATGCAGATGGAGTTCAAGGAGGAAGAAAAAGACAATAAATTTAGTATTATATTGCTGGTCTCAGTCAGTAAATTGGTTAAAACACATTTGATAAAACACATATCTGAAATTACAATATTTAAAATAAACAATACACATTTAATTTCTTTAATTATACAATGGCAATTTTTATATGTAATATAAAAAGCATTATGCGACTTCAGTTTTAAAATGTACTTCTAAATGTACTCTGAAAAATAAAATTAAAGCTCGCTTTGTCCCTATACAGCGGGGGTCTCAAACTCAATTCCCGGTGGGCCGCTGCCCCTGCCGGTTTTTGTTCCAACTCTGTTTTAAGAGACAAACCAGTAGCTTCAAACAAACGCAGAGGAGCTTAATCAGTGGAATCAGGTGTGTTCAGTTAAGGTTGGAGTAAAACTGTACAGGGCTGCGGCCCTCCAGGAATTGAGTTTGAGACCCCTGATATATAGCTTTGATCAAGTTTAACATGAGAAAGTTTGCCAAGACTTTATTTTGAACTATAAAACAGTATTATCATCCGTCAATAGATGTGATGAGGGATGACATTAGAGAAAGTAAAAATATTTCCAAATGTGATGCTTTTTAAATATGCTTTTTTCCATGAAAACTATAAAGTTCCAATGTTTGCATTGAGCTCAGCAAACATATCAGTCTTTTCTCGATTTGTGGAAGTTTGTGAAGAACCCAATAGGTGTACAAAGTGTTTCAGGTCCTAAAGTGATTATAGTTTATGTTTATGTACATGATATTGCTTTTGTCTGTACACTACCCTTTGAAACATTAATACAATCTCTCTCTCTCATTGTTTGAGTCAATGGGTATAAAGCAGTTTACATATAATAATTTTTATTATGATCTAGAAATATTAACAAGTTTGTTTTTATAGTGTGCTAAATTTCAAACTTATGTTGTGTGCTTAAAGGATTGTGTACAAATGTTAATTGCAAAAAATAATACAATTTATAATAATCTTTCATTCTGTTGAATTTCTGTCTGAAATCATACATTCACATAGTTTATAATTTATTGTGTTATTTTTTATTATTTATTGTTTTTATTTGTTAATATAATTTATTGTATTAAAACAAACAGTTTATAATTTATTGTTTCAGATAATGTTGTTTCAGAATAAAGTCAAACAGCCCTGTGATTTAGAAGAATTAATATTCTCCACCGTATTTCACCATAAAATAATATAATTGGTTAAATACATTTCAGCAAATTGTTTCTTGCTGCAGAGTGACAGCAGTACAAGCCTTTTTCTGCCAAACTCATGTAAAGGTGTGATGAAATTATTGTGTTTGCAGCTTTAAGATATTCATTTTGTTTTTAAGAGCCAGCACGCGATCAGGAAAGGCTGCCTGACCAGACTGTGACAAAATAACCCTCTTTGTGTAAATAACTATTCATAATTCAAAGCTGATTCAAAGACTGTAAGGCAGCTAATTGTATTTACTCCTTCCTAAGAGAGATTAACCAGAAAGAAGTTGCTCTGTCTCCCTCTGCTGTTATGGGCCCCCTCTATGCAACCCTGCTTTATGTCCCCTGAAATGCAATTTTGAGAATCATTGATAAATATATTAATTAAATGTGAGTTCAATGTTATAAAAATGTATACATTTTGCTGAGGCATTTTTAAACTACTTAAACTTGAATAGTAAATGTCTCGTAATAAAATAATTTTAAAAATTGCATATTTCCATGTTGGTTGTGAAACTGACATACAATGAATAATTATCATTAAATAAAGTTAACTGTTTGCATTTTACTTTGTTATAATATGAACATTCCCTGAAGAATTAACTATGAAATACTCTTTTTGTGTTTTGAGCAGTCACTTGAGTAATAAAAGCACCGTTTGCGGCAAACGGCAAACCTGTAAAACGTTATTCATATTATGTCTATATGACATCTTTTGATTCAGATCCTATTAAAACAATAATAAAAATAAATAGATGTTGATGGCTTTTACTGCAACATTGTAATACTAATAATGTAATGTGTAAAATATACATATGGTTTATAATATATATATATATATATATATATATATATATAGTAGGATTAGGATCCTTTTTGGTTTAAACAATTGTGAAAAAATATTGGCACTACCTAGGTATATATTTCTCTTCTGTACACGTTTGTTTACGTGGTTCATGTTGGGTTTTTATTTGTAGAGGGGGAGTTTGGGTCGAAATGACCCCTAACTTTGTACCAATATAGTGAAGCCTAGAAAAAAATGCTAACACTGTGACCTATTTTTGAAAACATCAATAAATGTACACCTGATAGAGACCTGTTAAATTAAATTAGTATGTAATAAAACTAATATAAGATAGAGGCTTCACTCTTTGTAACAAATTATTCAAATAAATGGACTTTATCCTAGATTTTCACATTTTGTTCACATCTGTAATTGCAGGTCAAAATTATCAGTTTTATTCTAGTTCTTAAAACTGTTGCTGTTTAACAGAGAAATTGCTGCAGTCAGCTGTGGAACTTGGACATTTTTTTAATTGTGCAGAGATTTAACATAGCTGAAGTAATGTCAGTATGGGTACATGACCTTTGGTTGCGTTTTTAAAAATTGTTTTTATTTTACGACGTATTTTTTTATAGTACAATATAGGAAAGATTTATCGAGTGATATTCCTGATAACCTGCCAATCATACGCCATCAAAATCTAATCTTTGAAGAAAAATTGAGATAAAATAGCACTTCACGTTATTCACATACACCAACTAAACATCAAAATAATACATTTCAAATACTACCCAATCTAGATCTCCCAAATAATATTAATATGGTCAAACTGATCTTATAAACTTGAACAATCATATGAACAAATAGATCTTTTAAGGTGTGTTATACAATTTTTTTCTACAATGCTTGTTAGGCCAGGATCAGGATGCAAAACAACTGTATAGCCAATCAAACAGAGTTATCAGATTATAGACTCATGCTATTGGTCTAGTGTTGTCGTTTGTTTTTGATGATTTCAAATGTCAATGCTGGCCCTGGGAAATTGCATACTGCAACCAAAACTAATCGATAGTTTTATAAGATTTATTAATCAATACATTAT
This sequence comes from Danionella dracula, assembly GCA_900490495.1. NCBI lineage: Eukaryota > Metazoa > Chordata > Actinopteri > Cypriniformes > Danionidae > Danionella > Danionella dracula. Next base: position 5,091,957 of record UELW01000578.1, read on the forward strand.
TGCATTTCTATTGACAAACTGAGATGTAAGTTCAATTAAGAACTGCATTATAGGTGTATGTATTTCATTATAGTTGTATTTTTTATTGAACACGCAATAAATTACTGCCTTAGTTTGCCACAAGACAGGTCGGACTTTTTGCTTCTTGAGTTGTAGGTGTTGCTATGGTTTTAAATGATGAGTGAACTTTGAAATTAATATTTATTTGTGGGCAACATACAGAGCTCCTGATTTAGATATTTTGGATATTTTTTTCCAGAAAAAACAGCACAAAGCAACATCTGATTTTCTTACATTAAACAGAACCTGAATGGGGTCGCAAGCAAAAGTGTGGCCAAATTTTTTGGTCCTTCAAATTTCTGCAAATGTTCTTCATCACTCTGTGACGTCACCCCCTTCAGCTGGCTGTACAAGCAAGGCCTGAATACATGCATGGCATTAACAGTTTAATTAAAAACGACATTAAAACGTTTTCATACGTTGCATTATATACTTTTTTGTTGTATTTCTATGTACATTTACACACATATATATAGATATTGTTTTTTGTCATTGAGAAAAAAAACAAGCGACAATCAGACAACAAACTACTGAAGAGATTCATCAAAGTCGACTCCTGGAATTCCACAGTCGTTTTAAAGGGGCGGATCTTCCTTCAGAAATCTGATACAAATCGAATCTACCACCCCCGGACCAATCGATGCCCTCGTTTGGCGTTTCACGACTCCTCCTCCAACTAAACCACGCCCCAGATAGAAGATCCTCCTGCTTAGGTTGTTTTCCCATGTTAGCAACTTAGCATGCTATCGGAGGTCTGGCGCCTAGAGTGAATGTTGCTAGCAGCTGTTTTGAAATTCTGGCTTACCCAGAGCCTATACGATTAAACGTTTGAGAGCTATTTTGCTGAACTTCGTTTGTTTTGTTTTTGCCGGAGCATAAAGAATTGACCCGGAGCCTCTGTTGTGGGGTGAGTTGGCTCTTGTGTGCTAGCGGACTCTCGCTAACGTTGTCGTCGCAGAGCTTCGGTCAGGCTAAACCTAACGTTAGCTAACGGTTACTGTTAATGACACTTGCACCGCAATTCGCTGCGATTTTCAATGAAACCACCCGGATGATAGCGATTTAAATATGACTGCATTCAAAGTATTTGTTTTGAGGTTCATTTTCACATCTGTTGTTATATAAGAGTATTTGTCGAGGTGCTAACGTTAGCCCAACTTAGCCTGAATTGCTACATAAGGGTTTTAAGCTATGCTATGATGATCAGTCGCTCATCAAGGATATTTTTTTTTATTCTCAGACTTTGATAAACCAGCGATCTGCATGTTTACTGGAAGCTTCAGAGCATTGCTTCTTCAAAAGCAACGTTGTAGAGTTGTGTGTTTACCGGTAGAAACCATACAGAAGACTTCCTGAAGTGTAACGTTAGATGGAAAGCTCGGACGGCGTTGTGCGCCAGAAAGTGTTCATTGACAAGTTTCTGATGGTTTTGCTTATATTATTTGGCCGATCGTTTAGGTGGTTGTCATGGGATCGTGTTTTTATTCCGGTGTGATCAGTAATGTTGGTATGAACTCCGCGTCGTCGCCGCCTCTTTTGACGACCCATAAAGCTTCACGAAACATAACGTTAAGTTAATATTTGAAAAGATCCGCACAATAATGATTGTGATGCATGTAAACTTGTATAATTACAGTGACTGTGTTTCCCCCGACATCTGATGTGGTATAGTTAATTTTGGTGTTATGGAGAGTGGTCCGTCAGAAACAGTCGAGGAGAAGCTAACGCTAGCTTTGACTTTGTATGTTTGTCAACGTTAAATAACTTACACATGATCACTAACAACACGCAGCAACAAGTATTTCGTGTTTTTACTTCTGATTGTTGGTTAAGTTAAGGATATATGTAAAAAAAAAAGTTTTGAGTCAACTGCAATGAGTTGTTTACAAATGTATTGTTTGTTTTACTATGTATTCAATGTTTTGAGAAACTTGCTACTAAAACAATGTTGTTCTTTTTTTATATAAAATTATATAATTTTATATATAAAATTGGTTTATTAAAAATGTATGCACAAATGCGCTCCTTAAATTTGATGTCTTGGTAATTTCTTAACTGTGTATGTCAGTGTTAACATCAATTTATCTGCGGCGTTGTTAAACAGTGTTTATTTCATTTTTACCTTTTGGCTTCTTTAAAAACAATCAATTGTGGAATCTGCCCCTTTAAATGATTTTGAGCTTCTGCCAGCACGCCCCTCCCTTCATGTAGAAGTTGTTCACTGCATTCTCATTGCATTGATGGGAGTAATTGTAACGTCACTGTGAAAATACACCAAAGTTTAAATAATTGAATTTCTGCAGATATCGAACATCAATCAATATGTTTTTATATATAACACATTTTAGCAGTTGCTTCCAAAGCAGCTTCACAAAGTCCTAGTGTGGGTCGGGTAGGATAAATAGGAATACCTTGTTGGCTCTTTTCCATTGCACAACACAGTACATTACGACTCAGTTCAGTGCAGTATGGCCAGCTTTGTATTCCCATAGTTTATATCGTCAGTATGTTAAATAGGCAAAGTCGCTCCGTTTTATTGCCACCCTCACTTTAAGGTATTAAAGAGTGCGACAGTGATGGCAGACTGCTCAGGTATGCCGGAGCCAAGCCATTAAAGGCAAGGAGCAGTATCTTATAGTCAATTCGATATTTTAAACAAAGCCAATAAAGTGAGTTCCAAATTATCAAGGGCATTCTCGTTGATATAGCGTGTATATAACTCGCAAGACAAACAACTTCTTGGTGTGAATGTACATAAAGTGAATGATTGGCTTCAAGAGGTAATGCTATTTGGACATTTTTGCCAACAGTCAATCTTGTGACTTCACAAGTTTGTGACTTCACAAACGGTGTGATATATAAACCTGTATAAAAGAGGGTGTTTCTTGTAATTGGAAAATAGATGTTTTTTTTTCATTAAACGTCAGATGTGGCCATTATTGAGGAAATACTGCACTTATTGGAAATATATGCATTATCAAGGCCTTTACACACCCATGAAGCTGGGTGTCATTTTTCTGTTCAAATGGGAAAAATAAATGTTAGTTGCTTTTAATAGTTAAATAAGTGGATTGTAAATGAGTGAAGCATAGACTGAAACACACTTTCCTGTGGAAAAAAAAGTTTGTCATGCATTCCTTTTTAAGATTGCTAAACTATTTAAGTTATTAAAATCAAATGTACCTTCTTCATACAAGGCTCAACATATCACCAATGACCCAAATTTGAGACACCACACATGCCCAAGCATGTTTCCCTCACAGGGTCACTGTTTACTCACAGTTATCTGCCTATGCAAGTCTAAAGAAACCTATTAAAGTTTTGTTACTGTTCCGTTCATGAACCCAAAGGTCATAGCATTATGGTAGCTGTCAACACTCCAAACGTTGACATAGGCGGCTCAAATGTCTATTGAGCCATTATCAACATTTAGTTGAATGGAATTGATAAAACTTGGTATAGCAAACATTTAATTTATAAAATGAAGCTCTCCTCTGCTAGAATATGACCGGCTTTGTTGTAAAGTGTATTTAAAGACATTCAGCTCCCAAATAAAATGTCTTAAAGGGCTAGTTAGGTTGTGGTAATAAGAATTAAGTTAATTGAATACTTGAACAATTATAGATGCACATAATTATTTCTAACAAAATGTAATTAAGTATATTTTTAGTTTGTGCTCTAAACTCTGTAGAGTCATACATTATTTAATCTAAGATTTATAGATTTGAACTTGTTTGTACAACATTGTGTTTTATCAACATTGTGGGCAATATAAAACCAACAAGGAATGGTATGGTGGTTCTGGCATTGTCTTGTTCATGACTACTCAACTACCCTTTACTGGGTTGTAATTGGTCTAAAATTGAGATTAATGGAAGGCCATCGACTCTCAATTCCTGTGGTAACTTTTCACTGGTGAACCTCTATTTTGCTAATGTGAGATGACGAGGATGCCCAGTTCCCCAATTAAGATTCACCTGTGGCCATATGAGATGAATGAACCAGTTTATATCAGACTTTGAAGGGCCAGTCTCCTGCATATTTTTGCTTCAACTTTGATCAAATTCTGCTTTTAACTGCCTGGTTTTGTTGAAGAGCTTGATCCCTTGATTTTCAGGTGTGTTTGATCACCAGCAATGCTGAACAAGTGCAGAACAGTGAATATCAAGAGCCAGAGTTTAAGGACATTATCTTAGAAATTTGCCATGGTTTTAATAGAAAAATGTGATCTTATCATGAAAGCCCATCATTTTTGCTTTTAAGTCATTCACACTACAGGCGGCATCCATATTACTAGGTAGTTAAATAGTCACAGTCAACAATCTTGATTTTTTTTAAACAAATACACAACATATAGATACATGTTTGATTTCAACACAGTCTTTATTGTTTTTACAGAAATTATGTTTGCGTATGTGTTTTTCTTTAGTTTACTTATTTTCAATATCTTAGTCAACTTTATCCAGTTCCAAATTTGTATTGTGTGTCTTGATATCCAAAGTCAGATCGATTCTGCAAAGCATCTCAAAGTGTTACTGCAAGTGTAATTAGGTGGAAAGTTTCATGTGACAATCTTCTGCTTTGCTGTTGCAGATTCTGCTGCAGTAAGGAGCATGAGTACACAATGAAGAGGCGCTTGGAGGATCAGGAAACAGTGATCGGCTCTCAACGGCGGCTCCCTGGGGGGGTGGACAGCTTTCAGCACCGCATCCTCCCTACGGCCTCCTCCCTCTACGAGACTGCACCACCAGACAACATGCAGCCCTCCTCCAGCATGCAGTATTCTGTCTCACAGACCTATCAGGTAGTCTTCTCAATTTCAAAATGTTCTTTGTGTTTCTAGAAATTCACAAATAGAACTAGAAATGAAAACACATCTGAAACAACTGAAGTATATCGATTAAATTTTGTGTTTGGTGTTCTGCCTATCTCCTCTGGTTCTCCAATCGCTTGAGCATAAATTTAATTGCCAGAATGTACTGAACCGAGCAAGATGTGTCCAGATACTGTTATGTTTGAGAGCCACTAAACCTCAAAACCAAAGCAAGGGTTTGCATAGGAGATGCTTTTGAAGGATAAATTCAGTTGAAATGCTCAAACTGTCTGATTGCTAGATATGGTAACAAGTAGTTTTTATTTTTGTACAGTGTATGAAAAACCCACTTGAGAACAGACATGTTTTTTCACTGTTCTCATGTTTGAAATTCTGCGCAACTTTACAGATTTACATCTGTAGTTTTAAAATTAAACTCGAAGAGTACTGGCACCATGTATTTTAATATATTGAATGACTTTAGCAGATGATCAGTTTTCAGGATTTGCTGTCCAAACTCACAGTTTACATACATGCCCCATACGAACACCATTAGTTCCTTGTCTCATTTTGCAGTTGTCTATGGCCCAGGCGAGGGTGCCCAGTTCCCCAATTAAGATTCACCTGTGGCCATAGAAGATGAATGAACCAGTTTAGATCAGACTTTGAAGGGCCAGTCTCCTGCACATTTTTGCTTCAACCTTGATCAAACACACCTGAAAATCAAGGGATCAAGCTCTTCAACAAAACCAGGCAGTTAAAAGCAGGTGAATTTGATCACAGGCGATGCTTCGCAAGTCCAGATTAAGAGCCAGAGTTTAAGGACATTATCTTAGAAATTTGCCATGGTTTTAATAGAAAAATGTAATCTTATCATGAAAGCCCAACATTGTTGCTGTTAAGTCATTCACATTACAGACGGCGTCCATATTACTAGGTAGTTAAACAGTCATCTAGATTTTTTTAAACAATACATAACATATTATTGATATATGTTTGATTTCAACACAGTCCTTATTGTTTTTACAGAAATTATGTTTTAGCATGTGTTTTTCTTTAGTTTATCTTTATAAATTTTAGAGATTTACATCTGTAGTTTCAAAATTAAGCTTGAGAGTACTGTCGCTATGTATTTTAATATATTGAACGGCTTTAGTAGATGATCAGTTTTCAGGATTTGCTGTCCAAACTTACAGTGTACATACATGCCCCATTCGGACACCCTCTAAGTTCCTTGTTTCATTTTGCAGCTGTCTATGGCCCAGAGCTCTGCTGGACATGGACACACCAGCAGTTCAGCTGTCCACAGTGGGCCTCATCACCATGGGCCAACTGTCCAGCCTGTGGCTCAAGGTCACACTCATGCTACTCCAGCCCCTGCTCCAACCCTTGGTCAGCAACAGTTCCAAAGGCTCAAGGTAAGGCATCTCTCTAGAACATTCTTTCAAGATGTTTTGAGGGAGATTGAGAAGTTATAGCATACATGTACTTTCAGGTGGAAGATGCTCTTTCTTATCTGGATCAAGTAAAGCTTCAGTTTGGGAACCAACCACAGGTCTACAATGACTTCCTGGACATCATGAAAGAGTTCAAGTCTCAGAGGTCAGTGTTTCTTTGTTGTTGTTTTTCTTTTTGTTGCTTCTTGTTCAGACAAGCTTAACACATTAGTTGATATTTTCTTTAGTTCTTTGAGGAAAATGTGTCCCTGGTTAGAGAACTTTTAATTCACTGTCTGATTCTATATATCGCCATTTTCTTTCTTAAGTGTTCTTCACGTTGGCATTTAGAGATATGCCAGTTCACACATGGCTGTGTGCTTTGTTAAATGCAAAACTTTATGTATACATAATTCAAATTAAAGGTCAACCAATATGAGTTTTTTTTTTACCCTTACCATTGCCAGCATCGATATTTAAACTTCTGGATGGGCAATTTGTCATAAATAAAATCATTTCAAATGTTAGCAAACTAAAAGAATCCTTGACTTAAAAGCAAATTGTAATGTACAAAAGAATACAGCACATTTGAGCTGGGAAGAATGACTTTGGAGAGTTTGACCCAATGTTATTGGAAGTTTGGCATAGTGAATCCTGATTCTAGTTAAAAAATTATAACTCTAGAACAAAATCAATAAAAATACTTTATTATCTAAAATAATATTAAAAAATACTTCACTCCTAACACACATTCAGCTGTTCTGGTTAGGAGTGCACCTAATACAATTAAAGCATTCTGAGTGAGTAAATGGTCATTTGGGGGCAGAGGACTACTCAGCCTACTCCGTATTACTGTCAATAATTTTATGCCCCATTAAATATAATTCCTCTGGAAAAAAAAGTCTGAATATATATCAAGTTTGGGGATCTATTTTAGTAGTTTCATCTCTCTTCCAACATGAGAGATTGAAAGTGTTTTGAGACAATAACAGCCACTCATCTAGGTTCTGGTGTTTTATTCCACCTCTCCTGTTCAGTGATTTGGGGGTTTGAACACCAACATGACAGTGATGAATGTTTTTGTTTCCCTTGCATTAATTAAACATGAATTAGGCTGTGGCTGAAAGACTCAGCATTCTCATTAATAAAAGTGGCTTTGGTGGATATTCAGTTTTTAGATCAGATTTAGCTGTTTACTGAAGGACAACTAAAACAATGTGTTATTCATTCCGTTTAGTTCACAGCTGTGAGAGGTCTGAACATAAACACAACATAAATCTAAACAATCTATTGACTGTAGGTGATGGATATTTTATTAGTTTATCAACCAGTATCATTAACAATTAAACCCCACTACTTTGTCGCATAAACAGCACACAGGTGGATTTGACGCTTGCGCGAGTAAATGGTTTTAAAAGTTATTCCTTAGTACACACGTGCCAATATTAACCTATTCCAGGTTTGCCACAATTTTGAAAACTCACATGTTTTCTATTCAACATGCAGAAGTTCAGGGAGCCAGGAAAGAGCAGGTCTCACAGGCTTCGCGGAGCTCTGTGGAGAGTTCTTGTTACATGACGTAATCTTCTGGATGGTCAATCAGTACCTGACAACTCGTGCTTCTGATTGACTTTCTTTTAGCCTATGGAGACACAAGCTCACAGTAGAAGGAAAACTGGTTGGTGTCAGGTGTATAGGCATGAAGTATAGGGCATTGTTGGAAACAACATGCACAATTTTTATTACTGATCCAACACTGACTGTATATTCACCGTTCTGATGCTGGTTTCTTCAAAATTAGGTTTATTTGAAGTATTTTGTGTTTATCACAACAGGCAGTTCTACAGAACACATAGGAAGATTCAGAGATCTTCATTAGTGAGAGATAGAGAGTAAAGTTCAACTGTAAAAGTTATGCAACATTTTTACCAGAAATATCTCCAAATCAAGAATTTTTTAGTCATAATGATTTCTATAAAACCATAATATTACCTTTAAATGCTCATGTTTAGAACATATTTGCCTTGTATTGACAATAAAAAAAATTGTTGAAAACCTCTGTTAATGATCTGATTCGTACAACTTTCCTTCCAAAGCAAAACTGTGCTTTTATGTACCAGAAATAAAAGATTTGACAATATTAGGGCGATCATCGATATCAACTGCTTTGAAAAATATTTATAATCATTATTAGGAAGCCCTATTACTAAAGTATACTTTATTTTTCTGTTTTTGAGTCCTGTAAAAAGTGGCATTACATTCACACAAATGTGATTATTGCAGTTGTTTAGTAACGTTTGTATAAATACTACTTTTTAATAATATATAAATTATTATGATAATTATATAATTAATTATCATAAAAATGTTTTGCCACAAAACTATATAATGAAAGTGATTGTTTTCTTTTGTGTGTGTGTTTTTTTTTTTCAGCATTGATACACCAGGGGTGATCAGCAGAGTCTCCCAGCTCTTCAAGGGTCATCCAGACCTCATCATGGGCTTCAACACCTTCCTGCCCCCAGGCTACAAGATTGAGGTTCAGACCAATGATCTTGTGAATGTAACAACGCCTGACCAGATCCACCACATCACCCCACATGGGATCTCAGTTCAAAACCTCCCCATTGCACAGCCAGCGCAGCAGCAGCAGCAGCCCCAGCCGCAACCAGTGGCTCCTCCTAGCACTGCAGCCTTGGTCATCCCCAGCCAGCCCACAACTCCGAAGATCAGCAAGGTATGATTGATTCACTCACTGTGGTAAGAGTTTTGTTGTGTGCATTATATAGTTTCTAAAGACATTTTTTTTAACAGCCAATACAGTCTCCTGCAATTACCCCAACCAGCCAGCCTAATCCGTCCATTCCCTCATACGCATCTCCTCGCTCACCCTCGGTCCAGTCACACACTCCTGTCAGCAGCAGCACTGCCGGTTCTACCCCACTGCAGAACAACCAGCCTGTGGAATTCAACCATGCTATCAACTATGTGAACAAAATCAAGAACCGCTTTCAGGGGCAGCCCGAGGTGTACAAATCCTTCTTGGAAATTCTGCACACGTACCAGGTAAGGGCTAGCAAGCGGATGACCATTCCTTAACCTCTTCAATTCTGCAGGTCTACCAATAGTTCAACAAACAGTCTTCTAATTAGAAGGTTCTGGATTGCCTGATAGGAAATAAATAGTGAAGGTTGAAACAGTCTTGGCATCAAATATGAGAAGCTTTACAGCTTTTTTTAGTTCGCCTGATCGGGAAAATCACTCAAATTTGTCCTAAAATTGTCATAAGAACAATTATGGGTAAAATAAATAAAATAAAAACAAGATTAGTGTGTTCCCTGATTAGCCCACGCCTTTACAACCTTTCAGGAACTCTGAGATTTGAACTATTATATGTAGATGTCATTAATAAAAACAGACCTGAGCCTTTTTATATTTTATATTAGACTTTTAACTTGAACCTGAAAGGCATTTAAAATTAACATGTAGATTAAGTAGAAGAAATTTTTGAAAGTAGATTTATACTAAAGTAGATTTATTTCTGAATGTGAAAGTGACTAGTTGGCCAGATATGGAGTGATGCATACTCCAAATTTGTGCTCTGAATCTAACCCATCCCAGTGTACACTCACAGCAGTGAACACACACACCCGGAGCAGCCAGTATATGCAGTTAAAAGAAATGTATTCATTTATAGGTATTTGTTTTTCATTTAAATTTCTTAATACATATCGCAAGAGACACCAATGTTTATTTAAAGTTAGGACAATTTATGTGGCAATAGGAAACATTACATAAGTAAATGTCTTAATGGAAAGTGTATTTTTAATTGACCCAAATTTAAAGGATTAAAATTCAAATACTATTGTCTTGTCCACTACACACTCTTAAGCTTCTTAATGGTTAATATGTAGTTGTTAAAACACCCACTAGAAACTGTTGAAAAGGAGCCTTTTGATGTGCACAGGATGTTACTTTGACTTCAAGTTTATTTTGAGTTTTATTTTTACAGAAGGAGCAGCGTAATGCTAAGGAGGCTGGAGGAAACTACACCCCATCTCTCACAGAACAGCAGGTTTACGCTCAGGTGGCCCAGCTTTTTAAGAACCAAGAGGACCTCCTGTCTGAGTTCGGCCAGTTCTTGCCAGATGCCAACAGTTCAGTGGTGGGTGTCGATCAGTCAGATGAGATCTAAAAAAAATCCTAGAGCTGAACTATTTCTTTCTCTGCAGTTGTTGAGTAAGACCACAGCTGAGAAGGCTGAGTCTGTTCGCATAGATCATGGAGGGACTGTGAAGAGACCTCAGCTGAACAACAAGCAAAGATTTAGCCAAAACGGCTGTCAGATCCGCAGACACTCTGGGCCACCCACAACACCCCCTGTGAAGGTAGCTTGTAGATAATCTTACGCTGCATTGTTTTCAGCTGGATTTAGACAGGTGTGAATTAAATCTTTTATATACCCAACAGAAAAAACAGAAGTTTATGGGAAAAGACCATTCAATGGCTGAAGCCAGCAAACATGGAATTGGTGCTGAATCTCTCTTTTTTGAAAAGGTAATCTAACAGGAATTATGTTTGATGTTTGAATATTGATAATACAAAATTATATATGATGGTCGCTGCCTCCTCTATTCTCAGGTGCGAAAAGCCCTACGGAGTTCGGAAGCGTATGACAATTTTTTACGCTGCTTGGTCATCTTTAATCAAGAAGTCATCTCTCGAGCTGAGCTTGTCCAATTGGTTTTACCTTTTTTGGGGTGAGTAGAGCTTAGTTTTGTATATCTGAATTAGTTTACATCATGTTTTAAGACAGTTTATGTAGCAATGAAAACGTAATAAATTATCATATTATCGATGTGAAATGTTAATATGGTTGCAGATAAACACTGATTTATTTTTTTGTGGTTGTCAGGAAATTTCCAGAGCTCTTCACGTGGTTTAAGAACTTCCTTGGCTACAGAGAGTCAGCACACATCGAGAGCTTTCCCAAAGAGCGAGCCACTGAAGGCATTGCGATGGAAATCGATTATGCATCCTGCAAGAGATTGGGCTCCAGTTACAGAGCTCTTCCCAAGAGCTTCCAGCAGCCTCGGTGTACAGGCAGGACTCCACTGTGCAAAGAGGCAAGTAAACAAACAACTGAGCAATTTAGGTTGTTGGTTTACTGATCTAAGCCTGGAGAATTCTTATATTGTTTACTGTTAAATTTTACATTACCAGGAAATGGAATAGGCTATAATACAAAGGGTGATGGTGTAGCCGAGTTGTTGTGTGACTGGAATCTAAACTTGATATGATCGTCTTACAAACACTTAAACTAAAAGGTATCTACTGGAAACTTGGTCAGCTAATAAGTAAACTTTGCTTCTGAGCCTGTTGAATATAAGCTACAGGATCACAAAATTATAGGTGTTAGTTTAACTAAAATATTTTTAATATGAATAAACCATGAGTTTGTCATGGGAATTGTCTTTAGATTAGTGTACTTTAAATCCAGTTGTCTGTTAAAGAGAATATAAAATGGTAAAGGCTATTTATAAATCATAGGTATCTTACTCTGGAAAAGAGATTTTTGGCACTTATCAAAGATATTGAAGGAATCCACTCAGCAAGTCAAACTTTACTTCTTTTTTGTTCAATTGATCCAAACAGATTGGAAATTGTAGTGGTAGTAAGAGCAGTTTTATAGCAAGCAGTTTGTGCAGTTGTAAAATTCAAGCTATATTGGCAGTTTTGAGCAGAATGAGCAGGTGATCAACCCTGAGATAAAGCTCTCCAACCATACAAATTGTAAGGTTATTTTTTTAAGTTATACAGATTCAAAAAATTAGTTTTTTTTATCAGTTTAGTATTCATAATTTTTTTCATAATGCTTTTAATGTAAGTGCATTTCAACATTTCATTTCACCAATTGTTTTGTCTGTCCATGATTTTTAGCTAGTTAAAAACAAATCCATAGATTTTTCATTTTAATTATTCATTCATTCATTCATCTACATGTCGGCTTATTCCCTTTCGGGGTCGCCACAGCAGAATGAACCGGCAAATCTCTGGCATATGTTTTACGTGGCGGATGCCCTTCCAGCCGCAACCCATCGCTGGGAAACATTCACACACTCATTCACACTTTAACACTATGGGCAATTGTTCTTACTCAATTCACTTATACCGCATGTCTTTGGACTTGTGGGGAAACCGGAGCACCCGGAAAAACCCACGCGATCACGGGGAGAACAAGCAAACTCCACACAGAAATGCCACTTGCCCCAGCTGAGCCTAGAACCAGCGACCTTCTTGCTGTGAGACGACTGTGCTACCCACTGCGCCACCGTGACGCTCTTCATTTTAATTAAACAGCCCTAAATAAAACATTTCTTTCTAAACCGCTTCTGGAATAGTCATAATCAGTCATTTCATAAGTAAATACTCCCACTGTATTCCACCAAATACAATCAAGCTGCAAACTGCCATGTAGTTTGTCCATTTAAAATAATCTGTTTCTTTTCCACATTCCTAAATAAATGATTAGATCTTACTCACTGTCATCTGAGTCATTATCAGCTGTAATGGGAGCTTTTATACTCATCATTTGATCCAGTGGGACTGTTTAAACTGCGCAGCCCAATGTTTCTATTTTAGACTATGTTTAGAAAGGATTGTTCAGATGTGGATATGTGTATATAATGCTGCATTGATCTCTCCCTGCTTCTGTTGAGCCTCTTCTTGTTCTTGTGTCTGTGTATTTTATAGTGCATCTCTTTTTTTATAATAATTGTAGGGTTTGTAGCTTTACATCTTTATTGATGCAATGTCTTTTCCTTTTCTTCTTTTGCCTTTTTATTGTAGTACAGCTTTCAGATCAGTTGCTGATTTGTAAATAGATACACTCTAAATATATCTTTCACAGGTGCTGAATGATACGTGGGTGTCATTTCCATCATGGTCAGAGGACTCAACTTTTGTCAGTTCTAAAAAGACCCAGTATGAAGAGCATATATACAGATGTGAAGATGAACGATTTGAGGTAATCTTATAAAGTTGCAGTAACGACTGGTTCAGTTTTTTTTTTACCATGCCTGTGCTGTGTAGCTTGATGTAGTGCTGGAGACAAACCTCGCCACCATCCGTGTGCTGGAGACTGTTCAGAGGAGGCTCTCACGCATGTCTGCTGAGGAACAAGTCAGGTTTCGGCTGGATAACACCATCGGCGGCTCCTCTGAGGTCATCCACCGGAAGGCTCTTCAGAGGATATATGGTGACAAAGCTCCAGATGTCATCGATGGACTCAAGACCAACCCTGCTGTGTCCGTACCTATTGTACTTAAAAGGTCAGCATGAATGTTATTATATAAAGGTTCCATAACTTAAACATAAAAACCGTTCATAATGTAAAATTGAGAGAGATAATAATTTGAGTATTTAAATGATGCTAGAGTTGCTAGGGGTACTTGAGATTTTGAAAATATTTCATCTGTTTTAATGTTGGGCTTTTCAATGTTTAAAAAAAGGTATTCAAAGCACATAAAAAGGTTTTCAGGTGAAGTGCTTAATATGTTTAGTATTTTATCTTTTTGATATATATTGTATATATTTAAATATTTGTTTAAAGATTCTTTATAAAAAGGAAGCAAATGACTCACCATGGCCACTTTTCCATCCTGTCTACTTGCGAAAAGAACCAAAAGATTCTAAAGATCTCTACATACCTATCAAAATTGAGATCGGGAAGGTGTTTGATGACCCTAAGTTGGTAAATCGCTTGTGTGGGGTTTTGGTGACAATATGTTATTGTTTTCAGTTTACCAAAACGTACTCAAGTTGGGGGTTGGGAAAGGTGTGCAAGTTGAAGATTTTGTAGAATGTCATACAAACTTCACTGTAATAGATGTAGTTTATCTGGTCTATGTAAACAAAATGTGTGTCATGTTTTCTCGTTTGATCTGAATCAGCGAGTGTATTCATGTTTTTAAGACTCTCTTGGAACAAGGTCAACATAAAAAAAATGTGTAGAAATGCAATATTCATTACTCAAACTATAAGCTGTCTTACAATCTCTACTGTTATTACATGGCCATTACTTATTTTCTCTTATTTCCCAAAGCACTGATTGAAAAAGAGCTCTCTGTTTAATTCAGTGCTTTTGCTTCAGGATTCTCATCTAGAATTTCTTCTGATTCTCTTCACAGACTGAAGTTTAAAGAGGAGGAGTGGCGAGAGGCTCAACGAGGCTTCAATAAAATCTGGAGGGAACAGAATGAGAAGTATTACCTCAAGTCTTTGGATCATCAGGGTATTAACTTCAAGCAGAATGACACAAAGGTGTTTCGTTCCAAGACACTGATCAATGAAATCGAGACTCTTTATGATGAGGTATGAAAAAATGTCAAAATAGTGCCCTAAAATTAGGTCTGGCAATTTGTTGACTGGCTTTAATAACACTTTCTTCAATGTAGCGTCAAGAACAGGCTTCAGAGGATAATGCCACCACTTCCTCTGGCCCTCACATGACCTTCACATACGAGGACAGCCAAATCTTGGAAGACGCTGCTGCTCTCATCATCCATCATGTCAAAAGGCAGTCTGGCATTCACAAAGAGGACAAGTACAAAATAAAACAGATAATCTACCACTTCATCCCTGATATGCTCTTCGCCCGGCGAGGTGAGCTTTCAGATGTAGAGGAGGAAGAAGATGAGGAAAATGAACCAGAGGAAGATGGGACTAAAAAGCACAATGGCACAACATCAGCGAAGTCCAAGCTTCTCTTCAGCCATACAGCAGCTACCCAGCAAAAGCTGAATAACGTTGATGATGCCTACAACCTGTTTTTTGTCAACAATAACTGGTACGTCTTCCTCCGCCTGCATCATGTCCTGTGCTCCAGACTCTTGCGGATCTATGGGCAGGCGGAAAAACAGATTGAAGATGACGCTCGAGAGAGGGAATGGGAGAAGAACGTGTTGGGACTGAAAAGGGAGAAGAACGAGAGCCCTGCCATCCAGCTACGCCTGAAAGAACCCAGTAAGTTTGTTTTTAAACAGGACAATTTTGTTTTTAGGATTAAAAAAATCCTGAAAATGGATGATCCAGAAGAGCTGATTGTGTGATGTTAAAGTCGCAAGACAAGTTTTGTAACATATCCGAGTATGGCTTCATTTAGGACAATGACAGAAGATTTGCCTTCTGCAGCCTTTTTGTAGAGCACAGGGTGTCTGAATGTAGCATAAGACTTTTTAAGGACCCACAGACTGCAGGTCTTAATGCCAAATTTTTTTTGTAAAATCAAAATTTTTGGGGTGACGTGGTTCACTATACAAATAACATGCGTCCGCTATCTGTTGTCTGTGTGAATGAAATGTGGCTCCAATGTGACATGCATGCGCAGAAGAGGAAACTACGTCCCCCAGAATGCACTGCTAACACTGAAGCACCTCTTCTCGGGCTTAGTAGTCTTAAATATCTGATCAGCGCAAATTTTATTATTATTATTAACATTATTAAGAAGAATGTTGAGATGGAAAAGAACACATAGGCTATTTTTTGAAAGTATTATCACTATATTTTTGCTTTCTAGGTTTACATTGCTTTTATTTGTAACGTAATTTGCATTCAAGGTTTGCTTCCAAGAGGCAAACCCTTGGCAAGCTTAAACATAAGCCAGTTATGAATTTACGTCACACACCAAGTCAAACAGACACCTTTAATAACAGAAGTCACTTTGTATCCATATCAACATGTATAAAACATGTCTGTGTATCTGAAATAAATCAGGCTAAAAATAACGTACAACAGAAATGCGCAGTTATTCATTTTTAAATGTATAATACACAGACTTTTTCACTGAGATTCAGAGTTCTGTAAATATTAAACATAAACTTAAGTGCATGTCTTTGTGAAATTTTCAGCAAACATGTAAACAGGGCATTCTTTCATTGTGAAAATATCTAACAAAATATGTAAACACTGTATTTCCTTGTCAAGCAGCTCAATGACAGAACAATTGACTTCATGCTCAAAATCTCAGTTTCTATTGTGTCCTAAGTTGTAATATATAATTTGATATTCTCTTTCTTTTGAACATTATGACTCTATTTTAAGTGGCGGAAGAGATTTGTCATGCTCGTACGTTTAGTTGCTCAGATTTTTGTGTTGTTTTGAAAAAAAAAAATGTTTTGCTTCTGGTCATCTGACACTTAAAAAACACACCAACACTAAGTTATTGAGCCATTGTTCTTTTGTTTACTAACCAACTCTTCATCTGTGGTGCTCTCTGTTTCCATGTTGTTGCTGAATTTAGGTGAAAGCGGAAAGGAAGAGAGGCCCATGTATTTTAGAGAAAAATGAGCTTTTTGAGAGATTTTTTAATACTGAGATTTCACCTAGTCATAAATATTCAAATTTTGTTGTCTGATTCAGTTCATTTACCTTGAAACATTCCATGATCAGCTCCAAAAATTTTGAGGTCCCATATTACCCCTTATAACTAAAAGAGTTGCTTCATCAACAATCAACTGGAGGGCTGCTCTCTGATTGGTCGGAAGTCCTCCTAACACTGTCCACTTTTTGTTTGTCAGTGGATATTGATGTTGAGGATTACTACTCTGCCTTCTTGGAGATGGTTCGTAACCTACTGGATGGCAACATGGAGACTACTCAATACGAGGATCAGCTGAGAGAGATGTTTACCATCAATGCCTACACTGCCTTCACCATGGATAAACTCATCCAAAGTATAGTGAGACAGGTACAGAGTGTTCTTAAATGATATTTGTTGCTGGGTCCTGTGGTTACTTTTTCTTATTTTACCCTTTTTTGGTTTTTCACAGTTGCAGCACATAGTGAGTGATGAGATTTGTGTACAAGTGACTGATCTGTACCTTAGTGAGTGCGCCAACAAAGCCACCGGTGGGTCCCTGTCGACCCAAGCATCCCGAAACAGTGCTGAGACATCATACCAGCGCAAATCTGAACAGCTGTTGCCTGATGAGAACTGTTTTAAGGTATAATTACCTTTCCTTTTTGGGCAGGGCTATGTTTGTTTCGCTGTTCCAAATGAGAACAGATGTAAGAATTTAACTTGCTGCTCTTAATGTGTTTTTATATCAAAATTTCTCTCATATTTTGACCGTGTTGTTTGGCGCACATTGTTGTTGAATGATAAATATGTCCATACGTGCATTGTTGGTTACTTGCTTTAATTTTAACTATATTTATGATTGTTCTTCAACAAACATATATTTTTGCACATAGATCTTCTATGAATGGTGCTATGTTGCATTTATTTTGTCACAATTTATATGTACTCTTCAGTTTTGCTGTTCAAAGATAATGTCAATTTTTATAATGTCTCATAGTTAACTTAACATTAACAAAGAAAATAAGTAAATGGCACTTTAAAAGTATGGAATGTCATCTATTTTTTTTTTTGGTTGTTTGTCTGACACTTGAAATCTATAAAACAAGGACATGCATCAGTCTATAGCTCCTTGTTCAGCTTTTGATAGCATCTGGTAATAGGCGTCAACTTTTTTTTTTTGTGGAACCAAGGCCCTTGCCTTGACTGATTGCATTGCTCACCTTTAAGTAAAACAAAAATATTCTAGAATTTATTTAAAAAGTTGTGTTTGTTTGTAATGAGGCTTATTCCACAAATCACTACCAGAAAATATTATAAATTTTTTACTTTTAAGTATCATTGTCTTACCAGTAGGGCTGCTATCTTTTGGGTCAATTAACGTATGGGTTGATTAACTTATTTGACTGACGTTTTCTTTAGTTGATTATTCAGTGGTAACAATTCACAAGAAATTACGCTGTCACAACAAGCGCGTTAACCTAACGGACAAGGCAAATACACCTGTCATCACATCGAAAAGAAAATCTACAGCGTGGGATAATTTTGTTATGAAATCGTCAGGGTTTTATTATTTCAAATTTACAGTTTAAAACAAACTCTCTTTAGAAACTAAGTCCATTTTCTGTAGGATGATATCGTTGAAATATCAAAGCGAGAGTTTAGTCATTTATAATGTTTGCTTGGAAAATAAATGCTTTTTATATTCTGTTGGATGAAGTAAAGAATGCATTTCCTATTGGTGCCAGTGTTTAAAAATGTACCTTCTCCCCTGTATTCGGTGATAGGAGAGCATTGAACTTCCAGAAACTTGAGTTATTTTCCTGCTGGTAAAAAAATGTTCCCTGTCTAAAGTAATTCAATGGTCTGTGCTAAGCTATTGCTGAATGTGTTATAAGTGTTAACTCGAGAAAAAGTGAAGGGAGGAGTGAAAACATGGAAGTATCAATGCCTTAACATTTCGTCTAAATTAAATGTCTGGGAAGGATACCTGTTTGTGCAAACATGTACCTTGAAAATGGCAAATAATACTTCCAACTTCTTGAGCTGTATAGAAGAGAGTATATGATTTGTAAGAGGTTTTTTTTTTATTTGGCAAACTTGCCTTATTGATCAAAACTACTTAAATTTAGTCATGACATTAAACTGAATTTGTCTTTTTTTTTTTTTTTAGTTACAGTTCCAGAAGTTCAAGGGGAATGTGCAGCTTTCCATGGAGCTTTTGGACACAGAGGAAGAGAACTTTGATGGACCTGTGGACACTGAGGTACATGCTTTTTATCTAAATTCAAAAGATTCTTTAGGAATATCCATCTCACACAGTCTGACAAAATAACACATCTCACAAAATAACATCTCACACAGTCTGTATGCAATTATGAATTTTCCTGTAGTTTGTGCACATGTCTTAAGAGCTCGGGGCTGTGCCTTTGATGGCTTTTCTGTCTGTTTCTGGACTTTTTACAGGTGTTTTTTCTTGTAACTGTTGAGATGGGGTTCCAAAAGGCGGTCTGAGTCGAGCACTTTTTTATAATTGGAAAGAAAGGTGTGACCTAGCTTTCTGTTGATCACTGATTGGTCTGTCTCTGAACTAACCCTTTTGGCCAGAAAAAAACTAAACATACATTACTATGTAACTTAAAAAGACAAGAGAAATAGCCTGAACTATTCTTGCCATAATAATAGCCACTAAAGCTGAGTAAAAAAAATAGTAATGGGATAAAGAAAGAAAACAAGTGATGACAGAGTTCAAACATTGTAGCTCCGAGCAGCATCAAAAGATTTACGTTCTGTCACATTTCTTACTCTTTGTTTTGTTTAAATTATTACACTTCAACTGTGTAAACCGATGATGCACATTTTAAAAGAACAGTGCATCAGAGTGGATAATATACGATCATTGCACTTGCCTTCCTAGAATGCCTCATGCCAGCAGAAATAAGGGTGTTTGAGAATGGGTTGAATGCCGTGAGCACTTTTTTGATTTACATAAATATGCAATCGTAAGTTAGTATGTTCTCAATTGAAACGTATTCGTGTAGACATGCACATATGAATTATTTGTTATAACCAGGTTATAGGGCAAAAATGACCACCTCTGAAATGCTTGTTTGTAAGCTACTTTTTGGTCATTAATCCGGTACAAGAAACATAACAACTTTATGAGCATAATTGGCATCTTAAAAGGAACATACTTTTTGAAAGAACAAATACAGAATGAAACCAAAAACAAATTGAATTCTGAAAACTATTATAGTTTATACTAGTTTGTTTTGTGCGTAACAGGCAAAGTAATTAGTTTAAATTGAAAATGTTTGATTTTTAAATTCACATATCAAGCAGGATTCAGGGCAGGCAAAATATCTTCAGTGGAGTTGTTTTTGCAACACTTGTGCCATTGAATTAGTGAGCTGTAGGCCTTCAGCTGACTCATCTAACAAAGGCTGAGATCCATCCCTCAGACAAACAGATTATGACATTTTGCCGCATCGCCATTTCCTACAACATCTGCTCCATCTGTGCTCCCTTCTGCTGCAAGAGGTCTTGGAGAGAATGAATAAAAGAGAGTCTCTATACCCATTCGTTTTTCGACTCTCAGAAGATGGGTAGTAGAAATTGATTCAGTTGACATGTCTCACCATAAGAGCGTCTACAATATACTGGCCCAGTTTACATGCTCAACGTTCCAGAGTGTACACAAATGCCATCTACTGCTGTTTAAGCATAAAAATTTTGCTTATAATACACTTTTGTGGAAAGATTCCAAGTTTTGACTGCACTGGATCGCTTATTGAGAAATGCTAATGCTTGCTAGACTTGGATTTTTGCTGTTTATGAATGAAGAGTCGAGAGAGCTTCTTTCACCATTGCTAAAAAAGAATGAGTAACTGGATTTGTTTTGGCTGGCTACTATTTTATTCCTGGGATTTGGTAGGAACTTCCCTTTCAGCACAGTGCTGAATTATCACCCTGTTGTAGGTCCTGTGGATGAAAAATGGTTGAGCAAAGATTCCAAATTGCATCGATCCTTTCTTCACCAGGTGCTAACTCTACTAGACTGTATTTCATGACTCGTGTGGGGGTTTGATGAGTTTGTCCAGTGCAGCTGTTTAAAGAAATCTTCCCGTGATGGGGACTGTGAGATCATCAACGCCAAAGTGCCATTTGCTGAATAAAGAGATGTGGAAAGTTGAGGGGAGGGTTAAGACAGTTGTTGCTTATGGTTTGAAAGCTGCAATGTTACACAGTAAACCAGTGTTAATCTGGTGTGGTCTTGGTAGATGGCTGCATTCCGTGATGAAGAAACACCCTGGCTGTTCACAATGTGTAAGACTTGTAGAAATATTCAGTCAAAGTACATAATTAAAAAATCAGAAATGTAAAATGAGTTCTGTAAACCTCTTCAGCCCTTTTTAATTTTTATTTAGGTACGAAAGCACTCTTTCAAGACAATGTATGTTATTTATGTGGTTTTGTTTTTGTGTGTTTATTCATTATCTATATGCAAGTATTATAGTAAAGGAGTCCTGAAATTATTTTATTTTATTTTGTACAGTTCTTATAGATCCACTTGTATGTAACATTTTAATTGTTTTATATGAGATCTTTTCACTGTGTCTTCAGAGGGACAGGTTTGAGTATATGTGTTACTTGATCTTCAGAGGCATCCAGAACTGGTTTCTAGTAAGCTAACTGTCTGACATGTTAAATACCATATTAGATCATTGGATCAGAAGGAGTCTGAAATAAACAGTGCTTAAGAGAGGGTAATGTTTGAGAGTGGTCGCCATCAATAACAAGAAATGCCTCATTTGAACATATAACTGGTTGTTAGTTTTACTGTGTATTTGAAGTAGTATATTGCTGTGTATATAAAGTAGATGCGGCTCTTGTTGCTGGATTTCATCGCTGTAATAACCTGACTCAACTAATTATCATTATTTATTTCAGAAGCCAATTCACATACTTTTCACTAGGCATCTAGTGATTGTTTACAATGCCAGATTTCTATTTTCAGAAGAATATTTTAGTGTGTTTGGTCTTGGATTCTTTTGTGGGTTAACAACCATGATGAAATTTTATTCAAATATTTTGAATTCTGAAACTTTCCGGAGTTTCTTATTGCTCTATAATGTCCAAATATCAATGACTTCATCAATTGTAGAATGTCAATTAGTTTTCAGTGCATGACTCCTTTACATTTATTGGTTGTTTGTTGATAGTAATTGGATAAATTATGATGTTTCACCTCAGAAAAGAACATTTGGGCAACAAGAAGAGAGGTTGTACATGCAAGTTGATGCAACCTAAAAAGTTAAACATTATGAAAATAAAGCACATCATAATTCATTCATCCTCATTCATTAGTACCAGTAATAATTTTAATGCTCTAAGGGTAACTCTGAATGTTTTTGTGTTTCAGCGCTGGCCTGATTATGTTGAGCGCTACCTGAACAGCAGCTCAGCCTCCCCGGAGCTAAGAGAGCACCTCTCTCAGAAGCCTGTATTCCTACCCAGGTGAGGCTCAGCCAAAGGCACCCTCTTTGTTGCCATCAGCCTCTTAAATGTGTCCCTTTCTAGCTCTGCACACACACACAGTGTCTGTTGAAAGTCACACGATCAAGATACCTCCTGGCTTTCGCACTTATGCAGGTGTTTATTTTGAGAAACGTCAATGTTTGGAAACCATCCGGATTATTTCATGCTTATTTATGACCTTTATTATTAATAATTATATTATTGAATGTTGATAAAAATTTTATTCTGAAGTAACTATTATGTAAAACTTTGTCTGGGATTTTTGTTTGCTATTTACACATTTTTATCAAGTGAAAGTTTATTTTAAACTAGTTTTGTTTTAAAAGCCTGCTTTTTGCAACATTCAGCTCAGTTATATTCAGCACGATGGTCCTTAATCATGCATTTCAATCATTTGATTTAGCAAAAATCTGTGCTTTGTGTGTCTTTATACATGTTTAGGCCAAAGCCTGAAGTAACTGACCAAGTCAGGAAGGTCATGAATTGACCATCAAATGTCTGATGTTTTCTTCAGAAGAACAATTCGAGAATCTGAATATGTGATGATCAAGCTAGACATTGAGAGTATAGCTTGTAAACAACAATAATAAAAGTTACACGTTGAAGGACATTTGGTAGGATTTACATTGGATTAGAGTTTGTTCTGGCTATGTGCATCTAATTCATGCCCCATGGTCAGCCAATCATAATAACGTATTATACTCAAATCAGGTTTGGGTTATGTGATGCAGGGTTGATGATTAAACCCAGCTAAACATTGGTGACTGAAAATGCCTCAATTTTGTAGTCATGTCAAGTCTAGTTTATGTAGTGTGTAATTCCAAATTCACCTGCAATTCAGCCTGTGTGACATCTGCAGTAGTGTATAGGGATTATTTATTTCCTCCAATCAATTGGTACTACTGTAATTTTTTGAGTTTCTCAAGAAGCTGAAAAAATACACTGTAAAAGAGGTGCTCTAAGATGCATGTGCAGTATATTATCCTGCCTCCGTCCACATGGGGTCAATGAAGTTCCTAATGTAGAACAGCAGGCCATTATCTCTGTTCTTCAGCCAGCAGTTTTATTAGCGTGAGAACCAATAATTTATTTTTTATTTGAGCATTTTAACACTTTTTCAAGGTTGACAAAATTAGGTTAACAAATTGTTCAAGGTAATCCTGAAATTGAGTCCACTGTTGCTAACCAATGAAACGACATAATTCTTTAGTATAAGACAAAATTGCTGTGATTCAAAATTCAGTGAGATACAAATAAAGCAGGTTTGGGTTCGTTAGAACCTTTTTTGTGGCACCTATTATACCTAGAGATATATGCTGATTGTTTGTTTTATACAGTTAAGATAACTTAATTTAGGCCAGAGCGCTAAATGTTTGGTTTGGAAGTTTTGCTTCATGCCACTTTGTGAAGTTACTAATTATTCATTCAATATTTATATATTTGAAGGCTTTTCTCTTATAGAATGTCACCAGTAAACCCACGCCACAAATTAAAGTCTCATATTTTATAGTTTCCTGTTTAAATTGGGAACATACCTCCACCTCATTCGTATGCCCAATTTATAAATTCAGATCCTAGATTAAGTCATTCATTGCTTTAGGAATGTACAGAGCAGGTTTTTCATGGCCACTACAACTACTAAAGGAGGTATAACTTTGTGATCTTTGTGTTTTGGATCAACCACAGCCTCAGCCGACCATCTTGCATTCATGTTTTCCCAAAAAACTACTAGAAACCTCTGGTCAAAGAAGTGTTTACTCTAGCTGTTGTAAGAGTAGAAGACCTCAGCCAAGGCATGAAATGGTCAAATGATTCAGAACTGGCTGTAACATGTAAATCACTTTCTGTGTCTCAATATTTTATTGTGTGAAAATGCTTTTATAATCTGTAAGAACTGCGTGAACAGAGCTGGGATCTCTGAGGTGTTGAGATTTCCTCAATCAGTTTACAAAGTGCTACTTTGACTCTGAATGGTCTGCCACAAAGACGGCTGTATTTTCAAGAAGCACTTGTCAATAAAATTCTGCTCTGAATTTGATCCTCAAATGTCCGTGTATTTCTTCCCTGCAGATGATTGCACTCTAGCATGGAAGGATGATTGGTTTGCTTGTTCTTTTGTTTCGCTTTTTGCATGTTTGATGTGCAGTGCTAAAAGGAAGCTCACAAAAAAAAAAAGTTGATCATTGAATTAGTCGAATTGATTGATTTCATTTGTATTTCATGTGCAGTGCGAGTTTGTGAAGATGACATTGCACCTCCACAATATGTGAATGCAACTAGTGCATGGTTGAGCAAAGCACAATGTCAACCCATATCCTGGCCTATTAACCTGATTCCATACTTGATTTCTTTCTTTGTGCTGATTGGCTCGTTTCTTTAAGCGAAGTCCTGAATTCAAAATAAGACTCTTGGTTTCACATCTGTAAGATTGGTAAGTACACTTCCAATTTTAGTTTCTAATTGAAGAAGGGAAAAATTTAAGTTCTTAAGATTTTGCTTTTGCCATGGATATGAGTTTTCAGAGATTTTACAATTTTAAGCGTCCTGCATAAATACCTGGGAACAATGTTAAGTTAGGTCATCTTCTCCATATGATGCCTAGATGGATCTTTAACGTATTTGGAAAGTTTCCTTTGGAATATATAGAACCATGAGGAATGTGCCTTTTTATTTTAAAGGAACTTAAGACGGATCCGAAAGTGCCAGAGGGGTCAGGAGCTGCAGATGAGGGAACCTAAAGAAACGGTCAAGAAGTCATCAGAGGGGGGTGAAGACTCCAAGATGTCATGCATGTTTAAGCTCAACTCGTTCAAAATGGTGTACGTCTTCAAATCGGAGGATTACATGTACCGACGCTCGGCACAGCTGAGAGCTCATCAGGTAAAAGACTTATCATTTGGGCTTTTATTCTAAAGCAACACAAGTAGAACTCTTAGGTTGGACTGAAATAGGGGGGGTTTTTATTATTATTATTATTATTCTAAAGAAACATGAGTAATACATTCAAGAGCCAGTGTTTCATGGGTTTGACCTCGCATGTGGTGTGAAACATAGCTTTAGGTTTGAGGAACACCCTGCTGGAGTTTTAAAGCTGAAAATTTTATTACATAATTTACTGCAGAAATTTCTGAAAATGAGCTTGAAGCTCAAAATATTGCCTTCAATAAGAAAGAGTCAACTCAGAGGGGCTGAAACAAGTCATAGTTAAAAGCTAATCTCTTAGCACGCGTGCTCACTCATCAGTCTGTACAACCTTCCAAGTCATTCCTTCATGTCAAGAAATTGAACTGGGGAAAAAAACTCTGCTCCCTAACATTTGGTTAAGGACTCAGTTTACAAAGTCATATGAGGGGAAGCATGGTTATGCAAGCCTTTCACAGAGATTAGCTTGCAAGGAAAGGAACAAAGGAAAGAAATGTTATAGTTTTACTTGTGTGTTGTTGCTGGAGAATTTATTTATTCTCTGTGGGGTAAGGAACTAGTACCATATTTTCAGCCTGGACCCTGAATACTCTGGGTCATTATTACTGATTACTAATAAGGCCTCTCTGGTGAGCTTGACTCAAACCTCAACTCTTTATTTAATCATGAGGAGTTTGATGTTGTGTTTATTATACTCTGTTTATTGGATGTCATTTCTAGATCATTGATTTCATTCAGCAGCTCTATAAGCTGCCCCGCTTGGGTCACATAGAGTTTTATTACAAACGAGTCACTAAATCACTTTGGTAATCGTGACAAAAATGGGTAAAATTAACTGCATGTTATAAAAATTCAAAAGCTATTTTCGTTTTTGTATGTGTTGACCTGATGTTGGATACCTCCAAAATCAAATAATGACAACAAAATCACAACAGGGGAACTTTGATGCGTATGAAGTGACACTGATGGCAGAGAAACACTCATTCGGTAAATATTAATATCTAATTTTACGAATTGATAAGCTCAATCAAAGTAGGAATCAGAATCTATTAAATTAAAATCTGTGACGAGTCAGTACTTCGTAATAATTAATCATCATGACGACAGCACATGACACTTGCCTAACAGAGTACATATTGTAACATTTTAAGAGTTGAAGCTTTAAAAATAAAAACCTTAATTAGGTGTTACGAGGTCCTTTATTATTCAAAATTATATTATTATTACTGCCTATTGTCAGTTGTTATTGTTTCATCAGTGAATACCTGTGATTTATGTTCCAGAAGATTGTGTAGATTTAGTTTTTTTTGTGTTTCTTAAATCCTCCAGTCCCATCAGCGAGTCAGCACTCGTCTGCATCAGCGCTTTCAAACCTGGTTGGATAGCTGGCGGAAGGAGCATGTGACCAATGACATGGCAACCATCACTTCCAAGTGGCTCATGGGTGAAGGCCAGGATGGACTCCTGCCCTGCAGAACCGTCTGTGAGCCCAAGATCCTCCACTTCCAGAACATCAACAGATATAAAGTCACCTACAGCACTGCTTCGTAAAGCTTCAGGTTCCCACAGAACCGAAGGCTTTTCTTCCGTTTTCTGTTGTTTTTATGACTGAAGTAGCACTGAAATTAAAACCTGACCGCCAGTGAGTTCCTCGAGGATTACTCGCTTTCTTTTTTATTTTAACATTTTTAACTTTTTAGATTGGACACTTGTTTTGTTCCACTGGACTTTGATGAACTGTCTTTCAATCATGAAGACAAAAGGATGCAGCTCTTGGTTGCAAATGCTGCAGCCCTAGTCAACCCTTCCTTCCATTCTCACATTGATTTGAACCACTTTTGTCTTTTTAAAGGCTTTTTGTGAATGATGGTTTACAGATACAGGTCAAGCCCATGTCCATTTGTACTTTTTAAAATTATTTTTCATCTCCTTGAAAGGAGGCATAGGTTTTTAGCAATCTATTGTGGTTCGCTTCCAAATAAATTTCTTAAAAATGGCCTGTGGATTTTGTGAGACCAGGACGATGAGTATGTGTATGGTTCCCTGAAACACGAAAAGAATTTATGGTCTATTTTCAGAGGTTTATTACAGCACTGTTTATGAAGGTATTACTGACGATTTAACAATCTAATCTACCAGCCACAAAGTGTCAATCAGAAACACCAGAACATTTTCAGTCACAAAAAGTTCTTGTAATGTACATATGATGTGTGTTTGTATATAGAAATATAAATATCTGCCAGACTGTTTATATTGGAACACCCTTCACTGTTACGTAGTTCCACGAATAGGCTTCTCTCAGCGTACCCGAGGAGGCTGGGATGCTGAAGAAAAAACTTTCTTACCAAAGGGAGAACTTATTTCAAGTGTTTTGTCTGGTTGCTCTGTTTCTTCTCTTCTTGTGCTTATTGAAGTGTTCCGTTTAACAGCTTCAGGTAGGTCCAGAACCTATCCGTGATCAGACGTTGCACAGGATCATTCCTGGAGACTATATATTTGGCTCTTCTCTGATCTTGTATTCCAATTTTGTGATTTCACTGCCTGTGTTCTGAGTAGAACTTAGAGAAGATCCTGTTTGGTCCCATTTTATCCTCCTGTAATGAGAGATTTAACTAGGGGCACATTTGTGATGTGCTGTAAAAGCCTTGGTTTATGTTGATAAATATGTGAAACATATTTAAAGAAGGCTATGACGGCATGTTTCTATGTTCTCATGTACAGCCCTTTTATATTATTCATTATTGTTTAAAGACTGAAATAAACCAGAATTGTAGTAGATTACCTGCTGTGTGTCGAGATGTCTGGAAGCCTTCGAATCAATAATTCATTGCTGTTTTCACACTGAATTCCTCTGTGCGCTTTGAAGAGTTGAATGCATCATTTATGGACACACTGCAGTAAACCACTTAGGCAGCAGAGGGGGGTGTTTGCCTTGCTGACTAATGTTACTCAAACAACAGAAATAGACGTTTTAAGCAGAAATAAACGCTTTGATAAACTTGTAAAACAAACTATTTTATATACTCAAAGATAAAAATCAAATTGGGCTAAAAATTGTATTAAATGGTCTACATCTTGTATTTGGGATGCATTGTTGATAGAAATCACAAACAAAATGTATATTCTGGTACTCAACCTGTTAATCTAACAAAATTCTTTAAACAATGTAATGTTTTTGAACCGAAAATGGAAATCTGCTGTTAAATTCAACAATTGGCTTTAAAAAAATATTTGAACAGAGCTTAGACATTTAGGAAAAAGTGATGCATGAAAAATATAAAACCTTATTCTCTATTAACCTATGTTACAATTCTAACAGATTTCAAACCTCTTCTGGTGACCCAAGGTTCTGTCTTAGGTCCTCTTCTCTTTCTTATTTAAAGAAACAAAAATGGCTCTTGTCTTGAAAGTACCAGGAAAAGGCATTGTGGCCATTAAGATTACAAGGAGCTGGATTTGCATAAAAATATGTGTTACATGTAATTATTGCTTGTTTGCTTACAACTATTACTTTATCTTCCCCTGCAAAAACAAGCCAGAGTAAAATAACATCATGTGCCAACAGCTGCTTCACATGTGATTAAAATTTTTTTTACCATTCCATTTTTTTAATTATTATTTTTACCATTAATTTTGTAACCATGTAATAATGTTATAGTTCACCGTTTTGGTCTTGCACATTGCGCATAGGACATCTCACTGACTCCTGCAACTCAAGTTCTAGGGCTTCGTCAAGTTCCAAGGCCTGGCTCAAGTGTCTGACTAGAGAAAAACTTTTCCTCGACCTCCAAACACACCTTATAATGAACAGCTTAACCAATGAAACTGACTTCAGACCACCTCTTTCCACACGGTCACTCCAACCACTATCATTACCAGTGAGATTTGTTAAAATATAATTTTAACACAGGTCATTTAAAAGCGAATTACAAAAAGTTACGGTTGCTGTAATTACATTGATTTATCACCTTTTTATATTTCTTTGGTAAAGCAGTAGATCCATCTGATCACATTTAAATATGTAAACTGATGAAGTTGCAACTGAAGTCCGTTTCAAACGTCAACCACACTTGTTTCTTTATCGATTTATGTTTAATTAACATTGAAAGGAATTACATGAGACATAGCTACACGTGTAACTGGACTAAAATAATATTGATGTAACTTAAATACAAGAACTAGTCAATTCCTATCAAGGCCAAACAAACCAGTTATGTGGTTCACGGGCCAGGTCAGACAAAGACTGTACAAAAATGTATTATTTAAAAAACATATCAAGTGTAACAATTAATTTGTTAAGTATGAAAGTATCCTAACATTAAAAGTGAAAATCAACACACACAGAACAACTAGTCTTAAGCCAAAATATTAATTATCTAAAGCTTTCTCCGGCAGCCCCTACTCGCTCCCAAATTTCCTCTGTGTTCATTCTCGTACATAGATCCGTGTGCAGACTACTTCATCGGCCCCAAAGGTCTGCACAATGAAAATAAAGAGAGAGAGAGAGAAATATATTACTTAAACATTCCTCCTTTCAGTGTCTTCATACCTCATTCAGGATTATTCCCAGCGATACTAACTTTCTATAAAAGAACAGTGCAACATGCAAATCATGTTTGTTATTAAAATTGAAACATTTAGCAACAGAACCCACTCCTCTTTAAGTTCTTGTTTTATTTTTTTTTTATTCAAGTTTATTTTGATTGAGGCATCACCAAGCAAAGGTTTACTAATATAGGTTTACGCACCAGTCATGTGCAAATCAATGCACAAACACATTACACTGATTCTGACACGTTTGCAGGAGAAATAAAGGTAAAAACCAACAACTAACAAAAAATCTAGATAACTTCTGAGTTCCAAGGCTCACAGGCCACTTTTTCACACTTTTCACCTCTTTTTAATTGTGCCAAATCTATTTTTAAAGAGATAATTGTTGGTTAATATTAAGAATCCTTTTACTTATTACTTATTGGTTTATTATTTATTTATTCATCATGGAAACACACCTAAACTTTACAGTTTTTCACAATTGCTAAGACAGTTTTTTCCAGTACCTTTAACATGTTTGCTTAACTCTTAACGCACCGAATCAGTTAAAACACACAATTGAAATAAGTTGTTGGACTGCTGACAACCAATTTAACAAGTTCATATCTCTGCCCCTGAATGGCCAGTGATGACTGTCTTAATCAGCTGGTACAATGCTGAAAAAAAATTAGCAATATTTTGATGCTAAGTGTCAGTGAAAGATTCTTTATATTTATTTAGTGATATAATAAAACGTGCTTTCTTGGCTGACTAGCACTCCAATGTAGTTTAGCAGAGGACATTAGGAAGGTCTTCCTTTTGGGACATTGCCCAGAATAATCAATAGTTAGTTAAAGCTGTACAGTGGCAAAGTTATACAAAGCAAAGCAATTAATCAGAGATTGGGTGATTCGGAGGAAGCTCTTGTGGCATCTCTCATGTGGGCTGGAGTTTGAGATTGAGAGATGTACAGAACCAAAGCAGCTGAAAACACTATTGGCACCATCTGCAGCTCAAAACAGGACCACCTCTCACACACTGTAAAAGAGTGTTCAGCCTAGCCATCTGCTGTTTCACAGCTTTGGGACACATTAGAGAGAGTAGTGTTATATACTGGAAACTCCCCTGCATCTACAATGATCAATGACAGCCATTTGCTTAATATCATCTGGTTCAGTGCCAGCACATGTGCTTCATAGTTACAGCTTTAAGCCAATGAGATTATTTCACACAGAAAACATAATTAATCATTTGGTTTATAAAAAGATTTCTGTAAACTATTTATTACAGATAGACTAGATGTCGATAAGATAAAATGCTTTAAATAAACCAAAAGCAGATGCTGTTTTGTTCCTGTATAACAAATTGGGCTGCGATTGGTCGAACGCTATGAGGTGATTATTGGGTTTGTGACTGAACAGCTGGTGCAGAATGAACATGCATGCATCAGAAGTTTTGATGTGAGCCAGCTGCCTCAATATCTCAGTGAGGTGTTATCACCAGAACTTGAGTGGAAAGATGAGAGGAAAAGAGATGAATAGAAAGAGAGTATAAGATAAGAAAATGGAGATTAGAAAAAGAGAGTGATGAGAAAGATATGAGAAAAAAGAAACCAGAGAGAGAAAGGGATGAGAGAGAGAAAAAGAGATGAGACACAGAGAGATGAGAGAGAGAAAGAGATGAGGCATAGAGAGATGAGAGAGAGAAAGAGATGAGACACAGAGAGATGAGAGAGAGAAAGAGATAAGACATAGAGAGATGAGAGAGAGAAAGAGATGAGAGAGAGAAAGAGATGAGACATAGAGAGATGAGAGAGAGAAAGAGATGAGACACAGAGAGATGAGAGAGAGAAAGAGATGAGACATAGAGAGATGAGAGAGAGAAAGAGATGAGACATAGAGAGATGAGAGAGAGAAAGAGATGAGACACAGAGAGATGAGAGAGAGAAAGAGATGAGAGAGAGAAAGAGATGAGACATAGAGAGATGAGAGAGAGAAAGAGATGAGACACAGAGAGATGAGAGAGAGAAAGAGATGAGACATAGAGAGATGAGAGAGAGAGAAAGAGATGAGAGAGACGGGTGAGAAAGAAACGAGAGGAAAAAGAGATGAGAGAAAGAGTCTCGTCTAGATCATGTGGTCCTCTGTGTGTTTATTGTGTTTTATTTGCTTTTATCATTCATATTACTTTAATAAATTTGGTATTTACAATCATTTTTTGTCTTTTTAAATACTTTTTTTGTGAAGCACTTAATTCTTAATTGCCGGCGAATGTATTATTTTACTCTAGAAATTCGACTCAGAGCCCTTTCTTGGACAGATCTTAGTATGATCCTGGAGTGTGAACTTGTGAAAATGTTGTTTATGTAGATACTGTTAACAAATTTTTATTTTTCATGCTTTTTAAAGTTTCAAGAACTATAAAAAAGATTAGCAGTCAGTTTGTGTTGTAGCATTGATCTGCAGTCTAAAGAAGAGTTTTTTATTGAATGATTTCTTCTGAACTGTTGTTTAGTAGACCCTTGTGAAGAATGATGGGAATCCATTAACAGCACGAGTGTTTCCCAAATCACTTACAACTTCACAACAGAGGCTTGAACGTGCAAGAAAGACATTTAATATCCCTCGGGGACTGCAAAGGGCATGAAGGACACCAACAATAAAAGCTCCTTACTTACGAGTCCAGTTTACTGATGTCCATCTGGCCTATAAAGCGAGCACAGCAGGCCAGATGTTTGCCCAACCCTGAATTTTTTAACAAACTGAATAAAAGTGGAAGACTGTGTTCAATCACTCTTTCACGAGAGATAACTAAAGTATTGCAGTCACAGGCAAAAAAAGAATGTAAAAAATAGAGATGCTCTTTACCAAAATTAATTCGTTTCCTCTCAGTTCTCGTGTCCAGTACGTCTTTGGACCATTTCCATCCAGAAGGGTTTGTCTGCAGCTCATCTTGGTCTCTGTTTCCCATGTGGCCAAGCTCTGTGAATGGTTAAAAGCAAATGTCTCATCAAACCTCGACTCTAAATGATCGTCTACTGTATACAAGCAAGTCAATGGCAGCAATCACAATCTTAATAATAGTTTAAATAATATATTCTATGAAACATGCCAACATTGTAAACTTTGACCTGCATTAAAACCAAAAACCTTGCAGATAGGCAACTACGAAGAGCCTGTGATATAATATCCTGCTCATTGTTGTTTTTTATCTTGATCATTAAATGTTCATTGATGTTGGCCATACCACCAGACACAAAATGTATGTGTTTGCATCTATGTGAAACACAGATGTGTATTCGTGTCAGAGCTGTGGTTATTTTATTTGCTTGTAAAAGGCAGCAGTCGAAGAGGTGAACTTGTTAAAAAGGCTTTGCGGAAATTGCACATGACTCTTGACTCCGGGGGCACAAAGGGTACAGAATGACTACTGAATACAGCTAGGTTGATAGCTCTGTAGTTTAACCACTCGCGCTTGTTCAGAGATGAAAGGTTCAAAGACAATGGTGTGGCTGTTGTAGTCTATAAGTGTACTATTTATATATTGTCTAAATAAACAGTATATAAACAATATTTTAAATTTTTTGTCTACATTTTGCAATGATGACCACCTATGATATCTGAAATGATGGAAACGATGATTTCATTTTTATTCTAAAAAATATTTGAGAATTCTGCCTAATCTTGTTTTGAAGCTGAAAACAAGATGTCAAAAACACTTCAACCCTGTGTAACTGTGACTGCCATACTGTTCTGGGCAAGCACTCCCAAGTCATATATCACATATTCATAGATATTCATAACTACCTCCACTGGTAAATTTGAGAAGATTTTGGTTGTTAACACATATTATTGGTTTCTTGTCCTGTCCATTGGGACCTCGTAGTATTAGTTTCTGGTAAGGTCCATTAATACCTTGTAGAATTGGTGTCCGGTGCGGTCCATTGGTACCTCGTAGTATTGGCTTCTGGTTTGGTCCATTGGTACCTCGTAGCTTTGGTTTCTGGTATGGTCCATTGTTACCTATTATTAGTATTGGTTTCTGGTACGATCCATTGATACCTCATACCATTGATTTCTGGTATGGCCCATTGGTAACTCATAGCATTAGTTTATATGAAGTAGTCTCATCTAGTCTGCCTTTAACCACATAGCAATTTTTTATTTGGCCCAGCTTTGGCTGACTCGAGCTGTTTGGCCTGGCATTGAATTATAGTGTGGCACATGACCACTCCCATTCCTGATTACAAAAGAGGGCCACACATGACTCATCCCTTAAACTTCTGTTAAAAAATCAGAATATTCAAAGTCCGGCCCATGTCTTTTTGCCACAGTAAATACAACGCTTCCACTTCCTGACTTGGACCTTGTTTGGTCCATATGCTGTAATGGCAGTTATGCAAGACAAATGCTAAACTTGGCCTAAGTATTTTTGTTGATGGGGCACCTACATGTAACTGGACACCAATTATCAATTTGTCTTAAAAAGCGGTGTACTGATGATTTTAGTCTGAGCAGATCTTGATGACTAAAGGAGTAAGACTTGGTTTCATTTTGATCCACTAGCACACTTAAATCATAAGTATATTTATAGTTATTTTACAATTACAAAAACAATTGTCTACATAACATGGGTTACATTACATTTTCTGTAATCAAAGTTAACACAAAAATAATTAACTTTGCTAGTTTTAATGCACATTTATTTCTCTTTAATATATATATATATATTTGATATATATATATATATTCAAGGTTGTATCAATTCTTCAATTGAACAAAAACAGGATAATTTATTCAACTTTAGAGAAGCAGTTCTCTTCACTCAAGCGCTCTTTATTATTTTATAATAAATAAATTTAGATAATTACCATTATTAGATTACCTACCATTATAGGCCTAGTTTGAGCTTTCCTTAAGTAATTGTTTTCCAATAGTGCAAAAGTTTTTTTTTTTAAATCAAAACTATGTATAACTATGACAGCTCCTATCTTATGTCTTTCAAATAAAGAGCCTCTGGTAGATAATGTGTGTTTGTTTTTGAATAACCTAGTATAGGTCATAGGGTCCATTCAACCAAGCAGTTCGTTATGGGCCAGTTTTGTAAATTTCAAATGTAAAACCGCATACAGAATGAATTAACACAGATGGACAAACAAATATGAACAGTTCAACTAAAAACCTATGCGATATGCATTGTCTCTATTTGTGTTAAGGGTTAAGGGTTCAGGGATAGGATAGAAATTGTTATTCTCATCTGATAGAAAACAAATTAATAACAATTCACAATAAGCTGACAGGCGTCACGGTGGCGCAGTGGGTAGCACGGTCGCCTCACAGCAAGAAGGTCGCTGGTTCTAGGCTCGGCTGGGGAAGGTGGCATTTCTGTGTGGAGTTTGCATGTTCTCCCCGTGATCGCGTGGGTTTTCTCCGGGTGCTCCGGTTTCCCCACCAGTCCAAAGACATGCGGAATAAGTGAATTGAATAAGAACAATTGCCCATAGTGTTAAAGAGTGAATGTGTGTGTGAATGTTTCCCAGCGATGGGTTGCGGCAGGGAAGGGCATCCGCTGCGTAAAACATATGCCAGTGCGTTGGCGGTTCATTCCGCTGTGGCGACCCCGAAAGGGAATAAAGCCGACATGAAGATGAATGAATGAATGAATGAATAAGCTGACATGAAGCATCACTATTTAATGCATACATTAACAATTAATTTATGATGAGTTATTGATGTTGAGTTAATGTGCTAATTAATGAAACATGAAAGTGACCAGTTGGCCTGATATGGAGTGACCCATACCCAGAATTTGTGCTCTGCATTTAAACCATCCCAGTGAGTACACAAACAGCAGTAAACAAACACACTGTCAACACACACCCGGAGCAGTGGGCAGCCATGGCTGCGGTGCCCCAAAAGCAGTCGGGAAACTGGTGCCTTGCATGTTGAAGATGGGAGAGCAAGTGTTTCATCACTCACACCCACTTCAACTTCTGGGGATTGAACCAGCGACCTTCTGATCACAAGTTGTTCTCCTTATCCACCACACCACAACTGCCCATATAGAGTAATTACATGAATTACTGCCTTCATTAATTATTTGTTTCTAATTGTTAATTAAAGCATTACTTGAAACCTGAGGCTGACTAAATTAAAATATGCTCTTGTAGAAATGTAATCAAAAAGTAAATAATGACGAGTTAACAATAATGTATGCATG
This sequence comes from Danionella dracula, assembly GCA_900490495.1. NCBI lineage: Eukaryota > Metazoa > Chordata > Actinopteri > Cypriniformes > Danionidae > Danionella > Danionella dracula. The sequence continues at coordinate 5,127,832 of UELW01000578.1, forward strand.
TGTTTTTACAGCGTTGATTACATAAACTTTAATGAGTCAACAGAGCTTTATTGTATACCCTGCACTTGCGTCCATCCACGGTCTCCTCATTAAACTCCTGTCCCACGCAGAACCTGATCTCAGTAGTTCTGACTGTGGTGGAGGTCTTGATGTAGAACTGCTCCCCATTCTGACGGATCTCCACATGGGGCTTAGAGGCAGCTGCACAGGCCACTTTCCTCAGCATGGCGTTCACTCCTAAACCAAAACACACGGAATGAGTCGATTTTGCCTCTCAAACATAAAACGTTTAGTTTTTTTTGTATTGACAGAATGCAGCAAACAAAAAGAACCTTGAAATGAAACAAAGCACCATCACATTCCACTAAAACGGGATTAAACATTGCTTCAAAAATCTCGCTCTAATTCCTTCAAGAAAGCAAGATGTAGTGATATAGTTGCTGATATTGGAGTTAAATCAAAGGAATGCAATCCGCATAAACGACTATGAAGTGAGTATTGAGGAGATTGTTATCAGCAGATGCTGCAAATAAGGAGGTGCAATGACAAGCTGATGACTGGAAGGAATGCACTGCTCTGGCTCTAGTCTACTGCTTGCCTGGACTATGCTGGAACTCCCTTTCGGAAACAGTCAAGATCTGAGACTGCTTAGGTGTGATCTATACGGTTTTTTAATGAATTTTTGTTAGAAGTGTCTTTGGTAGTTAAAATAGTTTTTTTTTTTTTTTTTGCTGTTTAATCACTCTATCCATCAAAGTCCTGATGCTGATCGACCAGTTCTACATTTAATTTAAATGAAGGATTAGCACTGATACTTTAAATATATATCGATTTAAGGATTTTCAGTTGAGGGACAAAATTTAAAGCTACAGTAACTAAGTTACATTATATACAATTTTCACAAGAAATGTCTTCTAAATAAATGTCATCTCGATCAAGTCCAAACAAGTAAGAAGACAATTGTAAAAAGCATGATATTTTAAAACAAAGACATATATTAAGGACTTTAAGCAAAACATTTTTTTTGCTTTACATGCATCTTATACTGTTAAAAAAAACAACAACAAATGCAATCCTAAGCGGGAGCATTATTGTTCCCCCAGTAGACCTCAACTCTGACAAGAATTTGAATAAGAATCAACCCATCTCTCCCAAAGACACAAAAGAGACTGAAGAAACAGTCCAGCAGCCCGAAAATAATAGTGATTTACTCTTCACACTAGTTAATCCATGAAAATGCTATTGAAGAGGAAACCACAGAGGAAGAAACAAGAGAAGGGAAAGTTTGCTTACCCAGAGCTTTGAGGAGCTCTTCGAAATTCTCACTGCTTTTCATCCTCCAGGTCCCTGCAAAATTAGGCATGCTGCAATTTGCTTTCAAATATGACTTTTCAAGCAGCAATCTCTGAGAAATATCTGCAGCTTCTATTTGATGAATTTCTGTAATAAGATGAAAAGAACAGTCAATAACGTCTTGAAAGGTGTCTGTGGTTCCTCCGGCAAGACCAAAGCAAAGTGAGCATCATCTGGGACGTCCCTCAGTGGTTCCTCCCTCACGTCCAGCAGATGGATGGAAGGGTCATTCCGTTTTCAATAATGCATCTTATTCATCTCACACTCTTAACGTTTCATGGCCAAGCCCTCTTATTCCCAGACAAAGCTCCCATAGCATCAGATTTTAAAAACTTTACTTAACAATCGAACTGTTCTTTAATTCGATGCAAGTATTAATTCAAAATTGTATTAATTAGTAACAAAAATACTTTGTTTAAACAAGGCTTATTGACAGAAGCAATTATGTTAAAATTCATTGGGTACACAAATGTAATATAGCCTATACTTTTAATCTAATAACCTATTTTAGAAATAACAAAATCTCACTCTCAAAATGGTGCCCTCGAATGTACAACAATTTACAATAGTCAAAATTAAAAGTAACTCTAAAGTTTCACTTAAAACTGAGCATTGTAACTTTTCATTTTCAATGTTTATTTCTCTCTCTGCTAAGGTTAATAATCAATAAAATACCATAAAGATTCATATTAATTGCATTTATAAGATATATAACATATGTTTCATTTAATTTTTTTTACAAAAGTTTATTAACAAAGAATACATTTGCATTTATTAGTTAATCTAATTAACTGCTTTTATTAATTAATTATTTGTTTTTAATTTTAGGCATTTATTGAATTAAAATATGCTCTAGTAGAAATTTATTGAAAAAATGAAACAATGAAGAGTTATCAATAATGTGTGTGTGTTTTAGTGGTTACTTTATACTTGAGTCATAGTTACTGCTTCCTGCAGATCAGAACCCATCCAGAAGATATTTCCCATCACCACTCACTCATGCTGGACAATGTCTCAATCGCAAACAGGAGCCCCAGAAGAAACAGAAGGGCCCCCGGGCTAAAGTAACCCTCTTTGCTCCCAGCCAGTCTGATTTGTTTCTACCCCCGTGTTCCTTCATTTATCTCTTTGACAAATGGCCTCAAAGACAGCGCTTGATAATTAATGTTGCGAGAGGGCAGAGAGCACTTAGTCATTTCTCCAGGAATCATTCTTGCGCACCTCCTCTGCCACTGTTGGCCCATCAATCAGTCCATTGAGTTAGAATCTCAGATGTTTCTGAGTGTGAAGGTTACTTTTCTCTTGTTGTTTGTGTTAATGTGTGGTCCAGGGGAGAAAAAAAACCCAAGGCAGTCTATGCCAAGACCCTGATGCAGAGGACTTTGATCCGTAATGTATAACACCATTCCTTTCCCAAAGAATCCTTTTCCCAACAAATAATTTTGTTGAAGATTTTAGCTTTATAGCAAAATTATGTTTTTGGTTTATTAGGTGAACTAACAAGTTATTAATTCACATACTCACATTACCTCCAATCAGGATTGTGAAAATTGGATAAAAAAAAGGTAACAACTCCATCAACTGGTGTTAGCCTCAGCCACGAATAATAGGTTGTTTATTGTCCTTGAGCCTGGCATTTTACTTGAAAACTTAATTTTGTTTTCCAAAATTGTTGTTCCAAGGCCACGTAGTAGAAAGAATATTTTTATTTGAACAAAAACAATATAACCAGACATAAAAAATAATTATCTGGACTGCAAATGCAAATGAGGAAGACAATTATTTTATTACACAAAAAAAGTTTTTGGGATTATTAAAAAGTGCTTACTTTACAAATTTAGTTTTTAACAAAAGAATCTGGATATTCTATAATAATAGAATTTCTGGCATTTGTAAAATGCAAACTTAAATTAAATCATAATATAGAATACACTGTAGTTGAACAGAAAAAAAACATCCTACGCAATCGTAGGAAGTAAGTGTGATGAGAACAAGTTCTTTGGTTCTGTTAGCACACCAGCCATGTAGTTAGTATATACTGCACATGAATAACTGAGGTGGTGGGGGGATGGGGGGGGCATCACAGAACATCAAAAGCTCGATAGGCCAGACCAAAGTACAGCCAACCAATTTTCAGTTCATCAACATGAACATTAACAACAAATTCAACATTTCACATTTATCTGATTAATTAGCTAGCTCCCATTTGAATGAAAATAGACATATGAGTCTGAACAAAATACTTATTTGAGCGACATTTTCAAACAGCTTTTAATGTTAAATAAATGTTTCTTGGAAAAATAGAGTAACTTTAAGAGCCTAAAACACTATAAAGTAACATAAAGAAACATGCAGAATACATATGAACACTTGGTTTTTGTAAGCCTCCCATCAGGGCTCAGATGGACCTCAAGCTCATATTGGAAATGACTTCACAAAGCGTCAATCAACAAACAGTAATGGAGTTAATCCATCAATGTACACCTCAGAAAAAAAGGAAGCCTGCCCCACTGTGTCAGCGCCCTATCCTCTGAAAACACGACTCGTTAGGCCACTATTATTCTTACTCATTTGTCATTTAGAAATGCACCTAATGGACATTTCTCCCAACGGGCCGACTGACTCATCATTACGAGGTCTCTTTAAAGCCCAGACCATCTGATCTTTGCTTCATCGTTTATCAGAGTTGACTTCACAGCAATCAGTGATAGACAGACCTCCACTGAAGCTTCCACTATCTTTACTTTATACTTTAGCACTCTTGTCTCCACAGCATTCTTAAGTTACATCTGATAAACGTCATTACAAAGTCATTCAGTGGGTTGATTAACAAAGATAAAGCTTGAATCTGAGACAAATAGGATGAGGATGAGAGTATGATTGGTTCCATTTATATAGAAGAAATTTGGCACTTGGAGGAAATTGGAAAAAAGGAAATATACACTTAAACTCATTGGCCAAACAGTAGCTGTACCTGATTGGCAGATTCCAAAACAATTGCTTAAACAAAGGGGTGTACTTTTAATTTTGTTCTGTAAAATCATACCTCCCAAGACTTTTGTCCAAGATAGTTTATTATTCAACAGAAAACTCATTACTCAAAATACAGATGTACAGAATTATCAACAACATTGAGTGCAAACGTCTCTTAGAACTGTTCTTAAAGAGTCTCCGACTGCTTTATCGCAAGCTCACTCTCAAGAACTGGTGCAACTGATGACAAAAAAATCCTCAACTTGGCATTCTGCATTTAGATATGAACTTAGAAATAACCCATTTATAAATTCAATTGTTAAAAGAGTTCATATAAAATGCAAGTATCAGAGTTATATAACAACCATGTGTTTCTCAATAGAGGATGTGTGGAAGTTAAAGATGTGCTTTTGGTGGTAGAGACAAAGCCTTTAGCACTGTGTTCTAGCTTAGACATGGATCATTGGCAGCACTTTCCTCGCCTGAGGGCCATTACAGAGAGCATAACCACTTATTCACTGCTCAATATCTCACCATCATTACAAAATATTGACACAAAAACACCCATTGCAACACAATAATTTAATTATGCGCATAAAAATGAAGCATTTACCTTCAAGTCAGCCAATTATAACCTCTCTCTTTTATATGCTTTGTGCATGAAATTTGATTATTTTATTGTTCTACTCTGTTATTGTATGGCAGTTTTTGTTTAAAACTACTATCATATTCTGCTGAAACATTTTTCTGAATAGTTTCAGACAGCTATATTGTAGATTATTGTTTGACTATTATAGCTTTCTCAAGGCTGAAGCAGACCTAGGAGAGTTGTGACTTGTGTTTATTCTTGACCATCAATATTGATGTTTTAATAATATATATATATATATATATATATATATATATATATATATATATATATATATATATATATATATATATATATATAAATATTAAATATTATTAAAACTTCAATAATATTGGTCAAGATATGTATTATAGTTGCTTTGTAACTCTTCTTTTTATTTTTTAACAAATGACATGTGTTGGGTAGACCTTCTGCCCAGGACACCCTTGTAATAGAGATCTCGATTTCAATGGTGTTTTTGTCTGGTTAAATAAAGGTTAATAATGAAAGCTTTTTTACAGACAGTGAAGGACATAAAACATGTAGGGCTGAAATGGTTACGCTACAAGAGTATCCTGTCCTCAACAATTCTGATCAGAAATACAAGAACCATTGTGTGAATGTAGCTACAGGGATACACAATGCCCTGTTCATCTGAATGGAAAGATACTGCAGAATTAGGTAGATTTTTCAGCTTCAGAAACCTTAACGCGAACAGTAATTGTTTGATTTTGACAGATGTGGGAAATATTTATACAAAAGCTCCAATCTTCTACTGTTTAAAACTAAAATAAAATATTATGGAATAATAACTTGGTAGATGCTCAAACAAGCACATGCACACAACTGATTCTAGAATGTGCTTTTAAAATTGACAATGATTAGATTTGTTTTAAATAGCAATAAATACACTTTTGAAATATATTGAATAAAGACCACTGCTGCGTTGAACATTCATTCACGTGAGAGCAATGTTGAAGATGATTAAAGCACAATGCTGTCCTCTCGTGGTGATCCTTAAAATGTCTTCAAGAGAGCAGACTTCCGGTGTGCAGAAAAGCCACTGTTTCTCACTGCAGCAAAATAAAAAAAAATGTCTAGACCTCTGAACTGAAATTGCACTAAAAATTTCATCAGAGACCAGAGAAAAGAACACATCAGAGATCATATCCAGCTCTGGAGATCCAGATCCCTGCACGTTTTAGTTTAGCTCTCGCATGAATTCTACTCTAGTTTCAGACAAGCCAAGGGGACCTTAAATTGGTAGACAGGTGTGTTTCATGATAGTGGAATACAAAATGTGCAGATCTCTGAACTGTAAAATCAAATAGTATACCTTACAAAAAATGTTTTTTACTTTTTTTTACTATTACATTTGACCAAAATGTGGAGTTTACAAAAAAGAGAAACAAATTAAAATATATAAAAAATTTTTAATCAAAATTAAGTAAAACTACTCTAAATATTTTATTTATGTTATTGAAATAGTGAAGCACAACTCCCCCCCCACACACACACATTCAAACCTCAAAGTTAAGTTATTTAAAATATTTTTAATATTAAAAATACTCAGAATTAAGTAGTTCAACTTACTAGTTACCTGTTGCTTAGACTCCTACGTTTATAAATAAGACACTTGGTTTTCAAAATATTTGAATTTACAGTGTGAATCAACATAATGCAAACTCTGCCTTCACATCATTTTATATTAAATAACTCTCAACTAGAATAATTATTTACATCAAATATTGTAAACGTTTTTATGCATGAATGACATTTATTTAAACTTGAATTAATATATCATGTTGACATAAAAATCTATCAGCCTAAGATTAAACTGCAAAAGGGTTTTATTTTCAGGTACACTAAATTATTTATATGTAAAGGGGAATGACGTTAAGCTAAGCCTTATGCAAAAAGAAATAAACAAAGATCAGTTAAGAATAACATTGCCTTCAATTTATATAGCGCTTTTTTGGACACTCAAAGACACTTTATTTTTATCAGACTTATTATATAAATGATCATATTTATAAATATTCACTCCACATTCACTCTCTGATGGTGATAAGCTACCTTGGTAGCCCTCAGCTGTCCTGGCTGCCATTCTACGCCTATGGCCTCCTGCCCACCACCAAACACACCCCTGCAGTCACACACATCCATACAGGGGAATGCGGGTGAAGTGGCTTGCCCAGGGCCACAACGGCCCTAGCCGTCCACCTAGCCGTCCACCAGATCGAACCACCAACCTTCCAGTTATAGAACGACCAACTCCACCACTGCGCCATCTTTCCGCCATTGGTTTTACAAGACTACTTAAACTAAAATAATACAGTTTGCATAAGTACGGAAATAATTTCAGATTTAAACAAATATAATTTTGTTTAAACAGATAATTATATCCATATCATCAGTTCCACTACAGACACAACAATCTAAGTGTTTAGCAATATTGCTCACTAAAATTGCATCTGATTGCGATCATCAGTTACTATAGGCAGGGAGCTACTAAATTTGCCTGTGAGGGTATAATTATATCTTTCAAAAAATATCTCTAGTCTCATAAACCAAACTAGGACTGTGAAATTAAAAACAAAGTGACAGGGGGGATATGAACGTAAGTAAATTGTCATTTTGTTTTCATAATGACCAACAGTGACATCCTGAAATGAAAATGGAGTATATGTGAATCCACATAAAAAGAAAATAAATAACTGCATGCAGACTGATGAATGATACAAGAACGGAATTAAGAAATTACACAACAAAACTTACTGAAATAAATCATAAATATGATACTAACACCAACGAGTCATGCTTTTCATCACTTAATTCTTTAAAAGTAAACATTCTTGAAAACCCTGAGAATGTGTCTTCTAAGTAATGCAAGAGTAAAACTGTAGATACAAAAAGAAGAGTTCCAGAAGGACCTCACACAAGAAAGCAGCATCACACTGAAGCACCATAAGGCAGGACGATTGAAAAAATATAACAAAAGCTATGATTTTTTTTTTTTTTTTACCAGTGTCTGGAGTCAACCAGCTCTGGTCTTAAGCTTAGCTTCTTGAGTGTTTCATACCCAATGACCAGAACAATTGCTGTAGGTGCAGATGAAATGATGCGAGCAGAGAGACCTTTGGTCAAGCCCCAGAAACCTTCTTCCCTGATCAGCTGGTTAAAAGTCTCAACAACCGATGGTTTCCCTTCCACCTACCCAAACAAACAGATATTCACATTAACCACAAGGTAAAACTACAAACAGTCGAGTTGTTCACAGACTGGACAATTTAGTAAAACCTGCTCATTACTTGTGTTAAAATGATGAAACCGAGCATTCATGACATCTGAAGTATGCTTTGTATTATCTGAATAAAAACAAAGCACCTGAACTCTTGCTCTGACAACATCCATGGGGTTGGTGACCGTGGAGGCCGTGACAGCTGCTAGTGGTCCAGCCATTGCCTGCAGCACTAGATGAGGGCAGTTACAAGGTGCCATCTTTGACAATTGTTCTGAAGAACAAAAAGACAGATTAAATAGTCTTAAATAAGAACATCATGATGTCCTACTGTGTGAAAAAACCCAAATATCCCTGACCTCAGTAATTAAATGTCTAGCCTCTATAATCAAATCTTTCCAGGGTCCATATAAAAATACCTCAATATGCATAATGTTGGGTTTGGACTTTCAAAAGGCTGCCAGTTATAATACTTCAGCAGTTTTAAGGCCCTTTAGATCGTCTTCCCAGAATTTTTTGCTGCTACCCTTTGGCTTTAATCATATCTCTTTTTATGTCATCCATATATGGAAGACTTGAATCATCAGGTTTAAAGAGCCTATTGAGATGTCTGTTGAGTTTAAATTCTATCAGTTATTAGTTTTCTATCGAGGTTTTTTGATCAATGAGAGCAGGTCAGATGCTTAAATCCTCTGCTTGAATACAGATGAGGAAAAAGTAAGAAATCATACTATTACTTTTTTTTTTTCATGATAATGACAAACAGAGATTTCTCCATTAGAATAACATTGAACAGGAAGTGAAATCGCATGCACCAAATGGACATAATGTGCTCTAAACTAGAACTGCTTGGAAAATTCCCCAAAAACTATCATTACATTTTTTTAAATAAAATGTACTGTACCACACCGGGTGAAAATGAGCAACGTTTTGTCATCTCTTACCTGCATAGAAGTGATAAAAAGGCCACCAAACAGCGCCATTAGGAATGTATGTGAGAAGAGATGCCACATATCCTCGGTAGAATCCACGAATGCCATCTGCAGCAAAAATCTGGCCTATGATGTCTTTCGACTGACCGAAAAATAACGAATGATTTGCTCCAACTAAAAGTTTGGACCTAACTTTAAAACGGGACAGATGCTCCCCATGGCCCTGCATCATCAGCTGTTGTGAAACGACATCTATGGGAACAGTGATGCTCTGGGACACCAGTGATGCAGAACCTCCTGCCACTAGTGACTTCAGCGTATTGTCTTTGGTATAGTTGGAGACATATTTCCTCACAAGTTCATATGAGGTTATGTACGCCTGTCCTGAAACAAGTGTGAAGTTTGTCACCATGAAGCCCCTATAAAGTCCTCTCAAGCCTTCTGTCCTGAGAATTTTACAAAAGGCATCATAGGTTCCATTGTAGAGAGATTTTCCCTTTTGAACTTGCAGTCTGGTACGAATTAGTGTGGCTGGATAAACCATTGCACGGATGGCCATGGTCATGAACAGCCCAAAGGAGTAGAACTTGCGCTTGTCCATGTCTTCCCATTCTATAATGTGAATGTTGCGCCTCTGCTCCATGTTTGCTGCACGTGGCACCAGGCATTCGTCTAAGATCACCTAAGAAATATTGAATGTTACAATTTTACCAAAAAATGTTTGTTAGAGGTTAGGTCTTACATGCAGACAATATATAAAGAGACTGAGGCGTAATCATGAATGTGTTTGTGTTGGGAAGGCGCCACCATGTGTATACAGTGGGAATGTCATCTCACAATAAAGCTGCTGGAGAATGTTTACTGATTTTCATTAGTGGGACATGTAACTCAACCTTATAAAGCTATTGGAAATGAGAAATTTTACTTTTTAGAAGAAAAACATTTTTTTTAAATCTATCAAAACACCATTAAGATAATTTACTTGTGTATGTACCTTTTCAGAAAATGAATACAATAAATGTTGTCAGCTCATGAGAGACATACTATTGATTTGGTTATTTTAAGTACTCGTACTGTCCAAACTGTAAATATGATGTGAAATAAACCACACGCATATAGCTACAAATGGTGACATGTTAAAAATATTGTTTTGACAATCAATGATTCCAAGGCTTTAAATATGCTTAACCGTATATTATTGATCAACAAATAGAAAGTAGACTACAACTATAGGCTAATTTCTACCAGGTTCATTTTCACACACTGGAAATAAATAATTAATCAATATGTTGATGACTACAGAAGAACCGAAGAAGAAGAGAAAAAAGAAGAGAAAGAGAAAGAAGAAGAACAACAACAACATTTAATTCTAACCCTTTTAATGCACATAGACATAGAGCTTCCGAACATGACTGAAAGAATGAATTAGTTTTATCCGGTGAGGGTCATTAAGGTTGATGTGAAACGGCAGAACTGTGCTGCGATACAGGAATAGATTTACGCCTGGGACCTCGAGCATGCGCTGTGAACTTTTTTAGTCAGCTAACTTCAGCTTCATGTAAAACTGTCACTACGTTACTCGTGTTTCAATCCATATAAGTCAGCGCGTCACAAATACTGTTTTCGCATTAAGGAAATATTTTTTTTGTCGACAGTCTACCAGCAGCATGTTAAAGGTATTGATTTGCAAGCGTAACAATCAAGAGACTGACAAATTTCTGACTTGTTAAACTCGAAACACTTCAAAATTGCCTTACCGTGCACCAAAGATGATTCAGGCATAAATGGCGAATGTATGTTTAGCAGGAAACTGGCAGAAAACGCTACCGCCAGAGCTACAGTTTCTCACCGCGTTGTTAACAGTAGGTGTCACATTGTAGCGGTAGCAAGTGTGACGCATCAACCGTCACAGCATAAAATTGACCAATGACATTGCTAAAAAATGTTGCACTGACTCTTGCTATAGTTCAACCCAGTTCACCGACCGATGGATCGAGAGTACAGTTTAATTGTTATTCCAATGCATTAGAATAAAACTGGAATAAAAATGTCCAACCCCTTTCCCCACTAAACATGATGTAAAGAGTAGATTACTTTAATACAATGACTTTATCCAAAATATTTTATTTTCATATTATTAAGAGGTATTAACACAATCAAAAATAATTACCAGCATTTTATTATAGCATACACATAAACATGATGGCAAATCAAATGAAATAAACAAAATGATAACGCCATAGCATATGTAATATAAACAATGGCAAACAAATATAATATGGAGTGGCGTTGAGTCAATCATACATAAATATAATTCAAATTTTAAAACAATGTTCAAAGTTAGCGTTGGGTAAACACAAACGTTAACACAAATTATATACATTCCAAACCATATTTCAATCTATTGTATATGATGTATATTTATTCAAACAAGGGTTGTTGGATAAAATGAATCAAAGAACACACAAATACTGTTGAGTGCAGATATCACCACTTACATCTCAAGTGAACCACACACTAAACGAGGCAGTGCGATGTGTAACCCTAAACACAAGATTTATTCTTATATTTGACTCTAAACGTTTGATGTGAGGATCTCTCTTTAAAAAAACTGATTGACCTTTTTCAAACTTAAAATGCTCAAGTTAATTGAATTAAATTTGTTTTCAACCAGAGCTATTTTTCTCTACCATTGACACACTTAGTTAGTTTTACACACATTTTTCTAGTTTATATATAGTATGTAGCAACATGCACTAAAATGCACAATGTTGTGAAGGCTGTGCAGTCATTCCTCAGGTGAGTGTTGTATAGTGTACACCATAAGACGTAAATCTCCTGCAATAGTTGCTATCAGATGATCTGGTTTTACGAGCTCAAAGCCAAGGTAACAGAATGTTCTGGTAAGTAGAGCTGTGGAGAACACAAGGAAAAGCACATTTCATAAAGCTAGCGGAAACAGTTAGGAACATCTAGGAAAAGCAACATTTAGTATAACAGCTGCAATAAAGTTTTACCACTAACACGATTTTGACAGCTCTCTCATTAGTTATCAAATAATTTACCACCTCCAGATCATCCTGAACTTACATTTATCTGGCCTGTTTTTCATAAACCACACAAACACATGGCTTATGTTCAGCTTTTCCTCAGCAAACTCCAGAACAGCAGTGAGCCTTCAGTGGAGAACAGAATAAAATAAATAGAATAATTAATTTGGGAGGAAGAAAAATGATATTAAAAGTGTACAAATAAAACAGTTCATTCGAATACTCTCTTACCCTTCTTTGGTGCCTTTGAGAAGTTCTCCCTGAGGTAAACCCACAAAGAGGCTGCGGCCAGAGAGCACGGCCTGTATGCTCCAGGACAACTGCTCACTGAGCTCATACTGAAAGAGCAGAAGGGATGAGGCACTGTCCAGTGAGGACACCCGCTTCACTGTCAACCTCCCATCCTGCATGAAATCAATGCAAAATATATATATATGACATTGTTTTTACTCTATATTTCCAACAACCCATCAGATAAACTTGAATGGAAGTTGCCAGTTACATTCACCTGAAGTCATGATCACCAATTCTATAAGCCGACGATTAATTCAGTTTAACTCTACACTGAACACTTAAACATAAATAACTTACTCCACCTGTTTCTTTCAAATAACTACTTTTGTGTTTAACATAATTCTAATCAACAATAAACCATCATAATAATGAGTAAATGAGCTTAGTTCCCTATGACCATTTGCTTTAGTACTGACAACCAGAAATGAAAGCCAAAGATTTCTGTCGTGAGATGCTGATGTCCTCACCCTGTGTAGAAGCTCATGCTTAGACACATCGCCGCTGATATCTTCATGTCCAGTTGTGCTGATGTTTGGTTGAGAGGCATCAGGAGCACCACTGAGGCCCTGGAGCCTGTCGCCTGACCCAGTGTAGCACACAAGCAGAATCCAGCAGCACAGCTCTGCACACATGAATACAACGTTGAAATGAACTTTGAGTTTATTGTCCGTAATTTATGCTGAACAGACACAATAACATAAGAGCGAGCTAGCTATCACACATACCTAAGCAATACAATCTAAATATTTGCCATTTTCATCACACACACCATTCTTAAGTACATTCAAGAAATTGAAAATAAAATAGTTAAAGTTAAAACTTAGGCCAAAATTCCAATTAGATTCTATCACTCAGATACGAGCTCTCTGATAACTCTTGAAAAGGACAGGGTGTTCTATCCAGTGAGCATGTGACACCAGGACCTACTTATGTATTGTGATACAAAAATGTCAAAATGTAGGCTGCAAGGAGAAATAAAGTGGACACTCAGGGCTCACTGTAATTGAATGATAACCCAAGTGAATAACCCAACTGAGACAGAACTGATTTAAATTTGTGTAGATAACAACAAAAGAGGAAGCAAGGCTTAGGTTGCTTAAATAAGGAACTCTCGTTCTCATTCAACATTGGCGTTTTTTGCTAAACAGCCATAAAGGATAAGACTTTTAACTCAAATCAGTTTGACTGTTTTGTAAGATTCCATTTAAAGGAGTTTAAAGGTTTTGAAACAACTTCATTAGGGTGGCAACTGTGTGGACCGAAAATTAATGGCAGACATTCACAGTAGTGTTACATTAGGGAAAAAGTACTTAGCACAGTATTCAAAACTGACAATTCAGAGACAGTAACGTATTCGTTAATGGTAAATGATTAGGAGTTATTCTTAAATGCAAAGGTTACTGATAGATAAGAGTTATTGGGGAATTAGTTGCTGAATAGTTCATTATGACTCAGTAATTATTGCTAGGTTAGTTTTGTTGACCAGACCTTCAGAGAAGGTTTAGGGTTTTTGGTCAAGACTCTCCCCTGAGGCCGCTTAACTGAAATGACATTCAACAAATCGCATGTCGTTTCGAACAGTGTCATGTTTCATGTGAAAATGTCACCACATCAACTGACTGATGAGCAACAAGTAATCCAGGAAAAAAAAGTCAAAGAAGATAAGAGATTACAAGTATAGAACAATCTTCTATAATCATAGGGCTGAGCTTAAGGCACCTACTGACTGCAAGATTTCAAAAGTAATTAAGTCAAAGATGTTTTCACACTGCATGACTGTTCGAGTGTGAGAGATCTGGGGTCTGACTATTGTCATGTTAATAGGGCATTCTACAGTCATTTTATTTTAGTTATGTGTTAACTAAGAAAAACTATCCTAAAGTGTTACCAAAGTTACTATTTTTGTGTTCAATATAGTAAGTTACAAATAAAGCATAAAATTCCACAGTGAGTACATTAATATTTTTCACTGAGACCTTTTTCTTTAGGATTGCTAATGGAAATTACGTTTTGATAACTAAATGTTTCTGTTGTGAGATACTGAAATTCAAATATATGAGAGTTTGAAGTTGACTGCAGGCAATCAGCAAAACGTTTCTAAGTTTATGTAAAAAAGCATGAATCAGATGTTAAAAATGTATATTACAGATCCCCCTTTCGAATGACATCCACACTTTTAAAAAGCTTGCTACACCAACGCCATCAAGGTGGAGGTTGAGTACTGATTTGGGCTGGCAATGATCAAAGATGAGCTTGTGGGGCCTTTTCGGGTTGAGGATGGAGTCAAGCTCAACTCCCAGTCCTACTGCCAGTTCCTGGAAGACACCTTCTTCAAGCAGTGGTACAGGAAGAAGTCTGCATCCTTCAAGAAAAAACATTTTCATGCAGGACAATGCTCCATCACACGCGTCCAAGTCCTCCACAGCGTGGCTGGAAAGAAAGGGTCTAAAAGAAGAAAAACTAATGACATGGCCTCCTTGTTCACCTGATCTGAACCCCATAGAGAACCTGTGGTCTTCATCAAATGTGAGATTTACAAGGAGGGAAAACAGTACAGCTCTCTGAACAGTGTCTGGGAGGCTGTGGTAGCTGCTGCACGCAATGTTGATAGTGAACAGATCAAAACACTGACAGAATCCATGGATGGCAGGCTTTTGAGTGTCCTTGCAAAGAAAGGTCACTGATTGGTTTTTGAATGTCAGAAATGTATATTTGTGAATGTTGAGATGTTATATTGGTTTCACTGGTGAAAATAAATAATTGCAATGGGTATGTATTTGTTTTTTTGTTAAGTTGCCTAATAATTATGCACAGTAGTCACCTGCACACACAGATATCCTCCTAAAATAGCTAAAACTAAAAACTACTTCCAAAAATATTCAGCTTGTTGTACCATAATAAAATTAATCCTCAGAAATTCAACTTGCCTAATAATTCTGCACTCCCTGTATATTGAATTATTATTAACGCGATTGTTTGATCTAAAATAATTGTTGAAAATAATAGAAAACCTCAGATTTTCTTTAAATGAAAAATAATCTGATTTTAAATCAATTGTCATTCACCAATATAAACAACGAATAGTGGTTTTGTAGTCATTTTAATTAATTCTATTTGGATTTTTATTTGGCTAACTGTCATCTATATTGAGTATTACGTAAGAGTGGCTGAAGAGGACTAGCGCGTGTACAATTAAACCGGATAGCGCCGGATAAATTAAATGAAAATCTGTCGGGAAGGTGTAAAATCTGTGCAAAAATATCGAGCTCCTTCAACATAATTTTGAGAACAATGAAGAATTCGCTGTCTTTCCGGCTACCACATGATGCTGATGATGTAAGAACATGGTGTACCATCTCGAGCTAAATATAGAACCATCAGATCCTGGGAACTGGATGCGCCTTGGTTCAAAGACGACTGGATTCAATGAAATAGAAGAGATGAAGGGTCCTTTTTAAATATTAAAATATTGTACAATATGTCAAACTCTGAGAGTTGAGGGTTTTCTTTAGTTATTTATCACAAACTAGTAGGTAATCACATTGTCCTACCTTGCTTGTGTGTTGATCATAGCGTAGCGTCTCTCCAAAGTACGAAAATGCTTTTTGCTCGAGTCACCAGTTGTGAATGATGCTCTAGCTCTCTCTGTCACCCGCTCTCCCTTGTGCAAAAATATTGAAGGATTGCTGTAACTATTTTTACCGCTAGATGGAGTTCTGACCCTGAGATCTCAAACCTTCATCGACGTGCAAGTCACTTCCTGCGTCCCAATCTGAACACTTACGCAGCTCCTTTTGATCAGAACAGGCCAAAAATTCATGCTGAGAACACAACAGACATATTAATTTTGTTTTACGTTTAATTAGGAATTAACTTTTACTAACACTGTTGATTTATTAATCATATTTAAAACCCACATGTTCATAAAGACTTGACTATTAGCTGATTAATGTTAGACTATAATCTGTACTAAAATGGTGCATATGATCAATCTGACTTCATGCGTAGAATGTGTTTTATACAGGTCTATGATTACTTTAATTTTCCATGGAAATTTTCTGTTCGCTGAATTTTCAGCTATTTTTTTTTAATTTATTTTGTTGATATATAATTATCAGCCATTTTCGTTTGGATCAATATTCAAAATGACTTCATTTAAAATTATCCCTTATGATGACCTTAAAAATAAACTTAAAAACATTTATTACATTATTATGTTTAAATAGTATATAAATAATATTGTTAAGTAATATTACACATGTACTCACATTTGACCAACAAAAATAATACTTTAAAATCATAGCTTTTCATGTTTATTTTAATAAACCTTTACTATATTTTGAATAGAGAATGAGGATCATTAGAGGAGTTTTTGCCTGATCTTTAAATACTTTTGTTTTGAAATAGTTTAAACGTTACCTTTATTTTTATGTTTTTTTATGTTTAACTCAAGGTTAATTTGAAACATGCAACTATTTCAGAGTGGATTTGTCTGAAAAGGATAAATGCTGTTGAGAATATTTTAAACAGATATGAGCTGCAATGACTGGGGGAGTAACAGAGTCATACTGCTGGAGTGGGAGAGAGAGAGAGAGAGAGAGAGAGAGAGAGAGAGAGAGAGAGAGAGAGAGAGAGAGAGAGGAGAGAGAGAGAGAGAGAGAGAGAGAGAGAGAGAGAGAGAGAGAGAGAGAGAGAGAGAGAGAGAGAAAGGAGTGCAGACGCTTTGGCTCATTAGATAAAGAGGAGGTTTCTCATCTGCAAGGCTCACTGTAAACATGGCTGGGGACGGCTGTGGAATGCCTGAGCTGTGAGTTTGGGGGGGGAGGCCCAGGGTCAGGATGAGGCCAAGGCAGGTGGTATACATCAGCCCATGGATGACATGGTTTGCACACACAGACACACACTCTCCTCCCAGAAGGGGAGAAAGACGTGAACAGGGCAGGGGTATAAAGAGCTCAAAGATTCATTTAAGAAGTGAAAAAAAAAAAGTTTTGAATTCATTTTAAAAAGTTTTATCCCTTCAAGTCTCATTATATGAGCATATGCTGAACATTAAACAATATACATTATATGGTTATAAAATTATTGCAGTAAATGAACTTGGCACTGATGATTTGATTTGATTTCTAATCAATAGAAATAGATGCAATGATTTCAGCAGTGTTTTATGTCGTTGTACCCTTTTTTTCTTTGTTTTTTGTGTAGCCCTTTCTCTATCCTTTACTCCTTGTACGCTCCGTTTATCCTCATTGAGAGCTACGGATTAAGGCTGGAGTTGGAATTGGGAGACCAGTATGAAAATAAAATTTTTACAGTATATTTTTTATGAATGCTTTCATAATTTCAACATTTCCATAAACGACAAATTCACTTACATTTGTGGTTGTCATTGGTTGTGTCCTCATTATCTTGGTAAGCAACAAATGTACCACATGGTGCATTCTGGGAAATTAATCTTTTCCTCTCGATTTTAAGTGTGGTTTTGAATTGGGACACACTTTCACCTCATGTAAATGAACAAAATGGAGGGGAAGCGGGAAGGGTAAAGGGAAAGAACTCCCTTTACTATCCCCTGCAGTTTTATGTTCATACAGAAACTTCTAATCTGTTTCAAAGATGCTTACATAGTTGCATCCCCAGAGTCGCATGACAGACATCTCTTGTCAGTGTCCAGACAGTTCGACACAAAACTCTGTAACATGGAGTGGATGCTGTTTTGTATGAAAAATAACTTAAAAAGTAAACATTTTATCAACACACTTATTATCTCACAATTATGACATTTTATCTCTAAATTTTGACATTGTAAGTCAACATTTTGACTGTTTAAAAGTCATTACGTATTTCTATTTCCTGGCAGAAATGGGCTTCCATAGTTTTGCGGATGGTCTCACCATAGCCTTAATATTTGCACATTGGTGCAGTTCGGAAAATGAAAACATTCTTTCCCCACCATGTTGGTATGTATAAGGAAAGAATTGATCTGTTATTACATCACGGTGAGTCAAGGCAACTTCCTCTTTAGAGCCACATGTCCTGCCCATCTCTCTGCTAAACTGCTTGAACCGTTTCCTAGACTTCCTCTGGAAGTGTTTTTGGTAGCGCTTCCTGAAAACAAAAGGATTGCTTTCACACTGCAGCAATAAACCATTACCGGGGCCAAGTATTTTTTTTAGAAAAAGAACACAGACATCAGTCTGAAAATGTCCTAAGGGTCTGGAGTCGCAATGGTCAAGGCTCAAGGTCACAATGGGACAAGACACAATGAACTGGCCTGGAGGGGTAACCAGAAAATGACATAACACTTTCAATTTCACTCTACCTTTGAGAGCGCTGTTTCCAAAAAGCAGAAACCAAAGGTACACAGAGGAAACTCAGCAAAGCACAGGGAATATTTCAACGTAGGCTTCAGGCTGGCCTTATCAGTGACTTTGTGTTAGATGAGCTACGAGGTCCCTATTTTGTAGCAGTTCACCATTATTAGTCTCAATCCTTGGGTCAGCCTGTCAAACTTTATCAAGACAAGAATAACCCTTAGTTCCTCATTCTATCTCCTCCAACCTATCACACACACTCAACATGTCCTATGGTCAGAACAGTCTTGTATTATGTCAACAGCACAGGCTGAGGGATTTTTGTTTTGAGTTTTGTCTCTGCTCTTACTTTTAGATCTCCCAAGACAAACATCTGTGATCTTGAACATGTATAGTTACATTTTGCCAGCTTTATGTTTTGTCCCATATGACCTGCTTTTTAAAGGGACAGAAAATGCACAGCATGGAGCATCTGAATAATGCACACTGTACCATCCTCTTAGGCCCAGAAAGTGTGTGTTGTGCACTTGTGGAAAGAACAGGAGCTGACAAGCCCTGTACAGGAGGGAGGTTCATTATGAAATATTCATCTTTCTTAGAGGCTGAGCAGACTGCAGTAGATGTGATGGACAGCTGCGTTGTGCTTTTCCGTATTTAACTTTACTGGTACAGTAGATAAAAAAATATAGTTAATAAAAAAAAATCTACATAAAATAATAAATTCCTCAAATAATTTCTTCTCGTTACACCAGTTGTGAAGGACTTTACAACAAAAATAATATTCAGTTGTTTCAGGCTTGAAAAGCTGAAAGAAAATCTTTAACATCTTTAAAGAAAAGGATTCATTGGCCCACTTAGGCACGCTCCTTGATGCCCCTGGCCTACCACTCCCACACCTCATTTTAAATTCTGTTTAATATTTGATGAAATCAGTTCCTCTTGACTGCCTTTTTGGGTTTTCCTCTTCTACTTAGCAGCCAGCTCTGTGCAAAGCTTTATTAGTGTTAGATGATTTTTTTGTGTGCCATGAAAAGTCTAATCAAAAGTGGACTGTGCATGATGATACACATTTATAAGTTTGGAAAGGCTGCTGAACATCAAGATCCAGTACTTTATTGCCAAAACAGGTTAATCTTTGTTTACTCATAATAAAGGACAAATAATGTGTAGAAAACATTCTTTTGAAAGTTTTCATCTTTAAAAGTATCAAAATGTTATCCAGGTTTATCTATGTTGTAAAGACACTGAGTCTCTTGGCACCCAATCTTTCATGAGGTTGGGCATAAAAAAACAATAAAAGTTTTCAAACACCTTCTAATTAGACATTTTTAAATGTATTTTCATGACTATTTAGTCCCTTCATCCAGACTTTCGTTCCAATGGACACAACATTTCATCAGTTGTTTTTTGCTTTGAAACACTGTCTTTTTAAAACAACTGTCTTTTCCCAGACAAATAGTTTTTTTCTGCAGTAACATGTCTGGAAAGCTCAGGATGTCGATATATATGGAGAAGAAAAAGGGCAGCACTTTTCTCCAAACACAAAATCAAACACATTTACGTTTATATATATTTGTAATATAATAATAATAAAAGTTCATTTAACTTATTTAATGCTTTCATAAATGCTTAAAGACACTTAGCAATTTTCAGAGCATTACTAATTCAATCCACATTCACACATCGGGGGTGATAAGCTACCTTGGTAGCCCTCAGCTGCCCTGGGGCAGTCTGACAGAATGTGGTTGCCATTTTGTGCCTGCGGCTTCCTGCCCACTACCACCCCACTAGTCTCACACAACCATACATGGTCTTGTAGGTGAAGTGGTTGCTCAGGTCCAAAACAGATCAAATCACCGACCTTCCTGTTATAGGACAACCAACTCCACCACTACGTCACTTTGTCACCACTATTTTTATTTTGTATCATGGATGAAACTATTAACTGAACTTCATTTCTTTTTATAAAAGTTTTTTCATATTTTCCGACAACTCAATCTGTTTATAAGTGATCTTCACAAAAATGGACAAAAATAAGAACTGAAGATGTTGACAATGTAATTAATTAGTAACAATCATTGACACATACTACACAATGAGTAAACCAGCATTTTATATTTAATTCTCTTCAATTCATGCAAATCTTTGCTATGATTACTGCTCTATATAGAGTATTGTTGATGTTTCCAGAGCTCTTTTGTCTTCACCCTCTCTTTGTTTTCACACCAAAAGAAGGCTAATTGTTAAAACATCAGTTGAGGCAGCTTCATTATATCAAATGACAGTATTTGTACCTACACTTGGGAACATTTTGAACATTTATGCATTTTTGGGCCCAAGTGCCTTCCTTTCTTAGTAGCATTATACAATAAGTTGACATAAATCCACATTAAGAATGCATTAATTAACCATTCATATCAACGTAAATATAAACAGTCAAAAAGCATGAACTGTTTTAAAGTTAAAAACTTTGAAATGTAGATTATGACAGATAAGTTGGAGATTGACTTGTGATCAGAAGGTCGCCGATTTTATTCACAGATTCACTGAGTTGAAGGTGATGTGAGTGATGAAACACTCACTCTCCTATCTTCAACAACCACAGCTGTGCTGCCCTTGGGCAAGGCACCAGTTTCCCGACAGCTCCCCGGGTGCCGCAACCAAGGCTGCCCACTGCTCCGGGTATGTGTTCACGGTGAGTTTGTTCACTGCTGTGTGTGTACACCGGGATGGGTTAAAAGAAGAGCAAAAATTCCAGATATAGGTCGCTCCATATCTGGCCAACTGGTCACTTTCACATAATCAGCCTTTGAATCATCGTAAGCGGTACATACCAGCAAATGTATGTGACCCTTAATAGGGTTAATAAAACAGGAAAAATCAATTTAAGGATTTTCACATTTCCAAAACACTTTTAGAGAAATAACTATTCACACAATATCTGCACTGTTACCATTCGTTAGAACACACAGAAGCTCAAGTTTGCTTCTCTCATTATGAGCTAAACCCTGTTATTTGAGACTGAATAACCTCATTGGGAGTTTGTTATAATTTCAGCCTGTTTGGCAACCATATCAGCAAAGGGAGTAGAGCCAAAACGTCAATGTTCTCATCAACTTTCCAGATATGTTCTGTTTCAGGGAGTTCTTGTTGTTTAATAAACAGAAGATAACTTTTTTTTAACATAGAGCCATGTCAGAAGAAACAGTTTAGCTGTGATTGCAGTTCCAAAATGCATGGAATGTTTGTGTTCTGTCAGTTTTAACTCCAAATCCCAGGATATCGCATCTTAATTTGTCTCTCTGGGAATGTGTTGACCTTTGTTTTAACAGCACAACCTTTTCAAGCCCATTTTTCTGAATTTAAACAGGATACATGGGATCACTTGTGAAAATATGAGGGAGTACTTAAAATAAATAGCTTTTAGATTGAAAAGATATATTATGACCTAGATATGAACGGAAAACATGTCTGTTGTAACTATTATAAATTGTTGTAAGTAGTTGTTTGCATTTGTTTGAGAACAGACAGAGAGGAAATGCCAGATTAACACGAGACCTTTTGACAGCTCTGTCTCTGAAGTTTAAAAGAATATGTAATGCTAGACATACTAAAAGCATTTGGTTAAAATGTATAATTGCAACAAGCAACAATTAAGCAGCAATTTCTTTTAAAAAGTGCCATTTACTCAGTAACTTTTTATTGTTTTTATAGATGTATATATTCTATGTTGCCTCAACGATTCCACCACTTCTATACTCTGTTTAAATTTTGGAGAAACTGTTCACTATAAGTGATGAACCGTGTTGATTTTACAGTCTGTAGTGACTGAAATCTGTTTGAATCCCAGTTGGCCAACAATCTGGTGTTGTAGAGAGGAAACATGGTGAGAAATAGCAGCATTTTGTAGACCTTGAAGAGTATTGTGAGCAAGCTGAACGATGGCTCTTAAAACTCTATCAATAAAAACACTATGCATTCTGAATTCAATAACTGCTTGAATCTGAACCATAGGGTGCTGCTCAAGAATTCCATAGTAGTTTGGTTCTCTTGGTTAATTTATTATTGCAAGTTAATATTGTGACCTGAAATGTTCACATTTCCCTGAATACAGTTCAGTAACTTCTCAGAAATTACACACACAAATCAATAGACCTAATAATAACTGGCATTAAAACATTTTTTAACTATATGTATTTTTGAGTTGAGCAATTGAACCAATAAACAAAACAAACAAACAAACAAACAAACAAACAAACAAACCCAAAAACGTGTTAAATTAACAACCATAATTCTGATTCAAAGACCTCAAATAGAGAGGATCTAAATTAGATTATTTATTCAATTAACGTAAGTTCTGGAAGAGCTTGGCTGATAATTGATCATCCATTCTTATTGTCCCACCGATAATATTCCAATATATAACACACAATCTAAGGGGACAACATCAAAATTGTGAAAACTTTCCATTTTTTTCATCCTTCGCCACATTATTTTTGTGGCCCAGGTCCCTTTTTGTTCGGACTGCTCCCCTAGTACGCTTCTCTATTGCTCGCCACTCACACTCACAATACTAGGCAATGATAAGCAACAGCGAACTTGTAAAACACAAATTTGATGTTGCATGTTTACTGCATCCTATCCAAGTGTTGCTAAGATTACATGTAGTTATGTTTTGGAATGCTGTGCTGTTCGATCAAGGTGGGATTTAATATACATTTTTAAGAGCCTCTCTAAATAAAATTGAGCTGATTTTGAATGTCCCTTCTGAGCTGAGTGAAGGAGAGCAGGAGCAAATGTTGGGTACGCAGTGAGGCACAGAGGACAGAGGGAACACTGGCTGAGTGCTGCGGAGCTCTGTGATGCTGATGTGAAGGGACAGGGTCAGTGAGGCGTGAAGAGGAGGAGTGTTGATCGAGGTAGCTTTTGGGACAATGGGCCTGCTCTTCTCCAATAAAACATGAAGGCCTCATCACCGCATTTTAGCCCCACTGTACAGGCTTTGTGTTCGTCACTCACAACTAACAAGTAGATGACACGAAACGGTATGTTGTTGAAAAATTTGCCATGACACCCATCATAGAGAAACATTGGTTGCAAATACAAATGTTGTAAAATTAGAACAGTAGAAACTTGAGCATCTGTGCCTTTTGCAACCAACCAGTTGCAATTATTTAGGTTACTTATATTGTAATTAAATCTACAGAAATACAGGTTAATGTCATATTTTTAAGGAAACGTGTGTTTTCATGATTTACTGTGTTTTATTCTGGCATTCTGTATTCTGGGATACTGCATTCTGCATTCTGGGATACCTTACTAAGTCTGCTAACTAAAGATGCACCACTGTTTCCCAAGCTTCTGCCAGCTATAGTTATCTTTTTGTTCAGTTGGGCAATGAAGAAGGTAAAGCTTGCACTTCTTTACGGAAATATCTGGTTAACACTTTCGGTCAATGTATTGTGTCTGAGTTGAGTTAGTAAACTTGGTTGCTTGATGTGAAACTGATCATATTCACATCTTTGCATATTCATAATAAAACTAAAACAAACCATTAATTGGTCATTGCTATCTCTTATACCATCGGTGACTGATACTTATAAGTGTATAAATTAAAAATATCTATTGAATAATACATTTTCTGTATTATTACCAAAGTTTTTAAAATTGTGGAAATTGTGCATTTTTAAATATGGTAAAAACGGTAACATTAAGCAGAAAACGTGTACATTTTTGCATGTACTTTCATTGTTTTTAATTTTTTTTATTTTTACAATGTGGTTGAGATTAGTTTGTTACTGCTATTTATGTATATAAAATTGTCAAAAGTGTGATATTGTGAACAATAATCAATTCTCCCCAAAATTAGATGAATTAAAAACAATCATAGTTGTAAGTTATCAATAATAAAATAAAATAAAAACGATATTCCAAGCTGAAATAATAATTCCAAGCAGCATGGATGTGTAACAAAAATCTACAAATATGTAAATAAAATAGTCAACCATGAGTAATGGCGTAAGAAAAGCATGCATTTGTAATTCACAAAGTTTCCCTTTTGAACACATTTTAAAGCCATATTAGATTTCCCAGTGCTCATAAACATGTAAAACCACCTTAATGCCTATTTATTTAATTGATTCTTTTCAGGTGAAAGTAGACGAGTAAACCTTTTTTTCTCATGCACAATCATTAGATTGAAAGCCACTTTCCATTGCAATTTGTCAGACGAATACCAGCTCACTTCTGGCTGTGGTATGTAAGCACTAAGCCAATCTGTCCACTTGTCATTCTTAAAGTGCCTATCATATGTCTATCAGTCTACTACACTAATTGGCTGTGTTCCTGTGTACTCTGACTTATTTTTAGCTCTAGCATGGAACAAGACAAGAGCTAATTTAACTAAACTTTAATTTAACATTGTAAATTGATATTTTTCATAAGAGTTTAGATGTTTGGGGTATTTGTGCAGTAGTATCCTGCCAGTGGAAATCAATTACTTTTGTTTCAGGGGAGTTAGGGTAAGTGAGTTTAGATTCAAATATTATATAACTTGCTCAAATTTTTGTATGATTCTCAATAGATGCAGATCTGAGAGCAAAATCTAGGATAAGCAGTCATTCCAATAACTACTATAATGAAGACAAACTTTTGCAGGATTTATAAATAGTCAATTGCTCCCTTGTGTTCAATGGAATTAAGGAGGCCTAGCAAGATAGCGTTTAGTTATATTTAGCTAAATTGTCCACAACAACTCTTGATCTCTTGTAGTTGCAGAAGAAAGAAACTCTATTGAATTAAAATCCCACCCCTCATTTTAGCCAACTCGGATTGTGTTGCTACACAATGACAGGATACAGGTCAAAGACTTTTATAAGTTACAGACAGTTTAACGTAGACATTTTTAAGCTGTAAGAATCATACTGCCTGTTAATCTGTTATGTAAATGTAAATATGTGCTAAATTAATATGCAAATTTTCAACCAAATATATTGTAAATGCATAGATTTTAGAGTTTAAAACTAACTGAATTTATTAACACTGTCTTACTTTTCCTCATTTAATTTACATGACTTACATATGACAGCATATATGAATAATTTGTTTATCATTTGAAATAAAGTAAAAAAATAAGTAATCCTAATGAATGAAAATTTGATTGCAATCAGAATAAATGCATCTTATTTATTAGAATAAAATCTTTATTTGAGTGTGTAAAGATCTCTGTAAACTGGCAAAAATGAGCCACCTATGATAATGCGATAACATAACAGTTATGAACCAAGACAAAAATTTACAATAATTAATAGAATTTAAAATACAGTTAGTATTAACACAACTTCTGACAGGTGCAGAGTTGCCATTAGACAAAGCTAGGGAGCATGCATTGGACCCCCAACTTTAGGGTTGTTTTTAACTACTTTTAACTTTGAATAATAATTAAATGATTAAAATGCTCCTTATTAACCCAATATTTTTCCTTCGGTCAAATCAAGCAAACCTTATCAATTTTGCAACAAGCATGTTCAGCACATGCAGAGAATAAAAATTATTTAACATTAAAACACAATTGCATTTCAGTTCTCAAGGCTTTCCATTTCTTACCAATTTGTGTTATTTCTGTTGAGAGAGCCTACTCCAGGAAACATTTTTACTCTTAAAATGTTGCATGTTTAGACATATCAACTGTTAAAAGGAGTAACAATTACAAAAAAAATAAAAAAAAAAATCAACAAGCCTCACATGAATCATAACTTGTTATATATACATTTAATCAAATTATTTCTTTAAAAAGAGAATGGGACCACTATGCATTTCATTAAGACTCCAAAATGACAAAATCCACCTCTGACTACCAAAGTGTGTCTCACAAAGGCAAGCTGCTTCCTTTTTAAACAGATGTTCCCATTATTAAATGTTCTCAAATGTCACGTTTATTTATAGCATAGCTCAGTTTTTCATCAGTCAACTCTTCTGAATCTTCAACAACTTCTTCAAGGACCTAGTTTAACTTAAGTAGCATTAACTAGTTTCATTTAAGTAGCATTTTCTTCACTTCTAGCGCTGCTCCCAGCTAAACCAGTTGATAAAAGAAGTGTCCAGTAATATGAAGAGGACTTTCAATTGGCCCGTTCTTTCCCATGAAGGCGATGATTCACTAATGGAGGGGCTGGCTCGGGCTCACCCACCAGCTGCAACGCTACTCTGGAGCCTCAGTGCCCCATCTCATTTGATGACCTAATTGGTGAGCAGGTCAACTATGGAACAGGTTTAACCCATGAGCTCGGCTTTTCTTCGAGTTTAACAGTTAAAACGAGATAAATGTGAGGTGGCATCGCCTTTTCCTCTTCCCTCACAACACACCGCACTGTTTTCACCGCGTCACCTTGGCGTCTTCAGTTCACCTGCCACTAACTCTTGACACGACCCCGCTGTGTTCCCGCACAAGTTCTTCAGTCACTCACGGGTTGGCTTCAGGAACAAGTCGCACTTTAGGACGAGGTGAAACGAAGCTTCAGCCGCGGTTTTACTGGGTGTCTCAAGTTTACGCACAAGATGAGTATCAAGTCTGACTCGGAGCCAAACAACAACATCTCCATTGAAGAGGAGGTGAGGGTTCTGCGTGATTAAATGACTGTTTGAGGTGTGTGAAGAGTAACTTTTTTTGTTTGAGGTGGTTTGAAGGGTTTACAGGAGTCTCCGCGACTGAGGTAAGTTGAGGCTTTAAGGCTATAGTGCATTAATCCTAAAAAAAAAAAAAAAAAAAAAAATATATATATATATATATATATTTTTTTTTTTTTACACCGTGTTCTTTTTACCTCTTTCAATTTTCCTCTTGCGTGGTGTTACATTTCCTGTTAGAGAATCGTCCTATATTTAGTGAAATATATGTGATTGAAGCTGTGTTGTGGAGAAGTTTAAAAGATTGTGTACTTTTTTTTATTTAAAGCAATTACATTTTAAAGTGGCTCTTCCAAAAGTTAGACTAATTTAATTCACGTTTTATCTCCTCATTTTGGGGTGAGGAATATGCTTTCAGAATCCTGATATTGTATTAAATAGCTATATATGGACAACATATGGATGTGTTAAAAAAAGTCATTTTACATTTTTTTCCATGATTGGGTTTTTCATTATTTTTTTGTCCTCCCCAAAGTCTCTGATTACACTTTGATCTGTATAAAAAAAAGTGAAAGTGAATTGTCCACATTTGATGCTCCAGTTAAAGCATGTCAAGCTTTTATAAATGTGAATATATTTCATGCAGTCAAGCTGCTTCTTTGTAGGTATCATTTGAAGATTTTAGTTTCTGTTTTCAGAATAATGCACCTCAAGTTTATCTCTTGCAAGCTTTCAGTGTGGATTTGTTTTCAAACGGTTTCGCTCTAAACTAGGACCAGTCTGATTCAACCACTCACTCCATCATAACATTTTTGGCTGACTAGTTATTGTTGGACTGAACGTTGAGGAAAATAAGAAGGCATCAATGTTTGTCTCAGCTCAAAAACAGGAATATTTGAATGCATTTGAATATCTAAGTCACTTGCACCTTTTTTTTATAGTCTTCACTTATTACATAGTCTATTAACGACACTTAATTTTGTTGTGGTTGTTTTTAACTATTTGTTATGTTTCATACATTTTTTGTTATTGGGATGGCTATAAAATTGTATAGATTAAAGAATTAGAACACGTATAATATAGAATACAAAAACACTTTTTTTAAGTGCTTCAGAAATGTAGCTGAGAGTTCTTGCCAAATTAGTCATGAATAAACAAAACATTGGCAGAGTAAACAAAAATCATACATGGTTATGCTGAAAAATTTATTTTATGTGATTCGAAGTTACTAAAATATAAAATTTGTTTGTCAGTTTAAACTCAAATGCATTTAGCCATTTTACAGTTCAGGGTAAAGACTTTTTATGGTATAATCTAATACAATTATCTATGCTAAGCAAAGCTATACAGCTAAATCTTAAAAGCTGCTTTGTATTTTGAAAATTGCTGAGCCTTATATGCAGAGTAGAGGAGTGTTTCGCAAAGACGAGCTAAGGTGCTGCTGAGAAGAGAGTTGTGCTGCATGGTTGAGGTTGTAAATGCAGAAACAGTGCCTTTGTTCTATTTAAGGGTATCCATTGTTGTCAATCGACTCCAGAAGGTCAAACCAACTAAATGTTAAATGAATTTTTTATCTATTGCACTTATAAATGGTCAAAAACAAGGTTGTAATCAGGTTAATTCTTTCAACCATACATGTATTACGGGGTACAAAAAGATGCTTGTTTAGTCCACATGTTATTGCAAGCGTCTTTTGAATTCATCATTTTACACTTAAAGTAGTTCAGTTTTTCTCTTGTTAAAATTCCATAGAAATGAAATATGACAACGATGTATTGTGTTAAATTGGTTTGTCTGTTTTGTAGGTACGAACTCTATTTGTCAGTGGTCTGCCAACTGACATTAAGCCACGTGAGCTTTATCTGCTGTTTCGACCGTTTAAGGTAAACAGTTTTAAAAGTAACTTTGGTCTGACTAGTTTAAACTTGCATACCTTTACGTCTTTATTACTTACTAAAACTGTTTGGTGTGTATCATTTTGCTGAAGTCATTGAGTAAAATCAGATTGGCAGGCTGACTTTTTTTTTTTTTTTTTTTTTTTAAGCAAGATGGATTTAGATGTTGTTAGGTTTGAGGCACCCAAATGTTGATGTTTGTAGTGTTACCTCTGATTTATAATTTGAATAATCTTTAACACGTTTGTCTTTTAGCTGGTTAGCAGTGCCCATTTAGCAAATGCCTCAATCTGACATGTTGTTCTCTTGTGGGGAGTGAAGCAGGAATTTCCTCCTTTTAAACATGTGACTACACCACTGCTAATTGGATTTCTTCTGCTTCCCAGGGTTATGAGGGTTCACTTATCAAGCTCACATCAAAGCAGGTGAGACACTGGTGGATATTATAGCTGACCTGTTCTGTGGACCACTAAATGGCAGTCTTGACCTTTTTGGTTTTTACTTCATCTTATATTTTGAACTGTTTTCAACTCTGTATTAGCATAGCATTTAATTGACATTTGTTGTTAATCTAATGTATTGTTTCTCATAAATACAGTACGATTCTATTTTTGTTGCTGCTGATTGATCTTTCTTCCTTTTTCCAGCCTGTTGGGTTTGTAACCTTTGACAGTCGTTCTGGCGCTGAAGCGGCAAAAAATGCATTAAACGTAAGAAAGCAGCAAACTGTAAGCAATGGCTTGAATTATTGAGAATCTGTCAGATGACGCCCCTGCTAGTCTCGCACATGGTGCTTTTTTATCTATTAACTGCTTCAAGATCAAGAGGTACATGTAGGTTATAGATTGTTAGGATTTCCACCATATTCATTTTAAGGATGTTCTGAACACATTTTTTTTTTACCAAATGTTACCCAAAACAGGACTAACGCTTAAGGATCCTAGCATTGTTTTTTTTCCATGAAGGTTAAATTAACTCCAAACTGTAAATGGCACGGCTTTGTAAAACGACTCTCAACTCATCGTTCTGTGTTTTGTATCTCTTGTATGCAGCATGGCAGTGACTGGCATTGTGACATTCATGAAGCTATTCACAAATTACTTAGTTATCCATATTCTGTTAAGTTTTTCAATCCTTTTAAAAACTTGGACAATTTGGAATCAAATTCTGGTTGCCTGAAGTGAAGCTGCATTTTAGAAAGCAGCATGAGGTGATGGAATATTTTATCAAAGTTGAGCGAGAATAATATTACTTGGAATATATGTTCTTTACAAGGCACTTCTGAGCATCAATTGGATAAAACAGGCTGGTAAATTATAAAAGCAGAACATCAGAAAACTTGTGCAACTGAACAGATATATTTTTATGTATAATTCTTGCAGAAAATTGTTTGAGTAGAATTTATACAAGTGAATTTAGGTTAAAAAGAAAACTCAAATACACCATAAAAAAACTATTACTGTTAACAGTTAAAATGTATTTGACGTATTATGAACGAAGTATTTTACTCTTGCAGACCAATAGTTTATTTGCGTACTAGTAGAGCACAATGGAGGGTTTGGACTTGTACCCTGGTGTCCCACCTGGTGAAGTTTGCTGGAGGGTTTTGATGTTAAAATTTGGTAAAGAATTGCTTGAGGATGGTATATGTAAAGGAGTTCATAAGCTCAAGTGAAGGAAGACCTATTGACTTGGAAGAACAGTCTGCTTATGCTTTTCCTGAAACTAGTACCTAAAACCTCATTTTACTTCTATTTAAGCATAAATCTTGTTAAATGAGAAAACAATGGATGATTTTACTGATTTCCCATCTCTAGTCTGTAGTTTGCACACCTATGTCTAGATACACACGCTCAACTAGAAACATTCACTGCATGTGGGCACCAGCTTCAGATACACTGCACATTTGTACCAGGGTCTGGCAGGCACAACCCATCCCCAAAACTCTATTCCCCTCCCCCCTTGTGTCTCCAGGGGGTTCGATTTGACCCTGAAAACCCGCAGACCCTCCGGTTAGAGTTTGCTAAGGCCAACACGAAGATGGCAAAGAGTAAGCTGATGGGCACTCCGAATCCCACAAATATCCACCCAGCTCTAGGAGCGCACTTCATAGCACGGGACCCATGTAAGTGTATGGCTCACATCGTAGTTCTCACAAGGTATCATCAGAAAGGCGCACACACTCTAGCTCCACATCTATTGTAGACCTTAGGAGAACACAAGAAGAAACTAATCCACCTCCACATGCATGTGTCGATAGTAATTTTTTTCCCTCAGTCTCTTACTTCTACTACACACAAGTCCAGCATTAATGCTTTACAGCTCATTCAGACCTCTCCTCCAAGCAAAGTCACAGAAGTTACCAGAAATCACAAAGGTACCAATTTTCAGTTACCGCAGCTTGTAAAGCCTGTTGGAATGTGTGGGCCTCTAACACAGACAGTTTGTCAAACGTTTTATCTTGGAAGTGAAGTGTTGATTTCAGTCCTCTCTGGAATGCTGAGCCAGCTAGGAGTTTGAGGTAATGTATTGCTGTGCCTCCTCAGATGACCTGACAGGGGCAACACTGATACCAGCATCTCCAGAAGCCTGGTCCCCTTACCCACTTTACACCCCAGAGCTGAGCCCCGGCCTGCCACACACAGCGTTCACCTATCCTGCTGCAGCGGCAGCCGCTGCTGCTGCACTTCATGCTCAGGTCAGCCTAGTTTTTTTGTTCATTCTTATTTTTCTACAAAATAACCTAAAAATACAATAGCAGACTAATGTGCTGTTGTATTTTTATAGCAATGACTGAACAACATGACTTTAATGCAGATATTTTTTTTACATGTTCTGTTTCAAGTTCTTTCTCCATAGTTTGGGAAAGATAACAAAAAAGTTATGTTTTAGCAGGGTATTTCTAAAATGACCTTGAGCTTTCTGAAAAGCGCTTTTAAATAAAGTTATTATTTTAATTTTTTCTTTTCATAATTTTTTTATTATATTGGTTTTATTTTACTTGGTTTAGAGGGTAGCATCAGTATTTGACCAACAACAACAACAGAGATAATTAATGGATAAAATGTTTTTTTAACAAATGTAAATGGAATAGATCCTGAGTAGTCATTTTTCCAAAACACTCAATTATACCTAGCACAGTTTAAGTAGTCTGTCAAAGGCGAGCTGAAACTTAGGCTCTCAGATATCTTCTGAGACTTATTTTGAATACACGATGCACTAAAAGAAATTATCCAAGCTCCTCTTAAAACTGACCAAAATTAAATACAGTTAGCTTTTTTTTTTAATAAATTAATACATTCTATCTTGTTAGTATATATTTTGCAGCAGGAACACAAAATAAATTAATAGACCTTTGAGCTTCATAAACTTAAAGAACAAGTTCATCTAGGAAACCATTGATCCACTGAGCATGGGCGAGGTCACCTTCCCTATTTTTTTATTTACTCGGGAACTTTGCAAATTTGACTAAAGTAACATAAGCTGGTTGGTATTTATTTGTTGGCTGTAATTATCGTGATGGCCAACATTGAGTCCTGATTGGACGGGAGTTTAATGATCTATATATATATATATATATATATATATATATATATATATATATATATATATATATATATATATATATTAGTAAGTATACCACATCATTTATCTTCTCATACATTTGATTAGTGTGTTTCAACAGTTTTCATTCAAAATAAAAATATTTGAGGGCAGCTGGTTTTGATTAAATTGTTTGCCTCACTCAATTAGATTGAAGTTCGTGTTTGTATTATTTTAGTGGTAGCTAACTAACTAACATATATATATATATATGTATATATATATATATATATATAAATATATATTTTTTTGATGGAAATTCTGCTCTGTAGATCATACAATGAGATATTTTTTTATTTATGTGACCCTGTTGGTGTGTTTTTTTGTAAGTTTTTTTAGCATTAGAAGTTGGAATATCCTGTAAAATTGTTTAGTTTTTGATCCTTTTTTTTTAGTGACAGCATTTTATAAAATAATAAATTATATTTTTCTAAATACTTCATCTGTTTTAATTAGACTTATTGAGATTATTATTTAAAAGTAATCCATATATTTTATCAGACAGATTATGGGATCCATGTTTGAATCATGTTTGTTCAAACTTTTGAAAATAAATATACCCTAATAGTTTTTCTGGTTATTTTTTACCCTGCACTAATTTTTAATGCTTTATTACAGCATTTAAAAAAACTCCAAACACGCATGAACAAAATCAACCACTGATCTCTATCAAACAGCTTCAGATTCTCAAAGGGAAAAACAGTTTGCATCCATTTCTGCCAACTTCGATCTCTTCACCCTGACCTAAAACTATTCCTAGACGACAATCATTCAAGTAGAAAAAGAAGTCAAATTCCTAAATGGCATATGGGACCACAATATAAATTTCATTCCACATATCAAGGCAATTCGAAGCAAATGTATGAAAACACGAAATATTATACAAATTCTGGCAAGAACAAAATGGAGTGCCGACTTCACAGTTCTCATAAGATTGTACAGAAGGCTAGTGAAACTGGCCCTCCAATACGCCACTAAACTGAAAGCAGACCCCTCAAATCCAGCCTATATTGCTACCTTTTTCCCCTGGTATAAGCAACTATACCAAGTTAGAGATCTATAAAACCATTTGGAATCCACGTTGAATCTTTGTCTGACTTGTTGAGGATTAAAAACCAGGTACTACAGCAGACAAGATTTCTGAAAACCCCACCGTGGACTCATGAGGAAATTTAAATCAACATGGAATTAGCAAATTACAGAAAGAATGATACACATCCCAACTTCTACAAACAGTTATACTACAACATCAGAAATGTATACCCGAACTATTCTCCAATATTCACAGATGGATCAAAATCAGAGACTCAAGTTACTGCAGCTGCAATCCTTGGAAATGATCAAAAAGTTATCTGCCTTCCAGACAATAGTTCCAGCTTTTCAGCAGAAGCGTATGCCTTGTTACTGGCTGTAGAAAGGATTGAAAGATCTACTCAAAGGAACTATATTATCTTTTCTGATTCAAAGGCCTATCTTCAATCAATGACATTCATGGAATCAAATCACCCGGCTATCACTTCTATTCTGATAAAATTTAATCAAATTATCTGTATAACTTCCATATTATCTTCTGCTGGGTCCCTGGCCATATTGGGCTTGTAGGAAATGAGAGGGCAGACTCTGCTACCAAGAAAAAAATCACAGAGATATCCCAACGATCAATTTCACCATCGGACTTGAAGCCAAAAATAACTTCCTTTACTCAGACCGAATGGCAGTCAGAATAGGAGAGACAACAAAGAAACAAGTTATAGTAAATTCAGCCTAAAGTTAGAGCACAATATCATAAACCTGAGATCAGAAGAGACCAAGTTGTCTTTACTAGAAGCCGAATAGGTCACACTCGACTGAGACAGCTTTTTACTCAAAGGAGAAACTGCCCCAAAATGTAAACACTTTAAATGCGGACTCTCAGTCAGACATCTGCTTATAGAAGGCCCTGTATATGATTCCATGAGGAAACAACATTTGAAATCTAACAACTTAAAAGAAATCTTTTCAGTCCCTATCAAACTTTTACATTTTATTTTCAAAACTGAGTTGCCATACTTATTTAAAAATATATATTTTCACAACTATTAAAACAAGTTTTAGACCTTTTTCCCTTTTTCAAACCAAATACAACATGTAGCCATGAAATAACCTTTGCTGTTGTCTTGGCTATAAACAAACAAACAAACAAACAGCATTTGAAATTGAACTCAAATTTCTAAAGTTCAGTAACTTTTTAAAGGAACAGGTTCTTGAACTTAAAATGTACTGAATTGAAACTTGAAATGTAATATTTATAAACTTGTTTCAAAGAAGTTCCAGCATTCTATTCATTTAATCCATAAAATATAAGCATTTCACTGGAAACCTTCTGAAAACGATTAAGAAAGTATATTAAAGGACTTGCCTAATTATCTGTCGGGAGATAGTGTTGAGACTGAATTCACCAATATTCTTCTAGTAATTTTTTTTGCCTCTAATATGGCAAACAGAATTTGAAAAATGACCATGTATGTAGTTGCAAAAATGGCTGAGCAGAGTAGAAATAAAATAATTAAGAGTAGAATTGTAGAAATATTTTATAGATAGATAGATATAGATCATAAACTTTTTCTTGCTTGTCACAGATCCTAAATATATTGGTTTATGTATGATTTATTGATCCCTTTATGCAGAAGCAACTTGGATTAAGTTTATAAATTATGATTTTTGGTTTATTCCTTTATTCTTTTAGATGCGTTGGTATCCATCCACAGCAGACTCATCCCAGCCTGGATGGAAGGCGCGGCAATTCTGTTAACTTTATGGTATGTCCACCCGCTCCCTTTGATGTATTAACAGGACTGGATTAATGTGGTGAAACTGTTTTTCTGTATTATCCAATAAAATTTTATTTTTTTTTTTTCCAGGACTCTCTTTCAAAGCAGTGCTAAGCTGTACCTGTCTAAAATAGCTGTTTTTGGTTGAATTAACTCAGTTGGAATTGGAAAGAGAATCTTTGAGCACTCAATGGCCATGTATAGTATATACTACGGTTAGTTAGACTGGCTCTTAACAGTTCAGTTCCTATCGTTTTGTTCTTCTGAATTTAAATTCATATTCAGTCTTTATTTTTTTGCAACAACTGACATTTGTGATGCAAGTGTTAACCGAAGCAGACTAAGGGAATGTTTGTTTTAGCATGAGCAGTGTAACCTTGATTGTTTTGTCTTGTTTGTGTTTGGTCAGTGAATTTGCTTGTATTGAACAAATTCATGGCCAGGTCGTTTAACAAGATGGACATACAAGGAGGATAGTTTCCTTCACGAATTTCCATTGCAACGGTTCCAGACAGACTGATGGGTTTACAAATGGTTTCTCAAAATGTCTTGGAGAGCGCTGGTTGTGCAATTGAGAAGTATTCTGTATAAGTTATAAGTGATTTTTGTTATTGTATGTGTTAATGTTTGTGCCAATGCTCTTTCCAGCAGTTTTCAGATGTTGAGTTGTTGTTGTCATTGCGCCACTTAACTAACAGTATGTCTTGCAAATATTGCTGCTAACATGAAATGGTATTTTAAGTTGATGCTGTATTGAAAAATGCTAGACCGGTGCATGATTTTCTGTGGCCAATGGTTAATTCAAACATTAGATATGTATTCGTAAGAAAATGAATTGTTAGTTGTTAACAAAAAAGTAAACATGATGTATAAGAATGAATAAAATATCAAAGAATATATGGTGGTTATTTTTTTGTAAATGTTCTGATATGAGCTGTTTTTCAAAAGACACACTCATTATTAATCCCCCCCCCCCCCCCCCAATTTTCTAATTTTAAACAAGTTGTAAAAAATAGCTACATTTTATGCCATTTGAGTCAGTTAATATTGTGTGACTATCAGATATTCACTGTGTACTAATCTAAACCAAAACTACAGAAGAGCCCAAAGATGTGTTTTTGAGAAACAATGTTAAACTGAGTATTCTAATATAATGCTAAATCATTCCATGCTTTCTTTCTCACAAAATGTTTTAAAACAAAGGAATTAATGTAAACACTAAAAAGTGCAAAGGAAATTAATGCCAAACATAATAACTTTATTTTATTATAAATTCAGAAATAACTGTAATTGTTTAAACTGCTTTGATATGAAATGTGAATTAATGAACTTCAAAATTAACTACTATATATTAAATATACATAATTAATTTTAGTATTATCATGCTTATAATAATCATACCTTGTCATAGTTTCACATAATTAGCTTTACATGCTAACAGACATCTGGTTCAATTATAGCTCAAAGTGGACAGTTTCTTCTACAAAAATGTGTTTATTTTATTATTTAATTCCATAGATATTACAAACTTATAATTTTACATACATGAAAGTATAGTGTGTAGTATAGCATAAGAAGCTACAGGCATGATTCTGATCAGAGACTGATGTAAAATAAAAGCCTTGCTTATGTACATCTGAAAACTGAAGTGAAGCAATAATTTTGTGCTTAAAACATCCTGATGCAGTGAAGAAAATCAGAAATTAATGGAGGTTTGACCCATTTATTGAAGATGAATTGTTCGTGTTTTCATTAGTGTAACGAGGCTTCGGTGTTCCCGTTATTTATTGTACTTAAATAGCACTTTACTTTTTTATTTGACATTTAAAACCGCTCTTTATACCGGTTGCAACACAACGTGCTGCGTTACTGTTTTGAAAAACTGACAAAAGGCTAGGACGTTTTGCTCAGCCAGTACCTCAAAACGAGCCAGTTCAAGCGAAACCACAGGAAAGATGGTCGGAGGAAATGAGCCGATGGTGCCCTCTGGAGGAAATATGAAGGTAATCGTTACACATGCAGATTTTCATGTAATCTTATAAAAAGGTTGTATTTGACCTTCTATGTAATTGCTGTAAATCATCGAATGAAGATACATTTCAAATTAAAATAACCACACAATTAAATGTTGCTCTCCATGGTCCTGATTTCAACCAATTAAACGTGTTCTACAGCACCACCCATTCAATTTCACTCACGTTAAGTAAACTCATCAGTTAATACGAAAATAAGAATTTTCAACTCAAAAATAACTTCTCATACATGCTATAAATTAGACAGCAACATCTAACGTCAGTTTGAAATAAAAAAAAACTTTATATTAAAAATGTGAATAAGTGAATGCCAACAAATATTATTTCTAACAGGAACGAGAGGTTCTTAGAAATCCCGCCCCTCATGAATAATCCAATCTGTACGAGATGTGATTGGTAATTGAAAAAACAACTGGAGCTCCGGATGACGCCTTTTATCTGAGTTCAGGTGTTGTAAATTAGGCCAGATTTTCCACCTGAAGGTTTAAGTAGTTGCAACGATATCCCCAGTAGGTGTTGATTTCGATCGTTTTGGTTGTAAGGTCTGCCATGGCGTTTTCTCTGGTGAGTAGTTTAACACAGAGAAATCTTTCCTCGTTGAGGATTACGTTTTTGGTAACATCTTTAACTTGGTGAAAAACGACGAAGATTAGTACGTCGTGTTTTGTTGCTCAAAAAAGACCCAAGCCATTTTATAAAACATTCACGTTCATAAAACATTTCCTTAACGTGTCGTGAATGTGCTGAACTGGTCACTGTCTTAATAGCATCCATTTTTGGTTTCCTTAAAATTTTGCGACCTGTGTTTGCTCAAGTTAGCGTGACTTACATTTTATCGAATTTGTCCAGTCTAGACTTAATTCCGGTTCAAACTTGTTTTCTAATGTCACTTTAAAAACTTTAAAAGTTGTCCCTGTGTTTTGCCCTTAAATTGGTGAACCCAACATGTTTCGGGCCTTTATTTCTCACTTATTACGTATCTTCTCCTTAATTGTCTC
This sequence comes from Danionella dracula, assembly GCA_900490495.1. Lineage (NCBI taxonomy): Eukaryota > Metazoa > Chordata > Actinopteri > Cypriniformes > Danionidae > Danionella > Danionella dracula. The sequence continues at coordinate 5,166,581 of UELW01000578.1, forward strand.
AATTATTAAATTCAATAGTATTGTCTTCCTGACAGAGAGAAAATCCAAGACTTCTTAACTGCCTGGACTCTGACATTCCAGCCCTCTCTACATGCAGCAATGCAGATGCCTTTTGCAGAATGAACACCATGCTGGGCAACTCACTGGATCTGAGTGGGGTGTGCACAACTCCCACTGCTAAGTGCAAGAGAGACCTTTTTAACGGTAATTCTCCTGTTTTTGTGCGTGTGCGAGGTTTATTACTAAGGCAAGTAGGTGTGCTGTCATGATTCTTGTTTAAGAAGTCATATATTTTTCCAATAATTTGTAAGAAACAACCATGTGGGGATGGCATCTATGCTGCTCCACCTTCAGTGCTGGCCTTCTACTTAATCAACAAGGAATCATTACTGGTCATGCGATGTCACGCAGGGTGGGCAGAAGATGCTGAATCAGGGCTGGAGCGAGCAGTTGGGTGATGTCCAGCTCTTCAGAAGCCGCTCTTTCTCCAGCTACTTAGCCTTTAGCAACAGTCCTGTGATTCACTGGAGTGTTCTGTCTCTTAGCCTGCAGCTAGCAACAAACTCTCTTTGCCATTTCGAACAGGAGTTAGAGTTGAGAGAGAGGCAATGTCTGTTTGCTGGAGTATTTGCCAGGAATGCTCGTTGGTGTGCCATCAGAGGAGGCCAGGGACTGTTGTCATTAGCATGGGGCTGTGAGGGCAGCAGCGCCTGGGTCACATGCAGGGTGGGTTGGCCCTGCGGAGGCTGCTGCTCCTGTGCAATTTATCTAAAGGGAGGCGACCCATGATCTGTGTCGATAGCCAGTGTTTGATCTTATGTCTGACTTAAACCAAGCTTCTTTTTCTGACTTTGTTTTTGGGGCTCTTCATAGATCGTCCTGATTCTGGCTTGTCTGCAGTTCGAAGCAGGATGCTTTTTCCCAGTGGTGGCCACGACTCGTCCAGAGGTCTGCCGGATGTCAATAACTGGGGACTGGGCCTACAGTCTCTCAGTCTGTCTGACTGGGAGAGACCATGGAGCAGCCAAGACTCCGATCCCTCTGCAAAGACAAATAATGCCTCATGTGAGTCTCTTTAAATATCAGGTTGCCTTGAAATATTTTATAACTTTGTGTTTAGAATGGCAATCATTTTTATGTTTAACTAGAACTTGTTGTGGAGGCCTCTGATTTTTAGCAAATGTATCCAAACAAGCAGCAGAGTAGAAACACTAGAGTTTAAAGTTTGTTTATTTTATTGTAATGTCATGCTAAATGTGTACTGAATAGTCATTTACCGTCTTTGCCGTCTAGTGCATGGGATTTTGGGGACACCCAACCAGCTCTCTAACAAGCTTCCAAACTACTCTGAGCCTTCAATCACTGCTACAGACTTCTTAGAAAAGTTCCCTGGTATGGCACGCTTGAACTCCCAATCGTTCCTAGACTCTCACTCTATCAGCCCTGTGGACTCTGAGACTAGTGGCTTCAGCTCTGCTTCTGATAACCTTTCAGATTTGCTGGTAAGTATTTTCTCGATAAAAAACCCAATTCCTAAATTTTATAAGTAACATTTTTTTTTTTTAATTCTCATCGTTCATGTCATTCTGAATCAGATCTTTATCAAATTCTTCTTAATCTATGTATATTAGCAGTGGGTGATAAGGCCCTTAAATATCACAGTATTTTATAAATTTAAAGATAATGCAACTACACGTTATTTACATAAAACTCACATTAGAGATTACAATATAGAACAAAACATGGCAATAATTAAAAACAAAGTTTCACTTCTAATATAAGTTAAATATCAAACCATTCTTTCCCCCAAAATTATATATTTTGTGCCGTGATGAGGTTTTTTTTGTTTAAATAACAAACAATATTGCGTTTGGGATAGTAAGTATTCATGTTTGATTGGTTTTATGTATTTTTTTTTTTTTACTTTGTGTTCAGCAGGCATGTTCCCTGATGACATTGCATTAGAAGTACTACAGTACCCATAATGCTTAGCGTCACAGCGTATGCTTATGATGATGATGCTTTATCGGTCATGTATTTAGCGAGTCATAACTAAACAAGAATGTTAACATGAACAGATAAATAAAAATAAACTCCTGGTAACAGTCAAAAAAGGCCAAAGCATGATTGTACGAGTAGTATTTTCTGAGTGGTCTGCTGTGCATATAGTAGTGTTCACATCAATTACCTCTAATCTTGTAATCTAGACTTTATGGACATCTACTGCAGAAGTTATTCAGAAAGTGTGGCTTATATGTAATGAGAGCAAACTGAATTACATTTCAATTCAAATTGAGACATGCTATCTGATCCTTGAACGTTCCACATCCGATAGTCATTGCATTGAGACTCTATTGTTTGCAAATGGTGCTTTAAAGACCATGTATGATTATGCACTGCAATGTCATGTAATACAAACTATTAAGGTAAATGTCAGTTATTGGTTTCCTTAGGAACTGGTTTTGATTCAATTTGATGGCCAGGTCTGCCAGTCTGTTAAGCCCAGCCCACCACCACTGATAGAAGATGTTATGCTTAAGCCTTGTTAACATTTGAGTAACGCCAGAATGAGCACAGTGGGTTGGAAGCAAACTATCCCAGATGAGTTTGCATCATTGACTGGATTTAAGTCCAAGTGTTTGTATGTCGTAACGTTTTGTGTATTGTAACCAAGGAGGTGTTCTCCTTACTGGTGCACAATAGGCATAACTAAACTGTAGTACATCGACTGACTAAATCTTGAAAAGTCAATGATTGTAACACAAATTGCCTAATCACATTTTTGTTGTCAGGAATTTGTAGCACATTGAAAAGGAGCTATGTATTTTTTAATCTTACCATTGTACCATTTATCCCACATTGAGTGACATAAAATCGAGCACCTTTTTGACCAGTACCTTGGACCACTCTTTTTGTTTCTTGCCTGAGTGAAATGGTTTTGACCAGTGATTAAAATGTTGGCATGTATTCTGTAGTCAAGCTGTAACTTTCTTGTTTATTTCTTACAGTCATCTTTGAGGATCTCGCCATCTGTTCCTTTCCTCATGTCTAGTATGCAAAGGGATCCTTTCAAAATGGCTCTGGATTCTCGTTTAGACAGCAGCTTGCCTCTCACCCCACCACCCAGTGCTACTCCAAGTGGTGGTTTGTCACATCGGTGGCCTGGTGCCTCCATCTGGCCCAGCTGGGACCTGATGAAGACCCCTGAGAGCCCCTTCAGCATTGAGAGGGAGGCCTGGCTTCATAGACAGGCTGCCTGTATGGATTTTTACATAGTATACATGTGCTTGATGGCTATCTATAAATTGCCTTTTCCCCTCCTATTAGGGGTTATCAAGTTATCAAGTGTTTTTTTTTTTTTTTTTTTTTTCTCTCTCTCTTTCTCCTACTGTTTCTGAATTGTTTGTCTGCGTTTTATTCTGCTCACTTTTGTCTCGCTTAGCAATTAACGAAGCTACCTTCACATGGAGTGGCCAGCTTCCCCCTAGACACTACCAAAATCCAGTTTACTCCTGCAAGGTCTTTTTAGGAGGTGTTCCCTGGGACATCACTGAAGGTAGGAAAGTTAATTTATCTGGGCACAAATTTACAATAGCCCTTTGATTTCACATGGTTTCCTCTCTTGGCTTCACACATACTGCGTATTCAATAAGTGATAATCAAATAAAAAAAAAAACACTTAAGTTGTTTAAGCTTCTTGCAGATGTGAGCTAGTGCCAGCGCCATTGTTTATCAAATGAGCATTTCACGCATGAAACTTCATACCGACAATTTGGATTGGTCTGAAGACCTTAAATTGTAGTTGTGTTGTGATTAACCTAGCACTTTATGTAGTATTTTTCAACATAATGCTTGAAAACAACTAAATTACTTTGTTTGAGGGAGAAATTTGGGTTTGTGCAAGTGGTATGAAGGGGATGGGATGCTCAGTTATGATGTCTTGTCTACAAGATGTGTTCACAACGACTTGTTTCGGGTTGAGACAGTAACTTAATTGGCAAAAAATTTGTCCTTTAAAAGCCTAACTGTGGGCTTACCAAATTTAAGCCTGTTGTATGCTGCATGAAAGATCATTAAAATTATTTTAGCTTTAATTATTTTAGATAAGAAACCCATCTCTGACCATTTTTCCATGCTATTTACACTGTGGGAAGTCTCAGAAGATGAGTGATAATGTATTAATGTGAAGTGTTGTAAAATATTTTGTACAAGTCTCCTGTGTAGTCTGTTTTTGCTTAAAATGCATATCTAATCATTTGTAGAATAACCAAAAGCACAAAGTTCCTACTGAGGTTAACAAATAGGTGATACCATAAGGCACACTGAGCCCCACTCCTATCACATGCAAAAGTGCAGTCAACGACCTATATACAGCAAGATATAGATTAATCCATTTAGGTTTTTTTGGGGGTAAGTTTTCTAGCTAAGATGACAATTCTACTATGGACAAGTGCCTATCTAGAACTTGTTAACCTAACCTGTGCTGGTTTAGAAATGTTACTTTGGCTGATGGATCCTCATCTTTGTTATATCCTTCAGTCCACAATTGCTTTTTCGCTCATGGTTCAGACCACTATTGCAACAAAAATGGGTCGAGTGTAAATTGCAATCTATTGTGTTTGATTAAAAACTATGGTGTCTAACATCAGTTTTCATTCATAGTGATCCATTTTTAATGGGTTTTGTTTTTTTTTTTTTGTTTTTTTCTCCCGCAGCTGGTTTGATTAACACTTTTAAATGCTATGGCCCTCTGAGTGTTGAGTGGCCAGGTAAGGATGGCAAGCATCCTCGCTGCCCTCCGAAAGGTAATATGCCCAAAGGTAATGCTGAAAGGGTAGGCAAATTATTTTCTTCCATCACTGTGGCAGAATGGTGTGGATCAAGGCACTGGAATTCATGGTGAATGAAAAATATATAATCTTTGCACATGGTGGCATCCTTTTTCTTCCTATAAGTAAACTTTAAGACCCCTTCTAGATATAGTGTGTGAAATCTGCAATGATCTGTTTTCCAAACTTTTTTTAAACTACCTCTATCCGGTCAGGTTATGTTTATTTGGTGTTTGAATCGGACAAGTCTGTACGAGCTCTGCTTCAGGACTGCACCGAGGACCTGCTTCATCCAGAGGGATACAGCGAGTATTACTTCAAAATGTCCAGCAGAAGGATGCGCTGCAAAGATGTAAGCACCTTGCACATTATACCAGGGTTCACTAAATGTAGTTTGAGGTCTGGACCCCTGCAAATTTTAGCTGCAATCCTGCTGTGCAAGCATACTAGTCTCGTTTCAGACATGCAAAGAGGACTTTCAACAGGTGTGGTTTGTGATAGTTCTGCCTGGCTCTGGACATCCACGACCAGATTTGGTCATTCCCTCTTTTTTATGAACATTAAAGAAGCTTAATAAATATCCCATCTCTCTCAGGCTCAGGTGATTCCTTGGGTAATTTCGGACAGCAACTTTGTGAGCTGTCCCTCCCAAAGACTAGACCCCAGGAACACGGTGTTTGTTGGAGCTCTTCATGGCATGCTGAATGCTGAGGCTCTGGCTAGCATCATGAATGATCTCTTTGGTGGAGTCGTGTATGCTGGCATTGACACTGACAAACACAAGTACCCAATTGGTGAGATGTCTTCAGTTCCTCATGTTATTTTTGGGTATATATCAGTGACTCCCTAATGTTGGTTCTCTACTCTCTAGGATCTGGACGTGTAACTTTTAATAACCAACGAAGTTATCTAAAAGCTGTGAGTGCAGCTTTTGTAGAGATAAAGACTCCAAAATTTACAAAAAAGGTACAGTGACTAATTTATTTTTAAATGAACTGATTAGTGTGGAGATTAGTTGTGTGGACCCTAGTCTTGGTTAAAAAAAATTACTAGACTAGAAAGGAAAATCAAACTTAAGTTTAATGTTTTACTACTGGGACTTGTAATTTGTCTACCATAGTTGTTTAAAAGCTTACTTGTATAATAGATTGGCCACCAATGAACCACAACAAATCAGGTTTTGAAATGCTTGTCTTAGGTCCAAATTGACCCATACTTGGAGGATGCCATCTGCCAAGCATGCAGTCGTGATCCAGGTCCATTCTTTTGCAGAGACAAGGTAGTTTAAAAGTTAGGCTGAGTGCTGTGGGTGGAATTAGGGTTTAATGCTGGTTTTTCGCTCCATTATTTCCGCAGACCTGCTTCAAGTACTACTGTCGCTCCTGCTGGCATAGGCAGCACTCGATGGATATCCTCAGCAACCATCGCCCTCTAATGCGAAACCAGAAAAAGCGGGATGCTAACTGAAAGCATGCTTGGCAGCATGATGCCGTAGCCTGGATGTCCAATGCGCCTGATCCTCTCAGGAGACTCCTCCGAAGTTGGCCCCCCCAACAGAAGGCCCTGCCTGGAGATGGGGCATGGGGAAACACTGTAGAAAGTTCACTGTTGCACTTTCTTTTTAGTTTGGCGTGTTCACTTTGGCACTGTACACAGTGAGATGGGTTAGCTGGGACCCAGTGGATGGGAAGATCCAGATTTTTGACCAAGTTGAGAGTAAGGCCATGGTTGAAGGTTTATTTGTTTTCTTTTTTCCTCTTTCTATTGGTTGCTATGTTTGGTTAAATCATTCTATTCTCATTGTTTGACAGAAGCCATACAGTGCCTTTAATTGGTTTTCCCCGTTCCACGCTAGCTGCTTTTCTGGCCATTTTGCCAGTGTTTTTTATGTTTGAGAAGCAGCTACAGAGGCCAGATTTTCATCATGACACCTCACAGTTTTAGTTTTCATAAATTTTTACATGAAACAGTTTTAAGTATGGCATGGACAAGTTTAAATGGCAATCTACATGGCAGATTTTTTAATTTAGTTTTTTTTTCTCCCTCAATGGTGTTAGAGGTTTTTTTTTTTTTTTTCTCTCAGTTTTGTTTGATTGAGAGGTTTGCATGTAACCCTGCAGATCTAATTGCCAATCTAGATAAATTTCAGCGCTTGCCTCCAATAGGCAATGCTTTTACTGCTCTCTATCAGATTTCACCAACTTGATATTAATCCAAAAATGAGTGGCCATCGACAGCACATACTTTTATTGCACTTTTTAATTTGCACTTTGAAGGGGTTGGTTTTTAATCACTCATTTGTACAACAGCAGATATTCTGGTTGTAAAGCCAAGTGTCTGCGTGTTGAATTTAAAATTGTTAAACTTTCCTTGATTGTACCAAGAGCCTTAGCAGACTAATGCAAATGCCACTTTAATTGACCTTAACTGAATGTGTGAATGATGACTTATTTCACAGCTGTAGCCATCTTCTGTTCTGACAATGTAAATACAATGTAGAGCTGCTGATCTTCTCTGCCATTCTACCTCATTGTCTGCATAGTTTGCTTACTAAGGTGAAGTTTGAATTTTTGAATGGGCACAATAAAGGTGTTTAAGCATTATTTTTGGATTGTGTGGTATTTCTTATTTAATTTATTAAACAAATTGACGAACATGGAGTACTGGTGTTACAATTGTACCAACTTGCACTTATTATTATTTTTTAATAGAAAAATAAATTAACTTGAGTAAGCTAAATAAGATGAATAAGATTTTATACTAATCTACTTGAAAATTGAAGTTAAAATATTGTTACGGTTGAGTTAGGTGTGATATATAAGTAGAAGCTTTTTTTTGTGTGTGTTTGAAACGGAATTGTCAAACCAAAAGTAACAAGTATATTCATTATTAACTAATCAAATCAACTCCCTAACAACGCTAATCTAATCACTTTCAGAGAACCGATGTTAAGGTTTGTGAAACGTTTAGTTATACTTGAAAGGAAGGGTGCGTGGCTGGTATACACAGTAAAACACGTTTTACCTTTAAACAATGAGAAACACTGCTTTTAATCTACGTCGTTTGGTGTATTTGTTTTGTGGTGGATTAAAATAACGAATGTTAAGTTTATAGCCGTCAAATAACAATTTTCCCAGCACCGTTAAACGTTTGAAAAAGGTGTTCGAAAACCTTTAAATATATGGTATGCAAATGATTTAACAAATTCAATATGAACGACTGAAACTAACATTCCGAAAGTAATTTTTTCATTGGGTTCTGGCAAAATCAAATGAAGCTTAAAATGGCCGGAGCCAACACTCGAAAATACGTCCTTGAAGGCGGGACATGGTCATAGTAAAGGCGTCTGATTGGCTGAAAGTTTAATTTATAAATTTCGTTTTTTTATAACCCCGATCTGAATCAACTAATTAAATGGAGTCGAGTAGAAACATGTTTTATTCAGCCCCAAAGTTGGCATTGGAGTGCATAAGAATTCGCTCTGTTTTGGAGTCAGCCTCAAGAGGCTGCTCGAGGTACTGCAGTTCAGTCACGCTCTTCAAGCGGGAGAGGACGAGGTTGCCCTTTGTCTCTGTCACCAGATGGCAGAAAAGAGCTTCCGTTTTAACTAGGCATCCAATAGCTTTCACTCTTTATTTGTAGCTGATGGAACCCGAGCATCCAGGACATGGATCTCGGGCCTGAAAACCAAGTTTCGAGCTCAGCTCAGCTGGCAGAAAGCCTGACAGCTGTATCCATCTGAAGCGTGGAGGATACTCATGTTTGAGAGGGTGTTGAGACCCAAAAGTGTGATTTTCATCTAAAGGTAACAATTGGAAGCTCATCAAGTCACCAAGTTTATGGCAAAACATCAACATCCTATTGTTTCATTAAACTTTGAGCTTATCCTATTAAAACCTACATTATCTAACCAAAGGTAACAGTAAAGTTGTTGGGTGAGTAAATTAAGTTTCTTCAATAGTGTGCTAACTAGGATAAACTTACTTTCCTTCTCGAATGTGGCTGAACTGCAGTACCTCTAATGACCGCGTGAGGCTGACTTTAGAAGTGAGCAGATTCTCATTCACTCCAATGTTAAAACTAACCTACATTCCTAAATACTTTCCACCCCTGGCTCCATTAGGTTTTTAAATTCTGATCTCCTTCATGAACATTCTCACGGAGGTGAATGGGTTACTTGTACAAATACTTCCTCATTCTGCCTCATACAACTCAGTTCTTTCTAGTTATAGCAACGACAGTGGCTGTGGCTTTGTTTTTATCCTCACTCTCTGCAGGAACTTTCAAACATTAGTTTGAGTTATGAAAATATAATTCGCTTACGTAATACTACAATCTAATAAGCATAAAATAGTCAATAGCTTCTCCAAGAAACTCTCAACAATCACCAAATTTATGTCAGAAATCATTGTAGAGTTGGTGGTTCTACTACAAAACTCAGATAAATTTAAAAATATATATATTTAGACATTTTTTAATATTTATAATCACTGAAAAATGGTAAATAGTTTATGCATAAAACAGTCTACATTCACAATATTTGGTAAACCAATTTTTTTCAGAATGTTCTCAAATCTCCAGAATTAGGAAGATAACAGTGAAGGTTGAGCTTATTTTGGTGTCACTATAGTGTTTATGAGTGAATCTTTTAGTTGTTGTGGATGAGTGTTTGTTCCATTATCGTGTTACCATTGTTCAATAAAAGAGACCGTATCAGAACACAGTATTAGCCGAATCCAAATGCCCAATACAATAAAGTAAAAAACAAACAAACAATAATTATAGATCATCTTTTTAATTTGTTGGTGCTTTATTCTGATTTTATTCTCTCAAATATACTCATAAATGCCATACTCATAAAATTCTTTGTCTATTTTTAGCACAAATTCTCATTTACACCATGAAGCCCTTGGGAATCGATGCCCAAACATATTTGATCCATCTCTGTTTCACCATGTTAATTAAAACATCAATTAACTAACATTACTTGCCTCTTAAAATAGATTTGTTTTTCAGAGACAAATGGCTATAGAAGATTGCTATTGAATTTGGTCTGTTTGGTCATTATGTTCAGCTTATCAGATAAAGATCCATTAGCCCCTTTAGAAAGAAAATATTAAAATCTTTTGAAATGCTTATATTTGACCCTTTTAATCAGTTTGTTTCTTTATCTTCATTTTCTATCAGTTGATTACAGTTTGATGTAAAGTGTTAAACTTGTGCAGTGTTTAGTTTGTTCAAAAGGAAACGGAAGCATGGCTTAACTGTGTCTTTTACACCCACGCCACCCCCTGTGTTTGTAAACTAAAGCCCTTGCAGGAAACCGAGGGTAATAGGGTTAGAATTCAGCTGTGCCTCTTTGAGGAAGCTACTCCCCAGGACAGGACTATCGTGGGAAACCAAATTATTTTCTGCCACTTCACTCCGTTTCCCCATTGGATTTAAATTTTAAATGTCTTTAGCTGCTGAATTCAAATTTTTGCAGCTAGGTTTACAACCGACTTGGTTGTTCTTTTAAACATACAAAAACATCCGCATTTACACTTAATACTGACAAACCAATAGACTGGGATTCTGACTACAAAAACAACAAGTACAATAGTTATGAAAACTTTATTAAAGAATGATATGTTTCCATTACAATCCTGGTGTCGTTAGAAGACGCAACATGTCTCGTCAGCCTTCTTTGGGCTTGATGGCTCATGCTTCCTTTACACCTGTGTTGACGCTATTAATCATATCACTCCTGTATTGACATTTCATATCATCTACAGTTTACTTTCACATTTGATCGAATCTGATTTTGGCATTTTCTCTTAATTGAACACTTAGAAAGATATCATCTCTAACATACAACTATTGGTCAGAGGATGGGGCAGTGCTTCATTTATTGAAAAAAATGAGTGTAGTGCAACCTTCTCAAAGAGTCATTGAAGTTTTATGTAAATGTTAAAAAACACCGTCTGGTGCTGACCAGCTGGAGGGAAAAGGTGACCCCTGGGATTAATATGAAGCATTAGATTTTGCTGCGTAATTGTGTTTGACAAGGAGTTCCCAAGAACTATATGTGCATGCATGGTTTAAGTATGTGTAGTGTTGTTTTCTGAACAAAACTTTCTAAAAGTTCCTTTGTCAAATTCAGGCTTTTTGTTCAGAGGAACAGCGCTAACCACCAAGGTATCATGCTACTCTTTTGTAAGAGATTAAGTCCCTTTTTATGATTTAAAAGAAAAATGATGATCACCTAGCCACTAATGTGCAATTGCCAATATATTTACATTGTAACTTTGAGATTTATTTTAGGATTAAAATGCACTAGATCAAGCTTATTCTGGCTGCATGAGGCACCTGCTGCTCTCCATCCAACTGAAGGATCCTAACATTAGAAAAGCATGCATAGGGTTTATTTTTAACCCTCTTTCACTCTGACCTTAACAGCACATTTCTCTGGATTGTGCACCTGTCACAATAATGTTTTTGGGTGTTGGTACAATGGCATAAATTGCGAATCGAATAAATCAATTCATTGCTCACATCTTATTGAATGATTTCTTGAATTTTTTTGTTTTTTTTTTGCAGACTTTAATCAGTTTATTCTGCCAGCTTGGTAAACGGAGAGCCTGTGAAAGACACAAAGCTGATTACACACAACACAAACAATTGAAGACCGTAGAAGAAGGGCTGTTCATTATGCTGTGTATTTAGTGACTTTTAACATTCAAATGAAAGCTTTGATAAAAAAATAGCTGGTGGAAGACATACAAAGAACCGATAAAAGGTGGATATTCGTAAAAAAAAAATTCCAGACCAATCGGTGAGCTCAGTTATTGACAAATTAGGGTACAACAGGATGTTTTGTCACACTTTTTTTTTCAATCCCTTTTTGAGTCTGGTTTGACTCAATTCTCTTTACATCGCGCCTTCTAAATGAAAGTACCACATAAAAATCTCAGGTGCCAAGTATAAAATTGGTAAATGGAGAGCCTGTGAAAGAAACACACAAAGCTGATTGCACACAACACAAAACACTGAAGACCGTAGAAAAAGGGCTGTTCGTTATGCTGTGTATTTGGTGACTTTTAACACTCAAATGAAAGCTTTGATAAAAAATAGGTGGTGGAAGAAATCCAAAGAACCGATAAAAGGTGGATATTTCTAAATTTTTTTCCAGACCAATCGGTGAGCTCAGTTATTGAAAAATCAGGGTACAACAGGATATTTTGTCACACTTTTCTTTCCAATCACTGTGGTTTGACTCATAAAAATCTCAGGTGCCAAGTATAAAACTGGACGAGCCAAACTGTTATAAAACAAGTCAGTGTGAAAGCAGTTCTACATTTACTTCCCTATCTTGTAAAGCTCTCTAAACTGTCAAAAGATTGAAAATCCATATAGCAGATTGCATTATGTATTTATTGTCAAAAGATTTGCTTTTGAGGTTAAAACATTTGTGACGAACAATAAATTTGGTTATAATTAAAGCTTAATCAAAAGAATCTCGTGAAAATTGACATCAATCAGTAATCCCTCTTTAGAGGCATATGTGGATGCAATGCAAAATATATGCTATACACTCTTTGAGGGCTCCCTGTCCATCATTTATTTAACAAAGGGTGTGCTGGTTAATAAATCACACACGACATGCTAGATGTGTCCCTTGCAGGAATCGAATCCTGTGTAATAAGTACATGTGCACTGAGGGGGGATTTTTCATTTCTATCACAGAAGATGGTTAACTCCTATGCTACGCTGATTGGTCACTTTTCATGTTTACTCTCTTCATATTTAATGACCTGTTGGGTTACTTAAGATGAGGTGTCATCAAACACAAAAGATTTTAGTGAGGAAACAGAAGGAACTGGAAGTCAACAGTGTGACTTTTAACTGATTTGCATAGCTTCCATTTATTTCTGTTCCATGGCTATCTTTTTTTTCAGTTTAGCTATACCACTCTGACCAAACACACGTCAAATCATTGCTTACATGTTATTGATATACAGGGACCCTGGGGTTAAAGCTGTACTCTTTCTAAAGAAATGATCACAGAGAGTCATCATATCAGTTAACCGTCTCATCTAAAAGACAAAGCTTATACAATCCAATATTAGCCAGTCAATGAAACTTGAAGAGCAATTACACTTCAGATGCATAGTGAGTGAGTGTGTATTTGTGTTATGGATTCACATGCTGTATGTTGTGAATGTGTGCTTCTGTGCTGCCTCAGTAACTGGGGCAGAACTGATTGGTGCTGATGGCTGTAGGCGTGTGGAGGCCTACATTCAGCTTCCAGACGCAGGAAGAGACGAAGTAAATTTTGAACAGTGTCTGTTCTATTGCTTTCACTCTTCTCCACTAGATGTCTATCAAAATCAATTGGCCATAATACTGTGGAAGAAAATAACTTGTAAAAGATGTGGGCTGACGAGTTAATGACAGATGAGAAGTGCTAAAAATTGAATCAAATCTCACAATACAGAGGTCAGTCACAAGGGACAAGATGTGTCCCATCTGCTCAGATGATTCGGAAGAGAATTATGCATGCAGATTGGCACTGCATCACCATCCTATCCCCCACACTCCGTGACACATTGTCATTTCTAAGATGTAAGGATTGGAGAAGACGAAAAGAGGAATGTGTTATGGGCGTTAAAATAAGCAATTTCAAGGTGGGGCCATCGGAGCACTTTTTACGTAGTGATCATGTGAGCATTCAGATAAGATGCTTTGCACAGAGGGAGTGTAAAAGCTGAAGGTGACCCTTCTTCCTGTTTCCCCGTGTCCTATCACAGTTGTGTCTGAGTGTATGTGAGAGAACCCCCGTGAGCAGGAAATCTGTTCTTCGGTCCAGGAATCTTACTGTATTCATTGACCTACACACACTATGAAATAGTTTCCTCCCCAAAATATATAAACACGTAAACAGAAAATAATAACTTAAGTGACAATTATAGCTAAAAGAAAATTGAAAAATTGCAGCATAATCACAAAACATTTATCTGTTTTCATGATTTAAACGGTTTTGTCCACATTTTGAAACATGCACTCTGGGATAGACTGTTAATTGAACAGGTGCTAATATATCCAGAACACCTGCCAGCTCTCGTTATCTTCGTTTTCAGTTGGTCAGTGGAGAAGACAGAGCTTGTTCTTCTTTACTAAAATACTTCATTAAATTATATGTTTCTGTCTAAATAGTGTCTGCATTGAGTAAGTAAATGTTCTTGTTTGATGTGAGCCTGACTTATATTCACATTTTCAATAACTGTAAATATACAGTTTAAACTTACAAACATAATCTAGTATGTCTTTTGGTCAGTACATACAGTAGCATTTCTTAAAGTAATACATGTTTTGTGACATTGTGGACTACTGGGAAGTTGTCTGTGACTATATGATGCAGATTAGTATTAAGTTTTCATTAGCATGAGTTTTTAGTATGAAACCTCTCTACTGTGTCATCGGTTTAGTGTTTACATTGCAAAATCTCCCTGGAAAAGCACTCATTGAGGTAATGGGGGTAATCTCTTTCCAATTGAGAATGTGAGCTGTGCAGTCTTCTTATTGTCATATAGAAGCCTGAGTGTGTGTGAGATAGAGAGAGAAGAAAGAGAGTTTTATGACTCATTCTGACCTACTTTTTGAGCTAAAATGGGTAGGTTGGTATAATACGGAACACACTGATTAAAGATTTGTTGTACCTTGCAACGTTTCAATCAAGGGCTATTTCTGAAAAAGTCACAGACTGATTCAAAGGAATGCTCTTTTTGGAATTGGCTGATTATTTAACTGTCTTCCTATTTAAACCTATTGTCATATTTTAAAAATATTGTCAATTTCATGCGCTAAAAAGTACCTCTATAATCACCCAAACCTAGTGACAGTCCCAAAAGGTTAAATAGCTGAAACCATTTTCTAATGCTCTGTGACAATATATTGAGCTAGTCAATATATTGAAACATGTTTGTTCACTTTTCAATTAGGAATTTACTTTTTTTAAACAAAAAGTTGCGCTGGGCCAAATAAATAATTTGCATTCATGGCAAATCCTAATAAATGTAAAAGTTCTTAAATAAATGCTTCAACTTTGAAACCACTTAAAGCGCATGCTTTGTATTACTTTTATTTTTTATTGCATTACTTTTAATAATTGAAAATATTGATGCAATTGTAAATTAGAGGGGATTAATTGTGTTGCCCTGGATTTTTTTGCATCGATAAGAAATTAATTGAGTTTTGTTTTAAAAATATAGAGGGAAGTAGAAAGAGAATGATATTCATCAAGAAAGCAATAAGAGTTTTAACCAAATAAAGTAGTTCTGCATATCAGCTAACTATGGACAATTTTAAACAGTTATTTTAGGCTTTTGAATTCTTTTATACTTTTTTTTGATGCCCTGAAAAAATAGAGACCCCAGTAAAGAAATATTCAAAGCATAGTCATTTTGAGGGGGAAAAAAGATCATAGGTTTCTGGTAGGTGCGTGTACTAAAGTGGCAAGATGAGTGAAATTTGTTTGAGTATTCTTGGTATCATTAAGCTTGTAATTCTCCTTGGATTATCATGTTCGACTGAGCTGAAAAAAAGTGTTTTTAATAAAAACTAGACTACATAATAGGCCTCTGAAATTTGGATTTCTTTGGCGTTGTAGATCTGAGGATTCCCCCAGAAATCATTTAATTAACTGAACTAGGATTGTTTTGCTCTTCCTTCTTACTCTCTCCATCTAAAGTGTTGAAGTGCCAAGACCCTAAGAGTGGGTTTGGATGAGGTTTGCGACCCATGTGAAATGAATCTAATGTAATTTGGAATTTACTTTATGCTTTAATAAATTTTTTGTCTTATCTTCTCAGTGTGAAGGAATGACAATCTTTAGGATTTTAAGCTAATCCTGAATTTGCTGTGCTCTGAAAGTCAGAGAAAATGTGATTTATTAGAGTATTTTATAAAAAGAGATAATTTATCATATTTCAAAACATCAAAGCACCAATAATGTGGAAAGCCAAGGACAACAAATCAGAGACAATGACACATGGATCATCAAAGAAGATAGATAGATACTCGCCACTAACGAAGCAAAGAGGGAGGGATCCTAAAGTTGTTTTTGGGAATCTGGCAACCAGATTTAACTGGTCACTTTACAAGACTTTGAATTTAAAAATATGTAAAGGACATCATTCTCTCCTGTCCTGTCTATAGCACATCACGATTTTCTCTCCGCCACAGAAACTTATGAATAATCGAAGGAGCTTGCAGCAATTTAAAAACATGTGATGACCTTTTGTACCTGTAGACTTGTTTTGTGGAACAATCAGTCACTTGAACATCACCAATAAATCATGGTCTACACCACTGTATTTGCAGATTTCCACAGCAAAAATCATCATAATTCCGCTGACTGTAGATACAGTAATGCGGCTCTCAGGGGCTGAAATTAGAAGTCATGGGCATTGATAAGCTTTAACACCTTCAGTTCTACTATCAGAACCTAAATGACGAAATCCTTCCACATTCCACAATTTACCAAAAACCCTGTTCAAAAATCATCAAAAAACCCTACAGATTCTGTCTGCCCTGAGTTATGGGTTAAATAATTTGTATTTTGGAGAAAACAAAAAAAATGATAGTTTACATTTTACAAAATAGCTATTTTTGTGTTCGTACTGTTTTCTGTAATCTGGCATTTCCTCTATGCGCTTCATAAGGTTAGACATCTGAATAGTTTGTCAACTGCCTCTGGAAATGTACTATATGTTGCTTTTCCAAGTCCATTCACAAATGATGGTGAAGGTCAAAAAATGAATGGAAACCAGTGAGCCAAGTGAAACCACACCACAACAAATTGTGCCATTACAAAAATCCGTGGAAAGTTGGCAATAGATGCCTTTAGTCTGTGGCCCATATCATCGTAAAGATTTTTGATTGAGTTAATGTGTCTGATGACTTTCAAGGCCAGGTCATCTGGCACAGTACTCCGTGTTTCTCCTTCTGGGTCAAATTCATTAAAGTTCCAACTTGGTTGCTGCAGAATACTCGTGTAGACAGGATCAGAGTCCCCCATAACATTACTGCTTCTCCTCAATACATCACAGTATAGAGCATATGCATTCACTTTTTTCACAATGCATCATCTACCTCAGGGTTGCTACCGTGTGGTATCTAAAATATTAAATATTTGTGTTACAATTCCAGGTATACAATTGTCTTGTTATCTGATGGTAAATACGTTCATACATTGGAAAACTGCTATAGCAAATATAGGCTAGTTCTGTAAAAAAAATATATATTCATAGACTTTTCACTGTCGAACCCTGATACTCATCAACACACTAAACAAAAAACAATACAACATGCACGTTTTGTGTGTATAGCACATTTAAAATAACCATTGTTGATCAATGTACAATAAAAAGAGATGTGTAATAAGTAATTAGGATTACTTAGTTAAATTTACTTGAATAAATTTTAGAGTAACTTGTATACTTTTTGAATAAATGTGTACTTTTACTTTTACTCAAATAAATAGTTTGTGAAAATATCTACTTTTATATGTCGGTAGTTACATTTGAGTCACAACATAGTTACACTTAGTTCCTTACTAATTATATTGTTATTTTTAATAGAGGGCTATTTTACCAAATTAGGAAGTCCCCAACTACTCTTTCAGCGGTGACAGATCACCCATAGCCTCATGTTCAAAGTTTATTTACTCCCAACGGCGCTTACACTGCTAGACAAGAATGCAAAAAAAACAAAAACAAAAAAATAATTTTAAATATAATATTAACATGTTTTAATAAAACCACAGTTTTATGAATTCTTATTTAATATAATAACAATGCACATTATATGACTGAAACATTTTTAAAATGTTTGAGCAAAGATAACTAGATGCTCTTTAAGTTTGATGGTGTTTTTGATTCGTATTGTTCAACTAGTAACTAACTACTTGAATAAATTGTCCCTGTGATACTTTTGTAGTCTTACTCAAGTAAATTATTAATTACTTTTACTCTGACTTCAGTAAATGTTTTTACACGTTTTTTTTTGTAAATTTTTTCACGGGTACAAATTTTAAATACTCACCACCGGTATTAAACATAATAATTTAAAATCACATATTAAAATATCAAATAAAATAAAAAAAAATATCAAGTTAAAAACATATAAAAATATATATGTAATTTCATATTAGGCGTCACGGTGGCGCAGTGGGTAGCACGGTCGTCTCACAGCAAGAAGGTCGCTGGTTCTAGGCTTTGCATGTTCTCCCCGTGATCGCGTGGGTTTTCTCCGGGTGCTCCGGTTTCCCCAAGACATGCGGAATAAGTGAATTGAATAAGAACAATTGCCCATAGTGTTAAAGTGTGAATGTGTGTGTGAATGTTTCCCAGCGATGGGTTGCGGCAGGGAAGGGCATCCGCTGCGTAAAACATATGCCAGTGAGTTGGCGGTTCATTCCGCTGTGGCGACCCCGAAAGGGAATAAAGCCGACATGAAGATGAATGAATGAATAATTTCATATTAAAAATATGAATTCAATAAAAACTTTAAGTAGCTGCAAACCCAGTAAAATCAAGCGATAAAAATGTTTTTAAAGAATGCTTAAAGAATGTTTTTTTGCTTAAAGAATGCTGGATCAGTTCACCCCCAACGACCCCCCCCCCCTCTCTCTCTCGCTCTCGCTCTCGCATACTCCATCTCCATCCTCGCTTCTCCCTCTCTCCTCCTCTCCTCTCTCCGTCTTGGCGGTCATCAATCTATGTGTCTCTACCGAGCGTGTGGCGCACCGACCCACCGCTCCACGCGCGCTCTCCGCATTCACATCAGCTCAGATCCACTCCGCCTCGGTGTCCGAAAATGACCGTGGCCATAGAGGGATTATTCACAAGCCGTTCCTCCCCGAACCGCGGAGAGTAGTTCCGGAGCCGAGGAGAGACACTGTTACCCAGATCTCTCTCTCTCTCTCTCTCTCTTTCCTCTCTCTCTCTCTCTCTCTCCTCTCTCTCTCCTCTCTCTCCATTCTCTCTCTCCTCATCTCTCTTCTCTCTCTCTCTCTCTTCTCCTCTCTCTCTCGTCTCTCCTCATCACCAAGCTCACATCCGAAGACCGCAAATTCTCCCAGAATCTGCCTCTCCAGCACAAACAGCCTGCTGGCTCTGTGAGCGAAAACAAGGATTTCTCTCCGCTCTCGGTAAGATGGATAATATTAACGTGGAGTCGGTGGAGAAGGAGTGCGGGGCGCTCGGCGGTTTGTTCCAGGCGATCGTCAATGATATGAAGGTGAGTGGTCTGAAACGACGCAGAGAATACACCTCAAGAGCGTGACCAGCATGCAGATGGGGAAACGCTCGAACTCGTTCTCAATGGAGTGGGTTTGAGGGAATCCATAATACCCAACGAACCCCCACGCCTCATTTTGATCGACCCAACTGGCAGAGGACCCCAAGTCTGTGACATTCCTTCGGCTACAGGGGGGAGACAGGCACGCATGCAAAAAGGCCTGTAGTAAATATAGGATGTGGTTTGCGCTATTAAGGCTTCGACCTACTGCCAGTGCAGACGCTGAATGCGCTGTGTCCACACGGGAATGTTGTGAATGTTGAGGTAATGGAGGGGTTCATTCACAATGGGGAACTGCTGCTGATTAAGCAGATGCGGCAGCGCGGAGATTTGTTGGGTTTGACCGATGGATCGCAGTGCACCGGCTGGTTACCTTTGTGGCTGTGTGCGTAAAAGAGCGGCTGCGCTCGTGAAATCGCCGCATTGATCTCCTGTCGCCTCTTGTAAATCAGCCACAGCGTGGAGAGGACGCGTTAGCATGTTGGATGATTGTGGACCTGTTTTAATCATCCGCGATGAAAAGCACATCTCGATTCTGAAAGGGATAGATGTTTTGTAGACTGGTTATGGTTTGATTTGATTACAAATCTGTTCCCTATAAATGATTTGTCAAAACAAGAAAGATGTGAGACCAAGTCAGCTTATCCTCTGCAGCTGCGTGGTTTTCATTCATAATTTAACTCATATTTCACTAGAGAAGGTCTCATCAATGGGGGTTGCAAAATATGGGTCAGCTCGCATGCCAACATGCCTGATATTATTGAGCAGACAGGGGTATTGGCACACATGGGGTCACTGATTTTTGTCCTGGAGCTCATCAGTTTGATTTCTGAAACTTTTCCGTTTTTATGATTGAAATGCCATTTCCAAGGTGGGTTCAGATGCTTCACTGGTTTTGATGTCCTCCGGGGTCATGATTTGGACCCTCTTCCCTTGTGGCTGCAGCGTCAAATTTTCAGTTTTTCCTAATCTTTCTCTAGTGTTACTAATTAGAGAGAGCTTTTACTTTTTAAAGTTACTTAAAGTTTTTTTTTAAGTGAAGATATTTCTTTGAAAGTGCAGATAATTCTAGGAACGGTTTCTTCTGCATGTTTTGCACTTGACATGTCTAGGCCGAGCTATCAAATGTGTTTAATAAAGCAATAATAAAAATTGTATAAAATAATTTAATTTCAAATTGTGCATTTTGTCAAACTTTTATTTGTGCTTTCATTTTGTGTTTGACATCGTGTCTTTCCAATCTCCTGTTGTCCAATCACTTTAGTATTAAATCTGGTATCCAGAGCGCATCAAATCCCCATCTGGCTTTCTGATATTACCTAAATATAACTCCTAAATAAACTATTTGTAGCACTGAAACGTGACGTCATCCACATTATATATTCAATGCAAAATGCTTGTCTTTAAAAAAAAATTTTCAAACCTCCCCATAAACATGATTAATAAACAAAAACATAGTGTATGTGTCATCACATGACAGCACAGAGGGCACCAAGGAGGGCAGCAATTTAGCACAACTTAGCTTTAACCTTAATACAACAAACCTGATTCCACCAATTCATCTCCTCTTGGATGGTTTGAAGCTACTGATGTATCTTTTGAAATACAGTTGGAACAAAAACCGGGGTCCGTGGCCCCCCAGGATTGATTTTGCTGGCATATAGAAGCCATATAGCAGGTAGGTGTACCATGCTTATCTGGCAACCTGTCACCTGGGTAGAGAAGGAGACTTTCCAGTGATTGTTTATCTTTTGGTTTGCAGTGTGTTCGGGGCCACAAAGTTTTGACTGCACCTTTAAATATTTGCAAATAATTGTGTAATAGTATTTGGCCTATTCCTGGGAGTGGAGACATCCAGTAAGGATTTATCTATCAAGTAAAAGTTATGAGAGTATGGTTCTGTCATAGATTCAATTTGTTTATTTGCCTTTAGCAGCAGATGTAATCTTACTTTGATTAATGTTGAGCCAATACCAGGAATGATATCAGGAAATAATCATAATACTAATAATAACTATGGGCAATGAGAACAGAAACATTTAAAAATCAACATCTTTACGATTTCAATGCAGACTGTATATTGTGTTTTTATGTCTGGCTCTAAAGAGGGCATTGTTGCAGAAGGTTTGTTATGAGTATGGTTTGGATGATGGGGGAGGATGATCGGATTTGTGGGGGGTGGGGGTGGAAAAAAGATGGAAAGCATCGAGGAGTGGGGTGGGCTGTCATATTTATGCCCAGATAGTATACCCCCTGCTGTAGGTGAAAGGCTTTGAACAAGCACGAGAAGGACAGAGGCATTAGACGAGATGATGACACAAGCACACAGTTGTCTGTTTGCCAGCTGTGGCTGCTGTATATCACTTCTGTTTACATTCACATGCTTCACACTGAGATGTGCATACCAGAAGAGCAGCAGCTCTAGGACTCACTACCTGGACCCTGTGCTTTATTTACTCAGCAACTACATCTGAGATCTTTTTTTCAGATGGTTGCTGCCCTGTTATGTGATATATTTAAATCTGGGCAGTATGATTGTATTTTATTACTGATATTTTTCATCGTTATTAAATTTCTCTACAAGTCTTCATAATAGTAAAAAATTATAATCGTATGAGAAGAAGTATTTATAAAGACAACTTCTCAATTCAAATGCAGCAAAACTAAATCACTCCATTATATTAAGGTTAGGTAGCAAGTTCATGACATGTCATATTTTATTAACTGCGAACATTCAAGCCTGGATTTGGCATACACAGTGTAATCAGTCACTAGGTGAAAGTCAGACCAAACTACAATATGGTTTAGCCCAGAGGTGGGGAAAATCATTCCTAGATAGCCACAGCCTCTGCTGGTTTTCACCATGTTTCCAGAGACAAACCAGTAGCTTCAAACAAGCCAAGATGAGCTTGACCGGTGGAATCAGATGTGCTGCAACTTGGGAAACTTGGTCTTTGCCACTCCTTATGAGGTCAGAGATCCACTAGCATCACCCGATAAGAACGCTAACTCTGTTCCATTCATTCATTCATTCATCTTCATGTCGGCTTTATTCCCTTTCGGGGTCGCCACAGCGGAATGAACCACCAACTCACTGGCATATGTTTTACGCAGCGGATGCCCTTCCCTGCCGCAACCCATCGCTGGGAAAAACTCTGTTCCAGTTGAAGGCAATTATTCTAGACTAGCATCACCTGGATACTAGCAATCTCATCATGTGATTTGTCCAATAACTATTTGTCTGGACTCACAGAGAAAGACTAAACTTCCTATCGCTGACCGTCTGCCAATAGTTGTGTTCTCGGATCTGTTTGCTCCTCTTTTACTCATCTTTGTATTAGTTATTCATTGTCATTGACTCCTGCGTGTCACCTTCCATCCATCCATCTTCTCCCGCTTATCCGGGGCCGGGTCACGGGGGCAGCAGTCTAAGCAGGGATGCCCAGACTTCCCTCTCCACAGACACTTCTTCCAGCTCCCCGGGAGGGATCCCGAGGCGTTCCCAGGCCAGCTGGGAGACATAGTCCCTCCAGCACGTCCTGGGTCTTCCCCGGGGCCTCCTCCCAGTGGGACATGCCCGGAACACCTCCCCTGGGAGGCGTCCAGGAGACATCCGGAACCGATGCCCAAGCCACCTCAGCTGACTCCTCTCGATGTGGAGGAGCAGAGGCTCTACTCCGAGCTCCCCCCGGGTGACGGAGCTTCTCACCCTATCTCTAAGGGAGCGCCCAGCCACCCGGCGGAGGAAGCTCATTTCGGCCGCCTGTATCCGGGATGTTGTCCTTTCAGTCATGACCCAGAGCTCATGACCATAGGTGAGAGTAGGGACGTAGATCGACCGGTAAATCGAGAGCTTCGCCTTTCGGCTCAGCTCCCTTTTCACCACAACAGACCGATACAGCGACCGCATCACTGCAGATGCTGCACCGATCCGCCTGTCGATCTCGCGCTCCATCCTCCCCTCACTCGTGAACAGGACCCCGAGATACTTGAACTCCTCCACCTGAGGCAGGAGCACTCCACTAACCTGGAGAGGACTTGGAGGTGCTGATCCTCATCCCAGCCGCTTCACACTCTGCTGCAAACCGCCCCAACGCACGCTGCAGGTCCAGGCCCGAAGAAGCCAACAGGACAACATCATCCGCAAACAGCAGCGATGAAATCCTGAGGTCCCCGAACCGGACCCCCTCCGGCCCCCGGCTGCGCCTTGAGATTCTGTCCATAAAAACTATGAACAGAACTGGTGATAAAGGGCAGCCCTGCCGGAGGCCAACGCGCACTGGGAACAGGTCTGACTTTGTGCCGGCAATGCGGACCAAGCTCCTGCTCTGGTTGTACAGGGACCGGACAGCCCTTAGCAGAGTGCCCTGGACCCCATACTCCCAGAGCACCTCCCACAGGACACCACGAGGGACACGGTCGAACGCCTTCTCCAAATCCACAAAGCACATGTGGACCGGTTGGGCGAACTCCCATGACCCCTCGAGGACCCTGCAGAGGGTATAGAGCTGGTCCAGTGTTCCACGACCAGGTCGAAACCCGCATTGTTCCTCCTGCATCCGAGGTTCGACTATCGGCCGAACTCTCCTCTCCAGTACCCTGGCATAGACTTTCCCCGGGAGGCTGAGGAGTGTGATCCCCCGGTAGTTGGAACACATCCTCCGGTCCCCCTTCTTGAAAAGAGGGACCACCACTCCGGTCTGCCATTCCAGAGGTACTGTCCCTGACCGCCACGCGATGCTGCAGAGACGTGTCAGCCAGGACAGTCCCACAGCATCTAGGCACCTGAGGTACTCAGGGCGGATCTCATCCACCCCCGGTGCCTTGCCACTGAGGAGCTTACCAACCACCTCAGTAACTTCGGCTTGGGTGATAGACGAATCCACCTCAACTACCCCAGCCTCTGCCTCCTCGACAGAGGACGTGACAGTGGGATTGAGAAGACCCTCAAAGTATTCCTTCCACCGCCCGACCACATCCCTGGTCGAGGTCAACAGCTCTCCACCTCCACTGTAAACAGTGTTGGTGGGGCACTGCTTTCCCCTCCTGAGGCGCCGGACAGTTTGCCAGAATTTCTTTGAGGACGACCGATAGTCTTCCTCCATGGCCTCCCCGAACTCCTCCCAGGTCCGAGTTTTTGCCTCTAACACAGCATTGGCTGCTGCGCGCTTGGCCTGCCGGTACCGGTCGGCTGTGTCCGAAGTCCCACAAGCCAACCAGGCCTGATAGGACTCCTTTTTCAGCTTGACGGCATCCCTTACTTCCGGTGTCCACCACCGGGTTCTGGGATTGCCGCCATGACAGGCACCAGAGACCTTACGGCCACAGCTTCGCACTGCGGCAGTGACAATAGAGGTGGAAAACATGGTCCACTCGGACTCCATGTCTCCAGCCAGACGTTCCCAACAGACCCTCAGCTTACGTTAGGGTCTGCCAGGTCTTTCCGCCCTCCTCCCCAGCCAGCGGTAGTGATCGGTTGATAGCTCCGCCCCTCTCTTCACCCGAGTGTCCAAAACACATGGTCGAAGGTCAGATTATACGACAACGAAGTCAATCACTGACCTTCGGCCTAAGGTGTCCTGGTGCCACGTGCACCGGTGGACACCCTTGTGCTTGAACATGGTGTTCGTTATGGACAAACCGTGACGGGCACAGAAGTCCAATAACAGAACACCACTCGGGTTCAGGTCGGGGAGGCCATTCCTCCCAATCACGCCCCTCCAGGTGACGCTGTCATCCCCCACGTGCGCATTGAAGTCCCCCAGGAGAACGATGGGGTCCCCGGTTGGAGCACTTTCCAGCACCCCTCCCAGGGACTCCAAGAAGGCCGGGTACTCTGCATTGATGTTCGGCCCGTAGACCGTAACAACAGTGAGAGACCTGCCCCCAACCCGAAGGCGGAGGGAAGCGACCCTCTCGCTCACTGGGGAGAACTCCAACACATGGCGGCTGAGCTGGGGGGCTATGAGCAGGCCCACACCAGCATGCCGCCTCTCACCGCGGGGGACGCCAGAGTAGTGAAGAGACCAGCCCTTCTCGAGGAGCTGGGTTCCAGAGCCCAGGCTGTGCGTGGAGGTGAGCCCGACAATCTCTAGCCGGTAGCGCTCCACCTCCCGCACAAGCTCAGGCTCCTTCCCCCCTAGCGAGGTTACATTCCATGTCCCCAGAGCTAGCTTCTGTGTCCATGGATTGGGCCGCCGAGGTCCCCACCTTCGGCTGCCACCCAGATCACAAAGCACCGGCCCCTTACGGTCCCTCCTGCGGGTGGTGGGCCTACTGGAGGGCGATCCCACGTGGCCTTTTCGGGCTGGGCCCGGCCGGGTCCCATGGGAAAAGACCCGGCCACCAGACGCTCGCCTGCGAGCCCCAACCCCAGGCCTGGCTCCAGGGTGGGGCCCCGGTGACGCCAATCCGGGCGACGTCGCGGAATCTGTTCTTGTCATCGTATGAGGGCTTCTGAACCGCTCTTAGTTTGACCCGTCACCTAGGACCTGTTTGCCTTGGGAGACCCTACCAGGGGCAGCAAGCCCCCGACAACATAGCTCCTAGGATCCTTCGAGCACGCTAACCCCTCCACCACGTTAAGGTGGCTGTTCTAGGAGGGGGAGTGTCACCTTCATTTACATTTTTATCACAAGCTACAGGAAGTTCGTTTGTTTGTGATACTCCAATAAATGTTTATGGAGCATGTAGTCAGACATTTCTACTAATTAAAATGATGCGTGTTCAATGTTATTAATTCTGCCAATAACCAATGCTATTCTATGAAGAGAAACAAAAAACAACTAAATAAAATATTCAAAAAAAAATCACACATCAACACTTTGTTAAATTTATATGATGACAAACAATAAAAAGGTCAAAAGCCCAACACTTTATCTAAAATACCACTCTTTATCCATAATGACCTGCATCGACTTATTTTTACAACATGGAAGCCAGTTTTAAGAAACTGGAAGGATTGACTAAATTATTTAAAAGTATTCTTCACAATTTTCTGACATTCTAGTATATTTACAAATAGTTGGAAGCTTGCTTATATTACTATTTTAGTAGTACAATATAATTGTATTGTAATTCTGAAATAATTGTATAATTTTATTTATGTGATGAAGATTACTAAAAATAAGTAATAACATACCATTTAAAAATTTGAAGCCCCTGAGAGCTTGAAAGAGCAGTAGATGAAGGATCGATAACTCAGGGACTGTAGTTGAATATGTTTCCACCCTTTGTTACTTTAGTTTTTTAATAGCAAACCTTGTGTATTATGGTAATTTAATCCAAATTGAATATTCTGTATGCAACCAATGCCAAGCCAAGAGAAGACTGTGAACGACTCACTGTACATCACAGACTATATCGTCATCTTGTTTTTTATTATTGACTTATTATTGAAACATTTTTATGGTTATATATTGTTGATAAAATAATGGCAATTTCAAATGTATAATAAATTTAGATCATCATCCTTCTGATAAAACAATTAAAGTTGAAGGTGACATTGTTTGAGAACGATGTTAGTGGAGACCAAACGCTTGTCTGCATTCTTATGGATATCTTTGGGAGATAGCTTTAATGTAATTGGTCAAGCAGTGATATTGAGATGTGCTATGACCTCTAAAGAGGTGTGATGTTCACACATCTAGTTATCTCTTAGGTTGAAAAGCTCGGTAACAACGGGTCTGGGGCAGCTAAATGAGCACACACACTCATTAAAGAGGAATCAATGTGTTTTAGTTAGATGAGATTTCTTGGCACCATTCCAGCAATCCTCCGCATCTCTTTGTTTTGCCTGTCAAACTCATCTCATCCCTTTTGTCTGCTGACATGAGGAAAGTGATGATTATTTGTAGGCATTGAAAAATGTGTTAGGTGAACATTTCAAGGCTCAGGTTTAAAGGGAGCATTGCATTTGGGAATTCTGTCATGTGAGCTCGGTGGCCTCTTGGAAGGGCATCAGATTTTTTAGCTGTAGATTCTGAAGTTTGAGCCCCATCTGGGTTGCTTTAGAAGCTCTGCTTATCCTGCAGCTGAGCAGGGTTGAAAATCACTTTATTTTAGGTCAAATAATTTCTTTCACACTTGGTTCAGACTAATGGGTACAGATCAGGGCATCCAGCTTTGAAATCAGAAATACACGTATGTGGCATTGAAGAGAAAAAGTTTCTTTCAGCAAAGATGGTTCCTGCTTCGCTTTTTGAGTTCTCATGTTTACAGGTTCTCATGTTTGCCGCATTTTTGTTTGAAATATAATAGCTGTTATAAGATATTGTTTATGTGATACTGTTTATGTTTCTCAATGAGAGTTCAGGGTGTGCACATACAACAACATGATTTGTGATCAGCTCTAACAGACTAATCTAGTCTGATTAAATTTATTTGGAGACCTTCCTGATAATGAAAATTTCAATTAATTACACTGTAAAATAGAATCAACTTCTCTCTCTCTCTCTCTCTCTCTCTCTCAATCTCTCTGTTTATATATATATATTTTTTCTTTTTTATATATATATTTTTTATTTTATCTATTTATGTTTATAAAAAATATTCCAAATGACAATATCAAACTTCAATGTCAATAGAAATACTCAATTTAAACAAACAAAAAAATAAATTAAAATTTCATTAGGATCAAATTCAATGAGTGTAGTTATGCTACATATTATTGTTTATGACAGTAAGATCCGAGGCAGTTAATCCCACAGCCAAATTTGTTAATTGAAATTGAAAGTGCCGCTCCCATGCTCCTGAAAAAAAAAAAGATTGTGTATAATTATGTTTTATTTTTCAGTTCTCATTTTGTGATATGCTTGTAAACCATAAGAAAACTTTAAAATGATCATCATGTTTTTAGATAATCTAACAATATTTTTATAAGCCTTTCCTTCATTGATGAATTTGGCGTTGAGTATTGTGACTCGTAATGTATTTTTCAAAATCTACTATGCTGTTGTTTTATCTACCGAGACCCTGCTGAACTCAAGGGCACCTGTTCTTTTAGCCTGATGACAACTCCTTTGTTAATACAGTAGCTGTCTATTACCTTACTGGTAGTCAATCACTGCATTCTCTTGTCCTTTTAAATTATACACAGCGTCAGAACGTACAACATCTGGAGTGGTTTCTCTCACAGTTTTCAATCAGACTAAGTACTCATTTAATGAATGTGTTTGTGGTCTGCTGCTTGAGATATATTTATTTTTATAAATAATCAAAACAGTCTTGTATCTTATCAATGCACACTTGATGAATCTAATTTAATGAATCAATTCAAACTAACTAAAGGTGACATGAGCATATAAATAACAGAAAAAATTTGATTAATCAACCCATCGATTCAGGCTGATTTAGGAAACGTTAGAGGCTTTATTCATTCATTAATTCATTAACTTTCACCGTTCTCCCTTGTTTTGAAGAGGGTGACCCTACTTAAGCTGGCTGCTACTAACCCTACATCCCAGCTAACAACTTTATGATACAAGAACGTTTACCACATACGTTGCAAAAACATTAGTTTGTCCAGTTTTTCTAACGTTCTGCGAATGTTCTGTCAAGGGTATTAAAACGTTTGTAAAACATTCATTCACCCAAAAAAAAAACATTGTAGGAATGTTCTGAGAACATTTTTCCCAGAACATTTTTCTTTAACACTGTGAGGACATTCATCACTCTCAAAAACATTCTAGGATTGTTTAGATAATGTTTTTAGTTATTAGAATGTTACTAGAAGGATTTTTTTGGAAGCAATATGAGCTAACTTTTAGACAACCTTTAAAGAACGTTAGCGAATGTTACGGGAATGTTCCCTGTTAGATGGGATACTGGGTTATCTCAAACTTGCCATTAGTAGCTAAATCATTGGATAGAGATCACAGCAAGAAGGTCGCTGGTTCTAGGCACGGCTGGATCGGTTGGCATTTCTGTGTGGAGTTTGCATGTTCTCCCCGTGATCGCGTGGGTTTTTTCCGGGTGCTCCGGTTTCCCCACAAGTCCAAAGACATGCAATATAAGTGAATTGAGTAAGAACAATTCCCCATAGTGTTAAAGAGTGAATGTGTGTGTGAATGTTTCCCAGTAATGGGTTGCGGCTGGAAGGGCATCCACCGCGTAAAACATATGCCAGAGAGTTGGCAGTTCATTCTGCTGTGGCGTCCCTTAAAGGGAAGAAAACCGACATGAAGATTAATGAATGAATGAACATGACATATTTAATTAGTTTGTCCATAGTATATGTACATTGATTAGATTAGATTACATTCAGCTTGTAATCTGTTTCTCAGATGAGATGCACCCTATCACCATATT
The DNA here is from genome assembly GCA_900490495.1 of Danionella dracula. Lineage (NCBI taxonomy): Eukaryota > Metazoa > Chordata > Actinopteri > Cypriniformes > Danionidae > Danionella > Danionella dracula. Next base: position 5,196,058 of record UELW01000578.1, read on the forward strand.
GGTGCGGAGGGGTTTGGTATGTTTTTATCATAGCAGTTCTGAAGTGAACTGATTGGTTGAATTTATCTAGATTTCCAGAAGAAGCGGGAAACAATGTCAGATAATTGTTAAAAAGAGCTATCATGTATACTGAGAATAAGCAGTTGTAAAATTTTACAATAGTTGTATAACATTGAATAACTTGCTGCATCTAGATACATTTTTGTTGCACATTTTCATGCCTGGAAACATGACATTATGTGAGGTGAAATCGGATTGGTAGTTTGACATGTCGCTCAAATGATTTCCTGGGCAGGTCTCAGACAAAGAAAGCTACCAAACACACCGGACCCTCCCTGAAGCGGGCGATTTTCCTTCTTCCCTTTAAGGGCAACACAATAATTGAGCTGCTGTATGACTTGGTAAGACAAAAATGACAAATTCCAGCAGCTAATGTGATACTTGAATAATGTAAATTTATTCTAAAACAATCTACAATTGTTTGCTGGCTGGAGCTTTGTTGTAACCTTTGAATTGATAGTTTTGTAGAAATGGAATTAGTCTAATGCAGAAGCACTTTTGTCTTCTGTAGTCTGCTTTGAAAGCTTTTGGGGGAAAGAGAAATGGAGGCATCAGAGAACTATTAATTTTAGAAGTGTAAATGAAAATGAGTCATTTGAACTTTTGACAGAATGTGTCTTTAAGCTCTGAAGCAATGCTGCTCCAGTGGGATTCCATTAGTTCAAATAATGTCAGCCAGGGATTTCTTTGTTAAGCCAGATCAATAGCAGAAAATCCATCTTCTTTGCTGTTTTCAGAGACATCAATAGATCTCCAGAGCTAGAGGGGCTCTGTTTGCATGTCATTTTTATAGTTTGGGTTATTGGAAGTAATTATACTGACTGCTGTAGTTATTAAGTTTAAGATTCAGTGGGTTTCTTAAGTGTCACTGACAATGATGCAGCACACATTGAGCAAGATCTGTTTCTTAACCTTTACTGAGGCCATCATCACAATGAGTGGAGTTTAATACACATCATCAAGCCACGTTTGTTGGGCGTGCTATGAGCAGAGAAAGGAGTGTTTTCTCTTGCTCATTTAACTCTGGAGAGGGTTACATTTTTAGTATTGTGCACAAAATGATTTGTAAATAGATTAAGAAGTTTGCCTTGAAAATGTAAAAAAATAAAACCTTTCCACCTTAAAAGCAAGCCACTACTCCGCACTTTCTATCCAGGCACATACTAGTTGTTTTTAAGATAAGTTGTATTTCCTTGACTTAACACATTTTAAATACAACAAATTGAAAGGGCCAATATTATTGGAAAACAATAAAAGGTGATTTTACTCTTCTGGCTCTCCTTAACATGGCAAGCAAAATTTTAGATTCATGCTGTTTTAGGGGCGTGTTGCTTAAGATGTACAGCAGCAGCATTCAACCTTACATCTACGACCCTCTGCTGCTCAGGTGTGGATAGATGATGAAGACTTCTGTACTGAGATGTACATCCTGAAACAGAGCAAGTGTGTTGGTTTGGGGACGTTGCTTCTACTTCTACTCACGCAGGCAGATAATGGTGAATGTGAGTCCCTGTAAACAGGAAACTGATGAATGGTAAGCTAATGTGCGACTGTCAGTCAATATTTATGGTGGTGAAATTGTATTGTGGCACAACAATGCGATCAGTTGAACATGGCTTGTGATTGAAAGCCACTCTAATGTAGTTGTGTACACGACATTAGTGCACACATATGTGTTTAACACCTTCAAAAAACTTTCAATAATATTGATCCTTTAAGTTCACCAAATAAGTAGCGCGTTCTGAAAGTTAATTAGTTATTTTAGGTACACCGAGTTTAAAATGTTTTTTACACTAATACAATGTTTTACATGTTAAAGGATTAGTTTTAGCCTTATTTTTAGTTGACCATATCTGTAAAATCTGTAGATCAGCTATACCAGCTTCCAGCTATGCAGAAGCTAAAGCTTCTGTACAATACATCTATTATATGAAATTTTTTTGGCAGAAGTGAAAATAACCTGACTGGATTCATTTTAACAGTGTTTATCTTGGATGCAAAGGAGAGATAACACTTAGGAGAATAAGTCAAGCGAGAGGTTGAACAACAGAAGAATGTGAAGGCGCTAAAGTAATCAAGTCATTTAAATATGCTTGCATAATTGCAGTCATTGCCATCCTGCTATTGGATCATCCTTGTGAATATACTAATCTCCAGTGAAGCTGGGGAAATGGGTGGGGGTTCTGGGGTGTTATCGCAGTCCCACAAGCATATTGAAAATGATGAACCACTGTCGCATGCAGCAGATTAGAGCACTTCAAACATTTCAGGGTCCCTTAGGGGTAAGGGGTTCAGATTTCAGAACAAATGAGCAACCATCACGTGTGTAGGTTTAGATGCTGACTAGATCAAAGGAAAACCCCCACCCCACCATGTCATACAGCCCATAGAGAAGTCTTTTTAATATGAAGTGTTTTCACTAAAGTGTTCAGTCTGCTCATTTGGCCATATTCTTCTTCAGTCAGTCAGTTTTGCTTACCAGTGGATTTTTCATGAATGCTATGATTTAATTCAGTGAATTAAATTTAAAGGACACCTCTTATTCAAAATCAACATTTGGAAAGTTTGCATCAATCACAGAAATTTGGCAAACGTGTACATGAATTGTGGTAATGCATTTGGTTAGAATGGTTTCCTCTCAGTGTAGTTTTGAAAAGGTAAAATTCTTATGCATTTTGGGACAAAGTGGCTTTAGACATAATCCATCATCCCCTACCTCTTAATGTAAGCATTCTGAAATAAACTATGGTTGCTAAAGCTCATGTACTTGTGAAGGAGCTTGTCCAATCTTTTTCTCCTGATGCAAGGGAAAAATAATGTTGATTGTCCAAAAACCCATATTTACCATTATTAAAGAAAACCCTGAAGGAAAGTTATAAAAATACTATTTTATTACAAAAGCTCAAATGCTCTGGTGTGTTTTTTCAAGAAGCAATCCATAACTTGCATCAGAAGGAGAAAACTCCTGGAATGTTTTCTTTCAAAACCTCAATTTCAGTTTGGCTCAAGAAGGAAAGTCAAATCCATTTTGTATGCCTTGGGGTTGAGTGAACTATCAGAAGATATTAGTTTTTGCTGCACCTTTTACCATATTGCAGATGGAATCCTTGTTTATTATAATGCGTTATCAAGTTCACCCATAATCTTATTTGATTCTTCATGATTCCCCAAGCCTACTTAGATCTTGAAATAACAGATGTCTTACATGAAAAACAATGACCAAGACATCAAGTAATCTATTAAACCAATCCCATGGAAGAATTGCTTTGGGCTACAATGCTGTAGTCCCCATGGACCAGTCTCTTTATATTAAAATCATTTCTGCTTTTAACCATTGGGCATTGTGAGAAATGACAAAAGGCGATAGTTAGGTAATATATGGCTGTAGGAGTATGTGTGTTTTTTGATGGGGCTGGGTTGGGGGGTCTGACTGTGACCTACTAAAAGCTCAGTTGTGATTCAGATGATAAAAGCTTTCACAAAGCAGCTTCTTTGTGCCTCAGCACAGGTTCATAAAGATACAAGAAACACTCATGCAAAATGTGTGAGGTTGGTGTGCTGAGTCACATTTGGATGATTTGTGGTAGATTTATAGCCATTTCATTGTATCTATAGATTGTGTTTAGGTTGATTTAGTATTTATCCAAATGTTAACATTTTAAATCTCTGGAAACACAATCTATGATATTGTTTCTAATCACAGAGTAAAACCAATATGCTGCAATCAAATGGATATGAACATTGGTGAATCCATTGAAAAAAAGTATTATTTGTCCAGGGTTCTATTGAACGTCTTGGCAGTGGCTGCATGCAGAACAAAATATTTTTATTACTGATGCATTACAGATGCATCTTGATCAATGTAATGTGAAACAGTTCAAATAATTAACTCTATACTTGAACATACTATTATTCTGTTACTTTATATCTCTTAAAATGGGTCTTCATCACTCCTCACTGGCTCCCTATCGCAGCTTGTTTGAAATTCAAATAATTGTTGCTTACTTACAAAACCACCTACCAATCAGCCCCTGTCTACCTCCACAAGCTCATACACTCCTAAATTCCCTCCAGAAGCCTGCCTTCAGAGAAGAAACAGCGTCTTGTGGTTCTGTCCCTGAAAAGCATAAAATCTCTTAACAGAACCTTCTCTTTCACTGTCCCTGACTGGTGGAACATACTCCCTGATTCAGTCAGGAAAGTAGCAACACTAACAAAAAGCATAAGTCTTCAAAAAGCAACTGAAATCTCCTCTCTTTAAGGAACTCTTACAATGATTATTTTACCTCTTTTCCCTTTTATTTTCTTCCTGCCATGGTTGACTGATCGGCTGATACAACATTTAGTGTGAGCAACCTGAGTTAGACTTTGTAACAAATTCCATATTGTCTCTCCCCTTCTGTAAGCCACTATTGGCAAAAGCATTTGATAATAGCATGAATGTAAAAGTAAAATGCATGTAACTCTAATCCTGGTTCAGGTTTTCGTCCCATCTAGACTAGAGTTCTTCAATGTTTTTCTAGCAGAACATCCAATAAGTTTACTCAGACCTCACCAAATGAACCAGAACTCTGGAGCTGGTCTGTTCTTTAACAAACTGAATTGAGTTAAGCTACTTCTCTCTGTCATCTCTCTTCACGGGCTCCCAATCGCAGATCGTGTCAAGTTCAAATCACTAATTCTCACTTACAAAAATCTCTAAATATTCCCCTTTCTAACTACACAATCACTTACAATATCACAAAGGCACATCCAGAAGCTTGCATTCAGAGATTGTGGTATCTTCAGGTAGAACTTCTCATTCACTGTTTCTAGCTGACGGAATAATCGCTCAGACCCTGCCAGCGAAGAAGTAACTTTGAAAAAAAAACCCAAATAAAAACTCTTCAACAACCACTTAAACTTATTAAAATATCTATCTATTTGCATTATTCCATCACCAGAGCACTTGTTCACCTGAAACAACTCTATGTGAACTGCTTGAGTTAATTTTACCTTTGTAACAATTATTACTCTGCCTCTATTATAAATTGCTTTGTTTTAGCATGATTTATTAATACTCTCTGTATATGTTTTGCTACTGGATCACAAAGGCTGTTACTGCTAAAGAAGACTGTCACAAGATTGTGGTAGCATGTCATGCTTGGTAGTCTCTGTTCAGTCACTGTACATTTAGCCTGTGGCCTTTTGTAAAGGAGACTTCACACGGAATAATTTGTCTGATTCGTTCCCATGACAACAACATAGCGTTGTACATGGCTGTTACTCTTATTGCCATACCACACTACAGTTTCTGCCCCAGGACAAACCACACCCCCCTCCAGAGGATCAGATCTATTCCAAAAAACTCATTATCTATGTAAAATCACACAAGCTTGCTTTGTTTGTAATCATTTATTGTGGCTTTTATATGAAAGTGTGAAAAAAAAACATACAATTCTCACAGGTTTTTATTTGTATTATCTCACCCCCAAATTCAAACATCAAGTGGCAGTGTAAATGACAATGTTTATGTTAAACTTATTACAAATTATTATAAATTCTCAGTGTTGTGTGTTTGTTGCTATGCAGTGTTCATATCCTGTCTGGGAGGACTTCAATGCCAAAGCCACCAAGCTACACTCTCAGCTCCGGTATGTGCCTTCTCTTCCTCTCAGCTGTCCTTTCTTTAGAAGGTTATCGGTGCTGAAAAAGAAAATACAATTTCTCCCAATGTTTTTTTTCAGAACCACAGTTCTTGCTGCAGTGGCTTTTCTGGATGCCTTTCAGAAGGTTGCAGACATGGCAACCAACACAAGAGGTAGGCACAATCAGACAGAGTTTCCACATATTTGAGTGCGTTTGTGTTCATGTGAAAAAACCTGAAAGAAGATAACATGGCTAAAAGGAGATATGGTTGATTGTGAGAATCCCAAAGGAGATATTGTATAAGACAGTGAGTCATGGACTTATTTGGCTCATAAATTCTTTTGAAAGCTTGATAAATTTGTGTTTTTTCCAATAGTATTTTATCAAGCTGGTCTATTATCTTTGGAATAATGAATAAACGAGGAACATAGATGGGTATTTTTGCCTTTAGGCATTAACTGTTTGGATTATAAAGATATGATAAAGTCTTGTTTTTTTGGCAGTCAGAATTATGAAATCAAGTCATTTAAAAAACCCCGGGAGTGGTAATTATGATTTTATTCATGTACTGGGCTTTTTATTTTCTTTTGGGATTTGCAGTTTTTATTTCATCTCATCCTATAGTTAGCCTGAAGTAGAGACTTTCTTTGAAGGAAGATCATTCCGACCCAGGATGTGTGTGTGTATGTGCGTGTGGGAATGTTTAGTTTTAATGAGCTTCTTCACAATCTTGTAAAAGCAGCACCTCACTTGTGACCCTAAGATGGCTGTTTCAAATTGAGGCTCGATGGGGTAAAAAGAATAAAAGACGAGCTTAGAGAAATAGTTAGTGCTATAAACTTAGAACAGAGGCTGGAAAATGTGAAAAAATAATGTCACAAAGCTATGTTTTTCCCCTACTAGCTAGAGTCTTTTATTACTATCTTTTCATTCATTTCATCTTCTCCCCTTAATTAATCTCCTCTCTTCTCCTCTCCTCTCCTCTCCTCTCCTCTCCTCTCCTCTCCTCTCCTCTCCTCTCCTCTCTCTTCTCTTCTCTTCTCGTTGGATCTTGTCTCTTCTCTTCCCTCCCCTCCCTTGCTGTCCTCTTCTCTTCTTCTCTTCTCTCTTCTCTTCCTTTCGTCTCTCTTTTCTTTCTTTTTTTTCATCTATTCCCTTCTCTTACCAAAATGTAAATAGTAAAAAACAACTCCATGAAATAATGTGATATTGCCAGTTGTATAAGTATATTGTATTTATATCAAGCTTGCTTTTCTTTAAATTTTACATACTATGATCATTCAAGTCACCCAGGCATGTTGAAACTGGTAAGGTTTAGGAACCAAACCAAACCAAACCAAACTGATAAGGTTTAGGAGACAAGTTTCACCCTCTTCCTAAACTTCACAAAGTGCCACGAAGCCCAGAGGGAATGGCAGTGAACCATAATGAAACGGAAACAAACACACAAACACCACCACACACATGCAAACACACTCCAGGCCTTCATCCTCTCAATGGGGGTCTGCCACTGTAGTCAAGAGGGAACTGATGCTTCCTGCCTGTAACTGCCTTCAATCTGCTTCTCATTTACTTTTTTTTGCTGCTCTTCATCCTGCAGCTCATTCTCTACTTCTTCAAATTGCCTTGCACCACCTGTGTGGTGTGTTTTGAAAAAAAAAAAAAAAAAAAAAACACAACACAGCACAAAACTGTGGAACTGTGGAAGAGACATTTACATTAAACTCCAGAGGAATACAAAAACCTCTCATATCTTGTCTAGATTTAAGTAGGAAAAAACATAATAGGTCATAGCAGAACTGGCATTTGGGATGAAAGCTCCTTCTAAAACTACTGCATTGACTGTTCCCTTAAAGGAACGCCTCGTGCTTCGGCCAAGTATTTGCCTTTTTGTCTTATGTACAATAAGTGGCAGAGAGAAAACTGTGTTGGGAGCTCCAGATAATCATCTTGGTGTGCATGAACGGATTTGGTGGTTGGAGTCTGACTGTTTGTGTGTGTGTGAAAACCCTAATTCATGAGCCAGAATCCCAACAAAAAGTGCTTTGGTTTGTTCCCTTTTCTCTCTCCGTCTCTCTGTCTCTTCCTCTCTCACACACAGAGCCCCCTTTTTCTCACTCTGCTCTGGGGGCATGTGGAGGGAATGAATGTTGATAGATTGCAGTGTGTCCTGGAAGCCTGGTACAGGGGCTCGTAAAAAAGATCTGCGGATGTGTGTGTTTGGTGGAAGCCTCATCCGATGCTTCACAAGGGCTTTTTACTGCCCTGTCTGCATGAGCAGAATAGTAGCAAACCTAATGAACATCATAAATCTGATTCATACTCCAGGGGGTGAAATGGCTGGCCCTAATAGTTAAAGAGAGCAGGCAAAGAGAAGTCTGCCAGCTCAGCAGCCGGAGAGCTATTTGGGGGATCAGTCTGAGAGTGTTTGTGTGTGTGGGATGGGGGTTTGTGTTTCCCAGATGTTTTAAAGAGACTGTAGTAGGCAGTGGGGTGTTACCATTCACACGATCATGTAAGCAAACACCCGCCAAACAGTTGAGAGAAACGTTCTCACCGACTTTAACATGTCTATTTCTGATAGCGCATAGTGTCTATTACAGCCACACCCTGTACAATGCTAACAGGATGTAGATGGGGAGGGAAGTAGAGGGAGATGTTCACAGTAGAAGCACCAGTGATGTGTTTTTAGTGTCAAAATACTTTAGTTTCATAGTTTAGACCAAATTTCTGGGACATGCCATCAAAATTGATCAATCATTGTTTAAACTGTAAACATTTAATCCTTTCTTTCAAAGTAGATGATTTGTTGCAATCTGTAGTGATGATTAATTAAACAAGCTGTGTGTGTGTGTGTGTGTGTGTGTGCGTGTGTGTGTGTGTGTGTGTGTGCGTGCGTGTGTGTGTGTGTGCGTGTGTTTGCGTGTGCGTGAGTGCGTGCATGTGTGTCCACTGTCAAGGTATGCTGCATAAAATAAAAATAAGTTCAGAGTAGAGTAAAACAATATTAAAAAGTTGAAGAAATAATAAATATAGTTATTAATATTGTTATGTAAGTAAAATAAATTTTCTTCTGCTCAGTTGTATTGCCAGCCTTGTGCCACATGCAAAATTATGGAGTCAACAGAGAATGATCAACCTATAGCTGAATTCAGACAAGATTTTACCTCAGAAAATTTTAAAGGAAGGACAGCAGAAATCTTACATGGATGAAGATCCTACTGCAATTGATCCAAGTTTTAAAGTTTCTTTACAAAGCAAGCTGTTAATGGTAGAGAGTCCTTGAAAACAAGACTAAAGAGACCACAAACTAACAGCCACCAAAGAAGAGAAGCAAAAAGTTAATTTGGAGGATATTGATGGTTTATTGCAGAGTGTTATTTTTATGACAAAACCTGTTACAAGTTAAACAAAAAAATCAATAGACAATTATATTTTTAATTAAATATGTAAAATGTAATTTAAATATTTACATTTTTCGATTATAGATTTAAAAACGTTTCAGTCTTGTCATTGTGATTAATTGTGATTAATTTAAAAAATTTGTGCTGTTAACTAGTTAATTTATTTTTAATCGATCGACAGCACTAATATATATATATATATATATATATATATATATATATATATATATATATATATTTTTTTTTTTTTTTTTTTTTTTTTAGATTTTTTTTATATTTATTTATTTATTTTTTTTTTGTATTTTACCATTGTCAGACCAATTTTTCTCATGTATTCTGCTTCAAAAAGACACATATCAATGAGCTGAAGATGTAATTTTGAAAACATAATTCAAAAGTTTGAAATATTTATTTCATTGTTGTAAATTTTATAGAGCACATATAAGAAGTTTAATGAAAGTGTACCATGTGAAGTCCATTTGCATCTGCAAGACTTTTCACCTAGCATTTGACCTTGAATGACCCTGTTGAGGATATAGTACAGAAGTGTACAGTACAGCCAGAGCCAGCCACAATGATGGTCTTTATCTTTAGAGGTTAAAAACTGGAAATAAAGAGCATTTTGTATGTTTTAGTAAATATAATCACTGTTTACTCCTACAATGTTCATGTTAGAGAATATGAGCCGATTGTGTGATTCAAACAGCTGTTTGCCTTTGGTTTGAGAGATGGTACAGCTCATCTAAGAGACTGTACATTTCTCTGTACTCCCTATCAACGCTCTCTTATTAGAGGGACAATATTGCTGCTCTTTAATTCTACAGGGTGGTTTGTTGGTGCAGGCCCTCCTGCTGATGCCGTGGATCTGACTCAGCTTACCACAGGCGCACACACACACACTCATTGGCGACCTCCTCTAGGGAACACCTGTTAACACTGAGAGTGCTGTAAAACTCACCACTTCTTGATCCTACTAAACTGGCATTAAAATCTTGTTACTTATAAAATAAATGCAAAAATATAATAAGTACATACAATGTTTTACTGTACCTTTAACTTTTATTGGACTGTTTTTCATGCCTATTAATGTCTTTGCAAGCAAATGCTCAAATTGTATGTTTTTTGGGCCAATTCTCTTGATTAACATTTAGATTAAAAGTACCTTTGTGGCTCTGGAATGTTTTTGCAATGTACACATAGGTAAGTTTTTCTTTAATAGCCTGCATATCTCAATATTAATATCACTATTGCAAGAGCTTATTAAAATGCTATTCTGTATGCTGTAGGTCTGAAGCTCTGCTTGTCTGAAACAATTCACGGAGGTTGTTAGAACTCATCAGAATATGACAAAGATGTCAAAACCAGTTGAATGAGCATCACATATGTAAAGCATTGTTTCAGCTATGTGTCCATTATCTCACTCAAGAGTCAAGAACGAAAACGAAATTGCTGTTGCTCAATAAGATAGAAAGATAGCATAGTACAAAACATGTCTTGCCCTCTCTTTTTCTCTTGCTCTCGTGTAATTACATCATGTTTTCCTGCATCTGTTTGATTCGTATAATCTGACAGCACAATATGCCAAGTCTCTTTCCTAATAGAATCAATGCAAGAGAGCACTTATGCGAAAACAGTGTCTTTTGGCCTTTACTACAAGACGTCGCTTTTTTTCTGCAATTGATTTGAAATGCTGAAAGCAGTGCAGCAGCACAACACCAGGTAGACTGTCATCACCACTACCACCAGCTCCTCATACAGAGACTGAGATGGCTGCAGTGTTGCCTAGCAACAGAGACAGAGGTGCCCCATTGCTTGTAGTGTTGCTAGGAAACTAGAGGAAATTTACTTGCAGTATTTACTGTGTTTTCCCAGTGGCAGAGTAACAGTGGCTTGCTCTGCTTCAGTGGTTGTAGAAGGGAAGGAGTTCAAAAGGGGACACGGACTTCGATTAGGATTGTTTAGGCGATTATTTATTTATATATATATATATATATAGATATATATATATATATATATATATATATATATATATATATATATATATATATATATATATATATCTATATATATATATATATATATATATATATATATATAGATATAGATATAGATATATATATATATATATATAAAAGAGATTAAACAGCTCATAGATAATACTCAACATAGATGAATGTCAGTTGAATCAACAACTTGTTAACAACAACGTTTCGGGAGTATCACCAAATTATCAGATATTCCTTCATAAGCCATCAGATCGATCAGTTTCTTCTGACGATCGTTCGTCCTCTATATTCGAGGGATGGTCTTCGGCTTTGGTCGCTTTCAGGTCCTCCTTCGGCCAGCTGTCCTGGTATGCGTTCATAAGCTCAAATCTGCTTGTGCATCCAAGGCATAATTTATGTACGTTTGCACCCATTAAATAATTATAACGTTAATTTAAAAAATTATTAGCTGCACAATTAAATTACTTAACAATCACAATTAAATATTTTAACAGCTTTAGCTTTTGTATTACAGAATTCGTTTTACACAATCCGTATTTCAGAATCTATTAAAGAATCCATATTACACATACCATAGTAGAGAATCTGTATTACAGAATCCGTTTTACAGAATACAGAATATTTAATCCATCCATTTTCTTGTCGGCTTTCTTCCCTTTCGGGGTCGCCACAGCGGAATGAACCAATAACTCTTCTGGCATATGTTTTATGTGGCGGATGCCCTTCCAGCCGCAATCCATTACTGGGAGACATGCACACACGCACGCTCACGCACACACGCGCACACACACAAACACATACGCACACTCATTCACACTAAAACACTATGGACAATCGTTATTACCCAATTGACTTATACCGCATGTCTTTGAACTTGTGGGGGAAACCCACGCAATCACTGAGAGAACATGCAAACTCCCCACAGAAATGCCAACAAACCCAACCGAGGCTCGAACCAGCAACCTACTGGGTGTGAGACGACCATGCTACCCACTGCGCCACTGTGACACCCAAAATATTTAAATATTTGTTTATTTAAAAATGTTCTGTTGTTTTTTATTAAAACTTGATGCAAAAAGGTAAATGCCTAACATTCTTCCATGTTACACTATATACAGAGTTGTTCACTTATTGCTGCACTTATTGTTTTTTAACCTTTAAAAGCAACCAAACATGGGAAATACTAACATGAATCAATAATGTTATATTTGTGCAATTTTGTTTACCGTTATTTTGAGCTTTTGCCATTACCCTTCAAACAGCTCACGTGGCAAAATAGAAAGTAACTCGGCATCCACTTACAAATGGTGAAAAAGCTGAGTCTTCTCTGGACCACTGAGAATAGCTAGAACAGGAAGCAAACAACGATGTGCTTGGGTTTGGGTCACGTTGTGTCTGGAATGCATTTCATAGTTCAAACTTATTAATGATGTCATTTCACAGGTCCATTTTTGGAGAATTCAATCGTACATATATATATATTTTATATATATATATATTATATATATATATATATTATATATATATATATATTATATATATATTTTTTTGCAATTTAGTTTTTATTAAAAAAATGTCAATATTTTTAATTAAATCTGCATGAAGCACATTGAGACTTTAATTATTGCCTAGGTGTAATCAAATATGCTGAAATGTTGGGTGCTTGACAAAACAAAGAGAAACATTTAAAAGAGCACAAAGACTGACCTCAAGGTCAAACACTGCTTGAATTTGTGCCTTAATAATACAAGTTCAAGTGTTAATCACATTGAACTATGGGCACAACAATGTCTCAAACTGAGATTTTGTAAGAAATTATCATATTGGACTTGCATCTGAAGCAGGACTTCAGTTCCAGTGAACAGAGAAGAGGATGTGTCCCTTTGTCATTAGAAACTGAATCTCTGTCTGGCACATCCCATGCTCTCACACACTCACAGACCACACACCCGCCGCTCTCATTAAGAAGATGGGAGACTTTCCTTGGCAGCGGAGTCCGGTTTCTGCTGCTTCCCACGTACATGCTGCTGGCTGAAGGCACAAAGAGAGCCTGTGACACCAGGAAGTGTCCACAGAGAGAGCGAGGGAGAGGGAGGAAGAGAAGCAAATAGATGAGCATTGTGAGAGACGCTTAATTAAAGACAATAACACTGTTTTTGTAGCCCATTCTCAAAAACAAATGGCTGACTCAGGGAGGTGGAGATGGCCTGGATCCCCACTCAAGTGGATCTCTCAGCTTTGTAGAGAGATCAGATGAGATGTGTTTTTAATGGAGAAAGATTTCCTGGAAAGCTTGAAAAGACTTGTCCTAGGAGTTTTTGTGTACTGCATCATAAATGAATCTTCTTGTTTTAATCCTTTTCTAACTTAAATCAAACTATATGTCATGATTAGCCTATTTCAATATTTGGTCAATAAAGAGTGCATTCTACCTGAAGAAGGTAATAATGTTTAGATCTAAAATGAATTAGTTTCGCTTAAAACAATGGAAATGGGATTTTAGGTCATTGAGGTGAAGCAGCTTTACTTTTGGAACATGGAAATATGAACTTTGTAGTCTTGCTAAAACTAATTAATTATGTTCTACATTTGTTGACAGCTTTGTTATTGCAATGTAAATAACAATGTAAAATAAAAAATAGCATGTTGTGGAACATCACGTCATTTTTGTGCTATAAATTGTGGTATAATTTGTGATACAGTTTTCCCCATATTTCTGTTCATGGTACAAATGTACAATGGTTTCAACACGGTGCTGTGTGTTGTTTTTACATGTAATTATAATACATTTACCTTTAAAATAGCTTAAAATCAGCACAAAACTGTGAAAAAAGATTCTTATTAGATATAGCATGTGTTTATATATGGAATTCATTGCGTCAAAGCTTTATAGAATACTGTTGTCATGATCTGTCAGGATTCAGTCATATGATTGTCATATAATTTCCAAGCTTTCCATGCCAGTCCTTCACTTCTTTTAGGTTTTATGCTATATCCTGTTAGTCATTCTATGTTTCTTCAATTTTTCTTTTCTTTTCATTTTTGCTTTTGCCAATCACATCATCTTTGTTTTTTTTGTGTGCTAACATTTTTCTTGTCTGTCTAACGTTTTTCAGTTCTCTCATCTTTTTCCCCCTTGTTCTTTATCATTAGGCTTCATTTATTCAGTCCCTTGGTTTTGTGTAGTGTATACATATGTATGTCTATGTGCAATTATCTTAAAAAGGGTTTATTTTGTAATGTTTTAATTGTTGTCTTGCATCTGAGAGTCCATCTATAAACCAATCAGCATTTGGAAACTTTCACGCAATGAACAGAAATGAATTAAAACATCCCAAAGTTATTTTTAAATTAATTTGAAAGCTTTCATCAGTATGAGAGCAGGCATATCTCCGTTGGAATACCATTTCATAGACGTGGGGCAGAAAACTAAACTTGGTTCTTGGAACACCTAACAGCTCAGAATCGACTGAGCATAGAGCCCTGGAGGTTTTCTGAGGGATTTGGAGCTGGTACAGATATTGAGGAGCTAGGCCATTCAGGGCTTTTATAACTAATGAAAGAATCTTAAACTGGATTCTGGAGCTTACAGAGAGCCAATGCTGTCTGGCTAGGACTGGAGAAATCAACGCTCAAACCTTTTAGTGCCAGTAAACAATCTGGGTTCTGCATTCTAAACCAACCACTTTAAAATTGCTTTCGGAAGGCCGCTATAACATTTACAATAGTTCAATCTGCAGGAAATGAAAGCATGTATAGTAATTGTTTCTTGGTTAGTACAGAATTGGACTCTTTTAAGTTTGCCTAATCTTCATATTGAAAAACTGTAGAATCATTTTTACCAAATACATGTACATAATATCTTTATACTGTAGCCTTGATTTACTGTCTTGCAAAGGTATCTGTTCATAAAATGGAAAAGGGGTAAATAACTGTAAATTCACAGTATAATTGGGTAGGAAATACTTTTTTAGACTGTGTGTTCTATTCATTAATTGATTTCAGCGTGATTTAGTTGCCATAATAATTGTACTGTAGTTCACTAGACTTTCGTGTCTGATCTACACTTGTGCTCTGTTATCAGGTCCACAGTGACTCACCCCTCCAATGATTGATCCCTGAGATATTTGTGTTTAAAAGTGTGAATCAGTGTTGTGTTCAACTATAGTAAGGGGAGCGATGAGAGTGTTTGGCCCAGGCCGGACTGAGCATAATCCCTGCTATTTAGAATCATCAACCAGCCGTGATCATGCTCCACAGCCACTACCGCTGGCTCAGCTGCTGTTATCATCACACATTTTACTAACCCTGCTTTCTCTATGTCTTTGGCTTAGTGTTGTGTCTCTATCCAGCATTCTCAGAGAGAAAGTTTCAACAAGACTGCTTTAAACTTCATAATTTGGGCCATGTTATACAGTTGCAATACTCAAATACAGCAAATATACCAAAAAATCTTTTTGTGATTTATAAAAAAAAGAAGCAGAAATATTTTTGAGAGCCTCCACAAAGATCCAGACATATAATAACTACAGTAATGGGATTTAGATGACTATGCAAATTTAAGCTGCATAATAGAAGGAACAGTTCACAAATCTTCTGATGAGAAAAAAAAGAACCCAATGAAGCCTTTAATTGTTGGAAAGATTTGTTTGCACAAGAGAACCACAAAAATTTAATTTTAGAGTTTACTTTTTAAGAAACTTAAAGGAATTGAAAGTGGACTCTCAGAGACACAATAACTTTTTACAAACTAACAGTTTTTAGCGATCATTCGCCATATAAAGGTGTTTACCAACGGAAGTGAAATCACTTGAAACTCCCTATTTGAGAGTTTGGATTTGTTTCCTTTACATTTATTGACTTGGAGCTAAATTCAATGTTCTACTAAACAAGCTTCAAAGTAAATGTAAAATCTCGATGCATGACATTAGTATGGTTGGGAAATGGCAAGGGTTTCAAAATCAGACTCCAGCACAATGTGCAACCTTATACAACTTATAAAACAGAGTCTGTAAATAATACTGACAGATGTATTCATATTTATTATCTAATTTAATTTATGTAAATTTTCATAGCCATCAATTCCGGTATTTTGTACTGATTGAATATTGTTGCTTTTACATGCCTTTGTATGGATGAATGGCATATATTAGCTGGTAGAAAAGTATACTCTTATATGGTGCTATTTCTTTGCAAAAACATGATATTAAAAGATGTTCATACCACGTCTATAACTGACGTTGCTTTTGCCATTTTGTTGTCAACTTACTTAAGCTCAGTAAGTTGATGGGACCTGAAACTTCCGTTATTAGACCCTTTATAGTATAACATATTCTCTTAGATCATTAATGGTATGTATAGTTTTTTTTAGTTTAGACGTGTTATAATATTTCCAGAGAGAGTGACAATTTGGAGTTTGGCAGCATTTTCATTTAGTGAGGATCATGAATTGGGATTCTGAAGTCTCTCTTGGAGGTAAATGGAGTGCACTACGGTGCAGAATTGTTCCCTGGAGATTTCCCGTAAATGGGCTTCTTGGCCACTGGTTTGTTTGTCTGGTTTGGTACCATTGTCTTGTCATGGTTGAAACGCTTGACACGGAAAGGTCAGCTAGGGCTCCTGGTTTTCAGTCCTACTGAAATGATTGCAGAGCTGTGGAGTGCAGGGCACTTTTTCCCACAGCCGGTAGAATAAGGAGAGCTGGAGTTCAGCCAGATGGGATTGCTGTTAGCTAGGACATTCTCAGGGAGCCCCTCCAGCAGCTCAATGACCAGATTTATACACAACGACAGAAAAACGCTTCCACGCTTAGTTTCAGCTTAACTACTTTATACAAAAATCAGCCTTTTTTAACTCAATGATGCCACTTAAATTTTCTTTGTTTCTTACAAGGACAGACAGTTTGAGTTCCCTTTCAGGAACTCGAGCTGCGTCCAACGCTATGGGGAACGCTTGCTGCGTTTCCGGCTCTGAATTATATGTAAAATCTCGTCCAATGGACAGGTGTGACGTCATCCGAGTGCGACGTCGCACCCGTCGTGCGCAGTATAAAGGAGCCTACGATGGAGACGGCCACCAGCTTTTCTGCATTCAGTAAGCGCTCTTTATATGTCTTCTTGTTCCAAAAGTGTGGACAACTATATCTTGTACTTGTTGCTGAAAGCTTACGAGCTCTGTTTGGCGTGCTTGGGAGTGGAGAATAGCCGCTCTTGCCGAGGCAGAGCGCCCGTTTGGGTCACCGGCTTCGACTCGCACGCGCTCCTTATGGCGCCTGGGAGCGGATCAAGCTCGGTGAGCTCAGAGATGCACTCTCTCTCCGCCCCCGGTGGTCGAGCTGTCGCTCCTGCTGAGGCGGAGCGCCCGCTTTAGTCACCGGGTTCGAGTCGCACGCGCTCCATGTGGCGCTTGGGGGCGGATGTTGGCCAGCTGGCTCTCGAGGGAGTTAGCTGTGAGCACTCCGCTCCCGGAGAGCATTTTTTGAGGAAAGTGCTCTCCTCTGTGCCCAAATGGCCAGGCTGCCGCTCCTGCTGAGGCGGAGCGCCCGCTTTGGCCACCGGCACGCGCTCCATGCGGCGCTTGCGAGCGGATCAACCCCAGCCGGCTGTGAACAATGTGAACGCATGCGTTGCGCACATTCCGCTCGCGGAGAGCATTTTTCGAGAAAAGTGCTCTCTTCGGTGGCCAGGCTGCCGCTCCTGCTGAGGCGGAGCGCCGGTTTTGGCCACCAGGCTCGAATCGCACGTGCTCCAGGCGGCGTTTGCGAGCGGATCAAGCCCAGCCGGCTCTTGAGAGAGTCGGCTGTGAGCATTGTGAACGCATGAGTTGCGCACACTCCGCTCGCGGAGAGCATTTTTCGAGAAAAGTGCTCTCCCCTGCGCCAGGTGGCTTGGCCGCTTCTGCCGAGGCAGAGCGCCCGCTTCGGTCGCGGGGTTTGACTCGTGACGTGACGGCTCCTCCCACTCTAGGCGAGGAGCGGTTGGAGGTTGTGACTTGCGTTGTCAAAAGGTATCTTCTGGCTGCCAGCGGCACAGGCCTCTCATTGAGAGCTAGCTTGATGAACGCTATCAGCACCCGCGGTTGCAAACTCCACGCCGGGGCCTTCCGTTTTCCTGGACCTGCACACCGAGGTGGTAGGTCCGGGGATCAGCGCAGCCTGCCTTTTTATCCCGATGTTCACTATCGAACATCTAGGGGATGCAGGGGCGCGGTATGGGATGATCCAAGGTGGACAGAGGCTTGCGAGCTAGCTCTGCCTTGTTATGAACGTCATCCCTGAAGGTCCCGGCCCTCCCCACAAAGCCGTTCTGGGCCACCTCGGCCTTGGTGGGGAGGGCTTACCTGGAGTTCTGCTGGGTGGGAGCAGACTCCTAAGGCTGCTGCTTCTGGGTACAGAGGCCCAGAAGCGGAGTGTCGCTGCCTCCCGAGGGGTGGCGACACAAGCCCCAGCCCAGGGAAATATGGTCTGAGGACCATCATTTCAATAAACGGGCGGCGGCTAAGCACTCCTGACGGGCTGGGGGGTCTACAACTTCGAGATGCGCTTCATGGAAAGCTGTTGTCTCTCGGTGACCCCTCAACATGTATTCTGCTAACCCTGCCACTCTTCGTGCTTCAGGGAGCGTGTACTTTGCCCCTGTGCTCACCCAGGCTCTCGGTGACCAGGGCTTCCGGTCTTCCATCGAATCCCGTGCCTGTATCAGGAGTCGTTACCCACCAGTGACCAGAAGCCGACCTCACGAGGTAGGTTCCCCTGAGTCGCTTCATGGGGGCTTCTTCAGCCTTCCAGGCCACTCCCAGTGGGTCTTGCGGGTCATGAAACGGTGGCCCCGTGTTGTCGGGGTTTTGCCTACTGTTGTTATCGCGCAAGTTCTGGTCATGGACCAGGAAGTTTTGCACCCTGCTGCGCAAGGGGCCATTGAGGTGGTGCCTGTGTAGGACAGAATCAGGGTTTCAGAATACTTCCTGGTTCCGTAGAAGAACGGGGACCTGCGCCCCATTCTCGATCTGAGGCGCTTGAACAGTCGCATCATGAGGTTGCCATTCAAGTTGTTTACCTTAAAGCAGATCGTGGCGCAGATCAAGTACAGTGACTGGTTAGTTACAGAATACTTTCAAGTCCCTATTTGTCCTTCTCACAGGAAGTTCTTCGGTAAGTGCTCCTGACGGCCAGGGGATCTCCGGCTTCATCGAGCGACGCACTTCATGGAAGGCTGTCGTCTCTCAGAGACCCCTCGCCGCTATTCCGCTACCCTGCCACCCTTGGTGCTTCAGGGAGCGTGGACTTGCCCCTGCGTCCACCCAGGCTCTCGGTGACCGGGGCTTCGGGTTTTCTTGAATCCCGTGCTTTATCAGGAGCCGTCAATGACTTACCAGTACCGAAGGCTTTCTGTCAGCCTTTCGCTCTCGCAGGACCTTCTCCAAGATTCCCCGCAAGAGTGGGTTTTCCCCAACCCAAACAGGTAAGTATGTGGGGTATGGGATTCCACCACATGCGGGTGTGCCTGTCTAAACAGGCCAGGATCTCTGTGATCCTAGAAGGGGACCAGGAGAGCGAGGCTAGGTCACTCACTGTCGGCTGCAGTTTGAATAACTGCCTTGCCTCTTGGGGCCAGCGGCGACTATTCTTCCGTTTGTCAGCTCCATGAGGCCCCTTCAGTGGTGGCTGGGGAGTGCAGGGTTCTCTCCCCAGGGCTCCCTGCTCTGGCTTATTAGAACCACGAGACTAAGGCCCCCGTGCCGTTCTCGTTGGAGGGACCCTGTGTTCCTGTCCCAGGGCCCGTGGAGGGCACCGTGCCGTCGAGTAACTACAACCACGGAGGTGTCCTCGCACGGGTGGAGGGGCGGCGGTGCTCGGGAACCGCTCTACCCATGGTCGGTAGGATTAATCCCATCTCCTTGGCACATTAATTGCCTGGAGTTGCTGGCCGTTTTTTTGTGCATTTTGCACTTCCTGCCAGACATCAGAGGCCATCAGTGCTTCTACGGAAGCACAGACAATATGTCCGTGGTGGTCAACATCAACCGACAGGGGGGGCCTACGCTTCTCCCTGTAGGCCCGTACAAGCTCTGCTCCCTTAGAGCATCTTACATCCCGGGCCGGTTGAATTGGAGGCAGTTGCTGTGTCGCACCTGGGACCGACATCTGGGGAAGCCCCAGCCAGAGAATGATAAGTCTGAGGACCATCATTCCTATGAACAGGCTGTGGTTAAGTGCTCCTGACGGCTGGGGGGGTTTCCGGCTTCTTAGAGCGTCGCACTTCATGTAAGGCTGGCGTTTCTCGGTGACCCCTAGCCACTATTCCGCTACCCTGCCACCCTCGGTGCTTCAGGGAGCGTATATTGCCCCTGCGCTCACCCAGGCTCTCGGTGACCAGGGCTTCGGGTCTTCTTGAATCCCGTGCTTTATCAGGAACCATCACCCCAGTAGCACTGCGTCCCGGAAGCTGACGGCCAGGGGGGTCTCCGGTTTCATAGAGCGGCGCACTTCTTGGAAGGCTGTCGTCTCCCGGCGACCCTTCACCACTTTCCGCTAACCCTGCCACCCTCGGTGCTTCAGGGAGCGTATATTGCACCTGCGCTCACCCAGGCTCTCGGTGACCAGGGCTTCGGGTCTACTTGTATCCCGTGCTTATCAGGGCCGTCATTGCTTCCCGGAGTCCTGGAGATAATATGGGACGGTGGTTCATCCCCGTCCAGAATTGCGCTGTATCTATAGCCCCGGTGGGGGTCCAGCTCTAGCGTTCGGCCTCCAGGCCGAGGTCATTGTGACCATTCTCCACTCCAGGGCTCCATCTACGAGGAGGTCTGACGCGAGACAACGACTGTCACAGTGTTGGGGTGTTCCCACACTTTAAATTAGCTCTGCCCGGTCATGATCGGTGCTAGAGTTCTGTAGGGTAGGGGCAGTGGGCAGTGGCCCCCCCCCCCCACTCGTTACATCTCGTTGTCTTCACAGTACCAGGTGGCTGAGGCCCCTGATCTGTACAAGAGTGTCCATATGGGACCTGGCCATCATCTTGGGGGTCCTAAGAGGCCTCTGTGAGACTCTGGGCGACGTGTACTTGCGTCTTCCTGTCACTTATGACAGCTTTTCTAAGCGCCATGCTTCCCTTAATAGGAAGGGAGATTACACGCAAAAGACTTTCTGAAGTCTTCCTGCACCCTAAGCCGAGCTATGTCTCGCAGGTGCCTTACATCGCCCCGTGTCCTATTAGGTTCCAGGCATTCTTCCTCCTCCAGGTGAGTCCCCTGTCTAGGTCCTTATTAGTATCTGCCCAGTGTGGGCATGGGGCTGTTAGGTCTGTCGCATGGCTCAGTGGAGCTCAGACCAGCCTGTGTGCTATGGTCCACACAGGCGGACTCTCCTGCTAATACGCAGTCAGTGAGCAGATGGACTGTGGAAAAATGTTATCACCTATACTTAGGTGTAAGCCTCTAGCTTTCTGGCCCCCTTGGGGACAGGGCACATTTCACAAGAGGTGTGGCGACTAGGGCCTTGTCATCTGGTATTCTTCCAGGATTGGTAGCGCTGCGGGATGGTCCACGCTCTTTGATGTTGCTCCGGTCCTGTATTGGATCTGGATGATTCTCCGGGCTGAAGACACTGTCAGTCCGGGGCGAATTGGCGTGTTTAGACACTCGTTCCCCATAGCGTTGGACGCAGCTCGAGTTCCTGAAAGGGAACGTCTAAGGTTACGTAGGTAACCAAGGTTCCCTGAGGGAACGAGACGCTGCGTCCCCAGGCCACTTCGCCACGGCCTGACGGCGCTTACTGTGCTTCAAAGCTGGTGGCCGTCTCCATCGTAGGCTCCTTTATACTGCGCACGACGGGTGCGACGTCGCACTCGGATGACGTCACACCTGTCCATTGGACGAGATTTTACATATAATTCAGAGCCGGAAACGCAGCAAGCGTTCCCCATAGCGTTGGACGCAGCGTCTCGTTCCCTCAGGGAACCTTGGTTACCTACGTAACCTTAGACGTTACTGTATTGATCAGTATAGTTATGCTGTTGTGGGAATGTTGGGAACAAGATACATGAAGACTCTGGCAGGTTATGGTGTAACATGAGTTTGTTTAACAATCTGCATGTTTAGTGGTCACCACAGCCAGACACTCTGGGATTATAGAATAACAGTTGAGAAAATAGCCAGTGGAATTTGCAACAGTAATGTCTGTGTGAATCTTAGTTTGTGGTTGCATGTTTATCTCTGCAACACTCTTTATGAGTTTAAGGTCTCCTATTCTACCCTTTTTAAATGGTATATTACCAGTCTCATAAGTTTTCTGAACAGGCAAAGTAAAAATCAGTTAAAATTCTAATTAGATAACTTATTATAATGATTGGAAATACATATATATATATAATATCTAAAATACTGTTTCATGCAGTAAATGCAGATAGACTTTTTAAATCAAAACATGTAAAAACCCTTATAAAACACATCATGTAATGTAAATAAGATGTAGAAGATTCTGAATTAGGGCTGGGTTATGCTTCAATATCGATAATCATCATGAAATACATTTTCTCTATAAGATATTATAGTAAAGTTGATAGAGAGTTCGATAACTGCCTGAATGGCGCATTGCTAACTGCACTTTTATGACCCGCGTGTGGGTTTTTTTTCTCAGTGTTTATATGAGCTCCAGAGTCACATCAGTTAAAACACTCATGTTATTCCTGCTCGGATTCCTGCTTGTCCGCTGGTCATCTTTGCGCATCAGTGGAGAGTTCCAGTTACATGATGTGAGAAAACCTATCTGAAGCAAAAAGTTGCCAATTGTTGCTTCTGATTGTTTTAGATCTTGGACCGACTT
This sequence comes from Danionella dracula, assembly GCA_900490495.1. NCBI lineage: Eukaryota > Metazoa > Chordata > Actinopteri > Cypriniformes > Danionidae > Danionella > Danionella dracula. Next base: position 5,218,977 of record UELW01000578.1, read on the forward strand.
TTTTTTAGCCTATGAAGACACAAGCTCATCTCTACTGTAGAAGAGAAAATTGCGCTAGTCTGTGAATGGTATACAGAGTTGTGTCAGCTCCATTGGTCGCTTTTGGAGACAATAGCCATGATTTTTACTACTGATCAAACAGTGGCACTACTCTGTATATCTACTGCTTTGGCACTTGTTTTCTTATTAAGTCTTCTTATAGAGGTTTATTTGAAGTCCAAACATAGTTTTTGTGTAAGTTTATCACAACAGCCTCTTTTCTTGAGCTCAGATACAGTTCTTCATCATGAAAATGTGAAAAAGTGTGTTGAGCTGAAAGTGGAGAAAATAATGACTGTATTAAACAAAAACGTAGTTCAATATGTTTTCTACACACACAGTCTGGGGAGCAGCTTGGGGAGTACAGAAAAACAACCCAAAACTGTGCTCTTCCTTTAACCAGACACACATGATACATGCCGTATCATGAAGGATTTCTCTGCAGTGTGTAAAATGAACACAGCTGGCTTAGAAAATGTTTGCCTTGTTTTGACAATAAAACACAGTTAATGGTCAGGTTTGTCCAACTTTCACTCCAGAGCAAACACTTGGTTTTATTTGTTTTAGAAATAACAAAATTATCATATTGTTGATATCAACTAATATGAAAAAAGATGATTATGAGATATGTTTTGGCCATGTTGCCCAGGGCTAATCGGAAAATTTCAATAATTCAGTTTTGAACATAATATCAGATAGAAACAGGTAGGTAATCAGCTAGAATTCAAAGGACAAAATTGATGTCCAAACATCTTCCAAAAGTTCACTCTACTTAATAGGTGTCCTTTAAATAGTTATGGGTGCCATGATTATAGGATGAAGCTCAGCAGATGGTGGTCAAAAGAAGAATCCATAAGATGTAAAGTTAAAGAACAGTTGTGGAAGGGACAGCCAAATACGTGTGTGCATTTACTCACATGCTTTTCTAGACTGATGATGGAAGGCAGGCGACTGCTGCATTAGAGCAGATTGATGTTACCTCTTTTAAAGATGAATTAGCTGTGAGTTTTGAACATTTACATGAGTTTTGAACATTTACCAGGTTTCTGATTATAACTTTTCAGCAAAACCAGAATTATTAAGTTAATATCCAAGAGAAGCAATAGCTTTGTTCATTTTACACACTGCAAGAGACGTCCTTCTTCATCATACGGCATGTATCATGTGTGTCTGGTTAAAGGAAGAGCACAGTTTTGGGCTTGTTTTTCTGCACTCCCCAAGCTGCTCCAAGACTGTGTGTGTAGTCTGTAGGCTTCTGGAGGACTTCTGATATATTTGGAGAACAAAATCCATTAGCGTTCCATTTATCTCAATGTCAGTGACTTGGCTGGGATTTCAGCCCTGAAAGTATGTGAATTTGATCCTTATTTTGGAAACAGTTTCTTTGAGCCTGATAATTTTACTATAAATCCATTGTGTCAAATGTTTAATTTTGCAACTTGATTCTTGACTTGCAGGGTTAGAAGAATGGTAAAGCCATATATAAATATGATGAAAACTGCTGAACACAAGTATTGTTATTCATAGATTTCCAGACAATGGGCTAAAGTAGCTGTATAGAAATATATATAAATATGACAAAATGCTTGGTTATTATTTAGTTAAGTGGCTGCCACTGTAGGAAAGTGTTTTTGAAAATGGCAATCCTAACCATGACCTTTTTATGCTTTGGAGATTGTCTGTAGGACTTCCTTTTCCATCCTGTCAGCATTTCCCTTCTTCTGACTGATGCAGAAACACTCACTTCCTTTTTCTCTCTTTCTCGCATGCACAACAAACACACTCTTTTACAATCTCATCCTCACTCACTATCAGTGTATCAGGAAGTGAGCTGCTTGACATGTTTCAGCTTGGGGTCATATCCTTTTTTGCTGGCCATTTTCTCGTCCCATGAGATTGGGTGAGATATCTAGCGAATTCTTAATCTCTACTCAAAGTGCTTCAGAAAAGCTAAAGACAAGAATGAAGAAAAATGCATACTTTATATTAAATGAAATGTATTATATGAAAATGTGTTATATTATATGAAAAGCTTTTTGCAGACATTCTGATTGAAAGTAGCATTCAGAAAGGCGTCTGTTAAAACTGCTCAAATGAATTTGTATTCATTAGTTTGGTGAGCTCATATCCTTCGAGTTCTATTTTTACCACTTACTGTATATGGATCAGTCAGCCATGAGGTCATCATGTTTCTTTAAATGCTTTGGCAATGATCTGAGGAAACAGAGAGGGAAAACAACATACTGTAGGAGGAATTGATCCAAGATGAGACTGCAGCAAAACTTCTCCTTGAACTATTCTGGCAAAGACAACACTTGAGAAGTAAAAAGAGACAGAAATAGGCAGGGGTGCTAAGTACTATGTAATTTTTTTCTTATTTCTCCCTCATTTTTGTATTTAATGGAAAGCACATCTGTTACAGGGGCAAGAGAGTATTTTTAGATACTGCACCGTTCGCCTGCCAAAAATCTCCTTTTAGCATAAACCTTTCTACCCCTCTTTTTGAGCCTCTAGAAGACTGGAGGATCAAACTCACACTCCGTCATGGCCGATGGACCATCTGATTCCAATCATCCTCTATTACACCTCCACGGTTAACAGCTGCACTGGTCCTCTGGCTTTGTCTTGCACCTCAGGGACAATCATTTGTTTCGGTTCGTATTAAAGCAGGTGATCACATGCTTTGAAGTGCTAGCCCCAATTTAAGTGAAAATTCCCTCACATTCCTGCTAATGAAATCCTTTATACTAAAACTATTACAATAATTCCCAATAATTTAACCTAACGTTTCATGAAAAATCCTATAAGCTTAATATCACGAGTGTTCTCGACAACGCCTTTAAAGATTATAAAAAGGTTGGGCATGTCATTGTTGTTCCCTGATTACCAACATTATACTCTAGAGGTGTGAAGCTAGTGATAAAGCCATCTGCAGAAAAGCAGAGCGAGTGAGTTTTAGTCCATGTCCACACTTACCAGGTAATTTTTTTAAAGAGGTTTTTCTTACCCTTTCTTTCTTCTTCTGTTATCAGTCGGGATTCAGAGCTCATCACAGCACAGAGACAGCTCTACTGAAGATAGTCAATGACATCCGGTTAAACACCGATTCAGGAAAAGTGACTGTCCTGGTTCTACTTGATCTGAGCGCTGCCTTCGACACAGTTGACCACAAAATCCTTCTCGATAGACTAGAAAACCATGTTGGTCTTTCAGGGACGGTGATAAAATGATTCAGATCATACTTAGAAGGAAATGGCTTCTATGTAAACATAGATGATTACATGTCGAAGTGGACTGCAGTGTCGTGTGGAGTCCCTCAAGGTTCAATCCTTGCTTCTTTACTATTCAATTAAACAAGGACAAAACTGAAGTCATTGCATTCGGAAGCAAAACTGAGGTTGTTAAGGTTAACATGTATCTCAATGCCAAGGGCCTAACAACTACAAATCAGGTCAGGAATCTTGGGGTGATTCTGGACTCTAATCTTAGTCTAAATAGCCACGTCAAAGCAATTACAAAATGTGCTTATTACTATCTTAGAAACATTGCAAGAATCAGATTCTTTGTTTCCAGACAAGACTTAGAGAAACTGATTCATGCTTTCTTCTCCAGCAGGCTGGACTGTAGCAGTCTTTTCACCGGTCTTCCCAAAAAGACCATTAAACAGCTCTAGCTTGTTCAGAATGCCGCGGCTCGAATTTTAACCAAAACTAGAAAGTCAGAACACGTTTCTCCAGTTCTTAAGTCTCTACACTGGCTGCGGGTCTCCTTCAGAATAGATTTTAAAGTTCTGCTGCTCGTATAGTCCAAAAATAACTTAACACCTAAATACCTAACAGACATGCTCAGTGAATACAAACCAAACAGGGAACTGAGATCCCTCGGTTCAAATAATCTAGATCTACCCCGGGTAAATTCCAAACAGGGAAAATACTCCTTTAGTTACCATGCAGCCCATAGATGGAACCAGCTTCCAGAGGAGATCAAGGGTGCCAACACTTTAGTCACATTCAATTCCAGGCTAAAGACTCACCTTTAGTTGGGCTTTTGTCGACTGAGCACCAACGTCCGAACAACTATTTTACCTTTGCATTAGTCTTTGTTTTAATCACTGTTTTTAATTTTCAGTTTTTAATCAATTTGCTTTTATATGACTTTTTTATGCTTGATTTTATTAAATGTACTTTCTTTTTACTCTTTATTTCCAATGTAAAGCACTTTGAATTACCCTGCATACGAAATATGCTATACAAATAAACTTGCCTTCCCTTGCCTTACCCGTTTAAAAAAAAAGCATGGGTAGAAAAAACTGCATACAAACATCCACACAAAATTGCTGAATCACTCCTAAAACACTTTAAAGAGCAACACAATAGATGGGAGCAGACTCCTCACTTCTGAAGTTATATTGACAAATCAGAAGCTTCTTTAAGGTCTGAAGCATATCAGTGCTTCTTTTCAATGGCTGGGAAATTCTTTTATAAAAAATCTCTATTTTTTACCAACAACTAGTTGGCTCTCACAACTTCCTCATTTATCTGAGCCTCACTCGGTTCTTATTTAATACTGGTGTTCTTTCCGTCTATGTCAGATAAGCACTTACGCAATATTTACCAGCTTATTTGGTGCGTCTGTTTTGTGATTACGTTATTAAATATGCTGTGTGCTTGTATAGTCCTGTACATATCAGAGGATATTCTTGAATACAGTGAACTGCAGTAAAAACCATCTCTCTGCCGTCCATTAGCCTTGCAATCGATGTTGCACATCAAGAACGGACACCAATAACTCCTCCATCTCAGCCTGTAACCAAACTAATCACGGAAATGCAGTCCACACAATAATGCTTCAACACCATTAAAAAACAGCTGCTGTTTTAAGGAATACCCTGTTACAGTTAAATGCTGCCTCGCGTACAGTCAGACAACATCGTAAAACATAAAAAAAACATGTGCTTGTGGACAGGGCTTTGATTAGTCGAGGTGTTTGGAGACTCTTAATGTTAAGGCAGTCTTTGTGAAGCCTTAGATGTAAACTCAGTCTGATTTTGGAGCTTTATCTACAGGATAATTTTGTGAAAGTAAACACACCCACAGAGTGTTTCGGTTGATATTTTGAAAGTAGTCAATTAGGGATTTTGGGGAACATGGTATGACAGAGATTCTTGATGTTTAATAAAAGGTCTAGTCAGGAGGAAAAGAGGGGTCAAAACAACTTCTCTGATCTGGTGTTGTAATGAATGACCAGAGGACCCTACTGATCTGGATCTGGGCTTCTAACTTTGAGGATGGAAAGTTTCTCATTTCAATGCGAAAACCTGCGATTGGTGCTTCGGTCTCTCTGAGGATTTGTTGGCCTCAATCAAAGGGACACTGAGGCCTGTAGACCTACTTTCCCCTCATAATTAGTCTTTTTTTAAAAACTGGTGATGTGTCCTGATGGACAGCAAAAGATTTATGATTCTTGGCTGCTCTCAGAAAGGAAACTTGCTTTTTAGGCATATGTCCCACTCCTCTGAAATAATACATACTATTTGTATTTTTTTTTTGTAATTTTGTAAACCTCAAATGAGTAGATATTTGAAAAACGGGGAATAATTGCTGACCGTACTTGTTCGCTGAAACAATTTTGGAGAAGGTGGGGATTTTCAAATATAAACATTTCGGTGATTTCCTCTGGATACAGTAGTGAAATCTCTTTTTTAAGAACTGTCTTCTGTCTTTCCAATAAGACATTACATGGAAGTCCTGACTCTCTGTGGTCATACAAATTCCAGGATGTTACATTAAAAATATTTGTGGTTTAACTCAAAGATTTCTGTTCAAATGTGCTTACTGCTAAGACCGTGTAATTGTAGTATTTGTAATGATTTGGATTCAATCATCACGTTGAAATTTGGGCCTTCATAGTGATGGATAGACACAATGCATAAATAAAATATATTTGTGTGGACATGCTTACAAAAGCTAACAATAACTATAACTAAAGTCATTTGAAGGGAAATAGTGAACTAATCCAAGCAGACCAGGTTTTACAAGGATTTCAATGAACTGTTGCTGGTGTTTTAGTGCAAGTGCTCTTCAGATCAGAGTTTGAGTCATCTCTAAGACAAATTATTCAAATCTTGGTTCTGATTATTTGCAACATTATACAGTGGCAATTAACCGTATAAAAAATGAAATATTCTGTAAAATCACCACACAAAACAATTCTTCCGAGTTTACTTCTATTTTTATTTAAATAGAATTGATTTGACAATGGATCTAATCCATACATGCTAAATACTGGCTCAATATCATTTCTAAAGCCTTTAAGGATCCAGATCTTTCTGTCCAATGTAGGTTAGGTAAAAGAATCCTGGAATGATGTAAGTGTTGTGATCTGGGAGTGTGTGACCTGGGGTTGACCTGAGGTGAGGTGTTTCACTACACTTCATCCTTTTCATTGTAATGAAATCTGGCACACGGGTGCTTTCTGACTCAGATCTGCACTTTACCTGACCTTATGAGGAATGACCTGATGCCTACGGGAGCTGAGTTCATGACTGAGTTCATCTATGTACTACTACACTACATTTTGTTTGCATGTATAAAAACAAACTCTATATTTCCTAAAGGAGTTTTGTGGTTTACTTGTGAGGTCAGTCTAAGTGCAATTCTGAAAATACAGCATTTGATTTTTAATGTAATACAGATTCATTCAAATTCGTTATGTCATTATTGAATCTCAATTTATATTCATCCCAAATGATAAAAAACATTTGTTATAATAAAACGTTGTATTAATACTGGTAGGCAGCATGCCAAGAGGAACTAAGTTACTAAATATGAAAAAGGATCAACCTAAACTTGCAAAAGATGTAAAAATATAATAAATATTTTAGTGTATTCTATTGGATACGTTTCTTGTGGAGTTGAAGATGTGTTCAAGACCAGTAGTTATCTTTCCTATATGTGCTTTTGAACCAATTCTGTCTAATTTGGGTAGGAAGTGAAAGGGGGTGGGGTGTCAGAAGCTTAGAGGAACAGACACATGCTGAGATGGGAATCGAGGCTTGCATGAATTATGCTATTTCATCTCCTGCCTCAGTTGTGTTGTCTCCTTCCTCTTTTTCTCTCAATTACTGTACTGTGTGTTTGTATTTAATGCAAATAATACACTTTCTGAATAGTATGCCTCTTGTCAGCATTTTTAACATTTAAACTAAAGACAACAACTTAAGAATGGGCTCTTGCTGAAACTTGAGTTTAAGCAACTATTTAAAGTATGAGTGCATGAATGAATGCAAATAAAAATTCAAACTTAAATATTAATAGATTCCAAAATATTTGTGACAGACTAAATGAGAAACAAGTGCAAGTCATCGAAACAGACTCAGCCAAGTTATTTCGATGCTAAAAAATGTTTGGGATTTTCAAATGAACATTTTTGGGAGGTGATAATGTGGTGTGTCCTTAATTTAAAAGAATATTTTTGGGGTAATCCAATGATTATTTCTGCTTGATCCTAACATTTGACTGTTTTATTTTTGCCTAGTAATGACATTAATGGACAATTTTCTAATAAAATAAAGATTGAATTCACATATTTCATCAGTGTCTCATTTTGCATCCTGCTTTAATGACTGTTTACACCCCTGAATTTTTGTCATTTTGGTAAAAAAAAAAAGAAAAAAAGTGAAAAAGTCTTACATTTGCAGAAGGTTGTATTTTAACCCTTCGGATTGCTAAAGCATCTGTTTCTGTGTGGCCATGCCTACAAAACATATCAATGGTGGAGAAAGGGCGGGTACAAATCCTTAGCAGTCCTCAGCCCTGTTGCCATGGCAAAGCAAGAGCTAGAAAATGATAGAGCAAATACAAATGGGACCCTTCTATCTGAATATTATATTATGGTAGAAATTAAGATGATGATTATCAGTGATTGGAATATTGCAGACTCAAAATAATATGTGTAAACATATATATGAAGTTGTTGGTATACTATATACTATACTCTTAAAATATGAATAATACATTTTTATTTTAGATATCATATATATATATATATATACTATTATATATATATATATTATATATATATCTAATATATTATATATATATCTATCTATATATTTTTTTTTTTTTTTTTTTTTTTTAGAAATATATAGATATTAATTTAGAGAAAAAAAATCTATATGATTATATACATTGATAAATGTATATATTGTTTGATATCAACTACATTTTGTTTGAAATCATGCAAAAATGTTAAACTTGGTTTCATAGTAGCTACTAGTAGCTCATTTCTGCTCTGTCATTCTGCAAGGAATGATTGATTTTTACTCCCGCTCTGGATTGTCTGTCTATCTTGAGCCTCGCTCTGCTACATGTGTCTCACTCTTAATCTGTTGCCCTGGAAACAGCTAAGAACCTGGATAGAGTTCATTCAGTGAGTGAAAACACTTGTCGCCATTGCACTCTTGAGGGCTATGTTGCAATCCAGGTTTTAATTATTTCAACTTAGATTGCTTTTCATGACATTTTGTACAAGTTAGAATTTGACATGTAATGATCAAGAGCCCAATGAAACAATAATGTCATATTAGTGTTATTTATTAATGGAAAAAAAAAAAATTCTGCCAATTAAAAAAATTAAGTTAAAAAAAATGACAATTATTATAGGACCAATATTATAAAAACAACTTTTGGAAGGTGTTAGGTCATAAATGTGTGTCCTAATGCTGTCTACACAACTATATTAGAGTGTTTTCATTTTTTTTCTGCAAAACTTGCAAAAAGCTAAATGGGTTGCAAATCGTCAGCTGTTTTCAACTGATCGCATTATTGCATCACCATGCGATTTCTCCACCACTGAATATTGATTGACAGTCACACGTTAGCTTACCATTCATCAGTTTCAGTTTACAGGAAAGTCGCGTCTACCCTTATAAGGTCAATATGAGGAGTAGAAGCAATGTCTCCAAGGAACCAACAGTCTTGCTCTGTCTCAGACTTCATCATCCATGAACCTTCATGTATGTATGGTTGAATTGTGTTGCTGATCCTCTCTCTCGTGTTTTAACTTCTCTCTAATACTCATCAGTGTACCGACAGTGCAGGTGGCGATAGGAGACCTGACATCACAGTGAATTTACATATTCAGCAACAAAGCCCTAAAACAGCATGAATCGTTGACGCCCCCACATTGGAAAAATTTAATGAATTTGGATTGTTTTTCAACTAAAATTTAGCTGGACATGTTCAGGAATGCAAGATCAGTATCACCTTTATTATATTCCAATAATATCGGTCCTTTATTATTTCTTTTGTTGAAGATGTGTGTTTCTTTTAGTGGATTTTAGTTACGCTAAGAGCGTAAAACTAAACAGCTACTGTGTTTTTGGGGCTAATTCTGAAATTGTTTTCTCTCTCTGTCTCTTTCTTTTTTGTCTCTTTCACCTGTTTCTCTGTAAAAAATATCTTTTGGTTGATCTTGCGACATCCATGTGGCTCTGTCTATTCTCCTTTCAAATAAATTGAGCAGTCAACTTCTCAATAACAGTTTTCAACCATATTTGACTAGTTTTGAAAGTGGTCTTTAGTACTTCAAGAATCAGCAATCAAATATACTGATTGTGATTCAAATCATCCAGTATAAGTGATAACAATAAGCTGGAAGAAGCTGGAGTTTGATATTTTTTGACCCATTTCTCAGCTATTTAATCTGACATGTAAGTTTGACACTTAGCTTCTTTAAAACATAAGATTGTTTTTGGGATTGTAATTTGTAACTTATATTGGCCCATCAGCTCGATGGATTCCGTCTGAGAACTAGTATCAGTTATATGACTCATCCTTCTCAAAATTATCCATCCATCAGCTTAGTCCCTTTAATTTAACAGCAGAATGAACCGCCAACTCCTCTAGCATATGTTTTACACAGCGGATGCCCTTCCAGCCACAACCCACCAACGGGAAGCATCCACACACACTCATTCACACCTAAATTCACTGCATGTCTTGGGACTTTTGGAGTGAAACCGGAGCATCCAAAGTAAACCTACGGGATCACTGGGTGAACATGCAAACTCCACACAAAAATCTCAACTGACCATGCTACCCAATGTGACACCATGATGCCCCTCTCAAAATTATATCATTGCTAAAAGTTTTAGTGGGTAAAGAAAATGACATCCCCTCACTCTTTTATCATTTTTCCACGGACATGCTTGAGTGGTGCACTTTCCTGCAACTAATTTATCAGAGGTTTGCCATTTTCACCCTGTGTTGACTAAATGTCATGAGAAGAATCAATATGGGGGTCTAGCATGGCCATATGGGTCTGTGCACCGAGGCTAACAGTAAACACAGGCTGCTGTAGCAGATGGAGACGACAGCACTGTGTGAATCCTGCCACCCTGCATACTGCAATCGGCTAACAGCACTATATAAAAAGTGTAATAAAAGCCGTGTTTGATTTAAAATATTTGTACATTCATGTACAAATTATGTTTAGTATTACTCAATTGTGAAATTTACACAACAGAATCATAATACAAATGTAATTACAATTCTGTGCTAAAAGTCTGTTCTATTGCATATTAAAATGCACATCTGATAACATCACATCCCCTGAAGTAGAAGTTGTAGCTCGGAACACAGACAACACCCACTTTTCAAATCCAGATTTAGATAAATAGATCACTCCATTTTATACTTTCCCACTCAAGGTTGTCTGGCATTAACGTCTTTCACTGTCTAAAAGTACCGTGGTGCTGTGACATGGAGCACTGTATCATCTGGTTGTGCTGTGTGTGTTTGTGGAATTGAGTTTTGAATGGTTGCTGGGTAGAAGAAGAGGATTGAGGCAGGAATGTGTTAATTATGAATGGAGCGTCTCTCTTTGCTTAGTGAAGTCTCTCATTGGAGAATCAGGGTTTGTATGCATGTGTGCACTTCTGCGTATATGTATGCGCGTGTGAGTGTGTGTGTGTGTGTGTGTGTGTTTTCTGTCCATGTGTTTGTGTGAGTATGCATGCAAGCATGCTTAAGCCAATGTGCTTGAAGCAGCCATGCAGAAAATCTGTGTTAGAGAACACATTACCCAAAAAAGGCAATGCAAAAGTGAGTGAAAGCTTATTTTTTGTCTGGATGACTTTACTGTGTTGTATGCTTGTAAAATAGTGAAAAGTTATAGTTCTTTATTTTTTGTGGTTTTTGCTACTTAGATTGAGCCAACTTAATGGGATGGTTTTCTGTCTCTTATTTGATGGAACAGTAAAAAAAGAGCACTTCATCCTTACTGTATCCAGACTCCTGAAAGTCCTGCATTTCATTCTGTCTAGTTTATTTGATGCTAAAATGTTGGGAGAAAAATATTTTACATACAAGTAAATATTTAATATATACATATGTGTTTTATATTTCCATATACTTTGTATATTTTTCAAGCTACAATGTCTTATGCTATTTTGTAAATAATGTAATATGCTATTTTGATAAGGACTGTGGACACAAGGACTGGCAAAATAAATAAGTCCCAGAGTGAAAAATTAACTTTCAAATACTTTAACAAACTTATATAAATAGTAGAACGAGTGTTCCAGAGTTTTTATTTTAGTTACTGTAAAAAAAAAATAGTAAGTTGATCAAAGAATTTATCTGGCCAAATATTTCATATAAATTCTGGACTAATATCAAAATGTAACACTCTTACTTGAGTTAATCATTCAAAAATATGTGTTTTATTTAATGAAACAGTTTTAATTATGAACACCATAATTTACCAAATGCTGAAGAAAGAGGCATTTAAAATCTACCTAGAATTTCTCTTTAATATGTGGTGTAGATTGATGTTGGATATTTGGAGTTTCAGATTTGACGCGTTTTGCGTGTTACTGAGTATATGTTTGGGTTAGTGTCTCCAAACCCATAGATTAACCCTGTGAGACCCAGATTATTACAGCGCTCTAATCTGATCTCAGTCCGCTAGTTTGAGTCTAATGATCTAGTGCTGAAACACAAAGAATTTGTGAACATTATATATTTTTGACCACTTACATGACATAGACTCTGACATTATATAGCAAATACATCTCCAACTGATGATGGTTAAGTTACATTTAAACAGTCTGGTATTGGTCTTGCAGCTTTCTCGGTTCAAGAGTTCAGTGTGACATATAAGCACTTCAGGAAAAGAATAGCTCTCCAGGCAACCTTCTTTGGAAGAAAGCTTGCTCCCTTGTATAAATACTGAGGTCAGGCTTTTCCACCTTACTTCTAAAAATAGGCTAATTTATACTGTGCTTACAAGTAACCCTCTTTGGGGAGTCTGTTAAATGAAAAAGATAACATCTGAACTGTTTTGTTTACAGGTCTGTGATAATGCTGAATATTTCAAGTTTTTTACGTATCTTCTAAGCTTGTGGTTGTTTTACAAAGTATTGTGCACTATATTGTCAGTTACAAAATTTTTTCTTGTGTCTTTTGTAGGTGCAACGAGGGACATCGGCTCTGCTCTGACCCGTATGTGCATGAGGCATCGCAGCATAGAGGCTAAACTACGACATTTTACTAAGTATGATATATTCAGATTACATCTGTGTTTGAGAATGTATATATTAAATGTGTTGTGATTTTAATAATAAGCTTAGGCCTGTTTTTTAATGTAAGCATCGAAACACAAACTTTCAGAGATTACTGGCCCTGCTTATAGACTTCTCACAGTTTTATTTATTGATGATTGCCAACTGATCCCTCTAATTGATTCAATGAATTGATTCTGACATTAATAGTCAGAAAAACAAAAATTTTACATTTTCATGGTTTAGATTATCCTCTAACTTCATGAAAACAGGGCTGTACTTCCTTATAAATCTTCATCTCCCACAATAATGAAAGACAATTAATATATACTCAGTAAGCTGATTGCCATACTGTTTTGTAAATGCAGAGTCTATAGTTCAGTTACTAGTTTAATGACAAAAATAACACCTATTTTTTTTTCAGATTTTTTTACTGTAGTTTTTTTTAAATGTAAACAGATTAACCAGCATTCTAGTAGTTTGTTGACATGCACATGTTTGTTCCAGTTCAGTCGGTTGAGACCACCATTACTTTACAAGTGAAATTTTTTTTTTTTTAATTTATGGATAAATAGCAGATGAATATGGATATTTAAATGCAAAGCATCTAGACCCTAAGAGTGGCTATCCTTCAGTGAGCCAGAGGTGCCAGCATTAGACACCACCTGAAAACTCTGTTTTTTTTCTTACATTCCGATGTTGTGTTGTCCTAAAAACCTCCAACAAGAGAGACTTAATTCTCAAACTAAAAATAGCTGCATTCACTGTTCAACGTGACATACAGCAGACGCGAGCGAGAAACCTGGCAAAGGAAGTCAGTTCACTGATCTCCATATAAATCCACAAAATAATTTATTTTATAATCAGATTTTTGACAGTAATTGTTTATTTTTATTGCAATGTACTCAATGACATTGTCTCTTCCCTCCCAGTGCCATGATGGAGAGCCTAATCACACCTCTACAGGACCGCATTGAAGACTGGAAGAAGACAGCCAATCAGCTGGATAAAGACCATGCCAAAGGTGGCCTGGCCTTCATAGTTTAGGAAAGGAAATTTCAAAATGCATGAAAGTATTGAACACCATCTCAGTCGCAGCTCACAGACTGCATCTACATTTTGTTATATTTATGTTTTGGCAGAGTACAAAAGGTCTCGCCATGAAATAAAGAAGAAATCCTCTGATACGATGAAATTACAGAAGAAAGCCAGGAAAGGTACGTCCTTTTCATTGTATCTTGATGAATAAAATGTAAAAAAAAGTTACACTTGCTCCAGTGAATCAAACATATAAAATATAAAAGTTCAAGATTCTGTTATCAAATTTTTGTTTGTTTTAATTAATTAAAAAAAGACATTAGACAATTAAATGCCATTTTATTTATAAAGTAATGTATATATTTGTCTGCAATTCAAAGGCTTTACAGAAGAATATGGTTTTAAAGATGAAACCTTTAAAAATCTAAAGAAACTTAATATATATATATATATATATAATATATATATATATATATATATCTATATATATATATATATATATATATATATATATATATATATATATATATATATATATATATTCTTCCTTAGACTGTGCAATCAGACTTGGCAATTTAATCTTTGTTAATATTTGACATAAGATTATTTTTTTTCCCCTGGACATTTCGTGCTTGCTTGCTCGCCGGAACAATGATCGATATAACCAGTGTGCCACCACTGATTGATTTATCTGATTGATAAATATTACACACCACTTTTACCTTACTGATCAAAAACATGGTGGAAATAAATCAAGGGCATTTCTTCAAGGTCAGAACTGTTTGCTTAAAATAATTATGCACAGAGAATCAAGTGCTGTTCAGGTGGATTCAGTGTTGAAATTCTTTTAACTGCTTTAACTGTTGTTGATAAAGGTTTAAATTCACAGTGTGTTAGAGTAAGTGAAACCGGTTATCCTTTCACAAGTCTGAAAGAACCTTTAAAATAAAAACGTCCTCCTCTGCTGGCTGAAGTGAGCAAGTGCAGCCTTCCTCTGATTTGCTAGCCATTTACCGTTCAGCCAATAATTTCTCCTTTTGAAGATAGAATGACAATCTGTGTTACTAGGAAGACTCCAGAATTAAAGGAAAAGATGCATATTTTTATGGTCATGAGATGAGAATCTCATTCAGGATTTAGGATTGATTCAAATAATTGTTTACTTGCTTTCAACTTGCTTTTTTTTTAAATTGTTTAATTGCTGTCATGTAATTTGGTTTGATTTGTATCTGCTGTGGTGACGTGGCTTTTCTGAACCACTTTGGCTTTGAAATGAGCTACATGACTTCCTAATACTAACCCTAACACAGTGCTCTCCCTCCTTTCTTTCCCTGTATCTCTTTCTGTCTCTTCTTTACGTCTCCTGAATTTCCCTTGTGCTCTTCTCTGTCTGTTTCCTCTCCCTTTATAGAATTACAGGGTAAGTATGGTTTTCCTGGCAATGTTATGACTCACATAGATTCTTCCCCCTTGACTCTCAGCAGGGGTCTTTAACCAGGTCTGACCTCGAGTCTATAAAAACACATCTCCGTGGCCGTCATATTTACTTGTCATCTCACATTGAGAGATTTACGAACACATCCTCTCGGTTTCCCCTCATTCTGACACCTGGCGGTTTGCTTTGTGCATGATTCTGCTGATGTCATCTCAGCATGCATGCTGCTTGTGTTCCTGGAAGTTGTTCAGCTGTAGATAGATGATTTCTTCCGCAGCAAGGTCATGGTCATGTCTAACAATCTAGTGTGCTTGAGTTAACCACTTCCTCAGGAAATTTCCATGTGTTTTTTTCAAGATGCAACATTTTTTACATTCAGTTTTAGTTACATTTGTCTCCATCTGATGTTTTAGTTGCATTTGTCTCCATCTGATTTGTTTCTTTCTGTTCATGTTGTAGGATGGACAGATGATGCATCTTGTTTTTACAATCTTCCATTTTTTTGTCTGTCAGATTAATCTATTTGAATTTTTGTTTCAACAACTTTTCCAATTTGTTCTTTTTCCCTTGTTCTATGGTGCTCTTTCACCCCCTACAGGTCGGGGGGACCTACAGCCTCAGTTAGACAGTGCCATGCAGGATGTGAATGACATGTACCTGCTGATGGAGGAAACAGAGAAGCAGGCGGTGAGGCGAGCTCTGGTGGAGGAGAGAGGACGCTTCTGTACCTTCATCAGCTTCCTGCAACCTGTAGTGGTACATCAATGCTAACTCATCTCTTCTATCAGCTACGTTAGGGATTTTATTTAAGATAGACATTTTTATATTTTACCTTTATATTATATTTTTATGATTAATTAAAGTTTTTATGATGCTAGAGAAATTATTTATACATGCTACCGTAAAAGTTTTTTTTTACATTATGAATGCAAAAAAAAAATGTGGGTCCAGAACTAGTACTGCAATAAAAAAATTAAAAAAATACTTTGGAGCATGAATTAAATCCATCCCCTCCAAGGTTTCCAGCTATAATCAATCTTTTTGTAAAGACTGAAAGAGGACTTGTTTAACTAAAAATGTTTTTTTCAGGGCTGTAACTTAGCTTTTCAAATGCAATAATTCTGAAAGTAATAATATTTAGATAATTTACAAGTTTTCAAATGTCTCTAGAGTTTTCAGGGTCAAGTTTTATCATTACTTTGTGTAAATATCTTACATACTGCAATGTTAACTGGTTTGTATGTATTGTTCTTACATTTGTAATCCCAATTATATTTGAAAATGTAAATTCTAAATTAGATATGTTTTACTTTTGATTGTAAAAAAAAAAAGATAAAGACATATATTTATTTAACCTGACTATAAAACAATTTTTATATTACAGTTACAAAAATAACATTAACTGTGTGAACAGTTGAAGTTTTATTTAAAACTTCTTCACATAGATTTACTTTAATACTGACTAGAATTTTTCTTCATGTGGACATCACACTAGACGAAATATGGAGCTCATCCATATTCCAAAATCCCTCAAAAAATCATGTTTGCTGTTTAACAAATGAAGAAAAAAGAGAAATATGTACAGGTTTGGAAGAGGTTTAAGGCTGAGAAATGTTTAGCCACTGTTTATTAATGCATTGAAGTACAGATCCATAGTCTCTGTAATATGTCTCGAACAGTGATATTAGTAATGATTACTGCAGAGTGTGTGCAGTGCTTCCTGGAATATTTTCATCAAGATAATTTTATTATCCCAACATTCTTGTCTGCTGATTGAAGTGGTGCCATTCCCAAACATCAGAAGGCTGTGGGTAATAAAGTGGGTAGTACTAGACAGGGCTCTCCAGATCAGTGATCAAATCCCACCTGTGACTAAGTTTCCATATCTTAGTTTAGATGTAGTTTCGGTAACATACAATATGTAATTACAATAAATTAACAACTGTCCTGTAAATTTATGGAAATGTTTCTTCAAATGCTATCTCTGTTTTATTTTTACAGATTTTTTTTTGTTAAAATCTGTGCTTATAAAAAATGAGTCTGCATGACAATACATATTTTTTTATTAAAAAGTAAATATTTTATATTTCTTAAAATCTTTAGAGACTATTTGTAAAATATGTATTTACAAATGAATATATTGGTAACATTTTGAGATCGGATTTGATTTGTAAAGTTATAAAAAGTGTTGATTATTGAAATCTGCTGTTAGAACGGAGAGATCGCCATGTTGGGAGAGATCACTCATCTCCAGGCTATTATTGATGACCTCACAGTGTTGACCTCTGACCCTCACAAGCTGCCCCCAGCCAGCGAGCAGGTCCTCTACCAACTCCCCTTGTAAACTTCAACCATGCTCATGTAAAAAGGAATCTAAAAGAAGCTTTTCTTGCCTTTGTTCAGGTAATAAAAGATTTGAAAGGCTCAGATTACTCCTGGTCTTACCAGACACCTCCGTCGTCTCCAAGCAGCTCCGGCTCCCGGAAGAGCAGCATGTGCAGGTCAGAGCCTGATCGAAATATACACATTTTTTTCATCAAACATTTCTGTTTTGCCTATTTTTCTTTTACTTTTCAGAATCTGGAATCTTTTAAAAGCTGTTTTTGTTTATCTTCTAAACAATGGTCTTTTAAGGACATTTGAGTTCAATCCAAACATTTGAAACACAAACGGCAAAGTTTGTACTTCGAACTATATAGAAAACGAAGATGAAGCTGTGTGTGCTTTCTATGTTTATACATGTTTGTATACACAACTGAAATTCTTTAATGTTCAACATTTACATTTTTTTTTACATTTTAAAATTTTATGAGTCTGGGGTGTGACCTAATATATGACGTAAAATATAACAATGTGGGTCTCTTTCTTCTCTGTGTCTTTATCTCCACAACCCAACTCAATTAGCTTCAGGACGGTTTATCGTTGCTGTCCTCAAGCTAAACCTGTTTAATCATTCTGGACTAGCATCCCCGCAGAGAAGAAAATTAGCACAGACAGACACAGATGTCATCCTTGATGGGTTCCACAGCAATTGAACTTTACAAGTATAGATTTGTAAAAGACAAGAAGAAATGCAACTGCAATACGATCAATTATGTTTTATTAAACCTAACATAATGCTTTGAGAAGTGTTTTGAAGCATAATGAACTGGGGTTTATTAGGGTAAAAATGCAACAAACAGAAGGCAGCAGGTTTTCAAGATTCACCCATAGACCATTTCCATCCTTACAGAGAAATCTTTTGTGACCTAACATCAACTTGTAGAGGTTATTTGAATTTTCTTTCTTTCTTTCTTTCTTTCTTTCTTTCTTTCTTTCTTTCTTTCTTTCTTTCTTTCTATCTTTCTTTCTTTCTTTCTTTCTTTCTCTGCAGTCTTTTGTGAATTAAACTTTAGAGGTTATTTTGTATTCTCTGTTGCTCCCCCTTCCTTTCTTTCTCTCTCTCTCTCTCTCTCTCTCTTCCTCTTTCTATTTCTTTCTCTGCAGTCTCTTGTTACCTGACATTACCTTTAAGAGGTTATTTTTTTATTCTCTCTCTCTCTTATATATTATCCCTTCAAGAAAATTTGGTTAATCCCCATCAATACACTTTGATCATCATTAGCATTTTGTCTTGACAGCAGGGTCAATTAAAACCTTATAATAGAATGTCATTAAGTACATGTGTGTGTTTGTGTCTGCTGCCTTGCATGGAATAACAGGTCTTTATTCAAGCGTGTTGGAAGCCAACACATCTGAACACAGTCTCTATCCCCATGCAAGGCCTCATGTTACACCTGTCAAACTTTGTCTTACATCTGTTCTCCCTCTGCCCCTCCCTTTTTTCTGCAACCCCCCTCTTCCAATGCATCAACCCCTGCTTGAGACTTTCATTTTTTTTCTTCAAACTCATTTTCTATCTTAATTTCTATCATCATCTTTATGTAAATCTCAAATTTCACCTATCAATCATGTCCCCGCCTCATTCTGATCCCTAACCACCATATAACCTGTTCACATACGGCCATTCCACCCCTTTATCCTGGCCCTCTCTCTCCCTCTGCATTTCCCTTACCCCCAGCAGCAGTGTAAACAGCGCTCATAGTAGTGCCTCTCGTTCATCTGGAGGCTCTCAGACTCTCTCACCCAGTTCATCCTGTCGCTACCGCAGCCTGGCGCAGCCGCTGACCACCGCTGCCCATCGCCTGAGCAGCGTCTCATCCCACGACTCCGGCTTCATCTCACAGGATGCAAACGTCTACTCCAAACCCCCCTCACCTATGCCCTCTGATATAACCAGCCAGGTGTGTATTTTATTGTTTTTTCAAAATTTTTGGTTGTATAAAGTGGAAACTGCCTCTGTGACATTACTGCCAGGATTTACCAGTGTTGCTTCTTAGTCACAAAACTTCTTAGCTTTGTGAGTTTTCACATTGTCCTTTATCCCAGTGTTTCCCGCAAGGTCTTCAAAAGTCTAACATTTAAAAGCCCACATTTTAGTTCTTAAAAGTCTTAAATTCACTGTTCTAAGTCTTAAATCATTTTCTCATGTATTATTATTCTGATTTTCATGTACAGCTCATCAAATATGCATATTTTATTCCTTGTTGCCAGAGATTAAGGAAAAATGCTTTTAAATGCTACCAAAAAAAAGTTAAAATGATGGTTAAGATTGCCTTTTAAAAAGATAAAAGTCATAGTTAGGGTTTCCAGAGTTTGAGAAAACTTTATGACTCAGAATCATAAAAGTAATGGCTAGGTTTGCCAGAGTTTGGACACTCATAAATTCTCAAAATCTTCAAAGGGATTGTTAAGCCTGCCAGATATTGACATACAACTTATAAATAATAAAGTATGTCAATGCGATTGTTAGGGTTGCCAGAGATGAAGAAAACATGCATCAATGCTCAACTTTGGTAAAGACTTGTTTAGGAAAACTTTTAGTTTGAGAAAATATTTGTGAAGGCTCAAAAACATTAAACATATGGGGTTAGGGTTTCAAACTATGTATTTGAAGCATACGTAAAACAGTTTTGTTGTTATTATATAGGGATTCAATTTCTTAACTGTCTTAAAAACGTCTTAAAATGTCTTAAATTTGAACTTATGAAACTTGCAGAAACTCTGTATCCACTTAGCAGGTGCTTTCTGCCAAAGTGACTTACATTTAATTAAAAAATGTAAATGTTTAATATTTATCTCTTAGCCATATTAACCCAAGGATCATTTGTAAGCTTTTTTTCTCTGCTGACAGCAATGGGAAAATCATCTTAGTGGAAAAAAACTGCACAACATTTCAAGTTGTGTTTTGGCAAATGATGGCTGGTTTAAGCTGACTGCTAGGTGGTCAAATGCTGATCCAAAACACAGCTTGGTCTGGGGCCTCATTTCCAAAAAAGAGGATGGAAACCTTACTATGTAAAATATTTTTTTGTTGCTTAAGTTCCGTGAAGTTCCTTGAGTCTTTAAAGCCTGGTCACTGCATATGAATGATTACACTGACATCTTGAGGACAAGAATGACATTGTCTCAAGATGAAACTATTTTCAAGATGGGCTTATAACTATTTCTTAAGATGGGATTTAATTTTAAATTTTTGTTTGATGTGACAGTGTACAGAACACTTTAGCAAACATTTTTTTACAAATATCCTTGGCTGAATTCTTGACGGGCTTCTTGATTACCTCCATGCCATTATTAAAGCATCCTGCATGTAATGTCATTATTTATGCTAGTACATATGCAATGATATAAAATGTATAATCTAGCATTATTATGGATGTTAAAATGTGGAACTGAATCACACAATGAATCAGGAGCGTACAGGGACCCTTCTAATGTGCTAAATTGATGTTTGAGATACAAATGCGGATGTCAGTTAATAAATTATATCAATCATATATACTTAAGAAAAAAGTCAAATTTAAGTATTTGATTTAAATTTTGATCTAAATGTCTCGCTGATTCTTGTCTGTTACTGTCTTGCTCGCAGAAGTCCTCGAGCTCAGCCTCGTCAGAAGCTTCAGAGACCTGCCAGTCAGTCAGTGAGTGTAGCTCACCAACCACAGTAAGTAGACAGCATTCTGTGCGCAAGACTCTAATGGTTTGCCGTGACTCGTCTCATGTGGGCTTTGCTTCCATCAGACCAGAGCTTTCAAACACACATAAAAAGACACAAGGGGGCTCCCAAACCATGTGCTAAGGGGAAGGGTTAACTAGCTGCTCTGATGGTTTCGATTTATCTCTCCATTCCGCAGTTTGGCTCGTCCTTCGCTACCTTCCGCCCTGCTCTCTCTCACTCTGGCTCCATCAGGCCTCTCTCTGTCATGCTTCCTGCGTCCCCACCCTTTAACCGCTCCCCTGGATCCAACACACCCTCTCCCACATCCAAGATTCCTTGCTGGAAGGTTTGTCTCCATTGGCGCTTCTCATTGCACCATCTTTTTCATTGGTGTTGATTTGGGCTGCACGACAAGACAGCATGAGAATACATCATTATAACAGCTTTTTTGTTGAATGATGAATACACAAAAACTTCGGCTACTTTTATGCTGTAGGTCTTAATGCTCAATTCTGAGTTTTTTAATCAAATCCAATTTTATTTGTGTGTGCTTGTTCACATTACACGCAACATTCGGCTTTTCTGTATATGAACGCAATCTAGTTCACTGTGAGGTGTACATGCGCAAAAAATTGCCATTGATCAAAACTAAGATTTTTTTTCAATAGATTGGAAATTAAGTAATACATTTTTTAATTCAAAGTCATGCAGTGTTTCTCAGCAAGGGCACAATTGTTTATTAATGTGTTTTAGCAATTGAAAACTAACTGGGATATTTTTTAAAAAGCACTGTAAAACAAATAATGTCTTCACAAACATCCTTCACATCAAAAATGAGCATTATTGACTCAAACCAATTTCAACACATAGTAATATAGTGTAATTAGTTTACCTCCACAGTTGACCTGTTTGCAATTAAACTGATGAGTTGACATAAAACCAACATTGAATTCATTTTTATCAACAAAGCTACCAACTAATATAGAGAACATAAAGAGCATTAACTCCGAAACTAATTGAATCAACATTGAACAAGTAAGTGTGTTTTATATGTATACTCATGTAGTGTTTGTAATAGTGTATTGGAATTTGAAGGAATTTTAATATAGTTATTTAAAGCTTATATCATGAAGTTACGTGTATTGCCACACCTCATCCAAATTCTATTAAAGACATTACATATAATAAAATATTTAATAAAAAATAATTGTTTTATTTTTCCAATTGTCGTGCAGCCCTGAGATGATTGTGTGGATAACTCGACTGTGGTCAGTTTGGTTTCATTCTGCTTAACCTCATTCATTAACTCATTTTGCTTGTTAGCTTGCAGTTGTCTGTTGGCTTTTTAATATTGGTTTCAAATCTCTGACTGTGAGATTTGCTAAACCGAGCAGGCCACGGAAGGTACGGTACTTTATCCTTTTCACAAGATGAGCAAACACGGATATTGGGCTTGTTCTAAAGCACGAAAGAGCTCAACTAATTAAAGGACACTCAAACTGCTGGATTGTGGGCTATTGTTTTCATTCCTCCCTGAGACATTTGGATTTGTATCTTTGACAGTGTCCTGAACTAACCAGTCATGCTTCCTCAGGACTGGTCCAAGATAGGTTCTGGTGAGCAGCCACTGGCTAGCACACTACAGAGGAGGAAAGAGGCGGTAGCAGAAACATCCCCTCAGTCGCAGGGCTATTCAGAAGATGCTCAGAGGCAGAGGATGAACCCAGCCACTATAGCTGCCAAGGTAACATAGTAAAAAAAAAATCTATACGGCTTTAATTATTTGGTAATATTTCCCAGAAACTTATTTGTGAACCATTATGTAAATATGTACATATTCACATCTATCAACTAACTGCACACACACACTTTTCTCATTAGTACCAAAAAACCCTTAAACTATAAAATTTCAATTCAAATTCAAATATATTATTCTGTATATATATATAAGTTTATATGCAGTCGAATTCAGGGCAGATAATAACATAGCGTTTAAATCGCTGCAATCATCAAGTCTCACTCATGGTTACGTGACTGCTAAATTGGGGCTCAAAACAAAGAGACAAAAGAATCCTCTGAAACATGTTTTATTTATATGAAAATAGTTATTACAGGAACACAGAAAACACTGGAGAGTCATGATGAAAAAAACTATTCAAAATGTAGGACGGACAAAGAAACACTGGGAGGAAAACACATATAGACTTGGGAGTGAATCAAGGAGCAGGTGAACACAATCAAGATAATGAGTTGCTAAACAGTTCACATAATGAGTGTAGAAGGTGACAGGTTAATAATTCTGAGTAGAGACGATTCAAGGTCATTGGAGGAGGCATGACACCTAAAGAAATGTGGTACATAGATACTAAACACAGGACTAAACAGGTTTGAAATAAACACAAGCCAGATAATAGAAAATAATGAAGTAGGATTACTTGAATCGAAATTAGAATTCAACTAGAAATTAAGAAAACAGAGAACACAGTTATCAACACAGAAAAAAAACTGACGGCGGCTGAATGTGATTTGTAACAGGGTGTCTTGTTGTTTCTCGGGGTTGCCAGAGATTGAGGAAATGCTTCTAAATGCTACTAAAAAAGTAAAAATGGTGGTTAGGGTTGCTATAGTCTGACAAAAGGGGCATAAAAGCAAAATCTCCACTCCTGAAGGCATCTCCTTTGGCAGTTTTCCGGAGAACCATGTGTTTTCATTGTGGAATGTCAAAAGTCTGGGTGGGAATGCGCATGTTCTCACAGGAACTGACGTATGATGAGACAGTCAGTGAGCTCATCAAGGTCTGAGGCAGCAGTTTCAAAAACACTCCAATCCATGCAGTCGAGCAGGCTTGTAAATCCCACTCTGCTTCGATGCTCCATCTTTTAACAGTTCTCACTACAGGTTTAGCTGCTTTGAGCTAAAATATATGATGGAATAAGGTGGACCAGGCATTGATCAGAGAGTCTTAAAAGCAGCGTGTAATGCATCCGTTATTGAATGGTTTGAATCGAAATGTCTGTTGCTAAGTTGTTCCTTCAACTTTTAATTCAATAATAGCATAAACTATAGAACCACAAAGCAAACCTAATACAGCTAAGCATTGAGTAAGTACATTAAAAGGAAGACACCAAGGTCTTTAGTAGAAATCCCTTCTTTCACATTCATTGAGAACTAAATGGCTACAGCAATGTATATTATCATATCCTCTTAGTTTATATATGTAGTTTTACCCTTAATGGGGCTAATGAGCTTAGGCATTACACATTTATGTTCTTATTTTACAAAGTAAGAGTATATAAAATTTGTGGTGTTTTACTGCAGCATGGGGAGGAGGTTTCTCCTGCTGCGAGTGACCTGGCTATGGTACTGACCCGAGGCCTGAGCATGGAGCAGCAGCAGAAGAGCAGTCGTGACTCCCTGCAGTACTCCAGTGGCTACAGCACTCAGACAACAACACCATCCTGCTCAGAGGACACTATCCCCTCACAGGGTAACTCTCCCACATATACTAAACCTGATTAGGAATAACTTTCACCATTTTGAGACCTAGATCCATAGTCTAGTTTCTTTGTTTTTGGACGAATCTCATTGCCGAACAAGCATATTAAAACCCAATAAAATATGAGATGACGAACTCATTTATGTTTAGGCATAAAAGTAATATTTGAAAAGGTCTGACATTTTGTAAACTATAAAGATTTGCAAATCTTAGTCTGAATTTTACTTTATTCATATTTAAACTTTAAATTGAGAAATAATCATGTTTTTATTGGACATCATAGTTCAGTGAATATAAAAAGATATTGTTGTAGCAGATAATAAAAGGAATAGTTTAGAAAATGTTGTCTCATAAAATAAGAGGAAGATGAATTGTTCCTGAAAAATGATCAGAAAATTATTTTCAATTTTGAGTTTGTTTATTATACTTGTTGGGAAAAAATGCATTGCTAATACCTCTGGTACTGAATATATTCCGTCATTTTACCAGGGAAAATCACTTTCTCACATTGGAACAAAAATAATTAATTATTTAATGGTTACACCTCATAAACAATAAAATATTGTTAACATGTTAATGTTCAAAGTGCAAAAGGAACTTTACAGTTCCTAATTTAGTCATATTTGATAATTCTATTTATAGCACATAGAATTATCCAATAGGATTTCTCCTAAACTGTTAATCTACATAAGGTCTTTGTAAAGCTGATATTGGATATGGATATTTTATGATATATGACATGACATATAATGCACGTTAGGCTATTTTGCATCTTGTAATACATTCTGCATCTTGTTCTCTAAAACATTTGCAGTCATTGATGCAACAAAATCTTTACTGCGTTCTTTATTGGTAATTTACATTGGGTTGCCTTTCATTGCTTCTAAATGTCACTTTAGTCGACATTTACTCACATTAAAGGACTTTAACAACATTTAACAGCTGTTTTTTCTACAATGTTATCTTTCTACGGACACCACAAACAATTAAAATGATTATATTGCTTATTATAAGAAATGAAGAGGCATTTTGATATTTTTTCATATAATTTTTTTTAAGTTTCAAAGTTTAGCATAAATCATTTCAGCCCACACACACATCAGCTTAACAATGATGAATTAATTTTGTAATCAAAAACAACAACATTATCTTCCCTTCACTATTCTACAAATGCTTATTCTTTATTTGGAGAAAAGCCAAACAGATTCATTTTCCCCTACCACCTTCTTTCCACAGTAGATGACATTTGATTAATATAAGCATTAAGCAATTGTTAAAACGTGACATATTCTGCTGCACACACCAACTAGTAAATTACATTATTTCCCATACTTCAAATAAAATGTTTTCCATAATTAGTATGTTTTTTCTAGGCCAAATTTGAGATCATAATCTTTAACCAAATATTCTGTTTAGAACCTGGGCTCTTCTTTCAACTCATTGAATTGAGCTTTTTGCTTGTAGTAAGATGCAAGTTTTAACTAAACTAGGGGGTGTCAAACTCAATTCCTGGAGGCAGGAACTGAAACCTGCATAGTTTAGCTAAAACCTTAACTTAACACACCTGTGTGTACTAAATAAAATTTGATGACAGTTTGGTAAAATAGTATCATAAACTCACAGAATATGTAAAAACGCGTGTAATTTTGTTTCCGTCAGGTTCAGATTATGATGGTTACTCAGTGAATGGAGACACAGAGGCTGATGGTCAGGCTGAATTCGACAGATCCTCCACGATCCCGCGACACAGCAACATTGCTCAGAACTATCGCCGAATGATACAGACTAAACGTCCTGCCAGCACAGCAGGCTTGCCCAGTGGAATGAGTGCCCTGGGGGGACCTCCCAGTGGAGGAAGTGGGATCCCCGGCACAGCCACCATCCGCCGAACACCCTCTACCAAACCTGGGGTGAGGCGCACTCTGTCCAGTGCAGGGCCTATACCTATACGCCCACCCATCGTGCCAGTTAAGACCCCCACTGTGCCTGACTCACCAGGCGGGTCTGCCGGTGCTCCAGCCCGTGTGGGCAGTGAAGAATGTGTCTTTTATGTGGCCGATGATACCTCCCCTGGAGCTCTGGAGTATGTGAAGGCCTCTCCAAAAAGGCTGAGCCTGCCAAACACAGCCTGGGCCTCTTCTGGTATGGGCGGCTTGGAGATGAGTGTGTACGGGCAACCAGGGGATGAAGATCACATGCTGGCTGCCAATCGCCACAGTCTGGTAGAGCAGATCGGAGAGCTGGTGGCTAGCGCTCATGCCTTAGGTGAGGGCCAGTTTCCATTCCCCTCCATCCCAAACCAACCACCTCCAGACCCTGATGCTCAGCTCGACCATGAAGAATGCCAGCAAGGGGGGGACATGCTGAAGACTATACGCCGTGGAGTGCGACTACGCAAAACCGTCTCCAACGATCGCTCAGCCCCTCGAATTTTGTGATGCATTAATGGATAATGAGAGTGAAGTTTTCCAGAAAAAACTTCACAAAGACTCTCTTTAGAGAAGCTACGGGAAAAGAAGATTCAGATTAAGTGTTTAAAGTCAATATAGGAAAAAACGAATAACAGTAATGAAAAAAAAGTAACGGATATGTAACAGCAGGCTCAGGCCACTATAACTCTTAGCGTGTCCAAGCGCATGTTTTTCTTATTAACACGCCCATCACTGCGCGATAGTCCAACTGTAGTAGAACTACTGAAACAACAAGGAACCCAGAGGTTTGGGGGTTTCAATTGTTCCCCATCAAATTTTTCTTAGTGCCCTAAGTTTAACAGCCCTCTGGAAATGATGGATCCTAGGACTCTGTGCTGGAAAAGCTCATGGAGTGCGCAGGGGTAAAAATTCCTTGGCCTCCGTAATGATCTCTGTAACCCCGCCCTCTCTTCCTGTGACAACACTTGCGGCAAGACTGTGGTGTTTCTCTATAGTCTGGAGGTGAGCAGGGCTCTGCTGCAGGTCAGCTTGTGGTTGTGGGAGTCAGTTCTCTTGTATTTGCCCTCTTTTTGTTGTCAAGAAGTTGTTTTTGTTTACAAGAAGTTTCCTGAAGAAGTGTAATGAATGAGGATTTTTGTAAAGTGAAAAAATGTATAATGTGGAGCAATAATGATTTGGTTTTCTTTCCACCTTAGAACAGGCAAGCTTTTAAATAAGAGCTTTTAATAATGAAAGGAGACTTATTTTTTAGCTGGACATTTGAAGAGTTCATGCTTCCAGTTTTGGTTTATTTATTATTTGTTATTTGAATAAAAGTAAAGGATTTCGAGCACTTTGAGGGTGTAGATTAGTCCACTAGTTATCACTGTAGACACACTGTGTGTGTGGTGAATACTGTGAGGAGGCCGGTTTAACAAAGGTGAATGTGCATAGCTGTGTCATTAAAACAAAGAAAAGGGATAGAAACAAAGATGGAGGCAAGCAGGTTGATTTGGGAATGCCTGTAAGTTAATGCTCTTAGTATTATCAGCAAACAATGGACAGACTGGATTAAGCTAGCTTAACGTTGTGTTCTATACATTGCTTTTTCACATTGCATTAGCTGTTGTACTATCTGAACTTTGTCTACATTGCACTAAACAAACAAAAGTATCCTGCAGTATGCTTTTCAAAAGTTCTTAGTCAACCTTATATATCTTCTTTTATTAAAAAGAATTAATTTAAACAAACCAAATATATAGATGTTCAGTACAATTGAATACGACATGCAATAAATACTTTTAAAGATTATTATTTAAGTATATATATGAAAACAAATCCCCAGCAGCCTCATGTACTAAACTTTTTCTTACTAAAACGTTGCACAACATAACACCCGCAAAACAAGTAACCTTAAGTAGATGTTCATATCATGTCTATATGATGTCTTTTGGTTCAGAACTAGTAAAATTGAAGTCCTATTCACATTGACTACTCAGGGGGACAAGTCAACTGTGCTGGAAAAAAATTATAATATGTTCTACATTAAATTATTAGGACAATTACATGGAGTGTTTTTTTTTCTTAATGAGAAGTCTCTGTTTAAAAATTCAGAAATATGCCCCCCCTCTTCCATGCCACTATTGGTACAATCCATTTAATAATCAAACTGAAACCACTTACATTTTAGTCATTCAATTTTCACATTTTCATTAAATCATATGAAATTTTTATTTAGTAAATAAACTCATTTACTACTTGAGAAATGGAAAAATTGTTGTTTTATTCACAAGACTACCCGTTTCTCATTTTAGCCTGCAGGGGTCATCAAAGCACTACAAATTGTACACAAAATAAGCTATTGTGTTTATTTCATGGAGAAAATCTGGAATGAACATCAATTTCATTTTTAGTGAATCTGATCATGGATGGGAAAAATGGCGAAGATTTTTCACGTAAGCAACATTGATCTTTAAGATCATCTCAAGGATACATCCACTCACCATGCACTCTTGTTGAGTCTTCTGAGCATAGTCACACGTTATATGCGGTTGGACACCAGAACGCTCAACTCAGAATCTTTCCTCAAAACAGAATTACATAATTCAGATTTGGTCAATTTTATCAAATCTTTCAAAAAACATTCAAAATTCATCCCAATCCCACACAACTGTAGAAAGAGCTTTATTATAAAAAAAAAATCATTGTTGTTGCTGAATACTATAGCATTAAAAGATGGAAAGACTTGTTAAGAATCTTGAAGGCAAATGCTTTTGAATTAATTTTATTTTCAGTCTAAATTATTTTGAGTTTGACAGGAAGTTTTGTTTTAATCCCACCCCAAAACCACGGCCCGCCGATATACTCTCATGGAGGGGTGGAGAGAATGAGCTCATATGAAAGCACAAGCCTGGCTGCCATTTTTGGGGGGCAAAAAAAAACTTTGGTTCTGCAGTGGGAAGAAGGGATGAACAAAGGAGGTGGAGAGAATGAACTCTAAAGAGGAAAACTCATCCAGTCGTTTATGATAAAAGCATTCCACTGCCTGTTAGAGGATATAGCAGTAAATACCTGTGACAGCAAGGGGCACTATTAACCCCATGTGAAGAAGAACAATGCTCTGTGATGATACTGGATGTAAAGGTAATGTGTAGGAGGTCAAACCTAGTTTTAGTACCCTGATGTCTGTTTTGTGAGTGACTTTCTGTTCTCCCAAGACTCCCTAACACCCCTGCGGTCATCAGTAGCTGCACCTGGCACTTGCTCCTCACTTTTGAGTTGCTTTTGAATATTTTTTTTTTTTTGCATAGAGCACTCTGTTTTAGGAATGCCTGTTGCGTGTTCAAAAGGAAGTGCTTTGAGACAGTATGCGCTAGAGTGCCATTCTCACCAGTGAAAATAGTGCCATATCAAGAGTCAGCTGTATAATGAAATGAAAAGGGTAATGAAATTTCTAATACTGCACTGCCAGCCAATGACGTCAGAGTTGTGCAATATATAAATGTATTTGTGTAATATATAGGAACAAAACAATTGGCTTCACTTAAACCAAATATCCACTACAATTTTATTTTCAAAAGGTAAACGATTGAAGCAGCAATAGAGAGCGTTCTGTCGATTAAAGTTGGAGAGAATGAAAACAGTGTTTATCCTGCCTGTAGACATTGAAGCTTCATGGCCAGGACAAATCACAAAGAAGTTTAATTCAGTGAACAGAAGAAAGATATGAGAAGAAGGAAGATTGACAAGAAGTGAAAGAGAGAAGAATGTGGATGATGAGGGAGAGGGAGAAGACAAGGCCAGTGGAGGGTAATTGCTGCAAGAATCACGTGGGAGGCAGAAAAGAAGTCTGATTGCAGGTAGTTTGCTTGCTGTTGTCTCTTTATTGTAACGTCAGTCTCTGTGGATTTCTGCTCTCGAGGTCATGAAGTACGTTGACGGTTAAAAGCCCCCTCTGGAGGTAAAAAAACAGTCTTCACTGTCACTCAAGAGCCCAGCCTTCATCGTGTCAGTTCTCACACAGCAGACAGGCTTTTGTTTCTCAGGTGTTTTAGAGACAGATTCTTTTTGTGTGTGTGTGTGTGTGTGTTTGACATCACTTGTGTCATGCCATGTACATGTATCTCCTGCAGAACATCACAAACTTCAATTTGAATGTGCAGATTTGAAAATATTAGTCAATATTTGACTACGGTAGTTTTTAAAAGCCCTCGATCAAACCACCAAAATATGTGTCCTTGTATCTTTTATTAATCAAGGTGTTCATAGGGTTTTAGCTTTCCCGAGGCACACCATTGGATAATTTTAACCATTAAAGGGCCCTATTATGCACTTTTACTTGTGACATCAATTCTACACATCTCCTAAATGCGCCAAGTTTCGGTTCAAAATGAAAATTTTATCTTTTATTACAATGTTTTTAAAAGACTAATTAAATTTTTTTAAATTAATGTTTTAAAGAAATGTTCTCTTCTTTTTTACTTTTTAAAGATGTATAATGAATCTAAAGTACTTTAAAATTTGTGTATTCACACTGTTCATTTACATATTTAAGTCCAAGCTTTAACTTTTTAGCTTAACATGTGCCCGTTAAATTCTGGCCTCATGGTGAAAAGCATGAACCTTTTTTAAAGCCTTCATTTTTCAATGTTTGTTGGCTTTGTTGCAGTGCAATATTACTAACATCACTATTAGGCTTTTGTGGTGGTATTTTTTGCCTTCTGCTAATTCAA
This sequence comes from Danionella dracula, assembly GCA_900490495.1. Lineage (NCBI taxonomy): Eukaryota > Metazoa > Chordata > Actinopteri > Cypriniformes > Danionidae > Danionella > Danionella dracula. The sequence goes on from UELW01000578.1 coordinate 5,250,233, forward strand.
AACAACACATTCGTAAAAGTTATGTTTTCTCTTGAGATCAAGGAGTATGGCACTTTATCCTTTTTTCAATATTTTATGAATTATCAGGGAAGAAGTGGTTAATTGTACTTCTAAGTGTCAATTTTTACTTTCATTGTAGTTTTGTCCCACAACTGCTTCTTTCCCTTTTCCCCACCTCTTGCTTTTCAGTGAAAATTAATATTTTGTAGATAAAAAAATCTTGCGAGAATATGACATATTACTTCATATAATGTGTTCACATATACATCAGTTGCTTTTAATAGCAAACACATGCCAAAACGTAACTGAATTGGATTTGTTAATACTTAACCAAACGGACTAAGTGCACAATCAATTTATTTAATCTTAGCTTTATGTACATTTTGATTCACCTCTGCGTCAATTTAGCTTTTACGCTCTCGTACTATTAAAAATGCTGACAGTTAGTAAATGCTTGACTGGTTTTGAGGGGGTTGAGCTTGTGTTTTGGACTGAATAGTGAGTTACGCAACCAACCGGCTCTTTGAAAACAGCTTGAAAAACATAGGTTTCATTTCATTCCACTGTCATCACACTGGGTACTTGAGGAGGGAGACCTGGCAACCGGGTGTCATGGAAACTGAGCTGTGTGTCTCAGCCATTTTTTTCACGATTTACATATTCTTCAAGTAGCATCACAAAAAACGCCTCCCAACAGATCCCAGACGGCAGGACTGCAGTTAGTGGGCTCGTCTGAAAATGTTTCATAACTCCTTTTCTTTTAAAAGAATTTAAGTCTGGCTCTGTTTTCTTTCTTTTTTGTCTGCCCTCTCTCCAGACCCCAATAGTCGAGCAAAGTGCTGTTGTCTTTCTTCTTTCTGCTGCTTTCTCTATTTCCCTCCTGTTTAATTTATTGTGCTGTTTTCCACTGTTAATGATAACAACATTTCGTTTATGGTTCTATTTATCGTTCTAATTTTTGTTAAGTTTTAGTCACAGCTAATGTAACAAAACACACTGTGATGATTTCAGTATTAATAAAAGTTGTACTTAAACTGTGCACATGGAGCAATTTATTTCTCCAAGCTCATTATGTTTTTTTTGTTAACTCTCAATGTAACATGTGTTAATGCCATGGAATGATTCTTCTTGTGTGGAGAAGCATGTCCAACAAAATGAATATTTTTAAAACAGCAATTAAATAAAGAAAACATAAATAAAGCACATTTAAAACAGCAGAGTGAACCAAAGTGCTTAACATCATAGATGGCAAATTAAAGTGTTTTAAAACTCAAGCAATAACAAATGAAAGTTACATTAAAAATAAATGAATATACACTCACATCTAAAGTACTTGCAAAAAAGTGAGTCTTCAGTCTGGATTTAAACCTTCCCAATATTAGGAACATAATATTTCCATAGTCAGTTCATTCCAGGGTCTAGGGAATGCGTTTTAAGTAAAATGAAAATAGTTGTGTAAGTTTTAGGGAAATATAAAACATAACAACATCCTGCTTCAGCTCATCTACACTTTTCAATTTTGCCTTCAAGCTTTCATATAAATGAGAGAGCGATAATAGGTAGTTTGGTTTCCATGTCAACATCCTCTACAGCTGTAGCCTGCAGAAGAAAGTGACTTGAAATCAAGCAATTATGATAATGAAAACATTTAGTGACAACTCTTATTGACTATTATGATGCTCAATTACAGGATCTTCACATGCACGCATTTTCCATGTTTAAAAATAAAATGGATTTTTAAAGTTTAACATTTCACATATATTAAATACTACATGTCAATTACTTGTATTTATACTTTTCATTAATAGCATTTTTTAAGCATTGAGAAAAGCTGCATTAGCAGTTCATCTGATTGGTCAGTGGGACCAATGGGAGTTGCTCGCATCATCAAACCATTTTGAGCTCTCAGCAATATAAAATAAGATTACACAAACATGCATGAATGAATCTAAAAACAACTTGAGGCATGTTTTAACACTAAATCAACACTAAAACATGGAAATGTCAAAGTAGCGTTTACGTATTTAGGAACTTTTAAGGTTTTTGTTAATCTTAGTCATTGCTTTGAGATGGCAAATATTGTAAAATGTATTGATAATCTTAAACAGACAGTGTGTAAAGGGAAATAACTGTTCACAGTGATTAGAACCCTGGAATATAATTAGATCATTTAGGGGGATTTGCAAACAAAGCAAAGGCCACATTTCAGTTCAAACACCAGAAATATTTATACTGAAATATCACTTTTTTCAGGGGTAAGAAATTCACCTCAACAAATAACTAAAATGAAGTAAATTAACTGAAAAAATTCACAAGTTTGCTTACATATAGATTTAGCCCAGGAACGCAAAGCAAGTTTGGCAAGAATGGGGTAAGCGTACTGGACGAAGGTCTATGGGGCGAGAATGGAATAGTTAACGTTTCATGTCTTAGGGAGAGGATGGAGGATTGGAAATACCTGTTGATGTTGCTAATTATATGATCACTCCTCCCGAAATCACACATACACATGCACACAGACAAACACACACACTAAATATAGGGAGCCATTTTCCACAACACCTGTAGCGATGATGCTTTGCTGAAAAAAGAATGCAGCCATTATAAAAAAACAGTTCCTCTAAATATTTAGCAGGTTAGCAGATGGTTCTGATTTTCATTAATGTGAGCAACATGAAGCTCTGATCAAAAAGTATAAAATATCAAAATATGACTCTGAAGAACAATGCAAACATTGCATAATACATTGCAAGCAACATTGCAAGTAAAAATATTTTATATTGATTAAAAACTCATTGAAATCACAAGACAGCATAATAAGAAAAGTAGAAATACCAACGGGCAACCTCCTCCTTTCCCGCTTGAAGCTCGAAAGGAGGTGACTGAACTGCAGTTCCTCAAGCGACTGCTTGGGGCTGACAGAGCAAGTTGTCATTCACTTCAATGTTAAAACTGACTTTGGGACTGAAAAAAAAAACATGTTTCCACCCCTGACTCCATTAGGTTTGTAAATTCAGATCGCTAGTTTTGATCTTCATGGGCACTCTGAGGAATTATTTTTAAATTAGTTTGTTTAAAATATATGACAATTTAAACTTCGGCCAATCAGACACCTTCACTACGGCCTCTGAGGACACATTTTCGAGCACTGGCTACGCTCATTTTGAGCTTCATTTGACTTTCAGAAACAATATCCAAAGGGATGTATACAAACTCCTCGCTCTTGCATGAGTTTATTCCTAAGATCATCTATAGCAATAAACTCATGCAAGAAGGACTACACTGCCATTGTGTGTACATATGAAAACTAAATGTTTAAATAAGTTGTCAATGAAAATTCAGAAGAGAAAAGGGATTACAAAAGGAGTGATGTTGTAAACTGTTTTGTCGCCTGCATTTTCGGCTCCAAGAGGGGCCAACGCATTCATTTCACTTTAGTTGAGCCCAGCTGATTTTTTTGTTTCTTATTTCAAGATGTTTGCAACTAGAAAGTTGAAACAAACAATTCTCATGTTTCAGAGGAAAAATACTTGCTAAATCTCTCTCATTAAAATCAGGAGTCTGTCTCTAAGCGCTGGTCTTGCACTCATCAGCTTTCATTTCACTTTCAGCAGAGAGAAAGACTGAGATTAGCAATTCAGCTTTCAGCTTTGTGTAATTTGCTGAGAAAGGCCCTGAAGGTGCATGATACAGTCCCAGATGCACAATGGCTGAAGCATGTATCTTCTGAGATAGTCAAGTCATTTCATCTCTTAAACAGTTGCACATCTTAATTAGAACATCTTCTGAGCTCGTCATCTCTCTGGTGGGTTCTTGAACCACACTAATGCGACTTTAATTAAAAATAAGTAGGCCACGATTAATTTAAGAAATCGTCACAATGATATTCATTGGGACAATAACGGGATTAGAGAGCTTTGAAATAGAGAGTGTTTAATATGAGCTCAATTCAGTTTGCCAAGCCAACACAGACAAAATCACAAAAGATCCACCTGTCTGCTGAAGCCTGTAGGTGAGTAAACACGTTTTCTTTTCCTTTCATCTCATTACTGCTGAAGGAGCTACACGAAGAACATCTACTCTTAAATTAAATGTCCTAGATAAACATGTTCTTAATAGATTAGAAAGGTCTGGTATTGCGCTTTCACATAGAGGGATTCATTTTTAGAAATGTATAAAGTATATTACCAGGCATAAATCTGACTTTTTAAAACTCTGATTTTACTTGCTTAAGAAAGAGTATTTGATTGAGACATGAAAAAGTACTCGAATACTTAGTTTCTATCTGTAATATTCAATCATTTTATTGCACATTTTTACATTTTGTGCAACAACTGTATAGTAACTGTAACTGTAACTAGTTACTTATTACAAAAAAATCTATATAAAGGCGCACTGCTGCATTACTCTAAAAAGTAATATGTTACAGATATTGTACGTCCAACAATGAGAACTGGTGACTCATGTTCTTAATAATATGAAGCAGAACCATCTATAGAATCGGATAATTTTGTATAGTGTAATTTTAAGTTTAGAGTGGTGTTTTGTCATGGTTTTCTTTAGATATACTTAATGAATAGGCATCTGAGTAAATTTTTTATCAGATATTTTTTACTTTAGTATATAAAAGTAGAGTAAGTACTTTCAAAGTACACTCTATACAACTCTGGAATTAATGGTGGATGGATCAGTGTTTATAGCACCATAGAGATAGATGGCTTAAACTTACAGGAACTGCATTTTAAGGGAGCTCCTACAGATGAGTTCTTATTCCAGAGAGGGTTATCACAAAAAGCTGCACGAACTACCAATGAGTAAAAGAAGTGAAGCCGAAAACTGTATGCTATTTGCAAAGAATATATTTTCTTCAATTTTAGAGGTTTGTGCTGTTTCAAATTCAACCATTATAAATAGATGATTTATGAATAGGGCAGACGACAGTATATTGAAGGAGATAACATTAGCGATTAATTAGCTCCAAATTCCTTTATATTATCAGCTTCAATAAAGGTAATCAAAAGTACATTTTAAAGCAAATTTTACACTGCTTTGTGTTTACTTCATCTGAATATGTTTTACAATGTGTTAAGTTTATTATGTTTATAAATGTGACCTAGTATTATTAAAATATGGTCAACAAAATCTTGCTCAATTGATACATAGCCTACAATCACGGTTTCGGCAAATGTATAAAATCAATATAAATTCAAATTAGGAGTTTTTTAGAGGGGTGCATTTCATTTCTGAAAGGAGCTGGAGAGTGAAGAGTGCTTTGAGTTCAATATTTGGCTGTGGCTGTTCCTTAAAGATGAGGTTAGGGTTCATGTTTGTGTTGGGGACAACTCGGGATTTACTCTGACCTCCTGATTCAAGGTATCAAGTGTAGAAGCATGTGTCAGCAGTTCCTTTTATTCTGTTTTCACTGAATTGTGCAGCAAATGCTTTTTTTTTTGCTTCTACCTGGGAACCTTTGGAAAAAGGTTTCTAGAAGAAAATAAAGCTGCCTCCTTCAAGTCAATACTGTTATAAGACTGTGCTGGAGAGCAAGTTAACCCTTACATCTACAATTGTAGAGGATAACAGACATTTAATGTGTTGGGGAAAAAACATTTGAGTGGAGAGGACCAAACAAAAGATACTAGAAATTTTATAGTTTTTCATATTTTAGAATGTTTTAATTTGTTTACCAAGACACAAGGTCCTGCGCTAACCCCCTCCTGAACACTAGATGGCGCTAAAGTGAAATGCAAGTCAACCCAGGTCACGTGGTGGGGTACCAGCACTTTATTTTGGTGTGACACTCGTTTCTATATCATAAGAAGAAGAAAAATACATAACACGGAAAGTAGAAATCCCAAGGGGCAACCTCCTCCTTTCCCACTTGAAGCTCGATAGGAAGTGATTGAACTGCAGTGCCCCGAGTGACTGCTTGAGGCTGACTCCAAAACAGAGCAAGTTCTCATTCACTCCCATGATAAAACTGGTCAACCTTTTGGGTTGAAAAACAAAACATGTTTCCACCTCTGGTTCCATTAGGTTTGTTGATTCAGATTGCGAGTTTTGGTCTTCATGAATACTCTGATGGGGTGAATTAATTTTTAATGTGTTTTTTAAAATATATATATAAAAATGAAACCTTCAGCCAATCATAACCTTCACTACGACCATAACCCGCCTCTGAGGACAATTTTTCGAGTACTGGCTCCGCTCATTTTGAGCTCATTTGCCAGAAACCTAAAGGCTGACGTCATGAGCACTCTGTCCATGTTACTTACAGTCAGTGATCTATTCGTTATCTGGCAAAAGAAAAAAAAAACATGTATAGCAGTAGCCCTAGCTCCCCCAACTTCATTTCTAGTTCTTTTCTTAATTTTCTGCAACGTTTGATCTAGTTAAGAGAGAAGAGCAAGCCTCTCTCCTCAAAGTTTGATGGAGTACAAACAGATGAAGAAATAAATGAAAACACACTTTTTAGTTTTTTTATTATTATTGTAAAAAGATTTATTAGCTGTACAATTTCTCTCTTCACTGAAGGCCTAGTGCTTCTCTGATATAGTTGAAGAGACTGCACAAGACTTTATACTCTTAGAGGTTGGAAGACAGCACTCCTTTACACTAAAATAAGCTTCTCTTTATCAGTTAAAGGAATAAGAAAATACACAAAAATTGAAAAGTTGGCTGTGTTTTTAGAGATTAAGCACTCTTTGCACATTTATAGCCAGCAGACAGCACTTTTATGTTGCTTATAAAAAATTCATTCACCCTAAAAGACATTTCTTTCATTTAATGAAACATGTAAACGATAAAGTTGAGCTGTGTGTTTCAAAGTTTATTCTGTTTGTGAGTGATCGATCACTCAGCTCATAAACAAGGAGAGAGATCTACTTCTTGTATTTTTCCTCTATGTTTTCATCTCAAGAGAACATTGTGTGCCATTAGTGCCATCAAGTGGTGAGTCAAACAACTTCAGTCACATGAACAAGGGAGCCAATCACAGCATTTTGATGCATTGAGTAAAAGAAAAACAACACACTTAGACTGCTTGTAGAAAATGCATACTGTAAATGTCTAAAGACCTTTAAACTCAAAACACAAGATCCTTTTTGATGCATCTGTAATTGCATGCTTTTGGGAGATGGGTGAATGGTTGTAATTTTTCTGGGAAAATTACAGCATGTGCAAAATCATTAAAATGACCTATGGATGAAAAAGATGACTGAAAGTGAATGATTTGTGGATGAATGAGAAGACATCACGCAAAGCAGAAGGGTAAGGGAAATTAAGTGGGTCACCAGTTATGGCATTCACTGGTTGATTTTTATTTCTCAGCACAATTTCCAAACTTTCATTTTGAAGTTGCTGAATCTGTCCTGATTAGATGAGTCGCTCACTACAAAGCTGATGTTAAGGTAGAGATATGAAGACACCTTCCACGCTTGACCCTTTGCTTCAGATAACTGAACGAATAAAGTATGCGTTTACCCACCATGACAAGAAGAGCTGCTAATCTAGTCCTCACACTCCTGAAATCTCCTCGTGAACACAATAAATCTAAATCCATGGACCACCCATCCTTCTCCCACGTGTGCAGATGTGTTCAATAAAATGTGAAATGAAATAGGGGTCCACTTGCTGTTTTATTATCCCGCCACTTATCAAAGAACCACAGAGAGCTGGAAGAGGATTCAAGAAGGATTCTTTGCACCTTACTTTCACCTAAACAATTTAGAGCACTTAGCAAGAATAGAAGAAAAACAAATATTCTCTTATTCGTTTTAAGTTGTTATCGAGTTGAAGAATCTCTTTATTTTCTTAAGAACAAATTCCAGATAACCTTTGATGCGGTATATTTTGATTAAGATTTTTATGTTCAGACAAGACACTACAGGTTTCAAGGTTCTTTAATCACCTAACATAAAGTACTGGCTGAATGCAATAACTGTCATCATATGTTAGACATTTTTCTGATAATAGTTTTCAGAACAATTATGGTTCATTGTGATCCCACCACAAAAAAATGTACTTTCACATAGACCATGGGCTTCACAAGACCACATTTTACTGGGGCATGTGCAGCAGTGTAAAATTGTATTTACCCAGTTAAGGTATATTTAGATTTAACATGACGTGATTGAGATTGAAATGCAACAATCCCACACGCGCACACAAAAACACGCACACACACGCACGCACACGCACACGCACGCACACACACACACACACACACACACACACACACACATATATATATATATATTAACATATATACATATATGTTCTGATGAAAAAAATGCGCCCTGAATTTAATTAAGAATGGGCTTTTTTTTATAATGGAGGAGAATCTTTCAATTGGCAACAAGTTATTTAACCCCAACTGGTGCAATGACTAGACTCTCATTTCATATTTCAACATTTTTTTATATCAACTTTGTATTGGCCAGGTTGTAACCGCTAATAACTATCTGCACACTTGTATATAGTTTGTTTTAAATGTTATTGAATTAGTGTGAAGCTTCTTCTGCATGTACACAAACTGCGACTTCAGTTAACTCAACTCAGAAGGTTGTAAATTGAATCTATTGATAATGGATTCTGTTTAAAAGAGGAAAAATGTTACGCCTTGCAAGTTGAGTGTTTACCTCTTCATTATCTGTTAATGATGAAGAAGTGTTCAGATACAATAAGTTTGAAGCCCCTTATAGCATGAGTTCTTTTCCATCCTCACCTGGCCAATAAACAAAACCTCTGAAGATTTTTTCCATATAAAAACAACCTCAAATTAATTATGTTACTATATATTTGTGCAATACAATATTAATTGTGAAAAAAATGTAAAGAACTATGGTTATGCCTAGTTCATTTGGACTTCACAAAAAATAAATATATGATAACAATCTACTATAGGAGTTATTAAACGCATGTTTAGAAGCATGATTCAAATAATAAATAACTTTGCCCTATAATTGGATTGTAAATCTACAGTAAATGACAATTCTGAATTTAAAGCAGAAAGCAGAAAAAGCAAGTTCTTTAACTTGTTTGATTTATGATTGCACAGAATTAGCTACAATGCATTTGTGAACATGTCAATAGTTATTTAAAATTAGCGTGGAAAAGGTGATATAAGTGAAATGGGGGTTTAAGCCAAATAGAAAAAAATGTCAAGCAACAGCCAAAGGCTAATAGTACTGAGACGGTTGAAAATGAAAACATCTCAATGTGCTCAAAATCTTTAATGAACAAAATATATAATATTGGCCTGCAAGTAAGTAATTGAGTAAGTATTGACACAATAGTTTTATTTGATTTGCCAACTAATATAATAGACAATATGTGTATAATTGTTTGATTGTTTTCACGGTTAGGGTTAGAATTAGGGTTGGGGTTAGACAAGAAATTCAAGATTCTGTACAAAGTGTACCAAACCCATTAGAAGTTTTGTCAATTCTCTGTATGCCAAAACTATCTTACAATAGACATATCCAAGCTCCATAGCCCTAACAATATTTACATTTTGGTTATAGAGAATACTGAGATACAAATGTAACTGATACATGCAATAATTTTTTTTCATCAATGTCATTTAGTTGTGACCACCCTAACCCTAAATAACCCTGTTATCTTCCCAACTATCTTCAATGTCAGATTTCTTTTTGATCATAACAATATCCCCACATTCTATTTTCACAAGATTTAAATAGATATTTTTCCTATTCGTATGTATAGAATATGCAATGGTTAAACCTGTATTATTAAGTTTTAAACACACCACTTAGAAGCAAAGAACCACCCAACGCACAGTGTGGACTAATTGGCTAATTAGCGCTTGGCTAATGTCCATTACAATGTTTACTAAAGACTAGCAAGGATGCATAAAGTGAACTAACCAATTTAAATGTCAATTTAAACTTTCATTAATATTGAATTTTGCTGACCAATAATAGTCTCTCCTTTGCCAACAAAAGTACAAAGACTAAACAATTTGAAAGAATTTTTCTTAGGGGCTGAAGGTATATAAGCCTGCTTCCATAATATCTCCAAAAAGTTCAAAGTTTGACTTAAGTTAAAGTTTTCTGTCTGCTAAAAGTTTTTAATGGCAGTACCTCAAAATGAATGCAGTAGCCAGCAGTAAAAACTCAGCCACAGTTATAGGCTATGTGAAAACATAAAGCGAGGTCAGTGCATGCCAAAGAAACATAACGTTTTTTTTTGTCGACAATAAATGGACCTTCAAAAGTCTGTGTCTGTGGTTTTCAGATTACCTCGAAGCAGTGCATAGTACACTTCCAGGAAAAAATTGTGATGGCAAACAGCTGTGTCCAAGTGTAAGATCATAGTTCAATGCAAAGTTTTGGTTGCAGCAGTGGAAAAAACTCCAATTGGACTCCAAACAGAGGAAATGGGTTATTATAGATTCTCAAAAGTTTTGGATTTCTTTGTAAGCAAAGGGAGGGTTGATTTTTATTATGGCGCAAGACTGTGAGCACGTTCACATATACCATATATATCATTCACATATACCAAACCGCTGTTAAAACTCAAATCTGTTACTCTTTTTTTAGCTGTTGCCCCTTGAAATTGTTTGAATATGGTATCAAATATTTATTTTCAAAATTACACAACTAAACAAACTAAGAAACTAAAACTAAATCACTACAGTATAGTGCATGCATTAAATGCTTACAGCTGTGAATAAAAATTTCTCTACATGTACAATAAAACAAAACATGTTTCAAAATGGGCTAACTTTGTTGTTTTTTAATTATGTTATCATAATTCCCTCTGTGAGGGTTAAGAAATAGAAATAAAGCTTCAGGGCTTACTCACAGGCTAATACTTCTAATATTTAATTTATGTCAATACATAATTTACTTCCCAGGTATACTCTTGACAACATCACAGCATTTACTTACAATGCCAATATGAAACATGGAAAAAGAATGGTATAGAAATTATTGAAGAAAAATACTGACATGTAAATGTAAATCAGGAAAAATGACTCAAGCTTTAGGTCTTTGAATTGTGATGGAATGTTGTGTAAACCACATGCCCTTTTATTTTATTAACATCCACAAATATTTTTAATTTATTCTATTAAGCATGCCCTTGCCAAAATTATTTATTCCATCAAAGCAAATCAGCCCACTGCTGGCAATGCCAAGTTATTAAACAAGATAAGAGGTTAAGAGACGTGCTTTTGATAAAAACCCACACAGTGAACAAGCCTCTGTGAAAAGATAAGCAAGCAGATGAATGTGAATAAGGATGAATGTGATGGAAATAACAAAAGAAGAGTCGTGCAACTCTTCAGAATCTTCTTCCACCTGCATATCAATGCTCTCACAAAGAAAGACCATCTGTCACAATCACATGTATAACTTTTATAATAATGTGAGCTATTTTGGGTTTTTTAACAATGTCACACATATTGTGAAATTTTGCTCTGATAATACAGAATTCCAATTACAGAGACAGGGGCACAGACGGCATGTCTGATTATCGCTGAGATGGTAGCAGCTTGACTTGCTCACATTAGATGACAGTATATGTAAAACGAATTTTATGCTAAGACAAATGGATACTGTTGTTGTAGGTGTCCACATTAGTATGCCAAGCGATAATCAATCTTATATGTCGGCGGAAGAAAGCGGCTCTCTGCAGAGAGGATGTGAAGGCACATTATAAAGAAGTGTGACGGCGTGAAGAATGAGAAGAGAAAAGAGTGGCAGGAATGTGTGAAGAAGATAAAGCATGAGACAAAGAGAGTGAGCGAGTGAAAGCAAGAGGAGAGAGCAGAGTTGGAGAAGACAGCAGAAACCCCTCAAGCTCTGACTGAGAGTCTGCAATTCTGCCATGTGCTATTTGACAACTTCTACTCTGAGATTTGCCTCATGACTCAGCATTTACACTCCTAGAAATGTTTTAGTTTAGTCACCTTATCGTTTCCTCTTTGACTGACACCTGCCAGGAAAGCAGACAAAACAACACAGAAACAATAGCTAACGTTATAGTTTATTGCAACAAAAAATATAAAAACTTTTACTTTTTTGTTGAAAGAAGAGAAGGCAAGTCGTTTCACCAATTTTTGTAATTGTGTAGCAAAAGATTTTCAAAGCCTGTCCACTGTTCATTGAAAGCTCACTCAAGATGAAGTCAAATGTTTTTAAATGTTGAAAAAATGTGAAGATTTCAAGGAAAACCGGGCAGAGACGGTTTTATGGACCGAGGCCAAGTTTCTGGTAAAGGCCACTTCACATCTTTTCGAATGTATGGTGCAAAGTTACACGCATGACCATAACTCGATCGGAAAAGCACAGGTGCCGTCAGCACATTCCACTACTGTCCGAGCGATTGGTGTGAACGACTAAGAGTTCCACTCTGCCATAGCGAATTGGGTTTTCACAAGAGAACGACCAATAAAAGCTGGCTGTTTTGATGACGTGTAAGGGACATGAAAGAGCTGCTGGATAGCACTCGAAGTACACTAACTGTATAGACCGGTCTATACATTGAAGTGAATAACTCATGTCTCATGAATCAAGGTGCACCTTTTAAATACCCTTGTTAACAAAAAGGGTTTACTCAAACATACAAAGTTCTTCTGATGGTTTTCTAATGAAATGATCAATTGTCTGTTTGGTAAATGATCCTGGGTTAGTACTTATTGGAGATCAGTACCATGTTAGTAGTGTCCGATGAAATTGATCCCACCTTAAAGTAGGATAAGGAGTCAAAAGGATGAGTTTGAAGGTCTAGTAAAGTTCCAGATCAGCGTGCCCATACAATTTCCAGGGTTTAAAAACAACAACAACATAAAACAACAAACCAGTTGCAAATAAAAGCTTAATTCTAATGCATTGTTCAGAGCAAACAGGTTATTTCCAAGCTGTATTTGCTGTTTAGTTGAGTGGATTTTAAAATGAAGCATCACCGTGTGCAACACCCAAAACATTGAGTTACTGAAACACACATTTAAATAATATTTTCAATTGGTAAATACTCTGAAATGAAAATGCTAATTTACTAAAGAAATTGTATTAAAGGTTTCATGGGTATTGGTGAAATGTGTATTATAGTTAAATTATAACAAATGTGTATACTGAAAGGTTTTCTACTTCAAATGTACAATATTGTAAATTTACCACTGTGCTAGAAATATATTTGCACCAGAGCTGATTTGACTATATAGCTTAATTTAAAATTCATGTATGTATGTTCGCAACTGCAAACTATCTGTAAACAAAAGAGTTTTTAAATATATTGTGTGCGTCTGCGTGTGTGTGTGTGTATGTGTGCGTGCATGCGTGTGTGTGTGCGTGCGCGTGTGCGTGCATGTATGTGCGTGTGTGTGTGTGCGCGTAATACTTTAAAACATGCACATAAACATAACAGACATGCATGAAATAGGCACGTGCTATTTTAAGAGGAATTTTATTCCATATTGATTTTGTTGTCCAACATGAGGAATCAGTTTTAATAAGAGTTTAGAAATGTATTCGGCTCTGTGAGCAGAGATGTTGTTGGCTTGTCGGTTTCAAGTAAAATCTTGTGAGCAGTTTTTGTCCAACTCAGAAATGAATATCTATACATTCAGCAAGCTGCTTGAACTGTTTTTTAAATATGTTGATTAAATCTCTGTTCTTATTATTATCCGACACTGATTCTGTGAACAAGTACTTGTGATTAACTGTTCCTTCTGACAAATGGCTTGTTTTCTTTTATTGTTTGCTCCATATTTGTTTGTTTTCTTTTTAAATTCACTGTAGATGAAACCAGGAGACAAAACACTTCAACTAAGGGTGTTAAGATAGTAAGCAAAAAAAAGAATGCTTTTCATTAATTAATGTTCTAAGAATTTGTGGTAAATTAAATCGTATTATAAATCATACAAAATGTTCAAAAAGACTCATCCTAAAAATAATAAAAATTGTGACATTCCATTAAGTCTGATTACATAACCGGATCATCAAAGAAGAAATGCTTATTTCTGTACTCTTCTTTGCATAATCACATGCAAAGACAGAAGTCTTATGCATGTCCTATGCATGGTGACTTGAGTGTTGTTTGTGTTTATTTGCATCAGATGTACTTCTCCATATGTATGCATATTCTCATATACATGACACATCCTTGAATAACAATATAGCATCATGTATCATTCATAGATGCTCTCTATTTTTGTGTTTTCATATTGTGTTCTTGGTCTTCTGCTTAATCTAACCATTTTAGGTGAAAAGCGGTTATGTAAAGTTTCTTTGTTTGAACATTTGCTCTAGACACAGCGTTCTCAGATCCAATTTTTACATCCAAGCTATTCCATCCATATGAAAACGTTTTTTTTTCTTGTTTAAACTCACATCTGCATTTAAGATGAAAGGAAAAATCCCATGTATTGCAGTTCACCTGGTATTCTTGTCATTCTTGTCATCATTTTTGACAGTTTTCCTTTTCAGATTAAAGAAAACTTTCAAAATCTCTATTATAAAAATATCTATTATTATATTTTATAAATGCTCAGAACAGTGTCTAATAAAAAAAACGAATTTATATTTTCATTAGGTTTATCTTTATAAACAACTATAAACATAGAGCAAAAAGACTTTTGAGATTACAAAATTGAACTATTTTACATCACCTCAACCAGTTTTGTTTGAATAGAGCTTTCAGTGTCCATTTTACAAGTTGTTTTATGTACATATGTACAGGAGTTTTTTGTGTCCCTAATGCTTCGGCCTCGGCCACAGAAATCATCTCCACCCCTCAGGAGGATTCCCCTTCATCAGAAGAAACTCTATAAATATAAAGAAATTACATAAGATTAGATAAGATAACCTTATGTTTCTACACAAAAATTAGCAAAAGATAGAATAAAATAATATAATTATTAGATGAAATAAAATAATGAATGAAGCAACAATTCATAAGCAAGAGCAGTAATATAGCAATTTTATATAATGTCATTTAGAATAATTACATTATATATTGGAAAACATTATTGTTATAAAGCTGTGAATAAACCCTTTGTATAAAAACTGTATCACTTGCTGTGATTTCAGATAGTGACACGACCTCCTGCTTGCTGCTGTCCGTCCTCTTCCTCTTCGTCCTCAAAATCTTTCAACGAAAACTTATAAACAAAAGAAATTTGATGTCAAGAGCATTACAAGTGTTTTGGCACTGAAGTCTAACAAAAAACGGCAGAAAAAGGTGAGAAACATTGCTAATAATCTAACGCTAATCAAACTATAACTACAACGAAAACAATGGCTATACTCCATCCATCCATCCATCAATTTTCATGTCGGTTTTCTTCCGCCACAGTGGAATCAAGCACCAACTCTTCTGGCATAAGTTTTATGCAGCGGATGCCCTTCCAGGCGCAACCCATTGCTGGGAAATTCACACTTTTTTTAACACACTAATTTTACCCAATTTACTTATACAGCATGTCTTTGGACTTGTGGGGAAAACCGGAATTGGCTATACTATTCTATACAATAAAAAATATAACATTTAAAATAAAATTGCATGTAAAACACAGCTAAGGTATTGCTAAAGTCATTCACACGTAATCAACCACTCACTGTCACCACTCTCCCACGCTCCACAATCTTCCCATTCCTGGACACAAGCAATGTTGTCATTTTCTTAATAAATGGAATATTTTTTTCCAAAAATAACCAGAACTAGTTTGAAGTGGTCAAGTCACAATTCTGTCGCCGGTGACATCTCCGGTGTAAAAGGGTTAATCCAAAATACAAACCATTAGAATGCTTTTGTAGAATTGACAAAAACTGAATCAGCAAAAAAAGGTTCATTGACATGTAAGGATGATTGTCCCTTTTAAGGGTTTGCTGTTTAGTAGCTACACTGATTCTTGCCTTTCAGAATACTGCATTACTAAGTAAGTGTAACTTACTAGGTGATTGTTCCTAAGCAACTTGATTTTGACCAGGCAACCCAAAGAAGCAAACCGTAACTGGAAGACCATTTATGCAAGTTAAGTAGCCCACTGGAGACAACTTGAGACTTAAGAACCAATAAAGCTGCCAAGCTGTTTACTTAGCACAGCCAGAAACCAAAGGACAACTTTTGCAGGTAAGCAGCTCTCTTAATTCAGCTTGGAAATAGAGGACCACTCATCAAGCATAGTAGCCCATTTGATACAGCCCAGAATCATGGGATCATGTGTGCATATAAGCTTCTAACTTCAAGTAATTTAGGATCTTGTACAGGTAAGCAGCACAATTGATACAGTTTGGAATTATAGGACCAATTCAAGTTTTCAAGCGTTCCAATTGAGATGATTTAGGACCAGGGGACCTCTTGCGGTTGTAAGAAAACATTTTAATACAACTCGAAAATAGAGGATAACTTGTGGAGATAAACAGCTCTCTTGGTACCTTAATGTAGGGCCATGCCGGTAAGCTTGTTTGAGATGAGCAGAACCAGATGATCACTAGTACAGGTGAAAAATCATTATGGTGTGCTATAAAGTACAATATGCCATACACTGCTAAACTCTCCAACTCCAGACATGAATTCTCGAACCACTGTTACGCCTATGACACACAACTCTACCTGTCGTTCCCCCCTGATGACCGAATCAGTAACTACCCGCATAACGGACTGCCTGAACGACATCTTTCTATGGATGAAGAACCATCACCTACAGATCAACATGGCCAAGACAGAACTTATGGTAATCCCGGCCCATCACTCTGTGGATCACGACCTCACCATCCAGTCACCCCTTCTCCTTCAGTCAGGATTCTTGGAGTGGTTTTGAATGAACAGCTGTCCATCAAAGACCACATCAGCAAGACAACTCGAGTATGTAGATTTATAAGAAGACGGTGATTTTGATTGAAGCGTGTTTTTAAATGAATACATCACAATGGTTTAATCTCTTATGAAGTTAATAACCATTTTCAGAAATTCACAAATACATAGCTCTTCATATTGCAAAAGTATTCTAATTTAAAGTTTATATAAGAGATCATCAAGGCTGAAGGATTCTACGAACTCAGCTAAATTGACAAAAAAATTTTCTGTTCAATTGAGAATAAAAAATATATCATTGTCTATCCAAAAACAAACAGATCCCTAATATTAATGGGTAAATCTGTAAGATAATAAACACTCAAAAATTACCAAAACATGTGAAATTGGGGATTAGAAGCATGGTGAGAATACATCAATATATTAAAACATTTTAATTAAACATTAGCCACAGTATGGACGAAACACATATTCTCTGCTGCTAGAGGAAATTGCTCCCTTTGGGCTGTGGACTAATTCTGTGATGGTTTGGGTTAATTGCATTGTGATGCCAACTTCTGTTTGCGTGGTTTATCATCTTATCTGTTGCTTTGAATAGTGAATATTCCAACTGTTTGATGCAGAGAAAAAAAGACATTATAACAAAGGTCCTGCTCTGTCTGTGCATCTTAAAGTATTAAGCACCACAAAGATGAAAAGTGCTCATGTTTACTATCTCATTCTTTGAAATTCAAAGAAGTACATTGCATTGGATCAGAGACATATTATGCTCAGTACTCCAGCATATCTGGGTTATTTTTGTGATATTGTTATTACAGTTCCATTGAGATACATCAACAGATCATATCTCATACGTCTAAATTTTTCAACCTGATTTCCAAATTATCTTCGGCGGTGACTAACTTATCTGCTGACAATGCCAAATACTTTAACAAAAAGCTCAGACATTGATTGCACCTCCACATGACAACACTAGCCTCTGTTGCCTTGACCGATTTCTACAACTTGTTTAAACAAGTATATTCAGTGTGAACTCTTCATTTTCTTTGATATGGCTTTGAGTAGCTTTTCTCAGTTTCCTGTCTTCATTTCGTAATAAAAAAATTCTGGTGTCTTAAACATTATTTTGATTGTAGTGGTAAAAGGAATGAGGTTAAATAATCATTTACATGAGTTCAGGAGGAGCTTGTTTTATTATAGCTCACTTTAACCATCAAGTGCTCCTACTTACCTTGTTACTAAGTATGTTTTTCACAAGTTTGCTAACATAAAATTGAGAAGTCCTAAAAACGCAAGAGATATTGTCAAGATTGGGATAAGTGTACTTGGCGAGCTGTCCATAGAAGGGCCCTGGGGCCGGGTTGTGAAACCTCCCCCCACACCTTCCACCTCTTCACCATATTCTGGATCACTCTTGATCCCAGATCCTTCACTTAGACAGTATGTCTTGTATGCTCGCCACTTGTATGCTTCCCTTGTGAGGCTACGCAAAAGTTTTAGTAAACTAGTGTTTGCTGACTTGTCAGATTACGTTATATGGTCACAGACTGCCCTTCTTCCCTGGCTATTTTCTCTTAAATGAAACTCATAGATTATTTTCAATAAGATATTAACCTCACGTATCACGCTTGACTATCAAATAAAGATTCTCTATTTCCTATACTGTGCATTTATTTATTCTGCATTTATGTTTAAAGCAAAGGAGTATAAGAAACTCCTCTAAGCAACAGAAATCTCCTGTCTGTGTTTGATAGGTGCTAAAGCCACTGTGACTGCTATTACAGAGACTCATATCAAAAGTTTTTTTGGAGGCTTTGGCAAAAGTACAATTGCCACCTTTCCATCAGATTTTAGTGACACATGATTTAGTAGCAGGGTTCA
Organism: Danionella dracula; assembly: GCA_900490495.1. Taxonomy (NCBI): domain Eukaryota; kingdom Metazoa; phylum Chordata; class Actinopteri; order Cypriniformes; family Danionidae; genus Danionella; species Danionella dracula. The sequence goes on from UELW01000578.1 coordinate 5,268,896, forward strand.
CATAGTTATCCACTGACCTCCAGTATTTGTTCTTAGGGGGTTGTTTAAACACATCACAAGATGACACTCTACACTCTAGTTCCACTTGGTAAATAGCGAGTTTGCGACAGAAATGTAAGAAACACAGAACAATGGAGTTTTTCGAAGAAGTGGTATTCTTCCTGCTGTTTATTTGGTGACTTTTAACATCCAGCTTTGTCAGAAATATGCTTCTATTTAGTCTATTGAAATTAAAAAACGTAACCAAATTATCATCCCATTATGGCTTTCGTTTCAAATTCTTCTTCATCTCAGTTATGGAGTGCCATTCGTATATCCCTTAAGTTTTATTTTTGTCTCTTTCAATCAAGCTCTTGTTTTCAATGGATTCAATGGCATGGCCCCTCATCCAGTGTTTGGTGCCATGGTATTTATTTCACATGATTATCCCTCCGCTATCATTTAGCTGTTTTATTGTGCATTGTGGTGCAGTGTCTCTTTTTCCAGATAACCAGAATGGCTCGTCAGCAGACTAACGCAGCAGTGGCCATTCGGCCAGTTCTAATTAATTGCAGCTAATGAGGAGCAGCATTAGCATTTCAATACTCCCTCCGTGTGTGCTCTATCCAAGCATAGAAGACATATACTCATCAATTGCAGAAGAAAATGTATGTAGTCTGAAATCAAACTTAACGAGAGTAAATAAATAAGACCCTGTTTTGAAAACAGCTTCTCTTTCTAGTTTTTTGGATCACACAGTTGGTTTGCTGTTCTTTACTGTATACATGACAGACATAAGCATGAATGTGCATATCTGCGTTTTTCTGCTCTATTCTTTTTGTCTTTGAATAGGAAATGAAAATCAATTTGGTTTGTAGTGGACAATCTCCCCTTCAATACTAGGCAGCTAAAAATGATGGACTGTTTTCAGAGGGAGCTCGGAGCCATTTACTTAAGTGCACAGTTTTTGGGATTGCTGCCAGATTTGGGATTTTTATGGATTGCTGTTCTGGATTTTGCGGTCCCCTCTCATCTTGTTGCATCCTAAAGTTTGAACAGCCAGTTTTGTTTATAAGATTAGTTCTAGTATAGAGTTTTCAAAAAACGATTGAAAGTTTATCCTGACTCTGTGATTAAATTTTCCACTTTAAGATAAATTTCAGGAGTTAAAACAACAACAGACTTTTGATTAAATAGTGACTTACTCAATAACTGTACTCTTGGTGATTAACATTGATGATCTTTCTGCAGAATTAGGCATGACAGTGATGCAAGATAGATTTAGTCCTTCAGAAGCACCAGTACGATGCAATTTAAAGGAGAACTTTCCAGCTATATGGACAAAAATGTGGTTCATTGATGTCTGTGCAAATCACCCCTAAAATAAAATAAAAAATCTGTCCAAGGGTTTTATTTTAATCACAACAAATGCCTTATACCCTCTGAGAACAAGTCTTTGTGAAACTCACAGCAAATTATGTGAAATACTGTAAGGCCCTACCATTAATTACTATAAATTCTGCCCCTCTGCATTCAGTTGTAAACACAATATACCTCAATTTTGCTTGTGAGTAGCCCTGGCTTTGAAGTTCTGTGATGTTTATGGAAGTAAAGAAGTACACTTTACATAACTTTGCTCATTTACTGCCATCAAAGGAACCTTTAAGGACTGAATGTATAACTTTTAGTTATGGAAGAAGTGCACTGGCATTTTATCCCAGACACTTTTTTAACAAGAGTCAGTACAAAGCAGGACTTACAATGAGGTTGAGACTGAAACTTGAATCTGTACAAACTCTACATTATCCAAACACAGAGCAAGTAACTGTATAATTTTAAATGACTATAAATATTTTCCAAATTATCTCATAATATCAATCCTAATAACAATGGCTCATTTTTGGCACCAATACCATTCAAAACCCTTACCTAATCATTTGAAAATCACTAAGAATATAACCTAAGGTTGATACAGACTTTACATATGTAACCTAAAGGACCAAATTAACATGTGATAAAATTACATCTGATGTCTCCTTAAAAGAAGTGGTTTAAATTTAAAAAGCAGTGTTTGTATATTTGGTACAAAGTAAAATGTTAACAAAATTCTGTGCTGTTTTGTGACTGAGCAGTTAGTCTTGGCACAAACCACTCTCCCCCTGCTGAGCCTGCCCATCACGAATAATTGACAGATGCATGAGTTGCTATTAAACTGGATTATTTAAACTGTTTTAGCATGTTTGTATTTAATTTTTTTTTCGTGTGCTTTTTGTTTATTTTTATCCTTTTGCTTGAATCTACTTGTTTTTTTTTCTTCAACATGTTTTCATGTTTGACTAAGTCTGATTTTAGACACAGATGGACCACAATTGGCCCATGACAGGCAAAAAAGCATCGCCAAGTTAGCACTAAATTCAATGTCTGAATATGTATTTTGTGCCACATTAAATATAAATCCAGTTCCAGACATGTTTGGCTCTTGTACTAAATGCCAGTGACAGATGAATACCAGATGCGCCAGACAAAACTTGCAAAAAATTATTTGCTGATTGGTACATATGCAGGCTTTATAGTTTGTTTAATTGACAGTTAAACAGCAACTCACCACCACCCCAATCGCCACACTGAAATTAAAATCTTTTAATTTCTGGTGATTCATCAATGTATTCAACAGTATCAATAATATTTAAATAAGTAGTAAATAAAAAAAAGATAATTGCCAGCCAAAATTGATCATTTCAATTGCTGATCAACATATCTACATGTACAGGTTCACACTAATTCAAATGCAACACTAAAAAAGGAAAACAAAAAAATATTAAAAACACTTTGTACTTTGTAAAAACTTTGTTTTTGTACGAGCGAGATCAAGAGCATGAGGTTGATAAGCATCTCATCCTTACTACAGTACTACAATCTGAGATGAATCAAACAGAGAAAAGCAAACTATATGATGTGGTTGCCGTTGAATGCTCTAATATATATACATGGTCTACAGAGTTTTTCCACCATGTTCTAAGGTGAAGAAATGCAACGAATACATGGAATTAATTAGCTTCTGTAATTATATGCTGTCCTAAACATTTTCTCTATGGCAGTAATTAACTATTTATCTGGACCCAATTTATTCTCAAAGGAAATGATGCTAATTGTTTTTTGTTTGTTTATTTTATGGCTGCAAGTTTGTTATTTATGCATAATATTTCATTCAAGACAAGCAATGAGGAATACCTAGCTTCACAATTAACATGCCTAATGTGGATTAATGCTAAAATTAACAAAAATGATTGTAATGGCATGACTAAATACTGTTCATTTAGGACCCATAGAGTTACTTTTGAAGTCAGGGTAAATAGTTATTCTTGATAAATGGAAATATACTAAATATTCACCTATAATCTATTAATATAAGGAAAAAAGAATGTTGTAATCATTAATTTATGACAGAGCAGATGCACATCGCTGGCTTAACATTTTACAAGCTTGTTTGTTAATTGACTATAAAAATCGAAATGTTTTAATTTATTATTTATCTGTCTAAATCCACTATTCAAGCATAAAAGGTTGACACAAAGAACTAACCAATCTCATGAGAGGAGGGGGGGTCAAAAACGATGACGTCAAAAGTCACTAAAGGTACAGTAAAAAAGACAATAAAAGTTGCTAGATTTGTTGCAAACCACTAAATATCCAAATTAGGTTACAAGGGATCTGAAAAGCTGATAAATCTTGTAACAAACTCCTTAAGTTAGCAACACTGATGCCAGAATAAATGTCAGAAACTTGTTGTTTATAGTTCCAAAATAAGTAGAAAAATGTTTGGGGTTTGTGAATGAAAATGCTAATCTTTTTATTCTTCTTCTTTATTCTTTTTCTTATGAAAAATGAACTCTGACATCCAGATGTACCCTGTATCAATAATGTTGAAACACAGAGAGTATTATTGCTGGCGTATGAATTATATTCTGACTCCAAAGCTAGAACTACATCAAATCTGATATACTGTGACAGAGACAAACTGCAGTCTGTGCGGCAAGATTTGTGCTCTGGTTCAAAGATAGACAACCCAGAACACAGCAACGAAGAAGGAAATGTTCTTTCAGAAACAGTCTTGACATCTCAGGTATGTAATATTCAAAGCTTCATCTTTTTTATTTCTGATTTCTACTGGTTTGGCTCAGTACTGCCTGGGAAAAGGTGCTTTGCTTGACCATCTTTACACTGGTACAATGTGTGCTTTGAATAAATGCATAATTTCTCCAAACTTTTTGTGATTGATTTTTTCAGCCGTTATTCATTTCTCTGTTTCCTGTGTAACAGCTGTTTGAATAGGCCTCATTAGATCTGTTAAAACCTGTAAAGTCGCAGACACAGCTGCATTTAGAGACTTTTTTCTCACTTATTTGCTGCCAGATTTTGCCCTTGTTCAGACTCAAAGTGGTGGCCCGCTAGTGAAATCTAGCCGTCTGCACACCATGGCAGATACAAAATTTGTAATTAGGTTTTTTAATATGCCAACTTACATTTACAAGATTATGACATCAGCTAATTTTAAGCTTAAATCAGTCGATTTAAAAAAAAATCTTTACTCAATAACTCCTCTTATGAACAAGGAAACAGGATTCTATGAAACAAAATACACACAGAAAAAAGCACATTAGAAGATAATTAGATTAGCTTATTTAGATTATTTGCTAATGAATGACAACAATTGGGCCACTAACCATCATACAAAAAGTAGAACATAAATATAAAATAAATATTACATTTCAAATAATAAATATTATGACATAATTATTTATTATATATTATTATTTATGATATTGCATCAGTTCTAATTCAATCTCACCTTTCTGTCTCTCAATGTCTCTCACACGTAAGTTTGCCTCCGATCTTTCTGATCCCTCATTCCTACACCTCCTCTTTTCATAAGCCGTCTGCTCTTCCTTCATCAGCGCTGGCTCATTTTCTTAATCTTCTTACACTATTTACATATTTTTGCTGTAGTTTTATTCACTTCCTTCCTTTCTGTCTCAGTTCTCCCAGGTTGCATTTAAATAATACAATTCTGTTCTATATTTGTCAAATGTGTGATGATCTTACATTTATGAATATAATTGAATATGTTCCAGTCTTTGGATGCTGGTGCCAGAGGGCCTGAGTAGAATAGAGAGGCATATGGAGCCCCACTTTACAGAACTAGATTGCAATCATAATGAAAGCTCTGTGCCATGTTCTTGGCCCTTGAGGCATAAATCCTCCAGTGGTTTGACCACTAGACGTTGTGTTGAAGAAGTGTGTCAGCTTTCAGAGGGCAGATGAGTGCATCATGCAGCAGAGTTAATCACAGAAACTCAACCGACTGAACCAGGCTCTGTCTTAACTTTCTCTAAAAACAAATAAGAGATGTGAGATACATAGTACAAAGTCAAGCCTAGTTGCTAGTTCAGCTGTTTTCTAACAGTTATCAGCATTGATACATTTTGATTATTTCTTTTTAAGTCAAGCTCATTCATTTCTATCCTGAAATAGCTACTAAGTGTAACCTTTGTAAATATTATATTGATGAAAGACCTTCTTACAGAATGCACTCTGGATCCAAGGGGAAATCCAGAAACCTTAAACAAATTCTACCAAGTAGAATATTGTTTTTTTTTTATTAGGAAATATGTATGTTTGAAACAAAGTAATACTGTGGGCAATATGGTTTTCTTCAGTCTAAATTGCACTTTGAATTCTCAGAATGTTTCTGTTAATGTGTTGCTAGCCAGTCGTTAAAGGTAAAGCACAGATGCTTTCAGATTTTTTGGCTCCGATAGACAAAAGCGCTCCACAAATAAGGGTCAAGATTTAACAAAGTCATTTAATTAGCTTGTTTAGCCAAGAATGAGCGATAAGGCATTTTATGTAAATAAAAATCCTTATATTTCTGTTTTTACATTTACATTTAAAGGTCACAATAAAGCTTGCATATGTTGAAATTAACTTAAATTTGTGTACAATTTTGAAAATGTTTATTTTTTTATGTGCTTCAACTAAGTTAATTAATTAAAAGTTTAATTAAATTAGTTTTATGAGTTTTGTTACCTTTTACGACTGGTAAATAATTTATATGATATGAAGACCAGTTACAAAAATAACAATAAGCTCATGAGCTGTAAAGGATTTTTTTACTGCAAAAGTTCATAGCTTAACTTTCGTCACACAGGAATCTGTAAGCTAAGTATGTCCCTCTGTTACTCCAGTTTTGCATTTATGTCTACGATCACAATCTAATAATGGAAATCATTCATTCGGCATTAGGCTGAAGATAGGACCATATGACATCATGAAACACTAATTCACAATACTAATTCTCCACTCAAGTTGAAAATGAAATGGGTATATTAGTCTAAATATAATTGAGTGAAAGGGGCAGTGATGGAATGCTAGTAATTCCAAAATATTGCCCTAAATCCTAAACTATGAACAGAACTATGTAACAGAACTATAGTTGAGCACTATCTTATCTTTTAGTTTGTAACAAAGTTAAACCCACCCAAATGTGTGCCTCATGTATATTTGTCATCACAACTATATCCATAAAATAGCCAAAGATAACTAACATTTAATGCTGGAATGGTTTAATCGGAAAGAAAAGCTGTAAACCCACGTTCAAGAGTAGAAGTCAAGACATGTGCATGGAAACAGTCTATGACAGTGTTTTTGAAATAGACCCTGGACAAAGACACAGAAAGATCACTGAACAATGGTCAGGAATTATGTGTTGTTTACCTTCTCATAGTTTGCTCATGTTTACAACAACTGCCTTATATTATGCTGGTACTTTCATCTTTTCCAGAGATTCTGATGTTTTGCTCAGTTTCACAGACTGTTGGTCAACATTATGTCTGATGTGTTGTTTTTCTCCTTTGATGTTGCTTAGTTGTTATAAAGTCTATCCGGAGCCGTAAGGAGAATGAAGCACTTCACATCGATGTACTGGCGTCATTCTCATACGCCCTGCACACGATCCATATTGCATTGATTCTCTATGACTCTTCACACTTGTTAGAGCCTTGTGAATTGCAGGCTCTCTGCAGTAAAAGAGCCTCTGTTCTGTTTGTTCTCCAGTGTATAAAAATTCTCTCAGCATCTGACATGTCTGTACGCTTCACATGCTTAATATTTCACACTTAGCAAGAGAAAGCATCAAAGAACATGCAAGTGATGCATTCTTCAGCAATGTTGGCCACTGTTATGAGCAGTTTATACCATAGCTTTTTCATGGCATGGGTTCTGAGATTTTTTGTTCCCCTTTACACCCACTGATGCTTTGACTTCCTGCTGCCATGCTAAATGGATCTTCACAATGAGGATATGATTCATCTGGCTGTCTTAGCATCCTGGGAGTACTCTATGCCTTTGGGATATAGGCTATTGTAGATGAGTGCTGGGTTCCCGGCTATACTTGGTGCATTGCTGTCAGGACTGCTCTGTTCTTATTGTGATCCATGAAGGGGGGAGTTGATTGGGGCGTATTTAGCTCCAGACGCTTTCCTGTGTGAAAGATCATTGCCAGGATAAACAGAAATAAACAGATCAAAATCTTGTATATAGTCAACATTTTGGGTCAGCGACATTCAGACTGCATGATTAATTTTTCATCCAGGTCCCAGGTCAAATCTTGTAAACATTCTAATCATTATTGTATTTTATCTCTACTCTACCCTGAATTTCTGCTGCTCAAAAATTGGGAAAACAATTTTTTTTTTGTTGAAAACGTATATTATTTTCAGGACTTTAAGGCACAGTTTTTTTCTCTTACTTTTAACCTTTTGAATTATAGGGGCTAATTTTTTTTCTGGGCTAACAGCTATCTTTGGGTCACAAGCACTTCGAAAATCATATAAAGGAGTTTTTCAGTTTATATATCAGTGATATATATATTAGACATATAGTGATATATATATATATATATAAAGTCAATGACTTGGAGAGATGTGGAATCAGTATAGAGAAGGCAGAACAAGTAAGATGGTGCTAAATGACAAATATTTGTAAATATAATTTCAGGGAATGCAATTTGTGAATTGTTTTGAGAGGAGTCATATAATTGGCAATTATTCCAGCTATCGTCAGTTATCATCAATATTATGAGTATATAAACAACCTAAGCCCGTTTTCAATCTTGATGCTTGGACAGGTTCTTGACCCACCACTGGCCAATTGCACCTACCATTTTCACCCGGGGAGCAGTCGGGAAACTTTTGCCTTGCTCAAGGGCTCCACAATTGTGGTTGTTGAAGGTGGGAAAGCAAGTTCACTATTCATGTTCTTTTCATGGTTGAAATGTGTTCATGTGTTTCTTATGTTGTGCCTGTATTGAGATAAAGGATTGTTTTACACTAAATGGGACTTACCATTGTCGTGAAAGTTGAAGAGCTGCTTGCATTTTGAGCCAAGTTGTTAAGAGTGCTAACCTGAGATTCTACATTAATGATGAGACACATTTAATACATCATGTTGAGAATTGGCTTTTGGTCAAATCTAATATCTTTTCATATAGATTTCATGCTATCGGGTGGTCTCTGTTTGGATTCATCCTCTAATATTCAGCAATGTGAGACCACTGTTAGTATCACAATCTGTACTGGGGTTTCCTTTAAAAAGCAGAAGGGCATGTCACAGAGAGGTAGAGTATATTTTTGCCTTATTCGCTCTGCGGTTATGTGTAAATTGTAAAGTTTCCTACTGACCAATTTTAATCAGAGCAAGTATACAGATGTTGACAGCCCCAGGTTAACATGACAAGGACTCAGCCGTGTCAGTCCTATAACAAAGAGGGTAGAGCATACAAATTAGACAAATAGGAGAAAAGGAGATGTAGAAAGCCTTGTGTGTGACCATGTGTGTCCAGGTAAACTGTATATTGTTTGTGCCCATGAGGAAAGTCTTCATAAGCCCTGCAAAATGCAATATGTGAAGTCAAGCGTGCATGCAGCAAACCTTTGTCTCTCTTTGTTCATCTTTGTAAACAAATCCGCATTTATTTACTTCTTCTTGTACATGTGCGTGTCTATGTGAGTGTGTGCACATCGCCTCGGGCCGATACAAAAGAATGCTAGTGAACCTTGTAAGAGCTACAGTAATAATTTGCCCAGTGCAGATTCAACCAAGCTGAAACAATTCCGATCCATTGTGCTGTTCTTGCTGACCTGAGATCAGAAGCTAGACTGATCTGCCAAGCTGGCTTTGACTCTCACCTTATGAAATGATGCACATGATCCATCGCTTGAATGACTTCATTTCTTCAGCATGACAGAAAGGACAATAACACCGACTATTCCTGGTACACGCTAGCTAGCAACACTGTTTGAGAGCCAAGAATGACAATCACAACAAGACAGGCAAACAGCTTCTATTGAGTTCTGACAATAACATTACTTTTCTAAAAAGCATTTGTCAAAAAAAAATGTTTAAAACTCGGTTCGGCTAAAGCCATTACCAACTATCAATAGTTCACTATTGGAAAGCAGCAAAGAAATGAAGACGTAGAGGAAATGTACGAACACAAAATGAAATGCCTAGTCCTCTTTAAACACACTGACTAAGCAAATACAGAAGACTGCCTTTTATTGATTTATTATTTAAGTGTCTGTTGTGAAAAATTACAGTGTTACGGCTTAAGGATCATCCCATTGTGGGCGAAAAGAACAAAGAATACAATCTATGCAATTTAACCCTCATTAAAATAAATACACAAACAGATGAGACACACAGAATATTGCTTTAGGGGAAACAAGCTCTCAAACGTTGCTCTTATCCTGCTATCCAATCAAGGTAATCTGCTGACACAAAACTCTTGTTAAATGTGGTAATGCAGACAGATTAATGCGCAGGAAGCTTGATAGTACCCAACAAGCTCTTAATTAAAAGTGGGATGTTTGTGTAGATGTGGAATATTTGCTGAATGTCTTTGGAAGGAGACTAATTGGTGTAATAATTGCTGAGATGCAAAGAGTTCAATTAGAACCGGATTGTCTTATTACACCCGCATGTGTAGACAAGTTGCTGCATTCCCAAAGGCTTATCTAAAAGGAAGGGACATGCAGGGATACCTAGTACCAAATTGCAAACTCCACATAAAAAATGCCAGTTAAGTGGTGCAACTTTGGTGTGTGCAAAACAGATGCTTTAGATACCCAAACAGACAATGGATTTTTAAAATATATTTTATAATTTGTATTATACATTTTAAATGGAAAAAGTTTAACCATCTTGTGCTGTCCAGAAGTATTCACTCAGCTGCCTTGAAATGTGTATGAACGTAAGTACTGTTCCTAATTCATAGGGTTCAATATGCTGTTGACCCACTCTTGGTAGCTATCACAGCTTTACCTCTTCTGGGAGAGTTGTCCATAAAGTTTAGGAGTATTTTTAAGGGGGATTTTGTATCATTCTTTCAAAAATAAATTAGTGAGGTCACAGTCTGATGTTGAATGAGAATGGAGTGGCTCAGCTTTGTCCCAAAGATGTTTTATTGGGTTGAGGTCAGGACTGTGCAAGCCAGTGAAGTTCATTTACGCCAGACTCAGTCATTATTGTCTTTATGGACCTTGCTTTCATGCACTTATGCTGTTCCAAAATGTTCCCTCAAAGTTGCGAGAATGGAAATACCAAATATTTCCTGGAATGGTGAAGACCTAAGATTTTCGTTATCTTGAGACTCTTGAAATACTTTCAATGTTGCCTCATCAAAGTTTGTCATAGTAAACTTGCTTAAAAACGTTCATGAACACACAGTGCTCTAATTGATCATGTCAAATTATTATAAGCACGTTAAAAATAAAATATATGAATGCTTTTATTGTGAAATAAGCTGAGCCAATTTGAACATTATCCAGATGTGTTACAATGTGTGCAAACTCTGAGATGTGTAATCCATGAACCTTTCGTTTCCACCTTCATTGTGCTCTGTTTGCGCTCTCCATCTCTCTCCAACTTTGGAAAGAAGTTAGTACTAATGGTGACTTTACAAATTTTATCCACTATGGTATTTGAAACAAGGATGCATTCGTGGCAACATGGAAAATTCTGCAGTGCTGATGTGAATCCATCTGAAGGTCTGAAGTGAATTTGCACTGTTTCTGAAACTCCTCGAGCACAATGTTGGGGAGAAGGGCTCATCAAGCCAGTCTATCTAGTTGGGAAACGCTTCAGAATCATTGGCTGTAAATGTAATCATAATATTAACTGAATAAAAAAATATGGCAAGCAGAATATAGTAGCAAAGATGAGGTGCAGTGTTTGTAAATGTAAGACATTGTAACTAAATACAGTTGCTGTTTACCTTGTGGAAAGACAGGAAATATCAACATGCAAAGAAATGAAGGAAAAAACACACTAACACGTGTAAGGTGTTGAATGTGTTTTGATGGCAGTTGAAGTGTAGAAAAGATGTGTTTTGAATAAGCAAAAGTGTTTTTCATTATCTTAGGCGCAATCTGTGTTTAATTCTGCTTATGGAGTGTCCTTACCCAATCTTTGAGGATAATCTCTTAAAGACACCATGGGGATTGAGAGTAAAGTCCTGCCTTTGATCATGCTGGAATAGGATGGCTGTCACAGTCATGCTGTGAAGTTAGTTTCAAGCCAGCATGAACACAGAGTGTTTCTCTGAATGTCTCACTTTCAAACACTGCAATGCCAGTGACAAACACATTCCTTATTTACTGATGAGCTGTGCCATTAGTGCTTAGTGAAGAGTGAAGTTGTTTTTATCTACAGTTTTTCCATGCAAATTCACTAGTGTTTTTTTATTCCGTTTAAATTCCGTTTAATCCAATTTTGGTGGGTACAAGATATGTGCTACTTTTTACAGTGCTGCTTGTTTCTGTTTGATACAACATAATGATTAAAGTAAATTTAGACATACAAAAAACAAAACATTTTCAACAACAATAGCTAACTGTGAGGCAATTTATGCATCAGGTGAATCTGTTCTGGCAAACAATTTGGTTCATGTGTATTGTACAAAGTGTGTATACGTGTTAAAAGAAAAAAATATGAGTTGAGAAGAGTTGAGCTGACAATTGCTGGAAGTGTTGCACTGTTAATCTGAACCAACTTTGATCTAGAAGTTCAACATCCCTGAAGCTTGTAACGTCTTCTACTCTGTGCTTTCTTTCCGAAGACAGCCAAACAAAAACATAAAAATAAATAAAGCAATATGTAAAATTGGCTTTTTGTAATGATAATATTTAATGTTAAACAAATAGATTTTGTACAACATAAATATTTTGTACAGTATAAGTATCTGTCTACAAATACTGTACTTGAAAAATAATAATTTACTATGCATCACTATCCAAAGCAATGACATAATAAAAAATTATATATTTTTATGTCATATTATTAAATTGTTTTCAATCAAATTTACATCTTGATTGATAGTTAGGTACAATAGTAACACATTGTAAGTTGTTTCTAGTAAGTTGCCATGACTGGGGAGCCTTTCTCTTAAAATAGATGGAAAGATTACACAGACCATACAATGGTAACAAACTCACAGCTTCTAAAAAAGGCTTGTCAATGGCAGCATTTTGGTGACATGGGTAACAACTGCCTAAGGCAAAAGCTGAGTGTCAGAACAGCAGCAGGGTGGCAACAAGAGAGAGTGCAGAGGAACCTCAGAGATTTGAGAAGGTGATAACTTTGAAATACCCACGGTTTCAGTTCATGGCTAATTGGGTATTGAGATGCAATACATATTCAAAAATAAAGTTCCGAAGGTGAATGTTTTTAGTCTCATTACTTGCTTTGTCTTACGACCACATGTTTTTTCTTGGATGAATAGTTGACATACCACAGACCACTTATGGCACCCCCATTATGGTTAAACATTGCTTGTGAAATAATTGGAAGCGAAGCAGTCAGCCATATTCTGTTTATCAATCAGTTCATTAAAGCTTCATTTGCACCCTGTTCTACATCTTGTGTCCCACTGCTGAGAGCCAGCCGACTCTGATGCTTGTAAATTGAATGACCTACACTGAAATGTCCTCGTATTCCTAGTGCTCATCTTAATTGGGTATATTTACATTCCATCTGGCAGGAAACTCTGCACCTAATCGAATAACAGTCTACTCTTAAACTCTTTTATATATTATTATATGCTTGAATGAACAAGATGATTTATCATATCGTTTCTTATATGTTCTATGAAAATAGTAATTATTGCCGTTCTGGAGAGAATGTTTTAACATTCATGATATGAAAAATGTATGTGGAGAAAGTTTAGGAGGATCTTAAAGAGAAAGGTTTTTTTTTTTTTTTTTTTTTTTTCACTACTGAGCGTCACGCTGGCGCAGTGGGTAGTACGGTCGTCTCAAAGCAAGAAGGTCGCTGGTTCTAGGCTCGGCTGGGGCAGGTGGCATTTCTGTGTGGAGTTTGCATGTTCTCCCCGTGATCGTGTGGGTTTACTCCGGGTGCTCCGGTTTCCCCACAAGTCCAAAGACATGCAATATAAGTGAATTGAGTAAGAATGATTGCCCATAGTGTGAATGTGTGTGTGAATGTTTCTCAGCAATGGGTTGTGGCTGGAAGGGCATCCGCTGCGTAAAACATATACCAGACAGTTGGCGGTTCATTCCGCTGTGGCGACCCCGAAAGGGAAAAAGCCGACATGAAGATGAATGAATGAATTAATTTTCACTATTCAAATGAAATATTACTAAAAACAGCAAATGAGGTCCATGCTTTGTAGGTTACATACAACTGGAATTCTATTGCAATGTTTTTTTTTTAAAGTCTAAAATTAGGAGGCAATGAGAGCAGGTTAGAGATGCAAATCAAGGACTATTAGATTGAGAGTTGTGTTGTCAAGTTCCTAGAAAGAGAACCAATGGTACATGGCAACAAAATAACAAAGAATAAGGGATCTGGACCAACATTGGGTAAGTAGTTTAAGGGCCAGTATTATTGAATTATAATAAGAGGTGATATTGCTAGTCAGGCAATACTGAGCATGACAAGCAAAATTTTAGTTTAAAAATTTATTAGTTAAAAATTTCCAATTTTGGGGGCTCAATGATTCATGCTGTTTTATAGGCATGTTGCTGTAGATGTAAATTTGCTGTGATGTCATGTTTCTAGCTCTAGAAGGGGAAGCACCTACTCTGTCAGTGTGAGCAATGTAACTCAACCATACCTGTAGGAACTTCTGTAGATAGAAGATCCAGACGGCGCTGAGATGTACATCCTGAAACAGAGCAAGGGTGTTGGTTCCTTGGGGACATTCCTTCTACTCCTCCTCCAATTCTTGCAGGCAGCTAATGGTAGATGCGACACCTCTTTAAACAGGAAACATAAATATTAAGCTAATGTGCAACATGCAATCAATATTGAAGGGTGGGAAAATAGCATTGTGATGAAAAAAATTGATCAGTTAAAATTTGCTTGTGACTTGCACCACATTTAGCTTTTTACAAAAAACACTTAATGAAATGAAACCCCGCTAATATAGCTGTGTACATGGCATTAGTGAACACATTTATGTCTAACACCTTTAATAATGTGTTATAATACTGGCCCTTTAATGACTACATTTTCATTTTTTTATCTTATTAAGATATACATTTTAATTTAGATACATTGGACTTCCACCACACTTTTAAAATTAAATATATTGTTATAATGTCTGTTTCTGTGTTTTAAATTAATTGTGTTTATTTTAGATTTGCACGTACATACGCCTCTATCTTTCATCCACTGGACCAATTACAAATAAACCTCAGCGAGAAAAAAAACATGTTAGATGGATGGATTTTTGTTACTTTGCATTCCTTAGCTTGGCTGAACTGAGAAGGATACCTTGAGGAATTGGTTGCTTTTAAATGTTTAATAAGACTTCTTACCCTGCATGATTAGGACAGAAAGAGAGAAAGAGAGACCAATGCTGATATGTAAGATAAATCACCCCAACAAAACTCCTGAATAAGAATCAACTATGCTTCTGTCTGGCTGACCTTACACATCGAACCAAGCTCTGCTCGCTTCATCAGGTACGGTAGCTAAGATAAAAATCCTGACAAAAAGAGTAAAGTATTTCCCTTGACTTTAGTTATTATTGAAAGTTAAGGAGCTGCTGTTTGAGTATGTGTTATCCAGAAGAAAAGGGGAGAATACGAAAAGGACCAGGGATAATAGGGCTTTCCGGGCATCTTTTATTGCTGAAGATGTGTTTATCTCTCTGGTCTTCATTTGAGGAAAAAGATTGACAAACTAGTCAAGGCAGTCAATCTAAATGTGATTGATTTGAAACGGTGTAATTAAAAGTCTGTTTAATTAACAGAGCAGACCGATGTTAAGGGTTAGAAGAATTACCAAAATGAAAACTAACATGAAGCAAATTTCTTGGGGGTCAGCACATATCTGTTTGTAAGGGAGAAAAATTTAACCGCAAGTGAGTTTAGGTGGGGTGTGCTCTAATTACTTACCTCAAAGTTTTAATTTAGTTTTTCAGTCAAACCTGAGAAATGTGACACCACTGGTGATGTTGTAAAAGTTAACAGTGATTGTTATATTGTAGAATCAATAGTTGAACAAATATAACAAGAGGTCTGGTTTACAGAAGATCATTGTGATTATTTTATTTTCACAAGGTTTATATAATTATAGTAAACCCAGCATTACTGGTAATACAAACTGTTATTTTTAAAGAATAAAAATAACCACATCTCTTTCTTAGATATAACTGCATCATATCTAAGATATTTCTGCATCCTGGACAATTAAAAAAAATTAAATAAGTAAATCATTTTTTGTGTTTCAGAAATCAAAAGCAAATAACCTCCATGGCACAATCAAGCAAACAAACAAACATACTTTTTTGTTTT
Organism: Danionella dracula; assembly: GCA_900490495.1. NCBI lineage: Eukaryota > Metazoa > Chordata > Actinopteri > Cypriniformes > Danionidae > Danionella > Danionella dracula. The sequence goes on from UELW01000578.1 coordinate 5,284,753, forward strand.
CATCTTTAAAATCGTTTTCTTTTTGTTTCAAAGCTAGAAAAAGCGTGAAAAGATTTGAAACAAGACTAAATGTCGGAAATATCCCTTTTACAACACAAATAAACAAACAAACATACTTTCCATGTTTTTCTGTTTTAACTTCTAAAATTGCTTTCTTTTTGTTTCAAAGTTAGAAAGAGCATAAATAAGTTTGAAACAATGATAAATTATGAGGTGATATCTAATTTAAAACACTTTTAGAGATAATAAGATGATTAAAAATTAAATACATAAATAAAAAATAATGTAAATCCTTTGTCCTACATAAGCACTATGTAATTTAAAAAATCTGTTCTCACTATTACCTCCACTGCACCTGTCAATTATTAGCATCTTTTCCTACCTTACAATCCTATTATTTCCCTATCACAATCACTCTCTTTTAAAAACTCACTTTCCCAGCATTCTGTGTCTGCAAGCTTTATTTTATCCGCTAACTTCTTCTTGTTGTCTGTATTACCAGCTACTGCATTAATCATTGTCTTCTTCAACTATACTCATCTTAAATGTCTCCAGGCTTTTTTTCAAGTCTCTATCTAAGCAAAGTCATTGGGTTGCATGCTTTTTTTAATGTTGAATGTCACTATTTGACTCCTTAGCCTAGTTTGTAACATTCCGCAGGTGCCAGCAAGGCACTAGTCTAGGAGCAACACCCTGAAATCCCACATCAAAACTTTAAGTTAAATTTTCCATAATGGCATATTTAAGTAAATAATTAATATTAATGGAGATAAATATTACCAATTACATTTAAAACTTCAGTAGCATTGCAGCCAAAGTAATAACTAAAACAACTAAACAATTTGAGGAAACTCAGAAATCCTTCTTGTAAGAATTCACAATATGTTCATTTTTCTCATTTATACAGAGCTGCGTATTGGTTCAATGTGCTGTGGTTCCTCTAACACCTGTTCTTCCTGAAGCAAAGAGCTAATTCATTACCAGTATCAATCACTCATCACTTCTTTAATTAAATCACTAACGATTGCAGCACTGAGCACAAAGCCTTCTCAATGCCACCTGTGTTTTTCAGCAGTTCCAAGTCCATTCTTATGAGCAAGAAATATAATGCAATGTGATCAAAATCACTGAGCAAATCATTTATTATGTGCTAGCTGATACACAATCTACCTTGAGCTGTAAATAGGTTTCTCACGCTTCAAGAGCTGAGACTGCATTGCTTGGTCTGTGTTTTGAATAAGAGATTAGTGTGCGGGTACAGGCTCCAGATAGCATCATTATCAACAATGCCTAGAGACTCTGATCAGATCCCCTCACAAACATATCATAAATCAATCTGCACTGAGCTCACTGGAGACTGATGATGCGCTGATTGAAGAGTCAGTTACCTATAGGTGAGTACCGATGAAATCATTTTGAGAAATAAATGGAAGTCTTTCCAAGTATTAATATGCAGGTAGTTTCTCAAATGTGTGTCTCATCTTCAAGTGCATCTTCAAGTTTTTTTTTCCTCTAAAAACTAAGTGTTTTCTCAGACAGTATATGTTTTGTTCCATTAAACACAAATACCTTTTTGAAGATTTCACAGTGATGGGTTGTGGCTGGAAGGGAATCCACTGCATGAAACATATGCCAGAAGAGTTGGTGGTTCATTTCGCTGTGGCTACTCCAAAAGGGACAAAGCCGACAAGAAGATGGATGGATGGAATTTTTTGAAGATATTCATATATACAATAGTATATGCTTTTTGAAATCTGTCATTTTGTGTCCATAACATTTGCAGCAATTCTCACTGTGCAATGTCTCAAATGACAATGTACCACTCCTAACAATCCCTTTTTTTCTAATTGGCTACACTATTCTGTTTGGCTTCACATGTCTGCTGTCAACAATAGTCAGTGTGTGAAGAGTTTTTTTTTGGGTGCAGAATGGCAGTTGTCACCTCAAAGGAAAAAAGTGCAAACTAAGAAGTGAATTAAGGAAACTCTCCTCAAGATGTAAAAATTCTTTCTTCGAATTTGAATTTCTTAATTTGAATTTTGTAACTTGAATATTGAACTTCTGAAATGTAAAATCACTGACTATTTTTAAAGGCATAATCATTTATAGATGTATTTTCAAAATTCATTTTTTTTTACAGATATTCAGTTTGTAAAAATACAGCTTGAAGTTTTCAAGAAGAAAATTTTCAAAACGTCAACTTCAATATTCTAAAATTCAAACTACAAAATATTCAAATTAAGAAATTCAAATTCGAAGAAAGAAATTCAATCCAAAATTTTGTTTCATGGCATATACATGGTTTATTAAATTACAACTGACAATAATTCAAATCAACACAATTCAAATTCAGATTGTTTAGGTAGATCTCAAGCTCCATAGTATAGCAAGATAACATATGTTTTATTTTTGCTTCATTATTTAACCCTGGAATTGAAAGTCAAAGTCACTCCACAGATTCACTTTCAAAGCTGGTGTATCTTTTCATCATCAGTTGTTATTTGAAGCTCTACACTCATGAGACTCATTGTTGACATAGCGTTACGTTATTAGCAACCAAATGACTACTGCCATCTGCTTATCAGAACAAAACAGTCAAGAAGACATAAACTGTTATTAAAAGTAAGCATTGCATTTATAGCCTTTATAGAAGTGTTTCATCTTCTTTTACATCCCCAGTGGCCTCTGTTTTTGATTGTATTGCATTTCTAAATTCGTTTTAGGTTTTAGTCTAAGTTTATGTGTAGGTTAAACATACTGTGGTAAAAATCCATGGTAGATTTTTCTCCTTCTGATTGCCTTCTTGTGAAGAAAGTTCCATTGGATAATCTCCTATGAGACTGATGAGTTCCACACCCATGCCATTATGCTGGCAGGGCAACATGACATGATTTCCCTTGCTTTCCCTGTCAAAGGATTTTTTCATCTATCTCTGCATTTCTCAGCCTTTCATCTCTGAACATTTGATGGCCCTTGATTATTCCCTTTTCTGAGATTCTGCCAGTCCCAGCGTCTCATGCTCTCTCGAGTTGAGATGAAGAACCGTATAAAGCTACAATACAGAGTTACAGCAAACATATAGAAAGTAAACATGTCTGCAAAACCATCATTTAAAAAAAATGGAAAGTTCTATAAAATGCGTGTGAGATGAAATCTCCATCCCAGAAGAAATGACATAGCAATCATTTAAACCCCTTGTTCTATTTCTGTTTACACATGCTGTTTAGTAAGATACAAACTAGTAACCTGGATGAAAAAAAAATATTTAAGTGTATTACAGGAATACGCTCACCGGCCACTTTTTTAGGTACACCTTGCAAGTGCCGGATTGGACCCACTTTGGCCCTCAGAACTGCATTAATCCTTTGTGGCTTAGGTTTAACAAGGTACTGAACACATTCTTCAGATTGTTATTGACACGATATCATCATGCAGTTGCAGATTTGTTGGCTGCACATCTATGATGCAAATTTCCTGCTCCACCACACATGACTGTGAAGGCCATTTGAGTACTAAGTCATTGTCATGTTCAAGAAACCTGTCTGAGATGATTCACACTTTAAAATGATCCTGCTGGAAGTAGCCATCAGAAGATGGGTACATTGTGGTCAGAAAAGTGATGGACATGGTCAGCAACAATACTTGGGTAGGCTGTGGTGTTGACACAATGCACAATTGGTTCTAATGGGCCCAAAGTGTGCCAAGAAAATGTTCCTCACACATTACACCATTGATACAAGGCAGGATTCTTTATCTATGCTTTCATGTGCTAGAAAATTCTAAGCCTACCATTCGAAAGTCACATGAGATATCGAGACTCACTAAATTAGGCAGCGTTTTTCCAATTGTCTATTTTCTAATTTTGGTAAGCTCATGAGAATTGTAGCCTCAGTTTCCTTTTCTTAGCTGACTGCTGTAGCCCATCCAACTAAAGGTTTGACATGTTGTGCATTCAAAGAAGCATACTTTCTTGTAATGAAAGGTTGTTAGAGTAGCTGTTGCCTCTCTATCGGCTGAAACCAGTCTGGCCATTCTCCTCTGATCTCTGACATTAAAAAGGCATTGAACTGCCTCTCATTAGGTATTCGAACCATTCTCTGTAAACTCTAGAAATGGTTGTCCAGTACATCTGCAACCATCAACCATTTCTTATTTTGTTGAATGGTTCGAACTGCAGCAGATTGTTTTGACTATGCTTACATGTTTAATTGGAGACAGAAATGTGACATTTGCATGAACAATATAGTTGGACAGGTGTACTTAATAAAGTGGCTGGTCAGTGTATATTTAAGTTTACACAGTAAACAGTCCTACATTTACTGTTGTAAGGAAATATGTTTTTCCACAATTCTGCGTATTATTCCCATATATGCAACGCTTTAACAAAGACCATGTTTTTGGTTGGCCTTGAAAGGAAATTAGATGAATAGTGAGAATAACATGGATTAATATCTTCTTCTTCTTCTTCTTCTTCTTCTTTCGGCTGTTCCCAGTTTAGGGGTCATCTGTTTCCACCTAACTCTGGCCTCAGTATCCTCTACTCTGGCACCAATTACATTCATGTCCTCCTTCAGCACACCCATAAAATTTGTTTTTGGCCTTCCTCTTGCCCTCTCGCCTGGCAGCTCCATCTCCAACATCCTTTTACCAATATAACTACTATTCCTTCTCTTCACATGTCCAAACCATCTCAATCTGGCTTCTCTGACTTTGTCTCCAAAACAACCAACCTGAGCTGTTCCTCTGATGTGCTCGTTCCTAATCTTGTCCATCCTTGTCACTCCTAAACTGAACTGCTTAAAGGTGCCATATCATGTAAACTCGACTTTTCAGACATTCCTTGCATGTTTTATTATTGTTCCCTTATCACAACCATACCTCAAGTCATATTCAAATTGGTTTATGCATTGTTTGTGTAATCCTATTTTCTTTTTCTGGAAGCTCAAAACTGCTTGATGACCATAGCACGCCAATTGACCATAGCAGCACCCTTTAGTCAGTCGAATGAACTGCTAATGCATTGCAAAATCAAGATTGTACATGCTGACCGATCTGGAAGTGTAAATGTATTTGTTATAAATGGGTGGGTTGTCTCATGATAGTGGGAGTAACAGGAAGAACATGGTTTGTTTGCCAGAACACAACCATTTGAGGTGATTCAAAGACATTGTTTACAAAACAATACTGTGTTTTAAAGGTTATTAAGGGTGGCGTGATAGTCTAGAGAGGTCAAATAATTATTATTTGATGTTTGATAAGGCACCTTTAATGTTGATGAACATATCAGGCATGTAGGCATGCTAGGATCTATCAATGAACTTATGAGCTGCCAATCAAAGACCAAAAAGCATTTTATGTTATAATTCAAATACGAAATTTGATAAAAATATGAAATATTTACAAGATGGTAGAAACACACAACATTTAGAAGTTAGGAAAAGGAGAAATAAAGTGTCCCTTCCAATTCTCATATCACCTTAAAAGAAGCACGCCCTAGAGTTGTAGACTTCTTTTCTCAGACTATTTGAATATAAGGTCAATCTTTAGATGTCCTTCGCTGTGGCTGACAATAGTCCTGCTGAAGGCTGAGATAACCAGGAAGTAAGAAAAGTGCAGTCCTTGTTTTTCTTTTTTTTTTACCTGCGCTCACTTGAAGATGAGGCCTTGTACAAGGAAATAAATGAATAAGGGAAACAAAAGAGACACTAGATTAAAAAGGAGCAGAGGTAGGCTTTGTTTGGGCTAGGCTTAAAACCCTAAACTAGGCTGATCATCTGTCCTCTAGTTTGAACTGTCCAATGAAGTGGAGGTTTTGGAGGGAAATTCTGAAGTAAGACAAAGCGGACCAATCTCTCACCAAAACATTTATTAACTGTGCAGCCATTCATTGTAGCTGCTACCTTTTTTATTTCCTAATGTATTGTTACATTGTTTTGTTCTCATCATGACTATATATTATACAATTTGAAGAAACAGTGAACCTAATTGAAATCTTTCAAAAATGTGTTATGTCATAAAAACATATTGTTTTCAGATGTGTCTGCAAAGGACAAAAGCCTGTTGAAAAAAAAATACATTAAACTATTTGAATCGTATTAAAAAATGGCTCAAAATGCTGTATGATACAATGTAGTTTATATGTAGCTATATAAGACTTTGCTTTGTACTTATAGGTAGGTCGCTCTATTATTTTTCATTAGATATTGGATATGTCTAAAAATGGGTAAATCTTTGAAAAGACTTGCACTGCATTCAAGAGGATCTTCATGTTTATATTACAGACTCAAGAATCAGAGTGTAGAATGCTCAGCCCCTAATGAGACCAAAACATGCTCAGCGTTAACCTTCAGATAACGACATTAGAGAGATCAGTTTTTAAATGCTGAGTGCACTTTTGTGCACAGTTACATGAAAACAAAAGCAAGATATATACATGTGTCACATACATTTTAAATGTATTATTTACATTTTAAATGTAAAGATCCTGATTTGGTTCTATGTAGTACAGGTTTTTTATGCATGTACTGGATACATTTTTTCCAAAAGGGTATAATTTGTAGATCCGAATTACAATATTCAAATTACAATAGAAATGTTTAGATCATTTACTGTATTTATTAATGATAATAATACATAAAACAGAATTTAAGACTTTGACCCAATGTTTGGACCCCTTCTCTTCCTCGGTGTTGAAACTGTGGAGAGATAATTGGTGTCTTTAAAGGTTTGTTTCTACATTATTTCCTGTCTACTTCTCTGTTTATAATATGGTCATTATGGTCCAAACATGACAGCAGACTATATCACCTCTGCATTTTCCTGTGCTGTATATGAAACAAGAAGGCAATGTTTAGTCATCCTCTGAGAGAACGTGAAGATAATTGTTGTAAAAAAATCATGCCCATATTTTTGGTTTTCTTATGCAAAACCTTGGCAAGACAGAGCACTGTGGTTTAAGGGGTTAACATTACTGCATTTCAGAAATAAAGTTTTAAGGGTTTTTTTTCTGGGAATAAAATGCTTTTCATGCTTTGGTGAGTGTACATCACTCATCAGGATGACTGGGGATACTAAATTTCCCACAGTCAAAACAGACTTTGTGATTTTCTACAGTTTTACTTTCTTTAGAAATAAGGAGTTGTGAAGTTTCAACGTTTCTCATCAAAGACTGCTTGCTTTAAGATTGGAGAAAATATCAAAGCGAAGGCGTTCAACATGGTTGTGTGTAACAGCTCAATGTTTCACTCAATCGACAAGGCCAAATCAATGAAATCTCACATTTGAAGAGCTTTACATCAGATTCCTCTTATGTGTTGGCTATCCTCATCGCACCTTTTATCTTGATGATATGATCCACATTTCGGCTCTTTCATTTCTTTATCATTTTCTCTTTCTTACTTTTCAATTTTTTCTTTTAGTTTTGCTTTAATCTGAAAAGCCAATGAAAATGCTATAGTCTTTGTTAACAGTTTTTCCAGCCAAGAAAAGACTAACTCGAAGTCACTGATCACAAATATTCAACGTGAGCGAGATCCGCTGATACCAAAAATATTAGGGCAAATTCAGTAGATATAGACACTTGTTCAACATGTAATTACACTGTAAAAATACAAATAATTAAAAGTTTGTTGGCTCAATTTTTGTTGAGGAGTTGTTGACTGAATTAATATTTCCTACTTGAGTTCACATTCTCAGAGGCTGTTCAATTTTTGTGTCAAGCTGTGTCAGCAGGAAACTAAGTAAAATTAACTCAAAGTCATTTTTCTGTGGACATTTTCGCTTACCAATGGTATGTGGAATTGTAGTAAATTTTTTTGAGTGTGGTTAAGTTCTTCTACGGCCCAGGATACACTATAAAGCAGCAATCCTAATTCATGATGTGCTTGTGGAGAAGTATTTATTCGGTATTCTTTATCCCATATCTATTTATATTTTTTCCCTCTTTTGTGTTTATTAGGTTTGTTCTTGTTTATATGTGACTGTATGCCACATGTACTGTATAGACAACCTTAACTGTAATAGTGTAATCAGATTTTCTGCACCTTTTGGCTCTACATTTTCACCAATTTGATTTTAGCCACATGTAACACAGATACATTCCCCCATGGAAACAAATGGGTAGTAAAATAATGTTCCTAGTAAGTAAATCGCATTTTACAAAAATAAAATTTATTTTCTATCTTTGACAATTTTATAAGGTATTTTTATACAGGTTGTGTTCATGTGCATTGTTTGTTATACAGGAAAACAATTCAATTAAAATCCTGCTGTGCTGCTAAGATATAGAACTTAACATAAACATTTTGAACTAGGGGACGATTATTCAAACTTATGTGGCCTTCCATTCCAGTGAAAAGAAAGCCAAAACTGAAGAACTGTCTTCAAAATACACTAATGTGGACTCAATTGAACTCAAAAAGAAATATCTGTTTGTTTTGTTTTCTGCATGCATTTCTTGTGTATACGCACTAAGACCTAGATTTCCAGTAGTTTTTTGTCACTTCCCAATTTTGAAGATTTGACCTGTTTTCTTTTGGCACCGTGTTCTTTCTTCTCTTTGATTGGCGAGTGGTAAGAACCTCTCTTTAAACCCCCCAGTAGACCTACGTGATTGGCAAGCAGATACAAACTATCAAAATATTGGTTTCTGTGCCGAGTGTCCCTTGACAGCCATCTGCTTTGCTTTTTGACGGCTTCCCCTCTGCTTGAATCCCCACAGATGTTTAGGAAGTCACTTTGAGCGGGCAGGTAATCGCCTGCCACTAGCAGCAAAACCCTAAAGCACTTCACTGCACCCGCTGCTAATAATGAACAAAACATGGTTAAGCCATGTTAATTCACTGCCGGCTGTGAGTCACACTGAAAAACGAACAGGGTCTGCTCACGGAGATATAGGGGAGATTACCTAAAGCCTCGTCACTGAAAAGAATGTGGTTAAATCTAGTGATTATCTTTGTATTCTTATAACAAGTAAAAGAACATATAATGTTATATATTATTTGTTGTTATATCTTTGTTAACAAACTCTTTAAAAACAGAATCATCATCAGAATTTTTGAAAGTTTCACAAAATGATAGAGCCAAGAATTTTTTCAGTGAAATTGCTTTTCATTTAATTATTTTCTAATTATAAGTTTCTGGTAAAGCGTCACGGTGGCACAGTGGGTAGCACAGTAGTCTCACAGCAAGAAGGTCGCTGGTTCTAGGCTCGGCAGGGGCAAGTGGCATTTCTGTGTGGAGTTTGCATGTTCTCCCCGTGATCGCGTGGGTTTTCTCCAGATGCTCCGGTTTCCCCACAAGTCCAAAGACATGCGGTATAAGTGAATTGAGTAAGAACAATTGCCCATAGTGTTAAAGTGTGAATGTGTGTGTGAATGTTTCCCAGCAAGTTTTCCCAGCGGCTGGAAGGGCATCCGCTGCGTAAAACATATGCCAGAGAGTTGGCGGTTCATTCCGCTGTGTCGACCCCGAAAGGGAACTGATTAACACAAAATCAATGTCATACTAATGTTTTACCACTATCTACAGTAAAATTTGGAATTTTAAATAAGCATTATATGATCCTTTACATTAGCCTTTACCATCTTTTATTTTACTTTTTTGCTGAGCATGGTATGAATGACGATGCAGTAGCAATTTTTGCCTGCGCTTTTTTTGCTAGTGTGGTTGTTAACATTCATACACTCCAAGAAAGCAGTGACTTTTAACCTAAAACTTTCATTTTACCACCCTTTGAAAGAATAATTTTTTTTATTTATAAAAGTTGAACATAGAAATTTTGAGTTGAGTTGAGCTGAGTAAAAGACTAATTCAAACTTCAGTCCAGATCATTGACTGTATATAACATGGAAGTAACAATATATTGTAGCACCAGGGGTGTAAAAATGCCAAAGTTGTTCAGTTTTAACATGGCAGTTAATGAGAACCTGCCCATTTCTGACCCCACCTTACTTGTGGCCAGTTGAGGTACTACAGTTCAGTCATTTCCTATTGTTCATTGACAGGGAGAGCAGGAAATTGCCCCTTGGCCCAGATTCATAAGCACCATTATTAGCTGAACTAGTTAATGTTAGAACATAAGAGAAACATCCACACAAACAACTAAAATTATATGAATATACAATCTCTTTGAAACAACTTGTTATTAATTATTCATCTTTCTTCATCTTGCTCTGTCTTCTACCCCCTCACTCAACTTGAGATCAGTCAGCGCAGACATTTTTTTGTGAAAAAGCAGTTAATTACTTTATATCCATTATTTCAACAAATTGTTTTTACAAGTTACATATTGGTATAATTTAGTGTTTGAAGTTGGCAAAACTAGCAAACTGCCTCTAGATTCTTTTCTCTACTCGCAACCTTGCCATCCATATTGGCATCAAAAGATCCTCATGATACAGAAAAAAGTCAATTGTTGCCAAACAAACGTTTTCTGTTTGACAGAACATAATATTTTTTGAGCTAATGAGCATCATATAGTACAATTTTTTTAAGTTCTCGTAAAGCAATCACAGACTCTAGACTTACTCTTCTTTAAAATGCACACTAAGCTTTCTGAATGGTTTTGATGTTAACTCTGTAAAAGAACTGCCAGTGTGCAGCAAGCAACTGGAGTGAAGCTAAAAAATACCTGATACTGTGGCATCTTCACAAGGCCTCTGAAAGCATCTGGTTATTGATCTGCTTTGGCATTTTTAATCTGCTCTCAGAGGCAGTGTTTGGTGGACTGGATCAGGTGAGAGACTGTTATTGCATCTATCCTTCGCACTAACCCTGTCAATTACTAATCCTTCACAACCGATTTAATGGAGTGTTGTTAGTTTGTGTACGTTTTTTGGACCCAGTTGTTCCCTGGAAAGTGATCACACAAAATATATATAAGTATAAACTCATGCCTAAGCCAAATCTTACGTGTGTTTCTGCCGCATTTCTAAATCATCATCAGATGTGGTCGAAGGGGACTTTTGGAATAGATCATGTCCATATGGTGATGGAAAAATAGACATGTGTACTGATTACGACTGTGATTGCTAGATTAGTGTGTAATCTTTCTTTGGAGGCGAGTGTCTGGGAGGAAGAGAAATGGACGGTTCCAATGATTGTAGGTCAGGACTCTAGAAATCCCCTTTTATGGGATCATACACTGTAAGCTTCTTTTAGAGTTTGTTAGAGTAACAGCGTTCAGTGTTTATTTGCAGTTTCAGGATTTGTGTAAAAAGCAATTGACCTCACTTTGATAATTATGTATCCTGATTGTAATATAATAATGAACGTGAATCCACTGTGTGCTTGTACGCAACTTTACTAGCAGCCTTCTCATAACATTACGCCAACAACTTAACATGAGAGAAAGATGTAATTGAGATAATTTTATATATTTTTTATAAACTATAGTTCAGACTCAGATAATAAATACAACTGTAATGGGGCCCCTGGATTGTGGACCACTGCTCTAACTATTATATATAACCATCTAACTATGATATTCTCCAGATCTGGATTTTTCAACATATGTCGCGTATTAAATTGGAATCATTCAGTGCTGTGGGATATCTCTTCACTTGCTGTGGCCCTGTTACAATAGAAAATGTTATGATTATTATGTCATCAGAACAAAAACGTAGTTTGACCTTGAAAAAAATTGAGTTATTGTTATCGGTTGATCTAGGAACACTTTTTATTATAAATCAAGTTTAAAAATAGGAAACAACTAAAAAGCTACATTTGATTAATTTTGCTGCTGTAACACTGAAATGCTACTGGTTTAATACATTTAAATGATCAATACCAAAATGTATAATTTTATTTATATAGCTCTGTTATTAACAAACAGGTTGTACCAAAGTGCTTTAAATAGTACAATAAGTAAAACAATTTTAAATTACACGTAAAAAAACACATTAAAAATAAAACATCAAGTTAAAATTTTCACTCAAAAAATAAAAGGATAAAACAGCACAAATTCACACAACAACTGTTAGAATGCCTGCACATAAAAATATGTCTGAAATCTATTTTTAAAACTATCAACAGACTATCAATCTCCCTTGAAAAATCGTTCCATAATCGAGGAACAGCATCTGAGAACGCTCTGTCACCCTTAGTTTTTAACCGCGTTCTCAGAACCAGCAACAGCTCAGAATCACCTGAGCCCAGGCCCTGGTGTGCCTTTGAGGAATTAGGGGCTGGTTCAAATATAGAGGAGCTAGACCATTCAAGGCTTTAAAAACAAATAAAATAATCTTAAACTGAATCCTGCAGCTGACAGGGAGCCAGTGCAGTTTGGGGTTGGGGTGACTTGATCCACCTTTTTGGTGCCAGTCAGCAATCTTGCTGCTGCATTCTGGACCACCTCGAGACAGCTGCTTTTGGAAAGCCACAATAGAGAGCATCATAGTAGTCCTATCTGCACAAAATAAAAGCATGAATGTTGTTTCCATGTCTACACAAGATAATGTTCCCTTGAGTTTGACAATTATGTACTGGTATGCTAATAGCGCCATCGGCTGAGAAGATTCTGAAATGGTCAAACACCATTTATTATTTATTATCTCAGATTGAGAATAAACCTTTTTCTGAAAAAAAGTATTCCTTTAAGGTATGGATTCCATCCATCCATTTTCTTTTCGGCTTAGTCCCTTTATCTGGGGTTGCCACAGCAGAATAAATCCCCAACTTAGCATATGTTTTACGCAACTGATGCCCTTTCAGCTTTCAAGTCGTTCACACTCACACACTACACCAATTCACCCGTACCTGTCTTTGGACTTATGGGGGAAAGTTTTCTACAAAGTATAAAAACAATTGTGAGAATAAAGGGATTCAAGACATAGAAATGTAAAATAAACTAAATGTAATTTTATCTAAATAAGATACCAGAGAATTAAGGTGTGTTACATTGAATATATTTGTGATAGGCCTTGGAAAATGAGTGTGCACATACATATACAAATCCCTCGCTCTTTCTTTCTTTCTCTCTCTCTCTCTCCTCTCTCTCTCCCCCCTCTCTCTCTCTCTCATTCTATCTCTCTCTCTCTTCTTATCTATTCTCTCTCTCCTCTCTCTCTCTTCTATTATCTCTCTCTCTCTCTCCCTCTCTCTCTATCTCTCTCTCTCTCTCTCTCTCTGTCTCTGTCTCTCTCTCTCTCTATCTCGTTGTCAATTGTGCTTCCGCCTCTTGGTGTCTACCCTCGGTATATCTAGGGCTGAGGATCTCTTTTTGCTCATGCACAATGGTCATTAAAATTACATCGCTGGCAGAGTCTTCAAGGTCATTCTATCTCAACTGACTCTCTTTCACACTGTTTTTGTGTTGGGATGTGATTTCAATCAATTTAGTGTCTTCTTTGAGGTCAAACTTAGCAATAGTTCAAAACGTTGAAACTATGAGCGTAAATAGTTATAAATAATGAATAAACTTTTATCTTTTAAGAAATATGGCATCCCAAAATGAAGAGCATAATGTCAGGAGAGAGATCAAAGTCAGGGTCCAGTAAGTGAAAGTAAGAGAAGGTTGTGGAAAACGGAAAGCACAGTATGATAAGAAACAGGAGATGAGCCTTTCATATTAGCCGTTGCTTTGTTCTACTATGTCAGGTGCTGAAGAGCCATGGATGAAATAGGAAAAGAAAAACTCCCTTTAGTAATGAAACTGCTGGAAATATTTTTCTCCCTTCTAGTCCATGGATTGCCAACACATGCACATCTTTTACTAACCTTGACTGTATTTGAGTTAAATCTTACAACTCCCAAACATCTATTCACTATAAAGTTGATGCTAATCACAATATCCTTCCATACCTCCAGCATTGTTTTCTATAGGCCTCAAAAGCTTATGGAGATAATCCTCTTGAGGGCGATGTGCTTTGTAATTGTAATTTATAAGGAGAGAAACACATTTCTGAAGACATGGTGTTGTTTTTTCAGGCTTTAACAAAAAAAAAAGGCTACAGGAGCTTAAGTTAGTTGCCTGAGGCTTGCCATTTTCCTGAGAGACAAATTAGTATAAATATCAATACACATTAAAATTCATTGAACACTATTAATTCATTATTGGTAGGTGTCCCTCAGTATCAAATTTGTGTGTTTTGCACTGCAGGAGACTGAACTGCTGTCTGTAAAACAAAAGTAAGAGAGCTGTTTTTGACCTCACTTATTTATTGTCATCATACTTTTCAGATGCTTTCTCCTTTTTTTTCTTACAAAAATATCATCGCTTTGTTATGGCATTCCTAAATTAGAGGCATTTATCTAGTTTGTTTTAAACGTTCAATTTATGTAGATTAAAACAGGGTTTGTATGAGCTAGATGACTTTTAGGAATGAAAGGGAAACTTGTTTTTACATCAAAATAAATGTCAAAACTATCTTCGAGTTATTGTGTTGTAATTGATTTTACATGTTCTTTTTAATATCAAATTGGTATTATTTTTATTTAAAGTTGGAGGTCACGGATGCACAGTGGGAAGCACAGTCATCTCACAGCAAGAAGGTCACTGGTTCGAGTCTCGGCTGAATCAGTTGGTATTTCTGTGTGGAGTTTGCATATTCTCCCCTTGATCACGTGGGTTTACTCCGGTCCTCCGGTTTCCCCCACATGCATGTTCCAAAGACATGCAGTACAAAAGAATTGGGTAAACACAATTGTCTATAGTGTATGAGTGTGGGTGTGAATATTTGTCAGTGTACAGCTAAATGAGTTGGTGGATCATTCTGTTGTGGTGACCCCTGGAAAAAAAGGGACCAGCTAGCCTAAATTTCTTTTTGTTTCAAGTTTCACATGAAAAGTTTAATCTGCTTTTAGTTTGTTTTGGAACAATGAAATTCTGCAGAAAAAAGTTTACAGCTAAAACACTTTTTTTGCCAATCCCCACAAGATGGTTTCTTTCCGAACTTTTCTCATTTTCTGAGCACATGAGTTCATTTGTGTTGACAAAATCTAAATCAGTGTTAAAGGATAAGTGGATTCTCAGGTGTTTCCCTAGAAGCAAATTGAAATAAAGTTGCTCGGGGCAATGCACAGAAAAGAGTGGGATATATGTAAAGTTTTTGGTGTCTAAGGTTGCGTCGGTGCATTAGGTTGCTCTTCAAGTCTTGAGGCAAGATGCTGCAGTCCTATAGACTGTGATGATAAAGGAACTTGTTTTGCTGCACTTGTGAGGCTTTCGTGGCAGACGTTTTAACAAAGGCCATACAGTAGTGCTCACTAACATGTAGTGAGGAACAGAAAATTCTGTTTACATTCACACCATATTATTTAAATAATTCTCCAAGAAAAGGTTAGAAAATGTCAGAAAATAAATGTATCCATTCAACAGGATTTCATGACAACTATATGTTTCTTTCAATGTAAAAAGCTTCCCAACAGACTCATTCTATAGTTGGTTGAAAGCGTAATTCGATTTTTCATTGTGAATAAATACTGTTTTGGTAAAACACTTGTCATGTTTTTGTGTTTTTAGATATTTGAGGCTATGCATTTAATTCTGGAAAATTTTTCTGAACTGCTCAACAATGAAGACAGCTACCTTTATTTCCAGAAGAGCTATTAGTTTTGTTTGTTTGTGGTAACTGAGAAAGAAACACAGAAATGAACAGTTTCTGTGATTAAAAGAATGCATAATTTGTTAAAATATTGATAGTTTTTTATTTAGTATTGATAAATATATGATGATGTGTCATAGTCCTTGCAACCCCCCTCCCCTCCACCTCCTTCACCCACATCCAAAAATCGCAAGTCCATTCTCAATAAGATTGGAATTCATGATCATATTACAGTTTTAGAAGTGAAAAACTGTATTAGAGTCACAGTAAAGGTACTATGTAACATTTTAATCTGTTACATAGAACCTTGATCTTTAATCAAATGAATAGAGTTTGACATTGTATTTGAATAATTATTAAAATAAATGGGAATTTTTGTTTCCAATCAATTTTGAAGTTTCTTTCTAAATAACTTTATTTGACATGAAGTGTGGATAATTTTTAGCACTTAGATATTGCATGTTTGATACTTCCAAAAATTTTAGCGTTTAAGAATTAAAACCGATGTTTAGGACAGAACTGATCTTTTAGCCGAATGAGCAGAGAAGTCAATGCTTTGTAACTATGGGTATGTTTTAAACTTCCCAAAGTGGAAACGTGAAAAAATCCCCAGCAGTCTACCATGATCAAAAACGTAATCTTTTTCATATCTGCTGACCTACTTGCATTGCTCAGGTGCATTATTTTACTGTCTGCATGCAATCCGCCATTTCAAGATGCAATTTTCAGTAATAGATTTATTGTTTTGTAGGAACCAAGAGGTGCACAATTATAGTTCACAGGGTATGTTGTAGATATTCTATTTGTTCAGTGGTTCTAGTATATACCCACTTGAAATGCCTGGACTTACCTCTTGCTTCTTAGATGGGGGGATACACAGTGGTTGGACTTAAGCCGTGTTGATACCGAGAATTGGAAAATGCATGATATGTCTCTTGCTGGACCTTAGAAAATAGCAATTCACTAGCCTTTTTCACTGCGAAAATCCACCCTGAAAATTGATTCCCTACAGAGAGTGCTGCCTGTTGTTAAAATGATCTACTTTTCCTGAATTATGTGTTGTGTTTTAAATAATATTCACATGAATTTAAATTCTTGGCACCTCTGCAGGCAAAAAACTCAGGGCTCTTGGAGCATGGAGGTATAAACTCTAAGGGTGGAATCCTAGCTTGTTCCTTGTTTGTTTCTGTAGCTTTCTTGTTGGTCGCACTTTAGAAAGAAACAACAAATTATGCACAAGAGCAGGCAGATAATGTACAGAACATATTCATGGTAAATAAAAAATGTAGCTTACACAGCACCAATTACAGACATTTACAGACTGACTTACAACCAATTACGAATTCTGATATCTCTGTTTCCTAGTGTGTATTAAAAGATGTTACATCATCAGCAGGGACATAATGGTCTAAACTTTGTAAATAAATGAGCTATACAACAATCTATTTGAATTGCCTGGATAAGTGTGCTAGCAAAAAAAAACCTAGGCACAAATCCTTACCCAGTACAGTAGGTTTTTGTTTTACAAACAAACACAACTGGAGGGCTTTGGTCGACCCTCAGCCCTCTTATGTTCTGTGAAGTAATGTGTGATTTTCCCTTGAGCAACTGGCTACAGCTTCAATGAAATGTATTACCCTTTGATTTCATTTAAAAGCATATATAGGGTATGTACACACCTACACAGTTCCATCATACATAATCTTATTTCACTGGATTGTTTTCAAACTCTTCAAGGAATTCCAGTAATATCGCAGCAATTAAATTAGATCCTCAAAGAATGTATCCTTAAGTTGACCGTGTAGATCTATTGCGCAAAGTTAATCATTGTATTGCAGTTTCATTCAACCCTCCCTTGTCCCACCCATGGGATGCCGTATCTTGCTATTCATTTCCCTCTCTCACATCAGCATGCCAAATGCCTCTCATAATTCTCTTGCTGCTCACTGCTCTGTACAGCTTCATAACTCTGGCTGACAGATCTATTGAGCGGCTGTGTAGGTAGAATACAAGCTAACTACCAATTGGACTCTTGCCCTCCCCCAGTTATCGGAGGTAACCTATTCATCAACCAGGATAATTAGTTTAATTGTTTATTTGCAAAGTGGCTGTCACATGGGCGTCACGGTGGCGCAGTGGTTAGCATGGTCGTCTCACAGCAAGAAGTTCGCTGGTTCGAGCCTCGGCTGGGTCGGTTGGCATTTCTGTGTGGAGTTTGCATGTTCTCCGGTTTCCCCCACAAGTCCAAAGACATGTGGTATAAGTGAATTGAGAAAAAACAATTGTCCATAGAGTATGAATGTGAATGAGTGTTTGTGTGAATGTTTCCCAGCAATGGGTTGTAGCTGGAAGGGCATCCGCCGCATAAAACATATGCCAGAGAGTTGGCGGTTCCTTCTGCTGTGGTGACCCCGAAAGGGAAGAAAGCTGACATGAAGATGGATGTTTGTCACATGACCAGTATTGGTTATCTCTTTAGTCCACTAGACTAACAACTAAAACACTGGAGGGTGCAAAAGAGCAGGCCTTGTTTGTTTTTTTTGACATGGCATCCTCTGTCTGCTTTTGCTATGTAGAAGCAATGCTATGTAGGGGGGGTCTTTGTGCTAATCTAATAATGCTAACAGAGAATGTAGATTGTCTAGAAGTATTTGTTGTATGCGAGAATCAATTTATGGTCATTTGAAATTATGGCTAGCAGTTCAATCTTTCTTCTCATAAAGGTCAAAAGGCCAAATAAACCAGAAAATATCAGCTGAGATTACAGGCTTAACTGGTCAGATTTAGTGGCATCGAATAGGTTACTACCAGTTACCCTAAAAGCCTTACCATTTTTATTTGATCTTATACATAAATCAACAAAGATCTTATTCATTTTCAACTAAAGTGAGGGATATTTTGGCCATTTGACAATCTAACATATTTAATTTAATTCACTTTAATTGTGAGGCGTCACGGTGGTGCAGTGGGTAGCACGGTCGTCTCACAGCAAGAAGGTCTCTGATTCGAGCCTCAGCTGGGTCGCACATGTTATATAACGTTGAGTACCAGAGTTTAAATATCATATAACATAATATAAATGTATATAATACAAAAATAGAGTATTTGTTATCAAGTGAGAGAAGAGCACATTGTTCCACTGCTTCACAATGCTGTTACTCTTTTATGCTCATCAAAAAAGCCAGAAACTCTGTTGAAGTGTATTCGTCATCTCATCTTTTTAAATACGATACCTAATTAGTTAAATCCATCCATTGAAAGTAAATAATCCAAAAAATAAACATACTTTTTAAATCATTTATATTGGCACAAATACAACCAGGACTGAATAATCAAGCTGAATAACCCAAATCTGTTTAGCAATTTTACTTGGTCAATCTTTGGCATACATAATATATTTACTACATTGAATTACATTACATGACTGGATCAAGGCTTCATTCCAAGCCTTGACCAAGTTAGCATTAAAAAACATTTTGGCTCCATGTCTTTTTTGCCATATTAAATACAAATATACCTCTTCTAGACCTGCACCACAATTTTGGCTCATATGCTATTTGGAAGTTTCAGATGATTGCCAGATGTACCCGACAAACCTGGCCTTTTTGTGGGAACCACATTCATTTCCAAAGAATTCTGGGTAATATCATCTGCCAAACTGGAAATAGGGAACCAAGCAGCAAACTCTGAATTTCATTTTTAAAATACCATGGTGTGTGAAGCACTAAAGCTCATCTATAATAGGGGTTTTCTTCATAATGAATGTAAGGAATGCTGCCTAGACCATTTTCAACCAAAGTTTTAAGCCTATAATATATAAAAAAAGATAAATTAATTAAAAAACACATACAAAAACATAGACTGTATCTTGAAAAATCCTAACAATAGATATTGTTCAAACTTTACACAAATCTAATTATCTACAATCTAACAATGTTAAAATACGCATGCTTTTTTCGACTTGATGGGGAAAAAATCTTGACACAAGACTGGAAACCAGTAATAAACCAGATATAGAGGATTATAGGATCAGGATGCATTTTTTGTTAGAGAAGTTGAGTCTTGGCTGGTCAATATGTAAACCCACCAAGTCAGATAAAGGAAGTGTTCATTCTTTGATGCATGCACACTCAAACAGATAAATTAGAGATTCAACCCTGAACACAAAAAAATAAAATAGAATGGAATAGAAGAAACAAACAGGTATGCTACATTAAGTGCAGCTATATTCCAGCGAGACAAATAACCATTAAAACTGACATAACACGGAAGTAGGAGTGTCCAGATGTCAATTGCTGGGTGAGTGCTTCCTACATAGTGCCTGCTGGGAATTGGAGTGCTGATTAATATTCTGGTGATTGTGCTGCAGAGAAACTGCTCAATAAGACAGAGATTGTCTTTAGATGGTGATTCCAGATATCTCGATTGCAACATTTTTTTTTTGACTTTATGATGGTCAGAAGCAGACTAATATTTAACCTATATTCTATATAATTTTATACATCTGAATCTATAATTTTTTTTTACAATAAAAATGTATGTGAAAAGTTTTAAATTGGAGAAAGGTGAGTTTGTAGAAAGAAATCTATTTTAATATCAGAGGGAGTTAAAAAAGTTTTTACTATTGTTTCAACCAAGACTATTTTTTCTAAGACAGCAAGGTAACCTTAACACCTTCAAAAATTTTAGACAGTAGCTTGATAAATGGCATTAGCGCCATCTACTAGATCGAGGGGGCAATCTCATTTGCAACTGATTCCTTCTCTGAGATTCAATTTTGCCACTTGGATTGCAAATAAATGGGACTTGAAGAGTTTGGTAACTGAAGACTAAAAAATCATCATCAGCAAATTTTGGGAAATCCCTCCATAAACAGATGGTAAATCGCCATGGAGTTGCTAGGCTATATTTAAATATGACCGAAGTACATCTCCCGGGCCCCAGTAAGTACTTAATTTCAGAAATGTTTATTAAATCTGGAACTCAGAAGCAGAGGTGTCGCGTGGCCTAGGCATTTGGGGCCCCGGATAACATCAGAAGAAATGCAATAGAACTGACTTCAGTATAGGTAGCTGGAGTTTCAAACATTTGCATTTTCGGGTTATTTTAACCTTTGTTT
The DNA here is from genome assembly GCA_900490495.1 of Danionella dracula. Classification (NCBI taxonomy): domain Eukaryota; kingdom Metazoa; phylum Chordata; class Actinopteri; order Cypriniformes; family Danionidae; genus Danionella; species Danionella dracula. The sequence continues at coordinate 5,305,414 of UELW01000578.1, forward strand.
TTCACTTCTCTAAATACTTTAAATAGACATCTTTTTAATATATGTAAACTAGGCTATGAGTTACAAAGCTGTTTTGTCTACATATCCCTTCTTCCATGTTTGCTGGAATATATTTCTTGCTCTTAGAATATAGTATGGATGTGCTTCGTGTTGATCTTGAGACACTCTGGATCTGAAAAAAATCCACATTACTCTGGTCAGATCCAAAAAAGAGAGGGTAACAGCAGGATCAAGCTGCTTTCATGCGAATGTCTGACAAATGTATTGCTCTGTAGCCTGTATAAACGGATCAAACATGGTAGCCAGCTCAGAAATTAGGCTGCAAAGTGAACAACCCCTAAAATGGACTGTGTCAATTTAAAGGTAATGTCTGCATGTTAAAGGACAATGGGATTACCTAATTAAAATAGGGTTAACACATATACACTACATATGCACAACCACCCATTAAATACCACATGAGTGATATATAAAGAGAAAATAACAACAAACAACTAAGTAGCCTTTTCTTTTCATATAATTTTCAATATAATCTCAATGTGACACCTTTCATTACATCTACATAAGGTCCCTTGCTTTGGAAATTTCTTCGAAGTAATGTGAAATACTGACTAATGTAGAATTATATTTTCTCCCACAATAAGCTCTATTTGCCACAGCTTTCAACACATATGATTTCCCCTATGAAAAGTAATTGAGTCAACTCAAGGGCCCACAAAGGCCACAGATGCAAGGATGTAGAGAAATCTTCAAAACTGAGTGGAATAAACCATACACTGTAAAAGAAACAAGCCTAAATAAAATATCTTAGTATATTAGTATATCAAAGCTGTTATTTGCCAATCAGAGTCAGCCTGTTAAAATTGGGTTTGTCATACCAAAATAAATGCATTTAAGGATGTTATTTTAATTTATACAAAAATGTATTTCACCTTATACATTGAGGGAAAATGCTAATGGAAAACTACCCTTTTTTATTGAGCCAGACTTTGTATGTAACCCTTAAAAGATAAGCAATTGTCACAACTATTCAACCCTTTTTTGTAACAAGCAAATACAGATGTTTTCACTGCAAACAACTCGTGCCCACAATTCAAGACAGATACTCAGAAAGGTCGTCTTAATCAAGCAGTGTTCTGATATGAATCAGACTGATGAGTATCTCCAGCCAATCTTCAATGAGGAGAAGAGCTTTAAGCTGTAGCGAGCACCAGTGTAGGCATGATGAGCCCTTCCACTTAGGTCTAATGATGGCAGATTAAGCCTTGATTAATCATTGATCTCTATATCCCTCTCCCCTTAAGAGTGAAGGATATAAAGATCCTTAAAGGTCCATGTCCCTCCTGGGCTGAGCTCATTATGGGCCACTATTGAAAATGCACATTCTCTTTAAATCATGAGTCTTGCCTCGTACATCCTCTCTCTCCTTTACACCCACTGGCTAAATGAGATTAAATTGCAGTAACAATGAAGCTATATTTCAAAAGCTAAAGAATGAAAAGATAATGGCTTGAAACAAGTTTTTGGTACACTGATTAGATGGATAAAAAATATGAGTTTTTTTTTTCATTTAAACTGACCAAAAACTTTTGTACTTTTGTTATTTTTAGTTTTTTCATCTTAAAATTTTTATGAAAAGTGCACAGTAACATATAGAATGTAATTAATTTTTTTCTTTAATTTTATAGATTATCTAGATTTATTTAATGTCTATTTAAAGTGAATGTATTCCATAATGGCTCTGATTTCCCATTCTAATTTCACATGTACAACTGGACTTGGAAGTAGAATGTATGTCAACAGGCATGAAAGTTCCAAATGAACAGATTTTTTCATGACTGCAAGCTAACTTTCTTTGAATAAGGCAGATTACTGATCCTATGTCAATTAACAGGCAGCAGTCAGTTGTCAAAACCTATTTGTGTGAGAGACGACCTGACTACAGTCCTAATGAATGAAAGCTACATTCATTAACTCTGTTGTTTTACAGATCTTAATGTTGACTGTGGCTTCTATATAAACTGAAGCGCAAGGCTATTCATTCCAATTACAGTGACAGTCAGTGTTTAGGAGCCCAGAGTGGTTGATCTGTCAACACAATCTCAGAGAAATAGCTTTAAGGTGAATGAGAGCCACATATTTTGTCTGAAGGGCAAAACTTATAAAGATTGATTGGAGGGTCGATAGCCGAATTCAAAGTTGGTCCATATTGAGGTGAAAATTTTGGAGTATGAGTGGGGTGGAGGGAATGGCGGGTGTTATCAAGGGTTCTCAGATGTTTTTGTTTTCTGTTTTTTAATCTTTGGTGAGGCGCAAGTACAAAAGGATAGTAATAGAGTGCCGGCCACCTTCCAGAGATGCCAGCTTTACGTGAGGGGAATCAAAGCCTCACTGTCACTATTTATCTGCCTTTGCCACCTGGTTGGCGGGAAAGGGATTTGTGCGTGCTTTCAGCGGTTTGCCTTTTGGGGGATCCGAAGGTGGAGGATTTTAGAAATGGATTGCGAATCGTTGAGTTGGATGATGATGGATCCCTCCACTGAGAGCAGATGGATAGTAAGTAGAGAAAAACTAAAGAACAAGATTGAATGGAGTAATGGAGATGGCCAGTTTTTTGCTTTAGTGATTGTTCTGATGTCACCCAGGGAGAAGGGATAAATGTCCTGCTGTGTGTATGTGTAGTGAGAAAAAGAAAAGAGAAAAATGGAAAGAGATGGCTGATTTTGCTCTGAATAACGTTATGTCACATGTGAATTGTAGCTCATAGACGAAAAGTAGGTAAAAGGGATCATTGATTTAAAAATGGAGATGGACAATCATGACTAAGGGAAAAGCATTCTATAAGTAGAGGTTCTGGTCTACTCTTAAAACTGAATACTCAAGAGTTCTGTTAAAATCCTCATGCTCTGTTAGCTCAGGAGGTTCTGCTGTTGCCTATCATCAAAACTTGTAGAAAAAGGAAGGGTGATTAAGGTCTGAATTCCTCAGAGGGACACATTAGCTTACAATTCACAAAATGATGGGATTTTGGGTTTGTAATTAATATGTTATATTTGTTAGGATTGTGGTAAACCACAAACCACCCAAAGGAAAGCCAAGCAAGAATGGGAAGAACAAGTAAACTCCACAGTGAGCAGCAGCACTGTCGTCTGTACCACTTTAACACCCCCTCTTTAACATTATCCTTCAAAAAGAAACAGGCTATTGATACAGAAATGGTATGTTGCTGTAAGAGAAGTGACTTAATAATATCTGTACATACATTTGTCAAGCAGAAAAGGGTTGGTAACCTGGACCAAGGGACTCTACTTAAAGGTAATGTTTCCTAAACACTGTCAGCCACAGTGAGATATATTCTTAAAAGATTAGAAACTCACTAATATAAGGGAACTAAGTAAATCTGCAAATTTTATGGCTGATAAGCCATTCCATCACAAACCACATGACCATGATGCTGAATAGTAGCTTCATGCTTGTAGGATTTATATTTTTTAACACGTATCCTAAATTGAGTAGATTAATATATAATTTTAAATGTTTCACTACACCACTTGCTGAACTTTACAATAGGATGCATGCATATTTCAGAAACAGAATTTAAATACATTTTAGATTTTCAAGGATGATAAAGATTCAATATGATATGATTTAGATTCAAGGTTGATAAAATAAAAAAAATTGTTTCATTAAAAAACTAAATCACATGAGTGTTCTTTATTCAAGAGAATTTATGAGATTGTTAGAACTTCCCTCTGTAAAAATACAAAAATCTCTACTAATAAAGTAGCAATGGGTTATGCTTTACCACTTGTCTGTTAGCATGAGTGTAAGCTGACTGATTTTATTGAAGCCGTCCAGTGAGATAGAAGCGTTCACTTAGCTGTTTAGTAGCAAGTTATGAATCATACCCAAATGTGGGATATTAAAAATCAAGATAAAAAAATAAATCACAGAGCTAAATCACATTAATTACTTTGATTAGCATTAAATTCATTCATTCATCTTCATGACGGCTTTATTCCCTTTTGTGGTCGCCACAGCGGAATGAACCGCCAACTCTCTGGCATATGTTTTACATGGCGCATGCCTTTCCAGCCGCAACCCATCGCTGGGAAACATTCACGCACACATTCACTTTTTAACACTATGGGCAATTGTTCTTACTCAAGTCTTTTGACTTGTGGGGAAACCGGAGCAAACCCACGCGATCACGGGGAGAACATGCAAACTCCACACAGAAACACCACCTGCCCCAGCCAAGCCTAGAACCAGCAACCTTCTTGCTGTGAGATGACCGTGCTACCCACTGCGCCACCGTGACACAGAGCATTAAATTCAGTAGCGTTTAATTCAAGTTACAGTTAAGCCATCCAAGAGATGGTGTTGCATAGGCAAAAATATTAATCTGAATTAAAATAAAATTGCGTTGATTTCTAAATTAATTCCTAGATTATTTTTATACAAGAAAAGAAAAATCAATCTTATATTTACTCAAAGATCTCTATAGAATTGCTTGAATTGAGGTAAGTATTATTGTCTTTCCAATAGCCTTTTCCAATAGCCTCACATATGAGCTGTGGCCTTACTGAATATGTATGTTCTCCCGCAGATGACTGAATGGTGATGTAAAAGGGGAAAGAGAGTAATGAATGGACAGGATAGCACACACACTTTGTCTGGCGTCAAGGGAGTTTTAGTAGAAGGCACAGTTAATGGGATGATGCTTATGTCCGTGTGTATTGGAGATGGCTATGCAGAGTGATTTTTGCAAAAAAGCTCCTCAGAGGGGCTGCTAAAGAGTGAGAGGGAGATGTTGTGGGTACATAAGGGCTGTTTGAAGAGTGTATGGTGTAATGAGGAGAAGGAGAGATGGCTCAGAGAATGCGCAGAGATATTTCACACTAATGTGTTATCCGGTTTAATGGCTGCAGACTATAATGGAAGCACAAGTGTGTGAGCGTTCAGACAGTCCCTAGTTCAGGAATAAATATCTGACTTCTAAGTGCACCACGATTTCCTTAAACAAAGAATTGTCTATTTGATGGGCATCCACATATTCTATGTTGTCACATGGGAAACTGATTTGATTTCTGTAATTTTCTTTTACTAAAATTAATGATCACAATCAGCTTTATTGCTTTAGTGTGTGTGCGTGTGCATGCGTGCGTGGGTGTGTGTATGCGTGTGTGTGCGTGTGTGTGTGTATGTGTGTGTGAGTTTTTTCCTGTGGTACAGTGGAGCAGTCAGTGCAAGCAACATAAGTACAGTAGAATAAGTAAAGTGCAACATGACAAACAAAACAATTAACATAAGGCTATGAGGTAAAATATTGTAAAGAACTTATTTAATGTAAACAATTGATCAAACGTATATAAAGTGTAGTGTGCATAAGTCAAAATGCAAGGTGATGAAATGGGCGAGAGTCAAGGTGCAGGTATCAGAGTGAGACTGAGAGGGAGTTATGAGTTCAGCAGTCTGATAGCTTGGGGAAAGAAGCTCTTTTTGTGCCATACAGTCCTGGTGTTAGTGGCTCTGAAGTGGCTGCCAAAGGGCAGGAACACAAAAAGGGGTGAGTGGAGTCCCTAGTTTTTTACTCTGGTGGTGTATAGGTCCTGGAGGGAGGGTAGGTGAGCACTTATGATCTTCTCAGCCGTATATAAACTGTCCTCTGAAGTCTACAAATGGTTGCTTTAGAGGCGGGGCTAAACCAGAAGATGATGGAGGAGTAGAGAACAGACTCGATGATGTCACAAATGAACATGTTCCACTTGTTAAGAACAAATGTCCAATATATGTTATTTTGTAGAAGTTGGGTAATTAACAATCACATTCATACAAATATAAACATTTAAGTTGGAATGGTATTATCTGGAGTTGTCCCACATTTCATTTTGATCTTTCTTTGCCTTTGATGTTTTTGAACATGATAAGTAGTTAATCTGCTGCCTACTTTTAATATAAGTGTGCTGACGGTTAAGGTATTTGATATTTTGAGTCTGTTATATGCAAGGATGGAAATGTGTCAGAATGTTGTTGTTTTTTCTAAAACATTTTAACCTTCCTGTCATGTAAACCTCCTACCTCTTACTTTAGTGTTCTCGGTCCAAATTGACCAGTCTATTTTAACTTATCTTAAATTAGCTAAAACAAGTTTACTAACAATTTTTATTCAACATTCTTTAGCTGTGAAAAATTTTTCTGTACTGTTTTACATGAATTTATAGAATACAAATTCAAATACAAATAGGCACTGAAAACGATTCATTATGAAAATCAACATTATGAAGTCGTAAACAGTTGCAAACAAGAATAATTGCATCATCTCAGGCTTGTTCTGTTACTTTGTGCTGTACCAGGTCGATTTATCTCCAAGTGTCCCCAAACACATTCTTCCCCTCAAGTTTTGTCATCTCCACTATAATTCCCTCAATGAACTCTTGTAAAAAGAATTATAAGCTGGTCTTGATGGCATTAAGTGGAGGGGGGAATGTGGGGAGGAATAATCAATTAGGCATAAAACTCAATACTTAGGAAGATTTTAAGTTGTAAAGCAGTCAGATTTGACCCGAACATGACAAGAGGGTTATTGTCATTGGCTATATTATCTTATTGTATAAATGCAAATAAAAATCTAAATATTGTTTAAAATGTGAAATATATATTTTTTATGCATACGTGTAGGTCTAAATTCTAGGCATTCATTTATTAACAAACTACTTTTTTGGTATGTAGATTACTAAGCAATTCTCTAAAAAAACTGCGGAATTTTACACACTTTAATAAAATGCTCAATGAACATTCTCTATGATGACAGGTGAGTACAAGCAGGACAACAAGGTCACTAATACGTTGGACACACACACCAGAGGAGAGTTTTTAAGGACAGTGTTACGGCCAATGTTGTACTTATTCTTTTGTTTTCCCTAACAAGTTGTTTTTTCAATGAATGCTTGAGTCCACCTTCTAGCTCCCATTCGCTGTGGATCCTGTCCATCACCGTCGTTCCGGATGATGTCCACCCAAGCCGCCAATCAAAGATCGCCATCTTTCATGACGTCACAACAAAGGGACCAATCATCGGTCGGAACATCTCCATCATTTGTATAAAGGACTCAAGAGACACCGTCTTCGAGAGGAGCTGGTTAGATGGTGTGGTGCTGTGCTATTTTATACTGTTGTTAGTGTTCGTGTGAGATACTCTGCTGAGTTAAATTGAAGCGTGACTGTGACAGTCTTTCGATCACCCCGAGGAGGTAGAATAGTTAGACGTCACGTGACATACACTAACATCACTCAGGTAATAACTTGTTATGTCCACTAGTCAGAAGAGTGTGCGTCACCCATTGTGTAAAAGAATAGAGTAGATTAGTTCGGCGTTTTATAGCCGCTGAGTCATTTAGTTCTTTCTTTGTAGTTTAGAGCGTTATTTCTTCAGATTAGGGATTCGCGGACGCCACTCAATCATCTCTCTCTTAGGGGTGAGGTTCGTGTGTGGATTCTTGTTGTAAATAAGTAGTTGTGTTCTGGTGGGTTGTTGTTTTATTGTCTTGCTTCCACTGTAAATAAAATATCACTATTTGGAAATTGGGTCTTTGGGTATTTTGTTTCCACAGCTTATAAATTCTTCACAAATCTTAAATGTGCGTCTTCCCCTAGACTCTTTAACATCCAAGAGACGTAACAGACAGACACACAGGGATTCAGAAGACAATGAGAATGAAGAACAGGCTGGTAGAGGTAAGTAGAAAGAAAAAGTTACAGGTACAAGGAAAAAACAAAAAAGAAGTTTATATTGGTACACCATTTGACTGATATTTGACAACATCTGGGGTGAAACTATTGGTGGTCAACAAGTGATGGGGAATATAGAGCTTTTTTTTCCTCACTAGAAATCAGGTGAGGCAGATTGTTGGTGACTCTGACAGTGAAACAGGAATCAACAATGAACTGAATACAATAAACCAATATGACTCTATGCATAAATGCAAATAAGAGAAACAAAATACAGGGAAAAATGGAACCTAAATACAAACAAAAAACTTAACCAAGGCACTTGAACATACACTTGACGGAAACAAACCAAGCACAATGTACATAGAAAACAAATATAATTTTTTTTATGATATTTTCTCTATGTCTAGCTATAATACCAATACATTATCATACTTATTTTTGTTCAACTGAAAATGAATAGCTGCGTCAAGGTGGGGCAGAGGGTAGCATGATCGCCTCACAACAAGAAGGTTGGGTCAGTTGGCATGTTTTGTGTAGAGTTTGCATGCTCGCTCTGTGTTTGCATGGGTTTCCTCCGGGTGCTCTGGTTTCCCCCACAAGTCCAAAGAGGTGAATTTAGTAAGCTAAAATGGTCCTTAGTGTATGAGTGTGAATGAGTGTATGTGGATGTTTCCCAATGATGAGTTGCAGCTGGAAGGGAATCCGCTGCGTAAAACATATGCTGCATAAGTTGGTGGTTCACTTCCCTGTGGCCTCAAATATAGCCAGATAAAAAGACTAAGCCAAAAATAAATTGGATGGATGGATGAAAATGAATGTTGTAATAACTTTCAACCTAAGAAAACACCTACATTTTAAATTCACTTGATATTGACCCTTGTCTAACTTGGATTATACAATGTCTAATAACTCTAATATGTCAATCTGTATTCTTTATTGTACTCTTTACAAAAGAACCCCACTATTATAGTTTAACCTTACGAGACCAGATCAGTGTTTGAAAGAGTGAAGTGTGTCTAGGAGGAGAAACGGGAGTATTTTTTTAATGACTGCATGGCCCAATCACATTAGGCCGCTGTGTGATGAGCATGAGTGCACTCGGCCCTGGGCTTGATTATCTGGAGGCCAAGACAGACGAGAATGTTATTAGAGAACTAATCAACAGCTCTGCAGCCCCTGTCTGTGTGTTTAATAGTAATGAGAATAGGACTAGGTGCTTTGACATGGAGATTATTGAGTATTAGCATTAACAAAGAATAGTGCATGGAATTGAAGTGACTGAACTCCTTTTAGAAGTGTGAAAGCAAGTAACAAACACCAGGGCTAAGACTGTATTATGCTTCCATAATTAATTGCATGTCTTCTGTGAGCCTGGCCTAATGAAAGGAAGCACAAGTTGTTATGGATGTTTAGCAATGTGCAAAGATGTGTTGAGGTGGCTAACTGCATTTTTCACCATTACATTCAGTATTCATTTTCTAAGAAAATCACTGGAGTTAATCGTGCATGTGGAAATTGAAGAGGCATTCCTAGAGTCATGCAGTTTTAATGTCTGGTTGATTACAATTACTTATATTCTTTTAGAAGCAAAAGAATGCGCTAACTCTATGATTTCCTTGTAAAATCATGAACAACACCCTACCAACTGATAAGTACAAGTGTACCATACAAATATAGTTAACAAAAACTGAATCTAATCTTGTATTATCATGACACACATTTAAATTGATTAAATCCATTAATTTGTTATCAATTTATGCTTATTCAGTTTAAGCATCGCCTGGATCTAATAGTGCCTATCACAGTCCTTTTGGGTGAAAAAGCACACACTCTTCATAGGTCACCAGCAACGAGAACTACACACACTCTTATGGCTTTTGCACTTACTCTTAGAGGAAATTCAGTTCCCCATTCAACTTGGATGCAGTCTGTGGCAGGAAATCGGAAAACTGGAAATTTGCACTTATCTTTTTATGCTAATAGCTTCTGAACCATAAGGGCTAGAAATTAATTTCTTCAAACATTGATTTGTGGGTGCATGTCCCAGACACTTTAGAGTGTTTTATGCAGAAGGAAGGAATCTTGAGTTCTTGGTGATGAGTTTTAATATAAAATGACACATTATTGTAGTCTTGCATTATCAGTAAAAAATTACCATTACTTATTCTAGTTCAAAAAAACGCCTTTTTCACTATTCTTTGTATTTGGCAACCATTATGAGAGGAAATTGATGCTCTATCTGTATAAATAACTGTGCAGGCTTGGAAATCATAGCATGGAATCCCTTGAAATATCAAACATGACTTGATTGTACTTCAGGTTAATTATTCAGCAAGAGTCGTGAATGCAGCCACCAATTATGGAAAGTGATTGCTAAAGGGCAACATTCTGTTCTAAATCTCCATGCTTGGTCATGGATGGGACCCAACAGAATAAGAACAATGTGACCTGTGTGGTTTAGATCTTATTATGCAGACAAGCATTTGTTGTAGGCCTCTTTGATCTGTATTTAATCAATAAATGGTGGATCAGGGAGGTATTTATACACAAAGCTCTTGTCTTCTTGTTGTAGAAAGTGATTCAAGCTAGAATACTGAAGAGACACACCAGAATAAATCACTTCATGTTTTACCCCCAAAGTTCACAAGCTGCTGTTTACTCCTCAGTGTTTTTAACCATATTTCATAATCTGGTGGGGTTAGCATAATCTAGTGGGTAAATATTTGCAAAAGGAATTTAATATGAAACTTGCAATATTTTTGCCTCTGCATCTTCAGTATAGCTTACATAAGATTTATCTTTAATCTTCAATGTTGGAGCAGCAACTGATTTTAAAATCCACCACAAGTGAAAATCCACAGATAAAATACTTTGGTGCCGAAATAAACAAGACAAGACATTTTTTAAGTAAATGTCATTATTAATAGTGACCGGAAGTAGTATGGAAAAAATTCTAAATCGAACCTATAATTGCTAATTTTTTATTTAATCAAAAACCTTTTCACTAACATACTGCTCATCAAAGTAATGTTGATTTTCCTTTATTTGAATTCATAATCTTTAAAAGATGAGCATTTTTCTGAGAAACTATGAATTTCCTTATTGTTTAAAGTTTTTTTTATTTATTTAACTAAACTATATATGTAGTTTTATTCACTATTACTGCAAATTAGTTCAATGCACTGTGTATTTGACTATGATTTAGTTTGGCAGCCTGACTCATGTACTGTCAGTTAGAAAAGACAGCAGATTGTTTGATCATGCTAAAATATGCATAGTCTTTGCATTAGCTTAGTTTAAGTTGTGTGTAGACAACCTTGATTTAACATCCCCGAACATAACAATGGAGCATGAGACTGAGTAAATGTCAAAATTGAATTTGAATAAGGTGGTCATACTTGGGGAAAATACAGCGCATAATAAGAGGGAGTTTGTATCCATTATGTATGAAATCAGGGTGCTTCCAAAGTCATAAGACATGAATGAGAAGCAGCACAACACAGATAGTTCTTGGAAATAACACTGAAAGAAAATCATAAATTGAGCACGAACACATCTGACAACAGTTTTACCATTTCAATTGAGCTGATTTGACATGGTTGCGGCTGGAAGGGCATCCGCCACATAAAACTTGTGCCAGAGGAGTTGGTGGTTCATTCCGCTTGGTGACCTCAAAAGGGAAAAAGCCGACATGAAAATGGATGGATGGATGTATGATTTGACATGCCTTGGATTTCAAATAGTTAACAATTAATAGGAAAAATACACAATTTATTTTTGCTGAAAGTAGTTGTTAATTAAATCTTACAATTTTCTAACTGTGTATTACATTGAAGTTAGACTCCACTGAGCTGAGCTGAGAGATCTGTATTTGATGATTTTAACTTTACAAGAAACTAATGCGGAGGTAAATGAACAAATATGTGTCTGCCGTTCACAACTACAATCCATTTTGTGCACAAATGGCAGAAAAAACTTCAGCTCACAGTTGTACCTGAAAATTTGGGGTCATTGAGTCCAGAGAGTGAAAAAACAGCATGGGGTAAAAAAAAAAATATATATATATATATCTTAAGCAGGTCATCAAGACCACTCAAGAATTGATTGACTGGAGTCTAAAAGCTAATCCTTAAAGAGAAACAGAGAAGAGATATTTCAGTGACCAACAGACTTCAATAATTACATTTTTAAAGATGAAGTTTTTTTCCCAAAACAGGTGATCCAATCACACAAAAAATACAAAAGTAAAGCATGATAGAACTCCACTGCTCTGCCAGACTAAAAGTTGTCAGCTATCAGCATGCTAAACAATGTGCAAATACAGAAATAGTGCTCAATCAATCTAGTCAATATCTTTAACTGATTTGAGCAATCAACCCTTAACACTAACTCTAAATATAAACACATTTTTATTGACTGAAACAGTTTTTTCTAATATATTAAAATATGGTAAATTTTAAAAGACTTTAGGCATTTACTTTATCCCCATTGTTAATAGCAGATAACACCACCTGCCACTGTTTTGTGGTGATCAAATAATTATTGACACCTTCATTATTCTCAGGTTAGGTTAAATAAGTTGAATCTGCCCTATGTCCTAATTATTTACAGTAGTTTATTAACACTTGGTCAGAAGACTTCTTTATGGTCTGTTCTCGCAAAGGCTTTAAACATTTTAAATAAAAAGTGTTGCTCTAAAAACATAAGTCTTTGCACTGCTTAATGTTCTGGCCGTCCATCATCATCTGCTCCTCTGGCACTGAGACGAGCAGCTGGATTTTGCCCCGTCTCAATGAGATCTGTGCATCTTGATTATTTATAACCTTTATGATGCAGTCTGAACTCAAGAGTTCGTTGCCTTCAGCTTCAATCATGTTCATGTTGTAGGTGCATGCACAGAGTATGCCCATTTCTTGAGTTGTTCACTAGAGCATCTTCTGTCCATCAGGAAGTCTCACAGATCTCCAGAACTTATTTTTATTCTACATATCTGAACTTTCCCTTACAACTCTTTTAAATAAATTCAACACACTTTTGATTAGTAATACAATACCTGCAATATCCTAAAATAGGCATAAAATAAAGTTCAAAAATTATACAACATCACATACAGGACAAATACCATGTTCATTTTATGGAATAGGCTGTTTTCCAAGGGTTTTGTCTGAATCCACATTGAATTCTGGGACATTTTGCACCTAATGTTAGTCTGGAGCCATGTATTCATATTGAATTCATTGTATTCAGGTCTTTAATTAAAGTTAAAACCTTGTATTTAAAAGGTCCCTCATGGTATAGCAGCCAGTGTGCAGCATTGGCAAGCACAGATGTTCCTCAGTTCAGTCTTTCAATCCCATACCTGGCGATGTTAACATTCTCTGCATCCCTCTCTCTGCTCCTAGCTCCTATCTCTATTTAAATATATTTATTCTGCAAAAATACCAAATAAAACAAACAATTCACAATAAAGAAATGTCCATGGAAATGGAAATGTCCATTTATTTATTTATTTATAAGACAATAGAGAAGAAAAAACAGAAACAATGCTTTGCCAGTACTTTCTGCTTTCTGTTAGGATTAAGAAAAACCACAAAAAAATTAAATTCAAGAACTCAAATAAATGTAATGTTTTTTTCCAAATTATTTTTGCATACACATGTAGTAAGTGGTAAACAAATGTGGTTCTGTTTTTGTAAATTCCTGTCTCCTTGTATGTGTTCAAATGTACCCCAAAATGATATATTTTTTTAATTTTGGCTATTTCTGTTTATCTAAAATTTTCTGATTGACCTATTTTTGCTTTTTATACCTGTATTTGTTACCCTCTGTATGTTCAGTTAATCACTTTCTTGTTAACTTTGTTCCAGTCTCCTCCTCCTGTTCGTTATCTAGATTGAGTTTGTTTTCTTCAATATTTAGGTCCTGTTTCTCCCAGTGCCTTGTGTTTGCACACCACGTCTTATGTGTGGTTTTTTGCAGCGGTTCTCTTTGCTCTTCTACAGTACTGTGAGTATATTTCTGTTTATCTACAGCCTTCAATTGTGGCTCAAACATCAATTTGGACGGTGTAACATTTTTTGTAGCCTGTTATTGAACATGTGTGTAGCTGATTGACAGCTTTCTGTGATTATTACTAGCCCTGAGGATCATGCAGTCGTACAGCTGACTAACAGAAGTACATTAGAGGCAGTCTCTTTCCTTCTGGTGGCTCATCTAATAAACTCTCCTCAGAGCAGCTGCTGTTTATGAGCCTCTGACAAACTAGAGAACATTGCAAGAGTTACAGAAATGAATTCTGCAATCCCCCTCCTCCTCCACCCAGTATGCTTAACAAAAAAAGATTAGAAGATGATCAGATGATCTTGTTTAGAAAACCAGCTTGGCTGGATTGCGTGAAAAAGGGGACAGGATAAGACCTAATGTTTACTCCAAAGAAATAAAAACGTGTTTCTAACTTTAATTTAGGAAAACTGAATATGGTCTTTTCAAGCCATTCTCAGGGGTTAAAAAATTGAGAGGCAGGATTAGCTACAAAAACACAACACTCCTCTCAGCGGTGCTTGAAGCAAACTGGGAAAAGAAAGAAGACAAAAGATGTCATAATGAAGTTAAATGCGACAATGACCAGAGTGTGTGTAGATCTGGTCAAACTACAACTGAGAAACGTTTTAATTTAATTTGAATTCATTTGATTTACATCTTACTTAGGGAATTTGTAGTACTTTTATATATTATAAGTAAACAATAATATATTACTTTTCCAGAGGCTCTCAAAGGGCCTTAAATATTAAATGTGGTCCATCCTAATTTTGCACTAATTCACTTAAATTAACATACTGGCCTATTGGTGGATAAACCCTCAGTTATTTATTAATGCTTGAAACAACTTTGTATGTATTCTTTGCAAGCATTTTTATTAATGAGAAACAGCAATCATCTATTATGTGTGTGAAGGTGTAGCAAATATAGCACCTTAACTGAAGAAAGGAAACAATTATTCTTCTTCGCCAGAGATGAATATCTGGTTATGTTTAACCTTATAACTGTAAGATGTGTTGGCTAACTAATGTTAATTTATTCACAAAGATGAACTTGAGGGGAATGTGTAAAGTGTTGAGGGCATTTAGAAGAGGTTTATTTTGGTAAGGAATATAATGAGCGTGATTGTGTGCTGATTACACTCAGCCAGCTTAGTGAAGTGTCTTGTGTGAGCTGTGAAAAGGATATGAGGGTAAAAGAGAGCAGTAACAAGTCTCATTAAGAGGAAACACCCTGCTCTACCACTGAGGCACCTCCATGATGAGGAACCTAACTGCTTGACTCTCTAATTGTGCACCGTAATCGTCGTCCCACAAAAAGCAATAACCGCCACCTCTCTGCATATGCAAATATGACAGACCCGATCATTAGGTTTTATGCCTCAAAGCCAAATTGATATTGTAAAAGCAGTGAAGCCAAGGGCAAAGACGTAAAACTTTATCATGCATTTTGACACATTTTTTATGAGCATCCTTCCATAATAGAACAAATGTTATTGAATGTCATGGATAGTCAAGTGTAATGCACCATGACAGAATTGTTTCAGATCAGAACAATTATATGACGCTTAAACAAATGGTGGATTTTTTTGCCAACAATGGATGGGGTTGTTTGTTTCTCACATTTAGCCTTTTGGTTTGATATTTTCTTTCTTTGATGATTACAAATTTTGTCTCATTTTCTCTCTGGAAGATCCATCTTCACTGAAGCAACTTAAACCATTACGGCAGTCAATTCTAAATTATATTAGTTGTTCACTGGGTATTATTCATTTATGTTGTCTTTCAGCTTTAAAAATAAAAGAAAGAAGAAAGAGAAAAATACAGACACATAACAACATTGTGTAATTTTGCCTGGAATGAGTATAAGCTTTCACAGTAATGGAAATATAAGAAGTTCACTGAACTAGCTTGACCAAGGCTGGGGACTGCCAGAGTCTGTAGACCGGTCTGGCTTTGTCATAACTTGCGAAAAACTGAAGCTTATTAAAGGTTGAAGATTTTCTACAGTTTACACTATTAACAGATAAGTCCAGGATTTATTTCCTGTTTTTGCTCAATAAAAAGAAAGCAAATGAGAGAAAATTCACATCCAAATAAGATAATTGTAAGAGGAGTTAAAGAACATTTCATATTGACTTATTTTTAAAACGAGATAGAGAGATAGAGAGAGATTTCATTAATTAACGACAGTGATGGAGAGGCAACAAGAGAGCTTGCGAGGCAATTTCACCTTTATATTGTGTCAATATCCGCATGTCCATCTTTTGCCTCAGTCTCTTTGTTTCACTCTCTAGTTTTTCCTCATCACAAAATTTGTTGCTTTATTGTTGTTAAGTGTCTTTCTTGCCACATGGTGATTTATCTGCATTAGTGTTATGTATAGACATATTCAGAGTAATTAAGTCACAAATTGATTATGAACCTAATTATGTTCCGCATAATATTGAAGCTATACCACACAATGAAGTAGGACAAAATTATCCAATTATCTCATTAGAATAAAATACAATAGATTACAAAATACAATAAAAAATGCAGAGCATGAAATGTTTAATAAAACAGAGACAGCAACACTGCACTACAAACATATTTGCTCGAATGGAATTTACTGCTCTATCTTTTACTTGACGTGTCTATGCTCTGAATAGCATGTTGACAGCTTTAAATCAACTGTTTTTGTATTGATCCCTTTTCTCTTCTTTATTGTTCCTTATCAATAGCTGCCAAGACTGAAGTGTGTTTTTTTCACAGATGAGAAGTGTTTTATCGGCTTTTGTCACTCTGACAGCCTCCTTCCTTTGCATTGAACCAGGTTAATATTATTACAAAGCAATTGAGGAGATACATTTCTAATTGAAAGTTGAATGTGTACTTCTGCAGACAGATTGCCTCTAGCCTAACATGGCAGGGAATGG
Organism: Danionella dracula; assembly: GCA_900490495.1. Classification (NCBI taxonomy): domain Eukaryota; kingdom Metazoa; phylum Chordata; class Actinopteri; order Cypriniformes; family Danionidae; genus Danionella; species Danionella dracula. The sequence continues at coordinate 5,322,104 of UELW01000578.1, forward strand.
GGAAAAAATCAATGTGTATTAAAAAGGATGCTGCACAAGGGAATTAACAGCTCCACAGAAACTTGTCATTTCATGGGGTCACCACTTCCCATAGGGTGGGCATTTCAATGAATACATTTGTTTCCTTAGACTTAATTACATGTTAAAAAAATCACTTGTTCGCCTGTTGGTCTTTAATCGGATTTAATAGTAAACAACTCAACAAAAATATGTCTGGTCTTGCTGTGTTTAAGGAATGGTGATTTTATTTCGGCTCTGGCAATATGCTCTGTCTCTTGCTTTGTTGGGCACACAATTTTTGTTCTGTTTCATGTGTTATTTGATCTCCTTTCTGCTATCTTTACAATAATAATGGCTTCAATTTATGTAGCGCTTTTCCATGTACTCAAAGAGCCATTATAATATTTAGTGCATTATTCCTTTACTCCATATTCACACACTGGTGGTGATAGCTGCCTTTGTAGCCATAAGGTCCCCTAAGGCAGTCTGACTGCCAATCCGAGCCGACAGCATCCTGCCACCACCATTAAACACACCCCACCAGTCACACACATCCATACAGGGCATTGTGCGCTAAGTGTCTTGCCGAAGGCCACAACGATAGGTAGGGATCGAAATGCCAAAGCTCCAGTTCTAGGACGACCAACTCCACAACTACGCCACTTTGCCGCCAGCACCTTTTACTCTGCTCTTTTAGTATTAGCCAATTTAATCAACTTTTAATATTTGTTCTTTTTTCAACTTTTGTTGTTGTCTTTTATTGGTCAACCATATGCATGCTCTGAAAAATAAACATGTCTATAACTAATCATGTGAAATAATTGTTATAAAGCACAACCCACTGTTTGTACTTGTTTTTTGAGTGATTACGGGTAGGTGTTAATTTAGTCAGATTTGTAGTACAACCATTTTATTGCCATTTTATTTTTGATTGTTATCTCAAATTCATTTTTAAAATGAATTATAAAAGTTGTCCAAAGTCACTATACAGCTGGGTCCCATTGTGCAGTTGGGGTTTATTTCAGAGGTTAGACCTATACTTTTCCTCAAAATAATGATGCAAGTGTAAAATTTCAGAGCTATCGTGTCCAACAACTATTGACGCAGAACCTGCAATTGAGGAACAACTGACATGAAATGCAGAACTTTTATATACTTTATGTTAAGGTCAATACTTTACCTAATAATTTTTTTACATGATTTCTTTATGATGTAAAACATATCGTTACGGAAAAAATTTCTGCAGTAAAATAACAGTACAGCATTTTTTAAGCTTATCTATTTATTTAGAAAATCCTCCTGTCAGTCCATTTATCCATCCAATTTTATCTTTTTTGTTAGTAAAAAAGTTACAAACAAATAGAATAACTTGGAACTTATGGAAATCTGATAAATGTCTTTTGCGTATTAAAACCTGGACCTGGAAAGACTGCCACGAGACCCACAAAGAAGACACCAGAATGATGATGACTATGGAGACCACACAGGAACAAACAGGATACTCTGCAGATTGGAAGTATCAAATATGTAATCCACTGGTTTCTTCTTGGAGTAAAGGAGAGTGCAATTCTAATAGAATAGGGTTATTACAACTCAGGAATGTTGGAACTAGAGTACATCTAAAGCTCTGAAGATTAGCTACAGAGGAATTGCTTAATGAGGCTGTGATGGATTTCAGATGGGTGATCTTTAGGCTTTGTGATTGGTTCAAATCTTCTGGTAAGATTTGTGAGGGAGGCTTATATAGCATTTCCCTTGAATCTTTGACATAGTCATCAAAAAATTGGAAATGCTTTGAATGTTTTTTTTTGTTTGACTCTACATGATTTATGAGACCAAGAAAGTCTGACTGAAATTTGAGTGCCATGTCAATAGATCTGAACTGTTGTACTGCTATATATAACTACTTTAATGTAGAGGAACATTCTCAAAGAAAAAAATGTGTATATATATTTTTTATATTTAATTGCATTTTACCATTTTTATCATCAACACATTTTAATGACATATTGACCTCTTTAAAATGTAACACCTTTTAGAGAGATTAATGCAATAGATGTGCTTATTCGCATACATGTTGAGCATTACATAATTCACAACTTGTCCCAACACTGCGCAGGCGATGGCAGATTAAACCTCATAAACCTAAATAATCTTTTAGCAAAACGTTCACTTGAGGAATCCCAGTCTGTTCCGAAGCCCCGCCCTCTCGTGCGTGTCGCTGTCCATCACAGCAGTGCTGCTCTCGTGAGCGCGCCCCAGCAGACCGTTGTTGAAGCGCGAGAGGTGACGGCGGGAAAGTTGTGCTCTGCAGAAAGAGGACGCCATTCTAGAATCATGATCTCCATGTTTAACTTCGTCGTGTAGTTTCAAGAAGCCTGCTTTAAACTTGCAGTCATGTTTTGGACTATTTTGTCGGCGTTTTGTGTGACTTTTGCATTGGGAAATAAGACCGACGAACGCATACCGTTCTTTCACGGGCATGTGTTTGAAAACTCTCCACCTGGATCAAAAGTCAATGGACTGAGCATCCCGGTGAAGCGCGTCGACCCGCAAAGATGGTGTTCCAAGTCTGGAATGCATTTGAAACTCCTCGGGGACAACAGTGAAGATTTCCATGTCTTCGCCCATCACAAGAGGGGACACATTTTGTTGAAAACCTCTAGCGTACTGGACCGAGAAGAGCGCGCAGAGTATTTCCTCAGCCTTGCGCTTTGCTGTCAGAGCTGCGCCTCAACAGAGCGAGTCTTAGCCGAAGTTGCTTCAATTAAAGTGGACGTTCTTGACACAAACGACCACGAGCCCTCTTTTCGACATGCTGACGTGAAGTTAACTTTAGGCGACGCCACGGCCCTGAGGTCGGTGGTGTATACGGTGAAAGCGGAGGACATTGACAGCGGCAAAAATGCCGAGCTCATTTATTACGCGCTTCCGAGAAACGGGAGTTTCTATGTAGTACCCAAAACCGGCGACATTCTTCTGGTCGACTCAATTCTCGGTCTCGAGCAGCCCATAAAGTTCAGCGTGTTTGCGCGAGACCATGGCTGGCCCGCTCGGATAAGTCAAAATATGGATGTAGAGATCAGTCCGCGCCAATGGCCAGCTCTTCTTCCTCAGCTTGATGACAGACTCTCGAGAAAGTCCCGCTCCGTGCCCGAACCGGTGGCTATCACCGTTTCCGAAGACGCGGGCATCGGCTCCGTTATAATGAATCTGCACCCGGTGAGGTTTCAGTCCGCCAGCTTCGAGCTGTTTCCCCCGGACTCGGATAATTCCCCCGTCACCGTGAGTCGGGACAGCGGAGATTTGGTTATATCGCGTCGTCTCGATAGAGAGACGCAGCCGCTTGTGGAGATAACAGTCAAAGTACAAGATAAGCGAGGTGAGTGCACCTGGAATAATCCACTTATCTTCATAGTGCCGGTATGGTCCTTTTCTCACCTTTCCGATAGGTGATTACACCTGTGCACCCAGAATTATGCGCGCCACCTTGCACCCCATTTCCCTGACAGTTCCCCTCGTTAGAAGCACGCAATTCCCTGCTATCAAACTTTAACGATCTCTCGCTGTAGAGTCAGTGACACGCGGCTCAGATGTCTCCTGGGTGCCCTGATGAAAGCGTCCACTTGTATCGGGAAAGAAATTAGTGCATGCATATAGCTTGGTTATGAATGCTGCACATTGCATTGAATTATTTCATTTTCAGATAACATAAATGCATTGATATGATTTACTGTTAATTGGTGTAGATATCCAACTTATTTAGGCCATATGCTGACATGTTTGGGAGATTGGTGAAGTTTAAAGGATAACTTATGAGATCTTTTTGACAGTTAACAGTTCAATTGTTTTGTATGTTCAGCTGTTGTTTTTTAGATCTCAATTAAAAAAATGTTGTTTGCAGCTCAGCTGCTCTTTGGCTTTGGGAGAGTTCTTATTTATATGGGTCAGTGCTTAGCTATTTGGGTGTCTGTGTGGGTTGATGAAAGGATTCCACATAGTCCTCCTCAATCTACAACATTGCAGAACATTTTAAGGTGTAGATAACAGTAAAAAGCATTTTCACTAAGTGGTAAGATGTTACATTTCTACAGCAGTTATATAAGTTAGCATAATCAGTGTGAACTGTAAAACAAATCTGAATTCAGTTTATTATGCTATAGTGAGATTTATTTTTAGATGTCAGTCATGAAATCTATTTCCGTTAAATGTATAATAAAAAAAATGCATTTTCAGGCAACATGTTTGAGTTTGAGATATTTTAAGAAATTAAGCAACTAATTGCACAAATCCCCTTAATTCATTTCATCAAAAATTAACAATTAATTGATCATAACACGTTCAATAAAAATAATGTTTTATTGTACAGTGAGGAAAGTAAAAAAAAAACAACAACAGCAGCTCTTGGACCTGTTTAGATACTGCAGAAGTTAAAATGTTAAGTTTTAAGACTGGTGAAACACATGGTCTGATCATATAAATATTGTGCTTAAAACACTTAAAGCATTATATATATTTTTTTTTTTACTGTAACGCAAATTTTACACAGCTAAACTTTGAGTATGAAATCAACACGCTTAGTCTTAAATGTTGGATCTATAAAAACTCTGCCAAAGTGTTAACTCTGTCTAACATTATGAGAGTTACTACAGCCTTGTTAAAAGTGATAATTCAACTCTTGCAATCTTAATTCAGCTCTTGTCGTGTTAATTTAACTCTCACATAACTCTGACAGTGTTAATTCAACTTTTACATTGTTATTATACCTCTCAGTGTTTAAAAAATATAAATAAGTGCTAATTCAACTCTTATAGTGTTATTTAAATGCTCATAGAGTTACATTTAACACTTTTGTTAGTGTTTATATAGGTCCAACATCTGACACAAGGTGTGTTGATTGAACTCTGAAAATGTTGCCGTGTACTACATAAACAATGCAGTGGTTAGCTGCTGCCTTCATTGGAACTTCAATGTTTAATCCCACCTTCAGAGGCCTTGAGAGAATAAAATAGAAAAAGGGTTGTAAAGCGAGTTTATTTTTGAAAAATCTATTTCACGACATCCTAGCTGTATTTTACTGGAAATTTACGGCATGTTTTCAGTGCAGATACAGAAACAGTAAGAGTTCTTGTGTAAGGTGGTCAGTGATCAAGTCGACTTTATGCAGCAATCCTGGGTGATCTAATCCTTTTGGAGTTGAAGATTGTGCTCTACTTTCCTTCGTCTGACTGCATTATCCATGTAATCCCATCTCATTCGCTGCAACATTTCAAGGATTTATAAGGCTGAGAGTGCAGTTAAAAGAAGCTGGAGGAAAGATGAGGCATTTAGCAGAATGTGCTCATAAATTTGAGCAGTTGATGGGGAGTGATTTAACCGTCTGTGATTTAATTAGTGTTGGTTTGCTAATCAGGGGCTCCCCGGTTGCAGGACCAGCGCCTCTGGAGCTGCTGCTTCCAAGCAGATGTTCAAAGGTTCTGTTATGCAGGTGTGGATGTTTTTGGGGTCTGTGAGTGCAGTGTGGTCTCTGGCCCATTTTGGAAGCTTAACACAAACAATGAGGCCGAACAGATGCTCTTAATCAGGAGTGAAGAGAGCGGCTGCTGACCTCTCATTTGCCAGTGGCTCTTTGTCACTAATGAGCTTTCAAGTAACCTCATCTAAAAAGAGTGAATTTAATTTCATCTTTCTTCTTTAGTTTTTTAATTTCTCACTTGTATAACTCCAATTTGCCAAATTCAGCTACTTAAAACTCATCCTTAAAGAAGGCATTCTTTGGTGGCATGTATGAAATGACTAGAACATGTGTGCTTTCTGGGCCACACTACAAAGGAATGCCACATAGTATTTTTTAATGCTATTTTGTAATCAACGTTTAAGAGATTATATTTTAATTATAGACTCCCAGAGTGTGTATCCTAAGATTGTTGTCAAATGATCAATTCAACCTAAAATAAATTACCTTTTTAAACCAGTATAATTGATCGAATTCAGCTATTTATTTTCCTACTGTAATTAAAAATAATTCAAGCTTCCATTGGCTAAAGATAAAGGCTCTCTTTTAAAGAATATCCTTTAACATTTTGTAGAATACCATTGAAAGCATTGAAATTACCTTTGCTTAAATAAGCCTATTTTCAAAAGACTTTTTCTCCCTGAAAGTTAAAGTTATTGATGCGTTAAGAGTGTTACGTTAAAAACTTTAAAGCCCTGGAAGGCTAGAAACATCTTTAGCAGTTTTTGCCGTTTTTAGAGGACAAAAAAAAAAAAAGATCTGAGAAACATGAGTGGTAAGTTAATGCTGCTAACTGTTAGCCAAACTAGCATTTTCTACTTAGTGAAAGAATATGAAATACCTGCCATGATTAAACATTCAGCTTGCTGGTGAACTTTGAAGTTTAATCTATATTACTGGACATAATCTTTTTATACAATTATGGATAACAGAACAAGCTATTTAAAGAAACTCATAGTTAGGATGTTTATTCTTAATGTTTCAGAAAAAGCTCATCCCACCTGTGGATTCTGTCTAGCATTTAACTTAGATCAAAATCTAAGGAATTTTATTTTTTATTTTTTCAATCGTTTTGGACACATTAAGTCTATTTTTGAACATTTCATAGTAAGATGATTGGGATACACATATGCTATTGAAGAATAAACATTGCCCTCCTTTTCCAATTTTTGATTTGAGAACACCCAAGCATGCTTACTGTATATATGTATGTCAATTTTCCGTTTGAATTAGCTGAATGTCATTCAATATTGAAAATAGTGGCATCACAAGAGAATTTCTTCTTAGTAGCAATGCATTTGTAAAAGTTAAAGCAGAAACATGAGGGATAGATGATTGCAATGATGGCAACGTTAAAATGGAGAGTTGTACTTTGATCTCCTGCAGGTATTCAATGATTGATATTTCGAGTCAACCAAAACAGAATCTTAAGGTACAGACTCTCAGAAGAACAGTGCTCTCTTCCAGAACAATCAAAGAAGTGACAATGTCTGGGGGTGAGGTAGACTGTCTTCATTATCTCCCTGTGCTGTCAAGACCGCTGAATGTTAACAATGTTAGTCTACCTCCTTCTCTTTGTACTTTCCTCTTCTGTCTGACCTTTGTGTGATAGCTGGATGAATGTACAATGTGCCATTTCAGTATAATTCAGTTTGTTAGACCTGACCTAACCCAATGGCATAGATTGAATGCCAGTGCCAGAAGTGTTAATTTTTCTACAAAAATTATTTGAATACATTAAAATGACTTAAAATGAAGTAATAATTATTACCAAGCAACTATTTATTATTATAATTGATCTTTTTTTACTACAATTAAATAGGGCTGAACAATTAATCATATTTGCAATTAAACTGCATTTTGATGAAACATGATTTTCAATAGCAGAAACTGCAATTTCACTGTCACGTGATTAATAATCAACAATCAGTCATTTAAAACTGCACTCCACAGATTTAAATGTTTGTTAGAATTACTAAAACATGGAAAAGTACATTTTTCAATCTATAGTTTGTTTGATTTGTTACTGACTTCAATTTAAATGTGTACAAGGTTGGAAGATCAACACATGAATCAATATAGGACTATATTATAAATCTTTATTTGTGGTGCATCACATGATTTCATTATATTTATATTTAGTTAATGTAAATATTGTTCTGCTAAGGCTTTTTAATTTAAAACAATTTTTTTGTGTTAAACAATCCTTAAACAACTCTCTTACTCTTGAAATGGGATAAATCTTAACTGGCCCTCAGTTTTACCGGCAGACATTTGCAAAGTGTCAGATTTGCAAAACTGAAAGCACGCACACCAAAGTTCTTATATTTCAGACTTGGAACAATCAGAGAGAAGTGCATAGAATAAGAATTTGATGACTTCAGATTATTTTATCCAGTTTTTACTTTTAACTCCAAATTTAACATATCTGACTGAAATTCTACTCAGGTGCTTAGTATGTGAACTTAACTAGAGAAACTGATATTATAATCAGAGAAAACAAATATGCAACAGTTAGTTGATTAAACAAAAATTCTACAAAAGCCCACACTCTTAAACTCGGTATTGTTTGCTTGATGTGCCGCTATTACACTTCAAAGTTAGATTTTTTTTTAACTCTCGGACAGCACAATTTTTCTCCATGGAGATAGGCAGCATTTGTAGTGCGTGGGGAAGGAACATATAAAAACTTGCACTACAACTTCAGACATGTCTTTGATGAGGGAACAACACTAAAACATAGTATAAAGCACAATTATCTTTCAGATAACCTCTTTTTATTTTACATTAAACAGTTATTTAGTGAGGCTGTCTATTGTGACTGTTAGGGTAAACAAGATACAATTGAAAATCATCTACACAAAAAATATTTGAAAGGGTTTGTTTTTCTATGTTAGACAGTGAAAATGCAAATATTCTGTGTGTGACCAAAATGATGAGTTGAAACTGAAGCGAACATAATGAAGTGTTGAATTGGATTGTATTTCTGAACTATTGTTGATTGTCAAAAACAATATCAAAACGTGTTTACTAACTTGAAATATGTTCCAAAGGAAATATGTCTTGCAGAGAATTCTGAGATCTGTTTATCAGTCTGTGGCTGCACATTTCGACCTCAACATTGATTTAACCAACTTTTTATTATACTGCTATTTTACTTGTTTATGCTTTCATGAATCTAAAGAAATGTACATGTTGATGTAATTATAGTATTTGTCACTAAGTACTGTTAATTTTAACCCACTCCTCTAGCCATTCCTCATTTCTCTTTGCTCAAGTGACCTCTTGCTAAACACATTCCTCTGCCAATGCGGCAGAAAGAACTCTTTCCTTTTGTGACAGCTGGCAAAGGTTAAACCACTTTTGACTTGAGATAATTTTGAAGCAGTAATCCATGCTTTTGTCACCATGCATTTCGATTACTGTAACTCACTTTATGTTTTTGTTTCTCACTTTGTTGTATCCCTGAATGACCTTTACACAATTTCACAAGCTGTACATCACTACTTTACATTGTAACATAATTTCATGTCTTTGTGTGTTTTCACATACAAAAAAAAGTATTTTGAGACACTGTAAAACTATAAATTTTTGCATTTTGCACATTATGATGATACTATAGTGATGATATTTTTTTAAATTTTGGCATAGTTTAGCTCTTTTTGCAACCTTACTTAACCTCTTACAATCTGCAAACCTGGTACTGTGTTTTAAACTACACTAACAAAAACATTTCTTTCTACAAAACAACTGTAACCTGTAACCTGTTGGCTAGTTTTGAATTCCTTCTGTTTAGCACAGATACTGTACAGATCGAATTTACAAACTTTCAGTTGTATTTTAGAAAAATGCAAAGTGTAATTAAACAAATTATCTGATTCGATGTCAATATTTGTGAATGTGGTGAAATTGAAGTAGTTGAAATCAATGTGAAAAACCCTAAGAACACCCCGGTGCATATGAGGTTAAAAGTATTAGTGGTACTAAGTATAGGATGCAGTGGTAAACCACCCAAATGCAATCCTCCCAAATAATACTTGCTGTTACAAAATCTGCAGTTGAAAAGCACCATACGCCTCCCTTTCTCCCAAACTCACCACCTCTTTCTCTCTTTCCCTCAAAATCCTTATGTTTTCTTGTCAGAGCATGTCTGATGCTGCCAGTCTTTGTAGTGTCTTCTTGTAGTGTAGTGCTATGGGATCAATTAACCCCTGCACAGAGGATGTTGATGAATAGTTTGTGGGTACCTCTGTAACTTAACTTTTTTATCTAGAGACCAGCTAAATATCTCAAACCAATCTCCATGTAGAAATAGAATATTACCTTAGAGATGCCATCAGCTGACAACTTTTGTCATTTTTCTTTCTCAATTAGACATGATTGAGTTGAGCTTCTTATTATTCAGTTCATGTTTTCAGATTGAACAAAGATTGACACTAGCTTCTCTCTTTATCTCAGCCGCTTCAATACTTTCAGTTAAATACTGTCAATATTTCATAAAGTATTATTTAATCCAAAAAATGAACAAAAGATGATGAGGAAATATTAATTTATGCCATCTCAGGCTGTTTTATTTGCAAGTGAACTTTGAAAAAAAAAAAATTAGCTGAGGTAATCATGGCAGTATAGTGGTTGCAGTACTGCAGTTAACTTCCAAGCTAATACACCTTATTGGGATTGTGAAATTGCTTGTCTATCCTCTGTGCATTGGTAAATCCGTTTTCAATCAAGCAGAACATTATGTGTAGGTTACCAAAAACCTGTCATAATAAAGATTAGAGTCAATTTGTTGTAAAAAAGCAAGTTTGTAAAGTTGAATGTGTTGTTTTGGAATGCAAATTAGAGGAGAACATTTAGCATTTAGTGCTACTCCAATCTGGCGACACCCTTCCCATGGTAGCCACTCACTCTAATATGAAAGCTAATGAAATCCTACTTCACAGAAATATTTTCAATGTAACAATAAAACAGTCTAATGTGAGCAAATATGTGATTGATTACTAAACTGGGATCTTGCCAATGCGTGAGTGAACCATGAAGAACAACTAATGTTTATGACTAACGTCATGCAAGCATACATGGAGTGAACAAACCATCCCGCGTTAACACCTGTCAGACAACCAGAATCAAGTTTTCAGAGAGTCTATTACATAAAAGGAATTCATAGAGGCTTCGAGGCAGAGCATTTTGCCTCGTATATTTTTTGTAATCGAGTTACTCGATTAACTCAAGGAATAGTTTCAACCCTACTCAAAGCTGTTGATTTGCATTGTATACATACATTTTCACCACATGTCTACTTTAAAGATGTGTACAAGAGGAATAATCCCTCTTTTTTTGATAATATTTTTTAAAATCACTTGGTTGAAAAAACATTGTTCGTACAAGAGAAGAATGTTTAGCAAGCCCAGATGTTTGAAACCAAGGTTTTTGCATTAGACCAGCAAGTATGTAATTTGCATTGCAGATTCTGAGTCCTATTTTGGTAATGGCCTTAAAAATCCATATAAACAGAGCTTAATTTGAATGGCAGGCTCCTTGTTTTTCTGGGTCTTGACCAGACTTCAAAACTGAAAATCTGTTAAGCTGGTCGCATGAGCCAGAGAGCTACCATAACATATGGGGAGCTTCTTCAGCCAGGGACACAGAGGGGCTAACCGTTGCTTCACGGGGTCATGCATTAGCACACACACACACACACACACACACATTGACATACATGCAAGTGTGCAAATTCATCCCTTGAGTATACAAAATAGTCTAATTTTTAGATAAATATACTTTGTGAATGGATTTTATCTCAAACACAGATTAACGGCAAAGATTCTTTGATAATGAAGGGCATTTTTAGACAGTTTTGACAGCATATATTTCACAATTATTCTCAAAGTGGAAATGTGAACATGGCACAGGCTGCCTGTAAAATCTTTAGGTCTATACTACTGGGACCACTATGAACCATAACATTATTTTATGTTTGACCAATATTTTTAAATAAAAAATATTTAACAAACATAATGAGGAAAGTCTCTGATTTTAGTGTGTAAAATCAAAATGCTCTTTACTTAAATAACTCATTTTTATGTAGTGTAACTGAGAACTGTCATGAAAAGCCCCTGAGAGCATAATACTTAACTGAAATCATAGAAATTATCGATACTAATATGAAATAATAATAGCACTCTAATCTTTTTTTGACTTGATTTTTGCCATCAAAAAGAAATGTCTGCTTTCAATACAAGCTTGGATTCAATCCAATTAAAGTGTTAGCAGATCAGGATGTTTTATTTAAAATAAAATCTAGTAAAATCTGTTAAATATATATTCAAATCTATTTTGACTTCAGAGGAAAGGTGAAGATAAATACTTGTCTCTCTTCTGTTCAGATTCCAGTACAGTTTCCCTTCCCCCACAATTTCCCCTTTCCCCAATGTGATTTTGAGCAATTAAACCCTACTATGAATTGGTTATAAAATGCAAAAAGGAAAGTTCTTTATCTGTCGCAAACAAAGTAATAGTTTTAAACACATAATTAGTAAATAAGCCATAGTAATTATAAATGATTAATGATTATTACATCTTTTAAACTAATTTATGGTATTTGTGTTAAATTTCAGCTCAGTTCCAGATGAAAAAAGAAACTAAGCCAAACCAAACTGTGGCATGGTACACCTAGCATAACCAAACTTAGTCTGACCTGACCTGACCTGACCTATACTAGGCCAAAAACTGAACAAGCTTATTTTTGTGTGTTCAAATTACTGCTTTTCTACAGGTCCCTCGTACAGAATACTGAATTAACAATGCAAAGTAAAAGGATGGAATTTTCAATGTCTATTAAAACAAGAAACTCAAATTTGAAAATGTTTATCATAAATACAATTATACCAATAGTTTGTTTGCAATAAATACGCACTTTGCTTAATACTGGCATCAAAATATTTAATTTCTGATATTACATGCCCTCTAAAGATGAATTTTGACTATTGACTCAAAGACTATTAAAGTTGAAATCATGAAATGTTTCTAGACCCTTTTTTATGAAAACTAGTTTTACTTTGGTGTGGTTCAAGAACAAATAATTCACTTGCGGCTATTTTTAGAATTTACAAGAGAGGTGGGAGGTTTAATGGCTGTTCTAATGACTGGTTGCAAGACAAGACAAGGGGAAGGAAGAGGGAGAGAAGGAGAAAGCTCCTTGTTTTTGTAAATGCTAATGTTCTGATTTTCCACTATCCTGGTGATAAAAGGTGGACGGATAGAAATGGAAAGAGGAAGCTGTTTAAATAATTTACTCCAGAGTACATGAATATTTAATATCACAATGAAACAAATATAGAAACAACTCAAAGAGTCAAAAACACTAATTGCTATAGCTATAAGTAAAAAGAACAAGAGTTGTTCTTTCCTCAGTGAAAAAGTAACACAGCTCTCAAATACTTGTTCATTCTCTAAGAGCATACACTTATTCTGAATTTAATGTGTGTATTACTAGACAAGTGGTTTGATTTTCGATGTTACAAGAGGCAAGCTGGTCTGTGCGAAAAGTGACTGTGAAAAATGTGTGTTACAATTCTGATATGCATGTCCTGGACTAGCTCAAGTTCTAGATATGGCGAGTTACCTTAAGTGGAATAGAATCGGATATAGCTGCTGAAGTGCATGGTTGGAAGTCACAGAACATTGCTGTTAGTAGGTTTGAACAATGGCAGTTTCAGGTAATCATGTCTGTGAAAGCAGGTGTGAATGGAAGTCATCTTGTTTTCTGCCTGACTATGTTCAAGCTTGATTCGTGGAGCTCTTGGAATTCACTGACCTACCTCCCCAGAGATCAGTTTTTTTTACTCAAACTTTTGTTAAAAAACTTTTTTTTATTCTGTTTTATTTGTCATTGCGGGGTTTTCATTTACATTTATGCATTTGTCCAAAGCTACTTAAAGAAGGAGAGAGACAATATGAATATTGTTACACAGTCAAAGACTTTCTCAGCTTGCTCATAATAGAAGTTGTTTCAACTGATCAATAAACCATAGCAGAAATAAAATAAAGAGAAAAAAGGTTTTTATTTTTATTTTATTATTATTTTTATAGTAGGTGTTCCTTAAAGAGAAGCGTTTTAAGTTGCTTTTTGACTGGTAAAAATGTGTTTACCACTCAAGTATAATACAACTTTGTAAATAAATACAGTGTATTGAAGGCCAATGGTTGGGCAAGGAGTAACGTGCTGATTAGTTTCAAGTATTTGAATGTAAAAAATGCAGAGCAAAATAAAAATAGCTAAAAACTGTGCAAAAATTAAACAAAACGAAAATAATGTGTAAAAATAACACAACAGAGAAGTTCACACATACAGCAGCTGGCTTAGTCAGTCGACTTGGAAACACAAAACCTAATTTGAATGGTTAGGCCTGGAAGCCTATTTATAGGCCAAGCCCCGTCCAACAGTATTTTTTCCAACATTATAATTGAAATACAAATTCAAAAAATGAAAGCAAAACAACATAAAAAACAAGTGATTTCATCTCCCCCTCTGCAGGTTTGTGTAGAATTGATGAAAAAATTTAATTCTAAAAAAATTCTAGACTGTCAAACTAATTTGTCAGTTGAGTTGAATAAACCATCTTCGATAAAATAACACAAAAATACATAAAATTTTATTAATTGCTGCAAATTAAATAAACTGAATTGAACGGTTGCAATTAAATGGTGTCTTTTAGTCCACGTCAGTCAACAGGTTTTTCCATAACACAGCGTCATTCACAAATGTACATGAAACACAGTTCTATCTACAAGGGATTCAAAGACTGCTCAATAAATACAATCAGAAGACACAGATGAATATCATTAAAGGCCCATTGAGTGATTTCCATGTATCCAATCATCAGGTTACAAATCATCAATACATTTCCCAGAAATTACACCTTAGCTGGTCGCTGGACAATAAAACTTGAGAATACCTTCAAAATAATAAGCCAACAGGGCTTAAAGTTAACCTTTTCAGTGGGAAGTGAAAGTATTTTTGCCAATAATAAAAAGGATTTGTGTAGGAGATTCTATATTATACTCTATAAAGTACTCTATGAAAAAAACTGTGCAAGTAAAATTAAAGCAATTTTTGTAATGTGATGTTTTAGTGTAAAATTTCATAATTTTAAGTATGAAAAATAACACCCGATGAAAATGAAGTATCAATTAATATACAGCAGTGGTGTCTGCCTTCATAAAAATACACAGTTTAACCTATTAAACAAGTAAATACTTCCGAGAATCCATGTAAACTTGATCTGTGCACACACAAACAAAATATAGCACTGACTCAAACCTCCCGAGAAGCAAATAATGCTGTTCATCAAAATGTCTGAATGTAATGGCACTGCCTCATCATATCCTCCCTCTCGATCTCTCTATCCTTCTCTCCTCTGGGAGACATGCTCAGTATTAGTAATTGGGAGTTCATGCTGTACACAGGCTGTGTCCAACAGCTCCTCTTAAATTAGCCTTGAGTCACTGCACTTATGCCCCTGACCCAAAACCCAATGTTTTGTGTGTGTGAATGTTTGCATGTGTGTGTGTGTGTATGAGTGCGCGTGTGTGTGGTTATGTAAGAGTCTTATTATATGCTTACCATGCTAGTGTAAGCATTATTGTTGATAAGTGTGTACTTCCAGATTTCATCCATGATAACCAGGGTTCCTATTCATCAGTCAACTAGGAAGAAATCCAAGTCTCCCTCTCTCTTCTTTCTTCACCCTCTTTTCTTCTATTCCTTCACTTATTATTCTATCTTGGCATTGTTTTCTTTTCTTTTCCTCACCATTTTATCTGCTCCTCTTAGGCTGTTCTGTGATTAGTTTGTATCCAATCTGGCTCTCTCTGATATTGGAGACTGTGCTTGTGCTGGCCAAGACTTCTAATTGCCAGACTTAATCAAACAGACAAATGGGAAGAAAGCAGGCAGTCTGTGACCTTTCCAAGATGGCATCCTAGAATCGGCTCTCGAGCAAGATAGTTGCCAGCCAGCTCCTCTCTTAATAATGCTGACAAATGCAACTGTGTCTGTGACTTTGTGGGCATTTCCTGTCCAGATCTAATAGGACACGTTACCCTGAGCTGCTTTAGCCTGTGATGAGTGGTAACTCTTTTTTGCTTCAGAGTTGCCTGTGATGCTAATGTTTGTCCTTTGACATTCATCATAAGCATCTGCAGTATTTTTCACTCAGTATGTCCATTCCAGCTGGTGGCATTTATTAGATTTGGTCCATTAAAGTGCTAGCTAAAAGCAATGCTACTTTTGATGGAAGAAGTTTTTGTGTTGCAGTTTAATAAATGGAGAATGGTGAAAATCTTTTTCATTTTCCAGATCTCACTTGTTTTTTGAATCAAAGTCTTGTAGTTTGTAGTCTTGCTTGGTTGTCAGGATTATAATATGTTTTATACATTATATATAATATATTTATGTTTATAGTATATTTTATGTTTCAACCAATATTTTGAATTATGAAAGTTGATTAAAATATGATTCTCAAATACAATATAGATTGTATTACATGCAGCATATTGCCAATTTTTATACATAAAAGGGAATGATCATTACGTTTTTTGGATTCCATATATATATATATATATATATATATATATATATATATATATATATATATATATATATATATATATATATATATATATAGTTTTATTGTCACTGTAATCAAACTTTACAGACAAGTAAAAAGTGTATAGATTTTAATTTCATTTATTATACATTCCTGCACTATATGCTGACCTTAAAGACTGCCACAAAACTTTAGATTTTGCCCGAAATTACAGACTCTAATAATATAACTATGCTAATTTAACTTCTGCCAATCACTGGCTTTTTTTATCTTCGCTCTGCCTTTTCAGCATTTAATAACTTGCGCGTCTTGTTGACACCAGAAGTAAACAGAACGGAAAATTTATATTTTTATTTAAAAAAGTTTAAATTCACATCAATTGTAATCAATGTTTTTTGGCAATTGCTTAAATCAATTTATTTGAAAAGTTGCACAGAACACTAAGCATCACTAAGCATCATGGTTTTCACCTATGATTTCAGTTCTAATAAACGACATTTTATCCCAAGATTTCAGTTCGCTCATGCTATCACCTCTACCTCTAGCCACGTTATATGGGATGCGTTATTACACATGTCAAAATTCAGACCTGAGATTTATAGAATTCACTTTAGTATTTTAATCTGTGTTGAATCTGGAATCAAAATGTGTCCATCTGAACTTTCTGTTTTGAATCGTCACATGCAACCCATTCAAGTCAATGGAATACACTTCATAGGCACCAATCACAACCTGATTTAGTTTATCCTTGATTGATTAGACTCTGTGCACATGTAAATCTTTGTTTCCTCACACATTCCTTTCACTCATGGCATCCCTGCTATGTCCTGTTCACTGTTCACCATGTTCCATTGTGTTGGTTCACGTTCAAGACTATCTTTGGATACCAGAGTAAAAGTGGAATGCGTTTGATGGAAAAGATAAATACTTCTTTCAAATGTTTGAAAAAAAAAACTATGCCACATTTCTTGTTCTGCTTATAGTAAGCAATGGTGATGTCTAATTCTTACAATAATATGATGAAATATTGTTCCATTCCAGGGCTCTGAACAGCAAACAGTTTGATACACATCATTCTAGGGATTGGCTGCCCTGTTGCAAAGGCACCCTTGTTTAGCACCTGGTTGAAATATTTTAGGGATCATTTGGGTCATTAACATAATGTAGAATGTAACTGGCAAGATGTTGATGATTTTATACTTATTCTCTTTTACACTATAGTTATTTAAACAAGGAAAAAAGCAGACAATTGTTGTGAAAATATGTCTGAAGTATGTAGTGTAAACTATAAAGAAACCTTACTTTTCCTTAAATTTCTAATTTGTAAAAAGCCACCAATCAGCGTTGTTTGGTGGGCCTTGAGGCCAGACCTTGTTGATTGCTCAAAAAAAATGAACCAATATAACATATAAACATTTCTTTTTATGTGATATTTTTTTAAAAACAACCCTCTCTCTTTCTCTCTCTCGTTCTTTCGCTCTCTGTTTGTGTGACTTATGTTGGGTGTGTAGATTTATTTGTAATTGATCCATGCTTTTTTGTACCCGTAGTATCTCTATTCGTCCCAGGTAAATCAACTCAGGAGATCATGCACACCTGTGACCTACGTTTTCTGAGTGATTCACTCTTTTCATTTCTCTTCCTTGATTCAGTTCCCTCATGTTTACTTTTCATTAACCTTACTCTGTAGCTTTTGAGGACGTTGCACTCTTTTTGAAGCTCATGAAATCAGATTGAGATGTTTGAACTGTGTAGCAAGATGGTTACGCAGCTAGAAAAAAAAACACTCACAAGGTTGGTACACTGTGGTCCTAAAGCAGATAGATGGTAGAAAATAAAAGTGTATGTCAAAGCAGCTATGACAGTAACATAGTTTCTATTTAACCTTGAGACTAAAAGAGAACCTGTTGTTCTCCATCTTTGGTAATCTCATGTGATTTGTAACCTTAGTTCTGTTTTTTTTTTGTTACTTTTTTCTATAATGCTTTGCTTTAGAGATGCTTCTTTTGTAGATCTAATTTGTTTTGTGGAGGAATGAGCATCTTATTGCTAAGGTTTGTGACAAACAAGCCATTCACACTTTTATATTTATCTTTATGAAAAGATGTCACTGGGGTAGGGATATTAAGTGATACCTTTTTGTAATCAACAATTTCGAAGGCACAAGGATGTAGGTTTAATGTTTAGAAACAAATGAATGTGTAACTCAGTGGAGAAAGAGTTTGTCTTGAAACCTACTTATTTGTCACTTGTAAAATGTATTTTCATTCCTCATTCAGACATTCTGCTGTAGTTGTAGACAAAAAAAATGGCCAGATTTTTAAATATAGTAAAAGTTAGAAGCAATTGAAATATTCATTCATCTTCATGTCGGCTTTCTTCCCTTTCGGGGTCGCCACAGCGGAATGAACCGCCAACTCTCTGGCATATGTTTTATGCGGCAGATGCCATTCCAGCCGCAACCCATCGCTGGGAAACATTCACACAAACACATTCACACTTTAACACTATGGACAATTGTTCTTACTCAATTCACTTATTCCGCATGTCTTTGGACTAGCACCTGGCGAAAACCCACACGATCACGGGGAGAACATGCAAACTCCACACAGAAATGCCAACCGACCCAACCGAGGCTTAAGCAGCGACCTTCTTGCTGTGAGACGGCCATGCTACCCACTGTGCTACCGTGACGCTCCTGCAATTGAAATATGATTCTTTGATTTTATTTTTTCAACCTCAAATCAACAAATACTTTTAGCTACACGCCTACTGCATATGTGTTTCTATTAGGGTTTCCCTTAAATATATTTTCATTCAAGCAAGAAAATGCAGACCATAAATCTCTGCACGTGCGTGCGAGTCAATATTTATAGCTGGGTGTCTTGCTCTGGCAGGCTCATAGAGTGCTCTAATCTCAGATTAATGACCGTGTGGCATAGTAATGAAATTCATTAGCATGCATTTCTGTCTTTCTCACCCTCTCACTTGTTCATGGGAACAGGGTTTCAGTATGGTGGTTGTATAGATCTGCTCACCTTAGCGGTTGGTAATCAGAGAAAAGAAAATGGTATAATCTTTGGGAGCTGTACTACGTTTAGAAGGGAGAACAGGAGAGAGGGCAATTTCTTGTATTTTTTTATTGTGTAAATGTAATGATGACTGCCTCAGAAATGGTAATAGTCATTTATATTATTAAAACTTTTTTAAAAAAGAAAAGCTAATATAAATGTGTTTTTTGATGTTACTAAATTTGGAATGTTGAATGGATCTGAGGAAATTTTGATGATAGACTTTTATGGGGTATAGATTATTTACTAGCTATCCTGTCATTTCTCCAAAGGAGCTCTATTCAACTGGTTTCATGTATGACTATGGGGTAAATTCATTTGAACTTTTTAAAATTGCAAGCTTAATGTTCTACTTCATTTTCAGTTTGAATAAATTGTTTCCTTGTGAGGAATATTATTAACTAAATTGCCCATGAAGATAAAACAGTTGCTTTTTAAATGTAATGTTTCACAGTTAATGTTATATTAGTTATTGTCAGTTTTACTGAAAGCATTTTATTGACAGCAATATAATGCCCTCTAGTGAACTAAACAAATTTTTCCTCAAATTTGTTGACAACTATGAGAACCACTTTATACTTTTTTTCTCATTTTAAGGTAATTAATTAGTTAGCATTGAATACATGTTCAAATTATTTAAAATGTAAGTATATATGTGACAATACGTCCAACAAAATATTCTTCTCGACAGAAACAATGTCAGAAATCCATGTCCTCAGATTTTTGGTTTAAAACGTATGTCACCCGTTCATGCAGTTGATGCATTTAATAAAACAACATAACAAAACACATTTCCACATTCATTGTCACTGTAAAGAAATTTGACGTCCAGTGGTACAGATGCTTTGAAGTCATATGCAGTGAGAATCCTGCCAAACCAGAATCACATGAAAATAAAAGTTTTGTTCCTTGACTGCCAATGCAGAAAAAATTGTGAGAATAAAATATTTGAGGACATTCTAATGCCCCTGTAATACATTTTGGTTAAGTGAAGTGAAAGTGACCAGTTGAGCAGATATGGAGTGACCCATACCCGGAATTTGGGCCTAGCATTTAACCCATCTCAGTGAATTCAAAGAATGAATTGCTAATAAAATCTCTTTAAATAAACAATATGGTGGTGTGCACAGGTCAGGAAAATTCATTGCTTTAGAAGGGTGCTGTAGAATTCCTCTTTTGATGCATGAAAAAAATTCTAATTCATAATATTCATAAAGGATCTTTGTCTAGATTGATGGAAGATATGTGCAAAATATTCTTTTGTACTCCATTCATTGTGACGTATTGTATGCTCAACAAATTAAAGGGAAGTAAACTCACAGAGTAGTATGAATATTTCAAGAACCCTAAGATCCGCTTGTTTTCCTATTTATTAGTACTACTCTAATATAGTCAAATTCTGACTGGAGACCTATAAAATATGATGAGTCTGCAAGTACTAAGGGGGGAAAAAACAGCATCAAGTGCATTGTGGAAAAGGCCATCTCACCTATTACGAATGTTTGTCATGCAAGCTGTTATTGCTTTGGGTGTCAAGTGACTATGGCATGATAGTCGTCATATTTGTATTTTAATCATCTCTCAGTCAGCAATAAAAGGCAGAGGATATTTTGTTTTCCTTTAACAATCCACCAAGATCCATCGTAGTTCTCTACAATGCAGAGATCCAGTTGGCATTTTTTCACTTAGCTTTAGTGCTTAGGAAATAAGCTGTCCAAGTGAGGTTTGAGCTAATGAGACAGAAAGCTTTTTTTATAATTATGGACAGACTATTATCAACTCAAGCACCTCATCGATCATATCTTCCATTACAATATCTATTCACATTTCTCACAGTTGCAGTGGATCCTCAGAGATTTCTGTTTCTTCTTATTTTTATTGTATTTTTCCTGTTGTGTTCTATTATGGAAGAACTGGGAATGGACTGTCTGCTGGGGGATGTCTTTGAAATTTCCATCTGATCCAAATTGAAAGTATAAATTTTAGGAGGTACAGCTTGCTTTGACGTCTGCTTTTCCTTTTTCTATCTATTGATATTCTTTTCAAACAATTTGTTCTCTCTATTGATGCACATATCATTTTCAGTACCTGTTGTATCCCTTTTTACAGTTTTATGCTTATTTTATTGTGCTCTTGTAAAACCCCTTTAGTTTAATAAATACACAAACATGATCTCAAGAAATGCTAATGTTTATATTTTGATCAGTTGCTTGAAGGATGTCCATGTATATTACCTCAATTATTCAGAGCACAAAGAGAGATGATTTTGTAGGTTGTGACCTCACAGATTTTCCTTCCTCCCACTCTTCATTCGGTCCTTACAGATTTAAGAAGTGCATTGCCTATTCACTTTATTTTCATGTTCCTCTTTAGATTCTCAGCTGGACTCAAGAGTTGATTAGTAATACATTCTCTTTAGTTTTTGCCAGCTGTGAGCACGATGAAAACTCAAAGAGCAAGTTTCTGTGATGCTTGTATCCGAAAGTAAATGTTCGATTAATTTGTAGCTCCACAGAGAGCCTGTGGTGAACATTAGAGCTGTTGAACGAGGCACAGGTGTGGCGAGGAGTAGATTGGCACAGCAGGGTTTGGTTGTGCTCAGCGGTCGACGCTGTGTCTATTTTCCATCATTCCTCACATTAAGTCTCAACTCGCTCTGCGCTCAATGCCCATCTCTGCAACATGCAGCTGGCACAATGAACTGTTTTGATTTCAGAGTGATGCTGTGATTGTTTTTTCTGTGCTTCTATACCCCACCCCAATCTTCAGATAAGATGGCCATGTCCTGTGGGCTGTTTGTGTCCTACGAGCTGGGTATTTCAGTGTATAGATGTTGAGTGGCCCTTCAGGCAGTTTGACCCTTGTACTGTTGTGCTTTGGAACCTCTTAGCTATTTTCTTTGAGCAGAGTTTGTGGAGCTCTTGAGGGGAGATCATAAAACATGTATGCATTCTGATATTCTTTTAGTACCATGTTATGAACCAATGGAAACCGTGTCCTCTCATCTTTGTATCTGCTGTTCTTGTGATTCTGAGTGTAGCTGACTGTGTCCATGGTGGTTGCATGCTAGTTACATTTACATGAATGCATCTTTAAGATGCTATTATCCATAAGGACTTTTGAGGTATGCATTTTTTATGAGTTCATGCATTCTCAATGAAACAAATGTATGGCCTTGGTGTTGCTGTTGCAGCAGCTAGCAGCTAGCAGCTAGCAGCTTGAGCTACAGGGAATTAGATTGAAAAGGACAAGCACTGAACAAGAACAATACAGGTACAAGTACAATCACAGAGGCTGTTCAAACTTTTACTGTGTCACACAGATGCATGTATAAGTGTGTGGGACTTTCTGTGAGTTCTGTCAAAACATTTTTTTAAATAAACTCATAAAAGAAATAAACTCAGATGCATCAACATCTAGACGTGTGTGGGACTTTCTGTGTGTTCATAACTTAGTATTTTAAGGAAATAAAAGTATATTGTGTTGATATTATACTTGTTATTTTATGTGTTGTAAAAGTTGTGTACTTAACCGGTTTCCTGTGCTTTTGTTATCTCCTTCATGAAAGTCAGGTCAACTCGATTATTCCATTCCGCACAGCAAAAGCAATTCACTACACTGACTTCAAAACACAGAAGTTGCATGACTCAAATTTCTCTGTGTATACATATATACATACGTAAAGGTCTGTTTTTTTATTTTACCAATTCATTTTCAGCAAGTGATCTTTTTTGTATTTCTTCTGCATGAGCAATATGAGCATTAAATTCAATAGGAATCATTGTGCCGGTCATTGAATTCAACGCTTCAAGAAGTCCCTCAGCTCCAGAACAGTATAATTCAATAGCTTACCTTTTAACAAATACTTATCATGGTTGAAATTGAAATGAGCCCATCTTTTCTGAGCAGTAGCATCCTTCAGACAGTAATTAGTCATTCACCAGTTTTATGCTGATTTATTCCTGAGGCCTTGTTCGTCATTCAGAGCAGTGCATAGGCTAAATGTCATGTTTCAAGTCATTTAGTGCCAATCATTTAAATGTTTCCATTGTGGAGTGCAATTTTGTAGATGTGGTAATAGACATGCACCCTCTGCACATTAAAAATAAGTGAGACGGCTGTACAAATGTCCCTTGTGTGTGTGTGTGTGTGTGTGTCTCTATGATGTCTCTTAACTCTTAAATAAATTCTGTGTAATTAATTTATTATTTTCTTCCCCTCTCATCCATGTATGTAGGCTGTTTGTGAAAGAGAGTATTTTGTGTTTTCTAGGGAATTATTGACAGACTGATATTATTTACATACTCCTGATAGAGTCTAAATATAATTTTTTTTCAAAGAAAAGAAGCTCAGTGAAAAAATTTATTGGGGACACCCTTGAAACATTTCACACAGAGAAAGTTATTGCATCTGACCTTATTGCATATGCATTTTGGAGTTTCCCTGTCAAATTTAAGGTTCATGCTATGAGAGCATTTGGAGAAGTTCAATTAAAAAGGCAGGACACATAGAGTTGTACACACAGACTCTCAGCTATAATCACTGGATTACAGCATCACAGCATCCTTTGCTCTTGCACATGTAGGCTGGATTTCAACAGCACAAGAGAGTTGCTACAGAGAATGTTTACTACATGATTAATATATTGACCATACTCTGAACAGAATAAAATATATTTCAAAAGGCTCGAATGCTCATGTCAAAACACGAGTTTCAGTGGAACATGTGCTGCTTACAAATCAGAAAAGATTTTTATCAACCATAGAGCCTTGTTGGTAAATGTTGGTTAATTGATGAGTTTGTATGGTCTATAGCTTGGATCAAGTATGAGAGTAACTTGTCTGTAATGAAAACCAGTGAAAGAGAGTCAGATATCCTGTGATCTTGAGTGATTTGATTGCCATTCTGAAACCCACTTCTTCTAGTCAATCTTCTTTTATTTTGTACAGTCATAACCAAACTTTTCATGAAGCCTGTCTGAACAATTCAGATCTTCAGATGTGTTCATTCATCGTGCCACTTCACATTGTGAGAAACATTTCAGTTTAGAAGTAAAAGATGCTATAAGACGTTATAAACTCTCTTTGCACAAGGAAGATGGAATACATTTATCCTTTTGATTTTTCAGCACAACCATCAAATGATTCTCTATTGTATTAATTATTTTTTTAAATTTTATTTTCCCAAATCCCATCCATCAACTACGCTCAGTTCTCATCAAAAACTATCTGATCTAATTAGCTCTTTGAACAATGTTTGTTTTATCATCAAATAAATATCCGCTTCATGCTTTTAATCTGTCTGATGCATCGTTTTCCTTTTTGGTCTATCATTTCCTCATTCATCTTCAACAATCTGTTCATCGTTGCTCATCCTTTTTTCATTTCTCTTTTCCCTCTGATCTCTTTTCTTTCTTCTGTGCCGTCCCTTCAGAGAAACCCTTGTGAATCATGAACCAATAACACCAAATCCTGATAGCAGAATTTGCATTCAGTAGCGTGTGTGTGTGTGTGCGTGTGCGCATGGGTGTGCGTGTATGTGTGCATGCGTGCGTATGTGTGTATGTTCATCTGAGTACTTCCACATGCAAGCCTGTTGTGTTTGTATGATCTGATCCGAGGACAGTTATAAAATCCATTGAATTAATCTTAGATTATAGATACAAAGAAAGAGATAGGAATTCTTTCAACCCCTTTTTCAGAATAGGGACACTGAACATAATGAAAGCAAGAATAACTTCTTTCAACCCTTCATTATTAAGAGATTTTCTATTTTGTTTATAATTTTAGAGCTTTTGCAATAGAAGATCTTGTTGAGATTGACATTGCGGAGGTGGACAACACATTCACTGACTGACACATCGCGCAGTTGATTCTGCATCTGAACAGCTGCTCAAAAGCCCCTACCACAGCCTCAATTAGTTTACACAATCTGGCAATTAATGTTATTCCATCTCATCTGTATTGGCAGGGTACTTAACACAAATAGATAGACTATTAAATACATTTTTAAAAAGTTTATAAATTAAAAAGTGTTTTTCAGCAGCATTTTTCCACTACTTTTCAAACTCACAGCAACTGTACTGTTCTAAATGTATACCATTCTCTGTGAAGTAGTCTAAAAGCTGTGGGTGGTATTAAAACAAGCTTTTGACTAGGGAAAATTTTAAACTTATGTGTGAGCATTTCAAGCAAACATTTCTATCCTAGCAAAATCACTAGTTATTTCCTTTTGAAACATTACACAGGTCACTATGAACACTGTTGCAGCTAAGCAACAAGAGATGCTGTATCTATACTAGGGATGTAGTTGACTAATATTTTAATAATCCATTATTCTACTGAAAAAGATAAAACAAGTATTTAAGTGTCTTTAGTTGAGGAGCAACTCATAGCATAGCCATAACTTATCTTATAACTTCTTTGCAGAATGAGTGGCAAAATCATAAAACATATTCTGATGAAGAAGCAAATATTAAAGTTATATCTCAAATATTCATTCAAAAGTTTGAATCTAAAAGATCCTGAAAATCTAAATGTAGACAAATGTAGGGACTGAAAACATTATATGTGCATAAACAGCATCAATTTAACAAACTACTGAAGGTCTTAACAGGGGTCCAAATGCATATTCAAAGTTTATTTACAAAATAAAGCTTAAAAGGCAAACGGGTCAAAGAAGAAAATTAAGTTCACAATTCCAGTAAACAGGCAAGAAAGATGTGTAGAACTCTGTTCAATTCAATATTTTAGACTTCATTATAGGTAAAATGATAATCACAAGATTTTTTTTTTAATTAATTTATATGCACACAGAGATATTTCAAAATTTACTAATCTACTAATATTACTAATTGTCCACTCTATTACTGGGAACATTGTTTCATCATTAATTAGGAAAAGCATGTATTCCTCCCATAAGGTTGGGACTTGTATTTTTCTCTTGAAAGCACTTGAATTCTCTGACTGTCAGAACTAGGGCTGCAACATTTAATGGAATTATTCAAATTATTCCGTAAAAAAAGTATTGATAAAAATAATTGTTTTCAAAGTTCCTTACATTCCACTTCTTGTTTAAAGAAACAACTTCCGGGCCAACTGTAAAAAATTGCATCTGTTATCAAACACGCAATAGTTTCAAATCACTCAGTCACTATGACTTATGTCAGTGTCGACTACGGGATCTCCGCAAGGAGCGCTCTACTCTCGCCACACTCTTTTTAAAATGCCAATCAGTGGACGTGCCGAAGAAAAATAAATGAAGAGAATTTACATTTTGTTTACAGAATAGAACACATGTTCTTGAGACACTTTATTCAAGTTCCCCCAATTCACCAATTTTTAATAATTGCACAGCCCCACAGGGTAGGGGCATTTTTACTGGTTTCAGTAAAGAAGTAAAAGTCAGTCACAATACCGTTACAAATAATCACAATGATATACTTAAAAAAACTAATTCAACCCTAAACCTAGGGTTTCATTTTCTTCATAATTCAATCACCAGAAAAAGACCAGAATACCCTTTAACATGCAGGTCTCTTTCTGTATTGAATAATTAGCTGTTCTGTAACTATTGAGGCAAGAAGCAGAACGAGAGGCAATTAAAATATGTTTGATGACCATGTCAGAGTTTAAAGTTTTATTCATATCAAATGGTCTTCCTTGCTTGCCCTTTCTGGACAGTCTGGTATGTGATGTGTGGATAATCAAAGAAGCAGAGCAGACCCCGATGGCACATAGCGGACTCTTTTATAATTTTTTAGCATTTAGAATCTGCATATTCTTGACAGTGATCTTGTATTCGCTGCATGTAGGCACTCGAATGGGGCTGTGTCAGCAGACATGTGAATGAGTGAATCACCCCTGTCTCTATGCAGATATCTTCACTGCTTTTTCCTCTTAGCTTCTTGTCTTTGGATCCCATGGTAACTTTCACCAAATCACCCTTTTCGCTCTTCCTTTCAATTAATTCCCCACAGTTCTTCTGGAGAATGTTGGGTGATTTAAAAAGTTGTCTAGCCTTTCTATTGTCTCTCTAAACACACATTGTCTCTCTAAATCACTGCTGGATATCCATGTCAGGTGCTGTAAAAGAGACACCACAAGAGACCTCATGAACATCACATCCATTATTTTTTCCTTCTGGCAGTTCATTGGCCAGAGTCAACTCTCTGTTTTTTAGATATTTTTTACCAAAAAAATCTGCATGCCCTTACTTATTCACTTTGTCTAGCATGTGGTTCCTTAGTGCTCCTGGGACCTTTGGAATGTTGTCTGCATCGTTCTTCTCCTCATTGCTACACACAGAGAGAAGAAAAATCACCTACACATGCTGGTCTTGCATCAATTGTTCTTTCATTAGTTGTTCTTTGTAACTTTTTAATGTAAAATTAATTAGAAAATTTGAAATTATTGACACTATTGAGTCATGATTTTACATTAAGAAATTGGTTCAAATATTTAAAAAAAATGCCCTACATATAAAATGATAAAACATAACTAGTAGTAGTAAACTCAAGATAGTGTTTGAGTATTAGAAGTTCTAGTAGTAGTCAATCAACAAATTGAATCAGCTTTTTTCAGTCAGCATTGAGTGAATCAAATTAGTAAAATCTTAGTTAGAAATCGATGTGAGTCAATTAAATAAACCCTTGATTCAGACTCAATTCACTTCTAACTGACAAAAATGGGTCAAATAAACCGTCATGATTTCATACCTCTGCATTCTCTGTGTAAACAGAAAACACTAGTTTTAGGAAAGTACTAGAAAGTACTAAATTATTTGAGATGCAACTTATCATTCAAATGTATAACATTTAAATGTTTTCTGACAATTGAAAGTGTCAGGTGGAAAAAGACAACTATCAGAAAATACTTTATTCCGGGCATGGTAACTGGTAATATAAAATTAAAAAGAACACTTCATATTAATTTATGTCAATAATTTCTACCTAAATCACCAATATATTTAGCTTTTTTGCATTACCACATCTAATGTTCAAGAGCATATTCATTTGCTTTACCTTATTTTCTTTTTAAGACCCACAGTCACAGGGTCCCGCAGAGAACATAAGCCATATTTTTAACATCCTTTTAAGCTGCCTTCAACTCATGCATTCAGTCACCGGAAATGAAACCCATTATTGCAAGATACTGAGAGAGCGCTTATATAGTAAATGCTTATTCATCTAATAATTAAGTGGCTTTGATATGCCTGCTGTTTTTTCTCAATTCACAATATCCTCAAAAGCATGGCCAGGACTAATGCATTTATGCTCATATCCCAGCCTTTCATCCTGAAGAGTCTCCAAATTGGATTGAACATGAATAGTTGCTTGAGTGTATTTTACTCAGAAAATGATACTAAAATATAGTAAAGGCTGAAAGGGAGTTAAACTTCCCTTCCATCTCCTTCCCTTCTCCTTCAAAGCAGGGACACAGGTGCTCCCATCTCTATCTATTCATGACATGTGTATTGTGTAGTTTGCCTAATCCCAGTTGAAATGAAACTGTGTGATAGCTGTTTTGCTTCAATAATTTATTCATAGATCCCAAAAAACTAAGGGAAGTACTTTAGCTCCTGTCTATTGCAAGTTATTGAAGGAAAGGGAAGTCCCGCAGAGGGTGTTGTTAGATTTTAAGAGATGTGCTCTCGATAAGAGTGATGCACGTTAGAAGACTGAAAGTGGTCTCTGTGGTACATATATAGCTTTTTTATAATCACATCCAAATTCTAAGAAAATTAAGCGAATTAGAGCAAAGATGTTTGGATCTGAGCTATGCCATGTGTCTGTTATTTATCAGCCTTTGCATCAGACTTGTTAGAAACATTCAAGATTTCTGCCAAGATGAGATGAATGCAGGCTTATGCACTTGTTTGTACCATACAAGGCATATCTTTGAAGAGGGTTTGCGCCCTCTCACTCTCTTCTTAGAAGCTTTATCAATGTTATAAGCAAGTGTATGCCATTATGCTGTAGCTTTGATCTCTGATGAATATCCAGCATTTATTTGCCCTGCATTTTCTATATTTGTGATCCACTATGTCTGTGTTAGGTCTGTTGTTATATAATCTATTGCACCAATAGTGACAAACACACACACGCACACACGCACACACATTCACACCCTCGTGTCATGCTTAACAGAGTGCACTGGACCTTGACTAGCCCTTGGTTAGAGGTAATGAAGAATTACATTAATGGCGGCTGTTGAAGTCTCGATTAGGGAGCTGCTCCTTGGGTTTAATGAAACTATTCATCAGATTCATTTAGCCAGGGATTCTAAGGTGCTTGTGTGTGCCAGCCAGTTCGATGGGGTGTCAAAATGGTGAGGCAGATCAGAGGCTTTCTTTGGGGGATATTCGATCGCCAGCTGACAATCTAACTGCAAGACAGTGCTTGGTTGAGCAAGCCTAAAAAGGCTAAGTTTTAAACCCTAATGAATTAAACTGATGAATTAATGCAGCTATCAACAGAGCCCCAAAAATCTTAATTGTGCTTCTAAAGAACACTTATTTCCCCCTTGTTCTTTTTTCAATGTTCTTTTTCCCAATGCAATTGAATTTCTGACAGCTTCTGAACAAGTTCACAGAGTTTCATGCACATTTGCAAACATTAGCAGACACCGCTGTGAGGAACGCGCGTGTGTGCAAGTGTTTATTTCACAGGGTGAGGCTGATAAGGTTAATCTAGTATTTAATGATGAGTACCCTGTTGGCCCATTGTAAAAACATTTCCAAGAGGTCACAGATGTTTTAAGCTGAGGTATAAAGAGGTGTGAGCATGTGGAGACTAGGAAAACAAAATGTCAGTGAGATGATGAGCTTATAAAGGCCTGTTTCATGATGACAAGTTAAGTGTAAAATATAATAAGCTTTAGTCGTAATGCACAACTTAACTACTGGCAAAATAAACCATGTTGTCTTTGTTAATAGAAAATGGGATGTATTTTATATGATTACATTTTTTAAAATATGTAATGGCTTTCTTATTTGCTGATTAGAATCATTTATTTTGTACGACAGGAAATAATTCTTCTCTGCCACTAATTTACCTACTTATGTAATTTACATATTTCTACTTATGCACTTTCTCACTTACGTAGTCACTATCTATTTGATTACTTAATTAATTACCTAGCTAACTATGTATGCATCAATGTACTCATAAACACCCAAATACTGTTAAGACATATCTACCTACTTACTTGTAACTAATTGATTGTCAGAGTAATAATTTGAAAAAAAGGAAGTTTTACTAAATTTCCACTTAACAAAGTAACATCCTAACGAACATACAAAAAAGCAAATAAAAAGGTTTCACAAGCAAATTGACAGCAGGCCAACTTTGTGGATTGGATATGAAGTCAGAAACCCCAAGATAACGTAAATGGCACATTCAAAATCTAAAGTATTTTATTAACCACTCAACAAAGCTTTAGCAATAATTTTTCCAATCGTGTGGATGAATGGCAAAGTCTCGTTTTTTACAATAATGTAAGTTTTTCACACTGCCCTATACATTTTCACACTCCCTTATAACTTTAAAAATGGACTCAAGACCAGCTAGCCAGCTAATCATAGACAGAAAATAGTAAACGTTTTCTACTAAACATAATATTGAAAATAAGATATTGATTGACAAAGGCAAAATGTATGCCAAAATATACAGAGTGCAGAGCTGACCATCTGTATTATTAATGTCCATTATAATGGAGAGTGCTCTGGCAACAGAAGGATGAGCCGTAGTGCTGTCGGACACTATTTTAGCAGCCGGTAGGAATAATTACATGGGTATCCTGACCAGCACGATTACTATCCACAGACCAGAGCACCTAATTCATGCCATGAATACACAATGATGATACCCGGACACTGAGCCATCTGTCAAGAACAAACTGTCTTCAACCTATTGAACTATGGTCATCTGGTATGTGATGAATGTCATTCTGAAAACATTATTGTGAAGTTGTATTGAATAAATTGCTGACATTACATCTGAAAGACAGCTATTGACATTGTGTTGTTCCAGTTGATAGGGTATACATTTTAATCAGATTTTATTTTTCAAAGTCAAATCAAAAGTCTAAATGTTGTCTTTTGATTTTTTATAATATTTAGAAGCTAAAAAGAAATGACAATATAACACTGCTGTTTAACTCAGGCTCAACAGCACGTATTCTTCCTTACTTTG
Source organism: Danionella dracula (assembly GCA_900490495.1). Taxonomy (NCBI): domain Eukaryota; kingdom Metazoa; phylum Chordata; class Actinopteri; order Cypriniformes; family Danionidae; genus Danionella; species Danionella dracula. The sequence continues at coordinate 5,353,493 of UELW01000578.1, forward strand.
GACTGATATACACTTTGCACAGACACCAATATTGAATTTAAATTAGTTGACATGCAAATATTATCTCTGAATGAAATAAGAAAAAAAACAATGGAATTTGAAAGTACAACTGACGAGAGCAAGTGTTGTACTGAGTTGAGTTGTGATTGAGCAGAAAAAAAGCCACACCAAGTTGCAGCTTTCTATCAAACCTACTTTTCATGTCTCGTTAGTTATGGTCCTTCCTTTTCAAGGGATATTACCCACACTTGACTTTGAAGATGTTTCATTTTGTTTTCTTTACAGAAACATCTGCATTTATACAAGATGCTCTGTTATTTCTACTTCTTATCAAGTTCATCTTAGAGGTGCTGAAATAGATGCAATGAAAATATGAAGGTCTCTTGAAGGTAGAAGAGAGAGATTGGCTAAAATAAGACAATAAGTAATTAACTTTTACCCAAGTTCCAAAACACATTGACTCATAATTTTAAGCTAATAATTTTTAAATTATAGGAGATTTTAGATGAATAATGAAACTAACATTACTGTTGATCTGTCTATATCATCAACTTCCTCTTTCCTTCTCAGTCTCACTCTCTCCTCCTTACTCTCTTTTATTTTTATTGGTTTTTCTTTATTCAATTATACACAGTATCAGGCAACAACTCCTGTTGGCTGAGTGTGGGCCGAAATCACATTTACTGCCTCTGCAGACATCCGTTCACACGCACACACACACGCACACGCGCACACGCATATACACACACACACACACGCACACACACACACACACACCCTAGAAAAACACACAGAACCTACGCAGTCCTATTCTCTTCCTTCAGTACAGTTCTAGCTCCAGGGCATGGTTACTGTACATTGTGGTACATTGTGGGATAACATTGTCTGTCAGAGATCAGTTGTGGAGTCCTTATTCAGTCTGCAAGGCTTTTCAAGGTCTGTTTCCAGATTCCTCTACTAGTTTGTTCTCTGGAGTCAGACAGTAAAGACAAAGCATTCTGATTAAGAGTTGGATTGTAAAACTTTTTAGTTTATATATCTGCTTGCTTACATCAAAAGGGTTATCCTTGTACTAATTTAAATGCTTGCGTAAAGGGATATCATTTGTCTGAAATCTGAAGTATCTGTATATGTGTGTGTGTGTGTCTGTGTGTGTAAAACATATGCCAGAGAGTTGGCGGTTCATTCCGCTGTGGCGACCCCGAAAGGGAAGAAAGCCGACATGAAGATAGATGGATGATATGTTATTTAATGCATAGTTCATGCAGTTTTATAGTTTTTGTTCAATGTTTTTCCCACATTTGTTTGTAATTTTAGGTATTTTACAGACATTATTAACACTAAGAATAAGTGACTAGTTGTTAATGAAAAAAAAAAACTGCTAAAAACAAAACATTAAAAAAACACAAAACATTATTCACTTACTCCTTGACCCAAAGGATACTGTATGGATCAAGTGGCAAACTTTTCCTCAGCCTCATGAAGCCAAACAGAAAGTGAATTAAACTTCAAATTGTCTTCTAAAAAAATTATGCTGGTTCTAAAGGAGTACTAAAAATGTAAATAGAGCCACTAACTGTCGTTTATTTAAAAAAAAGTCATCATCCCAACTACCCAAATTTCATAACTATTTACCCATTTCGACTATCTACTAATGATGCTATACCTAAAAATGACATTGCTTATTGTTATTGCTTATGCCTGCAAATCACTCTAGAGAGAATCATGAGTGTTGCCAAGGATGCTATATTCATAGTTTTATAAGGGGGTTGGACACAATAGTACATCCTTGTTCAGACTAAGAGAAAAAAAAAATCCACCATTGGTGTGTTAAATGGCTGGCTTTTTTAATTGTTTTGGCTGCGGCCTTCAGATTTCTATTGATGAGTTTTATTTAGCGTCAAGATGCTCTTTAAAGCTTCCTTCCAACGGACTTTTGTGATGCTGGTTTAAACGCAAACTAGATCTTCTGCTTGCAAATTGTAAGGTCACAGCGGTGAGGAAATCCCACCTAGATGCTAAGCTTTCCCAGATACCATACTTTCAAATACACTCAGGTGCATATGTTAGGGAGGTTTAACGCTGAGTGTACCGCATGGATTGAGTCTCCTTCTGTTTGTATTCATTCCCATTCATCGCTGGAGCAACGGGGGAGAGATTCAAATCAATCCTAGACAGGCTCCACTGCAGTTGATGTAGGTGGGATTGGCCAGGGGTCATAGATGTCCAAGTGTGGATGATTTTACTGAGTGTGTGATTGCTTCTCGTTGGGTGGCCCAGAACTCTGACACACTCCAGATTGAGAAAAAAAAAATTATAAAATTATGGCATCACAACACTGTAAGTGATGTAAACAGGAATAAACAATAGTACTTTGGTTCGCTTGGGGATGTTACTTCACTAGACTAGACTCAGAAATAAAGTTTAAAAATGTGTAATAATTTTAGTACATGCAACGATAAAGGGACTAGTTTTCTTTTTTAATTGTTTTGCAAACGTTTTGGGAAATGGCTAATTTAGAATTTTAATGTCAGGTTTGTGCTTGTTAAATATGTTTTATTTGTTTATTTAATTGCTAGTTGAAAGTAATATTTTAAAGGTTTGAAATTCCACACAATGAGATGCTCTGAACTAATATCCTGTTCTCATTGTCAAGCTAATATGAGCATTTCATAATCATCTTTAAAAATAACTACTTTTTTCAGCTATAGTTTTAAAAAATGCTATTGACATAAAACAACGTGTCAGTTTTCTGCCACCCTTTGTCATGAGAATGAATATTTGGTAACAGAACCCTGATGCTGTTGACACATCATTGTATTCTCCTATTTTATGTAATTAATAGTGGTTGAATCAGAATCTATGAAAACTATGCATTAAAGTGCTGGGTTCACAAACCATTTTATGTTCTCTTGTTGAAGTGAACAGTTTTTAGCTCTCTCTAAACATGCGCTCATGTTGTGTCATGCTTCTACCAGTCATGTACCTTGCCCTTACTTATCTGACTGTTTTTTATATCTTGTTTGAAATATTTATTTGGCTTGTTTTTTGTTCAGCAAAAATATTTGCATTCTTTCTCTCTCCATGTGCTCCTTTGTCATTTTATCTAGCTGGACACGTGTAGCACAATTTGACCTTGTGTGGGCCAGACCAGAATGATTATAGTAAAATAAGTTATTAACCATTACAATGCTATTTTCTGTCTTTTAAAGAGCACAGAAAGAGTAAAATCAGATTATGATAGTTACATTTCAAAAACAAGAATGTTATAAATTGTGTATGCAATAACCTACCTAAGATTTTTTTTATTGCAAATTAATAAGACATTTATTGCTGTTTATGTTGAAGCTGGCTTTTTAATTTGTGTTTTCTGCTTGTCTTAGAACTCTGTCATAATTTTAGCTTTATGATGTAATCGTGTATCATTGAGATCATTGTGTGTTTATTTTTAATGTATATTATGCTCTTCATTCTTCAAATTATTACCGTATAATTTGTGTTCTAGTTTCTTTAGCCTTCAGTGGATTCAATTGACAAACTTTTCCCTCTCCTCGGTTTTGTCAAGTTTTTAACTATTTCAGGTTTTCCAACACTTGCATGTGTCATTTCTGTTCGTATTCATTTTAACTGATTAAATAAAGAGATGCTATTTTTTATTCCTGACTATTACCCAATTGAGTTCTGCCAACTCACCTGACTTGTCAGAGATCCCGACAATTTAGTGTGCAATATTGTTCAGTAAAATGTAGTTCAATTCATTCCTCAATTTTGCTCTTAAAATTTTTCATCAAACCTGTGTTGACTCATTTTCATTCATAATTTGTTACTGCTTAAGTCCAATTCGATTTTGCATTAGCTTAAAGCAGTGATCACCAAATGGTGGCCAAATCCGGCCCACGAAGGGGTTCTGACTGGCCCCTTATCTGGGTTGTACTATAGATTGCTTAACTCAGCATGTTATCTTTACCGATGTCAATTCAATTTCACGTAAAAGTTCATGCGGAATCCTCCACAGACTACAAGCATGTTTTTATTTCTGAATCTCCAGAATGTTTTCTTCATACGAACAGTATTGTTTCTGCATTAAACATATTTGTGACAATGCGAGAAAAAAGCCACAACTATCTTCCAAAAACTCAAATCACTGGCACAGACCCACAGACTACTGAAAAATAAAACTCTGAAGTTATTGATTAATTTTTTTACTTTTACATTTATTATGAGTTGAAACAAATAATTAAAAGTTATTGCTTATAATCCCACCACCTTTGTCTCCTGTTATCTATTCCCCCTCCTTTCTCAGCCTCTCCCTCTCTGTTTGTCTCTCGTTTTCTCCCTCTCTTTCTCTATCTCTCTCTCCTTATCTACATTCTCCATCTCTCTTCTCTCTCCTCTCTTCTATCTTCTCTCTCTCCCTATATATTCTCTCTCCTCTCCCTCTCCATCTTCTACCTCTTCTCTCCCTATCAACTCTGTCTCTCTATCTCTTCACTCTCTCCCCCCCTTTGTCCCCTCTATCTCATCTCTCTCTCTTCTTCCTGTCTCCTCTCTCTCTAACCCTAACCCTTCTACCTTTCTTTCTTCACTAAATCTCTTTCTCCCTCCTTTTTTTCACTCTTTCTTTCTTCTCTATATTTCTCTCCTATCTCTCTTGTCTTCTCTATCTCTCTCCCTTTCATCTTCCTCTTTTTCTTTCTCTCTCCTCTCATTCTCCCTATCTCCTCTCTATTTCTTTTCTCTATCTCGTCTATAGCTCCCCTCTTCTCTCTCACTCTTTCTCTATGCTATTTCCTCTATATTTCTCTCTCCTCTTTCTTTTATATCTCATAATCTCTCTCTTTCTCTCTCTCTCTCTCTCTCTGTATATCATTGCGTAATGCATAAAACATGTGCATTCCATAAATATGTTGCTTTTGTTTGAATAATCATAAACGATTAAGGAGTATAAATGCTTAAAAAATATATTTTTTGGCTTTGTGTTGTTTTAAATGTCTATTTGTTATTTATTTTATAGAGCATGTAAATTGGCTTCAGTGGAGGAAAATTGATGGCAGTTTAAATGGTAATGGCCTTCTGCCCTCTTTCTGGCTTGTTTTGTACAGTTTGGCCCTTGGGTAATAATAATTGGGGGCACCTGGCTTATAGTTTCTTATTTTAAGTTTTGAATATCAAGTGTTTTTTGCTTTTAGGCTTATTTTATATTTGTTTTATTTAAAAATAAATGTTTTCTTCTTTAAAATAGCACTTTCTCTATCATCCTCCTATTTTGTTCTCTTTCTCATATGTAAAGACAAAACTAACAAAAAAAATAAAAATAAATACATTTTAACTTTACTTTGCTGTCAGTCTTTACACATATATGTGTATATGTGACTATTCAAAGTGTTTCCTTTATTGTGTGTCAATAAGCAATTAGCATGTCCTTGCTTAAGCAGCACAGATTGAATCTAAAACTTGACCATTTGTAATGCTTTTTTAATTGAAAGAGTGATTAAACTAATTTTTTGCTGTGTTTTCAGTACAAAACTTCAAAATTTCAGGTTCAATTCATCCGAATAAGCCTGTACAAATGCACTTTTTAATTCTAAGTGACATTTTCATTATTTTGATTTACTGTACTGGGTCACACCGTGGCTTAGTGGTTAGGTCTGTGGACCTTCCTCAATAACATTATTGCATTTTCTGTTTGTATTCTATTTAATTCTTTTGGATTTTTTTGGCTAAGTTGGGACTCAAAATGTCCAACAAGCTGAAACGATTAAATGCACGTCGATTGTGTTTTACCTTGTAACAGACAAAAACATTAAATGTTGAGCAAGTCCCTTTTTGCCCTCAAGTCAAACTGAATTTATTTGAACCCTGACCCGTCTGAGATTGAGTAATGCTTTAATTTGAATAAGAGCAAAACACTGTTGATTTTGAAACACTTTTAGATTAAAAAAAAAATTAAAATAAGCGCTTTCTTTTTTTAAAAAACATTAGGGGGAACTACGCTGCCAATTTTCGCCAGATGTGAGCACATATTCAATTTTATAGATGAATTGAAATTACAAGAGCGAAACTTTTTAAATCTGTAAATCTAATCAATGAATGTAAACAAAGACAAAGAAACTATTCAAGTTCAAAATATCATTGTTTGTTGAAATTTTTGTGTAACTTGTAACACTGACGTTGTACATACCTGCAATAAACCATCAATATCCTCCAAATGAACACTCCTGAGAGTGAGAACAGTCTCTCACAAGGCACTGTTCTAGCAGGGGTTGCCAGATATTTGCATGCTATTGGTGGCAGCTTGGCATGTGTTGCTTTTCTCTTTCTCCAACACTGGAGTGGACAACCCTCCATGTGCATTTTGGTCTCTACTTTGTAGCGGTAAGGACACAGTTCTATGGACTCTTCCTCTTGATCTGCCGCTGAATCAGAAGAAACCAAAAAGACAGAGAACCTTCTCTTCTTTGCTGGCTGTTAGTTCGTGGTCTCTTTAGACTCTTGTTTTCTAGGACTCTCTGCCATTAACAGCTTGCTTAGTGAAGCCTCATTCCTTTCATCTATGAGGAGACACTTTAGGTCTTTAAAACTTGGATCAAATGCAGTAGTGATCTTCAGTCATGTGAGATTAGTGCTGTCCTTTCATTTAGATGTGACTGAGATACACATGGGGAGACACAGATGGGGATTACCATAGACAGACCAAGAGACAGAGCAAATGGTATTAACCTACCTGCAAGGTACTCTCCAGTTTTAGTACAAACAAGACACACTAACATTGCAAAATAAAGTAACGCAGGTTCTATAAGTACATTTCTAGCTTACAATTAAATAGAATATAGTAGTAGAGGTAGTAAAAATGTAAGGTAATTCGACTATAACTATACCAAGGTGCTAAAGAGATGTGCTTTGGAGGTAATGTGCAGACCAGAGCATAATGTAAAAGTAAAGTGCAGCAACAGAACAAAAGAATATAGGAGAGACTGGAAATGTGAAAAGAGTCCACATCTGAGTCCCATTCCATAGTGGAATAATTAAAGAGTGTTGAAGGGAAAATTATGGGTTCAGGAGCTGAATGGCCTGAGGAAAGAAGCTGTGCTTGTGCCAAGCTGTCCTGGTGTTTAGGGCTCTGATGCGCCGGCTGGATGGTAAGAGCTGGAAGAGGTGGTTGCCTGGGTGGGTAGCATCCAGAGTAATTTTGAGAGCCCCCTTTTTTATTCTGGAGGTATACAGTTCTTGAAGGGCAGGTAAGAGCTCCAATATGTTTTTAGCAGTCCAAACAGTGATGGAGGTGCACAGAAAAGACTCAATGACTGCTGAGTAAAATCAGGTCAGCAGCATCTGTGGGAGGTTGAACTTCTTCAACTGGCGCAGGAAGTTGCTGGGCCTTTTTCGCAAAGGAGTCAATGTGGATGCTCCACTTAAGGTCCAGGTGGTTCCCAGGAACCTGAAGGACTCCACTGGTGCCACAGTGCTGTTTACGATGGCGAGAGGAGGGTGAGTTAGTGTGTGTGTGTGTGTGTGTGTGCGTGTGTGTGTGTGTGTGTGTGTGCGTGCACGTGCGTGTGTGTGTGTGTGTTGGTGGTTCTCCTGAAGTCCTCTACCGTCTTCATTTTTTTTAGTATATTAAGGTCAAGGTTGTTCTTGTTACACCAGAGAGCCAGCCGCTCCATCTCCTGTCTGTATGCAGACTCCTCGCCATCCTGAATGAGACCAATGACAGTAGTGTCATCGGCAAACTTCAGGAGCTTTACCGAGGGTCATGGGAGGTGCAGTCATTGGTGTAGAGAGAGAAGAATAGCGGAAAAAAACACACTCTTGGGAGGGCACCAGTGCTGATGGCTCAGGTGTTGGAAGAATATTTCCCCAGCCTTACTAATTGTTGTCTTTCCATCAGGATGCTGGTGATTCATTCACAGATAGAGTCAGGAGTTTGCGGAATAGTGAGATTATGGTGTTGAACGCTGAGCTGAAGTCCACAAAAAGGATTCTTACAGAAGTCCCTGGTTTGTCCATCAGTTGTTGATGTTCTGGTGAGTCATCAGAGTGTGTGGGTGCCTCCAGACATACCCCAAGCAAATTACAGCAGTAATCGCAGCAAAAGGTGGCGCTACAAAGTATTAATTTAAGGAGGCTGAATAATTTTGCACACCCAATTTTTCCGTCTTTTATTTGTTAAAAAAAGTTTGAAATATCCAATAAATTTCACCTGAAATGTGGCAAAAGGTCGCAAAGTTCAAGGGGGCTGAAATACTTTCACAAGGCACTGTATATTTTGCTCCAATGTGGCCAGACCTTTACACTCAGCATTACAAAACATATCCGTTTTGATTGCAATTTACTAAGATACATACAGTGAAAATTACCTTTAACCCTCCATTTTGTGTATCCACGTGAGGGGTAGGCGTGTACCAATTCTCTTTTAAACCAAGGGTTAGGACTATATATATAGAGATATATACCACTTCAGCTGAAGTGTGCTCGGAGTCAGACCCGCACTTACAGACTGGGGGCTTGAGAAGTCCTAAACTTTAGTGAAGAGAAATATACTTCAGCCTTCAAAAATCTCTAAATTAAATTCATTTTAACATAACCTTCATATAAAAATTGTTTTATTTTATATGATCATTTCATTAATAACATAGTTGACTACAGAGTAGTTGGTTTCTGTGGTGCCCAGTATGTTTTGGAGTCCCCATGAGGATTAGCTGTTACCTTTCTTCAGATGAACATATGGTAAACCTTTTTCTGGAGTGTTTTGCTGAAAAGACACACAGATTGTGAAAGCAGGTGAGAAAAGTAAAAAAAAACAAAATTCATGACTTGCTTAGTCTTGCTTAGTTCTTTAGGCATAAACAAAGTAATAAATAATTTATTTTACTTTGAACTGATAGTAAAGCTATGCCTGTGGCTTTTATTTTTTGGGGTTCATGTTATGCTATATACAATGCTATATACAAAGTGTCAGTATTTTCTTGTATTTTTGCATACCTCTCTGAGGCAGTTTCAAATTGATATCAAACATTTTGTGAGCATTGCAGTTCAAACCTCTGGCAGTGAGTTGTAGCTGATTTTGAGAAATCCACATCATGTTTCCACTCTTTGTTTCGTCTTTAACAACCAACATAGCACCATAAACATGAACATATCTCATTTTTGTTTGAAGTTGTATGTGTTAGGAAGACTAGTGATGCATGGGTCAACATGTCAAAGATTTGCTTATAATATGATCTCTATGATCATGTATGTTGATTGTCTCGCATTAAACTGCAGTCATTTAGGCAAAACCTGTGAGCCATGCACATGTAACTGCGAATAAAGAACATTTTCAACAACAGATTATCAAAAGTATTAGTAAAAAGGAAATAACACTTCACCCAGTCTTTGTTACTTCCAATAATAGTCTCAGTGTTTTACACATTTTAACCAGTAAAGGAGCAGCTGTTTAGTGTGAAACACTCATACGGCTCAAAAACTACAAGGGAGGACACACTGATTAAGTCCGTGGATGTGTGAAATCTGTGAAAGTGTGAGCATCATTCAAGTGCAAGAGAGCTAAAGAGAGCAGTCACGCTCTGATGAAGACAGGTAGCTGGCCACTTGCTGCCAGCCAAGAGCAGAGAAGAAAAGCCCTGTGATTGGTTCATTATATACAATTACACACACGGGTGGATTCCAGTGTCTTCCACACCTTCTCATAGCAAACGAGGATGAAAAAAACATTTAATCAAACTAACCCGCACTTGCTCTCCTAGGTTGTGTGTATTTTGGTACTGGAAAGCAAAGCCATGAATTACCTGCAAAATTACACAGGATGATTGAAATTCAAAAATCAGAATTCACCAAGAGTGAGACAGACATTGACACAGAGTGGCTGAAAGCAGTAGAACGTAGACTCGAAATGAGAAATGAATAAAACATTGCACTGTCCTTGAGGATGGGCCCCGTTTCAGTCCTTTCAGTAGCATGTCAAGAAACACAATTACATGCTTGATAAGAAAACCAATGCAATTTAGCCCTTACACTTAGATTACAGCAGAGAACATAGGGTACAGTGGTGGCTTGCTAGAGTTCATTTGTATTCCCGCTCTTCTTAATGAAAATTGTGTCTCCTGTTACTGGCTGAAAGCCTGAATCTCAACTGAACTGACATTTCAGGTACAATTCTCCTGAAAAAGCATGTGCTAATGCATTTGATAATTCTAAGTGACATTTCCATGAATTTGATATATACTGGTCACATATACTGGTCACACTGTGGCTTAGTGGTTAGATCAGTGGGCTTTCCACAAGAACATTTTTGCGTTCTCTGTTTGTATTCTATTTAATTCTTCTGGGATTTTTTTTTGAGGTTGAGTTGGGACTCAAAATGTCCAACCAGCTGAAATGAGTATGCACAGCAATTGTGTCACAGCAGATTTTACTCTCAAGGAAAATTTTTATTTATTTGAACCCTGACCAGTTTGAGATTGAGTGATGCTTTCATTTGAATCAGAGTAAAACACAGTTTATTTTGGAACCTTGTTAGATTAATATTGGGGAAAAATAAAGCTGTGAAAAAGCTATATTATATATTATTTACACTGAGAAATACATAATAAACTATGTAATAATGCACCGGCATGAAAATTCTTGGCCAAAACCAAAAACCGAAAAAGAGAAAACCATGGCCGAAAACTGAATCGTCGAAAGAAATTTTGCCAACTAGTGGTATCATTGCATTTATGACTACGACTATGTACTAACCTTACTAAAATCAAGGCATTGCAATAGCAAAAACTCATAATAAAGTTTCAAAGAATAAATCAATTACAAATTATAAAAAATATTTGTAAACTTGTAAAAAAAAGAAATTCAAACTTAAATGTTTAACTTTGCATCACGGTGGCGCAGTGGGTAGCACGGTCGTCTCACAGCAAGAAGGTCGCTGGTTCTAGGCTCGGCTGGGGCAGGTGGCATTTCTGTGTGGAGTTTGCATGTTCTCCCCGTGATCGTGTGGGTTTTCGCCGGGTGCTCCGGTTTCCCCACAAGTCCAAAGACATGCGGTATAAGTGAATTGCGTAAGAACGATTGCACATAGTGTTAAAGTTTGAATGTGTGTGTGAATGTCTACCAGCGATAGGTTGCGGCTGGAAGGGCATCCGCTGCTTAAAACATATGCCAGAGAGTTGGCGGTTTATTCCGCTGTGGCGACCCCGAAAGGGAAGAAACCCGACATGAAGATGAATGAATGAATGAATGTTTAACTTTACTCACTCATGCGTCCGTTCAGTGATAATGTGCAGGCCTTCTACCTCTTCGTCTCTCTGCAGGTCCACCATATTCTGGATAATTTCTCGTGCACACTGCTTTATTTCCGCACACAAGTAATGACTTTTATAACGCGGTTTAAGTAGATCCAAAAAGATCTCAGAGAAACGTGTGCTCACAGACTCTAAGAGTGTACTTTTCATTGCTTTCACTCCGTGTTCTGTCTCAACTCTTTGCTTAAGAGACGATTTAGCGTTGCTATTAAAGTAATAACGTCCGCTACCGATGCTGATCTCTTTAGTTAGCTGCTCAAAGGGGGCAATAAGAGAGAATGTTCTCTATTAAGAAGTTTGCACTGAATGTCACGGGGAGCTCATGATTTGAACTATGTGCAGCCAAGAATCGCTTTTGGTCAAAGAGGCTTTGCAACATGTAATAAGTGCTGTTCCACCGCGTTATCACGTCTTGCAGGAACCGTTGCTTCTGACAAGCATGTTCAGGCAGAGATTGAGTCATCATTGTTTCGGCCGTGTTATTTCGATGGAAAAACTCTTGCGGCCAAAAATCGAAAATGCACATTTGGGCCATTTTCGGCTGAAAATATTTAGTGGACGAATATTCCGTGCATCACTATAATACATTGGTTCTAATTGCAGTTTACTAAGACACTTACAGTGAAAAACATTCTTAGGCTGAGTTCCATGTCTTTCCCTTGGCCCTAATCATTACCCCTAACACTCCAACTTGTGCAATCATGTGAGGGGTATATATATATATATATATATATATATATATATATATATATATATATATTTATATTTATTTATTTTTTCCTCCTCTATGTTTATTTTCTTGTACCAGTTGATACAATTTCTATTATGAGCAAGCTGAGATAGACTTTGACTGTGTAACAAATTGCATATTGTTTCTCCCCTTCTGTAAGTCACTTTGGCCAAAAGAGTTTCTCAAATGCATTGATGTAAATGTAAAAAAAAATGTAAACATTAAAAATCTAATAAAAAAAACAATGAAAACTGATTAAAATAAATAAAAAATAATAGCCCTTTACAGTGTGGCAAGGATGTTTATGTGTTGGAGGAGGTGGTAAAATTATTCAATAACATAACATTATTTTAGGTTGAAAAATTAAAAAAAAATGTTAAGCAGCGATGATCCATGTCAGAATAGGTTATGTGCATGCGTGCATGCCTGTGTGTGTGTATTTTTCACCTCCCTGACATTTGAAATATTGCCTTATTTACATCTTCTAAAACAAAGTGCTGAATTAATGATTCACAAGATAGATTGAGAAGTCATTCAGTTGAGCTTTTGAGCTGAGTTTTTACAGTTCACCCTTTTTTAATTGACTATGTGTGGCATTCCAGGTTGGAGGAGGCAGCGCCTCTTTAAAAAGGGATACTTAAAATATCCAAATTTAATTTGAAAATGTCACTAACAAAATTAGATTTGTCTCTACATCACATCAAAATAAAAGTAAAATGTTCCTGGAAAGCAATGCAATTTGAAGATGCACACAGAGTTAATGACAGCCTTACTAAGAGACAATAGAAGACAACTGATACAACACACAATCACATGCAGAACAGTGTGTATGCACACACACCATTACACACCTTTCTCCTGCTACTAAGGGGTAAACCTGCAGGGTAGTTACAGTACCAAGACAGTAAAGATACTCGTAGATTCTGTGGAGGGCAATGTTATGAGTTGGCACCCGGACACAGAGCTTAGACACTTTATTAGATGATAGAGGGTCCAAAGACAAAATCAAGAGAAGAGATTATACCACTCCTTCAGGTCCAATAGTCATAGCAGTTTTTGAAGAAATAGCATTTTCCCCAAAGTATTAACAACCTTCTCCAAACAATTGTACACAACCACATATTGCACAGAGAATGGGTTAGCAGAATGGAAACTTTTGAAAATTTTACACCTGCGATTCAAGCACCTACACCGTTGAAAACTATACCGTTAATTTGATAATTTCTGTAATGACATGAATATATTGATCTGAAATCTTTTTTTCTGGCCATGTTTTGCTCGACAGGGGTTAATGGTTGAAAAACATTTCAATTAAACATGCCATTATATTTATTTTAGCAATCTAAAATCATAAAACAGTTCTGCCTTTTGCTGATGACTGTAATGCTCTCCAAGCTGCTTACCTGAAATTTCCTTTTCCCTACTGAAGAAGCTTCACAAGTTCCAACCGAACAAACATGGCAAGCTCAAAAGCTTCCATGTAGATAATAAATGTGCACAGGCCCTCATCAGGGGAAAACTAGCCAGTGTTTTCCATATCACTATTTTTTCAGAAACAACTCAAGGTTTGATCCTTTTCCTCCATGAGGAAACCTGAAGCCCCCTGGTGCCTCATTAGATACCCAACGTCACAGTCCCCAATAATACCATCATAACCCCTTTATGCTAACAGTGAGTCCCTTATTGAGACTAATGGGGGAATTAGGGCTAGCTCTTCCTGGAACGGGAAGCCGTGGATCTTCATGCCAGTTAATATGGGCTGACTTCAGAGCTGCAAAGGTATCAAAGCTGCTCTAGAATCTTTCTTCACTCCACCCCAAAGGATGCACTGTCTGCAAGTTAGTGAAATGGAAAAATACAGAGCTGTGAATCCAAAAGTATACCTTTACACAGTGCTAGTTGTATTTTGTATATTTAAACTTTTTTCTCTCTCAATGCTATCTCTGAAATTCTAGGCTTTCTATATGAAAGGAAACTTATTTAGGTTTATAGTGTTAATTTCTTGCCTACGTCTTTGTTAAAATAAAGGCAAAAACAGAGGTAACAAGGGAATTAAATGATTTAAAGGGGTTAAAGGAAAGACTTGCAGGCGTACAGGACAAAGCAGAGATTGCAAGGGAAGTGTGGTTATATAGAAACATGGTGAGTTTAGAGATCTTGGTGTCAGTGAGGCTACTGTCACTCAACTCAACATAAAAGAGTGTAACAACTCTCAAGACCTTAGGCAGGCTGTCTGTTCTCTCTCTCTCTCTCTCTATGTTTCTCTGAAAGTGTAAAGGAGAGATAGATGGAGGCTGTATGTCTGAATACTTTCTGTGTGCTAAGCTGGATTTGTGGCATATTTAAGGAAACACTACACAAATGTCACAAAGATAATCTATGCTTTTAGTGAAGCCGAAGAGAGATGTGTATGTGTATTTCTGGGAGGTGGGTCGACAGGGCTGTTTGCTGCCCTTTTGTAATCTAGAAGTGTTTAGAAATAATCCAAAATAATGCTTGATCCCTTCACCACTGCTCTAGTTCTCAGCTTTCCCTTCTCACTCTCCTCTTCATTTAAAGCAAATACTTATAGATCTACATGGCTGATCTTTCCCCCCATTCTGTCTAACAGCCAAGCAAATCCTCTCATACTGTGAGGATAAGAGTCCACACAGTGTGAGCTCAAATTATTCATCTTAATGCCGTTCCTGATTTAGAGCTGATAGGGGTTTAGGTAGAATTATTTAGTCCCCCAAATAGTCATCTGTCCATATAACTTTAACTCTAAACTTGATTTTATTGACATTTGTTGCCATTTCTATAGAACTTATTGTCCTCATTAAGTTAATGGACTCTTAATCTATTATCATATAAATGAGCTGTCAGGGGTTTTGGACCACAACAGAGCAATCTTTAATATTGCAATGTGTATGTGTGTAAACAGGCCAAAAACAACAACCAATGAAGCCTAGTGATTACGATATGTTAATCTCTTGATACAATAGTTATAAAATAGTTAATGGATATAGAACTACAAGTCCTGCAATCGTATCTCAGTACCTCACTGGCACATTACAAAGCCTACCAATCAGTAGAAAAACAGATTTAGGTTAAAATTACCTGAAGCTTTTTCTCTTGGTTATTAAGAAAACTTTCATAATTGAATGCATTTTGGATGTAATACATATTTGTTTTCTAATTGTGAGTAAAATAGGATTTTTAAATTAAACATATCCATGTTGATTAAGTCTTTGAATGCAGTATCACATTATAGAGCCTATTGCCAATGCTCTGAAGAAATGATAGATTTGGCTTACTGCTAATTGCTAATTCAGCGTCACCCAGGAAGAAGAATAACCAACAGGCCCCGAGAAAATTCGGGCAAATTCTCTGATGCCTCAAGAGAGGAAAGCAATGCTCTATTGCCAGCATGGTAGCTGCAGACATTACCTGATATTTTGGGGGTGTGAAAGCAATACTTTGAGGATCTCTTCAACCCTAATGAAATGCCTTGTATTGAAGAATTGATGAAGTAGAAGCAGAGCTCAGACTGATGCCACTGAGAAAGTTCCTAAACTTCTCTGTGGCAAAACTTTAGGTGTTGATGGGATTTGAGTTGCTGGATGTTCTGGGACTGTCTTGGTTAAACACCTCTGCAATGGCGCGTTATGGTACTTCCTTACTGGCAGACTGAGTTTCACTTTTCAAGTATAGAGGATCACTCTTTAATGCCTCTCAGGGAATTCATATTCTTTGAAAGCATTTTTTAGCCCTTTTCTAATGTTTCATTTTTAACTTGATTAAAAACTTTACTTTCATCATAACACTTACTCTAGATGGGGGCACAAGTCAAGTCCCATCATCGGATTTCACTCATTCTGAAAGCTGTATTACTTAACTTTTAACACAGCAAGAACTGATTTTCACAACTCCCACTTCATGCTTATAAGTGAGTAATGTGACCTTCATCTTATAATTTTAAATATCTAAAGAGAAAAAAAATCTAATCAACTATGCCACTTTTTATTAAATCTATTTGAGTTAATGAAACTCTTTCTGTAGAAGCAACTGATTTGGTCCATACTAATGTATCTTCTACTGTCTGACCTTGCAGAATACTGATTATGTCCAGTGTGCATTATTATCCTTCTTTCAAGCCCATGTTTGACCTGGTCATAAGCTCTACGCGTGACAGTGTAGTGCAAAGAGAGCCATCCCGCACACAGCTGTTACAATCATCTCACTGACACTCATCCAAATGTCCAGTTTGAACTCATGCAAATCATATGGATTACCTTCAGTGTACAACCATGTTCTCTTTCCATGGAGAGAATTAGAAGAGAAGATTACAAAAATGAAACACTATACAAATAAACAAAAAACATGTATTTAAATAAATGAAAAATGTTCAAGATTGTATTGCTTAATATGTGTATTAAAATAAAGTCTTGTTATTTGTGATGAACCTTATTAATGTTAGTAGTTTTAATTAGCAGCTGAAACGTCTGCTGTTGCCTGGAGAAACTCAACTGTCTTTGTGAACGTTCTGTCAGCATTTGCTCAAATTAAACCAATTCTCTTTCATGTGTGTTCAAAGACAAGCCTAAGTGAATGATAGGCACGTCTCGTTGCAGCATACTTGTTAGGAGGTCTAGATTTCTGTTGCATATTCGTCTTCTGTCAGCGTATTCTGTGTGTGTCTAGCAGCTAGCAACCTTGTATTGCTTTATGAACTAGAAGCCTGTGTTGACACCTTCTGCTTCTTCAGCTTATTGAGGAAAAAGTCTGTCTGATCAAGAGTGATCACATTTATGTTTCTTCTGATGCATCAGATTCCCATGTAATACTAGTGTCCAGAGGTGGTTAGCTTATGGCATAACATGGTGTTGTGCACAGTGGCTTTTGCTGGTATTTGTGGGCATCTGCTTTCACAAAACAGAATTGGTATTTATTGGGTTTTTGGGTTGTTTGAACAGTCTGGAATAATTCTCCATCCAACTGTCGCCAGGATGTGATAAGCATTACTGCCAACTCAATAGAAACAGTGAAAGACACAATTGCATAAGTGAAGAAACAGAAATTGTGATTTATAGCACACAAGATAAAAACGTAAAAGTAGCTGAAAATAAATATCCTGTAATTATGATTATACTTTTACTTTTCAACAACATTTACAAAATAATTATATAGATTTTTTTCAACAACTTTTTTTTGATAAAACAAACAATGGTTCCGTCAATTAATGTATAATGTGTTCTATTTTAACACAGTTTTAACTAAAATCATTTATACTAAATTTAATATTAACATTAAATATTAAGATTTAGTAGGGAGTTAGTCCATTTGTTTGTTTGCAGTTTAAAATACTGTGTGCGTTTATAAAAATGAAGAGTCCTTTCATCCATGTGTGAGATGAAGAATCTCACCCTTGCAGAGATTCTATCTCAGTGGGCCAGTGAGAACATGCCAATTGGTTTCCGGTAGTCAAGACTGGCGAGGATTATTTTAAAGTCTCTAAGCTACTCTGATGTCATCTATATTGTCAGCAGTGCTCAGAAAAGAAGCAGTTCCATGAATAGCTCATAACTTTTATACTATTCCTGCTGAAACCATATCTATTTTCATTGTATTTATATAACTATATATACACCAGATGCAGTTTTTTTCTCCATAGATATGAATGCATTTCCAATTTTCCTATCTAATTTACATACTTAATGCAAATTACAATAACAATTATTTTGAATGATTTATGCATGCATTACTTTCGAGTATGACAAGGAAAATGTACAACTTTTTTTTGTTCCAGATATTGTTATTGTTTATTTTGGAACATAATAAAAGAAAGTTATGTATGTACAAGTTACTGAAAAGCTGTGGCACATAAGTAATGCAATGCTTGTACTTCTACTTAATGAACATGAAAACAGAAAAAACAAACACAGCACCCCCTCAAGCCAGCAAATTGCATTGAAAGGTAGAGAGAAATACTTTTTGGAATTGATATGACAAGCTGTTGCATGATGTGCCACAAGATATGTTAAGCAATACACTAGACATATTAATTATCATTTGTATTTAGAATTGAATTATGCATTTTTTTGGATGATAAAGGTTTAATCATTGACCATGGGCCTTCTAGCACTATAAAGCATAAATCACAATTTTTTTATTAAAAGAAAAGCAAAAAAAAAAAAAAAAGAAATTTATGATGCACCAGTTAATAATGGTAGAATACTATATTCTATTATTTCATATACTATAAGCATTTACAGATGCCGATCTGTATTTGGGTATTGGGCCAATTCTGTGATCCTGAGCAGTACTTCTATTCGTCAAAAAGCATCCTGATACTTTTTGGTTGATGTCAGCCGAGCAGTCCCGTTTAACATGCATCTCTGCTTATCTTCGTGTCATTGATAAAAGATACATGTGTAAAATGAGATTCAGCAGGTCACTCTGACCATCATTTCCTTCAACTATATGGACATTCGACTTAAAAATCTTGTTTCCCAGCTAAAGACACAAACATTCTATATAGTAGATGAATTCAAACTAAAGTTATCAAACTACTTTTATGTAAGACTGCAACTTTTATTGTTTAGCAATGCACAGGGAGAACTGTCAAGGCTTGTTCAAGCTCTAATGTCAGGACGGGAACTTGCCAAATTAGGGAAGATCTATGAACGTCTTTGCAAGGGTTATCGTTGCCATTGTTACCTATAGTTGAAATCTACAAAAGTGCTCTATGCATGCATTCATGTTGGGATTGTCTTAGGTATTCCCTGAACTAGTTCCAGATATATGATCTCCATAGACAACAAACCAAGGGCATTCTTTAATAAAAAAATATACTAGTTTTAAAACCTTCATTCATTCATTCATCTTCATGTCGGCTTTATTCCCTTTCGGGGTCGCCACAGCGGAATGAACCGCCAACTCACTGGCATATGTTTTACGCAGCGGATGCCCTTCCCTGCCGCAACCCATCACTGGGAAACATTCACACACACATTCACACTTTAACACTATGGGCAATTGTTCTTATTCAATTCACTTATACCGCATGTCTTTGGACTTGTGGGGAAACCGGAGCACCCGGAGAAAACCCACGCGATCACGGGGAGAACATGCAAACTCCACACAGAAATGCCACCTGCCCCAGCCGAGCCTAGAACCAGCGACCTTCTTGCTGTGAGACGACCGTGCTACCCACTGCGCCACCGTGACGCCAGTTTTAAAACCTTTTGTTACAAAATAAAAGTCTCAGTGACCTGAAAACCAGTCAGTGGTTAAACCTAATTAGCGTACACAATTCATAGCTTGAGAAACAGGGTTGTTGGCTCTGCAGTCTTTCATCCTATGATTTTACAATAGCTCTGAATAATTAAGAAGATGTTTATTTTAATTGGTCAACTTAATCCAAACAAACTCTTTGCAGCAAATAGATTTTAGCTGAATGTGGTCTGGTTTGCATCATATCATCGAGGGTTAAATAAAGTCTCTTTCGTGTGTCTTAACATTTTTTTTTGTTGTATGCTTTAGTTCAGAAGAAACTCAAATCTCCCATCCTCTGAAATAATGTCAGGCTCTCCCTGCTCGGATCACTGGGGGAAATCTCACCTATTAACAAGCCACTTACCTGCTTTCCCTGGGATGCTAGCAACAGGATTAGTTGAAACACTTAGAGAGAGAAAGAGACACACACATGGGATTTTCCTTCTTCGTGCCTGGATGCTTATGCCATGGAGTTTCTCCTGCCAGCTTGATCCAGGGTTGCAGAGCAAGCCAATTAAATGCAGGGTTATCAGGGTCAAACTAAACAAGACTTTTAGAAATCTGTGGCATAATTTGTGGACCTGTGTTGGAAAAACAAAGAAAGTGAGGTCCAAACGTGAGCCTAGATTTAATACATTTGTTAAATATCTTTGTTTTGAGGCAATCCAAAGGCTTTAGTTTGGTTATGTTATAATTTTATTCATTATAGTTTATTTACAGACAACAACAATGCAGTCCAGTTACCCTATTTTCAAAAAGAATATTGTGTGTAATTTTTTGGGCAAATTATAAGTTAAGCTAAAGTGAGGATTATGAATGATGGGTGCGTGCTCTTCCAGTGAACTGAGAGTAACGCTTCAAAACACTATACAGTTGTAGATAATTTTCACTGGTTTAGAAGATCATAAAGGGTCATGGCTTCAATGCCACTGCAATATTAAAACCTCAAAATAAAACCATGGAGGTCAAAGATAGCAATAACTGAGGTTGGACTGGTTGAAAGATGTATCCTTTTTATGAACCACAAGTTTGAGAACAACATGCCAAGCAATCATCAACTGACCATGAGAACACAATGAAAATGTCTTGTGTGCTGTTCATTGTGTTCAATACTGGTGGTGATAGCTCTTGCACTGTTTATATGAAATTAAAGGGTTTTAATTAATAATTTACTTTTCAATTCAAGGCAACAGTAAATATTAAACCTCTGATCTACTTGCTTAACAATCCTCTGTGTTTTCTGCTTAAATGTTGTACACTAATACAAGAAATAATTAACCACAATAATTAACCTTTTATTGATTCTTGTTGTTTTTAGTTTTTTAACCATTTTTATCCTGAAAATACCTCTTTTGTATTTTTAGTGAGACTAAATTATTTGTTGAATTTGTAACACATGTAATGCGAAAGGGTAGGGGGTTGGTCATAGTCAACTGTTATAGACTGAGTGTTGAATTAAGTAACCAAAAAGTTCCTGGTATTTTAACATTTAAAATGTAAGCATCAAACCAACACTTTTCACATGTTTCAGACCTCAAAAACATTCTAGAGTTTTTAAACAGCTTTTATTAGAGCCAATGATGTAGAGTTATGAGCTCTGGTCTACCAATGGTAATGAAAAAAAAAAAAATTCTCCCTTTTACCAGATTTTACCAGTTTTGTATAAAAACACACAGACACTGTCTTTTTTTATCTTCGGATTTTTATCTTCGGATTTTTTTTGTCTTTTAATGATTCACATCAAAATAGACAGATGAGCATTTTCTGAATGCATATCTCAAATGACTTTTAGACTCTAAATTTACTGTAAATAAGTCTGTTCCTTATTTTTTTTACATACCTTTTAGTAAACTATAGTGTATATAAAATCAAGTATAAACTGTGACGTGCATGTCCTTTAAAAAATCCATTATAGGGTTTCTTGCTTCTTTCAGGTACAGAAGATGATGCACAGTCATATCTCTCTGAGAAAATAAATGATTGTAAAACAGCTGGTAATTAAATCTTATACAAGTTAAGATTTTTACAACATACCAGAGTACAAAAAATATTTTATCGTAAACAAGTGTCAAGGCAGCCAAATCTTCAACAGTGTCTTCAACAAGTGTCCTCAACAGTCTGCCATAACTTTTTCTTTGAGATATAATAGAGCCAGACAAGTAATGTTTCACTCACAAAAACAGAGACTTGCTAGAGGCCCTAGATATAGCTTATTTTAAAAAGTCACAAGGCAGCGGATTATCATGCTAACTCTCTGTTAGCTTTAGAGTGGGAGATGGGATGCAGAACATCTGCTTGAGTGTTTGAGCAGATAAAATGAGTTTGTTCAACAGCATAACTTGCACTAACATGTGCACACCATTGATGCATCCAGAGCCAATTTTTCTCTGCAATGCTGATCTAGATAAGAAGTCAACTCACACCTCAGCAAGATTTCACATTTATTACACCTTTGACATATATGCTGGACTAGAAATAACTCTTCTAGTCCAGCATCCTAATCCTAACTCTTCAATGACAGATCACAAGCCACATTCCTCCACTGATGTGGATAATGCAGCTACATTATGATATATTTCTGCCCTCTTTTTTATGACTAGTAATGTGACCAGAAACCCACTCTCTGTTGATTCTGATGAGGTTAACTAAAGACCCATTACATGCACCGGCTACTGCATTAGTGAGTCATGGATGTTTGTTCCAGAACCTCACTCTTAAATCTCTAGTTTATTTCCTCTCTGAACAGGTGGCTTCATTAGCCCTGTTGTTTTTTTCAGCGATTTAATTGCAATTCAGTGCATTGATGCCATGTTCTTCATCCCCCATTGACTGATTAAGGTTTTCATTTCAGAAAATGAGAATGTGCTTTGTTCAAATCGTGCTGCAATTAGCTTCAGGGAAACTAACAAAGCTCTGTGAACACCAACAATATACCACACCTTTTTCTTTCTCCTTTTAATATAAAATGAGAGGAAACTGTAGATGAAGACAATCACTGTAGTGAATTGGTTTTTAAAAGCCTGAGGGTAGTACTGACCAAAATTGTACTCCGTAATATACAAGCCAAATTGATACATAGTGGAAGATGGTTGACATATAATAAGGCTTTAAAAAAAAAAATTCAAGTACATCCAAGCTAAGAGTGCATTCATTTTGCATTGCTTTCTCAGTTTCCTCAAGAGTAAAGTCATTGTAAATCCCTTTAAAATATCAAACATGGAATCATAAAATGAATGATCTGTCAGTAAAGGGATTGTCCCATTAACGTAAAATTAATTCATTGTTTACTCTAGGGCCGTAGCTATCGGATATCTTAGTAATTTAGTATTATACTGAAAATTTAACCAATTAACTGAGTAATCGGATAAAACATGTGTGACGTCACATGCCACTTCTGGTGCCTGCAGCTCCACTCGCCCATAGACATTCAATGGTAGAAGAATGGTACTAATCTGTGGAAAGGCTGCGGCTGTCGTCATCATAATCAGTGAACTCCTTTTTGTTATCGTTCGACGATGAAGTTGGGGTCAGGGCTCGGCGATGCTGCAGTATCACCCATACCAATACTGATACTACAAAATCTTGGATTTTCACTAATTAATGTTAATAACAATTCATAATTTCAGTATTATACATAAACAGAAATCATGTATATACATGACAACTAAGATATATGGCATTATTAACTAGATACAGTTAATGGGTGTATAAATTAGTTTGCTTTTATTTCGGAAACTTTTAGTTCAGGAATGAAAGTTAAAGGAGTAACCTCTTGTGAAACATCAATGTCTTTAACTTGTGTTTCATAACAGCAGTTTACTGTTGTGAGGTCTTAATGTTCGACGTGGATTACATGGTTCACATTATTATTTTAACATATTAAAGATATTATTAATATTTGCGCTGCAGATGGAGCATTTAATGGTGACACCTTTCCCATTGTAAACATTTGTTGTAAAACGAAAGCTAACAAAGTCTTAACTGTTACTTTACAACATATTGTATAAAAAATAGCTATACAACTTAAATAATACAAACACGATACAGTGAACAAACCAACCTGGACTAACAGCCATTCAGAATTCTGAATTCATATAGCCCACAGCATAAAAGGAATGATTAGAGGCTTTGAGGAAGAGGTTTTTGCCTCGATTAATTTTTATGACCAAGTTATTCGAGTAACTCAAAGAATCGTTTCAGCACTAGTTTACTCAATTCGGTATAACCAGGCTCTCAGTCAAAGATAATATAGATAATTGCCATTTGTTTTTTTCAATTCTCTTCTTGGAAAAAAAGGTGCATGTGTGAAACTGTTGGGCTAAACTGACCCCAGAAGAGACAGCAGGCTTATTTTGTTTTTACCCTTTGCAGCCCTCTCTTTCCCTCATATAGAAAAGCATTGTTACATTGTTACTTTACCTTTAGAACTGAGCTTTTAAATGTCAACAAATGCTGGCCGTTTATTAAAAGAGCTTTCAGTTGTTCTTTGTGCGCCCCACCAAAATGGAATGTTTGGATATACCTTATTATATCATGCCTTAGATTTTTTTCAGCTTGTTGTATTATTTATTTATTTATGTTTACCTTTTTTTTACATTAAGTGTTTATTAGATTTGAACCTACTCATTTTGATCAGAGAGTCATATAGTTTTAATCTTCCTGCTGAACAAGTAATCTTAAATATCTTATATAGACATTATATAAAAAGGTAATAAGTTTTGTTTATAATAAACAGTTTTTGGCATCATCTGCAATTGTATTGGAACTTGAGCCTCCCTCAGAACTTTTGCTTTTGAGTTTTACTTTGTAGTAAAAAGAAACTACAATTACAAAAAAAACATTAAACAAAACACTACTATCTGTACAGCTTATCCTACATTAAAAATAAACAAAAAAACACAATAAACAACCAGAACTATTAGGAATATCAATTCATAACATAAACTGTTTCTGATTTAATGATCTTGAAAATAAACCTATTTTGATTGCCTTATACCTCAGTTCTACTGTACTTGAGTTGCAGCACAAGAGAATCAATCAAACATAAAAAGCTATTAAATGACCTTCAGTGAATTGTTTACTTGGACAGTTTATTTATCTTAAAAGCACAAGAGTACAAGGCTTGATATGTTGCCTGGTTGAACTGCTTGCATTATATTTTCATCAATCACCCCAAAAAGGTTGTTATTGTTAAATTGAATAAAAAAGAACAATTTTACTTTAATGTCACAAGAAGTGGGTCAGCTTTTCAATAACTTCACAAAGACCAAAACTTATAACAGGACATTATTTCAAAGTTCAAATACACTTAGCATAATTTCTCAACAGCTTGGACATGAAACTCATGAAACAAAACTAACTGTTGAACTAATAAGACTAATAAGAAGCATTACAATTAATATTTTAGTCATAACATGGATATTTTATTGACAAACTGAAAATGGATGCATGAGAAACATCAGTTTCTTCAGTTTTAGAAATACATTTTTTTAAAGGCTTTTCAAATGTCGAGTTCATTGCTATGTTCTATTATACTTTGTCCATGCTTTCAAAGAGCGTTCTTTCTTTTGTTAGATGAGGAGGCTCATTTTTAGAACCATTAACATATCAAACTCTTTAATGTTGCTTCAAGGATTGACCAAAAATATAATGAATTATACAGCAATACATAGTACTACCTCAAAAAATTCTATTGGTATATTCAGAAATAAAAAAAATTCCTAGCTGCGCTTAAGTAAAAGACTATAACGAATTACACTGCCATCAAAATTTAGAGGTGTGAAAGAACATATTAAGGTAAATGGATTGACTGCTTTAGAAGATTAGAGGAGTTGTAGTCAAAGCTTATTAGAGAGAGTGAAGTCGATGTGCAGGAACCTGCAGAGAAGAGAGATTTCATATTTAATTTAAAAGAAAGTGATATTTGATTCATCTCTCTTTTGTTTGATGTTTAAGAATGAGTCTGCTGTGGCGATGTTAGACATTTAGTGTGGTGCCTGCCAGGAATGGAAATGAATAGGGGTGTATTTTGCATGGGGGCATTTTTCAGTTCAAGCTAATCAGCAGTTATTTAAGCTCTCCAGTGTGTTTGATTTATGGTAGCTATAGCAATCAAGAACAACTTACTGAACTAACAGACCACAAGTGCACTTTAGGGAGCATAGTTGTTGTTTTTTAATGCAATGCAAAGCGAGTTGCTGTTGATGTCAAATCAGTAGGTCACATTTGTAGTGGGTATGGTATACCTTAAACTATATTTGAACGAATGTGTGAGTTCATGCTCAAATGCCATGCACTACAAGCAATAGGCGGTTGATTTACAATTGTTTATCAGCACTATGAATGCACCGATGCCTGTATGTCCATGTGAACAGACACATTTGTTTGTCACAGTGCTTGCTTATCTGGCTGGTTATTAATGTATTATGTTCCTATATTGGAGCTCATCTTTCCAGTCAACTTCCCATTGACTAGTAAAAGAAACATCACAAGAGACTAATCTGAAGATGTTTTGGACAGATTTTTAGCACACAGTTACTGTATTTAACTAATAAAGAGACAAAGGGGTCTTAAAATGTGTCAAGGAGATGCAACCAGCAATATAGTTAAAAACTGGTTCCTGTTCACCATTGAAATTCCAAATCAAATACCTAAATTTTTGTGATTTGATCACATTTACAAAGGGAATAATTTATTTAATTTTTAAATGCCGATAGTTTACTACATTAATAAAGATTTTATTAATAATAATTGTTCAGCAAGGAAGTTAGATTGAAAGCACTAACTGAAGATATGTGTACACTTAATTACCTAATACAACTTCTCGGTAAAGCAAAACTTCCCCATGTCGTGAAGACACGGCAAATGAAAACTGTTCTTTCCTATCTGTGGTTTCAGTTTGCCTGAGATGTGTTCAGTGAACATCGTACTGTCATTCACTTTTGATGTTTCTTGGATGAAGCCCCATATAAAGACAGATTAGCTTTCTATACCTCACTCAAGCTGTCAAAAGGCCTCAGTGTTTGTAGAATTGGTTGATCCCAAGCCTCCAAAGTGGTCCCCTTAGTTTTCTATTTTCCTTCAGTGACCGCTGAACTGATAAAAGCTTTGATCAGTGGAAGCAATAAGAGGGAATCTCAGCCTTCTCAGGGGAAGGCAAGCTGATGAAATCCAGCAGGATTTGGACTGAACTGTTGCTGTGTGAGCAGCAGGGATGATTAGACAGCGAGGCCTGCAGGAAAG
The DNA here is from genome assembly GCA_900490495.1 of Danionella dracula. Lineage (NCBI taxonomy): Eukaryota > Metazoa > Chordata > Actinopteri > Cypriniformes > Danionidae > Danionella > Danionella dracula. Next base: position 5,380,016 of record UELW01000578.1, read on the forward strand.
GTAAAGCCCAGAGTAAAGCAGCTCAGTGCCAAACCCAAAGTAATGCTCTTAGGAGTCGACACTGAGCATTTTCACTCCCCCTTTCAAGAGGAAGGCTAATTTCCAGCATCACAATCAAAGGGCATCTTTAAAATGATCAGTAAATAGAAAAGAACAAATAAGACTAATCAATGGCCAATTTAGCCAATTTAGTTTAAAAGTGGATTTAACAATCAGGCCAAATCACATGTTTTTTTTTTGTTGCATATGACTTTATGTAATACAGTTATATCTCAAGATATGAAACTAATTCATTCCAGGTGGCCTTCGTAGGCTGATTTTTGGTATATCGAAGAAAGCTTTACATGTAAAGTGGCTAATCCGTTCCAAGCCACACAGTAACAACACTAAAACATTACTGTTCAGAAAAGGCATTGTTTTTTTAAATGCTTCTTAGAAGTTATTGTATTATTGTACTGTGTTGCTGTGTTCATATGTTTTGTTTGATGTGTCCAGGGGATGAAGAGTTTTTTTTGTTTGCAATATTATACTTACCATTGTTGAGGGTGATGCCTGTTTGAATGCTGTAAATAACAAAATCAAACATTTTTAATCCACTGATAACAGCTACTGTGACCATTTAAATATTGTGGACTCTGGAGATCCGCCCTAATCACAACTAATATGAATATTATCTATACAAAAACATGATTCATCTCCCCATACATTTGATTAAAATGTGTTTTTCAAACAGCAGCTGGATTTGATAAAATTAAGTGTGCTTAACTCAATTAAATGAAAGTAAATGTATTTATTTTATTTTATTTGAAGCTGAATGCATGTTTAGATAGAACTTCTGCTTGTAATTTAATTGAGTTCATCCAGTGAGTTGTTTTTTCAGTGTTAATGCAAAATTAATACTTTAATACAAGATGCTAGGTAATATTAATTTGAATTTGTGAAGTTTCTTCTGAAGCTGATTGTCTAAAATGCAATATATTTATAACTTACCTTATCCTTCCCTACCCATACATAAATACGGCTAAGTATCTTTCAATAGAATCATAGATTTTCTCATTGGCTCTTATTACCATTATTACTCACTCAGAATTTTGTCTTTAATTTTCCTAGATAGTTTTTTTTTCTATTTAGAAGCGAGCAAAAATAACTGAATTAGCAAACAGTTAGTTAGTTAACAGAATGTGTTTTTGCTGAAAATATGTGACCAAAAACATCCTTGTGAAACATGTGAAGTGGAGTGGGTGCTCTGCTAAAAATAAAATCACATAACAATATTCACTTGGCCCTGCTCTGCTTTACTCAAGTTATTTTGATTGACCAAATTACCTCAATGAATTAAGGGACATGTCTGGACGACTCCTGATTTCAGAGAAGGGCCAAGATTGGCCAGACACTAGATACAATGTTACCACTTCCAGATTATGCTAGTCCGAGATGAATGACAGATGTTCCAGACAAATCCCACACTTGGCCTAGTTATTGTTTAATGTTTCTTTTGTTAGAAACTGCTGACAATATCAAAAATTAAATGTGTGTCTTATGTGCATGAAAATACCAAATTTGTAGTTTTAAGGCTTTTACAATTTAAAAGTTTAAAACTAGAAGGTTCCATCACTTCTTTTCCAAGTTTGAAGACGAACAAATCTGAGTATATAACCTTTCTAATAAGATTATAAAATTGATAATTCCACTGGGGAAGGTAAATGGCTCTCACTAATACTTTGAGAGAGTGTTTAATTAGCTCTCTCTTTCCCTCTCTACCCTCTGTCAGAATTTCGCATTTACACTGAGACTCATTAACGGCATGCTTTTGTCTGTTTCCCTGTTGCAGGTTTTTGGATTTTGCTATGAATGCTCTCTTTTTCTCTCTTCCATAGAGCCTGGACTTCTTTTTGTTCATTTATGTGCTGAGTTTATAATATAATGTGACGAGCGGCTAGTCGAGGTCGCGGCTAAACTAGCTAACTGTGCAGCTACGCTATGCTGAGCGCCTAAAGCCGGTGGAGATCCCTGCGTCCCATACACCGCACGACCCCAGGGTATCCCAGAGTTCTTAAGAGAACTGTTGTTTAACGCTTAAAAGGGCTGTGTAGAAATCACTCCAGAGTCCTGGATCTGCAGCAACGCTGTTTATTAAGCACACTTTTATAATTCACACCACCACCTAACTCCGCGGCCACCAGTAGCCACACCTATCACACACACTGTATCATGGATGGTTAGTTCGACAATGTTAATCAAATCACATACATACATACCAAACACATACCCTAACATCACATACATATTCAAATAATAAAGTCATTAAACATAAACATATATCATTGGAGCATTTGCTTTTAAACTTTAATATAAGCGCCTCCCATGATGCTTCGCAACGACGACGTAACGCAGGGTCGTCACAATAATAAATAAATCTCTTAGCACAGACAGCCACGCATTGCACCTCTTCTTTCTTTTGTCAGCAGAATTTAGAGAGTGAAACACATAAAATGAGCTTTGATAACATTAGTTCAATGGGATCAAACACATCACAGAGATATTGTAACAGGGACAGGGTTTTAGTTAGGATAAAACTATACCAAAATAATTTCCTGGATAATTATGACATACTGGTAAAATGTACAAACACAGATTAGATTTTAACCACCAGGCAATTTAACAATAATTCCGCACACCTACCTACCAATCAAAGTAGCTAACCAAAACCCCATTTTACATCAACTTACTCATTAAAAAAACAAAAAAACATATACTCCACCAAACCTCTCCAACCACTCCAACAAAATACCAAGCAATCAACCAACACACAGACAAACTAACTAACCGAGTGGCTAAATACCAATACATCAACGTTTTTGTTTTGTATGTGTATGGAATATGTCACTATAAAGAATAATTAAAAATAAATAAATAAAGGCCTCTCTTGTAAAACATATTTTCGGTGAATTTCACTGATTGGAAATAGTTGGATCTCACCTAATTTATAGCTTGTGCTTAAGTGTAATAAAGAATGCATGGAAGGATTGCAAATATAGTTGTATGTTGCCTTTTTTTAAATCAAATTTAGCATTTGTTTGTTGTCTCATTTGTGATTGATTTTCACTCCTATTTTCTCCTACTTTAAAGGTTTACATGTGTATGTTTGCCCTTATGTTGGATTGATTTGATCTGATTGGATTATCTCATTCTAATCTCCAGGTAAAGAATTTCTGTATAATCTCCATGTTGACTGTTGTGAATCTGCAGTCTCCAGGTGGTGTGGCACAATAGTGATCCTTAAGGATGTTTAGGGGGTGTATTAAGAGGAAACCTTTGAGTTTATCTCTGCTGGATCACTGATGGCCCTCTGGGTCTGGCAGAGCTTTCATCCATCCATCAGACTTTCAGAGAAGGCTTCAGCAGTCCCCTCTTTCTTCTCTATCGTCTTATTCAAACGGCTTTATTCTTCGTATACACCTAACTGTGTATAATTCTTACCTGTTTTTTCCAAGATTCTGAGCGGCAATGTGATGTTTCAGAACAGAACTCACAATTTAAGTAAATTGTTCAGCATTATCTCTGAACTATGTTTAGAATAGCATTAGAACTTTTATAAATCGTGAAATGCAGTATTTGTTGAATCGTCAAAACAAGCAAAAAAAACAAACATTTATAATAATTGAATTGAGGTAAAATGTGTCATAACATATGTGTTTACAGCTTCATACATTCTATTCAAGTTAAGCTCTATTATCCTAAGTCTTATTTAAGTAAACAGATTCTAATGAATAACTACTTTATCAGGTGCTATGCAGCTTCCCTATATATTTTTTTAAATAATAATGTGGAAAACAAATATTACATTTTTATGAATAGCTAATTTACTTAGTCTATTATTTTGAATGTATACGTTTCTAAATGAAATTAGATATGTACTAAAGGCAGCATAGTAGCTGGATGCTTCTAGTATCAATGTCTTTATTGATTTGGAAAGACAGTATCATTTTCCTTTTTTATTAAAACAATAACATTGCTTATGTGTATGAAATTAGAAGAAAGCCCTGGAGCCCTGAAAAAATGTTAGTTTGTTTGTTTGTTTTTATGCTTGTTTTAACCTGCCTGCCTTGTTTATAATTGTTTTGATTTTTTGCTTCTGTGGACAAGGATTTTTTTGTTCATTATGAATCAGCTGTAGTATTAACAGAGGGAGTAATCATGCAGACTGACAGGGGTGGGATGTGTATCCCTTGTGTACACATGGACATCTGTGAAGAACTATTGTGAAGAATATTTTTCTGAACACTTAACAAAATGTATTTATTTTATCCAAAAGTGACTCATTAAATGCACACCATATATTAGAACTAAAACTCTAATTTTACCAATTATGAATGCATTTTTTTTTTTTGCGAACATCTGTAGCTTATTGTTGCTTGGCTACTAAGTAAATGTACTGTATTACTCTCTTTTAATTCTGGCTTACTATTCTGAAGCAGTATATCAGGCATTTGAGGAAAGAATACATGTATTTTTATTCATTTCATTAGCATTGCTAACAGCATGCATACATTGTCTGGTTATTAGTCATTTCTTCTGTTTACAGAAAACATATTGGCATTATACAGTAGTACTAGCTGAGAGAAACACTCCAGACACCTCGAATAGAGATTTTCACTTTCAGCCCTCTCAAAACCTTCATGAGTTTGTAAACGTATTGATCTAAATCGAGCTTTCCTTTGCCACACTGCATTATCTATTAATATATTATTAAAAAAAAATATATTTTGTATTGATCCAAAACAAGCTTAAGGTAATCTTCTAAGCCACCCCCACCATCTCTCACTTTTATTACTTTTTTTCTCTCTTATTAATCCTTTTCTCAGTGTCTCCAACAGCAGATGAGCTGTGACAGGCAATGCATAAGTTGAAATCAACTGCAGAATCAAAGAACCTAAGACTCTGTAGCTCCACACACCTTCTAAGAGACAACCCACTATTTATACCTTACTCCAGGAAGAGGGGGCATTTCACGAGGCAGAAGGGAAAAAACTTAAATTGACAGATTTGTTTGAAACGGCCTCTGAAATGGTTTTGCTACTATATTAATTTTTTTTTATAATTCAGCCATTTCAATGAAGATACATTATCCATAAATGAAGCTGTTTTAGTTTCTTTTGCTTTGCAAGGGAATGATTGTGACAAAGAAGGAAAATTTAATGAGGCGACAGAGCAGCTAAACGTAGCAAGCAATGCCACAAGGAAAACTCTACTCATTAGTATCTGCCATTCGCTCAAACTTATGTATAACAGTATCTGGATCTGTGATGTTTTGTAACTCAGTTGAACATTAACATAACGACTAAAAAATTATATTTTCTTAAGACCCGTGGCCATGCATAGAAGATGGAGTGCAAATGCATAACCAAAGGTGAATTACAAATTGAAAATGCCTGCAAATTTAAATACGATTACAGATTTTGATCAGTGAAAACCAAATCTGTTTACTTGCCTCCTCTTATATTTATGATGAAATAATAATTGTTCACATTTTCAGGTCCTGACTGGTACACGGTGAGAGTGGATGTGACAGTGATGGATGTCAATGACAATGCTCCAGATTGGACAATGGTTCCTTTCCCATATCTTAGCGTGGTCTCTGCTAATGCACCAGCAAACACACTCGTCTACAAACTTCAAGCAAGTGACAGTGATGCTGGTGTTAATGGAGAAGTGGAATTCTTCCTTTCTGACGGTAAGGATTTTGTAGCCTTACCCTATATAAATATACTGTTTTTTTATCTATGCTAGAAAGCTAGAAATTTGTACATTATTTATAACATACATACATTGTTCAATTTGCAATGTTGACATCACAACAGAAAGGATATTGTGATGGGTATTCTGCCACCATACAAGCCTTTACAGGCCAAAAGTCAAATTTGTGCATGCGACAAGATGTCACCCTATAATGTTTTCAAAGTGAACTATATATTTTTTGTCTTATGTTTCTATTGAAATTAACTATCCACCTGGAACATACTTCTTTATCAGGTCTATAGCCAAAAAGATACAGTCATAAGGAAAAACTTATTGACAATTACAACTTGACTGGTTATTCATATAAGTACATACATATGTGCTAAAACTAAGTCAATGTCACTCCAGCAATTATACAATTTTGCTTTAAAAATTAGATTAAAAAAATGTTGCTAGATTCATTACAAGCTTACTTCACATCAACCTAGAGTTGGTCATTTATATTTATAACAAATGCTCGATTTTGTACAGATCTATCATATCAGGTAAATTTTATCAATAAATATATAGCTTTTCTGTAATTTCTGCATACATTATTTACAAATGTGTTTTTTCCCTTAAAGGCTGATAAACAGTCACTACTATAACACAGACAACATTTCACCATCATTCTTCCAATAAGCTCCACTTAAGGCTGGCTTCAATGCACATTTTGGGTTGGTAGGATACAATGATTTAATACACTGCATTGGTGTCAAAAACCGAAAGTAATGTGTCTGTACAGGACTGTCAAAAAATTATACAGCACGTTTTTCATTAAGGTAAATTTTCCATTAAGCAAAATACAGAAATCTTTCCAATCGTTATATTTCAAATTTTAAAACAACTGATTTTTTTTTCCATTGAAAGTAATATATGAGTATTTTATACACAATTTGATGTTAAGTAGGTTGAGCATAAAAAAACAATGCTACATTTTAAAGTTGTATTCATATGATGTTTATGGTGTGTGTCCCAATATATGTATTTTTTATTATTTTCTTCTTTTTCCTAAAAAAATCTCTTTTTTGTAGTAAATATGTCATCGATAAATTTTACATTGTCCCATTTTATGAACAAAACATCTTTAAAAAAAATTCTTTCTTATCATGGCCTACTACTGTACAAGTTTAAGTCTGCACATTTGTTATATCTTCATTTTGCACAGATCAATAATCTGGCAATAAAAATTTCCATGAACAGAATGGCCTGTAGATAAGAAAGACCACTAAAGTCAGCAAAGAAGTAGTACAGTAATTCAAGGCCTGTTGTTGATAAAGTCTCTGTTTCAACAGGTGGTGATGGTAGATTTGAGGTGGACAGAAATAATGGTCATGTCCGGACTACAGGGCTCCCCCTTCAGAGGGACAGAGAGTATCTCCTAACAGTGATGTCTGCAGACCGACAGGGTAGCCGCAGTGCTCCAGCCATTCTTTCCATCATTGCTGGTGCACGAGCCCCACAGTTCACCAACATCTCCTATACCATCTCCATCCCAGAAAACACACCAGAAGGACAGCCGTGAGTAAACCCCATACCAATACAGGGCATAACATATGTGCTTAATGCAATAAATATTATTTTTACATTACAGTATTCTACAAACCCAAAATCCACCCCTCACATTTCGGAATAGTGCTTGTTCATCAGGGTAACAGATATTAAAACCATGCTAAATAAAATAGAACATTCTAAATAAATCATGCTGAATAAAAACAGAAAATAAACATGCTGCACTCACAAAAATCAGTGTACCAGAGTGCATGTGAATCATAGTAAACAATGTAAAATTCATGAAAATCTGAGTTTTGACTGTCAGAGTACTGTGATTTAATTTAATATGCATCAACAGCAGACGCTAACTCTAACATATATAGACAGTCCTCAGAGATTAGCCATGCATTACAACCAATACTACATGAAACCCTTCTTTGAAGTCATTTATTAGGATGATGTCTCTTATAGAAAAAAAAAAACATACACACATGGACTTTTTATTTGGAGAGTCTGCATTAATGGTGCATCCATTTGGTCACACCGAAGCATGTCAGCTGTGGCCTTAACATATGTATTACATCAGGCTTTCCCATGTAGAAAATTATCCTAAATCCCTGTGGAATAAATGCAACTGTATCCGATCCTTTAATGGCAGCTGCAAAACCTTAAATATGCATTGCATGCTGTGGCATTTTACTTTGCTCAAACACATTCCACCATGCTGATGCTTTTATTAAACTAGTATTAGCAATGGCTTCCTGGAACGGCCTTAGCTTCATCAATTGCTCTTCAAAGATGCAGTTAGCTAACTTGTGTTAGGAGAAGTATATTGCTTATGGCAAAGGAGAAGGCTGACATTAATCTTATCTGCAAACACGATAGTCTTCGCCAGACAGGCAAAACCTGCCAAAGGGGAAGCAGATGTAATACCAAAAATACCTGAAAGCATGTCACATGTATTGTTCATCTGCATCTGCCTGTCTTCTTGTGTTAAGCTTCAATGGGATTTGAAAAGTCATTGTCTAATTAACATAGTTTTGCCTTCACTGGATAAAATCAAAAATTTGCATTAATTAGTCCTTTGATTACATCATCTGCTTTTTAACAGCTCACTTATATGAATAGTATTTAAAAGCATGAATCAATTTAAGTTTTTGTTAATTCTTCAGAGAAAAAAACAACATTTAATTTTTGATATATGTTTAATATGTTGTAGTTGAACAAACAAGGGTCTAACAATGAGATGTAACAAGTTATTCTTCTTATGATAAAAAAGAAAATACTATCAAATGGCAGTGTCAGTTTATCTGGAGTATAATGGGTGAAAGCCACAAATAGAATGCTGATTCATTTTGTTTCAGTGTCATAGCCCTGTTTATATACTTACACAGAAAAACATATATTATTGTAAACTGTGAATAGTTAAAAGCAAAATCTGACAGTTTTTACTTTGTAGTAAAGTTGTTTAATTTAATGCTTTTATTTTTCTGTTCTGTGTGTTACATTGATGCAGTGTAACTGGACTAAATAATGAAAAATAAACATAATATTGAATTACATTTGTTAAAAGTATATAAATAAAATTGTCTAATCAATATGAACGACAACAAAAGATGTTCTAACAATTTTGTTATGTTTGTAAATTAGGGCTGAAAAGATTCCTCGAATTCTTCGAATAACAAGATTACAAAAATTGGTCGCGGCAAAATCCTCTGCCTCAAAGCTTCTAGTAATTCCTTTTATTCTGTGGTCTGTCTGAATACTGGATTCTGATTATCTGTTAGTACAGGTTTGTATCTTTGCGTGACATTAGTCACAAACAATTACCATTCACAAATCACTTAGTGCAAGCGCTAGATCACAGTTCAGTAATAGTTCATGGAATGGCTCAATTTAGACTCTTATCATTTAAATAGGTTTTTTTACACTAACCAATGTTTGTGAAGCTCCCTTGGAATGAAACAGAGACATTCAATCCTGAAGAGAGATTATGGTGCTCCGTCATTCTGAAAATACAGAGCAAGTAGTGCTCGTCACAGCCTCTTTTTCATCGATGTTTTCTAGTGCTGTCAAAGTTAACGGGTTAATGCATGCGGTTAATTTCAATTGTATAATGCGTAAAAAGATTTTTACGCAATTAACGCTGTTTCAGTTTTTCCTGTCTCCTGTTGTGGCCGATGTGTGTTATTCAAAGTAAGAATAAGACCAATGCACTTTGTATGACGACGTGAAGGCACGAAGGAGGAACACACCACAGCACGTGACACACATGGCTCTCACTGAGAACCGCTGGGCTTCTGTGAGCAATGACAACTACTGAGGCTTCACATCGAACTTTGTTGAAATTGAATTAATTAGGTCTAGCTGTGTTTAAAACTGACAAACGCGCACACTGATGGTGCTCGTAATATGTGTGCTGCCATGAGACTAACATTACTACCATGTGAATACCAGTCCTTCATGACTAAATGCAAAGGAGTTTGCAGGAGTCGTGTAGTTTAGGCAACTCCGTGTCTAACATGTAGCTGCATCTTGGGACATCATATCTGGTCTCCAGAACATTGAAGAGACACAGGAACCCCACATTTTCTACCTCTGAGAGTGGCTGGTATTTGATAATTGGGTCTGTTATTTTTACGGCACGTGGATTGTTTCTGGACATTTTCTCTTGTCTTGCAAGAGTTTGCTGCAGCGTGGGTTGTGTTGGTTTAGAAGCGTTGGCAAACTCTTGAACTCATTGTCGACTTTGAAATAGTTCCACACAACTAAAATGTTTCGCCCCGTCATCTCCCCGCTCAGAACTGTAGCCATAGTGTGGGGGCAGGCACTCGGCACCTGTGATTAATCCCTTACATGCTGCTCATACGTAAACATTTTTCAAACGGTCCCCGGTATCAGGGTCTTTTAATCAGAACAAGTGCTTTAGAAAATGTGGTATCGAGCCCGATACTCTATACCGCTATCGGTGCATCCGTAATGATAATCAATGTTTACGCTACTTCTAGCATTGAATATCTATGGGCTAGTGGAGCAGCAGAATCAGGAAGTGGCGTGTGACATCATGCATGTTTTATCCAATTAATCAGGTAATTGATTACATTTTCAGTAGAATACCCACTTATTAAAATATTTGATAGCTAGAGCTCTATTGTAAATATTCTTGTATTTTATCACAATTAACATTGAAACAATATAATTGCTAGGTTTAACTTTTAATGAACCTTTGCATGCAAAGCATTGATTTGTCACATTGACTATAACACAATGTGGCCATGATCTGTAAGAAATGCACCTTCAATGAAAATAGAACTACATTCATCCATTTGAACCTGCTCTTTCAATGATATTTAAATTATATACATCATTATCCATTTAAGTGAGAAACTTTGCAAATCTATTGGCTCTCCTATTTTTCCCATTTCTAATTTGGATTGCATGTTTATGAAGCAGTACACATATCAATGAGCCTTTGGCTTTTTTCCCCCTTAAACCAATTCATCTCTGCCATTATATTGTTGGAGCAACATATAGTCTCTAAATTACCCAGCAGCTTTTTTGTGATTGTAACTAAATTTGGGTTTGTATCCTTGATTCACCTCGAGAGCATGTTTGCAGGAAAACATCATTTGTGAATGTTTGATTTTGCACTGAAACATTTAGAAACACATTTAATTATACAAATATGCACCAAAATGAATAGTTTCTTTTACAGAATAAAGCTTACTTGTCAACACTCATTTGGATAAAATGGCACAGTTCTGACAGGATTTTATGTACTAACTGATATGGCTGACATCGCAAAAGGTAGAGGTTACTTGTCTTGAAATATCACTGATTTCTGGATTAAAGGTGTGACATTTGATTTTGAAAAACACTTGAGTTCTGTATAAAAAAAAAAAAAAAAAAAAAAAAAAAAAAAACACCCACCCAAGGGTCATTATTCAGCGAATATGTTTTGGGGTTTTCAAATGGTATACCTTTTGCTGAAATGGCATTAAAAATAACATGTATTTTGAGAGGTTTTGTCAATTGATAGCTTATATCGATATCTGTTTTTTTTTCCAGCTTTCTAGTAACTCCTGCAGTGTCCTTCCAGAAGCAACCAGTGACATACAGTCTCCTCATCAATCCTAGCAGTCTTTTCACAATCGAGCCCGAAACTGGGGAGATCAGTCTGAGTCGAACTATGGACTATGAGAGTGACCAACACCGGTACCTGCTCCTGGTGAGGGCCAGTGAGAACAAAGATAGTCTCAGCAGCGCAGCAGAGGTGAGTGCTCAACAATGGGAACTTGTCTCAAACCTCGGAGTGTTCTTTTCACAGTGGCTAAACTGTGGATGCAACTCAAGAAAGGATTGTTTTAGGTTTGATGTATGGATAGTTGAATATATTCTATCGTATCTACAAATATTTTTTTCACACAGAATTGTGTCCACTATAACGGTTCGAAACTCTAGGGATTATCTAGGGATATTTGTGGCACTAAATGTGTGTTTCACTGCAATGAAAGAGATGGCCAGTAGTCCCGTTCAGGCCACTTACAGTATGTAGCATTCCCCTGGAGGATGCAACTTTGCCTCATCTTGATCTTCCTACTCAGTGATCCCTGCATCTGTCCTGGCCTGAGGCGGGACAGCAAGAACCCACGCTATTAACTTGGGACTGTGGCAAAACAATGCAAGCCACAGTATTTCTGATTCTGATGGAATGAGGCCATGCTGACAAGAAAAAAAACTAAACAAAAACATCCTACGGACTCGTAGAGACACACACCCAAGAACCAAAAAAAAAAACTTTTAGACAGGCTGAAACATAAATGGTCCACTGAGAATTCCTAAAATACTCAAAAAGATTCTTCACAAGGACCACACATGTGTTAATGCCCCAGTTGCCAATGATCAATGTAAACAAAATGTGTGAAAATGAGTAGACTTTTCTTAATGTCTAAAAATATTAGATTAGTAGTTGGTCGAACCTTACCAAAGGCAGAAAACAACTTGATAGAAAATTTGGAGGAATACAGCTCTAATTCCAAATGTTTGAGAAGTGATTTTTAGATTATCTTTTTATGTAAAGGTGTGAAGTTACTAACTCCCCAATTGAGTTTTTTTAGAGTTAAAAAACAAAGTATGAACTTTTATTGTAATAAAGGGAGTAAAATACCTTTAACTCTGACTGATTTCCCAAGCACGTAAACAATTCTTCAGGGTTCTTTCCTAGGTCTTGCTCTCCTTTTCTAAATTTAGTCTTGGTTGGATTGTTTTTATTATGGATTATGGTACTTTTAATATTTCAAATAGGAGCAAGACTAAAAACCTATGTTAGACTTTTGACTGTTTTTGATGAAGTCTGTCTGTTTCATCCCTCCGGTCTAAAATGGATGTAGGAGTCACTTAGCAAATGCCAGGATGCTTCACCCGCAGCATCAGAATCAGAGCAAAAGCACTCTCTGAGATTTTTCATTGTTCTTTTTTTATAAAGCAACTTTACACTTTCATTCGTTCCTATTTTGGCCATTAGTTGAGTCTTTTTGCTTTCTGCACATTGTCAAAACCTTTTGTATACAAACTGTTTTCTTTTTGAGAAGTGCCATGTTTTCAGACACAGATGTTTGGATACATAAGTATTTATAAGTAACAGTTTGATACCAAATAACAAAGTTACACGTGTGAAGGCAGTAAACAGGACAATGGTTATCTATAGTGATGCAACAAGTCCTTTATACTTGGTTATATTTTAAGCTCCAGATCTTTTAGTTATGCCTTTTAGATAGTATTGAAATGTCTTCGAAGTAAAGGTGCGGACAATCTAGATTGTATTTTACATCTTTTTTCCACATGTGTATAAATAAAATAATTCCCAGTCAAAAATATGTACAGTAAGGAATTTATTTTTTATTTATTAAACCTACTTAAGACTAATAAAAGTGCAAAACAGAGCCAAATAAAAAAGTTTTACATCAAACAATAAAGAAGCTCTTTTCTGGAAAAATCGGTGCCTAAGTCTTACTTTTAAAGTAAAATTCTAATTATTAAGAAAATAAAATACAATATGGTCATTTTAAAATAGCAACATAACCACCACCTTGTAGCAAACAAAATATTGGTTGGAATAGAGTCTGTCATTCTCATGCAGATATATAGGTGCAAATTGGTGAGCCTGGAACCGCGGTTCACCGTTAGGTGATGGCTGGTCTAATGCTTCCAAATCAAATCAACTCTTTCCAACCTTTTAAACAGAGATGCACTATTTTTTTAACCAAAATAAAAAAGATCTGTTTTAAAGGCATTAATTTTTCTTTGTATTGAAATCTAAAAAGGAAACGTTTCAAAAGTATTAATTATTCTTCTAAAGCTGTTTAATGCTTCAGAGATGCATTGTGGTTAAATAAAAATAATTCATGATCTGCTAAAATTGTTGTGTTAACAACCTATTTAAATGCCTTCTGGCTTGTATTCTCTGGTTGTCACAGGTGCGAGTGATCATCACTGATGAGAATGACTGTGTTCCAGAGTTCCTCCAGTCCATTTATAGCAAAGATGGAGTGTCTGAGACAGTCACGACTGCTACATCACTCTTGCAAGGTAAAACTCAGTGGACCTACTCATCAATACATCAGTTACAACATTTACCTACAGCTTTTCATCCTTAAATGCTCACAAAGAGATGGAGTTCATTTGAAATATTTTATGCTTTACAGTTTTTCCTTTGATTAAGATAAAACGCATACACTTATGAAAGCATACACTTATCTTATAAAGAGTTAATTTCAGTTTCGGTCAGATCATCTTGTTCTAAAAGGTCTTTACAATTTATTTATTTATTAATTACTATTGATGAACAACATTCAACAAATGTTACTGAATTTTGTATTATAATGTGACCCATTCTGTTTTCATATGATTTCCAGCTGTTCATGAGTTCGCTCTTGCTCATAATTTCCTAGTATCACAAGCGAGTTTGGTGAGCTATGGAGAAGGGTCCTTTGAGCCTCTTGGGCCCGGAGAAATACCCCCCTTATTCCAAACTATTACCGTAGTTTATAATTACACTTAAATTTATGCATTTGGCAGACTATCTCAGCTTGCTCATAATAGAAGTTGTATCAACTGATACATAAACCATAGCAGGAAGAAAATACATATGGTGTTCCCTGAAGAGAAGAGTTTTCAGTTGATTTTTTTACCTGTATTGAATATCGTCTTATATGAAGTTAAACAGGGTAAAACATACATTGTGAGTGGCGGAGGGGTGGAAGGAGGGATAGCTTGCACAATGTAGATGTTAGCTCATTTGTCATGTCCTGTATACTGGAGATGATATGAGTTGGAGGGACCATATGATTGATTGTCAATTATCTGCCAAGCTCCTGCCAAACTTATGTTAAATCATATGATTAACCTCATTTATTGTTATCTTATGTATTGGAAATAAATTGTTTTTTTTTGTTGCAGATTGTGCCTTGATGGTTGGCAGTGTAATTAAAATTCTGTTTTCTGTGCACAGTTTGATTTTCAAATGTTCTGACATGAGGAACCATGTGTAAGAAAGCAGTGATTGAACTATTTAAACTAGTGTAAGCGAAACAAATAATTAATAATATATATTTGACAAATCAATATAAATAAAACTTTTTTTTACCAAATCAAGGAAAATCAAGACCCAAAGATGTCATTTTCATCCTGACTCATTCTGTTTAAAACCTCTTTTGAAACATTTATTGGTTGATGTGCCCTTTTACATGACTAAATTGCTGAGTGAACCTGTGCAGAATAATAGTTGGACACAACTATGGATAGAAGATGTATATTCAGACAAGGTAAAATAATACAAAAAAGGAAAGTTACAGTGATTAAAAACCATCCTGTTTTGGAGAACAATTGGCAGACATTTTAAGAGCTTAACCTAGAGACTTTTGGTATGATGAGAAGGGTGAAGCGGTGAGGTGTGGAACAGATGTGCTGATTAGCAGTTGTATGCCAGCTAGCATCTGCACAGCTGCCCATGTGGGTTTCTCAACAATTATCTCCAGCCAGCATGAAAAATCTGCCTCACTCAAACGATCAAAAGAAATGAAGAAGGACTAGTTTGAGTCAACTCTTTCATTTGGGTATCAAACAAGAATGTATCAAGTATTAGTTGTATTATTTATAGTTTTAATACCTTTATTAAATGATTCAGTGAAATTTGGCTAACAGCCTACTTTGAAATGTGTATGGCAAAATGTGTTAGACCAAGGTCAATTTGTTATCAATATTGATCAATATGAAATTATTCATTTTCATATTTTAGGCTGTTTTATATGAACTCTGACATGTTTGGACATGTGATGAATGAGAGCACTGTGCAAGATCAATCATACTTTTAACTTTATTTTGAAGGTCCAATAAACTTCAGGAAATCCTGGAAGATTGGACGTTTTCTAAATATCATATTGTTTGTTTCTTGCAATAATACATGAAATTTATTGGCACTTCGATTGATTAAAAATAATTACCCAATCAATCACATGGTCCTAATCATGATTAATCACGATATATACAATTTATATTACACAGTTTTTAATAACACACCATTAATGTGAGAAATATGAATACGTTTTTAATTAAGCTATTGTAGGATATATTATGTCACTTGTTTCTTTATAATAAGAAAAGAAGCCATTTTGAAATAAAAACCGATTAAAAATTAATTATTCAGTGATAATTCTCTCTGAAACCTCAGAACAGCTCAGTCTTAAATTCAGTTTTGCATCTTGTCAGGCAAATAATGGAGGAGGACCCAAATGCAGTCGGTACAAAAGTTTATCAAATAAAAACTACAGAAGCACCGTCTTCTGGGTGTCTGGAAATAACTTAAACTGGAATGATCAAAAGGAGAAGATAACTGAGAGAGCAGGTCGACTGAAAACTTGAGCAGCAACATTAACTAATACACCAGTAAAGATAAGGGAAGGAAGGAGGAAATAAATAGTGAAGCTAATCAAGAAAACGAGGAGCAGCTGAGAGCAAGGGAAATGAGGAGAGAGAAAACAGGTGTGAACACATACACTCACAAGGTACTGAAGTCATTAAAGCATTTATACTAAACACACAACTTTACACTGCCTTGTTTAGTCAAAGTTATTTAGGTTTTACTGTTAGGAGTTCGTAGAATGCTGTCTGATAAATGTGTTCTTTGGCACACATTTTTTACCCTATAATCCTTTCATACAACAAATGTCAGGCTCTCTGTGGTAGAAACGATAGTGTGTCAAACTGAGTGGATTGTTTTGAAGCTGAGCTTACCTCGACTATAGCTGGCTTTTTACACACCACAGGAAATGCAAATAATACAGTAATGAACAAAAACAAACTTTGACTTTCAAGTAGGGGTAGGCGATATGGGTTAAAAATCATATCATGATATTTTCCACTGTTCAGACAGTATTAGTAATGTATCGCGCAAAAAAATTGAGAGGAAAAAGAGGGACTCGTTTTTAGTAGACTTTGACAACAGAGGCATAATTTGCATTTTAATCTTATTTTACGTGTGGAATTAGACAGGGAACTGAAAACTATTTTTGCCACTGTTAAATACGAGAAATAGTCTTGTTAATTTCGACCAGGTTTACTTGCTGATGTTTCACTTCAAACTGCTCTCTGTGTTTAATTCTGAGGTGTTCTCATGTTAATTAGTTGTAAAGTCTGTTACCTAGACCCTGCTAGAATATTTTCATGATAAACCCTCAGTAAGTAATTATACTTATCTGCAAATGTGACTGCTTAACACTTTCTCTGCATTGTTATAAAAAGATATAAACCTTCCTGGGGTTTTTTGCTTATTTTCTTGCTCTAACAGTATGCTGGAACTGGACCCGAACACTTGCAATACAGAATGTACATCTTTATTTACACATATTTTTACACATAGAATTTTTTTTGCTAATTTTAAGAATTCTTGCCAAGTCAAATTTGCTTACCCCATTGGCAGATTTTTTTTTTGCTCGATACAGGTTTTTTTCTTGTTCCAAGAGTGCATTTTTTGCAGTGCAGAATCTTTGTGGCATCTGGTTACTTTATTACACTCTAATTAATATCTTAAAGCACATCGTCTAGGCACTTGAGATACTCAGGGCAGATCTCATCCACCCCCGGTGCCTTGCCACTGAGGAGCTTGCCAACCACCTCAGTAACTTCGGCTTGGGTGATAGACGAGTCCACCTCAAGTACCCCAGCCTCTGCCACCTCAATGTAGGACGTGACAGTGGGATTGAGGAGACCCTCAAAGTATTCCTTCCACCACCCGACCTCATCCCTGGTCGAGGTCAACAGCTCTCCACCTCCACTGTAAACAGTGTTAGTGGGGCACTGCTTCCCCTTCCTGAGGCGCCAGACAGTTTGCCAGAATTTCTTTGAGGACGACCGATAGTCTTACTCCATGGCCTCCCTGAACTCCTCCCAGGTCCAAGTTTTTGCCTCCAACACAGCATAGGCTGCGGCACGCTTGGCCTGCCGGTACCCGTCAGCTGCGTCCGTGTGGGACCCCGGTGACCCCAATCTGGGCGAGGTCGCAGAATCTGTTGTCATCGTCATAAGGGGTCTTCTGAACTGCTCTTAGTCTGACGCGTCACCTAGGACATGTTTGCCTTGGGAGACCCTACCAGGGGCAGCAAGCTCCCGACAACATAGCTCCTAGGATTATATAAATATATATAAATGCATTTCTGTAAATCTGAGACGCCGTGCTGTAACCCAATGCACATAACATCGTATGCATGTATGCAGGAATGCATAACTATGCAGCAGTTGATCATGCAGCATCAGGAAAGCTCAAATTTACAATTTACATTGAGTTGAAAATATTCACTTTTCATTGAGATGCTTGCACATTATTGAAAGTATTACAGTAGTTGTCAAATACAATAAAAATACAGCTGTACCGTGCCTGATTGCTGGTTGATGAAATCCATTTGAGTAAACCATTTGACATGAATCTATTCCTGATGCAGCAGTTCTCTCTATTGCGACTGTAAATGTTTTAAATCAATCTAAAGTGTTTCTCTATCTTTTGCAGTATCAGCCAGTGACTGTGATTCAGAGCAGAACGCAGAGATCACGTATTACACACTTAGTCCGGATTTCATCATTTCAGCCCATGGGACTATATTCCCAGCAGGACTTCTAGATTATGAGAGGCCTAATCATCTATATGAATTTGTTGTGATGGCAGTGGATAAAGGTGATATTCCTCGCACTGGGACGGCAACAGTGCGTCTTCGCATGGTCAATGTCAACGATGAGCCTCCAGAGTTCTCACAGTCTGTGTAAGTTTTCATCTTTTGTGTTATCATGATCCAGTAAGAACACATCAATTGTGGTCAGAAACATTTATGTTAGCCTGGTTATATTCATGGTTAAATTGACACTGCTCTGAGCTTATTTTGTCCTGCTCTAAATAAAGCTAAATTAACACTAAGCTCATCAACCTGAACCATGAAAAAGTTAAACTCTTAATTTTTTACAGTGTGTTGAGGAAAATAGTTGTGATGTTTTTTGTATATTGAAATACAAGCGTTTATCACTACGTAGAAGTTTTTGGTGAATAATCAATGGTTTCGATGATAACCTCAAGTGTTAACTCAAGTGTTATTGTTTTACTCTATTTACATTTACATCTACATTTATGCATTAGGCAGACACTTTTGAGAGACAATATGCAATCTGTTACACTGCAAAGTCTATATCAGCTTCTCATAATAGAAATTTTATCAACGGATCAATTAACCAAAGCAGTGAGGGAGTAGAGGAAGAAGATAAAGACAGAAGAGGAAAAAAGAAAGTAGTTTTTAAAATTGTTTATAGTATGTGTTCCTATCTACCTGTTTAAAGTGAATTTGGTCCTACTCTGGGTAGAGTTAGTTTTACATTTAGGACCTTTTTTACTGTGTATAATCTGAAAATTACAACCTGACAGCAAACCGATAAACTATGTGATTGTTTTGTAATTGTTGATATATTAAAATTGAGCTATATGATTGAAAGTTAAGTTTCTTTGGTGAAAACTCAGTTTTGAATCCAATTCAAAGGACATCAAATAGACTAGTTCCAAAAGTCACAGCAGCCTAAGGTACTGTGATCTTCAGTTCTCTTGTTAATGCTCCTGCCGTTCGTTGCTGGAAATTACATTTTGAATTCCGCTTGAAGACCGGCTAAATATATATGCATGATTGTTTATATTGGTAACATAATCTGTATAGTTTGTTGTGAGTTATGTACTGTTTGTGTTGCAAAAGTTGACAAAGGTAAATGAGCGTTACAAACATCTGAAAAGAAACACAACCCACTGATATTAAAGGTTGCAGAGTTAAGCCAGCCTGATAGCAACTATATTTATCTGTAGTGCTCTGAAGGACTGGCTGGAAATTCACCAGCTCAGAAAGTGCATTAGTTCAGCAATCCAGTTTGAAGTGTCAGGGACCATTAAGTTGCCACAGAGCATCAAAGAATCTACCAGTAGTGTTTGATTAGGCCTGTATTCTCACACTTGCAGACATTGGATTGAACATTGTTTTTGGCCATGTTTCCTTTGTTTTAAAACCCTGCCTTTTAGGTAGAGCAAGCTTGAATTTATTGTTTATTTTTGTTGATCTTTTTAAAGTCTAGTTATCACCAAGTGAAATATGTTGGGAAGTTTTGGATTTCGAAGAAGATAGGGATATACACTGGCTGAGCATGCATTATTTAGTTTTAAACGCATGGCGTGAAGATGAATAACCACAGTCTGCGAAGTGCATTTAAAACTGAATAATGCATGCTCAGCCATTGTATATCCAGTTTAAGGCACAGTCTTAGCCAACATTCTCCTCTTTAAGGTATTATTAATATTATCTGAGCTGCAATACATTTTTGGAAACTGAAGGTTTTTCTTGTAGTCTTGTTTTGACTACAGAGAAAAAAGTAATGCTGACATTTGATGTTGTGATGTCTTAACATTTGACTTGGAAAATGCTGTTAATATCATTATGTTTGGCCAACATTAACATAATAAAGATATTATTAATGTTTGCTCTTAACTACAAAGAGTTTAGTTAGTACATAACTAAAATTGGACAGTGATTGTGTCTGGTTAACCCTTTAACCCCTATAACGATACTGTAATTATAACAGTTCACCTGGTATTCTTGTCTTGTTTTTATTCTTTTTGTCATAAAATGTTCTTTGTATTATTTGCACATTTGTCTTTTCAGATTAAATTCAGATTGCCACAAAAAATATTATGTTAATAATGCTCAGAGCAGTGTTTAATAACAAGAAAAGTAAAACTGATTTGAATTTTCATCAAGTTTCTCTTTTATAAACAGCTATAAATGTAGATCAACAAGACTTTTGAAATTACAGAACCTCAAACTATTTTACATCAACTCAAACAGTTTTGTTTGAATAGGGCTTTTCATTTCACAAGTTGTTTTATGTACATATGCACATTAGTTTTTTTGGTGTCCCTAATGCTTCACCCTCTGCCACAGACATAATCTCCACCCCTCAGGAGGATTCCCCTTCATCAGAGCAATCTCTATAAATATAAAGACATTACATAATATTTGTGGGGCATCACGGTGGCGCAGTGGGTAGTACGGTCGTCTCACAGCAAGAAGGTCGCTGGTTCGAGCCTCGGCTGGATCAGTTGACATTTAGTTTGCATGTTCTCCCTGTGATTGCATGGGTTTACCCCATGTGTTCCGGTTACCCCCACAAGTCCAAAGACATGCGATATAAGTGAATTGAGAACAAAACAATTGTCCATAGAGTATGAATGTGAATAAGTGTTTGTGTGAATGTTTCCCTGCAGTTGCGGCTGTAAGGGCATCCGCCACGTAAAACATATGCCGGAATAGTTGGCGGTTAATTTCGGTGTGGCGACCCTGAAATGGAAAAGCCGACAAGATCATGGATGGATGGATAGATAAGATTTCTAAAAAAAAATCTTGTACGATAAAATAAATATATATATATATAATTATTAGATAAGATAAAAATAATGAATGAGCATGAGCAGCAATAAAGCACATTTTTTTAATTAGAATATACAGTATATATTTAAAAACATTATTGTTATAATAATAAACCCTGTGTATGAAAACCATGTGCGAATGCTACAGAATCATTGATGCGACAGAATCATCGACCCAAACACAGTAAATAAGCTAGTAAAATCTATTGCTAATAAACCTATAACTACAGCGAAAACCATGCATATACTATTATATACAATAAAAAATGCTATATTTAAAATGAAAAGTATTACTAAAGTCCTTCACAAGTAAACTATCACTATCATTACCGTAATGAATGTTATATCGTTTCTCAGCCTGACAATTTTTTGAAAAACAATAACCAGAGCCATGGTAGTTTGAAGTGCACAAGTGAATTTTGTGTCACGGGCGACACATCCAGTGTTTAAGGGTTAACTGCTTCTCGCTCCTGACAGAGACATTTGTCATGTAAGTTCAGGCAAAATGAATCTAGATTGTACTCCACTCATGAATTGGCTAGACGGGACTGAATCCAGCTTCTTAACAGATCGATGATCAAATCGGTGACATTTAAAAGAGATCCGGAGCAAACATTAGACTAAATAACTAAATGCTTTTCGGATCTATTGTTTTTATCAGAGAATCATTTTATTTAGCTTTAGCATAATGTTAGCATTACAGGACTGTCTACAGCACTCACTCGATGTATACACAAAACACATATTAGCTCCTCAAACAATGGCAGGTGAAAGAAAAAAAATACAACTTAAATAATAGTCACTAAAACAATCCAAGTCGAGTAAATCTGTAAACTGTTTTATAGCAGGATTGCATTGATTTATTAATGGTTCCTTAAGCCACGTTTATAAAGCCATGTTTATACAATTATCTTGAAAATAAATTATTATAAATTTACTTATTTCTTAAAGTAAGCCAACAATGTTCATTAATGTAATTTTTTTACATTTAGATGATTTAGATGGAAAAAAATACCATGCTGGTATGTTGAGAATCAATAACTTATCTCCATTGTACTCCATCAGCCATTGTATTGCATGGACGTTGTCTTTAAGATCGTTCTGAAGTTGCTATATGTATGTGTCTCTTATTCTGCTGTTTTTTTTGTTGTTGTTTGTGTTGGACTGTTTTTTTTGTTGCATCTTGTTGGTTGAGCTGTGGCCCCTGGCCATTTTAATTGACTAATTTTCTGGCAGAGAGATTAGTGAACGCAAGAGGCAGATTCAGTCAGCCGTGTATTCAGCTGAAGCTGGAGAAACTGAGCAGGATTGGGGACTGCAATGGGACAGACCTCAGTTGAAGGCTCAAAATATCTTGTTATCAGGACTTTATTTAGATAATTTGTATGTGCCACTGTGCAGATTTTGTGTCTGCTTGCTATAACGTTGAGGACAAGTTTGACACACAAATGACTTGGGAGAGTCTACTTTGAAGAACATTCAAAGCTGTGTGGAATAAAAATGACCCTATTTGCTTTTTGTACAGTCCTGTTGTTATTACTCATTGTATTCAATCTTGCATGCTATTTCAAATAAGTAAAATAATGTATTTAAGTGAAATATAACCATCTCTGCAGTGATTGTTTTGTCTGAAATTTTCTGTTCGTTTTTAGTTTTCAACCCAGTTCCTCAAAGCACTTACATTTCTCCTTTACTGAATATCACGTTTCCCTCAAAAATGCATCAAATTAAAAAAAAGAAAGGGGTTTTTAGTGCTGCTACTTTATAAGAAAAAAATACAACCATCCTGCCTTAAGTTGCAAATCTGAAAAAATAATAATAATGATAACAATAAAAAACTAAATGAAATAATACAATTAAAAACCCTCACACATAAGTTGCTTGCAATTTTTTTAAATTAACGCATAATGCAAATTACATTTAAGTTTTGTATTTTGGTTCTGTATATTCTGCATATATTTTTTTTTACATGAATTAGCTTTTTTTGTATTAGATGTGCTATTAGAGACATATTGAAAAAATATTACATTTTCTTTTTGCATGGCACAGCGTAGAGAGCATCCTGACAAATTAAAATTGAAGCTCATTTCAACTTCTTATATGCAAGAGCTTTTTTTTTTCTTTTGATGATGACCTGCCTCTAACTGCCATAGTATATTGATAAAATATTGTGTTTGCCACCACACCTTGAACATCTTGATTGACTGAACTGTACTTCGCTGGACTTAGTCTTCTTTAAACTTCTTTATTCTTGCAACCTGGAAATGGAACCCATTGCTACTTGGTCCCATGCCAGCAGCTTCATACTCAAGTGCAAACTGCTGAAGTTAAAATTACATCTCATTACATACTCAAGCAGTGTGCAACATGTACTGTGTAGATCTGATGTAGCATTCCACAATAATGGGGGGGGGGACTAAATAGTTCATCTGGACCCTTGGGGTTTACCTATTAGCCAAATTCTCCTCCCCACCTGCCATCATAGAGTTTCCCAACGAGGGAAATTCTGCTGCATATCTCAAGCTCACATTAGTGAAACTCTGGAGAGGTCACCAGTTTTATCACTGGAGCAAAGTGTCTTCAGATTACCCGAAGCATGTATTTGGACTGTGGAAGGAAACTGGAGTACCCAGAGAATGCTTGCCTGGGTATTCTCTGGGTACTCCAGTTTCCTTCCACAGTCCAAATACATGCTTCAGGTAGACCTCTCTTAGTTACCTTTTAAATAAGAGGTGGCTGTGCTACTATTTTTCCCCATTAGTGTCTGATGTTTTGTCAAATGCTGGAATTCTTTAAGAATGATATTCATGAAATTACACAAATAGAACTAACGTAGTTGACATCACCAAAGATTGTCTTGTATTTTTCAACAACCTTAGCTCTGATAATATCAGTAACTTTAAAAAGTTTTCCTTTCCTCAAACAGCAAAGAGTCAATCTTTGAGCAAGATATTTCTTGGAGCAAGGTAGCTTATATGTTCTTTGCCTACAAATCGAGTAAATTGCAATGTCTGTCATTGCTGCTTTTTTTCCTTTCGTTGGACTGATGTGCCCTGTCTCTCAACTTAAAGTCAGTTTGCCTGAAATGAGCCCTGCCACTCATGTCTTAGCATTTGGACAGTACATCATTACCAGATCTGTTTACTGGCAGGAGCCCCACCAAGGACAAAGAGAGTGATTGATCGAGTGATGTTTGTTACACACTGACGCAGCCCTTTCTCCCTGTGCTAAGAGCCAGAAAGCTGCAACAATCAGGAAATTTAAGCGACAATATTTAGGAACCCTGTGTTACTTCTTTTGTGATAACTACTATCTGCTCGTAGCATGTGCTTTGCTGCTATGATGGATGTCTTTCCAGGCCTCGACAACTGCAATGTTTCAATCTGATTGATGGTTGACATAATGAACAGAAAATACTGTGAATTCACGCAAGCTGCTTTCGCCTGTCTGATTGGTGCATCGCTTCAAACAAAATGATGGTGTCTGGCATCTAAAAACTGTCATTCAATGTCACAAGACCCATCATCTATGCAGTTGCCATGGGAATTAGATAGAGAGCAGATGTTAGATGGGGCAGTTTGAATGGTTAGACTGTGACTAGTTATCTCAAAGAATGTGCTCAACAGACCTTAATATGTACTGGAAGAAAAACCCTTGATTGTGATTTAGAATGCAGGTCTACCTGGATCTCGGATTTTTAAGACCTTTAGCAGATTATAGGTCACAGATGTGGTGGAAAAGTGCAAGCAGTGTTGTCTCTGTATATGAGATAAATCACCTACATGAATCGCTTGTCTCGTTCCCTCAGTAGCCATCAGTCACAGAACAAATTGATGGGCTCTTGCTCTCTGTCACTCTCTGTAACTGCCACATCCTGTCCTCAGACTTGTTTCTTCCCATTCTTCTCTACTTCCATTCTTTCGCATCTCCTTGTTTTGATCTCTCTTTCGGTTCTCCGTCTACGTGGCCTCCAACCCATCATCTTCATTCGGCATAGTCAGCATCTCTTTCACTTGGAGACTTGTCTATGCATCTTACTGACAGACAGATCTTAACCTTGTAATATGGTTCCACTACTGATTTTTCAACATCAACTGGCCAATAGATGTTTGTTTATTTGTGGTTTTTAAATGGAATTTAAGATTGAATTAAGCAAATTGTTTTATCATCAGGTACAACATTCACCATCATTAGAAAATGGGTAATGGTAGATTGATGTATAAATTACATATCCATTCCAGCTGATTATTACAATTTCTTGAGTTCAGTCAAATTGCCGAGTTGCAAGCATTTTTGGCATGCAATTAGAACTGTAGTGGGCAAACTGTCCAAGGAAGGCTTAGCTGGCAGTGACCCGGACCCGAGAACACCCCCACAGGTCGTCTATCACTTCTTTTTAACCCAGTAGCACCACTTTACACATAGTCATAGCTTATTCCAATATAATCAGAGCTCCAGGCACTAGGCTTTATTGTCAACCAGTCTTGAGCTTCAGCATCTTATAACTAGGGCTCATTATAACCATGCAAATTATGAAACCCGTTTCTTGGTTGCTGTGTAAATGTAACCAGAAAGTTATTGAAATAAAGGCTGATTATTGTTGACGATGAATGAATATGTGATCATACTGTTGGGGAAAGAAGTATTTGACTCCTGGTTTTGCACACAGATCAATCAATACAATTAATTTTAGGTTTATTTTAACAGTAAGAAAAGAATATTCAAAATAGAGATGCAGTGCTATTGAGCTCTGAGCTGTTTTTTTTTGCTGTCAGAAATGTCATTGTGCTGCTTCAAATGAGAGAATATGCTAACAAAGTACTCTGTTCAAAGAGTTTGTTCTTAATAGTGTGAGCCTTGTTTATAATTACAGAGGCCAGATGTTTCTTTAGTTGGCCACCAATTTTACACTCATCTTAGGAATGAATGTTTCCTTATTCATTGAAGTTAGGAGGCTGAACTCAGTGTTTAAGCAAACAAAAATATGTTTCTATAGAAGAACTCAACCCCCACAAATTTGATTATTAACGTTGTTATGACAGATTTATGGTGTCATCTATACAACAATTTTTTTGTGTTTTTTAACCATCTCTCAAAGTAAAATAATGTTTTCTGCAATACATATTAAAGGAGCTTAGAACCCGGCAACCTTCCTGCTCACCCTGCATACTCTTTCTCTGCATTCAATCATTTAGGTAAATGTTGTAAGGTTAATTTAAATGTATGAGAATCATCAGTGTGTACGTTTTAGAGCTTATAATACCATTACTTCATGATCCTTATATTTTGGAATGTGTGTAATTGATTATTTTCTCATTTTAAACAACAACACTCTTTTTATTTGTTTTCCTATTGTAAAAGAAAATGATGAGTGCATGATGACAGGAAGTTTTGATGTTTGGTAAACTTTACTTTTTAATCTTAGTCAGACTGATGAAAAAAGAAACAAAATCTGCTGGCTGCTTTTGGAACATTAAGCTTGAACTTTTGATTTATGTTTTCTTCAGCCTTATAGAAGTTCTACCTTAGGATGGCTCAGTGGCTTTGGGTAATCATTTATTTATGAACTGTTTTAGCCAGACTGCCTGCCATCTTGAGGTATTAGTATTCACAGCCAGAACACAAGCAAATGTTTTGTGAAGAAGACGCTTTAAATAAATAATTGAACAGCCTCAAATATAGAAAATTTTGGCTTCTGGATAGTTTACATTCATGTGTCTTTTAGACAACAAAATAACAAAGAAGTAATTAGAATAATCCCAATATCACAAAAAATAAACTTTTTTAAACAAAAAAAGACTGAGATTGGCTGAGCGATCTCGCAGCATCCTATTTCAGAACATTCTCTCATCAGAGCATTCTCTCTGCATGCCAGTTCCATCTTTCTTTTTTTAAAGCAGTGTGCTGTGCAGATGTGGTTTTACTATTAGACTGATTAGATTGCTATTAGGTACTGTTCTTTTGACAGCATTGTTTCAGATGTGATTGTAGCATTAGCTAGAATAGCTTGGCAAAGAATGAGTTAGCTTTGTCTGTAAACAGTCCCTGAGCAAACTAGTTCAGCTCTTTTTATATAGTGTAAAATCTATTATTGAACATTGATGGGGCTGTTATTTCTCTCTTTTTCTTTGTTATTGTCATTGAATTATAAAGGAACTCCTGTAAGGATGAAAATTGTGTGCATTTGTGTGAGCACTACCTACATCCAGAGGCTAGAAGTTTAAGTCACTGAAGCGATGGCACAGCCAGAGCTGTCACTGTCTTCAGGTCACTCTGATCTAAAAGCCTTTTGTTGTATCAAGCTTCATTATAACTGCCTGCTGGTGTGCTTAAATAGAATTCAAGCTTAATTTACTCTCCAACCATACTGCTTCAGCTCATGGTGATCTGATTTCATTTCTAAGATGATTAGATAAGTGTAATGTAGAGGTCAATAGAGAAAAGATTCACATGTTTTTCATTTGGAATTCAGAACACCATATTTTCCCGCAAGGATAATTTGGGGATAAACAAAACAATGCAAACAGCTACCAACAATGACCATTTAAGTTACATTCATCAAATATCTTCATTTACAGTTATAATATGAAAATTAACATAGTGGAAGAAGGGAACCACAGAACTTTTTCATTGGTGACTCTAAGCCACAAGTTGTGCCTCAAATGACAGAAACAGTTTTTGTTTCTCATAGACTCAAAATATGTATATAGAGATTGTATACAGTACATACATCAAAAATTATTTTTTTTCCCACAAGGTGGACAAAGTGAGTTATTTTATTTGTGTTTTTTAACTTCTAGCTTTTTTACCTTCTCATCAAGTTTCTTCCTGATACCATAAGACAGCTCTTTAGTTGTGGTTAAGATTTTTGAATATGGTTGAGTGATTTTTTTTGTGTTTAAAGTATAGTTCATCTAGTGATCAGATAACACTCTTTAAGTCCACTGAATATATAAGCTGACTGAAATATTATTATTACATTTTTTTACAGTTTTACAGTGTTACATTTTTTTTCATTCTGCTGGCTAGTGAAATTGATTTGTTGTACACTTTTATATTTTTTGAAACTATGTATGTCATTTTTCTCACCTACTTGCTCTCTCTCTCTCTACAAATATGTCTACAAATATGTGAGCTGGGTGACTCATCTTCTAGACAAAAATGTTAAATGATAAATGTTATCTTGAAAAATAAAGCAGGAGAAATCAATAAAAAAAAAATTACAGCAGAAGCAGTCACAGCTCATACGGGTTCCACAAAGTTGCACACAGTTAGTGCATGGGAAGGACGGGAGTAGTGGCCTTTGCGTAACCTATAAGTATGGTTTAATTTCTCATTACAAAAGCACAAAAGATCATTACAATGGCACAAAGAGCCCATCTTTATTTTCTTTATCAAAGATATCAAGACATGTTTGCATTGGGGCGGGGCCAGCTCCTTGCAAGTACAAATTTGACATTTCCCTTGTCTGTGTTTAAATGGTTTTGGTTAATTGTGGACAGAATTGAACCAATGTTTAATATCCTGTGCATTTATAAACATATATTTAATTACCTAAAATATTTGATACCTAAAATATATTTATTTTGTGTTGAAAAACAGTTATAGGACGTTTGTCTCTGAGGATGCTGGACCCAACACTCTGGTGGCAACAGTGCTGGCCAAAGACCCGGATGGAGATGGAATCACTTACAAAATTACTGGAGGAAACGAAGAGGGAAATTTTGTCATTGACAGCCAGAAAGGTCAGAAATATATTCAACCTAATAGACAAATTTTTCTTGCTATGTTTTTAATCTAAACAATATGACAATGAATATTTTTGATCAGATTTAATGATGAGAACTGTGCTCATGAACAATCACAGCTTCTTGTGAAAAACATGTTTTCCTCCCTTGTTCTCTTATCATGGTCACATCATTATCAGAAAAGAAGCCTCTCATATTTATTTAACAAGAAGCTTTTATCCTCTTTTTGAAAGTGACGAAAGGGGTTGAAAGGGGGGTGAACATGGGCATGCAGTTTACTTTTGCTACCTCCAGCAACAGCACATATTCAACCACTGATCCAATGTCCTGTTTTGTTTTAGTTTTAGGAATAGTATGAAGCTAATAGATCATTATGTGGAAACAAGAGTGAATAGAAAAATGCTTAAAAAGTTTTAATGCTAAGCTTTAAAACTACATCCTCCACATCTTATGCTGCTTTGACATATGAAAGCAAAAAAAGAGACTGCAATCTGAATTATTCTTATGAGTTGATTGATGAGAAAGTTTAGAGTAAGCATCTGGCGATCGATGAAATTCAGAGTGACAGTAAAACTAATTAATTAAACAGCATCTGTTTGTGGATGTTGAACCACAAGCTTTATAAGAGCATAGTTAGTGCTATTTTTGAATCAAGATAACTGCACATTTAAAACTTTTCCTGTATATAAGTTACAAAATGAAGTCTTTCTCTCTCTCTCGCTATCTATCCATCATCCATCCATCATCCATATATCTATCTATCTGTCTACACACACACACGTGCATGCGCATGCACGCGCAAGCACACACGCACGCGCACACGCACACACACACACTTTGATAACCATTTTTTTAAATTTTGTTTCAGTTAAAAAGTTCCTACATTTTCACAAAAATCTAATGCAATTAGAGCTTTTAAAACGAATATAAAGCTTGCTATCATTAACTTGGTAGATGTTTTGTTGAATTGTTTTGTAAATATTTTTATACAAGATCTGTACAGTTGAAACCATTGACATTAATTTTATTAAATCACTTTTGTTTTTCAGTATATTTATTAACCAATGAAAAATATAGGTTATACAAGTTTATAAAGGATACCTGATACAAGACAACTTTGATAATTAAGATAACAGAACAAATTAAGCACTGGAAAGTTGCTTCATCCAGTCTTATCCATACCCAATGGTGACCTAAAAAAAACCTAACAAACAAAAAACACAAGATAAGAGCTAAACTATGAACTGTGTGCATTGTTACACTCCTTTCAGTACATTTGACTATTCCAGACAAATGCTGCATTTTATTAATTTATTCAACTGCAATTTATTTTGGAATTCCATGCACTTAATATATATTTGGGGAGATTTGTAAACTTTTCAAAGTGACAACATTATGCTAAGTAGATTTACTTAATTGGTGAAGTATCGAAAACATCTTCCGAGTGCATTTTGATTCTGAAATCACCATGCTGAGAAAAGGTTTTTGCTTGTCCTTTGCACAAAATCGGTTTGGTGCTTACATTGGCAGTCCTTCAATTTAGTGCTCCACTCAGGTGATTCAAACATGAAGCGCCTGACTGGAAGCACCGGCGTGTCTGTGTCGATTCCCTTGACTGTGTATTCCTCTTTTCTCTCCTCTAAAGATCAAAGCCTTCCTTTATTGCCCCTTCCACGGATCGTCAGATCTCCATCTCTGCTCAGATTCCCTCTATCAGTCATTAAAACCTCTCCTCCATTAGGCTGGTTTTTGTTGAGGCTCAGGCAGTCAGTGCTTGTTGTTAATTTGCTGTATCTCACAAAGGAACGCACTTGGTGGGATTTAATACCTCTTTAAGGATTCAAACAGCAGCGTCAATAAGAAGATCGGGCCTTTTGTATTAAAGTCATAAATACAAAGGCTGCATGCGGGTGGTGAAGGATGTATTTACTGGCCTGCCAGTGGAATGTTTACGCTGATAATCAGCCAGATCATCTGCGGCACACAGCACCTGTCAAACCTTTTTTATTTCCCTCTATTATTTGTAGTGTGTTGATTTGCCTTTCTTCTTTGTCCTGTCAAAAGGCCCTGTGTTAAACAGGTTCCCATTTCCTTAATGCCTTGCAATGGGAGGATATGCAGTAAAACCAAAATAAAAAGACTGCCAGCAAAGAGATTTGGCTTTTAGCTTTTAACATGAAGAAAGCTGACAAATGGTGTAATTAAGTATTCGCCGCGTATGCCCAGCAAATTATAAAAAAGAATAATATTGCAATTTGAGTAGTTTTTGCTAATTCCATTGTTTCACAATTTCAGTTATTCCACTTAATTAGTTTTAAAGTTCTTAATTGTGAGCCCATTTCATAGCTGTTTATGTGCATCCACTACTAACTTCACAAATGCAGCATTCCCTTCTTTAGGTTAAAAGGTTAAAATACTGGAATGCTGCTGAAATTTACTCAAAAATACCAAATAAAATCTACCAACGAGTTTGGCAAAAAAAAATGTAAAGACATTGATTCTACACAGGACACTTACCTCCACCTTTAACGAGGGGATACCTAGATGTTCCCAGGCCAATGTGGAGACAACATCTCTACATCAAGAATCAAGCAGATCAACACCAACACAGATTAGTAGATCGACTGCCTTGGTCCACCTGCTGTACTGATCCACATCATATTCTTACTCTCCATCTATCCCTCTCATGAATAAAGCACCACGATACATTATCTCCTCCACATGAGGAAACATTCTCTCCAACTCTGACTGAGCAAACCAATCCATTTCTGAATTAGAACCATGGCCTCATATTTGGAGGTTCTGATTATTATCCCTTCGCTTTGCACTCAGCTGCAATCCTCCCCAGTACCTACTGTAGGTCCTGGCTTGAATTAGAAATTCCAAATCCAAGGTAGACAGTGAAGCATGTCTGGCTAGGCTGTTGTTAACTTTCATAAAGTTAATCTCAATGATCTAAATACTCTTAATAAAGTCTTAAAATACAGAGATGTAAAATGTACAATACTTGATGAAACAATCAGCTAGTCTATTTGCAATTTTGTTTCCGAAAATACAATATATTGTTTCCTCTAGCTTTCTGAATGCATGATATTTATGAAAACTGACATGCAGAGAAAGCCAATGGCACATGCCCCTCACATTCATGTATTGAGACGTTTGTTTGTTGTGCCTCTGGAGAAACATCTCCTTGCTATATGATGTGTGTTGATATGTGCTGGCTGCCTCTTCCATCTCTGTTAAGTTTCAAACTCAAGCTTTTTACTTCATATTAATAGTAGCAGATTCTCTCAGCTCAAGGACAGGGCAATCTCACGTGGATCATTACTGAGATTCCTGTTCAGTAAGCTCCTTTTTGTCAATATTGATAATCCCCCCTCAAGCACTTTATGTATTTCGGTGTATATCTCTATTTGAATTCATGGCAGTGAAACCATACCACAGCCAAGCAATGGTTCAGTGTGTTTCACAAACAGAGGTTTAGTGAAGCCTAAACAGATTAGCCCATAGCTCTCATTGCCTGCAGTTAATACAACTGTCTAGAGAATAGGACAGCAACCTGTGACAGCCACCTCAAGGCACAAAAATACATACAAAGATGCTAATTTCAGCCCCCACTAACCCAATGGGGAGGTAGTGTGACTAGGGGTGTTCAGATTGAATTAGAATTGATTACATGTGTCCCCCCATGTGGTTCATGAGATTTCCCACTGCCAGTTGGTGTGCTAGTTTTTTTAATGTTCCTTTGCTGCTAGCTGAAGATAGCAGTCATCTAGCTCTTCAAACCCTGAATGCAGTGGTGTTTTAATACGCTCTAGTGTGGCGGGTTATACAGGAGACTGCTCCGTCTGCCTCTACTGATAAGATTCAGTGTATCATGCAGAACACCTTTCCTGGCCTGTTCACAACAATAATAACACATATGCATGTATTTAAAATAAATCTATAAATATGGTTTTTCACAGTAAAATCCTAAGGAATAGGAAAAGAAATCACACTAATGACTCTAGGGTCAGATTTAGCCAATGTACATTATGAATGAGCACTTCGAGATTAGTCTTCTTGAGGCCATATATATTCAACATGTTCCATGTTCTCTAATGCACATGCTGAGAAGGTTCAGCTGTGAAATTTTTTATTATATATGACATGTGACACTAAAGATTGAATTAATAAGGGTGACACTCTGGTTTGCCATTACATTTAAAATTTGCACATAACTGACAGCAGGCCCTGGGGAAGATCCAGAACACACTGTGGTGCCAATGTCGCTAGGCAGGTCAAAGAAAACCTTAGAGGAACTGGAAAATATTGATTAATTTATTGGAAATATTTATGTGCTAAAATCATGTACCTTAAGCCTTTATCATATCATAGCAATATGCATAATTTGCAGTGGTATTTGCATTTAGTTTTATTTTGTTAACTGTAACTTGTGGGTAATGTTAAATGGGTGAATGAATTGTTTTTGACCTCTGCTTGAAGTGGCATGAGAGGGTCTTCCAAAAATTTCTATCAATTACCTAAATGTTTTTTTATTGCTTATGTCATGTAGGTTAAGGGGATGAAAATTCTTGTTTGTACACAACCTACTTTATGGTTCATTTCCACTGACATCATGACAATGTATGAACCAGGGCTAATTTGGTGGAATGTTGATTCCTATATATTATATAATTTTGGAAGACAATTTTAGTAGCGATCAAAAAGAGAAATCACCTTTGATGATGTGGCTTCGTTTGGATTCACTACTATAATTTTTCTCAATTCTCGTCCAGTCACATGTAGTTTTATGTAAAATATTTATATCAAAATATTGACCTGAATATGAGCTAGGTAACAAAGTCTAATTTCGATCTAAGCAAATATTTGCAAGTTTATTTATGAAACAAACATATAACACTTAACTAACTAAAACTTGCCCGCACACACACACGTTCACACGAGAACACGCATGCACGCGAAGAGGAAGAGTGGAGTTTGAGCTGATGAATGTAACATCTCAAAGTCTAACACATTTAACCCTTGTATGGTGTTCGGGTCTATGGAACCCGTTTTCAGTTTTCAATAAAATAAAAATTATACAAGCATTATACAAGCAAAAACTGTTTGAAACTGAGAACTTTTTCTGTGAAAAACATGTATCGGAACACATTTTTTATGACCCTAGACTGTATACCCCCCTACACATCTATATTACATGCATGGTGTTCAGGTCTACTGTACCCGGGGCAAATAAAAGTGTGAAAATGGTAGATTCTTTACCTTTATTCTGTCTTAACACACAAACATAAATCACACATAAACATACAATTTCAGATTTTAGTATAAAATTCTAAGATTGTGCTAATTAAAAGACTCAAACTGCAATGGGTCAAACTGCACCAACCCTGCCAAAGTAACAAGAATGAGAACACTACACATGGTTTTAATTCTAAATTTCTAAAAACTTCTAAAAGATAAAAAAACAATAAATAAAGTGTATTTGCTGTTTAAATTACTTGTTTCCTGGCTAAAGTAAATATTGTTTAAGTATTTTAACATGAAATATCTTGATTTAAGTATTTTAACATGAAACACTGACTGAGTAACAAAAATATGAACACCACACAAGGGTTAAGGCTTTAGCTTGTATGTAATACAAGTCAAAATTTATCAAGACTTACTTCAATTCTGAACTGCACAGAGTCAGAAGTAAATAGAAAGTGCCTGTTAGTAGTGTTCCTTGCCAGTCTTGTCATGCGACCAGAGATTTAAGATGATGTCAGAGAATGATGAAGGAATCCGAAGGCTTTAAAGAGCATCCACGAAGGCTGGCCAATGTGTTTAGCCTGGTTTGGCATTTGAGTGTTCGCGTTTGTGCTTAGACCAGGAATACGAAGAGCGTATTCTGAGTCATTGGAGATTGATGAATTAAATGATGATTCTGAAGAGGTTATCAGGCATGAGGCTTTTAAGCCTCTAAGATCTGCATAGTTTTATTTTTCCTCATTTGCATTTAAGAGCGCATGGTAGGCCTTTGCGGCCGCATGTTATAATTCATGCATGTTTGGACGTGCACACAAAGAGAAAAGACCATGAGGAGATCTTGAAGAACCGCACGACCAACTCCTGACTGAACTGAGCTGCTCTGAAAGAACAGGGATTTATATGTGTTCAGTAAGTGGAGTATATGACTGAGGACAATGTGACACCTTGGACCCTTCCAGATTGTTCTGGGGGAGAACAATCAGAGATCATTCAATCTATCTTAGTTATTTAAGGGATGTTAAAAGTTATATTGTTTCAAACCATAAAATACCACTTGCGACTTTAATCAGACATGAAGTATTAAGAAAATAAAGACCAAACACGTACAACTTAATAAAAAGTTAGAGGGAAAACCATAAAAGAGCAAAGTCAAAGTTTCCTTATGACTCAGAGGAATCCTTTCTGGGTTTTAAGCATACCATATGCTTCATGGTACATTCACCACAGTAATGCCAAATAATACTTTATACAGGAACATAATAATATTAATAATAATTGGTCCACTGTCTTCCCTACAACAATAACTTACTCCAGAAACAATCAATTCAATTATCAAACTTAGCAATGGGCAATTCATATGTGCATTAGCATCATTAGCAAGATTCCAGCTACATACAATATGTTTGTGCTATGCTTCCATGTAATGTACTATAACAATATCAAGTCTTCTTTGTTAGCTACATAAAACTGAATCAACCTCTTTGTATAATTTTTCTTTTTTTCTCTCTTTAAATTGAAAATCAAATGAGCAAATCATAAACAAATTGTTAGCAATAGTTGTCAGTTGTTGTGCATTCCCTTTTTTCAGTGTATTGCCCATATTATGTTATATAGAGGTTGCATCAAATAGTATGTTTTCATTTTTTGTTGTAATTGAATTTCCTCAATTCTTATTTTTTTGGATAATGCAAAGACAAAGGATTTTAATGGTTTTGGTTTGTTGTATGAAAGAATGAATGAATGAATGATTGAACAAACAAGCAAACAAACGAAGGAATTAATTAACATCTTTTTAAAGACTTAGCCTGCATGACACATCAAATAATGTGCCGTTTGTGGCTCAGTTCAAACTCCCTTGTAAAGTTGTTTTATGTATTCAGATTAAATGGTATTAATGCTGTTAAACTAACGAGGAATCAGTTGCTAATTAAGCAGAGGCACTGAGGATGAATGCAGACATAGTGGGATTTAAGATGAGTGTAATGGCCAATTAAATGTTGCTATAAATGCCTGACTGTGGTTCCACACAGGACTGATCCGTCTCCGCTCCAGCCCCGCTCCAAGGCTTCAGGGAGTGAAGTATATCCTAAACATTACAGCGGTGGATGATAATGCCTCTGGGGGGCCGCAGTCGCTCTCCACTGTTGCCCAGGTCATAGTTGGAGTTGATGATGTAAACAACAACAAGCCCATTTTTGAAAAGGTACTGACATGATTTTGTCTATTATATACAATTAGTGGTCCTCTTGCACAATATCTCTGTTGCGTTTATAAAGTATAAGGAATTGTAATGTACATTATGATTTTATGTAGACAAATTATATTTTATACTTGCACTTATGTAATATAAAGTATATTTCTAGCTTAGAGACTTATGCTTGGAGATGAAAGAAACAAGTACAGTGGTGTACATTTAACCCTAATAAGTTTAATCTATCCTATAATGCCAGAAATACTTTAGATGTATTTCTGGTCAAGTTACATTTTCATAGTTCAATTATTTTTGGTATAATGTTGCAATGGGACATATTTTGGCACTTTAACGCTACAGAAGGGATATTGCAATATTTTTGGAATTATTAATGCAGAAGTGTATATTTATAATTTTAAATTGTGATGACATAAACCTAATAATAATAAAACAACATCATTTAATTTTATTGTAACATGATAATAATTGCTAACATTGTTTACACTGTTGTAAGTTATTAATAATAATGCACATTAGAATTATATAAAAGAGATACATTTTCTATGCTACTTGTTCATGAAGACTTATATTTTGAGCCACTGGAGAAACTAATATTTCCCCCAAAAGCCAAATTCTTAAGCAAATACTCTTACGGTTCTAGTGTTAGATTCATTGACCTTTTAAAGTTTTTTTTTCGGGAAGTAAACTGAAGGTACATCCTTTAGAAGCTGATTATAGAAAGATAATGAGTTTAGTATTTAATTAATTTATTATTTATTAATTTAATGAATATAAAAGTGATTCCAAAGTTTTTGAGTGACTTGAACCTCAACCCTTTAACACGTGAGGTGATGCTGTATATTCAGAAAAAAATTCAACAGATTCTGAAAGCTGAGAAACGGCTCTTTCGACTAATTTGACATTCATTACAGTGATGACAACATCGTTTGTGTTCCAGGGCGGGAAGTTTGTGGAGTGTAGGAGAGTGGAGACAGATGAGTGATTGATTACTTGTGAATTACTTTAGCAATACTTTAGCTGTGTTTTAGAGGCGATTTAATTTTAAATATTATGTCTTTATTGTATTTAATTTTATAGGCATTGTTCATTGTAGTTATAGGTTTATTAGTGTTAGATTGTACAGTTTATAGTCACATTCGCACTGAAGCGCTTCTTTGTTCTTTTGTTCCACTTATTCTTCCGGCATTTTTTGGTGCTCTTGGTGTTAGATTTCAGTGCCAAAACACGTGTAAGTAGTGGAGAAAGATGTCAAGACGATCTTGACATCAAAGTTGCTTTTGTTTGTAAGTTTTCATTCAAAGATTGTGAAGGAGAGCCTCTGGGAGATTTGTGGAAGAGGACAGACAGCAGCAGCAGACAGTGTGTCTCCATCTCAACCACAGTAAGTGATACAGTTTTTATACACAGGGTTTATTCACAGCTTTATAACAATATTTTTTTTTCAGTTCATACTGTAATTTTTCTAAATGATATTAATTAATATTGTTTTTTACTCCTCATGCTCTTGAATTCAACAACATGTTGCTTCATACATCCATCCATCATCTTGTCGGCTTTTTCCCTTTCGGTGTCGCCATAGTAGAATTAACCACCAACTATTCCGCCAATATTTTTTACGGGGCTAAAAATTTATGCTCTTCCAGACGTAACCCATTGCTGGGAAACTTCCACACACACGCACGCACGCGCACACACACACACACACACACACACACGCATGCACACGCACACACACACACACACACACGCACGCACACGCACACACCCACACACACACACATTCATACTCTATGGACAATTATTTTTTCTTCACTTTTATCACGTCTTTGGACGTCTTTGTGGGGGAAGCCGGAGCACCCGAGATAAACCCACGCAATCATGGGAAGAACATGCAAACTCCGCACAGAAATGCCAACAATGATTATTTTATCTAATCATTATATTTGATTAATTTCTGTGTAGAAGCACAAGTTTTTTTTTTGGACAAATCTTTTCTAATCTTATGTAATGTCTTTATATTTATAGACATTCTTCTGATGAAGGGGAATCCTCCTGAGGGGTGGAGATTATGTCTGTGGCAGAGGCTGAAGCATTAGGGACAACAAACAACTCCTGTACATATGTACATAAAACATCTTGTGAAATGTACACTGAAAGCCTTATTCAAACAAAACTGTTTGAGTTGATGTAAAATAGTTTGAGGTTCTGTTATTTAAAAAGTCTTGTTGATCTACATTTATATCTGTTTATAAAGAGAAACTTGATGAAAACTAAAATTCTTGTTCTTACTTTCGTTGCTATTACGCGCTGTTCTGAGCATCTATAACATAATAATAACAAATTTTTTACCAGATTTTGAAAGTTTTATTTCATCTGAAAAGAAAAACGTGCAAAAAATATACAAAAAAACATTTTTGACAAAAAGATGAAAAGCAAGACAAGAATACCAGGTGAACTGTTATAATTACAGTATCATTATAGGAGTTAAAGGGTAAAGTATAAAGTCGTCAGAAAAAAAATATGACATATAATTCATTTACTTCTATCAATAAGATAAGATTTGTAACCTGCTTATATTTTGAGCTTGTTAATGGTCACATTAATGGAAAGTCACTTGTCTATCATGATACTCCTCTTTGGCCGAGCATTATATTTGCATGATAAGCTTACTTATTTCATCTTACTTTGTTTGCTGCCAATTAAAGTTTTAGAATAGCATTTTTCTTCCTTCTTATCCAACATGTTCTAAACTGTATTTGTTGTCTGTTTAAACTTCTTTGTGGCTTAACCAGTTCGGTTCTGTTTTCTCAGGAGATATTATTAGCATGACAACGGGGCTTGCTGCTTGATCAGCTGAAACTGTTTTAATTAAGTGTTAGAGAATGTGTGGAATCATTACGGATCAGCATGCCCTGTAAATGGTGTCTCTTGTAAATGTAGCTTGCGTCTGGCACTAGAGATATTTAGATGGTTTTTATCTCAAAAGGCTTTTACTGAGGTGAGGAGATGCTTGGCCATGAGCCAATGTTTCTTCTAAAAAGTGTAAAAAATAAAGGTCTGCAGAGCATTTTGTTTGAGTTTCTCTTGACAGGCTGTTAAATAAATTAGCACCCACTGAGAGGACAGGAATCTCTTTGGTTTTTGAGCCAGAGCAGCTAGGGAGCCAAAACACCAGTCCTTGCCCTGCTGAATGATTCGACTTTCTCTAAAGGAAATAAATAAATTAGTCATTCATGTCTCTGCTCAGTTTTTGATGTTGGGACTCAATTTTCTTTTCATAGCCATTCTTTTCTTTGTTAGGGCACTGTTTTTATTTGCATTTTCTTTTTCATTTGATTTTGCACAAACATTGTAGTTTTTGTTTTTGCAATGCTTCAAATGAGATAGACATTTATATGTTTATTCATCTAATAAATATGTTCACATGAAAGGTTTAAACTCTATTTCAGGGCTGGGATTCTTTTTCTATCACTTAACCCAAACAGGATTCATGAATGTTCAAAGCTATTAGTCAATAAGAGCGCATCAAGCAATAACTGATGGGTAAACTGGAACGCCGCTAACAATCATGTGCCCCAGATTGCATGAGCTATAAAATGTAACAATCCAAGATAATCCATGCAAACGTATTTTTGTTCAAAATTTGTTAAACTTTCACCTTCACCTTCTGTGTATATTGTGTACTGATATCAGTGGAATCCAGGTAAAATAAAAAAAGGGAGCTTCGACTCAGAAAATAAGATCTTTGTAGTTTTGATGAAATTCTTTCCAGAATCACCATTTGATTCCCCTGCCTTGTCAGTGTTCTGGCTGGAAAACCAGACTTGTGTGGGTGTGTGAACATAAGTATCTGTGGATCTCTGCTGAGTACTTCTTTTTCTTGTTGGCTCAGAACATGTGTATTTTATTTCCAGGGTTCTGTAGCATGGTCAGATTCTTGATGTTTGCACTTCCGACCTTATGGAATTTCAAACTTATTGATAGCACATCATATAGGTTTATAAGCCATATTTTTGTTAGCTGTAGAATGAAAGATGCAGGTTGTTGGAATTACTTCCTTTGCTAATAGTTAGTTGTCTGAAGTGACCATCAAAGGTGAAGCCTATGAATCAATTTAGGGATCATTGAAATTCAAATGTAAGGGATTTATTTCCTATTTTGTTTTTCCCTAATGTCTCATCAAAGATTACTCAGATCAAACCAGTAATGAAGTAAAGACTGTGTTGTTTGTTTATTTGTTTGTTTTTTTGTTTGCTTTGTTCAATTGACACTCATTTTGTTATGGAAAAAGGTGTGTGGATGGTGGACCATGACTGAATTATCCAGGCTTATTTCAGGCATCCCCACAGATTCAGTGGGATGGAATTGATCCAAGAGCGCGTAAATTATACAAAGAAGATGAATCTCAACAGAATCAAAGAGATAAGGATTAATATGCCTTTAGAGCAACAATATGATTCCAGAAAAAAATGTAATATCCATATTTCATATTCAATTCTTTTTGTTTATATAATCACTCAATCTCAATTTTAATTTCGAAATATTCTTAGCTTTATCATTATCATTACCGTGGACACAATTTCATTTTTAGAACATATATTTGACATACTTTGTCATTTTGGATTTCTAATTCTTCTCTGTCTTCTTTCAGAGGATTCCTAATTTGTTCTGTATTATTACTGTGCTGTGCAAAACTCAGTAACAACCAGTTCTTATAATTGTTGCTTTGCTTAAACATCTTGGCAACTAGGCTAAAAGGTAGGAGTTGTGTCTCTGGAAGAATTCATAGTGTTGAGAGCTGATGTCTGCAGATCAAGACTCTATAGCCTTGAAATAGCTCCTGGGAGATAGCCTTTACACTTTAATTAGAACACTCTACCAAAGTCACTGTCCGCTTTACAGCTGCCTAACCCTTGACCTTAGATTCTTGAGTCTGTTATTTTATGTTAACTCAACTTTAGGTTGTCTCCACACAAAGAAAACAAACAGTTGATATGATAAGAATTTTTTAATCCAAATTAATATTCAGTTTAAAAAAAAAATATATTTTTCATCTGTATTTGAACCGTATGTAACCAATATTAAATTAAAGGATTAATTTGAAATATTATTATCCTGTCTGAATATTGTAATTAATAATAATATGGACACACATTCATTTAAATAATGGTGATAAGTGTACATTTTGTTTACTAAATGTGAAACAATACTCAACATGCAGCTTGAAGACCGTTTTAATGGAACTGTATGTTTTTCAAAGGACTGAAATTGTTATGAGGATCTCAACTTAATCCAAACAACTCATTTGAATTTGTTCCTTAATTAATTGAGTTTAAACTTTGTAATCATAAGTTGCTTTCAAACGCTTTAATATGAATATAATTTGAACAAAAATATGTTTTGATGAAGTATACTTTTCTTATATTGCCTCATCAGTAGTCAGATGATGATACAGATTGTGCTAACTTCATATCATTCTCAGCTGCTGTTATCATGTGTTTCGCAATAAACATTCCAAATTCTTTTTTTTTGGAAGATGTTTTAGGGAAATTTTATTCCTAATAAGCACATAGATGACAAAAAGCAAGAGAGCAATCCATCCACTCCATCACTCTAATGTGTTCTGCTTCAAACTTAAAACTTTAGCTTTCACATATATCAGTAGCTGCACAATTGTAAAAGTTTAGCCATCACACACTACAAGCATCTGAAAGTCTTTATTACTGGATATTTAAATGATCCAGGATGTTCTTTAAACTTTTCTGTGGGGCAAAATAGATCACTCATAAACCCAGAATAGCTGCTCTCTGTGCAACAATAACCAGTAAAACTTTATTAGCAAGATAATAAATCTCTTTCCATCGTAAAGAAACCACTGTGTTCGAAGGTTTTAGATGCGACATCACATGAGGCTCTGCTGATTTTCGGCATTTTTAATAAACAACAAATCAGTGTTTTTTTGTGCGTTCCTTGGGTTTTGAAATCTTAATCAAGTTTAGATTTTACAGATTTGCCTTTTGCTGTAAATTAATAGAGAACTATATCAGAACTCTGGGAAACCAGTAACAGCTTTTAACGTTTTAAACATGTTTTTATTAGTTTTTTTCTTTTCTTTTGGCATTTAAAAAATTGTTCCACACTATAAAACCAAGTGGAACTGGAGATACAGAAAAAGCCATTTGACGCAAATCTAGTACAAAACACCTATTCTACACTTGTAATTCATTGATACTTATGCATGAGTTGCTGTAATATCAAACGAAATGGAAACGTTCAACATCTTATAAATTATTATTACTCTGTAGAGATAGATTTTGTTAGTGTGTAAATATCTATAATATGCAGATTCAGCACAAGCCACTCTAGTCTTCTGTTCTGAATAGTCTATTGTTTGTTGTAGTTTTTTTTTGTCGTGTTAATTACTAATGACTTTTAATGCATCGTATTATGTTATCAAATATAAATTGCAGTGCAGTTGCTAAAAAGTTGAACGGTTCCTTAACTGTATGTATTCATCCAGTTTCCACCTCTCTTCCTATCAGTGTCCAGAGTACAAAGAAAAGGCCTCGGTTCTTGAAAACAAGCCAGCCGGGACGTTTGTGCTGCAGGTTCATGCAGTTGATGCTGATGAAGGAGCCAATGGAAAAGTGGCATATGGTTTTATGCATAAAGACAGCACAGTTCCTGCCTTCAGCATTGACCCAGAAACAGGTAACATTTTAATCAGGCATAAGATGCTCAGTGAGTGTAATTTATACCCCAACCAGTCTACTTGCATAGCAATTGGATGACCATTGAATATGTGTCTAACTTTTCCAATGAGCGAAACTAACAGTCATTTTGATAGTCATTGTCACCTCTCTCTCTCCCTCTCTCTCGCTCTTCTCTTTCTCCTTTTTCTTCCATAAATTCAACCTGGAGTTGATTTAACATAAATCACAGGCTTTCAAAATGTGCCAACTCTCACGTTAAGAAAAGACAGCATTTTAACACGTTGTTTCAAGCCCTATTTTTAAAGAAATTGAATGCTTTGTAAAATCATTGGACATCAATCAGTGTACCTTTTATGGACAAAAATAAGATAAATTAATAGACATGAAAGAAAAAAATCTGGCAGTGTCTTCTTAAAGAAAAAAATCTGACACATATAAAGAATGAAAATGCTCAAGATCAATGCTAATATATCATTGTTTAGTATGCAATACGTTTACCATGAATCTTAGCCTTCATAGGGTTATTCATACCTGAAATTGACATAATAGATGAAAATGGTAAGTTTGACTGTTTTTAATTCCTCCTGATTTGTTTAATGGTTTCCATCACCTCACTCTTTCAGGTGTTATCGTAACCGCTGTGAAGTTTGACCGAGAGCGACAGAGGGAATATGCTGTAACAGTGACAGCCACAGATCAAGCTGCAGACCCTCTCATTGGCATTTGCCAACTTAACATTCTCATCCTTGACGAGAACGACAACAACCCTAGATTTGAGAATTTACGCTATGAATGTAAGTTGATGTTTAATCATGAAACATGAAAAATGTGAAGCATAAAAAATTGTGTTTTAACATGAAAAATGAAACAGTCTCAAAGCACAGTGCTATTTTTTCACTGATTGCATCTAAATGAGGAGAAATGAACACTTGCTTTAAGATAAAAACTAGACCAAACTTTTTCCTAAAAATCTCCCTTAAGGAATAGCAGACTAAAATGTCTTAATTTAAAAGTGTTTTCTGCTTGTACACATTCAACTTCTCACCGTAGATTTGTCCTTTATGTTTAATATGCATGAGGAACATTTGTTCCTCTGGGTTTTCTGTCTGGACAGGACTAGTACAGGCAGAGATTAACATGATAAAATATATTGTTTTATAACAATAAATTAGGTTGAGACACAGTATCTTCTTCTTTTAATTCATTTAGAACATTTTTATCAAAGGGTTTTAATATTTTGTTCAACAGGTACATTTATTTAAAAAATCATCCCGCATTAATTCAGG
Organism: Danionella dracula; assembly: GCA_900490495.1. NCBI lineage: Eukaryota > Metazoa > Chordata > Actinopteri > Cypriniformes > Danionidae > Danionella > Danionella dracula. The sequence goes on from UELW01000578.1 coordinate 5,424,493, forward strand.
TGTATAGATGGTGTCTTCAAAGAGAAGGGCATTTAAAATCCATGGTTTATTTTGTTAGAGCATGGCAAGGTTAAATGTAAAAGTGCCCAATGGAAGCTATTTAAGAAAGAAAAAAAACATATTATTTATTATTAACTTATTATTATTATGTACAAAAAAACATAAATCTGTTGTTTCTTCCAAAAGATTTTCTGCGTGAGGACACCATGGTTGGTACCAGTTTTCTTCGTGTGGCTGCACATGATGATGATTACAGCACATACGCAGCCATTACTTACTCTATGTCGGAGGAGCAGCCAGAATATCTGCAGGTCAATCCCCTGACAGGCTGGGTCTTTGTCAACCAACCCATCTCACAGGTCAGTCTTGCAACTCACAGCTTGCTTGCACGTGTATCTCATTTAATCAAATAAAAGATGTAGAGACACATATGAATCCACAGTTGATTAGGCTAAAGTTCTTGGAGGGAAACTAAGTTTAAACCCTTGAAACTAGAAAACCAATTTAAGATTTTAAATAATTTATTTTTGCAATGGTTTGGTTAGTAGAAGGTACAAACCATATAGTATATTTAAGTTCTGTGTAGGTTATTATGTATGGTTCTAAGAAGTATGGTATACATTGACAATGTTCCTATTGAAAATATTAGAATAACGTTATTTAAGGCATCATTTAAGAAGAACCACGGGCAAAACCTTTCTTGAAATTACGATTCAAAGATTTAGTTGTATATGTATAACTAGTTATTAAATACAATTAAACTAAGTATTTCTCAGTAAAAAAAAAGTATGCACTGTCAGGTTTAATAAGTGAGATTTCTTTCCTTATAAATGGGATCGGGACCATCAGCTGTGTTGTGCAGAAGTCAAGTGGATACACAGCTGATAGTCCCACTGAATAGATTAAAGATCATTACTTTAAGAAATGAAGATCAGTCCGAAAAACATTTTGAATGAGGTGTGTTCAAACCTTTCGTCTGTCCTGTATGTGTAGATGTGTAGACAGGTACATTGCACATCCGAGACTACCTTAAATTGTTATTTTATTCTTCTTTTTTTAGAGATATCACTTAGTATAGTTAGCACTAAATTAACACTACTAGCTTTTTGGATGTAGGCAGATTCTTCTACTTCACTCTAGATAATTAGTTGTGTTTTGCCACTTTATCCTTTGTGGGGTATTCCCATTTTAAAAGCAATTAAAAATCTCAATTTTACTCCATAACATATTAACATATATGACGAATCTCAAATTCAAACAATATAGAGAACATATCTTGAATCATTTCAACCAGACCCTACTAGAAAAGAATATACACTTGTAACATTTTTGTTTTTGTAAAAATTAGAAACGGGTCAATTTGACCCGAAGGCCACACAGGGGTTAAAATCTGATTCTAATGACCACAAGTTTGGCATCGTTTATCATACTGTAGATTATTGAATTGGATTAGACCAGTATCATTTTCGTAACAGTAGCATAATAACCCAACTTCAATATTTGGTACTGTTTTTGTTCTATTTAAATTTTCAGTCTTTTATAGTTACATTCTGCACTAAAAGCAACATCAGATCAAATATAAAGTGGGAATTTTCCAGTTCAATATTGTTAGGCTCTAATTTCAGCTTAATAATCTAGGAAACAGTGTTGCTGTAACAAGGCCGCATCAGGGACAAGGGAACCTACAATGCTCTAGAAAATATTACTTCATCAAGAGATCAAGTTTAAAGTTATACAAAATCATTTATACATAATCCTATGCTTTATAATTTATGTTGTTATGCTAAAACGCTATCACTTGATGCAGCTGAATAGATTCCAAACTGGATAAAACTACATTAAATAGTTGGGAGAGTTAGTAAATGAGCCTAATGTCACCAAAAAAAGTAGAGTGTTCCTTTAAAGACTCACAGAGTTTAGGACTTGAAAGATTTGAAAGTGTACCTGGTAAATAAATAGTATGTATTTTATATCCAGTTGTAATATTCCTCAAAAGTCACATAGTAGGTTCATAGCAATTTCTCTCAGAGCACCATAATAATGATCAATTGAGTGGAAGGTTTATTATTACCTTATTATACTAATAATACTTATATATTATTATTATATTATACTTTTTATATAGCTAAATAATGTATTAGCCAACTTTACATATAAGTACTTGGAAATGTTTTTAATAAGGATGAATAACTACCAGTTTGTGTTTATGAGTGTGTATTTTATTTGAAATCCATGGACTGTTTTTCACAAGAGGTCTTTGTAAAGCTGTTGCTATGGCTACCAAGGTCTTGAGTCAACTGGTGTATACGGTGATGTTTTGTGTGTCCATTTTTTATGGTTTGTGTACTTTCTTTGTGTGCTTAAAGAATATGGGTTAGAACACCGTCAGTGTAAAGCACTGTGAATGCAGAGTGCATCTTGGAATGTGATGATTTGTAGATGCATCTGAACCAAGTTCCAAACAGTTTTTGTCTGTTGCCTGCATGCCAGTTTCATGAACAACTCCCAACACAACAGCTCCTTAGCCATAAATGCAGGGTTCAGAGTGTCATGAAGTAGCTATTGATTGAAAAAAAGATATCACAGACTGTTGAAAAAAATGTGAAAATTTAAAAATAAATCTGCAAAGACGCAACCAGTTCACAAGGCCACAAATGTATGATGTAGATAAATTTACCCTCTCCACAACCACAGACCTCACCAATCAACCTTTTCTATGATATTTAAAACATTTAAAACCACCCTTCATCAATACAATAAAAATAAACTAAATTAGTTGACTAACAAAAACAATAACTGGTAAATAAAAACAATCTTAGTTAAAATGAACAAACAAACCATAGTTGGCGCTCATCAGGTTTCTTTTGATACTGTACATCTTCCTGTTAGACACCCTCCAACCTGTATCCTAGTTTGAACCTAACACAAAAATGATGTATTATTTTGTTTACATTATCCATTTTTAATTATTTACAAATCAAAGTTTGTTGGTATAGGATTTTTTTACACTATCTGTAACTAAATTTAACAGATTAATTTCAAGATGCCTTAACATGTTTGCGGGCCCTATCAAAATGTGTAAATATAATATATTATCCAAAAAAGTAACTGACTATATACCAGTAGTTTTTAATGAATGCGTTATACCATTGGCATTAAAGTTGCTTTTATTATTAGTTGTGTTAAGAGATCTTGTGAAACGAGACTAGACCTTCTGCTGGAACCACTTCTTGAAATTAATTTCCTATTACTCTCAGCTCTCATTTTAACACTCGTGACTTTATTATTTACTGCTGTCTCCTTCTCATTATTATATGGGCGTTGCTCATTATGTCATCACCTCTATAGCCATGTCAGTCTTTAAATAACACACATCCTTCAAATACACCTTTGATTGAGTAGTGCTTTGAATTTTATTTAAAAAAATGCATTTTTGTATACTTTCTGCCACTATGATATAACATTCTGGAATAAAGGAATAATAAGCAGTTTATTTACTTAGTTTAAAAGCACCATTTGCATATTCATATATTTACCCATTATTTAATACAGAAGAATATAGGAGTTGTCTAATAAAGGGCAGCCTTTAATTTAAATGTTGAAACAAATGCCATGTTAGGACAACATTATTGCAAAGAGATAATATTTGAGTGCAAGGATAAAGGCAGACATAAAACTGTTCATTGCAGTGATGTGTAATTATGTGGTCTTAGAACTTTATCCATTTGAGAACACTTGGTGGGATTTATGCTATAATTATCACTTCCATCGCTGACTTGTAATTTGAATTATTGTATCACTACCTGTTGTATTTATAGAGGAGCTACATCAGCAGACAGATCATGGCCACAGATGGAGGTAATCGAAGTAGCTCAGTCGAGCTGGCAGTAACCATCACAAATGTCAAAAATCAGCCTCCACAATGGGAGAAGGACAGATATGAGGTCATCATTCCTGAAAACACTGTCAGAGACACTCCTGTTGTGGTATGTACTGGAGTAAATTACTGCCGTTGTACTATTGAAATTAATCATTTAAACTTAGAATGTCATATAATGTCGTTCGTTTTTGTTCCACTTTCAAATTATATATATATATATATATATATATATATATATATATATATATATATATATATATATATATATATATATATATAGTATATGCAAATAATAATAACAATACAACAAATATCTCTGCATTTTATTTTAAGGAATCAATCTATCTACAAAGTAAAATTAAATAATTTCATGTGTAGGAGTCCCAAAATAATGTTTTGGATTTTTCTTGATGGATTTAAGGTTCAGATTGGTAATGTGTTATGTAGAACGAGCATTATCACATGTTTTTTTTTATACAATCACACAGACTCAGACTTATTTTAAAGTAATGGCAAAATCCACTCAGTACTACTCTTGAAATAACTCTGAGCTCAATATTAAGAAAAAAAACTGAAATCTAGTTCATTGCATTCCCCATTTAGGGAATCAGAAAGTGACTGCGTCACTGGATAATTAATGGGTATTTTAAAATTTCCATCTTCATTTGGTTAAAAATGTATCAAAAGCTGTCATTTGCTGCATTTCCTGGGATGCATTTAAAGTCATGAAGTCCATTATTGACATTTAATGAAGAGTAGCATTGGACAAAGAGCAAAAAGCATACATAGAAACTAATGTACAATAAAACACTCAAGACTCCATGTTTGTTTTGTTCTTTAGCTGGTCATGCCATTAAATGTTGATATTGGACTTGATGGAGCTTACTTAAAACATTTACTGCATTTACACAATATATTTGCAAAATTGCATTTACTGTCTAGCAAGTTCCCCGCTGTTATTAAGTATTCATATCGGCAAGTCTAGAAATAGTTCAATAGACACAAACTACAAGATAAAACGTCATCAATCTTTTCAGATTTTAACATTTTGTTTTATAAACATTTTACTATCCATAAAGTTTGACCTCAGTGAATAAGGAACAATACATCTGAGACAAAAGAAGAAATAAATATACCATTTGGTTTATTTAGAGGTATGTTTATTTAAAATTAAACACAAAATTTAACACTTTTAATTTACACATTTATATTTTTATAAAAAATCATATTTTATAATTATTGTGCTAAACTATTTGTTTTAATCAGACCATCAAAGCCACTTCTCCACTGGGTGATCCAAGGGTGACGTATAACCTGGAGGATGGATTGGTGCCAGAGAGTAACATGCCAGTTCGGTTCTACCTGACCCCCAATCGAGAAGATGGCTCTGCTTCAATTCTTGTTGCTGAGCCCCTGGACTATGAGACCACCCGCAACTTCATGCTGAGAGTTCGTGCTCAGAATGTTGCTCCGGTACCACTAGCAGCCTTCACTACGGTACACATCAATGTTACAGGTACATTTTCTGAGTTTGAGATGCTATAATGAGAAAAGTGTCACATCAATTAACTGATTTCTCCCCCAAACATTTGTGTGCATTTGTGTGGTTTGTGAGCTATTTATATTTTTGCTGTAACTTTTACATTTCATATCAAACTATTGCATACTTACTGTAGTTTTGATCATAAGTGAAATTACTTAAATGATGTTCTATTTATAAATCAGCTTGCTTATTATGAGAGAGAGAGAGAGAGAGAGAGAGAGAGAGAGAGAGAGAGAGAGAGAGAGAGAGAGAGAGAGAGAGAGAGAGAGAGAGAGGAGAGAGAGAGAGAGAGAGAGAGAGAGAGAGAGAGAGAGAGAGAGAGTCTTGTAGTCTTGGCCAATCTTTTAATAAGCTTAGATAAGTCCTTATGTAACTTTTTCCTGTATCTATTTGACGTATGGCAGAATTTCTATGCAAGAGAGGTCAATAGCTAATAATGAGCTTATTAAATATCATGTTCATGATGATTCGCATATATTTGTTTAATAGAATGTGTACTAAAGAGTATATGTATCTGTCTAAAACTCAATAAGGGCTAGCTCCAGAGACACACTGTCAGAAGTGATTGCATGCTCAAATAACGGGCAAACTCTGATGCAATTGCACAGTTTAACTTATGTGCTCTCAGCTATGCAATACCATATTACTTATGGTTAAGGTCAGTTGTTGTATAAGCATCATTTGCACACCAACCTGAGTCATTGGAAGGGTTGAATGAGTTGGGGTTGGTGATTATTTGTTGTTGAAAGCAATAATTTTTACCAACCACAGCACATGTTTTGGTTGAGTGTGTGCCACTGACTTTGCTGTGAGTTTTACCCACATGTGCATGACAAAAACTGACCAGTTTTACAATATAAATCATCAGAGATTAATGTTTGGTTGTTTTTTTCTCTGTGAGTTTTAAATCTCACCTTGGAACTGTCTTCTTTTGACAGACGTCAATGACAATGTTCCGTTCTTTACTTCATCAATTTATGAAGCATCTGTGACTGAAGGAGTGCAAATTGGGACCCTGGTTCTTCAGGTTTCAGCCAATGATCTTGACCTGGGGCTCAATGGAAAGGTATAGAATTCAGTTTATTTATATATTTTTTATAAACTATTCATTGAGGTTACCTCCACCTGTGGATAAAATACAGAGTAAACACTCCATTTAGTTTACCCATTTGAAGGTCTGTCGAATTCAATGGATAACTATGGTAGAGCTGCACTGTGATGAATAGATTATTACTGTGACCTCCAAACCTTACTCATTTATTCTGATGAAAATTTGAATGTAATTTCTAGATAAAATATTTTCTTGTGACAGTGCTTGTTTAAACGTTTAAAGTTTAATATACACACATTTAGTACTGTAGATATTTTGTTCCTATCAAGGTGTGTCTGGAGGATTTTGAGAGCATTCTCAAAATATTAAATCATGATTTATTACTGAGGTTGTCAAAATAAAAGAAAATTTCTTGTATGTTGTTTTTAAATTTACTTAAATTAATAAAAAAAAATTGATACTGCTTGAGGTCATTGACAGTGGAATGCTTAAAACATTACTTTTCATTAGTATGTTTTATCTCATAGACAGCTCTTTCAGCATTAATGTGTATTGTACATTCCATGCAGTTTTACAATAAATAATCAGTTTTAATTAAAGCAATGTATATTAATATTATTATTATTTTTCCACAAGGACCCACTCTCTACCTCATTTTGTGCCAGATGAAGTTGCAGTGTGTTGTATTAACATGACCTCTGCAATCATTTTATTATGCCATTTGCTTTTAATTCATATGATGTTAGTGTTCTCTGGCCTTTTGTGGCCAGTAGGGCATTATTTAATACCAACATCATGCTGGTTAAGAGTGGACGTTCGGAGCAGCTTGTCTGATAATTGTTGTTTGGGGCTTGTCGAAACAGCAGTTGGCAACTCTTCATCAATTCACCGGTTTTAGCTATTGAGATTAGCTTCATTATTTGTTACTTGAATGGCCCTGATTCCTGCTTTACCTGCTGGGAAATTGCCAATGCATGTTGTGGGAATTACTGGCAAAACAAGCAACAGGAGGTCTCACTGTCAGGTCAGCGCTCTTACTGAATGACTAATGAAGAAAAAAGGAGCTTTAATTAAAAAGGAATAAATAAGGTGTTTTAGTCGTACAGTAGGTAAAAACTGTATGGTAAACAAACAAGGCATTGACACATATATTTTATATTTATACATAGGCTTTATATACTATACTTTATATAGGCAAAAAGTTTCAATAATTTACATCATTCTGATTTTATTTTTCTTCAACTGCACAGGGTTTGCATACTTATTTGTTTAATTATTTTATTTATTTTTGTGATTTACACTTTGCTTTTGATGCTTTGTCTCAGATCTCCTACTCTCTACTGAATGACCGGAGTGGAGACTATCAGTTCTTCCGCATAGATTCAGAGCTAGGCTCCATCTACACTGAAGCTGTGTTTGATCGTGAGACCAAGGGGTCATATCTTTTGGAAGTCAAGTCAGTAGATGGATGGGAGTCTTCAAGGCCAGGGAAGCATGGACAGCCCAATTCAGGTAAACATAAGCAGAACACACCACCTGGAAAGCAGATAAATAATGGAAAAAAAACATGCATCACATCAATACATCAATCTTTAAGGGCTCAAAATAGTAATTAATTTACTTAAATCTGATATTTTATTTACTAAATCAAAAGATAGTCAAAAGACAACCAACTTCCTCTAAGAGCTTTTTAAAAATTGTGTTTTCGTATTGAGTTGGTTCTGGTGCCACAGGGAAGTGTCTGTGCTTGTGAAGGGGGTTATCAGAGTGCAGCAGGGGAGACTGAGAGTAGTTTTTACAGCCTTTTCTCTCTACTCTGCTGCTTGTCTGTCAGCTCACAGCTTGCCTTGCATTTTAAATAAAAAATAAAGGAGAAGATGTTCACTCTAAATCACTTACAAGGAAGCTTGATGTAGAAATGCAGATTATTTCATTTACAATGTGACAGTGTTAAACGTGGTTACACACTAAGGGGGTGGTGCTAATTAGCAGACTTTTGAAGACAAGTCACACATTTATACAAACATTCTCAACAAAAACTGCAGTAAGATGTCAAAACCATCAATGGGACAATAAAACTGACACATAAACAAAGCAAGTGTTGTTTGGGGAAAATCACACACAGGAGTTGTGACAAAGTGCTTGTTTTAGAAAACATGACCAGGTCTCAATAGCAAAACTTTATACAACCTGTCAACCAGATTGTGGCAGCTAGTTTATGCATGGCTCTCTTCTACAACACAACCTGTCAGATAGAGAGAGAGAGAGGGGGGGGGTTATCAAAGAGTCAGTCTGTTAACATTGACTGAAACAAGACTCTGAAAAGTCACATACAGATATATTTGTTGAAGACCACATTTAACAATGAATAGCTTATCCTATTCTTTTTGTTAGCTCAGATTGCTTGCTTGCTTTCTGGTGGTTCATGGAGGTCTTCCTGTGCCTTTTGTCAGAACATCGCACATTTATTTTAGTATAATATGAGTGAATATGATCATTCAACATAGATCCTTTTAACACAAACAACATTCAAGTAAATAAGTTCACTCTGTATACAAGTTAGGTAAATAAGGTGTTTGAAGCAAATAGTGATAAAATAAAATGTCATTGTTGTTAACCTAACTTATTTACAAAGTTTGTTGGATGGCTTGTCAGCTTACATGAGATTGTACAAGAATTGCAGGGTTAGTTTCAAAACAGGAGAATGAACTGAAAATAAAAGCATATACAAATGAGACACAGGATTTTCATTTAATATGATGGATTTTTAACTTTGATAGGTTTAGACTTTACTTTACTCAAATATACTATCTGCCAGTGTTTTTCTTAAGTTAAGAGCTTTTTCTTGATCTTCATTTATTTAAGCAGCCAGCTCGTTCTTTATTCTGACCCTTTCTGAAAAAACCCAGTGCCTCTCCATAATGACTACAGCAGTTACACCAAAGTGAACTTGGCTTAGAGTTGTGAGGTTTCGCTGATGGTCCAAACCAAAAAAAGTCTATAGAGAGTTATACCTACCAAAGTTTAAATTATATTTGTTTCTAATCTTATTATTTATACATTTATATAAGTATTTATGAAATGTATTTTGAGTGGTGGTTACAAACGTTCACATTCAAGGTTATAGTTAGGGTTATACTTAAGTTGATTTATAAGTTGATAAATGTTTTTGAATTACATGACATGTAGAATATGTAAACCCAAGTTATTCTGTTATTGCAACATAACTGCAGCGTTCTCTGAAAACAAAATCTAGGCTGATACTTGGTCTTCTTACTGGACTGCACCAAAACTTTTATGAAAATGATCCAGGAGAAGAGATCCAAGTACAATGGTTTGGGTTGTATTTAAAATAAGTACATTACCACAAGATTAATAATTTGTCATATTCCATTGAAAAAAAAAATCCAAAACAAAGCAGAAGATCTTAAAGAAAAATAAAATAAAGACAGAACCAGAAACTACAACAAACATAAACAAGGCACACTATCAAATATGTTAGTTATGTGGAACATTGTTATGTCATGACTTCGATTCAGACATAGGAACCATTAAAGAGTTAAAACTGGAGACTAACAAGGGTGAGAGTGAAAGTACAGGGGATAAAAGGATGTTGTGGTATGGTTTCAGTCAATGCTTTCTGTCTATGCATGTGATGAATCATGTTTAGGCAGAAAGTTAAGCTATATTTGTGAAAATGTGATAATGCATCACTGACGCGAGGAAAAGGTTGGAGGTAAAAACCAAAGCTTATTCATGGCTTGATCAAACTTAAATGTAGTACTACCTTAAACTATTTTAAAGTGAACCATATTAATACTTGGATTGGTTGTCCATCTTTTAAAATATGCTGCTTTATTTGAAATGCTGTATATAGTATTTTTTTTATAATGTGTATAAACCTTCGGTGCATTCATATTGTGAAACAGGGCTAAAAGTAAACTAAAACATCTTTGTACTGTCAACTTTCAGACACATTTACTTATTAGTATTATTGTTATTTTTTCATTAAAAGCCTAAAATCCATGTTCATTGATCAATTGTATAATTGTAAATATATTAAAAAAAGAGGTTAGCGGATAGAAATGAGAAAATTTCCATACGAGATGCAGAATTTTAATTTTATGTGATGGATTATAATAATGGCTAGTTGGAAGAGGAATAATGGCAAATTTGCAAGCATCTACAGTATATAAAAGCAAGAAGAGAAAGTCTAGTGTCTAAAATCAAGTGTCTAAAGATTGCATTTCTTTTTTTTCCCCAACAGATACAGCATATGTTCGCATTTTCATCAGTGATGTGAATGATAACAAGCCAGTGTTTGCACAGTCTGTCTACGAAGTGGATGTGGATGAGGATGCTGACGTGGGCTCCACTGTCCTCACAGTCAGTGCTAATGATGAAGACGATGGTGGGTGAATGTGAAGACAGGTGTTGGGATGTGTAAAACAATATTCTCATTGTGAGACACAAGTGATAGCATAGAGTTCTTGGATTAAGTGAAAATGAGGGTGGTGTGATAAAAAAAAAAAAACTGATATCACAGCTCTGGTGTGAATCCGAGTACCTGTTGAGAACTTATTTAGTTAAATGTTAGACCAAAGACATTTGTACAACAGTAAAGAGGCAAATTAACAATACAGTTCATTTATCAAATTGACACGATTATTTATTATCTACTATTAAACACACTGCAATATACACTTCAATCACGATGCAGATATGCAACAAAATTTGTTGACAAAAAAATTCACCAAACTGTATTCCTCTTAAAGTCATTGAGGACATTGTGTTAATTTTGCTGCACATGCAAGGAATAGAGCAGACTTTGGTATATTTATCAGATATTAAAAAGAAGGGAGGATTATAGAAAGTTTCACAGATTGTCGCAGGAGCTACAGCTCTATCATGGTCACTACAGAATGCCGTGAGACAGTTTAAAGAGTTAAGGAGCTTGCTCCTACTGACACCAAAGGGGAATATGGAAAAGATCAGCTTTGCTTTTTTTCTTGTTGAGAATGCCTTTTCGTTCTGCAAAATTACATCATTGACATGAAAGATGTTTCTAAGATTGTATATTTGGTTTATATAGTGTCCCTTTATATGTTTATATGTATTTTTTGTGTTACAATGATGCTTGATATATTAAAACCTTAAATAACAATACATACATTTCATCAAAATTAAAAAAAACACCTTACACAAAAATATTGAGTGACTGCATGTATAGAAATGTGTGCATATATATTATTTTAATTCATTTAAAAATGTAATTATATATTGCTTAAAATTTATGTTCATCAGCAAATTATTTTTTTCTGCTCTCCTTTACAAATGCTTCAATGCCTCACTTCTTGACTCATAAAGTAGTGATTGATAAAACATAATAACAAAGGTTTTGATTTGATTTAAAGTGTGTCATGAATGAGGCATTGTCTCTTTAAGCCTGCAGAAGTGGGATAAGCGCATTGATTCCAATAAAATATATACTGCCTGAGTAATGAAACTCGTATATTGTCATTCAAAGAAAACTATTATGTTCTTGTTTTTAACATATTCATTTGGCCAAAGGAAAAGAGGAATCTAACTCATCTGCCAGTCTGTCTGGCTTTACAGCCTGTGCTTCATTCCCCGTGGTTCTGTATATTCCGTGCTGCCCTCCTCATTGTGGAATTAGATGAGGGAATTCTTGTATCAGTCATTCATCACAATTCAGCGTTAAGTGGCTGGAGTTTCCTGAGCCTGAAGATTTCCCCTTATGAATAGATTTCAGCCTTCAATGAAGCTAAATCTCAAATGCACAGGAAACTGTGGAGTTTTCAGCATACATCTGCTTGTTTATGTGGAAACCATGCTTGATTCTGTCATTACAAATCACAAATAAGCCTGATGTTTCTTTGTCAAGTTTCATTGGGGTCTTACAGAAAGACTTCTGCCGATTCATGTGGAGCTACGATGATCGAAGGAATACAATAATTCCCTCCACTGAGGAGTCAATGCAAAGAGATATAATCATTTTTGTTTGCCTCAAATGTAATGCATGTCTCTTTCATTTTTAATTAGCAATGCTGACTAAGAGATGCAAAGATCAATTTATTTTACTTTTTTATGCTTAGATATAAATAAAGATGCTGCAGTTTCTATACTCACAATCATTGTGAATCATTGGGAGACCACCATTCAAATGATTAACCCAAACTTCTGGCTGATACTGATTATAGTATATATAGTATATATATATAGTATATATATGTTATTCGGTAAACAACACATAAATAAAATTAACACTTTAGCATATGCCAATTTTAACACAATTTCAAATATAGCAAGTTCACTGGTTTGTATACACTCACCTAAAGGATTATTAGGAACAATTTATCATCAATTCAATTATCTAAACAACCATTCACATGGCAGCTGCTTCAATGCATTTAAGGATGTGGTCCTGCTAAAGACAATCTCCTGAACTCCAAACTGAAAGTTGGAATGGCAAAGAAAGATGATTTAAGCAATTTTGACCATGGCATGGTTGTTGGTGCCAGACGGGCCGGACTGAGTATTTCACATTCTGCTTAGTTAGTGGGGTTTTCACGCACAACCATTTCTAGGGTTTACAAAGAATGTTGTGAAAAGGGAAAAACATCTAGATTGCGGCAGTCCTGTGGGTGAAAATGGCTTGTTAATGCCAGAGGTCAGAGGAGAATGGGCCGATTGATTCAAGCTGATAGAAGACCAACTTTGAAATAACCACTCATTACAACCGAGCTTTGCAAACTGGTTTCTTGAACATGACAATGAGTTCACTGTACTAAAATGGCCCCCACAGTCACCAGATCTCAACATAATCGAGCATCTTTGGGATGTGATTGAACGGAAGCTTCGTGCCCTGGATGTGCATCACACAAATCTCCATCAACTGCAATCTCCATCAACTGAAAAAAGATGCTATCCTATCAATACGGGCGATCATTTCTAAAGAATGCTTTCAGCACCTTGTTGAATCAATGCCACGTAGAATTAAAACAGTTATGAAGGTGGAAGAGGGTCAAACACCATATTAGTATGGTGTTCCTAATAATCCTTTAGGTGAGTGTATGTGTTTTGTGGATTTCTACAAAAACGTGATAAACTGTAAAACAAATAATTTGTGAAATTGTGTAAATAAATCTGTAAAAAAGGAAATAAAAAATAAATGCCTCACAGGGGTACTACTCAAATTATGTACTCTTTTTAGTTCAGAATTTACTCAAAAGCACATGCTGAGCATAAGCTTGAGATGCTAAAAGCAAGCTTAAATGACACGAGACAGGTTTGTAACTATGTGTGTTAAATACCTTCTTTTAGGTCTGGGTTTTGCAAAAGGAGTTGCCATTCTGACCTGTAGTAATGGTTTTAATGAATGCAAGGCAAGATCTAGATTCTATGCAGTTTAAACAATATTGTCTTGTAAAAAATATATACTTAATTGTAAATGTCACAGAATTTGTGAATATATCTGTTTCCATGGTATTAGCTCTCTTTAGGCTGCTTTCAACAATAAGAGTGAAAGGTCATGGAAGGATGTTTTGTACACAATAAACAAACTATATTTGTATCCAACTTTACACAACTTTTTACATTTAATCGTTTTAGCTTTTTAGCCACACTTTTTATGTCTCGTACTTGCTCGCTTCATATATTTGTACAGACCTTGTTAAGGCCAAACTGAAAACATTTTCGCTTTTGAAATAAAACGCATTTTTATATTTTCAGGGGCCAATGCAAAGCTACGCTACCAAATTACCTCAGGAAATGTAGGAGGCGTTTTTGACATGGAGCCAGAGGTGGGAACAATCTTCATCGCCCAACCACTTGATTACGAACAGAACAAGCTCTACAAGCTGCATGTTCTGGCTTCGGATGGGAAGTGGGAAGACTACGCTACAGTGATCGTTAGCATTGTGAATAAGAATGATGAGGCACCTGTCTTCTCTGTGAACGAGTACTATGGCAGTGTGACAGAGGAGCTTGATGGTTCTCCTGTTTTTGTTCTACAGGTAGGATTTCAAATGTAGTAATAACTGAAGAAATTGTTGATTTTGTTTCATTCCAGACCTTGACCTGAGATGGCTGCTTTTTATCATTTAGTTAATGGTTTGTTTGTCCTCTCATAACAGATCTTAGTCAAAATGTGAAGTAAGAAATATTTGCAATGTATAAATCATCAAACATCATGACATCTGGTGCAATGAGCATCCTTCACAGCAACACTCTTATTGATGGCACATTGCTTATAGCCATCATAACAATTTTTACTTGGCCCAGCTGTGGTTTGCTTGAGAACCATATTGAATGATGGCACTTGACATACCAGTTACCGATTAATGTTTCAGACTAAAGACAAAATTGACCCAAATGATTTTGATGACTTGTTTGAAGTGGTTAACAGGTCAAGGAGTCTGGATCTGATTACTCTGTCAAATATAGTTCCTAATGTACCAGTATTTGATTTTTGTTAGATTTTTTTGCATAAGTGCTCATTGGGCCCCTGTATATGGAAGACAATTGTTTTCCCTTGAAGTATATTAATGGTAATATGTAGCACTAATAAAAAAAAATACACTTAGATGATGAACCAGCCCAATGCTTGAATGTGTATCTGCATGTGTTAAAATGGTTTTAGTATTATATACGTTTTAAATAAATCCACAATTGCTTTTTTAAGCATGTGCTTTATAGAATAATATTAATATGTTAAAACAACTTTGAGTGAATGCATGAAATAAGGAGATTGATATTGCAACATGAAAATGAATGCAGAAGTGGATAAATTGGTTACGTGATTAGTTATATAATTTTTTTTAACTAAATAAGCCATATTTAATAAGCTTTAAACATCTTTTTATAGGTGACTGCATCTGACCCAGACAAGGATGCTGACCAGGAGGCTTTAAGATATTCTCTTCATGGTCAAGGAGCTGAAACTGAGTTCATCATTGATGAGGTGACAGGGAAGATTTACGCTCAGAGAACCCTTGACCGTGAGACCCGAGCAGTGTGGCGTTTTGTGGTGCTGGCCACAGATGAGGGTGGTGAGGGCCTAACAGGATTCACCGATGTCATTATAAACGTTTGGGACATAAATGACAATGCTCCTGTTTTTGCCTGTGCCCCGGACAGTTGCCAAGGAGATGTGGCAGAAAATTCCTCACCTGGCACTTCTGTCATGGAAATGACAGCTACAGATCTTGATGATACAGCTGTTGGACAAAATGCTATGCTGGCCTATAAGATTGTGAGTAATTCTCCTGTCATTGGAGCAAATAGTGGCATCAATATGTTTACCATTAATCCTGCAACTGGAACGGTTTCTGTATCAATGTCTGGCTTGGACAGGGAGCAGATTGACTCGTACATATTGGTGGTTGAAGCAAGAGATGGTGGTGGTATGATTGGAACAGCCACAGCTACCATACATGTGACGGATGTTAATGATCATGTACCTCGCTTCCTGGATCGCTCATGCACAGTGCGCATTCCTGAGAGCAGCGAACCCAACACAGCAGTCATTGAACTTTCTGCCATGGATGCAGATGCTGGAGAGAATGGCCAGCTTACATTCAGTGTTGTAGCGGGTGATCCTGAACAGAAATTTTACATGGTGAGCCATCGACAAGAGCAGCTTGGAACCCTCCGTCTCAAAAAGCGTCTGGATTTTGAACGCCCAGGCGAACAGCATTTTAACCTTACCATTAAAGTAGAAGACATGCAATATTCCAGCCTGCTTCAGTGTTCTGTAGAAATTGAGGATTGCAATGATCACATGCCAGTTTTCATTCCTAATTTCATTCAGCTCCCTGCGATTCGAGAGAATGTTGCTCCAGGAACCAGCTTGGCAAATGTGGCGGCCAGTGATTTGGACTCTGGGCTGAACCGTGAGATTACCTATAGCATTGCTTCGGAGTCGGATCCATACCATCTGTTTTCTGTTGACCAGTCAGGCTTGGTAACGGTTGCTTGTGAGTTGGATCGTGAAAAGGTTCCACAGCATCACTTGGTCATTCTTGCTGCAGACCACGGTACGCCACCTTTAACTGGCACTGCAACAATCCAGATGGCTTTGTTAGATGTCAATGACAATGGCCCTGAATTTGAGGCTGCTTACGCTCCAATCGTGTGGGAAAATGTTTTGGGGCCACAGGTTGTGAGGCTCAACCAGAGCTCTAAGTTATTGCGAGCTGTTGATCGAGATTCTGCCGAGAATGGCTCCCCATTCTCTTTTTCTGTGCCCCTGGAGTATCGTTACAGCAGTGACTTCCACCTGGAGGATAATGGCAATGACACGGCCACCATCACTGCACTGAGAGCCTTTGACAGAGAGAGGAAGAAACAGTTTTTTCTACCTGTCATCATGAGTGATAGTGGACGTCCGCCCAAGACTGTCACAAACACCCTCACTATCACAATTGGTGATGAGAATGACCACGCTCACTCAGCTGGACAAAAGATTGTCTTCATAAACTCTCACAGAGGTAAGGGCTACTGCTTTTCTACCCAATTTTAAGTCATTATGTGCTCCTTCAGACACAATTTTTTCTATTTATAGCTGCTTCTTTTTTAGTCAATATCGTATAAATGTACCTCACCTTAAAAAATCATGGTGACCTCAGGGATGTAGATTGTACTGCAAAGCTTGCTTTCTTACTGCAGGACCAAGACTAGTTGCAGATCAATGGAAGCAATGTGCTAGCACTTGTGTGTGAAGAAGCAATCAATGTAAAAGCTGGTATATTATTCTCTTTGAGCTCAAAGTAAATTTCTTGAAGCCGAGCACTTAAGACTGCACTGTCTTTGATTGAATATCGATACATGTAATAACTTATTTAGATGTTATAGGCGACAGACAAAAAACATTTTAAGTGTGACAGAAAGGTTTCATTTTCTCTCATCAGTAAGCATAAAACTGATAAAGTATTGCATTTTCTATGGCTGACAGTTTCATTCTTTAATAAGCTAACATTTGGTATAGTTTACTTAAACATGTATGCCTGAAAGTAAATTTTATTACATTGTACTTGTTTTCAGCTTTAATAAAGTTTCTTTTTATTATTTCAAAGAAGTATTCATTTTAAGCACTGATATCACTGTAACCATCAACAGTAGGCCAATTGAAATGTACCCGCCCTAAAGTTATGTTTTATAATTTGACTGTGTCCTCTTTCAGACTCTTTAGTCAGGATGAGAAGGAATGATCTACCTTGCTCCCTCTTTTCTTTTTTTTTAATTGTTTTGCCAGTTTTAGCCACAAACTGGTGCGTTGTGTTTGGTGGTGGGTAGAAGGCGCAAAATGGCATCCATGTCATGTCAAAATGCGCCAGGGCAGCTGAGGGCTACCAAGGTCACTTATCACCACCAGTGTGTTAATGTGGAGTGAGTGAATAATGCTCTGATAATTGTAAAGTGTCTTTGAGCGTTTGGCAAAACTTGATGGAGTCTTGATGGATTTGCCATTCCTGGTTAATTGAGGCGTCCCACTTTTGGCTAATAGAAAGGTATCACAAAGTTCATTAGATTGGAATTCATTTCTGGTTTGGAATTTTTTTTGCTAATACAGAGTTGATTATTATCTTGCTGCTGAGATGTTGTATGGATTTTGAGATGTGTCGATGGCAAGCTCTTGAATGCCATCGTACATATGTATTCCTGGATTGAAAAGAAATATTTGTATAAATAAATGGCACTGTTTATGCATACTCGATAAGCCAGATTATGCACATTATTTGTGGTGACATGAATGTTTGTATAATGGCAGGGAGAATGCCAACAAATGTGTTGGGGAAGGTTTACTCTCCAGATCCAGATGACTGGGATAACAAGACATATGCCTTCGAGGGACATGTTCCTAAGTGAGTTTTCATTCTTCTCTACTCCACTCTCCACAACCTTTTCCTCTCTGTCCACATCATTGCATCATACACTGCACCTAGTTTATACAGCACTCACAGCACCATTCCACCCACACGTTCTTCGTTATTTAGGTGTAAAGACATCCCTTATTCCCTCCATTTCAACATCAGTCTTCTACCCTTAATCTCTTCTACTGATCTAGTGAACTTTACTGGAGAGCCAAATACTGTGACACAATCTGCCTTGACAAGCTTTGATCACACTATTGCCCAAGCTCTTTGAAAGCACTCTTTCTACACAAAATAAATGTTTCTGAACTATGTCATGACAATACAAATCAAAATGTATATACATACTAGACATATCTTATATTTCTTATTTAAACATAATATATAGATAGTATTTTTATCCATACAATTTGCAAAATTATTGTCAACCCCTAAAAGTCTAAAATTGAAAACCTCAAAATTTAGGCCTTAGAAAGTTGTACATTTACAGTTTTAGTTATTGTACTGTTTTAAATACTTTTTCACAGGTCATATTTTTTAGATGTCAATGTAAAGCTCATTTCATATGTGTTATTTTGTTGTTGATTGGAGTAGCCAGAGTCTTGGTTAGGGTTGCCAGAGTTTGAGAAAACTTTTGTGAATTCTCAACAAAAACACAAAAGTTATGTTTAATAGTTCCATAGTTTGAAACATGGCGCATAAACACTCAAAATTTTAAAATTGATTGTTAGGGTTATCCGATATTGACCTCAGACCTAAGATTACCAGAGTTTGAGAAAATATGCATAAGTGCTCAAAAGCATAAAAAAATTGCTGAGGTTGTTAGCGATTTAGAAAATGCTCTTAAATGTTTAAAAAATGTA
This sequence comes from Danionella dracula, assembly GCA_900490495.1. Classification (NCBI taxonomy): domain Eukaryota; kingdom Metazoa; phylum Chordata; class Actinopteri; order Cypriniformes; family Danionidae; genus Danionella; species Danionella dracula. The sequence goes on from UELW01000578.1 coordinate 5,443,724, forward strand.
AAAGTTACTTTTAGATAACAACAACAATGGTTTGCCCTTTTACACTGTAGAGCAGCCATCAGTAAATGGCAGAGTAATGGTTCTGTTTGGACCCGTGACCAATAAAAATTCTCAAGAAAAGTTTACTTCAAATGGGACATTTTGTTCAGTCGTGCGGAAAGACCGATTGGTTCTGCTACTCCAGATAATACAGCATTAGCTTACCTCATTTGAGGGCTAATCAAATTGCTTGTTCAAACTACATTTCCAGTGGAGAGCTCACATTTGAGCAGAGAGGAGACAAGGCTGACAGACAGACAGACAGCATGATTTGCTCCATAAAAAGAAAGGTTTATGTGGAAAATTGTTTTAGGGGATGGTTTAGTGATGGGATAGTTGTAAAAGAGTGCTTAAGGCAACGGTGTCCGCTTTTACTACATTGAAAATTTTCAAAAACAAGTGGTGCACCTACATATCTGGATGAGAATGGAACTGACTCCATTTCAACCAAGATTTACTTTGCTTGCATGGCCATTTTTCTAAAAAAAAAAAACAAACAAACAAACAATAAAATTGTGGTTCTATTGCTATTTTCCACCAAAAATAAATATATTGTATTTTGTTTTCCAAATATTTTGAGTTATAGCATAAAAGTAAGCTTTTTGCACTTGTTTTTTTTTTTTTTAAAAAAGAGCTAGTTTGTTTATTGTTTTTGAACATGTAAAACTTTTTTTTTATCGAAACATAGTTATTTCGCTCTGTTTCACGCTTTTATTAGGTGCATGTAGGTTTCAGTTATAAAAAAACAAATGCCGTACTGTAACTACATATATTTGATTGGAAATTATTTTATTTATACAAATGTGGACTGTCTGGACCCTTTTCTTGTAGGATATTTTAATACCTTGGTGACATTTATTAAATAATAATTTAATAAATTTATAAATGTATAATTAAATGTTTCTGCTGTAGTGGATAATCAAGGATTTCGCACAATGTTACAGGTGCTTGAACCAAGATATAGCACAGCAATATTTCAGTGACACAGCAATGCTCGTACTCTACTGGGAGACTAAAGCTTAAATTTTAGAATAACTAAGCAATGGACAAGGTTGCAGATGCATATGATGCATGGACATCATTTTCAACAGACGTCATTTATCACAAATAAGTGAGGTTTGATTGCTGTTTTTTTTTATATTAATTTTGTATTTTGCCTGCAGTTATTTTCTTTTGAACAAGCGGACTGGGTTTCTGATCATAAAGGAGAATGCCCCTCTTGGCAGTTACGAACTCCAAGTACGAGTGTCAGATGGTGTGTGGCCAGATGCTGTCTCCAGTGTGAAGGTTAATGTGAGAGAGCTACAGGAGGATGCCATCTACAACTCAGCCTCTCTGAGATTAGCAGGTATTTTATGGATTAGCATATATTAATTTGACCTTACTAAAATGTCAAAGCCAAGGTTTAAAATAATGGTTGCTGAGGAATATGCATGTTTTATGTAATATTGGAAAAAAGTGCTTGTGGAAGACGAGAAACCGTAAAAAAAAAGTTCAAAACATTTTAAAACAAGTTTAAAACCCCCCACTTTATTTGTAACTGTAACATAAACTTCCACAAATTTTCTACAGAAACTGAACACTGTTCATGTGCATTTAAAAATCTGTTATGTACTTAATTATATATAAAGTTTTTTTTTGTTTGCAAATGCATTACAATTGCTTACTTGTGAATGTTCGGATTTATTTCATGAATAAATTTGTTAGATTTTGCCACTTACCATATACATATGTTTGTTTTATATAGGTTTTTTGATAAATTTTTAGTATGTATTAAGTTGCATACATCAAACACCATTACACGGGATCAGGTCTGAAAAGTTTTCCTGAAACCATAATGAAATGCCCCTCATGATGAACCTACCCTGCAAAGTCATCCTACTAAGCTTCAAATTTGTGTGTGTTAATCCACATGTGGAATGAACCGAAGCGAGGTTATGACCATCCAATAAAGTTTTGACTTTACATAGGATGTCTTGACTTCTTTGGAACACTAGTTTTTGTTCACAGACAAAGATTCTGTAAATTAGGAGCTAACCTGATTCCTCAAGTAATCATGAGAAGTGGTAAAAGTATTATTAATCAGCAACGATCGTGTTGCACACCCACATTCCCAGCTAAAGATATAAACTCTCGACCACTTACCGAAAATTGCCTTGCTGTGTCAAGAGCACAATGCCTTGAGTATGTATAGATAAACTTACAGTTGTTTGTGGAAAAACAACTTTGATTTTAAAATGTACGTTCGACAACCATTGTTATTTCAGACATGTTTTAAAAATGACTTTAGTCAATAGATATATGGGTTAATGCTCTTGCCAAGCACTTACGCTGTTTATTTCCCTAGAGCCCTGTCTTAACATGCATTGAATTCTGGGCTAACTTAAAGTTCGATTTTAATACCATTTACTGCTTCTTTGACATTTGAAATCCCATTTCAGGTGCAAATGTTGAGGGCAGTGGAGAGTCAAAGGACTCTCTTTGAGATTAGAGCTTGTTCAGTGAATCTCAAGGAAAGAAGATTTTAAAGTGAACTATGATGGAAAGAGTTTCAGTTCTTTACAGACCATGTCTAGCTCATGGTGATAAACAAACATGTGACTCACAACTCTGGCTGTGTGCAAAAGGCACATATGCATACATACTAATATTATATCCAATTTATTGTATAACACAAATTGTTGATACCCTGATAAAAGCTTGTTTTGTGTGCGATGACAAACAGAACAAAATAGATATGTTTTCACTATTCAATGGGATCTAGATCAAACAAACTTAGAAATTTAAATAAAAAAAATATTTTTATGTGAAATGTCCATAATTGTTTAGTTATAAGCATTGGAAGTTAGGCACATTCAGCTTTCTGGATAAAAACAAATGGAGTGTATTGATAGATTCAGGTAAAGAAGAGGTTTTTGCAATTTTAGTGGTTGGAAATATAATTTCTTTAGTTAGATTTTTTATTATGGGAAATTGTACAGGAATTTGTTAAAAAAATATAGATCAATGTATATATTTTGTGTTGTGTTAAAAATGTTTTATTATTTAATTTTCTGAAATGGATTATAGATTATATTCATGCGCAGAGAAAAGTTCTATGATGAACACACATACGTGAAGTCATAGCATTTTATTAACAATACATTCCATTTTCAATATTCAGGTTAATCAGATTGATTGTTAAAAATTGATAGACTGAGAAACAGTTCCATCCTGAGAGCTGAGGCCACCACAGTTGTAGACGTCAAAGGTGGATCACTCGTCAACTGGAGCTGGGGACTGAGAAACTTACTGATCACCAGTTTTCTCAGTTTTCTCAGTAAAAGAGATGGTATGATCTGGTCTTGGAGAAAGCCAGGTGTGAGGCTGTCCCCAGCTGTCATGACGAGTCTCCTTGTCACACACAGAACTCCTGATAGGAGCTGACATCAACCCTTCCTGCTCCCTCCCAAAATCTAATCACAGTTTCCTTCCGTACCTTCTCCTTTGGCTTGCTAATTGGCAGCCTTTGGGAACTAATGATTATTCAAGACTGTATGCCGTTCAGGGTGTCATGGTAATGACAGTCAAAGGATGGAAAAAGTCTGTAGCTATAGAAAAAAAATTAAGTAAGTGTTGTCTGTTCAATAGTATTATTTGTAGATTAAAATTATTCAAATGATTTGAAGTTATATATATAATTTAAAAGTTGAATAGCATCGCTGCTTATTTTATGACACACATCCAGAATTCAGATATAATGTATCAATTGCATGCAATTACCTGCACATTCTATGTGTTACTATTAAACACATATTAGTTACTAGGTTACATCTATTCCGACAATCCTTTTTCACTAAAACACTTGCTAGTTCTTATAAACAGGGCCTTCATAAAAGTCAAAGCATAAAAGTCTTTAAGTGGTTCATTAAGGAAATTTCCAATTGTGAGTTCAAATGTCTCATTTGCCTCTTGTGAGCAATGTCAGTGTGTTTTGGTTCCAGCTTCAGTCTCAACTTTTCGCCCTGAAGCTGAAAGGATGGTGAAAAGACCTGGAACTCAATTAGCTGAAAGTCTTTCTCTTATGAGAGATCTTCCCAAATGTTCAGTCGCTCTCACTGCTTTGATAAATAAATTTTGAAAAAGAAAATAATTTTTCATAAAGTCAGCGACAAAGGTTTGCATGCTTTGAATAAAAACTTTAGTGGCATCAAAAGACATTTTAAGAGTATTGGCAGCCCCTAAATGCTAGTTGAACAAGTAGTAAGCCTGCAGAGCACTGAAGAATAACTCTAGATAGAAAACAGACTTAACACTTTTACATAGAACAAAACAGCAGTCAATGTTTCCCAGCGATGGGTTGCGGCAGGGAAGGGCATCCGCTGCGTAAAACATATGCCAGTGAGTTGGCGGTTCATTCCGCTGTGGCGACCCCGAAAGGGAATAAAGCCGACATGAAGATGAATGAATGAATGAATGAATGAAAACAGCAGTCAATCTCTGGACTACCTTACATAATCTTTAATAAAAGTTTTTTTGAGAGACTGAATACAGTTGAACTCAGCTGGTCAAAGCACCCTAACTTGTTTAAAACTTAAAATACAATTCTAATTGTTGCATGAATCCTCCTGTTGAGTTGGATTATGAGAGAAAGTTTCTTACACACTGACATTACGATGTGTTTTTCTCTCAAACTCAGTTCACTTCCATTATGTATAATTTTGTTGTTTTTAAGCATTATGAACTTTTGTGTTTATCTCTTTGACAGACATATCAGCAACAGATTTCATGCAACATCGTGCTAATGAGAAGAGTAGATACGAGCTGCTGGCCGATTTCTTGTCAGAAATGCTGTCGGTGAGATTAGACGACATCAACATTTTCAGTCTGGTAGAAGTGCGGGACAGAATCCTGGATGTGAGGTTTTCCATTCACAGTCAACCACTCGTGAGGGCTGAGCGAATACATGGATATCTTGCCGCTCATAAACAAAAAGTAAGACTTTTTTTTGTTTCAGATGTAGTGTTATTTCAATTTGCAAATAATCTTGAAATCTCTCTGAAAACATATTCAGCCTAGTGTGATACATCTGTTAGCTACATGGTCTTTATTGTAAAACTAGATGAGATGCATTAACCCATATTACACCTTTAAAAAAAAACCTCTCCTTGAATCCCTGTTTCTCTATTGCACATCTCAAGTTCTCAAAAAAAGGTATGACATGGATTGGACATATTGAGCTGATCTAAATACATCCAACCCCAGAGGGGAAACAATTGATCATAACCAATTACAAGCACAAAAAAAGTCTGGGGATTTTGGTGGGAATAATGATTTATGCTGCACTCATTGAGTCAAGAGGTTCAAAGAAATTGGAGAAAATATTTTCATCTGCATTTCATCCCTTTCCATTTCACTTTGTAAATCTTCTCAAAAAATTGGAAGAATTCTAATATGAAAATGACTTGGGTATCTTCACCAGTAGTAATCAGAGAGGTTGCAGAACAAGGAATGAGTGGAAATACACAGATAATGTGTATGGCATCAGAGAGCGTGCAGTACTGCTGCTTCTGAATCTGATGTAATTTCACAATCTATTTTCAGTCACTATGTTGGCTATATTCGCTGCTTGTCAAGTTTTGAGTAGAGTTTATGATGATGGCTGAGAAAAAAGCTGTATGAAGCATTTGAGAACAGCAGGAGAGAGGGGAAGTCTTCTTTATATCTAGAACTTTTAAATGATACTTAATGCACTTCTATAATCTCTAGTAGTTCTCTCTTTTTCTCTTTTTCCACTTCACTTCCCTGTCAGAATAAAACATGCTTTGAAGAGCTCAAACACTCCCATAGGCATGCTGAGAAGGGGTAGATTGGTTTTCATAATGACCTTAACTTACAGGGTGTGGCCTTTCTTTTTTAGCATCTAGCAACACACAGCGAAAGCGACACTTTAAATTAAAGACAAGCTAAATAAGCAAACAAAAAAAAAAAGGATTCTGGTGAAAGTAAAAAACATTTCTAAATAGGATGAATCTTTTCTGCAAAATCTTGTCAAAATTTTTGGAATTTGTTTTGGATCAAAGCTGTATGTATTTTTTGTTAATAAAAAAAACTATGTGTCTTGTGAAATTACTTTACGCTCAAAATAAACAACACCTACAGTCAAGTAATTGTTTTCTTTTAACAAGGCATACGAAAGTAATTAGAGTTTTTTTCTATTCAGATACAGATAAATCTTACAGTCATTTTGAGAACATACAAGAAAGAAAACAAAACAATTATTGTAAATCTTTTTACCAGCATCTTCACAGTGCCATTTTGCACTTGCCTTTCTCATAATCACATCTCATCACCTCCACATTTTTCTGAATTCTCTGTAATTACGCATTGAATACAAAGGTAACGTGTTTACTTTTGCCCTTTTATTCAACTTTATTCTGGCACCTGTTGTCTCAAAAACTCTTGATGTTTCTTTGTTTTGCCATTGCCTTTCACTATGAATAACATTGAAATTAATTCTTGGTTTGGCACACCACCTCCCATCTATCTATAACTCTATTTGAATGGGACTCCCCCTCAGGTTTAACCCTTGTCTTTAAAAAAAGGCTCAGGCATGTGCATTGTGAGATTGATTTTCATAATACACTCCTGCCTTTCTGTCTCACCCAAACATTATTTGGCAGTTGTTGAAAGCATTCTACACAAATGAACACAATCATACCCTGTTTTGAATTTCACATTGGACACATTAAGATACCTCTGGACAGAGATAGAATGTCATCCCTGCATGAACACAACACCCCCAAATCTCCCTAAGAATGTGTTTATTTTTGTGTAGGTGGATGCGGTTTTGTACATCTCTGGGGTGTATTCATGCTCTATAATTGGTCCTCCCTGAAGCCCTTTTCCTAAGGGAACTATGGGCATTGTAGCTTCAGTCCCGACAGGTGCTTTAGAATGCCTCTGAGAAATTGCCTAGCAGAATCACTGAGCAAGAGCTGGGAGAGAAATTCCTTAGTCCCCGGTTAGAATAGCTAGAGAGAGGAATAAAGTGTGAGAATAAAAATAAGATCATCCAGAAGAAGGATTAGATGATGGATTGTGTCTACTGTGTAACTCAGATAACCAACTCCAAATGAAAAAAAATAATAAAATACTTTGCTTTGCATTATTTAAATTCTGAGGTGCTCTATGCAAATAATTTCCTCTAGTAGCAAAAAGGTTAGGAGACCTAAGAGTTAAGATATTGGGAGTTATGGGAGTTAACATGAGTAAACAACCTTATTGATCAGTTGGTCATTGTGACATGTTTTTCACTCTCAGTCCACTTTGTGTCCATTGAGGTCCGGGTGCCCTAAATGATGCTCACTAAATCAGCAACTGCACCAGGTTTTGCTTTGCTTTAAAAAAATGCAAATTTGGACACACCCTCAAAATAGTGCTAGGTATTTTTAAAAAATGAGAGTTCTCTCTTGTTTTTATTTTATGCTAAAAATTCCCATCGCTGTATATCATAAATGAACCAAAAATAACATTCATTCATTCATCTTCATATCGGCTTTCTTCCCTTTCAAGGTCGCCACAGCGGAATGAACCGCCAACTCTCTGGCATATTTTTTACGCGGCGGATGCCCTTCCAGCCGCAACCCATCACTGGGAAACATTCACACACATTCATTCACACTTTAACACTATGGGCAATCGTTCTTACTCAATTCACTTATACTGCATGTCTTTGGACTTGTGGGGAAACCGGAGCACCCGGAGAAAACCCATGCAATCACGGGGAAAACATGCAAACTCCACACAGAAATGTCAACCGACCCAGCTGAGGCTCGAACCAGCGACCTTCTTGCTGTGAGTGACCGTGCTACCCACTGCGCCACCATGACGCTTATATGTATATAGTATATACTTTGTCATATATTTACTAATAGTTAAATACTATCCCAGGGATATCAATTGTCTTTAAATGGTTCAATGCCCTAATACTGTATTTGTTTAACTTTCCGCCTGTGACAAAGCTGTAAATGTTTCATTTGTATCATTAACATGTAAATACGTTTGATATTTTATATTTAATCTGAAATAAAAATCTAAAAAAATTATCAGATTTATTTCCGTTTAACTTGTCCACAATTTACTTTGGTTGGATCAACATATTATAATTATGACACGCTATTTCCACACAATTGAATTATGCTATCATAACAGACTTTAGACTTAATAAACCACAGAGTAAAATTCACAATGAGCCAAAATGTTTTCATATGCTAAATGAAATTGTATTCCGTTTTTATTTTAATTTCAAACCACCAAACTAACTTTGAAGAGCTAGCAGCTATGGCAAAGACAGAACTGGAGAGCAGAGGGGAACTGAATGTGAAATGACAATTTTAAAGGGAGAGAGGCAGGTGCCACTCATTCTTCTGATGAGCCTCCGACCCTCTCAATTGTCAGGCTTTGGCGGTAATGAAGGAGATTCACATGGTGATCCTCTATTCTGAGCATGTGGATTCAAGTAATTGACTCAGTTCAGTTCCTATTAGTTTTAAAATAATTAAGGAATTGTAATTAATCTTTGATTTAGTTGACTGACTCAAAGTGACGATGTAGATACAATAAACACGAGACAAGAACTTCCTGTGAAAGGGATTCATATCAGAGAAGACACTGAGAAGTTTTTAGGTGAAACATGTTGTCCAATTTTATGAATTACATTTTATGGAACACTTTCTCAGGAGCCAAACTATACGTTGCTTTGAATTTGAAATAATTTTGTGTTTGATTTAATCAAACAACACCCAGATCTCTTTTTTTTCTTAAGTGCAGCCAGTCTATTAATATTCCGGTATGTATAAAAATATCCCTCCTTGGCAAATCAGTCATAATATTTTGTGATTGCTTGGCCATGTTGAAACTAAACATTGGGGTCTAGGCTCCCACTTATTATTTATGCTGGACTGTATTGTTATTTATTTTATGTGTAATATGCATCAATATAAAGTTTTTAAATATCACTGTTGACATCGATACTGGAATACTGCAACACTTCAAGGGTCAGCCTGCATCTCTGAATAAACAATCCACATGATGCCATATCCACAAATTATCTGTTGGGCACTCTGAGACTCTGTGTGCCTTTCATGACTCTGCCCTTTCACTTTCTCACACACTATATATGTATATGTTTAATCTTCAATATTTATTTAGTTTTAAATAAACCTCTTTCAAGGAGCTTACATAGCTCACACTGTTCAGCCTTTGCCATAAACCGTACTGACATTTCCCTGTCAGAGACTGTTGTATGAATAGCAGCATCTCTTCGAGCTTCCCGAAAGCTTCCTCTCAACTCTCACATAAAATCAACATAAACAGCATCATCAATCACCCTATGAAACGATAACTTGAAATAAGTGAACACCAAAACAAAATTCATCATGCTAGCTAAACCGAGACTATTTCTAACTTTTAGCATTAGTGTTTTTTTATAATATGTATACGCTTTCCTCTGTCTTTAAATTATTCATATACATGGTTTTCTCACCCCTCTTGTTTCGTCTCCTTAAATGTGCCACTTGGGTTAGCGGTGGACAGATGTGTCACAAAACAGGATGTCTACTGTAACTGCTGCAGGGCAACCTGCTCCACTTCAGATGTTGGATTTGAATAAATGGCATGTAGGTGAAGAGGTATTGTTGTGAACATGTAGCATCCACAAATTCCACAATGTTTATATGGTGTGAAAGAGCACAAGCTTTGAGTGGCTCAGGAGAATGTGCTATGTCCAGGAAGGAAATAGACTGCTGGTGCCTCGGTTTTTCCCTAATAATATTTTCAAGTGGCTTTGAGTCTTTGTGGCTTTTTGGATTTGGTTTGTCATGTGTATGCTAATATGCTCAAAATTTCATTCACACTATCTACAGTACAGCAGGGTGAAATCAATGCCAGGATGACTTTATTTTATTGTTTTGTTCCATCATTTGTATTGTACTTATACAGTGTCTAGATATATAAGTTTTTCTGTACATTTTGTCCATTGCTATTCAAAAACTTGGAATATTAGAATAAATACAGATCCTTTACATATATTATTGCAATATTAAAAAAAATAAAAACATTGCACTATGAAGCTACATTTTAAAACCCACAATTGCAGCCTATACATTTGGGCCCTCTCCACATGTACCAGGGTATTTTGTTTTCTACTTGTGAAGCTTTTTTTGTGAGTTCATCTAAAGTGAAGACTATTTATGACTTGTATAGAATTAACACTTGAGAATTAAAGGCTCAGTCATATTCTAAACCGACAAAGAAAAACACAGCGCAGCGGGAAAGAGACCAATTAAAAATTTAGTCTCATATACTGATGCTTAACAGCCATACATAGCCCTTACTTTAGATGAGCTCACAAAAACAGTTAACTGACAGAAAGTAAATGTTTTATAACTAACTGAATTTTAGCTGAATTTATCATAAATTCCAGTGGAAATATATGTTAACAAAACATGTATTATCGCTCTTAGTATCAGTTGATATATGTCTGAATAATACTATATACTCCCATCTAGGATACAGAACACTTGAGTGAAAATTCTTCTTTTCACTTCTGGGTTCTAGTCAATAATAAGCAGTACAACGAACATTTGTTGGACATTGCACAGTGACACACTGTAATGTTACATTTATAACTGTCAGATCCGGTGTTTACATAAAATCTTTTATACAGAGTCATTACACAGTAGGTACATAATTTTATTAAAAAAAATTATATATATATATATATATATATATATATATATATATATATATATATATATATATATATATATATATATATATATATATATATATATATATATATATATATATATATATATATATATATATATATATATATCTTTTAACAAATAATCTGGTGCAGTGGGTAGCAAGGTCATCTCACTGCAAGAAGGTAGCTTGTTCAAGCCTCGGCTGGGTCAGTTAGCATTTTTGTGTGGAGTTTGCATGTTCTCTTCGTAATCACGTAGTTTTACTCCGGATGCTCCGGTTTCGCACACAAATCCAAAGACGTGATACAAGTAAATTGGATAAGCTAAATTGGCCATAGTGTATGAATGCGAATGAGTGTGTGTGTGGATGTTTCCCTGTAGTGGGTTGTGGCTGGAAGGGGATTCGTAAAACATATGCCTGAAGAGTTGGCAGTTCATTTCGCTGTGGCGACGCCGAAAGCCGACAAGAAGATTGATGGATAGATAGTTCATTTGAAATAATTTGATAGCTTAATGCAAATTTTTTAAACTATATGTGACACAATATAATTAAAAACTTGCAAGTTTTGGTATTGTCATAGGTCACTAGTATTTTTTCTCCACACTTGTATTTACATTTATGTGCCAAATAATGAAATATTGAGAATGAATCAGTTAGTTGAATTCTTTTACTATTTGAATGCTGTTTTCTATGCACTGATGGTCTCGTTCTTTTGATTCTCCACCTTTATTCAGCTCCAGTTATTTCTTCAGGTCAATGTGACACAAGTTCATGTAGATGAGTGTGTGGACACAGACTGTCGTGGAGGAGGAGGTTGCACTAGCCACCTAACTGTGACTGACCGGCCAGCTGTGGTGGACTCAGGCAGCATGGCCTTGGTCTCAGTGAGAGTGGAAAACACAGCTGTTTGCAGCTGCTCAGCCCGTGAACATCTGCATCAAACCTGCTCTGCATATCCCAAAACCCCTTGCCACAATGGAGGGGCTTGTGTGGACACTCTAAATGGATACAGGTGAGTGTTTTTTTTTTCTAAATTCACTAAATATTTGTCTTTACTTGGGAATGCTGAGTATATCACAATGTAATATAATAATAGCTGAGTATAAACCCAGCTATTATTACAAAATTCTTTTGGATCATTACAGAAATCGTGCATGGACCTAATCCTGTTTTTGAGTCTGTACTTCGAATAAACTGCAAAACCCAAAATGTGTTGATCCTAGATCATGTTGCACTTAAAATCAGGTTCAGTGAGTTTATATAACAAAAAAGAGAAGTGATAAAGTAGACTTGTATGTGAACCCAAGCAACTGTTTAATCTTCTTTCCTCTGAACAATTTCACAAGTATGAAGCTGAGCGAGTCTCCTTTTATCTGTGTTATTCAATTATCCAGTCCTAGCATGGGTATTGATTTCATTCCTGGAATAACAATGCTGAGTGACTTGGATTGGATGACTTGAAAAGAGAAGGGCGCTAGTAATAATTGGTTTATAGGGATGATTTTTGTATCGTTCTGCAAATACTTTAAAGTTTTAGTTTAATAAAAATTACTTGTGCAGTTTTGCCACCATGACAAAATAAAACATGCTGTTGATCCATTAAAATATCTAAATATTTTTATCACACTTACATAAAGAAATTATGTATTTACTTTCACAATAGTTTGCCAGTGTTGTACTGTAAACTTTCTATAAAATACAGGAAGCAACTTGTCAAACAAACTGCCATATACAGTATACAGTCGTCTTGTCAGGCAGTAAGTTATTTATAACTGCTTGATATGTAATGTTTATTAAATATGTAAATGATGTGCAAAAAGGTTGGAATTATTTTTTATGAGAAGAAATGTTGAAGCACAGTGAGTCAGATCCTCTAATGCTGCTAATTGCTGCATGCAATTAGAGCAGCTATAATGAGTTAATTGTACCTTTGCCTGCTGAAGCTACAAATTTACAGGGGTTTGAAAAAATTGATCCACAATGCTTGTTGTATTGCAATCAATAGTGAAGCATTAGCACAAATTGAGTAGCAATTGTTTCATGAATCGAATAACATTAGGCAAAGATCAAACCTTAAAATAAATGACCATTTGCAAGGAATTGGTTTTAGTAGGTGTCATAAACACCTGAACAAGTTGAACTCAATGTTAAAAACACTGTTTTATTTAATTTTTTTACTATTTTGCATAGTTTTCATACTTTTTACTTTTCACTGATCTCTTCTCTTCTTGTATTTCCTTTTCTTGTCTCTCTAGACAATATTTATTTTATCTATTTGTTCATTTATTTGTTTTTCTGTTTTATGTATTAGTGGTTGACTTATTTATATTTTTTCTCTTTTATTTGTATTTTTATATGTGTATTTTATTATGTCTGTCCATGTGCTTTATTTAAAAAGCTGTCAAAAGCAAGTTTAGTTTTTTTTTTTTAAATCATCAACTTAAAAGTGGAAAAGTGAGTTTTTCTCATTAACGTTTTTTTTATTACTTCAAGGCAAAACATGGCAGAGAGATAGATAGTGTTAAAATAGTGGGAAGTTTGTGTCTCGTAGCAATAATTGTCATTACTGCGAGTGTAATTTCAGTTGACAGTAGCATAAGGTAAGATGGTGTAACAGTTGACAAGCACAACTAGATGCCTAGCTATTATTTGTAAACCATGGTATTTTAGCTTATATGGGCTGATGTAGAACTAAATCAACAATTTAGCTGCCATGTAAAAGCTCCTAATCAGATCAGAAATGTACTTGCAGATGTGAGTTATCTTATAAACATTACTTATTTTTGAGGAGTAGTTCTTCCCTTGGGAACCCAAAATACAGTGCAATGAACACATCATACATACCATGCTGCCATCTTCCAAAGGAAGCATTTGAAATATAAAATTGCACATTTGCTATTGTGTAATATGTTTGGATCATATGCCTCAATCTCACATCTATCAAGTATACAACTACTCTCCAAACACATACCCAAATCTATTTCATCAGTTCATTTTTGCTGGGTATATTTTTTATAAAACATGGTGCAGTGCAGTTGCATCATATGAATACCTAGCTTAATATCACAATATGAGACTTGAGAAGGAAAGAATGTACATAACATTACTCTACATCCCATTTTTGTTTACAGTATGTTTTCATTTTCCTACAGTTCATTTTAATCACTTTGGAAAAAAATATGTATAGGGAAACTCTTTGAGCTCTCAATGGTTTAATTAAAAGAAGAAATTGAAGCTTAGGATTTGTGAGCGGTCAGAGCCAGTGAGCATGTAATGTTTTGGGCCAAAGCACTCCATGCCTCGAGCTTTCCTATAATCCTAATAATGTCCACAGGCAACAACTTTAAAGTTGCATCTGTGTTACGTCAACCTTCTGCTCATCTTCAGCCTTCAGGCATAAAAATATATTGGCTCAAACCATTTAAATTTTTCACTGTCAAAAATTCAATATTTATACAATGTTATGTTGTTGTTCTCTTTTATGGTTTGGTTTATCAAGATCAAACATTTGTATGAAAAAAGAGATATAACATGGCATATCCTCCTTGTCTAGAACAAAATTGTTTGGGTTGTTTTTTTTTAATCTGTGTCAAGACTTGGTCCTGCAAAAATGAATCTTAGATTGTAAATGTACACATTATTTGATGATCTTGGAGCTTGTATTTCTCAAGCGATTTACTCATTTTAGGGTTGTAAGAATACCAGCAATTGAATCAAAATTATGTATACGTAGTTTAGGTGCCATCTCTATTCTTCATTATTTTAAAAAGATGTAGAATATTCAATTAAAAAGATGAATTACTGCAATTAACAATACTTGTGCAAATATACTTCAGAGAGTGGGTACAGACTAAATGAAGTTAATTAATCAATTAACATATGATCAGGAGGAGCTTGTTTTATAATTGGCCTCTAACCAATTGTCTGCCCTTTAGTTCCTTACTAATCTCGTATGTCAGCTGAAACCAAAGCAGGTGATTTTGAATGTAATTTAAACCACCAAGTCTGAATTCATTATCGAAAACCTGAGGCTCTAGACTGTAGTGTTTTGTGAAGATATGAAAGCTCCACAAAAGCACACTGATTATTGTCAAAAAAATAATGCCACTAAACAATACTAACTGACTCACTCATATGAGTGAAACTAATTCGAAATCATTATCAATGAAACAAGCGATATATCTTACATGTATATCTTGAATGTTCAGGTAGACAGTTTTTTATGTTGACATTGTCCTAAAAAACATTACTACACCACCACTAGGATGCTACTACTATTACAGGAACTGTTGGTGTACACTTTAATGAGTGAAATGATTGCACTATTTAGTTAATTGTAAACATTTAATCAAGTTAAAAAATAAAAGTAAAAATAAATACATAACAGTACATAACTTACAACTAATTGAAAACATTAAACAAAAAACTAAAAGGTCATGAGTTGAAAAGGGACACACTTTGCTGTTTAGAATAAATGTTATCAAAATATATTCAAGTTACAATTTTCAGGCTATTAAAAGCCACCTGTTTAGTCATGTTTTGTGGAAACAGCCCATGTGCAAACCAAACAATGAAATGATTTATTACCTATATATAAAAACACTAGGTAGTATATATGTACAAAACAACAAGCAGCTAACCATGTAAACCTTCTCTTTCACTGTCCCTGGTTGGTGGAACAAACTCCCTGATCCAGTCAGGAAAGCAGTAACACTAACAGCTTTCAAAAAGCAACTGAAAACGCTTCTCTTCAGAGAACACCTACTATATATAAAAAAAAAAAAACTACTACCTTCTTTTTCCCTCCTCTGTCTTTATCTTCTTCCCCTACTGCTTTGGTTTTTTGATCAGTTGATACAATTTCTATTGTGAGAAGTTGAGATAAACTTTGACGGTTTAACAAATTGCATATTGTCTCTCCCTAATGTAAGTCGCTTTGGACAAAAGCGTCTGCCAAATGCATAAATGTAAATCTAAATGTAAATGTAAACAGGCTGATTTAACCAAAATCAATTCAATTAAACCCAAACAATTAAAACTGACTAAGGTTGAAAATATCAAAACAACCATATAATGAGTATATGTATATTATTTTAGGTATATCAAATAAAAAGAATTAGGTAGTTTAAACTAGTTCATATAATAAAACATTCTTAATTCTGCAACCTACACAAGCAAGACAGTCACTTGAAGCAAACCATTTCTGTTATGAGGATGCACATATGCCGTACATTTTAGTTCATCGCTCTCCTCAGGCACGGATTCAAGGTTTAAGGAGCAACATGTAGATAGTCAAGAAGGAGGATTACTGGTGGCTTTGCAAATGGAGGGCAATGGGGAGATTATGCCTGGTTTCCCACAAGCTTACTGGAGAATTCCTCATACTGTGTGAGCAGGCAGGAAATGAGCAAAAAGGAAGGGCTGAAATGGACCAGAGGGAATAATAGGATTTGGTTCAACCATCATGCTTGATATTAATGCCTGGGTTGACTCCAGGAGATAAATTGACCTGATTGTTTTTATCATGCAGAATGGAGATGGGTCCTTTTTCAATTTAATTAAATTCGTAAATACATTAAAAAAAATATCTCCCTGAACTCATTTGGTGTGCATTGGCATCAAAGATATTGATAGGGCATATTTCTGTCATTTATAAACGATTGGTGTCATTGCTGAAGTGTTTGAAAATGTGCTTTGTTCACTATTTTCTATTGTTTCACATGCTGCTCTTGCACAAGATGCCATGACCTAACTTAAAATGTGTGGTCAGCAACATTTAGCTTTGCATATTTCTGCTCTGTTGCTCCCTTTTGCCCAAGACCAGGATGTTTTCTGTTTTGCTTTATTGAGATAATCTATTTTCATTGATTGTATCATATAATTTGATTTTAACATTCAATGGCTCACTCAACTCCTCTGTTCATCCATCACTTAAACCCTGCAGACCAGCTGTTTGCAATAATAGATTGCATGGTTTATATATCACTCAATCCTACTCTTAAAGAGAAGTCAGCAGACACGGCTTGACTATGTGAAACTTTAGCTTAAAAGGGTGATCTTCCCCAGACGGAGTTACTTCATTGTATTGATTCAGGCGGGTGTAATGTTGCCTTATTGCAACATTGGGTCCTCTGTCTTGCTGGATTTGTGTCTTGGGAGAGCATTACTTGCACCAGGCTAGATATTTGTCCAGGTCCAGCACACTGTGAGGCTGGCATTAATCAATGGTCCAACATTAGAAATGTAATATCTGTGCATTACCATTGGAGGGTTTTCAGTGTTGTACATTACTCTTCCAGTCTACACACGCTTATTTGATGGATGATTGTGGAATGACTATATTTTTTTAAATAAATTGTTGATAGCTTTTTAACATAATAACGTACAAACCTCAAATTAAAGTAAATTCAGCAAATTTGTGTTGGTTATTTGGTCTTAAAACTCGGGTACAATTTTGGATAGGTCAGCAAAGTGACAAAAATATAGTTAGGATAGAGATAATGAAGAAGGTTCTGCACCATGTGTCTGAGTATCAACCCATCTGATATTAGTGCCTGTATTAGTGTGTTTTTATAATCCTACTTTGTGTCATTATTGTTTCAAATCTCATTTCAAAGGGGACTTGAGACAGTAAAGGTTTACTCTCGCCATCAAAGTTCAGCTCTTTCAGAGCCTGTGTCTGATTTTTGAGTTAGCATTATGATAGGTTCCCAGACACCAGATAGAGCATTTCAAACTGGTCAAGTATGTCTTTTGATGGTTCACCATTAGAGACAAATTGTAGATTGAAGAACCATAGTGTGATTTTCAATCCATGTCTGACTTTGAGCAGTTTTTTTTTCCAAACCTCGGTTAAGTCTTTGTTTTACCCCTTGAGAAATGTAGCTAGACTACATTCTAGCTAGATTCTCAATTTGAAGACTGATGTGGCAACCAACAGGACTTTATAAAGTCAGATGTTCAATCCTTTACAGCCACCCTTCAGTATTCTCTGGTGTGGTGTATTATTTGACTAAAGACGTAAATAGCTTTGATTAGTGCACAATGCAATTAGTCTTGTTCTTATGTGTTTGATTACTTTATTGGCAGAATTATCTTTCCTGAGAATCGCTTGCTCTCTCATTTGTCATAATGCATCCCATGTCATTTTCCATTCAATGTAGCAATTAGAACTTCAGCATTAAGACAGACAGTGAGGAGAGAAAAGAAACAAAGACAAAAGGAAGACAGACACAGAGAGGGAAGATGACAATAAACTGATGCGGTTTACAAAGACTATGATTAGACTTGCCTGAGAGGCAGTACAGCAGGAGATTTCAGGGCACCACAGAGCTTTGGTGGCAAACCTGAAAAGCTATTTACTATTAGTGTTTTAGAGCAGTTGATGCTCTGTTTGTGAGCTGAATCAAAGTAGTGCTCAACAGGTGGGCATGATCTGTCAGAAACCAGAACAAGAGAGCAGTTGATTACTGTTTGAGTCATGCCAATACATATGCATATGAAGTACATCTTTCATATGGAAATTTGTGAAGGCATGGAGAGGCACAACATCAGACTGGTAATTTGTGGTGTAGTGTGGTTCCAGGTTGATTCTTTGGTGTTGAATGATATTTTGGAGCTTCCCATGAAGAGCAAAAAGGCTAAGCCAAATCAATTACTAGAATGCATTTACATGATTTAAAGTTCAAAAAGATTCTTCATAACCCTGACATCTGAACAGCAACTTTCGCTTCAATCTTCTATTTCAATTTATTTCATGCACACAAGTGTATGGAAGTTCAATATAGATCAATCCTTTGTAATGCATTTTTGGTATATCATTTGTTGCAGTTTATGTAGGTCATAATAGAAAATGCATTGTTTGATTTGTGATTCCAATTTCTTAAAATGTCGTCGTCATAAATGTGGAATTAGATTTATATAAATACTGGATCCTGAGCCGAAATGTGTAGTGTCACATGTTTTAAACATTAATAGGTTTTGTGTTTAACATCATGCACGCGGATTGATGGTCAGATTGATGGTCAGACTTGTTTGAGCTATTTTTGCTGAGGATCATGTTCTTTGGAGCAAAATATATGCCATTCCTAATGATATTTAGTTTTTTGGTGGTTTTAGTATAGTGGCATATTTGTGTGTGTTTTTAATGTTTACACAAGCTCTTAAAAACACATACCACAATTTATTTAAAGAAACATCTATTAAAGACCACTCATGCATCATAACTGTCTAGTGAAAGAGCACACAGCAGGATAAAGAGAGCAATTACAGCTAGTTAGGGGATAGATCTTCATTTTTTCATCACAGAGCATTGCACTGAGAATTACTGATCAATCTGCATCATCCTGTGTACCGATTCACCAGGAGTAACAAATAATGTATACAGACATGATTTTTATTATTATTTTGTAAGTTCATTATACTTTTAGTGTGCTAGCTGTCCGACAGCTTTCATCGTTATTAAACTTGAACCACACAACTTCACAAATATAAATATTTGAAGTTTAGGAACATGTTATTTGCAGGTGTGTGTTTTTTTTTTTTTTTTTTCAAATCGTACTAATTCACTACAATAAAATTAGCATCACAACTGTTAAAACAAATGAGTTAACCAAATTATTTTCAATTAGAGGGATTCTACTTCTTTTCCCCAAGATGCTTGCAGGCCATGCCCCCACCAATGACTAAACCTTTGTATTGTAAATTGTTTTATAAAAAAGGTTTACTTTTTGGTAGAACACACTTTAGGAACACAATTGTTCCTGTCTAGTGCATGTGCTAGATTGTTTTCATTCATGACTTTGTAAATACAGTACAGACCAAACGTTATAACATACCATCTCATTCAAAAGTTTTTCAGACTGACTGACCTTCATTTCTTAAAGTAATGATGGCCACTTGCTTTTCTTTACTTAGCTGCGTTTTTCTTGCCATAATACACTATCAGCTGTGTATCCACCTGACTTCTGCACAACACAACTCATGGTCCCGACCCCATTTATAAAGCAAGAAATCTCACTTATTAAACCTGACAGGGCACACCTGTGAAGTGAAGACCATTTCAGGAGACTACCTCTTGAAGATCATCAAGAGAACGCCAAAGTTGTGCAAAATGTAATCAAAGCAAAAGGTGGCTTCTTTGAAGAAGCTAGAATGACATATTTTCAGCTGTTTCACAATTTGTTTTGTTATATATACAATTCTTTCCCAGCGATGGGTTGCGGCAGGGAAGGGCATCCGCTGCGTAAAACATATGCCAGAGAGTTGGCGGTTCATTCCGCTGTGGCAACCCCGAAAGGGAATAAAGCCGACATGAAGATGAATGAATGAATATATACAAATTCCACATGTGTTAATTCATAGTTTTGATGCCTTCAGTGTGAATCTACCATTTTCAATTTTTATAGCCATGAAAATAAAGACAACTTTTTGAATGAGGTGTGTCCAAACAGTTGCTCTGTACTGTATATATATTTGTTCAGGCTTTTTTTGACAAGCTATTGGTTGGGTTGGTAGCATGTTTACAAAATGTTGAAACCATGCTATTTTGTAATAAAAACATTTCTGATTTCCTTTGTGCATACCACAGATGCCAGTGCCCAGCTCAATTTGAGGGACCCGAGTGCCAGCAGACCAAACATAGTTTCCATGGCAACGGCTATGCTTGGTTTTCCCCTATAAGGCCATGCTTCGAGAGCCACCTCTCACTGGAGTTCATCACAGAGGTGGCAGATGGCCTGCTC
Source organism: Danionella dracula (assembly GCA_900490495.1). Taxonomy (NCBI): domain Eukaryota; kingdom Metazoa; phylum Chordata; class Actinopteri; order Cypriniformes; family Danionidae; genus Danionella; species Danionella dracula. The sequence continues at coordinate 5,464,258 of UELW01000578.1, forward strand.
CTCTACAGTGGCCCTGTCTCACAGCTTCAGCCATGGGAAGCAGAGGACTTCATGGCCATAGGTAACCTCCACACACAACAGCAAAGCTCTGCCAAAGGGGATTGTGAATGTGCAGGGGCATTAAGGCAGAACATTGCTTCAATGTCTACATCATTCTTTCATATCGCAAGATGGACCACTGGCAGACTTTCTATCATCTCCCAGTAGAACTGCACATAGCAAGTGGATTGGGGAAAATGGGTGGTAATATGTTTTTTTTAGACAGAAAGAAATGTGGAGTCCTCCGTGTCTCTCATGCAGGATTTAGTGTTTCTAATAAAACAAGTTTTATTGCCTGTACTTTTTCTTTCTCACAGGAAATGTGGAATGAGCTTATAACATGAACACGGAACCTATGGAGAATAAAACACACAACATAGAGATGTGTAAATATATAGAAACATTTTTTTTATTTATGTAATCTGCACAGCTCATTAAGGGTTAGCAATGGTGTTCATTGTATCCATAGAGGTTGATTTGTCATTCATCTGGGAGTGGTTTCATTCATTATAGACTTGTATTGATTTAGTGAACTTAAAATCTTTTTGGGTTGCATACATTCACTTCAGAGTATTATGCTGTTCATTAACTCCCCCTGACATGACTACAAACATTTGAGTAAAATCATTGCAAGGAGAAAGTCTAGACCATATGGAGAAAAAGAGAGAAGGATGGGTGCCAGATAATAGATCGGAGGTAAGAAAAAGTGATCGACAATTGATAAAGTGAAGAGTGTGACTGAGGACAGGGTTTAAGCGTGGCTCTTGCAACAAAGAGCGATGAAGAGCTGGAGATCTGTCTGAGGCTCAGTTTCAGGGTGAGAGTGAGAGTCAAAGACAGCTTTTGAAATGAAACAGCTCTGAGCGTATATCAGAACTTCCAGTAATCTGTGAATAACTGTCATAACTGCTCCCTGGTCCTCTTTGTAGGAGATGACTGAGTATATGATTGACTGGTACTTCACAATGTTTCTGGTGAATTGTACTTAAGTCAGTTCATCCAATTAAAAAAAAAATCATATACTCATTCTAAGCCAATGTATACATAAAAGTATTTTTTTTCATATAGGGAGGTGAAATTTACTCATCATTAACACATTAAAAAAACTGTAGTTCATTGATACCTCAAGATATGAAATAGATCTATTCAGGGTGGCCTTTGTTTGCTGAATTTTTTTAGTATGTCTTAGCAAGTTTCACATATACAGGGCCTAATCTGTTTGAAACGCCACAGAAATAACATGGAAACCTAGATAAAAATATACTAGGATTGCTCAATCCTTAAAAGTACACATTACAAATCTAATAAATAATAATATAACAATGAAAACAGAATAAAATAAATGAAAAATAGTATCCCTTACCTTTCAAGTGAGGTGATGTGACAAATTGTCAGAGGAGATGGTAGGGGAGGAGAGCGGATGGTAGCGGAGAAGAGCCATGGCTATTAAAAATATGCTTTGTCAAAAAAACCAACACGAAAAAATTCACGAATTTAGGACACCAACACAAAATGAAAACGTGTAAGTGAAGACAGGTAGAGCTCTTCCGGGAAGACTTCATGGGGCATTAGGCAGTCGATAGGAGAGTAGGATATTACGGATGAACACACAGCATCAGGGCTGGAACTGACCAATAGGAGAGCAAGATACTACTACGCACGAACACACAGCATCAGGGCTGGAACTGACCAATAGGAGAGGAGAACATTTAGTGACACATTGAATGCAGTAGCGTGATGCCCAGTGTTGCCTTCCTCCCAAATTTCAAATGTCAAATATTCATTTAACGTACGCCTTTTTCAAATCTTGACATTTTTTAATATCATGAAATAAAATAGAAACAGTAGTTACATTATCCATACCTGGTTCCATCAAGTTTTCTTACCTCTAATTGAACAGTAAGGTTTGAATCTGAAGCTGTCTCCAACACCAGAATCAGAATATGGTATGTGGAAAGAGAGAATGGCATAGGATAGGTCTAATGAGGACATCAATGGAAGCATTAAGAAGTCAGGTTAAGTAACTAAGAGAAGAATGCAGTAAGTGGTAAAGCCCAGACAAGAATTAAAAGAAGAAAGCAGTTCATGTCTGGGTGAGAGGGTAATTAGGAATATAAGCAGACAGGTGGAAGGAATGATGAATAATTATGAAAGGCAGTGGAAAAGTACAATGTGTAGGCATAGTGGGATTCTCTGTCTGTGTCTCTCTCTTACTCTCTCTCAAGGGCCCATACTCCATCAGAGCTTATTACTTACTACTGTTCCTCAGCATGGCCTATTAAACCCCATGATTAGGCTGGTTCCTGCCAGTTTTACGCCTCTGCTCCTCTCTTTACAGACAATCTCGACAGTTTCACTACAATGCATATGCAGAGCACACTCACTTCTAGGGTCCTCCTACACAAACCCATGGGTTTGCCTAAAGCCAGTACACATCAATGCATAATAATTTCTCATTGTGCTCAAAATGTGCCATAAATGAAAAATAAAAGTTTAAAGAGTTTTCTTTAGCTTTTAGGTTTATACTGTAGTACTATTACTATCAAATTTCAACGAAGAGAACAGACCTTTTATTTTTAATACCCTCTAGATTTTGTTCTGCCCATAGACAGGATAACCTGAGGACTCAAGCAGTAGATGAAGGAACTCTGTTGTCAAATACAATGAGCTGATGAGCTGGCAGATTATGTGAACGCATCATATTAGGAGGTATCTTTTAAACCTACTGATGATGAAATTGCTGTACCTGCATCGGAGGAGGCTCAATCAGATAAGGTGTCCAGTTCATTGGGGCTCACTCCCTCTAGGATAGAATTGCTCTAATGGCTAAAAAGAGAGATGACCAAGCTCCCCTACCCTTCACACCCAATATCTCTCGATTGAAAGCTTGGTTTGTGAGATTACAATTCTTCCGAGAGGTGCTCAGTAAATTTGCTGTTATATTAAAGGCACCCCTCTTTGTGAGTTGTATCAAGCTGAGATTATACTGGGCTCCCTCAATTTTGGCAGACTGTCACGGTGCTATTTTTCCCCAGCAGTGCTACCACCTGGTAAAGTAAAGCACACAACGCCTCCAAAGTTTAGCCAACCTTGTATGACTTGATGATCAGAGCCCACTTGGCTGCAAATCATCCATCTTCTGATCAGGTTCTAGTGCAGGACCTACTCTCGTTCATGGACTCATCAATTCAAGCAACAAAGATGCCAACATGGGCACTTAGTGGTGAGGTGATCATTATGAGGCTCCATGAATCGCCCTTGTGATTAAGCTAGACTGAAATGTACCAGGTAGACCTAAACTGGTATTCCAATGCTCCTGTCTCAACTTATGTCATCTGTAATGGGTGATATAACATAGAAAGTCCTCATGGTCAGGAAAAGGTGTAAGGAATACATGAACGTATTATGTCATGACAGAAGAGATTTAGGTGTACCCCCACAGCCTGTTCGATCATGGAGAGATCTGTCACTGTGAGACCAAGGGTTCCTGTCACAAGGGCAGAAGAGCAGCGAGGGAGCACCCCAATGAAAACGCAGCACAGACTTCCGGAACACCTCTGTCAGATCATTACATAAGTATATTTTGTTAGTTTCAACTTATTACATTTTCCATGTAGCATGCTTCTCAGTGGTGTCAAGACTGTGTTTTCAATGTTATGGAGACAGAATGTGCGGCTGAGCATGCCAAATCAGTAGACAAATTGGACTGACAAATGTAATTGATTTGATTAGTGACATTTGCTGAATGATAAACTGTCTTGTGAGGTCATTTATACATGATTCAACGGACATGTGTTAGTCAAACATGACCTGGGACATTTGTTCATTTGTTTTAGCCCTGCAATATGTCTAGGTCTATGATCTTATTGGTTGAGAGGAATGTTTGTTTGCTGATCAAACAAACACGCCCACACACACACACACAACAAATAACTCATGGGGATAGTGTGGCAGATGAAAGTAAGTTACACCCAGAGTGTGATCTGCACATTATGGTCAATTTGCAGGAACCTGCTTCACAGTGAACCCTCTCAGACCTCTGATGCCACTGAAACTCTCAAACATCTCTTTCAACTTACGGAATTTTAGCTCATTTCCTGAGTTTCATTTGTGGGGGGCTCCCTATGCTTCATATGCCATTGGTCATCCTACTTACACCCCAGGGTCTGCGAAAGAGAAGCAATTTCCCATTTAAAAAAGAGATGTGTCTGGGGTGTTCTGAGGGTAGGCGGTCTGTTTCCCTTCATCTTCCACCCCTACTGAGAGAGGGATTAATGTGCAGTGATGTCGCAAAGAGAGCAGCATGAATTAGGGATGAGGAGCAGAAAGCATAGGCGACCCCCTGCATCATTTGAGAGGAAAAACATGTTCCAGCCTAATTACACATTCAGAGTATGCTCCCTGTTTATGACGTTAGTTACATATGTAACACAGCCGGTTTTAGACCAGCGATCCAGAGAAAAGCATGTATTCCCTTGTCCTGCTTTTACTCTCACTTTTTCCTTGCATGTTAGTTATTTTGTGCCTCTCTGGTAAAGTTTGGATTGTTCTTCTTTCAAATGATAAAATAAACGTATCAACCCAATTTCTAAGTTACTGGGACATCAAACAACAGTTACTGCGATAGAGTTTAGTTGGGACCAATGATTATAAAGATAATAAAATGTCATATTTACAGCACTGCAGATGGTGACAAAAGTTTACAACTTGGTAAAATGTTTCAGCTGGCACAACTAGTTTTTAATCTATTGATACTTAACATGATTCAACTTGAAACAACTCCAGCTATTTCTTCAATTTAACTTTAGAGATAGGCTATTACTTCTTCCAATCATTTGACTGCCTTCATATCAGCCATAACCCAAGAACTGTACCTTTTCCTCATCTCATTTTTGATCCTGTTGCTTTTCCAATCTCCAACCCACTTTACCTGCTCTTCAGCTAAAATGTCATGTCAAGGTAAGCAGGCAGACTCTTTGTGTCTACTTCAGTATTGGTGACTGCTCTGGATCCTCAGGGGCCTCCCTTTGAAAGAACTTCTCTGGACAGATTACAACTGCACTGCTCCAGAGCCAGCATGAATGTTGTTATCTCCAGCTCAAGACTGAGTTTGGAGACTTTGTCTGTGAAACAGGGAGATAATTGTTACCATGAAAGTGTTGGAAACTGTCAAGATTGGATGAATTCAAGGAACCCAGAGGACTGTAAATAGTCAGTTATTATTATATATTAGATATCTGAATTATGATGAAGGTGAAAACATTTACTTGACTAATTTAATTATGTAGTTGTACTTTAACATTATAATTTAGTTTGCCAAGTGGCATGACCTCAACAAGTTTTTAGAAATGAGTGGTCAGGTCTAATCATTTAATTTAGTTTTTAATTGCATTTTTAGGGTAAAGACTATGGGTCTTTCAGACCCATTGTGTGTGTAAATTATGAAATAAAAAAACATTTTAACAAGGATAACAAGTGTGAGTTCTGAAACTTCTGTTGTTGCGAGATCTGTGACAAAATATTTATTAGATCCAAAGATTTAGCTTTTTAGCTGATGTGTTCTGACAAGAAAGGTTAGGCTACCTGTTCTCTCTTTTATGACTAGAATATTGTCAGTCTCAGATGAGATCTGCCTTGGGGCCTTTTTTTGTGCCTAAAATTTCTCTGATGAGTCCTATTAATGAACGGCTCAGTTTCAGTGCTGTTAAGATGAACATTAAAAGACACTAAAACCACTAATGATAGAACAATAACACTAGACTTCTTTTCCTATTTTTAGAAGACCCACATTTGGTAATTATTATTATTTTTTTAAATAAAGCTAAATTAATATTTAATCAAAAAGCAAAGCCTCAACTAAAACGCAGCCTTTGCTGTGGGCTTAGTGTGGTCATGCATTACATAATTTTTTATACCTTTACAGTAGCTTCAGTTTATACATGTTGCTAGGTGATGGTCAAATATGAGAAAAGGATGAATTATGTTTTTAAGGCTTTACATTTTAAATTTGACCTTGTCTACCGTACAATAGTTGTGCTTGCACATGCTACTATCCACTTTTCTTTGTATTTCATTTAATGATAATGGCTTTGAAAGCACACTATTAATCATTACTGAATTTACTACTCAGAAAATATTACAAAAACTCTGTCAAATGAAAGCAGGACTAAATCCACTTTTAACAAAATCCCGCTGGATGAGTAAAACAGAGAGAATGCAGGGACTTGTTCAATAAGCAAAACATTCTGTTAAAAAAAATTGACAGTGAGAATTAAGCACAGATGGACTGAATAAATCAGCCAGATCTAATGATGTTATAGGGGAATTTGTAGAAACAATCTGCCTGGAGAGTCAGACATTTAATTTTTGCAAATGAATTGGATACATGTGTTTTGAGTATTGTCTTGTCTTGCTCAGTTGTGGCTCTGCTTTTTTCTTAAGCACTTTAGATATGATGTATTGATGGATAAAAGGTCAGCTTCATGGATGCCATCAGACATTAAAACAAACAGAAAAAAAATTGTAATGGCATACAGACTCCAAAGTCTGGCATAGAATAAAACCTAAGATATTCTAGAAAGCAGGTTTTTGAGACAGAAGAAAAGACAGATACATCAGCCAAAACAGTCCCAGTGGACTCATTCAGAAGCAAAGACCCTGCTGATATATTTGAAATTAGTTGGAGGCATTTCTCCCCATGTGTTCAGAATCTCTGTCAGACTTTACGAACCTTAAGGGAGTCTTACGAGCTTCATTAATTTTTAATTTGCCAATTCACTAACTCTGACAAAAAGAGGAACTTTCAAAAATATGTTGTCCTATTAAACAGCACATTATATAATCAGAATTGGAATAGGTTTAGGTGAACTCTGGTGTCTAACTACTACACACTTACGTGACTCATTTGGTCGAACGCACTATGTTATAATTGAGGGACCATTACATGTTTTCTCCTGTTACCCCTGCTCTACAATTCTCTATATACTATTTTCCTGTCCTGTTGTTTACCTGTCTTTAATTTCATCTCTCTATCTTTCTGTCTCTTTCCTTCTGTCTCAGAGCTGATTGATGGTACCCCCACCCTGAAAATTAACCATGGCTCAGGAACGCTGGTCCTGCAGTTGCCGGGCAACGTAAATGTTGCGGACAGACGGTGGCACAGACTGGATGTGAGGAGCAACAGCAAAGTAAGTGTTGAGAAGAGAACAACTCTTGGGTTCAGTCGAGCGGAGGCCAGTATCTCCTCCAATAATACACCTCAGTACCTCTGCCAAAGATGACAAAGTCTTACCGTCTCATCTGAAAGTGTCTTCACAGTTCGTAGAGCTAGGTTCACAACAGTTAGCCAGGTTTTCCTATACACGTTCAGTGTGCTAATTTGTGTTCAGTCCTAGTTTGACAGGACTGTTTTAAAATATTGTTTAGATTACAGATGAGAACTTTGCTTTCGGGTTCTGTCTGGATTTTCTCAGTTATATTCCTCATTGTTCAGTACTAATGGGTTGCTAGTTTGCTGGAGGGTGATAAAAAGACTGGAGTCTTTTTGAGCTTGTTTGTGTTTAATTCATCAAGTTTGCTGTGTGAGGAAGTGTTGGAGCTTTACTTTATCAGTTTGGGTAAAACCAAATAATTCCAGTGAACCCACAAGATATTAACCTTTATTTTTTCAATAAAAAGAGATTTTTGCTTTTTTTGTGAATTGATGGTCACCTCCAAATTAAGCACTTTGCCAAATTCAAAGTTGTGTTTGGCACCTGTGGTAAGTAATATTGTACTAATCTAATGAAAATCAGAAATATTAGTTGTTTTTTTGTAAATGTACACCTTTCTATGGAAAAAAGTAGGCAGTTTTTATTATTATTATTACTACTATTTATATTATTATTACTATTTTATTCACCATTATTTGTCTAAATAGGTTAACCATACACATAAATAATACACGGACAGAAAAAGATGTCCTCATAAGATTGTGAATAAATAGTACATAGATGATATGTTTAACACAGGGGTCGGCAACCCAAAATGTTGAAAGAGCCATATTGGACAAAAAAAAAAATGTCTCGAGCCGCAAAAAATGAAAAGCCTTGTATAAGCCTTATAATGAAGGTAACACATGCTGTATATCTCTATATTAGCCTGCTATAAAAATTACTAAGTTGGCTACAAATACATAATGAGCCTTCATGAATAAATGTTTATTTTCCCTGCAGTGCATCCTGTAGAGAATGACACACCACGTGACTATTCTGTTGTACGATGCCGCCTCAAGTTTAACTTCATTACAATATTAATGAATTATCTTTCATTGCTTTGATGAAATTAAAGAAATGCATTAAAGAAACCAGATTTTTGATGTCATTTTTATTTTGAGGATTCCAAAAAACATGAAAAAGGAACCTACATAACGCACCCCTTATCTGGGCTACAATCAGTGCAATAAAACGCAGCCGGCATTTATAAAAATCAAACTGCAGCCTTTTGAAAAGATAAGGTAAAAAAAATCTAATGAATACAGTTTAAATTTGATTGGATAATATTTCTAAGTGTCATTCCAAACATATGCTGACAAAAATAAGAAATCACTTTATAAAAACAGCCACTTTTTTACTAAATACGTGCATGCCTTCCCTGGAAATGTCTTTCCACATTACTCTTCTTTCTCTTATTTGACAACTTCTCACGACAGAGCAAACATTCAGGCAATCCTTCCGCATTGGCAATGAATGCAAACTATTCGGTTCAAGAACCGTTGAACCCTCTGTTCTTCTCAGTTATTTTTCTCTTTTTGCCTTTGGGATCCAGGTCTCTTCACACAGCCACCTGTGGTCAGTCAGTTTCCTCTACCCGTAGTTTTTAACTGCCACGTCATTGTGCGCATGCACATAACATGAACCGCGCCATTTTCCATATTATTGAGTGTTTGATCAGTCCCACTGATCTCTTTTTCATTTAAATCACACAAACAGCACACATGACCATGAAATTGCGCTGTTTTGTCCGTCTGCTAAATCAAAACATTCCAGTTTAACCAAAATGACTAAAAGACCAAATAGTGTATCGTCATACATTGATATATGCAGCAGAATGCAGAAGGAAATTTCGATGGGGTAGGGAAATTCGATAGCACACCGGTTTGATTACAACAGCCACTTGCCTGGCATCCTGCCCTGCTGATAGAAACGTGTGTCGCAGGCAGACGCAAATCTTCCCTGACAGAAATGTTGAAGTTAAATATTTATTCTACACTCTTACAGCATTGGAAAACTTTAAGAATGTTTCCTATAGAAACCATATTAAAACAAAAAAAAAATTCATTTTAAAACATTTTTGAAAAAGTTCCAGGGAGCCAAGAGGGCAGCGCTAAAGATTCCTGACCCCTGGTTTAAGAACTTGTGTTAAAACATATTTTCATATGATAACAATACTTGTATTTCCTATAGCAAATACACATTAATGTAAACCCACATAAACATTGGGCTTTCAGTGCAGTACGTGAAATCGCAACGCAAAGCAGTAATTTCAAGTACAGGGACCTGTATCATGAACTTGGCTTAACAACCTCAGTATTACCGGATAGGTTTTGACTTGACAAATTCTAACCATTTCAATCAGGCTTAATTGGTACCATGAAGCAGCTCATCAACTTTTTTTGTCAAGTCAGGCTTTGATCCTGACGCTAAGATTAGTACATGGCCATGTGCACGTAAAAGACTGACATTGGCACCGAGTAACCTATTTTTGTGAACAAGATAAATTACCAAAATGTGAACAAAATATGTTAAACAATTAATGCTTTTTAATGCAATTGCAAGAAAAGGAAGCTATCAAATAGCCATTGCTGTGGTTGAAGTGCATTAATATTTTCAACTATTCTCACCTAAAGATGGGATCAGTAGAATAGTCATGGCAATGCACCTTCCATAACCTGTTATTTTGCCAGATGGAACTTCACTAAAAAACTGTTTTGGCCAAACAAGAAAGCTCTATAAAGGCGATTGTGGAATAATGACCACTCATGTGCCTAAAGGTTTATTCAAATGCAGGCTTCATATGTGTTTCTCAGAGGTTTTCCCAGGGGATTGATTCCACAGATGTACCATTACTAGAACACTTTTCAATTTACACAAAATAAATTCCTCTGGTAGGCATATTACAGGCCAGAGTACAATAGATGATTTTGTCCATGTTTCTTAAAGCTCTGTTTAAGTCCTGTCAAAGAGCAAGCACTTTTTATTTATTTGAGCAAAATGTGATTTGGGGTCAGCGTGTTCCTTAAATCATTGGTAATAATTATATCTGCTGGTAAATCTGTAACTCTTTGAGATCTTATAAGGCACACACGTCAAACTGAATCCCTGCTGATTTTATTTGCAAGCATATTAAAAACCTTATTACCACAATGAAGACTTGGTTGGAAGCTAAGGTTATGTCTGTTTGTTGGTATAAAACTATGTATGGGTTTTGGCCCTTCAGGGAATCTATTTGACACCCCTGTTAGGACAAGGGATATAAATGTCTAAAGTTTTGGTTGTTCAATGTTGTAAAACAACTGTTCAAAACCAACCTCATGAAAACTTTTTTATCTAACCTCGAATCCTGTTGCGAAAGTTCTCAGCTAAACGATTAAGCTCATCTTAGCTTTCAAAAACATAACACCATCATTTCTTAGCAGATGATATAGATTTTGATATGGGGAAAAAGGCAAATGTTCTAGTGTAATATAGAAAGTGCCTCATTATAGACAGAGCATAGGCACTTAGAAGTTTTTGTTGAGATTAATTGATGAAAAAATAACCTTTGTGATTTTTTTTTTGACAAAGCAGTCTCAGAACTGCACATTTTTAGAATAAAAAACTCCTCTGGAGTTTTTTGCTTTAAGCGTCAAGATGGGAAAATGGGCTTAGTTTGTTTATATACTAGTAAGATGGCAACTATTGACTGGCGACAGCTGGGACCAATTGACAATTGTATGATGCTCCTCCCGAAACAGATTTCATGAAATTGCATCCCACAAGATTACATTTATTTTCGAAGTGTGCTAACTGAAATGTCTGTCAGGTCGCATTTGAGCAGTGTTCAATTTTTTTGTTTTACTGCCACGCTCCAACATTCCCACCTTTTTTTTTCAGGAAGTTCATTTTACTCTTGACCGCTGTGCTGGAGCCACTATCATGGAAATGGAAGGAGTGGGTAGCTGGCTGACAACTGAAGACCACTCATCCTGTGAAGTTACAGGCATTACACCAAACATGGACAAGTAAATTGCCTCTCTTCCATTAAATTCACTTTTCACACCACATCATGTTTATTGAAAGTGTTAAAAAAAGGTTCTAATTATTCATTTCCATCATAATGGCTTAGATCCAATTAAAATAGCTGTTACCTTCCATTTTCTCACGGCGTAAGAAACTAATTTCAGTTATGAAACCAAAAATATCTTAAAATCAATCTTAAAGATCAAATGAATTATTACAGCTAATTCAATCGGGAACTCTCCCTGCTGTGTATCACATTAGTAGGTCAGCTTGTGGAGAGTGAGCTACTTTTGAACTTTTCTATTGTGCTTGCAGGCATCTGAATGTGACACAAGTGCTTCAGCTTGGAGGGGTGAATGAAAAACTACCTTATGTGTACCCACAACTTCAGCATAAACACTTCACTGGCTGTATTCGAAATTTCATTGTGGACAGCAAGGTGAGTAAATAATTTTTTATGGTATAGAATATAATTACTTGCATACAGTCTATTAAAAAGCCATAGGACTGAAGCATAGTGAACTAAGGAAATATACTTGTTCTTTTGTTAATCTTTGTATGGGTCCAGGCATAGACTAAAAAGAATGAGCTATTATTGTTATATTATGGAAGCCTAATTTTTGGGCAATGTAGAGCAACCAATAGATTTTTGAATAAAGATCGAACACTCAGTGCTCACATGAGGAGAATATGAACTCTATCCAATTAAAGTTCTCTCTTTGAGATGTATGCAGTTGGTCCATTTAACCTCACAAAGGGAGTTAATCTGAGTGCTCTGGAACAGACCATGTCATCGTCATGTGGCAAACTAGAACATGAACATGCTTTAATTCTTCAGAAACAGACCACAATGGCAAAAAAGAAGTTAATGTTAAAATTATGCCATTAACATAGTTTTCTGAAAGATGTCAGCTATAAGTTATTTAAATCCATTGAACCACGATTGCATATGAACACTCTTCCTACTCTTGTGTATTTATTCACTTTTGGAATGTTAAGAGACTGCTCATTTAGGGTCTTAAAAGTTAGAATCAGTATCTTTAGGAAAAAACTATAGGAAGCCAAAGAAAGAAAGATAAAACTTTACTAGATATTCGAATTCCCCTTATTTGACTAATTCTCTAAAATCTGTAGGGATACCTTTCACTGACACTTGTTTTTCAGCCACATTTGTTTCTTCCTCATGAGCATTATTCTTCTGAAATTGCATTTGACACTTTTATTCTTTGAGGAGGGTGTCGATGATACATGTCTTCTGCCCAACTGTCAAGTCAGCTATCACCAACATATTTCAGAGGAAAATTTAGTAGGAGTTATGTGTTAATTAACACACATTAACTATTGATTTGCTTTTTAATTTATAATCTATAAACATTATAATGTAAACAAGGCTTAAAGAAATAATTGACTTTGTGCTGAGCAAACGAATATAACAAACTAAATAACTTGCTGGAACAATATTTAGTTTTTGGCACATACATGTCAAATATTTTTAGATGCTACCTGGCTATTATTATGTTCTTAACAGCAAATTGAGGGCATTGAGTTTTTTTTTTTACTTTTATATTGTGCCCTCAGACGCAAACACAAAACAAAGTTTAACAGAATATATATTTCAAGGGATCTATAATTGATAGTGCTCCATGCCACACTCTATAGTCTCTGCACAGGTTTTCATGTCATTGTTTGTGCTAGTGGATGACTTGTTTGAGCAAGACTAAAACTCAGCTTAAGGCTCTTGAGACTAAAACACATGGACACTGCTTAGCCGATACAAAGGAACTGTACAAAAGGCAGAAGGTCATACAATGTAGAAAAAGAATGCTTTTACAGAAGATACAAGCTTTGTTAGTCTTCTCTCTTCTCACTTTTTTTCCTCGAAGATTTAGCTTTTTTTTGGTTTTTCCTTTCTTTTACTTCTTAAGAATTTTAGTTAGACTGCCATATAAAACATGAGATCTAGTGCATAACAAAGGGGTTTAAAAAATATTAGATCATTTATTGCAGCACGCACACTTGCAGACATGCACACTTAATACTGTCTGTAAGATTATGACAATGTGGTATTACATAATGTCAATTTAAGTTTTTTTATTTAGTTTCTTAATTGAAAATATTCAAATTTATAGTAAGGCTGTTTTATTTAAAATCATATAATACAGAATTGTTTAGATATACTATACATTATATATGTGATCTTACGGAAGACTGTCAGTTATCACAGAAGAGAAGTGTCTTTACCTTGCTACTTTTAGTGTTTTCAGATGTATCATTTTACCATATTCGGTTCTGCTGGTAAATCAGTTGCATTTCATTCAGTCAATAAGCAACTGGTTCCAACTCAGGGTCAAACTAACACTGCAACCTCTTCAAAAGAACATGCCATTTGAAGAAGTGGGCATTAGCAGATGGCAGTTGAATAGAAAAATGTATCTACTACAGTGTATGATTGTTCTCTTGTTAAGCAAGCTTAAGGCCTCATGATTTCTCATTCTAATAATAAAGACAACTCTACAGACCTGCTGTTGTAAGAGACGTTGCCCTGCCTTTTGTTTATTGTGCTGGGCTAGATTACATTTGGATATGAAAACAACAAAAGCTCATTCTAGATTTTATTTATTTTCACGTTCAGAACCGAGTTCCCAGTATTATAACATGAATAAATATTTATAGAAATTATTTTACAACCCTGAATCTTTTTACACAATTACATTAGCGTCATCATCTTTAGATCAGCTTGACAAACATTTTGCTACTTAAATTAGTTCTGCATGTAGAGAAGACTGTGTCAAACTGGAGATATATTTATCACAAATAAGCATGGATCAGTCCACATCAGTTCATTCTTCAGACATAGCTTATTGTACTTATGATTTATGAAACTCAAATGTATATTTATATTTGTGGGATGGTGATCAAAGAAAACTGCATGAACAAACAGCAAATGTCTATTAGCTACAATACAGTAACGGAGCATACAATATTGTGTTAAGATACAAGGAAGTGCCTTACTTTATGACATTAAATCCACTGAGGAAAACAATGTGTTAGACACTTTCATTTTTCTCAAACCAATGTAAAACGATTTAGCAGGATTATAATGCTGGTATGACAGATATGTAGATTTTTTTGCCCAGTCTTTATGTGTTTAAGAACATCACTCTGAGTTTGTCTTACTTTAATGAATACAATACTTAACTAAAACCACACATAATAAAACTCTTCAAGGTAGAATTTGTATGTTTATATAGGCTAGGCAAGTTTATTTGTATAACACATTTCGTACACAGGGTAATTCAAATGCTTTACATTTGAAACAAATAATAAAAAGAAAGTACATTTAATAAAATCATCCATAAAAAAGACATATAAAATCATAGTGATTAAAAACTGAAAATGTAAAACCATCAATTTAAACATATTAAGATGGTGAAGTGTAGAGGAAAAATAGTTGTTCGGACGTTGGTGCTTAGTCGATAAAAACGCAACTAAACAGGTGAGTCTTTAGCCTGGATTTAAACGTGACTAAAGTGTTGGCACCCTTGATATCCTCTGGAAGCTGGTTCCATCTGTGGGTCGCATGGTAACTAAAGGAGTATTTATCCTGTTTGGAATTTGCCTGGGGTAGATCTAATTTATTTGATCTGAGGGACCTCAGCTCTCTGTTTGGTGTGTATTCACTGATAATGTCTCTTAGGTATTTAGGTGCTAAGTTATATTTGGACTTATATACGAGCAGAAGAACTTTAAAATCTATTCTGAAGGAGACCGGCAGCCAGTGTAGAGACTTAAGAACTGGAGAAATGTGTTCTGACTTTCTAGTTTTGGTTAGAATTCGAGCCACTGCATTCTGAGGTATGTGTTCAAATAAAATCATTTACAAGGTATGTCTTGTTTCTAAGTGACCTAATGTTTAGAAGTATTATTATTCTGTGTTCTGTGGATTCAGATATGATGGTCTCTGGCTTGCAGTTTATTTTAATCAGGTTGGGTCTACACAATTTCTGTTTTCTAGCAGACCTTTTCTTCCACTTGTTTTTTTCTATTTTTAGCAGGCCTTATCTGTATCGCTAATAAAGTAAGAGCTAAAGGGGCTGAGGACATCTGCCTTTTTTAAAACATTCCTCAAGGTTGCCGTCTTGAGGCAGAATTTTCTGTTTATCTCACTGCTGGTTTGGTGGAGTAAGGGTGTGTTGGGGGTGATTTTGCCCCAGGCGGTTTGAATGCAGAACTCTTTCTGCTATAGGAGGGGGAGGTGTCTGCCTTTTTTGGGGCGATGGTCGGGGGCTTGCCGTAAATGAGTGGAACAGCTTGGTTCCCGAGTAGACTAGTTTTTCAAGCTGCGCTGGGAAGCCGATATGTGGGGATCCTGAAGATGTGGATATTGTTGATATGTCATCCAGGGAGTTGTTCTGTTGTCTCTTGTTGTTGTCCAGGGGGTTATCCTCATCCTTATTTGGTGGTGGTGTGGTCTTTAAGATGGTTTGGCTATCCTCATTCGGTGGTGGTGTGGCCACTGAGATGTCCTGATGGCTTTGCATGTTATGCAACCGTTGATCCTCATCATGGCTATTGGAGGTCAGATAATTCTCATTCAGTGGTGACGTCTGCAGGGTGGGTGAAGACGGCCTTGGTCTCAGTTAATTTGATGGCTCTTGTGTCTTTCAGACTGATAGCGGAGGGAGAAAAGTATATTGTCCATGAGCATTCTTGTTCCAGATCTGCCTCCCATCTGATGTGATCAAATCTGGCTGATTCCAGAACACATGAAAATGATCAATATACTGGAAACCTCGAGACAAACAGACGTATTCTAGCCATGTATTGAGCCCAAGCAAGCAAGAGAACATATTTATGCCATTTGCCAGAAGCGGACCTCTTATGAAACACTGTATTTTGAGACTTTCAAGTGTGTCAAATTGTTCCATAAATGCTTTCTTAAGCAGCTCTGATTGTCCTTTGTCCTTTCTTTGCATAATTTTTCCAAACATGAATGATGAGTTGTTTTGTCTTGTGCTTGCTCAGTATATCTCTTATCATTTTGTTGATATCTAACTCAGTGGCATGAGGGAGACAGTATGTTGCTATAGTTTTGCTCCGTAGATGCTGGATTATATAATCCCCAATAATCAGAGTCTTCGGCTCCCCTGAGACATGAGTTGAATGAGTGTGTGCACTGATTGTTGACTGACAGGTTGAGATTGATCGGAACCCACAGTCATTAAAGCTTCAAATCTGTTTTGCAGCTGCACTTCCTGATGAATTGGTATAGATGAGCCCAGTCCAAACTTCATGTCTATTTCTTTAAAATTGACAGTTTTCAGCCCGATCAGGACTTTCTCCTCGCTGATCTGGGTTCAGAATAACATCCTAAGAAATTGTAACGAGCTCACCAGCTTTTTGTTGGTTCTTGTCCAGGTCCGTTATTTTTTAGAATCAACTGTCCTTTGAGACTGACGCGCTTGTAGATGTGTCTCCAAATCTTCAGTTCGTTGAAGAAGTGATTGAAGAAGTGATATGCTGTGTTGGCAACATTTTTCACTACAGTGGTTAAAAGGCATTTTAACTTGTCTGTGTCTCCAGCTGAATCAGTCTGTTTGTCTTCCCGAGGAATGCGAGCTACTAATAGAATCCCGTTTCGGTTTATCCCAACTGTTCACGTTTTGCTTTCAGAGCTTTCAGGTTTTGCTTTCAGAGCAATAGAAATAGCATTGTCAAAATAGTGTAGACATTTAAAAACAGAAAAAAATGAGAAAATAGAAAAGCTGAAAGTGCGAAGTGAGGAGCACAAGCAGAGTACGTCCGAAAGGCAGCAGAGCAGGAAGTAGGAAGTAGAATTTTTTTTTTTTGCAAACCTACAATGGATGGCGTGTTATATATAATCATAACCACTTTTTGGTTTATAATCAATTATATTCTAGACCATGAAATTATCAGAATTTCAATGACAGTTACTGAAACATTACTGATTACACAGAATGTTTTCTTGCCTGCGTGTTTGCATTGAACACATGTGAGATGCATAATTGCAACATATTGAATGGATTTCATTGTAGCCGGAAGACACATAGCATCTAAAACATTTCAGGAAGTCTGTAAATGTCATCTCTAACTATTATGTTTTTGATACTTTTTTTGTGTTGTTGTGAATTTTTCCCTCCAATGATGTGTATGGGACCTTCAATTCATAGAATGATCTTTTAAACTCAACCTGGAGCTTAAACAATATCAATGTGTCTTCTGCTTACACTGAAATACCTTCCTTTGGTGTGCATTTCACACATAGTCAGTTTGAATGAACATGCAGAAGAAAATTCTGTGTTAAAAGGTAGTTTTTTGTTAGTTTTTTTTTCAGGTCCTGTCCGGCGAAAAGTTCTTTGATGAATTTTAAGTTTTTATATTCTATATGCTGGGGAGGTGATTAGCGCCTGCCTCAGTCAGCGAGAGTCCCCTCACAGAGGGAACTCCTGTTTACTCTACCTGATCCTCATGAGGACTTTGTGAAGCTGCTTTGAAAGCAATTGCTAAAGAAGCGCTATATAAAAAACTGATTGATTGATTGATTGATAGTGTGTTTGAAGCATTTTAGGTGTGCAAGCAAATAACATACATTTTGAGTGCATGAGAACAGTTAGTGTAATATGTAAGTGTTAGTGTGTTTTTAAGCATTTTTCTCTCTCTCTTTCCCTCTTTCTCATTCTCTCCCTCTCTCTTTTTCTCTCTCTCTCAGTTGTATGATTTAGGTACTCCGGCCGAGTCCAGTGGGAGTGTTCCGGGGTGCATGATGACCGACAGTAGCTGTGTGAACATGGGCTTTCCTTCCTGTGGGACTCGGGGTCGCTGCCATGGAGAGTGGGGCTCCTTCAGCTGCCAGTGTACACCAGGATACAGTGGGCATCAGTGTGAGAAGGGTAATTTTTCAGAAGTTCCCTGATTACATAGGTGAATGATGAGAGAGATGGTGCCTTTGAAGGATAAAACAGTCGATGAATCATTGCTGCCGAAGAGATTGACTAAGTGGGTTCGGAAATGGTGTGTCTGAGTCCATGTGTGTAGCCTTGTGATTATCCTTGAATTACTATTTGTAGGAGAGATGTGTTAGTATTTTTCACATACAGTACAAAATCTTGGCAGGAATTGCACTTACAAGTGGTATGAATTTGTTGGGCTTCTTTATGTAAATCGTCTGGAACATCCTGTGATAATCTCAAACAGTTACGTTTACATCGGCTTCAGCTGAAGAACATGTTTATTTGTGTGTTTGACAGAAGTCCCAGAGTATTCTTTTGATGGAAGGAGTCACATTCACTTTCAGCTGGCCTTCACACTACCACCAAGACACACACAGATTCAGTTACTGGTTCGAACCCGAAAGCGCAGCAGCTCAATTCTCAGCCTTCTCTCCAAACAACAGAATGAATATCTTCGACTAGAGGTGAAAGCTTCTGAAAACTTCTTTTCCTATATCTTGTGCTTCGATTTACCTGCAAAAGTTTGCTGTTGTGTGATTCTTCTCATAAGACTATGTGTCAATGTTAATAGCAAAACAAGAGGAATGATAATTTCCTAAAAAATATTGGGTTAAAGAAAGGTCTAACCTGACATAATAATTGATTATGAAGTTTATTGTTGTGCCAATAAAAGGTATGTTTCTTCATTAGAATTTGGAGGGATTTTTTATCACACAAACAAACAAGTCATTCAGCATGTTTAATGATAGGCTTTCGTATTAACAATTGTTATTAGTGAATAATAACTATAAATCAATGCTAATTTGTGTGACAATTATTATTAAGATAACAGGGCAAAAGATTAACAGCTTTTGTTTACTTTTGTTCCCAAATGAGTAGCCATACGTTGTGCCTTACAGCAAATGAGCAGCACAGATTGGCAGGATACAAGATGAAATGTTCCTGATGTTCACCCCTCTGCCAGAGTCTGAGAAAGGTTGTTGCAACCACCGTGCAATGAGAATTTGAATGGAGCTGCAAGCTTGTGTTTAATCACAGAGGCATTAGTATGCGTCTCTCGATTTGGTTGATACACTTGCAGAATCCATTCTATATACACTCTCACTCCAGGCTGTCTCATATTTTTAAGTTATTTTTCTTGGTTCTCTCACCACCTGCTTTAACATGCTGCTGGTGGTTTTCTTATTGCTGCTTTGTCTGCTTCTGTCCTTCTCTTTTTCTCACCTGCCTCTGTCTTCTTCTCTATGTAAATTGATGGTGATGTATCAGAGGCAGGAATTAGATGTGTCTGTGAGACAGGCTAGAAGATATTTTATATCCCCTAAAGTGGCAGGCTACAGATATCATTACCTGGTTATTTTCTGATCTAGCGATATATATCGCAGCGTTGCACAAGCAGATGATGCCTTTGTGGGATGTTCAGAAGATTGAAACTTAATCTCATGCTGAGGTCCTCTCAATTACTTTAGCAATAATGTTAATTGATGTGATATGCCAATATGCATTTAGCATCCCCTGTTGTGTCTGAGTATGACATATCATCTCATGGAGACTTTTTCAGCAAGGTGTTATTGTCATCGGCTGATGAAGAGAAAGTAATAGTTTGATCCTCATATTTCTTATCAAAAAACTGCTGCCACAGCTCCATAAGTGACAGCAGAATATCAATAAGCTCTGCATTTCATCAATGTAAAAGGTCTTGCTGATAGCTCACAGACAAATACATTACAGATGTATACATTTATTTTGTGTTATTTTTAGACGCAATCCCCAAAAACAGCTTAAAATCACTAGTTCACTGAGCAGTCAAAGTGAACAGGATGTCAATTTGACTAGTTCTGAACCAAAAGTTATTCAAGAGTTAAATAAAATATGTTTGTTTTAGCACATAGCAAGTGTGCTTTATTTGCTACTGACAAAAGACACTAGTATGAAAGATGAAACTGAGATCTCGATTTTAGTAAAGGGACCAGTTCTGGCCTGAGGGTAGATTGAGGTCTGTGTTTGACTCACAGATCTGTATGAAGAATTGTTGTTGCGATGTCAGAGCAGCATGGAGTTCTGGTTATTGTTCTAGTCTTCATGAAAATATTCCTTAGAGTCATACATGTTTGGATGTTTTTTTTTCCTCTCAAGTAAAAACACATCACTACAAAAGAGAGCTCCTGGTTGGTAGATGCGGCATGAATTCTCGTCAAAGTCCAAATTTTTCAATGTGGGAGAACACTCCAAAGTCGTACCACACCATTTTTGCGACACCATTCTCTTCGTTTGGGGCCCATCACTCTCCTCACTTGCACCGCGGAGTGCCAGTTCAAATGACATAATGTCTTCACATAGACTTAACATGTAAATTGCTCACACCTTCAGCACCTGCCGCATTCAGTCTGAACACACGGACTGGTCAGTATTAAATCTGACTTAGGGCGTGATTTGCTCAATGACCGTACTTTGGAGATGACTCATGCTCCAGAGACAGAAATACAGAACACAGTGACATTTTATCAATGAAACCAAAATATGAAAAATTCATACCTTAGAGCTGTGAAGGGGTTAGCATGCTGTGTACGCATGCGCAAGACTGGACAGAGAATGTAAGAGACAGCTTGTGAAAAAACTAAATCAGCATGAAATAAACTGAAATAGTCAATTTAAAAGTAACATTACATATTTAAAAAGTTGTAAAAAAGTAATTAATCAACAAATGTCAAAAAACATGAAATTGCCTGTTGTTGTTTTAGGTGTTGCTAAAAAATTCACAGAGTGGTAGGATTACAGGTAGCATAGTGAATATAATCTGTAATGTGTTGACTTGAAAAGTTTTATTTGAAAGTATCTTTTCTTTATAAATTAGGAAAAGTAAGTAGATTGTATTTGTATACTGCAGTTTTACATAAACAGGTTACTTGAAAGTCGTTTACAGAAAACAATTCATAGAAAGAGCAACAAAAGAAATACACAAGAAAACATAAACATTTAGAATTTTTTCACACATTGGACAGGAAAGGGTTAAATCATCTCCATTCTTAAAGTCTACAAATCTTGAAATGCACACACATAAAATTGATTTAATCGCTTTCGAAAACTGATGATGGAAGAAGACCCCCCCCCCACCTTCATTCCACTCCTTTAAACAGGATTCTTCCATGACATTAGGTGTACATGTTACAAAAAGCTTGTTGTCTCCCTCTCTATGTTTATCTGTTTAATGCATATGTGTGGTAAAACCATATATAGATAAACAAAAAAATCACTTGAAGTTTCAATGGTCTGTGATGAAATGCCTGGGCAGATGCTGCAGCTGGTGACACAGCAGATTTGATAGATTTCTGTATTAATTGTTGCAGATGAGGGTCATTGAGACACATTTCACATCAACCGGTGAAAGAGGGAATAAGTCGCCTGCCATTCCTGGAGTAATTCTAAGTTCATGAAAAGCTTTGGATTTCCCATGTGCTGATGGAAGTTAATGTACCTGTTAATTAGCACACCCCCAGGTTGTAATTCTACCTTTCACAGCCTCAGCCTTGAAATAGCTTGACAATCCTATTTAAGAGTGTTTTCGTGAGCTGGATCACAGGTGAATTTGAATAGACACTAGTGGTAGAAGGTTCATCTCAGAGGTCAATCGTGTTTATTTGTGTAAACTGATTGTGGTTGTTGGTAAAATGTAAGCGAACCTTGCTGCCTTTTGCATCATTGATTAGCCCTGCTTTTCACATCACCACAAAGCCAGGATCTAAAATGGGGGAATGGCAAATTATGCTCTCTGGGACACATGCAGAAAGAATCTGAAATTGAAATGAAGCTTGGGGCTTTCTTCTGAAGATTGGCTAGACACTCTCTTTTTTTCTTTTGTTCACAAACAAACACATACACAATAGCAAAGAAACCCATCAAAATGACTGCTTTGCCCTTTTTCCTGTAGCTATTGAGATCCAGCTACAATTGAACTGGTTGATTGTGATTTAAAATATTAAAAGAATACTACATTATATTGTTAGCTGGATTATGAATTATTTTAAGCACCACCTAAAGAGTTGAAGCCTTTATTTGATAAGAACGCCATAGATTGTACAGCTGGTCGTATATGATCTATTAGAAACTATTGGTTTAAGAAAGGCATAAAACACACAAAGAATAGAGAGAGAGAAAAGAGACCACAAGAAAGTCTCATGGGTGAAAGTCTTAGAAACCTTGTAGAAACCAAGTGAAACCTCCTATGTCTTCAATTAAAGGTCCAATATGTTTAATTCTGTTAGTGTTCATATTTCCACTGATCCGTACCCAATCCAGAAAATATTTAATCCCAGAAGGTTCTGTTTCATCACATAGTCGGCCTGCGTCCCTTCCTCTGAACTAGTTTCATAATATATCAATTCAAATTTTCTCTCAGTATAGTACATTCTACATGTAATCCTAATTAATCCTCTAAATTAACTCTATTGTTTTCGTTCCTGTCTCAGATCTTTCAGGGGCTGTTAAGTGTATTCTACAACCTGGGTGATGGAGATTTCAACATGACAGTGCCCTCTTATCGTCTGGACAATGGAGATTGGCATGACATTTACTTAGATCGGCATGACAACGAGTTGACCCTGCGTCTGGATGGTGGGGGAGGGCGGAGAGAAGTCTCAGCTGCTCCAGGTCGCAGTCGGGAGATTGTCATTGATCCTGCTGTAGTGATGCTAGGAAACTCATTGCCCTCAGCACACAACAGAAGCTTCCAGGGTAAAGTGCTTGTCTGGTCTGTTGAAACCAATTACTGTTTCTTCAAAGGAGTTCATTGCTTTTTGATTATTAAATGCGAATTGTTTGGAACATTTGAATATTTTCTTTTAAAACGTTATGCTCTTGTCACAGCCTATTTACTTCTGCTAAAATCTTTGTTGTAAATGCGCTTCCTATTTGAGCTTTTTGATAGAAGTGTTAATTTGGATATGTGTTCATTTGGTCAGATTTGTAGCATTACCATTTCATTGCAAAATTTCATAATTGATCTATTTCTCAAATTCATTTTTTATATTAATTCTAAAAGTTGTAAAAGTTCTTCTGTCGTGATGGTGTGACATCGCAAAAAACAACTTCTGAACAAGCTCTGAACTGGTAGTTGACAAACAAATGACAAACAAATTTTGTGTGTTTTTAGTGTTAACGTTGAAGTTCTAAATCCACAATGTTTTATTTGACTAGTTATGGTCACCAATTTACTAACAGTAAATTGTTTTCTTTTTTTCAATTCCAAATTAACCAGTTTGTTGTTATTTTCAATGATAAAAATATTGCTGCTACTTATTAGGCATTTAATGATGCCTAATACAACAGTCCTAAGAGGATTGTTTGACAGTGCCATTGAATCCTAAATATGTACGTGCTTAATTTAAACAAGTTATGGTTACAATATTTATCAATGGTGGGAAAGCCATTTGGTTAGTGTTTACTAACATACTGTATAGTGGATATTTTGTGATTTGTGGGCTGTCTAACAGTTGCTTAACATTTACCGAAGCCTTTATAGAACTGTTAGCAGTAGACGAAAGAGTTACTGTACAATAAATAAAATGGAGTCAATATGTCAAAGTGTTCACAGAGAGCTGTGGACAACTTCAATAAACACTGTAGCTTGACATTTTGAGCTAACAGAAATCCTTCGTCCTGTAGCTGGAAATCCAATCACTGAGTAATAGCAGAGGACTGTGAAGTATAGACTGTCATTTTACCGCTAATCCAATTTAACTTCAGTCAGAGAGACAGAGGGGGAAATACATGCATAGTGAACAGATACAGACAAATCCAAACAGCTTTATCAGCTAATTCAGACTCCCCTTCCACACTCTATCTTGATCACAGACTGTTTACTGACAATAATGAAACATGTATAAGAATGATACATTTATGAGTCTCTAATGTAATTTCTGTATCGAATGGAAGCTGGGCTAGCATAAAACAGGCAATGGCAGGTGACAAGACAGAAATGACAGCTTAAAAATTTTGATTAAGAAGTTACATTTCAAAAGCTTAGATTTTAACTAGATCACCGTGATCTCTGTTTTTCTATGGTTTATGTTTTTAATGATTAACAGACATACTCGTTTATATGAAATAATCAATCATGTTAGGGTTAAGGTGTATTTAATCTCTCTCTCTCTCTCTCTCTCTCTCTCTCTCTCTCTCTCTGTCTCTGTCTCTGTCTCTGTCTCTGTCTCTGTCTCTCTCTCTGTCTCTGTCTCTCTCTCTGTCTCTGTCTCTGTCTCTGTGGTTGCTGTAGGTTGTATGCGGGACCTGAGGCTCAATGGGCGCTTCATTCCTCTTGACAGTCGTGCCAGAGAGGGGGTCTCATTGGTTAGTTCTCAGGGTGTTTCTCTGGGATGTTTCTCTGACTCCTGCCGAAAGAACAAGTGTAGTCCTCCATTCACCTGTGTGGATCTTTGGAGAGTCCATGAATGCAGGTACATGGAATTGCATTACTGATATTTTAGAAATGTTAGGCTTAAAAAAAAAAAAGATACAAAAAATAAATGTGTAATCCAAATAATTCCCAGTGTCAAAAGAGGATGAATAATTTCTGTATTGTTTCATTTATTTTAGATTTGTTTTAAAATTTTCAGTTCTGCGCCTTGATTAATTGTGGTAATTCTTCAAAACCCCTTTTAAATAATAAGAGTAACCACTAACAACTGCATTGCAGGCAAAAAACTACTGTACATTGCTGCACTTTCGTCAATATAAACTTCCTAAAACACAGAAATAAACTAATGGACCTTGTTAGAAACTCAAGAACGCTACTCAGGGGCTAAGTAGTACGAGTTCTTTGGCCTGTTGAATCTCAACCGGTAAAATGCCTTTGAATTGTTTACAAGCTGCTATATTTTTCTTTTAATATTCCCTTTTTGAAATCATGCAATGTTTGTGCACTGCATCTGGACCATTTTGTTTCTTTTTTTTAGAGAGAACATCAATATTTTCAATTCTATTATGGTGTCTTCCATTAAGATGTCAATGATGTTTGCTGAAAGGAAAATCGAGTGTGTGATCAGCAGAAGAGAATTACATTTTTTTTTCATTATTACTTTATTTTACTGAGAACCAATCAATTATCAGGGTCTTAAAAGATATAAAAAAGTAAAAACTCAAATTATAGACCCTAAAAGGTTTAAATTCACTCATCCAAATCTTAAAAGGTTTCTCAGAGCTCTTATTTTCATGATGTCCATGTAAAGCTCATTTGATAAGTGTTTTTTTTTTTGGCTTGGGGTTGCTATATAAAATGCTCCTCAATGTTAAATAAAATAATACTGGTGGTTAGTAGCCATAGTATGAGAAAATATGCATACATGCCCAATAACATAAAATTAATGGTTAGCGTTGCCAGGTTTTGAGAAAACATTCATAAATCTTCCAAAACAAAAGGGACATTTAGCTGTGACATAGTTTAATAAAAGGCTAAAAAAATCATAAAAGTGATGGCTTGGGTTGCCAGATAGAGAAAATGCTTGTTAATTCCCATACATGCTCAAAACCTTAAAAGTGATTGTTTAGGTTATCAGATATTGACCTAATAAATGTTAAAATATGTAAATGTGGTTGTAAGGGTTGCCAGAGATTTAGAAAACCTACATAAATGCTCAGAAGCATAAAAGGGGTTATTGACATATATTGAGAAACTAAAATAATTTAAATCAGATGTCTAAAAAAATCCAATGAAATTAATTCACCAAAAAAAAAACTAAAATGAATAAATCAAAAGTTTCAAATTTTTTGTTTTGAAAAATGTTATATATTTTACTGGTAGACAGAGTTGTACAGGTTGGACTGATTCTTCAAAATATACATTTGATCAAGATAGTAGATTTAGATTTTAAACGTTTGATTGATTCGGTTAATGCTTCATGTCAGCTTGTCTACTCCAATCACAGGTGTCCCCCAGGTCACATGGCTAAAGTAAATTCCACTGGTAAATTCTGCGTCTACACAATGTGCGCCAGTCACCCATGTCACAAGGGTACTTGTGTGGCTCAGTCCCCTTCTAAATTCACATGCCACTGCCCTGAGGGCTTCCGTGGTCGACACTGCGAGGTGACACTAGCCATCTACAGAGACGATGTGGGCCTCAGCTTCAGTTCACTCTTTGCCATCTGCATCTGCTTCATGGCCTTGCTAGGTAATTATATAACTTCTCACAGGATATCATGCAACATTTTCAGAAATATGTATTCATGGCAAACTTTTCCAGAATTCCAGAATTTCATTTTTGATTTAAAAAACCTAGAATATTTTTTTTTTTGTATTTTATAAATTGGCCTTGCATTTTTATTTCGTAAAATAAATAAAATCAGATCACTGTAACTTTAATCCTATGTGGTGTCACTTTTTGGAATAACCGGTTGTTTGTCTCACTTGCTTTCCATTCATCTGTTGTTATCGAGTATATTATTTTTTCCAGAAAACAATCTGAATTGTTGCTTTGATTAATGTGTGTTGTCACATTAAGAAAAGACTAATCGAAATTGCTCCTTTTGAACTTTACAGTTTTAATGAACATGTCGATATCAAATGGACCGCTAATTACCTTCCTTAGTTGGCAATAATGTCTCTGCTAGTCAACATGATGGTTGTTTGTTTACCGCTAGGCATTTTTTTCTTGTTTAAATTAATGTGTCTGTGCTCTGCCTTTTCTGAACCCCATACATTTTTAAAATTGGCACCTGGTACTTTAATATTCATACATTTCAATTTTCCAATATGTATTTCTTGGAATGACTTTTCCGTGTAAGTAGCAGTTAGAGTTTGATATAATTCAATGTTTCCATCAGTCATCTTTCCATCGAATACTCTTTTCTGACATTGTCTAGCAGACATAGAGAACACAGTCTACATAATCAATGACCATGACTCCCTTCCTGCCGGTGTCCTCATAAGCCTACTTGGCTGCACTCTTCAGGCCAAAGGAAACCAAACAATCATTTCCCCCCCTTCGCTACTTGGTTCCATTATAGATTTGACATGACCTTACTCATTCTCAGCTCCAGATGCTTTTTAAAGTGTTAATTACTTGATTTGTAGTCACACATTTTGTTGTTTGTCCAAGCCAGACTGGAAATTGAGATCAATGTGCTTGGGTTTTGGGCAGAATTTCAATTGGTCCCGACTGTCCTCAACTGAATTTAAGTAGGCCGAAAGGTTTTTAATCCCCTGCTTCCTCATCATTGTTTTTCTGGATTCAACCCTGTCAGTTTGGAAGGGTTCCAATTGGAGACAAGCAGCGAGTGAGAGAAATATGGTGCAAGCTCTCTCTCGGCAACATAAAAGGCTTCACTACAGATCTACTGTAAGAAGATCCTTTTCATGCTGTAAGGCGGTTAATAGGTTTAGCAGACCATGCTAACACTACGCCTTCACCTAAGCAACAAGAGCCCACTCGTCTCCTATGAAAAGCAGTGCTGACTACAACGACTTCACTAGGGGAATAGTGAAGAGGGTTGACATGTTAGTCTCAGTAAGATTTTTTTGTGAAAAAAAAAGATAATATTTTTGCTCTGAATGGTTCTTAAATGATCTCTGTGCACTGTCTATTTTGTGTTACTTAATTATTTTAAAGGTATTGTTATTGATTTAAGTTCTAAATCTACATATTGATCCTAGATAAGTTAACTCCCTCCTCACCTTTAGCAGACCACATACAGAAAATTTATGTTTGACTGATAAAAAGTTCATTCAAAACATCATGTCCACAAAGTTTAGACACTTTTGTCTTGCTCAAAATTTTCTGCGCTTTTGTCACATTTAATTAGGGATGAATGTTAATAGTCACTTGTTGAATTTGTCCTGCAATCCAATAGTTCATTGGGACTATTTAAAAAGTAATAAGAGAAGTTACCAGTAGCATGGATAAATCGTGTGTTATATTGGGTTACAACTAACGATTATTTTGATAATCGCTTAGTTGGTTGATGATTTTTTCACTTAATCAGATAAAACTAGATGCAGTTTTTTATTTGATTATTTACTTATAACTATATAAATGAATGTAATATAAGATCACTGTAATGAATGAATGAATATATTTTTAGGTAGTTTTGGAATAATCTATACTATTTAAACCATTTTTAAAGCATAGCATAACAGGGCAAAAGAGCATCATGCTGAACCTGTTCAATAAAACCTAAATCTTGAGTTTTATTAAATGACAAATACATCTTGAAGAAGGTGCCAAAAGGGATGATTTTTATTTATTTGTTTATTTTTAAACTTTTTATTAGGTATATGTAGATTAACCTTTATTATTTAAACACAGAACGTAGTTATGTAAGCCAAGCACACTTAAAAAATGAAAGACAATGTCTTAGAAAAAGCTAAAATTTCAGCTCAGCATTATCTACTAGTCTGTGCTGCACCATTTCACAAATTTAGAGTCACTACATATTACTCATGTCTCCTCCGACTCTCTTTGCTTTGTGTGTCTATTCATGTGGAATGAAATTCATGGCTTCTTCCAGAGTTTCAATGGCATTCGATTAATAAGCACACATTTGGAATGGATGAACTGCATATTTAATATTTAAGTCACACATATTCCTCGTGAATTGATTTATTGTGCTGTCTGTAAGATAAACAAGAAATTTAATGACAATGAAAATGCATCATTATGATATTTTCTTTGGAAATGATCAGAAACCTTGATAGATATTTAAAAATATCTTCTAACAATAAATGGCTTGAAAATAAGAGGGGATAATTTGCATTGAATTCCAGCTTTCTCATTGAAATAGGATACTGTTTTAAAAATACAGATGTCTGAAAGGCTCCTCTAGAATCTTGTTTTAATCATGTCTCACATTAGGATGCTAGATGGGTTTTTGGCATCCTGAGAGGGGACGAAAGGGTCAGATTGAAGGGTCATTTGATCAATGAAGCATGCTTTGTGGAAGCAGAAGGGCTGTCTGAACTAAGATGAAGTTGTTTTCGCTCTATATCACCACTCAAGATGCGTTTAAAAGAAGTTTTAAAAGACAGGAGCAAGTGCAGAGGTTTTTGAGACCAAAAAATCACTTAGGCATTGCTGATATTTTGGGGATCTAAATAAAGACAAACAGTTTTGAACAGGACCAGTAATAAAGTAAATGTCACATTTAACAAAGAATAAAAATCAACCTTTTTCTCAAGAAGTGCAAGGACAAACAGATGTTTGCATGTGAAATTGAGCTTTTTTCACTATTTATATTCTTGAAAAAATGAACAGACACAGTCCATATGGCTTTCTGCACATCGTGTAACTGTCTTTTGCAAAGCTTGACAAAACCCACTAGATCTCTGCAGCGACACATGTTATTTGTCAAAAGTGAAATCGTTTAGCAAGACTTCTTTCTGTTTACAAATGAGATATTTTACTAAACAGTTGCCTCTTTCAAAAGGGAGCATTTGAATACA
This sequence comes from Danionella dracula, assembly GCA_900490495.1. Lineage (NCBI taxonomy): Eukaryota > Metazoa > Chordata > Actinopteri > Cypriniformes > Danionidae > Danionella > Danionella dracula. The sequence goes on from UELW01000578.1 coordinate 5,493,953, forward strand.
AAGAGTCTGTACCTTGACATCTGAAGTATTCAACTCCAGGCTTTGTATGGATTCAAGGCCAAACTGAGCTAAAGACATCTTTTCACTTCAAGCATCTGCCTCTCTTCAGTGTTGACATGGCGTGACAAATCTTTCAAAGGAGCAGATATTTAATGTGCAGTTGTGTGTGGAGTATTAGCCGGAAAGATTGAGATTGTGAGCTGTCTAAGTGGGGTTTTCAATCTGTTAAATAGGCATCAGTGTGGAATTGTGCACAAATTCTTTAGACTAATCCAGAAGCAGTTATCAAACTCTGACACGGTCATTATAAGACCTTCTAGCTGACACGGCCCTATTCTTTGCCTCTTTATGGTCCCTTCGACACATGTCAGGTTTTTGAGTCTCTACGACCTGAAAATCTAAACCTGGAATTATTTACCCTGTTGACCCCACAACATGTTACAAAAGGTACATTTTATCCCTGGCGAGGTAATGAAGTTGAAGCTGTAGAAGGAAGGCAGTGAGAAAATCTCAAAGGGTCTGAAGATTGAAAGAAAAAAAGTGAGAGAGATGAAATGGACAAAAGGTGAGCACACACAAAAAGAAGGCAAATAGAAGAGATTTCTGAATTGAAAGTAGACAATGGAGCGTGGGCAGATTGAATTGCATTGGGCATTCGATAGCAAGATAATATACTCTAAAGGTCAGCATGGTGGCAAACAGGATTGATTTGTTGAGCTTTGCTTGACACAAGACTTACAAAATGTGTCTGTGGCAATCAAGGCCATCTATACTAAGTCATCAAGCCACCTTAGTGCAAGGGAAGCAGCACCTGAGGGACGCTCCAGGCAGTGTGCTTTCATGAGCCTGATCGGGCAATAGGGTCAGAGTTCTTGTAAATGATTCTTGGCTAAAGTGGTCGTTGTTCAACACTTGAGGTAACTCACCATCACTTCCTATGCCTCCTCAGTGTTGCTGCTGGGGATTTTCCTCTACACACGATGGAGGAGCTATAAGGGGCTGAAAGAGGGTGTTTATCATGTGTCTGCACACCATGATGGCTGGGAAGACATCCGAGAGAATGTGCTCAACTACGATGAGGAGGGGGGTGGGGAAGAGGATCAGGTGAGTGTGTCTCTTTCAATATTGATTTCAGATCATAAGTCAGAGAGGCTCATATAAACTTCTCATTAATGCATCAAAACAGTCAACCCTTACAGACCGAGATTGAATAAAGTTTTATAGCTGTTGATCTTGGTTCATAATCTAGCATAACTTTTGTCATTGTATGATGGATTCTCATTCTTTTGTTTTGTGTCATTAGCAAGATCATAACATGAGATTATTTGTGTGCATTATATGCAAAAAATAGACCAAACTGCCGAACAATAATGTCATTTCAAGATCTAATGTTACAGAATCACAAACAAGATAAAAAATACATACACACACGCACACACACACACAATCAAGTTAGTTTGTTATACTTAATTAGCATAACATCATGTGTTTTATGTTTTATTAATTCTCATCTGTTAATACTAATAACTAAAACTGTAGATTATTCCGCTTACTCATATTGATCTAATTTGAAGACTATCACCAGAGGCAAGGTATGTTTTCAGACTTGAATTCATCAACACTGTAATTCCAATAAACTGTCTTGAATACCATAACTCTATTTAAAGCATATCTGTTTTGTAAACTCAACTGTTAGAAGGTGTTTAGATATGAAATTGTGAAAACACAAGGTATAGTCATGTTAGAGTTTGTGCCGTACCCACCACCAATGATTGACAGTTGCATAGGTTGTCCAAGCAATGGTTTAATAATATGAATTACATGCTCAGAAAACTCTCAAAATCTAATTGCTGAAACGGAAACTGTTTTAGGGTCTTCGTATAAAAAACAGTAAACCAAGGTTATAAGAGGACTTATAAATTTTTAAACTTTAAATCATCAGGCACAGAACAGCGAGCTTGGGTCTTTGAACCAGTAATTTGGGGGTAACAAATAGCATTTTTAGAATTAAAAAATTGTGTATTTCTTTACACTATCTGGAAATGCACATTCTTTTGGGTTTTGTTCTGATAATGTAACAAAAACTGCTCCAATACGCCATGTGAGTTTAAAAGAAGACAGAAGCAGGGTTTATTAAAGCTCAGAGTAAGATATCTAGCTAAATGTTTTTCACATGCTGAAGGTGTGAGACTTGTGACAGATAATATCATAAGGGACTTATTACTTTTTTTTTAGAGTATTCAAACGAGGTAATCTTGACTTAAAGATGCTGAAAAGTATTTCATTTAATATTCTCAAAATGCCAACATTCTGATGAAGTACAACATGATTCACTGAGCTACCAATTCTTGTGAGGATCTTGCCCTGTTGAAACAGCATATTTCTTTTTACTTTGTATTACATTATATTTAAAGATCTGATGTGAATTTTGAACATTTGAAACTTAACTTGGTATATCCAGGAGACCAATAACATGGATTCTTCTTTAACATGGATTTCTCTTTAACATGGATTTACTTGTTAACTTTTTTCTGTAAGGCTAAAGTTATTTTATACGTCAGCTTTTCAGAATGTTTGAGATCTGAGCGATCTTCTTTATCCATTCGATCACAGTTTGTTCACATTTTCAGTGTTTGTGGCTGTTAACCTGGCCAAAATCATATTTTCAACCATCATTTAAATTGCTGTTTGTGCTCAAAGTTACTATGACAACATGCGCATGTTTTCAAGATGGTCCATCGCAGCAAAGTGCCCTAGCCAGATTGTCTCTATGACAACATATAATATTTTTTAAATGCACTTAACTGATAAAGAAAACTGTCTTTCGTTTTGCTGTTCATTTAGCTTTGAAGGCTACTAAATGAAAGATATAGACTTTTAGATAATACTGGCTGCTCCTTCGAGCTATCTGAAGCACGTGGGTGTAGATTTTGTATTCTCATTTCTGCCCCCTGTAAAATCCTGTTACATGATTATCAGATGCTCATTGGTGCTCTGATCCTCTCCATCTGATGAGCCTTCACACATCTCCCCCATCATGTAATCAATTACACCCACACCCGTCTCACCCACACCTCCCTCTTCTACTCTTCCTCTATTTTTTCCTCAAGGGGCATTATCCGTTTTTCTTCCACCGTTGAGAGCTGCTTTGCCAAATAACGAGAGTATCATCCTCGGTGGAATGAGATTAATGTGACGTTGAATGGGAAGGGGACCGGTGCTGTGTTGACTGAGTGTGTAATTCTAGGCTCTGATCTTCACTGCGTCTGTCAGGATTCTTCCTCTCAGGTGGAGGAAGATACACACGAACCCTGCTAATCAGAACGTCGTCTTAGCTGCTGGATTCCGGATTAATGCCATTAACAGTTTGGGGGATATTACATTTTTCTGATTAAGAACACGTAGAAGCAGCTTATTTTATCAGCAGGTCTTAGCTGTTTTTGTGCCTGTAGCTCACGGTATTACATCAGTTCCTGAACAGAAGGTGCATTATGTAATGTAATGATGGTGTTATTTGTCAGCAGTTCATGCAACTATCTCCCTTTCCCTCTTTCTTGCTCTCATTCAGAACGCTTATGACATGGCCGAGCTCCAGAAGTCTCTGCAACCTAGTCCTGCACAGTCTGTGCAGTACAGTCGATCCAGAGCCCTCCACCACCACCCGCCCATCCAGCAGTCCCAGCAACTCATATGCCAGCCCGACCCCGCCTCTAGAGCAGGCACAGCCACCACCACCTCCTCCATCTCCTCAGGTACCACCACCATACGCAGGGATATTCCACCCTGCCGATCTCCAGCTCAAGGCCAGACTGCAAATCCCAGCCGGGCAGCACAGCTTGCCCGCAAGAGCCTTTCGTTCTCTAGTCAGGACCTGGCGCGCTACCTTTGTGAAATTATCCGTGATGCTGACCAGCACCCCGAGACAGCACCCTTCGACTCACTGCAGGTCTTCTCCACGGAGGGGGGCGGCTCGCTGGCGGGGTCACTGAGCTCCTTCAGCTCCGCTGGGCTGGAAGAGGGGATGACAGCAGGTCATGAGTGTTTGAAAGAGTGGGGGCCACGCTTTGAAAAGCTGAAAGCACTGTATGAGCGTGCCGAAGGCAGTGACCTCTGAGGAAGTTTTCCTGCAGTGCTAGGAAAAGACAGACAACTAAAGACGAAGCTAAAAATGTGAAGGTTTGCTGAGAAGTCCTACACTCTCTGTGGATCCACTACTTCTTTGGAGACATCCCTCTGTGTTCATTTGGGACTCTCGAAAAGCAGCAAATGAGAATTTATAATTCAAGACACAGCGAGCTGTGATAACAAACAAGTTCAACTCTCAGAGTGGGAAACTTTGTGACTTGCAGATGACAATGATTTTATTGAAATCATAATTGAAGCTGATGCAAATGCTTCAATTCTTTTTTTTGTTTGTTTGTTTTTGCTCAAAAAATGTTGTCCATTCTATACGTTTGTAAGCTCTTACGTTTTGTTGAAAAGATTTAATTTAAAATTTGAATTTAATGAATTGAAATAGGAGGAGTGTAACTGTAAAAGGGGTTGTAATCTGAAAACAGCTCTGTGAGGATTTCAATCCTAATGGCATACATGGGTATGTATTGTTTTTTATTATTTGTCCAGCCACCCGCTTAGGTTCTATTTACTCAGATGTGAGGTTGAAAGCGAGCATCGGAGGGGAAAAGGACCAATGACACTTGAGGATGTGTGAAAAACATTGAGGAAAATGAAAAGGATGCTGCTTTATTGTTTGGCATTTTAGGAGACATTCCTGGGGAATACAAACAGTGTCCTCTCTTTCTCGGCAAACGGAGCGAGGGAATGGCTGGAATACTAATATGACTGAGGGACAATGAGTGGCTGGCACGAGAAGGAAGTTTTCTGTAGCTCTCTGGGATGTGATTTATTGAGCGGTGGCAATTTGAGTCTGCCAAACTAAACTATAGCCATTAAGACGAATGAATGAATGTGTTTCATGTGCTCCACTGAAACATGATTTCAAGCTCAGCTGGATGATACTGCAGTTCTGGAATGAGCTTACATTCTCGGTTTACTTCCATTCTAATGGATTTTATTATTAACCAGCTTACTCAACCATATCCCCAATTCCTGATCAACCAGAAAAAAAATCCTTGCTTCCCATCACATTATTCAGGGGCACTGCAGTGAAGAGATGGGCCATGGCACCAGGTGCATTCTGGGAGTAGTGGGGGGCCAGTGTTTTCAGGCCACAGGAGCCTCATAGGTAACACGTTTAATGGGCTTGTGAGTGCATGTGGTTGAGCTGCATGGGATGAAGGGTAGGCTTGTGTGTGCAAATGGAATAACTAAAATGCTATACACAAGATGCCAGCCTTGTATTTAATGCATTTTGAGGCAACGTATTTGCCCTCTTTTAATTCAGTTTTTATTTTCTGGAGAATGCTGTATGTGGAGCATGACCGGCTGGCTGGGAGAGTGCAGAGAGTAGGAGTGTGTTAAAAGACATCAGAGAGCTAATCCTAATGTGAATTGATCGCTCGCTGTCATGCTGTGAACCAAAGGATCATGGGAGTTGGGAAACTTGATGGAGAAGTCGTCACTCTTGTTGCGAATCTCAAAAAGTGCCAAATTATTTCAAAGGCAGGAACAAGGTTTTTAAGTTGATGCTAAGATTTATGCCTGGAAGTGCTATGGTTATATTTCCAGAAGTTAAACGAGGCCAATGAGATTTTAGCTCGGAATCCTCCTTGCTCAGGGGATCGGGAGAGGAAGCATGATGGGTCCTGTCTTGGAATCACACGTTCCTTATCTTACAAATCCCAATTCCTTCTTGGATTTTACAACCAAGGCCAACTGTTTATTTATGTGGTGAATCTACAGTATATATAGTGCTCTATTTTGTGAAGCAATGTTTTTACCTCATATGTGCACATCAAAACTGCGTCAAATATATCTATATATGAAGGAATCTAACTGTGTTTTTCTCATGTATTATTTATTGTTACTTTACCTTGTTTGAGTTTTGTTTTCGCAATTGCTTTTGTTTAATAAATGAAGTTCTGTTATGGCTGTAATGATCCTTCACCGTTGCTGGTAAACAATTAAGGCTCTTGATGAATCAGTGTTGCATTTCTCATTAGAAAGACAGCTGTATTTAGTTGAGGATAATGTGTAACTAAAATTTAGAGCAGCACCAAATCTCTGACCTGTATTTATATAAATAAGAACGCCTTTGAGATTTGACAAAGCCTTGCAATGACTGAGATCCATAGCATCCACTGTACAAATTTGCTTTAATACAAAAATCAGGTATGATCACTGAACATTCACACATATTAACACTTTTGACATTGCATTGAAAACAAGCAGTTTGCTTAAAATACCACAGTGCAATGAACTGTACTGTACAGTTAAACAATATCAGGAAATCAAGTCAGCGAGGAAACCACCATTAAGTCTCCTGAGAGAGGTGTGTTGTGACAGAAACAGTGTCTGAAGCAGATTAAATGTCAACTGTCTGACAGTTAAGGAAACAGCAGTTTCACGATGTATTGTCATAACAAAGAGTCACAAAATGGTGCTCAAGGGTTCAGAAAAAGCATACTGTCATTAAACATGTCAATAGAGACCTTGTATGCAAAAATGAACTGTTGCCAAGTAGTAGCATTGCTGTGCACAATCACTTTAAAGACAAAATTAACCAACGTTCTGTACAATGTATCAAACACAATATCCAATAATTCTGAAAGTGTACATTAAGTACAAAAGAAGTGTAACATTACACTCACGTACAGGAAACAGAACAAGATGAAGCATTACACAAGCCGGTAGTAGACCTTCACGATGAAGAGCTGTTCTAAACCTTGTTAAACTAAACAGATGCTTTAGCTTCATGATATCCACCTTCAAAAAAGCAGCTGAGTAAAATCTGTGTTTAAATTAAAGTGTTTTTTCTACTTTGTAAAAATCATTATAATAGACATACTTTAAAGTGATCTAAAGAACCTCTTTTGAACATTATTCAACAGAGAACCTGGGAAAGAAAGAATAACATTGAAGAGATATACACTTGAGACCACTTGTTTGAAGGTCCTCAGAATGCAGGATTTGTCGGACGGCAGCTCAACAGAGAGTGACTGAAATGGAAAGGCACTTTCAACACTGCAGCCTTTCATTCGATCTTACATGGGAGAAATTGGCATCATGAGGTTAGTAATAAAAGCAGTTTAAAAACCACTCTTCTATAAAAAAAAGTATCCACAGAGTCAAGAAACGACATTAACACTAAGCACAAATTCCCATAAAGATCAACAGAATTTAGAGTTAATTCTTCTTAAACCTAACCACTAAACATAAAAGCTGACTAACAAATGGCATCGAAATGAACTGCTGGCATCATAAGAATGAAGGAAATTATTCTACATCTACAATATAACAATTGAAGTATGTTAACAAAACCTGATTCGTTTTTAAAACAACTAATTATGGCACTTCATTTATACCTCTGAAGCTCATCTGCTGCTCTATGAGTTTATGTAAACTAGTGCAGGATATAAAACTGTGTTCCAGTTAAATCTCCTGAATGCAGCAACACAATAACACTGACCAATATATATGCAGATATAAAACATCACTATTTTACAACTTCATATTACCGCAAAGACTCAAAAATGTATTGTTGGATTAACTGTAATGGCTTTTGTAATGGAAATATGACATCCAAAAATACATTTTATCTATTTAATCTTCTTCTAACTCCACAGCAATTACCCACATTTTTGTGGAAAATGACACAAGAAGTTTTTGAAAGCAGTTATTGAGTTCGTTGACTTGCACACAATTACAAGATAATGCTTGAAAATTGGGCTATTTCAAAAACAGATTTTTTTTTGTGTATTAACATGTAAGTTAGCAAATAAGCTTTAGAGAAAACAGTGTTTACACAAGACTACGTTTCTCAAAGACAGTGACGTTACAGAACAAACATTAGTGCTAAAGCTCAGACTGTCAATGGGAAGTCCATCATAACCATTAAATACGACTGTCGTCTTGTAAAAATTAAAAAAAAATTCTACTGCAGTAAAATATTTCCCTGAGAAACCTTGTTTAGGTTTGGCTCGATGACCTAAAAGACAGAGAAATGCAACATGAGCATTTAGACTGAGGTTGCATTAAAAAAAAAATGTTTAATTCCAAAAATGTTCATCAGAATCAGGGCTACATGTAAAAGTCCCATTTAAAAAGAACATTAGAATTGAACTGCTCAGACTACCTTGAAAATATCCAATAAAGTCAACATAAGAGCAAAAACAATTAAGTTGCGCTGGACTGCAGTTTGAAAATAGATGTCTTCAGGTAACAATATGTCTGAGTGTCCTTATAGATAGCCACAGAGAGAAAATATATAATAGAGAAAAATGAAATAGAGAGTAGAATGTTTTGCATTTCTATATGCCAATTTAACTAGATTTACTTCAACAGCAAGGCAAGTTTTTCTTGCAGTCAGTAGTCTCGACTGGCATTCCCATGTGCAACATACATGAACACATTAAAGTAGAACTCCAAATTAATAGAAACAGGTTATTTGGTAAAAACAAACTACTCCTATAAAATGTATTAGCTTTTGTACCAAAATATTGTTAATAGAAACCCTATTTTCACTTTTACAACACTGGAATTATCAGCTGATTGAACATTACCAATGTACTGATGTGCATGTTAACGAACGCTCTCAATCCTTCGCAATACTTTAGGTAAGATCTGATATAATGTGGAGTGAATGAACACGAATATGAAAAATATAAGCACAGCAATACAAAACACAACACAGTTTTCTTTCCTCTATGAATCTTCCCCTAGAGCTGTTGCTATGACACCCTGTCTCAGTAGATTTACACCCTAACTCAAACATAAATCTCTTATGCACACACTATCTTCTCTATCACACCCTAACTGAACATTCTACAAGTGTCGTAGCTCTTTCAAGGGAAGATGAGGAACTGCTGTGTAGTAACACGCTTTAGAGAACGCTTTTGCCTTTTTTGCTCTTCTTGAGTTTCCTGAGTTTGTAAACATGAAAAGTCTTGTTTTTGAAAACTCGAGTGAAGAGAGTTGAATATGGAGGTGTGTCTGTTTTAATAGCCTCACAAAACCGTTGATGTGACGCCTGGACGAGGTCTGGCTCGTTCTCGCCTGGGCCATCCATGATCTGTAAAAACAGAGTATGTACATGAATTAGTTTTAAACACTTGCAAATTATTTTAAGAACTTTTTTTAAGAAAGTTTAATTAGTAACACATATTTTGAGTTAATCAGCTGTTAAACCTAGAGAACAAGGGTGAGAAACAAACAGCTAAGGGCCAATACTGGTCCAGCAGAGAGGCTGACCTCACCAGCGGGATTATTTTCCAAAGCAACAGCAATTTTTCTCATTAAGGAACCCTAATTCAGGGTTAAAAATGATTTTTTTTTACCTTTCTCATTCAAAAGTCATTTTTTAAAATCAAGATAACTTGAAGAAACACTTTTAATTTTAAATAATTTTGACACCTTCACAAAGTAATTTCTCAATATTTTAATCAAGACTTGTTGCTTTTTCAAATACTTTTAAAGACCCCAATTTTCCCTAATTTGATTTAACAAGTTTTAAAATATGTAAGACCCTGCAGACACCCTGAAAAATATTATATCATCAAATGTATCAAATATCAGACAAAATCTCTCTTATTTTGTACAAAAAAAAATAAATAAACAGAGATCTTCAGATGAAGAGGAGTCTCAGAAGCCTTTTTTAACTGATTTCGCTGCTGTAACATCTCAAGGCTCTTTGTTAATATGGGAATAGATCTCAAAGTAAATGTTTAAAAACCTCAGGGCACAATTTCTCAGAGATTTGAAAGATAAAGAAGCGGGATGCACTTTTAGCACCCTGACAAGGCTAGAGCTGTCACCCATGGGAGATATCAGAGTAAAATGGAAAAAAAAATAAAAAACCTCACACAACACAAGACTGTTTCTAGGGCATGGCTACTGCATATTCACAGCTTCTCTGCTAATTCGACCTGTAATTAGACTGCTTTAATCAAAGCAGACAGCTTTAATCAAGGTTAAAATAACATGCAGTCAGAGCATGCAGGAAGAGTGGGTCTTGTACAAACTACCGGAGGCAGTCTGAAGGAAGGATCTAGGGAGCATCAAACAAGAGCGTGAGCAAAGCACTTTCATTGACTGCGCCGAGTCGGATCAGAGAAGCGAGCGAGGCAAACTTCAGTGAGAGCTTTCAAATTCATGTCGTTCACCTCAAACACATGAATGATGAGTGCTGACAGCATTTTTAAAACCAGAATCCCTTGTAAGATTTTTTTTTATGCAGAGTGAGCAGAGACCTGCTGATTTTAAGTTTAAGTGTAATCTATCCACTCTATTCTGGGTAAAGGTTTTAAGTAGATTTCAACCTTTCACCAGGTAGGAGGTGATGTTCACAGGATCTGGTGATGGTGACAAACATCATGAGCCTTTACATTGGCTAAAATATCAATCATGTCAATTATTAGTGATACAACTGAGGATTTTTATGACTTAGTGCACATGAACATGTCTTAACATACATAATATTGTCAGCTTGTCCTAAAACAACTTCATTCCACAACACTTCTACTATATGTGCCAGAACCGCTCTAAAGCATTCACATATTTTACCTCTTAATTGTATATATACTCTTTTGTTCAAAAAGTAAAACCTATTACAGTTCAGTTAGGTCAAAACATATAACTAAACATACTAATGATCCACAGAGATGTTGTTAATTGTCAGATGATATACCATTCATTATAGTTCAACTAGCATACTTTGTGATGGAAAAAGTACAGTATCTCAAAAAAATATTAAGAAAACAGGATATTAGTTTACATACTATATATCAAAGACTTGGATATACAGAGTGTTGTCAGCTGCATAGAATGCTATGGAAAACAATGATTTGTGAAGCCTGCTTCTGAGTAATGAAGCTCTCTAGAGTTTCTAATATTAGTCAGCTGAGTGCTGAATTCCATTTAATTCTATGGGAGTCTGTGTCACAATCAAAACAGGAAAGCTGTTTAAATCACTCAGTTTTTTGATGTATCAACAGTGCATAGTAGATACCGTTAGTAATAGTAATACCGTATATGTTTGCTTGTTAGAGGAAGATGGATGTGTGCACAGGCAACTCAGCTCTGTGTCGCTAAAGATGATCAGAAAACAATTTTGGAATAAAGACCGATAAGTTACATTTCACACAATTTAGATTCTTACATTTAAAACATATACATGGTCTTTAAGAAATTAAAAATGTATAAAGTGTTGGAACCTTTTGGATCTTAAAACTGCATTATATACATTACTATTATTAAACTTTTTAGCATTTTTAAAAACATTTTAGACCTGCGAATATTGTCAATGCGTGATGATTTTTTTAAGATCTTGCATATTTTAAAAGACAACGAATCATACATTTGAATTCAAATTATTATTATTTTGTTATTAGTTATAAAAGTAGTATTAATAGAAAACTTAAACAAAACAAAAAAAAAACATCATTAAAAGGGTTATGACTAAGAAAAACCTAACAAATATAAGAAGTCACTTTAAATTCAAATGGAGTTCATGTAAGACACCTTGGGCAGCTTTAAAAGAAAAGAAATACAGTAAAACCAGGGAGCTTAGCATCACAATCAGCTAGATTTTCTGTTTATAACCAGGTGAGGAATTCAGAAAAGGCCAAAGTTGTTAGATTCTCTGGAGAAAAAACTTGTAGAGAAACTTTCACTAAAAAGAAAGCAGTGGTGCGTGTGTGAGGCCATGAACTGGAGAAGAAGTATGTATGTGACCTACATGTCCGTTTGCCAGGTCGAGCAGGTCCCTCAGCCGGCAGCCTCTGCTGTGCCTGCGCTCATAGCAGATGCTATCCTCCAGAACCACGTATTCCGCTCCAACAGAAGCCAGCACTCTGTGAACCTCCTCAGCAGACTGACATGCATACATCTGATAGACCTGAAGCATACCAAAGAGAGCAAGAGAAGTTAAAGTAGTCCATTTCTTAATGTTCGCGTGTGAAGCCTGAGAAAAACGTCCTATTTTCTTCTTCCATCCCTTCCTTTCCAGATGTTCTCTTGTGTTGGTGTTTGCGCATCACTCATATCATAACCATTATTTCATACACCACAAAGTTACCCAGATTTATCTAAATTTTTAAAATTACACCATTGGTAAAACAGGCAACTAGACAAACTGTAGTCCTCTCTTATACCGCATACATTATTTCAATCACTACTAATTGACTCATACAATACATAGCCCTGTTCATTTCATAGATGAAAAATTGTTGTCATAGTTTTCAAGTGTTTTAGCAGATGAAAACAAGACTACAAAAAACAAGACAATAACTAAATCAAAATCACTTAAACTAAGTGATAAAACTAAAATAAACAGTTATTTTGTCAATAATTACAAATGAGACAAAAACATGATTGGTCAACATTTATTTTAAATACAGTCGTTAGAAAAAATAACATTGCAGATTACTGCAGATCCTGTGCTTTAATTAATCCTAAATATGTATAATGTTTACCATAAACCCTTTTCCAAAGATAATTGAATTACTTATGTTGCTGAATTAATCTGCTTTGAACAAATCAATAATTTCACAATGCATTACTAATAAAGCAAGCACGCCCTCAAATTTAATTTTAGAGCATGACACAATACAAGGGGAAGGTCTGTGTAAAACGCAAATGCATTTACTCGTTGTCTCATGGACCCTGTGATCTGACTTTGTCCGTGAGGAAGGTTACATTCAAGAAGAGAGAGAAAATGTAAAATGATAAATACTGTAGTTTTAGTTTTGCTATTTGTTTTCGTAAAAGAGATTCAGAGGTTCCACATATCTGAAAGCTATATCACAGCTTACTCCAAGGTCCTTAAATAGATTCTACTGTCTTTGTGAGCATCAAACTATCTTTTTGACTTACCTATAATTGCCTTGTATTCACAAGCAAAGGTGGCAAGCAGTGCATTAGGTGAGCTGTACTAGTAAGGGGTCCAGGACCAATAAGCTCAATAATAACCAATATGCTCAATAAGCGGATTTCACTGGTGTCATGTAAACACGGAAAACTGGTTTCAGCAATCGGGATACTGTTCGAGAAAGCAGACTAGAGGAGGAAGTTTTGGCCCAATAACCTGGCTTCTCCAGCATGTACTCAAAATAACCCGCATTCTATGTGTTTATCATTTGCACATGACTGTCTATGGTCTCGCTTGCACCTGTCCAAAGTGGCCAGAAAGTACACTTCACAAACGTAAGTATGAAGTCCAGATGCTTTGTTAAAAACTCATGAAATCGTACCCTAGATTCAAGAAATGAATGCACTATCTTCAAAAAAAAAAAGTTTTGTGCATTGATAGGTGTTGTAGGCAAATTATTAGATAAGCTTCATTGTTTGCTACTATTTTTGTATATGATACTGTTTTGTATTTCTCATCGTGTCACTTCCTATGAGAAATCAGGGAAAGGTTGAGTCTCATGTAAATTTATTGAAATGGATGTAAACACACTCCATATCTGTTTGAGCTGACAATGAACATGCAAAACCGTCGGCCAATCCGAACAGTGAAGAAATCATGAGATTCCGTCACAGCGACTTTAAAACAAGAAAAAAATCTTCATGACCTGAAGCCTAACAAAAGAAGGTACGGCATTGCTTTTGTTTCAGACAGGAATGAAGTGAAAAGAGGGGGAACCAAAAGATATTATGGTATGAGTAAGTGTACACTACATTTCATGTTGAGAATGATGAAATAAACAAATATTCTCAGAGAGTTTATGTGGCGAAATTAAGACACAAGCCACAAATAACATAATTGCTGTGGAGTTTGTCACTTCATACCTACACCCACTAATGTTAATGAGAAAGCAGACAGCCCCACAAGCAGTGTGATTAATTAATTTATTTATTTTAATAAAAGCCAATCATGAGCATTACACTGATTTATGAACTCTTGTTCTTAAGATGGTTCATTTAAAAAATCAACATTAGGATTGACAACTAATTTGTTGAACTATGCACTTCATTTGGTAGATTTTGGAGACTTAATTTGGTATATTTGGTGACTGTTTAACAATAGAGTGCATTGACAATTAAACAAACAGCATAGAAATAGCTTCAGATTAAGTCATGATTCAATAACATAGAAATATATTATGTATATGAGAAATATTCTTGAAGCCAGAGACTTTGCTCTGTGTGGCACTTTTACTGTTGACTTAAATGGTATTGCATAATTTTAATTAATCTTTTTAATAACAAACACATTTAATTACCAGAACTACTCTTTTAGAAATGATTCCATTATTGGTGTAATTAATAGTATCTAATTTCTAGTTCACTAAGTTACTCAGATGCATTATCGAATGGGCTAAATATGAGGTGATGTGTGGGTTCAACACATACTGCATGATCAAAGGAACATACGCGGTATGCTAGATACATTTGCAGCTCATCATAAATATTCATGTATAGTTATTTGTGCACAGTCTTGTTATAAAACATGATTGGAACAAAAAACATCTACACTGTTTTTAGTTTTCATATTTGTGTTGATTACGCTGCTAATGATCAGAAAACACAGATAAGTGAGTTCATTTATTCAGAATGGTCTATTTTGCCATTTCTTTTTTGGGGTCTTTTGCAGTTTACAAATAGATCAGATTTTTTCTCCCCATATGAAGAATATAAAATGAATTGTTTAAATGAATCATTCTTTTAAATGAACAAGAGTGAAAAGAACGAAGCACATTAAAATGAACAAAACTTCCCATCACTACTCAGTAGAAAAAAGACACATGCCTGTCTATTTTATAATCTTTGAAGGCTTTGTCGAACAATTCTTGATGGTGGGACACCAGTAAGAAGATGTTCAAATGTTCATATTCTCCTCTTTCTCAATGCCATCCTTTGCTCTCCATCACATTGTTCTTTGTCACAGTTTCCTGCCATGAGCTTGTTTATTGAGAACCATCCAGCAGCTCTTTCATGTCGCACTCACGTCATAAATAGAGCCAGCTTTCTTTGGTCGATCCCTTGCAGAAATTGCAGATATGGCAGAACCAAATGGCAGAACTGTTCTTACCCATCATTCGGCCCGTTATTTAATCGAGGAGTGTTCTCGCATGAAACTTCGGATCGAAAGTTCGGTTGGGTGGGTAGAGAGACACAGGCAAGTAACAGGACAAGGCAAATTATTCATAAGAAATGTGACTTTGCTCTGCAGAAACTCTAACCACATATTCACACTAGAAATAAGTGTTGTTTACATGTTAAGTCAATGGGAAGACACAATCTGGAATCCATTAATGAAGGCAGATATTGATTTAAGAGATATTGAAAGTTTGGTGGTACAGATAGTCCTGAGAATGTGGACTCTTTAGCACTGCCCTAGTGGCTATCTGGAGCTTTTTCAAAAATGTGAAAATGGAAAAAGATGAGGAAGGTAACTATGTTCTTTGCTTAATATGGCTTCTCTAGGAGGACAACCATTCTTAACATTTTCCAATGCTTTAAAAGTGTGTAGAATAAATATTTAATTTCAACATTCCTGTCAACCAAGATTTGCGTCATAGCCTGCGACACACGTTTCTATCAGCGGGGCGGGATGCCAGGCAGGTGGCTGTTGTAAACACACCAGCGGCTGTGTGAAGGGCCATGGATCCCAAAGCGAAAAAGAGAAAATTAACTGAGGAGAACAGAGGATTCAACGTTTCTTGGACCGAATCATCGTTGTATTGCACTGTTTGTTGCCCAGATAAGGGGCACGTTATGCACGTTCCATTGTAATGTTGTTTTTTGGAATCCCCAAAATAAAAATGTTATTATAAATCTGATTTCTTTTTTGCATTTCTTTAATTTCATCAAAGCAATGAAACATAATTCATTAATATTGTAATGAAGTTAAACTTGAGGCAGCATCGTTCAACAGAGTAGTCACAGGGTGCGTCATTCTCTACAGGATGCACTGCAGCGACAATAAACATTTAATCATGAAGGCTCATTATGTATTTGTAGCCAATTTAGACATTTTTAAAGTAGGCTAATATAGATACATACAGCATGTGTTGCCTTCATTATATAGCTTATATAAGGCTATTTGTATTGCGGCTCCAGACATATTTATTTTTTGTTTTGTTTTTTTGGTCCAATATGGCTCTTTCAACATTTTGGGTTGCTGACCCCTGGTTTAGCCTGTATATATTTAGAGTAATTTTTAAAATAACCATTAACAATAATAAAATAAATGTGTTATATAATATGGAAGTTTAGAAGTTTGTATAAAAAAGATATGTATTAGTCATGAAAAGGCTCTGATTCAAGTTTTTTGTTTTGTTTGTTTTTTTTAGTTTATTATTGTTGCTTGAACTTTCCCAAGCCAAATATCATTAAATGTGAAATATCAGCTATGATTTGAGGCTGTTTTCCCGGTAGAGCCAGAAGTGCTGGGGCGTGTGAGTGTGGGTTGAAATTGACTGAAGCAGAACTAGCAGGACTCATAGAAAGCAGCAGTCTCTCACCTGTCTGGTCCTTTCCCTCAGCGCCTGGTCCTCATAGTGTGGATGGTTTGTCAATACCCTCCCTGTACACAGCTTTATTCCTGCCAACAGCTGCATGCTGCCTGCAAACACTGCCAATCTGGGTGTTTTCAATCTGTCAGGAACAAAACCAACAGCAGAGAGATCTTCAAATTAAACAAAAATGATATGGGTTTATCTGTGGAAGTTAAAAGCACACTAAATATTTTAAGATGGAAGAGTGCTGCCTTTGGAAAAATCCCATCATCTGAAAGGTTGGAATCTCACTGCTGGTTTAAAAGCCACTCGTTTGCTTGTGGTCCATCTTGTGACAGTTACATGCATGGTATGAAAGAAAATGTAGAAGCTGTATGTCATTTGAATAGCTGGCTGGGTTTCCACACCAGTTTGTCAAAACATAACCTTTCGAATGCAGCTTTAAGTTTTTAGCATACAGATGATGTTGTATAGGCCACACTGTAAATGGTACTCACTTCATGAGAGAAAAGAAGTCACATCTTTAGATTGAAATAAATCTATATTTATCAACAGCACTGAGGTTTAGTGGTTACTTAATCATTCTGGTTTGAGTCTCAGGTAGAAGACCTTTCTGAGCTGAGTAGAATGTTATTTTCCAGCTCACTTTATAAGCAATAAGAGGTTGAATATTAAATGCAATCTTGAAGTGAGTATGTGTTCCCCTTCAGTGTATTACAAAACACAACAAAATGTATTTTGTTAATTATTTTTATTAACCATCTAATAAAAGTCATCTACTTTGGTAAGACTACGCTTGTTAAGCACACTATGTCCATGTTGGAGTTGGAGACCATTGAGTTGCTACCAACTTATACCATTATTTATTTATTGTGTGCTCCAAAAAATAAGATTTCAAATTCACAGTTTGCCAAAATAGAAAGCAGACAAAATTAAATGTAACATTTTTTGTTGTTGACACATTTATTAATATCGGTCATCAAATATTACTTACAATTCTCCTGTGCAAACCCAAAGGTTTTTTGTTCAAACAAAAACTTTACAATTCAGTGAATAAATAAACTTTTCTAAATGTATTTCGGGTTTTAAACACAGATTAATGGGTGCGCTACCTTGCAGTTAAAACTGTTTGTCACCATTACCGACTATTTATGCTCTCATTGAGGAACCATTTTCTTTCCCTACTGCGCCTAGTTGCTAGGATCAAAATAATAAGGTAATAGCCCCTACACACACACACACACACACACACACACACACACACACACACGCGCGCGCGCACACACATATATATACATACATACATACATACATACATACATATATATATATATATATATATATATATATATATATATATATATATATATATATATATATATATATATATATATATATATATATATATATATATACACATTTTTTTGAACTTATTTTTTGAGTCAATATTCAAAATTATTTCATTTTTACAAATCTTTAGTATTTTTTCTGCGTACCCCATTTAATGAACACTAGATATGTAATGAATTTCAAAACAGTCAACCCATGCCAAATTAGAGATAAATTACAAGTATGAACAAATTGTTTTTGCATAAAAAAAGTTTTGGAATGGAGTTTGTTTTCAGGTGACAAAAACTTCCACATATGCACATTTACATTGTGAGTGTAACATTTTGATGCTGCTAACATTATAATTGGTAAACATTTTCTCCTACATTTTTCATGGTTAAATTACTTTATGCATTTTTCTATTCATTATAGTAAATAAGTAAAAAACAAATGAATGTGAACCAGATAACTTGACATAGCTTATTCCGCACCCTGAAGCAAAACACATTAAAGCAGTCACTGATTAAATATTTCAGCCCCGGGCACTCAGATCTCCCTCTCTGTCTGTTCAATCTGTTTAAGCAATAAAAGGAAATATTGTCACAGTCGTCTAGATTCAAGGTTGTTTGCAGCTCAACCCCGTTAAGACAAAGAGGGTCTACTTGTGAAGGTTACAGCGGATATGATGCTTGGTTTCATTTAGACCAGGCCAGAAATTACTTGAATGGAAGTTTGAATGTCAGAATAAAATATTTTATCACAAAGAAGCAAATATTGTCAATCAGCGCACACAATTAAACAATTTACACTAAGTTCATTAACCATCACTGCACAAACTCACGCTCCTTCACTAAGGGTGAGTAACAATTATTTTCAGGCCAAAGTTATACAAACACAGTAATGAGAAAGAAAACATTCTCTAATTACAACAAGCTCAAAGAATTTTAAATGACCTTCACCTCAAAAACAAACCTGATGTCTGATCGTAATACCTGTGCAAGACCCTCTGAAAACCTAGAGGTTCTTTCAACTAATGTGGTTCAGCATCTGCCTCTTTGATGCTAGTAGGGCAATCTGATAGCTAAATTAAAATCAAAGAGATCCGATGATTAAAATTGAGTGTTTGCTATACTCCAGTAGAGAAATGAGATTGAAAGATGAACAAAGACACAATTAGAGCAGTGGAAGTACTTATATAGCATGTTATATATGCATTGGTAACTGAAGATGCTTTACAGAGAAATAAGACAGTGTAGTAATTTAGTATTTCTAATTTAGCATTTTATGTAAGATTTCCCAACCAAATTATATTTAACATTCTACGGTTTACCATTATTTCAGCCTTATTTACAGTACATCACAAGAAATTGACATAGTTGAGCATTTAATCAGTGTTCAATAAACATATTTACAGGTTTAATACCATATCATATTTAGAAGACAGAAATTAGAGAAGGAAATTAACTCAAACCCCAAAAATATATATGCAGCATTTATACTTAAAAGGATTTAAAAAGGTGTTCACACTTTGTTACAGTTTCACTCAGACAAACCTCAAACTTTCACAGTTAAGCATGGTTACTTAAAAGGTTTGAATATTAAACCAATTTTTAAAATAATCTTTTTTTGCTGTGGGAGCTGGTTCTGGTGTCTGTTTTGGAGGCAGAAGCACTCAGCAAACCAACTTCAGGTAACATAACACAAGAAAAAATCTTAGGCCTGTTGGCCTAAATAGACAAATGAAGTACAGGCCAAACGCCAGAAGAGACCAAGGGAAAAAAGGTGCTCAGAGCTCCCCAGAGGAAGAACGAGGTGGTAGGTGTGGATTGCACCTGGGTTTATAGCAGGAATCACTAAATACGGTCCTGGATGTCTGGAGCTCTGCATATTTTTGGTTACCAGCATGAAACACACATGTTCCACATTAAGGTCCTGTTGTCTGAAGCTAGTAGTATGCATGCTAGAGCAGGGTTGCAAAATGTACAGGGCTCCGGACCTCAAGGTGCTTATGTAATGATCCCTGGTTTAAAGCTTAGGTCATCCTGCTCTTCAGGCTTGAACTGTCTAATGAGTTTGAGGTCAATACCCAGAGGGCATGATGGGAAAGGGACGGAGAAAGGGACAGATTGTGGTAAACCTTGTTTTGTGGAAACTGTGGAAATACCTATGGTGCAGATCTTGGTCCCAGAACACATCTGCCCTAAAGTACAACAATCTGCACTCAGCCTAGTCATGAATTCCTTAAGATCACCTGTTTTAAAATTAATATAATTGGCAGGAATCATAGAGCCTATCCTTGCATCTCAGAACACAATTTTCTCCCAAACATGGCTGAAGCTACTAAATGTCTGTCCGTTTGGAGACACATCTGACGGGTGTCATTACAATCGCTGTAATTGGCTGGCATTTTGTGATTTCAATCGAACACTAACCGGAGGAAATATAAATTTTAAAGGACATAAAGTATATCAAACCTGTTAAATATTATTGAATAGGATACAGGCCCAACCAAAAAACATAAACATTTGTTTAAAACCTGCAAGAAATGTTGAAAAATGTAATTCTTCACAGAAAAAAGTTTAATCAAATGATAAAATAAAAGTTTGAACAAGAACCTTGTGGTTTGCACAGGAGAATTGTAAGTATTCTTTAGCCTTGTGATGACAGAATATCAATAAATGTTTCAAAGCCAAAAAAAAGACTGAGCCCTACTAAAGTTCTAATAAAATTGTTCCGTTATTATTGCACTACCATATTATCACATACAGACCAAACACTTTTGATTTCTCTTGAAACCCCTTGCAGGAAGTGGGTTCAATGCGGTAAGCTGATGAAGCAGTAAAATCGGGGCAAAACCTTCGACTGATCATAAGAAAATTGCAAGATACAAACTGTTTTGTCAATCAAGGAAATCTCTGATCATTTAAATCTTGCTTTTTAGAAAGTTCCTTTCACAAAATCTTAAATTAAACACCTATTACTGGGATGACAATAAACAAAGTAAAAGGCATCAGAGCAAAGTAACGTTCACAAAGGCCTCTTATATGCAGACTAATTCAAACCAACCATTAACCTCAGAGAAGCTTGTGGTCAATGACAGCAGAACTGATGCCATTGAGAGACAAATGACAGTCACCCACGCTCTCATATCTTAATACTTCCGTGTTCACAGGGCAAAAAGCTTCGATAAAACAATCAAGATATTTATGTGTGTCCTTCATCAATGACAGCAGAGAATTACTGATTTCAAATGCACCATTCATCTCTGGAGATGCTTCCAAACAGCCCTAACTCACTTTCATTGGATTTTCCTGAGACGAGGAAACAAGGACGAAGGGTTTTCAACTCTTTTATATGCATTGCAGCCTACATGCAAAGGTTTCAGCGAAGAATACACATGATACATCTGTAAGCAGCGGTTCATATTTCATTCTAGCTTTTGAAATGGAACGCACATCCAAACAAGCGAAAAAGATGTGCATGGAAACTTTAAGTTTGTATTCAATCAATGTTCTGGAAAGATGTTATAAAAAGCTCTGCTAAGGCTAAAGTATGATTAAGATCATCTCTTTTGTATAGGGTTGAGCTGTTTGTGAACATATTAAAAGTGAAATCATTGAAGAAGAAAAAAGAGAGTAAATATAAAACATAATAAAGGTATTTTATTTACAATACTAATTTACAAGAAAAACAGTAGCTTTTTGTTGATTATAAGTACAAAATAAAATTTTACAGTAAATGAATTAACTATAATTGAAGTATTTATTTTTTTATTATAGGAACCACATTTCTGTGAGACGGTAGTGCAGCAATGCTATATTCAGAAGGGGAATCCTCCTGAGGGGTGGAGATGATGTCTCTGGCAGAGGCTGAAGCATTTGTGACACAAAACACGCCTGTACATATGTACATAAAACAACTTGTGAAATGTACACTGAAAGCTCTATTTAAAGAAAACAGTTTGAGTTGATGTAAAATAGTTTGCGGTTCAGTTTTGTAATCTCAAAAGTCTTGTTGCTCTATGTTTATAGTTGTTTATAAAGAGAAACTTGAAAATTCAAATCAATTTTTTATTACTTCTCTTGTTATTACAACTGTCCTGAGCCTTTATAAAATAATAATAACAGATATTTGCCAGATTGTGAAAGTTTTATTTAATCTGAAAAGGAAAACTGGCAGAAATAAATCATAAAAACAAGTCTGACAAACAAGACAGGAATACCAACTCTTATAATTACAGAATCATTATAGGGGTAAAAGGGTTAATGAACAAAGTAGAGCGTGTTGAAATAGTTAAACAATGAGCTACAATTCTGTTTAGTCACTACATCAATAATGTCTATAATTTGGATAAAATGGTTAACAGCATCTGTCAAACATTAAAAAAACATGCAAATGTTGGTCAGAAATCACTGTTGAAAAAAAATTCTCAATCTTGAAACTGCCATTGACTTTGCAAATGTATAATACAGGACAACTCTGTCTGTGCACTTTCAAGCAAAATGACAATCGTAGGTAATTTTTTGGAATGCTCCAAGTTCGATATTTATGGATCTTGTTCTGCAGAGCAGAGTAATAAGGCAGATGAATGTTTACTGAAACAATGAATTTCTGATTAGACCAACCTTTAACCTCTCCCACAGTGAATCATTTCAGGGGATATCCGAGTGATTCATCCCTTTTGACATGGAACCACACTGGCCTCTCTCCGATTTATATTTAATTTCAGATTTATATTCTCCTATGTAAATGTCAGTTTGTGTTAGGCTGCACCATGCTGACATTATAAAAATTGATTAGCGCCATTAATATTCCATCGGGTAAGACAAAAAGGGCGAGCAGAACAGCCATATCTTCACAAGCGTCAGCCCATGCTGTACGTCTTACACCGAAATGCTTTGTGAACTCAGTCAGCAAAAGAAATGACCTTCCATTAGATTGATGTTGAACCACTTTTATAAACACTGATAAATCAGTTCACATTGGGCAATTAATGCTTGTGAAGCACTCAGTCATTTCAAAAGCTGATTCAGTTTTATGTTTAGACATAGCAGCTGTGTGCTTACAGATAGTTCTCTAAGCCATCACCTTGTAGCAAAGCGCGTGAATCTGTGTTATTCATTCTCAAAGAAAAGTCAAGACAAGTCAAGGCATACATTTGACTTCAGTATCTGTTGTTGATCCCGAGAGAGAAAGAGAGATACTTTTAAAAGGAAAATTACTGCCTCTGAAAATTACTTAATTTGCAATTAGGTTTTTTTATGAACTAAAATGTATCAAAATTGTACAAATTTGAAAATTTAAAAGCTATTCATTACCAACCGTATGTTAAGCTTGAATGATTTATTGACACACTATTGTGATATTTATGGACATTATATACCTGTATATTCAGAAACAGGCAAAAATGTAGAAAAACTTATGGAATATTTGAACATCTGTTATTTTAAAATAAACATGAATAAATAGGCAAACAACATAATCTCAAAATCTTAATGCAATACGTTCACATTGAATTTTCGCAAGCATAAATAAAACAATTGTATAAAATGCATTGTTTTGTACTTGAACAGTAAATGCATTTATACTTATATAAAGAGGATATTTGATCAACTTGTTGCCAGTTTATCATAGCATACTCAGATTCTCACATTCTCTGCTCCTCTCTGGAATTTATTCATAGTTTATCATTTATTGTTGGAAATATTAAACAAAAAGACATTAAATTTATTGTTAACCATTTGTATTCCTAATATATGAATGGTTTTTCACTGTTTGAAAGTGCATCTAAAATATGTTAATGATCGAGTGGAGGTCTAAAGCTATATTATTTGGTTGCTGCATAGCAATAAATAACACTTTTAAACAAAATTCATGTGATTTTCTAAACTAATAGTGTTTTGAAATCTTTTAAATGAACACGTAATTAATCAGGAAAACCATAAAACTCTGATATTCCTCAGACTGTAATCGATTGCAATCAAAATCTATAACCATTGCGCACCTAATCTAGCTCTAATGGCTATTATTGAATCTCCTTTTTTATTGGAATATATTGAGCTTTATATAGAGATATAGCTTTCTTTATTTTTTTTATAGATTCTTGCATGAAGAATCGAAAACATCTAATATTGACGTTGTAATAGTACAGGTTTAATCTAGTTTAGCATCCCTGAATGAAATTTTTTTTCTTCCATGCACAGGGAAAAACAAATGAATGCAATGCCAGTGACCCAATTCCTGAAAGCATGGGGGAACAAAGTAAGATGAGATTGATGGGAAATAATTAAAGAGAAATCTATCCAAGGATAGAAGTACAAGAAATAAAATGAAATAATTTGATTTATGAAGACAGAGACCTTGTTTAGGCATTCCTAAATCTAGTTCAGGTAGCAGAGGAGTAGACACCCACACGCAAACACGCGCGCACACACACACTAGCCAGGGTGAGGAAAAGCTTAATAAGGATGAGCCCCGAATTTTTCAAGTTATGTGAGCCTTTATCCTTTCAGTCAAACACAGAGAGACTGGGAGAGATTGAAGCCAGCCTCTAGGAAAGACAGGCTCCTGGAAGTGATGATCGACCGATTGATCGGATAACAGCACAACTCTAAATGTCAACGACTGATCTGCAGTAGAGGAAAGTAAAATTCCACTCAAAAGATTTCAGAACTCACTTTAAGTTATTTCAGAACCATCCAATCTCTTTGTTGCCAAGCTACAGTAATGCCTTAAATGAGCAAAATTTCAGGGGAGTTCTGAGACAACAAAAAGAACAACTCTCAGCTGTGAAACATGATAACGAACATGGTGAAATAGTGTCAACTAACGCTTAATTTCCGTTTGCAGAGTGTACACTTAAGTGTTTATGAATTAGCCAAATTCAGCTGGAGTTCAAACAAGGCGTGTGTCTGCGAGCATAGCTATTAGTGCTATGTTAGAGTCTCTCCAGCGAGACATCTTCAACATCTCCACTGAGACAGTTTCAGCATGAAAGCCACTAATTTGATCAAAATAGAAAGGAAAGAGGAGGAAAGAGGATAGTGTGACAATTAGAGAAAAAAGACTAAAAGAGAGGAAAACCAGCAAAACTGCAAGAATATTCTTTGTTCCAATTGGACACACAAATTATGTGTGCTCTGAGGGGTTGAGAAACTTCTTCCTTCAGACAAAACAAAAGAGTCATTTATCTTCATTATTTCAAAACAAGCCAACAATTGGAAATAACCCTGTAACAAAAGGCTTTACTGTAGAAAGAGGGGGACAACAAAAGAGTAAAAATTAATTACAAAGACAGCAGACGTTCAGAGTGATAAGACTGACGATGATGACTCAAAACAGCCCAAGCTTCCATCTACAGGACCGATGAGGCTGGGATGAGAGACAGCTAATCACTCAGAGAGAAGAGGCTACCAGAGCATCTTCTCAGACTCTCACACAGTTAAATGAAGATCATGAGGATTGTTTTAGGAGATATATGGAAGAGAAGCAAGTGTTGAATTGGTACCATACACACTGTATTTATTCCACTGGAAACCATGGACATGATGTTTTGAATTCGCTAAATCAAATACACAGTCCCAGAAGACTAACAGCAATAATGATAGGCATTACCAGATCATACAAATATTTTATATGTGTATTGAATATTTGTACATCTACATTTCAGCCATGGACCTACAACTACATAAAAGTTTAAATACTTTAAAACCACTTTTTTTTAAAGGGCAACACATATTATACAATAAGACCTGTCTTCTACGTAAAGCAGCCAATTAGCAAATGTTAAATTCCCTGCATCACGGTGGCTCCTGTCACAACCCCTGTTTCCCACAGGCAGTCATTGTTCTGAAATTATTCATAGGCTTCGAGTTTTTTCACCCACTGTCACGTTTCACAGAGCTTTTAGCATTTAAAAGCACCTTCATGCGACAGTTTATGCAATAACTGCCTATTGTTATCAATCTATTCAATAGTCTGCCAACATACTGGGAATCGTGTCCTTTTCTTTACAACTTGGTTCTTTCATGTTAAAAACCACCACTGAGATATTGTCTAAAGAAGACGTACCTTATTAAATTTAGCACACAAATTACTTTATAAAATCGAAATAAAAAAATATATTATATAGGTAGTATAGAATTTGCAGCTCTCTAATTATTCGTCATAATTTTATTATAACTTAGATTTAAAAATAACTGTAAAACAATATCTACATTTTTTAAATGCGAAAAGTCCCATTTTCAAATCTTGACTTTAATTTTGCGTTCGAATTTGTTAGAATCGAATCCTGTTTTCTGAAATTTTGGCTAAACAAGTGCTGGCATTTTCTTTCGTTAGTGTATTTTGACCTATGTTTGTATTTTTATGTATTAGGCGTTTTGTAGATTTCCGTCTTACCACTCCTATGTATATGGAAAACACAGCTATTATTAGTACACAAGTCATGTGATAATTTTTCAGGTCACATGGCTGGTGGCAGTTAAAAACAATGGTCCAGTCCAGTGGTTCCCAAACTGGGGTCCGCACTTCCCTTAGGGGGACACCAGAGTTCACAAGACGCGGGAGCAAATAAGTGTCACGGTAGAAAAATATGGGATTTTAATTCACAACACAATTTTGAGCACAAAAAGTAAAATTTTCAGAGCACAAAAAGTTCATTTGCACGCGTATGAACTGCGTTTTGTGAATGGAATGTTCTTCTCCTCTAGAAAAACTCAATTTTAAGTGTAACCTCTGCAAAGAATTTCTGCAAAGTCAAAGCTACCAGTGCACGCCGTCTGAGAAGCTGTCAGGTGTGTTCTGGATTAAACGGCACAACATTACATCTGTACTCAATTTTTCATACATGCACATGTTCTATTCTATATCCAATTGCTGCCTAGCGACCCACTTTTTTTTATTCACAACAACATGGGAGCAGTTTGTGACAACCGTAACTGTATGACTCGACATCATATTATTATCCACGTATAAACAAATCTTTCTTGGAATAAAGTGAGTGAGGTCATTGAATCTGGTAAATTGCACATTTTTTCATGAATCAACTTGATATGTATTTATATTGTCGCAATGTTGAGGGACACATTTGAGAAAGAGATGAAATAGTAGTAAAAGAAAAAGAGTTGGACAGCAGAAAGGTCAGGGAAAAGTTGGAGGTATGCTCCGGTCCTGTCATTACCGGTCCTCCCCCGACAAGCTCGCACATAGATATGCTTCATTCTCATTAGCAAAGGGAGTGGGTATCCTCATGCTAGTCACACAAGTGAACACTAGATAGCCATGGGAGATGAGTTCCGTACGCTTTTTTTGATACTTGTGAAGGTTACATAGCAGTTAAAACCCATTACTCTTAATGTTAGCCTGGTCCTTAGTACAATTTTACAAATCCATCGATATTTCCTGATTTCAAAAGATACTCCATGGCTCCTAATTTAACTGTATGTTGTTGATTATATTCTCCTCTTCACTTTTTTTATTATATATGTATAAACAAATAAACAAGGTCTTCTTAAAAGGAAAAAATTGGCAATTATATGACTATTTTAAACTGAGAGAAATGGTGTCCAAAACTACAAGCAGCAACTAGGGGCTTAAATGCTTCCAATTAATTCCTCATCAGAGAATCAATACAAGCTCAAACATCCAATTATTAACTTCACAACACATTCGAATACAAGGTCCAGCTCAACAAACAAGTTTTAAGGCAAATAAAGCTTTCTTTTTCACTCCACATAGAAATAGATTTTCAATAAAGCATAAATCCCTAAGACAAGTATTGGGATGTGTGTCTTCATTTTACACACAGGACTTGTAAAGTGTGTGGATATGCCTATGATATCAGATTTCAAGTTGTGTACTTCAGCTACTGAGATGAAAAATAATACAAACAAATCTCTCTCTCTCTCTCTCTCTAGGTTTTACATGAAACCTAGCTATTGGATCAAGCTATTGGAGTGCTTCACAGGAGAAGGGTTTTAAAAATAATGGAGTTGCTGGCTGTGCAACTCATTTCAACTCACACAACGCATAAGGATGCTGACTCTGTAGCAAACATCAATGGACACCATCACAAAGTTTTCAAGCACCAGAACCTACAACTAAAATACATAAATTTTAAATCAAAGGAGGTAGGACTGTTCACACATACACTGTAATATATATTGTCTAATGTGGATTTTTAGCACAAGAGCTTTCAAGATTGCTTAGTGGCGATACTTGCGAGCACTCTTCGCCTTCCCTTTTCACTTTGCGCCCCAGTATGTGGTTCATTATGCAGTAAGTTCCAATCATGGATGGAGGAAGCTGATTCGGCCACTCTCCCTGGTTGTTTCTCTTGCTCTCCCTCCCTTCCAGGCAAAAAGCATCTTTAGTAATCTACATATAAAACAGCACAGGCTTTGTGAAGCCAAGCACAGACAGAAGTGTGAAGTGATCCCGCTTAACTCTTTCATCTAATGGTTAATTACCACGTGAAAGCGGCTTAGTGCCAAAGCGTCAGCCATGGGAACTCAGCCACTAATCCTTAACACGAATCTCATTTTCTTCAGGGAAACATCACCTGTGTCACTGAAGTCAAAAGCTCTCACTTACCCTCATAGACATTGATACTTGACAATATGACCATGGATTTGTTGTTGCAGTTTTTTCCTTCGCATGCTGTCACAATGGCAGCATTGATGAAAGCTTTACTTGCCAACCACTGGAGTCTCTCCAAAAGCTAATGTCTAATTAATTTGGTCCATCTTAAACCGGCCCAGTTCCAAACATAGCTGCCTGCTGTCTTCAGGAAGCAAATCTTATTCAACGAATACCTCATTCAGTGCAGCAGCTTTTTAGTAGTGACCTTCACTGCCTCTAACTGATTGCAAGACAGGAAATGCTGTTTTGAGCAAAGAGTGGAATTTTTTTTATATGATGTTACAATTTTCCTCTACAACTTATTATTTTTTTTTTGCTATTTAAACTATTATTTTGAAATAACTTCTATCTAGGTTTTGCTATACATTTTGCATGTCAGGAGTGTTGAAAATTGCTACATGTCTCAGGGGTAGGCAACATTGTCCGAAAATGCTCAGTCTTGTTTAGTCCTAAAAAGACAAGATCCAAAACACATGCAAGGAGAAATGATTTGGCATACTTTTTGCACTCCAGAATCAAGGGTCCCTTTTCTTGATATGCATTCTTGTTCTATATACGAGATCATCTAAATTTACAACAACTAGAACTGGACACCCTGGATCCAGCCATTCCAACAAATAGTTCTGTTTTATTATTAATTGTTAATTAGAGGATTTACTTATTTTCTTTGGTTTTATTGTCCTGGGGAATTCTATCTACTACATAATTCACACAATTTTAAAGTAATGACGCTTAAATGAAGGAAATTTTCCAAAATTCTCCAAATTTTAGGGTTTTCTTTTTGATTTTGGCATGATAAAACGTAGCTGGAAAATAAGATACATCCCTACAGATTCTCAGATGCTTCACATCTTTGAATCACACATCTTTCATCCCACAGTTCAAAAATATCCTTTGTGAATTAAACACTAAATGTCCCTTCTGCAGCATATTTTCACTGAAAACACAGAATTACAGAGTAAAGAGGCTAGGAACCAGTACTAAAATAAGTACAATATATTTAACAATAACACTAATTGTGCATATAAGCTTTAAACACTATCATCTGCACTCCTTATTTCCAGCTTTCCTCCCCCATATATTTAAAAAAATCACCTTCCCTTTTTTCCCTTTCAAGAGAGCCTGTGAGAATGAATAAAGACAGTATTTACAAGTAACTGGTCAAGGTTCACTATGTCTATAACCCAATGTGAGCTCACCCTAAGCAGTGCAAATATATAGAGAAAATACATGGATCATACCAACAAAGTTTAAGTCAATAGCAAAATAATACAATATAAATTACATTATTTGTCTATACTTGAACAAGCAATTCTTGGTGTTTTTTTGAGCATTTAGATTCTTTCTTGATGATGCAATTACACCACAACATTGAATCTTTACTTTATTGTAAAGTTTGTTGAGTGACGTTACTCAGGGTGATTCTAGAATACAAGCTTTAGTCAGCAACGTAACAGAATAATTATTGTTCTCTTTTAAAAGACACCTGTTCAAACTTGTAATTTTATTCATGTAAAAAAAATCTTTCTGACTGAACAGATTACAAAAGACTAAGCAACTACCTAATATCATAGGGAAAGTGGTCGAAAATGAGCCTTACTCAAAAAGGTAGAGTTCTCTTTTAAGCCATCCATATATTTAAACATCTACTTCCTGAAAAAGGTTATAAATTCTATAATATAATTAACTATTTTTTTTATCTAACTTACATTTATTTCATGTATTATTTATCCATCCATCCATCCATTTTCATGTCGGCTTTCTTTGCTTTAGGGGTCGCCACAGTGGAATGAACCGCCAACTCTTCTGGCCCATGTTTTACGCGGTGGATGCCCTTCCACCCGCAACCCATCACTGGGAAACATTCACACACACTCATTCACACTCAAACACTGTAGACAATTGTTTTTCTCTCAATTCACTTATACCGCATAACTTTGAACTGGTGGGGAAGCCGGAGCACCCAGAGTAAACCCACGCGATCACGGGGAGAACATGCAAACTCCAAACAGAAATGCCAACCGACCCAGCCGAGGCTCGAACCAGCGACCATCTTGCTGTGAGATGACCGTACTTGTATTATTTATGTACATGAATATTTTGAACAAGCTGTCTTTTTTATGTCTTTTCATAAAAAAATGTAAATCAATAGATACACTTTTGAGTGCATGGCACCAAGAATAAAACACTAATGTGAGAAATGCAGTACTTGTATACTGTTTTATAAGGGTTGACGATTTTATATTTTATCCTTTTCATGAAAAGGTTCTTTAATTTTTTATGCATATCTGTTCTCCCTAATGACACTGGATATATTCTCTATAGATCTATTATTTCTTATGTTCAAAGGAGTCAAAACTTCTGTAAATTCAATGTCAAACAGGCAGAGTGAAACAGAACATATTCTTAACTCTTTTTCTAATCATCATTAGACCAAGCTCCCTTCATCATCTGGCTTCATGAATCAATGTGCAGCAATGTGAAAGAATTACTGTGAGCCTGTTGATGAATGACAATCTCTAATCATCTGTGTTGATGAAAAATAGTGTGTGCCTAAAGTTGTAGACCTCTGTTCTTCAGGTTCCGTGTTTGCATTTAGCATGTACAACAAAGATTACAGCAGCTTTACCTGATCCACTCCATCAGCTCCACCGTGTCAGGGTCATAAAACTCTCTCAACTCCGAAACCTCCACCATCAGTCGTGGCCAGAACTGTCAACACAAAGACAGTCATTGAGATTAACACACATTCTTTGGAAAATGCCTGAGAAATCACTGATCAACTTAACAAAGCAAAACTACATTCACAATGCATTCAGAAAGAACAACACAAATCAGGGGAGAAATAATAACTGCTCAAAATAAACCTGAAAGAAATGAATTCATGTGATTGATCATTTTACACAGACAATAGAGGCAGAATATGCCTTACGAAATGAAACAACAGCGCTATAATTGCTTACCTTGTAATATAGAAACGCCAGGATTACAATAGTCACTGAGTACCTGATCACTCTCATCTGTGGAAGCAGATTAATATTGTAAACCAATAAGTAGACATATACATCAGATCAAATGGGATGTCGTGATTAAGGTTTGAGTGCTGTGACTACACTGCCACCTGGTGGTAAAATGAAATATAGATTTGAGCATGCAGATGCACTTCAATGCAGAAAAAGATAGCCATATATATATATATATATATATATATATATATATATATATATATATATATATATATATATATATATATATATATATATATATATATATATATATATATATATATATATATATATATATATATATATCTCAAATCAATAAACAATTAAACTATTTACTAGCCTCCACATAAAAAAAATCTGCATTAGCTTCTAACTAGTCATCTTATGTTTGTTGACTTCACTTCATAAATATGTATTGGATTCTATTACAGCTGTGTTTTGCTACTATTTGTTTTAGATGAACAAGAGGGAATGGGATATTGGGTAAACAGAGCTACTCCCATTATCTTTTAAACACAGGCTGTGCGTCTGGCATATTTACATTATTTATACATTCTACAGAACTGCATAGATTGAGTGATGCACACAGGAATAGTAATACGTTTTTTTGTTGTTGATGGTTTTAACAAAACATATAAACACATTCAAACAAACTGGGCTGCTGTCAATATTAACAGATTTTAGTCCTTTTCAGAATGTCTGATGGTTTGGTGAAAGACTCACAGCAGATGCAAATAAAGGAATTCAATGCGGTTTGGACATGAGTAGAGTGAATAATTCATTTGATGACATTCATATTTACTAGAGCAGTCCATGCATTCATATGCAGTAAAATTCTGAAGTTTATGTGTGCTTCATTAATTTGGCTATTTAAAAAGTTGTGAATCATCTTTAGAGTGCTGAAGTAGTTTTAGATTTCTTGATTTGCGATATATATGCAATATTTTTCAAAACATGTGTAATATCACGTTTTTGTTTTGTTTTCTACCCACAACATTTCTATGTTTAATATTACTACTTCTTTTTTGCCTTAAAACATTACATTACTTAAATGTCCTATAGGCTTCACTTATCGATCCCATGAATCATTCTGTTGTTGTTGTTGTTGTTGTTGTTGTAGTTGTTGTCCTTATGCTGCTGTACATACAGAATATCCCCATTGTGGGATTAATCTTATTTCTTCCTCATCTTATTTCTTACACATTTGATACTGCAATACTGATACTGCCAATCGAACAGGTCTTAACAATTACTGCAAACATTTCCAAAATTAAAGACTGAATTCACTACAAAGTTTATTTAAAATATGTATCTATATAAAATATAATTTATAGCTTATTTTTTCTTTAAATATATGCATTTTGTCCAGCTCTTTTGTGTAGCTTTAATAAATGAGGTTTTGGTAATATACACTTCTCATAACTGGCCACTAACCAGGTGTTTCTACGTCAGCTTATTATTAATAGGGTTTGGGGTTGTTTCGATACCAGTGCTAAATCGATACTTTTAAAACAAAACCAGCGCAAAAATGGTGCCTGAACCAATGCTTTACAAAAAACAGAAAATTATGGATGCGGATGACTCAAGCATACATTTTTATTGAACAAAAAAGTAACGCTTAAAATTGAACAACATAAAAAAGCCACCTAACCAACTACAACAATTTAACCACTTCAAATTTTATCAGCTCTTATGCAGAAATATCACCATTTATTATCATGAATGCAAGATTTTCATTTTGGGATTAACATTACATTAGCATGCAGAACCAATTTAAGCCAAAAACTTACATAATGCACCTTTAATTAAAAAAATAAATAATTAGAGCAGGCATGTTTAATTCTAAACCAAAATAAAATACATCTAGATTTTGTTAAATTACATTTAGTACTATACAACAATATGTAGAAAAAAATATTATTGAATAATTTCAACATTTCACAGCTTAAAAGGCCACGATATCCTGGATGTACCTCAATTATACATGAACATTAGCTGGCTTATCCTATTGGAAGCACAATATTATTAATGACTTGGGTGCTGTGTGATCACTGTAGACAATTACATTTACTTGTGCCTCTCTACTTAGCCACATTCAGGCCCCTGTCTACTCTTCGCAGCTGCACACAACCATTTTAGTTGCATTTAAAAAAAAATACAATTCTGGAGGATAAGACCATAAAAAGGTAGGACTCACAATCCTTTAAATAAGATTTCATTATTGCCATGTAAATCGGATATGACATGAAGAACTGTAAAAATGGCTTGCAACCACATAATACACCTTACAAACTATATGTTGTGCCAAACCTAAAATAGGTAACAAAAAATTATATGAATACTCTTTCTTAGTTAATTGATACCCTTCTAACTCTGCATTAACTAAGGTTACCTACTCTGGAGTTATCAATAACTTGTCAGTATAGAATGCCATGGTAACTACTCAGGTAACCCACGTTACTTGTCAGAAACTATTGAATTTGGCCCTGTATATTTAGCATTAGGTTTATTGATATCGTTAATCTGTTTCTGCAGGCTCCCAAAACCAAACATCCTCACTTTCTAAATCATAATAGAGCAACTTTAAATTGCTCTAACCTATTAAAACTCTAAACTAAATGGTTATAAAAATGCTAAATATCTCACTCTCAATTGGATTGTGTGTCTCACCGTGGTTTTTGTGTTGCAGTGGAGTACCCTCAGGTATAGCGTCCACACTTCCTTACCACAAACCCCAAAGGCAGCAAAAGCACACATGTGGCCAGTCCACAAATATTTCATCCTGCCAGAAATAAAGATAAAAATCTTTAGATACTTTCTGTTTAATCCTACCAGCCTCTACAAATCAAACCCGTCTCTGCAAACACATATACTAGAACAGCATCTCTATTGATATTCTAAACGCAAACACAGCGATATCTCAATGCTCTCCCACAATTCATTCATCATTAAAATCTCCAAAGAGCTACCAACTTGGGTTATGGACTAATAAGATGAAGCAGATCATAGAGCAGAAGCAATGAGGAGGACAGGAAATGAAATTGGAAGAAGAGAAAAGGTGGAAATTGAGATGCACCTTAGTGCAACAGCAGGGAATGAAATTACAGAAGACTGAGTGAAAAAAATATAGAAGGAAAATATTTGCATGGGGGAACAGAGATACTGGGTATTAAAGCAACAAACCTTTCCACACTGCAAACTAGCGTACCTCATTGTAGAAAAGGCGAGAAGGCCAAAGAAGACAGTGTGCAAGAGGTTGTAAGCAACATCTGGCCGCATGCTAAAGGGCCTGTCCTCTTTCTCACCACTGGCTTGGTTAATGCTGGAAGAAACAGTTAGGAACAAAAGAAAAAAAACTCAGCACTATTATCAAGGGTTTATGTGGGATTTTCAATGTGCAGTTGATTAAAAAGATAAGACATGGAAATATTTGAAACATGAAATATTTGTCAGATTAATCAGTCGTTTCTCACTTCAAATAATTAGAGATTATGGAAAAACTGAGAAAGATAAATGAACCAATTACTTCAATGTAATCAAATACGAACAAAAACACATTTTCAAGTGTGAAAAAAAAGGAACAAATTTTTGTTATTTTTTGATTAATTCAAATTAATCATGTTTGAAACTAGCATCGCGCTTTTTAATTAACCTCATGCCTCACTTTTGCACTGTGCATTTTGCAAAGCCTCTGGGTGTTTAAAGGCTTCATCAATGACAAAAACAGGACCTTTTAAACAACCGCTTAAACAATTAGAATTATGTGTTTAAAAGCTTAAGTGAAAAAAACATCTATTATGTAGCACATCTAATAACCCCGTATAATTAAAAATTAGCATCATGACCTGTGGTGGACGGGGTTGTTATGAAACTATAATCACAGCCCTGCTTGATATTTTTCAGCAACTTTCTGTGCTGTAATTGGAAACTGAAGAGAATGGGAGTGCTTAAATTGCCGGCGCAGTGGTATTCCTACAGAGAGGAAGACATTTTACCTGAGATTGGAAAGAGCCACCACCAGAAGCAAGATGAACAGCACACTGAGAGTGCAAAGATATGGATAGAGGAGAACTGTGCCAGCCAAGCGCTCAAATGTATCCAATGGCAACAAGCCAAAAGCCTCCTCACACAGATACAGACTGGCATCAAAGTCCCTGAAAGGAAAAGGCAGGGAGAGATGGTGTGGGAAGAATATATTTTATAGAGATTATTGGGAGCGGTAATTCATCTGATCAACTCAAATGGCACCATAAATATCTAGCGGATGAGAAGATTATACGGTGTGCCAGATGTGATTTTTCACACCGGCGCTGAACACATTTAATCACAGTGGATTAATGGCTTGCTCTAGTCTCAGAGTAGATCTCACCTCTGAAAAAGACAGCATTTGACTGATGATAAAAGGCTTAGAAATAGCACCCTGAAAGACGAGCAACGACCTACCTTGTTGCCCCGAAGCCAAACTTTGCCTTTATGAACTTAAAGATGTGCTCATCTGATTTCAGTTGTAGCACTTTCTGTCAATTAAAAAAGAAAGAGTGAAAGATGATGGGATTCATGTAAATGTCTCAAGAGGGAGTCAATGTGGGTATTTATAAAGCAGAGATATGAAAAAAGACAAGCAGAGTGGGAGTAGCTGGAGTATCAGTATAAGCAGGGTAGAGAAGCTCTAGTTCAGGGGTCTCCAAACCTGGTCGTGGAGGGCCGGAGCCCTGCACATTTTTGGGTCAACAATCATGAAACACACCTGTGGCACAAATTAGGGTACTCTGAGTGCAATGTTGCCAACTTAGCGCCTTTTCAGAAGTCTAGCGACTTTTTTGTATCCTAGCGACTAGCGACAAATCTAGCGACTTTTCTTGCTGTTTCTGACGACTTTTAGTGACTTTTTTTAGTCAATGCTGCTGCAATGTCTGTGCTTTGCCTGCCTGTCACTCAATGGCTTTGCTCCCCCCAAAGGCCTGCTCCCCCGCCAATGCCATTCACTGTATATAACAATCAATGCTCCAGACGCAAGGTTCTTCTTCTTTGTCTGCTGTTTAATGGCAGTTTGCAAGCCTTCAGTTTGAAAATGAACATTTTCTATTATTATTAATTTATATTCTAAAATTATTTTTAGTCTTTTTAAGAAGTAAAAGGATTGTCTCACACATTTTTGTTTCCTTTAGGATTTTGATCATTGTGATAGGCTCTGTTATTATTTTCCTAAACTCTTTGATTATTTATTTTCTTTCAATTTCATACGTTTTGCATTTAAGTATTACATGTTCTATTGTTTCCTCTACTCCACAATTATCACAATTCCTGTTTTTCCCTGCGCAAGGTTTTGAGATTGTGGGTCTTTATTACAAAAAATGAGTACTATACATTTTTTTGTTTATATATTTGCACAAGAATTGAAGCCTATGCCCGTGTGATGTTTTCCTCCCTCGCACAACATCCTTCCATCATCATCACATATAATACAAAGTAACCCAACTTTTTGACACTATAAAAATAATTTTTTTAGATATTAATTTCTTGACACAAACTAAAAATTTATCTAAAGTCATGATTAACATTAGCTTAAAATCACAGAGCTTACCTTTCATTTTCAAGCAATAACAAAATGAAATTCTGTTCTCATTGTTTGTGTTATTATTTAATTTTATTTAGAATTACATTATTGTGTTATGACATCATATGTGTTAATTTAATGACATGAAACATGTGTACCTGCAATACTTTCATGTTTGCGTTGAAAAAAACCTATTGGGGGGGACGGGGAATGTACGTCATGCACGTCACATGTTATTTATGCAAATTAGACGATGATGTAATCTTGCGACTTTTCTTACTGAGGAGATGACAACAGTGTCTGATTGTCTGAAGACAGAGTAGTACGCATACTACAGCAGGATTGTAACAAAAATGTGCAGGGCTGTGGCCCGCCAGGACCAGGTTTGGGGATCCCTGTTCTAGTTTATCATTAATTGATAAGATTGATAGCTCACCTTAGTTGAAAAATTGATGGTTAAAGTTAACACGAGAACAAGCAGTGCATGGAGAGCAAGCTTTCCTACTCGAACAACAAAGCTGCCAGTCTTCAGTCCGGTCTGGTTACCCAACACACAGGAGGTACAAGCCATTACGAAAACAACTATTCCAATTTAAATCAAAACAAGATCATGGAAGCTTTTTGGGGACTCATTTCAAGGTCAGACCAAAGTAATATTGTGTATCATGTACACGTGTTGTATCCTACAGCACTTTTTGATCTGGTTTAGTTTCAAGGAAGTCTCAAAAGAAAAAGTTGCTTGCTCTTTGTAAAAGTGGCTTGCTCTTTGCATATATACTGTGAATTTTCATTCCTGACCCACTCCATCATAGGATGGCCTCCTATGATCCAATTACATAAAAAGACCATCTGGGGTCAATAGGATGAGAGACATCAGTGAAACTTTGATATTTTGTTCTCTTTAACATCGGATGCATTAAATTAAAAATATAAACTGTAATTGAATTTAAGTATGGTTGATCTTATTCTAATGATTCTGTGTGTTTGTTGGCATGACAATAATTGTGTTTCATGGTAGAACAAACTAAATTTGATTTATGTAGCTCAAAACTTCCTTTTAAATTTTGCGAATTAATCCTCTCCATTTGAACTCACAAACCTATTTTATATATTATATATTCATATTCAATTCATTGATTGTTTGAAGCTTACATGTTGTTAAGTCTTGCATGTCTCTCTCATTGAAAATAAATTAGAGACTAGATTTCACAAAGTCCTGCGTAAAAGGCCAATAAGTACAGCAATAAAATACAGTAAACAACTTATACTAAATACATTAAATAAACAACAAATAAAACAGCTCAATAATCTAGGGTCTGCTGGTGCCTATTTCTGCTCATTGTCAGTGAAAGTGGATCAAGTACAGCTAGCCCACAAACAAAACAACTATGAAACAAAACAAGATAAAAAACAGAAACTACATAGAACAAAACTAAGACGAAACAAGCAAAGCAAAATACAAATTTGTATTACAATTTCTTTTAAATCATGCACTTGAACTGACCTGGAAGTGTTTGATGAAGAGAGCAGAAACAATGAAACTGAGTGCCAGAGAGCCCAGAATCATAGAATTGCAAAACTGCAGTAACCACACCATCAACAGACTCAACACCTGCACCAGGTACATGGAGACCACCTGAGGAGATAGACAAAAGTGACAAATCAACCTCAAATGAACAATGGCAGATCGCTAATCTATGAGTTTGATGAGTACCTGCTCTGCAGCAAGGAAGTCTAAGCTGTCCAGAGTGAAGATTACGAGAGCCTGCACCAGCAGAATGAACTGATTGAACTGCCATGTCAAACTGAAGCAGAAGGTAGAGACGAACACTAGCCATAGAACCACCCTCTGTGATTAAGAGAAACATACTTTACATAAACGATTATATAAATTTCCCTGTGATCCATTATCTGTCAGGGGAGAAATTAGTGTTTGAATTTAAAAAAATACTTAGCAATGATGGAATGAATATTTTAAACAGGTAATTTGGAACACCATGTAATGTTTCCTCCAACATGAATTTGGTGCAAATAATTTCTAATCTCACAACATTCTGCACCAGTGACTAATTAACTTTCTTGTGTGTACTTTGCCTTTTTACCCTAGCTGCATTTAATCATTTAGCAAAAAAAATAACTTGATTGTTTTTTTTTATTTTTAATTCATTAAAATTAATTCTATACAAAGTATACACACAACTATTGAGAGTTGAAATGAGAAAACCAATAAAATATGTAATTATTTCTATGATTAATTTCAAATGTTTATTTGATTTGACAGTGTGTACCCAAAATAAGTATCTCAAAAAATTTGAAAATGTCTTACAAAGGATTTTTAATAAATGTTTAGCTTTTTAGTGGACCTCAAATAACAAGAACTCCAGCTGCAGTCCACTGTTTGTGAATCTACCACAATTTTTTTTAATGGCTTTTGTTTCACAATCCTCACCAGGATGCAGTTATCTTTGTTGCTTGTACACTTTTTTACTACATCTATCCTCTATTAATGTGCTTGAACAAAGATCTCTGTGAACAGCCAGCATCTTTTGCAACTACCTTTTGTAACAATCTTTTAGCAATTGTCAAGTCAGAAGTCTTGGTCACAGTTCTGAAGCCAACAGAATTAAACTGATAGATGTAAAGGGTTGGTGCTGAGTCGATTAGTTGATAGAGTGCACCACCAGTTGTTTACAATATGGAACCATTTCACAAACTTCTATTTTTGTGAGATACTGAATTCAGGTTTTTCATTAGTTGGCATTTATAATATTCTAAATGAAAACAATTAAACACTTGAAATACACCTGTTTGTGATACGAATGCATATGATATGCAAGTCCCACTTTTAATTGAATTACTGAAAAAACATCTACCTTTTCATGATATTTATTTAATCAAATATACATTTATATATATATACATACATAATGACATGACCTGTATGTTCTCATTGTCCTGTTTTTAATATTTTTAAATGTTACATGTTTGTTAACAAATCACAAAACATAAAACAAAAACAAAGACAAATATTGCCTTGTCTCAAATATTGTCTTCGATACCTTCAAATAATTGGCTACATATTATTTTCTGTAACCTTTGAACTGATGAATTTCTGTAAGCAATTTTCAAATCACACATTATTTCTTTTTCTATTTTTGATTAATTATAGTACTCTTGTTACAGTTGTACCAAGCAACTGCACATGTATTAGGCACAGCACACTAACAAAACTAACCCCCTATTTTGAATAACTTTCATTAAACATAGTATGAGAATCAAGTCATAAGATGAAATGAAGTCATATATCATGTCAGAATCCTTAAGTTCCTTGACAAAAATTAACCCAAAGTGTTTGATCCATTTCTTACTTTCTGCACAGGTTTAAGATGTGGCCTTAAGTAGCATGTTATGGCAGCCACCTGAAGAGCAAAGAAAGGTATTGACCAGTTCTCCCTTAGCGAGATGGTAAACTCCACACGTGTGGTGTCCACTCTGCACAAAGAAAAATAAATTGTGAAAAAGTCAATGAAACAACATGTTTTCCAACGATTCGCCATTAATGAGCTTATTTACCACAACAACCAGATCAAAACACTGCTCGGTTACATTAAAGTAGGATTCTGAGGCATCTCGAGTAACAGTGGGGATGTTATAAAAAGTCTCAGACAATAAAAGTGCACTTCTCAAATACCGAGACCGATACAGTCAATCTCAACTGGATATCTAAACTGGTATAAAACCATGTATATATATATATATATATATATATATATATATATATATATATATATATATATATATATATATATATATATATATATATATGTATGTATGTATGTATGTATTCAAGTACATTGTAAAAACCTTTTCGATCTCCTAAAACCAAAACAAAGAATCATATATATATATATATATATATATATATATATATATATATATATATATATATATATATATATATATATATATATATATATATATATATATATATATATATGATTCTTTGTTTTGGTTTTAGGAGATCGAAAAGGTTTTTACAATGTACTTGAATCAGAAGTGCCCTGCATCACAATAAGCTGTCACCGGATGATCTTAAAAGGTGTATTCTGTGTGCAAAAGAGACTGATAGAATCAGTGCACATATACCTATTGAGAATGTACCAGACTCCGCTGAGGACTCCAGCTAGCCATGAGTCACTGAGTAACCAGCTTGTGATAAAGAGAGCAATGACGTACACGGTCTGCAAAGCAAACACTGTGTAGATGTAGAAATAAATTGGCTCCAAGTAGGCCTGAAAAGCAAACACAAATGGAACACATGAGACGAGAATTGATAAAAACAGTGTTTCTATGAAAGCACAACACAACCCATTCATCTTTGTATGAAAAGAGAAATTGGGACCTGAATAGACAGTTGTCTGTACAAAATGCTTAAGAACACCTCCTGGTAGATGTTCATACGCTGTAGGATGTTTATTGTCCTCTTGGATTCAGTAGTGTTGTCATGCATAAGTTCATATAGACCTGTGAAGAACAGAAAAGAGGCTTGGACGTTTCCACAGATGTTGTAGATAATGTATATTTAACCTGTAATATTCTTTAAATATACTATATATGTAAAATTGATGATTTGTAAATGAATCAAGCAAAAATC
Organism: Danionella dracula; assembly: GCA_900490495.1. NCBI lineage: Eukaryota > Metazoa > Chordata > Actinopteri > Cypriniformes > Danionidae > Danionella > Danionella dracula. The sequence continues at coordinate 5,535,719 of UELW01000578.1, forward strand.
AATTACTGCTCAGATCCACATTAAAAGAATTTATCCATTCACTCTGTTCATATTAACATTGTTTAATCTGGTGTGTTTTGTTTTCCCTTGGTTCCATTCCCTGATTTAGTTTTCTAGTGTGTACTTTTAATTAAGTCATTGGACAAACCACCATTACTTATCTGTTCACCTTGTTATCTAGTTTTACCATGTGAACAAAAAAGCCTCTCAACATGTAAGAGATGAAAAGAAAACAACATCTTATACCAAAGTTTAATTTCAATAAATGTTGAATGGGTCTATTGTCATAAAACAGCTGCTTTTAAAGCTTTTTTGTGAGCTCTTCTAAAGTGAGGACTATTAATAATTAAAAAGTGTTAACACCATAGATTTAAAGGCTTAGTTGTATTATAAACTGATAAAAAAAACAGCACAGAGGGTATAATAAATATCAATTTTTAAACGCTTTACAAAGCATAAATAATTCTCACTTTGTAAGAACTCACAAAAACAGTAGACTAAGTAATTTTAAGTAATGTTTTTAACTAGTTGAATTAATCATGAGGTACAGTAAGACTATGTGCTAATAAAGCTTTTATTTTCACACTTAGTAACTGTATATCTGAATAATACAATGTATGAATGTGCTTTCAATTAGTTTAATAATAATTAATTTCAATGTTCTAAATTATCTCATGAATCACTTACAGTTCTTAACGAACTGGTTTTTAAATAGTGAAAAGATTAATTTATAAATGATTAGCTAATTCAAAATAAAGCATGCAATTAATGTTACTAAGAACATATTTTATAAATGCTTATAAACCAGGAATAAAGCACCTAAATGTGTATTTGCCAAAGCCTTACAAATGTGTAATAACATAAAACCATTGTTTTATAAACTCTTTTTTGATTATTTGCTAATGCGTAATAAATTATTAGTAGTGTGTAGTTATTATAAAGTGCAACCCAATATTAAACTACACAGACTAATAAATTGCCAGGCCAAAAGAAGAAATCTGTTTTTGTTGAGTGGATATTTTGCAATTAGTGTAGAAATTGTATAGTATATTGTAATTAAATATAAGGATGTCACTTTTATTAGAATAATTGAGTGGAACCTCAATGCTGCTCAACAGGTAGAACATTGAAAAACACACCATCTGATACTGGTACAAAAGTTCACTTATGAGAATATCACATCTCTAGAGTTTTGTTTTTGGTGCAGCTGCTGTTCTTGCCATTTCACTCTTGATAGGTAATGGCCTAATTGTGATGTTTTCTAGAGCATGGCCACAAGAAAATCCATCACACATGGAGCTGTTAAGCCAATTAAGATGATCAAATACCACTTAGAAAAGAGCAAAAATGCTCAACTATTCTCTGAGATTCTTCTCTAATTTAGTTAACTACTCTAACATTGATTACATAGACCTTCAACGAAAGCTCTTACAATAAGTAAATTGAGATATTGCAAAATGTAAAATACACTGAACTCTCTACAAAGTTCATTTTTAAGAGTTTATGTTTTTTTTGTCAAATGAATGTGCCTCAGTATGTCTCTTGAAGCTCGCTATTTGTGTTTTTCAGCTCTATGGCTAGGTTCAGCTGATAAGCCTCTCCTAAAGTTGTATAGGGTCAAGAGGATGTTGCGGGCGGTGAGCATTTACATTTGCTGAACCAGATCTCTCAAACCACCATTTTATAATCTATTTTTAAAATACTTCTTAACCCCATTTATATCCAGGCTTTTAACCCAGCTAAAGCCCTTCCTCTAGCTGTTTTTAATCTTTTATTCTTTGTGCTTCTAACGTCTTTAATTTATGTTTGGGGTTTTTTTTTTTAGCTTGAACTTGTATCTTTTATTAAGTATACACGGTTTTTTATTTAACTACTGATGTGTTCAAGTGATCTATAAAAAAATAAAATACAAAATAATTTATTTAAAATACAGGTGTCAGTTAGCTGGCATTTATTACATAAAATAAGCACATTGTCCCTTCTCTAAAAATCAAAGTACCTTCACAAGGTCTTGAACAAAATTATCTGCTTTTGCTATATTTTAAATAAAACATGTTATAATTAAAACATATGATAACATTCTTTTCAGAACACGTTCAGCTGACTGACTGTATACATGCAGTTATTTTATTGTTAAAAAAAACAATATACCAAAATATCCTAGTACATGGTAGCTTCTACTTTTCACAATAAAAGAAAAATGTGTTGAAACATGAAAAATTCCAAACTTTTAAGTAAATTTACATACGTACCCTGAAGGTAAAATACATTCACATTAGTTTCCGAAAGGAAAAAAAAAATCGGCTCATAAAAGCTGACATGATGCAAGATGAGTTATCAGACAACAAGGCTGTGTTATGAGTAAATCGTAGTACCTTGGTGTATAGAAGGAGCCTTCAGCATCTGTTTGTAATAGGAGTAATAAAGGCCACATTCTGTCCGAAAGGAGATTTCACGCTCCACTTCCTACCAATACAATAGAAGATAAGCTTCAGTTAAAATGAGCTATGAGAAGAAGCACCACATGAGTCAACCAGAGTAACAAAAAATTGAAATACACCACATGTCTGGGGAAGAAATCATAGCGGCCATCTGAACAGAACAAGAATTAAATGTTAAAATGAGAGAAAAAAAAATGAAAGGGGTATTTCAAATCTTCACTAAAAGAAAATTCAATCATACAAATCTTCTGAAATGCTGTTAGGGATGTGTTACAATTACTACATAAAAGAGCCTTGAGGCTTTTCAATGAAATGCTCAATGACAGAATCATAAATGTTAGGAAATACTGCTGTAATAGGAAAGCTAGTTTAAAGTAATTTGTAAGATGACATTTTTTGAAAATACAAGTTCAATACTGCTTTTCACGACAAGAATCACATCTTCATTTAACAAGGTATATTGGCAACAGAATGCAAATGAACACAGAACTTGCTCCGTACCTTTAAGTGTGAAAACCACAGCAGGTTTTCGTGTATAGAATAAACACACCATGCATGAAAAAGCCCAATAACCCCTGCCAACAGTAATCCTGCTGCCATGACAACAGTCGACCAACTGTTTTGTCCTGGAATGTGGATCCATGTACGCTTAACAAACTCTTCTGCACCCTGCTGCCCGTTTTTATAATCCCTTGTGTTGTTTCCAAAGTTTAGCCATGGTGGTCTATGAAATGTGGTCACTGTGGTCTCCTCTTTGTTGCTCTTCCTACAGCGACAAGTTCTCATTTTAAAAATTGAGTCCGTTTCTCCGTGACAACTTTTCTTTTTTGTTTTTAAGTTTTTCCAGAGAAACTTCCCGAAAACGTCACATTTTAAGCATTAAAAATAAAACAGAACCTTGTAAGATCATTTAAAGCTCCAGTCGGTACCAAAACAGCAGACTGCTGGAGGAACATTTTACATGTGATCAGAGACAGAGGGGCTGAGAGAGGAAGGAAGGCAGGCATGTGGGCCGCAACTGCTGAACTCTTGAAAGTCAGTTAGTAAATACTTTACAAGTTAGGATGGGGAAAAACTTTTGGGCAAGTTCATGAGAAGAAATGTGAAAAAATATAAAAGTATTATTAAAAACAACAACACTCTTGCTCAGAATGAGTTAAATCTGTAGCTTGCTATGACAATCATAGATATGACATCACACATGATGAATTTATGTCCTAGCAACAGCTACCCCCTACATGTTCTGGAAAGAAAACCTACTGGTCTTTGTATCCAATCACATGGAAATTATCTGCATTTATAAAGAGCTTATTCGATACAGCAATGGAAAACAGATTGTGCTAATAAAATCTACCAGGATTCCAGCATTACCAGCTCAAGCTGTGTTTTGGAACACGGTTCTGGTAGTCAGTGGGAGAACCATTTGAAACCAGCTACCACATTTAGTAAACTCAAAATTCCAATAAAATCCTCTTGGCAAAATCAAATGAGTTGGATCTCTTCATTAAAAATGTGAAAACTACAAAATCTTCCTCTAAATCAAAACTACTGATAAGTCTGATTAATCATTTCAATATGTTTCCACATATTGAAATATATTATAAAGAGCTTCTATACATGCACACACACACACACTCGCACACACTCAATAAAAAGTCTGGTAACAAAGAAAAAATTGTATTTGAACAGTAGGTCTCCACCATTATCCAAATTTTTTTGGTTCGCTTTTATTTGGAGACAATGCATGAAGACTCAACAGTGATTGAAAAATCCCTTTCAGACACTTCCAGTCGGGTTCTGAAAAACGAGAGTGCAGATAAAAGACAGATGACTCATGTGTAACTCATAAAATACCAGTCAGTGAGCATGTGCTTCCTTTTTCCACTGCTGTTGCACTGTCTTCATTTTAAACCAGAGATGACCTTTTGTCTTATGCATTCCACATGCTGCACAATAGGAGCCAGAAACAAAAGAGAAGGATTTACATCACTATTGTCCCTTTATACACAGATTGTTATTAAAAATGTTTTGGATCCAGTTTAATGCAAATGAGAGAGAAAGGCAAAATTTGTGTTCTTTTTTTCTAAACAACACACTCGATAAAATTATAGTTCTGTATATCTCGCCAACTAAAGTGTAGAGTTGAAAGATTCATAATTAGAATTAACTTTGAATTAATACGTTTTCCAAGCAAATATAACTTGAATATTTATTGTAAAAAAATCAAATGTTCCACCGAACTGAGGTTTTAAGTTCAAATGAGGGTCCCCAAGCCTTTCGCCTCAAAAAGACAAAATAGACATATTTTAGTGAGCCGATAGCCAAACATGAACAACGTGTATGGTGCTTTTATTTGTTATACAGTTCCAACCTGAGAATAAGGCAAAGGATATGAAGTTAAATCATGTTTACAACACCACACTGCAGCAAAAAAGCTGCCCACTGGAAAAAATTATAAATAAAGCACATTAAATAAAACATGATTAAAACACACAATTAAGAGACCATTTATCCAGGAAAATCTTTTTCAGAGTGCTAGCGCAGCTACAAAAAGAAGATCCTCACAGCTCACTATTCACTTGACCTGAAAACCTGAGATTCTGAGACCATGAAATTCTAAGAAAACAAATGACCTTTGAAATAAATGTTGCTTTCAACTGCTACAAGAAATCTCAGAAAACAAAAAAGCTGTTATTCTGTTATTGTTTGTTTGATTTCCGATGTCTCTTTACTTTTTTTCAGAGATTAACAGATTAAAACATTACATTGGCATGATAGGATTTAAATAAGCTAAAAATTCAGGCTGAGACACATGTTTCAGGTGGCACTTATGAGACTCTGAACTGCTTAAATATTTTAAATGCTATTAAAACAAACACACTAGTCAGTGCAGAAAATATAGAGTAATCATAGATCATAACAGCAAAACTAATTCACTTTGCAGTGCCAAATGCAATACTTTGGTGAGCCAAATTTGGCCCAAGAGCTCTGCTTTGGCCACCTCTAGTTAATAGACAAAAAGTATCAACACAAAAAGGGATAAAACAACACAAAAAAAAGTATCAACACAAGACATCTAAATTCATACAAATAAGAAATGCAAATAAAAAAAACTTACACACAAACAAATCTGATGTGTTTTAAAGATGCATGGGAGATGCGGTAAAATTAATCCTGATCTCCTGTATCGAAGGAGCGTTCTGGGATATAACAGCAAGCTGATTTATCTATCTGAACATGACATAACTGTTTTTGGCATGTTGGCTTCTATCATCTGTCTTGGGTCTGGAAGTTATAACATGATCTGCAGTTCAAACTCTCACTAACTGTTTATGTGACTCTCATGACAGAAAAGGAAAGAAAAACACTTTCTCAGCTGGAAAATAAATCATTTTTCAAAGAAAACTATAAAATATTTGACAGATGAGAACACTATGACCAAATGCAACCGCACACTACGAGTCTAGTTTCTTTCAGCTGTTCTTTATAAAGAATGGAAAACCATAAGTCAGCTTTGTCTTAGTTTTACACATTTTCAGGACACTTGCAATCAAAGATTCGGAAATGTACCTTTATATTGGAGAACCACAGGTCATTTTCATGTAGTGTAGCCACATATATACAGCAAAGCAAGCCCATACTAACTCCTACGACTGAGCCAGTGAAAAGAGAAAGTATTGTCCACCATGAGAAACCACCTAAAGAGAAAAACAGAAAACTGCAAATGTTACATAATTACAAACTTAATGCAAACTCAGAAAACACTTCAGATTTATTCATCCTTGTGTGGATTGTTTCTCACACAGATTTGCTTGGTAGATTACAAATTCACATAAGACTGAGCAGACAAAATCCCCCTGGTCTCCATCCTCATTTACATGCATTTAAATATGTTAAAGGTGCATAAATAATTTAAGAGTATTTATTATGTTAAATTGTATATTTATTTTCAGGAAAAAAATATGCTTATTTCAAATCATTTGTGCATTTGAGAAGCGTTTTCAGTTTCTTTTTTAAATCTGTTATTGCTGCTGCTTTTCTGACTGGACCAGGGAGCTTGTTCCGCCAGTCAAGGACAGTGAGAGAGAAGGTTCTGCTAAGAGATTTTCTGCCTTTATGAGATGGAACCACAAGGCGCTGTTCTCTTAGCACAGGCTTCTGGAGGCCATGTAGCCATGTTTCTGGAGGCCATGTTTACTCTACCTGATCCTCACGAGGACTTTGTGAAGCTGCTTTGAAAGCAATTACTAAAGAAGCGCTATATAAAAACTGATTGATGTAGCAGTCTAGGAGCCTGAGGTAGACAGGAGATAATCTGGAGATGGTTTGTAAGCCAGCATCAGTTATTTGAAATTAACAAGCTGCGATGGAAAGTGATGAAGAGGGGAGTAACATCAGCTCACTTCTGTTTCTTGAAGATAAGACGAGCTCCAGATTTCTGGATCATATGCAGAGGTTTCAGCTAGAAGAGAGTTGTAGTAGTCCACACATGATAGGACCAGAGTCCAAACATGGAGTTTAGTTCTGTTAAGAAGGGCCTAATCTTTCTGATGTTGTGCAGTGCAAATTTACACACCCAAGTTGTCTTGGTGATGTGGTCTTTGAAGGAATGGTGAATGGTGAGGTTGTGATGGGCCCGGATTACAAGAAATTCTGTCTTGGCCATGTTAAGCTGTAGGTGATGCTTCTTCATCCATGTAGATATTGTTCAGGCAGTCCATTGTGTGGGTAGTTACTGATTGGTCATCGGGGGGAATGACAGATTGAGGTGAGTGTCATCAGCATAGCAGTGGAACTAAAATACATGTCTGTGGGTGACAGGGCCCAGGGAGGTGGTGTAGATGAAGAAGAGAATGGGAGCAAGGACTGAGGCCTGAAGAACCTTGGTGAGCAGTCGATGAGTGTTGGAGACCTCACCCCTTCACCCGACACTGAAAGATCTACTAGTGAGATAGGACTTAAACCAGTCGAGTGTAGTTCCATTGATGCCCATTGCCGAGAGAGTGGAGAGAAGGATCTGGTGGTTGACTGTTTCAAACACAGCAGAGTAGTTCAGTAGGATGAGTACAGATGATCTGCAGTTACCCTGGCATCTTGCAGTGCTTCAGTCACAGACAACAAAGCCGTCTCAGTTGAGGGTCCATTTTTGAAGACTGGTTGTCATTGAGTCAGGAAGGGAGAGAGTTGATTGAAGACAAACTGCTTGATGAGTTAAGCAGTGTAGGGAAGCAGATAGACAGGTCTGTGAATGTAATTTCCCATGAATGATGTATTGAGTGTAGGTTTCTTGAGAAGCGGGGTGACTCTGGCTACCTTGAAGGTGTTAGGGAAAATGCTGGTAGTGATTGAGGACTTGATAATGTGGGTGAGGGCAGGTGTGACGGCAGGGGCAGGTGGTTGGATGTGCTGAGTGAAGGAGTTTGGACACCTGATTTATGTGTGTCTTCTTTAGAAATTAGTCATATTACAGTGCTCGTTTGTTTGGGTTCCAGAGACAACTCCTTCTGTTCAAGTGCAGTGGATCGGTATAATATCAGCCGGTTGAGGGTTCATGGATCTGCACTTCAGAATCTAACCAGAAGTGCACATCCGAGCTCCGCTTGAACACTTTTTTTTATGTATACTATGGTTTAAGAAACCCTAATTCTCCTTCAGCACCCATAAAAAGTGTGAATAGTGCACAGATTGGGAAGTAGCAACAGTGTTTGACTGCCAACCTAGGTGAGGAGAGTGAGACTCTGTGTGACCACCCATCCATTTTCCATCCAGTAGAATCGTTAGATGAATACCAAGTGGAAAAATGTAAGATATATTCATAACATTTACAATTTGGGGTAAACATTGTCTGTTCAACAGAACTGACCTGCTGGACACTTCTCTTTGGGTTCAGCTGTAGACTCTGACTTCAGTTTCTGAATGCTGGGCCCAGTGTCTTTTCCTTTGCTGCCCTTCCTCTGTCTGACAGCAGTCATTCTGACTGCAAATCAGACTTCATGATGGAAAAATACAAGGTCAGCAAAGAATGGCAAGAATAGATTTTCCATAAACATACACTTACAGGTTGACGCTGAAAAATACAGATAATACATGAAAACATTTTGAAGGGCTTAGAATAACAAGCAATAACAAGAGTTCTATATCCTAGTGACAGAACAGCCTGTTGTCTCATATCACCTCTAAATAAATGCATTCAGAATTTAAAAGCAAAACATTTACTCACAACACTGTAGTAAATGTCTTTGTGTGTACTTTTTTACCAACTGAACGCATCCACTGAGCAGCAGCTTTGAAAAACATGATTAGCTGCACCTGATATGTTCATCTATGACTAGACCAACCGGCGGGAACAGGGTTAAATGCATTTGCCTTGAATATTAAACAAACAGCTCCCCCTACACCGCTTTTCAACTTTTTTTTTTTACATTTACACAACGTAATAGCCTATTTCCCCAAGTGAATGGAGGTTTTGTTAAGCACACCACGCTTTAACAACTGCTAGTCTAAACCGGTGGCAGTGAACAGCGAACAATCAAGGGCTTTTATAACGGAAACTGTAAGTGAACAGTGACAACACGCCCCCTACTACGTTAGCCGTTTTTTTCGAACAGTACCTACAAGTTGTGCGACCGAATATCATCCGTAAACAAGAATCCACGCAAGAGCGTTTACTAGAACGGGAAATAAAGACGGGTCGCTCCTCCGCTCTTCCTCCATCCATTCATTCATTCATTGACGCATTGGCAGGCCTGTGTTTCTCAGCGGCGTTTCCTACTCTCAGCTCAGCAACAATGACAGCAGATCTCAGATCAGATCAGCCTTCAGCCGCTGATCTCTCTTGCACGAGACAGCCCTGGAGCCGCCTACTGCCTGACCTCGCACGCTGTACTTCCCCTTCACTAATTGTAAAACCGCTAGCCTATATTAATCATATGGAATATCTCACCCACTCAATGAAGCTCGCAGTTCCTTATCGGATGTCCGGTAGCTCCTCCTCCTTCACGGGAGCTGCTCTCCGTTCTGCAAGCCACGTACAACACAACAAACCACTTCTCCATGCGATTCACGTGAACAAAACGAAACCAATTACAGTATTACTAACAAGGTGCTCATTAAACCAACGCAATATTGTTCGCCTTTGATGCGATGACAGCAGACCGCCTGCACTACCTCAAGCGAGAGAGCGCACAAACGCATCCAGCGCCTCTCTCAGGCTCCAGGAGAAACTCCCCATCCCCTATCTCTCCTGTCGGGTACCTGTTGAGCACTTGCCCCGGGACGAATCACACTTTCATAATCCAATACATGCGTTGAAATTTTTTGATCTCAATGTAATAATGCAGATCGCAAAATTATTATTAATAATAATAATAATAATAGTAGTAGTAGTAGTAGTAGTACCAGTAGTAGTATAACTGTTTGTTAATGTTGTCTACTGTAAACCACAAATAGTAAAAAGAAAATGCATTATTCAGATCTTATGTGATTTTCGTTATATTCAATCATTTTGTTATACAACATTTGTGTTAAAATGTCATCAAAATAATACGACTGTTGTGAAAATGTAACCAACTAAAAAAAATTGACAGGACAGCAGAAACAGGCAACCTATTTTAAAATAAAATAAAATACAAATATATTATATATATATATATATATATATATATATATATATATATATATATATATATATATATATATATATATATATATCTGTAGAATATAAGCTAAGAATCTTAATAATAGAAATCCTCATTGTACACATTGGAATTATAATATGAATACAAATCCAAAATTACACATTTTGAATTCAGGGCAGGGCGTCATGGTGACGCAGTGGGTAGCACGGTCGTCTCACAGCAAGAAGGTCGCTGGTTCTAGGCTCGGCTGGGGCTGGTGGCATTTCTGTGTGGAGTTTGCATGTTCTCCCCGTGATCGCGTGGGTTTTCTCCGGGTGCTCCGGTTTCCCCACAAGTCCAAAAACATGCAATATAAGTGAATTGAGTAAGAACAATTGCCCATAATGTTAAAGAGTGAATGTGTGTGTGTGAATGTTTCCCAGCAATGGGTTGCGGCTGGAAGGGCATCCGCTACGTAAAACAAATGCCAGAGAGTTGGCGGTTCATTCCGCTGTGGTGACCCCGAAAGGGACTAAAGCCGACATGAAGATGAATGAATGAATTCAGGGCAGACATAAAAAGAGAGCATATTTATCAAATGAGAGGAGAAGAGAAAGACCACTGCTCCAGAAATGCAGCTGTTTTTCAGGTTTTAGATTTTTTTAAGTCTTCAATACGTACGTACACACATACATCTATATATTAAACAGCTGCTCTTATCCATTGATATAGATAAATAAACTTATTAATATTTCCCATTCACAACAGGGCTGCAGCTGGATCTTGAAAAGACAGGTATCTGATGCTTCCATTGGATCCTGCATCAGTGAACAAATGAGATGAATGAATTGAAAAAAATCAACCATAAATAACGGGTTAATACTGTATTGCTAATTTGCATTAACTTGTACGTAACTAATACTTGTGTATAATAATCTTATTACTGGTGTCCAGTTGGAATTTGTTTTCTAGATATATTTGAATGATAGCATGTTTAGTAAACTGAAGTGTTTGACAAAGTCCATGAAACGGTCATACTTGCTATTCCTCAGATGACAATACGCCAGTTTTTTTTTAAGGTTCAGGTGGGAGCCCAGAAATACATTAGAAAGGAAACAAAATCAAAGTAAGCTTTCAATTGCTACTTTTATATAGTTTTTAACATAATTTTTCAATTTTGAAAGAGAGAGAAAGAAACAGAATGGGAGAAAACGGGAGAGCAGGATGAAGACTGCAGAAACAGAAAGCAAGAGTATAATCTAGATAAAAGAGTGGATTAAAAAGATTATTTTCAGCAAATAGCTAATGCTTTGCATTAAAGTTTTATACAATATATATTGCATGTAAATGATGTAATGTCAGTTTTCAAAATCAACACGAGTACTGTAAAACATTTGATATTCACATAGCATTTTTAAACAAGGAGCTTTCTTGATTGCGTTTATTGATGGGTAGAACTTTTTTTCACTACCTCTAAAGATCTTATTCTAGGACTGCCCCTGATAAAATGTGAAATTTAGGATATACGACTTTACATTTTTAAGTAAGAGTATTATGAGGAAAAATGGTAAAGCTTTTTTACTTTTCTTCTGTGGCAAATCATTGATTAAACAAGGTTTTGCTCATTCAAAAATGATAATTGTTATTGAAAGAGCAACATTCATCTGAAATAAAACAAGACTTCTGTAATGCTTTTAAAAAGTATCTCATCCTCTTTTTGGATTTGAAAATGAACTGGAGAGAAATGTTGAGTTTAACTATATTCTGCGAAATACTTTTTTTATACAGTAAGAAATAATCACAATGGTCAAATGAACCTATTACAGAAAACACAGTGTAACAAGAATGCTACTTTAAATGTGTTTACAATTAACTGCAATAAACTATAAACATTCAATGTGTCGGAACTATGGAGAATGACAAAGGTAACCATGGTTATTTCTGCTGGGGAGGGCAAGATGCCTCAGAAATTTCATTCACTGCATGAGTCCATTTAACCAGCAAGCCCTGTTTGGAAGCACCCTGACTACTGTTGCTATGGCTCCCATAGCCTTCAAGACGGCTTTAACTGAATACTCCTTCTGCTGTGAAAGAAAATGTCTTTCTTTTGCATACAGACTTTAATTAAGTGACTCTTTTGAAAGCATGTCTTCCTCATCCTCGTCTTCCAGTGAAAGTTACAGCAGAGAGCCATTGGAGGACAATTTAAAAGGCAAGTGTCCCAGTTCTTTATAGGCAGATTTTAAGATGGGGAAATGGCTCTCATGCACCCCCATTTTTCCAATTCACCATTAAAAGCACTGTCTCTTTTCAGCTTTAATTGTGCCTGCTCTAACCATCAATTACAGTCCACTTTCCTATATTTACAAACAAATGTAAAAGCATCGACTTTAACTGCATGGTACATCTTTTATCAGTTTAAAAGAAACACTAATTGCTTTCTTGTTTCCCTCTTTGATTTAGATACCAGCTCTATACATTTTGAACATGAAGAAATAAATCCAATAAGTATTAAAACTTGTGAAAAAGAAACTTCAGGTGAGAGAAGATATTTACATGCCTAGTATGATCTTAAAATACTTAAACCATTCCTTTTCTAAATTAAAATATTGTCCATGATCATTCCTTTCTTAAAATTGAACAAAAAAGATGAGCAGAATCCAATATCAGATCCTTACGCAAATTCAAACTTTTCTACTAAGAAATGTTCTTATCTTGTCATAATAAGAAAACCAAGAAAACACTGAATTTTTGTGTGTTTTTTAAATGCAAGTTTTAATAAATTTTTATAATGACATCAACTAGCATAAAAACATCAATTACAGTAGAGTTTTCTATTTATATGGATCCTATAAATACATATGTTATATCTACACTGTTGTATTTATATAAGTTGCTAGTGTAAGCAATAGTGTGCTAGCAATATACGTGCTAAAGTTGTGAGCAGTGTAAAGCTACTTAAAAAATTGTGCATTCTTTAAAATATTTATTTTACCGAACAGATTATGCTTTGGTTCCTCTCAAAAACAATAGGCAATAAAGCAATTGCCTGCCCAACAGAGAGGTAATGTTTTGTGTTCTGGTCTACATTATGAGTCTCAAGAGAAGCATAGTGGCAGTTAACATGAATGAATAATGTAGAAATTATGAGATGTTTTGTGCAGCTCACGCTGCTTCAGACTCTGGTGCCCTTGACAATCTCAGAGCTGTGAAGCACTAACCCAGTGGAAAGCTCCTCTTTTCATCACTCTTTGCACCAACTGAACAATTATGCTTATTTTTATCTTCAGTTATTATAAAATTATAATCAAAAACCATATGTCCGTCTGTATGTGTAATGCCAAACAGGTCAAGCTTCTTCAGATGTAAGTGCCAATAAGACCCACAGAGAGGGTCGAAACTACTTGAAACCCAAGCGACAACGAGAAGCCGGACAAAGATACAAGACTCACTCTGAACTGATAAAAGACAAGCTGGACCAGATCAAGACTGAAATGAAAAAGGTCTATAAAGTCCACCTGGAGCAGCGGCCTCAGAGGTGAATAAAGAGCCCAGCCAGCTCTACAGACCTAGTTTAAATGAGTGAAGATTGAAGAGAAGTACTTTTCTCAGCTTTTCATAGTAATGGAAAATCTATTGTATAATTTTAGGTGAACAGTGGCGCAATAAAATAGGAATTAGCAATAATTATTTATTGACAGTTACCCAAGACAGCACGATGGAACAAATGCAACCTATGCATGTGGTGTTACTTATTTTTCACAATTTAAAAAAGAATATATGAAGTTTTGAAAAGAAACCAAACACCATATACAATCATGGGCATTTTTTTTTTTTTTACTTTCTGAAGGGAGATTTTTTTCACCAATGTTGGTTCCTTTTTGCAAAAAAAAAAAATGTCTGGTTTGGTCTTAGAACATTTATGAACATCTAAAGCTTAACAAAAGTTTAATTTGCCATTTGTCATGATCCGGTGTGCTATAACATTTTGCTACCTGTGAGATTTGCCGTGTTTATTTTATCAAACAACAATTCTTTGCATTGTTCTGTACTTTATGGAAGATAAGCTTTTTAAACACTTTCTAAGTTATATTATATTTATTAACAGGGTTTCCGCAGGGTCTTAAAAAGCCTAACATTTTAAAACCTAATTTTTAGGCCTTACATTTGCATTTTTAATTTAAGTTTATTTGAACCTCATCTGAATTCTGTTTTTGATGTTGGTTGGTTGACTAGTTCTAATAAAATGAGCTATTTTATGACGACAAATGAGACCAGCAGCCAATCAGCCTTCTCTAGGTTTTTAGCCATGGAGAAGTGCAGGTTTAGCAAAATTTGGCTTGCAAAAATTGAACTCAGGGCTGGGTTGAGGGCGGTTTCTAACAATGTATTTGAAGCATACAGTTTATTATGTAAAAACCTTATTAAATTGGGAACATTAGGAGTGCAAGCACTGCCGTTTTATTGAAAAAGTGAGAAATATCAGTTTGCTTTGTAAGGTCTGCAGGTCTTAAATTAGATTTTTAATAGTCTCAGAAAAGTCTTAAAAAGTCTTATATTTGACCTTATGAAAACTGCAAAAACCCTGATTCAATATTTGCTTTCATTACACTAACATTAATATAGACATGTTACAAAACCACGTTCAACTTTTGTTAAAAAAAAATTTAATCGACATTTGATACATGCACGTACACTTGAAATGACACCCAATGCGGTGATTAGTTTGCGTTTTTATGTTAAACATTTACCTTTGTAGTATAATTAAAGTGAGGGTAGGCAAATCTCACAGAACAGCAAAAGTTGACAGAACACTGGCTCAAAAATCATGGAAAAGAAGATTTGCACTGGCAAAATATTCTAATACATACACATGGTGATCTATAGAAATGGTTCTATATGTTTCTTCTCAATAGTTTTAGATATTTCATTATGTATGATGGTTCCCAGCTCTATCAATAAATTAATTGGATTTCAATTGGACAAGGCCACAGCTTGATCTGATGGAGGGCATATGGGCCCGGAGTCTCTCCAGAAGATTGAATCTTGAGACAGAGACGATTGAAAGGTTTTATATACTGGAGGCACTCTGGGCCCAGGTAACTTTTATCAGATCAAGATGCAGCTTCACCCACCTGAAACACACTTAAATATTTATTGCTAGAAATCTAAACCAACTGAGAAGGAACATAAAGAGTTGTAGAATATAAAATTGTATGTTCAAAGTTGCTTAAAACATTCTCTATAAAATCATTTTGCTATTCATTGTGTATCTGATCTCTAGTAGACATGTACACACACCCAGCTCCGGCTACTGACTTCATATTTACCAAAAAAAAAATTATTTGTGCAGGAAAGCCCATCATCCTTTTGTGTGGAACACTCTCAGCCCATACAAAGACACCACTGAGATTGAGCATCTTCTAAGAAATGTAAGTCTTTCCTTCTTAACACACACCAAGCTTGGTCGGGATGACTTTTAATGTATATAACATAATACATCAAATGCATTGGTATTTAAACTTACTTAATATATAATTGAACAGGACGCACTGTCAGTAACATCACATCTGTTTCTTGATTCCATAATTTTAGTTCTTGTGCAGACTAACTTTGAAATTTCACCTGAAATTGCCCCAACAGTGTAATAAAAAAAAGCATAAAAAGAAATCAGACTTCTCTGCACTCTATTTTAATTTTATCTGTATTTGCAAATCAAGTTATTTTCTTTCTACTTTGAAGAGGTAAAAATAAACTAAGACCTATGGTACTTCTGAAGTAAAATTTTAAAAGCTTGCTATTTCTGAGATGTTAGATTTTAGTTTAAGTGCATGCAAAAAGCTAAACTTCACCACCAAATATACCAATTGAGCAAAGTCATTACAAACCTAATTTGATCACTTCTGAATGCTTTCTTTTTCAGATAGCTGATGCAGACAAAAGAAATCAGCATTCCTCAGACAAAAGGCACTCCGCCGTCTAAATGACAATTTCCTTCTGTTGTTGTGTATCTATAAAAGCATACTTGGACACATCAGCTTCTCTTGAGCATTGCCCCCACTTTTGCCTTTGTGTTTTGTTTATTGGGTCTCTTAGAAGCCCTGGCCCTAATCAGATGTATGAGATGGAGATCACATCAAAGCCCAGATCCCCATAGCTCCACATGAAGTGAAAGATTGACTGATAAATTATTTATCATGTCCGTGCATCCATCATTTATACATCTGTGCTCGATTGTTCCCCTTAGAAACAAAACTGAGTATCAAATTAGGATGTTTACATAGTTGGACCAAGAACCTTAAACTGACTTTGTTGTGTTTGAAACATCACAATGAGAAGTCTATGTTGGTACTTCTGGTTTAAAGACATAAAGGATGTTACTGCATAGATGAAATGGTTACACAATATTAAAAGGCATGCAAATAAATTGAGTCAGCTCGCCGTAAAAAAAATTATCGGGGAAGAAAAGTGTAAATGTTTAATGGCTGCTTGCTTTCTTGGAAGGGACTTGTTTGCTTGGCTAGAAGCACAAAAGATATTTGATAAACAGAGTAGAAAATGCTGGATGTGCTCATTTGCTTTTATTGTACAGCTTCCCAAAGAATTTCAAGCATGTATTAAAAAATAAATGGTTGACTCAGCGCACAAATTGTTCTAAAAAAGTTTATTTTGTGTAATTTTTTTTCTTCTCAAATTGACTCAATGAATAGTTTTTTAATTGTCTCAATATTACATTAACGCTGTTAAAAAAAAACTATTAATTCACTACATTTTTGCTTCATAAATTGCGAACATTATTTTCAGAATTCAAACTATGAAACGACAAGCATCTCCTCTTTCAATTCCAGTGCATTCCCCATGAGCTAATACATAGCTGCACATCAGAGTTGTATTGATGTGCTCTCGTCAGCGCCTTATAATGAACTGCTACCACTACTTAGTTTTGTAGTGAAACATTATTACGATTTGGATTGAAAACAATAGGAGGAAGTTCTGGTTTGTCACCCTTTTTCAAGTAAATAAAATAACCTGACACAAAACAGTATTGATATGTGAAAAATGTAATAAGGGCATTTGGGTGAATGTATTTTTTTAATTTTTTTTTGTAGAAGCAATCTACACCTTATTTTAATGCCACATATGATTAATGTTTGACTGAATGTACTCTTAATCCAATCAAAAACATCCACTGAGAATCTGAGTCTGAATTAGACAATATTAATTCAGTCAACAACTCTTTTGTGTGGTTAAAAAAAATATCCAAAATCTTTTAAATGTGAAGATCAAGAAAGACACTCTAAAGATTCACATGTTTATCACTTACTGATAATGTGATTATTAATATAGTAGTGGATTACAAGTCCACACTTTCAAATTTTAAAGCATTTTGAGTACTTTGGAAGTATGAGATGAATGTAAAAAGCTATAATTATCAAAACATAAATGTAAAAGTATTATTAATAATATTAACAATGGAGAAAAAAAGAACTAGTCAATTGCTTCGCATCTTTTTTCCCTTTCTCTTTTGTTTCCCCTGCACTTGCCTAAAACTTCCTGTAAACTGCTTTCATTCATTAAATTACATCATTCGTAGTTTTTTTTAATCTACTATTGATTAATTTAACTAAATTGTCCATGTATAAAGGTAAAGTACAAACACGTTTCGAGCAAGGTAACTGTGAAGTTCACCCGAGGCTTATCACTGATCCTGCAACTTTCAAAATTAAACCATGAGTCAAGGTCCAATTTAACAAATGCTGTTTTTATTTACTCAATTCACTGAAGACCTTAAACATGACTAGTTTTGCAGAGTGCAGAATTCTTACAGATCCATGTTAGCAACTCGTAATTGTAATTACCTTATCACCCGGGGACAGGACTCGAGTAGTGTGAATAAAGTGGATTTAGAAATCAAAAGTAAAAGTAACATGGATAACAAGGGTACCTTTTGTTAGAAGTCTACATTTTTTGTTAAGGCAGGTAGGCATAAACTTACGATGGGGCTAAGAAGGTAAAGCAGGTATTGAAGGTACTGCGCTGCAAAAAGTAGGGTGAAAAGTAAGCACATGAGGGAACCTTAGAGATCCTCCCAAAGGAAAAGACATTGTGTAGAAAATGTATTACATCAATTTAGGAATATTTCAGGCATTTTCAAATTTTCAATATAACACAGCTTTATAAATGTTAAAAGTCATAATGTAAAATTAGTCAAAGCAAAAATGCATTTTGAAATTGCATTATTAAAAAAAGACTTTAAAATCTGGTTTATATATGAATATGAAATATATATTATCTATAATGTCCATTGAAAGAGAATGAGAAAGGGATCATACATTGTTAAAGACACTTAAAGACACATTGAATATATCTTAAATGAAGCGACACACAGATGAGGCCGTTTGCCTCTAAACTATAACCAAGAGGTAAAGAGAACTGAGTGCATTCAGACAGGCTGTGAAGGTGTTTTGGGCTAAAGTACAATCTGTTTGTGACAACATTCCCTACCCACCAATGATCATTACCACGTACAAACGTATCCTATTTTTACATATTTTTATAGTTAGGCAGGTTTAATTATAAAAAAAATGGTTTGCCCTACTCGCAACACATATTTCACGTGGCTCCGCTTCTGCCTGACAGCAGACATGTTGTAACATAAAACCACACTGTTCATTCACACCCCCAAAACTACAGTTTTTAACAAGTAATAATAAAAGTAAAAGATGTGAAATGTCTTTTTGAACTGAAACCTCATTTACCAAAGGATGAAAAATCACAATGTAAAAAAGGCATAAGAAGACACCTTTCCATCAACTTAAATGATCTTGACCGTAGTGTGCCTTGTTTTGAAACTGAAAATACATTTTACTAATGTGCAGCAGACAAACAAGAGTGATGCTGTAGCGGAGTAAAAAGAGGAGATGCGCCTTACATCTCAACATTGAGCAAGAAATTCTAATGAACCGATAAAGTTGATTTACTGTACAGGAGTACTGTGATGTACTTTCAATTAAACTCCACGCCAATCATAATTGCCTCTGATGAAAGCTGTTTTTTTTAATAAAAACGTGAACTCTTAAACTTGCAGGGTTAGCTTTGTATTTCATCAAATCTTATTCACCAAACCGCCAAGTATTATTATACCTACTCCAGGAACCCAATGAAATTGTAAATGTATATTTCAAGAGGCACTGTTGCATCTGAACTCGTCATGTTCACCATTTGTTTTTCAGCTCTCAGCCTTGGACAGTAAGTTGGCTTGGCAAATGGCTGAGGAGCCGCTGAAGTAGCCACAGGTTAACATTAAAGCCAATAAGCTAGAAACTAACTTAGTTAACGTAATTTTTGGGCAGTGATGTCAAATTGCACAGAAAATATAATTCATTTTTGCTTCCTAAACCAATTTACACATCCCTCGTCATATATCCCAGGTATGAAAAGAGAATAATTTTGTTTATAGAGAACGGCAATAAGGCAAAAAAAAACAACAAAACATTTTTATGATTTAGTTGCCCTGAGACGAAAAAGAACAGAGACTCAATAATAGTGGGCAGCCTTCCAGCCTTAACTCACACAAATGATTATGGCTAGATTATTTTTACAATCTACTACAAGTAGTATACTACAATGTCTTTTAAATTGTTTACTGATTCACTTCATGTTAACATGGCTCATTTCTATTTTAAGTTGCCTAGATGTATTTCTAGATAATAAGATTATAAAATTAAAACAAGTCAGAGATAGACAGGCCACTCTGTGGTCTGATTATAATACAAAGGTGCTAAAAAGACAAACCAGAAACTATGAGCGTAAATTGAAAAAAACTAGATTGGAAGTATTCAAAATTGCCTGGAAAGAGAGCATGTCTAAATATAGACTAGCACTAAAAACTGCAAGAACTAACTACTATCACAAGTTAATAGAAACAAATCAAAATAACCCACGCCTCTTATTTGAAACAATGGCTAATTTACTAAACAGTCAAACATCGACAGATTCAAATGCAGCTATAAAATTTAGCAGCAATGATTTTATGAATTATTTCTCAAATAAAATTACCTCTATCAGATGCAAAATTACTAAAACTCATATTCAATCAAAGCAGTTTAACTCAAACCCTATACCTTTGACTCACTCACTGCAGAATTTTTCAAATATTGACCTGAAAGAACTGCTAAAAATAATCACAGCATCTAAATCATCAACATGCTCTCTAGATCCTGTACCAACAAAATTACTGAAAGAATTGCTACAAATAGCTCAAGAACCATTTCTAAATATTATAAACTAATCTCTAACGCTAGGTTACATTCCCGAACAGCTAAAACATGCAGTAATTAAACCACTAATCAAGAAAATGCACCTGGATCCTACTGAGTTATCCAACTATAGGCCAATCTCTAACCTTCCGTCAAAAATATTAGAGAAAGTTGTTATAGCATAGCTCAGCTCCTTCTTACAAAAGAGCAACTGTTATGAAGAACTTCAATCTGGATTCAGAGCGCATCACAGCACAGAGACTGCGCTGGTTAAAATTTCAAATGATCTATTACTTGATTGGGATCAAGGAAATATCTCTCTTCTAGTTCTGCTAGATCTCAGTGCAGCCTTCGATACGATAGATCACAGGATTCTCCTCGAGAAACTAGAAAACGATGCAGGCATCCAGGGCCAGGCTCTAAGATGGTTTAACTCTTACCTCTCTGACCGGAGTCAGTTTGTTCATGTAAATGGAGACTCATCGGACACAATAGCAGTAGAGTATGGAGTTCCTCAAGGATCCGTTTTGGGACCCATCCTATTCTCAATATACATGCTGCCCCTTGGCAAAATTATTAGAAGACATGGTGTTAGTTTCCATTGCTATGCAGACGACACCCTGCTCTATATATCAGCAAAACCTAACGACCCTTTAAAGCTAAATAAGATCTCAGAATGTGTCGCTGATATCAATGATTGGATGAATGAAAATTTTCTTATGCTAAATCCAGATAAAACAGAAATATTACTTATTGGCTCTAAAAAGCAATTACAGAATCTCTCTGCTTTACATATGGAACTGGGGGGACACACTGTTAATTTTTCCACTACAGTTAAAAATCTTGGCGTTATTATAGATCGTGAACTGACGTTTAAGAATCATATCTCTTATGTTACTAAGACTGCTTTCTTTCACCTCAGGAATATTGCTAAAGTGCGGAACATGCTGTCTATCGTAGATGCAGAAAAATTAGTGCATGCTTTCATGACCTCCAGAATGGATTATTGTAATGCTCTGTTAGCCGGCTGTCCAGCCACCATGCTACAAAAATTACAGTTAGTCCAGAACACAGCAGCTAGAGTTCTCACAAGAACAAAGAAATATGATCACATTACACCGGTTTTGTGCTCTCTTCATTGGCTTCCTGTACAATATCGCATTGACTACAAGATTCTGCTCCTTGCCTTTAAGGCACTGAATGGCTTGGCTCCGGCCTACCTGAGCAGTCTCCTATCACGATATATTCCAGCTCGCTCTCTCCGATCACAAGAAGCAGGACTATTGATTGTACCAAAGGTTAGTAAATCCACAAGAGGTGGAAGAGCGTTCTCATATAGAGCCCCGAAGCTCTGGAATAAACTACCGGATGTTGTCCGCAGCTCAACTACGCTCACAGATTTCAAAACTAAATTAAAAGCATATCTGTTTAAACTGGCATTCCAATAATTATCTCTTGGTATTTGTCTAAACAGATATGGTGCCTGAGCACCATATACATACAAACAATTTGAAAAAACAATGTGGTTCAATGTTCCTCTCTAACCTATCCTCATTATTTATCTCTCCTCTTGCAGCTGATGCTGATCACTTGTTTGTTGTCTATGTTACAGTTTACTAACCGTTTTCTCCATTTCTTAGTTCCTGTTTTGTCTTTGTTTGTATTTCAGGTCCTGTCCGGCAAACCGTTCATCGATGGATTTTTAGTTTGTATGTTCTTTATGCTGGGGAGGTGATTAGCGCCTGCCTCAGTCAGCGGGAGTCCCCTCTCAGAGGGAACTCCTGTCTGCTCTGCCTGATCCTCATGGGGACTTTGTGAAGCTTCTTTGAAAGCAATTGCTAAAGAAGCGCTATATAAAAACTGATTGATTGATTGATTGATTGAAATTGTTCCAGACATGCAGTATACTTTAGTTTTTGTTACATTGGAGACAACACAAAAGCACTTCAGACCCTTACGTTGTGTATGCATGAGCTTCATTCAGGTGGTGCAGGGGTTTCAAAACCAATTTCTGGTTAAGCCCCAACGTTTAAGCCCCAAACTTAACTACACATTCTTTGTCATGGTAGTTAAATTGTTTTCTTTTTCAGTTACAATGCAAAAAAAAAAACTTTCATTAAAATACAGGATAAGAAATGGCTCTCGATATCTTTTTTTTCTTCAGTTTTTCAGTGAGGAAAAACTCACCTTAATTTTTAGTAAAGAGGCTTGTGCCTCTTTACTAAAACACATTAACTAGTAAACTACTCATGCAAGTCTGACACAGTGTATTGATGTAAAAAACCGAAAGTTAACGTCAATGACCTCATGGTCATTGACCGGTGTGCTTGTCGATTCAGGGTTCTAATAGCACCATAGCCAATGATTATTTTTATAATAATATTATACAATACAGAAATAGCTAGTACATTAATACATGTTCTGTAAAATGACAGAAATGTCTTTTTTAGTGTGCGCAAGAGTGACTGAAACAAAACTGTGCAGGGTAAAGGCACTTTAGAAACTGAGTTTGACACCTCTGCTTTAATGTCTCTGAAGTTAGAAAATAAATACTACCATGTTAGTAATATTAGTGTTATGACTTTGTGTACTCCGACAATTCAATTTCAACCACTGTATGTAATACAAAATGAACAAATTAAATCTCAAGGGCCTGATTACTTAAGAGAAGATAAAGAAGTTAAAAATGGATAATTGGTACTTACCACTGAATATGTTAAAATATCCAAAGTTAACATTTTTTGGTTTATTTACATACATAACAGACAAATGATGATCCACATGGTTGTTTTCTTTATGTACATGCATGTCCAATAATTTCCTATTTAGCCCATTCACAAAAACAACACCCCTATTCTGTTTACGAAGACTTTAATAGAACGAATGTATTGTAATGTCAATTACTTTAACTTTAATATGCACAAAACATATTCTATTTAACATCCAGTTGCACAGTTAGAGATGGAAGCGCATAAAAATATAAGGAAACAGCAATAAATAGATTAAAATTTATTAAATCCAAGTAACTTCTTAACCAACTTTAATGACATTACAACAGTGAAAACTTAGTGATGAACTTAGTCCTAAGTAAATAAAGACAGAAATTTTAAATTTCTTGTTCAAATCTTTATTACCAAAATGCATGGGTAAATATAAAGATGATACAGTTTCAGAATAACAAATAAATAATAACAAAACACTGTCAAAGTCGGCCCTTTGGACCAATGTACTTAAAAAGAAAATCGCTCTGAGAGGAATTTAGACAGTAATAAACCAAAGGTGTTATTTGTTTATCTTTGTTTTGGCAGCTTGCAATACAACACTGCTAGAATAGTTTCCTTCCAAATGTTCCCTTACTTACAAAAATACCCTTTTGGTGCACTTTGGGATATATAATGAGATCTCCTCCTTTCTGTAGTGTATATTTGTTTAAAAACTACAAATTCTACAAAAACAAAACAAACAACAATAAAAAATGCATTACAGTACAATGTGCCTGGATAAAATACAGTTTCCAAGATTCCATTATTTTTGCTTTCACATCTAACTCTAAACATCAGAGCACACAGAAAAGAAAGCAAGCCTGGAACTCTCTCAACAATGCGGCTATAAAAACGGAAGGCACACTTGTGGCTAGGATGCAGTTCTCATAATGACCTCCTAACCTAGGCTCACCAAGACAAACTATGATTCCCAAACAAAATGCAGATTACATCAGATAAATATTCTACCCTCAATAAAAAATGTAGATGGTTGGCTAAACCCTTACCCCTGGTGGTTGGCTTAACTCTAACCCTTTTTGGTAGAAATAACGCAGAAGCAAAAGGAAGGACTCGAATAAAGGAATCTGATATGATAAAATCTCCATTAGGTGTCAACCTAAGTTCAAAAACAGAAATGATAAAGGATAAAAAGAGGTACAAGTAGGTAGCAGTAGGGTTATGATCAATTTGTCATACATCGTAAGCTAAGAAAAACGGATCAAGAAACCCAATCACTGGAGTACAACCTTCTTTGAAGCTCAATATAGGTAATGACTTGAAAAGAAGCAAGAAAGTGTCAACAGTGCAGCTGAAGTTTATATACTAAAGAACTGCATTAACAGACAAAGCATTATTGATTTCAAGATTTCTGATGCACATGCTAATGCACTCCTTACATGGCCTAGGTTACCATTCCCGTGATGCTGGTAGGTTTTTATTTTCTGTTCTCAATATCACAGTAATTGTGTATGTAAATTCCTATTATCTGTACACTCAGAGTACACAAGGCAGTGTTAATCTGCATGAATTATGGATGCCATTTTAATCATGCTAATTTAGCATTTTAGGCTGTTGATTTACAAACATTAATTGTAGACAGATTAGCTTTGTAAAATATGCAGCATATCAACTTTGAAGGGCAAAGTAAAAAAAATGGGGCAAAGTAATAAAAATGAGGTAGCAATTAATCAAAATCTCACAACTAGGGTTGAACAATAAAATTAAATAACTAACCTAATTTGTAAAAGTACCAAAGTAGTTTTCAATCAGCTGTATGACTTTATACAATAACCTAATATCAAGTATGGGGCTGGAATGTTTGCAATCATTTTAGCAGCACACAACTGTTATTATTTGGCAAATAGAATAAAACGTGGAGGTTTGTTAGTAAAGATAATAAGAGGACTGCTAGGGTTAAAATGAATGGATCATAAGGATGGCTCAAGATATTTTTTCTCCAATACCTTCTATCCTCAGCATAGATTGGATTGAGCTTTCCGACATACCTTGCAGCCATCCTAAAATGGCTAAATAAGGCTGAGAGACGCCCATGCCAAGTCCCTGTATTAAATACTTAGTAAGTTTGTTGGATTCCAAGACAGGATTCCCTGTCTTGGAAACAAACACAAAAAATATATTAGTTTCCAAGTGTTGGGTTGGTAGTATTTGTCAAACTCAGAGCTACTGTTCTCCACACAGTACACATCAACAAATGTTTCTTGTGCAACTAGGCCAAGGATGTTTTACACTTTTTTATTATCCTCTTATCTTTTTTTGTTGGCTAAGTTGTTTTGGTGTCCTCTTTACTGTTTGCAGCCATTAATAAAGAAGTGCTAAGAATGAAAAAAAGATCCCAAGCAATAAAATGTTTTGCATCACATCTGAATGTCAATACATTTTTGGTGACACTTTTTAAACAATCTATAATAAAGTGTTACTTGAGCATTAATAAGTAATTAAGGATTACCTGGGTCTCAAATCTAACATTAGTTAAGTATAAACAAAATATTAAAGATTTAAAAATTAACTTCCAAGTTAACACCATCAACAAACCAACAATGAGTCATGACTAAACACAATGCAACACTTGTTTAAGTGTTTGATGTGCAATTATTAATTGTTGCACTTCCTGGTTGATTATCTGTTGATCATTGTATAAACAGTTAAAGCATTTTTTGCAATTAAATGATCTAACATTTAGTTTAGTTCACTTTGATGAATTTGAACTTTATGATTGTGAACTTTTTTGATTATGAAATATTTCAACATAACTCCAGAATCCACTCTCAAAGGTTACTAAAGATTTGTACACATTAGCAATGACTGTGACTTACATCTGCATACATGGCGATAAACTAACGATCTTAGTACATTGCATGACAAATTCACACCAATCAGATGTATAACACTGATAACAACAGTTCAAATATCCCATCTTTTAATTGTCAAGAGTGTG
Source organism: Danionella dracula (assembly GCA_900490495.1). Lineage (NCBI taxonomy): Eukaryota > Metazoa > Chordata > Actinopteri > Cypriniformes > Danionidae > Danionella > Danionella dracula. The sequence continues at coordinate 5,561,753 of UELW01000578.1, forward strand.
AGCAAAATTTTACATTCAGATTGAAGGAGAAAGTGAAAGAATGAGCATGTGGGAGGAAGTAATCATGCACATTCAGCATGTTCAGAGATTTAAAAATCTGAAAAAACTCATGGAGTCCATAAGAGTTTGAGAATCTTGTCTGGTATTAGAAGCTACTCTTTTTTTAGATGCAGTATAAATATCATCAGCCTGGAACATAGATTGTTGCTCAAGCGCTGCTAAAAGGAAAAGTTCCCAGAGAGGTTTGAGCCAGAGTTTAGGACATGTCCAAGAGTAAACAGTCACCTACCTATTAACATATCTCTATAACACGTTTTAACATGTTTGGGAGACAGAGCCTCACTCAGGTGCTAACAAAGGGTGCCTTTTTTCTCATGTGATAAGGGATAGGATCCTCTGTGCTATAGGTGTTTACTGCCAGGCATGCTTGATCTCAACAGCCCAAAAAAAAAAGAGATACATTTCAAAGTTCCAAAAAAGCCACACTCTCCTCCAGGCAGTCACACGGAGTCAAGGCCTCCTTTCTAACAGATATAACTTTAGCTTTTAGGCCACTGAAGAAAGATGTTTTCCAGAATTAAATCAGAGCTATTTCTGACTGTTTTGAGAGTCTGGTGATTTATTTTCTCCACAGAGTGTTTAGCTTGCGATCTCCTTCACAGATGTAACAATTAGAATTGTATTTTTGAGTATGCTTCGGAAAAAGTGATTTAAGTTAATATAATGTTGGTCCAACTTGGTGGTCCAGCCTAAAGAGTTTAAATTTATTCCGTTTCTGAGAATCCTGTTTTTGAGGAAACTCTATGTAAGGTAGTCCAGAAATTGACTTTAGCATTTAGATCTGTGCAAAGATGTACAGTCTGTATATATCTCAACTGTATATAACTTCTTTGTGCAAACTACAAAGGTCTGCTAATGTCAGTAAACACATTTTTAAATTTGTTAAAAAAAGAAGTCCTCAAACTTTGTGTTGTTTTATTGTTGATTCAGCTCTTATATCAAAACAGCAGGTGGTTTTAGGTTCCTCACCTCTACCTTAAGTAAACTATAATGGTTCTCTCCCAATCTCTTAAAGGCTTTCTTTTGAAATTTTTACTGGACGAGTCACAATTTTTTATTTTTTTTTCAAACTACAAACCTCTCGGTTTTAAGAGGTTGTGAACATGTTAATTAAAAAAAAAAATTAAACATCTTCAGTACTGTATGATGGCATTTTTAAATCTAACGTTCCATTGGAACAGCACCATGGATCCATGCAGAAAGAGGCTTCAAGAGACCAATATTGAGGAATCCTTAGAGCTGCAGAGAAATCTAAAATGAAATGATTTCTACAAACAAAAACACTGATAAATTACCAAAATAAATCTTTAACAGAATGACACATGCTTCTTCCATAAAAGGACCTTGTCTGCTGTGTTTCAATGACAACACAAATAAATCTAAAGTATTAAGTTTATGTACAACAGTAAGACACATTCCCATAGATGATATCTCTTTTGCTCATTTTGAACACAAGAGCAATAGCACCAAACAGAGAGAACTAGTTTTTTTCCTACAGTAAGTACGGAAGTAAAAATGCATAGTAAATAAATTATTTTGATAAATATCAATAAAAACCTTGACAAACAGAGAACCCTCAGCCATATCGCGGACAAGTGCTAGCATAAAGGAAATGAATTACAAAAATAAAAGATAAATAATATTACTGTGAAGATAAAGCTGCCTTAGTTTGGACTCCAAACATGCTTGTTGATGGATGAGGTAATGGCCTTTTTTCTACTGAAACTTTTAACAGTTCATGTCCGAAAAACCACAGAAATGACAACATTTTTGTATAAAGATAGAAAGGTGCAGAACAAACGTGCACGTTTCTTTAGTAAAGGACTTCTAGTCACTAGTTTTGCTGCTTTCTAAGGCCTGGTTTCCCTGCTTCTCCTTGTTCAGAATGATGCTGATCAGATCTACCTCATGCTGCTTCATGTGCTCCATCAGCTGCTCTTTACTTGTTGACTCGAATCCACAGATACAGCAGCAAAACAGCAGCACGCAGTACTCCATACCTGGCCGAGATTGCCTGGCAGTCACTGTACCACCCTGGTCCCTGATGGACACTGCCCTCGCCATGCTGCCCTCTGTTATAACTGAAGGGCTCTCAGCAGGCAGCTTCTCTTTTCTAGACAGCACAATATATGGGCGCTCCACCGCAGGATCTTGTGTTGATTTTGATGATGGAGACCTAGATGCCAGAAAACAAAATGTGTATTGAAGAACATGCCATTTCTTCCATGTTTTGAGGGTTATAATGCCTTTTTTATCTGAACTTTAGACAGAGAGTTAAATAATTTAATGAGGCAAGGATTTTTGCATTTTGATACCTCTCACTAAATGGCTCTCTATATGTCCTCTAAGAGATGCGGAAATACCGGAAGACCGCACTTCTGCTAGGTGTAGAAATCAGTCCTTCAATTTAACAGTGAACAGTATGTTTAAGAGATTATGCTCTCTTTCTCTCATAAACAGGTATCTTCAATTCACAGAGTGCATTGGAATTCAGAAACGATAATGGTGAATGATGAACTGCATTTTCAGTGCTGCTGTGTAAGGTCATGTTACTGCTCTTGTTTTGATACATTATAATAATATTCTAGCAACAAATATGTTAATATTATGCCTGTAGATGGCTCGATACTGAAAATAAGCAGTTGGATTAGTAGTATTATCTTGTTAGGCAACTTCATGGCCAGCCAGGAATAAAAAAAAAATACAATACAGTATAAAACAGTATTATAAATTGATCTCAGAAAACATACAAAGTGTGTATATATATTCTTGTTTAGAATAATAAAAAAAATTTGATAATGAATTCTAAATTGATTAAAATATTTTTTTGATTTATTGTACTATTTACATCTTGCAAAAACAGGTAGAAACAGTGTTTTTATTGACCATAAGCTTGAGTTCATGCTCTTCTTTATTGCAGATTCAGCCTGCCATTTTTCCAAAATATCCACAGAACCGACTGATTGGCCTGATTTTTAGAAGTTGGACATTCACAGTTGCTGATTTCAACAGCATATTTATTTTCCACAATCCTGAACTGCCTTGGGGACCAGCCAAAGAAAATATTTGACTTCGATGTTTCTACATTTTAAAAGTATAGAGCATGTACAGTAATTTTAAAAATGTTCTTTCACAATACGATTTTTCATTTAAGAACCAATATCCCCAAGTAACAATGCATTTTAATGAAAAGCAAAGTTTATGGTTTTCCTACTTGCCTTCTAAGTTGTACAAAATGTGCATTTTCCACTAGCTATCCAGCAACCAATGGAAGTATGTTGAAATCCATGTGAACTTAAATGTACCTTCATTGTATATTGTATAACATTGTGTTATTAACACATTTAAAGTAATAAAATATTAAAGGGAGATCCACTGTTATGAGTGAAGTGCACCTCAAAGTATAACCATATAGCCTGAATGATTTGGGGGGCAATGAAAGAGTCATTTAACAGCTAAACTGCAGAGTTTGATATCTAATTCTAATTTTGTGACTGCTTTGTATCTGCTTAATCTCTCTTTCAAAAGGGGCTTAATTCATATATCTGCATTTACACTATTCATAGCTAACTACTGTAAGGTGACCAATGTATTTTACCTATACTGCCTCTTCAATCTAAAAGTTCATAACTAAATAAGACAATTGAGCCTTCTTCATTCTTTTTTAAATGTTTACAGTTAATTTAAACCTCTGTCAACTGCTGTAAAAGTACAGATTCAAATAAAATTTTAAACATTTCAGCACATGTACGATGCCCGAAGTAATTTATTACATTTTTTTTTTTTTCTTTAACAGAGCAGAGTAAGACGTTTGGAGTGAATTGGTAATAGGCGTGGCATTAGTGTCACCACATGACGTGGACAAGTTTTGCCATCTAAATAGGGCAGCAGCGTGATGTTTCTTAATTGAACAGAGTTTTTCTTTTAAAGAAATACCTATATCTCCTCCACATAAGATATGAAAAAATCTTTAACACATGCTAAAAAACTACATCATAAAAATGCCACCTAAACCAGAGAGTTAAGCCAAACAAAGGACCTATTTTAAAAAGCTAAAATTAACAGCAGCCTGGTGGCTACTCATCAATGACTAAACATTTTAAAACCATTTACATTATGAAGAAAACATTGCACTAATTGGCAGAATGAGGATAGGTCAGGGTAATCATTACTGATGGTAAAGCGGTGCAAAGAAACTGAACATCTAGTGTAGTTTCCTCACTCAACAGATCTAAATGCTGCAGGCACTCAGAAGTGACTCAGGTATTTTTCCTCCAGCAGAATCACAAATGAATGTGCAGATAACTTTGTTCTGAAGAGAAACATCTCTGAATAATCTTAAAAACTGTGCTAGCAACAAAAGGTGAAAAGTCTATGAGAACCAAAATGCATTACAGTTTCACTAGCTCCTGTTTTTTAAGGCTGGGACTTACTGCCACCTATTGGCAATGGTAGGGACACTTTTTTTTTTTTTTACAAAACAGTTTGATACCAGACAAAGAAGAAAGATAAAGGTGCGATGCGAAAAAGGATACAAGTGCTGCTGGCACATCTGCTGTGTTTTGAAAAAGATTTCAAGAAATATTCATCCTGCTGCATCACAGTGACATGAACAGAGTGACTCCGAATCACTCCGAACATCTGCTATTCTTACAACAAACAAATGCCACATTGGTTGCAGAAGACCTAAAAGCAGTTTCAGTTTGACTGGCCACTATTATCTTCAAGTCTGGTGTTTTAGAGTGGTTTTTGTATAAGAAATGCTTTAACCAGACAAAGAAATTAGCACAAAACAAAAGTCACGTAAAAATTCCACGTCTCAAAAAGAAAACTCTTCAAATATAAATATATGTATGCCATTTTCCTTCAACAGGAATGAATGTCCTGGCCAGTACATTTGACAAACATAAAAAAGAAAAAATTCCTAAACATTTAATAAAAATATTTTAAAACGTTTCTCACCGACTGCTCTGAGAAATGGCCTCATTAATGGCCTTGTTAACTTGTTCATAGTTGTAGTTCTGATCCCCTGCATGTTTCCACATGTGGGATTTGAGGGATGGTGGGTGACTGCACACGTACCCACAGAGCGAGCACCTGTGATGCAGAAAAAGGATAAGGATTGAAGTCAAGCAAAGCAGCCCATCACAGTCTGTTTCTCACCTGTACTGCTCCAACAGCTGCATGGCCTGATGTTCCTGTGGATGCCTCTTCATGTGGCTCTTCAGGCTGTTCATATTGGTAGTGGCGAAATCACAGCTGCAGCACCTAGAGAGATCGAGCATCACAAGGCCATGGTTTAAAAGAGACCTTCTAGTTCTCTTTGCAAGTGGTGTCAGCCTTGTTTGCTTTCCTGTTAATTTGCCCTTTGTGTTTGCAGTTGTGTGTTTGAACCTTTGGAGCCGTGCGTTTGAAGAGCAATGAAAGGCTGTCTGTAGAGAGAGAATTCAAAGTACTGCTCGCAGCCGAAGCAATACATTAAAGGCCTTGAATGGATCTTAAGACTGTTTTAAAAGGAGTCTCTTTCTCTGAAGTTCTTTTTGAAATGATCATGGGTGAACAGAAGAGAGGCAACATGCTTCCGCACATACAGAGAGCATAATGGGACCTTGAGGTGTTTATGTGAGCGTGAATGTGATCGGTTTAGATTATTATTCATGCTTAATGACAACAATCTGTAGAGCGGTTATCGAGTTACTCCGTCTCCCAATGAGACGCTACTGCCCCCGTGTGGTGATGGGGGTTAATGCAATCATTCCAGCCAGAAAAATTTCAGTCGGTATAAAAAATCTTTTCAAACCTGTATGGCTTATCAGAGCTGTGGATTCTCCGATGGTTCCGAACACCAACATATGTAGAGCTGGTGTAGTCGCACACATCACATTTGAAAACGCTATGTTCTCCCACTGTTTCTATAGAATGATAAAAAGAGGAAAAAAGAGAATTACTAAAAGACAAAGGTATTTAAAAAATGAGTAATTATCTTCAATAATATTAATATATTCGATTTTTACCACACAACACATAATCAGATCCCTTTATGGTGTTTTAAACTTGAAAATAAATACAACTTGATTCTTGTAAGTTTTTGTGAAGATAGAAAATTATGTCAAATATTATCATGTAAATAAATGTTTAGAACATGTAATGATGTACAAACCTTAAAGTTCTTTGAAAGCAACATCTGAATCAAATAATACATGTAAATAAAACCTTTTTATTAAACTAACAAATCTTACTTCTCCAGAGAGTGTTACAAAAGCGATAACTTCCAGAATTGCAATTCTTCCTTTTTAAACTTTATTTGTAAACCTATTTTAAGGATATTACAGACATTGTAGTACTAATTCACAGAGCGGTAACATTACCTGCCAAGAAATGTATTTAAACTGCATTCATAACAAAACTTGGCATATGCGGAACCAATGAATGCTTGAGTTCAGGCGAGTTATAAAATATGAGTTCATAAACAAGTTATAAAAGACGAAGACACAGTGTGCATTCAGACGAGGGAAGATGCAGCCAGCGCCAGAGAAGCAGCTGATGGACAACCAGAACTTTGAGTGGAGAAAAGCTTTGAGAATAAAAAAAGAACTTTATTCTACATTAGTTGGGTACTGTTTAACTTTATCATAAATATTATGTTGTCTAATATATTTAAAAAGTGATTAATAAAAATAAATGTTATTGATTACAATTACTGACTTTCAACTAAAGTTTGCTTTAAAACTTTTTAAGACTTTGCTGTTTGTTCTGTTGAGTCTTCTTACCAAGTGTTAAGCAATTAACATGATTAACACTTTACACAAATTGAACTTACTTTACTTAATTTGAAACCTTTAACTCTTTCCCATTTCAATTGTTGCAGGTGGCTCAATATGATGACTTTGTTCAGATTGCACCCCAACGTGGATGAAAATACAAAAAAATACAAAACTTGCCGATATATATCTTTTTTTATGACCGTTTGAACAGCTCTATGTTTTTTTTTTTTCAAATCCGACCAGGTTGCTCTCATATGTGTAGCTGAATCTGGGGCAGTAAAGCAACCTCTATTTGAATGCTAATGTTGCATTGTTCTGGGTTTTGCATCTTTGAGCTAAACATGCTTTCTTGCAGACACAAGCTGCTAGGTAAGACAGACTTGTACTGAAATTATTAAAAAAAAAAATAGACACCACAAGACTAATTTAATGAGGTCGCTATTGTTATATGAGCACTTCTAATAACGCTTCTGCCAATATCGCATAATGTGTGTTCTTTTCTATCTCCAATCAATGTCTTAATACAATCTTAATGTGATACAAACAATGTTTGCTCTGATCAGTTATTTACCTTCACACAGCCAAAAATGTGACTGAGAGTGGGCACTTCAGGGTTTACAAAAAAGTCTCACCTTCATCAGTTATCTTTGCCAGCTCGTCCATGTTTGGTGTGCTTTCCAAGGCTTGCCTCACAGTGCTGCTGACATCATCTATTCCATGTCCCTCTTTTTCATGATTTCTTAGTTGACTCTGAAGAAGACAAAAAGCAAAAAAGTCTATTAAAAAAGAACCAATGTTACATCAGCAATCTAATTCAGGCATAGTAAAATGATGACAGCCCCAAATGTAACTATTAGAAACTTTTTCCACCATGTATAATTAATTTTCAATAAATTTTAATGAATCATTAGTTGAAAGTTTAATAAAGTTTGAGTTCTTCAAAAAAGTAAAAACAAAGATAAATAAAATACAAAAATCTTTGCAGGACAACTATTATTAAGAAAAAACATTAAAAGAAATGTTTACCTTTAGAAAGTTGTTTGGATGTAATTTTCTTCATGAACATTCACAACATTCACATGCTAAAGTGGTTTAAATTCAAGCAATTTTTTAACATCTAGTACAAAAAATATCATTGATAATTCAGATATGTTTTGTGGTAGTTGTTTCTGATGCTTTCCCCTGCGCACCACCAGAAATTGACAAGTAATATGAATGATAATATGAATGATGTCCTAAAGATAAACTATATGTCTCACCTTGTAGTGGAACCTCTCAGAACACTGCTTGCAGCTATATAGACGAGGCTTGAAGTGCTGGATCATGTGGCCTTCCAGGTCCTTGCTGTCACATGCTACATGCTCACAGATGGGGCACTGGTAGGGCTGTCGTTGTCTATGCACACGCAAGTGCTGTTTAATGTAGCCCTTATTTCCACTGCTATAAAGACACAATCGACAGCGATAGGGTCTCTCGCTTCCATCAACATATTCCACCAGACTATCCATAGTGGAGACTTCTCCAGGTACAGGAGCACCACCATGAACCCCACTGGTTTGCTGGCTTTGAGCATTGTCCTGTAGTTCCTTCAGAATATCTTCGTCTGATGTGTTTTGGTCAGAACGCTCTTGAAGTCGCTCAATGACTGTCAGAAGAGACATGCTTATCCCAGCTTTGGACGGTCCCTCAATCAATAAGTGTTGAGAATCTTTAGAAATGTCAATGCCATTGTTAAAGATTCCTTTATCTGGAACCACTTCTATAGGTAACTTGTGGTTAGCAGGCTCTATAATCTCCACGACTCGCTGACCTGTGTCAGGACTCTGAAAACTTGGATCATTAGAACCTTTTGTGTTTTTGCTGAGCTCTTGAGTCCTCATAGGCATGGCTACCAATGCCTCGGCTGCCAAAGAATGCAGCCGGAGAGACTCTGAATAAGTCCTCCGCCGAACCGGTGGTGGGAGATTTTCGTCTGTGGGAGATCCCGATGACAAAGTTTCTTCATCCCGAGGAAGATCTCCATTCCAGGAGATCACAATTTCATCATCTTGTTTATAATAAACAGAATGAATTTGCTTCTCTAACTCTGGTTCTTCAGAGGAAAGGATTGTTTTGTCTCCCTCCTCTTTTGTGTTGAGAAGCAGAGGTTTGCTCGATACAGATTCCTCAGCACAGGGAAGGCGTTCCACAATGACGTTGACATGGCCAGCACTGTTACCAGTGCAGCTGATTATCCTTTGCGCTGAGGACAACAGACTATCAGAGTTTGGCTGTTGGTTACCAGCCTCTGATTCGTGTTTCACTTGTGCTTCTGGTTTGGCCTGGACCTCCATCAATGACTCTTCAGATTCTTTAATAGAAAAAACATGGTCGACTACAGGAATTTGCCTATCCCCTATTGGAGACTTGACTTGATAGTTCATTTCTTGTGATTGGCAAAGCTCTACTTTGACATTGGAGGACCCATGCATAGTCTGAGGTTTCCCTCCAACTTCTGCCAGGACTACAATGGTTTCTTCTGTGCTTGCTGAGGCTAAAGTAGGATTAGAGTTTTGAACGACCTCCGGTCCGTCTGTCTCTTCCTCAAATATAGGGTAAGAACAGTCAACAAGGCCAGCATGTTTCCATGCATGGGTCTTCAGGTTACGCTGCTGACTGCATTCATAGTTGCAGATGAGACAGCGATATTTGCTGTGCTCAAAACTGTACCACTTCTTTGGTGTAGAGGTTTTCTCTAAATCCAAGCTGCTAGCTGTCAGAAATGCTGTTTGAGAGTGCCCGATTGTAGCTGCTGCTTTTTCTTGCTCATCAGTGACATACGTTGCATGCTCATCTTCCTCCAGGTGGAGCCTTATATGAGCCATCAGCTCCTCTTGGTGCTTTGAAGTGAAATGGCATTCTGAGCACATGAGGATTAGGTCACTGTGCTGCTCATCATGATGAAGAAGATGCTCTTTCAGGAGCTCTAATGAAGAGGAGACATATTGGCAAACATTGCACTGGTAGCATGTAACTGTTCGTGCGCTGGAACTCGAAGGTGCATTGACCTGTTTGAGCACATACTCAGACATATCCCTGCAGGCTAGATGCGCATCCCTTTGTCCTTTGGGTTTTTTAGAAGAGGTTGCCTCTTCACTGACATTTCCATTCTCTGTAAAACTGCCAGAACTGCAATTTAGAGACAACCTCTTTTTCCCAGAAATGTTGTATCGCCTAGGTTGCTTCTCCACAATTTTGGTGAGTTTCTCAATGACTTGAATAAGAGAGTCAGCTGCCTGTTTCTGTTCTTGCCGTTCCTGGTCTTTATCAACTTGATGTCTGTCAGGAAGAAAGACCATTTCCTGCTGGCCAGAATGGGGAACAAGGACTGCAATACCACTGCTTTCTTCCATCCCTGCAACATAGATGAAACCAAGTCACCACAAAAAAAGACAAATGAATTTAATGAAAAAACACAACTTGGGAGTAGGGGTGGGCCATATCGTATCGATCACCTTTCGTGTAACTCACCCAGCTCACATACGTGCCACCCAAAACTCAAAGGAGGACACTTAAGAACAGCACTGGAGAGCTTGCATGGCTTTAAGAAGTTCAGAGGAAGTGTTAAATCCCAAAAATGAATCAACTTCGTGGTGTGGTCTGGAATTGATTTGAATACAACAGCCCACTCGCAGAAAACAATGCAAACTCAATAAAAAGAAACAAGTGTGCATGACTACAGATAGCGATGGGAACAATATTAAACCAGTTCAACTGAACGAGAGGATCATACATGCTTCAGGTACCTTCACAGTGACACCGGGGAGTTTATATTGAGTTACTTATTCATGATCACATGTTAGTGTAACGTTATTTATGATTCGCTAAATCTATAACTGAGTTAAAGCATCAAAAATGTGAGCATGCGTTGCTGCTGCTGCAGAAGCATTGTCTCTAAACTGATCAATATAACAACCTGGCAGGATGACCATGCTAACTTCTAGCTAGCTAAAACTCTGTACATATAACAAAGGAAGGTTATTTACTTTATCGTCTAAGTTTTACTTCATTATCCACTGTATGACACACTGCGAAAGCCAGAAAGAGAGAGGAAGAGCTTGCTCTGCTCCTCTTTAGCCGATCACGGAGCTCACACAGAGGGCAGTTTGTCGAGTTGACAAAGAAGTATAAATCAGGGTTAAGCATTACGGGTACTGTAGTACTTTTAATGCAATGTTATCAGGGAACATAAAGCTAAACATAAAGAAAAAAATAAAGCCATCAAACATTGACACTTAATATCACTTATAGCAATATTTTTAACTAGTTTCACTAAAACCCAGACAGACAGACTGAAATATGTATTATTTATTTGGGAAGACATTGGTTTGATATTTAACTTAATATTTGAAGTGAAATGTTTATTTTAATTCTGTTACTATGGATCTGTTCTACACTATAAGGTGCTGTGTGTGTTTTTTTATACGAATAAAGTAATGACATTGATTGTGTAGGGTTGTATTTTGCCATCCAGAATGTCATATCAAATCGTTATCGCCATAATTCCCAAAAGTACCGTGATATTATTTAAGGGCCATTTCGCCCATCTCTACTGGGGAGTTTGACTTTCATTGTTTAAAATCAAACATAGTCGTTTCATCATGGCCCAATGTGGTTGAGACATCATGACATTATTAAGGTTGCAAATATTAATAAAACTAACTACAGAGAGAAAAAAACCTCATAAACAATAAAACAAGACCTACATGCTTGTTTGAGTGCAGTAAAGTTATAAAGTATACAGAATGTAGAGAGTCGCGACAGCATAAAGGAAACACAACAAATGACATCAATACCAAAATGTGGGTTTATCTTATTCTCAAAGTAAATGAGAAGACTCCTCTGTTTAAGCAGAAATCACCCAAGCACACACAATGTATTGGATTGTGGCACTTTAAATTAAAGATAAAAATGGACTAATGTTTTTTGTCCCTATTATTTGTTTGTATATTAAGACATAATGCTGTCATCAAAGATAGTAATGGGTTGAAGAACAATAAAACTTTATAGTTTTTCCCCCTCTAAGTATCTATTTTGATGCTAACGGCTACCATTACTGACTACTGTAAAAAGACACTTTAATTTTACAAGTGCGTGAAAAAAATTATAAATCAAAGTAAAGTCAATATAGTTAAAAAAAACTGTTAGGACAAAATTGCAAATGTGTAGAGTTAAATACACAATATTAGGGCTGTCTCCTGTCAAACAGTAAGATGGTGTTAGTTATTAATAAATTTACCTTATAATTATGATTTAAATAAAAGCCTATACCAACTGTTTAGCTTTTATTAACTAAAGCCTTTTTTTTTACTAAATCAGACAATTAATATAAATGGGTCCCAAATTCAAGTACTTAAAAAAAACAACCATTGTTCACATTAAAACCTGAAGTTGCTTTGATTCACTATTGATAATTATGTCAAGTTAATTTGATGGCAAAATTTGGAATGAACTGAGAAAGTGGTATTGTGGATTCACCAGGGTGGATAATGGGGCATTGTTTAAATAGCAAAAGTTTAAATATTTGAACATTCTTTGCTATGCGCCAACCAGTGAGACATTGTGATGTGTATTTTGTTTGGAACACCAATGAATATATATATATATGCACAAAATCTAATTCCTCAAAGGTCTGACTAATCGGAGAGTTTTCACTTCAAAGACAATTCCTTGTTGCACTTCTGCATTTTGTCTGGCAGCTACTCAGCATCAAAACAAAGGCACGTGGAGCATTAGCATATGTGCAAACATTCAACAACTTTTTTACCTTTAGAAACAATACGTATAATTGATTTTATGTTTAGTAATGTAACTAACACTAACACTTAGATCCCACAAATCGGTAGAAATCGACGATGATGTAAGGTTTTGCAACTACAAAATATACAGATTACTTAACGTTAAAACATGACGGGTTTACGTTATTTTTAAAATAAGTAACTTAGTTTATATAAATTCATTGTATGCGTGAAATACATACACGCTTAAACGTCTTGAAAATCCTTTCCGTTGGTAGACAATACAAGTACGGAAACTGTAATAAGCAAGCAAGCCAACGTTGTGTATTGTTTGACAAGTTGGCTGACGTTTTACAAGGATCAACTGACAATACATAATCTTCAGTTTAATTTTTAACATGATGAAAAGAACTTTAGCTGGGAGAATGTGTTAGAGAACACGGTGTCCATAATAACCGTGGAGATGCAACGTGAGAGAGGGGCAGGACGTCTGTGGTAACAGCACCACACGCATCCACGCTTTTACACTTGAACATGGGTAGTTGAGGTCTCAAACTATTTAATAAACAGCCCAGAGTCATGCGCCTGTAAAAACCACCCGTGTGCTACTTACTGGTGCAGCGGTTGTGTTTGATCTTTGGCCTCTTTGCTCGTGATGTGATTGTTTTATTCCTGGGGTAAAAAGTGCTTCTCTCAGGATTTCAAAATGGCGAGTATGGAGCTTTGGATCACGTGACGTGGAGTAGTCACGTGACAAGAGAAGGCGACATCTACTAAATGACGTCACTCTTTTGTTTCTGTTTCCGTTTTCGAGTTCTTTTTAATTGGTTGGTGATGTGTTCTTTTGTGTTTAAAAACTGAAATCCATTATAAGAATTTTATTTATTTAATGTTTTTTCCTTAAAGTATTTCGTGGGAAACCCTTAGGCTACCACTAACGAACAATTACACATTCAACACATTATAAAAATAAACGTAAAAACCTTTCACGCAAAGCTTTTTGAAAGGCATCGCAGTTGAGTTCAAATGAAGTAACAGTTTTGGCCTTGCAACATATAGGACATTTTCCCTCTATGACCCTCTCCATTTCAGAAGATGTTACACAGAAGTTCTAACGTGATGAAATAGATTAGCTGTAACAATAACTAATTGCCAAAACTAGGAAACGTCACAAGAGATCTCCTCTCAATGTAACTCTCCCTGGAAGGAAGATTTTGGAAATTGCTCATGACAGCCTATATATATTTTTATACTTTTGTTTTTCTCTATTGTTTTCATTATCTAGTATGAACGTTCCCTTTCTTGCGTCCAGACTCAGCAATTTCATCTGAAACTCTACTCTCTAATTAAAGTCTTCATATTTAATTAGGACAATGTTATGGGATAATTTAATAAAGTTATTGATTTCAATAATTAAATTAAAACTAGACTAAATATTTGAGAAACACTAACTTTGCTATGAACACTAATTCCCATTGGGCAATTGTTACTTCACCATACATTATAAGTTCTTCATTTTGCTTTAAAATAAAACTATTTTAATGAAGTCAAATCCAAAACCAAAACAACAGTTCCAAACGTGTAGGGGAAATTGACAAACAGCAATGTGTGTATGTATATCATCTGCTACTCTCCCACCAAGATGGCATTGCAAAGAAGGTTACATGGAATCAATGATTTACATTTACATTACATGGAGTTATGATCACTAAATGAAAACCTTTTTACATTGATGTAAAAAAAAGAAATATTAGGTGAACTAACATTTAAAACATTATACAATTGAAAAAATATGGGGTTTGAAATACACAAAATGTAATTACTAAAGTTCATGCATTCGTTCACAGTTTTTGTTCAGTTTTACATTGAACTGTGAGGATGGAAAGTGTGATGTCATGCTTGATGAACATTACTTCTCATGTAACAAGTACTGATATTACAGATATTAAAGGTATACAGATATTTAAAAATGCTAACACTATTAGGTCGCAAAAATGTCAAAAAGAAAACTATTTTTTTTTCAACCTTTCAAAATACTACGTTAGCTGCATTCACAAGTATCGTAAATAAAGTTTTTAAATATAGCAAAATCTATTTGTTTCCCATGACATGTCAAAGTGCCCAAATATTCCCTTTACCATGCCTGATTAAAAACTACAAATAAAATTAATATAAAAAATTATTAAAATCCACATTTATAAAAGTTCACATTGGTCATGCACACTCTTATGGCCAAACATGTAGGTGCATAATAGATAACGTGTTGAAATAAGTCAACATAATATCCCACAAAACAAACAGAACCTTAAACCTAAACTTCATACAAAAAGTCACCAAACCAATAAAAATTAACTAAGGATAAAGGTAACCAGTACAGAACAAATAAACATCTCCCAGAAACAATCTCCCGGGAGACAGATATTGACTAACTTTAAGTGCAACATAATAATGAAAAGTGAAAGTAAGATGCATCTTTCAGGCAATCCGAAAAGCTTTTCATAATTCTTTGTTAAATGGATCATAAGATGTGCGCCACATCCACATCGGAGTTTAGTCTGTTCCCAAAAGGGAACCTTTTGTTCTATCGTCTGTGTGATTAGGCCTCTGCCACATATCTTGTGTTACAATGAAATATGAATTAAATTATCTCCAAAAGAGAGAGAGAGAGCGAGAGAGAGAGAGAGAGAGAGAGAGAGGAGAGAGAGAGAGGAGAGAGAGATGAGAGAGAGAGAGAGGAGAGAGAGAGAGAGAGAGAGAGAGAGAGAGAGAGAGAGAGAGAGAGAGAGAGAGAGAGAGAGAAGAGAGACTAATAAGAACACATTATTGGTATTATTTCAGGGCACATGGAATAGAACTTGGTCTCCAGACTCACCCGGTCACAGTGATCCACTGCACGCTTCCAGAATGGACAATGCTGAGGTCAGTGAGGCGAGAGGAGGGGGCCACTAATGCACATTTTGGATTTATTGTTTTAATTAAGTGCTACGACATTTCATCATAAACTGTTTATGGTCATAAGTCCACCGGTGCAAGCCATTGTGTGAGGGAGGTAGCATGGGGAGGGAGAAAAACAGCTTATTTAGTTTGAAAATCAGTTGTGTGTTTGTAACAGCTGTCAAAGTGTTTCATATCTTTGATACATTAAGTATGTTTTGACATAAATCAAAGATGACTAACACACTTATTTCCACAGGTCAGATGTGACATTATGTAGCCCCCTTTTCTATTGATGTGGCTCGCTGTGTCCATTTGTCCTCGGTGTATGACATCCAAACTGGGGAGTACATTGACAGGAACCTAGATGTGACAGCTCTGTTCATGACATTCAGATAAACATAAGCTGTCCTTTCAGCTCTTGGATAAATTCAGATGCTATAGAGTAAAGAAATGTGCTTTGTGAATGAGTAAGTGCTTTGACATGCATGTGGCTGGCTGTAAGATTTATTAGGAACATTGCAAGGCATCATAAATAGACTTACAGGTCATTCACCCTTATTAATGCAATGATGTGGCTGGCTTTCAAGGTTTGAGACCTCTTGTCGGCATGTTGTGGGCAAATGTAACTCTTCTGCATCTCCCCATCATATACTGTATATACTGGCATCGCAGCGCTTGGTCAAATGGCACATCTGTCTTGTTCTTTGTGATTTCATTAGCTCCAATATCTGCACTTCCTATTACTCCAGCTGCCTCTCATTCAAAGGCACACAGGCTCGCTTCTCTAATGCAGAGTGACAAGCTATATACTTTCTAACACACATTACGCGTTAGCCTCGAGCAAGGCCGCCTGCTCTTTTGAAAATGTTGGAATTAGGTTATTTCTATTGAAGTATTAAAGCAATTCGTCAGTTTAAGCTATTATTTCATAACTTTTTCTTTCTCTCTTTCTTTCCCAGAGTGTGATGGAGAGGGAAATGGTGTTTAGGGTTCCCATAACCTCCTTATTAGCTTCTCGGTTGAAACAGAGCACTGAGACAGATGTACTGCGGGTTTGACATGATTACTAGACAACACTCTGTTTCATTCCTTTAATATTTCAACAATGCCAGTCTATAGGCAAGAGTGGGTTTTAAAGGTGATAGATAAGTTTTTTATTATTTCTGTTTAAAACTCAGGATGTTGACATGGCCTTAAACAATAAAATGTTTATAATTAATGTTAAATGTTCTATTTAGTGACTGATGTCATACAGTATCTACCTACAGTGTACCAGCAAGCAAGTCATTTCCATCAGGGTTTATGTTTACATGGAATTGTTTCCATTTCCAAAGTTTGGGTCATCCAAGCCCCAGACCTTCACTGGTGCCTAAAATTTAAAACACCCTACTCCCAGTGCTTTACATTTAAAAAAATAAGGTGACCCTATTTTGCTTTTTTAGGCTTTTCCGGAAAGGCTCGAGCCCTCAAACTCGGTCTGGTTAAGCTATAACAGGCTACGCCTATGGCCTTGCTTGACTGTTCTTCATGAAGTTTTTTTTAACCAACTGGAATCTGTTTAAAATAAGAGAACATTTCTGGGGCATTTAACCCCAGACAATATAGACCACAGGCTCCCCAGGGAACTTAAATTCCTCCACCTTAAGGTTGTGGTTCCAGGCGAGGTGTTGTTCCTGGGCAAACCATTATTCATATGGGTATTTATAGCTTGGTGATTTTTATGTAATTTTTTTAAACCACTTTGGCTACAAGGTTCCTTGTAAAGGGGCGTACACAATATTTGGTTGTGAAGGATTTCCTCATTATAATAAACCCAATCTAAACTAAAACACTGTCTTGTTTTTAAACAGAAATCCAAAAAAAAAACCCCGTTTCTGTTCACCCTAGACTCTGTTCATCTTGATGGAGAAGTAAGTGTTTCTCAATCTTACCAATAACCAATAAGAAATGTTGTGTTTTTATATTAAATGAAAAGTAATTGAACAACTTGTTTACACATCATGTTGTTAATCTTATCTAATGTTGATTCATTTTGGACTTCACAGGGATTTTTGTATCGGATAAAGGAAAGACATTATACCGCATGTGTTTTGTCTGTATAGAGAGAATTTGAACCATGTTCTATGAATGATCATATTTGACTGCATTTTAGTTTGAGACGTCTTACACCCAATTTAGTACACATTGGTTCCTAAGTTATAAAGTGTCTTAGTGACCATGTGACCATGCGATTTAATCTCCAAAAATACAGTCAACTGATGGTTGATTAAACTGATTACTCATGAATGCATGGAATGCATGAAAGTAATAGACTGTTGTGTCAGTGTGATATAGGAGATACAACAACAGACTCTTTTGTGCATGGTAAGCATTTATAAGTGATGAATCACAAATCTTACATTTAGGAAAGTACAGTACTGAAGTCTAAAAAAACTTTTTTGTTCTTATAATTGTTTCGGAAAATGTTCAACATGCAACTATTGTGTACAGCAAGATTTTCAAATACACTTTAAATCTGATTTGTTTATAGTAAAGTAGTATTTGTTACAGGCTGTTTTATTGTGAAGCTCACAAAAAAGTTTGAAGAGTTCTTTTTTTAAGAAACCCAAACACAATCAGTATAATGGTTTACAAACAATGCATTCTAAAGTGTTGCTTCAATTGAATTTCCAGATATTGAATATAATGAAAGTTCTGAAAATAAATTGTGAATGGGTTTTTAGGTTCCAAATATGTTTTTTGTATTGTTTTTCCCTTGCAATATAAGAAAATGCTTCCCCTAGAGACTCAGAGATCTGGAATGGCTTCATGCTATCTGAAACAAACTCTGCACCGCTCAGAAGCTGTTCTTGTCATGTTTAAAACTATAAGAACTGTTTTGACTCTCCTTTCTGTCACTCATGCTGTCACCTCCTTAAATCTATACTGCCACTGTCTACTAGCTGAAGGCTCTTTTCTCTGTCATTCACTTCTTCCATTCATTCCACTCAAATCCCTCACATGTCACCTTGAAAAAAGACAAGTCTTTCTATAAAATATCTTTCTATCAATGTTTAACAAAACATTAGTCACTGGAATACAAAAGGAAATACTTCAGACTCCTATACCTAGATTTTTCTTTATAATAACAGACAAATAAGGCAATGATAACTGAGTGGAAAGTGTTCCTGTTCGTCTATGTATCAATCTTCTCTATCAGTCCTTGGTCTGGGTCAAAGGAGTCTGTTGCTGTTCATATCAAGCTAAGAGGATTTTCTTACCATTCAATCTCATGCCCTCTCCAAAGGGCCAGTTCACCGACAGGAGGTGGGCAATCTACATTCTACAATTTGTATGAATAATGTTGCAACAATCCCCACTAAATATACTATATACTGTCATTAGTAGATTATCTAATGAATAGATGTTCTGGCCAGAAATAACTTTCCAAAAAAGTATGCTTGCTAACATATAGAATGTATTTTGCCAAGACTCTACCAAATTTAGAACAAGATCTAATTGATGAACACTTTAAAGCAATACCATCTTAATAGTAGAATACCAGTAACCAGATCACTGTTCTCGGTTCACTGACTGAACTGTAGTTTTAAAAGAGTCCAGTGGATGGCGGTACAGGTCTGCTAGAGTGCAAAATGTATCTTTTCTCTTTCCAGTCATAACAAACTTTATGATGAGGATTCATTCGTCTTCAGTGTTGGTCCAAACACAAGAACACCTCTGTATTTAGCTATGTTTCTCACAAAAATAACACATATTGGAGTGCCACGAGAGGTCAAAATAAGACAAAGCTATGCTGCTTTCTATTTCTTTTCCCCGCTTGTTTTCTCTTTTTCCATCTGTAAATTGATGTGATCCATCTGACCATGTGACTCCCGGAGCATACTCCCAGTGTGACCACTGAGGACTAGAATTACGTTTAGGGTCTTTAGGCAATAACGGACAATGTATGTCTTCCATTTTGCCTTGGAGAACAAACAAAACGTCAAAGTCTACCTTCTTCCTATTTCATTATGATGATTATTTTTCTCTCTCTTCCATACCTGCATGCTCTCTAAAATATGTCCTTGTCAGCTAGGGAAAATGTCAGCTTGTATACTGGTCTTGGGTTGCAAAAAAAAAAATTCAGGTCACCGCTAATCCTGCGAAATCTGTTGTTCAGTCTAAAATTATGATTTTTCATATGCAATGGCAGCTGCAGTAGATGTGTTTGGGTCTCTCAAGCTCTTATACTGACAATAAGCCAATAAGTGCTACCACACAACTGCAGGTCTAACTCTTTTCCTATTCAGAGCAGTTAATAGGAAAAGTTCAATATATAACTACTTTTCAAAATTAGCTTCAGGGCAACTTCAATGTCAGGTAAGAATAAAGTAAAATAATTACAATTAATTTTATTTGAACGTTCACATACTAAGCACATGTTGTGAATATTGTTTTACACTTTATAGAAAATGGAGTTACTGCAAGTTTTAACATTTTAGTCTATCACATTTGATTGCTCGCATGTGGAAATTAGAACCCACAGTGGCCATGCATGAATTCAACTCTACAACATGCATTACCAGTTTGTTTGTATTAGTTGATGTACAGTAGGTGTAGATGTAAAACTGGTTCAAGAGATTTGGGCATGTGAAGTCGGAGTCTTTGGATTAGTTAACAATGAAAATTTGTATTAAATTTATTAAAAATTGTAACAATTTTTTTTATTTGTATCTAACTTATTCGAATTTTCACTATATCTTGTGGATAAATTATAGATTATAACTGTAAAAACAAATCAAGACAGAAAACAATCAGACAGCAATTGCAAAATGTAAAATGGGTGACTTTAATTTCTGAGAAGGTTATAAATAGTTCACTAATATTTTAGAAAACATAAACATGAATTACATAAATAAAATAAAATAGCTATAATGGTATTGTTAGTTTAAGGAAAAATGTTAATTTGCAATAGTTCATAAACAACTACCCTTTTTTCTTTGTATATTTTCATAGATGTTTCATAGATGAAAATTGTAAAACTGTTATGTTCTCTTTTTATTCAGATTTATAATATTCTAACATTTGGAAAAGCACAGCTTAAAACATTTAATTAACAAAACATTGTTTTAAAGTGTATTTTATAATTTTTTTGTAAGAAAAATATGTTTTTTTTATTTCACAGATGCCTTAAAAATAAAGAAATAAAGAATATTTCTTTTCGGAATAATCGTTGTTATTTGATTGGAGAAACTCATGTTTTTGTAAAGCAGATGATACTACAATTGAAATCAATAAAAGCTTTCTACCCATAAAATGCAAGAACAATTAAATTGCTTAAATTTTAGGCTCAATTTCAATCAAAGTGCTTAATTCATATAACTTAGCTGTGTTACAGTTTGATTTGATCACTCAGGTATAAAACGGCACATATTTCTTTAGGTGGTAAATTAATTACTTATTGATCGCTCTTGTGTTGGTGAAATGAAATGAATAAATGAAGGTACAAATAGCGCTGAGTCTCGGTGCAGGTGTCTGTAATAATACCTGCATTTGTGGCATTATGCTTAGCATTTTTTTTTTCCTCTGCAGTCATTAATATGGAGCTTGGGGGAGTGTGTAGCCAGCGGGTTTGCTGGCTGACCCAAGCCTGGGTTCAACTGAAAGCATGTTAGTGACAAATTGTAACCATATGCCATACAGCTACAGGGCTCTGGCCACAGTTGGCTTCAAACGGGCTGATCTTGGAGCAGCATCTACTCTAGGACCTCCTGTAATCTTTTTAATTGAAGAAATATTTGAACTGACCTGGGATTTGTTGAAATGAACACCAAGTACTCATTTTGCATAGATCTTCTATGGCCTTTTTATGTTGCAAAAAAACCCCACACTTTTCTTGAATCTTATTATACGTTTAGATGTAATAGATACGAATCGTGCATAAGTTTCACATTTACATGCAAATGTTCAAAAATAAGGTGTTCCTTTATAATTAATGCAGGTGTATAATTGCAATTCTGACCGGGACAATGCTGAAGAAAGTTGTGCGCTAATTGAACATTTCTTGTGAATTTCCTTAAATACATATCATTAACACATCTAAACAAGTCTGGCCAGCTAATAAACATTTATTTATAGCAAATTATGGGCTAATGTATCAAACTAACAACCTGCAGCAGCCAAGATTTATTCACAACATCCTCGACATTTATTACATTTACTTAAGCTCAGCTCTTTTTGTATAAACTTGATCTTTTTTATAGATTACTTTATGATAAAATATGTTGCATTAACAACATTCTGTGTGTTTTCGTTTTTGTGATTTATAGTCTCTATAAAATGTGTTTATTAGACTGGTGAATGTAATTAAATGTTGGAGTTTTAAGTGCAATATTCACCTAATGTAACGAAATAATGTGTGAAGATATGGGCTTGTAAAACTGGAGTTATGACACAAGTCAAGGTGTCAGTGTTTTCTGTGTTATAAATCCGTTGCTTAAATAAATGCCTGGACATCCAAACGATGCAGCCTTTGTGCTCATAACAGATGTGAAACCATCCAATCTACTTTAGTTCTTTGTAATCAACATCACAAGGGTGTGACAATGTTAAATTCATTGTTATATTGCTTAAGTTATATTTTAAGTATGCAATAAAACATGTGAATCAACGTCTTGTTAAAAAAATTATTTACTACAACACTTTCAGTGTTTTGATTTTCAGCACAGCTCAGAAGTTATTCATATATCCTGGTCACTTCTCAGCAGGACTTTTGAAAATCATTCTGCTTCTTAAACTTTTGTTGAAAATATTGGTACCTCAAAAAAGACAGGTTTGAAGCAACACTGAAAGCAAACTTAAATAAAAAGAACATGAAATGTTATTCATCCATGGACTCCATTTCTAACTGTCTATCATTTAGTAGTATCAATCAGAGTTAATAATAATAGTATTTATTAGTATTATCAGAATTGACAAGACGACAGCATGTAAACACTGCTAATTGTCATCATGTTCTTCGGAAAGTCATAATTTTACAGAAGCTCTTATGAGATTCAATGTCCATAAAAAAGGCAGAAAACATTTGTCTTTCTACAAACACATTAAACCAAGAAGACTTAATGGTTCATAAAAAAGCCACTCATGTGATGCTTAATTCAAAACAGAAAATGTAAAAATTGTACTTTACTTAAACTCTATGACATGAAACACTATCACATCACACTCTGACATGCTCTTTTCATTCTATATTATATTATATATATTATTATGCATGGTACAGACTACAGTTGTGAATTTTCTTACATTACACCTCTAGTAACTGAAAATCAGAAGCATCTGTAGTGGGCTAACAAAAAGATGCACCAGACTATTATTCAGTGACCCCAAGTCCTCTTTTCTGAAGAAAGCCAATTGTACATGCTATTTTGAAATCAAGCAAGTCCCAAGAGACACAAATATCACATTGTTAAGTTTTTATAGGCAGCGATGGTTTGGAAAGCCTTGTACTCTACTGCTGCGGCTCTATTGCCCTTTTTGCACAATGTGTTTTTAAGAGCCATTTTTACCTATAATATGAAAGGACAGTGCAGAATCATGCGGAAATGCAGTGGGGAAGAGAATGTGTGGGAGGGACCTTTGAAACTAGGTCTCCCAATGTGCAGCTGCCAGTCTGCCTGCTAGGATTGGTCCAATGTCTTTTTTCAAATCTACAGTCAGTGCAGCTCTTTATAAGGAAATTGCAGAGCACTTAATTTTAACTCTATCAACAAGCTTTTATTTTCATTTTAGACTTATTTACATCACTTTTATTTTCCTACAAGAATTAACATATGACCAAAGGCCAAAACTTCTAGTTCCTGGTTTAAAAGCCATGGATTAAATGTACATTACTGACTGGCTAAATCTTACTTCAATATCTTCAAATCACTCTTTGAGCTATTTTCAAGAAGAAGATGACATTAAAGCTGCTTGAACTCTCATCACACCTAAATTGTGTCATTGGATGATCATCTCCATCTCACACCCACTTGATGTTTTAATCAATGCAAAAGTAGATCCAACAAAGTGTTGAGAACATAAAACAGATTTCACACTTTTCAAAAAGTCAGCATGTGTTTGATGTCCATTTTTATTGGTCACATGAAATATGAACATTTTGTCAAATATTGTTTATTTATTATTTATTTTTTAAAAGTATAATTACATAGCTGTACGTCCAACAAAATAAGTAATATTATTATAATAAATGAATTTCCTATGGTAATAAATAGTTTTTGGCACATATTGTACTTGTCTATGGACAGAGACCCAATATTTAACCAATCGAGTCACTTTCCCTTTCAATTTTGCCTTTTGTACAGCATTTTCAAGAAGAAGATGACATTAAAGCAGCTGGAACTCTGATCACACCTAAACTGTGTCAATGGATGATCACCTCCACCTCACACCCACTTGATGCTTTAATCAATGCAAAAGTAGATCCAACAAAGTGTTCAATTTTACCTTTTGTACGGCATATGCCTGTTGTCAGGCCCAAACAAAGGCAGATTTTTTCTGCAAATTTCGAATGTTCCCCTGACATGAAAACTGATTTGTGAAGATAAACAGTCTGTTAACTGGTTTTATAGTATAATAATGACAGATAGGAGCATGGCCATTCGATATCGAATGACAAGGAAAAGGGAGGTAACCTTGGAGGCAGAGCTACATTTGCACATGCGTTACAGCAAATAAATAAATGTCACAAAAGAAAATGAATATATAATTTGAACATATTATTATTACTTACAGCCCTAATTTAAACACATGCCAAATTAACAATTTTGGAGTTCAGGGGGTTCAATTGTTCTATTGGCATGTTTTTGTCATGGTTTGATTTTATACTTCACAAACCCTTTACATGGACAATAACCTTATAAGTGAAAAAACTATGATTGCTGTGCAATTGCAATTTTAACACTATACATTGTCTAGCTCTTAAACAGAACTGCCACCCCACCTACCTCCCCCCTCTCTTCTTTGCACTATTACTAAAGATATTTCTATTGTACTTGACACTTTATCGTATTTTTCCTTACTAAATGTTGCACTGACTAGTGAGATGCTCTTAATCTCATTGTACATGTTTATAATGCAAATTGTATATGTGTATAGTGACAATAAAGGCATTCTATTCTATTCTTTAAAGAGGCCCTCCTGTGTTGGGGAAAAATGGCAGCATGTCCCATGCCAATGCAAACAGATGTTTACTAACCTTTCTCTGCATATTTTTGAAGGTCAGTATATTTACGGACAGTGCTGGTACACATCCTTAAAGCCTGTGTCCACAATGAAGAAAACTAGGTTTCAGTTGGTAGTTTCTGGCACCTACCGAAAGTAATGATTGATTATAGAAAGAAGGAGGCCTCTGCACTAATTTCATCATTGTTGGCAAAATAAATAAATAAAAGAAAAATGTTGTTTTCCAGTGTCTATCTTGTTGGGTTATTTTCTCTATTTCTTTGCTTTGTGTGTGTGTCAGGGAAAATTAATGTAATTAACTCACCCTGAGGCAGAGTGTTGCTCTTGAAGTTTGTCACCCTGAAATTCTGTTATCTGAGAATGAAGGAGAAAAACACAATCACCCTCTCTGCTGTTATTTTTCCCTCTCATATTAAATTTAGGCTGGTTGCTTGAATGTCTTGAAGTGCCATGGATGTCGCTGTCAGAGCTTCTGCTCTTATTTGTGTTGGAAAAGGCGATGTGTATGTCAGCCCAGCTGAATTCAGTGCTAATATGTCTTAATGAGTAACACTGTTTGTCACTCATCGTTTGCTGTAAATATTTTCAGTGCTACCTTGTCTTTTGCTTTAACGTCTCTCTGGCAGCAGGAATCAAACAAAACATAAGTATCATCCCTACATGAACCAAAGTTATTTCGGGTCTCCAGCAGAGAATAGATTCATCAACAAACAAAGTTTTATCTTTGCAAAATGATCAGGAAGCCATCTTCAAGTCTAGATCTCGTCTTTACTCAGATGCTGTGTTCTAGAGAACTCTGATCTGACAAAACAATGCGCTGAACATACCCGTGTTGTCTGTAAATATTTAAACTTCACAAAGCAGCCGAAATCCCAGGAGCATAACTAGATGACAAATGATTACTTGCTGCATGACATATTGGTAGTGCAGAGCTGGAATCAAACTCTGGTTTTCTAGTAAGAATGAACAAGTTTACAAAAAGTGTCAAGATGTTATTGTGCATATTTAGAGAGAGACCATTAAATGTAGAAACACAATTGTAAGCTTCCCAATAGCTACAACAGCAGGAAAATGTGCCTGTAAATTAAGACAAAGACAAAAGAGTACATTTATACATTTAAAACTGGACTTGGATAGTGTGACCCCTGGTTGAACCAAGGTTTAGAGATGCTGTGATTAGATCAAATGGAAACCACCACTGTTAAGCGGCTATAATTACAACCAATACCTTCATTAAAAGGACTGTTCGCTACTTATCTTCATACTATAAAGGAGTCTAACAGTGGGGAAAAGAAACAGATTTAATATGAAAATGTATTGATTTTGTTCAAATCAAGGTACAAAGGGATTTATATGGTAAACTATCACAAACGTGTTTTTTGTTTTAATGGGGAAGGTTGGCTAACATGTGTAAGAAAATCTTTTCTGGAAACATTTCTGAATTTTGTTTACGAAACAAAACAGATTTTTTTAAACAACAAGAATTATACAATTAACATCAAACCCAATTGTTAAACGATAATTGCAGATAAAAAATATTATACTGGAAAACAGAAGAAAAGCAGAATTCAAAGTTTCATAATACAATTGAAAATAAAGTGAGAATAAAATGAAAATCGATCACATATCCACTCTTAAATCACAAGTAATCAACATTGAAAATGATTAGCTTAAACAATTTACATTTTCGTAGTTGTAAAAGAAACTTAATGGTTACTTTGATAACCTCTATTCCCCGAAAGGGAACAGAGACTTATGTCAGCGGCAACTATGGGAAGCTCCACAAGGGCGCTCAACTCACTCCACACTCTTTTCAAAATCCTACAGTCGGTGACGACTATGGGCACACCCTGCAATACGCCACAAACTAGGTCCTTCCACATCAGTTAATGACCAGGCAAGCCAGGTACATCAATAGTCCAGTGCCCAGGAGGGAACTAAGGGCTGTCTAAAGGGTAAAATCCTTCTGGCCCCTCTGAGGAATCAGTCGGTTAGCTTGTGTCATTCCAGCTTGTTGCCGTCAACTGGAAGGTGATAGGCAGAAATCGTGGCGATGTAAACTTTCAGGGTGGATGGAGGCAGTCCTCGTTGCAGATCGTCTCAGAGGAAGGCTAGCCTGAGTTCAACAGGGCAGCTGCTTGGGTCTACTTGGAGACAGTGACCCCAGTCGACGAACTGACATTGCATGCCGGCATGACAGGCCTTAGTGGAGGGAGTTTGGGCAAGACAAAGTGTTTGAACCACAAAGTGTGGCATAACTGGGGGTCCTTCATGGATTGATGTATCAGACTTTGAGATTCCAAAGGTCTGTGTGTGGTTGCTTGTGCCCACATCCCTGGGTTAGAAGGTCCAACCGCAGGGCCACTGGTCAGGGAGAGACTGTCACCAGGGAGTAGACTTCTATAAACCAAGGTCGGTTGAGCCAATACGGTACCACCACTAGGACCTCTGACTCATCCTTCATCATCTTGCACAGGAAGGGTCAAGGAGGTTCACTGGCGGAAATGCATATAGGCGTTTCTTCCTGGTCCAGCAATGCACCAACGCATCTATCCTAATAGGAGCCTGGGACAGAGGGTGGAACATTCTCTGGTGTGGCAAACAGGTCTACCTCTGATATATCAAAACGCTCCCAGATGTGCTGGACTGCCAAGGGATGGAGCCAAAAGGGAGATGGCCCTTTTCTGAGTTGATCCGATGCCCCAAAAGGCTGTGGTGACTTAAGACCCTATCTCTGTAACGAATTACAGTAATGAACTAGAACCGCAATTGGGCCAGTATCAGCCAGTTATCCAAATAAGCCACAATTTGAACCCCTTCCTGTATTTACCGTACTAAACCTGCCTTCGATCACCTTTGTGAAGATGTGAGGGGACAGAGACAAGCCGAAGGGAAGGACACAGTACTGATACACTCAACCCTCGAGGCCAAACCGAAGAAGGGGTTTGTACTGAGGGAGCATAGTTACGTGAAAGTACGCATGCTTCAGCTCTGTTGTAGTGAATCAATTCCTTGGATGGACATTCAGGCTCAACCTTGGAGCAGCCTCCTATTCCAGTCGTGGAGGTCTCACTCAAGGCTGACATCAACACAGAAGCTGAGAACCATCTGGGCAGCACTGCATTAAACCTCCGCCACGCCCCTAAATGTATCTCTGAAACGAGAACTGCTATTGCATCTGCAATGCATGCCTCCTGGCTACTCCTCTGTCAACTCCTTGTAGCCACTCTTGGTTGATGTCTCTGACGTGGGCACGCCGATGATCAGGGGAGGACTGAAAAGGACTTTGAAGGGGGCCTGCCATGTCTCTTCCTATGCAGGATCATGAGTTCTCCCAGACCCTCTGCCTGCTTCCTGATTGTAAAGACCCACAACATAAGATCATGGCTATCCTTCAATGCGATCGATCCATCGTATCCAACACAACAACATCACAACATCAGTTGACTGGCAAAACAAGTGCTCTACTAGTAAAAAAGAAGTCTTACTTGTTGGTGGAAGGCAGCGAAAGACAAGAAATCTGGGGCGTTCAGCGGATACAGCCTCTGGATACAGCCAAAGAACCACACTGGTTGCAGTCAACTCACCAGATCTCTTCAGAATCCACACAAGGAATAACCCAAACTTTTTTCCGTGGTTATCTCTCACTGTGAGTTGCTCGCGTGTTGAGAGTAGGCTCCAGCAATATTAAAAGAGAGTGGAGAGAGTTGAACACCAACATAACATCGCCAACAACATAAGTTATAGGGACGGACTGATGGGGAATACTAATCATTGCTAAAATTGTTTATTTGAAAGAAAAACTTACTGTGTTAGTACTAAAAAGTCTAATTTGTTTGCTCTCTAAAATTTGAAACAAACATTAGTTTAGTTTTTGTATTAGATTTTTATCAAACTAACTCAAATTTATTTGAATCTTAAGATCTATCAATATATGTATGTCAAGACCATTGTTCAGTATACTTTTTTATTGGACTGAGAAAATAACTTTTGACAAAAAAATGCCTTTTTAATTGAGGTGTTAAATAAATTAACAAAAAGGAATAGATTAATAGATTAATGAAGAAATAAAACCTGTAACATGTTGGTAGATAATGGTTTTATTGAGTGTTGAGTTTCCTGCTTGACCATAGGTCATTCTCAACCTTAATAAACAATAAAGGATACCTACACCGTGTGCAGAGTTATTAGGCAAATAAGTTTTTGACCACATCATCCTTTTTATACATGTTGTCCTACTCCAAACTGTATAGGCTTGAAAGCCTGCTACGAATGAAGTTTATCAGCTTATGTGCATCTGAGTAATGAGAAGGGGTGTGGTCTAATGACATCAACACCCTAAATCAGATGTGCATAATTATTAGCCAACTTTCTTTCCTTTGGCAAAATGGGTCAGAAGAGAGACTTGACGGACTCTGAAAAGTCTAAAATTGTGAGATGTCTTGCAGAGGGATGCAGCAGTCTTGAAATTGCCAAGCTTTTGTAGCGGGATCACAGAACAATCAAGTGTTTCATGGCAAATAGCCAACAGGGTCGCAAGAAGCGCGTCGAAAGAAGAAGGCGCTAAGCAACTTCCCAAAAACTGAGAAAAATTAAGCGTGAAGCTGCCAAGATGCCATTTGCCACCAGTTCAGCCATATTTCAGAGCTCCAACGTTACTGGAGTGTCAAAAAGAAAAAGGTGCGCAATACTCAGGGACATGGCCAAGGTAAGGAAGGCTGAAAAACGACCACCACTGAACAAGAGACACAAGATAAAATGTCAAGACTGGGCCAAGCAATATCTCAAGACTGATTTTTCTAAGGTTTTATGGTCTGATGAAATGAGAGTGAGTCTTGAGGGCCAAATGGATGGGTTCATGGCTAGATCAGTAAAGGGCAGAAAGCTCCACTCTGATTCTGGCCCCAGCAAGGTGGAGGTGGGGTACTGGTATGGGCTGGTATCATCAAAGATGAGCTTGTGGGACCTTTTCGGATTGAGTCAAACTCAACTCCCGGTCCTACTGGCAGACACCTTCTTCAAGCAGTGGTACAAGAAGAACTTTGCATCTTTCAAGAAAAACATGATTTTCATGGAGGACAATGCTCCATCACATGCCTCCAAATACTCCCCTTGTTCACCTGATCTGAACCCCAAAGAGAACTTGTGGTCCTTCATGAAACGTGAGATCTACAAGGAAGGAAAACAGTACACTTTTCTGAACAGTGTCTGGGAAGCTGTGGTTGCTGCTGCACGCAATGTTGATGGTGAACAGATCAAGAAGCTGACAGAATCCATGGATAGAAGGCTTTTGAGTGTCCTTTTAAAGAAAGGTGGCTATATTAGTCTCTGATTTGTTTGTTTTGTTTTTGAATCTCATAAATGTGTATTTGTAAATTTTGAAATGTTATATTGGTTTGCCTGGCAAAAAAATAAATAAGTGAGATGGGTATATATTAGTTTTTTTTATTATTTTGCCTAATAATTCTGCATAGCAATAGTTACCTGCTCACACAGATATCCTCCTAAGATAGCCAAAAATAAAAAAGCCCCACTCCAACTTCCAAAAATATTCAGCTTTGATATTTATGTGTCTTTTGAGTTGATTGAGAATATAGCAGTTGCTCAATGATAAAATTAATCTCAAAAATATAACTTGTCTAATTACTCTGAACACAGTGTATTACATTTTTATACCTTATTTTACAATCAAAATACTTTCAAAAGCTAGCAGTAGAAGTAGTTTAAAGGTGGCATATCATTATAACCTGACTTTTCAGACATTCCTGGCATCTTGAAGTGTTGTTCTCTCATCAAAACATGCCTCATGTAGTATTCAGATTAGTTCATGCATGTTTGAGTAATCCTTTATTCCTTTTTTCTAAACTGAAAACGTTTTCATTTTCCTTATCCCCGCCCAAGCCACACCCACTGACCAATAATGTGAATCACTAGTACAAGTACAACCCTTTTCTATGGCGAACAGGAAATGCAGAATTGTGACAGCAGCAGAACAGCACTGGATGAACATTGCCATTTAAGGTAGAAGTGCGTTTTTGCATGTCAAGAGCCTAACCTTTTGTTTGGATTACCAAAGAATGAGTGTATTTGTCATAAATGACTCGATATTGTGTCTGCTCATCAGAGAAAACTTGGAAAGATAACTTTTGCCGGTGACCAGCCCTTCTAATTCTCCTGGTTCATCAACAAAGAACAGTCTAATAAAGGGTTTATGATGAGGCTGGCTCTGTCACTGGGTGCTTTTTCACCTGTCCACTGTTCATTGGTTTGTAAGTCTAAATAGATTATATATTTAATACACTATGCTTAAATACATTAATGAAATACGCAATTTTACCTTTTCGTACATCAAGCCGAGCGTACCACTACATTACTTTTATAACCCTATAAGGAAATCTGGTTTCAGCACTCACAGAGACTCAGCATTTTATCTTCCATAAAATCCTAAACATGCTCAGAATACAACAGTCAATCATGTGAAACGCACACTATAGGGTTGTTACTAACATTACACGCTATTGTGCAATGGTTGCGCATCAAAAAGTAAAGATCGCGACCAGATCTTGTATTGACAATTTACACAAGTACACCTATAACAAAATAAATACTTTATAAATCAGTACGCTGACATTAGAAATCATATAGTGAGAAGCCCGTCAAGAGAAGCCCGTCTGATTTACCTGTAAACATGCTGCTGAGGAGCCTTTTCCATCCAGTTTCTGTTTCATTCTGTGGACTCAAACTCTGTGTTAGATTCTGGTTCACAGATATAAGGTGCTTTTATATTCTGCATAGCCGCTGCCTGTCGATTATAATATTTTAAAACAATAACACATGTTTAATGCGTCGCTAAGTGTTGCACGAGGCTAGCCTCGTAATTGTTGCTGTGATTGCTCCAACCGGACGCGATTGAGCGCGCTGGTCAGTAGGGGCATGCCAAAAGCTTATCTGTGGGAGGGACCGGTGTAAACAGCACATTTTTTCAGGGTCAAAAATACGAGGTA
This sequence comes from Danionella dracula, assembly GCA_900490495.1. Taxonomy (NCBI): domain Eukaryota; kingdom Metazoa; phylum Chordata; class Actinopteri; order Cypriniformes; family Danionidae; genus Danionella; species Danionella dracula. The sequence goes on from UELW01000578.1 coordinate 5,593,517, forward strand.
ATCAAAGATGTTGTCTATGATAAATATTACATTTATTACATTTTGAACATTATTTACAGTGCAGCGCTAGTATAGAGGGTTCAAATATTGACTCTAAGAGCTATAACAAGGCCATAACGTGGACCCTTTAAGCAAAAGCATATTTTATTGATTGCTTAAACTAGTATAGGATAGACAATGAGTAAATACATCAATGGTTTGCTGGTTAACCTAAAACATGTTAAAACTATTAAAAATTAACTATAACTATTAAAAATAATAAATTTTTGAAAGTTGTATACTTATTTTATTAAATTCATACCATGTTTTTTGTATACTAGTTCCAATATTTGTTAGTTGTATAATTGTAGATGTATGGGGAATGTGCAATTTTTTTACTTTCTATTTTTTTTCAAAATTGATTAAATTAAATAACTCTAGCATGAGTGTGATCAGTTTTCTCATGCACACAATACACGTGGAGTTTTGCTTTCCCTTTAAAGAGCTATCGCTTCAATTTGAATTAAATTGAAAACTTTAAACATATCACTTAAGTAGTCTTATAAACTATCTTATTCAAAACTCCATTTAATTCAATGAAGCATAACCCACAATATTATATTCTTTTTATAGCAGTTTTCAAACCTGATTTAACTGATCACTGTTCTCTCTGACAAAGCTCAGATGAAGACCAATACATCAAAGTTAGAGATGAATTCATGCAGGGCCTTAAAGGAGTATAAACCTCAGAGGCTTATTTGAGGGTAACCTTTTTCTAACCCTTGACCCTTGAGACAGCTATGCTGACCACACATCCTGACCCCCAATTCTTAGCACCACTGTGCCATGTATACTCAGCTTTAGTCTCTAGCGGGCTTTAAAATAGCACTGAATGTGATTACACCACAACCATGGCTGTATGTAGGGCACTGTCTAACTACAGGCTTTAAGTTTAATTAGCACTTAATTACCGACATCGCTTAACTGGTTACCTAGCAGAACTACCAACCATAAACCGTGCAGTGATATGAATATATGGAGCAAATATGGTGATGGAAGAGTAGGTGTATGTACTGTTTTGTAGCACTCTAGATAGCCCGAAAACATGTTTATCCTTGGGTGTGGTTTACAAATTAGTAATATTTTTTTAATAAATGAACTGTATTTGTTGTATATTATTGCTTTTTACGAAATATGAAAGCATTGTTAGTGTAAGGGGTTTAAAACAAAACCTTTATTCAAAGCAATACTTTGTATATAAAGTAATTCTGAATGGCACAGTGATGTGTATGAGATAAATACATTAATTATTTCAAAGAGATAAGTCTGTTTCTGAGGTTTTACTCTGAGGTGTCAGTGAGTGTATTTCAGAACTCTATGTTTGTGCGCACAGGGGTGTGTTTGTGTGTGTATCACCAGATGCTGATTGATAGGAGTGTGTAGGTGTGAGAGGCAAAAGAAAGGCAAAAAGAAGTGCAGAACTGAATGTCATCCTGGAAATAATATAAATTAATTGGCTGGAGAAAATCATAGTGGAAAATCTTCCCTGCAAGTAATTAGGTTTCAGATTAGTAATGACTAGGTTCAGGAAAAAAGTCGGTTTCACCATTTACTTTTTGTGTGTATTTTTTTTCTCTTTTTTTGGGTGAGACTTAATTTGTCATGGAAGAATGTATTTTTAAAGGGCATCTAAACCTTGGTTTTAATTGGGGTGAGTGGACAGGCTATTCAACAGCATTCTAACTGATGGTTTTTGTGTAAATCAAGATCTTTAAAATGTGAATGTTCTTTTAATTAAAATTGGAATGTATTGCATGAAAAGGACTATCACGCGTCTAATTAGGAGCATGATACATGTCAGAGTTTCATAGACAATTTTTTTTAAGTTCTAGGATTTTTGGAATAGTTTGAAAACCTTTTTTTGTCTTGATTTAAATAAATCCCACAACAATAAAAAATTATATATATATATATATATATATATATATATATATATATATATATATATATATATATATATATACACAGAAAAAGCTGCACAAAATACCCAAACCAGGAATGAAATATGGGATTTTTCCCCCATATCAAACTATTTTGTCTGAATTGAATCAAACAAAAATCATTTAATTCTTATTATTTAATTCTAAACAGCGTGAAAATAAATGAAACTGATCTTCTGAACACCTGTTCAGACAACGTACCTATTTCTGCAGCAAGTCTTAGAATATTCCATGAAGCTCCAACAGATGGTGCTCTTCATCACAGCTCAGCGTCAACTGAGCTGTTTCTTCATTCTACCAAAGAGCCTCTGCAAGCCTACTAATGTTTGTTTCTCAAAGTAAGAATTATTTTTTGCTGTCTGCCTACTTATACAACGCTTGTCTGTTTGAATCACCCAAGCTAGTAGCACATTGGTTGTCAAGCGATGAAAACCTTATATAACTGAAATATAAGGCCTTTGGTTAGAGGTGCAAGTTTTGAATCAGGCTTTTAAATCTTTCAGGCTTTCTGTTGGCAGGAGATATTGAAAATCCTGTTTGATGTCAAAGTCAAAAAGTTAATATCTTTTCCAAAAAAAAATCAGTACATCGTTGCAACATTGGTATGTCCAAAATTGTTGATTATAGTCAAATTAAGCAATATAACTGTTAAAACGTAGAAAACTATTTCAGTTAATGATGCAATACATTTTATATTTCAGATTTATTGACTGACCATTTGAGGCAAAAGTAATTGGACATCATTTATTGTGTCAAAATGTTGCGGTTTTACCAAAAACCAAAACTGTGATTTTGCTGATATTTTATAGCATATGAATATGAAGGTTCATTATTACATTTACCTTTTCAATTTTCCCTTATTGTACAGTAAAGTGTAATAAGAGTTATTTTATTAAAGTGAATTTGAAAAAAAATCTTAAATGTGATTTTGTTTTTAAGAATAGTACCTAATGTGAGATTTTCAATGAACATTCTTAACTTCCCATTCAGTTTAAGATATAAAATAAATGCTGCATACTCTCAGTCTCAGGTAACAGGTCATCCATTTTCACAGATGAAGGAGCCAACAGATAAGCTGAGAGCATTCCCTACATTAATTGAGAGTGATAGAGAAAGAGGGAGAAGAATGAAGCAGGAAAGACAGAGAGTGATAACCTGGAGTTGCCTCCATGCATTCATTGAAAGAATTAGAGAGGAATAGAGAAGTGGATAGTGGAGCAGGAATGTAGCATCCCTGCTGAAATAGCACTCACGTCGATAAGCTACTGACTTTGATTGACTACCTTGTTTAGATTGCTTCTTTTCATCTCAAGAACTCTGGCTAAGTCTTTTGATAAAACACATAAGCAAATAATCATTATCTCAAATGGAAAGATCCATGTTGTGACTGCATTGTACTGGAGGTGGCTTAAGTCCATCTCAGCTCATGTTTTGACATTCCATCAAAGTACATTTTATCAGTCATATGCATTCTCAGGGAATACAGCTTTTGTTGTTTCAAGAAACATTCTCTAGTCGAACTAAAATGTATATGGTGCTACTGTACATAGCATCAATTCTGGTAATTTGCTGGCTTATAAACACCAACCACATTTAGAAAACTGGTTCTTTACATGCAAAAAATGTGACTGACTGAAGTACATGCACCACTTTGGTTCTTTGGACTCTAAAAGTGGTTTATTTTTACCTTCAAATGTCTTTGGTATGTTGTTGGTTCTAAATAACAGTTTTTATGGTTGGCTAGCACCTTTGGGCAAGCCAAAGAACCAGACTTGGTTTGATGTAGCTGTTTTTTTTTTTCTTCTAGTTTTTACAATTGTCAATAATGATAAGTATACTATAAATGACAACCAAATGTTACTGAAGTTTAAGCAGCATGAATTCATCAGAACCTGCACTTGATCCACTGCATCTGTATTGCTATTCAGTTTGTTTCTCTGTTTTGGGGGCTCTTTCTATCTTCAGCTGATCAGGGAAGATTGATGTCTCTGTTTGTGTCTCTAGCTCTTTCTTTTTAACAGCCTTATGAGTCGGCTGGCCAGCCGATAGTAGAGACCCATTTGAGTTATGTGTTCAGATGGCTGGAGCAGGTCGACCCAATAGGTTTTCACCCACCCTTAGACTCAGCTGAAAACAAAGAAATCAAGACAAAAATGTAGAGAAAATGGCCAGAAAATGAAATATTGGCAGTAGCCACTAGCATTGTTTTTAAAGAGAGGTGTACTCTAGAGGTCTCAGAATTGGAGTTTTTAACTATGTCTTTTTGCCTCTTATGATTTGAAGGCAGGTTTCAGATGTATTCTATGTATGAGAGGAAAAATCAACATTATTCAAATGTACTATTTTTTAAAGCAAAGGGGCCATATAATGGAAAAAAAAAACGTTTTAGAGCTTTTTACCCCAATGTAGTGATGTTCCCTTGTCAGAGCGAAGCCTGAAGTTTAAAATATGTTTGTGGACTTGAAGCTATACTAATAATCTGTATAATTTCAGGTGTATTCACTAATAGTTAACTTGAATCATGCTTTTCTGGAAAAGGTGTATGTGTTGAATGTAAACACCAAGTCTTGTTCTTGTTAGACTGTCTTGTTCTATATTCAGTACTTTTTTGCCAAGTCATGTAATTTCAGATTAATGGAATGGTAAAATGGAGGTGGTATGGAGTCTGTACTTCATTTTGGGTGGCATGGAGCATACAATCTATTCTGAGAGATAATTAGCAATATTTGTGTGACCCATTTTTTTTCTTCACCATTGGTGGCGTCTTCTTAGAATGTGATTCAAGAGAGGGATTTGTGCCCTCCTTTTTGGTGTACATTTTTACCTCTATAGAATAGAAACATGCTCATTTGGGTTATTGGTCAAAGAGTATGCTGCCATGCATCTCTTGCAGCTTCTATGTATGATGTATATATGCTTTGAGCATGTACTTTTTGGGTGACCATAATTTTTATTCTGTAGTATGCCAGTTAATTGCACAGTGGGCTTTCAGGCCATGCATGCCCATGTATCTACATGAGTGTGTTTGCTGTGCTCTGTGTATCTCTCTGTCTCAGAGATGCCATTGTTTAGCCTCTGGAGGTTTCATTAAGGCCTTGGTGTTCTGAGGTAAAAAGTCATTCATCTTTCCTGCTACAAAGTGCCAGCGCCACTCTTTGTCCCTCTTCCTAACTCTCTCTGTCTTTCTCTTTTACTCTCTGCTTTTTTTCCACTCCCTCTGTTTCTTCCCAGCATCCACCACTCTAAGATGGAAATAAAAAGAAGGATCAGACAGACCACTATGGCCTGTTTGATGTGTGGCAGACTGACTTGTCTAATGAACCCAACGTCTTGCCTCCACGTTTTTCCCAAACGCTCATTAATTAGCCCTGTCAAAACTTCCCCTGCCCTCTTTTTTTCAGGGGAGGTGGGGGCGGCTTTAAGAGCTTGAGTGGGATACCGTTAATTAAAAATATATCAGATAAAGACCCATGAGTGCTAATCGTGATGCATTAACCCTTGCTTACTGACAGCACGAGTTGAACCAAGATGTCCAAAGCTAGATGATCCCTTTTGTCCTAAAGTTCCAATGCACTGAAGTTTCTAAGGCTGGCAAAGAGAGAAACAGCTTTGATTTAATTGCATATGTTCCATTATCCTAGCCCTAACGAGAAGACTTGACAGTGTCTTCAAATGTTTTTGTGAGTGCAGGCTGCGGGTTATGAAAAGAAGCACAGATCTTTGTGACAGAAGTAGGGAGAAAGCAAAACCAGCTCAAAAGTGCACTGGATCAGTGAGGCCAGTCTAGGTTGCATCTTGCTTTCTTCCTCTAATCTTTTGTTCTGTTGATAGAATGAATATGAATAACTTGCTGCTGCTTGTTTGAGTCACGGTGTGCTAATCACTGTCAGTTGAAGAAAATTCTTAAGGGAGTCAGCAACTATGTTCAAATGAGTTTGATTGTAATGTTGAGGTAATCATGAGTTTCTTTCGAGTTTCTTGCTTAGGGGTGGGTTGAGCGATGGAAAACCTGCCAACCAGGACTTGTTCTCTGGCTCTTTAGAGTGGAGAGAGTGGAGCAAAGAGACAAATGGGGACAGAGAGGCCAGAATCTCGTCCACGCCTTTTCATGCAGAACTCTAATTAATTTTCTGCTGTGTTTCAGAATGGATTGTGGTCACTGCTGTTTGTAATTTGTCATCCGCTTCATTCAGCACCCTCACTCAGCCCCTCTTTTAAGAGTAATGGTCATGCACATGCAGTACACACACGTTAGTGTAGAAACGAAAGACACTTGTAATTTGAACACAATTTCCTCACATTCCATGGCTGTGTTATTAACAAGGAGGGACACTTAATGTTGAAATACATGGCATTTCACACTCAGAAATTAAACTCTATTAAAAGTCCCACATGACAAATAGCACATAGTTTTTAAAAGAAAGCGTTCAGCTGTCTATGAGCTCCTTTATTTTCTTCGCCCACCTACTGTTATTGTCCACGAATGAGGCTAATGTCTCTTTAAGAAACCTTGTCAGGCTACGAATGAGTAAAATTAATGAATTTGATTATAGCTTTGTCTAATAGCTTGTGTATCAGTCCTTCCTCTTTTTAATCACTACTGCTAAAGCTTACAGCCCAGGGGCATATTTTTAATTCTTCCTCTCTTCTCAAGCTCTACTAATGAAGAGAAAGAAAAATAATAATTGTTTGGTTCGAATTTAATAACAACCAATAAAACCAACCAACCACATTTTACCATTTCTCTTTTTAGAGTCTTTGCGCTGATGGTAATGAATGGTTTTTCCCTTTACTAAATAAAAAATAAAAATACTGCAAATTTGAAAAAAAAAAAATCAGTTGGGTTTGAAAAGGGAGATGCTTTTTTTAATTAGTATATTTTCATATTTAATTTGTCTATTTTAGCACTATAGCCAGTGCATTTTGTACGGGTGGACAAATGTATTGATCATTGTCACATTCATATTTGTATATTATTACATATAGTATACATATTCATATTTCAGTGAGAATGTGTGTCTCATTAGTTAATATATATCACTGATATATCACTATCACTTTGCAACACAAAAATAAAGGCAGAGTATGAGTAAAAATGCTTGCTGATAATGGTACTAATAACGATGCCTCATTTTGTGGAATTAGCATTTTTACAAAAAATTACACAGGATGACTAATAATTGATCAATGAACACAGCTTCTCTGTATTTATTAACAACTGGTGTTGTTAATTGTACTTTTAGTGGAAAATGCTCTGTTTAAGTTTCAGATTTTATTTATTGTAGCACTGTTGTAACTTTACTTCCTGTTGATATTTGCATTAGTGAAATTTGCAGCCTGCCATCTGTGTATTGTCATTAATAATTATATAATATAATACATATATAAAATATATATATTTCTATGTCCATTTTTGAATAGTTATAGTTTATAAAGACCAGAAAAGACTTGAACATTATTTCCCTGTCAGTAGTGAAAAAAGCTATTGACAATTTGGTGTTTTTTTTTTTTGTTGCATTAACCTGATGTAGGAAGAAATTGACAAGAGATCTTTATTCAATCTTTTTTTCTGGATGAGTAGACTTTGAGGTTTCATATTTTTGTTTGAGCACATTCCAAAACACTATTGAGCTTTATTTTTATACACTACCTCCCACATGGATCTCTCCATTGCAATATTTGCAGCCCTCAACCTGGAACCCAAGCTTAACTCGATCTCAGAGTCAGCATGGTTCTCACTATGTGAGAGCCTTCAAGGATGTGGGAAGATGGGAGAGTGTGTAGGAATAATGTCAGAGGTGACTGTGTGAAAAAGAAGAGCTGGGGTGGAAGTAGCCTGTGTGAGGTGGAGTGTGTGTGTGTCTGTGCGTATGTGTGGGTCAGAGTAAGTGCATACATCACCGATGCTCTCTATCACACAAAAAAATGCTTTTTGACATGTCTCTGTTTGATTATGTGGGCACTTTAAGGGCATAAATATTAATGCAACTCCATTTTATTCTGGAGGGTGGGCTTTCAATGTGATGGAACACTGTCTGCTGGTTTAAATGGCATTTATGTGTGAAGGTGTTTTTGAGGTTAGAAAAGGCCATACATGTGGTGAACAGTTTGAAGCTATTTTGAAAATAGTTAAAACATAAATATGGAAAGACGTTCATGTAAAACTTTAGATGTATTGACTTTGACAAAGAATGCAATTGCATGAAATGCCTAATATGGGTTATAAATATTAGGTTTGGGTTTGGGGAAGTATACTTTCTGTTTTGCTTCAGAGTTACTAACTTCACAATATTAGCTGCAGGAGAGCAACTCGTTTTTCCTGACTATTTCACCTGTCATAGTTGCGCCAACTGAGAAAAGCAATCTGCTGACCGCCCAGCTTGAGAAGCTATCTTCAATTCCCTGCAACATACACAGTGATCAGAGGACCTGCTCAAAGAGCAAACGTCGACTGTCTTTTTAAAGACAAGTTGGCTAAGGTTGTGGTGGCTACCTAGTCTTCGTCTGAATTTCCTATATGCTGAGACAGTTCCTCTGAGGCCACCAAAGAGCTTAGCAGTGAGGAGATATAAGGGAAGGGATCATGTTTAAGGGACTCTCCTTCTGAAAGGGTCAAGGCTATAAAAGTATCACCCCTATTGCATTGTAGAACTTATTTGTACCAAAACATAGCTTTAATTGGCACTCACCATGGTTCACGCTTCCAATTCCATCAAGTGTCCGTTCTGAATAGGCTTGTTTTAGTGAAGTCACTCTGCTAAGTCAGTCTAGTTCTAAGTCAGCTTTGCTTAATGTGAATGGTGGCAGAAAGACAAAATACCTAAAAAGTGCAGGAAGAAGCACCTGAGTGTGAGTCGAGTTAGCAAATTTTTGTTTTGACCAATCAGTGAACAGGATGTCACATCACACCTATCTTTACAAATAGAAACAGTACCACTTAAGTTTGACTCATCCTACGTCATGGAATTAAATCTATATGGTTTATGTACAGAAAGAGGTGAAATCCCCCAACAGCATGCAAAGTTGAACTATTAAAAAAAAACGATTAAAAAATTTTATAGCAAAATGCAATGCTTATTTTTTTTTGTAGTTTGTCAAATTTCATGATTGACTCCTATTTCTGGAATATTCTGCTGATTGAACAGGTGACATTGTATCTAACTTTTTTTATCTGGGCATTTTTAGGTTTTGGACAAACTATGATTTTGTGAGATTTGAGAACTGTCTATGCCACCCTGAAATTTTCACCCAGGAAAGAAAAGTGTTGTGTTGAGACACTAAGAGACCAATGAGAAAGGGATAATCCTGAGAAATAAATAAATATACAGTTTTTGAACACTCGTTGACACTGTGATTCAAAGTGTTCAGTACTTTCCAACAGTCTAGAACAAATACCAAAGCCAATAGATATTGACCCCATTAATCGTCATTTCACCCAGCCATAGAGTAATTAAACCCTATTTAGGCGCGGGTGTGCATTATTACTTCACTTAAACTGCTAAGGTAGAAAGCAACATAATAGCTCCACTGCCAATACTGCTATGTCAAATAGTTACATTATATGTGCAACATTAAACTTAAAAATTAAATATGAAGCCAAAAAATAGACTGCTCAATTGACTGACAACATTGGAAAGACCAAAGATTCCACATGCTAGCAGCACTTTTTTTGTTGAGTGATTGCCTACCACCCTCAATGTCAAGGTATTTGCCATGCCTCATCACATAAAGGAAGTATACAGACTCGTGAGAAGTGAAGAAATAAAAAAAATCTTGCACAATCAGACAATGTGTCTTTCCGATTTGAATAAATACAAGTAAATACAAGAATCATCACTTGTGTTATGCAGTTATTTAAGGATAATAACAGCAAAACAGAGAACGCATTGTATGGATCTGATGTTTAAACATTCCTCTCTAACTGACCATAATGTTACTTTGAATGTAGATTAATTGACAGCAGTCTTATTCTCAAACTTCACATCATCTGTTTTGGCCGAATTGTCAATTTCTGATACAATTTTCTTGTGTTTTTATTTATTTTGTTTTTAGATATGCTGTTGTTTTTTTTTATCTGTAATTTTGATTTGAACCTTTTGGCCACCATATTCAGTTCATTGGAAAGAACTGATAAGCAGAGAAGTATCAACTTTCTGAGGTAACAAATTACATTTGAGGTGTTCATTTCTCTGCATGATTTTGTAGGGCACTCAAATAATTGCCAAACTAAGTATCTTACTTTGACCTCTGGCAATTTGGAGAGCTATTATTTATATAAATTTAATAGAGACACCTCGGTGCTGAAAAAAGTATCACCTGAAGCCAGTGTGGCTAAGTTTTTACCTTTGAACTGACATGAAAGGAACAGCAAATGACTAATGTTTAAATAACTGTGTTTTTAAAGAAAGACCACCTCTATGACAAAAGTGTTTTGACCACCTCTGACCCAAACTCTCCCTTGTGGCAGACAATGCAGCCTTCTCCGCAGGTCACCTCTCCTCTGAAGACCATCTGTGAAGCATCTCCCTCCATTCATTACAGCTGTCCAGGGAGAATTCTGCTTATTGGGGCTGCTTCTCCTTGTCTTGTTCCCTATCCCTATTGTTTGAATGGGTCCATGGGACACAACAGATCACAAGTCCAAGGCTCTCTCCTCATGGTGTTGTTCCCATACATCTTCTCCTACAAGATGCTGCCATTTTTGAAAGAGATGAAACGTCCCTGACACCATTGCAGAACGAAGTCAGTGAAAACCAGATCGATTCGGCCCTGTTTTCCCACCATACCAAAGGATGAAATTTGTTTTGTAAGTCATAAAGGGATATAGGAGAGGGTGTCGGAGAGTGCGAGACACAACAGAATTGAGTATACTTCTCTGGAATGCCCTGGGTTATCAGACTCATTAATCTACATGTCATGGGCAGTGGATGAATAATTGTTTGTGGAATTTATCTGCCAACATGATGCGGTGTTGCTCATCGTCTTCCCCCTGCGCCTGCATCCCACGCTTTGTGCTTGGCCCTTTAATTATTGTATGCTTTGTCTTTGCCGTCCCTGGTCTTCCGGGGAATCGAGGACTGAAATGTGCTTTTCCTGCATTTAGAAGGACATTCTATCCTTAGTGTGACACTGATGCTTTCCTAAAACAAGGAGAAAATAGAATTCCGAAGGCCATTGTAATATGAGAAACAAATTTTAATCACTTATCAAAAGCTTGTAGTATACTAATGAAATATAGTGTCCATGTTATATAATTTTACAATGTACAGTACTGTTGTGATGTCCTATTTATATATTACACAGTGTGATAATAGAAAGAAAAAAAATACTTAAACCTAAGGGGTGAATGATATACGTCATGGTCCTTAAACAATAGTTTTGTCAAATGAACATATTTATGTGTTTAGGAAAATATCTTTAAAGAAATTATTTTAAATTATCTGATTTTCACAATGCAAACTCTATCATTACAGTAGATTCATAGACCATGTTTCAAACATGACCCTGAAGAGTTCTTCAAGCAGACAAGAGAAATAAAGTGTCTTTCCCCCTCTAGCATTGAAGTTGTTTTTGTTGTTTTAAAAGTTGAACGAGTATCAACTTTGAAAGAGTTTCAGATGGATAGAATATTTTTAGTGCCCTTGTCTGTGGTCATTATGCAGTCTGTAGGTCTTGATTTTGCTTCTGTAGGTCCTTGTCTCCACATTTGGCCTTGTCAATCACAGTGATTCACTCCTCATCTTGACATGTTCAAAGGTTTCAATAAGACTAGACTGAATGGTGCCTTTCAGCCTGCATTGGACATCAAACTTTTAACACTTTACATCTAAGCTCTAGTGCTCTTCAAAGATTGACACATTTACAATTTAATCTATACGCGAAGGTTAAACCATTTCTCATCCTCTAAGAATTTCGAAAAATTGTAATGCACACATTTGTGACATCAATAATAAAATATTTGAATGCTTTTTATATAAACTGTATTATGCTAGGTCACACCTTAAAGGTTCTGTGACTGTAAAGGGATTCTGTGACTTAAAGGAAAATGAATGAGTCAATGAATGCCAATTGCCAATCCCCTTACAACAACAAGACGTAGAATAAAAAAAAACTACTCATACTATATATGTATATACAATGTAACCCTTCAAAAAAAACACAGGCCGCTTCGATATAGGAACTCCAATATTTATTTTATTCCAAGGGACAGTAAAACAGATTTGGTAATGCAGATTGCACAACCACATCCTTGCAAGGTAGATTTTTTAACTGCTGCCTCAAATGCAGAATCGTGTACACATTGCAGAATAATGGTGATATACTGAAAAAAAAAGAGATTCCCGAGTAGTTTCTGACAAACCTACTTAATTCAAAACTACTTTTAGCCAAATGTTTTAAAATTCTATTGGTGTGATTGAGCCAAAAGTGTTGTGAAAATGTAACATTTAAGAACCTTCTTAAAAAAAGTAAATAGTGTCTTTTATTGAATCATGCAAATCTCACTATAAACATCTCATTCAACATTCACATCAAACATCAATCAAACCTAAAGAACAAAATTGTTAATAATAACAAGGAGGTACAAACAAAAAACAATCTTGGTCTTTATGTCTTGAAAATGAGAAGAGTAGTGAATAAAGAGATTGAGGCAGAGAGAGAGAGATATTCAGTCAAGCTTAGCTTTTTGTGATTTCTCAGATGTGAGCAGAACAAAGAATAAGCCTTTTGAGATGTACCTCTCTAGTATTAGTGTGGTGTATAATGACTCATCTGACATTCTTACCAGCAGTTAATGTGTTTTCAATAAAAATAAATTGAGTATGTGATGGTAACCCCTCACCCCAAAAGACACTGCATTTCGGGGTTTTTTACTCACATACCTGTTGAAAAGGGACACCCGACAGCTGATTCATCTCGTTTTGTCTTTGATTCTTCCAGCATTTACACAGTTCACCTCTAATGTCACCTTTGTCAGATTCAAACACCCATAATGCTCAGCGCTGCATTTATTCCTTAATGCTGCTGAAAATCTGGGGAGTGGGAGCAATGGCAACCAGGTCAACCTTCAGATTTAGCGATACTCTCCATCTCAGCCTCTCCTTCATAGACAAGAGAAAGAAGCTATGGGTTGATGTATTTTAAAAAGGTTCCCTGACCCGTGAGGCCATGGTTGAGTCCGTACTTAATGGACAAGCAATAGTTTTAGAATGTGCTTTGTGTAGCAGATTTTCCATCTCACTATTACATTCAAAGGACACCCACATATTCACCTGCTCTTCTAGAGGCAAAAGAGGGCATCGGTGTCAGTCCAAGGTTTTGGCCAAGGTATTCTAGATAATTTCACTTCACCTTGGTGAGCTTCTGAGTGAAATGCAATGAAGTTTTGAAGGTCAGAAAATGCAGGTGTCTTCTGTGCATGTCTGAGAGAGTAAGCTCTATGAATAAAGTTTACAAATAGATATTGAGAAGTTTTTTTTTTTCACAGAAATGTATTAAACCTGTCATGATTCATGAGCAGTAGGATGCAATGTTTAAGTCATTGGACAGAATGAAATGGATAGAAACAAATTATTTTCTTAGGGTAAGTTAAACAATGCTTTCGAGATAAATAGTTTACTTAAACACAACCAGACATAGAGAAAATGATGCAAGCAAATTTTCTGACATGATTTGGCCTTAGCACTACTACTTTTAAAAATCCATATCTTTCCCAAGTACCATTAGGATAAATTAAACAAAAAAATTTAACCCGAGTGGCTGTTCTCTTAAAATTAAAATTTTGTTGTTTTGCTCATAGATTATCCTCAGAAATTAACCTTAACAGTTTGTCTTGACACAAAATGCTGCTAACGTAAAGGTAATTAACAATTAAATGTTAAACATGTTTTTTATTTGGAACCTATCTGACTGACTGTTGAACAAGCAAGCGTATTTATAGACTGATGTAGCAGAGTGATGTACCTTGAGTGACATGTTTAAAACAATGCATGAACTGACACAAATCAATATAAACACACATGCAAACAATAAAAAGCCAAGCAAAGCCATACCAAACTGAGATGGAAAAGCAGCAATAGTGTCAGGGGTTCACTGCTCAATGAGGCTCCCACACTACAAGCACCTGCTATTACTTTCCAGTTATCCCAATTACAAGATTATTGCCCTAAAAATGCCTGACCACATTATTTAGCAATTTCTCTGCACCCAATAACAATAAGAATTTTGATAATAACTCCAAATCCCAGCATTCAACGTAACAGCGTCCCTCACCCAATTGCATGTGTCTGGTCACTGTCCTCTATGGAAGAAACAGCAAGACTGCTGCTCTATCTAAGAGGTCACCTGCATATTCACCTGCTCAGTAACTTTGTTTATCTTCCCAGAGTCTCACCTTCTGGCTTTCATCCTCTTTGCCCATGTCACCTGGCTTCTTATTCGTGTTCCATTTAAAGGTCTCTAGTTCTGTGTCAGTAAATATTTTCTGTTTCACTAACAATCATGTCAAACACAATACACTAACTTTTAACTGGCTGAACTTTGTTTGACTCAAATATCTCTTTATGAGAACAAGTATAATCTTTTTAGTTGGCTTTTTAAACTAATATGCTTAAAATTAAGCTAACTAAAAATGAGTTGAAAATCTGGATCATTTCAACTCAGATATGGAAGTAGGTGTTCTTGTTCTTGTTGTCCTTTAACATCAAATATAAAATTCTGGATTATAAAGCTTGTCTGGAGTCTGGAGGCCATTTAGGGTCTGGGAGGGGTGAGGGCAGGGCCGTTCCAAGCCCCTGGGTGTGTCACCGCTGTTTATGATGTGCTCATAATTAAGCGTGTGCTGGGCTGGCATTGAAGTGGACACAGAGGAACTGTAAGGGCTGCAGGAAGATAAATGAGGCCAGCAGATGTAATATCTCTGGACTTATGGGACTGCCCCAGTGCTGAGGACTGTCAAGAGTGATTATTAATGTATGATATCCCCTACTCTGTAATGAGCACGTAAAAGCAAAGAGCTTCAACATACACTCATGCATTCAAAGACTATACTTACACACTCAAACACAAATACACAACCCAATACATGTTTGGATTATTAGTATGAGGAGACAGATGTGGACATTAAGCTTATACATTTCTTGTACTTTTGTTTATTATCCATTTTGTTGATACTGTACTGTTTAATCTGTTTAATCCATAATGGTTATAAGTAAAACAAAAAAAGCTTTCCGTTTGTGTGAAGTAGACTAATATAACAGACGTTTCACTTTTCAACTAATTAGTTAAAAAAAGTATTTTCCCTTGATATTGGGGCATACATGAATTAAGAAACAGCCATATTCACGACGGTCCAGAAAACGACAGTATTCAAAAACACTTTAAGTTCTTAAATAAATGTGTTTAATATCATCAATACAAGTTGTTTGTGACCATCAAATTTTGGTGTGAATAAAACAATAAAACAAAAAATATATCTGTGTTTGGTTACATATTTTACTCACACATCAACAGCCCCAAATACAGAGTTACAGAGCTAGTGGTGTTTCAGTGTTTTTCCTGAGCTTTACCTACTGAAATCCAGTCTCAGGAGATTTTTGTGGATCTAGAGTCTCCAGAATCAGCCTAGACTGTATTAAAGGGGAATTACATGACACGGTTGCTACATGAGAGCTTTATCTACTGACTCCTTCTTCCCTGCTACACACAGACAAACACACCTCCAGGCACAGGTCACACTCACTCAAATGTCACCTTGCCAGTGCTGTCCATACAATAGAACGGATTAGAGAAAGAAGGACAGATGAATGGCAGAAAGCATGAGAGCAGAGAAACTGCGGCAGAGAACTCTATGTTAACACCCAGATGGATTAATTGATAAATATTGAATCCATTACATGGTAGCTTCTGCTTCAGTCACACAGCACAGGAGAAAAGGGGTGGAATTTTGGAATCGCTCCCATTTTATCTTCCTCCTCCACACAGAGACACAAGGCAGTGTGTTTACTGTTTCACCCCACAGTCACCAACAGATGGTGATGCTATGGGCAATCGCACAGCTTTACGAGGGAAGAGAGAAAGAAAATGTCTCTCCTCTATCATCAATAGACAGTTAGTCTGACACCTCAGCCTCCACTGCATCTCTCTCTGATCTGTCTATCTTCCTTCATATTTGTGACAAACCACAGCCTAATAGTACAACAAGATAACCCGCTGAGATAAAGAGGCCTTTCTGATTTCACAGTTCAGTCCTGGAGGAGAATAACTAGAGAAAGAAATGGGTCTGTCTTCTGCTCTGGCCTCCCATGAAATGCAACGATGTTCAATCCTGCCGGAATATGGAAAGAAAAGATGAATGTGGTGTCTGGTCTGCACGGTAAGCTGTACAGGTTGATTAAAGTGTTGTTGAGGCCATTATGCAACTTTTGGATAGATTATGGTTTTGGTGTTTTATTTAATTTACTCCATTTCAGTCAAAGTTTTACCATGCCAACATGGAGCAGTTGCATTTGCATTTGTTAAGTGTGTTTCTGCAGTCGAGTGCCAGTCTGTCTTTTGCATCATTGACTGTGTATAACATGGACGAGTGTTCAGAGTGATGTCAGCCATAGGGTTCTGGCAAAGTCAAATGAAGCTCAAAATGGGCGTACCCAGAACTCCAAGACACGTCCTCAGAGGCGGGCCATGGGCATAGTGAAGGTTATGATGAATTTTTAACAAACATATTTAAAAATAATTCACCCCCATCAGAGTGTTCAGGACGACCAAAACTAGCGATCTGAATCAACAAACCTAATGGAGCCAGGGGTGGGGTGAAAACATGTTTTTTTTCAGCCCCACAGTTGGCCTGTTTGAACATTGGAGTGAATGAGAACTTGATCCCTTTTGGAGTCTTTGGGAACTGCAGTTCAGTCAATTTCTATCGAGCTTCAAAAATACTTTCACCCATACTAATATACAACCTGTGCTTAGCAATTTGATGGATTCACTGAGCTAATGGTCTAATATTTAACATATGTTTGTTAGCATAGTTGTTGATGTTGGCTGAACTTTAGTATCAGGCATGAAAGAGAGCATGCAGAAAACACTTTAAATTTTTGGAGCCCAACCACATGAAACAAGAAAAAAAGAGTCAAAACCAAATGGAAAGATAATGCAAAGGTACGATGCATTAATCCATATATTGTATCCCCAGAAGAGTCACAACTTTGTTGTAAGTTAACCAACTTTGTGGCTGATAACTTCACTTAAACAAGCATAGAACAAGACTTGATTTAAAGACGTTGTGTTAGATTGTTGGCTCTAGCGCTCTCTAGCAGAGATTATGAGCTCTCGATATATATCTCTCTATCTCCTTCTATCTCCGTCTCTCTCTCTCTCTCTCTCTCTCGCTCCTCTCTCTCCTCTCTCTCTCTCTCTCTCTTCTCTCTCTCTCTCTCTCTCGCGCTCTCTCTCTCTCTCTCTCTCTCTCTCTCTCTGCCACACATGCCAAAACTCGCTCCTAAGAAGATGAAATTCCTCGTCCAGAAGAAGCAATTAATAAAAATAAATTCTTCTTTTCCAGATAACATTGAGGTTGAGGTAGGAAAGTAGAATGGTAATTTCCTGTTGGCAAATAAAGCTTTATTTATTGTGATTTTTTTTTCTGATACTGAAGTTCAGAATGTATTTGTTTTCTGGAAATTCATTAAATGTTTTTCAAACTAAAATTTCTTAGAATTATATGAAAAAAATATTGAAATACACAGCTAAATCACAGAAAAGGCGTCACAATTTATTGCTAACACACAAATAAGCTTTATTTGAATAAATAAACAAACACCTTTTTAGTTAATCATGTCACCTAATAGGCTTTGTGGTAGATTTTCTCTCTCATAGAATAGAAAGAACAAATGAACAAGATTGCAGATGGTCTTTTGTTTTGTCCATTTAACCCCTCATTGTTCAGAACAAAGCTACACTTTTGGCCGTAGGTGGTCTAGAACTGGTGATTCTGCAGCTGGGTACTGTTGCAATGCTTAACATTTTCTAGTTTTTCTAGGGTAAGTGCTCTTACATAGATCTGATAATCTGGGGTTTTACAGTTAACATTATTAAGTTTAACATTATTATGTCTTTGAATTTCCTGATATTTCTTATTTCTAATATTTAATATTGCTGGTAGTCCATGAATGTAATTCTGGTGTTTAGTTTGTGTACAAGAATACGATTGTTTGGTAAGGACAAAAACTTGTGATTTTGTATGCATATAAATGACGATCAAAAGATGCGCTTTGGAGTTATTGGTTTTTGCACCTCTGCGATTTGAAAATGTTTGTCTGGATCATGATTGAATGGAACACAATCAAATTTCTCTTCCCTCACAAAACACATTCATGTTCACACAGAAAACTCCAAACTTTCTCTTTCAAACTTTTGCCTCTGATCTCTTCCCAGTTTCTCTCTTGCTAAACCTGTGAATCAGAGTCTCTGATTGCTATGCATTGTTTAGTTTCTTTCATTAATGCCGTGTGCCAGTCCGGCTCTTCAGATGAACAATAGCAGGTCTGCTGCAGCAGATCAATAGCAGATTGCTGATAGTGCCCCATCCATTCGCTCTCTAGATTACTTGATAAATGGTCTGGTCCTTGTTTTTTGACACCTTTTCGTTCTTGTAGGGTCCGGGTCTCGACAACACCGCCTCCTGCAATCCCCTTGGCAGTACGCTGGCCTGAGAGAAGAACAATGAGTAAAAGAAAAGGTGACGAGAATCTAACGTCCAAATTGGCAATCTACAGTGAGGACCAATGTGTGGTAGGACCCTGTGTCTATAAGCCACTTGTAATTGTTGTTAAAATTGAGAGAAGAAATATGATGGTGAAATATGAGGCTAAGATGTGTTGGAGTTTTGTCTGTTTCAGAATGTATTCCAAGTTATATAAGTACTTGAACGATAAAAAGGGAAACTGAGTAAATTTGGTTATTCAAGTTGAAAATAGGCCTTTTGGAGTTTCGTCTGAATCCAAATTACAACTGCAATCAAATGTATTTCCCTGCAGATTTGTTCTGAAGAAATATGTTATAATTTAACAATGTACAGTGTACATTGTTACAATGTACAAATATTGTACAGATTTTTTTTCCAATGGAACATGCTGTCAGTAAATCTTTGAAAATGTAATAACATGTTTAAGGTTTATAACAAGTGTGTGGGAACTCCAGATGTTTGCAATAGTATCCAAGATGTTTACAACAGTATCCAATAGTATTCTGGTATCATATTCTCTTTTATTAATCTTTTGGAGTCTGAACCATGTCATTGTCTAGCATACCTGTTCCTAACAACATTACCATATTTTATTAATATTATTATTTTTTATAAAGTATAACAGAGGAAAAAGCCAAGCTCCTTTGGACACAGAGAGCGTAACAAAAAGTGCATTTTTTCATTGACACATTGTCCTTTATTTTTTTAGTGAAGGACAGTATTTAGTTTTTGTCAAGACTAATGACCTCCACATATGGCGTGTTGCCTGTTTTAAACAGATACAAACAGCCTTGGGCTGTGAGTACACTGGGCAGAAATCTTCTCTCGACCGCCACTCCTGTTCCCCCGAAAGGAAATTTGTGCATTTTTCTGCTGTAAACATTAATAGTACCTTCTATATTTCCACTAGTAATCAACATTTCTCATAATGTGAGATTATTTAAGAGTATGTTTGAGGAAAGCTATTATTTTTTCTTCCAAAATGTCTTAATACATCTTAAAGTAAGACCAACATATATAATTCCATTACAGACTCTAATAGTAAAATAATAATTTAAATCTAAGGCATCAATACAACTGATTTTAAACAAATGAACATGCTAAACATAATAACAAACTATGTAGTAAGTTAAACAATGACATATGACAGCATCTGAACTGTTTGTTAAAATACTTTAAACTTTAACATTAGTGGTTTTAGGGCTGTGCGTTCTTGAGTAATCATGATAATTAAAGAAAAGGGCAACGTTTGTGCTCTTCAAATATAATGTGTAATGCTAGTTCTACTTGTGTGTGTGTGTGTTGTGTTATTTTTTTCCATCACAACATAAAAAAATTGAAAATAAAATTGACTAAATAACCAGTAAATTAGGCTAAACTGGGCATATACAATTTTAATGATGACTACTTTCTTTCTTCCTAATTTTTTCCCCTGCCTATGGAGATTAAACACAAATAAGTTCCTGATTTTAAAAGGTTTTCAAAAATTGTTAAGTTATTACTAGATTGTAATTGCATTTTTACCCCATATTAACAAATATGAAATTTTATTTAAATTATGTTAATGTCAACACCAATGCTGGACTGTGTTTGGCTTGATTTGAGTTTATTCATTTATTTTCAAATGCTTTTAAACTCCTCATTTGTCTATGTTCAGCACTGAGCTTTTTACTTTTTGTTTCATACTAAAAGGCATCACTTCTCAACTCCCTGATGTGTCATTGCTTCTATCAGGAGAAGAAGATAAATGGGGGAGGAGAGAGATCTTTCATAACAATGTGAATAATTCACTTCAGTCATCTGTTGAGATATCTAGTACGGATCCAACCTCCTGCCTGTCCTCCTTCAGATGCAATGCCACAGCTCCAGGCTCTTTGACAGACGGACATCTGTAGCTCCAGTCGTCAAGCTGTCAGGAGGACTGAGATTCTTCAGAGACAGAATTCTGAATGACTCCAGGCTAATCCTTTTATTCAGTTCAATCAGTGCTACCTTCAGATCTCAGAATGATTTTTATTTTATTAATACAATAATTATTTTATTTTGCATTTATTTGTAATATTAGTGTTATTAATGGTATTATTAGATATGAGATATAACTTCTGGTTTCCATGGTCCCTGGTAAATGAAAGGGTAAGGTAAGTAAGATTCTTAGAGATTTGTAGTTTTAAAATTTAAATTCTGTATTTAACATTTTTCTTTTACTTTTTAAAAATCAGTTGTCAGTGTAATTGTTTTGAAATCCAGGCAAGCTCAATTAAACAAAGCAGTGTCTCAAAAAAAAAATCAAGCTAAAAATTTATCCTATGTTTTGAACTAGAAAAAATATAATCTCATGTCGTATGGGCATTCTACAATTAAAATGCATACCTGGTATCACATCTTGCTGCTGTGGACTGTTGATTTGCTGTTGAGACCAGCTAAAAGTCTCAGGTGTTGTTGAGAACCGGAGAGTAGAGCAGTTGTTTTCAAGGCATTTCTACAGTGATTTTGGACCATTATATCCTGAAAAAAGTGATGACCAGAATTTTTTTGAGAGTTGTTAGTTCCTACTTTAAACAAACTGCGTGTGTTTTGATCAGTAGGCTCTTAACAGCATAGCTGTCACTGACAGTGGTATTTCATTGCAGTGGGAGCCTACCCTGTGTAATTTCTTTGAACAAGGCGTGTGAGCACCTTTTCTTCTGGTTTTACCATGGTGTAAAAACCTTGACAGTGAATGTTTATTTCTCAGCATGTAGCTCAAGGCACAGCTTGAAGGAACGTTTTGTTTCTGAACACATGCACAGATACACATTAAACACATGCACAGTACATAGCATTAATCTTTCACTTTGTCACAGCGAGTGGCAATTCCATCATCTGTATCAGAGACAGACACATCTCATCTCCTGTTGCTCAGTGTCTATACTGAGCTCTATAAAATGCTCCTTATTTCACTGTTTCCCTGTGTGTGTTTGTCTGTCAGTAATGCAGACGGTGGGTTTGTGTGTGTTTTACCTGTCTTTCTGCCAGCTCCTGATATTCTGCTCCACATGTCAGTCTGCCATTTCACTCTGAAATCTCAAACGGCAACAGAATGTTTGTGTATGAGTTTTGCATTATGTTTAAATTATTACTCCAGGTATTTGCTCAATTACGTTCTGCCTGTTTATACGTTGCAAAAAGCAAACTAGTTACAGTTTGATTTTAAAATATCCTTTTTTTAGTGGAACAAAAGTTATTTTCTGAGACCTCAGTCCTTTCTAAAATTTCTCACTACTCACCAATGCTCAAATTACTGTAATTGGGTATTTTTCAGAAATTGTAAATAAGTAAATATATAAACAAATGTGTTTATTAAAAATGTGCACATTTTACTTTAAATAAAGTATATTTTTACTGCTGCCTCGACACATAATTGTCTATTTTTCTTTTCCCTGAAATCGCTACTTTATTTAAACATTTTTTCATTGGCAAATGTAAACGTCTTGTGATTATCATCCAATCAAACTGCGCATATAAGAACTTGCTCACTTCTGGGGAAAGGGAGCGAGAGTGGAGTTATCACTACTGACACCAGTATAAAATACACATCTTCCACAGCTGTTTCACAGTATATTACAATAGGCCTAATGAAGCACCAATATGTCTTTTTCTTGAGTTTGTCTAGTTGAAATCAGACTCAATACATTTCAGTTTGCAATTGGTATGACTGTTCCTGGTCAAAAATGCCTTAGATTAAACACTGTATAGATCAATTTTTTTTATCAAATTGTGTGTAATGTATCACACAATTATTTAATCTGATGGTACTTACAATTAGTTATGAACCGTTTAATGTAGCAAAATTCCCACGTAAGGTTAACATGGGTTTTATGAGAAGAAAGGATTGTCTGCATTTGTGTGAGTGTTTTTGAAAACGCATGGAGTGGGCCTCACCTCTCCAGTCCCTGGCTTGTCCAGTGGCTCATGTCTTCTGTCAGAGAAAAAGCAAGAGAAAGAGACAGTGACGACGTGACTAGCAGGGCCAGATGAAAGGGTCAAGCCTTCAACCAGTCAAAGAGAAAGTGGAAGAAAAAGTGCAAGAAAGAAGAAGAGAAAGTCAGACCTGGAGAGTAAGAACCATGTGGCAGTGATTCTCCTCTGACAGACTGTCAGAGCCATCAAATGCTGCCATACTGAGCTGTCATTTGCACCTGCATTGTGACTCTGCATACACCACAGGGAGATGGAGAACCAGACTCAGAGTGAAAGCTAAAGAGCTGATTCAAATCACCACTAGAAAGCCTCAGTGTTTTTCTAACAATCTTTTCGCTGTTAATGTCCTCTTCCATAAAATGTTTTTTTTTTCAATAAATCTTTATTCTATCAACTGTATTTGTCTGTTTATGATTTACAATGTCACTTCTTATTTTATTCTTCTTTAAAACAGTTTGTTTATCTAAATTTCACAGAAGGTCCTTGGCAGAAGTGGGTAGTAACTAGTTATATTTACTTGAGTACATTTCTAAGGTAACTACCGCTTTGAGTACTTTTAAAACTGAGTACTTTTACGGTGGCAAATCGAGACCGTCCTTGCTGCTGACTGTTGCACGCTGATTTCATGCACACACAGACATCATGCATGCAGACATAGGATGCATGTGCTTATATATCTGGATTTCACAGTGCACATATTCTGTAAAATGTGATTGTAGAGATGTGAAACACCTTTTTGCTGCGTGCATCGCCTTTGCAATGTAGATTGGTTATAGTTTGTAATCGACTATACATTTTTAAGACTATAAAATTAAAAGTAATCTATAGGAAACACTATGTAATAGCTAGCGTTTTTGCTTTATATCGTTCAGATCAGTAGTAAGAAGTTTCGTTCAGATCAGAAGTAACTAAGTACTTGAATGAATTTAGATTTTATACTTTTGCACTCTTACTTAAGTAAATCCTTTTGGAGGTACTTTTACTCTTACTTGATTAAGTACTTTTACTAAAGTACATTTTTTGGATACTTTACCCACGTCTGGGCCTTAAAGTGAAAGTAAAGTAGATTGCTTTTGCCAGCCCCATTTTTTCACTCAATTTTTTCCTTCCCTGAAACAACTCCAAAACATGCACATTTAAGAGTTTACACATGTAAAACTTTACATGCACAGTTTTTTTGTTGTTGTTGCAGATTTATATCTTAATTATGTTGTGTTTCAAATGATATTCTCTATGCCAGGTTAACCAATGTCAACAATATTGCTGAGTTGATTGCTTTTGTATCTTTTTTTCAGTGTTAAAAATTAATAAGGTATTATTATTTAAATATGTAATGATCCATAAATATCATAGTGGGAGCTATTCCTATGTCTTGAGGCATAAGAACAACTGTACCTCCAAGAAATGTAGGTTTCAAGAGATTTTGCAATATTATCTTTGCAGCATTGCCATCATTAACACAATCAGAACTGTTTCAGTGGGATTCGTAAGCATTTGAACTGTAGATCAATGCAAAATAAACCTCTGAATTACTTTTTGTTTATGTATATGCTTTTACTGAATGTGTAACACATAAGAAGCCGTTGTTACACAAGAACAAATGTTTATAAAAACGAACTGTTTGTATGCTATCTGCAGGAAAGCACAGGATTTACATTTTTAGGCTTGTTCTGTGACTGCAGCTGCCCTCAGGTGAACACAGCAGGAAGCAGCTAAGCTGAGAGCGAGACCCCCCGCAGGCCACCAGCTTTCCTTTAGCTCTTTACTCCCGGAGCGATGGTCTCCCCTGCAGTCAGCTTCACCCACAGGGAAGCAGCTTCTTCACATCTCCAGCCACGTGGGTGGATGCCTTTGATCACTGCACTGCCTTATACGGAGAGCTGCTAACTTCACTCAGTACCTAGAACTTGTACCTGAGCCATGCACACACAAAGATATGAGATTCCACATGCAGCATTTAGATACTTTCCTCTATCACACCCTGAAATAGCTCCAAATCTAACAGTGTTGAAAAGAGGAAACTGGAGTTCAAGGGAAACAAAAGAGAAAAATCAAATGAAAAAGACATACAAACGGATGTTGCCAGTTGGACTAATCCCCGTTAAATCCTTCGAATGATCTATGTACGAGGACTAATGAGAGAAAAATTCTGTTAGATAGAGAAGATTATGCTGAAAAAACTAGAAGGAAGACACGAAAAGGAAAACCTTTGCTTTTGGTTCGTCACCTCCAGACACAGTTTTTTTTAGAAGATTGTTTGAAGGATTTACTTTAAGGACACATAAGTTGGTGTGAATGTGTGATGCAATGTTAAAAACTAACAAAAAACAAATGAGTATAATCTTCACAGATCGGGTTTCACAGATTAGGTTTCCTGTCAAAAAAGCACAATGAATGTAGTTGAAAACAATGATCACAATAGGATTTTGATCAACAATTCATTTAATCCTGTGTGTTAATCCTGTGTTTTTTAGGCTGGGGAGATGATGGTATGTACCTTTCACAATGCAACTCGAAAAGAAAGCCAAACTCTGCTCTTTATATGTTTTTTTCCATCTTGAGGGAAGCATTTAAACTGAAAGAAACTTGTATGAAATTATTTTGATTGGAAGGGTTTCCCAATGTATATGTGTTTGTTAAAGGGACCAGAGCCCAGGGGAGAAGAAAAGACTTCCCCCACATGAACAGAGACACAGCCACGGGTGCTTCTGACTGCTGGGCTCTTCAATAAAACCTGATTCGATCTGACTTATAAAGCTTTAATTTTTTAAGCTTTAATTTTGTAATTTAATGATCTAAAACTAGAAATTTAGATAATTTACTTAAAATATTTGGAACACAATTAAAACAATGATTTAACTAAATCTAGCCACCATACGCAATCAACAGATTACTGTCCAGGGTGTTCACATTTCACTTCATGATAAGTAAAAGGCCAGAGTAATAATAGTAAAAAACAATATTGACTAAACATTTGTTTAAATTGTTTGCATTTATGGAGTAACCTCCTTATAGTTGTAGAATTTTCAAATCCACAGTAACCCTTGAGTTTCCACAGTGATTTTAAATGGCAGTATTTTAAATCTATGTCACTGTTCATAATGCCACATGCGTTATGCGTAACAGATACTAACTCTATTTAAAGCAGCTCCTGAGAGTATATTGGACTGTGACTAAGTAATAGATCATGTATGACTTGTCTGAACCCCTCATGCTGGGAGAGACATTAGAGATGAAACTGAGAGAGGAAAAGCACAATAGGCTGTCAGAGCTCAAGGGTGATTGGCTCACAGATGAAGAGGATCTTGTCTTAGTAGCATTAAAGATTACAAGTGCTTAGACCCTTCCAGTGAGTTATGCTCCACGTCAAAGTCTCCACCTCTGCTCTACATGGCTCCTCAGAATAGTGTTCTTTACTAAAGTACAACTTCAGCTTAAAGATACAATATATTAGGTGGGGATATTGATTTCATGTTTACTTTTTTAGTTCTTTTTATTTCATTTGTTCACATTACAAGGTGTATTGTTTTAGATATCATCATACTATTGCTATTAGAACGATTTGGTTTTAATTAAACCATTGTAAAGAACCTGTAGGTACCTTCTCTATCTTCTAATGGCTGGCATATGTGAATTGGTCAAATTTATGCTACCAAGAAACATAAAAAAATGGCCCAGTGGTGGATTTGGTCGTTGGCCGGAAGGTTGGCGGTTCGATCCCTGCAAGGGCCATTTTGATATTGTGGCCCTGGGCATGCAACTTCACCCACATTAACCTGTAGTGATGAGTGTGACTGGTGAGGTGTGTTTGGTGGTGGTCTGGAGGCTGTGGGCGTGGAATGGTAGCCACGTTCTGTCAGACTACCTCAGTGCAGCTAAGGGCTACCAAGGTAGCTTATCACTACCAGAGTGTGAATGTGGAGAGAATGAATAATGCACTGATAATTGTAAAGCGTCTTTGAATGTCTAGAAAAGCCCTATATAAATTGATGGAATTATTATTATTATTATTATTATTGTTGTTGTTGTTGTCATTGTTGTTATTATCAAAAGAAACAAAGCCCTATGTGCAAAAAATTTATTTATTCTAAAGTTTCCTGTTATTGCAACCACATTTTTCTGTAATTTATCAATGGCCATGTTTAGTTTGTCATTATAAGGAAATGAGATAAATACGGAACATAATCTGAATTAATATAATCAAATTTACATTCATTTTTGCTATTTTGAACACAAATTAAGCATGTAGCTAGGATCTGTCAATGACGTGCACATTAATTCAGAGACTAAGAAGTAATATACACAATAACAAACTTTACAAGACAAATACACATAGGGCAACATTTATAAGTTCGGAACACGAGAGAAAGAAAGTGCAGAGTACCTAACCCAAAAGTTAAGTTCTTCAACATTTTGAATAAAAATATATCATCTTAAAAGGGTACATGCTTTGTTACAGTTCACTAGGACATTCTTTCATGAGTTTCTTTTTAGAGGCTGAGACTTGTCACAGACTAACTGTAGATAAGAGTTCAACAAGAAAAGCTTAGACATGATGGCCTATAGACCTAACAGATGAGGAGTCAAAAGGAGGGTCCAGAAGATAAAAACCATAAAAGCGAGATTAAAAAAGTGCCTTCTTAAAGGTTGTATGCCTAAAACTGTATCCTTAAGTTTTGAAATGCACTATCCCATCCCAATTGAGTAGGCACCTAATACACTGATGTACTGATAATGGTGTATATAAAAGCTTATTGAGATAAAGAAACAGCATATTAAAATACATATTTATATTAAAAAATGTGCATTTATATAATATTATTACATATTAACATAAAAAAGTTTTTTTAAATCTCAAAAATATTTCTGCATAATTTAAAGTAAAATACTGTATTTAAAAAGAGAGTGTGGATTTATGATTATTACATATCTTGTTTCAATATGTTGATTTTTGTCTTTTTATTGCAAAAGATCAAAAATGTAAACGACTCGCTCGGCTTCTTCTTCATTTTTAGTGTAATGACCTACTCAGTGCTTTACTGAAAACCTTTCTGCTTAATTCTCTTCTCCAAGGTAATTACTTGCATTCCGTAACTGTCTCTTGCACACATTTACATTTTCAGATTGGTAGTCTTGCCAAGCCCAATTTAATGTCCTTTTTGTATTCCAAATCTGCATGTGCAGTTCCACCGGCATGGACTAATGATTTTTCTTTTTCCAGTAGTGCATTTGTAATCAAATTCATTTGTTTTCCTGGCCAAAGCACTCATGCTTATATCACCTGATGAGCATCCCACTTTCTCTCTTTCTGTTTCGTTCCTTCTCCTCCTTCTTTCTGCAGTGAGGGCGGCTTAACATGAAAAGGAGTGTCTTTAATATTAGAAGTGGCCTAGAAGCACCTCAGCAGGGTTTCAAAATTAACTAGAATTGAAGAAATGAGGAAGCCTCATAAAGGAAAGGAACAAACAAACAAACAAACAGACAAACAAAGAGGGAATGACACAATAATAACCCCCCATTGAGTCAGAGCTGTAACACAGAACAAATTGAGCTCTGCAGTGATCTGAATAGCAAGTTGAGCTTTTGTCGAATTCGCACATTTCCCGCAGAGAGTGTGTTTCTCTACCTCGGTCCCTGAAGAAAGTGACAGGTGCTGTTTTTGTTAGATGGTGTTTACAGGTCTTTACAGGTCATGCAAAGTACAGCACACATGCTTTCTCGCACCGATCAGGATCAATTGATGTGGCATCTGAAGCACGAATCTTCACGACGTATGATTGATAGGGCTCAGCTGCAGCGTTCCCAATCTGATTCTCGAGACGATAATGCATTCTCCTTTTGTCTGCCTATCATCTAATGCAGTGGTCGAAGATGACAGAGCACTTGCAGAGAGAAAGAAATGATATCTTTTTCATTGGAGCACAACCAGAAATCACAAGGGGAAAAATGGAGGGAAAGATGGAAAAGTTCCCCCACCTCCTGTCTCCAGAGGTAGAGAAGCCTTATTATCCACATGCATTTGCATGATGAGAAAACACAGCTCATATTCATCATGGTAAACTTTAATAAATGATTTCAACAGAATCATCGATTTTATGCAGGTGCGCTTGTGAAAATCACTCACTTCAATCAAAAATCCAGCGCTCCTTCTGTTAAAGATGGCTCTTTTTTTTACCAGCATTCGCTAGAAATCTGAACTTTGGAAGAAAGAGTGAAATAAGTGAAGGAGAAGTCGCTGAGCAATAAAGCAGTTATACACTAGATGTGTAGATAAATGATAAAAATAGATAAATACCACAATATGCAGGGAAAATTGAAGTGAACAAAGATAAGCAGGCACAAAAATAATTATCGCCATCCTGCAAATAAAGCACATTGGCTGGAAAAGACAAGATAAAGCAAGGTAGGTTGATATTCTGGGGTCACTCTGAGCTAAACTGACTACTTCAGCAGAATTCCCAAATGCCACGACAACACCTCGCTTTATAATGACCAAAGATGGTCCCCATGTGCTTCAAACACACAGCAATGGCGCACAGGGAATTAGCAGCAGGGTTGCACATTGTAGTGCTGGATTTACTCCGCACACCTGCTCCTCAAGAAAGTCTTAATTGGCAATTACAGCACTGCTTTTGTAACACGTGTATGCCTGATTGTGTTCAATCTAATTTTAATCAACAAAGGTCAAATTCAGGACAACAGTGAAAGTAAAGCTTAATAAAGCTGTGTTACTTTCTAACAAGGATGTATTGTTCATATTAAGGAGTGATTACTAAGATGATTAGATTCATTAGACATTTACTGAAGCAGAGCTGTCTTTTTTGCTAGTGTTTAACAAAGCTTTTTAGCTTTAAATACAAGAAATACAAGTGAGCTTGTGAATAAGTGAATAACTGTTAAGAACTATGAAATGCAAATTAATAAAATCTCAGAAGTTTTGGACTTGTTTATAATAAAGATCTTCAAGCTCAATTTTGATTTCATGACTATATCTGATTCTTGTTTCACCTTCGGTTGATACATTCTTTAAAGAATGTAAAGCTGAATTGGCATATGTAAAGGCATCTATTTTGGGGAGCAATCTTTACGAAGCGCCCCATAAATAGTGGTGAGTGGAATTTATAAAGGGATAGAGAAGGAGCTTAATTACTTTAGCTACTGCCAAAACTTTACCAACTTCACTTTAGGAATAAAAGAGACTTTTGCCCCCTTCTTAGTAGTTTTTCTTTATAAAAGCTAAATATATGAAGCTCAAACTGCCTCAAAATTCATATTTACTAAATGTTTTGGTTATTTGTACAGGGCTTGAGCTACGTGGTTTGATTTAACTATTTGTGTTGTTGAGTAATGAAGAAGTAATGCACACAGTCGTGTCATCTGCTTCAAGCTAATTAAATGCAGTAAGTAAGTGCAGTAAGGGATTGCCTTTTTGTATAACTTTAAGCTATGTGTACTGGTGCATTACATTTTAAAGATCAAATGAACAAGCTGACGGTTTCCTCTCATTTGAATGTTATATAAGGAAGTGCCTTTGAATTGCTCATTATACAGACCTAAGTGTTCTCTCCCCATCTATCTGTGAAAGGAGTGACCCTTAGTTAAAAAGCCCCAGAAGTGGCCACGTGTATCTCATCCACTCAGATTGTTTTTAGCTTGATGAGAACAGATGTCACAATGGTATGAGTGGAAGGACATAAAAGGATGTTTATCTCTATGAGACTGAGCCAGATCACTAATGGATTTTATGTAGAGTGCACATACTAATAGAGGAGTTAAGTGCAAAATTAGCAAAATATTTGAAATATTAGCCTCAAATACATATTACAGCCCCCAATTTAACAGTTTGTATCCACTTGAAACAGTGTACTTTTTTGTGGAGAAGTTAGGTTGGAAAAGTGCTTTCAAACAAATTTGTGTACATATATTTGAAAATGTACATGATCAAATTTTTTGCAAAAAACATTTTCCGTTAGTAATATAAAACAATTTTTTATTATTTTACAAAATGGTTTGCATTTTTAACATTTTAGAACACATATCTTTGCAAAATCCAAGATGTTAGTGCATACCAACTATGCTATTATTGTTTTATTGCCGATAGAATTATAACCAACCAAAATCAAACTTTCCCGATAATACTTTTTTTTAACTAAAACATTTTTCATCAAATAATCAATATAATGCATGCAATAATGCCAATTTTTCTTTCATTTCAGATTATTGCTCCAAAGTTCGGTTAAGTCATTCTCTTTTTTTTTTGTTGTGAGTATAGCTGAAGGTAGATGCGTTGCTGCTGAATGCAATCACACTCTGGTTTGCGTAATTGGGTTTTAACACAGGGGAACAATAACGTCTACCCTCAGTGTTTTTGACACAGCTCCAAAACGCATTACCGCTCAGCGAGGATACCTTCACATTATGTCTTTCTTTCGTGTAATATACCAGCAGAAATCTGCACGCTTGTTTCCTCTCCCACTCTTTCGCTCCCTCTCTCACTATTTCCTTCGTTGGCAGAAAGCGAGGGAGTGAGAGGAAGTAGCGGCACATAGCATGTCTTCATTAAAGTGTCATCCTCCATTATTTGGCTCCTATCTCAATTAGCTCTAGCTTTAATAAAGGAGCCCTCTCGCTCATACTCTTTCTCCTTCCATCTCCTTTTGTGGCACTGGTAGGAAGGTAGAGAAGAGGTTCGCATCGTTCTCAGGGTTTTGAAGGCATTCACGGAGAGCAGCTTTGCTTCTCCAGACTCTCTCTCGCCCTCACCCCCTCTGAGAGCAATTAGGCCTGCTTGCCTTTGGCTGAGCTGTGAACGTAGGCTCTAGATCCCCCTGTAATCACCAGCGCAGGGAAGCCACCACATCGTTACACCACTACAGGTCACAGCGGGGCTCTATCACCACACCATCCACAGCAGCCCAGACTCACTTCCTGTCTTCCGGCAGTCCCCCTGGAGAGAACGCTTTATTTAAGTCTTGTAAACCTATATAAATCTAAAGGCAGAGATCACACGTTCCCCTCTGAGGCGCTACTCTGGGTATTATCGTATCCTTATATGCTATTTCCCACCTCGACTCTTTTCTGCGTAGCTGCCATTTTATATTTAGCTGGGCCCTGTGGCTGACTGCCTGAGCTCCGTAATTGAGCGCATACATTTGCAGTATCTGTATGTGACAGTAGGTGACAGGCCCTGGGTGGAGGTGAGGACGGCCTGGGCTAGTCAGCGGCTGATCTTTCAAATTGTACTCTAATTGGGGGATATTAAACAAGCCATCCCACTTAGCCTCTGGGAGACCAATCCATATTCAGCCCTCTCCTCATATCTAGGCTGCCTCGAGCAGCCCGACTCAGGCTATAAACGACATCACCAAAGTTTTGGTTCTCAGATATGGATCATTCAGGATTTTTTCTTCCTTGCATGTTCTAGACCATCAAGCAATCCCTTGAGTCAGATTTAAATATATGTTATAACAAAGTCCCTCGTTAATGTATGCCAGTTATGTTGGGATTGTGTCCTTTTTATTTCAATCCATTGAGTCAAATATCGAATAAGGATCAAGAGAGATGTTAAAATGCAATCAGTTAAATGTACGTAATGCAGTTTTTTCCCCACAGCGGTCACAATTAGGAAAAAACTTTACATTAGGTGCAGGACCAAGAATTTGACTTTGCCAGTGTGTTTAGTCAGATACCGATACTAAGTATTTTACACAATAACTTCTCATGCCATTACGCTAATTTAAAACTGAAAATTATCAGGTTTTATAAATCAGATGAAACTCCAGGTGCTCACTTCGCTGCACTCGTGTGGTTCTGATTTCAGGTGCATCATTAGGGGACAGTCAGCAGATTTTTAAGAGATGTACCAAAAACCTTTCCTGTCTTTCAAGAACAGAAGCTAACATCAGGAAAGCTACTGGGACAACTAAGCCTTATCAGAACTTTATCCATACTACAACTGTACGTAATGGCATGTCAATTAACCCAGTGATTGTATGATTCCTGTTTGTTTTCCCTCTTTCTTGACAGCAGCACTAGACTGTACTAAGCATGTTCAATTTTTATTTATGTTATTGTAATGCATGAATGAAATATTACAGAAATATCATAGTTTTGCTTTATCAATATGTGAATTCATGTTAAGTAAGCTGTGTGGGGTTATAGTCACAAAACATAAACAATGCATCGATGTTTAAATTATACTTATTCTTATCGTCAAAGCACTATTTGAACCATTTGAGTTAAACTTTTCCTTTTTATTAGACTTTGCGTTATCTTATTGTCTTTTTCTCAACTGTAAGATATGCTTTTTGTTATGCTTTAAATAAAATCATCTGAAGAATTGAGACAGATCCAGATGCAGCTCACTAGTTTCAAAAAATCAGAGTCGAGTCGCTAGTAACTGATGTTTTCAACAACATCTTGCCATAGCCTCAACTCCCTGTCAACCTCATTCCTAAATCCCAATTACACATCAAATACTGGCTCCAGTGCTGCTCTGGCCCTGGTGTTGTGATTCTGCAGCTGGAAGCTTGTTCGTTTTGCAATCTTATCATTTGTAAGTGGTGTAATGTCTATATTTTTGAAATCTTACTTTTTTTTTGTCAGCCACACCCACTCATTAAAATCCTCTACATCAGCCACACCCTTCAAGGAACAATATTCAATTTAAGACCACATCCAGTCATCAACTCGTCTCATTAACTCGTTTCCTGTCCTCAATAAAACCTCAGATTACACAGACTGTCGGCAGCTACTGCTCACTTTTGTTTTAGCACTTTTGTTTTCCTGCGCTGTTCATTCTGGTAAAATTTAATAACAGCTCTCTTCTGTTTTTAGACCTTGATTCAGACTAGTCCTTGTTTGTTTTGATTGCCTTTGAAAATTAATTTGTAAATGTGGTTGGGAAGCAGGGAGTTGAAATGTTTTTGTGTTGTTGTAATAGTTTGAAGGTCTTTGTACCTTAATAGTGTATTCTTTTTTTGCTGTATCACCCCCATTTTTGTAAAAAACAAATCATCATTGGCAGCACCATTGTTTTCACAGACCGGACGTAACAATACTATTAAATAAATGCCTAAATGTAAATTTAAATGAACTGAATAGTAGTTTAATTATAAATAAATTAATCTTGGTTTCCTTTTTCTTCATCCCTATTTAGTTTGTTTATTTATAACGCTTAACATGTGAAGTTAAACTTTACAACTCCCTCAAATAATGGATTGCTCTTGAACCTTGAAAAATGTGCTAAAGTTAGCTACTTTGTCCATCAGCCAGTGAGTTAGTTAGTTATCAGACAGTTAGTTAGGTCTTAGATGAGTATTAGTTAATAAAAAGTATCAATCAAAATTTAACAAGACAAAGGAAGTGATATGTTACAAGAATTCACCCAGGACACTAGACTGGACTTCTCCAACAAATCTAAGATGTAATGACATGCACATCAAAGGAATATACAGTGCAAAATGTGATTTACAGGGAGTGAAGAGCAGGACTCTTGACTTTGACAGAGAGGAGATGAAGTCCAGGCACTTCCTGAAGAGCATGAATGAATTCTAGTCAA
Source organism: Danionella dracula (assembly GCA_900490495.1). Classification (NCBI taxonomy): domain Eukaryota; kingdom Metazoa; phylum Chordata; class Actinopteri; order Cypriniformes; family Danionidae; genus Danionella; species Danionella dracula. The sequence continues at coordinate 5,627,757 of UELW01000578.1, forward strand.
GCTCGCAATAAATCTCTGCCTCCACCAGCTTTAGGTTCTAATTTAGGATTACGAAATACACAACAACAGGAAGCAAGGTGTTCCTGCTCATGAACGCTCAGAGGTCAATGCAATTTAACAGAGCAACAAAGAAAAGGCCAGAGCTTTGGCTTAAGGGTAAAAATTCTAATGATGAAAATGTTGTTTCTCCAAATGTAACATATTACTTATGCAACTTTTTTTTTCACTTTGTCAGGCGACATCTGTGATCACTCAGCCTTTTTTCCCATCCAAACACAGGAAGGATGGGAGGAAACAAAAAGCAGAGAAAAGAACAACAATAAACACAATGATGATTTATAAGCATATCCTCTGGTGCTTATTTTCTAACCCTTTCAAACACAGACACACGCACACACACACGTACATATATTAAAAAGCAGGCTAGATGTTTATTAATATATTATATGCCAGGCATGGGAATGTGGCTGCTGAGGAGTGTAATTGCAGCGTTGGAAACATTTCTCGGAGGAGCTTGGCACATATTAAAAGGGAAAACTTGAGACATGTTTGTGATAATATTCGTAATAAATCTCGGCGAGGGCCTCCGACTCCTTGACGTTAACAGTAACACGGCCGTTCATCTTGGTTGGAGCTCCAGAATTTAAGATGGGTCACAAACAATCTGAGCGGCACCGGATTGAGCAGCCGCTGCGTATATGCCACACACTCCCATAAATCTCCTTTCCTCCTATGCAAATGATGCAAGACTTTTAATTGATAATTTCTCACATGGGCCTGTGCACCACTGGACTGGAGGCTTCTAATGAGAGAGCCTATAGCATGTGCTTTAAAGCCAGAATGAGCAATCACCCTGAGAAGTGGGGTAATTATTTAGCCTTGGGTAGGGTTGAAGTCTGGATACAAGTGTGTGCTTCTAACAGGGAAAAAAATGGAGCAGTTTTTTAACAGTGTGTTTCTTGAGCATCACCTTTCTTGTACAAGCGATACTCACAGAGCCATATTCTCTTTTAATGCAGCTTTTTATGTAAATGCACCTTACCCTCTCTTTTACATTTAAAGAGCTTCACACGGGAACACAGACCTGTTTTTTTAGACACAAACACACAACCTTTCACACACACACGCATGCGCGCACACGCACACACGCGCACACGCACCCACACACACGCACACACACACACCTCTGTCTTGCTCACTATGATGTTCATTTCATTTTCCATACAAATTATAAGGATTCTTTTGAAAGGTCTCATGAAATATTAAGCTTAATTAATTCTTAACGACAGATGTCAAAAATCTGCACCCCATCCCTTGTCAGGGATTTCTGTCCTGCTGTGATGAAAATGTTTTCTGTCGATTTCTGTCTGTATTTGGTTAAAAGATGAGTACCTGCATTCTACACAAAACATTAAGAAAAAGTGATAGAATATTGTATGTTCTGTATCATGTTGTGTCATTGTTGTTTATATAGTCTTGTTTGATTTATGTCTGTATATGTCAGTGTGTGTATACATAAGAGCATGCTTAATATTCTCACAAGCTGTTAGTGTAAACAGATTTATGTTACAGGTTTTTGACAAAATGTTCTGCTAAGTGTTTGTTAAGATTGAATATATCCATTTTATACCGTGTAATTTTTAAGATCCAGTTTGGATTGTTGCACAAGTTTTTTCAATGGCTGTAAATCACATAAGATGTACGCTGATTTTCAGGATTTGAAATTATTTAAATGTATTTGTATATGTTGCTACCATTTCTTATTGCTTGAGTTTTGTTGTACTGTCATTTTCTAAATATTTAGGATGTTCAGCACTTTGTTTACCTCTGCAGTTTTAAACAAGCTTTATAAAAACAATCTCTTACTATATTTTATAATTATTGAAAATATATTTTATCTTTAACTTGCTTGCTATTGTTTACTTTAAAAGCAAGAATGAATTGGGCTTTCAACAAGATTTATTTTGGTATGACCGCAGCAGCATCATGTAAACTGGTGAGAGCATCATAATTTTATCTTCACACCAGTAGGGGGAAGAGTGTACAAAGAAACAAACTTTATAGAAGGGGATATTTACCATCAGCTCTCAGCGAAGAACAACTTCACAATGCAAATGAGCTCAAATATGACTTTGAAGTGTATTGTCCATCTTTTGAACACACCAGAAATGATTGAAAGATATTTTGATTTCAATGAGAAAAAAAATATGATTTAGTTAAGCGTTTGTGTATCAATTGATCTTATCTTAAATAAAGTAAATGCCATTATTTCACAAGTCACTGGAATTATATATCTTCTCAGATAAATTCTCTGTTTATTTAAATATTTCAACACCACAAACAAGTTTTAAGCAATCAACTGGGATTAAAAAAAAAAACAGAACCATAATGGATTTGGTTACTGACTTATTTACTAACTTTAATTTACTTGGTGTACATATATTTTTTAATCAATTAACTTCTGCTTCTTTTCCCCTAAATCTGATGACACTAGACTGCATGTTCCTGGAGATATTTTGCACAAGAGGAAATTTTATGAACTTTTACTTCATATTTAACGCTCAAAGAAACAGCCACAATACCAGCTTCAGCTCCAGGACAAAAATATTGCAGTCGGAACTCACCCAAACTATTATTTAATCCAACTGCATATGGCTTCAAACCATAGAAGTTTTGAACCTTTTGAAATTACTCATTAGTTTTGCAATTAGTTATCGAATTCATATAAAAGTCTGTAAATATATATATGCAAATGTTCTTTTGTGTTTTTCCTCATTTTCCTCATCTCTAGAATGCATTGTCACTCAAATGCATATATGTAAATGTCTGTTTATTACAATAGCACGTTCAAATTACTAATATTTATTCCAAAATTCTAATAAAATTCCCTGTTTGGACAGATCACACATAACAACAAGATCCTTATTGAATCGAGGACATAAAATTGAAAACACTCAACCGTTTTAGAGTCAAAAGTAGAGCAATTGCCTCCATTTCATCAGATGGAGATTTTATCAGTCCATCAGGAATCTCCACTTATCATCTTGATCTTCCTATTCATTCCTATCCAGACATTTTGATTTTTCCTTTGCTTCAAAGACCACGGTGAACTAGTCATCCCTTCTCATCCATTCTCTTTCTAAACGTGGTTCGTAAAGTGACTTGTACAGAACAGTCATTAGCAGTGCATGCTTGTATTAATTAGTGGTGAGTGATCTAGTTTTATTACTATGTACTGGAGTTTTCTCAGTCGGTTTGATGGACCAGCTTTTTGTTGACCTCTCCACCAGGTCTAGGCACAGGATGCCCAAACGGTTAAACCCGTTATTAAACATTTTATGCTAATGCTGTTTGTTTTATAAGCAAATTAACATTGTGGATTTGCAGGGAACAGGTGCTGTGGTGTGAATGCGTACTAAATGATGTGATACCAAGGAATTAATTAGAGCCTGTGCAGTAATTAGTTGCAATAATTTGTGTGATTAGCGGGCTGTTTAAGAAGGAAGACACACTCGCAAGTTAATACGCATAAACACTCACTTACACAGTGTCTTCCTCCCACATATGTTTGGCATGCTCGAATGGGACAGTTGTTCGAGAGAGTTTGAAAGACGAGGAAGTTCCTATTGGTTACTTCTGAAATGTTTCATTAAAAAATGCTGAGGTTGCTTCAGCTAATTATCAAACCGAGCTGGAGTTTCAGGCTCGCTCATCCCTTTTTAATTCATTTCCTCCTGTCGTTTCTTGTTCTTCCCTTAAGTTAAAAGGAAAAAGAAAACCTTACCTCTAAGCAAAAGGGAAGCTTCTTCACACAGCACTTCTAAATTTGGAGAGGATTTTATGATAAAAGACAGATTTTTTTTCTACTCATGCTTCCTTCTTTCCTTTTCATTGCATATTATTAAAATCATAACGTGCATAATTAATTTTTGCAGATGCAGTGCATTTGGATCTCATTCAGATTCAGCTAATAAGGCTTTTCTGCTGGAAGCTTTTTCAGGTATTAAGTCCAGGAGGCATCAAACTTGTAGAAGAATAAAAATAAATAAAACTGTGTATATAATCCGGATGCAGAAGACAGTAATTTTGGTAACACTAATTTGATGACCATTTACTCAGTCGGTTGAATATAACTTCAATGACTCAGTGTTCCTTTCTTTATTCTCTCTCACACAGTCTTAACTTAAACTCAAGCTTTAAAATTGGAAAGTGTTTCCATAATAGGTTAAAAGGTATTTTATATAATAATAGTTATTATTAGTATTATTGTTATTATTATTATTAGTAGTAGTAGTGATTATTGGTGGTCCCATTCAAGTATCTTTGTTATTTTAGGAATCTACTGTAAAACACTGTAGAGCAATTATTAGAATGCACTTAAAATCTACCCCCTGGTGTCATTGTTACATTTATTACCTGATTAAAAATGCCTTTCAACAAAATTTCTAATATTACTACCTAAAAATAATAATTGGCTGCTTATAGCTCCTTACAAGTTTAGTTGACATCTCTTGTAAAAGTCATCCATATAGTATGGGGATGTTTATCATTTAAATTTAGTTTACATGTTTTGTGGCGTGCCCCCACTAGCAAATGTGATTAATTTTCTTCTTCTACTTCAGTTTCGCCTCCAAACCGAAAAGAACAGTGAGCATAAGAATTAATTGATTATTACTTAGTATATCAGTAAGTCAGTACATTTTATTAATGCTCTCTGAACAGCAGTACGCATATAAAATCAACTTTACATGGGGAGAAAACGTATTTGTTTGACTGAGTATTGACATATTTTAAACTGAGTTAAAATATCAATGAGATTATCATCTAAATCATTTATTATTAAATGTAAACTTGTAGTTCATGATAAACATTTGTATTTTACTATAAAACGACAATCACATCGATTTTCATCACAATGTAAAACAATAAGAGTTTTTTTTGGTTCAAGTTGATGGGCTTAGTGTTATTTAACTCTATTGTACAGAGTCAATGTAAGTTGATTCCTTATGTGTTTTACACATCCTTGGAAGGATTTGGTCACTCTCCTGTTTGCTGAAACTTTCCAAGTAAAACCTGACAAAAATCAAAATGTCTGCTGGAAACTTGATTGTTTAGGTCTGGGCCTTCTTGAGTCAATTATTAATTGTATTCATTGGATCAATGTTCTCAAAAAATATGATGACAATAGTCTACTGCCGTTAAGACCTGAAGGTACATGTTGAATATTTCTTAGATACAGACAAGATTTCCCATTCCCTTGACAGAGAACATACCTAAAGCTTTAGCAATTTTTGATGGTGGGTGGAGTTTTAAAGCATTCCTCCACAAAACGTATACAAAGAGAATTAATAGACAAAGAGACTAGTGCCAGTACCTCTCAATCATTCAGAGCATAAGAATGTAATTAACTTGATTTCCTTTACAGGCATGAGCAAATATTGTGATAAATGAGTCTTTCCCTCACTGTAAAAACTCAGAAACGAGAGGTTAAATCCCATTTATTTAAGATGAGTAAGGTATTAAACTATTCTAAAACAGAATATATCAAATAATATTACAATTTCACTTTTCATGATTGCATTCTAAATCCTTGATCTGACTGGAGGGTGACAGAATGTTTAAAGAGGACCATGAAAATAAAGTGGAATCAGACGCTATTGATACTGTACTTCAGACAGTTTGATATATACTCTCATCTCATGTCTCTTGCCAACTATAACACAAGCTTAAACTTCCTGCTCCAAACATATCTCTCTAGCCGAGGCAGTGGTCATCCTCTCAGGCCATCACTGACACTGTGTGTGAACTCATCTGAAAGCAAATCTGCAGATAAATCTTCCTGTGTTTCAAACCAAGCCAAATTCAGTCTCATTTTTATGTCTAAAGGGACTCATTCAGCTCCCCCCACTATTCCTCAAGAACTGCAGGCTAACAGTGATTGAAACCACTTGCTGATGAGTGTATATCCTCTGGGCTGTACTTTATTGTTTTTATTTGAGGCAGATGCATGAGAAGAGATTAGACTGACACCCAATAAGCTCAAAATCACTTCATCTAACCCGTAGGCCTCTACTGGTCTCCAGTGAAGGGTCAGGTTTTCTCCAAACTAAACTGTAGCTTTTTTGGCCAGTAACTCAGGGGTGAGTGATCTCAAAACCTCAGTGCTATGAATGGGGCCACACTAGGGTGATGGAGGAAATTGATCTTCCTTATAGTTTAAGAGATTTTTTCAACCATGCGATGTTGCCCACAGTGTTTCCTACTAAATAAATACACATGTAAAAAATAAACTTATGAATAAACAATAAATTCTTTAAAAATGCTAATTTTTGTTTATTAATAAATGCTGCATTTTTAAAAATATTTTTATATTCTTTGTTGAAAGTTTATATTTTGTTATTCTTCATCATTGCTCTGCATACATAAATCCAAACCGTGTTTAGTTTTGTACCAGTAGGACAATAGACTTTTTGCAGGAAACAAACCGGTTACACTCATACTCGCTGTAATTGTGGAATAACAAGAGCAACCTAGGGGATGCAATTTGTCATCCGTAATATTGGGGGAGACAGAGCGAAGGCAAATAAAAGGAAAAAAAGGAAAAGCAGAACAAAATGCATGCTCTTTTTCCTTAATGACCACATTCTATTCTTCTTACCTTGTTCTCCTCACATTCATAATATGCATATGTGGGAAAAAAATTGCTATAAACACACAAGGACACATAAACAATATGATCTGTGTCAGGCCAAAGTCTGAGAATATTATTATGCGAAGCAAAGCGCTAATGAACGAACAAGCTGCGATGAGAAGCTCAGTTTATGAATCATTTATGTCATAATGACAAATGACATGGTAACCTTAAAAGTCATTAGAATATGAATTTAAATTGAGAAATGGGGGAGAAAGTTCCCTGTAGAATTTGAGTAGAATTTGGTTTAACATGAAATTCAGCCAGAAGACCACACAGAGCTCACAGGAGACTGTAGAACATGAATTATTGCCAAATATAATTTCGGCTATTATTTCACCATGTTGAGTATCAAGCATTGCCGTCTGAGGTAAAGAACTCAAGCTTTTAAGTGAAGTTAGGGTCAAAATTTAGGGTTTGAGGTCTACAAGTGAGCATATGGTGTATATTGTATTTTTGTGTGTATGTTTTTTTGTATGTCTTTTTATTATTTTGTGCTTATATTCTCAGACTAAACTGGATTTAGTTTAGGGCCTAGCTAGAAAAAAAAAAAAGATTTTTTTTGCTTACAATAGGCAGTCTATTGTCCCCAGGATGGGGATGAAGATGGAGTTGTGGGTTGAGGGGGAGGCTTATTTATAGGATACATTTAGAAGCTCTCTGTTGGCTAACGGTTTCACGCATATTTTCCAAGCTAAAATCACTTTTAAAACTAATTAACTATTAGTTTTGCCAAACATGGAAGCATGCTCTGTATTTTAAAATACTCAACCAACATTTTCTGGCATAATCCAAAACTAAATGTTGATGCTTAATTGATTACTTATTTGCATTTCTTTTTCACTAACAGATCACACTATTGTGACTATCATGAGACTCACCAACTCACCACAGGAAATATGTCACCTCCAAAAATGCTTTCAATTCTAATCTGAAACTAAGAACAACGATATACTAAAGGTAAAAATTAACTCTGCTTAAGTGGGTTTTCTTGCCTTATAAATGGGGTCGGGGCAATCAGTGGCGTTGTGCAGATGAATCCACAGATATATATAATTTGAGTGAGTCGTTAGATATGGTCAGTGCTGCAAAACAGCCATTATTCAACAATAGCTGCACAACACAATTTTAAATAGCCTTAGTTTTGTATGAAGTTGCAAATATCCATGCTCGTTTGGCTGCACCCAAAGTTCAATTATGTTGTTTTAAGCTCAAGAAGTTAGCCTCATCCGAATACATTTCATTTCGATTAGTGTGACACGTGTCAAATTACGGAGATGCTCCCCCGTGACCCCTTTAACTGGACCCTCTGCTTTGCTTAACGTGAATACATGTGAAAAGCTTCAATCGAAAATGCTTTCAGTGTTCATGCTTTGTTCTCTCTGTCTCTTTTTCTCAGATTGTTGCAAGTCAGAGGGAGGTTCATATCAGAAAGTTCAGCCAAATGTTATCTAGCACAGGGAGATTTCAAAGGGGAGGCCCAATGCCCCCCCTCTTTTAACTTCTTGTTTCTGACTCTCTCTCGCACTCTCTTCAAATGTCTCTTGTCCAGTCTCCCTACCCCAACCCCCAGCTGCCTTTCAAACACACAGCCAATAAGTGTCTGTGATAACATCAACAGCTGTCAAAGACCCAGGCAACTGTGCTTGTCTGCTAAACCCAAACACCTGTACTCTCTCATTCTTTTGATTGTTATCCCTCATCCACACGCATACCCTCAGCTCTGCTCTCTATCACTCACACTGGTTTGATTTGCTTGTCAAAAAGAACGGAACAAGCCAAGATCTGTGGAGCCTTACCAAGGGGTGTGTGTGGGTGCGTTATGGACCTCATAAATGAGAGAAGGTTTAGTGCAGTCTGTAATGTCAAAACTAGTGTGTTACAACAATTAACTGTTCATCAGTATTTTCTCACTTATGTTTTTTTATCTTCATCTTTAATCTTAAAAAAGAGTTTGTGTTGACACCTGGACTCTTATGTTAATTGTTTTGTTAGTCGTGTTGCACTTTACTCATTCTACTGTACTTATGCTGCTTGTAATGCCATTCGCGCCTACTCATTACATGACGAGGAACATAAGAACTTTTTAAATGTTGTTCTCATCTGTATATTTTCCTTAATTCAAGTAGTCAGTACAAACATCCACTGAAGCTCAGTTCCAATGAAAATTCCAGTTCAACAGATATGCGGTGGTAACATTTTATTTGCTAATTAGCATATTCCTGTAATAATAGTAATTAGCAATATACCTAAACAATTTACTATAATTCACTCCTACTGAATTTTTACCTGTGCTTTAGTCAAGCTGTTTTATCATTGACAACTGTTACACTACAATTTGAATCAACTCTAGAGTCAAAGCAACACTACACAGTGTTTTGAACTTTTAGGCTTTACTTAAGGTTTTTGGAGTGGTAGAGGTATTCACAATAGCTTCTTTGACTTGTTTGTCATCACTCAAACGCATCTGTATCTGCAAAAGTTGTTGTTTCATGATGGAAAAAGTATTGAAATTAAAGAAAATTGCGCGTTTATGTATATCTACTTCATGACATTTGTCACAAACAAATGGAGACCTTAGGATGTTACTGTTGCAATATTAAGCATAAATCATCCAGAAACTCTTCTGCATTTAAGCTTACAATGTTGCTTAGTTGAAACGATAGCCTTCTGTTTATGCTCATATATGAAGTTATTCGAGCAGTAGTCTAGAGGTTTTTCTTTGGCAATAAAGGTCTCTACACACTTATCTGAATTTTCAGTCTGAAGTTTCATGTGTGAACAAACCTCGAACAAAAACAATACGTCTAATGACACATCACAAGACCTAAAAATAGAACAAAAGACACAAATCTCAATAAATGAACTAGCTTACACGTGTTTTATGATTGCCAACAGTGTAATACACATGCACCAAAGAAAAGAATATCTCCCTGAAAAGAGTTACCACTAACTAGTCAAATTTGCTCTTTTCACATCACTACACATGAGCACCATCCTAGGGCAAGGAGTGTCACGGCAGCAGCATTACATGCTAGCTTGTGAAAGCTTCTGAGAGAAGCCATCTGAACTTTTGAGGAGATCTCAACTCAGATGTATAGAGACCTGACATTCTTTGATTGTAGAGGGACCAAGCAAGACAAAAGTTACATAGTGTACAAATATATTACATTATATGTATATGATGTAATGTATTGTAGGCAGTGTACCTTTCTATTTATTTGCTATAGTACATTTTTGTTTCTATTGTACATTTAGAAAAACTAGTGAGATTAGATGATCCCAGAGACAGTGATGACAGTGACCTCCCTAAAGATCTCGACTCCCTTCAGTGGTATGACTATGCTATTCTGGGCTCTGCTTTTTTTCCCTCCATCACTTAGTTAACAAGAAGTAATGAAAGAGTAGAGCAAAACAAAAGTAGCCTGTCTGTGGGTTCCTGTTTGAAAGGAAAAACTTTCGGTTGCTATGAAACAAACCGATACAAGGCCACAGACAGAGAGGAACTTTGAGACTCTTTGGAAACTTAAGATTGGAAACGTTTGGTCAATTCCTATATTATTGTATTTGTTGTACAGATATTGTTTATTTGAGTATTCAGGGGTGGGGTAATTTGAAAGACAGAGAAGGGGGTGTTGCTGCAAAGACGACAGGAAGTTCTCAATCACAGCCAAGCGGAAACATGTTGTGTGAGTGTGAGCAAGAAAGCAGAGAAGAGAATGACTGAGCGAGAGTAATGAGAAAGTGTTTGTCAGGCCTGAGCTGTTTGTTATTCTGATTTATGTGTCAGACACATTAATGGTGGAATGGCACGCAGTCGTCTTCCTCCTCGTCCTCCTCCTCCACCACCATCATGAGGTACTGATGCAGAGAGACAGAGAGCTGTTACTCTGACTCATTGTCCCTCTGAGTGTGTGTGCATCTATGGGTGATTGTAAGTCCATGGTTATCTGTGATCATGCCGGATTCAGCATGTGTTAAGGTTTAGCCCATGACTAATCGCATTGCCTGTTTTATATCACGGCAGTGTTCAGAGCACTGACCCTCTAGCTCTGAACTTGTTGTAGACCACACAACAGTGATTGGGAAAGAAAAAAATAGAATTGGTTTTGTTTTTTATAATGAACAACTGGTACATAAACAAAATATCTTCTGACGATATATAAAGCTGAATTATAAAAATGATGTTTTAATGTTAGACGGTTATGTATTATTTATGTCATAGATCAACTATTACTAACATAATTCAGTGGAATATACTGAAGCTGAATGAGCACTACTTGTGATTAACCAATTTGGTTGTGATGGATTGTTGTTTAAATGATTGTTTACATTATCTTTCTCTTTGGATACACAAAAAAATGTCTACTCAGTATGCGACTGTAAATGTATATTATGTACTTTAAAAATGTGTAATACATCTCAAGCAGTTTGTTGCTACATTGTTTTACATTTTTGTAAACGAATTGTAAAACCAGATCGTTTTCAGATTTTAAATAAGAACTATATCACATTTAAAATGAGATTAAACGTATTTGCATTTATAGCACCAGTCATGGGCTGACAGCATGTCATGCATGAGTAATGATCTTTTCCCTCTTCTGCTGGTAACAAAAATAATTGTAGATAAGCACAAAATCGTGACAAAGTATTTCATAATGTATGCTATTTTATTATATTTTTAAAGTGTAGTTACAATTTCTTTCGAAAATATTCAGAAGTAAGATTGTAACCATTAACATTTCAAAGTTAAATTTGTACAAACACAATCACTATTTACATTATGTGTTGACACTACTTGTATGATCTTATTTGTAGGGTATATATATATATATATATATATATATATATATATATATATATATATATATATATATATATATATATATATATATATATATATATATTGGGGGATATTATCACAAAATGCACACTTTAGTCATGTAATAAAGAAAAGCTTACCCAAAAGTCATCATTTGTGCAAGTTAACTACGTGTCAGAGCGTTTTGGTTCAGTGGAACACAGCTCATCTCTCAGATCATAGATGTTTTATGACAATTGCCTGCCATATCTGCTGGCACTGGAGAAAATGTGACCAAAAAACAATAATTCTATAAAAATCCCCGACTGAAGACTCCCAATATATAATCTAGTGGGACAAGCAATTTATAACTGAACACATAGTTCATATTTTTAAGGTGTTATATATATGTCAGCAGTGAGATAACATATGACTTTAATACACCTTTACAGACAAAAGTGCTGGGTAAATTCTAACAAGATTGTTTACTCATTTTGGAACCAAGACGAAATGCTAAAAACGTTATCGTTCTGTTTTCAGGCACAGTCTTCTTTCTTTTCCAGTTCTTTCATTCTTCCGGTCTTGAGTGCCAAGAACAAACAAATTGCAGTGAAACGAATGACACATAAACACAAACCTGAACGTGGAAGTATTTGACCTTTTCATTCTCCCGATCCTACCTTCAACATGAAAGAGCAAAAACAAGCTCTAGCACTCATGCAGGTCAGGTTTGAGGCTGACAGTAGTTGTTTGACACAAGCTTGTTCATCTTAACCTCTTAGAACTATAAAGATGAAAGTATGTGCCTCTGAATTTTTTTTCTGTGTGTTAAAAAGGTTTTGTTTTTGTTAATAATGATTTGCAAAGAAAATCCCTTCATTATGACAGTAATTAGTTACTATACCAGTGTATTAATTGGGCTCATCCAGTTGAGCAACAAGTTAACCAAAGCTCCAGTCTTGTTTTTTTTTTCAAAGTGAGCAAATATATTTCTTGTAAGAGTTTTCCTACAGGAATAACAGGAATCTTCTCTTATTTCTCGGTGCTTGTGTATCAAGGTAAATCACTTCACAAAATCATTTTTGTAACCCCCTCTTTGTGGAAGACTCAGGTTCAGGAGCCTTAGACCCAAGGGTACAAAAAGTTGTGCAGCGTAAACATTCATTAATTAGGAGCCTTGGATTTTTGCCATCATTACACTTTTTACTTTGGCAATATAGGAAGGAAAAACGGGAGCTGTTGTCTCTTTTTTGTCATTGGGGTATGTGGGTTTGATCATCCTGTAATGGAGGCCTCTGGCATCGTTGATGTTAATTAAACTAGTTTCCCAAGTTATGCCCTGCTGACTCTGCAAGTATTGCTTCACGACGACCCCACCCTTTAGGGGGAACTACTTTCTGAGTAAATCTTACACATTTGTAGACCTAGCTGATTTGTCATGTTCTGACATTGTCACTGACAATGCAAATATATTAGGATGACTAATCCAAAATTACCAATCATGATCAGCCACTCATTCTTAAGAAGTTGAAATGAGACTCAGGCCAGTTTCAAAGTGGATGCTCGGTGAAGTTTTAAAGTGCCCTCATCATGATTTTGAAAGGTTAATTATTTGTTATTGGAAGTCTCCAAAACAGGTTGACAGAAATCCAAAGTAAAAACAAAAAACACTTCGGTTGTCTTAATATGTGTTTAAGCTTACCTGATTGTTCAGTGACTCCCATACGATTTGTTTATTGAGTCGTTTGAACTATGCCCCTCTTTTATATGGTGCACTTGGAGATTTATGTGCCCTGATAATATGAGGGAAATCACAACCTGTACTGCTTTAGGGTAGATAAAGTGTTGTGTCATGAAAAGGAGTGGCTTAGTACCAGCGAGTGAACAAACAAATCATATGGCAGTCACTGAACAATCTGGTAGGCTTAAATGCTAATTACAAGACAACAGAAGTTTTTTTTACCTCCCAAAACCAAATAATTAACCCCTTCCCAATTAGAATAGGCACAATTTTCCTCAATAATTGATGCTCAATAAAGCATGAATTTGGTGTTATTAAGCATTTCATATAGATACTTATAAACCAGGAATAAGACCTTCAAAGTTTAATGCAAATAAATGTTTATATGTATATTTGCTTTATAAAACACTAACAAATGATTGAAGCTCTCATTTGTGATATCAGTGCAGATATTCACAACAGCCCTCTCAATATAGTATCAGTCAGTCTCATCCTCAACATATTCTGCGTTAGCATTACACATGACAGCTCATACATTAGCATAAGACTCAATCGTGCGCAAAATGAACCTTCCTGTGAAATGATTTCAGTTGTAAGCGAAGGAGATCAGAGAGGGAGATTGTCTTGAATGTGCTGTGGCACTTTGTTTTTGGGGGTGGCGGTGGTGGCACAAAAGATTTCATTGTTTAAATGGGAGGCGAGTTTTGCGTGGCTGTAATTAGCTTGCTGCAGGTTGCTAGGCCTGGCTCATTTGTGTCAGACGCTGGGTAATTGTGTTGTAAAGTGAGGCTGAGTGAGTGATGGTGTAAGCCAGCCCTGCAGGTGATTTGTGAGGCTGTGGCCTTGCTGTACACATTACCAAGCCATCTGATGTATTTATTTATACCATGGAAATAAAATCTGAGAACAAAGAGTGCAGAGTCTGCCTGACTGATACTAGCAGATTTAGAGAGAGATGAGTTTGCTTGGGATTTTTACCTACTGTTTTTGTGATAAGCTGTATTATTGTAAGAGTAAGTGACGGTTTTATTTAGTTTATATGCTCAAGACAGCTTAAAATCAAAGTGTGTATATGTGTGTTTGGGTGTATGGGTGGCTGCATGTGTTTGCTGTAGGCTAGTCTACTATGTATGCTCGTCTTACTGATGTTGTGAGTGGTGTAAGAACAGACACTGCAGGCAGGCCCACAGGCAGGCCCGGAGGCAGCCCTTGGGGCCTTCTAGACAACAGAGAGACACTCACCTGTTACACACACACATACATAAAGTAGGATGCAACACTCACACACACACATATCAGAGGCAGCAAGAGTGAATTGATTCATCCAGCTTTCAGCCTGCCTCTCGATTTTTGTTTTCTCTCTTTATCTCTCTCTCTCTATCTATCTCTCTCTGTTTATCTATCTTTCTCTCTTTATCTCTCTCTCTCTCTCTCTCTGATTATCTATCTCTCGCTCTCTTTCTCTCTCTCTCAGATTATCTATCTCTCTTGCTCTCTTTCTCTCTCTGCGAGACCACTTAATTCTAACCACTCAAACAGCAAAGCAGTTCTTCAATCAGAGTTTATATAAAGAAATAAAGGAAATGAAAGGCAGGACAAAACATACCAGCAGGAACGCTAGGGCTAAATCAAAGCTTAGGTGCAGCGTGGAGGTAGCTATTAGCGCTACATGCATTTATTATGAGATACAGTTGGCAGGGTTTAATTATATGATGAAGTTGGCCTGGTATATTTTGCTGCGAGTGACACAGGTTTATGCAAGGCTAGTCATTATTTCTGTCGCGTGTTAAAGAAAGGAAGAGAGAGACCCAGGTTCTGCTTTCATGACTGAAATTGTCATTAAAGATTTTTGAGTTATGCCTCGAATTTTTGCTAACCAGATTGTGTTTGATTATGTTGGATTATAATTGTTCATCTTTGTAAAAAAAAACTGAAGCAGGTTTTATTTTATTCTTTAGTCACATTCTAATATTCAATGATCAGTCTGGAATATTCTGCACAATTAACCTAAATTAATTGTCAGGTTATACAGGTCTATGTAGCATTAATTGCCCTTTTAATCTTATATCCTATGTTAACAAAAACACATTATTCAAAAACCGGTGTAATGGAAAGCCTTAAATTCAACACAAAAAGTGCAAAACAGCAAACACCAAGTTACTCATGAGGATGAACTGTAACTATAAAAGATATCAGTTGATTTTTTTCCAATATCAATTGAATTAAGAAGCTAGGGGTTCATTTACATTTATTCATTTTACAGACGTTTTGTCCAAAGTGACTTAAATTAGAGGAGAGACAATATGCAACTTGATACACAGTCAAAGTCTATCTCGGTTACAAATGATAGTTTTTTCTTAAATAAAATAGTAATTTGTATTTTTATCTTCAAGAGACAAATTACCTGAAGGTGGATTGATTTACAAACAAAGATCAAATATATTATAAAAATAAATAAGTAAATATCAAAGAGTTAATGACCAAAGCCATCCACTTTTGACACATTCTTATGCAGCAATACCTAATCCACAACCAGTATTATCCAAAAGCAGTCATTACCTAGTGTAAATCTGAGGTACTTCCACTACTTTTCTTGTTTTAAGCATTGGCTGTATATAACATGGAAAGAGTGTTCGTGACATCAGCCATAGGGTTCTAACAAAGTCAAATGAAGCTCAAAATGGGCGTAGCCAGCACTCGAAAACGCATCCTTGGAGTCTGAATGGCCAAAGGTTTATTTTTTATATATTTTAAACAAATATATTTTTAAATAATTCACCCCCCTCAGAGTGTTCATGACTACTACTGATCGGAATCAACAAACCTAAAGAAGGGTGGAAACAGGGTGGAAACATGTTTTTTCAGCCCCAAAGTTGGTCAGTTTTAACATTGGAGTGAATGAGAACATGACATGTTTTGGAGTCAGCCTCAAGCGGCCACTCAGGGAACTGCAGTTCTGTCACTTATCGAGCTTCAAGTGGAAGAGGAGGAGGTTGGTCCTTGGTTTTAAGACCATACTGTAATACATTTTGAGAAGGCAGAAGGACTTCAATCATGTGTAGGTTACTATTCATGTTTAGAACTAGAGGGGTTGTACAAGACCGCTGACTGACCTTTTGCTGTTAAAAGAGTGTGAGTTCTTGATTTCATTTGCAAAGATAACAGCTATTTCCTCCCATCACACTGCCAGCACACAAACAGCCTGTTTCACTCCAGCCAGCAAGCTTCAGTTTCACCCCGCCATCGTGTTTAGTTGATCTGCTTCCTTTTGAATTAGTCACTTCTGTACATCCATGTATGTGTGGTGGAGATTACTTGCTGTGATAGTTAACATGATGACGATCTAACACAATTAACAAAAATGGACTTGATATCTTGAGGAATTAAGGGATCATGTTTAATTTAAGTATTAACATGACATACATTTGTCCTGCCAGAACATTAAACATTGTTTAGTTTGCATTTCTTGTTTTTTGTCTTCATCTTCAACTTTCTTCCAATAAGAATATAGTTTTGATAGATTTACTTGTGAGTAATCAATAAAAAAATGCTTAGGCCTTTATCATCATTACTTGTATATAATTCATTTATTCATAGTCTAGTTCATTCAGTTTAGACAAAAGATATGTTTGCAAATTGTTCTTTAAATCAATAATGAGTCTAAGTGTGCTCTTGTAGAACTTCAGAATTAACACCATCACACCCAAAGTGTGGTGACAAAGAAAAAAGAGAATGAAGTTAGAGAGGAAACTGACTGATCCATAGTCCTTGTCTTTCAACCTTTCGTTGAGTACTGAATCGTAGTCTTTCATAGTACTTTTTATTCTCTTTACCCCCTACTCTCTTTGCCCTCCCAACTTCTCTCTTGCCTTGGTTAAAGAATGACATGAGCAAATGATCAAAACCTCTAGCTCTTTTTATCCTTGTCCATCACTCAGCAATGTGTGCTTCTCTTTCTGTCGCTGTTTTTCAGTTTCTCTCAACAGACAGGAAAGAGCCTCAGACTGAATCTTGTTCTGTTTTTTTTGTAAACATTACAATGCGCCACAATATTATGAACTTAAAAATAATTTTCTGTTTAGGTGGATCCCTCCCTTCCTCCCTCCTTCTTTCTTTCTTTCTTTGAAAAGACCAAGACCTAGCCGAGACTGAAGAGTATTCAAACCAAGACCAAAACCAAGACAAGACTGAGAGCAAAAACAGAAAACTGACACAATTATTTTTCTTTATTGCAAACAACAAACGTTGCTGTACTTTTTAAAGTGCATTCTTTTTCTGTTATTTTGTCTGTTAAGCAATAATAAATGAAGCTAATTTGTAATATTTTTAACCCAGACATGTGCAATGAAAACGATCGTGGCTTGCTTTTTATTTTTGGATAAAAACCACCAGGACACCAGTGCAGCCAAGACCGAGACCATAGAAAATGTGTCTTGAGATCGAGACCGTTTTTCGAGCACTACAACATTAGAATGCATAGACAAATTTTGTTAACTTTTCTTTTGAATGGCAAAATTTGCTGAAACCAAACCATTCTGTAGAGGTCATAGGTACTGCTCAATCTACTGGCTGTGGCATTATGTCCATAGTATGCAGATAAGCATCGTCAAAAAAACAATAGATGGCAATTAATCAGACCATGGATCAGTTAAGTCTTGTGTGGTCTGGGCGTTTTGGCTGCTTTTTTGGCCAAGACCCACCCATGAAGCCTTTTAACAAATTATGTTACATACTAAACAACCAATCATCTTTTCTCGATTGTACGGCTGAACTTAGTTTCCGTGAGGAATGAAAACAAATGTGACACTTGCCTCTCCTGGAAATCCAGATAAATTCAACCAATCAGATCATGACTTTAAGAAACTTGAAGTGCCTGCCATACAAAATCAACACAACTATCAGACCTTTAGCCAACATTTTGTGGGAATGAGATCTGAGGTTTAGACTGGGCAAAGGTTTTTTTTACTTTAATAATATAAGAATTACACAGAGCATCAATGTTAGGAAAAAGGTTTTCTTGTTGGTTACAGTAATGCCTCGTCGAGATAATGTTCTCAATGAAAATCAAAATCAATGAAAGCCTGCGATCCCACTAACCTCCAAAAAATTGTAATTAACAGATTTGTATCTTGCTCACTGACAATTTACATTAAAGCAATCCTAATCATTTTTCTACTGAATTGATCTTAAATCTTGCCATTCCATTAAATCAGCCTTGAATTGGGTTTTCCAAAACACACATAACACATTTTTTACCTATTTCCTCATAAATGACCACAGCTCAAGTGTATTTAATTTGTTTAAAGTGTGGCTACCAAAAATAAATAAAACATTCCAAAATAAGTATGTATAACTACATAATCGACAGCTTGGTTTTTGTAGAAGACCTTGAGAGCAGAGCTCAGATTTTGCAGCACTACCAACTCCTCTTGTAATCTTGTTCCCAACACATGAGCCCCCTTGTTCTACATGCCATTTCAGCACCCTGTTATAATTCATTTTTTGCTTCAAATAGTCTAGTGTCAGGAATAAAAAATGTCCATATTTATTATACAGTCTATTCTAATTTAAGATAGTGGGTTCTTTTCTGGTCAGCTATACTCCACAATCACCTTAATCTTAAAATGCAAACTCCCGAGACCCCTTTACCTAGACACTGCTAAACTCTATGTGAGGAGAGAATAGCATTGCATATGTCACCCTATATCTGCTCAGGGCCCATGAGAGCTCCCTTATTGTTGGCGTCACCCGAGAAGCAGCAGTGCATCCAGGCTTATCTAAAGCTGCACCACCGCGTTACCTGTCTGCGGGCCGAGGATCACTTTGGACAGTATCATTAAATGCCATGTCATTACCGGTTATGGAGTGATGCCCCAGCCTCAGCATCTCTCGAGGAAGCGGAGAGTGGGTTGTTGAGCGTTTGCGAGGGCGTACATTTAAAAGTGTAACCCTGAAATGGTGGTCGAAGCATGGGATGGACAGTGCGAAAGACAGAATTGGCATTAAATTGTTGCACGGAGCTGTATTGACTTTGACTGGTGCAGGAGAGGGCTGTTAGCGCTGTTTGTCACTGGAGTGAGAGCAGCCTGAGTAGACGTGCCGGGCTCCAAGAGAAGAAGCGATATGGATAGGTGAAGTCTCCCGGTGGGACGTGCTGCTGGGCTGCACTGAGCTAAAAGGAGAGAGGCTAAATTGAAGGTTTATTTATCCAATTCGCTGTCAAGGTCGGCTTGTCGAGAAGCTGTCCTGTGTGTGCTCACCAAATGCCAAAATCTCAACGAATTGTTAAGAGAAAGCTGAGAGGCCTAGAATCAATGACCTTTGTGCATCAGACATCAACATGCCAGAGTCTCTTAAGGCCATTCTTTACTGGCTATCACACTTGCCTTTTAAAACAAGAACGATGTGAAGAACTGTCCAACTCACCTTCCCTCACACAAACCCTTATGGATGGAAAAAAAATATACGTTTTAGTTTGTTTGTTTTTTACAAGGGTGTAAACATATAGAATATTGTAGTTCTATTAAATAACAATTGTACTTGAACATCCAGAAACTTATTTTCATCAATTGAAATAATTATTTGAGTGGGAATATACTCCCATATCCACCTCCCCCAATACACATGCTTCTAATGCTTTTTGATTACAAACAGTTGTTGTCATCATCATTATGTCCCTGCTATATTGGAGAATATCAGATACTACTACAGAATAAGTAATGCAATAATACAAAAGTATTATTGATTATGCCTTTACAAGTAAAAAAAAGATAGATAATTAACATTTATTTGTACAAATCTCTGATTATAAAACCAATTGTCATAGAAAAGCTTTTATAAGGAAAATAATTATTGAACCATTTTCATAAGCGGTTTATAATATTGCTAAACTCTTCTTCAGAATATTGTACGTTAGCTTGTTTTACAGAACAGTTTTTTCTCAATGACTCTGTTTACTTTCATTATGCATCTGTGGAACCTTTTCAGTTGTCGTTCCAGTATTTTTACTCACTTACTCCTTTTTCTAATCACTGCACATGAGTGAGCTGACAAAGGTTTGATCGGAAGCTTAATTCCTTTATAGCATTTGGACAGATGAAGCGCTCGTTCAGAGGGACCACCGCGTCAAAGTTTCACAAGCCCTGTCAACATGAAAAGAACATGACCTTTAAGTTGTATCAGCATGTTTGCTGATGCATACAGCAGAGTATAAAAGGTTTCATGGCCAAAGGAAAAAAAAAATGTGTTTATGTGAAATACTGATATTTTATTTCTGAAATATAAAAAAGAAATAAAAAAGCTTACTACTCAGGACATTGCTACTTCCATTACTACTAAACTGACAGTTAGGTGTGTTTTGTCTCTTAATGTAAACTAATCTCATGATTGATTTCATGTTGAGGGGTGGGTGATTTTAGAACAAACAAACAAACCCCTATGGTTTTTTTTACTCGGAGACTACCACAAAAAATAACACAAGATCAAGCTAGCACTAGATCAAACACACAACACACAAAACAACAACAACAGACAACTACAAATTATATCAGGTTTGGTTAAAACATACCTTGCTTTTTTTTACAGCAAATTAGAGTAGTTTTCCTATTGCATAAATAAAGTGTCCTAAGAGCACTTAAAAAACACTTTGAAAAGCTTTAAAAGTATGCTAACTTATCAGGTGGAAGTCTATTTCACTACTGCCTGTTCTGTGATCAAAATATGTAAACTATGCACAAAGGGGTTTAGCACAGTGAACAGATAGATTTGAAACACTAAATTAGAATGATTTTAAATAGACTACAATTTAAACAGGCTAAAAACATTTTAGAATTTTTCCTCCAGGTTCTCTACCTGTTATGAGTTAAAAAAAAAGTTACCTGCTGAGATGAGGCTCCATTAAGCGGGCTGAGTTTATCCAAAGCAATACTGTTTTTTTTTTGTTGGAAAAAAAGGTGTGATCCTGTTGATCACTGATTGGTAAATCACTCAGCTCACTGATTGGTTAGAAAGAAATTTGTATTACTAGAGAGCTCTCCTGCATTCTTTTTTTTCTGTCGCCATCTATCTTTTAAGAGAAACTTTGTATTATTTCTCTGTCTTCATTTTTTTCTATGTTGCGTTTTAATCTGATTCTTTTCAACAATCAAGCAGAACTGCACTGACATAGCAAAGTGACTGACTTTGAGTGACCTGTCTAAAACAAGTCGACTCAGAACTGATTCTCAAATCAGTGTAAATACATATGTCAACCATAGCGAGCCGAGAGCAGAAACATACTAAACCAAGTTGTGCTATAACTAATTTCTGTTGGAAAAGCAGCATTAGTAAAACAAATGTTCTGCACTAAAACACTGTTCTGCACTAAAACTCCTAAACATGACATATTGAACCTTATCCTACAAAGTTCATTCTATTTCCACATTAAACCCGCTCCTAAGATTTCAGTGAAAGGTGTTCATTGTAAACCAGACTGCAGAGCTGAGATGAATTAGTCCATTTCCCCCACAACCCAACTGGATAAAACCCTTGTGCGCATTTTAGTCCTGCAATTGGCATTTCTCATGCTCAACTCCAGGGTGTCTGGGAATGGTTTGACTGACAGCGGCTTTCAATCAAAGCTTGTATGTTTCTTTCCTGTAGGCCTGATGTGGAAACAGAGGCTCAGGGATCAGAGACAGCAACCTGCAGTGTGCCCTGCGCTAATGCCATATTCACATCATTCATTCCATCTCACGGAATCATGCACACCTAAAAAATCCTTTATCGAAATGAGACTGGGATGGGTAACGTATGCCTACAGAATCTTAGGGGACATGTTCTCTTTGGAGTTCTGGAATAGAGGATGTGATTTATAACAACATGATATATGAACCTTCAGTGATTATTATTCAAATGCCCATTATCATTGTGCACAGTGAATAATCCCTGTTGAGCATGTACACGTATACACTCACAGTTTAGTTTCATTTGCATTGTGAGGCTGCATTAGCATACAATACCCTGTAGTGAATCTGCTTCTGTGGGCAGAGGATTAACACTTTTATCAGCAGTTCAAGCCACTGCTAAGATTTGCTCTTTTACTTTTGAACTTCTTTTACCGTCTGTTTCTGTCTTGCAGATTAGATGAATGTGCAAGGCACTGTGATACATATGTTGATTTAGAGGAACAGGGAGTTGAAACTGAGCTTGAGCATGCATTTATTATTATTTTTTTCACAAACATGCTTGCCATTGCACATTTTAGAAACTGTAGGCTCAGCCTCAGGATATTCATCTTTGAGAACACAAAGATATGCATTGATACTTTACTTATGCTGCGAAATGCTGGTGAAGTTACAATTACGGTTGGCTTAGGGGTGAAACACTGAAGGACTCACAAATGATTTTACATTCAACTGGTTAATTCTTTATGGTGATACAGTATAAACTATTGTTATGTTTGGGAATAACCTTCTCTCATTGATCTCTTTGGATAGCTTTTCCCAGCTCTGAGTTGCCCGATGTGCCAGACAAATGCCAAACTTTACTGGGAAATTTGATCTTCAGGATTGAGGATCGGTGATTCTGGAATTTTGAAGATAGAGTATACATGATTAACGAACCGTTTAGACATTGCATGTACATATATAAAATACATATATATAAATATAAAATATTATATATATATATATATATATATATATATATATATATATATATATATATATATATATATATTAATAAAAACTCAAAACACACATCATCCAAACTAACAAAGTGCACAACAATCTATTTAATAACAATGTCCTTAAACACTTATTTTATACAGAGTTTCCGCAATAAACTCACTCTTTGAATTTTCAGATGTAATTTTGGAAGTCGAAAGGTGCTTTACTTCATCAGAGTTAATTTGACTATATTTCCCTTATATTCATATATTGCTGATTTACTGGCAATAATTTTTTTGGCTGGTTTGTCAGCTAAATAATTAAGAATTTAGCATTTGTAAATTTTATCTTGTTTACTAATGCTAATGCTTATGCTCAACTAGCAAATACTGGGTATTCATTTAAAAAATATGAATTTATTTTTATAAAAAAATTGTTATATTGATCTACTTTTTTTCATTTTAGATACACAAAGAAACACTGAGTTTAAACACAAACTGTGAGTGAAGGCAGTGTGTGTCCAACTGTATGAGACAGTCTATCTCCGAATACTATGTAGGCGGTGACTGATGACCGAACCCGAGCAGAGAATCAACTCAACATGGGACTCAATAAACTGCGCAACGACTTGAGGGCATAGGCCACCTGAACCCGTGCCAATTTGTGTCTGTGTGTATGGGAGTTTGAGCACGCCAGCACAACTGAGGCCCTTATCACATAAACAATTCACTACAGACACATGTTCATCTCTTTGAGGGTGATGACCTTTGGTCCCAGAGCAGCTCAACGATGTTTATGCGACATTCAAGCCTTGAAGAGGAATCTTACCAATGGATCCTCCTTATTTGTACTAACAACTCAAAGTGTGCTTTATTCAGATTTAAATTTTTCATTGGAAACAGGATAGGAATTATATCAAATAAAAACTTTATAGACATCTAAAAATTGATAAAAAACTTTTTTTTTGTGTTATTTAATAAAGACACACGTTTGCCTACTTGCAGTTGCGAGAATGGATGTGATCAAAACAGATGAGTTTAAAATAAATGAGTTAATATAAACAGCGTAAGTCTATTGTGTTAGTTTAAACGGGAGCTTTTTCATTTAATAATTTTTAACCCCTAGACTTATGGATTCTTTAAACAAGAATTGGTACAGCTCTTCACCTCACTGAGTGTTTTCTACCACCTCAGAAGTATTGCCAATCTCCATCAACTGTCCAAGACCCCTAATCGTGAGGATCTCACCCTGGTTATTGGACTCCCTCTTCTATCCATCCTACATGATCGATCTTAGGTAATACCATAGCCACGACAGTGTCTTCTCAAAAAACACACATTCTATGTTGGCTTTCTTGGTTAGAGTTTTACCACATCACATGTAAAATAATTATTTTCCTCTCCTCCAATTAAACCATTGGTTTCACCTATTTACTGCAACAACCCAAACATGGCATCCCAGGTTTTTGACACTTGACTTTCTGTCAACGTTCTGCCGTAAGTTAGTCTTGTTTGGTCGCAAAAGCTTTCATCACCTCAGCCGCTCCACTAAAAGCACAAAAAAGGGATTTATTGTCTGTGCATTTTATATTATTTTTAATAATTTGACTGATCAGCAGAAACATTTATACTTACATTTAGTTTGACTTTAATATTGTTTGATCACAGACTAGATCCTGACAGCAGATTGCTGTTATTTTATTTTATTATTTTATTTTAATTACTTAGTTTAATATAAAATCTCATCTGAATTATAGTATACTACTTATATTAATATTTTAATTGTATATGTTATTTAGAAGTTTATAGTCTACCTCTTTTTTGTTCTACTTTTTAAACCAGAACTGCATATTTTTGGTGAAAACTACATTACTGTGTTGTTTAAAAATGTCTTCTATCAAAAAAATTATACAAACCACATCAATTGTTTTGTCAAAATAGAAGGAAACTATGTTTTTAGACACTGCTTAGACTTAGATTAAATCCAGATACTAGTAAGTTCAGTTGAAAGGTTTTTTTATATATCTAATTCCAGGGCCTAGAAACAACTTGTGTTTTTCTTCTGAGTTTTGGCCCAGCACTAAAATAAAACATTGGGCGATGAATGCACTGACAGGTCATTGTGTGTCAAGCTGTCACTCTGTAATGGGAACATCTTTCAGCTTCAGAGCTGATGGCGAGTGAAGAGGAGGAGAGAGAAAGTGAGAGGAAGATGAGGAGATGGAGAGGAACAGATTCAAACAAATGGTGGGATGAGGTTGGAGGGCTTACAGCAATGAAAGTAAAGGAAGAATACAAAAGAAACAAAACATAAAAGATGAAAACTTTTCTCTTTTTATCTTGTACTCAGAGGCTCTACTTGGTGACCAAACAATTGTCATGTAGTGCAAGAAGAAGTTGAATACATTTTTAATGATGCTGGGTACAACTGGTGCTTTGAAAGTCTGCTGCACATTTTTTTTTTCCTTTGTTAGCCAAGACTTGCTAATTCACCAGAAATGCTAGCAGCATGTCCCGAGGAAAAGCTCTATAATTGTGTTGTTCTAATATCACACCTCCCCTTAATGTTCTCTTGGTAATCAAGCTGGTTTATTTTTTCTTATTTATTTATTTATGTGTTCTGTTTATTCTCTTATTGCATCATATCTCATACAAATTTTGTCAATTTCAAGAGCTTACAGATGACAGTCCAAATAATTATACACATTGCTTTAAATTCTTAGTGTGAGCTTGTTTAATCAAGCCTTGAATGAATGATTGTGCTGTTTATATAAATTCTGCCAGCTCACTCTGAAGTCCCTTATGCTAGTTTTCACCTCTCATTTTCAAAGCTAATATGAAAAATGAATACATTAAGCTCTAGTTGGAGGCTCCTGATCTAATCAAGCTAAATACATTCACAGCAAAATATACTATTGCAATACTCAGTGGCTGTTTTGGTGGTGGCAAAATATCATCTCTCTCTAAACTGAAGGAGCGCTTTTATTTTTTGCAGAATGCCAGAGAAAGTGAAGCTTTTGCCGGAAAAGGAGGAGCAATATTTTCAGGGCCTGTAAGCGTGAGTCAATAGGCCTTTTATTTGAATAAATGAATTGGAAGCATTTGATGTGATTGAAAGGAGCTTAGTATTCAAATAGCTGGCCTTAGGCCTTGGTGTGCGCCTCTTACTCCAAATCTCTTTAATACTGGGGAAGCTGGCTCCACCATATGCCAGGCATTGTTTGGGCTGCCGAGAGAAAGTGAGAGGGCTGTTACAGCACGTCCATGCATTATTTATCCACAGATATTAACTACTTCTGCTGAGTTATTAAAATAAGAGGGTTTGGAATTGAATAGTAAAGATGAATGTTAACAATTTCTCACAATTGAATCCAGCAGCTCCCCTACTCACTGCTTTAGAAAAACGGCAAGCGCTGTGCATGTTTAACCACTTTCTAGTATAGAGATCTTTCAGTGTGGGTCAGCAACATTTTAATGTAACAATCAGAGAACATTAATTTCTGAAATGTGTTTTTGTTAAAGTGTTTGACAAACTTTTAATAATAATTTTTGGTCATTTAAAATTAGGGTAGATTCACTTTTTGTTAATATTGAAAAATGATCCCCTAAACAAATGATGAAGCACTTAAGACTTATTGAATTTTTATTTTTCTAAGTGAGTGCAACCAATTTAGTTTGAAGTGCTCGCTGCAGAATCGTGTGTGGTGGCAATGAGAAACCCTTGACCCAGTGGTCAGAGAGGTCAAGCTTTTCCAAAGACTCCGAGATGCTGGTCATCCTTCACCTCTCGTCCATGTGAAACAAGCCCAGAACCAATCATGTCTTTTAGGCATGTGTGTATGTGTGTGCAGAATTCGCACGAGCTTAAATCTCAACCTTTAGCCTTTAGGTAAGAAGGGCGAGAGGTGGAAAATTCGGCCGGGCCCAATGAGTCTTGCTGCCCATAGAGAATGAATGGCTTTAGCTCTTCGCCCAGACAGAAAAATCAATGCCTCATATGAGGAGACTGCGGGGGTTAGGCTCCCATGTTCATGTCAACAAGGCTATTGGTTTTCTTAATACTCCAAACTTGGCGTTTCCCTTGCTGCGGGAGGGCTGATGCTGTGACTTGTGTGGTCAAAGCTTAACAAAGGGATTCTGCCTCCAACCTCCAACACTCAAATGCTATGTCTGGCCGGGTCGAGGCAGAATTAATTCTCCTGTGTGGCACATGGCCATTAGTATCAGTCCTGTATGTTTGTGTTTGCAGCTCCGAGCGAGACACAGGGCCGGTGGAACTGCACAGGAGCAGCTAGAGGACTGACAGCCCCTCTGAAGAGCTTGTTTTCTTAAATTCACTACACTTGTGCTTTTAAGACCTTGTCACTGGTGTGAGATTTCAGCAGATTAAGTGAAATTGAAGTGAAAAAGAAGTGATTAACAGAAACATCTCATCATAGTTTTCTTTCAGCATTTATGTTGCTGTTAAAGTATATTATGAGGTCAAATAATAAAGTACAGGCACCTTATTGTAATTAGCAGCTAGTGATGATTTCATATTATTTACACTTATTTATTTATTACTTACATATTTGTTCATTTATTATATACTTGTATATAAATTTATTACATATTTGTTTAATTGTATTTACTTGCGTTTAATTGTCAAATCATTTATTTATTTGCTCGTTTTTTTTTACTGTTCTGTGATTGCCCAAAATGTATTTAATTAATATGTTTACTTAAATAGATTAATTGGTGATATGTGTAAATTACACCTAAATATTTAGACCTGATTGGACATTGACAAAAAAAGTCAAATATTTTGTCTGTGTTTGCTAGTTCAAATGTTACGGAATAAATACATCTATATACACAGACACTTTTCATTCCTTTCATTTTTATTTTCTATTTTGTTACTATTTGAAGTAATAAATGATATGTAAATTGGCAGGAATATAAAAAGAATCAATTAAGGTAATCACGATTGCGGTGCCTAGTCTGAGAAAAAATCTCAGACAGACACAAATGCAAAGAGCACTGCTGTTGCTCTAGTGTCTAGTTTTTTTTATAATTTGCTTTTGTTTTCCTTAAGTAACATTTTCCTTGAGTGCTTCCATGAGACATGATTCCCCCCTATGGGGACACTTTGCCTGCATGGTTAGCTGTAAGGTGCTGTGGGTGGAAGAGAGCACATTTGTCCAGATGGAGGGAAAGGAAAAGAGGAGTGAACATTGCTCACCCAGAGCAATCGGATGAAAACGCAGTGCAGATGTAATTTGTTTTCAATGGCTGTTTCAAAAGAATAATTGTGGTGACACTGGCCGATCGATAGTATGGATTTTTGTTTTGGAGAGCCCCGTGTGTGTGGTGCTAAGGGGAAGAAGGAAATACACCACTGCAGCCCAAATACAATAAAAAGGGATAGTGGGGGCTGTGGGTATTTTGTGGGGCAGTACACATCATTGGTGGGATTACTAAATGTGTGTTATTGGTTACCACCAGAGATCGAGTGTTTTTGTGGCTATAGAAGCTGCTGTTGCTGTCGTCTCCTCCCCAAACCAAGCTTCTGCTACTCTTTCAGTGGGGAAAAAAAACATTGACTACACTTGAATAAACTCACTTAAGAGGAAACACAGCAATGGCACTTGAGAGAAAGATGTGTAAAACTCAGCTCCTCCTGTATATCCATCAGCTTTGGGGAATTCATTAAAATTAAACTATTTTCATTCTCAATAAACACCGATTATTAATACATTGATTAACAAAAAAAATAACATTGAATAAATATATGCTGTATTCTGGGATACATGTATATGCCCTTTAGTATTTTTACTTTTTTGGGGGGTATTTTTATAGGTTATGAATCCAGGCTATAGGATGACTATTGTCCTTCCAGAGTGAAGTTGATATGTTCTCCCTCTGACAACTGATAATTGCCCTTAAAAGAGACTTTGTCCATTTAGCATTCCCAAAACTTCTTAAAAATGTGTAACATGATAACATTTCTTAACCCTTGTGCGGCCTTCGTGTCAAATTGACCCGTTTCTAATTTTTTACAAGAATAAAAATGTTACAAGTGTATATTCTATTCTAGTAGGGACTGGTTGCAATAATTCAAGATATGTTCTCTAGATTATTTGAATTTGAGATATGTCATATATGTTAATGTGTTATGGAGTAAAATACAGATTTTTATTTTGTTTTTAAAATGGGAATACCACACAAAGGTTAAATGTATTACTTTGAATTAATGTACATTATCTGACAAATTGTCTTGTTTTATATCTGACATTTTCCAGCTTCTTTGCTATCAAAACATTTACAGTTAATAAATTTGCATTTGTTTTTCCATTTGTTCCATCTTGTTTTTCCCTCTCTACCTCCATTCATCCACAAGTTCCTTAACGCAAATAAATACAGTCACTTGAGTTCTAGTGTATTATTGTTTTATCGATTGGAAATCAAAGCATATGCATGTTTTTAGCTTGTACATGTGTTTTATGTTTTGTTACATTTATTCAGAATTTGCCGCTTGGAGACTTTGTTTCTAAGAGCTATTTCCCATCAACCTCTCTACTTCTGGTAGAGAATTTTGGTATTTATTAACAAAACATTATTGGTTTGATGCTCCAGGAAAATATAACTTTAGAGTTATTAGAAATTTCGACAAATGAAGCAATCACATTTTTTTTCTCTTAAATATTAGTGAATTTGTGCAGATGTCTCATACAATAGTTAGATTATTATGAAAAGCTATCAGTAATTCCAATAAAAAGGTAAAACCTGTGTATTATATTCATTCCTTACAAAAAAAATGTATAATCATAATTGACAACGAATGAAAATCTAAATTCAGTATATTCCAACATATTAGTCAAGAACAATAAAAATAAAAAACATTTATGTGAAAAGTAACTGAAAAGTATAAACATGAACTCATGCGTTCAGTTAGAACTCTTTTTACCTGAACTATTTTATACTGAATTTATCAGTCTGTTGCTGCTCAGGTGTTATGAGATCCCACCCTTAGAAGAGATGAGTGGCCTCAAGAATACCACACATTTTATTTTGCATAGGTGGACACGTTACACTGGACCTCAAACAGCATATATTTTGTCTTCCTCTCCTCAATTCCATTAGACTTTGTGAACTTGATTTGCAAAAGAAATCAAGTTTTTATCAGAGAAAATAACTGAACTCTGCCTGCAGTCATTTTTTTTAGCCCTGATGAGCCCCATCATATACTGTCTCTTATTCAAGAGTAGTTTGAAACAGTAATGTAAAACCTGAAATTCATGTCACGTGAGTGTTTTGTGGTTCTTGAAGTACTGAGTCCAACTGCAGTCCACTCTTTGCAAATTTCTCTCACATTTTTGAACAACTTTGTTCTCTCCAGGGTGTGATCATCCTGATTACCTGTATTTTTGTTCTACCAAATCGTTTCCATCTCTTTTCTCTTCTCTTTGCTCTGTGATAAGCCAGCTTCTGTTTGTAATAACCAATCTTCCTCTTGCCCTTCACAGTGCCAAAGGTCATTTTTTGTGCAACAATTATTGTAGCAGTATTTCCCATGGTTGTATAGTATACACAGTAAAATCAAGAGAGTTGAATATAGTCTGTTCCGAGTCAATTTGGTCCTTCTCTATTTAGAGGGAAATTGAATATGATTTACACTTGTTGTAATATTGAGAAAGAAACAGAATTAGAATTAGACTGAGAGACCATTTGCTGGCTTTTGTGGGTGTTTTGAGTTATTTGCGGATTAGAGTGTGTCACCAGCTTTCTTCAATATCGAACCTTTTCACAATATTCTAATTTTTCTGAGACCCTGAAGGTGGAGTATTCATTAGCTGTCAGATACCGTATACTCACCAAAAAGAAAATAAATAGAAATGTCAAATATATTAGTTTGCATATAATGACACACATGTTTACATTTTTAATTACATTTCAGTTTTTTTTTAACAATTTGTGGTTAGACATAAATTTTTCTTTGGGTAAAAATCTATGCCAACTGCCGATGGAGGCCATTTGAAGTCTATTTCTCTCTCTGGCTCACCCTGTGTCCTAAGGCGCTTCCCAAATAGCCTCTCTGTGAGCACAATAATAGATTGTTCACACATTTGGAAAATCAGACTTTGTTTTTCCAGCAGTAACTGTCCAAGTATCCTTTAATTTGTCTGGGAAGATGTGAGGGCGTAAAGGTGGAGAGATCAGTGATTTGTTACACAGATTTGGTTCTCTATGTTGTGTATGTGTGTCTTTGTGTGTTCATTGGTGCAGGGCTATTTAAGACAGTATCATTTCTCTCTTAGGCCTCCCCTCTATGATCTCTCTCTATAGCTCTCTCATTCTCTCTCAGTCTTGCTCTTCAGTATTCCCAAGTGGTCAGTTGCCACCAGAGGCTCGGGGGCTGATTTATTAGCATGGCCTTAGCTCCTGTCCTCTGCTTGAGTGCATCTGCAATGGAAAAATTTCCTCTTTTTAAAACTGCAAACTGAGAGAACGGTGCGACGGGTGGTCAAGTAATGTCAAATTTCTCAACAACTTGAATAAATACATTTTGAATCTGTTTGAAAATTAAAGAAATAGAACAGTGATGCCAATGTAAGCACTGCTGCTTCCCAGACGCTTGTGCCTAGTTTAAGTTAGGATACTTCCACAAATGAAGTCAACATGAATTATCAATATTTTTTTTACGTTATCATAGATACACTCCTTTAGTAAATATTTGCACATCAGCTTTAATCAAAACTAACATTATAATTTAGTGTAAACTGTGACCAAATATTGCGCTGAACATCTGGCCAGATTTTAATCATGACTTCAGCACAGTTGGAAAAAGGATATATGTATTGGGGTGTATGTGCATATTAACAAATGCAGGACTGCCCTGTTTATGTTTTTTTTTTTTTTTGTGGCCAAACGTGTTAAAATGAATAAATCCGAAAGTTGAACTGAAATCAAAATTTTACTTGAAGGTGCCCACTGGTGGAATAAGAAAAAAGACTTCATATCAAGACTTCAATACTTAATACTTTGTCAGAATGCCATTAAAACCAATTATGCTGGAAGTTCAGCCCTCTGGAATGATCTATTTAGGGCAGCAAAAGTCCTTGATTATTATGCAGTTGTGAAAATACAAGTTCTATCCATTTTAGCCAAGTTATTTCATGTTTAATTCGTGTTGGTAAACAATTCACATGAATTACTTTTTTTTTTAAAGTGAAATACACTGAAAGTTTTTCACACATTTGATCAGTTCTTCTTTTCCCTGGGATTCAAATCCATGACCTTGGTGTTTCCAACTCAACACCTTACCAGATGAAACGCTTCTGGTTTAATCAGACTAAAATGTCTATGCTAAGTTATGCTCAAAATCCCAACCGAAATAGGCTGAAAGGGTTTCAGAACGGAGTAACCCAACCTGATTAATGTGGACTAGCTAGAACATGAGCGGATTTTTCCTTTAAGCAAATGTAAAATACTCTTAAAATAAGATTTTCCAACCAAAAATAACAACAATATATACGGTATAATGTAATATCATTTGTTAAATGATATCAAACCACTTGTAAAGGTGGAGATTCTTTAAGATATCATAAATATGTAATTTGGTGTGGTGAAAAATGTGTTAAACAGAGAGTTAAGAACCAGAGAATAATAGCTTTTTTCAATGAGAGCTCTGTGGTATATATTCTAAATGCACAAGACCAGGATTCTAGGATCTAGATTGCCTTACGGTAGACATTAATCCAATTATTGGTAGCTTCTCCGAACATTGGCATTAAAAAATCATTGAGGGTGTTGTAATGGTAGCAGGATAATAATCATTAGTGAATAGATGGCCCGATCCACTTCTGAGAGCTAAGGACATATTTAAAGATTTGTAGATGTGCCACCTGCAAGTGGAATGGGGTGTGATCTCCAACCCACAATGATATGAATTAAATGAGAATATGTATGTGGTTAATGACTATCTTTATTATATATTATGACATGTCTTTTGGCAAGTGCCTGCCCTCATCATTGCATTATGAGCTCAAGAAAATGACTAGATTGCCTATCAAAGAATGTTTCTACAACATAAATAGAGCAACGCCTCCTGTTTTTTAGATGCATGCTGGTGCTATTTGCAATTTGGCATCATTTCAGTTTTCTACACATCTACTCACTCTTTAACGTTGTATGTTAAAGGCCCTAACTGAGCATGCTACTCAACTCCTGGTTCAGGCTCTGGTCCTCTCATGTCTGGACTACTGCAATGCTCTCCTAGCAGGACTTCCCTCAAATACACTCAAACCTCTGCAGATGATCCAGAACTCTGCAGCTCGTCTTATCTTCAAGGAACCGAAACGAGCTCATGTTACTCCCCTCTTCATCACTCTTCATTGGCTCCCCATTGCAGCTCGGGTTAAATTCAAATCGCTAACGCTGGCATACAAAACTATTTCCAGATCAGCCCCTGTCTACCTCCATGAGCTCATACACTCCTACATGCCTTCCAGAAGCCTGCGATCAGAGAAGGAACAGCGACTTGTGGTTCCATCCCACAAGGGCAGAAGATCTCTCAGCAGAACCTTCTCTTTCACTGTCCCTGGATGGTGGAACAAACTTCCTGATCCAGTCAGGAAAGCAGTAACACTAACAGCTTTCAAAAAGCAACTGAAAACTCTTCTCTTCAGAGAACACCTACTATAAAAAAAATAAAAATAAAAAAACTACCTTATTTTTTCCCTCCTCTGTCTTTATCTTATTCCTCTACTTCCTCACTGCTTTGGTTTATTGATCAGTTGATACAATTTATATTATGAGAAGCTGAGATAGACTTTGACGGTGTAACAAATTGCATATTGGCTCTCCCCTAATGTAAGTCGCTTTGGACAAAAGCGTCTGCCAAATGCATAAATGTAATGTAATGTATTGTTTTTTTAGCTGGACAACTGCTTACATTTCTGCAGCATAGCAGAACAATCTGTTAAAACTGTAGATGTACTGTAATCGGAAACATCCACTGTGTATTTCTAGATCAGTTAACACATTTACCTTCATCAGGCATTGATGGAAAATTGTCGATGTTGATATTACCAAATGCTCAACAATCATCAATCAGACTTTCAGCTAGTTTCATGAAAAATGCAATGTATACAGTGTGAGCAACTTTCAATTTGCTAATACACAGACATCTGTTATTCAAAACAATGTTTTATGCTGTCTCAAAAATGACAAGTTAATGATACTATTAAGTGTTGATAAATCTATTATCTACGTGTTGTTCCAGCTGTAGGATAAATCTGTGCCTCTCTAGCCTGTCTACAACAACTTACAAAGTGGAAAAGACAAGAGTAAAATATGTTCCTGATGTCTACAAACAAACTCGATCATTAGAGGAAATATCAGCACCTGAAGATGATTATTTTCTTATTGAGTATCAGTTACCTGAGTAACGAACCACTTCAAATCTCATGACATCAAAGTCTTCATCATCAAGATCATGCCTTAAATTCTTCTTTCCACCAAAGTTCGATGTCTGGACAATGATGTCTCAAATGAAACCCACACCCTGTATATTCCCATAATCTCTCTCTAGCATGTCCATGCACTGTTTGTTCTTATTAGTGTTTTCTCTTGTGTTATTCCTAAATTTGGCGAGACTGTGGTAATGTGTTTTAATTGTGTTCTTGTCTACAGAGATTATTGCAATCTGATTTCTCCAACATAAGAGAATACAAATCTGAGTACCTGCTCAAGCGCCATTTAAATTCTGAGTCATCAAAAAAGAGCAATGTCATCTGAAAGCTGGCTGTTCATCACCAAAGAGCTTGCTTATCTATGTCAAGTGGTCCTGTCAATGAAGGTGGTTTTATTAATGATTGCTTGCGCTTGTCTCTAAGAAGTTCTTACCTGTGCCAAATGGTTCTACAGCTTCAGGTTGTCTCAAAGAATTGAGAATGACTCTGGTAAAGTATCTACATAGGCATCTCTGAATTGCATCAGAAGTTGCTGTATAAAGATTAAATTATAGGGGATTCAGAAGCTTTGTTATTTTTGTCAATGTTGGCAATAACGTTGACACACATTTTTCTTGTGACGATAACGAGGTGGTGATGAGCTAAAAAATTTCTGACATGACGAAACCTAGACGAGACGAGAGTGGACGAAAATGTTATTAGTGGATGGTTCAAGGCGCTTACACATAGTGACTAGTGACAACTTCATTGTCAATGGTAGAGGGGTGCTGCGATAAAATATTTACAACTTGAGCTTCATATTTCTCCTCATTCATTAAGCGCAAATCTTAAGTCTTCATTTCACTCCAAACCTAATGATGAATAAAGGAAACACAGCAATCAATGACATTTCAGTGTAAAAATAACAATACAACAGACCCTTCCCCGAGTCTCCATTCCCCAGGTCACATCACAGGTCACAACCAACCCCTCTAGGTGAATATAAATGCACATATAAATATGTAACTATATTAAATATCCCTTTAGGCTATAGAAATGTATCGATGTGTGTACTTCACTTTGCTGAAACACTTAAGCATTAGCAGTTGCTATGTCAACTATTGATTTCTTTTGTGTGATAAGTTAAATTAACTTATTTAAAGACATTTTAATCAACTAAATATTAATCTACACTGACTAAAACTAAAGACTAAAAGCTTTTCTTTTTGGTGACTCAAACTAGACTTAAACATTTTTGTTTTTGTTGACTACAACTTGACTAAAACTATACAATTTTTTTATTTCTAAAATATCACTAAAACTAATGATATGTGAATGAATACATGATAAATACATAACCTGTCTACACTTTCATCTGAACAATTCCATCATTCATATCTTTTATACCACTGAAAATCAAAATTTGGTTATCGTTTTAGCCCCGAATCATCTGATTTTGGACAAAGCATTTAAAATGTAAAATATGCTGATATAAGAAAGGTAAGATGTATATTCTTTATCCAATTCATATCAACAACAGTCCTAAGAAACCTGTCCAGTTGCTGGATTACTTAAACTTTTTGCTGTATTTAAAATGGTATATTATTTTAAAACAATGAATAAAATTTAATTAATTAATCGAATAAAATATACATACAGGACGCACACACACATCTATTCTATTAAGATCTATTAACTCAGTGGGAATGCAAAAAACTATGTCTTTTCAATACTTATTTATTTATACATACTGTTTGTTAGGAGACCAATTAGTCTGAGTCTAATATAGTCCCATAGTGCCCTAAAGTTTCCTTCCTCCTCACCTGAATTTATTCTCCCATTTTTCTTTCCTACCCCTCAAAATAGACCTGGGGTAGTTTCCCTCACAAAATGCTGGTACACATGGTATTGATTTTCATTTAGATAACTTAATGCTCACAAACAATCTATGCACCCTGACACCAGGACTACTGTTTAGATCTACGATTGAGCTGTGATCTGGAGCCATTTCTCTTCTGGTACTTTATTTATTTTTATATTTTTTTTCTGCTAAACTGATTCGATGTAGAAGGAGCAAGAAAAATATAAATGAAACGCAAGGCGCCTGCTGATCAATCACCCTGAGCGCACAAACATTCTCCACTGGATAACGGTCTATTAGCACAGAGTGGTTGGCCAGTCAAAAATGAATAAAAGTCACACAGGAAGCACATTTTAGTTAGGGCGTTATTTGTTGCATGATACCAATGAGCTGTGTAAAGATTAGGATGAGTATTCAATGCGTATCTACAATGCAAATTTATGTAAAAAAAAAATATCTGCACTTAATAATAATAAGTAGTAAATGATAATGACAATAATAACAGTTTTCAGCAATCCACCTTTTTCCTGTTTATTTTATTTTTAATATTTATTTAATTCATAATAATAATTTGTGAATATATGATATACAGAATAAGAGTCTAGCTTGATGGACTTGTCACAGTGACCTGTTTTCTTTATCGCTCTATGTTAGTGTTTCTAATCATGTAATGCTTTTACATGACAAAAGGTTTGAACATTTTTTAATTTTATGATATGATATTCAAAAATAAAGTTAAAACTAAAAGCTGTATTTGCTAAGTTCTTACACAAAACTTTTAATGTAAGGCACAACTTAACATTATTTTTAAAGTAAGTACTTTTAAGTACTTGTTCAACAGTTGGCTATGCTGAGGATTTATTTAACATGTAGTGTATAAATGAATTTCCCAGCGATGGGTTGCGGCTGTAAGGGCATCTGCTGCCTAAAACATATGCCAAAGAGTTGGCGGTTCATTCCGCTGTGGCGACCCCGAAAGGGAAGAAAGCCGACATGAAGATGAATGAATGAATGTATAAATGAAGGAGAAAATATGTTAGTCTAGTGGCTGTTGAAACAAGCGTATTTGAAGCCCGCTCTTGTTTCTAGGCACTGACAATCCTTCTGGATGCGTGTCTGTGTCTTGCTGAAGGTGAGGGGTTGTTTCTAAGATTATTGCCATCCTATTTTGTGTTAGATGAGATGAGAGAAGGCACTGATGTGTGACCATTGGCTGCCCACTGCTGGCCATGGCACTGTAACGAGAGAATGGAGAGTGAATGAGGGTCTCTGCATGCTATAACACCATCACAGTCCCGGAGTTAAGTGCTGCATGCCCTTTCCTTCCAAGCCAAACCACCCTGTGAAGCTCATGCTGAAACAGCTAATTATACCAAAGAGCTATTGCATGTTGTTTTATGCTTTATTGTCCATTTACTTACTCCACAAAGGCAGCCCGGCTCGCTAATGCGCATTTTGCTGCTGTGCAGGATCCAAGATCAATTTGTCAGGTCAGACTGATTATTGTCATTCTGCAGAGAACATGACCCTTTGACCTTTCCATGACCCATTGCTGTGAGTCTGGATTTTAGCCAGCCATAAAAGGCCAAAATATAATAATTCTTTTTTTCATGAACCATTAAATTTAATGAAAATGCCATAAAATGAATCTTATGCTGCTCTTGGAGGCTGTTTTCAAAACACATCTCTTTTGCTGTATAAGGACTTTACCTTAGCCTGCTATCTGGAGCACATTTACGGCTGTGTTATCATAATATCCAAAGGGAACAGAGCAAGTCTGAACTGTATTCCCTCACAAGTAATTGTGCCCTAGAGACTCTGCATTCAAGAGATATTTGCAGTGGTGTGATATGGTAAATGTGGAGTATCTGTACAACGTTCTGGAAAACCCTCCCCCATTCTTGTCAGGCTATGACATGTGGGCCATGTGTGGACAGCTATGACACGAGTAAGTAATGCTGGTAGAACTGTGCCACTGTTCTTTCCCCCTGAGATTTATATGGCCACAGGGGCTGGTCATGTGCTCTTGTACTTCCACAACACTAGTCGGGTGTGACAATTGTAAAATATCTGAGATATGAGCTACTCTCTGTTTCTGCAATGCTTGATGTGAGTTTTAACATCGGCCCTCTGCTGTTCCACAGCCTATAAAGAGGACATGAAAGCGATACTTAGATTTTTTTTACGATTGCTTGGATAAATCCAGGATAATAATGATTGCTGGTTACATTGTTTTACTCACATTACACCGAAGGTGCTATCATCACACATCTGCATCATTTAGTTTGATTTAATAGCTTTCATTTTCATTTTGGTATAGTTCATTTGGGCAGGTGAGAAAGCAACAACTAAACTTGGGTACCAAAAGGGGACAAAAAAAGCTAATAGCTTTCTTTAAGACACTCTGTGTCTCTTTCCCTCATTTTAACTCTGACCAATCAAAAAGCCATGCAGCAAATACTTTCAGGATGCATCTGACCAGTAAGTAATTTGAAAGTTTCATGACTATTTGATTCAGGTTGGTTTGTGTGGACCAGAATTATCAGTGTGGTGAGAAAGTGGACTGAAACAGCTGGCAAATGCTTCAATTTAAAATTGTTTATGTCCAGACGAAAATAACTAAGATAGAGGCCTGAAAGCACCTTCAGTCTCGAGA
This sequence comes from Danionella dracula, assembly GCA_900490495.1. NCBI lineage: Eukaryota > Metazoa > Chordata > Actinopteri > Cypriniformes > Danionidae > Danionella > Danionella dracula. The sequence continues at coordinate 5,666,585 of UELW01000578.1, forward strand.
TTTTTGTGTGTCTTTGTGTTCTTGTGGAGCTTCAGAAAATAAAGAGTATTATTCAAATATGTTTGTACTCGTGGTTCTCCTCTACTCCATGCTTTCTCAATATAAAGATAACAGCTAACTGCACATCATGAAAACACTTTCTATTTGTAGTTTAGAGAAATTAAAGTGATTTAAAGTCAATATTTAGTTTCTTTAGTGAAAATAATGTGTTCTTGTCACTTAGGTTGGGCGTCATGTAAACATGACTTTTCTGACAGCTATTGCATGTTTTAACATCAAGTCATATTCTGATTGGTTCATGAATGCTTATGTAATGCAATTTTCTTTTTCTGGGAGCTCAAAATGGTTTGATGAGCCACACCAATAGACTCTATGCTCAATCCACTGCCTATGCACTGTTATTGCAGTTCAATGAAGAACATATGTGCTAACCCTAACCCCGGAAGTGTAACCATAGTAGAACCCCCATTAGATAAGCAATGAAAAGACAGTAAGTTTTTGGGCGTCCCAGCCAAAAGTGATTTTTGGATTACTAAAAGTTTAATATATATTGGAAATGAGTGGATATTCTGTGTGCTAAAAATCCAGCTGGGGGGATAAACTATATAGTTTATAGTGTATGGCAGTGAGAGGAACTGGGGATACACTACTCATTTTTTGGAAGACGACCATTTGAGGTGATTCACAGACATTAGTGATGGTCTAGATATGTCAATTATTTAATGTAAAATATTTAACAGAGGCCATATTTGGCACCTTTAAGGTCATTTTTTTGTTGTGTACATTTCTAGAAGGGGAATATCATGGTTGTCTTTTGAGCACTCCCTTCTCTACTGAATATTGATGAAAAACATATAAGAGAAGGAACAAAGCCTTTGCAGGTTTGAAATGATGGACATATTTTTGGGGGTATTGTTTCTTTTTAAAGGGTCGCAAACATGCCAAAATCCTAAAATCAGCAAGGGGAAAATGCTTTTTCAAATCTCTATAGTCCTTGGGTCTGCAGACAAGCCCACCAAAATCGAGGAGTTAATAAAACATATAAATATGCAGCTACATCCGATAAGGGTTTTTATTCCATGCCAAACCTAGTGGTGAGAATGTATTGCTTCTCTACATCTTAAAGCACATTGAGAAGAAAGTTTGGAAGACTGTAGCCAGTGATCCGAAACAGTTCATGCCATTCTTTTTTTATTTCAGTTTTTTCTCTCATCTTAGTACAACACCAACCTGTTCAAAGAAGTGTTAACAAAAAAAAACATTAAATTCACAACATCTTTCTATTTGACTCACCATCTTGCTCCTCTGTCACCTTTTATCACATAGACATGCTGATTCACTTGTAGCGGCCGAATTCCTAGGATACTAGAATATGCCCTAATGAACCTTGACACTTTCTGGGCATCTGAGGTCTGGTTAGTTAAGGAGATCGATTGGAAGGTCGCCAGTTCGATCCCCAGATCCACCGTGTTGAAGGTGTTGTGAGGGATTAAACACATTAAATGCTCTCCCATCTTCAACAACCACAGCTGTGGTGCCCTTGAGCAAGGCACCAGTTTCCCCGACAGCTCCCTGGGCGCTGCAGCCATGGCTGCCCTCTGCTCCGGGTGTGTATCCATGGTGTGTTTGTTCATTGCTGTGTGTGTACACTGAGATGGGTTACATGCAGAGCACAAATTTCGAGTATAGTTCACTCCATATCTGGCCTACTGGTCACTTTCACTTCACTTTCACTATTATTCCTGATTATTCCAAAGATTAGTAAATTCTTAGTAAATATGGTGTCTGAGTGCAATAAACATGCAAATTGCTGAAAAAACAAACAAGGTTCATTCTAACCTATCCCATTATGCTGATCACCTGTTTGTTGTCTGTTAAATTTTTCTAACCATTGTTTTTTGTTTTGTTAGTTTCTGTTTTGTCTTTGTATGTTTTTTGTTTTTTTCAGGTGTTGTCTGCCGAACTTTTCGTTGATGGACCTTAAGTTCGTATATTCTTTATGCTGTGGAGATGACTAGCACCTGCCTCAATCAGTGAGGCTCCTAGGGACCTCACAGAGGGAATTCCTAATTACTCTACCTGATCTACACTAGGACTTTGTGAAGCTTCTTTGAAAGCAACTGCTAAAAAAGCGATATATAAAAACTTGATTGATTGATTGATTGATTGATTGATTGATTTACTAAGACAAAAATGTGACCTTGTCTTCTGTGGACAGTGAGACTGACAGATGATAAAAATGTTGCCTCCAGAATGCCTTGTCTCACAATGAGAGATGAGCATTTAAGTTTAAAATCTGGTGTTTAAAGTTGAGTCACTTACAATTCTACTTGACTATTGAACCTTTGTGACAACAGAATAGAACAGTAGGCAAGAAAGTCTTGTGGATAATAAGATGAAGAAGCTATATTATTTTAATTAAGCCAAGTCTGGCCTCACTGGGGCTGTTAGCCAGTGAAATCTGTCATAGCCAGACATTTCCAGGAGAGAACTAAGGTATATTGGGGGTTTTGCAGAAGGTTAGGACTGTGAGTGTTTATGGCCAGCAGGCACTGAGACTTTAAAGTAAGAATAAGAGAGAGCCTGACTGTGCACATGTGTTGGTCCACCAGGCTCAGGAGGGTCCCTCGAGAGCTGTTATTAGAGTCTTCTCTTGCTGTGTGACATCCGTTTGGATCGGTCAGACCCAGGGGCTTCCCCTCCCTTCCAAGGCCCACACGGATCAACTCTCTCTCTCACTCAATAAATGCCCATTGCACATGTAGGAGGCCCAACCTTCAGGGGATGTCTTTATCCTGTTGGGAGTACAGGGCCAAACATTTAACAGAACAGACTAAATTAAGACAATAATGACTATAATCTCAAGCTAATTCCCTGTTTAGTTTTTTTCCACTTTTAGGCAGTTCCTTATGCAATGTAACAGATCCTTCAAGGATCCTTCTTTAAGTTTCTTGAATCACTGTCATGTTAAAAAATGTTTTAACCTGTTTTGATATGACTGTATACCTAAAAAAATGAAGTATTGAGGATGCTGTATCCACATCTTTTTTCCCACCCCAAATTAAATAAAACAGTTAAGAGTGTTTGCATGAGAGTGAGTTCTTCTGGGGAAAAACACACACTTTGCTTGTCTGTTTTTTTTACATACATTTTTCTGTCCATCTGTGTCACATGTTTGTTTGACTGTTTATTCATTCACATAACATTAATAAAAAAATTGTAAAATATTAATCACCTATTAATTTCTTATTTGTCTAGATGCTCATCAACTTTCACACATTATTCATTTCTGAAACAATAGTACTGCAAAATGACCCAAATTGTTTAATTTTCTAGTTGAAAATGAATTAAATGACTAGGTTACAATCTCCTATTTCCCCTGTCTTGTTAGTGTGTATTTCATTTTATAAAAGGCTTGCATACATTTGCTTTTCCAACTAATTTTGTTGGAGCTAAAGTTCAAATCAGTTGTGAAGTAATACAACAAAAAAACAAGTAACAAGTAAAAACAAGTATTGAATAACTTAAAATGAATAGAAGAAATGGCATCTCCACGCTCAAAACAGTAGACTTCAAGAGAAGGCCCCCTGCTCACCCCCCTCTCACCATCATGAGCAGCACTGTGGCATCAGTGGAGTCATTCAGGTTCCTGGAAACCACCATCTCACAGGACCTTAAATGGAGCACACACATCAACTACATTGCAAAGAAGTCCCAGTAAAGGCTATACTTCCTGCGCCAGCTGAAGAAGTTCAACCTCCCACAGAAACTGCTGATTCAGTTCTACTCGGCGGTCATCAAGTATGTTCTGTGCACCTCCATTACTGTTTGGTTTAGCTCAGTATCCAAATCAGACATCCGGTGACTCCAGAGGACAGTTCGGACTGCCAAAAAGATCATTGGAGCTCCACTAGCCTCCCTTCAAGAACTGTACACCTCCAGAATGAAAAAGGGGGCTCTCAAAATCACTCTAGATGCTGCCCACCCAGGCAACTACCTCTTCCGGCCCCAAAGACCAGGACAGCCCGGCACAAACAGAGCTTCATGCCTCAGGCCATTCAGCTCCTAATTTCCCCCTCCAAAACTCTCATATATTTCCTGTTGCTCCAAATTCTGCTGTTGTGTTCCTGCATTTTATTTTTAATTTCTTTTTTGGTCTGCACATTACCTCCAAAGCACATCTCTTAAGCACCTTGTACTACTCTAGTTATAGTTTTATTACTTTATATTTTTACTACTTCTATTTATAGAATATTGCTATATTCTATTTACTTTTAACTTGAGCAATTTACTGTGCAACGTTATTGTGTAATTTTTTTGTACCAAAACTGGAGAGTATGTACCACAACAAATTTCTTGAGTGTGTGCACACGCAAACTTGGCAATATAGATCTTTCAGATTCTGATTCCCAGAACGCAATGCCAGATGTAATGCTTATTCGGATATGTAGATTTTACGACAGTTGTCATAGACTAGCCTTCCCCAAAAAGTCAGTAGACTATAAAAAAAAAATATATACGCTCAAAGAATCTTGGATCCTGCACTTTCTGGATCAAAAGAACCCAGCAGAGACAGGAAACAGGTGTCTGAAAGTAGAGCTGTATGACTGAATTTGCTGCAAAGATGCAACACACTCAACTGTTGCCACATACTCCAATGTAAAACAGTGTCTCATCAGTGGATAAAACTGAGGCAACAATTCCACTAGGTTCTGGCTGTTTTACTCTGAGCGATGTTATTTGTAGTGGGTGAGAAGCACAACCGACTTTGTAAAGATGAAAGCTAGTAGCAGGAACCTGGCTGGATGGTATGGAGGAAGTATAAACAAAAAGAGGTATTAGAAAGAGGGTGGGGACACATGAGCAGGTAATGGCTTAGAGGAAAGTTCAAGCAGGTTGATGGAAGGTCTTCTTTTCTGTCTATGGATAAAACACATGGTTTGTCCTATATTTGATAACACCTCCGATAGAGGCCATCATGCTCTTGGTGTCTTTTTTTATTTTGTGATTGAATTGGCAATTTTGGCCCGAAAAGTACATTTTACAGTTTAAACTATATGTAAAAACATAATTTATGCATTATTATTCATGTATTCTTTCTTTTTGCTCAGATTAGGGCAAACAGTCAATAGTCAATCATTTTATTTAGTTCTGAAATCTTAGTTCTTTTATTTAGTAATTGAAATCTTTTATAGGTTGTGTATTTTATTGGGTGTATAATTTATAGTGTATATTGTTTATGCATTTCTGAGTTTTAGAACCTGTTTTTTTCCTTATATCTCTATTTCACAGTTTAAAATAAAACATTTTAAAGCATTTGTATTATACTGTGCTATGTGTTTACTGTTACTGTTACTAGTTAGGTTTTATATATATATTTTTATGCATTTCGAAAACATTTAATTGAGATAGAAAAATGTATTTCTGATTGGGACACTGACCTGTTAGCAATCCAAAATTGCTAAATTTGTAAATAATCTACTCGGTCTTTGGAAACTTTTGTATAATGTGTTTTTAAAAAATTCAATGGAGAGCTTCACTTCCTTTTCGTGTTTCTTTCTACTCTCCACACAGGTCAGGAACAAGTCATGTGAGCACAAAGAGTATTCTGAAAGCTTGAGTTGAGGAGATTGAGTCAGACCAAAGACCTGAATAAGCTTTTAAGCGCCCAGATACCTCAGTGTACAGGTGCAATGGCGCTGTCATGTCCTTGCTTGCACACCTCACTTATTTACATATCCAGATGGATTTTCACACCCTGGTTTAGGGGGAGAGGTGTCGCTGGTGCAAATACATTCTTGGCATGATGTGACACAGAGGGGGTTTGAGCTTCCATCAACACCAGAGTCATTATTATCTAATCTTGCAGACAGAGCTAAGCTTGTTAAGAGTAGTTGAACTAAGATCAGCTACAGTGAGCATGACTTTTTTTAATCCTATGTGTCACTAATTTTCAAACTCAGCCCAAAATTCGCTTGTAGTGGTTGTTAATCGTTCCAATATGTGGTTTATCTGCAGCTTGGTATCTGTGCGTGGAAATGGATTCAGCAACGTGTTTTCAACTTTTTTACATTAGTTCTGCTTAGATTTTGTTAAATTGTTCATTATTTTTGGTTAACAATACAGCACAGACATTTATTACTATGTTTTAACTAGATTATAACTGTTGGTAGTTTGTGTTATATATTCTTATTATTATATTATACAGTCTCAACTCAAAGTTAGAAGTTAGTTAACAATTAGTCAATTTACAGCTTAATTGTGAAATAACGCATTTTCTATTCAAATACTAATAAAGTGATAGTTTTAATGTAAAAAATACAGAGGCTGAAATGTAATTATACAGAAAACATGGTGATTAACAAAATATATATAGATATATAGTATATGTTATGTTTATAACATAAATAATCAACTTTGAATTAGAAAAAAATATGGCATTGAATCTTGCAAAATAATTAACAAAAACACAGGATATTGGCAGCTATATATTTAACTTTTTAAATTTCTGTAAACAGTTACATGCAATATTTTTTGTATGGAATATCAGAATTGTAAGTATTTATTTTAATAAAGTTTTTTGTTTATATCTAACATATATTTACTGTGATTAATAGAGTCAAACACACGCACACTTTCCCATTGAAAATTCCTGAGTATGATATGTTTACAAACACAATAAACGCTATGACAAGAAGCAGAGGGGAGAACTAAAAGAAGGAGGGTACTGAAGAAAAGCAGAAAGCATTTTATCATTCCGCCTGCACTGCAATTAAGATCGAACGCCATTCAGTTCCTCCCAGTTTGAGCACATTTCCCCTAAAAAAATGTTGTACAATGCAAAAACGTCCGTGACAGGCCAACATTATCCTTCGAGTTACAATTAATTACCCCCACGTCCGCCTCTTGCATCTCATTTCCATAACTTAAAAAGACCAGTGAGAGGATAGGACAGGTTAGTTAAGCATGTCAAACAACGGCAGATTCAACCTGATAGCAATCAGGGCTCATTTTTCAGAAGTTTACCACACGTCTAGAAACGCATCGCATTGAAAGCATCAAAAAGACAGTCATTGAGGTCCAGTCCTGATCATTCTTTTGTTTATTTACTTGATTTAGTGCGGATTCAGAGTGGTGATGTGGCTAGTTCCCCTCCTCCATTATTTCTTTCCCTTGTTCCAGCATAGCCTCTCATTTATAATGGGCCGGGAAAGAGGGAGATAAAGCGGACGGGGCGTTGAGACAGAGTGAGCGGTCACATTTTGTGATGTTATCTGTATCCCACAACGCACTGCAAGTGGATCCCTGACATGTTCTATACATCTTTCCACAGGAGCACTCATTAAACAAATACTGTTTGATATATAGCTCTCAAGAAATGAATTTTTACCTCTGTGTGGAGGAGATGTTCTGTCCTGATCTCTGGGGCTTTGAGACTCACTCACCCACACTCTCACACACACTTACAACCAATGAGAGCTTTGGCTTCTTTTGCTGGTTGTATTACTCCATGGCATGTTTTTATTTTGGTGTCAAGACAACTCAATAGCTCTGTAAAGGGATCCATGGTTTTTTCTTTAGTACTATGTTATTTCAGCTCTAGAGAAACTAACAGGGAAACCAAATGCTATGTTGACAATTTTCCTAATATACTAGGTAATGATTATAATGAAATAAAAATCCAAGACTCAAGGTTTAACATTTACTTAAATAGCTTAAAGGCCACATATTGCACTCTTTCTTTGCATTGTGATGTCAACTATATTATATTCTCTGTCTCGTGCCAGCACAATTAAACACATCATATTTTATTTTTATAACTCTTGCATTATGAGGATGTTAAATGTAATACTTATATTATCGAGTAAAGCAGAATGAGAGATGGCTGGATTATTTAAATGTTATTGTTTTTACAGTGTTGCCAGTCGATTCATAACAATCCAGTTTTTAAACTCATCATACCACATTGATTCAATTGGTTTATTGCAAAATTGTTAAAACAAATCAAAAAGCATGTTTATTCAAAGTTAGTGTAAAGAAATGTATTATTATATCAGCTCAGTCACAAAACAGTTAATTTTGATGCCATTTTACTTGTACATTTACAAAAATGTACTTTACATCTACTAAAATGACTTTAAACTACTCTAGCATGACTGCGTTTACGTCATTCTTGCACACATGTAAACCCTCCAAAGGGTGAGTTTTAAAAACAGATTTTAGTACATTTTTTAATAAACCTAACATCCATATTTAAATTTCAATGGCAATATATATTTTATTTGTTGACATTATGTAATATTATAAATAGTGATTTAGAATAATTAAATTAATTAACAATTTCTTTTTGATCGGGAGTTGGATGATAAGAGACTATTGTTATGTGAATTAACACAAAAGGCCCCTAAAAACGTTTTCCTTTGGCAGAGCTCTTCTCTGAACAGCGCCTACTTTATGGGTACTGAGTTAAGGATGCTCCGCAACATTATGCAAAATCTCGCCTCGTACAGTATCCAATAAGCATAGAGAGCACAACTTAACATGTTCTAAAGAGTGCATTATAATAATAGTGACTTTAACTTTAACGCAGATATAAATTGTGTGAATAAAATACCTGGTCAATCATGTACTGTAATAACTAAATTCCATCATGATTAATACTTATCCTGTGTTTTATTTTAATTACCTTTTAAATTTTAACTACTATTTCATTGAACACGTAAATCATTCACAACCAGTGACTGTTTAAAGAATAAGGAAAAAAATATCATAGGCGTTGATTTCTTACCAAAAACCTTGGAATTGGGTTTGTGGCTCAATACGTTTTTTTTTACTTAGTTTAATTCCATCTCCAAAGTCATAAACGGTTTTCCGGGAGATGGGCGTGAGCTGTGATACAGTGAGTCCAGATCTTTGGTGGGTAAGTGCTCAGAGTAACAAGAGGAAAAGTGAAACACTATGATGAAAAATACACAAGTAATTTAACATGAAATAAATGAGAATGAAGAGAAAGAATATGTGAACATTAAACATAGAGTATCATCTTAAAAAGTGTTACTTTTCCCAGCTCTGGCATACTCAAGTTGTTTGCTTGACCCCAGTACCATCATTGCAGTGTTTTGTTACTGATATCATTATAACAATATTGCTAGCAAATTTCACTAAAATCCTAGTCACACAGATAACAAATATATATAATTACCCATTTCCCATAGCTAAAACCTTTTTAAAATTATGTTCTGTTCTATATTTTAAGGTGCAATGTGTGTGTTTTATACCAATAAATTTAAGAGACGTATTGTGTAATATTGTTACTAGGATTTTAGTGAAACTTGCTAGCAATATTGTTATAATGACCCCAGTACCATCATTGCAGTGTTTTGTTACTGATATCATTATAACAATATTGCTAGCAAATTTCACTAAAATCCTAGTCACACAGATAACAAATATATATAATTATCCATTTCCCATAGCTAAAACCTTTTTAAAATTATGTTCTGTTCTATATTTTAAGGTGCAATGTGTGTGTTTTATACCAATAAATGTAAGAGACGTATTGTGTAATATTGTTTTGTCATGCAATTTGTGAACATATTTTTATGGAAGATTTTGTCATCAAAAATATTGTTTAATGTTGTTATTGTTTAACTACCCTAAAATGTTATGATAATATTTAATTGCCATACTGCCCACATCTAATTGTAGCACATGACTGGGCCAAATACTGATTTCAGACATGAGTGTAAGATGAGCCACAGATGGCACACGACTGGTCCAAGATTCAGACAACTTAAACGATTGTCTGGCCCATTAAATACATTGCCATCACTTCCAGACTTGGACATTGTTTGGCCCATTGTTTGGACATTGCTTTTGTGTATTAGGCTAAAACAGAACACTAAAAACTTAAACACTGAAATTGATATGAGTAATTTAATTTCCTGTGTGGATGTGATGATATGCATTGATTAAAACAACATTAAGACATTAAATAGAACATCAGAGCAGTTCAATTTGACAAAATAACGAACAGATCAGTTAAAACTTAAAATACTGGTTTAATCTCAATATTTTTCCATGGTTAATCTAATTTTCATCAACAGACGTATTTATAGAAAGTAACACTTTATCATTAAATTTCAGCACCATACAAAGACATATTATGTGACAAATATGCTCGAAACTAAAAAAAAAATCTGTATTAATCATTTGCAAGATCGCATAATTTTTTGTCATTTTCATTTGTTCAAATGGAATAATTATCAGCCACTGCTCGTGTCAGGAAGATTTAATTAAAATTATAATTTATATTCAGACAATCATTTGATATTTTAATGGAAATAAAGGAGCATATGCAATAAAAATTACCTGACAAGGAAGTCACTGTAATGAGATACAGCTGTGATCCTGTTTAGAAGACATGTGCTTAAACAAATATTAAGAGTTACATATTTATGTTAGGGTGTAAATAAATCTACCAGATATCTGATATACTGCATTTAAGAAAGCAAAATGGTCCTTATACTTTCCAACATTTCATGCTTTCAGAGCATTGAATTCCATGTTCTCCATGTGAGCGGGTGTGCTGAGCACATATCAGGCCAAACATCCCATAAATCTCACGTCTATATACAAAACATCCTCTTTTCTCCTCAACCCTTCACCAGAGGGGTCACGCTCACATTTTCATGCAACAGAACATCTGATACAAAAATGTACTTTACAGTAAAAAGGGTGCTTGAGTAAGTGGGCGGCTCTTGCCTAGTGCTCCATATGCATCTGTTAAATGACTTGCTGATCTCATTAAATAAAGCTAATGTACTTGTAAAACAGTCAGCGGAGACAGTACATCATTGTGAGTGCCGGGGGTGGATGGAAGGATGGAAAGGAGAGGAAAGGCTGTGGAGAGAGAGGCGAGAGGAACAGAATGGGGTGAGGTGGTTGCTGGTCAGTGGAGATGTCTCAGGCCCATAAATCTTGGCCTCTTCCTGCCTAGTTATTGTGTATTTCTTTTGGCCGGTGATTGATTGTAGCAGAGGAGAAGATGAATTTGCCCATAGACCTTCTCTCCCTTCCTCCCTCCCTCTCTCTCTCTCTCTCAAGCTCCTGAAGCCAAGGTGATAATGCTCTCATTTTTTTCCTTTATTTGTCTCCTCCCTTCTGCCTCTACTAATCCCCCCCTCTCTCCCCATGTCGCCCTGTTCTTTCCTGAGATCATTTGTTTTGGATTAGAAACAGTGTGCTGAAAAGGGGAGCCATGGGGAGCAGTGCATGGGGGTCACTGGTAGTGGAAGAGAGCGTGGCAGAGTACAACTGTCCCTGGTGTGATGTGAGCATGTAGCGTGCACGTACACTGCACACCTACAATATGTACACACACGCACTCACACAGACACTGCTTGATCAGCTCGGGCCAGCCTGTGCCTGGTTCTGGGCAGATCTGCCAGGTTTGATCCTATGGGAAGGCATCTAGACGCTTACGCCTGGATGTTCCAGCAGATGCAGACACATCATAATTGAATGCTTTCTTTGTGCTTTGAGTAGCACCAGCCAGAGATCTGGCTTCGGTGGACCTGCAATGCAATCTCTCTCTCTCTCTCTCTCACTCCCTCTCTATCCCTCTCTCTCTCTCTATCTCTCTCTCTCTCCACTTGAGTTATTTAAACCTGAACCAGTCAGAATTGAACCAATCTTGAATTTTGTGTACACATTATAACCTAAACGGCGGTGTTTGTATTTTTATCATGCGCTTTCAGAACCCTGCCATTAAATTTTGAGCATTGCTTTACAGAAATTATTTTTAAATAATGATCTCTCATTTTGTGACAACACTATCCTGCTTCTAGTTTTTTTTTTTTAATTGCTCAGTGTTTTTCCTGGTTTATTTTATATTGAATTCACTCTTCTACACACTGGTTTCATTATGTTTTCAGTTTAATATCAAACTCGTATTTGTAGATCCAGTGTTCACCCCCCACAGTATTTATTTAGTCTCCATTCCATATTTGGACATTTTCCCTATATCATGGTAACACATTCTTTGTCTTTATTGAGTAAATTTGCCTGTATTCTCACTATGTTTAATTTCTATTTTACGAATGCCCATATAATCCAGCAATGTTTAATCATTGTACTTACTTCTATGGTTTTTCATTTTAACTTCATCTATTTCTTTGTATAGATATGTGGTTTGTTTAGACTTTAATTTGTTCAGGCTTTTGTTCTTGAGTTACTGATTATAAACACATGATTGTCTGGCTCCAAATCTCCTCATTTCCTACATATGCACAGTGATATAAGTGATATTTAACAATCAAATTGATTTCATCATGATTGATGAATGGATAATTTGTGCTAAGTGTATGTTTTTAGTGCAATAATATTCTAGAAATATACATCAATCGTTCAAAATTCATACCGCACTTTCTACAGTTGCTTCAGAGCAGCTCCACAAACAAGGGGCACACTATAGATTAACATAGTTTAAATAAAAGTTCATAATGACTAATTGTATGGGGTTGAAATATAATTTTAATATATTGTTACCTTAGGAACTATAAAGTTTATTCTGAAATCAAGAAAAATATGATAATTGTTGAATATTCAAGAGCCAGGTTAATATTATAAATAAATAAATATTGTTGTAATAACTAACTAGTTATAAAGCTTAGTTTCTCCTCATTCGGCCGAACTTTTAGATACTATAGAGCATTAATTTCACTTATTTTTATAATGCGGGAGGGAAAAAAAAGAGCACCCATATGGAGCTAGCTCCATGCACCCAGAGTAAAAAAAAAACAGACAAATGAATTGAAAACACAAGGAAAAATCATTTAAAGATTTGCTAATAGTTTAGCAAGAATTATTTAATGCAAAGTTTTAAGTAAAACTAAGCAGTGAACAACTTATCTCGATACATTCGTTTTATATAAAAATTATCCTAACCCCTAACCCTAACCCTAGATTGAATTACCAACCTCAATCGTAAAACAGGAAAAAACCCTACTAAATAAAGCATTATAAATTAAAATGTCCAATCAAGTTATTTGATTTATGTCACAGAATTGAACGCTGGGCTTGCTGTCGTTTGTTACATGAAGATCCTTTGAAAAGAAGATCAACAGATGTCCTCTAGAAATAGAACAGTAAGAAATCAGTTAGTACATTAAATTACTCACAATGAATCAGGCTTTACACTTGGCTCGTCCAAAGCTTAGCTCATGTAAAATGTGCAAAAACAAAGTGGTCTTAATACGTTCAGAATTAATCAATTCATCCAATTAAAATGGAAAAAAAAACTATATGACTATATTCATACGTTTGTCTGATCCACTTCCCCTCACATCTCTCTTTACTAAGTAATTTGTGCTTGGACAAGCACTTTTAATTCTGGAGTGGAAGGGAAGTCTCCACTGTTTGTGTGTTTATCAGCCGTACCAGTTTTGGAAATAGACGTTCAAACAGCATCTTTAATACCGGGAAAGACCAAAAGAAGGACCCTACCATCTTTAACTAATTAAAAAAAATATTTATTCACGAATTACTGCAAAAAAATAATTCGATCTAATTTTAGCACATCATGTAAATACCATAAATAAATAAATAAATGACTAATTGGAAAATCTCTCCGATGACAACAATTTTCTGAATTGCAATACAGTAACTATATATATATCCAAGTTCCTATACCGCTTTCATCCCAGGCTCAATCACAGACATAGAGATGGGCTCAACCAGGGCTTTGAACGAGAACTGAAGAAAAGTTTGAAAGTCAAGCGAGGCTCACTTTTTTCCTGTTCTTCCTCTCCGTGGCGTTGACCTTTCTGCAACGTTGCCCCGTATTCACTGCTTGTCAGCACATGCTTTGTCCCGAGCCATCCATCTCTGTCATTCATCACTCCTACCCTGAATCCCCTCCGTCCCATTAGCCCAAGCTGAGGAGAGAGAGGGAGCGAGGTGGAGGGTGGGGCGCCAGTGAGGCCCATTGCCTGCGGGATCATTAGTGCCCCTCTCCCGCCCTCTATCTTATATCGGATTGCTGGTGAACCAGTATGAGGAGTAAAACCAGGTGGCCTGTTGTTATTTATAACAAAGGAAACAACAGTGCAGAATTGTCTGACACCAGGCCCGTATGGACCGGCCATGCTGCAAGTAGATGTTTGTGGCTGTGATAGAGGTGGAGGGGTTTTCATCACTAAAGGACAGCTAAAAGTGGACCTTCTCTCCTCCATTTTACCCTCTGTTCCCAGCAGACTTTGAGCTAGGGACTTATTGAACAGATGCTGGGTACACCGTCGCCAGGAAGATTGATTATTTTAATTGCAGACACTTTGCTTTTTGTACCTTCTGAATACTTAATGTCAGGTTTTGAAGGATTTTACACAGCTTGATCTTTATACCTTCAAACTATCTCTCTCACTCTCATTTTCATAAACTCCCTCACCGAATGTGCTTTTTGCTTTCATTTAGAGCACACAAGTGTTTTGGTGCGCTCTTCACTTGTGTCCTCTGGGGGTGGGTGAGTGAATAAAGTGTGGTGCAAGATTATACATGGCGGTCCGTTGTGACATCTGGGTTGTCTCTCTCTCCCGGCGGGCTTGTGTATACCCAGCCTGTTACTACCTGTCTCAGATAATTAATTGTTAATGGCAGTGCGCTGTCAACTGGAAAGTTGATACAAACTTGAAGAAGGACCTCTTGGAGGACTCGTTTTGCCGTTTGTGATAGATTCCCATAGAGAGGTGTGTTCTGTTAAATGCCCTGTGGAAATAAACAAGGAACGCATGCTTGACAGAACCACCCATCTCTGGATAGAATGCACATGGGGCTTGGGCTAGCTTGTGATTTGACATCTGAGAAGAGTTTGGCCTCATATTATTTGATGCTGAACATGTGGCAGTCTTTAAAATATTTGTGCTAAATACTTCACTTTATCAACATCAAATATTTTCTATGATTTGTCGGGATGTAAAATTTCACATATTTTGTTCCTCTCTGAATTTAAATAAAATACCTCTGAGGCTCCCAGCCCACTATTCATTTTAAACAGTCAGCTCTTCACAGAAACACATTACACACTTTCTGGTGCCTGTCTGATGTACAGTATCTCTGAAGTAGCTCAGCTATATTCAGATAGGGGCCAGGTACTTTGTGTATAGGATGATTTTAGATGGAGATATATCTGTTGAAGACTGGCTAGCGACTAGTCTAAGTAGAGTTTTGCTGATTCATTATACCCATGCAGCCCTAATAAGAAATACAAGCAGATACTTTTTAGGTTTTCACATGCATAGTAATAGGAAAGGAAAAAATAATGTTGTGCACTGAGTTTGCAATATTAGATCAAACTCAGACCTTCATCAGAACCTCCATGAGAGTTGCTTCTATAATGTGAGGTGAAGGTTTTCGTTTTAAATATGTTTTTATGTATTGAAGAGAGATGATAGAGACCTCATACAATGGCCTCCTCTTTACTTATTGACCAATTGCCTGACATGTTCCCCTCAAACTCATCTCTCGAGTCTATGTCTACGAATAGTGGTTTCACCAATCAATGGCTGGTGTTTGAAATATGAGCATACACAAATATAACCTTATTCAAACAAACATAATGTATCATGGCGGGGATTTGAATCAGGACCCTTAATGCTAAACGAAGCATCTTTAGACTTTAAAATGTGCATAGAGTTTCTGGAATCCAAAGGATTCTACAATGAAATTTGAAATGAGGCCAGAGAGCAAATCTAGTTCAGAGGAAATGAGGACAGCTGCTCACACTTCCTGTATGTCTCTTGGCATGTGGTACCTCGGAGAAGAGATTGACCACATATGTTATTTTCTCCACAGCCGTCGGCAGTAGGGCAGGTGTGTGTGAAGGTGGCATGGAGAAGATTGTCAAAGTGGCACAGGTGCGTTTGCCATCACTCTAGAGTGGGTGGGAGAGATGAGGGAGGGCACAGACAATTAATGACAAGCTGCAATATGAGACAGAGTCAGAGAGCAAGAAAAAAAGAGTTGGTGGATAATAAAGTGGCTTTGGTCGGCATTAATCTCCCTCACACTCCAGGCTTGTCATGGTCAGCCCGCCTTTGACTAATAGTGTGCTTTGCATACAATGGTCAAAGCACATCACCTGAATGCTGGCAGGTCTTTCAAGAGAAAATCTCTATGTTATATGTCACTTAACCCTGTAATAAAAGATGGGCAAATGTGGAGTGTGGTAAATGTAACAGTCAATATGAAAAGTTAACCTGAGTGAAGTTATTTCTGACCTCTAGAATACGAATTAGCATATTACTAATACACATGTTGAACATCTAAAAGTTGTGCACACATAAAATACAAATTGTTTACTACAGTGAGTACACCCTCAGTATGCAACACATCATCGAAGTGAGAGAGAAAAACACAGCACTTGACTAATGATAATTATAGCGATATGCTACATTTATCCATTCATTTTCTTGTCTGCTTTCTTCCTTTTTCAGGGTTCCCACAGTGGAATGAACCACCAACTCTTCTGGCATATGTTTTATGCAGCAAATGCTCATCCAGCTGCAACCCATTGCTGGGAAACATCCATAAACACACACACTTATTCACAATTAAACACTATGAACAATCATTTTTTCCCAATTGACTTCCCAAATGAAATGTCTTTGGACATGTGGGGGAAAACCAGAGCACACACGATCACAGGGATAACATGCAAACTCCACACAGAAAAGCCAACTTACCCAGCCCGAGGTTCGAACCAGTAACCTTCTTGCTGTGAGATGACCGTGCTACCCACTGCACCACCATGACGCCCTGCTAGATTTATGTTAGCATGTTTTTAATCAAAAACTAAATGTCAATATGTCATGCATTAGAGTGTAAAACTAACTCACAGTTAGAATAATTCTTGAATAGTTCATTGCCTTTCTTTTTCAATCACAAAAAAGACAAGTAACAGTGGAAGTATATTTACAGACTGGTTATATGTTCAGTGGATTCTATCTCTAAAGTGATGCTTTGATTACTATATTTTAATCAAATTTTGCTATAAGTGAAATAAAAAAAATGCTGGTAGCAGCTTTTGTGACTCTTGCTAATGTCACAGATGTAGGGTTAGATAATTACTTTTTTCTGACTTTGTTTTAAATGCAGAACTTAGGAATCTCAAGCACTCTCAAACACAACAGCTCTTGTCACCTGGACTCCGCACATTGTGAACACAACTTGCAGGAGAGGATCTAGATCTTTTGCTACCAGTTCATGAAACTATATTACTTTGAATTGGTTTAATCAATCACTTTATGGTTTACAGTTTATGGTGCCCTAAAAATGCATTCAGAATGTAACCAATGAGCTGGAGATATCAAAATTAGGATAAGGTGGTATTGGTCTAGGGATCTTGTTTAGAAGGTTTAAAGTGTTAACAATGGCCCAGAGAAGCCACAGACAGCAACTTGTTTTTATTTTACCTTTCGTCCTGTAATAGCCATAAGCATTTTGCCTGAAAAAGATGAATACACATAAAAATATTGAAGGTTGCACCCGGTTAAAAACCTGATCAAGATATCCAAGAGTCTGAATGAGAAATGGCTACTACTGTTTCTTCTAGCTTTTTCTATGCGTTTTTGTCAATAACTTGTCCTGATCAATGCTTTTTCTTTTTCTTAAGTACTTCCATACATTCTGCCCTAATTACCCTGGTTCTTTTAAACTTGCCACCAGGTAATCAGAGTAACAGACTATAAAAAGTTTATGTTGCAAAGAAGAAGAAAAAAGTTTTTGAAAAAACTGAGCGTAAGATGTCAACAAGAGCTCAGTTTAACTAGTTTTGCACCAAATTACATAATGTAATGTAAGAAGTGATATTAATGCCTTCTAACTTTGTGGTGGGTGGTAAAGCTTGAAAAAGATATTTATTTTCCCCAAGCATATTTCCCAAAGAAGTAATTTACTTTAAAATACATCTACATATAAAAACTTCTAGAAAAGAACTAAAAAAGTTTGATATCGAAAAAGAATTGTTTAGTATGTAATTTATTGCCAAAATATTTGCTGTGTGTAGGGTTAACTACTTATGCAAATAAAATGCCAGTTTGAGGTGTTCAAAATGACTTAACTTGAACAATACCTCTATAAAAAGTCCCCAAAAACAAATAAACTCAGAAACAGGGCATAGAGCATTTTGGGAGAAGAAAACATTGGCTCCTCTTTGCAATGAGTGGACTTAGAACTGCACTTGAGTACATACAGTATTCAGTCATTCTGATTTGTTGCCAGCTTGAGCACCAATTTGGAGTACTTGTTGTTATTTGCATTTTGCACACTACATCACACTTTTCGCCAGGTCAATTTATCATGGCTAGAGAGAAACAATATATACTAAATTATCAGGCATTTGCAAAGAGTCCCCATGATGGGTGTTGGTTGGTGACAGTGAGCTCACTAAACATTTTTGGAGGCTGCCAACTGTCTACATTCATGCTGAAGAATTTAAGACTACTCCTTCCTTGACAATAATGACTGCCTATATAAAATTAAATTAATCACATAGATATAATGCAGTCACTTGTCATCTTTTCACAATGATTCGTGTAATATAATGAGGTCATGTACATTCAAAAGAATCTACAATTTCTCTTCAAAATGAAACCCAACCTGGTTTCCTATTGAATGCTTCTTTAGTTTCTTTATGTCTGCTGCCATATTCCAGAGCGTGGCTTGCTTTCTGGGAAGATGCATGCTGAAACAGATGTTTCTCATTCTCCCAGCTCATCCGCACTCCTCTGTTCTCCAATCAGCCAAAGCTCTCAAATCAATCCAGATCACCCATGTGGCAGACAGCAGAGAGTGAGAGGGCTGAGCAAAGAAAGTGCTGTCGCCTTAGTTTTATGAAGTTTTCTCTCTCACAGAGCACACAGAGAGAAAGCAATATCCTCCAGCTCTTTTAATCATGTGACAGCATGCTGCCCTATGCAGCGGCAGGTGGGAACCATTGATCAAAGCCAGCGGGATCCATGATGGGAGAGGGACAGGCCGGAACGGGCATAGGGCAAAGTGATTCCCACCAGTCGGCTGCCAAGCCATTTGTCAAAGTTTTATCTGATTCCAAAGGTATTGAATCTATCAGTCACATCCTATGGAAGAAAGATTGACCCCTTGGCGGACATTTTCTATATCACATTCAGTCATGACACACAGCGTCAGGTACGAGAAGTCCAGATGGCTAATACGGTAGCACTCATGCTCTTCCCTTTTCCAGGAGATGCTGCAGTGCTGGGGTTTAATTATGAAAGGGAGAGGAAGGATTTGACTGTTTTCTACATTAGAGCTCTGATGTGAACTCCAAATGGTTCTTCCCCCCTGAGGTTTAAATTGCTTCTTCTCTGACAAAGCACCTGTCATGAATTCATCAGCTTTCCCATCCATCTGTCCATCAGCATGCAGCTCTGCTCTGCCATCAACAGGTAATGTCTGGCATCTGTAGCTGCATGCTAATGAGAAGCAAAGAAAGCATCAGACAGTCTGCCAGCCATCATTATGTCACAGATGTGTTCTACTTAGATGAAGAGAAAGCACATTGGCAAACCAAGTTTGAGAAATGTGGTAAAGATAAAATCTGTTCAAAAACTGCTTTTTTGTCCAGTTGAAAACAGAATAAAGACAAGAAAAAGGTGAAAACAATCAGATGTGTTGACAATGCTTTAAACACTTATTTGGCTGAATCTAGTTTAGAAGAAACAGAAGTACAAAATTATTGCACTTTAAGTTGCAAGCAAGCTTTAATTACTTAGACAAATTAAACAGAACAATACAGGGTAAGTGGTGTCTCTTTCTTCTCGCTGCACAGCCTGACAAACACTGACCTTGCTTGCTTTTGCTCCTGGGCATGGGCTTTAATTGGCACTTAATTATTACTTTTAGCCAGTGCAACTAGCCTTCTTGGGACAGGTCTCTCATTAGACAACAAGGGAGAAATCTCAATGTTATACACCGCTGAAAAATAGCAAAATGCACTTTTAAACTTGTCACTAAACTAAACTTAAAAAACAAAACATTTGCACCAATTAAAATAGTATGTAATGCAGTTAAGAGTACATAACCTGAATATACTCGGCACAAGTCTGTCTTACTTTAGATCAGTAATACATACTATGCTTGTTAAAAATGATAAGTCTTCAAACCTATTTAACCCCCCCCCCCCCCCCCTTTAAAATAAAACTGTTAATGAAATTAACTAAATCTAAAATGCAGATGAGGATATCCAACTTTGTCTCGGATTTTTATGATGTAAGAAAACCCTTATTTGAAAATTGACTCAAATTGAGATACAACATAGTATTTTATACTGTATACTTGAGAAAACTTAACTTGAAATTCATTTCATTTATTTCTGGAGAACTCCTTATTTTGTATATCAATGAATGAAAACACAAATATTTGCTGACTATTTCTCAAGAAAAGGTGGTGAAGTTACACCTATCGATTCAGGAGCATTCCCCACAAATACTCCCCCTGTAACAGCTAGCAACGCTTCCTCCTACCTCAAAAAAAAGTTGTGCCAAACACAGCTTTTATGATTGGAAAATCAGATACAAAGATTGGATTCGAACCTCTACTTACTGACCTCCTTCTTAAAACTTGGAGGGGAACCCTTCATTAAATAAGTACACGCTTCAATCAAACACAATAAAATACATGAGAAATAGCGACACAGGTAGAGAGAGATGCACTTTCACTTGGCTTTATCATTCAATTTAACTTGTACATAAAGTAAAAAAAGTACTATTGAGGGCAGTTGTTTCTTCTTCATTGATTGTTATTTTTTAAGAATAATTTGACTTATAAGAATGTGTAGAATTGTATGAGAGGTGACACTGCGATTGGCAATATCATATGTGTGGGCATTATCATAATGGCCACATGGTCATGTGTTGAGTGGCATTTTTATATTGTAATAGAATGAGCTAAGAAATTAAAGTGGACATTTTTATTAGTCAGCAGATTGATGGAAGTGTCTGTGAAAATCAGGGGGACTGAAAATACAACAAGGTGACTAAGTGAAAACAATCAGAAACACAGGAATTAAAAAATAGATGACAACTGAACACTACAAAAGACACTTTAAAGGCGTTTTCCCACCTGATTTGTTTAGTTTGATTAAAACAAACTAGAGTTCTCATTTCCTTTTAGTTCTGTTTGTAATGCCAGGAGAAAAAGCAGTCACCAAACTCTAGCTGACAAAAAAAGCGGTCTGAGACCGGCTGGACATGGTGTTCTTGGGCCGGTTCCAAACGAACTCCAGAGCTGTTCATTTGTGGTGAGAACATAATCTAACTATCTAATAACCACTCCGAACTGAAAACAAATGAAAACAACAAAAACGCCTTTTTGAACAAATACAGTCACCGGACTCGCTTGTGCATAGTATTTTGAGATCACGCGCAACTGGTTTTAAAGCAGCTTTTGTATTGGCAGAGTAATGAGGAGCTTCGTACTAGAAATCTGGTCTGATGATCACATTTCTTCTCAGTTTCCCAAACCCCACAAGAACACTGCAGTTCTCTGTGTTCAGCAAGCAGCTCAGAGAAAAAGGTTTAGTAGGTCCGTTGAACAGTGCCATGGTAAGGCAAACAAACTCCATCAACAGTCCCTTCATTGACCAGATACACTGAATTAAAATACTGCTAACTGCTAAACACTTTAGGTGAAGTGTTTATATTACAGACAAATTTAAACAAAAAGAGCATAGTACAACACATTGTAGGTTGTTGTTTATACAGTATATCTTTTCCAAAAGTAAATTTGGGCTTCCTTCTGAACTGTTGTGCAACAGTTTTTGCCCTTTCAAATACACGAAACATTGTTTTGTATACGATTCAGAGCATCATTTGCAACCTGTATCAAGTGTGTTGGGAGATTAATAGAAATCAAATAGTGAAAGATGATTGAGCGTGTTGTCTCGATTAACAATAGCTTTTGTTTCTCCATTGTTTACTTCCACTGCTGATTCGTTATACCAATCCAGAAGCAGTATAGGACACACGTACGAAGACGTATTTGACCAGTGAGTGCCCAGTAAGATGACACATGGCTCTGTTTTCATTCCGTTTAACTAGTGCAGACCAGCGCTTCTGGTGTGATGTGAATGATGGCTAAAACAGCAGAAAATTGTTTCTCTTGGTACGCACCAAATTAAACAAACTAGAGATGTGAAAACCACCCTAAGCTGCTTATTGAAATTTGACTGACAAATACAATACATTCTTTTACTGAATGCAATTTACTAATCAGCTCTATTATTATCAATTTATTAGAAAAATACTGTTTGTTTTACTTTTCTGATGGACTGCTGTCTTCAGCCAGCCTGCTAATACCACCCAGAGCTGAATCAGATAACTTCTTGTTGCAATTTTGTTCGGTCTGATGGACCTTACGAGAGTCAGACACTAAGATATCGGAAGCATGTCATAAGAATGAATGAGGCTCTCTCGCATTGGAGCTGCCAAGCTGTCAGACCCTGGGCAGACTCCATGACTGACATGCTTTGATTGGTCGATTTAATATAAGGAAAGAGAAGGAGTAAGGGAGAGACGAGTGAGAAACTTCACAGAGAGCTCACAGAGCGCCTATTTGAAACCTTGTAAGACTATTTGTAAAAGACATGGAGCGCTAACTCTCTAGGTATCAAGCTTGTTAAAGTTTTTTTGTTCATTCTTCTCCTGGAATTGTGTTAAATATATTGCTTGGATACATTCTTTCTCCAGACAAATGGAGCGACAGACCTACAGCACACTCAAAGTGTGAGCAAAACCCAGTCTATTTATCCAATGCTTTATCGACTGTATGTTCACTGAAGCAAGGTTAATCACAGGTCTTGCAATGCATTCTGGGTAATAGGGTCCAGAGGTGTCATGGAGAGGTAGCTGTGAAAATATATCTGTGGCTGCATCGCAATCCAATAAAGCTATGCAGAGTTGCAGTGAAGAAATGAGTCTAGAGAAATAACTACAAGGAAGTGTGAATGTGACAAGCCAAGGTAGAATGTAACATGGTTAGGACTTGTAATTTCTGGTTACTACAAATATAGCATTATTGTTTTTTCTCCACATCAATTTAGCGAAGAATCAATATTCTGCTTTGTTTATCTAAGTGACAGGCACTCGGATATTGCATTTTTATGTTGCCTTTATAAAGGGGCATTAAAACACAATATATCTGAAGGTTTTTATGGAGCTGACAGTTGCTGAGGGAGATAGTGTTAATGGCATAAAACGGTTGAAAAATGACTCTGTCTCTTATTTATCTGTGTTTATTATGTAGAAATATCCATCACAAAGCTATACTTTTCTGATGCACAATTATGAAGATGCACCTTAGGACAGACTCATCAATAAAATGGAAGACGAGGAAAAAAAACAACAACTCAATGAGTGGATGTGCTCTAAATGGGAGCAAAATGGTAGCTTCTATCAATGAGTAATTTCTTACCCTGTTTTTGTTACTGTTTCCGTCATGTTTTTATTTTAGGGATATAGTATTATTGAAGTGTCATTCTAATGTTGACAGATTGTTGTACATGGTTATCTACTAATTCCATTTCTTATATTTTATATAGCCACAATACGATAACACAAAATATAACCTTCATGGTAGTGAGACAAGAACACAAAAGAGTTTTCACATAACATAAATAATCAAAATACAACATTTTGATAGCAATATTTTTTTTTCTCAATGTAGTTTAGATTTGTCAAAAGCAAATTTGAACATATGAACACACTTTCTCAATCATTTATAGGGAAATGTTTCTTTATGGTTTGCTATGTCATATAAAATAATTATGAATAAAAAAATATGATATCTCTTTACAATTATCGCTTAAAGGAGAAAGCTAACCAAACTATTTGATGGATGAGGATGATTGAGCATCCCATTTGCTTCACTTCTTTCATATTCTCATGGTATCAATTGTGTCCTTATGCTCTCAAATTGGCTGGTTTTATTTGCTAAATTCTGCCAGACATTCTGAAGGTGTCACACCAGCCTCTGACAGCCATCTATCTTTCCTGTTGCTGCCTAAATCAATTTCACCACCGGCACATGGACTAAAAGGACCTCCACCGGTCTGTTACTGTCACCGACAGATCAAACACATCATATTCAGAGTTTTCACATCTCTCAGTGAGTCTGTGAGGTGTTCCTTAAGCCACCTCTTTGCTCTGTCATTATGCATTTATTAACTGCCTGAGGCATAATCATTTAAGGTATTCCATCTTGATTAGGGCATGTAGTCCGACAGCTACTGTATAAAAATCAATGTTTATTGGATTTCTAAGTAACTTTTCTCAATGAATGGACAGAGGACAGTTTTTTGTTTGAAGACAAAAAACAACAACAACGTACACACATATTTTTGCTTGTCAAAGGATTCACGGTAACATTTTAAAGGCTTAAATCTAGAAGAATTGTCTAACCTGTTAAACTTTCAGTTTTAAAGGCAAGGATCACTGTCACACATGCCAACCACTCTTGTCAGACATGTTCCCTACTGGCATTATTGGACAAGTATGTTTCTTTTTTACCTTTCCCCCCCCCCCCCATTCCCCTTCTCCTCTGTACATTTAGCCTGAAAGCCGGAGCCTCTTAGGAGCATCCAGAACAGATTGACAAATGTAACCCTGGGCAGAGCCTCAGATTAGATAATAACTCAGTGTTGGCAGCGCGACAGTGTCACTGCTGACCCTGGCTGTGGTGCTCTGTTGTTCATGGTGTCTGTGTGAGTGTTTGGACCTCAGGCTGTAGAAAGCATTGAAGGGCATTCAGACAAGCATTGCATCATACAACATTAGAGCCAAACACAGCCAACACATGCATCATCCTTCACAGTGTCACTTAACAGTAATGGCTACCAACAACAGACAAACAACAAAACATTTACAATGATTAAAGCAGTTTTATAGATTTGCGTGTGTGTATGTGTGTGTGAGATAATTTAATATTATTAAGTGAATATTTTTGTTACATTGAGAAAGAAACAACAAAAACTCTTTGTACTGTTCTATAGAGTAAAATAGAAATATTTTTTTGCAAATCGTCAAAACTCAATTTTAGTGGTTTTGTACTCTGTTACGATATTCAAAAAATTATGATAATTATTAATGGTGTTTTTATTTTTGTGTTCTGTTACTTGTGTCTTTATTAATATTTTACACAGTGATAGTTGGCACGAGAGCGGATGATGCCCTCCTAATCAGCCAATCCCAAAACTTGACTGCTCTACAAAGCCAGAGATTTCTAGAGAGAATAAACTCTGAATAAAGATAGTTTTGTTCTCAGAATTTTTCTGTGTAATCTTTGTCTGTGTATGAGAGAGAGGAAGAGTAGCCGCGATTGCAAAAATAATACTAAATAAAAATAAAAAAATTTAAATAAAGAAGGATTATAGTGGCTCAGGTGATATTTGTTTTTGGCGCTTTCATGTTCTACGAGGGTTTCCTTCAGGTGCCCTGGTTTCCCCACCAGTACCAAGAAAAGGGGGTACAGGAGAATTGGTTAGGCTAAAATTGCCTGTTTTGTGTGCGTGTGTGTATGGAAGGTTCCCAGTTATGGGTTGCAGCTGGAAGGGCATCCGCTGTGTAAAACATATGCTGGATAAGTTAATTCTGCTGTGGTGACCACATATAAAGGAATTAAGCCAAAATGAAAATGGATGGATGGAAAAATTAATAAATGAAAGGAAAGAAGATAATACTATTATATTACTAATAATATTGTATGATATAATATTAAATCAAAGCCTTACTGTCTCATGTAAAACATTTAAAACTTACCTAACTTGACACAAATCAAACAGTATTATACTGTTTTCAGACTTCACCTCCATTTTGTATGCTTTTGATTACACACTCTCCACACAATCTAGAATCTGCTGACAGCACAACTACAAATGAGAGCGGCGATTTGTAATAGGCAATTAAAGGTGTGAAGATATGCTTGGATGTATGTAATTATTGGGATTTTAATGAGTCAACGGGTAGCTTTTAGCTTTGAAAAGGTTGCTTTCCTTGTCACTGTGTCATGGTCCATGTCAGAGCTGTCCTCCAGCTTGATGTGTTACTCTTATGACAAGCATTAATGACCTCGAATCACATCCTTGAAATAACAAGGCTCCTCAAAATAGACTGCCAATAAATGATAAATGCGATTAAAATATACTTATTGTTTAAGTAAAATTTTGATGGCCTTTCACTGGTATAACATGAGTTCATATTGAATGAAAAGTTGTTGCATTTGACTTGTTAATATCGAGGTAAGATATCAATGCGATTTACAACATATCACGACCAAAAAAAATTAACCAAATGCTGGAGTATTTATTTTTCACTTTCTCTCAGATGTTGTCCCCTGATGGATCACTGCAGGCTTCAGAGTTAAAACAACCAAGATAAGCGAGGCAAATATGTTAAAGTGTACATCAGTGGTGTTCCGCAGAGCCATTTCATCTCTTCAACTTTTCACAGAGCAAATATTTGACACATGTACTACGATACCAGTCTTTCAAATAGGAATCGGGGTCTATTAAAATTACATGAGGAAGGAATAATTAAAGTGAGTTTTTTCTTTGAGAAATGAAGAAATCAAAACGGCGAGGGGCACATTTGATTTCCCCGAACTTAAAACAAGATGAAAGGTGTAGCTAAGACACAGGGCTGACACGTGCCCCACACCCACTGCCCTTTAATTTGTCCCTCACTTCCTGCCTTATTGTATATGCTTTTATAGTTCCTCTGCATTTGAATTGGTAATTAAACATATTTTAATATATTTATAAGACTCATCAAGGCAGGCCTGCATATCAAAGTGACCGAGCTTGTATTGATGTGAGAAATCAAAGCAGTGATTACTCTCTTACATCGGTGGGCTTTAGCTCTTAATTGCACTGCATGTCCGAAAGATTTGTGGGGAGAGTGACTGGAGGACAACAGGGAGTTTTCATCTTAGGGACGTTGATACTGGAGGGAAAAAAATGTATATTGATTTCAGTCGAAATCTCTGTAAACTCATTAATCGACATGGCTGAATGAAGGCATGAGGTTATTTTAAACAGGCTTGTTAGTTAAGCCATATTTATTCACATTATTTTTTAATTCACCTATCAAAATGTCAGCAAAATTAATCTAAAAAACTTTGCTAATACAGAACTAAAAGGATTTAAGTTTTACCAAAGTTTATAGGGTGACTGTGAAAAACACCCCAAAGCACAACAACTTTAATCAGAACATTTACTATCTATTTAGATTGTTACTTCTAAGCAGCAGCTTACAATAAAACGTTTGAGAAATACAATTCAAAGCCAATAATTTACTCTCCGTGGTTTGAAATAATTGTACAATTTGTTGAATAATTGCAAAATAATTCTGTTGTTATTTAATTCTGCTAATATTTAAATTCTTGTTCTGAGCTATTGCTAATATTTCCAATATTGCTCTCTTTATTGTTTACTAACTTGTTACATTCGACCAGTC
Organism: Danionella dracula; assembly: GCA_900490495.1. NCBI lineage: Eukaryota > Metazoa > Chordata > Actinopteri > Cypriniformes > Danionidae > Danionella > Danionella dracula. Next base: position 5,694,109 of record UELW01000578.1, read on the forward strand.
ACAATATGACGCAATAGCATTCGTGCCAAAAATATTCAAAAATAAAAGTACATTTTCTGAACGGAACAATCTCCCTTCTCTCCTGACCCAACTCATTCATTCATTCATTCATCTTCATGTTGGCTTCCTTCCCTTTCGGGGTCGCCACAGCGGAATGAACCACCAACTCTCTGGCATATGTTTTACGTGGCGGATGCCCTTCCAGCCGCAACTGACCCAACTCAAAAATCACAAAAGATTTGGAAATTAACTTAGGTATTTTATTTCTCTTTTACTTCACACAGCAGTAAATCACAAATAAATGTTTCATATTCTAAATTATCTAACAAAATAAAATTTCATTAACAAAATACAGCCAACTTCTCTAACTCCATGGCTAACACAACCAGGAGAAAACAAATGTTTGAAATTAAACACAGAGAAAGGATTTTCTGTCACAACTTTCAACTGTTTACTTAAGCCAGGGGCAGGAGATTAGTTTTACAACAGCTAACGGATCCATAGCTCGTTGAACTGAGTCACTCGTACATTTTTTAAGCTCTCCTCCAGATCTTCAGCAGCTGGACCGCAATTACACGATAGTTAAAGACTGTGCGGTGTACTTCATGGAGGTGCTGGTGCACATGCTCGTGCCAAAACTGATCTCAAAAACACACACCTGTCTACCTCATGAAGTGCAACCCTATTTAGTTCTCCAGTTATCATACAATTACCATCACAACACACTCATTAGTCTTTTAGTTACCTATTCTTGTTACTTTTTATCTTGTCCTTATTACTGGTCTGCTTGGTCACTTGCATTTTGAAGGTTTTTAAGTCACACAGTCAAACTTGTTTATGTTAAAATGGAGATTATTTATGTTTATGCGGCAAGCCAATATAGACACAGAACACAGTTTAGTATGCCCCAGAACCAGTAGACCCAAACACATTGCATGTGATATAAATGTGTAGAGGAATATATAGTGAGGGTCATTCAAATCTAATGTTAACAGACACTGATCCCAGTAAGTATATAAATGTGTAGAGGAATATATAGTGAGGGTCATTCAAATCTAATGTTAACAGACACTGATCCCAGTAAGTCTAAGTTTAAAATAGTAATTGCTTGTATATTTAAAAAAAAAAAAAACTGAAAATTGGATCCAAAGCCAAAGAAGGCTTACATTATACAAGATTAATTATTTGCTTCCTTTTATCCATGATTTCTTTGACATTTTGTTCCATTTGTTTTAATAAGGAATAGTTTAAGAGTTCAATATTTAATACCAAGAGTGTGTTTTATATAGAGTATATAAAACGACGGAAAAACAGTCAACACTTGAAGAATTCAAATGCATTCAATTGAATTGTTCGGCATGGAATGTATTGTGCTTGTATGTATATATATTAATGGAACACTATTGTGTTTTATTCAAAAAAATGCATTCAAATTGATTGTTAAACATTATTTTTTAAAACAAAGTAAATGTAATGATTTTATATCTATATAGTTTTACATCATCATTCTTAAAATGAATTTGTCTTCCACAGCATCAGTAAATAGCTCCAGATTTCCATAACATGAATCCAAAGCAACAAAAGAACAGTAAGAAAAGGTAAACGAGTTGTTCAACAATTACCACCAAGCTACATATTTGCCCCACCCCTGAACTCTAATTAGAGCCACAAATAATAGCATGGCTTTTATGAAAGAAAAGAAGAAAAAGGGATAATGAAGGAATACACGGTTCATTTTTAAACATCGGCGTCTCTTTTGTGGCAGCAGAAAAGATATGGCACTCTCAAACGTAGCAGCATTGACTCCTCCTGCCACTTTCCAGGTCACTAATTTTTCAACTATGAGTTCATTGTGTGCAGACCGATATGCTGTCTTTTTTAATGAGGTTATTTCTGGGTTATTACCTCGCTCCTTGCTAGGCCATCTTATGTGAGAGACCTAATTGATGTAAATCAAATATGGTTAAGCAGGGACCAACCCCTGGGCCACTCCACTCTTATTTCCACATTATACATGAACATTTACCAAACACATACCTTCTTTGCTCTCTCTCTCTCTCTCTCTCTCTCAATATATAAAAAGAAACCATATAAATGAAAGATGAGTGCCTTTTTTTCCTCTCATTTTCCTTTTATCAATTACTCATCTCTGTATTGGTGAGGGAGATTGTAGGCAGTTCTATTCCAGGCGTAAATGTGAGTGCATGTTCACAGATGCAGAAGAGTGAGCTCTGCTAGAGACTGAGGAACTGGCATTTGACTTTTGCTGAATAAGCTGAAGGTATGCATTCCCTCAGGTTATAAGGGTTATGGGGGGAGGGGGAGATGTTGGGGGTTGAAATGTTTTAGGATTGCCTGTTCATTAAGCCTTGTCTCATTCAACAGTGAAATTAGGCCTGTGGAGATGGAAAATGAATCCCATTTACAAGGCCCTTGACCGGGTGACAGTCTCACTCACAGGTTACTGTAAAAATCTGACTTGAAAGAAAACCCCTAATTTTTCCTTTTTCATTTAAAAAATCTGAATGTAATTGAACTGGCACCTTTTATATGCCATTGAATTGGACTGAAAGTTTAAAGAACATCTTCAGGAAGACAATTGTATATTTAAGGGAAGATTTTGTAAAATGAGTTACAATTCCAACTCGAAAAAGCTGACTGCCATTGATATGCAGGTAAATACAATATTTATTGTAAATATAAAATATTTATTAAACAATTACTCCTCTATATTTACAAACAACACAAACGCAACACAAAGTTTACATGCATATACACATACATATATACTTGTTTTAAAATAATTGTTTGTGAAACACAAAAGATTGAGGAACTTGTTATATAACTCAAAACTTTTAAATGAATTTACATTTTTCCCATCTAAATTTACTGTTAAAATAACAATCTGAATCGCTTTATTGCTCTGTACATTTTCTCAAGAAACTCTGCTTGGTTTTGAAATTAGCGTAGACTAGGATCCCAGTGATAACACTTCTGTATCTCTTCTGTATCACATTAAAAGTTTAATCGATTTAGCACTGTAGTCACAGCATTCTAAAAACTTGTACTCTCTATCTCACTCTTGAGTGCCGGACGGCTGTGTGTCTTGGAGTGTTTCGGGTGCTTAGCTTATTTTGGCAAATCCATGGCTTTCTGTCACCCCCACCCCAGGTCCTCCTACCCTACAACTTTAACGTGGCCGCTGGTGGCACATTGATGCCTCCGTTTCTGATGCTCCTAAGCCGGATCAGCTATGTCACTGAAACACTCTCACTCCATCCTCCTACAACATACAGTAATCACAGTCAGTCTGCAGCCTCAAAAATCCCCATCATCACCAGCACTTTCAGCATTGGCACCACCATCATCGTCATCATCAAAGGCTCCAGCATGTCTGTCAATCAGGTGTGCGCTTAGTCTGTGTGACTGGCAGGAGAAGCCTGGAGAGTGACATTAAGCAGGCGGCTTCATGGTCCTCCGTCAGGCATGTCAGGCTTCAGTGACAGTGGGGGTGGGTACAACGTCCCTCATAATGCCAGCTTAGCCTATTGAACTGCCATCTCCTTGCCAGTCCACGGCAGGAGGCAAGGTATACGTATGGAGGGGACAGAGGCATCCAACAGAGAATTTCAGATATGACTAGGGTTAGAAGAAGAAGAGTTCTACTTCTAGAAGTGTCTATTTGGACGTGTTGAATGAGATTACTTCCTTCTAACCTAAAAAGATAAAGAAAAAAGTTCAGAAGACAGAAGTTCTCAGTATTTCCTAGAAAGATTTCTTACAATTACAAAATCCCAATTTAGTTAAGCAGCGTTTATATAATCAGAATCAGAATTAGAAAAATATTTGTTGCCAAGTGTGCATGTGTAAGCACACAAAAAAATTGTTGTAGTACAGGGGTTCTCTCCAGTGTTGGTACTTTAATTCAGACTTTACATTAAATGACACAATAACGTTGAACAGTAAACATATAAGTAAATTGCTAAAGTTAAGGGTAAATAGAATAAGGTGTTTTATGAGTGGAGGTAATAAAAATATAAAGTAATAGAATTATAACTATATCAGAAGTCTAAGGTGCTTAAGAAATGTGCTTTAGAGTTAATGTGCAGACCAAGGTGTAAAGTAAAAATAAAGTGCAGCAACAGAACAACAGAATATGGAGCGAAATGTGTAGAGTCCACTGTTGCTTAGAGCAATGTTTAATGGAATATTTGAAAGTGTTGGTGTTGAAAGTTATGGGTTCAGGAGCTGAATGGCCTGAGGCAAGAAGTTGTGTTTGTGTGGGCTGTCCAGGTGTTTGGGGCTTTTAAGCGCCGACTTCAGCCGGTAAGAGCTGGAAGAGGTGTTTCCCTGGGTGGGTAGCATCCAGAGTCCCTCTATCTCTATCTCTGGAGGTATACAGTTCTTGAAGGGAGGGTAGGGGAGCTCCAATGATCTTTTCAGCAGTCCGAACTGTCCTCTGGAGTCTCCGGATGTCTGATTTGGAAGCTGAGATAAACCAAACAGCGATGGAGGTCCATAGAACAGACTCGATGACCGCTGAGTAGAACTGGATCAGCAGCATCTGTGGTAGGTTAAACGTTTTTAACTGGCGCAGGAAGCACATCCTTTGCTGGGCTTTCTTCGCAGTGGAGTCGGTGTTGGAAGGGAAACATTTGTGATGCACTAAAAGGTATTTTGTTTCAACATGAACCTACCTTTCCTTCTAACATATCTTCACCAGCAATGTATCAATATGGAATGGTAATGAAGTGTTTTTTAAAATCAAGGGTCAAATTCCAAATTGTTCTATCTTTTACTGTAGACATTCTCATTTAAGGAGTATGCGGACAGATTCGATAGATTCACAAAACCATCACACATCTTCAAAAACAGATTGGATGCAAAGCCGGATAACGTCTTTTATCAGTGGCCTGCTAAAACAAAGAGTTAACATTATACATTCAACTAGAATGGGGTGTAAATCCATTTGATTGTCTGGTGGAGCACAGTTGTGCACCTCCACATCTGCACTCTAAACAAACAGTGCTACACAGTTCTAAATAGCCATTTTCATGACCTGTTTTAAATACCAATGCTAAATTTTGGTGTTTAATGGCACAAAAAAACATTTCCCCTTTGATTAAGAGCCAAAGACCAGATTTGGTGCTTTATGGTATAAGAGTGGGTATGCTGTCCCAGCATGACCTCAACTCGGTGCGCCTAATTGCACGAGTACATCACTAGCTGCAGTGCACATCCAGGGTGTCCCAATGAAGTAAAAGACCTCTGTAAACTGTTCTGAGTGGCAGTGTACAGAGTAAGATCACTTTGACATGCCCAGCCCAAAAAAAAAGTTCATATTTGGTCCAGGTTGTTTGTACATCAACTCAACAATGAAAAAAAACTACAAATACTCCATTAACTGAGCCATTAACACATCAGAGTTGGATCACTTTGAACAGAGCTGTACAGAGATAAAAAAAAAACAACAACAACAAGTTAATCATGATCTGTAACAGCTTAATATAAATATGTGCATCCATAGTTGCTGATGATTTACAACTTATGAAAATGGTGTCTGCATGCTTCCCTTTGAAAAATAAAGTCATGGTCGTCACACTAAAAACTCCTAACCACCAAAATAACACCAATGATCAGTGTTGCTGAGAATAAAGCAACATTGTCCACAATCTGCACAGCTAGTCGTGCATTAATTTGGTTACCCTTATCTCATAGGTGAACACACACCCAGCTGATGATGGTGATGCTTGAAAGTGAAGTGCTGGTAATATCCTGGGCCCTCTGCGGGTCTCTTCTTTAATTTAGTTGTTATAATTAGCCATTAAATGGTGTCAGTTTCTACAGCTACTAACAGGCCCATTCTGTTCTGCTTGTCTGCATTATCAGTTTGGGTGCTTGTAGAGGGGAGGAGGGGGACCAAGAAAGTAAATTATAATGAAGGCCTATATAGTCCAATTACTGATAAAAGCAGCCAAGTGCAGTGCTGTAATGAGGTGCCTCTACCTTTCCTTCTCCCCCTTCCCCTTCGAACACATCGATGGGAATAGCTAATCGCTAGTTTTATTACTTTGAGCCTCTCTTGCTGAGGGGATTTAACCCCGGGACTTTCAATCTGAGTGGGACGGTCACAACAAACAAATATAGCTGTGGTGTCGCCCATTCTAAACAAAGTTGGTCAAGAGGCGGGGTGATTGGATGACTGGGGAGGTAGAAAATAGACAAAGGGATGGAGGCAATGAAGTGAGGACACACAAGGAGGAGGTGGATGATGAGCTGAAAGAGAGTGCGAGAGGAAGCCTGTCCTCATGTTCTCACTTTAATGGGTCAGTATTTAATTATTTGGAATAGCAGAGCTGTCTTTGTAGCCAGGGATGTAGTTCCTTGCTAGATCACTTACAAGGCAGGCAGGTAATTAAACTGTAAGATCAACTGCTGGCCCATCTTTTCCACTCATTCTTTTTTCACTCTCTCAACCACAACTTCTTTATCAACTGAGAAACTGAAACATGCATCAAACTTAGAGAAAATAATGATGAACAGGGTATTATACAAGATATTAATAAACCCTTCGAACCCTCAATTTCTAATGTCAAACTAAACTACATAAACTGCACACAATTTTAAGATTAGTATTTATTGTGACAAACTGTTTATTAATAGTTTGTAATAACTTGTTTAGCAGGGTGGCAAAACTACTGGGGATTTTCAACTTTCCCTCAAATAATAGTGACTGAAAATGAAAATCCTTCAGTTAACAAATCCTTGAATACTGCATGAATTTTGACCTTTAATGGAAACTGCTATTTTAGTAGTTTCCTGCTTTGTTTAATAAGAAATCAATTCGTTATATCATTATTGCTATTCTCAGGAAAGCATAATACTAACGTACATTTTTTGTGTGTGTTTTAAAATGAGAAATTCACTGTGCTGAACATTAAAACAAAAATAAAAGTTTGTATAACTTGCAGGTTATAATATTTCCTGGCCTAAATTAATAAAGGAGTATTCAATATGTTACTAGAGGAGCATACCTGGACATATCATAAAACAAAAAAATAAATGCTTTAGTCATATGTAAAACTTATTTTTTTCAAAAGGAATCCTTGTCACACACATACAAGTATCTAAATCATAGCATATATTAATTGATGAAATGACAAAACAAAGTCAACCTAAATAGTATTTTCTAATTCAAAAGTTAAAATCTTATCAGTCACAATGTTAGAATGTATACTTGTTTGTTTAATTAGGAAATAAATATTTTAATCAGCAGTGATATGAAGAAAATGATACATAACAATACTTTAAAATCGGAAGAAAAAAGTGAACCGTGCAATAATAAAGACTAGATATGTCTTTTTTAAATACGTTCTTTCAATTTCTGTCCGATCAATCTAAAAGCAATCAAATTTTTTATTTGGCCCCTTGTGACGATTCTATTTAAGTCAAGAAGTGTTATTTACAGAGGTGCTGTCTTTTACAAAGAGATTCCAGAAAAGAAAAGAAAAGAGAAAAAAGAAGCATAACCGGTGTCTGTTTTTGGAAAGAGAAGGATAGTTTTTTTCTGTTGCATTGTTTGCCAGGCTCCACTGAGGACAGACGATGGATTAAACCATGAATGAGTGATTTATTAGCTGCTGCTGTCACACTGCTTAGATGGATTACTACACACAACCTTTGACCCCACTTACCACAGTCCTCACCACCACAGAGAGGGACGAAGGTGTTTGGTGTGTGAACGTGCACATGTGTGTGACTTAGACCGCTGGCCAGCTGTAGGTTGGTGACAGGATGGGACCACTTGATCAATGGGCTAATGAACAACCCATTTCATAGATGGGATGAGCTGCCGCTCTTGTGTTCATTGAGTGTCTATAAAAGCCCACACTATATGCTCTCTGAACCCTTTTTGGAAGAAAAAGTAAACAGTGCAATATTGAAGACAAGAGACACTTCTTTGAAATAATTGATGAATGTTTAGAAAAGTTGGTATTTTTCATCTGTTTCAGCAGATTCATTGTTAACACTGTGTTCTGAATAGTATTAAAGCAAAACAGCTTCTTTAATGTTTCCTCACAAATCATATGCACAATGTGAGACTAAAAAAATCTTTAATATCCCTGAGAGAAGCAGATACTCCTTCAAGAATTATGAGCCTTGTTGGATTGTTTTCCCTGATTACAGCAAAGTACAGCAGAACAATGGAGGGGGACTCAGGATTTGTTTTATAACAGGCAAATATTACAGTAGATGAAGCTAATACCATCTGCAGAGTGGGAGGTTAGATTCATCTTAATGCGGCATATAAGTCTAATGAGAAAAGTGTCTAATTCTGTTGTTGTTTTTGCTTTCTTTTCCTTTTGTTCTCTCTATTGTACTGTTACAGATGGCTCTGTCTCCTGCTCTCCTTCACCCTCCCGTCCTTCCTTTACTGGATTTCAGATCTCAACTCTTTCTCTGTAATTCATTCCAAGCAATAAAACCCAAAACAAAAGGAAGAGGCTTTTGTACCTTTGCTGACTTTGTTACTTGCCGGCATAATAAAGAAAAGTAATATGCTTTAAACATTAAATAAGACTTTAATTGGAGCACATGAAAAACGTACCATGGGAAGATGTAATTGAATGTTGCCGGGGAGCCAGGGGAATTAAAATAGGTCGTTTTATGCTTTGCTTTATTTTTTGATTGAATCAGCTCCTAATTGGCCTCGACAGTAGTATTATCAGTTTTAGACGCAATGTGAGAGAGAGAGAGAGAGAGAGAGAGAGAGGGGAAGACTGAGAGGAGGGAAAAGCAATGACAGAGACAAATGTCTTCACATTGACAGCTGCCCTCTACATTGCCCTGTGCACAAACTCAAAACAAACCCATGAAAGAGCCTCCGTCTAATTTTTAATCACTGAGCAACTTATGAGAAAATTAGTCTTTTAACGTCTTTAGTTGACAGAGGATGTGGTACCCCCATTCCTTGAGGCTTTTCATATTTCAGATGATCATTTCAGACTTTTTTGCCAACAAGCGCTGGTATAGATTGTTGAATGAAAACTCCTAAAATAAAGATGATGTCCAGATGTGACTGAAGGGAATCAATCATATTTAAGGAGTTCCGGAATGTATTTGATTCTCTTTATTTTAAAAACATCCCTTGTTTTTGCATTATAGTATTACTTAATTTTCCTTTTATGCATTCCTTTAAATGCATAAAAGAAAGGCATACATTTGTTTACCGCATCAAGGCTTTTGACTTTGTTATCAAAAAAACAAACAAAAAAACATGAAATTGCTAAATATTTACATAATACTAATTTTAAAATTTTACCCAGTTAAAATAAGAATATGATTACAAAGCAAACAATAGCTTGCATGGTATTCTGAAACACTGACAGCCAGCTTCTCTCCTAATTATGGGATTCATTTTGTTGGGTTTTCCAGTATACCTGCTCAAAAACACAACAAACAAAGACGGGCATGTCCAAACATGTGAGGTGAATTCACACGTTTGATTGCCCATTTGATGAGGCGTATACTGACAAAAAAACAAGGCCCAAAACATTAAAACAAAAATAGGCATGGATAAGAAAGCCTAAAAAGCTTACCAAGAGATGAGATACAAATTGGATAAATGTTATTTTTAGTGTACTTGATGACACTGATTTAACAGAATGGTAACCAAAGGTAAAAATACATCAAGTACTGAAATAACTGTGACATGTAGATTGCAAAGGTTAACGTTAAAGAACAAACAACATCATTCACATACAAATCTATACATAGTTTTTTTAAGTTCTTTTACAATCAATACTCTCATGTTATTTTCAATATGTTGAAGTGGAAAAAAACACTAAAATTAATCTGGTTTCAAGTCTATTTGGTAAACTTATATTACAAGCAAGAAGATAAGATAAAAAAAAGAGTTTAGAACATTAAAGAGCATATTAAAAAAATTGGTAGCTATAATAACTTGACACTACTAATCTTTATTAGGCATTAGCAAATATTTATACTAGTAAAAAAACTAGTAAATAATAAAAAATTGCAAATAATATTTTTTTATACATGTATAATATGCTTAATAGAATTAATTTCATGCTTTTTTTGTGGATCAGTTAATAATTTGTACTTGAAAAATCTGTTAGTTGTAAGCCATTCATGAAATCATAGAACATGTTAATAAATGATTATAAAACTATTTGAATACATGTTCACACATTTTATTATTTAGACAAATATTTTTATTAACAGTTACTCTGTATGATAACATAGCATTTTTCAACACATACTCCTACTGCAACTCACGATTAGTTCAGATAGATATAAAATATTTACTAGCTGTCCGTTTTTCTGAGCATTCATATTATTAGTGTCTAGTTTTTATAAAGTTCTACCAAACATTTATTATAAGATATAACATTTTGATCTTAGATTGTGGTAATCTCATAGATTTCACATCTATATAACATAGATCAGATACTGCTGATTGCATCTTAATTATGTATATAAATTCAACTCATTCAGTTCTTTTCAGTTGTTTGTATCAATTGTGTATATTTTAGAAGGAATACTTCTTGAAGTTTGTATAGTGAGGTTACACAGAGTACAATTCACAAGATGAATAAATGACACAGAGAGCCACAGAGTTATTGTAACTTTAGAGAACAGCAAAGGGAAAGGGAGAGAGAGGAAGTTAAAAGCCCTGCAGACACCCTGATCCTCTTCCTTTAACTTTCTTTTTGTTTTTTAAGTCTCTCACTTCTGTTCTTTTTCTCTCTTTCCTTATCGTAGTCTCCAAGCTAAAATTAGGTCTTCTAAAAGCCAGGTTGTTGGTGCTCCAGGGATGGCCTCATGGGAGCGACAATGCAGCGTACAGTATGTGTGTGTTGTGTGTGCAAGCTGGAGGGATTCCACCTCACCTTGGCAGGCATTTAAGTTTAAAAGGAGGGCTAAAGTGTGCATAGAGCTTAATCCAGCTTTCTGGGGTCTCACCGGTATAAGGTGGCACTGCCCTTTGAGAGAGGAATAGCTCTGGCCTAGAACATGCTCTCTTGAGAAGGTTGCTGTAAGGAGAGAGAGAGAGAGAGAGAGATTGTGGAGGTGTAATATTTCTGATCTTTTACAGTATTTTTACTGCACAGTGCTCATCAGTGTTGTGTGTTTGCTTCAGCTCTTTACTCTTCAGCATGAGATTGAGGGGACCTAAAGTATTAGAAAGTATTAGAAGTATTGCAAAACTCTTCATTGTGTCACACCTCCCTCTCTCTCTCTCACCTCTCTCTCTCTCACCTCTCTCTCTCTTTCTCTCTCCCTCTCTCAAATGGATAATTCTGGTGATGTCCCTGACAGCCCATGGTTTAGATTTTGATTTATGTTCTTCCAAAGCTAAAATCAAAGAATCCATCTAGTGCTATTTTATGGCAGCTGGGATGATGAATGGTGCAGTCTCTGGGCCAAACGAAGCCGCTGTGTCTTTGCCCCGGATTTTAATTGCTAAAGTAGCCAGTCATTGCTCAGAATTCAACAGCGCGCATGCCGCCTTTCTCTCTCTCCCTCTTCAAAGTGCACCGTGGATAGTTGCTTTAAAAGAAAATTGAGTTTAGTTTACTATAACTTGCTGTTAAATCATTCATAGTGTGGCCATAGGGAACTTGTACAACAAGTATAAGTAATTGCGCATGTAATGGGCAGAGCTTTGAAGTGTAAATTCCGCATGCATATTTAATGTATGGACATTTAAAAATAATAATTTCAGCAATATACAAGATTTCTCAGCTTCTTTTTTTTTTCAAACAGCTCTCTTGTGTTCTCAGTTGGACAAAGTTTTTTTATTTTTGTAAAGCTCAAAGAAGTGGAAGGATTAAAAGAAACATTACCAAGAAAGTTATTGGTACTGTTCAAAAGTTTAGCACCATATTTTTGTGATAGACAAATTGACAAGTCCCAGTGCAGATTAGATGTTCTCTGTGTCATTATGTTAGTGTCACCGTTAATGAGAAGAACGGGAAGTGCCAGAGTTATCACTTCATGGGAAAACACACTTTGTGTGGCTGATAAGTTATAAACACTTGTAAATAAAATCAGGCAGTGTGTGTCATTAATCAAATGGGACAACATGTCAAGATTTCTCCCCATTTCACAAAAAAGAGGCGTAAGAAAGAGCAGTGGTATCGCTCACTAACTCCCACAAAATCAATGATGCAAATGAGAAAAACAAGCAGGCAATAAATTCTTTCACATCTGCACACCCCAGTGAGATTTTTTTAATAATTTGTAATAAAGCATGATTGTAGTTTGTAGCACTGAATAATTTAATCACACAGAGATATGAAAGAGAGGGGGGTGGGGGGCTACATATTCGAAAATTTTAATCTCAAATCTTTAGCTGCTCATGCACTTACATTTGTTGTCCATTAGTTGTTGCTCTAAAATCTCTCATCATTTGCAGGTTACAGCATTGACAGCAAATACCCTCTGGGGCCATTAAAATTACCTTTCTTTTTTTTTTTCGTTTACTTTGTATTTCCTGCTCACTACACACGATTAAAAAGGGCTATTAAAATGCCTTTTGTAGTAACTTGTAACTTCACAAAACTTATTTTTGCATTTATATATGAATCAGCAAATGAGCTTCCTATCAAATCCTAGTTTTTATGAGGCTCAGACTTTGGTAGATTCTGTCAGATCTGAAACAAGCTCCTTTGAGGCTAGAGAGTTGACGTCAGTGAAAAAAATAAATTAGTAGCTGTACTTTTAGATTTTACATATTTAATGCAGCATTTTTTTGACAATTATGGATCAACATACATTTCTTTTATTTGTAGGAAAACAGTGTTGCATTTGGATAATCCCTTATTCTCATTAACTAAAAAAACTGTTAACATGAAGACCTATAACATCTATAATGTGATAGATCTTATCTTATCTATAAAGATCTATAACATGATAGATCTTATCATGTAACAATTTTTATAACATTGAAATTTCGAAATGTCCCCCAATGTCTTAAAACCCTAAACCTGTATCGGTGTATGAGTGGCTTGGATGAGCCCCCTCAGGTGAAACACACCCTCGGCAGTAATTCATTACAATGACACTAAAGCGAGATTTCTCTAAATGAAGCATTCAGATAGCCAAACCAGTCATTTATCCTTATGATTAATACAAATTATATTTCTAATAATAAACATGGCAAGTCACCAGATAGAGTGAGTGAAAAAGAGTGAGAGAGAGAGAAAGAGAGAGAGAGAGAGAGAGAGAGAGAGAGGGAGAGAGAGAGAGAGAGAGAAACCCCATGTGAACATCTCAGCCATAGTCAAACCACTTATTTCCAAATATCAACCCCTTTAATATGTATTTTTCTCCTTGCTGGGCCATAATAATGCACAGAAGAGAGCTATCATAATCGGGGGAAAGCGACGAACAGTGGGAGCAGGGGCCTTTAAACAAATGAAGCTGTCAAAAGAACACAAAGCCCCAGAGAAAAATTACAGAATTCCACGCCAAGCTTATGCCGAGTCTGCCTCTTCTTCTCCTGTCCTGTTCTCTACATCCTCCTGGAATTAATTTCTTCCTAGATCCACTTCCTGTCTACCTCTTACAGAGCAGGGGGGTGGCTGGAGTAACTTAGTCTTACATTTATTACTTCACATTTAACTTAACTTTTTTCTTTTGCATGGAAATCCACAAATTAACAAAAGTAGAAGTAAAGGCACTCATAGATGAGTTCATTTAACTGCAAGGAGAAAGGGTGGGGTGCAAGAAAACGCCTTTGTATTCTCCATAATCTATTATTAGTCACTAAATCATTCACTTCCTTGGCCACCCACCGTCATCTGATGGGAGGAAGAAGTAAAAGGACAAATGCAGTATCACTAGATCAACACAGAAATTCACTTACTTTTGAAAGAGAGGGGAGAAGAATGTGAGATGGCTGATAAAGTTTATGTCTTCCTGCCACATTCAAAGGAAAACACCAGCCGTGGCCTACATGACATCACTAAGTAGGTTAAGTGTAGTCTTAAGTCGTCATCGATCATTACGGATTGTAGCATATTCTGTGCTCTGCGCGCTGAGAGGTAAAAGTTTTCCACTGTACTGAGATGACATTTAATTTTTCATATCTCCTCCACAGTCCTGGAATGAATTTTGGCAGACCTGATGCAATTTAGCAGCTTGGCAGTTTCAAATTGGGCAATGAATCACAAGGATTCAATGGACTCGAGTGGCTGCATAATATTTTCTCTGTGTCAGGAGAAAAAGAGAGGTGCTGAAGCTTTGGACAGTGGAGGCCTCTTGGAATACTCCATCTTTCTCTCTTTTTCTCCTCTTCTATGTCTCCAATTCTTTCTCAAGGATAATCGTGTCTCTGGAACAGATACACATTCAATATTCTAGAAAGCACATTTGACAACTGAGCTAAAACGTGTAAAACTGAGATATAAACAAGTTCACAAAATATAATTGTAATATACTTTTTATGTTTGAAAAGCAATACACCAAATAGCCATCTCATTTATTTTATTTCAAGGAAACACAACCACATTTTATAACATAACTTTTTTGTGTGATAATTTTTCTGGAGTTTATACCGTGAATAAAACAACCGTTTTATGCTAACAATATTTAAAATACTGTGTGTGTACATTTTGTTACAATTGTATGACATTTCTGTTTGTTATACATAACAGGTGTTTATTAATAATTATTATTATCCTGTTTTTTTTCCAACAAAGATTAAATAAACTTTTCTTTTTGAGCTAAATGTTTATTCATTGGGTTATATACCGCAGCCAGTTAAAACCATTTTATGTTAAAAAAATGTCAAGACAGAAGAAATAAGTGTATTTGTGACTAAGAGAGTAAAAGCATGACATTAACTATTACATTTGGTTTATTAGTTACCAACCTTAAATGTAAGAAAATTAGAAATGAGAATTAGAGCGTACCAAACCATAGCATACATAAAAAGTATATGAGTGGGTTCAGGATGGATACTTTTACCAGTTGGATTCTGAAGTACAGATCTATGAACAATCAATTGGTGGATAGTACCCACAATCCACTGGGCTAGTGTGGAAGGGTTTTTCTCTTGGACCCAAACAAATGAGCTCTGCTTAATATGACTCATTTTTAAAGAAGAAGCACATAAATAAGTACTTGCAATATAGAGAGTGTTATATCTATTATTAGAATATTTTATAATTAAGGAAAGGGAAAGGAGTTAACTTCTCACACACATCGTACGTGATGACGTGAAAAACAACTTCCATCAAGTGACATTTTAGTGCATCCCAGATCTTGCACACTCACGTCTCACACATTAAGAGGTATGTACAGTATTCGGATTGGGACGCTGCCTTCAATATTGGTTATGTGACCAGCACAGTTTACCATTAAGAGAACATTATCAAATTGAACACATTCATTTCCCTCATTTAATCTTAGCTAAGGCCTAATTTATTTTAATTGTTTTTATAATGAACAATGTTGCTGAGTTACACTATTGAAAGGAGATTAGTGGAATGATCTTCAAAGTAATCTCTCTTTCTCAGGCCAATCCACAATTTTTTTCTTCAGAAAAAAAGAATGCTTTAGACTGAACCCGCTTTTCTTTTTTCTTTTTTTTTTACAATATTTTGTTCTCTGCAAGAGTAAATATCACACCCAGCTCTCAAGATTTTACAAACATACATCTCAAACAAACAGGGATGCTTCTTCGTATAAGACCTAGAAGATGGACACACAAACTGTACATATAAGACATGGCATATGTGTTTTAAAAGGTGAAGAGGTCCAGAGGGCCTCACTGTATCTGATATTTGACAAAGAGCAGCGTGGGCAGAAATCAATAGCGGCTGTTCAGGTTGAGCTCAGTGAGAGCACATGCAGACTGCCCAATACTCACTGGCGGCTCTTTGCAGCCCAGTTCAAGCAAAACAAGCGAAGAATGGACTGACAAACACTTTTGATACAAGCCGTTTATTAGCCGCCTCATGCTGCTAAAGCGAATGTAGTCCCCGCTAGCTGCCTGGCATTGTTGACGAGGTGACCATAGCAGAGCTGCGGACATTTCACACAACGCTCCATTTGTCAGGGTCAGCATCAAGAAAATTAGTGTTTTCTCTTGTCAGAAAAAGCGTGTGATGAATTGGTTTATTTATATGCTAAGGGATTTTTTGGATACCGCCTCTCATGCTTAGTGGCGCTCACCTACAAAAGATATTGTTTCACTCTAGGCAGGTTTGAAGAGTTTAACATTGCATACCGGGACAGCAGAGATCCATGTAAACATGGCTGCTGACAGTGTACTCAAGAGCTCGAGGTGGAAAACTTAGCCTTGAGGGTAATTCCGACACAGACAATTACTAGAGACAACGTTTTTCACACAAGCAACAAAGTTCAAAAGAGTAAAAGCAATATAACTCATGAAGTTACTAATTAATACATGTCTTATATTATACAAGCAATTTACGCAAACATGGACAATTAAACTGTTATGGAAACAGTTCTCTGTGGAAAAACATAATGTTGCTGGAATTCATCATTTGAGCTAAATTTCATTATAAATACTTGTAGTTTGGCTAGAATTTCGAAAACAAATACATCTCGTTCAAAAGGACACAAAAGTATGTGCTTGTTAAGAACCTCAGAGCTTATTGCTATAGCAGTGTACTCTTTAGTATCTTCTCAACCCCAATAAATTCTTAATGCATTTCAAAATGAGTATGTAGTAAGTTTGGGGGTGCACATTTTCAGATTCCCAAAAAGGTGGAAAAATAGGGTTAAAGCATGATGTAATTGAACTAATTAGCACATGGCCAGGGGGTGATTGTCTTATAAGCACCAACTAATCAGGAGATTCCACTTTAGATTGGTTCTAACCCAGCATGTGAGCACAAACTAAACAACTATCATTGTTTTATTTTTTTGTATCTTTCCCGGTCTTACACTCCTTAAAGCCAAACTATACCTTCATGTCAAGCCTCTGAATTGCCCTTTGCGAAGGCTACACATTCACATAACTCGTGTTGACCCCATTGCAAAGCCTGTTGTGCACCTGAAATTTTCTAACTTCAGATCAAGTCCACGATTAGTTGAAATGAAGCAGAACAAGTACTTCTTTCTCTCTCTCGTGGCTTTGACTCCATATCACACTCTGTATAATGGAGTAAAAATTTGGTGATTTAGTAAATAAACCACATCTCTTATCTTTCTTATCTTATCTTGTGTTTTGACTAGCTTGAAGTTAGCCTTGTTAGCATGCCATATTGTAATAATGATAAGAGCGAATATAGTGCTTTTACAGCTGCAACGTATATATGTATACAATGTATGATTAGGTAAAATAAAATATGCTCTTTGTTCTCATCTGTTTTGTGCTTTGGTCAGCTTGTAGTTAGCATCTTTATCATTGCAACATTGATCGGTGTGTAGACAGGGCGCGAAGGAGCACAGAAGTGTAGAGGCTTTTGTTGACAAATGGGTGCGCAAGGAGCCTCTACAAAAGACAGTTTGTAGGCTTGACACACAAGTATAGATTGGCCTTTACTCAGACAGTTTGCCTAGCAAACTTCTCCATTGCTTGCCAACTTAGCTTGTGAAAACTAGGCGATTACAACAAAGACTGAGCTAGTGAATTAAACATATTAACACATATTAACACCAGTGTGACAAGCAAATTGTGTTGTAATCAGCATCTGATCATAATAATTCACTTTCAAAAATATGTCCCTAGCCATAAATGTAATCATGAATTAAGATGATTTAGATGATGTTCAAGAGGAAAATAAAACCAGCGCCAACTTCTCTCTATCTCTCTGTTTGTGGTACAGAATCCAAAGAGTGATATCTAGTAAAAACAAGGGATTAGTTTGATTGGAAACATCACATTACCGAACCTTACCTGATGAATTACTCACCCCTTGGATCTGCCTCAAACTCTCTGCACTAAGCATTTATTTGTTTAATTTGGCTAGCCATGTTAATTTGGCTGGCTATCCCTCTTGAAACATTAAGGTAATGAATAATTTCAAAATTAACAGAAATTCCTCTTTATTTGAAACTTTATATGAAACTTGTTTCAGTGACACGTTAGACAGATATATACATTGGATTGTATACATTACACAAATACATTAAAAGATTAATTTTCTTGGAACAATTTGTCCACATCCTCGTGTCATGAAGTGATTGAAGCTGGAGTGAACTTCTATCTGAAACACAGTAACAATTAATCAAGTAGCAAAAAGAGTATCTTAAAACAACCAAATAAAACATTCTATAAATGACTGTGAATAGTCATTAAAAAGGGCCCTGAATAGTACACAGAAGGGGATGTATTCAGGAATCATGAGGTCTTACTGAACTCCAGAAGTCCAGGTTGACACAATTTCCAAAGCAGCCATTTATCCCGATTAGATTGTTTTGGAAACTCGCTGAGCAATCATCATCTGTGAAGCCAATGAGGCTATCTGGTATAATAAGTAATAAAAGTTAACAATTAAAATCAGTTCATCAATTTCTAGCGAAGATAACTCAATGTGTAAGTTCAGTAATTGTCTCAACTTTAATTTGCTGATCTTTTGTACCGAGGGTTAGCAGTAGGTCACATGTGCCATCTATAAAAGTTAAGCTGTGAAGTGATTTCCGACAATCATTACACGTTTTCTTCTGCAAGACCTCAACAAGTCATTACTATTAAACATACTAATGGATTTTAAACAGTCACGATGTGCTTTGACATCATGAATAAATTAGGTTTACCATTTTTGAAGCCTGAAGGCCCATGCCTGTTTCGTGTGTAGACGGTCAGGTAAAGCCGTACCTAAGACAACAGTCAGCAGCGTGCCACATTTGCTTGAATTATTTATTTATCTCCCCCTCCTTTTCACGTTTATTTCGAGCTGCGTTAATTATGCTTGCGCAAGCTGTTAAGCTGTCGTCTGCCGATTAACAGAGTCAAGTACAGACCCACTGCTGCCACCAGTATGTAGCAAATGGGATGGGGGGAGGAGGGGGGGGGGTAACACAAAGATCAGTTTTGTGACAGCATTTGTTAACTCAAACAGAGGGCCATAAAAAGTACGCAGTCTTTTAAAGGCAATGCAAGCAAACAATTTTAAGCATGCTTCATTTGCTGAACGTCCCTGCTAATTAAAAACACAGTTGCACAATGCAGTAGTGCATTAAAAGTTAAAACAAATTGCTCATCCTCATAACGTAATTCAACTTGAGTCCACAGCTTCCAGCAGTTTCCACTTTCATAGTCATTGCACTTGAGCTGCACATGGTCTAAAGTTGTTCATGCTCAAGTGATCCTTAAGAGGATAACATAAACAACATGATAGAACATCTACAACAGTTAAATGTAAAAAAAAAAAGTCTAGATAACTAATAAGACATTCCAAAGTAAAAAAAAAGGTTTTATAAACCAGAACCATCTAAATCTAAGAATAAACATAAGTTCACATGTTCAGCCACTTGTACAGAACTTAACCCTAACCCTATTTTTACCAATATTATTATTTTAACGATGTATTATTATTACTATGAATATTGATAATATTGTTATTATCGTTACCAATAATATTTTTTTTTCATGGAACCCAATGTGTATTTTTCAAATGAACGATTGGTATAATATTTTCGTAAATATTTTATTAATAAAAAAAAAACACAAAAAGCTTCTCAGGTCAATTGGATTTGTTAAAAGATTTTGCAAACAAATGGACACCCAAATTCTTTCACCACTGAATGTGTTTCGTTTCCAATGCCACTTTGTAGCATCACATTATCTAATGAGAATGTGAGTAGAAAGAAAAAGGCACAAAATGGCCATGGATGAGCTGTGTGTCAAAATTCCTTTTCTTTGGCTTGTTTTTTTTTTTTTTTTTGCTTTAGGCAGATCCAGTGAAGCACTCCAGTCTGTACGGATGTCTCAGCCTTCTGCTCAATAAACATCTGAGAGAAAACAGCAGAAACAGACAAATGCCTTCACGCTTGATCCATCCAGAAGCTTCTTGTACTTTAGCATGCTTGTCTCTTTTTTCTTTGAAACTTAATAACTTAGTTATTGTTTTGTCATGGGATAAAATAGTCATGACACAGTGTTTAGAGTTTAGACTACTAATCAATGGTATATTCACATGAAAAAAATTTGATCTAAACATTTAGAGAGTTAAAATACAATACAGAAAAAAATAATTCTAGATGTAATCATCTAATGTAATCATTTCAATGAGGTTACATCATGGACACCACAAAGAGAAGCATTTGTAATTTCTTGCCCTATTAGGGACCTGAACCCCATTCCCTATCCCACCTTCACCCACTGAAATTATGATTTTTAAGAAGGGGAAACTTAAAGTGGCACATCAACCTGGTTAGATGCTCATATATCTGAATGGGATTCACTCCATAGATATATGAAGGAAATATAAAATGAGTAGCATGTTGAAGTGTAACTAACTAAAAGAGAGAACTCTCAGGTCCGAGAGCCAGGCACCTGATGAGCATCTCACCTGAAACAAATCAAGAGCTAATCAGGTACGCAGCCAATCACATGAATACTGATCTAAGTAATTTACCATAAAATTCTCCATCACTCACTTGTGATCGATACTGCACTCCTTTACCTACCCAAATCACAAACCTGAATACTCCCGCCATCTCCTGATTCCTCCTGCTCTTCACCATCGGTCTTCACCGATATCGCCATCACCTCTGCATGCCATCCTCTTGCAAACTATCACGTCGCTAAACTGTGGCAACCATCATACAGTTTGAGATAAGACTGCCTAAATCCTTTAAAGGGACATTTTGTTCAGAAAGATATACTCTGAAATAATTGTAGTATTAGTAGTTTTGAAGTTCATTTAACTACTGGATGATATTCTGATATGTGTTCCCTTGAACCATTCTGGAAACTCATTTTAACATTGTTGTACAGTTCCCTCTTTTGAGAAGTCAAAAAATGTGCAAAAATTATTACTTTGAGCAAAAACATTTTAAAAAAAAGAAAAGAAATAGATTCTCAAAAATATATTCTTTGTTTTGGTAATGTGGTGTTTGCCAAAAACATCTCCCCTGCTTATTCATTTCAGTGTCATATAATAGTTTTGGTGACAACATAAACAAATTAATTTTGTGTTAAAAGCTGGTCAAAAGTTAACATTTTTCACATTAGACTTAAACCAGCATGATTTCAAATGCACAATGTCTACAAATCTGATGTAAACCAAACATCAGTAAATCACAATGTAACACCACGCCAACAGAGGGCTCCCTCTCCAGACTTCTAGATCTGATTTCATCACTTCCTGTTGGGAGGGTATTTAAGCCAAGTCCTCCCACACCTGCATTGCGAAGTATTGCCAACCTGTGTTGCATACCAAGCGTTACCTCTCTGACTTACCTGCCTGTTACCTGTGACCTGTTTTCTGAATCTGTGGATTACCCCTTTTTGGATTCTGATTTCACTTAGTTTGCCTGTTGGACTGTTTTCTGGATTTTGACCCTTGCCTGCTTCCCGCCTTCCTTGAACTGTGTTTAGGTTGAGTGTTTGGCTGCCACACGGCACCGCCATCTTGAACACCACTGTTTTGTTCTCTTGAGTGAGTAAATAAACTTCGGCACATAGATTCCCCTATGCCTCCTGCCTCAGTATCATTACAGAATACTTCGCCTCCCTCGAATCCAGCCGAAGTGGAGGAGTTACGTGCTTTTTGTGTCCAACAAACCACAATTATGAAATGCTACGAAGGACAACTAGCTAAGCTACAAGCGGCTAACGAGCATCTGACCCACTATATTCAGTCACTCCCTGCAATAACATCGAATGCAGTAAGAATGTCTCTTCCTGAGAAGTTTAATGGATCTACTGATCGTTGCAGAGGCTTCCTTCGTCAGGTCAAGGTATACTTGGATAACAATAAACTGCACTATTCGTCTGAAGTAAGTAAATGTGCTTTTGTTATGTCTTTATTGACTGGAAATGCTTGTGAATGGGCTGCGGCTATCTGGGACACCGACCCATTTATACAAACATCACTGGAATACTTTCTGCAACAAATTAAACTGGTCTTCGATCATCCTGCTGGGGGACAGGAGATTACTGACCGCTTACTCAATATGTCACAAGGGGATCGTCCAGCATCTGAATATGCAGTTGAATTTCGCACACTGGCTGCACAAAGTAAATGGAATGATGTATCTCTGACTGACATTTTCAAACGGAGCCTAAACCCCACTTTACGGGCGGAAATGGCATGCAAAGGAGAAAATTTAACTTTATCTGAATACATCACATTAGCGATAAAGTTGGACAATTTAATACGCCAAGCCCCGCGTCGTAAGACACCACGTTCCGTTCTTGCATGTACTTTCTCTCACCCCGTTGTCTCTAATGCTTCCTCACAGGACCATGAGCCCATGCAAGTGGGGCTCACTCATTTGTCCCTGGAGGAACGTGAACGTCGGAAGAATCAAGATCTATGTTTCTACTGCGGAGAGAAGGATCATAGAATTTCCCAATGCCGCCAACGTATTCGTCGCTTCGAAGCCCGACCCAAGCGGGTGAGTAGTGTGGCTAGCACTATATGTATGCCCCCTACTTTCATTCTACCTGTTACTTTGCACACTAAAGGAGGACTTGTTCCCTTAACAGCCTTGGTTGACTCAGGATCAGCTTTGAACATCATCAATGAGAATTTAATTACCAAGCATCAGATTGCCACTATATCATGTGTCCCACCACTTAGAATCTTGTCTGTGGATAATCAACCTTTACGAGAGGGAATCAAGCAGCAGACTCATCCTATATTTTTGCAGACGGGTATATTTCATCATGAGGAAATCTCACTCTTTGCTGTTGGTTCGTTGAAGTACGACCTCATCCTGGGTTATCCCTGGTTGGTAGAACACAACCCTGTCCTGTCCTGGTCCAGTGGAGAGTTGATTAAATGGTCAAATTACTGTTATCACAAGTGCTTGCATCGTTTCACCCCTGTACTCTCCACTTCTGTCAAAAGTCCAGTTTCCGGTGTTCCTGCAAATATTCCACATCAATATCATGATCTTGGAGAAGTGTTTAGTAGGAAAAAAGCTAACCTTCTGCCCCCACATCGACCATTTGACTGTAACATTGAACTACTTCCTAATGCCATGCCCCCAAGGAGTAAAGCTTACCCTCTCACCATTCAAGAATCACAAGCTATGGAGGAGTACATCGAAGAGGCATTGAGTTATGGTTTTATCCGACCCTCAACATCACCAGCAGCAGCTGGTTTCTTCTTCGTCGACAAAAAGGATGGAGGCTTGAGGCCATGTATAGATTATCGAGGTCTAAATAATCTCACCATCAAGAATCGCTACCCCTTACCCTTAGTCCCATCTGCGTTAGAACAGCTCCGTGAGGCCAAGGTTTACACTAAGCTTGATCTTCGCAGTGCCTATAATCTGGTTCGAATCAGGGAGGGTGATGAGTGGAAGACTGCGTTTATCACCACTAGGGGGCATTATGAATACCTTGTTATGCCTTTTGGGCTTGCCAATGCTCCAGCTGTGTTTCAGTCCTTCATTAATGAGATCTTCAGGGACATCCTTGACGTCTATGTGATAGCATACATCGATGACATCCTCATATATTCCAAGAATCTAAAGGAGCACATTAGCCATGTTCGTGAAGTACTTACTCGGTTGCTAAAACATCAACTGTTCGTGAAAGCTGAGAAGTGTGCTTTCCATACTAACCATACAACTTTTCTAGGGTACATCATAAACCCAAACGGAGTGGAGATGGATTCTGAGATGGTGCAGGCAGTGAAGGACTGGCCACAACCCAAGACAATCAAGGAATTACAACGATTTATGGGTTTTGCTAACTTCTACCGACGGTTCATAAAGAACTACAGCCTGATCGCAGCTCCTATGACCTCTCTCTTAAAGGGAAAGCCAAGAAATCTCTCCTGGACACCATCGGCTATTCTAGCATTTAACACACTTAAAGAAAGATTCACTTCTGCCCCCATACTCAAGCATCCAGATCCTGAAAACCCATTTGTATTAGAGGTAGATGCATCCGATTGTGGAATTGGTGCAGTATTGTCTCAACGTCACGGTAACCCAGGGAAACTATATCCATGTGCTTTCTTCTCCAGGAAATTGTCTCAGGCTGAGGCCAATTACGACGTGGGAAATAAGGAGCTCCTATCGATCAAGGCAGCAATTGAGGCTTGGAGGCACTGGCTTGAGGGGTCCAGACACCCATTCTTAGTAATTACGGACCATAAGAACCTGGAATATTTAAAATGTGCAAAACGACTAAACCCGAGACAAGCAAGATGGTCATTATTCTTCTCTCGCTTTAACTTCACCATCACTTACCGCCCTGGGAGCAAGAACTCAAAAGCTGACGCCCTGTCACGAAGACACGACCCCCCGGTAGTTGATCATGCTCCCCGAAGAATTCTCCCTGAGTCCGTTTTAGTAGCACCTGTAACCTGGAGTTTGATGGAGGAAATTCAGCAGGCCACTCAACAACAAGTAATTCCTAGAGAAACTCCTCCTGGCAAACAGTTTGTTCCCTTGGATTACCGCAGTCGAGTCATGCAGTGGGTACACACCTCCATAGGAACGGGACATCCAGGAATTCTTCGAACTACGCTGTTAGTCTCTAATGCATTCTGGTGGCCACAAATGAGAAAGGACATTGAGAGTTTTGTCAAGTCTTGTCCTGTCTGCGCTCAGTCTAAGACCCCTCGACACTTGCCTGAAGGCTTACTCAAACCTCTTCCCATACCAGAACGACCATGGTCACATCTTTCCATAGACTTTGTTACAGATCTACCCCCTTCTGAGGGTTACACTACTATCCTCGTCATTATCGACCGTTTCTCCAAGGCCTGTAAGCTAATCCCGCTCCCACAGCTTCCCACAGCACTACAAACTGCAAAAGCAATATTCCACCACGTTTTCCGTAACTATGGAATTCCTGAAGATATTGTGTCAGACCGTGGCACTCAATTTACCTCTCAGCTCTGGAAGGATTTCTGTAGACTCCTAGATATCAATGTGAGCCTCACCTCTGGCTATCACCCACAATCCAACGGGCAGGTGGAGAGGTTAAATCAGGAGCTTGGGAGATATCTTCGAACCTACTGTAGCAGGGAGCAAAATAGATGGGCAGAGTTCCTCCCTTGGGCCGAGTACGCTCAAAACTCACTACGTCATTCATCAACAGGTCTCACACCTTTTCAATGTGTGCTGGGATACCAACCTCCTTTGTTTCCATGGTCTGGGGAATTATCGTGTGTTCCTGCTGTTAATGATTGGATTAAGCGTAGTGAAAGGGTGTGGTGTAGTGCTCATGTTCGCCTACAGCGTGCCATTCGCACTCAAGAGCTTCAGGCAAATCGTCGCCGTCGTCCACACCCACCATACCAACCTGGACAGCGAGTGTGGCTGTCAACAAAGGACTTAAAACTCAGGTTACCATGTAAAAAGCTCAGCCCAAGGTATGTCGGTCCATTCAAGATCTTGCAACAAATTAATGAGGTAACTTACAAATTAGAACTTCCGGCCCATTATAGAATCTCTCCATCATTCCATGTATCTCTACTTAAACCAGTACACCACTCGGCTAACATAAATTCTCCAAATCTAGAACCTCCTCCTCCCTTGGACGTAGGTGGGCAGCTGGCGTATCAGGTCAATCAGCTGCTGGACTCACGACGGAGAGCTGGACAACTTCAGTACCTTGTGGATTGGGAGGGCTATGGACCTGAGGAACAGTCATGGGTCCCTGCCTCTGACATACTGGATCCTGCGCTGGTTACCGAATTTCACCGTGCTCGACCTGACCGTTCAGCTCCTAGACGCCGAGGTCGCCCGCGAAGAGCGCCAAGAGGCGCTCCTAGAGGGGGGGTTCTGTAACACCACGCCAGCAGAGGGCTCCCTCTCCAGACTTCTAGATCTGATTTCATCACTTCCTGTTGGGAGGGTATTTAAGCCAAGTCCTCCCACACCTGCATTGCGAAGTATTGCCAACCTGTGTTGCATACCAAGCGTTACCTCTCTGACTTACCTGCCTGTTACCTGTGACCTGTTTTCTGGATCTGTGGATTACCTGTTTTTGGATTCTGATTTCACTTAGTTTGCCTGTTGGACTGTTTTCTGGATTTTGACCCTTGCCTGCTTCCCGCCTTCCCTGAACTGTGTTTAGGTTGAGTGTTTGGCTGCCACACGGCACCGCCATCTTGAACACCACTGTTTTGTTCTCTTGAGTGAGTAAATAAACTTCGGCACATGGATTCCCCTATGCCTCCTGCCTCAGTATCATTACACACAAGTACACTGCATATTTAAAATAAACAAATTAAATGTTCAAGTGCCAACCAATGACTTTAAAAATATGAACTACACAAGCCATTGACCTAATGTAAGCTGCGGCGAGTGGAATTTGGCTGCCACCATTACAAACAGACATAGACTGCACATGCGTAGAAGGGATTTACAGGAGAAAACTGCGTGACATATTTCCCACCAAAAACCTCACTCTCATTATTCATATTTATAAAAGTTAACTTTATTAAAATAATAATGAGCGATATCAAAATAAACTTTAAATGATAAAAACTATCAAACAATGTCTACTGTATAGCTATCTATAGCTAATAGCGAAAACATTATTTTAAACAACTTCTACTCCATTTCTCATGCATTTTACATTAAGGGCTGAGTTAAAGCATCATACTACAATTGTGGAATCATAATGCAAGTTGTGTGAGGCCTACCAGGTGCCAACATTTATGAAATGTAGGACTCTTTAAAAAGATATTTAAGAAACTAGAGGAACCCTCTAGGGACCCTGATCAAACATAGGTGACCAGTATGGTGAAATCAGCTTGTGCGACACAGTTAACAGTTGATTTCAACAAAATTAAAAGAAAGTGTAAACAAGGAGCAAATGAAACTCAACACATTATTTGACTTAAAGTCATGTGTAAACTGAGCAATCTGAAGTTAGATTTGTATGTATGATTTCAGTTTTGAGCTTGTGATGTGTAGCCGCAGACACACTCGTGCCTGATGCATTGCCAGTCAACAATTTGGGGACAGCACACTTAAACAAGTGTGTCATCCCAGAGTGGTAACACAGGTCTGTCTGTATCTTGCTTTTCTTGCTGAACACGGCACCTCTGATAACATTAACACATCTTCCCAGTAATGGGCCCTAATCTTCAAAAAACATACCCCTGCAAGTCAAACTGAAGGCTACCAAAAAGATATGCAGAAGCAGTCAATTATTCATCAATACCCCATTTATTAAGCCTTTAATGTCATTTATATCGCCCTTTATAAGTGCTGCCTCATGTATAATAAAGCACACACAGACTCTGCTCATAATTTATCATGTTTATGGTGTGCTGAATATATTATTCATCAAGAGGAACCAATCGTTAGGAGTCACTGCATCACATTAGCGTCAACAGAAGATGGACACAACATGAACCATGCATGCCTCGGTGTGAGTGGGTAAGGGGATGAGATGGGAAAAGAAGGACCATGGAAGGGAGTAAGCATTATGTTAGGGCCAGGGGCAAATGTGTCGGCTGAGGCTAATGCACAGATTGGATGCAGAAACTAGCATTGCATGTGTTCCTTCCTCTCAATGTGTCAATGGGAATCAGCAATGATTTTGAGGCCTGTGTCTTCTGTCTGTTTTATGGAAAGGTCAAAGGTGCCACAATTAATTTAAAATAGGAGAAACTTGTATGAAAAGCTAAACAAGTAATTTGTTAAACAATATGTTTTATGATTTGACACTGAATTGTATATTGTTGTCAAAAATACATAATTCTTCTCATCTCATCTTCCATGTCCCCTCAATCCTATTGTCCATCTCACTTTTACAATGCTCAGTTTGGTTTCAATTATTCAGGAGCAGAGCAGGAGCGACCATTCAGCCTGGCCTTTTGCTGAAATGCCACAAAGACATTAACCTATATATCTCCATGATGAGAAGTGAGGACCTAAAATAATGGAGAAAAGAATCCATTCTATAACCAAATGTTACCTTTGCATGTGAATGGAAGATGGCAGATCTGTGAATTATGTTAGCTAGTTGTTCTTTTAACGCAATCAATAATTTGGAGGAAACATGTTCAGTATAGGTCATTTCACCTCTCAGATATGGTCCGCTAACTACGTAAGTTGCACAGATGTATTTTTAATAAATATGTGTTAAAAGCGTGAAGCAACAGCTGCGTACTAGTTTAAAGTAATTGAACAGTATATGTAGATCTTGATATTCTTTTTTTACTGCTTTTTTTTTACACTGAATAGCAGAAATCAGAAATATATGAGGGGCAAAAATGTAAATACCTTTTAACATATAAATTTCTATTTTTTTAAGCATCCCAAATTTAATAGACCTTAAATTTCCCAGGCATAACCAATCATAACCAAAAGCAATCCAATTGGGTGAAAACTGTCCAAGCTAAAGACATGCTGTACTTGTAGTTGAAGTGTGCTGAAATAGGTAGCAAATATTGAGAGAGACTTTTTTTGAAGAAAATGAGAATGGAGACTGAAACGCCTTCTCTATGCTCTGCCTGTTATGATTAGCGATCCAGGGAGATTTTTGGTCAAAACTGGAAGTTCTGCAGTTGTCTCAGAGCGTGATACGCAGATGCTCTGCTTTTCAATGTAAACAGCAAACACATTTGTCCATTCAGGGCCACTGCATAATAAGTAAATTACTTCAGATTTGTGGTTGTATAAGAGCACTATAAATTAGAGCACATATTCTTCTTCAGAAAAAGTGACACTGTGTACCTTATCTACCATTTGCATTTGGTTTGTTAAGAGAACTCTTCAAAACAATTCACTTATGCTCCATTATTTTTCCCAATCATTCAACATAGAAGAGACGATAGAAAGTTATCCCTGTCCTCCCTTGACAATATATTGGAGAAAGAAAAAGTGTAGAGTAGTAATTTTGAACTTGATTGTAGAACAAGTAGTCATCCCCCAATTATTACAGTGATCAAACAACATAATGATTTTACCAAGAATAACTACAAAACATTTAATGTTTGGAGAATAAAAATCGCCTTTCATTTCTCATTCTAAGATTAGCAGATCATTAGATCTTTGGGTTGAAGAATATTATTTTGTGTTTTACAAAGGCACTCAAATGACTCCCTGAGAGACCAGAGATCAATAAGAAAAGAAAGGATATGTCTGGGATGAGGAGAAAAAGAAAGATCAGAATGAAAGCATTAGGTGTGAAACATGTAAGGCGTAAGTTGAGGGGGATTTCAAAGTGGGAATCGACAATTAAAAACTCCTCTTCTGATAGCTAAATTGTCCAAATATCGCTGGGATTAGCAGTGTGTTTGATTAGCTTCAGTCTGTTGCTTTGAAGTATTTCTCCCTCATTACTGTAACATAATGATAAAACTCTCTTTCAGCCCTCTGCGTACCTGAATCATTTATCTGGTTGAATATTTGCACTATTTGCTGTAAATGCATCCTTTGTTAAACAGGATCTTATGTTTCATGCTCTCACACTCACTCTCAGTCTCTTTCCCCAGCTGTCATCTTTAACTGATATAGTAGTGAATATATATATAGCAAGTGTTTTGCCATTTACTTTCAAGTTGGATATTCACACTCTGAGCTCGGCAACGCTTCTTAGTGCGACGCGGCCCATCACTCGCGACATCTTGTCTCATTAGGGAGATGGTGGATTTCATCGCATGCTGGCGTGTGAGCCGAGAGAGCGAGAGAGCAGGAAAGAGTTACAGACATTGCTAAATGCCATCGAGCACTTGTTATTTGACAGACTTGATATTTTAGGCATGATCCACTTCCTGCTGAAAAATGGAGCTGCCTGCATTCTTATTTGTTTTTATATGGAGTTCTTTTTCACTCTTATGTGGTCTCACTTCTTTTCTTCTGCTGCACAGACTGTCACTTTATCAGTGTATCACTTACATCCCTTAATTCAAAGGGCAAAGTGTATTGTAACCCATCGGGCAGTCATGTCATTGAGGCAGACATGTTGAAAGGAGGGGTATGTGTTGCGTTTATCCTGGGGACCTGTCCATCTTATTTCTCTAGTGAAATGGACAGCAAGGAGCAGCCCTTATCAGTCCAACCTTGGCTAGTGAATTAGCAGACCCTTGAGTGATAAGACCTGGAAGTCATGGATTGAAGGAAAGCAGAATGTGTAGAAGAATTTGGCAGTGACAGTGAGCTGGCTAAGGCCTTGTCGGCTGTCAATCAGTGTCCTGCCAGCCAGTGGCAGTCTCTATTTATTCTCAGTCCTCAGAGTCCTGCTGTCAGAGTGGCCTCGTTTTTACTGTAAATACAAAATGGCAACATCCAAAAGGAAATACTGTTATACTGGATATTTAACGGAACATTTTAAAAACAAACATTCTTTCAGACTCAAATTTCCATCTAACAACCCAAGCTAACTCCTGTCCGAGTTTATTATTCCCTCACCGGTCAGCTTATATCTACAGTCTATTAGCATGCCATGAATGGGAAGGCATCAAGACGCAGGTGTCTTGGTTTGGGCACTTCCGTTGGGCCCTCTCATCATGTTCATATTCCTTTTTCTGTTTTCATCAGTAGACAAGAATCTCACTTTTACCCTGTTGTTCATTCTCATGCTGCTCCGGCAGATTGGATTTCCCGTTTCAGATCAGCTCTGGCAAAAAGTCGGGTTTGATTGTGGCAGACATGGATGAATTCTTCAGTAGAAATCGGACCTGTCGGGACTTGTGATGCATGCCCGTCACCTCGCGATGACATGATCTAATGTGAGATGATATTGAACAACTCTAGTTTGGCACTTAAGCAATGGAGGGGGTTTCAGGGCTGACAGCAGCCACTTTATTGCTTTAATCCCAAGGTCTTTTAACCCTGTTTGACGCAAATTGAGGTTGGCTTTTGTAGAGAGGAGGAAAAATATCCACATTGGCTTCCCATCTCCATTGCTCTTCACGTAAAACTGCTTTGAACAATTTATGCTGGCATGTCAGCTTCATGTTATGACTGACAAGTTGAGCCAGTGAGACAGGGAGGGAGAAGAACTGGAGAGAAAACCAATGCTCCAGTTTGTATTTTGTGGTGGAGAAAATGAAGGCCAACATGAAAAAGATGGACTTGTCTTTTAAAATTAAAAGCCATTAATTTAGAGGTTAGAAGACAGTCTTAATTATACAACATTGTAAATGTACTTTTTGCAGATTGTTTCTGTTTAAAAAAATAGATTGTGTTTACTAGCCAATAAAATAAAGAGAAGTGGGATACATTGTGTTAAACCTAGTTTTTTTCATATACAAATTTCATGTACAAGAAGTTGTAGATATCAGATTATAATCACAATGACAAGATCGAGACTGAGATACGTATGTGATTAATTTGAATTGTGTAACGTGCAAAAAAAAAATAGTAATTAATGCGGTTTCAGCTTTTGTTGTTTCCTGTTGTGGTGGACTTTTTTTTAAAACACTTCGCGTTCACGGTGGACCAATGGGCTTCTGTGAGCAATGACAACTACTGAGGAATCGCAGCGCACTTTGTTGAAATTGCATTCATTCTAACTGTGTTTAAAACTGAAGAATGGCAGTACGCAGAGGCATGTGTAGATCATTGCCTCAAAGTGGCGAGAGAATGGAAAAACTCAGGACAAGTTAAGCACACTTATGGTGCTCGTAATATGTTTGCTGCCACGAGAGTAACTTTCCTTCCATGTGAACACCTGTCCTGCGCAGCCCCCATACTGCACTGAACTGTCAGGTTTCCCATCACGGTAGCGTTTTTAAAAGTACGCTAGCTAAAAGTCGTGAGATTGTTGGGCACCTAAACCATAGTACATCCAACACTCACAAACTAAAGGTGTGTGTGTGTGTGCGTGCGTGTGTGCGTGTGTGTGTGTCCTCTTTCAAGATATGCTGAATAAAATAAAAATAAGTTAAGGGTAGTGTAATACAATATAAAAAAATTGAAGAAGAAATAAATATGGTGCTGAACAATGTAATGTAAATACAATTTTATTCTGCTCAGAGGTATTGCCAGCCACTTGCATAATTATGGAGTCAACAGAGGATGATCCAGCCTATAGTTAAATTCAAACATGATTTTATCTCAGACATATCTAAAAGGAAGGGCAGCACTAATATCACACAGCTGAAGATCACTTCTGCAAATGTTCCAAGGTTTAAAGACCTAAAAATTCTTTCCAAAGATGTGGCTTCACTAAGCAAGCCATTAATGGCAGAGTCCTGGAAAACAAGAGTTTAAAGAGACCTCAAACTAACAGCCACCAAAGAAAAGAAGCAAAAAGTTAATTTGGAGAATATTGATGGTTAATTGCAGCTATGTTGTTTACATGACAAAACCTGCGGTACAAGTTAAACAAAAAAAATTAATAAACAATCATATTTTGAATTGAAATAGTTTCTTTGTCTTCAATTTACATTTATAGATTTAAAAAAGTTTAAGTCTTGTCATTGCAATTAATTGCAATTAATGAAAAAAAAGTGTGAATGAATGGTAAATTCATCAATATACACATAATAAAAAAAAACTATGTCTGTTCTAACTTTATGTTAAGTTAACTTGGAGTTTCCTCGAGCTCTCATGAAAAGATAAAAACATGAATAGCTCCCTTCAACACTGACAGTCTCAATGACTCAATCCCAAACTCAGTCCTTGGCTAACAAGTCTTTATATAAAGAGTTTTGGGATCAAAATTACTTTTTGTTTCTGTATTTTGAGGATGAGGAACATCTGTTTGGGGTCCTATGTGTCAAGTCACTTCTGACACCATCATCATATTTATACAATTCACATCTTTGTCTTTAAATGAACTAAAAGTTCTTGTTGTTACCAACTTGTAAATTACTTATACACTCTAGCTTAACCATTTAAAAGAGCAAGTCGTTATTTTGAATTATATTGTGAATGCTTTTGGTAGAATTCAAATTAGGAATTTTAATCTAGATTCATTTGAACTGAATCTAGATTTAAAAAAGGAATCTATGCCCACCTCTGATATAATAAAAGAAAATTATTTTAACACCTGCTAGAGACAGGTGTGTTGATGTCAGGTGTTGCATATTTTGATTGGACAGGGTAGGTTATCATATAGATAATTATACACAAACACAAAAGTAGTAACGACAAGTTGAAGAAAAATAAAAATGTACTCCAGTAAAAGTCTATTTTTTTTTAAACTTCTCACTAAATTACAATGTTTGGGGAAAAAAAAAACTACTCAATTACTTGAGTATTTGTAATACATTACTTTACACCCCTGTATTATAAAGAGATCTGATGTTACGACAACTAGCGTGTTTTTCAGAGTGTTTGTTGAAGCCGCTTTAAACCCCAGATTCCCAATTTTTTTTGCTGCCTTCCAACATCAAATAAACCTCCTTTTTCTAGTCGAGTGCTTGTTTTTCTGGTCAGTCTGAATCGTGTTTCCAAACTTGTCACAATCGTGCAAATCTTCTGGATGCAGTGGATCAATGGCATTGACGGATAGCCACGATTATATTTTTGAATGTCGGAGGCATAGACATGCAGAGCCAGAATTGAAAATCTCCTGAAAGAGATAGTACATCGCTCTCCCCTTCTGGGATGAAAAGAGATTGTGCTATGGAGGAGATGCTTACCCAGGCAGCCAGAGAGATTGGGTCAGAGGTTGCTCCCTTAGGACCGTGATCTCCCGTCTGGTGATTGTGGGGCTGTGCCCAGATAATGCCTTGCAGCGCCACCAATCCTATTTTTCTCACATCGGGAGCTGGCCAGAACTTGGAAAATACCTCTTACTGCAAGGTTGGCCAGCCTCTCCACTCGCCATGACGATTCCCCAGGTAGTGCATGCTCTGGCAGAGCATTTTTGCTTGGGTAACCCTGCTCCCTTGCATGAACAGTTGAGACCTCCATCTTGCAAGCTGAGGAATTGTTGGCCTGACTTTAAGAGCTTGTGCTGCTGCTGGTCCATGCTACCATGGCCCTGTATGCAATGGCATTCTTTCAGGTTTTCCAAGCTAAGGCTATAAAAGAGATGCAAATGGGAGAACTTAAGGTGACAAAGGTTGCTGCAAGCTCGCTAGGCTGCAAGATCCCTATGTTAGTAGTCCAGAGCCACCATTCTTCGTTGAACCAGGCTGAGATGTTGCTGCTCGATCGTAAGCATTTTCTCAAAGCACCTGTGTTCCATTAAGGCCTCTTTGGCAAGTGGAGTTGGCTCCTTGACAGGTGTCACTCTCGCCAAGTAGTCTCGAGAAGTTGCTCTATGGAACTCGTGCCAACCTTACTCCTAGAGAACTTGGACTGTCTCCATCCATCCTGAAGGTTTACATCGCCTTCATTTCTGCCCACTCTTACTGGGACGACAAGAGTTAAAGTTCATATTCCTCAGAGGGTCTAGAAGGGTTAGAACTTAGTTCCCTCCTGGGACCTTTCCATTTGCTTGAGAGGACTTCAAGGTCCTTCGTTCGAGCCAATTGACCGAGTGGAGCTGAGACAGCGCTCCTGATCGCTTTAGCCTCAATCAAGAGGGTTGGGGATCTGCAGGCACTCTCCGTAGACATGACATGCTTACAGTTCGGGCCTGGTGACACTCATTTTATTATATTATAATAAAATAAAATAATTCTTAAGCTCAGGCCTGGCTATGCCCAAAGTTCCTACCATCCCATCACCAGAGTGGAGTGTCCAGCTTGGCTTGGTGTAGTTCATTAAGCGTATTAGTCCTACACACTGTCCACTGTGTGCCCTCTATGAGGGACTACTGGTTACATCTCCTAATGACCTCGGGCACGAGAGAGCCGAGCAGTTCATCAAAAGGCTAACTCTTGTAAACTGTTGCTCTAGCTAGCACATCTATGCTATCTTCTCTTGCCCTGTTTGACTCAAACCATACTATCCATCAGCCCCTCACAGAAACTGTATTTGTATTAAATTGCTGGAAGTTTTAAACCCAGCCTTCCAGGTGGTAAGTTCAACCTCCCTTCTTCTTTTATTTTTACTTTTATAAATCACCACAGTTTTATAGTGAAAGTGAAAGTGACCGGTCGGCCAGATATGGAGTGACCCGTATCTGGAATTTGTGCTCTGAATTGAACCCATCTAGTGTACACACACAGTAGTGAACACACACACGGAGAAGTGGGCAGCCATGGCTGCGGCGCCCGGGGAGCAGTTGGGGAACTGGTGCCTTGCTCAAAGGCACCACAGTTGTTGTTGTTGATGATGGGAGAGCAAGTGTTTCATCACTCACACCACTATCAACTCTGTGGATCTGGGGTTCGAACCCGGAAACAATTTTTATAGTGAAAGTTTTGGTCAAACATGACAAGTGACTTTGGGTATCTAATGTAACATTGGATGAAACTGGTTTTCAATATTACGATCTAAAAAAATTTATTTTACTTCCTTAAATAATCAGCCTATAATCTGCAATATGTCTGTATATCAATAGACGTGTAATTAACATGGATGTATTTTCTATGTGCTACTTATAAATAAAAGTACATTTAAAAAAAATGTCTGTGTGCAGGTTCAGTTATTTAATTTTTTACTAAACTTAACTGATAGCAACTAAGGACTCTAAGAAAATTGCTAATTTCTGTTACATAAGAGTGAAGTCATCACTAAAATTAAAACACCAGTCTGGACAGACTGAGCATCTGTTTTCTCATCGAATCTGTTAAGTCCTTATCTGTCGCCCCTGAGTTCTCCACTGCAATTATTTCAGAGTGTTTTCAAATGCTGTGGTTAATTTTTGTCTTCTTAAATTCCTCTATGGTTGTAAACTTAAACACAATGTTTTTTTTAATAGTTGCTAAATTTTAATTATTTGACCATCTATGTTTTTTTCTGCTCTCCCTTAGTGAAGTGTACAAACCTGCCAAGGCATGGGCAGTGCAATGAAGCAAGTTATCTTTAGCAGTTCTTTTTACATTTACAAATGCTTCAATTGTGCTTGGCTCAACATGTTAAAGCATTTGAAGCATAACCATATCAGTGACGTCAATTGTAATTACGTTCCAAACTTTTGATGACAAAATTTTGGATGTTATCACATATTTTTTTTCATGGAATTATATAGTTGTCATCAATTCATTTAAACGAGTTGGGGCAAAGCTGGCTGCACCACCCACTATCAGATTACACAAATGCATTTGGTTAAGCCGTTTATATTGTTCAGTGACAGTTAATTTTGTTGTTATTAATACTAGTAGTGTGTAACTATAACCTACTGCAGTTTTTGAAATTTGCAAACACCCAAGTACCACCCAGTATTTGATTTGGAATCTTTAAAAGTAAATCTGCAGGTGAATGTCCATCATAATCTCTTGCACAGTAAACAGTTTCTCACAGACAGAGTAGATACTTTGAGCCCCAGAGGAGTTCTGTATCTTTTTCTCCTCTAGGCCTGCCCTCAGGCACACTGGCTGGGATGGGACAGACTGGACTGTAGACCTCTCTGTTAAGAGCTCTAGATAGATCTAGGTCAGCGTTCTCTGCGTAACTGCCACAGCTTATCAAGGGCATTTTATGCACTGATCCTTGACTCACCACTCAACACTTGCTCAGATATCTGAACATTTACCAAAGGGACTTAATGTTGCATTTTCTGAAGAAGTACTTCAGGGAAAGTACCAGATCAAATACATTTAAGATGTACAAAACGGCTCATGAAATAAGCAACAAAATGCCTCAGAGCCTTTTCTGCAAAGAGAAAACTGTAGAGGTGGAAGGTCCCGCAACCTGTCAGAAGTAGTTCGTTATTTTCAAAAATGTCTTCTTGTAGTTATTCAATAAAACAGAATGATAGTTGAGAGAGTTAAGGATGGGAAATAGTTGTCAAATACTAATTTCTTATTGTTGTCCACCTGTGAATTAGATCTGCACAGGGGGAATACTTCAGCAGCAGTCTGCAATTAACATTAACACCTTCTAACTTACAGTAAATAAATATAAAAGTTTTTAACAATTTAAATGTATTTTTTTATGTTTTGCAATTAAAAGGTACATTTAGTTCCCGTCAAACTGACACTAAAATCAAGTCACTAATTAATACACTTAATTATTAATAAGACTCATCAATACACAAATCAAAATAATTACACTATATTGAATGGGTTTAAGGGCCAACATTTAATGGGGGGAAATTTAAATTTCATTATAAACAGAATAGAATTATACATTATATAATTACTAAAAATATAGTCTAAAGGACTGTTTATTTTCCATAAACAAACACGCAAGTTAACACTTGACAATGTAAAATACTCTTGAAATCAAATGGAAGACACAACAACTGTGCATATTTAGGCTACATGGTTTGTGTAATTATGAAAAAAATTCATAATTAAGCTTCGATTCAGTTTTCTTTATGAAAATTAAAATAAAATGACAAAATATTAGTGCTTGTTAGAAGTATTTATTGGCCAATAATTGTTGTTGCTGTTTTTTTTACAATTTTGATTTTTTTTATTATGAAGTTGGGATCATGATGAACGTTGCAAATGGAAATCAATATGCGATTACTATATGCTCAAAAGGGATCCACATCTCATTAATTTAACAGAATAAAAGTGTTTGATGGCAAAATACAGATTTTCTAGTTTAATAGTTTCTCTATCTTTGCAAGCAGTTACATGAGCCACACAGTATATTTTCTTATTTGTTAATTTCTCGGGGGCTTTTGAATTACTTTGAATAAATTGTAATTGTATTTTTTATCCCTGCATTAACAATTTTTATGTACTTATCTCAAATGATCAATTACTGTGTTTGTTTTTATTTAAAAAAATTGTTACCATTTGCACTTGTGCACTATAAAGAGAGTAAATTCAAATCAATAATTGCAGCTTTAGTTCTCAGTGTTTATTGCTTCATCTCCCCATCACTTTGAGACTAATCCACATCAACTAACTGATGCAGAGCACTGAGGTCATTATTGTATGAATACTACTTTCTTTCTCTCGTATACATACCAATATCATATGAGGTCTGCTTCTTAAAAACAGATCCATAGATTTTAAATGTATAAGTCATAATGTGAATATTAAGATTCATTATTTTAGATTAGTCTTTAAGTCTATTTTTTATTATGTATTTAGCTCAAACTATTAGTTAATGTTTTTGTTTTTATATCCAAAAAAGGTGACTTACCATTTGCACATGTTCACTATAAAGAGAGTAAAGTCAAATCAATAATTGCAGCTTTAGTTCTCAATGTTTATGGCTTCATCTCCTCAACACTTTGAGACTAATCCACACCAACTAAATTAATGAATGATTTTGTCAATATAAAATGATAGAAGCATTTTTAAGAAAAAAATTATGTCTGATCTTTAAAATGACACGTCCAAACAGCTAATCTTTTTTACCGAGACTGTTGTCAGTTTGTCTTGTACAAAATGTAAAGCATTGCCACTTTTATACAGTTCAGTGTAGTTACAACATCTTGAAACACATTCACACATTCTCACTACAATGAGCCACTTTTTTAACTATCAAGAGTCTCGGTTTGACCGTAAATACAGGCTGTTTATTAAGTAGTTATCGATTTTGATTTGATTAAACTCACGCTAATTTGCTGCGAACGAGCAGACGTTTAATCAAATAAAAATCAATGTTGTCTTAAGAGCTCCTTGCTCATCTCTGGAATAGAGGAACACAGTAGGTACATGATAAATTATCACTCAGAGTTAGCCAATACAGCAAGGCGTGCTGGGTAGCTGAGGGTGGGGTCTGAGGCATGTTATCAGACTTGCGCTTCACAAAGGGAGGTGCTGCTCACTAAGTTTGTCTTGTTTAAATTAGTTATTAAGTTATTAAAGTTATTAAGTACATCACACGTTGTTATTAATGTTTTTTTTAAGTTTAGCCTTGTATTTGGAGCATTTTTAAAAAAAGGAAGCCCTTGTCATTCAACGACCTATTCAAGTCTCCTGCACACTTTGTGTAATCAGAGTCTAGCTTCTTCCATAATTTGAAAGCACAAACACATTTTGATGACATTAGCCTTTCACTTAAAAATTGCTCATTCACTATTTCCATCTTGATTGCGCTTCATCTGCTTGTCTGCTTTTGTTTAATTGCATCCAGTGAGTCAGAGACTGACCTCTTTGAAACAAAAGTTCAGCTGGTTTCTTCACATAATTTTCCATCATGAACAAACTGACACCATGGCCTAGAAATTTGATGACATCTTTATGGAAGTCAGCAGGCAGGGCAAAAGACTGACAGGAAAATGATGGCATTTGAAGCATGAATCATATATACCGGCAGCTCATGCGTTTAATGGTGATGTGCCCTGTGTGATTGGAGGTGGTGACATGGTGGATTTGAACAGGTGCGGGGATTAAAGAGGGCCTTACTCAGGCAATTATGCCGTAATCTGTTTTAAACACTGTTTAGAGGCATCAGTTCCTGCCAGCCTTTCTCAGAGGAAGAAGTGTTAACTTTTGCATGAACGATACAACAAAGCATTAAATAAAACTAAATCAAATCAAGTATGCCTCAAAGTTAAATATATATCAGTTTTTGTAAGTCGAAGTAAGTTTAATAAACAGATTTATTACACTAGCATTGTTATTGGTATTTTGTCTGAGTAAAGCACAAGATTATTTTAACTTTATAGTATCACGTTCTAATTAAAAAATGGCAACAATTAAACAAAACACACAAAGCAAACTAAAAATCATAGCAAGTGAATAAATTTTTGTTTATTAAATAATTTATTATTTTGTACCTTAAATAAAAAGAAACACACATATGAAACAGATGCTTTTTTTAAGTTAGCCATAAAGTTCATCATACCCTTCTAATTTGAGATACATGAACAAATTATTTTGCACAACAAAATTTACTGTGGTGCAACTTTTAGTTATTTAATAGCACATTTGGATTATATGAATTAAAGCTTGCGTTAGGGGAACCAAGCAAAGTATAAAAACAATTATTTGTTTTTTCGTCTTTTAAAGATTTTAACGGCTGCCCCATGAAAGTACACGAGTTCCAACAATGCCTGATGCAAATGATAAATTTCAACTTCAACTCCCTTACAATTGATTTTCACTTGTCTCAAACTGCTGGCTCAATCTGAATCTCCCTATAGAATAAACTAATGCTGGCCTTTAATTTGGTGGCTCGCAGTCATCTCGGGAGACAGAGGGTCAGCACACACGTTAGATGTCAATTATACCACTTCTATACATCTTCTCTCAGTCTCATTTGTCTTCATCCTTCTAAGTCACAACTTTGACCTCCTCTTTCCCATTAGAGGGAGTCTCACATACAGGCCACCTGCTTTTCAGAAATGCCTGTCCATTTGTC
This sequence comes from Danionella dracula, assembly GCA_900490495.1. Taxonomy (NCBI): domain Eukaryota; kingdom Metazoa; phylum Chordata; class Actinopteri; order Cypriniformes; family Danionidae; genus Danionella; species Danionella dracula. The sequence continues at coordinate 5,734,483 of UELW01000578.1, forward strand.
CCACTATATTCTTCTGTCTGTTTGCTAAAGCAACATAACCATTTTTGGAAGTATACTTTTATTTAAAGAATTTACCCTGCGTAAGCAGTGGATCACATTGACTCTGTTCACCTGACAGTAGTAAGGTGCTCACATATATCCCTTGCCCTGTTGCAGCCATGTTACAGCAACAAACTTTACTTTTTAATGACAAAATTACAATGTAGTTATAGACCATATCAATGCCATTTTTTTAATTCAGATTTAAGTCTAACTTTCAGTGTGTTGAACACGGCAAAGCATGATGACATTGAACATCCCTAATAATTATTCAAACCCAGAACATCAAAGAAAACAGGTAACATAGTGCAACGGTAGGTTGCTATCCCATCTGGCCAAATGGCTATTGTGTCTCATTGTCTAAAAATAGGATGAAGACAAATTGTTATCATTTGGGAAAGCCCATGACAATAATGATGAATGAGCATTTTTTTTTCTTTTTGGTTTGCCCTCTCAGAAGTCATTGCTTAAGGCTCTTTCCCCCTCTCTTGCTTCCCCCTTGTCCCATCCCTCACTGTGTGATCACTAGTGTTATAGGCACTCAATCGGGCTCATCTGCATGGGCTGAACCTTCCACAAATGGCCCTTCATGTTTACGGCACCCCTCTATGTAATCTGGTCAACTGAAGCACCTGATCTGGTGATTGATTAGCAATTTAAAACGACAACAAGGACCCCCTTCGCCTAGGCCAGAGCCAAACTTTCCCATGACTAATGTCCCTGCTGACAGGAAAAGATAAGAGACATCCTTCACCTCGCTCAGAGCCTGTTTTTGATAAATAACACCACTGATACAGAGCACTGAGGTCATTATTGTGTGAATACTACAATATCAGGCATTTCTTTGTCTTCTATACTGATATCATATGAGGCCTGCTACTTTTCAAATGGAGCCATAGGTTTTAAATGTCTTTTTGCCATGAAATTACTTCCCCCTAGAAATACATAATTTGCTGTTATGTGAATTGGCAATAATACTGTAAGCCAAAAAAAAAAAATCCTCAATGCCATCTACTATTGAATCCCATACTTCCTTATCCAATGAGAAACAGTTAATTCACCGGAATATAATAAGACTCGGGTGTGTTCGGGGTAAACAAAAAGCAAAAGATTAAACGCTAGCATTATATTAACATTACTTATGTCGGTCAACTAATTATAAGATTTAACAATACAAAATCGATGCATATTCCATGCTCTTGAAGTTTTTTGTATATCCATAGTAATATCTTATTTGAATATCGTAAGTGAGTATCGTATTTGAATATCGTTGAATATCGTATTTTGAAAATCGTTATTTAATCTCTATAGGGAAACAGGCTTAATGACAGTCTCTCTCTCTTTCTCTCTCTCTCTCTCTCTCTCTCTCTCTCTCTCTCTCTCTCTCTCTCTCTCTCTCTCTCTCTCTCTCACCTGTATGTACCATAACTAGAAGCCAAATACATTCAGATAAAACGATAAAACAATTGAAAAATGACACATATTGTTTAAGTATACAAGTAGGTATAGACATAATTGCCCTGTTAAATTAACTCATAAATTCAAAAATGCAATCAAGGGCTGCCAAGTTTCTGCTGACCATCAGGCCAAACAGCTCATTTGCTCTCTAATTTACCCCTGATTATGATTGTAGTTGAAAACCATGTGCTTTTGTAACAGCTCACCACATCCTCATCCTAGAGACTACAGCTCAAGCACTGCTCAGCAGTTTTTAAAAGCTCAGCTCACGAAAGCATGCTCACATAAAATAAGGCTTGTTTTTTAAAGCAAAAATGGTGTAAATAAACGTATACCAGGCCATATGGAGAAGGATTTCTGCTGTTGATTAGTGAAGCTGACTGAAAAGTAAAAAAAAACGTCTTTGAAAAGTTATCACTCAATTATTATTGATTTCCCAAATGAGCATCAACCTCTCTCTTGTGTTCATTTGTACTAGACTGTTGATGGAATACATTTTAGAATACATATTTATTTTCTAAAACAAAATTTATAAAATCAAAAATTGTGTATGATTAAAGGTGTGAGCATTGAGTGACCATCATAGATTTGCCCTTATGAGTTCTATCTTGAGAAGTCCCAGCCTCAGATTTCATTCAATAGGAATCACTGTGTGCACTTAAAGTTTATGTTCTGCACAGTCAGATTATTATGAGTATATGTATATATAACATAATGAATTAACACATTTATTGTTTTATTAATTAATTTATATAGACAAATTAATTAATCAATTTATAAATGTGTTAATTCATTATGAACAATTACATTCATGGGTATGGGTTATATAATACACTTAGATGGCTGTCTGTTATAAAAAAATGCTTCTATTTATCAGGTAGGCTTGAAACATGGTTAGCGTTTTACATATTTTAAAATAACAAAAGTTAATTATTGATTTATTTTCCTTGGGAATTGAGTTCACTGAGTTGGTTTTATTTAGATATATAACTATGAAATATGTAGAATTTAAGTTTAACTAATAAAAATATGTATTTACTCAAGATGCAACTATTTTAATATTACATCATGTATTCCATGAATTATTTGTCAGAAGCTGATGAGAGATGAGAGAGAGAGAGAGAGAGAGAGAGAGCGATAGAGAGAGAGAGAGAGAGAGAGAGAGAGATTCAGGGTTTAGAGGTAGTTCAGGTGCAGTGTTTGACAAATTATTTGTGGAATTGTTGCATTCACAGTCACTTAAAGAGGAATCCGTCAGAGGCTGCTCAACGGCATACAACACAGCCCTCTCTTGCCATCCTTACTCTCTCGCTCCCCTCTCACCTATGATGGATTGAGCCTAATGCAAATTTACAACCATTTTATATGTCCATACCTCCCCTGCCCGAGCAGGAACATACCTCAACATCATGCTTCAAGATGTCCGCCTTAGTGCACCCTGCATCATCGGCCTCCTCTCAATCTCACCTTTCACAAATCTCAGCAGACTAAAGATAAATGCTTCATCTTTGAATTCCTTTACAATGAACCTCAGAGAAATTCCTTTAATGTGATGCTTTGGGCCCACTGTCAATGCTCTGCATCCACCTCATCACGTTTCAAAACATTTTATTTTACAGGGTTTCCTGGTCTCTACATATTTGGCAAAATATTTTTTAAATCTAGTTTGACATCAAAAACCATTGCATTCCTGTGGTCACTTTGTGATATGTATAGATTGTCTGAAATAGATGGCTTCATGAAACTGTGGAGGAAGACAGTGAATGAGAGGATGGAGAGTGTGTTTTTCACCCTTTCAGCTTGGAAAAGGTAATGTTGTGCCCTTGTAATTGTACAGGTATCCCATCTATCAACTGTGCCACCCAGGATAATAAATATAGAGTACACACAGGCTCCCTTGAGATTTAAAAAAAGAAACAAGAGGTTGGGGGAAGAGTGAGGGAGAGAAGGACTGTAGCGTCTGGCTTATGTCGTGCGTCTTGGGTCCTCATCTACTGGAACACCACAGACACCCTTTGCATTGTACATTTTATAGTGGATAGTGCCTTCAAGCTCTCTTGAGAACTTCTTTGAGTGCTTGGTAGAGTATGCACTCACCATATACAGATCAGTGAGGAATGCCAAAACAGGGAAAAAGAAGTAAAAACCAGGAAAGAGCTTTCTTTATCTTTATCATATATATGTATGTGATATGTTTGATAAATATGTTGTACATATATGCATATATAAAGACATATATTTATATTTAGTCTTTACGTTAAACTAAGAAACCAGATTCAAAATAAAACATGGTAAAAGTTAAGTATTTTGTGAGAATCGGTGAACTTTAGATCAGCACATAGTCTAAAGTCACCAAAATTGTTTATACACAATCGTTTATTGCACAACTTTTCATATTGCTAGATGTTTAAAGTCAATATACACTGTCTAGGTCAGCCATTGGTTCTTTAATATTTGCTTGGTAGAGTTCAATGCTGTCTGAAACAACACTTAAACACTTTTCTGCACATTGAAACTGAGTTCATTGTGTTGAAGTTGGAGATTATCCATATTGAAAAACAGTACAGTTGTTTAATTCCACGCTTCTTAAATCCCTCACCCCATGATAATGGGGGTTTCGGTTCACACCACATCACTCAATCATGGATTTTACAGACTCTATCTATTTACAAGTTTGAAAGTTTTTGAAAATGTGAATGTGTCAATAAATTCAATAAATAGGTGGTGTATGACGTAGAGTCATTAGTCAAGCCTTACTCAGGGGTCTTATGTAGATGAAGAGAGCCCAACATAGAAAATGCACAATCTCTGTATTCAAATATCACCTAATATTACTGCCTCAGGAAATGTAAACAACACATTTAAGCTAATTGTGTTAAAAAATGCATGCAAAAACTGTGTCCAATCAGGCTTTACAGGGCCACAAAGTATAATACAAGATAATATAAAAAATAAAACATATATCAATAATGTATACAATGATGGTAAGTAAATTTTAATGCATTTTCGAAAAAAAGTGGAAAACATTGATCTAGAGCAAGCAAAAACAGCCCCACAGAACAGCAACCCTTTGCAGTGATCATGACTGTTTAGTTTAGTGAGTGTGCAGTTGCGTGTCGCTGTGTGAAAATTTGCAATGCTGTCAATCAGATAATGTCCTAACACTGGCTTTTTCATGTCAGCTCTCTCATTAGCACCATTAAGCTAATTACCATGGGTTATGCTCACCATGACAGTGAACGTACGAGTGCTGTAAACACACAACGTGTTGAAAAGAGCCGTGGCATTAGCCATGACAGGCTTGATTAACAAAGAGAACAGACTTTGAGTGAGCTAGAGAACACTCCAGACAACACACCTAGCACCTAAGTCAAACAAATTATGGACCACACAAACAACTTGAATAATTAACAATAAAACAGATCAAATATATTTACCAGATTATATAAACACTCCTAACTTTAGCTTGACATAAGCAATAAATAATTTTTTTTTATTAATTAAAAAGGAAGGCCATAGTTTCATGAGGCTGTATAGACAATTCTGTCTATATCATACCCAAAATGCAAGATTTTCTGCATATGACTTGGTGAGCAGTAGTAGTAATTTATTAAATTTCCTCTCCATTTAACGAGCCCATTTGGTGAATTTGCGTTTGATCCTCAGCAACTCACTGATGCATGAAGAAGGCAGTGTGGAGATGGATCCGTCAGAAAGCGTGTCACATAAATATCTTATTAGCCAGTGATCTGATCATCATAAAGCTACCCATTTATACACTTAGGAGTGTCATGTTGGTCAATTGCACAAAAAACCATCGTGCATGCAATATTTAATTCTAAAATCTTTTGCCTGTTCCATTAGTGTGGCTTCTAAAAAATATTTTATCATTACAATCACAGTTTTTGATGCTAACATGTTATGAAGACTCATCTGTTTTGATTTACAATTTGGAAGAAAAATGATTAAATGTTGTTTGCATATTTTTGTAATGGCGTTTCCAACCCTGTTGATCAGAGATATTAGGACAAAACATACAGATGCCTATTTTTGACAGAACATCACTTGTTAATAGAATAACGTATGCTTGAAAAATAAAACTATAACGACTATTTAATGACAATTAGTAATTTGGCTACTGGGACATTTTTTACAGATTTAGTGAAATTAATGGTGACAATCCAACCATAAAAGTTCTCAAAAATATTGATATTTTTATCAATTTCATTGTGAAGTATATTTTCTTGCACTGGAATCAAGTTAACTAAAAAAATACTCAGTACTGTATATTGATTCATTTTCAACATAAACCACATTGTAGACACAGATTAGTTCAGTTTACTTTTATCTTATGACTTTTATCAAATATTTTGAGGAATGAAAGTTTACAGAAATATTGTGTTTTTATTGTACTTAAAATAACTGATTTGTTGTAACTGTAACTTCAGACTAGTCCAGTGTTTCTCAATTATTTTCTGTCACTCAGCTCACTTGATAAATTAATTAATTCAGTCATTCATTCATCTTCATGTCGGCTTTCTTCCCTTTCGGGGTTTCTACAGCGGAATGAACCGCCAACTCTCTGGCATGTGTTTTACGCGGCAGATGCCCTTCCAGCTGCATGTAAAAATTAATTAACAATGTTAATTCTTATTATTGTAACGTTTTAAGTTAATAGAAATTGAAATGGTTAAATACTTACAAAATTCGGGTGCACAGTGCAGCAAATATGTTAAAGCAAGGCAACAGTCACATCTTGCCTACATGTCTTTCTGTTCAGAAGATGTGTTTTTAACACCATGCATATTTAACTAGAAGTCTAACTAGAAAATTGTTAATATTATTGTTGTTATTATTATTATTATATAACTTGACATTTGTCCTGGTGTTCCCAACAATCATCATCAAAATAGAACAAGAGATTATTCCCAAGATTATTCAGGGACCACTTCATTGAATCCACATCAGCTAGATGTTTACACAAGCTGCTCTTTTGCAGATGTTCCTGTAGCATGCTAAAACCGCTGCTGGTCAGTGAGTGCAAGTGATGACAGGATCTTTTTAACACAGTCCATGGTGAGAGCTGATGGAGAACATTAAATATGAACTTGTGAGATGTGATAAACAGTCAAAGAGAAAGGAGGAAGTGTTTGGATAATAGAGAAGTGAATGAGAATAGAGGGAGAAGAAGGAGGAATGAGCAGAAGAACAAGACAGTGTGAGGCAGAGAGAGGGATTATTATTCAGTTATCAGTGCTCTGTAGAGCAGAACTGACATGGACAGAAGCAGATTTCTTGCTTCTCACACATCCATCTGCCACCTCCCCATGCAGGACGAGAGAGTGAGAGAGATGCACAGATGCAAGTAAATCATGCAACATTATACACCTACAGCACATAGCTACAAGTTGCATTTTCTTTCATATATATTTATATATATTGTAGCACAATAAACAAAGCAATTACATAAGCTTGTGGGTCAAAATTATGTGTGACTTTAAGCATGTGATACAATGTTTAAAACACTGGAACTGTTTAATGCAATCAATATTTTTACATTTAGAAAAGGTTCTTGTTCAGTAACGCATATGACATTTCTGTTGATAAACGTCTTAACTCTACACACATTCTTGTTGATTCCTAACCATCTAACTAATGTTCACTTTCATTGAGTGTACTTTTTTCACTGCTGAGCATGGGAAAGTAGATTTTTATTGCCGGTGAGGCTTACCTGTATCTGCCCAGTATTTTTTTGACAGAAAAAAAAATGGTTTATGTGACAAAACAGGGACAGTAGAGTGGGCCCTGCATTCTGCCTTCTGCATTCTTGGGGTGATTCTGGACTCTGATCTCAGTTTCAATAACCACATCAAAGCAATGACAAAATCAGCTTATTACCATCTTATAATCATTGCAAAAATCTGATGCTTTGTTTTCAGACAAGATTTAGAGAAACTGATTCATGCTTTCATCTCCAGTAGGCTGGACTACTGTAACAGTCTTCTCACCGGTCTTCCCAAAGAGCATTAAACAGCTCCAGCTCGTTCGAATTCTAACCAAAGCCAGAAAGTCACAACACATTTCTCCAGTTCTTAAGTCTCTGCACTGGCTGCCGGTCTCCTTCAGATTAAATTTTAAAGTTCTGCTGCTCGCATGTAAGTCAAATAATAACTTAGCACCTAAATACCTAACAGACATGCTCAGTGAATTTAAAACAAACAGGGAACTGAGATACTTCGGCTCAAATTAATTAGATCTACCCCAGGTTAATTCCAAACAGGGTAAATACTCTTTTAGTTACCATGCGGCCCACAAATGGAACCAGCTTACAGAGGAGATCAAGCCAACACTTTAGTCACATATAAAACCAGGATAAAGACTCACCTGTTTAGTTGCGCTTTTGTCGACTAAGCACCAACATCCGAACAACTATTTTATCGCTGCACTTCACTATCTTAAGCTATGTCTTAATTTTCAGTTTTTAATCACTGTGATTTTATATGACTTTTTTATGCTTGATTTTATTAAATGTACTTTGTTTTTTATTCTTGTTTCTAATGTAAAGGACTTTGAATTACCCTGTGTATGAAATGTGATATACAAATACACTTGCCTTGCCTTACATTTTCCAGCAAGTTCACCTTCAGGTGACTGAAAAGCTTCGCTGCTATTGGCGCCTAACTGTCAGAGACTATAAAACGTTGAAATCACTCAATTCTCTGCATTACCCATTTTTTATATTATACTATTATGCCAATTTAAATTCTATATAATATTATTTATATAGCATAAAAATAATAATTCATATTTTGATTATGGTATGAAATAAATATTATGATTTAATTATGACAAAATTATTGACTGTGTTAACATTTTTTTGTAATAATCCATTAGGTACTTTGGCCACGAAGGGGCAAAGAGGCATGTATTCAAGCAAATAAAGAAACCTTCCAAATAATTTGCTTGCCTGGGACACCAAATTTTTTTACACAGATATAATTGCATAATGAAAAGACAAGCCCAATCTTAGAAGTCATATTTGAGAAGGAAAAACACCTTAATCATTATGGATTTATGTTTTATTCCTGCTGAAGATTAGAGCCTAACACGTTCTGAAAGACAATGCTCACTTCTTTAATTACTGGCATTAAAAACCCAATATTGTCTCTTGCATCTGCAATGTGCCACTGACTAAATGACCGAAGAGGACAGTAGAATCTCTGCTCTGCCCATCTTGACACCAGCAAGAAAAGTGTTCACAGCTGCTGTCAATACGCATGGACATCAATTATATTTTAATTGTAGGGGAGTGTGGTACACTAATTAAAATGAGTATATCTTGCCATGCCACGGGGCAAAATTAATAATTAATTTTTAAAATTAATATTCACAAGTAGCACTGGGAATATATTAAACTGATTTTGCGGTTGCAAGGCTGATCTGGTTTGTGGCTGGCAAGATGGTGTTTCTGCTAAATTAGGCAGATCTCCACCTCTGTGGTGCCCTGCCTGCCCCTGGATCTCACCCCATGCTTTGCCTCCTTGCACCAGCCCAATGACGCTGCTCAGGAGCTCTTGATAGGGGCCGCTGGCCAGGGCTGCTTTACCATGTGAACCGTGAAAAGAGGAGGAAGGTAGTGGGAAGGAACTCTCCACTGATTTAAGTGCTCTTGAGAAATTGAGGCAGTAGAGCAAAGATGCTATATACTGATGAGACAGAATCTTTGTTTGAAAGGAATTATTTACTATAAATCTATTGTATTATGAGCTTTTAACAGATGCATCACATACTTTACCTTAAGTCAAAGTTTAAATTCAAAGTTAGTCTTACAGATTACAGTTTATTATTGTAAGAGTCAGTACAGTCCTTTTATCTTAATCAAACAGGTGCAATATTTCAGCCTTTCATAATTACAGTAGGACTATGGATTACTAATAAAAACTATGATGTAGCCCAACAAAAACGGAATTTGGTATAAATGAAAAAAAAAAGGTTTCCGAAGGTTTCAGATGTTAATTTAATTATTGGTGTGAACAAGTATAAATTCTTCGGAACTGTTACATTTAACACTATGAGAGATGATTTGACACACAAGTCAGTGCTATTTAGCTCTGGCTAAAATTCCCAAAATTTCCTAAATGTATGAATTACTATAATAAAATATTTAATAGCAAATATAAAGCTTTTTTTAAATAATCTTTCAATCAGCCAATTTTTACATAATTACGTGTTTAGAAAACTTGTAGCCATTGACATGCCTATGGGTTGCGTAAATTAATTTTAGTAAGTATTCATCAATAATAACTCTCATTATTGTTTCAAAATGTATAACTTACAAACATTATTAAACTCCATGTTCTCCTTGACTACAGGAATGCTTTGTTTTTAAATGACTTTAACTCATGAGTATACCCTCACATACTGTATAACCTTTGCTCTGTAGATGAAATCATCCTTCATCCTTGATTGTTCCTTTTTGTCTCTTTATTGATGAAGATATAAATCCTGAATGTCTGTAAGAGGTTATTTAACTAATCTGTCTGAAAGCAGTGACCTTACAGCAGTTCCATAGAGTCATTCGAATGAGAGCAGTAGAACGTAAGGCAATAAGCGATAGATTAAAACTGTACCAGCAGGCATCATATTTCTGTTTTAGTAACACTGGCCACTCCACAGGAACAGATCAGTCATTTTTACACACGCTGCAATTAGTGTGAGTGTAATGTTGTTATATTTTATAATTTAAAGGATTGTGACGAACAGTTCAAACTCTGTGATGTGAGATCTAATCATGGCCCAACTCTAATTAAAGCAGTATATCGTCAGCTCCACGAGAGAGCAGCATCATTTTCAGAACGATATCTCGTATTTACAGACATCATTTTTCATCATTCCACAAAATCACAGCTCCCTCCCCCTTAATATCAATTTCACCTCGAAATTAAAAAAAAAAGCTAAACAAAAAGATAATGACTTGCGTCTTGCTATTTCAAAAACCTCCCCCTCCAACGCTCAATTGTGAAAGGGTGCAGAGGGTGTTTAGTATTTTTAATAAGCGTCCTCAATACTATTGAGCTGAGTCTCTTTGTTCATATGGCAAGATTAATTATACTGTCAGGAATTTCCAAGGCCTGCTTAACAAAGATTCAGTGATATAATTGGGCTGGCCTGCGCTTGACAATCACAATCAGCATTAGACAATTTTACATCCTCTCCTTCACACGCTCACTCGCATGCACATCATACTCTTATATAATGGAATGGTAGTCATTTTTGCAAAAGGAAATCATTCTTCGTTTACACACAGGTCAGCTTGTGATGCTGTTGTGTCATTTGTTATGGGAATAGAATGACGTGGTTGAGTGAAGGGGTTTCCTCTCAAGGACAGGTGAAACAAGGAAATATAATTGAGCGACGCACTGGCTTTGAACTCTGGTGTAGTTGCTGGCTCGTCATCGAGGCTTCTGCACTCAGAGATTAAAGTGAGGTTAATTTTGCTATGCTGGTAGAGGAGGGAGATGAGGAAAGAGAGTTGCAATACATCTCTGGAAATGTGTTTGACTATCGGCCGAGAGATCATGTGCATTTCAGGGGAGTGTGTGATGCTTAAAGATGTGTTTCCACCACTGCGGTGGAATGCCCTGCATTACGGCCTTTTATTGTTGACTGCAGCAATCTGAAGCATTCTGAGCATTATTGTTAACATTTAATCACCATTTCAAATATCAGTGTAAGAAACAAAGTGTAAAAAAATCTTGATTTCAATTAGTTTATAAGAAAAAATACAAACACCCATTGTTTTATTATATTTTTATATATCTCCACTTTCTTTTCTTTTCCTCTGAATTATTAATATGCAGCGATAAATGATTAAATTAAAATAGGCTCCTGCATATTCTTCTTAGCGAGTAGCTTCATGTTCTGCAGGAGTGTTAATCTTTATGTTGAAACATCATACACAGTATCTACTGATGGAGTACCAATGGAGACAAGACTTTAAATTGTAAGGTGGGGGTATGAGTTTCCAATTCATAACATGATCTTAGCTCTCTCTAAGCTTAGCAAGATGAAAGAGACTCATTGATCATATATGAATCACTTTGAAATGCTTCCGGTTTCTTCTATAATATATCGTAAATGGTGTAGATAATCCAATTTATCCTAAAAGACTTGTAATAATTGGGGGACTGAATTTTAGAAAAATCTATAATCTAACTGATTTTCTTACTACTTTACTTTAATAAACTATTTCAAATGTTAGTAATTGATTGATTATTTTTGGAAAGTTAATGTAATATGAATTGGAAATTATTGTAGAAATGAATATAATACAACAACATAATATATTATATAAAATATATATAAATTGATTAATAAATGAATCAATGACTGCCAACTGATAAAAAAATTATCATATGATTTATACAAGTTTTATTTTAAGATATCTAAATCTAAGTTTACATTATCATATTTACTTGTTTATTATATTATGGGTACAATTATTATATTATTTCAATATATCGTTTATTTTCTCCTACTATACTTAATTGTGTGTAAGCCAGACCCATTGATTTATTTTGTTTTTTTAATACACTTACTAATGGGGTTTCTGACGAATATTTTGTTTTAAATAAACTGCATTGTGTTTCTCCAAATAACACAATGTAGACAAATCAACCATACAGAGTCTTTTTTTCATAGGAGAAAAGGGTTAGAGCACACTCTATAAGCTTTAAGTATGTAATAATGTCAATCAGTGTGTGAGCAAAGGAAGCAGGTGAAAAGCGCTGGCCACACGGTTTTAGACACAAAATGAGACAGATCACCCTGTAATCATGATGAATGGAAGAGGGAAGAGATGTCAGCCCCTCATCCGCACTTGATGAATGGTATCATATACACTTATTTAGCAAAAGAAAGAGAATAATAGATCATTTGAAAGACTATAATTGTCCCTATAAGCACATGTGAAAATCTATATATGATTATTTCTGTTCTTATGAATATCAGATGTTTTCTAATAGAAGCAAATTGTATTGCTAATAAGTTCCAGAAATTCAAACCAGTTTGAGCATTAGCTTATGAATAATGTCTCATTTTGGAAATTACTAGATCTGGGATTAAAGATCTGGGTTTTTGAAATGCTTTGATGTAAATACCTGTAGTTTTAGAGAGTAAATTCAAAATAGTTTAGGTTATTAACAAAAGTCTATGAGAAAACAAATCTAAAGGGCTAGAAAACACTTAATTGTGACAGATGATAGTATAAACAAACTGGTATAATTATTTATTAGGCATTGACCCTTTGAGGGGAACATTGCAGGGGTTAGATGCTATGTTGCCACAGTTTGTCATAAACTAAAGACTATTTCTAATTTCAGTTTCAAGAGTTCAATTCTCCAAAAAAACTGAACTTCAACTGTGGAGTTTTGATGTTGAATATGTCTCATTAGAGAATTGGGAAAATTCTACGTAATGACGTAATGTCAAATAACATGTTACTTGTGTTCTTGTTCTGTACCTAAAAAAACACACTTGGCAAAAAAAAATATTCTTATTCTGATTAAAATAAAGTGAATTCATACCACTTATACATAATGCAATAGCATGAAGATTGGAAAATAATAAATGTTATTGCACAATTTGTCAGAAATCATTGTTTAATTAGGTTTCATTAATTGATTCATATTAGGTGTTAAATACAACTTCAGTGTTAAATAATGTGCACTGGCATAACATACAACATCAACTAAATCAGAAACATATATATTTAAAAAAAATATTGCTTGTGTAAGCCATATATAGCAAGTCATAGTAGATGTACACTCAGATGTTGTATTAATGAAACACTTTAAGTAATATTTTAAGAAGTATGTTAAATAATCAACAAAATCAAATTTTTTTAAACATATTTCAACTTGTATCCAGTTTTAATGTAAGACATTACAAAAATAGAGCACAGTGTTGATACTAGATATATATATATATATATATATATATATATATATATATATATATATATATATATATATATATATATATATATATATATATATATATATATATATATATATATATATATATATATATATATATATATATATATATATATATATATATATATATATAATTTTTAATTGTTTGTTTATTTTATTATTATAAATATTATATATATTTTGTTTCCAATCTTATGCTACTACTACTACTTTTACTACTGCTATACTCTATATACTGTATAGTTGTAGTAGTCTTAGCAGCAGCAGCAGTAGTAATTAGTATTAGTAAAGGTATATGTAATATGTGTTAATAAGAGTAGTTTTTGTGGTAGCAGTAGTACCAGTATTAGCAGTAATTTCAGTAGCAATCACAGTAGTAGTAGTAGTAGTAGTAGAAGTTGTTGTTGCAGAAACAGTAGTAATAGTAGTAGCTGGAGTTGCTGTAGGAGAATAAATAGTAAAAGTAGCATTACTTTAGTATTAATAGTTGTTGTAGTAGTAGTAGTAGAAGTAGTAGTAGAAGCAGTGTCAATAGTAGTAGTACTACTACTCCTACTACTAGTGCTACAAGTACTATGAGTATTAGAGGTATGTGTAGTAGTAGTAGCAGTAGCAGCTGTAGTAATTGTAGTAATATTAGTGGATATAGTAATAGAAACAGCAGTAGAAGTAGTAATGGTAAAATGGTAAAAAAAACAGTAATGGGAATAGTAGTAGTAGTAGTAGTAGTAGTAGTAGCAGTTATAGCATTTGTAGAAATACTAGTAGAAACAGTCCCAGACATCATTGATGACCTCATCGGAATGTTGGCTGAAGGTCTGGTGAGTTTGGTGTTTTTTTTTTATAAAGCAAGCACATAGAGAATCCTGAAACATGGATCTGATTGATTGAATTTGTCTAGATTTCCAGGAGAAGCGAGTGCCGTATTTGTTTTCAATTCACTTGCAAACAAAGTTCAGCCGTACGATTGAGAAAAGATTATTTTACAAGTTGTATGCCCCCTCAATTCAATTATAGATACATTGTTGTTCTGTTCTATTCTATTTATTATCACTCATCTTCTGTGATTTTTTTGTCCTTGGCTAACATGTTGTGTGACGCTCGTAGATGTAGGGATATTTTTACTCTTCAAAACATGATATTATGCAAAATGACATGGGATTAGTTGTTTGTCATGTCAGTCAAATGGCCTCATGGGTGGGTCTTGAGCAAAAACAGCTGCCAAAACTTTCCCCGAAGATTTGGCTGTGCTAAAAAGACAGTACTAATAGTATTTGTTGTAGTAGTATCAGTAGTAGGTGGCTCATAATCATTTGAGATGTTCATCTTTAAACAAAATAACCTCAAAACTTTTACTTAAAAACTTAATTGTTATATTTACATACAAAATTATTAAATGAACTCCTTTACATTTGTAGTCAGATTTGACATTAGAAGCAATTCTGAGATGTTTCTGTGTGGGGGCTTAAAATATAGCCTTTTAACCCATCATAACAAAAACTGCCTTTATGACCCAATAAAGGAAGTCACAGAGCTCATCAAAACAATGAAAAGAATCATAAACTAACTATCTAAATTAAAGATATGGTCTTTGTGGTCATAAATCTAGAAACACCTTCTTAACCTATCAGCACATATGCTAGCTTTTTATCTGAAATGCATTTGAATGGATGTTGAAAGGTCTTTTACAGGAAGCCTCCTCTTTTTCTCTACTTTTTTGGACTCATGTAACGTTGACAAATCCTTTTAATAAATGAACCATGAACTCAGCCATGTGGAGATGTGCCTAGAGCATTTTTGTGAAAACTAAGTAATTTGCTTGCTAACATGTGAGAAAATCAAAACGTCCATAAAAACACTCAACTAATCCATTACCTATAATACATTCATGAATGTTTTTTATATAGTCCTCCTGTGCAGGTTGAATATAAAGGAAGTCATATTATCATTCAGAACATATTCTCCTGAACACATGCTACTTATTACCACCTCATTCTTTACAAGCATCGCCACTGGCGACATTCACACTTTGCTGAGATATTTGTATCGTAAGCCATAACAGCAGTAAATTCAGTAATAATGGGACTTTTATGAAATCGCTTGGATTCATATAATATTTGTCAAGTGAAGATAAAGCATTGCCTTCCAGTCTATCTAAAAGGTGCCATGTAATGCAAACAATGTGTAAATATTATATTAAAAATTGTTAGGTTGTGCTCTCTAACCGATACAATTAATAAACAAGCTTTATTTGTTATTTTAAATGTCAAATGAAATAAAGAGTATTTTTTCTCCAACATACTATAATTATTATAGTTATATTATTATATTATATAAAACATTATATATTAAATATATATATATATATATATATATATATATATATATATATATATATATATATATATATATATATATATATATATATATATATATATATATATATATATATATTATTAAATACATATATTATGTTATTTAAAAATAAGTAATACAAAATTAATTTAAGCAAATGTTTTTCAGATAGATTTTTCTCTTGTTTATGTTAATTATTTCCTTTTTAAGTGCAGTGAAATGAACATATCCCGAGCCGTAGAAGTAAAGTACTAAAGCAGAACACAGAAGACTGAGAAGAACACTTCAGAACAATTGTATGGCAGTTGACATCATTTACATCTCTTCTCAATTTTCTGAAATTAAATACTTGCTTATACACGTACGTTAGAGTAATGTTCCCAACCCCATCTGGACAATAGTCAAAAACTTGATTAAAAATATATAAACCAATAAATAAGTACACATATTTTTTACTATTCTCAAAGCACTTCTTGTTCAAGGGAACACTAAAGATGACCTCTGTGTTAACTACTCGAGTGAACTGTGCTTTTGTTACAAATTGCTTTCTGTCTCTTGCTCTAATGTAAATCACAATTGAAAAAAGTGTCTTCTAAATGCTAAAACGTTAATATAGAACTAGGAGAATGCTTATTGCATGACCCTGATGTAATTTGATTTAACCAGGGTCAATTCCAATTAAACTTTTTCAACACAAAGATTTGATTACTTTGAACAAATGCAAGTTATTCTATAATTTTCTAAGATAATTTGACAAAAACAGCAAATTATCTTTGTATTGCTGATGTTTTCGAGTGAGCATCTCAAGAAAAAAAGCCTACGTATGAACTATTGTTTAGCCATTCTCATGGCTTTAATTGTCTCTGCCTTTGAACTGGCTGATACAAGTTTAATTACAACCAGACCTTAGACAACAAAAGCCTCATGGACAATTTCTACATTCTTAATGAGCATTTTGCTGTCCTTTCTCATGATGCCCATGTCACATTTTTTTCTGCCCTAATCATTATAAATTACATTCTGACATAAAAAAGGAAAAAAGAAAGAAAAAATCTGCCATAATTTATAGCCAGAATCAAATTAATTGCTGGTGTGACAGGTGATAGGGAACTGCATAGACGATAAGGTCATTAAGTTGTGCTTATTCATTAATGAGGCTGAAGCCAGAAAGGGAGAGAGACGAGCTCGAGCTGAACAGTGTTGTTTACCCAGCCATGAGGGTTTGCATGGTGTGACCAGTACTGAAACAGAAGAATTCTTCCTTTGGAAGAACTGAAACAGAAGTAAAGTGACAAAAAAGCAAAACAAAGCCTCCAAGGGAGAGTGAGAGAGAGCGCGAGAGAGAGAGAGAGAGTGAGAGAGAGAGAGAGAGAGAGAGAGAGAGAGAGAGAGACAGAGAGACTATGGGTCTTGTGCGACACAAGCGAGCTGTCAGGGCAAATGCCACTGAATGTGACACTTTTAAAAGTCTCAACATGTAAATCAAAAGTAGCTTGGCCTTAATGGATGTGTTTTAGCAGATGTATCGAAGAGAGCCAGGTCTGACGCCAAGGCAACTGCCAGCCATGTCGGTGGGGATGATGTTTACAATAATGGGGAGAGGCAGTCCAATTTCACAAAACACGAAGGCGCAAAAGCCACCTCTCTCCTCATCCTGCCACCATGTTGGAAAGGAGATGAGGTAGAAAACAACACTAACTTCATATACAAGGCTTTTGGTAGAGAGAAGCGTCTCAAAAGCACATCAGAAACAATTTCACCTTGGCAGGGTGCTTGTCAAAATCAAGGAATATCATACGGCAGGCTCTTTTCACCCTTGTTTTGTATAACTGTATTTGTAGCCGCAGGATGTCAGTCAGGCGAAGACCCACATGCACAAACAAACCCTGGCTAACATGCAAGACCCAAATAGACTGTGCTTGTTGTGTGACAGTGCCGATATGGAGTGAGTACACAAGTACAGACAGTGAAAGACACAACAAGGACCTGAGGGAACGCTTTATTGTCTTGGATATATTTCTTGAATGACAGCAGTTGCACCAGCGCTTTTCATTTTTCATGGTTATTTTTTAGATCTCTATGTCTCTGTCCTTGTGTCTGTCTAACAATTTAAGCACCGGACTCGTTGATTAATGCATGGAAACAATGATAAAACTGTAATCACTGTTTTGCTCTGAAACACCGCTTTGAACCATTGGTTTAGCTTGATGCAAACGAACACACATTTTCTGAGCATTAAACTGTTTAAGCTAAATGCAGCTCTGCAGATATGTCATCATGTGTAGGGGACTAATAGCTCTAATATGTGTTTATTTTTACACTGCATACATTTAACACCAAATGATACATCTTTAAGTGTCTGTGGTGTATAATCAGCATGCATTTCTGTAATTGTGCCTTATGAGAACTAATGAGAACTTCCATAGCTTCACACATTTAAAGTGAGAACGACAATGTGCCATAGGGTGTAATAGTGGTGAACGCTGGGATGAGCGGTGGGTTTGAGAAGGTGAGGTAGTAACAATGAGCCTCTTGACCTCTGCCTGCTACCGAGCTAGTGACATTGGCGTCACATGCAGGCAGGTGCAAGAGGGCCAATTTAAGCCTCACGGCCACCTCCACCTCTCACCGCTCTCTTCATCTAGACTACAATCTGACCTGCACAGCCCTCCACTCAAACGCTAAAGCTAGTCCAGTGTCCTTCACTGTCCTGATTACTGAAACAGTCAGAAAAGAGTGGTACGAGGGGGGGAAATGGTGAACCGGAGTGCAAAATCACAGAGGGACTAAAAAAGGGTCAGTAAGAGATCACCAGAGGATGGCAGGCCCTAACTGTGAACTGAATCTCACACAGTTTGCGACAAAGAGAAGTTCATTTCATAAAAAGCCAAGGCAAATTGTGCTGACAGTAGTAGCTTGAAAAGGTTAATTGGCCCATTATCTGCCTGTAGAGTTTGAAGGATTTATGGACAGATGAGATGTATTTCTGCTGCTAAAGGATCCTTGCATGGACAGTATTCTTTGATAAGAGAACAAGTTACAATGTATTGACTAAATGAGTGTAAACATGTTTTTGTTCTATTAATGCTTTATATTTTAAAATATATTGTTTCATCCAAACATCAAAATCCCTAAAAAAAAGCCAGTGAAGTCAGGCTGAATGAAAAATTATATCAATAACAACAATTGTAATAATAACAATAAAATAAATAAAAAGCATCCTGCTAAAATAAAAATGGAAAAAACAGATAAATTGAACCAAAGATCTGTGTTTTTTTTTTCATTTCAGTTGAAAATAAGTCTGTGGCCTTCACAGTGAAACTACACCCAAAAAGGAATATTTTCACAATAATAAATTTGCTCCATTCAGTTCCAAATTTGAATCTTCCCTCATTGAAGCACATTTTTAAATATTTTGGATGAACAATGTGGAGGCAAGGGACAGCTTCATAGCTCTTTAACTAATTATGCATGTCAAGATCTCAGAACAGTAAGAAAAAAAAATAAATACATAAATTGCCATCAGGCTTTAAAAGAATGTGAGGAAAAATAAAGACATAACAGATTCAGATGGGTTTGTAATCACAAAGTAAATTTCTCTGGCATCCTGCCTCTAAAGTTAATTCCATCTATATAGGGCTTTAGACAACAAGGGGATCCATAAAACTCTCAAACTAAATAGCAAATATGAAGTATTAAGTTCTAAAAATACATATTATTACCATTAAAAGTCTACAATGTCATTACAACTACTTTTAATGATCAGCTGTTATCATTCTCTTTCAGCCTGTGTTACAGTTTTTCTCAATGGCTTTGGCTCAGTTCTCAAATGATTTTTTTATTTCCCAAAACATTAAGTTCAGTTCTCTGAACAATTTGCTTCTTTTTCACATCAGATTGGAATTTCTTATTGATTTGAGCAAATTGCAAATGCTTTGGCACATGTGTGCAAAGAGTACATAAAACTGTCTGCAGTTTGGACAACAAATAATTGCATATGGCTTGTTGATCAAAACTGATGACTTGATTATCACTTACACCGTCAAACACTTCAGAACTTCTCAGATATGTATTATTTATGTAAGCCATCACATTCAAAACAACCTATTCAATTATCAAAATATCTGACATTGACATTGTTTGTAATGTCTGCTAAATTGGCACATGACCTCTAATTGCAATCACAATCTAATTGCAACTCTTGTCAGTTACTTTACATGTACAGTAATACATTTGTATTGTCTGTATATATACATGAAGCACAAAAATAAACACTGTACAAACACAAATGTTCATAGACTTTTTTTCTACATTCTATCAATTTTTCTCAACAAATATGACATTTTTGTTTAAACCCTTAATTTTCATGTTTGACTGTTGTGGTGAAAAAACAACTAAACATTTTGACCAGTGTGGCTCACACAATGACAAAAATACTTTAGATTTTGGTAGCCTTGGCCAAATTATTGACACAATACCTAGCATGAATTAAATGTTTTGGGTGAGTAACTATATTTTGCAGACATGCTATAAAGTTTTGAAGTTCCTGCAAACAGTTGTGACATTTGCACTCGCAGTTTAGACAATGTTAAGACTGTTTCGAGAAATGTGCCAAAGCAATTGAGAAAAACTGTAATAGGTTGACTTGATAGCAATTAACTTGGAAAACATAGATAGATAGATAGATAGATAGATAGATAGATAGATAGATAGATAGATAGATAGATAGATAGATAGATAGATAGATAGATAGATAGATAGATAGATAGATAGATAGATAGATAGATAGATAGATAGATAGATAGATAGATGACAATCTTGCATTTTAATCCTTATATAAAAATTATTCTAATCTGTCAGTGGCTGTCTGCTGACCCCGAAAAACAATAAAGAGAAGGACAAATAAATGTTTCCAAGAAAGGGTTAATCCAAGGGCAATGAGGATCTGCAACTACTGTATGGCTGTATAATGATTCTCTAAACTTTACCCCACATGTGGTTTTATTCCTGGAAAGAAATCCACAATTGTAAGAATACCAGGACATATTCACCATCAAATAACAGTGAAATCATCCATCTTAGAGAATTAACATGCTCAATGACTCTTCTCCCACTCTTGTTCTCGTCTTCAGACTCAAATATTCTTATACACTTCCACCACAGAGAGTGCCCTCTGATTACCAACCACTCATTTGTTATGCTCTCTGGCAAATCAGTGGTGATTCAGATGACAAATAAGAAGAGAAAAAAACTGCTGCTGTCAGGGTGTGATGTGTTAATTTCTTGACAGTCTCAGCACTGAAACCAATTACTGATTTAAGGGCAGGGAGAAGGAGGCCCTCAGCAACAGCTAATTAGGCATCTTCAAGAATAAAGAAATAAAAGAAAACAAGGGAAGGATGGGGAATAATTCAGGTTGTAACCAGTATTTGGAATAGTGTACAGTTGTCACTGTCGAATTCAGCTCATTTTCAATGTGGATTTTACACCTTGAAACCACTTCTCTCCGTCTCTTTCCCCCTAAAGAAATTTTCTTATATGATAAACCCTTGCATGGATGTTAGTTTATTTAACTCCTGCTTTAATGCATGACCCCTTTGAGCTCAAGTCCCAGAGCAGAGCAATTGGAAAGGGTTCATCGTGTTTCATGGCCAACATCATCCACCTTTTTTGCAATTCCCATTTTTACAGCTTTGTGGGTTCCTGCCCCCAATGGGTTCCTAATTGACTAATGATACTGTTGCCCAGTGGTGTCGGTGGTTAAAGAGATGTTTCTTGTGATCAGAACCTTTGTGTTGTGTAAGCATGATGCCTGAAAACACAGATTGTCAATTATGGGAGGACAGCTCAAGTAAAAATATTTCCATTGTTGTAGAAAGCATTTATGAACCAATTTGTTTGCTGAAACAAGGCACACAGTGAAAAGCACACATCGTTGGAACACACACAGTAAAGCGACATTGACTCTTCATATGTTTGAGGTATATTAAGTGAATGTTTATTTTCAGTCAATATGTTAAAATTCAGTCAAATCCGAAGGTTGCCTATACAAAAGTGCATTATTGTTTTCAGAGATAAAATAATAAGTAATTTGTGTTAAGTAAGTATTCACTGAAATCGGTTAATATTTTTAGGTTGTCAACAAACAATAATCAAATAACTAGCTTATAACTTACTTGGGCATTTTTCATTGGCTGTAAAACTATGTTTGGAAAAACCAAGGTTTTTTTTTTTCAATTCCCAAAAAGAATAATGATATTGTAACTGTTCTAAGCTGACTAAACATTTTTCTTTCTTTCTTTCTTTCTTTCTTTCTTTCTTTCTTTCTTTCTTTCTTTCTAAACATTAGCGGTGAAGAATTTTTAATAAGCTTTTAACTTTTATTGTTTATAAAATATACAGTCACATTTTTAATGTAACAATTTAACTTACAATTCCACTTACAATTTTCTGTTTTATTATATTTTGCTTTTGAAGTAATGATTATATCCATTGCTATAGCATTAGCTGACTAGCCACACAACTCATTTACACAGGTTTTTGTACTTTTCACACCTTTTGGTACACACTTCTTTCTAATTTTCATGTAAACATCTTCCATTTGTAGTTGCAATTTTACGGTTACCTATATGGTCAACATAATGCCGAAAAGATACCATCCAAATATAGTTCTGCCAGTGCCTTTGTACTTGTGCCAGGAGACATTCTGAGTTTCACAATCTTTCCTTTGTAGTTAGAATCAGTACACACCAGCACAATGCAGAGCATGTATCAAATACATGATTTAACAGAAGTATCATTAGAGAAAATTATCATTGATTAATTTTCTCTGTGCCAGAAATGAGTGTGAAACATCAAAGACTAAAAATGAATATAACTGTGTTTATAAATATATAATTAGTTTTAATTTCTTTAGATCAAATGCAGATATAGCCTCGAGAGAGAACTATGGAAATTCAATCTGCAGTTAGTGTCCATACACTGTCTAGTATTAACACACAAAAAATATCTAATAAAGTGTATATGTTAATGATTTTGTTTGAAGTCTAAGTGAAATTTCCTTTTTCTGTTAAAAAAGAGCTTGAGAAATGAGCCACCAGAGTGTGATCTGAAGATTTCCTACTGATCTCCCTTCACTCCTTTAGATCAAGAGAAAGAAGAATGCCTTTCATAAGTGAAGGAAGATTGCTGTCATTCACCTCTCCATGAAATAAAAGGAGGGATAAGAAAATTTCTGTTTGTAGACTAATGTGGATGCTTTACAATTTATGATCTTTTTGGTTCCCTTTGTTTTCACTTGTGGCTCTTTTTAACATCAGTTGACCTATTGTGATCTAACAGAAATTAGTTGCATGTCAATGGGCTTTTTATTGAATTATACAAATAAATAAATTAAATTAAATATAAAAATCCATGGTAAAAAATATATCATTCACACATGCATCAAACATAGTCATATTTAATTCAGGCCATGACTAAATATAATGAACAATATAAGTCTTTTCCTCTGAAAAAGTTAAAATTTTACCTGCATTTTTCGGGGCTTTGTCCGAGTAAGTAGGACGCATAATCATAGGGAGAACCCCGGACATCCAATTTCCTGACACGCAGCAGTAAAAAAGCAACAATAAGATTATAAATAAGAACGTTTATAGTGGGCAAAAACTGTTGAGAAATGATTTTCTAAAGTTTTAACTTGTTAAAGTAATAGCAATTGATTCTGAATGAACTGTCTTTTCTAAACCATACGAGTATCTGATAAATTCACATTGATTCACTTTAAATACAAAAATAAGCATTAATATTGTTACCGGGATGTCAGAATTATTTTAAAATATTTGTCATTTTAATAACCAATTAGAAATTCTGTGTACTAGCCTTTTTTAACAAACTTCAATAACCCCATCAATTTGAACAAAATATGAATAAGATAAAACTTAACATGCCTTAATATAGAACTGTAATGTAATACTACAATATTTACAAATTCTCAAGAAGTACCCCAAAAGTACTTCGATTGAATGTAAAATTGTGTAAATTTCAGAAAGTTGTACTGTTTTGTCTGGAAAATGTAGTAAATGATTTTTCTGTGGCTGTGGCTCACTGGGTAAGATGGTTCTGCTATCGACTGGTGTCTCTCTGGAGTTCTGGGTCACTAGATCTCTGCCAACAGTATTGGTGTCAAAGTAGAAAGAGCGGAGAGTCATTAATCCAACCGCTGGCCTCGGCATCAGGGATAGGGAAGATACAGCTCCGTTTTAAGCATGTATTAAAAAACAACAACATCATTGAGGTCCTTTCCAGTTCTTTCCAAGTCCTCCCCATCTCGCGCTTGCACTAATGCATGCCCCCATACAAGGAGCTGCTCCGTGTCTCAGACAGGCCGATCATCGCTTGATTTATGGCACTGACCGTTGCCTGCATCTCTCAAGCTAATGACACATACACTAAAGTCATTGATTTGTATGAATGCCCTCCGCTCTTCATCTATCACAATTTAATGTGAGGGGCTTTGCAATGCAGAGGTGGAGAGACAGAATAGAGCTTAAAGAGGAGAGAGGGATGAGGCCACCGGTTCCCCTTTTCCAAGTCATGAGTCATTTGATGCAACTTTAATATATAGACTCCTCCATTTATGTAAATGGTTGTGGAAACGGAGTGTTATGTTCAATAAAGCAGATAATAGCAACAACTGGGAGTTCGTGGAAGAATCGCCTCTTCACCCGCTAACATACACTTGCTTCAAAAGGTAGGTGTTGTGTCTGTAACATGATGTAATAGACACGATAGCAAAACAATTTCCAAAGTTAATTGCACTTATTGAAGTTTAATTTTTAAGACTTTAGAACCCTGAGGCTTTATGTTATTTTTCAGTGTAGTTTATTTTATAGGGTCATTTCAAGGTTCACTATTACAATGTACACATTTGTATAGCTTAAATATATATAATTTTTTTGTAGAAATACAAAAAAACTGCTGTGTACATTTTACAGAACAGTTTGGTTTCATGAAGTACATAGTTTTATCCCTTTTTGGAAAAAAAAATATTTGCATTCTGGGATCTGCCTGCTAATAGGCTGCCAAACTATGAAAAAAATCTATTGTCTTCAATGAGATCATTTGCAATGATGCAAAATCAGAAGTTCAGGGGGACACATTGCACTTCCGGATTGAGAGTTTAGTCAGATTCAACTTTGACCTGCAATACTGCATCACATGATGAGCAAGTAGTTTGAACAAGACCTTCCTGAAATATTTTAGAAAGCAACATTTTATCTTTTAGGAGATTAGTGTAAAACCTGCTGAAATTTTGGATGATTTATAGTTTATAGAGTTAGATCATTTTTGAAACACATTGCCTGGTAGTTTGGGTATAAACTGGTACATGACCATGCAATCACAATCAGATCTCTTAAAACCCTGTCTGAGTAGCCCATAAGTTTGTTGCTTGAAAATGTGGCATTATATGACAAGATGCCAATAAATGCCAATGTATTTAGAACTCCTGCCGGGCTATATTCTTTCTCAGTTGGTTAGTGGAGACGATCTTGAGCTTTTTTGGGTAAACACTTGAGTTATTAAAGTTTTCTTTAAAAAAAATGTCTTCGTTGATTTAGAAAACTGACCCGTTTCAGGTCTTGAAATAAAATAAAGTTTAAATAAAGTTAAAAAAAAATAAGTTATAGCCATGTAGTTCATGGTATCATGGGCGGTGAGCTGTTAATGCACAGGTGCTCTTCAGTTCAGAGTGCAATGTTTCTCTTTCTGGATTCTCTTTTTCCAAGTTCACCTTTGCTCTACAATTTACAATCTCATAATTGGTTCACAGAAAATTTATTTTTATCATAGTTATTCTATTTAATTAAACAGAATATAAAATTACATCCGTTAAATGAAAAAATGTTTTGTAAAATTACAGAAGTTTTCAGTCGTAATCACGGACATGTCGATGTTAGAGAAAGAAAATTATAAAGTCTCGGGACCTTTTTGTATATTTATTGTATACAGTATTTATATGACTGTGTATGATGTATAGCATATCATGTTTTTTCATAGCTAATTTTGTTTAAAACTACACACTACTAATCATTTATTAAGCATTGACAAATAGTTAACAAATAATTTGGTTTTGAAAATTGGTAAAAAAATGTTTTGTTTTTTTTTATTTCACATTTATAAGCAGTTTATAGATAAAAGATAAGTGCTTTATTCCTGGTTAATAAGCATCAATATAATATGCTTAATTACATTAATTTCCTGCTTTATTGAAGATAATTTATTTATATATAAATGAAAAAATTATCCCTATTTAAAAGCCAGTCAGTGATTCATGAGATCATTTAGAAGTTGTTTATAAATTATTATTGAGCTATTTAAAAGCGCATTTACAAGCAAGGTTACTAAGTGTGATAATAAATACTTTATTAACACCATAATCTTTCTGCAACTCATGATTAGTTACAGGTAGTTATAAAGCATTTATTAATTACTCATCTAAAGTAATAAATATTTATGACAAATATTTTATTAACAAATGATATTTAAAGGATCCGTTTTACTCTAAATCAATGAAAAAAAAACAGCGCAGACCATTGAAATATTTCGTTTCATTTGTTAATGCTTTACAAAGCCTAAAGAGTTGCTTTACAAAGCCAGACATAAATGTTATTTAGCATATTATATAGACATTTATAAACCAGGAATAAAGCCTTTAAAGGTATATTTATAAATGGCTTACAGATGTATAACGACATAGAAACAATGCTTTATAAATTACTCAATAACTATTTATTAATGCTTAATAAATGATTAGTAGTGTGTAGTTAGTACAAAGTGCTACCAAAAAAAACATTTTTTTCTACAAATGATTCATTTATGCTATTTACAATTTATAAAATTTTTGAAAATTTATCATTTTTTTATTTGCACACAAGTCTAATAATATACAACTTATTACTTTAATTAGACTAAACTTGCAATAAAATATTCAATATATTTTTACTTTTACATCGATTTATTTTAGTTAACCTTGTTGTCTTTGCTATTTCTTTATACTGTTTTTTAGTGTAACTTTTAATAACACACGCACGCACATGCACGCACACACACACGTCCACACACACACACACAAAAAGTAATTATTGTGCAGTGAGAACATCCACAGACTTCTTAAAAACTAGATCATGAATCAAACAATGTGTCAAGCTAATCTGAGGAAACCCTTGATTATGTATATAGAAACATCCCAAAGATAAGTCGCATGTTTTGGATCATCCTTGATGAACCTTGAGCTTTAAAAAATACTATTTTGAAAGAGATAGGAAAAAATATATATTTTTATGTGACAATCCAGTTCTCTGTTCTATTTCCACATTCCTTTTAAAGTTATCCATCTATTCTATTTCCATTTATATTAAAGCTTGTCTTATTAATATTAATGCCAACTCCTAATCATCTACTTATTTTTAAGTGCCAGTAAACTTCACAGCGAAATATGTTGACTTTGACGGGAAATACATGGTTTCTCCAGAGTTAGGATTGCTTGATTGCGAGAGCCTTCCAAATCATCGGCTGAACCAATAACGAGACGTCATTCCTTTAAACGGTCATCTTTCCTAGAGAGGTGGAACATTTGTCATTTACAAAAGCTTTCAGTGAAGCATCTGTCAGTGCTGGGTCCAATTATGCAGACTGGACATCTCTAACAAGGTGCGGAGGAAAGGATTTCTGGGCAAACAATGTCCGTCCATAATGAGAGACCCTCATTTGAGTGTCTCTGAGCTCTCAGGGATTGATTCCATCGCAAATGATCTGGCAAGTTGTTTGTCTTCGCTCCAGAACATAGCTTAAAGCAAAAAATAGACATTTATATAAAAAAAACAAGATATTTAAGCCAGTGTTTCTCACCTCTCATGGCCTATGCAGCAAACTTTGCTTCCTCACTCAAAACTTTTGATGGTGTGATTATAAATCATGCCAAGAGCACTGTCAATACAGAGGCAGAATGGGGGGGGGGGGGGGGGTGCAAAGACAAGGATCACAAGGAAGAGATTGTACGGAAAGCACACACTGGAGGCTCATTTCATCCTGTTCACGTGCATACTCAAACAAGGCATGGATTGTCAATGGAGCGAGAGTCATGATCAATGTTCCGGGGCCCGCTGGATCCTCATTGATTCCTACACTCTCAGATATTCAAGCAGGCTCTTCATCAACACAAGCACTTTGTCCCTCTTAAATAATCTGATCGAATGGCATCGAGTCCAGCATCCCATCAGAGTGGCATGTCTCTGGAGTGGCTATAGGTTGAGACCAGGTCTAGCTGGAGAGCCCAAGAACGCCATCACATAACTTTGATTGTTAAAGGTAACGATAATCCAGTTTCCGTTTGAAATAAAATGACTTTTCAATTCCAATGATGTGAGTATATGTTACGAAACAAAACCTCTTGTCTTTCCAAAGTAGGTAAAATAGCCTCCCATGTGTTAAATATTTGATTATCTTTGTGATAAATCTCCTGAAACATTTTACAGAGAGGCAGGTAATCCTGAAAATTGACCTTCATTTGAATTTTTCATAAAAAGAGATAGGAAATGGGAATAAATCCATGTCTACTTTTGTTCCTCAAAATACATTAATCTAAGTGCTTTATACCCCCACCTCTGAGTGAGACTACACTCTATCAAACTTCCCCTGTCGCACTCGGAGAAACCAAAATTTAATTCCTCTTCCTGAATGTGTTTCTGTCAATATAAGAGATATAAATAGCTGTGGGAGACAGTGACCATTCATAAATCTAGTTGAATATTTAAAGAGGGTCTTTGGGCAATAGAGAAAAGGAGGAAGAGGAGGAGAGAGAGGGAAGGGGGCACTCAACTTGCTCCTCAATTTGATCAATCGTCTTATTCTTACCTCTACACTCGGAAAATTGCAAATTGGAATCATGGACTAAGAAGTAGTTTATCATTTCGTTGGAATGGGCCTGTGAGCTCATCCACAACCTGAAACAGAGGATTACACAAAGTTCTTTAAACCAATTGAACTCCAGAAAAAATCCTTTCGTATATCATATGGGTTGTTTGAAAGCTGAACTTACTTGAACTAAATCTGAAACTATATTCCTATTGAACATGAAAGTCAACAATGACAATTTACTACAACTCCTGATCAGTTTTTTTTACCAAAATATATATTTTTTTAAATATGCCAAGCCAGAAGTCATAAAAACTTGCACTGCATATTTTTTATTTTATCACACCATTCTGAATAGCCCAATAAGCTGTTATGAAACATTGTCTATGAGGCAGTAAGTTAGAAACAGCTCATTAGATGAAGTAAGAACAATCAAAGGAAACTATTTATTATGCTAGAATTGTATGGATAGGATTTACTGTATCTACAAGGGGCTGCTTGTAGCTGAAATAGACATGTATTAGTTTAAAACAACTAATAATAGCAATGGTAACATGTCTGAAGAGAGAAAAAAAATTCAAGTTGTGTTCATACGAGATTTCAGTTCAGGTGGTATGTGTTATTTTGCATTATTTGCTTTACGTTGTGAAATGTTTTATGATTTTTGTTTTACATTCATGGACATTCTTTCATGCCCAGTCTCTGGCTCTTGTGTTCTTTTAATTTCTTCTTCTGTTCTTCTGTTTAGCTGGTGTGTTGAAGTAACAGGCCAGCTAAAGTGAAGACAATGAAATAGAATATGTAGCTCATTAAGGGGCTATTTTAATAAGCTGACACCTGGGTTGACAGAAATGTGGACACCAGGCACTCCATGCTTTGATGGTTTTTTTAATTAATTGATGTAATTGGCCCACCCAATAATACAGAGTGATGTTAATGTGTCACTTACAGTCACAGGAATGAAGCTCCCCAGGTTGCTTGTGGAACTCAGGGTTCTAATTAGCTTTTTTCATGTTCTTTTTAAGGATGAATGTCATGAATTTGTGAATTGTGATGTTCTGTTCTGATCTAAGATTGCTATACTAAGATGTATTAAGATGGTATTATTGTGAACAAACTGATAAAGCATAAACCAATAAGTACACTAATTTAGAATTGCAAAAACATATTTTTTTCCCAACCAAACTTTAATGGAAAGTCCAAGTCAGGTTAATAATTAGCTACAAAATTACGTATTTATTTCTGAGGGGAAAACATATGAAGTATAATTCGTACATTTAAGTTAGTATTGTTTCAAGGCTTATTATTTTATGTAAGATTATAGTTTACTAGTTTTATAGTTTAAGTTATTTTAACCTAATATTCAAATGAATGGGTTGCCAGTCTATGCTTCTTTACTAAAATCCTAAGAAGACACTGAACAAGAATCTAAAACCCTATTTATGAAATGTATTAAAAATGAACAACATGCATATTTCTATGGACAATTTAGTGCCATTTAAATAGTACAGGGATCTTGACTAGCATAAAAAAAACTTACTCATAAAACACATAACTTTGATGATTAAGCTCCAATATGTAAGAAAAGATATGTTCTGGATCAATATGAATTTAAAAGCTGTGAAAACATGTTTTTTGTAAAAGGAACATATCATCTTTAAACATTTTGTTTTTTGAAAGATAGTATGTTCATGACATATCAAGCAAAGAAACGTATGTTTTGCCATTTCCAATATAAGTATAAAATATAAAAATATTTAACTATTCCAACTAAACTCATCATTTAAGTCAAATTTAAGTACACAATATCACTTTCAAGTAAAGTCTAAAACAAAGCCAGAAGTGTTTGTTTTTGTTTAAGGTCTGATAACTAAATGTATAGGTCCCTATACATAATTGGTTGAACCCTATGTTATTATTATTTATATACATATATTATTAGTATATACATATCTTTGTTTTCCCAGCGATGGGTTGCGGCTGGAAGGGCATCTGCCATGTAAAACATATGCCAGAGAGTTGGCGGTTCATTCCGCTGTGGAGACCCCGAAAGGAAAGAAAGCCGACATGAAGATGAATGAACGAACATATCTTTGTATGAAACAAAAACTACTTTAATATTTTTAAACCATATTTTTCAAACAAAATGTATGTTTTATCAAGCCAATATTGATACAATGCTTTTGTCCCATTAAGTCCAGCGATATTACAGTCTTTACTAATAGAAGAAAACTAAAATCTTGCCTTTTTTATGTTGCCCTCTTTATTTACAAGGTGATAGAGCGATTCTCTACCCAAGGGCACTTGAAGGTATGTTTTCTGGAGGTTAAAAACACTGGGCCGAATTCAACCCCTTGTCAAACTGAAAAAACAGCAGCCTTCTGCAATGTAACTAACTAGTCTATATCCACAAAAGCTGATATTAATAAAAATAAAATAATAATAACACTAATAAAAAGTTGATAAAATACTATGTATATTTTTGCAGCCATCGTTGGAAAACAAAATATGACTGACAGGCACACCAACTGATCACATGATCTGCCTCATCAACACCCCACCCCCACAAGTTGCTTTTATTTCAGCAATTAATACCCCACACGTGAGCTTTTTGACATTTGTCTATCAAGCGTACTCTGAGTCACAACCACTAATTAGAGTCAGAGAGAAGAGAGAGAGCGAGCAGACAGGCAGTCTAGCCGTAGCCTCCAGTGCTGTTTAATGATCAAACCCAGAGGGCTTGTCATGAGTGACAGGGACAGAATATGGGCAAACATCACATTAGAGGAAGTACTCACACATTAGTTTCACAGATTCTAATCCAATAGGAACTTGAAGCACGTGATTCTCACATGTCAATGGCAGAAATTCTTAGACCATCAAAAAGATCAAGAGCCTTTTTAAAGTGTGCAGCATTGATTTTATTTTGTCTTATCTGTGATACTCAAAGCGCTTTGCTGATCATTTAATTATGACCCCTTGTGATACATGAAGTCACCTTGAGCAAAATGTCCTATCAGTTTCTTTTAATACATCTGTTAGACTCTTCTTCTTCCCCCTGGGGTGAGGGCAAATTGTTTTGTAGCATTCTAATCTGTCAGTGACCTCTTCTCTGCTCCTCTGATGGCCTGGGTATTACAAGATGATTGTCACTTCCCAAACAGGAGATAGTACACAGCATGCAGTCGAGAGATATAAGTGGATATGTATTGTTTTTATATCTA
This sequence comes from Danionella dracula, assembly GCA_900490495.1. Lineage (NCBI taxonomy): Eukaryota > Metazoa > Chordata > Actinopteri > Cypriniformes > Danionidae > Danionella > Danionella dracula. Next base: position 5,766,467 of record UELW01000578.1, read on the forward strand.
GTGCTACAGCACTATGCAAAAAAAGGAGAAGAAAATGAACTTTCAGACATCTGATTATCTCTCCTTTTCATATTTCTTACTTTTCTCAGTGGGAGCAAGTGAATTTTTGTCAGGAAGAAAAAAATAAGTGAATTTCACACAGATTCATTGATTATTGTTTCCAGTTCACCCTGCTATCCATATAATCATTCCACCTTCTTATTTCCACCTTTTTTTCCCTTTGCCTTTTCTTCCTTTTCTCTTTCCTTTTTATACTCCGGTCTTCTACTGACAAGCCATGGGTTTTCAGAAAAGAAAGCGAGCATTAATTAAGACAGTGCCAGCTGTAATTTTCTTGGGAAGTAAATTTCTGCACAACTAAAGGTTACGGGGACCTTTTCACTGTCAGAATTTACTACAGCCTGTGAATGTTAATGCAGCTAATGAAGACATGCTCTCGGTTTCTGAACTTAAAAGTACCACTGCAGAGAAAGAGAGAGAGTGGAAGAATGGAGAGGGAAAAGGACAGAAATGAAAATCCATTTTGATGAATGCAGTTGGATCAGCCGTATTAATTTGATAGGAACACTTGAATTGATTGTAACATTTGGAGTCTTTGTTTGATTCCTAAGCAGGATCGGCATTATTAGCCTAGACATGTTCTGATAAACAGACATATTGCGTTCTATTAGTTGGTCATCAAGGGAAGTAATAATTATATATTGCAGCAATGAAAACTAGTTTCAGCAAGTATTATGTAAAACACACTATTGAACATTACTTAATATTTGCTCTCTTGAATACACCAATGATCTTACACTCAATGAAACAAATCCAGACGTGTGATAAGGAGTATTATTAAAATTTTTAGATAATTTAAACCTACCATGATAAATCATTTTATTAAACATTGTATACTGCCGATAAAATATTTTTAATATTTTTATTTCATTGCTATGTTTTCACAATCAATATCAAGCAGTAAAGCTTTGCAATATATGCAAACCTGTCAGGAATCACAGAACGAGATCGTAAGGAATTTTTTATCATTTTATTTAAAAGACAAGAACAAGAACATTCCTTTAGAAGGAATTGATCAGCTTATCATGTTCTTTTATGGTAACTTCCATGGGTTGGCGATGCTTTCGGGTGATTTGAGTGGGCACTTATGCAGATGTTCTAGGGATCGGAAAGAGTCTGGCGTGAAGTGGGGATGCACATAACAGGAGATGACAGGAGCACTCAGAATCGCAGGTCAGTCTTGCCAGGAGTATTCATGACGTAGCGGAGGGTAACAGGAGACAACATAAATTCGCCGAAGTAACAGTGACGCGCAGGAGGGAACTGGAGATGATCAGGAATCACCATAGCATTCCCGCTCCTTGTTCTATAGATCTATTGTTCCTTGTTCCAAGTTCAATAGAGGAGTAGAGGGATGAGGGTAGTGAGAGTGGCGATGTTGGTGACGACAAAGCACCCTGACTTGTTAGTGGTGGCGACTTTTATGGGGAAGGTGCTCAGGTTGGAACACCAGAGATTGTCTGTGAGCGGGTGCCGAATAAGCTCATGATCTGGTTCAGGTGATACGCCTCAATGTTCATCAGGATCCTGGCTCTGGAACCCGACAAAATAATTTTATTAAAAGGTGTTAACTAAATACTCTACTTTGTTTTAATATCAGTGAAAGGGTCACATCACATGACATACCACCAATCAACAACACCTCTCATGTCTTCTTTCACTCTACTCACTGCAGATCAAGTTTCCAAACTTCTTCATTACGCACAGCCAAACCCATGCCCTCTGGATCCCTGATCATCTCTCAGCTTCTATAAGCCATCTCGTCTACCATTACATTGGCCCTCACTCACATAAGCAACAAATTCATTACCACTGGCATCTTCCCACACACCTTGTAAGTAAAGTTCCGTGAACGCAATTTCGGGAGGAGCGATCAGATAATTAGCGAACAATCTACAGGTGTTTCCAATCCCTCTGCTCGCTCAAGAGATAAAACCGTAACCACTCCACTTCCAATTCGACGATGAAATGCAAAAGTCCCTCAGCCCACCCCTGTCTCCACATCTCATGGGGGGGGTTCTCGGGCCCGGATCGCTTCTCGCCTTGAGGCCCTCCCGTGGACAGCTCGCCCAGTATGCTTATCTTAATCTCGCCACATACGCTTGCATTTTCTGGGCTAATTCTATGTAAGCGAACTCGAGAAATACCTAGAGTGATCCTGCTTCTCAAAAAAACAACTCTCGACAAACTTGTGTTTTTACAATAGTCTATGTTAACGCTATAGGAAATCCAATATTTTTTTGTCTAAATGTTTAGTACTATGTCTTTTTTGTCTCTACACACCTACACACCATTTTTTGGCCAAAGTTTCATATATGAACACACCAACCGGCAGATCAGACATCTGTCTGAATGATGGGTGCAGCCGGAAAAAGTTTGGGTCTGTCATATCGACTTGGTGGAAGTGACTAGTGACTTGCAAGAGGAACGACCAATGAAAGCTGGCTCTTGAGTGGGACATAAAATAGCAGCTGGGTGGTGCTAAATACACACTCTCGCATCGATCTTGACTATACGCATCGACTGGAAACATTGACGAAGAACAATTTGATTAAGAGAACAAATTGAAAAAGAGTATGTAGTATGGATATACAGAATCTTGTATTGTTGGTCAAGAGATGTTCGACAAAGCCCACAAAGATTATTAAATACCTGGACAAAATATGCTATATAGTCTCAGTTCAAATGTTTACAGTTGCAGAGGGAGCATAAAACATGTACATGTAGAGCATGTAAAACATGGCAGAGGTTTGGGGCTGCATTGCTGCCTCGGGGCCTGACCAGATTGTTATCATTGATGGAAAAATGTATTTCGGAATTTATCAAGATATTTTGCTGGAAAGGTAATGTGTGTGCCAACTTAAGCTCTGCAGAGGATGGGAGATGCAACAGGACAATAACACAAAGCATAAAAGTAAATTAACAACAGAATGGCTTCAATAAAACAAAATACGTCTTCTGAAGTTACCCAGTCAGTGTTAACCTTAACCCAATTGAAAATCTGTGGCATGACCTAAAGAGAGCAATTCACACAAGATATCCCAAGACTAAAACAGTGAAAGAGTTTTGTGAAGAGAAGTGTTTGAAAATTACTTCAAATCAATGTGCAGGTTTGATCTGCAACTACAGGAAATGTTTGGTTGAGGTTATTGATGCTAATGGAGTTATTAGAGCAAAGGTTCAAATACTTTTTCCACCCTGCACTGATTCTTTACATGTTATGTTCAATAAGAACATTAACACCTATAATTTTGGTGTATTCTTGTTTCAAGCAGACTTTGTTTCTATAGTAGTGAGTTTGATGAAAATCAGAGCCCATTTCATGACTAATCCATGTAAAACTCCCTGTGGTCTTAAAGGGCCACACACTTTTTCCTGCAAAACCTTCCTTCTGTAGGTTCATACATTATCAAGCTCAAAAACAGTTTTTAATTAAAATCATGTTGAGCTGTTATTATCAGCTACTGGATTCACACTACATTCGTATTATCTAGAGACCATGGGTGGTCAACATGGATTAAACAGCCATGTTACTCATTGGAATTGGAAAAATTCTCCTGCAAATTACCCAATATATTTAGCTGAGTACAGATGTCAAAAGTTTAAAACACCGTCCCTGCACAAATCCACAGCCATAAAAATGCTTTTGTCTCAAGTTTCCAGAAAGTTATTTCATTCTTATTTTGCAAGAATGAAAGCCTCTCTGAAGTGTTTTAATAAAAGGAGCCAGAAGAGCTACTCTTTCCTTCACCTGCATGGTGCTGCTGAGCGCCTCTGAATGGTTAACCCTCTAAAATGAGTCACTGCCATCAAATTATTTAAAATGAACTAATCATTCAGGAATGACTCTTTCTTAGACACATAATGCAACTTTAAGCGTTGTACTCATAATGACACCTGATGATGTAATGAATTATGGTCAATTATTGATTTTGTTTCAAACAAAGCAATACAGACTTGAGCAGGTAACAAGATAATCACATAACTATATTCAGTGTTGAACAAAATCGTGCTTAAACTAACAAGATGCTCCTTTCTGAATCACAAATGTTGACTAGATAAAACAAATACAGCCAGCATATAGGGCTCATGATTGGTTTAGCTCTTTTGCATTAAAAAAATCATGCCCCAGGTTAGGAATATGACTTAATGTAGCAGACAAGAAAGTTCTGTTTCACCTCAGCCTTAAATTTTCACATGCTCACCCCTCAGCCTGAGACAGTGATCAGAAAACAAACAATACACGCTTCCCTTCCTAACAACCGTGGAGGTATTCACAAGATGCCTCTGAAAGCTGTAATCAAGGACAAGGTCATAAAAATCATAGAGGCATGGCAACGAATTCCAGAAGAAAGTAATATTTAACCTGAGGCTAGAGAATAATTTGACTTTCTCTTGATCAGTTTAAAAAATCTCCTCTGTCAGTGGTGGCAGCTTTATACAAATTAATGGCCTTTAGTGAAAAACTCCCGCACTCGGGTTATTAATTGTTAAAGTGCATACATTAAACAAAATGAGTAAAAAGTAATTTTAATAAATTATCCTCTCCAAAAACCTGCCGGGAAAGGAGCACATAACACAGCATGATATCTAACCAGTATGTGATCCTTCAAAATAATCTGGCATAAATAAAGTAAGAGAAACGAATGCTTTGTCCACTGGTGTCTCATTAGGCTCTTATAGCCTTCATTACAATTAACTCAACTATCTCTTCCCCCAGCAGACACTTCCTCAAAGTCCTGGATTAGTGAGCTTCTGAAACCAATAAGACTGTTTGAAAGGCCAACAGATGTGTGGGCCAGTTGAATGTTTGACTTTGGTTTAACTTCAGTTCACTCCACTGGGTAAGCAGCCATTTAATTACAGGACTTTCTGGTGAAGTGAACACTCTGCTGTCAAATGGACAGGCTAATGTCTGCTTGTTTTCCTGCATTTGCTGTAACATAGAACACACATACATAGACACGCTTCAGAATGTTAGTAGTGTAAACGTGAAAGAAGATAATTTGCTCTGAAACTTCAAACCAGACGACTTGAAAACATTTGTTCCTCTCTAGTTCATGTTCTGCAAAAACAATAAAACCAATAACAGCATTCACTTCATCCAAGGTGTTTTCTGCACACTAGGGGTAAACTAGAAGACCCATCTCAAGTGGTTAAGTGTTTTGAGTGTCTAGAATGAGATATATAAATATCATGAATTATTAAAATTTTCATTGACGGATAGCCATGATCATTGCCTCGGTTGTCAGCCCCCATGTCGAAGTCGTCGACCAAGAGCAGTTACAAGGAGTCGACGGAGGAGCAGTTCTGCCCAGGGGCCTCCCGAACATCATCAGGGGAAGAGGGTCCATCGTAAGTGGCCCTAGGACAGGCCGTCCAGTGAGTCCAGCTGCTGCGCGGGCCTTGCAACCAGCCCCCCCCCCCCCCCCCTGGAGGGAGGGGGTGCCACCACCATCAAAAGCAGACTCACAGGTCAGATCTCAGTTTTTCATTAAATATGCGAAACTTGAACTCCCTGGGTTATGTGTGCAGCCAGGAGGCTTGCATTGCAGATCCAAATGTAGTTCTCATCTCAGAGCCACATTCAAGGTCGTGGCGTTTGATGCAGTCCAGTCCGGATGGCTCTCAGCTTCCTTGTCAGAGTCAGCCTCGAGTGGGACCTCCTCGGATGGAACCGGATGCTGCTCCGAGGTCGAGCCTGGATGCCCAGGTAGGTCTCCATCTAGGCTCCTTCAGACCCCACGCTAAGTCTGCTAGTTCGTGGCCCCGCTATGGATATTATCAATGAAGTGCGTATTACACCATTAGTGGAGTTTCAGAAAGCCTGGTGGGAGCTTCCCAATATTTCCCCATGGCTCGTACACACTATCCGGCACGGCTATTGACTGCAGTTTGCTGCCAAGCCTCCCAGGTTCAACAGGGTTCTAATGACCTCTGTCTCAGCCACAGAGGCACAGGTCCTACGTGAGGAGATTGATTTCCTTCTACGCAAAGGTGCAATCGTGCCAGTCCCTCTTGCCGACAGCGAAAGAGGGTTTTACTCGACCTGTGTCATCTAAATGCTCATCTTCTGAGACTTCCGTTCAGGATGATATCCCTCAGATGCACAGTCCACTCAGTCCTTCCAGGGGATGGGTTTGCCACAATAGATCTGAAAGATACGTATTTTCACATGAGTATACGCTCTCGGCACAGACCCTTTCTTCGGTTTGGCCTTGAAGGTCGAATGTATCAGTACTGCGTCCTCCCGTTCAGCATGTCTCTGTCCCCTCGCACCTTCACAAAGGTGACCGAGGCAGCTTTAGTACTGTTAATACGGGAAGAGGTTTGAATCCTGGCTTACTTGGACAACTGGCTGATACTGGCCCAGACGCGATCCCAGTTGATTTGCCACAGAGACAGGATCTTATGCAACCTCAGGCATCTGGGTCTCAACAGATCAACTGATGGATGAACTGAGAAAAGAGCTGTCTAACTCTTGGCCAGAGCATATCTTTTCTGGGACTCGTTGAACATGCGAGCACGCCTCTCTCTAGAGCATGCCCTGAGCCTGCTGAAGGCAACATGCAGAGTCTGCACAAGATTAGTGGTCCCTCTGAAGAACTTCCAGAGGCTCCTGGGGCATATGGCTTCTGCAGCAGTGGTTATTCCGCTCGGCTTATTACATATGAGACCACTCCAGCTTCGGCTCAAGTTCCGAGTTCCGTCGCGAACATTGTGTCCAGGGCGACTGAAGGTGAACATGATACGTCGTTGCCGCCTCCATCTGCATCTTTGCAGGGATAAATGCGCTGGCACATTGCTGGCCCAGGAAGAAATGCCTATATGTGTTTCCCCCAGTGAGCCTCCTTGCAACTCGCTTGTGCAAGATCAGGGAGGACGAGGCAGAGGTCCTAGTGGTGGCACTTTATTGGCTCAACCATCCTTGGTTTGTAGAACTCTGCTCCCTTGTGACAGTCCCTCCCTGGCCAGTTCCTCTGCCATCAGACCTTCTGACCCAGGGATGTGGGCACAAGCACCCGTGTCCAGAGCTCTGGAATCTACATGTCTGGCACATCATGCCGCAGAGGACCCCCGGGTAATGCCACAGTCTGTGGTTCAAACAGTCTCTTGCCAGAGCACCCTCTACTAGGGCTTGTTATGCCGGCAAGTGGGATCGGTGTCACTCTCGCCAAGTAGACACGAGTAATTGCCCTGTTGAATTCGTGTTAAACTTTCTTCAAGAGGGTCTGGATTGAGGACTATCTCCATCGACCCTGAAGGTTTACATCGCTGCGATTTCTGCTCGGAGAGGAGTCAACATCAGCCCCTGGTCCTGATTTCCCAGTTCAAGTACTGAGGATCTACGTAGAAATGTAGAGGATCTATGTCTCTAACGCATACACAGCGTCTGATTACCAATCGCGTTCGTGAATGCCATTTTGAAAAGAGTGTGGAGTGAGTAGAGCTCACCATAGTCTCGGGAAATGGGGATTATGAAAGTAACCATTACATTTTTATTCAAATTTTTTTTCAACATTGTTTTTCTACATTCTCTCCATCCTGGATAAACAATGACTAGAGCAGTATTTATGAGTTTGTCTACGCTCTAAACAATGATGGGTTAAAAATGATCCAATCACAGTTCAGAGTCAGAATCAGCTTTATTGCCGTGTGTGTGTGTGCACACACAAGGAATTTCCTTTGGTACAATGGAGCCGTTAGTGCAAACATCAAAGTACAATACAAACTACAATACAAACCACATAAGAACAGTGAAGTGCAACACAACAAGCAGTCAACAGAAGGCTATGAGGTAGAATTAAGGCTTGATGAAATGTTCAACCGCTGATTAATTTGAAAATGTATAACACGTAAACATATTTTTACGCAATTAACGCAGTTTCAGTTTTTCCTTAAACAAAGTATGAATAAGACGTAATAACTATGAGAAGGCATGAAAGATGAACACGTTACAGCACACGACAAATGTCATGTGGAAGCGCTGGGCTTCTGTGAGCAATTAAAACTACAGAGGCATCACAGAGCACTTTGTTAAAAATTCATTTGTTCGGTCTAACTTTGTGTAAAACCGAGGAATGACAGTACACGGAGGCACTGTCAGGTGTCCATTCACAGCAGCGGTTTTGAAGGTGCGCTAGTTACATGTCGCGAGATTTTTGTTTTGTGCGTATGTGCGTGCGTGTGTGTGTGTGTGTGTGTATGTCTTCATGAGAACACGAAAAACATATTCATAGAATATAAAGTATTTTTCTATAAAAAATAGTATACACTATATACTATAATATGGTAACCAGCAATTGTCTTTAAATGGATAAAATATTAGCTTTAATGTTAAGCTTTAATAATCAAAATCCTTGCATTGATAAGATCAAAAGTCCTAAAAACCCATTGACCACTTTTTTTGGACTCTAGTTAATTTTCTATTTAAAAACAAAACAAAGTGATGGTCTAAATTAAAAAAAGATTTTCTTTGATATCTTATTGTATACAATATTATTTTAAATGTCTCACAGACTAAAATGTAAAATCATGTTTTGTAGGGTTCCACCAGCTTTCAAGAGCTTATTTTTTCTCTCCCCGCCAGGTTAATGTTGCTTCAAAGAAGAAAAGAACAGGCAGTTTATGTTACTCTATACTAAATTAATTCAAAAGTTTTAATCTGTATGTCATGGCTCTTTACGAAATGTTCTTTCCCAAAAAGACACTCATAATACACACAAACCTGTAGTACCATGGTATTTTTGCTCCTGCTTATCATACCATCAGAATCTCTTACCAGCCACAATGAACTCATAAAATAAAGTGAAAGTGATCTGGGGATCGAACCGGGGACCTTCCAATCGCATGTCAATCTTATCTACCAAAACACAACTGTCTTACAGTTTTTCCCAATTGCTAAGATAGTTTTTTCAATATATTTAACAACTTTCCTAAACTCTTAACACAATTAGCACAACATTCGTCGAGGTAGGTGATACAATTAACACATTTTTGTTGCTTTGATACAAAACTTTCAAATGCTTGAACTTCTTTTACACTCTAGCTCCACCAACACCAAAACTATATAATTTTAAACCCACATTTCTTCTCAATGTGTTATGATTGACTAAATGTTGCTGTCGGAAGAAAACATGTGTTAGTGTTTGGAAAACTGTATTATTGTATTTTGAAAATGAGTTTTGGAGTTTTCTTTACAATGAGGGGCTTTGAGAATGAAATTAACTGTTTTGCCAATTGTTTGTTTTAACTGATTCGGTGCGTTAAGAGTTAAGCAAACTTGTTAAATGTATTGGAAAAATTGTCTTAGCAATTGTAAAAAACTGTAATGACTATTATAATGACTTTATATTTAACTAAAACTATTTTATTTTATTTAAACACTACTTTATTTTACAGTAACTTCACATTCAAGGCCAAATCAGGACCCTTGTCAATAAATGTTTAGAAAAAAGTAAATGTTTGTGTTAGATAAATTATATTTAAATTTTTTTGCTCAGCTTGTCCAGAATCAAAAAACAATTTATGGCTAATCTAAATATGAATGAGGTCAACTGTCAAAACTGTTGCGATTCTTATACAGAAGACAGTTTTATATATAGATTTAGACTTCATGCAAAAGAGGTTCCTTCCAATGGCTTAAAGGATACTTTGGGGTATTTTGCAAAATACCGGTTCAGGCCAATGTATTTGGCTACACAGACACCAGTGGGCCTTTAACTTTCTAAAGGGTAAAAGATTTACCTGCTCTCCAAGGCCCTCTATTAGCTCGATAGAGAGGGTTTAGGGAGGGTGAATCTCTCTAATTCTGCAGCGTTCCAGCACTCCGGGGTTAAATATCTGCCATCGTCTCCATGTATTTGCATCTTATTAGCATAGCAATGCTCATTGGGGGCTAAAGCAAAGCCATGCAGACGTTAGAGGTAGCGGGTAATTTCATTAGGTCACAAATCTAAGTGTTTAACACAGAACTCAAGATAATGTATTAACTGTTGTTGTTTGTGTTGGAAAAGCTTCTAACTAGATTGTAAGTTAACCTGGGAGACCTTTAACCTTTGAATTATCTCCTAATTCTCATGACACTCATGTTACACAGTTATTTATTAGTTTTGTGTAAGCACTACTACTTAAATTCCCACCATAGCGCTTACTAGTGTGGATATCTTAATTTTAATACAATCTTACCAATACAAACCCACATCAGTGCCCTTGACAAATAACAAAACCAGGGAAAATTCTCCCTTGAGATTGCTGTATATGTAACCATAAGAGAAAATAAAACTCTGATATTAGTCTCACGTATGGTTGTCAAACTTGGGGTTTATAAGAGGCAAAGAATGTTTTCAAAGTATAAGAAAAGTTTAATAACCAGAAATTTGTTGTGCTTTTATGTATCATAATCTGTTATGTCTGTGTTTCAAAAGTATATAGACAAAACAATATTTGTAAAAAAAAAGTTCAAGTTCTACTTCATCTTTATCATTGAACTACTTAGGCAGAAATAGAGCTATGAGTAATTGGTGTATAAAAGAAGAAAACTCTCAGAAAAGATAAATAAAAAATATATACATATCCTTTTGATGCAAATTTGTCTTGATTGTCTGTTTTCAAGATGGGCAACATGTGACGTGTAATAAGTCTCTTTGATGCACAAACAAACAGGAAGTGAGTCAGAAATTGCTCTGAAGTCATTTTCGAGGACGCATAGGAAAATTTGTCACTGATATACATGCTGTGCCCTTAAAAAAATGACGGCGCTGTCAGCAAGCAGAGGGGGCCTGCGACACTTTGGACATAAATCCACCGTGGAGATAAAGAAAGTGCATGATAAATTAAGCAGCGCATATAAATTCTTAAGAGTCTCCATTTTAATGCCGGTCATTATTCAACAAATTTTTCTAAGAAATGCCACATAGGCAGGAACAAGTAATTAGGGGGAGAAAAGTGAAACTGTCACGCTTAATGGTTTACTCGAGCACCTCACCTTCAACAGCACGCCGCTGAACAGGGCCAGGAAGAGGAGAGGCGGTGAAGGGCAACAAATGGCCATTACATCTCTGCTTAAGTCTTTGCTTAAGAAAGAAAAGTGTTCAATCCGAGGGGATCTTTAAACGCTTTCATTCGTTTATGAGCAGTGGGCTTTGCATTGTTCCATTTGAAGAGAAATCTGTGTCATTCCCTTAGCACCATGTCACAATCCCATGCTCTCCTTGATCACCACAAGCCTCAATAAATCTGAAGTCACTGGGGATATTGTTAGTGTTGGGCATAGCACTATTAAAATGAAAGGGAAATTTATGGATGACACTTTGTTACAATTAATTCAGATTTTGATTAATAAAGTTGGTTTCGATATTCTCCTGAAACCAGTAAGGGTATGGGCATTGTGAGACAGACCATTTTATTCATTATTTTTGATTAATGTGCCTGGGAACTCTGAAAGAAAGAGGAGCAGATGAAGAAGAAAAAAAACTTATACTCTATATGCAAAACCATAAATAGTGAATGAGCTTGTGTACAGTTAACCTTGGCCGTGCCAAAGAGATCTCAGGAGAGTCTAAAATGTGCATATTTAGCAAATAAGCAACTATGGGGATTTAAATAAATAAAAATGGAGGGGATGTTGAAGAACATCACCTCTCTAGACCTGTCCATCTTCCACCAGTACCAGTGATTAATTAGATTGTTTAGGGACTCAATTAGACCAGCCATGCAGAGAGCTGAGGAGTGGGTTGAGAGGCAAGAGGGTGAACAAAAAGACTGATAAGGACAAAGAAAAAAACATAAAAGTAAATATTCTGGAGTAAATAGTTTGGACCTACAATATGAAACTCATAGACTATTAACCCTATTTTTATTCTTACCTAGGAAATCAGGTTGTTCCAATGCAAATCTAATGTTCCTTAAAGTGTTTAAATTTAGTCTCATCACCCAAAATATCATCCACTTTCTTTTACAAATCATTGAAGTAATTCAATATTATATCAAGTATAATGGGCTCACAATGAAAAAAAACACCCACCAAAGTTATTTCTTTGTATATTTTATTGTTTTTAATATTTTATTGGTGACAATGATTTTCTTTTTCTAAAGTAATGTTCTTTTGTCATACTATTTAAACGTTCTGTTCATTTGAAGGGATTAAAAATGTGATTGTGTGTTTATTGAGACAGTTGTTGAACCTAACAAACAACTCTCAACTGTTTTCTCCCTAATGAAAAATGTAGTTCTTAAAACAACCAAAGTCTAAACTTTGCAAAAGACAAAGGAAATTTAACCGTGATTTACTGCTTGTTCACAAAAAAGGTACAAGTAAAATAAAAAACTAATTATATTTTGTTAAAATGTTTATTCCAGAGGTTGATAAAGCCCCTCATAATAATAATAAAAAACTTTACAAAGTTGATTGGTAGAAAACAAAAACACAAGATTTGAAAATTGCCTAATGAATAACATTGCGATAAGTTATTTTTGTAGCCTTTTACAGTTTTTCACAATTGCTAAGACAGTTTTTTCAATACATTTAACAAGTTTGCTTAACTCTTAACGCACTGAGTCAGTTAAAACACACAATTGGCAAGACAGTTAATTTCATTGTCAAAACCCCCCATTGTAAACAAAACCCCAAAATTCATTTTCAAAATAAAATAATACAGTTTTCAAAACACTATCATGTGTTTTTTCCCGACAGCAACATTTAGTCAATCATAACACATTGAGAAAAAATGTAGCTTTAAAATTACATAGTTTTGGTGTTGGTGGAGCTTGAGAGTAAAAGAAGTTCAAGCATTTGAAATTTGTGTTAACTGAATGTGTTTTGTATCAAAGCAACAAAACATGTGTTAATTGTAGAGCCTACCTAGACGGATGTTGTGCTAATTGTGTTAAGAGTTTAGGAAAGTTGTTAAATGTATTGAAAAAAGTGTCTTAGCATTTGTGAAAAACTGTAATAGGTTTATAACAAACTGTAGTTTAAGTAAATGAGTGGCGATACTGGTATCATATCCCGTTTTTCTACCTATTGCGATTTTGTTTCCCTTAAACTTATAATTTACACAGCATACAGGTATGTGCCATAAAACTATGTATTTCCTTTTTTATAAAAAAAGTGAATATTTCATGTTTTAGTGGTTCACTACAGATAAAGTGCAGTCTTTCAGACCTTTACTTGTTTCTTATTAAAGTAAAAATAAATAAAATATTTCACAAAATGAGAATACAGTAACCACGAAAGAAATCAGTTGATGTGTTATGTTGTTCAGCTTTTCTGTATTTCAGGGTCACTTTGCCATTTTCTCAAAATGTTCAGTGAAAAAAAATACTTGTCTTTGATATTGAAATTTTGTTGGAACATAATTGTAGATTGCTTTACTTTTTGTGATAAAGCAGCCAATCATGGAAAAATGACCAAAATACATTGAGTGGGAGAGATTTTTTAAAGCTATAAGAGACCATGAGGTGACTATGTGCTACAGTGTAAGTAACCATTAACAGATTCGACATAGACATAAACTGCATAAGGTGGCAAACAACACCTAATGTAAACAGATGTAAAATACGTTTGTTTGTTTGTTTGTTTGATTTTTTTGCAATATAAATAATATATAAAGAATATAATAATCAAAATTTACATGTGTATTAGAGGTTATAACAAATCCAAATATGTTTGCACCCCGATTGTTTAAAATGTTATGGCATGTTGCTAAATACTAGGAGGAAAAAATTATAATTAAACTAAAAACAAAAAGCAAGAGAGGCATATCATTAAATCCATCTGCCGTAGCCCCAGTTCTGGAACGTGTTGGTGACATGAGATTACCTAAAACAAGAGAACATGAAATCAGATTAGCATGGTAAGCACAGTGAAAATGGAACATTTTTTCCAACAACATCCGCTGCTTTTTATTGGGACAAGATGCTTGGCCACGCTGTGCTGAAACAGCTATTGCCAGACATGGCTTATTCCTGTAACACCATCATAATGAACTCTTAGACATACACTTCCAGTATAATGCGGTAGATTATCCATGTTTACCTGTTTATATCCTTGATTATATGAAACAGACTGAAAAGTTCTGAAAAACTCAAATTGAAAATTGATTGAACACTGTTGAAAATTGTTAAAGTAAGAGTTGAAGTATTTTATCGATGTTAAAGAATTTTATCGATGAACCTGACTAAAGTTAATGTGGGAGAGTCCTCAGTTGACACAAACAGGTCAAATTATACTCAGCTGTCTCCAGTCAAAACATGCTGAGCCGCAAGACATCTTGTTTCCTGTTCTGATAAACTATCTCTTGCTAAATTAGATCAAGTCTTTTGGAACACTTTCACCTAGTGGTAGATCCTTTATCATTTTGTTTTATGAACCAGACAGACAACTAAAAATGTTCCTCAGTGTGCTTTAATCATGTCTAGGGGAAATCTTCAAGTCACAAACTTTTTCCCCATACACAGGAAACAAGGCTGTTTATGGGATGTTGCAAAATATCCATAGTCAAAACCATATTTGGTCTGTAACTTAAGTAATAGCAGTAACAAAGTAGGAACTGGGTTGAGTTAATTTACTTTCAAGGTGTATGAAGGAGCATATGTGATCAAAGTAGAAAGTACAAATTATAATCCAAACAAACCAAAATAAATTTGGAATTTAACTTATTTTATTATTTTACTATATGTTAACACATATTTAACACAAATCTAAATTCCAGACGAGTGCCAAAAATGGGTCACACATGGCTCATGATAGGTCCAAGCTTACCAAATATTTAGTTTAAATGTCGTTTGTGCTACATTAAAAAAAATGTATTGTTAAGATTTGCTTTGGAATTATATACTACTATAAAAGCTGTTTCTTATCTTATTATCGGCATGGAGATGTTTGTGGTCACTTTCAAACTGAGGGTAGATTGGCAATTTATTCGCTCAAAAATCATATTCAGCCCTGAAGACTTTAATGTGTTTTAGATTATGAGAATTATTTATAGCTGACCTAGTGTGGTTTTGATTGACACCTTGAAGCTGCCTTCTTTGGAGCCCTTCAACGTACACGTCTAGTCAGTAGACATTAGTTAAGCATGTTTGTCAAAAGTTGATTGGTGCATCCTGTCCTCATTTGGCACACTTGCGTATATTCAAATATGTGTGCTCCACAATGCACTCTTTTTCAATTTGTTACATCAGATTTGTTTAAACAATTGAAAAAATGACAGCTTCTCTGTCCTCTTTGTGTCCTCATTTCCCCTTCCCGTCTTCAGTGATATAAATGGAAGATATCTTCTACAAGGTTTTGACTCACTGGCCCAATAACTGCCAAGGAGACAAGTAAGAGGCTGTTAATGGACTAAAACCCCCAAATGCTTGTCACACAAACATTTCTGCTGTCACAGCACTTTATCAGAGAGAGTGTGAAAGAGAGAGTGCAGGAGTTATGTGTATATAGATCACTGATGCTCTTTCTTTGTGCTAGTATTCTAGAAACATTTCTTAGTAAATATTTTCTCACCTAGAAAAGATTGAAGAATAATAGGTATTTACTTGTTTTTTTTAACTAATAAATGAGTATCATTAAATACTACTACTACAAATAATAATAATAATAATAATAAAATAGAGCGTCATGGTGACGCAGTGGGTAGCACGGTCGTCTCACAGCAAGAAGGTCGCTGGTTCTAGGCTCGGCTAGAGCTGGTGGCATTTCTGTGTGGAGTTTGCATGTTCTCCCCGTGATCGCGTGGGTTTTCTCCGGGTGCTCCGGTTTCCCCACAAGTCCAAAGACATGCAGTATAAGTGAATTGAATAAGAACGATTGCCCATGGTGTGAATGTGTGTGTGAATGTTTCCCAGCGATGGGTTGCGGCTGTGAAGGGCATCCGCTGCGTAAAACAAAATGCCAGAGAGTTGGTGGTTCATTCCGCTGTGGCGACCCCGAAAGGGAATAAAGCCGACATGAAGATGAATGAATAATAAAATATAATATTAACAACATTTTGATAAGTACTAATGACTAATAAAAGTATGTTTCAGGGAGCAAGAGGCATTTGAAACTGATATCTGAACCACATCTGCTGGCTTCTTGCGATGTAGTGGAGTAGCAGCTTTACTAAGAAAAGCTTTATTTTTTATGTAACAAATCTTGATGATCAGACACGAGGAATATAAGCTTCTGAATGTTTTTATTTCCTGGTCTCTTCTTTGGATGTTCATCTCGTAGTTCTTTAGAGCTATCTTCTGTCGTGAGAACTAATCTAGATTGAGTATCGAGCGCCACTCAGCAGCTCTTTCAAGTCCCAATCACGTCATCAAAGCTACCAGCTTTCATTGGTTTTTCTCTTGCAAAAAACCCCATCCCTTATTTCAGAGCTGAACTCTCATTTCTGCACACCAAACGCTTGGATAGTTGTGTGATGTGTCGCCGGCACCGTGGTTTTCTGATCGAGTTATGTTCATGCACATAACTTTGCATCGTATATTTGGATAGATGTGAAGTGGCCTTAACCTTCCACTTAGGGTAGGGACCCTCTTCCAACGTTTTCTACCATTTTCCTGCCAAGAATCATGGGCTCAGACTTGGAGTCACTGATGCATCAAGTCAGCTGAGTGCAAACAACCCAAGTAACTAATGTAAGTTCTAGACCAGTAGGACCCATCAGGACAACATAACTGCAGAAATTAATACTTAAAGTACAAAAATTAATTTGAATGAATCTCCTCCAATCCCTGGCTCTGTCTAAAGGTCTGACCTGCAAAATAATGAAGAAAATAGGGGAAAGAGGCCAACTGGGAAACGGTTTGACTGCCTGCTTTCCAAACTACACTCCAACATTGGTTAAGCAAAGATCGAACAGCTCGTAACAGAGCTCTATAAGTCCCTAAAAGAACCCTATAGATCAGGGGTCTCAAACTCAATACTTCGAGGGCCGCAGCCCTGCACAGTTTTACTCCAACCTTACTGAAAAAAAACCTGATTCTACTAAATAAGCGTTGTGTTTTTTTTTTTACTATATTTTAAATCTGTTTTTAATTGTGTTGTATTGTCCTAGAGGTAATTCGGAGACTGGAACTAATCTGTTAATTCGCAACTTTCAGTAGATGGAAAACTATTAGTACACACTGTATATTATCAACCGATTTTTAATTGAGTTTGCCCCCCCCCCTTTGAGTTATTGGCATGTGATCAGAAGCTCAATGTCCCAAAGGTCTAGATACTTGGAATATGGCGTAATTCCAAACAAATCACTCCAAATTCACTCAAGTAATGGAGACGCTCCCAATTCCCATCAGATCTCCAGCACTGGTTACGTTGCAGCTCTGCACTTTGGGCCGTCCTTCAAAAAAAGACTAACCAGGAGGGACTTGTTTGCTGTCTTGCTCTTCCTCCCCCACTCGCATGCTTCAGCCCGAGTGGACTGAATTATTTATGCTGATCTTCAAATGTGTTCATCATGTTTCACAAGTCAAATGGGGAGTTTTGTGAGAGCAATAGCCTGAGCAAGAGCAAGCGACGTATGTTTATGAAAACCTAAAGAGACTAAACAGACTTATTTTAAGCAAATGATTCTCTGATCGAGAGTTCAATCAGAAAGTCACACCATTGATGTGTTTTCAAAGCGTCTGAAAACGACAGCCCTAAAAGAACACCTCTAACTGGAAAAGATCAAATGAAACTCTATCGGAGACAGAAGTTCAGGTGGTACCAAAGGCCCTTCAACCAAAGATTACCAAAAGAATGAGGCTACAGTACTTTTGGTAGGCTTCAGTGACAGGCACACAAACCATTTCTGATGTTGAACATTTCACAACAGGCTTTTAGGCCTGGCAGCCTGACAGATGAGGGAATAGACTGTGCAGGAATCAGGGGGGTCCAGGGGTAAGCATGAAAGTTTAAAGAGACAACACAATGTAAGAACAGTTTGTTTTGTGAGAGACACTGAGAAACAGACACACCAAAGAAAAGAGAGAAAGCAAGACATTCCATTTTCTTTCATATTAACAAGCCAAGCTATGGGATCACTTTGACTTTTTCAATCTGCAATCAGTAACTTTCCATTGAGACTTTTTGTTTAGTAACTTTATTGTGAGGGAAATATATAATTTGTCAAATTAAATAAGTAGTTTGCCATTTTTTTTTCATTTTTTTGCATATTTTCATCAGTTTGGTTTGGTTTATTTTTAGTAATGTAATCAGTCTCTTTATATTGACACAGTTACACATACTTGCCACATAATGTAATGGTGCAACCCATGAATACACTGCTGGGATTTAATGTTAAACTCAAGATATTTAGTAATTGTAAGATATGCTTTACAAATATTTTCATTTGAATGTAAATAAGGGCATATTTTATTAGTTAGTAAAAATGTTATTTTATCACTATGCATATTTGAGTTACAACACATAACAAATCCAAACAAAGTAAGTAAGTAAAAGTACTGTACATTTATTCAGTTTTAAATATTAGTATTTATGATGATACATTTTTCATTTTAATTTTTAAAGTTTTGTTGTGATGGACTGGGAACCTGTGACATAGCTGTGACAATGTCTTCCACTTAAGTTAGGTTTAATAAGTAGACGATTTATTTATTTGTATTATTACTATTATTATAATAATTTATTTTACTTTTGTAATCTAATGGCTTTGTTAAAATTTGGCAATGCTTTATTTTCACAAGCAAAGTTCAAAATTGTTCTTTTAAGATGTACAAGATTCCTTACAATCTTAAATAATAGTAATAATAAATTATTGTTTATTATAGCTGTTAAAACATTGTTTTAATCCTGAAACGTAGGCCTCCTTATTTAACTTTAGTCATAAAAACACCTAGCAGTCAACAAAAGATTTTTACCAATATTAGTCTGCATAGTGTACTACAGTAAAAAAAAAAAAGTCAAAACGGTGGATCCTGTCTTGAAAAAAGAATTACTATAACCCTCATACTTAACAGTTTTTTTATGTTTTTGACTGAAAAAAAGGCTGATTTGTGCTCTGCAATGTGGCAGTTTGGTTAGCTGACTCTAAGAAGACCAGAGCGAGTTCTTTCCAGCTGCACACGCAACAACAGAAAAGGCAATAAAAAGCATTCATCAAAAAAGCCTCAGTGAGTGGGGCAATTCATTCAGAGGCCAGGGAAGAGAAATATCATCAATATTTGACATTGTTTTATGGAGAAGCCACTTGATTTCATCCCTTGACGCCCGAAATGACCAAGAGCAATCAATTACAGAGCTCAAAATATAGTGTGCATTCCTTATTTTGGAGAGGCTGCTACTGTTGATTCTCTCCACACACATATTTTAGCCAGGCTAGACATAAAGAATGCAACTTATGTGCTAGTCATTGTCAAAACATTTTGTCTGTCCTGGCCCTTCAGATTTAAGTCACTGCAAGTATGTTACGGAGATGTCGGTGGTTGCTGCGTCTCCCTCTGAGTCTGTAGTGATTCTGATTTGTGGCCGTGGAAGACTAATGAAGTGGTCGGCATGCCACCCTGCTTCTTTTGCAAGATCAATTCAGTGGCGTGCAGCAGCAGCATGTTTTATGAATGATGGAGACCTCCTCAGGCCATCCATATACCGGAGCCTGGGTGTCACTGCCAGTCCCTTCTGCACCAGGAGGCCGAGTAGGGGCCATCCTTCTTGTTTGCAACACAATACATTATTGGAAGCAGGTTGCATCAACACTAACTGCTGAGAAAGACAGAAAACAGTTAATGGCTAGGTGATCCCGTTTCGGAGGCATTCAGAATGTGTTCTCTGATATATACCTACATATGTAGTCACAGCGAAAGAGTTTGAAGATGAAGGTCAGTACTTGAGTTCAGCAAGCAGCAGGTGACTGCAGTCTCTAGAGAGTGCTAGCTTTTATCGCTAAATGACTTAAAAGAAGGATTTTTAGATTTTCTTTTCTTCGACCTTTGATCGCTGTGAGATGGAGGTTTTATGCATGCGTTTGTGTAATGAGGTAGTTTACCATATTTAATTCATATCTATATTCGCAGGAATCACAGGGTAATGGCTTGTTTGTCTGAGTGATTAAGTGCTGTCTCTATTGCCGTCCCACTCTTGAACCTTGACATAAAATAGTTTTTAGATGGAAAAAGAATAGTTTTCAATATCATTTTATCAAGCCTGCTATAATTAGCTGTTTTCTGCTGGGAAAATGTAAAACAGTGTCTCAAAAGTAAGTAATGATGGCCTTTTGCTAACTCAGAAGGGCTACTTCTGCAAGCAAGTGCCAATAAGAAGAATCTGATGCTGTGTTTTTGTGTAGCAAGATCACAGTGCACCTCTCATATGAGCCATCGATGGCATTTTGAAATGAGAACGTCATATATAAAGTTGTCATAAAAGCCGACTCCTGCCGAGAGGTTGAAAGGGAAAAGTAGAACACAATGAATACTTGCCAGAGTTTCGTGGGAGCTATGAAATTTAAAGGCCTTATTTTATTTTCGCTCAGATTAAAACGAGGGAAAAAGGCTGCACGGAGGTAAAAGAGAATGAGGGTAAGAGAGACAGAGAGAGGGAGAACGATGCTTGTACTTTTAATCTGAACTTTGTGATTGATTGACCTGTGCCTGCTCTGACAGTAGTCTTCTTTTATTGTAATCCTTGTGTCAGAAGTATGCAGGTTGTGAAGACGATGACAAGAGAGGCAACCATTTGAGCTGAGACACTGACACATCAGCACCTGCTTCAAAATGAGCTTTTTTATGTGGCTTCTCATTTCACTTCAGAATGAGAATAAGAATGGGGAAAATGGGCTTATGAGGCGATGATTGTTTCAGCTATTCAGATAGCTATATGCAGACTAACTTATCAATAACCATAATCGAATGAGATGGTGGTGTGCCAATAGCGGCTGCCTAGACATCAAAGAAGAGTTTAATATCATATGTTTCTCAGGTTTTTTTGTGGAAAAGAGAATAATCTTATTTCAGTTTGGTGAAGATGAAAATGAAACACTAGGCACACAGAGAGTTAGAGTCAGCAATATGATACTTTCCAGATGTTTATAAGAGAAAAGTTTGTATCTATTAAATATGTATGTTTTTTAGTTTTAGTCGTTTTTTTTATGTTCAGTAGTGTCCAGATTTGCTGTGATAACAGTTAAAGCTGGCTAAATAGACAGATAGGAACATAGTGCAGCTCTGTGGAAATGTTAAAGATCCAGACTGAGAAAACAAACAAACAAAAAAAAGTTTTATTTAGAGAGAACGGATAAAGGTGCAGAACCTCCTTGGGTGTATGATATAAAATCTCAATTCACTCACTTTTACCACAAGCAAAGTGTGCTGTAACCAGCTTGTTTGCAAGTGGTGTTGTGTCTTTTTTACCGATATGCACTTTAAACATTCCTTCTCTAGTGGAAGGTTGTGGTTAATTGGGATTGCTAGAAATTTCAGAAATATTTGAAATCAGTTCAATTATTTCAACTTTTGAAAGTGCTGATGACATGGAGGTCCATTGTGCGCACTGCAGAGTGCGCAAAATCTGTGTGAGATCGTGACAGTGTCTTTCCATTGATATTGATTAAACCACAAATCAGATGCCTTCTGCTCTTTTCTGGTGATCACATGGTTAGGAGGTCAGATGATGACATTCTCCTAAGAGTATCAAATAGGGGGATTCACGTCGCCAGATCAAAGACTTCCCATAGAACCTGTTTTTGAAACAATAAATAATTACAACATAGTGTGGGATGGCATAATCCTGGTTCATAAAACTGACCTAAATTTTCAAGTGATATTTTCATATTATCAGAAAAAATCTAAATCATAATTTAAAAATGGTTTGCTAAATAAAAAATAGTCATATTGATCAAGCAAAGCCTGCATAGAATCAAAATTTAGTTTTAAGAATAAAAGAGAGATTTTAAACTGTATTAATGTAATATAAATTGGCTCATTTCTAAAGTTAACAATGACAAGTTGCTATTGAGATCTAAAATTATATCTTTTTTTTTTTCAAATGTAACAAAAATGAATACGGGCTGAATAAGAATAAGAATAAGAAATATATTTTCAAGTTGGCATTGTTAAGCAATATTTATAGAAAAGCAATGTCTACATTATTTAAAATAATTAAAATAACCATAAAGCAATTTAATAAAGTAACTTTAATTTACCTGTTGAGGAAAAATGTGCCTGCTCCAGAGTTCCTTTTTACATTCTTTTAGCCATCTTACTTTTTTAAAAACATGTACTACGCTTAAGCTTATTTTGCTTTTCAAGTCATCATGCATTTTTTCACAACAAAGTTTTCCAGGTTTAGTGCCTTAAGACACTAGATAAGACAACCGTAGAGAAGAAATAATCCTGGTCAAAACACAAAATGGTAGCATTTTAAAATTCCAAATGTTTTCTTTATATCAATGCTGTCATTAACCATTTTTGACTACTTGCAGTTTATTTCTTATACATTGCACATTTGAAGTGATCCTTGGGCATATCTTAAACACTTAGTAACTCATTTTAACACTTTTATTTTTAATCATCAAAAAGTGTGCTGTAATTCTTATTTAATTAAACTCCTGTTAGGTGGTGACAAAATAATTAACCAGAAAGAGATGGATCATTTGGTACTGTGTTTTATTATGCACGCACAAATAAATGTGTTTACTGATATGTCATAATACTTACACATGTTGAGAACTGTAACCCTTTCATTCTGTATCAGTCTGTGTTTTACTCTTCACGTATGGTCCTTGTAGCCTGTTTGCCATGGGCTGAGCCTTCAGACAAGCCTATTTATAGTTTTTTACAATTGCTAAGACAGTTTTTTTCAATACATTTAACACGTTTGCTTAACTCTTAGCGCCCATACCCTCAGTCGGTTTTAGACCATGGATGAAATGGGTGGGAATGTAACAGATTTGGACCATTTTTCTTTTTTTGAAACAGTTAATTTAATTCTCAAACCCCCCATTGTAAACAAAATTCCACAACTCATTTTCAAAATACAATAATACAGTTTTCAAAACACTAACACATGTTTTCTTCCGACAGCAACATTTATTCAATCATAACACATTGAGAAAAACATTTGGTTTTAAAATGAAATAGTTTTGGTGTTGGTGGAGCTTGAGTGTAAAAGAAGTTCAAGCATTTGAAATTTGTGTTAACTGAATGCATTTTGTATCAAAACAACAAAAAATGTGTTTTGTTGCCTACCTAGACAAATGTTGTGCTAATTGGGCTAAGAGTTTAAGAAAGTTGTTAAATGTATTGAAAAGACTGTCTTAGCGATTGTGAAAAACTGTAATACATTTAACAATTTTGCTTAACTTTAACACCCAATCAGTTAAAACAAATAATTGGCAAAACAGTTAATTTAATTCTCAAAACCCCCATAGTAAACACCATGGTAAAAAAAAACTCTTAAACTCATTTTCAAAATAAAATAATACACTAACACAACCCTAACGCATGTTTTCTTCCAAAAGCAACATTTAGTCAATCATAACACCTTGAAAAATGTTTTTGGCTTTACAATGACATAGTTTTGGTGTTATTGGAGCTTGAGTGTAAAAGTTCAAGCATTTGAAATTTGTGTTAACTTAATGCCTTTTGTATCAACGCAACAAAAAATATGTTAATTGTATAGTCTACCTAGACGGATGTTGTGCTAATCGTGTTAAGAGTTTAGGGAAAATTGTTGAAAATTTATTGAAAAAACTGAAAACTGTCATGGCAATTGTGAAAAACTGTGGGAAAAAAGTGGAAAAAAATAGATTTAAATATTTCTCTTGACAAAAATACTAAATGTTGCTGTTGGGAGAAAACATGTGTTAGTGTTTTGAAAATTGTATATTGTATTTTGAAAATTAGTTTTAGAGTTTTGTTTACAATTGGGGGTTTTAAATGTTTTAAAATATTAACTATTTTGCCGATTGTCTGTTTTAACTGATTTGGTGTGGTAAGAGTTAAGCAAACTTGTAAAATGTATTGAAAAAAACTGTCTTAGCAATTGTAAAAAAGATCTGAAAAACATTGCAAACTTTGGAGTCATACACAAGTTCCCTCTCCCTCCTGCTACAACACCAACTGCTCTTCTGAGTCAATTGGCTCAACTGAAACGAAAGTTTCTTTGCTAAAGATACCTAAAAAAGTCCTATCTTTCTCTCTCGCTCTCTCTCTCACTCTCTCTCTCACTCTCTCTCTCACTCACTCTTACACACACACACACACACGCACGCACGCACACGCACACACACGCAAACACACGCACGCACACGCACACACACACACAAAGTAATTTACAGGAAATTGTTCATTTCAGACATAATCACAGACATTCGCACTCATACCTGCTTTCAGGCATTCACGCACACAGCTGAAAGTAGTCACAGGACGAGATCAACCATGAGGTTTCTATTTTAAAAAGAAGCCCTGTCTTGTTCCCTTGGGTGTTCTTCATGTATTTTCCTTTATATATTATTCAAGTTCAAATAATTAATTCAGGATATTAAATCAAGATGTTGGAAATCAGTCCAAACTCTGTCTCCATCTGGATTGCATTACAGCGCTCCAATTGTGACTGCTGAAGACTGAGCTTTAACATGGCATATGACTGGCTATAAAGTGATAAAGTTATTCAGCTTTTACCTAAAATCTTCTTTTTCCTGTACGTCTCTCTGTGTGTTAGGGTGGATTAAAGCTTCTCATTGAATTGTCAAGCAGTCACTTTAAAGGAAATATGTAAAAATTGTATAGTTGCACTCTACTGTTAACCAGTGTAAATTGCTGATAACATTTTAGTGGTGTTGAGGACATCATTAAATAAACATTGGATATTTTACAATACCCAAATGGCTTCATGGGAGTCTACTAGTTCTATCCACACCTTATAAAGACTGGTGCACAAAAAACACACCTTGGAAAGTTTTCAAATTCATTATTTTTACACATACATACATACATACATACATACACTATAAAACACATTGTTTTAAATTAGGGCTGGACAATAATTATTAAATAAAATGTTGTTCAATATGATTCAATGTATGAGTCGTAAAGAATATCATTAACTCTTTAATAAATAGTGTAATGTGATAAAAGTTACTCAATTTCTGATATGTGTGCTGTTTTTACAGGTTGTGAATACCTTTTGCATAACAATTTATCTGTCTCCAAATGTAAAAATTTAGATTATAGAACAAAATGTTTGCTTGAGCAAAATGCCTTGTTTTGGTATCAATTTTTTTTAAAAACCTCTGATAATGATCAGGTTTGTACAATTATCATGCTAGAGAAAAAAAACTTGCTTTTATTTGTACCAGAATCAAAAATGTGACAATATCATGATAATTATTGATATCGACTGGTATTAAAAAAAAAACAATTGTTATATATTTTTTGGCCATATGGCCAGCCCTATTGTAAATTTAAATATAAGCTACCACCGGCTGCAGCCATTTAGCATTTTTTTACTGTATGTGTAGCAGAAAGAAATATGTCCCACAACGCAATGAATTTTGCAGAGATTATTTAATGTCAATAATTTAGCAGGCAGCAAACAGACTTGAAACATGACATTTACAAACAGTCTGTATAGTATTTAGCATATTACTGCTTTACGAAAATACATATGATTACTAAGACTGATTGTTAGTTAACAGCATTGTTTTATAGTATATACATACTCTCCTTTATGGCAACAATTAACCCGACCAGCATGTTCTAGCATTGACTGTGGGAGGAAACATATGCGTGCAGAGGAAACTTGTGGATGGGGAGAAAATAGAAACCTAGTTAGGACTCACACCAAGACTGCCAACACTACAAGACCACTACACCACTCTGCTGGTGTCTGTGTGTGCAAGCAATTTATATATTATGAATTAACACTATTTCCCAGCGATGGGTTGCGGCTGGAAGGGCATCCGCTGCGTAAAACATATGCCAGAGAGTTGGCGGTTCATTCCGCTGTGGCAACCCCGAAAGGGAAGAAAGCCGAAATGAAGATGAATGAATGAATGAATGAATTAACACCAAACATATATAATCTAGCTACACAAAACCTTGTCATTTTAGAAAAAACATTTCAAGATTAAAGATGAAAAAACACCAGTCGCAAACATTGGAATCTATACAGAGCTAATTGAATTAACATACAGATTTGGATTTAATATGTATAAATGTATATAAATAATGGAAAAGTGTATTGCAATGGAAAAGTATATAGAGTAAATAGCGTAGCATAAATTCTACACCAACAGAGAAAAATCAGGGGAGTGTAAGCTTGAGGTTAGAGTTAAGTTTAAAAAAAAAACTTAACATTTCTCAACAACAAAAAAATATTTTTATTAGGGTGAAACTTGCTCTCAAAAACACTGAGTTCAAAAGGGCCTTGCAATCTACAGCTCTACATAAAGCTTTATGTTGTATTTTGATACAGTGAATGGAAAAACAAAAAAGCTATGCACTTCTCCAAAACTGAAATGAAATGTGAAATTAGTTTGAACAAGCTGAGTCTACGAGACCTTGTATCATTTATGAGTTCTCCTTTGCTGTCTCCCCAAGAAGACATGCCGGCTACTGGCTTTATGGGAAATCCGCTCTCTATCCCGAATCAATACTCTTGTGAGATGACACCACAGTGGACTTATCCTGTTTTATGTTGATGGCTAGCTAATTTTGGAATGGCGACATGTTTCTTCTCCTCCACCGACAGACATGGTATAATTTTGTGGTAAAAACGTCAATCAGACTAGAGGATGCTTTGGGCTGAGGAGGCTAGATTCAGGGTAAATTTATTGAAGGAAAATGTATCTATATACTGTTTGAGACACTCTTAACCCCAAATCTGGATGTTGGTGATAATTCCCGGTTGTTAAAGTGACATGGTGCTTTAGCCCTCCGCAAGGCTCAGAATGTATGAGGTCGTCGCTGCCTATTAGTGTGCAGTATTTCACACACAGACACACACACGGGGATGAGCTGAGAGAGACCTGGGTCAACACAAACACACACACATCCACAATAACTAAGAGTACATTGTCCAAAGCACGTAAACGTACATGTGCTCAAGAATATTGATTACTCGTAGGATGAAGGACAGTTCAATGCTCTCAAATACAGATGCTTTTAAAAACTTTTTGAGGTTATGCTAATGGTCATGTTTGTGTGGTACAAAACTGATTGATTTTCAACTTTGTATTTAAGCATGGCAATTTAGTTTTTCCTTTGAACAGGTAGAAAATATATACTGTGGCCAATCTCCTTCAACATAAATGTGAAATATCTCAACCAAGGACTCAATGACACAATTTCAAGTTTTTGAGGACAATTCTAATGGCCACCTAGAGGAGATTTGCAACTTAGCTCCAAACACTCAATCGTGTTCAATCACATCGGTTGCACTAGTTAAAAGCAAAATTGTGAAATTTTAGAGAGCTGTCAAAAAGAATCTGGGCTAAGTTCATATATTGAAACCCACGTATTAGCTCACAATGACCTTTTCTGCAATTTCCTTCTGTCAGATCCAGAACACTTGCCTCTGAATGTGTGAGTAAGTGTGTCTGCTCATGCTCTTAGTACGAGCTTGTGTGATTTTCATTATGTTTGAATTATCCAGGCTATGTCATAAAAACTCCTCAACTACATTAAAACACAGTGAGAAGGGAAAAGCATCTCATCTAAATAAAACATGTTTGTGAACATGTTTCCCACTCCTTTCACAAACATGTGCATCTGCACCAGACTGTTCCCTCACAAAACAGATGCAGAAATGCAGATTTGTCGATTTCTCTAATCCTTCGTAATTGGAAATTAATTCAGCGGGAGTCCAGAGAAATCGATAAAGAATTAATGAAAGGAAAGAGTGTGTCATTAGAAGCAATAAAGAGGGATGCTATTATGGCGTCTGTGGCAGATGGAGAGAAGGGGAAATGAGAGGTGCTGTCATTTCTCTGATCATTTTGTATCTACTGAAACAGACTAGACCTTCTCTTTAATTATTTTGATACGTGTAGTTGCAAAATAAAAATTTGTTTAATTTATGAAGGTGTGTCATGCTTCTCTGACTCTGTACTTTCCATAGTATAAAGAAATACACAGACAATGTTCATTCATCCATGCTATAAAGCAGACAGAACTTAGCCTATGCTGCGCCAGTAGCTAGGGGTAATATTGCTGGATAAATGATTATTGATTAGATAAAGGTTGATATAATCATTAGCCTTATCCATTTCACTCAGTGTCTGACCTTTCTACTGCCAGCTCTAGCTTCATAGTGGAGTTATACAAACGATGAAGTGATCATCAATGTCTATCTCCCTTCTCTCTCTCTCTCTCTCTCTCTCTCTCTCTCTCTCTCTCTCTCTCTCTCTCTCTTTCTCTCTCCCAAAAGTGCACCCTTGCAAGAGAGGGGGTGAAGAAATCGACAGTGTTTTACTGTCCGTCCAACATCTTTGATTATTTAGATTCTCTCATGCTCATATGGGATCAGTTATTTTTATTGATTCAGTTCTTGCAATCTTAACAGTATCTTGGTTGATTTAATTACACATGGGTCCGAATGAAGGGAAGAGAACTGAGTACTTGATGTACTCAGCAAACTTAACAGATCCATAATACATCCGCTGAGCTCTCGAAAGTATTACTTTGAATACAGTCTGCATAAGAGCTTGGTGAGGAGAAAATAGTAATGCCATAATACAAAAAAAAAAATCTGAATTGTACAGACTCAACAAAATCAGCATAATTTGTATCCCTGTCATTGTTATTTATTTTCTTAAAACTGTTATCATATAAACCCTGTTGCTGTGCTGTTCTTTGGGAATTTATTACAACTGCTTGTTATCTGTGAATCTTTGTTAATTAATTGAAATTTTCACTAAAGTTTGAGTCACGTAGAATAAGCAGTATACCAATCTCGCAGCTTTATTGAGGTCCTCGGAGCCAGGAGAGTGAAGACTTTTCACTCTTTCAGTTGTCAAATAATTTGATAGAGCAGCTCCTTACAGTCTCTGTGGATGAGCGTGGACTTGGACAAACTTCATTTTTGCAGATGCATAGTTATGAATAGGGGGTAAACAGAAGTTTGCCATATAAGTATCTTGCCATTTTAGGCACAATTTGAAGCTGGATGTTGTTAGAGGCTAATCTTGATAGAATGAATGCAGTGGATTTTTCATTAATTCGGTGACTTTCTATGAGACACGTAACATAATTATTCATTACACTATCACTATAAACCCTTGCTTATTGTTAATGAATGTTAAATAAAAATTCCAAATTGACTTGAAAATTTAGTTTCAAAATATTAAATATGTTGAATGTTAAAAATATTGGATGCTGAAAATGTGAATGAATTGAGCAAGAATGATAATTTATAACTGATCATCTTTAGTGTAATTTAGATGTGTTTTTATTTGAATTGATTTCCTAAATTCAATATTTTTTGGTGTATATACAAATGTATACAATTATAGTGCCAATTATCAGTTTAATGATGAATAACTATAATTTTACACAGTTACATGTTTGTGTACACTTTCTCTTTCATTTTTAACTGTTTGCATAAAACAGAAGCATGGAAAAAAACTCTAGGCCTGGATTCTAACACATTAGGCTCTAGTTCCTATGACTGCGTTAT
The DNA here is from genome assembly GCA_900490495.1 of Danionella dracula. NCBI lineage: Eukaryota > Metazoa > Chordata > Actinopteri > Cypriniformes > Danionidae > Danionella > Danionella dracula. Next base: position 5,796,132 of record UELW01000578.1, read on the forward strand.
TTATTGAATTACCCTGAAGAGGCAGTTAAGCGGCACCAGACTCTGGTGAACATCTGGCTGCAATCAGCAAAGGAAATACACGGCTTTGCTTTTTGTTCTATTTATTCACAAAGTCATGCTGGAATTATAATGTTTATTTAAAGTAATATTGGATATAGAACTAACTACTGTACATATAGACATTTTGCACAGAATTTTGTTTCCTAAACAGTTTTGTGTGTGGTTGTGCTCCGCTGTGTACAAGCCATTGTGTAAAAGGTTGTTGGTGGTAACTGAGTAAATTTTTCAATAAATAACTTAAAATTGCTGCTGGAATTATAGTAGAATTTTTTGGTTTGGTTTGCATTTTGGTTTGCACTATTTGGTTTGAATTTTCCACACATAATATTATTATAAAACGCTTTTCAATGAAATTTTTTTTAAATACTCTAAAACATGTCTCAGTCATATTATATAAATGATCCGTTTAAATTAACAAATTAATGTATGAATGAAAGCATCAATAATACAGAAAAGTTCCTTCATATTTTTTTTTCGTATAAAAGCATTAATAAAAGGACTCATTGAGTGAGCCACTGAAGAAAGAACACGTTGATCCACAGAACACTGAGTAGAATTTCCGAGAACACAACAGAGCAGTAACACATATGAGTGTTTTCTGACAGACAGGTCAGAGCTGTGGCTGCTTGGAAACATAAGCAGTTCAAACGTTTCTTCATGGTGATAAAAACCATCTGGATGTCAGTTACACGGCTTAAATAAGCATTTGCACAGCTCACAGGCCGCTCTGCACAGCCGGCTGACTAGGAAAATAATTAGCGCCTGAGCTGGAGTGCTTGTGGTGGCTAAACTTACATCTTACAGCTAACACTCCCCCCAAAGAGCTTCTGTGTGGACGGAGAGTCCAGAGGGACATACACAACTCAGCTTTTCAACAATGCGCTCCCAACATTTGTTACAGTTTTTCTTCTGTAAAACAAGTGAGAAAGAACACCTTGTAACTTAAATTAAAGTGTGTTTTCTATCATGATGGTTTAATTTTGTAAATATTCATATAGGAAAAGGGGTGATTTTTATGGGACAACAGACATAATCTCAGTGAATATGGTAATGCTGATTTAAAAGTGACTTGTAAAATGCATTATACGTAGTATAAGATTATTTATAAAAATATTAACATTTAATTAAAACACTGTAGTCAATTGTTCAGAATCTTCCAAAAAGTATGCAACAATTCATAATTTCTGAAGAAAATACATTCTTTTTAATAGTACATACAAAATAATAAAAAATACAACATAAAAAATACAATAGTAAGACTTGAGTTTGTAAATGAATGGATGGATGGATGAATGGTCGATTGGTTGGATGACTGGATGGATGGATGAATCAATGAATGAATTAATGGATGCGTGTATGGATGGATTAATGATTGAATGAATGAATTATTAAATGGATAGATGGATAGATGGATGGATGAAGAAGTTGGCGGGTAGATGAATAAATGAAGGAATAGCTGGATGAAAAAGTTGATGAATAAAGGATGAGGCTGGATGAAGAACATCTGTCCATCTATCTATCTATCTATCTATCTATCTATCTATCTATCTATCTATCTATCTATCTATCTATCTATCTATCTATCTATCTATCTATCTATCTATCTATCTATCTATCTATCTATCTATCCATCCATCCAATTATCCATCCATCCATCCATCCATCCATCCATCCATCCATCCATCCATCCATCCATCCATCCATCCATCCATCCATCTATCATTAACTTTTTATCTTTCTTTTTCCCTTCATTTCTTCCATCAATTCGTGCATTTCATCTGTCCCAGATATTCCTCGGCTATTTAAATATTTTAGGTGTTCACCTATGCGTGCGTGTGGTGTGAATTGTCATTTAGTTAGCTAAGCCACAGACAGACTGTTAGAGGTGAGGAAGAGTGAAGGAGGAGACAGACGAGTGTAACTCTAATGGGATGTGAAACGAAAGGCCAATAACTAATGTGCTTCCCTTGTTCTCTCCTCTTCCTTGACATCTCTCCCTCTTTCACTCAGAAAGAGCATCTCTCCGTTTCCTCATCTGTGTGAGTGTGCATGTCCAGTGAAGCCGATGTGTGTGAGCGATGAAGATGATGATGATGTGTCTACTTGTGTGTGAAAGAGTAAAAAAAGAGAGTGAGAACGATGATGATGAGGAGGAAGCAATGAGAGGTGACTGAGACGTTCACTTAGCCGGCCGTATGACATTAACAGCAACAGACACCTTTCTATTCTCGTCAGCCACATGTGTGTGTGCGTGTGTGTTCATGCATATGGTTCTTTTCATGTGTGATTTTTCTTCTCATTTTTGATGAGCTGGATATCTTAGCAAAGGTTACAGCAGGAAAGAAAGATCAGACTGACTCATTCTTTGGTTCAGATAGATGAGAGAAGCATATGTGTAGAAAGGAAGAGAATGGGAGAAGTATGATTTGAACCGTGTTATGATTTATCACTGACCTGGACTTATGAGTTGTATTCATCTGATTTATCCGGTTACACGCTTTTGTCTGAGGAGAGAAAACAGACACAGAATAACTCAAATCAATGTCAATAGGGTTTTGATTCCGTCATTGTATCCTCTCTAGTTTATTTGTTATTGGGTGAATTGAAGCAATGCTGCAAGTTGAAGTGGCACTCTTGCATTTCACTTACAGTGGTACACGCTAACAAAACAAGAGATCAGAAGCTCTAATCAAATGATAACTATACTGTAGTTTGATTTAAAAAAAAAACATCTTTGCAGAGGAGCAGCAGTGACATCCATGAACCCACTCTGCTGCCTTTTGATATGCCGTTTAAATGTATAATAACTTTAAAAAGCAGGGAAAGAAAAGACCTTTTTTGACTATTTTTTTTTTTCAAAACTTGATGTTTACATTGATTATTTTTTTCTGTTAAAAACTAAAACAGGCTGAGGAACGTCTTTTTGTACCTTTTTGTACAGATTCCTACAATAAAAAGGGTTCCTTTCTATGATTCTTCATTTGTCAGAATCAGCAATGTATAAAAGTTGCAGAACAATACTGTGACACATTATCAATAAAAAAATTAACTGCTTGAATTTCTGTATTTTTACTGTATTTCTCTATTTCAATCAGTCAGATTGTGCCTTTTTCAATGTGTAATGTCAAGTCACAGCAAGATACGCTCCTTACAACCATCAGGGGGAAAAAGCATTTTCTCAATATGTTTTCAAACAAAGGCATTAAGTGAGCTCCCACTGATTTTGTAATGCGATGATTAGCTTCGGTGGAACAGTCCCTTACTAAGAGAAGCCTGAGCAGTGTTAAGCTCTTTTACCTTCTCAAACGCTTTCAAAAATAGAGACAAAGAGGTCAGAGAGCTGAATTAATGATATGATTATAGTGTCTACTAAATGCTGGTTACCATAGTGCCCATCACTTGTGGATCAGGGTCCATGTCTGAGCATTTTTGGTTGACATTATGGTGGAAGCCTTTATTTTATCCCACTGACCTAAGAAACATAAATTGAATTATTCAATGCGAGCTGTTTATTTTTATGTTAAACGTTTAAGATTTCTGTATTTCTTTGTTCCAAATTAACGTTCACCATAAAAAGCTAAGACAGGAATATCAGCATCCCTTTAAATAAAAGCATGTAGCAACGACAATCGAAAATTAAATGTTTTAGGGTAAAATATGGTTATTCAGCAAAAAGAACAAATAAATCTTATTAGAGCGTTCTTAAAGTAAAGCGCTTATTAATAATTAGTCACTAGAGTGTATCAGATTCTGAAGTATAACATTTATACCCAAAAAAGGAAAGAAATTATTACAACTATTTAAAATATATTTAAGAAGTTAAAAATTTCAACTCTAGAGGGAATCAAAGCCTCGTATCAAACCCCTCAAATCACAAGCTTTTCTATTTCATTCAGTCATGAAAAATAGCCTCATCAAAATGTACAGCACAACTGGCTTTTACAACTAAGTGCTTTTCCCCCTTCTCTCTGAAATGCCTGGCCTCTGCCCAAGAGAATGCTCGAATTTTATGTCCAGCATTAATTTGCTCAGATCAAACCATTTTGCAGACACTTTGCATGGTGTTTGGCTGAGAAACACAGCACTAAAATGCAGAGTAAGTCAGGCCACGGTGAGCCAGAAAAGTAGCAGGCTTCATGCACTCATTACACAAAGTATGAGGCTAGATTCTATTATTTTCATTATAATCATATGGTTGAAAAGTTGAAAGCATGCATAGACATAGCGAGTATCAACGTGGCCATTTAATTGATATTTTTCCTGTACACCCACACATACACACACGCACACACGCACGCACAAACCCCAGTCTGCTGTAGATCTAAAGGAAATGCCTTGTTCTACTAAATACTGTTTTTTCGTTTACTTAGCCCTGCTGACTTGTGCACTCACACGTTTGACCTCTGACATGTGAACTTCCTATTCAGGACTCTGATGTGCTCTTCCTCCCTGACCTGCTACAGACTCTAATGCAAACTGTTTGATGCTCCAAACTGGAAAAGTCATTGATAACCAGGCCTTATTGCTTTTTAAATAAAAGGCAATTTTTAAATCAGTTTTGTGTTTTTTGTGGTTGTACTCACCCATCAAACCTTAAAGTAACCTTAAATAAACGTTCATATAACGTCTATATGACGTCTTTTGGTTCAGAACTAGTACAATAAATCAAAAGCTAAATATAATTTTATGTATATGTAGATGTATTCAGTTTTTCTTTTTGGTTTTTAACACATGAGCCTTTCAAATCTCAGAGGAGCATAAAGAGAATATGTGGAAGTGTTGTTTGCATTTGCAGGAAGCGTTCGGTAGCCTTGACTTTCCTTCATTGCCAAGCTTTTGTAAAGCTTCAGCCTTCAGAATGCTAACCATTGATTTGGAAATACCATTCTAGGTCTTAATACTGGAAACCAAAACAGATTGTCTAGGTCAACCTTGTGATATCTGATCATGTGTCTGTGTCTGTATGTCTGTTTGTAACATTATTTAACTTGTATAAATAAGATCGGTGTTTTAGTAAGTGCATCTTGTTCTTTTTACTAGCTGCTATTTAAGCTAATTTGTCTCAAATATTTGACTTAACATTATGTTCTCAACATGTATGAATCAGATTAATCCACTATATTAACTGAACTCTGAGTTTAATCAGAACCATCAATCATCCATGATTTGAAATACCTTAACGGAAGCAGTATTGTTTGATTATTCTTAACTTCAGTGTCATTTTTATATTCATTTTTTTTAAGCATGTCAGTTTAAAAAAAATAAGGACAAAAGCTGACATCATGTGCATTGACTGTGGTAAGGCAGAGAACGCTAGCATTAGATGAACATAGCAAAGTGAAGGGCCTCTCATGTACTGTATGCTCACAAGAAATTATAAAGGTAGAGTTACAGGAAACAATGTTTATTCAACGATTGATCTCAAATTTGTGTACTTTTCTTGCTACTTTTCTTAATTTATAAACAACTACTCTATTGTTCTATAGCCTCTAATCTTAGTTCCTCATTGCATTTAAGTCTGATGTCCTGAGTGGGTTCTTCTGAGAGGTGGTTGATGGGAGTTTGTGTTCATAATGAGCAAGGAAGTCGAAGAGAGCGAGGTTGTATCAATGTTACATCACGGCTAATTAATAAAACAGCACTGCGCAAATACAAAAAGTGTGATTAATGGATTAATGTCACAGCCTGCACACAGCCTTAGCATTAATGGCCGCATGGGGTAAACACACAAACACACTCAGAGGCGCTTTATCTCCCCACATCACATAATGCCTTCCATTCTTTATTATGAACACAAAAAGGGAAACAGATAGTAAAAAGGAATGTAAGAATCTCAAAAGCAAAAAAGGGTAAAACTGCCAAATCGGATGAAAAAAGACAGCAGCTATATTTAAACAGCAATACAATGAAGCCAACTTACATGAAAAAGTTATAAAAACACATTTGGGATTATTCTACTCCAGCTCAGTCACAATCAGCGAGTCATCTCTATCCTTGAATCATGACAATCATTCCAATGGATATAGATTGCGCTCTCTAGTAATATCAACCTCATGAGAGCAGAATACTGGGAGGAAACCAAGCCAGGAAGCCAGAATGAGTCAAGCTCCATCTGTTCTATGCAAACACACATATGCCTTGATTGCAATAGCTACATTTCACTAAAGATATATGGTAACATGCTGTTCTGCCAGACATTTAAGCCCACGACTGAGATACCATTACAACTATCTATCCATTGTCCACACATATTCCTTTTAATATAAGAACCTATAACAAGCATTTAAAATACACCAGGTTAAACACAATCAGGGGTATAAACTCTCAAATGTATCCGAGTAAGACATTTTTAATCAACATTAAGCAGGAAAGCATACTCAAACAGAAAAAGAACAAGTCCAGGATGAACAACCGAGTTAATTTGCTGCTCAATGTTTGTGCTGAATAATATTTTAAAATCCAGAATTTCCAGTCGACTATATCTTAATACTGCAACCACTTTGTTTGGTAACCACTGTTTTTGGTCTGCATTTCCAAGGCCTATTGCATCATTATTAGCGTTAAACGTGTACAGGGGCTATTAGTCCCTCCATAAGGAGTTGTGAGCCAGGCCGGCCGTGTTTGTCTGGTTTTCATAGGGGTAAACATTTGTTCCAGTTGTAGATGTTGTGCGGCAGGAACATGAATCAGAGACGAGAAGCGGAAAGAGCTCTGACAGCTGCAGCTCATTAGCAGCACCATTACAGCTATAGGGGGCTGCTGGGGGAAATTCCTCCTTCCAGGGAAAAGCGTTCTTGTTTACCATACAGCACCGGCGATCAGCTCCCGCACACACAGATGCAAGCCAATCATAGTCAGGTTTATGTACAAGTATAAAATGAGGGAAAATGAGCCATTTTGCGCTCAAATCAACATCAACATGCACTAGCTCATGTCTTTGTTTTGTCTGTGGTCATGCTCATGTATGCTGGTTTACTCTCTCATACACTGTGCAATTATTTAACAGCTTTTAAACAAATAAGTATGACACGACTGTTTTTAGTATCTAATTTACCTAATATAAAATATTTAATACTCTGATATATGTCCACCTAGCCAAGTTAATTCACGTTTTCCCAACCCTCAAATGGATCAACCAACATTTTAAATTTTCAATACATGCAATCAGAATGAGTTCCATAAGTCAATAAACCTGACATTTTTCTTTCTTTTTCCTGTGTACCATTTCTCATCACTACCATCAAAGTCCAACATTTACTCAAAATCAAGCCCGTCAGCTCTAGAAAAAACACAACCTTGCTAAACTCCGCTTTAATCATCACACAGCAAAATGTGTCATAGCAATTTAGTATCACTTAACTATTCACTAAACTTTGGTTTTAATAATAATTGTTTTAAACAATCAATTAGTAAAGAGGGTGAGCAATATGATTATTTATAAGGGTTGGGGTTTTGTAGTTTTATGGCACTTGATCAATAGTTAATATTTGTTTTTGATTGTTAAGACGATAATTATATAAAACTAAATACAAATGATTATGTGGCTTGTAATAGAAATAAAATCTCTATATGTCTTTATATTAGTTATATGTATAATTCATACAAGATGCATCAAAATATGTTTACCAAAAGTTTGTACTCACACGAGGATTAAATAAACTATAAATTACCATTTCAACATACCCTTTGATTTATTACATTCGTTTGTAGATTATTCCTAATATTTATAAATATATTTATTATTCTGTTACAAATTCTGATGACCATACAACACCTGATTAATCCGAGAAATGTTTTCATTTTTAGCTGCTCACAACAACAGCGAATAAAAAAACAGCACATGTTTGACTGCTCTCTCTTTCTCTGACCTATGCCAATTTTTTATCTCAACCTGCTTTAACTTTGTAGATCAGACTTTAATTTTGAAGCGGGTCTGTAGGACAGTGATGAATTGGATACATCAAGCAGGGCTTAAATTACCCTCTCCCTGGTGGCAGAGGATGGGAAGGTGCTGGAGAAAGAGGTATGAAAGCGGGGAGGGGAGGCTCTCTGTGACCTAGTAACAGGCAAAGAAAGAGGGCTGGTCAGCACTTGCCCTTTCAACCCTGCAAGCTAGCACACCCAGAGAGGAGAGAGAGAGAGAGAGAGAGAGAGAGAGAGAGAGAGAGAGAGAGAGAGAGAGAGAGAGAGAGAGAGAGAGAGAGAGAGAGACTGACTGTGTTTGGAGAGAGAGCGTGAGAGTGAGAGTGAGAGTGAGAGAGAGAGGGAGAGAGAGAGAGAGAGAGAGAGAGAGAGAGAGAGAGAGAGAGAGAGAGAGAGAGAGAGAGAGAGAGAGGACTGACTGTGTGGGAGAGAGAGCGTGAGAGTGAGAGTGAGAGTGAGAGAGAGAGAGAGAGGGAGAGAGAGAGAGAGAGAAAGAGATAGACTTTGTGTCCCTCTTCAGATTAAGAGGAAGACTGCTAAAAGGTAGAGATGTTCATGCAGTAAGAGGTTATTTAGAAATAACAGATCAAAAGCCTACCTCTACCTCTTCAACCGTTTTTTTATATAAAAAAAAACTGTTTTATGCATGTGAGATGTATATTGAACCAAGTGGACTAACAAGCATCAAAACGTCATCATAAAGCCTCAAAAAAATATCATTAAGGTGTGATTAGAAACAAATATACATGTATAAATGCAAAAAATGCATAAATAAATAAATACACCTATAACTGAATAAACTAATAAAAACCGCACTGCAAACCTCGGTTGATCAGCAGTTTATCTCATAACAACACTAATGAAACACACACTAAATGTGTAATTAACCCAATATAACAATATAATTATTGTTTTTATAATATTGGAATCAGGAGGAAACCCACATAACAAAACAAAACAAAACTAATACAAACTTACATAAAAGTGCCCAGGTTGAATTACAAACCCTGGACCTCCATGCTGTGAGTTGATCACAGCCAGACAGGTATATATTAACTATATGATAATTATTTTTACTTGTATTTATTTTGATCAAACATGACGTATAGCCTCCTGTATTATTCGTACTCGATTTAACAAACAGAAGATAACACGTACAACTAGTAGAATGCAAGAAAGGAGGTTTGTGTGGTTCACATGTGATCTGGCATCTCTTGAATGAACTTTTTCTTTTTTGTCTGGAACTGAGTAAATGTTTTGTCTCTAGAGGAAATATCTCTGATGCTGGCCTCTTTACACACTCTACTAGGAACAAGTGTGCCATGAAGAAGCACCGTTCTGGTGCTCACGCAGCTACAAGCAGGGAATCTCCCACTTATAATTACAGCAATGGCTTTTTATAGCCGGTAAGTTCCAGACATTGTATTCAGAAATAGTAAACCAATTTGAATCCTTTATTCCATTAAAATGAGCTTGAGATCAGGCTGTAGGTCTGTCTTGGTCTGAGTGACCCTTGCCTAATTCAGCTGGGTCTCCGGGGTGGTGTCTCTGTGTATTAACCTTTATTCATAAGAGATGTTCCTGGAAACAAGGAGTCTCTTGACGATCCCCTGAGTCTAAACTGGGTTTGTTATGTTGCTTTCCAAAACAATGTTGCATTAATCATTGAAGGTTGTGTTGTTTTTTTAAAGAGAGCAAAACGTTTCTCAAGTGTACCTCAAAGTTGAACTTCTGCTCTCTAATCATGGGGTCAATAACAGGAGCCACAAGCCAACTTGTTGAAATTAAATCAAAGGTTTATCTAAAAAACTAAACATTTTTATACCAAAAAATTATTTAAGATTTATGTATCATTTAATTGTATTACAGGTAAATAGCCAAGGTTTTTATATGAAGCAGATTACAAAACGACAGCAAGAAATAGATTATATTATTTATGACACGATTTCCATGCGTACATTAATTGCTCATTTGCTGATTTAACAGAAAGAAGTTGAATTTTGTGCTCCAGCATCAAGAAAAAAGGTTTTACGCAGAGGCCTTGTCTTCTAATTAACTATAGCGCGATTTAGCGTATTTCAAGGTTAAAATCACATAGAAAAATAGAATCATTCATTTAATCACTTTGTAAAATAGCAGGAAAAAAAGTTGTCTATCCATACGGTTCACACGGAAAGAAGGGAATGGTTTTAGAGAATGGTCTTCATAATTACAAACGAGAGAAACAAAACAAGAGAACATTGGCGGACTGAGTGCGTCGTGCTTGTGATGGAAACCTGAGGATTACAGCCAAGACAAACCCAGCTTGATTGGTTTCCACTGAGACTACTTTCAGTCTCTGCTCTCAGTTTAAAAGAGTCTGTCCAAACTGTCCCACAAGCCGCACGGGTGCGGGCGGCATGCACGTCTCTCTCTCTCTCTTTCACCCCCCCCCCCCCCCCCCCCCCTCTCTCTCTCTCTCACGACGTCGCATATTCTTCTATAAAAAAAATTAAGAAAGTCTCTCTCTGTCTGTCTACACGACTTGACATTCTTCTCTGTAAATTTTATTTGAAAAAGTTTTGTTTGTGTTCGTCATGTCAACAGTTTTTACATTTGGTGAATACAACATTTGACTATGTTCTGATTAAACCTTTTTTTAAATCCATCCGATGCTATGATACAATCCTGAAATTAAATCAAGTTAAATAATTATGACAAGAAGGTCGCACTAAAATAAACACAGACGGGTTTTTTTCTAAACAACTTCTATATAATCATTTAATATTGTTGCAGTCCTTTAGAATTTAAATAGTCACAAACGTGTTTTAAACCTTTTTAAAGTTTATTTTAAAAGTTAATGTACGTTTTTGGATGCCATCTGTTTCAAGCAAGCCTCATGAATAATAATAATAATAATAATAATAATAATAATAATAATAATAATAATAATAATAATAATAATAATAATAATAATAATAATACATTTTTGTCCTACTTTAACCATCTTTAGATATCAATTTTGTTAGGCCTATTTTTCCGCACTAATGGAATCTTTTCTCATTAAAACTGCTGCATGGGTCTATATAAATATTTAACAGCAATCCCACAAAAGACAGACCCTGCTTAAAAAAAGTGACATAAGATAGGCTACAACTGAGATACCTATGTGAAACAAGACAGTGACATACCGTTCATTCTCTTTGGGAAACAGAAACCTCAGAGCTCATTTTGTCGCAAAATATAACTTTGTATAGTTTCGTTATATAGGTCCATCTTATAAACCAATTTTTGAGGTGTTTTAGGAAAGCCAAAAAAGGGGCGGACACGGAAAACGGGGCGCTTACTTTGACGCATACTTTCTGTGCCACACAATCAAGCGCGCGCGCGCGCACACACTGCGCAACTGACCGGTAATTACGCGCAGCCTAAATGTGAAATGATCGGCTTTGTTAGAGCTAATAACACAAATAAATAGTGAAATATTCATTGAAACAAATATTAGGTTAAAAAAGAAAGGTAAAACATCTCAATAGTTTAGTTTAAGTTTAGGCTCTTAATCAAGATGAAGATCAACTTCTTACACGAATTTTTGCGCGTGAATTAAATTGTTAATTACTATTATGCACACAAAAGAATGAAACTAAGAAGTAATGGAGTTGAAAGCAAGTTAGCAGGTTCATCTAAAGTTACAATGTCTTTGCATGTAACTCTTAAAATATGGCATAAAATATACACTTGAAATAATTACTATTTTGAACAATTCGTGATGAACAAACAATACTCAATGCAATGCTTTTTAAACATATCCCATGTAAAAAAAAGTACAATAAAATAAAATAAAAATAAAACATGCAAACTTTTTACTGTCCAAAAGAAAGTTGCGTCCAAATATTTACATCAAATCTCAAACGAAGACTAAAAACCTTTTTAACACACTTGTTACCCAACTTTGTTATTGCAGTTCTATACTTAGCTTTTATACAAGTATACAACGTCAGGATTGAAACATTTGCCCTTAAAAGTTTTAAACTCAAATGTCCAGTTAGAGCACAAAACTTTATCCGAGTGCAAATGTTTTTATCTCTGTATGCAATTAACCTGACATTTACATATACAATTGTATAAATGATTTAACTGTTATTTTAGAAAGAAGATAATTCCCCTTAATTGGAGTGATTGCGTTTCTAAAAAAAATGTATCCTAATTTAACACCAGTTAAATTATAAAATACACAACCAAGCCCCAGTTTACTCCGTTCAAATAAACTATCTACAAGTTGAAATGACCACAAACTAATGACCAGTTTCTAATTTCACCTCTTCTCATTTTTCCACGTACTTAAAGCGTCTCCGTGCGGCGCGTGCGTGCTTGCGCGCGTGTGACACTGATGGATGCGCCAATGGTTAGACGGACAGATGCTTGGGCGGATCTAATGGCATGCACACACAGGCGAAAGAGACGGGGCAAAAACATCCCGGATCGGTGAAAGACTCTTCTCATTCCTTTCTATCTCCACCGGTGAGCTCAACGCCAGGACTTTCGACCGACTCTAGACGACTCGAATGTGCCGAACGCTAGATGACGCCCGGGCGCCCACACAGAAGCGGATCTTCCCCGGGTTTGATGAGAGGAAAGGCGGCGGGAGTTTAGAGGACGAGCTGCTGTTTGTCTGACAACACTTCCTCATCTTGTATACAGAGAGGACAGAGTTCCAAATACCTTTTACGCACATGGACAAAATAAAAAAAAAAACGACGTTAGAACTCTAAGCAACTGAAATAAAAAAAATCTATTTCTAACAGAAACTCTTGGACATGTTTGGAAATTGTTGCTCTTACCGTCCGTTAAAGTCCTCTCTGTGAAGAAAGCGTTTGAAAACTCATTATAAAGTGACAGCACAGGAGCGAGAAGAAGACGCGTCTGCTGCACCCGGTGCTCTTATTAAAATACCTGCTGCGAGCCCCAAAAAGAAGGCTTAAAAAGTGCTATCAACGGCCAGGAAAGTGTTTGGCAGAGGCTGAGTGATCCATGCTCTCGCGGCAGCAGCAGCGGAGTCCATCCCCTCCTTCTGATGCGCGTTCTACGAGCAGGAGGACCCAATCAAACACCTATCGCATCGATCCTCCTCTCCTCGGATTCCCAGCGCGCGCGGTCAAAATAAGCAAACGAGGCAGCGCACGGGCGACAAGTCCGTCCACCTCCTCCATCCAGCTTTCTGTCTTTTTTTGCTTTAAATGACATGGACCTTTAAAAGACTCCAGATGAGCCATTGGGATTTGCGCTGAAAGCTATTGGCGGCCGATTTTTCGCTGCAATTTTGAGGCGCTTTTTCACTCGGAGCGGATTCCTGATGGATAACACGTTTATTCAAGCGACCGGGTGAGTATTTCAGTCGTAATTGTTGTTTATTTTGATAACGTCGCCGGCAGCCGAGCGCCTGCGCTTTTGCAAAACATTCCCTCTTATTGTCGATTTGAATGTAAGTGTCAGTCATAGCATATCTAGTGTTGTGTTTGTGAGCTGCTACTTTTACTATTGGGGCAGTCGATGGGGTGTGCTGCGGTAGAGAGAGAGAGAGAGAGAGAGGGAGAGGGATGAGGGAGAGAGAGACGACGAGAGAGGGAGAGAGAGAGAGGATGAGAGAGAGAGCGATGAGGAGAGAGAGAGAGAGGAGGGAGAGTAGAGAGAGAGAGTAGACGAGAGAGAGAGAGAGAGAGAGAGAGAGAGAGAGAGAGAGAGAGAGAGAGAGACATATGCCTACCCACATGACAAGAGCTAGCTAACCCATTCGAGATGGAAGGAGTTAATATGACAGTGCTTGATGTTTGCCTCTGTTTGCAGACTTTGAGTGACGCGATCATTTGGTTTTCCTTTAAGCTTGCCTGTTGCAGCTTCCAGCGCGGAGTGAGCGAGGATCGCACTGAAGCTCGGGCGCCTTTTCTCCCCACTGTAGCGGCTCGGCTCTCCGCCACATCCACGAGACGCGAGGAGGGAAAGAGAGAGAGCTGAGTGGGGCAGACCCCCGCTTCGTCTTCTTCCACCTCCTCAGATCTTGCCTTCTGATTCTGGGTTGAAAACTAGCGATACATGTCAGGCGTGTGAAAGCGCCCCAGGTGCCGTGTTTGAGAGCAGAAGCGGAGCAGCTCGGGATCTCTGGGGCTCCCGAATAACGCAGAATAAAAAGGCTGAGAGAGAGAGAGGAACATGCCGCGGAGGAAACAGCAAGCGCCCCGGCGCTCAGCAGGTACGGCTCGGCTTCTTTATCTTCTTCTTATTCGTCTTCTTCTTCTTCATTTGCTCCCCTGATTTTTTACCATGAATCCCCTTTTCTTTAAGAGCATAGCGTGTGTGCGCGTGCGTGTGGGATGGTAGGAATATTATATGAAAATACTTATTATATAATGTGTATTTTTAGTTGATTTTTAAAAATATTTAGTTTTATTCATATCTTTGTGTTTTGTTTGAACCCCAAACTTGACGTTTTCGTCGAGCAGCACCTGAACGACTCCATACGTTGAACTTTATTCTTGTAGTTTTTATACTTTGCTCAGCACCCGAAACTGGTTCGATTGTAGTCTTTGAATTGTTTTCTCATCCCCGCCGCTCTCTTTCCTCGGTGGGCGTAGATATTGACTCCATGAATTCGAGATCTATAAAGAAGAGCCCGGCTTTGGTGTCAGCTGACTGTCATGACTCTCTTTGATGCTCGCTGTTTTGGGGTTTTTTACAACATATTTGTTAGCCAAGCTCAACTTTATTTTTACATTGACGTCCGTTGTCCGATCTCTCCCTTTCTTGTCTGGGAAAAGCTTAGAGATTAGGTTGTATGTGGGCGCGAGGGTCTTAGGAGAGGCTTTGGTGAACAATTGCCATCTTTGATTTGACGGCTGATTGATCACCTGTCATCCAGCTGCTCTTTGATCTATTCATTCCTGATAAACATCAATAAATCACTCGCCATGGCAACGCCACAACCCCGTGACGTCACGTCTGCTCTGCTCTGACAACCACTCATTAAAATGTTTTTAATTGCTGAATATCTTTCTTTTTTTGGTGCTTAAGGACTTCTTAGATGAGGAAGATGAAAATGACATTGTGTCAATAGTCATGGGCAAACAAAGAACAACAACAACAACAACAACAACGACTGTCTATCATTTCTGGCATGCACTCTAAAATAAGCAACAGATATCTTGTGATATGTTGACTCTTAGTAAGCATTTTACAACAAGGAAACGATGTAACAAAAAAACAGCTAAACCCTTCAAGAAAACGTATTCTTTTTCGCTCAGAATGTTCACTTTTTAAGAAAGAATATATCTGTTATGATGAATATTGAACAATAAGCATGTATGGTCCTTTGTAATATAGGTTATCTTTTTTGTACTGAATAAAAATGTAAAGTAAGTACATGTGAAAAAAGTTTAATTCTTGGAAAAGTAAAACTTTAGCCCGAGGAGTTAAAACAATAAACTTAAACCTATTTGGAACTAGATATTTTACATGTGACTTGACATTTTCTTTGTCTACAAAGCCTTACTATATAACCGTGTGCAGCTATCAACAGAGAGGACACCTACAGTCCAAAAACATAGATACTAATGAAACTAATAACCTAATCTGGAGACAGAAGAATGGCTTGCTCCATCAGTCTGACCCGTCAAAGCAACTTTGTTTCATATTTGATTTAATTGTCTCTCCTTTGACAGTCACATTCATCAATAGCTCTAATGGTCAATCAGAAGTTGGCAGACTGAGTGCTCTCATTTTCCTCCTCCCCTTCTCCCTCAATACGATAGGCTTATGCTTTACTTTATCAAAATGCTTTAGCCTAATGGACGTGCAGAGGTAGAAGGAAGCAGGGAGGAGGGAACAAGGGTGACTGAGAGGCTTCTCGTTTCACAGGAGTGAGAGAGGAAGGGAATCAGGCATTTGTGCTTTGATGAGTGGAAGAAGACAAATACAAGGGCAGACAGAGTGCCTTTTTTCTCTCTTTAGACAGGGCAACGTCCTGTGATGTGTATGTATTTTTTCTTTTAACTCCCTCTTTCTTCAAACCAAAGCTCCTCCCCTCGCTCTCCTTCTTTTTCTCACTTTATCCCTCCCTCCTGGCAGCCCTCACAGCTGCAAGTTATAAGGTTGACGACTGCACTGTGGCATACAAAGAGTGATGACAAATTGATTGCGCCGTCGTGATGGAAAGAGCAAAGGAAAGATGGCAGATGATGGGCCTTGATTAGGAACTTTGGGAAATCCAGTCCCCTGCAACCTTGAGCTTTGCATGAGAAAATCTCTTCTCTCGTTCCATCTCTCCCCTCCCTCTAAGAGTGGAAGGCCCGCTCAGCCATAGAAAAAGAAAAGTTGTTTTGCCAGCTTCATTAGTGTTCACCTAATTAGCTGTAAAACTGATGGATTCCTGACAGGCCTAATGATTGGAGATGACAAGCTCCGCACACTGTCATCCAGCCCAATTAGGTTTGCAGCTAGCTTGATGTAATCAAGTTGATATTACACAGTCCTCCATGCCTTTAGTTGGTGCACTAACTCAATTTGCTGCTGCAGGTGACAAATGGTCCAGGGTACCTGGGTAATCATGTTGGCTGGAATAGAGTGATTTTAATGGTCAAGAGACCGAAGTGACAAAAGGTGACAAACGATGAATTGACAAACAGAATCAAAAGGTGTGGAAGTGTTACGGTATGAAGAAAGCAGGGGAAAGTCTGCAAGCTCTGTTGTATTGAGAAAGAAAAGTGAATATCTGTTCGCCATCCAATTGTTCATTTTTGTCTATCCTACCCCTCTTTTTATAAAACAGACAGACACAGCACTATCTAACGAGGGTGAAAAAGAAATCACCCATTCAGACGGACTCACACACACACACACACACACACACACCGGGTTTTTGTTCACAGGCTTCAAAGCTTTTGCCAGACCAAACATATCAATTGTTGTGACTAGCCGAGGATTATTTCCCTGTTTGTCTCATTGTCTATATCTTGTAATAAAATTGTTCAAAACATTATTACAGTAATACGCAGGTATGTTTTGCACAATCTTTCCATGCACTCTCGCGCTGAGGTTTTGATGTATGAACTCAGGCAGCCAGCGATGATACTGGTTATTATGATAGTGCGTGTTCTGTTTAAAGTTGGTTTATCTAATCTGTGTTAGAATAAATGCGTTGTGTTTAGAGCGGCTAAATATGATTTATAAAAAAATATTTGAGTTGTGACGAATGGAGTCGAAGCTGAACTGAGATAGATTGCAGTTGGGGAAAGGAGCTGATTTCTGTGATTTCATGAGCGTTTGATTGATTACAGACAGCGAGCAATGATTAATCAAACTCAAAGCCTGTTCCGGCGAGGATGTGGAGCGTTGGAGGCTCGCGATCATGTAGGAAAGCACTGGTGGGCTCATAAATTTGGTCGCATGCATGTAACGTTCATCCACATTGCTGGCTTGAGAACACATTAACTGTGATTTTGCTTTAGAAACTCTCATAAAGACTACTGTAATAGTTTCAGTGACTGACTTCTCTGTTTGGTTAGCATCTTTTAACTTTTAATTTACAGTAGTTCAGCTTAGATTATTTTTTCCCCTACATTTTAATTACTTATATTCTAATAAAACATCACCATAACTTCATTATGATAATTATCCTTATTAAAACAGTGGCACGATAATCATATGCATTAAGAAAAATCCATTGTTGAGAATTGCATTCCCACTGTAATGATTTTAATTATTTTTTTTTAATTAATTGATGCAATGTTGTAGTTCACAGGATGATATTTTAACAGTTAGACAATAAATCCATACATAAAAGGAGATTATATTAATCTATATGTGTTTCATGCATTGACCTTGAAAGGAGTTTTTTAAATAATGGTAAAGTGAATTATAATAAAACATAGTGTGTCACAATTGTTTTAGTATTTCTACATAAGGTTAATTACCTTACCATAAAGTTCGTTCCTAACTTAAGCAGAAGAGAAGTCTTTGAGTTAGGTTTACTGTTAAGAAGAAATGTTGTCGCTGACCTTTTTTTTTGCTTTTATTTACATATGGTTTGCACTGAAGATTGTACTTGGCTCAGTGTGTGTGTGGATTATGGGGCCTGAGTCTTCGTGCTCCTCACATTGCTCTGGCCCAAACCTTGCACTCCCAGGCAGCCAACTGACACTATGATTAGTTATGGCTGTCCTCCGCCTTTTTCACCGCAAGAAGTGTGCAACAATGAGAAGGGGTTAAGAGCAGAAGCGGTGGGGAAAATCACAGGAATGGGGAGAGAACCAGAGAAAGAATGAAGGATAGTGATGGAGGCGTGGAGAAAAATCCAAATAACCTAAGATCCCAACAGAGACACTGAGGGAGAAGAGAGGGAGGGGATGTTCTCCTCCCTCTGGATCAACACCAGAGCTGATGGTTGATAAACAGAATTTTTTTTTCGGAATCTTCCGTCATCGCTCCCATTAGCTTGACAGCTGTCAATTAGGGCTTCCTTGGTCTCACGGGCTGCAGTTTATTGCAGGCGGTTGATGCTGTCATTTCCCTCACAGTTTCGCCTTGAGCGTTATCAGGAGCGTTCACACAGTCAATAGCTGATGCATCAGCACTTATTTCGTAAATTGGCTCACAAGGCTGCATCCTTCCCTCATTTTTCCTCACTTTCTAGAACCTTATGTTATCCTTCCTTTTTTCTCTCACTCCTCCCTTTGTTTCACCAATTCTGTTCTTGGGATTGTTTGGGGAAATGACTGCTGCAGGGTTATTGAGAACTGAGTGTGATTTAATTGTTTGTGTCTGAGACAAAATGCAATTAAACTATGCAATCTATTTTTCATTTTGAATTCATTTTTGAATTCATTTCTTCATCACATTTTACTGATCTTGAATATATGACCTCTTTTATCAATTTTTTTTTGTCACAAGTATACATTACCTATTAAGCAAAAAAGTAAAAAAAAAATTCATTGTTTATGTATTAAGTCATTAATAAAATGGTAAATTAGGGTTGTACCATGGTTAGTTTTCATTTGTCAAATGTTGACAATATTTATAAACTAAATAAAATATAAATAACAAAGAATGGACAGAAGATTTAAGTATTTCGGGTTAAGTATGCAGAGCTTAATGAGCTCAATAAGCGTGTCTCCCTGTGCAATGTATATTTATTCTATCCGTTTCAGTGTCATTTGATTCCAGTAGGTATTCATTAATTTCAATGACTTATTTCAGCCAATGTATTGTGTTTAGAACTATTCAATTCTTTTAGTTTAAATATTTTTTTTTTTTACTAATGCAGTATTTACTAGTCATTATGTGCTCAGCAGGTTCGCTCTCTCATCTTTTTTAGGTATAGTGTTGTAAATTATGTAAAATAAATAGCAAAAGCTTAATACTGGTAAGATGGATACAAAAAAATGATATAACCATTAACATTTAAAACTATACAAAAGCAAACCATTTTATATATATATATATATATATTTTTTTTTTTTGTCAACAATATTGACTATCAAAAATAGTTTACCCCCCTTCCCCCCGAAAAGTCAAAGGGTTAAACAAATATAAACGAAGGGTTAATACAACAGTTTACAAATAAATTGAAAAATATAAAAAATGTGAATTCATTAAGCAATAATATAGCTTTAATTGTTCAAACATTTTCTAATGTTTGAAAGTAATAGAACAAAGGACACTTTGATAGTGTGCATTTTACAGAACAGTTCCCATGCAGAGAAAAGACAACAGCGTGTGTTAATCAGCTCCTTATGCTCTTCTAGCAGATTCCTGTTTATTTTACTGATCAGCACCGAACTTGAAGCCTGCCGATTATACTGAGATTACCAGAATACTCCTCCAAATCCAGCTGTTTGTTGTTTCATGCTGGCGATTAGTCAAGATTCTCAGTTGTGCTGCTTGATTTACAGCTACTGTGGCCAACACCTCTTCCGGTGGGTGAATGTTTGGTGGGAGACAGGAAATGAGGTTTTCAGGGATCTATGTGTCTGGCCGAGACAGACGGTTATTTTTACTCTGCCCAAGTACTGCGACATCTATTAGCTTAGCCTTGCACAGAGGTGGCACAGAGTCACACTGCACTAATGAAGCTTTTGGCCTGCACTTTCTCTTTCTGTTCAAGTTGTCTTGCACTCTCTCTCTCTCTCTCTTTTTCTCTCTCTCTGCTTTTTGAATGTATCTGTGAGGTTGGTCCACTCTGGCAGCTACACACAGCTGTGTATTCCCAGTGTTGTCTATTGAATTATGGCCGCATGGAAGTTATCCCTGTCATGTCGAAGAGGGATGGGGACAAGCTGCGGGAGGTAGAGAAAACGACCCACAGAAAATAAGAGAGGGAACAAGAGGAGGGGCAGGGACTAGACAGGAAAAAAATTTGGCAGTGGGGCTGATGTTAGTTTGGTTCAGCATGTCATTTGAGTCTCTCTGTGTGAGTGTATGTGCAAGCGATTCCGGTACTGAAATGGCAGGGGTCTTGCCCCACTGCTCAACTCAGTATGGCTTCCTCCTCCTGTTTCACTGAGAGCCTAAAAAACTGACAGCCATCAGTCTCAAGCTACTTTTTTTTTATCCATCACAGTGTGTGTATGTGACATGTTGACGGAGTTTTGATGACGGTGCCAGTGATGAAAGACAGAACAGCAGAGCATGAGAGTAAGAGAGGGGCCCTAGTAATCAGGGCTGGTCTAAGCTCTGACATCCTTCTGGGGCCTGACAGGCCTCTTCCTTCTTCTCTTCCCAACACACCATCCAGAGGAAAGAGAAAGGGGTAGCCCTCAAACACTCACAACATCCTTCTCTCTCATGTGCTGATCAGACTCAGATGCTGGGAGGAATCCCTCCTCTTGCAGTATAGGGTTTTGTTTAATGAGGGGATAGGAAGGTAGTGCAACAGTTGGCTTTGGCGTTATTGTAAGAGGTGGAGTAAGAAGGTTTGTGGTCAAAACTTATACTGCAATAACAGAAAAAAAATATTTTGGAGCATTGATTTACTCAACTCCCTTCTAGAACAAATCCTTCCAACAACAATCTGTGTATAAAAAAAGCTATGTTTAAAAATAAGAGAACTCGGTTTAACTGAAAGGTGGGAGGTAAACATAAAATTTTTTTTAGGGCTGTAAAAATAGGTTTTCAAATGTGAATACTCTTGCTCGACTACTACTGTTAGTGGTTCCAGTGCTTGAAGTGAACAGTATTTTTTTTGTCTCTTCAAAATCAAAGGGAATTTTTTCATTTTTGAAATTCTCCTGTTATATTTTTACATAGTGAACCTTTAAGTTTAACAAGATTCTTTGCACAGTTCAGTTTGTCCATATATGGGGATATCTGTACACTGTCACTGAACATATTTGTGTTAGTGTACAACAATGTTCATTTTCCTGCGTGTAATGTCGTGGAATCATTTACTTACTACTTAATCTTGTATCAGAATTTATTTATAGGCATAGCTTTCATGGGTTAGTCATTGGTTTTTGGCTTAGACATGCAGGTGTGATAGGCAGAGTGTGGAATGGAGGCTGAGGGAGAGAGAGGAAGTCTGTTTTATTTTATTCTGCGGGCCTGTTGCTAATTAATGTTTCTTGGTAGGATTCTGTCTGAGTTGAGTAATGTTTTTGATCTTTATGCCTGATAAC
The DNA here is from genome assembly GCA_900490495.1 of Danionella dracula. NCBI lineage: Eukaryota > Metazoa > Chordata > Actinopteri > Cypriniformes > Danionidae > Danionella > Danionella dracula. Next base: position 5,817,755 of record UELW01000578.1, read on the forward strand.
TGCATACCTAATGAGATTTCAAAGCTTCTCGGGATGTGTGTGTGTGTGCTGCTCCCTGCAATTATTGACAGATGCCTTTTCTCTGCCATTGGGTTCGGCACCATAAATCCTCTGGCTGTAATGAGCTTGAGAAGTGCCACCCTGCCAGTGAGCTAATGAAAGAGAGAGAAGTGAGGGGGGGGATCACGCTTCCTTGACACATTTTTTTCTTTAAATGCACTCTGCAGATGTCAGGCCCCCATTGCCAGTGTGTTATAAAAGGAGCGTAAGAAAAAGGAAGGAAAAAGCAAAGACAAATTTACTGTAAAGGAGGGGTGAGGTGAAGCCTGCCTTTGAAGAGACATGAGAAGGGATGAGTAGAGAGTTTCGCTCGGTTGGTCAGAAAGCAGTTTCGGGTTTCATTCCTGAGCCGAGGTCGTTTGTCTGCCGTATGTAGTTTTTATTTGAAATAGTAGTCGCGTTGTTGCCGAAGTTGACTTTGATTGATAACCTTACCCTCTCGCTCTAGTTTTTTTGTTCAAGTATAATCTGTTTCTTTCTCATGCTGTTTCCATTTCTTTCTAAGCTGCTCTATTTCTGTTTCCTTTTATTTTACTTTGTATCTAAAAAGGGAGATCTTGGTTAAAAAAAATGTACTGGGATATAGTAATAGAAGAAAACCACATCTGTTCTCTGTTTTTTCTTAAACAGAACTTTTCTGCTTTTGTGAAGCTGTCCTGAACTCAGATAGTGAGACCAGAGAGGGGAATAGAGTAAGAGAGAGAGGCGCACCATGCCAAACAGTCGATTTCCCCAGCTCCTCAGCACAGTCATACATCATGGACCCACCCTTCTCTCCTGACAGAATGACATGTGTCATTTATCAAACAGGCCCTTGCCAAGGAGCCCAGTGTTAGGGGCTGTCCCCCTTCTGAGAATTGCCACTTCCTCCACACCACCAAGAGGCCTGCATAGTTAGAGAAGGGGGTGGTTGATGGGCGTGTGGGAGGTGGGGGGGGTTATAGCTAGGTCCAGTCCTTTTGTAACGCCAGTCATTTATATTTGAAGATATATTAACATGACTGTTTTGTGAGTTCACAGAAAGTCCAACATTTTTATAAGTAAGCCTGATTCGTAAAGGGCAGCTGTATAGGTATTGGAGTGACAGGTAGCAGTCAGAACCCAAACTGCTTCATACACTCCTTCTATCTCTTCTCCTGTCCTTTTGGCCTCTCCAGGGGCTAGAATGAGTGAATCAGAGCTCTTTCACTTCCCCATGATTCAAAGGAGTATTACTGAAGATGGATGCTTCTTAAAAAAAGAAATTGATGATGGATACGAGGCTGGCCATGTCATTCATCATTTTGAATATTATTTAGACTGGCTGTGTAAAGTTGTAACCTGAGCAGGGCTCACAGAGAGAGAGAGAGAGACGGGGGTTGTGAGAGACAAGAGAGAGCTCGGAGCAGGACGTGGGCTTCCACTGATGGATGGGCGAAGCTCTTGCTGTGTTCTTTACCAGATTTCATAAGAGCAATATCATTCACTATCAGGCACCACTTTAGTCAGAAATGTTAAAAGTGTGCTATTCAAGCATTTACAAAAACTCATAGTCTCTCGTATCCATTTGATTGCATTCAAAATAGAGGATTGTTTTCCTCTTTTTTCACACTGACATGGTTTTCATCAAGGTCGTAAAGTTTTGTTGACGAGCTCTCAAGAACGAGGCGACCATTGTCAGTATCAATGCAAAAAGAGAGGGAACAGCTGGCCTTCATTAGCAGTAAATGAAGGCGACCTTTAACAAAAGCAGGCAAATCCAAGCTCTCTAATAGTTTAAGATCCTTCACGCCCAACCGTTGTTAGCAAAAACATTTCTGACACAATTTCCTCTGTCCCTTTTTTGACTGTAAGACGAGATCTGTTCAATTTATATTTTGACAGGATCTATAAGCATCGGATAATTCTGTTAGCGCTATACTCTAGCTGTGCACCTACAGTTCACTGGCTGGGCAGATTCCTGCCATCTCTGACGGGGGCAGCTGAGTGCTCAACACAATGCTTGATATATGTATCCATTGTTAAAAGAGGGACTTTGTGACTGTCTACGTGAGATTCATCATGCTTTCGACTGCATTGAAATTGGTTGTGTTGAATTATTTGGCTTTGGAGACTCGTTGGATGTGGTGGGTGTACTTGAAATTTTTGTTCCCAACTCCTGAAGGGCCCTACCCTGTGACAGTTTGGGTTTTAGGAGTCTGGATCTATGAAGCTTTATTAATACATCTGTCCCTGCTGGCCTTAAATTTGAGGTGTACTCTTCTGAGATAGATTGAAACCTCAGGCCAATCTTTTAAGTAAGTGTCTATAAAAAAAGAGAGAATGCAAAAGCAAAATTAAATGGAAAGTGAGTAAAAAGCAAGTGAATTTTAAAGAGAATATGTTGTTGTGTTTTGTGAGTTCTGTTTCAACCCCTTCCTAGTACCTCTCTCCCTCCCTTGCTCTCCTTTGCTCTCTCGCTCTCTCCCTCTCTCTCTCTCTTTTCCAGTTTTATAGCAGGAGACATGATTTATTGTGGCCATCCATCTCTGGGTCTCATCCATCACCTTCTGGTTGCTAGGCAATCATGGCAGCAGCTGTTTGCTTTGACTCAGACAGAGGCACTGTCAATCAAGACAGGCAGGTGAAAAGCATTAGAAACACGCTATTGTCAGACGGAATAATTAATCAAAGGCAAGAAAGATAATTAAAAAGATATGACCCTTGCTAGCACTTGCTCAGGGTTGCCTGAGAAGAGAGTGAAGAGAGAGACGAGGGAAGGAAAAGTATAGGGCTGGAGGAAAGCAGTGGCGTGTGGCATGTCCTCCTCTCTTTCTCTCTCCCTCGCTCTCTCACTATTTGCAGAGGAAGATAAGGCTTACTCTCTTCGTCACTAGACCAGGTTGTAATTAATTAAAAAGAGATCGGAGGAAGAGAGAGAGAGAGAGGGGAGAGAAATAATAAAAGGGCTGGTGGTAGAGATGAGAGTGAGTGAAGGGAGAACGAGAGAGAGGAACCACATGAAAGGGTTGAGTACCTCGCTCTGATACGAGCAAATGCTCCAAACGCGTACTTAAAAGTGTTCCTCTTCAAATCCATGTCGCTCGCTCTCCTGTGTGTCGCAGGCCGCGTGACTGTGTATGTGTACGTGCTACGACTTTCCCACAAAGCCTCAGGCCTACATGGTGTGCCTTCTTTAAGTCTAGCTTAAGATGTCTCCTTTGAAATGTGCCTGCGCACACTTGTAGCCAGCTAATGTCGTTCAGAAAGAGTAAGAAGCACAGAGAATAAAGTGACTTATAAAGTGACAGATCTCACTTGCTATTTATTTATTTATTTATTTATTTATTTATTTATTTATTTATTTATTTATTTATTTATTTATTTATTTATTTATTTATTTATGTGTATCACTATTATTATTATTATTGCATGTTGTTTTGATAAATATTAGCATTTTTTTGCTCAGATGATTATAACATTTTAATTTGTATTGTGCACGAAGATAAGCTAGCTTTGAACTTTGTTCACTTTTTAATTATATATTTATATTATAATCTTTGTTTCTTTTAAGATAACATTCACCCCTCGTCTTCTGCTGTTTATTTTCAGAATTTATATACAAAACATACGTTAATGTTTTCTTCTCTCTAAGCCTGATACTGCTTTCTGATAAAGCTCTAAATAGTTTCCAGTTTGAACCCGCAGTGCGAGAATGTTTTTAAAATTCTACACATTTGTTGACATTGCATTTTTACTGTGTCTAGAATTTCAAAGGTGTAATGTTATTTTTTACATGATTTTTAATAATATTTTACAACATAGCAATGTAAACAAAATATCTGGTCACAAAATGCATGAATTGGTCAGGAGCATGTATACTCATGATCCACACGATGGTTTGCTGTAGCTCTGTGTGTGAACTGTATTGTTTGTGCCAGTGTCTCTGTTCACTTGGTTAGACAGGAGTGTCTCCTGCACCTACATGTCTCCGAGGTAATGTGAGGTCATGTTGCCTCTAGCAGCATTGCTCCCATGGGCCTGTCATTTTGTCTCTGTCTGTCTCTCTTTCGCTTTCTCCATCATTTCCCTCCATGTCTATAGATGGGTAAATCCGAGTACAAGCTGCTCACCTTTTAAACCTTCATGATGAACTCCTACTAAAGTAAAAAATAAATTATATATTTGTATTGTTTTGATTCAGGTGTTTTAAACAATATACAAGTATCCACGCCTGCTTAATTTAAACATAAGAGTGTATTCATGCATGCCGATGTTGGAAGCAGTGTTAGGTTAGCCTTTATCTGATAAAAGAGTCACTCTTATCTTCTCACGCAGGTGCAGACTGAGAGCCCAGTCAAAACATTGTGAAGCGTGCTCATTGTCGTCACACTGACATGCTTTGCCCTTTCTGTAAATGGTGAAAAACTAGCTTCGCTGTGCTGGCCCATACCGCAAATATGCCTCAGATAGACACGACTACTTTCACACCTCCTCAACATACCTTTCTGATAAAATTATACAGATGGAAATGTCAAGGCTCTTAACTCACTGTCTGCTAGAGTGCAGGAGTTGCTTTTTCACTCGACGGATGCTTAAAAAAGTGTTTTTCAGGGAATGTCTTAGGGTTGGATATGTTGGACATGAAACTATTGCTCTGCAGACAAATCTGATGAGTGTTCCCTTCAATATTATGAAAATGTGTCAACCATTTAGTTGCACTATTTATTTTTGTGTCAGGGAGCATACCGTGTTATTTGTTAGAAGGTGCTAAAATAAAACCCAGAACTCTAAAATAATGAAGTACATGTGCACACTTTTTTTTGCTAACATATTCTTAGAGCCAAAACTGATGCCTTGTTGTTGTTCACTGTTATTGTTTTTAATTTACTTTTATTTATTAATATTTTACAAATATATTTTATATTGATTGATTTATTTTGTTATTTGAGAAAATGTACAAATCATACATGTTTTTCAATTTTTGTTGTTATTGTTGTGTTCTGTTGTTGTTATTGGTGTTTTCAATTCTAGCCAAACAGGATTTGTGGAACTGTTATTTTGATGAGATTTTGACCTGTTTTAATTTGTGATTTATTAATCAAATGTGCTGCTAATTTAAGCCATGTCAAAATATTGCAAATATTTCCACCGCTCTGCTGCTAGAAAACAATCAATCGTGAGTTCACTGGCTGGCTCTCAGTGAATGTGTAGCTAAACGGCTTATCAGCGTAATCTCTCTTTGCAGTTGCACTTGTGTCAAACATGGCTTTAAGTGATTTATTGAGTCGCTGTAAGGTTATATATTGACCTGGTCCTAGGTCAGTCAGTATGGTTGCTAGTTCTTCACTCAATTCAAACATTACACTAACCCTCTACAATTATTCCAGATGAGACCTAATTTATCAAGGGCCTATAATAAAAATTAATAAATAAAACCTTGAAAATATGGTTTAAAGTTGACTGGCCTTAGTAATTCAAAAACTGTTCTAATAGTTCCAATGCATTTTTCATGTAGAAACATTGTTTCACAAGAAAAAAAAGATTGGCAGTTGTGTGGTAGAAAATGTCTTTAAGATGTTAAGAAGAATGGATAGAAAGATTAGATATGGTTATTGTTACAATAAACATTTATCTATAAAATCATTGAAACTCTGTAAGTAGCTCGGTAAAGGCTAATGAGGGACATTCCTGCTAGAAATATGAACCTAATTCATTTACCAGTGAGTATATATTTTTACTTCACAAAAAGTGAATATAAAGTATGAATTAACTTGTTGCAATATAAATCTAATTGTTTTAGGCATATCCATTTTTATCAATATTTCTAGTATAATTAAAGCTAAATTATCAATTAAAATATTTTCTACATTCAATAAAAATGAAATGAATAAATCTAGAGTTTGTAGTTGCCTCTTCCTTTTTTTGGCTGCGGTCTGTGGCGCACTATGATGACACAGTCGACATCCTGCCCGCTGTGCGCTTGAGAGGATGTCCCTCTCGTGGCTGATAAGGCCCCCACTGTTTTCGAATTCCTTTGGCTCCATCCAGTCAGCCAAGCCTGGAATCCAGTGGGGGAAAGTTTGAGAGCGAGAGAGCGTCTCAGTGCTTTCAGCTGTGCATGTAGAACCACAAATGTTATGACACTGGCGAGCTTGACCAGATTCTCTGTAAGCATAACGTGCTGAATACACAGATGCAAGGCTGAGCTGCACTAGTTTGAGAAGAAGTAAAGTAAAGGCTTTGAGTGAGTTAATTATTTGGCTGTGCAACTGAATGTCATACATGCTTCACTGAAGATTAGCCGTTGAGTCAGAAGTCTGAGTCTACAGCTGTCCTGCTGGGTGTCCAAACACACTCTCAGATCAGTCTTTCGTCAAATCAGTTTAGACGTGCACACAGTTTCTCTCTAAAATTATGCTTTAAAAATGACTTGGCATCATACATTTTTTCACAACTGTTTTCTTTTTTCAGTGTACAAATAGGTGGATTTATTTAAAATTCCCTGTGAGACATAATTAGAACGTGAACCATCTGACATCAAATGTAACATTATTCTTTTTTTTATTATTTTACTAATAATGTAACTATAGTATTAGGTGCTTGTTATCTCTCACTGATGTTTTACTTGATCAGTCTGGAGTTGTGTTGCCTTCCTCAATGCATCAAAAACATATAAAATACAGAAGCATAATATGGAAAGTTAAATTAGTTTTTAGTGCTATCAAAATAACTTTTAAATTACACTCAATACATACATGACATACAATAAAATAACTCATTCGTATAACCAACTGAAAATGAACCAATGAATTAAGTTACCGTAGATGATAATTGCACCTTTTTTTACTGTAAGAAAATGTAAACTGAATGGTTAATCTAAAAAGGAAAGAAGGGCTTAGCTCAAGGACCTTCTCCGGTCATCTGTGGGGCTGGAGGAGCTGAGCTATAATAAATGATTCACACACAGACTTGTCATCTTTTGAGTGATCTATGAAGATATTCGCTGATTTGAATGTTTGTTTATAATGCTGCATGTATCCTATAAAAAAGTGAACAAGAAGTTAGAGCTTGTGGTGTGTTTTACCGTTGCATATGGTACACAAGCATATTGGGTAAAGTATCAAAAAAGTAAAAGTACTTGAGAAAATATTTACTCAAGTATGAGTAAAAGCTACTAACAAATTATATTTACTTGAGTAAAAAAGTATATAAAAAATGTATTCAAGTACTTAGTAACTAGTTACTTCTGATCTGAACGATACACAGCTATTACATAATTTTTCGACTAGATTTCTTTTGGGTTTTTTTTAGTAAGGGGAAAAATAATGTGCAGTCAATTGTAAACTGTAATCAAACCTACATTACAAAGACAATGTACGCTGCAAAAAGATGTTTCACATCTCTACAAAAACATTTTATAGAATACCTGCATTGTGAAATCCACATTTATATGCACAGGTGTCCTATGTCTGCTTGCATTGATGTCTGTGCATGCATGAGGACGGTCTCGATCTGCCACCGTTGAGCTCGCAAACTCTCGTGCATCAGCCTCTTCAACATCTTACCAGACTTGCTAATGTCAAAAATAGCTTGTGTTAAGATTTATTTCCATGATACAGATCAAGTACAGGTACAAAAAGTACAGATATTTCACAAAATATATACTTGAATAAAAGTACACATTTTTACAAGTACTTAAATCAGCATCTTTTCTGATCCGTCCTCTCTTTTCAGGGTCACAAGTCATGGTTTTCATTTAGGATTAAAAACCAATTACCGAAGATTTAGTTGTTACAAAAGTTTTATATTTTATTTTTATTTTAGTTTTTTTTTACTTTGGGGAACAGGTAACACGCAGTCATTTATTTACAAATATATATATATATATATATATATATATATATATATATATATATATATATATATATATATATATATATATATATATATATATTAGTGTTTAAGACGAATTCTGATTTAATAATTTGTTGTGTTTTTACATTAATATTGTTGGGGAATGATAAATAATTCAATAAAACATCATAAATTTGAAAGATTTATTCAAGTATTATTCCATTGCTCTATTCCATTTGTACGATAATATCTTACATGAATTATTTAAATAAATTGTAATGCGTCTAATTATTTTTGTGACACTTTTTTATTGTTAATTGTAGCAGTGATATAAAGCACATACAATTGTTTGTATATGATACACAATCTTTGATGTAGGAGTAAAGCGACACTTGGTCTTCATATTGCTCTTTTAGTTTTGTTTCTTTATACAGGGTTATACCTCTGGATATGTTTGTGTATGTGAGAGTTTGCAGTGTTGGGGACTGCTGCAGCTGCGTGTTTGCTTATCTCTCTATCGTGACACAGGGAACTGCGGTACATTAATACCTGCGATAGGGACTGTCTGCCTCGCACCTCTCTACAATGCAGATAAGCTTCAGCTCTGGAGGATTATCAACAGTCCGCACTCTCTCTTTCTCTCTCTCGTTCTCTCACAGACATACGCTCTCCCTCACACATACACCCACACATGCTTTATTTATTGTTTTGATGTGCTGCAAGAAAAAAGGAGTTTTGAAGAGGTAGCAGAAACAAATGAGAGTAGAAATAAGATGGTATCGAGCAAAGAATTGGCAAACTTATAGTCTTTTTGCTATCTTTCCTGATACGCACACATACTCAAAATATTTAGGAAAAATTATTAGAAAGTTGGTATGCTTTTGCTTGTTGTTTTGATCTTGGTAATTACAAAGTAAGTTATTTAAAATGTTGCAAAAACAATCTCACTCTTTCACTTGACTCAAGAAATTATCAAATAAAATAAAGCTACTTTATAATTTGTACTGAATATTGAAAATAAATAAATAAATAACATCAAAATGAAGGGAAACTGTGTTCACTCATAATAAAATTTGCCATATACAGTTGTAATCCAGTATTCATCATTTTAATCCAGTAACTTATTGTGTTTTTAACTTAGCAAACAGAAAGTTTTCAAAAAGCTGCCTTAAACTGAAGAACTGGCCTTAAGCTTACTGTAACAATAATGTTAATTTGCATAAGTGTTTCTTCATATATTTATGTGTTTCATTTATTACCATATTTTGTTATTTATTCATGTGTTGTTAGAGATTGGTTTAATGTTTACTTTATAAATTATGCCTATTATTAATTTTGTTGTTGTTTTTTAATAAAGGTTTAAATGTTAAATGCTTTGATCTAAATACATGTTTATGTATAGATGAACCTGTATAAAAAAAAAATAGAAAAAAACCTTGATGTACCGAAACATTGTCACTAAAACAATTTTACATTTTCTTTTTTTTTTTGAGAATCACTTGTTTTCCCAGTCTGAGTGTGTTGAGCCTGCATGTTATTGCAGGACATGATTCGTGGCTTTTATTTGTAGCTGTGAGTATAATGCTCTTTGTGTGCCTGTGTGTGTGCGTGTGTGGTATTGATTGTATTTAGTGTTATTGTGAGGTTCATGGCCATGGCGCGGTTCTTTGCGCTCCCCTGTGGAGTTCCATCCTGCAAACACAATGCTAGGTGGTAACTCTTCCTCATCCTTACTGCATTCACTACAGATACACTGATTAGCTTCTGTGAGTGTTTCTCTGTGTGTGAGCACTTTTTATCCACAATGCGATTAATTTACAAGGCATTCACATCAAGAGCATACAGCGGGAAATAAGCAATGCTTCTCTCTCACACATGGAAGCAAACATTTACCCTTATTCACACTCACATGCACAAACTCTCACTTTAATTGGGTATGGAGAGGTTAATGATCTTCCCAAGCATAAGCCCTGAGGGTGTGTGTGTTTAAATGGCAGTTTAAAGGAGCTCGCATTTGAACATCTAAATACAAATCTTTAGTACTTTGAGCTTCGAAAGACTTTCTCAAACACACAACGTTAAGGTTTGTTTAACATGCGATTTCATGAATTTGCTAGTTTTATCGCTATTCTGTTTCTGTTGCGTTATAATGAGATAATTAAATGTGGCGTCTTTCTTCCTGCTATATTTCATTCCCCCCTCTTTCAGAGTGGTGGAACAGGCCAGGCCTTTGAAATGGATACTCTATCAGTTCCCAGCCTAGATCTGTGGCCCTGCGGCCCTTAAAACTCTATCGGGAGGAGGCTAGTGGGCTCTACCACTCTCGACCAATCAGGTTGTGGCCCCCACTAAGAGGTGTTGATGGTTGTGGAGCACTAGCTATCCATCATTCACTGTGATTTTAGGAATAACTTGCGTGTAATACAATATCAAAGTAAATGAATGCCCTTTTAAAATGAAGGCATCTGAAAAGACCTAGAGTTGCGTTTTCATTTACGTTCAGCAGAAAATCGTTGAAAACAAACAGATAAATCTAAAATTTACTAATAATAACAGCTCAGGTTATGAAAGATGAAATGAGAGCATCTGTGAGAACATTGAATTACATTGCTGCTTTAGCTTTTTATTAAATTTTGATTAAAATAATGATTAATTTGACTTTGCCTTGAACACACTGATTTATTTAACAGTTTAATTCTCTTTTTAACTATAAGAAATGTATTAAAATGACCTTGCCGTTAAGTGTAAAATCAAGTGAAAATAATAAGAAAACAAATACATTACTTGTTCTGTGTTTATGATTAGCACATTTTTGTTTTTTTTTCCATTCTTTTCTTTCACTGCCTTCCAACCGGCTGTTGTGGTGATGTCTTAATTGCACAACCTGTTTACATTCTATTTTGTTTCATTTTGGCACGTAGCACACAAGTCACTTACCAGTAGCACTTGTATTACAAAGGCCATCACTTGTTCTGTTCAGGGTAAAATATAGAAAGTAATATTTACTGTTTTGGTAAGAATAATTGGTTTCTGGAGCATTGAGCTTTCTGAGAAGATTCTTCTGTGGATGTTAGGTTAAATGCACCCCCCCCAAACTTCATATTTAGTGAAGAAATTAATTGTTAAAAATTATTTAACATTCAGTTCATGTATTTAATTAATTCATGCTGCAATACCACTCTTCATATTTGCATAAATTATAAAAACGCCATGTTTAAATAAAAAATGTTCAGTTGATCTCCAAAAGTACACATGTATAATCCATATATGTTTTTTGTTGTTGTTGTTGTCAGCTGCTCAGCTTTCAACCAACAACTAACACTGTCACTCGGATAGAACAAGCCTAGGTGCTTCAGCTCTTCTTAACATTTTTGAAAGAAGAAATAATATCTAATAAAATTACTCGGTTTTATGGATGCTAGAATGAATTTTAGGGGTGCTGCAGCCTAATATGTAATTTTTTTTATGAGGGTTAAATAAATTAAAAATGTATTTTCTAAACAGCCAATTCTTCACAGAAGCTTTGCACTTTGTGTGAATTGTGTTTATAGACAATCTATTAAAGAATGTTTAATTTACATATTTTGTTTCGTGCTAAAGAAAAAAACATCTCAGAGAGATTATTTATATTCCATCGCTATTATCTCCAATGTATAATTATACAATAATCTAATTATATAATTAAAATGCAATTTAGGATTTTTAGGGCCACATTTTTTGTTGAAGTAGAAAAGTACCAATTACACTGGGAACAAATTGTGTTTTACTCTGTAAGATTTGCTGTGTATAGATTAAAGAAATAATATCTAATAGCCTGCAGTGACCTGGCCTGACATTTTCAAAACATCTCAAAGCAATGGCCCAGGGCCCAGGACTACTGCTCCTGTTAACAGTAGAAGCCTGTTAAGAGAGCGAACAGGCTACTCTGCCCTGGGCCCCAGTTTTATGAGCTGAGACTGCTGGAGCCACATCTGCTTATCTGGACTACAAGAAGACAGCATCAGGCTTAACATTTACACAGTTTTTACATATAATACAGAACAACTTGTCCAAGCAATGGCTCTGTAGTTTTGTTTCGTGTTGTATCATATGTCATCATGTGCCTTTCCCTGAGGTTTTTGGATAGTGAAGTAAAAAGTTATCTGCTAGACCACCAACACAGATCCCCACCCATGTTAAGTATGCGATAATAAAATCCTAAATCTATTGTTGGCCGCAACCATCAGCATGTGAGTCTGCAGAGGGGCTATGATGGCTTATTTTCTTATTGCATCATTAGTTGAGGGGGTTGTGTGTTTATCAGAGCAGGCTGAACATTGTGGACATTAATGTGTCCTCCTGTGGTTTATGAGCCATTCACAACACGTGCATGCATGTCTGATGGACAGTTCACGTGACCATATACTGTAGCACCAAAGGAAGCTGTACTCCAAAGAAACCATCCCCTAAAGCCCCGTGTTTTATTTTCAGTTAAAAGAGAAGAAATGTGTTGCTTAGTTTTCGGTCTACTTTCATCAACAGCAGTGTGAATGTGAACTCGTAGCTAAAGGCCTGTTTTACCACATTACCACATTAGAAATGTGACTCATATTGTTAAATGCTTATTAGGGGGCCGAGTCTCTCATTCTAGTATTTTTTTGTCTTTGTTTCTAGCTTTTTGAAGAAGAAAAAATAGTTTTGGCTGTTTGTTAGTTTTTATTAAAAACAAGAATAAGTTTCAACTATTTGAACACATAAGCAGCTCAAAAAATGGATATATGTTATAAACAATCCTTATTAATTATATTTTTAATTAATTATATTGTTGCTGTGTATATAATTTAACTATGTAGTTTATTTTATTTTTTTGTCAAAATATGCAAAATGTGACACATTTTTGGTAACTTAACAAGAATCAAGTCACTGTTGTTTTCTATTAATGGACTTATAGAATGTTTTATGCTTGTGTAAGAAAAAAAAATGTAGATAATTATTACCATTTTTAATAATTAGATCATCTAAACGAAAAAAAATATTGCTTAGTTTAGATGATTTTTTAGTCTTCATTTAGATAATAATAAAAAGGGAACTAAGTTATTTGGAAAATACAGCTTTTTATATAGTTATTTGTGATTTGCAATTGGTGCTCAGATTTTTTTTTTTTTTTTTTACGAAACCACCTGAAAGGTTTAAAGTGACCCACTAGCCAGCAGTAGCAGTAAAGGGTCTGAGCTCACTGAGCACGTTGACTCTATCTGGCTATTTTCACAGGGGGTAGGGGGGTCGAAAGGAGGATGAGAGGCAGGGGGCTGTGTTCACATCACTTTTTATTAGCTTAATAAATCACCTTTGTTGTCAATCAAGGCCCAGAGAATAATTGGATATGGTTGAAGCCTTGCGTGATGGATTATAAATCATTCCAGATTAAATTAAAAGATAATGCACAAACTTAATGGTTTGTGTTTTGCAGTCTAAATTGCCTCGGAGCAGTGTTGTTTTCTCGCTTTATTGTGAGCCATTTTTCTCGCCTCTAAAACCCTGCACATGTGCCTGCCTTTAACCATCCTGCCTCCACCAAGCCTGTGCTTGTGTATGTGTGTGTGTTCATGTTTGGTTTCAGCAAATTTCTTCATCTTCTATGATGTGTCTGTGCGTTAGTGTGTTGTTTCTATGTCTGGTTTTGTTTAGATTATGTGTGTGTTTGCACGTCTGCCTTGAAGCCCGACTGTGCAGCTCTGGAAAAACAGCAGGAGCAATATCATAGACAATCAGTACCGTCCCGGCTCATCTACACCCTCTGCCCTGTCTGCCTCCAAATCAGAATAAGGCAAATCTCTTTCTGTTTGCATCCTGAACCCAACTCGTTGCTAACAGATTAACCCTGACATCCTCAACAAGCAGGGCTGGCTTCCCCGGTGCTATCCAATGAGAAAGAAAGCGAAGCAAGTCAACCCAATAAAGAGCGGAGCAGGAACTGAGGCGGCGGAGGCAGAGAGGCTATATCCTGCGTATTAGTGGCACGGCTGCCCTGTCCGTTTATGTGCTGACAGATCCACTATTATCATAATCGGTCCTAGAACATGACGGGACGCTGAAGTGATGATGTCGTTTTATTTACGGGCAACGCGGCCCCCCTTCTCTATCCCGTGCTCACAAGCTTCGTACCCCGGCAGGAAGCCATGAGCAGGCGAGTAGGTCAAATGACATCTTTTGATCAGAGCTGTCCAAAGAGATCAGAGGAGAGTGGCAGGTAATGGATACCCAGTGACATGCTGAATGGAAAGAGCCAGTGACTAGATGAGTGCATGTCTCCCATTAGAAGCATCTCGCTCTCTTCATCAGGCTCGTCTTTGCTCTGTAGGCCTGCTCTCCGTGTATCTACACCTCCCCTTCTCTCTCTCTCTCTCTCTCTCTCTCTCTCTCTCTCTCTCTCTCTCTCTCTCTCTCTCTCTCCCTCTCTCTCTCGCTGTACCAAGGCCTTCAGATTGACGTCTCGACGTAGTGCCTAAATCAGTGGACTGCCACTGGCTAACACTCTACATTATGGGTTGGAAAATGCCTATTATTTTGCTGCCTAACAGATCTGCCACTTTCAGCTGTTGTGCATGTAGGAGAGAAAAAGAGGAACTTTTTTTCATGTCCAATACAGGTACTTCGTATCTAAAACTTGTTTTTTTGTTTTTTGAGTGTGGCTTTGTGAATTTTCAGGCTAGTTGAAAGCCTTCAATTTTATCTCCAACTGTGTGTTGAAGCAAAACTGAAATGGATTTTTATTTAGGGCTAATTATTGAAAGTGGACAAAGAAACCATTTTCAAATTTGTATTTATCTTTGAATAGAAAGCAAGGCATTATTTAAAAATATGCATAATAACTATATATATATATATATATATATATATATATATATATATATATATATATATATATATATATATATATATATATATATATATATATATATATATATATATATATATATTCTAAATAGTTCTATTACCTGTTAAATAAAATGTATTAGACCTGCAGCTTATATAATATTGATTTGGAATAATACTTACTTTGCTAACATTAAAAAGCACAACATTTTAGCATTGTACAAAAATAGATTTGCTTGTATTTGTACACATATAATCATATGTATACTGTGGGTTTGTGTTATCATGTTTTGTGTGCATGTGTGAGTCGTATCCATGCTGAGCGAGACCCTGGGGATCACAGCAAGGGAGATCTGTTCTTTCCCATTACCCAGCAACCCGCTCTAATGGGAGACTGACACACTCCTGTGATTTTGAGTGGGACAGAGCAACAGAGGGAGGGAAAGACATGTTGTGGGAGGGATTACTGAAAGAGGAAGTGAAACAACAGAAGTCACAGACAGAGAAAAGGCTCAGATTCTCACTAAGACACATGTAAACTTACTGAAAGACATTACCTCCCCCTCTCTGGAGTTGCCAGTATTTGTTTTGATCTGTCTGACCTCTACTTGCCCCCCTGCTTTAGGAATGTGACTTCTCCAAGTGGAGAAAATCTGAATGACAAAGAGATGCGGGTGGATCATGTGCTGGATTGTCTTTCTCTTTAATCGTTTGTTGGGACAGTTTAGAGAGCTGCTTTAGATCAAAAGTAATTCACACGCCCAATATTTATTTATTTATTCATTTATTTCAAATACTCCATATTTACATTTACAGAACCTTTTTTCCAAAGCAACTTACAGAAGGAGAGAAACAATAAGCAATTTGTTACACAGTCAAAGTCTATCTCAGCTTGCTCATAATAGAGGTTGTATCAATTGATCAATAAACCATAGCAGGAAGAAAATAAAGAAAAAGGTTTTTTGTGATACTCCAAATATATACTCCATATACTTTCATTAAAAATGGCAGTTACAATAATTCAACCACTATATGCAATTAAAGCAAGATCACGTGGACACAATGTAAAAGAGTTTTTACAATATGTAAAATGTATATTGAAAACCTGTGCAAAATTATTTGACTTTTCTTGTCATTCTTTTTTTGTTTAACAATTTACACTTTGTAAATACATAGACAATTCGATGGCTAAACGTTAAGCTTAAAGTTTATACCATAGGGCAGCTCTGGACCAGTATTTCACAAATGTGGAGACAATAGCAATGAAATTTGGTTTTAGTAAAGCAAAAGTAGTAAAAATGGAAGGTTTTATTTAGTTATTTTTTTTTACATACTTCAATAAACATCTTATTGGTTTGAACCCCCCAAAAGTATGTTTGATTGATGTCCTTGAGAATCCAAATGGTAAAGACCACTCTCCCTTTCATGCTAATCAGAATTTTTTTAATGTATTTTGAAATTGGCAGAATCACAAAAGAGCCTGTTTTTTTAGCTTTTTTATTTTTAAGTCAACTCTTTGTTTGTTCATTGTATTGTTTAAAAATCAGAGGATCATTTGTAAGACGTTCACGTGTGGATACGAGCCTGTTGAATCTTGATGATGTGTAGGAGTGTTAACTCCAGTAGAGGTGCTATGGCAGCATGGGAAGTTATGTTGTCTAGCGTAGTTACCGGTTGCTGTGCACATTCAAGAGGAGGGAGCGAGGGACACACACACACACGCACACGCACACTTACACACACACAAACACACTGTCAGGGGCTCTCCCACTGAGTGGCATGAGCGGGCGATTAGCCGTGCTAGCGTCTATGTTTACGAGCTCTCTCTCTCAGTTCTGCCAGCGTCAATGCACCTCGAGCCCTGCTTCTTTTCTTTAATCCACAGAAGCTTTCTTTCTCCCTGGTTCTCTCTAGAGCTCATATTTCACTTTATTTTAACAATAAATGAGCCTGTTTTTACATGAAGTTCATTCTTATGTTATAATGACATGGACTGTATTAGACAGAGAATGTAAAATGATTCAAACAAGCATTTTTCCAATAGTATAAATTGGGGCCAAAAAGTCAACCTATAAACTATAATCAATACAACAATTAATATTATAAAAAATAATAATATATAAAGCACTTATAATGGAATCTGAATTTTCTGTAGACTGTATATAGATTTTTTACTTCTCTGTATTTGTTATGCTATATATAATACGATTGTAATGTATTCACTGAGTTAATCAATTCAGCAATGGTTGAATTAGCTTGAGTCACATTTTGTCATAAAATGTGTTAAATATGTTTGCAGCAATCTTGCTATTGCTTTAGATTTTTATGTACCTTATTTACTGCAGTTTGCAACATTGTTATTGAAAGAATTTGCTTGAAAAAAATACAATTACCTATTCCTTTTAAAGATAAACTTACATTTTTAACTTAATCCAACTTAATGCTGCCCACAATTGAAACAAGTCACCATTTGAGGCAGAGAAGTCAAAAATAACTCAACTGTATTTACCTTAATATACAAGTCCAAGTCCATTTCCCCGATTTAAAATATACTAATTTTTTATGCTTTAAACCAGTTCTGTTTCCAAAAAGTTTTACTCGTTTTAGTTTTATTTAAACCTTTTTTTAACACTGTTTAAGATGATTCTGGAATGCTTTATTTGAAATTATTTATTTGACTTTGATTTACATCATGTATGATGTTCTATACACAATTTTCAATGACTTCTCTTGCTTTCACATAACTTAGAATTAACAAATATTTGTCATAAAATAAGTGCCACAAAATGAACAATGATTGTTGCTTATCAGTATCAGTCCAAGACCCAAAATTGTTTTAGAATATATATATATATAGTTATCTAGCAGGAATACACCAGCTGTTAAATCCTCCCAGGGAAAGCTCAAGCTAAACATAGCAAAATAACATAGTAAATGACAAAGCATTGTCATGTCATGAAAATCAGAGATACTGTAGATATTTACTTATGTACATTTAACGTTACATGCTCCATTTGTTTTCTTCAATCTTTTCATAAAGCAAAACACCTCTGGTCTTCATCTGTGTCAGAGACAATGCAAGGATACAAATCGTGTTATACTCATCATAGCTATGGTAACCATCACTTAGAAACGGCCTTGCGCTCTTTAAACAAACCACAAGTGACTTCTTCGATGGAACACTCATATAATTGTCGCTTGTGTTCTTTTCTCTGTGGTTGTCTGTTTAATCCATCTCAGTTTACTGTGTATGGGCAAGCTAGGCCAGGCTTGTGAAAGTGGCCTCTGCTAGCTCTCTCTTTCTCTCTAGCCAGCCTTGGACCCGGGCCCCCATCAGTCAGCAGGTCCGGTCGATGGGGCGTCTCTCTGGAATCGATGGCACGCCTGTCTGCTTCGTCTATCCTTCTCCTTCTGTCCAACGCATGCCCTCTCGCCCACCCCAGTGCTGGACACAAACACACACCTCTTATGCCCTACACACGCATGCTTGGGCTCCCTACCAAATTGTCTGTGAATGTCAAATCGCAATAATTAAGCATTATTGATCTCAGATTCAATTAACTTCATTAACACGGGTCATGTTAGCTGAGGAGAAGATGTGAGGAAAGGGGTGAGGGTGGAGTGTTAAAGGAAAGAGGAGAAGAGAAGTGGATTGGCGCTATCTCATACTCTCCAGCCTCACACAGACAGCCTGTCTGCTTAAGGCTACAAACCATTTTCCCTTCTAATGATATCACATTGCAGATAGTGGCATATTAGAGAGAGATACCTCTCATTATAAATGTGGGCTTTAGGGGCTATATATAGCAGCTTTAATTACCAACTACTTACTCTTTCACTCTCTTCAGCTCATTTGAACACTCAGAAGTATTAAAGGGATGTAGACATCATTTTTTGCCTGTAGAGCATAGGCTAATTACAAACAAGAACAGATAACAGAAGCGTAAAGGGTGTTCTTATGTTTATGTTTCTAAATGCATAGAGGAGACGAGGTTTAACAGCCATGGCATCCTTCAACTAGTTTAAAACTTGTGAGGTGGAACAAAAGTGAGTTGTGTTACTTGCACTATGTAAATAGTCTAAAAATCAAAGTTTGGTTTTGCTTTTGTATCTATTTTTTTTGTTACATTTTTTAATCAAAACTGTTACTTTTGCAAGGTTAAGTTCTCCACTGCTTTACAAAGCAGGTTTCTCTGCTGGTCATCTCCCTCGATGTCAAAGTGTAAATTAGATCAAGCTCATCCAGTCTGATGCCAAATCATTGGGAGGTCATTCTCATTTCACCCCCACTGTACCAGTTTTGGATCCGAGCATCCTGTTTTTTTTTAATTAAAAGAACACCTGTGTGGTAGAGTGGGTAAGTTGTGTTTATAGACATAAAATGCTGTGCTTTTTTTTTTGCATAGACATGCATCTACCATTCGGCAACCTCCCACGGTCCCCCTTGCATCTTAGAAGTGACAGAAAAAAAACATTTCACAGAATGACCACTAAAGGCAGACTCCAGAACAGCAGATTTCCATTGACACTTATGTTAAAACTTTACAGCAAAAAAAAAAAGATCTATATCCAGGTCTATGGATATATCAGCTCCGTTTTATCAGCAACTGTTCTACATCTACATCTCTCTCATCTACATCTCTCTCAGATAAAATGTTCTGCTTTTATTTTAGTGATCCTATTTTGTGTGTAGTGTAGAAAATGTAATTGTAACAATGAAAAACATACATTTGGATTGCAGTTCACAATCAGTTTTCTAGAAACATTTATCCTCCAGCAAAGCTTTTTGTAATGTTGCATACAGTCAAGTTCAAGTCAAGGTTAGAGTGAGACCAGTTTGAGAGAGATGAGTAAAAGCTCTTATTCTCAGACTTGGTTTTTGCCTACTGGCAGATACACTTTTTTACTTTAATTACTTGCTAATCAAGTTGTATAATTATGTTCAAGGTTGACCTTGTAGGTGTGCATGTATGTGTGAGTGACTACCTCTGTTGCGAGTCTCTGTGTGTACCGCGTAATAATTGTAGGGAGATTTAAAGTGTGTATATTTGAGGGATCCAGTTTTTTTACATTGATATTTGGCCTTGATGTAAAGCTCGTCTTCTTCTGCTTCCTGAAGGAAGGCATTGTTCTCTTAAACAGCTGTCGTTTTGGCTGATTCAGAACAGATGGCTGTGTGAGCGTGTGCATGTGAGTTTGTGTGTGCTGCATGATCACAGTTGGTTGTGATTTGTGTAGAGGCGATTCGATTTCACAGACTGGCTGTGATGTGTGTGAGAAGATGAATCCTAATAATAATGCAGAGAAAAATCACCTTTAAGTGGTCGTCTCTTGTTCTAAGATTTTCTCACCCTCTGTGTAAACTGAAGTTTACAAACATGCATAAATCTCAGAAGATAAAATGTGGTATTATTTACAAATTAATTTTCAAATCGTTGAATTTACTTCAATAGTTGACGCTGAATTACTTTTACTAATAATTTGCATACAATCTTGGACTTGTGTTTATAGCTGCATTTCAGGATTGTTTTGGCAAGCTTGGATGTAATGAATTAAATACTCTGTAGACTCTGGGTAATGAAGCCTTTGGAATGATCTTTTTAAACACACTGAATTATTATATTTAAAGTTAAATGTATATACTGTGTGTTGTATTTGTAGCAAGAATAATTTGACATTTGTGGTATTTAGACATGATAGAGTGAGTTCACAGAAAAACAGTTTGTCTAATGCATGTCTTTTCTCTGCAGTGTTTACATACCTGGTCAAATGTGTGATTAACCGACACGGTTAGGAATTCATGGAATTGTAACAGCTCTTTTCTGTCTGTTAGCCTCCTTTTTTTCTTCCTCACTTGTTGTAGAAATAAAACAGTTTTACATTAGACATTATAATTAGACTTTTTTAAACAGTTCCCTGTTTTTAGCATATACTCTTTCAAGGTTTAAATAAACATTTTATAATACTGCCTGCTTCTAAAAATATATGCAATTTTCATAATTTTGTATAAATTGTATGCGTTTATTTATTCATTTTTTTTTCATACATTTTTACGATTATGCCAAAAAAGGGAATTCTTATAATTATTATTATTGTTGTTTCTGAATGTATTTAAAATACAATTTTACTTTCAAAGAATATTGTGGCAAACCTGGTTAAAATAGTTTTCCAAGCTAGGATTTGTTTGTCTCAATCAATGGTCATTATGATAACCATTATGTTTTCTATTTCTGCAGCATATGTGCCAGAGGAGCTTAAGGATGATGCTCTATTAGAAGAGGATGCCGAGGGAGAAGACTCAGCTGGAGAGGAGGAACCTGCCATGAAGTATGCATGCCAGGACAAGGATTTACTTCTTAAAGACAGAGCAGGCTTCCATGACTCTCCAACAGCAGATTTCTCCAGCCATGAGATGGACAGTGAGTCGCATCTGAGTGAATCCAGTGATCGCATGTCAGACTTTGAGAGTGCTTCTGTGAAAAATGAAGAAGACAGCTCTGCTAAGGAACCCCTCACTTCGCTTTCCTCAACTTCATCAATGATGATTACGACGGCAAACACAGCCACACCCAGTGTTGATGAGGCAACAGCGTTAGGTCCAGACAGCCTGGAGCAGATGAAAGCTATCTACACTAGCTTCCTCACTAACTCTTATTGGTCATCTCTGAACTTGAATATATCACAGCAACCAGCGGAGAAACCCCCACGTAGTCACAGTAGTAGCAGTAGCAGCAGTAGCAGCAGCAGTAGCTGTGGTAGCGGTGGTTATGACTGGCACCAGACAGCAATGGCTAAGACCTTGCAGAATGTTTCACAGAACCAGAGTCGACTACTGCACCCAGCCGCTGAGCCGAATCTCTTCAGTACTGTACAGCTTTATCGGCAGAGCACCAAACTCTATGGCTCAATCTTCACTGGTGCAAGTAAGTTCAGATGTAAAGACTGCAGCGCTGCCTATGATACTCTTGTTGAACTTACAGTGCACATGAACGAGACAGGGCACTACAGAGACGACAACCACGAGACAGACAGTGAGGGCACAAAACGCTGGTCAAAACCTCGCAAACGTTCTCTTCTTGAGATGGAAGGGAAGGAAGATGCTCAAAAAGTTCTCAAATGCATGTACTGTGGACATTCCTTTGAGTCACTGCAGGACCTTAGTGTACACATGATCAAGACGAAACACTACCAGAAAGTGCCTCTTAAGGAACCCGTGACTCCTGTGGCAGCCAAGATTATCTCCTCAGCTCGTAAAAGAGCACCTATTGAGCTTGAATTTCCCAGCTCACCAGACTCAAATGGTGGCACCCCTAAGCCTTTTTTATCTGACCCCAATGACCCTTTGCAAAAGACCCCCAATCCTTATATAACACCTAACAATCGATATGGACACCAGAATGGTGCTAGTTATGCATGGCAGTTTGAGTCTCGAAAATCCCAGATCCTGAAGTGTATGGAGTGTGGAAGCTCGCATGACACATTACAAGAATTGACAGCTCATATGATGGTCACAGGACACTTTATCAAAGTGACAAACTCTGCTATCAAGAAAGGCAAGCCTATCATGGAGGCGATGTCCACAACTCCTAGCTCTATACTTACTAATGAAGACAAGGTACAGTCCGTGCCACTTGCTGCCACTGCTTTTTCTCCACCCCCACCAGCACCTCCTCCCCCTAGCATCTCCCCTGCCCTTACACCTGTGGAGATCAAAAAGGAGGAGAAGGAAGTAGAGTGTACAAAGGAGACATGCAATAGCAAAGACAAAAGAGCAGCTGAAAATGAGACTGATGAGAAGTTTGACGTTTCATCCAAATGTCCATATTTGACAGAGGAAGATCTCGAAGAAAGCCCTAAGGGTGGCTTTGACATTTTGAAGTCTCTTGAGAATACAGTGACATCTGCCATTAACAAAGCGCAGAATGGCACACCTAGTTGGGGAGGCTACCCCAGTATCCATGCTGCCTATCAGCTTCCAAACATAATGAAACTGTCCCTGCGAAACTCAGGGAAAAGTTCTCCTCTAAAATATATGTTTTCAGGAGAAGAGATTTTATCTCCTACCAAAAGCCAACCTTTAATTTCACCATCTAGTTGCCAAACATCCCCTTTACCCAAAAACAATTTCCATGCAATGGAGGAACTCGTTAAAAAGGTCACTGAAAAAGTGGCCAAAGTTGAAGAAAAAATTAGGGATTCCGGTACCATCTCATCTCCACTTAGACGGACCACACCTTCTCCTTGCAGCAGCGATGCCGGGGATTCTGCTAGAGTGGATTCCCCTAAGGAAAGAAAAGACACCAAAACACTAGAGACTAATGGGAATGGGAATGCCCACAAAGAGTCAAATGGTGATGCTTTTGCAAAAGACTCTCTGGAAAATGGTACTGAGCATGTGAAAACTCCTGTATCAACCTTATGCAGCAGCACTGCTATTATAACTGACCATCCTCCAGAGCAGCCATTCGTCAACCCATTAAGTGCGCTTCAGTCTGTTATGAATGTCCATCTAGGCAAAGCTGCCAAACCTGCACTGCCATCCCTTGACCCCATGAGCATGCTCTTCAAGATGAGCAACAGCCTTGCAGAGAAGGCAGCAGTAGCTGCGTCCACTCCACCTCAGACCAAAAAAACGAACGATCATCTTGACCGCTACTTCTATCACATTAACAATGACCAGCCTATCGATCTGACCAAAGGCAAGAGTGATAAAAGCAACTCTCTAGGATCTGCTGCCCTGTCCTCCTCCACTTCCACACCAACCTCAATATCTCCATCATCGAATATCTCAATGGCCAAAGCCTCATCTGCTGTGGCTTCTTTTATGTCTAATTCACCACTGCGTGAAAATGCCCTGTCTGACATATCTGATATGTTACGCAATCTCACAGAGACCCACGTCTCCAAGTCATCCACTCCAACAAGTCTTTCAGAGCGATCAGATATAGATGGATCAACGCAGGAGGAATCAGAAGAGATCTCTCCTGCACAGAAACGAAAAGGTCGACAGTCCAATTGGAATCCTCAGCATTTACTTATCCTGCAGGCTCAGTTTGCATCCAGTTTGCGTCAAACGGGAGATGGCAAGTACATTATGTCAGATCTCAGTCCGCAGGAACGCATGCACATTTCTCGTTTCACTGGCCTTTCGATGACCACCATCAGCCACTGGCTAGCAAATGTCAAATACCAGCTGAGGCGGACAGGTGGCACAAAATTCTTAAAAAATCTAGACTCTGGCCACCCTGTTTTCTTCTGCAGTGACTGTGCATCACAGATTCGTTCTCCCTCTACTTATGTCAGCCATCTTGAGTCGCATTTGGGCTTTCGACTCAGGGACCTGGCAAAGCTGTCTGGAGAACATCTTGTTAGTCAGATCTCTCGCCACACCAAGGGATTTTCTGAGAAACTGCTTTCAGCCCAAGCACATTCTTTGGTCCATCAGATCCCCAACCCTAGTCCTCATTCACTATCTCCCTCTCCTTCTCCAGATGAGGAGGTAAATGGCACCTCATATCAGTGTAAACTGTGTAACCGGACTTTTGCCAGTAAGCATGCTGTCAAGCTCCATCTGAGTAAGACCCACGGTAAATCCCCTGAGGACCATCTAATGTATGTTAGTGAACTTGAGAAACCTTAGCAATGGCCAAGGACAAAAACTCTCTCATCTCTTCACTTCCTTTCCTTTTTTCAAATCTTCTGAACTAACATTTCTTAAGTAAAAAATAGATATATTAAGAGACATGAAGTAAATAATGAAAAACTAACTGGATGTAGATGACAGAAAAGTACTACTGTTCACCTTTGGAACATCATTTTGGAGTTTCCACAGGAGAAACACTTGTTTGTCTCTCCAGACATTACTTTTCTGCATTTTCAGTTCCTAAAGGAAATCAAAGAAAAGGATGGCTAAGATAATTTTTCAACTGTGCAGTGCTGACTAAAAAGGTCACTGGTAATATATGAAGTTAAATAAAAAGATTTAAAATGAAGGTGTATGTTTTTGAAAGTTGTGTAAATTGAATTGTTGGCATCCTTTCAGGTGCTCTAAGCTGCATGCATTAATGGAATTGTTTAGTTTAATATTGAATAACTAAATCTGGGCTTTTTCTATCTTTTTTTCCTCTCTTTTGTCTTCTTTTATTCATTGACCTACGTATGCTGGTGTCACCAGAAGTATATTTAACCCTCTGAGTACGCAGATATACAGTTATATTCAGAACCCCCAAACTAAAATAAAAATGTATACATGGATTCAGAAACAAATTTAATAGAGTGGGCAACTACCCACAAAACACCACATTGTCCAACCTTTTATGCAGCTAGCAGTGGAGAAGTAAAGTATGTGAGTCTAAAATAGTAGTTTTATTTCCTAATGGTGTTTTAGTTTCCTGAAACCAGGGGCCTTTATGAATTCAGGTCAGTGTAAAAATGTGTACATAAAACATAAGCTAATTTCTCTCTAAATTATGCATCATTTTATATTTTTTATTTAAGATGGGTATGACTATCTACTGGTGCACAATATATGAAGACATTAATGAAAGTGTTTTGCACAATAGTTTTATAAATATGTTATTTAATCAGAAGATATTGAAACAAGATTAAAAAAATCCCTACTGTTTTATTTCAACGTCGTGCTCAAAGGGTTAAAATTATTGTAAGAGACATTACTTGTTCCATCATTTCACATAAATTGTTGTATAAAAAAGATTTTATAATGTAAGGAGGAACTTGACAATATACCCTTTCTTTATTTATAAACAATTTTGGTCGTTTCATATTGTAGAATGCCTTTTCAGCTGGTATCTTTATTTTGTTGTTCTAATTATGTCTCCTAAATGCATCAGTGTCATCATTTTAGGGGATATGAAAGGTATCCATGGTTACCTTACCTCCAAATGACAGTTCCTCTATATTTTGGCAGTTAATTTACTGAAGTAACTGACAGCTGCCAGTGAATGGAAACCTTCTGTGTAAAATATCGGCATGTTAACAGCACAGGCACTGTTATGCATTCTGTGCTGTGTTATTTTTTTGTTGTTGTTGACAAAGAAGCACTCATTATATGACTTCATATAACCTTTTTTCTACTGCAGCATTAAATTGAAATTGTTTTGGTTTTTTGCAAAACCTATTGTGTCATGACTCTTACTCTTTTTGGTTCTGGGGGATATGAAATACTGATTCTGAAATATGACTGCAGTCAGTTGTGCTGTACTCAACAAGTGTGTACAACTGTGTTTGAGTAATGATCACATTAACAACTTAAACTAAAGTCAGCATGTTAAAAACAGGTTTTGGGTTTTGGATTTGCCTGTCTGTTCATGCATTAGCACAGAACTCCTGGATTTAAAAGCATGAATATGGGAAAGACGTTTTTGGTGTCTCATATAATTTTGGCTGATCTATCCCATAATTTCTGTCATCCCATCCCTTGCCTGGTGACACATCGGCTCACAATGTCTCCTAATATGGTTTAACTGGAAAAGCATCAGGCAGCATGAAGAGTGATGAACCTTTCCTTGTCTACAAAGGAATGTAGCAGATAATTGCTTTGGTATTAAATCTCTTGCTTTACAGTTTTCACAGTTGTAATTAGCTCTAATTTTCATCTTGCAGAAACCAATTTTCTTGGGGCTCTTCCAAAATGACAACAGAATTTGATTACAAAATCCTGCTTTAGTATAGACTGTACTCATAAAAATTCTAGAAATATTCTGAATGTTTGTTTATGTGTGTGAGAGAAAGAGTAAACTTTTGTTAAAATATCAGTGAAAGCAGAAGCATGTATACAAAGCATCTCGTAATGGTAGAAGACATACCCATAAATGGTTTAGTCAGTTTAGTGACTTGAAATGTTCCTTGTCAGATCTGTCAGAAAGCATTGAGCATGCACACACACCCACGCACACACTCTCTCTCTCTCTCTCTCAAAGCCATTTGAAGCTAGGTAGAGGGGACATCATGTGTGGTGACAAGGTGCTGCTGTGTGTGAAAATGTCACCCTTCGCAGTCTTCCCTGAAGTCTGGGGCCATATTTAAGGTGCTCATTAGTCACAAAGACAATGTGTGTGCAATTGGAATCTGAGAGCAATTTTCTATCCTCCCTACTAGCCAGATAAGGCTCCCATCCTGGGGTTATTAAGGTTGACAACAACTAGGCAAGGAGACATTTAACTATTATAAAATGCCCAAATTTTCACATGTCAAAATAAACAAGATCCCACTATTCACCTTTGGGGCTAATGGCATATCTTTTTTGAAAGTTTATTTCACTTAAAATAAAATCTACATACAGAACAGCTTATTTTGACAAAGTTCATGACAGGAAGTAAACCAACTGTAAACAGACAAAAGTGTGTTTGGAAAGGGAAAAAAGTAACACGTCTTTATATATAAACAATGAGTGTATGGATATAGATTTTTAAAAATTAATTTTACAGTAACAACTGTAAAAACTGAAATGTATTTAACATGTTGAGAATAATTTTTTTGCAGGTTAGTTTTAACTGTAAAATCATTCAGAAAACCTTTGTTGTTGTTTTTTTGTAAAACATTTAATTTTGCAAAAACAGTTTGTTGAAATACTTTGTTTATTTTCTTATTGTTTGTATGTTTCACCATGTAGTATTTAAAGATTTGGATAAAAGACATCTTGGAACTTGACCATGAAAATGACGTCGCTATACATCTGCTTTGGAAGTAGTGTGGTTGACTGAATTCAGAAGTGTTTCCCCACAATATATTAGAAAATGTTATTTTGATAGTATATTGTGGTGCTATGTAACTGTCACACTTGATCTCCAATCAAATATACCCAAAATATGTGCATACATCTTTTTACCATGTCTCTCATGCAGTTTACTTCCATAAAAAACTGAACCATTCTTTATGAACCAGGGTGTTTAAATCTTAAATCAATCATACAAATATAATGGAACACTATGATGTCATTTAATTATTAAAGTTGTATGTATTGCTTACCTTTTAGATGAACAAAAATTAAATTAGATTAGTAGAATAAAATGTAGTTAAAATTTTAAAGTGGTAATCGATATGTTACGGCAATTCACAATGATGCAAGAAGATTACATCATCCTCAAGTCTTGGATCTGATTGATTCACTGGTGTTCTGACCCAAGGCTGGATGTCTATGAGGCGAGCTGTCTCTCTTAACCTGTGTAATTTACATGCACTGTAATTCACTCACCATCTGCAGACTCACCTTGGGCGCACTCCCATTACGAATGCTAATTTAGTGCATCTTATAAATTCTCTCAATCACATGCTTCTGTGACGCGATCTATACTTGTGGATGAGAAAAGTATTTCAGTGCTAAAAAGCCTCATGCGAGTGTCTCTGTGACCCTGGGATTACCCCAAGAAGAAATTTTGAGAAAGGAGTGGGTGTCTAGGTTTTCATAATGCACCCTCATAGATCTTAGAGGTGTCACATTCCCAGAGTATCTTAAAATAATGCATGTGATGAATGTGTGATTTCTCTAATTTACGAGACCTTGGTGTGCTCATGGCTATGTGAAAGAGAGGAAACCTAAATGGAGCTTGAACGGTCCTTTGCACAACAAGAAATCAATATCCCACACATCTTAGGAAACTAGGAGGTGGAAGGGAGTTTAATGTCTACTTAAAAGCTCTAAATGCACTCACCTTTAGTCTTAAGATGTGTGCGTGTACATGTCTGTGTCATTTATACTTCTTGTCTCTGAGAGCCAGTTTGCTGTCAGAGGCTCAGTAAGATGACAAAGGGCATAATGGCGCTGTGCAGCAGTGTGCCATTACAAATGTGATCACCAATCACTTGAGACACAACACACTTCACGCAGGAAGAGGTAATAAGGTCTCAGTGAGTGCACACACGCACGCACGCACGCACGCACGCACGCACACACACTCACACACCACCTCCAAACCTGCCCATATTCCCACATGCCCCTTAGTTCCTATGAAACAAACATACGAGGGGGCAGAATTACCCGGTGAGCAAAAGCGGTTACTTTCACAGTACAGATTCACAGATACATGTCAGTATTCATCACAATCAGCATCCATTAGAGCCATCCAAATAGTCATAAAACAGAGTAGGCTATAAAAATGTAAATAAATGAAGGTGAATATTTTAGAAGGTACTATGACATGAAATCTGTCTGATAGTTTTAAGTATTTCAAGCCTGCACCTTGACTTTACATTTTATGTAAAATTTACTGTCCAGTCATTGTCTTAAAATTCATAGTTTTCTCACTTTCACTAATGCGGTTGCGTCTTCCCCCCGTTGACTGGTTGAAGAGTTAAACAAACATGGCCGTGTCATGTCCTGTCACTCACCCCTGACCTTTGACCTCAGCTTGAGGTGAATGTGAGGCTACTGATGTTTAATTCATGCACCATCCTGGCTTCTCTGTTTTGTCAAAATTTGATTCCAAAAATAACTTATTATGTTATGAAACAAAATTGAAAAAAAATTACATCTGTCTGTTGCTGCTCTCCTGCTTCTACCTCTTTAATTATTCAGATTAAACATGGTCCTGAAACAATAAAATAGTATGAGAAAGTTTGTTTCCCTATGAAGAAATCACATCAACACTTCAGTACACATTCTTTCAGTGTCTTTATCCCTTTGCTCATTCCAGCAGTTATATGATCATCTGATAAAATAAATTGATTATTTAGCTTCCATCCTTTTCCTTCATGGACAATGAAAACAATCCACTATCCTTAAGCGTGCTACTCATTTGCCTGAGCCTTTTCCTGTAAAAAAGAAGAATGAATTAAAATGTACGAAGTATGAGAGGACTTTAAAAAAAGAAAAGAAACAAGAGGAGAGAAAATGAACGCAGAGAAAAAGAATGTGTAAAGGGTGTGTTGCCTTGAGGATCAGACTAAAGACGACCCTTTTGAAAGGTCAAAGGTGAATCTTCTAAAGAGGGGTGATAAGGGAAAGTGGTTAGGATCGTTTATTCACCCAACACCCTTAACAATACCCCATAAACACATGATCACATTAAATCTGACCAAATCTAATAGAAAATTAAGCTAAAAGGACAACATGTCCAAAGTTTGTGAGTTGTGTTTTGTATTTATCTATCCATAATTACATTTTATTGGGTAGAATAATTGTGAATAAATAATCGTAGTTTGCAGCCAACTTAAGATAATTCAGATGCAACCAAAATTGATTTGATGATTGAAAACAATGTATTTCTCAAAAACACAATAACACAATTTAATAGCATTTGAAGTATCCATTTAACAATGTTTGTGTGCTAAAAACTATTTTCTGTCCAGTTTTTTGTCTGGAGGACTGGTAGCACTTTATAATAGCTGCACACTACTAATCATTTAATAAGCATTAGAAAATAGTTAATAAATAATGTATAAAGCATTGTTTCTATGATAATACACATTCATAAGCAGTTTAAAAATATTTTATAACTTTAAGTGCTTTATTCCTGGTTTATAAGTGTCCATATAATATGCCTATCACTTTAAAGTTCATTTTATGCTTTATTCAGGATCAGTTATTCATTTATAAATTTAACTTTTTACTATTTAAAATCCAGTTAGATATTATTTGTTAGAGATTCATGAGATCATTTAGAACACATTAAGAAATAATTATTCAGAATATTATTATTAATATAGTGGCGCAGTGGGTAGCACGGTCGTCTCACAGCAAGAAGGTCGCTGGTTCTAGGCTCGGCTGGGGCAGGTGGCATTTCTGTGTGGAGTTTGCATGTTCTCCCCGTGATCGCGTGGGTTTTCTCCGGGTGCTCCGGTTTCCCCACAAGTCCAAAGACATGCGATATAAGTGAATTGAATAAGAACGATTGCCCATAGTGTTAAAGTGTGAATGTGTGTGTGAATGTTTCCCAGCGATGGGTTGCGGCAGGGAAGGGCATCCGCTGCGTAAAACATATGCCAGTGAGTTGGCGGTTCATTCCGCTGTGGCGACCCCGAAAGGGAAGAAGCCGACATGAAGATGAATGAATGAATGAATATAGTAACTGTTAAGTGTGACAATGAATGCTTCATTAACACATAATACTACAGTAATTCATGTAGCTATAAAGCATTTACTAAATTGATATACAGTGCAGAGAACATGATCATTGAAATATTTAGTTTTGTGTAAATGCTTTATAAAGTATAATTGTCCTCACATTAGATGAGCTCACACAAACAGTTAACTAGCAGCTAAATGCTTTACAACTACCTGAACTAATCAGTGGTTACAGTAGGATTATGTGTTAACAAAGCATTTATTATTACACAGTAACTTTTATCATATATCTGAATAATAAAATGAATGACTGCACTTTTAAATGGTTTATTAATAATTTATTAACATGTTCTAAGTGATCTTATTAATAAGTTACAAACGATAACTGATTTTTACATACCAAAAAAGCTTAATTTATAAATGATTAGCTGATCCTCAATAAAGCATGAATTTAGCATTAATAAGCATATTGTATAGACACTTATAAACCAGGAATAAGCCTTTAAAGTTAGATTTATAAACGACTTATGAATGTGAAACAACATAGAAACAATGGTTTACAAAGTCCATAATAACTATCTGTTAATGCTTAATAAGTGATTAGTAGTGTGTAGTTATTATAAAATGCTATCCATTAGCTTAACGTTCATTCAGTTTCACTCGGGATACTTTCTGACTTTAATTAACTTGAACCAAGTTTAGAAGCAACTGCTAGAAGAATCCAATTTAGAGGAACCGACAAGTTAGGTCCCTTTCATGAACAATATTACTGTGTTTGTGTAAGCTTCCTGTATACAGTATACTCTATTTTAAACAGTTTTCTTCACTCAGTTCAATGTCATTCTGTTGAACTGGTGACTTTAAATTATTCCCAGGAAGTAAAGTAGGAGAAACTGGGACCTGTTCAAGAACCACCAAAACTGCACTGTAAAAATCCATAGAAATGCAATACATATGGCATGTTCATTTTAAGAGATAGTCGGTTTTCATAATTTACAGACTTATATTTGTAATAAGAAATTCATATTACATTTTGCTTCCTAAGTCGCTTGCATTATGAAATGCTATTAATAATCTAAGAAATAAAGTATGAGGGATCGAGAAGTTAAAGCTATCTTCTCTTGACTAAAAGTCTATTTGAGGTTTAATTAGTGTCTGTGATGAGCTAGTCTCAGCTTCAGATGTCTTTCCAGCAGAACACTAGCTAAACATTTGATGAGTTTTTGTATGGAAAGTTGGAAACACTTCATAAACCCCAAGTAGCTAAGATAGTAGCTAATATCGCATTCATTTTCATTCTTCCCAGAAGCAACATGGAGGCGTTCGATAAAAAAAAAAAAAAAATTTAATTTGCTATCTACGCAAGACTATTGTTTAGGCAACAATTTAGCATTCCGTAACATGATGCTGTGCAAAACGACATGGGATTAGTTGTTTATCATGTCAGTGAAATGGCTTCATTGATCGAAAAATCTACTAAGAGTAGACGCGAGTTGACTAGTGTTGAGTTGACTAGTGTTAAGTTAATAATCTTGCTCATTTCTTGCCAATGTGCTGGATTGACATCTTCAGTAACTTAACTTAAGTTCAATATTAAATATACAAATGTTTATTAAATAAACGTTCTGTAAAAATTACATCAATGTCCATTTTAAATCTATGGAAAAATTTATAATAAAACAGAGAAAACACAAAAAAGTACTTGTGCATGTTTGTTCACTTTCACCTTTGTGTGTACCATTAATTTATTAGACATAAATTTAAATTAATCCTTAGACACTTTCAGAGAGCCAGCTAACTTGTATAGCTAAGTGTATAGCTGAGTGTAGTTTATGCGAGCACAGCATGTTAGTGGCTGGTCTCCAAAAACAGTTATCTTGTTCAAGTTTCATCTCAAAAGTCATTATCACACTCAACTTATTTCCACCCACAGCTGCTTAATTAACACGCATGTCCAGACTCACATCAGCTCACATATATTGATTACAACATCAGGTTGGTAGACAACTCTAGTGTCTGCCAAAGCTTTAAGTCTGACAAAGAGAGAGAAGATGAAAAAGCCAGGGAGTAAGAAAAAATCCACAGTACATGGTTGGTATGTTGTTTCCTCCATTTTGTTTCTTTCCTCCTAATGAATTATGGGTAAGCGAATTAATGAATGGCGGTCCTGTGAACAATGGGCACACAGTAATCTTCTTTCACTCTCACAGCTCTCTGGTAATTCTAGGTAATTTCAGCCTTGGCCTCAATCAGAGGCATTAGCCATCATCTCAGTCCTGAAGGGGTTAATTAGGGGCTGAGAAAAAAGCCCAAATTAATTGGCTTTCTGTCGGATGAAGGGTAAAATGAAAAGAAGAAAAAAAAGAGCAAGGCTCTTTTTCTACATTAAGAGCATCTAACACCAGTTTGTTCCAATTGACAAAATACAGTAGGAGTAGTTGAAGGACAAAAATAGGATTCAAACAGAGCTGCTAAAATGAAGAAGCAAAATTTAACTGTGCATGTGACGGGTAAAAACAGTAGGAAGGTATGGAGTGTATTATGTTTGTGCTTGTTTGTTAAACATAGTTGTTCATTGTATAAAAGATATCAACAAGATGTCAATTTAACCAGCTCTGAAACCAAAGGCATCATATAGACGAGACACTTCTTTATGTTACGTGTTTGCCCAGCACTCTTTGAGAAAATCTTTATTGGTTGTTAGATGTGTTTGATGTCATTCCTCTTTTTTTCCTCTTTCAGTATTTTAAGTGATGGTATGGCGACGGGCAGCACGCATCAGTGAGCATGAAACAGAGTCGGCAAAAATGCTGAAGGAGTGCTCTCCTCCTGGAAGCCTCATCAGGACTTGTCATCGCTCTAATGAATATCATTTAAATTGCTTTGTATATGAGAGTGAGTTTGGATGTCGATTTAATTTGCGCATGTGTTTGAGTTCTTCTGCTTGACTAGGCGAATAGAGACAGATAGAGAACGGTAAGGATTCTAAAAGAGAGAGAGGGAGACCGACTAATGAAAAGGGAGCTAGGGTGACAGCATGATGAGACTCGACCCGATCAGATGAGTTTGAAAGGATATTCTGACAGGACTGGAGAATAAAAAATGCGCACTCATGTGCACATACGCACTCAGGCACATGTTGACACCAACTACACATATGCTGCATCTCAGGAAGGGACTGCAAAGTGGTTTGTGTTATCAAGAATACTGTTGATTGACAGTTCACAAGGGGGATGGGTCCACCTGTTCTTATTTTCCAAAATTCCTGTCGTGGAAAGCCATTAGTAATGATGGCTGACGAAGCATCTGCAGAGTTTGTATAAAATGTCAAATAAATTTACCCACCTGCCCTCTGTGTGCAATGGAGCTTCCGTAGCTTTAAAGCATGGCCTTATCAAAATAAAATTACAATATATGCTGATACTGTATTTCAACCCATCCTCCTTGTCCCCCTACAGCACTCATTCTGAACGCCCTCACAGTACTGAGTCGCTCTCTGTGCTGTGCACCATGAAATATTACAACCTTTCCTGAAGCAAAAGATATAAATCCGCATTGAGGAATTGCAAAAACAGCACAAAGCATTCCCGGCCCTGTGGTATCTAGTGAGGCACTGATGATTTAGCATTGCAGGTGCATCAGGACCCCAAGCTCTGCAGACAAAGCCCAACCCTACAAGCTCTCTCTCTCTCTCTCTCCACACACACATGCACACACTTTTATTTCAATGGTAATAGATGCATCATTTGTAATTCATTTCAATTACTCAGGCTTTTTAATTGAGTCGGATCCAATTATGCCCTGGCAATTAGTATAATCAATTATGCCTTGATTACGCAGGTTTTCATGCTTGTCACTGCAGGATTCGGCACAGATGGGGGAAGTGAGGAAGGGTTTCAGCCCGATGCTGATACTATCTCCATCCCGACGGATGAGATGGGCCAGGTAGATCTGGGTATGTTTTTCAAATGTGCCTCTGATGTGAGATCCACCGAGACATGCTGATACACTTGTCAAAGTCAAAATTCTGACTGCCACAATTCATCTAAAAGTTTCAACCACCTCACATTTAAGCAGCATCTTTCTGCCATTCTTGGGATTAATAGTGAGGGATCAAATTTGATATGTAAGATGGGTGTCGGGATCGTGCTGGAGCCATGGATTATTTTTTAAATGGAACACTTATTGAATGTAGTTACGAAGTAGGCACACACAATTCAATCAGTAAATATGGAGCAAAGAGAAATGATGAAGGAACTGCAAAACAAAAAAGGAGTGAGGGAGAGTCAAACCAAGAAGTAAAATGCTATTCAGCACACAACTGGGTAACAATTGGCGGACTGGGACTGCTAAGAGATGGATATTTAATTTTATTTCCTTACAAAGTGAGGAATGCAGGTAACTAACTAGACAGTGGTCAGCTGATATGAAGCAAATGAGGGGTGTGAACACGTAACAGCAAGAAAAAAACAATAAACTGAAAAAAAAACTTGAAATTGGGACAATAGTCTGACAATTGTTTCAGCAACTTTACAGAGAGTCCTTAACATACCTACAAATATTACTACTATTACTACTAATAATAATTATAATATTTAATAATATAACATTTGTGTGTATCGATTTAAGAAAATTACGCTAGTGTACAAGAAGTAAAACTAATAAAGTTCTGATACTAACTAAAACACATCATTTTACAGCTGTATGGTAGTTTTATTTCTACCCCATATGATTATTGAATAGGAAATATTTTAAACTGTTAGTCCAAGCTGAACATAAATATATTCGTTAAGATTAAAAAAAAGAAAGTTAACTGAAGTTTAACCACCAGCCTTAAACTAAGCATGTTTGAGAAAATGGTATGTTGTTAAATTAAACTAAACAAAGCATAATGTTCCCTTGAGGGTTTGTTTTGCTCCTTTTCTTGAATTATTGAGAATATTCAGTGAAGACTATGTACCATGAGAAGGCAGGTGTAAATGTGGGGAAAAAGTGAACCTTATAGTTTCAAATAGGGCTGTACCTCGTCTGGATTTTGTTATGCGTATGCACTGTTAAAGTGCGTAATATTGAAGATGGATAAAGATTGTTTTACCGATATTTGCTATGATTAGTTAACATTAAAGGGAAGGTTTTTGTTTCCTCCACTGATTGTTAGATTCTAAAAAAACACTATTATCTATAACAACGTAATGGATTGAAACAGAGATGTAGATATGAGGATGTTACATTTGAACTGTTTATCCCAATCATTGGAGTAACAAAGTATCATTTATTAGCCTGTTTGTTTAAAAAGGTAACTACAGAAGCCACTAAAAAGTTGCCCCTCTAAGCTTTTCTCCATCATTCAATCTGTAGTTCCCTTTCTCTCTCTCATTCTAACTCTAACATACGTCTTCATTTGAAAGGCTTCAATTCATGCCAGGCTGCAACTTTTATAGGTAGGGCCTTGTTTCCCCAGAGGGCTATAAACCGTTGCAGAGAAATAAAAAAAGAGAAATGCCAAGATTCCTCTTAATAGTGAGAGTGATTTTATTACAAGTGTTGAACAGAATCGAGTTTTAGAACTACACGAATTCACGGCCAAAAATGGCAGCATTGTATCTGAGTCTGTGCAAGTGTCTCCTGACATCCAGGAATTTCTATGTTTTTTTTTTTTCAATTCTGCATTTATTTAAACAGCACGCTGTAATTTTCTTAAAAGTGTCTCACTGAAGCTGAACTCATTGTTAGCCCACGTCCACAGAGACAGTGGCATTTTTATAACCAGTCTTTCCTCCTGGATTAAAAAAAATCATTCACACAAGCATGGATGTCTTCCAGAGAAAATGGCATCAGTGACATTCAAGTTAAAAAGACAAGATTTTTTTTCTTCGTTTAAGAGAACAACTATTTCATTAGTATGTTTGCTATTTATCTACCAATCATTAACCTGGTTTTTAATACCGGTTTAGTTTTTTTTTTTATTCGGTTTTTACACTTGTATAATTGAACTATGTAGAACAGATTCAACAATTAAAACAGATACTCAAATTTTATATACATTTATAGAAATATAAATCAATTACCATGGAATCATTACCCTCACCACGTCATGAAAAATAAAGCAACTTAATTGAAACTCAATTCAAGTGCTCTGATATTGTAGGCAACTCAGTTGGACTCAGGACACACGTCAGCATTCATGACCATTGTAGTGTTAAAATACTTTTTTGGCCTATTGAAACATGTAACTTGATTATTATAGAATGTTAGAGAGACAAATGAGAAACAGAACAAATGAATAAATGAATGATCTTTCAGCTCGTGTAGCTGGTTAAATGCCTTCGCTAAACAGATTACGCTCATTTAATTAATTTGACTCAATATTCTTCATCATGTGATGAAAACTGATACTCCAGCACCATGTGACCTGAGGACGGAACTCTGGAGGTAAGATGTCTTCATCTGAACTCTGATTGGTCAAAGTGTTACTCACTGGGCAATGGCAAAGGGCGACTCATTCCTTTTCCTGGACACAGTTCCTTTAACTTCCGCTCTCTCTTCCCTGTTACCTTTTGCTCTTCCCCCTGGCAAACAGTTTGTCGTTGTTATGCGGTAACTTTACAAACATGTGGCCATGAAGGCGTCGCTGTGCACTTAATTGTAAAAAAAAAATAGGCACCAACAAAGCAAGCCTTGAAATTAGATGCATATGCATGTGTTGTAGTTAGTTATGGGTTATATATTTGTTCCATGAAAAAACTGTTTGTGTCACAAATCCATCATGTTTCTCCTTCTGCATTACTTTGTTGCCTCGAAATTATGATCTGCTTACCTAGCTCATATTCAAGTCAATATTCTGATAATAAAAACTTGACATATAATAATTACTTGTAGCTAGTTCATGGAAAATCAGGAAGAGTTTAAGAATTTCAATAATTTCAAATCATGATTTCATTAAATAACCCCTATTGATCACTACTAAAATTCCCTTTAAAAATAATTTATAAATATGCAGAGGAACCAGTTTTTCTTGCCTCGGTTTCCACAGCATATTACATTGCTTGTTATCTTACTAATAATAAGAATATTCTATACTCACAATTTAGCAAACTTCCAGCTTACTCCACCATATTTATTTTCACTAACCATTTATGTTTCTTCCAAATTCAGGTCTCCAACCTTGATCTAGAAGAAGAAAAAAGCTGTCGCCATCAGTGAGGGTGAAATTGAATCTCATTTTGGAGGATCTCCGTGGCAGCTAATGTTTTGATGAGATGAGCAGTTGTCAGAGTGAGGGCCAGGGCCTGGGAAGTGAGAAGAGATCTCTCCTCTTAACTAACCTGCATCTTGACAAGGCAATCAGGAGACATGGGAGAGTAATTAAATGATAAGTTCATATTTGAGGGACAATCGAGTGGTGCAGGCTCTCTTGTCACGTCTCCTGGTTCTTGTGATGAATACCCTTATTAGCAGGCACGCTGCTCCC
Organism: Danionella dracula; assembly: GCA_900490495.1. Classification (NCBI taxonomy): domain Eukaryota; kingdom Metazoa; phylum Chordata; class Actinopteri; order Cypriniformes; family Danionidae; genus Danionella; species Danionella dracula. The sequence goes on from UELW01000578.1 coordinate 5,855,977, forward strand.
TGTCACAGGGGCCAGGTCTGACAGCAGGGCCTGTGACAGAGGCCCATCAACACCCCTACTGAGATGGCTGCAGATAGCCCTGTGTAAGGACACCTGGAAGAACAGAATGTAGGACAGTGACGTACGCAAAAGGGCCACAACGTGGGTGTGAAAGTCAACAAGGTGGATGACAATTTATGCACAGAAGTAAATAACTGAGCATCCTGGAGGAAGAGTGAACCCAAATTCTGACAATTCAACCATTTGCCAGTGATCAACTTAATCTATGTAATTAATTATGGTGCAAATAAAGTCAGGTAAGTTTCTGGGATGCAGAGAGAGAGAGAGAGAGAGAGAGAGAGTAGGAGAGAGAGAGAGAGAGAGAGAGAGAGGAGGAGAAGAGAGAGAGAGAGAGAGAGAGACGGAGAGAGGAGAGAGGAGAGAGGGAGGAGGAGAGAAGAGAGAGAGAGAGAGATGAGAGAGAGAGAGAGAGAGAGAGAGTGAGAGAGAGAGAGAGGCAAGATAATGTTTGTGATGCAGGCAATTATGTTCAAATAACCACATCCATGATTCAGTTTTAACACAATGAATGTGCTTCAACCTGTAAAATAATGTTGTCTGTGCTTATGGCTGAGCTTTGAATTTAGAGATTGTAATAAAGAAATGACTTGCTTGAAATGGCAAAGTCCCCAGGAAGTCCAGCTGCAGATGTGAGGCAGTAAAGCACGCTCCACTACAGATTTCATTTGAATAAATCAGAGCTCCAGAGAGTTGGATTAAATTGGAGTTTTATGTAACTTCTTATTTAAGGTCACTTATCTTTTTAGAATTTAAAAATGTAAATGTATTGTCAGCTTCCCTAAATTGTAAGCCTATGTCTTGCTCACACCATGAATCTGCTTTTGAATTATTTTAGGAGAATGTGATTTACCTATTACATCATATAATAATTTCCCTTTAACCTATATGCATACACGGAAAAGCAGAAATCAATGATATACTTAGCTCATTATAGTTCCTAAAAAACTCTACATATAGAATTTGGGAAGATGGATTCACATTGTTGTAGACCTTTGGAATTTTTAGCTTATCTTTAATATGGCAACTTATTTCTGCAACTTAGTTTTTAAGAAAGTTCATGTGATCAAGTGAAAGAGTCGAGGACCATAGTCAAACTGGAAAGAGTTTCTTGCCCTGACTCACATCCAGCAAAAGACCTGCTGCTGCAATCCACTGCTCTCTCCTCCCTGTCTTACTGCTCTTAGCCCTTTGGAGAGAGCCGTCAGATGTAGTTTGGCCTGATGGCTGATGGATTGGCCAAAGACACTCGTCTCTGGGCACTTCTCTATATATCGTTAATTTAATGCATGATGACGTGACCAATTACAGGGCGGCTGCACGCTCAAATAGCATGTCAAAACCTGTGTATCAATCTATTAGATCCTGTCTCTTCGTGCCATGAGGAGGCACCTTAAAGCAGTGGTGAGATACAGAGTGAAGAGAGAAAGAGCTGACCTCATGGGTATGCGGCCTCTGATCTCACACGTAATAAAAACATCTTTAACAAGATAGCAAGCAGGTAAGCTCACACCTTCCATCTCAATGGAACTAGTTGAATAAATTAACAACAAAATAAGAATGTTGATTAAGAATTTTTTGGATCCTATTCCACATTTAGGAAACAGGTCTTCATGCACATGTTTTCCTAAAATAAATTGTCATTAAGAGCAATATTGTAAGTTGCATGGTAACCCATATGACCCGCTTGTGTTTTAAACATGTTAGGTTGTAAAATGTTTATGCAAGCTTTTTTTGTTGTTGTTGTTGCTTTTATTAGAATTTAGTGTCATTTTTCCAATGGATTCTTTGCTTATATTTGTGGATATGTCACATGTAACATATTTGAGACTTATTATTATATTATTATTATGTTTTCCACTTGAAATATTTCAAATGTTTTGTCAAGCCCAGTTATTTTTCAGTTTCCAGTGATTATCCATCATTTTGTCGCAGTACTTTCTCGGTTCCTTTTTAGGATTTAAAGGAAGTCCTTTGCTGCTGACCTGACACTTCCAGTTAAGTACTTTATCCTGGTTACATAACAACAGTTTCAATTTGTTTTGAAAATGTGTCCTTTAGGGATGAAATATGTAGTACTTATTTATGATTTGATAATAAAAAATAATAACAGAATATGCATTCTAGTTAGAATTTATATAGTCACTTTAATTAAACAAAATCAAAATGTACAAAATCGATGTGAAACTATGCATTGTAATAAATCATTTTTTGAGACAAAATTTTAACTTACTAAATTAATTACATTTTTACTTCTTTGTTAACGTCATTGAGTTTCATGACTAACAATACAAGAGAAAATGTCACCTGGGCTACATAAGTATAGCCAGACAGACAGACAGATTCTAATTATAAGTACTACAAATACAAAAATATTACTAAGATAATTATTCATGAGATTGAATGAAGTTTTCACCTCACCTGTCCTTGGCAAAAGGGCACAGACTCCAGGGCTCTGGCAAACTCATGCCCCCTAACAAGACTGGCATCTTGCCTTGTCATTCCACACGGACGCTCACAAAGCCCATTGAGAAGCGATGCCCCTCTGTCACACTGATGAAACTTTTTAATAAGTCCTGGATGAGCTGATGAGATGCTGTTGACTGAGGAAACATACACAACTTCAAGTGGAAGGACACAAGATTCCACAATCCTCAACTGATTTTAAAGCAATATATGCAATATGCTATTAACACTTTTGTTTTCTACAGAAATTACTGGTAATTTCTGGTAAAATCTACAGATAAACGGGTAACAGATTCTGTTAATTCAACAAACATCAGTATTAACATTTTTTTTATAAATTGCTTGAACTTTTTAATGTTATGGGATACTGATGGTACTAAGTTTTAGTTCTCTTATTGAAAGGCCACTGGTTACACCAGTTTTATTTAACTGTGGGAGTAATCTGATACCCTGAAGTAAACCCCTACAAGCAAAGGAAGAACATGCAAATTCAGTTCAAGAAGACCCCAGGATGGCAGCTAACCAGTGACCTTGTTACTGAGAGGCAGTAGTACCCACTGTGCTACTGTGTAGTTTTAATAATCAAAATATATATTGAAGCAATGTTAGATTGTAAAACTTTCTTCATTACTAAATAGCAAGGTCAATTTCGAGATCTCAAATACAACAGAATAAAGAGAATTGACAACTTAATTGTCGAGTTCCAGTGCAACCACAGATAGAACCCTGAATTCTTCTCATGTCTTCATTACCTAAAGTTTAGTTAAAAGTTGAGCTGATACATTTTGTACGGGCTGGAGAAATGAGGTATTGTACTTCCCAATTTCAAGGTACAGAGCGTTGAAGTTATATTATGAATGTTATAAAGGTGTTCACTACTGTTTAAAAATGTCTGTGTGTCAAAATATTCAAGTTTTACAAGCCATAAGTTTTGCTAAAAGCATATGCCAAAGTCCGTTTTAAAAGTAAACAAGTTCTGTTTTGGTCAAATCCTAAATCAATTACAGTTGGTCTAGAGTCTTTCAGATGTACTCAAATGTGTGGCAAATACATTTTTATATACTTTAATAATGATTGTATACTGTTCATTGATACACTTTTTTGGCAGATAGACACTGGTTCCTGGTAGAGTTTAAAAACTTTTTGTTATTTTTGCTAATCTAAAATAGTACAAAAGTCTACAATTTAGTGAAAGGTTAATAGAATCGATTGATATGAAAGAGTTTACAACTCAACACAATATTTTGTTAATTTAACTTAATTGTATAAGTGAAGTAGAATAAATGAAGTGTAAGTTTTTTATTGGTATTGATGTATTTATTTTTATTATAGTTGGTTGTATCACGTTCAATGTATACTATTTTTAAAAATTTATTTTATATAATATATTTTATATGCAGTTTTATTCTGCAGCCATCCAGTCTGAGAAGATCATCGGTGCTCCCCTGCCCTCCCTCCAGGACCTGTACACCACCAGAGTGAGGAAGAGGGCTAACAAAATCATTCTAGACCCCACTCACCCAGGACACTACCTTTTTGAGCTCTTGCCCTCTGGCTGCCGCTTCAGAGCCACTAACACCAGGACTGTACGGCACAAACAGAGCTTCTTTCCCCAAGCTATCCATTTGCTGAACTCTTAGCTCTTATCTCCCCGTCATCTGTTACCTGCTCCTGGACTCTCGCACATTTCATCTCCCTGCAGTTTGCACTTAAGCACACCACACTTTATAGACTTTGTTCAACTGTTTACATTTCATCAAGCCTTAATTCTACCTCATAGCCTGACGTTAACTGCTTGTTGTGTTGCACTTTATTGTACTTATGTGGTTTGTATTGTACTTTGTTGTTTGCACTGACGGCTCCTTGTACCAAAGGAAATTCCTTGTGTGTGTGCACACACACACATGGCAATAAAGCTGATTCTGATTCTGACATGTATAGGGGGATATTTGATGCATTAACTTTATGTTCTCTACTGGTACTGAGAACAGTGTTGTGTCTGTGTCACTCTGTGAGCAAATTGAGGAACATATGCCACAACCCCCTAAGCGCCCTCTCTCTCTCTCTCTCTCCCTTTGTCTTTTAGTTCTCTCTCTCGCTTATTTGATAAATACAAAGTCTGTCTGCTTTAACTCTGTTTTTGAAGCTGTCATATGAGTGGCTCAGAAAGTTATTGCGCTCTAACTATTTCCAATTCAGAAACAAACATGTTAAAACAACATAGACCTAATCTTAACAAGAAACACAGTTATTGTAGATTCTTGATGTTTGAATGTAGTTTATGCATCTGACAAAATAATTGGGTGGTTCTGCAAGTCAGGTCCACACAAAATTTAGCTACGCTTTTTTCTAAACATGAAATCTAAAAAAATATTAAAACATTACAGTTAAGATGAACAGAAGCTGGATATATTCTACTCCTTTTTTATCTGCCAGTGAGATTTATGTCCCAGAATCCCAAAAGTCTGTTTGGATTCAGTGCTTGTAGCAGGAGTTGTTTTCCTCAATCGTGTTGCATTAGCATATGCTCATGACAGCTCTGGACGCTGGTGGGTGGATCTCTGCACCTCTCATGTGAGGTAGAGTGTATCACTCGTGTCTGTTCTGTAAACTGTAGGCTTTAGATGAAGCTTGCCTGATGAGAGCTGCAATGTGACGTGGCTTTCACTGTCTTCATGAGAGGGACTGGACCCGACAGTTCTTGATCGCTGGAATGACGAAACTAATCTCCAGCCATGGTGCCATGCTATGAACTGCACTCTGATCAGGTCCCATTAGAACTAAACACTTTGAATGATTTGGAACGAAATCAAAATCAATTTGCGCACTCTTCTATTCTCTGCCATCCCCCTGGGCAACGTGACTTGTCACATAGTGTGATGCTGAAATTGACGTTTTGACACACGCATGCAAGGAAAAAAACTAAAGAGTAAGTGAAAGGGGTATAGACGAATGAGTGAAGATGAGAAAAGCTGAAGCCCAATGAAGACGAGGCACTGGTAGTTTAGGAGTACTCTAACATGTCACTGGAAAGGAAGGACAATCATGAGCTGCCAGTCATTTCATTTGCAGGACTGGAAGCTTTTAGCTAGCCAGAGAGTTTTACTGACTCATGGGGATTGCGCCCATGCTCTTATCCGACCTGTGCTTTAGCTCTATATACTTGGATTGACAGAGTGACAGGAGACAGGGAACCATATGGACAGGTCTGTGATGTAAGGTTTGAATGACAGGATTTGTCAAAAGGTTGGACATGCTGAAATTTGACTGGCAGGTTCGCTTTTCCCTGAGAACACTTTTATTTTTTTATTATTTTTTTGTCATCCCCATCCTCTGACATTGTACATCTGCTAGAGACATGCACGTCTAAGCAGGGAGATGGGAGAAAGAGAGAGAACGAGAGATTCCTTCTGTCTGTCTCAGTATATCTGCATGAGATGTGTCCCTGTGTTTGTACACACTCACGTTCGAGCGCATGATTGCAAATGTGTGTGTGTGTGTGTGTGTGCGTGTGCGTGTGTGTGTGCATTGAATCAGGTCACCGTGAGGTGAGTGCCCTTATCAGGCATGCACAGAAGATGTCGTCCATTTACAGTGACACGGGTTGTGATATCAGGGCTCGGCTTGCTGGAGAGATGTACTGTTTGTCGTTTTGACAGTTTTGGGTGGGCTCAGTGCATTTCACAATGTGAACTTTGCAAGAAAAAAACGTCAATGTCTTGTTGTCTTGTGGGGATTTCACTGTTTAGAAAAATACAGATCAGATATACGGATATCAGGATTTTTCAAACATTTTTGCTTTGCTAAATAATATGATTTTATAATTTTGTGCATTGTTTGTTCAGTGTTAGAGATTGCACTAAAACTATACAAATTGTGTAAAATATAATGTAAGGTGACACACAAACATGTGGCTAGCTGTCACCTTTGTTATGTTAGCATGAACACACAAACAATGAGATATTGTGCAAGGATTGAAAATAAGTAAAGAGCCTTGGAACCGCCTTGGTGTAGTGAAAAATTTTTTGCTTGACTTAATGTAATGATTTAATTAGCCTGTGTTGTAATGATAATTAATTAGAATGTAATTAAAGGACCATCATTGAGCATTAATTTAAAGTGCTAGCTAATTAATCTTTTCTTTGAAGATTGCACCTGGTTATGTGGTTTTTTTTAAGCAGATGTGCAGATTGTGGCCACCCGGAGTAGAAACATCTGGAGCGACTTATAGTATGATGTCATTCTAGCACTGGTCAGTGACAAGTTGCATACGAAATCAGAAACAACGAAATCAGAAACAACATGTTCAAACATTTAGTTTGTGATAGTTTTAAATATAAATTAATGTTCTTTTGACTATTGCTCAATAAGAAGAACTAACCTTTTGAATGTCTCTATACCAGTTTATGAGCTTAAAAAGTCACAACATAAGTCACCAATCAAATAGTTGTGATGTTTATATTCTGGGTGGGAAGCCAATGTAACTGGAGCCACCAGAATATCAAGATAACACATGCAAAAGTATTTAAAAGGACACTAAAGGAGGACTTGAACCCCTTAAAACTGATGAACAGTGCAGTTATTTTTGTTGTTTAATGTATGTTGTATATTTTTGTTATGTTATATTTTGTATAGTTTTTACCTATAAATGAGATGAGAGGAAATCAGTCGCTTTTATTTTACTGATATTTATACGTTTCAGCCACAATGGGCAGGTGATTAGATAGGATGGGGACAGTGGCAGAGGAGACCTCTCTCTCGCTAATAACGAGTCATGTGTGTAGCTCTCCAGCTTTGACAGACACAGTGTCAATCATCACCACGGAAACAGACCCCATGATGTCATCCAGCTGGCCCTCCTCGACAGCTGATGGGTATCAGAGACTGAGCTGATTCCTTCCTTTTGCAATGATTGGCTGGATTATTCTGCCGCAGTGGTAATGACTACTGTACAATGTGACGGTAAACTCATTATGGAAGAAACCCTCTCTAAAATTGAGCATATGTCAGTCAGATGTTTGTTACTTGTTTTCAGTCGCCATAAACTTAATTCTTAGAGAATAAACAGTTCAGCCGACAAGTGCTGCTGAATGTTAGGAGGCTGTAGTCATGCAGAGAGGAGGAGAGGGTTGAAGGGTGTACAATAGACCGCACAGTCCCATGGGTGTAATCTGCCTTTGTTTACGCTACCAGAGTGTTATTTTAGCTGTCTGTTTGTGCCACGGTGATGTATACATGGTTGCCTTTTTAGAAAGGGTTGCTTACACATTTGACTAGAACGTTCACATGTGAATAGAAGCTGACTTAATATTTTGAGGACCATCGCATTATAACATGCAAGAATGGTAGAAGCTATATGGTTAACATAGTAATTATTTAGAAGTAGTTTCAATACAAATGAGATGGCAGTAAATGTTTGGAAATAAAATGATTTATTTTGATGTTCGAGATAAATCAGCAGATTTAGCAATAAATCAACAGAGAGATTCAGAGCTCAAAACATACAAAATATATATGTACATACAAAAGGTTTGCCAGCAAAAAAAGGTTTGCCACATTTCTGTTATTTACGGATTGTCAAAAAATGTCCACAAATTTAGCAGTAAACATAAGAAAGACCCTAGAAAAGAATTCAGGTCTGAAAGGGTTAAGCCTGAACCACAATTAATTTTCTTGTGAAACTTTTTTTCCGTTAAAGGTTGTTCATGTTTGGCAAAGGCCACCTGGCTGTTTGGACTTAAAACTAACATTCTAGTATTTCTTTGCGCTCTTTAATGTGATCACTGGAACAGAAGCAGCTGCAATCATTGATGGAGACGGGAATGTTTGAACATGTAATTCTGTGAGGTGTGTCACTTCAATAAACTATTCACTATGTAAGAAACTGAACACAAGTAATCATAAAATGGTTATGTTATTGCAAATATAGGAAAATTAAGGAAGCATTATTGTAGCTGACAGAGGTAATCTAAAAACAATGTTTGCATTTGGAAGCCTCAGATTTTGGATGAACATATTATGTATTAGACTGACACAGATCCTTATACTTCTTCTCCAATCAAAGTGTCAAGTAGCTAAGCATCCAAAATTTGCTGTAAGACAGGATTTCCGAGTGAGGAATTTTTATTTAACAACAGTATTAAAATGAAAAATCCTTGTTCTATTGGTAAATATGTTCTACACAAATTTTCTTTAACAAATGTGTAGATGAGAAGCTTTTAAAAGACAAAAAAGACTGGAAGAGTTAAAGTTAATTAACAGGTTAGATGAAGCTTATTAAGGTAAGCATGATTGAAATGTTGCCTGCAATTTTGCACGATAATTCGTTGTATGTTTGTTTCACATAATACAGGTGGAAAATCCCCTATTTAGTGGTTTATACATAGTTTGAAACTGCTGACAATGACTCTGTAAGGCTCTCTTTAATGGGTTGAGTAATTCACCTCAAGAAGGTACCAGACAAATCAGACAGACCACTATTCTTTGCTTTGCAACAGCATATTAATTGTTTCTTTAAGTGAACAAACACATCAAAAATACACATCAAATCATATATCTGCCATAGTCCATCAAAGCATTAAATTCATTTTCCCAGCTCAGGCAAATATTGCAACTCCTGAAAATATTTTCCCTCATCAAAGTCTGCAATTTTTTCTCCAAAAGATGCAGGAAGAGTGGTTCCTTTTTAACATTCTTTAACATGTTGAGTTCCATATAAACAAACAAAAACCCTGTGAAAACATATTATATTTATTATATATTATACAACACATAATTATCATTTGGTGACTAAATAAAATCTTTCATCAAACAAAACATTTAGGGATTGTTGAAGAGATTGTTCTTCCTAAACTTAAGATGCTTAGAGCTAACCTGTTCAAGGTACAAACATTCAATGCGTTCCAATCGACGCACAATCCACACTTTTGTGGGTGAGAAATTAGAATCTGTATGTACCATACCATTTTATACATAAAAAGTATCTGAGTGAGCATGTATTTTTCCAGTTAGAATCTGAAGTGCTGATCGATGTAACATTACCCACAAGGCACTGCACTCAGGCGGAAGGCGATTTTTCTTCGACCCAAATGAGTATCTAGTTTAAATGTGTAGTATCATTATTTGAATTGGGATGCAGAAAAATAGAGCTTAATTCCTGTCCTGTCTTCTTCTCCTATCTTTTATATAGCTACCTTCCTGTTTGTCGTCTTTAGCGCCAAGAATCAGAATCAATAGCTACCAAGTTCACTTTGTGTGATGATGCACCTAATACAAGTATCAGGTTCATAATTGATCAGATTATTTATGTTCTGGATGTTTTCCTAATCATTTGTTTTTTATCTTTACATCTTGTCCTTTGACGTTTCATGAGCTACTTTCATTTATGTTATGAGTTATTATTAGTGTATTTTAAGTATTTATGATTACTGTTTTCCCCTACACCTGTTTACAATCAAGGATGCAGTCTGTGTCTAGATTTCATCAGCCCCACAAGCAATCACAGACTGTACTTGGTCTCCCAGAATCCCTTAAATATCTAATTTCCTGCACGGTTCCTTGTCTGGACTCTTTTTATATTTGTTGAACACTTACCTACTCTTCTGATCCAGCCTACATTGTCCTCAGGTCTCTATCTTCAGTATCTACTGGCTGTGGCTGCTCTGCTGCTTTCTTTTGAGGTGTGTATTATTGAGGTTATCTGTTTTCTGTGATTTCTTGAAGAATTTTTGATGAGTATTTGTTGTTCTTCCTTAAAGGGATGTTCACTTTGTTTTGACATTATGCTCTTTTCCCCCTAGCATGTTAAAAAAATATCACCATGCATCTGCATCCCATGTGTTCCTGACATCTAGCATTAGTCACGAAAAAAATTACATGTTGAGAAATACCAACATTTTTCATTAACATTTATAATAGTATAAAACGTTGTTCAGTTCACTCTCTTCTGTGTTCATTCTCACATTCAAATCATGAGAAGACTGAATTTTACAAACACAAAGATATACATTGAAAGTCAAATAATAAATAGTCAGCTATATTTTGCATTTTAGAGATAGGCGATGCAACCTGGTTACATTTTTTTATCTGGTCTTTGTTCTTAAATTGCCCATTGTTCCTATTCTAAAATCAACATTAACATCCTCACATTTGTTGTCTCATCCATTGTTAGAGTTCAGAGGATATGCTTTGCTGAGGTGTACGTAGAGTACAAAGAATGCTTTGAAAGAAAGATGGATTATATAAAATGCCCTGCTGTTTTGGAGAACACAATGAAAACTGCTTATTTATACTTATCTTAGTTTCAGTGAAGCTGAAGGTACAGTGAAGTATTGGCTGAAGCCACATATTTTATACAGCCCCTACTTCTGTGTGGGAACCAGGACTAATAGAATATATTAGTAGATTATATTTAACAAAGTGTCCGTCTCAAACAAGGTCCATTTTTCAAATGACAGTCTCTAAAGTGAGGCCCAAAGAAGAGGAGAGGGTTGTCTGAAAGGGCTGCTTTGATATTGGCTTGTTATACCTTTAAATGTGGAGCATTCCGCATATTTTCATTATTGTCACAAAGGTGTGTGTCAGTTATCATGGGAAAATTGCATGCATTTAAAAAGCCACCAGACATACTCCATCCATTGCGTCAATTATGAATTAGCACCTCTCCGCCATCTCACGGCAAGGAAATGTCTAGTGCTGTCTTAATTAGCCAAACACAGGGCATCAATTCCTCCCAGCCAATGCTGTCTCTTCTTGACGCTCACATATGAACATACTGAGCTGAGATTTGAAATGCCGCATGGGGACATTTAATGAGACAAGCTCTCGTGTTTGTCAAGCTTTGACGATACATAACTGATCTGATTTCCTCGCCCGATTCAAGAGTAAAAGCTCATCAGTTGTGCTTGTCCTGAGTTTGAGAGGAAAACTTAACAGCCAGACACAATCTATCACATTAATCCACACACCTGCTGCAGACCTGTTATAAATGAAGCAAAAGAGTCTCGCTGTATACCTCACACTGATTAACCAAGCACAAACATCAACAAACAGAATCCAATTTGCATAGCTGAATCTCCAAATTTGTCCAGCCTCAACCATGGCTCTGTCTCTTTAAAGTAGCCCCTCCCAATCCTTCCCGCAGCCACAGCTACAGCCAACGAGCATGGTGAAGAGTGACATGATCATGCTCACTTTCCGTAGTTAAGCCCTCGCCGGGGGTCGGCCTCTCCAGCTGCTCAATGAGTCATTTGATTGTCATCCACCTATCACACTCAGAGAAAGGACAGAAAGAGAGGGAGACAGCATCCAAGAGGGAGGGGATATTGGAAAGCAATGGCAGATAGTGAAGGAGGGGAGTTAGGAAGAAGAAGAAAGACAGAAGTCAGTTTGAGAGGAGGGAAAGAGAAACTCAGCCTGAAGCGTAGTCTGGAGAGGATGACAAGCAGTCACAGAGTCTAAACCCCTGCGCAGAAATAAGTGAGTTAGAACAGGGCTTCTGGCTTTGTAATAAACCGTTTAATGGACAGACAGCCTCTCTTTTCCATCCTCAGGGTAACACTAAATCCCTCTTTATTGTAGTTTGCACAGATGTTAGTGAGTTATCCATTTCTCTAATCACACTGGATGCTGGCACATCCATCTCAGAGTGAAAAATAACCCTTCGTCTTTTCTCTCACAAACATCCTGCGATCCTTCTCCCTTGCTCCATCTCTATCCCTCTTAATGTCAGCTGTGAGTCATAGAAGGGTCAGTTGTACCAATACAAATAGAATTCAAACAATATTGTGTCCTGATTCGAAGCTTCATGTGATTAGGTACAGCCTGCGGTTAGGTTTGTTTTATAGGTTATAGTGGCTTTTCAGGGGTGCGGCATCTGGACATGATATTGCCAAGCGCCTCATCATAAAGACAGACAATGTCCCGAGGCCTTCTTCGCAATAACACTCTTCAGCACCATAGACCAAAGACAATAGTGTCAGATAGCACAATTTCATAATGTCCTTGCTGTCTCAGCCAACAGAGGTAAACACAATTAAGTCATTGGTAAACAACAAAGTGTGCTAGAAAAGTGCGTTTGTATTACATGAGTCTATGTGAAGATGAAACGATAAGCAAGGGCATATTCGATTTTAGCGGATGCAATCCCGTTTATTAAAAATCAATGCAGTAAGGAAAGGGCAGACATATATTCAAGAGAAAAGTTTTTGTGCTTTTTCTGGGTATCGTGACCTCTCAGTGGCAGCATTCTATTGTGTTTGCAGTGGACTCTTCTGTTCATCATTGTTCTCTTAGAGTAAGAATGTTTAATGGGGCCATTTTAAGATCATGAAAAAAGTATTGCAGAAAATGAAAAGAAAGGAACAAGAAATCAATCTAACGATGTCAGTGGTACAGCTTTTTCTGCTTCAGAACTTCTGCTTTTTTAACTTCATGTTCAGCTAACTGCTGAGAGAAGCAAAGTTTAGACACAAACACTGTTCTGTGATGTAAACGTCCAATTTACTTCCCCCAATTATTGTAATCTAACTCTCAAACACAGACATGACAATAAACCTCTCTTCTGGGAAATAAGGTAGGCATGTGCCAAATTAATCAACATTCTGTGTCTATAGATACTAACTAGGTGTGGAGGACTGTGAGGAAAAGGTCACAAGGAGTTCAGAGCAAGCAGATGAGTGATGGCCGTGGAGTGAGGGGCTCTGTTGCCGGGTCTTGTACTTTTCTGTGCTGGCTGATGGGCCTCACAGCAGTAGCCTAAGTCTTGATGGATTGGCAGGGAGTGAAAGGAAATGTTGCCCCCTCCCCTTTCTTCTTCTTTTTTTTGCACAAACACACACACTCTCCTCCATCTCATCATTCCCCCTCCCAGTGAGAGATTTGCCCTCATCTTAGTCTCTTTGCTAGCAACTCCAGCTGCCCCTGAGCGGCTCAGGGAAAAAGGGGTAAAGGGTTTACAGGGCTCTACATCTCATGACCAGGTCATCATTTGAGTCTCCCCCTCATCTCTTGAGCTTGAGGTTGTTGTACCTGGCTGGACACAAAAGGGCCTAGAGCAGCAGGGGTGGAATACTAAAATAAACATCAAAGGAGTGGAGGGGATGTGTAGAAGACCCTTTTGTTGCCTGGAAATGGAGTGCTCCCCTGGGGGGTGTCGGCCGTAAATGAGATGGTCTGTCTCGGGCGCGCTTCCTGGTGAAATATTTTTGATAAATAAATCACAAAACCCTCAACATGTTAACCGCTTAGCGACCAACGGGCCACAGGATCATAGGAATGTGTTTTTAAACCTTTTCTAGCATCCTAGATCTACTCCCACTGGACGCTGTAGTGTCATTTGAACAACAGCTGTTTGTTCAACGAAAGTATCCTAGAGGAAGCGTCAGACACGTTGCCATTGTGTTTCACCTTTTGTTTGCAGAGTTCGTTCTCTCGAAAATAACAAATCTCCTCTGATGCATGTCTCTGTAGCATCAAAACAAAATGCTGATAATGACATGAACCTGAACCTCGGGAGGTGTCTCTAGGGTCCTGGTGCTCTTCAAGCTATTAGGGTTTGTTTACATGTTTGTTTTCTATGTCTAGGGTCCCCATGGATGTGTCTAATTGCTCAACATGATTGTGTAATATATTCACAGTCAAGCAGAATAGTCTGGAGTGAGATTTGTTTTTGTGTCTCAAGTTCCTCTGTGTGTGCCGGTATAAGTGTGTCTCATTTGTACCTTGTGTTCTAATAAATGTTAAACTGTCAAATAGAGTGTTGTGTCTCATAATGCAACATGGACCTCATGCAATAGCAGGAACATTCCCAATAATAGAAAGCCACCATGTATGCAACCGCATGACTGTTTCCACATAATGTTGACTCTGTGTTTATGTGCCTGCATCTGCATGTGTGCACCGTACCGATTAAAACTGCTTTGCTAGCAAACGATTGCAATTTTGTGATTCAGTGTGCATATGTGTGCATGCACTCAAGCGGTTGAGATGGTGACGGGGAAGGGAGGGCTTCTGGGGAAGAGATGATTATGCCCATCTGTAGAGGATGCCAGGTGTGCACTCCCCACCCCCACCTCCTCTCTTCCCATTCCTCCCCTCCATCCCGTTGATGCTCCACTCCACTCATCACCCTCCATCAGCACGCTCCAGCTGCCAGCCACCATGCTAACTAGTACCAAGGGGCGCTAGCATGCCTTTGCAGAATGCACTTAGCAGTGAAACCAGAGCAGTTCTGCAGTCTATAAAAGCACAACTGGATGAAAAACTGTCCAACAGGGGCTGACACCTGCTGCAGTCATAGACTTCCCCTTGGTGCAGCTACTTAACGAAAACAAGCCTGGAACTCTACAATAGTGATGTTGACTTCAGCATCAGATCTTGTCATTGTTGATTCTTTGCTTTTTCCTGGACAATTTAGATTCTCCTCACCTCTAGAAACAGCTCTGTTTGGTCTCAAGGATGATTTTTGTGGTCATGCTACTGGTGTGAGCGTAAAAGCAGCTTGATTTGCAATCGGATGCTTTTCCTTATTAGCTGTCACAAACATGGACACTTTTATGCTTGTGCTGTGGAAACACACAGAGAGGATGCACCTTGTAAAACACACAGGGCTGGATTGATCCCCAGGTGAAAATGGGCAATATTCCTACTGCATCGATATCAATAAACCGTCTCAGACTGGAGGCTGTGGTGGCCTCTTTTTGTTTTCCTTCAGTGGTGAGTAGAGGAAGGAAAAATCCATAGACAATTGATGGTGTCTGGAAGAAAGGCTCTATTGGAGTATATCAAATCAGACTATTGAAGGGAGGAAAGTTTGCACTGTAAATTAGTTTGCACCAAGTTCCACGATAAAGATAACTATAGGAATGTACTCTTTACAATTTTTCCTTATGTATAGTGAACTGAGAGCATATGATGCAAAGTAAATGCTGTAAAACATTGATTGCACAAAAAAAATTGTCCCCCTGTTACATTGAACGTTTGTACATTTAACATTGTAATATTAAAGTCAAGAGAGACCTACATGTCTCTTTTAAAAGCCATTAGATAAGTGATCAAAACTGCAAACACGCAACAAACAAATGTTTTCCTTTCATTCTTTTTTAACTTATTAGTTATTATGAGTTGGTGATTTACCAAATCTGCTTGTTGGCAAACATAGACCCCCATTGTTAAAAGCAAACAAAGTCTAATTCAGAAATTGTAATCTTCACTTTAATTACCAAAATGATCTATACTTATAAAGGTCTTCAGTACATGTCTGGTCACCTTCTTCACCTGAGGTCTCATGTCACTCCTGTTTTATTTATTTCCTGCGCTTAAATATGGTATCACTTTCCCTAAATCCTTGGTCCTCTGTGGTCTTAGATTGTTAATTGTTTTGTTATCTCTGCTCAATTCTATGATCTATTTCCTTTTTCACTTTTGACAGTTTGGTGTGATGCACTTGCAGAGTGATCGCAGAGGTTAACTACCTTTAATCTTTAAAACTATAGTTGAAATTGCAGTTTTATGTATGATACAATGTAAATATGTGTGATGTTTTCCAGAGGAAATACTGTTTGTCAAAAGTTGTCAAATGGTTTATTATAATTGGGATGCCACTATTTTTTCTCTTTCATTCTTATATAATTTTAAATATATCTTAAGCAGTGCAGAGGAAAAAACTGTAAAGTATATACGTCTTCATAATTCCATACTGAAATATAGAATTTAAAAAGTCAGACTTTTCTACCTTTGAAGTACATACCCATGCATTTGCTGAGTGTTAATTTATGTTTTTGTGTAAAGCCCTTCTCTCCTCTGTTTGGTTGGTGATGAAGAAGGATAGTACCACTTTAAAAATGCTTTGTAGATGAAATCAGGCCAATCAGTAGCATAATTAGAGGTTTAATATGTCCCCTGAGAAAGGAGGACAAAGAAAAGGGGGTTTATTGGATTGCTTGAGCCTTGTAGAGTGTAATCTTCATACTCACACATTTTAGTGTCTTAATTGTTTTCAAACTTCCCATCAATAAAAGTGGCTATTTCATTTCATGTTCTGATCGTTGTTTTTCTGTCATCTTGTGATTTGTCTTCTTCTAGATTTCTTTCATTATATTTAGTTTCAGAAATGTTTTGGAAATGCTTACAAAACACCCTCACTATGGGGAAAGAATATAGTGAAAAAGTACAGAGCTATTTAGCAAAAATAAACAAACAAACAAACAAACAGATATGTCCACTGTCACCGCTATTTACTTTTACATTAGCTCATATTTTAAATATCGACTGCTTTTAGTTTCGATATTCATGACTCCTTTATTAAACACATGCAATAGCACTAGCTAGTCTTGAGATTTTGAGGAACATTTTTTCTCGATGGATAAAGTGATGTATATCTGAATGTTCACTAGATTTTTACATTAATTGATAATTATTTTCTTCTGTAAAATGTATGTTTAGAATATGGTGACTTTTTATAGTAAGGTGAGATAAAACACCATAACTATTTTGACCCAGCCCTGGGTTAAAATAACCCGATGCTAGGTTGGTCCATAATTGACTCAGCCCTTGGATTACTTTAGCCCAGTACATTGGGATACATTTTTGACCCAACATGCTGGGTTATTTTTATTTTTATAAAATATAGTTTAATGATACAAAAATTATCATATTAATCTTCATAGTAACAATAATTAGACACAAATGGTCAAAAGGTAAATATGTATTATAAAAAACTATATAAAATGTATACACTGTGATACAATGCAATACAATTTTTGTTTTCACAACAATTATTTAATGTATTTCATCAAAAGAAACTGAATTGCATATAAGATGCATTTTCATGGGATGCATTCAGCTGAACAATATGCAGCTGGCGAGGGTACAAGCACACTGAGGGTGATTCGATCTCTGGAAGTCCATACTCTAGTCTGCTAAAGTTCTAGACTGGAGCACACAGCTTGGCATAATGAATGTTTAAAACACAAGAAGGAGAGGGACAGCTGTCAACATCTTAACATAAACAATCAGAATATGAGGCTGGAACTTCCAGTTCCTGTTCTCAAGATATTTTAGCAGCAATAAAAGCCAAGTGCAGGTTTTATGCAAGAAATTTAAGTTTTAAATAAAATACGCAAGCAATAGGTTGTTTTCAGTCTTGTGATTTATACGAGGCGCGTCTGGTGGACAATCAGTATTAGAATGAGTGTAACCTAAGCTGCGCAGTCAAAACAATTATAAATTCACAAACTTTAATGATTTACGGCAGAAAAGTGATTACAGGACCCTGACCCTTTGTTGGTTTTTGAAACACAAAGGGTTAACTGCATTTTCTTACCCTCATCAACCCTAGGTCTACAGTGAGTTTCCAGCGTACTTGCTGTGGGGCTGCGTGCCAGCCAGGACCGGCTCACCATTATCCTCTCGTTCAATAATAGCCCAGCAGATTAGAGTTAGAGTTCCAAACTCTGAAAAAATAACCCAACAAAATGACCCAAAATGCTCAACTAAAAATTTTCATTTTTTAAAGTGTATTATTGTCACTTCTCATTCATTTATTTTAAGCTCATCGTAGTTAATTATTATAAGTTAGAGATAGTTTAGGGGGCACATAAACAAAACCTTATCATTATTTCCTGGATATTTACTGGTTTATAAATTATTTAATTTTAAAGTAAATTTCTATATGGGCATTTTGATAATTAATTCAAACAAATGCAGTAATGAAGAATCAGTAACTAATTTTTGATTAAGCCAGTAATTAATTTATATCACTCGTAAAGGATTAAGGAGTTCATTATCAACACATACACTAACTTTTAATTAATGCATCATTAACTGTTAATCAATGGTTATTTGAAGCATTCATCAATAATGATTAGTTATTGCAAATTATGTTAATCTAAATGTTGTAAAAAACTGTGAATAAATTGTGATTTAAAAAATGATAGTATTTTAAAAGACAAAGAATATATCAAATAATAGTTTTATTTTGATGTTTAGACATTTCAGTGACACAATACCTGAACAGAACTGCTTAATTACATTGGGGACACTTCTATACACACTTCAACATCATTTTTATTCTCCTTCTCATATTCTTGTTTTGTCTAAATTTCCCCAGGAACCAAGAATCCACAACATTCACTTTTGTCTGGTGTCTGTCAAAGAATAAACATCAGATATGAAATTGGAAAGAGAAAGTGCATTCCATCACTGGAAGGATGTACTTCGCTCTTATCAAGTATTTGCATCTAAATTGGAGTCTTGCTCTGCCTTTCAAAAGAGAACCATATTGAGTACACAAGCAATGCTCAGACTGGAACGTAACACGTCCTTAAATGCCTAGTCACGAGAACTGGCATCTTTATCCCTCAAATTCATTTTCTGACAGTATTTTGTCCTGCAGCAAGACTTTCCATGTGACATTCATGACCCCACAATGTAACTTGCATTGATGCTTGAGATTAAATCCTTGTATTTTGTTTGTGTTCTGTTACAATTCAAACACACCTTATCATCAAATCTTTCACACATCTAATCAAAACAAAATATTTTCTTAATTTTTCCGTCCTTAACTTTTTTAATAATTTCTTATTTTTTTATGCATAAAATGTAATCTTAAATGTGCCTTTAAAATAAAAGTTTCTAAAAAGATAAGATAAATGGGAGTTCTTAAAGACATAGAGCCATATTCATTTATAATTCACACTAACCTAATCAATAACAAGGGTTTTCTAGGCTGAAGGGAACACAACAGTAATAAGAGGTGTCCCATTAAAATGTCAATTTTGCTAAAAACTAAATATTACAAATAACTGTCTGAAACAATATATATTGACAGTCTGAATAATTGAATATATTTTGAAAGCAAATGTCAAGTCTACCTTAAACATGAATAGACAAATTAAAGAAAAAGAATGAAAAATACAAATTAAACTGCAAAAAGGAAGTAAATGCATTTCAAATAGAAGATACAATTTCTTAATTTGATAGGAAAGAAATGTCTTTTTCTAGCACCACTGCTCTTCTGATGGAGTTCATTAGATTTGTGTAATTTTTGTGCATGTGTGTTTGTCTGGTCTTCTTGGTCCAGTCAATCTTCAGATTGATTCCATCAGCACTGCCTCTAATCCACTTACTTAATGAAATTCATAATTAACATATTATAATTGCAGTAAAGATGGTTTTGACAGAAATCATTTCCCGTATCTAATACCATAGTAATTTAATCTGTTCCCCACTCTCTAACACGACCCCTCCTGATTAAGTTTCGTCCCTCCGTTTTTCGATGCATGGAGAACAAGTCAGTGTGTGTCTGTGTACAGTATGCGTGTGTGTGTGTGTGTATGTGTGCTTTCTCCTCTGCCTAGTTTGTCATGATTATTATTCTCCATTGTCCCCGTCAATGATTGATTGACAGGGCTGTGGTGTGCAGATGGTCATGTGACCTGGCAGATGGTAGAGAGAAATGAGCGAGCAGTTTCCCTGCTTGTGTGGTCGCATACCTCTTCTCTTGATATGTTTCATAAACAGAGCATTACAAAATGAGTAAAGGCAGCTATTGCGAGAGGAAACGAGAGAGAGAGAGAGAGAGAGAGAGAGAGAGAGAGAGAGAGAGAGAGAAAGGAAAGAGAGCGAGAGAGGAGAGAGAGATAGAAGAGAGATGAAAGAAAAAAAGAGAGAGAAGAAATAGAAAACGAGAGAAAAGAAAGCAAGACCGCAATATAGAGGAAAGCAAGAGAGAGACTAAAGAAAAAAAGAGAGCGAGAGACCAGGAAGAAGAGAATAAGAAAGAGTGAAAAAGAGAGAGAGAGTGAGAGAGAGGAAAGAAGGAGAGAAAGAGAGAAAAGAAAGGAAGAAAGAGACAGAGAGGGGAGACTGTTATTTTACTGTCATATTCCTGAACGTATATGTGTAACACTAGATTATTTTCACAGAGGAGAGAGAGAGAGAGAGTTACTGAAAGAGTATGTGTAACACCAAATTGCTTTCACATTAGGTCAGCACATATAATGTGTCAGCTTTCCAGAAGATATCCAGTAGATAACAATATCTAGTCACCCAAATACACCTGAATCAAAAATTCCCAATAAAACTCAACAATAAAAATAAAAAAGTGGAGGTGTATTTAATGCTGTTCTGCAAATTCTAGAAAGGACATTGCATACATGTAACAGATCAGGAGGAAGATGCGCTCAGATGTAAAGCACTGATAGAGTAACAATGACAGATCATTCCTCTGAAGAGCCACTGGCTCCAAGGATGTCTGTAATGCCATTACCCTCTATATCATCTGTCCTGGGCAATAGGCAACTGACCCCACTATGCCCCTAGGTCACTGCAAGTTCAGCCGTAAGATAACAGTCTCAAAAGCAGAATCATCAGTTTCTTCCTTCCACATACATGTGTGATTCCAAAAAACAGTTGACATTCACTCTTATCAAATCATTCTGGGCTAAGCATGGCGGTATAAACAGGAGGCCAGACTGGCAACCTGAACCTTGTGATGAAATGCTGGACTGCTGATCAAAAGCCCTGTTTTCATCTCCTCTTCATTGAGCATTTGACGGAGACTGAATGCAGTCAATAATGACATTAATCGAATCTAGCGAGGCACCAGACATGCATTAGTTACTCTTCTAGAGATCCTGAACAAAAGCAGTGGACTGATAGATGGTGGGGTGGATCTGTCTTCATGAAAATGCTCAGCCACCGAGGCCATAGTCTTCTTGAGAAAAGAGTGAGGGAGGAGGGGAAAAGGCCTTGTTGCTGAAAGAAAAACAGATAGCCCGGAAAGAAAGCAGCAAGAACACGTGAGAGAAAAAGCTAGAGAGATTGTGTTGAGTAATGAGCACTGTGCTCCCAGAACAATCACACTCTCCATTTTGTAGTGAGTTTTCACCTGATGTATTGTCTCTGTTGTGGGAGGCCTTGTAATAAGACCATTTGGGCCCCTCATTTGAGCGCATTAGACGCAAATATCTTACAGTGCCCTTAAAAGAGCCTAGAGGCCTGGAGAAACTGCAGACCTGATGTGCGTTAGAAGCAGGTGAGGGAAAGGAACAGTCCTACTTATCTGCCAAAAAAACAAGAGTGCAATCTAATTCCCGTCTGCTTGGTTTGTACCTTCTAGATGTATTTTTAGCACGTGTGTAATTTTTGAATGCAGACTTATGAGCTGATAATCAAAGCTCCTGATTATTAGAGGACATTTGATGTTCTCTCTGACGTCTGTATCAGAAGTGAGAGCTGAATAAATCCTGAGAGATTTGCTGTGTCGTCTCTTCTCTGACTGCCATGTACTGCTCTTTTGATTACACACATGTGAGCGATTGGATTGAATTGAATTTGTGTTTGTGCATGAACATATGAGTGTGTGTGTAAATAGGCCATGCGGGCACGTGAGGGATGTGACAAGATGAAGAGGCTTCCAGAAGCATCAGTAGATGCAGCGTAGAAAATGATTTTAATCAAACTCACACCACTTATCGGTAGCAGCAGATGGAGGAAGCAGATTCTCTTCCCTGAAGCTAAAGATGGCCACCTGCGAACAGGATGTGTTCTGGCAAAGTGTGTCCTGCTCTCCTTTGATTGCAGTTATCATTTATGTACAATAACTTTTAGGCTCATAAATAAAATTATATATATATATATATATATATATATATATATATATATATATATATATATATATATATATATATATATATTTATTTATTTATATATGTTTGTGTGTGTGTGTGCGTGTGTGTGTGTAAAAATTAGCAACAGGTAGCATCTGTAAATGTGAATGTTCAATACTTTCAAAAACACAACATCAAAAACTTCAGATGTAATTGTATAATCTCTTTGAATAATCTTTTTATTCCATCCTAAATGATGATAATGATCTAAAACGTTTGAAGTCAAGTCAAGTGTAAATTTTTCATTTACATCTTACATTTATGCATTTGGCAGACACTTTTGTCCAAAGCCACTTACATTAGGGGAGAAACTATATGCAATCTGTTGCACCGTCAAAGTCTATCTCAGCTTGCTCATAATAGAAATTGTATCAACTGATTAATAAACCATAGCAGGGAGGAAATAAAGGAAGAAGATAAAGACAGAGGAGGAAAAAAAGAAAGTTTAATTTTTTTTTATAGTAGATGTTCCCTGAAGAGAAGAGTTTTCAGTTGCATTTTGAAAGCTGTTAGTGTTGGTGCTTTCCTGACTGGATCAGAGAGTTTGTTCCACCATCCAGGGACAGTGAGAGCGAAGGTTCTGCTGAGAGATCTTCTGTCTTTGTGGGACGGAACCACTTGTCGCTGTTCCTTCTCTGAGCGAAGGTCCATGGGGGAAATGCAGCAGTGTATGAGCTCGTGCAGGTAAACAGTGGCTTTGACATTTTCTGTGTGCATGAGTTTACTGCTGCCACTGTCTAAAATGTTCAGCCTTTTTAATCCCACCAAAAAGTAGACATTACATTTTCTAGCCTCATAGTTTAAGCACTCTGAAAAAAAAAAAAATAAATAGTAACCATAGCTAAAGGTAATATACACATAAGGAACACAGATCTCATGGGTTGAATACTGCCTCAAATTTTGACCTGTTTTTATTAAATACATTTTGACTTTGAATAAATCCTTAAAATCAAAGTTTCCCTGTAGCTGGTTTATTACACAGCTGAGTGTTGGTCAATCGTAGTTCTAATACCTACCCTGTCTATCCTCGCTTCCACACATTCAAAAGGTTGAAAATTACATAATTAAGCATTTTAGAGAAAAAAAAATACACTTCATGTTACTCTCTTAATTAAGAAAAATGAAATCTTCCTTGTGTATTAAACTAGATTTACATTTTTAATACATTACGTAACAAATTTGTTTATTGCATCAAGGCATTTTCACTTTGTCAGGAACCTCTAGTCCACTCAATAAAAAATTGATAATATAATTGTAAATACTACAGACACACTACATACACACTGACCAAAAACTCTTTTCCAGTATACCTGACAGACATGCCCAAACATGTGAGGTGATTTCACTCGTTTTAGTGGCCATTTAAAAGTAAAATTAATCAATAATTTAATAGTTGAGTTAACAAATGGGTCAAAACTGACCTGTACACATAAGAAATTATGAGAACACAAGAGGAAGATTAACAATAAAAACAAGATGCAATTGTTTGGGTAATCCAATATATATTAATTTAACAAAATGTAATACAATTTGTATGTGATTTGATACAAATTAATTGTAATTACCATGAACAAGAGCAATTGTTCTATGCACATCATTCTGAATAGCGGCACACAGATACACAGCAGCGCTCAGTGTCACATGGTGTCTGATGGTTTGAGGATTGAGGGTTGGGGGTTGATGGAACTGGGGTGATGGTGGCAGTTTAAAAAGGGGATGGGCAAAGCATCAAGAAGATGCTTAGAGTGCCAAATGCGCACCAATACCCACACATCAACTGCCAATATGTTTGGAGGCCTTGGTAACAGCATGTGGTCCCTTGGGAAAGCTGTGGCAGTTCAGGAGAATATCAGGCTGAGAGGAAAACAATTTCTGGTGCCAATAATGCAGCACAGATGAAAAATGTTTTAATATTGGGCACTGCTTTATGGCAGCCACTGTGACAGTGATGGAGTCAATGTCAGCGATTTCCTTTTAAATGTCATTCTCTGTCTCTGTGGGTGTGTAGCATGTGTTGTTTTGTGTTACTTTCAAATGTCTGTGCATGCGTGTGTGTGCGTGCGTGAGTGTGACAGCCCAGCAGCTGGCAGAGCTCACTCTTCTTCTCTCCATTGATCACAAAGGGTTTTTCCCCATCACTCAGTTGAAGTACATATGCCCAATAATGCCCAAATCCACAAATGGCCTTTTGCCCGTAATGGACATTTTAACCCCCAAATGCCCTCTCCTCCCTTCTCTTTTTCACACATACTCTTCCTAGTCATAAAGAATTTGCTCCTTGCTGTCACCCTTCCCACGACTATGCCTTTGCTTTATTATTTAATTTTAATTAGCTTAATATGTGACAACGATGGAAGGGTTTAATTAAGAAACACAGTATGGTTAATTATGTAACGTGCAGATTCTCCACCTATTTAATAACCATAGACTCTAAGTAACCATTTCAGGTTTGCATCATTACGCTACAAATCTATAGGCTGCTAATTTTATATTATATCTATAGGCTGGTGACCTTTTGACCTAGTTCACAAAAGAATGAGACTTTAAAGAAGCTCTGACCTTATCCTGAACTGTGACTCGAGCCAGACAAGCCGTCAGTCAATAGGAGAAGCACTGAATTAGTTTTCTTTTGTCATTCAAAGGGAAAGACAAATCCTAATGTCTGGGAAACAGGTCAAACAGAAATCATACACATACTTATTTCAGTTCAGTTTCTGCTTTAATACTATCAAAACGGGAACTCATGCACTGAAACAAAAAGTGTAAAAGAAATGGTGCAAGTACTGTCACAGAGGCTAACCTCGTCACTCCCTCCTCTAACCAGCAGAGGGCACCCTCGTTGCACTAACTCCTGCTCCTCCACCTGCACCACACTACATTTCCCAGACACCCCAGGGGCATCGTGATTACACACCCAGCTGAAGAACATTACACCCCAGGTCCGCCATGATTACACATCCAGCTGAGGAACATTATCACCTGTATTTAACAGACTGATTCCCTTTGCTCGAGGCGAAGTCTTGTTTGTCTCTGTGCTGCAACTCTGAGCGGTTACCCTGTCTATAAGTCTGCCTGTTGTGACCCTGCCTGCTTTCCGATTACGATCTTTGCTGCCTGCCCTGACTACCCGCCTGTTCTTTGACGACGTTGTTAATAAAAGCCTGCAAATGGATCCCAACTCGAGTGATGTTATGTTGTAGAAGACTTCGCCACCCAACGATCCAGCGGCTTTCTCACAACTGTCTTCAGTGCTGTCTACGCAGGCGAATCAACTGGCCACGCACCAACATCAGCTGAATCGCCTGACATCCCTCACCAAGGAATTAGTCAGAGCGCTTCAGAATTTGCATGTCCCTTCTCAACCGGCAGCCATGACGTCTACGAACGCTCACGCGGCTCCCGCTGTCGCAGAAGCGCCACAGATCAGTCCTCGCCCCGCCTTTCCTGAGAGGTTTGACGTGGACCCGACGAAGTGCAAGGGATTTTTGCAGCAGTGCTCCCTCTTCATTCGCCAACAACCCACGCTCTACACCACGGACACCAGTAAGATCGCGCTTGTCATTTCGCTGCTAACCGGGAGGGCACTAGAATGGGCCACGACCGTATGGAGAGGAGAGGGCACTGTGTTTCTCACGTTTCTGGAGTTCACGGAGAGCTTAAGTAGGACATGTGATCAGGACAAAAGTGCGGGTGATAAACTGCTAGAGTTATCACAGGACAGAGTGCAGCAACCAAACAAGAACCCAGCCGACCACCAGCGAGGAGAACAAGGAGAGGTTGCCCTCCCAGAGTGGTATGGGCTTCCTATACTCAACCCCCTAGTCTTTGAGCCCAGTCTTGCCTCAGATCCCTCCAAGGTGGAGAATCGCGCTCCCCACGTACCCTGTGCTAAACTCCCCGTCCAGACTCCCTCTGTCTCCTGCCCTCAGAGGGTCTGTCTAGACACCTCCACGGTGCTACAACCACAACCTCCTTCGAAAAAGAGGAAGAAGAAGAAAAGGAGTGTTTCCAACCCCTCAACTCTCTCTTCTTCAGTCAGTACGACCGAGTCTACTGCTTCGAGGATTAGTGGAGACCACGCCAGTGTTGCCCCGGAAACGCTGATCCCTGAGGCTGAAGGGAGAGTCTTGGCTGAAGTGTGCCATGCTCCTGTCCTTAATATTGGGGGGTCTCGTTATGCCGTCTTGCTTGTTGCGCCGCCCCTGCGCCTGAGTCTGCCGGCGCCGCCCCTGCGCCTGAGTCTGCCGGCGCCGCCCCTGCGCCTGAGTCTGCCGGCGCCGCCCCTGCGCCTGAGTCTGCCGGCGCCGCCCCTGCGCCTGAGTCTGCCGGCGCCGCCCCTGCGCCTGAGTCTGCCGGCGCCGCCCCTGCGCCTGAGTCTGCCGGCGCCGCCCCTGCGCCTGAGTCTGCCGGCGCCGCCCCTGCGCCTGAGTCTGCCTTCGCCGCTCCAGGTCCCGTGTCTGCCTTCGCCGCTCCAGGTCCCGTGTCTGCCTTCGCCGCTCCAGGTCCCGTGTCTGCCTTCGCCGCTCCAGGTCCCGTGTCTGCCTTCGCCGCTCCAGGTTCCGTGTCTGCCTTCGCCGCCCCAGGTTCCGTGTCTGCCTTCGCCGCCCCAGGTTCCGTGTCTGCCTTCGCCGCCCCAGGTTCCGTGTCTGCCTTCGCCGCCCCAGGTTCCGTGTCTGCCTTCGCCGCCCCAGGTTCCGTGTCTGCCTTCGCCGCCCCAGCGCCCGTGTCTGCCTTCGCCGCTCCAGGTCCCGTGTCTGCCTGCGCCGCCCCAGGTCCCGTGTCTGCCTGCGCCGCCCCTGGTTCCGTGTCTGCCTTCGCCACCCGAGTGCCCTGCTCTGCCGGCGCCAACCCAGCGCCGCTGCCCTGCTCTGCCGGCGCCAACCCAGCGCCGCTGCCCTGCTCTGCCGGCGCCAACCCAGCGCCGCTGCCCTGCTCTGCCGGCGCCAACCCAGCGCCGCTGCCCTGCTCTGCCGGCGCCAACCCAGCGCCGCTGCCCTGCCGGCGCCAACCCAGCGTCGCTGCCCTGCTCTGTCGGCGCCAACCCAGCGCCGCTGCCCTGCCCTGCCGGCGCCAACCCAGCGCCGCTGCCCTGCCCTGCCGGCGCCAACCCAGCGCCGCTGCCCTGCTCTGACGGCGCCAACCCAGCGCCGCTGCCCTGCTCTGACGGCGCCAACCCAGCGCCGCTGCCGTGCTCTGACGGCGCCAACCCAGCGCCGCTGCCCTGCCCTGCCGGCGCCAACCCAGCGCCGCTGCCCTGCTCTGCCGACGCCAACCCAGCGCCGCTGCCCTGCTCTGCCGGTACCACCCGAGCGCCGCCGCCCAGCTCTGCCGAAGCCTGCTCTTCGCCTGCCGGCGCCACCCGAGCGCCGCCGCCCAGCTCTGACGATGCCTGCTCTTCGCCTGCCAGCGCCACCCCAGCGCTGCCGCCTAGCTCTGACGATGCCTGCTCTTCGCCTGCCGGCGCCACCCGAGCGCCGCCGCCCAGCTCCGCCGGCACCTGCTCTTCCCCTGCACCTGCCGGCGCCACCCGAGCGCCACCGCCTAGCTCTGACGATGCCTGCTCTTCGCCTGCCGGCGCCACCCGAGCGCCGCCGCCCAGCTCTACCGATGCCTGCTCTTTGCCTGCCAGCGCCACCCGAGCGCCGCCGCCCAGCTCTGACGATGCCTGCTCTTTGCCTGCCAGCGCCACCCGAGCGCCGCCGCCCAGCTCTGCTGACGTCTGCTCAACGCCTGCGCCTGCCGGTGCCACCTGAGCGCCGCCGCCCAGCTCTGCCGATGTCTGCTCTTTGCCTGCGCCTGCCGGCGCCACCCGAGCGCCGTTGCCCAGCTCTGCCGATGCCTACTCTACGCCTGCCGACGCCACCCGAGCGCCGCTGCCCAGCTCTGCCGATGCCTGCTCTGCGTCTGCCGACGCCACCCGAGCGCCGCTGCCCAGCTCTGCCGATGCCTACTCTGCGCCTGCCGGCGCCACCCGAGCGCCGCCGCCCAGCTCTGACGATGCCTGCTCTTCGCCTGCCAGCGCCACCCGAGCGCCGCCGCCCAGCTCTGACGATGCCTGCTCTTTGCCTGCCAGCGCCACCCGAGCGCCGCCGCCCAGCTCTGCTGACGTCTGCTCAACGCCTGCGCCTGCCGGTGCCACCTGAGCGCCGCCGCCCAGCTCTGCCGATGTCTGCTCTTTGCCTGCGCCTGCCGGCGCCACCCGAGCGCCGTTGCCCAGCTCTGCCGATGCCTACTCTACGCCTGCCGACGCCACCCGAGCGCCGCCGCCCAGCTCTGACGATGCCTGCTCTTCGCCTGCCAGCGCCACCCGAGCGCCGCCGCCCAGCTCTGACGATGCCTGCTCTTTGCCTGCCAGCGCCACCCGAGCGCCGCCGCCCAGCTCCGCCGGCACCTGCTCTTCCCCTGCACCTGCCGGCGCCACCCGAGCGCTGTTGCCCAGCTCTGCCGATGCCTACTCTGCGCCTGCCGGCGTCACCCGAGCGCTGCTGCCCAGCTCCGCCGGCACCTGCTCTTCGCCTGCTCTTGCCGATGCCACAGGCCTTGTTTCTGAGGTCACTTTTTGTGGCATGGCTCCTGCCACCAGCTCCTCCCTGGACTGCCTCTTAGGCACAGGGAGGGGTACGGTTCAGAGGAGCACTCTTGGGTAACGCGGACGACACTCTCGACCCAGGCCTCACGGAGACCTTCCACCGCAACCACCCGAACAAACCGGCTCCTCGACCACGTGGGAGACCCCGTCACCGTCTGCCTCATCGCGCCAGGAGTCGCTCATAGGGAGGGGGCTATGTCACAGAGGCTAACCTCGTCACTCCCTCCTCTAACCAGCAGAGGGCACCCTCGTTGCACTAACTCCTGCTCCTCCACCTGCACCACACTACATTTCCCAGACACCCCAGGGGCATCGTGATTACACACCCAGCTGAAGAACATCACACCCCAGGTCCGCCATGATTACACATCCAGCTGAGGAACATTATCACCTGTATTTAACAGACTGATTCCCTTTGCTCGAGGCGAAGTCTTGTTTGTCTCTGTGCTGCAACTCTGAGCGGTTACCCTGTCTATAAGTCTGCCTGTTGTGACCCTGCCTGCTTTCCGATTACGATCTTTGCTGCCTGCCCTGACTACCCGCCTGTTCTTTGACGACGTTGTTAATAAAAGCCTGCAAATGGATCCCAACTCGAGTGATGTTATGTTACAAGTACCTTGGATTTCTGGAAAAATGTTACAAAAATGTCAAACAGGTTTCGAACTTTGAATAAATTAATTCCTGGATATCTTGTCTGGTGCACTTTCCACTATCAAATGGGCTTAACTTTGAGTTTTTCATTATTATATTATTACAAACATCAGCAAGTGTTAGAAAGAAATATTTAATTTCAAGAATATGATACATGGCTAGTGTTCACAATTTATTGACAGCTGTTTAATAAGCAAACTTTCCTAAAATGCGATAACTGAATCCTGATCCATTCTGTGAAATGAACAGGGCATTTGTCCTGTATTTTTTTGTGATATTGTTTTTACAATGCATGTTATGTGATATTTTTAGTAAGCAGATTGTAGTCATTTCACATCTTTTTATATCAGCTAGGTCTACCGAACAGGCTCGCTCCAAACAGGGAGAGTCTGCTTTCAGTTACTATGCTGCCTGCAGAAGAGATTAGGTATGCTGAAATTTTAGTCACTTTCAAACCTAGATGTAAACCCATCTATTTAAATGTGTGTTTACTGACTGAGCACCGCTGTGCGAATAACTCTGTACTTTTGAACTAGTTTTTAAGTGAATTTTAATGCGTTTAATGTCTTATCCCTGTTCTTTCTCTGATCTATTTTTTATTCTTCTGAAAAGCACTTTGAACTGCCAATGTGTACAAAAATGTGCAATACAAATAAATTGCCTTGCTTTTTCTTTTTTTCAACAAACTAAGCAAGTTGCGCTATGAAGAGAATTAAAAACCCTTTCTTTGAATGAATATGTGTTGTTGTGAATGATTTATTCTGTTATAAGATTTCTATTTTTAAACATCAATATACCCCCCTGTGTTAGACAATGTGACCAAGGAGAGGCATCCATGGTTAGACTGATCCCTGATAGCTTGACCTTGGATAGAGCAGTTGGAGAGAGAAATTGATGGATTGGTGAGAATTAATGATTGGTTTGTGAACGCTGTAAAACTAAAAAAAAAATAATTCTGAAAAAATTTGACTTGACAAACTTTATTAGACATACACTGTAAAAGTTGAGTAATCAGTTGCATCGATATTTTTGAGTAACGAGGGTTTTCATTATATATTTTTTTGTTTATTGTTGTTAAAATAATTGATTTGACCTAAATGTCAATAAAAACTAGCCTGACTTATTTATTCAACATTCAACTTAAATTGCTTAGTTGTAAATAACTTCATGCATTAAGTCATCCTATTCAAACATCTCTAAAGTAGTAATCTAATTACTACTATATTACTATATTACTAACTAATTGAAGTTGTGGCATTACTGACCTAGAAATGATAATAGTACTAAAGACACAGCTTGCAGAGCTAGAGACTCTGAAAGAAGTGACAGAAGGAATTTCTTACAATTACTTATCAATCTTATATTCTCTAAGTAGACCTGCTTTCACATGGTCATAAACCATGAACAATACATCTAACACCAATGTACATTCCCCCCAAGAGCCCTTTCCCCACAACTCGCTCTTGACAATGTTGAGTAACATCACCATAAATAAAAGGCACTATAATGAATGGTCAAGCATCAGAAACACATTTTAGAACATGGCATTTATACAATTATTACAGTTGTACAAATATTGATTTTATTTTGCAATTGATAACAACCCATAAACTGCTTTTTAACAGGAACTTGCTGATTTCCCACAATGCATTGCAATCTTGTGAAACATCCAATAGTTTAATTTAGCTCAAAATTAAATGAGCTATGTTGTTTTACTTAAATCAGAAACATTGCTCAGCTCAGAGTATTTAAAAAAAACTTAAACATAAATATAAAAAAGTTCTTACTCAACAACGTTATTTAATATGCTCATACACTAACATTTTAAGTTAAAAGAAATTGAATTGATTAATTAAATACAACATTCAGTTTTACAGTGTAGGATGAATTTTAGAATTATGGAGTTTTATATAGAAAATAGAAAAAAGACAATATCTAAGTGAGTATCATTATATTTTTTCAAATAAGATTTATTTCTGGATTGTCCTTAACATTTCTGGAGGGAATTTCTGCAAAAAATGTTGAGTTATGTTAATTGTAAATGCTAAATGTCATTGAGGTGTTAGCGACCTCTTTAGTCGGGTGCTCACTAAGACTGAAGCTTCATCACATATGCTTCAGTGATGGCAGCGAAACTAAATTATTTTCAGAATGACAAAGAGCCTTGTGATAATTATTAATGAATGTTTCTTCTGATTGTCTCCAGAGATTTATAAGGCAATCAATCATGAAACGTGTCATACTACCTGATTTGCCATTTTTGCTGAAGTCTTCCTGATAACTTTCACTAACAACTCATTAGTGTGTATTGAATTTGTTCCTAAGAGATAAGTACTTCATGCACATCAATTATAATCAAATGCTTAATGAAAATATGTATTTATAACAGTATGTGTTTAAAGTTAATTGAATATACGTTTTATATCAGGATGCTAGCTTTACTGGATAATGACATTTTGTTCATTCTAGTATGGAATCTTAGTATTGAGATCTTTTGTACAAAAATCATTTCAAACAATTTTGAACCTTATAGATTTATTACCAACATGGTTTGTGAAAATGATTAAAAGTAGAGTTATGCTTTTACAGTAAATAAACTTCAGCTTTGTCTTCACCTTTTCCTTTTAAGTCCAATTAAGAGCCTTTATCAGCTAACGAGTTTGGCTCGAGCCATTAGATGGGAATTAAACAGGTAGAAATGATGGCATGAGGAGGAAGGCAAAATGCTGAGGAGACGGTTTGAACATCTCTGGTGTAAAATTAAAACAGAGAGAAAAAGTGATTTAAAGAGAACAAGATGGAGCAGAACGAGAGATAGCACTCTTTAGAGGCAGCAAATTAGCTAATCAAAGACACACAAGCATTCTTCTAAAATAATCACGTCAGTCTCAACAAAATGGTAAGTGTAAATGTGCTCCCAAACTTTTTAATAAAAATCCCTAAAAATAAATAGCAGTTTTTGAACATTTGACTCTTTTTTTTATTCTAAATGTCAAAATTGTATTGATATATTTCCTGATTTAAATGTAGAACCTTATGTTAAAGTATTCAGAGCACATACTGAGGCATGCACCATTTTGCAATGTACGTTTTTTTGTGTGAAATAATAAATTTTCCAAAATATTACGATTTGCTTTTATTTCCTACATGTAAGATTCTCAAGTAGGTCTTGTTAAAGTGATTCTTTTTTTCTTGCAAAAATGTAGAATATAGTTATCTTATACATTGTTTTAGGATGCCTTTACTGGCTCACCATTACACTGCCTACTGTTTACTTTTCAGCTCACTAAGAGCTGTCGTAGTCAACTGCCAACCTCTGTTGAACTTAAAAGGTATAAATAAGTGTAGATGATGGACAAACGGCTGCCCTAAGGTTTGTCAAAAAACACATTTCCATAAAAGAATAACTAAGCAAAATTCTGCTGTTCTAGATCAATTTAAAATTAAAATTTTTAAAGAAAACCTGGCTACATTTAAAAATACCTAATATTTTTTTAAATACACATTTTGATTATTTCCTTATTGATTTGAAAATGATGCATTGTACTACTATATATATTTAAACAAACTAACAGCCACAAAAAAAAGAACCAAAAAGTTAATTTGTTAAACAAATAAAATTATATATTTTGAATTTAAATAGTCTCTTTGTATTCAATTTAAATTAATTAATTATATTTTACATTTATAGATTTAAAAAAGTATCAGTGTTGTCATCTTTATATATTTATATATAAAGTATAGTTGTATTGTTGTTATTATTATTACCTCAACATTTTCAAACATTTTATGGTAGCACGTGGGTAGCACGGTCGTCTCACAGCAAGAAGGTCGCTGGTTCTAGGCTCGGCTGGGGCAGGTGGCATTTCTGTGCAGAGTTTGCATGTTCTCCCCGTGATCGTGTGGGTTTTCTCCGGGTGCTCCGGTTTCCCCACAAGTCCAAAGGCATGCAGA
Source organism: Danionella dracula (assembly GCA_900490495.1). Taxonomy (NCBI): domain Eukaryota; kingdom Metazoa; phylum Chordata; class Actinopteri; order Cypriniformes; family Danionidae; genus Danionella; species Danionella dracula. Next base: position 5,889,364 of record UELW01000578.1, read on the forward strand.
ATAAGTGAATTGAGTAAGAACAATTGCCCATAGTGTTAAAGTGTGAATGTTTCCCAGCGATGGGTTGCGGCTGGAAGGGCATCCGATGCATAAAACAAATGCCAGAGAGTTGGCGGTTCATTCCGCTGTGGCGACCCCGAAAGGGAATAAAGCCAACATGAAGATGAATGAACTTCATCAACTTATAGTCTGTGATAGACTGACATGATAACGTGTCATTTTATTTATTTAATCATGCATTGATTCATTCAGTCATTTCTAAGCCATCATATAGTCCCAAAAAACAAACACAACCAGGCAGGTCATCGAAGCTTTGATCTCTGCTTGATCTCTGCTTCTTAATAAAACTTAACCATTTTTGGACCTTTTAAATTACCTTTTTATTTGAATCATTTAGAATTCCTGATTCTTATAGTAAGATTTTTACATCAACAGCACAAATAGTATCTCGTGGTAACTAGGCTTGTTGGCAGTTTTTTTATGTTCAGGGTTTCACATACCATTGAATTGTGCTACATAATCTCAATCCTATCGTGAAGAATGTAAAGGATGGAGAACGAGTGTAACCAAAACGTTTTTCTCCCTCACAGACTCATCTTTGTTGTATTTATGTGAGCAGAAGGAGGCACTGCCAGTTTGCTGAGAGTAGCTTTAACTTTTTGCCAGAGGCTTTAGCAGCCATAAAAACAGGCCTATGTTAGAGCAACGGCTGGCTAATCTCCTCATATCTGCAAAACCCATCCTGCCCGACGCTGTGGGGTGCCATTTTTCTCTCTTTCATGTATTCCACTTCACCTTTTCCCCCTTGCTTCATTTCTTATCCTCTCCCTTTCACTCTTTCCACTCTGGATCCTTCCCAAAACAAATTAAGTTCATATTCTGCAGCCTCTATGAGGGTGTGATTCTGAAGCTCACTACGGGTGTCTCTTTCTCTTAGGCCTTGAGCAGACAGTATGTAGTCGCCAGCGAAAGTGGTGAGCATCTGTGTGCATGTGCTTCTGAGAGTATCGCCACAAGCACAGGGCACACACTGGCAGGGTTTGAACGACAATAAAGACGCATTGCCTCACACACTAGTTAGCTACCAGTGTAGCACTTTCTTGAGTGATGGCTAAAGAGACAGCTGGTGTGTACTCAGCCAAAGTTCCTCAGCCAAACATAAGCTTGTCCGACCTTCAGAGGTCTGGCAGAGGAAGCGTGCATTCTGGGCATTCTTTCCTGACAGCTCCCAGTACTCACCTATGCTATAATAACTTTGGCCATTACTCTCTGTGTACCTACCATACCCTAATGAGCTTTATAGCAACTTTGTTTACATCTCTACTTGTAGTTTATATGTTTGTCACCACATTTTCTCTCCTCAGTTCATCAAGTTTCGACAGCATGAGGAGACAGGTAGGCTATGACTGTAAATCAACCAGCGTGTGTGGGTGTGTATTTCTGAATATGTGTGTTCTTTCATGTCAAAACAGGTATGAGGTTGTGAAAGTGTGTGTGTGTGCGTGTGTGTGTGTGTGCGCGCACTTGTGTCCAGGTGTGTATGTGTGATTGTGAATGGTGTGCAGGGCTGAGTGTTTTCTGACGCCTGTCGGACTGAGCCTGTCACAGTGAAACAGGAAGGTGTCATCATCAGCCCAGGCCTCAGAGCTGGAGCCCGTCAGGCAGCCGGACCTGAACACCCTGATGAGCTGACAGCCGGCACAGCACAGGCCTGTCTCAGGCCTCCCAGAGAGAGAAAGCACCTGCAAGCAGCCATCCAGCTGTCTATCTGACTGACTGGGGGATATACTTGATAAAATGTACATCCACAACTTGCTGCAGCCCTCTTTGAGTTTTCTGGGTGTCTGTGTGCTTAGGATTTAGCCTCTTTCAATGTAGACTTTTCAATGTTCCCGATGCTCAAAAAAATATTATTATTTTAAGTTGGTACATTACTTTTCAGTACAATACAATACAATAGTGTCCAGTAGAATACAGTGCAATAAAAAACAACACAATGCAATATAATGAATACAAGTACATGCCTGAAGCTGAAAACGTAGTCAATTAAACTAAAGAAGTGACAAGGAAAATTTGAAGAACGTGATTATGACACTAATCTTAAGTTCTGAAGATCATGTGGAGAAATAATAATTCCATTTTAAGAATTTATAACCTTATTTTTTAGCAAAAAAATAGTAAAACTAGTAAAAAAAACACTTGTCTGAGCACTCTCTTGTCAACACGGTTGGTTGAAATGTCATGTTTTCTGAATTGTTCTTTTGTTTTTCTGAATTTGTTGTTGCTTTTTATTCATTTTTAATATTCTTTTTGAATGCATATTTTTCTATTGCTGGAGTGTTTTCTAAAATATTATTTTGTTTTTTGATTTGTAATTGTGTTTTTTACCTTGTTATTTTTGCTTTCATAATTGTGAATTATTTTGCACCTCTTGCCACCGTATCTTATGGATTAAAATTTTGGGCGACTGAAAAGTTTGAACATTAGTATGAGCATGTAAAAAGCACTCAATGTGTTCCTAGGGTACCTTTTGCCTGAATTATGGCTGCAATGGATGGAATCGATTGTCTGTCTGTGCTACTGAATGATGGCCACAGACAGACAATGACTCTTCTGCATTGTTGGATTTGATGCATTGCATCTTCCTCTTCAATAACCCAGAGTTTGTCTATGTGGTTCATGTCAGGTGAGTTTGCTGGCCAATTACAAAAAAATTTAATTTGGTTTGAACCTTGTCAGCAGGTCATGGATTCTGCGTCTTTACCTTCTTTCAGACTCAGGGTCTATGCTTTGCAAATTAAATGCAACATGTACTTTTTTCAGAGAACATAACTTTTGGGCCCATCAGCAGCAGTCTTAGCTCCAGTTGAGATGTTTTTATGTTTTTTTTGTTCTCTTTTTTTCTGCTAAGAATGTAACCCATGTACTTCAAATGTCTATTAATTAAATTAATCTATAAACATTCAACAGCAAAAACTTTTCAAATGTCTCTTTTTAAATAGAATTACTGATATAAATTAACTTTTCCCACAACATTCTAATTATTTAACCAGACACCTAGGCATTCTGCTAAATAAAAACTGACGATTATTCTGAGATTTGAGTATTACAACCTGTAGCGTGAACTTGCATAAGATTTTAGATAATCCATTGAAAGGAAACCATTGAGTCTTCCACAATATTGAAAAGTTAAGCTCCAATCATAGTTGACATCGTATAAGTAGCTGGCTGGGTAGTGATGGTGTATTAACTGAAAAACCCTGGTAAGCATTTTGAAAGGTTTGTCCATTTCTCAAGACTTCCCTGCAGAGGAAGCTGAATGGGAATTACTACAGAAATGTTGAGAGAACCCCACAATATTCACTTATCTGGTGGCTAGTACTGCACAATTCTCTATTTGTGCAACAGAATGTATTGCTTTCTGCTGGGAAAACATAAATTGAATGGTAAATGTAGTATTAACACAATTGAAGATTGATAGCTGAATGGATCATTCTGTTAATGTTGATTTAGGATCTGATTTTTAATGTTTAAGAAAATTTGTGATTATAATAATTTGTGAGTTTCATATTATGGGAAGCTAGTATTGCTGCAGGGTTTTATTCAAGTTTGACATAGTCTCTGAAGGATTGCGTGTTGATGCTGTGAATTGGGAGTCATGCTTTGGATTTCATCCATTTATAGTTGGATTGAGGCCAAATCAGTACTTCTGGGTAATTTTTCTTTCAATAAGACATTGTATATATAAGATATTTTATAAATTCATGTTAGGGGAAAGAGTATCCCAATCTCATTTGAACAAAAAGGAAGGGCTATTGTGGAGGGATGTAGTTAAGTGAAGGGGTCACTTCAGCTGAACTGTAGTCCGATTTTAGGCTATTAACATTAATCCTTGAAAATAGACTTATGTAGGACACATGTTTATAAAAACTTAAATGTGGTTCCCCAATTCATACAGTTTTCAGCCCCTCCGATCAGCACTCTTTGTCAAAGGGAAGTGGAAGGGGTAGGACAAAGGGAGAGAAATGGAACACAGCTTAAATATCACTAGTTACCAATAGAAGAAAATCAATGATTTAAATATTTGATAATAAAACCGATCCTTCTAGAACAGGGGTCTCAAATCAATTCCTGGAGTGCCACAGTCCTCGCAGTTTTGTTCCAACCTTAACTGAACATTTGCTAATTAAGCTCCTTTTGGCTTGTTTAACATTGCTGGTTTGAAACAAAAACCAGCATGGGCTTTGGACTCTGAAAATTTGAATTTGAGAAGCTTGTTGTAGAAAAAGTGTTTTGGGCCAAAGCTCTGGCAACAAATGCTTAAATGAAGGTCTCTACACATCTATCTGAATATTTACATCTGAATCTATTACACAATTTGACAATAAAAATAGCTGGCTTTAAATTGAAACTATTACAATTTTACCATGCCAATGTCACATTGAGAAAAAAACAAACATGTTTTTTCCAACTTTGATAAACTATCATATAATTCGGCCCTATTAATTTCACATGTTCACTACTATAGCTTGTTTATAGTCAACATATTAGAGTTGGGAGTGATTGTTGGAGCCCTACTTTACATGATGAAACACAATATTTTTTTGCCGTATTGTAATTCTTTTGGATCTTTATCAAACTTGACATTGCCCTCTCTGCTCAGAGATTTGGACTTTGCTTGCCAACAGATACGCTCATTTTCTGGGTGGCAATAAATATTAGAATAAACTCTGCCATAGTGAGCCTGGTCAGGGCCTCTGTTTAATGTCTGCTCCAGTTGCCACGGTAGCTGAGTGACAGGCAAGCCTCGAGGGCTGTATGAGATGAGGTGACAGAGGCTAAGAAGCCAAAGGTCTTTTTTTCACTTTCTCTTATGATACAAATTCACCCTTAGGAAAGAACATTGCAAGGCGGATTTATATGAGCGTATGAGACTTTTTTTTTTAAGTCTCCCAATAAGTAAGACTTTATTTATCATTAGACATGGAGTTGTGACACAAGATTTCACCTCACACAAGGTGGCTTTCTAGGCAGTTCAGAGAACATTCAGTCAGAGAGATGCAAGTTAACAATACATGGTAAAATGGTCTTATCATCCCACTTGGAATAATGCTAAAGACCTGTGACTAACCAATAGTTGAAGCAAGGGCTCAAGGCACACAACAGCTTTAGCTAAACTTTTCAAAGCTATATCATGCTGGTATGAACATTGCAGGGCTCAATTCGGCATGGTGTGACTCTGCTTCATTACCAGACTGTGAACATGTATTTGACATTTATACCCATATGTCAATTAATTATGTGACAATAACAAGTTGTTTTCCCACTGGAATTTCATTACTAATCATAATCTTGTCTAAATCTAAGAAATAGTTTCTAGCAGCAAATATATTCTAAAGTATAAAAGATTTACATTAGAATTGTGTTCAAGAAACCCTATTAGCAGCTCATTGAATTTTCATATCAGCTACTACACTGTGAAAAAAGTATGCTTTCCAAGTTTTAAAACCTGAGCATGAAAAACTTGAAGTAACGTTTGTTGCATGCCACCCAGGTTTCTGTCAGAAGGAACACATGTTTGTGTTTTCAAGTTTTTCTATAACCCTTCAGGAGAAGCTTAAGTGAGGAGATTTTGTCTGATGCCTTGTCAAAGTAATATGTTCTCAATTAATAAAATGTCTCATGTATATGTCATCAAAAAAAACGAACCAATTAAGGTTTGCAAAATTTAAATACCTATATGTAATATTTATACATGTATAGTGGTATTGCTTTTAGTTTTTCCAGGTGCTCCTTTTTACTCCTTCGACATAAAAACAAGAAAATGTATTAGGGTAAATTAATGTATATGCACCATGTTAATGATTACAGCACTATTTATTTAATTGTTAGCCTGGTCCCCTTAAGATTACAAGGATATTTATATTTCCTGATTTCAAAAGAAACTTTATGGTTCCTAAGCAAGTATGAATTAGAATTGAATTGCTTTCTAATCAACATTGAGCTTTACTTTTTTGAAGCTGCTTTGAAGAAATTGCAAAAAAGCATCTTACAAATACATTTTGATTAATTGAGTGTTCTAATTTAAACTTAAACTGGGAAAAAGCAAGTATATAATTGTTTCAAAGCAAAATCTCCCTAAACGGACACATTTCAGATGTCTTCACTCAAATAAGTGAAAACAACACGTTGAAGTGTTTTTTGCAACGACTTAAATTTTAATAGAAAATTAAACCTGCGGCTAAAAACATAATTCAAATGTCTTCATGAATAAACCTCTTAACACACTTTCAGATCGGTATCTGCCCTTTGACACAACTGAGGACTCCTTAGTGACCCCTTGTGTAAGGCTTGTGATAATGGGTTTCATGTCTTTTTTCTGCAACCAACTCCTTACCAATTGACACTCGTAGCAGCAAACGAAATTGCCACTCGTGTGATTTCATTCATATTTTGATTTTAAAGTCTCCAGCCACATGCTACACACAGACAACAAAAAAAAAACTTTAATCTCTTACAACATGCATTTATTTCGCAGTTCACCAGTATTTTTGTGTTTTTTTAGGAGAGAATAGTATAATAATTTACTAATCCCAAAGCTTTAAATACAATGAATATGTTTCAAAATTTTAGCTTTTTAGTGAAACTATATTTATAATTTCTGCATTTGAGTTTTTTTGTTTTGTTTTGGCACTGATGTAATAGTTCCATATATTTAATTTAAAAGATTTCTGTTTTGTAGTTCCCCATCAGTCTGTCACCATGACTTATGTTGCTAGTGACGCTCAACTCGCTCCACACTCTTTTTAAAATGCCAATCAGCGACAGCGCTGATGGTCACGTGACCACGTCATCGCACGTAAAGTGGATGCAAGCGTGACACTCTTCCTGTTCTTTGCTGGAGCCATACCCTCGACAAGCGAGTGACTCCTCACAGTGAGAGATAACCACAAACCCAAGTTGAATTATTCCTTGTGTGGATTACAAGAGGTCTGGTGAGTCTATAACAACCAGCAAGGTTCTTGTGGTTCTTATGCTCTCTCCAGAGGCCGGAGCCACTAAACACCCCAGATTTCTCATCTTTCACTGCTTTCCATCAATTCCTTTTCATTAGTAAAGAATTTATTTATCAGTGGATTGGTTGTAGCGTGTTCCAAACATGCAAAGTCTGTTAGATGTGGTGGATCGATTGCATTGACGAATAGCCACAATTATTGCCTCAGTTGTCTTGGGCGAAGACAACGATTGAGTGTTCAGACTGTGTGGATTGCACAGTTCTGTCCGGTAACACACTTAGGACTAGACTGGTGTACTTTCAGGCCACCACTGGAGATGTTGGAGCAGCTCCCGCTCGTAAAGATCTACCACATCTCTCCAGCATCAGGGGAGTCAAACAAGCCCTGCGAGCTTCTTGCTCCACCCATGCATCCGCTATCCACCACATTGAGTTAGCAAATGATACACTGCTTACACCTTTTGACGACTCCTGTGCACCTGATGATGTGATCTCTACTGCTACATTGGAGAGAGGTGGCGCATCTCCAGAAAGATATGGTTGCGGAGGAGTTGTTTCCAGGGCCCCAGAGAAATTGTGTTGCAGGTGGCTCTGCCCCTCTCACCTGAAATCTCTAGAATAGATGCATAGTTTGTGGGGTCATGCCAGTATGATACCCCACAGCCGCCTCCGATCCCGTTCTTTCTAGAAGTGCAGCGGGAGCTGACCCGAATCTGGAAGGCACCTCTTACTGTGAGGTTGGTCAGTCTCCCCTCTCTCGTTCCCCTTGTTGGTGCGGTAGCTAGGGGGTACAAAGCGATTCCCCAGGTACAACAGGCGCTGGCGGTGCACTTATGCCCAGATAACCCTACAACGTAGTATGAACAGCTGAGGCCTCCATCTGCCAGCTAAGCTTGTTGTTGGACCTGACTTCGAGAGCTTACGCTGCTGCAGGTCAAGCTGCCCTGTATCCCATGGCAGCCTTTCAGGTGTTCCAAGCCAAGGCCAGAAAAGAAATGCATGAGGGGGCTGGTAGCCCAGGTCGTACGGATGACCTGACAGCGGCTATCGATATTGCGCTCAAGGCTAAGAAATTTGCGGCAAGCTTGCTTGGCCACACAATATTTACATTGCTAGTCCACAGCAGCCATATTTAGTTTACCCAGACTGAGATGTTTCCACACGAGCTGAAGCATTTCCTCAATGCATCTGTGGTCCCAGATGGGCTCTTCAGCTTCGTCCGAGATGACCTTACATTCCAGGTCTTTGAGATGAGTAAGCAGGATGAGGATCTGGGAGAATTTATGACGCCGCGTAGGAAAAGTCGTGGCAGGTACTCTTCTCTGTCCCCCACTGCCTACTCAATGCCGGAAAAAAACTCCTCAGTCCTCCCCTGAACGTCAGAGACATCTACTGAGAGCGTTACGAGGAGTCGACAGAGGAATAGTCCTGTCCAGGGGCTCCTCCAACATCATCAGTGGAAGATTAGAAGCAGCCCTAGGACTGGCTGCCCAGGGTGTCTAGCTGCTGAACCTTGGAGGGAGTGGGTGCCACCACCATCAGGTGGCGGACCCACTCATTTTTCATTAAATGTGCAAAAATTTAATTCCCTGGGTTTTGTGTACAGGCAGGAGGCTAGCATTGCAGATCCCAATGCAGTTCTTGTTTTAGAGATACATTCATGGGCGGAGTCACAGAGGCTCATTTCTTCGGCAATCAAGCCGATACCTCCTGCTGACAGAGAAAGAGAGTTTTACAGCCCTTACTTTATAGCACTTTATAGTGACCAGGCAGGTTGCGTCCAATCCTTAATGGTTACATTCGTAACCCCATCAGCGGCTGCTTATTGGCATTTTATAAAGAGTGTGGAGTGAGTCGAGCTTCCCTAGCGGAGCTTCCGATAGTTGTCACTGACATAAGTCTCTGTTCCTATTTGGGGAACCGAGGTTACGAAAGTAACCATTATGTTTTTAGGGCTGGTGTGTAGGTTTTTTTACACTGTTTTCAGGTGTGACTGTTAGGGCTGATTGGATCCACATGAGCTCTATTTGGGTTCTCCTGCATATAAACCTTGGATCTGCAGTCGGTCGGCCCCAATTCATTTATCTAAACCAAGATAGTAGCAGTCTTTACTCTCTGCTTGTTATTTCCAGACTTGTTTTTTTGTGGGGGGGGGTTACCCTTAAGCTCTCTCTCACCCCAGGAAGAGCACCTGCAATTATCCCCCGATGAACGCCAGCGACAAATCCAAGCTAATTTATGTGTGGTCCCTATAGGGCCCTAAGAGGCAGTTGAAAGGTGCCAAAACCTGACTACGCCACCCCAGTGGGGAATCCGGGGAACTAAACCCTCAAAATGAAAGGCAACAGAGGTTCCTTCCACTCGTGGAAAGCAAGGACAGAGGAGACGTGATACGGCTTACATAGAATAAATATTATATTTAAATTATTAAAATATAAAATGTAAACATGGAAGGTTTCATCCCCCAGGGGGCAGTGGGAGCGGAGGGTGATGGACCCAGCTTCAGTGCACACACACGCACTGCAAGGTTCACTTCACCAGTGTTCACCACATTTCACCCCAATACGAGCCGAGACCGTACTCTCCCCGCCCCAAGCTGCTAATGTACCATAGTCCTGGGGACAAACCTGCATTCCCCCTCCCCCTGCATGCATTAGTGCCAGTGATCTTTGGAGTCTGTTCACGGAACAGTCGCATCAGCTTGGACGAATCCCCGGTTACATAGTTCTACGGGCAGCAAAGTTAGGTCACAGAGCTCATCATTAACGTAACAAGTATGCAGGGTGCCGGATAACCTCCAGCAGAACAGCAGAGTGAGGATCCTAGAATTGACATAATAAACAGAGCACTCATTCTCTCTTACAAAAAGTAAGGTGCGCAGCTGAGAACAGACAAATATTACTCATGTCATTCAAAGACATGCTCCTCCCGCCAACACCATTCCAGCCACCTTAGATGTTTCTCTGCGCCCAAAAACAATCCTGATTAGTAACGCGAAACGGAGCGCCAGACATACAGTATGTTTACGGTCTACCCACATACCTTGTCACCAAGAGCACCGGAAGCGAAACAGCCCAATGGGAAGTATCAGCCGAGAAAGCGAGCGCATACCGGGATTCAAAATAAGGGCGCTTATATTTGCCTCTCGCTGCCTTCTGATTGGCTAACAAAGTAAATAGAGAGCGCGTCCCTGGCCGGGGACTGTGGAGTGAGGGGTCATTATTTTGAAGTCTTGTCTTTTTTTTGTTGCCAATTACTTAGTAAGAAAATTTGCTATTGACTGGCCCAAAAATTCACCATCTAATTTACATAAGTAACATCTGACGTGAATGACATGTGACCCCAATGGGTTTTTATCAATGTCAAAAAAAAAAAGTATTGCAGGTACACATGTTTCATGTCATTATTAAATTAACAGATATGGCGTAATAAAACAAACATTTAATGCTTAACAAAAATAAATAATAATAAAAATAATGAGAACATAATGAAGTAAATAACATGAAAGGTAAGCTCTGTGATTTTAAACTAATTATGTAATTATTTAGATACATTTTGATTTCGCGGATGTGTCAAGAAATGTAATGTAATATGTAATAATCTAAAAAAATATTTTTATAGTGTCAAAAGCTTGGGTTGTTTTGTATTATATGTAATGATGATGGAAGTTGTGTGAGGGAAGAAAACCTCATATAAATGTATTAGTGGTGGCCCGTTAACGCATAAGTTTATTATCGCACAAAAAAAAAATTTGCGCTGTTAATCTACTTACAAAAGGAGACACTAGGTTTTAGTGTCAGTCATGAACGAAACCGTTCCTTTGAGCTGGCTCTTCGTTTGAACGAATGAAGCCATGCCCCTTTTTGCGGCCATCTTTGAAGCCCTTGGGATACCAAACGCTTTCACTTCTCACCCCCAAACTGAAATCACATGTAGAACACATCAGGATAAAATACTTTGGTGCTCGAACTTTTTATGTATGCCAAACAGGAAGTGAGATATTTAGGGCGGTTTCAAAAAAGCATGCTTGGTATTTTAACATACTCCTCCTACAATTTTTATCCCCATCCAACAAAATTGGTTAGAAGTATCTAGAGACATTGATGATGAAAAATTGTGACCAGATTTTTGATATCTCGAGCGGTTCGTCCGTGGCGAGACGAAGAATAGCTATAAATTTGAAGCAGGAAGTGGGTCTATAGTGGGTGACTATAGTGAGTCTTTGATTTAACACCACCAACTGGCCACAGAAAGTATGCCAATTAAAAAAAATATTGTTTTTAGTAATACATTTATTTTTATTGTTATGACCTGAAAATGTGCCAAGAATGATGGCCAATATCTGAAATTGTGTTGCCATGGTATACGCTTTAAAGTAAATAACTTTTCTTTGGCTGTGACGAAGGTGTTAAAAACACTCAAAATATGACACAGTTGATGGGTTTAGGGGTCATCCAGATGGGGCAGAAGATTCGGGGGGTCAAAGGACGGGGGCTAGCCACACCCATTTACAATGTAGAATTTAAAGCTGTCTTTAGCTCAAACTATTTCATCTATCTTCTTCTTTCATCTAAAGCTAAATACTAATAAAGGGACAAAATCAATCACTTTTAAAGCAACCAAATGCATTTATTTGAACAATGTTAAAAATAACATGTTACAATCAATACATATAAAATGTACTTACCTTTTAAACTCACAACTTAGAGGATGTTATTTAACTAGCAAACCATATACTTGAAACAAATACACACCTAGGAAACCCATTTAACTTTGAAATTTACCTAGACATGCCTCCCCAGACTACCACTCCCCCCATCAGTGATTCCTGATGGGTGATTTTTTTTCTGGCAGTAGACAGCTTCAACGATGACCCCGTTTTATGAAAAGTGTCTGGCAGAGACTGATAATGTTCCAAATTCAAAAGACAAAATTTCCTCTGTAAATTACGCTTTTAACTTTTTGTTTCACTATAAAACTGTGCAAATGTTACAACTGCAAAATGTAATTTCCTCTTTTAAACTCTAAAATAACTATACAAAATTCTATAAAAATAGCCTACAGGACACTTAGCTTTTGATAATATATTATGCAAAGTCAACATAACAATAATAATCTTTAAAAGTGTTTAATGTTTAAAGGTTAACTCACAAATCACATTTAAAGTGTTAAAACAAACAATTGCAATATACATTATGTTGAATAAACCGAAACATTCAATTGTGTTTTGTTGCACTCCTCCACTTATTCTGTTTATTCTACATTTAACCTTTAATAATTAGCACTGCTAACAAATCATATAATAATCCCCACATGAGGTCGAATGTTGATTCTGAACAAACACTTTGACCTTGAAGATGCCTCTGAATTAAAGTGTTTGTAAATAAAATTTGAGTTTGGCTTTAAACCCTAATCGCTGCTTGCAGCTATATTATTAATATTCTTTTCCATCAATGAGGGGACTTTTAAGGGCCTGAATATTAAAGAAAAGTCACTGATTTTTGCGCACGCCTCAGACCCGGAAAATGATTTTAAATACGATATATAGTATAGGCTCTATTAATGATGATGTGAATTAAGTGTTTCTTTAAAACTCTGAAAACCAGAATGGCAAAAGATTAAAAAATAGATAAAAGTTGTTTTGTTATCAAAGCAGTTCTGAGGACCGTTATGTTGACACAATCTTCTCACACTTGATCAGTATGCTGGATTTTCCCCAGATGCTGATGGCAGATGAGTTCATCCCCACTCCTCGAGCCTATGCTGAAGGCCATGCATTTTTCTTTTGTGCTCAGATCCGCAGGAAGAGTGCAGACTCCAGTCCCTGTGATTTACGACTGCTTAGCTCACTAATTTTTTGCTGCCAGAGCAGGACACATGCATGTTTTGTTGGCAAAAGGGGTGCTAGAGGACATTCTGTGCATGACACTTTTCTCAAAGTTCATCTTGCCCCACTGGTAATTTATAGTCTCTGGATATTCAGCCATTCTCATGTCATTACTGAAGATGAATCAGGACAGTAACTTCCACAGACAAACCATACACACACATGCACTGAACATCGAGTAGCGTTTAAAGTTTGCATCAAGTTTTGTAATTATAAAAATAGATTATTAAACCTATTTAGTCAATATTTAAAAGACAAAGAAACATAGAAACATATGGAAGTTAGGAAAGTTAGACAGCATGTATTGGTTATGTCAGGATATTTGCTGCGTATTTTTAGATTGTATTTTTGTAATTACATACCAAATAATTTCCATTTTGTGTTTGATGCGTCTTGTGATTTTGCCTTTGTGCTCTCCGCCCATTATGCCTGGGCCTCAATTTTGTCATCTGTTGCATCACCTGTGTTTCTCATCTGTTCTGACTTTCCTCTTTTATAAGCACAATGTTTTATTCAGTCTCTTGTGGGTTAATTTCACAGCTACTGGCTGTATTTTTCTGTGGCAAGTTTAGTGAGATTGTTAGATCTTTTCTGTTCCAGTATTGTGCCATTTTATTGTTATTTTTTTTGTTTGGCAATCCTTGAAGTTTATATTACCCCAATGTGTTTTTTATTACAAGTTTGAGATTTTGTTACACCTCTCCACCGAATAAAGAGTCCTACTTTCAAGGTATTTGCTGTCTCTGCATTTCGGATCCAGGTCTAAAGATCACACACCTGACCTGACATTTTTTGTGAATGTGCATGTTGTGAGAGGTGTATGGTCATAATACACCTTCACAAAACTTTTTAAGTAAGTTTCTAAAGTAGGTTAGAGGTATGGCTGTGTGAGAGATGCTTGAACCAAACAACTCGCATAAACAGCACATTCTTTTGAGTTATTTGAAATTGTATAATTCCACTACATTAAGATGGGATTAAAAACATTAACTAAAAACAGTTGTTATGTTCAGTTCTTGTAAAATGTTCCAAGCAAACGGTGCCACACAAGCAAATGCACATTTTTAAAATTTCTTTCTGAATCAAAGAAGTTTCAATAAAATATTGTCACTTTAGCAAAGAGAATGGATGTTGTTAGATCAGTACATAGGCCATGAGAGAGGCCAAAATAGGGTAAAAATGTAATATCACTTTATAGCATGCATTGTATTTTTCTTGCTGAAAAACAATATCTAAACTGAAATATAGTCCTGGGTGGAAATTTCCACCATGCTTCACCAACAGTCTTGTGACATTGTCGCACATCAAATATATTTATTTCACACCATCAATATACTTTTTTTTGTGTATTATACATCTGGAATAAAATATAATATCAACTTACATGCCTGTTGTGGGGGGAAAAAATCCTGTGTCGAAGAAACAAATAGTGTGTTTTTGATCAGTACTCAAAAAGCTTAAGTAGATAAGTCATGCTTTAGCAGACTTGGGAGCCGTCCAAGACCCAGACACAGAGAAACAAAGAAGGATTTAGGCAGAGAGAAGTTGAGAGGAGAGGGAATTGGGTTTGAGTCTGGTATGATGTGAGTCATGGTTTTATGACCATTATAATATGTAAGGGGTGAACTCTGTGTAAAGAGAGAAGTGCACTGCTCATTAAGCCTGTTATTATTCTTGTCTGTATTATTGTTTATCAGGCAGTGTTTGTGGGTCTAAAGAACCGGACCCACCACTTTTTTTGGAATTTCCCAATCAAGATATTTTATGTTAATGTACTTAAAAGATGTTTACTTTAGCCAAGAACAAGTAATATAAACAACAAATGTACTTCATTTTTTGTTATTTAACTTTTTTTTGCATTTAGATGTTAAACTATGTGTGGTGTTCTCATTATTGTTACTTTGACAAGATTGGCACATCTGCTAGGCCCATTGCATTTTGGGGGATTCTAATCACACACAAGTTTAAACTAAAATGTAAAATGTTTTGTTTATGTTTGTAGACCTGTAGACCTTAACACCTTGAAGCTAATATAAAAGTGTAGAGGGGTGTACAGTGTGGAGTGATTAAAATGTGTTCTGATATATGTTTTTCACAGAAAATTAGGTAAGGTCAGCGATTCTCAGTATCAAATAATACTTTTTTGTGTCATTTTTCTTTTGATGAAAACTAAAAACAGTTCCCACAGACCCAAACAACCCTACAAGGGTCAAGACATTTTAGAGATAAATACTTTAAAAACTAGACTGGATTAATAACCACAAAGCGAATCTTGACTTCTTCATGAGATCGAATGTATAAACCCTGATGACAAATAAACTGACAGGAGAGCAGTTAACATCATATTGATAATGTAAAAGTAATTGAAGAAAGTCAGTCCATGATTATTTTAAGGATTATGTTGATGTTTGTGATGCACTGATCAAAGGCTTGCTGTTATAGTGGAGTTCTGTTCATGGTGATGGTAAAGGTCCCTCACCAGAGTTGAAAAAATTGCTCTGAAAATATGGATGCTGCAGAAGAACATGGCAGATGGCTGACAAGGCATTTTTACCTATAACGCCCCAGTAAAACTTTAACACAGAAGATTTAGTGCTATTACTCTACACTTAGCAAGCTGTAGCCAGAGTCATGTTGTTTTACTCAAAAATCTTGGGTCTGCCAGATATGTATAATCATCCCTTAATGATTCTATTAAAATATTTATAGGGCTGGCATTGTTTGACTGAGGACAGTTTTAGAGGAAAAATAAAAAGCTATAAATTTGTCTAAACGTCTTAGTACAAAAAACTGTGTTCATTTAATTCTCTCTTTAAATGAGAGAGGGAGGAGTAATTACATTTTGTAGTAGGCTTTAATTCTGATTGATACAGGCATCCGCGTATGATTTTTGAGGAGCAATTTTTTTCAAATAACATGCTTTCTAGTAGAAGAGTTCCACCTTAAACATCCTAGTCAACACTTAAACCTAGTGAATACATAAAGTGGTATTTTAAGGGTAAAAATAAAGCAAAGCAAATCGCCTGAACTGAAATATTGTGTGACATGTTCATTCTCCTCATGACAGCTTCACCAGAAACTAACAGCCGGCTTTGTCTTCATTGAAGCAAGTTTATGAAAACATTTCACTTCCACAGTCATTTGTATTCGACTATGCAAAACAAGCTCCCTGATAGGATGTGTCATCCTAATTGGGCCCGTGATGCCAGTAGGCCTGGAGTTATGGGAAGGAGCTGATGTGTAGACGAGGCTGAGCGTAGAAAGTACTGTGCCCAGAGACTCATCCCTCTTACTACGCCAGACGCCAGACTAGTCTGAGGTGCACATCAGAGGGGTTGATGAGAGGGGGCCAGCGGGTGTAAGGGGGCATTATGAGGCACAGGTGACAGAGTCACACATCTGCAGCTGGCAGCATTGCGCTTGGCTTGTTTGCTGGAGTTTGAATAGATTGGGGTGGAGTTGCTTAGGCCATAGAGAGTTGATGAGGGGAGAAAGGGTTTTTATGGTGCACAGCTGCCTGTGTCACTTCTAGGGACCAGTAAAAGTATAGAATAGGAAAAAAAAATTCAAGTTAACTTTCTCTTCTCAAATTTAATATCATATGAAACATTGGAGTAAATCACACAAAATAAGCAAAATCCATATATCTGGTTAATAGTGTGTTGTACTAAAATCACTAAAATGTATGTTTGTATTCTCACTGTTTCTTTATTTCAGAGAGTGTGCACCATTTAGTTTTTAAATCTTTTTTTCATTACTTTTGCAAACATCAGTACTTTACAGCAATTACCAGTACTGTGCTAAACTGTGCATTTAGCTGATGATCTATCTATCTATTTATTTTGAGCATGAACAACCCGCTTGAAATCACACCACAAATTTTGAATAATATTCAGGTCTGGGCAAAATCATGGAAGTTTACAGCAATTCCCATATATATATATATTTATATATATATATATATATATATATATATATATATATATATATATATATATATATATATATATATATATATATATATAAATATATATATATATATATATTTATATATATATATGCATGTGTATGTGTGTTTGTTTCATAAACAGCAATGGGAACAAACTGACTTTTGAAACAGTTTAAAAACGGTGAACTCTAAAAATAAAATGTTTTCCCTATTATGCATTTTTTGTATAAAAAAATTGATTTTGATTTAAATGTTTTGATTTAAACAATCTGTGTGTTTTTGACATGTGTGTAATGACATCCTATATATTAACATTATAGTCTACGATTATATGCTCATTGGCACACTCACATGAATTTTAGAAACTATTTAATTTTTAAATAAATACAGCCAGCATCAAATGTTCACATAAAAGTTTAATAATCAATCATTTTGTCAGTTCATGAACTAATTCAAAATTAGAAATCTGTATATACACAACTATCCTGGACATGTTTGGTCTGGGTTCTATTCACTATCATTGGTATTCAGTCTCACCAAGCTCATACTCAACCCATAGTTTACTGGTCATGATTTCATTATCATTATCTCACAAGGAGCTTGGTCCAGTGTAGGCACGTAGCTGACATCTACACCCAGAAACAGCAGCATCCGTTAACCATGAAGACAAAGAAAAATGGGCAAACTGCACACAGGCCTCAGAGAACCACTGAGGTGGACACTAACTGAACTAGCTCGGTTTATCTTCCAGCATTAACATGATGGAAAATATGAATTCTTGAATCTTATCGCAGGTGTGCTTTATAACAACATTCATCATAAGACGTATTATGTTTTTATCAAGGTGGGGTAGAAATGGGAGGCCATTGATTCCACTTCCACACTCGCAAGCTCAGGATTCAGCTTGCCTCTTTTTTGCTGATTTAAAAACAAAATAAAAAAAAAATAAAAAAAGGTTGGGATAAGATTATAAATCCTAGGGACCTCGTGGTCCATTCTTTGAGCAAACTCTTTATTTGTATTAATTCAAGATTTTGAGACCAAGGGCTTTAGGAGAAAATAATAGCACAGTTACCAGCGGGATGTGCTTCATTTATAAAGGCTACACAGGATGATACATGAATATAATTTGTTTAGCTGTGTAGCTCATTTGATCATTGTCCTATAGTGAACTGAATTATATTGGTTAAAACCATTACCTGTATCAGTAAACTTAACAGTTTAGTTGTTTGGTTTGACAGAGCAAAATGCCAAGAGTATCTACTCCTCTTTTTTGCAAACCAATTAAAAATTAGACCAATTACCAACTGCAAAAAAGAGATATGATGATTGCTGTCACTTTTTCAGAGCCTGATGGGAATTTACCGACAGTGGATCTGTATCATTTATTCACTTTGGCGGGAATTCTGTGAGCTGATTTATTGTCTTTGGCAAAGTGTGAGTTATATCCTACTTTAATATGTCTTTAGTCAAAATATCAGTCAATTTAAATTGGTACTAACATATCTTACAACTATGGACTTAATATCAAAGCTATCTTTTGACCATACACAAAGTCACAGAGCTCTCTTTACTGTCAATCAAGCTGTGGCAGTTTAAATAGCATCAAACTTAGAGCTCC
This sequence comes from Danionella dracula, assembly GCA_900490495.1. Lineage (NCBI taxonomy): Eukaryota > Metazoa > Chordata > Actinopteri > Cypriniformes > Danionidae > Danionella > Danionella dracula. The sequence continues at coordinate 5,907,836 of UELW01000578.1, forward strand.
TGTCAGAAAACATTTGCTAAACATTTTTTTTCTTGAGTGCTGTCGGTATTAATGCAATCAAAAGGGGATATAAAGAGTTTCAGGGTTTGAACTTGCTTTTTCATGCTAGATTTAGTTTGTATTTCTTGTTAGATGTCATGATCACTATATATGTTCTTTTTTTTCTTCTCTTCTTTTTTTATCTCTTCCTCAGTTCCATATTAAACATTTATAGTCAAATGTGTTTCAGTTTTTTTTTCTGTTTCAAGAATTGATTTGTTACAGTAGAGTAATAACTTTTTTTCATTGGTTCATCTGCTGGCATACTTATCAATCTTAATTAGTATGACATTTCTCTTAGTTCTCAGTTAGAATGCACAGGAAACAATAACCACTGACACTGTGATAGTCATAATTTTATTGGTGAATAATGCACACCTTACACGTTAAACACATTCAAATAAAAAAATTATAAAACGATTTGTGTATGTGCCTTTAATGCAACTCCTCAAGGAACAAATTAATGACCAGAAAATCTTTTTACAGAAAAAAAGTGTTTTAGAAAGCAATTTTAACAGTGAATGATTTGTGTAATTAATGTATTCTTAATGGGAAATATCTACTTCATATCGATTATATTCAATAACACCAAACGGTCATATACTGTCATATTATTCTATTTATTTATTTGTCAATGATGAAAATGTATTGACTATATAGCCTAAGGTTAAGATGTATATGCAATAATAATTAATATAATCTGTTGAATCATCTTAAATATAACTGTTTAATGTGTCGTTTGATTTTTGTTACTATTCCATGCTTTGCACACTGCAAAAAAATGCACTCTTGGAACAAGAAAAAAAAAACTCAAATGAAGCTCTTCCTATATCAAGCAAAAAAATCTGCTAATGGGGTAAGCAAGATTTCTTAAAATTAGAAAAAAATTTAGCTGATAAATAGACAAAAACTCTCAAAACAAGTCTTTACAAGTTGTAAAACTGAACTGAAACTAGAATATTTCAACTTGTATCTAGTCTCTAGTTGTCTGACAATCTGTCTTAAAACTAGGATGTTTTGTATTAGAAAATTTTGTATTAAAATAAGTATATATGACCTTAAATTAAGAAAGTTTGTGCTTAATCTTAGTTCTTAAATTAGAAAATGGGTTCTTAAAACTAGAAGTTCTAGCTTAAAAATAACATTTTAAATAATTATATTATATGTTATTTAGCCCTATTTATTTATTTTTAGATAGGACAGTTCCAAAAGGTAAAAGGCAGAACACTTAGTAGAGCTCAGGGGAGAAGATCAGCGAAGGACCAAGGCTGGATTCGAGCCCTTGTCACCGGAGGCTTCAGCTCCACATGTCAGCGCTCTGACCGCTGTGCCATCAGTGCTGACAAGTTAATTCGTTTCTGATAAGCTACATAAAACTAAAAGAGAAACCTTTCTAGTTATAAGACAGATTGTCTAGTTTTAGGACCACTAGTGACTAGATACAAGTTGGAATATCCTAGTTTCAAAGCGTTTTTACAGCTTGGAAAGACTTGTTTTGAGAGTTTTTGTATTTTTTTTTAAGATCCAACAGCTTATGTTTCCAGCTAGAAGTTTTTGCTAATTTTAAGAATTCTTGCCAAATAAAATTTGCTTACCCCATTAGCAGAATCTTTTGCTTGATTTAGGAAGAGTTTATCTATATTTTAGTTTTTTTTTTTTTTTTTTTTAGTACAGATCTCTTCCATTTAAGTTTGTACACAACTGGATGGGGTATTAAGGTTTGAGGTATTGATGATTTATTTTTTATTTTTTTTCACCAAAAAAGTCTTAATTCAAGAAATCAAATGTTCTTACCCTTACTTGATCTAGACTAGAACTAGATTTAGGATTTTTTTTCTTGTTCCAAGATGCATGTTTTTACCAGTATTTAATATTAATTTCTTAAAATATAATTCAATAACATTCTTGATATAAAAATATGTTGAGTCAAAAATTCTTGTTTTAAGATTCTTGTTTTAAGATCAGTGGCAAAATTGGCAACTTGTTTCACATAGTTTCTTAATTCAACAAAATAAATGACCAGACTAAGACTGTTTTTCTCCTCAAGAAAATATAAGTGTTATTTTCTCAAAATAAGCCACATAATCTATAACCAAAAGGTTCTTTTCTTTGTAAAATAAGAAAATCAAGATTTTCAATCAAATTTTAAGCATTTTCAGCTTTTTCTGTAAATAAGTAAATACTTATAGTGACTTGAATAAATAAAATAATAATAAGTTTTGGATCACTTTTCAAGCTTAATAAAATAAGCCTATGTTTGAAACAAAAGCAATTGAAACAGAGCAATTTCAGTGTATACTGTATCCCCCTTGGTTTAATTGTGCTAGCTAAATACAGGGGACTTAATCAAGCTTAAAAATAACAAACAAACAAATAAAAGAGGTCCTCGGAGAACTCATTAGAGGCCTTGTCAAACTCCAAGAGACTACATAATTACAATCCAAAATAAAAATGCAAAGCTATTTAGTTTGAATTCCCTTCGTCTTTATGATTACTGCTGAACTAAGGTCGAAGAGAGCCAAAGTTTCACTTCTTTGAAAAGTAAGATTGAATAATAAACTCTGGCATATGTGATCATTCTGCAAGAAAGAGAATTTATTCTTGTTCATGAAAGATATATAAAAGAATGCAATTGCCTCAAAAAGAATCAAACACATTTAGTAGATGCCCTAATTCTCACAGAAAGAAAATAAACTAAAATAAAAGCACCTTTGATGACTTTCCTCATTAAAGAAATACTTTTTTATGCAGTTAATTTATTTGGTTGTTTATTTTTTTCATTCATGTAAAAAAAGAAAAGAAAAGAGAAGCATGGCTTCTAAAAATAAATATTTTAATTACAGGACCAGCATGCTTTAGATGAATAGTCATCCAATCAATCTTTAATCTTTATTTATTCTACATTTAATATGATACATGGCTATTTGAAAATCATGTTTTTATTAGAGAATCTTTTAGAGATCTAGTGTCTCTATCACAAAATATTAATCCATTAGAGTCATCTAAATATAATAATAGGCACATAGGTTACTAAACAGCAAATGTTCAGATATGTACACATTAAATTAAAATATGATAAATACATAAATAAATATAATTTATTATACAGTTACATTTTATAAAAATAAATTAATATTGAAATACTCATACTTATATACATCTGCTATTTGTAATGTTTTTGTAAAAGCAGTTTTATTGTATTAATATTTATTATAATTTAAAATATTGTATTAATTTATCATTTACATTCTATAAAAATATTTTGTGTTATAAAACTCTTTTACTTTGTTGTTTTCAAATGTAAAGGCAGCAAATTATTTATTTACCCAACACATTCAACTAAATAAAAACATATCTATACATACATTGATATTTATACACACCCATATATATATATATTATGCTCAAATTCATTTTAAAAATATGTGTTTTAAATACAATTTAATTACAATATAATGCTCATTAATACAGAGTGAAGTTGATTTCATCATTTAAATCTAAACCAGACAACAAGAAATACCAACATTAAAATTTACTTTGGAATAGTTACTATATTATAAAGTATTATTATATATACTATATTATAGTATTTACTGGAATAGTTGAAATTTTAGTGGTGAAATTCGTCCAAAAATTGTGTCAAGAAAAGTGAGGCCTTTTCAAGATACTATTGCATCAGACAGAGAAAAGTTTTTAACACTTTCCAAAGTGTTCTTTTTTTTCATGGTCCTTGTTGTAATTTTCAAAGCCTCGATCTTCATCTGAAAAAGAGCTCATGCTCTTGACCCCAATGCTACATGTTTGTTGTGTTGGTAATTCTTCTTACTTCCCTCCCAAGATGAGCACACCGGTTTATTTTTAAGTCATCAATTACTCAAACTTCAACTCAACTATCTCTCCCCTACCATCTGGATTCCATACCATGGTTTAGTACAGCCTGGATAATGACAACCTTCTCCTGACTGTTAATTTACGAGGCTGGGGAGTCGTATTTCATGTGTTATCATGCCTCTACATTTGATCTTGCGTATCTTTTTCTCCCTGCATCTGTGCAGCCGTGTGCATAAATCTCTTCGTCTCACACCTTGTCACAGGGCCAGGAGATGCTCAAAGCACAAAGAACCATGTATTGGCTTTTTTCACCTGAAAACTAGACAGTAAGAAAAAAGAAACAAAGAGGGTGTAAAAATGAATTAAAAAAGGGCCACAGGTTGAAATATTCAAATCAAATGTTCAAAAACAAGCTTGACAGATCATCTGATTAATATAGTTCCCAATTATTTACAATGTAAAGAAAAAAATGTCAAACTGGTTCAACTTTAATGTCTATGCAACATAATTTATGACTGCAGTTAATGCAATACCTTAAATTTTTTTTGTCTTGCTTCATTTTTATTTTCATTTTATTCATTTAAAGCCAACCTAAATGTTCCGCCCCAGTTTGGGCGATTAACTACTTTTGTTTATCTCACTTTTCTTTTATTCTGCACTTTCCATAGTCTATTTTCATCTTCATTGAAGTGTTATTTTCACCCTTAATAAAATCGCTCGCAAATCGCCCAAAGTGCTGACGGAGGCTGCAGGCATTAAAAAACAATCCTCTGTGGATCTCGTTTAGGAAGCAACAATTTTATTTGTTGTGCATCTCATCTTCCTTTCCTCTTTTACTCTGGACTCTTCACAGTCTCCAAAATGTCCCTGCTTCTTAAAACCCACTGCCCTCAACAAACTAAGAAGGCTTACCCTAATCCAGAAAGAATAAAATATAGTGAAATTATCAAACACACTCATACAAATGCTCGAAATGAGTCAAGAAGTTCTTTGTGTCTTCCTTTGAATGGCGTGCTCTATACTGGTTCTCGGAAATGACACTTTAATTAAGCAAATTACTCTAGTGAGGCTCGAAGAACCGCAGAGAGCTTGATAAGGCTGTGGAGATAAACCCTTATTGAGAGTGTTTATCAAAGAGGGTGGAATCTAAACCTTTAATAGGTAACACCGAGATAAGTAAGCCTTTGTGATGTTACTAGCACAGGGATATTTCAGAGGCTTATGGAAGAGGCTAAACGAATTGGATGAAACATTCCCTTGCAAGTCAGTGCTTAAAAAAAGAGAGGACGATCACATCTTCACCCCACTCATAACTCTTTTGTGTGAAAGTCTTGCAATTGTAGCCATAGCACAAGCATAAAGAACAGCCTGTTTTGAGTTCTTCTATAGTAGCGTTTATTTTATAAGGCTGTTAACAGATTTCATGGTTTAACTTTTGAGGAAACATTTAAGGGCTTTTGAGGTATGTGTTTCTACATAGATTTGTATTTTCAATGTATTTAATCAAAATATTTAAGAAGAAACTTTTCATGGTATAAGTTTTTTGAATGCAATGTCATTGCTGTCATACAGGCAGGAAGTGATTATTCGTCATTGCATATTAGTAGGAGAAATTGGAGTCCTATGATTTTGGAATGCTTGACTCAGTTAAATTGAAAAACTGTGAAAGTACTTATATAACAAAGGTTATTACTAAATAAATATAAAAACCGAACAAGAAACCAGTCAGGTAAAGGTTTCTTGAAAACCTGCTTTTGTGCTTAAGAGGCACGGGGTCACCCAATGATTCCACTTCAGGCTGAAGTGAAAAATGATCCATACAAATAGTTTGTGTTTTGCATTTCAGTCGTTAGCACACTCAGCAGTGAAAATTGCAATTTACACTCACTCAGGCCACTGGTGCGTTTATCGAGAGAAGTTTAACTGTAGTTGTGCAAGGTGCTATTAACCCTTGTATGGTGTTCGGGTCTGTGGGACCCATTTTCAGCTTTCATCAAAAGAAAAATTAAACAAGCATTTATTTTTTGAAGCTGTGATTCACTGGGCTTGGCTCATTTCCTGTGAAAAACATATATCAGAAAAGATTTTTTATGACCCCACACTTACACCCCCTACACATTTATATTACACACAAGGTGTTTTAGGGCATGTAAAAGTGTGAAAATGGTATATTCTTTACCTTAATTCTGTCTTCCCACATAAACATAACATTTTACATTTTAGAATAAAATTGTGTGATTGTGTGAATTAAAAGCGCCAAAATGCAATGGGACCAGCAGACCCACCAACCCTGCCAAAGTAACAATAACGAGAACACCACACATGGTTCAAATTCTAAACGTGAAGAAATTAGGTTAAAGAACAATAAATAAAGTATATTTGCTGTTTATATCACTTGTTTCTTGGCTAAAGGAAATATTGTTTAAGTTTTTAAAATAAAATGTTTTGATTGGGTGAATTAAAATCCGCAAAAGGCAATGGGTCCACGAGACCCGCAAACAGCGCCTGAGTAACAATAATATGAACACCACACAAGGGTTAAGCAGTAATTTAACTTTGTAATTTAAAAACATAACATCCACATGTATTGGAAAGAAATAAAAAAACACTCCATTAGTGTCATTTCAGTTGAAAAAGAAATAAAGAAACACTTACTCCATTAGTGTCATTTCAGCTGAAATGTGAGAGTATAACCTAACATAAGAAAGTTATCATGACACAGGAATTACTTTTTTCATGTGTTGTTAATTTTAACCCGAGAGGACGATACTTACCTTGAGTTTGCTGTGTTCCTCTGACCTCTTCACTGACTCACCTTGCAGTCGGATCCTTTTGAGTCTTGTTTTTGTAAAAGAACTTGTCATCCCTGTTGAAGCAAACCTCGAAACACACTTCATGTGAGAATTCTTGGATTTGTCCAAAGCCTCAACACAGTGCATCAAATCAACATAACTACAAATTATTACATTCCTTCGTATACACATTCATTGTTTTTATTGAAAAGGATGTATAGGGACAAGATTTTTTTGACACCATTTTTTTTACCACAAGCTACAAGTATTCCCCCACGGCCTCCACTTAGTTTGATTTACTTGAAATTACTTTTTACCCTCCATCTGAGTTTCATCAATCATCATAAGAAGTATGTGATGGTAATTAACCTATTATTGGAAACACGTGATGTATTGCATTGTTAAAACAGCAAATGTATTCACATTATTTATTAAATCAACCTGTTTAAAACATGTTTGAAAGCATTTAGGCACGCTAGGTGATTGAGTTTAGCATCTGAGATAATTTCACAATTTGTCTAATGATTAATACACATTGTAAGAGTATCTGAGTGCAGTTCAATAAACCTGTTCAATAAACAAGTAATGTATGTAGAGGAACTCAGAGCTACCAACGTTTTAGAAAATCTTGCTGTAAGATTTGTAGGGGTCAGCTAAACTTTTTTTCACTCAATGAAGTCTTTCATGTACCACAGAGTACAAAAACAAAATAAAAAATTCTATCCTAAAAAAAAAAGATTTTTTTTTGTCTAATTTGGGGAATAGGATAAATCCATCTCCTGTATTTCACTCATGCACTCATTCTGTTCTTAAATGTAAGTGCCATACTTTGTCTTTACTTACAATTGAATAAAGTTGAATAAATATCTTGAAATATTACTCTGCGAGTCAGCTGATGAAAAACAAGTGCCACCCACCCAGATAGACATTTGAGCAACATTTCACAATGTTCCTGAAATATCATGTAAACAGTATGAACATTCTGCACCTGAAGAAAGGCAATTTAAGACATTCCAAAAATATTCTCTTTGGGTTATAAAACACTTGTAGACAAATTGTCCATGTGTGACTCCTCTAGGTCAAAAATCATCTACTGATCAAAATCTACAGATCATGACCGTCTCGGGACTATGAACTGATGTCCCTAGCAAAACGGCAGACTTTGCCAATAATTATGTATAGTCCATAGATACCCATGTCCATTTCTAGCTCTTATATTGTCTTTGTTTGTTTATTTTAAAGAAAAAAAAAGACTAAATAAGCTCAGTTCTCTTAAAAATGGTGTGTTGGAAAGTGTTGAAAAGACAGTGTAGCCACAGCAAGAAAAGGTTTTGATTTGGAATGTTTAGATCTAAATTTACAATGCAGGTGCTGGTCTGCTTTTATGCCACATTTGGAGACTGACAGGACTGATGAGAATATGAAAATATTTTAACCAAAATTAATTTTTAATATAATATCTTAAATAAACAGATCTAAATAAATAATCTAAGTGGAATTAATCATTTTTGAGATCTACAGTCTCCAAGCTAAAGAGCACTTAATTCCTGATTTTCAGGCTTTTATACAAATTAAAACAGAACAAGATTAAATTTGTTTTGTCCGTTATGGCATCAAACTTTAACAGAATGTTATTTTGGATTTTTTTTTCTGACTTTCAGTCTCTTCCCAATCACTTATATGTTCACTCAATCACTCACGCTCTCTCTCTGATCTACATATGGTTTGGGTTTTCCAAGCATGTTATAGCGCAGTCTGAAGGCAATGTTTTACCATAGTACCAGCAAAGGAGTCAAAGAAAGATAGACATGGAGAAAGGGAAAAAGCTGTAGGAGTTGTAATGCTGGAGCAGCACCCAGGCCTCTCTCTGCTGAAACTCATAAAAACCTTACAGGCACCCAGCTGGGCGACCGTGTAGGAGAGCCACAGATCACTTCCTTTTACATACTTCAGCACTCATGTTTCTCTGCAGGAGGAGGCCTCCACTTTCCCAGAATTCCTGCACAGGGTTCAGGGACCACCGGGGTGTGTGTGAGGTCTGCGCATAGTCACGGCTAATAATGCGTTTCTAAGAGAGAGTAGGGGAAAGACTGTGCAGTGCGTCCTCTAACTGTCTCTAGAGGTAATGCTCTACAGCTGTTCTTTTCAAGCTGCTCTATACACTTCAATTTTTTTTCTGTAGAATTATTTTCACCATAAATACTACAATTTTTGTGTAATTTTGTTTCAAAATAAATTAAACAATAGTTTTCAACAATTACTGCATATTTAGTTAAAAAAACTACAATAAATTATATTGGTAAATACAAAAATAAGCAACAGTAAAAAGTTACCAAAATATTTGTATACTGAATACATACCTTTAGTTGTTTAAATCACACGATTTGAAAACAAATGATAAGATCTAAGGTAACATCTAAACAATCAGTCTACAAAGCCGAATGTAGAATGTTGAGCATTCTTAACAATTCTGTAATTAATTAATACTATAATTAGATTATCTTTGGTCAACCTCCTGCATCATGCTCCACACTTTCAGTCTCCCTAAAAATAGTAAACCTAAACGCTAAACACAAGAGTAGACATATAGAAATGTTTGTATTCCGTTGTGAAGATAAACAGTAAAATACTTATTTAGTCACCTTTTTATAATGACTAAATAGATTTTGTTGTTTAAATAACACAATTAGAAAAGAAACGACAGAGTCCAAGTTCACAGCCAAGCAGTCGGTGTACAAAGCATAAGTAAAATGTTGAGCATTCTTAACATTACTATAATTAATTTACTTTAGTTTTTACTATCAAATTTTAACTTAATGGGTCTCAAAATTAAAACACTTAGGGTTTGAGGGATCTTCAGTTGGTAAGTGGGATTGATAATTGTTATGCAGTATATTATAGTATATTTAACTGAAAGTATGCAATCACTTTTATTCGGCTATTTTTTCACATAAGTTAGTGATTTTATCAAATGTGAATTACTAAATGGTTTGAACTCTATATTTTTATTTCTTGTGAAACTAGCAATTTCTCACTTGTTCATGTAATCCCAATTGAAGTGGCAATTCATGAACTTAAGCATTGTTTAAGTGGTAAACCTGGCAGTCAAAAAAAAATTAATAAAACATTTAAACACATATACAAATATATGATAAATATAAACATATAAAAAACATATTTTAGCTAATATTTTTTGAGAAAATTGTGTGTCTCATATAGACATTATAGACACTCCCTCTCTTAAAGACATTACACTCCATGTATATATTTTTTTCATAATCACTTACTCTCCATGCTATATTTTCACATAATAATAACCCAATCGTTTATCTATGGGCAACCTTCTGTAATATGCTTCCTGCTTTCAGTCTCCCTTTCACAGAAGACCTCTAGGTTTGGACGCTATTGTGAAAAGTTGAGTTTACCTTTGTCCTATCAGCTCCTGTTTTCGCTTGGGTGTTCACTTTAACCCAGTTGTGCCCTTCACAAAAAGACTGAAGTTTGAACTTTACAGTCTTACTCTGAAAATGTGTGAAGACAAATATGAAATGTGAATAACCTTGTTATGCTTACATTTGTTATCTTCAAAATGTTGGTTCAGTTGAGATATTATGTTATTATCATATATACCTGTGTTTTATTTAGACGGGCAAAAACTTTAAAATTTGTTCTTGTATATCCATCAATTAACTTTTAAAATACACATTTCTTTAGGAGTTATATTGCAATCCAATGAGTTGAATACATGATGGCTATTATGATACCAATTTGTCACTGCAATTGTTAAATATTACTCAAACACATATATACCTCTGATTTATTTTTGCCCTTTTCTTGTTTACTACATTTACTAAATGAAGGAAATGAGCTTAGTAAGGTGGCGGGTGAGTTTTGGATGCTGTGAGAGGAAATGTGGAGGGTAGAGAGAAGTCTCTTCATCAATATTGGTCTAAACCTCTGTTAGATCTCAGCCTGTCACTTACCTGAAGCTGCCACTTCTCTTTAGCATAAGCAAGCGTGAAATGTTTACTTGAACACAGTTCGGCTTGAAAGCGTGGAATAGAAGTTGGCACAAGCTGCATAGGAGGTATAGGTATGTGACAGATATATAACACACAGAGAGAGGGGGAATGAGGAGCAGAAAAACAGAGAGAGAGGGCTGACACTTGTTATTGCGGCAATGCTCAGTTGAGGTGTATCTTTTCTGAGAAGGATAAATTCAATGTGATGTGCCCGTCCTTTTGCCTTCAAAGCACTGACATTGGCATGCAGTCCACGTCATAGGACAGACACACATTAGCTGTCAAACACTTCTTTCATCTTCTGACTTCAAAGGGAGCGATTGATTAGTCTAAATGGCCATTACCAAACATCCGCCACAGCAGCATGAAGCAGCTAGCGTGACAAAGACGAATACCAAATCTGTGGTCTCTGAATATGATGGAAACTTGAGAGAAGTTCTTCAACAAAAGAAGAAAAACTGTGATCAATCTCTCATTGTTGTAGGCAGATGATCTGTTGTAATTCGAATAGATTTGCACCAAATTACAAGTATTAAATTTTCTATTAGTAAAAAACTTTTATTTTGTGCATAAACACTGGATTTATTTTGATACTTTCAGTAGTAGTTATTTGAGTAACATGCCGTAAAATACTCCATACTCATACTTGTACAGAAACAACAAATGCCATAGTGGTTAATGGGCAGTTATGGTCGGATCTCATTATGCATTACAAAAGGAAAAAAAAACACAAATGAGCTTGATAATAGTCCAAATGAGTTATTTCACGAACTTAATAAGTTTAATTGTACCATGACAGTTTGAATGCAATAAGCATCTATTATGTTTCTTATTTTATTTAACTTCACATCTCATTTAAGAATAATTGTTAACTGTCTAAACCCCCAGCCATGGGTTGCGGCTGGAAGGGCATCCGCTGTGTAAAACATATGCCAGAGAGTTGGCGGTTCATTCCGCTGTGGCGACCCCGAAAGGGAAGAAAGCCGACATGAAGATGAATGAATGAATGTTAACTGTCTATTTTCAAGGTTCAAAGTGACATTCTTTAATTTCCATTATATTCTTAGGTTTATATTAATTATTCAGATGTGAGCTTAATGTATAAAAAATACTAGGTTAACCACATAGAGAAAAAGCGTAAAATTTTGTTAATTGTAATGTGAAAAATTAAGCTAACATAACTAGAATACTAATAGTAATATGCATAATTTACACTTTTTTCTTGTATTACCATTTCTATATGAACATTTCATCAAACTAGATTGAGGAGTTAAAAAGCAAATCGATAGCCAATTCACTACATTTAAGATCACATTTTAAATGCACTGCTTCTCCTACATCCCTATGCAGACACATAAAACCTAGGAGTCACTTCAATCAGTACAACTTTAAATAATGTTGGGAGATCATGTGGATACAATTTTATCCTAATACAGCTAATACAGTTAGAATCTCTGAGGCCTAGCAGAATAAATCTGTTGTAATAGGTGGTTTTGGATGTCAATCTAGTTGTCTTGTTTTCTCTGATGCCTAAAGTATTCCAAACAGTTAGGTCAAGTTCACACATACCGGCTTGTTTGGTTTTTAATCAAGTTTTTCTTACCCTGTTTACAAAAGAAAGTAATTCTAGCAGAGGACAGGAGACCCTGAGATTAATATTGATCAATCAAAAGCTTGTTTTCAGGACTGAAACTCATCAGTGCTTCTTTTCAATGACAAGCTTATAGTTGTGGTTTGTTTGCATCTGTTCTGTATTTAAACATGTAATTAAATGTTGTTTGTTTGTGTAGACCTGTACATTTCAGAAGATATGCTTTAGCACAGTAAACCCCTCACTTTGTCCCCATTAACCATGAAGCTATGTGAGCAAATGCTTCTGCATTGATGACAAGATCCTCTCCATACTCTGCCTATAACCAAAATTAATAAAGTCTTCACGGAAATGGATCTGTACCATTTCCAAAAAAAATCTACTTGGCCTGATACATGTGAACACATTAGGTTAAAAAAGCACTGTTATAAAAAAACAGGTACATGTGACAAGACATTACTCAACATAGCTCCTCAGATTTAAATTTTTTTACCATTCAAAATCATCTCAAAACTCTCAAATACACTTTTTTTATGGTGCTTATTGATTTGCGTACTCTCATTATTTCAGGACATTTTATTCAATTGAAAGTATATTTTTGGCATTATCACTCAAATGATTTCATTGCCTAATAAAAATATTTATCTTCCTTATCCCTATTCAACATATGGCATGATGTGCACTCTCACCTAAACAAACAGACAAAATCACAGCAATGAAAAATGAAATCAAAGGCAATGCCCTCATAAAAGTGGAATAAAGCCTCAGTTTCCTTGAAGACTGCATGAGCGTCTTGCTAGAGACAGATGGTGGTGTTGCTAGATATATTTTACCTCTATTTTCTGCTCACACTGAGGCCGGGGACACTAAAAAGCCCATAAAACTCAAAGATGAGCGGATAGAGCTAATAATATAATCATTGGAAACACCTGCAAAAGGCGCAGATGGCCTATCTCAGCCTGGCTGTCCATCACTCGTGTGAGGGCCCGCCTCTCCATATGGAACCAAGGGGTCCGCACGTGCATGGCCCCTCATTCAGCAGCATCTGAATCTTTCTAACTCATTCACTCTCTTTCACTTTTTCCTCTACCCAAGAGAAGAGAATACGCAGGCTTTTTATAGCGCCAGGCTGGGCTGTTGGATGTCAAAGTCAATCCTGTCCCCCCGTAGAATCTGTGAGGAGGTTGTGAGCTCCACTATGCAATGGATGTGTCACCCATACACTCCTTTAGATGCAAACACACACTTCCCAGATGCTCTCTTCCTCAAGCTTTGTCTATCTAAATGTATTTCCGAATGGCCTGCAAGAAGCCAATTCGCTTTATATTGAAGGCATCATTCTAATAGGCAGGTCACTATGATGTGTCTTGTAGACATCTAGGACATTGGAGGGAGCAGATAGGAGCTGTGCATCGATGAGTGTGTCACTGTAATGGCTTTACAGCAGATAACGACTAAAGACACTCTTTCTGAGAGATCCCAAATCAGGGGCTGAGGGTGGCTCCTCTTTCCTCTGATCTCTGCTTGAATTTCATTAATCGTGACAATAAGAGATACTGCTCTCTGACAGCTCTTACTCTACAAGCCCTTCACGATCAGTCCAAAACTGACTCGAACAGATTCCCCTACTGCAGACTGTCTGATTTATATCTGATGTTAATCATCTTTTAGAAAGCAACTAGCAGCACATCTTTTATTTTCTTTCTCCAGTGTACGAATGCATTCATAAACACGCACACACATAACTACCAACAGAGTCAATGTCTCTTTTGCCTTTTTGTGCTCTGAAGCAGGAGAGCTTTGAAGATATTAGAAGAAAGTGAACACAACTCAACGGCGTCATCAATTTCACAGTGCTGCAATATTTTGTTTAAAGTGTGGAAAGAGAGGAGACATTGCTGACTGCTGTTGTCATTATGTGATAACTTTGCAGAGCTCTCTTAAAGTGTCTGACACTGAGGTACTCTTTAAAGGAAGGATTGGGTTGTTTACTGTTCTCATTACTACAGCATCTTATTCAAATAGTGTGCTGGTCCTGCACTACTTAATCCATCCAGTGTGTTAGCCAGGTAAATTGTGTCTCTAAGTTTCATTTTTGACATTTACATTATCAATATATCCAGGCTAATTTTGAAATTCTCAAATATTTAGTGTATCATACTGTGATAATTACTATATGTTTGTTGTGTAAAGACCCACTTTATGAAACTGCAGTTTAAAAGTCAGGTTTTTTTTTTTCATATTTGCTATTCAGACAAACATATGTTATGTTTACATGTACAACTTAGTGTGAAATGCATAAATATTTGAAATGAGAAGTAAGCACTGGACTATTTTGTAAACAAATAATAAAAATCACATTTAGTTTTGCGTCTCTGTCTGGAAGAACAGAATCAGCTGTTGAGTTTTGTTATCATATAAGATTATTTTGTTTCACCAAACGATCAATAAAGCACCAATATTCTATTTTTCATCTAAAGAAAGTGTAATGTAAGTTATTAATGATATTGTCATGTTTTAACTCACTCATTGATATTTAATAATACTTACACTTGGTGCTAATATCCTTATTAATCCTTAAAAGTGTCTTCATAGTTGAAGAATGACTACAGAGAGTTCAAACATCTGTTGAGTAGTAAACAAGCTGTACATCGAATTCACAAAACTTGTAAAATATGAACTAAACGCAAAGCATTATTGCCTACATCAAGTTGAAATTGACTACTCTGAAGCATAATATTCAAACATAACTCCAATGTTGTTGCATGATAATTGAGCTCTAGAACTCTCCTCATCATCGGCCAATTCAGAGGATATAAGAGCTCTGTTTGTCTTATGTCTTTGAAAACCTTTCAGACCAATCTTCTCCCTGTGAGGTGTGACTTAATTAGGAATGTGAGTCAGAGAACATTAGAGAAGTTAAAATCACTAAAGCAATGGGCTGTAGAAAGCTAGAGATACTAGTTCTGTGAAATAAAACAATATATTTGACCTACAGACTTCAGAACATTTAAAAGGATACCAGACATGAACCAGTTATTTACTTTGGGAATATTTGAGGTGATTGAAACAGTAAAAGACTTGGCTAAAACCTTTGAAGTTGACAATTTAGAATGAGAGAAGGCACGCTACTGTTTCAATAGGTTAATGACAAAATAAACATCCCACACTTATGAGAAACCTAAAATTTTCAGCCTTAAATTACAAAACATGTAAAATTGAAATGTTAAAATATGAGCGTATCATCTATGAACATATTTTAGTGTTAATGTCTGTTTGGAATGGACAGTGTATATAGAATTGGGACTTTTTTTTTTACAAAGGGATACAGGGATGGCTCTGCAAACTTTATAGATCATGTTCAAAGGGCCACAAACTGGCACTTATCTTTCTGTGAATGGATGTATGTATGTCCTATCCTTAAATAACCATACAGTAGTGTTCACTGCATCTACCTGTTATACAAGTTTTCACAACCCTGTACATTTATGTGGTAAAACAGTGTTTTAAAATACAAACATTAGCAGGAAAACACACATACTCAGACTTTCTCTTCAAATGTATCAATGTTCTGTCATATAGGAATTAATACACACATACTCAGACTTTCTCTTCAAATGTATCAATGTTCTGTCATATAGGAATGAATGATTAGCACCTGTTTGTAGAGCTTATTTAGATTTTTTTTTACTTATTTTGTCTCTTTTGACAAGGGGAATTTGAGGATACAATGTTACTTGGTCCTGTCATTCACGCCTGGCTGACAGGTGTACCTGTCAAGGACGGCCCTGTCTCTGCCCATTAAGTGACACGTAAATCCTGGGAGGGAGGAGAACAGCTATTTCGGAGGGCTTGGGCTTGACATAAATCCAGAGTGGAAAAGCTTCCATCTCCTGCCTTTCTACCTGTCAAATATACAGATCCACTCTGTTGCCTTAGAAAAAAATGTAATGTAATAAAAAAATTTATTTTCTTTGCATATGTTGGAAAGCAGGCTCTAAATATTGTGCCTTTTCGATGAACAAATGTTTCCCAATTGTCATCATTATTATCTGTAAAACCAAACAGTATACTTTACTAGAGAAATGTGATTGTTTTCTTGATTTTACTTGTTAAATGTTAAGTTTACTTAAAATAGTTAAATATTGGTAAAATGTTTGAATAAATATATGAGAGTACTAATAAAACATAATTAAAATTAGTCCACATTTTTTACTACATGTCCTTGAGCGTGCATATAAAAATTATTATACCATCTGTCTGAATACTCAATTCTGATTGGTTGCTAGGTGTTGTATATTTTTCAATGTACCATACGTATACCATCTTTGCATGACTTTAGGAATCTTGATTACTCAATTCGAGCACATTAGACCGGTAGTTTATAGTAACTATATTATTTAGGTTGTATAGTAAAACATTTTTACACCTACCACCATTTGAAGAGCTCTGTTTGTGCTCCCGGAGCGAGCAGCGACAACACAAGCTAACCGAGGGTGTGAAATGATGTGATTACTGTACACTTATCTTGTATATTTCCACAATGAAAGTAAATAAGTTTCATGCAAATAAGTTTGAACTTGCTCTGAGAGTGATCGTTTTAAAAGTGTTTGCATTAGCTTAGTTTCCGACATAACATTATTTCTTGTCCAGCTCAGTGTGAGGTTGAATGTGGTTCATTTAGGGTACATTGCTAAAGATGAACTTCAAGTTCGGTGTATGTTTGTGGAGCCTAAAATTACTATGGGAAGGCAATTGCAGGCATACCACAAGTGATTTCCTTTTGTTACTGTAAGTTTCACACTCAAACATAATTAATTACATTTACCTGTAGATAACTATAATACATTCCTAAATATTTTTGATATCCTAAACATACGTAAATCTTTTTTTAAGTAAACTGAACTCATTTGAATTACTAGTGTTTTATAGCAGAAGAGAAGATCATTAAAATCATTATCATCACCATCATTGTTATTATTAATAATATTATTACACACTAGATTACTGAAATAATGTGTTCATTGTAATGTGTGTTATAGATGCAGAGGCTATTTTCTATCCATTACCCCAGAGACTATTCTATTGCTTTTGGTTTATCACAGTCCATGTGCAGTTGGCCACAGTAATTAGAAAACCTCAGACATGCATTTGAAGTGTCCTGCTTAGGCCCAGATCACCAATAACAGCATTTATTGTTTTCTAATCAGGGGCCCTTCGGCTGCCCCAATCACTCAGTAAATAATGGAGATGTCAATACTCTCAGGGCCGTGACTCACCCAAACCTCTACTCGCGCTCACCATAAAAAGCCCTCATTAATCACTCTGTACCTTTGAAAAGAGTTAAAACGGTCAGTCAGTGAAAACCTGTCTTCCTCCACTTGCACTCCACCATCCACATCACCGCAGCCACCAGCCTCAATAAGTCCTTTTCCTCATCAGTGGTCAAGCGGCTCAAATCTTCCCCTAAAACAAGGGCACTTGAATTGATTAGCGCACTCCTCAGCATTGCAGGATTACTCTGCTAATTCAGTCTGAGGATTTGCTCTTCATTTAGCTCCAATCAACATGGTAAACAAGTGGTCATAAGAAATTCCTTCAAATTGCCTGTTTTTTTACTTTTTGTAGTAAAATTATAATACTATCTGTACAAAACGACGATTCAAATTTTTCTCACTCAGCTGCAGTACACGTTTTCTTACATTTATTTATTACACACCTTCTCAAAGGAAAACGCCACTTAGTCTACTTAGTGTTTCAAATAACTTTGAGTTTTAAAAAAGGCAGACAAGAGCCTTCAACTACATTATTCTTTACTTTAGCATTAGTTTACAATACATTGCACAGAATTCTGATGTGTCTTTCCCCCGCTGCCATCTTCTCTTCCTCCCCTTTCACAGACCAAGGCTTCAAAGATGGCACTACTTCTTCCTCCAGCCTCATCTCTGCAACAAGGACCTTCCATGTATAGATTCTGATTGGCTCCCAGTTCTTAAGTGTCATGTTCCACATGTTCTTAAAATGGAGCCTTTGATCTTTTGAACAGAGAAACACTTATAACAACATATTTATAAACACTGTTTTATGCTGGAGCAACGATTCACCAGTCATAATCCCTAATTCACAGTGTTTTATCATAACATAAACTATTCAACATATTATAACAATAACTGTGATGTCATTTATGAATGAAATGATGATGTATTAGTTAAATTATTCCAAAATGAAGGCATTTTATCAGATATACAATGTTACTTGTACTATAATTTAGCAGCGATAATTTTTTTGGACATTATTTCATTCTAAGCCACTCTGAAACAACACTACAAATTGAAAATAACATGGATAACCAGATACAAATAAAGTAAGATTTTTCAATCATTAAATGTACACATTATAAATCTAATTCAAAAATAATGAAAACCGAAAAAATTTACCGAAAAATAATAACCCTTACCTTTCGAGTGAAGCAATTTGGTGAAGTGTTGGAGGCGGTGGTAGGGGAGGAGAACAGACAGTAGGGGAGGGGAGCCATGACCATAAAAACATGCCAAAAAATAATCATAAAATGATTCACAAATGTAGGACACCAACATGAAATTAAAAGTGTGCATGAAGAGAGTGGGAGCTTCTTCTGGGAAGGCGTCATGGGTATGATCTGAGCAATAGGAGAGCAGGATGCTAAGCACGAACACACAAAATCAGGACTAGAACTGACCAATAGGAAAGAAGAACTGTTGGTGCCAAGTTAAATGCAGTCATGTGATGCCCAGTGTTGTCTTCCGAATTTCAAATGTCGAATATGTGCGCGTATGTATTTCTCGTATGCGTTTTTTTGTTACTTGGAATTTGTTTCTTTTCATGGAACAAAATAATCTTCGAGTGGGCTTTCGTACGTGAAACATTTTCATCTCAAGGTATCACTGTATTTGTAACAGTAGAAGAGTTAGGACAGTTTAGATTCTTCTTTAAAACTTGATCTTTGATAAAATAACATTTTATGATACCTCTGTGTTGCGTTGTTGTTAATATTGAGGGATATTTCGGCAATACGAAGATCTAACATGTTTTACTCAATTCACGTTAGTTATGTATTGATTATAACATATTTCAACATTATTAAAAAAAACCTTCCTATTTAAAAGGTAGTTTAAGTTGAGTGGATGGTTTTTGTTTGGGTTCTGCTTTAACTTTTGACAGTTATGTGTTGTAGTTGTAAAGAGCCGTGGTTATTTTGCTGGAATGCGAGTACAGTCCCTAACAATATTATTGGCCTCCGAAACATAAACCTTTCCTTTTCCATTAGTCTTGGTACACAGTGTAACTAGAGAACAGTCTCCAGGGAAAAAAACCGAGATCTGCAGCTGAGATCTGTGTAACACTTAAATCTTTAATACACTAAAATCTGTAATTCTTAAAAAATACTTCACTATGTTATGTTAATACACTTATTTTAATCAAAGCTAACTCCGTATAATTCAAATCTATCCTTTCGATGCCCAGGAAACATAAGGAAGTAAAACATTGGATTTCAAACAAATCAGGTTGCATTGAAATCAATGGGTCAAATTCCGAAAAATGTTTCCCTTGATGAAGTTATGCTCGCCAGCATCTGGGTAGCAAAGAGTAGAATGCATGAAATCATGTCATTAGTATGTCGTCATAGTCTTATAACTTCAAACAACACAGTGAGTTGTTTTCATTGTGACAGAACACATATTTGAAAACTCACTCGACATGAGCTTGATTGGAAGAGACTCAAAGGCTGCCACCCCTGAAAAAGTGTCCTAAATCTCCTTGATGGGGTACATATTTGTAGCCCATATTTCTGTCAAATCGAGGGTAGAGTAATGTTGGCTGCATTCTGCCCATGACCCAGCATCGGGCAGACTGTTGGGACTGCTTTAGGCTCAATCGTATGACTTATAGTACTGTAAGCCCTTCGAAAATTCCCCTCTTAATTAGTCTGTGCTCCACATGAAAGTTACTGCATTACTGTACAGGAAGTGATTCAACATTTTCCCCTGTCAAACACCCCCCTCCTTCAGAATCTCTCTAATGAGATTTAGGGTTTTACATAAAATGTTGTTTAGATTGGTTTCTCTCCATTTGGCAAGGTCTTTGAAGGAAAAAAAGAGAGAGAACAAAAATGACTGACTCTGTCGGCAACTTCCCCTCTGTACGTCTCATCTAAGCCTGTAATTAGTTATTGCTCCACATCATGAACTCATTAGAAATCTGCCTACAGGACATCAGCAGAGCTTTGCATTACAGCTGTACTTTACTGTTGTTTCAGACGCAGGACCTTAAATCATAACTGTCACTTTAAAGCAACAAATTCTTAGCAAATTTTTCTATTTTTAACCATATGTAGACAAATGAGTAATTTTTTTGAGAAATGTGCTTTCCGATCATGTTTATATAGAAAGGTTTCTCTGAGCATCAAGTCGTGAAGCAGTTTCTGCAACAGTTTATGACAGACAAATTGCAGACACATGTGCTCGTGCTTCAGCGCTGATGTATAACATGGCCTTTGAGATCGTGGCTCAGGCTGATAATGGAGTGCATTCTCAATGGGACTGTCCTCTCTCGGGCTCCATTTGAACTGAATTTGAATCAAGCTTGGGATTGTCTTTAACTTACCCTCCCCACCTCCCTTCTGCCTATTTATACATTTTTCGTCTCCACAGATAAAGATCTTTGCTATCTCGCACCACCTCCCCCTCCCTCATTGTGTTTCTGCAGTTGTAACATGCTTTCCAACACTCTGCACTACATGCATAGCAAGAAGACGCATGCGCTTGTTGTGCGCTGACATCTAATGGCATCAGGAAGTTGAAAAAAAGCTATTTCCTCTCTCTCATCCTCCACCCCACCAGCCTGTCCTGATGATGAAAACACTGACAGCTGAAGCAGAAAGCCATTTCTCAAGTTAAATGCCATGGTGGTTATGTAGTGTGGTATTCACTCTGAAATTAAATGCCTTTCGCCATGAAAGCGGTGACTCTACAAAAGGACTGAGCAGTCTGAGCTTCACCCAGCATAGCCAAGATATTGCATACACACTGAATGCTTGTTTCAAGACTCATTCTTGACTTCATTGACTTGGTGTTTTGTTGAGTTCATAAATACTGTATGGTGTTATGATCGCTGCAGGATCACCATGTTCAGCTGCTTATCAGAAGTTTTTTACTTTTCTCTGGCTGCTGGGAAAAAAATATATTTATTTTATTTTGATATATATTATTTTATTTTATATCTTATTTATTTATTTATATCCTGAACTTTTTTACTTCTGATGCAGTCTCTTGGTACCAAGACTCTCTAAGTGGCAATATAGCAAATACGCTTCCTAGAAGTCATACATGGTAGCTCTAAATATTTGAATTTATTTCTGAAGCTGAAAGGCACAATACTTACTCATCAGATTGATTCTAATATTCAGTTACAAGGCACAGTAAAGTACGTGTGCTCAGTTCCAAAATGACATGGGATGAAACACTACAAAAATTTCATTGTTAATTTAAATTGGTTAAGTGCATGGTTGCTGCTATGATATTTTGTATTTTTCTTGTTTGGGTCTTTAGGTGAATGACATGGCTAACTTGGAATATCATGTTAAAATGCCCTCATTAATATATTTAGGATCACAAAACATGTGACAGTGTGGTGCTGTGCCACAGTCAGAAGTAATCGATTTTAATTTGTGGCCTATCTGAGAGAAGTTAATTTTTCTAATTGATGTGCGGGTTTCCTCTAGGAACGCTGGGTTTCTCTGATCTAACCCTTTTCTGTGTTAACCAATTTTTAATTTTCTTTTTTAGATTAAAATGCAGTTAACATTTTTCAGTCACAACACTGAAATTGTTTGTTTAATTATAAAGGTAGAGTATTCAAGTCATTATGCATGGTCTAAGTACCACAATGAATTATGGTACATTACTGAACCAAATCTTTAGAAACGAAGTGCAGAGGGGCAGAGTTTATGGTAAATAATACAAGATAATTTTACTTCATTTACTTGTTCTCAGATAGTCTAAAGCATTTGTTGTGATTCAAATTAAGGCATTGGATCAATTTTTATTTGCACAAACATCAATAAACCACATCTTTGGCCAAACAGCTTGTAAATTTTGAGTTTCATCTGAGGTCTCCTCTAAGAGACATGACTTGCATAGTTTCACTCAAACAAAAAAAACTGTCTAAATGGCAAAACTAAATGGAACAATGCAGGAGATATCTCAGCAGTAAGAATACCTAATCTATTATTTTTTATATCTGAACTTATTATTTAAATTCAGAAATTAAGCGGTGTCAAATGTGACCACGGCTACTTACTGTAAATCTATCGGAAGTAGCTATATTCGAAGAAGATCAAGGAAGCAAGGATGATTTATAGAAAATAAGAGACTATTATTCCATTTACACCGGTTTGTGCCTAAACCTCTCTAAACCTCTTAACATTTATTTTCAGTCAATTGCATGAAAAACTAAACACTTGAACTATCTTGGTGACATACCCCATAGTTTGTCAAGTATGCTTTTGGGGAGAAAAAATCTGTCTTTTTCAAACAGTTTGGTGCATAACAAAGCTTTTCAAGTTTTTATTTTTGTTCAGTAGATTTCACAATGTGACATTGTATGTTATGTAAATAACAATAAATAAACTATTAATATGAGTTAAAGCAGTTTCATGAATGAGAATTCCGTGAGTGGCAGATTTTATTTGTCGGTATTAGGGTCCAAGAACCAAAAGGGTTGTTGTTTGTTTGTTCTGCATGGATGTTTTTTTTTCTTCTATGACATCACACTAAAACTCAGGTAAGTAAAATAGTTTGCCCTCTATCTCTAAGAATTAAGCATATACGTTTTGAGGTTAAGAGACTTGATTTAAATAGTTTCACTCAGACAAAAACAAAATGGTTGTCACAATTAAGTAATTTTTACAATGCACACCTCTAAATGTTGTTTGCAGTTAAGTATGCACCCAGGACCAATTGAGTATTGTCGTATACTCTTTATGAGAGTACTGCCCTTCTGATGAATGATGATGATCTGTGATGGTGATTAACAGAATCATTCAATAACTTCATATTTAATGGAGGTGTTGAATGAAATGAAAGCTTACCTCAGAAACAACCCTATCCTTTTCCGCCTGCGTAAGGGTCACTTCCCTTTGTCGAGGTACTTCAGTGACCCCGTCCCATCTCAGGCAGCTCTTGGCCCTGTCTGTTGCTCCGATCGATGAATGCTTTAAGTGGGCCCTGCCATCCATTCCTTCTCGTTAATGACAGCCATAATTCACAAGAGGGGGAAATATATATATATAAATATTTCACCCTCGTGACGTGACCTTTCTGTCTCACAGCTGACAGCTCAGAGGGGGGAAGTGTCAATTAATGGCATTTAGAAATTTCATATCACTCTCAATAACCCTGAGTATTTTACAGTGTGTGAGGATTGCAGTAGGGCTGAGTGCTTACACAGAGATACTTTCATGAGGTAAGAGAAGATCTGTGGCATGCCATTAATGTCACTTGGCCAACCTGCAATCATTACAGCCATGGTTCAGCATTAAATCTAATTGATCACCATGATTGTCTTTTGAGATGATATAGCTCTCATCACATCAGTACCTGGCCCTTTCTATTGAAGTAGCTGTAAGCAAGACAAATGTCTCTGAGAGGTGATGAACTTCTAGATTTGCAGTACCAGGTTGTACCTATGGTTTTGTTTATATTGATATCTCATTCAACACAATGCTATTGTTTGATTTTGGTATGAAAGAGAAAGAAGAGAACTTTTAGAGAAAAAAAGATTAATCCTAATCATTTATATCCTCTGTAGTGAATATTGCTTTTTGCTCTATATATTTTGACTCATTTGAGCTACCAAGTTTAGAATTAGTTTGCACCAATCTTTGGTTTTGGCTACTATGAAAGGATCTATGATTTAATCAATCTTTCTCACCCTGGTTACTTGCGCCACATGGCTAAGCTGCTCCAGGGCAGACTTTGTAGTAGATTAAAGATCGCAGGCTTTTCCTCCAGTCAGCGGTTTACATGATGTAACAATTTCTTCACGTTTTCTTCTCCTGTGCATAGGTTCTCCGCGGAAAGAATAGCTTATAATTTGTGAGCTTTTTCGACCCCACATAAAAAACGGACATGTAGAAGTCCCACCTTTACTGTACTGCAGATGGTGTGTTATACGGATAACCTGCTCCAGACCTTAATTTTTATCTGCTGCCATGCGTGTTTTGTGTTGGGCTTCAAAAAAAAAAAAGAAGAAAAAGGAAAACAATTATATAGACATTCACATTCTTAATTTAAACATAGATTTAGTATGTAGAGAAATAAGTTTTTTTATACAACAATAAAAACATTAACTAATTAAAAAGTTTAATATATTGCAATTAGCAAAACAAAAAATGTGCTATCATTACTATATGCATATTACACATGATATTCAATTTTACATTATTATTAGAATGTGTTTCTTTAACTTACACAATTATGTGTATGCACATGCAAACTAATCATAGCTTCAGTATCAAAGCCTGACTTGACAAAGACAGTTTATAACCTGCTTCATGGTGTGAATTAAGCAGGATTGAAATGATTAGGTTTTGTCAAGTCGAAACTGATCTGGTAGTACTGAGTTTGTTCAGCCACATTCATGATATAGGCCCCAGGTGTGCAGGACATCCTGACCTTCTCAATTGGATTTTATGTGTTTGTGTTGTTTTAGCTCTAATTAGATACGAAACCACAAAAAACTGTTACATTGGTAGATGTTTTTATACTAACAAACTAACTATTTACTATGTCTTTATGAAGGTCATTGATTTTGTGGATGTCGGTTTGTCTGTATGTTTATCCACCCACACACCCTTTCTCCCTTCATCCCTCCAAACATCTTGCATTCCAGCTTATTAATCTAAACGTGTTCATCTACAATGATTTTGGTAAGAATCTTGTGACACAACACCCTTGGCAAATCAACATAGCTTTGCCACAAAACTCCATGTTTTTTTACTACAAAATGAATGAATACAATTTGTTTGCAACACATATAAAAAAACAACACCAAATAGTCAAAGAATTCTTGCTTTTTGGAAAAGTAGTTGCTAAATACATTCATACATAATGATGTAAAAAAAAAATCTCTGGGCTTGATCATAATGTTTAATGGCACATTGTTCCATTTCTCCCTAAATGACAGGCCTTCCAGGCTACAATGTCACCCCCAGAATCCCTGAGGATCTGAAACATGGAGCAATCTTGCACGGATCAGCCACACATTACTAGGCAATCATCTTGTTCACATACAAGTACAATGACACAGAGTCTGGCAATACTTCCTTCTTTCCCCCAAGCCTCCCTGTCAATCTCCACCACAATCTTCATTCCACTCAAATGCTAGATCTGTTCCATATCAGTGGCACTGGGCCTTTGGTTGAATATCAACCCAATTCAAATCGGGGGGTAAATAGCTAAGGGGTGACATAACCTTTCGTGTAGAACCCTCCCGCACCGTATACAAATAATTGAAACCCTTGACCCTGTCTCACCGCATACGGTTGTAAGTACAAACTTGACATTTTGATTCAGCTCCTGGGCCCTTTTTTCACTTGTTATTTTTCTATTTCAATAATCCATGACGGGCAGTGGAAAAGGGAAGGGAGATGGAGGGGAAAGAGTGAATAATTAAGACTGTCAAGATCAAATAATGTCCTTTGAAAGCAACCCATAAATCTGCCTTGTGACATTTACAAACCTGACATGCCACAAACAATTCTCCCCTCTCAAACGTCTCCCTATTTTATTTGTTTAATTATCAATACTTGATCATCTGCCATTGGCAATGAGTACAATTTGACCTTCGCCATTGTTAAGATGGAAAACAAATGACTACAAATTGGAAATGCCAGACATGTAGGTGATGAGAAAGATTCAGAGATTGAAAACCCAACGGATAATGCACTGTGGTGAGCACATGGTAATGATGGAAGTCATTTTAGAGTGACAGGCATCAATGAAGCTAGCACGGCTATCTGTGTTCTAGGAAGGGTATCGTTGTTTTTCCCATTGACTGGTTTGGTTCAGTCGATGGTCATCACATCCTGTAATACCTCATTATAATATCAGTTAAACCACCTTCATCTCCTTCCCTCTTCACCCCCCTTTGCCATCTTTAACAGCATCATTTTAATCATTGCCCCATGCAGGCTAACTGTCTCATCCAAGAATTTATACCCCATCAACTGCATTTGCATATTGCCTAATATGGACATTTCCAATTGAGAGTGTCACTGATAGCCTGCGTTTTTCATGGCTATTATCCAGCACAATACACAGATAAGAAGGATGAGGTTAATTCCTGACCTTAAGATTCACTCTTTTCATCTCCAAATCGTTTTTCATTCGCCTCTGATCTGTATTATGATTCTGATATTCTTGTTGGTGTTCACATGCATGCATAATTTACTGTAATGAAAATCACTTTCATTGGAAAGTAGAGGAAGGTGCACTTGGTTAAATGTTTTATGACGTGGAGAATGGGGGAAACATATTTTGAGTCTGAAAATCTTAAAGGGGCTTTACCACTAAAATCCAAATGAGAGCAAATGTGATCAGTGCTTCATTAGCTGAATAATGTGTTGTTTATGGAGCATTTTAAATGAAGACTCCAGGCCATGTCACATCCTGGATCATTTATCTTTCTTCCCCTCCCCCTTCCTTCCCCTCCTCTTGCTTGCATCTTCACCTCTTTAATGCTGGCATGTTGGGAAAACAGCAGCTATCAATGTGAAATATTAATAGTGGAGGCTGATTTGGGGTCTTGAGTGTCATTCATTTGCTGTTTTTAATCTACTGGCAAACAAAATAAGAGAACAAGCATACCAAGGAGACATTCAGAGAGACAAAGTCAGACACTTTCACACTGACAGCTGAATTTTGAACTTGTGAGAGAACTTGTTGAATTTTGTGAGAGAGAGAGTATGTCTGAGCTTTTTACATTCATGATATGGAGTACAAAGGTGCATGAATAGAAGATACAACATCACTTGCACTTTTTTTAAAGGAAAGTAGGCTATTTCACATAGGCCTGCTCATCAGGCCACACCAACAAAATGGCTGCCAATCTACAATAAGTTTTTATTTTTAAACTGTCAAAAAGAGGCTTTACTGCTCTCATCAAATCACAAGAGAGAATTACAAAGATATCCACTTTTGCTTTACACTGAGAGTTTATTTTGGTTTCCTTTGTCTCTGACTTTCTTGCAATTTGATCACAGTCAGAGGTCCACAGAACAGGATTTTTGATTAATGTGGAAACATTTATAATTCTGCTTAATGTCACAGCAATTGCATTAATCATCTCAGCCCATTTAAATCAATAGTTTTTTTTTAAATGAGAGTACATGCCGAGTTCATATTAAAGGTGATATTTTATTCAGAGCCTTCAATAAAAATGTTTTTCCAGGATGATACCTGTTCAAAGAGAAAGGGGGAAAAATAGCTCTCTTTTAACTCTAAAAAGACTCTTCTGTGAAAAAAATGTCCATTCATCTTGATTTTAATAAGGGTGTCCAATTAATATTTATGCAATAATTGCCTCTTTCCTTTTTTCAGCAGAAAAAGGAACAACAAGGCCAAAATGCTGTTGCTGGTAATTAAGACAAATGCATCAATTATTAAAGATGCAAACATGTCAAGCAAGCATAACTAATTATTTGAGCGTGTTAACAGTTGTTTAATGTTAGCAGTTGATGAATTATTTAGTGTGCGTTTGGCATTAGGATTGTTTGAAATGTGAAATTATTCAGTAAGTAGGGTGAAGACAGTTCGTATCTCTTTAGAAAGAAACAAGTTAACCAACTTTTACAGATGGGGCTGACCTATAAAATCAGTCCTTAGGCTTTGCTGGTAAGTGTTTATGCACTGGAAAATCTGTGCGTGAGTGCGCATATGAGTACATGTTCACATGTGTGAACAAAGATTTTCCAGTACCTTGAGGGTACACCAGGGATGCAGATTTAACACCAATGCTTTATTGTGGGACATTGGGAGTATGGCGAGACGGCAGGGGTAAGTGAAAGTGACAGCAAACAATTTATTTTGTTGCATCTTAATTGTCACCTGATGCGCCTACAATCTGGAGCCCTGTCAAAAAAACAACAACAACAACTCATACCCCACTCGTCTGTGAGAGGGAGGGGAAAAGACACCATTGTAGATAATAGCTGACATTTTAAATATATTAATGGGAGTTAATCCAGGTATATTTGACAATGAAGATACAAAACTTTTTGTCAATGATTAAAGTAAGAATGCAATACTGAGATTATTTTACAAATTTTATGCACACAATTCTAATAAAGATTTAAATGTTGCTTTACCAACATTTAACATTAATCTCTATTGTACTTACATGTTTGTCTATGTTTTTTTTTACTCTCTTAAAAATAGTATTTAATAGTTGGCATAAATGGTATTGGTATTACCTTCATCAAACATAATCTTATTTACTTTGGTATGCTAAATAAAATGACCAGTTGCCCAAACAAAAAAAGAATGTAACTTTAAACTCAAAAAGGGTGAATTAGTGGGTATTTGTACTTTCTCTCAGAATGTCACAGGTTCAAGACTGGCTGCGGGCTTTGTTGAGTAAATTTTGCGCATTTGCGCTATTCTGGATTTCCTAAAGATAATTTCCAAATAATTTCTTAGAATTTAGTGTTTTCAGTACCCTGGGAATAAGAAAAGGCATGATCTTGAAAATAATTATTTTGGAAAAAAACTACATAATTTTTTTACATTATTAACAAATTTAACTGGAATTTGTCCCAACAGTAATGGTGTCTGAGTGCAATAAACATAAAAATTGTTGAAAAAAACAACGTGGTTCAATGTGCCTATCTAACCTATTCCCATCATTTATCACTCATCCTGCAGCTGATGCTGATCACCCGTTTGTTGTCTGTTACATTTTTCTAACCATTGTTTTTTGTTTGTTAGTTTTTGTTTTGTCTTTGTTTGTTTTTTTGTTTTCAGGTTATGTCCGGCAAACTTTTTTTTGTCGGGGATTTTAAGTTTGTATCATTTTTCAGTTGCATAGGCTGAAAGTATACAACTGTATTTGAACTTTTACTGTTTTTGTTATCTACATGTAAAAATTGTAAATCATTTCAGATAATAATAACTCTCGAGTTAGGGGACACAGCAAACAGCCCTATTCTATACACAAACAATAAAATAAGTCCAGAAAAGAGCATGTTCATTGCAGCTCTACACTACCAGATGAGGGTAGAGGAAAGATTAAGATACATGCACACATTTGGCTTGCTTTTCTCAAGAAGTAGGCTGGCCCTACTACATCATTTCCACGGGTGCACCATATATCTATCTATCTATCTCTCTCTCTCTCTCTCTCTCTCTGAAATCACTCAGCAGGGGCAAGGCTACAATGTGATGCAAGATGTAACAACACAGTCTACACACAATAAACATACCATTTATTTTATGAAATCATTGACTATAGTGGACAACTGATTAAGCTGTAAATTATTGCATTGGATCTCAGTTTTCATGTGCAGAACCTTTCTCTGTTCCATGGCTTTTAATCACTGGGAAAGTGGGTTATTTATGATATCAGAAACATTTGTTCTTAATCTCAGCTACTAGATATGTTCTTTTTGTATGTGCTTGGCTTCTAGATGACTAGTAGATTCTTAAAACCTCTTCAGTTTTTTACATGTAGAGAACTGTGGTGTGAGATTGCCCCAACCCTTCCCACTCCCACCCATATCCACCCCACTCCTCATCTTTCTGGCTATGATTTATGGGCTGATACTGACCGGTGGGGAGTTGACAGTTGCTTTCATTTTCTTCTATATATTTTTCCCTCTCTACCAAGGTCATAGGGGAGAATAGGGCCTCTTGAAGGTTTCCCTCTCCACTCGTCCTCCATTACCCCTCCCTTTTCACTGCATCTCTGATGGTCCTATGAATCATCTCGTCTACTCATAGACCCCTTAGACACCTCCCTACCAATGTGCTTGCCCCAACTTCTGCCATCCCTCTTCATCCCTACTAACAATTTGGTAATGAAATATTGATTTTTAGTTAGATTCAAATGGGTGTTATTACCTTTGCATTGATAAATGTTCCCTATATCCAGCCAAAGAAGATTTTCAGTTAAAGTGCAGTCCGGTCAGAACAAGATCAAGTATAGTTAACATTGGAATAAACTGTATTTATGTTTTGTGATCTCCATACTAAAAATAATCACTTATACACATACTAGTGTATCTCATTAAAAAATCATGGTAAATCTATTTCAGAAAAATAAATCTATGACTATTCCAGAGAATTTGCTAAATGAACATATTTAAAACATTTATTCATTGACTTGTATATGTTGCAACAGTATATGTTTATGGCTTACTGATATGTAAATGTTTTTCTTCCACGTTTTGCTCCAACATTACATGATATCTTTGTCCAAGTTATTAAGCTACGTAATCATGGGGTTGACAGCTGACTTGGCAGATGTCCAGAAGGCATTGACACAATCCACAAAGAGGTTGAACCACAAATTCCGTGGTCAAAGATACTGCTTGTTCACAGAGTTTGCTAGCAAAGGGATTATTAGTCTTGAGAGGATTGTCTGGAGAAATCCATTCATTTATTTTAGGAGGAATCAAGAGCCTCTACTCAAAGATTAGTCATAGATGTTAGCTGTACATGTTACTCAAATAAAGGCATTCTTGAACAGAGACAACCAAAAATAAGCAAGGATAAGACAATAAACCCATGTCAAGTTTACAAACATCCCATTGAAACTATTAAAAGGCAAACTTTGTTTGATGATAAAATAGTTTGGTTGGAAGTGTGTGTGGTTGAAAGCAGAGGAGGAGGCCAAACAGTTAACCATATCTTGCCTGGTGAAGGGAGTTTCATGTTCTGGGGGTGCCATCACTGGGTACAATTTACACAATTTACAATTTACAGGACAATTTAGGAGGTAACAATGTATGCCAACATGCACTCTGACATACTAAAGCATAGCATCATTACAACATAATGATGACCCCAAACACATCTTCCAAGATGACAGATCTAATGCCTATACAAATTTGTGGGACATTTTAAAACAGAAAGGGGAGGAAGAAGATTTTTCCAATATCCATCATCTTTTATGTCATTATAAAAAATAAGTTGTGTTGTACTATTCTAGGTAGGATAATACATAGACTTAACTTTCCTGCTGTTCGAATAAACAACTTGCCGCACGTTGTATATTTGTGTAATCATATTTATATTTTTGAGGAGCTTAAAACGAGTTGAGGATCATAGCAACGTCTATTGTTAGCTCTGGTCCACTTACAATCAGATGAATCGCTAATGCAGCTCATCTAAATGCACAATGGACTTTCTGTCTGAACCGGAAGTGTAAGAGTTGTATAAAATGTATTCACCAGAAATGGGTAGATTTTGTCTGTGCAAATAAGCAAATCCTTGGCAAGATGAGTTGTAATTGTGAGCACCAATTCACATCGGAATGATCCAATTCACACTGATAAAGAACTTAAGAACTTGTTTTTCTGACAGTTTTGAATCCCCCAAGCAGTAATTACAGTTGTTTTCAGAGGCTAAGCTTAAATTAACAACAAATGTTTTAACATTAGCCCCATTTTTCTAATATAAATACAGTGTAAGTGTATCATTAGCAGAGTAATTCTAAGCTTTGCGATTCAAATGTAGGCCGTGTCACAATTTTTGCTGTCGAACAAGTATACAAACCTTTGGGTCATCAAACAGCAAACATTTTCCTCTTAAATTGGCATTTAACACCTTTAAAAAGTAACTGTTTGAGAAAATAGTAACTCTACACTAGATGTCACATGATGTGAATGAGTAAAATGTATAGTTTACCATGTTGAGGCCTCATGAAGAAGTCTTTGTTGTTCATTGGTGAACTCCAAAGTCAGATTCTGGTTGTATATATAAGGGACTATTACATCCTGTATAGCTGTTTCTTATTTATTACATAATGCACTTCTTCTTAAAAAATTTTGAAAGCATCGCATTGATGTTTTGACAATATTCAGACTAACAGGTGAGATAAATGAAAGCATGGCGGTGGGAGGAACATAGGTAAATGGCACATTTTGCGGAGCCCAACAATCGGAGGTGTTTCAAAGTTCTGCTTTTTATTTAGGGAGCAGAGATAGAATATAAAGCCCATATATTTATTCTAAATGCTGTAAATGTGCAATAGTATGCCCTTGATTTAAAGTGTCTTTTGGATGTACTAAGGTAGGTATCTAATAATATTTATTTTACTTATTCTCATTTTCAACTCAATCCTGACTACTTCCCCCACAATTACCTCTCACCTTCTCTTTCCCCCTCCAAAACTTCTCTACCTCTCTTTCCCCCTCAATTACTTCTCACCTCTTTCCCCTTTCTTTTTTATTAACACCGTCCTGTCCTGATGTATGTTTATATGATTGATTAATGTAATTATTGTGATGAATGCGAATAAAATAAATTAAAAGCTTCTATCCAGAGGAATACTCAATATATAATATCATCAATTCTCTGGAAAGAGCAAAACTGACCAACTCATATGAAGCACCTCCCTTCTCATGGGGCTGCTTTGAAGTAGGACAGGACAGGAAATAAAAAAAAATTAATAAATAAACAAAAAATGAAGTGTCTTTAGTTTACTTTATCACCATACTTTAATGATAAATATAAATGAATGATATGCTGTCTCACGTCTTTTCAGCTAAAATGTCAACACTTATCTCAGAGCTTAATATGAAATATTCAGTTATTTCACATAAATTAATAATATTTTATGTTCTTTAATCATTTGGCTACCATTAAGTAACAAGCAAAAATGAGTTTGAACTATTTTGACTAACTAAGCTAAATAGAATTAACTGAGTAACATTATTATTTTGGAGATATTTAGAAGTAATTTGTTGTAAATATAATCTTGTATCCCTATATTTGCTTGCCAAATGTGGCAATGGATAGAAGCAATTTTACAGTGACCCAATAAAAGTGAAGTTGACACAGTATGATATGCTGTGCAGGTGATTATTATGTCTAGTGCAAACTTCTGGGCACTCCATGATATTTTCTCTTTTCAGGACACCTGTTTATTTTAGCTTCACCTGCACATTTAAGTCCAACTGACAGAGAACAGGGCTTTAAGAAGGTGACATTTTCTCATCAAAGCTTGCTTTCACAGGCAGTTTTTTCATTGTTTTTATGTCACATGTCATACTACAACTACAATTTCTATTATAACTTTTTTTTTTCAATAAACTTCTACTTGGTGTAGAAGTGATAAAAATGAATACAATACATGTGTGGTGTTAAAAAAACAGCTTTGACACAAGATGGACATTCTGGGATGGGGGTGCTATGGATGGGACCCCAGGGTGCATATGAGGTGTCCTTTCCGGGGAAGGGTATTTACATTTTTCTCCAGCATCTTAGTGACAGGGACACAATTTCCTGTCCCGCTTGGCATGAGTTGACGTGAGCCTGGACTGAAATGTAATCTTGTGTTGAGATGTGGTTCTTCCCGTGAGTATTGTTGAAACCTTGGACTTCGGTTCAGCAATCCTCTTTTTTTTTTTTAATCCACTTCAGCTATGCTTATAAAAAGCACCAAAGTCATTTGTACAATGGATTTTGTTTATTTCCTTTATGCCAAGCTAACAGCCAGTTGAAGTCAGAAAAAAAGATCAGCTTAACTTAAATGTGTATGAAGATAGAGCAATAGTTCATGGAAAGTATGAGAGAGTGTTTGTGTAGTAGAGGTCAAAGAGATTTCTCAAGAGACAATAGCTCGGTAGAGGACGTGGGTAGTTCTGTCATTGTGATTAATGCACAGACACACATACATACACCCTACCGACAAGTCTCACAACTGGCACATACAGGTTTGACATGTTCATGACCATGTTCAACCCAAGTGAGCATGGATGACCTGTGAGTGACACTCCATATAACATGCCAGCGTACATGCTGGAGAAAGCAGATGTTGAACTGTGCGCCTGCATCCAAATCGCATGATTAACACAAATCCAATAAAGGACATCTTGGAGATAAATATCCACCAGAACTATTCTGTGTTGGGGGAAAAAGATAGCAGTGTAAATTGAATTTTTTAAATTAGACAATCATGTTTTAGGACCATATCAAATACTCACCCAACGTTTCACAAGCAACATTACCTGTCTCTTGCTACATGTAGATAACCAAAGTTATTATCTTTCCAATATCCAATCAATAATGCACTTCCATGGTCATGCAGATGACCCAAGTATGCAAACTGATAAAGATCTGTCTTATGCTGTCTCTGTAATTGGTAGCCTCTCAATCCAAGCTTTTTCTGTCTTAAAACTAGGCTGTTGTCTTTTTTTATTATTATTAAGAATAAATTAGAAGATTTAGCATTAAAATAAGTATATATGACCTTAAATTAAGAAAGATTGTGCTTAACTTTAGTTCCTAAAGTAGAGTATGGGGTCTTAAAACCCCTAGAAATTCTAGCTAAGAAATAAAATTAAAATGTACTTTTTTTACTAATACCCTTTTAGATAGGACGGTTCGGAGAGGAGAGAAAGAAAGAACACTTAATAGAGATCAGGGGAGAAAATCGGCGAAGGACCAGAGCTGGATTCGAACCCCCATCACCAGATGCATCTGCACCACATGTCAGTAAGACAACGAATGACTAGATACAAGTTGAAATATTTCACAGCTTGGAAGGAATTGTTTTGAGAGTTTTTTTCTCCTATTTTTAAGATCCAACAGTGTTTGTTATCGGCTAGAAATGTTTGCTATTTTTAAGATCTCTTGTCAAGTCAATTGTGCTTACCCCATTGGCAGATAATTTTGCTTGATCTAAAAAGTGTTTATCTATATTTGAATTTTATTTCTTGATCCAAGAGTGTTTATTTAAGTGCAAATCTCTTCTATCAAAAGTTAGTACACAACTGGATGGCAGTCAAATAGTAATGATTATAAGTCTAAATGTGACTTTTGTGCTGGTATTTATTGTGTTATGTGTAAGTTTCTCCAGGTTTGGGGGATTGATGGTTTATTTACGGTGTAGGTTCTTTTTCTTGTTTTCTTTTCAAAAGCATTTGAGTCTTATTTCAAGAATTAAAACTCTTACCCCATCGTTAGATATTTTACTTGATCTAAGAAGGTTAAAACAACATTTATAAAAAACTTTCTTGTTCCAAGAAAATAAATTCTCAAAATAAGCTAAGTAATCTATACCCAAAAGGTTCAAATTAGAACATTCTTCCTAAATTAAGAAAAATCAAGATTTTCAGTCTTATTTTAAGCATTTTCAGCTTTGCTTAGAATTATTATTTTTTTTGCAGTGTAGTGAGTGATGTAACAAAATGAAACATCTCATCATTAGTCTAGTGATAATCTTGAAAGATAGATGTCAGTTTAAAAAAATTAAAACAAAAACAGCCCTTGACTGTACATACCATGGACATAGTATCACAGACTAGGTGATGAAAGAAAGAGGAGGCGGACAAAAGTTTAAGGTAACTTTATTGAATGTTAGTGATTACAAACAGACACACACTAGATATATTGCTGGTTGTAACTATTTTTTCCATGCTAGGCACCAGGTCTATTTCCAGGGAGCATGAGAGATATTTGGAGGTGATTGCTTTGAGATTCAACTGTATGAGAACTTCAGGTAGGTGGAATTGCACTTGGTGTCCTTAGATTTTGGATGAGATAACAAGGTGGAGAACAAGTAAGCCTTGGTAAGTGGTTGAAGAGGAACAGATGTGCCCAGAATGGGATTCAATGAGGGAGTCCTGGTAGGTATGCAGCTAGGCAAATGAGACACAGAAAACTCAAGATAGGTGAGCAGAGAACCCAACAGCAGAACTCACTGGTTTGGATGGACAAGGTGTATAGGGATTGATCTGGTATGTGTCCGAGGATTCTACTACCGTCTCCAACTGAGAGTTCTCTCTTGGGTACTTTTCACTCATACTCACACTGTAGGTGGTAGAGAATATTTTCTAAAGAGGAGTGAAAGGAGACACTCACCACCGACATCCTGCTTGAAATATCCTTGAGACAGGTAGAGACTGAGGGGACCACCTCCCATGTACAGCATCTCTATGTAGAAGAGCAGAAGTTGGAATAGCAAGACAGAACCCAGGTGAGCAAAGAGGCTCATACTGAGGATAGAGTATGAGCGTTGAAGTCTCAGTCGAGGAGAAGACAATGAAGCCAACCGGTACCCTCTCTTAGGGGTGGCTGCCATGACATTGTCATTTTGACACAATGTAGATCTATGTAGTTCTTCAGAAAAACTAAAATAAAGATAATTGTTTTATATGAGTCATGCAACCTATTAACTCCTATTTTAGGTCTGTCAATTGAAAACCAAAACACTCAGCATGTCCTTCCTATCCAAGAGTAGACTGTAATATACACAAAGCAATTACTTGTGACACAGAAGTAATTCAGACTTCAAGAACACGTTTATTTTTGTGTATTTCTATTCAAAATAATTTTATTGTTTCTCTTCACTGAATGGGACAGTGATGAGAAAAGATTAAGCTTCTAAACAACAGCGAGCTAGTTTACCTAGTCTTAGTGCCATACATTAAACTTTTATGTAAAAACTGTGTATAATCACTTTTGGAAACAAAGTGATAGTTCTGTGTAGGACTGAAGTGAAAACTTTTTCATCAGTTAAAATTTTGGTCTTAACAGGCTTTTCCCTGTAGAGATTATATTTGCACATGGAACAAACCTTAGAACTACAGGTTGCATGTAAACATATTTGTTGTTCCAAGGTTAGAACACTAACATTCCCCTTCGTCAATAGTGTTTTCAAAGCAAGGTTCTGCAGGTCAGCAAAGTAAAAGTGTGCTCCTGACCTATAGAACCAGCCCTAGAATTTTGAAAACAAACATAACAGTCATCAATCATCCAACTCGGTTTTCCGCCTTTATACTATTCCCCATTGTTCTGATGTTTCTGTTGCATGCAAGTAGCTTACATTCAAAATAGCTTCTTGTGACATCTTTATAGATAGCTGGTGACAGGTCTCTTTGAGAATTTTTTTGTGATTGTGTTTTCTGATATCTCAGTCTGTTTGTTTTGTGGCAGAGGCGGGGACGTTCTCTCCTGAGAGGAATGGGAGATGGAGAGTGTTGACAGCAGTACAGGCTGGAGGGTGGAAGGGTTGACAGTCAGTCGTGAGCGTGCCTGACCAGACTACCGGTTTCTTTTAGAGTAGACTCATGGGGCCAGTGCTAGAAACAGGCCAGGCTCTCAGATCAGCTGGATCAACAGAGTAGGGGGTCACATCACGGCTGGTATATCCCATCCCATCTACCGCCGTGGCAAATATTTTACATCGTAAATAATTTACATAAGAACTACCATTACACACACACACACACGCACACACAATTTGAAATAAACAAAACATTTTACTATGTATGTGTACTATTATGTGAGTCTCAAATTCAAGATCAAAATATTAAAAACATTTTTGTTTTATTAATTTTGTTTACATGATTTAACGATAAACTACATTTTATTTTAATCTAAACATTTATATATTAAAATTATCACATAAAGTACAACAATAATATTAGTTGAGAAGTTGTTTGGATTTTGCATGTGAAATGAATAGCAATTTAGTTATCCAGTTTGATTTGACATCCTCTCATTTTTTTCCACAGATCAATACAAACAGAAACAGGAGCAGGAAACTTTTGGCTCTGAACTAATGTTGTTTTAATGTAACAAAAAGGTAGAATGAGTGATTCAATGAGCAAATGTAATTGGTAGCACCCTGTCAGCATATTGTTGTAATTCCATGAAAGTGTTGAAGCTTGTGGAACACCTCAGTAGGCCCTTAATAAGGTAACATGGGCATGGGCATGCTAACTAAGCAACGTTTGGTAACTTAAGCAAATACCCCTAGATCTCAGTGCAGCCTTTGATACGATAGATCACAGGATTCTCCTTGAGACACTAGAGAACGATGTAGGCATCCAGGGCCAAGCTCCAAGATGGTTTAACTCTTACCTCTCTGACCGGAGTCAGTTTGTTCAAGTAAATGGAGGCTCATCAGACACAATAGCAGTAGAGTATGGAGTTCCTCAAGGATCTGTTCTGGGACTCATCATATTCTCAATCTACATGTTTCCCCTTGGCATATTAATAGAAGACATGGGTTTAGTTTGCATTGCTATGCAGACAACATCCAGCTCTATATCTCAGCAAAAACCAATGACCTTTCAAAGCTAAATAAGATCTCAGAATGCGTCTCATAAGGTAAATAAGATCTCAGAATGCGTCTCATAAGATCTCAGAATCAATGATTGAATGAATGAAAACTTCCTTATGCTAAATCCTGATAAAAAAGAAATATTATTTATTGGCTCTTAAAAGTAATTACAGAATCTCTCAGTTTTAAATATGGAGCTGGGGGACACTTAATTTCTGACAAGAACAAAGAAATATGACCACATTACATCGGTTCTGTGCTCTCTTCATTGGCTTCCTGTACAATATTGCATTGATTATAAGATACTGCTCCTTGCCTTTAAGGTGGTGAATAGCTTTTCTCGGGCCAACCTGAGCAGTCTCCTATCACTATATATTCCAGCTCGTTCTCTTCAATCACAAGAAGCAGGACTATTGATTATCTCGAAGATTAGTAAATCCACCAGAGGGGGAAGTGCGTTCTCATACAGAGCTCTGAAGCTCTGGAACAAACTCCCAGATGTTGTCCGGAGCTCAGCAATGCTCACAGCATTCAAAACAAAATGAAAATCCTTTCTTTTTAATCTTACATTCGAATAATTGACTCCTGGTATTTGTCAAAACGGATATGGTGTCTGAGCACTATAAACATACAAACTGTTGAAAAAACAACGTGGTTCAATGTGCCTATATAACCTGCCCCCTTCATTTATCACTCATCCTGCAGCTAATGTTGATCACTTGTTGTTGTCTGTTACATTTTCCTAACCATTGTTATTCGTTTCTGTTTTGTCTTTGTTTGTTTTTTTGTTTTTGTTTTTCAGGTGCTGTCCAGCAAACTTTTCGTCGATGGATCTTAAGTTTGTATGTTCTTTATGCTGGGGAGGTGACTAGCACCTGCCTCAGTCAGCGAGGCTCCCAGGGACATCACAGAGGGAACTCTTATTTACTCTACCTTATACAAACTAGGACTTTGTGAAGCTGCTTTGAAAGCAACTGCTAAAAAAGCGCTATATAATTGTTTTATTTCAACCAAAATTGATTTTAATTACAGAAAAAAAGATAGTCAAATTAATTAAGTTGCACCAACACATGGATGACTATGTAGATGCAACTCTCCTGAGCTTTTGAAAGTACAGTATTTACCCTTTTTTGTGACAAAGTATTTCAACACTAGTTACTTATGATCTTAGTAATAAGAAGCAAAAACATCAGTTGAAAAACATAAGCATAACTCACTCAAAACATAAGTCACTCAAAAAGAGATGACCAAATAATTTGGCATACTTTAATTTGAAGCTAATATCATTTTTTGCTTTTTATGATTATGTTAAGAAATAATTAGTAACTATGCACCCGATTACATTATTCATCACTTTTTACTTCAGTTAAGTAAATATAGTAAAAAGTACCCATATGCAATACACCTCAGACATTTATAGCACATAAAACCAATCCAAATCAAAAGGTATAAAACATACAGTGTACAAACTGACATTACTCAATTTAGTGAATACAAATGAAAAATACAAAGTAAAACGATTCTTGGTTCAAGTAGAAATCTACTGAACCTGTCCAGTGACCGAGCTCAACTTTCAGCTAGGAGTTCATGAAGGTCTACTAACAAGAATCCGTCTTAAACCTTCATCAGCCCCCTTTTTGTTTTTGGAGAGAGTGTGTGTGTGTGTGTGTGTGTGTGTTGGGGGGTAGGTGTGTGTGGGGTTCTCTAGCATTACTGAGTAATGAGCCATGCACAAAGAATACACCTTCAGCTGCCACATGATGAGGGCTCACTGACACTATATCCCACATCAGGCATGGACCGGACCATCATCTGTATGTGTGAGAGAGAGTTGGGTGGCATGTGCTTGTGTGCTCATGAGCTCTCTCTTATTTTGTCCATCAATCACATCATTAGTCAAAGCAGACAGAGCTGTCAGTAGTCTGGCAGGAGGGCCGGCAGACAGGTGTTAGCGTGTTAGCATCTGCACTGAAGAAGTCGTCCAGGGAGACCCTCAAACAATAACATCACCACTGCAAGGGGGTGACTGATTGGACGAAAGGCTAGCGGACAGAAGGGGTTGGTTAATTAAACAGGTAGAACACTTCTTAGTTAATAGGTGGTTAAAGAACAATTTAATCAGACAAAAATGATGAAATACTTTTAAAATGTATTATTATTGGTTGATTGATGATAAAAAAAATATAAATAATGCAAGGTTGTCATGTTTTGTTTTGACCAAATAATTTAGGCAAAGTTTGACCTAACTTCAATTTAACCAAATACAAATAATGCAAATATTGATTTTTGCATGAATGTTAATGGTACTGCCTTGAAACATCTATGGGTTTTTATTGTGTGCAATTTTGCCTTAATTCTGTCCATGTCGTTTCTGAAAGAGAGAGAGAAACTAGGGAGGGGGGCTGTAAAGGAGAGTATAAGGGCACTGGAATGCTGGTGTTGATTAGAGAAGTGGGCGATTTGGATGTGCATGATTCTTTTTCTTCAGTGTCGCCAGGAAATAGGCTTTAAATCGCTGAATAGATAATCAAGATGTGTTGCTAGTGCTCTCAGACTCGCTTTATTGGCCGCCATTCATTCCTGTTCTGATGGTTGCACAAGGCCTTGAGGCACTTACTCTCCATCTTGGTCATTCACACATAAGTGTGTGCACACAAAAACACCCACACACAATATTTCTATTGTGAGGCATCATCAGGACTGTATCATGAATATTGTACTTCTAACATGGAATCCTGTCAGCTTGAAAGCTTGGCAAGATTGAGACCAATTCCTCAGCCAGGCCCGTCACAATTCAGGTTGCATTTGAAAGCAGACATGGTGGTCCTCATCTGATTTCAGTCCCTAGCAAATCTGGCTCATGCTGAATAGGGAGGGAGCCAAGTTCTGTCCATCTTTAGTCATATTTCTTTCCCTCATTTTCTCACTGTCATGTTCTTTGACTCATTTCGTTTGTGTATGTTTTCTTAAGAAGATTTATTAACAAAGCAGGATTGTAAATAAGGTTTAATGTTTACGGACATTGAAAATAACAAGGACGACAAGAGCATGCACCTGGACTCTCTGGGAGAGCTAACATCGGTTAAGCATTTTCTAGTTTATTAACCCGTCTTTAGTGTGCAGACACCATGTCTCCAGCATCCTGCCCTTCAGGGCCTTGAGATTTATGCTTAACCTTCCTTATTGTTTCCCCCTTTTTCTTCTTTCTCAAGATTCTTATTTGTTTTATTATTCCCAAGTCTCCTGTAGACTTCCCACAATCCCTTACAATATTGCAGACTTTCCCTGTCCATTATACTATTTTGTCACTAAGATTTCTACAAAAAAGGTACATGTTTTTAATAGTTTAAACATGTTTGTTGAATGTGTATTTTATTTACTTAAAAGTGGAAAACTCTACTTTATGGACAAACAAAAAGAGTTGAAATTCTCATAGATGTTGTGGATCTCACTCTGCAATAAATGCTTTGAAAAAGAAGAACTTGCTAATATAGGCTAATTAAGTGTACACACATTTTACACTGCCACAATATTTGATTCAAACACTCTATAATCACTGGAGATTTAAAAATAATAAAAACATGCTAGTTCTCAAAAAGTTGCTAAGCAGAGTATCACAGTTGAACAGCAGCCCTGCTCCAGACAGCCAAGATTGCAATTTTTCGTTTCCCCTCTAAGGCTTATATATTTGTAAGCATTATTAAAGAGCAAAGAGAAACCTTTAATTCCTTTTAAAGCTTATATAAATATCAGGAACAAAGTGAGTTAACCTTTTGTAAAATTAACAACACTGAATACATGTATTTTTTTCCCTTAATTTTACTTTATGACCTGTAGGCCCATGGAGATGTGGATGCATATCTTCCCATGAATGTTTTAATGATTTAATAAAAAAAAACTCCCAAATGAGATCAAGCCTGTATGTTCTGTAGTTTTGACTTTAAAATTGTAATGTTTTATAGTCACTGTGTAGTAATGGGCATCCCAATAATCAATAAGAGCAGATTAAATTAACTTCTACTTAATTAACTGTAACGTTCATTCAACCTTGATAGCCATTTATTCTACAGTTACTGTTTTGGATAACATTGATCATTTTATCAATACATGAACACACAATCCACATAAATAACTGAATTAATCATTCATTCCAAGAACAAAGTCCTGCAGATTTTTCCACTAGACCTGCACAGCATACACAGAGAAGCACATCATAAAAGAGTAAACATGAAGCGACCCACACTGAGGGATGCAGTCAACCACGTTGAGGATTGAAAAAGTGAGAGAATGAGAAACCCACTCTGAAAAGGCCAGCTCATGTGAGTGAGTATGCTGAAGTAATTCTCTGACTTATAACGTGATATAACTTCTCTGCTGGTTACACTGACAGGCGGGAATGCGATCAGGGTAATGTCCTGCATACTGATCATGCAAGAGGAATTCCCACAGGTTTCAGTCATTGATTTTCACTTCTAATTTACCTTGTTGTCCCATCCATGTATGACAGTCAACAGTGGTTCCTGATCGAGAAATGTGTCAAGCAAATAAATAATGGCCAACTTTATGCTAAATAATTCTATAAATGTACTTCGGGGTGAGGTTGGAAAAACAGGAGTAGTTTGTGAGTGGATGTTGGTGTGGTGACGTGCCCTGATTATTCAGCATTGTCATGTGTAATGAAGCAAGTGGAGCGGCCATTAATCAAAGGGACCAATCAGATAACTAATTTAGGCAATAGAACTGAACCACAAGACCAAATGACCAGCAGGCAAGTGGAAAGAGAGAAAGGGGAAGAGATAGAGAAGAAGAGATGGAGAGAAAGAAAAAAGATCAATATTTCCTCTTTGAGGCAGTTGCAGTTCAAAATCAGTTTCTAATTTGGCATATTAAAGCCATAATGGTGGTAGTGGGGCTAAGTTGTGCAGTGGGACAAGCGAGGTTAATTAGCCCCCTGCACTCCCAGGCTGAAGTGGAGATGCACACATGCTCTAACTTTAATTAACGCTGAGAGAGAATAGGAGAAAAGAGGGATATAGGGGAGAGAAAGCAAAACAAACCGTCAGCAGGGTTTGTTAAGTGGGGGAGTGCTTTGAAGAATGCCCAGAGTACACAACAAAGTAAGCGAGGACATAAAGCAAATGCTTCAAATGGTTTTGTAGAGTAGACATGCACAGTTCTAGTCTGAGTTTATCATCTGTTTCATTTGTAATTTGCGTTGTAACATAGCTCCGTTCACCAAAAGTCCATGCTTGTGCTCATCAGCCATAGCTGTTACCAATCAGTAATCAGCCACATGTGGCTATTTAGAAACAGTCACACTGTCTTAAAAGTCTTTCAATTAGGTTTCTACTTGTTTATGCCTCTAGAACAGAGGTGTTTGAGGAAGGCCACAGCCCTTTATTTCATTTAGCTTTAAAATAACTTTCTGTCTTTTCTGAAAATAGGCTCTCTCTCCCTCTGAGTTAATTTTGTTTTACCATTTTGAAGTAAATTAATTCTCCTGACCCGGTGATGGTGCTTTTAGTATGGATCATTGAGTTGACTATGTTGAAGTGGTAGCATTACAGTATACATTGCAGACCATTCAGCGTTTCAGTATTTTTCTTGTTTAAACACTCCTTTATAATTAGACATGCATGTCCCCTCAAACGTTAAGTCAGTGGATAGCTGTATAAAAATAACGATGTTTGTTGTACAATTTTTTTTTTTTTTGCTTATGACGAGGAAGAGAATCTTTTGTCGAACCCCATTGAATGCCAGGAAGTATTATTTCCAGGGGTCTGTTGTTACCATCTTGTTACAGATGAAGACACCTGTATAACTTCTTTGGATATTAAGCCTTTCTTTTGTGATTACTAATAACGTTAATAGATTTGATCATTTCTGTTGCATTTCATTTTCCAGTAGCAAATCACACATGGTTGTTCCAGAGACTTTCCAGCCACAAAAGATACATTTTTTTTCCAAGTTATGAAGTATTAAAAATATTCCTCATTAATCCAGAGAATGGTATATAGTGAAAGGTTCCAATATGTGAAAAGGACATTTTTTTTTACACATGGTAGTTAAAGATGCGCGGGCCAATGTATAAACAACCCTAACTTGACCGATGTTTTCAACGAAATGCAAAAAAAGTATGAAAATATTAAACCCGGTCTGCTTTCTGACCCACATTTCTTTCAAATCATTTTCCATTTCAGTTGTCTAGATGCACAATTTTACTGGTGAATGCAATCATTATATTTCAACCCTGCTTGAAGAATTTATCAGCAGCTCAGCTGGGAGAAGGCCCACTATAAGACGACTTGTTGTTGTGACAGAACACA
This sequence comes from Danionella dracula, assembly GCA_900490495.1. Classification (NCBI taxonomy): domain Eukaryota; kingdom Metazoa; phylum Chordata; class Actinopteri; order Cypriniformes; family Danionidae; genus Danionella; species Danionella dracula. Next base: position 5,952,765 of record UELW01000578.1, read on the forward strand.
CGTGAACTTGCCTTTCTTTGTAGTACCTGTAGTTCTCACACAGGTTGATGTTGAACTAATTCCAGGAATTTCTGAATAAAACTTACTAAGCCAATATTTGCTGACGTCATGTCTTTGACAGGGGGAGCTCCATCTCAAGCACAGGCAAAAAGGAGTTGAATGTTTTATTTGAAGCCGGTAGTTGCATAGTTAAGCTCGATCGCGGTATAATAAAGAGTAGGACTATGTATTTTATAGAAAATTGTGTTTAGTACTATATAAGTTATAACAGTTTAATTGACATCTTTATTTCAAACTACCCAAACCCGAATATCATTAAAAATATTTTTGGATGATTCGTAACTGCGCTCATTTTGGATCAACCCGCGCATCTCTGATGGTAGTCAAAGATGTCATCTGCATTGTACTCAGGTTAGTGTACTTTTGGTTATTTTTTTTTATATTTTTAAAACAATTAACATTTAATAATTATTGAAAAGAATGTGATACATCTGAATATGAATAAAGCACTAGTTATTTTTTTAAAGCAACCCCTTCTCTGCGTTTTGTTAAAGCCTAAAAGGTTTGCTCTCTTAGTTTTCTGCCTTATCCAGTATGAGCTGAAGTTTAAACTGTTTACGATGTCAACAATCAATGTGATACCTTAATGCTGTCTTTGTGAAGCGTACGACACATGACTAGAGATCCAAATATAGCCATAATTGAGGTTTTTGAACAGCAAAAACATATATTTAAAAATTCAGTAAATGGTCACTTACATCTTGTCCGGCTTTAAACATTTTAACTGAGTATATATATCTGATAAACAAACATAACCAGCTAATGAATTCTTGAAATCCTTTTTCATTTCATAAACAATAAAATAAATACCGGAAAACTGTGGATTTCATTTTTTTTTTCATATTAACAGTTTATTTACTACTACTGCAGTCACTGCTTTATTAACTTTTTTAACTGAATCACAATATCACAACTTTTAGAAACAGACATGTGAATGTATTGGTATGTTGAGGTCAGTGAGTGGATTTTTGACTGGTGTTAGTAATTAGGATTAGGATTAGTAATAAGTATTATTCATGGACTTCGCAAAACATTTCTTAACTGGGGGAGCTCTTTTCTATGCATGTATGTGTGGCTGTTTTACTCTGGGTTTGCTGGTAATTTTCATATTTTTCCATATTCCTGGTCTTGGTTGCTTTATTTCTCCCCCAAAACTGGTTTAAACCAGGCTTTTATAGACAAATCAGAACATAAATTGTGTAAATGAGCACAATATAAGAGCCAGAACTTACTTTTCCCGATGTACACATGGCCCAAACCGTGGCAGGAGCTAATGAATGATGTATTCTGATGATTTTCCATTTTGTGTGGGTGAAGGCTGTGGTTCTGCAGGTCAGTCACCTGTTTAAAACTGAGCCATCTCTCCCTGTCACTGTGCTTCAGCAGGCTGCATGAACCCTGTCTACTGTCAGTATGAGAAGATGACAGGCCCAGCATTCATCTCGATTAGACCTAATTAATAAAGCCTACAGCGATCATCAAGTGAGATCCAAGCAGAGAGTTTAATATGTCCAGCTTTAAAATCACAGCCTGACAGCCACAGATGATTAACTTCCTCTGTGGGTGTGTGGGGCACAAAGGTGTTGTATGTGTGCTGCACACCTCATCATGACAGTTAATAAAGTAATGTATGTTATACACATAGCACATGATTGAGTCCATTAACAAATATCCCCTTGCATTTTGTATATTTGTGAGCATCTTCTTACTGTGCGTTTCAGCCACAGTCCCTTCTCTGTCTGCTTGATATTGACAGTCTTGACAGCACGTTGATTATCAGACCCACAGGAAGCAGAGGCCTGTCGGCCATCAGGTATATGCGTGAGAGATGAGTCTCCCTTCAGAGTGATGAAACAATCGGGGAGGGGGGGTTAAGGGTTGTCATGGCCATCATCTTGACAATAAGCTGTCTGGTGTGAACGAGACAGGCAGGTCTAGGATCAGGATCAGATTAATGATAAGACTGACCTCCAGTTGAGCAGCAAGTAAAACAACACATTTAAGCTCAGCACTCTGGGAGTTTGCATCATTATATTATACAACACCACCTCAGAGAAACAGAATACAGATGCCTTTTACACTGTGCAGTTGTCATATGGATTACAATAATATTTACCATCAATACTAAATTTAAATGAACTTTTAAATGAACTGGATAGATTTAAATGTACTGGAGAAAAGGATTTTGGTGTTCAGAGAGATGCTGATCATGTGGCATTATAAATAAATAACACAACATTGTGACACGACTCACAGTTAAGTCTGTTATTCTTTATATTTTTCTTATGTATAATTAAATACAGTTTCACGTGATATATTATGAGCAGTGAAACTGTGAGCAGTGAAAATAAGACAGCTTATTGTTAGCTTATTGTCCAATTGGACTTTGCTGATGGATTCATGTTAATATTTCTATATTTCTATGACTTCCAATACTGTTAATCTGGCAGTTTTGGTTAGATGCAAAGTGCTTGCAAAATATTCCATGTTCTGGTATTTGTGACTTGAAGAAAATGTACTGTGCAAATGGGTTTAAGGGCCTTTATAATATAAAACTAAATGTAATGTTTAAGCCTGACATTGACACATTAATATTTGTTACTACTTTAAAATTGACACATTAAATTAACTGTAACTATTACCACCTAATCACAAAGTATTTTCTTTGAATTTAATGACAAATGAAGAAATGTCCATGTTAAATAAGAGCTATTAAATCAAAAGAAAAGTCAGCTTCCATTTCTTTCACTGGAGTCAACTTCAAACCATTCAAATTCATAGCTGAATAACTCTTCATGATAAATATGTTAAAAGAATTGCTTGGCAATGAGGAACATTATTTTAACATCTCTCAACAGGAACTTTGATCACTGATGCAAGGTTTTATCTGCCATTTTGTAATATAATCATGGCATTAGTTTCAACATGGAGGCTCCAACTCCACTTTTCTGTCTCTCTCACCCCTCGCCTTTTACTTTATCCTACATTTTATCCCTTCATTTTTTTCTCGCTGTCTCACTGCTGATGATCGGCAGGGGTAACATGATAATGCCATAACTCATCTGCTGTCCAATCATATGCAGAGGGTTGTAATAAACAGCAGTTGAGCAGAGTGGAGGAGAAGGCGACCTGAACTCTAGTAATCAGCAAAGTGCTGAAATCAAGACCTAAAGATTTTGCGTCAAATGGTGCTGTACTCACAACAAATACATGTATCATATATCAACACTATCTGAGTTTTATGGAACAGATTCCACCTTTAATATCCATGTCACTTGAAAATAAATATAAATCCACACTATTAAATTCAATAATGTATGCAATACATTTATAGAAAAATAAGAAAAAGTGTTTTAAAGTGCAGCACTGTTTGGATAGGAGTCAGTAAACTCACTTTAGTCCGGATGTAATTATGATTAAATACTTTAGTCTCTCTTCAGCTGTGTTCAGCATAGTAACTGAAAGCACACTCTCCCATGCCTTAAATTCCATCATGGCTTCTGCTCCTCCTCAGCCACCTTTACGTAAGAGCTAGTTGTTCACCAACACCCAGGATTTAAGGCTCAGCCTATGAAGTCATATTCATTATTCATTGCGACAGTTTCCTTGTATCCTAAACATAGAAATGAACAACACTAGTTTCCATACAGAGTAGCCATTGTAACATTTTTTATCCATTGTCATTTAATTTTAACACATCCCTTTTATACCTACTTTGCGTCCCAATCTGCAGACTCTCTAAGCTTTTATTGTTGCGAAATGACAATTAGGGAGACCCAACCTTAGTATATGTTAGAAAGAATCCCAGCGGTGCCCAGATGTGTATTTTTTCCAGTTCAATTCAGAAGAGCAGATTTGTGAGAGCTCAACCGTCTTGTATTACCCAAAATCCACTGCGCTCAGGCGGAAAGAATTTTCTCTTGGACAAAAACATACAAACTCTCTCTGTATAATGACTCAATTTTAAAGAAGTACATAAATAAATAATAGCAATATGAAGAGTGTTTTTTTACTTTGTGTCTAATGACATGGCACAACTACGTCTGTCACGTACTGTTGAAGGGCATCCAAGATCGTGCACAATTTTGTCTCACACTAAAAAGTATTTGCATTTTCTACTGAGAAGGAACATCTACTTTAAGGGTGCAGTATTCGGAGTGGGACGCAGAATAAGTCTCTGCAACTGTCTTCAGGTTTTTTAATAGAGACAGGGAGGCTTTTATAATTAATACGTCATGAAGTGTCTGATATGTAGTTAGTTAAGAGCCATTCAAAACATTCAGTTTTGTTTTCACAAGATTGAACTATTTTTACATCAGATTCATACATAACATATAATTTATTGTTTTGCTTGTGTAAATAGACTTAACACATAAAGATATGAGATCTGAAATCATCCTTGTAGCTAGTGACCACTTCTTTTTATCTATGTTCCTCCCTGTTTCACCCAACCCTTTCCCCCTGTACTGCTAAAGGGTATCAGTCGATATTCCCGTCCCCATCGGTCTCTCCATCTCAATCCCTCTATGTCTGCTGGAGCAGGTCCCCTGATGAATGATCTCTTGAGCTGAAAGTACATGTTTCTCAAGGACCATTGATGGGCAGCAGATAATAAAAATGATGTTGCAGCAAGAGGAAGTGTTCCCTTAGCCCCTCCCTTCTCATAATCACTGTCCTCCCAGGTCATTATTAAACTGATCAGCTCAGGCACGTTTACCCACAGGCTCTAGCTATGATGAACTTTGATCTTTTAAGGAAATTATTTGTAACAGGTAACATTACTTTGAATTAAGACCATGTTTAATGCTCATATTGGGAGGCTTTTTCTTATAATAATCTCAACTGACCTCTCAGATACAGGAAGGATTCAACTCAAATAACAAAAACCTTTCTTCTATTCTTTCTATTCTCCTAGTCTTTTAATTTCCACTTTCACCACACACACACACACATACACACACACCATGTAAACAGTTTCAACTTAAGCAAATACGGAATTGAACATAAAACTTTGGGAGAGCAGACCTTTTTTATCAGAACCTACAGTGCTCAGCAAACAAATTTCTTTTACAATTAACATTTTCTATGAAATACTATACTGTAAAATACTCCCACAGTCATTGATTGCAAACAAGATTTTAAAATTTGCACACACACAACAGATTTTCCTAATTCGTTCAAGCTTATACTCCAATTATAAATTTAGGAACAAAGCCACACTTAAGACTAAGACATTGTAATTAACAGGCAATCAACCACAAGTGAGTCTAATGTCCAACAAACAGGTTACTGTAAAAGACCATTACCTAACAAAGAAAAGCCCATTTCCTAATGTTAACAATGGCTGCCCATGTAAAAGAAATGTCAGAAAATTTGAGAAAGGAAATAATTTCTTTTCACAAAAAAATTGAGAGCTACAAGAATATCAGCAGAGCGTTACATAAAAGTCAAAATACTGCAGCAATAAAACAATTGCAAAAGTATCCAAGGCGTCCATGAAAATTAACATTTACATTTTTGTCCAAAGCAACTTACAGTAGGGGAGAGACAATATGCAATTTAACATCTCAACAGGAGTGTTTTTTGATGAGAAAGTTGAAGAAAATCTCCCTGCATGTTTACTAAAACAGTTAAAAGACAAACTGGATGAAGACTACCTTGATGACGCAAAGATCATTTTGTTTGAACTAAGGATTTTAAAATCATGCGGCGTCATAAAAATTAGGATTTAAAAAAAAAGCATGGTACCTACAGTGAAACATGGTGGTGGCAGTTTCCTCTTGCTAGCTGCATGAGTGCTGCTGGTGTTAGGGAAACTGCATTCCATTGATGGAATCATAAACAATGTACTGCTCTATGCTGAAGGAGAAGACGCTGTCATCACTACTTGCACTTAGTCGTCATGCACTTTTCCAACACAACCATGATCCAAAACACACATCTAAAGCTATGTTTGCATTTTTGCTGAAGAACATGGTGAATGGGATTGAATGGCCAAGTATGAATCCTAATCCGTACCCATTCGAACACCTTCTGAACGAGCAATTCTGAAACGACAAATTTAGTATCGCTCTCCACCCCTGGCATCCAGGCTCAAAAAGGTTATTCTTGAAGAATGGAAAAAGATGTTACAATATGTCATCCAACTTGTTCTTTCCATGCCTAGAAGACTTTGTGCTGTCCTTTTACAGTTGTCATATAAATACTATATGTAATAGTTTTTGTTGTGTTTTTTTTTGCTTCAACCAAGTAAAACTGAAGAGTCTGTGATCTAAGTTAGATTTTTAACTGTAAGTTAAATTAGATTAGTTAACACTAGAAGTACTTTTACCTATAAAACTCACCAGAGAGCCTGTTCAATACAACTTAGCCCTGTGAAAACTTTGGAAAAAGTTATTTTGTTCTAGTTTTCTTCTTAAAGTGAGTGTACTCATTTATGTTGAGCACTGTATGTCTCATTCAAAGCTAAATAAGTTTGATGACTACAGCTGTGGTGTCAGTTTTGGACTAAGATTATGTGATATCAGATTTTTTTATGAGTTTATGCAGTTGGGTAATATGAGACATGCATGCCCGAAAGAGGAATTTACATACTGAATGTACTGTTAATGAAGTAAACATTGAGACTAACGCTTCTTTATGCACTCTTGCAGCTTTGTTGATATAACTGTCAGAGCCAAATTCTTGCCAAGTACTAAATTATCTTAAGAAATAGATTGAGACAGGAAATAGCAATAATAATTGTTAAATTTAAGTCATTGGCGGAGTTGAAAGCACTGGGATAAATAGAAATAAACACTGATTTCATTCAAACTTTATATGCATCTACTTGTAGCACCTACCTGTACAGATAAAGACAGATAACTACAGCATGGACATTCAGGTAGAGGCTGCATGATAACAAAAATCAGATATGTATCAAATTCAGGAAAAAGTGAAACAATGAAAGTGGAAAAAATCATAATAATAGTTTAGCATATAATGCAAAATCCAAAACAGATCAGATATGGGCAAATTGATGTATAATTTGTTTAATTGGGGCTGCATTCTAAATAGCCTTTGTTATGAGGTACATTAAAGGCCTCAAAGCTTCAAGCCATCATACTGTGTTGAACTAACATGTTGAATGGGAATCCTATTTATCATTTTTACTAAAGCTATGGTATTTGTTAATTAATAATGCATTCTTTATTTAACAGTCCTTTATTTAAGTGTTTATCAATCAGAAGTATTACCTACACCCTTCACACTTAATAACATCATTAGTAATTTCTTAGGATTTAAACAGATATTTTTTTATTATTATTATTATTGCAAAAAAACTTTCTCTAGAACAACTTAAGATTGTTTAAAAGAGAAATTCAGTATACATTACCGGAACTACTAAAGATTGGTTAGAAGAAGATCTGTTATATTGTGACCATGGAACAGCATTTATCTTTAAAACATATGCCTGATCATCGAGCATCCCTTAATAAACTCTAAATACAATCTTCAATAACTTGGACCACATAATTGTCAAACTATACTCTGAGCTCAACTTCACAAACTAACAAGACCATGGAAACAAACATTTTTGCTATTTGCATTTTTTAAATTATGCATAAGACAGATATGAGCAGATTAAAAGATGAATCTCAAATGCTCATTAAATTTACATAGAATAGCATCTAAACAACATTGCACTCATGCAAAAGCTCTGTTAATGGACTCTGATAAAACCGCATTAAAAATCAGCAGCTAGAGAACAAGCGTCCATAGAATCACACTTTATCTTGCGCAATCACCCTTCAAAAGGCAAATTAATATAATTGACTTTTAATTAATCCCCTTGATATTTGCATCAGCACATCTGAGCTACAGGTGTTCTGTTTTGAGCTTGTGCATTATTTAAAGCATATTAAAGCAGCGGGTGATTAAGGTGCTCACGTCTACATGCTAATGTCAAATAAAGGTGGTAAAAGTGACAGCCAGGGGTGTTTTTCTTTCTAATTGTTTCTTTCATTTAGTCTCTGTGCCACTCAGGAGACCAGCAGAGATGCTGCATAATATTCTAAATTATTGATTCTGTTAGCAATAATGCGTTGTTGGTTACATTACTATTTTATCCAGCAATATAGATCATTTTCAAATGCTTGTAAGCAAGCTGGCTCAATATTCACTTACTGTTTATAATAGAAACAAGTTTCAATTTTTACTGATATATGCATCTTTACTTTGGTGGTTATTTCTGCTTTGGTACATTTAGTATATCACTACAAATAATCAGGGACACCCCGTTTTGTACTTAACTATGTTCCACTGTTGTATTAATTGCATATTCAGCCTCATGTTGTTCCAAGAAAATATAATTTATTGCAGGTGTGTCACCCCCCTCCCCCGTTGTCTCTACCTCTGTATTTCACACTGTGCTTGACCAAGAACCAACCCACATACCAAGCTATGGTTGCTTTTTTCTTATTTCCTTATTGCTTGGACCTTGATCTGGTTTGTCAATCATTTTGAATGTTTTTTCCTAATCCTCGGAGCTACTCAAACTGATATTATGATTACATTATCCAGACAGATAACTGAAACAAATGAGAATCAGCATCCTCCTAATCATGAACTTTTTGCCTAAATACACTCAGAAATTAAAGCTGACCCCTCTACTCAATGTTGTACCAAAAAAAAAGGTATATCTCAGATCATAAACTTTGTTAGATAGCAACTGTCTGGCAGTGCAAGATGTTTTTGCAAACACCTTGGATTTTTTTTCTCAAGTGAAACATGTTGCCTCCATCACAAAGGTTTATAAATAGGGACATCATTTTATCTTGGGCAGCTGAGGTCTGGTAGATGAGTAGATCGAATTGTGATCAGAAGGTCGCAGATCCATCGAGTTGAAAGTAGTATGAGTGATAAAATACTTGCTCTCCCATCTTCAACAACCACAACTTTGGTGCCAGTTTCCCGACTGCTCCTCATGCACCACAGCAATGGCTGCCCTCTGCTCTTCATGTATGTTCTTGGTGTGTTTGTTCACAGCTGTGTGTGTACACTGGGATGAGTTAAAAAGACAGCATAAATTCCGGGTATGGGTCACTTCATATCTGGTCACTTTCACTTTCATTTCACTTCACTTGTTTTTCCTTAAAAATTGGAAAAATTGGTCTTATTTGATCATGAAACAGGATTGGAACCAACACCTGCAGGCTCTGCGGCCTTCCAGGAATTAAGTTTGAGACCCCTGCACTAGACTTTAAGTACATTCACTTATAATTAAATGTTATTTAAAAACACGATTGGAGTGTTTACATGCAAGTCGGTAAAGCTGCTTAAAAAAAAAACACTATGCTTTTAAACAACAGAATTTTAAAATACTATCTTTCTCATGACTTTTCTTATTGATGATTATGCCGCAAATGTGTAAATTAATAATGTATATTTTAATTATGCAAATTCTGATACTGCAGCAGGAACTTCTAGGAGGCTTTGGATTACAATTACTCATTATTCCAATTCGAGAAAACAAAAGTAATTGTTTTTGTACTTTGTGGTCACAACCAGCTGTTGGGTGCAGAAAAAAGCCAGAACACCATAAGGGCACAAGAAAATCTCAAATCAGGATATTCAATTTTAGTACAAATTAAAGCAATAACATAGTTCACTTAACAGCCAACAACCATCAAATAACCCAGAACATAATAAATGATTATATAAACGATTAATGATAATATAAATATTTTCCCCTTATTATTGCAACTGAAAAACACCAACTCCAAAAAATGAAAACCTCTCTATAAACTCATTTGGTTTCTTTCCTGATTTTCACCACCTTCTGGCCGTAATTATTCTTCAGGCTACTCGTTAACATAAGTAAAAATATGCAGATAAAGACAGATGCAGAGAGGGGTTTCGTCTCTGCTCAGTTTCATGAGAACTGAAATCTACAAAATAAATCTATGTGGGAACCGATGTTAATTTAACATTCATTTGCTAATTAAGCAAAAAGAATTACGCAAAGAAATCTTTGCAAACATTGTACAGGATGAGGCCCCTAGTCATACCTAATAAGTTTGTTTTAAATTACTCATCACTGTGTGCAAGAGTGGCTCAAACAAATTAATGCAGGGCTTAACTTAATTTCTTTAATAAAATATTAATAAACATAATACATAAAAATTACTTCAAAGATTTACATCAGCTTCTTTCGTGGGGTTGCTCTCACAGTCATCTGCTATTCTTACAAAAGTCCTGTAGTGGCTGATGTTCCTTTATTTGATGATCTTGTTGCCTGTTTATGTTTTAAATATTATAAGAGAAGTGTGTACAAGTGTGCACATATGTATGGTATGCAACTAGATGTTATTATTTCTGTATGAAACCTTTTGAAGAGATTTACACATTCTCAAGTTTAAGGTCTGCTAAATGTCATGTCACATCTGATTTTACCCCACAGTATGAAATCTTGGTTGTGCTGTCAATACAATGGTACTGTTTTATGTACCCAATTAAATAGACTTTTGTCTTAATTTCCTCATCATACTTGCTAAGTGTTTCTATCCAGCGCCAACAAGCTCTAAAGTCGTTGAGAAGAGGTGCATCTTAGGTGCTGTGATTGACAAGTCAGGGTCAGAATGTAAACATTATTATGTTATTGAGAGAGTTAATATAAATATGTCAACCCAATAGAGAAAGACAGAGAGGAAATTCCTATATTAAACTCGCAATTGCCAAGAGCCCTGGTGTCATGGAGCACTATATAAGTTGTCTAAATGTGTTTGTATCTCTTATTGGTCTGTGGAGGTGATGCCCCAGATGGCAGTATGAGAGAGGAGATAGAGAGACAGAAAGGTAGAGCTTGTACTTTGATAAGCACATCTCATTTCTGAGCAGACAGCTTTGTCAATAGCCGTAGGACGCCCACCAACCCCCCTTTTCCCTTCCTTTGATTGACAGCCAGCAGGTGGCGGCTGAATGGAGTTGTCAGGAATGCTGCTGATCAGCGGTACGTTGCTGTTAACGATGGAGGAATGGGCTGGTGCGGCTGCCCAAGGTGATCTCTTCTTTTACGAGCGACAGACGCCCACTGTGTATCCCCACCTCACCACAGGGTTCCAGTCTAACACCACATTCAGATCAAAGAGTGAAAGCCTATCTCTCCTTCATAGGACAGAAGGACTCGTATCAGGGTTGCATGATGAGATATGAAAGCAACGTTATCAGTTAATTCTTCTTAGCTACTGTCTAAAACATGAGTGGAATGAGAAAGATTGTAATTTTGGTTAGTGGCAGCGTTTGAAACTGTTGTTATAATAACGATCATCAAGCAATTTGGCACTAACTCCCAGTCGCAGTCATGAACGTGTCTGAAAGGGCACTAGAGGCTGGTCCCAAAAGAAAGTCCATATATCGTTTTTGTAATCTGGCAAAAACACATTATTTTTCTTTACAATATTTTTACTTACATTTTTACATTCAAATATGCGTGTGATTTCTGTCACTCGTTTTTAAATTATGAATTTTAAAAAGCAAAAAAGCTAAAAATTTTAGTTGTTTCAAAGATTTGCTGTTTTAGAGTGTTTAAAGATCAGTAGTGTGACTTCTCATTTAAAAAATGGTTTAAACAAGTCACTACATTGCCAGTTTTCTCCAAGGTACTGAACAAACGCAGCATTAATGTCAATGTGTGCTAAGGTTTTGCTTTATAGCTCTTCGCAACTTTAATCTATTATAAATTATCCAGTACCAGTAAAAATACATGAACTGTAAAAGTTTGATCATAATTTAACATTTGAAATCATCATAATTTCAACATCATAACAACATCAGAATACAAAATCAACCCTTTGTCCAATAGCGTATCGTCCATATTTTAAGTGCAAGCACAAAACACACAACAGTAAATCTCAGTGACAGATATATGAAATACAGTTAGTCAGTTTTACTAAATAGTATGTAATCTTTGATCTCTTCAACATCAACAGAAACACCCACTGTTAAACTCAGGATTCAGATCTGCTCACATCAACAGATTCCTGAAGTGAAAACAATCAAGCATCTGCATTGTTCATCATTAGACATAATCTTTGTCTCAGTTGAACAGCTTTTTTTTTTTTTTGATAACGACAATGAGTGGAGCTTGAGATGGCTGCCTCTTTTAGATGTGTTAACTTCTGTCTAAACGAGTGCATAATTACATATTAATTAGCGATACTTAAGCACGTGTTTAAGTTACATCTGTTTTAATTACCTTTGCTAATCATATGATAGCAGATTTGCCTTGCACTGTATGCAAATGTAAGTCACTTCTTGTCTGCGTAGAGTTTTCTTCTGATTAGCAAGGCACCTAGAATCCCACTGAAAATTAATTTACTTAAAGAAGCCTACCAATTTCTCCACAAATTACAACTAGATGTGCCATATTCCACTGTTAAGAGCCATGCAGCACATGGCAGTGTGTCTTTAGGCCAACAAAGGGCTTGACTTTAATTATGTGAGATTCTCCTCCAATCTCATGGCCATCAACAGAGTTCCAGCTTCTCCATGAAATGGTCATTATCATAGACAGAAATAGGGATATAAATTCAGTGTTAATGAAAATGTCAATTAGCGAGCTCTGCTGTCAGGTGATGCTACTTTGGCCCCACACAGTTCCTAAAATCCGCAGCACACACACTTACACAGTCACACTTGTCTAGTATTCAGACAGCTGTTTAGAGGTGACACGTACATTTTCCTTATCAAGCGTAATAACCAACATTCACAGTTTACCATAGAACAAGAATATTTAGTAAATCAAAAATCTTTCTGACGTCATCAGAGCAGCTTAGTTTCATTATGTTACAAGAGTAAAACAGCAAGCAATCCTAGTAGTTTTCCCAAATTTTTGGTGAAAAAACTAGTAATTTTTTCCCCTTATAATGACCAAAATTATATTACCTACATTTCTGCAAGACCATCAAACATCAATGCTGAAAAGTAAACTCTCAGAGGTAAAACCAAGAGATATGAATCAAAATTTCAATAAAAGGAGGATTTATTAAAAACACATTTAAAATTCTTAACAGAACGGGGCCTCAATTGGAGAAGTCTGGGTCAAGCACCTCTGAAGCAGTAGATATAAATCAATTTAGGTGGCCGCTCATTTTGAGATCGTAGTAAAAATGACTAGAAGAATGTAGCTTACTCAATATATTTGTTTCACTTGTCATTCTGTTGCTGAACACTTAATACTTAGGATGTCGAGGCAAGTGCCCAAGTTGCTATGAAATCCTAGTCGCTTGTTTGTTTCAACAAATCATAGTTTTACTTTGAAGTAAACGTGGCATATTTTATTTTTGTGGGAAACAAAAATGTACCACATAATAAACACTTAAGGGGAAAAATGTATCTGTGACACAAGAGGCCATTATTGATCTTTAAATGTTTTTTTTCTGGTCTCTTGCTCCTCTTCTCTTCCTCTTTCTGGTCAATAACCCATCAGACAGATGACAGGTAGAATTGTCTGTTGACTCTTTAAGTGATTGGAGCCCTTCAGCCTTGTCCACACACCCCGAATGGAGCTTTAATGATGGACACCTGCGCTATTTCACACAAGCTGGTCGATGGTGAGAAGAAACAGAAGAAACACATCTACAGTCACAACTCAACTCCACCGTTAAAGACACTTTCACAATACTACACTCACTTACAAACCCTAACAATTTCATTGTCCAACTGTCTTTCTTATAGACTGCAAAATATCAGTTTTTTGTATTACTCGTGTAGCATGCCAGCATATTAATGGGGTATAATTATAATCCTCAGACTGCTGTTCCCCTGTGCAGAATACAGACTGCTTGCCTGTGAAGCCACAAACTGCAGCATTCTACCCCATTACATCTGCAATGATTAGAAATAGAGGAGAACATCTGGCGTATGTGCTGTTACAGAAAGAAGCATTCTGTCATTTAATGGATGTCTTCAGGCCAAAATTCAAATCCTGCAGGATTAACTCTTTATTGGTTTCTTCTTAAGTCTTCTTAAAAGAATTAAAAAAACAAATGTTAGTTCAGTTTCTCTGTGCAATTTTCAATAAAGAGTTCAAATAATATTTAACTGTCAACAAGCAATAAACATATTTATTTGGGATTGATGGAGCATTATGGTATTTGAAATGGTATCGTCCAAAAAAAGCTAACATCAAATCATGTTCCCATGATTATTTTAAACTTGGCGCTACAAACTTGACGTTAAGTACTGATCTAAATGTAAGTTAATTTTTTCTAGTAACAATGTGGATGTTTTTCTTTTTTAAATAATATTACACCATGGTCCTTCTGAGTACTTGATTCTGATTGATAATTCTATTAATAAATTCTGAATAACTGCACAATTACATCAGTTCAGCTTGTTCACTATGCATCCATGCAGCATTAGTAACTACAATGCACCGTCTTTTTTACACTAACAGTCGTTTGTGGAGCTCTGTTGAGCCGGATCCAGGAGACATTTTATCAAGTCAGCTCTCTGCGCGAGGACAGATAACAGAGAACAAGAGCTATAGATGTTCTCATATTTGAGAATTATGGAGATATGCATATTTTCACATGAAGTGATATAGTATTATGTGAGTTCACATGAAAAGCAAATAATGACCTTCATCTATTTTAATTAAGGGGGGGGGGGCACCCTTCTGTGGTTCTTTGCCTCCAAATTATGCAGTTAAACAGATCAAACTATAGCCTATTTCTTATAATTTTGTAAATGATGTCAATGATTTTGGGGGGAAAAAACAACACAACATAACATACTTCCAACATAAAATGTAATTGTAAACTGTATTTTCATTCTTTACTAGAGAAAGATTAGTAGCAACATTGGCTTGAATTAATTACTAATTAAAGAGTCAAAATCCTGGATTTTAAACATGTGCTGGTTTTAAACATGTGGTGCTTTTAATTAGTACGGCGATTGATTAACAGATTTTTGGAAATATAATAAATATTTATATAAATATATACATATTTTTGTAATTATTGTTTAAATAAAATGTATACCTTGAACAGTTTGCTGGACAATTCAAAAAGTAGATCAGGTTTATACATTTTAGCCTGAGATAAGGTGACTAAAAATGCAGAAACATATAAGGTACACAAGAAGCCTGTTAAAATAAATCGGTTTGGAATGAAGTTGATCTCGGATAAAGCTCATGAGCCATCTCAAGTTTGTGTGTCTTAAAAAAGGGCTAATGAATATATAAAATTATTTGAATTCAGGTTTTAATTTCAGTCTTCTTCTTTGCATTTATTTGAATACTATGATTCAAACAGTTATCTGTAGAAATGTATGATCATCTAAACAGATAAAATAATTTATATTAAATAAAAACAACCCTTCATCCACTTTATGGGTTGGCTTACAGTAGGGATGTTTTTTTGTGCAATATCGATACATAACTAATATACAGAGGTCTCCCCCAGCTCCAAAACTCCTTCTATTATGTCCCCTGTACACCATTACTTTATACTGTCCAGCTTTACTTTGTGGGTCTATCTAATTATGGCATGTTGATGAAAGTATATCTATAAGACGAAGCTACCTAATGAACATAAGTGGTAATTAAACAGGCTGGTAACATGAATCTCTCCTACTGAGGGACTTTCAATAATGGCAAGGGAGTGTGTTTATGGAAAATGGCCGTCAATTCCTTAAAAAAAGAATATAATTGGGCGACCACAGGCTCAAATGATGGTCGTTGCCAAGTTCTGACAAAAAAGGCATAATTAAGAGGTTGCAGGCTCTGGAGGGGCCTGCAGGGGCTGATCTCAGAACAGCAGTGGAAGATTAGAGAGCAATGGTGAGAGCTGGCCCTACAACACTATTATCACAAATACACTCTTACAACCTGGTGAGCTAGCCTCATGACTGACTCAAAATAATTTGGGTAATATCCAATTAATGGAATAAGAGAAATAGACTAGATAGAAATTCAGGGAAAAAAAGCAAAAGAATAAAAAATAGACAGAAGTTGTTTTCTCTCCAAATACTTGTCTGCACATGTTAGAGTATCAAGTAATTGTGTAAGCACAGTCAGTAAGTAAAGACCATGAGAGAAAAGCACATTGTACCTTGTATACACACAATTTCAAACAGTGTTTCATACACACAGTGTCACAGTGACAGATTCTTACCAGACAGACTCACCAGACAGGTTCTATTCAACCTAAATGGTTGGGTTCAAATTGTTTAAATAACTATTTAAAACTGATTAGCACAGGGGCATATGCACCAGTAAAAGTGATCTTGAAACCTCAGCTGCCTCTCATAACACTCTCTCAAGAGGAGCTAGAGTGACATGTTGACAAGTAATGCACAGAGAAAGACACAAATTTAAGTTTGAGCACATAATGATTTAGCACTTCATGCATTTATATTTGCCTTATAATGCATTATACAAATGTTTACTTCATTCTTGTGGATGCACTGCTTGTATGCTCTCAACTCTGATATAAAATCTTGCACCATCCAAGGTTTCTGCTTTTTTTCCCTCTAAACCCATCATGTGTACATTTTTTTCCATCTTTTCATGTGTGACAAGACCACGTCTTGTACATTTTGCACATTTCTAACAGACTTTCATGTAATTGTTTTCTTTTCTTCTGATTATTCCTTTCTTCTCTGTTCAGCTGATCAAATGATACTTACTGTGAACTACCAGAGTTAGACCTTGACTTGGTATTACATTGCATAATGTCGCTCTCCTTAGTGCAAGTCACTTTGGATAAAATTGTCTGCTAAATGCAAAAATGTAAAGGTAAATGACTGGTCTTAGTATAATATCTTCTGTAATAATTTAACATACAGTTTTCTGGTTTATAGACACATGTAGGAAAAACTTTTTTATTTTAAAATGTAGTTAGGTGGCTCTTTAGTCAGGAAATTATGGTCCCATGTATTATTTAGGGTCAATTCACTTTATCCCATCATGCCACATGCCTTCCTACTTTTCTATGACAGAATGTCTTATCAAAATATCTTAAGTATGCACATTTTCACACACACACGCACGCACGCACACGCGCACACACACACACACACACACAGTTTTGACCAATTCTTTGATTAGAATATTTATCTTGTTGTTCTTCTATTATGTCTAGAGTGACTCTGAATTACTAATAAAACATAACTGGAAGGCTTTATTGGTTGTGATGCAGATCTCCCATCTCTGATGAAGGAGAGGGAAACTATGAAGGGCTATAGGGCAAATCTGATAATTAACAAAAGTATAAACAAAACATAAAATTAGATATTGCCTTTATTTGAACCCCATTCAAATAAGCGCAAACCACAGAATTTTTAATGAAATGATAAATCTATGTGACACTCTGCCTCAAAGTTAATTATTCAGCGTTGTAAAAAGAAAATAAACTTATTGAATAATCTGCACACTGTAGTTCCTATTCTGCAATGAAGTGAGCATGCGCTGAAGATTTTAGCAATCCATCAGCTGCATATTCATGGTTTACCAGTAATTTGGCTTTTTAATCTGTGAGTGATAGTTAAACACCATTATGTAAGTTTTAATGCATTTTTTTTATCTTGGACATAAGACCAGAGTTATATGAAACACAAAAATTAAGCTTTATTTATTTATTTATTTATGTTTTCTCTGGCATTGAGATATTCCCCAACAAAGCTTATACAATTTATTGTGTTTGCTAAATTAGTTTGTGGTCTGTTTATTTGTATTTTTATTAATGAGTAAAAACATACTAAACACACAAAATGTACATTTTAATGTATGTTTTTTTCCTCTTCAAATAGATGTTTCCATATAATCAGAACTAATTATTTGAACTAATAAGACTAGTTTTACAGTGATGTCAAAAAAGTTTAGAATGTCACAGACAGAAATATGTCTTTTTTAACGTACATTTTAAAGATCAGATAAACAAAATAAGCCAAAATTAAGTAAATAAAGAAGTAGAAGTGTTTTTTTCATTCGTAGTTTTTATTTATTTTTCAAAGCAAAAGAAAAAACATTCTCTAAAATACACAATTGCACACACTTACATACACAGAAAAAGCAAGCGTCTGACAGTCACTAGAAAACACAATATGCTGTTGAAAGCACAAGCTCAACGCAGTCAAAAAGTAGGCATGTCATTTTAAATGTCTCCCCTGGCAGAGCTTATACAAAGTGTTGAATTAAATTCATCAACTTGAATTAAGGCAGTGAGATCATAACAGAAAGGGCGTTGAATTGTTAATCAATTAATACAATATAGATAAAGTGTTAACAGTTATTGAAAAGTAAAACTAAATGCTGTTTGAATGCTGTTTTCAACTTCTTGAAACGGAAATGTGCATCAGTACTTAGATACTTTCATTTTTAAAATTTTTTTCATAACTCATAATCTCTCCTTTATTTCTTTCGATGTGGTGGTCCAAGGGATGTGATAAAGGTTTATGTTTTTATTTAGAGCTTAGAGAGGAGTGTGCTGTGTATTTGTGAGTCGCCTAAACTCCTCTGGCCATGAATAGATCCCCCGTAAGGCTCTGGGGTTTAACTGCTGAGCTTCCCTGCACTGAGCGGGAAGATATTGACTTTCTTAAAGTCTGGATCATTTCTCTTTATCACAGAACATTAATATCCATTCGACACCCCCACTCATGTATCTCTCGCCCACTTCTATACTTATTTACCTTCCAACCACTGCAAGACTTGCAGAAAAGAAAGAACAATGCAAGTTCATGTACTTTATTTAGTTCTTCAAAAGGCTTGACTTCTTAGGGTGCAAACAGCTTATGTTGTCAAAACAAATGAGAGAAGTAAAAAAAGACAATACATACAAAAAGGGTCACACCGATGTATAGTTCAAATAATGAAGAAAAGTTTTTTTTTTACTTAAATAGAAACAAACCCATGAATGCCATTCTGAAGTTCCAATAAAGGAGAGGTCACAGGGAACTGATTATCTAGGTGCTTCTTATTTACATATGCTAAGAGCGCTATAAAGAAGGTAGTCAAATCATGTTCAATAAAACCAACAAAAGTGCATCGGATTCTTCAAATAATCACCAGATATAATACTTATTATTTAATACTTATTTAACATTTTATGTTCAGACTCTTAGTTAACTATGTGGTTTTATTCAAAGACATCCAGTGAGAAGGCTAGTAATTTCTTCTTGAACATTTTAACACTCTTTCATGAATGCTAAAAGGAAATAAAATCACATTAAAGCTGCAAGCAGCGATGGAAGGGGTCTCGCACGATGCATCCGCCGGAGCGAAAGCACCGCCTCCCGGCCTTTTTCGAGTTTTTTGACCTTCGAACAAATTTTGGTGGGCTTTCTAACATGTTCAATGGGTCAAAACAGCTAAAACGAAGATTTTGGTAGCATTTAAGGGGGCAGTAAGGAGGCGCTGTAGAGCCAATTTTTTAAAGCACAGTCACAGTGATGCATATACTTTTGTTGAGCCTGTTAAGGCTAATCATACCAGGCTGTTTTTGTTGATAGTGGATTATCTTGAAAAGAGATACAGACCATAATATGTAACATTTTTTCCACAATTTTGAAGGGTGAACTTTGCTGTGGAACCACCCCAAGACCATTTGACGTACTTCTTAGCTTTTGATAACTTTTTTTCCCTAATGTGTTATGAGTAACCACACCAATTTTCAGCCTGATTAGACATTTCGCCTAGAAGGAGTTTGCCAAAGTTTAAAACGAGCGAAAGCGCACACTTTTTGAGGTTTTTGCAAAATATCTGTCTTCCTGTCAATTTTGGAAAATGGGTTTTTATTAGTAAAAGTTGCAGCTTGGTCATTTACATATGTGTACCAAATTTCATTCGCCTACGATAACCTGGTTGCGCAACAGCTACAAAACCGCTTCAGGTGGCGCTATAAAGCGCCACCCAAAGGCCGTTTGACGAACTGCTGCGTTTTTGATAACTTTTCATCCCAAATGCCTTATGACAAACCACACCAATTATCAGCTGGATCGGACATTTCACCTAGGAGGAGTTCGTCAAAGTATGAAGTCTGTGTTTTTTACATAAAACCTAAAATATCCGGTTTTCCGTCCAGTTTCAAAACTCGACCCAATTTACTTTTTTGTAGGTCTTAAGGTCCCACACGTATGCGACAAGTTTTAAGTGTGTATGCAATACACTGCCTGAAATAGAAGGGTAAAACTATAAAAAACAGGCTTTCAATGGTCGCCACTAGGTGGCGCTATGACGGATTATGTTCGTTTTTGTACGCCTGTTCTCGGGCTTGGACTACGATGAGAATGAAACAAGTTTGAGACGGATCGGAAATTCTATGCCCGAGTTATAACAACTTTCTGTTTCAAATCGAAATTTTGACCTTGGCTGCGACCATGACCACATACTTTATGATAGCTGAAAAAAAGTTCTAATTTTAAGGTTCCGTATGCCTTATGATGATACTCAAGAAGTTTGGAGATGTTTAGAGAAAATCTGTGGGAGGAGTTTGTCAAAGTGTGGAACGAGCAAAAAGCCCATTTTTAGAGGTTTTTGCGAAATAACTCAATTCCAGTTGATTTTAGAAACAGGGATTATATTAGTAAAAGTTGCAGCTTGGTACTTTACACATGTGTACCAAATTTCATTCGCTTACGACAAACTGCTTGAGCAACAGCTTTAAAAAACAGCTAAAGCGATGTTTTTGGTCACATATAAGGGGGCGCTGTACAGCCAATTTTTGTAGCGCAGTCACAGTGATGCATATCCTTTTGTTCAACCTGACAAGGTTAATCATGGCAGGCTGTTTTTGTTGATAGTGGATAACCTAGAACGGAGATAAAGTCCAAAATATGTAAATTGTTTTTGCACAATTTTGAAGGTTGAACTTTGCTGTGGCGCCACCCAAAGACCATTTGACGTACTTCTTAGCTTTTGATAACTTTTTTTCCCTAATGTGTTATGAGTAACAACACCAATTTTCAGCTTCATCGGACATTTCACCTAGGAGGAGTTCGAAGTTTGAAATGAGCGAAAATGCACACTTTTTGAGGTTTTTGCGAAATATTCGTCTTCCTGTAGATTTTGGAAACAGGGTTTTTATTAGTAAAAGTTGCAGCTTGGTCGTTTACATATGTGTACCAAATTTCATTCGCCTACGATAACCTGTTTGCGCAACAGCTACAAAACCGCTTCAGGTGGCGCTATAGAGCGCCACGCAAAGGCCGTTTGACGAACTGCTGCGTTTTTGATAACTTTTCATCCCAAATGCCTTACGACTAACTACACCAATTATCAGCTGGATCGGACATTTCGCCTAGGAGGAGTTCGTCAAAGTATGAAGTCTGTGTTTTTTACATAAAACCTAAAATATCCGGTTTTCCGTCCAGTTTCAAAACTCGACCCAATTTACTTTTTTGTAGGTCTTACGGTCCTACACGCATGCGACAAGTTTTAAGTGTGCATGCAATACACTGGCTGAAATAGAAGGGTAAAACTATGAAAAACAGGCTTTTAATGCTTGCCACTAGGTGGCGCTATGGCGGATGTCGTTCGTCGTCATACGCCTGTTCTCAGGCTTGGACTACGATGAGAATGAAACAAGTTTGAGCCGGATCGGATATTCTATGCCCGAGTTATAAAAACTTCCTGTTTCGAGTCGAAATTTGGACATTGGCCCGCCGCCACGACCACATACTTTATGATAGTCAAACAAGCTTCTCAATATCAATTGCCGTATGCCTTATGATGATACTCAAGAAGTTTGGAGATGTTTGGATAAAGTCTGTGAGAGTAGTTCGTCAAAAAGTAGAGCGAGCAAAAACGCCCTTTTTTAGAGGTTTTTGCGAAATAACTGACTTCCTGTCTATTTTGGAAATAGACTTTCAATTAGTAAAAGTTACACCTTGGTACTTTACACATGTGTACCAAATTTCATCCGCCTACGACAAACTGGATGATCAAAAGCTGTAAAAACGCGTTAGGTGGCGCTATAGAGCCATTTTTTAGAAATCAGTTTTGGGACCAAAATTTTACGAAATTTTTCACCGGGTCTGATGCGTGTGCAAAAATCGGTGACTTTTCATATATGTTCAGGTACCGAAAAGTGCCCACAATGATTCCCGGAATAATAATAATAAAAAAAAAAAAAAAAAAAAAAAAAAAAAAAAAAAAAAAAAAAAAAAAGTCTCGAGGAAAAACAATAGGGTTCTTGCACCTTCGGTGCTCGACCCCTAATTAATGTGATTTCTACCATTCTGTTGTGTCACTTTAAGTATATAAACAAATCACATTCCAAGAACAGCACAAAACTAACCACTGACTATTATACAATGATATTGATTTTCTTCTTTTTTCCACAGGAGAAAGAAAAATGAGGAAGGCTGACAGGAAGTGCTACTAGTGGTCAGACAGGTCTGAGCCTGACCCGGCTGAACAGGCGACTAAGGTTTCTCTTGCTGTGTTCTAAGAGAGTGAGGAGATGTGAAACGAGGAGGGGGTGGCGAATGGAAGCGGTGTGGGTGGGGGTTGAATTGATTTCCTCTGTGATGACAGCTCCAGTCAGGCTGGCACCAAACGCCCCAACCTCCCCATTCCAGCATCCACATCCCTCCATCCGCTCACTTCATGCCTGTGTGTCAGTGGCGCTAGGTAAATAGCCACTGCTGGTGTCATGTTCTTGAAGGGTACACTCAACAGCTTTCCTCCATCTTTCCTTCCATTCCAACTGTCGCGAAATCGTTGCCGCGGATCATTTTTCTGATAAAAGCATTATTTTTGGGACAAAAGTCACTCAGAGGAATTTAATGACAGCCATTTTTTATCATTGTCATTTTTCCTCAACAGTGATGCCCCTTAAGCTCCAAATTCAGGCACCTCTTGTAAGTAACGTGTATTTAGTTTCAGACTCATCAGAAACAATGTTAGTGTTCCATCATAGTTTATCCCGTTTATCACAGAAGGATTCTAAGATGCTGAAGCGACTTTTTTGATGGAGAAAAGGTTGAAATAGTGTCTTTATACATCTTAAAATGAAATCTCTAGAAATGTTTTTTTTTTTCAGTATAGCTGTTGTTATCACTTTAAACAACTTAAGGGTCCCTTGGAATCCCTGGATAATCCCTTGGTTCTTCACTCTAGAGAATGATATGAATCTCCAGAAATACCTTCTACTGTACTTGCTTGGCCAAAGGAGGGATGATTTCCTTCTTCTGAATTTACTGAGTCCATACGGGAACGTTTGAAGCGCCGGTCAGGGTACTGGCTGTTGTCAAAAGGCATGCGGTGAACACACAGAACATGAGTTTTCAGGTTACCCTTCTGAGAAGCACTGTAGGGACAATAGCGACACTGGAATGGCCTCGGGCCTCCATGACCTGAAAACAACAGAAACTGCATTAGCATTCTCTCCATTTCAGAAGATTTCTAAAGGTGCACATTTCACATTTGTGAAACATTTAGTTCCAATCAACCCAAGATGGAAGTTCATCAGTTTGCATCAAAAGCTGAAGATGTTTTCTTTGTTCAGTGCTCCGCAGAACTTGAAAGTGCTCTTTTCAGCACAGAAAAAGTACAACTGTTTAAGAGATTGGATCTGATCATCAGTGCATTGCACACAATGGCCTTTAATAGCACACACAAGTCTGTTTGAGGAATGCAGATTATGTGCCTATCATATCTAGTTCTCTTATCGAGCCCATCCACTTAAAGCAAAGCCATGCACTTTCAGCTGCGCGCTGCTTTGGAACATTAATAACAGTACATTTGCTCTCCATTTTTCTCAATTCAATTTGAAAAGCACTAAATCAAATTAACATGCTGGTTTAAAATAGCTGCTGCGTTGGTGTGGAGAATGTAAAGGAGATCCATTAAAGGTGGAGCAGTTACAAAACATGAAAAAAAGGCAAGCATTCCCAAAGTCACCGTCCGAAGCGTCATCCTCTTATACACTTGTGTGTCTGGCACAAAAAGAAGGATTAATAAGCACTTTGTGTTTGGCTCTGGAGTCTCAGCAGCTTTTGAATACAACAGTGTTTGCTGATGTTTGACTAGAAAGAGGATTGCTACAACTTTTAAAGCTTCCGATGCTCTAGTTGCCTGAGAAGCGAGCCAGCAAAGCACAATCCGAACTGTTTCATTCATAGGCATTTTAATTTCATACTCCTTTATGCTATGCTA
This sequence comes from Danionella dracula, assembly GCA_900490495.1. Taxonomy (NCBI): domain Eukaryota; kingdom Metazoa; phylum Chordata; class Actinopteri; order Cypriniformes; family Danionidae; genus Danionella; species Danionella dracula. The sequence goes on from UELW01000578.1 coordinate 5,976,967, forward strand.
AAATGATCAAGTATGGCACTATGAACCGGACTGTAGTCATCATCAGTAAGTCAGCTATTGTTGCAGGTTCAACTCCTGGTCACTGAAGAAATGAGAGATTACGTAAAAGCAGAACGCTGAAAGTTAATGTAACAGAATAAGATAGAAGTAAATTCAGATGTTTGTGGAGCTGAACAGTATTCTTAAATTCAAAATTCAGCTGCAGTACTGACATGTTTCAGACAGGAACAAAACAAAAAATAACAACTACATTGACATGTAACATCATTCCCAGTTTATTCACCCAGCAAGATTTCCATCTGCTTCTGATATATTTTTTATTATACTTTGAACTGTACAGTTTGCTGCTGAAATTGCCACAAATAATAATTATTATTCCAAGTGAGTGAAGACATTTCTTACACTAAAACTAAGTTGGGGTAAAACTCGCATGCTGCCAATAATCTAAAAGATGGCAGAGATATTGTGTACAAATGTTTTATAGAAATCCCTTCCTTGAAATCATCTTGCTCTCACTTAAAGTTACCAAAATTAAAATAAGTCTAAATTGAAATACACAACATCTAATGATTGATGTACAGTCAGTTAACAAAAGAATGAAAATGTTAATATATGTTCATGTCAGAATTACCATTTTTATTTCAAAGATAAAGATCTTGCTGTCACATAAATGTTATTATTTCCAAAGAATCTAAAGGCTAGCTGTGTTAAAGTTAGGAACTAAATGGAATGCAGAGAACTATTTTGTTCAACCATAAGAAAGTACAAAACAAAACAACTTTGCAGGGAATAAATCCTCCAAAACTATAAGCATTATAGATTTTAATTTATGAACATTATTTATTTTTACAATTTCACCCCCATATTCCCAAAGTATCTCTCAGAAGATTTAATGTCTTGATTTAATCTTGGCACATACCTTCCTATTAAGCTTTTTGGAAAACTTCAATCATGTTCAGATTCTGATTTATCAATGCTTTTGCAGTCAGAACCCCATCTGACCCCTGTTTCAAATGCTAAGTCTCATGATTACCCTGATATAGACAAAATAGCAATAAATTATGTAAAAATGTCATTCATTTATACTCTGGAATAAAAAAAGATGTTAACCTCAATGAAAAACTTTAGAGTTAATTTCTTTTATTGTGTGGAACAAGTGGTGTAAATATGTCAATTCACCTAATTTGTCAGAGTACAAATTTAAGTAGAAAAACAATAAAAAGAAGAAGTGAGTGCAACCTGAATGAGTACAGCCTAAAACATACTTACCCACTCTAAGCTACTGCTGCTTCATGACAAGATCCAGAATGATCACATAAAGTCACCAAGTTGCCCCTAGTTGTTAGATTTAAGTTAATACGTCTAAAAATTCACCAAATCTAGTGACAGAGTCCCTTTTTTTGCGAAAAACAATGCATGTTTGCTTGTAATGTTAATGCATTTGTATCGTAGTTAGGCTTAAATTGGATGACCTGTTACATTTATTGTGAGATTGTTGCCTTAAAAAAGGCACTATAAATAGCAATAGTTAAATGTATATTTTTATTAAATACATAACTACATTACCTTGTCTTCAATCCACCAGAAACACAGTTAACGCTTGAGCATTTTAAGACTAGACACCATTGCAGCTCAAAATTCTATCAATCTGGACATTCTGTTGGAGTGTTGTCTGACAACGAACTGCAGAGGCTTCTGTTTGTGGTCTGAACAGCTGTTTTCATTCAAGAAGTTCTAGAAACTTTTTTTTCACCACAATTTCCATTGCATAAGCAAGTGTGTGGTGAGTGGTCTGGCACAGAAGGGCAACAGTCACATCATTCAGGTGGATGCTTCAATGCTGATAGTGGATTAGGGCCTCCCCCGATGTTGTGAAGTGATCTGTGTGTCCAGAAAACCACTATAGAAATGTCATTACTTGTACAAGTTCTAATGAAGGTGAACTTGTAATAAAAGGAAAATAAATGTTTTGATTAATTGCATCCAAAGTTTATATTTGCACATAAGTGGGCTGTGTGGTATGTTTTTTAACTAATGACTATGGAACTAAAGAATGAAATTAACTTTATCATTGAAAGCTTATGTAACCTAGGAATTACATTTATTCAGTTTAGCTTGTGTTTAATTATTAATACTTTTCTAACTAGTTGTCAATCGTATATGGATGTTTATTGCATTATTTACAATAAAAAATGTCTCTATGGATTGTATTAAAGTGTGCTTCTAAAGAAGAAAATTTAGTGGAATCATTTACAGGGAAAAATTTGCATCTTGAGAAAAGTCTGATAATCTACTCAGATGCATACATGTTTACCTTTTCAAACTTGTATACAATTTGTTTTTACAATGCACCCTTTTTCTTGTTCCATCATTTTTTTTACAGTGTGCCATTATCACTGCAGGCTAATTAACCCCCGAAGGCCTCAGATGCAGGGATCAGAGGGTGAAGAAAAAGAGGAGGAGGGAGAAGCCATGAAAACACCCACTTCCTGCAAACTCTCCAATATCACTTCCTCATTATCATTCCCACCATCCATCATTCCAAATCACTGAAAACACTGGATCACATACATCCTTTCAGTTTACTTGAGCACTGTTCTGGATAGTGTACAGTAACACGATCCTAACATCGTCGTTCCAAGTCTTAACATCATCCTTAGAAAACATGTCTAGTACTCCCTCTTGTGGTGTTTACCGCTCTCAAGCGCTTGTGTTACACGCTGCTAATTCTGATGCAGTACATATTCACTTCTCATCTCCAAAACACACTCTCACTGACTAAATTGTTACAAAATAATACATAATTCAACTTTATGTCTAAGCTAAGCAAATCAACTCACACTCTCGCACACATCCATACACTGGGGTGCTTTGGCATCTTATCAAAATCAGTCTCATGTAAATTTTATCTGATGCCAGCACTACCATCTGTGCGAGTGATGCCTCTCACCTCTGTCTCTGTGTGTGAGAAGTCGCCCTATCCAATGTCAGCAACAAAGAGTGTGTCTGTGGGGTGTATGAGAGAGAGGGGTGGGGGGTGCTGAGCAAAAATGATTAATTTGCAGAATGCTTGTGATTTGCTCATATATTATTATAACAGCTCATCAGCACATGACGAATCCCTTGCCCCATGCAGCAGAAAGAACCTGCAGGGCTTCAGCACTTTTACTGCGAGTATCTGTACATGTATGAGTCCTTTTGTATTGGTCGCATTTCCCAGATAAGAATATAATTGCTAATGAACATGTAGTGATTGCCTGTTTTGAGTGGGGGATACAGCATTTATGTAGAGTGTGTTGCTGTGTGTTTGCATGTGTGTGGATGCATGGGACGGCACCTGACTGGCTGCACAGCCTTTAATGACTTTCAGATGCTCACCATGAGAGCCTTAGAGCAAGCAAGCTTGGGAGGTTGAAGTAGAGGCAGTGAAAGAGAGACAGACTTCCCCTCTGTGGGTGATTAAGGCTTTAAACACTCATATCCTTTCAACTCTTTCTGAAAATATAAATGAGGTCACCTAAGTTAAGCTCTTCCGCTCGGTGTCGCTTTCACATGAACAATGGGGGTTACGCTATTTTGAGTAGCAACTAAAACAATCACACAACAAAGGTAAAACTTCAGACTGTTATTTTGCAATTATGTGAAATCGACTGGATCTTGGCAGCTAAAGAGGAAAAAAAGGCAAAGATTTAAGCCAAAAGTTAACTATGCTAGCTTTTTAGTTCATTTACTTTTGAAAAAGGGATTAAAGAGGATAAGTTGCAAGTACTTGTTTAAGTAAAGACTGCAAATTATATTTCTATTTTAAATTATTAATAATTTAAAATTAATATTCTTATTACATTATTTACATGTATGTGCATGTGTCACCTAAACTATTAATAAACCTATCACAGAAGAAGTACATTGTTTATACAATTGTTTAGTTTATAAAACATACATTGTAAAAAGCACAACTCTTCATCCAAAAGTTCATACAAAAATCCAGAAATGTACCTAAAATGGAACATTTAAATTGATTTGCTATGCCCATCACAAGTGCTCCCTGTCTTTGAATGAGCTACTGTAACATTACAATAACACTGGGAAAAAATTGCCACAAAAAGGTTAAGTCTCTCTGATGCCAAAACAAATTAAATGTACTAGACAAAGACAGGAAAAGCTATGCGAACACTTGAATAAATTGAGGAAACGACTTTAAATCATCAGCAAACTGTAATCATGCTACATAGCCTTCTGTGCAAACAGGACATTAGGTTAAATCAAGAGTTGATGCATTAAATATGTGTGTTTATTTATGGTAATAAGTTTGTTTTATATTTTATCTGGTTATATTGCTTGTTTTCAAAATACTTGAATTTATGGCCAATTGTAACCTGATGTTTTCAACATCTCTGAAGAAAGAAAAAAGCTGATTTAAAAAAAAATGTAGCACATTGAAGTATACTGCAAGACACCAAGGAAAGCTAAGATATTTGCAATTTACGATTAAAATCGATAGAAGGGTAAATGCTTCAGTAAAATTTAAGCAGCAATACAAAAAGTTGATCATGCATGAACTTTATACAGCTTAGTGTTTGAAACTAATCCGTGATTGACAAAATTGTTGTTTAATTATGTCAATTGGGCTCCCCTAGACCCTGAAGCCTTGAGCCAGCCCTGCCTTTGTTCTCTGGTGCGTACTGTAGCTTGTGGTGCACACACCTGGCAAGTAGTTTAAATAGTCTGGCAAGTAGTTTTACAAGTCTTGTTGTAAATATTAAGACATTTTTCTTTGGGCTCTCAGTGTTCAAGCTTTTGTTTGGAATGGTAAAGCAGCATGTCTTCAAGACCACCAAATAGTAACAGAGAACACTCTCTCTGTCACAAATCAGAGCATTGGTTTAAAGCCATAGACAAAAACAGAACTTACCACTAAAGTGCAGCATTCAATTCACACTGCTTGCTGTGCTTTAAGAAACTATTAATACTTTTAGTAGTGTTCTATTTGCATCACTAGTCCAACTAAACATTTGATTTATTTTATGATACTGTATATTTTGGAGCATTCCCGACTTCTTAACTGGAAACATTCCAGAGTGAGATGAACATATTCAATCTCTGTTTTCAGCAGAAAATGTTGTGGTAGCTGATCTTAGAGGACTTGAGGTTGTTGATCCCCTGAGTTTAAGTTAAATAATTTATTTTTAAAATTACATCTAGTTAACCAGATAAATACTCGAAACATTAGCATTAATAAGGCTAAATCAAGGGAAATAAACAGTTGATTACACAAGGCTTTACTTTTCTCAAAACTTTAGTATATATTACTCTATCATCTGGCTGTCCTTCAGTCCTGTTTTTTTTAGAACAATTTGGCTTGTGGGGACATTAAAATTGCGGTTTGCTAATCAAAAAAAGCACACAATGGCTCGCTCACAAAAATTATTTCAATTTATCATCTAAAGACACAGTGCAATAACAAATAAGCTACTGAGGCACCATAGCAGAATGATCATGTTGAACTAGGCAAATGAAAATATGAAAACTCCAGAAGTGTTTCCATAAGCAAATGTATGTCCGGCTATTGGGTATATAGATATAATGCTTTATTTTCTCTCTTCTTTCCACCTAATGACAATGATAGGTAATGATTTCCTTTAATATGATAAAATATGATTTCTTTCTTTTTGTTTGGTGTCACTTATAAGGAGGAGAAGAGAAAGAAAAAGGCAGAGGGAGTGTGTCTGGGGAGAGGGTGAGCCACAGAAGGTGTGAGCAGTAAAAAGTGATGTACCATCTGTCGGCCAGTAATAACCTGCGTGTTGTAAAGGCTGGGAGATTACTCAGCAAAGAGAGCTTCCAAACACCCAAATCCCTTCGCAACGTTAGTGTGCCATGCACTATCTCTCCCCACCTGCTTCCAAACCCAGTTGAGGATGATTCTACCCTAAAACCCACATCACGCACATCCATATCAAATCTTTTCGAAAAAAAAGGCAAAAACCTGGAGACACAGATCATGATATCTCTACTCCCCTCTAAAAACAATAACAACAATTTGAGGTGAAAAATGTGTACTACATATGATTAATACACTTAAAGTTTTCACTCCGATGCAGCAGGGTAACTTCATATCCTAGTCTAGAAAATGTACACATTAATAAAATGCAGGGAGAGGGAGTTACAGTGCATACGCACTGCTCATTTGCTTACAAGTGTCATAGTATATATAGTATATATATCAACTGCACGTGTCTTTTTTTGTCATGTTTACTAAATTCACATTTTATGTTAAATCACTTTAAATAGGTATTTACTTAAAAAGGTATTTACTTTAGCCAAGAAACAAGTGTCTCCAATTGTGATAAAAAAAAATCTTAGCAGTTTGTTTTGACAACAATAATACTCAAGGCATCTTTACAACTATTCTATCTATAGTGTTTTACTTTAGTTCTTTTTGTTTTTTGGGGTTAAATATACTCCATCAATACCCTTTCACAATTGTATCTAATCAAAACCCCAGCGAGATCATAGAGCACTGCATCCATATTAGAAATCAGGTCACTTTTTGTGTTTATCCTCCCCAAAGGAAAGTGGGGGAAATCTTGTATTTGTGCTTTTTTGGGGGGTATTTACTAAAAGCTAAAATCTCCATGGGGAAGTAGCTCGCATGACATATGTCTAACTTGTTTCAAACTACTGCAGCATATCATCTAACTTTCAATATAATCTCTGCTTTTTATATATTTCTCAGCCTTCTTTTGTCTTTTTATATTTTTCAATCTCCACAATTTGACTACATTTCTCTTTTTTTGCTGAACAAATAGAGGAACAAGGGTTCCAGATTTTCGTTTAGTTTCTGTTTTCCCACACAAACATGTCTGAGTTATTGTGAGAAGAAAGTTTCAGCAAAGGATTTTGGGATAATATAGCACTTCCTTCACTGACAGGGCAAGAGAGGTGCATGCAAAGACTCGAGCAAGGCATTGTGATTGGTCGAGACTTAGAAGGGCTCATGGGTAAAAGGCAGCATATACATCATGTGATAAGAGCGATGTGTCAGGCGGTCTCAGTATGTGTCTGTGTGGCCCGGGAGGAAGAGTTCATGAGTACTCATCTGCAGTACTGCTCTCTTCTCGCTTCTCCCTATAGAGCAGATTCCTGCACATTCTAGTGCTGAGCTGTCATGACAGACACATAATAAATGTCTAGGACTGAGTGAGTGTGTGTGTTTCTGCAAAAACCAGAAGAAAAAAAGGCCATCCTGAGTAGTTTCTGTCTGAATCTAATCATACTGAACTGAACAGGCAGAAAGCAGTTCTTTCCAAAAAAGTCTTAAAGATAGGATCAGCACTTTAAGTGACTTGATAGAGCTCTCAAAATCAAGACTCTTTGTTAATTGAAAACTGATAATATTTCAAAGGTTAAGCAAAAAAAGCATATTTTCAGTGCTATAAAAAGCATGTTTAAGATTTTATAAATATTTAGTTATAGTTGAAATGTTGTAAATATGTTCTTAAATCTTAATTGTATGTCTAAGGTATCATCATATATCTATTCATCAAACGAATTGTGGTATATAAATATATTACAGTATTTCTGGCTACCAAAAAAAATTGTTCATTGAATTAATCATATGATTCCATCAACTCATTATCTTTGAGCGAATGCAATTAGAATGCTCTTCTTCCATCTTAGGCTACATCCTTAGACTATTTTCTTTTTACTTTTTAGCCACTGCTGACTATGATCAAGGGACTTTTTCATGCTACTGTTAGCCAAAGTACAAGTTTATAGAACACATTTTGTTCAAATTTTCTATAATTTTTCTCTTTCTCTTGGTTGGGAATTGAACCCACTATATTCAATATTGGCTCTACTGTCCAATAGATTAAAAGCTCTTCCTGAGATCTTTAAATTTAACATTATATTTCCTTTTTTCTTTTCATTTTTTACAAATTTAATCAATATTGGAAAATTTCAACAATGATTAATAAATAAACTAAAAATTATTTGAAAGTTTAACAATTATTGCCTTAGTGTATGGGCCACAAAGCAGGCCCAAAAACTGCTGTAAATAGTTGGGTTGATTAGAATATTATCTCTTTAAAAGGTTATTTTGAGAAAAAAAAAATGTAGATCTTTTTTTTAATATAAGTTTTTACTACTTGTGAAAGCTGACTTTGCTAAGTATGTAAGGTGACACCATTGGTTAATTAAGGGCTAAGATATGAATGTGGTATAATTTAAATTAAATCAATAAATGAAATGGTGGATGATGAAGAAGTTCATTGCAAAGGCGTTTGACTACAAACTTCATTTATGGTGTGACCAGCAGCTCATTATGTTAAAAACAACATTATGTTCAAACAAACATTTACTTTCAGCATTACTTAAGCAAAGCCATAAGGGAAGTATATATCGGTGACACTTGAGTTTCATTTATGAAATCTGGAAACATTTACCCAATAACAGGTAATTTAACTCGTAAACTCATCCACACTAAATCCTTTTCTCTATCTGTTTATTCCTCTATTTACCTTCCTTTCTCCATACGATCATTTTGTTGGCTGTAGAAACTGTCAGTTTGTAGAAATCAGTGAAGAAGGTGGGGGGAGGTGGGGCAGGAAGGGCCACCTCCAAATAAGTTCCATTAATCACCCAACACACTCTAATGTAACTAATATTTTACAATTAGAGGAGACAAGACGGAGCTCCGAGCCATCTATCTCTCTTACATCACATGATCATCGATTCATAAGACCCAGCCTGAGAGCTGAGCAAACACACACATATACAGTCGCACACGCACACCCTCTGATTCAGTTGCATGTGAATGTGTGTAAAGACTCTGTGTGATGAGCATTATGACGCAGTGTGTATCCGAACGCACTGAGAGCTCTCAAACGGTGACAGATGACTGCTGTCTATGTGTGTGTAAATGAGAGAGGAAAACTGCACAAAACTGTGCAAAAATGTGAAAAGGCTGTCACAGAATGTCTGATAAGATTGATTACGCATTGACTGGAGATTGAAAATGGAAATGGAGTGCAATTCTCTGCATGAAAAATACCATTTTCTTTCAGATATAATTTAGTAGGCCCTAATGACGAGATATGCTTTGGTATCAATAGGTTTTGCACCACATGAGTGAGTACGCTGACAAGAAAAAAAAATCAGCTATTTAAATATTCATATTATATTTGTGATAAGCTATTCGAATTAACATTGTTTTTTAGAAAGTAGACATTTGTAATAAATTTTGTAACCGATGTTTGTTAGCCATTTCAAGCAGTTTTTAGACTGAGTTAAGAAAGAAAGAGATCATAAATAAATGATTGAATCAATATAAAAATTTATGAATTAATTATATAATAAATGAATAAATAATAAAAAACAAGTTCTGCAAAGATACCTCTCAGCTGGTTGCATTAGTATCATAAACTGGTATGTAGCAGCATCTAGTGGCAAACATGAAGAACTGTGCAGTTAAGTGCCTGCTGTTACGTGCAGTGTGCCTGCAGGACGAATGAAAGGCATCTGAACAAAAGAAAAAGGAGAAGTTCAAGCTCAGGTCACCATCTGGCTGACTAAAAAGGCTAGCAGAAAGCAAGAAGCATTTATATACAAACTTCCACCACACCACAACACACCACAACAGCAGATGGAGAGGGATGAGAGACAAATATCTATTGAAATAATCACTTAAGCAAACTCATAATGATAGCATGCCCAATTTCCAAAATTAATGTATTACTGCAAAATAACATTCACACTGTTTTAGTTTTCTTCTTTATTTTCATAACATTTTTAAAAAAGGTGAGTCATCGACACTATGGATGAACATCCAATAAAGTTTGCAGCAAATTGAAGTCTGAAAAAGCTACTAAAATTCTATGTTAGATTTCTCAAAAAAAGAGTCCCTTTTATTTTTTAGCAGCCCAAAAAACCTGTTCCTTTACAAGCTTCAAAAATAGTTACCTAACGTTCCCTCAAACGGCTGTGTCTTGTCACGGTTTATTTGTAAAATGTAAATGTCTATTGGTATTTAACCATAATTCTTTGTGGATTTGTGATAGTAGGTTGCGTCTGTGTCTGCAAAAGTAAGGGTGGTACAGCCATGTCAGCCCTGTTTGACCACTGAGCGGTATTTAATGATTTGTCTTATTCAAAATTGAAAACCCAATAAGCCAACATGGCAACCACAGCATCTGGCAGTGACCTCCAAACAAATCTCTACAAATTTAATTTCTCCTTAATTTTTTTCAGGGGACAAACCACCTTAGAGAGAGAGGATGGACGAGGAGGAGAAGGGAGGAGAGAGAAGAGGAGGAGGAGAGAAAAGCTGGCAGAATGAAGGGTACTCCAAAATGAATATTAACCTATACAATCTTTAAAAACTTATTTTACATAACTTTGTTCGTAGATTTGATGTCTACTGTGAAAAGCTGCAATAAAAACAATATTATTTCATTAAAATCATAAAAAAACTATTGAAATTATAGAAGCAAAGGACAGGCCACCTACATAAAAGTGTTTAGAACTGTCTTGAGGAAAGTGGATGAAGATTGTAAGAAACATATTATATTATTTCATGTATTTTATCAAATGCATTAATGGTATTTTAGAACCATGCATGTTAGTCACTACACGTTGTTCTAATACTATACTTGAATTTAATACATTCACTGAGGCTCAACTTAAAGTAGACTAGCTTTCTAAAAACATTATTTTTAATTGTTCATCTCTCTGAAGTTTTATTTTTTCATAAAGTGTTCTTACAGTATCTCTTCTCACCACTTAAACCACATTTGTTTCAGTGTTTTCAATGCTTCACAGTGCTCAAGAGCTTCAAGCTTACAGCGGAGGTGGTTGGAAAATGGCGAAAAAAAAGGTAACTTTTTTAAGATGGGATTTTATTAGGTCCAGGCCTCTCTCCATCTGGTCTAGTGTATCTGATCCGTTTAAAAATTAGTCAAGCATTGACCCCAGACACCTCCCCTCACTTGGGTCCTGATGGCAGGTTAACACAAATATGGATCCCATCAGACTAAAGGAGATTGTGTTTCTGTCCTCTGAGACATGGTTAACTCACAAGAAAAGGTTAAGAAAAAAGGGCCTATAATGGAGCCTGTTCACTCGATCTGTGGTGTTTATGTGTGCATGTGAGAAGGGATTTCATTTAGCCTTATCTCTTTAAGGTATCGACACAATAGGCCCTTGTGCCAAATCGTGTCAGTTTTCACTATAGTGAAGAGGTAAATTAATGTCTGATGTAGACCTAGAGACAGGGAACATTCTTGTTTTCACAAATACTAGCTATGCAATGATGAGATTAGTACAATTTCTGGGATTCTAGGATCATGCTGAAAAACTAAAAATACAATTATCACTACAGTTCTGTGAAGCCAGAAACAAACCAAAGCAGAATAACTAAGAAGGTGGTCACCATTAAATCTGGGGGTGGAATCTTATGGTCCAACTCAAGGTGTACAACAATAAATAGGTTATGGATGCAAACTATATGAACCATCTTAAATTTGAACATCCATCCTAATAGAAAACTAATGTTGATTACTGTGATGCTAGTCTTTTACTGAAAAATTACAGAGTTTTCAACAAGTGTTATGGTGGGGTCCAGTATTCATAAAGCAAGATAACTGAGTTTTTAACCTCCAGAACACACAAGGGATCTTTTTACCATGAGACATAAATATAGCTACTAAACTGATTTGGACACTCAAACCCTGCAACATTGTTGAAGTGGACTATTTTAATAAAATATATGTTCCATTTGAAATAGTAATTTAAAAACTGTAACAACTATGTGGTAGACAATAGAGACGTCACACAGAGTTTATTAAAGAACATCAACAAATTTGGACATTAATAAGATTAAACAGAATAAATGAATGAATGAATGAAAAAATGAATGAATGAATGTCATACTCTGAGACTAATAAACTAGTAGGCTACAAGTATATATTTTTTAATTTAATTTGCATGTATTCATTAATTTCTTTATATATTCATTTGAGAATTTAATTGATGTACCTTTTTCATGTATTTCAATTACTTATTTAAACTGTAGTGTATATATATATGCGTACACACACACGCACACACGCGCACACACGCACACACAAATCCAGTGCTTTTTTCCAAATAAGAATACCAAAATTGTTCATCAGTGAAATGGTCAGTTATTCACACTAGCTTTTCATAGTTTGAATATGTTTTATTTCTCATTATAAGTACAGATCAGTAGTTACAAAACAAAGCATCTGCCATGAGGATACAGCAACCCAAAAAGTCATACAGTCCACAAGACAACTCAGAGGTGCGGAATGCTCAGAGATTAGTCCAGAATCACTCAGAGAGGAAGCGCGCACGCGAGAGAGAGAGAGAGAAAGACAGAGAGGGAAGTGTTTACTTATATACTACACAGAGGGTGGGCGTGTCGAGGGAGCCGGGGCTGTTTCTGTGTCTCGTCTAGGACAAGAAGGGTACGCAGCGGTCATCCATTACAACACCTCTGACTGACTCTTTTAGAAAGAACTCCTTCATTTCACATTTTCCTGTATCATTGAAACTAGCTCACAAAGCACCTTCACTTTGCAACACATCTGTTCATGATGACAGCAAGAAACCCTTTCTGTTTCTGTTTGAAACACTCTTTCTGTTTGTAAATAGTATGACTCAATGGTGTATCTGAGGAAAATGGAAGGGAATGCTCAGGATGGGGAAGTTCATTGAATTTATTCTCAAAGGCGAGCATTAAGAAGATGAGAGAGTTTGAACTACACAGACCAAATCAGTTCACAAAAGAATATCAGTTCACAACGTCAAGGGATAACACACACACTCACGCACCCACACCTTCATTTTTCAATTGCAATCTGCCTACATTATAGACCGGTTCTTGATTTACTATCACAGTGCAAAATACTTCAGTTTGTACTTCAGGGAACCTCAGTTATTTGCTTGCATGAGGCTTGGTATATATCTATATATTCTGTACTGTATGGATTCAAATGCTTGCAGCAACAGAAAAAGATTGTCAATCTTTCTTTTCGTTCCTTTTTTTAATGTATTTTACAAAGATGAAAGGCAAAACTTACAGTACTAGAGAAGGAAACTCCAATCTAATACATACACTCTAAAACAGCTAGCTCTGAAAATGCAACAACGCATGACTGTATCTATGGCTAGACAATACTTGTTTCTTGTTTGCATGTTTCTTTTTTGATTCTTTATTAATTGAATACATCAAACCATTTCAGTAGTCAGTAACACTTTGCAACACTGATTGGTGGCAGTATATTACAAACACAATCTCATATTCAGAGTACTTGAAGTGAGAAAGACTGAGGTGAGGCATGTTATTGGGGTTCGAGGGGCCGTGTTTGTGGGATTTCCATAGGCTTCACATTCTCTTTGCCTTGTGCCCTTTTAACAGGCACACTCACCTTCAATTAGTTTCTCTCTCAGCTTGGCTGACTTTGCTCTCAGACACTACACCAGATCAGTCTCACAAACACAATAAATTGTGTCAATAGCGTTCAAAGGTGGAGCTTCCCTTTTTAAGCACAGCGTTTCTTTTCCCGAAGATGGATTGTCATTCATCACCTTGGACTATCCAGGCACTGACTGTTGAGTGTGCAGAGGATTTAGGAAGAGTGTGCTTGGTCTCCAAAAGTGGGGTTGTTTGGTCCAAACTTCCAGAGGAACAGTTCAGGGGTCTTCCAGAAGTGCACCGGTGATAATTTAGAGGGTGGTGAGAAACACTGTTCAGTTTCCCTCTCATTCAGAGACTGGCAGCTGTCGGCCAGCTTGCTTCAAGGAATGTGCAGGGACAATCACTTCATGGTTTCTTCACTACTTCAAAAAAGCAATTGAAAAACACTGAAAGTTTTTTATCGACTACACAAGAGAGGATTCAAGACACAAAATACACAGGAAGCAAAAAAAAAAAAATAATTTTTTTCTTCTTGTTTCCAGTTAACTAAACATCAACAGCTCTTCTTCCTTCATCCAGCAAGAACGCCTACAGGAATCCTTTTCAGCTGTCCGGTATATCAGTTCACTTTCTTTTTTGAAGTCTTTCACTTTAAATAATGCTTCTGATAGTCATCTTGCTGTGTTAGAGAGCATGGCCTGCTGGTATCCAATCTCTCCAGCAGGGGGCGCTGCTGTAATTTTTTTCACTAGTCTTGCATCTCTGTGTCAGTTAGGCTATGTTCAGGGGTGAGAGCAGGCCCAAACCTTCGTGACGCCTCTTCTTCCGCCCACAGATGAACTAAGGTTAAAGAACAAACGCAGGTTAACACCACGGCCTGTGTCTTTCCTCAAACACACTCTCTCTCTCTTTCACACAAATGCATATCATTTGTGACAGACTGTTATTAAGGGAAGAAAGTCACTTCAAGCACTGTTATTATGTCGGATGTCATTATTACAATTTAGCATCTCAGATTTTTGTAACACTTCAAGGACATATTTAAAACAAATGATTATTAGCCATGCTGAAGTGACTTCTGCTCTGCTTAGTGTTACCAAATATACATACATTCATTTCTTTGAACAAGAAATTGAGTAAAAAAAAGGGTTTGAGCAGATTGTCCTTTTGGTAACTTAATTATTTTTTCAAAGCAGTTCTTATGAGTGGGAAAGAGGGAAAAGCGGAGACAAAGAAAAGATTTTAAGTCTTTTTAGTATTTATGGCCACTGTGATGTGTGTGATTAATGATGCCTATGATATTTTAATTCAAAGGGACTAAAACCCTATTGCATTAAAGAAAACATAGTTTCTGAATAACTACAGAATACAAACGAGAACAGAGCAATTTGAATACTTTCAGAGGTTTTGAAACACTGCACTTGTGCAATTACTATAGGAGTCTGAATCAAGTGAAAATGCTTATAGCTTTTCCCCAATTTATGCGCTATAGCGGTGTTCAAACTAAATGCTATAAATGCTGTTTAATTCCCTCTACAACCCCAAGAAAATTATTTGGCAATAAAACCTACAGAGTGCATCTCAGAGTCGTGTTATTTTAAAGTGCTTCCATGAAAATGACAAAATGAAATTAAAACATGCATTTGTTTGAGAGAGCTCTCGCAAGAAATGTTATGGAAATGAAATGAGAAGTCAGTTCCCTGCTAATAATGGAATAAACCATCGTCGTCATTTAAATTTGCCAAGCAGCAATAATGCTGACGCCCACCCGGATTGCATTCTGCACACATCTCAGAAGTGATCTTCTATAACAGACACAATTTCTGCTCAGATGGCAGACACTTCTGAGAGCGTAGAAACAAATTATAAATAGCCACTATTCAATCTTGTTACAAAATAAACTTGGATCAATCTTTAATTGTGTAATAAATTCAGTGACACACAAATAGACACCAGCTTCAGCTATGATTAATTTTCACAATAAGACAGGGACATGCAGTGCTCACTTTGTCCAGGAGATGGAAGTATAACCCACTGAATACGAAACAGGCACAAATTCATGCTGAAAATATGATTCTATTTATCAGTTTTAGGTAAAACTGGCTTGTATTTCAAATTAATACCAATACCAATTAATACCTATTAAAAAAATAATAATGATCAAATATTAAGCAACTGTCACAATTTTTTAAGACTTGACTGTGATCCAGGCCTTACAGCTGTCTGTTTTTATGTCCATGAGGAAATTAAATTCATAATGACCATGATGATAATAAATGACGTCCTCGAGTTAAAAAAAACAACTGGTCTCCCAGGGGCCAACACTCCCTGTGATTTTCTCTTAAAGAAAGTTCCAGTAATGAGGTACAGATTCTGCCACATATTTGATTTTCACTCTTCATTAACTAAGCCACCTGGAATGTTATTATTTAAGGACGGCATTTCTTTTCCCCAAACAACTGCCACTGCGATCTGGAGACCAACACACCAACTTTATGATCCAAACAACTTCTTTCTCATCCTGTTCTGATCAACTTTGGAGTCTCCCTCTCCACATGTGGAGTGATTGCTTAATTATTTCTGCAGGGAAGAAATCTTCATCATAGTCTAGCCTGTCAAACTACATAATCAGTGGGTTTGAGTAATGTATTTTACACATTAAACACTATTGTAACAAAAAGAATACTAATATTTTAATCTGATCAGCATTATCTCTGCAACAATAAACATACAAGTGGTGCTTCATTTCAAGTGAATCAAAACGATTCACTAAGCACATTTTATAAAACAGAAGATGATAGCACTCCCTCTACTGCCCAACCCTAAAATCACACTCACACTCTCAGACATGAGAGGGCCCTGGAAAGTAATACAAGACATATGGTAAGAGGACACATAGCTCCGGGATCCATCTTATGTTAATACAAGTGTCATGCTTAACAGAATGGCTAAATGAAAAGGCAGACAGAACAATAGCACAGCACAGGGCTGAAAGCAAGCTTAGTTAACAAGGGCCAGCACACTCGGGGAAAAGCTGCAGCAGAGTGGAGTCAAAGTCCTGACATTTCCTAACTGCTTCTTATTATCCCCCGACCACAGACTGAAGGCGAAGAGCACTCCCACCTAAAACACTGGGTTCTTTTATACCTTGCTTTCCTTAAGGCATTTATTTTTTAAGGGAAATCTGTATAGTGTAAATGTGAGTTTTGAAGGCCAGCTAATTTTGGCTTGGAAAATGTGAGGGTTTAAACATGTGAAGAAACATGTGAGCATCTTTTTGATTTTCAACAAGGGTTATGATTTCATGCTTTGTCAGATTTAATGACTTAAAATTTTTAATTAACCTACTATTTCATTTTCAGAAAATGCAAAAATGAGTACCAAGCCAAAATTATCTTACAGACAGAAAAATAGGTTTTTAGTGATTTAAAATGTTAACTCTGGTTCCCACAAACTGCATACATTACCCTTTTTCATTTTATCTAGCTACTGCATTTATCCTCCTTTATAAAATATTTAGTTTGTTGAAGAAACTACTTTTTGCTACTTTAAAAGTCTGTGGTTTTGGCTTGTGAATGAAGTCTGGATGTACGAGTTGTGGTTCGCCATCATCTCCTGCTGAAGACAAACACAACACACTCGGCACATTCTGCCACGCAGGGTGGCTTTGTTCTCTCCCAGGCATCCGGTGCTGCTGGAAAAGAGTTGTTTTTGGCAAAGGTAGACCTCATTGTACAGCCCAGTATTTATAAATATGTAAATACGACTCATCATGCGAACACACACACAGACACATATATACGCAGGCCGAATGCAAGGAAGTGCACCCAAATCATATTTTTAGAAGGTTTTAATGAATCCAGGATGTTTATGAATACCATGTGTAGTGATTCACAAAGACTAGAATCCATGCACACCACCCCCTCTCATCTCCACTCAAAGCATACAAGAAACCTAATGTTTCAAGAGGAAAGACACAATTGTATGTTTGCTGCTTGTGTAGGTTCGGATTGCCTTTAGTCAAGTACACAGAGGAGCTCAAAGGAACATGTGGCACTTTGAGGAAACAACCACCGTGATGGTTAAACAAACAGTGTATTTGGTACTGAAATGACGGCAAGTAAAAACCTGCGTTAGACTGCAGCGTGCAACTCAAAAACTGTTTGTCTTGCACATGTTAAGCAAAAAAAGAAAGAAAAATCATCATGCAAATCACAGTATTTGAGAGCGTCTTGCTCTCTGACTTGTCTATTTCTAGGGCAGAGATTCTTGCACTGATACTACCTCCACTGAGCAATTTCAAGCCAAACACTGATGTTGCAATCTGTCTTCTGTGCCTGATAGCGCTTTTCTCCCTCTCTCTAACCTAAATTACTTTCTTTTCATATCTAATTATATTTGCTAATGATCTTATAAGGGGATAATGGAACGTGCTTGATCTATTACCTTTTTTTGCAATACATAAATACAATACACGGCTATGCGGCACTTTGAAATTTTCATCATCCATTCCATCCAAAGCGAGGAAAGGATATTAAAGTAGATAAAGTATAAAAAGCAAAACAAAATACTCTGCTCATTTAAAGCTACAGCACTTGGCATCACCAATTGTGTTCTTTTCATTCAGTTTAATTCACTTATATTATCATTCACCTCCAGGTCATGAAAGAGCAACCCTCAAGTCCTGACCTCTGCCATTGCACATGAGGCATTGAGGCTATTAAATAAATTAAAAGGCCCATTTTATGAACTGATACAGCCACTTTTTCAGCTTTCAGCCACGTTTTACTGTTTCATCCAGACTCCGGGCAATATCTTAGTCTCTTGAGAGGTCATCTCTCTGTTTCTGAGCGCTGTTGTTATGAATATTCCCGCAGGCCAAGCTCCGCCTGCATGGTCTAAGCCTCTCTCCATTCTTCCCTCAGTCTTTTTCCCACAGGCCCAGCGATGGCCACGGCATGACAGCCGCACTAACCCCCCTGCATTAATGGAAGGAAATGGCATTCGATCTCCATTTGATCTCCTAATCATTTCTGCTGAAATGATAATTAGTGTCCTCACAATCCACCGTCTGTGAGAGAACACTGTAAAATAAAACAGAGCTCTTGTAGCAGAAATGAGACTTCACTCAACGCTCACTTTTGTAGTGTCCAATGGAGGATTTGCTTTTCCTGTACATATATCTAAGTATCACTTTGAAAGCACACACACATGGACGCATCCACTGGCGACTGCTGTCTGTGATTCTTTAGGACTGACATAATCCTGATTGATTCGTTCAGCAGATAAAAACTCAGTTCACTTGTGCCCTTTACTGCTGGAACATAATACGCCTCTTTATTCAGCAACAATGTAACATAATGGCGTCGGAATGTGCAGAGGGAAAAAACACTAGGGCTGCGTCTTAAATGACTGTGACACTCTGCGGTTCAGGCTCAAGCTGTGGTCTAATGTAAAAGAGAGAAAAGAGGAAGAATGAGGGAGAGGTGAAGGGAGGGTGAGGGAAAAAAGAAAAAAATCATTAAGCGCAGATTACCAGAGTGCCCCACTAACAAGGTCGAGGCAGGCCTGCTGGTAAAAGTTGTCATTGTCTGTTTCTCTTAAATGGCCATGCCTCACGTTTCCTCTCTGATGAGATTTTGGTTATATTGTTTTACTTATTGCTTTGTGCCCGCCCTCCTTTCCGGTGCTTTTTAAAAAGAACCTTTTGTTTGACAACAGGAAGACATTAGGTCATTTTTTGTTCATCAGGACGATTAGAGAATGAATCATGCTTTTATTTTGCTGTGCTGATTAAACAGGCTAAACTCACCCATTTTCTCACATCTCTCTCTCTCTCTCTCTCTCTCTCTCTCTCTCTTTCTCTCTCTCTCTCTCTCTCTGACATACAATTAAATATGATCTGTAGGCTTTTAGAAATTAACGTTTATTGGTTTACTTTATTAGTAAATATTAGTTTTAACTTACATTTTTCTTTTGAACTTTTAAGAATATAACTCTACACTTCAATTTCATGCATCAAAAAAAAAGAAATAAAATGTGTGCTCTGTTGTGAAATTCCTAATCAATTTGATGCATTTTAAATGAAAAAGTTAATAATTGAAGGAACATCCATGACCAGTTTATTTTACTTAAACTAGAATTAAAATAAAATGTGTTATTGCAAAAATTATTTGGCTTAATTTGTTGTTACAGAAATGTGTACAGTGTTCAATATATAGTCTCAATATCAATATCTAATATATATATATATATATATATATATATATATATATATATATATATATATATATATATATATATATAATACACCATATTTTTCATTGTATCTGATACAATTTCCATGAGCAATAATGTTCACCTTTACTTCCTGAAGTATTATTAATTCTTAGGCAGTCACTATTTTTAAATAATTCTTCAGAAAGCATATTTGTGCTGTTTTTATTATTACATAAATATGTACAGCACGTCCTGCCATTTCAGTTCAATTTCCTGTTTAACTTCCTCGCTTGCACATTTTCAAAGACAATCTGTTCTTCAATTCAAATTTTTGTATGTCCCAGACATACTGTGTACATGAAGGTGAAGCTATGTTTTTGTTCAGTCTGCTTCCTACATGACGAAGGCAAAAACAATAAGTTCCCAGAAACAAACGGATCATTTTATGTTCTCTTAGAATAATAATGGAAAAAAAATACTTATCACAAAAGAAAGCAGCATACACACTCTCATTCAAAAACATTCAGTGTCTAAGATGGTCCTATAGGATCTTGTTCGGCAGGACTCGTACACAAACACATTCCTGTATGCTTATTAATTGTGAGTCCTAATCTAAAATAGTTGGGACTCCCTGGAGCTAGCGGAGCTATTATTCGCACAAGCATCGCGCTCAGCACTGGTCTCGCTTACTAATTTTGTGCGACATCGCAGTGCTCAGTTGAGGGAGCAGACCGGGAACGCTGTGTCTGAGTCAGTCAGACAGCTTCAGACAAGGTCCCTTTAGTGCCACGCTGTCACTCACTTTATATGCTGTGAATTGGAGAGAAAGCAAAAAGAATGAGAGAGAACGAGCGAGCGAGAGATTGTAGAAACAGAACAAGTGCTTTTATCTTGCTCGGTGGGACCTGTCAGTGCCACCTTCTCTCTGCTTCCCCAGCAGTCCCAACACAGCAGCTATCAGAGGGAACCTGACATCCACACACCGTGGTTTCCAGGGGGGAAGCAAATCATGAGCGCTGTCCCACACAGGCAAACAGCTAGCACACAGTCACCTCGGATCAAGCAACAGCCTCTTGTACGAGAAGAAAAGAGGCAGAGATCTAGTTGTTTTAAGTGGGAATGTAGGCTGACAGGCTTTTGCTTCTTGTGACATGCGAAAGAAACTAGGATTGCGTTTCCTCGTTTCATTTTGAAGTTTGGACTAAGATGAGAGAACGGGAGTGTGTCGCAGCTTAAGCGTTGATAGTTCTGTCTTAACAGCTCTTTATTCTCAAACACACATCACAGTCATGACTTCAGGCTCTTCTATTTTCCACACATGTGTGTGACTTTCTTTTTTTAATGGAAAATGGAAAGAAAAAGACTTCTAATCCAAACGCGATGCACATTCACCAAGCATGTGTGCACATTTCAAAGATCGCAGTTCAAGAAAATTTGGAGCACCTGTTTAGTTTTTTTTTTCTATATAATTTTGCCTGCTTCCCCACTGGTCTCTGATGATTCAACAGTTCCTGCTCTAACATCTGCTACTTACTCTTACTGGGTCTCAATTAAGACAGCAGTATTTATGAATCCGCTCTTATTTACATTTCTATTTTTCTGCATGTGTGCTGGAACGAGAGCCAAAACAGCCCCTCTGCCCCACACAGCACGCAGATGTTTCTTCAGTGGGGCCAAGAGGTGACTACTGGGTTCGAGAACAGCCATGCTAAATGCAGGGAGATTTAACGTTGCAAGATTTGCAGCTTCACTGTGACACAGACGAGAACTGCTCGTTTCAGGTGATTATAATGTACGGTAATGTATGGCAATTGGCAAAACTGTTTTCCTTCAATTAAAAAAGTTAGTTGATTTAAAAGATTACTGTCTCGATGCAAGTAGGATAAATGTGTGCACAAAGCAAGTGATGGCTTTAATTAACTGCAGCACATTTGTTTCCAGTGTTTTAAGTGGTTGTTTCTTTTTAAGTCTAATGAAAGCATCATGTTTTTCATTTCAGAAACTTCAGAATCTCTTCTCTTTTTCTTTCCTGTTATAAAACTTTCTTTTAGTAAGATTGTCCGGGTTCGAAGCCCTGTCTGTCATCCTTTATATTGTATTTATTATTCTTCCATTGGTTGCTCCTAGGTGTTACAGTTCCTCCAATAGTCCAGTAAATTATTGTCTATGATATGGCCACAGATCATGTGACTGCATTTAACTGATATAGCTAATTCAGACTAAAGCACAGTTCTGTGCACTCTACTTATTGACAAACGTGGTCTCTTAAAAAAATCTAGAAATGTATTAAATTACACTACAAAACCTTTTTTAATTCATCAGATGCTTTCACAGATGAGCTGAAATTAATCAATTAAAAACCCAATAATTTTCAGATGTTACATCATCTATTAGTCAACTAATTGCAGCATTCTCTGCATATATTATACTTTAAATTTAGTTTCTAGGCTTTTGTAGGATTTGGTTTTAACTTCTTTTTTTTAAGTCACAAACGTTTACCATGTTAAAAATTACTTTAAATGAATTGAGTTCTAGGAGCTAAAAAATGTAAGTCCCTCAAACATATTTTAAATCTCCCAGTGGCCTCATATGACAACAAACTAAGCCTTTTTTCTAAGTTTTAAAGAAATTACTTTTTTTGTTAGGCTCATCTTTACTCATCACAGTGACCTCAAAGATCCAGATAATATAACTACTTTTATTTCTAAGACTATTGGAAGCAATTGATGTATATGTTTGGCTTTTATTTGCACTGGTCAGACTGAATAAAAAGTAAACACAGACCTCTCAGATGAGACAGAGTAGAAGTGAAACTGTGTTGGGTTAGTGTAAAAAAACAACACACAAGTCAGAATTATTATTATTATTTAAATGCTCATGCTTTAATGCAAGAGTTACGGCTTTCTCTCAAAATAACAGTTAACATAATGAACCATAATAAGAACAAATGATTTCATGATGACAAATATTACATGACAAATAGTATCATTAACGTAAGATGAGACATATCTGCTCACCAGGAATAGAGTCATTGTTTACCTGTTATTTATTTACTAGCACAAGAGTAACCCGTTTCAAATATGAAATGTCAAATTATTTATTTGCAGTGTAAGCAATTTAGGCCAAGCTTTTTAGCTTTTGACACAACCTGTAAACAACAAAGTATCTAACGTCCTCTATAAAGACCAAACATTAGTTTGATGATATGAAAGCAATTTTCCACGGAAACAAAAAACTGCCTATTTACAGACAACAATGAGAGAGAAAAAAGCAGTACTTCAGCTTCTCAAAATCCACTTGACACTCTTAGAGACCTCTTCTGATTTACTATGGCAAATCTTCAGTTACAAATGCTTTCCCATTATTTCACCCTAAATCGCTGCTTCCATTGGTTGTTGAGGAACAGCAAGTCTCTAGAATGCTTTATTAATAATTCATCTGAGAATCCTGTTTATGAAGTTCAGGAGGCAGGTCTAATAAGCACGGACAACATCTAATTCGCCATGTGCTGGACAAAGCGCTTTTGAGAATCATTACCTTGTGTGCTTGTCTAATTGAGACTTCATAAATTACCCAGTAGGCCTTGTCTCGGTGCAGTTTGCCCTCTGTCTCACTCAAACAATACACATTCTGTCTTCTCCAGGGCAAGATCATACATATATGCACTGATGGTGAAAATGTACAGTAAATAACAATGATCATAAATGTTATTCAAGTAAAATATGCGTAGAGAGTCAACAAATGAAGCTTCTTTCTGTTTAAAAATTCAGCACTCGCAACAACTCTCCACTTTTCCTGACTGTTCGCAGCTTCATTGTTGTTGGCAGGCAGATCCATAACATTCTTTTTTGTTTCACTTTGGCCTCCTCCTTTTCCCAAGCCTAAGAATCTTCAGACATGAGAACCCTCAGCCGCCTCTAATATCAAACCAGTGAAATTTACCTCGGATTATAAGTCATTGACAAATAACCTTGCTGATAGATGCGAACTAGATTCTGTTCAAAGCACCCTGACAGCCTCAAAAGAGATTAGCGGAGTTCTTATCAGGTCAGGGGTGTCATGGGGGAACTGTGTTTAAAGTCACATTGATTTATTGAAAGATTTTCCAATAAGAAGACTTTTCTTCACTCTGAGACATGTGTGTAAGAGAAAGCGACTCACTAGATGCATTGTGAATTCTGCTAGGCTACAAAAGGGGTTAGAGTAACCTTAAAAACAATAGAAAAAGCGACAGACTCTAAATAAACAAAAACAATCTTTGATGGGTGACAACACTAAACTCCATATCCCATCATCTACTGTATGCTATTATTTCAGGAAAATAGCAACAGATGACCACATGGAAGTTCACACGCACCAACAAACTCACACGCATACATGCATACAAGCTAGCACAATACGATCCTTTGTTCCTGCAGCCATTCAATTGACACGATTACCTTCTTAAGAGTAATTATGAATCTTTTTGGAAAGCTGGATTGTGGGAACTGTTGGTTTGGCCCCGGATCCACCTACCAGCAGTCAATTGATGAGAGAGAAAACTCTCAGTATCACTCCACACCCCTGTCAGAGAAATGTCATTAGCCCTGTATCCTTCTCCCATTCTCACAATCTCTCGTGATCGCACCCCCCCCCCAAAAAAAAATCCCCCCTTCCCCTCTCTCATTCACTCTCACACTCCTGCTGTTTCGTTTGATCTCAGAGGTCCATTGGAACCCTGCAAAGCTATTCCAGCATTTGCTCTCGTCAGAGTCCTGTGGAGAACCTTCTGGATGTGTTGGTGTGTCCAGGCTTTAACCGGGCTCTGCAACATGCAATCTGGCCACAGGCTTCTCCAAGCACGCCGAATCAAATCAACAGCCTGATTTCTTTAGAGTATACAATAGGGTCTAACTAACTTACCATGGGCTTATCCACTAACTAAAACTCCATAGTTTTCTAATGATTAAAAAATACAGATAGTAAATAATAATAATATTTTAACATTTTATAGCACTATTGTATGGATACATCAAATACCGGAACTTATACTTTACTACTGCGACCACCATTAGTACACTACAAAAAGTACTATTACTACAGCAACTGTTACAACTAGCTTAGCTATGAATTGCTATAACAATTTTTAATGTTACTAGTACTACTGCTTCTACCGCTACAACTAATATTTCTGCTAATGTCATTGCTAGTAATATTTTTACAACACCTACTATTGCTACAACTACTATTACTAACACTTCTACTATGACAACAACTTTTTATTGTTACAAAAATGATAAAAAATAAAGTAACAACTATTACTTTAATAACATTTTCATTCCTACTACTACTATCTCAACTACTTTTTCTACTACTACTACAACTACTAATACTACTATTACTACAATTACTATGACTACTAATTCTATTTCTACTAATACTTCTTGCTGTTACTGATACAAATAAAATAACTACTAATATTTTACTACCATGTTCACTACTACTTAAAATACTATTACTCAAGCTATGACTACAACTAATACCACTACTACTACTGATACTACTACTAAAACTATTTCTACTAAAACTACACTGTTACAGCCACCTCCACCATTACTACAATTACAATGACTACTACTACTACTACTAATACTACTACTACTAATAATGATAATTCTACTATTATTCTACTCTGATTACTACTACTACTACTACTACTACTTATATTAATGATAACTATCAGTAGATGATCAATAATATGACGTCATTGTTTTTTTATTGTGTGACACTTAAAAATCAGTGCTTGTTTCCACTCAGTTAAAATATAAATGTAACAGTATAAACAGGTCACGGACAGCTTAGGATACTGAACACCCCTAGGCCTCAGATAACACTCTGATAATCAAAGCAAGAGAACCTGAGAGGTCTTGAGAACTAAGAAACAAGTGTTTGTTTGTGTCTTTATCGAGTCTGAAATCAAAGCCTTGCCCTGGTTATGTGTTGATCCATGGTATCCACTGATACTTTACTGTGCATCATCTCCTGATCTATAGCAACAGCCACTGTCTCTGCTCTAATAGCTATTCTCAACGGTACAACAGGAGTCGGATAATATTTTATTTTATCAGTAACACTCCCACATTTGTTTGTGCAGTAATTCAATTCAGTTTGTGATGACAGGAAATGGCAGCATTTGTTCTGATCCCCGCCTCCCACCAACCTTGGAAAGACAAGAGCATTCGAACAAAGTACAATGATCTTTTGTTCTAATTGAAAAATTTTGTGGTTCATTTATAACTGCCCAATATGCATGAAGACAAGCAGCCAGTTGTGTGATCAATAAATAAACAGCAGCCATCATAAAAATATAGATGAAAGAGAGTGGGGAAGAATGACACGACGGCTGACAGAGACAGGGGGCTCTTTGACATTTATTTGTCTTTTATTAAGAGAAGAAATTCTAAAGCAGTCTAAGAGAAGTTCACTGAATATATTTATGAGTTGTGCATATGTTTTATTGTACAAATGTTTGAATGACTTCTCAACCATTCTCTTGTTTTTTTTAAATGTTTCTTTTTCATCAATTCACTATCATGTTATTCTATGCTGTCAGTGTTTAAAAAAGTAATTTCAAAATGATCAAATAATCTAAATAAATAGAACAATTTTAATAGTCATTATAATCAAGTAAAAATATATGTATATACTACATTAAAATAAGCATAAGCATCAAATTTAACACAATTTGTTATTTTGTTGGATTAGTGTATCTTACAGCTGCATCAACCTCACATGTGCTTAGCTATTATATATGAATGAATTAGTAAAATTAACAATTCTCCTTATAACAGGCTAGTGCTTTCTGTGCCTCACTTACTATAGTAGTAGCTTTGAAAAACTGGACATGATCCCCTCACGTTAGTTTTGCAACTGAGATCAAAAGAGCAAACACCCCCTTGTAAGAAGTGGATGATAAAGCTTATAAAGTGAAGTGAGGTAGGAAAGGTTGGAGCGGGGTTATCACAGTCAGTCAGGAACTACTGTTCACACACAAACGCAAACATGGAATGACACTCGCATGTAGCTAGCAGTTCTTTGCCTCAATGTCTGGCAACCTTGAGAGTAGATCAAACACAGTGCTTTAGAGAAACCATATCGACAAACATGTGAAGCACAACCGGGGGTTTTTATTTCTCTCACACATCTATTTTCCACAAAGAAACCATTGCTATGTGAATCAAATGCACTGTGCATTGTGTCAATATATCACTCATTTTACTTATGTCCAAAGATGGATGGACAGAAAAAATGTTAAGAGAGGGCATTAAAGTGACTATTTTTATTTAAATGATATGACTCAAAGCAACAGAGGTGAAAGAAAAACTGTTGGTCAAACTGTAGACAGTGTGGCAAATCAAACTCTAGTTCTGAAATGAAAACGTCTTTGTTCTTGATGAACATAAACAGTCCGTCTAAGTTGTTTTCATTATACAAAGTCCATAGGAAAAACATTCCAAAACATGTCAAAAATAATCAAAAGCAGAGGAAAAAAACATCTAAAAAAAGACCTTTTTTAAACAGTTTCAAAAGTGGACAAATTACTCTGTGGTAACAGTCACCACCCAGCCTCTTTAGACAGGAAGACAAATTCTGAACAGGACTCCACACAGAGTCTTTAATCACAAATGCATAGATCTTTAAACAAGCTCCAGAAATCTGTACCTCTTTACACTAAGGTCTATTACATTTGTTCCTTATTATAATGATCAATGAATGAATTCACTACAATGAAAATTTGAAGCTGAACAATGAGCACCAGCACAAGTTCACTCACATTTTGGGTTTGTTACATGAGTGACCTGTAGGGGGAGTTGCTCTTTTATGACTTGGGGGCGTATTTGTGTTACAATAAAAACATTAATTTGCCCTGAAATCAGTTCTGACGTAAATGTAAAATGGTGCCCATTGGAACCCAGTAATGAAGCATGCAGCATCTCTGCAGCTTCTAATTTGACTAGTTAAATGACTCCATTACGTGTTTAACAGACAGAGGCAAATCATTTCTGGTCAGTTGAGGCCCACTTAGCCGCGTCACAAGGTTTAAAGAGAAATGGAAAGATAACTGGTCTTGCATCTTTCCTGTTTTTGAGCTCAATGGTATTGCAGCTGAAAACTAAGAGGGTGGGAAAAAAAAGTTAATGACATGACCAGCACATATTTTTGTCTTTTTTTCTTTTGTGCATCCACCTCTCTCTTCTTTTGGGATGTTTTTGGATCCCACAGTTAATTATGAGCCCACTGTGTATGATCAAAGTCTATATAGTGAAATACATAAATAGATGCTCATCTGAGAGTATTTTCAGCGGATATTAGAAGTATGAGAAGAAGAACACTGTATAATTAGCCTGCTGTTCAATTGCTGGGGAGGGCTGGTTAGATCTGTTAAAACCAAATTGAGAATCAATCAGCTCCTAAGAATGAATTGCTTTCATTTCATGTGTTAAACCGTTTAAACTAAAACTTTTAAATGGGGACACCACTTTCAACAGAAACAGATTCAAACTAAAATTTGCTTTAAACAAATAAACAAAAAAAATTAATTAATTACATATAGGTTTCAAAGAGATCATTTTTATATACTCCTAGTTTCTATTTAAAATGTGAAATTAACATAAAATTTTCATACTTTTTAACGTTTATAATGGTCAATATGTAGTGAGCAAACAATTTTAATCATAACAAAAATATTTTCATGCTAGGTTACTACAACAATATTATTGTATTACTTTTATTGTAAGGAATATTATAGTAATATTCCTTACAATAAAATGTTTTAAGGGAACAAAGGTCACCATGTTAATGTCATTCATCTCTGGTACTGTGTTCCAGAGACAGAGGGTGTGAGAAAGATCAAACCCACAGGGAATGACACCAATTACTGATACCAAGTGGCTATTCCACACACAGACTAATAAAGGACTGGCATGTCTAAAAACATATGGCACACACATACAAACACACGCTGCCACATACGCAGGTGGGTAAAGACAGGCTCTCTTAAGGGATATAGAGCTGATTAGAGCAGGTGCGTACTGGACGTGTGAGTCAGACATGCCTCTCACCTCTGCTTTAAATGGGATGATTACGAGTGGAAAAAAGAGTGAGTGTGGAGGGGTATAGATTCCCAGAACCCTGAGAGGAAGGGCAAGAGCTGAAGCTGTTGCACGTGCAGGTAAAGAAACATCTCTGCTGATGTACAGAGAACCAATCACATGCTGGCATCACTTGGAATCAGCATGGTACATGCCGAAGGATTTCATGGTGTAATCTCAGAGCTGCCAAGTTTCTCTTTTGAAATGACTCATATGGAGTTAAATGGATTTGTTTATAAGGTCAGTGGAAACATATATCAACTGCCTCTATAGGAGGTGTTCAAAGGACGAGTCACCCAACTATTAAACTGTCATCCTTTATGCCAGGCCTTAGTTTCATACAGTAAATAATACATCCTTAAGAGGAAACCCTAAAAATGCTTGAAGCATAACTATCTAAAAATGAACACAATAAAATATTGTACATATTCAACAGCAACAAGCATTTTAAATAGGGTCATAAGATCAGTTGGCTGAACCTTAAAAACAACTGCCTTTTTTGGCTTTTAAATTCCCCTCTTTTTGTGTATTCTCTAGCTGGTACTCTGGGGTTGGCCAATCAAAACTATTAGTGGTTCAAAGGGTCCAAAACAGTAGTACAGGGGGCATGCAATTTCAAATTTGGTTCCGCAACAAGGGAATTCTTTCCCAGGTATTATTTAGATTAAAATCTGAAATTAACTAAGTTAAACCAAACATATTAAAAAACATTAAAAACTCTTTATGGCCTGGCTTTCGTTTCATGTTTGCCTTTTTGTAATGTAAAGTGCTGTCCTTGCTTTTAGATGGTAGTTTGAATTTAACTATATGTTGATCATCCTCTGTTGACTCAAGGTTGGCAATACCACTCAGCAGGTGAACATTTATTTAATTTGCATTGCATTGTTCAACACCATTTCTTATTCGATATATAATATGTATAGTAAATAAAAATGTATCGTTTATTACATTTATATTTAATCAAATGTATTAAAATTAAGTGAAATGAATTTTTGTCATCTGTGCATAAACATACACTTTATTTGTAACACTGAATGCTAAAATAACCATGGATATAAGAATTAAAATACCTGTGCATTTACTTTCAAGTAAATTCCAAAACTGTATTTCGCAGTTCTAGAAAGCGCACAAGCTTTTCCACATAATAGCCAGCGTATCTCCGTGTGCAGCAGAGTTCTCATACCATTGCAGAAATAATGTCTGGTTGGTAGGATGAACTTTACTAAAGTTTATGACCTTTACAACTATTGCCAGTGTGTCGCTGAGGTCTCTGGACAGTTTTTTACTGACAAGATCTTGATGATGGATCGTACAGTTGAACATTACACAGTGTGGACTATGCCCAGTTCTGGGGTTATTCTTGCGAGAGCAAACAAGATTGTCAAAACAAGAGTTCACCCTCAAATACGTTTTTATACACGAGAAGAACTTTTCATTCACAAAACGCAGCTCATACAAATGCAAATTAGCTTTTTTGCACTCTCCAAATTGGACTTTTTGGAAAAGTTTTACGGAAAGTTTGTTGACAGTTCGTTGAAGTATGTGGGCCGTGTATCATTGCTCACAGTAGCCCAGTGCTCCCCGTAAGCACGATGCTGCTTGTTGTGTTGATTCTCTGTGCTTTCTCATCCTCATACAAAGTATATATGTCTTCTTCGTACTTTGTTTGACATGGCCTCAACAGGAGACAAAAAAAACTGCAATCGCGTTAATTGCCATTTTTTTTACTCCGTATACATGTCAGATTAATCGTATGCGTTAACGCTTTCATTTTGACAGCACTAGTTATGAATAAACTTAACTTAACTTGACAGCCTGATAGATGTGGGACGACAGAGGAACAAAAACAACTGGACAACTCCCCATTTCACCACTAAGAGAAACTTATTAGTGGAGGAAACGGCAATTTACTGACAGTGCTCTGTTTAGAAAAGAAACCAATTCCATTCACGTTCCCTGTTGAAGTTCACACTTTCACAATGGAAATGTTGTTTTAAAGTCTGTTTGAACTGTGGATTTGTTTTAAATAACTAAATTTTGACCCCTACAAATTATTTCTAAACACCCAGCAAAAGTTTGACATTAAAAAGCTTTTCATATAACACCCATGGTAAACTAGTTATAGTAAATGGGGAATTTTAGTGATGTCCTGTGTCCTAGCATATGTCCATCCATTAACATTTTCAACATTTTATTTTTAAGTTAAAATGATAAATTGACTTTAACACAGTGAATAGACTATGCAAAGTCAACCCAGAATGCATTTAAAGATCATGACTTTTTCTTTTTTCCCCCTGATCTCACACAGTCCCCTCTGAGAGCAGTCTGGGAGGGGTATTTTTGAGCTATCCTTCCTATTGTACCTCATTTCCTTTTTTTCTAATGCTACCTCTCGATGGACCTGTCTTCCCCTGAATTGTACAGGGATGTCTGTATTATCCGAGAGGTTCAATTTCACAGCAATTCCAACAGTGTATTGACCAATAAAGGCCTTCATTCATGACACATTCATTTTGTGAGTTTTATGAATCTGAATTCACCCAGTCAATTTGGTTTCATTTACAACTTAACTTACTTTCAACTTTAAATAAGACCTGACAAAAAAAGTGTGTAGCTCTGGTATACTGAGATGTAAAAATTATTTAGCGATGTATCAAATTATTTCTGGTGTTAAACATAAAAAGTCACCATTTCCTGGGGTCAGTTTCAGTGCGTAGCAGCCGTAGTCTCCCACTCTAATGCGATAGGTAATTATGCAGTCTGATCTCATAGACAAGGGATTTAAGAACTAAGTATACTATATGACAGATGTCTGGGGATATTAATAATCATAACTGGATGGACAGATGGACAGGCCCAAGATAATGCCATCAGATGCCATAATAAGCCATACTATAATAAGATGGTTTTTTCACAAGTACAAACAATCCACCAGAAGTACAGAGCTCAGTAAATGTCTTGTAGAGTAACAGCCTTTTTCTCGTAGCAGATGTCAAATGATGGTAAAAAGCAACCGCACAAGATCCTAAAGAGCAAATCTCTCTTTATCCCTTTAACATCCATGCCTCAACTCTTTGTAGTACTACTGAAGAGTAGCGAAGTGGGCCATTTTTACCCCCTCCCCAAATGTCCGAGTCCTTACACATCCCCCCCCCCCCCCCCCCCTTACACATCAGACTGTTGATCCTCCTGAAGAGCGCAGATCAAATATTCCACTCCAGTCTGCGAGCGGGGCAGAGATATGATTGGGGTTGACGGATGAGGGCCTCAGTTTGAAGTCTTAACAGACAGCATGACTTTGATATCTGTACTCGAAGCATATCACCAAAGACACAGGGAATGAATGAGAGTGAGGGGAACTGAGAGAGTGAGAAGGCAATGAACAAAAGCATCTGTGGAGTGGTCAGGGCCAGCGGCAGCATGTGTCAGTGGCTTTTTGAAGTTTAAACCCCTTCCTCTCTCTCCTCTCCTCCTCCTTGTTTTTTCTCCTCCCCAAAGGCCCCAGTTCTCCATGACACTTCCTGCTTTCTGGTAGAACCCAATGGCAACATACAGACAAGCACACACGAACAGTCCTATTTACTGTGAGCAAGGCCTTGAATATTGTACGGAAGATAATAGAGCTTCGTTAAATCTAAAAGTAAAAATATTTTATAAGTAATTCAAGTAATTTAGTTAAAGGATTTATGAGTAATTTAATTTAAGGATTAACATAAATAAAGCACACACATTTCAGAAAATGTTGATTAAAAAGAGGAAATATTTGTGAGATAAAAGTTACTTTTGAATGTATTATTTAATTGTATTTATTTTGTTTTAGCATTTAGTTTTTAAAACCAATCACAAACTCTAACATAGAAAAATAACAAGATATTAAAATTTTTTACATTCACTCATGAGAGTTTTATCAAATCAACACTTTTATTATACAGTATTAGCGTTACAAAAGACAAAAAAACTGCTGACAGAAATCAGTTTTAAAAGTTAAAATCTAAATTTGACTATAGTTTTATAAAAAAAAAAAAAAATATATATATATATATATGTATATGTATATATATATATATATATATATATATATATATATATATATATATATATATATATAATATATATACATATCTATATATATCTTATATGTATATGTCTACTAGTATCTATCTCTCTATCTATCTCATCTCCTCTCTCTCTCATCTCTCTCTCTCTACTCTATATATCTATCTATCTCTATCTATCTATATCTCTCTCTATCTCTATATAATGCCAAATGGTATTTAAAAATGAAAGTTTAAGTGAAAACATGTTAGTAAAAATTATTATTTTAGTCTTTATTTTGCAGAATTGTGAAGGGAAACGTAGTAACAAAGGCAATTTCAAAAACTGTGTTGGGGAAAAAAGCAATCTATTTCCTGAAAACAAAACATAACTAAAACAAACACACAAAAAAGTAAATGAAGCCCTTTATAATGTTCAGCTAACTTAATGATGGTTGACAGCTTCAATTTTGAATGCATTTTATGTAACTAATAGAATCTTAATTTTTATTTCTTAATTTAATAGTCTTAAATTAAAATATGAGTAAAAATAAAACTCAGAAAACAAGTTGTTATTCTATATCTGATATAGATACTTTGATTATAGTCTGGGTAGTCTGGACAACTAAAACACATTCTGTTATCATCTCTTAGAATAATGAGAAAAAGTTTAACAGTAATATAAGCACATGTTTTGTATTAACAGCTTCGGTCAGCATGATGTAGGATTAAAAAGTGCCTGAAATTTCGAAGCTTTATTTTAGTTTTTGTTAGTGATAACTGTGAATCTTGGAGAGAGCAGGCAAAAATTGGCTGTTCCATCAGGAAGTCCTTCTAATGACCTATGAGTGAAAACTGAAATCCAAAAGCAGCAAAGTTCATATATAAAGAGGAAAAGAGATAAACACTTGCAATCATCATTTTCTTAACTTCTGTTTCCGCAGATTCAAAGTACTGCACTTTAGCATAAACAGCAGGCAGGAAAAGTGGCTTTTTAAAAAAAACTCTTGTCTTCCTGGGATTGAGCGTTCCGAGCAGAGGGATGAAGAAAAGACTAAACAGATGTCACAGCTTGGCGGGAACGAGCGAGTTAAATAGCTTTTTTTCCTCCTTCTTTTTAAATGCCTCACGTATAAACAGATTTTGTTGCTTCTTAAAGTGGGCTCAAAATTAAAGCGTATCATTTTACACCCATATTGCATGCATATTAGTGAGCCCCAGCTGCCCGTGTCCTGTTCTTAAGAGCCATATGATTGAGTTAGGGGCTCGGCTATCAGATAAGATTTAAGCCTGCTCTCCCTGTGCGCTCCCCCTCTGCATTTTACAGCTAACTTATTAAATGGAGAGAAATGACATTATTTTTCTGAGTGTATGTGTAATTATTGTCACACACCTGTGACTCCTGCCATAGACGGAAGGAAGCGATGGTGGAGAGGGGAGAGATGTCGCTTTGAGCAGCGGGAGATCTCTTCTTTTTTCCCTTTAAATCACGTGTGATGGAAAACAGAGAGCTGCTTAATCACAGAGTCTCTGTCGAGTGGAGAGTATATATCTTCTAACAAGCTCAATGGCAGATATCATTGTGAACTTCAACCAAAATTAAATGTTTTTTCATGCCTTCAGACAATATAATTCAAACAGGCTGAAGTTTATGGAAAAGTTTCCTTTTTCTCGCAGCCAAATAGGCTTTCTCTCCACATACCACCAACAAACTGTTCCGTGTTGGCAGTTCTAGATGGCAAACAAAACCTCTCATCTGAAATACTGATGAATGCGCCAAACACACATTCCTTTCTTTCCTCTCTTTCTTTTTGTTTGATTTTTGGAGGGGACTGCCTAGTGGAAGTCAACGTTTCGAGTGCTCGCTCCAAAGTTGAAGGAAATCATGAATTAGAGGAAGAACTCTGATCGTTGCGTAATGATCTCGGGAAGCCGTAATGCTTAACCTTTAACACAAGCTGTGACTGAATATTTCAACTTCTTTTTCCAAAACTCTCCTTGCTCTATATCTTTAACATAGATGCCTCAAATTTTATCAAACTGCTATTTTCAGCACACCTTATTGCTATACAAGCAGAAAGCGGAGAGCATGAAAAGCTTGTTTAAGATATCCCACCATTGTTTGCCATCTACTAGACGCTTAAATAGTGACCTCTGCTCACCACAAAAACATCAGGTGCCTCTCAAAGCCTTCTATTCAGACTCGTTTAAAAGCGATCTTGATAAAAGCTGTGCTCGTCAGGAGGTTTTACACTGTCAGTCTCACTTTCCTGGTCTGATCTAAAAGCATGGAAAGAGCAGCGTTATTTTTTTTTTGTCGGTGTAATGTTTTAATAGAAAACAGATGGCCGCAGATGTAGGGCTGCACAGAGCTGGGTGACATGTCTTTAATATTTTAGAGTGGTCTTGCTGTAAATGTAGAAGCAGCTGTTTCCTCCTGCGTTGTAAATTTAGAGTTTTTAATTTGTGATTGACAGCTATTGGATTTGCTGTAAATTACAAAAATGAATATGGAAGCGATGGAACCGACGGCCAGGAAGGGAGGGAGGAGAAGGGGGCATTTGAAGCCTTTCACGGATGAATAGATTTATGTGCACCCGAAAGTGAGGTATTTACGTTCTCTCTCTCTCTCTCTCTATCCGTCTCATTCTGCTCAAACACATTGGTTTACACACCACCGATATTTAAATGTAGATGAATATTAAAATATAAAGATGCAAGCAGGGAGGCATCATAGGCATGCAGGGCGGCTGGTAACAGAGTTCTATTTCCATGTGTTTGTTTAGCTGCTGTTCGTTTAGTTTTAATGTCAACCACGAGTACAGCTCCCTTGACGCTTATGGTAGAGGTGATTGTCATCAATTCGCATCTTGGCATTTAAACCACCTGCTTCAAATACGCGTATTTGAAATGCAAATAAACTGCATATGCCCAGACAAATTAAAAAACATGGTGAGTAAACACTTTTGAAGTCATAACTTTCTCTCTCTCTTTTTTTCATCAGGGACTTCTGCTGTCAAATGTTCTTTTACTTGAGAAGGCAACAACAGACAGATAATGCCTCTCAGAGCAAACCTGCATAATACTAACTGATTATTTATTTATTTATGGTTTTGTTCACAAGGCATAGAGAACAGTTTTTTATCTCGACCTCAGCTTGATTTTTAGGCTTCTGGAGTGTATTTCCCTTTCTGTCTATTTTTTTCATTCTTCTGAAAAGTGAATGCATTATATTCTCATTTTATATTTTCCACCTCTCTCTTCTTAACTGCCTGACACTAGTGTTATTCATATATCAATAGCTATACATCTTCTTTAGCACCGACTCTTACTTTGATATTGATATTTACATGTGATCATTATTTTTCTTCGCTAGGATATGTCTCTATGTGTCAGCCCCTAAGGGGAAATATCCAATAGTACATTTAGAACAAAATGCAACACAAATATTCTGTATCAGATTGGATACCTTTATGATAAACCCAACACATTATTCTTTTAAAGATGTCGATAGAAATATGGTCAGGTTACACAGCTTTGTTTGTCCTTTAATTCCTCCTGTCTGCTTCATGTGTTTCTACCCAGGCCGAGTGAAAGGATACTCCTACAAAAATTAGTTTTTAATCAGGCAGATGGCTGACATGCTAAACACTCTTCCTGTATGTGCGTAATCATTGCCATCACTCTCATTAATCATCATCATCATCATCATCATCATCATTCTGATCACCATTATCACCATCATGCTTTAGATGAAATAAAATACTATCACAATGACATTGCGTTTTTCCCCAAACCAAAACGAAAAAAAGAACAAGAACCTGAAAATTAATAAAACACCACATCTCCCCAGTGTCTGTTTTTCTAAGTTATAAGAAAAAAAAATGAAATTGCTTTGCAAATTAAAATGCAGCCATTTCATATTTTACGATTGCTACATTTTATATAATAGCCAAAGATGTGATATGTTATTTTATTAAAGTTTAGGACACTAGTTCCCAAACTAGGTTATGAGTTCTCCTAGGGGAGGCTGTAAGTAAAGTCTTCAGTTTTTCCCCTATTGCTCAAACACCATCACAATTCAAACAGTAAAGTAAGTATAAAGTAACAGTACAAACATACATTTTTGGAGTGACTTCCAAAAGGTGAGCTCCACCACTTCAGCTGGTTCTGAGAAGCTAGATAATATACATAGAGACTAGCTGTAACCCTCTTATTTACATCCACAATACGTAATTATCAATATTTCAAAGTTTAAGTATTTAAAAAGCCAATGTTATTGAAACACAGCTTTTTGAAACTGTGTGAACATAAATGTGTGAACTAATGCCATGTACACAGCTATATTAGAGTGGTCTTTTCTGCAAAACTTGAAAAAAAAGTTAATGGGGTGCCAATCATGAACTGTTTTCAATTGATCACAGTATTGCGTTACAATGTCATTTCTACACCTTTGGGTTTTCACCGAAGTCTTCCTCATCTATTCACAGGTGAGCAGCAGAGGTTCCTACTTGTATGGTTGAGTTACTTTCCTGCTCATGTTTAGAATACTCACTATTTCTCAGTATATCTCGAACAGTGAAGGTGGGAGTTTTTTTTTTTTTTACTAAAATGTTGTTTCGAGTGTTCAGGAGAGCCATAAGATCAATTTCATCTCTTATAATATTCCACTGATATTGTCCCTATAATGTCTTTACCTTCCTGTACATTTTTGGGTCCGCATGTGAAGACACGCACAATTATACTCATAGGTATTTGTTTCTGAATGCCAAATAATCTATTTATAAACACTACTTAATGGGCGTTTGGAGCTGGGACTGTATGATGAAAGGTGGTATTGTTCAAAGAGTATATTGCAGAGGACCAGAAAACCTCATAATCTTCCACCATCATAAATGGTACAGATTAGGGCCTCAGAAAAGAACCAGGCACTGGTTGACGAGCAGTTGTCAAGCACCCATGGTGTCCCATACCGCAGTAACACCATCACCATACTAACGCTCACATTCACGCACCTGTCAACCACAGAAAGGCAGAGCCCCTGATGAGGTGTTACCTAATTGTGTTTTAGAAAGCGATGACACCTCGTCTCTACCTCTCTCACTCCTCCATGATATGTCTCTTAATGCAATTAGCCATAATGAAAATCTAGAACTGCTGAACAGTGGAGGGCTGCTGGAAGTGATATGGGGTATGAAGGGGGGTTTGGACTTCCTGCAGAGAGCAGGCATTCAAATGAGAACATAATAGGAACATCGGAACAAGAGCAGTACTTTCTATGAGATGACAACAACATTAAAAAATCCAGGTAATTAAAAACATACTCTGTGTTTTGTCAAAGTGGCCGTCATTGTTGAAGTTGAAGCCTGCCCCCTCTATAATGATATCAGCATAAACAGGAATAATGATCTTGAGAAGACAAAAATGAAGAAGACAGACAGAAAAAGGCAAGAAAACAACAACAACAACAACGGATGGGGAAATAATCAATCAAAGTATTAGAGTGAAAACTTGCTCTGTTTTCAAGGACATTGAGTTCTCGGGCATTCTGTTGGAGCTGTCCAGTAGAAAAAAAGACATAACTTGGATGAGAAACCAGCAAGAGGGGAGGGGAGCTAGGAGGAAAAAGACACAGAAATAAACCCAACTCCCATCTGATGACCAGCTTGTCTATAATACTGAATCCCTGGGCTGTGCCAAGATGCACAAACAGGATCAGTCCAGATCGGAGAGATTTGAACTGGTCGCCGGCCTGTGCGAGACTAACAACAACGTTATCGCTGCTTCACCTGCTCAACAGCCTATTTTTTGTAAGCCGATAAGAGATTTTGGCATAAAACGGAGTGAGGGAAAAACAAGATTCATGGCATTCATCTTATGGGTTCTCCCCCCAAAAAATTACAGGACAGATGATGTGGCCATCTTGAGATCATTTGTCAACTGTCAGCCTGCGTTGACCTTGCACAACATAAAAAAGAAACGAAAATACAAACAGCAACTGTATCCTCTCTTTAACATAAAAGAGAGAAGAAACCAAGCAGTTCTTTTAGAAAATAAAAACAGATTTTGCTTTTCTGTTGCAGTGTCAGTGTAAAGGACGAGCAACATGGAAATCCATTATGAAACGCCGCTTTAAGTGTGACCAATCTTTGTGCAGTCAATTAGGGACCAAAAACAGACTATGATCTTTGTTTGTTTGGGTCTAGCACATTCGGATCAGTGGGGAGCAAAAGAGATTTGGTTAGAAGTTATTGTTTCTTTCCACCCATCCCTTGTTTTCTATGGGGAATGATACAGAGATAGATGGATGACATGGTTGAAAGTGGGAACCAAGCTCTTCTTATCTCCTTTCCCTCTCCTCCTCATTACATTTATAGAAGCATTAATGTGCAGAGTCGTGTGCTCATCCATTGTTCAGACTTTTACAGCATGACGAATGTGGTTTTGGAAAAGAGACAT
The DNA here is from genome assembly GCA_900490495.1 of Danionella dracula. Lineage (NCBI taxonomy): Eukaryota > Metazoa > Chordata > Actinopteri > Cypriniformes > Danionidae > Danionella > Danionella dracula. The sequence goes on from UELW01000578.1 coordinate 6,016,251, forward strand.
CAAAATGAATGCTGTTTTTCAACTAACAACTAGAATAAAGATAGAATACTACTATGTGATAAAAAGCACATTTTGAAAGAATGATACATTTTCATATAAAAAAATAAAATATATCATAAAGTATTGTGCTAACCCAAAGATTAATCCACCTCTTCCTTTTTACATGCTGCCTTTCATAAAAGCTATAACCCATAAAGTTCTTACATTTTCTGGAAACAGGCACGCTAGGCCCAATTTTACAAGAATTGCTGCCCAATGAATCATGCAGAGAATTCATTCTCTAGTGGTGTGTGACTTCAGAACTGATAATTAAACAACAAAACAAGTTTTTCTGAGGCAAGAGAGAAGAGAAAAAGAACTTGTTACGTAAACGCAGGATTTTTTTTCACCAATCAAATGGTAGAATAATGGTGGTTATCAGCGATAAACGCAAGAGTTGTTTTCAAAACTACTGGAGCAAAATGTTTAATAAAATGCATTAATGTGAATAATTATTATGATTGTCTTTCTTCTTTGTCTTCTATATAATTTGTAAATCAGTGTTCTTTGCTTCAGTGGAAACTCATCACATTAGAACTGCCTGTAAACTGCTGTTCGGCTCAAAACATATGGGTGCATGCAGTCGTTAGCCCACTCCATAAATATTTCATTCATATTTCCTGTTTGTGTGCATGAAACTGTGTGACTAAAAGCCTATGCATCTGTGTGCCTCTGACTCTCTCTCTCACTCTTTCTCTCTCCTTTTTTTTCTTTCTGTATATAATTAAATCTCTGCAGATTTCCTTTGAAACTGCTAATCATACCAGTAAATCAAGCCTGAGATTTATCTTGATGAAGGGATGGAAAATAACTCCAGAAAGTAACAGAAACACCACTTGAGAGCAAACAGGAGCAAGCAAAAGGTGATCTTGATTTCAGACTTTTTCTTCTAACTGTCATCAGTCGTCATTCAGACTCAAAGCCTCTTGCGTCGTAATATTCTCTCCGCATGCGGTGTGTTAAAGTGCACGAGAGAGAGGGAGCTAAAATGGGACTTATTGAGTTCTTGCGAACACAAAGGCCTACTGTTGCAAACAGCTAAAGCTGAGGCAGTTACTGTACCTATCAAAACCAATATGTAACCATATCTGTTTTAAAAGGACGATTCATATTACTGTGAATGCAAGAGGAAAGTTGTTCCCATCTCCCAAACGTTTGGAAACTTGAATCCTAACATAATGGCCCTCAAATGGAAGCTGGTCTTTTGTACGAGAGGCATTGAATTAGTTGAAAAAAATGACACATGAAATTTCTGTGGTGATGTTAAACATTCATCTCTCTTGGAGTGTACAATGGTTCTTACTGTGCTTTGTGATCACTGTGGCAACACAAAGGTCATTCCATATGTGACTCAGCAGACAAGGGCAACACTGAATGAAAATTGGGTTATATGTGATCAACCAAGTTATTAATCTGATTAAAATGGATTCTCTTTGCTTCCTATTTATCAAGGTTTGAGAGAGAGAGAGAGAGGGAGAGAGAGAGGGGAGGAGGTAACAATAGATCCCTGTTTATTTATCCATAAAAGAGAACAATCGCAATCTCCCATCTAAATTTGTTTGCTTAAAACATAACATCGACAACACAAAATGTGCGTTTTTACTTTTCACATGCATCCGTGTCCTTGCGCTGTTGCCTCATCCAGGTAACCTTTCTAATCCTGATTAAATTACTGCAATTAGAACAGCAGCTCTCCTACCTCCCCCCATATTTCCCTAATAAACAATGCGCCATCTTAAATCCATTCGATGGGATTTGCATGGAACAATGCTCAAGCGCGTGCGATTTATTTCCATCTCTACAGAGGAATTAAGTGCATTTTTTAACAGCTAATGGTATAATGTGGGCTTATTTCTCATGCAATGCTTTTCTTTTATGTCTCTCCTCCACTCTTTTGATTTGCAGGAACTTTCCTTGCACTCAGTTTATTTGAAGCTTAAATCAAATAAGACTTATTAGACCAGGCTTGTGTTTCACACAACAACTTGTATGTGAAAGTATGCAGAATCTCACAGATTTGTTTGTAATTGCTCCAGGAGCTCTGGAAACACAGCCATAGCTACAGAGTGTGTTTTCAGTATTTGTTTTATTAACTTTAGCGGTGTGTTTGTCATTGATGTGGAATAAAGGAGCAAAAGTTGACACACTTCTGCTTTTTTCTTTTAGAACTCCCGCGCCTGCCAGCTGTAAGTCAGGGCATATTCACTCATTACAACTATTCGCATTGAGTAGGCATGATCATTATGCTATGTGTTTGAGGTGTGCCCTTGCTTAGACAGGAAGTGTTCTGCTTATACAATCCCTCAGAGAGCGCATCTTCACATCTTCGAGCACCTGGGGAACACGTCTATGAGGAATACCTTCATTTGAACAAAGTCTGAGAAATGAAACAAAACAAACAAAAACAAAGAAACAAGATCAAGTGTGTGGGTGGTGCGGCTCTAGGAGCAAATCTATTAAGTATTAGCTTAAGGGTTTCTGTCATTAAAAGCAAACTATAGTGAGCTACGGGGGAATAAAAATAAAGCAAGCATGCCGTGATTACTGCACCAGTGAGAACACTTCATATCCTCCGCTCCCAAGGTTTTCTCTAACAAGATCTTTCTTTCTGTCTAATATTATGAGTAGCATAATTGTTTTGCTGTCATTAGCGTTGAACATTTTTCTTTCTTTGTTGTCAAACTGGAACCTGATCCTTTATTCAGCGACCACTTGCTCTTTTCTCCTCCTGAGAGAAATTACGAAGATGGCTCTAATGTACTTTAACAAGGTTCAAGACAAAAGTGAAAGAAGGCAAAATTGCTTTCAAAAGCTTTCAGTGCGGTTAAAGTTGATAGCAGAGTAAATTAGCAAATCAAAAGTTACATTTACTGTTACATTTTTTTTCAGTAACTAGTAGTTTATGAGTGCTTTTAAAAATGTTTAATTTTATTTTTACTCAAGTAATTTTTTTGTGAAATATCTATACTTGTAATTACATGTAAGTTACATTTTAGCTGTGTTCCTCTGTTACAAAATAATGTAAACAGATATTGATATTTTTGAAAGCAAGCTGTCTTTGATGTTAGCAAGTCTCGCAAGATGTTATAGAGGCTGATGCACTAGAGTTCAACAGGGGCAGATCGATCATAGACTCGAGTTTTCTTACTCTCAATAATGCAAAGAAAATTGTTAACATTACAACATGTTTAGTTGTGATACTAAAATGTAAACTATAGTTCAGCATTATATAACCTAGACCCTATTGGTTTGATATTTCTGTTTTTACTTTGTACAGTTCAGATCAGAAGGAACTAGTAACTACTTGAGTAAATATTTGCTTCAACACTTTTTAAACTCTTACTTGAGTAAATTTGGGAGATATTTTTCCTTGAGTAAATATTCTCACTTTTACGTTTACTTGAGTACATATTTTGGGGACTCTATCCACCAATGAAATTAGCATATAGAAAAACTATTTTTAGTGATTGCGCAGCTGCTGCAGGAGAGCAACAGGTACCATTCAGAGAGCTTGACAACAGCTTTTACAATTAATTGCTCTTTGAAAGCAGAATTTGCTTTGCTGAAAGACAAGGTGCTAATTCACCTAAGTTGAAGTTAAAATGGTAATATTGAACATGCGAAATAGCACCTCGCCTTCACCCGACGAGCCTTCATCACACTCCACATAATAGAAAGAGTGGAAATGCACCAACACTGTCTGTCACCTCAGAGACTTCCTAGGAGAGAGATAGAGCATGAGTAGTCTTTGAATGAGAGAGAGTTTCCCTCCGGCGCTGCGCTCGGAGATGGAGAGGCTCAGTCTGATCTGTTGTGTCAGGAGTCTACCTTTACTCTGTAATAAGACTGTTTGACAGCCCTTAAATGTAACACAACGGTGCGCTTGGAGGCTGGCAGGATTTAAACTCCTGGTGACAGGTTAAATGTCATCTGTCAGTGAAGAAGGATTCATCTCAAGATCTTTACAGATCAGTTGTAAGTATCAAGTCAGTTCAACATATATTCTGTGGTTCTGACCTGGACGGTTAGGAGATAAAGATTAAGGAGTGCCTCTGCTGTCCCAGGAGAGAGATTATGCTCACATAAAATACAGAGTGGCTGACCCTCAGGCCACACGCATCATAAGCTGTGATAGGTTTTCCCGCCTCTCCGGTGTGGCTTGAATGCAAGGGCTATGTGCTTACCAGCAGACTACTGTGTGCCATTTTACTCTTAATTAGCCATCTGATGAGGACAGCATCACTGGCAATTACCAAGTTTCATCCCCACACCGCTTTCTGAGTGTTGAGATCTCTTGTTACTGAAAGCGAGATGAAAGTTAGGGCAAAACATTAAGAAAAATGCAAATCAAGAGACATTTTCTCTGTTCGGTGTTATGTGCTCTCTTGTTCTCATTCGCTGCCTGTAATAGTTCTACTTGTCTGTAAATTAGGAGACCGCAATAATTACTTAGTAGTAATTACTATGTGGTAAACGAGCATGTCACTGAGGTGACAAGCAATAGTGTGCTTTTGTGTGGATAAACACTGTTACCAAAAAATAACATTTTGATGCTGGGATGTGATGGAAGTAAAATTATCTCACTCACAAACTGTATACTTTCGGGGAGGGTTTGTTAATTTTGTTATGACACATTTTTCACAAATTTATATTGAGGTTGTCTATTTTAGATTTTGCTGTTTACAATTTCTATTTGTTTTATTTACAATAAATGTCAGTGTTTATTTGACACATTTTAGTAAAAAAGAACCACCATAATACACAAAATATTTAGATTTCTGAATTTAATTTAAAACACTTAATGCAGATGTGTTTCAAATGGATGAAGCTAATAATGAGAATGCAACATTTAAAAATAAAATCAAATATTAGAATTATATTTAAATTTTTTAAAATACTGCATATTATTCATTCATTCATTTTCATGTCGGCTTTCTTCCCTTTCGGGGTCGCCACAGTGGAATGAACCGCCAACTCTCTGGCATATGTTTTACGCAGCGGATGCCCTTCCAGCCGCAACCCATCGCTGGGAAACATTCACAGCGATGAACGCATACACTCATTCCCACTTTAACACTATGGACAATCGTTCTTACTCAATCCACTTATACCGCATGTCTTTGGCCTTGTGGGGAAACCGGAGCACCCCGAGAAAACCCACGCGATCACGGGGAGAACATGCAAACTCCACACAGAAACGCCAACCGACCCAGCCGAGCCTAGAACCAGCGACCTTCTTGCTGTGAGGCGACCGTGCTACCCACTGTGCCACCGTGATGCCACTGGACATTATTATAGGACATATTTTAGAAAATTTTCTTATTTTCACTTTTCTCAAAATTTTTATACAGTTGTCATCTTAAGGAGACAACCAATTTTAGGTTATTTTATTAACTCTTTCTCAACATATAAATAACATGTATTAAATGACAAAAATGTGTAATAATTTAAAAAAAAATAAAACGTACCATCACATTTAGATTCAACAGTTTTACTTGTGCTTTGTGTCCCAACTCAGTGCACAACGGTGCCTTTAAACATTTTTATTGAGACAAGCATTTTTACTGTGATATGACAGTACTTGTTTTATGTTGTACCCACAGTAGGAATTTGAAGCTGGGGTTCTTTTTTGTTTTTAAAACTGAAATCACAATGAGTTACATGAAAGATCTATGAAATTAATCATCACAATGAACAAGTTCATGTGTTATGTCAGTGCTAGAGCAAGGATATGTGATCATGCTCCTCGAAAGAGAGGGAAGTTATAAGTCACGTCTGTTGAATTATATCTATGGCTTACATGAGCCCATTGCAGTCACCATATGTTTCATATCTAGTTGGGGAACACCACACACCAAAATAAATGCTTTATCATCACGCTCACAAGAGAAAGAAAGTAAGAAATAGGGATGCGCACACAGTAACGTCTGAAGTAAGAGCGCTGGAGGGAAGGCATGAACTTAAGTAAGACAGTAAGACAGGAAGCGATGCACTCTTTCTGACCCACACCAGACTGGGGTCAAGACCCACCCAAGAGATCCTCTGATCCTACACCCTCCTGACAGTCATAATTGGCCACAAGTGACTAAACACCATTTACATTTAACTACCCACTCCTGCCTGCTGGGAAAGATGCATTCTCAAAGAGACACCACAAGCTGGCAAACTGAGTTGAAATTCAGTTGTTTTCTCATACAACTTTTTTTTATGTTACTGGATATAGGTCTGTTTAAAAGTATTTGTTTTTTTCCTCTGCTGTGACATTTTATGGTTGACACATTATAAATTGATTAACCAAAGGAATGTGGAAAGACAGAGAAAAAAACTGTTCTCTCAAGCACACATAGTTTTCCACTTGACTATTCCTTTCAATTTCCTTCAAAGTCATTTTTTGATCCTCACAGAATACTTTGGAGTAAACAGAAACAGGCTTCACAGCTTTTCCACCAGGGGGTGTCATGGCCTTATGAGCTAGGTGCCTGGGTCTAACACCCCTCCTCTTTTATTCAGCGTCCTTCAAGAATGATCCTTTTATATCCTCATTTTTTTTCCTTATCCATATACAAAAGTGGTCACTTGAGGAATGTCTTGACTGTGTGGCAAAAATCAATCCTTTAGGAAGTCAAACAGCTTTTCAGAGGAAAACATTTGAAGCCTGCTCTCCTTAACCTTCCACAAACACCGTTCACCAGATAAAAAAAACTCACTCTCTCACTTAACACCAACTGGATGAATTATGCTCTCTATCACAAGAGTGTGCTGACCTTTTGAGGTATCTAAAGAGGTCCATTTTTCAAGAAAACTAAAGAAGATGTGGCCAGTCAATCAAGACACTTGTTTGCACAACAAGCTATGACCACCTCTGCAATAAAAACAGAAAAAATGTGGAGAACTTTGCGAGTGATGGCGACACAAAGAACAGGGAGCAATAATCTCATTCCTCCTCTTTTTCTTCACTCTAAGTGGTGCTTCACAACAAATGAAAGCACTTTTTCAGGTGACACGCTTCCATTCATATAGCGCACCGGCAAGCGTTTGAAAAAGGCCTTAACATTTCACACAGGTGATGAGTGGTTATTGTAAGTTGTGCTGCTAGTGATGTGTTGTTAAATTAAGGGATAGACAAAGAAGAGAGGTGAAGAAAGACAGACAATGAACACAATACTGAAGACGAGCAATGTATAGATGAAGATATGCCACTAACAGAGCTAGTATTGATTATGTGATACACTTACACAATCGTTGCCTTGCACAATGGAACAAGGCCATTAGGCACTGTGAACAATACAGAGCTAATCCACAAGAATACACTCAGAACAAAGTCTCTGACAGAACCTGGGAATCAATCAAGACATAGCGCTTGTTTTTTTTTTTACTATTTATATGTTGTTTAGTAATTTGAGAAGATTTCATCATACTTTCTGAAAATTAAAACTAATACAGAAACAAAGTAGTAGGAATAAGTGTTTGCTGCAATTTGCTTGAAAAATGTGGTACGCGTTTGTATTCAGATTATAATTCATCTTCAGTAGCATACATGTATGACACTTGATATGCAAGGGAGGGTAAATGTATTTGTGTGTGTTATAAAAGCAGTAAAATAATGAGGCTGTCACTTTAAAATGACTCTCACTCATTGCATTCCAGATGTCAAGGCATAGTATATTCAGCAGAGATTTCTAAATATTAATGATTTATGCGCAATTTGCATACAAACCTAATGCCAAGCCACTTCAGATAATCATATTTTGCCTTGAATTGAATTTTCAGAGGGAATTTTGCTTCTATTATGCCTAACCCAAAGCAGCAACAGTGTTTTTTTTTAATTTCTTTTTTTATTTTACACCGCAGGACAGGGAAACTAAACAACTAGATCAGATGATGTGCACAGACGCTGTTTTAAATCTACGAGATACTGACAAGAATTGTACCTTATTGTTATTTATAGAGTTATAATATTAAGGTAAAAAGCTAAAAATGTAGTCCAATAAAAGGAAAAAATAAATTGATTTACATTGATTTAAGGTTTCCCAGCGATGGGTTGCGGCAGGGAAGGGCATCCGCTGCGTAAAACATATGTCAGAGAGTTGGCGGTTCATTCTGCTGTGGCGACCCCGAAAGGGAAGAAAGTCGACATGAAGATGAATGAATGAATGAATGAATGATTTAAGGTTATTGATTATTTATAGTTGTAATGTGTTTAATTGAATATTTTTAAAGAGGTGTTCATTCCTGAAGGGCCACACCTCTGCACAGTTTTACTCCAAACTTAACTGAATACCTGATTACACGATTTAAGCTCTTCTTGACTTGTTTAAAGCTTCTGATGTGTCTCTTGATAGAGGGTTAAAACAAAACCAGTAGGGAAAAACCCACCCCTGGTTTCGAAGGCGATGAAAAGAGTGTTTGAATGAATATGTGACTTAATTTGGCTGTCGTCAGAACAATGTTGGTACACTATACATATTTACAAAGTAGCAAAAATAAAACATATTCATGACCCCTTTAATCATCTACATATCAAAAATTGTTTTACATTTCATTTAGCCATATTCTGCTTCCCCAGGTTTAGTAGAGACAGAAATTGTTCAAAATCTGACAATGTGTGCTCTGAGAGGTAGTTAGAAAGAGGACAAAGTTTGAATCTATGAAGTAGTATGAACTGAAGTCTGTAACCCTATCTGCTTGTTACTTAGAGAGAGTGTGAAAGTGAACAAGACCCCCATTTTGAGATATCCTTGCACTAACAACAGAATAACACTACAGTAGGTTTGTAGGCAATAGTCACTTGACATCTAAAAGAAGTTTGGGCCAATCGATCAACTGTTTTTTTCGCATGCACCTGAGCTAATTCTGTTTTTCCCAGAGCTGCTGTGCTACAGTGCATCGAGAGTCTATGAACTGTTGTACTCCAAAGGTAAGTGACAACCAGAGGGAAAGTTGTGTTCTGGGGAATGAAAGTAGTTTGATGGTTGGGCAGTCAAGTAAATGTGTACACATGCTGCTGCACTGAGAATCCCATTGTTGACAAAGGGCTCTTTTATTTTTTTGTCTTTTAAGTCTACAGTGTTCAGCCCAAGCACAGACAGACTTGCTTTGAATTTGAAACCTCCTTTCTGGGTAGGTGCTCAAATATAACATAGCTTTACAACTGTTATTAGAATTTGCCATGCAAAATATGCTTGAATAATTGTTATAATTAGTATTTTAATTGTGTATTATTGACAAAAACGTATATATGTATTTTCTTGGGTACTTCTTGAACAATTACAATTCTATTTATATAAAAACACATTTTCGTTTGCAATCACACATGTGAAACAAAATAGTAAAATATTAATCACACTGAAAATTCATAACCTCTCCCCCTCCCTGTCCCTGCCACACTCACTTAATTGTTCACTTTCGCTTATAGATAAATGAGCAGGTTCAGTTGTGTTACAACCCCATTCCCACTTAAAAAGGATGAATAAACTGACTGTTGTGAAGTGCGCATGGTAATTCAAAGCATTTACTGTATGTATTACTCAAACATGCCCACACTCTGTCACAGGGTATATACAGAGGCGCTCGACTGCCCATCAACATCAGCCAGCTACAAGGCGATGGAGTCATGCTGTAAAAATGGAAAACAAAAAAACTTTTGTTCCTTATCTCTAAAGTTCAGTCCCGTTTCACAGTAGCAGGAGCGAAGTACGTCACAGGGGCACTTTCAAATGTCTTTGATTAAAGTAGGATATTACAATATGATACATTCACTGCAATGAAAAATACTGGCATTCATTTTCAGCCAAGTGAATGACCTCCCTTAATTATTAAAAATGTGACAGGTTCCTCCATGACAGACACAGTTTTCCAATAATTGAAAGGTTAAAAGCAGCATTAATTGTTAATGAAAGACATTTTTTGAAAGGGAAAGGGACCAATGTATTTTGATACCTTACTTTTACTACTTGCAAGTAATAAAGTAAAATCTATATTCAACAGTATGTGTGTTCATCAATATTCTTTCCATTCTTGCTACTTTCAAATTCTATAGTATGGTTTTTATTTACAAATAATTTGGGTAAATAAACTCTAGATGTTTTTTTACGATAGTGTTTTAAATCTGGTCTAAGAAATCATTTGAAGAGCATTTATAGGATGTGGTCTCAACTGAAGCTGCCCAAAAGCGTGTTAAGAGTTAAGTTATTTAAGTTGTATTCTATTGCTTTTTATTCACAGTTACTTACTTGAAACATTGTGAGTAAAACACTTTGGTATCATGAAGCACAGACAGCTTTAGCAGAATCTTGAAAGCTGACAGATCATTTTTCACAAAGCCACAAATAACGTTAAATAACAAGAGACTCTTGGAAAGTCATTACAAAAGCTAAGACATTTAATTTCTGTAAACTACTGATGCTATGTAGCTATAGGTAGCATGTCTGTTTTAAAGCAGGCACATTGAATGTATTTTGATGAGATAAGATTGATATTAATGTGAAAACTAGTTGTCTTTTTTCTTGTCTAATGTATTGTTAAAAATGTTGATTCGTAAGCAAGAGAATGTTGCAAATATTAATCTATAAGTTGTGCATCAAAGGTTAGATTTTTATGCCAGTCATTTTGAAAGTTGATGATTATTTTGTAAAAAAAAAAAAAAAAAGACATACTCACCAGAGGTGTCGTTTCGTTTTAAGCTGTTGATGCCTCCATTGGAACTTCCGCCAAGACCTCCATTGTAGGCTGCTAGGTTCTCTGAACTGTAAGCCCGCAGAACAGATAGCATATTCATCGGGTGCTCCAAGGAGGGTTGATTAGGCTTGCTCAGGCCAGGATGACCAGCGCTTGAAGACAGAAGACCAAGCCCTGTCTGTTGGTGCTGCTGCTGCAGCTGCCACTGCTTCTCAGGGGTGGAACCTTGAGGTGGAGATAGTCCAGATATTTGAGGCCCACCGGTAAGCTTGCATCTTTGAATGTCCTTCTCTGACAATGGAGATTCAGGATGCATTTGCATTGACCCTTGGTCCTCAGCATCACCCATTTCCATCTCATCTTCCTCCATGATGTCATCTTCATCATCTGAATTCAGTTGCCTTTCTGCAGCAGAAGGGTTAGATAATGATTTATCTAGACTCACTTCATCTTCCTCAGAGTTTCCAGCATGCTCTTCAGATGCCTCAATCTCACTGCCGGATGCCTTGTCAGACAGATCGTCCAAAAGACCTTGAGCACCAATATTGTTTGGCTGAATTTGCTGCTGGTCCAGAAATCCAACTGGCCCTCTAGCAGAGGCCTCAAACATTGCACCAAATGGTTTGTAATAGTCACTTGAGAATGCTCCAATAGAGCCTCCATGTGGGGGCTGATCCAGATGGTTGGACCAGAGTCCTTGCCCCTTTTGATCCCCAGATTCTGTCTCCATGTCCCTTGACATAGCTCCCTCATGGTGATGTAGCAGGCCTGGAGGTGGAGCCAGACCAGAAGCTTTATCTGCATGTGAAAGCTCCCCTAATAGGTGATCCTTTGCTTCTTTGCCAAGGCCACCTTTGCCTTTACCCATGTGGTTGGCTTGTAGATGAAGGGCCATGAGCTCCAATGAGGCAGTCGTGAAGGAGCAGAAGAGGCAACTGTGCCAGGCAACATTATCTTGAATGGTTACAGAAGTTCCAGGTAGTGTCCCGGCTTCTGGTCTTACAGACAAATCCAGAGGCTCATACTGGGACCGGCCACCTTCAGTTGGTTTGTTGCCGTTGGATGTATTCTCCTCTTGATTGGCCTCACTGGCTTGTTTGGTCTTGGAATCAGAACTTTCTTGGCTAAAGTGTTGAACATGCAACTGACTTTCTCTCACCTCTTTCTCCTTCTTCATGGAGTTCAGAACAAAACTGTCCATGAATGCTTGAAGTGAGCCTTGGAAATTGACTCCGTTTCCTACCATACTCTGGTAGGCCCGGCCAAGGTCAGAAAAACTGGCGGGAATATCACCCAAAGAAGGTAGACCCTCTGGACTCTTAATGCTCTCAGAGGTAGGGTCTGACACAGGTCCATGGCGATCCCGTTCCCTTTCTCTGTCTCTTGGTGAGAGCATTCCTGGGGGAGCCCACTGATGTGGAAGCAACTGACCTCCTCGGAAGTCAAGACTAGGAGGCATCATGCCTTTAAAGACCCCACGAAGAACATCAGGTCGAGCGAAGACTCCACTTCCACTGCTATTCTTCAGATGGTCATCCTTCTGTTCAGACGATGGAGGGTGATTGGCAGAAGGACCACTTCCATTCTGCCTCTCGCGATGGTGACGCTCCAGGTGGTACTTCAAAGATGCTGACTGAGTTCCTGCATAGTCACAGTGAGGGCACCTGTAGGGCTTTTCACCTAAAGTGAAAGATAGAAGCAAAGAGATGGATATCAATGCAGAGGTAATAATATAGTGCCAAGTTTAGCATGAATGCTTCAATTGTACTACCTACTAGTAATGAAGGAAAAAACATAATTTGAATATTTGACACGAATCATGGCAACAATGATTCTCTAAAGACCCTTGCATATATGTTATTTATAAAACAATAATACTAATAGAAACAATAACATCTTAGTGATCCCTTCCACATAAATAACTTGTTTTGTGGCACATATGTTGCTTATTTTATTCAGTCCTAAGTAGATTTTTCACGATTATCACAGGTTTGTGTCTCAAATTGTTAATATTCTTAAACTATTTATCATGTGCTAGCATTTAGACGATTACAAACCAAGGGTTAGAAAAAAATAAGAAGAAAATTGTTGTTACGTCCATCCTAGTAGAGCTTCAATTTGCTTAAATTGTCATCATTGCTGGATAAGGAATCAGAAAATGTAGTTTTCAATGAATCTTTTCAGATTTGCGTGGCTCTCACTCACTCACTCACTCACTCACTCACTCACTCACTCACTCACTCACTCACTCACTCACTCACTCACTCACTCACTCACTCACTCACTCACTCACTCACTCACTCACTCACTCACTCACTCACTCACTCACTCACTCACTCACTCTCTCTCTCTCTCTCTCTCTCTCTCTCTCTCTCTCTCTCTCTCTCTCTCTCTCTCTCTCTCTCTCTCTCTCTCTCGCACAGTCTCAGTGCCTTCTGTCCTTGTCTACTCTCCAGCTTCTACCTTGGTGGTTGAGCTGTTTTGTGGACATTCTCTATTTGCAGTTCATCACTTAAAGTATAAATCAAGCTTCCTAGAAGCTCTTCATTCCACCCAGAGGACAAAACTAGCCCCTCTGTCCAAAACACTCCCAATAAAAGCTCTTGTTTGATAGTGAAGGTTTTATAAATGGTGCAAACCACCATATGTGGCACATGTGAACATTACTCATGCAGCAGCGTCATGCTGTAGATTAAAAAATGTTAACCAGCGTACAAATAATTGTAAATGACAGAAACCATGTAGTTTAAAAAGAGATCCAACTTACAGAAATTTGAGTGTAGTGAAAAGGGGTAGCTTTAACTAACAGAGAATGTAAATTCCATTCGCATGATCTAATCAACATTGATGTAAAATATATTCAGACAGCAAGAACAATATGCTTAAAATTAATGTTACACTTACTAATCAATAATTAATAAACTAAATGCAAGCTTTTTATTTTAAGAAAATAGCACAACAATTAAAAGATGCTGTGTGAGGTTGAAATGCCAAGGGAGGGAGTTTTAAAGACAGGGAAAATTAAAATAAAAGCAATATGTGCATGCCTATAAAATGCTTAGATTATACACATGGAAAACATTTTTTAACCCAGAAAAAATGTTGCACTGTTACGCAAGGCTGAATTGAATGATTTAAGTCTGGCTCTGTAGTAAATCATGGATATAATTAGCAAATGGCATAGTGCTCAAGTAATTTATCATTATTTGGAGGGCGCCATTCCAGAAAAAGAATGGAAGATCTGCAGACCCGCTGCATGGCTTTCTAAGTAAAGGATTGTAAGCATAAATTCAATACCATATTGATAAAGAACAAATATACAGAGGGACATAAACTGAAGGGCAGAAGACCAGATGAATAGAGAAAAAAATAGAAATGCATCTAAAGCATCTTTTATTCTTTTACACAAGTGTTTGAAGCGCATATTCAAAAGACATCATACAAGATGAGCTTTTAACCCAATAAGTGCTTATCCTCTAAGCAGGATAACAGAGGCTTGATGTGATTCAATAAGGAAACGTCCTTCATGCAAATGATCATTTTCAGTTCCCTTAACTGGAAGGAATGATATTCTGAACGCAAAATTAGAGTATGATTAGAGTGATCTGCTTTTTTCCTCCTGTAAGTGCCTGATTATGACAATAGTGATAGCATCTCAAATATATTTTTTATATATACATTCGAATTATACTGTCAATGGTTGTTTTAAAGAAGCATACTAACTAGTACTTGTATCCCTTTCTATCTGTTCAAGAGTGAGTATATGTCTGTTCATGTGGTGTGTTCTTTGTGCACTACATGGGCTCAGTAAGACATCTGCTCTATCATACGTCAGGGGCACGTGTGACATCTGGGGAGTATACTGTATCCTGCCTTGCAACATTACACACAATTTACTGCTAAAGGTCATTATGTACCCGTTAATCCACTTTTAATTGATATCCACAAAAACAACACAACCTTAGGGAAACTAAATGGATCGCCAAGGCAGAGAGGTATAGAGATTATTATTTTTTTATCTTTGCAAATGAGACTCTGCTAAACTTGTAGAAAAAAAGTTTTAAAAGCTCATTCTCAAGGCTCATGGACTGTGTTAATAAAAAAGGAGAGAAAAAAATACACATCAAATTGCCATCTGCTATAGCGTGTCAGGCTTTATATAAATTACCAAGACCTCTCACTGTGAACAGTACATATTCATTATCATTTCGCAAGTTCAAGTCAAACAAAGTGCTTTCAGTCAGAACACGTGATATAGTCCAGAGCAAACTGATTTCATATGGAATTGTAATGACTCCATAGTAACTGTAACAGAATAAACACAAACAGCATCTACAAAAAGATGATGCAATTCATTTTTATAAACTTCATATACCGAAATTTCATATGTTTTCTGCAGAAGAGAAAAGGGCAGTTTACATCAATGTACACCAAATCTTTAAATGTTATTGCTGGTGTTTGTTTCACCAGCCTTATATATGTATAGCACCAGCATATTTAATGTACGTATTTTGAGCACCTGCCGTTGCTCTACGGCATTCATAAGAATAAGAATCCTTGAACTAGTTTCCAAATTAAACAAGAAATCAGAAATTTAGTCCTTTCTTCAAAAACATATTAATACATCATTTATGAGTATTCATGAGTTTCATCTAAAGGCTTTCTGTAATGTTAAATTGCAGCGAATTAAAAGTTATGTAGTATAATAAAGTATAATGTTAATGGTGACCTACCAGAAGTAAATCAATCACCAGAAACAGGAAGTTGTTCAAGCTCAGCCATTCAATACTCTATCTGGCCAGAGCTTGTCGTGCATGATACGAGTTAAAATCTGAACACATTATCATACCAATAACAGAATTCAATCTAGAGCCTCCTGGTGGTAACACTAAGTGTCTTTTTTTCATACTGAGCTAATCTTCTGTTTCAATTTTCACAATAATGCACACAATGTTATATGATTCTCATCAAAAAGCACTTCAACATTTTGTTACTGTTAGTTATTATTATTTTAATTTGGATATGTTTATTTCAAATTTCCCTAAAGATTTAAATCATCACTAAAAGAAAAAAACAACAACAAAACCATGAATCGGAAATTTTTTTTGACAGTCTGTTGAGTGACCTTTGTAATTTACAGTTCTGCTCATGGCTTGGAACAGTGGTAACTGACCACACGCCTGTGTTTAATTGCTCCCTCTCTCTCTTAAAAGTAAACCTCCAAAATGTTGTTCGATACAACCATAAACCTCCATCCAGGCATGTGAGCCAACTCTCCACTATTCAGTCCAAGTTTCTCTCAAGATACATAATGGCTCCCAGTCACCAAGGTGAATGTGCAGGGCCAATGCCTGTCTGTCCTCTGTCTCTCTTCGAGCAAAGGCAAATCCACTGCCATCTTGGTTCTCCGATAGCCTCAAGTTATGCGTAGCTATTGTCAGGAGCAAGGACCTTTTACTTTTTATCTACAGCTGCTTACTGCTAAATACTGCCTTGTCCAGAAGGGGACAATCTGTGTCTCTAATTGCTGTCACTGAAGCCTAGATTCATTATGTGACTTTCCCATTAAAATGTGAGCATTAATTTGTATAATGAAATATCACCCACTGCAGTGTTCATTAGCTGTGGCCCCACACTATACGCTGCACAATGTTAGCTACCTAGAAAACTGCGCTTAATTTCACTAATGGATATTTTCCCGCTCACTGTTAGAGAGGAAATTAATACTGTAACATTAGCTCTTTAACTTTTGGGGAAATTTAAATTCACTTCATTCCTTTCAAGCTGACGTTAGAGAGTCATTAATCTAACATTGTGCCACACAATGCCCTGGCCTCTTCAGTAAGCAATGCCATTGTGATGGGATAACAGCATCGGGATTGAGGCCCGCTCAGTGTCATACGCATGTCTGATTGCTTTAAATCAAGGCAGGATATTTGTTTAATGTCAGTGGCATAGTTTCAGCCTGATTGGAAGAGCTTGATGTTCCTGTAAATTATTTGAGCAGAGCAAGGGAGAGACCTGTGCCATATACCCAGCTCTTTTATGACAAACCTATAACCGATCAGCAAAGAGTCACACATCTTGCAAGTACATCAGGCTCTATGTAAATTGCTGCATCAACAGAACGCAAAGGGTTTGTGAGTGTACAGACCTCACCGCACACATGTGGGCTAACCCAGTGCTCAGATTGAGAGAGAGAGAGAGAGAGAGAGAGAGAGTGAGTTAACGGGGGCTTGGGACGAGGGCCTCTGTTTCCTCTCGGTTGAAATACGGCTCTACTGGGGACCCTCACCCCCCTGCTCTGAGCAAGCATAACTCAACCTCCCTCCACTAGAAACATATTTCTCCTCTTCATCCGCTGCTCTTCTGCTAGGGAGAGAGGAAATAACCAGCCTTTCCAAAGGCTTAACCCCTCTGTTTAAAGCAAACTAAAACACTTCAGCATGACTGACTGTCATTACATGTGTTTAACGCCCTCGTTTTTGCATTTATCTAGCTGTACGCTAAAGACATAATAAATAATCCTATCTTTGAGTAATTTCAAGGAAAATTGCTCTTTACAACTCTCTCCAAGTTCATATGAGTTAATAACAAATGCAGATGACAGGTTTCTGTGGATTCCATTTTATACTGCAATGAAAAGTAATTTATCCTGCACTTCTGGTAAAGAGAAAAAGACTATACTGTTGCCTGAAAGAGTTAGACATCAACTCAATTATTCAGCACGCCTTATAATCAACCTTAAAGCCCCACAAAAAAAAGCCTTGCTACAATATGTGCTTCTTATTAAGTGGGACAAATACCAGCTGGGTGGTCTCTGCTCGTCCTTGTATGCACATACCAAAATTGTAACAACCGTAGAGCCCCTGTTCTCTGAGTGATTTCCATTTATTCCACAGTTAAGAGGCAGGATCATGTTTCTTTTTTATGCTTGTCTTTTCATGGTTGTTTCACACTGTATTTAGATAAAACAAATTGTAGTGTGATTCATTCTTTATGTATTTCAGCTCAAGTTTGACTTAAATTATAGTAGTAGCATAGTAGTAGTAGGAGTAAATAATAATATTAGTTTTTTTGTTTTATATTATTATTATTGTTGTTGTTGTTGTTGTTGATGATGATGATGATGAATACACATTAATAGATGAATATAAATTATTATTATTTCATTTTATGAAATCTTTGCTAAAGAACTATACAAATGGGACTTTTGAATTGTTTTTATCAATATTCCATCTTCTACAATGGCAGTTATTAGCAGGTGCAAATGTGTATTCCCTTCCTTGACTATTTTTTTTAATGTAAAAAAAAAGGTTCCTGTTTGTTTTGGAATGCAATCTCCATCAGCAAAATATTACATCATTCCCTTTTACTGTTTACACTCTCATGCTCAAAAACAGAGGGAGTAGTGTTCTAAGTGTAAGGTGACCTCAGTGATTATACTGATTGCATGTTAACTAGGCCAGCCATGTCACCTAGTGAGCCTTTCTCTGTGCAAAGTTATTTCTTTGACCTCCATCCTTTACCTGCAAAGTTTTTTTAGTAAACCTATAAAAATGTGTTATATGTACTATGTATTAAATACTGTCACTGGACTTTTCACTCACCTGTGTGAATTCTTAGATGGACCTTCAGATGGTGAGAGGTCCGAAAAGATTTGCCACAGTAGGGACAATCCTTCATACTTGAACCCACACTCCTGTCTCGGTGTTGAGGAGTAGGGGGCTGGACAGCACTCACAGGTTTCATCACTTCGTCCCCAACATCTAACAAAACAGAAAAAGTAAAATTGACAAACATTAGTTTTGTTCTTGAAAGTCATGTCATGCTTTTGCCACCCAAATCTGCAAACGCCACACAAAGTCAAACACATCAGTAAGTTCACATACAACATTCTCTTTTCTCCCTCCTCACGCTCAGAAGTCTGACAGAACGCTGACAGTTCAGAAGCTTTCTTTAGAGTTATCACCCCGACCCCCACCCAAGTACACTCATATTCAGACTCTTTATCCAGCCTCTCATCATCTCGAGAGGAAAACATATGGTAGATTGTGTTGAAATGAACAATACAGGGATAAAAAGAGAAAACGCTATGTCAGCAACAGGGTCTTTGCTTCACTGTAGCTCCCTGATTTTGACAGGTGATGTCGACAGGGAGCTCGATGAGAATCGGTGATAACGAAGGGCCGCTTTGATTGAGCAATTGTCACACCAATGATGTTTAAGAGTGTCAACAAGTCCACACTTTGAGTTAATTAGTCACTGAGTTGGATTGTGGAATGTCAGCAGTGTTAGGTTATGCTGAGTTACAAGAGGAACTTTACTAAAATATTTGAGACTACTGTGGATTCTAAAGTAATACTCTCTATTAGATGTTTCTTATTATTTTGCTTTGTTTGGTGTTTTGTTTTTAGAGTTTAGGTTGTTTAGTGTTTTGTGATTAGTTTTTTTTTGTTTTTAGTGTATAGGCTTTTTTTGGTGTTATATGTTCTGTAGTTAGTTGTCGCTGTTGATTTTTTTTGTTTTGAGCAAATATTGGTTATGTTATATGTTTTGTGTTACTTAGAATTAGTCCAGTGTTGTAAGCATATTTTACATGTTATATCCTAAGCTGTAGATGAGCTTGAATAGAACTCTCAAAAAACGTTTTTTTTTGTATCCAAAATCCCAAAATTCACTTAGTATTTAATGTTTATTTTATTCTGTGTTTAATTTTCATGTTTAGGGTTTTGTGTGGTTTTTAACTTTAACTTTAAATATTAACCTCTACACTGATTTGTTTTTTATTTGATTACTTCAGCTCATAAGATATGTGAACCCATGGACTGGCATGAAGGAGAGTTTACAGAGAGGAAAAAAACATAAATGTCTTCTTATTTCAATACCCATGATATAATGTGAGTGGGGAGAAACGCTGTTTGAAAGGCGCAACCCACTTTAGCAACCATTTGCCTCAATCAAAAGCTTTTGTATGAGTAATCTTTCTTTTTTTCTCCTGCTTTTTTATCCTCATTGCTCTACGCTCCTTTAAGAATCAAATTAGATTTTGAAGTTAAAAAGAAAAAGTGAAGTCAGCAACTCCTCTCTTGTGACTGATCACATTCCTGCAATTTGCTGTTTCCTTTTGCCTACACGCAGTACATTATGATGTGTGCCCCATTTTCTGTCCCGAACATATCCTCACAACCAAACAAACACAAACATAGACTCTGACCCACTTTAGCCTGATAATCAGACAGTAACAAATACAACTACTTTTGGAACATTTCGGGCCTTTAGTGAAAAAAGTAAGACCTTTTTATCGTATTTTTTATGTCCTACATTAAAATGTACTTTAGAGGATTCACAACACTCTCTACTGGACACACAAAGAAAAGAAGATATTTTAAATCATATTCTAATGCACATACCATCTGATCACACAACATGAAACGCATGCATATCATTGTGAATGTACAGACATTGTAATCTGTTCAAGATAGAACGAAATCCTAACGTATTCTTGAATTAAGTGCAAAAGACCAAAGGCAGGTCAGATGCACGTCAAAAGATATGTCCCATCTTAGAAAATATCATTAAAAAGATTATGTGACATGTTTAAGCATATTTAATTTAAACGGTTAAAAGATGTTGTACCATGGTCAGTATGAATATTCGATTCTGATTAGATGGCAGGCGTTAATTAATTTGTATGTATTTAATTTGTATTTAAGTCGTTTTTGACACCTTAGTATGTGTCCAAACTCATATGGTGTCAGAGCGCTACAACATACAAACTGCTGAAACAACAATCTAGTTCTATGGATTTATTTAACATATCCCCACCATTTATAAAACATCTTGAAACTGATGCAAATCACCTTTTCTTCTAGTAACTCTTTGCTGTTTTAATGTTTGTTTATGTGCTCTTTATGTTAAGTAGGCTGTATTTTGACTAGGTGATTACTACCAGAGCAAACCACAGGTGTTTTTTTTTCTTCTTTAAGTTCTTTTTCTTCAGATTTTTCCCCCAAAATCATAAAAACAAGTGAATTGGATTCTTTATTTGGCAACAAAAAATAAACTAAACCAGGCTAATAGAACGGTTTACTGGTCAGTGTAGGTCAACACTTTCTTCATGTTAATAAACTTTCTCCAATTGACTGAACAAGGATAATTATTTTTCTTGATTTCAATAGGAACTTTACAACTTCTAATTGATTAGTATTTATACAGTAGGAATTCTAATTAAACTGTTAATTCATGTTAGGTCTTTGCAAAGTTGCTATGAAGCAACTTCAAACAAGCACTAAAACATTTTGATTGACAACTTCACAGGTAGTCCAGGTCAGTTGGTTCGTTATATTCATCTTGGCATGGCATTGGTAACCAAAGTAACAAACACAATCTGTTTAAACCAACCTTTTACTAATAAGTTACATAAAAAGGAGATGGCTGCATATTTTTAATTGCAAAACATACGTCACTTAAAACTAAATAATAGCTACTTTTTCCATAAACCATAAGAAACTTACAAACATCTACCTAAACATCCTATGTCAAACCATCAGAGAAAAAAGTATCAACTCATACTCAACTCAACTAACAGCTTTGACAGGTTATACTGTTCTCTCATCTCTGTAATTCTCTCTCTCTCTTTCAAAAACATGCACACGCACACACAGGCCAGCAGGGCCGTCTTTAATCAGCTGACTGCTCCCCAGCTTTTAATACGGCTGTTCCAATTACTGTAAAAGTCATCCTGCACCAAATAACCACAAATATTGACAGTTTATTGCACAACACATTTATGACATTTGAAGGTCACCCCATATATTACGCATCATCTCTCGGCCCAGGGTGTCTGGAACAGAGAGATTCTCGATAACCCGCCACCTATAACTATTTTCTGCATATTGATTTCCCATTTTGTAGCCCTTTTTATGCAAAAGAAAAATCTGTAAGAGACACAGCATTAAAACGATCGTCACAAGCAAGCTGCAGCCTTCATATATTATCCAGTTAAGCCAGAAAACAATAACTCTTTAGGCCAGAACCTAGACAATGCTGCAAACCATAATGAAAGCTCCAATGTTGCTTTATAGATGTTCACAGTCTGACTAATTAGACATGGGGATAATGAAGTTGCATCTGTAATTTATTATTAACTTGCTTATTAAGAGTTAGCTGGTATCAATCATCCCCATCGCTATAAATTTTTCATCGACTACTGGATTCGCTTTAGAGTTTTTGCTGCCCTAACCAATAATAAAGTGCTTCTCAAACACCTGACAAGGCATATCAATATCAATGTCTCATAGCCTATTGAGTTAGGTACCTCAAACCGAATGGTGGGAAGCTAAATACTTTACTGGACCAGTGTTACAGAACATGGTCGAACAATACACAGGAAATGGATACAGAGAAATAAAATATTTCAAGAAAGGCTCACCCTTCTGCCTGCTCTGTCTATTGGTAAGTACAGATATACACAAACACAAGCTTGTCTCAGTGACACGGGGTGACTGTCTATGTGTGTCAAATCTCTCCAGAAGAACCACACCCTGTTCCCACTAATAAAAAGAAGCAACAAACACCCCCACCCAACACACACGCACATACGCACACACCTTTAATGGATCTCTTACAATCACACATCCACTTTAAATCAGCCTGTGGTTCTGATTACTCGCATATCACTTTCAGAGAAAAAAAAGAGACAAGGAGCAATCATAAAAACACAAGATGTCTCCCCTATCCATTAGAATAATGTGTCACGTGCCACAGTCAGTCATTGACCTTCCTTTCTCTCAAGCACCAAAGGAAAATGTGAGAGAAACATTTGGATTTGGATAGTAAAAATCAAAGCGAGAGAGAAGGCAAAATGTGATGACATCATTTGAAAGGCATTAGGCTTTTAAAAAAATGCACCCGAGGGAGCTGATTTCCTTACGCTGGAGCAACACAACACCATCCGGCTGATGCTCACACTGCACACTCTCTTTTTTTGATTTGGACCGGTGCCATCATTGTGAACAGTCTGGTTCAGGCGAGTTAATCAATTTGAGGTTTAGTTACACTGCTGAGGCTAGCATTCCGCCGACTGTTAGAAAGTAATCGGAACTCGCAGAATTTATTAACCAAACACCAATTATCATTAAACACCACTGCATTATCCCCTCCTTTTACTACCTGACAAGGACTACTTAATGAAATTTTAGATTAAAGTTATTTAGCCTGCTGATTTATGGTGGCTAAAACTCCTAATGCAGCCCCTTGGCACAGATGCGCGCACAAGCGGTTACTTATTTATTTATTTTTTTAAGCTGTACACTGGGGACTCAGAAGCCTCAGTGGTACCACTAGAAAAGAGTCCAGCCCAGGGGGGGGAGAGGAAAAAAATCTGTCAAAATGTTAGGAAGATTCAGAGAATGAGAGAGCAAGCTCTCTTACTTGCATGTGGTGCCTGCTGACCTGCGTGTCAATGAGGTAATAAATTTATGGAGACGAAACAGAATTTAAATAAATAAGCTCTAAATTCAAAAAGTGTTTACCCCTTTCTGTTTGTGAGATGAAACAGCCGCAAAATGTGCTACATATAAGGCATGTGGGTAAACAGGGGCAGCAGATGTTCTTTGATGTTAATAATGGCATTTATTATTAATATTAATTAGACTGCATTCAGCAATACATTTGGGCCATTTCCAAGTCAATTAAGCAAAATGGCATTCGGGAGATGTTGAAACGACATTTTAAGGCAGGTGTTCGGCGGTCCCCTAATAAAACATTTTTGCTCTGACTGAAAAACAATCTATTTTTGTACTATTTTGGATTCTGTTTTCCCCCTTTCCAATCTTTAGCTGAGAATATTTTTAAGACGGTTAAAAATTGGATATTTTTGCATAGAAAATGTGTTCTCTACAAAATGACTACAATACTTTAATGCTTTTTACGGGGTTATAGTTTGTCATATACACACTATGTAGAAAACTTACAATTGCACGCAAACTTAAAATTGCATGACGAAAATAACATTTAAAACACATGAATTACAATTAATCATAATTTTTAAATGATCCTCAGTAACAACGAAGATAATCATGAAGTTACATTATATGAGACTCATTTATTTTACAAGCTTTGCTTCTTTTAAATAGTTTTAAAGTGAAATATGTATACATTTTTGTAAAACAAATAAATATAAAATAAACTAAAAATGAGATAAAATGATTTGGAGAAAATTTTATAAAACATTATCGGAAATTAATGATAACTGTCCAGTAAGTGCCTTTTTTTTTTACAGCCTATTGCATATTTATTTCCTCTACATCAGCCAGAAGTGAATCTCAGGTAAGTTTATTGGGGCCCTTTGGAATCTTTTCTGGCTTGCTTTCAGCAGGACGCTTTAAGCCATTAAGTTGCCGGTCAATTGAAGGAAGCATTTATTACCCATTGGTGAGGACACTTTGAACAATTATTATATTACGGTTTCTAGACATTATTTTTTACATTTATGTATTTGTCATAACATTAAGAAACATGTACTCAAACTTAATCAGATGCCACTCTTCACAGTACTATTCAGTCAATATTCACAATATTGACTTGCTTCCAACATTAAGGCAAGCTATTAAAGAAAAAGGGAGACATCAAGGTTGTGGGGTAAATTTTTCATAAAATCCTAGTATACTTTATCTCCAATAACAATTATCACACTCATACACACAAAACACAATTTAAAAGCAGCATTGTCTGTAATCTGGACCATGAAAAGGGGTGCCGCTAGCACATTACCTCCAGCTAGCACTGATTTGGCAAGAGGGACCTGTGTTTTTTAAGCTTGTGGAGGCTTAGGCATACAATGGTACATTAACAATCTGTGCGTTCATTTATCAGCCTGTGCGATTTTGGACGCTGTGTTTATGGCGCAGTGCACTTTTCATCGCTGAAAATTAATGAACATGCCTCTCCTCGCAACAAACATGCACCTGTGCCGCCGCGATGCTAATCACAAACATTTATATTTATTAGCAGCAGCCTGAGTGAAAGTAGGATTACAAGAGGAGGGGAAAAGATTGTCCTTTTTCTGCTTGTGAACAGAATGATGCATCTTCTCTATTTCTCTTTCCCCCCCCCTCTCTCTCTCTCTCTCTCCTCTCTCTCTCTCTCATCTCTCTCTCTCTCTCTCGCTTTCTCTTCAAATTAAGTTTGAAGAACAATCTTACTATTCTAGGTTTTAAATCTTCTAAGTTTAGAAAAGTATAAAGTGAATACAATGCAACTTGAATCAAGGATCCCAGACAAGGTACACCCAGTTGAGTCACAACTGGAATCTGATTGGTTTTATCTTAGGTTCCCCAAGAAGTGCCCTTCACAAACAGCATCATTCACAACACAACACAACACAACACAACACAACACAACACAACACAACACAACACAACAAAGAGTCTCAGGAGGTCAGTGTGGTGAAAGTTGGAGATTTGTGCAAATGAGCCACATTGACAGCACTCTTGACTGGAGACCCCCCTCTCTTTTTCCCTCCCACCATCAGTGACAGAAGGTGCGCCTCTCCCTTTTTAAAGGCTATGCCTCTGTTGAGCTGAGGGAACAGGAATGGTGCCATAAGTTTCCGCCTGGCACTCACCCATCTTTGTTTGCTGCTCTCGAGTTGCTTTCAGGCTTCAAAGAGCAGCAAATTAAAAAAGAGGGGGGGAAATACTGAAAGAAAAGGAAATTAAGATAAATAAATGAATAAACAGGCAGAGAGAAGAGAGGGAAAGTGAAGCTGCTAAGGAGCCAGTGAGGTCTCACTACCTGCGTTATTTGTGAGGTAATGATATTTGCTGGGCTCTCTCACCACTGCTGGCCTGACACTCTGCCATCATTGCTGGCCTCAGGCTGGACGGCTTATTTCAAGACCCACTTCAGTCAGGCTGACTGCTCTTGATCATAATAAATATTCATTTTACGCCCACTTTTTTGTTTCATAAAATGGAAAACTTTAGCATTAGTGAAGCTTGGGAGTAAGCTGTCGATTCAGAGTTGTTTATTATGCCAGGACTGAATTACGAAAATAGGTCAGAATGATGGCAAAATGTGATATATGTTTTTTTCATGTATAAATATGAAAATATACACAAACAAAAACAGATTTCTGATGGATTCAAATAAGTTATTTTAAATATTTAAATTGACTTGAAACATGATTGAATTGAGCAAGTAAGCAAATGTATGAAAAAAGACAGAATGAAAGAAAGAAATGGGAGGAAAGGCTTAGAAAAGAAAAAAAGGACACATTCAGGAAAATATTCTAACAGCATTTGAAGCAACTTAATCAGTGCACTGTTCCTTTAAAACTCTTTCAGGGTGAAAAAAAGCCTCCTCGTCTGACATTGATTTCCTATTCATTTTTCCACCCGACCAAATCAACAACAAGTACACCAGGCAATCATAAAGCTGACTTACACATCCCTTTACAGCACCTTCTAAATCCATTAGCATCCCTCTAAAGCCATATGCTTT
This sequence comes from Danionella dracula, assembly GCA_900490495.1. Classification (NCBI taxonomy): domain Eukaryota; kingdom Metazoa; phylum Chordata; class Actinopteri; order Cypriniformes; family Danionidae; genus Danionella; species Danionella dracula. The sequence goes on from UELW01000578.1 coordinate 6,042,474, forward strand.
GAAAAGCTGTTCCCTCATCACTTACATTAATGAGAATTAAAACAATACTGATGTACTTGAAGATATTAGGGAAATTACCATATGGAAAGTCTGATCAATAACAACATTACCAAACCTGACTCACAAGACTGACACTATAATGGGAAGATGAATTACATGCAGACCAACATTAACAGTTCCTCCCATCTACATGTATCGCCTTAACCAAGAAACCTGCGGCTTGACAGGAACTGTAAAACGTGGCTTTTTCGCCTCAGCCACATGGACCATAAATTGTGTGGTCAAGGACATCCTGGTTTTACTCTTACATGCGCTTGTCCAGTGTCTCGGAAAATGAAATAAAAAGATTTATCATGCTGCCCTAAACACAGGAGAGACTCATGACTGAGCAACTCCATCAGAATGCATTTCAAGATGCAGAGACAAGCTTTAAAACTGTCCCTCCTACTCAAGGTTACATCATCCATCAAAAATAGCTTCAGGCAACTTTTTTTTAACCCACATTTATCTAAGTGAGATATTTGTATGAACAGTGATATATTAAATTGATAGCTAAATAAAATACCAGCAACTGGCCACACAGAATGAGATATTTTGTAACAAGCTGTAAATAACTTTTTTGATTCATAATCAGTTATTTGACTTTTTGACTAGAACTGACACTATTAGCTTTTTAGTAAAAAAAACAAACAAAAATAGTAAGTATAAGTGACTCATGAACTGCGTCACCTGGCCTTTCAAACTGTTAGTTGGAATATGCAGAAACACATGATCCCCATAAGTATGTTCCTCAGCAGGCCAATGGATGAATTGGACAACAATTTTAGTCCTTTACAACTTTTTAACCCTGTATTATAAAAAAAAATAATAATACTGTGACTTAATAAAGTGTCCCTGTGCTTTTGAAATACATACTTTGATTTTGGAGGCAACAGTTTGTTATACATGAAAAGTTTTGTGCCTAGTATATAAAAAAAAAAAAAAAAAAAATATATATATATATATATATATATATATATATATATATATATATATATATATATATATATATATCTCAAGTTTGCAACAAGTGGTGGTAGTCAAGGCAGGGTGTGCATGGTATGTACATTATTGGGAAAGAGTGAGATATTCATTTGAAGAACGATTTACTTCAGCGAATTTAGAGGTTATTTCTAAATAGTTTCACTTTTAAATTCAAAATGAATGTTTTTCAAGCAAAGAGTCATGTTGCACAGCACATTTTCTTAATCATATTGTGGTTCTTTAAATAAGACACATGTTCTTAAAAAAATTGTATGTTAACAAGATCCTCCACAGAATCATCATCATCACAAATGCACTAATTAATCTGGCCCCTCATTTTCTCCATATTATTCGTCATACCAACATCGTTGACTCTCTACAACTTTCCAGTTGACAGTGTGTCACCCCTGACACATCGGTGTGAAGCCTTGCTCCTCCACAGACCAAATGTTCAGTTGTTATGAAGTTCACTGACAAGAATCACCACAGTGGAGTTAACATTTTGCCATTTCGGACTACTGCTGAACTCATGACTCAAAGATGCACCCTCTTTTATGACTAATGCTATGCTGACAACTGTTTTAACCAGTAAAAAATTGAGCCTTATGTATTTCTCCATCTGTTTTATCTGAGGACAGATGTTTGACATTTGGAGCAAATTAATGTGAACTTAAACCCTATGAAAAGTGTTGCATTCCGGATATTGAAAATTAAATCACACTGTTACTAAAAGATCAGCTCCAGTTTTTTTTAGTCTTTCTGCCTTCCATTCATTTTATTCACAGATCTAAAATTGAATCTTAAAAAGAGTATTTGCACACTACCAGAAATAGGCTGATACTTGCGCTCCACTAGAAGGATTCAATATTTACAACAAAACAATAACAGTTTAATTCAAAACTGTCTGGTCGATGTTGTCGCCAGGTCTTACAGACATATGTCTGTATTTCTCTGAGAATACCAAAAGCTTGTAGTATTTTAAGCACTAACTTTTTTCCATTCATTTTCCTTTTAAAGATCTGTGTTTCTGGAATGAAGCACAGCCGTTGGAATCCTTTATCTACGGAGGCTCAAAATCTCAAGACTAATTACAAATTAATCTGATTCTGTACATCTGAAATAAGAGGGCAATAACTCAGCGTAATAAGATCTATCTTTTATATATTTATAAATAGCTTGGTATAGCTTGGTCTGAGGGAGAGAGAAGCGTGTTATAATTGCTTGTCGTCTACATCCATATAGGGACATTGGGGCAAGAGATTGTGAATATTAATAATTGATCATTAGCTTGATATGTGTTTGAGGGCTCAAGTTTGGCTTTCAGAGTTGACTAGCTCCATTAAGAGTCACTCCTGGGGCCACGGCGGCTGCACTGGAAGGTCATGAAAGTCGGCATGGCTTCTATGATCTGCTACCCCTATTAGGTTGAAACTGGTTTAAGCACTAGCTACAAGGTTAACCTTTACATAAATCTTTAGAAACAGTTTCAAACACATCAAATAACCAGCCATCAAAGATATTGTCACTTATAAAGTCATGCAAACCTTTCACAATTAACTAATACAAATACCCCATGTATCTTAAAAAAACTCCCTTACTACACAACCTTCAGCTGTGGTCTGGATTACCCTCCTGACAGGGGAACCTCTGGGCACCTTGACTTTTGTTAACTGCTTGTGGCACGAGTTGAGGAAATGGGTCATTAAATGAAACGAGCCAGGGCCAACCTCCCAGACTCCAAGAACTGTTTCCAATCAGATTGCTTCTTTTAACTCAAGCCAGAATCTCACAAAGTATTAGCGTCATTAGAGCCACCCTCTCTTCCAGGCTACCTCTGATCCAAAGCACCAGAAGGCACTAGCATGGATCTCCTCGCTTTGGTAAAGGGCAGACACCTTGTTGTTGGGTCAAAAGCTTCAAATGCTATCCACAGCTCACGGGCACCACGGGATGTCAGACACTCGATTGACATCCCCTCATCTTTCTCTCACTCACTCCCACCCATTTGCAAGCAGGTCTTCACTAATAAATCGTAGGCACATTGTAAGCTTGCATGCCAATGTTTTTTTTTTTCAGATGAAGCCTTATATTTACCCATCTCAGAATAGAATTAGAGGTAGCTGTCAATCAAAGGTTTAAATATGTAACAGAGAAACACATTATTTATGGCGATTGAACTGCAGTGTTTTTCCCTTCAAAGTAAAAAAAAGTCCAGTTGACATGTATGCTTTATTTTTTGTAAAGCATGTAATAAATTTAGTATACATTAAAATCATTAAACCACTGAAATATACAGCTAAACCTTTACTGAAATGTGAAATTGTTGCTTATAATCATACCGATGTACAAAGTATTAACAACAAAATGATCTGAAGTCAAAAATTTAGCTAATTTGAAAAAGTCAGCATTATTTCATTTTAAGATCAGCTGACTTGCGTTGTTTTCAGGAGAAAATATTTGACTTTTAAAGCTGATTTTCAGAAGTTATATTGCACAGCTCTTTGAAATGTGACCAGCAAATGTTCTCTGTTAAGACAAGCTTCTGTCAGTTTCACCTATGTTCTAGTAGCGATCTGGAGAAAGCAATTCATACCTTTATTAATTCCTGATTAGATTACTGTAATGCCATCTTTGTAGGAACACAACACACTAGTCATCAACGTCTACAACCTGTACAGAAAACCGCAGCCCACCTTCTTCTTTGTACCAGAAAACATGAGCACATTACACCAATGCTGTACTCCCTGTATTGAGTTTTACAATTTAATAATAAATACTTATATGTGTTACTTGTGCAGTGAAAGACCTTGGCATTTAATATTTGTGCGAGATTTTAAATCGTTACCAACCGAGAAGAATTTAACAGGGAAACGCCTGCTAGAGACCCTGCAGTCCTAGTGTAAGAATTTGGGTGATTCGTTTTCATTTGGCGTGTCTAAAGTTATGGAACTCCCTGTTTGTTGCCCTTACCTCCATACCTGCCTTGCCTTGTATGTTAAAAATATTTTTTTTAAACATACATTTTTTTAACATTAATTTTTTTAAAAGCCTTTAATCTTAGGCTTTTATGTGACATTAGTTTTATTTGCTTAAATTTAGCTTACGTTTTTACCATATCAGTTTCTTGTATCCTTGTATATTTTTACTTCTGTATTTTATTATTATGCAGCCCCTTGGTCAGCTTTGGCTATTGGAAAATGTCCTAGAAACTTGTATATGTATTGTATGTAGTATGTAATTTTGCACATTTTTGACTGTGCCTGAGACTTTGGAATTGCAGATAAGCAATTGCAAATTTGAATTTCAACAAATATTTTACCTATAATAGTGTGAAAGCCCACAAATAAAGCTATAGCTTTCTGTCTTGGATTCAACAGAACATTTTAATTTAGACAAAATAATGTTTAAAAGAAACACACAAAAAAAGTCGTAACTTCAAAATCCCAAAACAAGGAGATAAAATGTTTTTTTTTTATTGTAGAGTAAAGTATTTTATGTTGTTCTCTCTCACAAGTGCACCTTTTCCTCTTCATTCTGGGAGACAAGAAAAATGAGCACAGTGTATCTCGTGCACCTGTCCCAGCATCCTGCTCCTCTTCAGGGTGATAAGGGATTTCATTAATGCCAGACTATTTGGACTGAAGCAAACATAATTGCTCGGCTGCTGCCATCGCTGCCTCTGATGCCTTATTTCCCATCATCCTTTGCTCTTGACTGTTAAGTGATCATCATATCAACAGAGAAGTGGGTGCAAGGTTGAGATATCGACACTCTGTGGTCATGTTGAAGAGCAAATACGGGCGTGGTATTAAGAGAGAGAGTGCTGAAAGGGGAGGAAGGGGAGGGGGAGAAATGGACGGATGAAGTGTGGTAACAGAATGACAGTGGATGTGAGCGATAAGATCAATCGGGAAAGATCACAGCATTCGGTAATGATTTAAGCGCCTGGACCGCTCCCTCTAATAGTGCTTGATGGATAACTGTATGAGAGATACATAATTTTTTGACTTGCCATTTACACAGCATTGCACCTGAAAGCCGGGTGGAATAATAGACAGTTTAAAATGTCAAGGAACTAACTAAGAAAGAGAGACGGATCGGCCGGCGGAATCTTAATTAGGAAACCCAGCTAATGGCCCTGGCAGCTCAAGGGAGGGATGGAGGGGGGGCAAAGGAAGTGCTGCTCTAAAACAGACAACACTTCCCAGCAATGCTTTGGTTCAATTAGCCAAGGCCTCTCCTACACGTTTGTAGTCTTTATGTTGCACCTTTCTGGCCTTGATAGACTGACCAGTCGCATTGCAAATAAATATCTAGTACTGAAGCTCATCAGGAATATGCTCTGTCTGGAAAGGCATGTATAGGATTTACCTATCTGTCCCAGAGCAGACCTGCATGTTGAGCTGAAGCCAGCAGCACATGATTGTGTTAATTAATCTGCCATTGTAAGCAGGGCGAACAGCTGCAGAGGCTCTCGTGGCTGCGTTGTCAAAGCAAAACAATGCCGTGTTAAGCTTCCCCCACTGAATCTTCCCATTACAAAAGCAGCTCCAACACAGGGGCTAAATTCATAAAACCCACAGATCAATTTTTACCAGCACTAATGTCTGACCTTTAAAGGGAAAGGGGTTTTAACATGCTTAATTTCAGCTTGAAAAATGGTCAGATATTTGATACCTAGGATTTGTGCCAATTCCCTTGGATTTGAAAATAAACAGAATAAGAAAAAAGGGGTTAAGGAGAGGAAGATGATTTGAGAGCGAGAGAGAGTGAGAGAGAGAGAGAGAGAGAGAGAGAGAGAGAGAGAGAGAGAGAGAGAGAGAGTACAGTGGGAGCTAAAGTGGTCTGATCTCTTCAACAGGGACAAACAGAAGAGCACTAGGATTCACCAGCTGAGCGCTGGTATTTTAAAACAATACGTCTAACACGATTAGGAGGCAGCCATCGATCTCTGTTATGTGGATTTAATTTACAAGTGAGGAGGAAAGGGTGGGTGGAGGTAAAGGAAGGGCTGTGTGCGCACAAAAATTCTGTGACAGAAGCAGGTTTTGATCCCTAAAAGGCAAAAAAGATTGTGTTTTGTCAAAAGAGGTAAAAAAAGAAAGAAAATAATAGATGATTCTTCATTTATTTGATCATAAATGATTATGATAATACTATTAATGATACCTAATAAAGGGTTATGAAGGAAAAATAAACAGAAACATATAAAACTGAATTGTGTCAAAATGAGCGTGAGACTTTGCCTATGTGCACAGGGAGGGAAGGCTATTTCTTCTGAGGACACAGGACAGGGTTAGAGGAGAAGCTCTGCAAGCAGGAGATGACACTGTTAATTTCTGGGTTCCAAGAGATGTGGAAAAGATACAGAAAAAAATCATGGTGCTCCCTGGACCTCAACCCAGTCTGCAGTGGGAGACCGTCTGTTCTGGTGCAGCTACTCCAAAAACCCCACAGAGTGTGTCCTGCTTTTTGAAAGGAAACAACTTCACTGAGAGTCTAGAGTAGAGGATGTTAGTTTAGCTGAACTTTAATTATAGATGAAACTATGAGAGAGAGAGAGAGAGAGAGAGAGAGAGAGAGAGAGAGAGAGAGAGAGAGAGAGAGAGAATTCAATCAAAATGTATAAAGTATTAAATAATGCAGTTTTATTAAAACAGGTAAAATGTATCTAAAATGTTGCTAAAGATGGGTTTTTAGAACTTCTGGCACTCTATACTTTCCCTAAAATTTTCAAACTTAATGAGAGCCAATGAAAACATTATCCCATAAAGCAGGGTGTCAAGCTCAACTTCTGGAGGGTTGTAGTCCTGCACAGTTTTGCTCCAAACTTAACTGAACACACCTGATTCCACTATTTAAGCTCTTTTGAAACAGGCTTGGAACAAAAACTATATATATAAAAAGTAGTATATAGTCATTCTAACAGCTAGAGGGTCACTGGTTCGAGCCTCGGCTGGGTCAGTTAGCATTTTTGTGTGGATTTTTGCATGTTCTCCCCGTGATGTGTGGGATTACGTTAGGTGCTCTGGTTTCCCACACAAGTCCAAAGGCTTGTATAATATATATGTCCTATAGTATATTATACTAAGTATGCATTACTATTTTTAATTGTTTTACCAGGAATTAAATTGTATGTCAATCTAGGAAGTTTGCTGCTGTAACATGGCAGCATCTGGCACAGGGATCTCTGTTGAACCAGAAAGATAGGTTACTTTCATCAACAAATAAAAATAAAAATAATTCATAATTCTGCTATTGGTAATTAAATGTTAATTCCGATTCATTGATCTTTGCTAAGCTATGATAAAAGTGATGAATAGTTTTAATTTTAATTGTTTGAATAGATTTAAATAGACTGTGACAGTTGAAGATAATAATAAATGAATAATAACAATAATATTAATGATGACGATGATGATATATGTAGTTTAAGAGCTACATAATATTTAAAGTTCACAGGGATTAAACAGTTTGGATCTTTATTTTTTCAAAGTGTATATTTTTCTTATACTTCATACATTCAGACAGCACTCACAGTTATATCTTCTAAAAGACGGTATATCTGTCTCAAATTGTGAGTGATAAACAGTACAATTGCATTGTTGCTGATGAGAGAAAGCAGAATGTGTAGCAGCTCTTGTAAGTGTGTGAGCTTGGCAGAGAAACTCTAAAGGAGAATTTTTCTGAAGGCTTGCAGATGGAGAACGGTGACATGGTGTGAACACGCGTCTCCAAAGTGTGGCTCGCTCACGCATCTCACCTGTCCGCCACGCTGCATCACAGAGAGCCATCAGATGCTCAACTTACCGCTACAATAAGCATGAGATAAGAAAAGCCTGTCTGTTAGCGCTCACACCATGCCATACTTTTCAACACTGTTAGCTACGTTTAGGCAACGTTGGGCAATGTATCGCTGATGAATCAGTTTTGTGGTTTATGTGGAGTGGATTGAGATCTGAAATCAGGACCGAGCATGTTTTTCACAATCCAAACTGTTATTTGGAATCAGGATGCATCATCCTCAGATTCCTGCTTACATCTATTTAGTTGTTGATGGGGCTGGTGCCTTACTGTGCTGAGCGTCGCAGGGTGTAAAAATAAACTTTGTGGAAATAGACATGCATTGACATAGTGCCATGTTCAGACTGCGAGCAGCTTGTCTCTCATGAACGTAATCCAGAAATGTCCTCCAAACTTTTTCTCACTACAAAGTTCAAGTTACTCCTCTTCATCCCCACTTATTCTTGTTTTGCACAACCATAAAATGGTCCTTTGGCTGGAGACCCATGCAATATGAGGATCGGGGGGAAAACAAAACATCCAAAGAAGGAAAAACTAGATTTGACATTCTTTTCTGAATCCGCTCTCTGTGCTTTCCATGGAATACCTGTTTTTGGCAGGGGAAGCGCATGAGTGGCAAGATTACACCTCACCTGTACCCTGAGCCAGGAGAGGTGGCATTTGGGGTGATCCGTCCCCAGTGAGGGCCTTGTTGAGACTCAGTCACGGTTTAGCAATGGCTGAGGCCTCAAAATGCAAAATCAACACGGAACCTCTGTCCTGAGGGGGACCACTTTCATTTGCACTTAGAGAATGTGTCTATGTATCTCTAATCCTGCTGTACTAAATCATAAGCTAATATCCTCTACATTGTGTCTTTTTTGTCTTATGTGTAAAATGTCAAATTTGTCACAATGCCCAAAGTCTGTTCACAGCATTACATCTTTGAGTGAGAATCCTCAGGGATGAGTTTTGCGGAAACATAAAAGTGATATCACGAGCTTTGGAAAGAATGGAGTAGAATGTGATGGGAGCCAAAGACAAAACAATGCAATAACCTTTAACAGAATAGAAACATTAAGAAAACTTGTTTAAGGAAAAATAGCATTTGTTTTTTAGCTTTTTATCTGCGTTTGTTGAAATCAACTTTTTATATAATTTTTTTCAAACTTAACTTGTAAATGTTTAATAACCCTAATTAAAATGGAAGATAGCACATAATTGTATGTTTTGGGTTTGGGCTACAAAGGGTTACTGATTTAAACAAATCTTTCATAATATTAATTATTGAATATATATTTAGTTTACTTGAAAAACTAATTATTAGACAATATTAATGTTTTTTATTGAAAAACTACATAGGCAATACCAGATATTGAATCAATTAAAATATAAAGGTTTAGATTTTTTGTCTTTTCAATTGTGAATTAGTTTTTTTCAAACATTTCGATTAGCTACATACATAGTTATGGTGCTTTATAATTTTTCTATAAGTTCATTTACATAATTCAGTCCTCAGTTGATTTACAACTGTAATAAAAGAAGCTTACATTTTTTTTGTGTCAAAAATCAATTAGTTAATCAATCAATCAATGAATAGGGCTAGGGATATGGGAAGAATCAAAGAGCAAAATACATAAGAGCCAAAAATAAATTAATATTATATTTTACATAATTAAAATAAACTAAAAAGTATAAATTATATATATATAGAAATGTATAAAGAAAGAGGAGAGGAGAGAAGAGGAGAGAAAAAAAGATAAAGCTTAAAAACAGATAAAGTTTAAAAAATCTCTGGTGACCTTATTTAAGAGGAAGCCTAGTCTAAATGATTGTGAAGGTGTGAGGTTAATGATGCCCATGTGTTCACTTATGTCTGCTTGAGAGCAAGGAAATCACAGATGTAAGCTTTTGCACTGTTCTTTAGTTCCTCTACTGTGAATTAAGAGTGTTTGTTAGTTTGTAAACAAACTGTGCTAACAGCTCTTTTCACATGAAAGTTAAGCTCAAATAACATATGTTCTTAACAAAAACAATAGGTGTTAACCATCTAAATTGCTATTGGGGTAGATCTTACACAAACAAACACCAAGCTTTGTTTCCAAGACAACAGAAACAATGTGAATCCTGTGGCACTCTGAATGCTGCTACTTCTTGCGTGCTGCGCGTGAAGCGCTGCTACTGAGACGGCGGGAGTCTGTCTGCTTTTGGTCAAACTGTTAAAAAATCATGTATTGAGTGGAATCAAACTATTTCCCTGAGCGTTATGAACATTGAACATTCATTTAGTCAAGTTTGATTTTCTTTTATTCGGTGTAGTTCTCTCACTCTCTCCTTCTAGTTGTATTCCCAAGCAGCGAAATGAATTCAACTCCAAACCTAATTAATCCACAAAGGTTTCATGTCTTAATCCCCAAAGTCAAGGGGGTTATTGTCCTCACAAATGAGGTCACTGTTTCTCTCTGTGGAAATACAGGAACAGCAGAGAGACTGATAGAGAGGGAAGGAAAAAGAATAAGAGTGGGAGAATGACAGTGTTCTTTCTGTTAAGCTTGTGCTGGGACTTCTGAACAGCCTGGGATACGTAAATGGGGTTGGACCAGCTTTACCCTGTCTATAGTTTTTATTCTTTTTTTTTGCTGAAAAACAAATGAAAAAAAATCACATAAAGCATTTATACAACACCTTTTTTTTGTCTGTGTCAGCTTTTAAGTATGAATGGAGTTTTTGCAACTGTAATAAAGAAATACAGATAATAAAGGAATTCAGAATCCTAAATAAAGGAATTCACATACTGTAAAATGCAACTTCAACTTATATCTAATAGCACATTAAGGCTGTCATTCAGCTTTTCATTAAATGTTCTGTAAAAAAATAAATATATAAAATAAAGTTAAAAACTAAAACTAACAAGAATAAATAAATAAAAACAAACAAATAGATAAAACGGCAATTAAATAACCAACCAAAATAAATAAATACAAATAAATAAATAAATAAATAAATAAATATTGTTTGGAGTTTGAATTGTATACCTGTAATTTGTATTTAATTAACTAACTCTACAAAGATAATAGAGAAATTGTCTAACAGTGCACATTCAGTTTATACTACTTTGTGGAGTCTCTATAAGAATTTCTAAAAGATTGACACTCAAAACAATGAAAATCAGAGGTCGTGACCTCTTCTATTAATGAAAATGCGAAAACCATTGGTACAACCTACGCTACAATATCACGTATGATAAAGAAAGGGATACAGAATAAAAAGATAATGATTTAAACAGAATGAAAAGACAGATTTAAATTGGCATAAAAAAGGAGCAGCAGACACAGAACAAAGAGCTACTTCTTCTACCCACACTGGTTGCAGTGAAGAGGGGGCTCTGTATGAACCCAACATACAACACAGGCTCATTAGCAGGAGCTCCGCTGTTTATGATTACCCATAATTACCAGCACTCGAACGAGACCTAAGAAAAAAATGTAGAGGAAGGAAGAGAAAAAAGTGATAGAGAGAAAAACAATGTGACTGTAGCCTTGTTACAGGCATTTTCATTTCAAAGTTCTTTTAAGCCGAAGAAATGAAAGCAGTTTACATTGTCATCCCTACCGCTGTGCTTGACACTTTAGTTTAAACTGACAGTGGGAATTAAAATCTGTAAATGGCTTTTATTTTTGATGCACAATGTATGATTCAGCTGTCAAAGACAGTGTTTGTTGATTTTTATCGGGATGGTTATTACATTTGGAGAATGTGACAATTAAAAAGCTCTCGATCACTCCCTAACATTGCCTCATGGTGTTAATCTAGAAGAGGAAGAGACAAAGATGAAAATGCAAATGCTGTCATGGAAAACTGAGTCCCAATCAAACTCAACATGGAAATTTGTTTGTGTGAAGCTTGTGGAAAAAGTTCAAAAGAAATGCTTGGTTAAAAGTCTAAAAGAATAGTTTGACGACTTCATGGGGTTTTAATAGAATCAGGTCTCAAGTTAATCCCTAGATTCTGGTGTAACTGAATGGGACATAACTGGAATATTAACAAAAAATAAGTGAGTGCGAACTAGACTGGCTGTTATCTCACACAGAGGTCACGTCACTGATACCCAGAGGTGCCTTCGCCGAGAGGATGCTTGTTCAACCCCTCAAAGAGGAAATAAAGTGGAGAAAAAATACAATTGTTTATTGATTTTCTAATAGGTTTAATAGTAGATAAATAAAGTGATGGCCAGAGCAACAGCTGAAATACCACATAATAGAGCCATACAATAGCATTGGTGACCTAATATCAGCTATCTTCTTCACACTTCACCCACTTCTTGATATTTATATATTTATTTACTTTTGCCTCTCTCTGTTCAATCATTTCAAAAACATTCCCTTGTATTAGTTTTTTTTTTGTATGCTTAAAATTGTATTTAAAATAAAAATTTAAAAAATTCTTGTTTTTCAGTTTAGTGACTTCCTTCCTTGCACAAGACATATCATTCTGTAAGCATTAATGGGTTTTCTGATTAACCCTGAATTGAAGCAGGTCTGAGCCTAGTACCTGTATGGGAGACCTTCCAGACACCTGGGAAAACATTGTTGCTGGTGGAAAGGGTGCTAGTGAAGTTAGCAAGGGCAGCTAACCCAATGTGGAGCATGCAGGAGGGGAATTAAGTGTCACCGCTATCAAGATGCAAAGTGCTTTGAATGTCTAGAAATGTACCAAATGTCATTAGGATGTATTGTTATTACTTTGTTATTATTACCATGTTTAAAATCTCACCATACTGTCATGATGTTACAATTATATAGCTATCTTCTTAACACTTCACCCTTTTTGACATTTATTATTTTTTCACTTTTGTTTCTCTCTGTTCTTTCATTAAAAAATATTTTTGTTCGTACTTTTGTTAATTTTCTCTCTCCCTCCTTTGCTTCCTCTCTATCTTTCCTAATTAATTTTTTGTCTTGCACCTTTTTTAATTTAGATGTTTTAATTTTTTCCTCACACATTTCTTTTCGTCCAACATTATGCATGAACTTAATATATTATATTTAGTATTATATTTATTAATTTTACATTTGTTCTGTCCTTCTTTCATTTATTATCACATTAGCGATATTCCTTATGCCTTCAATTTTGAGTTCCTACATCAATTTCTTCTCCCTCTTTATTATTTTATTACTTTTTTGTATTTTCCTACCTTTTTCTTAGTTTTATTTTTCCTTCCTCTTATGTCTTGTTTGTTCCTTCCATTTTATTATTGCCCTTTTAACCATCTACTTTTCCGCTAAGGTTTTTATTCCCCTTCCATCTTCTCTGCATTACTCTTGCCCTTCGTTCCTCCCTTCACAGATATAGTCTGTTCATGACTCCAGTTCTCTTATAATAGCTTTAGGAATGATCCCTCTAGACATTTTAGGCACTTTAAGAACAATATCATATATCTGGCTGTTTGCGCCGTGAGACAGAAGGAAACCTGATCATGTTTTCCAGTGTGTGAGCTATAATTTGACCATTTGTGGCTGGACATATCAAAGTATCAAAACATAAAACGAAAATTTGAGTGCTCTGTGCAGCGAGAGTAAAGGCCACAGCAGGTAAACAAAGATAAGGCCTAAACTCTATATCAATAACTCAACTACACCTCAATCTAAAGTGATTGTGTAAAATGGGAACGATTCTAAAGACGGGGTCATTTCTTAAACTGGAGAACCCTGTAATGTCAAATCCAGCAAAGCTATCAGATTCACATACGATTCTGTGTGTCTCTGTTTGCCTGTGTGTTTGAGAGTAGATCAGTGCGTATGCGTATGGCCTGATATATGGATGATAACACTAATTAGCTCATTTTGTTTGGGGCACAACACTCATTTAAAACCCAGTGGGACCATTAACGTTACCGTCCCTCCAAAATGCTGCCACCACCATATTAATCTCCCCAGCTCTCAGTACTAATGGTGAGTGCTTCAGGTTGAGTTGCAGGATAAAATAAATAACCAAAATAAAGAAATGTTTGCGAGTACAAATCTCTTGAATCGGTTGAGTCCTCCTCCCTTTCATTGTAGAGAGTAAATATCCATTAATAGAAAAATTCACAACTCATTCTCTCCAAGTACCAATTACTCAATGCACCTTCTGCTTATGGCTACAATCTTAAATTGAGTATGCATAAGGATTCACCCAGACTGATTTTGACAGTGTTTTCAGCCTTGTGCCGTAATGTACCCATAATTCCGCTGCTTCTCTGCAGCTTGTAGTGCCATAAGGCAGCACTTACGGCAGGAGAGAGAAGCCTGATATCTCAGGCCTGGTAGGATTAGGTGAGAAGATATAGCATCCAGCTAATACATCGAATGTGAAAGCCAAATTCTCAAGGGTCGGTTTCTACTGAATCTTTAATGCATTTGCTTTTCAAACATCACAAAATGTTCTAGGATTTTCAGCTAAATTCAATTTGCATGGTAAGGTTAACCTCTGTGCTTTTAAGCTTTCTGAAATGTGCATTCCTCTATTACCAGCAAAAGAAGAAAGCGAAGTTTAGTGTTTCCTGGGATCCTACTCCTCAGCCATGTCAGACGTAGATGGAGGAGGGTGAAGAGGCTAATATTCTCCATCTCCACACTGGATATTAGGAGTGTTGATGAGATCTATGAGTTTGCCATTTGCCCATGGTGCGGCGAGGCTGCGGCAGAGCCGGGTACCATATGGCTGGTGAGAGATTTCCTCCCTCTTTCCCCCTCTCTGCGCCTGACAGCTGGATGCCTGCTAACAGGGGACGAGGAGTTTGGCAGCTGCAAGCTGAGAGCAATGCTTTGATGCCGTGCCGTGGAACTAACGCAAACTTTCTACAGGTAGGTGAGGGGAGGATGAGACGTATAGACGGTGAGTGTGAGAAAGGGGCAATAGGGAGATGCTGTGCCAAGAGAACGGGGAGGAGTAAAAATGCTGCTGGGAGCACATTAAAACATACAGCTGGCAAGTACAAAAGTGAGAGAGCCTTTTTTAAATTTCTCTTTTTTATTTGAGTCAAAGGGCCTTTCATCATCTAAAAGACAGCTTCCTTTGGAAACAATGATGCAGGTATGAGGATGTTTTGAAGAGAATGAATAAAACACTTCATCTCCACTTTGGCTGTTTTAATCAATGCTAAATAAAAGAGAGATGGTGCAGCACTGAGAAGCTTTACATAGACATCTAAAATGCTAGATTACAGAGTGTGAACTAGTGTTTTTTTATTATGTTCTTCTTATGGGGTGATGCTGATGATGAGTGTCTCTGCATGGAAGGAAATGGATAACTCCACCATGCTGATGAGTCAAATGTCCCTTTTTTGGGAAGCTTATCAGCCCTCTCCTGTGAGAATGGAGATGGGAAAAGTGTAGACATACTCCAGTTGAGATGCCACAGTGCTCTCCACTCCAGATCAAATAACTCACCTCTTATTAATCACAAAACTCCCACTCAAAACAGGAGGCTGTCATCTCATCTTCAAAGTGCCACTTACTGTCACTGTCAGTGGTCACAAAACAATATAGTGGCCTGCTTTAGTTTTTGAGAAACTACAGTAATAACTCTACAGTAGCTTTGTACAGAAATCATTGTGGAATAAAGTTGATGGAAGAGAGTCCCACGGTGATCATTACTAACATTTATATAATTTACTCAAACTAAGTTTTAATAAAGTTCTCATTTGTCTGGTTATATTTAGAATTAATTTGATTTAATTTAATTAAAAATGAATAAATGTGTTGAAACAAAGGAAATGACATGAACAAAAAATCACACAGCTTTAAAAAGTCAGCAGTTAAGGCTCGACACTGGTGTAACTACATAATTTTGGTTTTATTCTTTCTTTCTTTCTTTTATGTATCCTGTCTTTCTTTTCTTCATTAAATTTAAGCTTTTAAATTTTCTGCGTTGCTTTGAATACTCAGTCTACTGAAAAATCAATTAACTGATTATGGCTACTATAATAATATGGTAAACACAATGAAAAAACATGAAAACTGCGATTTATATCATTTCAAACATTATACACAATTGAAAGATTGTTTCAGCATTAAAGGTAAATATTGTACTTTAAAATGTCATTTTGATTTTAACTTGAGGTGATTACATTTAAAATCCACCACAAGCTTTCCTTCTTCATAATACTATTAATAATACAGTGTTTTCTCTCGTTTACAAATACATTAATTTTCACCCTGCCTCACTTCCACCATGTGTTCATTTCCATTCCTCTAGAGCTGCCCCTAGTTCCTCCAGGGTTCTACTTGTGGAGACATTTGCCCAATCAGAGCAGTATGTCATTCTGGATCTTTCATCCCCAAGTTGAATTACCATCCAAATCGTTTGCCTTCATAATCTCAGCATTCGGGGTTCAGCTCCAAGAAGCGTATGACTGATTTTTTAATTCGCTCCAAGCTGCGCATTTCTTTCCTTCTGTTTCTCCATCCCCTCTTTTTCTTTTTTCATGTTTCTTCCTCTCTAATTTCACTGCACGGCATAGCTGTCTTTTTCAATCTTTCTCTTTAGGCTTTATTAGCATGATCTGACCATCATTTGCTCATCTCGTCCCTCTAAACCATTCCTGGGCTTAAATGGAGTCTCTCTCTCTCTCGCTTTCTCTCTCTCTCTCGGCCCCCTGTTGCTGGCTGCTAGCGGATCGGTGGTGTGGAGTTTTGGCTGAAGCTGAGAGGAGCAGCTGGGCCAGGCTAACGGGGAATGATAATGACCTCAGAAATCTGCTCCTCGCTCTACAACAATAGGGTGCTCAGTCTAGTGGAAAATTGTGTTCATCAGCTAGCTCTGCTCACTTACTAATTGACATTGCCAAATATTTTAAGAACAATTGGAATGCACAGGCTTCAAAAAAAAGAAAGCAGAAAATTAAGATCTTAATCCGTGGACTTTTTTCGCCTTTTCTTTTTTCACCCATCTTTCGCCTTTGATTAGAAGATAACTATCGCTAAAATGAAGATGGTGGGGGTGAGGAAGAGGCAAACTTTTCATGTCATTATCTGCCTCATGTCAGTGCCATGATGTTGACACAAAGGCTTTTTTTATGTGGCCTGTCAATGGGGTTAGGAGGGAGAGAGAGGGGGGAAGAAGAGATACTCATCAGTGCATGATGAATGCCCATATAGCCCCCCCACCCCATCCTGCCATCTCATGGATGGATGAAGGGGGAGACATTGACACATATGTCTTTCTCTCTAAATACTGCTTTTAATCTACATAATGTTCTTGATTTACACCTTTGTAATGCTTGTTTATGCAACCGCGTGAGAGAAAGATGGGTAAACTAAAGAGATAGAGCAAGAAAAGGAGGCGAAGGGAGAAGGAAGATTCTTCTGTCATGGTATCATATGGCTGGTCCTCCATATTTAATGAGACAAAGGTCAATGTATTCACTTGCTCTTTCACACGGGAGGCACCCCAATCATGCCAAAGTTAACTTGTTCAAACAAAGCGCCCTCCCACCCAGATATGCCATTTGTATGCACTGGTTAGAAAGAGCGAGAGAAGGGCGGTTTTATTCCAGAGGAATTCGGCTCTGACAGAGTAAGACAGCTGTCGCCCTTCACTCACAAAAAGCACAACTCCCTCCAACCTTTCGGCAAATAAAGTTTTGTTTTCTTCAGCAAAAACATCATTGTCAATGACAGTTTCTGTCTGACTTCGGTCTGTACAAATTACGAAAATGCTTTTATACCCATTATCTTTCCATTTTTTTTTATATGCAGCAGTCAAAAAGCTTCATTTTTCTAACATGTGCATTTAATAGTATACAAGAGCACATTATCGCAGTTGAAGTGATGACACCTTTCCCGTCAGCTGAAAGACGTCATATTGATGCATTTAAAATATTAATATTCAAACTATCTCCTTCCCCAGTAAGACAACCTTCTGGAGGGGAAAGATAAATATTATGTTTTAATTATGAAAACATAAAACAGAAAATGAAGAGACTGATGAAAAAGTGTGGCCCTGCCAAGGAGGCTTGTATGCTAAGGTAAGCAATGTCTTGGCAAAGACATGGAATTAAAATCTGGTAAGTGCATGCGGCTTGTGCGCTCTCACCCTTTTCTCTCTCTTTATTGCTCCCTCCCTCTCTCCATCTTTCCTCATTTATTTTTCTCTTTTTCTGAGCAGTACATAACTTGCCGTTGCCTCCATAACCAAGCAGGGAATCCTAACAGGATCATTAAGACATAAAACAGACTGATAAATGTTTCATAAGGACTGCCCGTTGGTAGCCTCACAGGGGTATGGCGAGTACAGAGAGATGACACTCATACAAGCTATTTTCTAGACTCTGTTGGGATTAAAGCTGGAATTTTACATGAAGTGGAGAAAAAAAGCAATGCTGATGCTCACTAAGGGTAGTATTTATATATTGAAAGAAAAGCCGGGAAAAGAGAGCATGAACAAGAGTCAGAACAAGAGAAATGGAAAGAGAAAAAGTGAGCATGTGAAACAGAGAAATCAAATGAGCTGCTGCTAAGGGGAAATAAATTGCCCTTTTATTGTTCAAGCGTGCACAAAAATACTAAGTCTACATTTATCTAAGAAACGTCAATCAACAGAGCACACTGACAATTAGCATGTTGAATAGAACTTTTATCATTTAGAGACACGAGAGTCCTGACCCACTGTACTGAAATAAAGCAGTTTAATAACATTTTCCTCACACACTATGCATTTTTTTAAGATTCTGACATATAAAACAGATAACAGACTAAAAGGAGGGAAAATAGATGCAAATTCTCAATGGACTGACTAAATGAAACAAGCAAAAACACAAATGCAGATTAAAAAATTATGCATGCTAGGTGAGAGGGCAGAGGGCTTGAACTGCACTGTATGAATAAGCACTGACACCATTTTTCAAGTTTTATAATAAGTGTATGGCAATCAAGTACTCAGAGTCTGTACTCATTTTAAAGATTTGAAAAAGAAAGTGAGTAAATTATATCAAAGATGCACAGTAAGATTTACTTTTTTGGGGTTCTTCTTTATATAGAGGCTTTTTAAAAACATTGGGATAGGAACAAAATTATGGAATAAATGTATGCAAATAATAAAACAACATATAGAGGAGAATTCCCTAAACAAGGTCCTAGATGGCCTGGGCCCTGCATATTTTACTTGCAACCCTGCTGTAGTATGCATACTACTCAAGCTTCAGACAATCAGAGAGGACTTTAATTAGTACAACAGGTGTGTTTCATGATGGTTGAACCAAAAATGTGTATGTCTCCGGCCCTCCAGGACCGAATTTTGAGACCCCTGATATAGTGCATATACCAAATATTTATATTGCAAAAAGTTATAAAAATTACACTATTATTAAATTATAGACTTTGTGAAAAAATTGGCTGTTTAGATGATGAAAAGCAGCCTCTTATATATTTTTAACTCAGTTTTTACTCTATGCAGAGTTTATTTGGTCCTTCTTAATTTTATCATCAAGATTATGAGGTAATATAATTGTATAAATTATATCAAGTATTAACCGTAAGATTGCCTCTTTTTCTAATCTATTTGATCCTTCTCTAAATATAGTTTGCTTATTTTTTACATTGGGATAGGAACATAATATACATATATATATCAAATATATAGCATATAGCAAACAAGAAAACAGCATATATAGAAAATATTTATATTGCAAACAGTTTAAAAGATAGTAAGATAATAACGATTGGCGGTTTATACAATGAAAGAGAGCCTTGTATTGTATATACTTTAACTCAGTTTGTATTCTATTAAGATTATATTTGTTCCTAAATTCTTCTGTCAAGATATTTTCATGTAGTGTGGATGAGAAGAGAATGTCTCTTTGACACTCTTAAGCATTGCTTCTGCCATTTTAAGATGTTTACTTGAAAGCCCCCACACATTCCAATGGAGGTGTATGACTGTGATTAGCATCCACTGTTCTTCTCTAAACAGGTTATACTGTTGTGGGATGAAAGTAATGATCCTTTGAACATCTCTGAAGCCAGAGGTCAGAAATCAGGTCTGGTGCTCTGTGGCTAGGTGTGCAGTTTGTATTGCCGTGTAGGTTATTCCGACTTTAATTACACCACAATTACATTGTAAAGCAAGTCTCCATGTGTAATTACTCCAATTTGTAAATGTGTAATTAGATGAATATCCATGCTTTATAACCTAAGGCATCCATCGGCAAATCCAATTTCAATTTGTATGGAGCAAGTGTTTCGCCCAAAACGGCGGCAAGCTGTAAAGACCCGGGGATACACTGATAATCCTCACCATGTTAAAATGCTCTTCCTCTTAACAATATTTAGACATGAGGGATTCTCAACTGCAGGGGAAAACGACAAGGCAGGTTTGAAGCCTTAAGCAATTCAGCAGTAGAAATGGGATGTTCAGGAGGTGAAAGCACTTTTGGAAAAAACGTTTAATTTACACGAGCAGTACATAGAATTCAGTATGTTTTTCATTTTCTTACATTAAAGAAAATGGAAGAGATTCAATGGAAGGGAGCCAAAGGGAGATTGTTGTTGGTGTTACTCAGACTGACTCAGACTTTGTTTTATTTTGCAAAAATATTTGTTTAAGAAATTTTGAATTAAAAGTATATATTTAAAATGTTTTGAAAGCCTAGTTACAGCAGAGAAAGGACATTTCATGGTTTTAAAGTAATTTACATGTTAAGTCAATGAGATGACGCAATTTTGAATCTCATGAATGCGGACTGGGTATTGCAAGGTCTTTGATGCAAATAATGGGGCCGCGCCAACCTATCAGGAGCTTCCTAGAGTAGTTAATTGAGGGGGAAAAAGCCAGATTGAAGTGAATTAGTTTTATACTTTTAAAATCAGATTATTTACTTCCTATTATTTAAAAGTTATGATAAGCCAAACATTTTGTTAACATTTATTTTAGTTTTTTATTTATTCTATCCTCATACTCTTTACAACTACACTTGACAGGGGTGAAAAGATACATTTGATGAGCTAAGTTTTTAAAATTACTTGAGTAGATTTCTAGATTAATTGTTACTGGGATGAGTATATTTCCTTACTTCCTGGATGTAAGCCCTTAACTTTAGCGCTCACTGATATTTACATGTAGGAGGTAGCCTCTGATTGCATTTATATCTGACCTGTATATCTTCATATAAACAAACAGATTGCTAGTCTGGTTTTTCCTAAACTTTTTAAAGCACTAAACACTGATAAAATGTATAACCGAAACAAGTACTTAAAGTATGTTTCGTTGATAAGTTTTTTATACTTTGACTTGTGTGTGTTAGACAGAACATACTGTATAATCCTTTATTTTTTCTCTTTGACAAATGTAAGATACAAATTGTATTAAAATGGTATGATACAACACATATTATAATATAATTTTATTAACATTATAATCACATATTTATTGCTTTGTGGTCTATCTCTACTGTAAATGGACTCTCCCCCCCCCCCCCCTCTCTCTTCTCTCTCTCTCTCCCTCTTCTCATCTGTCACTCAAAGGCTCAAAATAATGAATTCAGAAACACTATCAGGAATGAGTCTGGCTTGTTTATGAAGCCCAATTCAGACTGCGGAATCTGAAATAACAATAGATCCCCTCCTCAGTCAAGCCAATCTTGTAATGGTAATAAGAAATAAAAGAGAATAGGGAAAATGTAATAAACCAAAAAAAAAAAGAAAGAGAGAAAAAGAGAGACTGGAAATTCTATTGCAAAAGAATTAAATTTAAGGTTGATTATTAAGAGAAAAAGAGAAAGGCCTTTAGAGGACATTTATGAAGAAACTTTCCTCCTTTTCATCTGTCTCACTCTGTGTTTAAACAAGTGCAGAGTCAAAGACAAAAGCGATTGTGTCGACCTTCTTTCACAGTTGAGATGTTATTGTTGATTACTGTAATTCAAGTTTAACTCAAAATTGCAGTGGGTAGGTGGTTTAGAGGTTGGGTGAGCTTGCTGAAGAGAGCCAGCAGATGAATCTGTCATATGTTAAAGAGAGATGAGAGATAAAGGGCAACTTATATCAACACAATCATAAAGGAAGTAGGTGAGTTTGAAAAGCATGTGAGATATTAAACGTAAAACAGAGGTATGACTTGCCACATCCTGTTGCATACTACACATGCATATACCTCTCCTCTCCCCATAAAAATACCTTGTTTGTGTATAAAACAGGCCATTACATGTATATCCATATCTGTGCCCTTATATAATCTCCAATTCTAGTTAAAAAAATTACACTATTATTAAAGTGATAAGGACAAAGAACAATCTGTCATCTACATGTCAGTATTATCTTTTTAGATTTATAAATATACAAGTTAAGCCAGTATACAATAATGTATGAAACAAGTTTAAGCATGTCCAGTTTTCAATAAAAAAATCTAAGAATCCAAACACCCCACCCCTTAATCTTGCATCATTCCAAATTAAGGCCAAACAACTATGTGTTTGTAACCAAAAAGACCTGAAGGTCAATCTCAAGATGTGTGGAGGGGTGGCATTGTGCCTGCTGCACAGTCACAACACCTTGCCCCCTCCAGCGGTGTTGCGCAGTGAAGTAGGATTCTAGCTGGTGATCACACTCTACCTACACTATCACATACACTCACAAACACACATACACGCCTACCTTACCAAGTGGAGACTATCACTCAACACCTACCAATAGGGGACACATGTTGCTATTCACTTTTAAAAAAACTAAAATAGCATACACATTTTACTTTTGAGCTCCTCATTCATGATCTAACTTTTTTTTACTGCATTCACACACGCACGCACACACGCAGTCACACCCAGCCCTGGCCGATACAACAAAAGTTTGCATAAAATCACATTTTATGTTAAACAAGTTTAACTAGATTTAAGTTTAAGTCATACATTAATAAAAGTATACTATATAATGTCTTGATATTGCATGTGTCTTTTTGAAAAGAAAGTAAATCCATTAATTATGAGTTGCACAGTGTGTATAAGCAAGTGACTGCATGAATCATTAGCCAACAGATGATAACGAATAACATCACATGATGATGACTGAAGTAGCAGAATGCAAGCCAGAATTTTAGATTTAATTTTCAAACCAGACCATATTTAAGTTTCAAAAATCATTTGACATAATTTATGAATGCAACAATGCATTATCAGTGAATGTAAATTTAATCTATTTAGTTAGTTAGAGGAGACTCCTGGAGACATATTAAGAATCTTGTTGAAATAACGAAAAGAGGATGACCTTCATTGTAGGGTAAACCTTTTCAGCATACTGCAATGATAATTTTTCAACTATTTCAAATAATCTGAAACACAATGGTACTATACAATTTTCAGCTGAAAACATACTTTCAACTAAATAAAGACCAAGAGATAAAGCTATGTTAGAGGGTAGTGTAAATACTGTGTTACACCTTGTGAGAAAACCAATCATGGGGACAATGACAAAAAACATACTTTTTTATGTTTATAAAAGCTGTTCTACATATGTACAATGAAAACGAATGTGTCAAAGGCATTAATAAACAAATTGTATTTCTCAGTCACATGATGTGGTTGGTGCTTAACATTTTTATTATAACACACTAATCACTTTAATTCCAAACACCACGGCAATCTAACAAAAGCTTAAGTGTTTGGGAAAGACCATAAGCTAAATCTCAAAGTACTAGTAAGAGAGATGCAAAAGAAAGAAAACTTCCAGCATTAATATTCACCGGATAATTGCTTCCGTAACATATCCTCCTCTCTGTAGAGAGTGGTGTTTAGGTTTAATAGTCTCTGTAAAGAAAATAGGTTTTATCTCCTTCTCATTTTCATTAATTCCTAATTGGGGTGGGGGTTGCCTGTTTTTTTTTCCATAGATTAAAATAAACATAGCCCACTGCATGTTAAAATTCATCTTACTACATGAGGGCGATAAGGACTGGGAATAAATAAACAATTTCTTCTGTGCAGTTGAAATTAAGTTGCTTTGAGCCCTAAGCTAAGCCATTTTTCCTTTTTTGATGACTTAAAAGCACATCTTACCCAGCAAATGAAGTTCGCTTTTTTGACCTGCTTTATATGTATATCTTTAATTAGTGTCTTGTTTAGCTTAAGCTAACTGATTATCACATAGACGTGACCTAATTAACAGCCAAGCTGCTGAAGAGTGGTGTACCACCCCAAGGAATGAGAAAGTTACCTTTAAAACTTCTGTAATCATTAGCTGCAGCTTCACTTAATCCCAATAAACATACATTTTATCTAACAAGCTCCGAGTTCCTCTGTTTGGGAAGGGGTGTTATCCTAATCACTTATGATGGGGATGTTCTTGCTCTTGAACATTCAAAAAGAGAATCTAAAATATTTGAATTGGACTGAAAAAGTTGTCTTTGTTGATTGCCATTTCTGATCATGACTGGCTAATGGTGAGAATGACTTGGCAATCGCAGAAACTAATGCTTTCTCAAGTTAATAAGTCAGTGCATTCCTAAAAAAATGTTTGAGATCAAGTTGCAGTTTTTATGGACTTTTTTCATACAAAATATAGAAACTATAGAAAAATCACTAGTTATTTTTCATAATAAATACATTTCAGAAATAAGGTATATCTTAGATCTTTGAAAAACAACGACATAAAAAAATCATTACATTGTTATTTGTTTTAATGAAATACACATATTTTAGAAAAACTATGCTAGTTAAAGACTTGCCTACAGTGGATAATTATCTTACCTGATGAAGGAGATGAAGGGTGAGGACTATCATCTTGCACACTGCCAGTTTGGGAATGTCCGCCTCCAACACCGCTTTCCTCTGTCACATTGGAAGAGCCTGGAGTTGTTGATCGGCTGATGGACTGAGATTCTGGGTCACTAGCAGAACCACGCCTTTCATCGAGAGCCTGCTGACTGTTGTCCTCTTGGGGTCGACGGTCCTTGTTGTGTACACGAGAGTGGACCACCATCTGATGGTATGTTCTAAAGACTCTGCCACAGTCTGGACACTCAGTTGCTTTCTCCTTGAGGCTGGCCAGGCTGTACTCAAGCCCTTGGCTCAGGCCAAAACTACCATGGTGCGACAAAAACTCACGATGACTTTCAAAGTTTACACCCTCGTCTTTCAAAGGCACAATGCCTCCACTTGCTTTCAGTCCATGAAGAATGTCAGGATGCTGTTTCTGCTTTGAAATGTCATTTCCTAACGTTGGGTGATCAAGTTTATCTTTCCCATAGGGAACCAAACCAGCTACATTGGAAAGATCATCTTCTTGTCCATGCCCCCCTTGATGTTGCTCTTTTGGCATAAAGGAACGTTCCATTGACATTCCACGAGCCATGATTTGCCAGGCTTGATAACTGTTCAAGGGGTCCATCTCAGCAACTTTTGCAGCAGCTTGTAAGCGTTCCATACAGCTTGATTTCAGAGGGGGTACCAGGTTAAGGCAACCCAAAAGTGAGCGCTTTTCATTTTCTCCTAAGCTATGACCCATGCTGGCCATTGGGCCAAGAAGCTTTCCAAGCATCTCCTTCTCCTTCATAGCTAAACCGGCTTTGGCCAGCATCTGGTGCTGGTGTTCAGCCAGACCTTGCTTATCAGGTGAAAGGAAGCCACTTTGCAAACACGAAATATAACGTGAATACAGGTTTGCATGGGCTTCTTGAGCCAGGCTGCTCATGCTGTTTACGGAGGGACCATCTTCATCAGCAATAGGGGGCTTGTTTTTGATGGCCAGCTTATTGAGATGCACCTTCATGTGATTTTTCAGGAACCACGGCTCTTTGAAACGACGTCCACAGATCTGGCAGCAGTGTTCAAAAGAGTCCTTGTGTTTCCGCATGTGGCCTTTTAGAAACCAGGCTTGACTGAAAACCTGGCCACAAACTTCACAGCGAAACTCACTACTGGGCTTCTCTCCGCAGCCAGCTCCTGTTCCCTGTCCCTGAGCGGACTCTGCTGTGATATGGGTTTTTTCCACATGACTTATAAGGTCCTCTTCCTGAGAAGCAGCAAACTCACATAGGGTACATTTGTAGGGCTTGTGTAGAATTCGAATATGACGCTCAAGCTCCTCTCTCTTCTTAAACTTGCCTTTGCAAAAAGTGCAGCGGAATCCTTGAGCTGGGTTAAGACCTTGATCATCTTGAAGGTTGAGACCTGCAGGCTTTGGCGAGCCAGACGGCTGAGTCAGTGCTTCAGGCGGGCTACCAATACTGGTTGGTGTCAACAAGCCACAAGCAGAACCAGGCTGTTGCTGGTTATGAGTTTGGATGCCCAAGTGTTGTGGGAGAGGTTGAGCTGGTTGTAGCAAGCTGTTCCTCATCTGTTTATCCCGCAGTATGGCCCTTTCTTCTAGCTCATGAAGCAGTCTGTTCTCCTCACGTACACGGCCACGCCCTTTACCAAGATTACCCAGTTTATGGGTGCGAAGGTGGATCTTCAGATTACCCTTTTGAGCAGCTCGGTGATCACAATAGGGGCATTTGAAAGGTTTCTCTCCAGTGTGTGTTCTCATATGAAGAGATAGAATGCTGTTGAAACGGAAACGCTTGCCACACAGAGGACAGGGGTATTTACGGTTCTTGCGAGCATCATCTTCAATGTCATTCATCTGAGACATGATTCCTAAGTTCTGCCCATTAAGAAATTGCTGCAAATCCACACGTCCATTAAGACCACTCAAGGCTCCAACATCCATGTCTCGGTTGAGCTGGTTGGCCAGTAAAGCCATCTGACTACTAATTGGCTGACTAGCCAAGGCAGCATGAGTTTTCTCATCCAATGGGGTTGCTGCCTTTTCCTCTGGAATCTGTTGGCGACTCTGTAGTTCAGGAAAGGCATGACCAAGTTGAGCAGTCAGCTGATGAAGTTTCTGACTGATTGGGTAGCGACCATTAAGTACAGCGTTGCTGAGATGGGTGTCAGCATCCGGGACCACCGAAGAAACACCAAGGCACAAACTAGATTCTTCCATCCTATAAGACAAAGGACACAAAGACAGAATTTGAGATTATTGCAGTCAACCAGACTCTTTATAACCTCAAGACACCACCTATACTTGTACTGCCATTCTTTACAACAAACAGGAAACTTCCTGTACAGCACACACAGTTAGATGTAACCTTATATGCTATGTGCCAAGAAATACAAACAAATGCTAGTTGCAATACACATTTTCGAATAACCATTGTCTAAAAGCTAAGTACAAAAAAACTGAGCTATAACATGATACAAAGAACAGACCATTTTCTCTTATGTATTTTTATACAATATACTGAGAGTCATATTTCCACAGTATCAACTCTCAACTAATAACTTGGAAGTTAAAACAACGTCAAACCCTTTCTTTCTTTTTCACTGAAGTGGGTCTACATAGTTATGAAAGCAAAACATGTGATATTGTCTTTTGTATGGACAGGTGTCTCAGATTATATACAGCATTGTCTGGCCATGAAAATCACACCACACAGCAGTTAATTTAGTTCATTCTAGAGTACCGCCTTCTGTGTCAGCAGTCGGAGTTCTGTGTGATGAAATGGTTAACAATGATGACTGCACTTCAGTGACAAGTGTGAAGAAAAAAAACAGTGAGTTAAACTCCCTCTGATTTATGAAGTACTACATGTTCTCTCACACTTGAGGAGAGAAGCTGCAACTCTCAAACTTTTTTTCTCAAACAGTAACACAATTTTGGAAGCAATAATTACCCAGTAAACACGGCAAGGCGCTGCATAATTAAGCTTCTTGGTCCCATCCTATCAGAATTCCTCCAATTACACGCCTTAATGAAATGGAGCAACGGTATTGTCATGAAGCCATTGCAATACTACAATTATGATATTAACAATAGCACTTAAAACCAAGGGGTTACTCTAGCAAACACAAGCCCTTATCTCACTGCTGCTACACTTGTCTTGGTGTAATTTTCCATTAAGAGGCACATTATGTTTGATGCAAATCGTTCTGTGTACACCTTCTTTTTTTCTCTCTCTGTTCTCTCACTCTTCTATGGCTTCCGATGAGAAGAAAACAACAGTTGGCATTATTGAAAGGATTCCCAAAGAATCACAGGCTTCCCAGTTATTTAAAATGGCCACAACGTGGCCCAATGAACTGTCTGACTAAAGTGAACAAATGATCAGTGCCTGTTGTTGAGTGGAAGGGTTGTGCTTGTTTAGCATGCTCCTCACCATCTTAAGGATGGATAATGATGTTGCTGCATTCCCCTGAAATGGACAGGGTCAAGCTACAGGCACAATAAAGTCAGTTTTGCTATGGTCAACAAAATAGAGTATAATATCTCATTAGGCTGATCAGTATGCTACTTGGTTTCAGTGGCTGTGTGTTTTAACAAAATGAAAATGCATATGTGGTCACCGGTCAGATTAAACAAAATTAATACTTATAACAACAATCACATAAGCAGGGTTTCTAAAAACTGGTCAGTATTATTTCTGTGCAAGGGGTGGTGGAGAGAGGGAAAAATATTATGTTAACAGCTGTACCAGAATGCCGCTGTAATAATTAAAGTTCTAAACTATTTTATCTTAACTTTACAAAATGTAGAGTCATTTTATTTATTAAAAAAGTTACAGAGAGAGGATTAATATGATTTGTTCAAATTAACTGAATCCAAAACTAACTTAGAATTAGCTGCTGTATGCATACTGTACATTTTTTTATTAATTCTCGTAATTTTTGTAAAATTCCTGTCTATTAAAAAATAAAATCTGACTGAATTGGATTTATATATATAGTGTTCTTTTAACTATAAACCAAGCATGAGCAACTGTCTTTGACAAATACTTGAAGGGAGCTATTTGTCTGGATGAAAATCAAAAGGTTGTTTGTCAAATGCAAAAATAAGATACACAGACAGACAAGCATGCATACAAATACACAGGCAGTCGAAGCCAGTGGGCTTGGAGAACATATTTGGTGATGCTCCCATAAGAACTCCGCCTGTTCTTTGGCTATTTACTCTTCCTACGCCATGTCCGTTGCACTTGTACCGCTACATTATGTGTAAAAAGGGCCACTTCCAGTCACTGCTATACTCACTGTGGGCTGCTGATGAATGCCATACCTCTTTTGTTCAGAGCTTTAACTCTGAGGCATGTAAAAAAAATGGAATGTGGATGTGAACAATACACTGTGGGTGTATTATGTATTTAAAGATTGGCTGAGTTATAAACACATACACGCGTGTAAGTATGCAAGAAGCAAATTATACATAGCTAAGCATTTCTGTGAGGATTTTGGATATTCAGCAGAATGTACTTAAGGAGAAAAAATGCAAGACAAATACAAATCAAAGACGCTCTGCTGGGTGACTGCATCAAAGAAACAGACCTGTCCTGAAAAGGCTAGGTAAACTATGTTTTGTCCAATTATTTTTATTGGGACTTCAATTCCAATCAAAATGCTTTTATTGAAACGGCTGTAAAAATAAGATGAAGCCCTATTAGAATTTGGCTTGCAAGCTTTTTTTGTAAATCTATGATTTAAGAGAGGCACAATGAGAACTTGCTCATTTGGAGAGATAACTACTTGCCCTTTCCTTCATTTTGATTTCCTTCTTTATCTTTACCGTATAACAAAGACAAGATAGACAAAGGAACAATGTGAAATGAACTGACAAATTCAGTTTGTTTTTGAACATAGACTTTTCTGACGATTGTATGCAAATGAAGTGGATTAATATGCCTTCCTCGCTCCCAAGTCAATTCGCTGTTTTTATTATTCTTAAAAGGACATTTCATATGATTAAAGAGGAGTTTCTCTCTAAACAATACTGCAGAGGCAGACAAAGTATTTAGTTAATATGTGGATGGTGATTCCTGATGCACAAATAACAGTAAACAATAAACACACACTGTCTGCAATATTTTAAAAAGCTTCTATAAATAAATGAAGAAGCGAATACATTAATAAATAAATTTGATACTGGGAATACTTTAAGAGAGGCATCACTATGGAACAATTATCAGCAAAGTGCATATTTTCCACAGTATAATTAGCAAAAACTGCACGCCAAAAGCCTTATCTGAGGCGCAACAAAGTCATTAAAATCTTAATACATCTGCTCTTAAACATCACCATGCTTAATGCGTATCTGAGTATGCCTCCAAACCAAACTTGCAGAGCAAAGCACATTTTGTGAGTGTTTAGCAAAAAAAGAATGCAATTCCATTTCCATTCAGATAAAAGATGAATGACAATAAGCACTTTCAAATTTCTTGTTTGTGATTACACCTAGAGACACAGACAAAAGTCTCAGACAAAGTCTAAAACACCTACTGTGGAAGGTCTGCATTATTAAATGTTTTTTAGTCCCAAAATGTGTTCAGTGGTTGTTGTAGGATGCCTTGCAAAGTTACACAGCCTCATTTTCCTGTTAGAAATGCTAATGCCTCACCTATTTGGATCAGTGCCATTGAGTCATGGCCCACAGCATGTAGACCTGACAGCAAACACGGTGGTTGCTTCTTGTCTCAGACCCTGTCTCCAACTTCCCCCTCCTCTCCTCTCTTTTCTCTCTAGGCTGGGGCAGTGGGGTTAGCCAGGAGCTAGACGTTGCGATCGAGTCTCAGTGGCCTGATACTACCTGTCTCATGTAGTGTAAAAGCAGCAGAGTGCTCTAATTAATGCGTGCACCGCTGCCGTGTAGCTTGAAAAGCCACTGAGACTTCCTTTAGTGCACTGTCACACAGAGCCCAGTGGCATGCAGCATTACAGTCTGTGGTTAATACACAGCTTTTCAGGCAACAAGACAAAGCAAATGGATTTTTGTCTTATCTTACCTTTATTTAACTTTTTCCATGAACTGAGTTTTTCCCATCATGCTAATGAAGAAACAACCAGCATGTGACTGTTTAATTTTTTTAAACTTACTACCTATATTTTTTCAAACTTCTTAAAAGCCATTGATTTTCCTCCAGAGGTTAGATTGTATGATTGTTGGCTAAGAGTGGAGGAGTCCAAAACTGACCTTGGTGGGCTGTAGCTCTGCACATTTTAGTTGCAACCCTGTTTTAGTAAGGATGTGTCTATGGCTTCAACGAATGCAAGAGGATCAGGTGTGTTTCATGATGGTTGAAACAAAAATCTGTGATCTCCACTACCAACTTTGGACATTTTTGCGCATTTTTGTAAATAAACCTTTTTGCATTTCACAACGCATAACACTATGTGATGGAGAAAACAACTGAGTTTAAAAAGTTATTGTTAACATTAATGTAAAATTCACAATTTTGCTTATATAAAGTTAATCCAGAAGTGGAAGAAAATTTGGCAAGACTGGGATATGGATGCTGGGCAGGAAGGAAAAAACATGGAGATAAAGGGTGGAGGAAGAAGTTTTGCATTTAATCATGGAAGTGAATTGGCCACTGTTTTATATATTATGAGGTGCATGAGAAGGACTGGAATCACCTGTTGATAGTTTGCTAATTATATGAACGCTCCCAAAATTGCATTCAAACTACACGAAAGGAGCAAATTTTATAGTGTGACTGTTATTATTGTCACTATCTCTATTTTTTGTAAACATTTAGTTGTGGTAGTAGTAGTGGTAAAACAAACTACATGAAAAACAAAAGAATAAAAAGATTACAACCCTATTAAGATTTACAGTGCCTTCTTCATTTTTGAAAACAGATAAATAAAATGTAGACAAAAATATGAGTATTTTCATGTAGAAAAATACATATTCATTATCTATTTATTTATTTCATTTTACAATTATAGTGCAATTACAATAAATTTAATTATTAACTGGTTTATCTAGAATGTACTATTCTTTAGAGCTAGATTTCTTAGCATCAAGGTGAACATTCGAAAGTTAAGGCCTCCATAGAAAAAAAAAAATACATTAAACTCAAGTTACCCTCAGAGCATTCATGTCCTTGAGCAGGTCCTCCTGTGGCTTCTTGCAAATAAACAAAGTGGATAATGATTTCACATAAAAACACATCCAAGCAAGTAACACCTTCCAAATTCTGTACTGAATGCAGACCTATCTGATCCTTACAATTCCTAAGCATATGGAATGTTCAACCTACACAAATCAGACCAGGTTCTTAGTATTTTATTAAATAATTTTCCCATGCTCTTCAGGATCACTGCTGCAGAAATAAATTAGAAAGGAAGGAGGAAAAAGAAAAAAAAAAACAGTGAAAGTGTTTCTTAGTCGAAATGAAAATAAAACTATAGATTGCAAGACCATTAGCTGCTCTGTTATTGTGAAGCTTTATCGACCAAGATCCATGAGCTAATTACTATGCAGCAGTTGATTAATTAATTATGAAAGAGGTCACTGCTATTGCAAAATCAATCATTATTTACAGAAAGTGCAAAAGTCAGATTTAGTTCCTCTGAATCATTAGCTGTCCTTATAAAAACAACAAGAACTGTTTTCTGTTTGAAAATTGCTGGCATATGGTGCATATTTAATGGATAGAAATGGCGCTGCATGCTATGCCAGAAATGAAAAAGCATAAAGCAATGGACACAGTTAGAACCAGTACACACTTATCAGTGAAGCCCAATCTGTTCCGCTCTCTCTTTCTCTGCCCATGTTTAGTCTGTTGCAGGTGGTCTTCAGAATAGTTCTAATTAATCCAATAAAACGTGGCTTGTTTTTCTTCCTCCCGATGCTCTTTGACTGAACTGGATTATTAGTGGCTGTAATGAGGCATTAAGCAAAGGTTCCCAGCACAAGACCGAAACTGAATCAAACACAAGAAATGCACGCAGCCTGAAAGGACAAACTTGTTCTCATCCAGCAAACAACTTGCTGCAAGAAGCAGGCTGTTTTCTTAATTGTGGTTAGACAGTATGTGACCTAATTATACCTAGTTTATGGGCTGCAGAGCCACCACAGACGAGTTGTTACAGTTACACACACACTTTATGTTCCCTTCTTCTTTACACAGCTCCCTTCTGTTAGCTCAGCCTGCAAAACTCTCTTAGCCTCTGATGCTGTCTGTCTTGCACAGCGTGTCATTGAGAGCATTTTAAGACAACTTTTCAACAGGTAGTTCAGCTTTCAGCTCATTTCCACAGATCAGTATGAGCTTGCAAAAGGATGAGCTGAGAGAAAAATGCTGCTCCTTTTATCCTGACAGGCTGGTTGGGATGCCACGGGAGGGAAGATCAGGGGGAGACCAAAGAATTCCCACAGTTCATTGTACTGGCCTGCTGCATCCTCATCTTCATCATCATCCAGAGCCCTCCTGAAGCTCAAAGGCTTCCTTTATGTCAAACGCTTGCAGTATTATCTTGAGGACCTGCAGATAGATTCGGTTTTGTGTGTACGTAAGTATGTGTGTCTGTGGCAGAGGTACAATGGTAGTCGCAGCGTGTCGAGCCTGCTGACTGTACATCACAGACACTGAGAATAGGAGAAAAAAACTGGATAACTTGTGAGCTTTCGTTAAATCAAAGGTGGGTTCGAGGGGGTCTGTACATAACAACTGCAAAAGAAGAAAATAACTGAGCTCATCGCCTCACATAAAAAGACATACTTTAGTCAAGTGAAGAGCACTTGAGGCTAAATGAGAGTGAAATGCACCTTGCTATAGGTGACAATTCAAACATGAAGCTTCAAATGATGTTTTTCTCCATTCAAATTTTGATTGTACAAAAGGTATTACAGAGTTTAAAGCGAGTAAAAATCATTTAATCTTTTACAACCATCTTGGTACATGCTTCACAACACAACCGTCTCACTAAATGATACAAACAAAGATCAATAATCAATGAGAGCAAAATTAACTCTACTCTGGGTTTATTTGGTGCTTCTCTTAATAGTTAAAAAACTCTCAAACTGAGTTAAAATATCTAGACCAACAGCCAATATTTCACTGAAAACTTTTGGGGGACAAATTGCTACACAAAACTCACAAGAGTCTTTTTGTTGTTGTTTCTTTCCCAAAGTAAAATTTAATGTGAATCACAGGATTTATTTTCTGCTTCTGTAAATGCTGTTCTGTTGGGTCCACCTAAACAGCTAGTTCTGAGGCAGGTTATAGCTAAGTGTGAAGCAGCAGGGAAAATATTCAGCATCATTTTTGGAGTCTGAGGCCTTGAATCTCTATTGGAGGGTAGGAGAGAGTTACTGCCTCACTGAAGGGTTAAAAACCATTTTGAGTTATTCGTGTCTGAGGGAAAGTTTGAGCACAAGACTGTACAGTGATGTCGTAAATGTATCAGTCTAATGTAGTGAAAAATAAATCTAAGTGGAAAGACAACATTTTTTTATATATACACTAGTAAATCTATGTTTATTTTGTCATAAAGTGATGATAGGCTTCCTTAGAAATAGAATGGCGAGCTCTTTCATTCAGAAGAGCCAACTGAGGTCAGGTACATGTTTCATGCATAACCAACCAGGAGGAGGCCCCTGGGGAAGACCTAGGACCCTCTAGAGAATATATATTTATACATGCATGTGAACACTGTGGTAGAACTGGAGTATCCTCAGAAAGTGAAATCTAGCTTTCCTTACATAGACTGCTGCCCCTGTGACGTGTTGTCGGCCCTTAATGAAGCAGATTCCAATGGATTCATAGGTGTGTGGTTTTTCAAAAGAGTTGGGGCGACAACCAAAACAAAACAATTTGTATAAAAGAGTATTTGGAGCAGGGTAAGCATTTCTGACATTCGACAGTTCTATCCCCTATTTAAGAGACAAACTGGTAGCTTAAGGACCTGTCAACAATTACCAAGTTATTTAAAAAATGTGTATTTTTCTGCTCGTTTTTGCTGTACATAGTCAAATATATGCAGCATAGTTGTCCTGTAACCACATATTTTTGAAAATGATGACTAAGGTGAATTGTTTTTAAACACTAATGAGAGCGTTGACCTATAGGCGGCAAAACCATGCTTTTTAGAGCTGTTGGAGGTAGGGCATTGTTGTCACGTCCTGTGTTTGGTGTCATTGTTCAGCGTCTCACTTTTTCATAAAGACCAACTAACAGTGGACAAAACGAGGGTTGTGTTGTTACAGTGTGTATAGGATTGTACACTTATGTATCCTATTTGACTAACAAGCTGAAGCGCCAGACTGAAACTATATACAAGTCACTGTTAAGGACAAATGTTTGTCATTAACTTGACACAGACTTCAATGTCATCACAGCTTTTGTTGGAAGTTTTCTCGTGGACAGGGTTATTTTTGAAAATGGATGCAATTTTTTTTGTACATGGTGTAAGAAAAAACAACTGCTTTCAAATAACCTTTGTACTCGTGTAGCTTAATTATAGGGATCAGGTGTGTTTTATGAAGGAGGAAATAAGACCTTGTCTACCCCTGGTTAAGAATATATCAACATGCCCACAATTCATATTGTCTTCCATATGAATTGTATATGCATTACATACAGTACTACTACAATACAGTGATTGTGTATTTCAAAAGTAACACACATTGTTTCAGTTAGTAATAACAATCTTAACTTTGACCAGAATTGTGTTTTGTTCTGTTTTTCTGTCGTTATAGGGTCATTATAATGTATTATTGTTTATGTATATGTTCGGTAATCATAAGTTGAAAATAAAGTTGAAACTAAATTATTATGTTATTGTAAAGGCAAAATAATGACGAGGCCCTTTTGTTGTTATGGCTTAGTTGTGTTGGGTATTTCAAATGCCAAAATTAGCACATGATATCCCTTACCCTGCCTTTAAGAAAACCAAAGCAAAGCTGACTAAATGTTATATGAAGCTGTTTCACAATCACTTATTTGACTCTCTGAAGGTAACAGTCTGTTTTCCCTCAACGCCCTCTCTTCCTCTCAGCCACAGTGAACAAAGATTATCCTTGTGAAAAACTTAAATGTCAACGTAACCCCCAAATAAGTGAATATCAGAAATAATTGCTGTTTTCTGCTTGTACATGCTGGTTTTGTGCGTATGAGTTTTGCATAATGACTCCAACAAGGGGTGTTGTTTTGACAGGTGCTGAAATCGAGTCGAGAGGAGAGGGAGACAAGGTTCAATTTAGTTTGTGAATCTTTTAATTGTTACTTAGCTAATTAAAATCAAAGAGAAAAGAGAGAGAGATTTGATTAAATATCCCTGAATGTTTAATATTTCTTGTGTGCATACAACGGACCAAAATTGTGCCTCCAAGCCACTCAAAGTAAGAGAGAGAAAGAAAAATATGCCACTACTTCAAGATACTTACAAGCTCTTTATATGCCTTTAGTTTTAAGTTTTCACAAAACAAATGTATGGTTAATTAGAGATACTCATTAAGGGAGGCAAGTCAAGTAATTATTTTACATCATGCAGCTGTTAATTGAATGATTCTTCATTGTCTTTTGAAAATATCTTCTTTTTTGTGGCTCTCTGTTCCCCTACACACTGAAAAATGATAAGACTATAAAAAGGTACCGTAGCCATATGCTCTTCAAGGAAAGCACTTCTCTTGTCAGAAAATTGACTTTTTAAATATTGAAACATGTCTTATTACTATGGCTGATGTTAAATCTTCCCTAATGTGTAATTTTGATAAACTTGCTGAGCTGACCTAAAAGAAAGTTTCACATCAGTAAGTGAAGACATGGTTATGCAAGCATTCTCTGTCCATAAAACATGTTTTTAAAATGCACCCTTCATACATCCTGTTTAAGCAACCAACTAATCTTATCAAAGCCATCAGGAAGTCAGAGCTGAGTGGAAATGCTTCTGAATCTCTAACAATACATGTTATTTTTTCTTCTCTTTAATTTTATGTGAAATCTTTCTTTGTCTTCTGGCCCATTGTTAGTGTGTGAATGTAAAGAAGAGATATAAATGCTGTTTCTTCTCTTCGTGCTCACTAATCAGTGTTAAGAAACAGGGGTTGACTGTAAGTGCTGGCATTACTTTTAAAAACCTCTCTGTATTAGGATAAAATTGTGTTCTGAAGGCAAATTGTGAGGGAAGGAAATATGTGTGGAATGGTTGGGCTCTTGAGAGAGGGTGGAGGACCTAAGGGAGATCAGGGAATATGTTTATTTATCAGGCTTTATCGGAAGTAGTGAGGCCACAGATCCCAGCAGGATCTGAGACAGAGAGGAAAACACAGCTCAACCACAGGCCAATATTTGAACCATTTTTCTTCATGGCAGAGATGCACTGGCAAAAGACAGGACCATGATAAAAGTGAGTAAGCAGAGCTGAGAGGTTTTTTTTCATGTGAATAAAAAGGCAGTTTATGTAAATAAATAAATAAATTAATAAAAAATGCCACATGCCCTGCTTGATTTGGTAATTCTTGATTTGTTCATGTCTACTGGATTTTTCAAAACCCCACAGAACACTGGGCAAATCAATCTTATTTATTCATTCTTTTACTTTATTGCATTTTTTAAATAAATATTTATTTATTTCATAATTTCTTATATATTTATTTGTCTGTCTGTCTGTTTTTGTTCATTACATAAATTAAATTGTTTTTTTTTTATCAGTAAATATTTTAAAAGTTGACTTGATTTCTTAAGCATCTTAAAAATCAGTCCAATGGGACCTACAAATTAAATATCACACCAAGGTCCTACAAATGCATCACACAGATACTCAAGACTTCCATGTCCAGTCTCCACACTCAATCCTTTGTTCGTCTTCACCAGCAAGGCACTTTTGACACATTTTTATCCTCCTCTCTCCCTTGGTGACCTTGAACATGATAACACAGCCTTCCTCTTTCACGGGGCTGCCACAGCGACCTCCAGTCAACAGGACACACAAAAACCATAGGAAGCAAAAGATAAGTTCATAAAGCTGAGAAGGACTCAGTGAAAAAAGACCTCTCAGTATATCTTGGCCCAATGAGAGATGAGGTGGACTTGTAGCTCTTTCCTTCAAATGTGCAGAGGGATTAGACACATTTCTCCATTCTCCATCTATTTTGGTTTCCTTGGAGCTGCCATGATAAAATATTACAATCATTTTTGTGTACTGATCTCCTTATGAATGTGTTGGAAGGTCACAACCACTGAGTGAGATTTGGCTGTCAAAGTTAGACCACATTTGGTTGAGGAAAAGCGATGTTTGAGTTCACAAAGATTTTTTTTTTTTGTTCAAAAAATTGACTAATTAGAATGATAAAATGTCAAACTTTATAAAGGTGAATTAAACTCAACCAGATTTTGTCTACAAAACTTTAAACGACTTGTCTAATTTTTCCTTAATGAGACAGTATACTGTAGTGATTGGCTGACAGAATGGCCCAGACAGTTTTTATCTGATACTGAGTAAAATACTGGATGCTGAGCAAAGCAACCAATTTGCAAGATTGAGTTCTGATCCCACACTGAAAAAATGTTTTCACATATGTCATGACAAAAACAGCTTGAAAGTTCTGTATCCAATGAAATGTTAAATCCTGAAAACTAACATGACCCAGTCAAAGCGCATTATGGATATTTTGATTGCTCTTAAGGGTTGTTTGGTTAAAGCTAAGTTCTTCTAGTGACCCGTTTAAATGAGTCAAAACACGCACTTGTTGCAAAGAGCACTTTCACATTTAAAGCTTACAGTTTCTTTAGATTTAATGAATTTGTTTTGAATCACAAACAAAGCCTTTATATCTAGAAACATAGACCAGGTCTCAGTCAATCCAGTGGCTGTGATTAAGTTAATGACAGATCTCTATCTGCGAAACTACAAGAAGAGGCCTCTGTCATCTCTAGCTTCTGTTAAACACACACCTGAGCATACACATAGATGCTCACCCTTAACCCCTAAGGCACCTGACACTAGCACTCCTCAAACATCAGCCCCATCTAGAGAGGTTTAATCGTTCACTCTCCGCCATTTCAGAAGACATTGACTCCTGTTTGTGTAGCCCCCTCCCATCCATATTTTCCTCCCTCCCTTTCCCCCTTCCTCTCCCTTCTCCATATTTTCTCTCCTGCATCTGATTAAGTTAACAATGTGGCGTTATTTGCATGCTGATTTGGCGAGGTCCCTTCTCCTCCCTGCTCGCTCTCACAAACACAGGGGCTGGATGCTGGTAATGTGATAGCACAGCAGCCAGCCGATGCAATCGCTACCCCTCCTCCAAACCCAGGTGTGTGCTATCCACTTCCCTCTTAATTCCCTCCTTGCTCATATTTTAGTCCCTCTTTATGTTTTTCTGTCATTCTGTGTCGTGTAAGGGTTGCATATTATAATCAAATCCAGTGGAAAAAAAATGTTTGAAGGAGGAGGGGGGAATATCCTGTCTTTTTTATTAATTATAGACCACGGCTGATGCCAATGTATTCCGAAAGCATCTTCAAAATAGGTCGGCATACAGTTTTCTATTCTTATCACATTTAAATGTCAACATGGTGCAAAGCTCTACAAATTAGTTCAGGCAGACTTCAACCCCCATTTAACATTTAAAGCTCCGCTCAGTAAGCCCCCAATGTGTGATTCAAATCAGTTTACACACACATAAAAAGGAAACAGAGCGTCTTTCAAACTTCTCATTTCAATACTGATATTATTGCCAACCTTTTGCCAGAGAATAGGCAGGGAGTGAGGGGGAGCCACGATATGAAGCAACAGAAACAATGCATTATCTCTCATGAATTATATATCCAGCTTCGTTCTGAGTGGAATCAAGGATTTTTGGAGCCTATGCATATATCTTAGACAGGAATGAATAAATAACGATGCTGGGGTCATTCCTTTTTGCATGGTTTGAGAGCCATATTGGGATAATAGTGTCCACATAGAACGCATACTGTGCTTCATTTGGAATGTGAGCAAAGCCTAAAAACCTCCTTTAATCCTGCAGATTGATAAAACAATGCAGTGAACAGCAGAGATGAACATTGGAAGACTTTTGTAGGTTGTTTCACAGCTACAGGTCTTGATTATCCCTTGAGACTCAAGAAAATGACTGTTTTAAGAACATAAAACCTTTAAGTCCAAGGTCCACTAATCAGTGCAGGCTCAGTTGGCCTAACATTGCATTATAGAAAATTTGAGCCTTGAGGAATGAGTTTCACACCTAAAGTTGGCCATCCCAATGAGCACCATGCATGACCCTTCAAGCCTGCCCGAGACAGCCCTGAAGGAGCACTCACTAGGCATGCAAGGATAGAACATGATCTTCATGCCTCATTACTCAAGCCTCCTATCAGAGTCTCTAAATAACGTAGAGGAGACCAGAAGCACCTAAGTGAGTAGATCCCCAGTTTAACAGTGAAGATAAAAAGTCTACTTCAAACATGGTACATGGTTTTTGAAGTACAGATCTCTTGCATCAAAGTTAGATCACAACTGGACGGGTATTAAGGTTTGGGGTATTGATAATTTATTTACGGTGTAGATCCTTTTTCTTATTTTCTTGTCACAAACATTTGGGTCTTATTTCAAGAAATCAAATGTTCTTCCCTTTACTTGATCTAGACTAGAAGTAGATTTAAGATTTTTTTCTTGTTCCAAGATGCATGTTTTTACCAGTATTAAATATTGATTTCTTAAAATAAAATATCAATAACATTCTTGATATAAGAATATGTTGAGTCAAAAATTCTTGTTTTAAGATTCTTGTTTTAAGATCAGTGGCAAAATCGGCAACTTGTTTCACATAGTTTCCTAATTCAAGAATTTTTTTCTCCTCAAGAAAATATAGGTGTTATTTTCTCAAAATAAGCCAAGTAATATATACCCAAAATGTTTAAATTAGAAAATTATTCGTAAAATAAGAAAATCAAGTTTTCAAACTAATTTTAAGCATTTTCAGCTTTGCTTCGAATTATTTTTTTGCAGCGTGTGTGTGTGTGCGCATGTGTGCGTGCGTGTGTGTGTTTTAAAATACCAAACATACATTTTCACACACATATACAACATACACAACTATCTTGGCTTTGTGCAAAACTTTTATTTCACTATTAAAACCCAAAAAAAACCAGACAGACCTCAGATGCCATCTTTGCCTGTAATAGGGCATTGTAAATGTGCTATAAAGCCTATTTGCTCCAAATCTGCTCTGGGTGTGCCTAATATGTCCTCAGCCAAATGCCCAAAAAAAGTTATATATTTCTTTATGCACAGAAAGGCCTTGAGGGCTATAATTGACAATGTGTAAAGGGAGTTAAGAAGGGGTGAAGGAACCAGATCAAATTGAATACGATCCATTATCAGACAAACAGAGCCCAATGGCGCATCTAAAAATGTCAGAGAGTGAAGATCTCCCGATGTTAAAGCACATTTATCTACAGAGTAATTATTGGAGCAAACTTCAATTGCATTCATTCTGAATTATGAACTATACCTATTTTTAATTCATGTATGACTGTGGTAAAGGCCAGATAGCTGAAGCCCAGAAAAGAGTGTCCAGTAAGACTTTCTTATAGAAGCTTATTCTGGTTAACAGAAATAGTGCTGGTGTAAATAATGCCTTGGTTGACTACTCTTTTAGATGAAGTAACTGAAGCTTAAGTTTTAACTCTCTACAAAATATGTTGCTCATTACCCTTTTCACTCTCAACATCACTCTGTTAAGTCTAATTTTTAACTCAACATCTGCGATTATCTAACTCTTTGTGGTGTGCTCTATGACCGCCTGGCAATTTCAAATATTTATCAAATGGAGGAGAGGAAGAAGGAGCCTTCTCCATTCTGTTATAGTCATTTACCAATTATTTTGAGTACCTGCTGACAGGGAGGTGTCACAGTCAGCTCCCCTTCTCTAGTCCTTCTTCTCACATGATTTACCTTTCCTCCTGCTGAGGAGGAAGCCGGCAAACTGCATGAAGGCAGACAGAGGAAGTGTGGCAGAAGAGAGTTGTTGTGGCATACCGTTCAAGTTCTCAAGCTTTGATTTGGAAACAAACTAATTTGAAACTGAATAGAAAAAAATACTATAGGAGGCAGAAAATGACAGAGAACGTAGAACATTCCAGACAATTGAGTCAGAATAGAAAACAAGCTCATTAACCAGGATTGTGATATACTAACAAAACACCTATCAAGGTCTGTCATTGTTTATGTTCACTGTTGAAAAAGAAACAATGTGCCCATCTGACGAATGAGGCATGCTCTTGACAATGTGCAGTTCAATCTGAGCTATCGTCACACCAGAAATCAAGGCATTGTAGATTTCATTGTATGTTTTGTTTATGTTTTAAAACAGGTATTTTCTTGTATTTGCAGTAAATCAATATGTTGTTTTGATAAACTGTATGTGAATACTACTTTTCCCATGAGAGCATAATATGTTGAGCATATAAGAGATGATGTTTTAACAACTAAAGTTTTATTTTGATTAAATAAAATAACAAACTTTAAGGGGTGCCTATTGTAACTACTAGAGGGGCTGCGTCAAGGGCTTTACACACCAATGCAGCTGTTACATCCATTTCCAAATACAGTGGCTGCATCGTATTAAAAACATGAAGATCTTACATTCAGCTCCCAAAAAAGTGTGTCAAGGTAATGCTTTCAAATAAATGCAGCTGCATCATTTCAGTATTCCAACAAACAATTGGAAATCAATGTGATTTGTTCTTTAGTTCACGTGACTAAAGTCGCTTTACTCACCGCTTGGTGGCACTAATAGCACCACCATTTAACTCCCTTTAGATAAAAAATTACAAACATTCTGCATCTGCATTTGTGAGTGAAAAGATCGATCTGCTCACCAAAAGCAGAACCTCTAATACACATAACTCCCATTTCACGTTTTCCCTGTGATTTCCATTACATAAAAGGCAAAAAACTAAATTAATAAAATAAGTGATCGCGTTCTTCTTATTTCTGAAAGGATAAAGCCACTCATGTAGTTTCACTT
Organism: Danionella dracula; assembly: GCA_900490495.1. NCBI lineage: Eukaryota > Metazoa > Chordata > Actinopteri > Cypriniformes > Danionidae > Danionella > Danionella dracula. Next base: position 6,085,040 of record UELW01000578.1, read on the forward strand.
TATGTATTAGAGGAGCACACTTACACTTACATTTACTTGTAGAGAAAGTTCTCTACAAGTAAACTAAGAGGAATTAGGGTACTATTGGATATAGAGTAAGAGAAAGAAAAGGGGGATAAAGACAATCAGTGAAATCTTGAACTTGTTACATACACAATCAGATTAGGTATAAAGAACCATTTTCAAATATTGAAAATTTTAGAGTTTCTGTTTATCACGATTTACCCCTTTTATATATATTTATTTTTAACATAGTTATCGCAGAACAATTAGTGCTTTTAATCTTATTTGGTTAGTTCAACTTAAAAATTACTGAATTTTAACACAAGTTTAAACACTGTCTGTGAGGCTCAAACTCTTAGTGGCTTACTAAGACGTCTCTGTTTACTCTCCATCTTGTGAATTGAAGAAGTTTGATGTGTCTGCCTACTGTTAAATGTAGAGTTGTTCTTCCAGAACCACTGCGTAGACCTAATCCCACATCCTAGCATTGACCCAAACCAGCAGCATTACGATCCTATCGGGTTCAGTGCAGTATGCCTTTAATTGAAAAAGGCCCTGCACCATGTCTAAACCTCTGCTTGCAACTCCAGCGCATGTTGTGTCTGCTTGCGGAATCGGATCTGTAAGAGGCTTAGCAGCTCATGTGCATGTATGTGTGAGTGTGGTATGCTAAGCACGCATGTGTATGAGTGATATGTTTAAGAGACAGTCAACTGATATTTGAGACATTCGGTCAAAGGATAGTATTAACCACCTTCTCTTCATTTTAATTACAAAAGAGCTCACCTCTGTAGCAAAGAACTAAAGATAGATGTGGTTTTCCCTCTGGGACTGAAGTTAGGATGCCTAACAGCTCTTCATTCCTCAAATACACACACCCACTTAAACATTAAAGACAAGAATAAAACAGGCCATACATCCTGACTGTGTATTTTGTGATCCCAGTCTAATTTAATATGACAATCCTACAAAACGATACAAGCAAAAAAAAAGAAAGAAAATTAGAAAAAAAAAATCAAATTTAAAAAGAATGGAGCACATGGGAATAGCTGATGAATCAGGGTCTTAAGGGTGTTCTAGCGTGTAAAATAAGGTTGAACCTCAATAGGATCAACATTCAGGGCAAAACTGCAATAAAAGTAGAAATGTGACAAGGAAAATGATCTGTAATTAGGACAAACAGCTCTAAAAGCAAGTTCAAAGATAATTGTTTTTGTAGGGGTGTGTGACTGAGTGCCAGAATTCCCAGGGTGGCCAGTTTGCTTGTATGAAGATTGAAAGAGAGTGAGAGGAAGAGAGAAGGAAGGACTACATGATGAAAGAAAGAAAAGATAAAGGACTCTGTGGAGGAAAAAAAGGGTTACGAAGGAGGAAGAAACACTCAACAGCAGGACTGAGAGAGAGAGTAATCTATAACACAAAAATGAGCAAGGCGGGTGAAAAGTCATTGAAGGTAAGATTAGAAACATTTAAAAGGAGAGTGGGAGAAAGTTAACAAAGACACCCTACCGAACAAGCACAAATCCATCATAAGAGCAGGCATAAAAACAACAAGTGTCCCAACAGCCTTATCCCCACACACAAAGAATCCTATTGTTGGTCCTTCTCAAAACACTATGGCCTTTGATCGATTCTGCAAGCTAAAGAATAGCGGCACAATAGATGGCAGGGGTCAAGGTATAAATGGTATTATGACTTATATTTTTTTTATGTTTGGTAAAAATCCCATGCCTTAGGTTAGTATTAATCACCTGAGAAGGAGGGGTGCATTCCCAAGGAGATTCAACAGTCAGAGGAGGAATGTGTGTGGGGGGACGGGTCCTGGCTTTCCTTCATAACTTTAAATGAAAATTCTGAGAAGCAGAAGGAAATCTAGACAATGCAAATTCTATAAATGAAGTAGTTTTAATTTACTTGAAAACTGTCCTTTTCCCCTCTATTTACTCTTTGTGCGATGAAGTCACACTTGGCGTGTGTGAAACATAAGCATAATTGTGCTTGAACTGACTCACGCGAGATCTAAAAATACACACAATGGCAGTGAGATGAGCAGAGACAGATAGAAAGAAAGAGGGCGTCCTTTAGCATTCTTCTTATTTTCCCACACATGCCAATAACAGTGGAATAAACGGATGCAGGAATTAAACTTCTTTGTCTTCAGACATGAGCTTTATTTAGTTCGTGTTTTTCTGTAGGAAGGGTTAGGGTTGCTTCGCATTGACAAAAATATTGCTACAAAAGCCATATCTGTCTCCATCTCTACGTGTTTGAGAAAAAAAAGGACATAAAACAATTCATCCATGCAACTTTTGCAATTAAAAAGACACAAAAATAATTATTCCACAGCACACTCGAGTGACATATCCTGAATCCATGAAGCACGGATCACGTGTTTAATAAAAAGGTTAATCAGTTGTTAATCAGAGGATTAATAACTTGCAATTTCCTTTACAAAACCATTAATATTATGCCATAAATATTTAATGCTGATGGGTGTTTTCTTTATTCCTCTTTTTTCATTGTGATGGAAGAGAAGACAGCAAGAATTACGAATCCACACTCTAATGTATATTAATCATGCTTTGTTAAAGACAAACAAATACCTTCATGTTTATTAATACAACCTCGGAGACAACAACACACATTACATTATTCAGAAACATATTAACGAAACTATTGAACAGAGGTGCCTCTACAGGGCAGAGTAGTAACCTGTCCATAAGAAGGGCCTCTGGACTTGGGTTTATAGTTTACATGCTATATGCGCTCATCAGTAGAGCAGCAAAACTTGAAGAAAACTTTGAGAAAAGGGTGAGTTTAGGTTCTTATCTAAATGAAAAAAAAACTCTGTCAATCCATTAATCAAAGCAAAACAAATATTACATTTATCTCGCTCCACTTGTTTGAACGAACATATCAAATTCCCAAAATACTCATTCCCGGTTGAAATGTAATTAAATTGTGCCTTTAGTAAAAACATGCAGCAATTCTCCAATTAGTTTTGTGTTTGTCGTTGAAAAAAGTGCTGGACTTGGGCATGCTCAAGGCAGTTTTACTTTCCGGAATGAAACAGAGTCTGTGTCTTCAGGAGCTTGAGCATCTACGCAGTAGTTTACTTTTTGGTCTTAAGACTCTTGATGGAGGGAGCAGAGAACACAAACAATGTGGGTGTTTGATTGAAGTGAGTTATTAATACAATTCTATTGATTTTAACTGAAAGAGTTTGAACAACAGGAAGTGAGAAGGGTGAATCTGGTTAGCGGAGTCTTTGTTTGATTAAGAAACCCTGCCATAGTTCTTTGTAAAAATAATGATGTGAATCTGTTCCTTTGGATGTGTTTTGATATGAGATGATCTGCACTCTTTAAGTAGAGTGGTTTCTGATAACTAGCAGGGCGCTCAATATGGAGAAAGATGACAGTTGTTTCCTCTTCTATCTCTTACACATATTCAACTCTTCAGACATTTTCTGTTTGTTTTAGAAATATCAGAAGGAATACAATATTGTCATATCCTTAAGTTTCATAATAAGTGCAATCTAATAAATTTGAACAGTATTAGTTAGTTATTTCGACTCCACAGAACCATTTTAACCATAACAACGAACTTGTAGTGAATCTGAAAAGCTATTTATTGGGTGTGTGAGACATCGCTGAACTGACTTTAAAAATATATTTTATATTCAATCAAAGTTGGCCAGTTGTTTGATTGAATAACTGAATGGATTTCTCACAAAGTGCAATCCATCTAGCTGTCAATGCATCCATCCATTCTCTCAACAATCTAGTACTGCCCCTGTGCTGTCAAAAATAAATAATCATAAATAATGCATGTCTACGTGTCTTTAATGGATATCTGCTGAGAACGACCAGAGTGAAACCTCTACAAATCCATGAGCCTGAAGCCACTGCTGAATAATTGTCAAATGAAATGTTTACTGGTCTCCACACTCTCTTTCACATTAACAACTGGAAAGAATGGTCATGGCACCATTCTCAAGTTTTGAAAGGAACCTAGATAATATCAAGATGAACAACAAGACTATAACAATACATAAAAAAAAGAGATAATTTCAATGCATTTTGCATCTCTGCTCATTTAAAAACTTTTGAGGGAAAAAAAACACAGCAATCTCTTCTAAGAAAAAGCTTCAAAATTGAGCCAGGTGTCAAAAGAGAAGCCCTGGAGAGAGCGAGAGATCCTCTTTGTGTTTCAGATCAACGCTGATTTCATCTTGGGTCTAAAACACATAAGTTTAAAAACGAAATCAAATATTAAAAATGACAGGCGGTATAAGTACGGTGAGTGAGCCGGGGTCACGAAGGGAGGAGGCGCGGGCGGCTTGTCAGCCACTATCTGTCAGAGTGAATTAGAAACAATCAGGGGCGACTGAAAGGGAAGGTGATTGTTATTAAGCAGCGGGGCTGTGAGCAAGCTCCCCCAGATGTGGCCATGCATATAAAAGAACAGGAAGCCAGCAGTTTAATTCAGGAAGCGCTAGTGAACATAGCCCACACAAAGGAGGAAGAGGAGGGGGAGGCATGAGAGCAAAAGAAAAAGGCCTTTTGTTACTAATAAGCTGGAAGTTACTTTGATAACAGGCAAGGGTTATATCAGAAACAAGAGCTCACTCGTTTCATCTTCATATCATATTTTCAGGAGGATGGGGCACACCAGTCAGTCAATATCAGTGGAGGGATATAATAGGAATGGAGAAATAAGGGTTGAAATGTAGATAAGTTGACCTTAACAAGGGTGAGAAGAAGAGACAGCCACAGCCATATATCAATTACCCAGCTGCGATCACACTCTGATGATGTGGGAGAGGGTTTGAGACAGACAAATCCTGCCTCCGCTGTCCCCCGAGCATCCCTCGTCATATCCTTCTCTCTTTCTCTCTCTCTCTCTCTCTCTCTCTTTCTCTCTCTCTCTCTCTCTCTATCCCTCTCTCTCACTTGTGGGGAAGCTCCTCTGAGGCAGTTATCATGGCTGTGGATTGTAGTCGGGGCAACGGGGGGATGTGCACAATATGTTTTTCAAAGAGAGTGGAGGCTCAATTTGAATGATAAGAAACGACGCTAATCTGCTGTGTTGTGGCCTCAAAGGCACATCCACTTTGACATTGCACCCCTTCTGCCGCATGAGAAAACATGTAAGCTTGTACGCAGACTGACCCAAAAGGACAAACTTGCTCAGCACTCATGTCCAAACACAGAGTTAAGCTCCTATACATCCAGCTTTTCAGAAAGGGCCTGACTGACACCAGTTTGAGTAATAGATAAAATTTAGAACTTTAGCTCAATTTTTTTACAGCGATAGTTAGTGCAATATGTTTCTAATATATGTAAGCTTCCATCACCCTGCGAGGCAGAAAGAGAGTCTCTGGAGAAGGCACTTTGTTTGTTCTCCCGAGCCTGTCAAGAGACTTCTAACTTCAGCTATGCAAATAATCCTCTAGTTGGAAGGAAAAGAAAATGAAGAGTGTCATCCAAAAATGTCTTTCCTTAAATGATGATACTGCTTTGATTTTCAATGTTCTTTGTAGTGAGAGATATCTGTGGAAATTATCCCTGCCTTGTGATTTTTTTTCCTCTTTGGAGTGTGTGTGATCTTGTAATAGCTCTAACTATTAAATAAAAGCTGTTTTTGTCAGTGAAAGAAACAGAGCCGATTCGGAAGCATGTCAGCCGTCTCTTTTTTTTAAACATGATGTGAGGATCTGTGACTGGAGGGTTGTGGTGTTAAACATGCTACCGCTAAATATTACCTGAGGGAGTAACAGTGTATGTATATATAACACCTGAGAAAGTAGGTAGAGTGGGGGAGCGAAGCTTGTTGCAAGAAATCCTGTTGAGACACATATGGACTGATAGAGATTAGAAGGAGTGAGGGAGATATTAGAGATGGATGGAAAAGCAAGAGGGAACAAAAGAAGGGTAGTTAAAGAGATCGTTCACCTGTAAATATCATTCTGTGTTACTTCAGCTGAATGACCCTGACTTAATCCTCCACAGTATGCGAAAGGGGATATTTAGCAGAGTGTTTTGGCCTTCATTTCAAACAATGAAAGTAGATGGTGGACTAAAATGTAAAGATACTAGTGATACTTCATATTTAAATGTATCACTGATGCACAAAAAATATGGCCGCTTGTTTAATAACAAATCTATTACTTTGCAGATCATTTGATATACAAATGCAAAGGGTGATAAAGCTACACTTGGTAGTTCTTCGCTTGTGATTGCTTCTTGGCTCTGTCCCTCCCTTTCTCTCAAAGGTCTCTTCTTGTCTGACTCCACTATTGTCTCCCAGTAACTCTTAAAAATCCAAGAGTCATCAAAATCACAATCAATCAATCAACCAACATGTTTTTATATAATGCTTTTTAGCATTACTTCAAAGCAGTTTCAGAAAGGTCTAATGTGGATTAAGAGTTAGATAGGAATTCCCATTGGATAATTCTTTGGGGTAGAAAAAGCACTATCATATAATGCTACCTCATGGATTTTAAAGTTTATTAGAACGAAGAAAGTATTTATTAAAACGGACCTGTAATCACTAACTTATTATAGTTATATTATATAAATTAAAGTTCAATACAAAAAAATAACAGAACCACACAGTGCTTCTGTTTAAACTTATCTTGAAAGAGCTATCTTTAACACCACGTTTTAATGGTGTAAAAAGTCAAACTGAATGCATCGTTAGAGAAAAAAAATCTATTTTGATAATGTGATGAAATTCAAATGTCGCCAGAGCATTTTTTACAATTATCCAGGTTTTCGTTGAAAAAACTGGGTGAATCTGCAGATTGAACTAGTGTGGAAAATATTCTCTTTCAGTTGAAATAAAATAGTTCTTTAAAAAGAGGGCACATATCTGCTTCATTATCCAACATTGCAGACAAGACATTTATAGCCTCACAAGCTATAACTTCGTTATAAAAGTATTGAGTCAGAGCTCAATAGGCTGATTCTCTGAAGATCCTCTGAAGATGTTTCGATTGCTGATGGATGTCAGTTTTCTTCAAAATAAAATGAACATTATGGCTTAAATAAACAAATTACTGTTATTTTTCTTAAAACTCACTCTTTCCTATCTTCCATCTCAAGAGCCATTGCTGCAAAGCGATGGAGAAATGGTAATAAAAACAGCAGTAGATTAGAGACAGCAAAGTTCCAAACTAACAAAAATAACAAATTGTAGGGAAAAAATGCTTTGATGAAGGGTTAAAGGCTAATAAAAAACATTATTCCAACAGTAATCATTGTGTATATGATCCAAGGGTGGGGCCAAAAACTAAACTAATTGAATTCCTTTTAGTAGTGGTATTTTGTAGCATTTGGCAACCACCTGGAGTTACATTTGTTTCTGACTAAATAAGAAATTACAGAAATAAGAACGTAATAATCTACAATATAGAATTTATGTCTTGCTCGGCTGTAAAATAAAGCCAATTCAAAACATAACACTATGGATACCCTCTGTTAACTATAGTATCTGTTTCATTTAATGGAACAGGGAATATGCATGTGAAAAGTACATTTTCTAATGTCATTGCTACTAAAAACGACATAAACTGTAATAATAGCATAAACTTTTTAAAGCATCTTTCTTTTTAAAGAAAAGGTGCTCTTCACTGGGGTGTAGTCCTTGAATCAATAGGAGCAACATGTAGTTGTGTGCTATTCATTTAAGAGTAATCCTTAAAAGGAACGCTTTGAGCAAGACTTGCTCTGATTTCTAGGATAAAAATCAATGATCAAACTGTTAAATAAAAGCAAAAAAATAAAATGAACATACAAACAAAGCAGAGGTTGGTTTGTTGGTTAATTAATTGTTAGTTAATTAGAACAAACCAAATACAAGATAATTACAGAGAGTGCTCATTGCAAATGGTTTATTGGTCCTGACAAAAAAAAAAAACGTTATTTTGTACAAATCAAGGAATAATTAACTTTAAAAATCACATTAAGAACAGGCATCTAATTCACCTAATTATTTCATATACTTTTAAGACCGAAAGAGCTTTGTTTGATTCAGTTTTTAATTTGCACATGAAAATGAACACAGAACATTTTGTAGACCACTCAAAGTGTCAGTCTTTGCAGTTTAGGGGTTAGTGAGCATGACATACATCATAGCAGACATATGTTTGTATTCTGGCTCACAGTCCATTTTATGCCCCTAATCCTTGGATGTAAATGTTTAGAAAATGAGACAGAATAACTGGTCTTTAGAGTGGGCTCTTGCTTTAAACGATTGATAAAGTTGTAATGGAGAGAGAGAAAGAGGGAGAGAGAGATAAAGGAGGAAGATAAAAAAAGAGATGGTCCATGTGGTCCTATCATCTCTTCTCCTCTCAGGACATGTCTTAGATTTCAGTGTGATTAGATAGTCAGGGATAGAGAGATGTTCTGAGGGAGTATTAGTAATTAATCACTACTGAAGCTGGGATTTCCAGCCTCGCTGTCTTGTCTACACGCACATGCACACATGCATACACATACAATCATCGGTAGACGCACATGCACGGATACAAAACACATTCAACAAAACTCAAAGAGAAAGGAAAAATAGCAATAGAAAAAAAGCAAAACAATAAAACAAAAAGAGAAAAGAGCCAAACATTTGCCTTTGTGCCATGTGCTAATTATTACCATGGTTGTAATGGTCTCCATTTGTTCCATAGACGATGTCTTAACACCTATCATTACTAAATGAAAGGTTGACCGTAAAAAGTCCCCTTCGCTTACAGCTCTCTTTACCAACCCTCCACAATCTTGTTCTTCCTCTATTTTTATGTTTTATACTTTCTGCACCATGAATAAATTTAGTTTGTCCCGGACATGAAAATGTCAAATACCTAAAATACACCTAGGCTAAATAGCATATTAATTTTTAATGCTCCTTCATCCTATGCTGCTATTCTCATATCTAGTATGTCTGCCAACAGCTGTTGCGGGCGCTCTCATAGGGGGATTTATAATCTAGCTAAAAGTGTGCTGGAGCATTGTTCAAGAGGAGGAGGAGGAGAAAATTACTTTTCATTAAAACATTAATTTTACCAGATCACCCACTCAAAGTGTATGAAACACTTTATTTTATGTTTTTTAGTATGTCACAGACAATGTCAATCACTTGTTATCAGAGTTGCAATTGACAGTTGATTACTCTACAGTCTAAATTCCTACATTAGTTTTTAAATCAGTTTAAATTACTCCCCCAAAAGGAACTGTAACACTAAATATATTTTGAAAATGTATTTAAATACTGCATCAAATAGTCTTTATGAATGGAGGTGTCACATTAAAAAATTCAGTTTTTTTTATATACCTCTAAACAAAAAAGGTAAATAAAATACAGTGATTCAATATATGCTCAACTGTTTGCTTGGGCGGAGAGTTAAGTGAAAGTTACCAGTTGACCAGATATGGAGGGACTCATACCTGGAATGTGTTTTCTGCTTTTAACCCATCACAAAATTAACAAAAACACAGTGAACACAGACACGGAGCAGTGGGGAGCCATGGCTGTGGCGCCTGGGGAAGTAGTGGGGAAATGTGTGCCTTTCTTAAAGAACCACAGTTGTGGTTGTTGAAGACGTAAGAGCAAGTGTTTCATCACTCACCCCACCTTCAACTTGGTGGATCTGGGGGTTGTACCGGCAACCTTTCAATACAAGTCGATCTCTTTTACCACCAGACCAAAACTGCACTTAATGTTAAAGGGTTAAAACAACTACTCTTCAAACATTATTATTAAAAACTCACACTGAGAAATCTATCTGCATAAATTGCAAAAAAAGAGGGACTACTTAAGGTTTACTCTCAACTCTGTTTCATGTAAAATAACTGCTTTTATATATATAAGAATATATATAAATGCTCGTGTGAGTTGTGTCACTGAAAAGGCTTGAAGCACATAGAAGAGACCATTGGAGATGCAATTGCAGTAAATTGGGCTTTTACGTGTCATTTAGGTGTTCAGCCTAAAGACACATCGCTGGAGAAGATTACCAGCGTTCAGCACAAAATGTCCCACTTGAAATGGACTGTCTGTTAGGGATCAGACTCAGGGATCAGTTAATCTCATCATGACACTGATGATTTGAGACCAGTGGGTAACTGAGCACACTTCATGTCTTATCTAAGAACTGCTCAAGCGCACAGATCTGGGATCAGCCAGTTAAATATAAGTCTCATATCTTGTCTAGAAGCTCTCTCATGTTACATTCACTCTGGTGTTAGGGGAACATTCACTTACCTGATCAGTCTAACTGCATACTGGTCCGGGGCCCGTCAGGTTGAAGAGACCGTGACTCACCCCGCCGCTGAGTCTGTACGGCAACACACGATGACAGGGGCAATGACTCTTTACTCTGTCAGCAAGATAGAGAGAAAGAGAGGACGTCAGGCCAAATGTAACAAATTCACTGAATCACAGCAGTGGCATAGAGGTCAAGGAAAAGCAGGCGAAAAAGGTTAAAGATGAAATCAAAGCTGTTGCTCTGAGCGCTGCTGAAAATCTATCCCAGCAAGGCAAGGCCACCACTGACGCGCTCGGCAGACAAGAAGCTAAATACTGCATGCCACTCTGGGATCTTTCATTTTCAGCCGATCAATAAGGACTTATATTTATCAGGATTCCAAGCAGCTGCCACATCTGACAACCTCCACTTCATTTTCGCACTCCTCCCACCCTCCCTCTCCTTCTCTCTCCTTACTCTTTCTACCCATCCATCGTCCGGCCCGTTTTCAGCGGCCTCGTGCTAAATCTGGACCTATCGACCACCAAAGCGACACAAGGGGCCTCCAGTGTTGCTGCTGCATCTAACATCAGCTGTGCTCCTGCTAACTCCCGCTTCTAATATTGGGTTAAGAAGCATGCTTTTTGTCATTAGCCTGTTGGCTGGGGTTCATATCCCTGCACTCTTTGTTTCATAGCACACCATTGAAGCCTGCCAAGAAAATGGCGTCAAAAAACATGTACACTTCACCAGATCGTTTCCCCTGTGTGGGTGATTAAAACGCAGATATATTTAGGGAGGAAATGCAAGGGGGGAAAGGCAGAAACTCCAATCTAAATCATTCAAAGAAGCAGAAGATTTGCTGAGAGGGTGGAGAAGGCCGAGTTAAAATAGCTCAATCTCTAATCATCTGTACGACAATATTTGCTGTGAGGCATTCTAAATAGATTATCGCTGGTCCATCTGCCTCATCACTGATTTATAAGGCGTTAAGCTGCTTTCCAAAGGCAAGGACTTCCCTTTGCAGCTACAGTGAAAGGATTCTTGTTCAAATCAGGGCCAATGACAGTGGAACAAGACACTGCTCGCAGTAAAGAGTTTCTGCTCTCTGCAGTTAAAACTATTTAAAAGGGCGGTCTCTGGAATCCAAAAACTGCTCTATGTGTTGGTTGTAACTAAAAATGTATCATCTTTTTAGTTTTCCAAAAAAACGGAAGGAAGAGAGGAAGTAAAACACACACACATACACAAACTAAACAAGGGACATCATTAACATATGAATACTGTATGCAAATGGTTAGAAGAGAGCAGATGTTGGCGCATTTAATTGACCTATATGTGAATTGCATCCAAAACTTCTACATGGCGAATGCTGAGTGTAACACTGGATGCCCAGCCCTGGCTTGTTGAACAACACAAATAGAGAGGAAATGAGAGGAGGTTGTGTTTCATAGCAGGGAAAGACAGACAGAAGCATAAAAAGTGAGGAGAGAGATGAAGACAAAGAAACCAGTGTCCGTAAATGACATGTCCAGTTGAATGACTAAAGGCAGTAGGTGCCATCTCCTCACACATCTTACGAATGACATCATTATGTGACTTATGAGTATCCCTGAAATATTATGACCTGCAACTTGTGTTACATTCTTAATATTTTATTCTAGTCATAGTATCCTTTTTCATCCAGGTATACTTAACTGTGTGGGGGTGGAGGTTAGGAGTCGAACTGCTTCTGTTACAAAGTTTTGCATGGGTGAACTATAAAAACCACAAATGCTAATTTAATCTGAGCTTTGCCCTTTCTTACCTACCCCCTCTCCCTCTATCTCCTTCTTGCTTGGGAATGTCATTAAATTGTATTAAACAGCCTTTTGTCCACAGGGCAAGGACCACCCGATATATGATAATACATTAATGCCCTGGTGCTATAGCCAGTGAGCTGAGACGCTCTTTCAGGCTGCAGGCTGGGCGACGCTCACAAGGAGCGCAAGTACATGAGTTAGCTTAAGCAAGAGAGAGAGAAAGAGAGAGAGAGAGAGAGAGAGAGAGAGAGAGAGAGAGAGAGAGAGAGAGAGAGAGAGAGATGCTGGCTAACAAGTGTGACACATACTAATGGAAACATACCTAATAAATTACAGGCTTTCAGGGTCTGGCAAGCTGACATTTTCTCTCTGAGGAGGACAATTTCATATTTGCGAAGCAGGGGAGCTAAATTGCATCATGTGGAGATTGTAGGAAGATTAGCATAAAAATTAACACTAAAATATCAGCTTATTGTCAGGACTTCTTCAGCTCTATCTTCATGATGAATGTTATCCTTTTCAGGTAAATAGATGGCCATAAAATTGGCTATATTATGAGAGCTATTTATTTAAATGTAATATAGTTGTAGTATGTTTTTAAAAACATTTAAGCGTTCAACTTATTTATTTTTTGGTTTACTTGCTAAACCCTATAGACACAATAGCTCAATGAGAAGTTTAGAAACATTTAGACTTTGTGTTACTTAAATAATTGACTATAAATGTAATAATGAAAAAAGATTATATTTATTTATATAGACAAATATGCCAATTTGAAATAATTATAATTATATTTAGGTATTATAATAATATAACGCCTACAAATAATAATAAAAAAAAAAAATACTATTTTTCTTGTTCACAGATTACAGAAAATGTTATTTCTGTAACTTTAAATATTGAAAATATTAATAACAATACACAATAAACTACTAAAAACATTAAAATGATAGTATAAAATATATTATTACAAACTCATAATAATCAAATAATTATCATCATCTCATATTGCCTGTCTTTTTCATCTTGCTTCATTTAGCAAAAGCTGTGAATGTCTTTTTCAAAAGATCTCTACTTCAGTACATTTGTACAGAAAAATCAGTCAATACAGCACTATTAAAAACCCTCCACAAGTATGCAGTGATGAGAAGCAAGCGCTCTGGGTGGTTTTCCAGGTGGAGAGAAAGAGAGAGAGAGAGGCTTCGTTTTGTTTAAACAACATTCTATTTCATCACATCCAGATGTCTTTAGGCACAGTCCGTTCACCATGTGCATACTCCAAAATCTGCAAAAAATGTATACAAACATTTATTCATAACAACATGCCTCTTCTGAGCCTCAAGAGTTTTCATGGCTCCCTTGATTCAGTTTCAGGAGTAAACTAAGTGTAATGTGAAGCAAAACAGTGTAACATGATTAGCTGGAGTGTGCCGCTTCTGGGACCTGGCTTCTTTTACTCTAGACAGGCAACTAAGTAGGAAATGGGTGTTCGTTGTTTGGCTCTTGAAAGAAAGAGGAAGAATCCATGATGTGCAAGTGCCTTTGCTTCCTAATCTCCAGTAAAATGTAATCATATCTAAGGTTCTATGTAAATACCAACAGCCCCCGCTATGCAGAAATCAATAGTCAGTAACTCATACCATCTTATTCACCAATCTGCATCTCTTTTTCCAGTCTGGGGCTCCTCCCAATCTTCTACTCTTCTATTAACATGGATAACAGGAATGGGCCACCCAGCAGTGAACTTTAAAACTTAAGTCCATGCTCAAGGAAAATAATCCATTTCTCGCCATCCCCTGATGAAACTTAACTCACTTCAATCTTTATGTGTGGGCTCTCGGGCTCTACTAATACATCTACTGGCTCCTTAAAACATATTACTTTTCACACAGTTTAAAAATAATAAACCTGCACTTAGCGGAGCTGTTTTCTCATCCAAATGCCACACAATGGTGGGGAATAATTCAAAAGTCTTTAAGTTCAGAGTAAACATGCCATTCCTTTGTTGACTGTACAGATTTTCAACTTTTTTTTTCATTCGCTCTCTCTCTCTCTCTCTCTCTCTCTCTCTCTCTCTCTCTCTCTCTCTCTCTCTCTCTCTCTCTCTCTCTCTCTCTCTCTCTCTCTCTCTCTCTCGCCATCTGAGCTTGTTATGTTTTTACTCCAAACAGCTCACCCTTGCTTCACATCTGAGCAGCACACCTCATAGCCATTTAATAGGATAAGTCCCATAGTAATGGAGAGTCATATTTTAAAGCAGCGGTTTATTTTTACGAGAGGGTGTAATTAACGCAGCATGTCCTATCTCTTAGTCGTTGATGCCAAGGTCTCTATTTAAACAATTTTATTGAGAAATGTTTGCATTCTCAGCATTGACCAGGCCACACACAGATTATTATTTCATACTTCTCAGCGATGCTCACAAACGTTTATGCTATCCAGTGGTTATTGTTTTTGATTACAGCTCTATGGATGAATCATTCTTGGGAAGGACGAACTAGAAAACATGTTTACACAGGGCCAAGTGTGAACCTGAAGGCCTCGGTTAGGCAAAGTGAATATGCACCACCTGATTTATGAAGCCACGATTAAACTATTTATGTTGAAGCAGCTTGCCTGTTTAATTTCTCTGCTTAAGACCTTCACTTTGTTATTTTAAAGGTATTTGCTTTTTGTTTGGTTACATTTTGCTTGCAAACAGCACATGTTTGCCTGTCCTATTCAATTGGAATATTGAATAGCAATCTTTCTAAATAACTTTTCATTGAATTACAATTGTAGACTTGACTATTTCTATTCTCCAGACACTTTATAAGCAGAGCTGTTTGTTTAACTTTTATTTAAGCATTATATTTATATTCTGACAACAACAACAACTATTATAATAATAATCCTATTGTTATCATTATTATTATTATTATTATTATTATTAAAACTAGTAGTAGTAGTAACTATCAAAGCTCAATACTGCAGCCTGTTATTCAAACCCCTGGTGGACCTTGATTTTTTAAAAGTATGAATGAAAAAGCCTTGAAAGACATTGACACTGTGGCCGATCAGATGGCAGAGCAGATGTGTTTCAATAATGGCTGCTGCTCAATGTTGTATCCTATGCCACCACAAACATTTTAAGACTTTCATTGTAACACAGGTGCTTTTACAGCTCGGTTAGACAGCAGAGATCGAGAGGCACGCGCCGCCTCGACCACACCATTCACACTTAATAAAGCTCATGCTCAAGCCTCCAGGGTGAGGAGGTGGGAACACTGAGATGGACGCCACAATCTGTGAGCTAACCACACTTCAACATATGGTAAAGGTCCACAGGCCTCCCTTCATCTGTCCATCAAATGCCTGCTTGGTTTTCTCTCTGAAACCTGAGAGTGCTGTAAGGGCTCGCAGGGAATTGAATGCTAATGTACACACTGAACATACAATACAGGTATGTTGGTGTTGTTTTATATTTGTCTAGCCAACAGCTAGATAGTCTTGGCAAAACCATGTTTTGTCTTGTCAAAACTACATTTGTTGACCAAGACATTACAGTTCAAGTCTGAGACTAAACTTGTGATGAAAAAATTGATTGGGTAAACTTGAAGTTTTACTGACATCAATGTAAAGTGAAATTGGAATTATCACACTGCATTTGCTATCAAGGTAAAGTTCATATTAATAGAGAAAGTTATTTAATGATTGTTTTTTTTGGGGGGGGGGGGAGCATCATATATTTGGCCGTAGCTGCTGATTACGATCCTATTAAAATGTAAACGATGTAAGCCAGTTTCCCCTTTGACGCTTAAATGAAAAGCAAGCCACCGCCCCTTCATTTCTTCATAGGGGAGGGGTTCTTGGGCCTTGATTTCTCCCATGCTCTGGGGCCCTTCCTTGAAAAAAAAAAAGCTTGCGACTGAGCTATTTAATTTAAGAGAATTTGTGAAATGAATAACTGTGAATTTCACTTCTCCACGTTGTCTTTTTTTTTTTTTTTTTTCACATTGTCAATTTATTTTTTGTACATACATTTCAAAACTTTTTCAGCAGATTATATTTTTTAAATACAAATTATACTAAAACTATTTATATATTTTTTAATAGTTTACATACAACTGTTAGAAAGTTTTAAATACAAGTATAAGTCACATTTGAAAAGATAGCATCATCTATTCACAATCAAATTGTCTCTCTAATTTTCTTATCTTGA
Organism: Danionella dracula; assembly: GCA_900490495.1. NCBI lineage: Eukaryota > Metazoa > Chordata > Actinopteri > Cypriniformes > Danionidae > Danionella > Danionella dracula. The sequence continues at coordinate 6,101,295 of UELW01000578.1, forward strand.
AATTGAAAGGTTTGGATCATATCAACAGTTTCTCTCTGAGCGTATAACACCATGCGGGAAATTCTCTCATACTGCTTGACTGCTTTACTTTGAATGTACTGATCAGTTTACTGCATGTTATATACTGATAATCTCATAAATAAGCATGATCTAATAGATCTCTGGTAATCATTGAAAAGGTGTCGGGCTGAAACCCCTTCCATCTCCAATTTCTTTTGTCTGGATCTTTGTGGGCTTTGTTCAAAACTTTTTTAAAGCATCATGACATTGAGCAACATTGAGGCTTTACAGTTCAAGACTACTTTACATTAATTATAACAGACAGGAATCTTACTAACTCAAACTGGTGGGCTAGTTTGTTCTATGTTGCAACTTTTCTAATTTCTTTGAAACACTGTCACTGAAAATCTCAAGAGAACCCCTGAACACCTATCCCACTACCTGCACATATAATAGCTCTCCTATGAACCTCCTTTTCTGTTCATTGGTCTAAGGCTGGAACTAACAGCTCTGTCATTTCTTTATCTGCAAAAGGAAATGACTTCACTTAAAAAATATTCCTCTCAGCCACAAGCGCTAAAACTCATTCAGTCACACACAAATGCTGTAATTCTTTCCTCCACACTATATACACCAAAAGTTTAAGATGACTTTTACCCACCCCATGATAGCTGTCAAGAGATGAACAGTAAAATTGCAAGCAAACCTGTTCTACTTAACACCAGAGAGTGAATCCATTCCTGCTTTTATTGTCAGGCTCTACTGAAAGTGTGTAGCAAAGCCACTCAGGGAGCTGACCTTGGGTTAAGTGGGGCACTGTGCCATTTCTTCATGACCTCAGGCTTGTTAAGTGAATAGATAGGAAGTCTGGGAGCACGGGGGGGGGTCTCAGAGATTGAGACGCAGACATGGAGCTCCTCCATAAACCCACTGAGACAGACTGAGAAGCGTCTCGCCCGTCACATTAAAACGTCTCACAGCAACACATCTACACAAGCTACAAATCATGCCTGGTCTGTGCTAAAGCTATTGGGGAACTGTAAATGTTTCGGGAGAAACAGATAAAAACCCACAAACCCCTGAACAGGGCCGGTGTGGGAGTCCTGTCATGTTTTGGGACTTGGATTTCTCTGACAGTATATAAAAGTACAGCTTAAGCTTTGGTTGTCTGATCACTGATCTAATACTTAGCTTTGACATCTACATTACAAGCCCAATTGGTGTGAGACAAGTGTAAGATGAGGACACAAATTTATGTTTCACAGACATACTCACAGGTTTTAAATTAAAATCTGCAATATATACCCTTTTACAAATTGGTCCTTTGAAAAATCTAGCCCATCCAGATGTGGATTTCTGTGATTGCAAAAGTTCCTTTTCCCATTAAAATCTTTGTGCAAAACAACAGTAGATGTAGGAAGTAACAACTAAAAAAATTAATCCACATGAAGAGCACATCATTAACTGTTTACTGTCAACAATTAATGTTATTTCCAGGTACAAGGATGATCACCTATTGTGCCAGTGAAGGCTTAAAAATTGATAAGCTAAAACGTGTCTGTCCATTGGGTTTTAAATAAGAAGCTAAAACAATTATGTTAAGATAAATTGTATTATTATTATTACTATTAAAATTATTGTTGTTGTTGTTGTTATTATTATTATTAGCATTATTATTACTACCAATAATAGTTTAATTAATATTAGTTTTCTAACATATTTAAACACGAAACCCATTAGGATGTTTATTTCCAAGTGCTTAAATGCAAATAAAACAAAACGCCAAATCCTCATCTGCAATCCATATGGTCTTGTGCTTTGATGACAGAAAGAGTACAAATGTCTCCATAATAAACATGAACATGTTAGTCCCATCCAAATCCAGAAAAGGAAACACATAATTTCTTTGAGGAAAAATCTAATGCTAGTCCTAATTAAAAACTAGTCCTCTCCTAACATGAGTATCGAAAGATTTTCTAGATAATTCCATCCATCCATTTTCATGTCGGCTTTCTTCCCTTTTGGGGTCACTACAGCGGAATGAACCGCTAACTCCATCGCTGAGAAACACTCACACACACACTCATTCACACTCAAACACTGTGGACAATTGTTTTTCTCTCAATTCACTTATACCGCATGTCTTTGGACTTGTCGGGAAACCGGAGCAAGCGGAGAAAACCCACACGATCACGGAGAGAACATGCAAACTACACACAGAAATGCCAACCGACCCAGCCGAGGCTCGAACCAGCGACCTTCTTGCTGTGAGACGACCGTGCTACCCACTGCACCACGTGACCCTTTTTCTAGATAATTATAATTTATTATATTCTAAACCCTGATGATTCACATGTCATGAATTATTTGAAAAATAAATTTTTCAATACAAAAAAAAAAAAAGAGTTGGTTGAGATTTCTACAGTGGCTTGAAAACACAAATCTTTAATATGTAAATATCTTAAATGTGTTTTTCATTTTTATGACATTCCCATCCTTATTTGAATTATTATTGATTGCAGTTTTCTTCATTTTCTAACAAAACATTTTTCTCTTTTTAATTATTCTTCATTCATTCATTCATCTTCATGTCGGCTTTCTCCCCTTCGCGGTCGCCACAGCAGAATGAACCGCCAACTCTCTGGCATATGTTTTATGCAGCGGATGCCCTTCCATCACTGGGAAATCTTTTAAATTATATGTATGTAATTAAAAATAGCTTTAAATGTTATATATTAATACTGTGTTGTCAGGAAAAAAAAATAAATCACATGACATGGTCGTTGTGCAAATTTTAACCACTTCTGGAGCAGCCAATTGTAACATTTCTTACTAAAGAGTTAATAACATTGACAGTACTGCTCTAGACTTACTCAATGGGAGCAAGGTGTTTGTTATAGCTGAATCTGAGCCCACTGACACACTTGTCCCTCACCTCATTGCAGGAGAAACAGATCGAAGTGCTTACCTGCCGCTTGCCGACTAGGCACATTAGCCACCAATAAAACACACTGAAACCAGAACCACCTCAACAAGTCAACTCAGTATTGTTGAGAACATACACTCGTTCATGTTTGTCTCACAGCAAACAGCCAAGTGTCTGTTAAAGAAAACACATGTGCAATCCTACTAATGGATCAGGCCCCGAGTTAGTGACTTTCTTATGTGCCTTGCTGGTTGCACCTGGGCCCAACACATAATAAATCAAACATTCTCAAAATGTAATCACCCCGTCCTGCTATTAGACATCCAACACACTGTACACTCCCAAACAAGCTGTCCAAAACAGAAGGGTTTTGTAAGCACTATAACTTGCATAAACACACACAGGTGTGTGCTTGTGAGAAAAACTCCAAAAACTATTCTCATTAACACACACAAACCCACATTTCTGAGAACCGGCCATCTACGAATCAAGTAAAACATGCACATGTGAAACTTATTAAGTATTATCACGCTTCCTGTTACAAAACAATCATTAAAGCTCCACACACACACAAACACTGGCGAACACGTAAAAGACAAATACACACTTCAAATGCCCATCCAACCCACGACAGTTCTGTTTGACCTTGCAGTCCCATATTCATTACATCATTAAGTTACCTCTTCATTAACTTTTCATTATTTATGGGGGCTTTTGGGGAGGGGAGCTTTATCAAATACTATCTTTTGTTGAGCTCACAATGTGAAGATAAACCCCCTCGAGAAATCGTCTGCCATGCCTGGCTGCCAACAGGAGTGTCAGCCTTGAACTCTATCATTTCAGAGCTTAAATCAAGCTCCCTAGACCAGGGACAAACATAAACGCCCGACACAGATGGAAAAGAATCATACAGAACTATTCCCTATAAGATTAGAACCACAAACAAAGGAAAGATGTACTTGTTTAATAAGCTGAAAAATGCTGAATTAAAGACGGTTTAGTTTGTTTGTTTCAAAATCCGACAATGCTTTCCTTTTGCTTCTGTATTTTAGTCCTATTGTGGCGCAGATGTTTTTGAATGAAAGAAATCAATAGACAATGGCATTTGAGTCATGCAAACACCACTGACTACTGATAAACATATTTGTGTACCCTACCCTTACCCAAGCACCATTCTGTTCCCAGGGCATTTGACGCTAGCTGTCATTAGCGAACCATCGGCCCCTCCACTGCCACAGATTGCCTTTTTAAAAAAGTCTGGCTGCCGACCATTTCACATCGTTGGCCAATTATAAATGGCAAATCACAATCAAGCCGATTTTTCCCTTCCCCCTGTAACACTCTACTCTGGCCCGACTCCATGGCTACTCTTGAATAATAGGGTGATAGCCCTTTGTGTGACAGCCTGCAGAGAAGTTGGGTATTTTACAAATTCATGCCACATATCTCGTAGTCAAGCTGGACAACTCTTCAAGCAGTTCATCGTCTCAGCCCAATCTCTCGCAGAACACACTAACAAATGGCTTCCTTTCCCAACCTAGCCCTATCGGCCCTTATTAATCTGAGCACACAAGACAGGTGACAGCAATAAATGCTAAGAAAGTCAGTGACGCTGGCAAAAAAAAAAAGGATAAGAAAGATGATTACAGATCAATGTTGAAGAGGGATCGGAGACAGCAGAGGAAGCTATTAAAGTGTATTAGAGTCAAGCATTAGGCTTGACTGATAGGGCCCTTGCTGGCTTCTAGCTTTGCGGCCATTCAAAATCGAGTTGTGTGGGTGTGTGTCTGTGTGAGTGTGTGTTCTTGTACTGAGCTCTCTCTACATCCACACTCCATCCCAAGATCATTCACCAATTACAGCGAGCTAATGCATCCAGTGCCTAGAATCCCTCCCCAAAAACGAGGAGGGAATTGTCTCAAGAGACCAGCTAATAATATAACTTAAAACATGCTGAGAGAGAACATTATGCGCAAAATGGAAATCAAAAATGAGAAAAAAAAAGTGTAATTTAAACTGGGGCAAAGCTGGAATGGGTTTAACTTACAAATGGCCAATTCCATCTATCTTTTTATCTTTGTCAGTCTCTCACACTCTCAGTAACACTAGCACCATGGACAAACACATTAGCAAATGACTGGAGCTGAAGGCAAGAATAAGAGCCCAGCTGTTGACTGTGAGTGAGTGGAGAAGCAGGTTGAGAAGAAATGCAAGTGAGAGAGTGCATTTATGAACATCAAATGTAGCTGATACACATTAAATGCCAAGGAAATATTTCTGGCCTAAAGTAAAATGCAAGAAATGTGTTTGATTGTTTTCAAATCCATGTGAACAAATGAACTTTCTTCTCAAATCCATGTGAACAAATGAACTTCCTTCTTTTTCCCTCCTCTGTCTTTATCTTCTTCCCCTACTGCTTAGGTTTTTTGATCAGTTGATACAAATTCTATTGTGAGAAGTTGAGATAGACTTTGACGGTGTAACAAATTGCATATTGTCTCTCCCTAATGTAAGTCGCTTTGGACAAAAGCGTCTGCCAAATGCATAAATGTAAATGTAATGTAACTTGTATGTAGAAAACTACACACTAAAACATATTTATTTTGAATCTCCTTAACAATTCGACAATCTTTATTCTTTGAGTTGTACATGCATAAAATAGAATTAAATATGATATGTTTCCTTTTTTGGGTTACGTCACATAAAGTCAACATAATTATTTGTTTTATATTATTAGTATAGCACAGGGGTCGGCAACCCAAAATGTTGAAAGAGCCATATTGGACCAAAAAAACAAAAAACAAATAGGTCCGGAGCCGCAAAAAAATGAAAAGCCTTGTATAAGCCTTATAATGAAGGCAACACATGCTTTATGTATCTATATTAGCCTACTATAAAAATGACTAAGTTTGCTACGAATACATAATGAGCCTTCATGATTAAATGTTTATTTTCCCTGCAGTGAATCCTGTAGAGAACGACACACCACGTGACTACTCTGTTGTACGATTACAATATTAATGAATTATGTTTCATTGATTTGATGAAATTAGAGAAATGCAATAAAGAAATCGAATTTTTTATTTCATTTTTATTTTGAGGATTCACAAAAACAACATCAAAATGGAACGTGCACAACGTGCCCCTTAACTGGGCAACAATGCGAAAAAACGCAGCATACATTTATAAAAAAAACTGCAGCCTTTTGAAAATAAGTATATAAAATCACAGGCACTTTGTTACTAAATACATGCATGCCTTCCCTGGAAATGTCTTTCCACTTTACTCTTGTTATTAGACAACTTCCCAATACAGAGCAAACATTCAGGCAATCCTTCCGCATCGGCAATGAATGTAAAGGATTCGGTCCAAAAACCGTTGAATCCTCTCTTCTCCTCAGTTATGTTTCTCTTTTTCTCTTTGGGATCCATGTCCCACCACACAGCCGCCGATTTGTTTACAGATGCCTACCTGGCATCCCTACCTGGTGATGACGCAAATCATCGCTGACAGAAATGTTGAAATTAAATATTTATTCTACACTCTTTTACAGCATTGGAAAACGTTAAGAATGTTTGTCCTCCTATAGAAACCATATTAAACAAAAAACATATTTACATTTTTCCTTTTATTTTTTCATTTTTGAAAAAGCTCCAGGGAGCCACTAGGGCAGCGCTAAAGAGCCACATGCGGCTCCAGAGCCACTGGTTGCCGACCCCTGGTATAGCACATAAGCACATTAGGACATTTTGGCATGTTTTAGCTATATAGTCTGTATAGGGTGAAATTTAAGGATTTAAATACTTTGCTCATAAATGCGACAAGCTAACTTTACACTCCACACTAAGATGGCAGAGCATGTTTGGGACATACACACCCCTTAAGAAATTGTGATTATTTAATCAATTGCATGCAAAAAATAGAAATTTTGCAATTCAGGCATCAAATGTATTTTTTGTGTGTTTCATGCAATAACATAATTTAGGGGAGGGGGGGCACCATAACCAATTTGGTATTATCATTATTGCTCATAAGCACTATAGATGTAAGCTTGTAAGTACTTTGTTCACAATTACGTCAAGCTAATTTTACACTCTAAGATGATCGAGCATGTTTGGTGCAAACAAACCCCTTAAGAAAATCTGATTTTACTCACTTGCACAGCATGAGACTTGATTTTCTCACCCACCACCAGAAACAGCCCACATAAAGACAAATAAAGATTTACTAAAAGTAAAATTTTCACACTTCAGTTTTTCGTGGATTTTCATCCTAAAGCAATTCTTTTGCATCTAATTAACAGTCAAGTCCAGTGTCAATCAACTCACTCAGAGACAGACATATCTGTTGTTGTTTTTTTCTTCCTATGATCATAAATGTACACACTGATGACAAAAGGTAAAGGATACTAGTTAGTCACCTTTACACTCACAAACACTCTTCTCACACTTCTTGATGTTTTGCCCTAAGATTTAGTTTTCCAAGCAGCTGGCTTGCTGAGAAGATGTGCGCTGATCTATTCTAATCAGTTCTTTAGCCTGCTTGATGCAATGCTTCAGATGCTTATTTGATGTTTTATCACCAAATTGCTCAGTAGAACAGAATGTTACTGTCCTCCTTCTGAATTCCTGTGCCCCTCACAACTGTTTTTTTCTCCGCAGGCTGAACAATTATGCATTGTTATGATTTTCTTCTTCTCACTATCACTGTTTGTTTCTTTCATCGGTATGAGTTTCTGAATTTTTGTGCTACTGTAGCTTCAGGACATTAAATCAAGTGGTAAATCCAAATAAGCAGGTGCAAATGACAAGCAGAGAATAGAAAGCAAGTGCGTGTGTGTGTGCGTGCGTGTGTGTCAACCACAAACTGTCCCACGGTACGCCTTCTCTCTGCACTTCATCTACAGTATTATAAAGTCTCATGAGGATTACTCATCTCCCTCTCCTCTTCCATCTACCTCTCTCCTCCTCTTTTCCCCATGTCTGCCGAGTGCTCAGTCATATTCCGAGACATAATCCAAGTGAATATTGGAGAGTGGTGGCGGAGTTCAGATTGGATCTGTGTAGCGCTGACAGACTACATCATCCGGGAGGGCCTGGAAGCCCCTGTGAAATAGTTGTGTCTGCCGCACAACATTACTGTCAAGCTCCACAGTGTGTCCCCCACCCTCCCCGCAGACACAGAGAGATCCCATACAGACAGTCAGAACTATAGGCTTAGTGTGTGTGTGATAAATGTCTCCAATGGAAGAAACAGTTTTAATAATAGTCATAACATCTGAATTCACTTCATAGGTATTTAGCCCAATATGCTTTCATTCTGCATTCCAACAGTAATGTTATTTATACTTATGTATTATGTATTGTAATGTATTCATTCATTCATCTTCATCTCGGCTTCCTTCCCTTTCGGGGTCGCCACAGCGGAATGAACCGCCAACTCTCTGGCATATGTTTTTACGCGGCGGATGCCCTTCCAGCTGCAACCCATCCCTGGGAAAATTGTTATGTATGATTATTGTATATTATTATTTATTGGGGTGGGCCAGTATCGGGCGATAAAAAATATTGCCAATAATCTATTCTCAAAGTTGGGCTCAGAGTTGGGGATACTATGGAGCGCACAGCTCTTTTGATTGTTGATGTAAAAGCCTGATGAGACACAAAATAAAGTATTTTTTTTCCAATAACAAATGTGAATACAATTGCTAATCTTACATTATTTTAAAAAATCAGCATATAAAATGTAGATCCCTTTACACTTGATACACAATGTTCTCAACAGAGTATGGTTATAATTAAAACACTTAAATGATGAAAGGCATATTCATCAATATCTGCATAGTAAAAAAAGTAACATCTGTTCTAACTTTGTGTAAAGTTAACTTTGAGTGTTAATGTTGCCTATGGAAGAAAACACATGTTAGTGTTTTTAAAAAGTTATTAGCTTTTGAAACAGTGTTTTGCTGTTGTTTGTAGAGTTTTTTTAGACACAGTCTATTGTGTTAGTATATTATTGTGTTTTGAAAACAAGTTTTGGAGTTTTGTTTACAATGGGGGGTTTTGAGCATGAAATTAACTGTTTTGGTAATTGTGTGTTTTATGTGACTTGATGCGTTAACAGTTAAGTAAACTTGGTAAATGTACAGAAAAAACTGTCCTGGCATCTACAGATAGTAGCCCACATCTGTAAATATTTAATGCCTGGAATCAAGACTTACTCCAGTCTTTTATCCTAAATCATCACTGACAAATAATATTCTTACAAACATATACTTTTTGGAAAGAGGTTAATTTCCCCTGCATCGTTTGACCAGTTAATAGTATTAGATTTCTAGCTCTTGAATCCCCTCAAGGTGGAACTATTGAAGTGATCCGCAGTCACTTTGAAGAGAGGTGGTTTTGAGTGGGTGTTTCTCTATTGTACATGATTACTCATGAGTGAGTGCTGAATATGTAAGCAAGAGGATAAATTATGTCATTGCATATTAGCATAGAGAAGAAGGACAAGATAGGAGAGGGAGATAGATGGAGGAAAAGAATAAGCAGAAGGAAGAGGGAGGGGGGGCAGATTGTAGCGGAGGCTCTTGGGAAGGGGACAGCATGTCATCTGAGTTTTAAAGTGAGCAGCCTTTACCAAGCTGGGCGTGAGGCAAACTTGAAAGAATCCTGCATAAATATGGTAACCACCTGCTCTGCATCTGTAAAGAATTCATTTGGAGTTTGGCATAATTGTAACAAAAATACCTAATCATGCTGCATTGCTTTGATTTTATTGGCCCAGCAGTACTTAATCTGAAACAGGTCTTTTCAGTGGATGCTCACTTTATTTCTAAAAAGACTCAGACAGGTTTTTTGCCTGACGCAGACAGCGGAGGATCATTTATATCCTGTCCAAATCACCTTATACCACTCTAGCTTCACATTCCACATGTTGCAGATACATGTGCCAGGTTGTGCCAATTTTGCAGCTGGGTGTGAATCAGAAACTCTAAAGAATTTGTTTTAAAGTGATGGCTAAATTAACAATTACTCATCTGTTCTTTCTGATACAGAGGTTTTTTATGAAAAACAAAAACAAGATAGAATAATGAAACCTGGAAACTTTTTGACACTACACTTTTTGTTTCAATTGAGCTAATTTCAAATCCATGTCAAGCTAAAAGAAAATTACATTACTTTGTACTATTAATAAATAATAGTTTGTATGTGTGGTAATTTCTGACCTGTGAATATGCAAGACTTGATTATTTAACACCGTATATAACAAAATAACTATTTGAGTTTTTTGCTTTTCTTATCTGATTCATACCTGTATTTCACGTTGTTCATATGTTCATGCATATTTCATTCCATTTGTATACCCCCGCCCACCAATCATAACAGTATATCCAATATTACTCTAAGCAGAGCTAACAGACATTGCACACTGGAATCTAAAAGAACAATCTAAATTAAATACTAGAAATATTTTTACACTAATGAAATTGAAAAATTAGGTAACACTACTCTACTTTTGATGATCATTTAATTTACTGTGTGAGATTTTTTTTTGATACAATGTACCAATCCAAACATGTTTGCATTGAATGGAGGTCTGGCTTGAAAGACAGATGTGAAAGCAACATTTTTTTAAGAAAGTTAAAATAACAGAACAATTAAACAAACTGTTTAAAAAAATGCATTCGGCAATTTGTAAAAGGGGTAGAGCAAGAGGTTCCAACAGTTTGTTTTAAAATCTTGAATAAAGCGCAATGGAGCTTGATTTGTTTGAATCTGCAGAATGTATATAGGTACTTAATTTGATTGAGAAAATACATACAAACACGCCATTCAGTACCTCTACATAGTATGGATAAACAAAGCAAAACTACATTTAAAAATACTTTGAATTTGAACATACTGCTTGGTTTGGTTACATAATTTTGGCATACTGATCAGTTTGCAGGACTGCAGATTTGAATGCTCCCATATTTAAGAAGAAGCCTAAATGGAAACTGTCCATGTCAGTGTACTATTGTTCCAAAACTGAAGGTGAGGCTTCATAACTTGAATCAGTTTTATGAAGTAATTAAAATGTGCACTCTTAGCTGAACTTTCCCTTTAGGTGAGAAATGGTCCAAATGCAGGCAAACAAATTGATGCATGAATGTTTCTAGCTCATTGTGTGGAATTCTCTGAGAATAAGCATCATCAGTGTCTCTCAATTTGATTGAAGGTGTTGTCGTGATGATGTGTGTGTGTGCATGCTTTGGGAAAACCAACTGAATATTTCATCATGCATAAGTGTGCACAAGTGATGGAGTATGTGTATGTCTCCTGATTGAGATTGGTTTGACTGGCTGGGAGGGAACAGATGTCAGCGTGTGTTGACTGCCAGCAAGACTGCACAATGCCAATTGCATCTTCTCCATGTCCAAGAGCACTAAAACAAGAGACCTGCGAACTGAGGCCTAATATTAACCAACAACAAAGCAAAAAAGCACATGAGAGCATACATGAATAGCAAGGCCTTCATCCACCTTTTCACCTCTTTAACATTAAACATCTTCCAGTTTCTGTTGAAACAATCAAAACTGCAAAGATTTGTCAGCGTTCCAGTGTTTACTATTTTGTGCTCCTGTGTGACTGTATGATTAATTCACTTTGAACCATGAACTGCATTAAGACCCAAAGTGGTAATTTACGGATAATTCTCAAGCACACACGGTCAAAACAAAGTGTTAAATGGTTGTGGAAAATATGAGTCATTCACTGAAGAATGTTTATCTGATTTGAGACCAAAGTCTCAGAGAGGATCAAGCCAGAGCAATATTTTGCTCATTGAAGGAAACGGTAGAAAAGTATTTAGTTCAAGAGATAATTTATATCTTTTGTGCGAAACGACTGCTACATTTTTTTTTTTTACTTTTAGAGGTATCAAGAACATGTCAGTGATACACCTGAAACCTAATGAGTATGGAAAGGAAAGAAAAAAAATGTAAAGACTCTTGTTTGGTGCTAATGTGTGTTGACAGCGTATGCGGTATTTTTATTCTTTCAGGTAAAGCTCTTAATGACAGCTCTTACAAGGTTCTGTGAGTTTCTTCTTGCTCAGACTTTTGAATGGTTTTCATTGTATCAAAAATGACATGTCTTCTTCTGCATCAGAAGACATGCACACATAAATACACCACAAGACTTTCTAATTTCTAAGACTTTCTAAAGAAAGGCCATTAAAATATATATTTTTTCTATTTCTCGTGCAGATTTACGAGCTACTGGTTTGTGAGGTCATGTGAGTAACATTTAAAGGGATGCATTACGGAACTATTAGCATGACATCCAACACCAGCGACACACACGGGGACTAGAGGATGTGTGTATCTCCATGAGAGAGTGTGTGTGTGTAAGAGAAGGTTTGATGTGCCATGACAACAAGGCATCATGGGACTTGTGTGCATGGAAGTGTGCACTACAATATGTCATGCTTCTTCACTCTTCTTATCTTCTTATCATTGTTAATTATTTATTTTGATCCATCACCCTGTCTTGTCACTGAAAGGACAGCGTAGGTTAACCAATAAAGCAGGTATCCCAGGTGCACGTGTTGGGATTGGTGAATTAAAGGAAGCCTCTGTTAGAGGGACTGCTGCATCGACTGTTGTGCATCCATTCGTGCATGTTAGTAATGACATCGTCAAAGGAGTATGAGATGAATTGGAACACACAAAAAAGACAAGATGAAGAAGAAAACTGTGAAAGAAGTAGAAAAGCAGACCAGATGTCTTGGATGACAGATTGCTGGAGTGCAACCCTATCTAAAGCATTTCTCTTTCGAGACTGCATACATTAGGGATGTGTAGATGTTTGTGAGGAAGGGGAATATTTTGGTAAAGACCACAGGCTAATGGAATTTGGGTTTACAAAGCCCTCAAACCAGTCCAGCCACTGCAGAAAACATGAAAAAGGCCTACTCATCCACATATGTTCCAACTCGGTGACCTCTTAACTTCACCACATTGTAAACCACACTCCATCTCCCCTAAAGACTTTTATGGGCTGCAAGGGGTGTGTAACCTTGGGGTTAAAGAGCAATCTGTAACTAATTAGCCATTTGATTGTCGTTGCTGGATGTGGATCATGAAAGTTTAGACCGTTGATGCCTTGAGTATTGTGGAGGGTAAGGGGAAAGGCAGCAGGTGGAAAGAACCCATAAGTGGCATTTGATTCGGGTCTAGATTGGGCTCAACCACAGATCCCTGTTATACAAAGACATTGGTCTACATTTATGGGCCTCCTGGTATGGTCCCTCAGTAATGACTGCCAGATCTGAAGCAGGCAGACATTTTAGTGTTCATTTGCAGGGTTTGTGTGCAGGACTCAAAGAGAATTCTAACATTTTCTGAAAAGAAAGAAAGAAAGAGGTATGAGAGGTTGTGTTGAGATTGGTGAATTAAAGAAAGCCCTGTTAAAGAGACTACAACATCAACTCCTGTTGTATCAATGTATTCTTGTTTGTGATGACATTCTGAAAGAAATTGGGAAAAGGTTAAGAAGAATCTTTTAGTGGAAAATCCAATTTATTTATATATTCCTGACAAATTTGGAAAATGTACAGTCATGGTACACATTATACAATTAAATATATTTCAGGTAATTAAACAACATTTGCAATGATTTATTGCCTTAATTGAATAATGCTAATAATGAAATTAGTCAGCAGCGACTGTCATTATTGATTAGTCAGCATGTACAGTTAATATGGATTCAATCTCAAAATTGTAATCTCATTATATAAAATCCTACCAAAGACTTTCTAAAGTACTTTGATCAATCGATTGTAGTTTATCAATGCATGTCAACACCGAGGATTCACTGGAAGGCTCAATGTAGTTGTCACGGATCCACAATGTGAGTTTTTGTATTTTTAACAGAAACCTTTGTGTACAACTGCGGTCATGTCCACACGTACAGGTTTTTTTTTATTAACTGTATATAACTATTATTATATAATCGTATTAACTATTATATAACTGTAAAAAATAAATATACAATTAGTGTGTTCATTGCACAAGCACACAAGTTATTTAATCAAAAAATAAAATGGAGAAAAAAATAATTCAAACAATTGTTACTTAAAGCCCTAAAACAAAAAGAAAAGAAAAATAAATTAATTACTTACTCCAAACATTTTTTTATGTAGATGTGAAGGCATGTGGAGAAAATGCCTTCAAAGAGTAAGAGGAACAGGAGGAACAGTAAAAAAAAAGAAGATAACAAACATGGGCTGTGAGACAAAAAGGGCATTTGTGAGAGAAGAATAGAAGAGGTATTGTTAACCAGAAGAGATTGATGAATATAGATGGAAGGAGAAAGCAAAGAGATGAGCAGGCCTTGCTGAGGCCGGGCCCCTGCTCCTCATCCATCAGAGTATCTGTGGAGGGATCAGGGCCGTGCAATGAGCCGTGGGCACCCTTACACGTGTTGACACTTCTCAAAATAAGATCCATTTACCTCTAGACTGGCATTCCAGCTGTAAGCACACCTCTAACTGAAGGTTAACCCCACACACACACACAAGCACACACTTCCCCTCCACAATCCACCCCCAGTCGACATCTCAGCTAGTTTTAGCTGCTGGGTTATCTCTTTTGGTCAAGATAAAGAAAACTGAGTGAAAGTGAGGGGATGAAAAAATTGTATTCTAATAATTCACAGATGGCCAGAGTATTCCCTGCTATAGATTGAGATAAGTTTCTGTACATTCTCTAAACTGCATCCTGGTATGAGCTACTTTGCAGAAAGACTGAGATCCTATGATTCCATCAATTCAGGCTCTTAAGTCCTATCTGCAAACAACATAATGAGAGCAGAATTAGCTCTGGACTGTTTCGTTCTTCGTCCATATTCAGGGCTGATTACTTTCATTATCACAGATCTATCAGCCTTTTATTTTTCCTCATCAAGTTGCAAATTTGGGTCTTCTTGTCCACTGTCCAGCCACTTTCACACCACCCTAAATGACTAATGATGCATTTAACTGGAGAATTAGCAGCAGACCGAAGAGAGTGGGGGCGAGCTATGTATTAACAGAACGTCATACCTCCAGAAAAATGGAGTGCCTATGAAAACAAAAGAACAGATCAGAGAAAGAGAGAGAGAATGGAAAGAGAGAGAGAAAGTGAGAGAGTTGTAGGGTGAATGAGAAAGCATCAGATAATGAGACATTTCTTGTACCCACCAGCCATATGTGTGTGTGAGTGTGTGTGTGGTACCATGATGATACGCCTGTTTTCCCCAGGCCCCATTACCAGTGCACTTGAACCCAGGCTAACAATGAGTTCATAGAGATTGAGAAGTGCCGAGCCCTTAATTGTATGTATTTAGTCACGCAAACAGAAGCAATGGCCTGAGAATGGCTAGTTAGCCAATGACATCATTTGAGCTTTAGAGCTGGCTCAATGGACCCGTAGCAAATTTGCACAGTGGCAAATTTCTATCTATCATCACTCTGGAGGAGCAGCATATCTCGGTAGAACAATCTGGTTCTATTGGTCATGTCTTGAAATTCACTTCAAAACCTTTCAACAAGTCTTCAGATGCCTACCATGTTATTTACTTATCCCGGTCTTCTTGCTATTTGAAAGAACTTACTACATTCTAGTCTGTAGCAGTGTATGGAGAGAATGATCTGTCAATCAATGACTCTTGTCAGTGGTGGCAGTAGGATCCGCTGATCGCATCATGATGTTAGTGTGCCTGACTTGCTCTGCACAAAGGAAGAGGAGCACAAGGCTTCTCAAGCAGAGAAGTCAGCACTCGAAAAATCAATCACCATCTGCGCTCTTCTCATCCCAGACTAGAGAGAGAATGTTACAAGAAATAAAAAAAGAAAAAATCAAGAACCAGCTGAGAGGCAACATTGTGGCAACATTTTGGCAATGTGTCAACCTGTCTACCCATTAAGAGTTGTGAGAACAACACATCTCAGCTGCAAGCAAGGTCAAACAAAGCAAACACAGATTAGCAAAAAGAAAGCACCGATTTTTCTGCTTGGATAACACCTTGGGACCAAGGGGTCGTCGGGTTTATCACATATTTTTGAGCAATTCTCACTTTTTTAACATTTATTTCACCACCTGCTTTTGTGACAACCCTCTTTTATCTGTCAGCTTTAGAACTCTATTTTGCTTTAGAAGAATAAAGATAAACACTACATAAACTGGGCCTCTTTTACAGATGCCTTTGGGTGGTTTTGAATTTGCAAGGGTTGTTGGGACAGCGGCATGATTTTTGTAGCCGCTTTGCTTCTTTTCAGTAGCACAGCTGTGTGAAAAATACCAGTTAAAAAGGGTGCTGAGGCAGCAAAAGCATTTAATACTCAACAAACAGTTATCTAAGCCCATGTCCAATAACCAGACACCACTGTAATGTGACCTACATACTAAGTGAATAAGAATTTTTACATCAGGGAGGGGCTGAGGAGAACAGCACAGTGCACAGCTCATTCAGCTGACAGTAATTAAATAGCAAGTATTCCTTTTCACTGCCCTTTTGCCTCTCTCCCAGCTAAGAAAGTGTAATGTAACAGAACATATTGTCCCCTTCTATATATTCTTTTTCTTCCACCTTATCTCTCTTTCTTACTTTCTTTCTGTTACTCTTCCCCTCCCATCGCTCTCTTCCTTAAAGCTTTCTAGTTTAAAGTAAAGAAGGCATTTGATTTACAATGTTGCAGATCAAAACAGTTGCTGGGATGCATGAAGGCTTCTGATATTTGTGGGTTTTTTTTTATGTTGTTTATACCTGTTTGACTCTGCAGATCACCAAGGCTTCAGGGTGAAAAAACGTACTTAAGATTGGATAATTAGTTAAATATTAAAAAAAAAAACATTGTTTTTGACTAAACTAAGTTTTTACATTTTATAAATAGCCACACTTTCTAAGTAGGGTGGAAAGGTGGCACAGTAGTGCAGTTGGTCATCCTGTAACTCTATGGTTGAAAGTACACACTGCCGTTTTGGCCTTGCGCGAGCCAAGAGGTGTTTGGTTGTAAGCAGGAGGCTTTAGGAGCAAAATGACAGTCACATCCTGTCAGAAGACTACCAAGATAGCTTATCACTACCAGTGTTTGAATGTGGAGTGAATTAATAATGCCCTTTAATGTCTTTTGGCATCTGGAAAAGTGCTATATACATTTAAGACGTTGTTATTATTAGGTGGCATTACATCACTCTTGTCTCCGCTTATGAATAATCAAACGGCAAAATCTTACCACAACCACTTTTGCTATTCAAATCATAAGAGAGGGTGCTCTCCTAGTCTCAAATTTCTTCTACAAATAGCTTGGCAAGTGTGCTTTACACTCACCAAATTTTAAGTTTTCTTTCTCCATGTGAATGGAAAACCATGATAGGGTAAAAAAAAAAAAACAGAACCAAAGCAGAATGCCCAGTAGAGAACATGCTGAAAAAGCTATTGTTCATAGTAATGGCATTTAGTAACCTTTAGTACTTAAAGTGTTGCTGGTGAAAAATTTCGAAAAGGGAGGATATGAGAAAGAACACTTTACCCTAATTAGAGGTTCTGAAGTTATTTTATTTTAATCATTAAGTGTCAAAGGAAAAAAATAGTTATGATATAGTTACTCCTTGTGTCATATATACATTTTCAGAGATGCATGTGAACATTTTATGTATGAAAATTGGATGAACTAATAAAAGAATGTAAAATAAAGGAAATTATTCAGAGTCAAATATCCATAGCTACAGAGTTGAGTGATAAATTTAAGGATTAATTTAGTGCAAGGCATAACATGTTCCCATTTTGAAAGGAATTATATTACAAAAGCAGGCAAGAGTCTTTTACAGCAGCCTCTCTGAGACAGGTTACTTTATATAGCACTTACCATGTCATTTTATAAATGATTGGATATTTTATCCTGAATCTGTATAATGATTCATGAGTCACACCTCTAAAATATTTGTACCAGAGATCAGAGGGGTTTAAAGGGATATTTTTACGATCCTTTTGCTTATCTGCCTTCAAATGTTTCTACATGTATATGGGAAGGTTTTCTAAAAAAGTTAAAAACAGAGACTTATATATTAGGCAAAAGAACCAGAGTGAGAAGCAAGCACAGGATGAAGTCTCGGGATTGAAATAGGGATTAAACTAAATCTTTTAGTAAACCAGAAGTTACCGGTGAAGGGGGAACAGAATGAATGCTTGGAAACCACAACAAATCCGCTTTTTCAGAGCCCCGAGGAACTTTGATGGTAAATAAGTATACAGAATCAGACAAAACAAGGTTAAAAAATGGCGTGAGATTTCCTGCATGGCACGTTTACACAAACCCTCATTCTGTAAATTCAATTACAGACACTTCCCTGCTTTCTTGTCTTCACTTTTCCACTGTTTAATTGTACCGCACACACTTACATTTCTGTAAATAAATGTAGAAATGTTGAGGTGAAGAGAAGAGGGAATAGAGTTGGATTATTTCTCCTTCTTTTCAGTCTCTCTCTCCTCGAATGCTTTGTCGTTGACCTCTGTTGCTTCACACCACTGCTATCTTTAAGCTCCCACTGATTTTAAGCTTCCATGTAGAAACCAGTCTTTATAGACGAAAAGTCCTTTGTAAACTTAAATACACGCCAATGTGTCCCGCAACAAAAGCTTCTCCAATTCCTTTCTGTCTAGCCTTAAGTTTAGTTGGTCTGTGGGTGGTAGAATTTTTCCCCTCTCTCTCTCTCTCTCCCTCTCTCTTTTTTTTAATCAAGCATTAGCACTGCTCTCCATTCAGCGCCACAGCGACTATAAAAATTCATCAGGATTAAAATGACCTCACAAGCAAAATTAAAGTTCCTATAGTACACAATGGGGGCTGTATCTTTTTTAACATGTCCTGAGGGCCTTGGGAACAGAATTGTTTCCTGACAAAGTGCTCTCGCATTGACAATGGGCACCTTTCAGGCCTTCTACACCGACTGCCTTTAGAGAGCAAGAGAAGGACTTATTTCACATATCAATCAAAGAGAGGATGAAAAAATAGAGTGAAAGACCCTCATCAAGTGCAAGTGGTGCTTCAAAATGTGAACGGATCAAAATAGGGTATATGCTGCTTTTATAGGGTCATTGACAGATGTGTAGATGTGGACAGAGTGGTGAGTGGCACATTTCAGTGAAGAATGTGGGAATTAAAATATGAAGAGCAAGCTGCATATCATATTTTCACTTTAGCATTAAATCTATCTGTGTCTCTGTCCCTGTGTGCATGCTTAAAATAATTCTATCTAATCATAGAAGATTTTTCTAGCTCTCACTAACGCACATCTATCTTAACAGTGACAAACATGCAAACTCCTTTTACAGCGGTCTACCTTCTAAAGACCCCAGCGTCTGTGCTGAGTACCACCCACAGCGTCCTCCATGTGGCTATGCCACTAATCACACTGGAAATGAATTGGGTGTCAGGAGAGGTAATTCCACATCGTATTTGAGCACCTCAGCCCAGATCTGAGGGACACATATAAATATAGTATTCCTGGACAGGTGGATTAATGAGGCTTCTTAAAGGCCTTCTTTATAGGTCAGTGCCTGTACTGCACATGCACGACAGCCTAATCCCCAAAAAATCGTCTCATCTACCGCTCAATTCATTAAAAGACAGAGAAAGAGAGAGAGAGCTAGGAAGATGGAAAGGGCTGAAGAAAATATCTGAAGGGCAAATACACTAGAGGATGAGGAAGCAACGGTTTACTTTTAATTCAAAGAGGTCTGATTTGAGAGGGCAAATTCTTGTGGTATTTTCTGCTAGTTGTGAATGTTCCTTGTGACAAAGTGAAGCATTGTGTAAGGCTTGTATGCCTCCTTACATTATGACAAAAAAAGTAAATACTTCAACTTTTCATGCAAATGTCTAAGTAAAAAAATACAATAAATCTAGCTCATGTCTTCAGTTCAATTGATGTGGTTTTAGAGTTTCACCAGGGCTTATTTTGGACAGTGCTCTGTTAGGATTTCATATTAAATCTGATTAGATCGTAGTAATAGCTTTAGGGCTTGTATGATAGATGCTAGCCTTAGGACCTGAATGTTTTCTTAATATTTCTTCTTGTGTGCAGAGCTTGAATTAATCTATTTTCTTAGGTGGGTACAAAGAGCTGAGCAAAGCAAAGTCTCTTTACACCTGAGAAGCAAGCTGGAGTGTATAAATGTTTGTGTGAGCACATGATTAAATGAGTTTGAAAAGAATTGTTGTGCACTGCTGTTGAAATGAGTTAGTTTTAAAATATTTTTTGTTAATACCAACTTAGATCTGATGTATAATTTAACGAGAATTAGTAAACCAATTGTCAGATCTGGCCTGCAACTACAAGTATTACTCATTCTGTTGCTTTTAGCTCCTATCATCCAAGTCCCAACCCTGCTCTCATCTGTCCCTCTGACATCATCCCCTGTCATCCCATTGTCCTTTTTATGCATGTTCATCAGCGTTGTACTTTATCTGTTGCATATGGGGTCGTCTCGCGCTAACGAAGGGATTGGTGACATCTATCTTGCATTCACACCTTGAGGGCATATCTTAAATGGTGAAATTTGGTCATTATGTGACATTAACCTCATTAGAAAACACTCTTTAGAGGCCAAGAGATAAAATGGATTTACAGCTGCCATTTCAACCACTGCTCTGCTGATCAATTGTTAAACTATCCTTTTTATGGCCTGCAATACTGCATCTTGAGCTGCAGGCTCCTTTTTGCCCACTGTCAGCATGCCAGGTGTGTTTATGTGCCCATGTGGCTTTGTTAGAGACATTCAGTGTGATTTAAAATAACAAAATGCTTTGAGGTGTAATAAAGCATTGATAAACAATAGTACCTTAAAACTACATTAACTTTAGTTATACTAAAAATGAAGGTATTTTAAGTTCAACAGTTACTTTTGTGCAACAATTCAATTTAATATTTACATATTTGGCTACTAATTAGTGACTCACAAATCAAATACATTTTTTGTGGGAGTAGAGGTTTGAATAGCGAAAAAGGTAATAGTTTGCAGAGTGAACGCAAAAGTGAATTGTGCAAACAAACTAGGATGTGACTGTTAGTTAAAGTGTGCTTTAATGCTTGCCATCTGGGTTAAAAGATCATTGGAGTTCCTTTGTGTTGCTGATTTGAGAAGCACACTGAAGAAACCTGAGAGTTCATCTCCTCACTTTGAAGGCAAATGAACCCTCCAAATAATTTTTTTTTTTTGCATCACCTACCTTCTCCCTACACCTTAAGGCACCTACAGAGTGCATGATTTGAAAAGTAGTCAAACAAAGTAGTTAGCAAAAAATACCAGCTACTTTGTCTAGAGCTTACCACGTCACTCATCAGAACATGCGAGTAGTGGCGAGACAGGTGCAAGGTCACGATTGCAATACTGGAGTCACGTGAGACTGAGATAATCAACAATAATGCTAGCGTGCCAGAAGCTCACTATTCAAATTGCATGTGCGCTCATTTACAGCGAAAATAAGAAAAAGAGAAAAAATATTATGGTAAAAATGGGAAGGTAGACTCCAGACTGGCCAAATTTCTACCAGTTTTTCATCAATTTCTTCGGAGCAAATAGACAGAGAAAATGTTTTTTCCTGTTCGGAAACCATTGTTGATATTGTGGTTAATTTCGTAACTCCTGCCCGCTTTCTTGACTGTTGCTCTCTCATGCGCTGTAGCAACACTGATGTTGCTTTTAGTCAAAATACCCTTCACATGACTCTCAATCGCTGACAGGTCCATTTATTAAACTTGCCAAATATCTTGTGGGTGTTGGCGACTGGTCTGCGATTTACTCTGGTCCCGTCTTCCCGCCTTCACACTGTATGATTGTCACTCGCATAAAAGAGCATGGCCTTGCCCGTGATTTCAGATTCTTGTCAACAACTTTTCAAAAACCCGTTGCTCTTTCGGGGAGTGAATCCTTTTTTTTTGGTACACTGTTAACAGAAGACACAGGTGAACGAGTTAATTCAATCAGATTCTTGTATTTTACTCTATGTTTAGATCTTTCTCTTAATAGTGAGCAAGTAAATCTGATATTTTCCACATATGAACGATATAAATGATTCGTTCAAAGAAAACAATCTTTTAAATGAAAAATAACTTACAACCATATACTTGAGGGCTTGTGCTTTCCAGTCTAGAAATGTGTTTGTATAGAAATTAATAGAATTGTTTAGCATTGTATACCGCCCAACAGGAAAGAAAAAACATATTTACAAAAATGTTATAATAATAAATGGTTTTAGAAAACTTTTTTTTCTTTATTATCATATTGCAAAAAATTACAATACATCATGAAGTTGGTGTTGCATCACATCACAAAAAATACTGTTAAAAGGAGAGAGTCTTAATTCTAATTACGAGTGATCCACGTAAACCAATCACAAAAGACGATATGTTTATTTAAGACTTATTTATTACAAATACTTAGATGCTTGAATCTTTGCAAGTGTGTGGCTCCATCCATATCTCCTGTTTGCATGTGTGTATGTATCTATGTTTGTGTGTAAATGTCAGCATGTCAAGTCTTTGACAGCTAGGTTTACTGTGGCCATTTAAAGCAAACACGCGCTATATTCCTCTGATAAATCGATAACACCTCCCTCTCTACCCACTGGCTGCCCTGTGCAATCCCTGAGATTGATCTGTGGCTAGCACTCATAGAGAGCAGGACACTTTTGAAATATGAATAAAATATGACAGGTTTCTCTTTCAAGTCTTCTATCAATGGCTCTGATCATACGAGAGCATATAATACACATTCAATCTAGCATAGTGTCTGCATCAACTCCACTTTAATGTCAAAATTCCAGTTCTTGGTTCAAAGGTGTCGATGGCCTGGTTTCAGTCGTACACATTCTCAGTGCCCTCAATGTTCTCTGTATTAGCGCCACTAGGGTAGAAAATGGGACTTAAAAATAATGTGTCCTCTCAATTATTTACACCATAATGCTCAAGTTCGTAACCACAGACTCCTCACTCTCTCTCACACACATATAGAAATACACTGTGTATCTTCCCACTCTGCTCAGAATTGTGACACATATTCATTTCACGTCATCCTTCCGACTTTGGCAAGAGGCAAAAGGAGGGAGAGAGTGTGAACAAGCGTTGAGAAAATGGATTTGCACCACTGCATTTAGGTGTCATCCTAGCAGGCCATCTTGACATTAATATAGATAGATATAAATCAACATAGCAGAAGTTTTTATAAATGAATTCATTTCTTATTTGTACAAATGTGAAATCAACAGATGAGCGTCACATATTCACAGCATATTGCTACTGGCCATCATCTGTCTTTCCACAAGCACTGTTAGAAATAGCTTGTGGGTGAGCTAACCATGGATGCCTGCACAAACCCCTGTGACCAAAGCTCTCCAGGACAAACCATTTTGAAAGCTTTTTAGGTCACTACAATGATCATGAAAAAGGAGTACTATCAATAGTATTTTTTTTTTCAAATTCAAAACATTTTAAAAGTGCCTTAAACAAAAAACTAATTCACACATTAAATATGTATATCTAGTATATGTTATATATTTTATTGATATTCAATTCAATTCTACAGTTTCTTGTCTGAAAAAAAAAGTTTTTTTCACAGGCATATTTTTTGTTTATATTTTATTTGTTTTTGCACATATTTTATGTGTTTATTATCTGGAGAAACTCAGGCAAAAGTTTATGATTAGATGCTAGACAGAAGGACATGTGGACATGTCAGTTATAATGGAACCATTTCTTATATCTGTATCTCTTTTTTTGTCTACATTCAGCTCTTGCTTTGTCCATTTCTGTACCAGATAAATGCATTTAAGCATGAGCTCAAAAACTACAAGCTCTTATTATATTATACTACAAGTAAGATATACTAAAAGTACTATAATACGTATTATAGTACTATAATAAAAGTACTATAATACATATACTACAAGCATATATATTAAATAACACCTTGCTTTTTCTTTGCTGGAACCTTTTATGTAGATTGAGATTTCTTGCTTCCAGTGTTTCAAAGATGACACAACATTTAGAAGAGAGGAGGGAAATGTTTCCCTTTGTTATCCCACAAGTATGGGATAGATGATATAAAACAACAAAGTGGGTAGTCATCATAATCATCTTCATCATTATGGTCATCATCATCACCCCATACGGCTTGCATCATGGGAATTACAGACGGTGGTGCCACCAGGCATGAGCATAGTCACGGCTCAGACAGAGGCTTATTCAACGGAAACATGAACATCCCTCTCTCTCCTCTCTCTCTCTCTCTCTCTCTCTCGCTTGCTCACTCTCTCAGTTCTGGACTCTAGAAAGTGCTGAGCTCACTGCATATAATCTCTTCTGCTGTCCCCGTCTGCACACCTTACCTCCCCCACCTGCCTGAAGGGTTTCCCCGGTTAAACAAGGTGGAGGGAGGAGGAGGGCATGACTCACCTGTTTAACCACCAGTAGCCCCCCACCTCACCAGACAGTTGTGAAATATACCTCTCTCTCAATGCATGCCAGACCTAACAAAATAATTAATCTAGAAAATGTAACTGAAAACTATTTATTGAGCATTGGCTTTCCCAAAAGAAATGTCCGTACTTTATTATTTCCCTTTCTTTCATAATCCGTTTAAGTTTAGAAAATGAAAAGAATAAAAAGCAAACAAAGAGTGTTCCACACAGGAGATCAAATGATTGATTCACCTCACACAGCTCTATTTATTTTTGGCTCTTATGAATTTCAAGTCTTTTTCATCTTGAATGACTTCTGCTATTTCAGGACTCATATATAATGCTAAACAACGCTGTGAGTTTACAGTGATTTCACAGATGTGCCTTTATTAAATTTGTTTCATGAACATAATTTTGTTAAACAGCAATTTTACAAATAACTTCTTTATAGTTTTATATCATTGTAAATACTTTTCTTTGAAGCTATTTCTCCTCTGGTACAAATGTTTACAAAAACAGGAGCAAAAAATAAAAACAATAATTCAATCACATAAATAATGTATCATATTGTGTTGCTGCAATTTTAGGAAATAATATATTTAAAACAAAATTGGTACTAATATCTTAAAATAAATACATTTTAAATAAAAAATCACTATAACTTTCACACTGAATATTTGGTTAGATGTGAAGTGGCTTTTATTCTTCTGGAAATTTGCAGAGGTACTGCTATATGTGATGTCAGCTGTGATGTGTCACACATGTTTTTGGAATTGCTGTGGGCAACATCATTTCTGGAGGGTCACATATCCTGCTTTTTTTTTTTTTTTTTGCTCTATCCCTGTTTCAAAAGATAGACCAGTCATTTCAAACAACCCAAGAGGAGCTTAATTACTGGAATAAGGTGTGTTTTATGAAGATTGAACGCTGAAAGAATGCAGCTCTTTTTGCCAAACCCCGGTTTAAAATAACACTTAAATAATGAGTGCATGAAGGATTGCAATGTTGGACAGAGGGGTTAACAGATTATAAATTTGTTCCTGATCAAACTGCAGGAATAGCTAATATATAGCAGAGAGACACATCCAAGTAAACACACATCACACAAAGTCACAAATGTGTCAAATGCTGCTAAACACAAGTCCAAGGCCTTCTGAATCTCTTTACGATCAGCTGCAAAAATAGCAATCTTGTCTTTTAGCTCAAGCAGGGCGAGAACCATTCTAAGAGGCAATGAATTTGGTTGAGGCTGAATA
Source organism: Danionella dracula (assembly GCA_900490495.1). Taxonomy (NCBI): domain Eukaryota; kingdom Metazoa; phylum Chordata; class Actinopteri; order Cypriniformes; family Danionidae; genus Danionella; species Danionella dracula. Next base: position 6,126,957 of record UELW01000578.1, read on the forward strand.
GGATGTTGGTACATGTTTTACTAAAGGAAATATAATGGCACACTATTATTAGATCACATTAATCATGAGGGTGCCAAAGGCAGTGACAGCAGCCCTGAAAAGGATTGAAAATGTTGGTAATGGATATAAATTACCCATTGTGTGATAAAAGGATTTCTTCCACTAAGAAGGTGGGAATAAAACAGAGAGCCGCCAAATGTGGATGAGTAAAATATGGAATAATACAGGTTATCACATTTGGATTAAAATTTTAAGGGGATCAGATAGTGACAGCAAGGCCTAAAGTTAAAGCATCGCTATAAAAGTCTAGAATTAAAAGCAGATTAATATCAGCCTGGCTCTGAGAGCAGTCAGAGAGGGCCAGCAGTTTTGATAGAGGTCTGTCAGTAAGCACAACGATAATGAGTCTCCTCTCTGAAATTTGGTTATTTATCGCCGACTTGGCTGGCAAACAAAAGATCAATAACTTTGAGCAAATCTAATGTTGTCCCTGCAGCTAATGTGCTCGTCCATCACTCCTGCCATCCTCACATGCGAGAGACACAGAATCCTGGCTTATTCCACATCAAATGCAATTATGTCATATGGCTTTAATATTGTGCCAGCCCCCCATGAATATGTGGCGACAGTTGATTATGTGTATGCATATGTGCTCAACCATGTCACGCACCAGTAAATCATAATATATGTTGCGATTTCATATGCATTTTTTTGCACCGAGTCTCAATCAATCTTTATTTCCAGCCTGAGTTTTCTAATATGAAGTGTCAAAAAAGTCCATCACCACTCTGATCGACTGTGTGATCACACTCAAAAACACAGATACATAAAAATGACATTTTCTAACAAAAATTTTGCAGAAGTAAAGATTGTTTGAACTTATTTGTCTCTCTGTGATGGACTGATAATCTGTTGAGGGTGTTTCGCATCATGACCAACAATGTAAGCTAGCTTGAAGTTCAACAGATGGGTTATCTGTTATCTCCAAGGTAAATTCAAAGTATATTACTTAATCAAGACACTAGAGCACTACTTCTTTTTTGAAACTCACAATTTTTAACATATTTAAAAATATTTATAAACATTTAAAGAGGCAGAATTTAAATAAGTGGACAAAACTAGTATTGCAGTCACAATGATGAAAAAATATTGTTCCCCTCTCCCTTCCAGACTGAAGTTTAACGGATTTAACAGTGTTTATGCAAGGTTCATGCAATGAGTCATGGGCGAGAGGAAGCACGTCAGACAAAAACACAAAATGTAAACATGAATGTTATTTGAGCGTTATTTGAATGTTGTTGGCTACTCGACAACTCTAAGTTATATCAGTACCAACACTGAACTTGATTGCTTTTTCTAATTGTATCACTGATTGTGTTACACTTTGTATATTCTATAGCATTCTTCTACCATCATGCCTCACCTCAACTCAACAGTAACAAAATCTTCAGCTAATCTACAAACCATTAAATTATGAAAACTACGATATCTTTTCTTTAGGGTTAAGCAATATAGTAAAGCAGCATTTGTTTCACTGTCTTTGTGTCACCTAACCTGTGTCACTCCACCTGCAGTGTTTAAGAGAGAAAGTTTAATTGCCATTCCGCTCTGGTTGGCATTGTACATGGGTAAACTGGAGGCAAGCCATGTGTTAATGACAGTAGTGAGGTGGAGCATGGGAGACTCATCGGATATCATTAGCACTAGCTTACAGTGTCAGAAATCACAGCTCATAAAGAAAGCTTTAACTGAGAAACGAAAGGGGCTTTGGCCCAAAATGCACTTCCTCAAACATGACAACAAAAATGTAGGTGTGAAGATGGATGCTGTGAATCATGGTGTCTTTAAGACCAATTTATAGTTCCGCACAGCGAGAGAAACGCCATGGATTAAATCATAGGCTAGCTGAAACTGTTGTCAGCATTTATAATTCGGTGTTCTATCTGCGTAGCTCTGCAATAAATGTCAGTTTTTGGAGTAGAATCCACTTTCAATGAGTTAAGTTCCTTGGTCACTGTTTTGTATTTAGGGTTCTTCTGAGAATAACCGAAACTGAGAAGTTCAAAGTGATTTACCATAGAAAATGAGAAAGATTTGGTTTTTCTTAACACATCTAGTATATCCAGGAGATAGGAAATAAACACACTACCTCTTTTAAAAAGTGCAGGAACAATATCAGATAACACATGTTAGGATAAACTTTTTGTTAGTACAAGTACAAGACAGCTGATACTAAACACGATAATCAGAAGAGCAGAAAAGAAATGGAAGCTTAAAACAAGTAAAACTGATCTAGGAACATATTGAGAGAGAGAGAGAGAGGGAGAGAGACAACATCAACATTGTGCAAGCTATCCTTCCTTCCACCCCTTTACTACTTCACCCCTCTCTTCACAGCTCACAAAGAACCCTTCCTCATTTGCTCATCACCCACTCTTGCAATTCTATAAGAATTGTAAATAAGAGTGAACTCATGAAACATTTACATATAATTGCATTGCCCTTGATGCAACTACTTTAGGTGCTTTAAAATGTTTTTCATTCAAATATTTTGTTGCTTTCAAATACACCATTACTGGCATCATTAAATGACTTGAAGTAATTCTATTATTCTACTACATTGGTAAGTATCCTACAAATGTAACTTTTTAATCAGAACTGATGAATCAGAGTTTTTTCTTTTGTTTTCTTGTTTGTTGGACTTGCTTGTTGAGTGTTATATATTTTGATTCATTATTATTATTATTTGTCAATTAAATACAATTTCATCTATCTCCTTCTCACTATTACGGCATTAAAAGTATAGTAATTGTAGCATTTTCTTGTTTTTAATCTCCTTTGTGTTAAAGCTCAAGCTAGCTGTAAAAAGTAGAAGGAGGAAAAGTGAAAGATCACTTTTCCTTCAACATCCCCCACACAGGCCAGCAATACATCATTTGTATTGATGCAATATTAAATTTCAATATCGCATGTCAAAAGGTACAAAATGATAGATCATAGCCTAACTAAATGAATTATTAAAGGGGCAGGCTGCTCTGCGCTATCGGCTTCTCTCCCAATCAACTGGATCTGAAAAAGTACAGTTTGATACTGGCAGCTATTCAAAGCTTCAACCATTCTCTCTCTTTGTTTGTCGCTTCTCCCCTCAAAGTTTTTTGTTCATCATAACGAATCAGGATTTGTGTCACCCCCAAATCCACCCACAATGCAAAGCTGCATGAGCTAGCTTCCGATTGTGTAGAATTTTTGTTTGTTTGTTTTCTTTTTTTCCATCCTGTTCGCTCTTGAGAATGCCAAACGTTATCAGATTACTCTAATCTGTTGCTAAAGAATTAAAAAGTAGGGTTGAGAATGATTTCAGCAAACCAGATATGTGCTTTATGGTTTTTATATCCTTAGATTTTCTTACAAAATCATTGAGCACTGTTCTTAAGAGCTCTAAACGGAATTAATTAGTTTATTGGAGTTGTACAAAGAATATCCCATGAATAAAATAAAAACAAATAAAGTAAAAATAATAATAATAAAAAATAAAATAATAAAAACACTAAAAAGAAAAAGCACTAATAAATTGCAATAACTATTGTATCATTATATAAATTATATTATAAAAAATAAAATAAGAAAAAAGGGAATTTATTTATACAAAATATATAGTGTTGATCATTGATCGCTTGATTATTAAATGAAAAACATTTATTTAAAATCATTAAATGAATGTTATAGATATTCAAGTTTGTCCTCTTTTGTTTGTTAAAACTACACATTTTAATCAAATTCATGAAAATAATGAATCTGTGTACATGTTTTTGTGTTGTTAATAATGATGACTCTCGGGGAGTTTAATTGGAGAGTCCAGCTTGCTGGACCGGTGACCCCACACAAGTCACGGCCACCATTAGCGTTCAACTCACATGTTAACAAACACATTCCCTTCGCCTTTTACGGTGTGTAAAATTCAATTTGAGCTCTTTGTCTGCATGCTGCCTTCACCTTACTGACAGTTGCCGTCTCTCTTTTCCTCTCTTCTTCCCTCTCTCTCCTGCTTTTTCCCCTTAACCAACAGAACACAGAGGAGTCGTTAGGACCCTCTCTTCATTACTTCAAAAAACCAATCATTAGACACCAGAGTATATACGTAATTAGAAAATCACTTCCTTTGCAATCCTGGCTAAGTAGTTTACATACTGTAATTACAGGGACAAAATCAATTTTTAATCATTCTACTGATTGGGCTCATCAGCTCAGTAGGAACATTGTATCCTGCTTGTTGTGCGAAAGCAACATCTGGGCTAAAACAATTACCCTTTTGTGTTCCACAACTATTCAGCACAGGGCATTCTCCAGCACCCATCGCCTGCCACTAAGCCCCTGCATAGCCATCACTTTATTCCTCTTTCTCTCGCTCTCTTTCCTTTCCCCAATCTTCCTCCCATTCTGCCCTTGACTGCCGAGTGCTGGATCGCATTTAAAGCCTTTATAAATCAATATGCTATAATAAGATGCTCTTGAGAAAACGCAGCATATTGCTTTTTTAACACCTATTGTTTCCCCCTCTTTTTTATACTTTGTGGTGTTGCTTGTAGTTGTTTGCGACTCAATCAGGAAAAAGCGAACAGATTTTGTTTTGCCTGAAGGAATATCACCTTATTAATAATACGTGTTCCACTCAGCTAACAATTAGAGTAGTATTTAATGCACAAGTACAATATTCACAGAGCAAAACTGTGACTGCATTTTAATTATCGTTTTTAGAGAACAATTCAAAAGCAGTCAACACTGAAGAATTGTTGCCTGTGGGAAAATAGAAAGACAGAAAAGAAAGCATAGGAAAGGAAAAGAAAAGAAAAGAAACTTCCTAAAGAGATCAAATTTGAAAGCAATCCTAATATGTTCCTATCCTTCACTGCATAATAAAACGCTTTGTATTCGTGTCTCTGCGATAGTGGATCGATGGGTATTAGGCCTGACTGGCTTTCTCTCACTTTGAAAACAGAGGAAATCAGATTTAAAGAAAAAAAGGAGATGAAAAATCAGTTACAGCATTGATCTTGCCTGCTGTATGCAAATCACATTTGCCTCTACTTTTGCCTGATCAATAGGGTTAATTAACAGATTCTTTTAACTGCACTTTGTGACACTGTCAGCCTCAGAAATCATCTCACCCTCTCGCTCCCATCTGAGTTACCAATGACGGAGTGTGTGTGCAAGCAGCTATAAATCTAAAATCCAATCCATCTATGAGCACAGGCATTACTGTAAAATATGAGCGTGTAGACAGCTCTCAGGTAGATCTCTGAATGTCTGGAGCAAAGGATCAAGGCCCAGTGGATTCAGTGAAGACATAATACACTTTACAGATTTTTGGAAACACATGAAGCCTGTTGTTGTGCTTCAAGTGCGTGTGATACCAACAGACGTGACAATTTTAGTGATAACGCTAGTGATGTTTTAGTATTTTGGATTAATAATGGATGCTTTTTGAAATTGTTATTATTCCCAAAATGCTCTTTTGTCATTTGCTTTGAAGGAAGAAGCACTGGGAAGAGTGTACTTGCAAAAGGGGGCTGCTCATTTGGAGAGCTTTTTCCAATTATACAATTAGTCAGGAATGTAGGGCAGCAGCCTCTGTGTACTGATCACTACGACCCAAGCATGAGAGAGATAGAGTGAGAGAGAGATCAAGAGAGAGAGAGAGAGAGGGGGGGGGGGGGGGTCTTTTTAGCTTGATGAGTACAGTGAAGTTAAAAAAGTATTATGATAAATACTCCAACAAATCTTTTTCCCCTGACGAAAAATTATAGGTCTTCTATGTAAGTGACATTTTTTACACAAACAAGAAAAGAACGTTAAATGTGTTCACACACAAACTAGACAATGTAATGGGTCACTCATTTCATTTACAGTGTGTCTTTGTTTCTGAAGGACTTTTTGCTTCATGTGTTGGGTTGATTGGCCAGTGTTGGCACAGAGGACCAAAAAGGCCTAATTATGCCACTGATTATATGTTTTTTTTTTAGATGGTGAAGAGATTTTAATTTTATCATGTGCCCTTTCCATTGTCCTCTTGCCAAAGCTGGTGTAATGCTTGCTAGTTTAATACGAGTGGGGAAGAGAAAAAGGGGAAAAAACACAACAGCTACCATCTGCTTGCCTGTGGATTTTCTGTAATCGCTCTTTACTGATTACACTGCTGACTACATGAACCTCTTAAATAATTATCCTGCAATAAAAAATGCTAAATAATTATTATCATTAACTCCTAGCAAGACGGCTGCCACTCCAACTAATGTTGCTTAAACTGTCAGAGACAGAGCGCCTACGTGCCATGTCAATCATCGCACGGTAAAAACGGACGATCAGCAGGATGCTTCATGAGGGAGATGACGGTTTGATGGATAATGTCTGTCTGCATTCCAGATTAAACTTGAAGGTTTTTGTATGCATCAAATAAACACATCTTCAGGGGCTTTTCAGAACTCAAAAGTTTTGTTTCATCTAGTTTGATTTTATTTCCTGGATATGAGGTGAAAGACAGAAAGAGCATTCCCTTGTTCAGCATAGTTTGTAGTTCTTCTGTATCTGGTACCATTCTGACAATGTTTGATTTTTTTTTTGTGAATTGACATTTTATAGAGAGTTACATTAAAGGCAAATAAATTACTGGTGTGGTACTTTCATGCAGCCGTTTCAAGAGATTTCTCTCCTGTACAACTACCATTTAAAACTATTCCCATTTGGTTTACTTAAATAGATTTCAGAGAATTTTTTAAATGACTTTAAACTAAATAATTGAAATAAAAATGGGAAACGCTTAAAAACAGCCAAAAACATTTTCTCACCATATTTAAAAAAATAATTAACACTTATGACACACATTTTTGTCATTTTACCACAAATAGTTTGTTATATTTTTACATATCTATGACTTATCTATGTTCTTAATTTCTTTAAGTAAATGTTTGTATTAGCTTCTCGGTCTGCAGTGTTTTTTACAAACTATTTTTGTAAGAGCAAATGTTTGAAGGTTAATTGCAGCGGCTTAAGGGTTCATTCTAATCATTTTAATTCATACTTTTCATCACAAAAAGTAAGCAGTTCCATAACTAACAAGATATCTTAACTCTGACTAGTGGATGCAAGTTAAGTTTTACTTAAAATGTTCAAAAACAGAACAATCTGGTGAATTGGTGTTTCCAAAAAAAAAAAAAAAACACAGCATTGAGAAATAAACCTGTCAAACTTATATTATCAATGAAGCTGGTGTAAAAACTCAATATTAACTTAATTTAGAGCAAACTATAATGATTTTGTGGAGTAAATTATACGTAAAACACAGACTAACATGGACACATTAAAACTAAGCATTAAATCAAAAAAAGGAGAACAAAATCAAATCTTGGTGGCATCATTCATCAAACCTGGCATTGTGCATGCCATTACCTCTTTCCTTCTCTATATTTTAATAAAATGTTTCACATTTCCTAGCTTCTAGAAAAGCTTCTCATTGATTACCACGAAGCAATCAATTCCCACAAACCTGTCTGCCCTTGCACACAGGACGTTGACCTATCGTGAATTAAGAGAACGCTTTACTCACTGCAGAAAAGTGGAAACTAAGCAAAGACAGAAGTACTGAGATGAGAAGAAAGAAGAGAGCTGTGAATATCTGAGACGTAGAACAGCGAGACAGATGTAGAAGTGAGAGGAGCAGGAGTGCTCCATTCCACCCTGTGAGCTTGTTGTGGAGCCTTCATCTCCTTTCATCTCATCTCTTTCTTCATAGGACAGAAGATGCTGGAGTAGAACGGCGGGAAGACCCAATCAGTCGAGCCCTGATACAGACAGATAATTCAGCCCTCCTGTCACATGATCCCTCATCAGTCTGCGAGATGGGGATATATCGCCAGCAGCTCCTGGAATAATGGCTGCACCTGTTTACCGTGTCACCTCTGTTTGCTAATTGTCTCCTTGAGCTACATCGGGGAAGTGAATACGTCTCCTGCTTCTGACAGCCGGGCGTTTATTTGGAAAATATCATTACTTCCAGCATGATTGTTCTTTTTGCTGCATTCTTTGTGTCACTCTCTCACATTCTTTTTGTCTATTTTTCCACCATGAGACAGGTGGAAGTGGCAAAAGTTAAACGACTATGCATGGATACAGATTTCAAGTCCTGATTAGACACAGTGACAGCGTGTGGCTGAAAAGTTCACATCCAGTTGTTTGGCTGAGGAGGAGAGTGTGACAGACATTTTTAATATCCTCCTCTTTTGTTGCAATCAATCCTGAGTGCCAAGCAGTCATACCTGAACTTGGGCATACAAAAGGAAGAACACTGACTAATTCATGCAAGGGGGGGAGACAAGCACCAATAAACAAACTCAAACCCATGCAAGAGAGTCACTAACTATGTCTGTGTTTTATCTATAATTATATCCACTTTCACAAAATAATTATATCACAAAATATAATTATAACACCACTTTCACACAAAAAAGAACTGACACTTTAAAAAAGGGTCTTCTTTTAATTTCCGCTGTTAGCACAAACTTTAAATCAAGGCACAATTTGGGTTCAAGTTCAGTTGTGTGTAACTGAAGCTTATAATGTTGCTACACACTGGTTCAGGTGCAGTAAAGACACATGCTGAGACAGACCAGGAGCTCTGTATGTGGTGCAGGAGAGGAGGCCAGTTTGATGATGGGGTAAAATATGATTCCTTTCCAAGGTGCCACTTTCCTGAGAACAAAACCTCCTTTCTTCCCTCATCCGCATCATCAGCATCTGTGTCTCTGTCATCAGTGTCATTGAAGTTTTTTTGGTTCTACTCAAAGCAAAGCAAACAAACTGAATAGTATTAAGGTTGGTAGGAACTTTAATATAGAACTATATTAAACTATATAAACTATATATATGAACTATATTCTTTCTCTTTCATTATTATAATCTCCAACATTGTATTCTCCAAGAATCAGTATACAGCCACAAAAAGTGCTTTTTTTTTCTTTTTTTTTTTACAAAATTAAACACTTTTAATTGGGAATAAATATGTTCAACTATAAAAAAGATATCATATGAAAGTTAGAGGAAATTGTCCGTTTTAAATAAGCTTAGACAATCAATAATATAATTAGAAATAATAGCTAATTCATTTCAATGAGTTTATTTTATCCAAACTACATTGTACAAGAAAGATTGTTAAAAAGAGAGTTTTTAAAAAGCCAATCAAAGTACATGAATTTTGGCAAGCCAAACTTATAATGTAAAAATAAAATAAATTTAATAAATATTTATATTCTTATATTATATATTTATATATATATTAAAATATATACATATATATATATTCTCAAGTAATAATAATCTACACCTGCTTCTCCCAATTCAAGGTGCCAAATCCTGCATCTCTGAATTAAACATTTCACAAAAACCTCTGTTTTCTCTATAGCATCATAGCATAAGACTGTCTTCTGTGAAATCACTTTCAATTTACGGAATATTCTTGTTTTCAATGACAATTTAAATTTTGCAATCCCAACAGCATGGGAGACTCCTCCAGAATTAAAAAATAAAAATGACAGTAAAATCTGACACAACTTTACAAAGTCAAAGTTTGCCTTAAAAGACTGCTAAACAAATAATCTGGTCAGCATCAACTCTGTGAACTACATAACCTGACCTTTCTTTAAAGTAGCACAGATCCCTGAGAATACAGGCCTCCCAGAGAGAGAAAGAGAGGGGGCAGCCGAAAGAGGGCAGGGGCACAGATGTGGGGCTCAAAGCGGGCCACCCCCAGAGCCTGCGAGGGGAATTCTAATCACCCTCTAGTATTCCAATGGAGTGCCAAGATGAACACACTCGCTCACATGTGTGCACACACACAAACAGATACGCAGTCTCTCTCACCCACACTCAAAGGCATGGTTGCCTTAAGTCACATTCTAAATTGGATCCCATGAGCTTTTTCTCTACCTTGTTCACCAAAGGCTTTGTGTATGTTTTCTGAGTATTCAGCATATGGCGGGTAACCTGAGTGCTCTTTAGCACACACTTTACATGCATTGTTTCAAGAAGAAGTTGCATTTTTTTCCTTCTCCTTCAGGTATTTCCCACTAAGAACTTGATTAAATTTGAAAAAGCACTCATACAGCTGTTCTGTCCAAAGAAATCGTGAAAACATAAAATGATAATACACTTTTTTGTAAAAAAAACTATGTTGAAATAATTTTAAGGAGAGATATGTGATAAAAATGTCCTATAGCTATACAAACTACTTTGTTTAAGACTTCATAGTTATTTTCCACTTGAAAAATTTGAATTTCAAATTGTTTACTGACTCTAAATTACCCATGAGACTGAGTGTGAGAATGTGAATTAGCTTCGTATCTTGTGGTGCAGTGGTGACCAGTTCAGTTAATCTACCCCTGTATGTTTCCTGTTATGATTCAGGTTGGTCTCTATTTATGGCTATGTCCTGATCTGTCAATTATCTATCTAGTAAATTTTGGTGACAGATCACAGTCCTTCCCTAGATTTTGGTTATCGCCCTTTGTATCTTTTTACTTTTCACCAATCCTGCATCACAATCCACGCATTATTGACACTTTTATGTGTGTGAAATGAGAATTAGGTGTCCAAAACCGTAATGTACATAAAAAAGTTAATGAAACACACTGTAATTTTGTAAGGCTGGTTAAAATTTCTTAATTTTATTTTATTTTTTCAAATGACCTGAAAAGAGTAATACGGCCCTGAAATGTTGCTCTCATAATGCACCTGATTTGACCATTTAGGTGTAAATAAATGTAAAACAAACTCCAGGAAAATTGTCAAATAATGTTTTGCGAAATCATGAAGGAAATCGCTCTTTTGATGTGAGTTAATGTGCACTGAAACAACCTACGTTTCAGTAAAAGATGGAAGTTAAATACTTTCAGGATATGCCAGCATTACTCCTAACCTCCAGTGTCTGGTCTATAAATATGAACTCAACTGTCCCGTTATGGGAACTCTGAGAATTGTCAGGATCCCACACTTCACATCTGCTCACCTGCAAATTCAATCAATATCCCCTGCACCTGTGAAAGTTCTGGAAGTTAAATGTTGTCTTCTGTTATTTCTGTATTTTATACATTTCTGTTTATGTCATTCATCCTTGTCTCCACTCAACCCTCACAAACATAGAGTACTAAGAAAAAGTCCATCAAGCCACTTAGTCTTGTGAGAAATTCTCTAGAATTTTCATTTGAGGAAAAGATAGATTTAATAAACATCATTCTGGGAAAATTAAATTGACACGAAGAGAAATTTTGGTCTTTAGGGGTCAAGGTAATTAAAAAAAAACAATACAAGTTTGAAAACATATAGGTTGAAGGTTAAGGTTTCAAATGCCCTGCTAGAAACTAGGGTTGGGTCGATATATGATGCCATCGCCGATGACAGATAGACATCGCGATGCTGATTCAGCATCGACAATCCTCCGGCTCTTCTCTCACTTGCTCGGGGCCAGGTGATGGACTTGCCATTTCAGCAACCAGTTTTTGTGACGCTAAGGTCTATAGCTTGGTTGGTCCCCCCTCTGGCCTTCCTAGAGATGATACCATAATTTATCAGTGATATTTCTCATTGGATATCGGAGATACCAAATTGGTGGACATCGCCCCAACAATTCTTGGAACTGAACTGTCATATAAAGACCCAATCATGGCTAAGTAACTAAATCACCAGTTTGTGATCAGTGGAACAGTTTTGGAGAATTCGTATCTAACTTTTAATGGATTAATGAAACCTACTGTTTACAATATTTCTATGGCTACTATTCCTTTATTCTGAAGAAGAAAAAAAAGAAAATTAGTCAAGCGGGTATGCCATCAATCATTTTTTTCCATCAAATGCACAGACTTAAATAGAAACACGATTAAACAGCTGCTGTTCAGATCAAGCAAACTTTCTGGAACCAAATGTGAAAGCTTGGCTATCTTTGGTAAGAACCTTTGAGGTATTGGAAACACAATTTGACCAATAGCACAATGTCAAAGCATGTGCTCTTCCAGGCACAACCTTCAGCAACTGAGAATAAACTCATAAGAATCGATAAAAAGATTTTCGTAGTAAGCTGTATACTTATTACTTGCCATTTAAAACAACACTGTGGTAGTCCAAGGACTCCACAGACTGCTCAAATATTGTACAAGTAATAGCAAACACAGCAAAGTGTTGAAATTACAAAGGCGACAAGGAGAAAATCTACCCCCCTATTCTCTCTTTATCACCACCTCTCTCTCTCCACTTCTCTCTCTCTTCGGTTGGCAGCCGAAGTTAACATTTTGAGGGAGAATATTCCTCCCTCCAATAGTGGAGCGTAATTCATTTTCCATCTCTGTTCATTAATCATTGTTAAAATTAGTGATCCATTTCTTCCACTCTGCCATCTGCACTCAGCTTCGTTACAAACATGACACCTTCCCGCATAATAAAAGCTGACAGGCAAGAGGATGCCTTTCCAAATAGCTTTCTGCATATGTGCACCTCTACAACTGATGCTGTTGTCAAGACAAAAGTAGGTTATTTAAGCTCTCCAATTTACCAAGGCGTGCACGCACACACACACCGGCACACACATGCAAACATCCACACGTCTGGAACACACATAATCACTATGCTGCCAGACACTAAAGTATATGAAGCATATAGGCCAGATGTAGATGTCCAACAACAAAGCACATATTTACATTAACAGCACACATAACACTCATATTTGAAAGATTTTCTATTAGTTTCTTTGCTAACTTTGCTAACTGTCTTCATCCATTTAACACACGTGTACACAAACATGTATAAACATAATCTTATCAGGAATGTGAAAGTAAAAACCTTGTACACACTAAATCAAAAGCTTAGCCAATGTCCCCAAGATGAGTAAAGTTATGAAATTTCAGTTTTAACTCAGCCATCTGTGCCAGCACAACAAAGAGCCTATTGTGAGTTAATGTGCTGTTTACGTCCTCTGGAGTTTCATTTCACCTTTCATTAACACATGCTTGTTTGTCCACCCAGCCTTGAGGAGAAAAAACCTTGGCCCTCATCCGCAGTGTGTAAGTGTAGTGTAATTTTCATTTATTGCTTTCTCATTTCTCACACTTGCGAGACAGAGCTTGGACCTACTCTAGGGGGAAAATGACAATTCTGATGATCCAAATGAATATGCTGTGTTTTAGAAACCACATAATCAGCACATTTTGAGTTTGTCTTTGAAAATTAACTTTTTTCCAGACATTACAAATGAATCCCCTATTTTCCAGGCAAATAATGATGCTTGTGCAATATTTGTATCACTTAACCAAACTTATTCACATGTTTAATTAGACTAAATCATTTGGTATATATATATATATATATATATATATATATATATATATATATATATATATATATATATATATTCATTCATTCATCTTCATGTCGGCTTTCTTCCCTTTCGGGGTCGCCACAGCGGGATGAACCACCAACTCTCTGGCATATGTTCTATGCAGCGGATGCCCTTCCAGCCACAACCCATTGCTGGGAAACATTCACACACACTCATTCACACTTTAACACTATGGACAATCGTTCTTACTCAATTCACTTATATCACATGTCTTTGGACTTGTGGGGAAACCGGAGCACCCGGAGAAAACCCACACGATCACAGGGAGAACATGCAAACTCCACACAGAAATGCCAACCGACCCAGCCGAGCCTAGAACCAGCGACCTTCTTGCTGTTTTATACCACATAAAACATAACATATGACATAAATAGGGGGGGTGTAACGTGAATGTTCAGTCCTTCTGTTTGAAAGGATTTTTTGGTCTTGCTGAAATAATGAGCAGCTTGGAGCAGATGAGTCTCTCGGCTCCATCCCTGCAGATCCAGAGCAGAAGCCTGTGTTTGCTTTAAGCAGGCCGGGGCTCCATTCTCTGTGCTCCCCCTTCCATCCCAGTCGAGTCCAAGGCTTCATGCAAGGCCTCCCAGGAGCCCTTGGCCAAAACCATTAATCTATATAATGCCCTCAAAGAGACGGGCTTCTTCACACCACAGAGAGCCAAAACGAAACAAGGGCAACAGCTACACAGTCGAGTCAGCTGTTCACCCTGCTGTCAGCATACGTATGCAAATGCATTTGCTCATATATATATATATATATATATATATATATATATATATATATATATATATATATATATATATATGTTTATGAAATGACAACCAATCAGGACATTGGTGCATTCTGCACCGAGGCGTACAGTGAAAGTAAGTAGCTTTTCTTTCTCTGTCAAGATATACACACTCCTTACAGACATCTCAAAACTTGCATTCCCAGAGCACAAGCAGACATGTTTAATTCCAGGTCCTCGCCACATCTGAATTACTAAAAAACTGATGGTAGACAGAGGCCAGCCCCCAGTGGACTGATTAGCATCGTTTAAGAAAGTGCACAGCATTGAGATGAAAGACCAGCCTACAGGATGGGTGGCCTTGTCCCGGCTCTAGAAGTCAATACCTAGTAAACTGATTTGAATTGAACAGAGTGAAAAATCACTCAGAACCTCGGTTGCTGCATACATTTCCCTTCTCTCCCCTTGCACACATATACTTATGCATTCATCTTTCCTTCACAGAGTTTTTCTCTTTGTTTACCGCTAAGAGTTTTCAATGTTGGTCACCATACAATAGCAGCCAAGGTATTCATATACATTAGGTGTTGAACAATGTTCTTTTTCAGAGGTATGAAAATAATAATAGGGAAAGCCACCCCCTCTCTCTAAATTAGATAAGCCCTGCAAATGGCTTAAATTTTGTAAAGCTTTTGAGAAAATCCTACTTATGGTTGCGAATCTGTGCCAAAAAGTTCATCTGGCCTGTAAATTTAAGCATGGATTACAAATATTCAAATCATGAGCTTACTGTTCAAATAAACATTCCCAACTGGGAAAAAAGTTGCAAAGCATACACTTTCAACATAATTCCCTGTCTGGCATTGCCTTCCCCGCACTCCTAATAAAACAAAACCTCTCCAAAATTTTAGGAGAGAGAGCCGTAGAGGGGTAAAAAAACAAAACAAAGGAGTTAAAAGTTCGGCTTTTCGTTTTTTGTCAGACTGAATAAACACTGTTGATGAAATCTGTAATGAGTGTAATTGTAACCACCTATACATATTGCACTCTGCTTGTTAGAAGAGCAAGAGAAATCACAAGCACAACTCAGGCTGGGAAAGGGAAACAGATAGAGTTTAGATTAAAAAGAAAAAAGTACAAGAGCAAGAGAGTGAGTAAGAGAGAATCAAATGGCTTAGGTTGGTCAGCTGCTTCCCACATGGTAAAACTAACCATATCTGAAGTCACAAATATTTCAGCCTTCTTTGAATGTATTTTCTACTCTATCCATTTAAAAACACCGGAATGACTCCAGTCCGGATGCTTTTACAACTCTAACCTTGACCTGAAGGCTTGCTCTCACATTTTTTTCCATTTTTCTTCCGGACAGAAAGAAGACAAGTGAGAGTCTTTTTGTGATGACAGCCGGTGCAAGCTCAGAACTAGAATAGCCCCTATCATTCCAAAAGCAAGAGTGCCATATTAAAGTCTTCCACATTTATAAAATTGCAAACAGATGCAACTCAAGTACCTGCAAACAATCTGCCAAGACCAATTTCAAAAGGGAGATTTCCAAATATGTGGAAGTCATTAGGACGCGCATTATTTTTGCGATGAGCAGGAGGCTGAAGCTGGTCTAGAGGCAGATGGGTGCTGCTTTTATTTAGCCAGAAAAAAAGTCCTTCGTGTTGTTCCATCCTTAATGAAGATATACAAAGCCAAGAAAACAATTATACCACAAATATTGATGATTGAAAAACAACAAAAGAATACACGATTTCCTTGTCACATTAAACAATCTTTAATCTTTATGTTTTCTTCATTATGTTCATTTGAATCTGCTTTCGAAGAAACCTTGCCTGTAAAATATAACTCGGTGACTCTAACTATCCTTTTATTTCGCAGCTTTAACTGTGTTCTCCAAACCCCGGTTTACCTCAAAAAGCTCAATCTGCATCCTCTGACTAAAAGGAAAGATATCACAATTTAAAAGTACGGGTTTTATTGGAGTAAAAAAGGGAACAATAAAAAAGTAAAATAAAACAAACTTTACACTTATTTAACCCCCCCCCCCCCAAAAAAAAAAAAAACCTCAAGCTAATTATAGTTTCTCAGTTTTGTCTTTAAAACTGATTTTTAAAAATTTATTAATTTTGGTTAAATATGATATACACAAACCCATATAAAATCCACTTAGAACAAACTGAAAAAAATGTAAGTACTAAACTGAATAAATATGAACAAATCTAATATAATACAAAATATGATTTATATTGTAATTGTCAATTTGCAAAAGTGTAAAAAAATATTGCTTATCTCCATCTTCTTCTTTGGCTTGTCCATATTCGTTTTCTGTCTCAATGTTGCTCTATAATTGAGCGGTACAGAACATGTGCCCTCCCTGCTCCAAGATGACAGATGGATTATAAAAACTTCAAAGGCGAGCATTCGGAGAGCCAAGGGAGAGATGGTAGGTATTTGAACTATCATTCTTTACCCAGGAGACAATGGCTGCCTGACACAACGTATACATCAAGAAATAGTGCAACCACATAGACATAATCTCTCTCTCTCTCTCTCTCTCTCTCTCTCTCTCTTCTCCCTCTCTCTCTCGATACATTAAACATCCTGTTATGAGTAACTTTTAGTCAGGCATGAAACAGCTAAGGAGGGTTTGTAAGATTAAAAACAGTTCATGGGGCACAGACTATTCAAAAGACCTTCGTAACTGCTATATAACGTGACATACACAGTAATAAACAGCAAATTAACTTGTCATCCACAGCGAGAAGTCACTGTATGTTGTATTAGTTTTAGAGTCTATTTAATGAAACGCTGCACTCATGAAGGCTTTAGCGAAAGGAGCATTTGAATGAATCCTGCAGCTAAAGAGAGGTAGTGCTTTCCATTTCCCTCATCCTCTGTTTTAGATATGGTTGCATTCTATTAAAAAAACATGGCCATCTGTCCAACTTCCTTCAGCACAGAGGCAGCCTATGGGCAAACTACTTTTAATAATATAGAGACACGATGTGGGAATGCCACCATGCATACCTAATGAGCAAATCTAGATCCCTTTCTTCAAATCACATCTGATTTTTATCCAAGTAAACCTTTTTGTTCACTTTAGTGTAAGAATTGTCTTTTAGTTTGTAATCTGTGAAAGTTGTTAGATGTTCACTAATTTTGTCTTTCTGGGCACCAACAATTGTGCCGTTTTGTATTGGAACATATAAATCCAAATAAAGGTAGATTTTTTTTTAACTAAAAACTCACAAACAGCTTACCTCAAATCCGGAGGTATCCCACAGAGACAACAGTAAGAAACAAACTCATTCTTAATTTATAAACCTGTACAACATTAACTGTTGAGTTTAGGATAACCCTGTTGCATTTGACCTGAAAACTGTCCCTAGTTTGCTTGCCTTATTATATGAATGTGTGTGGCATTATATGAATGTGTGTGGAGTGAGTTGTAACACTTTTCTCCCACTGGTCACCTTCTCAGTGTCCATCAGGATTTTCTCACTAATCCCGATGGATCCTCCTATCAGTGTTTAAAGAATGTTTATATGAAATGGAGTCCATCTTTCTTTATTCATCCCACCACCACTTCTCCCTCTGATTTCCTAAAAAGTCATTCATCAGGTTTGCTCAAAAAGTATTTTCAACATTATTAGGCTTTAAAGGGAAGATTTTTGCATTATATGTAATTTTTATTATTATTATTTGACTAGAAAATTACATATTTAAACTCAAATTTTGATTATATTTAAAATGTGAAAAAAACAGAAGCCTATGAATCCAAATATAAAAAGTAATTCACTTAAGAATAAATCAATAAAACTTTGTGTGTGTGTGTTTTTGGTGTGGCGACATACTTTAAACGAACTACAAATCATTTAAAAAAATTGTGTGATTAATAATCGATCGACAGCACTAATATAAATATATATATATATATATATATATATATATAATTATATCTATATAGATATATATATATTATATATTATTATATATATATATTACATATTTATATATATATATTTTTAATTTTTTACGTTAACATTTAATGCCACAAATATTTTGAATACATGAATATTAATGCCAAAAGGCAATTTGGTGAGTGCAAAAAATCAATACAAAATCAACAATCTAGGTGCAATTTTAACACTTAGTGACTTATCTCTTTTCAAAGAAGTGATTTATTCTTCCTCGCAGTCTTAACAGCCTTTTCCACAGCTTCTCTCTCTCTCTCTCTCTCTCTCTCTCTCCTTCTCTCTCTCTCTCTCTCTCTCTCCTCTCTCCTCTCTCTCTCTCTCTCTCTCTCTCTCTCTCTCTGACTAACTACAGTGTTTGATGAAATGTGTGTTTGGAAAGTAGAGAACATGACCCGGTGTCCATAATTAAGATCACTTTGAGATTAATCACACCAACAAAGGTCTGCAAAGTAGGAATCATGCGGCCAAAGCAGGGAGATGAAACGGAGCCTGGGATGGAGCAGACCCTTCGCATGCCTTGATCAAACATCCACCCGAAGGGAGATGGACCCCCTTGGCCCAAACACAACATGGCAATATTGAATGAAATCCATGCCAAATTTCTATGAGCCACACAGATACATTCAGCACATACCAGCAGACAAGGTTTAACATGTGCACACACTGGCACATACACACAAACACAATACATTTCAAATAAGAGGGAAAATAAATAAAGTCCTTCCAAATAAAAGCTCTGCACACAGACACAAAGCAATGGAGGAACAAACATTATCCTATGCAATAAACACAAATGCACACACTCTATTTTGGAGTAACAGTGCTGCAGGTGTTGTTCAAGTCTAATGAAGACAAATAAACATGCGAGAGTGCCTAGAAGTCACAAAATAACAAATAAAGATCAATACTTCTCAGAGGAGAATTATTAGCCAGCTTTGTGAGTTTTAGCCAAAAGCCTCTGGGTGTGATTTGTTCTGTCTCACTCAAACTTCCCTTCTTCACACCAGACACTGAGAAAACCCTCATCACATTTCTCTTCCTCTTGCTCTGGCTGTGGTTAGGGTGCTCACTGAGGCGATACAAGTTAAGTGGCCTTCCCAGAGGGAGCATGAAGCTACGCCGTGGCCCACCTGGGCCTTGATCTCAAGACCTCTTGCGGTCAGAGGTCCATCTCCTTAACCATTCCTCAGTGAAACTTTGCATTACCCAGCTTTCCTCAGCCTGCAGACCCAGCGCGGGAGGCCATTAATATAATCACAGGGATGTAGTGTGTGCCGGAGAGCCCTGAGGCTACAGCAATCAGTGGGGCTAACAGAGACTGAAGGGAGGAAGAGAGCAAGAAAAATATATAAACCCAGAGCAAAATCTCCATAGATTCCCTGTTCGACACAGGATCGCGTCGGATCATCATTCCTGGAGAAGTGGGTTAAAAGGGGGGCTGAGGTTTCACTTTAAAGGGGACCTCACACGATGGAGAAAAGAGAGAAATCGAGGGAGGCGGGAGGATCATGAATCTTCTCTGCCCAACCTTAAGCCTCGCTAGTTAGAGTATCTAACGATGACTGGTCACAGTACCATCATCATGCAAATTTAAACAGAAATGATCTTTTAGCCGTCTGATGAGGGGGCCACATGGACAGGAAGTGTTAATGATCAACACCCCACTAAAGTCCCCTTCTTTGGCACCAATTACGTCATCACCCACTTGACTTGTGATGAAAGTTGCTCCAGCTTCAAATGAGTGGTTTGTAGAACCTTGGAATAAGCATAATAACGTGATGCATGAGCATCTTAGAAACATGCATTCAAGCTCATTTCCAAGGGCTTGTTTAATTAAAAAAAAATTTATATTGAGGTTTTGAAGCCAACGAGTCAGTAATAATGAGCTGTGATATGTTCTCCAGAAATGCAAGAAATGCTATGGATTTAAACTCAAATATACTTATCTGAAAAGTTAATTCTAAAATAACTTCATCTCTTGCACAAGTTCACTTGACCTCGGGAGGCATGCCGACAGTTGATCTCATACAAAGAAGTCATGCGTAAAAACTTCCAGGAGTGTAAATAATCTCTAAGCTGTCCTTACAGAACATGTTTTTCATTCTTTCAGTCTGCAGTTGTGTGGGTTTGGAGCAGATTGGATCGTCCACTTTACCACAAGCTGATCTATACTGACAGCCTTATTTACAAATACGTGGAGAAGAGTAACAAGGCAAGTTACCCCACACTCTCTCCTTCACTCACTTAACTTAGCTTTCTCCCAATTACAACGATTGGCACAGACGCCATAACAAAAGAGATGAAACAGGCAACTTTAGAGACAGACAACAACACTTTGTGGTAAAGCCTGAATAAAGGGAACAGACGAGAGAACAAAAACAATAACAGACAAGAAAGGGGGAGAGGGAAAAGAAGCTGATTTGTGAAAATCATCTGAGATTGTGGGAGATGTGTTATGGGTAACCATCAGCAGGAGGGAAAAAAAACACATCTTAAGACTTAAAAGGTGTGTAAAGTAAGCTGAGCATCGAGGGAATTCTCTGTGAGAGCGCCTTAAAAATGCACCTCTGAATTAATTTTGATAAATAAAGGAAATTCCCCAAAGTAAATACTGTTTAACTCTCACCTTCGAAAAGAGTTAGTTAACGCGCCTCTCATAGGATTGCTTGATCCTTCTAGAAACAAAGCCAGGTGATGTGATGTGTATCTACACATTTAAAGACTCCAAACAATGGATTTATTCTCATGCACCCATACAATTTCAAAGCTTTGATGGTTCTCTTTTGGAATTCAAGAGACTGTAAATGGTATAAATGTGTTCAGAGGAAAACTATACAAATTAATCTAATGACAATAGATAGAAAAGAAAATTATGTTGATGTTGTACTTTTTGTGGGGATTTCCTTACATAAATATTGTGCGTTCCTTAAGGCTAAAATGTATCATTGTAAAAAATACAAATAAATAAAAAAGAATAATGCATCAATTTATAATTAAATCATAGGTTATGTACATAATGTGCATAATAAAATATATATTAGAATAAAAAACATGTTACTAAATGTCATATTTATATATCCATTTTAAATTAAAAAATATGTATCCATAAGTTAAAATTATTTTTCATGTAGCTGTTCAAAAAAAACTCATATTTTTTCTTGCCCTGCACACTCACTGACACTGGACTTGTCATTGCTTGGCTTTGTGGTGGGGGAACAGCCACAAACAGTGTTTGTTAAACCCTTGGAACACTCATCAGCATTCATCTATGTATTTACTTTGGATTTTGAGAAAAAAGTCAACTTTATTTGATATTCAAGAAGGGGGAAATAATTTTTTTTTTTATTCTATGTTGTGGGATTATAAATATAGCTAAATATTTGCATAGTGGATAGATTTAGATTTAGTGTAGATTGATTTAAATTTAGATTATTTGTAATATAATTATTTTGTATTATTTATAAAAATGTAAAAAATATCGAAAATACAGAAGTGTAAAATATGGGGGGAGGGGTTCTAGGTGGGGTGGGAGGGGGGGATTATATAAAAAAATATATATATTCCATTTAAACTATTGCTAATTCTAACATGCTAATGGTATTATTTTTCTGCACTTATAAAACACATGCAGTGTTTACATGACTTTCCCTTTCCTTATGATTTTTTTTAGGAAAGCATTGAATGACAGTGTATATAAAGGTTTATAAAGATTTAAGGCATACCAATAATTTCTCAATTAAAACAAAAAAAAAAAGTTGTTCCAGGTCAGATACGCTGTAATACATCCATGGTTTAAACTTGACTTCATTCAATGTAGCAGGACAGACGTGCAGAGGCATTAAAGAGCTTTGCAAACAGGCGGTCATGTCCCTGACTGATATCAAGCGGCAGTTATCAGCACTGCCACACACAGATCTCTCACAGCCTGCTCAAGAGCACAGCACAGATATGTTAAATACATCACCCGCTCTCTTTGAATATCTCTATCTTTCCTCCTCTCCCTCTCTTTCCAGTGCCAGTGTGCTTCCCTCTTTCCCATCCATATGCCACCTCCTCTCTTCTCTCTCTCTCTCTCCTCCTCTCTCTCTCTCTCCTCCTCTCTCTCTCTCTCTCTCTCTCTCTCTCTCTCTCTTCTCTCTCTCTCTCTCTCTCTCTCTCTCTCTCTCTCTGTCTCTCTCTCTCTGGGTAGGAGCTGTTAATTCACAGGGTCTGATCTGTCTGTAAGGCTGGAGACGCCAATGCTATCATTATCAGCCAATTCAGCCAGCCGTTAAATGGAGGAATCAGGAGACATTTGCTCTTCTCCACTATCGCAATGACATCATTACCGGGAGAATCAACAGCACAAGCACTCTGACCGTGTGGGACTGTGTATGAGCGTGTGTATGTGAGAACATGTGAACACACTGATGTATTTGCATGTTAAGTGAGTGTAAATGTGTGTGTATGAAACGTAAAAGGGTCCTTTTGAGGGGAAATTAGAGGGTAAAATAGTAAATGGGCCTACCTGTGAGATACCAAGGATCGGGAAACACTGTCGGCTGAGGATTTCCAACTGCAGAACATGGAGAGATAAAAGAAGAGAGAGAAGGGGAAAGAGTGAGTGAAAAAGAGATTTGCACAAACAGGGTAAATGACAGCTTGATCCAAGCTGTGTTACGACTTTTCCTCTCGCATACACAATCCCTCTTTTTCAGACTCATTTTTTTACCACCCCCGTCACCATCACGCTAATAGCCACCTGTGAACCATGCAGCCATATGATCCACTCCCAAGCCTCTGGAGTGGAGTCACCTCTGTGTTTTTCAGCCCCCTCCTCCAATGATAAATCATCATCGTTTAGCTAATATCCGTTTTTAACCTCTCTCCCTGATTAACAACACTCTTCCCCTCTGGATACAAACCACTCCTGCTACAGTGCAGCTAAATAGCTTTCCACTTTTCCTTTTTTTTCTTTCTCTTATTTCATATTCCATTCCTTCTTGTTACCTCACTTTTTAAATTATAGGTGCTTCAAAGACAGGACAAATAACATTTCATTAACCATGACTGTCACGTTTATTCAATAGGGTGACAATAAGCATTTTAACCTTCAGCTACTCAAGATCAGGAAAAAGGGATGTGCAATTTAATTAACACATAAAAACTAAAGTTTAAACTGAAATAGCCATAGATATTCAGCCTAGTTCAGCACTTGGAGATTTAAAATATGACATGTAAAAGGACCTGAATTGAGCGCCTCTTGTGGAGAGGGCAAGACTGAAAGGCTAGAGCTTGTCAAAATATTTGAAGAAGAGGAATTCCTCCATGTGAGTGCCATGCTCACCCCTACAAAGGGCCCATCTTCCCTGAGTAACAAGTGGAGGGAATGAGAGCTGACACGGAAGCTAAAATCCCTCAGGCCAAAGAAATTCAGCTATTGTAGTAATAGCCCCCGGGACCTGGCTGAGTATGTACAGCTTTCAGAGGTACTTTTCATCCAATTTGTAGCCCTGCTAATGATATATGACTGAGTACCCTTGCATAGTAGTAAAGGTTGGTAACATGGATCACAAACTCCTTTATGGGTCTTGTTTATACATCTTTTTTTACAGTTGCAGAACACTGCAACTTCCCATTTCAAATACTCACTGGGGTTTGCTTATAACAATATAATGTTTTTTTTTTTTTCATCTCTCTCCTCATTTTTTCTGCTTTTTTGTTCCACAAGGCAAGTTTCATTAAAGATCCAATTATGCAAATCAGGTCCTGAAGAGCCAGTTGAATATGCAATATAATAGTGTACCGTAATAGTTCAACACAATATACTGCATCTGAGGCAGATTTACGAGGCAACATAACTGCGACGCCTCCGTCCTTTGGAGAAAACCTCTTGATCATAATTAAAGGTGCAGGGTCCCTCTTTACTCCTCAGCTGCGTCCATTTTAACCAGGCTGCCCTCCAGGGGGCTGATGTCCCCCGTGCTTAGGGTGGATGATACACAAGTCAGGGTCGTGACCTGGAAACAGTTCAAGGGTAGGCGTTGTTAAACTCCCCCAATTATTAAGAGACATCTTGTAACAGAGATGCCCTTCGCAGTAACCGCAGACCACCCAGCCATCAGAAGTATCAGCCCCTATTTTTGGTGCCTGTGCAGAACTGCAAATATTTACCACTATTTTAAGAGCTGGGATTAGAACGCAAAACAACATAATAGCATGTGCTTAAAGCCAGTGATTGACAGGAAGTTGCTTGTTTACGCAAAGCCCCTGTCGGCCAAGACAACATGGCTATAATTTTGTGCTTCTCACCATCTCAAAAGCAAGGCATCACAACAAGCAGAGCAGCACGTGGTGGATTTCTTGTTTTTTTATGTTAAGATTAAAAGGGTAGACCACAATCTTAATATAAGAAAGTAAATGCAGAGTTATAAATATCAGGGTGTGGTCAACCAATTCTGGAAAAAAGAGTAAGGTCACAGCCGAAGGATGACCATGTCTCCCAAGGCTATGTAAACCTCCCTGATTCAACACTCTCCATAATGACCAAAAGTCCCACAGCCATCCTATTCACACGCTCGCACTCTCTCTCTCTCTCTTTTCCCCTCGCTCATGTGTGAGCACAAGTGTGGTGCTGTATGGCTAAGTTTTCCCACTCTTTTCTATGCCATCATCTTTCTAAGATATAGAAATCTTCCCACATGTGAAAAGCTCTAATGGTGAGGCTTTAAGTAACTTTGACTGTACAGTACACTAAAAATCTAACAATCTATAGTCAAAAAATAGCTTTGGTGTACATTTTTACTTGCTCAAATCAGACCAAGGACCATCTTTCGGCCACTTTTTTCTCTCTCCCTCTTTCTGCAGACAGACAGACGCTCCTTCTGGTGGCACCCTGGCATGAGGCAGTGGAGACAAGATCATCCGTCACCACCTCATCTGTCAGGGCACTCTTTATTCTTAGATCACACACTGACTGACGTCTGTGATTAGCCCGCTCAAAAACTTCCACTCCTCTTCCCCCTCTCCCTCTCTCTATCTTTCTCTCTGTCTGTTTTGAACGACAACGAAAAGCCTTAGAAATCATCGCTCATTTACAAGTGACATCTGCATAACAAAATGTCCTCATTGCACCGTAATTATTTGATAACTACAAAAGTTGACATCTGTCAGTTACTGAACATTCCCATTTATAATACACAAAATGACATGCTGAACCAAGTCTTCCTGCGCTTGTACAGGAGCGGGTATTGAACGACAGAGAATTATGCACTTAATCAATTTGAGAGGACAGGCATAGTAGTGATATAAGGCATCTTTTTTTTTTACATACTTTGGGACAATGATTAATTGTTTACTGAGGGATTCTGGACCCCACCTTTAACTTTACTCTGGTATTTGTTTTAATCTGTCATACAACCACATTTATTATTAAAGTAAAATGATTTACTAAAATGTTTGTTAGTTGATTTTTTAAATCAGTTGCAATACTATCATCTTGGTTATAAATTGGTATAAACACATTAACTTTCACGCGATAAAGAAGCATATAGATGATATAAACATGCTGATGATGTTTTCATGAAACTAGCTAAAATAAGCTTTTTGTAAAAAGCATAGTTAGCAAAAGATAAATAACTACCTCAAAATGTTAAAACTTTTCTCATCAAGGTCAAGTTGATGTTATTTTGCTGAGCACCGCTAGCAAATAAACACTGCTGGCATTTAGAGAAGAGATTGCGGATGAGCTGAAGAAGAAGGGACACAACAGGGTGGAGGCGCAGGGTCTGTGTCTCCACAGCACATATCAATTAATACCTAAACACCATGGCCTTGCTTGCCATACTGTCCCTTAAGAGTTGCCTGGCTAGAGCCTGGGCATCTGGAAAACAATTTCCTCCAATTAAAAGGAGCGGGAGGCATTTAAGAGTGGAACGGCTTTTTGATCAAGTCTCCAAGGCTCACAGATCCACCCAGCTAGCTACAGACTGACAGGCTGGTATTATGAGAGAAAGTGAGATCTCCTGCCCATCGTCACTGCTCTGCCCTCAGCTGTGGTGAGGTTTAGAAAGATACCCCTCAATACATGCCCTGTGATCACCATCAATGTTGATGTCAAGCATGCAGACTCAATAATAAAAAGGACACAATAATGCTCTCCAACGATGCCAAGTTCTGCTACATAACGCAAACTGTCCCTGCCGAATGAGTGCAAGACGCATATGTAAATGAGAGCATACACACCAGGGAGGAGACATTTTGACAGGATTGGCTTGGTCTGTTTAGTCCCATCGAACTGCTATCAGTTGCTCTGGCAGAGTAAATTCACAAGAGTCTTCATAACACCCTCTCTCTCACTGCATTTAAACGAGTTTGAAAATGTTCTCCTTAAAAAAAAAAACAGATAAAAATGTGTCTCTTAGACTGTTCATGAGTTGCACTATATCATGTCCAGAATTAAGGATAAATAAATGCAAATAAATTCAAAACTGTCAGAATTAATTAAATTAACATCAACACCTCTACGAGCGTACACCCATCCCACAATGATTTAATACATTTGTAATAGTTAATAGTAAATTAGAACTATATAATTCTAAAACAATAATAAAATAAATTTGCAGCCCAATTTACTATTGTATCAAGTTACAATTTTTATAGCATTTCACTTCATACTAAACATTTCAGATGGCTTAGAAATTGAAAACACACTCAGTGAATAATGCTTCTCAATTTATCTCTTATCATATTATTAAATATGAAATGTATGTATGTATTTATTTTATTTTTTTTAATAAAGGCAATTTATGAACAATTTAAAAATGTATGCAGTTAGCAGCTTCTCTGAGCAATAGTACATAGGGATTAAATTACCAAAAAT
Source organism: Danionella dracula (assembly GCA_900490495.1). NCBI lineage: Eukaryota > Metazoa > Chordata > Actinopteri > Cypriniformes > Danionidae > Danionella > Danionella dracula. The sequence continues at coordinate 6,153,962 of UELW01000578.1, forward strand.
GTATAAGATATTTAAATGTAATATCATTGTAAACAATGCGTGCTGCCTGCCTCTATACCATGTCCATAGACAAAAGGAAGAAGGCACCAAATATTTAAACATTATGACTCATGGAAACACTTCAACTTGGTTAATATCATTTTCTCTAAAACTTTTGGATTAACTTATAAAAAGTTCCATTACAATTCTGCACCTGGATCTGAAATCACCAGACAGTAAATCTGCTTTCCTAGTTTCATAAAGTCCTTTCATCCGAAGAAAACACCTGCATCACGTACAACACATAAATAAAAATACCAATGATGTGTCATCAGAATTGGCACTGACGCTTTTTTACATTTTAATAGATTAAAATCATTAACGGGGAGACAATCAACTGCTAAAACGCAGCTCTCAATCATGCGCTCTGGCTGTGCTTCATCTCTTGGTTTATTCTCACACTCCCGCGCGCATTCCCATCTCAATCTCCAACTCTTCCAACTTTCTTTTTTCTCACCCCAAAATGAATCATTTCCCCAAGCGACGATCTTCTCAACCCGCGATCAAATCTCCATTTCCAAGGGAGATGCGCGCTGATAAAAAAAAGGGTTTTAAGTCTGATATGACATTTAGCCCTCAGTTGTTGAATGCCATCATAAGGCTTCTGTTCATAAGAGGTCGATCACAGCACAAAATGGCAGGTCTCACCGGCTCTTCCATCTCCCAAGTTTTGACACATGGCATGCACCGTGTAACTTTGATCCTAATTCTCCCACCGATCTGTGTTCTCTTCAGCTGAAATCCTAAACGCAAAGCCCTCGGGGTTCAAGTGAGAAAGTTTGAGCTGAGATTTGAGGAAACTTTCTGAGAGCTTCATGACCTGAACAAGAGAACGCACAGCGCATCAACTCGGAGCAACAAAGTGCATTTGTCATTCATGTAATCACTCATCTTCATAACTGATAGATAATTACATTTTTGTCAAGTGTATTTCATTCTTAAAACAAGTTAATCCATCCGGATGAATCATGCTTTTCAGAATAATTTGACCAATCGCGCAAGCGTTTATAGATTAAATATCGCATTTAAGTTTAACCATAACCATAAGTTTAACGCACTTAACTATTCAACCATAAAACTACTTGTTTAATGACTTTTAGAAAGAAAGCCGGTGAAAGTAATCAGCAAACCGGTCGTAAACCAACCCCTTACCTTCCAAATTCATCCGCTGATCAAGACGCATGCTGAAAGAGTGTCTTCTTTAAATAAAAGGCATCTCCACAAAACTGAGGACATCGTTTCCTTCAGCTACTGATGGGGTTCGAGTAAACCGGGACTAACACGCGCGCGCGAGAGCTTGGGACCTGTTATGATCGCTTTCCGATCCGCTTCCCAACTGTTCCTCGCGCGCATCCCAAATGATGAAACCGCTCTGTAGAGTTTATTCTCAATAAACGCGTGCATCGATGGCTATCCCAAGCTGTTCGCCCTCATCGATGTGCTCGCAATACTAGTCTCTCAGCGCAGAAACACGCTCCGCCGTCAAAAAGACACTCCATTGTCGTCCATTCACACAGAGCGGCGGTCGGTCTTGCGGCATTTGATGGGACTGAGCTACAACCCTTGACAAAACAGCCCCAAAGCGCGGAGTATCACCTCGAATCCTCCGTTCTCCCCTCGCCGCGACACACACAGGCAAATTTCACTCCATCTGATCATCTTATTGACCTTGACTTCCCTTAAACACTTACTAAAATCTGCTTATCCCTTCACATTGTCAGACCCGTTATTCGGACGAGGCGTAATTGCCTTTGATGCCTGTCGCCGCAGAAACAAGACCGTGCAAAAACCCGACAATTCGCTACAAATGAACCCGAAACGTGCTTACCTTTCAGGGAAAGTATCTGAAGTCTTGTATCCTGGAGAAAAAGTCCAGTGAGATGAGCGGAGAGCGCGAGCATCAGTCAGCGTAAGAGAGAAGTAATGAGTGATAAAATGACGCTCATCTGCACTGTAACCTTGTGGCGTATTTAATGTAAATAAGCCGGTTATGTTGCACACAATCACACGCATACACACACACGCACACAAACCGGGCAAGACGGGAAGCCACTTTTTCTCGCTCTTTTAAGCAAACGCGTCACATATGATCGCATATATTTAATAGAGAATGCATGAGAAAAGCTTATCAGTTAGCAAATATGAGATTGGCACTCAGCAGGGCGCGCAGCCTATAAGCAACAACCTCCCTCTTCATCAGAGGAAGAGGAAAAGGCTCCAGACAGCGGTCGAGACACGCGCTCAGAGACGTGGGAGAAGCTCCTCTCTTAAGGTACTTTGGTGAGGACAAGAAACTTTTTTAGGGCTGAACTTCAGCGCTCGAGCTGATGCTGCTTTTACAATATAGGGCTGATATGCAGAAAAACGCAGAGCCTTCGGACGCAAAAATCTTCTTATTGAATAAACTCTTTGTTGTGGGATTATATAATGATTATGTTGTAATTATGGGTGCGCTTTTGAAATAGCAAGAATTGTATTTTTAAAAAGACTGCCCGATGGGAATGCGAATACGTGAAGGCTTGAAGAACATGCCACACTATAATCTGGCTTATTGATTATTAAACATTTGATTGATGAAATTGATTTGGATTTTTTTGCAAATCAGATCAATTAGGGATACGAAGAACTGTGCTTAAATTTGATCAAGTAATAAATAGTTTAAATAAATAGGCCTATGTGGGTTCAGATAAATAAATCTAAATCCACCTGGCCTCTGAATTTAATCAGACCACATTCAAACTAAATATAATTAATTAACAATGACAAGGTTATTAGAAGGAGCACAACATAATAGTTGTTCTCAACAGCAGTTTGTTTTAAAGCACATAAAATAGAATGTCCTTCATTTAAAAAAATCTAAATCTACACTCAAATAAAAACAAAATATGTAATGATATGATGAAGCAGAACTCTCCACACAATATCAAAATAGGATTTGAAACCTATAATCAAAATACTACCACATTTTTAACATATGGTTTAACTTTTTTTTAACATATTGCCTAACTTGTTACTTTGTTGTTGTTTATAAAAATTTCTCTCTTGCTCTCTCTCTCCCTCTCTCTCTCTCTCTCTCTCTCTCTCTCTCTCTCCCTCCCTCTCTCTCTCTCTCTCTCTCTCTCTCTCTCTCTCTCTCTCTCTCCTCTCCCTCTCTCTCCCTCTCCCTCCTCTCTCGCATTAGCCTGTGATGTGAAGATCTCTGATTGGTTTTTAGGGTTTAAGAATTTAGCATTTAAAGTCTGTTCTTGAAATAATATTTAACGTTGATTAGAATATAGCACAGAGGGATTACTTTTTAAATTGTTGTTGAAGGTTGAATTTAGCAGATTTGCAAGCTGACCTCCTTTCATTTGATAAATAAATAAATATAAATTAATAAACAAAATGAATAAATAAATAAATAGGGCAGTTACAATATTTCCATTAACCATTGTTTTTGACAGCCGGACTTGACTTATAAAAAAAAAGACAATTAAAAACAATGGTCTGGATGATTTACTTCACAGCCAGGATAAAACCCTCATTAGCATATACTTGAACTGTTTTATCCTGTGACAAGTTGCAAATTGGAGGGTTTTCCTCTGCTGTCTCACAGAGAAGTTGTGTGTTTATGTTATTTAGTGGCTTCAAAGGAGCATTAATCGTTATTAAATCCCGAGGCAAAGGCTCGCCTTCTCTTTATTTTCTTTCCAGACAAAACACACGTTTTTAAAGATAGCACATTCATTATTCACTATGAAAATCAGATTCCCATGCTGCCCCTTAAACGCTCAGGAATTCACTCCGCATTTTCCACTCTGATGTGTATGAAATTCCTTTTTGAACAAATTCCAAAATAAAAGTAGTGCCTCTAAAGAAATTAGCATAACCATCCCATCAATAATATTGCTATCTCCATGGGAATGATAGCGAGAGCAGTAGGGGTGTTCCTTTAGTCAATTCTTCATGGATTCTCTGTTTCTTTTGAACTTGTTATAGCAAGTCAAGTGATTCTTTATCGGTGACAGGCCTGACAATACACGACGAGGACGGGAAAGCAGGTCAAAGGATGTTGCCATATGGACTTTATTGTGGACTCTTCTAAAAAACACAGATTTTTTTTAACTAAAAACACATATCTACAACATGTTATCCCTGTGTCCTGCTTACTTTTAAGTGCTTGTAGTTAAAAACTGCTAAAGTGTCGCAGACAGAGTAAAGCCAATGCTTATTGCAATGACTCTTGTGCATTTCTGTGAGTGTTGTTTTCCTCTCTGTGGCTTTTAAGCAAACAAACAAATGTGGATCCATCCTTTCTGGTAGGCTGCTATCCATTTTATGGATTTTTGAGGAAAAGGAAGAGAATACGGTAAAACTGTCACGTTGTCTGCTGTGTTTGGAAGGGCAGCATTCAAGATTGATCATTTTGTCTCCGCAAATATCAACTTGTTACAGGAATCAAAAGGTCGAAAGATCCTGACAGCCTGAGTCACCTGATCACTAGTCCCAGCATGCAACAGGTGCAGGGGAAGGAGGTTGTTCTTTTCTCTGTTTGCTAGGCTATTTAATGGTTCTATTTAAAAGCTGTAAACTGTGTCTTCATATAAATGCAGTGCCGTGTTGTGTATAAAATAAATTCCTGAGAGAAAATTTTACTCTATTCAGAGCTGTCCTTCTCCGGAAAGAGTAAAAACACTCAAATTGAGTAAAAAATTTAAACAAACAGCCACAAATTTATAATAGATATTTGTATTTTGCTATACAAAACACATAGGCGTTTTCCCTTCTTTCTTTCAACTTTTTAAATTCCATTAAGAGAAGGCCCAACTAGATCCAGAATTAATTCAACTTAGTAACCAATAGTTGATTAAACTCTCTTTAAGTGTTGTTTAATCTTTTTTTTAAACATAAAACATTTATAATAAAACGTTTCATGTTGGTTACTCATGTAAGCTGAAATAAATGTCTGTAAGATTCATAATACATGAATTCATTGTATTTAAAGCTAAAAAACAGTATATACATTTAGTAGACTTAATATAATGTTGTTTTCTGTGCTTAGAGGCCTTTGCATATGAACTCGTCATACATAAAATAGCTTTTAGTTGAGCTAAATTATTAATTATTTTAAATATTAAATTATATAATAAATGTGTATGTAGATTTTCAATTAACTTCAGCTAATGAAAACTGCATACACTAATTAAGGAATAATTAAAATGTTTTATTAACAGGCTATAGATCAGGGCCCATTCTATGTCTGTTTTCTTTCATATAGATCTGCTATATATACATTAAAGCACAATGCTGTTATATGATTCTTTCTTAAATATAGTTAGCATTTGTTGCTTAAGATCTTTTTTATTTAACCCAGGCTAGTTAAGTTTCCGACACTGAATAATAAGGCATCACTCCTCTGTGAGTAACTCATGGATTTGTTTACACTATTAGAACAAGACCACACACATTCCGAGTAAACATGTCAAAACATCAAAGTACATCCAAACATCGAAGGCTTTAGGTTTTCAATAATACAATGTGTTCAATAATAACACACAGTTAACAAAAGGTCAGTCATTAAACGTGAATCAAGGTTTGGGTAGTTTAAGAAAATTAATTGACTGGTAAGATTTTTTTCTGTTAACCAAACAAAAGGCCTTAAGTCACATTCCACTGTTTTCTATCAGAAAAAAAAGATATAAAAAATTATTACATACTTTTTATTTTTATATTTATATTTGGTAGCACTTTATAAAGCATTAACAAATAGTTATTAAGTAATTTATAAACCTTTGTTTCTATGTTATTACACATTTTTTAATCACCATTATAATTTGCTTAAGAACATTATTTGATGCTTTATTAAGGATCAGTTAATAATTTATAAATTCAAGTTTTCACTATTTAAAAACCAGTTAGTTATTAGATGTGAGAGAATTATGAGATCATTTACAACATGCTAATAAATGATTATTAAACTATTTAAAAGCACATTCATACATCTTGATATTCAGACATATAGCAACTGTTACTAAGTGTGATAATAAATGCTTTATTAACACATAATACTACTGTACCTCCTGATTAGTTTAGGTAGTTATAAAGCATATACAGCTAGTTAACTGTTTGTGTGAGCTCATCTACAGTGAGAACTATTTATGCTTGATAAAGTTGTTTTCATGAGCTCTTCTAAAGTAATAACTATTTATGACTTATAAAGTATTAATAAATCAGATATGAATGCATGAATTTAGTGTTATTAATCATGTTATATAAACATTTATATATTTATTGGATCAAGCAAGTGATACCTCTAGAGAGAGAAACTGTCACTTTAAGACAGAGCAAATAAATGACTGCATAAGCATTTTATCCAGGAGCAGTCTGATGGTTTAATGTTGTGCCTAGTTTATATCTACATACAAACACACCAGAATGGGTTCTCATATGGAAGCTTGTGTGTGTGTGCGTGTGTGTGTGTGTGTGTGTGGGGGGGGTAATACTTTTTAAAATTGAGTTTCTCAGAGCCTAATCTGTTCCAGGTCTTTGATGAGGAAATGTTCTCAAAGTACCACAGTGAATGATTTAATGAGAAGTGAGTGAGCACAATTTCAAACAATCAGATTTTCTGAACCTTCTGTGACTCTAAACTTTTAAAATTGCACTTAAGAATCACATCAATTACTCTTAAAAGTATGACATTGTCTAAATAGTAAGACTAGCATAACAAATACAGGCTATGGCATATTTACTCCATATCCTCTCATCAGGATCTGATACATCGGTCCCTTATGTGAGCTCTCTGAAGTTCTCGCAGCTCTGTTCCTTTTTCCTTTTTCTTATGCATGTCTGGTGTCAAATTGAGGCAAATATTTGGAGTTGAATTGTATCTTTTCATCTGATGGCTATCTCTTTCATTATTTCTAAAGTTTAGAAACAAGCATCTTAACCTTACTCAAAAATCGCACCCAAGGCAGATAATCTGAGAGAGTTGTTTAATGTTTGACAAAGACACAAAGAAGTCATATGTTGAAATAATTTTATTAATTGACATTGAACAGCATTTTTTTTATTGAGAGCTTACCATATACCATGAGGAAAAACACATCTCCTAAAGTTTGTATTATAATTTGGAAAGGCTAAAAATGAGCTCTGATAGAAAGGCAAACCTTACACTGATCCAAAATAAAGACTAAACCTCTTTACAGATAACCTGGCCTCAGCTAAAACTGTGTCAAATCTTCTTTAAAGTCCATATTTCTGAGCAAGCAGGCAATCATATTTTACTATTACCTATCAATTGGTTTCTAATCATGGTAATGAGGCGTCTGCCGTTTGGTGACAGTGAACTAACGGCCTCCATGGGAGCATTAAGGAGCCTGGGTTATGCTGTGGGCCGTTAACTACCTACAGGCGCTTGCTAATGGTTCCAAATGACCTCCTCAGTGGCTATTAGCACATAATTAGAACCTTGCAGACCATCAATGACTTCCACCGGACATGCGTACATCTTCAGGCTTCTCCTTCTTGTTCCCCTACTTACTCTTTAGATTATGGCGTGGTGCAGAGATATAACCACATAACCACAGATACTGCCTTAAGTTGTAAGTAGTTTGCATTAAGTCAGTGGTAATGGTAGCACTGAAAAAACAAATTTTGCCCCTGTATAATTTTAATTATTAATTGCAGTGGTAGTTTGCTGTATTGATGTACACAACTGATAAACTACAATTATATATATATATATATATATATATATATATATATATATACTTAACTTCAAATTTAACTTAAAGTACAGTGGTAAATTCTCTCTCTCTCATATATATATATATATATATATATATATATATATATAGTGGTGTGAAAAACTATTTGCCCCCTTCCTGACTTTTTATTCTTTTGCATGTTTGTCACACAAAATGTTTCTGATCATCGAACACATTTTAATATTAGTCAAAGATAACACAAGTAAACACAAAATGCAATTTTTAAATGAATGTTTTTATTATTTAGGGAGAAGAAAAATCCAAACCCACATAGCCCTGTGTGAAAAAGTAATTGCCCCTGCACCTAATAACTGGTTGGGCCACCCTTAGCAGCAATAACTGCAATCAAACGTTTGCGATAACTTGCAACAAGTCTTTTACAGCGCTCTGGAGGAATTTTGGCCCACTCATCTTTGCAGAATTGTTGTAATTCAGCTTTATTTGAGGGTTTTCTAGCATGAACCGCCTTCTTAAGGTCATGCCACAGGCATCTCAATGGATTAAGGTCAGGACTTTGACTACGGCCACTCCAAAGTCTTCATTTTGTTTTTTTTCAGCCATTCAGAGGTGGATTTGCTGGTGTTGTTTTTGGGTCATTGTCCTGCTGCCAGGGCAACCAAGATCGCTTTAGCTTAAATTGAACGAACAGATGGCCGGACATTCTACTTCAGCATTTTTTTGGTAGACAGTAGAATTCATGCTTCCATCTATCACCGCAAGCCTTCCAGGTCCTGAAGCAGCACAAACAACCCCAGACCATCCACACTACCACCCCCCATATTTTACTGTTGGTATTGATGTCTTTTTGTGAAACGCTGTGTTACTTTTACGCCAGATGTAAACAGGGACACGCACCTTCCAAAAAGTTCAACTTTTGTCTCGTCAGTCCACAAGATATTTTCCCAAAAGTCTTGGCCGTCATCGAGATGTTTTTTTAGCAAAATTAAGACGAGCCTTAATGTTCTTTTTGCTTAATAGTGGTTGTGTCCTGGAACTCTGCCATGCAGGCCGTTTTTGCCCAGTCTCTTTCTTATGGTGGAGTCGTGAACACTGACCTTAATTGAGGTAAGTGAGGCCTGCAGTTCTTTGGATGATGCCCTGGGATCTTTTGTGACCTCTCGGATGAGTTGTCTCTGCGCTCTTGGGGTAATTTTGGGCGGCCGGCCACTCCTGGGAAGGTTCACCACTGTTCCATGTTTTTGCCATTTGTGGATAATGGCTCTCACTGTGGTTCGCTGGAGTCCCAAAGCTTTAGAAATGGCTTTATAACCTTTACCAGACTGATAGATCTCAATTACGTTTTCTCTCATTTCTTCCTGAATTTCTTTGGATCTTGGCATGATGTCTAGCTTTTGAGGTGCTTTTGGTCTACTTCTCTGTGTCAGGTAGCTTCTGTTTAAGTGATTTCTAGATTGAGAACAGGTGTGCAGTAATCAGGCCTGGGTGTGGTTACAGAAATTGAACTCAGGTGTGTTTAAACCACAGTTAATTATTTTTTAACAAGGGGGGGCAATCACTTTTTCACACAGGGCTATGTGGGTTTGGATTTTTTTTTCTCCTAAATAATAAACACATTCATTTAGAAAACTGCATTTTGTGTTTACTTGTGTTATCTTTCACTAATATTAAAATGTGTCGATGATCAGAAACATTTTGTGTGACAAACATGCAAAAGAATAAAAAGTCAGGAAGGGGGCAAATAGTTTTTCACACACTGTGTATATATATATATATATATATATATATATATATATATATATAATATAATATATATATATATATATATATTATATATATATATATATAGAGAGAGAGAGAGAGAGAGAGAGAGAGAGAGAGAGAGAGAAAGAGTAAGTTAAATTTGAAGTTAAGTTACTACAGTAATTCCATAACCAACAACAGTTTTTTTTATTTACCCTGTTATCTGTTTATTTATGTTGTTGACAATAAAAACAAAACAAAAACACTGGGTTAAGTTTTAATATACATCACAAACTGTCAGGGTTGTGTATGGGTTTTCCCCTTTTGGTTTTTATTCGTATCTAGTCTTCTTGTTTTTCATCATTATAGAGTTTTGTTTCTGTTTATTTCTTTGCAGTTTGTAAATTCACTCCTGTCTTGATTGTTTTCCACCTGTGTCTAATTATCCCGGTTCAGTTGAATTAAGTCACCTGTGTCTGTTCTCGTTTAGGTTAATTGTCTCTCTTATAAGATCCCTTCTTCTTTTGTTCAGTGTTGCTGCATTAATATCTGTCACACCTTTCGGTCTGTTAAAAGTATTCAATCTTGCTGTAGTCGTTGTTCTGTTTTAGTCTTCTCATAGTCTTATCTGTTTACGTTACTTTAGTTATTGGAGGTTTCCCCCCTCGTGGGTTATTTTGTGTTGTTACTTTCTGTTTTATAATAAAGCAACTGACCGAACCTCTGGCTGTCGTGCATTTGGGTTCTGCTACTACCCTTATCTCTTATGAGGACCGTGACAGAATGCAGCAACCAAACAAGAACTCAGCCGACAGCCAGCGAGGAGAACGAAGGAGGTCCTCGATTCAGCCAAGGTTCTCAGTGGCCTCAATGGCACAGGTCATGCCAGAGGGGTTTGGAATACCTGAGATTCAGGAAGTGCCTAAACAGCAGGCTGGTGGTGTCCTTGACCTTGCTAGGAGTGTGGAGGAATTTTTTGAGATTTATGAATTGGAGGATGAAGACATGATCCAGGTGTTTTTGGAGGGCCTTGATGATCCTGTGAGATCAGAGGAACTGGGGAACATCAAAGGCTGGTCCTTCTGGGAAGTGGTGGATCTTGTTGCTGACCTGAAGGGGGAACTAGCCTCAGACCCTTTTCCTGGGGTCATGCCTTGCCACTTCAACAAAGGGGACTTACCCATTGGACCCCTTTATTCTATTTCTAGACCAGGGGAGGGCACGTCCCTGACTCGTGGTCAGACAAAGAGGAGAAGGGCAGCCAGAGAGGCAGTCCGGAGGTCCGAAGGAGAGGGTTTCCCTTCCAGAGTGGTATGGGCTTCCAATACTCAGCCCTGAAGTCTTTGAGCCCATTTTTTGCCTCAGATCCCTCCAAGGTGGAGAACCGCACTCCCCACATACCCTGTGCAAGCTTCCTGTCCAGAGTCTGTCTACCTCAGCCCTGAGAGGGCTTTTTCTAGACACCTCCAAGGTTTGCCACAACCACCACCTCCATCAAAGAAGAAGAGAAAGAAGAAGAAGAGGAGGAGTGGTTCAAAACTCCTCAACTCTCTCTTTCTGGTCATTGCGACCGAGTCTACTGCTCTGAAGAGTAGTGGAGGCCACGCCAGTGTGCCCCGGAAACACTAATCCCTGAGGCTGAAGGAAAGTCGTGATTGAAGTGTGCCATGCTCCTGTCATTAATGATGGGGGCTCTTGTATGCCGTCCTGCTTGTATTGTTGCCCTCGCCTGAGTTTTGCCTGCGCCGCCCCAGCGCCTGAGTTTGCCCTGCGCCGCCCCCAGCGCCTGAGTTTGCCCTGCGCCGCCCAGCGCCTGAGTTGTTTGCCTGCGCCGCCCCAGCGCCTGGAGTTGCCTGCGCCGCCCCAGCGCCTGAGTTTGCCTGCGCCGCCCCAGCCCTGAGTTTTGCCTGCGCCGCCCCAGCGCCTGAGTTTGCCTGCGCCGCCCCAGCGCCTGAGTTGCCTGCGCCGCCCCCAGCGCCTGAGTTTGCCTGCGCCGCCCCCAGCGCCTGAGTTTGCCTGCGCCGCCCCAGCGCCTCTGAGTTTGCCTGCGCCGCCCCAGCGCCCTGAGTTTGCCTGCGCCGCCCAAGCGCCTGAGGTTTGCCTGCGCCGCCCCCAGCGCCTGAGTTTGCCTGCGCCGCCCCAGCGCCTGAGTTTGCCTGCGCCGCCCCAGCGCCTGAGTTTGCCGGCGCCGCCCCAGCGCCTGAGTTTGCCGGCGCCGCCCCAGCGCCTGAGTTTGCCGGCGCCAACCCAGGTACCGTGTCTGCCGGCGCCAACCCAGGTACCGTGTCTGCCGCGCCAACCAGGTACCGTGTCTGCCGGCGCCCAACCCAGGTACCGTGTCCTGCCGGCGCCTGCTCTTCGCCCTGTGCCTGCCGGCGCCACCCGAGCGCCGCTGCCAGCTCTGCCGGCGCCTGCTCTTCGCCTGTGCTGCCGGCGCCACCCGAGCGCCGCGGCCCAGCTCTGCGGCGCCGCTCTTCGCCTGTGCCGCCGGCGCCACCCGAGCGCCGCTGCCCAGCTCTGCCGGCGCCCGCTCTTCGCCTGTGCATGCCGGGGCCACCACGGAGACGCCCGATCTGCCCAGGCTCTGCCGGCGCCCCGACTCTTCGCCTGTGCCTGCCGGCGTCACCCGAGCCGCCTGTGCCCAGCTCTGCCGGCGTCGCTCTTCGCCTGTGCCAGCCGGCGCCACCCGAGCGCCGCTGGCCCCAGCTATGCCGACGCCTGCTCTTCGCCTGCCGGCGCCACCCGAGCATCGCTCCCCAGCTCTGCTGGCACCACCCGAGCGCCGCTGCACAGCTCTGCCGGCGCCCGCTTTGTGCCTGCTGGCGCCAGCCGAGCACCGCTACCCAGCTCTTGCCGGTGCCCGCTCTGCGCCTGTGCCTGCTGGCACCAACCCGAGCACGCTACCCAGATCTGCCGGTGCCCGCTCTTCGCCTGTGCCTGCGGTTACCACCGCGAGTGCCCCTGGCCCTGTCCAGCTCTGCTGGTTCATGCCCAGCACCCATTCCAGCTCTGCCCGGCTGTTTGCTTGTGGGCTCTCCTGTCAACTACCTGCCACCCTTCAGCTATTCTTTGAGGTTATTGACCTGCATATACTTCCTCAGCTCTGGTTGACACTGTTGCAGTGGTATCTGGCCTCATCCCCAGGACCATTGAGGATTTCATGGCTGCTTCCTCCGGCCCCCCCATTGGGACTGTGTGTTAGGCCTGGACCACCTCAGAGAGAGTTGTCCATCTCTCTGGGCTTATTCTGGAACCCTGTCAGACTTCCGGGGGGCTATTTTTCCTACCTCTGGCTTGGGTTCTTGATGGACTCGCTTTTCTGTTTCTGTGTTGTGTTAAAATATGTTCGGTATTATGTTTGGTTTAGGTTTCTGGGTGTTCCTACCTCCATTTTCATTGATTGAGTTTTATGTTTTGAAGAATGCCAGGTGGCATCCTTTTTTGGGGGGGGCATACTGTCAGGGTTGTGTATGGGTTTTCCCCTTTTGGTTTTTATTCGTATCTAGTCTTCTTGTTTTTCATCATTATAGAGTTTTGTTTCTGTTTATTTCTTTGCAGTTTGTAAATTCACTCCTGTCTTGATTGTTTTCCACCTGTGTCTAATTATCCCGGTTCAGTTGAATTAAGTCACCTGTGTCTGTTCTCGTTTAGGTTAATTGTCTCTCTTTATAAGATCCCTTCTTCTTTTGTTCAGTGTTGCTGCATTAATATCTGTCACACCTTTCGGTCTGTTAAAAGTATTCAATCTTGCTGTAGTCGTTGTTCTGTTTTAGTCTTCTCATAGTCTTATCTGTTTACGTTACTTTATGTTATGGAGGTTTTCCCCCTCGTGGGTTTAATTTTGTGTTGTTACTTTCTGTTTTATAATAAAGCAACTGACCGAACCTCTGGCTGTCGTGCATTTGGGTTCTGCTACTACCCTTATCTCTTATGAGGACCGTGACACAAACCTTTAACACTAGAAGTCCCAGACTTTTTTAGGCCTCTTTAAGCCAAAAGGAAAAACATGCCTCCTGTCTGGGACTTCTAGTGATGCGTGTTTTTGGTAGTGTGGTGTATTTCCGTTTATTATTTTAATATACAAAATTTCAATTAACACTGAATCAAAGGAACTTTAATTCCAGAGAAAAGTAATTGTGGTATGAGTTTTTAAATGAAATTGTAAAAAAAATTTAATCTGTTACCATTGTGAAAGGATCACGTGTGATTTAAATCAACACATTTGTCTGGAAACAAGCTTAATGAGTAAAATAGTAATAATAATAAAATAAACTCTAAAGAAGGAAATCCTTACATGTCCAATAAGGGTATTTACCTGCTATCTACCCTCTGCATCACTGTTATTGTCTAACTGTTATTGTCTTACTATTGTTTCACTGTTATGTTCTATTGTTTCCTATCAAACAGTGCAAAAAGTGCATGGCACGGCCACTTCGCCTCAGTCACACCAACCTCTGCATACACTTAGCAATGGTCTCCAGTTACTCAGAACAAAGGCCTGCTTTACTGGGTTAATGTCAGCTCAGGAGCTTTAGGGAACAATAGCTGAATTTGGCTGGAATAAAGAATGAATGCAATGTTCAATAAAGAAAACATAAAGCAGCACACCTATCCACTATTAAATAAAAAAAAATGTCAGTTTTTAAGCATTTCATCTCACAAGTTATGTGAGTTATCTGAAGAAACACTGTCTTGAGACAAAAAAAATAATACAACTAATTTAAGCAGCAAGGAGGAATCTTTCTAGGTCATCAGCTAGTCATGGACAATGAATCTAAAAAAGATCATGCAAGGGTGGGGAAAAAAAAACTAGCTCCACTAGCTGTGTGGTAATGTTTAAGTGTTGTTTTTTTTTAACAAGGCTGTATTATTCAATATTTCAGACAGTATCGTCTTCTTTTATCTTTGTGTACTAGTTTTTCTTAATGATTGAAGATTACAACTATCAGTGTTATTGAACTGTTTAATCTGATAAATGTATCTAAAAAATATTTTTTATCTTTTTAATTATATTTTTTAAAAGATGTATGTTTTTTAGTTGACAGTGTTGAATGGCTTTTTTTGACTGACATTTCACATTGTTTTATTTACATTGTAAAAGCAAGTGTGAATGTGGATTAGAAACTTTACAAGGCTCAAAGCATGTCTCCCCATCTTTGCTGAGATCAGTGGTGTGCTTCCTAGAGGCCATAGTCAGTACTGCGGAATATATTTCCTAAAAAAGCCTAGCAGACTAAGCAAGAGGTCAACTACTGTGTGCTACCTCTCTGACTTCAGATTATAAATCTCTCTCTCTCTCTCTCTCTCTCTCTCTCTCTCTCTCTCTCTCTCTCTCTATGTCTCTCTCTCAAACCTGTGTGTTTTGTTCTTTACAGCACATTTTCATCAAATTCAAAGCAAAACCTCTACTTTCTCAATAGGAATGGTAGTACTTCCCTATTTACAGTTAGCCACTCAGCACAATTCCCCAAGTGTTTGTCCTATGCTGTCAGAACTTTGCCAGCCACTGCTGCTACAATGTCAAGCTATTCACTGCCAAAGAGCAAGAATGAGTGACCATGAAGAGTCCCAATTATCTGCAGGGTAATGGAGTTTTCCATAAATAATCTATTTTTTTATATATATATATATATTTCTGAACAGGGCACCCTTGTTCACAGGCCATCCACATCTCTGTGCCCATCTGGCAAGAACAAAATTAAATTCTTGGTACTCCTTCAGTCAAAAAATGTTTCTAAGTGAGGAAAAAAAAACTTCACCTTGTCATCCATTTCTCCACAGTGACCAAAACCATAGTTAATCAGCAAAAGGGCATGCCTCCAAAACGCCATTCTTCTCCAGCGACATTACTGCAGAAGTAAGATTTACAGATCACTTAATGTTCCAGAGTTCTCTGCATAAAAGTATATACAAAGGTTAATATTGTAATAATACCTTCCTGGAGGGCATTGCAATCATTATCTCTCCAGAGATATCAATTAGAAGCACTTTACAGCAGGTAATGACAGAGATCTGAGTCCAAAATGACATTATTATTATTATCATCATCTATATTCCTGCACTGCATATGTGCATGGCAAAAAAAATGCTCTGCCAAATGCAAGAAATAATACATCTAATAGCACATATTCATCTTAGTTCATTGTGGTCAAATAGAGAGGCTAACAAGCTTTCCTTGAAACCTCCATGCCTTGGTAATTCAACAGATGTCCGCACCTTACTGCACACATTCCTCTTGCGTGTAACTCATCTTGCTTTTTGTTTCAGGAGTATAACTGCTTACCTGAGGTTCTTGCGTGGAGGCCAGATACCCACAAAGCAAACCGACATGGTGATAGACACACATCAGAAAGCGCACACAAGGGAAGCCAACAGAAACAATGGAGGCAGTTATGAATCAAAAGCTTTTTGCTGAGGCTCAGCTAATATTTGCCTGCCAACAAACACAGATTTACACTGTTGCACTTGGTGTTTGTCTAGAAACAAAAAAGAAACATTGGAAAAGTTACTGGCTGACCTTTGGGCTTTGCTACTAACATTAATAACAAGGATTTGTTATGTTATTGACCCTCTTATCAACAGCATGAATAATTCACAGCCGGGCTCATACTTGTCCAAAAGCAGATGAGAAAACAGCACCCAAGCCTCTGACTGTTGATTTAGCAGTTTCATATTTAATAAGCAACTAGAGCGCTGGGAGGCTCCTTTTTTTGGAGGGATTTAATTGGGCACTGGTGACATCCATCACATGGTTGTCATGACCATGACCTTTCGTTTGGGGCTATACATAATAAGAGAGTTATGAGCCTGTTCCTCATATTTCTAGCAAGTAGCAAGTCTCCCCTGCATTCGTGTAATGGATGCCAAGGCATTTGTAAACCTTATCTTACAGGAGTTGGTTAAAGCTACCTTGTCCAGCAGATTTATTGCATTCTGGCAGACCGGTTAGAGGATATGTAAAAGGTTGTGAGTATTTGAAGAAGGATGATTTAGCGGTGATGGATGATATCCTGTGGTTTTTAAGAAGACGGTGCTTGACAATATTGTTGTTTAGATATTAGATATTTAGACATGAAATGCAAAAACATTAAATCCATGTTTAGTATTATAAAGTTATTAATTTTAATTTCTTAAAGCAGGGTAGTTTCACATGATTGTTTGTAATATAGAAAATAACATAAGATTAAAATAACGAAACTAGTTTTTGAATAATAACACACTAAAAGTGATTATTCTGAGAGAATTGTTGTCGTGTATTTGAAAGGAAATATTTAGAGATATTTTCATTAAAGACAAACAACCTTTTCTAATCTTATTAATGATTTAGATTGATGACATATCACTACCTTGGCTCTGGTTGACCCAGTCCTAATTTTGCTGCCATATTGCATAATTTGTATTATTTTCATACTGTTAAGTCATTTGATTGCCAACACCCACATTTGACTTCAGTCGGTCAGTCGACATATGTCAACGATCAACTATGGATGCTTCACTCAGGTGCGACCATTCAATCCACATGCTTGGAAAAGGCCAATATCATAATGACACTCATTGGCTACATCATTGCTGACTCAGACTTAAAAGTGGTAGCAGATACAGCATTACTTCCTATTTTTGCTTTGGAGCAAATATCTCACTCGACGAGCAAAGCATCAAATCTAAAACTGATAATTGTAGCTGAAAGAACACTTACTAAGTGGATTATTGTGAGTTGGCATTTTGGCAATCAGTGAGGTTCCCCAGCTGTACCAGAGTGCAAGTAACTGATGTCTTTGCTTCCTCCGAACATCAAAAAGTAAGCATCCTTTTGTTTGTAAAGTGTGAACGCTTGTTTTTGCCAGTCAGTATCTGCTAAAATGTTTTTTTTTTAATTTTTTTTTTTTACCTGTCCTGTCCTACTTCAAAGCAGCCCCATGAGAAGGGAGGTGCTTCATATGAGTTGGTCAGTTTTGCTCTTTCCAGAGAATTGAAAATATTATATATTGAGTATTCCTCTGGATAGAAGCTTTTAATTTATTTTATTCGCATTCATCACAATAATTACATCAATAATCAATCATATAAACATACATCAGGACAGGACGGTGTTAATAAAAAAAAAGGGGGAAAGAGGAGAGAAGTAATTGAGGGGGAAACAGAGGTAGAGAAGTTTTGGAGGGGGAAAGAGAAGGTGAGAGGTAATTGTGAGGGAAGGAGTCAAGATTGAGTTGAAAATGAGAATAAGTAAAATAAATATTATTAGATACCTACCTTAGTACATCCAAGTAGTTTGCATCTTTCTACACATATGCATACAAGTATAAATATACATACATACATACATGCAGAAAAGTAATAATAATAATAAATAGAATTAGTAATCATATATATATATATATATATATATATATATATATATATATATATATATATATATATATATATATACATACACATACATATACATATATACACACACATACATATATATATATATACATATATATGTATATATACATACATACATCCATATATACCCTCACACATACACACATATACATACACCTATACATACATATACACATACATACATATACATACGTACACATATACATACACACATACACATAAGTAATTGAGTGTTACAGGACAGGTGACCTAAACCTCAAGCATCTAGCAGCGACCAAACATCCCAGGTGTCGTGACTAACCTTCTATGTCCCAAGTGAAACGTGGGATCTGCCTCAGGCCAAGTCCCATCTATGGTCAGGAACTACCCAGATATCCAGCTCACCCCCCACAGAACGACAAGTTTTGGGGCCTGGGACCCGGAGCCGGACCCGCCCCACCTCCCCTGGTAAAGTCGGCAACCCCAGAGAGCAATGCCCGGGGCCCTGGTCGGCCCGCTGCAGCAGGAGGACGACCAGCCCAAAGCTAGGCGGGAATGGAGCCCCCGACAGTGTGGGCAGAGACTGGGAGGCCCCACCCACAAGCACCGCCATGCCCACATCCCCCCGCGGTAGGCCCCCAGTCCCGGGCACCTCCGTGGACCCGCCAGGAAAAATGGAGGACGGCCAAGGGACCAGAAGGGGGCGGGTAGGGACACCACTCCAGACACGGCAGGACCACCACCCGGCCACACCCGGACCCCATGCACACATCAACCAGCAGTCCCCCAACACACACTCACCCCTACCAGCAGCCCCCCAAACCTAACCCCACACACACCCCTACCAGCAACCTCCCCCCCTCCCCCCACCAAATCAACCCCATCCAGTCATCCAATCATCCATCCATCTACCCAGTCATTCAGTCTTCCAGTCCCGGGCAGTAGCCAGCCGCTCACCTGCAGCCCGCACCCACCCCGGCAGCCACCCACACCCCCGCGATGGTGGGCCCTTACCCCCCAAGAGGGAAGACGGGGGCAGTTATCCACCCATTCCCCAACATCTGCTCCCAGTTGTCATGTAATGCAGGTATATGTGGGTGTGTTGGAGAGATAGAATGCAATAAAAGCAGGAATGGTATCCTGGAGTGTCACCATCGTTTGGCGGATGATGTCCAGGCACCACCCTCCGCCCTACATATCTAATGTGTATTTAAAATGAGGGTAGCCTTCTCCGTCGTATATTGTGGGAGGTGCCACAGATCTGCAGCCTCCCCCCACCAAGATTTAGACAGAGAGACTAGCCCTCCAGGACTAAATGTAGTGTGTCCTTGCAAGTGTTGTAAGGGGCCCAGGGGTTGCCCAACCCCGGAAGCGAGGCAGTGGCAGGTGAGATTGGCCTACTGTCCGCTCCGGGAGGAAGGCCCACCCGGTGCCCTGGAGATGTTCTGTGTCCTATGTGATTAAAACTGAGAGTCCCCGTCTAAAGGAGGCAGGCGGGATCGCCGATAGGTCACCCCGCCTGCCTGATCCCCCATGGGAACAAGGACCCTCATGATTCTATTTGTGTGAGTGAAGAGAGTGTGTAAACTGGGAGCTGGTGTGGCGAGTGGGAGCAGCCGACTGGCCACACCGTCCATTCCCCCAGGGACAGCACTGCCCCCCACCGCAGGGGCCACGGGAGACCTGCGAAGGATAATGCGGGCAGCCGGGAGACAGCTGGCTCCCCCTCGGGACCAGTCCTACTCATTCACACGCACTTACGCACCCACCCGTCTCTCAAATGCACATACTCGCATACACACCCTCCACCCCATCCACACACACATACACACACACACACGCACATATGTTCAATCACCCCCCCACCCCACACACACATTCACACACACACTGGAGCCACTGCTTGAGCATGCACAGGGCTGGCCCCAGCCCGGTAGGAAGCCTCACCCCGCCCAGACTGGAATTGATCCCGCACCCAACCGATCCCCGAACCGATACCCCCCTAACCCGCAAACCCCGGAAGCACCACGGGTAGCAGCAGCCGTGGGTTCCAGCCCCCCGTGCCCCCCCCTCACCGCCCCTTGACAACCTAAAATGATTTACTAGACAAATCTCAACCGTGCAGATCCTCTGGATGTGAAGGATCGATTGTATTGATGTACTTGAATGTTTGGAGCATTGACACACTGAGACAGCATTCAAGAGTTCAGACTATGTTTATTGCACTGCTTTGACTGACAACGCACTAAAAATGAGACTGGCATACTTTCAGATGTCACGACTACTGCTCGAAAGAGTCTCAAATAAAGCTGTGTTTCGAGTGCTAAGCCCAGCCCTTTGGTCTACCCACCAAAGATGTTTTTTTTTTATTCCTAGGGGGGACAGAAACTAATTGAGAAACACTGCCGTAGATGATCCCCCGTCGCAGGTCTCTATGATTAGGAAGCAGGCAAATGACGTAACCAACAAGCATAAATGCTCATTGGCTCATTGGACTGTGAAGTGTTGGTCTTACCAAAGCAGAGTTCCCAATGGCGTCATTGGGATACTTCGAGAGATCGACTAAAGGGGAACACAGAAAACAAGGTGAATGTGGCCTTTAGGGGAATGGCAGAGCTTGGCCATTACATTTTCCAGCATATCCACAGCAACATGTAACTGAAAGGATCTATACTATGGATTTATATATAACCAGATCTGTACATAATCAGGAAGTGCAATGGTGACTTGACAGAAGGAAAGGAAATTAAATGTTACATTTAATATGGAAAACTATTTTATTTTATGCTGAATAACTTTAAACCTGTATGCACATCTTGTTTCTGAAATCACTCTTTTGCAGCGGTGTGTAATGTGAACAAGCTCTTTAGATTTAAATGACAGCACAGAGAAGGATCACAGGGAAAAAGTTAAATAGCTTTGTGTGAAAATGGAAGCACTACTCTTAAAATACCCTCTTCATCACTGTACAAATCCAAGGTGGCAAGTGAGAAAATAGCTTTACACACAGGTTAACTTCATCAACTCTAAAGTCTCCAGAGACTTTAAAAAAAGCCTCCGCAGAAGTATTGGAGAAAGTTGCTAGACAGAAGGTGAGAGAGCGAGAGTGAGGGATCAAATACAGGTGAGGATACTCCCTCAGGAGCAACAGATGGTCTGCACTACCCCCTGCATTTGTACACTTAACTGCTTCGCTGTGTCACTAACAATGGTCATTCACTAGCAAGCTCTCTTACACAACTCTTTCTTTATGCAAAAACATAAAGCCATCATACATAATTAAAGCAGGCAAGGCACAGGTAATCTTTTCAGACTGGGACAAACTTACCACCAGTGATATCTATGTATTTATTACAGCAATAGAGCAATATGAGGGTGAGGCACAGAGAGATATCGGCTTACCCGAGGCTGAGAGGAAAATTTAAGATAAAGGATATTTAATATCCAGTTCACATCACCAAGGCTAAGCCTTTAATAGCACAAGGGGTTTCCATGCAGGTAATGCCTTTGTCTAAACACACATCGATGGAGTCTTACTCTAGTCATGGAAAGTGTGCGGGTCACTGATAAATGTGCCATAATGGTTCAACGTGGGAGATTGCCCATTTGTCCTGTCAGGTTATTAATGCACCTGGGCACTTCCTCCAAAGGTGTTATCTTGCTATGAAAAAGAAAGAGACACACAGAAAGAGAGAGAAAGAGAGAGAGAGCTTCTACATATAATTAATTCACTATCTCCCACGTGTTTGCCTCTCTTTTACAGTGTTCTTATATTTTGTCACATTGTATTAGAATCAAACGATGTGCACAGTGCCTGGCAATAATCACAGCGACAGATATGCATGTATATTATTGGGAGTAACATTAGGCTGGTAACTTGCATTCCAGGGCACATTACTGCTGCTTATTTTGTGTCTAAATGATAATGAGCAGGGGAATGATAACCTATATCATTTAGAGTGAAATATGAATTTAAAACACTGGATGCCATTTAGAGAGGAGAAATGTGTTGTGGAGAGATCACTCAGGTGTCTTCAGCATTCATTTGAGAATTGGGGGTGAGTGAGGGAGAAGGACGGCAAGGCTTGACTTTTCTTTGTGTAGTAAAAGACAATCGGTGTCCTAATTACGAGCCCAATGATGCATTATTTAACATTACAACATACATCGGCAGGGCAGAATGTGAGTAAAATAATTTATGACAAGATCTCTTTTCTCCCCTTTCTCTTTAATTCAAACTTCAATAAATGTGCCACCCCATTCATATTACATGAGGCCTTGCTGAAAAACAAGTAGCATGCAGGAGTCTGTTATTCAGAATTCTTTCGACAGCATGGGGTCAAAAAACAAAATCACACCGGAGAACAAGGAGGCGTAAGGTGTTAGTTCACCTTGGGCTGTGTGAAACAAAAGACAGCAGAGGAAATATCACACAAACTGCTTCATAACAATACTAGAAGTCCGCTGTCTTTAAGCTTGAAGCCTATGCTTTAAAAAAGTTAACTTTGCAAGTTTAACCATCATCGGCTCTTGCCTTATTGCCCCCCAAGTCCTGGTGTTCTTTTATGGTTGCGCCAAACCTTACGAGAGCAAATTTTAAGAAATTTACTGTTGTTTGTCCATGAAATATTATATTATAGGTTAGGAGTATCAGGAACCCATGTCCTGAAAACACATTTTCACAGACAGAAAACTCCCAATAAACTGGCAAAAACAGGACACAAGGACACATCATAAATATAATATGTTACAAATATAAAGTTATACGTTTTCATCCA
Source organism: Danionella dracula (assembly GCA_900490495.1). NCBI lineage: Eukaryota > Metazoa > Chordata > Actinopteri > Cypriniformes > Danionidae > Danionella > Danionella dracula. Next base: position 6,176,598 of record UELW01000578.1, read on the forward strand.
CAATAAAAAAAAATTATTTTGTTACAAACAAGATTAAAAGTATATTTTAGTAATAATCAAAGAATCCATCATTGATAAGAACCGTAGTTTTTTTAGTACCAACAGGTGTTTCTGTTAAATGTTTAATTAACCTAGTTTATCCCAGAAATAGCTCATTCCCTTTTATCCAAAACACCAAAACTCAGAGAACAAACTTCCCATGACTGTTTAAACAATTGTAGATGATAATTGTTAATCCACAAAAACTTTCTGCACACTCCAATTATCTGGTTGCATTCTCCCATTGGAAGAACACAGATTGTCTTATCAGGAAAACTTATTTGCTCTATGGATCTTCAATATCTGATTCCATTGGTTTTCACAATATGCCTATATATGTTGGTTCCTATGCTCTGAATTTGCACATCCTTGTCTTGAGAATTACCTAATTTTCCTTATGGCCACCTTTAGAAGTAGCTTGCATTTGCGCAATTGCGCTCTATGATGCTTAATATGGACACCTGAGGCATAATGTATCTGTGTTGCTGTGTCTGCTACACTTCATGTCTACACTTCATACTCATACTCTGTACTGCGTGCAAAGCCTACACCACCGAGGGAATGCTCCCTGCGCACACTCTGCCAATGAGAGTGCCACTGTCTCCTATTGTAGTGGAGTGGTATTGCACTTTATTCTAGAACAGTAAAAAAAATTCGAAATAGAAAACAACCCCAACACAACCCCAATATTATAGAAGCTCTGCTCTAGGGCAAAGGGTGAAAAAAATGATATCTTTAAATATAAAGTCATTTAAAGATAAGGCTTCTATACAAAACTAGTGTCCTTCCTCATTTCAAATGAATACATTTAATATGCTTCTTATTTGTGTTACAGCAGGTCCATAACACAGTTTGAATATAAGCCTTATTTTATTTTTGCTAAGCCTAGAAACAGCCCAGGAAGTTGCCAGATATTTTATTGATTGTGGTTTACCAAAATGCCATCTATCTGTGTTTGTGTACTCAAACACAAGGGTCATGTATTAGGTTTCAATGCAGCTAGTGAACATTTCTAAAAGCCATTGAGAGTAGTGAGGGGTGCGGCGGGAGAGGTTTGTTTTTGAAGTTGTGGTGTTGACACTCAGAGGACTCTAAAATTGCTTCCATTAAGAGTGACTGACACATTCGTAATTTCACGATTATGTACTTGACTGATCTGCTCTGAAGCTGATGTCAAAAACAACAGATTCAAATATCCTTAACCTATCCGTGGATGCTGAGCAGCAGGGTGGATTCCAATAGTGATAGTCAATGGGAACTGACACCAACCCCCGTTTTTTTTTCTTCATCGTTTATTTTAGTTTTTTATTAGTATGTATTAAAAGAAATCTGTTGCTTTTATTTTCTGTTGTTCACACATGTGGGTTTCGTTCGATGTTTTACATAACCAATAGCCTCCATTCATTCCAGCAAGCCTGAAGAGAATAAAGTTTATATAATAATTTCCACAATGAAACTAACCAAAAAAGTTCAGTATACTACCACTTCAAGAAATGTATTCCATCTTGGCAGAGTACTTACTAGCCTGCTTATTTTGACCTGCTTATTTAGTTTGTCTTTGTGCTTATACCAACATAGTATTTTTTACATGCCTAGCTCAGACTTATTCAAGCTTACTTGAAAAAGTTAGTTATTCTAGTCTTATTACTTATTCTATTTTGCTTGGCTCAAGTACCACAATTATTAACTACAAATTACTGAAGTCCTGATTGTGGACAAGGGCCAAAGATGGGCAACACAGATGCAGTTTCAGCCTTTTTTTACTATGCGTCCTGAAGTAAAGAGGAAAGCTAAAGCTTAGTGCCCACTCTGGTCAACTTCTAATTGACAAACACAGATACTAGCATTTTTTATTATTATTATTATTTAAATTGAATATTAAATAAGAAAAAAATTATGTCCTGTTTTTGGTTGAAAAATACAATTTTCATGTTTTTTTATCCAAGCTGTGCAATTTATGAAATAAATAAAAGATCATTTTTATTTTTAAAATTCTATGTAAATGGAAAAAAAATGAGTTAGAGAAAGGGTAAAGTAAACATTGAAGGCATTGAGATGGCAAAAGCTTGTGAATTTGAGCAGGACTGAGCATGAGGTCTTAGTAAAAGTGATAAGATAAAGTAAATCTTGCTTCTAACACATTAATGCACTAACATGAAAAATGTATGCATGTGTCAATCAATGAAAAACACATATTGCTCAAAGCCTGTGTCCTAATCACTCTAAAAATGTCCAGGAAAAATGTCTTGCTAAAGACTTTATCATGCTTCATTTTTTGTCAAATAATAGTATGTTTCTTCCATAAATGGGTAGATAACAAATTCATAGCATACATGTTGCTGGTATTCTAATTCATTTCTAGATTTTTTTTTACCTTTGTATGCGGTTTGGGTCAGTGGGACCCATTTTCAGTTTACCGCAAAATAAATATTACACAAGCAGTTATTATTTTAAACTGAAATTACCTGGCCTTGGCTCATTTTCCTTAAAATACATATATCGTAACAAAATCCCCTAAACACAATTATATTACCTTCAAGGTGTTTGTGTTTACTGGATGCAAGACATGTAAAAGTGCGAAAATTGTAGATTTTTCCCTCGCAAACATAAATCACACATTAACATCAAATTTTACATTCTAGTAAAAATATTGAGTGAATTAAAAGCCCCAAAATGCAATGGGTCTAGCAGACCTGCTAACCCTGTCAACGTAAAATAATGAGAACACCACGCATAATTTCAATTCTAAATGTGAAGAAATATGGTTAAAGAACAATAAGTAAAGTATATTTGCTGTTTATATCACTATGTCTATATCATTATATTTCTTGCCTAAAGTAAAAAATGTTAAATATTTTGATTGGTTAAACTAAAATACCCAAAAGGCAGTGGGTCTACTAGAACCTCAAACACTGCCTAAGTAACAGTAATATGAACACCACACAAAGGGTTAAATAGGATGGAAATGAAACAAAATGTCCCCTAAAACCTTTAATCCATCAGTACATGTGTTCCACTGGTAACATAATGTCTTCATTCTACAGACATCTACAAGAGTGACTATGATCATCAGTGGCTTTTGAATCAGACATGAGCAAAATGAATATTCTTCACCTGTCTGTTTATGTTGACTTCTCTTGTTTAGATTTCACAGTGGGGGGAGAAGAAAAGAAAACTGAATATTTACTTTTAATTGAAAGGAAATTAAATACGCATCCACATCCGCAAATGACAAAAGAGCATCACAAGGCTCAGGAGTGATGATAGCTTTTGTTTAAGATGGATTTCATAAAGAACCCCACCCCCACTGATAATAATAAAGAAAAAAAAGAAGTCCTGGACATTTCTCCAAATACAATTACCTCTGCATCACCTGATTCAATCAAATGAATTTGCATTCTGTTTGCATCCAGTGTTCCGTGGCCCAGTAAACAAGACAGGAGGAATGAATCTGATGTGTTTTCATGGTTCTGCCTGCCCACCCCCCATTCGTTGCACTTTATTTGGAATATTTGAATTCTCATGAATTGGTAAACACAGCATGTGTATGAGAAATTAAAAGCTTTTTTTTCTCTTAGTAGGAAAAGAGAAAGATGCCATGTTCAACATTGTAGTCTATTTGACACCCAACTGCTAAAAAGCAGCAAACTTCATAATCTCTCTGAGTGAATATCTCCATTGAAATTATAAAACTTTTTTGGAAAGAGCAAACCTGATTTATTTACTAATTCTCAATATAAAATGCAAATGGCAATGAGTTTGTATAGTTGTAAAATGAATGGATTGAAGGTTATTGTAACAACCTGATGGCAGTGTTTAGGTACCCCTTTGATTGACTTATGTGGTTTTAAGAAGGCGGTATAACAGCTTTTTAGGCCCCTTTCTAGTCCACAAAATGTGAATACAAACAAAATCCTTTATTAGAGTTCAGCAAAAATTCAACACAAATCTAGACAGAATTTAAGTCAGCTAAAAGCTAAAAGATCAGCCAAGCTTTCAAAGAATATTTAAAAAATAAAGAACGAGACAAGATTATCCAAACAGCAGGTGACAGCAGTTCTTCAGTATGAGCAACTATTCAGGCCTAAACAACTACAACTGAAAAAACAGTGGTGTCCATCTAGCCTGATTACATCTGTCATTTAGGTACAGAGCTCTCTACTTCTACCCGATGTTGAGAGGGCTGTATATAACAGTAATGACAACAAATGACAACGTTGATTTGATTTCATTCTTTTATTTTGAAATTTATAAATTAACAAAAATAGATAATCATTATAAAAATGTTTTCCACATCTGCATGAAACTTATTTTGTAGTTTATTCCTTTTAATTTAGATTATTATAACTGACAATTAATGGAAACCCTAATTTTAGTTTCTCAGAAAATTTTAATATTGAAGACAATTGGTGGCTAATCATATAATTAACGCAGCACATCTGCAGAGCTATGGGAAGACTGCTGACTTTGCAGTTGCTCAAAATAAGACCATTTATATATTTGCACAAGCAGTCCAAGGCAAAAAAGGTAATTGTTCACAGAGCTCTTTATTCAACCAAAATGATGTGCAGAAAAGTGTACGTACAACCAGGACCAATAGGGATTACCACCCCCTGGAGAGCATTTAGGACAAAACTCATTTCAAATATGGAGGAGATTCACAAAGAATGAGCTGGAGTTAAATACCCACCACACATGGATGTATGCAAGTCATGGGTTTCAATTCTCGTATTCTGTGTGTCAAGCCATTCTTGAACAAGAGACAATCAGAAGCATCTCGTCATAGCTAAAGACAAAAAATCACTGGAATGCTGCTGAGTGGTCCAAAGTTATGTTTTTTGATAAAAGAAGATTTTGCATTACATTTGCCAATCAGTCTAGAGGAAGAGAGAGGAGGCACAGATTCCATGTTGCTTGAAGTCTCGAGTAAATGTTACATAGTCAGTCATCTGCTGGTGTGGGTCCACTCTGTCTTCTGAGGTCTGAGATTAAAGTCCTCTATCAGGAGGCTTTAGAGCAATTCATTTTACCTGAGCCGACCAACTGTATGGAGATGAAGATTTGCATTTCTGCACACAGTTCCAAAACTACCAGTACCTGGTTTAAGGACCATGATATCCCTGTTCTTAATTTAACAGCAAACTTGACTGATATTAAAATAATGGGCTATTCAGGCAAAAAAACCTCCAACTAAGTCTTCCTGTACATACTTACACGTTTCATGATTATTTTCACTTTCACAGTCCTTCCATAGCATTGGTCTTAAGACATATTACATTTTTCTGAGATACTGACATTGGGATTTCATTAATTGCCATTATCAATCCAAAAAAAATGATGCAAAGAATTTAAACATATCAGTATGTGTTTATAATATACACATATTCTAAAATAGTTTAATTTTTTTAAAATATATTTGTGCAATATGATTTTAACAGTAGGACTTTCTTATATTGCAATTCATACCTTTTAAAAACCTATCTTTGTAGCCACATTGGGTGAATCTTTGGCATAGTTAATTAGTGTAATATTGTTTGCTAGAATAGTGGTGAGTTAGCAGGACAGGTTGCATTCCCTCTTTCCCCTAATTTCTAATTTTCGTATAAAAGGCGAACTTGATTCTTTCAAAAAAAATAAAAAATAAAAAAATAAATTAATTAATATATATATATATATATATATATATATATATATATATATATATATATATATATATATATATATATATATATAACAAAAAAAACAATAACAATAATCATTCACCACAAATCTTTTATTGAGTCAGAGAAGAGAGGAAACGATAGTAGGGAATTTTCCAATCAAATTTCAAACATAATCATTCATATTTAACTTCCCTGCAGATGTAAAACATATGTAAGCAGCATAGCAACATTGGACACTAAATGTGTTGAGAGCAAATCTGTGTAGGGAGTTTATCAAGATGATAAATAGTAACTTTATCGTTCGTTCCATAGTGTGCATCTCCTTATTCTCCCCATTGCCATCTTAGCAGATCTTGATCAGTTGAGTTTGTAAATATATATTTATATATAAAGATATATATATTTGTGTGTGTGTGCGTGCGTGCCTGCGTGTGTATTTTTTATATTTTATTAAACAACATAGCGATTATATGGAGCCAGAAATAAAAATCTGGGTATCTATGTCAATAACTAGTCTGAACTGTTTTTTTTTTTTTTACTTTGTATGGTGTTCGGGTCTGTGGAACCCATTTTCCGTTTTCATGAAAAGAAAACTTTATAAGCAATTACTATTTGAAACTGACATTCACTGGGGTTGGCTCATTTTCTGTGAAAAACATATATCAGAATACATCTTATGACACCACACTGAATACCCCCCTACACATTTACATTAAACATAAGGTGTTTGGTCTGGTGGATTCTTTACCTTGATTCTGTCTTACCACACAAACATAAATCACACATAGCCATCCAATTTTAGATTTTTGCATAAAAGTCTATGATTGTGTGAATTAAAAGGCCCAACATGCAATGGGTCTAGCAGACCCGCCAACCCTGCCAAAGGAACAATAATGAGAACACCACACTTGGTTTAAATTCTAAATGTGAAGTAATAAGGTTAAAAAAACTATAAATAAAGTATATTTGCTGTTTAAATCACATGTATATTTGCTGTTTTAAATCACAGTATTTTAACATAAAATGTCTTAATCAGGATTAACAATCAATGAATCCACCAGACCCGCAAACGCTGCCTGAGTAATATTAACATGAACACCACACAAGGGTTAAAGGTCTTGTATGATAAAACAAATGGCACTTTAATAGCCTTTCAGTTCACAACATCTTTTTAAAAAGATTGGAAAAAAGTTTCACCGGTATATTTAACAGAATGTTGTCCTTAAAGAACGAAATGAATGTAATGCTAACAAAATCTGTTAAAACAATTCTTCTTCAGTCAATGAATGAAATATGATAGTGCATTAAAGCTAGTCATCATTAGGCAGTGCTGATTTCCATTGTTCTGCAGATTAAAAATGCCTATTATATCCATCTTACTCACCTCCCACCAGCTCCTTCATGACCCCAGCCTCATCTTCACACATCTTCATATTTACATGGGGTGCAGGTCAGCTCTGTTAAAGAGCCAAGCACATCATAAAGAACACAGACCTGTCTAAACGTGCAGATTAACAGATCACCATGTTCCTCTGAGACAAATCAAAATGAAGAATTTGATTGTTAAAAAAGATAATGGAAAGGACAAAATGTGCATTTGCTAATGTTTCCGATTGATGAATGAATAACACTATAGAAACCACAACATCTAACTCTACATTACAATGCTAATAATATTGATGGCAAATGCTCCACACAAAACCATAGGAAATGGCATTACTTTGCTAAAATCCTTCCTATTTTACACGGGATAGTGTAAGTTAATTTATGCAAGGAAAAAATTCAACATCCTCTTAATAATGCAAAGACTGAGAGTTAACCGCTGTGCACAGAGTCTATAAAAGATTGTTTTATGATGAAAAATATTGTGTTTTCCCATTCTGAATGTTTGTAGTGTAGCGCTTTAAATGTGGATGAATGAAGAGTGCATGAGGTTGGTTCTTTTAATAGAAGGCGACCACTGTGTGTTGGATTAATAATTACGAAGACAATTTTATTTTTAATTGATATGCCCTTTCTTACTATGAAAAGAACAATTATCCAGAGAACTGTGTGTTTCTCTCTTGCACAGTATGCCATTAAAATAAAAAGAGTCTTTTGGAAAATGAGCAAGAGATGTTAAATGTCTAACAAATCTCTTTTTTTTTTCAACTTTTATATCAAAGAACAATAATTTTGACATTAAACCACTCAAATCACCAGTCTAATATTCTTTTTTTGATGATTTGCTGAATTGATGGGGGATTAAAAGCGATGATACAATTTAAGAGACAGTAAAGAAAGGAAATATTTGATGTTAAGTGCTTATTACATTCATGGGGTGCTACATAATTTGATATTTCTTATGGATTGTAAAATATGCAGAGGACCATTTTAAAGATAAGATGTTAAGCTTTTCATCTAAACAAGAAGAGTAATTCTTCCTAAATGAGGATTCTAAATAGACCAGAGAACTTTCATATGTTTTAAAAGAATATATATAAATAAATAAATGGCTCATATAAGGTTTTTTTTTTTACTTTTGCACAGTAGAGACTTGTTCGTAAACACAATTCAATATTTCAGTTGAAAGCAAAAATACTTTTTAAGCAGTGACTATAATTTACATCTTTTTTTTTTACAATTTAGAATTAATACAAATTCAACAAACCTCTTAAAAAGATAAAGAACTGAATCTGTAAGCATTTATTCATTGATATTTTAGAACACATTTCACATTTTTACAGAGGGCTGGAATTGAATAAGGAGGTTGAATGCGGGCCGATCTCCTGTTTATGTGCCTCCTGGAGATGCAAATGTCAGCTTTGAGCAGTTTGTGGACTCCCTGCTAAGTGCTTGGCCCATATTAAAGCAAACTGCTTCCATCTTCTGGACTTCTGGCATTCCACACCCTTACATTGGCCATCAATGTGTCACATGACAGCCAATGCCTCACTACCAATTCCATAACTCCATCATAAAAATTCTAGAACTAATTAATGACACACTATATATGATTATTTTTCTTTCTTACCTATGTGAAAAATTCTATCTCATACACTATCTGTCAAAATTTTGAAATGCACTGACTTAAATAATACTATTCATTATGTAACCTTTACAGACCTTTACAGTTAAGGAAGTGCAGAGAGAACCACTGTTGACCTGCGTCAATAATTTGTTAGGTCAGTTTTCAGAACCAATTTGAAACATTTCAATTTAATCTCTTTTTCGTTCTTTGCATCTATTGATTACTTAATATATATACACAGTATGTGCTTTTATATTATAGGAATATGAGGACTCTACAGCAGGTATTTTTTTTTAATAAATGTCATACAGAAGCCAATGGCAAACTGAGAGGCAACAATAGCACTAAACTACTTTGGCACAAGATGACAGAAGGAAAAAAAACTCATGGCTCAAAGACAGCACAACTTCATTTCAGCTTCTTAAAAATAACCTGTTTCATTTCAGTCCAAAAACACTGTAACAATGAACAACAGCCGAACAGCGCAGGTTTTAAAAAAGCAGGGTTTTCCTCTCACAGATCTCTTTCTTTTCAGTGCAGACTATTACTAATGTTACGTTGTGAATGGCTTTTGTAGAGTTTCGCTCAGTGGTGTGCCAGCCCAGGCCAAAGGGAAGTCCTTGTGGAATAGCCTAATCCCTTTCAAACGGGACACGACTGACTCGGACTTTGCTTTGAAAAGGCACCAAACAGAGGGTGATGTCACCCTTCCAAGGTTTGGAATCAAAACACACAAGCGGCCCCCACCACCCCTCTTTTTTTCTCCAGCTCTTCCTTTTGAAAGCAGAGGCCAACTACAATAATCAGGCTTCACTCCGAGTATTTATCAGATGGAGGGAGGCATGATTACATCGAGCGCAAATATGTGTCCCCGTTATCCTTGCAGACTATAAGATTCACCGGAGTAACACTGGATCTGACATGGAAATAGTGAAACCAGAGGAGCTGTGGAATGAAGATATGGATAAAGTGAGTGGGAGGTGAAAAGAAGAAAAGTTGAAAAAGAGACTAAACCAGCTGATATCTAAAGAGAGAAAACTTGATAAAAAGAACTGAGAGGCAGGGAAAAAAAAGAAAAGGGTGGGAGGGAGTCTTGTATATAGCAACTCATTATCCCACAATCAAACCACCCCTTTACTCTTATTGTTACTCTCTGCACTCCTCGCTTTTTTGTTTATGCTCTTTCTTTCCTGTCTTCTTTTTGTAACTTATTTATGAGGATTTGGAGTGAATCTGCCGAGCTTTGCATTTTGCTCTGTGTTTATGTCTAGTTTAGTAAACATCCCAGTACAAGTCGAGCCTATCAACATCCTCTCCTTGCAGCTTCCTTCTAGATTTTGGCTTCATGTTCATAGGGGGGAAACTAAGAGCTGTTTTGATCCAGTTAGCTGATTTGAATCTCTGCGAGAAGTTTAGGGGCGGCTAACAGCATCATGGCATTGTGGTGGGGCTTCTACTGTCATGGTGCGTTTTCCTCATTTCTCATTACCTGCTAATGTGAGCAGAGGCCAAAACCACTAACCCATATTCTTCCATCCTCACTTTCTTTTTCCCTCTTCTGCTTCTTGGCCACTGATGATGGGCTAAATGGTCAGGCTGCTATCAAAAGGAGGAAGAGAGATGAAATATATTTTGACTGTTTCATAGAAAAACAATCTGACACAAAGTAATATTCATCTCCAATGAATCCAATATTCTTTTTGGAATGATATTAGACGGTATCTATTCTATCTTCCATTGTGTTCCCATCTGCCCTTTTCAGGATCTAAATTATGTGCATTAGTACGTAAATGGGCTAATGCCTGTCTGTATTTAGCAGGCTACATGCCGTGAATATATTCTCTGCTTCACGAAGTAATTGGTAATTACAGTGGTCATTTAGGCAATCACTGTCTCTCCCAGATTCATGTCATTCTTAAAAATAACTAGCTCTTAACCTTTGACAGAATTCTACAGAAACTGTTCATCACCGCCCCCACTTTGATTAATTTTGTGCATACACTTTCTCTCCCTCACAAGTACAACTGCACCAGCTCCCTCTCTCTCTTTCTCTCTCTCACTGATACACACGCAGAGAAGTGTATCAATAATAGTGATGCCTTTGCATTTGTTAACTGTGACAGTTTGCCTCACTCATCAAAACAGAGTAAAGACGAGTGGAGTTAAATGTAAGGTTTGCTTACGGCTCTAAAACGATTCGTTCCATTTATAAACAATTAGATGACAGGACACACAGGGCATTTAGCCTTATCATCTCTTCCTAATCTCTGTCTCTCACACACAGTCGCTTTCTCTCCACTGCATTGCCATGAACAAATTCAGTCCTTTAACTGTGATAATCTTTTGTCGGCATGCTCCCTGTTCTTCACTTTCTGTGTTTATACAGTCTTATTCACACATTATTCATCTCCACGCATAATGAAGCAGTGCACAGAAGAACTTTCGCTCTGCGGATACTGACTTTGAAAAATAACAAGGTCGACAGCTTTAGCTCCAACACATTTCCCTCCGTGGCACTTAAGATCTCTATTATGTTGTCGAAGGCAGTAAAGGAGCTTCTCTTGCCTTTTCCTCATACCACATGTGAGATCGCTTTTTGCAAAACTTGACAGGAAGTGAGAAAGCCTTTTAATATCATGTCACAACGGTTGCAGCAACAAGCAAGGGTAAGAATCCAACACTTTGCTGTTGGTGGAAACATGCGGAATGTTATGATGTTTTTAATATTATAACCGCTTGAAAAGAGTCAATGTTGTAGCCTGTACATTTCCTGTGTCATACGCTAAACATTTTGGGGAGAATTGTTTATGAAGAGGGGAAAAACACTTTTCAAATCAAATCTTTGTCAACCACACAAAAAATAAAATGATAGAATTTACAGCATCCCCGAATACAGAACCTTAAAATATGATTTGCACCCCTTATAATTCCTTAGCCTTGCAACGTTTGACTTTGCTCAAATTGAGAAATGAAATGAAATTAAGTCAAAGAATGGTCCCTGTAATATTAATGAGGGTTTGCGTGGTGTAATTTAAGCTCCCTTTTATGCCTGAGTTGCGAAGCCTGAATTATCTATTCACAGGGATACAAAGTTTTAATGCCGTGAAAGTTCTCTCACAGCTGAATGACTTTAAAAACAGAGGTTTCACTCCCAGGAAGTTCATACTGCAGGATGCCCCTTTTATCACTAACCTTTAACCATTCTGTCCTCTCCAAATCCTCATTTTTACTGTAGTGAAAGAGACAAAAGTATCAGCTTCAACTGAGCATGAAAACGGAAAGCAGAATAAGACGTCAGTAAGAGCTAACAAGAGGACTATCTGAAGCAGCTCATTCATGACATACCATTGCTCATATACTGCCTTACTGCTAAAATATTTGAAAAATGATGAACCATTACATTAATTTGAGAATGTATGCCCTTTCTTTAGACTTCCATATGTATAAAACAAACTTAATGCCTATTCAGCGAAACAGGTAATTGGAAAGCAGTTCATGTTGCAATTATTTACATAAAGAGTAATTGTCCTATGTATGCACAATCTCTCTTTTTTTCACATCAAGGTTTTAAACTGTAATTGCATAGTAAGCAAGAAACAAATAGAGACCAGCTCAAACATCTGGAATCATTAAAAGCATATCCATTAGTTTTAGAAACAATACAATCAATATGTGAGCTGAAGGGGGAAAACCTTAACTACAGATTACCATGGCAGAAAACCTGCAGCTCAGCAAACAACTGATGTTTTTTTAATATATAAAAGCTTAAGAGCACATGTAATTAAGAGAACATTAATCTAATGTGTTTTCATTCTCCCTGGGGATTTGTTTTAGCTCTGATTTCTTTGATTGTATTCCCAGTAAAGCACTCCAATTGTTTGTATAAGCAAGCTACAGGGACTGTTCGTAATGTGTGTGTGTCCATGTGTGTTCTCAATGCCTATAACCTCTCATTTCAGTGTGTGTTGGTCCATGTGTTTGCGTGTGGTCAATGCCAAGCATAAGCATGTAGTTGAGAGAATTCGGATCACTGCACGATCACGTTCTCGCTGACACTGCTGCCGCCCAATTCCGGCCTTATAGGCATTAGGGAGAAGAAGCTCTGCTCCAACAGCACTCTGAGCCGGGCTCCTGCTCTGCTGAGTGCTTCTGGATTTTATCAAGATTTCCCGCTGAGCACCGATATATTAGTGTGGCAAACATATCTGCCAATTCAAACTTGCATCAAAAGCGTATCGACGACGCAGCCGAAACAGCATTTCCATGCACTTCGTCTTTTGAATTGCTAAAATCAGCTTGGCAAAAGAAGCGGCACCATAAAATTCAGCTGTGGTTTTCTTTCAGCCAAAGCGCTTTTCTTTTGTTGTGAAAAAAGGGAAAAAAGGTGGTGGTGGCGGAGGGGCTGCTGAGAGAAAAGCCTAGGTCTTAGCTACGCAAGAGTATGGGATTGCATGGGTCCATCTGGCACCCAAAGAGAAGGCTTTGTCAGGATCCATCCAAGACACACTGCTGCAGAAGTGTCCTTTTCTACAGCACCTGCAAAAATACCTCATATAAGCGCCAGACCTAGTCTACCTGCATCCCTAGCATTGTTTTTCTGTAACCTCTCCATACTGTTGAAGAATGTAGTCATTAAAAGCATAAATATTTGAAAACCGGAGACACATCAGTTCAGGAACGTATGTACTGTAGAAGAGCACTCTGTAAAGAAGATACTAGGTACGAAGAGTACATTCGAGAATAACTAAAAGACATTTCAAGCTCAGAACAACACTTCCAATATAGACTAATTTGATGCTAATATTGTGTTCTCAACTGATTCAAGCATATAAGTCAGTCACAAGCCCCTTTAAAAGACATCTTGACTCCAGGGGTTGTTAGTGAAAGTTCACTGCATGAAGATGTCTGCGGAGAAAAAAGGGGAAAACACTGACACGCACACTAGCTGACCATTAAATGAGTTTAATGTAGACTGTTTCACAGATGCTTTTTATGAAAATGAGAATTAGGTTATGCTTGAAGCGCAATGACGATAAATCCGTCCTAAGCTTAATTATGATGTTATAAAATTGTCCCCTGCACATGGGCACATACAACTTTTAAAGTGTATTAAAAATTGCAATCATATTTTTAAAATGCTTTAATCTGTCTATATAATTAAAATTTAGCATGTAATTGCATGAGGGCACCAGAGGTGAAGGTGAACTTGATTCTCCCTCAACCTTCACCCTAAATACTGATATCACAGTCCTTTTATATTGAAAACCACTCAGAAAGCTCTGCAGAATAGAATAGAATTCAGGGTATAAATGTTGTACTCACTTACTCCTAAAAGATATGTTTTGTAATTGTATAGATTTTTGTATTTTTAGAGTTATTTGATGAGCAGCTTTAACAGAGAAAGTAAGGACTTAGTTTGTTCTTAAAGATTTCGCTTTGAAAAAATCATAACGTTTCCAATGAGAATTATAACTGTAAAAGAAAATTCTTAGACACCAGTTCAGGTATTTCAATCAACACAGGTCAAGTTGGCTATCTGACCTTCGCTGTGAAAAGGCTGTGGTGAGTAGTACAACGTTGAAGTGGATAGAGGCATGTATGATGAGCCACTCGAGAAAAGTGTTGAGACAGAGTTGGATAGAAAAGCACAGAGAGTGGCTAAGTGGTAATAGAGCCTTATTATCAGGTCACCGTAGAGGCCCAGAGTGGTGTATAATAACAGATGAGCTTTGCTCTACTCATACCTTAACCCCCTCGCTGTCTACTATCTATTCCTCAGGGGTGTCAACACTTAAACAAGGTCCACTTCTTGCTCTCAATCCTGCCACTTTTATTTTTATCCACTTGGCACAGTTTCTCCATTCTTCTCCCATATCGAATGGATGCAGGTTGTGTTTCTGCAAATGTTTGGAAGAGTACAACACAGTCCACACACCCAGGGAGGACAGCTTCATTTCTCTCAGCATCACACATGCTTGATACTCGGCTTTAAGAGAGATGGCAGAGACGTCAGGGTCTTGACAAGTCTACACCATTAGAGCCCACGCTTAACTTCTGAGAAGCTGATTAGAGCGTTGCTTTGCCAGCCACAATCCATCACTTCCAGTAAAGGAGCTTCTTATCCATCTAACCAACAGTCGGATTCCAATGTACCACAGGGAAGAGATGTAAAGCTAAAACATTTCTTCATCGAGGATGGAGTAGCCATTTCTTCAAATGACTAGTGGATCCGGAATGACCAGCTGTATCATGAGACAGAGCCTGGATTTGGCTTTGGCAAACACCCCCAATGTTTTACTGATGGCCTTGTTGATGAAGGACGCAGAGCACCCTCAGACTCAAGATCCAACTGGAGCTTCTCTGAGGACCCCACACATCCCTGGCATGTGGGCAGAGATAAAGCTTGCGCCAGGACTCGTAAGTTGCAGTCCAAAGTTTTGCCCAAAGAAAAGCAAAGGGAAAATAAGAAAGTTTAAGCTTGTTTAACTCCCCCTCCCCAAAAGACAAGCAGTCGTGCCATCTGTGAAGATTCTCTCTCCAGTAATGGCCACTTCACTGAATTTGGGGAGAGCATTGACAGAGGAGGGAATACAGTTTGGAATATGAAGAATACATGAGGACTTCCTCACAAGAGGCACAGGTAAAGGTAGGCACATGTCCCCGGAATCATCAAAAACTTCTCTGACAGATCTGGATCTCTGTAGGACACATACTACTGGCAGAACAACCAAAAACGTTAACCCCTCCTTCTGTTCGCCTTTGATTTAACAAGAGCAAAATGAAGACTTGCTATGCTTTTTGCACATGAAAGCTTGCTCTTTATTAACGAACATAATTTTTGACACTGTCATGGCTTGAGTATGCCTTGAAGGGTGGCATCCTTTGACCAAATCAGTTTATTTTTTTAGTTTCCTGGGAAAATGTGCCAGAGCTTATATATGGAAGCCAATGCATGAACTTTCAATCAGGGATTAGCCGGATTTTCCAATGTGGATCTTCTTTTGTGAATTTGGCCAGCGTCGCCTCGATCATTGGCAAGGGAAACGTAAATAGAAAATGATCCCTGGGCCAATGTGGATTGTGTATCTCAAAGAAATAGTTAAAAAGGCCTCTTAGCGCTCACTACCAATATGATGCTGAATCAGACTGAAAACATATTCGCACAACAGACAACCCAAAACTTCTTGTCCAAGTTTTTAACATATTGCAGCCGCACATTTTGATCCATTCGGCCAAAGAAAGGGGAATAAGCAACATGGCTATAATGAAAAGAGCATCACAAATGATTGAGGAAGGAATAGTGCCAGCAATATTAAAACCGAGTATGTTTCAGAGAAACTGAATTTTGCAGTGTGTGCCTTTCAATAATTTTATACACATCCATTTCTACATCTATTATCACATTTTTGACTGTTACCCTGTGGAATTTCACTTCCTGCACAGATGCTAATCCAAGCTTACCATACTAGCTTGAAAGATAAGGCCAGAGCCCTCTTATACACAATTTTTTCACTCTCTGATAGAGTTCTTTGTATGGCTGCCAGTTCTATGCCCATCGTATATGAGTCTAGGTTTTCATGTCAAAAACAGAATGCAGCTTTGCAAACCCATACAAAAGATCCTCCAACTTCAAACAAGCCGAAGTTTTATCTGCTTGAAAACAATGGCCAAATATCCCACCCATGTGAGCTTTGTGTTTGTTCTTTAAATGTCAACTACAAAATCCGCAACATTGCAGCAACCACAGCTGGAAGCAAGTCATCTCTATGGCAGTAGCATTCAGCTCCAATAAACACATGCAAACTTTGTTATAAATCAGCACACATGTGAGGTTTGGGTCTCTAGAAGTACCTTTGTTTTCTTTCTGATTTTGGCTGGTCTATCACCTGGTCAGTTTTAGATTTTTTTTGTTTATTATTTCATTCCTCAATTAAAGTCTTCAATTTTGCTGTTGTTGATGATGTTACCCTCTCATTATATATATATATATATATATATATATATATATATATATATATATATATATATATATATATATATATATATATATATATATATATATATATATTTTTTTTTTTAGAGAGTGAGTCTATATATATATATATATATATATATATATATATATATATATATATATATATATATATATATATATATATATATATAGACTCACTCTCTAAACATGGAAAACTTGTTCTCAGCCTCCTGTGGAGAGAGGCTATTCAGCAGACAAGAAGCTGCTGCACTGAACATGACGGGCTCTTCTGAAAGAAAACTGTGTTGGTATTGGTGTTAGTGGGGAATTGTATACTGAAATCATCTGTATAAAAGTAGAAGGCAAGTAGTGTTATTCAATTCCGGTAAAGAAAAACATGTTTGTCATTCTTTCTGATTTTGGCTGGTCTATCACCTGGTCAGTTTTAGAGTTTTAGATTTTTTTGTTTATTATTTCACTCCTCAATTAAAGTCTTCAATTTTGCTGTTGTTGATGATGTTACCCTCTCATATATATATGCACTGAACATGACGGGCTCTTCTGAAGAAAACTGTGTTGGTATTGGTGTTAGTGGGGAATTGGATACTGAAATCATCTGTATAAAAGTAGAAGGCAAGTAGTGTTATTCAATTCCGGTAAAGAAAAACATGTTTGTCATTTAATTTATATGCTTAAGAGAAATATTATGTTTACCATTATTAAAACACTCAGCTAGTCTCTGCAGCATGCTTCTTTTCATTTTGATAACCATAGCATAAAAAGAGTTAAGAGCGCAAAATCGCTTTGGGGAGAGGAAGAGTTGCTGTCCCAGTTTGTTTCCTCACCTATTCATGTCTTTCTTTGTTCTTTAAGTTCTTTTGCTCCACTCCAATCCGTGTCTAACAAACTCTTTTCTTTGTTTTGTCTGTGCACTGGCTCTTAAGGTGCGTGTTTCTCTACTGCTTCAAGCACCGCAGCTTGCTACTTGTTTGGCCGATTAGCACGGGGCTACATTGTGCCTCGTACATGTGGATCTGTTCTCGGGCTCCACAGGGCCCCAGGGGTGATACGCTCAGCGTAAAATGGCCCTCCACTCTGCCCACCTATCTCTCCCAAGATGAGACTGCAGCCTCCCAGTGGAAAATCTTCATCCCCAAGCGCTGGGTAAGAAGGGGTAAGGATTAGGTGTTCCGCCTGAAAAGCAGACTAAATTGAGTCTTCAGTGTTTATTTTTATACTTTGTATCGTACATTTAAATGGTGTAAATTCATTCATCTTATTGTACTTTGTTCTCCTCCATTCTTTTAAATCTGATTGTTTTGCGTGCAAGGGAGTGTGACTCACTTTTCAGCGCTGCGAATGTAATCACTGAATACACTTTGACACAATAGGATATAGAACGCTTAGGATTCAAACAAGCACTATATCCCATAAAGTGAGAATATAGTCACTCTAAACACGATGCTGGAGCATATTTCCCTCTTCTTGACCATACTCACAGATTATGACAATCATAACAAACAACATGTACTGTAAAAATTAAAATTTTGTTTTTGTTATCTAATGCCAATATTGTGCTGATAGAGTGGAAAGTCTCTGAATGTAATACAGGTCAAGCTGTTCTGGCTTGTGCATAGGTTTTGGAGGACAGTAGCAATTAGTCAAACATTTTTTCGAGTTTCGAGAAGATGGGGATGGTATTTAAAAAAATTTGAGAAATATATCGATAAAATGTTCAAAGTCTGTGAGAAAGGAGTTTTGTGGGGTTACATTTTTATTTATTTTTTTGTAATATTTGGAGAAATATTTTTTGTAAAGACCATTGGTCTTATTACTATTGGTAATTATCAGCATTATCAGTTTCACTATTCTGACCAAATAGAAGTCCTTTATCTATTAATCATTTCTGTCATTTGAAACCGCGCCATTGTTTAAATGTATGTTAAATGTCATCTTTTGTTCCATTAAATAAACCATACCTTTTTTTCGTATTTCTTAATTCTTAATATTTTTTTTAAAACATTTTAAATGGGAAGCTGTTCAGTTTCAGTAAAAGTATCAAGAAAGTATAATGCATACTATAGGTATGAAACATAAGAAATTAGACAAATAATTGTCAGAACAAAAAATTCAGAGCTGCTGACTCAGTCAAAACTAACTAATTTCAGATGGGACAGGATCATGGAGGGGAAAAAATAGATCCGAGAGAAGATATTACACAGATATTGCTCTTTTTACCCGTCGACATGCTTAGAAGCAGCTGCATAGCAAAATAATTTGTTGTATTTTAGTATATTACTCTCAATTGTTTCATCAGTCTATGATGAGTGACATTATATGTTATTTTATTGTATCCAAAGGGCTCCACAGTCACACAAGGGAAGAAAGTCAGGGTTTGCTGAGGTTATCAAAATTGGGGTAAGTGAGAGATGGAGAATACTGAAATGGAAAGCTATTTATTTGTTATAACATTTTGCACCAGTCTTTAAAACTCTTCATTAATCAATCCAGTCGTCTTGTTATTTCTGTAAGTGCAATGGAGATTGCTAAATAAAAAGAGATTTCTCCTTCAGTGGGGGAAAAGAAAAAAAACCACCGTGAAATGAAACCGCATTCATTGAACCTTAAAATGTTTTGATGGCTTTTCAGAGGCACATTATATTTACATAGGAATGTGTCATTAACGTCAACGGCGAACCAGAAACTATTAAACTAATACAATGCTAAACTGAACAACCTTGAGAATTTGATTAGAGCCATTGTGAGTTTTAAAAATGCTCCATTCTTGGGTTAAAACAAAAGACTGATGCTTTCAGCTATGCTAATAATTCAGCTGTCAACTTTCATTGATGTATTTGACTGCTGCAGCTAGCATTTACATACTTTATATATAGCACAGAGGGGTGGGGGTGGGGGTCGTCTATGCAAAGAATCATAATAGAGGTTTGAAACAAACACAAAACTGTTTGTGTTTCATTTCAAATTAGCTGCTGTAATTTTCAGAAAGACTGCAGGCATTGTTTGCTTGGCAAAGTCATGCGTTTTGGAGCAGTTTTAATTCTCCTATTATTGCACTTGCTGGAGATGCTGCTATTCCTTTTGCTCGGCTCTGCCAAGTGCTCTTAAACAGCTGAGAATGAACATTCTTCAAATCTGCTTTAATATCAGTGGCTTTCTTGAACTGTTTATCAGCTGTGTGCGGATGTATGTGGGTGGGTCTGAAGTCTTTAATTGTGTTCAAAGTGCAATTTTCATACAAATCAACATAGTTTTGAAATCCATCGCCTGCTAATTAAAGTTTACGCCTCCAATTACAATACAGCTTGTCACAGTTAGCAGACACATATGCACTCCCTTGATGCTATTTTAAATTTGATGAAGAAATTAAATAAATACATTAAGGGATGTCTCAGCACAGGACAAAAAAAGGTGAAATAAGAACCTATCTGTGATTCGTTATTGGTTTAAACATATA
Organism: Danionella dracula; assembly: GCA_900490495.1. Taxonomy (NCBI): domain Eukaryota; kingdom Metazoa; phylum Chordata; class Actinopteri; order Cypriniformes; family Danionidae; genus Danionella; species Danionella dracula. The sequence continues at coordinate 6,196,760 of UELW01000578.1, forward strand.
TTACATCCTTGGCTGGATCCTTAATATAGTTTCATCAAACTCTAGAGATATTTTACACAGACATAATTAAAGTTATGATTCTTATAAAGCCTTTGACTCTTTTTAACAAATGCATTTTTCTAATAACTATGAATGGTGTTGTAATATTAATGTTGTATCAGTAAAACATTTTGCCAAAAATGTACATAAGTAGTTCGGATTTTTTTATTGGTAAATTACCAAAATAAGATGATCAGAAAAAGAATGTTGAACCCAAAAACTTTCTTTATAAAAAATACACTATATAACAAAATCCAAATCTCCCCTTGAGCAAAAATGCCTTGTATACATATGAAATAAGACTTAATGAAGATGCTGAATTGTAAAATAGAGCATGCTTGAATACCACAGATTGAGGGTATCAGATTCTGCAGGATGCATAATGCGCTCTCACATTGTTGTCTGCAGCATTGTTGCTAAAGTAGCCCATTAAAATGCAAGAATGTATATTAAAAAGCATTGCTGTCTTTTGATGGATAGCCGTCAGTTTCTGAATAAGTGTGCATACTGATTCGCGAAAGGTGAGAATGCAGTTTGACACAATTATTTCTGAAAGGACCCCACTCCCCTGCATGATTAAAAAGGCATTTTAAATGTCCATCACTTGCATTTCCTTATAGAGGAACCCCGATAACTCAGAAGAAATAATAATTTTGAAAATTTGGGGAATGGCAGAGGTGTATATTGCAACTACGGCAGACAGAAGGGATAGGATAAGTGTGGATACTGATAGGCATCTGTGCAGAAGGTGATGGGGGAAGCAAAATCATGGTCAAAAGATCAATGCAATTTTCCTTTATCTCTACACAGCATCTTTGCTTTTCGGACTGTATTTCACACTCCTGACAAACTTAACATCTGTCCATGTTTTGTGTCCAAATTCAGATTTGGCTTGGCAACATTAGAAAAATTCTGACTGTTTTATAAATAGTAAGATGCTCTCGTTGGATTGAAATGTTTAGTAGACAATAGTTCAAAGATCCAAAAACTGCATTACAAACAATAATTTGTTATAACAGACTGAGAAAGGGTAGTGAAAGCAGTTTGTAGCACTGCTTAACTGCCAGTTCAAGGACTTCTTGAGTAAGTTTCCAAGTCCTCTTCACTGTGCTATCACAGTTTCAAACTGGACATTAGATGTGCATAGGATAGTTATTGTGGGAGTGCATGTTGCCCAGCTGGTGGTCTATTCACGGTCTCTTGCCCCCTTCACCTACTGTGAGCCAATAGAACCCGATATATACTAGTATTAACATTTGTCACAAATGTTGACCAATTATCTAACAACTCTGTTTAGAATATTAATCGTAATTTTTTTCTATAGCTGTCGAAGGTCTGGCACTATTATGAGCTTGGTTACGATACAAAAAGAATAAAATACAAGTGCAACTATAATAAATAAGTAAATAAATAAAAAAATACATAAATGAATAAATGAATGAATGAATGAATGAATGAATGAATGCAATTGCCTTGCATGGATGTGTGTGTGTTTGGTGATGGGCAGGAGTTCATAGCCGTGGAATGGTAGCCACTTCCTATCAGACTGCTGAGGCCTAACAAGGTAACTTATCACTACCAGAGTGTGAATTTGGCATAAATGAATAATGCTCTAAAAATTGTAAAATGCCTTTGAGGGTCTGGAAAAGCTCTATATAAATTGAAGGCATTATTAATATTATTATTAAATAAATAAAAAATTAATTCATTCATGCTATGGTTTATGCAATTTGTAGTGAACCATTTACATATTTATACATAATGTTTCTAATCATGTATAGTTTGTTTGTTAGATTGTTTTAAATTCATTCATTCATTCATCTTCATGTCGGCTTTGTTCCCTTTCGGGGTCGCCACAGCGGAATGAACCGCCAACTCTCTGGCATCTGTTTTACGCAGCGGATGCCCTTCCCTGCCGCAACCCATCGCTGGGAAACATTCACACATACATTCACACTTTAACACTATGGGCAATCGTTCTTATTCAATTCACTTATTCCGCATGTCTTTGGACTTGTGGGGAAACCGAAGCACCCGGAGAAAACCCACGTGATCACAGGGAGAACATGCAAACTCCACACAGAAATGCCACCGGCCCAGCCGAGCCTAGAACCAGCGACCTTCTTGCTGTGAGACGACCGTGCTACCCACTGCGCCACCGTGACGCCTTGTTTTAAATTAATATATCAAAAACAAAAGTGATACTATTTTAATACAATGAGGGAGACAGTAAACATAATTATAAAGTGGGGATAACACAAGGAATAAACTACAAACAGATCAGACAGATAAATCAATGAAAACAATCTAACATAAAATGCAGATACTTTTTCTGACAAATTCTGACAGTTACCGGTATAAAAGATACAAAATAACATTGTAAACATTGTATGTTTTTTTGATTGTGGAGAATCATATTTTACAGTTTTAACTTGAGAACACGCGTTTTTTTTTTCAGTTGTTTAAAGCCAGCAGAATCAAATAGATTTCCCCTCACTGTAAATATACAATGGCAAAAGAAACCTAATAGTATAGAATTAAAAAGTATATCAGAAAACATTTTCTAAAGTGCTTCTGAGAGGCCATGCTGTCTGAAGCAGAGATTCATGTGTAAATTAAAATCCGTCCTCAGTGTGAGCCCGAGCTTTTTAATGCATTCTGCTTAAATTGAGACATTATGCAATTAAACTATTTCTCCGACCATCAAGAGTTGTTCCTGCCACCTAAAGAGATATAACGCTAAACACTTCTATTAGAGTGAAAGCCTCACTTCTCAGCGGTCGAGCACGAATACTTCAAACGTGGCCATCCAGATGTTCGCCATATATCCGCAATTTATTAAACAAAGTGTCCTCGCATGTGTTGTGTGCCGTGAATAAAGCTCCACTTATTAGCCCCATTGTGTATGTGTGTGGGTGGAAGGTTTGATTTCGATTATCATCACTCACCTTTCATCACACACACAGTTCATCCAAACAACAGCGCATCAGACATGGATGCTCTGGACCCATCACAGAAGCTACCAAATGCACACACTCATATACAAGGAGGGTGCCCCCCTTATGGACTTGGCCTGTGCTTGGATTCCCTTATTGTGTAAATGCATGCTCCTATGGTTAGCTAGAGAGCCCTTCTGCACTCTCGTGAGCAGTTAAAAGCACGGCTCTCGTTGACTGGGGAGTAAATTTGTTGGAAGAACGGCATGTGTGTTGCTAACAGGGGGAACATTTCATGTTTTTAATGCGGTTTCCACTGGCATCAATCATTCCGTACAATTAGGCCAATTCCCACTCAATTTTCTATTTTTGAAGAGCACAAACCATGCTGACGGCACAAGCAGCCGTCCCGCGCTCTCACTCACAAGCACACATACACACACACACACACCTACCTGCCAATACAAAGCGAACGGGGCAGGTGCTCACACGTTACACCGGAAAGACAGGAGGTGTTACCAATCTTTTCTAATTTCTCATTAAAAGGGAGACAAACCTACAGTGCATACACGCAATTGCTCTTGTGTTCTCTCAGACCTCAAGTGTCATTTGTTTTCCATAGCAACCAGATTAAATTAGTTGAGTGATTATAGCTTATTAACACCAAACGCTGTTAGTGTATTCTTACCATTTTGTATGTAAACACTTTCTGCCTGTAGCGCTCTTTATTGGAAATTGCTTTGTATAGACTCAGAGGCCCGCAGCTTGCTTATAATAAAAATATAATTACAATTTAGACAATAGCCATTCAGTCGCACCCCTCCTTCTTCTGACCAGTCAGTGACTGCAAGTTACAAGGCGCAGCCAAACACGGTAATGAACAATGAAAGAGCAAGTCTCTCTCTCTCTTGCTGCCTAATTCGAACTAATAAAGGCACTAGAATTAACATTCACAATTGGCATAATGAGGTGTGGGGGTTAGGTTTGTGCTACTTCATATTGACTACTCTTGCCCTCAGCCTCTTCTTTGCATTTAATGCAGCACTTCAGGCCCGAGTGATGCTCATATTATTTGCCCATTTTAGAGAGACGGACGTGTAATTGCTATTAAAATGAAGAATTGCATCAGTGTTTGCTGCAGTGTGCATTGCCTAAGTATGCAAAGGTCCCTCAGTGTCTCATTTATCAGTATGAATTGAGTTAAAAAAAGTTAACTATTTTTAAGAAATTACAACTAATGTAAAATGTAGAAAAATTGTTGTTTGTCATTTAACGTAGATTAAAAGTTTCCACACCATCATCACTTTTTAGACATATGTGCACTGGGACCCAATTCGTTTTAAATTATTTTATTTGAAATTTTATTTGCTCTACCTTTTTTCATTGCAGACAAACCTGGCCAGCTTCTTCTTGATTCAGCCATTAATAAGCAATGATGCAAATGTGATTTTTAATTTTTTAAATCAAAACCTACTTGTTCACTTCAGCCTTTAACCCAGCCTGTGTATTGGAACACTGTATTTTCCATTTATTGATTTTTGTATTTGAAAGTATTTTTACTGTTGTTTTATTGTTTTAAGATTTATATTTGCATAAATCTTGATAAAAGGTGATTATGGATATTAGGTGTTTCTGTGTTTATGTACTTATATACATTACTGTGATCAGTATTTTATACAAGGGTTGAACAAAATCATTACTGCAGCTCCTGTTTATTTTCCAACTCTGTTTTAAAAGAATCAAGAGCTGGTTCAAACAAGCAGAGAGGAGTGGCATGAGTATAATCAGGTGTGTTGTATAACAGCACAAAATCAAGTTGCATTGGCCATATACCATCACTTTTTCTAATGATGTGTTTGAAGATGTATTATTTTATAAAACTGTTAGAATTAATTATGCATTTACAATTATTTATTTTAACCGGATTGTGCAATATTGTAAAAATACATTTATGTCTAAAATGTGATTTGATCAATGTATCAGTGTGGAAGAAGTTTGTAAGTAAAAAAGTAAAAAAAAAGTTTAACTCTTCTCTTATGACATTTATTTCTAGACACCATAAGAGTAAAAAAAAACAATATATTGAATGTTGAAAGATTAAAACAAAAATGAGCAGACAAAGTGAACTGCAGCTTTAGTCGAAAATGAGTAAAGAAGGCTTGCAAGTGCTCGCAGCTTTTGGCTTCTTTTGCATGCTGATACCTTTGTCATATTTCTTATCAGAGATGTGTTTAAGTGTTTATCCTTTTCACAATGAAAAACCCAGCACATAGCAGAAAAAACTGCAAAGGCATTTTAAAACACAGCCAGAAGCCAAACACACATTAAGGATTTCATTTCATCGTACAGAAAAAGCTCATCCACACACTGCACAAAATCAACTAATACAAACAGGCATATCATTTTATCAGCACCTGCCTTAAAGTGCCTTCATTGGCTTTAGTCATGGAAGTCTTCCAGAGCCTAATGCTGAGAAATAAATCTATGTACTGCAAGAGCCCTTTATTACACGTCAAAACTCACTCGTCTCTGCTGGCAAGTAGATTGTATTAAGCAACAATACTTAGTAACACACAGTGCTAACATTTGGTTTCACAAGAGTCTAATAGCATCTTATTGGGGATGGTGCACACACAACCTTGCACAGTTAGTTTGAGAAGAACTCGCCATTGCTCTCATTGCAAAATAGATCACATTGTCAACAGCAAAAGCAAACTTTATTTACAAAAAAAGTTCAAATACAGATAGTGATCCACTTTTGCTAATTGAAGAGGGAAACTTGCACAAAGAGCATTTTTAATGTCGAGTTCTTTCCCCCACTCTAATTTTATAGATGGATGAAACGGATATGACTTTTTTTCCCTTTGCAAATTTGACTTTGTAATTCTCTGTCCTTGTTTATTTGCTGTAATTTACAAATGAAAAAATGCTGAAGTTATTGATTCATGACCGTAATTGTTTAATTATTAATCAGTTTAGCACTATATTAGCATTTGTAATATTGTAGATGCTCATGCTGGGAGGCTTGCATGCCATAAAGCAGGTTGTGGTTTGCTGCTCTGTGACATCTGAGATCACCAGAATGTGTTACGTGCATGCTCCCACACTCCCGGTGTGGTAATTTATTACACATTCCCAATCTGCAGTCAATACTACAGTGGGCAGGCAGTGGGTCAATACTCTAGTTATCTGATAATTTTCAAACTTTGCTGATGTATGCTTTAAGCTCAACACAATGGATTTGTTAATAAGCGCACATTTCTGTGAACCCTGCAACACAAGTGCACTTGTTCATCTGTTTTTCCCTCGTGTTCACACTGACTCGCGTCAGAAGCTCCTGGGTGTGCTAACATTGCTAGTGTGCAGTTCTCGCACACGCTGGAGTTTAGATGCCAGTCATCTGTTGTTAGGGGACATCTACTGGCCCAAATACAAAGCCACACACACTTTTTTCAAATTTTCCTTCTCTTTCTGCTAACACGTCTGGTGTGTGCTGATATAGTAAGAATTTGTTTGGCATGTGAAGTAAACTTCATTAATTTTTGCAAATTAAAGGTTCCGTTACTTTTTCTTTTTACTAACAAATACCCTAGCTTTAATTTTACAAACAAAAAGAACAGAATGTATTTTCAATCTTGAGTATAAGATGGTGAAACAGCAGAAGAATATATATATATATATATATATATATATATATCGAGAGAGAGAGAGAGAAAGAGTTCATTTCTCATCTGAACCCATTTTTAGATGCTTTAATGGGGGAGACTACAATTTTATTGCACCAACAACACTTTTTCTATGAAAGAAACAAAAATATGATCATCAAACTGCTTGATTTTCTTTTATCTACAGACAGGACTATTTAAATAAACTCCTAAGCCCATGTACACTTTGCCAGCTGATGTTACATGTATATGCACACACGCTACACTCAAAGGACTTTTGAATAATGCTGAGTAATGAGGAGAGACACACATAGGTGAAAACAGTGAGCAATAAAATGTTAGAGTGTCAAGCTAAGATGAGGCAAAGATGCCCCGATGCCTCATTTGTCTTGGGATGTTCCTGGTACAATAGCTAAATTTGGTTTGTTTGAGTGATTGATTTCGAATACAATTCAAAAACTAATGTACACAAAGCAAGTAGACTGAACAACATAAATATTGGTCTTCTACACTGCTGAGGATACATATTAGACAAAATTTAATAAGACCAAAAAGTGATGTAGCAATTTGAGATCACTGAGACATGGTTGTGATGGAAAGTGAGAAGAACAGACAGGTCACAAAGACGCATGTCACAAATTAGTCAGGTTTTGGGGTTTTGCCTATGCCTTTAGGATTGTGAAATGTTTACACGAATCTGTTATTATGTCTGTATTATGTATATTCATCTTTTGAGTCACATATCCCATCCATCTCTTTGCTAGACTGCTTGAACTGTTTCCGAGAGTTTGGTAAAACTTGCTGAAAATAAAAGGATTGCTTTCACACACGCAGCAATAAACTGAAGCCAAGTGTATCGGAATATGGAATACAGACGCCAGTCTGAAAGCCCCCAAAACAATATAAAATAGAAGTGCAAGCACACCATTAGTTACGGTTTGTCATAATCTGATCAGGGGCAGTTCATGAAAATTCACTTCACGATCTGTTCGCGTTGCTATAAAGTGTTTTCAACTTTGTTCACTTGTCTGTTTATTTATTCACTTTAGTCAATAATTTTTTGAATAAGGAAGCTGATTCGATCATTATTTTCTTTAAACATCGCCATCTTGGTTGCCCTCGGCCCCCTGTATTTTTTGTTCAAAGGAGTTTGTGTGGGTTTACTTGGATACATTAAAGCCAAAGGGTCAGTTGATCATAATGTTGTGTTCATTTTAACTTTATTAGGGGCTGGTAGACTTTTCACAATGAACTTTTCACATAGCACATGGACTTACAGTGAATGACATCCAATTCTTGTCACTCCAGATAACGTTCCTCCACTGCTCAAGTTTTCAGTGGTGGTGTGCTTTAAATTGCACTTGTTGATGTATGGCTTGAATGCAGCTTCTTGGCCATAGAGCTAATCTGAAGGTCCTAGTTTGGATATTCACAGAAGTACTAAAACTTCATAAATTACACTAATCACTACTTTGATAAAGGAGGCTAGTGATATGTATATATATTTTTATAAACAAAAGTTAAGTGTCCAAGTTAAATTCTTCTTATTGAGATATAACAGTGCTAATGCTAATAAATTATCAGTTACATGCAGTGAGAACTTGTGCCCACTAGCAAGTATGATAACAAAAAAATGTCCCCTGTCCCAGATGATCTCCTATACCTGACACACTTCTTCATCCCTCCCAAATTTTCTTCAGTCTGTGTGAAGGATGGGATTGATTAGCATGCTGCATATTCATTTGCATACTTTTGCACACAGATCACTCCGAATGAACGGCACTGTTGTTTTCTAACTGTTTCGCTCTCCAAAGGTGGGGGTGGAGAGAGTGGAGGATGAAGTGGTGCTGAGGTTGGGGGGGGGGGCAGTCTTTTCAAGGAACACCCCCAGAATTAATGTTTCACACCTGTGCACAGTGTGCCAGTCTTTATCAACCATCACAGGTGCGTCGCATTAATTGTGGGAGAGACCATTTTGCCTTCCACAGGGGTATCCCATTTGGCAGTCAGCATGTGCTCCCAAAACTGAGATAGTTAATGTGCTTCACATACTGTTAATTTTCATCTGATATCAATTTTTCTTTTCTCCTCTCTCCTAGGAATGCACACGCTGCAATATGCATTATATATAAATAGTCTCCTTTTTCAAAGTAGTGATTAGTGTAATGCTTGTTTGGCATTTTCTGTGTGTGTGTGTCTGAGTGTGCAATCATTTATGAAGTTTTAGTTCTTCTATAAATGTGTTAAGATGAGTACATGATCGTGAAGTGGTCTCATGGTGCTTCCCGGTGAATTTATGGAGATACACACCTGCAGGCCTAAAGGGCAAATGCAGTAGACTGCCCCCCAGTGACAAAGATTACCAACACCTCCAACCTCCACTAAAGGAAACTTCCTTTCCACTGCACTAAATAGTATATGCCATACAAACTTAAACCAATGGCCTAAAAACATAGTAATTGAAAAGAAAAGAAAAAAAATCCAGAGAACACACAGATTCAAGATTCCCTAAAGATTCAGCACATTTTTGTTCTCTTTTTTCCTGGTTGTCTAATAATAAGCTGTAAAAGGTCAGCCAACCATTGCTGCTCATTCAATCGCAGCTTATTCTTTGTCATTATGCATGACTACCCAGCAAATGTTTAAAGGTAAAAAGAGTAAAAACAATGGCACCATGTCAGACTCTTCAAACATAGAACCTGAATGTTATTTATTGAATAACAAAAAAATAATAGAGGCAGACAGAATAAATGTTTTCTTCTTGAAATAAACTGTCATTTGCCAGAGGAAGAAAGCAGAAAAGCAACTTAATATTTCTCCCTTCCTCCATCAGACATTTTGAACTCAGCTACTGACCTTCGGTGGCATCATTTACAATGACTCATATCAAAGCCCTAAATGTTAAAGCTAAAGCATTAGCCCTGCAGTGAAGCACACACATACACATGTGGGTTATAATAGCTTTAACTGTGCTAAATTGTCTCCTTCATTTGAATGGTGATGGCGACCTACAGTCTCCTCGACTCACCCTTTGACAAACGGGGTCATCGGCATGCAAGAGAAAATGAAACCCACAAGATATTGTTTGATTGGATTTCCCTTTTGCAGGTTTTGAGATCATTACTGAAATTCATTTGATGTGCGGCAGAAAATGAAACTCGTCTCTTTAATTATTTTTTCTAAGCAGCATTTTCGCCCTCTCGCTGACATACTTTAAATGGGTTGAAATATTAAAGAGCCAACACTATCCTTAAAAAGCATCTTCCATGTGCTCACATACCCCCCGTTGTCTGAGAGAATGAAACGTATTTAATGACTCTGCCACCCTGCTCTTAAAGTTATATTTTCTCTCTTCTCAGCCCTGCTCTCATTCACTTATGCTCACAGAGAAAGATAGAAAGTGACAGAAGGAGGGAGAGACTTTCAAGCCAAATGTTCTCATTCCAACATTTCAATAAATTGAGAGAAAAAGCATTAAAGTTAATCAGACCAACCACATTGTGGTTAAGACACGTTGGCTGGATTATGGATTACTATTAGCTGGATGAAAACCGATTCTTTCATTTAAATTCTGGGTTTCTCATCCAGCTAAAATTAAAAAAAGAAACCAATACTTCTTTGGAAGAGTTCTTTATTCTACTTGCAAGCCTTTACATCCTAAAATCTGACATGGAGACTATTTAGGCCTACATGAAGAACATTACATGGGTGTGTAAAAGATGACCTTTACTAAAGAGTACAAGGTTATTCACCAACAAAATCAGAAATAGTATCCTCCAATAAAGGTTCTATTTTTATTAGTTTTTTGGATGTGAAGAGAGTAAACCAAACATTGCACTACAGTGCACTTGTAGTGAACACTACTACAATTTAAGATGAGAGAAATATGTACTTGATACCCTGTTGATTTTGAACATTTCTCATATACAAATACGATAAGATTGAGTTGAGTTGTTTAAAAAGTGTGCCTTTTCTATAGCCTTGTTATCTCATGCAGCCCCTATAACATTGAATTTGAGACTTTATCAGATGTTTTTCGCTTCAAATTTATATCCTACTGTTTATTTTTTTTATTTTTTGCAGTACACAGCATAAGGTATTCAATATCTATATGCTCAAAAAACTGTTAATTGGGACCAAATCTGATTATCTGGCCCACAGACATCATGGGGGACCTTTTTTTGGTATTTATACTTTTGTAGAACTTTGGACTCTAAATATGGTTTTAAATGTGACTGGTTATAAATAGACCTTTCAACGGTCATGGTTTCTGGTGTTAAATGGCACCAAAAAAGGTTCCCCTGTGATGACAATCTGCCAAAGAACCAGATTTTATTTTATTTTTTAGAGTTAAATAGCTAAAACATTAAATAATATATCAGTTGATATTAACCGATTAATGTAAATAATAATGCAGGGGGTAAGCTTAACACAACTTCCCAAGAAAACCCAATTTTGAATTCAACCAAGACATTCAAGCAAAGAATGTTAATGTTCATTTCTCCAAACTAATCTCAAATTTTCATTTGTTCTGATGAGTAAAAATGGGTATTTGATCCAAATTATTATACATTACAATATCATCAAAACAAGGCATATTGAATAGGCAGCTTAATTAAGAATATACCTTCAAAAAGCTGCCCCTGTGAGCACCTCAACAGATTAAAACAGAACATCTATTTTGTTAATTTATACTTCGATTGAAGAGCCTGAGCAGGCTAACAGATGTGTTTTGACATGCAAGAGGAATATATTTCGATGAAACACTTAACACATGAAACTTTACCCAGCTTGAGGCTGAAAAACATGCCATTCGTGCCCTGATTTCCCTGTGTATATACACGAGTTGATTTTTATGCTGCTTCAGAGCAGCTGTGTGAGAGGCTGTCTCTTCTGTCAGCGCTGGATGGTGTACATTAGCCTTGACTAGATTCTGGCTACAGTATATCACAGGCAGTATACAAACAGGCCACTGAAGACAAAGCCAGACCATTTCATTAGAGTCCAAACTTCTCAGTCCTTATGCACACACACACACCAGAAGGAAAGCAAGTGGAGATTCAAAATTCAAACCAGGAAGCTACTGCATGCCTAGAAACCTGCAGGTTAGTTGTATACTTGCAATAACACACAAAAGAAAAAGAAAGGAAAATAAAACAATTTAATATCACACTTAAGGCAAGTCTTTAAAATATTTTAGTAGGACGGTAAATATACTAAATTACCTACTTTGTGACGTAAAGTAGAATCAGGAATGGTTGGCGTATCTGACTCGGATCTTATACTCAATGATGCCGGTCCATTACAATCTTTTTCTCAATCACGTAACCATGTTGATACAGACAGTTTTTGCAAAATTATTAAAACAACACAAAAACTTGCTGCGTTTCAAGGTTTTATGAAGAAAGGTAACAGGAAATGCTGTGACACTGATACTGACGAGGCCACCCCCCTACATGCTCCATGCCTTATTCAAATCTATGATTCAAAAACACATCTTATAACCATAAATTTTAACCACTTTTTATTGATTTATACATAAACATGCTAGAAAAAAAGATTTTTAACTAATAACATTTTTCACAGTTGTTGTGAGTTACATAAGTTACATAACTCTGAAGCTTTACTGTGGCACCTCATATTTATAGTACCAGCAAATTTTAGCCAGTTGTTTTGTTTTTGATAAACATGCATTCAAAAAAAAATAATCGTTGGATCAACATAATAACATTATGATACATGTGGCGTAATGGTAACGGGGTTTTGTCTAAACGTTAGGCACTATATCTGATTTCTTGATAGGTTGGCCCAATATTTACATAGAAAGATTGATAACCGACTACGCCACCCCAGGAATTTCACCTGGGGAACTTGTAAGCACTAGGCACGCAGATAAGACACTCTTAGTACGTGTAAAAGGCAAAACCCAATGACTCGTTCTTTGGTTACACTTTATTTGATCATTTCGGAGGCATACGTTATAAACAACCATTCAATATAGCAGGATAATTTTGGTCAAGTTACCACCAGGGGCCGTGGGCAGAAGGCACTTGCCCAGGAGTTGAGGACACCTGCATGGGGGAGGGGAGATACCTTCCACAGCAAACGCACACAGTGAGACTCAACCACCCACGTCAAGCAAGAGGATGCAAGCCAAATAATTCGTGTCAACACCTGGGCCAGGTGCACCCGGGTATCCCCAGCCACCAGCAGGGCCACTTCTCCTGGAGGGTACCAGCACCCAGATGCAAAGACCACGCCCCTGCCAGAACAGACCTTCACAATTATTCCCGCCACACACAGATCAGATAAAAAGAATTTCCCCCGTACATGTATATATATGCTAAAAATGACACAGTGTTACTCATTCACAGGCCCCACGTTCACAAAGGCATATTCCAACCATTCACACCAAAAGCTAAAAGTGTTCATATTACTGGCGAAATACCAGGCGTCATATGCACTTATCTTTCAAAATCCTCCCTCCAAGCAGCAGGTCCTTCGGGTGGTGTAACGCTTCGGCAGGAGAGCGAGAACGAATCCTGCGAGAGACTTTTCAGCTGCTTGTTGCCGAGTGACTCGTCCGTGCACCGTACGAGGCGGCGAGATAATGAAGTAGCCCTCCGAGGCAACAGTCCAAGGGGAAACAATTTAACAAAACCGAAAAGAAAACTAAAGTGGGACGGTGATGTAAAGAAAATAAAAGGAAACAGGACGGAATGAAAATGAAAGAAAAGGAAAGGAAAGGGCAGATCCTGCAAACAACCATGAGACAGTTATTTAATTAGTTTAGCCCAGGTGACTCAATCTTTATACGCACTCACCCGGGAATCTTCGCTGCAGTTTTTAACGGCCCTCCATGGCAACGGAAGCGTAGCGAACATACGCCCAACACACTGACTCCGATCGAGCCGTCTGTCGGCACCAATCCCCCAACCGGTGGTGCCACCAGCACAGTAAATGCTGCTCCGATTGCAATTTTACTTTCCCGAAGGGTGAGTGAGGTTGCCCGTATGACGGGAAGTCAGCTGGAGAATGACGTATCCGTGTGACTCCCGCTATCGCACTTAAATACGGCAGCGCCACCCTGTGATTGGCCACCGCTACTGCCACTCTCCCCTCGTTATACTACATACATAAAAACAATTTACTCATATTATCCATTTAACGTGTACACAATATAATCTAGTTGGATCAACTTAGGCACATCAACAAGGCACATTTACTCAAAACTGAACTGTTATGTCAACATAACATCGACACACATTTCAAAGTAATTTAATCATATTATCCAACCTTATTTTGAGTCGATTGAATGAAATTGAACAAATCTATTTTATCCAATAAGATCAAATCAGTTTACATTAAATTATATTATGCAAATAACGTGTACACAATTTAATCTAGTTGAATCTACTTAATATAACTATGCCACATTTGCTCAAAACTTAATTGTTATCTCAACGTATTGCATCAAGGCAGATTGAGCCAATAAGTTAAAATCATTTTCATTTGAATTACCTTGTGGAATTAACTTAACTTATTTTTGTTGGCTCAACATATTCTAATTATAAAACAATGTGTACACACAATTTAATTACACCATCATAACAGATTTCAGACTGAATGAACCACAGAGAAAAATTCACATTGAACTAAAATATGTTCACCAAATAGCAATTTAATCTACAAATAAACACAATAATCTTAATGAATGAAAATGTGTTCAGTTTTTATTACAATTTAAAATCACCAAGCCACCTTTGAAGAGCTAGCAGCTATTTGTCAAGTGGAGTGGTGTTTAGAAAGGCAGAACCCAAATTAAGACCAGGCATTTAGGGTTTTATTTTAACTAATAAACAAGAGAATGAACAAGAAAACAAATGATCCACAAAGGGAAAACCAAACAGCTGAACTCGAACTCTTTAGAACAAATAACTTATAAACATTAGACAAGAGAAGAGCTAACGACAAAGTGGCAGGGAGTGACATTCAATGAAGCGGACCAACTAACTAAACTGTGAGGAATATAAAGCAAACACAATCAAGGGATAATGAGGGGAAAGCCGGTGAAGTAACTTAAAACTAACTAGTAGTCTAACACAAGGCAGGTGGTGATAATCGTGTGCTCTAGAGAAACGCAAACTAAGAGTAGACAATGTAAAATGTTCAGACAAATGGAAATATTAAAGGCAAACCAAAGACAGTGGAACAAAAGTGACAGGTCCTGACACTATGCGAAAGACAGAACTGGAGAGCCAAGAGGGATTGAAAGTGAGATGACAATTTTAAAGGGAGAGAGGCAGGTGCCACTTGTTTTCCTGAGGAGTCTCTGACCATCCCCCAACTCAATTGACAGTCACATGGAGATCCTCTATTCTGAGCATGCGCAGTTCAAGTAATTGACTCAATTCAGTTATTTTTAGTTGTTTTAACATAAAAAAATTAAATAAGGAATTGTAAGCACCCATTGATTTAGATCAGACTGATTCATGTGTCATGTGTCATTCAATGTAAATATAACAATGTGAATACATAAAGCTGAAATTAATTACATGTTTTTAAATATTATATTTGATTTAATCAAACAAATCCCAGATCTCATTTTTTTTGTGTACTTCAAGAAAACAAAGTGTTAAAGTGCATGGAATACTACCATTACCCTTGTACACAAGTGCCTTGTGATGGATAAGACAAACAGACAAAAGTACATAAACAAACCAGTTGAATGCTTGTTAGGATGAGTTATTGGGTAAATAAAACCTTACTATTAAGATATCAACTTTTGATTATTGCGGGAGATACGTTGGCTTAAGCACCAATGCAGTAAATTCACAATCGTCAATGTCATGCAGACATGAAAGTAGACAAACACTTTGTTTGTTAAGAAGTTGTCAGAAAAAAAAAAAAAAAAAAAAAAAAAACACATATTGCTAACATACTCTATAGGTATTCAACCAACCATTAACCCAGCAAAGTTATTCTTATCCTAAAACTGTAGATCTCATTGAACACTTGAGGAAAAAGCCTCAGTGCATCTAACTTGCTTATTTTCTTTTAGGACAAGGTCAACCCCTTCTATGTACTCACCTCCACATTCCACCTATTACCCTCAATAGCTCTTGATGTATCTGCTGAAGTAAAAAAAAAAATATGTGGGGAAGTAGGAGCCTCACTAACATTTATCTCCTCGTACAACCATTCTAGCTTATATCAAGCTATCCGTCTGTTCCAGATCACTTAATCCTGAGACACATATCACAGACTGCCACTGCTCGGCTCCTCCTGTTAGCAAACTAATCTATCTAGGAGGACAGAATTGAACATCGTCTCCTCTGGACATTTATTTGATTGGGACCAAACACTCTGTGAAATGGGAACATACAATAATCAAGCCATTCACCCTGCCAGCATTCCTGAACATTGTGCCTGACAAACACTTTCCAAGGTAAAAAATTAATTATTCAAGTGGTACAGCTTTTGATTCAGTAAACTTCCTGTGCACTGAGCTGATCCATACATGTATTTACAGTACACATTCACACAACCCCTACCCTCTCACTTTTTAGACATTTCATTATGTTATATGACTTAAGGCCCAGTGGCTGGAAAATGACAATTATTTTGCTCCAGCAGCTTGCTATTAAGAGGCTCGCAGAAGTACGTTGAGAGGCATGTGAAGGAGCCACAGTGGTGAACACAGCAAGAATTGCTTAGTGAAAAACTCCCAAGTGTCTATCTGTCTCTAACATACACACACACACACTCACACAGAGCATCAAGACAAGCATGCTGGACTGTGGCCGGAGCATGTGACGAATGGTCCTTTGGAGGGAGTTCAGAAAAGCATCAGTCAGAGTAAACTAATGCCTTTTAAATGTACCCGGCTACCTTTAGCAGGTCGGCTTAGTGAATTAAGGGCATATCTAATGACAGTTTGTTTGGCCCTCTCATATATTCCACATAAATATATATGAGGAACAGAGACACATACAACAAGCTAATAGAAACGAATGAACTAGTCAACCGTAAATTTGCTATGCGAGATATGCTTTTTCTGATTGGAAAGGGCATCCACTATCTGCAATATTGATAATACTTTTCAAATTTCATCTGCTTTTGTTTGCATTCTGGGCCGCCTGTTTAAACACACAGGGAATTATAATGAAGCCAAACATTATCTCTCAGTTTTTCAAGGCTGAACATATAACTTTATCGTCAAAATGATTTTCAGTCTTTGGCTGGGCTGTATCTTTTCCATTAAACCCTGGCTATCAGCTGGTGACAATGAAGCAGCCAATTGGTACTAGCTTGTCCACATGTGGTGGCCAAGTGGTGTGAAGGTCCCTCCTTTCCTTTCAGTCAACCATTTCTTGTATGCGTACATGTGTGATTAGGAGAAATTTTAGGGAAAAACATTTTAATCACTTTTTAATAAACTGCCATACACTGAAAATAGTGATCGAAGTTTGGACACATTAATCACATCATTGACTGTTCCCAACAAAAATGCAATCAAAAAGAAGTTTTTTTCAGGAGTAGTTTGATTAAATATACATCTTTATGTTGCCAACTGCTAAGTGGCTAAACAATCTCCTTTAGTTTATACATACTACAGGGTAATCTCTATGATCCACTTAACAAACAAACAAAAAATCACTTTACAAACATATTTAAATGTAAAGAATACACGATTCAACAAATCAATGCTCCACTCTAATGACATGTTTGTGGCTGTCATGTTTCAGCTATAAAAAACACAACATCTGCTTGGAAAAAAATAGCTTGCTTTGATTGGCTATTTCTGGAATACTCTCAGAATTCTGATTTGGACCTGAATGACTTTGTAGTGTTGCATTTGTGTAGTGTCATTTTGTAAACCAGTTCTGCAATTGCCGGGATTGGGGCTTTCAGTTCCCTGGCCCCAATGCTTTGAAATATGCCTCTCCCTGCACCAGTTTTTCATTTGTTTAAAAAAAGAAGAGGTTTCTCTTCAGGCAGATGTTTCTACAGGGAGGCTGATTGTTTGTGTAGTGTGGCTGTCTATAGTAATTTAAAGGTGAGCGGATGTTCCTCTGAAATTAATTGGTATACAAATATATGTTCCAGAAAAGTTTAGTAAAGTTTGCCATTGTTTTATGACAAATTCAAGTATCTTCAAAGAAGATCATAAGAGATGTATATTTACCAATTAGATAGCAGAGATATGTGTGAAGGAACATTTTGAGCCCTAAATCCATTACCAACAAGATTTCTAGAGAATTCCGATTCAGAGAAAAACTCTGATAGAGAACCATTGATCCATAAATGTTATCCATGGATTGGAAAAACACACAGTTCCAACTTTTTAATGCCTTCAGTCAACTAACTCTTTACATCTCCTGAGAATGCCATGATGGTTTCATCTCCATTCCAGACAGACAGAGCTTTCCTAAAGACATCCAGCTGTTCTGGCAGTTGTAGAGAGTAAGGGGCAAAATATAAAAACGCCACAATAGAAATGCAGGCTCTAGATTCACTTCACATCTCCTTTGGCCTGTAAGATCAGTCTCCAGCACAAGTTCCCTGGAGAGCGGGTTATCAGCCACTGTCAGTGTTTAAGTAGATGTTGCTTAGCCCTGGGCAGTGGAAGACTCAAAGCTTGCATTTGCTGACTTTAAGAGACCATGAGAACCAGCATTGCTTTGGCAGAGCTATGACTGAGGGATTCACAACGCTGAATCGTGTGCTGAATGGATTGTTATGGATATACTTAGTGCCAGTAATAGAAGAGCCCTTCACTGGCATCTACTATGCACTGAGATTATTGGTACAACTTAATCAACCCATCCCTATGGAACTGTTCACACAAGCTCCACCTGTTAATACCTCATCCAGTATGTGGGGTAAGTTACATTTGTTTTTTTTTGGTTTTTTTTTACATTGAGTGGATTTAAAAGAAAAAAAAAGTAGCTCAAATGTGTACAAGATATCCTGGTAGTGTATACTATTATTATTGGATAATAGAACCTTCTCCACCTACTCAGGGTTTCTAGTTGATGGGCTCGACAACTACCAACAACTATCACCCATAACAACTGTAACAGGTGGAATCGATAATTATATATTGCACAACAAAATTGGTTTCACTTTAAAATATTTCCTTAGTTAGCAGATAACTCAAAGGGTGTTTAAAAAATATCAAAACTAACAATTCTTTTAACTCGGAACTTAACTATGGTTACCTACTAAGGAGTTATCATTAACTGTTCTAATGCCATTGTTAACTATCCGTAACTTTTGAAGTAATAAGTAACTATCAGCACCAAATACATAACTATTGATATTAGTAATTATTCCTAAACAAATATCAAAAAAATTAAGTAATATTTAAAAGTCTTTAATTTTGTCACAGATGGGCAGGTGTTAAGAAACTCAATCCATGGACTTCATTCATACACCTTTTAATTCATGTAAAACCCTTATGAAAACAAACAGACAGTAAGTGATTACATTAGGCTGTTGACATGTTGCAGTCGTGCAGCAAGTAAATGGCACAAACAAAGCAAATGTGCCTCCAAAAGCTCTGTAGACGTTATGCCATCTTCTTTGTTCCAAATTGCACTCTTATTGCCGACATTCGGAAGCAAGCTTTGTTGAGGTTAAGGGTAAACACATGTGGCTCAAACTTTGGATATGTTTCAGAGCTGTCTTTTGATTCCAACATCTTTATCCCAATCCTGGCACACAGGAAGAAGTCTGTGTCCAGAAGACGACAGCTAGGACTCTTTGTGTTTACCCATGACTCTCACAAGAGTCCTTCTGCTAGCACCATCATCTCAAACAGCTGTGGCTTCATACAACAAACCATAATGCTAGTCCGTGTGTGTGTGTACATCTGTGCTCACGCATATTTAAAGTAGATTTGAAGTAGAAATTGCTTAATGATTTCTGGGAAAACTAGAAATTGGGGTACCAAATAAGCACCATTACTGTAATTTGATTACAACACAACTGCATTACAGGGTAATTACCGCTTCTATATATCATTATATTGAAACTCAATACTGTATTAGTTGATCCTCTTGACAGTTAGAAAAAGATATGGCCATCTGAATAGCAGTTTTAACGGTATAGCTCAGCTCTCTGTCAGGTTTTGTTCTGTTTTGCCCTGTATTTACCCTAGTTTGATTATTCTCAATGATCCATGTTTCCCATTTTTAACCAATTATCTTGTTTAAGTAACCAAGCCTGACTCGTTCACTTGACCTTTAACAACTGAGTTGAGTTTATTATCAGCCTACAACATTCCTATACAAGATGTAACTGCAACTCTTTTCAGTTAACCAGACACTGCAACTTTCCTCCACTCTTTCTGTCGCTTATTACATCTCCTAACCCATAACTCTCTTTCTGGTTTCAATCATCTTCCTGGTACCTATTGACATCCTGTCATGTGATCTGCTGTCATGTGATCTGCATCCCTTTCCTAAGCAAGATATAAAAAAAAACATTGATAACCAGATCTGTTAAAGGGATCTGAGTCCCTGTTATCTGGTTGAGGCTGTTAATAAGCAAGTGTTCTATCACTATCCTGACTGATAGAGCAGACTCTCTTATTTTTTTTCCAAAAGGCTGTCACACAAGGTAGACAGGGAAGAAGAATGATGAAACAAGTCATCAGACAAACTACAAATCTCTCTGATTAGTGCTTGCACCTTTAGAAGCTACCCCTTTACCAAGGTTCCAATCACACAGATGACCTAAGCTAACTCTAGTTAATCTACAACTGCTTTTAAAGCACCTTTTTATTACATTGCATTACATACAGTACTGCAGTTACCTTTTAAGAACGTGTTTTACTATCTGTTAGAGGACAACATTAACATCATCAACATAATCCACATGTGACAGTTGCTATAACCACTATTTAAACAATTTAAATGAATAAAAAATTATGTCTTAGAATTGATATAAAACATGATGATATTATACAAAATAATAACAAAACATAATAACGTATCTCAGAATCCTTAATATGAATATGTGTAAAAAAGAAAAAAACATATAAATACTATTGATTTAAAAATTAAGTAAACATGGTAACAATTCATTATTTTCAACAAAGTTGCTGTTAGTATTGAATATAATGAAATTAGATCACTGAAATATTTTCAAGCATTTATTAAACATGTAAAATCTTTTAAATGTGTTTATAGATTAATACAGACTTTAATTTCTAAGATGTTAATTTCTCTCACAAGAAAGTGCTTTGATACATTGCAGTGGGGAAAAGTTGCAAGATTTACATTTTAAAGTTTTCTAAAATCCAAAAAAAACATATTGTCAATCACCTCATAAATGTCTTACCTCACTACCCATATTGTATTTGCTCACGCAAGAGTGGCTTCCTTCTCCTTTTGCTGTGATGCCCCACTGGGATATGCCAACCATCATAAATAGTGACATCCTTGACAATCGTCCAGATGTCTTAGTGCTATGATGATGGAAGATGGAAGACTTGAGTCCCTCACACGGCTGGGCATTAGGTAGGACTCTGAAAGAGTGTTGTGAAGTGGCATTTAAATAAGAGGTGAAATCTGGGAGTTGAGCTGAAATAGTTTAGCAGTAAAACATGTCCACCCAAACCTCCCAACACATTAATGCATTTAACTTGCATCCCAATAATTTTCTAATAACAGTTTTTATAGAGCTACTTAAAGTAAAGACAGAGCCTGTTTGAAATATCAAATTAAGCTGTTCTTGAAATCCCTGTATCTCTCTTCACATGTGCTAGTTTACTTAAGCGCAGAGGACCAATCAAGCCCCTGATTACTCTGATGGGTTAATTAAAGCCCATTAGAGCCTAAGTCCTGACACCTGCTTGCTGCAAATGTGAACAGGACCACAGAATGCAGCCTTGTTCAACATCAACTGGCCGCTACAATCGAAACCATTGGTCTGCATTTGTTTCTGTTCGTCACACTTTCTCATACTCACTTCTTCAATTATATGAGCAGACCTGGGACTTAAGGAGTGAGCAAGTAAAGCATATGAAAATATGATTAGAATATCTGGGGAATTTGCTGACTGACTATGGGTGAATAAATGAATGAATGAATGAAGTTGTTGCTAAAAATTGGAGGAGTCTTAAACTCCTGCTGGAGTTGTGGATCAAACCTGTTAATCCTGAGTTTAATATGCTTATTCACTGGATTAAAAGGGCATCCACCGCATAAAACATGTGCCAGAAGAGTTGGCGGTTCATTCCGCTATGGCGACCCTGAAAGGGAAGAAAGCCGACATGACAATGGATGGATGGATAGTTGCAAAAAGTTGTCTTGGTGTTTCGAATCAGATGCATGGTATAGGTTAAATGAAAAAAAATTTAAATATTTAACGCTTGTATGGTGTTCTGGTCTGTGGGACCCATTTTCAGTTTTCATCAAAAGAAAAATTAAACAAGCATTTATTATTTGAAGCTGAGATTAACTGGGCTTGGCTCATTTTCTGTGAAAAAACATATATCAGAACAGATTTTTTATGACCCCACACGTACGCCCCCCTACACATTTATATTACACACAAAGTGTTCGGGTCTACTGGTCCCGGGGCATGTAAAAGTGTGAAAAAGGTAGCTTCTTTACCTTAATTCTGTCTTCCCACACAAACATAAATCACATATAAACATAACATTTTACATTTTAGAATAAAATTGTGTGATTGTGTGAATTAAAAGCACCAAAATGCAATGGGTCCAGCAGACCCACCAACCCTGCCAAAGTAACAATAATGAGAACACCACACATGGTTCAAATTATAAACATGAAGAAATCAGGTTAAAGAACAATAAATAAAGTATATTACTTGTTTCTTGGCTAAAGGAAATATTGTTTAAGTTTTTAACATAAAATGTCTTGATTGGGTGAAATAAAAATCCGCAAAAGGCAATGGGTCCACGAGACCCGCAAACACCACCTGAGTAACAATAATATGAACACCACACAAGGGTTAAATGAAGTTTACAGCAGTTAACTTGTAACATGAACACGTGTCACGTATGCAATCAAAACTCTCGTTTTAACACAATATATAGCCTCTTTCCTTAGAAAAACTCAAACTGAATCTACTGGCATGCACACAAATATAGACTCAGTCTTGGAAAAATATTATTTGAAAAACAAATAAAATCTGATATCTAAGCCTTTCTTTAATAAGGATAAAGCTTAAACAATGTTTATGAAAAATAATCAAAAGGACAACGCAGGCATGTGGTGTTTACACTGAAGCTAGTGTCACAGCTATCCCACATCTTCAACAAATACATTGGTGGGGGCGACACAGGAAATATCTTTTGCATATTATTTTAAGTAACTGTTCAATTTTCATTTCAGAATGGTAATCCACTAAACAAATATGTAGAGGCATATTTTAAAAAGGGAGGCTCTGCTTCAATTTCCTATTGTGGTGCAGAATGTGTGTTTACTCTTTGTGTCTGTTTGAATTGATTTGCACAGCTCGGCAGACAGCGGCTGAATGCTGCGACCAAGAATCCATCATCTCATGTGATCTGATAGTTCTGCAGTATTAGATTGATTTTCCTCTCTCCTCTCATCTTTCCCTGTCTCTCGCTCTCTTTGTCTGCTTTCCTACCATTGGCGATGTTAACAAACATGCCAAGTTACCTGTCTCCCCATCTGCGGAGACAGAAACACAGTCCATTCCGTCCTGAACAACAGATTAAGAGGTGAGAATAAAGGCTAAATCACTCAAGCTTGTGCCTTATTTCTTGACACCAAACTGCACTGAGTGCAAAACGATGGGATATTTTTACACACCACAATCTGACTTAAAAGTATACTATAAAGCCCATCCTTTCAAATCCAATAAAAAATAATGTAATAACATTTAAATAACACTCTGTTTCTTACGTTATATCTTAACTTTTAAGTCTGTTACCTGTATACAATTGGTTCTGCAAGAAAAAAAAAACTAATGCAAAAAACTAATAATTCATGTTTGTAAAATCACAGAAAACAATCACTGAAAATTTCAGCGAAACAAGACTATTGAAGTAAATTGACAACATCAAATACATGTAAATAAATCAGCATGATAGTTACAGCTTATTAATAAATTCTTTATAACTTTTTTGTAAATGTTATGTGCATGATTACACTTTTTGTAAGAGTTGAAATAAAATAGTTTAATTTATCATGATTTTACAGTTATGTCTATATGAGCAGGACTACACTGAAAAAACAATGAACATTTTTTATTTTTTTTATTTTGTGAAACATGTGAGAATGTACAATTAAGTATAACTTCCATAAAATGTTGGTTCAAATGAACAAAGTGTTCAGGTACATATTTTTTTTTACCCTTGAGTACGTTTTACTTCTGATCCGATGTAACTATTGTAATTAAGTAAAAATATTGTTGTATTAAACTTGTTTTATGCGGTGGTCATTATTTTAATGTAGTTAGTTAAATGGAGTAAGTTATGTTTAGATGTGAAAGTAGAATAATGTGACAATATTCTTCATTGAATTTATTGTTATTAAAACATCTTGAATGTTGATCTTGAAACATGCACTTACAGTGACTTACACTGCCTAAAAATATATTTTAAAAGCTTAAACACCTTGTGCAACTTCAAACGTCTAAGTGCAATTATTGCTTATATAACTTTCCCTTAAATCTTGGATCTATGTGTTCAGCCTCTTAGCAAAATATCAAGGTGTACATGAGCATATTCTTGAAAACAAAATCAGCAACAAACACGAATAGTAAATTTCTAAATATGAAAAATCAAATAATAATTAGTATTCACATTCACATAACTAATAACAAATACTTTTATACAAAATACTAAATACAAAAACTTGCTACACAAACATCATCTGACTTGAAAAAACAAAACAAAAAACATTTGAAGCAGATGTGAATTCTATCCATTTCTGATGTTGATTGCCAAAGAATGAGATCAGCCCTTGATTGACATGTCTGTGTTTTACAGCTCTATTTTAAATACACTTTGTGGTAAATGTTTAGTAGTACACGAATGATGATTTGGATTAGAGATACTGATTTATTCAGGTATCATACCCATAAAAAATAGGGTCGTTTTTTTCTGACGCCCACGCCATTTCTACACACAGTAACCAACTAACTAAAAAGAGTTATTTTGGAAGCACAGCCCAATCATTAATGGATATCTACATCATGTGCATAATTAAAATTATTAGCGGTCTTTAAGATGTGTAAGCTAGTTTGGCTAGTATGTTTCACCAAACTAAAAATTCACCAAAGAAGCAAACATTCACAATGTACAGAATTAAGTGATTACATCACAATCGTCACAATTACACTTTTTGGAAAAACTAAATACAAGAATCAGAAATTAAGACTTACTTAAAAAGATGAGCTGATGTTGAGCAATGTGAATCATGGGTTTTACTCCCTCATAGATTTTTTCCATGCGTACATTGATTCGCTTCTTTGAGACAAGTATTTTACATGACAATCAGTTTATACATTTTTGTTAGATTTTACGTTTTATTAAGTAAATTCACATATCAGTTGTAGGTCTAATATTTACTCATCTAAATAGAGCCCATTATTACCTTTTATAATATTGCAGAGATTTTTGTTTCAACAGAAGTATTCTTAGCAAAATATATTGATTTTATTTATTTGTAATTACTAAATAATTACATCCCTTTTACAGTACATTTAAATTAATACAACTAGGTATCATAATTTTTATTATATAATGAATGCATAATAATAATAATTGATGTAGAAGTAGAGTTGTAAAAAATGGCTATACCTTTATAATAGGACATGCATGAATAGTGCAAATTCATGACCCCTTTAAAGAAGCTTCACCAAACTATGCTTTACATGTACAAAACATTGTGTTCCCTTTCAAGGAATGTTTAAATATCTTACATTTCTATATTATTAATAATAATATAATTTTACTGTCATTTTTCCCAATTGTATGAAATATAAAGTATATGTTCAGTTATAGTGACAGGTCAGATTTATTGCAAACATTACAGTAAAAAAATTATCTACATTTTAAGTCCTATTTTCATGTCAACTGCTTTTAAGCATTAAACTATGACTTTCTTTTTGACTTCGTTTTATTTATAAATATGTGCGTTAACTTATACCGTAACTTAAATTCTTAATTTATATTTCAAGTAATTTATTTCTTTCATATTGAACAAGTAAAAACTTGTTTTATACATGTTACCTTTCTATAACACAGTGAATATATAAAACAAAAATAAATATATGAACAACTCAAAACTCTTGCTTAACCTCCCTCTCGCCGAAGATAACACAGTGGTTGAACTTGAAGAAAAAAAGATTTTCCGTTTTTTATATCCACCTAATGTATTAATGTTCCTGAAGTATTTCAGACAAGACAAGTCTCCTGAAGTAACTGAGACATCTTAAGACTTTTGTCAACACATTAGAGTCATCCTGTGATCTCCGTCACTCTATGCACTGGAGTGAAGTTTTAAATCCCTGTCAAAGATTCAAAGAAAGTAACCACACAGACTACCTCTTTTCAGAGAAAACTATAGTGAGGGGAATGAGAAAGAGATTTTAAAAGCTCAAAGATTCTCTCATCGGTCTTCTTTAAGCATCAGCGAAGGCAACAGAGACTGTGTGCAGGTATAAGCCTCACTCCTCTGTGCCTGAGAGCGCTATTTTAAGCCCTTCCTTCCGTACGGCATGTCAGACAAGCCCGAAATCCCTGCTAATACTAGTTACCTCTGAAACATAGATCTTACTGTTTGGATTTTAGCTTTGACAAGTTATTTCCTACTCCCTTTGAAATAAAAAAAGTGGAGTGTTCTGACACAGACTTTACGTTTTTGAGCTCATTAAAGCTGGGATCTGCCTCAGTGCTACCTGGATTTTTTTACAGGCAAGATAAGCCAAATTAATATGAACTCGTCTGGGCCATTTAAAATGCTTCTTGTTATCCAAAGCCCTGAGCTCCGGCAACTTATCATGCAGCCACTGATATCCTTTAAACTAGCTAGGTGCGGTGCTTTAATTAAAACTAGTAACATTCCCTTGAAAGAGAAGGAAAGGAAACAGAGGGGTGGACTCCATAATTCATCACAGGCTGGAGTTAAAAGGAGGTGATTTTGCAAACTAAAGAAACGGCTAATACCTCTTAAACTGACAAGCAGTGAGCTTGCATGTTCAAACGGACCGGCGAAGAAACGAAGTCCCTGAGGATGTACTTCACAGGCTAAGCTGTGAAATACTACATGTACTCTAGTATGTTCCCCTCATACTGGCATCAAATGAAAATGGATGTGCGCACTGTCTTTGTGTTTCTGAGGTGAGAGATATTTCTCTATAATACCCACCATATTTTACTGATAATAAAAGCAAAATGTCACACTGCCAGTGGAACACTTAGCTAACATAGAGAGAAGAGGCGGCCATGGCAAACAATGTAAATCAATCTGGGTTATATTGCTTTAAACTTAATGCAATACTCTCACTGCAAGTCTAACCGTTCTAATGTTAATTTACATACTGGAGACACAGACATATACTGCACATGAGTACACATCCCTAGACATACAGACATCTATAAACACATAGCATACACACATAGTCACAGGAACACACACTTGGAGTCTATCGAGTGTCTTTTTTTTTTCTTGCCTTGCACTCTGAAGATAATACAATTCTTTTTTCCCTTTCTTTCTTTCTCTCTCTCTACTTTCTTTACAATACATCATTCAGTTCTGCCTTATGCCTGCATGAAATTCATTTTCTAATGGAAATATTTGTTTTGTAAATCAAATATGTATTATGCACAGAATGCAAAGCGCAAATTAAATTATGTTAATGAAATGAAAGAGATATGAAATGCATATTTCATGGACAAAACATAACCCCGGCGAACAGCCATTTCTTGATAAAAATCTTTAAACACAATCTCATTCGGAGAAAGACATATTGCTAAGGCAGATAGCGTCTCATTAAAACGGTCTCCTTTAATATCACTGCTTAGTATATATAGGATTGTAAATAACCACTGGGGACGAGGAACCAATAATGAAATACTGTCTTTAATAGCTTGCCATTGATGTCAGCATAAAAAGTGCGTGGAGGGATATTGGAAATTGGGAGTGTGCGCACACACAGAGTCAAAAGCTGTAAATGATTGCATATTTAAATCCAGCTGACTAAGGCAAAGATGATATAGATATAAGTAATAGGCAGAATATTTTGCTGACCTCACATGAATTGGCTTTAAAAACACTGTTTTAAATTTTATAACAGATACACTTAATGCATAATAAATTGATGGGGTGTTGTTCAGTCCTGCCTGATCTTAGTGAAAGTAATCGTTTAAAAAAAAAGTCTTTAAAGAAAATGAATGGACCCGTTCTGTCTGGCTGACTCATAAACTGGCTTTGCAGCAGAAACAAACATGTTGAAACATTGACGAGAAACCCACTGCTTTGATTTGATGGCGATGAATGTGAAGAGGGTGGGGTGCTTGACCTGGCTTATTCTGCTTAATGCTAAATATCTTAATTGCCCCACAATACGCAATTACCAGCTGCTCCAAAACAAAGCACGGATTTAAATCCAAATAATACCCAGCTGAGGTCTGCTGAGATTATTATTTTTTTTCCCTTAGACTCTTGTGCATGATTGACAATGCATACGTGAGAATAATAAAATTAGACTGCAGGTGCACTTCCTCTTAAATTCTGTTTCCTTTCAAAGTGAGGCTTTCTCTGTGCTTTTGAATACTTATTGAGAGCAACTTAATGTTCTTATAATTTATCCTTTTCCTAATGAAGTCAAGTTAAATAATTATTTCTGTCCATGACTATTACCAGATTAAACCATCAGGATGGACATCATAATCTTTTCTATTTGAGTTGGAAAATGGGAAGTGGTTTTGTTTAAGCTGCCAGTGCCATGCTAAAGGTTTTATCCACAACAGATAATCTGATTAACAGATTTTCATTGTGTTTTCAGTGATTGTTATTCTGTATTTATTTTGCTGAGAGCAATGTGGTGTGAGAGGAAACATGCGAGACTGAGATAAAAGTCGAGAGAGAAAAAAGCCAGGTTGACAAAGGATGGAGACCTGTCGAAAAGGTCACCACACCCAATCTCATCATATCAACCTCACATTACACACTTCATTTCCACCCAACTAGTTTTCTTCATTCACCTCCCCTCTCTTTCTTTTAGTGATTCTCCAGCCACCCTCACATGACTGAAATAATGCAAGTCCAGGATATGAATGATAATAAAAGATTTCCATCATTTTGAAAGCTAACATAGACTCAAGGTAAACTAAAAATTTATTAAAAATTTATTAAAATCTTGAGTTCATTACTTAATACTTTATATTCATATCAATATTCAATGAAATAATTGTTTTTCAACAGCTCTTCTGAAGAATTCTCCGTTATCAGTTTTGTATAGCATTTTGGAAGGTATATTTAACAATTTTAACATTAAAGTATAGCTAACATTTTAAAAATCATTATTTTATAATAAACGTATAAATTGATACATTTCATAAAAAAGTCTGGTGATAAATATATTCTTCTTCAGAAGTTCACTACAGTCTCCACTGTTTCGGCCCAGCACCAGTCTTTCAAAGGACTTCATGACCACAGATGTCAGGGCCTCTGGTCTGTAGTCATTAAGACCTGAGATTTTAGGCTTCTTGGGGGTGGGAATGATGACAGAAGTTGAAAAATATGTTTATTAAGTTAAATTTAATTATTTTGGTCTCTTTAAATGTGCACACTAGTTTTTCTAGGTAAGAACAGTTTGAGGCAAGCCAGGGTCAGCCTTCATTTGTGGAATTCCCCAATGTATCCCCTTGGTTTTTGAGGATTTCCTCATGGTAATCCAGTTTCCTTTCAAAGGAAAAAAAACGTACACAATATAAACAAAAAACTAAAATCACCCTATTAAGTCAATGGGGTCCCATATGTGCCCTGGCAGTGCATAAGGGGTGTACACTGTCTTTCTCTCAATCTGAGCCAGTGACCTGTGATCCCATAATCAGGCAGATAATCAAAATTGATAAATGGATATTTTGAAGAAAAAAAAATATTGTAATCAATATTAATCAATAAAAATGATACGTTTATTCGAATCAAATAACCTTATTTTGCTCTCTAAAATGTGTACCATAAAGGCAGACATCTGTTGGTTACAACTTCTTTCTTCCAGGATTTGAAACAGGAACTTTTCTATAACTATATTTCTTTTCTAAACTATATCTATAAACACAATCAAGTTTCAGGTGAATTAACTTTATAATTGAAAGTCTGTGTCAAAGCTATTCCTATTTAATTATTTAAATTTACAGAGCACGAATGGCTAATGTAATATGAGAGAAATGTTCTGGCAGTTCTCTAAACATGTGAATCATACAAAATACAGCATTCTGGCGTCTTGTGATAAACCCCATTATGTTCAAATGACCAAATATCACCCACATGAGGTCCTTACTCCACACATGCCCACCAGCTGCATGCTGCTACAGCTGACAACATTTACGAGCTTTGTGATTCACAAAAAACTCTCTCTCCCTCAGCATCTAAGAAGGGAGAGGAGCAACTTTAAAATAGAGCTGTTTCTCATGATGGGACACTCAGTGGATGTAGATTAAGGCAGAACAGCACAAAACACCAATAATCCTCCATTACTGTCTAAAGATGGCATTTGAAAAGTAAGATGCAAAAGTTGAAATGGGATCATGGATAGGCAATTAACACCGCTCTTCAAATCTCCTTTAGGCTGTGGAACAGGGGAGAGGAAGAGTATAGGAGAGCAATGCTCAATATGGTTGCAGAAAAAGGTGACCTTGTTAGGTAATTAACATCTCTCTCCAAGTTTAATTAGAAAGGCTACATCAATTCAAAACATGAATAAAAGGAGTGCGGCATAGGAAAAAAAGAACACAGAAACACCAGCGTCTGTATATAAAATGCTCAACTGATTGTATAAAAGCATTAAAAATGCACCTGTTCCTGGATAAATTGCTTCACTTGCTCAGAATCCTCAGGGGCCAAGTGCTTTTCAAAATAGCATCAAGTGTTAAGATGCTATTTACATGAGTTGATGCAACGAATGCTAAGCTTGGGGAAAAAAGAAAAAAAAGATGGCAAATTATTTTTGTATGTCTCAGTCCTCTTGTTAAGATTCAAAACAATGCATCAAAACTTTCCTGATTTGGGGCTCTGGGTCTCTGTTGGCCTGTTCATTCCCTGCCAAAGCCTGCCTTAACCCCCTTTAGTTTTGAGCAAACAATATTCTCCGCTCACAGTAACTTTGAAGAAAGATGTTTTTCTTGAAGTCCCAGAGCCATTATTGGAATCTAGTCCAAAAATAAAAACGTGTTCTTGTTGGAGGCTGACTGACGAGTGGCTGACAGTCCACGCAGATGAGCCGTATATTCATCAGATGTTTAATTGAGACAGGGTGTGCAGGTCGCTAAGTTAATGTAGCAGGACTGAGGCAGGATTTATAATGATGATTGATGTGACAACATCGGCCTTACTGGGAGCGTCCTGCACTGGTGCTCGTGGACAGACCGGAAAGACATTTAACAAGATCTGGATGCTATCTACTTCCTCCTGCCAGTCAGCTCAACTGCCCTGACATGTCAGCTTTACCCTCACAATCAAGGCCATCCAATTAGACAGGTAGAGGTTCACAAAACAAACTGTACAAGACTTGACGTTGACCTCTGTTTGCATGGGTATGCCTCAGGGTGAGGAGAAATACTATACATTACAATTTAGCAAGTCTCGCTTGGTTTACATGAAGGATATTTTTACATGTCACTAAAGTTTAAATGAAAGGTGTACCGAGTCTCAGTTTCAGGGTACATTTGTCTCAGTAGATCATTCATTTTCTTTAAAAAAGGTGGCTTTGTTAGCTGCAGCAAGGAATTTTACGTAGATTGGCAAGTTTGCACTCTAGCATAAAGACCAGTATGATAGGAAAGGTTTTGGTCATTTATAAAAAGTACTTTGCAATAAGTGGAACTTGAAATTATTATGTAAAAGCAATTGTAGTCATAGATATAAAATAAAATTTAATCATATATGTTTGTCCTTATGTAAATACATTGATTAAAAAAGAACAATTATGCTAACTAATGGCTAAAGTTACTATAAAACAACACTAACCATTTCAGGACTCAAAGTAGTTGTACTTGTTTACAAGTTGTTGACAACTGTCTAGTGATGTCAGTAGATGAAGCCCACTCGGCTCTTTCACTTGCAAAACAACATTGTAAATATAAGGACAGACAATAATAAATCATGATTCTGAAAACAGTTTTTAGATTAAAGGAATAAAAAGGCATGCTCAGTGACAGGTTGTGATTAAAAAAAGAGTGGAAACAGTGTGTAAAAGATGTAAATTACAGTTCATAATTTGTAAAGAGGAGAAACTTTGGAGACAGAAGAGCACAGCAGTTTGCCAGCAAATAATATAATGCTAGATTTTCAGAGATAGGTCTTCAACAGTGGTGAAGATGCAAATCAGAATGGTAAGAAGTTATGTTTCTTAACACCTTTTCAAAAGCAACACTATTTTAACAAAGTTTATTCCATCAGTAAATTGATTAAATAACACATTATCAGCTACAGCTGGGCAGACGTTGTGCTTTTTTAAACTGCACAAGTATATCTCAGGGATTAAAAGTTCAAAGTAGAGCTGCTTGATTATGAAAAAATATTATAAACACGTTTATTTAGGAAATAATTAAAATCACAAATATTTTAAACAATAACTTTTGCGATTGGTAATATACTTCATTCCATTTTTTATATGTAGTTTCCACAAAAAAATAACCAATCTAATGTCCAGTCTATTAATGTCCCATACAAGAAAAAAAAAACATAGGAAAATGATGATGGACTTTTCCAGTTACAATACATTTTGTTTTTTACATGTATTTATTTAAATGCAATAAATGATAAATAACAAGTAAATACGAATAAATAAACAAAATGAATTTGAAAAACTGGGATTAAATAATAAAGACATTTTTACAACAGGAACAATACTGTATCATCAAGCACAGAGATTATATTCCTTCCATAAG
The DNA here is from genome assembly GCA_900490495.1 of Danionella dracula. Classification (NCBI taxonomy): domain Eukaryota; kingdom Metazoa; phylum Chordata; class Actinopteri; order Cypriniformes; family Danionidae; genus Danionella; species Danionella dracula. The sequence continues at coordinate 6,229,528 of UELW01000578.1, forward strand.
GTAGAGACGTTGCTGTTGTCGTTGCTTGAGTTCAACCCACGGGGCACCCTCCTGTCTTCCCTCTTTGATAGGAAGTGACTTAATTGCAATTCCCAGAGCTACTGCTTGAGGCTAACTCAAATGGAGCAAGTTCTCATTCACTCCGATGTTAAAACTGACCAAATTTGGAGCTGAAAAAAGCATGTTTTCACCTCTGACTCCACTAGGTTTGTAGATTCAGATTGATAGTTTTGACCTTCATGACCTTCTGAGGGGGCTGAATTATTTTTAAATGTATTTGTGTAAGATATATAAAATGCTAGCACGCTAACTTTAGCTTGTGAGTTTCATGCACCACAGTGTTACTTTCCCTATTTTTAAGTCGCACAAACTTGTAAAGAGTTTATATCAGGCAAGTGTTTACATCCTGAAAGAAAAATCCAGACAGAACAACAAGATGCTGTTCCTTCTCGGAGCTCATGCTTCTGGGGGCCATGTAGGAGTGTATGTGCTTGTGGAGGGAAACAGGGGCTGATCTCAGGGGTTAAGTGATCTTTGAGTCTGGTCATTCTAATGTTGTGCAGTACAAACGTACACGGTTGAGTTGTCTTGGTGATGTGGTCTTGGAAGCACAGCTGTTCATCCAAAATCACTCCGAGATTCCTGGCTGAAGGAGAATGGGTGATTGTTGAGGATTCCAGCTGATTGGCTGGGATTACAAGAAGTACTGTCTTGGCCATGTAAAGCTGTAGGTGATGGTTCTTCTTCAGAATAGAGCTGTCGCTCTGGCAGCCTGTTATGCGGGTAGTTACAGATTGGTCATTGGGGAGAACAGCGTAGCAGTGGTACGAGAATCCGTGTCTGTGGATAATAGGGCCCAAGAAGGTGGTGTAGATGGAGAAGAGAAGGAGACCAAGGCCTGAGCCCTGAGAAAACCTGGTGAGCAGTCGATGAGTGTTAGGGAGCTCACCCCTCCACTCGACATTGAAAGAACTACCAGTGAGAAAGGACTAAAGCTAGTTGAGCACAGAGCAAAAGCCAGTGATACCCTTCACAGGGAGAGTGGAGAGAAGGTTATTGACTGTGTAAAATGCTGCAGAGATGTCTATTAGGATGAAAACAAATGTCTGGAGTTAGCCAAGGGATCTTGCAGTGCTTCAGTCACAGACACCAAAACCGTCTCTGTTTAGTGTCGTTTCCTGAAGCCTGATTGGTTGTCATAATATTACGTACATTAGTCCTCCATCCCACACTTTAAGATAACCCATGTCCAAGCTCATTGGAACAGAAAAAAGATGCTTGGAGAGAGATGCAGCCTGGTGGTAAAATAATTTTTTTTTTTAATTATGAAAGTACACAAGTATGGTTTTTAACATAGGTCAGTGTCTCTATTTACATGTTGGCATCTGGCTTGATCAAATAGGCTCTGAGAGGGTTTTAGTCAAGCGGTTAGCTTCATTAATATGCAAAACAGACCACGGTTTTTCCACTTTAAATTTAGCCTAATCCAATCAATTTGTTAAAACTAATTATGTATATTGAGGTAAAAATAACTATATCTCTATAATTATTCTTCATTAAACCATTTAAAATAAAAAAAAACTAATCCAGTTTACCTGCCTTTTATGATAATCTGGTGAAGTTTCACCTTCTTGTCTTGGATTTTTTTCCAAAAAATGGATTGCGTTGATGGACTCTGTACCCTCAGACCATTCCCACAACAGCTCCATTGAAGTCATGGACACTGTTGACCCTGGTTCACATATTTTGGAGGGGCATGTTAGGGAATTGTCCTCATAAAAGATTAAACTAATTTTTTTTTTTTATTATTTAAACTTTTAAGCAATTGTGGCAGAAGAAGAACTTTACATTGGAGCCGGAATATAAAATTATGAAAAGTACATAATGCCATCAGTACAAGAGAGGTTTTAAGTGACAAAGCAAAACACATTTAAAATTGTATGACTGTAAACAGCACAATCACAGAGAAAATTGGTTGGTCATGTTAGCACTTGTCCCTCATACAGTGAGTCGAGCAGCAAATACGTAAATGTGAAGGAGCTTGTAATTGCCTACAAGTGATGCTCTAATAACATGACAGTAACCTCAAGACCCCTCTAGAGAGCATTTCCTCTTGTTTTCAAAAAACAATGGAAAATATTCTTAAAAGAAGCAAATACAAGGGGAGGGGTGGAGTCAATGAGGAGATGAGAAAAAGGAACCACTCCATCTTCCAGAAGTTCAGAGTCCAACTGGCAGCTCTTCATCCAGCAGCAATTATATCATCTAATTAGAATTGGACAATTTCTAGTTTGAAGTACAAAGGCATGACAAAGGAGAACATGTGAAAAGCTATAATTCAGAGTGAAACAGCTTTAAAAAACCAGCCTAATCCAGCAGTAGCATGTGCCTGTTCGATAACACTGAGTCTATGTCCTCGATTCTTTCCCTTTCTCACTCACCCCCACTTTTTTCTTCTTCTTTTTTGCCTTTTTATTTTATACCATCTGGCCCTCTCATCTCTGACATAAAAAAAGAAAACTAATTCATGTTCGGAGTCATCCACATGATGAATAGTGTAGGTCCAGGTGCTATGAGTGTAAAAAAGGAAAGTGGAGGCAAAGAGAGGGAGGGAAGAGGATGAGAGAGAATTATGTATGTATATCATCTCTCATTGTACACAAGGGTAATTTTTAACTATGTTCATGATTCAAGCAATGGCTACATCACCTTGTTTTCCTTATTGTAAACTAATCATAAATAGATGTTAATTTTTTGTATTCTAAAACAGTCAAGATGTTAAAGTTATAGACAGTGTAAACTAAATGGATAGGTAAGACATGATGAATTCAGACGGGTGGAAAAAGTGCCTTTTCTCTCTTATATCAAGGTCACAATGTGATGTGATTGTTTGTCTCGGTGGAGGTGAATTATGTCACCCAGACAAGCTTTTAACCCATGTTACCTTCATTCTATCTCTCCCGCTATCTCTCTCAACCACACCTCACACACTCTCTCTCTTTCTCTCAGACTCTCTTTCTCGCTCTTTTCTTTAAACAGTTTTCTATTGAAGAGGATTCAATCACCATAATGAATCTGAGGCCAGGCAGCAATCTTCTCCACAGAAAGAAAATCCAAAAGGTTATAGAATTTGCAAAATGAACAGCACGGAGGAAGTAAATGGCAGAGTGTCTGCGTGCATGTGTGTATATATCTGCATGTGCAAGGTGGGGAATCAATTATTGCAGGACACAAGGCAAGTCATAATATTTAGCAGCCCTCATTCACTCTACTTAGCTCGGCTCAAACACCACCACTTGTACAGGAGGTGAGGGTTATTTTTAGGATTTCTGTATTTGCGTGTGCTTGTGTGTGTGTGCCACGCCCGGCAGGCAGAAGGAGGCTGGCACTGAAGCGTATGAGGGAGGCGCCCCTGACTGAGTCTCATAATCATATGCTAGATTAGGTTAAGTGGTGCACAAACCCGTCAGTAATTCAGCCCACTGTCTCCCAGGGAAACTGATTCACTCCTCCCCCTCCTCCATCATCCAAACACCATGAGACACACACTACACACATTCCCAATGTTTAGCTGGAATCGGTAACGTATAGTATGTGAATGATTGCCCATATGTGGTCAATGTGCCAGTTGGTTGCCAGTTTGAGCGTCTTCGTGTATGAAATGACTCCATCTTGGAATATTTAGAGGCCAGGCTGCATTGATTGATTCCTGTTATTCTGACTGACATGTTCCCTCACTTCGTCTTCAAGCCAAAGCCCTCAAGGCTTAAAGACTAATGCTTCTTGAGCGACGTTATGTCAGATGACAAGAGATCGGATAGTAGCCTTCTGAAAGACACAGGTCTATCCTACATGTTTTTCCATAATGAACTCTTAAGGAAGGTTGCCGGCTGTGTGGAGAGCCACGGGAGCCTGGAGCTCATCAGTGTCAGTCCTGAAAAGGTTCCGGAATGAATGAGTATGAGGAATCAAAGGGAGATTACACGTCTGACCATGTATCATCCTCGATATATTGAACGACGCTATTGTGTAGATAGAGCGCTTATAAAAAGTGGTATTGTGCTGGACTGAAAGACTGTGTGGGCTCTCTGCATGACTAATCTGTCTCCTCCCATTATTTTATTCAATCTCGGCTGACTTTCTGCCTTTGACATTTTTGCTACACTCAGTAAGTTTGAGTTGAATGGACAATTTTAAAGATTTTTTTAAAGGCATTTGCCAAGGCAGCCAGAGTGAGCTCAGGGAACAAAAAAGAGGCTATCTCTTTGTTTCAATGCATAATTTATCACTAAAAATGGTCTTTTGACTAATTCCATCAGGCAGGGAGAGAGTGAGAGCATGTACTTTTCCACTCAGTACTGGAATCATCTTCTGATTCTTCAAGTGAAAACATTTGATAAAGTTAGTTCCCCCATTCAACTCTTTCCATGTGCACAAACACACAAGTTCAAATGAATAGCGGTTAGGGGTCTGCAGTATGTGATGCTATTTATATTCCTAAACAAACTGCTAAGAAAACAATTCAGAAGCAATGAGCTGTTTTTGCATTCATAAGCATAACTGATGTGCTCTGAGAGATTTATACAGAATCACACAAAACAAACACACACGCATGCACACGCAAACGTGCACACACCTAAGAGCTATGTAAAAAAGGAAAGCGGTTTGACTTGTGGTATAGAACCAGAAAATGCACACAACGGCATATATGGTGTGTCAACACTGGTAAAAGAATGTTTATGAACGTGACACACAGCATTAACAGCAACAAGGTGATAAAACACAGAATAGTACGCTCACTGGCATTAAGAGATTAGCTTAAATCCAAAAGTAATCATCATCTGAATATTTGATTATTAATCTATCCTGTTAAATTGATTATGGTAATGCTCTGGACAGGTGGGATCTGGAACAGCACCTGGCCACATATGGTAGCCACACACACGCACACACTCACCTTCTCCCTCTCTCTCTCTCTCCTTCTCTCACACACACTCACTCACTCACTCACTCACTCACTCACTCACTCACTCACTCACTCACTCACTCACTCACTCACTCATCACTCACTCACTCACTCACTCACTCACTCACTCACTCACTCACTCACTCACTCACTCACTCACTCACTCACTCACTCACTCACTCACTCACTCACTCACTCACTCACTCACTCACTCACTCACTCACTCACTCACTCACTCACTCACTCACTCACTCACTCACTCATTCACTCACTCACTCACTCACAGGTAAGTGTTCCTTCAGGGTGCTGCAGGGCCTGGTTTACTTGCAGCCATGAAATCATATTACAGAGAAGGAATGAGCTGACTGTGACTGACAGTTAAACAGACCAAGCCACATTGAGCTAGCTTTTATGAATGAAGCTTTTTTAAGTTGTCTTCATGGTAAGAAAAATATTAGAAGCAAAAACTATGGTTGTTAAAAGGTGAAAATCAAATAATGTCAAATTATGAAAGCAAAATTACAAAATGAAAACACAATTACAAGATGAGAAAAAAATAGCAGCAGTCCTTGAACAATTTAATTTTTTTTCTAGAAATAAGATCATATTGACTCAAATGGAATTAATTAAGCACTAATTGAGCAAAGTTTTATACAGTTATTGTGAGAACATGCTCTCAACACGCCATGTATTAAATATCAGTCTGTATTAGATTAAAACACTTTTGGAATAAGCAGGCTTGTTTAGAAATAAATTTGCGCCATTGCAAGCTGTATGGAGCGGAAAAAGGGGAACTATGTGGACACTGACAGTTGGCTATCATTGAACGCTCCTCTAAGATTGCCATGAAGAAAGTCTGCCGTTGTCTCACAAATTTCCTTTCCTGCATGAACTTTGGAATAGTGGTGTATTGTATCAAACAACATGGCAATACAATTTGCACAGTCAAAAACAACCAATAATTTACTAAATCTAATGTTTACGGTCACTTTCTCCAAACTTCTTCTCTAACAGACTGCTCTTCTGTAGTTGGCAGAAATCTAATCCAATCAGTACAACATTGTCGGTTCTCTAACTATTTAATCCCTTTCTACTGTGGCCAAATTGTTGACATGTTTTTTGGACTGTTCATTTGTTTTCTTCATGTTTAACTTCACTTTTTGTTTTCACAATTGTGATAGGATTTGGCAACCACAAAGTGGGCGTCACAGTGGGTAGCACTAGGTAGGACTAAAAGATAATCCAAAAACAAAAGTGTACTATACCATCCATCCATCCATCCATCTTCATGTCGGCTTTATTCCCTTTCGGGGTCGCCACAGCAGAATGAACCGCCAACTCACTGGCATATGTTTTACGCAGCGGATGCCCTTCCCTGCCGCAACCCATCGCTGGGAAACATTCACACACACATTCACACACTATGGGCAATTGTTCTTATTCAATTCACTTATTCTGCATGTCTTTGGACTTGTGGGGAAACCGGAGCACCCGGAGAAAACCCACGCGATCACGGGGAGAACATGCAAACTCCACACAGAAATGCCACCTGCCCCAGCCGAGCCTAGAACCAGCGACCTTCTTGCTGTGAGACGACCGTGCTACCCACTGCGCCACCGTGACGCTAAGTGTACTATACCAGGAGTGCAAATATTATGGAGTGCAAATGAATAAATGTATTATTTGACGGATAAGTGGGAAACATTTAAATACAGTTGTTTCAAACAATTACTTTTTTTTTAAGTTATTACATAAAAAAAATACACATACGACAATACACTTAGTTCTGTTTAAACAGACATTGTCCTAATGCATGTGTATTAATGTGATTGATTTATATTTTTTATTTAACAAAATAATCTGCCACCTTATGATAAAATGGTAGACATGTCAAAATAAACAGCCTTCTTTTTTGTGTATATTTTGATCATTTGATATTTATTTATTTCGATGTGGTTTTCAAAAACCAATTACATATTTTAAAAACTATTTAAAAAGAAAATATTATATCTTGTCTCTGAAGATTAAGATGTCTAAATCTAATTTGTGAAATTGAGTCACACCTTTCGTGGAACATTTTCTTTAGATAGAAACTCATTTAACCACGTCACTCAAAACTACTTTTCCTGGTGAAATACAAAATTAGTACTCCATTTAAATAAACTGAGGTGTTTTATTCCATATTTTAATCATTCATGGGGATCATGGATTACGCAAAAATAATCCTATATAAACCGTAGAAATCCACCAAAGAAACTAAGTCGGGTAATTCTACTGAGTATTGATGAAAACAATCTTTTTTATTTCTTGTCCTTCTAATGTCAAACTTCACAGCACTGGATCTGACACGTAATCATCATCCCTATTATTTAATATTTCACAGTACACAAGAAGATACTTTTGGCCAATGCATCCCCATGCACATGTGGTCTATCAATGTGTGTGCGTGAGTGAGTGCGTGTGTGCAAGCAGCAGGTGGAGTTCTGAGTTGATGAGCTTGTCATAGCTGATTATGTCACTGTGGGGCTAGCCTTCAAAACTGACGGCAGAGCTACAAGAGCTCTTCCACGTCTGTCAACAGACAACGCTTTAACAATCTCACACAGCCATACACACCAACACACATGGGGAACGCTCCATCATCCATTACAGCACAGACCAGTTAGAGTGGTACCGTGCTGTAGCATTTCAGGAATGAGTGGAGTCTGTTTAAAAACACGGCCTAGCACTCATAGACATGAGCGCAGAGGAGAAGCTAATCGCCCTGTGATCTTTTAAACGCACTATGCTATGTTCAACGGCAGCTTGAGAACTCATTTAAGGCCTCAGAGGAGAGCGGGAGGGGCCAATGTGCTGAAATTACCCGGCGCTAAACTGCTAGTCAGGCTAAAGCGCTGATTTATTCAACAGAGACAAAGGACCAAGGGAGGGTTTTAAGAGATTCATATCATGCCAGAGTCTCCTCCAAGGAGCTTTGTGTTGAAGTGTGTGTGCATGCATGCATGTGTGGATTGTTCTTTTGTACAACCATAACAGTAGAAGCTTTCAGTTTCTATGCTTGGCTGTGACAGTGAACCAAAGTCAAGTCAGGGGTAACTGCATGATGAAGAAATTATGAGTTTGTTTTTTAATTATAACTTGAGGTGTACATTCATTTTCATCATTCATTTAAAATTTTGTCCCATATCTTGGCCAGCCCGTATGCAACACAGGATGTGCAACACAGTTTAAATTTGTTTGCAATGCACAGTTTTATCACCCTGCTTCAAACCACCACCTGCATTTTTTCCTTAGTCTTATTGCCCTGTTTTTTAAGCGCCATCTTATCATCAGGCCTGATTTGGTTAGTAACGCTAAGAGTTTTTATTGATATTATTAGATTAAAAAAAAATAGTCCTACATTTGGAACTTGGAACACATTTGTGCAATGTGCATGTTATCAGCAGATGTCCTGCATGTCCTATATTTTGAGTAGAAATTTTGTGACAATTTAGAAAATTGTGGCAACTCTGCGAGGCACCTAAGCCCCGGTGCATTCTGGGAGCGACTTGAGCACCTTTAGGGACAAATAATGCTGTTGTTAGGTTGTTCCTTGATGTGTGTTTGACTGTTTTGTGTGTAACTTCTATGGGGAAGAGGGTTGTGTGGTTTGGGAGATACTTTTTGGGCACATCGCCTGCGGGATTTGCGTTGAGTTTGGTGTGTCTGGTGCATCGCTAATGGTTGTGTTAAGTTTGAACGTGATTCCAACTATATCTCAGTTGGGACTGCTTGCAAAATCACTTGCAAAGTAATTTGACTTCAGCTCCATGGAAACCTGTAAGCTTGCTACAATATATTTTTCATATGATATGAGTTGAACAATATTGCATTTTTTTTGTGAAATACTCCCAAATTACAAGTTGAGTAATACCAGTATTAATGAGATAAAATTGAGGTAATTTAAGGAAACTGTGAATATAATTGTATTTTATATAAACGTAAAACATTTGAAAACATCACAAAAATATTTGTGTGTCATCTGTTACATAATAATTTTGAGTTCTGTAAACTTGTTTTAAAGTGTATGTGTGAGATTATTACATAGTATATATAAAAACAAAAACCACATATTTTACAGTAAAGGTGCTAGGCTATACAAGCTTACACAGAAGCGTTCTGTTATAAAAAAAAATTGTGTTTTTAAGTAGCCTATGAAGCACTTGACACCAACCTTTAGCAAAAAAAAAATTAAAGAAAAAGAAAAAAACGTATTCTAAAGGGTTTAAATTGCTGGGATCAAATTTACCTCAGAGGATAAAAGGTGTTTGTGGATTTTATGGTAACAGGAGGGTTAAAAACATAAAAATACATGTGAAACGTATATTAAATTTATATTATATATCACACAAATCATTTGTTTTATTTGTTTTACTGCTGTATTTACAGTTGTTTTTTAAAGACATTTGCTCAAAGCAAAAGAAAACAGTAGTTTACAATTTATTTGGGATAATTTTACCAAAACATCACACATTTTTGTTATTTTACAACAAACTTTTTCATCCATTACCAATCAAATTTAACAAGCTACAATACTAACAGACTATAATTATAGTGTTTATTAAACAAATAAATATAGTAAAATGAAAATGGTCTGCTTCTTGGCAGGTCATTTTGCATACAAATATAAATAAATTGCTACATGGTAAGGTTTTGTCTCATCCAAATAATCAATTTTTCATTTTCAACATCACCAATATGAGCTATTTAATCAATCCTCAATACACAGTAATACATTTTGGAAGCCAAAATGATAGATTTTCGTCTTGGCTGATAAAATGCTTTAAGCATGAAAGTATCTAGGGACTTTACTCTTTTATATGATGCTGTTATTGCCATGTGTGATATGTTGTAAACACTGCCTGCCAGTTTTTTAGTTTGAAAAGTAATACAGAGGGGAGGAAATGGTGTAAGAACACTTAATGTGTGTCAGTGACAGTGTCTGAAGTCTACTTATGTTCAATGTTTTCTCTAGGGCATCATAGAGGGAGTCCAGAGGGGTTCAGATCAACAGCCTTTACTGACCTACATCATTTAATCAGTGCACTACACAAACCAAGCCGTGTTTTGCAGGCCCCGTCAGGCCCCAATAGAGCTGCTCTTGCATTAAACACTCTTTGAAAATGTCCCAGTACCCTCTTTCCACCCCCACCCCCCCCCCCACCAACCTTAGCGAACACACATCCTCTCACAGCATTTGGGTTATTATTACCATTATCATTATTATTTTGGAAAAGCAGCGCTGTGAGCGTATTGCGTCAGGGCCCCGTAAACAAATCTATTATTGGTGATGAATTGTATAATAACACGGGCATAATGTGTTTTTCTCACACTGAAGTCTTTTGAGTAGCTGAACTGGAAAAAGTCCCCCGTCTGTAAAATTTGAATGCACACACAGAAGACAGGAGAATATCATCAGCCCCTTTGAGGCTCTGCATGGGGCAGCAATGTGGATTCTTACTGTTACATTTTTGTAAAGGTTTATACATAGACTGATACCTTAATTGGCATGGACATATTTGCATCAGTTTACAAGAAATCTCAGCACTGAGGAAAATAAAAGTAATCAAAAAGAAGCGTGCAACATTATTGACAAAGAAGAAAATATGTATTCAAACAGTGTATAACCTCATCATTAATTTCTCAACAGGGAGCATGATTTGTGACAATAACTGTTTAAACCTCCTGTAAGCTCTAAAACTGTTGATAGATTGTCAACTTTGCAAAGGGTTGGATGACAAATTTTCATTCATTTATCTTCCATACCATCTCATGAATTTTAATTAGGGTCAAAGAAGGTCTCCTGGTGTGTATCACAGCTTACAATAGGTGAAAGGCAGGCATACACCCTGGACAGGTCTCCAGTCCATCAAAGTCTAACTCACAATTCACATTCACACTTGGGAAAATGTAGAATCACCAATCAACCTGACATGCATGATTTTGAACTGTGACGGAACCCAGAGAACACAGTAGAAAACACAAGTTCAGAGAGAACATGCATAGTCCACACCTCGAGGCATTTAATTTACACTCTGGACCATGGAAGATCCATCTTAAAGCCAAAGAGCAGCCCCTATACATACTATATACTTATCTATCTCTATTTGTTTTAAAATATAATGAATGTCAACAGACATAATTGACTGAAATATGAAGATTTTTTTTTATTTTACATTTTGTAATTTTGAGTTAAAAGCATTGTATTAAGAACTGTGCACCCAAATGCCAATTTTGCCCTGTAAAAAAAGAAGTGTGTTTATTTGTTTTGCTTGATGCTTAATAATTGCACTGCCAAAAACATAAAAAAAACCTGGAGCCACAAGCAAAGAAGCATTAACATGACAGTTCAACTGAGGAAATAAAATCAGACATTAGCCAAAACCTGGATCTTTTTAAATAAAATAAAGCGAATCAAAATAAGGTGATGCAGTGCATTTTTTTGTATAGTTGTAATATTTTGTAGCTGTAAATGCAATAACAAAAAATATATCTTTAAAAGAAGTCATGTCAGGGTCACTCCATTGAAGCAACGGAAGCTGTATTTCAAAGAGGCGTGTTGCGATTCACATTCCACTCTGTTGAAAAGTTAATTACAGAAATCTCACTGAAATCGTATTTTAAAGTAAATTATTGTTTTGTAGGACTTTAGTTTAAATATTAAGTAAATAAGCGTGAACTCTATTCTCAAGTTGATAATTTATGTTTGCTATTTTTGGTGGGCAGGGTCTTGACTCCAGCTCGGAAATGCAGCTACCCTTTAGATTATAGATGCTAGTTGGACCACTGCATTAGGATGGAACACATTGGATGAGTAGCAGTACAGTGTTTGGTTTAATTTAAATGGGAGAGATGCGGTACACGGCCGATGTGAGCTGTTTCATGGCTCGTGAAAAAAGCAGCATGCAAGTGCTGTACTGGGGTGTGTAGTAGCTTCCACTAGAGTTACAGATATTTTATAAATTTTGGACATGACAGCCACAACTAATTCAACCTAAAAGATATTCACAGCTAATAATTTGGAGTTTTTCTGAAATATTTTTTTGAGCGTGGAGAAAGCAAAATGGAGGAGCAGACTGTTTTGACCATTATGGGATTTCATCAGAACTTTATCACCCATCGAAAAGCTCATACAGATTTTATAGTTAATAATTTAAAAACATGTCGGATACATTTTTAATCAACAATCTACTGGCTTCTCCACGCAATCTACGAGTCTCCTTTTCAGTCTTTGTTTGTTTTAAGTGTGATTGACTCAAGTAGCAAACATTAAGATGTGGCTTGCAGTCATCAGTGTGATGGAGTCTCTTTACAAAATAATCAAGTTTTTATTTATAGCGCTTCTTTAGCAGTTGCTTTCAAAGCAGCTTCACAAAGTCCTAGTGAGGATCAGGTAGAGTAAATAGGAGTTCCCTCTGTGAGGCCCATGGGAGGCTCGCTGACTGAGGCAGGTGCTAGTCATCTCCCCAGCATAAAGAATATACAAACATAATATCCATCGACGAACGGTTCGTCTGACAGCACCTGAAAAAAAAAAACAGAACAAACAAAGACTGAACAGAGAGCAACAAACGAAAAACAATGGTTAGAAAAGTGTAACAGATAACATACAGGTGATCAGCATCACCTGCAGGATTTATGTGTGATACATTATGAGGACAGGTTAGAGAGGCACATTGAACCACATTGTTTTTTCCACAGTTTGTATGATTATAGTGCTCAGACACTGTATCATTTTGACAAATACCAGGAGCTAATTATTCGAATGCTAAATTAAACAGATATGCTTTTCATTTAGTTTTGAACTCTGTGACCATAGCTGCGCTCCGGACAACATCCGGGAGTTTGTTTCAGAGCTTCGGGGCTCTATATGAGAACGCTCTTCCACCTCTTGTGGATTTACTAATCTGCAGAATAATCAATAGTCCTGTATCTTGGGATCGCAGAGTAAGCTGAAATATATCGTGATAGGAGACTGCTCAGAGCCAAGCCATTCAGCGCCTTAAAGGCAAGGAGCAGTATCTTATAGTCAATGCAATATTGTACAGGGACCCAATGAAAAGAGCACAAAACCGGTGTAATGTGGTCATGTTTCTTTGTTCTTGTGAGAACTCTAGCTGCTGCGTTTTAGACTAACTGATAAATCTGAGTTCATGGTTCCATCAATGTCAAAGACTCTTTGTTTCTCAGTTCATGACCCCTACAATGTTATCCGTAAACAATTTGTATGCACTGGTTGGAATCAAATTAAAACCATACACATTCTACTAGATCTACCCCTTCGTGTGCCTCTCGAGTCAAAATACAATGGATTCAGTAAAAATAATATGAGCAGTGAGCAGTTTCCTTTGCTCAAGTATAGAATTTGTAACAGATTTTTGCTAATAGATTGAGTGTCCTCTGTGGACTAGCATATTTTTAAGACACATTTTAAGTGAATGGACTTCCTTAGTCACACACACACACACACACACACACACACACGCACGCACGCACACTCACACACAGACAGACAGAGCATATTCAAGCATCTACAACAGCATTATTTTACCTGTTACTCACTGTTTTTTGACACACCAGAAAAGTGACGTGAACTCTCAGTGACGTGGATGGACACCCACACATCCTGGCTTGTGATGACACCATGATTGCAGGAGATCTCTGGCAGGACTTAAGGACGTTCAAGGACCACATGAGTACCATGTCATATAAACCATCACTGCCACATACACATAAAGTAGCTTTTCTTTATTAAGAAAATAAAGAACATATGATTTGACTGATAAATAATGAATCTCATTTGATTAGCAGGAGATAACTAATTTAAAGAATTTTTGGATATAAAACTTCAAGAGTTTATTGGTTGTATCTCTCTATTTATCTACTATTAATACTACTCCTACTACTGCTGCTACTAATACTACTACTGCGACACAGGATGGATATTATCATATTGCACACTTCTTTATATAATTATTGAGCCGCACTTAACACTAAAGTTAATAAATGTTGAAAATAGGCTAATCTCTTATAAAAAAAATATCTGAACAATCCTTCCTCTTACAAAAAATGTCCATTGGTTCAAATATTTAGATGTACTCTAGTCGAGAAACTATTTATTTGCTCTGTAGCCAAAACTTTGCTCCATCAAGCATTAAGTCATATCATGTCAAAAAGATACATTGCTACTTGATAATTGTTTTGTATTTGCTTCAGGAAACCATTTTATTTTCAGAATAAATATATTTTTATTTAATTTAAATAAAATTTAAAAATATTTAAATTAAAAATGTCTTAATTTAAGCTGTTAATTTTCTTTCAAGCTACTTCAAAGATTCAAAATTATCAAGTAAGTTACTTCTGATAATAGAGCTAGAGCTTATTATAGGCTATAAAAACTATTAACTTTTTCAGGTAAGTGAAAATATATGAGGGCCTGCTCCAGGCCTTCATTTTGCAAATCATTTTGACATAAAAATGTGAAATTCATTTGATGTTAAATGTATTTAAGTTCAAATTAATTTGCCAACTTATGCAATAAAATATACATTTCAATACTTTAACTTTTTTTTGACGAAATAATACAAAAAAGTTAAGTTTTACAACTTGTAAAGCTAAGTGGTGATCAAGTATCCCAATTTTTTTGGTTGCCTTGTGCAATCTGTCAGCTCCAAAGAAACTGAAAATTAACTAGAACAGATTTCTGAATCAGTGATTTGTTTTGCTGAGCTGATTTTTTTTCAGCTTAAAGTAATCATTCACGCTCTCTTTGCCACACACACCCAAAAATAAACACACATTGACTGCACTGGGTGGAGCAGATGCTGTTTAGCTGTGGTAATTTGAATATATTTTTGGGTCAATTGCGTGCTCGCAAGAGACACATCCACGCCTTCCATGTGCTGAACAATTTAAATTTTTAATACTCCATTTAAATATATGGGCCACCTCTGAGGCAATCTCCCTATGCCAAAAGCCCCTCTGATTTACGTGAGGCAAACAAAAGCTCTCATATCTGCTCTTACCTCCCCGGCAATTGTTATCTTTAAACCATTTCACCTTAAGGAAGGATCAATATGAACAATTATTAGAAGACATTGCACAGCTGCCTCACTCTTTCTCTCTGCACTACATCCTCTCTTTCAACCCTCTACTTTTTCTCCATCTTCGTTCTCTCTCCATCCATCTCTCCCTCATTTCTTCTTTCTCCTTGGCATCTCACAGGGTATAATATTTAATTACGCTTTATAATTTATGCAGGTTATCAAAACTGTGAGAGCATCATTTTATGTACATTGGGCAAATTGCTTTTTTCCCCTCCTTTTCTTGAGTGGTGAGGGTTTAGATTTGGTGGTGATGGTGATGGAGGGGGGTGCTTCTTTGCAAGCATAGACAACGATATTGAAGATGGGTGAAAATGTGAAATGAATAAACAGGGTGGATCTCTTCTTCAAGGCCCTAAATGAGATCTGTAGGAAATAATTTAAACCAGCGATAGCACCATTTATCATTGAAGGAGAAAAAGAAAAAGAGAGAGGGGGAAAAAAATAGAGATTTGTGCCCCTGGCCCTGACTGCAGCAGCCAGCATCCTGCCACCATAAAAGTATCACTCCAGTAAACAGTGAATGTGCCCTCCACCAACCAGACACCAGGTACACTGCATTGTACCTGCTCTTTTCCTTTTTGATTTCAAGAAAAACTGAATGCTTGCACTTTGGCCTCATGTATGCTGGAGCCATTTATTTTAACATGAGTCTGATTGATTCACTTAATTCAAATCCAACTGTGCTTCAGTATAAGATGCAATAGAAGCTGAAAAGTGCTTTGTGTTTATGTCTATCTATGGTTTCATTAATTTATCTATTACATTTGCTATTGCTGAATAACCTTTGTAGCCACTTTGGAGACATCTTTGTGAAGTCATTTCTCTCCCTTTATCCACCCTGCAGAAGAAACTCTCTCTGGGGGAGTTCACAATCTCCTCATGTGTGTTTTTTTTACTCCAGGTGCTCTGTTTTTTCTTCCTACAATAAAAAACTTTCTCTCTTCTTTTCTCTTCCCTTTCTAATATTAGCCTGGTTCCCATAGATTGAACACAAATTTATTGATTGATTAGTCAGTTGATTGATTGATGTATCAATTGATTGATTGATTGATTGATTGATTGATTGATTGATTGATTGATTGATTGATTGATTGATTGATTGATTGATTGATTGATTGATTGATTGATTGATTGATTGATTGATTGATTGATTGATTGATTGATTGACATACAAAGAGATACAAATGTGTGACACCATCCAGTTGTGATCCTTTCCATCACGGAAACATACATATATACATATAACACAGACAATATTATTATGTAGCTAAAGTTTTTGCAACTTTCAATTTTTTTTTGCTGGATACCAACTGTGATTAGTTGTGTCACATGAATAAATGGTAAGGAGGTGATTCCAGCCTCAAAAAGTGTATTCTGCCAATGCCTAAACTAGTTTTCAAATCCACCACAGAAAACCCCCATCAACCATATTCTATTAAAATTCTTATTATAACTATATTAATAATATATTATTATATATTAACGATGGAGAGTGTGGTGTAATAATTCCTGGTTGGTTGAACACCCACTGCCTTATCTACAAGATATGATTCCATGTTTTGGTAAAGAGGATCATACAGAAAGAAAAGCCTATTTTGTTAATAAACTAATTGTTCATTCAAAAACTCAAGTTAAGAACTTTGTGAATAACACAGCCTTTGTGTATTCATATAATCTTTTTATTTTGTCTGTCATAACACCATATTTTTGGCAATTGGTTATTGTATTTCATGAAATAACGTTACTTTAGTATAGATGCAGAAGAGGATTGCTTGGTGTTTTTGTGCCATTTAAGTACTTTTAGAATCAATCAGTGTAAATCTTTATTTATTACCTGTTAAAAAAATCTATATAATTAAAGGCCAAATACAATGTTTATTTTGTGGAATAATTAGTGTTCATGTAGGGCGTCACGGTGGCGCAGTGGGTTACATGTTCGTCTCACAGTAAGAAGAGAGTAAGAAGAGAATTTCGAGCCTCGGCTGGGTCATTTAACATTTCTGTGTGGAGTTAGCATGTTCTCCCTGTGATCGGGCGGGTATACTCCAGGTTCTGTTTTTTCCCCCACAAGTCCAAAGACATGCAGTGTAAGTCAATTGGGTAAAAACGATTGTTCATAGTGTATGAGTGTGTGTGTGGATGTTTCCCAGCAATGGGTTGTGGCTGGAAAGGCATCCGCTGCACAAAACATATGCCAGTAGATTTCATTCCACTGTGGCGAGCCCGAAAGAGAAGAAAGCCGACAAGATAATGGATAGTGTTCATGTTTTACAATTTTGAAAGTTGCGTTACATCCTGGGATAGCTTACTAAGTCTGCTGCTTAGAAGTAATATAAAATAAAATATAATATTAATGTAGGTTGGTAGCCCATAGTGTCTATCTCCGATAGAAAAAAGACCAATTGATTTAAATGAGCTATTTTGGGGACCTTATTTTCACTTGAGTAAACTTCTAACCGGTTTATTTAACTTGTATGTTATGCATTTAAGTACAGTGTATGTACTTTTACTTGCATATTATAAATAAATATGGTAACTTGTAAGATAACATTGATATCTCAAGATACAAAATTAATCAGTTCATGGCTGAATATTAATAATAAAACAATGAAAACAGTAAAGTAAATGAAAAATCATAAACCTTACCATTCTACTAAGGCGATGTGGCAAAGTGTTGGAGGGTGGGTGGGAATGAAAACGGATGGTAGCAGAGTAGAGCCAAAACCATAAAAATATACGTTGCCAAAAAAGTAACATGAAAATATTCAAGATATAAGTACACCAACACGAAACCCGAAGTGTTTTTCGGGACGACATAATAGGGTGTTAGGCGCCTAAAAAGAGAGCATGATACTGTGCACAAACACACCGCATTCCGGCTGGAACTGACTTATAGGAGAGCTGAACATTTTGTCGGTCATTGAATACAGTCAGGTGACCCAGTGCTGTCTTCCCGCCAAATTTAAAATTTTCGTATCTTGAAAAAAAATGTCTTATCATGAAACAAAATATTCTTTGCATGGCCTTTCTTATCTTCAATTTTCCATAATTTGAAGCACTTGTATCTTTCTTACCACTGTGCTTATTGTGTTTTATAGTTAAATAGTAAATGCGATAAATAATGTTATTAAAGCATAATTTTTCAGTCTATATCCGTGTACCTCAAACACATCAAATAAAGTACAAAACTCAGTGAGTACTAAAATGTCAAACACTCTAAAAACTTTTAGTTTGTATTTATGAGAAGTATGTATAAAGCATCCAGGTTTAGCATTTTTGTTTCACATAAAGCTCAGACTTTATCATTTATCTGAAGCTGGCAGGCGTGTTGAATAGTGCACCTGTGTGTACAATCCATACCTCACCCAGCTGTCTCGGCCCGATCCAGGTGTGTCTATTTCACTCCATGCTGCTATTAGCATTGCTAATGATCCAAATCTTCATACTTCTCTATATAATTAGCAGTAAAGATGACAAGCAACAATCAAAAAAGTGTGCTTTACTGATCAGCTGCATGTAGAAGAGACAGACTTGAAACAGAGATGCTTTTTCACATATGATAAAGTCTTCTAATGAAGTAAGCCAAATAAATAAAATCAACATTATGAAAAAACACCTCATTATTTCCTATAAGTCTTGTATAAGAGGTAGTGGCCTTGTTTGGGAGTTTTTAATCTGTAACCTTTTAATGCAACTCATGTGAGTAGCTATAGCATTTCCTGTTCCTTCATAGAATAGAATTTTCATTCATAGAACAGTTGCGATTACAAATCAAAACATTTTGTAGTATTCTCTTCATGCTCATTTAAATTGAACTTGTCTAAATATTCTAAGCAGCCTCTAGCATCCCCCTTAAGTTCCCCAGGGCTCTTTTAACCCCATTAAGAAATCCTCGATTTAGATGTGTTTTTCCTGATTACATTCTGTGCAAACTATTTTATAACTGGATCCCTTGCTGAAATTTCAGTCTTTTTCTCTGTTTTTGTGTGTGCATGGTGTGTGTTTGACTCTGTGTTTTAGGCTCTAGGGCATCCCGGTCTCTGGGGTTTCTAAATGTCAACGACCTGAGGGCCTGACGCTCTTTCTAGCATCCCTAACACACACATCAGTCAGCCTGTGATTCTGCTTTCTGCCTGATAACACTCCCTCATTCATCACGCTAATGAATCAAGCAAATTCATCATTATCTCCTTCACTACTTTCTGTGCACGCTGTACACACTGACTTGTGCCTTTGAAAAGCCTAGGCCATTTTGACTTTTATTTTTCCTTTCTGCTCTCTTTTTTGGTCTTGCAGAAGCATCAGAGGTTTAAGGGAGCAAGTGAATACTGTAGTCTACTTGTCTTCTTTCGGCCTCTGGGAGTTTGTACCAATCGGCCCCCACCTGCTAAACCTACTGACATGCCTCCGCTTTGCCTTCTGCTCAGCTTGACAAACATAAATATGTAATTGGAGCACAAACAATGATGAGTGTGTGAGTATGAATCTGTGTGACGGGGGGAGGGCGAGAGTGTGTATATAAGTGCAAACGTAGTTTAAAATGGTGTAAGAGCTCAATCCCAAGCCACCTTGCCTAACCGTTGTGTCAAACACACTGGGAGGGTTGTAAAGATCAGGAGTGTGACAGTGAGCATGTGCAACACACGGCGCAGAAGCAGAACGGGACTGTGAGGAGCAATATAATAAATATAGTCTAGTGATGCGGGTGGGCAGAGAGAGGGGACATAAAACAGCATGAGAACTCAGCTGGTAAGCACTAGTCAGGCTCACAATTAACTTGTTTTTTATTTATCAGGTAGTGGGATAGTGGTGAATCAAAACGAGGATGATAAGAGAAATGGAAGATGCTTTTTTAAATAAGATTAGAATTTTCTAAACAGGTTATAGGTGGGTGAGGATTAACCATTCAGTCAGGAATCTCGGAGTAATTTTGGATGAACAGCTGTCCTTCAAAGATCACATCACCAAGACATCTCGAGTGTGTAGGCTTGAACTCCACAACATCAGAAAGATTAGGCCCTTCTTAATAGAACTCAACTCCAGGTTCGGGGTCTGGTCCTGTCACGTCTGGACTACTGCAACACTCTCCTTGCAGGACTTCCAGCAAACACGCTCAAGCCTCTGCAGCTGATCCAGAACTCTGCAGCTCGTCTTATCTTCAAGGAACCGAAGCGAGCTTATGTTACTCCCCTTTTCATCATTTTCACTGGCTCCCCATTGCAAGTTGTGTTAAGTTCAAATCACTAATACTGGCTTACAAAACCATCTACAGATCAGCCCCTGTTTACCTCCACGAGCTCATACACTCCCCCCAGGAGCCTGCACTCAGAGAAAGAACAGCGCCTGTGATTACATCCCACAAAGGCAGACAGTCTCTTAGCGGAACATTCTCTCTCACTGTTCCTAGCTGGTGGAACAAACTAACAACACTAACAGCTTTCAAAAGGCAACTGAAAACTCCTCCCTTTTTTTCCTCTTTTCTCTTTATTTTTTCTTCATGCTATGGTTGATTGATCAGTTGATACAACTTCTACTACCAGCGAACTTAGATAGACTTTGACTGTGTAACATGCATTTGGTCTCTCCCCTACTGTAAGTTGCTTTAGACAAAATGAATGTAAAATCCCAGAACTTTGTTTTGCCCCTGTAAAATGTAAATGTATTTCTTTAATATCATTTAAGTTGTTTCATCATTTCAGTACGTGTAATTGCAAATATTTGCACACACCTGCCTGCATTTAGGGACAGCGCACAGGAAGCTTGTTTTGATAACAAGCTTTAAACTCTGATCTAAATATAACAATTATGGCTGCTCTTTAAAATAGGAAACGTATTACTGTCCGTTAATCATGTAAACCATTTATATGTGTGTAATGCATTATTGATTTTGAAAAAAAAAATGTTTTGCCCAGCCTAGATCATATTGAACTGGACCTTTCCTTTCAGGAAATGGGAGAAACTATAATTTTATAAAAAAGATTAAAATTAATGACCTTGTTAGTTATTGTGAAATCAAGTCTACATTACAATGATTTAATCTGCTTTTGTGAACACAAGAAACATGTTGTATTATTGGTTATCTGAAAATATTCAAAGAAAAAAGGTCATATAAATAATGGGGAACACCCAAGAGTTATACTGTTATTGATGGTTCTTCAAAAATTGAGATGTCATAGTAATACTTATAGTTAACACATTTCAAGCAATGTAAATGGAACTTCATTCCTTACTTAAACCCTCCCAAAAGTTCTGACTTAATTTAAAACTATAATTCTAAATACAATACCACAATAAAGACTAATAATATACCAACAAGAGAAAAAAGGAAAAAAAAACAAGCAAAATAAAAAAATATATATAAAAAAGTTAAGCAGTTAAGCAGTCTGTCACATAAATAATAAAACTGCAAGACACAAAACTTTGACATATTTCCTTAATTATGACTTAAGATCAACTATTTTCTATTGGATACAGCATTTTGCACAAAAAAAAAACAAATCTAGTTGTTAAATTAGTTGTTAGAATTCCAAAGAACTCCATTAAATGTACCTTAACCCTTGTGTGGCCTTCGGGTCAAATTGACCCGTTTCTATTTTTTACAACAATAAAATTGTGTATATTGTTTTCTAGTAGGGACTGGTTGCAATAATTCAAGGTACATTATTTATATTGTTTGAATTTGAGATAAGTCATATTTGTTAATGTGTAATGGAGTAAAAATTTTATTTTTAATTGCTTTTAAAATGGGAATACCCCACAAAGGTTAATAATAAAGTTCTAAAAATAAGTAGTTGTATTGCATGGAGATATTACATTGTAGCGTGTTTATTGGGAGAGAGAAATGACATGAAGCAAAGGAAGAGAGGACAGGGCAGGGTGAGAGCTAAACAGAAAGAAACTGAGGGAAGTGAAGAGTGGGGCTTTGTCTCAGGTCAGGATCCTAGAAAGCAGAGGAATCTTCTGAACTCCCCGAGGGTGTTCAGTCCTTCTGCTTCTTCTCTCTCTTTCTCTCTTTTCCAAGGCTGAGATGGAAATTCCTCAAGTCCATGAGAAGTAGAAATGAAGGAAACACTGAGCATTCCTTAAGCAGCAGATTTCACCAGTGCTGTAACAACAAAAGAGCCATTCAGGGGGGTCGGCTTTAAAAAGTTGAAGGACATGTCTAATTTTGGTCAAAGTTCATTAGAAAACACAAAAGCAGGAGCTCATTCAGAACACAAGGACAGTCACTGAGGCAAGTGCTTCATGCCAGAGCTGATAAGACGGGACTGTGACTACAAAGCACTCCTTAAGAGGACATTGCAACAAAAAGGAGACGAAGTAGAGGGAAAGGGGGAAATAAAGGGTGTCTATTCCCCAAATGGAAGATGTCATGGTTTTAATGCTGTCAATAAGTATTAATGAAAGTGTTTAAACTGTACCAGGGTCACATTTTAATATACAGTTACTGAGGAAAATCATAATTCCAATATTTTAATAGTAAATGCAGGCTAAAATTAAGCTAAAGCTATTCACATTAATTTTCACCAAAGATATTAAAAGATTACGTTATTGTTCTATATGGGTTTATGTGTCCATTTATGTGTCCAAAACAATTTACAGCAAATGTACAAAAAAAAATTATTTAAAATTATTAGAATATTACAATAGTACAGCTTCAAATATATGGTACTCAACCAGTAGAAACTCGTATAGCAGAAAACCAGTGGCAAACAGATATGCTCATAAACAGGTCAATGTTTAGATTAACATGTTTATCAGAGAAACAACAATGGGTGTAAGTCTCTGGCAGATATGAGGAGACAAGAATACACACAAGATATCTAAGAATACATGCATCATAGCACTTAAGGTATCTGAGAATTTTTTTTTTTTTATGTAACACACATAATAATGAAAAGGTCCTGATACATCAAGAGAGACTGAAGAAAAAAGCATTGCACTTTATAATAACTACACATTAAGAATAATTATTTTACCATTAGCAAATAGTCTTCATATATTATTCATATATTTCATAAAGAGGTGTTTCTATGTTAATATTGTTATAAATATTTGTTTAAACACTATATTCTTGGTTTATAACTATTAATACATTTAAGCAATATACATTAATTTGATGCTTTATTAAGTTTAGTTTATCCTTTCTTTTAATTACTATTTAAAAACCAGTTAGTATTTAGTTGTAAGAGATTCATGAGAACATTTACAACATTTTAATAAATGTTTATTAAACTATTTGAAAGCACATTCAAGTCTTATTTTTCAGAGATATACATTTAACAGTGATATGCAATTATTGTGGTTTTATGACAATAATTATGGATTGACAACGTAGATTCACAACATTGTTATTTTTAAATGTCATGGTTACATTCTGATTATGCCCTCTTTTTTGGTGTTTAACAAATTGTTTCTGTATTGAAAACAGTTTTAAAGGCATTTTCACAGTGGCAGCAAAGCAGAGGCCGCCAGTGGAGATGACCTATAATTGTTAAAGCGATTCCTGGTGTTGTAAATGGATATTGGAGATTAGATCTCCCAACTGGAGGGGCATGTCATTTTCCTATTTTTCCTCCTATTGATTTTACTTGCTTTTATACTGTCCTGGCCAGAAAGGTTAACCCCTTCTGTGCCAGGAAATCCAGCAAAAACCAACAAATGACTTTTTAATCACTGGGCTATTTGGAATTCACAAATCAATTCACTCAACTTGACAAATTCCCACTTTGTCAAGACCAGAGCACAATCCAAATCAGTCAAACTGCTCCTGATCAGGTTGTGATTAACCCTCTTCTTCTGCCTTGTATTTGTGTGAGACACAAAGCAACATATTTTAGACATTTTGTTTAATGGAACATGCATACACACAAACAGTGCCCTTTCCCTTCTGCAGAGTGTGTGCTGGCGTATAGGAGCCATACTTGCTCTCTTGTAATCTCCTAATCAATAGTGAAGGCTCCCAATTAGCCAAAGCTTGAAAGCCTCATATGCCCCCCAACATCTCTCCCACAGTGCTCTTCCTTTTCTATCAGTATACATTTACAGCACATGATGATGAACCCATCCTCCAAAAACAATTCAAATAGTAAAACATATTAACATGGGTTTACCGACACCTTTTACCCTTTTTCTTAAAAAAACACCTCTTTCCTACTTCTAGTAGTCCCAGGGGCTTCTTTGAAGTGTTTTTCCTGATGCTGTGGGCAGTGTTTAGTGTGACGGCAGCAGTATGTCAGAGTCGGATTTGGCTGCAGGGCAACTACATGTTTGTACTGATTGAGTGGTGACAAGGTGACTTCAGGCTCTACACTTAACAAGAGTGTTTGTGGCTTTTGCTTTTCAGACACAATAGAGAGGAAACCACACACACAAATCCACTCCAGCGCTAAGAGACTCATTTAAGTGCCACCTGTGAGCCTATTAGCTGAATGTGGCTAACAACCATGCATCTGCCTTATTGTTCAACATACAATCCCCTTCATTCAATTCATGCGACATTCCTGTTTTAAAAAGCTTCTGACATTTAGCTGAGCCATAAGGCAGTTTATTCAAACACGCCTGAGATTGGTATTAAAGAATTACAGTTGTAAAGAGCAGAAACTGTCCACCGCAAAGGAACCCTGTGATCACCGCTTTGGCTTTGTAAGGTGAGACTCACATCTGACTTTATCTTGTGCTCTACATCCCCTCTCCATTCTTTGTGTTATTTTTACGTCTCCCTCAGTGCCTAAAGATAACGGGTCTTCAATATTTAATGGACATGCTCCAACGAGAGCACGTCAGCGACAGGGAGTGAATGATATTTTGCTGTCAGAGGCCTATCTGATCAGGAGCTATCCACAGGGGTACAGCCCTTGAGCTGAAATAATTCTCTTAGAGCAGGACAGGAGAGGGGTCTCATCACCATCCGGGCCCCCTCAACCACACACCAATCAGCCTGACACTATGGACTTAGGCTACTATCTGGCTAATGAAAACAAATGACTTATCAAGCTCCAGACAAACCAATTTCAGACATTCATCATGGCCCACATGGATTTCGGAAATCCCATCAAGTATGCCTCCTCTCGTTGTTCCTGCCGCATCTCAGATCCTACAAGACTGACTGTCGCTGTTCCTCTCTTCATTTGTTTTGGCCTCATAAAGTCTTCCTTGTCAAACAGATAGGCCTATATGGCAACATACAATACAAGGGTATTATGAAGGCATATGAAAACTGTGATTCAGCAGGAATTCCATCATCGGAATATTTTCAGAAATAACGCAAAACCTTTCAGACCCCTTGGTGATGTGATGGAATATGGTGTTGTCTTGACATAAGTCAAGACATTGGTCTGCAAATCTGTCAAGTGATGGTGCCTCATAACATGAGATTGTATCTCACTGAACCTCAGGGTGGATATGAGTCTTTTCCAACTTGTATTATTGTCAAATCCTGTCTACACTACCTGTCTATACCACCGGTGTGCCGACAGTGTGTGCAAAACATTTGTAACTAGCTGAAAATCTCTCACTAGTAGCTCACAGAGGGATCGAATCACTGCAAAAGTGATTGTAAGAACCAAAGATAAAAGAAATTAAATGAAACAAGAAGTGTTAAAATGGGTAAGCCAATATACGTCTGAAAAGCATTGTTTAGCTTTAGCTAAGTGTCGGTATTATAAAATGACACTGTGCTACTGAGATTAAAAAAATGGCTAATGTGTTAAAATACGCTGATTAAATGCATGCAACAACTTCATGTGTGAAATGAAAGAATGAAACAAATGTCTGGGCGTGTATTTCAGTGTCAATTACAGGAGCGTGCAAGCACTATACAATCCCTCTCATTCATTTCAATCTTTCCATTTATTTCATATTCAGTTATTCCACGGTTGATCTTGGCAAGAAACCTTAAAGTAGATGACTAAGAAAAATCAGAATCTGTTACAATATATGTTGAAACCACAAAGCACAATACAAATTACTCAAAAACATGTTTTCATTATTATATTTGATTATTGTGGTTGTATTTTGTTTCGGTTGGAGTTTGTTAAGGGGAAATGCTTGCGCAAACAATCCTTTCCTCTAAAACATAGATTACCTTAAGTATTTTATGCCTCATCTGATGAAACAAATATTACATACATAAAAATTCTCAGAACTTCTTCTTTGTGTGTTATTGTTTTAATTGCGGTCTTAAAACGTTAAAATTTCCTTAAATTATTAACTGTTAATGAGTAAAAATATTAATGTTAATGAGTTAAAAATAAATACAATTTTGAATATCGTGAATTGGTCTCAAAATTGGTCTCTTTCTTTGCTCCACCTCCACAAAGTGTTAGATTTTTCTGCCTGAGATATATAATAGTCCTTTTATTTACAGTAACATTGTAGTCTTAAACCGTGAACATTGATGAGGCTAAATACTACAACCCCATGATAACAAAATCGCAAACTAAGAATTTAATTAACATATTTTATGATATAAATATTTTCAATAAATCATGGCTAGACTTAATCAAAGTTATTGCGGTTTTGATTTCAATTGATAATATAGCTAATACATTTAAGATGATGTGTGTTCATGTTTAAAACAGAATCTAAGAAGAAATATACAGTAAGGCACTGTAAACTGTGCACACATTAAAGAGCTGTAAATAATGCATAATAATATATTGTAAACTGGTCACAGTAAGGAGCTATTGAGAAAACAACATTGTTACTGTAAAAAAGTAGAGATTAGCAAACAAGTTCCTGTTCAAAAAACAATCCTTTCCTCTAAAACATAGATTACCTTAAGTATTTTATGCGTTTACAGGGAAAAATCAGACTCTCTGCGACCATTATTTCAAGATGTAATAGGTTCACTGTCAAAAATATATACAATGTTTATCTTATTGCCATTTGTTACAGACCAAATTATTTAACAAAGCAAAATACTAAATTGTGTGATTGCTTTGTCATTCCGCCTGAATTTTTCCATGAATCTCTCTAGTAACCTAAAATATCCCATGTATTTCATGAATGAAAGAGACAAATGCTATTTTTCTCTCAAGCTTTTGTCTTTCTTCTAAGATGGTCAATTTCACAAGTTCGCGTACATAGAATTAGCCCAGAAAACGCAAGCGTATGAGGCAAGATTAAGATAAGGATTTCTGGGCGAGCTGTTCGCGGGAGGGCCTTGGGACGAGAAGTGTTCCAGGCCCAAGAACAGGGGTGGCGGGGAGAGTTTTGCATTTCATTGTCGAATTGAAAGTGGAGTGGTTATGATTTTATATCTTGGAGCGGGCAGAAGGACTGAAAACACCTGTAGATTGTTCGCTAATTATATGATCGCTCCTCCTGAAATTACATTCACGGAACTTCACTTCACGAGTTCGCCTACATAGAATTAGTCCAGAAAACGTAAGTGTGTGTGGCGAGATTAAGATAAGCGTACTGGGCAAGCTGACTGCGGGATGGCTTCGGGGCCAGAAGCGATCCGGGCCCGAGAATTGGGCTTGTAATGGAGAAGAGAGGTTGTTCTCGAGGGTACTGGAATCAGACCCAGAGACAAAAAACAAGGCCATCCACTCTGGGTGAGGGTTAA
Source organism: Danionella dracula (assembly GCA_900490495.1). Taxonomy (NCBI): domain Eukaryota; kingdom Metazoa; phylum Chordata; class Actinopteri; order Cypriniformes; family Danionidae; genus Danionella; species Danionella dracula. Next base: position 6,257,213 of record UELW01000578.1, read on the forward strand.
GAAGGGAGAAGGTGAGTAGTGGCTTACATATATGCTCAAACTGGAAATGGGTTGATGACCTTATGGTAGATTTCCTTTAAGTGCAACTGGAAACGGGCTGCAGGTCAAACTGAGAGGTCTACTCAGGTACGCTGACATGCAGGTTGGAGCTAGACATGCTGGGTGAAGGGGTTTGAGTTGGAGAGAGTTAGTTTTTTCCGCTGCTTTAGACTTTACCCAAACTAGGTATGGCCTAACATTCTATTATGAGAGTAGGTCTTCTATGCTGAAAGGCAGACCAAAACTAGGCACACTGAGTGGAAGAGGGTTGAGGGATTTTAGCTTAATATTTTATGGCTTATGATTTTAGCTTATGATTTTCTTTTGACCCAAACTGGAAACAGCCTGCAGATCGAAGTGAGGGATCTACTCTGGTACGCTGATATGCAGAGTCAGACATGTTAGGTGGAGTAGGACGGTAAGGCTGTTGTGTCTGTTAGTTGCAAAGAATCGCTTTTGGTCTGAACTGGGATGAAAGCCCTTGAAAGGATGGGGGGGGGGGGGGGGGGGGTTAATGGGCTGTTTTCAGGGCTTGTTCGATGTAGCTCTGGATTGCCTCTGAGGAACACCTGCCTGCTTTGGATAAGGTGGTAAGGCAAGCCTTTTAGGTTGCTGATGTGGCTGCCCCAGTGCGGAATGAATGGCCTGAACAGTTATCGGTTGCGTATCCAGATGCTTCCAGGACTTGACTTGAGGTGTTTCTGGAGCGAGAAGCGACTGTGAGGTTTACCAGACTCATGAAGAAACAGCAGTTCTGATAGGCTACGAGTTTGGGAGGACCTCCGTAGAAAGTAAAGCAGCACTGACTGAAAGGGCAGAGTTGGAGAAGGGCGATTGAACAAGTGAATGAAATGGCCTCTTTTGCTTTGCTTGATACAAAGAGAGATGGTGCCCTTGTCAAGAACTAACTGGCCTTCAATGGTGGGGTGGAGTGTTGGGTCCAACATAGATTATGCTATAAATTCGGCACATCTGAGAAACCCGAAAAAGCAAGGAAGAACATTGTTTCAAAGGTGAGAATAGTTTTCAACAGCTGGTGTCTTGAGCAAAGGGTCAGGATACATTTGAGAAGGATGTCGAGCATGATTAACAGTCTGGACGGAATTTCTGATTGCGTCTGAGAAGCATGGCAGTTTGGACAGGTTTGTTTGGACTAAGGAGCCAGGAGGAGCTGACTTTTGGGAAGGAGGGCTAGCAGCTAAAGTAGCTAGCAGGAGCGGCGGCTCCAGTGTTTAGCTGGCTAGTGAAAGGTGCGTACTGGAGAGGTAGGAGGGGCTGCTGAAATCCTGAGTGCTCAGGGTAAACGGCACCAAAGAGCTTGGTGAGGGGATAGTGCCTGGGCTTCGGCACAAACGCTGGGTTGGGAGGTCCGAAGGCTGGAAGAAGGCCCAGCGGAGCTTCCTGCCTCGACTGCTAGAACCAGGCCCCTGGTGCCTTCACGAGTGCGACCAATTGTTAGCTTGATTTAGGTCAGATTTGGGTTTTAGATCAATGTCATCTATTGAAAGCATTTGTGTTAAGACCATGTACTATATTTGTAAATGTTAAATATGATTTGACAACATTTTAGTTTATGAACTGAAATACATTTAGCATGTATAAGTATGTTTAATAACAAACTAAATCCCAGGTGGGATGACATAAAAACCAAAATCACTTTTATTTTATTTATAATTTATTATTATAATTCTGTTTTTAAATAATTATTTAATTATTCATTTATTTCTTTGAATGACAACAAAAGCTTTTCGTACATAGTTCAAGGATGTCAGTATAGTCAGTTAATCAAACAAGAACTCCTACAGTTGTTATAAGCAGTTGATCGTAATAAGAACCATGACAGTATTTGGAAGACTTGCACATTATATTTTAAATACTATTTCTCCAACTTTAGAGAAAAAACAGAATAAGTTATGTATTTAAAAGGACTAAGCTACTCAACAGGTGTTTGCCTGGTCCAATTTATAAGTGCATAAGCATAAACAGCATGGTGTCAAGTATGTAGCTATGCCTTACGATCACCTTGCAATGAGTTAAATCAAAATAACTTAAGAAAAGCGAATCCATATTCGCAGTAGTGAAAGCTTTACGGCTGGGTTGACCAAGTTTACGACGAATGTGCGCTCAGATCCTATATTCTAACCACAACACGGTTGGGGTCAGTACGAGACCTGAAAAAATAAATAGATAAATTCGACCGATTCAATGCCGTATCAAAGTTTCTAATGAACTGAGATAACAGTACATTGTCAGACGTTAGTTTCGCAGCCACTTAGCCCTCGCCGAATTAGTTCGAGAATTGAAACTGGGTGCAGTAGATCTGTGGCCAAGAGTTGAAAGCTGTAAGCGGAGCAGGGAATAGCTGTGGAGGAAACAACCCATACTGTGCGCTGCCTGGAGCTAGCGGCTCCCGTGCTTAACAGTTTCCCCAAGGGTTCAGGGATAGGTGGAAGGACGGACGGCCAAGCGGGCCAATGTAGAGCGGCAACGTTTCTAAACCGGTGTTTTAGGGGGACCCGGTGCAGTAGAAGCATTACAAAGCTGTACTGAAAGATTGAGGCGGAAGCCCTTGAGCGGGGCCGCTTCGTGCGGGGCTGTGCATGCTGGCAACCTGCCTTCGGCTGACTAGGTAACACGTGGGATGTAGAGCTGGGCTGGAGCTCCAGACAGCTGGCTGAAGGTGCTGGATCATCCACTAGTGGTGGACGGCCCCGGTATAAAGTGGAAAGCTCAGGCGTTCACTTCTCATATACGTAATCGTCCAGTAAAGATTAAGCGAGCTGCTCGAATTGTTCATTTTCAAATTGGAAGTGGAGTGATTACAGTTTTATTTATATCTTGGAGCAGGCGGAAGGATTGAAAACACCTGTAGATTGTTCGCTAATTATCTGATCTTGCGTTCACGGAACTTCACAAAAATATCAATAATGTGTACACTTTCCCTTATTCATCTTTAATGTAAGTACAATGGAAATTCTTGAGAGCGAATGATCTTATAGGCTATTCACTTGCAACAACACAATATTAGAACATGAAACATCTTCCACAAAACAGAGATGAAAGAGACAATGATACTCAAAGAGAGTTTGTGCGACTACAGAATATGTCTTGGGTTTTTGGGACCTCACCCTTTAATAGGTTTTCTCTCCTCACCTCCCTGATCAGAGTGTTAAGATGAAACAATGGCTAATTACAGAATAAGGTTAGTGAGAATGGGAGAATTGGGATAGCACCCCGTCCCTCTTCTGTTCTTAATGAGCTCTGAGTCTGACCTTGTACAGCCAGCAATCCCTGGCATAACTCTGAGTATATCAGTGAGTAACACACACTGCTTTTTTTAACCCACTGAACTTTTGCTACACATGAAAGGTTCTGCTCATATCTTTAAGATATACCAATTTAATGATTAGAATATTGTTTGAACAATATTTTCTCATCCCCTATAACACTGACCTACTTACTTCCCCACAAAAGAACAAGGCAGAACATTAGAGAATAATGAAAAAGAATAACCATACTGGCTGATGCGGTGTACGGTGTACGGTGTACGGTGTACGGGGGATATTGAGGATGCCCTGGAGAAGTTGCAAGTTGTCACTCTTTCTGTATATGGAGTTTATGCCAAACATGCAATATATGTAATATTTCATTACTAGTCATCATTTTTCCAAATCAGACTAACAATGGAAAAAACACAACAGGCAAAATACACTAGATCAACAGGGAAAGACTAGTGCTAAAAAATGACTACATCACTTGTTGCAGGACTAGAACGTTGACAAGAATGTGGAATCATTTTACTAGCTATTTTTAAATATGCAGTTGTAAGTTTGTGGTAAGGTTTATGCCGCAATAACATAAAAAGGCTTCATACATGTGATCTATGATACTGGCACTGTGACAATTAAACTCCCCTTCTATAAAGATTTACCCTTACCTTTTATGAATAACTAAACTATGTGGAAAGACTGAAAGAGGACATTTTATTGAAAGGTGAGAGATAACACATCAGCCTAAATTTTAAACATAAACATAACTTCAGGGCTGTAATTTAGTTTTTCAAACATTAATATTATAAATATCACTACTTTCAGTGATTTTAGAGCCTTTAAAACCTTGGCAAATTTGGGCATCTTGTCATTGGAGTGCAAAATGTGTTACATAATGCTCCTTTAATATAAAACTGAGAATTATTTGGTTGTAAAGATTTCTTACAGGTGGTATACTATATTAGATCTCAAGTTCTATGCAGAAAATACACAGCACACATTTTTTGCATAGTTTATGTGTGCACATCATTTATAAGTTTGATTCCAGGAGAGGAGCTTAAGGAAGTATTGTGCTAATATCACACATACACTCTAAGCAACTTTACAGAACCTATTCTCATGAGTTTTAGTAAGACATTAGGGTGAATAAATAAGCATTAATTGACAAGCAATATTCATTAACATTCCTAAAGAATGACTAAAGAAAGACAACCTCTACAAAGACACTTGACAGAAGAGACATCCATCCATCCATCTTCATGTCGGCTTTATTCCCTTTCGGGGTCGCCACAGCGGAATGAACCGCCAACTCACTGGCATATGTTTTATGCAGCGGATGCCCTTCCCTGCCGCAACCCATCGCTGGGAAACATTCACACACACAATCACACTTTAACACTATGGGCAATCGTTCTTATTCAATTCACTTATTCCGCATGTCTTTGTACTTGTGGGGAAACCAGAGCACCCGGAGAAAACCCACGCGATCACGGGGAGAACATGCAAACTCCACACAGAAATGCCAACCTGCCCCAGCCGAGCCTAGAACCAGCGACCTTCTTGCTGTGAGACGACCATGCTACACACTGCGCCACCGTGACGCTGGACAGAAGAGACAGTGCAGTGCATATGATAAGTATATCAGATAAGTGTATTAAAGAATTGTGAAGATAGCACAATCAAGAAACAGTTGATGGGCATGGCATTCGGTGAAGTGAAGTGAAGTGAGGTGAAGTGATGGAGGAAGAAGATGCTGGCGATCTTAAGGTGGACTTTAAATATATCAATTTTATTGAATGATGCTGGTTGATCTCTGACAACCAAGAGGTTACAATGTCAAAAAGATCCTTTAGATGAATAGATGAACCTTCTCACTGAGAGATAATTTTTTTCAACCACGCTTCCATTATTCTGATTTATTTGAAGACTGTATCAAGCAATCAAATTTTATCTTTATTTTTTATAGAAATAATATAAAACCATCAGGACACACACAGCATCTGGGGACACTGCTTGCAATTAAACCTGCGAAAAGTAGAAAGCTCCATTAGTGCTAACACAGAAACAGTAATCATTTTAGTCTACATCCTTCATTGATGAATAGATATGGCTGTTGATGTAATATTAAGACTGCAATATTCCAGTTAGTACAAATGTAAGACGTGTAGTGGATCAATAAACCTGTGCCATGTATCAAGCTCTGCACGATCTGTGATAATAAAAAGCCAGCGTAATATATGTTTCTCCCAAAAGCATATAAAAGCTACATCTTGCGAAAGAACAACAGAATCTAAATCGTTTGCAAATTAAGTGCCTCTCACACATCTCTTTAATCTTCAACAGGCCTTAAGAGAAAACAAGAGCTATGATTCAGCTGCCTTTATTGGCAAAAAATGCAACAGAAATATAATATCAAAACAGCAATTTTACACTTAAATTAATCAGGTTTTCACTGAATCAAACCAGCGGTGTGTTCAATTTAAAAATCTCTTCTCTCCCCGGTTTCTCTCTCTCTCTCTCTTTCTCTGCCAGGCATGTGTAGAGGTAAAGAAAAAAATGCAAGCACAACGGTAGAACAGTTAATAGTAGCACTGCAATAACAATAAAATGTCATCAATCTGCGGTGCCTCCTGCTTCTGTCACACCAAGTTTGTACAGATTAATGATATTAGGCCCGAGTCGCAGGCAGCTCTCTTAAAGACACAGCAACCAAGGAAAGCAAACAATGTCAACAAAAAGGGAGGGAGGGATGGATGAATGAAAGGAGGCAGAGAGAGATGGCAGAGAACTTGCCAGTCACTAGGCTTTAAGCAGATGGCATGATGGAGGAAAGAACCATGGAAAGAATGAAAGGGAGACCAAGTGGCTGAAGCCATCGGGTGGACTGATGTTAATGTAGGGAGGGGGAAACAGCCGACAGATGACTGTTCAATTAAAAAGGGCACTTCAGGGTGGAGAGATGCAAAAGAAAAAGGGATGAGAGAGAAAAAAAACAGTGAGCTGATGGGTGGGGGTGGCTTGCTATGAAAGATGAGAATGGAAGACACTTGAGGATTGTGTGGAACAGATTACTGGAAGTGTGTGGACAAAACACACGATGCCATCGCATCCAGAGATTTTCACACCATCACAACTGATGGGCAATCGCACAAACCCACACGACATGTACATGCGCATATGCCACGGCTGGGCTAAGGTGTTCACGGCTGCACTGTTTGTGTCATTTTCATCCATCTGTGTGCCTGGTGGTGACATATCAGCCAAGTGCCTCAATCAATGACACACTCTGGGGTATCGAAAGCCAGGCGCTGCAGCTTTTAACCCCTTGTGGGTAACAGATCGCTTTTAAACTCCCAGCAGTGTGAATGCCATCCACCATAATCATCACCACAAAATCTGCTGAGGGCAGAAGGTGAAACAGAGACTGTACCTCCCGGGCCCCCTTCAGATGTGTGGGGCAAGATCCATTACACTTCCTGCTGCCAGACAGAGGCCATAAGGTCTCATTGGGGTTTGCTTTAGAAGTCATGGTCAATGATAAGCTCTGAGAGACAGCATTATAGCACTTGTTACTACAGGAAAATTTAGTTGAGTTACAGGATTTTACTTAAGCTTATGTTATGTTGTTAACAATAAAATCACAATTATTAATTGATGGCTCATGTTTGCATTTGGTTTCTGCTAATAAAAGTTTCCTAAGTCATGTGCTGCTACGAAATTGACTTGATCTTAAAGTAACAGTTCACTGTTTATGAAAAAGGCTCATGCTGCATCTACCCAGTGTTAAAACATTGTATTTTACAATTTTGGGGTATATTGAGTCATTGTCCTTAAAATACGTTTTTTTAGCATAGCGTAGCCACATACATATTAGACCAGTAGCATCTTCATACCAGTAAACATAGCAGAATGATCAGAGTGTGAGTAGTTTTCCTACTTAAAGCTTGACAGTTACCTTATGTACTAAGACAAGCTGAAATTAAAAGTTGGCATTATCTGCTGTAGACCAATATTAGTAGGAGCCACACAATTTTTCAAGAAACTCTGTAGCTGTTATCATATCACACAGAGCCAGTGATTCCATCAGCAGATTGTTAGACAGCTAAAATACTTGTAATTTTATTAAGTGCAAAAAGTAAAATAGTAAATAGTAAAAAGAAAAAAAACTGATTGATAATTATGCTACTGGTATTAAAAAGCTACTATATACTGTGAAAAGCAAGCATGTATGTAAATAGGCATGTGACTTGTATGTTTAACTTCTTCTCTTCTTACATGTAACATGTTAAAAAGGGACACTAGGAAAATAAAAGGAGGTCTAAGTTGCCGGCTTGGAAAACATTCCACATGCCAACTACTTCTCATTTACATGAACGTCAAAACTTCTATATTGTACTCATAAATCAGTTGCATTAATCACAACTGAAATTGTTGATTGCGTGAACAGAACAATCCGTGTGTAAGGCCTTAACTCTCCAAAGAGTACTTAGGTAGTTTTTTGTAAATGTTAATATAATAATGTAAAAATGTAGTTCCCTATTGGGTCTGTTTCCTGATTATGTTGTTTATTACGACATAATTCACAAATCATACTTAGAAAATGGCTTTTACTCTATATCATCCTGCACTGTAGAGTTCATGACGAGTTCAGGGAAACACAGTTATGACAACTGAAACTTCTCTTAAGAGAAACCCTTTTCCATTATGGTCAAGTTTTGTGTTTTTGTTTGTTCACCTTTTTTGTTGGTTTGTTCATGAGTCCATGTACAATGTTCTGAGAAGTTTGTAAGTTCTTAAAAAGTGAGGTTATGAATCATACATACCATATTAGTTCAGTTCAGCTGGTCAAAGTCAAACCGCATGTCTCTTGGCATCCTTTTGAGATTTTAATCCATGCTTTTATCACTACTTGTTTAGACTACTGCAATTCACTTCATGCGGGGCTTAGTCCGACTTCAACTAGTAAAAAACGCTGCTGTTAGATTTTTAACTAGTGTAAAAAAACATGTTCACATTACTCCGATTTTAGCATCACTTCATATTTTATTTGTTTCTTAAAAGCCTTCACGGCCTTTCCCAACAGTACCCTCATGCTCTCTTCGGTCAGCAGAGCTTTCACTATTAGTGGTCCCAAAAAGACTCATTGTCAGTTTTTAAATCTTTATTTAAGACTTGTTTTTACTTTTTGGCTTTTAACTCTGTATGAGGTGTTAACTTTTACTGTCGATATTTATGGTTTTCCTAATTATTTGTTTATTGATGTTTTTATAGTTTTTTTGCTTACTGTTTATGGGTCAATGTTTGTTTTTATAAGAGCAGCTCCCACACGTTTGTATTGCGTGTGAGTTTTTTTTCATTTGTGCACAGCACTTTGGTCAACTTTGTTGTTTTAAAAGTGCTATATAATTAAAGTTGTATTGCTTATTGTATATCAGTAGACTAAAATTTGAAAACAGTTCTTACTACTTCTAGTACTATTCCCTAAGAATAAGCTGTATCAACATGTGACCCAAACTGATTGCAGCCTTAAAAAATATTAAGCCAAAATCCGCTTATTATGGTCTTTTTACAACTGCATGTGCGTTGCTATAATAAAGCCTTTTCCATTAAGTGTTTGGACAACAGGCTCCTAAAACCACCTTTACTTGGCATGGCGATTTGATAGCTGGTTTGTTTGTTGGTCTAGCAGCTGGTCAAGCAGCTTGTGCTGCCTAATGACCATCTCTCACCAGCTAGAAACCAGCTACCATGATCCAAAATAGTTAAGCTGGAGGAGAAAACATTTGCTTAATGGGATTGTTTGTTAAAAAAAAAGTTATGTCATTCCAATCGTTACCAACATGATTATTTGCTAGATTTTAAAAGGGGCACAAATAACTAAATGGAAAATTTAACAAAAAAGATTTTTTTTAAATTCAGTAAATCTCATTATTTTAAACCTAAACGTAGCACAAAACATTGCAACTAATATCATTCCTACTAATGTTTCCATCTAAATACAAACATAACAACTGGGAAATGTTATGCAACGTTATTACAGCTTAAGGAATAAAAGTGAGAACTGTTTATAGCATCTTCATTCATCTCTCTGTCTCACTCATTTTAATTTCTTCATATCCTTGCAGTATTTTCAAGTGAAAGTGGCACTTTGTGCCTAAATTAAGGGACACTTCAATGCTTCCATGCTGCGTTTCAATGATACATTGAAGTGCCTCAATTATTTCAAAATTACAATATTGCTTTTTCTCATGGACGGATGTAATTGTACTTTCCTGTTAGTGTACATGTGGATTCTGGGGGGCCAGAGAACGTCACTCAAGAACAAAACATATGGATAATACTCCTTCAACTGCCTGCTAGAAAGAGGAGTGTGAAGAGGAGAGTGTCAAATTGACAGGAGTGTGTTTAAATTGACAGCAACTAAGATCATAAAAAGTGAGAAAACTTACACGCCAAAGGGCAAAGACATGCCTACCTGTCATATCCAAGTATCCTTGTATGCATCTTTAACAGAACAATATAATATGTGTATGTTAGAGTTTTACAACAAGTTAGCATGACGAGAAGTCTGTCCAGAAAGCGCTACAGAGATTGCAGATCAGCCAGCAGATACGTCAGATAGGAAGTTTTTTTTTATCACTTCCCTTTAGTAATGTTATTGGTCTAACACAGTCTTAAGTGTGCCTATTAGTCCGGGACAGTGTTTGAAAGCATTACATAAGATGTTGTAGCTATTTTACAAGTAAAGGTTAAAGCAAACCGCGTCAACAGGCAACTATCTCTGGGCCATTAGCGAGAGTTATTAGGTTTCGGTCTAGGGTGTGCTGGGACGAGCCGGTAACGATTGCTCAGCTGCTGCAGCCTACTTATAGTCAGGGGCCTATGAAGTAGTGCAGTGACACAGTCAACCATCAGATCCTTCTCTCCACTCTCTCTGAGATGGGCATCACTGGAACTGTACTCCACTGACTCGAGTCCTATCTCACTGGTAGATCTTTCAGTGTCGAGTGGATAGGTGAGGTCTCCAACACTCATAGACTCCTCACTGGGGTTCCCCAGGGTTCAGTCCTTGGGCCCCTTCTCTTCTCCATCTACACCACCTCCCTGGGCCCTATCATCCTCAGACACGGCTTCTCCTACCACTGCTACGCTGATGACACTCAACTCTATCTGTTGTTCCCCCTTGATTCCCAAACAGTAACTACCCCCATAACTGACTGCTTGAATGGCATCTCTACTTGGACGAAGAACCATCACTTACAGCTCAACATGGCCAAGACAGAACTTCAGGTTATCCCAGCCAATCCCTCTGCGCGTTATGACCTTACCATCCAGTTGGAATCCTATGCAATCACCTCTACTCCTTCAGTCAGGAATTTTGGAGTGATTTTGGTCCTTCCAAAACCACATGAACAAGACAAATCGAGCGTATAGATTTGCACTGCACAATATTCAAAAGATCAGGGGCCTCATGTATAAAATTTTGCGTATATGTAATCCTTAAAGTGTGCGTACGCACATAAGGCAGAATTTGCGTACGCACAAAAATTTTCAGATTCATAATACTGTACGTACGCCAGAACCTGCGCAAGGTTCGCTTTATAAATCAAAATGATCTGAATATTGTGCGCAGGTGCACGTGCGTATTGCTTACCCCAATCTCCTCCCAAAATAACCATATTTGGAGGTTAAGACCGCCCATTTGGAATATGTATAATCTCCCTGCATATTAATACCACCAATAATTCGGTTAACAAAAGCAAATTCATTCTCAGATGGTGCCTTTTTTGCAACATGAAAACGGATGTATCGGGGTGCCATCCCCACTATGGCATCCCATACGTATGGCATGACACGGCTCAGGGATGACTGCGACATACCCGATCGGTCTGCCAACTTTCGCTGGAAAGTACCAGTGGCCAAGTGGCCTAATGTGGTCAATACTTGCACAGGAACACACAACGCATGGTTTCTCCGCGAGGGTCTTTCCAATACTGGCCGTAATTCAGAACACAATCCCAACGGGTTGGCTCTTGGAAATCGAAATCGGCTCATGAGCCAATCATCATCATGAGCAAGAAAATCTTCACGGTCTCTGAAAACACGCTCCCTCCGTAGAGCGTCATTAGCAAGGTCTTCTAACAGCGCTAGAGCATCCATTATGATGATAAGTTATATACGCACATACCTTTTTATAGCCCATTCATTAAAACAAATGAGTAAATTCGAAGTATTTGCACCTGGTTAAGAATGCTAATAATGATAATTCAGGTTGATACAATTTGATTTATTGGGTGATGTAATAGGATAATTTAGAAGTTTTTCATTTTAAATAGCTATTGCTATTTGGGACAGTTGGTGTCGCCAAAACACATACTCTTCTAAAAGAGTGCGTACGCACGGTCAAGAGCATCCGTACGGTGCACACTTATTTACGCCAAGTTTATTTTTTATAAATCCCGATATGTGTGTGGAAAAATGCGTACGCATATTTCTATGCCCATTTTGTGCGTACGCAACGTTTATACATCAGGCACCAGGCCCTTCTTAACTGAGCATGCAACTCAATGCGCTCAAACCTCTGCAGATGATCCAGAACTCTGCAGCTCATTTTATCTTCAAGGAACCGAAGTGAGCTCATGTTACTCCCCTCTTCATCACACTCTACTGGCTCCCGATTGCAGCTTGTGTTCAATTCAAATCGCAGATGCTGGCGTAAAAAAACTATCTCCAAATCAGCCATTGTTTACCTCCACAAGCTCATACACACCAACATGCCCTCCAGAAGCCTGCGCTCCGAAAAGGAATAGCGACTCGTGGTTCCATCCCACAAAGGCAGAAAATCTCTTAGCAAAATCTTCTCTCTCACTGTCCCTGGTTGGTGGAACAATCTCCTGATCCAGTTAGGGAAGCAGCAACACTAACAGCTTTCAAAAAGCAACGGAAAACTCTTCTCTTCAGGGAACACCTAGTATAAAAAAGCCTTTCTTTTTTCCTCCTCTGTCTTTATATTCTTCCTGCTATGGTTTATTGATCAGTTGATACAATATCTATTATGAGCAAGCTGAGATAGACTTTGACTGTGTATCAAATTGCATATTCTATCTCCCCTACTGTAAGTCGCTTTGGACAAAAGTGTCTGCCAAATGCATAAATGTAAATGTATGTTATGAACCAGCCTAAACCATACGATAGCTGAAAAAAGCTTTAAAATAATGTTGGTTTTCATTACCTCTGATACGGCAAGAAAGATGTGTATACTTTAAAAGAACTTGAAATGCATACAAACTTGCAAATCAATAGAATTATACAAAGCAAACAAAAAGAAAATAAAGTAAATTCTGTATGTGTCTGGTCCAGCTCTGCCCTGCGGGAAGTGTACACTTCCTGATACTTACAGTTTTATGACATAGTGAAATACTTCCAAAAGCAACAAACACTGGCAAAGTCATGTCATACCACACACAGAAAATCACTTTTTGTTACACTACCATGAATTGAGAAAAAAATGGTTCCAGTTGCCTAGGAAACAGTTCACTTGGATAATTATTACTGTAACTATCTCTGCACACCCCACCTATAATAGAAGTGGATCGTAAATTATAATCAGTGTGGCAGACATCTGTGGAGAAGGCTACTCACTGCTGCCTCCCTCTGGCCAGAGGTTCTCTGCCATGCTTTTCCTCAGCTGCTTGTGTGTGAGTGTGGGAGAGACAGAGAGAGGACCTAGAATACCCTGAGAGTAGCATCTAATTTATTCTCTCTGCACAACAGAAATTCAAATATTTATGTATTTGATGTTTTTAGACTGTTTTCAGAGAATAATTATTGAGCGTAGAAAAAAATGCATTCATCCGCCAATTGAAAAATGGTTTCATGCAGGATTGCATGGCTTTAAATATTTAATGCTAGGAATTCCCCTGGCCACATCCTAAGTAATCAAAAAACAATTAAATATTCTTCCAGTCGAGAGATGCTTTTTTGTTTGTTTGTTTTTAAAAGAATTTGTGCCTTTAAGAAAAAAAAACACAACAAACAAGAAAGTGGTGTTGTGCAACTTGCAAAGTATGCGTCCTACTTTTCTCTTTTCCAGAGAACAGGGAGGTGAATAGAAATAAATAAAAAAAGTGAGAAAGGTCTAAAGCAGAATTGTTTCAAGCATCAGCTAAACATAAGAAAAGTACTATTAAAAAACATTTATTTTTGAAAGGAACAATTATGTCAAATGCGGATATGCAGAGACAGCTACTCTTTTGTTGTGGGGGATGTTTCACTCTCTTAAAATGATTTAGTGAATTGGACTTGGACAGCGTGAAGGTTCCTGGCAGGCACATGCATGAGGGTGAAACTACAGCTGCATTAAATATGCATCCGTGAAACAGAAACTGCCTTAAATCAACAAAATACGTCTGATTTTAATTCAGCTTCCCTTTTGTGGTGTGGAAAAGTGGCTTTGATTCATGACGAATGTGCTACAAAAAGGTTTTAAACATGGTGCCAGCTTAACCAATTACTGGCACACTGCTGGGTCTTAAACCAGCTCTCACATGTAAACATTTCCTGCAGTGGCCACCCCCCTTGCTTTTAACCTGGGTACTGCAGGTTAAGGGGTCAGGCGAATCTGCCCTGGCATGCAATCTTCAATCAAACGCCTAATGTGGAGCCCACTGAGTAAGAAGAGAAAAAAGTTAAAACTCCTTTTGTTATTTGCTGAAGTAAACACCACTTATTCTCTTCAGGTAAGAAGAGAAAAAGAGAACAATCTAACCTAATTAATCAATCAATTAATCAATCAATAATTCTCAAAACATTAATTAATCCGTTTTCATGTTAGTCCATTGTGGAGTGCTGGTTCAACCTGTTTCTCTACAGGCAGCTTTAATGGAAAAAAATATAATTTGAAGGAATTATAATATAATTGAAAAATCTAATAGTTTATAACAAATTACTGGAAACTCTGAAGTGGGTTTGCTGTGGAAAGGTGCACAATCGTGTAGATACACATCAGCAAATCAAATTATTCATGATGTGATTCCAAAGCTTAACTGAATGTTCAATGCACACTTGAGTGAATGTATAGAAAAATGATCTCAAATGAGGCCAAATGTAAAAACAAAACAAAAATTTGCAGGAACTAATGTCAAGCCTTGGTGTTGCATCTATCAATTTTTTACCTCTGCTTTATTGACAAGCTGACAGATAGAAGGATAGGACGTTGATGCTCAGTCTCTGTGAATAATCTTATGATTTGCACTTTAAATATTTGGGCAACTGGGATGACCAACCATAAAAATGTTGTCAGAAACCATGAAAGTCAGATTACCATCAACAAGTTGTAGAGAGTAATTATTTGTTGTCAGTTAGTACATGTAAAAAAAATTCTTTTTCACAATTCAATGTGAAGCCTTTATCAAACGTGTATGTAAAGATTGACATCACCCATAACTTTCAGCAGAAAGCAAATGAGGCTCGAAGTTTCTTAGCGAAGCATAACCATCAGTCAAAAACAGTCAAAAAGTTTGGTGGATGAGAAATTACAAGAACAAATCATCAGTGCTTGTTGAGTGGATATTTAAATTAAACAAATCATAAATAAAAATGTAAAAATAAATTCAAGCAATACATTCTCACTGCTGGAGTCTGCCTCAAGCTGTCAGACGAAAAATGGTCTTCAGTCACTTCCTGTAACGCATCAAGAGAGAAGTTTCCCTCAGTAGTTACCACACTTGTCTCATGGCTAAAAAAGGAAGTTTTGATCCACACTGATATGTTGAAACCAAAGTCAACACTGACATATTTCTTCTGGCCCTTTTAAAATGTATCAACCCTTACTTAGCAAAGTACATTGCCACCTCAGTCTTGAAAGTCCCAGGGAAAAAAAGATTTGGTCACCCATGGTTTAATGAGATAAAGACAAATGTAAATAAAAAAAAAAAGATTATCTGTACTATAAACATAGTATAAGCACTCATCGCGCTACAGAAACCAAATAATAAAGATGTTTAAATGTTAATAATTACTGCAAAAACCAAAAGCATGTGTGAAATCCTGCATCAACCACAAAAAAAAAGATAAAAATTGCATTTAAAAACATTGGTCCTTACAGAAAAAAAACTGCCTATAATTATTGAGGTCATTATTATTATATGTGATTATAGCACATGAATTCATACATCAACTCGATTAGTTTTATATAAAGAAATTAACACACTGAATGATTTTTCCAACATGATTTGTTAAAGCTAAAAAGTATTTCAAAAATCACTTTTGCCAAAAAATGTACAATAACATTTTTTTTCTTCAAAGTTTGCCATAACTAAATAGAACTCAATTTTAAAAAGGATTTTCTTTTTGTCCCAACAAACAGGAACAATTACACAAGGAAATTATAAAAATTCAACAAATAACTTGGTAGAATAATAAATTTCCTGAACAAAAATTTAATCTAAAGTAATTGAACTTCTAAATATTATTATACAACATATATAATATAAACATATAGAGTTTAAGTTCTTTGTTCAAACTTCTCATCAAAAAAAGTGTACAGTCAAGCTAATATATGGCTCACTTGTCCTGCTCAACCAGATATCTGTGGTAGTTGAAAAAAGAAGTGCACCATCACAATTTGTTTGACACAGCAATATTTATAAATATTTATTTTTTGTTACTAGTTTAACATGATCGATCCATTTTCGCATGGCATAATCACATAATTGTATAAACTGCGATTTGTGATTGCGATGATATTAATCATAAAGCACTACACCCAATCAACTGCCTGCAGCCACATTCACACAAAGTGGGTGTTCTGTGGGGATGAAACAATATTTCCTATTGTTACATTTACTATTTATTTTTCAAAACAATGAACAAACTTGGAAGAGAGGATAGAGGTTACCGTCTAACTTCAGAAATAGGTAGATTCCCATCTTCTGCATTTTCTAACTTTTTTGCCTTGCAAATTAACAGAAATTTAGCGCCATCAGTTAATTTAGAAACAATGATGAGAACATCATCAACATCCCAGTACACTTGTAAGAACTTGTTAAGATGTAAATAAAAAATGTGAATGTGAGCGAGCTGCTAACAATGTACTCTGAACTGAAAATATAAAAACTATTGTGTTTAACTGAACATGTTTTTAGATTTTATCATGTCAATTATAGCCCTATCAGGAGGGTGATATGATAAAAAAAAGTAACAGCAACTTTTACATTTTAGCAGAATAAATAAAGCAATCACAAGAGCTTTTGTGCCAAATTATTTGCAGAACTTTAAGCACTTTAAAGCCAAGTTGCTGTTTATAAATAGTTTTCTGTTGTTGTGTGCTGATGCAGGAGAGCATGCTCATTAGGTCATGAGAGGAACTTTTGTATTTTTACGTTAAGACGATGTTATTGTTCAATCGTACATACACCATTTCTGTAGATAGACATCTTCATTCAGCTCGCTTTCTTGTTGTTTCCTAACTCTCTTTGGAATTTATGTGTTTATCTTGACGTGGATCATGTTCAAGTTTCCCTCAATTACCTCAAAAAGTTAAAAATTCTCAATAACTGCAAATGTGGCTCTTCCATACATTTGAAATCACAAATCCACAAGGTCATCAGTTTAGGTGAGCACTTGATCTGTTAGGGTGAACACTGTGCAGAAGAACTGCAGAGAAACATATGGTTTCAGATCCTAAACTAAAAACTGCTGCTTCTACAGAACAAGAGTGAGTAGAAAAATTACAACAGCTTTGACAAACTTTCAAGAGCCTCTCTTCACAGACGTTTGTGACATGTTAGCAATCTGTTGGATTCAAACTGTACAATGCAAATCACAGTGGAGATTCTCATTAGAAAGTATTGACAAGCCACATAAAACAGCCTTCTTATGTGCGCCCGCTCTCCATGCCAGCTTTTTCAGCTCACCTTTCCTTTTGTCTCATCTTTCTGCCCGAGCTGCAGCCGTGCATATTTCAGATCAGCATGACAGACAGTGGAAATTATTTATCTCAGGTTCTGAGCTGTTTAAGCATTCATACTAACAAAGGGCAGCGGAGTCACAACGAAGCTGACAAGGCCTCTCTCTCTTTCTAACACACACACACACACACACAAAGACAGCAGTACTTTTCAGAAAGACTCAGGATTTTTTTTTTTTTTTTTTTTTTAGATTCTCTGACCTTTGAAGCAGCTTAGGTTCACAAAACACTTCCAAACAGTTCTCTCTAATGGCCCCCTACTCAAACAATCGGCAGAACGCTCCGACCAGGATGATTGATCTCCGACAAGCAGCTCGATGTAGCGCCATGAATCATTAGATAGGCTTGGAGGTAGAGAGAGGGATTGAGAGAAAAGGGGGGTGAGAGACCAAACTGATGTGCAAAGGTAACGAAAGATGAAATAAATGAAGGCAGACATATTGCATGCAAATTAGCTTGAACGCAGCTGAGCATTTCAAAAGACTTAGAAATGACACTCAAATGGATGAAGGATACTTGACATATGACAGGATCTAGCTTGGGTCTCACTTTATTACAGGTCCAATGTAATGTAAATCATTGGGTTGCTACATATGTAACAGTTGTGGTATCTGTAGCAGATCAGCCGGCATCGCTATCCCACTCTGAGCACTGACGAGGTTGGTTAGGGGTGAGCAAAAAACCGGGCAAGAACATGCTGTTCAACATGTTATAATGCCCCAGGACAGCAATCACAACCCATGCCATGCAGAGAGACGCCAGAGGGCCGTGAGAGAGAGAGAGAGAGAGAGAGAGAGAGAGAGAGAGAGAGAGAGAGAGAGAGAGAGAGAGAGAGAGAGAGAGAGAGAGAGAGAGAAATAAATAATTGAAAGAAGGGAAAAGAAAAATTCAATGAATAAAATCTAAAAATAATAGTTACATAAAAAATTTAAGATAAAAAAAATCACAATAAAAAATTTGAAATAAACTTTTTAAAATAATAATAATAATTTGAAGAAATCATGCATGATGGATGGATGATAAGAGTCTATTTTCTATTGAACTGAGAATTTTCTATTGAACTGTTAATCTATTTGTATTCAATTGTAAAGCTGCTTTGAAGCAACTGCAAAAAATGGAATATAAATCATTTTAACAGATTGATTGTCACACAAAATCCTCCACACAGAGGAACATGTCATCCTTTACTTGTTTTAAAAACTACTTGAAAGAAACTATTGCTGTGTTTAACTTCGCACGTACTTTTGATGTTGCATATTTGTAGCCACCAGACACATTTTTGTGTGTATGTATGTATGGATGGATGGATGTACGTATGTATGGATTGATGGATGGTTGAATGTATGGATGGATGGATGGACGGATGCTTGTTTACCAAAAATAAAAAAGAAAGAAAATGTTAAATAATTAGAGCATAAGAAAATTACTTAATAAAAAAAGATAATGATGATGAAAGTGCAGACAGATGTACTCAAATAATAGGACGGTTGAGCTTGAGTAACAACAGCTTTTTCCTCTTCCCCTGAACCACTACACATATACCATCAGTCAGTATTTACTGGGCAGCAGCAGCAGCATGATTTAATGTAGCACCGTAGCTAGCTACTAGAACCCGCTGACAGCACTGTGAGCAAAGCAGACATGTCAAAGGTCAACCTGTGTAAGACACT
This sequence comes from Danionella dracula, assembly GCA_900490495.1. Classification (NCBI taxonomy): domain Eukaryota; kingdom Metazoa; phylum Chordata; class Actinopteri; order Cypriniformes; family Danionidae; genus Danionella; species Danionella dracula. Next base: position 6,276,160 of record UELW01000578.1, read on the forward strand.
CTTCTCTACAGCCAGAACCAGAGAAGAGGAGAACAAAACCAGCATGTAACACCATGCAAACACATCCATCACAAATATTTGAAAAGGAATTTTGAAAGTTTCTTCAACTGATTATTGAAGTAAAGATCACAGGGATCATCATTAAGTTTAATTTCCGAACAACAGTGAAACACTCCCATCAGGGTAATTCTGCTTCACAGGACACAAGTTCTCAAGATTTTTAGGTGGCAGGGTGACAATCACCAGAAGAGCCATAAATATTACTTTTCAAAAGCTACTAAACTAATTAGCTCAATAGCACCCATTGGTTTCTTAAAAATAAATTAAAACATTTGGTTATGATGTACTAAACAATTATTAATCTTTTTTCTATTTTATTTATTATTTTATTTGTTAATGACACCCATAGTGTTTTAAAAGTATGTATGACTCACATCTATGTTTTTTACTCTGTCCTTAACTGAATCTGAGCCGCATATCAAACCAAGCAGATGCCAAGACAGAAGTGGTCTTGTCTATTGCCGGCAGATGTGGGAAAGCAGAGAATTAACAAAAGCTGTCCTTGTCCCCTCCAGTGTAACAGTGTGAGAAAGATTCAAAGCTGAAAGACTTGGCTTGGATCTACAGAACAGAAGAAGGGGGAAAAAATGTTAAATACATTTTTATCAAAATTTAAAGAAATAATATATAAGAAAATAACAGCAAAAGAAAAGTTTTGCAGATTGATGCTGAATTTTGCATATATATATATATATATATATATATATATATATATATATATATATATATATATATATATATATATATATATATATATATATATATATATACACATATATATATATATATATACATATATACATATATATCAAGGGTCAGAAAGCTCAACTCTTTCACACTGTCAGCAAAGGCTTTACCAAGGCTCTACCCCTCAAAAGGGCAGAGGTCAAAAATTCACCTCTCTAAACACCTGTAAAAAACAGCAGTCACTTTACATTATGCTAAATAGACTATGAAAATAATAAAATTTAATACAATATATAGTATAAAATAAATTTCAAAATAAGAATATTTGCTATATGTTACAATAAGTTCAATTGTATAGGGGTTTAGAATGAACAACTTAAAAGAGTAAAGAGGGTTGAGGGAAATTACATCCTAAGGACAGCAATGTAAAAACAAAGTTGGATGCTGCTCAATGGTGAAGACCAGTGGGATTAAATAGTGGCATTGGGTGTGTCTCCTTTAAAAGATAACGTGTGAGGGATGGGAGCCACCCCAACCTTCCCAACCCCCTCCAGCTGAGCGCCAAGGCTGCACAGATGCAAACTCCCCCTTGACCATGCGCTTGCCAAGACGAGCTTCCGAACCCACACCAGCTGGGAGCCCTCTGATGAGGCCAACACATCCATTTCCTTGGTAACCATGCCCCTCTTCCCCAGTCCTCGCCAACGTACACACACACAAATACAAACACACTGAAAATCTATCCCCACCCCCCCATCATATTTTTTCCCCAACAATATCTCATCACATGGGCAGAATACACTAAAAACAGACACCCTTCTATACAGGTTCTGTCAGTACTGGACCTACTAACCATAATGATAAAGTTACAATTCAACATCATATCTATCGAACCTCTACTGTTGGGTGATTTGCGTGTCTGGCATAAGGAAGATAAAAGCATTAGATTTAAATCTGGTTCAGAGCAGAAAACCTTAAGACGGGAAGTCCAACCCAAATATCAATCATAAAGAGTTTAGATGTTAGCTTTGCTTTTTTACTGTATTGACTGATCTACACTTAACAGGGAGAAAAGATGTGATGTAATTTTAGAATCGACAGGACTCAGAAAGCAGAAAGGGCTGATTGTGTGAAGACATATTGATCAAAATGTATTTTTCAAAAGCCAGCTGAAAAAAAAATGTCTACACCAGGGGTGCCAATCTCAATTCCTAAAGGGTGCTCCACTGATTTGCACCAACCATGGCTGAACAAACCAAATTCTATTATTTAACTCCTCTTGTCTTATTTAAAGGTTTAGAACAAAAACCAGCCGTTTTGTAAAGCTGCAACTCAACTTTAGTACTCAACTCTTGGAGGGCTTTTGGAGGTTACAACATTGTATTCTATTCCCCAACCCATACTTACCATACATATTAAGTATGTTCCCCTCCTTTTTTTGTAAGTTTTAAGACAGAGTTCTTAAAAGCTGAGTTGAGTTTCTTTTCTGATTGGAAAGAAAAGTATGATGTGACATCAAGGTGAATGCTTATTGGTCAATCAAGAACACCACTCATTTGATGGCCTTTATTCTTTCGTGTTGCATGTGATCAACCTTTTACATTTCTGTCATTGGCTCACAATTGACCAAGTGGAGCTAGACTGACCACTCACAAGTGATACTTTAAATTAGTGGCAAAACGAGTGAACTCATGCCAAGCTGACGTATGCCACTGCTAATATCCATTAGAAATGTGGCCTGCAACCTAAACAGGGACTAGAGGAAGTGCATGGTAAGTGAGTTGTTTTTTGGTGTAGGAAACTGAGTGCTGACTAGAGGTCAGGCTATTGGTTTCAGAGCAATATATTGAGACTGCGATTGATATCAGGTGAATAATCCTCAGTGCACTTCGATAGATCCTCAGGTAAGTCAGCCTCATTGAGCTAATAAAACAAATCGGACTCTTTCCATCATTGTATTTAAATATTTATTACCAGCCTCTGGTAAAAGCTAAAATCACCAAAGTTTGGAATCCTGACTCTGATGTCCTATCAAAAACATAAGATTATAAACTGTCTGAGTAGCCATGGCCTGAGTACAAACATGTTCTCTCACAGCAAACACGCAGATTCGCTGGAAGTATGTTTCACAAAGATATTAGCTTGCCCCACTTCTAGCATATCCATCTTCAGGGTAATCCAGTGAAGGAGAGACGCACTGTTGGGGAATAATGTGGCATTGTTGTGGGAATGTGAGAGATAGAGAAAAGGAGACAAGACAGCATTTATCAAGAGGAGCTAGTAAACACATAATCTCACTAAACTGCCAAGGTCAGGCAAACCGCACCTGGCAGACGTGAAGTTCTGAGGAATGGAATGGCATGAAACAGGAATTCAGGTCCTGGAACAGGATCAGAGGTTGCTCCAGGTAACCTTGGGGGCTTTATGTTCTTAGAAAACAGACTCCCAGTTTTGATCAAACCTAAAAACATCTCTGGGTTGCTTTAGAATGTGTCCTGAACTTATTTTAGATATGTTAGAGTATTTCTTTAAGTGCCACAACCTCAGACTGTGCTCATACAAAGCCGGTAGCGGACACGCTCTATCAAGGAGCTGTGCCAAGAACAACAACCAAGCAAGCAGCTGTGCACTGGTGGGATAGCTTGCCTTAGGAGGGATGATTGCTGCTGAAGAGAGGAAAACAATATTTCAAGAAGTCCCCCTCTTTAAGGCTTTAAGTCAAATTCTGAAAACAAACAGACATAGTCTATGAGACAGCCCAGTGTTAGAATGATCTACAATGACAACTTGGTGTTGGCGTTAGTGTAGAAGGAAGTGTAAATGAGAATTGATATAAAAAAGACACAGAGACAAATGAATGGATGAGATAAGCTTGTAGCAAATAATTATAAAGGATAAATAAAAAATAAGTATTTATCACATATTTATGAATCTTTTATTTAAAATTTTTTTTTTAATAATGTAACATAGAATGCTTTACTTTAAATGTTTTTTAAACGTTTTTTTCTAAACAAATAAATATATTTTAACAAAAACTGTTAAAAGGCCTATTTTATTGACCTTTTATTTCAACACAAATCTTATTAGCTCTATGAACTAAAACATTGCTTTGAATAAAAAAGCATCTGCTTATTGTATAAATGGTAAAGGAAGCAACAGATGCTCATTTATAATGTTGACTTAATTCTTTGGGTATTTATCAAATTTTCAGTCTAGCCTATTAAATAATAATGCATCTTTCCAACCTGTCTCTTTGGTTAAGAATCATAAAAACAACATCCATCAATTTTCATCTGCTTAGCTGTCTAAACAAAGATACCCACAGTTCCTCTCAAAGAGAACACTTCTTCCATCTCTACCGGGGGGATACCGAGGTGTTCCTATAGGACACATAAGAGACATAATCTCCTCACAGAGTCCTGCGTTTTCCTCTGGGCCTCCCCCCTACAGAACATGCCTGAAACACCTACATAGGGAGGCTTTCAGGATACCTGAGCCACCTCCACTGGTTCCTCTCGATGTGGATGAGCAGTGGCTATACTCCAATCTCCTCCCAAGAGACAGAGCTCCTCACCCTATCGCTAAAGAGTGCCCCATCACCCTGCAATGGAAGCTCATATCGGCCACTTTTATCTTTTGGTCATGAGCCAGAGCTGTAGATTTAGCAGCAAATCAAGAGCTTAGACTTTTAACTCGGGTCCTTTGTCACCAACAGGGATTGGTAGGACAACCGCCTGTCAATTTCATGCTCCGATCATTTCCTCCCTTGTGAATAAAATCCCAAAATACCCTCCACTTGAGAAAAAATCTCTCCTCCAACATGAACTGAGCTAACTACCCTTTCCTGGTGGAGAACCATGGCCTCAGATTAGAGGTGCTGATCCTCATCCCTGCCACTTCACAGCTGCAAACCTTCCCAGCACCTCCCGACCTGAGGGAATCAACAGGACAACATAATTCGCAAACAGCAGAGATGAAATCCTGTGGTCCCCAAACTGGATTTCCTATAGCCCCTGGCTGGAGATAAAAGCATCTTAAAGCTTCTAAAATTTAAATAATCAATTGTAAACCTCATAAGACTGTTGTCTGTGGTCCTAAGGTGACTTTTGCAACAATGTTGAACAATTGCGCTAGTCGACCTTTTTGAATATACATTCCTTCATTTAACTGTCAAGATAACAAATAACATAAATCCTTTCTCTGACATATCACATGTTTCTTGTCTCCTATGTTTCATCTATAACTTTACTGATTACAACTTTTGCTAAGTTTTGCAGAACTAAATGTCCATATAAGTTGAGCAGAGTTATCATGCAAAATGGCAAACTTTTAATAACAAGCAGTGACTGAAAGGTGATAAGGCTCAGTGATGGTAATGAGCAGACCAGCTCCTAACAACATGTGCCAACTACAGCATCTTCAAAAATGTAAACATTTTCAAATGACATTAATGATTTGTGATTATTAACAAAAACATATGCATCGATTTTTGTTCAAATAGCTTTAGAACATCAATGTGCATCCAGACAGGGGCTCAAAAATCTGAAAAACTGCTACCTCACTTGAAAATACTTTTACCAGTCAAGTCATCTTGAGTGCTGGCCATTAGTTAATGTTACATTCCAGTTAGTGTGTGTTCCTGGAGGATTTTTAGATTTCAAACGCACATACGATATCCAGTTTTTCACTCCATTACAGTAAAGAGAGTGCTCTTAACCATTTGAGATGTTTCCTAAGGCGTAGCAACTGGGGCTCCCTTTTGAAGAATCACTCAAAGATCAAAAAGCTAATATTCTAACATCTAATGTATCAGAATCACATTTCCGTTCTCATTTTACACCACCAGCACTAAAAAGCTGCATTATCTTTAAAGGTCCTAGCTTAAGAGAAATAAACAGGTGAGAAACATCATCTTTTAAGTGGCAAATTTGGTCATTACCCAGGGAAAGAGTAAGAGATCTTTAACGGCATGCTGTTTGCCCATGTAAAGATGAGGAAAGTGATAGAAAGGCACAAGAGACATGGATATGAGTGAGAAGGAATAGAGTACCTTCAATTCTTTTGGTTTTAGCAACAAAATATATATTAAAAAAAAAACACTTGAGCCAGCATTTAACCTCCATCACCTTAAGAGAGATTCTGGAGTATCTGGTGGTTTCTAAACCCCCAGAGAGAACAAAAATGACGAAAAGAAATAAGATCTTGCGAAAGCAAGAGGAATCCACTTGATGACAACCTCCGCACTATTCTGTGGCAAAAGACAAATGCCAAAGACCTACCTCCTTGGCTTTCATCCTCCATTACAAGTGAGTTTAAAGCAGACCCTGAACTCCTCTTCACCCTTACCAATTATAAGTCACCAGGGAGAAGCCCTTGACATCTCTGGGTCATCTATTTTTTTATCTATCTTGTTTTGCCTCAATGTATTAGAATTTCCTTGGGAAAAAAATCTACCTGGTGCGCAAACTGTGACTCTGTTTCTATTTAGTTTGCTTGTGGCTGGAATTTTGAAACAATTTACTTCTAATAATGTATTAACTGACAGATTAACTAAACTTATTTCTAGAACCAGTACCTCTTTCCCTCCTTATCTGAAGCTTCTTCGGTCACAGCTGCTCAGCATCTATTCCCCCGTAGACAACAACAACTTTTAATGCGCTAATAAAATCTTCTCTTGGTTATGAATGTACTGCTGTTTAATTTACTGATATGACTTTAGGGAATGAGCTGTATTGGTCAAGCTGTAGTCATGTGTGCCACATGAAAAATGCAGTTTTGGACATATATATAATTAACAGGCATTTGATCAGCTTAAAATACTCTGTTGTATATGTTTAATGATCAGATGATCTGTCTGATGTCAGAGGTCTATATTCATATATATATATATATATATATATATATATATATATATATATAGACCTCTGACATCAGACAGATCATCTGACCATTAACATATACAACAGAGTACTTTAAGCTGATCAAATGCCTGAAAAAAGACTTGAAAAAAATTGTTTTTTGCCTAAAGGCTCAACTTAAGGCAAATTATCATTTACCTTTTGAGGGCTGCCAGATCATTAAGCAGAGACATTAAAATCAGCTACCACAGCACCAGAGGGGGCTGATGTGACCCAGTGCCCAGTACACAACTTGTGCAAGAGCATGTGAGTTTGTGTGTCTGTGTGCATATGAAGAAATCTGCCAGAAAGCTCGATCTATGTGTGTGTGAGTGTATATGAGAGAGAGAGAGAAAAAAGAGAGAGAGTGACATCAAAGCTTCCAGCAGTCAAGGGTTTTCCATGTGTCCAGAATCATTTGACATGAGCAGATGCATCATTAAAACCTTGCCACACGCACCGTTTTCTATGCCAGCCACTCACCCTGGATGATACCATCAATCTTCTTTATTTTGTCTCCCCTCTCTTTATCTCACACGAATTGTAAAACCATGTGCAGATCTCCTGAAGAGAGAAATCAATTTCTCTTTCTGTAAAGTGGCCTTTTACAGGGTCATGGAGCTTTCTGTGTGTATCTGCCATTTAACCAGGCAGCTGGATCAAAAGAGGACGTGACCCTTTTCCCTTTTACTTTCTTGTACTTTTTTCTCAAGCCAGACGGTTGCATCTCAAGCTTCTCTCATTAAACCAGATTGGATGTGTGGCATGGCCAGTGACCATCTTCTGATGTTCAGCCAGCGATATGTGATGGGACAGACTTTACCTTCATCTGAGGTGCTGGCATATGGCCCCAGACCAGCTGTTTTACTCCTTTCCTTTTCTTCCCTCCCTTAAATCGTTCTGTGTTTTTCTCCTTCTCCGCCTCCTGCTCAATGGTGCTGTCAGACTGGACTTCAGAGTTGTCCAAGCACTATCACCCACCAGATCCAAACTCAGCTGTTTGAGAAGCTTCTTCCAGACATCAACAGTCACCACCTTCTCTGCTAAGGAAGAGGATGTTATGTCTTTGTGAATTATGTCTCACTATGAAGTGAGACTTTCAGGTTTAAAATAACAACTCCAACATTTCCGGGTGAAAGGACAAAGCAAACTGTTCATTGTGAAAAGAAGTAAAAACGTCCATAGAGTGGTCATTTTCTAACAATGAAGTTAAAAAATATCTTTAGAGATACACCTGAACAATGTAGCAGGAAGGGTTGAGGTGAATACTGCTGAGGAGAAAAAGAGCTGGCGCAGAGATGAAAGCCTGCCTTTGATGTAACATTGTCTTTAAATGATCCAGACTGTAAATACAGCACATTAGCAATCTATCCACGTTACTTGATCTCTACTCTATAAACAAAACCCGTCAAAAGTTTGAAATCTTTTTCACTTGTCTTTCCCATTTCATCCTACAGTACAAAGAGATGTTGACCCAAACCACTCACAAAACATTTCAAATAGAGTGTCAGAAGATTTCTTATTGCAAAAGAGCTCCCATATCTTTATCTCAATAACAGCTGTGGCAGGATGGATTTTTTTACACCGAACTAGCTTTTTACTTTAACAGGCACATCCATGTTATTTTTGCTATTCCACAATAATGTTTCCTTATAGAACACAGAAATGAATCTAATATCTACAGCATATGATGCTAAGGGATTTTATACTTTTGATTGATGGTGCATCTATGGCAGATAAAGCTTAAAATTGTAATGGTATTGCATGGGTACTAATATATTTTCTTTAACCTTTCCATTATCCTTGGGGTAAAAAAGACCCCTTTCAGTGTTCCCCTTTCCCATCCATACACCCAATATCTTGTCCGCTTTCTTCCCTTTTGGGGTCCCCACAGCGGAATGAAACGCCAACTCTTCTGGCATATGTTTTATGCGGCAGATGCCCTTCCGGCCGCAACCCATTACTGGGAAACATCCACAAACACACTCATTCACACTCAAACACTATGGACAATGGTTTTTACCCAATTCACTTATACCGCATGTTTTTGGGCTTTGTGGGGGAAACTGGAGCACCCGGAGTAAACCCACGCGATCACGGGGAGAACATGCAAACTCCACACAGAAATGCCACCTGACCCAGCCGAGACTCGGACCAGTGACCTTCTTGCTGTGAGACAACCGTGCCACCCATTGTGCCACCGTGATGCCAAGTACATATATATATATATATATATATATATATATAATGAGATTTTATTTTTATTTATTTTTTCAAATTGAATGCATTTTCCTAATTTAATGGGGAGAACTTGGTAAACAAAAAATTAACATGCTATTATTTTTTTAAATGTCCGATAAACATTTTGCAACTTTTTTTTCTTTTTGAAATGTTGGAACTTCTCCAGGGTATTTTAGCTGTGTAAACTCTAAGAAATATATTTTTTTCTATTTTTACTATGCATTGAAAATATGCACTATAGTTTTATATGTTAAGTATAATTATAATAATTAAAAAACGAACAGAACCTGTAGTATTGTGAGAACTACTGACAGTTGACATGACATGGAGAAGGGGAAATCCCAATTCTCACATGTTTCCCATGCCATAGGGAAGGGGGAAACCTAACTTTTGTGAGAACTTTGATATGCACCGTGTTTTTTGTCAAAGGGGAAAACATAAATTACATGTTTTACAGTGCAAAGATGTAAAAGCTTGCACACAAGCTTTCTAAGCTATTATGTTTTCCTAAGATGTTATGATATTGATATTCTGTTACTTACAAAAAAAATTTAGTCTGAAATTGACTGATAACAGAAATAACTGTTATGTGTTCCCTATTGATGTCATTGATAGGAGTGATGGTCCCTTAAAACAAATTTAAATCTAAATTCGTTCTAAATGTTTTAAAATGTGATTTATCTTGGTGTCAAATTGACCCCAAACATAATTATGTTGCACTCTGTGCTAAAATAAATAGTTTTTGTTTTCATAAATTATATATATGATGTTTTTAAAAATGCCTATAGTTTGAAAAAAAAAACTCACAGTTGATTGTCTTGCTCACTATGCTGAAATGTAACATATTGTGAATGTTTTATTGTTCATTTCTTCCTTGTGAGAGATATAAGAAAACCGAAAAACTGATAAAGTGCAGGAGCACCACAGGAATTATTCTCCCCCTGGCATCAAATAGGCTAGGTTCACCCTTTTAAACAAGCACAAATAGTTGCAGATTTCTTATAAATTCTGTGTTTCTCCTTGTTCTAAAAGAAGATAAACATTCACATAACAAAGAGTCTTTCTTCGACCAATACCACTAAAATACATGGACTTTTGCTCAAAAGTGAAAGAGACGTATCCGGGGAGCATGTACTTGTGTCCTCAAGTTTAATGACAGTAAATGCTATTTTATTCAAACAAGAACCAAGATAGACAACAAGGACCAAGAGACCTCTACCCATCCCCATCCAGTCGTAAAGAGCTCACCACGAATACTCTCCTCTTTTCTCCTTTACAAGGAGATGAACTCCTGGGTTCAATTACGAAGTGTACTCTGAGGACTTTTCTGACGTTCAGTTATAAACTACAGTGTGTCTCGCATTCAAAACAGCAGGTTTTTGCCAGAGATGGAAATATATACACCATACTTTTTTCCAGAGTTCTGACAAAGCAGTTTGCAGTGCATTCCAATGAACAACTGATTTATGGAAAATATTTTCATCGTTTTACCTCTATCAATGTCAACGTTTCAAATTAATTATTGACAAATCACTTTCCTTTAAAGAGAAAATGCAGACCAGCAATATTAAACCAGATCAAAATTGAAAAAAAAAAAGATTTTTACTCTGATTCAAGACTATGACAACCACTTATAACTGTTTTATTGACAAATATTAACTTGCTAATCACTGAGCTTGAGAAATAAAAATGGTCAGCATTTCCTGTAGGATACATCAAAGCGGCAATGGATCAGTTGTCTTTACCAATCTTGAGAACTAGAGAATGGAGAAAATGAAATTAATTTGTGTGAGGGTCCTGTATGCATGCAGTTCACAAATTCCCCAAATGTGATTGAATCAGCAATCATGGAGAACCATTAATGGATGCAATGGAGATTACAAACTCTGTGTGTTGGTCAAACCAGACTGAAAAGGTCAAGGTACATTTTAGTGCAAGGAAGGAGCTTTAAAATATTCACGGTCAGCTTTGTAGCACATTTGGCCACTACAAACATAACGAGATGGCAGTAGTAAATATTTGCCCAAGCTTCTGACCATTCTCATGTGCAGAAGCTTATTTTGAATACAGAGGATGTCAGGGAGGCAAATGGAGGGGGGAGCTGATAACTAATTAGTACATTTGCAAAAATAATTAGAATGATTGATTGATTTTTCACAGGGAGGCGTGGGAGACATGTCAAATGAAGCTGGTCAGCCATTAAGGCCAAACTGCTGGTGGTCTGTCAGATCTGAAAAAATGTTGCGAATGTGAAAGAAAATAGATGGCATTAAAGACACTGAAGAGTTTGCGAATGATAGTTATTGTATAAAAAATAAGCTAATGTAGTAGCAATGGTTTTAAAAAAGAATGAGTGTTTTTGGCATTTTCAAGCCATTTACTATTTGAGCTAATTTGGACAATTTGAGTTTTAATGTATGTTTGTCAAAATACAATCATCACAGCATTTCATCTAATGTTAGATGAGAACATGGAGATGAAAAAAGTTAAAGTTTAAGTTTTCTATTGTATTAATTATAAATAAATTAATTCTTGTAAGTAATTATATTGAGTTTCAAATAGCTGACAAAACAATTTTAATATGTTGCTGCAGAAAGCTGTTCATTTAGACAAGTGGTCTCTGTTTATACCAACAACTTTTTTGCTCTCAAAACTTTCTCATTTATCTGAGACTCATTCGCTGTTTGTTAAAATCTGGAGCGTTTTATGTTCGTCTCAGATGAGGGTGTCAGCAATAATAACCTGCTTTTTGTTGTGGTTTGGCATGTCTTTTCTGTGATTAAATATGTTATTAAAAATGTTGTGTGTTTGTGTAGTCCTATAAATCTCAAAAGTTATGCTTTAGCAAATTGAACCTCAGCACAACCCCTTGCTTTGTCAACCATTAACCTTAGGGCTTTGGAAGCAAAAGTTTCCTCCAATCTCCACCTGTAACCAAAATAAATACTTCACCTTGGCCGGCAGTTTCAAAAGCATCTGGTTATGCTGGAATTCTGCTGAATGTACGTGTGGATGCACAGCATCAACACATAAAAAAACAGGTATAAAATAATCAGCCTCAAACTCAATTACCAAAGATTTCAGCTAGTTTTTGTTCCAACCTTGTTTCAAGAAAGACACCAGTAGCTTCAAACAAACCCCAAGGACCTTAATAAGTGGAATCAGGTTTGCTCAGTTAAGGTTAAAGCAAAACTCTACATCCCATCAGGGATTCCCTCTCAAGCGGGTTCATTTCATATGAACTCAAACAATTTATCATCAGAGGGTGAGAATTTCTTCAAATTTTCTTCATTTCCATATTACCATTTGGAAATGTATCATGAGGTATGCTATTGGATAATGAATCAATAAGTTATACATAATTGTACACTTTTCAATCTACAAACATGTGAACTAAGTAAAGTCTTTATAAAAATTGTGTTATTATGAATTTGCAATTACATCAACATATTTTTAAACTCTAAAGGAGACTTGTTGATATGACAGCGCAAACCTTTTTTTTGTATCCGTATAGGTGCAAGAAGAAAACATTACACCTATGAACACCATTCCAGATTTAGAATCTTTTTGGAATGACAGAACATTCAACAAAAAAGGCCATTAAATGATTCAGCATTCAGACTGTAATGCAGACTAGGTAACAGTGACAGACTTAGAAAGAGAGCAGGGTTACTTTACATTCCAATTTAGAATTTTTATGTACACCCAAAGGCCTTAAGGTTCTACTATCCTTCTTTTGAGCTGAGTGATGTTTGTTGTGCCTTGAGAAAAGCACTTAAAACCTACCTTGCTCCAAGGGCACAATATTACATGTTTGCAGCCTTATATTTGTCAGTGGAAATCATTGTAAAATACATTAATAATATTCATGCATTTTGAACAATAGAGTGTGTGTGTGTGTGTGTGTGCGCGTGTGGGGGTGTGCATGCGTGTGTGCGTGTGTGTGTGTGTGTGTGTGTGTGCATGCGTGCGTGTGTGTGTGTGTGTGTGTGTGTGTCACTTCCCATATTCCTTTCCTCTGCTGCAGAAACACGTAAGGAGATGGACACGTCAGACTCTTAACATCAGAGTGAACACACACATTAGGCTGAGCAAATAGATATTCTCTCTCATTATCCTGTCTTTTAAACTAAAGGAGAGGCAGGCTGTTTGTGGTGCTCGCTCATAATTTCCTCCTCATGCAGAATTCAAATATGGACTGCGAAATGTGAAAGGACCACCTTATGGCAGACAAGATGAGAATAAGAAAGAAGATAGCTCAGGGTTGATTTCTCCACCCGCACTTTAGCTGGAACTAAGATGGCACTCGAATGATGTGTCTTCATCTTGCTCTTATTTTTAAGTAGTCTTTTCTCAGATGGCCTCAGTGAGTCTAAGACATGTCTTAAAATTCTAATGCACTTTGAATAAGTCAGTAATGATGTTCTTTTTGAGGTGGAGTGAAGGAGAGCAGGTCAGGATGTATATGGAGAGGTGAAAAGGACAAAACTGAAATAGAAATCTGAACTTGCGAGTAGTGAAACACAAGGCTGAGGGTTGGGAGGAGATAAGAGTATAATCCCTCTTATGTCAGGGACAGACTGGAGAGAGACAAGATTAGACGATACCTACCATACCGTTACAATTAGTCTCAGCCTTGACTTAGTCCTCACATTGGATGCCTCTCTAACAGGGTCAAGGAAAAAATGATTTAAGCATCTATATTTGTGCACTGGCTAAAAAAGAGTGGCGCACAATCTGTCTCTGTCTCTTTGTGTTTTAGCAACATCTGGCAGTAGGAGATTTGGGTTAGACAAGTAATTAGTGCCACGTATTTGTCCTAAAGACAGGTGTATTTTCATTTAAAAATCACTTCATCACTGTACTGGGGAGCAGCCGGTGTAGACCCACACCCACACACACACACGCACACCTCCTCACCTTGGAAGCATCACAATGACAAGTTTATAAGAGCTGATGATTTAAACTTCTCTGTTGTGCCGCAAAAAAAACTACTATTATTACATATATTTGAGTAATGAATAAAGTACACTATGTCTCAAAAAATAGAATATGCTGTTTAAAACAGTTTGAACTCAACACAACAAATCGAGATAAGCATTACAATATATTGAAAATGAAACATTTTTTAAATTGTAGTTTCATAACGATTTAGAATATCAACATTTTTACCTAATTATTATAAATTGTATTGTAGTGCTTCATATATAATATATATATATTATATATAGTAGATATATATATATATATAGATATATATATATATATATGATCAGTATATCTTTATGATATATATATATCTATATATATATATATATATATATATAGATCTATATATTTATCTATAATCTATATCATATATGTCATACTATATATCTATTATATATATAATATACTATCTATCATATATATATATATATATATATATATATATATATATATATATATGTTCATTTTCATGTCGGCTTTCTTCCCTTTCGCCGTTGCCACAACGGAATGAACTGCCAACTCTCTGGCATATGTTTTACGCAGCGGATGCCCTTCCAGCCGCAACCCATCGCTGGGAAACATTCACACACACTCATTCACACTTTAACACTATGGACAATCATTCTTACTCAATTCACTTATACCGCATGTCTTTGGACTTGTGGGGAAACCGGAGCACCCGGAGTAAACCCACGCGATCACGGGGAGAACATGCAAACTCCACGCAGAAATACCACCTGCCCCAGCCGAGCCTAGAACCACCGACCTTCTTGCTGTGAGACGACCGTGATATATAAAACAAGTTGTTTGCATCTGACAGAGATGCCAACACTGTGCCACACTTACACCTATGTAGCTTCTTGTTTTTTTTTTGTTTGTTTGTTTGTTTTTTCATTTTACAGAATTTCACCACTTTATTCTGCAGTCACTTAAAAAAAATACAACTTTTATTTTAGTGATATTCATCTTAAGTTCTTCTATGAACTTTTGTGACATACCCAATCTTAACACCACTTTAGATATTTTTTTGTTTAGTTTAAAATCTACACCACATCACTCGTAACATATAACTCATACAACATAGCAAAATGCTATGCAACACAACAGAACAACATATTACAAATTAGTCTGCAGTCAAAACCTTTTTTATTCATGAATCTAAAATATTAATCAAGCAAATATTTGTTTTAAATAAAGCTCTTTGCTTAAGGTTGAAATAAATTTTCGTCTGATTCTAACAAAGCATTATTTTCCATATTGTTTACGAAAGATCAAATATGTTACTTCTTTAGACTTCACTTCTTCCCCTTTAGATTTCACTAACTAATCATGTTGTTTGTTCCCATCGTAACTTCTCCAGATTGAGTGCTGAGGTCCTTTAAAATGGAAATGTACTTCATCATGGTCATTTGACACTGAGCGCTAATAAATCAAGACCAGAGCTCTTCTACTGCAAATTAAAGTAAAACAAACAGCAGAGGAGTGTTCCTCTTTACAAAACCTAATGGAGGTCATATTCACCCCACCATGCAATTAAATACCCAAATAATACTCAACAAAAACACTCTAACTCGAAACATTTTTTTAAAAAGACTTAATTCTTTTCCAGCACAAATGTAACTCGTTGTACATAACTTACAAAAAAATACATGCACATAGTCAATTTTGGAAGATATCAAACAATAATAATTATTAAATGTTAAAGAAATGTCTCTTTTTGAATCCATATAT
This sequence comes from Danionella dracula, assembly GCA_900490495.1. Classification (NCBI taxonomy): domain Eukaryota; kingdom Metazoa; phylum Chordata; class Actinopteri; order Cypriniformes; family Danionidae; genus Danionella; species Danionella dracula. The sequence goes on from UELW01000578.1 coordinate 6,291,765, forward strand.
AATTTAACTTCTACTATCGTTTCTTCATGAAAAACACAACTGTTATCCCCATAAAAAATGTAAGGGCTAGAGTCAAAACAATGAAATCAATTGCAATTCAAAACTGCTTCCACTGAATACATTTATCAGCATTCTAAAAGAAAATGTAAAATATTCTTAGCTCTATAGACTCAATCACAATGTTCTGATCCTCGTGACTGAAGCTGAATATGTATGAATGCATCAAATATGCCAAATTTATTTTGAATATTTAATAGGATATAAAATATAAGTCTATTTCCAGCACTAATAAAATCAGTCAACTATGGATGTACCAAAGATTGAAAAAAGAAAAAGGGGGAGAGAACGGACAATAAAAAGACGAATCAGGCATTCATCAACTTCAATAAAAAAAAATCCGTCAAGAAGAAGAGTCAAAACATCACTGTGTGCATTTCTGTCTACCATCCGCCTTTTTGTGTCCAATCACACTGAAGTGTCTTACAAAAACACAAATTAACTGATTACACACTTTCATTTCACTTGTCTTTGACCTTGACTTAATCATGGATATCTGCATTTTCGAAGAAATAATCCTGAGATTTTTTTTTTTTTTGAAAGTAAGCAGCACTAGTATCACATTCTAACGACATGAGCCGCATGTATATTTAAGCACATCAATTCACCCAAAGATGCATCTCCTAATAAAAAAACATCCTCTCTTTGCCCCCTCCGTGCTTCAGGCATCCAGCAGTGAAAGGGTTAAGTAGGGAATGCATTAACAAAAGAAAATTATAGCGTAAACAGTTCATAAAATCTCACAGCCCCCGATGTCGCGCTAGATCATTAAATTTCTGCAACAATTAGACCTTTTCTCACGGCGGCAAATTGGACCCGTTGCCATGGCAAATCTGAGCCCTTAAGTCATATATCTTTGATTGCGGAAAGGTCAAACGTAGACAGCCTAATAACTCAGGGGGCTGTTTGACAGATTTCATCCGAGCATGATCACATAACAGCACAAAACTATGTCGGCAGTTGTTAAAAGCAGGGAGGGTCAGGGAGAAGGTTGAGGTTATGGAATGTTTGAGGTTGACTGAGCACAGTCTGATAATGTGCCTGACTGCATTTAAATCCACAGAAAACGCCACACGTTTCAACCGGTGCCACTTGCGTGCGAACCGGTTCTGCTCTACTGGAGTTTTTACAAAGCCAACGTGGCTGAGGCAAAGAAAGGAAGAGAAATGCTGGCAAGCGATGGCAGCCTGTTGAGAATACAATGATTTAGCATGATTTATTTAGATGATGTCGCACACCCCCGATCACAAACACATATGGTTAGGGAATTGCGAGGAGCAGCTTAAGATGGCATCAAGCTAAAATCTATGAGCTCGACTCACTAATGACCTTGACATGTACACTTTGAGGGAACAATAAGCTCTCTTTACTCAGTCATCGGCATTTGAGTGTGATTTTAGGAGTAATCCTTAACCCTACCCTGTAGGCTTTGCTGGCATTTCAGCTGCCTTTCCCACAGGTGCCTGAAAAGCAGTGACGACAGCGCCATCTGGTGGCCAGAAACAGACAGTCGACTCTACATGTGTAGTCGGTGACAGTAAAAAAAAAGGTGTCACAGTGTAGTTAAGCTTCAGAGTGTACAGACAATCTATGAAATCTACTTCTGCTATCCCACATCCCTAGATCTCTGGGGCTCTTGAAAGAGTGTGACAGTGAGAGTGTGCACTTGAGTGAGTTAACGTGAGTGTGTCTCAGCTGGACAGCAGATGTCTACTTCTCGGAGCTCTTCCATCTATGTCTTCTAATTTCCACCTCCCTGTTCCTCCCTGTGTCCCACTCCTTCCTCAGCCCCTAGAAGTCAACACAAGGTTAGACTTCTTGGTAGCACTTTATAATAACTACACACTACTAATCATTTATTAAGCATTTATAAATAGTTAAAAATTAATTTATCAATTGTTTCCATGTTATTACACATTTATAAACAGTTTGTGAACATAACTTTAAAGTCTTTATTCCTAGTGTATAAGCACCTATTTAATTATTTCTAAATTGCTTACAAATGTGTAATAACATAGAAATAATGTTTTATAAATGACTTCATAACTGTTTGTTAATTCTAATTCACTAAAATGACACATATTACATTATTCCACATGAAAACAATGTAAATTTTAAATAGTAAAAAATCTACAAAAAATCTAACTAGGGATAAAAACATAGCGTTCAATTAAAAGAAAAAAGTATTTGATAGATTTTTTTGTTTGTTTTCTTCAAATTTGTCAAAAATATGTTAGCAGTAAAATGTACTTTTAATTTAATTTAATTTTTTTATTTAATTAATAAACTTATGTCATGTATATTTACAAATCATAAGTCGTTTCAATGTGCGAGACTAATATTCATTTAATAGTACCAATATATTTGATTGTTTTAAATGCATAAGGGAATGCTGTGGATTTTTGCATTATTAAGTTAATTTACTTTACCTGCATTTTTCTTTATTTTCTTTTATAATAAACCCAATTTGGTTTAAAATTAATTTCATATACTGGTACTATTACTTAAATCTTAGTCTTGCACATTTAATTACATATGATTTGTTTGATTAGGTAAAAAACATGTAATTTAAATGGACAGACATTTTATACACAATCAAATTCACCACGTTCGTATAGCTCTTTTATAAAAATTCAAAGCTCTTTACATCTTGAGGGAATTGTCTGAATCCACCAAAAATGTACAGCATCCACCTGGATGATATGATGACTGTCACTCTGCACCAGAACACTCACCACACACTGGCATTCACACAGGAAACCTGGGTATCAGATTAATGTTGCCAATTAGAAAACATGGAGTATTAGGAGTTTGCAAATGTGGCCAGGAATGCCTGGGTTAAACCCTTACTTTTTTCAATTCAACATCCTGGAAAATGTATTAACCAGAGAGTCAGGACCTCAGTTTAATGTCTATTTTTTAATGTCTATTATTCAAGACAATCAAATGAATCCTTACCCATGTTGCTTGAGCAACTCACAGAAGATAGATGGGGTTTTGCTCTAGTATCACTCAAGGCAACAGTTCAATGGGATCCAGATCCATAGACGGTGTGCTGGCTCATTATCCTAATGAAGGCTAAAACTTGATTACATTTTTTTTATTAGTAATGCACTTCCAGACTATTTCATCCAAACATATTTAACTGTTATTTAACTTAAATGTCATGAACAAACAAAAAAAAAATTATTAATCACTTATACATCCTCTATACTGTGTTAAGACTCAGAAAAAATGCAGTTTAGTCAGTCACTTATTTTAGTTTCTGCTAAAACTGTATGAGAGAATTTCAGGGATTAAACGTTGAAATCTCATAATTCATGTTCTTTCGCTCTATGATGCGATGTTCAGAGACAAGCTGATTGGTAACACTGTGCATCCATGCACAACACATTGGACTCTTGTATCCAGAACGGCAACTTAAACAGAAGGGCCATTTATGCTATGCTGTGTAAAGAAGCATCTATAAAGAAAAGCTGAGTACATGCGTTTCAGGTTGGCCAGTACAGCTTGCTAATTTCACTAGAACTAGAATTAAACACCAGCAGCTAAACTGCTCTTTAGCCTAACAACCTCACCAGCACTTTAACTGCACTTTCGTCATATACAAATGCTGCCCTGCAATGCTAGTCTTGTCTACAATTTCTCTGGATCTGCTTATGAGGTGTTAATCGCCTCTCGTTACAACATGTATATTATATAATGCATAACACACTGCTTAGCTCTATCTCAGGCCGATCAACATAATAGTGCTAAAATTTAAAAACAAAAGTCCCCAATTGAGTCAAAAATCACAGTGTATGTCAAAGGACATGAGCTGACATCTCAGGTCACTCTACATACAAAAGTGTGCAAAAATCTAAATTAAGCTTTGAAGGGAAGTTTGATTACTTGAGTTATTTTTTTTTCATTAAAGCATCATATGACAACATGATTTGAGGGGTACATAGCCCCTCTGACTCAACAGGGGGGATAAAAAATTTTTCAGATATGGAAACTGTATTATGATTGCATAACACTGATTAAGTTTCACTTGAGTTGTGTTGGGTTGAGTAAATTAAAAGCATGGTTTAAATATTTTAACACAACTATCTTTACTTGCAAGAAACAGAGACAGATATGTATGGATAAAGACAGTTTGCTTAATGAAAGTGAAAGTGACCAGTTGGCTAGATATGAAGTGACCCATACCCGGAATTTGTGCTCTGCATTTAACCCATCCCAGTGTACACACACAGCAGTGAACAAATACACTGTGAACAGACACCCGGAGCAGTGGGCAGCCATGGCTGCGGCGTCCAGGGAGCAGTCGGGAAAATGGCGCCTTGCTCAAGGGCACCACAGTTGTGGTTGTTGAAGATGGGAGAGCAAGTCGATCTCCTTTTCCACCAGACAACAACTTCCATAAATGACTCTCATGTTTATTTTAAAAGACCAAAGATGTTGAATAAACTGTTTACACCAGTTTAAATAATAAGCACAATAATAATGAATGTTTAGTGTTAAAATGGTGTCTTTTTTACAGATGAAATAGTATCAATATAATTAACAGGCACTATTTTTTAGGGAGAATTGTTTTAAGAAGTATGATCAAGTTGTCGTATGATAAAATAAATATGAAACATGTTTTTCAAACATTTGATTAGGAGCATCTATAGTTACAGCGCCACTTGCTTTCTTAACTATCTCTCTACCGCCATATTACAGGAGAAACAAAATCTCTGAGGTGGAAAATGATGACTCCAAAACCGATTATGTTTTACTGGAGTTGTGTTTGTTATCCAGATAATGACAGTTTAAATCTACTCCTACATCTACTCACCTCTGCTTCCCATTGCACAGACTTTTCTCAAAAAAAAAAAAACATATAATGATAAACAATAGAAAATATTAAATGAATGGGTGAACTTCACGTCAGCTTTCTTTAGAGCTCTCTCTTAACCTAGACCAGGCTGTCCAGATCACCTTTAAGCTTCTGTTCAAACAGTCAAAATTAAATGTTATTATACAAAGGTCATGCATTAATTCCAGGTTCATACATTTGCTATTCATGACATTGAATAGTTCACCAGATATCCATGTCCTCATAATCAGATATGGACTTCTCATTAAAAAGGAAAAAGGCAAGAGGTTGCTTCGAGATGCCATGGCTTTACTTTAAGACTACATCACGCTCTCCAGCAAAGGACAATTCTTCCACTGGGTTGTCAGCGCTGGCCTGTTCGTTGGGGATTTAAGACACTGATGTCAGCTTTCTGACAGCTGCTTTAAGAGTAGGGCTGAGTTTTACACGACAAGCCCTGTTGTCTGACCTTAATTAAAGCTAAGAAAAATCGCTCTGATTCACAAAAGTATTTCACACAAGCGAGAGCTGTTTGTAGAGCAAAGGGAATAGGAAATGATTTGAATAGTTTAGACATCTGACAAGCTCAACTGCTCTTTTAATGGAAATTTAATGATAATTGCATGTAAAAAGTATAAGCACTCAAGGCTTTGACATGTCAAATAGTCTGAAAGACCATTATATGATCAGAGAAAGAAACTGGAACTATGACACCAAAAGACTCAATAGATCATTGGTTTAAAGGAGAGTTCACGCACATAAATGAAAACTGTTGCATTTGAGCTGGTCGAATTAGCATGAGATTCTTTCTTTGCTGTGTTTAAAAAAAATAGAAAACAGCATCCCCCATAGTGGAGTCCAATGCTAACCGGCTAATGCTAATACAGAAGATTTGTATTGTTTTTTTAGTGGAAGAAAAAACACATAGAGTTCCTCTGATCTGTCACTACCTCTCACCATTAGCCACAAGCCCAAAATCAGTAAAATAGCTGGAGCAAGGAAATGCCTATAGAATTTTTTATCTTTGAATGAACTTCAAACTGTACCAGACACAACTGACCTTGACCTGTAAAAATTACTGATTTGAATCAACAGACCTAATAGAACCAGGGGTTGAAACACATCGCTTTTTCAGCTCCAAAGTTGTTCAGCTTTAACACTGTAAAAAAAACCTGGATGTGGACGTAAGACCATATTCATGTTCAAAAAAGTGATTTGCTCCAGGAACTTTATTGAGCTTTTTTGGTTAATAACCACATACTCGCTTTTGGAAGGGAGAGCTTGATTTATAGACATTATTCTCCATGACAAGAGCCTTATCAAACATATGAGTAGAGATGTTTTTTAGCTCTTCTACAATCACGTTAACAGGCCCTCTGGTCATGATTCCCCCTGCTGCTATCTCCAGCCAGATCTTTGGCTATATAATGGCATGCTGGATAATTGGGGAAGGTTTGTGGCACTGCACTCCATTCACCTGTCTGTGGCCAAGTGCAGAAGTGTCAGGAGCGCTGAGTAACATGCTAACTTCTCTGACAGAGAACTATACTTACACACATGAACAAGATCGCTTCAGCAGGATTAAATGGAGGCAGGAAGGAGGATTTCCAACCTTTTGTTTAAAATGAAACCCAGACTCAGGTAAAACTGTCACCTGTGGCATCAAAAAAATTAAGCTCACAACATTTAACCTTAAGAGTTAACCTTAAGCTTTTATTACCAACAAATAAAAGCACCAAATAATTATTTGTATAAACTATTATGGACTAAAATTGATTTTGCTATTATTGTTTATATTTTATTTGAATGTAAATAAAATGGTTTCGATTATTTTAAAAGAAACATTTACTATTAAAGTTTCCGAATCAAGTTGACTCTTGCCCTTAAATTAACCACAGACCTCTGAGTGAGTCAGTGTGTTTCATTGCTTTTTCTAATATTACATTATTTGCTATTGTATTAACCACTTGTGCTCATTTCTTGAATATCTTTTTTGATTTTCCTAATCCAATTAAAAAGCTAGCATTACAAAATATATTTTTAAATGTTTTTTTTAAGTTAATTGTTGAGCTGTATTAAGTTTGAAAGCAAGTACTTATGAATATGTTTCTTAAGTAATTGAAAAATCTCTACTCAAGGGCTTAATTCATTACTTCAGAACTTTTCATTAACAAATCTGATTTTGGACAATCTCATACTAAACGTAAGTACCTTTAGAGTATTACCTCGTCCTTCTTATTCCCAAAAAATCTGAAATTTGGGATATTTTGTAAAAGAAATATACAGATTTATGAAGTTTTCAAGAAGACACAAGCTAATAGGGGTGTGCCTAAGTGTGAATTAACACAACATAGACACAATCTGTTGCTGATATGAATTTTATTGTAACTGATTTAAAACAAACCTGGCTTAATTGAACTATGACTAAAACATTACATCCAGCCATAAATATGTGATCCAGAATACCACCAAATGTTCTGTGTGCTATTGCCTTGTGCTGTGAAGAAAACATCATTGTTTTGGTTATCATGTTAATAAATTTGTATTTGCCTGGTCTCCAGCCGTCTCTGTGTTCATCTGCGACTGTCTTGAAATGTTAGATTAACTTTTAAATCAGTGATCTCAAATATACCTCAAATGAATATTCTGAATGTAAGGGCACCTTTAGTGAAATATGTTTAATTTTTACTATTTGTTGAGTTTAAATAGTCCCGAGCGATCATATAATTAACAAACATCAGCAGGTGATTACAATCCTCTGTCTGCTTTCCGAGATAAAAAAAAAAAGTTGCAACTCAACTTTCATTTTGATGATTAAATCCAAAATTCACTCCTCAACCCCTATCTCCACATCTTCCATAAAAGGGATTACCCAGGTCTGGGGTCTTTCAGGCTTGGGTCACCTCTCGGCTCATGGTTACCTCACCAAATAGGCTTTTCCCAATTTCGGCAAACTTGCATTTCTGGGCTAATTCTATTTAAGCGAACTTGTGAATCCAATTATGTTATAAAGAGAAATCAAGTAAGTGTATTGTGAAATCTCAAGAAAAATTTAAATACTCAATCTGAATGAAAACAAAGAGCACCTAATACATATTAACACATTTCCCTGCAAGGATTCTAAGGTTTCATTTTAACTGTTGTCCATGCCTGAGGTAGGCCTGGGAGTCTGAGACATATGATTCAAGGCATTGCACATGACAAAAGCCCGGTTAAGTGTGTCAGAATTTATAGACATGAGGAGGTAAGAAGAATAAGGAGAGGAAGAGTGGTGTTACAAATGGAAGGAAGGCTGGGATTAATTGTCCGAGAAGTGAGAAAGCTGTGGTTTGGTTGCTGTGCTTTGATGGGCTGGGGGGGTCTCACTTGTTGTTGGGGTTGAGGTCAGGAGCGGGTCGATTCTAATGGTGTCACCCAGCACGCTAACAATTCCACACTCATTACACCATTCACAATTACTTCTACCTATTTCCCCGAGAGGGCTGGGCCAACCATTATCACGGCGACTCAAATGAAGTGGATAATTGTGTCTCTCTGCGGCACATCAGGAAATGGAGGAGAGAGAAAGAGAAGATAGAGACAGATCGGCAGAAGAGAAAGAAAGATATCAAACACACAAGCCTGCCAGTCCAAACACATGTAACTCTTGTCACTGGTACAAGTACACAAATACTTAGCGCTAACTCTGTTTAAAATCAAAATAACGTTACAAATTCATGGGGGAAGGAAGCCTCTTATCCAAGCATAATAACACAAGCATTGCGACTGACTGATATGCCTATGGGCTTCAAAACACTAACATTTAAGGAGTCAGAAAAGGGAATTTGTTCATCGAAAATTACATTAAATAGAGGCGCCCTTCTTGAAGCCTTTATTCATTAGAAATGAAGGCCAACTCTCAGACTGCAATCCTACACAGGCTTGTCAAACTATGTTCCATAGCTGTCCCTTGTCTTAGCACCCTTGTCATGTAAGACTTGTGCTCAATGAAATATTTATTCTGCATAATAACTTTCAAAAGGGAATAAGGCATGAAATTAATTATTAAGAAAAAGAATATTCAAAGCTTATCTCTTGGGGGAAGTGTTAGACATTCCTAAACAGCAACAATTTTACAAAAGGCCCAAACCTGCTGATACTTGATCTAAAACACATATTTTGTCTGGGTTATCACCTGAGATGACCACTACGTGATCAACTTGAGTTAGATGTTGTTTTTACGAGAAATTGCAGACTGTCTCTTCCTCTATATAGTTGCTTTGAATAAAAAGTTCTTCTAAATTACAAAATTTAAATGTACATTTGAAACATACGTAAATATTTAATGTATAAAAATATGCAATCTCTGTTAAAAAAAAGAAGACAACCCTCCTAGGTTGAGACTTTTTACTATACTTTAAGCTAACCTTTTTTTTTTGAGAATTGTATTAAAATCCATTTATTTTATGCTTCATTCTATTATTTTAAATGACTACAATTTAATGTGAATGGATTTAGAAGTTTTGATTAAAAATAGAATGTCTGGATTTAACTGGTTTTGCTGTTTGTTAAAGGACCATGAACCCCACCTGTTACAAGCCTCTTCTGACCATGATCATTTTTTAAAACTGCACCAAATATGGGCATGTACAGCTGTGCAGAGTAGGGTGGGGTGTGGGTGTGGCTTGGTGGAGAGAGAGGCGCACAGGATGTGTCAAAAGTTAAGTGTCATTAATAATTAACACACCATCTTTTCATATGATAGGAGATGTCAAGCTCAATAATAATAATGATGAACAGCACGTCATCAACAACGGCTCAGTACAACAAACGTCATGTTCTGAGAATTTCATTTTCAAACAGGAAGTAAGAAACTGTGTAAATCTCTGAAGGGTTTTGTGGCCTTTAAACAGGGTAGTTAAAAGGGTAGAATGCTTACCATATGAAAAAATCATGTATAAAAATGAGCATAGAATTGCTTTTAATATGCAATGTTTGAAATCAAACTTATAACGCTGATTTTCAAGATGTCACTTTAAAAGTGAAATAGCTGAAAGATTTAAAGGGTTTTGCATCTGAACTCTTCATATATAGTACAATGTAAACTGGAGAAAAAAATGTCAAATGTCAAACACACACAAAACAAAAACAAAAATTGCCCTTTATTAATCTAGTTCACAGGTATCAGAACCGCTTCTGTTGTGTCTTTGCAACACAAATTACACGGCTCATTTGACTGATACTAACTGTGCTCTAGTTCTGTGGAACATAGTACATTTGCTGTGGAAGAGGAGTCAAGGTCAGGTCATAGGCAGACGTCATAAACTCCCATTAACGGGAGTGAGGAAATAAAGAAGGCCACTGATGAGAGGAAATGCGATCTGAAGCGATAGATATCTCATTTACTGCATTCTGGCCCATTCTGACACAATTTGCTTCAAGCCAGTTAATATGCAAGTTATCCATCTAAGAGGGCGTGAGACAGACCATTTCAGTGTCAATTTACAGCAAAAAAAGAGAATATGAGCACCCTCCATTCTTCAGAGCTCTTTAGTATAATTCAATTGTACCTTTCAATACCTTATCATATGCAGGAAGTGCTTTCCAAGCTAGATCAAATTATGCGAGTATAAAACAGTAAAACTGATTTTTTAAAGGCAGCAAGCAGGCACTGGGATAAAAGCAGATAAAAATGAAGCTTAGTTTTGCCTTGTCTGGGGGTTGAAAAGTGCCTATAAGTGCTTTAGATGGTGCTTAGTAAAGGAATCCATCATCTAACTGCCTCAAATAGTAATGGGAGAAGTTACTCTTTATTGACTTTATTCAACTCTCTGCCTGACAGACAATTCATAACTAGCCTTGGATATCAGTGGAGCTCAAAAGAACACCTGGATGAATCAAAACATGTTCACAGCTAACAAAGAAATGAAAGACATTCAGGATTCAAGAAAGGTGAATCAAAGGATTTCCCTAAAATTAAACTTAAGTTGTGCTGTGGGAATTATGTTTTATATCGCAATAATTTTTTTTTTCTTGTCTGTCCGGCTCTAACTTTAATTGTAACTTCATTAAATACTTAATTTAGTTTACCTATAATGTATTTTCTTCTAAATGCCATTCTATCTAATTGTTTTCTTTATTTTTGAACACAAGCTATCAAATACAATATTGACTAACTATTTACATATGTTTGCTTTATTTTAGTAGCATGAAGCCATTTTGAATAATTTTTCTTCAATTCAGAAAGACTTTAAAAAATGTTACAAATTAACTAAGATAGACTACATTTGTGCTACAGAAGAAATGCATATGAGCTTATATTACTTTAAAACAACTACTGTTTTTAAAAATTATATAAGATTTCAACACTTTTTCACCATAAACTTTTAAAAAGAATTCAAAATAAGTAATAATACACTATTACTGCTCTATTCAAAAGGCCGTATTAATCATCAACAATGTCTTTGAATCACCTCAAATGGTTGCGCTCCACCAAATGAGTCATGTATCTACTGTTCCTCCAACTGCACTGTGTTCACCACATCCCCTGCTTGGTTTTTCTTGTTGGCACATCAGGAAATCCACTAAAATCACAGAGATTAATCATTAGGTGAGCAAAAAGACTGTTTTGGCATGGGACATTAAAAACACACTCTTTATTATTCTGACGTGGTTTTACTACATGTCAGTGCGTACATTCTTCATTAACATGCATTAGCGGTTCATCTGGTTGGTTAGTGGGTGGTGCTTCAGCCAATGCAACAATCGTACAATTTTAAGCTCCAAGAAAAAGAAAATAGGATTACACACACATGCATGAAGCAATACTACAAGGGAACAATACTACAGCATGTAAAAAATGTCTGAAAAGTCGAGTTTACATGATGCAGCACCTTTAATAAAAGAAAGACAGCATGTGGCAGGGTGGGTTATTTCAGGTGACAACGTAGTTCATAAAATGCTTCAATGGCCAAAAACATTTAAAGTTGCTACTCATACACTGCCTGCACATGGCCAATGCAATAAAGCAAGAGATAAGATGTACAGCACCTGTCTCATGCACTCTGTGTAACACCAGCATTAAATCTATAAAAGCTATTTTAACAAGGAGAAACAACTCTGAAAACTACTTAAAGAAACACTCTTTTTTTATTATTGGCTCATTTTACATCTACCTTCGATTTAATAGTTACTGAATCTGTCATTTTAGAACCTGTTCAGCCGTTCTCCAACCAAGTATGACTATAGGACCCGCAAGCAAAGCTTAAAACAGATTGTTGATTCAGATGGCACCTCTAGCATTGTAGTTCCAGAAATGGTCTCAGACCCAATAAACCTTGACTCTTCTGAAGTTGCATTATGTAGTATGACTAGTGAAAAATGCTACTATAAGGGACTATAAATCCTCTGCTGTAACAAAAAGAATTGATAGCGCTACAGTGTCTCATCGGTTTAGAGCTTGATGAACACTCTAATTAGTTTTATCTTGTGATATTTGCCCTTCATGCCAAATTTGAGGGGTTTTATTTTATGAGTAAGACTAAACATTTTTTACTCATTTAAAGTGGGTTTTTTTTTTGGTGCCTTCACCGCTCCCAACATGTCCCAACATTTAACCTTTTTTTTTTCTTGACTCTCCGGTAGTGATGTGCTTCCTACGCTATACTAAAAATGTTTGTAAAAAAAAAAAACTCCATATTTTTAATGGTTTTTAGGCATGTATATTAGGCACATATTTTAGGCATATATTTTATGTGTAAGCTTATAAAATTATTAGTGGATCGTATACCTGCAGAAATTGTGCTTTAAGTGATGTAACTCACACAGCTAGATTATAAAAGTCAAATTGAGAGGTTATTCCTACCTCAGTCTACAGGAAATTAACCTTTTTAAGACCGCCTCATGACGGCACGATGACTTAGAAAGTTGCAGGCTTTAAAATTGGTATTTTGTTTCTTTGTAAAATTGGTAATTTAGACTCTTTGCTCAACTGTTCTCACCACACCTGTTTAGCTGCTGTTGTACACATTCGTGGAAATTCAGGAAGGTGGGTTTTTTTAGTTGGTTGTTTGTTCGTTTGTTTTTTTTTTTTGTTTTTTTTGCTTTGTAGTTGCATTCTTGTGTTTATTCCTTGCAGCAAACATAAACAACAAAATGAGAACGGATGGATTATTCTGTTGTTGATATACATAAACAGAGGTCGAAAATTGGATTATACATACCAATATAGATATACCAGTCGAATATTGGATTCCACTTTATAAAACAGCAAATTCAAAGTGATCTTAAACTTCTGAGCATGTTTATCTTCACATCAAAGTCTCCACATCATCAAAGAAAAGCTTTGCATAACAGCAGTTTAACACAACGCAGCTGAACAACAAAAGGCTGAACCCTCCATCTTGTGATAGTGGTTATTTGAAATGATGAGACTGACTTGTCGATCAAAATAGCACCGGCAGCCTCAATCCAATTATGTGCAGAATCTTCTCCATTTTGTTTCTCTTTTTTTACCTTGTGAACAGTAGGTCAGATGGGATCGACCTGGCAGCAGCGTTCAAAACAGACAGCTCGGCCCCTGTTTGAGGATCAATAGCAGTGGCTAATGTCTGATCTGTTTCTGTCCATATTCAAATAGGACATGCTGAGATTGTGGAGCACATCTCCTCCTCAAAGTCATGTACGATTAGGCACGCCTGAAAGACACAATGAGAGTGAAACAGTGAGCGAGAAAAAAGGAAAATATGTTAATTAACGAGGAACAATCTTTGCTTGTGTGTCTCCAATTCAATATTTAAGGCTTTAAAAACAGATACATTTAAATGAGATCTCTACATTTATTGCAATAAAAAGGTAACAGAAAGCGCACTTGCAAATGTGAAAAAATGTAATGTGAAGAAATGAAACACTGACTAAAAGCACATTTTCTAGCTCAGTACATCATGATATAGCTCCAGGCGCTACCTTTTGTCTAAATCTCCACACTGACTTAAACTGTGCATTGTAACACGACACCTCTGATTTCATGCAATATGGAGGATTACTGAATTGAATTGAGTGCTCAGCGTTTTTGTTCATGTTTCTAAATTAGGATTTTCTGTCTCTATAATGACAGAGAAGTCTCTCTTTTTGCGGAATCAATGCCAGCTATTTATACGAATGATAATCCTTCACCCAGCACTGATCTGCCAGCACTTTACTGGTTTAAAGTAATGACTAAAAAACAAAAAAGGCACCCCATGAATGAGAGCTGGCTTCGTTTCATTAAAATAAGATTTCACTGGGAGCCATGTTCAAAGCTAAAGTATAAGGAGTTTGAAGTAAATCATTAATGTGTGTCGAAATTTGAGCAATTATTGGGAAATGGGAAGGTGTCCTGGCTTTTGTTAAAGTAAAGTGGTAATAGCTTGTATAGAGATGTTATGTTTGTGCTAGTGATTCAAATATCCTCCTTGCTTCTTGACAGAGCGACTCAGGCTGACAAGTAGGCTATCAGCCAAGAGATCATTAAGCTAAAGGGTTGAAGTGCCATTGCCAACGTGTGGGGGATGCCATGGCAACAAGGGTTCACCCTGCTTGAGAGACAAGATAAAAAAACAATGAGAGGCAGGGTGCGGGGCCGTATAACGATCGGCACTGATCGATGGCTCAATCTTTCTCCCCTGCACTCCGTCTCTGTTCTTCTCTCTTTGGCAATGGAGGGAAAAAAAGAAAGGGCAGTATCATTTAGGCTTTGTGGTTGGCACGATTAAAGGGTGTTCTTAAACATAGAAGAAGAGACATATATTAAGGATTATCATAATGAGAAAACAGCTGTGCTGATATAATAAGAGTTTTAAGAATCTGTCTTGAAACAATCATCAAGGTTTGCATAGAATTGTTCCTATTTTGAATGAATTTCATTGTCTCTGAGACTTTGACAAGGTTTCCTACCTGTTCACATCCTGATCCTTGACAAAACGTTAGGTAAAAAAAAGCAAAATCTTTTTGATTTATGGAAGTAATGTGCTTTAAAGTTCCTAATGTGTGTTCCCCTTTGATACGGCAGGGGAAATAAGTTTTTGACACATTCACATTTTTATCAGTAAGGGGATTTCTAAGTGGGCTATTGACATAAAATTTACACCAGATGTAGCCATCAAGCCAAATATTGAATTCATACAAAGAAATCAGAACATTATAGTATATAGGTTGAGTCATGATAAATAAAATGAAATTGCATAGGGAATAAGTATAGAACACACTTTATATAATACTTTGTAGAATAGCCTTTGTTGGTGATTACACTTTCTAGCCTCCTCTTGTATGGAGATGATTTTGACCAATTCTTCCACACAAACGGTCTTTAAATCTTGAAGTTCTCTCCCTAGATTTTCTATGGGATTTAGGTCAGCTGATTGACTTGCCCATTCAAGCAACTTGATTTTCTTTCCTTGAAACCACTTCATTGTTTCCTCGGCCTTGTGTTTGGGATCATTGTCTTGCTGAAATGCCCACCCTCTTTTCATTTTCAGCTTTCTGGTAGATGGCAGCAGATTTTTATCCAGAATGTCCTGGTACATTTCTCCATTCATCCTGCCTTCAACAATATTAGGTCTGCTAGTACCCCTTGCCTAAAAGCAGCCCCAAACCATGATGTTTCCACCCCCAAACTTAACTGTTGGTATGATGTTCTTGAGGTGGTGGACAGTGCCATTTCTTCTCCAAACATGGTGTGTAGAATGACTGCAAAAAGTTACATTTTGCTTTTATCTGACCATACTATAGTCTCCCAATAAACCACAGGCTTGTCCAAATGTTGCTTTGTAAACTTTAACCGAGCTTCACCATGCTTTTTGTTCAGCAATGGAGAGCATGGTGAGCGTGCATGGATGCCATGGCTGTTCAGTGCATTGCTTATGGTTTTCTTTGAAACAACAGTACCTGCCGATGCAAGCTTTTTGGACAACTTTTACCCATCATCTTTTCTGTGTGCACCCTGTGTAATGAGAAGCCTTTATAGGCCATCAATTATGTCTAAAGCAGCTAATATAGATTAGTAATGATATGGGACAGTGTTTCTCTCTCAATACTGACAGATTTAAGGTGATCTCCTGGCTTTCTATGCTATTTAGCACCTTGTTATTTTCATGTGTTCAATTCTTATTCCCTGTGCCCTTTCACTTTATCATGACTCAACCTACATACTTAAATGTTCTGATTTTTTCTATGAGTTCAGTATTTAGCTTGATGGCTACATCTGGTGTAAATTTTGTGTCAATAGCCCACTTAGAAATCCCCTTTCTGATAAAAATGCTGATGTGTCAAATACTTATTTCTCCCACTGTAAAAACCCTTAAATTGAAGACGACTAAGAAACGAAAATGTACCCTTGTGGTCCTCTATCAGTGATCCAAAAGAGCACCTTGAATGCACCATAAAGGTCTGAAAACAACACCCAAAATCCTACCATTATCTGATCTTAAATACCACTGTGCACATTTTGAGAAGATTTGGTTCCTGTTATTACAGGTGTCCTATGTTTCAGGAAGGAAAAAAAACTCATGTGGAGCAAAATACTGTATCTTCTCAATTTTATTGAAAAAAAGAAATTGCAGTGGCTTTATTTCTCTCTTAAGTTTAAATAGCATTGTTTTT
The DNA here is from genome assembly GCA_900490495.1 of Danionella dracula. NCBI lineage: Eukaryota > Metazoa > Chordata > Actinopteri > Cypriniformes > Danionidae > Danionella > Danionella dracula. The sequence continues at coordinate 6,308,281 of UELW01000578.1, forward strand.
GTTAAACTTCCCTTTTAGTTAAGAACCAAAAACATCTGTGTGACTCTCCATCAGTACAACTGGGCAAATGTCCCTTTCTGTCACATGAGCACAAAGGATCCGCGTCACACACAATCAGACTTTTGTTGAACGCTAGAAGCTCCCAGAGACAAGCGATAAGCACCTGCTACCCGGATGCCCTCCTAAACGTCTCTGTGGGCGCGCTCACTTACCAGCAACATGTCCTGATCAATTTCATGAAAGAAATCTGTCAGGAAATCTTTAGCGGCAGGTCTGCCTCCCGAATGGGGATCAGACCCTTTCAACAGGGCAGGGTGAGGAGGGTCTAGGAATCTTCCTTCCTGCATCTCTGAGTGTCAATACGGATTATGAGCACTGCTTTTATCTTTTAAGCACACAGACGGTTTATTCATTTAACAGGATGAATACGTATTCCCCGCCAATCTCAGATAAATAAAAAATAGCGACTTTGAATACATTCAAATCCCACTACAAATTCAAATTCAGCTCCCCAGCGCATCCTTTGAGATCTAATCTGACTTTTTAATCCAGAGAATTCACTGAGGGCAATTTTTAACGTACTTCCTTAAACCTGTGTGGGTAAACATTTCTGGTAAGCTCTGCAGCAAAGCACCTTTCTTTGCAACTTAACACTTGACAATTGACTTCCTGCCAGCACATGCAAAGCAGGAAGAGTTTAAGAAGGTGGTTCAGTGAAATGCCCAAACCAGAGAAGCTGCGAAATCAGACATCAATGTATTTAAAGTTATTTTATGGCTATAAAAATAGGCCTTTGTATCTCAATGGCACCCACATAAAAAGAAGCCAACAAAACCTGTGAAGAAGCGACACAACAACGAACAAATAAAAGCAAATTTTGACATTTTGCATTCAGCACATTGCTTTATAGGTCAGTGGCAACCCTGGCTGACCCTTTTTTGTTTCTAAATGCCATTTTGTAAAAGAGGATCTCAGGAATTAATTAATGCATGGGTAGCTGCCACTGTCAAGAGGCACGCATTAAAATCAATGATTAATAAATTCAAAACACACAACAAACTCCAAGGGGAGATGAAACTAGTATTGTGTTCCCCAGGAAGCAGCCCCAGAGCGGGTCCTCCCACCAGCGAGGCGGCCACTCACATGCCTAATGGAAAGTCGGCGATGCCAGCTGTGTGCCTGTGAATAAAATCACTTTAATTAAAGGCATTACAATGAACAGAGAATACAGGCGGCAGAGTCGACAGGAAACGGCCCTCACACTTCTCAATCACACACAGCTTAAGTAGTATAAAACCTAAAAGGAACAGAGGTCCCCAATGATCTGCTCAAATAAATGGAAAGTCGACCACTTGTTTCAGGCTACCAAGCACAACAATTACAGTAAAACACACACAATTACATTACGCAAATCTTTCCTGGTGTTCTTTTTATCAGGTAATCTAGGGATGGGGGTGGGTTTTTTTTTTTTTGTTGCATTCTTACATGGAATTTAATTGCCCATAAAATGGTTTCTTTTTCAAACCCCCAAACTGTGAGATCTTTTAACTCTAAGTACTTAACATAAAAAGAAATCTGCATAAGGCTGCCGAATACCAAACCACAAAAAGGTTTTCGATTGTCTACATACTTTTGAAAATATCATGCTGCAAGCAAACAAAACAGCAAAATTACTGTCCTCCCCCACAGAACAGACGAAGGGTTTCTCTTAATCTGATATACAACAAAGATGAGCCCTGATTATATTCAGCCTCCTCTTCTTGTTTTAAATAGACTGGGACCAGTGCCCAGAGACAGCTGGGGTAAGATCGTCCCAGCTGATGCCTGTGCGCTCCAGCAGTTTCTCTACTCGACCATAAGGGGGCGGCAGACACAAACCCTCTTTGGACATCTGCGAGTCTGTCACAGGCAAAGAGCACGCAGACGAAGAAATGAGACAAATATTGTTTTCTGTAAAGAAAGAAGCCCTCTGCACGAGCTTAACCGTTCTCTGGCTCATAGGCTTCATGTAGCATTGTTTGGATAAATAAATGATGTACAGAGGGTGTGGGAGTTTGAGCAACGAGTTATAACGTAAAATTCTACCACATTTAGTGTTATAGAAAATGTAAAAATAAATAAATAAATCAAAACTTGAACGTGGCAATTTAGTCATATTTTAATTCTAAAATGAATAACCATGTAATGGTTAAAAAAAAAAAAAACGTAATCCAAGCTAGAAACTCACCTGTCAGACAGTCATTAGACTACTTATACACCAAGGGGCAAACCCAGCTCTCCCTGCTCCGGCGCAATAGGAAGTGACTGAACTGTAATACCTCAACTGGCCGCAAGGAGAGTGGGGTGAGAAGAGATGAAGTTCTCGTTCACTCAAATGTTAAAAAAGCTAAAAAATGCCTAACTTTGGAGCTGAGCACTTCCACGAAGGTGATTATTGGCTACGCCCAACTTTAACTTGTTTTACTGATCATACTAAACAGCCTACGTCCATGTTATAAAGAGTTAATGTGTAACCCTTAAAATAATTCATGCGCCCCAATCTGAACACTCATGCTGCATTATATAGACACTCATTTTCAGATGAAAATGTACATACATTTTTGGGTGTAAGACGAGAATGTGCACGATTTGGGACGTACTAAAACGTCACGTAACCAAAGTACTCGTGCTCATTACGCACAACGTGTGCGAGACGTAACTCCTTCTTTCCCATTCCTTGTTATGAAATACTCTTTAATAGATGTACTCTTTATATTGCTTTTATTAATTTAGGTGTTTATTCTTTAAAATGTGTCATATTACAAAGAGTGCTTGCTGTTTGGGTCCAAGAGAAAACTCATTCTGTCCAAGTGCAGGGGATTGTGGTTAATATCAGCTAGTTGAGCCTTCATTGATCTGCACTTCAGAATCTAACTGGAAGAAGTACACAACCGGGAACCGGTTGAATCTTGTTTATGTATACTACAGTTTGGTACACACTAATTCTCATTTTACTCCCATTAATGTGCGCATATTGGGACGCAGGATGAGTGAAAGCGCCTTAGAGTGTGTGAAGCTGATAATTGCTCTCAACTTTACTCCTCAGCCTAGTTTGGTTAGATTCATCAGTAAAGTTTAATCTTAAGTACTGTGACACTTTGATAATGTTATAGCACGTTACTTAATAATTAGTTCAGGTGACATTATCAGTAGCAAGTTTACACATTTAACCCATTTTCAGAATACACTGAGCGGTTTATGCCATCTAGTGGTGGGAGCCTCCACACTTGATACAGACTGAAAAACAGATATAGTTATATTTAGCTATATACAGTTATATTCACCTGTAAAATAAGCTTTAGTAATAGCCGTCGTGACCCTGAGATAAAACTGTATTAAAAGCTTGGAATTGAGCCATTACTTCATGCCATTGCCGAAAGAAAATGTGGATGATTTTTTTCTTGGTTAAAAGCAGATGCCTTTTGCAGATATATGTACATTTCAACAAATCCGAATAAGGAATGATGAGTGCAGCTCACCGCATTTCAATCATGACTCAAGATACACAATTACAGTTTGAAGTGTATTAAAAAATCTAAAAACAAGAAAAAAGAAAGAAAGATGAAATGAGCATAGAACAAACAAAGCCATGAGCATATTCCGTTTAATTACAGCATTTGTGGTTGTGAAAATTAAGTGCCATAACTTGATGTGCCTAAACCAAATGTCTGTGCTTGAGAAATGAAAACAGATATGCCATCCATCCGGTCTGTTTGTTATCTGTGTAGTAAGATTTTCACAAGCCACTCCTTATACTCAATCCCTTTAACACCATCACGCTGCAAGGCAATTAAGACTAGGTGCAAGATAAAACAAGGCAAATTATGCAAAAAAAGCCTTGGGCCACACGTGAGACTATAGGGATTGAGATTACAAAATGTAGAGTACAAAATATGTTTTTACTCAAGCTAAAGGTCGTGTCAAATTAGAACACCCAATACCCTAAAATTATTAACAATATAACTCTCACAAGTATTCTAATCATCTTAGCCTTCAAAGACAAATTTGATACAGTTGCTGATCCTGATTCTACAGACTTTTCCTACAACTTTTTTTTATTCTGTGTGAATGTTAGTATACAAACAAATATTTAATATTCTTTAACTGACTAAACAGTAAATCTGAAACACAGTTCCCATCATACTATTATTGTTGTAATGACTACAATATCACCAATAAAACATCTTTAAAAAATAACTTTAAAAATGTATTCAAAGCAACCTTGCAAAAATTAGACCTTTAGATTATGGTCACTGAAATATTTGGTTTAGAAATGTTGAATTAAAAAGAAAAACAGATGGAGATTCATTAATGCAAGCACACTGATGATACATTTTAACCCTCACTGCACCCGAACTACTTAATTAACAATTACAAACAAGCCATCCACTCAAGGACTACAAAGCTAACTCTTTGTAGCCTAAAAAGATAGTCGCCTTATCTACACTTCTGGAAGGAAGACCAACATTAACTACCAATATTGTTATAAGTTGTATTGCAAAGAAAGATAGATAGATGCATACCCTTTATCCAAAGTTAATTAAGGAGAGAAAAATGTATTTGCAACAAAGGCAAATGTTCAGCTCAAGACTTTACATAGAAGCCATCTCAGGTGATCAACCAGACAAATAAGGGCTCTTAAAATAAGATTTATTTATAGATTTTAATTTACAGATTCAAGGAGTTTCCAAAATAAAACCCCCCCACTTGATTTTAATTAGGCCCCCTGAATCTCCATATCTGGCCTTGTTTAGAGCGTAATTTTAGTCCCACATTATGTTAGTAACAATGCCCAATTAACAAAAACATTTTTAGTACCTTATAGAATGTTAACTTTTAAGAAGTCTATTCAAATTGTATTCTTTGCTTAGCAAAAAAAAAATTATAACATAGTTGCTGAAAACTACTTTGTTCACACCAACAAAAAAAAGCTCGCAATATCCTCTAATACTCTACCTGTTTAACATAATTTGAGAATAGAAATATATATTCAAGAAAAAAAATTCAATTGGAGAATTGGGGGAAAACATTGTGGGAATCTTTTCTAATGGATCATATGGTGGTGGTCTATGGCATTATGACTATTAGTGTCAGACTGGGGGCACGGAGCAGCGAAAGGTGTGACTTTTGGCATAGTTGGCTGGGAGATCATCCAATGGGCACCTGCTAGGGCTGCCACCAGCGTCTGTGCACATAGAACAAAAGGGGCCATTGAGCACCGAGCAGCTGTTGCACTGTTGCCTGCCTGAGGGCCCCAGGCCCCCGGGGTCTGTCTACTGGGGAAGCTCCCTCCTCCTCTTCATTGCTGACCTCCATACAGCTCTTTCTGGAGAGTGCATGCTAACCATCCTGCTGCCACATTGTTAAATACAGAACAGTGACTTGGGACTTCATTCACCGTCAGCCTCACTTAGGATGACAGCTAGGTATGGTTGAGGAAGAGATGTCCTGATAATGAAGATTTGCAATGCACCTCGAGGCAAGATGTAACCATGTACTCTTAGATTCAAAGAATCTATAAGCTAACCATGTACACAAGCTCCTAAAGAAAGCCTATATAAAACCTTTAATTGTGAACAGAAAACTTTACCAATACTTTTCAAAGAACAAGAAATATTTAGGTCAGAAACTTATTGAAATTGTGTGAAAAGTGTGTTAATAGAGTACACAAGACAAAAAATATAGACTATATTTCTTTTGAGTTACTCCCGAGTGTATTTTATCTACTGCAATAGACCGGCAGTAGCCAGACTCAAAATACCAGCGAAGCTCCCAAACCTTGGCAGAGCGACCAGCACTGTGCAGAGCAATGAATCAGTTTTGTCTCAGCAGCTGGTGCTGAACAGTTCAAACACCTCAAGCACATCCATCTGATGACAGACACAGGATCACACTGACATCTAGTGGATCCCTTCCTTGCTCTCTGTGCAACATTACCTCTTAGACTGCAAGCAGAGGGCACTGTGTATGTAGATGCTGAAGCATGACAGCCATTACAGGCCCCCGTTCACCATTTTGTGATGTTTCATAGATCTCATACATGTTAATGCACATATACATCCAATGCTTTAGAACCAACCAGTGTACTGTAGACTTATAAAGACACCTGTTCATTTATCTTCTTGAATTTCATTTTGCGTGTTTGATGGGCAAAGATAGACTTCTATTTTATTTTAAGTAGAAATACCAAATTAGGCAACATTTATTTTTGCACTTAAAATAAACATGCAATAGTTTGGGTTTAATTGGAGTTCATTGTGTTGAATAGTTTTAATTTATTTATGAACACTGGAAGAACCAGTATATGTATGTCTGTGTGTTTGTATTCTAAAACTAGATGTATTCAAATTAATAAACACCACCCCACCAAAAAAAAAAATCCAATAATAATGTTATTTTTATAAAAGATTATATAGTAATAATATATTTTATTCTAAAGTTAAATTCAAACACTTGAAATGAACCAAAATTGAAGAATAAAGACATATCAAACTCAGTTATTCACAAGCAACTTGTGTTAAAAAAAAAGTGCTATAATGCTGTAAACCAATGTGAAAATATTTCAACATATAAACCAATCAATCAGCAAGATAAAAAGTTCAAAACTGTCTGAGACAGTGGCTTTATTTAGACATACAATGAATAGAAATGTAGCAGCATCTCATTTCAAAATAATCCTATAAAAAGTAAAACGGTCACATCTGGTTACAAGCACTGGAAGAAGACCAGAAGAAACGCTTAAATATAAAATCTGAGCCCAAGCTTCTTAAGCTGGCAGTTTCTCTGGTCCTTTCTGGCAATGAAGACTCAAATCCCCATGACAACCTGTCCGGACTTCGCTGGTCCATCTGAAACCTGAGCCACAGAAGCCCATGTCCACATTAGAGAAGATCTCTGTGGTCAGATTTCCATCTGTTCCAGTCCCACCCTATTAGCAGCAATCAGAGCACAACAGCTCTGAGATTTAGGCAGGTAGTCTAGATTTGAAAAATTAATGAATCAAAAGACCAAACCTTTGGACCATTATAAGAAAGAAAGTCTCACATGTGAAAACTTAAAAATAACTTTTTGGTCTTTAAATCTTATCCAAATGCATGCAAAGCTCAAACAGACTTGTCTTGTAATGCCATTGATTTGTTGATTTGAACCTATTCATCCTGCAGCACTGCTACTTAATGCATACATGAAGGCCATCAGGAGCTGATGCTCTCTGGCTTCTCGCTGCTGGGTGGTGGAGTCAGAACTCCAGAGGGAACAGGAGAACTCTGAGTCCTCTCAATGTCCACAAGCTGGTAGCTCTGTACTTTTTCCTGAAACAGACAAGAACAGAAACAAGATAAATCAAATAAGTGGAAACAAAAGTCATGGGTAGAAAATATTTATTAAAATTGAAGTAATTCCAAAACACCTTCATTTTAAACGTAAAGTAATGTCCAAGAGAAGATTATGTTTTTGGGAATGTTTACTTTGAGTAAGAAATTAGGTCTTTAGGCGGACCTCTAATAAAAATTCTAACGATAATCACATGTTGTTACACATGATGTGCTAGTTAAACAAATCTTGCTTAAAATGTAAGCCACAAAGTCTTCAAGGTCTTCTAAAACCTTGGCAGTGGCCATGGAACTGACACCGTTTTTGATTCCTCCTTTGAGCTGGTTCCACAACCAATGCTAAAACCGTAACCCATCCTATTCTCGTCAATTGGTCGGTCAAGGTTGACATACACCAAGAATAATTGCTTCGAGAGTCTTCATTGCCTGCATCATAAACTTGCGAAAAGTAGATATACACATGTTATGAGTGGATTCATCATTCACGAGAGAGGAAACAGCGTGCAATATTGTTGCTTGCGATCAAAAAACACAACGCTATGTCTAGGCATTCTTGGAGGCATGTGGAATACACCCACTTGCAGAGAAGCTGAAAAAACAAAAAAAAAACAAAAAAAAAACAATCCAACAGCATGTTCAGGATCCATTTTTGTTTGTGTCCAAATGTCTGTCCCATTCTTTATTACATCAAAGTTGGGGTGGCGCTTTAACGGAGTGACGTAGCCTATTTAACATACTGACACTATAAACAATGGGTAAACAAAGGTGGCCGCACTGCACCGAACTGTGTCGTACAATGGAAAAGAGCCGTTAGTGCTCATTATACCACTATAGCTTTACCATTCCCAGATCTCCACAGAACAAGCAGCTGTAGTATGTAGAATAAACTCTTTAACCATGATCTTATAGAAATACTAGATTAATCTGATCGTTTAAATTGAACCACAGATACTCAGATCACCCGAGTAATGATCTGAAGGCATTTACCCGCACAGATCACAGATCCAGAGTTTTTTAATTTAATTTCATAAATGTTTGTAAACAGCAGAATTGGGATAACCATCATAAATCAACCATTGACCCCTACAATGAAAAAAAGGAAATTTATGTTCCAGTTAAATGGCCATTATTGCTGCATGTCCCACTTACCAGCCATTCCAAGTAAGGTACATGAGTTTGAATATTGTGTGCATCGTCATCTGTGATTCCTTTGAATGTCTTGAGGGTTGAGCTGCCTGCTTCACGGATGGTCATTGCAAAAGGAACCATCCATCGTACACACTCCTCCAAATCACTCCACTTTAGCGCTGAAAACAAATAAAGGCGGACACATTTGATAAAAAGCAATCACCAAATACAATTAATTAAAAACAGTTTGAATTCATAGATTTGAATGAAACCAAAACCTACCGGAAACCTTCATTACTAGCTCTAGGGAGGAGAAGTGGAAGAGGGCAGAAGCAGCCAGAAGGCTGTATGAAAACTCCAGACTTCGTACATCCAATATACAGAGGTCCAAGAGCTAACCAAAAAGAGACCATTTTGAGATTGTAATATATGCATGCTTTTAAGTCTAATCAGATGCAACAATCTATGCTATCTATCTAAGTGCCATCACCATAACAGCTAACTATACATTTCAAAACACTGAAAACAAAAAGTTAATTGCTAGTTATAAGTAATTAACGTCCCTAGTCTTCAAAGAAGGGGAATGTTCTTTTAGAAGCTTGAACGCATGCTCAGATTGTGCTTTAGGTGACTTTGGTGGAAAACAATATTAGTCAACTAGTGCAAAAAAATAAAAAATAAATTAAAAAAGTGGTGTCATGTCTGTATGTTGATATTTAGATCCAACAGTGTTCTAACGAGGCTCCGGTGATGTTTGACAGTCTTTGAATATAAATAGATTTATTGGAAAACCAGACATGCTCTGATCCCTTTTAGCTAAAGTAATATAAATACATCTGAATCACATGAGAATTATTTGACGCTTGTTTTTTAGTACAAACTTTCCTTTTAACTGAAGTGAACATAAAAACCACCATTTTGTATTCACTAAAGCAATGCTTGCATCACTATTAAAGCAACTAATCACAAATAATCACCATACATGCAAATGGTCTTAAAACTGCTTGGTTTAGGTTTTTAATTAATAACAACCATTTTTTTAGTAAGGGACACACTTCTCTGACAGATGCAAGAAACCTTTCAGAGCTAGTTCATTAAATTGTCATATACATGTCATATAAATAATTAAATTAATCAAGAAAGTGGCATTTTTGAAATAAAAAGGCTTTAAAATATATTTGAAAAGATATTAAAAAGGTTTAAATATAAAGCATCTACAAAATTATATGTTATTAACGCACAAGCATTTAAAACACCACATTGTGATTGTAATATTATTATCAGGCCATCTTACCTCAGCAATCTGCACAAATGTAGCCTGTGGGTACTGAACCATGAGAAGCTCAGCAGTCTCCTTTAGATAGGCCATCTGCACATAGACGTTGAGCCAGGCCACAGGTGTCAAAGGACTCAAACTCCAATTTAACTCCTAAAGAAAAAGACAAGAGGAGAATAGGTGTCAGGCAGCAAACAGCAGGCTTAGAACTGCACTGAGATGAAATGATATGAAGAAAATCTACCTTCATGATGATAATCTCCATGCTAAGAATGTCATCCTCCGCACAAGCCCCATCGGTAACATAAGCAAACTGATGCACCTTCGGGGGATAGATTTCCTGTGGAATAGTCACAACATCAAACCTTCATTTAGCTTCTCAAGAAAAAACCAACAGCAGTAGCAAAAGGTCATGTTTCTCTTCAAATGTTTAGTTAAATACCAAATTATCATCTTCAAAAGGAAATTATGTATTTTTGCATCTGGCAGTTGATTGTTATGCTTTCAGACTTCAGCAATTCAAAAAATCAAGCATGTGACTATAAACTTACAAAAAAAAAAAAAGATAAAACCATCATGATGGAAGCTTGAAGATGCCCAAAGCATAATGGTGTGCTCCTGACATTCAGCTGAACTGCTTTAATAACTTGCCACACTATATGTAGTTATGCCCACTTTTTCATTGTATTTTGATTATTTTCCTGTAAAACAATTCTGTACCTTTGTATGCAAACCAATTTTACAACACTCTTCCTCTGAAGCAACCTAAAGCTAAGCAGACCAGTTTACAATCTTCGTCTGAATTGTTTGCATCACACATTATATAGGTGGCGTGCAGGCATCCATAAAGGGCATGCAAAATAAGTATTATTTAATCTAGTGATTGTACAATCCAGTTCCATTGTCTAATCTTTACATTTGTTCTTCCTTACTGTAAAGCTGACTTTTATGGTCCCTAAGGCCATACTATGAACTAAGGTCAAATATGGAAATAAGTGGACATTTACTATGACTTGTTTTTATGTCTCCTATTAAATTGTGTTCGCAAGTACTTTTTTTACCTTAATTTACTATTTTAATGTAATGGTACTTGTATGGCACCTTCTTGATAAAATAGTTATCAATTCAATCAATCAAACAAGTCAGAATACTGGTATTAGCATTGACCATACAATGTGGCTCAGCCCTAGTCATGTCCAAACAATCTTTTTAATTAGGGGTCGAGCACCAAAGGTGCAAGAACCCTATTGTTTTTCCTCGAGTCTTTTTTTTTTTTATTTTATTTTTTTTATTATTATTCCGGGAATCATAGCAGGCACTTTTCGGTACCTGAACATATATGAAAAGTCACAGATTTTTGCACAGGCATCAGACCCGGTGAAAAATTTCGTAAAATTTTGGTCCCAAAACTGATTTCTAAAAAATGGCTCTATAGCGCCACCTAACACGTTTTTACAGCTTTTGAGCATCCAGTTTGTCGTAGGCGGATGAAATTTGGTACACAAGTGTAAAGTACCAAGGTGTAACTTTTACTAACTGAAAGTCTATTTCCAAAATAGACAGGAAGTCAGTTATTTCGCAAAAACCTCTAAAAAAGGGCGTTTTTGCTCATTCTACTTTTTGACGAACTACTCTCACAGACTTTATCCAAACATCTCCAAACTTCTTGAGTATCATCTAAGGCATACGGCAATTGATATTGAGAAGTTTGTTTGACTATCATAAAGTATGTGGTCGTGGCGGCGGGCCAATGTCCAAATTTCAACTCGAAACAATAAGTTGTTATAACTCGGGCATAGAATATCCGATCCGGCTCAAACTTGTTTCATTCTCATCGTAGTCCAAGCTTGAGAACAGACGTTTGACAACGAACGACATCCGCCATAGCGCCACCTAGTGGCGAGCATTAAAAGCCTGTTTTTCATAGTTTTACCCTTTCTATTTCAGCCAGTGTATTGCATGCACACTTAAAACTTGTCGCATGCGTGTAGGACCTTAAGACCTACAAAAAAGTAAATTGGGTCGAGTTTTGAAACTGGACGGAAAACCGGATATTTTAGGTTTTATGTAAAAAACACAGACTTCATACTTTGACGAACTCCTCCTAGGCGAAATGTCCGATCCAGCTGATAATTGGTGTAGTTAGTCGTAAGGCATTTGGGATGAAAAGTTATCAAAAACGCAGCAGTTCATCAAACGGCCTTTGGGTGGCGCTCTATAGCACCACCTGAAGCGGTTTTGTAGCTGTTGCGCAACCAGGTTATCGTAGTCGAATGAAATTTGGTACACATATGTAAATGACCAAGCTGCAACTTTTACTAATAAAAATCCTGTTTCCAAAATCTACAGTAAGACGAATATTTCGCAAAAACCTAAAAAATTGTGCATTTTCGCTCGTTTCAAACTTTGACGAACTCCTAGGCGAAATGTCAGATGAAGCTGAAAATTGGTGTTGTTACTCATAACGCATTAGGGAAAAAAAGTTATCAAAAGCTAAGAAGTACGTCCAATGGTCTTTGGGTGGCGCCAAAGCAAAGTTCAACCTTCAAAATTGTGCAAAAACAATTTACATATTTTGGACTTTATCTCCGTTCTAGGTTATCCACTATCAACAAAAACAGCCTGCCAGGATTAACCTTGTCAGGTTGAACAAAAGGATATGCGTCACTGTGACTGCGCTCCAAAAATTGGCTGTACAGCGCCCCCTTATATGTGACCAAAAACATCGCTTTAGCTGTTTTTTAAAGCTGTTGCTCAAGCAGTGTTTCGTAAGCGAATGAAATTTGGTACACATGTGTAAAGTACCAAGCTGCAACTTTACTAATATAATCCCTTTTTCTAAAATAAACCGGAATTGAGTTATTTTGCAAAAACCTCTAAAAATGGGCGTTTTGCTCGTTCCACACTTTGACAAACTCCTCCCACAGATTTTATCTGAACATCTCCAAACTTCTTGAGTATCATCATAAGGCATACGGAACCTTAAAATTAGAACTTTTTTTCAGCTATCATAAAGTATGTGGTCATGGTCGCAGCCAAGGTCAAAATTTCGATTTGAAACAGAAAGTTGTTATAACTCGGGCATAGAATTTCCGATCCGTCTCAAACTTGTTTCATTCTCATCGTAGTCCAAGCCCGAGAACAGGCGTACAAAAAACGAACATAATCCATTCATAGCGCCACCTAGTGGCGAGCATTGAAAGCCTGTTTTTTATAGTTTTACCCTTCTATTTCAGGCAGTGTATTGCATACACACTTAAACTTGTCGCATGCGTGTAGGACCTTAAGACCTACAAAAAGTAAATTGGGTTGAGTTTTGAAACTGGACGGAAAACTGGATATTTTAGGTTTTACGTAAAAACACAGACTTAACTACTTTGACGAACTCCTCCTAGGTGAAATGTCCGATCCCGCTGATAATTGGTGTGGTTGTCGTAAGGCATTTGGGATGAAAAGTTATCAAAAACGCAGCAGTTCGTCAAACGGCCTTGGGTGGCGCTTTATAGCGCCACCTGAAGCGGTTTTGTAGCTGTTGCGCAACCAGGTTACGTAGTCGAATGAATTTGGTACACATATGTAAATGACCAAGCTGCAACTTTTACTAATAAAAATCCTGTTTCCAAAATCTACAGTAAGACGAATATTCGCAAAACCTAAAAAATTGTGCATTTTCGCTCGTTTCAAACTTTGACGAACTCTAGCGCGAAATGTCAGATGTGAAGCTGAAAATTGGTGTTGTACTCATAACGCATTAGGGAAAAAAGTATCAAAAGCTAGAAGTACGTCCAATGGTCTTTGGGTGGCGCCAAAGCAAAGTTCAACCTTCAAATTGTGCAAAAACAATTACATATTTTGGACTTTATCTCCGTTCTAGGTTATCCACTATCAACAAAAACAGCCTGCCAGGATTAACCTTGTCAGGTTGAACAAAAGGATATGCGTCACTGTGACTGCGCTCCAAAAATTGGCTGTACAGCGCCCCCTTATATGTGACCAAAAACATCGCTTTAGCTGTTTTTTAAAGCTGTTGCTCAAGCAGTGTTTCGTAAGCGAATGAAATTTGGTACACATGTGTAAAGTACCAAGCTGCAACTTTTACTAATATAATCCCTTTTTCTAAAATAAACCGGAATTGAGTTATTTTGCAAAAACCTCTAAAAATGGGCGTTTTGCTCGTTCCACACTTTGACAAACTCCTCCCACAGATTTTATCTGAACATCTCCAAACTTCTTGAGTATCATCATAAGGCATACGGAACCTTAAAATTAGAACTTTTTTCAGCTATCATAAAGTATGTGGTCATGGTCGCAGCCAAGGTCAAAATTTCGATTTGAAACAGAAAGTTGTTATAACTCGGGCATAGAATTTCCGATCCGTCTCAAACTTGTTTCATTCTCATCGTAGTCCAAGCTCGAGAACAGGCGTACAAAAACGAACATAATCCATCATAGCGCCACCTAGTGGCGAGCATTGAAAGCCTGTTTTTTATAGTTTTACCCTTCTATTTCAGGCAGTGTATTGCATACACACTTAAAACTTGTCGCATGCGTGTAGGACCTTAAGACCTACAAAAAAGTAAATTGGGTTGAGTTTTGAAACTGGACGGAAAACTGGATATTTTAGGTTTTACGTAAAAAACACAGACTTCATACTTTGACGAACTCCTCCTAGGTGAAATGTTCGATCCAGCTGATAATTGTGGTTTGTCGTAAGGCATTTGGGATGAAAAGTTATCAAAAACGCAGCAGTTTGTCAAACGGCCTTTGGGTGGCGCTTTATAGCGCCACCTGAAGCGGTTTTGTAGCTGTTGCGCAACCAGGTTATCGTAGGCGAACGAAATTTGGTACACATATGTAAATGACCAAGCTGCAACTTTTACTAATAAAAACCCATTTTCCAAAATTGATGGGAAGACAGATATTTTGCAAAAACCTCAAAAAGTGTGCGTTTTCGCTCGTTTTAAACTTTGGCAAACTCCTCCTAGGCGAAATGTCTAATCAAGCTGAAAATTGGCGTTGTTACTCATAACACATTAGGGAAAAAAAGTTATCAAAAGCTAAGAAGTACGTCAAATGGTCTTGGGGTGGTGCCACAGCAAAGTTCACCCTTCAAAATTGTGGAAAAAAATTTACATATTGTGGTCTGTATCTCTTTTCAAGATAATCCACTATCAACAAAAACAGCCTGGTATGATTAGCCTTAACAGGCTCAACAAAAGCATATGCATCACTATGACTGCGCTCCAAAAATTGGCTCTACAGCACCTCCTTACTGCCCCCTTAAATGCTACCAAAATCTTCGTTTTAGCTGTTTTGACCCATTGAACATGTTAGAAAGCCCACCGAAATTTGTTCGAAGGTCAAAAAACTCGAAAAAGGCCGGGAGGCGGTGCTTTCGCTCCGGCGGACGCATCGTGCGAGACCCCTTCCATCGCTGCTTGCAGCTTTAATTACGTTTTTTTTTAAGTCAGGACGAAATTAAAATATGTCACTTCTCTTGCTGAATTAATATTTTTATTTATGTTACCGAATAGAAATAAGATTCTTGGCCGAAATGTTGATTAATTTTCCAGGTTATTTCCAAGACCAAAATAAAAATGGGCTATGTTCAGACTGCATGCCAAAGTGACACAAATCTAATTGTTTTTCTCCCGGTGAACTGTATACAAGTTTTTCACAGCAATTTGAGCAGCTCTATTACCATTTTTCTTTTAATCTAACCCAGGCTGCTTCATGTTCAGTTCTCGAATCGGACACAGATCAGATTTTTCTCAATGCATCTCCAGTATGATCAGTTATGTCCAAATGTTCTGGCTTTTCTTTCACCCAGCTTAGCTTAAACACATTTCTCTTTAGACTGCTTTTTAATTACACAGCTACACGAAGATGTTTTTCAGGTTGACATCACGGTAATCCCAGCATTTCCAGCTCCAGCTGTGGCATGCTGCTTGCAATGTGAACAAATGCAAAAAAATTAATTTAGCAGATCAGTACTCTGAACTTTGCCATAGATATACTCGTATCTGTCTGCTGCAGGTACATGACCTGACGAGAGTCAACCAGCTGTAAGCAACATTTAAAAGAAAATGGAGAGGAAATAGTATCCCGTCCTCTGAGCTTTCATGCCATTTGTTTATAGCCATGCTAAAGCTTTTCGTTATAGAAAAGGATTAATTTCGTATCTTGAGGTATCACTGTACTCTAATAAAATGGTTCCAAATATGCATTCTTTAGTCCATTAAAAGATTTTCCGCAGGTTTGTTTCAAAACTGAAGTTTAGGTAAACTTTAACATTTCCACATTTCAAATGTCGATTTCTCAGGAGGTCATATATAGGAGATGCTGTAAGCAAGTGTTTGTGCAACCATTGTAAATTTAGAATCTCGGTCAGAGATGAGTCTTTAACACAAATGGCTTATAAATCTCTTGTGCCATAGTTTTTCTCGTTTTTTTAACAAGAAGTATTTATTGAATTGATATTGGATTCAAGTGAAAACTATTCTTGTGAGTTTGACAACAAAGTCATAAACAATGTCTATGAAAAACAGAGTTGCATCTAAACATAAAACTTACCTCCATTTTGGCAGCAATGAAGAGACAAGATATTCCTATGAGCTGTAGCGTGGTTTTAAGAACACCGTCTTGTGTGGCCATAAAGCGATCAAAGTAGTCCTGGCCCAAGTAAAATGTTTCTCTGTGCAACTTGTACACTTCACACACCTGAAAAGAGCAGATAAAAGTTCAAATGAAGCAGAATAAAATGTGTGCCCTCCAAATAACAAAAATAAAATATTAATGCAAATAAATCAGTTCCATTTTTTACAGTCCTAAAAGTGTATTGCAGTTTCTTTTTGGAACCTATGGTCTGAATATTTTCATATGAGTGGATTTTCTTTTTATAAAAATTTTGAACAATAGCAGAACTAAAATGATGAATTTAAAGCCATGTTGGCACATACATCTCCGAGTTGAGCAAAGTCAATCCTAGAGTACTACAGCCCTAAAGGTTGTTCATACAACCCTGAATTTAAAAACACATACAATAAACAATCAAAGTGGACCTTCCTTCGTGTGCTCAGAAGGAAGAAATTAATGGTGGACAGAGACAATTCAGTCGCTTGGTTCAGCCTCTGCTTACACCGCACGAATAAATCGAAGGGGTTAAACATTCAAAGCACACAATATATGTTCTTAAATTCTACAAGCAAATATTCTGATGCGACAAGACCGCTCTCGATGTACGTTTCCCAAACCCTTGAATATATGTTCCAACCACAACACAGGAGTCATTACATGACTAACATTAAAAACCAAGAAGTGCAAGATGCGCGAATCAAAGTAAATTTTATAAAGCAACATACTGTTGTGAATTAAAAACTATTTGGTAGCCTGACAGCAATGAATTTTGCGAGCCTTGTAGTGATTTGATTTTCCAAACATGTCGGATCATTCCTAGCCAGAACAAGCCATTAAAATCAGAAAGCAGCACTTTTGGCCAATAGACATCTTCTTTGAACAAATTGCATAATGTGGTGGTTATAAAACCACACACACACACTTCAGTTCAAAATGTATGCACAGTCATTTTGAAATAATTTTTTATAACATCAAACTCCTTCGGAAACCCTGTATATAAATACTTGATCAGAATGACTGAACCACACGTTTTAAAGAGATTAGACTAGAAGGTGTAAATGAATGAACACACCTCCATGAGCCAATCCAACAGAATGGCCCTCATCTTGGCCTGAATATTTGGATGTCTCTCCATTAGTTGTGCATCTCGAGGATGGAGTCTGTCTTTTCTAAGCAGGTTGTTCCACACCTCATCTTTGCTGGCCCAACTAAGGTGTAATAAAAAAATTAAGTTAAGAAAATTAACTCGTGTATATAGACAAATTTAATCTGAAACCACACCCACTGACACAAAATCATATAAAAGGTGGAACGAAAGAGATTTTTTTTCCATTTGTTTCCCCAAAAGTTCCCCACAAAGAATAATAATAATAAATTATTGTAGAAAAGCACAAAAAACTTCAAACTCAATATATGTTTAAATCAGCCACAAAGAATATGTCAATCAAATCTAGTTGGACTAGGCATTCTCCGTGGTTGCATTTCTTGGCCAATAATAGGTAGTTAACATATTTTGAAACATCATAAATATCTCACCAAAGGACAGGCAGAGGTGTAGAACGCGTTGGGGTAATGAAAACAATTTCTGAGGCATACTGCGCGAATCCCATGCTGCCAACAGCAACCGGTTCCTCGACTTGATCAGGTGTGGGGATCCGCCTGCATGGGCTTGTGTAACCTGTGTCAGGATTCCAGCAGGCCTGAGCAGGAGGACGAGAGAAGCACAAAAAAAGGATAAGCACTCTATTGGATATAAACAAATACAGCAAGCTTCCATCCACAACTCTGACTAGCTTCAATAGAAATATGAAAGGGCCATCCATGAACATGCAAATTCAAACAATTACTTTAAAGCATCAGCAGGTACTGTAGGTTGGGTCTATAACCAGCACAGTGAGAATAATGGAGATACTTTAAAATTTGAGTTTTTTTTTACAAAATAAAATTAATAATTAAGTCAGTAATACAAAACCCAGATACTTCCTAGATAACATCAAGTCTAGGTTAACAATAAATGTGCTGTACTGGATCAAATTAGCGTAGCATCACTGTTGACTTGGTGACTGAGTCTGAACCTTACCTGTGATCCACAAGATTTCTTTCTAGTCATCTCAGCGACCTCTTCATCTGGATCTTGCAAATGCTTAAAAAACGTTTTTATTATAATTTCGATACTGCTTACTGCATGTTTAATGATTGAAAAGGTAGAACATTATGAGCATAGTTTTCTTACAATGGCCACGTCTGCTTTCCTCTTCCTGGGTCGCAGAACTGTTGCTTTGGGTTTCTCATTTACAGTGTTGACCTGTTCTGCTTGTAGCCTGCATCAAAACCAACATTAATGTTACATTTCCACATTGATCTGGAACTCTGTGGAAGTCATTGCGTGGGCCAGCCTGCTGCTACAGCTTTTCCATGCACACACACGATAGCCAACACCACCTTGAAAGAACCGTGAAACAGAAACTTACCCGTTCTTGCTTGGCATGATACACACACGTGTGACCTTCTTGAATGTCGAGAGCCTAAAAAGCACAAGTATTAATTTATAAAATTGACCGAAATGTGGCGTTTATTCCCAACCCCCCTCATGTAAGCCTTCACAAAGCGCTTTGGCGCGGGGAAGTAGAACTAGCCACAATGTTCAAGAACATATAACTTCATGAAAAACGCAAAATATTTCACAAACAAAAGAGTTATGGGTACTCGGGAGTCTATATTCTTACCCCAGCCCCGAATTGTTGGAATATTTCAACGTTACGTTTAATAAAACAGCATGTTAGCTAAAGCTACCCATGGGAGTCAGAAAATGGCCGAGCCATTATTCCTCATTTCACTGAACTCGCTCTCACAACATCTGTAACCATTAAAAACCAAAGCCAAGACACTTCGATACTCGTTAACTGTCCCTTATAAACCCCTTTATTGCATGCTACAAGTTTAATACTACTTTTGTCGATGCTAAACAATCAAGATTTGTACAAAGCACATACCAAAATGTGATGCTCTCTCAAAATGCCTCTCCGTGGATTTCCTCAAAAGCAAAAGTTAGGATGGTGTCACAGCAGGAATTATTCGCTAAAGTTCATCTTTCAGTCGGTAGCAGACAGCATATGGCTTGGATGTGATGTGTTCCGCAGTCCGCTTGCTCTGAGCTGGCGCCAGTAATTTTGCGCCTTGTCTTATAACCCGCCAGCAGTCGTTAAAAGGGGCCGTCAACGCGGGTCGTTTAAAATGCCCGCTCTGCACAGCATAACAGCACTGTGCCAACTTCAGATTTTAGAGATGTTCATCTCCCGGGTAGCACGAACAGGCTATAATATATGTTTTACATCAAAAATTTAACACAGAATTAAACTAAGTTTAGAATCATGAACATTTTTGCCGGCAAAATGAGGCGTGTTTTGATTGCGTCACGGGGGCGGGCTCGAAGTAGCGGAAGTGCGTTGAGCACATGGCTAGCTGGATGAAAACGTAAACAATCTCAGTGACATGGTAAATGAGGTACGTTATATGGCGATATAAGGATGCTGATGTTTAAAATGAGGTGTTTTGGCTTGGATTAAGTTGTTGTTTAAAATGCCAAGCGTTGTCAGACTGAAAAACTCAACAGTTTGTTCGTTTTAGCCAGTGACTCAAATAAAACTGACTGGCGCCCCTAGCAGTGTTGCTTGTAAAGGCTCTCAGCTGTTGTATTTAGATATGTTTCCCTGAATTAACCTTTGATCAGTCACATGGGCACAAACACACATATAGCAGTGGTCTATTTTGTTATTCAGAAAATATGAAGTTTTTAAAACTTTTTGGACGCATCAAATCAAATGTAATCGGCATGATCCACGTCCGAGCTCTACCAGGTATAGAAGATTGAAGTTCAAGAAAGCGTAACATTAACAGAGAAGAAATGCTGAACGTTGTCTTTGCTTTCACAGGGACACCTTTGAACGCTGGAAGTCTCTCGGAGATTACCGAGGAAGCTTGTCGAGAAGCGGAAGTTTATCACAGCGCGGGAATTGTAAGCTAACGCATGCAAAAGGACGGCAGTCTATTAGAATTAGAAATGCTACATTTTCTTTCACAGTTCCAAGCCAATGGAAAAATTCGTTGTTGTTTTCGGATCCGCCCAAAGATCATTCTCTGTATCGAACCTTGACTTGGTTTATGATTCAGAAGAGTTGTCTGACTCGAATCGCGAGTCATCTGGTATTCGATTTTTGAAGTACTTTCAGCTGTTAGCAAGTTAGCATTATTGTCAAGTTGGCTTTTTTAGATGCTGACCAGTTGACCATAATTGCTAAAACCTGCTTGCCATGCAAAAATAACAACGTTTTATCTTATATATAACCGAAATTACAAAATGTAGAGATAAACAACAGACTGTATATCTATATTTCAAAAACAAATCAAAATTTGTTGTTGGATAAAACGTTCCAACACCATGGTGTTTACAGAGTTGTAGTCATAATGGTGCATCTTGGGTAATGTTTAAAATAATTCTTGATGCACTTCATTGTCACATTGACTTACTGCACTGTTTGAAATGTGTATAATTCAGATATAAAATTACAAATAGAATATATTTTATAATGTATTTAAAATAATTTAAAAGACATACTATATATATATATATATATATATATATATATATATATATATATATATATTTAATCTTCAATATATAATATTAGATTATATATCTATTTTAGTCTTCTTAGATTTTAGAATTAAACTTGAATTACCAAGATATGGTTTGCTTAAACCAATAAAAATCTGATTATTTCATAAAAAGTTGGAATTTAAAAGTATCATATTCTTTGTTAATGGTTCAAATTTAAAAGCTGTTGATTTCAAGACTTCTCAGAATATACAATAAATAACCATTTATTGAGTTGTGCATCATTAGCGTACATATGCAATGCAATATTATGACATCTTATGATGTCCTCTAATGTCTGCACATAAAGAATAAAGGAAGTGTTACATTACAACCTATATTTTCTTCCTCTTTTGTGAGTTTTAATTACAATGTACTATATTCAGAGCTGTCTTTTTGACAGGATGGGTTGATCATTGAAAACATGCATGATGTCCCATACACTCTAGCAGTTGGTCCAGAGGTATGTGCATGCATGACAGCTGTGTGTACAGCAATCAGGGGCCTTTATCCATCATGGCCCCTTGGTGTACAGATCCTCTCTGCTGCAAACAAATCCGCCCTGGCAGTTGCCCAGGCATCAGGTCTGAACATGAGTGCATGCCATCATGGATTCTATTTCACACCTTGAGAATCTCTAACAAGATAATCTAAATGAGCCTGCTTTTGTCTCTCCACAGGGCTGGACTTTATACGTGCAGAGGGGTTTGTGTTTTCACATGTTGCAGATGAAGGCTTGTTAAATGCTTGTGCTGGAGAGCTGCTGCGGTATCGGAAACAAATTGGAGCAGGGCATATTCAGATCTTTACAGATATTAAGAAGAAGCACAGGTATACAATCTGGGTCCAATTCTGTGTTATGATGTCACACATTACGGTGATTGAAGCTCTCATTGCAGTGCTCATGCCCTCACTTCAGATGTGAGCATTGCTGAGACGGCACGAGCTGCTGAGTTTTTCCTCTCAGACGGAGTCATTGTCACAGGGACAGCAACAGGAGCACAAGCAGATCCAGAGGAACTAAGGGGTGAGTCTGGATTCCATATGACATGAAGACTTTTCAAAATGTTTTCCATTTTAATGTACATTTTAGCAGGTAAATACTGTCATAAACAAAATATTCCATGAGAATGTCAAGTGAAGTACATCTCTTTTATCACTTTTGTACATCCCATCAATGCTTTTTATGTGTGCAGGGCTAGAGAACTGTTGTTAAATTAAATGAGATTTTGGGAAAACAGATTTATATGAACAAAAAAAATTATATATGTACTAAATCATTATGATAATCCAAATTTTGCAATAATTCAGAATCATAACTAATAATTCCATGTAATAAGTCATTTGTGCTGCTTAACTTAAATGAGAATGTTTATATTTTAGTTTTTTTAGTTTGAAATGATCAAATAACACTGAAAAAATGTGTTGTTTTTACACCTACTCCAGGCAATGCACACTAAACTAATTTTAGCTACTGATACGCTGGTTCTGTGGGTGTGTCTTATAAAAAGTACTTATTAAACGATCAGTTTTATCCCCATCTTCAAATGAATGTTCAGAAATGTGAACAATCTGAAACCTCTTGATGCTCATCATAAGCTTCCAAAAATCAGAGAAAAAATAATGCTCTCATGACCAAACGGAGCAGTTGAGATAAAATCTATTTTGACAAATCATTATTTATTCTAGCCCACCCCAATTTACAGCTATGATAAAGGGAAGGTTTCTTCCACAAGGCATAAGACAACTGTGACAATAATGATAAAACAAAATTAGCGAGTATTTGAAAAATGTAGTAGTTTTGGAACCTTCTCAGGGGCAAAAACACATGAAGAACATGCAAAAACAGTCATCCCAGTCTTGAGGTAGACACAGGGAAGGTCCTAATTTCTACAATTTTCCCCCCTGGGTCAAGTTGACCCAAACCCTAGAAGAAATATAAATCTACACTTTGGAGTCATTTAAAAGTAGTTCGGAACTATGGTTTTCCGGGAAAAGAAAGTAAATTAACTCTGAAAAACAAATACATAACATCAATTTTAGGTTTGATGAATAAGAAAACAGCACACCATACCAGGGTTAAAATAATAATCATATTAGAAGCTTTTCATGAACCTTTTACCTTACTGTTTTCTGTGTCATTTGCTGAATTAAGAACTTTACATTGTTGATCTGCTGCAGTACAAACTCTCCTATCTCATGTCATCTTGACATTGATCAGTAGCCCCCTAACTTCTCCCAGAATTAAATCAAACATCCTGAAAAAAAGCTCTATTTTTATGTGGTCATCATCATACAGTCTGAGTTCACAGGACTTTAGCCTTTTGTTTCTCACTTCCTTTTAGACACGCACTCATTCATTCAAACTCTTTGGCTTTTTAGTACATGTTAGGGATTTCTGCTGATGCTGATCTCTTGCACACTTTGGGCCACGAACACAGCGCCACATTTAACAATTTACCCAAAGGTTGTTTTCTTCCATGGGAGGGCTGGGAGTCAACCCACAACTGCTACCAAAAAGGCCTCAACTTAGCTCAAACCAGCAACACACTAGCCAGAAGTATCCCGCTGACCATTTCACACCTTGTGTTACCCTAGACAAAGTTTCGTACATAAAGAATATATGTATATTTCATGTGTACTTTAAAATATCTGAGTGATTTATTTAGAATGCTATGAGGCTGAATACTGGAGAAATTATGATGTAAATTCAGTATTCCACTTTTTTATTTGTTACATTTTAACACCTGTATGGTTTTGGGTCAATTTTCAGTTTTCATCAAAAGAAAAAATATTCAAGCGATTATTATTTGAAACTGAGATTCACTGGTCTTGGCTCATTTTCTGTGAAAAAACATATATCAGAACACATTTTTATGGCCCCACACTGTTCATCCTCTACACATTTATATTACATACAAGGTGTTCGGATCTACTGGAAAATTCTCTCTTCCCACACAAACATAACTCACACATAAACTTACAATTTTAGTATAAAATTCTACGATTGTGTGAATTAAAAGGTCCAAAATGCAATGGATCTAGCAGACCCACCAACCCTGCCTAAGTAATAATAATGAAAATACCACACATGGTTTAAATTCTAAATGTGAAGAAATAAGATTAAAAAACATTAAATAAAGAACATTTACTGTTTAAATCACCTGTTTCCTGGCTAAAGTAAATACATTCTGAGTATTTCAACATAAAATGTCTTGATTGGGATTAAAAATCAATGCGTCCACCAGACCCGCAAGCACTACTTGAGGAATAATAACATGAACACCTCACAAGGGTTAAATATGTTTATTTTCTGCAGAGCTTCCCCAAACAAATCTCTCTTAGAACAAAATTTAAATAGTATATCTGATGTCATGAAACTACTCTGATCTAAGCAACTGTTGGAATTAGCTTTAGCATACATCTGAGAGAAACTTTTTGGTGGGATTGTATAAAACAGTGGACTTTAATAATCAAATGTAGGTTGTTTAAAAGTCTCTTACACAACTAATATTCTATTCATTATAGTAAAAAATGTGTTAGGTCGTAACTCGAGAGTCACATTGACCTCTGGCCTTGTATTCTGATGAAATTTTCATGGCCCGCTTTTAATCAATGGTTATGTAATAACACAAACCCTGATATATCCAGCTTTTTCTGAAATACCTGTTGCAGATCGTCGTGCCATTATTAAAGAAAGCTGTAAACATAAGCGTTATAAGAATCAGCCTCTGGCCTGCTTTTGGGCTACCATTTTAACCATTGTCTTCTTTACTTACTAATGAGCCCTGACAGATTCTTCATTTAAGTCTCAGGGAAACTTTTTTATACACTTTTTTGTGTATTTCCTTTTTATTTCACAGAAGTCAATCGGTCTGTCCAGATCCCTGTCCTCGTTGGTTCAGGTGTAACCGAAGAAAACATGGAACACTATCTTCAAGCCAGTGCTATGATCATTGGCTCCCATTTCAAGAGTGAAGGATACTGGGGAAACATGGTGGATGCCAAACGTGTCAAAAGCTTCATGGCAAAGATCCACAGACTTCGGGAATAGACTTCGGAGTTAAATTTGTCAAATTTAATCCACAATAAAGGAAGTCCATGTAGAGTTAACAATTTTATTTTTTTCACCTTTTAAAAAGATTTTATTAAATATATTCAAAATACCAAAAAAGGCTTTTAAATACGATTTAAAAATAACACCAAACAAGTGTACATAGTAACATTTCTTTTCTCTGGCAGTTAATTTTCAGTTTAGCATGTGACGCATCAAGAAATATTTTACACTAATATTTCATATGTATAAAAAACAATACATTCTGTGGTAAAATGTAAGCTTAAAATGTCAAACTACATTTTTTCACTCTTTTTTTCATACAATATCCATGCACAAATAACAGCTTACCAAAACTAAAAATGTACTACGTTTAAAACTTTCAAACACTAATATAACAAACACACGAATAATTTGGTGACTCTTCTCTTGTCAGTGTCAGACTATAAATGTGACTTCCTTAACAACAATAACAACACACTGCATTTTAATCTTAATCCATGTTAGTCTCACAGGGGAATGATTTCATGGCTTGCTTTGCAAACACACCCCTTTAATCTACTGCTCACTTATCAAACGTCTGCATGTTTATGTTCAGTGGAGTAAAAAGTGATTGATTTCCCTCAGTAGTTGTAGAGGCGCTGAGTGGGCTGTTTGAAGTACCCGTTGCGGCGCTCAGAGGCTGAGCAGCGTGCTCTTGTGAGGTTTTGCCTGTTGATGGCACCACGGCTCAGCTTTCTGGCACGCTGCACCGAGAGGAGAAGAGCGCTGCAGGGTAAGGGGCTACCCCATGCTGCCAACCGCCAAGAAATGTGACGTCTGACTGGTTCAGGCCTGAAGAGGAACATTGATAATTGACAAGCCATCATAGAAACATGACAATGTAAGCTTCACTTTTGAACTTTTCTATCCTGAATATTATTAATGCGAGCCAATGTTGACAAGTCTACAATGTTAATGATCTTACGATCACTGTCAGCCTCGTTTCCTTTCCTTCTCAAGCATCCTCTCAATATATGACGGTACTATGCAAAAGTTTTTGGAAGGTGTAAAAATGTTAAACAAATAATCCTTTCAAAATTATAAATAATGATAACTCATAATGTTTTTAATGTATTAAAAATATAATAAAATATGAATGTATTTTATTTTTTGAATATGCTGTAATGCAAAGTGAGTGAACTAGAGAAATGTATAAATTAAAATGCCCAAATGTTTGTTGACTAGCTTGTGCCTTTAAGCCAGCATTAAAATCTTATCGATACATGTACTATAGTCGAGTGCATAATCAACCAAATATAGCAAACATTTTTTGAGAATATTGGGCTATATGCAGAGGGCCATTTGTTTGCTAAAGAGTTTGGTTCCTTGAATATTTGGGGCTGCGTTTCCGCAAATACACCTGAAGATTTGGTCGGGATTCATTTTTTTGTTGATGCTGAAAAATAGAGGCAGATACTTGTCCATCATGGAACACCATCAAGGAGGTCCCAAAATTATTCTACAGTAGGACATCAACAATATTTATTCATTAGTGAAAAATATTAAAAAGGATGACGAGCTTCTTACACACTTACTTAAACTATTGTACAGAACTATATTTACAGAGCTTTGCATTTGGATTTTCATTGTTTACATAACCTGGGGCATGAATTGTCATCAGCCAATAATTGATGATAATAGCTTGCATCTAAACACATAGTAAATGTCACATATTAAGAGCAACAAAAGAAATAAATAGTTGGGATGTGATTTGATATTTTATTAATCTATATTTTTCAAACCATTTTTGAATGTTCAATTCATTAACCACAAATATTTAAGATCAATCCAACAATGCAACTAGATTTTACCCCTTGACTTGAAGTTTTTTGACGGTTAATCTAAAATATGTTGAAATGTAGCAAATATTTCCAGATTTGCTGATTTTTTTCCCATTTCATTTATTTCAGTTTAACAATCATTAAATCAAACAAACTCTAAAAGTACAAACTTAATAATTTTTACTAAAGTTCCGTGAACGCAATTTCGGGAGGAGCGATCAGATAATTAGCAAACAATCTACAGGTGTTTCCAATCCCTCTGCTCGCTCAAGAGATAAAACCGTAAACACTCCACTTCCAATTCGACGATGAAATGCAAACTTCCCTCCGCCACCCCTGTCTCCACATCTTATGGGGGGGGGTTCTCGGGCCCGGATCGCTTCTCGCCTCGAGGCCCTCCCGTGGACAGCTCGCCCAGTATGCTTATCTCAATCTCGCCACATACGCTTGCATTTTCTGGGCTAATTCTATGTAAGCGAACTCGTGAAATACTGTTTTTTTATAATAATGTTTTTGTATAATAATGTAACACAGAAGAGATGCAAAAAGAAATGGAACTAGTATGAAGAACAGAACAAAAATATTTAGAAAAAAAAAATGTTTGTGGGTGGTTTTGCAACAAAATAAAACCTTTTCGTAATCCTAATCTCTACTCCTAATCCTCTACACAGAATGATGTCGTTCCTCTTACCTGGTTTCATCTTCTGGTTCTTCATCTGAACCAACTTCTTGCTGATCAGGCCTCATCTGGTACACAGACATGCTTGGGTGCTCGATCAGCAGGTTCTCAAGAATGTTTGTGTCCACTGATCCTAATGACTGATTTTCTAAAGAAGACACATACATTAATGCTTTTCTGAAAAAAAAAACCTATTCTTTGTCAGAGCCAACAAAAGTGCAGCATCAAAAGAGGAGTTTCAACAATATAGTTATTTCTTATACGACTCACCTTGTATCTTTATGATAACCCATTCCCCATCATCAAATTCATAGAGATTGTCAAAGTTATCAGTCTCAACTGCATTGTCACTACTCATGTCTTCTTTCCCCACCAGCTGTGCAAGAAATCTACCAATCATCATGGTTTAGCCTGGGGGAAAAAGCACATCAATAAATAAAAAGTGTGGTATAAAACTTGAAATTCTGCTGCATAATAAGACAATTCAAACCCACTGTCAAATATCTCTGTCTCACACTTACAGTATTGGCTGTTGACTAAAAGTAATGCACAGAATGCTTAAGATGACATACTAGACTTGTTGGCAATCTTATCTTGCATAAGTGGTACGGTCATGTTCACCCTGTCTGCCATCCACAACTCATGGCAGACAGCAGCCATCAGCTGTTAAGACCAAGACACAGTGTTCCTTTCCACAGCCTGCTTATTTTTAACATGCTCTGGAATTCCCACTTTGCTTTATATAGGACGAAATTCATATATGAGCAGGTTCATAATAGGCTTCTGGTCTGAGTTGTTGATGGGTTACAATTGCAGCTGCCCTCTGGAGAAACCTTTGTTTGGCTGACTGAATTTGTATAAATGTAAGCTAGAATTGTACTCTTTGTTATGCTCATTAAAAAAGTTCTACTTGTAAGTTAATAAAAGGTTAGGCATGTCAGGGAATTCATTCCATTTCAATAAAATATACGACAAGGAAACATTGATCCTCTATCATAATTACAAATGAACAAAAAAAAAAAGCTTCAGGGTTCAAGTTTTTTTCTTTTGCGTCTGAAGTGTAAAAAAAGAACTGCAGACGTCAGAGTGTAGTGGGACAGGAAACAGCGATCAGCTGGAGGTCTGACCATTTAAAGCACCCAGACTTGTTTACACAGTGATGCTGACTCAAAAAAAAAGAAGACAAAAAAGGAAGGGAGATGCTGACTCTCTTGGATCAATCTAAGTTATTGTTACATTAAACAAATTCGGGGGGAGAAACAAGCAATTATATGCCTATTACTAAAAAAAAGAATGCAAATAAAGGTCAAAATAAACGACGGCTCCTGTTTATATTGATGTTTCCTGTCTATTTTGGAAGGTTTCACTAATCAACTCTTTAGCATACGTTATTTATACGTTTGGTGTTTACGTATTGTACACGACGGTTAACTGCATAAAGAAACCATGACATTCCACCCAATTAAAATCACCTCAACTAATACATTTCCAAAAAATGGTTTATAAAACAGTAATATTTTTCCCACCTTATCAACGCTCGATTCTGTCGCTTACTCTGCTTCTTGTTTTTGTATCGCTGTTCCTCCCGTTAGTACGCTGTACAATCTGGACTTGTTTGTTTACCAGAGGCTCCTCCCCCTCGTATAGACTGTACTTGCTCTGACGTCACAAGGCTCCACCCAGGACTCGGTGCGTCATTGGCCTTCGTGCATGCGGATTGCAGTTGTTCTCTTTTCATTGACCTCAAGGCTGCAAACCATGACAGAACGTTTTTAAACTTAAATGACTTTGATCTATCCATTATAACAGACATTTAATGAACAACTTAACTATTCTCTTGTGATATTAGCCGGACACATCATGTACAGTAGTCATTTTGGGCATGGGAGAAAGAGAGAGAGATCTAAAACGCATTTATTTTGTGACTCGTTTATTTACTTAATTTGAGCAGTATACAAGAGCAAACCTGGAATAGATTACCTGGGCAACTGTATCAATCTATATTAATCTATGTAAGATGATGAAAAATATCAGAGGTCTTGCAAAAGTAAGGTAACTGATTCAACTTCCAGACATGGAAAATGGCATCAGTTAACTCCTGGACAGTCGGAGGTACACATGGCATCCATGGATAGAGCGAAACAGGATGTTCCAAATGTAGTGGATTGAATTCAGGTCTGGGGAACAAGAAAGCCAGTCCATTTCAATGCACAAGCTATTGAGACCCTATTGAGAGGCCCAACATTGGCAAGAAAATAGATTGTGCAGCCTGCCAAGAAGATGCCTCCTCAACCCGTCACCTATGGTTAAATGGCTAGTGGATTACAGAAGTAAGCAGAATGTTCTCCATGAATTCTCCTTGTTGTCATATGAATCTGCCAATCACGGTATTCTCAAAACTTCTATTAAAGGGATGCATGGTGTTCAGCTGTGAGCACAGGCCTTATTTCTGGATTTTTGATCCTTTGTGTGGAGACAAGCGTAGTGATACAAACTAGTTGACACTTTGCTGTTGCTGTGAATTTGTCCTACTATAGCCTCCTCTGCATCTTCTGTATAGTGACCTGTCCCCATTATCTCTTACATGCTCATGATGAGAGAAATATTGAAACCTGAGAGTATTAGGAAAATTCAAAAACCAGTAAGCAGCTAAATCAGCAGGAAGTTTCAGCTGCAACCCAAAATATTCAATCTCTCTGCAAGCATTACTTTTAAAGAAACATTAACCTTGGAATTAAAATTTTAAAAATGTGTGGGATGCACATTTTGCCCAAAAGAATTTCTTGATAAATTCAGAAGAAAAATATTTTCATTTGATCCTATTGAATTCATGGCATTAGTTAGACCAAAGTTTTATTAAATCTAGTTTAAATAAATGAGCGGTTTGTCTGACCGGTTATGGGTGTTATTTTGTTTGAACTGAAGCTCTATGCTTCAATGACCTCTAATGGCAAAATATCATATTTGCATTAGCAAATTCAAGAATCTTTAAAAAGGGGAGGTTTCTCAAGGCTGCCAGAGCCTACTTTTCAGTGCTTGACCAACACCACCCTGATTTCAACTGTAACAGAAAACTGTGAGCTCCTCTTAAAGGAACAAGCGGTAAGCTCAATTTAAACTTTGCATTCAGTTGAGAACACTGTATTTCATTAATAAGAATTCTAAACTATTGTTTCTTATAAATCTGTTTAAACCCTGTTTTTTTTAAACAGCTTTTTTATGATTTTAGGCACATCAACTTTTTTCCATGGTTATTTTAAGATTCTTCCATTGTCGTTTAAAAATGTTATGTCATATGTGTATGCATATATTATATATACTAATAAAAAATAGGTAGTGAAAAGGTGTGAATTTAAGTTAAGTTTTCACAGTTCTATTTTTTATTATGTATGTGTAATTAATTTGTATTGTGTTCTTAAATTAGCAGAATGACTGATCAGGTGGATGATGTGGTGAAGCTCTGCTGTGAGCTCTCAGGCCGCAGGAAGCTCACTGCAGCGGTCAAGGGTTCTGTGAAAGGAGCTGCAGCCGCTGGTGGAGGTGCCTTTGTTGGAGGAATGGTTGGAGGGCCAGCAGGAATAGCATTTGGTAAGATCAAGCCACTGTTTCCCATTCAGTCCATGAACTTCCATCTAGTTTCAAAACATAGTGGTGAAACAGTCTTCTCACCGAAGTCTAAAGTCATCATGTCTTCATTCAGACGGGAAAACCAGAGCACCATCTAAATTTCTTTTTATCTCGACCATTTCTTCAGACTGTCTATGTGCAGAGTAAGTGGAAATAAGCTAAACGTCGCTTCATAACCTTCAAACCCTTTTTCTTGTTATGAAAAAGTGAATTAGGAAAAAGTTAAATTAACTATTAACATAAATAACAACTTTTGTGGCTTGCAATTCAGTTCCACATGTTTCATAGGTAAATACCCATATATTATAATATGTATAATTAATTTTGTTATAATAATTATATTATAATATAAACGTTTACATTTTCATAGGAAGCCTCACACCCATGGACTAGTCTAGAACTATTTTAGCCTAAAGTTGAACGATTTAAGCTAATAATTCACTGAATATTTAACCAAAGAATACACCTTTTCTTACAAATCTTAACAGAGCAGATGTTTTTTTTTTTTTTACATTAAAATACACCAAAAGAATTTAACTTAAACATTCTAAAATGTTGGTGGCCATGATGGAGGCCATGCTCCAAAACGTCATTTCAACAAAATATTTTGTATAAGAGATTGATTTCTCCATCAATAGCACGATCTTTCATTTATAACTATAACAGTCTGGATTCATCAAGGGTCACTCTGTATTAAGTACAGTATGATAAGGCATACAGTATGAGCGTTTGTATAAAACCAAATCTTTTGCAAACCATTTCCCATCCCATTTAATTTGTCACATTACAGGAGGCACTTTGGGGGGTCTCTTGGGGACTTGGATGAGCAGCGGTCAGTTCAAGCCTCTTGCTGAGCTCATTATGGAGCTTCCTCCTAAACACAAGCAGACCCTGTGCTCTGATGTGAAATCGGCTCTTGGTTCCCTCCACTGGACAGATGTGGCCGGTCTCATTGCTCTGGTCATGGGAAGCACAACCCTCCAAGAGCAAGTGCTTGCTGCTATACTCACCTACACCAGCAGGGAGCTCAATGCTGAAGTGCAGTATGCAAAGTGATATCAAGAAGGTCCAAATATGTGAGCAGAACTAAATAATCTGTCCTCTTTTCATCCATGTTTCTTTATACAATTTAATTGCTTATATGGTGGATCTATATACCTGTCTCTCAAAATAAATCAATGCCATTTGTGTAAAAGTTGTTTTCTTTTTTTAATAAAATTAATAACTGTATAGCATTTTGTCAGTGTGCACCATGCAATGACTGAATAGTATGTGTTGGTGTTATTTTAATTATTTTTTTTGTTTAAAATGGATTGCTGTGGCATGCCATGAAACATTTTAAAATGACAAAAAACGTGATCCATTTAATACTACATTGGTACAAATTAGTAACTTGATTCAGTATGTCTTAAAGTGGCTAAAACGTATAGAGAAAGTAAACAGGGTATTGGCTGTGAGCTCTGTGACTCACGAGGTTCAACATCGCGGAAGCGCGCTTCAACTGGATGCTGCTGAAATACTGAAAGCAAAAAGTCAACATTTTCACGGGTAAGATTTAAAAACACTTTTGGAAGTTGAATCACGATCAGTTCCAACAGCAATGCAAGTAATGCTAACGTAAAATAGTATAAGCCACGCGTGTAAAGTCTCAAAATAGTTTCTCGCAAGATGTAGGCTACATTAACAAACAAGATGCTCACTGTCAAATACTGACTGTTTACGTTTTTCCCTTTCTCGAAGAAAAATGGCAAACAGAAAAGATGATGTTATGAAACTTTGCTGTATAATCTCGGGCAATAAAGGGGTCAAAGCAGCATTTAAAAGCTCGACCAAAGGCGCAGCAGTGGCATGCGGAGGAGCTTTTGCCGGTGGGCTGCTCGGAGGTCCGGCGGGAATTGCTGTCGGTAAGTTCGTTAGGTCTATCTATCAAATCGGAAATAGGATGTTCTTCAGTGATTAACCACTAGATGGTGCGCTGTGACATGATTTAACCTCTATTTTCTTTTTGTTTCGTATGTATATATTAATGTAATTACACAGGTGGGGCTGTGGGGGGCGCGCTTGGAGCATGGATGACCAGTGGTCAGTTCAAACCTCTTCCTGAGATCCTCATGGAGATGACTCCTATGCAGCAGGATACACTGTACTCTGATATCATGGCTATAGTGGGCTCACTCAGATGGACTGACTTTGCGCAGCTGTTTGCACAGGTCAATGGAAATGCCTCTGTACATGACCAGGTGCTGAATGCTATTGTCAGTTTCACTAAACATCAGTTAAAAGCTGAAGTAACATACAAATAATGACATGCGTGGAGAGGGTGAACATTATAATTTATTATAATTTTTCAAAACATTAGCATAACTGGTTTTGGTTCAGCTTGGGGCAAGTTATTGATCTTTGATATTTCTGTGGACTATATCAGGTATCTTAAATAAAGCACTTTTTTTGTGTGTGTGTTTGTTATTGTCTTTCCACCATGAGCTTAACTGAACAAATAATTCCAACACGATTCCTTGTAATTTGTTGTTTCTTTTTTCAACATTTGCTGCCAACATATAATCCATTTTTCTTTAGCACCCATTTCTTTTTGCCTTTCTCATATTGTTATATATTACTGTTATTAGAAAAAAACTGTTTCTGATGCAACATAATAGCACAAATTATTAATGAAAGTTCATTCACTCAATGACAGGTACACGGTAAGATTCGTATCAGTACAGTCTATTACAGGGGCTGGGAACATTTTTGCTGCGAGAGCCATAAACGTCACATCCTTGACAATGCAATTTCATAAGAGACTAAACTGTTAAATGTGTTCATTTTATGTAAGATCTAAGAAACTAAAAGTTAAATGTGTTAATTTTATGTAAGACCAACACTTAAGTACAATACATCTCATTTGTCATATAGACTTTCATAAAATTCATAGACTTGCAAATGTAGTATGGCGTATGTTGAAGTGACACTTTATATTTGACAGTTTCATCCGTTCAATAATATCAGTGCACATTTAACACACCGACGATAAACCCTCATATTTTTTTCTTTTACTTCTACTACAAAATGCTTTCAGCCGTTGCCTAGCTGACTACATGATGAAAATGAGGGAAATTAAGTTCTTGACCTCCTAACGACCCGTGTAATGTACGTTATGGATTATCCAATAAAGGTTTGATATTGTTGTGGGTGACATAAGTTAGTGGTAAGAAAGCCACGGATTAAAAAACAAAAGAGTGTGTTTATTTTTTAACCATATTATTTTATCTTTAACAATTTGTCTGAGAGCCATCACAAGATTTAAAAAATTAATATGGAGGAATTTAGGGTTTAAAGACTTTCAGTGTCATTTTACTCACACCTTTAAAGAGTCTCTAAGTTTACTCTAAGACTATGCCTGTTTGAGAAGTGCTTTCCGTAGCTGATCTTACGAACAGAACTGATCTCAGTCTAATTCACTGCTGGATGTTCTTCAATGTCATTGTTTAACGATAAGCTTTGACTTTGTTGCTACTGTGTCAGGTGTTTGGTGACCTATGCGGGCATGAAAATGTGTAAAATTCTCAATTTAAATGTAATAACTGTCTCTAACTTCATGTGTCGATCAAATGTAAACGATGGATTTGGATAAGTATTTTAGAAGCCTTTCAATAAACATTGTAGCATTTTTGGATTCAGGATTATGCCAATGAAACATACATAAAACCACAAACCACACAATACTAGCTTTTTTCTTGTTAAAGTGAAAGGCTTTTATAGTTTTAACAGTCCTGTCATGTGGTAAAAATATCTTGCTAACACATTTAATTTTTGCAATGGACAAACGTTGTTGTTGTTTTTTTTTCTCAGAGGAAGTAATTGTCAAATTATCAGAAGTGTAAATGATATGTTTGTTACTTGCACTGCTTTCATGAGTCTAATTATAGTCTCATGCCATGAACGCAAAAGCTGAAACTACCCGATGAACTGGTTTTCTTTGTTTCTGTTTATACATATTTTTTCCACTCAGTGTGCCAAAAGGCACTCGAGGAAGTCCCCCAAGAGATTGAGCAAAAGAGTAAAACTTTGTTTTTAAAGACTGTTTTCTCCTGGTGTTGCGTGTGAGCATTTGTTTATGCAATGATTCTTCCTCTATTTATTTTTGAGCAATGCAGCTAAGATTTTAAACTTAAGTTATCATGATTAGATTACCCGATCTTATATCAAAGTAAAAAAAAAACTCTTTAAAGTAAAGATTACATTTATTTTCATTAAATTGTTAAATAAAGTAGACTTGTATTTTCTTAGTTTATTAAGGCATTGATTGTGCCTACAGAAGAATAAAAAAAAATCAGAGCTAAAAAAGATTGATTAAAACATCAATAAAAGAAACCTCAGTAGTTCATACGTGCAACACTCTTCAGACATCAGTGCTCAGTCAGTAAATACATATTTAAAATTCATTTTAATCTGGACTTACTTTTTTAGCCTCTCTAATATTTTCTTGTTATCTGGAAGATGGTTTTAGCTCTGTGCAGCATACTAACTGAAAGCATACTTTCCCTATTTCAAGCAAGCACACTGGTTTAAACTTGTATTGTTTGTACACAGTCCACAGATCATACTTGTTTTGATCAAGAGGCGAACTCCTGCTTTCCATCTCGATGCGTAATAGAAAGCGACTGAACTGCAGTCAAGTTGTCATTCACTCCATTGTTAAATCTGACCAACTTTGGAGCTGAAAATATTTGTTTAAATTGTGTTGTTTAAGATATATAAAGTTTAAACCTTCAGCCAATCAGACATCTTTACTACGGCCATGTCCCACCTCAACAAATGTGTTTGATTACTGGTTACGCCCACTTTTTAACCTCTTTTAATTTTGCCAGAAACCTTTGGGCGACATCACGAACACTCCATCCATGTCAAGATTAAGCTGGAGCTATTTAGGAAGATTAGTGAAATGATGCTACAGTCAAGTCTACTGTTTAGATGATAACAAGCAGCTTTTGTTATTGTTCTTATAATTAGAAAACCAGGTTTGTGACACAAATCATTCAAAATTAATTCAGATACTTTTTTTTATTGTACTGATTGCAAACAATTACACTGGTTACAGCATAGACACTTACTACAACACAGTAAAGAATAACACGTTACAGTCATATAAACAAACAAATTATGTACAAACAAAATAGATGTGCAAAACTTAAGTTAGTGACTTTGGCAAAATACTTCATGACCGATTTCAGTTCATAGCAAGAGTTTATCATGACTGATAGGAGGAATCAAGTGTTCAGGTTTGAAGTAACAATACTGGGATACATCTGCCACCTCTTGGTTCTTGAACCATTTAGTGGGCACCTTATAGCTGTTTTGGTCTTCTTGTTCTTCATCGCTCGATGACTCATATTCAGGTTGACTGGGCTTATCCTTGACAGAGCTCTTAAAGTGTTTCCCCATACCTCTCTTCTTTGTGGGTTCTTTTCCCTGTGTCATCACATTCATGCAGCATCGGCACACCCTCACCGGCCTGGAGGAGATGTTTGGCAACAAGGCTCGACTTTTAGAGCAAGCTCTGCAAACAATATAACCACACTGCCTGCAATGATGTCTACGGTTTGTGACATTGAAGCGTCTTGAGCATCGCATACAGATGGCTGAAGCTATATCAGGGATCCATGGAGTTGCAAAGTCTCCCGCAATGTTATCAGCAGGTAGGCCCATGATTTGCACATGGATTGCCTTATATTGGTCAATGTGCCCCATCCAAGCTTCCTTTTCCTCAAGAGATGCTGCAGAGACGTAGAAGGACTTGCGTGGTGTTCGAATCAGCCATTGGTTGTTCATTGCCATTCCATCTTCCAGATTTTCCTGCTGAACCTCTTCCAAAGGGATGATGTTCTGTTTGCTGTTCCAGTGACCGGGGACCATGATACTACCATAGACTAGGATATCATTAAAAAGAAAGAAGACTTTGGGTTTGGGTCCCCGCCTGCAGACCTTCATCAAGCAGCCCTCTCCAACAAGAACACGGCCAGGTTTCTGAAGCATTTTTCCAGTTTTCCTAAAAGTGCTTTCCACTGCTTGAATTCGCTCACGATTTTGCATCGTAAAGGTCTTGTCATTTTCCATGAGTGCAGCCCTTTATAAATATAGAAAAATAAAGGGATGTTTATAACATATTTCACAAATCACTAAAAGGCAGAATAAGCAACTTGGACTGGCATTTGCAAGACAAATTGAAAAATTATACTGTTTATTAGCAAATTACATAAGCTACAAAAAATTCTTAATAGGTTAAATGAATAAAACATATACCTTTTTTCAAGAAGATGAAGAAGTGATTAGTTGTCTGTTGAAGACTTTCTGTTTTCGCTAACTTTGAGCCTCCAGCTCTAGGAAAGTCATGCTCAGTTGTCAGGTTTGAGTTCAACATTTATACTCATGATGTCGCAAAGTCGTCTTTCCTGTTTGAAGGGAAAAAAACTCCAGATCTGCCCTGCGGTGTCTCTTCTCCTCTACAGATGTAATCTTCCTGTTTTTTACTGGCAAGGCAAACCATCTTGATGATTTGGACTTTTGGTCAAATTCAGTCTTTATGTAACTACAAGTCTTTCTTGGCAAATTATATTTTTGTATTTCATTAAATTGTGTACTGTATTAACTGATATGTTTAGTTGGAGTTTTAATTCTTAATTAAAAAAATGAACACAAATATAAAATACTGAGATGGTAAAAATTTTATATAACTATTATTCAGAATCATTGCAAACAATGTCTACGAATTATAGAATTATTTAAATACATATATTTAACATATTTTCATCTGATTTAACTTGCAACAGTTTCAAAAGAAAAACAAAGTATGATTCATATTCCAGCCAAGTGAGGCTCAACCTGAAAAACTTGTTTTAGAGTAAAACAGACTCCATTCTAACAGCCATTTTCAAATGTGTGATCTGTTAAAGATTGACAGCTGGCTCAACAGTACCCCAAATTTAAGAAGTGCAAAATTTATAACTGTTTAACACTGGGAACTCATAAGGGAAGACTAAGTGAAAGCAAGTTTTTTCTCATATGGGACATTGCATTAGAACAGGAACCCCACTTTCAATGTGGAAAATCATGGTTATCTCAATTCTGTCTTTCAAGCTTGCTAACCTCTTACAACATAAACAAAATTGCCAAACTAAACAAAATATGAAATATAAATGTTAAAAATGTACGTAATGAGGATAGTAAAATCTAAATCTGTTATATTTGTTAATATAGTGAAGATGTGACTCTCCACAATTTTCCAGAGGATTCAATAAAAAGGCAATAAATAAATACATATTTTTTTTTATTTTTGTATTCTTCATTCTGTAAATCCACAATGACAAAAGATGGATTTAAAAAAACAGCTGAACTTGAAACTTGAACTGAGAACTCAAAACTTTTTTTTTTATTTAAAAACAAACCAACTCTGGATGTTTCACAATTATAATGATACAGTTGCATGCAGTCTTACAATACATGCAATACATGACAGCAAAAAAGTAAAGAAGGAATCTTCCACATAATTCGAGAGGAATTAATATGCACATTATGAAAAACCATACAATCAGTTTTACTGACATACTTCCTTGTTAAGAAGCCAAATACTATTAAAGTTCAGCTTAGATCAATTGTTAATTGGAACTTCCTCTCATTCAACAGTGGAACTTATCAAAGGAAGGCTTCTTCTGGTTAAAGCTCAGCTTGAGAAAGACAGTTTTTTTTATTTATTAATATTTAGGTCCAAAGAGAGTGGTGGTTTTAACAAGTTAAATTATAATCTAAATGTAATCTAAATTTAGCTGGTCTGTTGATGTTTGCTTAGATAACAACCATAGAGAAGCCATCCTTCCACCTTGCTCTGAGTCAGATATTTCACAGCCACGGTCTGGATATATCTGGAGGAGGTATAACTGAGAAGCGAGACAGTACACCTAGTCTCACATGCAACATTGGACCGTTTCACTGGCTAGAATTGACAGGATTTATAAGCATCATTTTAACGTAACATAACATAACATAACATAACATAACATAACATTAAGGGGTGTGACTGAACACCAGTGAGTTTTACTGATGATTCAATTATTTTATTAAAGGTTTTTTATTCAGAACACTTCCATAAGGAGGATCTATTGGTATTTTAATAACTCTCAGATTTTTTTTTATAAAAGACTCTTGATTTTCTGTGAACATGTTTTAAAACATGGAAGAATTAGTTTCCCTCAAACTCAATGCGACATAAAAAATTTACCATTCTATAGAGTCTAAAGAGTGACATCACATACCCGTCCAATTCTATGGATTCTTCAGGACACCAAGAGCAGATGAAAGCCCTTAAAGCGATGGTGAGGGCCAGGTTTCCAAGTCATGGAAATAAACACCCTGTCCTGTTACTTTTTTTAAGAGAAACGGATCACCCATTCCCTGCAGTCAGACACAGGCCAAGAGCTAATGGAAGCTGCAGATATCAGAAAGGCATTGAACTTTTACTCAAACCTGTACGCAAGTGAATACAAGAAAAAAGTCGCTTTTTAAATATTTTGTGGACGGTCTGCTCACAGTCACTGTCTCAAATGGCACACTACGGAGTCAAGTCCACACTCTAGTGATGTCATGAAGGCCCGACGCTAAGGGCCCTTAATTCAAGAACGAGGGTGCTGAGTTCTCATCGGAAGTAGGTAATGCTCTGCTGGTGTTTACTCTACAGCTGCGATTTAACTTGAATAAAGACATTACCTGCCTTGAATTCACCACGGTTTGCAAAAAGGCTTTTAATGCTGCAGGGGAGGTTTTTGTTATATTTGGTATATTCGTTGTTAATGCACAGATAATTAAGGCCTATAACGTTTAAAAGAATTGGGATAAATGTTGCTCAACACTTGTGTTCTGGTACATAGTTTGTTTAGAACTGTAGAGTCACATGTTGGCCACATGATTGTTTAAATAATATATCTGTAGGTCTTTTTTCTGATAATTAATTAAGAGTCACTTCACTGCTTCGTTCCCAATCATATCATTTAACCTGAGTAAGCTCCACCCAACAATCATCTGATTGGTAAATCGTAAAGAATTCTGGGTTTTGGGGCGCTTGAAGCCTGCATCGATGTGAGCTTCGCCAAAGCCTCCATAAAGGGCGCATAGAGCTAATGAGCACACTTCAGAGCAGGGTTCCACAAACTTGGTCCTAAAGGGCTGCACCCCTGCACATTGTAGTTGCAACGTTGCTGTAGTATGCGTACTACCCTAGCTTCAAACAACCAGAGGCTTCTAATTAGTGCGACAGGTGTGATTCATGATAGTTGAACCAAAAATGTGCAGGGCTCCAGCCCTCCAGGACCAGGTATGGAGACCCCTTCTTTAGAGCCTATAAATGACAAGTGGGACACCCCACGGTCTCATAAATGTTCCTCTGGAGAGTTATAGAAAAGCTGGGGTTAAGAAGAGAATGGATTTCCTGGATTAAAACCCTTTACCAGGACACAGGGCACTTTAACGTTAAACGGTGGAATTCATAATGTTTTATGATTTTTCACCTAAGCCGTTACTTCATAAAATACCCAAAATTTTACTTTGTTTTATCCTCCTTGATTTTTATCTGTTTTATCTGCATATGCTAATGACATCATTGTTAAAAAAACAAAGAAGTAAAGGCTGAAAATAAAGTGAGGCTCTAGAGTCAGAAAATGTAGTGGATGCCTCCCTGTTTTATCCCAGAGCCTAATCTGAAAGAATAACAGCTTAAAATACCTTTGAGTGTTCATTGGCAATTAACAGTTCTGAAACTGGGAAGGCCTGGCAGAAAAGTGCAGGTTAGGTCCAGACTGTGGCTATTAAATGTTTGAGAACCTTGAGTATTTGGAGTATCAATTGCAATAACCCCATTTGTGGTTGAAGAGAAGCTAGTTTCTCTATTGTTTTCATGTAAAAATGACTTCTTATGCCTTTGTATAACTTTTGTAGTCTACTGTTTATTTATGTCAATGAATGATTTCAAAGCAATGAAAAGCAATTACATATAATAAATGAGACAAGGTCTGTTGTAAAATCAAAATCATGCTCTTCATCCACACGTCCTGCATTTAAAATGGAATAATGGACATTTAATCATTGATTATTTGTAACATTTTCTTTACAAAAAAATCCATAAAATGTGTTTTTATAAGCTACATTTCAGTTATATCGTCATAATTGATATTTGTCAATATTTTTTCAGACAACATGGTGAACTCTAAGCAATTATACTTTCCGATTTATGTTCATCCTCCATATAAAAAATGAATAATATTTACAATTTTAATAATAATAATAACAATAATGCCTTTGATTTATAGATGGTTTCCAGATGCTTAAAGACATTTTTACAATTTCCATATGATTATTTAATCACTCCACATTCTCACTCTGGTGGTAATACACTACCTTGGTAGCCCTCAGCTGCCCTGGGGCAGTCTGACAGATGTGACTGGCATTTCACCCTTATGACCTTCTGCTCACCACCAAACACAGCCAACCAGTCACATACATCCATACAGAGCAATGTGGATGAAGTGGCTTGCTCAGGCAGAATGTACCTGGTGGTATCGAACCGCCAGCCCAATATTACACCTCATTGCCGCCCAATTAATTAAAGTGCATATATAATCAAGCATAATCTACACAAGTATAACAAAAATATAACAACATACTGCTTGTTCTTTACGTATAAATATACCCCTGTACAAGAACTGAAAGAGGAACATTTTCATTACACTTCATAAAAAACAAGCAGGTAACCAGAAACCATTATTTTCCCAAAACCTCTTTAGCTGTTCATTATAGTGCTCACCTTAAGCTTTGAATGAATAGATTCTGCTGATTCTAGAGTGCTACTGCACAAGTACTCTGGATGTACAATAGCAATAATAGCATACAAATAGTATCACAGCTTATCCTGGTTTTATTTAACATATCAAAAAACCTTGTCTCCACAAAAAAAAGATACTTGACTCCCCCTGGTGGGCTGCCAAATTATTTTCTTCTCTTGAAGCTCATCTCAAATCAAATATCACCAGATTAGAGTTCAAACATGGTTCTGCAGTCTCATTAAAATAAAGCATATGAAAAACTTGCTTCTTGTACTCTTGCTTCAGCTCTGGTCTCTGTCCACATTTCACTGTGATGAAATCACAAAGTTTTCTGTTACAAGTCAATGGTTCCTTTAACTTTAAACTTCTTGGCTGATCGCTCACTGGAGCGCAGTTCAAACTTGCTGCCATAGATGTGAGTTATGAATTGCCCAATCTCCACACCAAACACACTGTTCCTCTTGGGTATTACTGGGGAAAGTGGGAAACATTCATTAAAAAAGGCTGTTCATGAAGAAGATTAAGTACAGTTGTGTTCAAAAGATGATGCAACTTTCAGCTGAATAGAGAAAATCAGATAAAGTAAAAAAGGTCCTAATTTTTGGGTACATTTGGTTTAGAATCGCAGGTCATAACTTTCAAGACGTTCTTCACCAAAAATAGTCATTCATTTAGTGTAAACTGTATGTAAACCCAGGTCAGGAAATTCAGATTTTAGTGGCAAACTTCATTAATTATATAAAATATGCATTTTTAAATAACATTATTAGAATAACTATTTATTATACTTAACATAGAGATTCAAGCAATGATTAGCACTGAAGGTTATTTCAATTATCGATTTGTCAGTGATATTTTTTTTTCAATTAGTCAACTAAGCGGATAAAAGGATACAAGCAGCTTAATTTCTTGTACAGTGAACCAAGAGTTGATTATTGTATTTTCACTATACAAAATGCTACAGTTTCCTTCATCATTATTATCTTAATATGCTTGAATATTTTACATGTTATTTCACTTTTGCCCTCTTCTGTTAGCTGCACCTGCAGCTGTTTTTTTTTACATTACATTAATTACATTAATTAGTTTAACTAGACTAGCTTTTCCCACTAAATAATGTTATCCTCATGTCCACTTAAGCATGGTTTTGAAAACAACAACTACAACAACAACAAAACACCAGTCACAAAAATGTTAAATCCCTCCTAACACAGTGTAATGAGTAAACAGATTCAAAATGTATCATTCAGCTCTGAAGTTATATTGACCAATCAGAAGCCGCTTTACTTTAAAGAGCCGCTACTATGATTTTTGAAAATGATTGCTTATGTGGTGTGAAACATAGCTTTACATGTCAGGAATACCCTGATATAAATTTTTGAATCTGAAAGTGGTTTGTGTATGAAGTTATCGTCTTTACTAAGAAAGAGTCAATTCAGAGTAGCTGATTTTTGAAAGTGAATCTATTGGCAGGTGTGCTTATGTTCTTACTACATGGGCACTTTAAAAGTTAAACGTATTTGTTGCTTTATGTTGTGTTGATAGTACTCTTTATAGTACGTTTATTGGTTGTCTTATCTCATAATAATGTGATCAAAACCGGGCCAGTTAGAGCTCAACCCCATAAGATGCACCTGTGCTGTCAAGTAGAGGAGGCGTTAAGTGCAAACGAGTCATAAACAAATCATTTGGGCATCACAACCAAATACAGTAAAATTAAATGCCTATTATAAGAAAACAAACAGTTTTTTGTTCTCAATCTTGCAAGCATGTCAACCTCTAAAATCAAATAAGGAACCTTTCAAAATCACAAAGGGGCATATTAATGCTTGGGCAAAGCATTTGACACAAAGAGAATACATGTGTCCTTGAACAACAACAATTCTCCCACCATATTTACCAACATTTCACTCTCAAAAACATGGCATTTACTTACAGTTCTACTCAGTTCTACATAACAACGTCTCCAGGATTTTCCAAAAAATAATGTCAACTTGGTTTTCAAAAAAAAATTTTTTTATGCAGAAACGCTCCACTAAACGAGGAGGAAAAAA
The DNA here is from genome assembly GCA_900490495.1 of Danionella dracula. Classification (NCBI taxonomy): domain Eukaryota; kingdom Metazoa; phylum Chordata; class Actinopteri; order Cypriniformes; family Danionidae; genus Danionella; species Danionella dracula. The sequence goes on from UELW01000578.1 coordinate 6,352,447, forward strand.
CTCAGGACTTGTACCATAAAGCTGGATTAACTGGCAAGCCAGCTAAATTAAAAATTAGTTTGCACCAATCCTGGGTTTTGGGTAGTATGAAAAGATCTTGGATTTAATCATTCTTTGCAACCCTGGCAACTTATGCCACACAACTAACCTGTCCTAGGGGAGGTCATATTCTGGATTAGAGATTGCAAACTTATATTCGTCCAAATCGGCTGTTATAAAAACAACAACAAAAAACGTTTAAGTGATGTAGCACACCTGTGTCAGTAATCGGTAATCTTAAAAAAAAAGAAGAATAACAATTATATAGACATTCACTTTTTATATTTAAAAATACATTTAGTGAATAGAGAAATAAGCATTTACTTTGTTTTGTAATACAATCATAAACACGTTAACATTACATAAAAAGTAAAACGTATTCGAATTAACATGCCACAGATATACTACCATTATATGCATATCATGCATGATTGTCAATTTTACATGAATACAGAATGCTCCCAATTATACATGATTGAAACGTTTAGGGTTTGTCAAGTCGAAACCGATCTGGTAATACTAAGTGTGCTCAGCCACATCCATGGTACAGACTCCAGATGTCAAAATAACCTGTTATGTATGGACGGGAAGAGGGCCTTCTTTTTATCTTTTTATTTTCTTCTTCAAGCGTAACTTTAACTACATGAATGAAAGCTTATAAAAATAGTATATTATTTTATTTTCTTAATAGCAAGTTTTCCACATGACTATGGAAGCTTATGTTTGCTGCCGTGTGAAGCTTAATCTCCTGGTAACATAGAGTAACATTCCTTTTGAACATGTATTAACTGTTTGTTGGAAGGACTCACATGAGAAGCTTTTCTGTCTGTTTTGAAAGGTGGCCGGGTAAAAAAAAAAAAAAACATAAAATACTTATATAAACTGAAAACTTAGTGACGAACCACATCAAGGCATGATCCTTACCTTTTAACTCATCCTCTTTTGTAATTATCTTAAAGATGTGTTTCATTTCCTGAACCAAGATGCCAGTCAGACCCACATACGAAGGACATTTGGATCGGACAACTACACATAAAGACAAAAAAAAAAAAACAATAAGCTGCTTAACCTTAATTTAGGATGTGATAATCTGCCACGTGGCCACATTCATCCAGAATTTACTTCACAACGCAGCGATTAAATTACAAAATTTCAACATGACACAAGAAATCCTTGACCTTTTCAATGAACAATGTATAGTTTACATTGGTTACACTGTTCTACCACTGTTTATCAACTCAGAACTTTCATTTACATTTAAACTACAGAAACTTTAAACTTTTTTACTTAAAGAAAAAAAGTTTCCATAGGATTGACCATTGTTGGCCTATCTTTGAACTACAGTAATTATTTAGTTATGTACTTATAAAGAGAATGTCTCAAGAATGACTCAAGTATTGAAAGGCAATTTTAGCATGACACCACTCCAGAGTGACATTGTCCCAGACATGCTAAACTAAAAATGACTTTGTGCCTCTCCAGAGCAACCTTGCCAAAGTCCGATCAGTCATATGATGCATGAGTCTCGGCTCTCAGCTGATGCCAATATCTTTTTCATTAATATCATAATAGATTTATTTATTTATTCTCTCAGAGTCTTCCATTTGTTTCTTTCAAACTTTTAAGCTAAAATGCCCTCACACTTTACTGATCATCAGATGCCACTTGGTAACGTAGTAGAGATGTCATGCAAAGTGAACTTTTACTTTCAGTTGGAACCTCTGCCACAACGTCACACTGAAGTGGCAGCATAGCAGAAGCGCCAAAGTGGTGTCATTTCATAAAATACTAAAACTACTACTGCAAGTTTTGTTGTTACTTTCAACACACATCAGTTTAAATCACTTCAAACACACACACCCACACGCACACACACAAATTAAAGAAAGAAAAGAAAAAAAAACCAGTCCTATTATATGCTCACTTCTTTTTGCAAAAGTGTGAATGTATAGTACCTGTTAGAATAGCTCCATGGAAATCAGCTTTCAAGAGCTTCTGCTGGATCATCTGGGGGTTGCTTTGTTAAGAAAACATACATGTAGAGTTAAGACAATTCTTGAACAGATTTTCAGAAGCATTCTTTTGAGATAATCGCAATACCTTCCTTCTTTCAGTCCGTTGCACAGATCCTGAATATACTGTTTCCACAGCTCATGTAGAGGCAAGAAGAGTTCATATCTAAAAACATAAAACATTCATAAGTAGTACTCATTTCATGGAATCAAAGACATGATACGCTACAAAACAAATACACACTTTTGATGTTCTGGTTTCAGCTGAAAGATTTTCAGCTGTCTTTTTTCTTTGGCATTCAGCCCTTTGGCCTTTTTTCTTTTCCCTTTTTTCTTTTTTAAACGCTTGTATTCAAGCACCACTGCTTTGTGATCCATCATTACTTCAAGGGCTGCATTGCTCAGTTTGGGAATGCTGCTTTTCAGGAAGGCTTTGGTGAATGTCTCAGCTTCTGCTTTATCCCGCGACTATAAAAAAGTGGGATTCAATAAATAATGGTGACAATGAAAATGACAATTATAATGTAAGCTGTCTAAAGTATCACATTTAAATACAAAATACTGATTCCATTACATTAACAATGTAAAACAAATCAAAACATCTGGCATTCAATATTAATAAATGCATAGTAAAATGCTATAAATATCACATGTAAGTAACAAGACTTAATATATAAATATTTTCTCATCACCTTAACTTCAAGTAGGTCTCCTTGCTCTGGTGGGATTCTAACGTTCACCACTTCTGTTAGAACAAAAATCAACAACAGCGACGTAACTTATTAGTCATTTTGACTTCTATTTCTATAAAAACAGCGAATAGCACGTTAAGATTCATAACAATTATGACGTTGACATCATACTCACGTTCCATCGTTCAAAACACAATAAATTCTGTAATCGAAAACAAAACCACTGGCTTCCTGAAAGCTACACGTGGGGCACAAGACAAAACGAGTTGACCACCGAATCAGGCACAAGTAATCAAATATGGAATCATTCACCGACATTCACCGGTTCAAAGAAATATAAAATAAGTGGTGTGCTCCTTGTGGTACATGTTGGAAAACTACAATACTATTTAGTTAATTTAATAAATTTCTTTATCAAACATAAATTAATAATAATAATAATAATAAGGTAATACTAATAATAAGGCAGAGAACGTTATATCAGTTTATCAACTGCGAAATTGTTCAAACCAAAAATGTCTTATCGTTTTTGCTATTCATAAAAATAATGTGACTTCGAGCTAAACGTGGACGGAAATTGTTCCAATTCTAAATGTGGCGTGTGTTTTTAAGAGCATGTCAGTTTAGCCCGCCCCCGTCAGTTTATTGGCCACCCCGCCCGCGTTGTGTTTGAAATTACAAATGAAGGGTGGGGACTGAGACCGCTAGTAATCGGTTGACTGCTCTCTAAATTAAACAAACCTATCTTGTATTTTCTTCGAAAACGTTTCTTTTCAAGTCGAAAGATTTTATAATGTCTGAAGAACTTGTTAGTTGTAAGCCGGAAGAGGTCAAAAACGCCGAGGCTGAAAACAGCGTTGAAATAGTCATCAAACTAACCAGGGAGGACCCAGTAAATAACAACGACCATTTGAACCAACTGACAGACCGAGAGGAAGAGTCCGGATCTAATGAGGTCACACCAGAAAACAGCCTGGTTCCTAAAGGTTTGTACATGAACGTTACAAGTCGTTTAACGTACATTATGCCATGATATGCCTGAGTAACTTTTTGATTCTGTTTGTAACAATTTAACTTGAACATAACTAACATCACCAATTTTGTGTAATGGGGCACCTATTGGCAACAATTAGCTGAACGTATTGTTATCTTTTTCAGACTTATTTCAGGCTGCTGATGATGGTGATGATAATGACGATGATGACAGTGGCACACATTATTTGAACAAAGATGAGAGACCATCTACCCATCTGCAAAGAGCTGAGAGACCAGGAAATGGAGGGTTACCAGACACCTTTCAGACAGATCATCTTCTGTACTATGAAAGATTTAAAGCATATCAAGATTACGTGCTTGGTAACTTTATTTTATAAATCATTTGGTAACCTTTGCCCTTAGTTGTTTAACTTATTTCTGTACCCTCTGACAGGAGACTGTAAAACCTCAGAAGTAGAAGCCTTCACTGCAGAGTACTTGGAGAAAATAGTGGAGCCTTGCGATTGGCAAGCAGTATGGCACACTGATGTCTTTGATGTGCTGGTTGATGTAAGTTCAGCAAAGTTTTTTTACAGTACGTCTAAGTAAAAAAAATTGTGAAGCATTTGCAGAGAGGGATGTTTGGAAAGTTGATTGTTTTTGCAGGTTGTTGATGTCGATTGTAAAGAGCTGAAGGCAAAAGTAGAGTTGGTGCTGCCGATGGCCTGTGAGATCAGATGCTGTGAACTTACTGAGGAGTCCATGAATTCTCTACTGGAGGCGACACTTCATAAGGTGCCTCTTCTGGAGCTCTCTGTTGTCTATGATGAGTCTGGCGACTTCGATCAGACTGCGTTGGCCCTTGAACACCTCAGGTAACGTGACTGTTTATGTAGATTCAGTTGTGGCTGATAACTCTGTGTGGTCTAATGATTTTTTTTTCAGCTTATTCTGAGGTTGTCCTTTTTGATGACTCTTCCAGTTCAAAGATGCAAAGACAGGCTTGGAACTTATGTCTGCAATAGTTTAATTACAAAAAATACAACTTAGAGAAAAACATCTCATAAAAACAAAACAAACACAGATTCAGATCTGTGACAAAATAATTTCTGAAACAATTCTAGAAATAAAAAAACGAATCATTCTGTTTTATGTGGTTGTGGTGGTTACTGCTAAAATAAGAATAGTTTATTTAAAAGCTAGTTTATTCTGAGATTTTTAAATTTGATTTACTTTTCTGGCTTAATATGTCACACTAGAATCCACTCTGAACTTGATTGCGTCATGTAAACAAATTACACATCTATGCAAAAAAAAAAAAAAAATCTCACTGAGCTTTAACTCTTGTATGGTGTTCAGGTCTGTGGGACCCATTTTCAGTTTTCATCAGAAGAAAAATTAAACAAGCATTTATTATTTGAAGCTGAGATTCACTGGGCTTGGCTGATTTTCTGTGTTAAACAAATATCAGAACAAATTTTTTATGACCCCACATTTATATTATACACAAGGTGTTCGAGTCTACTGGACCCGGGGCATGTAAAAGTGTGAAAATGGTAGATTCTTTACCTTAATTCTGTCTTCCCACACAAACATAAATCACACATAAACATAACATTTTACATTTTAGAATAAAATTGCAATGGGTCCAGCAGACCCACCAACCCTGCCAAAGTAACAATAAGGAAAACACCACATTTGGTTCAAATTCTAAACATGAAGAAATCAGGTTAAAGGACAATAAATAAAGTATATTTGCTGTTTATATCACTTGTTTCTTGGCTAAAGGAAATATTGTTTAAGTTTTTAACATAAAATGTTTTGGATTGGAATAATTAAAATCTGCAAAAGGCAATGGGTCAACGAGACCCGCAAACACCGCCTGAGTAACAATAATATGAACACCACACAAGGGTTAATACTGGTGAGACTATAAGGGCTGATTTTGCGAATTGATTTTATGCTATTGGAGATAAAACATATGCATTCACCTTTTGCACATTTTTACTATGTTTAGGTATTGTTTGCAATTTGATCTTAAATGCTCAGTTGAACAATGTCAAACCTATAATATTAAGTTACAAATACCATTATAATCATTAAATCACATTGACCGCTACTGTTTTCAATTTATATAGTGCTTTTCCAGGGCTCAGACATGATAACAGATGGGTCTGTTTTCATTCCGTTCAGCTAGTGCGGACCAGAGCTTCTGGTGTGATGTGAACGACGGCTAAAACAGCAGACGATTGGAACAATGTATCAATTGTTTCTCTTGGTCTGCACCAAATTACCAAATTAAGCTAGAGATGTGAAAACACCCTTAGTTTCTACAGTTTTGACCTAATAGATAAGTTTACAGACTGGTGGTCAGTAGGTTCCTGGTTTGATTGATGGTGTTGATGTTAGTTGAACTTCTCAAAATCTGTATGTATGTACTTGGATAGATGATAAACATATTCCAAATTCAGGTTATTATCATGTTACTGCATTGATTCCATATGCTAAGTACAAAACCAGAAATGCATTTTATTATCAGTGTGCTCCTAGTACGAGTATTGTCAAATTGAAGTAAGTTGGGTGTTTCTGCTTTTTGGGAGGGCCCTGGGGTCTGTTGAACAGGTTGAGCAAGCTACATTCGAGTTTAAATGGGACTTTGAGTGAGATGACTGAGCCCTTAGGTTAATTTTTAGGTCGTGTTGTGAGGTTAGGGTTTGCATTGGGGACACCTCAAGGAATGTACTCTGACCTAGTGCTACCCTGACTGGTATTCCTGTGTTGATTTCTCTTTATCTTAAATCTCTATGACTCATTTCTGAACCTTCTGTTCCAACAGGTTTTTCTACAAAAATATCTGGAGAAAGTGGGATGAAGAAGATGAAGATGATGACTTTGATTATTTTGTTCGGTGTGTGGAACCCCGTCTAAGGCTGTAAGTGACCTCTGCCACCTCCCCAATAACGGGGTTCTTTAGCAAATGTTGTGCTCTCTAAGAACCAAGTTGATTATTGAACAGCTCTAACCACCAGGTGGCAGTGTTTACTCAAAAATGAATGGTTTATTTAAGATGTCACGGAAATGTTGCAGTGAAAAATGCAAATACTTTTACTTTGTGAAAGTAAAATAAGTTAAATTTCTTTTAAAATTTATACTTAGTTTTACAGTCTAACTGCAAAGACAAACTCTGACAATAAATGTTGGTAATAACTGCTTTGACAGTTTTTTTGATGCCAAGTTTTAACTCCAATTTGTTCTGATGCTTTTCTTATTAAATTACAAACCATTATAAATCATTTTGTTAAATTTATTTTTGTTAATATGGTTTGTGTGAACTGATCACTTTTTATTATTTTTTAAATGCATTCATTGTTTATTATTGTTAAATATTATTACTATTGTTGTTGTTGTTGTTGTTGTTATAAAGGTATATTTTCTAAATCTTTGCACAAGTAGTGGTTAAAAAAATAAATATGAAAATTGCATGATGTCAGGTGAAGCCAAATACAAAATTTCCGTAACAAAAAAAAATGGCAAAACTTATTTTTGATACTCACCAAAGCTCCCTTTTCAACAAGTTAATTTTGCTGTCTTGTAAACAAAACATTATCTTCTTTTAAAACAAGAATCCACTTTTAAAGTAGAGGTGAACCAAAATGGAAAGGAACCAAATAGTCTCTGATATTTTCTAAGAGCTGAAGCATAAAACAACACTGCATCATCATAAATCCCTTTACAATACATGATTTTATTGCATTCATAAAACTGAAACAGCAGATATTAGAACAGTTTCCTCTCTCCTCCAGCTTTTCACAACCGTCTCCTCATTTATTTTCCATAGCTACTATGATATATTGGAGGACCGCGTTCCAGCTGGTCTGGTGGCAGAGTATCACTCATTGCTGGCACTGTGCTCGCTGAAGTTTAAAGAGTTCTCCAGCCTGAGAAGTGACCTGAACAGTGACTCGGAGTCTGAACAAGACAACGTGTCCATGGTTGAAGGGATGCGCATGTACGACCAGATGGAGGCACTTAAGCGCAAGCTGCGCATCATTGAAAACCCGCTGCTCAGGTTATTGTCAATGCTGTTTGTGGGTTTGAGGTTGTGAAAGGTTTTCCACATCTGTGTTTGTTCCTCCACCTCAGGCTAATGAGGAGAGCCACGTAATGTGTAGAGGTTTGATTAACATTGCAGTCAAGAATTCCATGTTTTTCCAATATTGACTTCTTGATGTTTTCCTAACCAGGATCAATAGACCCTACTTCATTATTAATCTTCATAGTTGCAAGATTCCACTCGGGATCAAAGATCTTTGTTCAAATGGTTGAAGTTTGGATGAGTTTGCCTGTTAAGTGTTTTCTCTCCCCTGATCTCACTGCAGGTATGTGCTGGGTTACAAGGTGAATTCAGGACAGCAGTCTTGCAGGGCCAAAGGGCAGCGTCCTGCTGGAGGCAGAGTGGTCCACTTGGTTTCTGTCTCAGCCACAGTTCAGCAGCTTCAAAGTTTAATAATGGACAAACTGATACCCTGCTACTCGGGTGAAGAGTTTGAAGTGCAGGTGTGTGTAAAACCTTTAAGTCTTTTCAAGCCACAGTTGCATGACAGTCACCGACTATGCTCTCATCTGTTCATTATAATGATGTTGTTTTCTTCTGGACTGTCGGCCGCCGCTTTGCTTTTGCATCATTAGCTATAGTCAAACCCAGCGGGGAGCTTTCTGGCTATGCATACATACTGTTTATTGAAAAAGAAATCTTGTTTTTGATGTATGTTTCAGGGAAACGATGATGCGGTCGCTAGTGCTAATGTTTAAGAGATGATCCTTGGTGCTGTGGTGTCTGTGCATGGATGGCTTTAAGCCATGTTTATTAGTGACCATTAGCATTACTCAGAAGTGCTTGTACGAAGTTTATAAGGATTTATTGACAACCTTTCCTGGGTTAATGTTTTTAAAATCGTGTCAACAAAATGTGTTTTCTTTTTGTTGTTGTTACAGTTATAAAATCTGAATTTTGATGCAATACATTAAGCTAGTTTATGTGTTCTTGAATGCAGGACCGGCCTTCTATTAGGTGGTACAGGCAATTTATCGTGCCAGCGATTTAGGAGGGGTTTGCAATATATATATATATATATATTCATGTAATCATGACACCAAATGACAATCTTTATTTAGTAACGTAATAAAACCGTCTTTAAAATGTGTTAACAAGCTATTTTCATAGACATTTTATATGTTAAATTCTTTGTGATCGTCCCCGCTACACACGATTTGAATCCCACATCGCATTGACTTATCTTCACCGCGCAACTCAAGTTTCATCACAGTTCTCCACAGCAAACAATAGAAAGATTTTTATTCAATGTTGCCTAAGGTTACTCTTCTTAACATTTTAGATGAACGTAATGTTATGCTAGTATCACATTACAAATTATGAGGGTAAATAAATGTAAATCAACTTTTATTTATTTAACTAGGAAATATATTGTAATAAATTTACATCACCTTTATAGTTTGCACAAAAAAGTTACTCAATTATAAGAAGAAGAACAATGAGCTTATGTGTACTAGTACTTGAAATGATGGTTAATAAACAACTGGAATTAAATAAGCATAAACAACATGAATACCTTTTAATTTTTTACTGGTCCCTCACATCCTGGTCCTTCCAGTAGCCAAACCAGCCTGATAGGAATACTGTAAGAGCATATAAGTCTAATATCACACCTTAGGTTTGAAAATTAAATGTCAGCTTTATTATTTTATTTAAATTAAAACAGATTACAAGCAGCATATAAGAGGAAATCTTGTTACATTTTGTTTTTGAAGCCACTGTGATTCTTGTTCTAAGATGCCTGTCCTACAGCTACTAGGTGCAAGAATTTGGAGGTTGTGAGAAATGGCTCATAAGCTTGAGTGCTTCCTTATGAAAATCTTGAATATTTTACTGCTTAATTTAGCTTTGCTAAACATGAGAATGCGATTCCATTGTCTCTTTGAATACACAACATTAGACTGCCACCACCATTAAATGCTTTGAAACAGATTGGCTTGCAAGACTCGCTTATGTCTGTATAAATATTCATGAGCTGCTGTGCATTGACTGATTTATAAAGCAAGCTTTGCACAGAGTTGTGCATACACATTGTGTAAATAAATTAGGTTATGTTTGGAAGCATGTTTACCTTTCTTTTCTTAGAATTTGTTCATAAATGAGTCCATTTTATGGTTTCCTTACCTTATGTGAGCTAGAAAAGTCTATTGATAGCATTTCTATTGACAATTGATGGTAGCGATGTCGTTACCAAACAGAATAATTTTTTTATTCTAAATAGTGAGTAATAAATATGTCAGTGCCTCAATTAAAATTACTTTTAAATTTACCAATTTAGCCAATGCTTTCTTTCTCTCTCTTTTTTTTTAGTAAGCAGCTTCTAATTGAGCATGAGTGCAACTTGCTTTTTTTTGTAGCAGACACCATTCGCTTCTGGTTGTGTACATAGTGATGACATAACACCACTGTTTTAACATATTTATGTAATTTAAGAAAAATCACTCAAAAAAATTAAAACCTAAATAACATGGAATTTGTGTACTAACAGTACCAGCAACAATTTATGTAGAAGACAACCAGAAGTGAACTTGGCTTTCCAGTTTGTTGTTATCACTTTAAATATGGACTCTTTTGAGGTAGAAATAAGTGATTTACTTCAAACTCATGTTATAGTTTTCAAACAGCTCGCTTATTAAAGTTTCGTCTAGTAACCTAAACAAAAATCCCTTGATAGTTTTTATTGTTTTTTAAGTTGATATTTTCCACAACAACCCCAGCTCAATCAGAAGCTTAATTATTGACTTTAAAACATCCAAAACATCACAGACCAAATGTAGTGACCAGTTTGTTTCACATTGTGGTGTTTTTGGTGCCATCTGCAGGAGCATTGATCAGAGTTTCCGTGAGGTCTTAAAAAGTCTAAAATAAAAAATAAACAAAATTAGGTCTTAGTCTTAAAACCACAGTTCAAGGTCTTAAATATTTTTCCACCTGTCTTATTTTTCTAATGGCCTTGTGAAGCTCATCAGATATGTGTATTTTTTGTTGTGTTTGGGTTGAGAAAATATTTCTAAATGCTAAAAAAAATCTTAAAAAAGTAATGGTCAGGGTTGCCAGAGTTTGAGAAACCAATCTCAAATCTTCAAAGACAAAAGGGACATCTAGAAATGTGTATTACAATGTTTCATATGTTTAGGAAGAGTTTAATACAAGGCTCATCTAAACTCAAATTCATAAAAGTGATGGTTAGGTGTGCTCTAGTTTGAGAAAACGCTTGTGAATACTCATAAATCCTCAACATCTTAAAGGAGAATGTTAGGGTCCCAGGTATTGACATAAGACTCATAATTGTTACAAAACTTAAATGTGATTGTAAGGATTTGCCAGAGATTGAGAAAAAGCTCTTAAATGTAAAGAAATGGTTAGGGATGCCAAAGTTATTTTTAAAACATAAAAGTTATGGTAAGGATTTCAAACTATTTATTTCAAGCATACTGTTTATTATACAAAAATGTTTTTTATGTATTTTTTATTGATATGTCTTACATTGGTTTCTTAACTGTCTTAAAAAAGGTCTTGCATCTTAAATTTGAACCCCGAAGAAACCACAGATTTTTTTGTATCTAACTTCTGACTATAATGGCTTTTACTTTCCAAAGGTCTGCCAATATTTTATTAAAACGTGTGCTAGGTTCTAAATGGGAACACAAAAACACTTTGCTCAATTATTTAAAAAGGAAAGATGATATTAATAAAAAAAGCCTAAAACATGCACCCATCATAAATGTCGCTTCTTCTGCAGAGGAGCTGAAAATAAGTTTGAAGTCTTATGCAATCACAGTTTATGATGGGCTGTTGGAAATGTTCCCAAGAGTTGAAAATATTACAGGACATAACTTGGAAAAATCAGGATGTGTTGAGGTGATTATTGTTACGCGTGGTCAGCTCTTGCAATGGTGATAACAGTTCTTGCAGCTTGTTTGTCATCTGTCTTTGCGTGTCCTGCTTGTGATCCATGTACAAAACCCACTTTAAACTGTAAAATGTTTTTTCTCTGATGCTTGATCTTTGTTTGGCTTGTTTCGTTATGAGCTTAAATTGGGATTTTGTGTGGTGTTTATTGACATAGTCTGTTCAAATCATTTGAAAGCTGCCTACAAGTTTAAGCCATGACAAGACGTCTGCAAGAGAGATAGCAGGTAATGGAATCTGAAAAGGTCACTTCAGCTATTCCGAGAGATTTATCTGGATGGACTATGGTCTGATGGTTTATATAAAGTAGTTTCAGACAAGGCAGGTTGAGCACAAATCCAGCCTGAATGGTCATTAATACCCTTCTCTTTCCCTCCCACCATCTCTGATCACACTCTTTTAATTTCCTGCCTTTACCTTCTAAAGGTTAATGCCTGCTTGAAAGCTTTTGCTGCTTTGAAAAAAAAATCAAGCCATTGATTTTACTCATGCTAGTATAATTTCATGACTGTTTGGACTCTATGCATAAGTTTGCAAGTTAAATCCCTTACACGTTCGTTGATTCCTTTTTTGACTGGAATGAAAGAGTGTAAAAAGGAATGTATGATCAGTAACGTGGCAGGGTGCTGTAGTGCAGGATTTGTAAAGCTCTGTTTTCACGCAGTAGCTCCTGTTTTATCTCTCTTGTTCTGTGAGCCAGTACATCCCTAAAGAACTTGTTAAAACTGTGTGGATGGATGCCTTTGCTCAAACCCAACAAGGCAACCTCACAAAAATTATGGTTCCTGGCCGTTACTCGGTGTATGCCTTTTTTACTTCACTATTAATCACCTTTTCATCTCCAGTGTGAGCGGAGTCTGACTAACTTGAGGTTTGTGTTTTGGGTTCTAGTTTCATAATGACCCAGTGCTCGCGGTCAATGCTTGCTTTGAGGGGGATGTGGTCATTGTCTGTCCTGGTCTTTACAGCATCACCAGCCCCATCAGCATCGTTGACTCTATCGAGGTTGAAGGTAAGCACATGGGTGCTGTCTTCACTCAGTAAAACATGTTATGATTTGACCAGACTAAAAAATGTTTTACTAAGGACAGACTTGTGCAGGGAATTGTAACTTAGTTAAAAAAAAGTTTTTAATATGAGCTTTTAAATTGAAACATTTACAAAAATTTTAAAACAGGGATAGCCATAAAATGGTCATGCTACCATCAGGATTTTAAAAATAAAAGAAAGTAATAAAGAAAGAAGATTTGATCAGTCTTGTGTTGACTGATTTGTGAAATGTTGTCACTAGTGGTTAAGCCTCGTTCAGATGGTTTTAGAAAATAAAACATATGCTTGTAATATCTGACCTCAGTTAAGTTTTTATACATCCACCAAGCTGTAGGATTTCTTAATGCAATTTCTAAAATGTCATTTCATTTAACCCTTGTGTGGTGTTCATTATATTGTTACTCAGGCAGTGTTTGAGGGTCTGGTGAACCCCTAGCCTTTTGTGGATTTCAATTCACCCAATAAATACATTTTATGTTAAAATAATTTAAAGATATTTACTTTAGACAAGAAAAAAGAACAATAAACAGAAAATAAACTGTATTTATTATTCTTTAACTTTTTCCCATTTAAAATTTTTACCAGATGTGGTGTTCTCATTATTGTTACATTGACAGTATTGGCGGGTTTGCATTTAGAGAATTTTAATTCACATGGTATGCTCATACAATTTTATAGAAAAACGTGCAATTTTATGTTTGTGTGATTTATATGTGTGGGAAGACAGAATAAAGGTACAGAATCTAAAATTGTCACACTTTTTACGTTCCATGAGTCCTGTAGACCTGAACACTTTGCATGTAATATAAATGTGTAAGGGGGTATACAGTGTGAGATCATTAAAAATGACTTCTAATAAATATTTTTCACAGAAAATGAGCCAAGGCCGGTGAATCTCAGTTTCAAATTATAATTGCCTGTGTAATTTTTCTTTTGATGAAAGCTGAAAACAGGTCCCACAGACCGAACATCATACAAGGGTTAATAGAGAAAAAAACTAATTTCAATGCCTTTTGAATTATTTATAACAACCTAATATTTTGGAGAAAAGATGACAACATTTCTTGTCTTGCCACATTTCTTCACTTAACTTTGAAGCTATTGATCATGGATTTGATGGCTCAAAATTATAACCACGATACTGTCAAACGTTAGATTTCATAATCAGAAATATGTATTTAGAAAAAATGTTGTGACTGCACATGACTGCTCCTGTGTATCTGGTTCTTAACCCTAATAAAAGAGAGACTGAGTTATTAGGCTGCTCATGCTGGTGAACACAGAAAGGAAGCATCTTTCTTGGTCGGAACTGAAAACTAATGGCAAAAGCCAAAACATTGAAAGAAATTATGCTAATTATTAGCATTTATAACTATAACTGTGTAGTAATCTTACTAAAATCAAGGCATTCCATAAATTATTATTAAGGTTCCAAAAAATGAAAAAAATACTAAGAAAGATTATTTAGTACACATCAACAATGCAGAGTTTAACTTAAATGCAAACATTACTCTTAGTCAAATATGTGTTCTTATAAAAGTAATTGACTGGCCTCCTGAAAGGTTGTAAAAGGTTGTATTAAACATGTTCTCTCATCAAAGTGCATTTAATCCAAGGACTCCAAGTGCATTCACATCCTTAGGACTACTACTGGAAAGTGGAACATCTTAAATCTACAATATTTTCTCTTCAAGTTTACAACATATTAGTGTATGTAAACAAAGACTGCAATTGTCCATAGTTTAATCGTGTAAAAATAAATGGTAAATCAAAGATTTATTGCTGGATGACTATTTTCAGTGATGTCAGTAGTTGTGTGCCATCTTTGCAAGATTAGACCAAACAACTGGTCTACAAGTGGCTTAAAAGTGTCATCAACATGTTTCACAGACAATGGATCTGAGCAGAATATCACACTCATCAAAACATAAGTAAATTACAATTTTTACATTTTTTTCTTAAAAGGTTATTTAATACAAGTGATTCCTTTTATTCAATCATTAAACGACTTCAATCCACATGGTATGACCAGTCTATGTTCCTTTACTCACAAAGTTTGCTTGTAGATTAACACACTGTAAAGAGCAACTTTGACTGGCAAGTACAGTTTTTTTATGGTTCATCAAGGGAAAACTTAATAGCAGAAGTATGATAGTAATATTCAAAAAAATTGTCAGGTTTTTTTTTACAGCCAACATCTCCATAACCTAATGAACTATTTAATTTGCGAACATGGAATAAACCAATTCTGTTTATTATTATTAAGAATGTTTGATTAATAAGCACTGCTCCGAGAGCACTGAATCTGATGTTGCTGGTGGAAAATTCTAGCCCAAGTAGTAAAATAATCGTTATTAGTCATAATCAAGCAATTCCAAAGATTTGTTTAAATGTTTTTTCAGAGACTGTCACGTGAATGAAATGCTATCTATCGGTAACCTTTTTGGTGACTGCAAATCGTTCTGAAAAAGACTGTAACAGTTACAACCTGATTTATTGGATGGTTACTCCCATCAAACTGTCTAAATAAAAACATTAGCTTGATTCCTTTCCCTTTGATTGAGAACTTGTGTGCTTTATAATTCAATAATTTGCCATAAGGATTTGGTTGAAAAAATATGAATAAAATGGATGCTGACACCAGAGCTTGATACTATGAAGCTCAGTCAGGGTAATTGCTCTCCCTAGCGCAATAACTACCTTCCAATGATGTGGGATGTAATTGAATTCATAAGGAATGTGGTATCAAGGAGAGAGTATGGGGTCAGGGTTGGGTTTCTTTATGCAAATGGGTGACTCGTAAATTCAGAGTGGAAAAAAAAACATGGAAAAAAGGAAGACACAGGTTTTGTGTGTTTTAATGTTACTGAAACCTGAAAAAAATAAAAGATAGTACACATAATGCAGTTTGTTCTACTAGAGAAAAGTGAATACTAGAAAAGATTCAAGAAGAGATAAAGATGGAGATTTCCACTCTGAAACAAATTTACTGTTTTACGTATTATTGAAACTCACTGTTGACTAATCCCTCCTCCGTCCCCTAAGAGGCCTCATTAGAACCAACAAGATCTTCACTTAAGCCCCAAAATCAATCCAAGCACTGACCCAATTGGTTCTCTACATTTTAGATATATGCTTGTCCAATCCAATTTCAGGAACTACTTATTGCTTTGTGCTCTGGAGTTTCCATGTTGGTCTTCATAGGGGACACATTATTCACTGAAAATGTCACTGAAAAACAATAAAGATAACATTCAAAACATTTTTTGCAGGGATCTTCACAAAGTGTAGACTGAGGCTGGAGTCAAGACATCAAGAGCCAGTACGCACAAGAAAATCTTAGATATGTCTAAAAACACTGAACAGGAATATCTAGAGATGAGGAATGCAATCAGAAGAATCCTGTCTGTTTCTAGAAAAAACCAACTGGACTTTTTCAACAACTGGGTTTTTCAGTGATCCAAAGTGAACTTAATTTTTTTTTTTTATGAGGTGCACCTAGAGATTGTATGTCAAAATTCAAACTTGAGAAGACAGCACATTTATTAAATGTCTAAACCTCTCTACTTGTGATTACGCCATCTTTCTCCCTCTTTGTCATCTTCTAAAATAGTCAGAGAATATTACATGTGTGGTAAATGGAGTTTCCCTTCACTTAACTAATGGCTAGTGCTTTTAAGACCCTTCAAAATGTTAAAACGTTCCACCGAGACCTGCAAGTGATTTACCATGCAGTCCAGGAAGTGCTGGGATTCCTTTCCATGTTTTCACCACTCCAAAAGTCCCAATGCTGTCAATTACGATGTGTTCTTCAGCAAATCCACTATTGTTACCTGCAAACGTGGAAGTGAGGATGGTACTGTGACCTTATTGGTCTATATTCGGCCCCTGGCATTTGAAAGAAGTGTGTGAGCTGAGAAGGGTGCTCAAGTTCATTGGGGCATTGTTAGAAATCTCTGGAAGAAACCTGCTTCAGGACTATCTGTCAAAGAGCAGTGTGTAATGAAGCTGGGCTGTCAAACTCTACAGCTTTGAAGCAGTACTCTCACTGACCTGTCACCAGTATCTCAAACTGATGTGGTGCAACACACTGACCTCTTATTCATCAGTCTGCTGGTGGCTATAGACTCCACACACTTGTTGATGGTCATTTAAGCACATTGTTACTCAAAATCTATGCGTCTAGACTGAAAGGCTGCCTAATTTCCATAGAGAATTAGGTCTTTTATGGAGAGGCTTTTCTATAATGAGCTGTTTTTTGCAGGGTTGTACGTCTAGTGCTAAATGACAGTGATCCATCAGAGTTAAGGGCCTTTCAATTTCCTTCCAGTGCTCTTGTCATACAGGTTCTACAAATGTTTTTTTTTCACTAGCACAGTTTTAACAGGTTCTATTTAACGTTGTGGCACAACCATCATTAGTCTGTTTTATAATGAGAATTTTAAAGTTTTTATGATATTTATGCACAAAAATCATTGCAAAGCTAGTTTTTAGTTATAATGTTTGCATAAGCCATTTCTCACATCTTCTCCCTTTAGGATATGGTCTGCCAGATGAGGTGGTGATCGAGAAGCGTAACAAAGGGGATGCTTTTGTGGAGTCAACCGGAGCAAACGTCAAACTCTCAAATATGAAGTTCATCCAGTGCGACGCCATTGAAGGAATCTTGTGTAAGTCAGAAAATCCTTCTGTCCCTTTCCTCTATACCACTCAGCTTGACAAAGAGTCTTGAGGGAGGTCGGCTGCTGTCGAACGGAAAGCAGTAAGTCCATCGGGGACCTGACATGCACTTTTGCTCAGTCGCTCATTTGGCCTCTACAGCATATCAGGAACACGAGTCATATCATGCTTTCCTTGTCGTTTCATTGGTGACTCATTCTGGCAAGTCTAGCCAAGGGAGTCTTTGATTCTGTATCCCTGTGCTGTTACATTAAACCATTGGCTCCTGGGGGTGTTCTGGCCTGCTATGAGTAAAAAGAACAAGGCTGTTTGTTATCCCCGGAAAAGCTTCCCTGCTTCCAAAACATGCTCCAAGCTGTTCTGTACAAAGCTTTGGTAATGCATGAAGAAATGTGAGCATTTTTAACAACCGTTATTATTTAATCTTTGAGGGCTTAATCAGGTTCTGAAATGGTATTTGTTTCTTTCGATCTGTCAGTCATACCAGATCGTAGACATGCAATGTTTAACATAAAATATTTCAGTGAAATGGAATTAGGGGAACTTTGTCTGTTCAATGAGCTATGTTTAATGTGTACTGATATGATTCTAAACATTGCAGGTGATTTATTTAGAAAAGAGGTTCTTAAAAGCTGACCAGGCTGTGTAGATGTAACACTTATATTGAAACAAGGTTCAAATATTTTATTTAGTCATCATTCATTATTGATGAAACTGATAACTCCTTGAAGTCTTTGGCAATGTCTTAACTTTTGATAGGTATTTTATAATTGTGTTGACTTGAGTCATCAAGACTTTGCAACTTGTGAATGGGGGTTACTTATAATTTTTTTTTTAATGTACTTACAAACTTGAACAGGTGACTTAGGCCCTGTCCACACATACATGGTTTTATAACCGCACTTTTTTAACATGGTTACGGGGTGTGTTCACACCTAACCAGAGCAGCGTTTTCACTGTAACTGAGTTAATTTGAAAACACTGGTCAAAGTGATTTTTTTTTTTTTTTTTTTTTTTTTGGAAACGCTACTGATTCTGATTAGTTTCTGTGTGGACACGATAACTGTGCAAATTCTGGTTCAGGTGGAGTTTGAAGGCGTTATATGAACTTTTAACTGATGCAGCAGCATTTTCTCAGAGCTCCATACGGTTTATTGAGTGAGAGTGAGAGTTTGCATTCTGGCTCTCTGTGCTTAAGCAGATTTTCTGAGATATACACGACTGCACAAGGACACAACATATTTAATAACATGTTCAATGAATGAACAGACGTGTCACACCACAGCAATGTGTTTGTGTTATTGCCACAGATGCTCACCATGTACAAATGCAAAAAACGCCAGTTTTCTGCTGTGTTCTGGGGCTTTCATGGGGGATTTTAAGGTTACATTCTCTTTTCTTAAGAGAAAACACTAACTGGTGCTGTTTTGCCTGGTTAAAAGTGGGTAGTTTGGGTGTCTTGTCCTTTTAAATGATACAGAGCAAATGCTTATTCCATCTCATTTTGTTGTGGAGTTTGCCAGGGAGAAAAAAAGTACTAATTCCTCCAATAATTACAACATTCCAACTACTTTTCTGGTCTGCTTAATTTCGGGCAGGATCCTATGGTTTGTGAAATCTCAGTCTCAGAAATCTCAAACCGTAGTGGTCATTAAAGCAATAATCCTTCCCAAAAATTATGAATCACTTATCCATAAAGGATTTGTTCCCCCTTTTCAGCACAAAATATTTTGCTATTTAACAGGAGGCCAGGGACAGCTGAGGAGGGTCAGGTTTATATGTTGCCTGTATATGTATAGCTGCTCTGTTTTGGGTTGAGCTTTATCACAGCTTGGAGAAGAAGTTAATCTGCATTTAAGTCTTTGTCTCTTTACTTTTGCAACCAGAATGTGTTCCTGTCATTCGTATCTGACTCCCTATGGCTATTTGAGACATTTGATAGTGTTTTATATGCACTTTAGAGTCTATCTGTGTTACACGAGTGTCAACGGGGGAAGGCACTGGCCACTGGTTTAAACATTTGGTTGCAAGGAGAAACAAAGCTTTCACAGGCTTGGAACAACATTGGGGTCAGTTATTAATGAGTGAATTTTCATATTTGGGCCAGAGTGTCCCTCTAATCTGCTTGAACTCATTTTAGGGGCATTTTACATGTGCTTATTAACCACATCTCTGTTATAAACCCCAAGGTCTCATTTATGTGTATTTTTTTCTGTATTGTAAGAATTTTTTGACCTATGCACAAATAGTTTGTAGGTATTTTAATGACGTTTGTAGCTATTTCAGAGTACAGGGTGTTGCTGAAATTTTATTTGTAATCAATTATACACTTTGTTTTAGATAATCATCCATTTTATTTATTTCAGTTGTGCTTACAAATGTAGTCTTTTTGATGTTTGCGTCAGGATTCTACTTTTGTTTTTAAATGAAACCCATAAAAAATGTTCAAATGGAGGATTTAGTTGTAGAAGTCATGAGTATCTACATTTGCCATGTGACATTTTGAGTGTCTGAATTTGCCAGTTCTGATTTGTTTGCTCTTTAATAAATCTATCTCTTTTCATCTAAGACCAGCACTATTCTTAATATGTAACCTCTGAGTCCTCTCCTATTGTTTCTGCTCTCTAGTGCTTTTTTGATTTGTCACCCTTTCTCTTTCATCAGGTGTTCGGCAGGGGAAGCTGGAAATGGAAAATTGTGTGATGCAGTGTGAAACCACAGGTGTGATTGTGCGATCGGCGGCCCAGCTCACCATGAACATGTGTGATCTGTACGGCTCCAAGGTGAAAAGCACAAGCAAACTGCACCTCACCTGAATTCTAAAACGTGCTCTTCTCTTATTGATGGGACATTATCATATCAATGTATTCTTTAATCATCTATATTTCACAATGGTTATTACCACTTGAGAAAGAGGGGTGAAAGGTCTTGTCAGTACCCTTCTTTAGCTTGAATTCTTATCAGACAGGCTTCTAAAGAGCTTTTCTTCATTGACCATAACAGGGAGCCGGTGTGGAGATTTATCCTGGGAGTGTGTGCAGTCTGGTGGGCAATGGCATTCATCATTGCAAGGAAGGAATCCTGATTAAGGTGAGGAAGATGGATGAGCTTCAGCTCCTCTGAATGCCTGGAGATTAGCCTGTCGGGTGTTTGGTTATTGCTAACAGTTGCCTGGGCAACAGCAAGGATCTTACCTGACCAAACAGAACCACACTTTAGAGGTGTCTTCGAATCATTTAATGATCTCAGGGATTAATGCTTGTAGAAAACCTCTAGGGAAGCTGGCCTCTTCAGGGAGTTAGTGGAGTGGGACTTCTCTTGGTGTCCTGGGGAGATTTTGATTGTTAAAAGATTAAGAAGAGGTATCAAGCTGAGACAGCTCTGAGTAAGTGTCTGTAGCCAATGTCCACCCCAAGTCTTTGAGAAATGTTGATTTTGATTTATTTGGGTAGGGATTTTTAAAGCTGATGTGATGCATTTCTTATTTTAAAAAGTTCCATCCTGCAGTTCACAACTTTCTTTTTGTATTAGTATTGAGTGCTGGAAATATAGTTGTAATTAGAAATAGCTAGTTATATATTTGATGTGCTGTTTAAAATTTCTGGAAGAATTCATTTCAATAGGAATTCTCAAAGGTGAAACGTTCATAACAGAATTGGCTGTGACCAGTACATCTTCACAGAATACATTATCTTTCTTAATGTGTTACATGCCTTCTTGTTGCATTCATGCACACATTCATAATTTGTGGTTTATCATGGCCCCAAATTCTATTATATTTACACTGGAGATGTGAAAGAACTCTATTAATGGCCACTCTATAGTTGTACCCACAAAGTGCCCTATACACACCCTATTGTCAACAAAACATTCATAGTTGTGGCTTCGTTGCACGCTCTCTATGAAGAAATCAATATTGTTGTGATAATGCTTGATACTTGCTAACCAAACACATGCTAACAACAACAAATAGATGCTAACAAAGGACAGGTTTTATTTACATCGTCATACAACATTTAAATACAGCTCCATACATTGATCTGTGGCTGCTGTTTAAACATTATCTTTGATCAATATTACAACGTGGCGTGCTAACTTCTAGCTTGTCAAAGCACAATAGCCGATAGCAAATGAAGGTTAATTACTCCATTAACCAGTGTTTAACATGAAGTGCAGTCCAAGAAATAAAGTGAGCCCCAACTCGACCAATCACATAGCTCTCGCACCTTGCGAAGCCTTTATGCGAGGTTAGAACATTTCAGAGGTGTGCGGCAGGCTTCACAATGGGTTCAAGGTGGGGTTATGTGAAAGAGCAGACTTCACAAAAGGCAATTTGTGTACTTGACACACAAGTATAGATTGGCTTTAAGGCAGATGCTGTTTTGTGAGTTAACATTATAGCTTATACTATGGAAATACATATTAAGGTCTCCTGGGTGCTGTATCATGAATGTAGACCATAACGTTTGTTCATCCCTCTCTACCTAGCCACACCCATGCCCTTTAAAGTGCCCAACATTTTTAAGTTGGAGCTCAAATGCCCATAATTCCAAATCATTAAAAAGGGAGCCCCTGATATGAGATCTCCAGAAATTGCACGTAAACCAACCTGTTTTGTCCATATTCATAGCATGAATACTCGTATGTCTGGATTGACTGTCTGAAATCTGTTCTGTTTTGAAGCATTTCAATAGGTGACTCCATGGCATCAGTCTACTTTAGTTCATGTTGTATTAAACTGCAAGTTGAACCATTAAATCTATATCATATATAGCATTTATATCAGCAAGCACACGTTTCATTTTACTGCCTAATCTCTCACAAGTAACACAATAATATATAAAGTAAATAATTGCATACCATGAAATGTAAAGTATAACAACAATGTTTTTACTTTTTAACTTGTTTATTTTGGGCTTACATGCTCTTACAGTGTACAATGTCACACATTATGTGAGTATCCATATGTGCACAAGGTTTACATTGTTGTTTATTTTATACGGTTTAAACATTGCCAGTAAAAGAGTAGACACTTTTTTGCAATTTATTTTCTGTATACACACAGTTTATAATTTGTGTAGGTGTTTTTGACTAATTTCAGTATACAATATGAGACGCCTGGATACAATTACATTTAATTATAGTCTTAATTCCAATGGTGGTAATGAGTTTCCATTGCTTTTTCAAGCCATGTTATTGTTTCAACTAAGCAAATGAGATTCGCAAACAGGTAGTGGCCTCCCAGAAGGATTTTTCAGTAATTAACTGAAGGAGAATAATTTGATTTTATCTACCTTCCAAATGCTTTGTGTGTTCGTGTGTACACAATTTCTCAGCTTCAGCCTTTAATTCCTCTTTCCAAAGCCTGAGAGAGATTTGAGTGTTTATGCACGTTAGTTTGTGTAGGCATGTTGTGGTATTTTAACCACCCTCTGCTTTCCCCCTGGCAGGATTTTGCAGATGAGTTGGATGTGATGCCTAAAATCACCATGGTGAATAATGTGATCCACAACAATCAGGGCTATGGTGTTATCTTGGTCAAGCCAGGTGACTCCACGGTGGAGGATCCGCCCGGGGAGCCCTCTGCCGCAGGTGCTGTGTCCCACTTCTTGTTCTTCTTTTCCCTATTTCTACAGCTAAATTTCACCAACAGCAAGTGTTATCTACATTAACCTTGGCTTAATGAAGAATTAAAGATGCTTCTCTAGGCTGTGTACAGACCATTTTATCGAGACATCAAAAATTAAAAGAAAAATACAATTCTACTTTTTAATAGGATCGTTCCAGATTTCCATATGGGTTTAGTTTTCCATATATTTTGCTTTTACTTTTCTATTTGTTTGAACTTTTATTTATGGAAGGTTATTTATTTATTTAGTAATGTGCATATTTATTGGTTTTTAAAAAATAGAGAAATAGGAATGGGATACCCTTGCATATCATTTTTTTTTTGGTTCAGACTAGAGCAACTGTTGATTTCTTTAAAATGGCTTATCAAACAGTATTTCAGTTCAAATTTCTAATTGAACCTCCTAAAGAAGGGTTCTTAAACTCAATTCCTGGAGTGCAACAGCCCCTGCTTGTTTTTGTTCCACCCCTGTTTCAAGAGAGACTCCCGTAGTTTCAATCATGTCCAGAGAAGCTAAATCAGTGTACTTTGTTAGGTCATTTAGCAGTTAAGCGAATTTGTACAGGCCTTCCAAGAGTTCAGTTTGAGACCACTGTCTAAAGAGTGCTTGGTGTAATTATATCTCTCATTTTGAAATATGTTATACACTGAAAAGCATTTGCTTACTTATTTAAATGATTAAAAAGAGATTCTGGTCACCTCCAAGTGTGACAAAAAAAAGCACCTACACATGCAAAATGCAATTGTGGAATAATGGAGTGTCTCCATGAGTTCAGTGGATTCTTGCATGGTACCATGATTGGATAGCACCTGTGTAAAAGGTTGAGTTCTGAATTTTTTTGACACAATATTCCACAGTCGATGCAGTACACTACACTCCTATATCTGCCTTAAGTTTTTATTAAGTCACAGTTAGTATGTCTCTGCAACCAAAAGACTGCTGTAACATCACATAAAGGCAGATTAATTGATCTGTATATAGAAGGAGTTTAATCTCATGTTTAAAGTTGTTAAAACCTCTTGATTGGTTGTAACGTTCTCCAGAAATCTAATTTGTCACAATTGTGCAAATCCCAAATTACACAAATTTTGATTCATTTTATTTTTATTTTTCTAGTCATATAAACGCTTGATAGCTTGGTATGTAATTACTCTAAGTAATTACAGTTACATTGCAACATATCTTGCCATTTTAGTCATGTTCAATCATTTAAAAACCTAAAGTCTTTTGCTTGCCAGACTCTTCATTCTATTCCGCACTAGAGATGGCTGATCAATATTATAAATCATCAGCAACAGCGGAATTTGTTTCTGAAAAATGTCATTTTTGTATAGTTGGAACATGCAGTACGTATGCTGGCAATCCTGGAGTTTTAGTTTAGATGAGATGGGGTCAGAGAGAAATGTTGTTTTTAAAGACTAACATGCCATGCGAGTTGGAGTTAAGAAAAGATTATTGGTGATGAAAAATCTCTAAAATTAGTTGGAACACCATTGGCAGAGTGGTGTGGGATTTTCAGATGACCTCTTCATGTTACAATGTGATCAAGCCCCAGTGCTTATGGCAGAGTGGTCAAAGTGACCAGCAAGAATAAAAAGTTGTAAGAGGCAAGCTGAGGTCATGTTAGATTTACATGTTGTTTTATATCCAGCTATAGGCAAGGCAAGGCAAGTTTATTTATATAGCACATTTCATACACAGGGTAATTCAAAGTGCTTTACATTGGAAATAAAGAGTAAAAAGAAAGTACATTTAATAAAATCTAGCATATAAAATCAAAGTGATTAAAAACTGAAAAATTAAAAACATTGATTAAAACAAAGATTAAGATGTGAAGTGCAGAGGTAAAATAGTTGTTCGGACGTTGGTGCTCAGTCGACAAAAGCGCAACTAAACAGGTGAGTCTTTAGCCTGGATTTAAACGTGACTAATGTGTTGGCACCTTTGATCTCCTCTGGAACCTGGTTCCATCTGTGGGCTGCATGGTAACTAGAAGAGTATTTACCCTGTTTGGAATTAACCTGGGGTAGATCTAATTTATTTGATCTGAGGGATCTCAGCTCTCTGTTTGGTGTGTATTCACTTTGCATGTCTGTTCGGTATTTAGGTGCTAAGTTATGTTTGGACTTATATGCGAGCAGCAGAACTTTAAAATCTATTCTGAAGGAGACCGGCAGCCAGTGCAGAGTCTTAAGAACTGGAGAAATGTGTTCTGACTTTGTAGTTTTGGTTATATAACTCAATGAATGTAATGCTTAACTTAACTGAATAACTTTAAATACACAGTTAACTGTCATTGTAAGTAAAGACGTTAGACAAAATATGAAATACATTGTTTTATGTGTATGCTACATACATATTTGAATGGTTTATTGACTTCATATTCAAGTTATTATTTGTGAAATTATAAAGTTTTCAGTAAGTATCAGTGGGTGCTTGACTTTTAATGGTAGAACCAGCTAAACTCATGTCCTTTAGATGAACTTGAATGAGTCCACTGCTTTCAGTATCTGCACTCTGAATCTTAAGTGGATCCTGCGAATACATCTTCATATCAGAGTTCCCTGAAATATAACAGAATTGAAGACCGAAGCAAGTGAGCTATTCCTTTTATTTCATTTTGTTCAGTTTTCTCATTTATTTTTGTGTGCTGTGTAGCTCATGCATGTTGTTTGTGTCCAACACTATATTCATGAGAATATTTAGTTTTCTTCTTTTTAGCCTTGATTTCTTGTAAAGGGAATACTGTAACCTTGGTGTTTTTAGCTTTCACACATATAATTTTCTTTGACATAAATTAAATAGGCTACAGTCACTCTCCCATTACTGTAAATGATTCTTTTCAATTTTCCATCCACCTCAAACCTCTATAGCTCTTGAAAGAACTCACAGGACACGTCTGAAAGCAAAAAGTGCTCTACTTTTTCCAGAAGTAATATCTGTGAAAATGTATTCGTGTGCATAAAGTTGTTAAAAATGCCCCCCTGGGGCAGGTGGAAGGCATGTCCGTAATGACTGCCAGTCCTATGGTACTGTTCTTTAGCAGCATTTTTAACCATTCGGTTAGCCATCTCCAGTGTGAGAGAAGCAAAGAGCAGAAGTGTGCTTGACATTCAGCGAAGGGCAGCTGTGAACACTGTGTGCTTAATTTCCGAATGAGTCTCTGCACCTCAACTTCAGAATTCAAGAAGATCCTCCTACTGATTCTTTCTTATAGTCGCTTTTCATTTTGACACCTTTATCTAATCTGTCCAGTTTGCATAATGCACACATATTGACTGATAAAACATGTTTAATGTAGTTACATAATTTCCACTTATTTTACTTGCTCCTTTTTGTTGTTTATCCAGCCACTGTTTCACCAGACAAAAATTAATCCTATGTTATTTTTTTTAACGTTAGGTCACAAGTTTAAATGTAAAAACAGCTCGCCATACTGGCACTGTTTTTCACTCATCTTGGTTGGAACTGGAATTGCCTCCAAAAGGAAAGATTTTAATTACACACACACACACACATATATATTTATATCTCTCTCTCTCTCTCTCTCTCTCTCTCTCTCTCTATATATATATATATATATATATATATATATATATATATATATATATATATATATATATATATATATATATATATTTTTTTTTTTTTATTTTTTTTAATTTATTTATTTTTTTTTTTTCTGCAAGGTTCAGTTGTATTCAACAGACTATCTCCAGATGGGGATCATGGCGTCATGCCAATCAGTGGAACACATGTGCCAGGCAGGTGTTTGGACAGTGTATTTTTTGTTTTTCACCTCTGCTGGTCTTCTTATAAAGTCCTAATAATAATAAGTATGTGTGCTCAAAAATAGCCACACAGCAAGTCTGTCCGCCTCGCAACGTTTAAGAAGAGACAGAATGGCAACCACACTTTGAGTCTATCTGGATTAAGTTGATGAATGGTGCTTTGTGGAAATTTCTGGGGATTTCAGCAAATTTTTGTTTAACAATGTGCATGGATTATAAAAGGCTACATTAACTAAGGCCAGATATCGAAGATCTATTGGTAAACTTATAAAGTATCCTCTGAGATGATCAAAAGTGTGTGTTTTCAAAGCTTTCATCTGTTTTTGTGTTTGATCAGATGGTCTGAGGTCTGAGGGCACTGGAGTCAAAGTAGAGTACGATTTGAACAATTGGGAAGAAGAAGATGATGATGATGGGGATGTGCCCATCATTGTAGTTGAGGAAGAGACCCCAGCCTTTAAACAGAGCCACTCCATTCCTCCACAATCAAATGAGGGAAACAATGCCATCAAACAAGAGCTGGTGGCTACGTCAGCCAGGAAACTCGGGCGTCAGAGGAGCCGTGTGAGAGCGCTGGGGGCCATGCAAGCTGATGAGAATCTTCTCTCAGAGGAGATGTTCATCTCAATTCATGGAAATCAGTTCAAGCACAATGGCAAGGCCAGTTTTGGAACCTTTCTGTACTGAAGACTACTTCTGAAGGAAAGCACGGATACACTTTACTTTACACTATATTTATTCTCAACTTGTTTAACTTGTGCATTGTGAGCTGGAATTAATTGCTATGTCAGTGTAATGACATTAACATTTTACACATTTGTTATTTTACCCAATGTGTTTTGAATTGGATGGGTTTTTTTATGTTTACAAGCACTAATGATAGTGTAATTGTTTTTTACTTCTATACAAGTCCACAGTGTTTCAAATCTCACTTAATGTTTTTTTAAAGCACTAATAAGCACAAAATTTAACAAGACGCCAGTTTTGTTCTCTTGTGTGTTTTTTTTGTCTCATTATTATTTTTTATTAAAGATGTTTTATTGTTCTAAATGACTGTAATGACCAATGTATTGTTAAATTGCATTGAAAGTACAGTAAAAAATTCTTCTGTATTATTTGTTTCCAATAATTGTAAAATCCTTTCTTGTTCTAAAAGCATTAAAGTAATCCCAAAACAATGGCTTGTAATACATTTCATAGTCCTTCTCGACCTACTAAAAAAGGTGGTTATGTCTGACCCAAATCCACCAAACTATCTCTGACAACTAACTAATTTCACAAAAGAGGTGAAAGGATTTTAGAGGTAAAAAAAAAAAAGCTCCAAAATATGTGAGTAAATAAGTCTCAGAGCAGATTAGATTTTGTGCATTTTAGTGAAAGCTATTTTATTTAAAAAAAAATGTATTTATTGCATGGTTCACTCAAAGTAAAAAAATCACCATATTTTTATTTTATTGTTGTGACTCCTCTGCAAAATTAAATATGCGATGGAGATGGATGAGAAGTGAAATGCTTCTTTGTGGTGATACTTTGATCCTCAGAGATTTTGTTAATTCGGATAAACTAAATAAAGTGGAAGCACTCACGTTTATGTGTGCGCGCCCCATTTTTGAGGGCTGACCTTCAGCGAAGAGAGTGATCTGGAAAACAATGCTAGACCGTTTTATTATTTTACAGAAAGGGGAGGGTCAAAGCCACTGAAGGTGGAGTTCCATTCTTGCTGTCCCTTTCATTGTTCCTTTGTTTGTCACAATATTAAGGTGACCTCCCATATCGACAAAAGATTAATTAATTTGTAACAATGAGCCCTTTGGCTTCCAAAGACTTAAAAGTCTATATGACTTCTACAAGCTGCTGGTGTACACTTTAAAAACAAGAAAACCATAAGCAGGATTTCGCTGATTAGCAGTGTTGTCTGTTAATTAAATGTCAGGGAGCGTTTCCCTTCTCCCGGGGTTAGTTTATTTTAAAACCTTTATTGCGGAGAGAGGGAGAAGGGCAGAGTGTATTAGCTTTTGAAAAACAGTCTTCTCTTGGCAGAATAAAAGCTTTAGTCTAAGTTGATAGCTATGGTATTTTTATTAGTCATTTATTTTAATCAACTGTAATCAAAATTATAAAATGGCTTTTCACCTTCAGAGATAGAAAAAAACAGTCAGGGAAATTTTCATGAAAACAAATGGAAAGAAGCTTTTTTGTTGATAAACAAATTAAGATATCTAGTCATACAGAGTATAGCATTATCTTAATATGGGTAAATGTTATAGTCTTTCAACTCCCTTTCATCTATACATCATGATGTTTCTTATCAACATGTTGTCTCGCCCCGACAGAGACTCAGTTAATCTAGGCTCTACGCAGAGTGACCAGTAGGGAATTAGAAACAGACAAAACACGTAAGCTAATTCCCACCTATTTATCATTGAGTACTGGCAGAAAGGTAATCTTTTAAAAATGCTTATTCAGGTTACCCTGAGACATGAGCAACTACACAATCAGCAGACATTCATGTCAGGGGAGTCCAATTGATAATGTACCTAAACTTCAAGAACATGTTCCAGTCTAAGAATGAAAGGTATAAGATTCAAACCAAAGTTGCAAATCAAGATCATATAATTTCCAATACAAATCCTAACTTTTTGTACCACACTCTGTGGAGTTTATCTTCAGGTGATAAATCAAAGTGTCCCTTAGGTGCAGAAAAACATTATGCAGGTAGGGTTCCCGCAGTTTCATTAGGATCCCATTCATGCTGTTTTATCCATTTAGAATCAGAATCAGAAAGATAATTATTGCCAAGTGTGCATGTGCAAACACACATAAGGAATTTGTTTTGGTACAGGGGTAATTTTCAGTGTTCATATAAAAAAAGATCACACAATAACATTGCACAGTAACACAGGTACCATAACACTCGTTACACAGTAACACAGGTTATATAAGTAAATTGCTCAAGTTAAAAACAGATAGAATATAGTAATATTCTAGGAATAGAGGTAGTAAAATATAAAGTAATAGAACTATAACTATAGAAGCCCAAGGTACTTAAGAGATGTGCTTTAGAGGTAATGTGCAGACCAAAGTAAAAATACTGTACAGCAACAGAATGTGGAAAGACTGAAAGTGTGCAGAGTCCACATCAGAGCACTGTTGCTTAATGCTTAGTGCAGACAGTGAGCTCGTCCAGGTTTGAGGAAGCAGGTTCTGTACAGTAAAAGCAGGCATGTAAAACCCGCTCTGCTTCGACAGATGAAATATATGAGTGTTGGTGGGGAAATTATGGGTTCAGGAACTGAATGGCCTGAGGGAAGAAGCTGTGTTTGTGCCGAGCTGTCCTGGTGTTTGTGGCTCTGAAGCGCCAGCAGAGAGGGTAAGAGCTGGAAGATATGGTAGTGGGCAGCATCCAGAGTAATTTTGAAAGCCTTCTTTCTCATTTTGGAGTTAAGCAGTTCTTGAAGGGAGGGTAGGGAGCTATTTTAAAAATAGGGTTAATTTTAAAATGATATACACTTATAAATCGGTACAATTATAAAACAGTACCAATTTGTAATAACTACACACTATTAATCATTTAAGCATTCGCAAGTAGTTAGTAAATAATTTATAAAGCATTGTTTCTATGTTATTACACATTTGAAAGACATTTATAATTATAACTTTAAAGGCTTTATTTCTGGTTTATAAGCGTCTACATAATATGCTTAATATCATTAAATTCATGCTTTATTGAGGATCAGTTTATCATTTATAAATTACATTTTTCGCTATTTTAAAATCAGTTATTTATTTGTTAGTGATTCATAACTAATTTAAAACATGTTAATAAATTATTATTAAATATAATTTATTAAACATAGTCTTACTGTGACTCACATAGTCAGCTAATTATAAAGCGTTTACTAGCTGCTGTTTTTGTGAGCTCTTCTAAAGTGAGGACTATTAATGCCTTGTACTTCATTAATACATGAAATTTAAAGACTTGGTTTTATTCTAAACTGATAAAAAAATAAATGAAAAAACAGTGCAGAGGAAACCTGACCATTGAAATATTGTGTCTCATGCTTTAGATGTATTGTTTATGTTTATAGTCCCAACTTTAGATGAGCAACACAGAAACTGGTAGCTAGTAAACTATGTAAATGATTGTAATTGTTGCATAACTAGCTGAATTAATCATGAATTACAGTAGAAATTTTTTTGTTAATTACATTAACAAATGCGTATTAACATAGAAACATAGTGTGTGTGTAAGTACACAGGTTTTTACTATGTTGTAAGAGGCATTCTTTCACATGAACTATTTGATGTAATCATGTTTAAATAAATTAACCAACTACAATGTTAAACACAAAATAGTTTACTTTATAAAACATTTGTAATGCTTACAGCTGAGTGCTTCACATTTCTAATCATCTTTATGTAAACCTTCAATTGCAAGAAGGTTTGTCACACTTCCATTGTCAAATGGTTAAGGAATCTCTTGAAATAAGTAAGTTAATAATTGTTAGACCATCAAAAAGACCCTTCGTGATTGTAATTTTAGCTAATTTCTGACAACTCAAAAATCTCAAATCTATCAGCCATCATTTACCTGGATGTGCTTGTGTCTTACAAAAGGCAATTCCAAATCAATGTCTTCTTGAATAGCTTACTTCCCCACTGTTTTTCAGGGAGGTCAGGTGTGTTGACTATGCTTTGTGGGTTTTATCTTGGATTTATGAACCATGTACACACTTTGAGGACCACTTTGCCAGAGTTTCCCCTCTAATGACTACAATAAATCACACCATCATTCACTCAGTAATTGACGAGCAGGGAGATCCATATCAGTTGTTCAGGATAAAAGGCTGGAATTGTCTGTTCATTTTTTGCTCTAATTTCTAGTGTGATATGAATAATGTTGATTAATTCTGAAGAAGCTCTTCATCCATTTCCTTTCAAAACACTTAAATCCAACATAACTCTAGTTGTCAGCTCAATACCTTTGCCTGTCCTGTCTGCTGTGAATTCTTAAACTTCTCAGCTATTTTTTAAATTTCTTGAAGCAGCTGGGTAAATATGCCTAGGTCATGTAAACAATATAGAAATATAAAAGTGCTCTTGAATATTTGCGTCCTGTGTCTGAAAGATATTCATGGAATATCTAACTTTGTGGCTAACTGCCTGTGTGAAAAACACAAACATTTATAATAAAGAAATGTATAGTTTACAACAACAGCCAAGTTACTTTTGTTTAAGGAACCTCTGTTGCTCTGGGTGTTCACTCATGTGTATATATTTGACTGAAATGTCAAATCAGAACTTTTGCAAGTGATACAATTAAGCAACCTAGTTTTATTGTGGACGCTTACGTCTTAACTAAAATAGTATTTGTTGAGATTTTGGACGAGTGCTCTTTGTTTATATTCATCACATAAACATATGAAATTCACCCTCAACCCTCTGTTGTTTCCCTCAGAAAACCAAATATAATTTTCAACAAATATCAAACAGCTTAAATCAATCCTGTGACTCATTCTGTTTGAAGAACTGCACCAGTTTTACCAAGTTGATTCCACAGCTGCAGTTTGTTGTGATAGTTCTTTTGCTTTCCACAAATACAGGTCATCCAATCCCCTAAAGATTCAACCCACAACCTTGATTCTTTTCTACAAAGAACCATTTAATGATTGATTTTTGAGTTCTGGAAGCAGTTCAAAGAAGAAACTTTTGCGCTTGAAAAGATATTTGGCCTTTTATCATGTATGCAACACCCCTTACAAATAAATTTTTTTGGTGTTACATGCTAGTGACTGTTGCCTGCTCAATATCATTAACTTGGCCATGAAACTTCTTCATCTCTCGGTTTAAACAATAGTTTACCATTTCAAGTGATTGCTGCAGTGATGCTCTGTGTACTTGGATAGCGCTCATATGTATGATGTGTCATGTGAGAAGAATGTATCTAACTCGTTAATAATAACTATTTTCGGGGATCATTTTCTTTTGTATGTCTTCCCATTACTACTCAGGAGACAAATGCCTGGATATTTAATATTTTTTTGTGGGATTTGTTGGACAACTTTTGATGGTCGGACACCAACGAGACAAACTTCTGGATGTTCATATTCTGCTCTTTCATTATTTCTTCCTCGGCTCTTCATCACATTGTCCTTTAGCTTAGTTTTCTGTTGTGAGGACAACTTTAGAGTGTGTGCTGAGCACCATCCAGTGGCTCTTTGATGTCTCATTCATATCATCCAATTTCTTTGTGATAAGCAATCCGATATGGCAAAACTAACAATGTTTCGTCCACATCAATCGTTCGGACAGATATGTGAGCTCACATTAGCACCCATATATTTTGATCAAGCCATGTTCATGCATTAAATTTTGTGTAGAGGCCTTTGCTGTAAGTTTCTGAGACATATTACAACCAACTTGCTTAGCAGCACAAGCCAGTTGACAAACAGGCAAAGATTATTAAATTTAACACAATCTTGGCAGCTGAGGAGGGCTAGTTAAAAACCTATAAATACTACTAATTCATAAAGGTGGAAAAAGTTATGGAAACATATTGCCCTACCCACGTTAATTAATTACTAAGTATATAAAGTTTAAGATATTTAAAAGTATTATTTCCTTCAATTAAAACATTTAAATAAATTATCTAAACTCTGTGGATTAATTGAAACAACAATTGTTCAAGTGGCCTTAAGTTTTGAATTAAACTTCTGGATAAACTTCTGAACATTGTTATCTAAGCAAGTGAAAATTGGAAATTTTAGGACAATGAGTTTCCAAATGCAACTTTTTGGGTTCAATTAGACTATATAATCCAAGCTCTCACTTTGCAGCTGATGTCTTGTGGCAAAGAAATCCATCTTCTTGATCATGTCAACTACTTTGCCAGGTAAGTAAATACGGTTACATCTGACCAATCTTCTAACATGTTGGTGTGGATGCAAATGTCCACCAAATATTCAAATAAACATCTAGGCAAAGTAACCATATCGTTAGCACCACACTATTCACTTTGTTCATACCACATCAATGCAACATCACATCTGACTTAACATGTAAATCACACAAGCAAACCACTTATTCTGTGCTTGGTGTGAACGTACAGTGCTAGTCCCAGTTTCAGCTTTACGCTTCAGTAAAATTACAACAAAAAAAAGTCCAAATGTTTTTGCATCATTGACAACACACTAAACAGGTTTTGTTAAATACATTTAATCTAAATTGTTCAGTAAAACAAATGGAATTTTGTATACAAGTAACTAAATATCTGGAGTGCTTGTACCTACAGTAATAGTAGGATTTTAAGTTGATTGTATTCAACCATTTTGATGCACATTTAGAGTTTACGGTATAATGATCAAACGTAATGACATCCATCAATCAATTTTCAACTCCTTTGAGAAGTAGTTAGATCATTAGTCTCTAACTCAATTCCTGCAGGGTCATAGCGCATGCTGGTTTTTCTTCCCTGTTTCAAAAGACACATTAAAAACTTCAAAGAGGCCAAGAGGTGCTTAATTAGTAGAATCAGGTGTGTTCAGTTTAGGCTGGAACAGAGCTGTACAGAGCTGTAGTCCTCCTGGAATTGAGTTAGATAATAGTTCAATTGAGTTAGCTTAGCAGCTGGATTTAACCACACAATGAGAAAAGAAGAATTGGCAGATGTAATTTTGAGTGAGATATGGCTTATTTCATTTGTACCATTCTGTGAGACATATCTGTTTAAAGTCCCAAAGGAAAGAAGAGGGTTGTTGATTGTTCAGTGCAGAAGGGATAAAGAGGAACCACATTAAGGCAAATATAAAGTGTTTCTGCTGAGTTGTTTTTCTTCTAATCAAAACCCTAAAGTTAGTTTGCTACATACATTTAATAAACACTCAAAAGAATGATATCACATCATGAGAGATTCGGTGCCCTCTTTAATAACAGGTATAAAGTGCAGATGTCAAAAAAATAAGTATCAGCTCAGACCTTGCGCTTCTACAGCAATTTTTTTCTTTGATTTGACTACACTTGCATTGATTAGAGAACTTCTACCTCTGCGTTGCATCAACATAGTTCCCATGAATTATAGATAAGATATCAAACAGAGTGGAATAGATGCATATGTGTCATGTAAGACAGTCGTGACAACTTGAAAACACATTAGCTGAAAATCACCTCCAAAAAAATAACCAAAAGTGACAACATATCTAACAACAGCACAAATACCAGCAGAAAACTTCGAGGTCGTAGCACAGAATCTGCATAATTTATTCATTGTACACCTGCTCAAATATGCAGTGCTCGCATTTAACTTCAGAAATATTGAAAAAAATGGAAACTTTTGCTTTGCAGTCATTTTAGAGTGCCCTATTCTTAGTTTTAAGATAACTCATGCAACTACAAGACATTGTTTAATTTTTTTTTTCTTGGATGAAAAAATATCTTGAGGAAAAAATTATGCATGCTGGACTTCAGACGGTAATAAGTCACACAGAGTTTAAAATAAAAGTAATTAATCTGCAAGGTATCCTTTCAAGCTCTTCAAGAGGTTTATTTAAATAAATGCTTCAAGCTCAGTACTCTTTTTGTGTGCTTTATTTTGTACACTTAGACAATATAAAGTCTCCACTGAATTCTTTATTTTCTTTAGTGGACATTCAAATTTTTTTGTTCCATATGTTATTTTCAGTGAAAATGAACACGGAAATCTTGTGGTGAAATCCACTTTCATGATCTCACCAAGGGTTCATAAATAACCACAGGCTAGCCACTGTGTCTGTTATAGTAAAACATTTACTTTAGCAGCA
The DNA here is from genome assembly GCA_900490495.1 of Danionella dracula. Classification (NCBI taxonomy): domain Eukaryota; kingdom Metazoa; phylum Chordata; class Actinopteri; order Cypriniformes; family Danionidae; genus Danionella; species Danionella dracula. Next base: position 6,388,137 of record UELW01000578.1, read on the forward strand.
GAAACGACAGGCCTGCAGTGCTGCTGATAAAAACCCAAGTTTTCTGAACTGCTAGTTTTTGTTTGGAGTTTGTCCACAACTCATGTGGTGTGGGTAAACTGTGACTTGGGAGATTTTTATTATGTGCCATTAACCGCAGGCCTTTCTGACAAAGGTTGTTTTAAGAATAACAATGAATAACAATTGTTATGACTGCCTCCACTCAAATCATTTTAATGGAGTTAAATGCATTAAATTTATCAAGATGGCAAAGTGGATTTGGTACTAAAACCTGACAGTCCAGCATCGAAGTTCAAATTGCCTTGATGAAGCAGACCATCTCTTTATGTGTCAGCCGTCTGCGAAACTGATTGATTTGCTGATATTGTTTTCAACTTGGCAATGTCTAAATATTGGATTGTCATGTGACTGAATAACATGTGAATAAATTACGCATTTAACACTATTTTAACCCAGTTAAGATTTAAATCTTTAAATCTATGTCTTTTTTCACAGGTTTTTTTAGAAGCAGTACAGGTAAAGTATCAAGAATAAAAGATCAGGAAATGAGAGAAAAGTACAATTGCTCACTTGAAAAAATGATCAGAAATTTTTTCGTAGGTGATTTGGCCTGGTTGCTGATTGTGAGCCGCTGGAGTTCATAAACCCACGATATGCTGGCCAGTGAAGTAGCATGGGGGTCGAGATAAAGTCATTCAATTAAAAGAGGGAATTTTTTTTCTCAAACACATACTTTTAAGTGAGTGCAGGACTTTTAGCTCGAGGGATTCACAAAACATGATCTGCAGCAATAGTCAGAACATCATTCCAAAAGTGTGCTGTTCCAGCAGGGTCGGAGGGAGAAAAAAGGTTCTAGGTTAGGAATTGTTTCCCAACAGAATAAGCAAGGGTCTAGGAAAAAATGTGTTTTTTTTTCCAATTGTATATCACTTTAATAGTCTGAAACATATTTGATTGGCAGAATTTAATGTCATACTGTTTGCTTTGTTTCTGTATAATTTATTAATCTAAAACATTTGACATGATTTGGTTAAAGCTTTAGGACTCATTATGGAACTGGTCAAACTGAAAAAAATTGTCAGTCAATCGTATTATCCAAAAAAGTGTCTCAAATTTTAAGTGAACCGCATAAAGAACTTGAATTTAACAAGAACATTAAAATGACGCATTAATGTCAAGACATTACTTTAACAGTACAATAAAGTGCATGACTGTCTGTCTCAAAGCAGCAGCTCCAATGAGAAATGTACCTTCTATGACGTTGAATAACGTTGCATGAAGTTGAATCAAACTTTGAGCAAATTTTCTTTAATTACTTTAATTTCTCCAATTACTTTAAATTTGTTTCATTTAGCTGTGCAGAAATAGCACATCTGAACCAAGAACAAATACAAATATGAAAACAAAAGAGTTTTAAGTAAAAAGAAACAAAAGCATCTTGCAGAGAATAAGACTCAAATGTTGTATTATTTTTGCATCCACCAAAAGCACTTTTATATCAAGAAAAAAGCACCCAAAGTATACAATCACTAAAAATAGCTGAAATATCACTAAAATGGTACATTTTCAATCTATGCACTCCATCTGAAAATCATTGAAATTAGTTCTTTTTCTATTCATTTTCTACAAAATGACACACTGATTGAGTTACTTGCTGAGGAGATTTACAATTACAAGTACACATTAATAAAACAGCTCATCAAATTTTATGTGCAATGGTTTTATGTTCGTTTAGGAGTGTCTGTCATTTTCCACAAAAAAAAAGGTAAACCATTGGGATCCGAAAACTTTCTCTGTTTAATTATCTGTTAAAGGGAATGATCTCTTGCCAAGGTACAGTAAAAGCTTTACAATCATTGCTTGAAAGTTATATTTGAAGGTCTGGTATTATGAACACACAAGTGGATTTTGTGAATTGCACATTTAAGAATTAGGAGCCCCCAACTAAGCTGTGCTTTCAGTGATGAAAATAAATTTAATGAATGCTTATTTTTAATATATATATTTTTTTAACATTTATTTTAATTAAATGTAGCTAAAACGTTATTCACCTATTTGTCTCAGAATTTTCCGAATCCAATAGATCTTCAATGACTTCTATTCTGAGATTTGCTGTGGATTCAAAGAGGAGTTTTAGATTGAATTGGTTTAAAATTGCTAGTAATTGGAACAATTTTACTAAGGATTTTAGTGGGGTTGGAAAAACTAGAAGTTTTCTCCAAGGTGAGGCTGAGCTCAAGTCCCCAAAGTACCAGCTGAAACGCCAGAAGCCTTGGCATACACCAGCTTGATCAACAGTGGAAATAGCTATGTTTAAATAATGAAGCATAGGTTATGCATTAGATACACATGCACATGCTCACATTCATACTAATATGTAAACCATGATATATATACATATAATATGTATACCTTAGTTACCTGCTAATATTTTATACTACCAAAAAAGATTATCCTGATTAGGATCCATTTGGCACAAACACAAAGTGTCCACAGCATTTTTGTTGTGGTTTTTGCAGATTGTCTCCTGGCAGGGATTTCTTTTCCCACTGATATCTCTCTCCTTTTGGCCTCATTAAGGTGTCAGCACCCCGAGTCCTTGACCATCTGCTTGATCTAGACTCTGTGGTCTGAAGTGGTAAGAAAACAATCACCTTCTGTTTAGACATGTGCTCAGACACAGTCTGCCATACAAGCTTTGAAAGAGAAAATGCCTTATTGGTTATCTTGAGTTGACCCATTTTTTTAAAGCTTCTTTTTCCTAAATAATTTTAGGTCTGAAAACTCTGGGGCTAAGACTGTCAAAACGACACAATTTTACTCACTGTAAATCATTTAAAAAGTTTTTACTGTCAAGAAATAAAATACAAATACAAATCAAATCCTTCATGGATGTGAATTGTATGTGAGTTCATTGGTATGTATATTCATGTTCAATTTCTGTTCATAGTAGCAGTAAAGGTTGGGGCTACCACATTTGTAGGACAATGCTGTTACATTTTTTTTTTAATTCTGGCCAGTTTTAGATTGTGTTTATGCTTTTTTTAAATTCCTAGTCAGAACATTTAAACATACTTCAAGGAAATTACAACATTTAAGGGATTTCTATTTAAGGGACTGCTATTTCTGGGAACTATTAAGAGATTAAGAGGTGTGTTGATAGAAGAGCATTCTTATAGTAGTTTGCACTTTTGATGTATTAGTCTTATCATTTTATCTTTACCTTTCTGAATAGCGCTTTCTGACACACAAACACTTGTGTCACACAGTTCCTTGTTCTTTTTTATAGAAATAAACACACCAAAGAAGAAAAGTGATGTTGGCTTTTCAGATCCAAGACCCTCCTCAGACAGCTCGTCTAAGTCCTTACGTGCCCAAAACGGCTTGTGACACTATAGGCAATTATATATAATATGAACTTGTTAATTAAAGTCAAAACCATTGATGCTACAACTGTCAACATAAACAATATTTAAACAGAAACCCGTTATTTAACCATGTATTGAGGTAAAACAGTGCACAGATTACCTTCTCTACCGACCAGTTGAAAACCCGAGACAGATATCAAAAAGCTGGCAGGTGTTCAGGATATAATGGTACCTGTTCAATCAGCAGTTACTACATACTGCCATTTGAACATAAAAAAATAAAAATAAAAAAAACAAACAGAAATTGCTAGATTTTTTACTATTTGTTATAATGAACAAAGTCGATAGGAGTTTGAACAGATGCTAAATCGAGCATTAAAGTCGATAAGTTGATAACAATGCACTAGCTAGCATGTTGTTTCTGACTCCCACACAAATCCACAATTTTTATCTCTCATATTCCAGTTGCATCATGTCATAACATCTGTTGATCCCTTCTTTCTTTTTTATGAACAATGGTCACTTTAAATAGAAATAAAACAAGAAGAAAATCCTCCATCTGGTCATGTTCTGTAATGTGTCTTTTTTATTGCTGAACAATCATGTCTCTTTAAACGTACCGACACTGAAAAAAGCCCCTCCATTCTCTCTCTCTCTCCCTCTCCTCTCTCTCTCTCTTTATCTATCTCTCTCTCTCCTGCCTGTGGTGTTATTTGTCATTTGATGTAGCATTGGAGAGGAGAATTCTTCTTCCCTACAGGAGCATCACGGTCTGTATATGTGAGGAAAGCTCCAGCTGAGATGCCAGCTCTGTGTGAAAGCCTGAAAAGAAATGCATGCAGATGCTTTCATTCCGGAGATGTAAATGTAGCCACTGGTAAAGCAACAGGGTAGGGGAATACTTTCAGACAACTTTGAAAGTAAGTTGGAACAGTGTCATTATATTTGCTCCATTTAGTGAACTATTTTGGAGCTTGAGTTCAAAGATTTCCATCGTGTTTAATTTTGAGCTTTAAATATTAATTTCATGTTCTTTTTAAAAACAAGACATTTTCAGAACAGATGAAAATTATATCCTTTAATATTATCTGATAAACTTTCAGTTAAATTCACCATAACTGTACCATAAACAATGTTTTTAGTGATTTCCAAAGTGACCATGGGAATATATGCTTGTCTTAGTGGAAGCCTGCAAGCAAAATCCATTATCCAAACGTCCTACTTTAAAATGCCAAAGAAACCTTTTTTAAAGCCTGTTGGAAAAAGAGCAACTCTGTGAGTGAGTGGATTTAAAAAGAGGGCTGTCCTTTATCTTACCTCCATTTTCTTGTTTACCCAGGCAAACTAAAATAGACTCAAGGTCTTTTTACTAGCAGCAGAAATCAAATAATTTTTCTATTGCCAATCTAGGTTTAAAACAGATCTCTTCAAGTGTTCTTGTCCATAAATATCCCAGAAATAGCTCTCGATGCAAAAGCTTTTATAAGCACTGTTACATCTTATGAAAAAATGAAAAAAATAAAAATAAATATATATATATATATATATATATATATATATATATATATATATATATATATATATATATATATATATATATATATATATATATATATATATATATATTTGCATTATGTTTCATAACACTCATTGGCCACCAGTCTACTTAAAAGCATTCTTTTAGCAAAATCTTTCACCATCAAGCATAGCAAGTGTGCATGGGCCCTTTGTTTTCTTGTCACTAGCAAAGATAACGCATCGCTGTACTGCAGCTGCTTAGATAATTAATCTTCTGTGAGCGTTAGAGGGATAAAGATGTTTAATCTTCTAAGACTCATTACTTACTGCAGTGTTAATGGGAATTACTGAACAGAAATGAATGGAGGAGAGGGACTTCAAAGATTAGCCGCTGTATGTCGAATGCTGTATCTGAATATGTATGCTTGAAGCTCATGGAGATGTTTTGACTTGTGTTTCCTTTGATCCAATTACTTTCTGAGGTGTTTTTTGAAGGGATCCACTTTGACTTTATATTCATTGAATTTTGAGTTTATAATGCTACTGTTTGAACATGAAAAATACTTAAAAAGTTAACACACATGTAGTATAACGAGGGGAGAGTGGCAGTAGCGGTGGCCAATCACAGGGTGGCGCTGCCGTATTTAAGTGCGATAGCGGGAGTCACACGGATACGTCATTCTCCAGCTGACTTCCCGTCATACGGGCAACCTCACTCACCCTTCGGGAAAGGTAGGCGCTAGCCTTTGGCAAATGTGTTGCTCTGTGCACTGGCAGTCAGTGACCCCATCGGTATTGTTTGTAGTAAAATTGCAATCGGAGCAGCATTTACTGTGCTGGTGGCACCACCGGTTGGGGGATTGGTGCCGACAGACGGCTCGATCGGGTGAGTAAGGCTGTTAACACCCCCGTAGCGAGCGTGCGGCTGGTCGCTGTGCAATGTTGTGTGACGCGCTGTGTTGGCGTGTCTCCGTCTAGAGTCAGTGTGTTGGGCGTATGTTCGCTACGCTTCCGTTGCCATGGAGGGCCGTTAAAAACTGCAGCGAAGATTCCCGGGTGAGTGCGTATAAAGATTGAGTCACCTGGGCTAAACTAATTAAATAACTGTCTCATGGTTGTTTGCAGGATCTGCCCTTTCCTTTTCCTTGCCCTTTCCTTTTCTTTCATTTTCATTCCGTCCTGTTTCCTTTTATTTTCTTTACATCACCGTCCCACTTTAGTTTTCTTTTCGGTTTTGTTAAATTGTTTCCCCTTGGACTGTTGCCTCGGAGGGCTACTTTATTATCTCGCCGCCTCGTACGGTGCACGGACGAGTCACTCGGCAACAAGCAGCTGAAAAGTCTCTCGCAGGATTCGTTCTCGCTCTCCTGCCGAAGCGTTACACCACCCGAAGGACCTGCTGCTTGGAGGGAGGATTTTGAAAGATAAGTGCATATGACGCCTGGTATTTCGCCAGTAATATGAACACTTTTAGCTTTTGGTGTGAATGGTTGGAATATGCCTTTGTGAACGTGGGGCCCGTGAATGAGTAGCACTGTGTCATTTTTAGCATATATATACATGTACGGGGGAAATTGTTTTTATCTGATCTGTGTGTGGCGGGAATAATTGTGAAGGTCTGTTCTGGCAGGGGCGTGGTCTTTGCATCTGGGTGCTGGTACCCTCCAGGAGAAGTGGCCCTGCTGGTGGCTGGGGATACCCGGGTGCACCTGGCCCAGGTGTTGACACGAATTATTTGGCTTGCATCCTCTTGCTTGACGTGGGTGGTTGAGTCTCACTGTGTGCGTTTGCTGTGGAAGGTATCTCCCCTCCCCCATGCAGGTGTCCTCAACTCCTGGGCAAGTGCCTTCTGCCCACGGCCCCTGGTGGTAACTTGACCAAAATTATCCTGCTATATTGAATGGTTGTTTATAACGTATGCCTCCGAACTGATCAAATAAAGTGTAACCAAAGAACGAGTCATTGGGTTTTGCCTTTTACACGTACTAAGAGTGTCTTATCTGCGTGCCTAGTGCTTACAAGTTCCCCAGGTGAAATTCCTGGGGTGGCGTAGTCGGTTATCAATCTTTCTATGTAAATATTGGGCCAACCTATCAAGAAATCAGATATAGTGCCTAACGTTTAGACAAAACCCCGTTACCATTTCGCCACATTCTGGCGTAGTCGGCAGGGTCACTCTGTGTAAAAGGCAAACCCTTGATCAGTTCATTTGTATAATATTTTGTAGGGGGTTATATATTTTTCTATATGTATCTTTTTTTTTTTTTTTTCTCTCTCTCTTGGAAAGCACTACGTTTCAGTCTCCATCCAAGTACGGCATTGCTATAGTCCGTGAGGGGGTTAGCGATTCTGTTTTGGGTGTTATTCTCTCCTAGTGAGCAAAAAAAAAAAAATTTTATAAAAACAAAAAAATGGAGGATGAGATACGAGAGTTGCAACAACTAGTCGAGCAGCTGCGGGCAGATAATGATCGGCTGCGCCAGGAGGTCGTCCCAGTGCCTGGCCCTGTAGTACGGGCCCGTAGTCAGTCGGTTCCATTGACTTATGGCTTACAATATGGCGTTCGTGGACAGCAGTGCGACACGGCCATTGCTAGGTCTGACACAGCAGAGCTAAGTGAGCTACGGGGGATGTTGGTACAACAACAGCGCCAGCTAAACCAACTTGCAGAGGGTATGTCACGGATACAAAATCTCCAGCGCAATACCCGTCCTGTTCAGTCCAGGCAAGTAATTTGTCGGCGGTGCCACCAGCCAGGTCATTATGCTCAAGATTGTGAGGGGGAACATAGGTTGCAATCGGCATCAGTACCCCCCAATGCCTTGCCACCATCTAGAAATAGGCAGCCTGCAGGCAACCCGCCATCGGGAAACTAGTCCCCACCAAGCCCGAGGGTCAAGGTTTGGTTGGGGAACAGAATGGCCCAACTAATTTCGGAGTTGCACCACAGTTAATGGCATTGTGCCCTCAGCTTACTGCAATAATGGGTGGTGTTGCGGTCCCTAGCTTAATAGATACCGGGTCTATGGTGTCTACCATTACAGAAAGCTGTTTTCTGGCTAATTTTAACCACTGGGGCCAAGAACGTCTGCGGTCATGTAATTGGTTGCAACTTAGAGCTGCGAATGGGCTCAGCATCCCTTACAGGGGTTATCTGGAGCTGGATGTGGAGTTGTGTGGGCAGATAGTTATGGGGTGTGGGGTATTGGTGGTCAGAGACCCGCCTGGTGGCATGTGTGCTGAGGTCCCAGGGGTTTTGGGCATGAATGTCCTGAGCCGCTGCTACCAGGAACTCTTTGGCCGGCATGGCGCCCACCTCTTTGAGTTGCCAGCTATATCCCAGGCACCCAATTCCGTGTTGAAAGCACTGCAGTTCTGTCACCATACCAAACATCGGTGCAAATTTACTTTGGGAGGGCGAGTGAAAGTTAGACGTGGTCGAACTTGGCGTATTCCTGGTGGAACCCTTAGATGGGTACCCACCACATGTGCCACCCAGGTCCCTGGCACTACCATGTTGTTTGAGCCCCCGGAGGAAGGTCTGCCTGCGGGTCTACTCGCCTCAACGTCTCTGGTGCTGTTAGACCGGGGTACAGCGCATGTGCCAGTTGTAAATGTGGGTACTCAGGAAGTCCTCCTGTACCCCAACTCGGTTATCGGCACTTTAACCAGTGTCGATGTCATTAGCCTGCCACCTGGTGTCATGGAAGTCCCCTCCACGGTTGTGACGGTGAAATCACATGCAGGACATGCTTCTCCGTCAGTGGAGGATCAGATTGCGGGGACAGATCTGGCAGCGCTGTCCACTGATGAACAGGCGCAGGTTAGGGCATTGCTGGAAAAGTATTCCAGCATATTTTCAAGACATGATGGAGATTTGGGGTGTACCAACCTGATCTCGCACGATATTCCCCTGTTGGATGACACACCAGTCAGGCAGCGGTACCGGAGGATTCCACCCTCCGAGTACGAGGTGGTGAAAGCCCACATCAATCAACTGCTGGAGGACCAGATAATTAGAGAGAGCTGTAGCCCCTTTGCTTCTCCGATTGTCTTGGTGAAGAAGAAAGATGGTAGCCTGCGCCTATGTGTGGACTATCGCCATCTAAATGCCAGGACAAGGAAGGATGCATTCCCCCTTCCACGAATAGAGGAGACGTTGGACTCACTGGCGGGGGCTCGTTGGTTCTCCACTATGGACCTGGCCAGTGGTTACAATCAAGTTCCGGTGACTGAGGCGGATAAACCAAAAACAGCCTTTTGTACCCCTTTTGGCCTGTTTGAGTGGAATAGGATGGCCTTCGGCCTCTGTAATGCCCCAAGCACTTTCCAACGCCTAATGGAGCGGTTATTTGGGGACCAACAATGTCAGTCTCTTTTATTGTACTTGGATGACATTGTGGTCTTTTCCTCCTCAGTCCATCAACATCTGGAACGCATGGAGTTGGTCTTAGGTCGCCTCCAGAAGGAAGGGTTGAAGGCGAAACTCTCAAAGTGCACCTTCTTCAAGAGGGAAGTGCAGTATCTGGGCCATATCATCTCGGCAGAAGGGGTCTCTACAGACCCGGGCAAGATTCAGGCGGTCGCAGAGTGGCCACGTCCCACCAGCCTAACAGAGCTCCGCTCATTCCTGGGTTTTGCCAGCTACTATCGACGGTTCGTGGGTGGGTTTGCCAAATTGGCGGCTCCTCTACACAAGTTGGTAGCAGGGCTGGCATCCCAGAAACGCCCTAAGCAAACTGGGCAGGAGTTTGCCCAAGCTTGGTCGGGACAGTGTCAGGAGAGTTTTGAGGGTCTTAAGAGTAGGCTCACAACGGCTCCCGTGCTGGCATATGCTGACTTTTCGTTGCCATTTATTTTGGAGGTGGATGCCAGCCACGGTGGGCTGGGGGCAGTCCTTTCTCAGGAGCAGGAGGGAAAAATTCGACCAATAGCATATGCTAGCCGTGGCCTACGACCCACTGAGCGCAACACCTCCAATTACAGCTCAATGAAGTTGGAGTTTTTGGCGCTCAAGTGGGCCATGACGGAGAAATTCAGAGAGTATCTCCTGGGCCACCGGTGTGTCATTTATACAGATAACAACCCTCTTAGCTACCTGGCCACCGCCAAGCTTGGTGCCATGGAACAGCGCTGGGCCGCTCAAGTAGCGTCCTTTGACTTTACCATTAAATATAGGTCGGGAAAGTCTAATATAAATGCGGATGCCCTGTCACGTCGTCCTCTACCTGAGGTGGAGGTGGTCCAGGCTCTGGTTCCTGGGTTAAGTGTCCCAGAGGATCTACAGAAAGCTGGTTCAGGGGTGCAGGGACAGGTTAATCAAATTTCATCATTCCCATGGGCTGGTGCAGTGAATGTTGGCGCCTTGCAAGAGGATGATCCGGTCATTGGGAAGCTGTGGAGGTGGTGGAGGCAGAAGGCACCCCCACTTGGGGGAGCGAGACAAGGTCTCCCCAGACCCCTTATGGCCCTCCTGAAGCAGTGGGACCGCTTAGTAGAGAGGGATGGGGCTCTGCATCGACGGGTGTTTCGCCCAGATGGGGGAGAGGAATCGCTCCAAGTCATCTTGCCTGCTGCGTTGAGGAGTGAGGTATTATCTCAACTCCATCAACAGCATGGACATCAAGGAGTGGAGCGCACCTCCCAGTTGGTTCGCCAACGTTGTTTTTGGCCGGGGATGTCTATAGACATTTCCCGCTGGTGTCAGGAGTGTGAGAGGTGCCAACAAGCCAAGGAGGCTCGCTCTGCCCCCGGTGGTTTTATGGGACACCTGCTGGCAGCACGACCTAACGAGGTGCTGGCTATGGACTTCACCGTCCTAGAACCCTCTAACTCCGGTCTTGAGAATGTCTTGGTAATGACCGACATTTTCAGTAAGTACACGTTGGCCATACCTGCGAGGGACCAACGAGCAGAGACCGTGGCCCAGATATTAGTGGGGGAGTGGTTTTGCAAGTTCGGGGTTCCCTCTCGCATCCATTCTGACCAAGGCCGCAACTTTGAGTCTGTACTGATAGGCCAGTTATGCAGGTTGTATGGGGTGGTGAAAACACGGACTACCCCCTACCATCCGGCCGGAAATGGTCAGTGTGAGAGGTTTAACCGAACCTTGCATAATCTCTTGCGAACCTTGCCTGCAACTAGCAAGGGGGATTGGCCTTCCTGCCTCCCCCAGGTCCTGTTCTCGTATAACACCACTCCGCATCAGTCAACCGGTGAGTCACCTTACTTCTTAATGTTCGGGCAAGAACCAAGGCTGCCTGTTGATTTCCTGTTAGGAAGAGTTCAGGAACCTGAGGTAGGCAGCATCCATAGGTGGGTGCTGGAGCACCAGAACCGGTTGCAGGCTGCTTTTGAGGGTGCTCGGGAGCGGTTGACTGCAATGGCAGCGCAACGGAAGGAGCGGCATGACAGGCAGGTGCAGGAGGCACCACTGAAGGAGGGTCAACTGGTATACCTCCGTGACCATAGTGTCCGGGGTAGACATAAGATCCAGGACCGGTGGAGCGCAGTGGTATATTCTGTGGTGAAGGCACCAGAACCTGGAGGGGTAGTGTACACCATCGCCCCTGTCACCGATCTCACCCGCCTAAAGCATGTGCACAGGTCTGCTCTGAAGGCAAGGCTCCCTATAGGATCCCCACTTAGAGATTTGGTAAAAGAGGTTGAGAACTCGACTCCAGGTCAGGAAGACTCGACAATGGAGGAGGGGGACTTCCTCGTATTGGTACCTGAAACTCCTCAAGGAAATAGGGGTCCACAGCAGGAGGCGGGGCTATCCGGGCCTCCTACCTTAGGGGCTTGCGGGGTTGACCAGCTAGAAGAAACCCAAGAGATGGGAGAAGCGCCACCAGGTCTCAGAGGTGATGGTGCTAGGGTTGATAACCCAGTTCGGAGAACGAGTCGGGGCAATGCTGGACAACATTCAAATTTGCACCACCTCCCGCGGTCAGCTGGAATGGGTATGGTGTCTTCGGTGGTTGGCACCAATAGGGTGGCCTGGTTTCGACCGTGGGATTAAACTCAGTGATCAGCTGGCTAGTTCACCGTCGGGGCGACGTTGCAGGGCCCTGGGGTGGATTGTAGTATAACGAGGGGAGAGTGGCAGTAGCGGTGGCCAATCACAGGGTGGCGCTGCCGTATTTAAGTGCGAGGAGTCACACGGATACGTCATTCTCCAGCTGACTTCCCGTCATACGGGCAACCTCACTCACCCTTCGGGAAAGGTAGGCGCTAGCCTTTGGCAAATGTGTTGCTCTGTGCACTGGCAGTCAGTGACCCCATCGGTATTGTTTGTAGTAAAATTGCAATCGGAGCAGCATTTACTGTGCTGGTGGCACCACCGGTTGGGGGATTGGTGCCGACAGACGGCTCGATCGGGTGAGTAAGGCTGTTAACACCCCCGTAGCGAGCGTGCGGCTGGTCACTGTGCAATGTTGTGTGACGCGCTGTGTTGGCGTGTCTCCGTCTAGAGTCAGTGTGTTGGGCGTATGTTCGCTACGCTTCCGTTGCCATGGAGGGCCGTTAAAAACTGCAGCGAAGATTCCCGGGTGAGTGCGTATAAAGATTGAGTCACCTGGGCTAAACTAATTAAATAACTGTCTCATGGTTGTTTGCAGGATCTGCCCTTTCCTTTTCCTTGCCCTTTCCTTTCCTTTTCTTTCATTTTCATTCCGTCCTGTTTCCTTTTATTTTCTTTACATCACCGTCCCACTTTAGTTTTCTTTTCGGTTTTGTTAAATTGTTTCCCCTTGGACTGTTGCCTCGGAGGGCTACTTTATTATCTCGCCGCCTCGTACGGTGCACGGACGAGTCACTCGGCAACAAGCAGCTGAAAAGTCTCTCGCAGGATTCGTTCTCGCTCTCCTGCCGAAGCGTTACACCACCCGAAGGACCTGCTGCTTGGAGGGAGGATTTTGAAAGATAAGTGCATATGACGCCTGGTATTTCGCCAGTAATATGAACACTTTTAGCTTTTGGTGTGAATGGTTGGAATATGCCTTTGTGAACGTGGGGCCCGTGAATGAGTAGCACTGTCATTTTTAGCATATATATACATGTACGGGGGAAATTGTTTTTATCTGATCTGTGTGTGGCGGGAATAATTGTGAAGGTCTGTTCTGGCAGGGGCGTGGTCTTTGCATCTGGGTGCTGGTACCCTCCAGGAGAAGTGGCCCTGCTGGTGGCTGGGGATACCCGGGTGCACCTGGCCCAGGTGTTGACACGAATTATTTGGCTTGCATCCTCTTGCTTGACGTGGGTGGTTGAGTCTCACTGTGTGCGTTTGCTGTGGAAGGTATCTCCCCTCCCCCATGCAGGTGTCCTCAACTCCTGGGCAAGTGCCTTCTGCCCACGGCCCCTGGTGGTAACTTGACCAAAATTATCCTGCTATATTGAATGGTTGTTTATAACGTATGCCTCCGAACTGATCAAATAAAGTGTAACCAAAGAACGAGTCATTGGGTTTTGCCTTTTACACGTACTAAGAGTGTCTTATCTGCGTGCCTAGTGCTTACAAGTTCCCCAGGTGAAATTCCTGGGGTGGCGTAGTCGGTTATCAATCTTTCTATGTAAATATTGGGCCAACCTATCAAGAAATCAGATATAGTGCCTAACGTTTAGACAAAACCCCGTTACCATTTCGCCACACACAGTTTACTCAGAAGTGTGCTATTCTTTGTATCAGTTTCCATGTTTTATTCTGGTTGGTTGAGAAAACAACAACTTTTCAAGTTTTCACGTTTCACTGCATTTTCATTGTGGTTTTCCTCTTCTTTAGAGATCACCAACTCTGGTCCTGGAGGTCCAGAGCCCTGCACTTTATTGGTTCAACCGTTTTTAAACACTACTGTTGTTTTAATTAGGGTTCTCTTGGTTTGTCTGAAGTGTAGTATCCATGTTAAAGCAGGGCTGCTGCTAAAATGCTCAAGGCTTCAGACTCCCATAGCTGTGTTTGGTGATATATTTTTAGCAATATTCACTTATTCCCTCAATGAGGGGATATGGGGAGAGATGGATTGGACTCTGGCATGATGAATATGCAGTACACATTATATGCCAATTTATATTTCTTTGCAAATCAGTCTGAATGCCTCTTTAAGCCTGCAGCAGTGTTTGAACGTGAATGTGTGACATTGGACCCTATCTGATGGCCAAAAGCTACATTCTGAGCCACTTTTTGTGTTTGATGTCTGCAGGCTCTGACATTCATCAAATTGTCATGGAGTCAAGGACTTTTGAATAAATCTCAGTAACTGCATCTCAGTGTTTTTGAAGGTCTTTCATCTGTGTTTTTTTTTGTTAGTTTTGTCTTTCATTTATGTTGTGTAAATGTGATAAATTGAGTGTGACATATCTCTGCCAATTATCTGTAATTTCACTGTTTGCACTGTCAGGGGAGAAAGGGTGTGCCTGGGCTTACAGCATTAAAGCAGTGATTGCTAGGCTTAAGCCGGTCTCATCTGGGCTTAATTTGGCCCAGCCTTCAGTAGAGTTGTGGCCTACTGTGCTCACTTATAGAGTCCTCTGCTCTGGTCTCACACTTCCTGTAGTGCAAATTCGCACTGCTATGTCAAATCTAGGTTTAAGGGTAACACTTTAAAATAAAAAAGTTAATGATGCATTATTTATGAACTAGCATAAGTTTTAATCATGAACTCATTAAACCTGTGCATGAGTCATATGATTTAATAGATAAATTACTGCATCAATTTCTGATTAATTTCTTACTGTTAATGTATTAATTGACAATTTGACAACTGAATAAAAAAAACCCTGATGTGCCCCTTAAAGTAAAGTAATCACCTAATTATTACTATTGATGAATTATTTATGAACAAGTTAATAATGATACAAACCCGTCTTCAGTAAATTATCAATGAAAAAAATTATATATAAAACAACACATTCCAAATTTCATTATTTCATTAAAAGTAGGCATCAAATTATCTCTAAAATAAATTTTTCATTTATAAATTAATTAATGATGATTCTTGTAAAGAATTAACAGTTTAAGAGATGAGATCTTCCCCCGTTGCTACAAATAGCTTGGCCTTGCTGTTGAAACACTGCAAAGATGTTCCTAGTAATCCTGTCTCACCTGGTGAAAATGTAAAATCATAGAGCCATACTCTCTCACCAAAAAAAAAGACATAATAAAATGACTCACAATAAAACTAGTGCAATAATTTAAAAACTCAATGTTAGAAAGGCTGCCATTAAGCCTTCACACACACTACTGTGAATGTGTAAATGTGGCACATCCCATAATTAAGAAAAACACAGTGGGATGCAGTACTGTGCTTTTCTTTACAAGCCCACTCAGATTTTCCGGTGGGAACGAAAGACGAGCTGTGTTAAGTTTGTAAGCTGAAACCCAGTGGAAGATTCCAGTTTGAGTTACAGCTGGGAAAACATTCTGTATAGTTTTCATTTTCTCTCCTGAGTTTCTACAAGATACTCAACTCTTCTTCATTACAATACATGGCATGATTTTGTTTCTCATTTTTTTAATTTGTGTGCTTTTGCATCAGACTGGTGATCTTCCCCTGTTCAACTTTGTTTGGTTTGGTAGTTGACAACTGCAGGTAACATGTATTAAAATAATTGTACTGTTCTGGATGAATTACTGTTGGTGGATACATTCACACCACTGACTGAAATGTGTGTGCCACAGCAGTGTCCTTGAAATTTAATTATTAATACAAAAGCATTAATAGAGAGTAAGTTTATGGTTGGGTGTAGTGATTATGTGTCTTACTGCTAAAATGAATGTGGATATTGAACCTACTTTATAAAATATTTCTCTGGGTTGTGGTTGCTGTTTTTGTTCCAAGTTTTTTTTTTTATCACAATAATTGAAATCCATTGCAAGCAATGACCATTAATTTAATTATACACAGTTTTCAGCATCCATTTGTTTTCTTTTGATATCTGTTTTCCCTGTATGTGAAATGTAAGCAGACAATTGCCTGGTTGTGCTGTATAACACTCTAATAGCACTGCCAGGATGACACTTTTGCTAAGATAAACTAGTTACTCTTTCCACCTGAGTGGGATCGCCACATTCTCCACAAACTACCCCTGATGGCATGCAGGAATTCTTTAGATTCTGTCTATTAATTAGCATAAGGGTTTGCTGTTTTAGTCGTCCATCAAGACTCAGGTCTTTTTCAGTCTCAAAACATACATTTCAGGTGAATTGGTAAATAACATGTGAGAGGGATATAAATGATGAGGGATTGTGACTCTGTGACAATTGAATCTAAGCATTCTCAATATGTGAATTATAAAAAGAACCAAAAAAAAACATTGATTTATCGTTGTGTTCCTCATTAATGTACATTATTGTGGATAATATATCTCTGTTTTTTTATTACTTTACCTAAAATGTAAGACTGAGATCAATTTCTCTCCCTTGGCCTCTAAACCTTTTGCGAATTCGTATCCGTCCCAGTTCTCTTTTGAACAAAGGATTACTGATAAAGGGTTCTTGTCAGTGTATTAAAGCATAAAATGATTGTTTTATGTTTGTTTGCATTTTAAAAGTACATGAATATTTCAAAAGGAGTCATAAATTAAAAAAAATAAATAAATTGCTTATTTTTTTGCAGGTATAGGGCTTTAATGTTAGCCATATAACAGAAACATTACTCAATAGACTCGCTTATGAGATGCACCATTTTGTTAAACATGATATTATTGTAAATTGTAAAATTGGATTCAAATATGATTCATGTATATTTAGTGGTTTTGACTCTAGTTGTGATCAAGGATGACAAACCCATAACAAGGTTTCAATATTTATTCACCATCAACTGCAAGAATATGGAAAGCACACAATTTACTCCTTTTAGAAACAGTTAGCTCTCTCTCCACCCAGATACACAGCTGCAGCGAGAGAGATCACAACTTTTCTCACGAGCCTCAAATATTTTAACGTGGCGTTTCTCAAAAGAACAAAACATGAAATGCAAAAAATATCACATTAATCATAATACTCAATATAAACAATACTCTATAAAATTATCAAATATACATGCATCACTTGTTTTGGATAGGAATTACTGTATATTGTGCAATCAAGCCATTATACTTGATCGTTTAAAGTTGTTTAAAATTTCAAACGATCTATTACTTGATTGGGATCAAGGGAATATCTCTCTACTATTTCTGATAGATCTAAATGCAGACTTCGATACGATAGATCACTGGATTCTCCTCGAGAGACTAGAGAACGATGCAGGCATCCAGGGCCAGGCTCTAAGATGGTTTAACTCTTACCTCTCTGACCGGAGTCAGTTTGCTCATGTAAATGGAGACTCATCGGACACAATAGCAGTAGAGTATGGAGTTCCTCAAGGATCCGTTTTGGCACCCATCCTATTCTCAATATACATGCTGCCCCTTGGCAAAATTATTAGAAGACATGGGGTTAGTTTCCATTGTCCAGACGACACCCAGCTCTATATCTCAGCAAAACCTAATGACCCTTTAAAGCTAAATAAGATCTCAGAATGTGTCGCTGATATAAATGATTGGATGAATGAAAATTTCCTTATGCTACATCCCGATAAAATAGAAATATTACTTGTTGGCTCTAAAAAGCAATTACAGAATCTCTCAGTTTTACAAATGGAACTGGGGGGACACACTGTTAATTTTTCCACTATAGTTAAAAATCTTGCCGTTATTATAGATAGTGAACTGACGTTTAAGAACCATATCTCTTATGTTACTAAGACTGTCTTCTTTCACCTCAGGAAAATTGCTAAAGTGCGGAACATGCTGTCTATCGTAGATGCAGAAAAATTAGTGTAAGCTTTCATGACCTCCAGAATGGATTATTGTAACGCTCTGTTAGCCGGCTGTTAGGCCACCCCGCTGCAAAAATTACAGTTAGTCCAGAACAAGAACAAAGAAATAAGACCACATTACACCAGTTTTGTGTTCTCTTCATTGGCTTCCTGTACAAAATCGCATTGACTACAAGATACTGTTCCTTGCCTTTAAGGTGCTGAATGGCTTGTCTCCGGACTACCTGAGCAGTCTTCTATCATGATATATTCCAGCTCGCTCTCTCCGATCACAAGAAGCAGGACAATTGATTATACCGAAGGTTAGTAAATCCACAAGAGGTGGAAGAGCGTTCTCATATAGAGCCCCGAAGCTCTGGAATAAACTCCTGGATGTTGTCCGGAGCTCAGCTATGCTCACAGAGTTCAAAACTACATTAAAAACATATCTGTTTAATCTAGCATTCGGATAATTATCTCTTGGTATTTGTCTAAACAGATCTGGTGTCTGAGCACTATATACATACAAACTGTTGAAAAAAACAATGTGGTTCAATCTTCCTCTGTAACCTATCCTCATAATTTATCTCTCAACCTGCAGCTGATGTTGATCACTTGTTTGTTGTCTGTGTTACAGTTTTCTAACCGTTGATTCTCCATTTGTTAGTTTCTGTTTTGTCTTTGTTTGTTTTGTTTATTCAGGTGCTGTCCAGCGAACCGTTCGTCGATGGATATTATGTTTGTATATTCTTTATGCTGTGGAGGTGACTCGCCCCTGCCTCAGTCAGCGAGAGTCCCCTCACAGAGGGAACTCCTATTTACTCTACCTGATCCTCACGAGGACTTTGTGAAGCTGCTTTGAAAGCAATTGATAAAGAAGAGCTATATAAAAATTGATTGATTGATTGACTGATATACTGTTCATATTAACATTTAGCATATTATAGATATATAATCTCATGTAATGTAGAATGTGGAAAGTGCACAATTTACTCCTCATAGAAACAGATAACGCTCTCTCCACCCTGCCCAGACAATGAGTATACTCGTTAACAGAATTCATACAACATTAGAGCAATACAAGATAATGTGTTTTTTTATGCACTTAACAGTGTTATAAATTTCATATGCATAATTTCACTTTCACAATCACTTTTTTTCATTTTATTAACTGTTTTACTGTTCATACCAAATACACAGCTGCAGTAAGAGAGCTTGCAACTTTTCTCACGCCTCAAACTAGTTTAATATGGTGCCCGTACTCAACACGAGGCACTGTGTGCTGCAACAATGTGCTCCCCCTTGCAACTCTGCATTGTGTTTCCATCAAACAAAGAATTATAATACATAAATTCTAAATAAACAAAAATAATATGTTTTAGTGAATCAAATTTGGAAAGATCTTTATTGCCAAGTGTGAATGTGCACACACACAAGGAATTTGCTGTGGTACATCCATCCAGTTTCATCCATAGTGAAAAAAATGACACAATAACGTTGCAGAGTAACACAGGTACCGTAACACCCCCTACACAGTAGCACAGGCTATATAAGTAAATTGCTCAAGTTAATAGTAATTAGAATAATTACTGATCTAAAAATAGAGGTAATAATATATAAAGAACTATTGAAGTTTAAGGTGTTTAAGAGGAGGTCACAATACCCATTTTAAATTATTTTTATTTAACCCAGATTTCAATGGGTTCTCTGAGTTGTCCAAATTCACACAATTTTCAACCCTTCCCATCCCTTAATACTCCTCGTCAAATAAAAGCAGAAGGGCTAGCCGCTAAGGATTGGGGCCAAGGGTGAGAAATGGAATGCAGCTTATGTCTGCTTATGTTCCACTTTCCTCACTTAAATGTATTAGGGTATGCTATATAAGTAAATAAAACAATCAGTTTTGATACAACTGCAAAATTTTTTAATTTAGATTAAATTAGACATTTTTTTTTAAACACTAAATTGCAACTTAAAAGTACAGCTCAGTGGTGAACAAAAAACAGGTGGAGTCTAATAATAGTTTTTACTGAAAGGGTTGTAATAGCTGGTTTTCTACAGGTTATTGCAGATAATTTTTCTTCACTTTCACCTTTCTCTATAAATAAATTGTTGACACATTTTAGAGTGGACCAAGGTGGTTGGAGTAGAGATCTCTCCTTTTTCATCGTCGTGTCACTGGCTGATCATTTTTAATACAGTTGAGAATAAATGTTGAGAAAAAACATACTGTTTCTTTTTCAATTCACATCACATTTCTGAAAATTTTGTGCATCAATAAAGTAATTCGGGCAGATTTTTATTCTTTTATATAAATAAAATGTTAGAGAAAGGGGTGCTATGTAAAGGATTTACTGACATTGATAATACAGAAGATCTGAAAGGAAGGACTGAGCTCCCTCTATGCAAAGAGAAGTGCTGTCTATTTGAGGTAACTATTAATGAAACAAAGACTGTAGTGACCTGTCTTTATACTGCTCATCACCTCTTGCCATTTTTCTTGAGTCTTTCGCTGAACCTCATCATCATGTTAAGAGGTGAGAGCCAAATGACATGCTCACATAATAAAAATTCATCCTAGCAACACCAGAATGAGAAGAAGCTCTATCGCTTCCTTAAGTCGGCCCTCATTGGGCTCATTGCTGAAGCGATAACATTGAATGGGCGGATAGGAAATAGGGAATATGCTAAGAGCTGCAGTATGTTTTGTGCTTTCAAATAGGATGCTTTCATTGTGCTTCTGTCAGCTGTCAGTGGGAGTCGAGCTGAAGCGATGGATGTAAACACACAATTTGCTAAACGAGGGCAACTTACATGGTGTTATGAAGAGTTGTCATATCAGCACTGTGGTGAGCCAACACAGTTGCAACTCCAAGATTGCTTTTGTGTGTCAAACTGACAAAGGATTGAAGATCTTTTTATTTTCTCTTTGAATGACCCTCTATCATTCTACTTTCAATGGAAACATGGGGTATAAAACACAGTCGCAAATTTAAAATGATTCAGTGCCTATATTTTTAGCACATTTGAAGAATTGCCAACTATTTGTGACTATGGTAAAATGGAATATAGTTCTGATTTTTGAAGCTTCAATTGCTCTTATCTGTTATTTGGCAACCTAGTGAGAGGTGGACTAGATTTGAGAAGATTTTAGGCATTAAAGTATTAAGCTGTTTTGTTTGATGCCTATAGAGCACATTGAGACACATTCTTGTTTTCACATGCTGTTTTAATCAGCCCATTTTGTAAATTTTTGGGTATTTTTCCAACTTCATAGAATGTTTGGGTTGAGGAAAAGCTTTTTTGTGACCTGATAAATGGCAAAAAAAGGTCTTCAATTCTGTAGGTGTAATTGTGAAAGGGCACACTAAAAATACATGGAAAGTATTTGTTTTTAAGAGGTACACATATTATCAAAACACCAAGAGTTAACGATTGATGAGTTTTACCTTTACTTTTAATCAAACATTCAAAGACAGAAAGGGTAAAGCTTAAATAAAAATGTATTTGTATATGTCTACATTTTACCCTATTTAGTAACATTAAACTACACAGAAGAGTGTACTATGGTGGTGGTGTATTTTCAGACTGCTGACGCAAATACAGTTGTTTTTGCTCACATCTGATCTGTATCGGGTTGTTTTCATGAGAATTTTTGCCTGACAGGTCTCAGATATATAGATTTCTTTTGGTGCAGTTTTTTTTTACTTTTATCTCAACCCAACTCCATCACACTTTCTTACAGATCACCAGGTCACCAGAGACTGTCTTCCTGTCAAAACAATAGAAAGATGGTTATGGTTCCAAAAATCACTAAATCCAAATGTTATGAATAAAGGTTGTACCACACCAATGCTGGATCCGAGTCTGCCATTGTTCCCCCAGTATTCCTCAACTTTTATACCTCAATAATAATATTATTTTATTGTAATTACATTAGCATTGTAAAGATGGTGTCATATGTAATGCCTAGATGCGGATTTTATACTACGTTTACTTCAGTAAATAGTCATTTCAGCGGACAGAGTCTGATATCTATCTGTATCAGTTCAAAACTGCGACTCAATTATGTCCGTACCAAAAATCACATTAGGTATCAAGACTTGCAGTCTGAAGATTTGTCTTAATGTGAATATGACTCTGCTATAAACTTCCTGCCTGTCCAGGGAGTACCGTTTCCTTTCAGATGACCCCTACCACTATCACTACAATGAAGCAGACTAGGAGATAAATAATTAGTCAATAATCAGTGTAGAGAGAACTTGAATAATAAGAAATATGAAGAATAATTAACTCAAATATGCATTTTCAGAATTCCACTTCAAACTATTTGCTTTTCATTTTAAATCAGAAAACTTATGTTTTCATTCCAGCCTGATATGCTACTGCAACAAGTCATTGAAAACTCAAGAAACACATGCCGAGGTGCACCCAGAACAATAAACGAGATAACAGGATAGTAAATAAAAGTATCCCCCAGTGTAGGGCACGGAAAGAAGTCTTCTTTCTGCTTTCCAAAGAAGAGTGCTTTTCTCTCATGAAGTCTTGCATCAAATTGAACTAAACATATTTTCCCTAATCAGGCATCACAGACCTTTCTTGCAATGTTCCAAATGGATGTTAGAGCATTTTATCTTCAGGCCATTACTTTATTCGCTTATAGCCCCAGAAAATCACTTAAGGGTATAGCTTTCTAGTGCAAACTCAGCAGCCTGCAACTCTGCTATTATCAAATAGCAAATCAAATTCATGTTTTTTTATCTATCTATCTATCTATCTATCTATCTATCTATCTATCTATCTATCTATCTATCTATCTATCTATCTATCTATCTATCTATCTATCTATCTATCTATCTATATCTATCTATCTATCTATCTATCTATCTATCTATCTATCTATCTATCTATCTATCATAAGAATTTTTAAATCAAAACAGAAAAAAAGACAGATACCCACCAAATTGAAGTGACAGAGAAAGAAAACAGAAAGCAGGATTACAGCGAAACCATTTCAACAGCAGTGAAAACTCAGGGCTCCTTTCTTCCAGCAGGGGGTTCCGGCAGCCTTGCTCATTTACCATGTGCTAATCTGTCTCTGTAGAGGTGTTAAAAGGCCCAAGCACTTAAATGAATGTTCATCCTGCATCCTACAAAATATTCTATGTGATCAGTGTGAACTTTAATAAGAAATTATTTTAAATACCCATGGGTGAGAGCAGGATGGATAATTCTTTCCCTGTCATGCAATAGCTGAAGCAAATTAGCAACAATAGACACGCACTTTTTCGTTCCTGTTTTCCATGGGTGCATTTGTGTGTTGAAATTGCTTTAATTGCATTGTTAGCTGGGTCAGACAAAATGATGGGCAGGTCACGTTTGGCAATATTGCTCTTGTAAAAGCCTCGCTGGAGGGCAATGTTGAAGTGATAATCAGCTGATGCCAACTCACCAGAAAAGCCCAAATGAGAAAAGCATTGAAAACATTGCCTTATTAGTAGATTTACTTTAGTACATTTCTTGGAACACCACATTTAATTTTTTTTTCTTCCTGGTTATATTAGCTTTCTTAGTTCCAAATAAGAACAGGTAAAAGACCCAATATTTTTTTAAACATTTCTACTTCTTTCAGAACAAAGTTAACAAAATAAAGGCTACCTAAGCTTCATATTTTGATGTCTTGTGACAGAGGGGGATTTAACTTGTTCTGCGTGGACCCTGTGTGGTTTTCTATGTGGGCCAGGCTTTTTGATTGAGAGGTCTCTTTTATCAGTCCAACAAAACAACCCATTTGTATCCATCTTGTCAAATATTCATACAAATAAAATAAAAGGGGCTAGATACTAAATTTGTAACATTCATAATCTGGTGGCTGCATTTGATCTCGTTGTTAACAATGTTTATCAAAGGTAAAAATGCTGGACTTTAAAAATAGCAATGCATGAAATTGGTTAGAAAACATCCAAAGCTGGCTCTCAAGGTGGGTTTGAGTTAAATGTTTCAAACAGGCTGTAGTTTCAATGTCTGAATGTTATTAAGCCACTTAAGTGTGCTTTTAAAAGATAAAGATAGGATAACCAGCAGGATAACGAAAAGTGAAAGAAAGTTTCCTTCATTTTCGTGAGTTTCTTCTGATTACTTTTCACCAATTGTTCATGCCAAAAAAAGTCTACTTACAAACTGACAAATGGGGAATTGAACTTGCTTACTAGAGTCTTCTGCTTATCAACACAAACTAGACAGATATTCTTCATAAGAGACTTAGTAATGAACTTAAACAGTAGAAAATATCAAACAATAGTGCTTGAAAATGCCACCTTGTAGTGAACTCTAATAAAATAAGTTGAACTAGTTCAGACTGAAGCCCAAAGTGACCCAAATCTGACATGCTACCCCCATATGCGACCTGTATCTGATATTTTCAACACAGTCCAAACAGCTCAATTCCCATTTTTTTTTATCTGCCCCAGGTTGCCTTCATATGTGGTCCTGAATATGATATATTTTATATATATTTAGCAATGTGACCTCAGTCTGAACAGCCAGGTAACAGTTATCTGGGTTTTACATAATCAAGACGAACTTAAACACAGTTTCTCACAGATACATTAACACAGATAGGTTATTGTATTTAAATATTTATGGGAAGAGCTCAAGGATGCATATGAAGCTTAATGAAACGGCAATTCTTTTCCAAATACTTTTAATTACATTTCTGGGAGTATACCGTAATATGTGTTCTTTTCTGTCTTAATCTTTTTCTTAATATTGTTGAATACAAATTAAGTTGACTCTTATCAAATCTTTTTGCCCACAATACATCAATTTCACATTCAGCGTTTACATCTGCATTCTGGGGAACGTAGTTTTCACTTCTTCTCTTATAAACCAAAGAACGATTCACTTCCAAAAAGAGTTGTTTCTAATGAGTCACTTTGAAGATATTTTAGAGTTAATCTTTTATGAAAGACACATCATTTAAACACAAAGTGACCTAAATATTTTCATAAAGAATGACTCAAATTTCCTCAGAACAATCTTCAAGGCTTCAAAACAATCTGATTAATTGGTCGACCAATATATTGGACTGATGTGTCAATCACTGATATGAAAATGTCACAAATTATAACGCATGTGCATTTTTTGTTCCCTGTGGATCAGATGCAAAATATTTCAGAGTATTAGCTTATAATACACTCGCAACAGGTTGCAAGCACATTTTGCTATTTAGATAACAGTTAGTAATGGTAAAATAAAAAATACATATGTAATGGTTAGGAAAAATGCTAGTTCATTGAGCATTATTTATTTCTAAGAATGAATCTGTATTTTTATCAAAAAACTAATTTTACATTATAACATGAAAATAAGATATGTAAATTAATGATTGAATGTAATTTTTTTTGTTTTTGAATGTATTCCAATTTGTTTGCTATTTTGGCTGAACAACAACAACGACAACAAATACTTTTAGAAAAACAAAATAAATATGCTAACCAGGTATTGACCAGAGACAACACCATATTAGCTGACCTCAAGACTTCTTTCAGATAATTGCTGGAACAAATGTTATTTAATAGAAAATACTTTCATTTTATCATTCAGTTTCTGCATACAATATCTGTTCTGGAGTGGAACATTGGGAACAATTTAAAATCTCTTTTAGCTGGCAAATGTGTTTACAGAGCACTAGGTAACTCTCAATTGTAATGTTTACTGAGTAATTATGATGTCTAAAAGGAAAATAAATATACAGAGTTCAGATGTAAAACCCTGAGCACTTTTCTTTTAAAATATATTTTATTTAATCAGAATCACTTATTCAAGTTTGATCTTTTTTATTTCAAGTCAATACAAAAGGTTATTAGTTAAAAAACTCAAATGTCTTTGAACTTGAATTTTTTTTTTATGAATGCTTTAGGAGTCAACCCTACTTTCAAACAAAACATTTGTTTAGCAGCAAAACTAATTCAATCCACTTTTCAGCAAGAAGTTTAACTCTAAACTATTATCAAGCTATTTTCTCTTAATCTCTGTTTGGTCCAGCAATAGGAACCATTTTAGAGGGTTTTGGCAACAGTATTATATTTGACAAGAAAAAGCACGTTTTAAAACCAAAATGAATTTTAAAACATTTAATGTCCTATCCCTTACCTTTATCTCTGATCTGGCTTTATTATCTGTTTTATGTAAAGCATTGTTTACAAAAATGTGCTATACAAATAAAATTGCCTTGCCTAAAACAAATTAAATGTAAAATTATTTGGTTTGGTGTGGAGAGGAATCACTTTTATTTGCCTTGATAGTCTACAGGGATTTTGCATCTGAACTCTGGAACTTAAACCTGTCATAAACACATGCGCTCATAATCAATTAAAAGTCCTGCATATGCACTCGCAATTTATCTAAGACTATACCTGCCTGTACTTTCAGTGTCAATTATGTGCATGCATTATCTAATATAAGAACTCCTTTTACTCAGTAATTATGAACTATATTTGCTTTTTTGATTGTCTTCTTTGTGGATGATCTGCGAGCACTTTTGGTAGACATTGCCATTGGGATTTACATTTCAAGTCATCTATTTTGCACTTGAATTGATTTCTGGGAGAAGACGAATCATTTAAAGATTAAATGAAAGGTTAGGGTGATGAAAGAAACCTACTGCCTTCAGTCGACTGAGAAAATGAAGAGAGGGAGAATGAAAGACAAGCAAAAAATATTTCTATCAGACAGGCAGCGATAAGCCATAAGTGTGGCTGATCTGATTGCAGTGAAGAGGTAAGGTGATAACAGGCCTCTCATTTCTATATTTGGGTTAAAGATTAAATGGAAGGAAATTGAGCCTTTTGTCAAGCAGCATAGAATAGCTTCCTCCTCTTATGCCTGGCAAACAGTCTCCTTCACCCCTCCTTCTGAGGATTAATGTGTGTATGCATATCTGTCAAGGAGATGGAGAGGAGAGCAATTTGGTGTATATTTATGTCTCTGGGCGTGTGTAGCTGTCTGCCGCAGTGTGTTTCTGTAGAGGCGTTGGGATGTCGAGCGTGAGCGAGTGTATGAAAGTGCAGTCAGCTTTCATTAGCAAAGACTGCCTGCGCTGGGGGAAGTGTGTGGTGTAGAGGCAGCGGTAACAGGCACAGCGGATACTCACAGACGCTCTCGCTCCTGGTTTGTGTCTGGGGGCAGGACCCGCATACTAATGGCTGGGTTTCAGGCTTGATCAATGAGCACAGATAAGATGGCTGCAATCTTCCTCACTGCCGAAACACTCAAAGGTTCTAAATACATTTTAATGTCGGAGCAGTGAAGCTACTGATCTACAAACAAGTAATGTCTATTTTCTAGCATAGATCAATGCATGTGTGACACTTACAACACGAGTCATGTTCAGATTAGAAATTCTGCTTCGTGCTGGTCGATGATTGTGCTGGTTTTTACTCAACTGTGCTAAAATCAGTTTGAAAAAAAAAAAAAACTTAAAATTAGCATTACACAAATATTCTCACAGACCAGGAAAGTCCAAAAACACATGATATTATTAAAAATGTTCAAGTTAAAAAAGAAAGTTTTTCTCACATTGCAATTAAAAGGTTGAGAGGACCAGCAACAATTTTATATCAGTCTTTTCATTTTATTAAACACTTGACAAAAAAGAATATTGTTTTGGGCACAGTGTGACTACCTGGTGACACTATATCATCATTCTTATTAAATTCCTAGCACAATGGAGATATTAGGTTTTTGTTTTTGTATGGTCTTAGTAGAATATATGGTGCACAATGATATTGTAACTTGTTGAGAGTATTGAAAAATATCTCTCTGTTTGATTGGTGCAATAAAATCTGCTTTGGGCTTTTTATTCCATGGAAATAAAAAACACTACCGTAATAGCTACCACTCAACCTTAATGGAACTGCACTGAACTCCTAATTGGTGATAAGACTGTACAATTACAGATAAAACACTGTGCACAACACTGACAACTGCAGAAGTAGTTTAAATGCAAATGGATATGACAGCACAATCTCCTACACTTCGACTTCTTTTTTTGATGGTATAAACTTGTGTTTTCAAACATCTTAAGATAATGATAGTTTCTGACTAGTTTGTTTCTGACTAGACTACAGCAACTATAAATTATGAACTTCATTAACCTCTTTTGCAATTTGATCTATTGAGTTAGAAGACATATTTTAGTAGTTTCTGCTTTCAGAATTAAATAGAGAATAAAAAAGCAGTATAGCCTGACGGAGTCACTGCAATGCCTAGTTTTATCCTAGACAAAGCACGAATGCGACCTTATTCACTATTGCTGTTTCTCACTTCTTTTCATTTTTCTTTTGGCTGCCAT
The DNA here is from genome assembly GCA_900490495.1 of Danionella dracula. NCBI lineage: Eukaryota > Metazoa > Chordata > Actinopteri > Cypriniformes > Danionidae > Danionella > Danionella dracula. The sequence continues at coordinate 6,416,171 of UELW01000578.1, forward strand.
TTACTTACTTTCCTTTTCCTTTACCACTTTGCCCTCCCAAGGTTTCTGTCCCATTATCTTGGTATAAGCATGAAGAAACCTTGTGCATGTTTTGGAGAGAGGTCTCACTGTCTTTATTCTGCAATATCGAGCCGTTTTGATTGTGTTACACTGACCTAGTGTGGAAATGTACTCAAGGCCCAATTTTTATCTCAATATTTAATTATTTTGAAAGTAATTTTAATTTGAAATTAAAATGTTGTTATTACTTACTTTGATTTGTTCGTATGACTTTCATTCTACAGTGCAGCGATCAGACATTGTTTTAAATAGTTTTAGCCATATAATTGCTATTAACATATATTGTTTTCTTTATGTATTTGCAACTCTTTTTGTCATTCAGTTTGATTTTTTATTTCAGTTTAGTTGTTAGGAACTGTTAATAGTAGACTATAGTTTTGTGAAGTGGTGAATACACTTTTGATTCCTTATTTAACTAAGGAATTGGTAATGAAAAAGCTGATAAATGACCACCAAAAATCTAAAAAAGTATTTCTAAAAATTGTATTACTTGATTCAAAGAAAAACATCCTTTAAGACAGGTTGTCTAGCTAGAAACTTATTCAGATTGCCGGTAGTAGAGAGTGTCAAATTTATTTTCATTCCACCCAGAAGCAATGTGTTTGTTTGAGAACATTGAATGCAAATTGTGTGTATTGAAGATGTAATAGAACAACTAACGATTGGATCTAGCTACGCAAGACTATCGTTGGTGGTAACATTTCCGCACCCCTAAACATAACGCTATGAGATTGGTGGTTTTGTCATGTAAGTCAAATGGCCTCATTGGTGGGTCTTGATTAAAAATTATGTGCTGAAACCCCTAGACCTTCCCTGAAGGTCTAGCTATTTAGAAAAAGACATAAAGCATCTGATCAAATGCAACTTCTACCCCACTTTCTCTAATTCAATAAATCAGATTCATGGAGGAACAGTTACAGTGCTTTGAGTTGTGCCAATCAAACTTCAAATTTTGTAGAAACCTTCTTGTTCAAGTGTGGGCAGATGTTACTTTGAGAGTTACAAAATAATACTTTTTTTATTGAAGCAGTTGTTGATAACATATGACCAAACTAGATGTCTCAGTAGTTAATGTTCACCAGGCGTGGGGTTGTTCACTGCTATACTATAGTGCATACCTGATTAAATTTTGTCTGAGATATGACTTTAAACAGCAGACATTGTCACAACTTTCTAGGGAATTGTGAACCAGATGGGAAATTCAAGTTGTCTTAATTGCTCCTGGTTAAATTAATGGTTTTTTTTACTAAATAACAGTCCTTTTACTACAAAATGTTAAACACACTCTTTTCTCCTCTGAAGGTGTACAGGGCAGCTTAAAATTAGGACATTTTCAAAACTTTCAGACAGAAACAGATTTACAATAACTCTATGTTTTCTTTTATTCTTTCATACAGGTAAGAAGAGTGTGTTCAAGGACAACCAACAAAGTATAAGAAGAGACATTTTCCCCTTTTTCTCTTCTTCGAGAGAAAGAGAACCTCATCTCCCACAAACCTCCAGGAGATGTGAGAGATTCTCACTGAATAACACAAGTTTGAAGTAACTGAGATAAAATCTTAACAACATGTGGACTATGCACCAAACGCACATTATCGCAGAAGCTCTACGCTTTCCAGATTCACTGTCACACATTGCATTTGACAATCCCTTCTCTCTGCTCTCAAATTGTTTCTATATCTTAGAGAGGGGCATGTTTGCCTTCCCCTGCTGCATCCTTCATGGCTTATTCATGAGTTGTCGTTTAGCTGTGTGGGTTCAGAGCTATCCAAGCTCCTGCCACACTAAACAATGGCAAAGATCTCGGCATGTTTATTTATCAGAGTCAGGGTGTCTGGTGTTATGGGTCTCACATCATTTATCTCTGCTATCAGTTCAGTCGCTGTCTGCTGTAATGGGGCCGGTGTGGCCTGCCCTTAGAGAGACAGATCCACAGAGGACCCTTCAAAGGCACCTTGTGGCTACTTAATGATGCCTCGGATTGTTCTGCTTTACTTCTTAATTGGAAGTTAGGGGATGATGTTAAAACCTTGTTCAGGAGCAAAAGTGGATGTTGTATAGCATCCACTAAATAATACCATATGATACCAATAAAGTATCATATGGACCAAAGACACCCAGTCATTGTTAGTGCACAGCATTGTGGGGGTAGTGGTGCATCATTACCATTTGAAAATTTAAATACTAATCTGTCAGGTGGTGTGAAAGGAAATTTACAAAAGGCAGAAGAGATTTATATATAAAAAAAGTAAATAGCAAAGAACAACATCAAGCGTACAAAATAAACACCAACTGATACATAAAAAAAGCCAAACATGACATGACAGACATGCCAAGTCAGGAAATAAGTTGAGGAGATATCAAAGTTGAAAAGAGGCATAAGAGGTGAAAGTAATGAGAACTTAATGCAGGGGTCGGCAACCCAAAATGTTGAAAGAGCCATATTGGACCAAAAAAACAAAAAACAAATAGGCCTGGAGCCGCAAAAAATTAAAAGCCTTGTATAAGGCTTATAATGAAAGCAACACATGCTTTATGTATCTATATTAGCCTACTATAAAAATTACTAAGTTTGCTACGAATACATAATGAACCTTCCTGAATAAATGTTTATTTTCCCTGCAGTGAATCCTGTAGAGAACGACGCACCACGTGACTACTCTGTTGTACGATTACAATATTAACGAATTATGTTTCATTGCTTTGATGAAATTAGAGAAATGCAATAAAGAAATCGGATTTTTGATGTCATTTTTATTTTGAGGATTCCTAAAAACAACATCAAAATGGAACGTGCACAACGTGCCCCTTAACTGGGCATCAAACAATGCGAAAAAACGCAGCATACATTTATAAAAAAAAAAACCAGCAGCCTTTTGAAAAGAAGTATATAAAATCACAGCCACTTTGTTACTAAATACGTGCATGCTTTCCCTGGAGTTGTCTTTCCATGTTACTCTTGTTATTAGACAACTTCCCAATACAGAGCAAACATTCAGGCAATCCTTCCGCATCGGCACTGAATGCAAACGATTCGGTCCAAGAATCCTCTGTTCTCCTCAGTTATTTTTCTCTTTGGGATCCATGTCCCACCACACAGCCGCTGGTTTGTTTACAGCAGCCACGTACCTGGCATCCCGCCCCGCTAGAAACGTGTGTCGCGGGTGATGACGCAAATCGTCGCTGACAGAAATGTTGAAATTCAATATTTATTTTACACTCTTTTACAGCATTGGAAAACGTTAAGAATGTTTGTCCTCCCATAGAAAACATATTTAAAAAAAATATATATTTACCTTTTTCCTTTAATTTTTTCCGTTTTCAAACATTTTTGAAAAAGCTCCAGGGAGCCACTAGGGCCGCGCTAAAGAGCCACATGCGGCTCCAGAGCCACGGGTTGCCGACCCCTAACTTAATGGGAAACCAGATGAGAGGTGTAGGGTTACAAATGAAACTGACAACGTGTGAATAAAGCCACGTTGAGAGGAGGAGGAGGGGAAACAACTACATAGATGACTGCCTGTCAGTAAAATGCAAAGCAACAACCTGACAGGTGCAAACACCAATAGACAGAAAACACCAGTGGTCTGAGCGGAAGAGCATAGCAGAATAAGGAAAAAAACAGTCCCTGATTATGAGTTCTTATCCTAACTGCACACACACACAAAAATAAAGCTGGGCAGACACTGTAATTTTTCAGTCGCAAGTTTCAGCTTGTGTTTACACTGCACAAGTAAATTGCAGGGGTTTAAAGTTCAAAGCACACGATTTATGTTTACTTTGCGAGCTGATGCTCGGATATGACCCGGCTGCTCACACTTTATGTCATACAAACCATTGCCTGTATGGTCCAAACATGATTCGTGTCCCGTGCCTGTAACATGAAATTACAGGAAGTGGAAGATACGCACTACCCAGTCGAGAATTCTCAGCTAAGACAAATTCTTCCTTGGCAATTTCAATTTTTTGTGCAGAAACAATTTAAATTAAAAAGAAAAAATGTGAATAGAAATGGCTGAGAAGACCTGTTTTACATGCGTATAGTGCTTGATTTTCTCGCAACCATACAATTATGGATCGGGAGCTGCTAGTGAGGTGTTAATCACTACTTGTTATACTAAACTGCATGAGCCACGACATACAATTCAGCAGAATTCAGGCCGATCTGAAAAATAGTCACATAAGTGAAAAATTGGCTAAAAATCACAGTGTAAGTGATCATATTCAGATAGAAGAGACTGTCTGAGATTTTACCAGCAAAAGAGAAAAAGAAATAAGGTAGCAGACACCCTGACAGTTCCCAAATAATATGTTAATTACCTTTTCCTTGTTCTCATTGTCATTAGCTTCCCATCATCATAGCTTTCTATCTATTAATGAATCCCTTGTTAGTGCCCATTGTGATGTCCTGGGTCAGAGGCTGTACGGTGACGTCGCGTCCTGGGTGTTACGTTGATCATCGTATAGGTGCCAGCTGGAGGGGAGTGGCTTGTGCACCTGAATCTCTTTTTGGGAAAACATAAGAAGGTGCCAGCTGATCTGATCGGAAGCGTCATTCTCCAGGCGGTGCGTCGATGTCTGGCCAGGATTCGATGCGCAGTGTACCTGGCGTCCCAGATGGTAGCGTGGAACGATGAGCCAGGAAATGCGGCTTAATCAGCTGGCCTTCGAAATGCCTATCATCTTTCCCTCCTTTAATTAGTCCTATTTTCTTTATTTTATTTATCCAAATAAATATTCTTTAGTTCAAAGTGCATCTGTTTTTACAGTTTGTGAGCCGGCTGTAACACCCGTGAGTCACCTCTAGTTCTTCTATTCTCTCTGAGAAACTCTTCTTATTCCCCTGACAGTTAAGTTGTTGCTAGTTTATTCTGCTACCAGAAAGCTGTCTATAAGATATGGTAGCTATCTCTCTGTAAGTTTACTCACCTCATATTGCCTCCCATACTCCTTTATTTGCAGCTGGTCTCCCTTCCAGATAGATTTTGCTCCTTCACCTCTTCTTACAGATCTCCAGAAGTGTGAGTCCTGTGCATTCATGGACATGGTTTTTCCCCCTGCGTATAGGTGATATTTGTGTTCATGTTTTCCTCTCCTTAGGTTACCCTAGTTTAAATAAAGATTGTGTTTATCTGCTAGAGAAAAGACAGCTGATAAACATTAAAGTTTAATAATGTCAGAGATACTCATATGTAAAATATATAAGAAATGTATAAATCCCTTTTTCCTATTTTCTTTTCTTCCTGCTATGATTGATTGATCAGCTGATACAACTTCCATGAGAAAACTGAGATAGACATTAACTGTATAACAAATTGCATATTGTCTCTCCCATGCTGCAAGTAACTTTGGACAAAAGCATCCGCTAAATGCATAAATGTAAATAGAATTTCATTTACAGTTTTACACATGCTTGAAAGAAGATTACTTACACAGCTTGATTCACTTTTTTTTTTCAAACCATTGCCTGAAGTGTTGCTACAAATATTGACTAAAACTCCAGTGTGGGATCATTTATGTTTGAATGCAAAAATAACTAACTATTTTTTACTTGCTAATGTTTCAGTCATAGATCTTCTAACCAAACACATAAATTAGGACACATGAAGGCATTTTGGCTATTAATAAACATAATTAAATCATTTCTAAAACAGGTAGGGTTATATAATTTAGAAAACTTTAGATCAATAAAAATCAATTGACTTTAGTAGATTGTGAGCTGTTGATGTTTTTCTCATACCTAAAATGATCCCAAAGAGTTCCAGTTCTATTGGTAAAGGGAATTGAATCTTGTGTCACTTTAGATGAGAGTTAAGATATGTGGTGAGAAAGACGGGGTTGGTCAGAGGGGAGTCTGCTTTGAGCTGTCGCCGTTCGTCCTGGCTCAGTTTTGTCATTTCTTTCAGTCTCCCATGTGTCACCCATGGGAGAAAGGGTAAATAGTACAATGTCTGAAAGGATTGAGAAATGTAAATGTTTCGAAACTCCACTGAGGCACCTAGCTGCAGTTCCTTCCTTAGTTCAAAAACTAGTCACCTATTCTAAAATTAAACAAGAACGTAGTTATATTATGATCATCTCCAAAAGTGAAATATTTTTCCAGTTAACATAACAATGATAATTTTTTAGGACAAAATACCTGCTGATACAAATGTTTTATTTTTCATTTATCAATCAGCCTCCTATTGATTGATCAAACTTGAAAGAGGACTGTTAGTCATAGATATATAATCTAGACCAGGGGTCGGGAACACGTGGCTCTGGAGCCGCATGTGGCTCTTTAGCGCTGCCCTGATGGCTCCCTGGAGCTTTTTCAAAAATGTTTGAAAAAGGAAAAAATAAAAGGAAAAAGGTAAATATGTTTTTTGTTTAATATGGTTTCTATAGGAGGACAAACATTCTTAACGTTTTCCAATGCTGTAAAAGAGTGTAGAATAAATATTTAATTTCAACATTTCTGTCAGCGACGATTTGCGTCATCACCTGCGACACCCACGTTTCTATCAGCGGGGCGGGATGCCAGGTAGGTGGCTGCTGTAAACAAACCAGCGGCTGTGTGGTGGGACATGGATCCCAAAGAGAAAAAGAGAAACATAACTGAGGAGAACAGATGATTCAACGGTTCTTGGACCGAATCGTTTGCATTCAGTGCCGATGCGGAAGGATTGCCTGAATGTTTGCTCTGCAGTGAGAAGTTGTCTAATAACAAGAGTAAAGTGGAAAGACATTTCCAGGGAAGGCATGCACGTATTTAGTAACAAAGTGCCTGTGAGTTTATATACTTCTTTTCAAAAGGCTGCTGTTTTATTTTTATAAATGTATGCTGCGTTTTTTCGCATTGTTTGTTGCCCAGTTAATGGGGCACGTTGTGCACGTTCCTATTTGATGTTGTTTTTGGGAATCCTCAAAATAAAAATCCGATTTCTTTATTGCATTTCTCTAATTTCATCAAAGCAATGAAACATAATTCATTAATATTGTAATCGTACGTGGTGCGTGGTGCGTGGTTCTCTACAGGATGCACTGCAGGGAAAATAAACATTTAATCATGAAGGCTCATTATGTATTCGTAGCAAACATAGTCATTTTTATAGTAGGCTAATATAGATACATAAAGCATGTGTTGCCTTCATTATAAGGCTTATACAAGGCTTTTAATTTTTTGCGGCTCCAAACCTATTAGTTTTTAGTTTTTTTGGTCCAATATGGCTCTTTCAACATTTTGGGTTGCCGACCCCTGATCTAGACTATATAACCTAGATTGTAGTAAAGAGTAGAAAAGTACTTTGGAACTCTGTTAGCAATGGGTTGCACTCCGCGAACAAGATTATTATTATTATTATTATTGTTGTTATTATTATTATAACTAATGCATTATTCAAGCATTATTTCATAATTATTTGTTAACCTTACCACAAAGTGAAACAAAATATATAATAATAAATAATATATAATAATATATCAAATATATTTTATATAATACTATATAAGAACATATTATCAAGGCGTCACGGTGGCGCAGTGGGTAGCACGGTCGTCTCACAGCAAGAAGGTTGCTGGTTCTAGGCCCGGCTGGGGCAGGTGGCATTTCGGTGTGGAGTTTGCATGTTCTCCCCGTGATCGCGTGGGTTTACTTCAAAGTCAAAAGACATGCGGAGTAAGTGAATTGAATAAGAACGATTGCCCATAGTGTTAAAGTGTGTGTGAATGTTTCGGGTTGCGGGAGGGAAGAGCATCCGCTGTGTAAAACATATGCCAGAGAGTTGGCGGTTCATTCCGCTGTGGCGACCCCGAAAGGGAAGAAGGCATACATGAAGATGAATGAATGAATATATTATCATTTATCCTCTTGCAGGACATTGAAAAATCTAAAATAAGGAAGTTAGTGTAACTCAGAACAAAGAGTATTCTATGAACAGTCTATCGATAAATCCACCTATATCAGAAGGGAAATAGTCATCAAAATGACTGATGTTTTAATTTTCCAAGCCATGAACTGTCCTTTTCTCACACCTCTTAGAAAGTTCAAAGTCCTGTTCAAGCTTCTCATTTCTTTGACTCTGCATTTTTGTAGGGCCATTAAGTGCATAGTTTTTCATTGCCACTCTCCTATTCTCTGGTTACTCATAGTTGCTTTTAATAAATTGAAATGTGAGACTGAGAGGTGAACTGGCTAGAACGCAAGTTACAGCTGTGCATTAATGCTTTCTTGCTGTTTTTTCTTTAGACTGAGGGAAAAACATTACTCCCTTTTGCAAAGGGGCTAAACAATGTAAAAGGTGAAATGATTAAACTTCATTTAATGTGGCTTACTAACACAGCGGATACTTTTTAATGTGATTATTGCAGTATAACTAATACTATAAATAAATAAGTGAGGCAAGATGTCATACGTCTGAAGAAATTCTATCAAGCTCAAATTGGCTGCATTTGGCCTGCATTACATTATAAGGATATAAGGTGTAAATCATTCAATGTATACTATTGTCTGCTATAGTTACGTATAAGGCTATCGTAAACATTTAGTGTTCTTCCAATTGTTCTTTTCATTATTGCACTACTCCACAAGGCGGCAATGTTGAAACTCATATTACATGACACTTTGTTGGGATGCCAATAGTAACAAAAAGAACATTTGAAGTCAACGAAATGAAGAAAGAAAACGTTGACTGGAGAAGGGTGGGATGTGGAAAAAAGTATTATCCCTCAGGTTGTTGGCTTGTAGATAAGGACTCTTGGCTGATTGGAATTTACTGTTACATGCAATTCAAGCAGCACTTGGAGCTTCTTAATATGCAGGATGATGTTCTGAGTCGCAATCTGAAATAGAGCAAATAATGAAAATGGAGAGTGAACGAGAATTGTATGGCATGCTTTGAATAAATGTCCCACTCATGGACAGAATGAAATTGTGACTGTGGAGAGAAAGCTCTCTTCTCATTTGACTCTATAAAAGGGAAACTGGATAAAAGGAATTTGCATGACATTCTGGAATAATGTGTCTCATCTAGTCAAGGTGACAGATACAGTATATAACTTTCTGAGAAATGTGTGGATGTGAGTGCTTCCTTATGACTCTCACGGATCATTTACCGGTGTAGCTCTGAGAACAGGCCTCGGATTGGCTTTGTGGGAAAGCATGTAACTAAGAATTACATTTAGAATTCAGAGATGGAGTGGAGGCATGAAAGATCAGAAGTGTAGGTGCATTGTGCTATGCTGGATTATAAACAGTGAATTGCAGGATTAGTCTAGTTGTACTCCTACTGGAGCACCGTTTCATAAAAATAGATATGTTGGTTTTTTTTCCCCAGCTGACAGAAACATAATAGTTAGAAAACAAATACAGACTGCGACTGTTTCAGATTTTGTGGCTATGTTACAAATAAGCATGTTTTGGACCCCTTTTTCAAGGCAACCAATCTCATTAAAAAAATAGGTTTAAAACCTTTTTGTTTCTTACTATTCATGTAAATAGTTAATACCAATTCAACAAGTTGATAACATATTGCAATAACAGTGGAGTTTATTCAGCAGTTGTGTTACACAGTTGCAAGATGGTTTACCTTGCAAATTCAATCTTATAGACGACTTAACTACAGTAACTTCAGCTTGTTGAATTCCATCAGTTATAAGTGTCTATGACACGGTATTGATGCTTCCCATTTTAATTGGTGATATTTCTGAGCTGATATCGACACTGTGTGGGAAATGCTGCATTTATTTGAAATTCTTTAGAATTAAATACAATATCATTGCTCTGTCTTATTCAACTGAATATTCAACTTGGCTGGGTCGGTTAACATTTCTGTGTGGAGTTTGCATGTTCTCCCTGTGATCACGTAGGTTTTCTTCGGGTGCTCCGGTTTCCCCACAAGTCCAAAGACAAGACAATTAATAAGTTAATTGAGTAAGAACAATTGTCCATAGTGTTAAAGTGTGAATGAGTGTGTGTGAATGTTTCCCAGTGATGGGTTGCAGCTGGAAGGGCACCCACCACGTAAAATACATGCCAGAAGAGTTGGCGGTTCATTCCACTGTGGCGACCCCAAAAGGGAAGAAAGCCAACATGAAAATGGATGGATGGATGGACTTAAAAGTGTCACTGTTTTTGGAAATAACTCCAAATTCAGTAGCACTCCATGGCTTTTAGTCATAGGTGTGGACAATGTAACATGTCAAATGTCTCTGAGTCAATTAAATATCAGAAAATGTTGATTTTGCAGTTAACACAACACATAGTAAAACGTCTTTTTTTGTTTTTAAATATTAGATTTATTAAAACTATTTTGTTTTTATATGATAAAGCTAAAAACTAGACCTGTCAAAAAATTTGGAGTGCATGCAAGGTTGTTATACTGTTTTAAAAGTCCTTTAAACTCAAAACAGTGTTTTAATTTCATGTCACTTCTGTGTAACTGGTTCATGTGAGAGCCATGCTGTTTACTAGCTGAGTTTTTGTACACTCTATTTCTAAATGAGATGAGTTCTAAAACCATACTTCAGAGATAATTTACTAAAAACCGGAAGTGGACATGTTTAAACTCCCATAATCCTAGCTCTGTCCTGGTAACAGACACTCAAAAACCAAGTTTTGGTCAGATGTTATGAATTTATTATTTTTGTAACTGTTATTGTTGTACTTATCACTGTTTGCGCTGGTCTCCCATTCTGGGGGCATTTTTTCACAGAATACATGAAGCTCACAACCTTTTACAGATGTGGCTTGAATTTTTAAGATGAAAAAAAAAATTCTCACCTCTCAAATATCAACATAATGAGCACTTCAGTGAGCACTTCACTGTGAACAGCGATGTCAACTTCACAGAAAAATACGGGGTTTGCTGACAAGTATAGTTTACAAGGTAACTATTTGCCAGAAGTTTCTCCTGCTCTCCCTCATAGCATGGTGAGTAACCATCTCAGTTAAACAATACATTTCAATCAAATGAACGAATGATACACGGATTATGTTCATAATATATTTTTACCTCAGATATTTTTATTTCAGTTAAACTTTTTATTTTTATTTAACACTGTGATACATACAATGTCATGGTTATAAATTAACTATATGCATCACGTTGTTAGCAGAGTGTAATGTTGAATACTTAGTGATGAAAGTAAAATTTGAAGTTTTTAAATAATAGCAAAATGAAAGGCTACACGGACATGGGCAGCATAAAAGGCTTTTTTCTATTTTTGGATAAGAAAATGTTGAACTATAATAGCAGCTTTCGACGTTGTTTCATAAAACAATGGTATTTCTTTGTTTATCTCTAAGTTAAACAACAACAGCCTGCATAATCATGTCAAATGTTCTAACAGGAAAATGGACATAATGTTCTTTCCTTCGTGAAAGCTTCTTGTATAGCGTTTGCACATTTATTTGGTTGTTGTGTCATTTAGCTACATCTGTTTGCAATGAACAGATGTGACAAACAAGATTGTAATAGGTTAAAGGTCAACAGAAAATTGTTGTTCCTCTCAGACAGTTGCACTTGTAATTCTAATTATATTCTGTACACATTTTTGTTCATGTTTTCTTGTTTCCACCATCTTGCTGCTGTCGGTTTATCATTCCAGTAAACTCATCAACACAACACAATGTATAAGTACTAAAAGAAGCTAGTGAGAACAGGTGAAAAAAAAACATGTTTTCCCTAAGCAATGTTTTAGAATTAATTGCATGTCCTATAATAATGTAAAATAATCTCGAAAACCCTCTGATGTGTCTCGACTTGATGTCAAATGATGTGATACTCCAGAGAATTAAGTTCAAGAACTGATGGTTATTTTTCTCCTCAGAGGAAGATATTGAAAACTCATTCTCTGAGAACAGGCAGTGTGGCAGGCTGTTGAAATTCTAGTGCAAGGTCACCACAGAGACCATGACCACATAGACTGTTTCAAAATGAGGAAAACTGTCACCATCTCGCTTTCTTAAACAGTTTAAAAGCTGGTAACCTCTGGTTCTCTTCTATTTTGTTCCATAGAATGTGGGACTCATGGAGTTTCTTTGAGAGCAGAGGGGTTATTTGTGTTCCAATACCTATATCAAAGTCTTGTTTAGACATAAATAAATCCCATTCTTGTGTGCACAGAGAAAGAAGTGTTTCCACTAACTCCCTGACCTCTCCATCGGTGTTCTGCTTGTGAACATCATAAATCAGCAGGAGGGGCATTTCATGTCTTCCCCTTTGGCCCTTAGCTCCTCTCTGCATGGTCCTACAATGTGGCCTGTGTTACTGCCAACGATGAATCACATTAGAAGGATAATGAACCATTTAATGACCTGTGTGTTGATTTATCAGACGCTCTGTAGAGGGCAATTTAAAAATATAACGCCATAAGTCACCACATCTCTGGCCGTCATGTCTCGCTAAGTCTTTCAGGGCCTCCATGGCCTCCTATTGACTGAGTGTTAATCAGCATGTGTTTAGCAGCCTAGTTCTCGTGCAGGGAAGCGGTCAGGCTCACACCCCCAGTCAGACTCTCTTCTATTTTCTTTGGTGACATATTTAGCCCTGCCGAAGAGAGACAAGGATAATTCTGCCCCGCTCCTAGCATTTCTCGATGAACTGCTCGTCATTAGGATGAGAGATCTGACACAGCATGTGGCTGCACTGGGAGATTTCATATGCTCCTCGGGGCTAAGCTCAGTAAATTACCTCTGCCTGTTGTGCTTGTGGAAGGAACACAGCTCTCTGAGACATGATTTTCAATTCCTGAAAGACTGCACACACCAATTTGTCAGAACTAAAATAGCACCGTATTGCATTTACTTATACACAACATTCATGTTTTGAGCAAGCACTTTGTCTAAACAGAACTTCTTTATTTATATGTGAATAGATATACTCATGCGAAAAGTGAAACAGCTACAACACATATTTCAAAATCTTTTTAAACTGCAAAGCCAGCTTTGTTTTGTAACCAATGGTATCATTATTACAGACAATATCAAAATTAAATATTTGAAGGATTGTATTTGGAGGTTGCTGTGTTGTTCAAAATAAAAACATAGATGTCAGGTTCAAAATTTAAAGGTGTAATCATGTTGGTTCCTTTTATTTTTGGGGTCCATATAAGACCACTAAATTTTTCTAAATATTATGCTGTTGGACTAGGCAACAGCTGGACATTCCATCCATCTTTAACACTTATACTCTAGTTCTGATAAGGTTGCTGTTTGTCTCATTTTCTCCTTGTTTCATTCAGTATGTGTCGGCCTGGGGTCTCTTGATAGTTACCATGGTGTTAGCTGACTTAGTTCCACCTGCTCTGGTTCTTGTTTATTGTACTGTTTGCAAGTTGATTTTCTCAGTTCTGGTTTTGTGTGTTCTCTACAGCAAACGTGTCTTTATAACTTCTAATGTAGTTTCTGATAATAAACCTCCCATATTTTTGTTTTTGTATTTTTATGTGTGTGTTTATGTATTTATTGATTTTTGAATAATAGTTAATAAAAAACTATTTACCGTACACTATAAGGTGCACCGCATTATAAGGCGCATAGAGTAGAAGCTACAGTAGTTTCTGGGGTTGCGTTAAGGGAATGTCAACAAAAGTGTCGGATAAGTGTCGGATAAGTTTTATTACTTAGTTATTTATTATATTATGTATATATATAACTTCAATTAATAGAATACAAACCAGCCTTCTGACAACTCATTTCACTACCAAAAAGGATAAACAGCAGTTCCCCCCCCCAAGTTAATGTCAGTGACGTAGTATTTTCACAACACAGTTTATCTTGTAACAACAGCAAGGCATAACAGATTTTGCAAAGTTTTGATTAAGTAAACACGTGAAAGAATCAGTGTGATCTGTGTGCAATCACAATATAGTAACTCTTGAAATAGTGCAAAGCAATAAAAATTACAGTAATACCCCAAGAAACAAATACTTCACATTATGGAAAATTCAAGATATGAGAAGCAAATATACGCAAACAAAATAAATTCAATACAGAAATAATGCTCACGAGAAATATATATTTTCTGCATTTGAAATTTGGCTGGAAGACAGCTCTGTGCATCATGTGACTGCATTCAATGCACCACCAAATGTTCAAGAAGGATCCTTTGTTTTGGAAAATGGCGGACGTGGTCTACTTGGCTGCGCCGGTGTAAATGTGAGGCTGTACATTTTTTCGTGTTTTTTTTTGCAAAGTCTATTTTTATGAGCATGGCTCTCCTCTGCTACCATTCATTCTCCTCTTACTAACGTTACGTCCTCTAACACTTCGGCAAATCGCCTTACCCAGGAACGGATTAATTTCGTGTCTTGGAGTATCACTGTACCACTACAGTTAAAACTACTGTTAATGTCCATATTCACAATATTACCAACCTTCTTCATCTGTGAAATACAAAAGAAACGCGTAAAGCTCACTTTCTCAGTTCCTCATGTACGAATCCCTCGAATTCTTCTTCTTCATTGTCAAAATTGAACAGTTAATACGCATCGAATATACCCAAGCTTCACTTGTTTTTTGAAAACATCGTGATACTGGAGCGCATGAAGTCGTAGCTCAATAGGGACGAGCTGTTTAAAAAAGCAACCCTGTCTCTTGACGGCTGCTATCCATAGTTGCGAGACCTGTTGCGGCTTAATTTTGATCCATGTATAAGGTGCACCGGAATATAAGGCGCGCTGTCAGCTTTTGAGAAAATTTATAGTTTTTAGATGTACCTTATAGAGCAAAAAACACTGTAAATAAATAACTAAAACAATATTTTAAAAGCAAGTAAAGACAATTATATACTTGTTCAACATTGTTATTTTTTCATTTGTAGACACCTACTAATATAATGTTCATAATTTGTTCTTCAAGTTAAGAATTTTGTAAACCTTTGTAAACTATTGTCTTATTGCAAAGATTACATTTGAATGTCCACATCTGGATTTAAATAAGATAACCTGCCTATCTACACTCTCCTACTATAAATATTTCCAGCTTAGTGCTCAGTGAATCAAACAGAATACATTTTGTTCTCCACAAGCATTACTTTTATAGTTTAGGGTGTGACCATAGGGGAAATAAGGTTATTTTTCACATTTTTCTTTTTGCCCGAGTCTTGCTGTCAATTTAATCTTGAGCAGAAAGACAGAATGTAATTTTATCAAATAGCATCATGAAGGCCAAACTTTAAAATGTCCTGGATTACCAAAAGAGGAAATGTGGCCAACTTTTTTTTCACCCTGCCCTTGATCATCCTTGCAGCTATGCCAATTAAATAAATGTTTCAACTTGATGCAGTCTAATGAATCCTCTAAAAAGTGGCTCAGCTGAATTCCAAACAAGTTCTCAAAACTGAAGTCGATGGGTATATTTTTTTTAAAGGAAATGTACTACATAAAATTAAGTGCTTTTAGTAGGAAACGTATGAGCTGTGAATCAAAGGAACACCTCCATGGCCCCAGACATCATTTCATACACCTTATAACTGATTGTATTCATAGTATATATTGTACGACTTAAAGCTATATGAAAACAGCAAGGAGCAGCATCTCAATTAATAAACGTTGACAATGTGACAAAAGCTACAATAAAAAAAGAGTTTCTTTAATATCGTGCAACATAAACTCATAAAGGCAAATAACTATCAAGACCACTCACTCGCTCACACTAGCTTAATCACTCACTTGCTCTGTCACTCACTAGCTTTCTCTTTCTCATTCAGGTAAGATTTTTAGATGGAACCATCTTTAAAAATTTTACATTTTTTTTAAAGGAAATGTACTACATACAATTAAGTGCTTTTAGTAGAAAATGTATGAGCTGTGAATCAAAGGAACACCTCCATGGTCCCAGACATCATTTCATACACCTTATAACTGATTGTATTCATAGTATATATTGTACGACTTAAAGCTATATGAAAACAGCAACGAGCAGCATCTCAATTAACAATCGTTGACAATGTGATAAAAGCTACAATAAAGAAAGAGTTTTTTTTTAATATCGTGCAACATAAACTCGTAAAGGCATGTAAATCTTAAAAATCTCAAAAACTAACCGTGAAAATTGCAGAGAAGCAATGTTGATGGGTGCACAGAGATACTAAAATAATAGTTTCAAAACTAAAAGGTAAAATAAAAATTATCAGGAGTAAGAAAAAAAAGATTTCTTAAAATGATTCAACTCTAATTTTCTGAAATCTTTGTTTATCGTTTGATGTTTGCAGAGTGACTAAAGATTTTTTTTGCATTTTCCACTTTGCAGTGAGTTTATATATAGTTAGTAAAACTTAGTTTGTATCACACAATACTGACTTTTTCAAAAACTGAAAATTAGATGTATTCTTTATTTGAAAACCACACATACAATCTACATTTCAACCAAACCCACCTTTTATGTTAGCCTGGTAAGAAAATTTGATAAAAATGCCGAATATTATTTATCCATTTAATTGATTAAATGTGTTAGAATAATTATAATATTACATTAATTATAAAATACATGAATTATAATAATCTGAACTTGAAAAACAAGAAAACACAAGCCATAGGCCATAGGCTTGAGCGTGCTTGGAGTATTGGAGAAACAGCTCTTGGAAGATAAAAACTGCAGCAGGAAGACTAAAAAATACTAAAGCTCACTCTCTCACTCATTCACAAACTGATTCACTCACTGACTGACTCACTCACAAACTGACTGATTGACCTACTCATGGACTCACTCATTCAATCAATCACACACTCACTCAAAGACTCACTCACTGGCTCACTCATTTAGAAACTGATTCACTCACTCATTCAATCTCACACTCACTGACTCACTCACTCTCTCAAAGACTCACTCAGTGGCATACTCATTCTCCGATTCATTCATTGACTCACTCACTGATTGGCTCGCTCACTGACCCGCTCACTCTCTCACTGACTCATTTACCGACTCACTCGTTCGCCCACCCATTCACTCACTCACTCACTCACTCACTCACTCACTCACTCACTCACTCACTCACTCACTCACTCACTCACTCACTCACTCACTCACCCTCACTCACTCACTCACTCACTCACTCTCACTCACTCACTCACTCACTCACTCACTCACTTTCAATCTGCAGGGAAACAGTATGCAGTCAGTTTTGCCAAGATCAATGCCCTGGAACATCATCTGCAAATCAGTGAGCACTCTCTTCGTGTTTCCGTGTTTGTAAATGTGCCCTAGGCCCTTGACCCAGGAGGTGACAGTGAAATACATTCTTTAGAGATCTTTCACTGACACTGGAAAAGGGTATTCATAAATACTGTAGCTGATCTCATGCTTTTCTAAAGAGGCAAGTTATTATGTATATATAGTGTTGATGGGTTTTTTTCTAACTCTTTTTTTCTACACTAGTAAAAGAGATCATGTACATTGTAAATCATTAGTCATTGATTGAGATCAAAGGGTGATCTAAATGAACATCTTTCATTAGAGTGATACAATAGACTGAATCGGTGAGACATGAGGATGATAATGGAATTTAATCAGGTCTGTATGAAATGCTAATGAGAGAAAAATCTAAAGAAACTGCAAGAGTTTATGAATGAAAAGTTACCGCAGTGCTGACCTACACAAAAGAAAATAATGTAACATACTACATTTTAAAGTATAACATTAGTAAACTGTACATATTTATATTTTTCATCTCTGTAAACGTGTTATGCTAGACAGTATTATAAAAACATGATAAAACATTTCAGAAATTAAAGCATAAGTACGCAACCCAATCATTTGCTTTGTATTAGCGTTAATGTTTGTTGTTGTTTGAAATTCTCATGTCTCTGTATCATTTCACGAACATTTTTCACCTCTCCCTTTCCCAAGGTAATTCATAGTCCAGTCCATGCTGAGCAAACATGGAGATAAACAAGGTAAACACTAACAAATTAAATCTCTTCTGTAAATAACAACTTGTTGGGTGCAGATGCAGTCAATAAAGAAAAAAGGGAGTGCTTTAGAGTCTGCACACTGTCTCCAAGAATAGCATTAATCTTCTGAATAGTGAGATCAAAAGCTTTGCAACTTTAACAGCATTTTTATTTCTACTGAAAGAGAAAGTGATGTCAGTGCCAGGAGGAGGGATTGAACAAGCGGTACCCTACTCTTTCTTAACCATTAAAAATAAACTGATTTGTGCAAATATGGGTATTTAAAACAAACAATGAACTGCACATTTACCAGAATAAACTCAGTATGGTAAATAAATAAGCAACTTATCTACTTGTATAAACTAAGGACCATATTAACTATCCAAACCATTTAATAATTTGTAACTGGTTACTAAATTGAGAATGAGATGGGCCAGATTATTGGAATATTTTGGAGGTGATTTTGATCTTTTAACTCTCCTGAAAATGCCAAGCTAAATTTTAGTTTATAACACAAGTCAGATTTGTTATATTTATTTGTTAAAACTGCAATTTGGGAAATTCAAAGCACCATAAGAGGCCTGAATCAAGACGCCGCCGCACTACTGTGAACTAATGACACACAACAAGGAGTCTAAACATGAGCGAGAGGAACAGAAATGTAATTCAGCCATACATGTACAAACTGGCGCTGCTCATGCTCATCCGTGGGTAGATGATGAAGACGTCTGTGTTGAGATGTATACCCTGAAACAGAGCAAGGACTTTGCTTCTACTCCTTCAGCAATTCACATAGGCAGATAATGGCGGACGTAACGTCCCTGTAAACAGGAAACTGATGAAGGGTAGGCTAACGTGGGGCTGTCAATCAATAGTCATTGATGGGGAGATTGCATTGTGGTACAGTAATGTGATCAGTTGAAAACAGCTTGTGATTTGTATTTCAGTTAGTTTGGCAGAAAAGACTCAATGAAACGAAACCACCCGTATATAATTGTCAGTTTCGCTTTCACTTAAAAAAATATTTATGCTTTCTTCTGCTTGCTTCTTGTTATTTTTTCCCCCCAAAAATGTTTATGGCTCAGTGAACTAAATTGTTTAGACAACATGTGCTGTATGAATGGTGCTATAGTTGCAAATTTACTTACCCCATTGGCAGATTTTTTGGCTTGATCTAAAAAGAGTTTATCTAAATTTGAGGTTTTTTTCTTGTTTCAAGAGTGTGTTTTTTTGAAGTACAGATCTCTTCCATCAAAGTTAGTACACAACTGGATGACAGTATAATATTAATGATTATACACCTAAATGTGAATTTTGTGCTGGTATGATTTGTGTTGTGTGTAAGTTGCTCCATTAAGGTTTGAGCTATTGATGATTTATTTATGGTGTAGATTATTTTCTTGTTTTCTTTTCACAAGAATTGGAGTCTTATTTCAAGAATTCAAATGTTCTTACCCCATTGTCAGGTATTTTACTTGATCTAAGAAGACTAGAACTAGATTTAAGATTTTTTTTTTCTTGTTTCAAGATGGGTGTTTTTACCAGTATTTAAAACTGATTTCATAAAATAAGATGTCATTAACTTTCTTGAAATAAGAATATGTTGAGTCAAAATTTCTTGTTATAGGATTCTTTTTTTAAGATCAGTTGCAAAATCAACAGCATGTTTCACAAAGCTTCTTAATTCAAGAAAATAAATGACCAGAATAAACATTTTCTTCTCCTCACGAGATTGATATTTTCTCAAAATAAGCTAAATATCTATACCCAAAAGGTTTAAATTAGAAAGTTCTTCCTAAAATAATTCTAATTTTAAGCATTTTCAGCTTTTTTAACAATTTTTTTGCAGTGCAGTAAGCACTGGGAGACCATTTCAATCTTTGAATATGTTGACTGTCATGTCACTCATTGAAAAGAAAAGTTGAAACTATAAGCGGTGTAGGTAGCTGTTATTAGATTATATCACTCCTGCACAGACAAAAAAAACAAAGTGGCAGGAGACAGGCTGAGTAAAAATACTCACTCTCCATGCATACCCTAATCTAAATAAATGAATATATCAGCATTCAATATGAATCATATGACTAGGCCTAGAGTTTGTTTTGTTTCATGTGTTTAAGGACATGAATGTGTTCTTGAGTTTGAAATTATACAAATCATATGTATAAACCATCAGGAAAGCTTTTTATCTTTTAATAAGAAAAAGTTTGCCAGTAGATGCACTCCTCTACAGCATCACTATTGCAGTTTATGACATGCTCACAACGGATCAGTGTCCCCTTTTCACAACAATCACTGTAAAGGGTCTATCGATGGGGCTTTTGCCAATTAATTACTTATTTGTAATTGGAAATTTGTTCTTTACTTTTCAAATAGGGACATTAAAAGGATGATTTGTTATCCGATTCGGCAGAATCACCCCTGCCTGAAGAGTATTCCTCTCAAATTGAATCTTGACATTTACAGGGACTTGTTAAAGGGTGACCATTCATTCTTCGGGATCCGGGAAGTAATGAAGAGCTCATCCAGCGTGCAGATGAAAAAGAAAAGAGAAAACAGCCACTGGCTCCTACCTACCTACTGTTTTATGTGCCCCCTTTTTAATCAGCGGCTGACATTCATTGCCTGCCACAGCAGTGGTGCGGAGTTAATCATATTTAGATAAGAGTTTCACCAAGTAAAGCACATTCTTTTGTTAATCAGGAGTGTTTTCCTCTGTCATTAATTTTCTATGCATACCATTTGAGTATTTAAAGGAGAAGGAAGGCAGTCCAGAGTAACCACTGCCTTCTATTCTTAAACAAGTTCAATCAATAAAAGCAGTCTCTGAAGTAAAAATAAATCGCAGCAATTCTTTTGAGGCACAAAGAAAGTAGAATATCTATACATTGATTTAGCCGTGAAACTGTCGAGGGATTTTGACTTTGAATTTGAGTCACAGATGACATGCAACCAAAGCATATCAAACAACAAATTCTATATACATCAGATCAAAGTTCTTTTAAAGAAAGAAAAGGAAAGGAATATAAATCGTTCATCTCAAGCCTGTATGAAACATATCCTCTACAGCTGAACAAGCATGCATTTAAAAGAAATCCTTTGGATTTGATGGACTTTGGCAGATATCCTATATGAGCTCTCCTAGCCAACAGGAATGAGTTAAGGCCACAAGAAATTGGCAAGTCCAATATCAAAACTGTTGTAACAGCTCTGTAAGATTGATCTATGATAAATGTTGGTGCTATCTATTGTGGCAATTTCTCTGATCAAAATGTCATAAAAACTAAGACTTGTTTTTATTCAAGTTTAGTTCCCAGTCCCACTACAATTTTTTTCTATGCAGATTTATTCTATATATTTGTTATAAACATATGTGGACAACTGTGCTAGATTTGTTTTGGAACTAAAGAGGCTGTATGTCCATTTTTGAATCAGCTGTTGATGTTTATATTCCTTCAAATGAAAAGCTTTTAAAAAAGCACTAAAAAGCCAAAATCATGCTGATGGGCTTTATGCTTTTTTTGATACTCTGGGAAAGCTCAACCGCAAGTATTTTTGAATAATGACACACACCATATTTCTCTGGTAAATTATCTATGTTTTTGACAGCTGTCTATGAGAGCTTGGTTAGGAAGTATGTGATTCCTGTGACCCTAAATGCCAAGGATTTTTGCTAAGCTAACACATTAGAGATAGAGAGGAAGACACCCAGGAGCATGTCCACAAGTACCCGGTTATTATTAAAACAGAGTTTTTCTTACCCCATTTACAAAAAAAAAAATCATGTCCTCTTGAACATGGGTAAAAAAACACCTCCATCCACACCAAGACAGTAAAGGGATCTTTAAACACTGTACAAAGTCATTTCAGTAGAAGACTTCACAACTCCGTGGCACATCATCGTTTACTTTCAATGACTGGGTCTCACCAGTTTTTAGCAACAACTGTTTCACTCTCAAAATTACTAATTTATTTGAAACTCAAAAAGCTCTGGTCAGAAACTGACGCCCTGCAAGGTGTGTCTGTGCAAGGTGAGCGCACCAGCAACATTAACAGCACATTGTCGCAGCTTGGCAGATCTGTTCTGTGATTAACTTGTTGTTAAAATGCTGTGGGCTTGTGTAGTCCTGTACGTCTCAGAAGATATGCTTTAGCAGAGACAACCAAAGTGCAAACCATCACTCTGTCCCCATTAGCAATATAAAGCGTTGTGAGCAAAAGCTGCTACATTAATAACACGCTCCTATAACTCTGTCTGTAACCAAAATATACGTGGTCTACACAACAATGAATCTGTAGCATTTCCAAAAAAAATTTAAAAGCGGCTCAGAGTGTATCATATTCAGAGTGAAATTAGCTATTCAGAGTATATTTATTCTCTAGATAGAATACAAAAATACTCAAGTTGAGTTAAAATATATATTATATTATTTGTATTTTTCTATATAAAAACTAAAAGATTTTTTGTTTCATTATTGATTTTACTCTATATAGAGAAGGACTAAATAGACACTAAATTAAACTCTCAACATTTTGTTGTACAATACTGTCTTTTGTAAAATGGTGGAGAATGTGCATAAGATTGCTATACAATTATCACTGGACTTTATCTTAAAAAGGGTTCAGAGCCTAAAGATTGATAAATGTAACCCCCCACCGTGCTCCTACTGGGATAAAAGAGGAGGCTCTTACAACTCTTTTAATCTGTGCTATTTCATGCCTTGCATGAGCTGAAAAAGTTTGGGCTGAATCTTAATGGACACAGAGAAAATCCAATACTTAATACTTAAATTCCAAAATTAAAATTATGACATTGATTTCAGTTTTTTGTTACACATTACAAAAAGTAAAACTATAAAGTGAATACAGCAATAAATTGATTTTCACAAATCTTCAAACAAATCTAGTAATTTGATGACATTGTATGTATGCCTTTTTCCGATCAAAGTAAGTTTATTTATTGGAACTTGTTTGACAAGTGTTGTGCACCACATGGCTTTTATTGTCTATAGTTTAATTTGCTTACTCATAATTTGGGGAACTTAGGGAAGTATACCCACCATTAAGCTTTCCATTCTGTAAAGCTGATAGGACAATTCCCCTTCTCATCTCAACTCATTAGTTATATAGCTCCAGAGCAAATTTGAGTCAGCCTCTAAAAACAGTTGCAACAGAATCAGGAAAAAAATAACACAAGTTGGATATTTCTGTGACTGTCACCAGAACTAACTTTCTTTTACAATACTGTGAAGTTGGGGTTATTATGTGAAGTTTTTTAATGTTGGTATACTTTTGCAAATCTTAATTATTTTAATAGTTGTAATTAAAAAAAGCTTAATTTAGAGAGACATAAACAGCGGCCTCATTGTTTCAAACATTCTTTGAACTAAAAAAGCAATTTTTTTATCACAAGTTGTTTCCACAGTCATAAAGGATGGAAAACAGGAGTCATTACACAATTTGACGCTGCCATTGTAGTTCCATTTGCATGGATGAAATTTTTAATTAAACATTTAATTAAACATTAGTCAGTGATAAGCAGAGTTTCCATTTTTTGCACTTCATGAAATTCCTCACCTGTCTGGCCTTCGAAATGATTAGAGCCCACAAAATAAAGAAAAGGCAATAATCACTTATTCAGAAAAACCCATTAAATAACTGTTATGTTATTGGTACTGCAGGCTAAGGGGTGTGAAAGAAAGCCAATACTGTTATTTCCAGTCTCTGAATCCAACACAATAATGAACATGAAACTGAAAATAAGCTGCAGAATCTCTTTTAAGCTGTCAATACGCACCTTTGTGCAGTCATCATAATTTTTTCTCGATAATAGCTAGATCTGCCCTTTACATGTGAATTGTGTTTCTTACTTCAGCAAGAAATCCTTTGGTTTGGTTATGAGAAAAATAAGTCCTGATCAGTGCTGGTGGTCACCTGGGATCTCTGGGTAATGATGGCCTTTTTGTGCTGAACAAAGATGAATTACAAGAAGAAAATCTGAGAGCTGGCAGAACATTCCCTTACATCTGTAGTCAAAGGGCGGTTATCACATAGACATACAGCATAGAGAGGTCAGGTTAAAATGAGTTTCCCCTCAGCAAAGCAGAGCAATGAGTTTTTTGATTGTATTTTACACTAGCGGCTGAGAAGACTGGTATTCTGGAAAGGGTCCGAATGTGAATGTCGACATGAATATTTCTTAGAGGAAACCATTTATCATACATCAAATGCTGGAAAGGGGGATTTGACCCGCAGAATTGAGTGAAGTTTATTTTTCATTTTATTTTTTTCAAACTCCACTGTAGCATGAAGAATTTGATCAATATGGTCTTGAACAGTTTTCTCTTTTAGAGAGGGTTTTAACTTCACAGTGAAAGTCTTATGGGAGACAGGCTAGTTAGGATGGCTACAGGTTAGGATTTTTCTTCTTCTCTCGCTTTCATTTGTTGAGCATTGCAGACAGCACCTATCTGATATGTCTAATAAAAACAGGAGAAGAAAAGGTAGAGACCGTCCAAGTTTGGAAAATTTCTCCAATGTCAAACTTGTAATTTGAGAGATGGAAAGTATTTGGTTGAAGAAATCTTCTCATCATCAAATTGCATTGGAGTTTGTTGAGGTGTGAGGAGAAATTGCTTTCTGACTACAAGATGATAGTGTCAGTGAAGGGTGAATGTTCATGTGATCTGGCAGGAGCACAGGCGGCTTAAGAGAAGCACTTTCTGTTCGGTTGTCTGCCTTTTTTATTTGATCAATCTGGTGCTGCACTTCCATTTGTCTGCAAGTTACTTACATTTTGTTCATCGGTATAGTGTTTATATTCTTAAAGATGTAATGAATCAAGTGAATTGTATTATATCTTGTCTTAGTTTTTTATTTATTTATTTTTTATTGTTTATCAATCAATTAATCAATATTTTTATAGCACTTTTTTAGCAATTGTTTTCAAAGCAGCTTCACAAAGTCCTAGTGTAAATCAGGTAGGGTGCTAGGATTCCCTCTGTGAGGTCCCTGGTAGCCTCGCTGGCTGAAGAAGGTGCAAGTCACCTCCCCAGCATAAAAGCTAATTGAATTTAAGATTGATCAATGAACAGCTCGCCTGACAGCCCTGGAAAAAAAAAAAACAATAACCAAAAACAAATAATGGTTAGAACAATGTAACACAGATGACAAACAGATGATTAACATCAGCTGCAATATTTGTGATAAATGATTAGATAGGTACATTAAACCACATTGTTTTTTCAGCAATTTGTATGTTTATAGCACTATGACACTATACCTGTTTGGTCACATACCAAGAGTCAATTATTCGGAGGCTAGAATAAAACAGATATGCTTTTATAGAGATAATCTAGTTTTGAACTCTGTGAGTGTAGTTGAGCCCCGGACATCATTTGGGAGTTTGTTTCATGACGCTCTTAAGCGTTCTTGATTTTAGCACTGACACTTTTAACATAGATGCATATCGGCAAATTTCCAGTTTATTATTTTCACTATTTAGATTTCCTAATGCATGTCACTAAAGCATTGCAAATGCAAAATTAATGAGGTTTTGTTGAATGCTCATCCATTTGTCATGCACAGATGACATGCCATGACAGTGATCCAGCACTGAATTTGATTAATCATCATTTAGCCTGTAAATGTTTCAGTTTCAACCTGAGTGCTATTGGAATAGACTCAGTTATCAAGTTTTATTGTGATAGTTATTCAAATATTAATGTGTGTTTTTTTTTTTATTCTCCACATGTGTGTTCATTTACACTTTTCAACCAATACGTTCAGTAGCTGATTTCTTACCTTTTAAAATCTTATAAAAGGTAAGAAATAAACCAATTTACAAGCAAGTTTTTGTTTGTAACTTAGTAGAAGGGTTTCTAAAAGACTGTAAAAGGGATGGCTTAAATCCCTTGCACAGATGGGAGAGGGAAGTAACTTTTTCATTAGGAAAGCTAAATGTGGGACTTTCACAGCTTGATCTCTTTGGATAAAGTCATTTAGAAATGAATAATTGCCATCATTTTTCTTTTTTCATATTAGCACGAGCTGTTAGTTGGTGTTGAAAATGTACAGAATTCTGCAAGTTTGAGTATGTCTATATACATATATAGACACACATATATAATGGGACACCTGAATTCGAATTCCATATGTTCATTTGTAGATTTCTTGATTCTATTTAAAACGTCCAACATAGTTTTTCATTGCTATCCTTGTTTTATGGGAAGATAATAAAAAAATTTTATTACCTTTTTTATGAAGCTCTCCATCATATGGCTATTCATTTAAGAAACAATTTATTGTTCATAAAAAATAAGAGTTTGGGTTATTTTACTTCATACAAAAATTGGTTTAAATCAGGCTTTACCAATAAGCTTAATTAAACTCTTCTTACTAATACACTTTAAAATAATCAAGGTAGCATTATATAGTATGGTAGTCCTTATAGAGTTATCCAATAGGAATTCTTATCTAATTCTAATAAATTAAAATTTTGATTGACTGATCGATCAAATATTTATTTGAGAAACAATTGGTATGACGCATGTGAGTGTTAAAATAAAAATTGAGTTTTGAACGGGAAAATATATTGTTGTTTTCCCTAAAAACTGAATCCACAAAAAATATGTAAATCAACTAAATACTATGATAGAATACTATGAATCGACAATGAATGAGTATTTTGAGAGTTCAGGCTAAATATCAATTTCAAAACTACTGGCCAGAGATGAAGTTTAAAACTAGTAAAAATTAGTTTCAATGTAAAAGTCGTATGTCCATTTGGCGACCCTGTTCAATCAGAGGTGAACAGAATAGCAAAATTAACATCAGTGCAGTTGCCATGGTTCTCGGTAGAGTTATTAAATATAAAAGATGCTTATTCTGAGTGAGAGAGAGAGAGAGAGAGAGAGAGAGAGAGAGAGAGAGAGAGAGAGAGAGAGAGAGAGAGAGAGAGTGAGAGGAGAGAGAGAGAGAGAGGAGAGAGAGGAGGAGAGAGGAGGAGAGAGAGGAGAGTGAGAAAGAGAGAGAGAGAGAGAGAGAGAGAGAGAAAGAAAACCTGCTTTTGTTCAAATTTTTTGTCTGCATTATTTTTATTTGCAGGGATACCCATTATTTTAGGATGAACTTAGTTCAAACTGTTTTGAATTTGTGTGAGCAAGCTTGATGCTTTCATCAGTTTAACATCCTATTTGACTGCCTCAACAACACAGAATACAAAAACTGTGTTTGGATGTGAAGATAAGATTTTATAATTAATCTGGTGACAGCGCTTTCAACACAGCATTGTTGTTCAGCACTCTGTATTCTGTAGAAACATGTTATTTCATAGAACCCCCGGTAGCCTGCACTCTACGTTTGAAGATGAGTTCTTGTCTTTGATGGAGAGATCTAAAGATGAATATTAATATCAAAAGTGATGCAGCGATTGAGAGAGCTTGAGTTTGGTTATGCAGCCCTGGCTGGTCTAGTGAAATAAAATACATCTGACATGGCTCTTTGAGAATTTTGCCATTGTGTTTAAACTGACTGACAGTAATTAACACTAAATGTACTCTCAGTACATTCTGCATCTTTCCTGGATCAGTCTCTTTCAACTGTCTTCTCACTGCTTCTAGGGTTCGAAATTAAAACCTCTTCCTTACCCATTCTTCACCCCACTGACCATTAGTGCTGCTAATGATGGGTTAACAAGAAGCCAATGTGCTAATCAGCCTTCAATTTGAGCTGTCTGAGTGCACAGATCATGGAGAAGGGTCAAAACTAATAATGAAGAGTCTCTATTTGGTTTATGATGCTTTGGTTTTTATTCATTGACCTGCTTGTTCTTTGAGATCAGAGGCCAAGTGGCCAGATGTATCTCAGAACAGACGTGTTGAAGATGAAAGCATGAGTTACAGTGGCCACCGGTGAGGTGATGAAATGATATGGCATATGATGAAAATGATGCAGGAAAGTGTGAACAATTCATTGACCTCTCAATACTACTCTAGCATTTGATGCTTACACGGTGAGAGGTGTAAAAGACTTACAGTTAGCATATTATAAACAAGTTAGTTCAACATTTGATCCAACTGTCAGTGTTACAGTTTTTATAAATATTAAAACCACTTTAGATTACTGCCAGCAAACTACAGGGTAATTACTTGTAATATCATGTTACTTCCCAATTATTACAAAGCAATAACCTACTAATTATAGTGCACTTAAGTATTATTAGAAAGAGTACACTTTTCAATAATTCTGTATAATGATATGGTAATATCAAATAATTTACTGGTAATAACGTGTTAACAATACAGTAATAAAAATAAAGTATTGTGTAATCATTTTAGCTTGTAACTACACTGGAATAGGGCTGTGATCTAAAGTGGAGCTTGTTATCTGTAAGTACATAGTATTTAGCCTGTAATTACACACAATGAGGGATATAATCTAAAGTGAAACCTGTTCTCTGTTGTTAAACAGTAATTAGCCCGTAATTACATGGGGTGAGATATGTAATCCAAAGGGGAACTTGTTCTTTGTAGCTACATAGTAGTTAGCCTGTAACTACACAGGATGAGGGGTATAATCTAAAATAGAGCTTGCTCTAAGTAGTTAAACTGTAATTAGCCTGTAATTACACAGAATGAGGACTGTAATCTAAAGTGGAACTTGTTCTCTGTAGTTACATAGTAATTAGTCTATAATACAACACGATGAGGGATATAATCTAAAGTGGAGCTTGGTCTCTGTAAGTACATAGTATTTAGCCTGTAATTACACACAATGAGAGATATAATCTAAAGTGTAACTTGTTCTCTGATTATTTCTATTTAATTAGGGGAAAGTACTCTTCTATAACTAATAAGTACCCTACAATGACCCTGCCATTGGCTGGCTGTA
Organism: Danionella dracula; assembly: GCA_900490495.1. NCBI lineage: Eukaryota > Metazoa > Chordata > Actinopteri > Cypriniformes > Danionidae > Danionella > Danionella dracula. The sequence continues at coordinate 6,444,992 of UELW01000578.1, forward strand.
ATCTAAAGTGTTAGCAAAAAATATTACCAAGAGCAAGAGTACTTTCTTTAGAAGTGTTATAGATTCCGAGATGTTTGTTTGTCCTGGAGGTCTGATTATTGAGTTCAGTAAATGTTTAAGCATGTTCCACAAACAAATACAATTGAATCTAAAATAAATAACTAAATCAATTATAATACAGAAAACAATATTACTAACAACCAAGACTGATACACAATGTATGCATAAGTTTAATAAGCATTATAAAGCAATACTCATTATCATTATAGTTTGTTCAATTTGAATTTGATTAGCTTGATTATTTAAATCTTTGTTGTAGACTGATTACTGGATGTTTAAGATATGAACTTAAATAGATAAAAACAGCTATTCATAGAATAAATGCTGTGGAAAGAAAAAGCTAAATATACTTTGCAATTGAATAACTGAATGGGTGAATTCGGAATGTATGTTACTAACAAGATAATTGCATTAAATACACAGACATACAATAGAAAACTAAAAATAAACCTCAGCTGCAGCATCAACTGTAATCATGGGAATTTGTGGTGCGCTATCTTTGCAAAACCATCAGCAGTATGTTTGTTGTAGCTGTGAGACAGTGAAGAAGATTGATAAGTACCTTTCAAAGAAATTGTTTGCCTGGCTTTTTTCAATAGCTATTTCCGGGACAAGTGTGTGCTAACTAATATGCCTTTATAAAGAAACTAGAGTCTTCTCAAACCACACCAAATACATACATCAATACTTAAAATACTTTGTATTTAAAAGACCAATTTCAGTTTTTAATTATGTTGTTTAGCCCCTCTTTTCTCTGAGAGTAAGGTATTCAAACTGCAGCTAGTGACAGTTCTTCCAAAGCTAAACTCTCTCTGGGTTTTATGTCAAACTAAATATCAAAGAGAAGCCATGATTGGAAACCATATTGATAGGATTTTTTTTGTTGGTGAAATTCAGTATATTAAATGTATATCAATCTACAAACAGATTAAAGTTGTTAATGCTCAATATATTTTTTTTTGTGAAAAGTTTTTGTGTGAGCGTGTTTGCAAATGAGCGCAAGTATGCATGTGTGTGTGTGTGTGTGCGTGTGTGTGCGTGTGCATGTGTATGTGTGTTTGATCACATTAAAACATTGTACATTTATTAGTAATAAATAGTATTAAGAAAAATATTTGAGATGGAAAAGAGCAAGAACTATAGATTGATGGAAGCATTTTGGAAGAATAGTGAAAGTATAATAATGAAACAATATGTAATAAGCCTGACTTAATTCAAGAGCATTGACTGCAAAAACTTCAGCTAGAGCTTCTCCAGTGATGAGTGCATTTAAGTTAGGCTTGATGGTGTAATATTGAACAGCAATCTAATGAGAGTAAAACCAACATGACTGCTTATACTGAGGCCACATTGAAAAAAAACGTATTTGAATTTTAGGACCTGAAAGTCTGGGTCAGATTAAAAATAAAGTAAAAACTCGGAATTGGGCTGTTCAGAGTGTAATAAACATTAAAAAATTAGGCAAAATACACACAATTTGTCTTTCTTCTGGCTACAATTTTGAAGCCATTTCATAACTTCTCATCTGTTCATCTGTAATCAGAATTAGTTAAAAGGAATTAGTGAGATGATAGACTAGGGCAGATATATTCCCGGTCACATTATGTATTAAATAGCAACTCCATGAGGTCTTCTGAAAAAGATGAACAGATAAGTTTGAAAATCCGCTTTGCATAGTAAGAATTTTAACCCATACATGATTGGAGAATAATTTCAAAAGGTCAAATGATGTCACAAGCTACAACCCATGATTCAAAGAAAGAAACTGTTAAGGATTGGCCATTAATTAGAAAGGTTTAAAAATTAATTAGTATATTGAAGGGAGAGCATGACACGAGTGCAGATGTGAACTTTCCATTTGTTCTCAATTCTGAGTTTTAATGGGCTGATGAGCAATACATGAAATGTTAATCAAGTAGTCTGGTACAACATTTTACTGCAGCCATCAATTTTCATCTGACAAGTGTATTCGTGCAATATGACATGTAATGGTTTAACAAACTACAGTCAGTCTTTTTTATTTGTTTTCTCTTTCATACCAAACTGAATCTCTCATATCTGCCTGAGGCCAAAATTATAATTTAGACAACTGGCAGAGTGCTTCATTAAAACTACGATGCAAAGACAAAGGAAGATTCTGCATGTAATAAAAGTTTATAGAATAAAATAGTATTAAGACAATAGTACTGACAACTAAAACAAAGGGAAACATATTTTTAGCTCTTCAATCAGTTGTCTCACATGTTAGAAATACATTCATTCTCACAGTGTTCCTTTCTTGATGCTTCTGTAAAATATTGGGATACATCCAAATGCTGATGGTTATTTTCAACGAAGAATATTTACTTTCCGTTTGATAATGAAAATCAAGCCATGTATATTATGGCCTAGACGTAGAAGAATTGATACATATTTAGCGCACAAAACAGGCAGTAACGTTTTGCAATATGATGTATTTGTGCATAAGCATAGTCACTTAAAACAGTCTTTATTTTTTATTATTTTAGTATTATTTTACTATTACAATGCATCGACACTAGCACATCCTCTTTCATGCCTAAAGTCATTCCTGAATAATGTGTGAATTTAGAGATGAAATTATAGTATTGTATCCCCAAAAGCATTTTTCAGTTTTACAGATAAAAAATTATCTGGTGCTACTACTTGTACTACAAACAAAAATACAATCTTATATATTGTTATATGCTATATGCTTTTATTTATAATCAAATTGATGAAGTTAACATTTTCCAATAAAACAATTAGTTGTGTAGCTGGCTGACATTATTTAGTTTTGAAATGTGAGGGTTGAATCTCAGATTGAGTGCATTATGGGTCAAATTGAGTCCAGTACACAGTGTTTGCATAACTGTGTGAGATCTGCAGTCTTCCATGCTCAGGCTAACATATAGTCTTGAAGAACGGTTTGAAAAGAACCCCATTGTAAACATACCAGAGTTCACCTCTGCTGAGCACATCGCCCTTGAAGTACTTCATCTGAATCCATTAGTTTCAGTAGTAGATGTGTGAGACGAACAGAAAAAAATACATATATTCTGCAAAGCTGGAGATCTTCAAAACATGATGTGAAAATGGAATTAAAAAAAAAGAAAAAAAAAGCATGTACTGATCCAGAGCCCTCTCTTTTACATAATCAGCCAGACAGTAACGATTCACAGAATTAGACATTAATGGGCTGCTCTAATTGCAATTAGTGGCTTTGAGTAGCTTCTAGTAGGTCAAACCTCAGAATATAACCTTTCCTATTTCTCTGGTGCACTCAGGAGTGTGAAATGATTACTTTTTGCCTGCTGAGTAATCCAGGGGATTTTTTTTAATGCGCTGCATATTGCTTTCAAAATAACCTAATTGGCTAAATGAATAATGGTCCTGCTTTCTATTTTTCTGTCCGAAAAACAAATTAATGTGAGTTGCTCCCTAAAGAATTGAATCACTGGCCGGCCATCTTGGAGAGCACTTATTATTTTGCATTCATTTTTTAAATTACTGAGCGACAAGGTCACCTCCATAGATACACCGGTGAATGCAGTACTGAGCTTTTTAAAATGCCACTATCTAATCAATACAGGCGGAACCAACCTGCCCACTTTATTCTCCTCGGCCAATTAGGGTCAGCAGGTCAGCGAGCTTCACAGCGTTGTGGTGCATCCACTATCCTTGCAGAGGAGGCAACAAACACTTGATTGTGATGCAAATAATTTAGTCATTCATCATCTGTCGGATTACATCTACGAATGGCACAGATATGGTTCAATTATGCTTTTTTGTTTGTAGTTTGGCTCTAATATAGTTTGTACAGAACAGTTGCTTTGGCTAATGCACCGTTTCCATCCACACATACATTTCAACATCCCGATTACAGGCACACATTCATTTGACAAGTGATTCTAAAAACTGTTGAAAAACATTTTTGGAGAACGAAAATGCAGTAATGAGAGTAAACTTTAGTTCATTAGTATGGCTGTTTGTTTCTCTGAAGGGACGTCATGATTTATTGAACTTAAAGGACATTCTATTATGATTAGCACAAATACAACAATAATATATAATATAAAATTATGCTTTGTAAAGCATCTACAAATGATACTAAACTTTACCATGATCTAATTCCCTCTGCGCTGTGCTTTTATCAACAGTTTAGAATAAAACTGAGCCTTTAAATTTCATGTGTTAATTATTTATGAGTCCTAAATAGTCCTCACTTTAGATGAGCTCACACAGTTAACTAGCAGCTAGTAAATGCTTTATAACTACTTAACTAATCATGAGGATTTTATTTTTACATTACACTATATGATTATGTGTTACTAAAGCATTTGTTATCACACTTAGTGTTACTATATATCTGAATAATAAGATGTGTTAATGTACTTTCAATTAGTTTAATAATCATTTATTCACATGTTCGAAATGATCTCATGAGTTGCTAACAACTAATAACTAATAAAGAGTGAAAAGTTGAATTTATAAATGATTAACTGATCCTCAATAAAGCATGAGCTTAATGTTAATAAGCATATGATATGGACACTTGTAAACCAGGAATAAAGCACTTAAAGTAATATTTATAAACTACTTATGAATATGTATTAACAAAGAAACAATGCTTTATGAATTATTTATTAACTATTTGTCAATGCTTAACAAATTAGTAGGAATATGCAGTTCGTATACTGTTTTGTAAAATTACAGCATTACCTAAACTTATAATTTAGCATTTTCAAAGCTATTTCTACAAGGTTATTTGTTTTCAAATTTCTAACAATTTCTAATGCAAAGTTATTCTGCATTCTTGTAAAATGCAAACATACAACAGAGGTTTACAATTTATTTTGTATATAGTAAATATAAAGAGATACATTTTTGTTTTAATGGAATCCCAGCACAATTATAACATTTGGTGTTCTATAAAAAGTAATTTATATTGGTGTAACATATTTAAAAACTGACTTACACATTTTATCAGTTTTTGTATGACTTTTTCCTACAGTTAAGCTTAACATTCAAGACAAAATACTGGAAAAAAAATGCAGATCACTTTTAGCGATACAGGTCCAAAAGATATTCATTCAAGAGTTTAAGAATTAGTAAAACTGGAAACATATGTTGCCTCAATAAGATTTTTTGTTTCCTTGCAATGTGCTGAAAGTGACATCATGCCAGGTGAGTATATTGTGAAGAAAAAAAGTCAAAGGTTTTAGATTTTGAAACGGAAAGAATCTGCAAGTCACAGATTCTTCACCTGAAACCACTAGAAGCAATATGGCTAAGTTAATCCATCAGCTTTCCTTTAATTGCCACATAGCTGTTTTTATAATGAGGTCCCATTAAGTTGTCACCCAGTGATAACATGTGTGACCCTATGGCAAGAAATGAGATTAAGCTCCGGTGGCATCTCAGCTCTCCTCACACACTCACAGCTCATGTCATCGCTTCGGCAGGGGTGTGTGAAGAGTGACTGAAGACAAGCTGAGCAATGATGCCGTCTGTGAGGGCACAAGAATGGTCATTTCTTTCACATTGTATTCAAGGTCTACTTCAAGGCTGCCTCCCCCTGTGAGTTTTGTTTTAACAGCGATTGATTTTGGTGAAATAAAGGTGACCGTTAATTGTGCTAGTCACCTTGCTATTAGAATTCATCAAACTCTACAATTCTGTCTCGCCTGTAGTTCATCTTGTGAATGCTTTTTCCAAGAACTTGAATAATGTGTTGCTTAAAGATGTTTGTGGTGGTGTACAAATAAATCCAAGCAAATATTTTAGTATCTCCTCCCAAAGATGTAGTGTAATGCCCTTCGCAAAGCTAAAGCTTACACTGTCTAGTTGGACTGTGGTTCAGCTATAGCATGCATTCCCTATAGGGTCATTTCTACTGTATAAGTTTCTACAATTTAACAATATAATTTCCCTTTTAAACTAAGCACTATAGACACAAGCTCTTCACTCTATTCCTCTCTTCTTAAACACATTTCGTAGAACAGAGCACATGTAATTATCCACTACACTCGTCTAATGCTCCTGGGTCCTGTCGTTGTTATCCACTGCAAGTTGAACACATCTTTGTATCAAAATCCTTGAAGACTTGCATGACCACATTTGTTCTACTTTGTTAATAGTGTTGTACAGTTCTGAATAACCTGACCAAGTTTTATTTGCTTCATGTATCTATCTCACTTTTTCTCTATTTTGTACTTGCTCACTTTCTTTCTTTCTTTCTTCTCAACCAATTTGCTTTGATTGTGAAGTTTACAGTGCAGTATACTCTACACATTTTCTCCCAGTGTGTTTCTCTCAGTGTTTGTACTGGTATTTCACACATGCAGTTCTTTTTAGCTGTGCTCCTTGTTTCTGTTGAGTCTTTACTTATCTCCCTTGTTCTTTGGAAACTGAGAACTAGTAAGCACTTCATACGGCATTTTAAGTAAGGATTCTTGATGTGTCATACACTAGGGAAGCACTATAATATTCTTTGTTCAGTGTATCTTAGATTAGCACTCACACTAAAATACATTTGTTGTAGTTTTAAGTTTTAGTTAAAGTTTTTGAGGATAATTATATTACACTGTATTCATCTTTGGAATCTGTGTTTAACCACTCCTGATAAACTGCACAGTTTGAAAACTTGCCAAAAACATTCATTCTGGCATTGTTACACTTTAGCAAAACTTGGTCCAAGCTTGGTAAAGATAATGTATTTTTAATGCTGCGAAGAAAAAATGACAAGTAATTACATTTGATATTACTTTGGTTGAGGCTTATACAATCATGGCCAATAGCTACCTGCCTGTGGCAGTCATCAACCGTAACTCATTCTAGCACTTGGGCGTAGTAAAACTAGTTGTGTGAGATAGAACTAGTATTAAATCCATCTGAAACAGATTAATTCAACTTAAGAATCACAGCTGTTTCTAACTGCTTTGCCTTGAACAAATGAATCCATGTTATACCTTTTAGGTTAAAGCAACAGTATGTAATATTTGGAAATAGTATCTATGAACAACTGTAGTGAAGTATGGCTACTGGACAACTGACTTCATGAATGAGCATAAACAGTAAGCTATGATTAAAAGCTTAAATAAGTAAGCTTAATTGCATAAAAGTTACTGAAGAATTGATACTTGCCAATCCAGTGGTTGTCCTCTTTCCATTTATAGCCACACAAACATTGTGATTTATCACTTCTCTTCTACATTACCTTATTTAGCTGCTTGCGAAAACCTCTGCAGGCCAGCTTTATCCTGTTTGTCAGTTTTCTTTGCTTATATACCAGGTTAATTTTCTGAATAATGTAGAGTGGGGTGGACATAAAGCAGACAAACGTCATTGTGTAGTTCATTGGTCCTGATGGAGATTGTTCCCTTGTATGCTGATTACTTTAAGGATTATCGACTGCTGCAGAATGCTGGCCAGAATGTTTGGTCAGAAGAGTTTCAGCTGTTTATTGTGAGAAAAATCTATTAAAATCTTATAGTTTTATACTTGCGAAATGCAAGAAACTAAATCTACACAATAGCCACAATCAACTTAAATTCCAACATATAGAAAACCCCCCAATCATAAAAAAATTGCATAAATAATATGTCTTAGGAAACAAAATTCAGAAAAGGTCCCAACCTAAAGCCTAAAGATCTCAAACTAAACATTTTCAAAGTGACTAGAAAATAAAAACTAGAATGTGACGACAAGTGTGTCATTAACTCACAACTCTTCTAATGTGTTTTAAAGTAAAATCTGAAAATTAGTGTTGCTTTGAGTAATTTTCTGCAAACTAAAACAAATCTATTTAAGTAATAATTAATTGACTTTTGCCTATTACAGAGTCTAAATTTCCAAATCAGATAAGAAAAGAGTACAAACAGCCTTATTTTACATTGGTTTACTAATATGGCTTTCTGCTAAGTTATTATTAGATTAACAGTATAGTGACTTTGCATCATGCAATATAACCTTTAATCTTAATAATATTTCTGCTTGTTCATGTCCGTATTTGTAGCATAAATTGCAATTTATTTTTTCTTTGAAAAGCAGCTAGTTGTTGACTTTTCAAGAATGCATTTAAAGAGATTGCAGGGAGCAGCTGTTGGCGTATTAATGTTCTGGCTCTTTAATGATCAATACCAGCTTCTCCAAGATGTCTATAAGCTGTAGATCGTGAATAGCTTTAGAAAGCAATTCTGTGGTGATTGTACAAATGTTTTTCTTTGAAAGGACATTATAGGCAAAGCCTTCAAAGAACTTATCTGAAATTACAACGAATATAGCCTCTATTCAATCATAAACAGTACATACTTCTAACATTGATTGGTTCATGGAAAATAATGTTAAAGGGCACATATTATGATTGTGTTACTTGATGTGATATTGATATTATGGTTTGCATGGCAAGTTAAGTTTTAGTTTGAAATTTTGATCTTTCATTAAATGTTTAAGTTTTAAGTCAAAATTTGGTGGCTTGTCAGATGTGATCCTTACGTTTAAAAAGTTTTTACCCTAGCTAATTCTGGCTTGCATTACATTTTTTTTCAGAATGGTTACTTAATTGGACAGAAAATACAATACTTACTTGAATTATACTTTGCTTTCATTGACGGATTTTCTGAGTGGGTGATACTAGACAGTTGCGTTGATACGTGCTCTCTGGTGCATTGTCATTTCAAACTGTTGAGACAAAAATTCTGCATTTACAGGTACTGTAAAGAAATATATTTTCTAAATGCCAAGCAATGGCTATAGTTTTGCTCTGAAGTCAGCTCTGATGCTTTTGAAGCCCCAATGGAGTCAGATTCTTGTTTTCTGCATGTAATTCATATGTTTTCTCATTACTCTGCCTACGAAAGACATAAAATAGACTTAAATGAGCCTTGCATTTAGGATCACTATTATGAGATCATTTAGGTATTTTTGCAAGACCAGGTGCATTGTGACAGCATGACATTTTATGTTCATTACAGTTATATGTCAGTTTATTGTGCATATGCTTTTAAGTGTGGTTTGGTGTTATATATTTGTATATTACAGTTCTGATTAAAAGAATGTCTGCATTTATGCATATATCACAACTCTAAGATCTTGTCTCCTTAAACACCAAGCTTACTCAGGATTGTGTGGTTTATATTAGCCATGAGTGACTTGCATAGATAGCTGCACAGTATAGTCAGCGCAAGCTGCAGAGACTTATCACATAGGTGGTGTGTAACAGTATTAATGGACATAAATAAAATAATACACTTACTTATTCTTCAGACGGATCATGTAGACTTGGTACAGAACTAAGATGTGAACTTCTTTACATCTCAAAACATTGCAAACAATCAAAGCAAGGGTTTTTCTTAAGCAAAATAGGGGTCTATTGTTTAAAGTAGATAATGGGAGGGGCTTACAGTATTTGATGTATTTTACTGAGAGCTTTACACAGGCTTGTTATATAATAATAATATAAATATTTGTTGTGATTTACACACACACAACAATGAGCCATATTTCTGTTAAAACAACTGGTTTAAATTTTTACCCCATTTTTACCATCAATACATCAATACCATCAATAATTTTGCAAATTTATGTACTAAGACAAACATGTAGGTCTCTTTTTATATGTACATCACATCAAGGCTTTTTACAGATCTCTCAATAAATGAAATGTAATCTGAAACTGGATATCCTATTGATGTAATCTATAATTGCTTTGCTATTTTATATTTGGCTTCCAGTTATTTTAAAATTTAGCAAGGAATAAGTTACTTCTATTTTCAAGTCGGATCTGAATTAAAATAAAATCCATTTGAAAAGCATGGTACATAACAGATCTAATCGATTACCTTGCCATGACACAGTGTTTCTGGGTCAAAGCACTGACCTGCCATTTTTCACCTATGATAATATGCTTCCAAAGAAGACAATTTCTCAAAATTAACTCAATTATTTTTGACAGCTTATTACTGTTCATATTAGCATATTACTCCCACGGCCCCTCCCCTCACTAAAAAGGTGAGCATTGCTGAAGCCAATTAGACAAAACTTTTCAAAGGCAAGTCTTTTTGATGTTAGTTTGCTGTATTTGGCCAATTTACGTCCTTATATGTAGGTCAAAAATAACAAGGATGTTTTCAGCATCAAATAAAATAAGTATTCTTTGATTTGTTACTTTGTAGTAAAACTTTTTTTTTGCAGAGAAATGAATCAATATCAATAGTTCTGACTGTGACTGATACACCTATACATATCACTAATCAAAAAGTATATCAGATGCATATCAGAAGTTTATTTTAAATTAATATCAGAACTTTGTATCGTTAGTTTTACTTCACCATATGCTTTGGTCTGCACATCATCTCCAAAGCACATATCTCAAGCACCTTTGACTTCTGATAGTTATAGTTCTGTTAATGTATATATTTTTATATACCTCCACTTTCTATTTACTACCTCCATCATACACCTTATTCTATTTATTTATGCTATAAACTTAGCAATTTACTCATATAACCTGTGTTCACTGGAGAGTACCCCTTGACCACAACAAATTCCTTGTGTGTGCACATGTACACTTGGCCATAAACATCTTTCTGATTCTGAATGTGATATTTTGCTATTATTGTATGTGTGTGTGCGTGCCTGTGTGCATGTGCATGTGTGTAGTATAAATGTATATACAGGATTTAAATATGGTAAGAATATTCATCAAATTCCCAGATTTTTCTGCATTGTAAATGTTTGATCATATATCTAAACCATACCAAATTGGTCATTTGAGCGCTTATTAGTCCTACACACTACACACTGAATCATTAGATAGTGGTAATGGCCTCTTGTTTATTAGTGAACATTATTTAGACAGACACATTTAAGTTAACCATCTAATTCAGCTAATAAGGGCAAGATTTACCTTCGTTGATGACAACTGAGAAAACAATAGCCAGTGTTTGGGACAGGCATGACACCAGGATCAGCAAACAGTCCTAGAATGCAATGTAAGTTTAAAAACACTGAAAAAATGTAAATTTTAAAAATGTACATATTATGTAAAATTACCAGGCTATTTTTAACGTTTTTTTGGATTTTTTTACAGTAAAATGTTATTTTATAAAGTAAGTGTTCATTCTTTTTTGTGTTAACTGGATGGATGTGTGTCCATATATGTGCACACTTACTAAATTATTTTAATGTATATCTGCACTTTCCCCACATATTTTCTTCTTATTAAGGATTTTGCTTCGCTAGTGGAAAATCCAGAACTTACGAGTGTTAAACACTGCATACTTGAATGCATTTATTTGACCTATTTGTCAAGGAAAGCAGAAATAAGTGTAATTAATTTGTATGCCTTTAAAAAGCACCATGGATTAAAAAAAATTCTTTATGATTAAGAGCCTTGCGTCTTGCAATGCCTGGCCTTGAAAATCTCAGAGAGAGAGAGGGAGGGAAAGAGGGAGAGAGGGGGATGTGGACTCTCGTTCATTAGACATGGACTTCCATTTATGTTCTGAAGTTTAAAGGATTTATGAGCTATACAATTGTAATCAAATGGTCTGGAAATACATTTTACTTCAACCATATAGTTTCAGCTTTATTCTCGTGATTGTGTTTCATTAGAACATACTAGTCAATTATTTATATTTGTTTATATACCAACCTGATTGTCTCACAGCTGCCTGAGGCCAAAATTATAAAAGGTTCTTTAGCTCTGCACCAAATAATTTATCTTAGTTTTCCTGTTGATAAGAAATGCTACTGCTTGGAGACAGGTGGTTCTCTCATCGATGAAGACATGCACTGAGACTATATAAATCATGAGTGGGCTCATCTTTCAAATATATTTACCAAGCCCAAGAGAACGAAACATTTGAATAACAAGTGCAACATTTTCCCACCACCATATGCTCAGAGACACTCTTCAGACAGCCTAAACAGTACTTCTTCTGCCAGCCTGGGTAGCTTGAAAAATAGAGGGTAAACAAGGTAAAAGACCAAAATATATGCAATTATAATCTTGAGTGTAAGATGAGTAAAGTAAATTTTCTCAGCTGACACCACACATTTTATATTTGGATTTCAGTGGGCTTGTGCAGTTTTTATTTGATTAAAAATCATGGAAGGCTTAAGGCACACTCAGACAACTAAGAAGTTGCTGCATGCAGTGGCTACACCTTAAAATATCAAAGACCGCTATTCTCACCAGCTCTCCAAACAAAGTGCATGAATGCATCTCTTAAATGTAATGAACCCAGCCATCAAAATTCAGAATTCCTACGCACTGGATTGTTGTGATTGGTTCATTTGTTTACTCAATGAAGTAGCTTGAATCGCTGCTTGATGGCGCTAATGGCACAACATTTTCTCTTGAGCTAAAACTGAACAAACAACCAACGAACACATGCATGTCTGTGTGCGTGACTGTGAGTGAATCATTTATTCACTTACCTATCTCTTAAAAACAAAACATTGCCCAATTGTGTTTTAATTTTCTCTTTCCTTGTAACAATAAAGTCTATTAAAAAGTCTTATACTTTTTAAGAACATTTCAAATATCTAAAGTGTTTATTTATTGACAGCACAAGCATTTCTCTACAGTTGAACTCAAAGAAATCTTTCAATCTTTGTTCATTTGTGGAATGAACAGTAATAAAAAGCACCCTTTCCATGAACTTCTTTGTCCACTTCTAACATTGAGGAGAGACATTCCCCCTAATATTTAACCTAAAAACTCAAATGCAATGTTTTCAAACATGCAACCAACACATGCAGAAGATACATATGTCTGTAGAGATCATTAACGAGTGATGATGTACTTGCTAGATCACAGACGTAGTGACAATCAGAGAATACTGATGTACTTGAGACAAAATATTTTCTCATAGGCAGTAATATATAATTGTATTTTTATATCAACTGGAGCTATTAAATCAGACACCTGTTGGATTTCTGTGTTCTTGTGACCTGGACAATTCCCTAAATCTCCACTGGAAGATGCATAAAGTGCATGGTTTCACATTAACTGGGCATTCACCCAGTGAGAGTAATAAATTAGTGAAGTGCAATTACTTCAAGCTCGACACGGGTCACTTTAATTAGCAACCCACTGGATAAAGAGTGCTGAAAGATTTATTAATTTATGTGATAACATGACATTATGACTTCTTTATGTTTCCAGGTCTTAGGGATTTGTTTCAGCTTCTTGAGAGGGCAATGGCTCTTTTTTCCTTTTCAAACTAAGCCTCAGTTAGCGGTAACCTTCTTCATTTAGTTTAGTCCAGATGACTTCATCTAATGATCACATTGGGGATTTCTGAGGCAGTGTAGGAAATGATTGATATAAATAGTCATGTCTGTGTTTTGAATGTTAATGGGACAAATTATCTTGACAGCGTGGAGCACAATGTTTGGATTTGTACTTATGTAACAGCAATAACTGAGAAGATTCATTCCTTCATAATGATCTGCCAATTAGGGGAACCCATATGTAATGGCTTGGCAATTACTGGTGCTGTGTCTCACAGACCTGGAGAAGGTTAGAGCTATTGCTGTTAATGCTTCGTTTACCAAAAAACATTCGATTGTCTGACCATGGATAGAGAACCAAATACTAGATCAGCCATTCTGCATCGTTTACACTGTATTTGTTCAGTCTGACTTATTTCTGTTGTATCACACCAGGAATTGTTTTATGTTTTGTCTGTAAAACAAATAGTAAAGAGATGTTCTGCAATGTTTCAACACAATATTTTGCCACTGAGCTCTGCTAGCACTCAATCTTGCCAGTGCCTATATATCATTAAGGCCAGCTGGCCAAAATAATTGATTTACAGCTTAATCTGTTATGTGTTTTACAGAAGGCCCCTTCTGCCAGTACAACAGCCCATATGCAGGTGGTTTGATATGAGCAGATGAGACAAAGTCGAGTATTAGATAGCAGGTGTTTTATTAACTGATACATAGATTGAAATGCGACCTGTTGTGCTGACATGTTAATTTAGCACCACACTGTTTATTTCTGACAATACAATAATTGGTGCCTTCCCTCTGTCAGACCAAGAAGCAGATTATGTTAGACACTGCCTGACAATAATGAATAGAAAATGCCACCCAAAAAATGTACCATACAGTGTCAAATAAAATCAGACTATTTTCTCCTATCTTATTAGGCAAAAGCTCATTCTTATAAAACAGACATTTAATTAGATAACAGCCATTTAATTAAAATTAATAAACTTTCGCCAATTTATGTACACCCTGCAAAGAGGGTGAACTTTAATGATCTTATCCTTCAAGATCTAAAAAGACCAAACCGACATGATGGCAATACATCAAACAAATCAGTTTCCAAATGTAAGTAATTTACAAATACTCAAAAATTGAAGATAACTTTTTATTTTACATTTACACACACTGATTAGGCTCACCAGGTGTTCCCATTTATGTGATCAGCTGTCTATGTTGGACCTCAAGGGAAGCAGGACTGATGCGTCGGGCACACTATGAAATTGACTTGAATGGGTTTGGAGATGATGGTGCAAAACCGGAAATTCCAGTATACGAGATTAAATTTCGGATTCTGCTGCGACGAAAGTTTGGCTGAATTTAAATTTGACCTGCGATATCGAATCACGTAATGCAACCTCTCCAAATGTACAGAAATTTTCTTTTAAAGATAGACTTAATTGTTTAGGGCTTCATTGTTTATTAGAGTGAAACTTGTCTCCGTTTGGACCGTGTCGATTTAGAGTTTGATAAATAAAAAAATGTGCTACCTGTTGGTCTACGCTGACACAAGGCCATACGGTGGATTTCGGAGCACTAGTCTCACCAAACGCTAGTCTGACAGAGGCATCAGCTAGGTTAATACTTAAACGGGGAGCCTCAAAGGGAAACTAGGTTGCTGTGTGAAGCGGTTCTAGTGAGAGTATCAGGGAGTGATCACCATGTAGCCTGTCTACTCAATAATAGGTGCACAATTGTTTTGTAAGGTTTTGATTGCCTTTGTTTGACCATTTGGTTCTTAACAGGCCATTTCTCTCTTACTTTGGTGTAATTGCATTTATACATTCCGGCTTATTTTTTTATTACAATTACAGCTTTCAGTTATTTTATTTTATTACATTTTAATCACTGCTTTAAACATTTAATCCAAAAATATGGCAGCGTGAAATCAGGCCATGATCCACAAAGTCTGCTCCCCTTAGATGACGTTTGAGTTAGTTTAGATACATTTAGATACACATGGATAATTCTCTGTATTCTATTTTTTGTTTCCCTCACTGTTCACTCTTCTTCTAAGACTTGTGGCTGTTAAGAGTGATCTGTTTCTGTGTAGCCCATATATGACAGCAGGAAAGTCCAGAGGTCTCTCTGAATCGATAGCCAGTGTCATAATTGTAACTCATGACCGATGACATGGCCAGTGTGTTCTCCTTTGTAATCTGTCCTCAGGTAGAGTTACATCCCTGGAAATGTCAAACACAGATAGAAGAAGAAACATTAATGGCCAATGATTGTTTGGACAGCGAATGATGAAACGGTAATGGAGGGAACTGATGTCACATTACCAAGCTATCCGGTTCAGTGGAGACTGCTGACCTATTTAGCGCACAGTAATAGTATTTTCTGCCTCATAAGCAGACAGAAATAAGAGTTATGTATTGACATTCTTATTGAAGAGAACAAGAATTTGCATTGAATGGCAGTCACTGTTTATTTGTATAGGTTAGCTTATGATATGAGAATTTGGGTTTTCAGTTTTAACTTATATTTAAACATTTTTAAGTTTGTTTAGAATTGTGTTGCCATGTCAAACATATCAAAATCCTAAATATATTCTTTTTTTTCTCTTGATTGCATAATAAATCAAATCTGTCAAGAACATACTAATTGGTCGAAGTCATTTAATATTTTGAAATTGAAGTTTGGCTGTTGGCTTTGTTTGGCTGGTCTTATAAGGGGGATTTAACATTTAGACATTAACAAATTTATGTCCTTTATAACACCTATCTCCTCAACGTGTTTCGATCTAATATGTCAACATTGCTAAATGTAACAATCTGTGTCACCTTTGTTTGTATTACATTTAAGAGTAAGGTAGGCACATCAGTAAAGTTAAGAGAAAACTTTGACTCCGTTAAAAAATAAATGCATATTTAAACTAAACTAAAATAATATGCAGTTTTGTTTGACATTATACTTTTTTCAAGGCTGGTTTGTTCTTCTGTTATGACAAATTATTAAATAGCTTTACTTACAGAGGAGCTCATCCAAATGCAGCTTGTTCAGTTCAGAAGCACAACAAGCAGTTTTAGATTTTGCTTTTATCTCACATTCTCTTTTCAAAAACTTATCAGTTTGCATATGACTGAGACAGATAAGAAAAGCGAATATCTCCAGCACAATGTCAGATGTAGGATGTTATGAAGTCAGGCCCTCGTTGTTGCTCTGCTGATGGAAGAGATGATTAAAGAGAAGCAAGTGCTGCAGAGGCGTTCCCAGACTATTAATAAGTCCCAACATATGACTACTGCAAGTCAAAGGGAACCTCATTATTGCTTGAATTTTCTTTGGTATATTGATATAAAGCATGCTGATTCAGAGAGGCAATTTGGTATGCATTAGTACTGAAACTTGAACTCACTGTATGTACAATCAATTAAATTTGCATGGATACTGGAAGATGGAGGCAATCCTTCAGGTGACCTTTCTGAAAGGCTTGTATATGGCAATATTCCTTTAGCATGACTAGCATGTTCAATCTATGTGCATTGACTTTTTTGTAATCTTAGAGAGCAGCATGTCATTCTAGAGTGGAAATCCATTCTCGTCATCACCAAACACCTGGCTAAATTGTAACCTATTATTGAAAAATCAATACAGCTGAGCTGAAGCTCAGTGGAGCAGCTGTCAATCACAACATCTCATTTACAGAAAAATACAAAAGCGCATCAAACTGATGGGCATTACTTCTAAATAAACATATTTTATATCTTAGCTGACCTATTCAAGTCATAATGAACCAAGGCATGGGCGAGCCTCTGTAATGGCAAAAAATAATAAGCTTTGAAAAAAGCACTTGTCTATTCACAGAAGATTGATAAGATTCCTCTTCGTTAAAGTTAGAAGACTTGTGCTGCTCTACCTGAAAATGTTTTATCCCCCAGGCAGGGAGGTTTTTTAAGCATCTTGCAGGGCTTGAAAATCAATAGAGCTGCTCTGAAGCTCAACTGACCAGCTGCCAATCATAAGTCTACGTTTACAGACAGAACAATCCCACAGGGCGACACAAATGATAGACATCACTTCCACTCTAGTAGTCATTCACTTAGCTCTTACTACATTTGATCAAAGTTTTTCTTTTACATTTGATCAAAGTATACAGACTCTTTTTTTTTACAGATTTAATATATATATACAAAGGGTAGAGAGTTCACCAACAGAATTACAGACATATAGATTATTTGTCACAGACTGGCTCAAAAAACAACAGGAATGTGGTCATTAAGTCTTTCCAAAGCTTTATTTGCTGTAAGGTTTAAATGTAAGTGTTTCATCTGTATGTTTGTATTTATTTGTATTGCTTAATTTAGATTTTTTTGCTACTGATTGTTTAACTTTCTGTTATAGAATTTTGTTATTAATTGTAAAAGCCTAACCAGGCACTGGTGCTACAAATTAGCCATGGGCTAGAAGCTTGCATGTAAGACATCTAAAACGTTATCTGCATTGTCCCTGTCACAAAGAAACTTGAAATGAAAGTGAAGTGGAGTCTACTGTAGGTGAATTCTCAACAATACGCATTCATTAGAATTGATTTGGGAAAACATAAACAAATACAGAACATCATTTAGAAATGTAAGCAGTGTTTATGATACAAAAAAACTCAGAATACGTCACCATCATGAACGAGTCAGAAATGTTCCATCTAACAAAAATTTAAACAAATCTAAAAATCTAACAAAATTACAATTTCATAAAGATATAATCATCACAATTTTTATTTCCCCCTTTAAAGTCAGTAAAAAGCTTTGTATCTGACTTTAAAACTCAGCCAGCACAGGTCTGGCAAGTGACTGTATTTAGTGCCTGTGCATAACAGAGATTTTACTGGTATCTAGCATGTTTTACTTGTTGCTTGATTCGTTAGATGCAAATCAACTGTTTTTTTTTTGTATGTTACACATTTAATTTAATAAAAAGTCTGATGTTTATAAATAAAATGTTGTCATTGTGGGAGTGTTAAAGATTGCTTTTTTTCAATATTATTTTATTGTAAAAAATGTCTGTTTTGATTGGATGTAAACAATTCTCTTTGGCAAGTGATTAAGGAAGATGATGTAATAGGTGCTCATTTCCAAATAAAAGCCCCTTTAAAATCATTGGTTCCTTGGCCGTCCTCCCTTTTTCCTGGCGGGTCCACGGAGGTGCCCGGGACTGGGGGCCTACCGCGGGGGGATGTGGGCATGGCGGTGCTTGTGGGTGGGGCCTCCCAGTCTCTGCCCGCACTGTCAGGGGCTGCATTCCCGCCTAGCTTTGGGCTGGTCGACCTCCTGCTGCAGCGGGCCCACTGGGGCCCCGGGCATTGCTCTCTGGGGTTGCCGACTTTACCAGGGGAGGTGGGGCGGGTCCGGCTCCGGGTCCCAGGCCCCAAAACTTGTCGTTCTGTGGGGGGTGGGCTGGATATCTGGGTAGTTCCTGACCATATATGGGACTTGGCCTGAGGCAGATCCCACATTTCATTTGGGACATAGAAGGTTAGCCAAAATATTAAAAAAGGAAATTGATCTTAGAAGAGCCTTGTGCAATATATCTGCTTCTCTGTTTGATAGTATTGATGTATTGCTCTAGTATTGAGTTTAATGTGCAAAATTTTGGAAGTTGCTGTGAGTCACTCCAGAGTTATTATACAGAGGATGTCCTCTATGGTTTAGTTAATCAATTGTACATGATTAATAGCTGAGAAAGGCTAAAGGAGGTCTAACCCCTGTTTGTAGCATCAGTGATGAATTTCTGTTTTTCAGCATTTGCAAGGTCATGACCAAAGCTCTTTTGCTTTAAAGTTAACTAAAGTCATGTTGTGTTTGATATCCCCTACCAGTGCCAGAAGCATTTTTTCTATTCCTTCAAGATTATTTACAGTGGCAACACATGAATGATATTTCCCAGATTATTAATAGGTAACTTAAAAGTAAATTAAAGGTAAAAAAATCTCACAACATAAACTCTCACATTCTCCAGTGGTGGATAGTCAGGGACAGCAAAACCTTCATTGTTAGCCTCGACAATTGAGGAAGTACTATACTTACCTAACTTATTCCTAACACATCATATCATAATGTGATTCCAGACAGCTACCAGATTATAAGTGAAAATCAGCCAGATGTGCAGCTTGTGATGCTCTATGAATGAATTTTGTCCCAGGCCTTCAATATCAACCCTGCTGGCCTTGGTAGCCAAAAAACTGTTCATACTTGTTTCACATCAGCTTACACATATGTGTCATAAAGCCTACTAAATTGCCCTAGGGGACATTAGCATTCAACTTCAGCTTCTTGTCTGATTAGTTGAAAGTTAAAACATACCGTGCAAAAGTTAACCAATTCCCATTTGTTATGATTGTTAGTACTCCTTTGTTTACACATTCAATAAATGCGCATGTTTTTTTTCATTAATTGATGGATGATCAGAAATGAAAGTGAAGTCGACGATTCAGAAAAATAAATTTGTACCTGATAAACTTGGAATCTTGCTAATATTAGGCTGGCTAATTTCTCCCAGACAAGGAAACGTTCAAACTTTTAATGCATTCTAATTTTAAAATATCAGTATAAATTACTAAAATAGAGTACTTCAATGATGATATGTGTGGAGTGTGAAAACGATAGAGTGAAATGACAGCTGAATTTGCATTCTCAGCCAAAAAAATAAATTAATTAATTAAAAACTTGAAAGCTTTTACAGAAATAAAATCTCTTCTCGAGGACATTTTGGCTGCAATGGAAGAACAGGAATACAGACAATCTTGGCTCTTGTGTCGGTGAAAAGTTAAGTCCTTTAAATCCAAGCAAAAGGTGAAGAAGCTAGCATTAAGCATAATTCACATTCATACATTTTCATCTTCTAGCTCTTGGATTGTGGTAAATCAAAAACAGTACTGTGCAAAGTCCTCCTCCAGTCATTTGTTGATCTTTGACAGTCTTTCTTTGAACACCACTTTAAATTTCACCCAGTATGGCCTACTGGTAGAATACAGAGCCAATGTGTTCTTTTAATCAGCTCTCTGTTTGATATGTACACCATATGAGAGAGAAAGTGTGTGGGCGGCTAGGCGCTTACCACCCTCCACCAGTCTACAATCAGCCAGAATAACCTGCAGATGCCCTGCAAAGAAAGTTAGAATTTAAGCCCCATGAAGTTCAACTGAGGGGAGTAGAGAGGAGCACACAGGTCTTATTGTGTTGGGAATTGAGCCCAAGGTTGAGTGGTTTTACTGCATATATAGACTGAAGTCATTGGTTATCATACCAGTCATCCCTTAACGAAAGCTGAGAGAAGAACGTTGTGATGTGGCAGTGATGCTGTCATCCCACATATAGCTTTGCAATGCTTAGGGGAGTGGATAGATATGGTGTGGGGGGTGTCAAACTCTGTTTCTGTAACTCATGAAGTCATTTGACTTATTTCATTTGTAACATTTCGTTTCTAACCAGTTTTGAAAGGTATGAAATGAGCACCCTGTTTATGGAAGCTGAAATGGTGAATATGTCACACAGACGAGGACTCATTCCTCACCAATAATTTCCAAGAAAATTACTTTACTCCCCTGATGCTGCTTCTATTTATCTTTCAGTTTCTATATATGTAGGAAGAAAGATGCACTAAGACACAGGGAGCAAAGCCCTGTATCCAGTATACTGAAGTATGGTGTCTAGAGTCTAATAAACATATTTTTTCTATCAAGAATAATGTGCTGTATAATGGCATGTGAATTCACTTCAAAATTTCTAACAGGATAACAAAAAGTAAAGTAAAGGGGTAAAAGGATTTTAAGAAAAACAAGATCTGTCTTTAAAACTTATAAGAAAATGATCTCTGCAAAAGTCAAACGGTTTCAAGTAATTTAAAAAAAAATTAAAGAAATAAAAAGAGCTATTTTCCCATTTAAAATAAAGAATATATGTATTAAAATATAACCTATTCCTTGCCCGCCCCTTAAGTTGCCATACAAACCATCCACAAAATAATTTAAAGTGTTCTTCTCAAAAGTAATAATTGTCAAGATTCAGAGGTCGATGGAATACTCATTGTAGCAGTCACAGTTGCAGGTAATTGGCTCTTTTAAAATCTCATTCAAGGGCAGAATTGGCAATGCTTGAAACAAAACATGTGGCCTGCCATTTCCCTCTCAGGCTCAGTATTCACTCAACGCTAATCTCCCAGCAGAGGGAATGACAGTGTCACATTTCCTTTTAGGCTCCCAAACCATCTGGAATGTTGAATGGCAGACTTACTTCTAAACGTGAGGCAGCACTTGTACAAGAAGGGCATGATGGAAAGATGGAGGTAAGACAGAAAAAAAATGTAATTTGAAGATGGATGTAATGTTCTGGCGCTTAGAAACCAATACACTATGGGCATTATTTAATGTTACTGAACACTGCAAATGTCAAGTCTTAGTCATCTCTGAACATTTAGACCCTCACTAACTTTATTCAATTCTATTAGCTTTAACTTGACTAATTTATCTTGTTTTTTACTAAACATCCATCAACTTATTTTACCCATTTTGTCCTTGTAAGTTGATAGGGTGCTCCAGCTCTTTCTAAGGAAAAGCAGGTTACAAAATTTACTTAGGAATAACAGATTGTTGCTTCTCACCATACCACTGCTGCCCCATCTGGTTTGAGAAAAGTTAAATATCTGAAATCCAAAAGTGTTTTAATTAAAGTAATTCAAATTAAATAGATTCATTCCTAGAAGACTTCCTTGTGAATTACACAACTTAAAGAAAATGTATGCCATTGTGATACATATTATTGAAGTGACCATTATGAAAATAATCCCTTCAAATGTTGTCGTTTCTGTAGAGTAGCTTCTTTGGAATTCACCAACATAACAAACCAACCATCCATCCAACCATCCATCCATCTTCTTGTCGACTTTATCCCTTTTGGGGTCGCCACAGCAGAATGAACCGCCAACTCTTCTGGCATATGTTTTATGGAGCGGATGCCCTTCCAGCCGCAACCCAACACTGGGACTCACATTCATTCACACGTGGACAATTGTTTTTACCCAATTCATTTATACTGCATGTCTTTGGACTTGTGGGAGAAACCAGAGCCCCTGTAGTAAGCCCACTTGAACACGGGGAGAACACGCAAACTCCACACAGAAATGCCAACTGGTCCAGACCTTTATGACCAACTAAAGTAGTTGGCACTTGGCAGACCCTTTGACTTATTAAGAATTAGAATTAACAAGGAGGTTAGCCTTTAATTCAAATAGTCCCTGCCGGCTATGGACAACAAAAATGTGGAGAAAGATGAGGGTGGCTTAATGACAAAACAAAAACACACTCAAAATGTGTTGTTTTAGGATTGAGCTGGGGAAGTCCTGGGCTGTGTAATATGGGCACATTTTACAGTGAAGAGGGAAAGTGCATGCTCTTTGAGGGGAAGGCTGCCAGCCTGGGCTCCCCACTGATGATTCACTCTCTCACCATTACTTTTTGCTTGCAATAAGAACTATTGTAGGAGACTTTCCAGCAGCTTGACAATGTGTTCAGATGGAGATATTTAAAAGCATAGCAAGCTGCAGGTGCCACTGATCAGCTTCTCCCTCTGTCTTAAACCTGTATTAAGTGAATTCCCTGTTTAATAAAAAGGGATTGTGTTTGCTCATTTTGGAGATAAAGGCTAACTTGAATTGTTTGAAAGAAGATGATGTGTGGTTACATATTAAATAGGCCTAGAAAGCTGAGATGACAGAGTTGGTATGACTTGAAAGTTAATCGGATGAATAAGTAGTTTTTTTTTATGATTCTTAGATGACCGCGTCTTGGATCAGATTGTTCATTATGTACCATTAGACCATAGTCATTGCTGCATTGAAAAGCTGAATCAAAGCAGCTCAAAATTTCACAGCCTTTAATAAAGCGTACTGTTGTGCATGCCACAGTTGAGCTCCAAGTTAACACAGCAATTGTTTGAAAAGAGACAGAGAGAGAGAGAGAAAGAGAGAGAGAGAGAGTGAGAGAGAGAGAGAGAGAAAGTATTTTGTGGTTGTGCTGCATCACACACCATCAGAGAGCTGGGAGGGAAGGAAATATAAAGGCTAATGCACCCTTGTTTCAGTTCAGTTCGGTCTAAGGCAGTGAAAAGCCTCAGGGTTATAGGGTGACTGGAAGGAAGAAGGGAGTTATCTAGAATGGAACACATTTCCAAACTCAGCAGGAGATCTCAAACGAAATACTTCATCCACCTGCTGATCCTCATGTGAGGTGAACAAGCTGTAACACTAAGGCATTATTGAACTGCCCTTTGGAAAGCAGGTCAATGGACACTGTATGTTTCTCGTATGATCATGCCGTTGCTGGCCAATCATCTCTCTCATACACTACGTTGGAGACAAAGTGATCACATAAATGTAAAAGTCACTTGTCCAGGCTTTTGAAAAATATATGAGCAGGTTATGAGATTTTAGTCTAAATAAACAATCATAAACATTAAAAATCCGATTCAAAGTTCTGAAATACCATTTAAACAGTTTTCATATTTTTTTGTATCAATAAAAATTATTATGATATGAATGTAGTATTTACATTTCATGTCTGATGTCATATGAAAATTATCTTACTGGCCACTGCGTTGTGTTCAAGAAACCCTTTCTTGGTTCTTTTGACAGCTTTTGCTGATCGGTGCATGTGGTGCATGTTTAATTCCTTAACTTAAATCTATAGGAAAGAAAGAAAAGACAACCATACATTAAAAGTCCATTGCATCATGTAATTTTAACTTGTATTTCTGAGGTTTGGGTTTTTGTGCTGACAGTTTGAGGACATTTTCTTCTTTGCAAAGTAAGATCAGAAATCTGGTCCATATTTAATCTTGAGTATTAAGAAAAGTATTTTTTTTATAATTATGACAAATCACAGAAAGCAATTGAAGCTCAATCTGTCTATAAACATTTGTTCAATCTAGAGCTTTTTTGTCAGTATGTCTCAAGAGTAAAGTTAGTCATCTCATTAATCATCTATGCCATTTCATACCAAAAAGGTGGTATTTTTAATTTTAAAAATCCTTTACACAGTTTACATTTGTTGCTTTGTTCTGGCCAAAGGACAGATGAAGTAATAGCAACAATGTTAAAGTGCTCATTGACGTAACTGGGAATTAAAGCACCAGCAGATGGCACTGTGACACCTAACTGTGGAAACACAATCTCTGAAATCATTTTAAGATTGATTGAATTTATACAGAATATATTAATCTCCTCCTGCAATTCCGGATGCTAGCATTGTGTATTGCAATTGCAATTAAAGATTGGCTTGTCCCATTGCAAAGAACACCCAGAGTCATTGATGTGTGTGATCATTGTTCCTTTATCAATAGCCTCTCAAGTCATACATCTATTTATCAAGCCTTTCTCTTTAAATATTTTGTGTGAGCTGTAATCAACAGCTAACCTTGTATATTTGCATTCAGCTGTTGATTGGCTGTAACCTTCACAAAGTCTTAAAGGAAAGACTGCTGGAGAGTGAGATTGGCTTCCTGTCTGAAGAATACAGAATGCGGCTTTCACTCAGTTTAAAGGAAGGGTTGTGCTTGCTTAAAACAGCAACTTAATCTGAAATGCCTCCAAGGATGCATCATTCCTTCTTGTGCAATAAAAACATTCAAATGTCAACTCTATGCAAACCCCACCCAGTTTCTTGTATTCGACATAGATGAGTCATTTCAATATTTCTGGGTGTGAAGTCCTTAAAAATAAACAAAGAAAGAAAGAAATCAGCTGATATCCTGCTATGGATATAACATTTGTAATGTGAAAATTACACAGTGACAAAGTGTCAAAGGACCCTGGATGTTCTAAGTGGATAAAAAAATAAAAACACATTTTTTTTCAATTCTACTCCTGTTCTTGTTAGAGACCTCACATGCCAATTTAACACAAATTAATTGGTGTCTTTGGGGTATATATGTAAAGCCTGTAATATTCTAAGTTTATGTTTTTGAATGCTTTTTGTAACAAAAACACAATGTTTACCTAAATGTAATACCTTCCCACATAAATGCACGGAGGCGTGTTTAGCTCTCTGGTGTTTATGTTATGGTCTTTTGGTGGAAGCATACAAGAGCGATATACCACAAAATTACTAAATAAAAATAAGCTATAAATATTTTTCTTCAGAAGGAAAACATGGTCTCATTTAAAAAAAAAAAAATAATAGTATTGGTGCAAAAAAGATTTCCAACCATAATAGGAATTCTTTTGTGGGATTGTTTCATTATATATTTAATTATTTACTTTAAAATAAAAAGCCTACTTGTTTTGGAGTTGAGGCTGTACCACACAGAGTTGATACAGATCCAATTTTCAGTCTCAACTTCATTGCAAATCTTGTCTAGTACAGACCCATGTACTGATATTACCCATTTCCTGTAGACCAACTGGTAACCCATGTACTGTATTAAGTCTTCACATTCTGCCAGGATAAATAATCAATTGTTTTTTGGATTATACCTGTTTAGAGTCATATCCAAAACTCATTTTGGATTTGAGTTGTGAATTAGAATGAGACAAATTATATGAATTATGAATGTAAAATTAACTGTAAATGTACGCTTACTTCTTTTTTGATTTTAGCCTTTTATAAAACAAGTTTAGATTCATTTTTAATGAAAGCACATTTATTTTGCTCTTACATCATTTGTATTTTTGAATATGTTTTCTAATTTCTAACGTTATTCTATGTGTTAATCTATGGTTCTGAATAATTATGCAAGGCTGTTTATTGTGACTTTTTCAACTTTACTCAAAGGTCAAAACGTTGTCAATAATTAATCACATTTTAAATGTTTAATGATTCTCCCTTAAGAGTTGGTATTTCTTTTTGAGTGGTCATAGACACAAATAGGTAACCTCATTAGTATGCTTCTGGTGGGGGATGTTGTTGGACATCAGCAGAGAGTGGTCTTATCTTCCTCTGACTCAGGCCTCCTGCAGTCCTGCTCTCCTCATCTCTCTTTAAATCCTACAGATTTCTCAAATATCAGTCTCATCAGCTGAATAATACGATCGTCTGAGTCAGGGGTTAAATACTGGCAGCTCCGGAGGGAATGATTGCAGGATTGAGGGATAGTGATTGCACTCTCATTACTTATTCTTGCTATTTCTCACCATCCTGTGAGCATCTGTGTGGTGCAATGAGCATAAACGTTCTCCATAAAACACACAGTTTTGAAATCATTGGAAGAGTGCTCACCTTCTCATCATCTTTGACCAGATATTACAAAACATGTTTCGATGCCTGCCTACATGTTTACTCTTTAATTATCTGTTTCATCCATGTGGCTATTTATCCATGTACACTTTCCAATGAACTTTTGCATTATTGGATTACTTGTTGATATGATTTTATAACACTTCAACATTTTATACTAAAAACACACTTGAGCTTCAAATGACCTTATCTGTGGATGAAGAAAATTGCTGGCCTTTAAATCATTCATTAAAGACTGTCACTTTTCCTTTCATATTTAAAATATATACTGTGTAAAAAAAGATCAACCTGCCATGGCAGTTAGCTCAAAATGTATTCAGAGAGAAGGCTACTGCAGGCAGATGCCGGGTCAGGGCAGGACTTGAAAGAGTAAAGCAGATGGCTGTCAGAAGCGGACCCAGTACAGGATGGAGAGAAACAGGGCCAGCGCTCACAAATCCCTTGACTGGGACATTCTAGATAGCTGTCACTTAACCTCAGGAAAAACACTTTTTGAGCAGAGGGAAAGAAGTATGCACGGATGATAACAATTTCACTGCCAATGAATGACACTTCACATTCATCAGACATTCATCAGTTGCCACCTAAGCTTTCTGTGAGAATGCAAGGACCTACTTCAGATAAAGGCTGCATCGCTGTTTCAAATAATCTTAAGATCTTCTACTTGGAAAAAAAGGTTTATTTTCACCTAAGTATGAAAGTAATTTAATTCAGACCCACTTGTACAAAAAAAACAAACATTTTTAATCTTGCTTACCCTGGACATGCCACCAATTTGTCATTCTCACTTATACTGCTCACTGTATTTATAATGCTCATACATTTACAGAAAAAACACCTTTAAATCTACTGTCGTTTCTTTAAATGTAAAAAACACATTCTATTTTAATGCATTATTGTATAGGAATAAACAAACAAAAACTTAGTTTAAGCTTTTACTTATACTTATAGATTATTGCTATTAATTATGGTAAATTATGAGAAAAGCTAAAATAGTTTAATAAAAAAGGTTTAAATACCCTTATATTCAGTTACAACAATGAATACTGTAACATTTTACAAATAGACACTACCTGGCTGCTGGAGAAGGCTTTGCACAACAGTCTGAATTAATGCAACATTGGATGGATCTTGTGACATTGCAAAAGCCAATTAAACTATGCCACAGTAAATGTGTGCCAAATCAACGCTAAAAACGATCAAACAAAATATTGAGTGTGTGACCTTTTTTAGACAGGCAGTTTACTTCAGATATGTGGATGAAAAGACCCAATTATCTCATTTTAATTCATTGTGTCTCCAATTTGATTAACAAATGGTTGAGTAATGATATAGTTCAGAATCAAAAACACTCTTATGCTAACCTTCTGATAATAGGAGCAGATTCTTTCCCAGGCTTAGTCATTGCTAAATGTTATAGGAAGAGAAAGGTTCTAAAGATTTTAGTTACTGTACCACCTACATGCCATCTGACAAATCTGCAATGTGCTCTTCTTTGTGGACAAACAAATAGTTTCAACCATACTCCACTAAAGCAATCAATAAAACATCACTAAAAGGTGTTTTCTTTGAAGAATGATGTATTTGTGGTTCATTCTTTCTTTGTTCAAATTAGTTATTATTTCATGAAAAGGATCTGCAGGGCTTGTCATATTGGTGGGTATGGCCAAAAGAAAGGATGAGAGATTATATGAAATTGATTTTCCAGAAACATGTTTCTTAAAGACATGTTTTGATTCCATGCAGGTCCTGGGCTATCCTTCAGCAGGCCGTCAGCAGAATGTCAGCCGGCTAATGAATATCTGCTGGCAGGCTTCACTCACCCGAGAAAACAGAGAGTGAGCAAGTGAAAGGTCATGGGTATAGCTAGCTCAGAGAGACACATAACAAAGCACTTGTAGGTGATCTGCCACCTAAAACATGACAGTGTGCTAGCTATATCCCAGATCCATTTAAACAATGCTCTCTGGGCGTTAAAAGTATAGATATAGATTTGAAAATGGTTTTAGCAACCAAATCTCTTTTGCACAAATGACTTTTGATTAGCAGTGTAACGGAAACATACTTTGTTAGGAGAAAGTCCTCAGCTGCTATGACTCAATCAGATGCTCTGTCTTGGTTGGAAGCAAAATCACTTCTTGTTCCCATCAGACGAAGCAGAGAGAAGGCAGGACATTTGTAGCTCTGACAGCAATTTCTACTCAGACAGATAATAGTACAATTATGTTGTTCAACATAACAGAGACTGCTTGTTAAAGGGCACCCACAAAGACACAATTAAAGCTTAACATTCATAAACACTCTATTTTCAAACATCAAAATGTGTGTAACATGTTTTGGCAAAAAAAAAAAAATCTCTGAACACAGAAAGAAAGAACAATAAAGTCTATTGCAAAATGTAAATATTAAACTTTATGGGATAGTAAAATATACGTTGTGAATAAAAAAATTAAAGAAGAAAGTGATTTAGCATGGGTAAGCATAACTATAGATAGCGCAAGATAAAGGAGTTATCAACATTATAAGATAATTATTACCATCTAACAAGTGTATCATCAATGCAGGAATTCTAGCTGCTGTCTCCTTGAATCTTTAAACACAGAATCAAACATGGATATCAACCATTTTATGTTGAAACAATGTCTCACATGTTTAAATAATATGATCTTCTGGTGTGTATCTTATTTAGTGTGTATTCTTTATTTGGTCCTTTCAAATTACTTCCTGCACCTCTCTTGTCAGCAAAAATTCCTTTGACAATAATTGTGATTTTTTTTCCCTGCAATGTTTTAATTCATCACACCTGTTGAGTTTTATTGTCATTCTGTTTGATAAAGTAAACATCATATTTTGTATTACTCCTTTGACTTCTTGTCTGTGATAGACACAAAGAACATTGTTTTACATTTTGTTTAAATGTTGATGAGGGTAGTTAATTAATCGCATGGATTTTATGTAGGGAAACTGTTGATCCAGCAAATCAATCTCCAGAATGGAGCAAAGCCCAGAATGTGCAAATTCTAAAACCACCACGTTGCCAGATATTAAGTGATATTTTGCCGGAGAGCTGAAGCATTCTGTGTCTGGGAGAAACCCAGAGATCACCAGCAAATGGGTCCTGATCTGGATAATCTTGCATGCTTCCACAACAAATGGGTCCAAATCTGTCCAAAAGCCCCATGCCTGTGTGTCCCTTTACTGTGGATTAGAGCTTTACATGCTGTGGTTTCATACAGAGGGATTCATGCAAAAGGGAAGAACACATGGCCAAAACATTTGCTTTTTCATGGACAAATCTTGCCAAATTAGTATGACTTTTATTTTACATTTTACTTTTTCATCACACTATCGTTAATAAAACAACACTGCAAATGACAATGTCTGTTTCATCCCAGAAAGAACATGTGATGTAATGAGTCCAGACACTATTTCAAAAGCAGGTATTTCAAAGAACTTACATCAAACCATCAAAGCATTAGTTCACACCCCTCTTTCATTTTTTCATTTATTATATTTCCAATAGCGGTTAGTATGACCAAACAACACCAAGATGGATACTGTATCTACAGAGAGCTATAATAACTAACACATCACCAAAAGTCTCTCTCTCAGATGCATACAAGCACGCATAACTCACATGCTAGCCTTACCTTGTAAATTAAGTTCATACACATCTGTCTCTAGACAAAAATCTCTGTGACTTTGTCTAAAAGTTTGAAATCACTTTGAAATGATTGTGGAATTTTCTATCTCCTTCTTTGTCTTTAAAGCAAATCCTTTTGCTCTGGCATTGGTTGTCCAGTGTTTATTACTTCCTGCTTCTGATTTGTTTTGATCAGTTAAAACATAGAATAAAATACATCTATTGAATTTTCCCTAAATAACACAACTGTGTGTAACTGCTGTTTTTTCACTACAGGTTCATATTTTAACCCAAAATAACTGATATACGTCAAATACATTACCAGTTTAATGGAAAGTGAGGCAATATAATTATAACTAAAGTATTTTAACAAATTGTTTCTTCGGTAGCACACACCGTGTATGCAAAAGACAGTGCTCTAACCAGTTTGCCATCAAATTTGTGTTTCACAAATTATTTGTTGGTAATTACAATTCACTCTCACTCATGACAATTCTTGATTTAATATAAAGACAAAGCATGGGAGTTCATCACTTGAAACTGTTTTCTTTGCATCTCATTTAATGTGAAGTATTTGTCACCATCAATAAATAAACAAAAGAAATCAGAGTTTAGTGGTGCTTCAGAAACAGCTAATTTATTATTTACAAGACTGTAAATAATGCATGCACTAAATGCTTTTTATCAGCTTTGCGCCATCCAGAATGTCAGAACTCAGTTTAGCACACTTGCTACATGTATATAATGTTTATTTTTGTGTATGTTTGTGCTTATTTTATTAAATCTTTAAGATTTGTATATAAGTATATAAACAAATCACTTCTATTTAGCTTTACCAATTACTGTAAGGGAATTCAAATTATGTCAATACACATTTTATAGTTTTGTATACAGCAAACATTTTAGACAGATGTGAAAACAAATGCTGCAAGTTAAGTGTTAGTCATTCAGCATCGTTTAAAAATGCAGTGAATGAACAGAGGAGAAATGTAAATATAAAGAATACTTGGCATGATCACTCTTCCGTCAAACTGCAGCAATTCTTCTAGGTCTGTCATCTGTAGCATTGATGATCATTAGCATTAAGCTTGGTATAATTTGGTTATGTTATTAAACAAATTCTCTAAATACTTTCTATTGTGATATATATCCCTGGGGCGTCACGGTGGCGCAGTGGGTAGCACGGTTGTCTCACAGCAAGAAGGTCGCTGGTTCTAGGCTTGGCTGGGGCAGGTGGCATTTCTGTGTGGAGTTTGCATGTTCTCCCCGTGATCGTGTGGGTTTTCTCCGGGTGCTCCGGTTTCCCCACAAGTCCAAAGACATGCGGAATAAGTGAATTGAATAAGAACGATTGCCCATAGTGTTAAAGTGTGAATGAGTGTGTGAATGTTTCCCAGCGATGGGTTGTGGCTGGAAGGGCATCCGCTGCGTAAAAAACATATGCCAGAGAGTTGGCGGTTCATTCCGCTGTGGCGACCCCGAAAGGGAATAAAGGCGACATGAAGATGAATGAATGAATATATCCCTGGTATTTCAAAATGCTGTTTCATGTTCAATGTATGTTTGTTTTTTTCCTTTTTTATATCAGTGCTCAACAACATATCTAAGTAGGAATGCCCAGACTTCCCCTTTCCTCTGTCAGTCTTATAGCACCACAGCTTTGTTAGGCCTACCTTAGATAGAGTACAGTTGCAAATCCAAAGTTTTTCATGTAGGTATAGTTTGTTCTACATGACAAAATATCTGCAAATCTTCTGTATTCCTGCAGCCGATGTTCTGATCCATCTGCAAATGTATCAATATGGAGATCCCAAATCATTGACAGTTATGGAAAACAGTTGTCACTGTTTTCTGAATGATGCATCAATCATTGGCAGTTCAGCTCTTGCCGTGCCATTGCTTGAGAAATGCGCCTCAGATTGATCTAGAGGTTTTGTGTAAATTTCAGACACAGGCTAAATTTTGACCAAAGTGGCTAATTCTTTATTACACCAGAGACTCATTAGAGTACTGCCGAGGGGATTTGTTCATTGGTTTAAAATGTAACATTATTTGCAGGACAGATGAAGAGAGATACTTAGATGAGAAAAGTTACTTCTCACTGATGGTGAATGTGTTTCATATATAGATTAGGTAACTATGAATGGGGTAACAGATGAAATTAACCCTTTTAATTTCAAACTGGGCAAAAGGCAGGCATGGTTCTAAATCACATATAGACCTGATGACTGATGTATTTTTAAGTATACTGTGTTGTCATGAGAACTGCTTCAGTAATACTTCTACATTCTAACACGTCTAAAAAAAAGAACTTGCTCATTGTTAAAAACATTCATTAGCAATCTGTTCTTTGTACGCTGCCTAGTCAAAAAGTACCAAACTGGATTTAACCAAACAAATAGGTGCAAGCCTCCCATTGGTTAAATACTTCATGGACAATTTTTTTGGGCAACACTTTACTCGAATAAATCAAATTATGTTATTCCATTAATATATTTTTTTCTTCCATGATGGCAATGACACATTCCAAGAGGATTGCCAAGATTCATTGGGCTCAAATTGTGAAAAAATTGTTCTGTGTGCATGAGGCATCATTTTCACATATAGCTTTGCCACCACAGAGTCCAGACCTTTCTTTAGGATTGCTGGCGAAGGCTTTGCACAGCAGTCAGACTCTACCATCATCAATTTAAGCTCTTGGTGAAAAACCAATGCAGCTCTGGGTAGAAATAAATCGTGAGACATTTCAAAAGTTTATCGAAACAATCTCACAGTCAGTGAGGGGTGTAGTCAAAGCTAAAGGTGTTCTAACCTTCTAGACCTAGACCATTCTAGACCTTTTTATGGGCCAGACAGTGCATATTTTTTACTATAACTTTTCTGAACACTTGAAAGCCTTCTGGCATTTAATTCTACATCAGATTTAAACTCTCACATAGCCAATTTTGGTTGGCTCAGTTCTGTCAAACTTAGACTAGTAGTAGAAGAACTAGAATTCCAGACTAGTGCCAAAGATAGATGATTTACATGACTTTTCCCAATTTCAGCCAAGATAGTCTTAAATTCAATGTCGGCCCCATGTCTTTTTGTACCCATTAAATACAATTCCATTACTTCCAAATTTGGACAGTGTTTGGTTCACAAAGTGAATGGCAACTCCAGATAAATGCCAGATTTGCTAGACAAATTGCCCCAAATTGATTTGTTGAATGTGTTACTTTCAGCTTTTCTTCAAGGTTTTCTGATAGTTTACAATATAAACTATTAAAAAAAAAATTCAATATCTGTGCCAATTCAGATCTGAATCCAATATTGAACAATGAACAGAAGCACAAAAAATGTATGTGTGGAAAAAAAACCCTAAAAAAACTAAAACAGTTTGAGCAGTCTGAGTCTACCAAGGCAAAACAATTGGTAGCAAGGTAAAAATGTGATGACCTACTTATGTGCTTAGTCAGTAGAAAGAACATATGAGGATCTTTGTTCCAAAACCCAATAAACGACAATAAAAATAATTATTTAGAGCAAAATCTGAAATCTGTTTTGTTTACAATTGATAAGCCATACTCAATTTTCAAAAAGAAAAAAAAAATGCTATATTGTGCAGTTTTGCGGTTTTCCTCAAACCCATTTCCTACTAAAGAAAACCTTTTTCTTTTTCTCAAATTCATCAAAGCAGATGTATAGCATTTAGGAAAAAAACTCTTCATATATTAAGCATCATGTTTTGTTTAATGAAATATTGTTTTGAACATGTTGTTTTTACTGGTTACCACTTCTCCCTTCCCACCAATGCAGTTCTATGTGTATTCTGTAGATTTTGGTTTTCTTCCTTTTTCAAAAATTCGGCATGCCAGGTAAACTGCTCAAATTTGATGAATTCAAATTTTTCAGCTCTGTAAATGGTTGTCTGTTATATATTGGCAGCCCTTACAGGCTGAAGCATTCGATTTTTTCCCATGTCAAAAGGAGATCCCTACTTTTTATTTCAACTTTGTAATAAGCAAATCAATATTTTCAACAACATTATGTTTATTTTGTTTTGTTGTTAATGTTATGTTGTTAATGTTAACATTAATTGTAAATTAGAGAAACTCAGATCATTTTCACAAGAGTCAATGTAGCCTTTTGTTTAGTTGATCTATTGATGATGTGCAAATTAAACAGAGATGCAGCTAAACACATTTAAATAATGAATGATATACAAAATCCCTACAAATGAAAACTGAAGTGGCTTGCTAATAAACATGTTTAAATAAGGTACTGTTCCATGCTAATGGGATTGAGTAGAGAAAACCCTTTCCCTCTATAAGCACTAACAATTCTACCCTTCTGGGAGAAAGTTTAGCTGCACATCAGTCACAGAATAGCTCCTGACATTCTATAATCACCCATAAACCGATGGAATGACTACCACATATTCAGACAGAATATTAAAGAACATGTTCAGCTGAAATTGTGCAATTTGTGCAAACGCAATTCATCAAATACACATGGACATGCTTCTGGCGTTTTCCTGTAAATTCACATCTTCTGAAAAGAGACTCGAGAAGCAACAGCAGTCTAAAGTTTTTGCAAATATAAATGATGAACAAGTGAAAGCTAAAGATGTCACTGTGACTCTAAAAATGGACTATAGTCTTTGCAATGTTAATATTCAGGAATGTTCATATAATTTATCTGAATCTATAATAATCCCAAACAGATATAACTCCATTTGAATCTGTTAGTGTAAAATGGTGATGTGTTTCATGAAAGTGCATTTAGAAATTATTTACAGTAAGATGGTAACGGTAGCATCTACTGCAATGGTGGGCAATCTATTTATTTTTACTTTGGGCCACTTGAGAAGAACAAGAACAACATGCCTGTATTAAATTCTACATAAGATTAATTGTGTTTTATTGTTTAGATGAATTTGGAAGACTGGTAATTGAGCAATGAAAAAGAGACGTTATCTTAAAAAGAAAATACTTACTACGATTTCCAAAACAATGGTTAGTAAAATTTTTGTTAAAGAGTCGTTAAATTGGTGATCATTTTCAACCACGTTCTGCCAGAAATAACAACAAAAAATAGAAAATAACAAAGTTTACATTTGTAGTTGAATTACATTCGCACACAATACACATTCTGAGTTTTCAGTTCTTTTTTCTTTTCCATTGATAAAAATTCTAGTTTGTTGGTCTTTATCAAGTGTATCAAAGTAAGGTTGAATAGTTTTTTAAAGCATGTAAAATCACATCTGATAGATGATCATCAGTAAGAGAGGTTCGAGCTGAACATTACTAATGTAGGTGCATCACGTTGCAGGAAGATTCAAGTGCATGCAGAGGTTATCATCTGATTTTTTTACCTTTTTGCCTGTAAGATTGTTGCTTTCCAGTTCCCGCAAAATAAACTGTAGCTCTGTCAAGAAAATCTTCACCAGATGCATTTCATGAGATCAGTCATCAGTGCAGTCACCGCAACAGCACATGTAAAATATGCCACTGTCGTATGTTTTTTCCTTTTCTTCTCACCAAACTCTGTTTTCAGATCTCTGACTCTTTGGAGTCATTGAGCAGCTGTGTGATGGCAGATATTAGATGTCAGTTTAGTTCATGTTCCTCTAAGAATAAAACACACTACATGTGATTCAATGCTCTTCAATGCAGTTTTAAGCACTGATGTCCACATGACATAAACACTCTCCTCTGACAATGGCTTACTGTTTTCAGAGAATTTGAGTGATATTACAAAACTGGTCCTGGTCGCTGCATCCCGGGATGCTTGAAGCTTGGTAAAAACATGTCTCTTTTATAGCACTGGTTGTCTCTGTCTTTGAACACAGCAATCTGATCGCAAACCCATCTTGATGTCAAATTTGAACACATTTTTGAGCAAGTTTTGCTTACAGTGTACATCAAACATCATCCAAGTAGACACGTATGCACCATTCTCTGTAAGATTCTGTGATTTTAAGATGCTTTGAAATCATGCAAATTGCGAAAACAATTTGAAATTGTTCCTATGAATGTGTTAATAAGGTGTTTTAGTAAATAAAACATACTTATTTGAAGAACAGCTTCTATGGAACAAAATCTCTCATCGATTGAAATTAAATGTACTACCTGATATGTCAAATGTACATATTGAATATTGTTATTCAACGTTCGAAAGCACACATTATTAGAGTCGGACTAAAAAAACAATTTTCCCAAAAAAAGCTCAATTTAATTTATCTGAATGTCTTCAACATTTTCAAGGGCCTTTAGATGCTTTTTTCTGTCATTTTCGAAATTCACTGTAACCGATTCATTGATTCCAGACTCATGCACAAATTACGCTCCTAAAAAGGCCATGATGACACTGATAATCACAAAATTACAAGTATCTTGTTCTACAAGCACACCTGCTGGTCAGAATTTCAGGTGATGATGAGTGGACATGGTTGAGAGCACATTCTGAATCTTCATCAGGTTGGTGGCTCGCAGAGTTGATTGTGTTCTTTGCTCCCAAATGTTCAATTAAGTGGCCACCTGGCACTGGAGCACTCAAATACTTAAGAAAGCATGACTTTTCAGAGCTGTTCATGAGCACAAATCACTTGATATCGGGGTCCTTATAGATATAATTTAGCAAAAAATGACAATTGAAGCATTAAATCTAAGATTTTGGACTGTTTTCTGACAAATGCAACTTTCTGCAAACACAAGAACTGTTACATGTCATTAGCCTTCTACAAATATGTGTATCTGGAATAAACTAAAATGTACAGAAAGTATAGAGCAACTTGATCATTCTGTACTGAAGTATATTCTTTAAACAAGTTAAACTATTATCAAATGAGATTGTGATGAAATCTACAGTCTAAACCTAAAAATGTTGACTTTTGACTGAAACCGAAACTAGAAACTTGAGTACTTTAAACAGGAATAATATAAATCATGTCTCAGGAAAAATATTAGTATGTCAGCCATGACTAGCCTGAGAAAAATCTTTGGGAGAAATAGAATAGCTTACATACCAATCATTGCATAGGATTCCAGTTTTATAGACTTTGAAACAGCAATTTGCTGCTTATTGTACCTGAAATTGAAATTTGCTTGCTTAATCATGGAAGTTAAAAACATTTCACATTTTGCTGATTTTTAATCAGTGATGTAATTTTTGTAATATTTTGATTGAACAATTTAGAAAAAAGAACCTAGTTTTAAACAAACATATTTAAATTGCTTCAAACTAAATATACACTAGTAACATCTACATAAAAAAGTACTTAGTAACACTAGCACTAGTAAATTCATATAATGAAAGTCAGCAAGTTGAATTTTACATTATTTTATACAAGAAAAACATAACAACATTGTTTAGAAAAGTAAAACTATTTACTTCAAAGTTTTCATTGAAATTTGGCTGTTTGTAATATTGTGAAATACTTTATATTTAATGATTCTGTTAGTACTCATCATTTGCACAAATCATTGCTCTGATCTTTAACAGAAAGTGTTAACAAAATAACATTGACCGTCATCAAATAATATGTTTTTTTTTTGCAGAATAATACTTAAAATGTGTTTTTGAGCCTGATAGAAAGGGCTCTGATAGAAATTCTATGTTTTCTAACGTGAATTGTGTAGGCTGAGATATAGCAAGACAAATAAGGACAAAGGCTCTGTGGGAAATCAGAGTCATTAATTGATTTTTGCAACTATGGCAACGAAATATTCCAAGAAATATGAGAAACTCATAGTTATGGGATATTTTGAAATTCTTTCACAATATGCTTCAAAGGGGCATTATATAGAAGCTTTAATCAAATGTTACCTTTTTTCTTCCTTCTAGATTTAATAAGCCGGAGTTGAAGCCAAGAGATGAGGAGCCCAGGGTGGAAATTGCACCTTAGAATAATGGATACTCGCAATCAATGCAGAGCTGATATACTGAAAACACTAAGTGAAGGCTGTGCAAGCCATGATGAAGCTGTACCATAGTAGACAGAGAAGCATATGGTTGAGGCAGTACAGTGGAGAATACGGACCAATATGTAAAGGTGTAGACAAGAGTGTGGAGTACCAAGGAGCAGTCGAAAGATTGCTAAAGAGGTGCAGCAAAGTTCACTACCAGAGCTAGAGACAAGAAGACACAAATGCATATAACACTTTGTTATGGGTGTGGACTCTTAGCAGGTGTCTTTTGAAAGCTTATTCTAAGAAATTTCCAAAGGTTGAGAGGCCTTCCAACCAGATAATACGATCCAACAGCGTTTGAAGATGGCTCTGGTTCTGCCTGGTGGAGGAGTTGGATCCTAACTTTTGTTTCAAGGTGTCTCCGACTCTGTCCTTGGACTTGGAAGAGTTTTGGTTTTTGGCTGTTTTTTTTCTCATGACTTGGGCTTGGAAGAGGTTTTGATTCTTGGATGGGGGTCAGAGTCCTGGCAATTAGACAGAAACATTCTATCTTACTGAAGTGTGAAGGCAATGTTGGTGTTGGTATAGCATCTTTCAATTTCTGGACTAAACAGATGAAAACACACACTACATAGAAAAGCGTAATCCCACAAGAGTCCGAAGCCTCAAAGGGATGTCTTACATCTTATACCCAACACTATTATTAGTGAGGGATGTGGCAAATTGAGAAATTATTAAAAAAAAATCAATGTGAATCTGAATCATCTCAGTACACTTTTTCAGGGATCACCAATTTTTCTGAAAACGAATAAAAATTTTCCCATGTTTTGGGTCTAGTTGTCTGT
The DNA here is from genome assembly GCA_900490495.1 of Danionella dracula. Lineage (NCBI taxonomy): Eukaryota > Metazoa > Chordata > Actinopteri > Cypriniformes > Danionidae > Danionella > Danionella dracula. The sequence goes on from UELW01000578.1 coordinate 6,483,935, forward strand.
TTTCTGTAGACAAACAGTGCAAACAATAATATCAATCATTTGGAACTACACAAAATATTTAATGTGTGTATACTTCTCTTATTTGGCTGGTTTATACGATCACTTTCAGATTTTCCAGTATATTTTTATCGTTTTGATGTAATTTAGGTCCACTATTCAATGTCATTTGTACGCCATGGCAAAAAAATATCCAGGTAATATCCTGTAAATGCACAAAAAAGCAATCAGACCATCTTTGACCAGGTGGATAACATGAGAATTGATTGGGCTGTGGGGAAAAACAAAACCAAAGAAATGCTTAAATTACCAAACAGACTCACAGAACATGTAAATTGTTCTAAATTTGGTTGACATTATACAGTTTTTTTAAGACAAAAAAATCTGTGTAACAACAAATGTGTTACCATTGACATTAAATAAAATATTTCTAAACATGTGGCTGCCCACTGTTGTGAGCAAACCTGCAGTTTGGATGGTGAATCATCCAGATATGCATTTCCTTTTTAAAGATTTGCTTTGTGTGTCAACATGTATGGTGAAATATACGAAAAAGACAAAAAAGCACACTCTATGACTTTGAACACTCTATGGTGTGCTTCAGATGTCACACCTAATAGCTCAAGAGTGTGTGATGAAAGTTGTTTTGATTTGTATTTTTTTTTTTGAACAACAGGATGCTTTATATGTAAATGAAAACATTAATGACAAATTAATCAGAGTATAATTAATTCCCTGCTGTCAATAGAGGGAAATTAATTATAGGTTGCTAAGCAATTCAAAACCACAAGTGGTTAATATTGACAAACACATATTCTCACAAAGGAGAAGCAGCTCTGCTGTCAGCAGACAGATATTTTAATTAAAATATTAATTGGTTGTCACCTAAAGTTCACTTGATAAACTTGTCCTGTCAGGCAACGAGTGCAATGGAATGGTATTAAGCTGTGAGTACCACCTGTCAAAATATTGGACACACTCTAAATGATGATTGGAACCTTAAAGGTCAATGCTGGAGGCAAATAATGTAACAGCACAGTGGTCTGTCTAAACTCCCTCTGTCAGCATAACCTCACCATAGCTTATTCTTACGTTTTCAAAAAGCCCTGAAGCATGAGTTGGATTACTGTATTACAACCTATCAAGTCTGGTTTTGGAGCCAAGACTCTCGGCCAGTTCTTCTGCTGCTTCTCTGCGAGCACTTAATGCAATGCTGATTTTTTTAAAGAGATATGGACTCTGGGGATTTTGAGATGCATCTGTTTGCATCCACTCACTGGAGATTTTGTTCCTGCTAGATATTCTTAAATGAAATCCCAGTTTATTGTTGCACATATTGTTCAATATTCAAGGATACAGCCTAACATAACATAACACAACGTAATATAACATAACATAAGGTTACATAACATGTTGATGATGCAAAAAAAAACCCAGTGAAAGGAATAAATAAATAGAATACAATCTGACTGAAGTCAATCAAAAGGTCATTAAACCAATCAATTTAAACCAAATGCCAATGGACCAAATGCTAACCCATACCAGGAAAATACTTAGACATTTAACTAAATGAGGACAAATCAATGTGCACATAAAAAAACACATCAGAACTTTTTCTTAATTTCAAGATTTTAAGAAGATATCTGATTTATAGATGTTGAATTTTGAATTGAAACTTGTGAGTTCCGGTGGCAGGCAAATAAGTAATAAGACACACTTGACAATAAATTTGGCAGGAGACAGAGAGAGAGTTAGAGAGAAAGAGAGAGAGAGAGAGTAATAAAGAAACTGTCTATCCCCCAGACCTCTTCCTATGCTATTTGCACCATTGTCATTTTTGTCTCCCCATGCCATTTGGAGCTCTCTCTGCCTCCAGTCATTCAATTCATCCACTGTTATTAGCTCATTACTGTTTCAAGAGTTCACATGGTCCAGGTCTGCTTCTCAGGGAGCGTCAACACCATGGGGGCAGGTGAAGGAACCAAGAAGACTAATGGATTTAAAAGTGAAAAACGGGATACGGAGCCTGATATTTGCAAGAGTATTGTTCCAGGCAGGTAAAGAAGAGGCACAGGAGGCTAATAATGAGGCTGTAAGGCTGAATGCCCTGGATGCATTTTCTCTCCAGCAAGCACCATATGAATTTGACCAAGCCACTTCCCCCAAAGCCTTCTTGACACACTTCATTAATACTTTATGGAGTCATTCTCCAGGAAAATACAGTGTCAAAGTCAGGGGGTGGAACCAGCTGTGCAACTGCTCCACTGCAGTTCTGTCAAATCTTTTCACAAGGTCTGGATGGTTAAGCAATGCCCTTGGAAAAAATGATCTAGTTTCTATTCTAAATTAGATCAAATTTAAAATGAATATCAGTATCGCGCTATTCAAACAACAAAAACAACAAGCTTGTTTTTCTGTCTTTTTTTTTTCTTTAATATTGATGCATATACAATTGCTGCTATTATTGTATGTGATGTGAACATGGGACCAAAATATGCTACAAAGCATGTTTCTATTGTTTTTCTGCTTTGTACAGATTATGGTATTTATCTTCACTGTTATAACACTGTTCTATAATATATGATAGTTTACTACTACACAGAAGTAAGACAATGACAATAAAGGGAAAAATAGGAGGATCCAATGATATGTTAAAGCTCAAAACTAAATTGCAATAAAACCATGTCCAAAACATCAATGCATCAATCTGAAGGCAAATGATTAAACAATAGAAAACAGACTTTTTAAACATTTGTATTTTTTATTGATTATCTTTTCATTTGTAGTGTCTGTCTTGTAGGTAAAAAAAATGTTAATGCATATGGAAAAAAAAAGATCCAACATAATATCGACAAAGTTACTTCCTACAGGGAGCTATACCCCCCTCTCTGTGTCTTCAACAGATATGCATAGGAATTCATCCATTGGAAAAGAGTTTTAAAGAAGTTCAGCTGTCTGCAGACTATGAACTTGTTCCCTGGGGACAAGCTTTAGTCTAACAACAACCCCCAATCCTCCTCCTCCTACTTCCCCCCTTTCTACCTCTACCATTTATGTCCAGTATCTGGAGGGCATGCAGTGGATGGAGGACCTTGCAGAGCCCCTGACAAACCTGAGCCAGTGAAGCAGGAACCTGGCAGGGCTATTTTTACTGCCGAAGTCCCTTGGGCTTCACAAAGCTCTATATGTGCCCTCTCTCTCTCTTTTTCTCTCTCATATTTCACTTTCTGCTCAGTCGTTCTGCCCAATCTCAGTTTGACTTCAATTTATTTTATTTTTTGTCTAGGTGGATTTATATTCGCCAGTTTTAAGGATTTTTTGTTTTTCCTAAAATTTTAGGATGTAAGAAAAAAGTAGAAAACTATATTGTTTTAATATATACTATATATATTTCCAGAACTATATATTCAACTACCAATAAACTACCAAAACTATGTACATTCAAATACTTATAAAATTACACCATAAGTAATTGTGCCGCCCAGCCATAATGTTAGTAGCATGTGAATTGAACTCATTTAGATTTTTATCTAAAATGTATGCACTTTTTAAATAGTTTAGGCATCCTTAAATAGTTTGCACATAAATTAATATCAAGTTAATAAACATTATATTAACATTATAAGTTAATAAACCTGGCTGTTTTTCAAACTGATAAACCTCTCATTTTTAAACTTCTACGTGTGGCTTCTGCGTGTCAATGATTTTACCCCTTTATACCATGCAAAACTTTATACATAGTGACAGAGTACTTAGGCAAAATAATACATGGCAATTTATTGAAAAGCTTACTGTTGTCGAAAGCAAATAGAGACAAAATAATTTGATGTATATCAGTAATTCAGCTTTAATTTCTCATTCTCATTTTGTCTTGTTTGTTATACTTATCGCTTTTTAACTATTTCCGACATTGTCTCTTAAGTTAATGGAAATTAATTGTTCTAATATTGCAGACATATATAAGAATTAAAGCAAGCAGTGGATCTATTCCAGTCATACGGCTATAGATGGTTTGTTTTGAATTTAGGCTTTTGAAGCTCATTGATTGATCAAGCTGACTGTTCTTTGAGATGAAAGACAAGACATGATTGTTTCGATTGCTCAGATACATACTGCTCTTGTAAAAAATGAGTTTAAACAGTAAAGTTTTCACAATGTTCTCTATTTCGGTATCGTTTAAAGAGAATGTGAGGATACAGAGTTACCGGGTTTATCGAACCTTTAAATGAAAAGGAAAAGTTTATTGACTTTTGACACAAGGAAATGTGTGTATGGGTGGTGAGTTTGATTTTCCTTCAATTATTTTTACTTTAAGCCTGCTATGGAAGTGAATTCTGAAAACTAGTTGTTACGCACCTGCAAAAGGCATCAGGATTTTCTTAAAGCAGTTGTATGAGATGACAAGAAATGTAGGTGCATATTGAGCATTTTATATTTTATATATATTTCTGCATTTCTTGAAAAAAGTTTGGATGGTTTGAAGAAAGCTGACATGATTTCCTACACTTTGACAGACTATCAGCCTGTGGCTATAAGGGTTGCATTGAGTTTTGCTCTTTAGCAGTCTCCAAAGAACCTCAATAATGTGACCTCTCTTTTACCTTGATCAATAACTATAAATACTGACTCAAATGAAGCTATAATAAATTCTCACAGATTTTTCTTCTGTTTGAGATTGAGTTGAGAAAAAATTACTATTATTGCAAACATCAAGATATCATACAGCATTTCATAGAAATATTGTTGGAAAATAGGCTAAATACAAGTTTTTTGGGTTAGGTCATAAAATACAATACCCCCTGATTTTAAATATATAAACACAGGGGCCAAAGGTACCTGTTTTCAGGTGGACTATAAAGATGCAGGTGTCTGCCATGTAGGTGGAGAACAAAGTGAAATGAATCACGCTGACAGAGACAACTGTCCTCACTGCACCTGACCCAGAAGTGGACCAAGAGCAAAGAAAGATAGATGGGAAATCGTTAACACTCTCTGAGACTCCCAAATGAGAGTAAATAAGTGAGTGAGAGGCTGATGAAGCTGCTTTTTTAGAACAAACAAACTCCAATATTTAATAAAATATTCAATTATTGAATGAATAAGTGGATGGATGGATGAATGAAAGTGCCAAATCATTATATTGTAATTTTCTTTAGTAATAGATAGCAGAACCCACAAAAGATATACATTCGTTATGTTTTGGTGAGTTTTGCTGTACTGAAGTCCAGCAGAAAGTGTTACTTGAAAAAAATAAAATACACATTAAAAAAGATCTTATGTTTATGTGGAGAAAATGTAAATACATTATACCTTAATACAATTTACTTTTTCAAATTAACCAGTTCTCTTTTCATGTTAAAGTTAGAGGACAAGTTAAGCACAGTTTAAAAGTTATTTCTTTTCCAGAATACTCATCTGTCATTGTTATGTTTTCTTTATCATCATTTATTCCTGTTATCCACTCCGTTTGAAATCATTTTTCATTAAATGGAAGCAATTTCCCTTTCATTATAAATCCATTATTAATGTTGCCAGTGTGACATGATTTCCTCTGTTGACCATGCCAGGAGAAGTTGCCTGGGGGGATTTTTTTCACACTGCTTTTTTTTGTTTATTTGTTTTCCCTCTTCTTAATTCTTTCCCATTTCTTAGTCATTTTCTTTTGAATTTCATTATCTCGCTGAGAATGTTAAAATATGCATGAAGACGAATACATTCCATTGTCTGCAGTTCAGAAGCCCTGGAATTTTTTTTTACAGCAATGTTTCTCATCAAGCTTCTGGCTGATATATACTTTATGCAGCCCCATTCTGTGATGTAGGTTCAGAGCGTTCCGCTTTATTTTTCATGACTGGAGAGATTGTAGTAGCAAATGTGGAAATTAAGATGATGCAAACCCCTGACACCTTCACTGTCACGGATCTCATTTGCCTAAAGGCTGAACACAAAGCAATCCCTTACACTGGCAGAGTAAGCAAGATTTTCCAATCTAAACAGAACCAGAGAATGAAAATACTGGAGAAGTGATAAAAAAGTTTTCAATCTTTTTTTTTCTCTCTTTTCTATTCCACATAAACTGTTTACCGAAACCAATTTTGCATAGAATCAGGTAATGGAAAATATGTGAGATTCTGCACTTAATAAAATTGTCTATACCTGCAATATAATGTAATAAATGTCGGTATCTATGTTTTCTTAGAATGAGTATAGAAAAGTCATCGTACCTCTTCCAAAGTTATTCATTTAAAGAAGTCAGTTAGAGTAAGGAATTTGATCAGGAGTGAAGTAAATCATCCACTAGTCCTCAGGAATCAACTAGAATGAATCACAGAGCAGCAAGAGACTAATCCATTTCTACAGCACTAGTTTTGCTGGACATCACACTCTCTCTCACTCACACACAGACGAACACATGGACATCCACCCACACGCGCTCTTGCAAACACTTAAATAATTTAAATCGGGAAGAATTTTTTCCACTGAATTGCAAAGCAATGCCAGGTTCTATTGCTAAGAAAGAAAGAAAATTATCTCAGTCAAACTGAAATGGATGTGAAGTATGTGTCAGTGCAATTCATTTGAAGGTGAAAGAGTCATATCCAGACTAAGCTTCCCATTCAACAGAAGACATCCGATTGAAGATAGGAAGTACAATTTCATAAATAAATTTTTATTTTTATTTTAAATAAATTGTAAATTGTTTTGTATTTCAGTTAACTAAAAAATCAATCAATCAATCAATCAATCAGAGAAATGCACACCTAAAGTAAATTTGAACTAGATCCCAGTTTAGCAACTCGGAAACAATAGTTTTTTTACCATTGTTACCAACCCTTTTGCGCACAAATTTGCAAATGTCTAAATGTTAATAATATTAACAGCATAATTGTCTACTGACTGATTACCATTTTCATAATAATAATAATTAGGGTTTACATTTTTTTTATTGTTTTCTAAGTGAGTTTTAATTGTGTATGGCTTGTAATTTTAATTTGTTTAATTTGTTCTTTACTGTTTCTTCCCTAGTGTTTTTTACTTTTCACTTGCCAATGAGTATTAAATGTACTATACATGCTTGTCTAACGTGTTATCTTATTGGAAAACATGTAAACTTTATTTTGTATAAATTAATAAATTATAATAATAAAAAAATAAATAATAATAAAACGTGTAGGCTTTTGTTTACATTTATTTGGAGAAAGCTGAGAAAGTAACTGACTTAAAATATGAGATGAGCTTGATTTTATTGGCCAAACTCTATTATTGGATAATAGACAATTTCTTTATTTTGTGAAAGCCACATTTTCTACTGCACATCTTCTAGCTACACCTTCTAACAGTATATTTGTAGGGACAGAACCAATGGGGCTTGATTCCTGTACATTCTATAATTAATTTGGAAGGAGTTTTTCAAAGAGATCAAAAGGGGTTATTTAATGAAATTACCTGTGACAATTTAGAAGGATTTAGATTCGCTACCTTAAATCCTTCCCAGCTCTCGACCAGTCATAAATTTTGTTACAGGTAATCAATCTAGATCAAATATTTTCATCAAAATATTTAATTGAGTCGATGATTTTGAGAAGCAGTAAAGAAGAGTCTCTGATGAGCGTTGATTGGGAGCTCTGGGGAGTTGTGAAATCAAAGCAAATGCGGAGCATTAAATAGTGTATCGAGCATATTGTGGTTTAGCATCTAAACATTTGCTGCATCTGGTTTTGGAGGTTTTTGTTTGTTTGTTCAGTTCTTTTGTTCCAAGCACGCTTTCTTTTGTTCCAAGCACGCTTTCTTGTGGCAGTGGCATTCTCAGGCCGCATTTTTGTAAGCGATCATGCATGACAAAGTCGTGTCTTTCAAGGATTCATGCCAAGAGGGAAGAGAGGTAGAGATTTACATGAAGTTATACACTAGGGACCATCCTACTGTGATTAGCCAATGATAAATAACTGCTTTGAAGTTCTCGTCTTGCGTCACAGTGGCGCAGTGGGTAGCACGGTCGTCTCACAGCAAGAAGGTCGCTGGTTCAAGCCTCGGCTGGGTCAGTTGGCATTTCTGTGTGGAGTGTGCATGTTCTCCCCATGATCGCGTGGTTCTCTCCATGATCGCGTGGTTCTCTCCGGGTGCTCCGGTTTCCCCACAAGTCCAAAGACATGTGGTATAAGTGAATTGAGTAAGAACAATTGTCCATAGTGTTAAAGTGTGAATGAGTGTGTGTGTGAATGTTTCCCAGTGATGGGTTGCAGCTGGAAGGGCATCCGCCGCATAAAACATATGCCAGAGAGTTGGTGGTTCATTCCGCTGTGTTCCCGAAAGGGAAGAAAGCCAACATGAAGATGAATGAAGTTCTCATCTTCACACTGTTGACGAAGAGTCTGAGGTTGGCACACAATCACATATTGCAGGAGTTAATCAAAGAAACATAAATTGCATGTTGTTTCAAAGCATGAAACTTTACTAGAACCGTGTTTCAAAAAAGCATTTCTCTTAATTGTCTCTGATAATCAAGACACATGTTCTAATAACTCAGAAACTCAGTTGGTTAAAACCCATGGATATCGGGATATATTTAGCCTAATATGAGTTCATAGTGAATTTGTTCAATTACAGGGCATACAGTATGTGTTTGTCAGAGAGCTAGCTAGAACTAAATTATTTTCTTATATATTATTCCAGAGAGTTTCTTGAAAAAATGCTTACAAAAACAGTCCATTTCTGCATAACTGCAATTATTCCATGGAAACATGAAAAGAGAAACATGAGAAAATAGATACATATCAAAAACCTTTGTCTAGGAATGCTAAAAGGTGTCCTGGGGTCACGTTGACTGTTTCCTGCCGATGAATGATGGAATAATTCTGCATTACACCTTGACAAAAGGGTACACCTTGGATGGAGTTCAATATTAGTTCAATACAATGCTGAACACACTAACCATCTATACGGAAACATTGTTTTGTCACTAATTTACAGTAACAGATCATGTTGCAGTTTTGTGGGTGAGTACTTTTTTAAAACAAGAGTAAAACCCTAGCAAGCCAAGGAACAGTAAACAAAATTCTCTCTGAAAGGTGTCGGGTGGTACCCAATCCTGACCCCTCCTTTTTGAGACAGCTGTGTCACAACAGCTTTCTGCTAGCCCATGATAGCCACACAAAACCTGTAGTAACATTTTATTTTCCATACTAAATTTAATACAGCTATTTAGGGTTGGCACAGACTCAACATAAGCAATATATAAATTGGCCCAGAATTGTGCTTTATTTATTCATTGCACATTTTAATCAAGCCCTTTAACCCAAATGCTGAAGACTCATTTGTATCTCTCATGAAATACCAGAGACTAGTGTTTAATGATTCATGGAGATGAATGACTGCCTGACCATCTTGATTTCATTATAGAGATAAAGGTTAGAATCATTATTCTTTAGCACATTGTTTTTGTATACAAAACCCTGCTGCTGATTGTGTTGAATTTATTTGGTGACATTTGTAGAACGTGTCTAAAATCACAAAAAATTGTAAAATACATGAAAAGTTGAAAGTTAATTTTATTGAAAAAGCTTTTTTTTGTTTGTGTGAAACAGGGAATATCATCCCAAAAATGGTTATCTATGATATTTTCTTAAATTGAAGAGCTATATTAACAGTTTAATCGTTCAATTTAAATTTTTAAATATTTATTTTACTTAACTTCAAGTGTGCAAGTGAGTTTGTGTGTGGTGGCTGTTGTGCAGCTTGTAATGTGTAAAAAAAGAAAAAAGAAAAAAAAGCCATCATTTTTGATTTATGCTTCTGTAAACGCTGAGAGGTCAGAAAGCCAGACAAAGTCAGATGGCATTTTCAGGGTGCAGGACCTTCTTTTCTCCTGTGGATGAGAAATGAGGGTTTAAACTGGAGAATAGTGCACGATACAATTACAGCTCTAATTGTTCCCTCACATGATTGATCTCCTAAACAATAAGAATGTACATTGGTACATTGTTGAAGATGCACTATTTAATGTTAGCAGCAACCTTTTCCTTCAAATTTAGGTGTAATTGTTTTGAAGAAATTGTTCGAGTCAGGTAAGCTCAAGTGATACATGGTAAAATGTAAGCTAAATATGTTTATGTTTGAAAATAAAACAAGATCAATCTGTATTTCAGTTGCAAAGGAAGAAATAGTACAAGTAGTGTATATATGACATTAAAAACAGCTTTTGTTTTAGTCTTCTCAGGGAACATGCAGTTTCTTTCACACAATCAGACAGCAATCGTTCATCAAAGCCTACAGTAATAGAAATCTAGGGACAAGTACAATTATCATTATCCTTTTACTACCCTTCTTTTTTTATAACCATAAAAAAGCAGGTGATAAATAAAGGGTGCCCATACCCCCTGTCTCAAATCAAGCTAACCCAAAAGTTGTAAATCTCTCAAAACTAAAAAACATTTACCTCAAGAGATTTATGATCCTTTGAGTGTTCAGAATAATCTTTAAATTCTTTGCTTGTGCTGCCTTCAGAATGAAAACATGTCTTAGCCCACAACAGAATCAGATGTACATTAACATTTGCAGTCTGTTAGAGCCAGCAAGGGCTTCGCTGCAGACCTAAACACAATCACAAAGACTTAAACTAACATTCTGAAATCTAAAATGCTTGAAATTAAATCTTATTATTTATAAGAATGTAATAAGAATTTATACTTTTTTTGCCAAACAAGTAAAACATGAGTTATATTTAAAGAACATAATTGATAATATATTTAAAAAGCAGTCTTCACACAGTGAGAGATCCACATCATAAAAGCTGCTGTACTGCCTCATGACTGTACTCAATCAACAATATAACGATCATTACTTGGATGTGAGTACAATAAAAGCAAATATGAGAAATGATCCAGCCTGGAGTTGGGAAAGACATTTGGAGTTGAGACTCTCGGTGTACATTGCAGATAGAAAATTGGCCTGTGCAACACATGTAAAAGGACACAGCATTGGTGTCGGACATGTTCAACGAAATCCTCAAAGAGAATACTCCAAATACAAGACAAAGAGAGACTGTCAAGTGCTGCATCTCTTGCCATTGATAACAAGAGGAACTGACTTGCATAAAATGGCAGAGAAACAACTTTTTATGATACATTCTTTGAATGGATTCCATCCATTTTTATGTTTTTTTTTGTGTTTATGTTAAAAATTGGGAAATCTTAATGCTTGAAACAGGCTGTTTATTATTAATTTGGTTTGTGTTTATTTTTTTAGCCTGTTACATTAAAGTTTACTTTATAAATTCTCAATTATTTCAATGTTTTACTTTTCATTTACTTTTCCTACCATTTTGTTATTGTTATGCCAAACAAGAAAATGAAGAGACAAGAAATGTTCAGTGGCTGAAACAAACCTTTGACATCTTTCTGTATTAATTGTTGTTAGATGTATGTCTGGATAATTGAATCATTTGCATATACACTTTTAACCTTTCATATAATGCACAACAGAGATGAATACAGAGTTTCTTCTGCCCATATTGCAGACATAGTTGGCTCCAGATGCCAAAGCAATTTGAATTATTGGCAGACAGCCTCTGTGAGCCACCTCTCCACTCTGACTGATGTCCACAGACCCTGTTCTCCTGTACACAAAGCCTTAGAGATGGATTTTCAGTGGGCCATTTACCTGTCTCATAATATTTGTCATAACTGAACAATACCCTGTCTGAGATGGCAATATGATAGATGTGCCCTTCAGCTCAAACCTTGTCATGTTTCTTGTCAGTCTCATAGAGAAATCTGATGATTAACCTTTTAGCTCTGCTTCAGGCTATGACGTCTTAATGTCTCTCTCTCTCTCTCTCTCTCTCTCTCTCTCTATATATATATATATATATATATATATATATATATATATATATATATATATATATATATATATATAAATTGTTAATTTTGTTGGCAATCTCTTTTGAATCATGATTAAGAGTCTGTCTTTGCTCCCTGAATATGTAGAATGATAATACGTAACAAACATCTGCTTTGAAACATGTCTGCTAGTAAAGTTTATACTTACTTGACTTACTTAATACAGGAAGGCTGCCCCTCAGGTAGGATTTTAAATGTCCATACTATGATTTGAATTTTAAAACAAAATATTACTGATGTGAAAAGATAGTTTGTGAAAAGTTAACAAATGTGTTATAATATCATCTTTACATGTAAAAGTTTATATTTGTTTAACATGTTTATCATTTAATTAAATATGTCTGGCCGCAATAGTGCTGCTCTTTTTAAAACACGACTTGCTCTTTTTACTTCATTTCATACTTTTCTTTTACATATGACATTTTTTTTCTGATTCCAAATAAAAAATATAAAAGTTTTCTTTTGGTGCTCTTCTCAGTATTAAAAGGCACTTTTGTTCACACTTTGTCTTCTTACCTATGCCGGTTACTTTGTGACCACTAAATATCTTTTAAAGGCAACACTCACTGCACATAATAAGAACCAAATGATGATCTAAAACTGTTTAAATGAATGTACAACATCATTAGAACAGTGCTAAATAAAAAAAACTCAGGTTATAATTACAATAAAATATTAACAGGATCAAATGTCAAGACTGGACTCCGTCACCAAAAAATGCACTTAAAAATGGATATAACCTAGCCATTTATAGATCATTGTTTGCAATAATGGTTCACCCTATTTCTTCTTCCAACCTTCCTCTAACATACTCAGTGGCATTTTGGAGGTAATCAGAGTGCTAGACACATGCTGTGCATGCCAACAAGGATCCTTTTTTACATGCTCACATTTCCTTTCACCCTTTCCTTCCGTCTATATTATTCCTCTGCGCTCTCAACTCCGTGATGACACTTAATGGCCTTGTCCACAGGGGTCCCCGAGTCTTAAAAAGCTTCTTAGAAAAAAAACTGTGTATACGTTGAGCATTTACAATGCTAATTGAAACAAACACGTGAGTGAGTGAGTGAGTGAGTGAGTGAGTGAGTGAGTGAGTGAGTGAGTGAGTGAGTGAGTGAGTGAGTGAGTGAGTGAGTGAGTGAGTGAGTGAGTGAGTGAGTGAGTGATGAGTGAGTGAGTGAGTGAGTGAGTGAGTGAGTGAGTGAGTGAATGTAAAAGTAAGCAAGTGAGTGACTGGATAGGAAAAGGGAGTAAGTGAGTCAGTTTCAGTTAAAAAATAACAATAATGTGTAATTAACTTATTGTTAAAAATATTGATTTTCTTACGTTAACTTTAACACTCATTGTTGAGAGGTCAACTATAGTAAACATGAAAAAAATATTCCTCCTTTTCCCCATTTTTTATTAGTTTGTTCCAAATTAGAACTGCTTTTTGTAATCAGTATAATTAGCTTTAGAGCTCATTAGTGTCAAAAACAATGTGTTAGAGAGAGTGGGACTGTGGTTTCCTTTCACAAAGAAGCATACGAAGTTCTCCACAAGGGCATTTGCTGTTTGTTTTTGCAAAATCTGCATTTATTGCTTTGTTCAATTTCTCCCTCATTCCCAAAAAATATGTAGAGAATGTACATTGATTAGAATTAAACCATGCTCATTATTTTTTTTATCTGGCTTTGAGATGATATATGGTAAGATGGCATCAAAGAGTTTTTCTCTCAGAACAGCTGAGCATGACATTAAGATGTGCACTTTGAATAGGAGAATCAAAAGAGGGATACTTATTTACACCTTCTGTGTTGGCCTTTTATTTCTAAGATTGCCACCTGAAAGTAGAGAGTTCCCTTTCAGGATTTATTATAAGAAAACACAGCTCAACAATTTTAACATTTGCCAGTTAATTATATTTTAAAACTTAATTAAATGTTAATATGATTTTAGTGTCTCACAGTCAGGCACCCAGTGCTACACCAAAGTAAAATTTAAAATGTAATTCAATCATTGAAAACTATCATGACAGAGACAATGGACGAGTCTGATTAACTTTGGATTTATTCAACTTGTTTAATCTTCATTTAAATAGCATGCTCACCAGTGTGTTGTATTGAAAGAAAGATACACTAACTGGTAACCACAGTGGGACAGTTAGACACAAATGTAGGACTAGATGGGGAGACACAAAATTTGATAGGACACCAGACAAAGAGACATTGGGTCAGTCAGAAAATGGACAATGATGAGTTCAAGTTGATTTAAGTATTAAGTAGTAGTGGTAAGAAGTAGTAGGCAGTTTAAGAGCATTCCAGAAGGAGACAATACACTGGAAAGTGGGGAAATAGCAAGTTTGTGTAGGGGTTGAAGGAAGTGTACGAGGTGGCAGTACTCAAGACTTTATCTGCTACCAAATTTCTGGACAGACTGCACACCAAAACATTTAGGGGCATAGAGGAGGGAATCACTCCGTTTTCCTTTCCTGCAAATAATTGTTTCAGCAATTAAAAAATAAATATACAGCAACTCATCAGTGTTGCAATGTCATCTTAGCAGATAAAGCTAATGTAGTGTCAATATATTCAAAATGTGAATGGAAAACTTGATCCATTTGAGTCTTGTTTTTTAAAAGCCGTGTTTGCTGTCATACAGCATCCCGTGCCCACATATTGTACTTTAAGTTGCTTTTTTTAGACTACCCTTTGGACAATGCGTCAGTAGTCTAAACCAAGCTGACTGATTGGGGAAAGCAGAACTCGCCAAACAAGTCTTAATTTGGTTCTGAATGAATTGGTGATTGTAGAGAGAAAAAAGAATAAGTAATTTACATGTAATTATAAGTATATTATATTATTGTATAGTAATAATAACTATTTTATTGTATAGTAGTAATTGTTTGCAGGTGTGGGATAATTGAATGACTGCATGAATAACTATTTTCAGGTCAACTTTGTGAGGGAGACTCATAAAACAATCCGTTTTTATCCCTGATATTCACCTGTTCCCTCAGACTGTCTAGCTCTACCGGTCAGAACATTTCTATTAAATACAATAGAAATATAGTTTATGATATTAGTAGGATATTTATCACTGCAACAAATGAGTACATCTGATTAGCTCTGACCTATGTTACAGAGGGCAAAAAGCATGGTCATAAAATACCAAATTATGATTTTTCTAAAAATCTATACATTAGAGAGACCTGTTCATTTTCAAGAAAAAGAAAACTAGATGTAGATTAGTTCAGTTAAACAGACCCACACTAAGATCGGCAAATGCAAAGAGAAGCCAATTGCATTGTTTGCACTCTAAATCAAAGTAATTCTGCTAGGCCTCAGTCTGACATATTCCCTTCCCAGTAATGGGCTCTGAGCAGTGAAAATGGAAATCTTTACTTTGGTCAAATTACTTTTATACAACCTAATACATGGTTCAGGGCAGGCATCATTTTGACCATGAAATATTTAATACAGGAATGACAATTCAACACTGCATCTCTACAGTTAAAGCCACTGAATGTTGTCGATGCAGGCTATAGAAGCACTTCATAGACATACAAAGAGCCAAGCATCACTTGTTAGGCTCACAAAGCACTTTCTGGAAAGTAAAATGCGAACAGAACTGGGATTGAATGATAATTGTTTAGCTTAATGTAATAACAATATATTTCAATGTATTTTACATACAAAAGCCTGGTTTTTGGTTTAGTGGTGTTATAGGATCATTTAGAAAAAGAAAGTGTAACAAAATTGATAATCAAAAGTCTTGTGTACTGGAGTCTTTGTTTTGTTTGTTTGTTTATCTTTGCACTGTTCATGGAGGTTCCTCTATATGTATGTAGCTGACATAACGTTTAAAAACAACCTTGTTTTTTTTTTTTATACAAAAATCACATTTTGTCTAGTTATTTTCATACCTTCACACCATCAATGGGATGAGAACTTTTTACTCAACTAATTCCATAACTCCACCCAATTTATGTTGCTGTCTATTCTCTGAGCCATTGTGGGAGTAAAGTGAGTGAATATTACTTTCCAATATTTTTGCAAGGTAGAGTGAGTGTGCATTGCACGCTTGCTAGCTACTCAGCCAATGTTAGTCCAAGTATGCTCTCAGTGGTCAATAAAAAAAAATGCGATCCTTTGTTGTTTGTTTGCTGGGTTCACTGGATGTGCATCTGTTTCATAACTCTCATCACTGGTTCTAACAGAAAAGTATAAAAAAGCAGTAACTTTCATAGTTGATCAGTTTTTATATAAGTGCTCAAAAATAAATTAACAACCTAAGTAAGTTATTAAAGGTAAGTAAATAAACATAGATTGACAGATTAACTAACAAACAAACAAGCAAATATTACTGTTATAACCACAATTCTTTCTTCACTTCCACAACCCTTAAAAGTTTATTATCACCACAGGTCCACTGTTTGATATATGAAACAGTTGTAATTGGCCGAATTTTTCTTTATTTTATACATGTTATATGTTTTATTAAAGCCAGAAATGTTGATTGCTGAATGGTTTTGTTGCAAAAACTAGTGGCAATCCTATACATTTTGCTTGATTAATAATTTAGTTACAAAAATAGTGGTAATCCTATATATTTTGCAAGGTGTTTGAATCAGGGTGTTAAAGAATTTGCAGTTTGTATGTTGAATGGATTGGCAAAGTATTCATGTCATACTCTTGACTGCTTTTCAGATAAAGATACACTGTTCAGATACTGCAGCAATGTCAAGAAGAAAGGTCAGTTGATATTTATGTTGGCTATTATGGAACATCACCATGTCTTCGCTACGGGACAAACACTGTGATCATGTCTCTCTACATCAGTTGATTGCTTTGCTCACTGTATTGTGAGATACACATGCCAGAAATAATTGTTGTCTTGAAGCTGTCTGCGTACTTGTGGTTGAATGTTTCTCTTAGTCAAGGTCAATGTCATGAAAATGCTTTGCATGTTAAATCTGTTGCCTGCCTCCCCCAAAGTGTTTCACCTCATCATATTGGCTTTAGATATATTAAAGTTTAGTGCAAATATAAAGCACAACCTGGTTCAAGCCAAAGTAATCTAGAATCATTCTCACTAAGACAAGTTCAAGACAAAATAATCAATTGATAAAAAAGATTCTGAAGAACAATATAAAACATTGTGTCATGCACAAATGTACATATAATTACTTCCAAAGGATTGAGTGTTGAAGTAGATGTGATTGTGAGGTGATTGGAAGAGCAACGGGTTATAGTTATTGTAGACAAGGAGTGCATCAGCAGAGCAAAAAATTAATTGCTCAGAGTTTAAAACCACCTAAAACCACCAGTCAAATGTATTTATATATTTTAATGTTTAAATAATACTGAATTTTATCACAGCATACTTAAGAAGAAGACAAACTGTACAGTAAAAAAAGCACCTCATACATATTTCAACTCTGTACTTGTACTTGACTGTAGACTAAGAAATCAGCAAGCTTATAACTAAAAAAGCAGCTAGTGATCAAACATCAACATAAATCACTATTAATAAATTATTAAGACATAATAGGTATGCCAGGTTTGGTATAAGTTAATATATTGTGGCAACATCATGTTTAACTTCCTAATCTCGTCTTAATTTCTAGAGTAATGGAACTATTGTTAGTTGCACCTCAGATTGGGCATAGGCAGAAGACCATGTGATATATTCAACATTCTAACCAATTTAAACTCATTTTTGTATTTAGTAGCAGCATTTGTTTCAACTACATTGTGTAAAGTTCCTCAGACAAGTTTTGGGAGAAGCATCCATCCATTTTCATGTCGGCTTTTTCCCCTTTCGGGGGCGCCACAGCGGAATGAACCGCCAACTCCTCTGGCGCATGTTTTATGCGATAGATGCCCTTCCAGCCGCAACATCGCTGGGAAACATTCACACACACACTCATTCACACTTTAACACTATGGACAATTGTTCTTACTCAATTCACTTATACCGCATGTCTTTGGACGTGTGGGGAAACCGGAGCACCCAGAGAAAACCCACACGATCACGGGGAGAACAAGCAAACTCCACACAAAAATGCCAACCGACCCAGCCGAGGCTCGAAACAGCGACCTTCTTGCTGTGAGACAACCGTGCTACCCACTGCGCCACCGTGACGCTTGGGAGAAGCAGAAGCAGCTATTTCGACTGGGTGTTGACCTAATAAGGCTCTTTATCCCTCATTTGTGAGCGGCTCTTTCTCCACACCTATAAGTCAATCGCACAACGAGATCCCTCCATCACCTCTTCATCACTCTTTCTCATTGAAGGGGGTTCCGGGATCCTATCGCCACCTACTGCTCGGATCCCTCTCTCTGACATTTCGTCTGGTACGCTTTGACCCTGCCAAATCTTCTTGCGTTATTAAGGCAAATTTATGTGAGTGCGCACTCTTGAAATGTTCATTTAAATAAAAGAACTGGCAGTATTCATGCACCCCAAATGCACAAGGTTTATTTATGTCTAGCAAAGGTGATCCATCTTGAATAATTGATTTCTCTGCTGAATTAAGTTTTTCTTTTTTAATTGACTGGTTGTAAATATTTAAGTTTAAAAGGGTTTCATATGTAGGTTGCAAGGCTGGTAATTCAGGAACCTCTCTAATAGTTACATTATTTTTATATACATAGTTATGTTAAAAACATTTAGTTAATGAAGCTCATTTAAAATGTTCATGGAACTTTCATTTAACAGAAACCTTGATTCTAAAGTATTGATAAATTACATATTATTACATCCACCACTGTAAAATTCATGTAAAATAAGAAATAAACTTGTTTTGCTCAGATGCATGATGGGGAAATGTATTCAGACTAATTCTATTTTAACCATCAAGATGCAAAACATGTAAGTATTTAACCTGAATTTTTAGGACCAACTTAAAGACCTTCAGATTTTAAAATAGTGTGGGTATAGTACTATGTGAGTAACGTTGAGTGCTATGCTACACTTAAGTCTCAATGCTTCATCCCATTTATCACTTGCTCCTTGCTTTTCCTTGCTCAGATTTTGGTCACTTCGCCCTATGAGATTGGTCAAAAAAATGTAACGATTGAATGCTTCAATTAATTGCTTTCAATAATTTGTAACTTATATCGTCATTATTATCCTGAAAAATCACCAAACATGTAAAATCACAGAAACATCAACCATTAAATGTCAACCATGACTTGAGTACATCCGTGAAGAAATGTGGTGAGGCACAGGGTAGGTGGAGTCAAGTGGACTCGCCTCAATTTCTGAGCTTTTGGCGAGAGGGAAATACACATCACTCTGACTGATACAAAAAACTCTTAGCTCAAATCAAAATCAATCAGCTCCTCTCTCACAGCATTCCTACCATTCTGCATGTTTAATATTAACATTAACAGCATGTTCTCATATTTATAAACTATAAAAAAAATCTCTGAACAACGTGTGTACCATCGTTACAATAGGGACTAAGCACTTCTTAAAGCTCTTATCCTAGAATTGCTAATGGCTGACAATATATAAGCCATTTTAATTTTTACATGATAAGACGGAATAAAATTATATCATCTCGGCTTAAGACAACTTTAAAAAAAACTTACTGCACAATTGTTTAAAGGAAACTCACAAAGAGTTGGTAGGTGTTTTACATATTTCAAGAATCACAAGAGAGTATTTAAAGGTAAAAAGCATCCCTTTGTGATTATCACTTAATAATGAGTAATTGTGGCCTTAAAGGAAACTCCGTGACTAGTGTGTATAATGTCTTGGTTTGTTTTAGTGGAGCATGGGACCTTCAACTCTTATGGGGCTTAAAACTGCTAGTGGTGCCCCTGTCTGCACAATCATCCTCTCTCTAGTCTATGCTTGATTATTTAAATTATTTTGTGTTGGAATTTGGTATTTTTCCTGGTTCAGTACTCTCAACCCAAAGTAGCATGCAATGTTGAATGATCATTAAAATGTAATTTCATGGTTCAGAAACATAACTCGCACAAATCCACACAAGCAACCTCCTGGAGTCAGGGTCACTTGTGTGTCTCATCCTTTGGTTGCATCCCAGACAATTTAACATAGTCTTGATCTAACACAGTAAACTCTTATTGTAACAGACAAGCAGATGAGGGCCTTCAGGGCATTCTGATCAGTGCCAGCTGTGGCATGGGAACAAGATTGAAGCTCAGAGCCTTATGAACCTGGTTAAAAATGTAAAACAGCCAATTGTTAAGCATAGCTCTACCTCTTACCTCTAAATGAACAGCCTAGCTTGGATTTGAGCCTTTGGGCCCTGTGTCCTACCTTCGGCAATCGCTTCATGCAGGCTCTTCTAAACCAGCTTCTCCCATAATTGTTTATACCATGTGCCTTACAATAATTAGAGCAATTTTAGAGGGCTCCTCGTTAGGGCAGGATTTGTTTGTTAAAAGTGTGGTGTGACTACAAATGTTCCCCCTCTTGAAAGGAGTCAGATCACAGCTTGGAATAGTTGTTCGTAAAGCCTAAGGGAGCTGTTGAATGCTGTGCCCTGTTTGCTCTCAGCCTTGCTCTGTATTTTGAAAATGTGAGAGAATAAAATACAGAATGCAATTAAAAAAGAGAGGAATTCCTCGCAGCAATGTTCAAGTGATTTACATAAAGCTTTAAAATGGGTCCAACTTAGACTGTTGAGATGTAAGCCTCAAAGGAAATCTTATTTCTGCCAACAAATAGAGAAATAGTTTTGCACTATGCACACAACAATAATGTGCCGGCCATGGTCACAGAAATCTAACTTTTGCTTTGAGTTTACTGTGCAAAAAAATGTGGATGAGCCTCCAGATTCCATCATCAAATTTTATTATAACTGAATATATTTCTAAATGGAAATCTTGGATTAAATGCTCTTCTAAATTCCAGGTTTGGTTGCTGAATTGAAATAAGGGTTTATCCATTCCTGCTGTTATTTGATGACCTTTGATACATGATGACCTATGATACAGTGCTGTACATTTAATCATGGTAAATGATATATTGATACAGAAGTGTTTTATGCAAACATAAAATAAAAATAAATGTTTGTTTAAAGTGACTTGTCTCTAAATTTATAAAGCGACTATCTGTAATTACAAGAGGCAGCATATGAACCAAAGCATTGTACTGACCACTAATTATCCAGAGCTTTCTTATTTTTAGATTTAATTCAAAATCATTGCACCAATAAGAACGCTTAAATGACAAAAACAAAAATAAAAAATAAAAAGTCCAACCAAAATAGAGGCACAGATACATAATTAGCTGATGCCTCTCATTTCACCTTTATCCAGCTTCAGCTCAAAACAGGCTGTTCTTTACAAAGTTAAAATGGCATCTCTTGTTTTTCTTGTCTAGTTATGAAAATTTTGAAAAAAGCTGTCCTCTAAAACGTTACACAAATAATCACAAAAAGTGCAGAGTTTTTCCTCTCTGCAGTTTTGCTGGAATAAGTATATGTGAAGTTGTATTAAAATAATGCTTGTTGGATGTATTTTTATATCCTCAATCTCTTGACCATGCATCAGTGTGCATGGATCCTCAAAGCAATCTTCCTTCACCACTTTTTTTTTAAATTGAAACATTGAAGCAGCATTTCTTTTGTCAAGATATCCATTGCTGTTCTCATACAATATTTCCATATTTCCAATTTTCACCTCACCCATGGTCAGAAGTTACCAAGCTGACAAACACAAAGCCTTTTTGTCATGAACTCCAAAAAAATGATATGGCGCTAGTGATCACACACTTTTCAATCTATCGCCTCTCTGGCATCCCTGGGAATGGAAACAATGTCTACATATCAAAATGGGCCTTGAGAACAAGCAAAAAGAGAAGTGAAAAATGTCATTGAATGTTATTGCATGTATTTTTACACATACTGTAAAAACAATACATAAGAATACAGAACACATTCCTATTTAATTTTAATTAATTGTTATTTTATGACTTACATGGTTTCTGTATCTGTAGTTTGAAACTCTGCCATGGTGTACAGACTGCACCATATTCTTTTTCAGTTGGTCATTTGTAGAATAAAAGGCTTGTGCTTATTTACTAAAATCAGGGTTATATATAATGTTTTTGTATTAAATGTTGAGCCTAAACAGAGTGCTTTTTGGAACCACCTTGTGGTATGCAGATGAACAGTGCAGAACTAGAATTGCTTCTCTGTTTAAAGTTGAAACAGTAAATTATTAAAAATTACAATCATTAAAATTGTGGATCATTCCCATAATTTTCTACCAGTTCTATATACAGTGCATGGAACATTTTGTATTTGTGTATATCTTGAGTCAAAATCAAAACTCATTTTAGAGCTGGCTGTTAAGACCAAATCTGTCTTTTATTACTCTTTGAGAGTTATTGAGAGGGAGGACAGCGCACTCACAATGTAATGTAACAGCATCAACTTACAGATTGTAAAAACACGATGCGAGTAGTGATTTGTGGACTTTTTTCATAGTGTGTGATTGCTTTGCTTTTGCATTTTGATAAACTTCATTATAATGTGTTGTATTTACTTTTTCATTGCATAATATTTCACAACTTCAAGACATCTGTACACCAAATACTATATTGCTGAATGTGTTGACATATATCAAACATTTAGTTTTGAATGTCAAGGCTTGAATGTCACTGCCTCTTTCCAGACCACTATAAGCATAACAATCACATCATGCAGTATACCATTTTGTGTATTTTTGTCTGTGTGTGTGGGCGTGCGTGCATGTGTGTGTGTTTCCATTGACACCCGCTGTAATCTCAGGGGTATTCGGTTAAAAGTCACCATGGTCCAGTTAATAAAACTTCCTCCATGTAAAAGAAATATAAATTAATAAATTCCCAGTTAAATATATGTACAGTGAGGCATTTATTTTTTTATAACAGAAACCTACACAAAAGTAATAAAAGTGTAAAATAGAGCCAAATAACTCTACTTCAATAAAAAAGTTAACATCTAAAAAAACTATAAATAAAGCGCTAATCGTGAAAAAAACAAAAGCTTACTTTTCATGTAAAACTCCAAATTTTAAGAAAATAAATTACAATATTGCTGTTTTAGGTGTAAAATAGGAAGATAACCGCCTTTCCTCTTTGCAAAGTTTTTTAATGAGAAATTTGGGCATGTGACTGCTCTGCAAGTAGTTAACATCTTGTGAGTGGCGTTCTCATGCTGATGTATACGAGCGCATTGGTAAGCTTAGAACGCCACTTGTTTTTGATAATGTTCATTGTAGAAAAAGCTGACTCAGCTGTCTTAAGCTATTAATGCATGTGTGATTAGTCTTGTAGATCACTGCTTTCAGTTCCTTTTTTTCAAGCTCTCACTTGTCCAAAGAGCTGAATTTAGTTTCATAGTGTTACTTGACATCCCCACTTTTAATACTTAAAAATGTTTCACTGTCCACTCATCCTTAAAACTGTGGTTTTCACATCGACCTTTCTTTTTTGGAGCAAACCACTCTCTCAGTGTCTCTCTCTCTCTCTCTCTGCTCCAACGTGAGGTCCGCACTGTGTAAACATAAGATTGGATTGGGTCATGGTTTGCTATTGTTTGTTTGCGTGACCAAACAAAATGATCCATTTGATACAAACTATGGCAAATTTATCAGAAAATTATCAGTTTTGATGCTGACCGCGGCTCACCATTTGGTGATTGCTAATATAGATCATAGATCATCTGCAAGCCATTCTTCAGTTTTTTTAAGGAATTGCATTATTTTGAAAAATTGGAGACGGACAGAAAGAGGAAGTGACCTAGGGGAAACTCTGTCAGGACCCCTGATTGCTTTAGCCTGCAAAAATGTGTGGAAGTTCAATAATTCATTGTCTCTCGTTTTATCTATCATTCATTTTCACTGTGCTCTGACTCATTAAGAGTCTCTGTGTTTGATCTTTGCTTTTGCTCTGGCTTTGAGATGCTGAGAGATCATCTGATCCCTATGATTAGTCCTCAAGAAGAGGAGGACGAACAGCCTACAGCTGCCGATAGCTACCCAGCTCATTCCAGGGTTAATTTGCAAGATTATGGGCTTCTCTTGCTTTTCAAAAGGTTGTGTCATGACACTCAGAATTTTTTGCTATTTGTGTCCCAAAGATTGTTATAATCAGAGCCACGTCAAAGTAGCAGAGTTCACAAGTGGGAAGACATCATAGGGAAGGTTTGCATATGGCAAAGATGTGTTCTTGTTTTTCTTTTTGATGTGCCCCACATAAAAAAGGATTATGTTCAAATAGCAACCGATAATCTACTTAAGAATGTGACAAGGCTTCTGCAGTGGCTTAGAATGGTTGAGTTTGTCTGAACCTGGTGCATGCTTAGCTTTCTTCTTCAGAAAGTGACCCTGCTCATTCTAATTAGCTGGCTTGGTTTTCATTCAAGAGAATGAGGACATAGAATGAAAAATGTAACACAAGAAATGATGTAATGTTCATTCGAGTCTTTTAAGTGCTCTGTTGAAATAGCTTTGATCATCAACTTAGCGCTTAGCAGTTGGGGTGGCATTAGAATGTTTCATACCCTCTTTGATGTAAAAATACCCAAATTGAAATAGTAAGCACTTAAAATTTCACTTTTAAATTGGTCTCATTTTAAAATGTCCCTTAAAATGTGAACGTTTCATTGTAGATCTTTATATACATCTTAAGGATTATTGAGAAGAGCAAAATGTCGGGTCAGACAACTAAGTCATCCAGATGGCATTGAAATTACTGTAAAATTCTATCATTCTTTGTTTTCATCATTTAAACCATAATTAAATGCTATTGTTATAGTTTGTTAAATAGCAACATGTACCATGTGGACATAATGAACCAGATGAAAAATAATGTTATACCTTGATTATTACTGTAACAAATCATCACTCGGGTTGGAATCCATATGCAGGCTTTATTTAACAACGTGGTCCAATAACAGACGGTTAGTCAGGGCAGGCAGCAAACAGGCAGTAATGAGATCAGCGAGAGTAGTCCAACAGGCAGGCAGACAAACAGGATAAACGCTCAGAATTGCAGTAGATGTACAAACAAGACTTCGCCCTGAGCCCAGGGAAACAGTCTGTTTAAATAGTGAAGGTAATGTTCTTCAGCTGGGTGTGTAATCAAGATGCCCCTGGGGTGTATGGTGAATGTAGTGTGGTGTAGGTGGAGGAGCAGGAGTTAGTGCAACGAGGGTGCCCTCTGCTAGTCAGAGGAGGGAGTGACGAGGTTAGCCTCTGTGACAATTACATGAGATCGGTTAGGGCACAAACATTACATTTTTTAGCCTTCCAGAAAAATATTTTCCTGCTACATAATTCAAAAACTAAAAATACAGCATAACACCAGATACTCATCATACTTATTAAAAATAAATCAATACATTTGGGTGTCGGACTGAATCGTTTTTACATGAATTTTCCACTTGTGTTGTAAAATTTTAAAATTTTTTAGTCATGTGAATAAGTATATGACAAATTCATGTCAAACAAATGGGGTATATTGGACCAAATTCTTTTGGCTGCACTCCAAACAGAGTCTGTTTTTTATCAATTTCCCATACTTCAGATTGCATTTCTTCTATAGAAATTACTTGGCAGCAGTGTACTGGCAGCAGAACACAGAACAGATTTACTCATGAACTGCATACTGATGCATGTCAGTGGATTTTTAACCTAAACTTGGATGAGTAGTTTACACAGATTACCTGTAACATATCATCACTCGAGTTGGGATCCATTTGCAGGCTTTTATTAACAACGTAGTCAATGAACAGGCGGGTAGTCAGGGCAGGCACCAAAGATCGTGATCGGAAAACAGGCAGGGTCACAACAGGCAGACTTAAAGACAGGGTAAACGCTCAGAGTTGAAGCACAGAGACAAACAAGACTTCGCAAAGGTTGGTGAGGAACAGTCTGATTATATGCTGGTGGTAATGTGCTTCAGCTGGAAGGGTAATCAAAGCAGACCTGGGGTGTAATGTTCTTCAGCTGGGTGTGTAATCACGATGCCCTCGTGCAACGAGGATGCCCCCTGCTGGTTAGAGGAGGGAGTGACGAGATTAGCCTCTGTGACATAGCCCCCTCCCTATGAGCGACTCCTGGCGCGATGAGGCAGACGGTGACGGGGTCTCCCACGTGGTCGAGGAGCCGGCTTGTTCGGGTGGTTGCGGTGGAAGGTCTCCGTGAGGCCTGGGTCGAGAGTGTCCTCCGTGTTACCCAAGAGTGCTCCTCTGGACCGTACCCCTCCCTGTGCCTAAGAGGCAGTCCAGGGAGGAGCTGGTGGCAGGAGCCATGCCACAAAAAGTGACCTCAGAAACAAGGCCTGTGGCATCGGCAAGAGCAGGCGAAGAGCAGGTGCCGGCGGAGCTGGGCAGCGGCGCTCGGGTGGCGCTGGCAGGCGAAGAGCAGGCATCGGCAGAGCTGGGCAGCGGCGCTCGGGTGGCGCTGGCAGGCGAAGAGCAGGCATCGTCAGAGCTGGGCGGCAGCGCTCGGGTGGCGCTGGCAGGCGAAGAGCAGGCATCGTCAGAGCTGGGCGGCGGCGCTCGGGTGGCGCCGGCAGAGCAGGGAAGCGACGCTGGGTTGGCGCCGGGAGAGCAGGGCAGCGGCGCTGGGTTGGCGCCGGCAGGGCAGGGCAGCGGCGCTGGGTTGGCGCCGGCAGAGCAGGGCAGCGGCGCTGGGTTGGCGCCGGCAGAGCAGGGCAGCGGCGCTGGGTTGGCGCCGGCAGAGCAGGGCAGCGGCGCTGGGTTGGCGCCAGCAGAGCAGGGCAGCGGCGCTGGGTTGGCGCCGGCAGAGCAGGCCAGCGGCGCTGGGTGTGCGCTGGCAGACACGGAACCTGGGGCGGCGAAGGCAGACACGGAACCTGGAGCGGCGAAGGCAGACACGGAACCTGGGGAGGCGCCGGCAGACACAGGCACTGGAGCGGCGAAGGCAGACACGGAACCTGGGGCGGCGAAGGCAGACACGGAACCTGGGGCGGCGCCGGCAGACACGGAACCTGGGGCGGCGCCGGCAGACACAGGCGCTGGGGCGGCGAAGGCAGACACGGAACCTGGGCTGCCGCCGGCAGACTCAGGCGCAGGGGCGGCGCAGGCAGGCTCAGGCGCAGGGGCGGCGCAGGGGCGGCGCAGGCAGGCTCAGGCGCAGGGGCGGCGCAGGCAGACTCAGACGAGGCAATAAAACAAGCAGGACGGCATAACAAGAACCCCCATCCTTAATGACAGGAACATGGCACACTTCAACCACGACTCTCCCCTCAGCCTCAGGGATTAGTGTTTTCGGGGCAACACTGGCGCGGTCTCCACTAATCCTCCGAGCAGTAGACTTGGTCGTACTGACCGAAAAAGAGAGAGTTGAGGGGTTTGAACCCCTCCTTTTCTTCCTCTTCTTCTTCTTCGAAGGAGGTTGTGGTTGTGGCACCCCCGTGGAGGTGTCTAGACTGACCCTTTCAGGGCATGAGGCAGACGGAGTCTGGATGGGAAGCTTTGCGCAGGGTATGTGGGGAGTGCGATTCTCCACCTTGGAGGGATCTGAGGCACTAACGGGCTCAAAAACTTGAGGACTGAGGATAGGAAGCCCATACCACTCTGGGAGGGCAACCTCTCCTTCAGACCTCCGGACGGCCCTTCTCAGTCTCCTCTTCTGTGACTTATTGTGTGTCTCCGTTGACTTTATACTGCTTGGGGAAGATGGTGAGTCCTGGAAGTCATCACTGCCCAGCAGAAGCTCGAGATCCTCACCATAGAGCTCCCGCTCCTTCTGCTGGATGAAGTCATCGACTAACTGCCAGAAGTCCCAACTCCACTTGTCCCCTAGACTGCTGTGGTTCACGGGTTCCTCCAGTCCATCCAGGAACAGGGTAAAGAGCCAAAGGTCTGGCAGCCCAAACCCCTGCAACCTCGTCCACAGCTTCTCAGCATAAAGTCCATAGGGCAGTTCATCCCGCTGGAGCTCTTGCAGCCTCTGCGTTAAGAGCACGCTCATATGGACCTCAGAGAGATCCACTGGAGACTCACCAGGACTGTCAGCTGGGGTCCATACTGGGCGGTACTCTCTGTCCTGTAAAAACTCCGGCAATCTTTCACCTGCGCTCTTGCCCTCACGGGGCTGATCAAACCTCTCCGGACAGGCGAGGCGAGGACTGACCTGCGGCACATCCACGGCGGCGGAAGCGGCGTGAGCGCTCGGTGACGTCATGGCTGCCGCTGGGTAAGAGACATGCACCTTCTGCAGCGCGATTACCAGCTCCTCGGTGAGGGATGTCAAGCAACTCAGCTGATGTTGCTGCGCAGCGAGTTGATCTGCCTGAGTAGATAGCGCTGATGACAGTTGTGAGAAAGCCGCTGGATCGTAAGACGGCGAAGTCTTCTGTAACATATCATCACTCGAGTTGGGATCCATTTGCAGGCTTTTATTAACAACGTAGTCAATGAACAGGTGGGTAGTCAGGGCAGGCAGCAAAGATCGTGATCGGAAAACAGGCAGGGTCACAACAGGCAGACTTAAAGACAGGGTAAACGCTCAGAGTTGCAGCACAGAGACAAACAAGACTTCGCAAAGGTTGGTGAGGAACAGTCTGATTATATGCTGGTGGTAATGTGCTTCAGCTGGAAGGGTAATCAAAGCGGACCTGGGGTGTAATGTTCTTCAGCTGGGTGTGTAATCACGATGCCCTCATGCAACGAGGATGCCCCCTGCTGGTTAGAGGAGGGAGTGACGAGGTTAGCCTCTGTGACATTACCATAGAGTGTGTTATTACACCAATTTACAATGCATTCAAGTTGTAAATTTAGCAGGATTTTGGTCAAAAATCCTAAATGGCTAAATTTGCATCTGCAAATGTATGTAAATCTTTAATATACATTTTTATTAGAGTCCAGGTTTATAAAACAATCTATTAATTGTGTCACTTTATGAATGAAGATTTCTTACCAAGTGAAAGTATTTTCCATGTTGCAGACCTTTGGGTGATAATTGCCCTGCAGCATAGGTATTACATTTGCATAGATGGCCAGGAGCATCCTGAGAGTTCATACAGAAGTGATTGAAGCTGATAATAATCGACTAGCTGCTTCAGGCTGGAACCAGAAGGGAGCAGATTCTCATTGAGACACCGTGTTGAAGTCCTCAACTTTAAACCAGAAGAAAAAAAAGATGTTTAAGCCTGACACCAAGATTCAGGGGTGTAGTAATGAAGAAAAAAAAGTAATGAGAATGTATGCATTGTGAGACATACAACATTAAGACAACAGCAACACAAAACAAGGAGTCAAAGGCCAAGTAATGATTGAATGCACAGATACCACTAAAAACATGCTCTTTAATACCAGCTGTTTATTTCTGGCAAGTTTATTGATTCTTGTTAGATAATATCTGTTACAGTATTTTGTCAGTATATTATTATTTTTTATTTGTTGAGCTTTGTAGCTTGTATTAACCCCATTGTGTGTATTTTGTGTGACAAAATTGAGGCTTTGTCTAACTTCTTCACTCAATAAAGTGTAATTTTTAAAGATATCTGCTGTCATTGCGTTTGTCATCCATGTCGAAAGAGACGCAAAAGCATTTTATTTTTTATTTTTAGTACTTCAGTTATTCTCAGCACAAACTGATTTCTTGTTTCTGTTTATCACTTTGTGAGTCATACACAAATCACCTTGATCAGTTAGGACCGAAGACGAGTGGCTTTCTACTGAGGAGCTTTCTTTTCATAGCTGTTTTACACAGGAGGCTATACCATTCCAGAAACCTTGCTGGCTTTTTATCTGTAGGAGCAGTCACTTGAGAAATTATATCATTCATCCATCCAAGTTTAACGTAAGAAGCTATTGTTTCTAAGTGTGTTCTTTTGAATACTCTATGTCTGACTTTTGACCCTATGTTGAGAAATGTGATCAGTGACTGTGAAGCAAGATATGATGGTTGTTTAATGACTGCAGGGCACAGATGCAGAGACTTTTATAAAGTCGATTTTTATGTTTTGATCGATCAACACTTTTGAAAAGCTGTCTAATATCTTTATGGAAACATGTATGAACTGCTTTTTGCCTTGAGTTTATTGAAAGTTTAATGTCTAAGTTTTTAAATGACAAATATAATTTTACTCCATGTTTGGAGTAACCGTGCACAGTGGGATCTATTTTCAATCTGTTGGCAAATATTTTAACACATTACATGGCAGTTAGAAACATTGCTTTTGTAAACAATATACAAAAGAATTGCCTCATTGCTGTGACCAAAATTCAAAACCACTTGTTTTATAATTGCTTGATTTTTAATGAACAACAAAATGATCAGTGAACATAGGTTTTGTTTTTTTTTTCTTCTTTTTTTCTGGATTTAGTATTTTGTTCAAATACATGCTCTTTAAAATTGTCGATACATCATTGGAGAAATGCTAGGAATAGTGCACACAGGGGATGAGTAATAGGTTGAGATTTCTGTTTCATTTGATATACAATGTTTGATTGCAAAAGATAAATAGGAAGACCAAATCTGTATGCACCAAAGTGAGAACGAACCATTCCCCAAAAACAGTTGTTATTCAAGAGTCACTTTAGAATGGAACATTCACGAACGACACATCACTAGTGAAGAAGTACGTTGGTGGAACTCAATTCCAGCTGCAAATGTTACTTAATAGTTAAATTGTCAATCTGTGTCAATCTCGAGCACAAAGAACACTTGCAATGTTGGTACCTGTGCTTTTGGCAGTAGATACTATTTGTGCCTAGAGGCTTTCTGAATGATCAGTAATGACTCCTACGCATAATAAAAATCCAAATGACAATGAAATGCAAGTACAGGAGTATACATTTCCTGTTTTAATTTCAGAAGCACTGAAAGCAATTTACTGTCTGATTGCACAAAGTCCTGAAGGCGTATCTCTGCTACTGTATTCCTTGTATATCTGTTTAGTGGCCAGACCATGGCGTGGGTAGTTTAAGCCATTGAGCACTGGCTGATTGCAAGATTGCTGTAATGATTTGAGCAGCTCATCTGAACCTTTCTTTATTCACCTGAGACTAGAAGAATTTGCATTCAATCACGACCCGTGAGTCCTAACAGCTTGATTGGAGATTTTTCCCTGCTGAATAAGCCACTATGTGCACGGTTAAAAAAAAATTCACCTGTTAGTCTACAATTCTACCCTAGCGACTTGTGACAAGATAAAAAAATTCTCTCAGAGGTGGGATGTCCTTAGGGCATGAAAGAAAAAATATTGTAACTACAAACATTTTTTTTATCATCCTCATTTCACGGAGAGGTTATATAAATCATGTGAGCCCCGCATGTCTACGGCATTAACAATGCTCCCATTCTTCCAGGTAAAATAAATTATTTACATTTCATGACCAGACCACTGAATCAAATAAGAGACAATTTATATGTGTAAAGTTCCAAACACTTAGACACAGCATTATGCATCACAAGCACCAGGGCAATAAACGCTGCCATCATAAGTTGCAGATTAATGGTGTTCGCCGAGTGATAAGTGGATCTGTGGTGCTGTGAACTCCGAATCTTTCATCTCGCATTGTGCTAATTAGATTTTTTTCCCTGTATACAAATATTAAAAATGACACACATTATTTTTCTGTAAATTGTTTTTGAATTTATGAGCATCTCAGTTTGCGATGCATATTTTAACACAAGGAACCTGTTTGTGAACCTTAAACAAAATGTCCCGATCTGTCACATTGTTGTTTGTACGTTGTGTTTTTGTAGATTTGATTTTTGGAATTTCATGTGTTGCTTCTGTATGTCATGTGACTCGATCACGAGACAGATATTTTCCATTTTGTGTTTAAGCTCCATGTGCATTTGTCTCGCCTGTGTCCTCTGCCCATCATGTCTGATTTCCAATTTTCTCATCAGTTTCATCACCTGTCTTTCTCCTCATTTGTTCAGATTTTCTTCTTTTATAAGCTCAATGTTTTGTTCAGTCTTTTGTGGGTTAATTTAATTATAGATTATACCAAGTGTAAATTGTGGCAAGTTTATTGATT
This sequence comes from Danionella dracula, assembly GCA_900490495.1. NCBI lineage: Eukaryota > Metazoa > Chordata > Actinopteri > Cypriniformes > Danionidae > Danionella > Danionella dracula. The sequence goes on from UELW01000578.1 coordinate 6,515,807, forward strand.
CTTGTTAGATAATATCTGTTCCAGTATTTTGTCAGTTTATTATTATTTTTATTTGTTGAGCTTTGTAGCTTGTGTAAACCCATTGTGTGTGTTTTTGTGTTACAAAATTTAGGCTTTTTCTAAGTTCTTCACTCAATAAAGAGTAATTTTTAAATATATCTGCTGTCAATGCATTTGTGATCCATGTTGAAAGAGACACAAAAGCATTTTATTTTTTATTTTTACTACTTCAGTCATTCTCAGCAGAAACTATTTTATTATTGCTGTTTATCACTTTGTGAGTCATACACAAATCACCTTGATCAGTTAGTACCGAAGACGAGTGGCTTTCTACTGAGGAGCTTTCTTTTCATAGCTGTTTTACACAGGAGGCTATACCATTCCAGAAACCTTGCTGGCTTTTTATCTGTAGGAGCAGTCACTTGAGAAATTATACAGTTCATCCATCCAAGTTTAACGTAAGAAGCTATTGTTTCTAAGTGTGTTCTGAAAACTCTATGTCTGACTTTTGACCCTATGTTGAGAAATGTGATCAGTGACTGTGAAGCAAGATATGATGCTTGTTTAATGACTGCAGGGCACAGATGCAGAGACTTTTATATAGTCGATGTTTCTTACTACAGGGACCAAGGAAGAGATTTTTATGTTTTGGTCTTTTGAAAAGCGATCTAATATCTTTATGGAAACATGTATAAACTGCTTTTGGCCTTAAGTTTATTGAATGTTTAATGTCTAAGTTTTTAAATGACAAATATAATTTTACTCCATGTTTGGAGTAGCCATGCACAGTGGGATCTATTTTCAATCTGTTGGCCACATTTTAACACATTACATGGCAGTTAGAAACATTGCTTTTGTAAACAGTATACAAAAGAAATGCCTCCTTGCTGTGACCAAAATTCAAAACCACTTGCTGTATAATTGCTTGATTATTAATGAAAAACAAAATAATCACTGAACATATGTGTTGTTTTTTTCTTCCTTTTTTTTGGATTTAGTATTTTGTTTAAATACAGGGGGGGAAGGGGAATTAAAACACCATTCATATAATTCACAATGGCTTTGAATGCTCTCACAATTCAGGTCGAAGATATGGTTGCACAAAATGCAGATGTTTGTTACTTTCATCAACCATTTATTATAAGTCAGCTGTCAGTGCATCCCTGCTCCAATGTCAATCATAACCATATTAACTTTCTAAAACTTCAAGGAGGTTACTTCGGCCTAACAAAATGAAGAAAGAAGCCTATGACCATAGTTTTTTTTCTTTTATGGGTCACGCAATCAACCAAACAGATATCTAAATTTTAAGTTGTTATATAATAATAATAAAAAAAATTGCTGAGATGTATGTACAATTGTGTCTTTCCAGACATATGGCCCAATGTTCCAGCCACCCCGAAACCCTTGTTTACGAGCCACACCCACTTGTAACAAACATCCATCTTTGACACCATCCTACTGGTTCTTGATTAATAAAGACAATGGCCACTCATCAATTCATTACATGCCCCCTATAAAACCTCTGCTCAATTATTCTTCAGCTTTTTTTCTCAATTGTGCTGTTGACTCAGTATGGTGTTCTTTGTTTTTCATTCTGGTATTTTGGTCTTCTGCTTGTTATCCCAACTACCATTTAGCTTTACTCTTCTCGGTTCAGTTGTTGTGTGTATAAATGTATAGTTGTAAGTGTTGTTGGGAAGTAGGGAGTGGATTTTAGTTTCGTAAACTGGAGATTTTGTGTTAAGGTGTTTGCTTGTCTCACCTATTTAGCAACTCTCACTGTGTTTATGTGTTTGTTTTTTTCTTATTCCACTCTTGAGTAAATTTCCCCCCCTTGTGTGTACATGTTTGTGAGTAATCCCCTTTTCACTGACAACTCACTGTTCTTTTTAAATTATTTTACGTTACTCCTGACACTAGACTGGGACATAACAAAATACACTTTTATGTGAGAAAATGCAACATAAACTGTAGAATAAAGAATCAATCAGTCAATCATTTAATCAATCAACTACCAGCCAACCAATCGATCAATAGTTATTTATAAAGTACTTTATGTAGTAACATCTATTAAGCTTCACAGATGAATTTATGGCCATTAATTATGTTTTATAATAAAAAATTCTGTTTCAAATTATATGTAAATATGTCTTAATGTATGCATAACTAACATTGTAGAAAATGCATCAGCACCATACAGCTCAAATATATATGTAAATATCTAGTGTTTATCTCTCAAAATGTAAACTTTGCAGGGGTGAGTTTTACAATAAGTGAATGGTAAACATATTCTAAAGCGCCACTTTTCAATGTTTTACCAATCTTAAAATTAAATCAGATTTAATAGCCTTGTTTGTTTAATTAAAATGTATCCTTTTTTTAAACATGGAAGACAATAAATACAAGCATTATATTTCTAGAACCATTTTTGAATGGTATTTTACCTAAGTGCTGTCTCAGTTTTACACAAACTATTGCTTTAACATTTCTATTTGCTACCCAGCTAAATGAGGTTAGCATGTCAGATTGTGGAGGAAAACCTATTTTGGAAAGCTTTTAGGGGCAGGTCTGGGAGCCTCTCGCTGCCTCTGTGATCCATGGCACAGTTTGGTTTTACAAGGTGCTCTTTTCACTGTCATCCAGCTGGAACATGCCTCTGCCGCATTTCATACATTCACTTCTTTTTTCTCTGCCAGCCACATTGGCTGTGCTAGCCTGACTACAGTATTTATAAACAGTAACCAAAGCTTTCAGAGCTAGTTTAAAAGCACAAATGCAATGCAAAATGGTCATGGCATTCTGCTTTCAAACACCACTCAGTTTTAGAGGAAATGGAAAAGGGTATGGATTCATAGTTGAATGTCACTGCTATATAAAAACAAATGTTGGCCAGTATTAAATGGACAAAGTTAAAATATGTATGATGTTTGGGACTGGCATTATTCCCAAAGGGTTTTTTTCACTAAGTATCTGGAGTAAGTGAGCTGTCTGGACACAAGAAGCAAACTGGTCCTACATTAGAGATGTCAACTCCCAGGAAGTGTGCTAGAGCGTTGGATGTTGGATAGTTTGAACAAATGAACAAAAATTAAAAAAAATTAAATCTACTGTGAGTAGTGTTATTGACAATACAACGTTGAACAATTTATGCAGAAAATCTGTTAGTGTCCTCAATTAAGCATTTATCAATTATGTTATTCGCATGTCAAATATATCATCGTGAACACAAAAGTGTATCAGTTGCTTATTAGGGAAAATATTTTAATGGTTCAGGTGTTTGATTAAGCATCTGGGCAGTAGAAAATTGTAAAATATGTGTGTTTGAAGCACAAAGGAAATTTGTTGGTTAGCTGAAAAACTATTTTCATTTTCTATTTATTTTTCCTGGAAAAAATATCCTGCAAACATAAATTAACATTAAGTATGATAATGCGTCCTGACAAGGAGCTATAGTTAACAGGCAAACACCCACCAACTGATTATATTTTTCTTGCTGCAAAGTCTCAATGTCATTTTATTCTTTTAAAATATGCTATCATTCTAAACTTTTTCAAAGTAGTTAATTATTTACTGTGTGTAACATGAATGCACTGAGCACTAACTGCATAGCTAAGCAGCAGCTTTGATCAAACCATAACATTATTTTACCACCCATTCCAAAAATAAATCTTTTCAACTTTTACTCCTTCAGAAAAATTTTGCAGCTACAATTTTTTAAGTTTGAGCAATCCCAAAATTCAGTCTGTCTAGACACACTTAAAGCTCTTCATAAAGCTGGGTGGTTTATCAGCGTATGCTTAAATGATTTGCCTCAGAATTTACATTAAATAAACATATTGTCACACCCAGCACCTGCACCGACACCCCTCATGATCCATCTGCACCTATCCAATCCCGAGAACCATCACCTGAGTACTAATCATCCGCACCTGTGTCCTTCAATCACACCACCACTATATATACTCACCCAGTTCACTCCGTCCCTGTCCCGGATCAAGGTTACTAGAGACTCACCACTCCTGAACCAGCACTTGTATCGTCTGTCTGAACCTGCCTGTCCATTCTTGGAAGAAAGAGAGAGAGCATCATAAGGGAAGTGATCGAACGGTTTACTGAATTCTGATGTCTGAACTGAACCGTGCTTACGGAGTAGTCTGTCTGCCTGTCTTCGGAATACCATTGAACTGTGTATTCTAACCACCTGTAAATAAACTTCACTTACCTGCATCTCCCTCGTCGTTTCCCTTTGTGTGAGCATAACGCATATGCTATTCTGAAAACACTCCAACTATACTGTATATGCAATACCCCTGAACAAACAGTATATTCTACATTTCATTGAAAATGAAAAGTATTTCAAATAATAGTTTCTTAGAAAATACTCACTTATGCTCTTAGCTTCCCAAAAATATGTTTATAATATATTATTATAATAATGGACTAGGTAAGCATTGGTTAAGTGGTATTATTATTATTATTAATAATAATAATAATAATAATAGTTATTATTTTTATTTTATTATTGGTGGCTTTCTACTGGCTTCCAATAGAGCTGAACAGAGATTAAAAGTAAAACAATATTACCTGAACAACATAGATAAAATGAGTAAAACAAGGTATATTCAGTCTAACAAGGAAATTTGAATCAAGTGCTAAAGTTAAAAGCATTAATCACTTACCCTTGTGCCATTCCAAACTGTAAATATTTCATTCCTTCTTGAATTTTTTTTTTAGTATTTTGATTTAAAACCTGGAGACAAGAACACAACCTCTGTGGGTCCCAGAAAAGGAAAACCTGTACCAACCTGTGATAAATGGAGCCTTATAACTTCAGGTTGGTTTTTACTATTTGGGAATGTGTTAAATGTGTCGTAAATTGACTTTAAAAAGTAACAAAATAAATGCTCGGTTATTTGAAATATTTGATGTCATTTATATATTGATGTTGTGTCTTCAGTACTTAAATTCAATTTCTTTACTTCTTTAACATTTATCATTTATGTTTTAGGTGAAACATTACAGATTGATTGAACAACAAAAAACGTAATGGTCTTGTTTTAACAACAATATTTTTTTAGGTTTAATATTCCTATAAGAGACTCAAAGGTTAAGTTAAGTAAACTTAAGGTGTTTAGTTCAATACATTATGAATACTTAGTTGAATGTAGTAATTGTTTAATTTAAGAAATACAAAATATTAAGTACACAAAACCTTAAATAAATTTCAGGGCAGAAAGTTTCAGGGGTTTACAGTGTACAGACACTCTTATGGATTAAGCCTGGACTAATCTTCTCCCCACTCTATCACATAAAAGAACAAAGCCCTCCATCCATGTGTAGTGCATGTGGATATGCACCTCCTCCTCACTCCTCCACGAGCACAAGCTTGATAAATATTAAAGTGTTGCATAAAACAAATGACTGATCACATTTGTTAGTTGTTGTTTGCTTTTAAAGACCAGGAACTTCAATATAATGTTTTACTTTGTAAATGTATAAATTGTACACACACAATAAGAAAATGAACCTCAGAAAATCTTCAGGAAAGCTTTCAAGAGTGATGACATTTTACCAGTTTTGTGAAATCTATTACACATAGGAAACGACTACTTAATTAACTGATTCACTCACTCAGATAGTCTGTGAAATGTTCCAATAAATTGGAAATTGAGTAGAGATTCTTCTTAGTAAACTTCTATCAGACTCTCAATTGCGATTTGAATTAATGGGATATTTCAGAGAGAAGTCAAGCATACATAAATATAAAGAGAAAAAAAAGTGAACATAAACAAACTTTTCACTCTATTTTGTGAACCAAATTGGTTGCAGAGATTGCTTGAACTTGTTTGTTAGACTAGAGATGTTGACAAGGGCACAGTAGGTTTTTGTCCCCAATGGATTTGGGAGAACTTTTTCTTTTTAAAGCAGAGCTCTCCTTCGTCAACGTTAGAGTCTCTGTGCCAATTAGTGAACTGCTGCAGATCCTTCCTGGGTCTTTTCCTGTGGTCTTGACTTGGCCTGCCACTCACTACAAGTAAATATAAAAAGATGTATACAAATATAGCGTCTCCCTGCTACTGTTTGTGTCCAGATCTTCTGTCAATGAAGGATCCTGCTAACATCTCTGGTTTCTTCAGGGGAGTCTTTCTTCAGATAACCGATAGCAAGAAGAGTAGTCACCCATCTCAAGAGTAATAATTATTTCTGTCTCTCTTCCTGCACTTATATACAAACACTTTACCAGAGATTTGACATAAGCCTTTTCTATGATGCCAAATGATTACCCCTTTCCCTTGTTCTGACCAAGGACGATCACACTTTCAACTTGCTGGAGGAAATGCTTAATTTAAAAATGAAATCTGCATTTTGTTATTCTATCATATTTTATTCCATTAGTAATCATATTTATGTCTGCTTTCTACTGGGAATTTATGTACACTAGTGAAAACATCAGCATTTACATGTAGATCAAGTTGTGTTTTGTAACATTGTAGCTAATTGTTAATCATTCAATGCTGGTTTGAGATGGTCAACCAAAATTGCATTTTTTTAGGGCTTAAGTTGGAAATGCTGGAATTGCCACTAGTTTAGCACAGTATTGTAAATATCTAAGGCCCTTACAAGAAAGACATTAACACAATCAAAGCTAGTATGTAAAAACAAGTTTAAATAATAAACCTTACAATCTGCAGTTCTGTCATTAAACTATAAAGTAGACCCTGTATATAAATAATATGATTTATATGGTTTATATAGTTATTTCATAGCACATACATTTAGAATAATTCAAATTATTATCAATGTATGTGAGCATATGCATATCCAAATAGAGAAGATCATTCATCATCCTGTTTGTGGTCACGAATTCTCAATAGGCTTGTCACTGTCATGTCTAGATGACACTATTGCTCATTAATATCTAACCATATGCTGTAGGCTCTGACACTTGGATAAACAGAAGCCATCAAATCTGTCTAGAGTTGAGCTCATAATTTTACGGAGTCTGTTCAGGTCATCAGGCTAACAGTGACATCCTTATTCACACAATAGTCAATAGTTTAATGTGCTTCTTTATAATCTATGGGTGTTTTGTGAAGCAGTAAGTCTAAAGTCAATAATACAAAATATCAAGTCACCGTTAATAGCCTTTTCTACAGACTGTGTTAATTGATTATTTTTTTTTTTTTATTTAATGGAAGTTTTCAAACTTTGTAGTTTTATTTTTATCTTTAATGTTTACATTTAGTTCTTTCAGTTTCCAGAAATCCAGCTGGTGCTGGGGGTATAGAAATTGCGGCATGTTTTTCCAAGCTGCTGTATAGGTGGCTGTGATAGATGGAGCAATACATTATGGAAGCATCATTGTTGACAAACAAAATGTTTGCATTATTTTCTTTAATCAAGTCACATCACATGAGTGTTTTGTATCTGTCTGTGAGTGTATAACTATGTGACTGTTCAGGAGGTTTCAAGAGTCTTGACTTTGTCTGCAGTGTCCAGTAAGACTGACCTTGATGTGAGGACAGACTTGTCTCAGGGCAAACGAGCACTTGATATCCTTTCGAAGACTGCAGGGAGGCCGGCCATTATCTGAATCGATGGTGACACTTTAGAGTGAGTGAGAAGACAAGATGCTCATCATCACTCACCTTCAGGATCTTGGGAGATATGCCATCACTCCTGTGTGACCACTCACTTACCTTATGGTCACTTTGCTAAAAGGACATGTTATGTGTATCGTGGAAGATCTATTAAAGGAAGCATATGAATTATTTGTTCCTCTTAATGTCTTTGAACAGTTGTTTTTCAAAAAGCTCTGGCTTTCATAAACAAATACCCATGCTTAGGCACATGCATATATGTATAGTTACATTTTATATTAAAATCAAATAGTTAACCAAAGTATAAAAAATGACTTATGACATTACCACATAATCAAGCCATTTAAGTTTTGTCTAAAACTATTGCTCTTTCAATGCTTTAAAATACATTAAACATCCAGAGGTGTAGTAAGTACATTTGCTATGATTGTCCTAAATAATAACATGCAGAGTTTGTTTACTTGCTTGGACAACAAAAGGTTATCCATCCATCCCTGGGACAAAATGATTTTCCCTGTATTTCCTCCCTTGCTCTGTTATATCAAGCTGTAACACAGAAAAGCCATTATGTCCATATTTACCCAGAATCCTGCATGAGTGTTTGCGTGCTGGCCTTGTCAAGCTGAAACATCCATCATGCATTATCTGTGGGCCAGTGCCCAGGGTGATCGAGACCCATTCACATGGCATGTCTGAATGTGAACTAGTGCCTTTTATGACCTCTTTATCAGAGAAGCTTACAAATCTGGACAGAGTTTAGCATTTGGGTCCCCGACTAGCTTCCAGATGGCCTGGTCCCTGGTGAACCCACTGACACCAGCTATTATTCTCCTCCTTCATGCTTGGAGGCATCAGCAAGTTATAATTCAGGCTGTGGAAGAGAATAATTGCTGTTCTTACATACTATTGTAGTGAGAAAAATACATATTTTTCAAGTGTATAATTTGAAATTAACTTTGTTTTTCTTTGTCTCACAATTAGTGAAGTACACAATATGAAAGTAACAATGTTCCAGTGTGATGTTTAGATTTTTCTGCAGTGATTTGTTTTAAAATAAAATTTATATTTGCCTATACTATCATGCCAGGTTTATGTGGTATTATTATGTTCGAGATCTCTAACATTATGAAATCATCTGGATCTACTAAGTTAAGGCTCTAATTTTCAAAATTCTGTTAGAGTTTAAGAGTTGCTCTTAAGTCCAAGTCTTATGTTATCTTACATCCCTTTTGGTATTACTCAATATCCATTGGTTTCCGGTAAAGTGTTGGCATTAGTTTTATACAGAGAAAGGGAGACAATATTACATTTAGGAATAGGAGGGATTTTTTAGGAGTAGCCATCTACAGAAACATAAAATGCTGATAATGATTGATGATATTCCTTTTTGGTTTGAAAAGAAATAAAGAAGAGAGTCTTATTAAACTTTAGTTCTTAAAAAATGAATCTTCTAAGTAAAACTGTGAGTGATTTTTTTTAATGAGTTGTCACCATTTTCATTACAGAAAGGTAGGCTCCTGATCTCAAGGAATCAGCAGATGTTGATGGGATTGTAATTTCTTGCTGAATTTTAGAGAATTACTCATTCAAAGACCTTTTTATTCCTAATGTTAATCTTTCTCCCCAATGTGGCCCATCAGTTCAATCAGTGCTGAAAATAAGCCCCTCACTGTGTTGAATAAAGGCCTTAGGTCTCCATTTTCTTTCATTTATGCTATCCAATCATTGCAATTCTTTTGCCTAAATCCTAGAGGAGGCAAGTTACTGATTATACAGATATAAGAATGATTTTCTTGCTTCTTTCATTTTGAACTTCCAATTAGTTTTATATTTTCTTCCGGGGATAAAAACCACAAAAGTCTGGTCCATTGGAGAATTCAAATACAGTAGTCGGCAATAGTAAGAGATGTTTCTACAATACAGACAGGCAGAGATAGTGTTGTAAAAGGCATTATTGCACAGGGACACTGAAGTATTTTGGCAAAGTGAAGGTAATGGTCTTTTTGTGATGGTACATTAGTGCTTCTGCTCTGAGCAGGCTGTGAATTTCAAAGAGTAGATATGCTCCTGAGTTATGCATTCAATTATTAGTTTAGCTGTGAATAAAAGGGGTAAATCAATGTATTGGATTTGAGACCTGTAAATACCATAATGATGTTTGGCTGTTGTTGTTGTTGTTAGTTTAGATTCGTATGATCAATTCACAAGAGTGAACTTAGTGACCATTTAATTACCTTTTACATAACATCGATCAAATAAATAATGGAATTCTAAACATTTAGTAAGGGTAAAGCAGTTTTTTCTTTCTCCTCTGAATTATATTTACTGTAAAAAATCAGTAAAATAAAAATCAAATGTTTGTTTAATTATACAGAATTTTTCCGCTTTTATTTTTTACAGAGCTTTATATGTATTTCGAAACTCACATTGCATTCTGGGATAGTCTGCTGATTGAACAGATGCTAGTTTTTGGTATGTTCTTATTTACTTATAAAACATGTTTAAATTACATTTTCCTGTCTAAAAAGTGTCTGTGTTGAGACAGACAAGTTGTTTTGACTTGTAAATAAGTAAAAAACAAAAGTGTTAAAACCACATGATATCAGCATCAGCATCTTATGAGTGTTAAAATTGCTATCATGGAAAAAGTTTCCAAGCATTAAATTAATTAAATTTATTTACTTGTATTCACATTTTTGACAATATGTAAATAAAGAAAAACGTAGTAAAGTATTGACTATGGTTTCTGAGTTAAATGAGTTATAATTTACATTAGCTATATGATGAAGCTATATGCTGGGCCCTAACATAGTGGGTTGAAAGTTTTTCTTGTAAAAGGTTGCTATAATAATGTATATACTCATTGTGTTAATATATCCTATTTAATTAGCCTTCTTCGATATAAAGTTTATTTTTAAATTGTATATTTACTAACTTTAACAATTACATTTTTACCATTTAAAAACTAGTGATATGGATATCATAGATATGACCTTATTAGATCCTCTTTAATCTTTTAATTATCTTCTAGATGAAAAAAAATCCTCTTAACAGAATAATGTCCCTACATCCACTTGAAAGAAATCACTCCCCTGGAAATACAGTGCTTCCTTTGAGAAACACATTCTGCCTGGTGTGCAAAACATGTGCTTAATTGGTGTTAACAGTGAGCACATTTTGGCTCATTAGAATTTGTAAGATTGCTTCTCACTGCTGGATGAGCAGTTTCAAGCAGTGTGTGGCTAAAACCAACAGTTGCTTAAATTCTTATGATTCTGCTCTGGTCTAAAAAATACAATAATCAGACTTTTTTTTTGCTGTACAAGTTTACCATAAAATATTAGTATGGATAATGGATTGAATGTTATATGTATTCACATTATAATTTTATAATGTTAATGTAAGATATTATAAACAACTGAATGGTTTTTGATACAAATAAAAAAATATATATATATATATATATATGGTCCTGTGTGGAAAATTAAGCCCTGTTATATGGTTTTTTTCTTACAATGTCTTTGAGGTCATGCAAGAGCATCAGAGCATTCAGGTTTGAAATCTTCATTTTGTTTTTGTTTTGCTCCTTGGACTTGCCAGTGTGTCACTTAATCACATAATATTAGCGTACATTTGCACTCTGCATCTCGTAACACACACTATGATAGTGTCTGTACACCAGCTGAGTTAAATATATATTTTATACCAGCCCTCTCTGATCAATGAACGTTGCTAATCCTCTGTGTGCTGGTCCTGCCATCATCTGATTCTGAGCCAATAGAGCAGACAGAGTGTAGTTTAATGATTTAACCTCCAGCCATGAGTTTCTGATTTCCGTCGACCGACAGATTTAGCCTCGGATTAACCACAGCTGTTGTAACTCCTACAATGCAGTACATTTTGATGTTCATGATCACAGAAAACATGATGTCCCTTTAAAAAGCTGGTGATCTATCAATTCATCCTACCGTATCTGTGAATCCATCCTACTTTCACTCATCATAGGGGTACAGGGGTTCATGAATCTATGCTGCTCTTCTGGTTCATTACATGTAGTTTCAAAAATTCAATTTTGGAAGGAGTGATCATATGGTTAGCCAACATCAACAGGTGTTTCCAATCCCCCTCTCCTCCCCAAGACATGAAACGTTAAAAACTCCATTTCATTTAAAAAGCAAACAGCTGACAAGCTTGGTCTCGTTTGAGACAGCAAAGATGCCTAACGAACCCACCTCTCCTTCCGGATCGGCATTTTTCCCAGCTTCAGGCGCATTCGACCTCCAGGCTGCCCCCAGCAACAAGCCCCGAATACGCAGAGACAGCAACGCACTGGTTTCGCTTTCACCTTGGGCTGATTCAGTGACAGCATTCTCACCGGTAAGTACATAAGAACATATGTGTATTTATGTAACAAAACATCCCAAACACATCATCTTAGAACAGAATTACAGAAAACAAAAAATCTGGAAAAAAAACTAACATTTAGAACAACATTATTATATTCTTAAACAAAAAAGCCAAAAATCAATCATCTTAACAATGCCCTGCATTATCTTGCATGTTACCGTCATTGTTACTTGGTTTTAGTCAAGGCAACACTCAAAGTAATAATAAATCCTTATGATGTTATGTTAGTGTTTTTTTACTTTGGATCCAGGCTGTGAGTGAGCTACATTAACCTCGAATACAAATGTCACTTAAAAATAAAAAAGCAGAAAAGGGAGAAATGTAGGCTTCAGGAGAAATTCCACATGTTGATTGAGTTATTAATGTAAAACATTAAATAACTATGTTGTACAAGGACAGCTTTTGACCTAATCAATTAAAGTAACAACATTTCTGCAATAAAAATACTCATAATAAGTAGAAGTTGTTCAAAAAAGTGAAGTCAGTTTAATATTACTTTTATTAGCCTGTCTTTTTAGAAGTCTGATTTTATTATATACCTCTTTTCTGGTGTTAACACAATTTGAATGTGCTTTGTTAAAACTGTTTAAGACTTCTGGAGCATTTAACCAATACATTTATTTAAATAAATTTCAATGTGACACTTGTTTTTTCACTTGTTTTTTATTCAACAGTTTAAGATTCAACTGTTTAGGGGAAAGTCATCTACAAAAACTCCCACTTTATGATCACTACAGAATACAGCAAAAACGTAAATAAATAAAGCAACTCATGGTTTACTATTAATAAACAATATAATGGCAAATTCAGATATTTTTGAAACCTTATAAGTAAAAACCCTGGTATATTACTTGATGCTAAGTGGTGTACTGGTGGGCGATAAAATAAAGTATTATGTGTTTGACCGTTAATCGTTCCATGTATTTTTTTTTTGAACATACAATTTTTTTACACAAATAAGTGCTGGACTCACTAAAGCATTAACAGACATTAAGACAACTGTAGTTTATAGCTTGTAAAACTATACACGAGCAACATGTGCAGATAAGATACAATTTGCATTTATTGGTTTAACCACTGATGAACTGGTGCATTCCTTTGCAAATTTGCAGCATTGTACAAATTACTCTTATCATCTATAACAATTATATTTGTTTAATGAAATGTATTGTTATTTTTTGCAATATGAATTTTTGAGCACACTTGACCTTGTAATTTGTGCTTTACCGTATGTTATCAAAAGAGAAAATGTGGTGCAATATTATTTGAAATATAAATGTCTGGCCAGTGAATTGAAGAGCCTGTGTGAGGGTTCCAAATGCTCTCAATGCCACCCTCAGATGGTAATGCCAGCTCTTCTACTATGCATAAATAGCTTCACAAAGCTCTGAAATAGACCACTGCTTTCTCCACCGTTTACTTCATCTTTAAATGCTTGAAATGCTCATAGTAATTGGCCTAAAGAAACCTATGAAATAAACAGTGAATGTGAGAGATAGAAAAATGGATTCAAGCTCTCACCTTCATTCTGACCCTGTTTAGACATTAAAGCTGGTTTGTTTTGCAGCCTGAAAGTCATGACTTAATTTAAAAAAAATCTTGAAGCAGACGAAATAAAAAAAAAAACTAAATCATCAAATTGGCAAAGAGTTTGATTTCTGTGTACAACAACCACTCATACACAATCTGGTGTCTAGCTATTTTATTTAGAATGCTGCTGTAGATTCATTTATTATTATTTTTTTATTATTTAAAGGGTTATATAAATCCAATTATTGAATTTGAAAAGTTTAATTGTTTGTATTTAAGTGTCATTAATATTATAATATATAAATAAATTGTAAAAACATATTAATATGTACATGATTTTGAACATGTTAAAAATTGTAAAAACATTTAAATACATAATTATTTCAAAATAGGAGAGTAGAGATGTTCCCATCACCCTTTATTAATGTAAAAACAAAAGCATAGCTGGGAAAACTCTAAGAGCTGTTTGTTTTAAATTTGATGTTGAGGACTGACTGTCCCCAGGTTGCAGAGAGCTGCATGCTCATCGTTGTTATCGTCAACCAAATGTGTACTTTTTTGTCACCTTTAAACTGAGGTGATTAGAAGTGATGCTACTTGGTATTTTTTGCTTCTCTGTAGATCACCTCATGCAGAGAAAGCAACACATGTGAGGAAAGCAGCTGAAACCCGACCGATAATTTTATGCTTTGTTTACTCACAGCTATTTTTTATCTTTCCCTGCAGTCATATATTGTTGTTCAATCTCTTCTGATGAGTTGTTGACCTGCCTTTGCCTCTAGTTAGGCTGTAGTTGCACAGCCTAAGATTCTTTGCTGCATGTGGCCTTGGAGGTTTTATTTGAATGTGTTAATGAATATATCTTGGCTCCTTGTCAGCCCGCGATAAACATCAGACAAGAGATCTGAGCAGTCGCGATGTTCAAAGCCAATTCTGTCAAACCAATGCTGCTGGACAATGTCACATGCTGAGTGCTGAGAAATTTTTATTATACATTCTGAAAATGACATTTAAGTGATTATAGTGTATTAACTACTATATTAATAACGTGAACACCAATAAAAAAATGTAGATTAAGTCTCATGTTCACGCATGTGTGGTCCCCTTGAAATAGACTCATTAGACATTATCACACTGTCAGATCTGTAGCAGAACTCTTATCTACCTCACTAGTATTGTCTTCCAAAGAGGCTTGAAATAGCTCGGGATGGTTACTCTTAGCATTTTTATCTTAATGAGGGTATCTCATTAAGATAAACACAACCCTTTAATTAGGAAAATCATTAGCAATTATTTTGATGTGAACAATTAACTGAAAACTATATGTCTTCACAGATAGACATAAAGAGTAATATGAGTACAGTAACAAACTCGTAGAGTAACATGCTCAAAAATAAACAGGATTTAGTTTTGTTAAATAGTACAAAATGTTAATACTAACATTTAGAGACGCTGAGTGAATGTAAAAATAGGTTGAAGTGGGGGGAGGGTTTCTAAATGTGATAAAAGGTTTTTGTTGTTAACAAATGTTAATAAATATACATGTTTTGAGTGTTTTCCCAGTGATGGGTTGCGGCCGGAAGGGCATCCGCTGCGTAAAACATATGCCAGAGAGTTGACAGTTCATTCCGCTGATGAATGAATGAATGTTTTGAGTGTAGCCACTAGTCAACAGCCCCGCACATAAAAATCACATGTTATATTCTTAGTTTTGTTTAAATAGATCAATTTAGTTTCAGTTCAATCCAAGCGCCTCATTTCCATTAATAAGTGCAACTGTGTCTTCACTGTGTCAGGAACACCAGTCAACATGGGAGTGATGAGTACTAGAACACAATTTATTACAGCATAAAACAACAAGGAACTTCTCTTAAAGTAGACAGCAGCTACTTTAAATGGAAAATGATGGAACATGCAGGAGACAATGATGATGGAAAATAGACAAAGACAAGATGAAACAGTCTAAAAGTGTTTAAAGAGTTTGCTGAAGAAAACATCCAAAAGTGCAACTATTGTCAGACAGTGAGTGATGGGTGTTGTAGTTCTTTTGTAAGTCAAGTAGTGATGGGAAGTTCCATTCATTTTGGTGACTCGGTTCTTTTGACTCTCTTCACTCAACAGAACTATACTTTGAACAATTTGTTCTTTTTCTTTATCCATAAATACATATTTCCTTATTTCCCTAGCAAGATTACTTGCAAATTGTTATGACAAAAGGCTCCAAAACTGAGCAAAATACAATAATAAGTTAAATTAAACTAGCTTCTTTTAAGCTAGCTGCGTCTTTTGACTATCAACACACACCAGAAAAACCCCTTCTGATACTTTCAAAACATCAATATTAGATTGTTTGTTTCTGTAAAATCAATAATGTGCCCACCGTGTCCAGTGAAAATGAGCTTTAGTATTAATTTAGGCAAAACATGAGAAATATCACCACATTACCGTCACATGTGAACGAGCGATTCAAATGAACTAAACTGTAACTATTGTTTTTCGCATTGCAAACGATAAGAACGAGTTGAAGAGCAATTCAAATTAACCGCTTGTTTCTATATCCGGGTACTCTAGCTATTGAAATGCATTTTGAGTTGAAAAGAACGAGTTGCAGTGATTCAAATGAACTGCTCATTTCTATATCTGGAAACTCTAGTCATTGAAATGTATTGTGAACCATAAGAACGAGTTGATGAGCGATTGAAAATAACTGTTCTTTTCTATATCCAGCTCTGGGTCCGTTGAGAAGCAATCGTGAGATTGAATGAGATGACGAGAACGGATCGTTCACAAGGAAAAGTAGTTCCTCACGGCTCACTATAAAGATTTGTTATTTTTTGAACGAATCATTCATGAACGACACAGCACCAGAGTCAAGTATGAAGATGCCACAGGTTAATCACCCAATGAGATCCCTTGTTTACAGGTGATGCTGATCTAGAAAAATTGCTTTCAGGTGGAAAAAAAGTTGGCGATCTCATTGAGTAATAATATTGGATCCCTGGCACTGCACTGCTGATCACTTTCATTCAGTCATTCATTCATTCATCTTCATGTCGGCTTTCTTCCCTTTCGGGGTCGCCACAGCGGAATGAACCGCCAACTCTCTGGTATATGTTTTATGCGGCGGATGCCCACTGCTGATCACTTTACTTTGAAATTTTATGGTGTGTTTGTCTGTGTATGGTGTTTATTTTAATAATAACTTTGTGTATGTAAATATGTATGTATATATGTTGATAAATACGTTTGAGACTTTCTTTCACAAACAGAAAGCAATATACTGGAAATCAGTTCATCATCATCATATCCATTTTTCTTTGCTCTATTTAAAATACTATCAAAGTAGCAATGCTGTTCTCTAGTTGGTTCTCTAGCATGACTTTAGAACGATCAATTTAAAATGATAATTTATCCAAGAATTCAGTAATGGTGCAAATGCAAAGCCAGAAAATGGCACTATCTGACGAAAGCATTGCACAATGTAGTCAAAAGCTGTTTTATGCTGTTACATATATTTAAAAGGATGGCCAAAACTTACATGGGCTCAAACCTTTCAGAGACAGAAAAATATATATTTTTTGTGCTGGCTGTTTCAATATGTATATGTGCTTGTCACACAGATGATTTAGAACTTTACATCTCATGAATCAGTTGCTGGTTTGGGGTCTATTGCTGACTAATCAATAATAAGAAAATTGCATCATTGATACAGCAATATATTTTCACAGATCAGTCAGATTCTAATATAGTTTCTTTTCTCTGGAAAGAATAAAGTCAGCATAGTTAGACCTACATATATATGCAGCAACATAATTCCATGGTAACTTTTAAGATATTAATAAGTTATGAAAACATTTATGTGGATCAACAGCATTGCTCTTGAGAAAAATATTTATCTGTGTCTTCTTGAATGAAGAACAGTTTAATACAGTTTTTGAGTCAAAGCCAAATTAATTTAATTAAACCAACAGAGTAAAGAATGAAATAAAGTGAATCTCTACTGAAATGATACAGGAACATGGCTGTGGCCACGTTGTCAATGTTTTCAAATTCCAAGCGATGTACTTTATTCAACAACAACAACAACAACAAAACCCACACAAACGTATTGTTAGCATCTATACAAAGATCATAAGAAAAAACTGAAAACCTCAACAAATAATGAAATTTGATAGTTGATTTGTAAACTAAGTAATCGACGGTCCTAATCAGTAAATATGCACCCAACACAGTCATGGTTCCTTACCCTGAATGCTGAATCCTGCCTTTTTTCCCTATTTAGGTCCGGGTGATTGAGGTTAACCTCTGGCCACCATGAGCTAACATTTTTGCCACCTCCAGCCATATTAAAAAAAGCAGATTTCACAATAAACACACTGTGCCAAATTCATCAGTTGAAAGATCCTATCAGAACAGATTTGAAAGTGACATATGTCCTCATTGTTTTAGAGAGCAGAGGCACCTTTAAACACACTGTCAGTTTCTGTTCATTGATTATTCATTTATAATTGTATTTAATCATTTAAATCAGTTTTAGTTTACCCCTTGAGTATTTAATAATGTAACCTTTTGTTTTGTGCACCCTGAACATTCTATTACTTCTCAATCTTAACATTGCTTTAATCCCCAGTTATACAGTATCTACCTGGGCTATCTGTTTGCTTCCATTCTTGTTTCTGTCATCATTCCTGGATCCATCAGCTCCTTGACTTTGTTTCCTGTATGATATATCATCTCCAGTATTTCTCCTAGCTTCATTTCTCGACATTCTTCCAAATCAACGGTCCCTCACTCTGTATGAGGCTGGCAGTTCCTTTTTGGTCAAGATAAAGCCAAACCTTGATCTGGCGGATGTGTTTATTTCATTGATAATAATAGACTGTGATTTCAAGACCTTGCCGGGTAATTAAACTAACCATTGGTATTTGAATGACTATTGCAGAACTGAGTTGACCACACAATCTAAGGACTCTATTCTGTGTATCATCAGGCAGTAGCATGGTGACAAATATACCATCTAATTAAGCTTCTGTTTCTATCTACATTTCTATGTAGAGGAAATATTTTGTTGATGTTTGTCTGTTTGTTATACAAATGAACTGAAGAATGTGAACATAATAATGTTTGAGAAGGAAAACAAAAAAAAAACTCCATTGATATTCTTCCTCTGAAGATTTAATCAGATAATTGGTGAGATTGGTCAATAAAAGAAACAAACATGTTTAATTTTAAAAATATGAATGAATAAATGCATGTTTTAAACCATGTAAGATATTTCATTTTTTTAATACACTGTTAATGCATTTGTATTTAATAACTGAGTTGAGTTCTTTAAATACTCACTTTGATGTCTAAGCTTTTAAAGATGTGTTTTGTTTATTCATATGTATTATTAATTTTACTCATATACATAAATACCAATTCATGATTTTTTTTTTAAAGCAAGAAAAGATTGAAGAAGAAACACAAGCATCTGGAATGATGGGAAATGTGGGATAAATCAGTCACCTCTCCAAACGACCCAAACAAGTGTCCTTGTATTGATTTTCTTTTCCCTCAAAAGATTTAATCAGATAGTTGGTGAGATTGTTTGAGGACAAAACCCTCTGTTTAACCCCATTGTTGTATCCTTCAGCTATCATTCAATCTTCTCAATATATATATATATATATATATATATATATATATATATATATATATATATATATATATATATATATACACAAACATGTGAGATCATTTAAAATTAATAATTACTTTTTGGGGACTGAAAGAAGGGCAGTGTTTTATTAGTATTCAACCTGAACATGATAAATCAATGTGACGTGATGTTCTGCTCCTGACATAGGTTGGCATCCCATGAAATGGCAGCAACACAAATGAGAAGATCATTGCCAGTAATGATATCCAACCATACATGTATGAAACAGACCCAGAGCAAACATAACATGGAAAGGAAAGAAAGCATAAAAACATACCACTTGTAACCAATAAAAATCCTGGATTGTCGGATCCAACTTTCTAAAATTTTTTGAAGATTGTTTAATTGTTTATGGCAGGCACTCACCTTGTCCTTCATCTCACTAGTTATGAGCTTACCCCTGGTTGGAACCCAGACCCAGGTCTCTTGTAAATAGTTTGATAAAAGCTCTCTTTGATAAAAGCTTTTATGCTCCACTCTTCAGTCACCGTTTACGCTTCCAACACTTAAGCTACTAAATTATTCTAAGATTGTAGGGATAAAGAGAGCAGTAGTTACTATTTGGAGTGAGGCAGAATCACTGATTGTTTGATAAGATCTCCTTGTCAGCAACTTTTACTAAACCTGAATTGAATAGCTTTCCATTTCCGCTTGCACACCAATAATGGTGATATTGTAGCTTGACATTTTTTTTTAGAAAGAAACAAAATACAAAAATGCAATCTTTACCCTGATAAAGTCAGATATACTATAACGATCTGCAACAAAAAGTGATATAATCTAATTTTATATCACATTACACACAAGTGATTGAATATATTTACAATTCAAAAATCACAATCAGTTAAATGAATATTTAAGCAAACCCTTTGCCCTTGATTTTTTTTGTTCATCTTGACTAGTCACAATGAAGGTCTCACTGTTCTACAGAAAAGCTTTGCTGAAGAGAAAGCACATGCCGCCTTTGCTTTATCTTGAAAGCACAGAGGGTTTACTAATTAGTGTTTTTGGAAGGAGTGGGTGAACTGAAACGGGATTGCGATATGGACCTTGACAAACAGTCTCATTGGTGTTTTGATTATAGCCAGCATTCTATTGGTTGTCAGGAGGTGTGCAAAATCAAAATGACATTTAATTTGCAGTTACATGACTTATATTTTAATTATCCATCCACATCTGCCATTGCTTACTGCCATCTTTATGCAGCCCCGATAAAGCAATAATAAAAGTCATTTCAGTGATGACTGTAACTTGAAGATTGTCCCTTGCAACCTTCTAAAATTAGAAGATATGGGAAATACTTATTTTCTTTACCTCTTTTTTTAATCAAATTACCATTAATACAACATTTCCCAGAAAGTATTTCCCCTTTGATGGATTTCATAAATAAATATGTTTAATTAGAAAATCTTCTTTGGTTGAATGCTTTCTTGAACAAAAGGAGTTTCTTTCAAAGCTGGTGGCAGATTTGGGGTATTGTCCAGACACTTTACTATATAACATTTAGCAGTAAAAGATGAACAAAGTAGGGCAAGCCTGAATAATAATAATGACAACATTTATTTTTAGGCCTGCTCTTCACTAATGATTGACAGGTACATTGGTTGTCAAATCAAAGGCAAGCACTAGGAATTACATGCACAAAGCAATAACTATGTTTTTTTAATTATTATTATTTAAACATTAAAACACCAATATTTAAACATTAGAACATATTTAAACACCAATTAAAGCATTCTTGTGATCCATCTGTGATTTAACTGAAAGGGTGCCTAATAGTAACTTCTGGAAGGTGTTTAGAAATAATTCTTTGAATGAAAGGATGTGAAAATGTGAAAATTAATCTTTTTTTGTAAATCTGTAAAAGTAAAGTTGCATCAAAATTTCTGGGTTGTTTAAGGCATATTGGTTTGCAACATGAGAAGTTTGTGACATAAAATTAGTTTCTACCAACGTTAATTGGCATATGAGACCAGCCCTTTTGACAGTTACAATGTAGGCTAATTTTGGTTAATATAATTAGGTTAGAATATCTATTTCTCAATTTAGTTAGGATTTGAAACAACTCATTGGTCTCTATGTTTATATGCATTTGTACTTTTTGGCAAATATTTACTTTTCATATTCGTATCCCTTATAAAGACTCACAGTTTAAGAATTGTTAATAAAATATTATATTTGAGCATTTTTGTGAGTGGTTGTCATTTATTTCCATTCCGACTAAATATTAATATTTTTCACTACTGTTATAAGGGGAGTTGGAGTATGTTTTTCTAAAATATTTTCTTTACAATATACAGAAACAAAGTCAAAGTTCCTGAATAAGTGATTCTTTGTGCTGGCTTCTTTTTGATCTAACATCAATCCAGTGTTGGAGCTGCAATTTTGAGACAACTTGTGATTTATGGACAGATTTACATGACAAGCTGATCGCAGTTGATTCAATGGAAAGAACTGAGAAGAGACAATTGATTGTAAGTGTAGAGTGTAAAGCTATCATAAAATCATCAAAGTGGCATAGATTGGATGAAAGATGAAACACTGTGTATAATTCTTTGAAGATGCAGATTTGAAATATTTATGTCATCAAAAGCAGCAACTACTGTTTGAATTGACCGTGTAGGCTTAGGTGCTTTCACAAAAGTGTAATTAAATGATAGAAAAAAAACAATCCTCAGGTTGCTTTATATAAAATGTTTTTCAAAATGACCAAGTCTTTTATCCACCAGAGATGGAGAACAGAACTTACAACTAAATGAGGCTGATCACTTTCAGAAAGGCTGTTGTGTGTGCAAAATTGAGCAAAACTGTGTTTATTCTAGAACAACAAACTATCTTTTTCATATAGTAAGTTTTAAAATCAAATGTACAGCACTGATATGTCCCTCAAAATTCCAAAACATTTACCCCCGATTTCAAATCACCCTTTCAGTCACTCACTTTGTGATATAACGAATGAGAACAATGGGAATATGATGACGTGGGTCAATCAACTTCCATGTACCTTTCAAAGAGCCAATAGGAATAAGAGCCTCGAGAATTTGAATACTACTGCTATAAAAGAGGAACTGGTCATGATTCTCACTTTCTGTGAGGCTTTGCAGCCAGAACCCTGCAACCCAAAGACTTACTCAAAACCTCAAGGTTGAGGCAAGGGCACGCAATCCCATCAAACCCTATTCGGCGAACGATGAGTTACACAAGTTACCAGAAATGATCTATGATTTATACAAGTATTTTATTTAATGGATCCAAGAAGCAAATTAATGTTTAGTTTACTCAAGGAAGATGGGGCTTTTGCAGTCGCAGGTCCTTCCCTCTGGAATGCTCTATCGTTACATGTCAGACAGGTTCATCTCTTTCTGGATTTAAATCCGAGCTAAAAACATATCTCTTTAATCTGGCATTTGGCTCAGCTTGACTGTATCGCACACTGTTGCTGCTGTTCTTGTCCCTGATTTATTTTATATTTCTATACTGTGTTTTACTGTTTTCATGCTGTTATTCATTTTACAGAGTCATGTGTTTTATGTTTTAAATACGTTTCATTGCATATATTTGATTCTTCAATTTTGTTCTCTAAACATGATTTAAAGTCTAGTTTCTAATTATGACTTTCATTCATGTCATGCTTCTGATCTGCTTTGGCTTGTCATAGAGAATTTGGAAAAACTCCAACAGAGGGCTAAATGTGCAGAATGGTGGTTATTTTCCCGGCCACTTTTCTGGTTATAGAGATCTTTCTGGTCACTTTATTTTTATTCCAAAACTGAGCAGCTCAAATAAGATGACGATTGCAAATTAGATACTGGTAACTTTCAGAGGAATATGGCCTAGCACACAAGAAACTTAAAAAAGCAAAACGTACTTTAAATGAATAATTTATGTACAATTTCCTTTAATTTAATCAAGGTTCCTTTATTTAGTGTAAGACTTTGAATAGTATTTTGTCAATGATAATGAATAGGGATGTACACACAAAAATATGTGAAAATTTTTTACTGAATTATTACAGTTTTTGCTCTTGATTATAAATCATATTATAAATCTATATTTCATTACATTTCTGACAATGTAGACCTGCAAAACTTGTGAATGTGTTAAGGGTTTGTATATTCATATAAAGTTTAAAAAAAACACTTTTAAAAATGATGAAAACATAGAAGTTTTGAAACATTTTCTTGGAATATAATATATATTTTGAATACAAAGGTCATTTTCAATATCATATCATAGCTTCTGGTGTAGTAGTATGAGAAGTCTTATTTGATTGCCTCATACATTTTCTGGTGGGTTTTTTGCAGTTTAAGGTCAGACCACACATTGCACCCCCATAGCATTCGTCAGTTTATTTTTCAGTATAATTTGTGTTTATTTGTCATGTTTAAAATGAAATCATTTTCAGAATTTAAATACATTATTATTGAAATTTATGTTGCTGTGTCCTCTGATCGCTTTAATAGTAGCTACATAATAATAGCTATATACACATATGTATGACCAAAAATTTGCCAATGTCCATACGATTGGATATTACCATCAATCACTCAAATTATATTATAATTAATATGATATAATATAATACCACATAATAATTATTATTGCATGTGTGATTTATGGTGAATTCGAATTCAAATAACAAATCCTTTAAAAATAAACATAAAGTTAACATAAAAAAGTAAATTTATTTCTTGGTTTAATTTATAGAAATATGAATGTGTCATTTGTATGATTTTAGTCAGATCTCTGAGCCATGCAAAAACATAATAATAATTCAGAACAATCTGTTTTGAAATCAGGTGTCTTTTTGTTAATTAGTATCTTCACACAATTAAAACTTGGTCAAAGGATCAGCTTGTATGACACATGATAATTTGCACGCTTGCATGTATTAGTAAATCACTGCAAGAGAACAATCTCATTTCACAGTTCAAAAGATTCAGCTTACAATCACACACGACCCATTAATAGCTCAGTCAAGTTCAAATATGTCAAAATTAAAGTGTGCTTTCCAAAGTCCATATCTGAGTTACTAATTCATTTATTAATATGGCACTGTTACCTTTGCCACTGTTAATGGGTCCACTTCAGAGAAACAGATGCTTATTCTGTTGTGTTGTTGATGCCCACGTAATTGTAGTCATGTGTTTTTAATGCTCATAGTTATTTTTCATCAACATTTAGTGTCCCCCATTTAAAAGCTAGAATATATTCTCTTCCACTGTTACAGCCCATTTTAGGGAGAACACTGAAATTCCTCCAAATACCAAATGTTCATCAAAAACTCATCATTACTCAAAATCCAGATCAATTTTTGTTATGAGGTTTGCTTGGACAATTTCTGGGTTTCGTGGGGTCTTAAAAAATCTAAAATAAAAATAAAAACTGAACTCACTTTTCTGTTTTTTCTTTTTCTGATGTACATATAATGCTCATTTGAAATGTGTTTTTGTTTTTACTTGGGGCTACCAGAAAAAAAAGCTCCTAAATGCTAAAAATAATGTAAGAATGATAAGAAATGGGCAGAAATGTAAAGCTCATGACAGAAAGACAGAATCTTTCGATATCCCAAATAAAAAAGTTTGTAGACCCCCAAAAACAAGTTATGTTTAGCTATGCCATATTTTGAGAAAATGCTTATATAGACTCAAAATGATTTAGAGTTACCAGAGTTTAAGAAAACATTCATGAACACTCATAAATGCTCAAAATCTTGAAAGTGTTTTTTTACATAAGACTCATTAATGTAAAAAAAATAAAAAATGATTGTCAAGGTTGCCAGAGATGAAGAAAACATGCATAAATGCTCAATAGCATAAAAGTGATTGGTAAAGTTGTGAGAAAAAATCCTCATAAACATTATAAAATTGGAAAAAAATGGCAGCTACGATTTGAGAAAATTACCATAAACATTCCACTTTGTGAAAGGCATGTTTGAGGCAACCTTTGTAAAAGCTCAAAACGTTAAAGAAATAATTATTGTTTGAAAGAATGCATTTGAATCAGAGTGTTCATTATAAAATAATATTTTGTATGTGTTTCGATGTTTCTTGATGTCTTAAAAGGTCTTAAATTTGACCTCATGAAGCCTACAGAAACCTTAAATTTGAGACCTAAGAATAAAGCAAAGGAAAAATATAAATAAAGAGCATACACAGGGATTTAATCGAAGACAAACACACAACAAAACCAATAAAACACTTATTTATCTAATAATGCAAATCACAAAAGAATCAGAATAACAACACAACTTCCTAATAAAACATATAATAGCCTTAGATAAAAGACCCTATATCTAATACCATTATGTTATTTTGTAAAGTTATTGAATTTAGCTCAGTCCATTAACACAGACGAAATCTGAGCTCCCTGATCTTCTGGATGTCTGACCCTTTTATACAAGACAGACCCATCAATTAGCCAGTCAGAGGAGGCCAGCTCGCCAACCCGAAAAACAAACTGCACAAATATGTCAGGGGAGTTATCCAGATTTGTCCAGTCTTTTAACATTCTCTTTATTATTGTCATATTCCTTTTCAAAGATGAAGGTTTAAAAAACCAGCAGCTGAAACTATAAAGACTTAGATGGGATGCACTTCCTCAACTAGCAGGTTATTCTAGTGTGACGCAAGAAGTTATTTAAAAGATTTTACAGTCGTGGTTGATTAACTTCGCTGATGACAGACAAGCATTTGGATCATTTGCTTCTGTTTTCTGAAAACAGACTGATATGGTGAGATAGAATGCAAGGCATATCACACTCCACACTGAATATGCACATGACAAATGAGCTTTAATAAAGAAGCATTCACTGTCAAGTGGGTGATGAATGCACTGGAATACTAATCAAGACGATATTTTAATTCTGCAACTTTAGCTGTTCTGTGAGGATAGTATTATTATTCAGCAGGAATTTAAACAAGCCCACGCATTTCAGTTCCATGTTTTATCAAAGATATGAGTTAACATAGACCAACGGAACATTCTGTATAGCATGTTAAATCTCACATTAGAAAACAAATAGTAGCATTCAACTAAATTATATTACATTACATTATTAATATCACAACCAAACATTTTCTCCACAAAAAATATTGTTTACAATATAAAATATTTGAAATGGGTGAAAACTATTACTCCCCTGGAATCAATAAGCTCAGGGTCTCTGTGAATCAATGGAAACAGTTTGGCCATGCCATGTTCCATACACACAGAGATAATTCAGAATCACTCCATCTCTGTAGCACTGCAGATGACTATTACCCGATTCATTTTTATAAAAAAAAAACTATAATTTTAAACAGACATTTGCATCAGAAACATATTTCAACAATCTTTACTTAATATAATTATATATTAAGCAGATAGATTTTTTAGTTAACAGAAGATTTCTGTTAAATCTTTCACGTAAAGGAGACAATGAGCAGGAGCTTTTAAAACCAAGATGAGGCACAAGAGGGGCAAATATTGCATACTGTACCTTCCAACAAGATTCTGCTGATGCAAAACTATTCCAGTGTAGGAGTCTAATGAAGTGAAAATTCTAATAGACACACTGGTTTAAATAAAGCAAAACAGTCATTAGACACCAATACATCTCATTCTTTTCTCAACATATTATCCTGTTTGATTAGCTTCTCCTTATACAGTAAAATAATAAAATTACCCTAGATCTGTTGTACCTTGAAGACATACTCACCTGGATACAAATGTATAATTTGTCAATTTTTACATTTATCAAATATCTTGCATCAGCTTGTGGCCATTATTACAGATAATAGTTGTGCTAGAAATCTTTCACCCATTAACCATCAACCCATTAAACTTGGTTTGATAGAGGATGCAGAACTAGTTGATCATTGAGTGTGGGATTAGTTAAATGCTGGGTTTATGTTTTATTCAAAATATAACACTCACAAACAAGATATAGAGCTCTTTTAGATCAAAAACGAGACTAAAGTAAAAACTATTGTGGACAGAAATTGGCTCAGCCAACCAAGCATTCATTCTAAAATTCCTCAATTCATTTTCAAGCAGATTATGTTGAGAACATTTTGAAAAACTGTAGTCAATCTATTGTTTAAGAGCCAGCAAGCATTAAAGGCACTTCTTGTGTTTGACGGAAAGAGAGAAGAGTGTAAAGAATAAAGTAATTACATATGCAAGCAATGACAGGTTCAAAGGAATGTTACTCTGATTTAAACACGAGTATAAAGTTCTGCTCAGAGCCCAATCCCTATCACTTAAAAGGCAAGTTTTAACTTTACTTTTTCAAGAGAGATCAGGAGTTGAGGAAAGAGTGAGCTAGAGAGATTTGGGCACAAACAGTAAATACGACACTGCATAATATAATTTCTTACTTTCAGTTACTATGCTGCCCATATCTTGGAACCAGTTTCCAGAAGAAAATATTAGGGAGAAAATGTCCAGACTAAAAAATGCATCTATGTAAATGTGCATTTACTGATCTGTTCGAACAGTGTTGTGCTTAAGGATTTCTCTGTTTTAATGTATTCTGTGGTTGTTTTATTCAATGATTTTACAATCTTATTTAACAATTACACCTTCTGTTTTTATATCTGGCCCATTTCTATTCTTATTTAAAACACTTGCTAATGTGTATGAGATGTGCTTTACAAAATAGATTTATAAGTTTATAAGGGGTATAGAATTCTTTCATCTTCACGACCTGTGCAAAGATATCTTGTTATCATATTATAGGCCCACTTAATTTTAAAGAGTTAAGTAATATAGTTTTTATTTCAAGATTAACAAATGTTGTATTAACCAAATAAAACACTGAACTCAAATCCAGAGGAGAAAAATAGGTATCCACAGAAGCAAGATAATTTCCAGAAGAGCAGGAACATACTCTAATTGGAGCAAATCCTGAGTGGAGAAGCATCTTCAAGCCCGGTCTGAAAACAGATTTTTGTTTTGTTGGACAAAACAACAACCACCTGAAATTAAATTAATGGGAGAGAGTGATTGTGTATTTACTCTGGGTATGGCCTGGAGGGTGACCTGGGGTGATGCTTTCAGTCACTTTTCTTTTTGCCTGAAGGATGACTCAGCTGCTGATTGCATTTGACTGACAGGAATAATGAAGCTCTTCACAGTGCAACCCATAGATCAGTGCCTGCTTGTTGAGAGCACAAAAGCTCCTGGCACACCAGGAGGAAGAAAAGAGAGACTTTCATTAGAGTTTATTATTCTCACGTCACCCACGTCACCCTCGCTCTAGAGTGAAGAGTCATTTAGGCTCAATTCTTGGCACTCGGTGCATATGCGGGTATGGCGTGTGGTGCCACATGTGGAGGGCACTCTAGAGGAGCTTTGTAAAGCTCCAGCTGCAGGCAACATTGCAGTGTCGAATGAATGCAGAAATCAATTTCCTATAATGATACAATTTCTCTGTGATGTCTCATTTCCACCCATTCACTCTCATGCTTAGTGGAACAGGGGAGAGATAAGGACAATAGTCGCTCCTTCTGAATCTATCCATATCAGAATTTAAAGCTCTCAGGAAGTTCACAGAGACAATTTTAAGTTGACACAGAGGCAAGTAAAATAACCAGTTGACGAGATAAACTAATAAGTGCATAAGCTAATATAAACAGCATTGTTCTACTATTTTTTATTTTGCATTGAGAAATCTGCAGCAAGTAATGGGTTTAGTTCATATTTTTCTCCAAAAGACTGTTGCCAACAAATATAACTACTAATTACAAATATGTTTTTATTATATACGTTTTACAGATTAACATTACACAGCAGATATGATCATGTCAATGTTCCTTGCAAAGCAAAGTCAGACATGCTTGAGTGGTTTTGCAGTGATTTATTGGCATTAGTATGTTTAAAACTTTGTCTGCTCACAGAAATTATTTGAATAGAACTAGGGAACAAGTCAAGAGTCTAAGCTCTGCCTGAGCATGCTCATTTCATTCCTCCACAAACTGTTTGATTGCTAGATTTGATATTTCATGGAAACAGTCAACAATTTCAAAGGTAACAAAAGAGGGAAAAAAAATCCAGATTTTTTGGTGATTCTTGATTACAGCGCAAGTATGCTCTTTAATTTGTCCAAGAAGTGTCTTGCATATTATTTTATCGATTTTTTTCTTTTCAGATTTGTATTTTATATTTACTTTATATAGAAAAGAAGTAAAGTTAAAAGCATACCATAAACCATTCTACTACGTTGTTATAAGTCTAATGGTTTAACAGTAATTACATGTTTTGAATTTACAATCTTTCAAGTCTGTTACCTTCTATGAAGAAACTGAAATTGTTTTTGTTTTACAATTATGTTATAAATGTCCGATGTTGTGGGGCAATTGTAACATTTGACTTTAGTTTAAAAAAATGTTTAC
The DNA here is from genome assembly GCA_900490495.1 of Danionella dracula. Classification (NCBI taxonomy): domain Eukaryota; kingdom Metazoa; phylum Chordata; class Actinopteri; order Cypriniformes; family Danionidae; genus Danionella; species Danionella dracula. The sequence continues at coordinate 6,545,425 of UELW01000578.1, forward strand.
TGACCTCAGACCTATTCCAGTGTCTTGTTAAGATTAATAGTTTTGCAATTTATATAGTTTTAAGCATGTTTATCTGGTCTTAACCTTACAGCTGCTGTTTGCGTGGCTGAAACGTGTTTACTGCAGTTTCGATTATTCATATTTGAATATTCAATTATCAAATTAATTATTTGTTTAAATGCTTTCCAAAGTTATTGATTTTGTCATATGAGGAGAATGCAGACCCAGTGCTGTATGTTTTATACATGTTATCTAATCCGAGGCTATAACTTGTGTCTCCGATTGTGTTGAATTCTGATCTTTAGCTGATTCATCATAATCAATCACTTGGAACATTACTGTTATATCACTGTGCTTGAATAAAACAATTGGGACATCATCATTCTATTACTCTGCCATAAATATCCAGACAGCTGCTTACAGCAAAATCTGGCAAGAGTCTTAGAAAACTTATGGAGGAATGAGCAGAAAACTTACACTCTGTGGCAGTGAAGTTGTGTCAAATTGATCTATGAAGTAATGGATGCATGCCAGATGCTCAGGTAAAGAGCACATCAACTCCATTAACCTGCAGACATTCTCAAGTCTGTGAAACGGAGCAAACCAAAACGAACCCCTGGAGTTAAGATACTGTACTCTATATGATAATAGGGTCCTGACAAGATCCGGATTAAAAAAAAAGATAGCTTTACCTGTTTTACACAATCTAAAAGAATTATTATGCCAACCGTACAATAAATTCAGAAAATGTAATGACACCTTTGAAACTGCTGTATTTGAAGTTAATTATTGTCAATAAGTTTTCTAAAAAGTTAATGTTTTATCCATACACCCCCATGCGATTTAGAACCTGTAAAGGTGTCACTCTTCCTCAAAACCCAATCTTTTGATTTTGGGTGACATCATATTGTTTGGAAGACATGGCCATTATGGATCATATCCCCCAAAACTACACATGTACCGGCTTGTTGTTTGTGGTTAAGTTGGAGAAAAAATGTTGTTTACTTTATTAAGTGCACATTAAATCCCTGGGCTTTTGCGAGATCAATGATATATTAACTTATTTGGAAAGATGCAAGGGGATTCAAGACTACATTTTAAAAATGATCCCTTTAATAACTTAAAAAAATGGCACTGGAAGCAGAAATAGTTTTAATCCCATTTAATAGACTCAAAACTGTTCTTGTCAATATAATTATAAACAGAACTCTCAGTCTATATTTCACCGTCATCAGCTTCAAAACAATACCCAGCTCTACCATTTCCAACATAACAAACAAGCACTTAAATTGTGTGTTCACATAAAACCTCCAAGCGCTACCTTCTGTTGGTTCTGCCAATCTCACTTTAACAATTATGAGTTATTGCAAATTCAAGATGTTATTTGTCACTATCTGGGAAAAAAAATTCCACACACTTTATTACCCCATCTAATACTTTATTTTGATCAACAAGTAAAGCTTAATTATGATTGTAAATCTGATATCTAGTGAACCTTATTCAACACTTCAGCGTGAGTCACTCTAGTCACTAAAGTGTCTGCTAAATGAATAAATAAAGCAGCGTGAGGTTTTAATCAGATAAAATACACTTTATTACTTAGTTAACCTTTGATATCCATTGAGCAGATAACATGTCTGAAAGAAGATGGACATAACTCCAACACTAAGCACACGAGGGTGTTGATCAAAGTTATTAAAGATTCTTTATCCGACCAGCAATGTGTCATCATCTGTGAATTCGTAGATCGGCACCTCCAGATTAAGTGGTGCGGGGCCTTTCCTGATGCGACCGGATGCATCATAGTGAGAGCCATGGCAAGGGCAGTAGTAGCCCCCAAATTCACCTGCATTAGCAATAGGGACACAGCCCAAGTGGGTGCACACACCGATGACAACAAGCCAGGTTGGGTTTACCACGCGGTCATTGTCATGCTGAGGGTCTCGTAGTTCTTTCAGGTTAACCACAGCTTCCCCTTGGATTTCCTTTTGTGTTCTGTGGCGGACAAACAGGGGCTTCCCTCTCCACTTGAAGGTCATATTCCTCCCTTCTGGGATATCAGAGAGCTTGATCTTAATCTGAGACATAGCCAGCACATCAGCAGAGGCACTCATAGAGGTAACAAACTGTAAGACGGTGGTCTTGGCCGCATAGACGCCGACTACAAGGCTGGACCCTGTTATCAGATACGAGAATGCCCGTCGGGTATCGCCGCTCTCTTGTGATGGCTTATTTGGGTCCAAGACATTTTCTCGACGGTAGTCAGAGAAATCAGGGATCTTGATGTCTGTGTGAGCGAAGCGCACAGAAGAGCGAGCTACAAAAACAAATGAAAATAATTGATTAAAACATACACCTCAAAACAACAATTGAAACATCAAATTATTGAATCACCTTAGCTGATCATATTTATCTTTGCATTTTGTAAAATGTAAAAAAAAAATAACTGTAAAATATGGACGAAAAAAAAATTAAACACAACAATACCCAATTAGTCGATTAATTCCAATATATATGTATAATTGTGATATAATGTGCTTCGCAGATAAAGCATGCGGTACAAAAGTACCATTTGAACTTGATGTTTTCAAACGATGACCTCAGATAACATTTTTTTAGTGTGTAGAGTTTTTCATATGAAAATGTTAGCTGAAAATGCATATTAAGAGCTACACTGACAAAATCAGCAACGTAGTTTGAGAACTACTTTTTCCTAAAGATAAATACACAGACATAAACTGATGATTGTATCTGGGAAATAACCGTAGCATAGTATTGTTGAACAGAACGCAATTATACGGACACATCAATAGTGCCCCGAGCATAATTTCCACAAAATGAGAGAGTGATTTTACATTATGTGAATCTGTAGCAAGGACATTAGCGGTGATGCTAACAGGAAAGCTAACGTTAGCTCACAGTAGCATGTGAGCTAACACTTCAGTAGTTTAACAACATGAAATTAACAAAACTAATAAAACATCACACAAACACAACACAGAGAAACATATTGATTTACCAGTTAGCTAAATTACTCGCTACAACTCAAGTGTCTCTGGTGCCCTTGGCAGTGTAACGTTACTTTGCACGCGGCCTACTATGAGGCCGGGAGTCTAGAGTTTTCTCAGGGCCGATGTGAGACTTACCGTTGAGGCTAGTGGCAACGACGAGTCCGCTCTTGGCGCTCTGACCGGACAGAGACTCACGGCATAAGAAAGGTTTTTTGGGATCCAGCAACATTTTATCACCCTTCATTACTATCCCGGTAATAAGAGGCTTTAGCGGACCTGCAACGACATTGTTTGTAGCTTGCAGGTACGGGGAAATAGTCCCCGAACGAGCAGCAATGGACATCATGTTTGTCGGCTAATCGGACCAAACGACCTTCCCCGTGTTACTTCCAACGTTTGAAGCGCATGCGCAAGGCAGACGAATACGTCACAAAAGTCACATGACTGTATTATTTCCCCTCCGGATCATCTCAATAGTAGGTTAATAATTGAAATTCGCCCATTTAAATCACGCTATAACACAGAAATCTGAATGAATGGGAAAAGCATAATAATTATATAAAAAACAAAATTTTAAAACTTGTAAAGAGAAACCTATTTCCTTGTTTTACTTGTATTGGTGTTTCAAACAATACAAAATGAGAGCATGAGAGAGAATATATATATATATATATAGAGATAGATAGATATATATATATATATATATATATATATATATATATATATATATATATATATATATATATATTACTTTCAATAATACAATGAGTTACAGAATGTAGTTTCTAAACAGAAAGATAAAAAATGCAATAAAGGAAGAGTAAAACATTACAATTAAAAACAGAATTACAAGATTATTCCTACGGCACCATAAACAGATTATAGTCTCTAACAATTTTAAATAGCTTTAAATTTTGTACATTTAAAATACTTAATAAGAAGAGTTCTTTGTTCTTTGGCTAATATGAAGAAATGAGGAAGAGAATTTGAGAATTAAAATTTGTGGATGAAATTTTGTAGCAAACAGTGATGTGTGTATTAGTTGGATATTGAAATGCGAAATACAAGTTAATGCTGTGTTCATGTCAAAATGTAAACATGTTCAATACAGAAGTGACTGGAAGTGAACTGGGGAAAACGTAGCATAAACTACTAGTGCTAGTGACAGATACACTGTGTGTCTTATCGGATCCGAAGACAAGGACACCTATTACAGTTTTTCAGCCCAGACATATCGAGCAAATAATCATCCTCACTTCTGTTTGGAGTGGAGGTTTTGCAGGATTGAGGAGGGACGACCCCCTCCCTCCCCCTTTTATTTGTTTTTTTTTATTGTTGTTGTTGTCAGATGTATAGATGCTGGTGATGATATTGAAGCCATCCCTCTCTCCAAGGTTTGGCAGCTTCTACCTCCCCTTGATGGGAGAACATCCAGGAGATATGTGGATACTATATGCACTGGATTGAGAGAGGAACTTTTGAGGATTTATGGGATATTATCTGTTTAGTACAACCCACCATGACTGGTTCTCTTCTGACCTGATATCATGAGCTTTTCGACAGTGTATCAGGCTGCTTATGCTCACCATTCTATGTCCTCCCTTCAGGACTTTGAGGCTTTGAAAGACATGCATCCAAGTCATTAAGTGCTTCTTAAAGAAGCCCAAGACTTGCACAGACATTTTGTCTAAAGGGGTATTCCACCACAAAAATGAAAACATAGTCACTAAGCATCTTTGTTGCTGCCTTAACATGGCTTTGTTCCAATTAATTCATTTTGAGGAATTGTGAAAATAATTCTGGGTACTTGTTATGGCTTCACTGACCTCATGTCGCAAAAAGTTCATGCCTTATAACAGCGTTTATGATATCAAACGTCTCCATGTGCCATTGGTGTTAGATGCTAATTCATTATTGTACCAGGAACACCTGCTGATTGCAAAAGAGAGGAAATCAAGACTTAGATTCATATTATGGTCTCCTCATCTTTTCCATCATAAAGCTTGTGATCACTAAAGAGCATGCTCATGCCTCGCAATCCGATACTCTTAGGTTGTAAAAGTGCATTGTGGTGATTAATAAGTAATTTATAATTTTTGGGGTAGAGTATCCCTTTAAAGTGACAAAGGTCTTTATTTTTACAGAGAAAATAACCACGAGCTGTTCAATGTTCACTAAGACAATCCAGGAACAGCAATTTGTGGCAGAATCAGGCAGCGATGCATCTGGAGGTCAAGATACGAACTCTCGATCCCCCTGTTTTGTTGATGGCCTCTTCGTTATTCCTTTTTAGTGACCTTATGTTTTGGGCATCCAAGATCAGGAATAAGATGTTATAATGATTAATATTCACCTAGATTTTAGGCAAGTGGGATTGATTTATACTATGTTGAAAAGTTCAAATTAATTGTATTTGAAGGTATTTGAAGATTAGCGTCTGAAGCACTTTTCGACTCGAAGTTGTTGAAGCTGTTCAGAACATGTTCCTCACCCAAAACATTCCCATCATTTAGTGTGACATAAAGCATTTAAATTAGTATAGTGTATTTGTAATCTCAGAAGAAAGGATGAAAAAGCCACATTCAGAGCATAGACCACTATACTAGAGACATATTAACTGCTGCTGCTCCTGCGACACTAACAGCACATTAAAAGCTGACAGATGACTCCTAACCTTTCAAATCAGACGAGCTTTTAGTATTCTTTCTGCACAGCTGGATCCCGGATCTTTGAGAGAGGGATTTTGTCACAGGCACTTTTTTATGACAAGGACCATATCTAGTCATTAAGAGTGTGTACACACACATCCATGGAGAATTTGAAATGATATCATCACCACCAAAGTAATTAATCCGGCTGTCTCTTTAGATTTCACATGATGTGAGGAATTCTAGCATTGAACTTTCACTTCAAACGCATTCTACAGTTTCACATGAGGACATTGTGGGAGACATGTCTTCCTCCACAACTGCTATGAACTAAGCACGAAAACCAACATCCTTTGGTGCTCTGGCTCTACTGCGGAAAATGAGAGAGAGTTCAATCGATCCTGCTTTAAATATGCAATAAGTATATTAAGCCCTTCGTCCATGTGATTTATTGATTCCCGTTCCACAATCCTCTAAGGGTGGTCTTTTAATTTTTGATTGTGAAAGCTTTCATTTAAAATTTGATAAATCACATATCCCAGAGGACTAAACACATTTAAATCAATCAGCTTCTTGGTATTGATTGGTAGCTGTAAAATACGTTAACAAAGTTGGTTATAAGACAGGAAGCAGATATGGCATCAATAAGATTGTTTTTTAATCAGGGAGTGAGTTGGGTAGAGATAACGTCTATCTTATTTTATAATCAATTCAATAATTCTACAAGGGGTTATCTGTTTGCTTAATATTTAATCTTTATAACAGAACACACAGTCTTTGGATAAAGCCCACATGTTCAATTGGCTCACATTGTGATATAAGTGTGGCATTTGTCATTGTCCACCAGGGGCACAGATAAGAAGGGGAGGAGGGGCAGCAGTCCATGAGGGCCTCAGATGGATACTGAAATAAAACCATCCTTCAGTGTTGGAGTAAATATTAAAATATTTAAAAACACCTAAACATTATATTTACTAACTTTAATTTATTAAGCATGCAAACCAAATATTCATATTCAAGTACTGAAAAGTTTTAGTTTTTTAGCTTTTTTTGTGACATTATGTCTTAAAATTATATAACATTTTACAATTTTATCTTACATGATAAGGTGTTTGGTTACAGTTTAAGACAAAACAAAGAATGTGGTGTTTATTCTGAAGCAGGATTAATGAGTCTGAAGTGGACAGTGAGTGAAATAAGGTACTCATTTAAAACAGTGCGTCTCCCAGCTCTGCTCATTTATTCAAACTGACAGTTTCCACAATAAATGTATTAGCATACATATTTTATCGCTGAAACAAATATGCTACATTTAAAAGCCTCCAAAGCACACAACATCAAACTTCAATCAATCTTCAAACAAGTGACCAATTGGACATTGTTCTTTCTTGACTGAAAAGTTTTAGTGTTGAATTGTAAGTTTTCAAGTAGTTTTTTTGTGGTTGTTGCTTTTAAAGAATTTTCATAATAGTTTAGGAAGTTAGGATTCAACAGAAACGAAATGTTATAAAGCCTACTTAGTTCAATAAAACATGTTCACATTTTATTTATTTTGTGAAATTATGTTAAATAAACATTTTAAAATAATCTTTTATATAATTTATGTTACATAGTTATTAAATTAGGATTATTCTATATTTCTTATCATTTAAATTATTAGAATCGAAATGATCAATGATTTATTGATCTATTGGTACAGAATAGAGAATATATATATATATATATATATATATATATATATATATATATATATATATATATATATATATATCTTATATATAGATATCTATATTACTATTATATATATATATATATATACACACACACACAAACCGGATGTTAAGGTTGATACATAGTCCTCAACGCATATTAAAACATTGGTCACTATGTTTTCCAGCATGGATTGAAAGGTGCAGTTTTTGTTTATAATGCTTTAATCAAGATGAATTTGAACTCCATTAACTGTGGGGAGATTATGTTTCCCTGGTACAGTGGAATTTCCTGCATATTGCAAGCATAGAAGTGATGTCACTATAGAAAACAAATTACTCTGAGTGTGTGCACAAAGTACACACACACATTGCCACACTTGAATAGCCATAAAATATGAAAAATTATGTGTGCTGCAGTTCATCAAGAACACATCCCAATAGAACATTCAGACAAACAGGCAGTGGAGGAAACTGTTGCTACTTTTAAATAACGCCCTCTCATCTTATATTAAAATGCAGATCTTGTCTTGGTCTCAGACTGTGGTCAAGGGCAATAATGTCCATCTCTTCCTTCAATAGCACATCACCCAGACCCAATAATGCATTAACATCCTATTAACTGAGGCTTAAAAGTGGCTTTGCTGTTGATAAGGAGGTTGGATGGCAAGTCTAAGAGTAGCATAAGGCGTGGTGGGCAACCGACAGCATGCAATTATCTAAATGAAAATCTGAAGTGTCAGGCTGTGTCTAGTTTCAGTGCTTTCTGGATAAAGCAAGAACGTGGCAGGAGTAAAAGGGTTGAATTATGGTCAGACTAATTGTGATGGCTTTGATCTAAATTTAAATTACACACTCCCTTTGCAGCTCTACTAGACTGATTAATTGACATATTGGAAAGACTCGAATGACTATGCAGCCGAAATTATAAATCTACATTATAATTATCACCTCATTCATCTTCTACTGAGGGCTGTTAATCCTAGACTGGTCACCGGTCCATTGCAAGGACAAATTCACTCACTATTCACATTATCACTCATTCTTGTGTCCAATGATCAAATTAAAATACATGTTTTTAAACCACACTTATAATATTGCTTGTTAATAAACTAATGCAATAATTTCTGCTTACAAGAGACTTGACTTAAACTTTTATTGAGTTAGTTATCGGGAATATTCTAACAGCTGGGCTTAATTTATTATCTTTTGTCTACAATTTACCTGATAAACTAAATTTATGTTTGTCGGTTTTATTAACCGTCCAACACAAAGCTTCCCTTGACATCTCCCCAAATGTAATTCTTCAACTGTATGAAGTACAGCCCAATAGTCCAATACTTGTTTAGGTACTAAACATCCATACATTATCTTATCGGCTTTTTCCCTTTCGGGGTCGCCACAGCAGAATGAACCGGCAAGTCTACTGGCATATGTTTAATGCCCCTGCGCCATCGTGACGCTGTAGGTACCAATCGAAGCGAAGTTAAAAAAAAAAGATTGTTTTGAACAAAAAAATATGGAAGACGATCATTCTCTCTAACTTCTCTCTAAAAACTAATTCAAGTTCAAAAGCAAAGAGAGTTCATTGTTGAAAACAAAAGGAAAATTAAACTTATCTTTTGCTCTTAATGGAGTGGAAAAGTGATAGTATCTTTGTGAAGGACATTTATTCCATTTAGATTATGTTTAAATGAAGTTGAAGTTTGACTTAACTTTCTCTTTCTATGTTGGGTGTTTTATTGCAGTTGGCTCCAAGATGATATCAATACCAATGTATTACATTTATTGTTTGTGTTAAGACAAATCATTTTCTAAAGTTAATTAAAGGTGTAACTATTTTGCACTTATAGGAATAAACTATTTAAACATTAGTAGATAGACACCTAAATTATACAAAATTTTCTAAATGTAAAATACAATATAAAATAAAAACCATTTACATACAAATATTTATAAACAACTACATTTCTGAAGCAGACATCCATCACTCGCATCAAAGAGCAGTAATTTAGGTTCACTATTTGGGTAGCAATAATGCGAATGAAACATGGCTGGGATGAAGGGCTTAATTTTTTTCTGTGACAGTTGGAAGGTAATGCAGTTCTTGGAGAGGATTGCTTACTACCAAGCCAAAGGAGTAAATCCATTCAAAATTTTACCTGCCGCTCAGGAGCTGGAGCTTGTGTAATGCTGTTGGGTAGATTTTAGTCCCAATTATTCCAATTAAGCATTGTTTAAACACAGTAGCCTGTCTTAGTGTTTCTTACCATTTCTATTCCTTCACGCAGGACTGCTTTCAATCCACCAATTTAAGAGCACCTTTAGGTTATGAATGTGAATATGTTTTTCTACATATACTATAAATGTTAACATTTCTACATTGGGTAAAATATAATGAAGAGATTTTACTGCAAACAGCAGTCATTGGCAGAAAATAACAAGCTGCTTGATTTAGCTTCCTACTGTTCCCTTTTTTATGAAAATAAGTTTAAAATTATTCTTGTCCTGTCAATGAGTGTTTGGTCCTGTAAAATACACATTGGGACAAGTGAAAGGGAGCCAAGGCTTGTCTGTTGTAATTTGAAATGAATAGACAAAAATAATAGCAAATCTAGCCACAGGGGGTTTCAAGCCAGTGAATTATGTGCCGGTCCCAAGCCCGGATAAATAGAGAGGTTTGTGTCAGGAAAGGCATCTGGCATAAAACACGCCAAAACCAAATATGCAAGTCATCAATTCAATTTCCATACCGGATCGGTCGAGGCCCGGGTTAAAACGACCACCACCGGTGCTGTTGACCTACAGTGTGCCGAATGAAATTGGACTACTGCTGGTCAAAGAAGGAGAGGAGGGAGAAGGATTCGTAGGCAGAGAGAGAAGAGGAAAGGCAAGAGTATAGGTCTGAGAATAGGGACACTCAACGTTGGTACAATGACCGGGAAAGGTAGAGAGCTGGCCAAACAGAAGGCATATGATGAGTTGTATGCCAGGTTAGACACGAGGGAAGGTAAGAAGGAATTGTACAGATTAGCGAGACAGAGAGACAGAGATGGGAAGGATGTGCAACAGATAAGGGTGATTAAAGATAGAGATGGAAGGGTTCTAACAAGGGAGGAGAGTGTGCAGAGAAGATGGAAGGAGTATTTTGAGGAGTTGATGAATGAGGAGAATGAGAGGGAAAGAAGGGGGGAAGAGGTGAACATTGTAGAGCAGGAAGTTGAAAAGATTTGAAAGGATGAGGTGAGGAAGGCTCTGAGGAGAATGAAGAGTGGAAAGGCTGTTGGTCCAGATGACATCCCTGTGGAGGTGTGGAAGTGTCTAGGAGAGACAGCAGTGGAGTTCCTATCTAGGTTATTCAACAGGATTCTAGAGAGTCAGAAGATGCCTGAGGAATGGAGGAGAAGTGTCCTAGTGCCAATCTTTAAGAACAAGGGTGATGTGCAGAGTTGTAACAACTACAGAGGTATAAAGTTGATGAGCCACACAATGAAACTTTGGAAAGAGTAGTGGAAGCTAGGCTAAGAAGGGAAGTGGATATTGCGAGCAGCAATATGGCTTCATGCCAGGAAGAGCACTACTGATGCAATTTTTGCTCTGAGAATGCTAATGGAGAAGTACAGAAGATGGTCAGAAGGAGCTGCACTGCGTCTTTGTGGACTTAGAGAAAGCGTATGACAGGGTGCCGAGAGAGGAGCTATGGTCCTGTATGAGGATGTCAGGAGTGGCAGAGAAGTACGTCAGAGTAGTTCAGGATATGTATGAGAGGAGTATGACAACAGTGAGATGTGCTGTAGGTCAGACGGAGGAGTTCAGGTGGAGGTGGGGCTACATCAAGGATCGGCTTTGAGTCCTTTCTTGTTTGCCTATGGTGATGGACAGGTTGACAGATGAGGTCAGACAGGAATCTCCATGGACAATGATGTTTGCAGATGATATTGTAATCTGTAGTGAGAGTAGAGAGCAGGTGGAGGGACACCTGGAAAGTTGGAGGTCTGCTCTAGAAAGAAGAGGAATGAAAGTCAGTCGTAGTAAGACAGAATACATGTGTTTGAATGAGAGAGAGGGAAGTAGAACAGTGAGGTTACAGGGGGCTGAGGTCAAGAAGGTGGAGTAGTTTAGGTATTTGGGGTCAACAGTCCAGTGCGACGGGGAGTGTGGAAAAGAGGTGAAGAGGCAAGTGCAGGCAGGTTGGAGTGGGTGGAGAAAATATCAGGGGTGTTGTGTGACAGAAGAGTGTCAGCAAGAATCAAAGGAAAGGTGTACAGAACAGTAGTGAGACCTGCTATGATGTATGGGTTAGAGACTGTAGCAGTGAGGAAGAGGCACGAGGCAGAGATGGAAGTAGCAGAGATGAGGATGTTGAGGTTCAGTTTAGGAGTGACAAAAATGGACAAGATTAGGAACGAGAACATCAGAGGAACAGCTCAGGTTGGTTGTTTTGGAGACAAAGTCAGAGAAGCCAGATTGAGATGGTTTGGACATGTGCAGAGAAGGGATAGTCGTTATATTGGTAGAAGGATGTTGGAGATGGAGCTGCCAGGCAAGAGGGCAAGAGGAAGGCCAAAAACAAGTTATATGGGTGTGCTGAAGGAGGACATGAAGGTAATTGGTGCAAGAGTAGAGGATACTGAGGCCAGAGTTAGGTGGAAACAGATGATTTGCTGTGGCGACCCCTAAACTGGGAACAGCCGAAAGAAGAAGAAGAAGAAGACAAAAATAATAGCAAAGATTAGAATGTTTCATTAGTAATGAAAGTACTTAGTAATGTTTAAGGTTGTTTTCTCCACAAAACATAGCAAACGAGGCCCTTTCTTGCGTAAAATAGACAGAGAGTAAGAGGAAATTGTGCAAAGGTCTTATAAAACAAACACTGGGATAAAAGAAATAGATTTTCAAATGTATGAAAACATGATACAACAATCCAATGTGTTGCTGTGTTAAAAATTGATGTTTCCATTCACTTGTGCTTGTGTTTTGGTTGCTTAATTTAAAGATTGTAATTACACTAAAATCCCATATTTTCTTGAGTTATTGAATAGAATCCACATCAGATCAACAATGGTTTATATAGAGAAACTCGCTTTATACTGAAACAGTTCTGAAAGCTCAAGTTATTCAGTAAACTGAACACACATGGAGAATAATCTGCTCTGTACAGTGAGTCTCTGGTGAGCTCTTCCTCTGATCTCTCTTCTAGTCATTTCTGGCCCCTAGAAAGACCAAGCTGTTTGTTGGGCTGAGAAGGCACCATTCTGATTCAGATTAAGCCCAGAGAAAGAACTGCTGAAGTGGACTTTAAACCCGGAAGTGACTTTTGGAACACTCTAAGCCTTGACAGTGGGCACGTTGCTAATCTGAAACTATGCGCATATCCTTTTGGGTCTGATGAGTTATTTGAGAAATTGGTGCCTAATGTATTGCTGCCCACATTTCTGTTGCTGCTGATTGGTCATTTGTGATGACAATCTCATCTGATGCCTTAGGGCCTAGGCAATGAGAAGATGTGCGGAGAGCCAGATAGTGTCATCCTTGACATTCAACAATTTTGTTCGGCGCATGGTTCTGATATCACAGTCTGATAAGCTGTCAGCAATGCCAGTCCTCCTGACTCAGAGATACTTGGCTGCTCACAGCATTTCCTCCACAGTGGACATGTGATGTCTCAAGCAGAACAATGATGGGACAAGTCAGAGCTGCCCATGGGGTATTTTATGCTGACTTCCTTATCTCAGGACAATGACTTGTCAAGTAGGGAATCTTGCTCATGCTGTAAGAGACCTGTAACAAGAGTTTTGTGTGAGGGAATGAATTAACTTTAAATGCATACATTTAAAAAAAAAATAAAATATATATATATACAGTGAAAAATCAAGTAAGAAAACAAATTCCCAGCAACACACAAACAGTAGATTAATCACTGTGTAATCATGTAAAACTTGAAAGTATAGCAAAAAGAAAGCTTCCCCATGCCGTATCAGAAAAGCGTGTCTTATTATTGGATTAAGAATCCATCAGTAAATTGTTAATCTAATTTCTTTATTCATCTGAAGCAAATTCTTGCTTTGCAGGTAGCTCTTAAACCAGAGGATGTCTTTTAATTCCTGTTATTATTCACAAATAAAGAGAGACAATTAATTACGCTTGTTTATTAAGTACTGCAGGAAGACGGTTTTTATGTTTGATCATGCTGACTCTAATGTGATGATGGCTCATTGGTATTTGAAGTCATGCTGCCCCACAGAGTGTGCCTGCAAGGTTGTTTTATTTGCATTCATTTATTTCAATGAAAAGGAAACACTTAAATTGAGGCTAAAAATTAAATGTATTTGGAATAAAAGTCTTTACTATGGTAATTAAGAAGTCAGAAAACACTTAGAGGGTGGTTGTCTTGCCATAGCCCTTGATTTACTGAGTTTGATGTACTGTCTTGTGTTGTGTCCAGCAGCACAGGGGGCCAGTGCGCCTATCGCCACACACTGATTATCCAAGCTGTTATGTGGCATACGGTTAATGTTAATGTTGTAATTTCTGCCACTCTGTCCTCCAATTTATCTCACTTCAGCTCTATGGCATTATAGCTCCTCGTCTTCAAATTCTGCCTGCTAATTGAGTGAAAATAAAAGCCATCACAGATTATGGTATCTCTCTCATGTGAATCTCATTTTATTTCATTTGTTTCCCAGATGGAGAATCTTCTGTTTTTACTTCTCAAATTGGTGTGTGTGCATGTGTATGTGCGTGTGCGTGTGTGTGTGTGTGTGTGTGTGTGTGCGTGTGTGCATTCTTGTCTGTTTGTTAGGTTTACAAGTGATGCAATGTAAAACTCTGTGCTTATACAACATATATTTCCTGGTGCTTCAGTTTTTAACCTATCAATCAATTAAGTTTTTACATAGTGCTTCTTTAGCAATTGCTTTCAAAGCAGCTTCAAAAAGTCTTCATGAGGATCGTCCTCATCCTCGTGAGTAAATAGGAGTTTCCTCTGTGAGGGGACTCTCACTGACTGAGGCAGGTGCTAGTCACCTCCCCAGCATAAAGAATTTACAAACTTAATATCCAAACTTATTAGGTGAAACCTAATCTATATACATAAAAAATAATGACATGGGGTGCAATTTATTTAATCAAGCAACATAAAATAAACTGAAATGGGGAGCCATCACTGAACCCAAATTTTGTTTGACTGATGTGGCTTCAATACAAACACTTTTATTTATATCATTGTATCATGCTTAAGTGTGTTAAAGGGAAACCCTGGATGAAAATGTTTATTGTCACAAATATTAAATACAGTTTAAATATAAAGTTCTGTTTTTGTCATCTCATAAAACTTGGTATAACACCCATAACTAACTTCCCATCAACTTTAGATTTCCAAATAGATAGATTTGAGACATATTGGACATTGCATGTCCTTTTTAGGACTCATACACACAGGCATGATTTTTAATATAACTTAATCATGTCACAATCTGAACATCACTTTATGATTTATCACATTAAAAAAAGCTTGGATGTTGTAATGGAGATTTTTCTCGCTCATAAATATGATTTTGCCTCTCTCTAGATTTAAAACATTTTAACATAAACTATTTAAATGGGACATTGTTATATATATCAATTCTCAATAAGAGTATGACCTATAGTTAGTATCTATAAGATTAAGTCTATAGTTGAATGACAGGTTACAAAAGAGAATCGAAGGACTTTTAGGTGACCTGAAATGGTTATTATGAAATATGACTATAACATATAAGTTGTTCAGTTTTGAGGAAAAAACTAAGGTTTTAACTTAGTTTAACTTCTTTCGTGACAAAGAATGATGGTGTTTGATGGTGGGTTCCAGAAAAATGTATATTTCATTCTACTCTAGCAGATGTAAATAAGAGACAACAGCATAAATGCCCTTGAGCAAAACAACATACATCAAGAAGCTGTAAGTGATCTAGAACTTAAATGTTCCCACAGCTGGTCACTATTAAACAACAGATTCAGACTGGTGTTTTTTTTAGTTATTAAGTAATTTGGATTCACTCAGTCATGGTATGACAGACAGTTAGACAAAACAATGTCCCCATATTATGATAGATTGTTTTCACCACCTCTAACAAAACAGCTTGAATTCTTTGAGTCCTGGATTTAACTATTGGCAGTTTATGGCTGTATTTCTCAAGTCATCAGGTTTTCACTCATGTTTGTGCTTGTTTTTCTTTTTTTTTCTTTTCTAATTAAATGAACATCTTCAACCAAGCTGATACCATACTTTTTGTTGTCAGGTGTTTAATTGACAGCTACAGTCAATATCAATGATCAGTTTGTTTATTACACTGCAGAATAAAATTACTTGATAAAAGTATAACTTACTTGAGAAATGCTATTATGTTTGTTTGATTTTACTCAAATGTTGAGTTTATTTAAAATAGTTAAGTATTGATAATATGTTTGAATAAATATTTGAGAGCACTAACAAAACTTAAGTAAATTTATTCAAAATTTAGTACATGTCATTGAGTATGCATATATTACTTAATATTTATCAGTGAATTTACTCAAATATAATCCATTTAATTGACCTGTAGATAATTACCTGTTATAATTTACTTAGATTTTCTCACTAAGTTTTTTAAGTAAACGGAACTAATTAAATTGACAGTGTGCTGTTACATATTTTATGGTACTCTTAAAAGTGCTCTTGGAAGACACATTTTTGGAGTATATCATTTAAAGAAACATCAAAACCCATCTAATTGTAAAACCGGAGGATGATCTTTAAAAATACGTTTCAGTTAAAAAAAAACCCTTGACTATTTGCTTCTCTATTAACAGTGCCATCACGTACATATCCTGTTGCAGAATGCATTGTAGTGACACTCGAGACACAGATACTTCTAGCTGCTTAAAGTCAAGTGTTTTTGATCAGAGTACTCTTTCACAATAAAATGGTCTTTGTTAATGCCACGAAAATATCTGTTAAATGCTAAAAGAAAAAAAACGTATGAGGTTAGTTAAAGAACACACAGCTGCACTCCACCCAAACAGATTGGAAGCAAAACTATTTCAAAAAGACTATTTACTCATGTACAAGAATTTTACATCATGTACAAGAATTAGACAAAAACAGATTTGGTCAAAGCAAATATTGGTCACATTCAGTTTAACATATTTTTTCCATTTTCATGCTGGTGTGAGGTGAGTGTTAGCATGCAATAGTTATCAATAAAGTTATCAAGGTGAAGGCTTCTTATTGTGGTGATACACTTTCTGCCAAATAGGGTCAACTGTTCAAAATCTATACAAACAATCTTTAGTGAAAGTTTATATCCTGAGGTGAAGTTACTCATGAACAAATTACAGTCCCCAAACCTCAACAAACTATTTTAGCAATAGCAATACAATGGGAATATTTTCAGGCTGCTCTCATGGCAACTGTAAATCTTAGCTTTTCAACAAGCCTGAAAAATGAATGCCAAAAGGGCCAATCTATCAGATAAACCACAGACCACAGAAAGCTATTCTAAGTTTTGCCTTTTAAAGGCTATTTTGAAAGTGTGATTGTTTATGTTGAACCTCTGTGCATTTTTAATAAGTATGTATATATTTTCTCCACTATTCAACACATGCACCCTGCTGACCAGTAATGATTTCGGAGAATTGCTTTTCTAAGTAAATCAATATCAATGCAAGGAACACAATGCATACAAATGTCCTTTTACAAAACAGAATAAAACAAATATAACAAACACAATTTCATGTAATAATATTAAAGTCTTAATACTGCAATGCCTAGATGGATCTTGATTCAAGAGGTCACACTTGCTTTAATTAGTCCTTGGTTGCGCAAGCAGAACTGGCGTGTATAAACAAATAACAGGCAAGCTGTCCGAAGGAGGGCTTCTGGTTCAAGAACAACTGAAGCCCCCTTTTTAATATCTTGGCCGAGGAGGTTATCAGGATTTTTTGCTGTTAATTGTCAGAGAAACGGTGTGAACTAAGAGTTTATTTAAAGGAGAACTAATAGGCCGACTGCCCATGAAGCGCTAATTGCGTGCTGCTCCCAAAACTTTGTCAGTAAAAATCACTTGTACAGTGTTTTTCTCAGAACTGGAGAACTGTCTCGATTAATTTGAAATAATTATTATCTAAAATTCCCCTCTTAGTTGTTATTATTCACACTTTTAATAAAAATTCAACACCAAACATACTTGCTGACTGTGTTAATTGCTTCAACTTTGCAATAGATATCCATTGAAGGTTTTAGGAAAACTGACTGAGTTTAGGTAGTTTAGTATTGACATAAAAAAGAACACATGTTATTTTACACTTAAAACAATTCCCGTCTCAAATCACTTATGTCAATTACATTTCTGAAACTGGAAAAACAACAAGAGTTTGATTCATCCAAAATTACTCTTCTCCCTCTAGACTACAAGGGGTTATCTCAACAATCCACTCAAGACATAGAGAGTGTTTACCCTGATCTCGCTCTTTACTGATGTTTATATAAACAATGCTCATTTTCATTTTTGGGATAATTTAATAAGATGTACATTTGTATTCTACCATAAATTACTGAGCAAGTGATACCACATAGATTGATCTGTTTTATGGCTCTGCTGTATTAACTAAATAATAGCTCCGGTTGCTTTTGACCTCTGAGCATTAAAAATTCAGTTTTTTATGTGGATTTGCTCCAATCCCTTCCAGACTAAACGATCATCCCCTCTGGGCTAAAAATGGTTGGATTAATGTTTAATTCCTTTCATTTTGTTAATTATAACCAACTTTTGAACTATTAACTGTTGAAAATCCAAAAAATCAGCATCTGAGAAAATTTGAATAAAAACTGAGAACAATACAAAGAAAATACTTTTAGAAATGTTGGTCAGCTGAAAAAGAAAGAACATGAAGAGTGCCTGTGCATGCACAGTATTCAATACTTAGTGGGGTTCCTTTTGCATGAATTACTGCAGCAATTCAGCATAGCATGAAGTCGATCAGTCTGTGGCACTGCTCGTAGTTTTATCTCAGACCTGTTTTTATTCTTCTGTAAAGCACATTTGAATTACCAATGCGTATAAAACTGCCTTGCCTTGCCTTGCCAACAAATTAGTTACATATGAACAATTGGACTTTTGTCCAAATGGTATACATTCAGTTTGGAGAAGTAAATAAATAAAATTGATTTATGTATTTAATTTAAGACAAAACCTCTATTGATCTAATTTTTGTTTTATAGCATGCAGAGAGTTTGTGTGATACTCTTGAAAGCACAGAAGGTCATCTTGATGTATATACCCTGCTGGACCCATATTGTTTGTGAAACTGTTTTTTTAATATGTCCATAAATAAAATAAAGATTTTTTTGTATGTGACAATAGTGTTCTCCACCCTTCAGACCAATTGATGACGACCTGCCTTTGGTGATTCCGGTGTGGCTGGATAAAATCAAATTCCAATATTATTGTTCCCTGGTCATGCTATGTGAATAATAGAATTATATAGCAGCACAACTGAAATTATATTGAATGGTTTCCTGCTAATATTTTAAATCCCAGTTCATCTGTTATTAGCTTGTTACCTTTTAATTTCATCAACAATTCAGACAATTCGTGTAACCACATCATTCCCTGTAGACAAGGTTCAATTCAGGAATTAATAATTCCACATTTATTCTAATTCAGTTGTCATCAGATATGAAACATGAGTTACTTTCTGTCTCATCAATTTTCACTGATTCTGACTACTCTGTCCTCAGATTCAGATATTGTCTTTTCATTTTGATTCATTGATACAGACTGAGGTAATTATTGAGCTTTAATGTAACATTTCTTCAACTCACCTGGTACCCAGACACTCAGAGGTCGACTCGGGGCTAGAAATCTATTAGAGCTGTTTCACTTCCCAGAGCCCCTCTGCTGTCCAAGCAAGCTGTAAATTGAAATGAAAATAGATGTGTCGCAAAGGCTCAACACCAACTTCAGAGCACAACCTTAAGGTATAACATATCAGAAATTTCTGTTATGTCAATTCATCAAAGTAACCAACCAATGACAGAATGACAAAGAGGTATGGTTGATGTAAGATTTCAGAGAAAAAAAGGAAGATGAAAAAGGAGGGAGCTTAAGGATGAATTTCTGATGTTGTTTTTAGAAGAAATTAAAGAAGAAAAAAATCTAGTTTACATTTGAAAAACTTTGAAGTTTACTCTCACATGAATGTAGGTGCTTATAAATAAATATAAGATAATAACATGTTAGTCGTAGATCATAAACCAAATATTAATCAAAAGGTAGTGCGTACATGTCTTGATTCTTTTAAGCTACCAACAACACACTTTTCTAAGTGTTTGAAATTATATTGTAATCTAACTCAGACAAACTGAGAATATATCAAATCAAAACTTAAACCACTTTTTAATCTGATTTTTTAAACAAATTTTAAATGACACTAAACTGAATAATTGTAAATGTAAAGTAATGTAAATGTAATTGTAATGTGGAAGTCGTAAAGATCACATATGTATCATTCCTATGTGTCTCCTGGACATTCAAATTTCAGTTTATTATAATGTTCTCAAAAAGTCACATTTTCGGGTGTGTTTGAGCTACATTGTCTTGGGTGTTCCCCTCATGTGAACGGAAGCACAATTCACGAGTTTGCTTATGTCAAACTGCTCAGTTGCAAGATTTATACTGGGAGAACAGTCCAAGGAAGCCACCACCCACCACCCCCCACATGACAAATGAGAGGTAAATGGGGCTGGTGGCAAGATTTTTTGAGTGTGTGTGTGTGTGTGTGTGTATACATTGTATTCCTTTTGGAAAGCTTGCTTTATCAAAATATTAAATGCTTACTACTTACAATGTAGAGTAAAGCAAAAATAGAGATTATCTCACTGATATCTTTATACAACATTTATTTACACCGTTTTTGCTAAATCATCAATACAAACACCAAGAATCTGCATTTGTAGGTCAGGTAATTCACATTATTTTGAACAATCTATGCACTTTGTCGATTATTTATGGTGGGCAGGACCAGCGGAGGAAAAAATAGCTTGGAGTTTTGATAAAATTTTTATTATTACTCTTGTTAAAAAAAACCATAACAAGCAAGTTTTCACTGTTCATGCACACATTTATGTTCAATCCCCTTCAAAAAAGGTAACAGTAGCTTTCCGAATGCCCATCCAAACTTTAATATCCCTCACGTCCACACTCTTCCTGCTGGCTCTCGCGTTTTTTCATTTCCCTCAGAGGTCTCATGGGCCTCAAGTCCTTTTCAGCTCTCTTGTCTTGAGATGTCTCCTGTTCTATATTGTGCTCACTCTACTATTCATTTGACTTTTTCATGTTGCCGATTGTAACTACACTCTGTGAGAAATTATTATCACTCATTACAATGGATCTTAATGAAACTAGAACATGTTTTAGGTTTTGACAAGGCACTGTGAGAAAGCCCTGTGCATTTTAATACTCAATTAAAAACCGTTGGTTCAGACTGAGTATATCGCAGTAGGACATAATTACATTTGAGAAGAAAAAAAATGTAGACCCATCACAGGATTTTTTTATATGGTGGTCTGCTGTGAGAACAGGATAAACAGCATTTTAGACTGACACCTGTGCCTCCACTGGATCTGCAGCTGCAATCCAAAACAAAAAACACTTCAGCCCACTTGTCAGCAAAGACATACACACAGAGAATGGCAGAGAAGCTGAAAGAGAGATTGTAAGGCGAGGCAATTTCTATATCTTCATCTCAACAGCAGGCACTAGCTACACTAATTATGTTGATTCATGTGGCGTACTCTCATAAAGCTTCAATTGACAGTGCACATGCAAATGCCCTCCATGTTTCAGACATCAGACCTCATTGATGGAAAGCCCCTGGTGGATTTGTCCACTTATTAAATCTGCAGGGAGCAGCTCCCACATCGCATGCTCATCTTTGCTGTCAGGAGAAAACACACTTCCGCCATGCCTGATTATATCCGAGGCTGGCTATTTTATTTAAAATTGAAAAGACTCTGTTGTTTTAACCTTAACTCCTACACATTGAAATGCTTATTAGTATGCCACCTCATGAGTAAAAAAAAATTAATATGTAATTAACATAAATTTGACAATACCAAGTACTTTGATACTTGAAATGTTCAAGTATTGTGTCCACACATTTTGATGTGAAAGTAAAAATTCCTCACCCCATTTCAGTAAAGAAATAGTAACATTTAACATTTAATGATTGTTGATGTAAAAATCAGCTAATTACTGGACAAAGTCTAAAAGGTATCTGAAACAGATTGGAAAAAATAGCGATGTTATCCAGTTATAACAGTTTTACTATAAGGCAGTTATAAAAATCTATAAAAAAAAACACTGGACAATTTGTCATCACAAAATATACTTGAGACAATCAGGAGATGCTTGATAGATGTTGATAGAAAATAGCCTCATTTATATGCCAGGGACAGACTTACATTGGTCTTTCTGTTGCTACGGCAGCACCAAGTGCTCTCCTCTTCATCTTCGTGTCTAACGACTAGAGCGCCCAATCTGAGGAACTGTTTACGCAAACAACAACTCTTCAAAGAAAACGCCAAACACCACTTTAGTGAATGTAGATAATGTACCCCATGCCACACAAAGTAGAGGCCAAGACAGTGTTCTCTTTGACTCATGGGTAGACACCAACAAGTGCACAGATCATTTACAAATGCCCACATTGCCTAATATCTTCACCTTGTATCCTGTCAGATTCGTTCGATGGCTGTCAACAGGAAGTGGAAAGGAAAAAATCTTTGGTGACTTCACCTCTCAATTTAAGTCTCTTGTCATACATGACATGTCACAACAATGATAAACCAGTTTTATGGGCCTTCAGGGAGGTGATATGACATGTCATTCACCTTTAACCACATAAAACCTGGCCACAGGTAATGGTGTGAATGACATGAAATAATGTCCATCCTGCCGGAAGGAAAAGCTTTAGAAAAATTCATACAGGTGCAATCAGAGTCTGACTCTGGGAACCTTCACCCCACCAGTACTAGCTCCTGCTACACTTCCTGCAAATTACTGTTTTTAAATAAATCAACAATTATATCCAAGACTTGTTACTTCATTTAAACAGACGTACACTGCATGTTTACCTGACTGGAAAAATAAAAAATAAATAATTAAGTACTTGAAAATGGTGAGGGAACCTTAAAAAATCTTTAAGAACTGTAAAAAGGCAGTCATTACAGACCTTACTAATGTTAATAATACTATTTAAACAGCAAATACTTTGGCGAGATACGAAATAAAGTTTATTATAATAAAGTTTACTTTAATACATAACATACAGTGTTTATTACATTAAATAATTTAAATTCATCAGCGTTTCGAAATTGTCGCTCTTCAGTTGCAAAGATAACTTCGATCCTTACTACCATTCATTCATTCATCTTCATGTCGGCTTTCTTCCCTTTTGGGGTCGCCACAGCGGAATGAACCGCCAACTCTCTGGTATATGTTTTATGCAGCGGATGCCCTTCCAGCCGCAACCCATCTCTGGGAAACATTCACACTTTAACACTATGGACAATCATTCTTACTCAATTCACGGGAGAACATGCAAACTCCACACAGAAATGCCAACCGACCCAGCCGAGGCTCGAACCAGCGACCTTCTTGCTGTGAGACGACCGTGCTACCCACTGCGCCACCGTGACTCTCCTTACTACCAATGTTTGTTCATTATTGAAGTTAAAGTATTCCTATTTTTAGTTTTTGTAATCCATTCTTTTTTTTATTTTAGTATATTTTAGTCTTCCCTTTTCAGTCAGGCATATTATTTTTACTTTTGCTCCCATATGCTCTTTATTGCGTTTCATTGTGCACAAAGTGAGGAGTATTTATTCCTTATAAAGCTGTTTTTGTGAGCTTTTACTATTTAAGACATAAATAGTCCTCAGTGAGGGGCGTTTACAAAGACCTGTAATTAACAGCTACTAAATGCTTTATAATTAGCTGAATTAATCATGAGTTACAGTAGGATTATGTGTTAATAAAGACTTTATTATCAAATTGAGCAACTGTTACTATATATCTGAATAATAAAATGTATGAATGTGTTTTCAAATAGTTTAATAATCATACATTAACATATTATAAATGTCATATTATAAATCATGAATCACTTGCAAATAATAATTATTCACTGATCCTCAAAAAAACATGAAATTGATGTTATTAAGCATTTTTATATAGATGCTTAGAAGCCAATTATAATGTTTTTCAACTAATATATATAAACTGCTTTCAAATGTGTATTTAAATACATAAACAATGTTTTATAAATGATTAACTATTTGTTATTGCTTAATTTAGGATTAATAGTGTGTAGTTATTATAAAGTGCTACCAATATTTCTTCTAGTCTGCTAATATTTCTCACAGGTTTTTCTCCCATAAGGAAAACATGATTTTTACTTACGTTTCAAATGTGGTTTTCGGCATTAAAATAGTAGATTCAACACATTTGCAAATGAGTAAAGCTCATGCGTTAACAAAATAAGCATTTACTTAGTTGAATCATCAGCACTGATGCTGGAGTCACATATGAGGGATTTGAACTTCCTTCATAGTGCAGTGTAGATCTGACAACATGAGGTAAAAAAAAGATTGGATAAGAAAGCTTCTTGAATTCAGATGGAATGAATGTTCCTTTGGGAGGGAGGTGTGATAGATCTGTGAAAAAGACTTTCACGGCACACTCTTTTCAAACATGCAACAGCTGTCACAAAGATGCTGCAAGGCTAAAGTAACACTGACTAAAAGTACAGCATCAAGGCTCTTCGGTTACCCTGAGATGAGTACTGGTGAGTTATTGGTGAAAAAGATATTAACTGTGCTGATTTTCATTAAAGAAAGAAGTGTTGAGTACATTTATTTCGATTGTCATTTTTTTAAATAAATGAATAAAACTTGAGTGACTACTACAAGTGGTTTTTAATGAGTAAAGAGTTATTTGAGTTACTAATGATGAGACCAAAAATTGTTGTTGACTGCGACCACACCTGCCTAAAAATAAATCTTTGTTAAGGACTGAGGAGATATTCTCAGGACCAGGCGTTCCTTGACACAATAAAACAGGTATTAGTAAGGTTTAATGGCTTGCAAGCCAATGATTGAGACTACAGGCTTTATGTGCAACTCCACCAAATGTGCATGAAGTGGACAATTTTCACAAGTGGGGCAAAGCTATTTCACTAAATTATGTTGTATAAGTGACAATTTAGCTTTAATGTTTTTTGCTATTTCTGAGCTCTGAAATGTTTATATTTAACGTGTCACGTGTGCTTAAAGAAAAAAAATATATTTTATAACTTAAACTAACCTAATGCAGATCAAAATAATGCTAAAGATGAAATCTCATTGAGATATCAGTAAATGCTTAATTTAGTTACTGCTTTCTGTAACACAGTGTTTCTAAAGTGTTTCACAGTTTTTCACTAAAAAGTCACATGACACAAGTAGTTGTGCAGCATCATTAAGCATGATGTGTGTGAGACCTTAACTCTCGCAACTATAAATAGTATTATTTGTCTTTAAATTTGTTATAAGTACACCTCTGCGTAACACAGTATCCATTTTAATGTATAAGTGAAAAAAGAAAGAAATATGGACCAACTTACAACAAAGAATAGCTTTATTAACTGTAGCGGAAAAGATTTGCAGTCCATCTGAAATGTAAAAAAACATGAATTCCTTAATAAAAATATAAACATTGTTTAACTAACCACGATTACTGGCAATATTCGGCACGTTTTTGCTGAAAAAACTCCATACTACATACGCGTCATATTTCCTCATCTTAGCTTTAGGGAGACTCTTGTTTGTCTCTTTATCTCCTTCTCTCTCCTCCTTTATCTCCTTCTCTCTCCACTTCATACTCTACCAATGAGAGTGCTTTATTCTACAACAGTAAAAAAAATAGAAAAATAAAAAAGCATGTTCCCAGAGGTCAAACGCGCCCCCATTGACAGAACCTGATATCTTTCGGGTATCATTATCAAGGAAGTTTGTTATAGTAATATGAGCATGTTTGAGCATGCCTATTATATAAAAATGTCAAATTCGATATATGAAAAAAAAAAAACATTTTGATCTTTCCGCTACTTTTTCTAATATCACAATGGTTATGCTCAGACTTGCATGTCGTAATGCTCAATTTCATTTTTATTAAATGAAATCCATTATTGTTGCATGCTCGTTCTCTTTACTCACACCTTGTGACTTGTATCTGTTATGTATATGAACACAATCCAGCTTGCTGGGGAGCACATAAGCAGAGAGTGACATTGATCAAAACGAAAGTAATCACAAACAGCAATGTGATTCAAGGTGATTGAGTGGCTTTATTTAAGTTCTTTTTTGATTGGAAACCATTTCCGATTAGATCCATTTCAACCAAATCATACAAAGAAGAAAACAAAGAGAATTATTCATTAGTTCTATCACTTCACTTTCTTTCCCCCAGTTGCTGTCATATCAGATCTTAGCCATGATTGTTTAAAAATTTTCCCCCACGCTCATGAATGCAACATCTGTCCCCATACAATGACGTAAAAGTCAGATAAATATGACCTGACTGTTCAGACTGAGGTAGCATTGCAAAAATTGAGCTGTTCAGACATTTCAATGCTACTCGTTTAATATGATTCAACAATCTATGCAAGGTATTGCACAGTTTTGAGCATTGGAACACTATATATTCACTCTGGGCGAGAAGGGGATTAAGCTTAAGTCCATAAAGTGTAGTGCTCCTGTAAGTCCCAAAGCAAACTCAGAGAAAACTTTCTAGCTAAATAATCAGTTTCAGGAAAAGCATCTTTATAAACTGTGTAATGCAGTTATATTCTTCAGGGAACTTACACCAGAACACACTGAACACGATCTTCAGGCCATAGCTCAAATCAAATAAGATTTAACATGGTTGTTTTGGTTCTTTTCAAGATTAATCACAGATGTGAGATGATTGTATTATTTTTACAAAAAGTTTTCCTGTTGATATATTTGCCACTCTGTGAAGTTTGAGATAGTTCAGCTTACATTGAGCCTGCTGCTTGACACTCGTTTCTTTCCTACATTCTGGCATTGTAAGGCTGCTCTTGGCAGATGATATATGCCCGGCATTAGTGCGAATTACTCACACTGTTATCTGTTATGTGTGCCAGATTCCAACCCCGGTGAACTCACTCATACAACCTCACAGATGCCCACCTCCACTGAATCGAATCAATTGTTTGGGATGAATCATCTTCATCTTGAGAGCGTAACTTATTAAATAGAGACTCGGAGGACAAGAGCCATTTTTGGTGATGTATTGCTCAGTCTTATAGGTCTCCCAGTAAAAAAAAACAAAAAAAAAAACAGATCTTTAGCCCTGTCCTAGATACAGGGACACAAGGGAAAGCCCAAAATCTGAGATTGTTCTCATATGGTCATGCAGTTCTTGGATTGAAGTAATCATGTGGAATAAAGGCCAGATATAAATTTGGCTATAGTGAATGGATACATTGCATAGCTCTCATGCAAGGCAAATTTGGGATTTAACACTGATATTGAATTAACTGAAATGTAATAAAGACTTACACAAGAACTCCATGCCATGGAATGGAATAAGCTAATTAGGATTGTAGGATAGGATGGAATAGGATATTATTATATTTAATCTTTGTATCTGAGTTATTAATGTATAATATTCGAGGATTGTTTTATTATACATGACACTATTTTATCGTGACATATGCATGAGTGAGTAGTAGAGCGAGAGAAAAGAGAAACAGGAAGTGGTTGTGGGTGCAGCCCATTGAGAATTCATATAACCCAGAGCAAGGTGGAAGGTTCTCCAAATCTTTTCTCTCCACACCTCTGGAGTTTCTATCTCAGCAGGTATAGAAGGTGCTTGGAATTGGTTTTTGAGACATCACAAGATAAGTTGTTAACAACCTAAAGAATAGTTTGCAGAATTAAGGAACATAGTTTTTGTTCAAAACTAGTTTTGTTGTAGTTTAATCTTTGTTTTAAATTTTTAAGGTTTAGAAAAAGTTATATTTTTTCAGTCAAATCTGTCCTTATATCAATCATTGCAAACTTAATTCTTGGAGGGCTGCAGTTTTGGACAATTTCACTCCAAGCTTAACTGAACACACCTGATCCTACAAATGTAGATGTTCATGGCTTGTTTGAAGGTACTGGTGTGTCTCTTGAAACAGGGTGGGACAAAAACCACCAAGATGCAGCCCTCCAGAAATTGAGTTTGAGACCCCTGCTTTATAGGGAATATGACTGTCTGTTTTTTTCAGACGAGCTTGCCTTGCTAATTTAGTTTTTGACTGAAGGAGAACAGAACATTTCAAGAAAGATGTTTCATTCAATAAACGGTTGCTATTACTGAATAATAATAACAGAAC
This sequence comes from Danionella dracula, assembly GCA_900490495.1. Taxonomy (NCBI): domain Eukaryota; kingdom Metazoa; phylum Chordata; class Actinopteri; order Cypriniformes; family Danionidae; genus Danionella; species Danionella dracula. The sequence goes on from UELW01000578.1 coordinate 6,573,256, forward strand.
AGTCATACAAAAGGTTGAAAAGAAATTGCTTAAATTAGATAGAAATCCATAGAAAGGTTTTAATGTAAAAAAGTATCACATTTTTTCATTTGTAGTTTAAAACATGTTTTTAATAAATCTGAACTAATTAAAAACTATTTTATTTTATAAAAAAAATATTTACATGTTTATCAGCAACAACAGCAACAAAAAATAGTATCCACATCTGGTCATTGGCTAAAATGATTAAGCACTTAACTTTAAAAGTGAAACTGACTACTAAACTTTTTGAACATTAGTCACTTGATTTACCGGCATCTTTAGGGACATTGACAAATTTAAATGGTGCTGAGTCAAGTGCAAAATGCGCTCACTGTTTACTTATTTTGGATCATCAGCCCTTAATCAAATCAATCCAGCATTCCTAGCTCTCCTATATTTATCTTCCTACCCCCCCTGCCCTTTTGCTGAATAATGAATATCCCCTTCAATCCAGGCTGATGTTTTACTCCACTGCTCCAAACAGACAAACCCTCAGCATTTGCAAGCGCACTTCAGTCAGAGACGTCACGCTCTGCCACTCTCATACCACACAGTCTGCAGAGCACATATACACAGAGTTTCTCTAGGCCTAAAATAACTCAGGCACATCAGCAATCATAATGATTGGATAATTATATTCGGAGATGATTTGGTCCCTTGCCTTGCTGGCTGACTGACCTACGGCTTGGTTTTCTCCACTTTTCTCCTCTTGTCCTGTGGCCAGTGTAAAATGACTAGCACTGAAAAATGGCTCTCGTCTGACAGCCCACTTGCCTGTCTGGAAGGCTAAATTTATATTCAAGCTTTCCTCTTGTGGGCCCAGTATGTGCATGTGGCTCAGGAGAAATGCTGCACTAACAAATGCAGTCCTTCTGGGATCTCCCACAGGACTTTCGTTATCTGTTAATGAAAGGTGCTGCTGAGCAAAACGGTATGGATGAATGCATGCATTTGAGGGCTGTTTGCTCCAACTTTCCCTCTTTACCCTCCCTCTCTCCTCTGCCATACTCATTGGTCAAATTTCATATGACCTGGATGGGTAAAAAGTGAGCTAAATGGAATTATTCACGGATGGCCATCCAAACTGCTTGCTAACTGATTTGCATCATATGACTACTGAGATAAACAGAATACTGTGTTGTTTATAGCATTTCAGACACAAGCTGTGGTTGAGCCCTGAGATAATGATGAAATACAATAAAGGGGGTTGGGGGGGTGCAAACGTGCTCGCCTCATTATTCTTCGCTCTCAAATTTTTTCCCTTCGTTGCTCTCAATCTTAACCTGCGTGCGCACAATTATTCCCTGCATGCAAATGAATTTAATTTTGTCCAAGATGGACCCGGACCTTATTTTCCGTGAAGACAGCTGTGATTGGATGCCTGTTTGTCAGTCAGTTCTGTTACTTTAACGCTCAGAGGCAAGTCTCTTCTAACAAAGACATTATAAACTCTTTAATCCAGCAACAATGACAACGCCCTGAGATTTACAAATTTTAAAACAACAATAATAAAGATGACTACAAGATCAATATTATTCTGATTATTATTAATGTGAGTATCAAAAAATACACGTTCCACTAATGGTATGGATTTGCTACCATACAATTCACGCTGATTGGAAAATCCAAAGAGTGATATAAAACAGATGCTCATCAACAAAAAAGCAGTGTTTAGTCAGTAAATGCAATATATTTATTTATTAAATGTACTTAAATATGACAATTTTTTTAGCCTCTTTAATTTCTTCTGGAAGCTGGTTCCTGTTTCGGGCATCATAGTAACTGAAAGTGACTCTCCCTGTTTAAAGCTTGTGGTACACTGCAAAAAAAACTCAAATGAAGTTAAACTCTTTCTATATCAAGCAAAAAAAGATCTGCCAGTGGGGTAAGCAAATTTGACTTGGCAAGAATTCTTAAAATTAGCAAAAATTTCTAGCTGATAACAAATGCTGTTAGATCGTAAAAATTAACAACGACTCTCAGAACAAGTTTTTCCAAGTTGTGAAACTTCACTGAAACTAGAATATTTCAATTCGTATCCAGTCACTAGTGGTCTTAAAACTAGACAATCTGTCTAAAAACTAGTATGTATTGAATCACACTGGATGTAAATGGGACTATGAGAAAAGTGAAATAAGATTAAGAAAGATTAGGCTGCAGTCTATTCAGATTAAAGATGACATCTGGGAGGCTCTTTTGCCACCATCTATACTGTCGGAAATATGAATTTGTTCAGTCACCTCATGTATAAATGGATTTCATCAAATGCCTCAGTTCATTTCAACAAGATGGTTCCACACTGCTTCCTGCTTTGACAACATGCAATTACAAAACAGTTTAGCATTATCCTGGGCATGGTTACACTGGGAGACTAGAAACATAGATACAGTGATAGAAAGTGCTGTTCCCCTGAATCTGTTTATGATGCTTTCTTTAAGCTCTTTTCAGATAAGAGCATTATTTTTTGCTTAGATAACATCTTTGCCAAACACAACGCAATGTGACTACTGTATATGTGTAGTGGTGCAAAACTTTTGCTAGCTCATTGTTAAGTAAGGATGGGCAAATAATTGAACAAAGGTAGATATATTTTAAAAGTTTATTTCTTACATTTTTATTACTATTTCTAAAAAAAACATTTTCTTAGAAAATGTGAATAATGTAAAAAGCTTCAATATTGAAGAACCCAGTGGTGCACAGTGGTCAGCTTCTCTACTAAGGTGTGTGTACGGGTGTGTATGAGAGAGAGAGAGAGAGAGAGAGAGAGAGAGAGAGAGAGAGAGAGAGAGAGAGAGAGAGAGAGAGAGAGAGAGAGATTAAATTACTTAAATTACTTAAATTACCAATTCTAAAACGTTAAATTATTTCTCTCCATTTGCTGCTCACATTTGCTCCTGGGATAAGATGAGGTAGAAGATTAATGATCTCATTCTCAAAAATAAAAATAAAATAGAAATAATATCTAATATTATTGTTGCCGGTGACTAGCTTTTTGAAAACACTAACTTCTAAAAATAATAATAATTTTCAATTTTTCTAGAGGGAAAGAGTGGTCAATGTGAGAGAAAGAAGGACGAGAAGAAGAGGTGGTGATAGTAACTCATGAATTAGGTACTACAGAAAAAAAGTCATCATAGGTCTTCGTGATCATGAATTTGACAAGCAGGTCTGAATAATTGAGCATCAGGACATCCAATACCTGATAAATGTGACCCTGCGCAAATGGAAGCCAGATAACAGCTGATGAAATATTCATAAGTGAGCTGATGACCCCAGTATATGGAGCTCTGCTGCCTCCAGCACAGAAAGCGCAAGAGCACAAAGAGCCTTGCGCCATAGTTTGAAAAAGCTAAGGCACTGCTACCAGCCTCAAAGACACAGAATCACACTGTGCAATATATTATTCACAATCTCACAGCCTCATCCTGCAGCTCCTGTCAAAGGTGAGACGTGTCGCACAGAATGAGTCTGTGTACAACATATGGCTGCTGTGTGGGGAGCTACACACCTAAAGTGTTTGTGGTTTGGTGTGATGGAGTTTTAACCTCTCACTACTCTCTCAAATAAAGTGTTTTGATTAAAATGACCATTGTTTGGATTAACAGCAGTTTATTTTGCAATTGAAGACAAAACTCACATACATTTATAAAAAACATAGTAAAAAGTCTAATGTGGAGGCAAGAGGAAATGTTCAGGGTCTTCAAAACTATTGAATGACTCCTGTTTTTGTTATTGGAATAATAAACAATAGACAATAGAAACAAAGTAACAAATTGAATGTCACAGTTACACTTTAATAACTAATTATTATTGTGGCATTTCTTTTTAAATGCAATCACAAATGGAGCTTTTTCAAGCCATCTCCTATAGTTGGCTGTGATACGTGAAAAAATGAAGAGTACTAGTAAATACCATTTAGTACATTTACAAAGATATGTATGGAACAGTTACTCAAAAGCACAGTCAGGGGAAAAGGAAAAGGACTCTTTACAGAACATAAAAATAAACAAAAAAAACGAAAGAGAAAAGTTAGAAAGCAGGAGATAATATAAAGTCTATAACCAAAAAACTTAAAGGCCACAAAGGATGACATCAACTAATGCAGCGACAGTGTACGACAACAGGCGTTAACGAGCTGGGGCAGCTGCAAAGACAACTAAGCTAAGACAGCAACTAAAACTAACAAGACAGGGAGAAAATCTAGTTAATACACAGACAATCATTAAGAGACATAATGCCTTGGTCTGACTATATTTTGAGAGCTCCAGACGCCACCGAATGACCATGCGGCAAATAGCCTGTTAAATAATAAAAAAAAAAAACAAGCTCTAAATATAAATGGTCTAAACAGCAGCAGGTTTCATTGTAATGTATTTCCCTTAGGCTGGAACTTCCGGTTTCGCACCAAAGGTCAAAGGAGCTGTTTTCATAGTGTGATCGAGATGTAAAACATAAGCAAGAGATATTAACAGGACTGAATGAAGCATACAATGAAATATAATGACAGAGACAAAAAAAAAACATACAACTCCGACAAAGCATTAGGCACAAAACGCGCCACCGGAGCAGTACTTTGTTTATAATAAATTACTATTTCTGTCTTTATTCATTTGTACAGTAAGTTTGTCATTGCAAAGATTGAAAGTGGGAACATTCCTTTGGCCCAGAACACGGATAGATTAAAACAACAATCCACCGGGACGTTTGTAAGTCATAAATGTGACAAGATTTAATCAGTGTTGTTTTCCACTTTAATTAGGTGTTTCTCCTTTCCTTGTATCCCAATGACATCACAATCATCTCCTCTCCTGGAAACATATTTGCCCAAGCAAGAAATCAAATTAGAATCTGTTGTGACAGTATCTTCTTATGTATACTTATGGTGAATGTGTTTGTCTTTCATTTGGAAGCACTGACTGCTTGGATCAAAGCGTGATTATATTAACTGATTTTAATCAGCACTTCAAATGGCATGCCAAACCGCTTTGTAAAACGATTAGATCCGCAGACAGAGACCAACAGAGCTCTTTCAAAGGCTTTACAAAGGGAGACCATTTACCAGAAAAGTCAACTATCATTTGAAGATCTCAGCAAAGCCATAACAAAAAATTTATTTATTTTTTGACATCACAGATTCTGTTTAAATTGCATTCTCATTATAATTGTCATTCATTTGCTGAGATCAGGCAAAGTATAGTGCAGCACCTGACAACGAACGTGTTTATGCTGATATTTCAGTACTATATCAAATGAATAATTTTCTAACATTTAGGCTACTTTCATAATTTATTTTGCAAAGCTTAATTTTTCTGAAAATAAAGTGCATTGTTTTGTTTTCTGAAGAGGGTTTCAATAGTTCCCAACTATAAAACAACAAAATAACAAATAAAACTGAAATTAATTTGTGAAACAGTGTGTATATATACACAGCATTTCAGTGTACACAATAATAATGTTGTTGTTGTTTTTTTAGTTTATGTTTGAATACTTAATACGGTATCACTGAGGAATATTCACAAAGTTGCCATTTTTCCTTTGCTGCATCAAATGTCTACCCCTCTACTCTCTGAAAAATCATTCTGAATTCTAAAGTACAGTACACTACTTGACAATCCTCTCCGAAATACAATTTGATCTCATTTAGCCAATGCAATTATCCATCAAATTCTTATTCTACATAAAGTGCTTTTTACCGACTTTCCACACTTCTGCATGTAGCAATCAAAACGCTTTTTTTAACTTTCTATCATCTATGGTACTTAAAATAATGTCAAAAGTGATTTGTAGCTCTGCTTAACATTTTTTTCTTCTCTCCTCACTTAAGAAAGTTTTTAAAAGTACTTCTGTTCTCATAAAATGTTTTATAAAAGGCAGAAAATAAGCCTGTGTTTTCAAGCCCTTCTTCACTTTCTATGAACTTTTGAATAAAACTTTAATTTTCTTTAAATTAAAGAAATGTGTCTCATTGCTGGTTGTTGAACATAAGAGTTGTGTATATGTTATACTTGAATATAATGTCTCAGACAATGTGTGAAATCAGTCACAACATCACAATTGCTGTATAATCATTTGTTTATATAGCACCTTGAGAAAATGAAATCCCATTATGAGAAAAAAAATGTTTGGTGATTGTGAAAACTGATATTAAATGTTTTTTTAGATGGTTATATAGCCTGATGAATTTGCTGATGTGTACTCAGTGCTGTTGAACTCCATTTTCACCTTAGTTCCTTTCACTTTAAACTTTCTCTCATACAATCACTCACAGACCTTAAGTTAGAAGTAAAGTGGAGGTGCAATTCCTCCAAGTATCAACATGCATTTGCATCAACCTCTCCCAGAGAACACTGTAATAATAAAAGGAGACATGTTTTCAAATGCACACTCAGCTATTTTTTTAAATCGAGGTCACATACGCACATAGAGTTTTGAAATCCTTTGGTTGCTAATGTTAATAGACATATCGCAAAAGCAATTGGAAAGATGTAAAACTCTGTGAGGGAAATGTTGAGATCTAGAACCCTAGATGGGCACATTAAGAGCCAAGTAAGTTTAATTTGTCTGTTTTATGTAACATAAATCTTCTTCTGTCAGTCCTAGTTCTTATTGCAAATTATTTTATAAGACCTGAGGCATCAGAAACAAGTGAGAGGTTCCTGGGCTTATAGCGTCCCGACCGCTTTGAAATACAAACATTACAAAGACGAAACTAACATTATGTTCAACCCACAATTGTTTCAATGTCCTTACAATCTATCTGTCAAGCCAGTGCTGTGTGAATGTGAGGCGTTCTCTGATCATAGCAGTTTAAAGTAAGACTCCTGAGTAAGGATCCATTGAGCATGGCTGATGCTTGCACAAGCAGACAGCATGATGGATTCTACCAGTGAAATGTAGATAGATTTTCTGTTGAGCCCATGCCACTCTCTTTTCACTCCAAATGGGCCTTTTCTTTCTTCATATACAGGCACATGCTTGACTATATCATGGACTCCTGCATTGTGTGCCTCATCTAAATATTTTGGTAGACTAAGCACCAAACTCTCCAGATGTCCGTCTGCTTTAAGCTGTTGACCCATTTAACCAAAGCAGATGCAGTATTAGCTGAGAGTGAGAATGAGCGGTAAAGAAGAGCCATGTGTCCTGCAGTGTGAGGCTGTTCTACAACCACAGGACAGCCTGTGCTACTTACAATACTGCAGCCTCAGCACAAGAACTTAAGAGAAAGAGTTTACTGTTAATCAGGGCAGACACAAGAGCTAACCTTACAATCCATCTGCCAATGCACCTGCTAGTTATTCTCAGCCCCTGCCACATGTCTGTTCTGCTTTATCAAAGGGTTTTCGAAGGGAGCTACCCAAACATCTGGAAGTCATTTTTAAGGCCAGAGGACTGGAATGTCATATTTCCCCTTCAACAAGATGATGAAAGATTGGGAAACCTTCAAGAAAGACAAAACTGAGCTTATCAGTGCATATAGTCAAAAACATGCAACTTTGATTTGAAATTATCTCAGACGTATTGTGCTAAAATTGAGAAGAAATAGATATTTTAAAGAGAAAGCAATACTTTTTATTATTACCAATCTGATTCGGTGAACCTAAAACTTAATACATCCATAACAACTTCCATCAAAAATAGAACAGCGTGACAAAATATGCTCTTTGTGATTAAATGTTTCTTATTTTTGTGTTTAAAAACTGCAAAATGAATCTGTGATTATAGTTGTTACCTCCTAAAACGAACATGAAAATCAGAATGTACTTTAACAAAGGTCTGCAGAAGTTTAATATACATTTGGATTGTCATACCCGTATGCAGATGGTTTCATAGCAACATGAGCTGTCTTGAATGAAGAAAGTGATAATAATAATTGAAATTCAAAATGAGAAGCCAATTGTTTTTCCATTGTTTGGCATCGAGTTGAGTCAGAGTTGACCAGACTTTCAACAAGTAGGCAAATTTTAAAAATATATTTTTTCTATTTTTCCAGGAAGAGAATGAAGTAAATCATCTTTTAAAGTCCTTAAATTATTTACATTTTCTTAAAATGTATTAATGTTATCTTAATGTCTTAGGTTTTAAATACAGTAGCTTCTCAAGATCACATATAAATTGAAGAAGGGTCCTCCATAATTGTTTCTCTTAAGGGTACTCATGTCTAAGTATACATGCATTTTAATCTCAAGGTTTTAGAGAATAGTCAAGATGTACTAAAGTCATCTGTTGTGATTAACACAGCATCTGTAACTGCATGTAACACATGTTGAAAAAGCTTCAGAGCAGTGTTCTGGTAACCTTATGTCAGTGGTGTAAATCTCTCCCTGATTAGCTTCTGCAAAACAGGCGCAACAATGTTGTTCTGATCAGATGTTCATCAAATCATGTTCTCCCCATTTTTCTGTTTCAACTCATGCAGTTTTAGATTTGTAATTTAAACCCAATTTCTGTGCAAATAAATGAAGTTGCCGTTATACACAAAAATACTTTATAATCACGCTCATGCTATTCTGATCAGATGTTCATCAAATCATGTTTCCTCCATCTTTTTGTTTCAACTCATGCCGTTTTAGATTGGTCATTAAAACACAATTTCTGTGCAAATAAATGAAGTTGCTGTTATACACAAACATACTTTATAATCATGTGTACAGCACTTCATGAATCTTCTACACACCATCACTCTCTCAGATCTAGGGTTTGTCCTTTATGGTGGCATGCTGAAATTACCCACACCACCTAGATTACTCATATACCACAATTCTACATAAAGTACCATAATGACATCCTGACCTAGACATAGAGCCACTAGTGAGATATGCACTAACAATTTGTTCTCTATTGAACTCTGACAAGTCTCCCATTGTGCTGTCTGCATTGCAATATTGTATGTCCAGCTGTGCTATTGCTCTGATATTTCAACCAACACATGTTGTTCTAGTCTATACAGGAAATAAAGGCATCACAGCTAGAACAATACTATACATTGGCAAAACCCTTGTGTGCTGCTCATATTATTGTTACTCATACCGTGTTGGTGAGTCTGGCGAACTTGTTTCAATTTGGGAGTTTTAGTTCAAACAATCAAATAAGTTAAAATGTAAAATGTCATGTAATTCATGTCCATTTGGGATGGCAGAATAAAGGTTCAGGACCAACAGTTTTCACACGTTTATATGTCCTGGGTCCTGTAGACCCAAACACCTTTTTACTATATGTAATATAAATGTTTAGGGGTTAAACAGCATGTGATCATTCAAATTTAGTTCTAATATAATTTATTCACAGAAAATGAGCCAAGGACAGTGAGTAGAAATAATAGTTTCTTGTATCATTTTTCTTTTGATAAAAACTGAAAAAAGTTCCACAGACTCGAATATCATTCAAGGTTTAGGTTCAGCTGTCCATTTGTATAAATCAAGCATATTTTTTCAAAGTAAGCATGATTCAGTACAGAGATTATAAAGTCACAAGTATTGCATTGGCGTTTCAAACGTGTTTTATATTTTAGACACAATTGGGGGCTTATATCGCTTTGACAACATCTGTCATCTTACATCTTGAATAGGGTATAATTTTGACTCACATTACAGTCTCTGCCACTTGAATGAATCATGTTCAAGAGTTCAGACAGAGTGTGCTACACATCTCAAATGATTTTTGACAAAGGGCTGAGATTGCAGCAGCCTTGTTATCTGTAGCCAGATATACATTTCTGACTCAGTACTGATAGATTTGATTTGCATTCACTTGAAATTGGCTCAGAGATGTTCAAGCTGCTGTCATGTTACGAAATGATCAAAAGTAGATAAGTCATCTTTCTTTTTTAATACACAAACAATCAGGCATATATGTTGCTCTTAACCAGATGCACTCTATAAAATGCATGAGCACACTGCTGTCCAATTTCATATTTAGTAATGAAGGGTTACAAACAAGAAATACCATTTTATGCAGTAAAATATATAAAGCCAGAAGGGCTGGATGATTGTTAAGAATTTCACATCTTTAAAGGTTTAAAGATTTTTTGGGTGATAAAAATTAAACAAATACTTGATATTTATTTTTAGACACTATGTGTCACACCACACCATTTATTCTCTTGAATAGTGAAGTGCAGAACACTGGGTTGGACTGTCAGCAGTACTGAAACCTTTTGACAGCTCTATGCAAAACGTTTTGGAAGTCTGAGGAAATGGACAAAGTTGCCTGAGAACAATGAGTGAGGGGTTGAGAATCTGTCTGGGAGAGTGAAGGAAAAAAAATGATAGATTTGGGTCACACATCCATTTGTGTGTAGAGGTGTGTGTGCACGTGCGTGTGTGTTTTCTGATAAAAATCATATTTTATAGAAAACTTTCATAACATAGTCAACAACAGCTGGAACTATGAGGGATTTATTATGGTTTAGAACATTTTAGTAAAACACGATCTACAGTCAGTCTAATTAGTTTATAAACACCCACAAAGACTTCAGCCAACATTAGACCAACAGATTGTAAATCCTAAAATTCTGATTCCAGCCTGCATCTCTGAATAATGTGCAGAAAGAAATGTGCAGATTGATATAAAAGCTAATTAAACAATAATTCTCAGTTTGAATGAATAATGAAACAGGAGGTCGCCCCTCTCCTGCCCTATTTGATTTCTATTTATTATAATTAATTCCAGTCTTGTTTAGTCTTCCTCTGAAAATAAGGAAATACCTAAAATGTGTGATTTTTATTGTGTGTTTTAGTGAAATATTGTACTGAATAAAGTATACACAATGGATACAGTATGCGGTACATCATCAGGCTGATTAGAAGTGAGGGCTCATTATGTTAATATGACTGTGTTGCCAAAGGGATGAACAATGCATTTACAAATATTAATTTAATAACCAGACATTTCATTAATGAAATCTTGCTGTGGCTGTATAATGCTGTATATACATAATAAATTGTGCTCAAACAACAATCAGTTTGACTAAAATCCAAATATAACGCATTGTCATGTGTGGATAGATTAATCAGCAAGCGACACACAAAGGGGGCATTGCTTTTTACAACTTAAGTTCCAAATTATATTTTTGAAAATATTAAATGTTATAATCTGCAGTAAAGCGGCTAGAAAAATATGAATTATATAATTATATTTTATATTTACCATGATCTTTCTGAATACCCTATTCTGATTGGCTGGCAAGTGTTGTATATTTTTTAAAAGACACACATATAGACTCAGTCAATCAAATCACTCTAAGTATCCTTGGACGGTTTAGGAACCTTTGATCATTCATGTGGTCGCCAGATTAAACGTTCAAATGAATCAAGGAGCTTCACAATGGCCTTCACCTGTTTTCATTCATGCAAATATCCTACATTGAAGAGATTATGATGACGTTTCACTTGCTGTGATGGTGATTGTTTTTAAACTGTTAACGTTACATTACTAGCTTCATAGTGACATATTTCATCCAGCTCAGTGAAAGGATGAATTTGTTTTAGTTGGATATGTCATTGAAGATAATTTCACTCAGATACTTCACCACATTTGGTGAAAAACATTTCACGGTTCCTTAAAGTTAAAGAAAGTTTCATAGTGGATTTAGAAATCATGAAAACGCTGCAATGGCTTTAAAAAATGTGAACGAACAACCATAATGTGCTTTTTGTGTCTGAAGCTAGTGAACACTCTGTAGACGGTCCTGTAACGGCAACATTTTGCTAAAGAAAAATAAAATGCCCCTCTGATAAAAATACAAAAACAAAACACCGTTCAATGTTTGTTCCGGATCTCTTTTAAATGTTACATTTCATCACCAAACTGCTATGAATAAGAAGCTGGATTCAGCCACGTCTTGTAGCACAATTTTACCTTAACTTACATGCCTAAAGTAAATTTGTCTCTGTCAAGAGCAAGAACATTAAATATCAGCACTACTTTTTTTCTCAATTGTCTAAACAAGAATGACAGATAAAACCTTCAATTTCCTTCATTTATTGCAGCTCAGATATTAATAATAACTTAAATATGTGAGTGTTGGCAAAGACCATGACATGAATGGAATGAACGGCTGAGCATGCATTATTCAGTTTTAAACGCACTTCGCTTCCAAGTTGTGCATTTAAAACTGAACAATGCATGTTCAGTTGTTGTATATCCTTTACTTATACTGGACTTTTCAAGAATACATAACTGTGATTGTCACGATTATTGGTAATCTCCACAAAATGCCTATTTTAAACATAAATAACAATTATCTAAACGAAGCCTATGTCATCTCTTAAGAAGGCTAATTTGTTCTCATCTGAACTCAATCAATCTAGATCTACAACATTTGAATACTAGTGATTCTCCAGAAAAACAGCAATGTTGGATTCACAGCTGTATTTTTCTGCTGGACTCTGGACTTTTGAAGTAATCTTCGTCTGCATTCTCCTCCACCATTGTCTTCTGTTTGTTTCTTTATCACCTTCACAATCATCTGTTGTCATAAACCTAAGGAAAGTTGTTTTTTCGTGTTTGTAAATGCATCTTTGTACACTCACCTCCTCTGTGTTCACTGGCATCCCTGACCTTCACATTTACTTAATTAAAACATGAAACTAAAGGTTCAACTGAGTGATTCATGATAAAAATTTAGGTTACTATGCATTCCATTTTTTTCTTTAGATTTTTTTTTCTTGGAGGTTTTTTTCTTTCATCACTTTGGTTCTTAATTGAGCAGGATTTACCTGGAGAGTACGTTTACACTTAACATTCCGGGTCACCTTCTTGTTGAGACTGACTAAATGCACATTTGGAGTGAAGAGTTCTTGAGATAGATTGTATTTAGAACTACATGTTGTTGAAGCAACTAGTAAAGTTGCTATTTTAATGTGTTAATAGTGTATACATGCACTGACTATTTTGTGAGTTTGTGAACATTTTTGATTATTCTCCTTTGTGGCATAATAGGTAAGATTTCAGAGCTGGGTTGCTGTAGAAGACAAATGAATCGGTGATCCTATACTCAACATTAAAAACAAAGCAATAAATGCAGACATTGTTATTTTTTATTGACCCCACTTTAATTGTTCAGTGAGTTACTTGACAGTTGAACTGAATCTTAAATGAGTCGTTCGTGTCCTTGTGAAGATAATGTTTCCCCTCCACTAAAGAATGCTTCAATTGTTTGCAAATATATTCAGTTGAGTTTCATTCTGCCAAATATTTAATAATCAAAGAAGTTGAGTGTTATTGTATTAGAATTGTTGTTAAAGTTTTTGACCATGAAGGACTTCATGGTCAGACACTTCACAAAACTGCATACCTAAAAACTGATGATCTTTTTTTCTTTTCAAATGTTTGACATGCTTTAATTTGTTTGAGTCCCACTCTGTATGTGTTGCTATTCTTTTGCTTATAAAAAAATAAACACATTTAAAGTCACCCTGACCTTTTCCATCACTACGGCAACTGATGAAACACGTGACTGTTTGAGTTGGCCTTGTTTATAGCATTGTTAAATAACTAAATGTCTATACTATTAAGATGTTCAAAGCTGTTAGAAAGTTGTAAAAGTTTCTACTCTCTGCTTAAACAATGGAACAACCCCCAATAAATGATAGATGTACACAAACGAATCAGAACCTTTCTCCTCTGCAAACTCCATGAATTAACTATTGTTATTGCAGCTCTTTAAAAATTAAACAAGTCTTGAATGCCATTCTGTCTCAAAGTTGGTAAATTTTGGCAGTAGTTGGGAAAAGACGAAAAAAGGTGCCATAGCTCAGATACTTATACAACACAACTGTAGAAGATGCGATAACCGAAATGTTTTGGTTATCACAAGGGCACCATTAGGAATAAAGAAATTAAGCTAATTGGAAAAAAAAGTTAAAATTACTATAAACTATAAAAGTTTTTTACCACACAAGTTAAAGTTTAAACAAATCAAGTGAAAGAAAAGTACATCTCTGATAATTCTAGCAGAATTGCCAGGATCCTCAAAGTTGTCTGACATGGTTCCAGCATGTCCCTCTCTCTGGCACTGAACCCAACTCTGCTCATAGTTACAAGAGCACAGCGTCTGTATTTTAACTTGTTTATAACACATATTTATGGGCCAAGAAACAGTTCCTAAATAATAATAAAACATATTTGTGTTTGTATTTCTACTTTTGCACAATTGCCAATTTATGTGCAATACAAACAGGGTTCTCAGCAGCATACACTCTTATAGCACTCAGAGTTCAATGTTATGCCTTGTCGATATCACAACATTAATTAGCCTAGGATAGACAGATCACTGCACCACCTAACAATAAGCCGCTGATATTCCATGCAAGGTTTTTAGATGACTACAACAATAAAGCAGCACAATTATTTCTTTATATGAATTGCTTTAACATTAGACTAAATAAAATGTAACATTAATGTACTGTAAATATATTGTACTTAATGATTCTCCTATAATGCATTGCATGAAATTGCATGGATTATTTAAGACTGCATTGGTAAGAAACATGTGTATATTAAATTATTATAACTGAGAATCTGTCACAATATTATTTTCAAATGCTCTATGTATGTTTTGACTTCAGCTTACAATTTGATCCTTTGGTGTTAGCCGTCCTCTGAGTCCACAGAACTAGCCCATATATCTCTGTTTCATAAGTAGAAATTAATGACAAGCAGATGTGTGTCAAGTAAGAGAGTAATAAATAATCTGATAAATAATCGAATAAGGTGTTTGGCTACGAATTACCATAAAAATCTAAACTTAAGAATTTAAGCACTTTTTTCCTTTCAGATAGAAAAATCAGAACTCAATAATGTATAGAAACTAGAACAGTACTCATCAAACCAGAGCAATACTCAACAAAACTCATCAAACTAGAACAATACTCATGGCACTGACAGAAGCGATAACGATACGAACTGGAGAACACAGAAGGATGATGAAAGGATCCGGGAGGGCAAGCAGACAGACAGTCCTCCAATCAATTTCTGTTTTTAGAAAACATACATTTGGAGCAACATGAGGTCCTTTTTTAAATGAGAAAAAAGTATTCTTCACTTTTGTAAGATTTTCTAATGTTAAAATGCCTTGTGAAAAACAAAACAAAACATGAAAGCCAAGAACACTGCAAGTCAGGAAAAAATGTTAGCCTCTTTCATCTGCATCATTTGACAATAAACTACTGTAGCTAAAAATCATGGCATAATCCCTCCATGATCAACAAAAAAGACAATATCCCGTACTTTAACTGCAAAGCCAGCCACACACCTCTCTCTTTTCACAGGCTGAGACATGTGTTCAGATTGCACGTGTTATTTTTGTGTTCCGTGATGTAAGTAGAGCTGCTGAGATGTTGGTTAATGCGACCACCAAACAATACTGTTCCTGGAGTATGCAGCTGCGCAAACCTCTAGGCCAGCTTTCAAAGTCTGTTAATTTTCATATTGTGTTCTTTCTGCTTTAATACCCTCCTCCCACAATTTTCTCAGCTCTATGTGATAAACCCTTAAAGGGGCACTTAAGGCAAAATTATATGTTATTTATATGAGGGCTTATTCAAAACAAACTGTCAAAACAGATTCAACAAGAACAGGGCTGTACGTACAACATATCTTAGTAGATGGCATGCTTTTGGGCTGCTTGCTGAAACTAGAAAGAAAAAAAGACGCTCACAGAGGGAGACACATGTAAACTCCAATGTGAGAGGTCGCATGCTGAGAGGTGACAACCAGCCTACATGCAAGCACAACTCTCTGAGAGCTCAAGCTGAGAATAGACAGCGATGAGCAAAGAGTCACCCTGATGGTTGTTGGTTAATAAAGATACAGTTGGTGTCTGAAGCCCCAGTTGTTCAAGAGGGGAGATTATCATATACATTCTGGTAAACATACCCCAGTAATTGTTAACATTAGGACAAATAAAATACAAACTAAATTGATTGGAACGCTCAGTTTGTCCTAAACATCAACCTTCAACTAAAAGAAAATAACTATTTATTAGCATTGTGTTAACCCATAAAGTGGAAGCATTGCCTTTTGCGGACTTTAGTCACCCAATCAAGACATTTTATCTTAAGATACTTAAACAATATTTACTTTAGCCAAGAAACAAGTGATACAAACAGCAAATATACTTTATTTATTGTTTTTTAACCTTATTTCCTCACATTAAAAATGTAAACCATATGTGGTGTCCGTATTACTGTTACTTTGGCAGGGTTGTGGGGTCTGCTAGAGCTGTTGCGTTTTAGGGTTTTATTTCACAGTCATACAGTTTAATACTAAAATGTGCAATTTATGTTTGTGTGGAAAGACAGAATAAAGGTAAATAATCTGTCATTTTCTACATGTCCTGGGTTCAGTAGACCTGAACATGTTGTGTGTAATATAAATGAGTAGGGGGGTATAAAAATGTGTATTTCACAGAAAATGAGCCAAGACCAATGAATCCAAATTTTAAATAATAATTGCTTGTATCATTTTTCTTTTGATGAATACTAATCCACAGACCCGAACACCATACAAGGTTTAATTGGCTTTCATAGCTGACTAGTATCTTTTATATAATTATTGTCTGCTAATGTATTATTGTAGGCTTGAAAGACCCAACCCGACATCATTAAACATAACAATGTAAAGCCAGAAACTTTATTTTTATTGACTTCTTCTGTTTCTTCTGATATTCTTCATCTTCTCTTTCTCCTTCCTCTTTTTATTTTTCTTCTTCTCTTTCACCGTCTTTAGCCTATTCTTCACTTTCTTCTTATGCTCTCTTTTTCGCCTCTCTTCATTATCTCATATTCTTCTTCCCCTTTTTCTCCTTCTCTCTCCTTTTTCTTCTCCCTCATCATCTCATACTGCTTCATCTTACTTCTTCTCCTCCTCCATCTTATTCCTCTTTCTCCTTATTTTTTATTATTACAAAATTTTTGTTTAATAGTATTTGTTATGTAAATCCATCCATATAACTATTACCTTGTTGTCTTTTTTCCCTTTCAGGGTCGCCACAGCGGAATGAACCGCCAACTATTCCAACATATGTTTGTTGTGGCGAAGGCCCTTTGTGGATGCAACGCATTGCTGGGAAACATTCACTCACACTCATTCACATTAATACTCAATGGGTTTTTTCTCAATTCACATGTTTTTAGACTTGTGGTGGAAACCGGAGCATCCGGGGTAAACCCACGCGATCATGGGGAGAACATGCAAAAATCTACCCAAAAATGCCAATCGATCCAACAGAGGCTCGAACCAGCAATCTTCTTGCTGTGAGACGACCGTGCTACCCACTGCGCCACCATGACGCCCTGTTGTATAAAGTAATAATATATTATTACCCAATATATTGGGATTATTTTACCAATAGTAACTTATTGCCATCTATGACATTTTTTCTTCTTCATGCAACATAATAAAATGACTTTGACAGAACAAAATTATATCTTATTTTTGGTATACCATTGTATTGATGCAAAAAAAGAGTCAATGTGCATACAACATTAAACAGCATGTCTACATTCCATGATTTGTTTTCTAATTAGTTTCTGATATGATTTTAGTGGGTAACAAAATAGATGTCATTTCTAGAGACACATGGACCACCGAGGGGAGTACAGCAGAGCTTATCATTCATCTGTGTAATAAGAAGTTGGTGTGACAGGTCCTTCACTTTGGTGAGGCTCAATGATGTTTCGAAAGCATTCCAGTCAGATGATGAGGTTAGCAATGCTGGAACTCATTTCATGGATGTGCAGCTCATTAGTGTCAGGATTGTAATAGTCTTCTGTCTCTTTGAAATTATACACGAGGATTAATACCCCACACCATTAATGCAGGGATAGGCCTTGGTACTTTTTGGTGACCATTGTAGAGTTGGATTGTATATTGACATGCAATGAATCTGTGGATGGATTCGTGTATTCAAAGGTGTCACAGAGGAAGCAGTGAAAATCCATTTGAGCTAAAAATGGGCCAGACTTTAGGCTATCTGGCTCTTGCTGTCTTTCTTTTTCTTTCTCTTATTATTTGTCTTTCATCTAATGTTCTGCTTGAATTCCTGCCGTTGTTCACCTGTGAGATTGAACCTCTGCAACGCTCTGGTGGCTCTTCACATAGCCATCCTGTATAAAGGTTTGCAGATGGGAAAGCAAAGAAGAAAGGAGAGGAAGGAAGAATTGAGTTCATTACCAAAGTGATAATGCTTGGTAGCAAAGTGATTGGCACCAATGATCTGAAACTGCAGACAGCTCTTTCCTTGACAGTCATGGCCAGTTCTTCAGCTCAAATAATAAAACAACAATCCAGGGTTATAGTATCACTATAGTATTCTTGTTGTTAGTGTCATATGTACATATATGCATACAATAGTTTTGATTTTTAAAAATCATATGTAATCATGCAATAAGATTTATGTCACCTCCCTTTAAAAATAAAAAAGTCAGCAATGCTTTGGAGCTTCTTGAAGCACAAAAAAAGAATGAAAATGTATGTATACATTGAAATTGTCATGATCTGTCAACTATCTGGTTTGTAGCTCCTTGTCGCTAGGGGACAGATCATTGACAGTCCTTCCTCAGTTTTGGTTTTACCTTGTTTTCAGTTATCACTCTTTGTTTATTCTGTATTTCTTTGCAGCCTCCAGCCACGTAGGTAAGATCAGGTCATGTGACTAACATTGGCTATCTTTTTTTTTGTTTTGTCTGTTAAGCACATGGTCTTGTTGTTTTCCTACCTTTCCTCGCCTTTCTTTTTTCTAGTTAGAGCTTTTAGTTAGTACACCTGGAGTTTCCCTCGTTATGTTTGATTGGTTTCACTTTTTAAGCTTCCCTCAGTTTTTTATTCCTTGTGGTTAATTACTCCATATCTGCGTGTTGCTCCTGTTTGTAAGTTAATTGTAGTTACCCTGGTGCTGGTATTTAGTCGTTCTGTTTTATCCAGTGTTTAGTTTGGATATTGTTTATTGTTTTCCCCCTTGTGGGTTTTCCTTTGTTTGTCCTACCTTCCCTGGGATTGTTATTTGTTTCTTTAATAAATTATAATTTAAAGACTGTCATGCATTTGGGGTCTGCATTTCTCTTTTGGCCACCACACTCTGACAAAAATCAGTCTTACTTTTTTATGGACACTGTGATAGAACATAATCTTTTACTTCTTGACTACAACGGAGGGATGAAGGTGAAGATTTAAAGGGAAAGTATCAGCAGAAACTATATTGATTTGCATAGATGATTAGCTTGATCTGATCTGAAGTGTTTTAGAACAAATAGCTTTGAATGTTTACATAACATTATTTAATGCTTACAATTTTATTCAAACATCCCTTAAAACTGAAAAGGAAAATAAAGGAAATAGAGGTTCAGTAAAAGTTAAAAACATAGTGTATATTGACGAATGATGTATATGTTACGTTTGGACTTAACTGTACTCAAATAATTTTGCAGTCCTGTAATACAAAGTCATATTTCTATTTAACTATCTAGATTATGCTGAGACTCTATGCTTGGTTTGTTCGAAGGCCCATTATGTGCATTGAACAAGAAAATGCTTGAACATATGCACTAGTTGCACTTTGACTGATGTTCATGTGGACTACTGATCAAATCAAATGACGGGAAGGTGACATGAGCATGTGGAGTATATCTGGAATTTGATAAAAAAAAATCAATTAAACACTATTTGGTTTTACGTTAAACATTTTTAAAATGATGCAAGAAAACATCAGTTTGAAGAGCATTAGACTCTGAAAAAAAGTGGATTTAATATTCGGACATTCAGTAATCTTACAAACTGTTCTTCATGCACATCCCTTTTTTCTTTAAAATGGATGTCACTGTCTCCCTCTTAAATGATTAATTCAGGAGAACAAGCAATGTTCTTGTGCTGCTTTGAGCATTTCCATTTAATATAGCTTGATTGAAATAGACACTCTCTCTGCTACAATAAAAAAATAAAAAAATCTATTGATTTGTACACTTCTGATAAATCAATGAAGAGAATATCTGAATTAATATCCATAGAATACATCATTCATGTGTAAGTGTATTAGTTTTATAACATCTGACAAAATTTTTTTGAACAGCACTGATGATAAGAAATTAGATAAACCACTCAAACTGGATAGTTGAGAAGTAATAAAACCCTCGTTTAGGGAACGTTTGTTCTGTCTCACCATTGTCTAGTTGTTATTTATTATCTGTTAACACAACCCAGAAGATTCCTCTCTCATTGATATTTATGGTCTCTATTTGTTATTTTCATGTTATTAGAGTGTTGAAAGCTATGAGCTGTTTAATGAACACCAACAGTAAGTTTGGGTGAAGTTACTATTTGTTTATTGCAATTAATAATATTTATTTTAAATGTTGCTTCAATTGAATGGAAAGGAAGCACATATAAAACATTGACTGTATTTAATATGGATGTGATGTGCATAACGTCAACCACAGGTTTTAGCAGAAGACAAATGAGGTTCAGAGTTTGGTAAATATGCAACTTTCTCCTCGACAAAGCATTACTAAAAGAGTCAAGAAGATGTTATTTGGAGAATAGAATGACAAGAATGAAACCTCGCCACTTGGTAACTAACTTGGTGACTCACTTAATTAACCAAGCCCTTTAAAATGCAAAAACTGTAAAGTTAAATAAAACCTAAAGAAAGTTGTAATAAAAATTCACCACCTCAGAGTTGTTATGAAGGTCAAAACTAACGATAAGAGTCAATGAACCTAGAGGACCCAGGCTTTAAAAATGTTTTTTTTCCGGTTTAAAGTTGGTCATTTTTAACAAATCTGCCTACTTAAGAACCCAGCCTCAAGTGGCCAGTCGAAGTATTACAAGTCCAGTCAATTCCTGTTGCATACTGAGAGGAAAAATGTGTGCGTGTGTGTGGGGGGGCTTTTTTATTTGATTGCATGTAAAAATGTAGCATTTTTAATAGCTTAGAATAGTTTCAAATGTAAATAGTTAGCTTTAATATGTCTAAAATTGGATGAGATCAAATAGTTTTTTATATTTTCACAAGGAAATCCTGTTTGGTTTAAGAACCAATAGTTATTAAGAGTAAATTATGTGTCCTAGCAGAGCCATGACTGTCAAAAACAATTATTTAAAAAAACCCTAGAATAGCAATTTGCAAAGCATATGTCATACATTAATTTGTCTTGGGAATAGACATTACTCTTTCAATTACAGGAGACATTTTGTGGGAAGTAAAATCAATTGCTGACCAAAACAAATTAAAAAGCAACTAATTGTAGATGAAACAAATGTAGGAAACAAAACGCATAAGAGACCTTAATAAACCCAGAGACGTACCTGAATGGACCCAGAGACTTATCTTAAAGTTTATAATATGCAAAAATAGAAATATAAATTATTGCACCTTGTGCGATCGACTCAGAATTAAAAACGAAGTGTATGTAATTTAATGACTATTATTAATCTAAATATTCATTGTAATTATAGTTTCTTTTAAAATTGTGACATTAAGTGTCTATTTTATGAAAGATGTGTTTAATGCTCAATGAAAGCTTTAAGGATGGCCATAATCACATATTTCACAATTTCTTAATAATTCAGTAACACCTTAAAATACAGCCCACTAAGTACATGGTAGTTACTGTGTACTTATATGGTAATTCTGGTATAATAACAGGGTAGTTACAATGTAAATTCTGTGTATTTTCAAACAAAAGAGTAATTACTGTGAAAATACAGTGTTCTTATTTGGTAATTGCAGTGTAACTACAGGGTAACTTCTGTGTTTTTACTCTGTATTTTTTATGAACTTATGGGGTAGTTATTCTGTACTTAATGGGTAATAACTTATCCATAATATATATTAAAAATAAATTTTGTTTATTATTGCTATTTTTTTTATAAATAGTTACACTGTATTTAACCAGTAATTGCACTGAATGAAGGGTGTAATCTAAAGTGGAGCTTGTTCTCTGCAGTTAATTACCCAGTAAGTACACAGTAATTGCACAATACCTTCCCTGGAAGTACACAGTAATAACACAGTAGTTATTCTGTAATTACACAGTAATTACCATATAAGTATATTGTAACTACCCTGTAATTACACATTAATTACCAGATTTGTACTTTGTAAATACACAATATTTAATCGGTAAGTACCCTGTAACTGCCATGTAGTTATACCATAATTGTCCTATTAGTACACAGTAACTGCTCTGCAAGTATGCAGTAATTACCCTGTAAACTAAAGTTATACCAAGAATTTTTTTTATCTTATTTTGTTCTTATTTCAGTTGGTACAAATGTGTGTGGTAGTATGTAGATGCTTTAGCATTATATTGAGAATATGAGAATCGGTCCAGTTCTCCTTTCGTTTATTTGGAATTTATTTCCAGCATAATAAATTCAAATGTACTCAAGCAATGCTGCTATTGCTTTGTAATCACAGCAGGGTCATTTTTTCCAAAAGGCCTTTCACTTTTTCCTCCTCTTATACATGACATTTACAGTATAGTCACCTTCAGTAAATCAGCAGTCTTTTGCAGGACCCCTGACTGGGTTATTCATGACAAATGCTTAATGTCTCTTTAATAGCTACTTGCAGCTTTATACCAACAAAAAGCAATATGCCAGAATCTGTTGGGCAGCATATTTGAAGATAAATATAGAAAATAGTAAAACAAATGTCACAAGGACTGTTGTTTTGTGGTATCTAAGGGCCAAGGAGAGCAGTTTGTGCTTGCCAAGTGTTTTATTGTGCAACCAAGTGTTTCCAAAAAAACTGAATATAGAAAATAATTAAATAAACAAAATACAAACTAAATTTTGTTGTTTTTTTCTAAATTAAAATATACATTAATCATATATGTCAGATATAATACTTTTCCCACATGCAGTGCTACTTAACGGACTCGTTTCAGTCATAAATGCCAACAAAAGGCCACCATTCTCCCCCATTTGAATGTTTGTGTCCTCCCTAACACAGCTCCTGAAGGGCTTTTCATGTTGCAGTTTCCCAGTTAATTGGGTCAATCCAAGTGTAAAGGGAAACCACCCTATGGGATCACATTTTATAGAGAACACAATCTGCTGAAAATGCTACTTACGTGTATAGACACATTTGAGGTTGAAGACACCCCGTTGCTGTCCGAAATGGAACATTCCACCACAACCAACTGTGGCCTGGATGTAAAGAAAGTGGCAACCCCCACTTTCTTTCCCAATACGCAATAGGAATTGACTGGACTTGTAATGCCTCGAGAAAAACCACTTGAGGCTGGGGCTGGAAGTGAGCAGATTTTCATTAACACTGTTGTTAAAAATGGCGCAGAGCGCAGAGGGGAAGATGAGTTCAGCATTTTATAAATTTAAATTTTTGTATTCTAGTAGAAAATGTTTTTACTCAACGACTTGAGTTTTTAAAGGATGATACTAAACACATGAACGTGTATTACAAATTAATCTTGATTTTTTTTTCACCCATAACAAACAAATATTAGGGAGGTAAAAATCCTGCGTTTGGGTTTTTTTTCTGATTAGACGATTCAGGTTGAGAGAGTTGGCAGAAGTCAGAGAGAGAATGAAATCAAAGCAGGTACAATCAAGAGCAAATACAAATGAGATGGGATTAGTTTATCAGAATTTGCAGGAAAAGACTCTTTTGTGTTTCAGGCTTCATCGGATGTGTGCTCTAAAGCCTTGCCTGGGTTCCTAAGCCCAAGCACTTCAGGGATTTTATATTTTACTTTTCCTCAGAAAGACCAACAAATTTTTCTAAAGGAAAAAGGTGAGCCTTGTGGTTTTGGACTTTATTAAAATGTCACCGATTTACACCTAATTTGAATCTTTTTCAGGTTTACCTGTTCTGGGAGTCAATTTTACACTAAGGAAAATGTGAAAAATAGTATATATTGACAGCTCCGGTATCCAATAAACCAAAAAAAGCAGTCACAACTAGTAATGTTGCATAAATTAATCAACCCGATTTTTTACACTTGAAGGAATATGAGAAAAGTGAGAAGCGGAAATAGAGAAATAATTGTGGTTAATGATATTTAGTGTTAGCTACTGCTGCAGATCACCATTTGAAAAAAAAGCTACACTCTAGTTTTTATTCTGCCCTGGGTATACCCTGCTGAAGTCTATGGTTATTGCAAAGAGTCACTGGTTGATTGTTGAATCATAAATGTGAGTAAAAGGTGAATGCAGATTAGGATTTGTATTGTTATGATCAATACATGCATTGTATTACTTTATAACCCACCTATTGAAATGAATGAGAGAAAACATGGTGAGATACAAGCATGTTTGCTGTCTCCCCATATTAATATTACTGCAGGCATGATCTCTAAATGTCAATCAGAGACTTGAGAATGCTGTAGATAACACTAGTTATAAAAGAAATCTCTTGGCATTTCACAAATCCATAAAATGTGAAATTGAAAATTGCAGTTATAGAAAACGAAAAGGAAATAATCAGTATGGCATTATTTTCACTCACTAGGAAGCATTTCCCTTTTTTAGACACAGCTATAATTTAGTTTTGATTTACTCTGACCAAGTACTGCAATTTCTTCCAGCAATTTCTAGTCAAAGACAAGAGTAGTCTTTGAACATTTTATATCAGAGCTCCTATTAAAAAGCAGTCACTTTACAAACAAAAGTGTTAGCCAGTCAGTTCTCTCATCATTCAAGAAAATGTTCCCAAATAAAGAAGATTGCTCTGACCCAACAAACCCCCAAATTACTCTGATAGTGTGATGCTCCAGCTAAATCCCTGCTCCTGCTCCTCAATCTGTTACGCTCTGTTGGTAATGACAAGAGTGAGAATCAATTGGCGAAATCCATGTCTGCTACCTTGATCTCTTAAACCACCTATATTGAAAATGCAAATATGATGGATGAGGAGAGAGACCAGGCTTACTGATAGCATTCAACTCTACTCAGATTTATGAGTGACCAACTGATAAGGGAGACTGCTTTGGTCAGGGGCTGATTGATTCAGACGACTGGAATGGATTTAGAAAAATCGAAGGTTGCTTTGTACTTATTCTCATCCCTAATTACCAGCAACAATGGGACCATTCAGATTATGAAAACAGCACAAAGGGGATACTGGACCATGATCTGAATAAGTAGCAGTGTCTCATCTACAAAGGGAAAGGGAAAAACACATCATTGTGTTTGTGTAATGGAGAGCTAGGGGATAAAACAGCAGAAAACCAGTAACCATAAAAGCAGTTGATGAGCGGACATATTTCATTAACCTATTTTCTTTTGACTTAACTTTTGAACTTATCAATCATATGAGTGATGGGGAGCAAGTTACAAAATTAAAAATATTTTAATATTACCTAACAGACCTTTAAAAAAAACAGAAGTATGACTTCACACAAAATCTTCAATTCCAGTACAGTGTTAAATAAAAGAGAAAAAATATCAACATGGATAAAATGTGTAGAAACAGTCTTAAACATTTGTCCACAGTTTACTTCCACAAAGGGGAAAGAATTGTGCAAAAGAGCTAACAAATAAGAATACAAATCCATGAAAAATATGACAATAAGTAACTAACAGAGCTATAATATTAGCTGATTTCCTAACAGCTACTGAACGGTAGTCTAGAATAGAAAATCATTTGGATATCTACTTTGAAGTAGAACACAAATGTTATTTTTATTTACTGAAGGATCAGGGTTTCCAAAAAGAAATAAAAATCTTAATAGATTTGAAAGATTTGATTGTTCTCAGACCAATGTCATTTGTATATTTGGACTGTTAAGCAGTCCCAATGGCAAAAACATTACTGATAATGAGTCACACAAAGGTCAATTGAGGCATTTTTTATGAATATTTGTAAGGAAAGACTTTCACTGCATTATATAAGAAGTGCTACAGCTTTATTATTCAGTGTGGATCTGATTGTGACTCTGGAATTCATTTGGAATGATCAATCTTAATAACCTAACTGTTAAAAGTGCATGATTTGTTCAGAATCATGTTTACTCTCAGATCCGAGCAGCTGAAAGGGGAATAAGCAGAACTGAGAGAGAATAAAGCATCCCAAAAACACAGTGTTCTCTTAGGAGAGAAAAGTCAAGACAGGAACTAAATAGAAGAATAACAACCTGTGATTGTCAAAACACCCATTAGAAAATTAAAAATAAGGAGAGATAAGATCATCAGTAAGTTTCTGGATCACCATTGTGGAACAAGATGTGTATCACTCATTTTTCTAAAATCCATTGCTATTTGTCAACTGGGCTGCTCACATTTTTCAAACATCTGATTTAACCCAAAATCTGCAGATTTAGGCATCAATAGTTCTCTTGAGCCTTTAGATAGATTCCAATCCATTTCACTTGAAAAGAACAAGGTATTTACTTTTTCAGGCTTTTTCAACAGTTCACTTAACTGCAATATCGGCTCTGGTTCATCCAATAGCAAAAGGATCAATACACACGAACACTGTTACTGTATCAGCTCATCTGACAAATCCAATTCAATTATCTCCCGCTAAAGGGGAAAACAGATCCATTCAGAGCTTTCAGGACCAGCAGAACATCTTACTTTTGAGAGAGATTAGGTAGAAAACACTTTTTGCACCACATGTTAGAATTCACAAACAAACAGCTCTATAGCATAAAACTCAATCAATTAAAAAAAAAAGATAAACACAAACATATATATTATTTTTATGCAATATATTACAGAAGATTACATTTGCTTAATGTTTGTTGATGTCAGGGAGAATAAGGTACCAATGTCATGGTCTTCCTTCAGCCCATGAAAGAAGAGGCAGATAGGTAGGTAGGTGGTTGTTCTGCAAAAAAAAAAAAATTGCAACTGTGTAGTGGGACTGTAATGGATTTTAAAGGTAATGAAAAGATTCTTAAAGTGCAATGACTTAGTGCTAACTTTACATAAATGTCCACCAATACACAAACAATCTAAATACAAAAGATATTGGTATCTGCAAAAGATATAATACACTTATTATCAAAACATTAAAAAAAAACTTCATTAATACAATTACATAAATCCTCTAACCTGACTCCGTATCACAGTAAAAGCAAACAACAACAACTTTTATATTACACTTCATTGTGTATCTTTAGTCCTATTTGGACAGAACTATATTTCCAAATGATGTTTGACTTGGAATTCTTCTCAGAGGAGGTCTGTCATGTTATAAGGGGACTAACACATCAGGAATTTTTACAGAAATAACTGTCTAAGTTTTGACTTGTGGCTTTAGGATAAAACCAGGCAATCTGCCCAGACAATGGTGCAATGGCATATTTAAAAAGGGACATTTATAGTAATAATACGATTAAGTACATTAACATAAATCAAAATACCGTTATGTCATTGAGTGTTGAAATGAAGATGATTGTACCTGAAACTGATATTCATGAAGCCAGTCCATTTTTTGTGGGGCTCTTCTTTTTCTTGTTTTCTTTTGAAATCTTTAAGAGGTTGCATCCTTTTTCAATGTTGTAGGCTGAAAGGTTTGTAGTGACACATGAGGTTAATCCTCTGATTAACATGTATTTGGCAGGAGCTTGGCTGATAATTGACTAATCATCATTAATCTTATGGTCATCAACTAATCACCTACCCATATCATCTCCAGTACATAAGACACGACCAAAGAGCTAACATCTACATTGTGCAAGCCATGCCTCCTTCCACCCCTTCGCCACTCACCAAGCATTTTTCACCTCTTCTCACCTTATTTAAGAAGGGCTACACCTCATTTAAACTGTAGTAATAGTTGAAAATCTAAGGGGGGTATTTTCCGGGCCCAGGTTGCTCAATGGTCACTTGAAAGACTCTTGAATTCGTCCGCTCCAGAGATTATACAGCATGTTCACCCACAAAACGGGTTTTACACAAAAACATACTCAGGAAACATAGACATCCGCATTCAGGCGGGATCAGATTTCTCAGACGAGCGCCGAGAACAGTAAGTTTTTTGCTGCAAAACAGTAAGTTCTTTTCTCTGAATTTTTTACATAGGTAACATGAGAAAATTACTAATGACTCTAGATTTTCTAATGAATTTCTCTAATGACACCCGTGAAACTTGTCCCGTCCGAATAGAGCTTCCCTATAACTGTTAGACACTGTCTTTTTTCAGCAGGTTATGCTTCAACTGAACAGAAAGAGCGGAATGTTCAATCTGTGTTACACAGTTATTATTGCAGATAAGCATTTGGTTATTTGAATCTGCCATGTTTAGCAATGAAAGTGCAATTGTTTGTTCCAATGGTTGTGAAAGGGAAAAAGGTGAGTGTGAATTATAGGTCACCCCTCATGAGAAACAGACTGGCTAACATACCGGCTGTGACATGTACTGGTGGAGACACTGTAGGAAACTCCTCAACCTCCATGACACGCACGGAGTGACCTGCTCCCCACTGACAACACACTGGCTCTCTTCATTCCCTCTGATGCAGACACTCCAGCACAAAGACAGCTCATCTTGCACCAACAGCCAGACTCAACCTGTCAGCGCTTTCACACAAACAGCAGGCCAGCTCTTTGTCACACACACAAGAATGCTGTCATCTTTCAAATATGTCAATGTTAAGCAAGTTGGACTTCCCACCTGGATATTTCAAGAAACAAAAAGATACTATTTTTTGCACAAAGCTAATGTATGTAATTTGTTACCAACAATTTATTACATGTAATTACTTAGTGCATGTAATTTATTAGTGTATTTCAAGTGGTCATGTTGGTTATTGGACTCTGCAGCTCTTAGTATTCCTGAGCTTAAACAATGTCTCTTCAATAGGTATGTTCATTGTACCACCATGAGTCATGATTATTGACAGTGTTTTGTATCCATGCAGGAGACACACATGTGCACAAAACACAAACTTTTATCTTGTTCTTGAAAGAAGGTGTTCATACAGCGATAACACTCAGTCTGATTCATTTCAAACATGGAGGTCCTTGCGAGAACTAAAAGGATGCACTGCACCACACGTTTCCATGTCAACACAATTCAAGGATGCTCTTTCAGATTTACACCACACTGCTCTCCTTGAATGTCATAACCCTGCTGTGTCACAGAGCACAGCTCGGTCTTATCTGTTAGACAATATTTAAAAATGCACAGTTTAAATTGTAATATAATCTGTTGACTCACATTACTTAAATACAATGTCCTTAACATAAAATGTACTCCTGGTAAATTCTAAAATCATCAGTCATGCCTATGTAATGTATAAATTGTTGAATTACAGTAGAGCTGTTGATTTGGATGAATAGAAACATGACTCAACTTGAACTAAACAAGAACTTAATCAATGAACTAGATTTATGTTTACCCTCATTTTATTTATTTAAAATAAGGAAGAAATATTCTGACCTATTCCAGTTTAAAGGGGTTGCTTAACTTTGAATCTGTAAACTGCTGATTTGTCAACTGTTTTATATATTCAGCCTATTCAATATATGCAGATATCCCCAAATATATCACACTCCTTCACATAGTTCTTATAAATGTCAGTAATCACACGTCACTCAATGTGGCTTAATCAATTTCAACAGCTGAAGATCATCTAGTCTTTTTTAGCTAATAAACATTACCTAATCATAGAACTTACACAATGCAGAAGACCTATTAATACAAATCACTCAGTAATCCTCATCTAGTAATGGTCCTACTGCTAGTAGCAGATAGAAATAGTCTGCTACTATTTCTGTTTCTGTCTTTACAAAAATGGTTGTGCGTCCGCTGAGTCAAACAATGCTTTAATCACCAAGCGGTTCCATCCACCACCCAGGAGAAACACAAAGACTCACATGAGTACACCCCAAGACATAGGAATCTATTCTAAGTCTAGGAATGTTGTTTTTTCAATGTTGTTTTGGCAATAAGCAAGTGTAAATGTAAGCAGAGCTTACAGCATTGAGTGACCATGTTACTTCACGTAATATACTCTGCTGTACATTCGCTTCTTCTAGATATGAGAGTCTGTCAGAGATCAACCGACCCCTGAATCACAACTGTTTGATGTATCTTCTCCTGGTGATATACTGTAGAAAAGCTTCGTGTTTTAGGCTGCTTGTAGTACAAGAGTACCCAGGTTCTGAAGTTCAACTGTTATTTTTAATTCTAACCCAATTCAAGGTCAGGGGATCCAATGATTGGATTTGATATTTTGGGATTGTGTTCAAGTGTCCCGATCATTTTTGCTAACTTGCATTAAGGGGTGAACATTGCCACTGATTGGGAAAGGGAAAAGCAATTCAGACAGTTTTTTGCAGAGGAGAAATTAGACTTTTTTGTTTTGTTTTACTTGAATTAGAATCAATATTTATATTAACATATATGTGTAATGTTGTACTATTTGAGGAGGGAGAAAAAATGTTTAGTATTCTTAGGTTAGCCAAAGCTTTGTTAATTCATCACATTTAATCTTATCGAATGAGCACAGCAGAGGGAAAACTAGTGGCTAAATAATTCTGTCAGAGTTATTTGTAGAGGGACACTATGTCTGGGCCACAGATAGCAAGAATTGACTTTTTCATTTGCAAGCCTTGGGCCTTAACCAGCTCAACCACCTTTCTAGAACCTTTATAGGCCAGTGCCCCTAAATCAATAACTTATTGCTAAGAGAGAGGTGCAAAGCAGGCTGTGGGCAAAATTCTATATAAGTCAATTGTGGTTGACCAGAATATCCTGCTAACAAATCTGTGGCCCAAGAGTCCACATTGACATCAAATCTTCATATTAAAATTACTTCAAAAAAGGTAAATCAGAAACACACCA
This sequence comes from Danionella dracula, assembly GCA_900490495.1. NCBI lineage: Eukaryota > Metazoa > Chordata > Actinopteri > Cypriniformes > Danionidae > Danionella > Danionella dracula. Next base: position 6,604,034 of record UELW01000578.1, read on the forward strand.
TTTTCCACTTGCCAATTTGACTACTTATACTAGACTTTTAAGACAGGTGCTTTTTTTCTAGAGGGAAAGAAGAAACGTTTGAGTGCGCAACAAAATTTTGTGCAGTGACACCCAGTCTAATTTTTGACCGCTGTTTGATTTAAATTGATCGTCAGTTTCACTGAAAGTAGATGTTGAATGACGATGTTTTTAGAAACCCAAAAGCATCCTTAATATAACACCCACAAAACCCTAAGCGATCTTATATTCCACACAATTAAAGAGCTGTTGTGTCACAGATGCATTTATTCTCTGACGTCTGATATGCCATAACTAACAAAAAAAAACCTTTCATAACCAGTTGATGTTGAAAAAAACTACGCCTTCTACCATATCATTTTGAATAAGTGGCTTGTGTCCAAACTGAAGCTCTCTCTTATTTACTTGAAAAACAACCTCTCACTCACAACAACAGATATATTTCTTATTGCTTCCTCGCACTACGACATTTCCCACTCTACATTCTTGTCTTGCATGCTCTATACAGACTCTTGGAAACACATCAGTTTATATGAGTATGCTCATATTGACTCACCGACAGCCATGCAATCACACATTGGCATATATACACACAGATTCACAGAGAGACACAGCTGCCTCAGTGAAAGAATGTAAACAGAAGACAAAAGCAGCCTGCTTCCATCCCACCTCCCACCCATCCACCCACACACATACACAGCGATGTGGCACATTAGCCTGAGTGGCTGGCAGCAGGCATGGCTGAATCACGGTCTTGCCTGCAGCTGAGGATTATGGGGAGAGATGCCAGCGTTCTTACATTTTACTGAGGCAGGAGGGCGGACACAATCCCAGCAGGCCAAGAGGCTCCTTCCACACAACCAACACACCCACTACTGAAGTCCATGAAGACAAACTCAAAGAAGGCTTAGAATCGCATCGAAAAATGGTCTGCATGAGTTTGGTATTAATTACTAGATCTCCATAGCATTGAACAAAAACAGTGCCCACATAAACATCCTGTAAGAAACACAACTGAAGAATTTTCAGGAATAAACACTGATGGTCAGTTTGAATCATGGTTAAAATCAAGAACATTCAATAGAGTTAACTTTAAATAAAAAAAAAACATAAAAAAAACTAACTTTATATGCCAACAAATCAAACACTATATATACAGGGTTAATGCAGATGTGGGAAAGAGAATTCATAAGATGTAATGTACAGTGTGGCACAATTGAATTGATGACATTTAAGATAGAAGCAATGATTACATTGTTTTTGGTTTGTGTGTTTTTTGAGGGGGTGGGGGGCATACAACCATAATCTGTATATTCATTGCCACTGATTTTCTATCACTCATTAATTTCATTGCAATGTGAAGTTGCAAGATGGAACCAGATATGAACTTTTATGTCTTCTGCAGTAGAATGAAAATTAACCAAATAAAAAAAATGTCTTTGCATCCGTTTAGCTCTATATGGTGTTTATGGCTCAGTAAGACATGACTAATTTCCTCTGATTATTGAACCACATTCATTAGCCAAGAGACGCATCGCTTAAGCTTTTGTAAAACAAAGATTTAATTAAAAGAATTGAATTTAAAAAAAACTTTCTTAAGTACTTTGCAGTGTCATCATTCAAACAGTGTGACAAGCATTTGTATTGTGACATTAAAGACATTGTTCCAAACAACTGCTGTGCAATTTTGTATCTATTAATCCTCGTAAGATAAACTGTACTGATTAAAATGAATCTAACAAAAAGTTTGTGGCTGTGCAAAGTCAAAAAGCCATAACTTTGAAGTTGATTGAAAATGAGTTGTCGATATTTTTAGGATCTTCAAAACCTATTTTATCATTTGGGTACGTATCTCAAGTCAGTTTTATTGTTTTGTTGATGAAATATTGTTGTCTTAACTGTAACTTCTAAAGTGAACCTAATACTATCGAACCTAAGTCAGAATCTATAACATGAGTAAGAGCTTTTTGGAGCTTTGTAACACTCTAATTAAGTTATGCTACTATGTATTTATGTTTTACCATACACTAAAGTGTGCAGCGTATAAGCTATGGTGTTACTTGTCTAACAACCAAAACTCACTGACTGAATGACCATCACTGAAGCTCTTCTGACACACACTATACTTAAGTAAAAGTTTTTGTTGAGTGGTTGTGTTCAAAAGTGTTTAATGATGGCTTACGTCTCTTGAGGGAAAATGATGATTGAGAGGGCTTTAAAATACAGACATCAAGGTAAGAAATTGGCTAATGAAATGTATTTCACTTACCTACTGCACTAGCCACCAATAGCTTAATAATGAAAGATATGAAATACCATTATGTACCACAATATTGTAAACATGCAAATAATAGATAAATTACCAACAATAAGTAGCTAATATTAATCCTTTAATTTTTCTCAGTTCCACATACTAGTGGGTTAAGGTCTTTTGCCTTTGTATGCCAGATAATTCATTTTATTAATTTATTTACAGTTTGATAATTCTAATCATTCAATCTTTGGTAAACCCTTGTTTTCCATTATTTCTAAATATCCACACACGATGTACATACATTTCTGATTTTATTCAGCTTTCTTTATCATAAATTTGATTAACTATTAACAGCCTATGACAAATGTGCAGATGAGGATTCTTTTTTATTAGCTGACAGGAGAAGATTTCAAATCCACTTGTCGGCCATCATTTTGACATCATATCTTCTGTAAATATAGTTAATTTAATTTGTTGTACCAGCTATTTTAGGTGGGTTATTTCAATTCAGCTGGTATTCTTAGGTATTGTATGTATTCGAGTATAGACGTCACCTCCAGGCCAGGAATGTAATGAGGTCATAAATGTTGTCCAAATCCTTCACACAATGCAGCCCATGCCCCATAAAGGGTTGTAACGAAAGGAGCTATAAATCTTCCAGAACAAGAATTTATTTAAGAAAGAGACTAGGGAAAAATGCATGATTTTTACTAAAATAAAGCTTTTGATGTGTTCAAATACATACATACACTGGGCCTTGGTTAAATGGGTTATATATCCTTATTAAGTTATAATCAAATATAGTATTTAGCACAACTATGACAAACATGCTGGACATAGTGAATTTTGCTTGAGGACAAACTGAATGAGTTGAGATTTCAAATGTCCAGCCAGGGATGTCTGTCTAATTAATCTGTTCTTGATGTGAACACAAGTAATCTGGTTCCTGTCTGAAATTAATATGGCTTTTTTCAATAGTGGCACAATGTTGATACATGAAACTGAGAATGTTTTTATTATTATACTTTTTTTTTATTATGTTAAATACTAGCACCTGGAAAACATAGTGTTGTGCACTTGCAAACTGTAATATACTACTGCAGTTGAACCGTAATTCCTTTATGCTACAATATTATAAAACTTACTTTCAAGAACACATTACAGAATAGCATTACACACATTTTTTTCTTGCATTGGGGACATGTGTTTGGTAGCCTAATTAGTCCTATATTTTAAAGGGATATATATATTTTATTGTGTATCCAATCTTTTGATTATTTTGTATAACTCACTATAATACAAGGAACATACTCCTAACTTTGTGTTAATTCATAAGTGACAGTTATATGAAATTTAAATAATTTTTGTACATAAAAATGCTTACAAACAGCATGTCAATGTGACCTAGATATATATATATATATATATATATATATATATATATATATATATATATATATATCTATATATATATATATCTATATATATATATATATATATCTATATATATATATATATTTATATATTGTGACGACCCTGCAATACGTCGTTGCCGTGGAGCATCATGGGAGGCGCTTATATTAAAGTTTAAAAAGCAAATGCTCCAATGTTATGTGTTTATGTTTAATGACTTTATTATTTGAATATGTATGTGATGTTAGGGTATGTGTTTGGTGTGTATGTATGTGATTTGATTAACATTGTCGGACTAACCATCCACGAGACAGTGTGTGTGATAGGTGTGGCTACAGGTGGCCGCGGAGTTATGTTGTAATGTGAATGATAGAAGTGTGCTAATAAACAGCTTTGCTGCAGATCCACGACTCTGGAGTGATTTCTACATAGCCCTTTTAAGCGCTAAACAACAGTTCTTTTAAGAACTCTGGGATACCCTGGGGTCGTGCGGTGTATGGGACACAGGGATCTCCGCCGGCATTAGGTGCTCAGCATAGCATAGCTGCACAGTTAGCTAGTTTAGCCGCGACCTCGACTAGCCGCTCGTCACACTGGTGTCAGAAGTGGGATGATGAGCTGTCTAGGAGACAGAGTGGAGCTGAGCCTGGCGGAGATTGAACGCGCGCTGAGAGAAGCGGACGATTCGCTCCATGAGCTGAAGCGGCGGCGAGGAGGGGCTGCACCTGATGGCGCAAGCGAGCGTCGAGCGGCATCAACACTCCGTGGTCGGCCGGAAGCGGAGGCGACACCGTCGACCCAACGAAGCATCAAGCTCCCGCACTACAGTGGAGTAACGGCACTCGAGCCCTATCTAGCGCAGGTGCAGCTGGCGGCACACCACGAAGGGTGGAGTGATGGAGAGATGGCGATCAAAGTGGCTCTTGCACTAGAGGGTCCCGCTCTACAAGTTCTGTTGGATTTGGCACCAGAGGAGAGGAGTAACATTAACGCTCTCGAAGCTGCACTGCAATGCCGGTTTGGCCAGAAAGTTTCAGCGGAGAGCAGCCGGGATGAACTGGCTGAGAGAAGACGACTGATTGGGGAGAGTTTGGGGGCCTTCGCGGCAGAGATCCGTAGCTGCGTTCGCCGGGGTTTCCCTACCTTTCCGGCAGAGATTCGCAAGGAGTTGGCCCTGCATGCCTTTGTCAGGGGGCTGGCACCAGAGAGGCTGCGACAGCACGTCCGGCTGGCAGCGCCGGCCACTTTACAACAAGCCTTACAGATGGCAGAGGGAGCAGAGGAGGTCTTCCGAGCCAGTCCCACTATACCACGCCCCTTGCCGCAAAGACAGCACACCCGAGCAGCAGAAAGAGAGACGCCAGAGGAGGCGAGTCAAGCGAGGCCCGCCAGAGAGGAGCGCTGTCATCGATGCGGGGAGCCTGGGCATCGAGCGAGAGAGTGCCCAGCCCCGAGCCCCAGAAACCGGGTTTCTCCACCGGCGGGAAACGACGACAGAGCGAGACAGTGAGGGGAATCCCGCTCTGCCCCTATTTCCCCTCACCCTTGGAGAACCCTACTGTGGGGCGGTGTGGTCATAATAGCGGTCTGTACATGGAATGTGTAGTTAACGGCCATCGTTGCAGAGCATTAGTGGACACTGGTTCGACCATCTGCCTCATAAGGCGGGGACTGCTGCCGGGTACGTTGAGGGCGTTACCAAGCGACTGGACCCCCACTAACACCGAGTTGATGACAGTAACTGGCACCAAGACAGTGATGCCAGGAAGGAAGGTCCTCCCTATTCATGTCGGACACTTGGCGATGGCGCATGAGTTTTGGCTAGCCGACATCAGAGATGAGTGCATCCTGGGACTGGACCTTCTCAAGAGCTGGGGTGCCGTTGTCAACGTGCCGGGGTCCACCCTTCAATTTAACGGCCGAGAGGTGCCCCTGCAAGTCGGCCGGCAGCGAAGAGGAACCGCTGCCACCTACAGCCAGCCGCATAAAGGAGCCTTAGCCTCCCGTGCCCCCAACTGTAGACCACCGACACCGACCGTAATCGTTCCGGTAGAGGAGACGCCCAGCAGACCGTCGTCGGAGACTGCCGCAGCGGTGAGCGAGCTGGCTCAGCGTAGCAGCGCCCATTTAACGGAGTCACAGCGGGCTCTATTGAATGGACTGCTCGCTGAGTACAACGACATTTTTGCGGCTACCGAGCATGACTGTTCCCGTACCGATCTGGTGGAGCACCACATCGATACGGGACAGACCCCACCGATTCGTTTGAGACCCCACCGGCTTCCAATCGCTAAACGGCAGGCAGCCGAAGAGCTGATCCGTGAGATGGCGGCGTGTGGTATTATTGAGCCGTCAGAAAGTCCGTGGGCGGCGCCCGTTGTCATGGTGCGTAAGAAGCAAGGGGGGTGGCGCCCTTGCGTGGATTACAGACGGCTGAATGCCGTGACTCGTAAGGACTCCTACCCCCTCCCCCGAATTGATGATGCGCTTGACCACGTCGCAGGATCGAGTTGGTTCAGCTCCCTGGATCTCCGCAGCGGGTACTGGCAGGTGGCGCTAGCACCTGAGGCGAAGGCGAAAACTGCGTTTACGATCGGCCACGGCCTGTGGCAATTTAACGTTATGCCTTTCGGTTTATGCAACGCGCCGGCCACGTTCGAGCGTTTAATGGAGCGAGTATTGAAAGATATACCCCGCTCACGCTGCGTGGTGTACCTCGACGATCTTTTGGTACACGCTTCCACCTACGAGCAGGCGCTACGGAACTTGGGCGATGTTATGGCCGCCATCCGTAGTGCAGGACTGCGCCTGAACCCGGCAAAATGCAACCTACTTGCGCGCCAAACACAATTCCTCGGTCACGTCGTCAGTGAGGATGGGGTCTCAACTGACCCAGGGAAGATCACGGCTGTCAGCGATTGGCCTCAGCCCACGAACACTTCTGAGTTGCGGAGCTTTCTTGGGTTGGCGTCATATTTTCGGCGGTTCGTTCGGGGCTTCGCGACGCTGGCTAGCCCATTACATCGGCTCACGGAAAAGGGGAAACGCTTTGCGTGGCCTGAGGATTGTGAGGAAGCTTTCACCCGACTTAAGCACGCGCTCGTCAACGCACCCGTGTTGGCTTATCCGGACCCTAACCGGCCTTTTGTGGTAGACACGGATGCGAGTAACGTGGGGGTAGGGGCCATACTTTCACAGCGTACGGACGACGGGGAGCGTGTAGTAGCAAACTACAGTAGTAGACTCAGTCGAGCAGAGAGGAACTACTGTGTAACGCGGCGCGAGCTGCTTGCCGTTGTACTGGCGCTGCGACACTTCCGGCCGTACATACTCGGAACTAAATTTCTGCTGCGCACGGATCATGCGAGCCTTACGTGGCTTTTAAATTTTCGGCAACCCGAGGGGCAGGTGGCTCGGTGGATCGAGATCCTCCAAGAGTACGACATGGAAGTTTGTCACCGAGCGGGCCGGTTACATGCGAATGCAGATGCGTTGTCGCGACGGTCATGTTTAACGGAGAGCTGCGCGCATTGCGAGCGACAAGAGGCACGGGAGCTAGGGTTTTCTGCTGCAGCTGTGACCGCTACAGATGGTGACAACAGCGGAGAACTTTTCAGTAGCGAGCGGATTCAGCAACAGCAGGCAGCAGAGGCAACGCTGACAGAGGTGCAGAGTTGGCTGGCGTCTGGCGAGCGTCCGGAGTGGCCGGCAATCTCCTCACGGGGACCTGAGCTGAAAATCCTGCATGCACAGTGGGGTAATATTGAGCTGCACAACGGCATCCTCTTTCGAAGGTGGCGAGCACCAAATGGAGGAGTGGATCGTCTTCAGCTGTTGGTGCCGCGCAGCCTCCGGCCGGAGGTGCTGCATTGGGTCCATGGCGCAGTTGGAGCTGGCCACTTCGGCAACACAAAGACCATCAAGCGGCTCCGGCAACGTTTTTACTGGCCGGGGTGCCGCCAGGATGCGGAGCTACATGTCCATTGCTGCGACACCTGCACAGCACAAAAAGGGCCAACACAGCGATCACAAGCCCCACTACAGCAGTACCTCGTAGGGGCCCCTATGGAGCGAGTGGGGGTGGACATCCTTGGCCCTTTCCCGGAGACCGAGGCGGGCAACCGGTACGTCCTGGTCGCTATGGATTACTTCACGAAGTGGCCAGAGGCGTATGCGGTGCCCGATCAAAGCGCAGAGACAACCGCTAAACGTTTGGTGGAAGACATGTTTGCGCGCTTTGGAGTGCCCAGTGAACTGCACAGTGACCAGGGACGAAATTTTGAAAGCAGAGTGTTTGCCGAGGTTTGTCGACGTCTAGGAGTGAAGAAGACCCGTACCACCCCTTTACATCCCCAGAGCGACGGGTTGGTCGAACGGTTCAACCGAACACTTGCCACACAGCTGGCTATTCTAACGAGCCAGCACCAGCGGGACTGGGATACCCATTTACCGATCGTTTTGTGGGCATATCGGACTGCCGTACAAGAATCGAGCCAGTGCACTCCTGCCGCGCTTATGTTTGGGCGTGAGCTCCGGACGCCGGTGGACTTAGTGTTTGGGGCACCACCTGAGGCCGAGATACCTGGGGGCCTGGAGCTGGACTATTTTCGACGGTTGTGCCAACGCTTGGACACTGTACACCATTTGGCGCGAGAGACCCTTACAGACGCGGGTGCGCAGCAAAAGCGTGCGTATGACACTCGGGCGCGAGGGCCTACGTTTTCGGCGGGAGACCGCGTATGGATTTATTGTCCACAGCGAAAGAGGGGACTTTCTCCAAAACTGACCCACCATTGGCAAGGACCCGGGCAGATCTTGGAGAAGGTGTCGGACATTGTGTTCCAGGTGAAGCTGCCTGGACGGGGCCGATGTGTTGTGCTCCACCAGGACCGTATAGCTCCTTATCATCCGTGCGCTCAGCACCTGGGACTGAACGAAACGGCGAGTGATCCGGACTCTGTGCATTTTAGGACTGATGTGGACAGCCAAAGGCACAGTCCTCGCCGTAGCCCCACAGGTGAATCTGGCACCCGGCCAAAGCGTGAGCGCCGTCGGCCAGAACATTTGAACAATTTTGAACTGGAGTTTTGAGTTCCATCACATCGCCTTCAGATGTGAGTTCCATTTCTTGTGTTATATTCTAGGCAAGTTAATACTGTTTTGCGGTGACTGTTAAGGGGGTTTTGAGGGTGTGAGGGCACTTACCCTCTTGAGAAGGGGGCAGTGTGACGACCCTGCAATACGTCGTTGCCGCGGAGCATCATGGGAGGCGCTTATATTAAAGTTTAAAAAGCAAATGCTCCAATGTTATGTGTTTATGTTTAATGACTTTATTATTTGAATATGTATGTGATGTTAGGGTATGTGTTTGGTGTGTATGTATGTGATTTGATTAACATTGTCGGACTAACCATCCACGAGACAGTGTGTGTGATAGGTGTGGCTACAGGTGGCCGCGGAGTTATGTTGTAATGTGAATGATAGAAGTGTGCTAATAAACAGCTTTGCTGCAGATCCACGACTCTGGAGTGATTTCTACATAGCCCTTTTAAGCGCTAAACAACAGTTCTTTTAAGAACTCTGGGATACCCTGGGGTCGTGCGGTGTATGGGACACAGGGATCTCCGCCGGCATTAGGTGCTCAGCATAGCGTAGCTGCACAGTTAGCTAGTTTAGCCGCGACCTCGACTAGCCGCTCGTCACAATATATATATATATATATATATATATATATATATATATATATATATATATATATATATATATATTCATTGGTGTGTGAAACTTTAGAAACTGACTTATTTTTGTTATCATCACCTTCTGGTAGATGAAGATCTCAGTAATTATCTAAGTACTAGATTAGATTTGAAGACACAAAATCAAAGAGTACGAAATGATCTAATTATTAAAAAAAGTTATTTATAATGGGCTGTTTTATCTACAAATAGCAAGAGACATGTAACAAATGATGTTTGTACCAAGTACAAGAACTCCTCAAAGGGAGACATTTATCAGTTTTTCTTTGATCTATAACAAGGTAATTTAATTACTTCAACCCTCAGACTTGTTTTACTAGGAAAGATAATGCCTCATGATTTAGTGTGGCCACTCTCCTATGTTACTTTTAGGTTGAATTAAGAGGGCCTATATTACTCTGTCAGAGCCAATAAAACCCCCAGCACATTGTTTAACCCTTCCCTTCTGACTATCCTCATAAATATACAAGGGGTGCTTAGCAAAGACTGTGATTTATACTTGATGTAACACAGTGTTAGATGCCTCTTAAAGTATCTTGAAGCAGCTCATAAAATGATTAAATGAGCTCTGCTGGGCATTGTGAACAGCACTAGTTAAGGTAAAAGAAATCCGTAGGACTGCACACAGCATGAGAGAGCTAGATACAGTGGGAATCAGCAATGACAGTTCCAGAGGATGAATGTGGGCACTGTGTATGAGGCAGTTCATCTTCTAAATGGCATGGTCTCTGAAGATGTATGGCCTCCTGAACTGACTGATGGAGGATGTGCATTTCTTACTGTATGTGATCACTCTTGGCCAGGTACAGCACATTAATCAGGCTTTCGTAGGAAATTCCAGTCAGGGCTCCCTGGAAATGCATGAATATACAGTTCTGCATTTGTAGCACCCGTTTGCTAAATATGATGTGTATAGAACAAATTTGGGTGATGACTATAAAGTAACAATATGGACCAATTAGGTACGACTAAGGAGTCTGGAGAAAAGATAGCAAATTGACACCAAGGATTCAATAATGGCCAGCTTTATATAAGGTACCATTTGGAAAAATAAACAAAACAAAACTAGAAACAGAAAAATAGACTTAAGGAAAAGAAGTTCGCTCATACACACTGCAAATGATAGACCAGTCTGTACATTGAAGTAAATGGACCCTTAATCAAAAAAAAAGGTTAATCAAGCACAAAGAGTTCTTCCGACAGTTTTCCTTAATCAGATGTCTGTTCAGTAATTGATTCAGAGTTAGTACTCAGCCGAGGCCTGCTCCAGGTTGGTGAGGTGGCGTAAAACCGATCCCACCTTGATGTAGGATCCAACCAAGTCCAAAAGGATAAGACTGAAAATTCAACAATGTTCCAGATTCGTGGGGGCTCGCCATCCAACTTTCAGGGTTTCCAAAAAACCTGACATAATCAGTTTCAAGAGATAACTTAAATTCCACTGAATACTTCACAGCAACCAGATAGGTCAGAACAGTGTTTGGCTTTTTTCTCAGTGACTCTCAAAATGGAGTTTAAATGGGTGTTTCCAGCCAACGCCCTAAAAATTTAAAGGGGCAGTACATCTATTGCAACACACATTTAAATCATAATTTTGATAAGGCAACAAATCTGAAATGACAAAACTTATATAATAAAGAAAATAAATGAAAGGATTTAAAGAGGTTTGTGAAATTAATATCATAAATAAATTATACAAAAAAATGTAAATACTGAAAGTTCTAAAAGTATTGATAATTTAAGGTACATCTTACACTTTTGCTACACATTCTTGTCACATGACTAGATCAATTATTGTGACTTTTATTTGAATTACTGCTTCTGCCTTTGCATAAACAATACATGCAATATGTTTAAATAGTAACAAAGTTTATCTCAAGGTTTTTATGAACATTTACAAATGTTAAGCTCACTTCCTTATATGCTCTATATGCCTGTTTAGGTAATTTAAGTGGTGTAATATTTCAGCAAAAATCATTATTTTTATTGGCTCAATTACCAGATTTGATCACTACATGTAGCAAGAAATTAATAACATGTTACCACATTTTTAAGTCCACAGTGTCTAGACACATGTTGTTCTGTACAACAATGTATTGTAAATCAGAAATTTGTAACATTGTCAAAATGACGCCACTGCAAAATGAAACAAAAAGATTACTGATTAAAACAGAAGGTTTTAAGTTTTTAGATGACAATTTTACAATTCAAAATGTATGTATGGTATATATCAAGCTATATATATATATATATATATATATATATATATATATATATATATATATATATATATATATATATATATATATATATATATATATATATATATATATATATTTTTTTTTTAAATACTAAACAGTTGTTTGTTTGTTTTTTGTTGTTGTTAATTTTTTACAATCCACAAAAATTGAAAACACCACAAAGTAAAGCATTACTTAACAAGCAGGCCACAAAGGATCTGATGTATGGTAATAGGCCAAGTCAGAATGTGCAATTCTGCAATCAGGTCATGGTCTAGAGGATTGCAGTGTCATAGAGTGCAGCGATCTGAGCCCTTCAGTTCACACTCAGCTCATTATGACTCTTCTCATCTTACCACCACTCTCGAGGTCGGATGGAGATCCGCTCGCTACGCCTGACTCCCTAAGTCTTCCCTCAACACATCAAAGATCAGACAGATTTTGATATGATTTTTATAAGCACTAAATAAGTTTGAGTTAATGGTTTTATGATACTTTGAGATGACCATCTACTTATTAAGGGTAAATGTATACTACAGTCTTGTCATCATTAATAAGAATATGTTTGCAGTTATGCTGTTAGCATCTTTTATCTTTGGTAACAGCTTTAATTTTAAAAGCAAACTTTGACCTCTGGCTCTGGTTGGATACATCTTTACAGTTTCACAGCCTGTATGGTCATGCCCTTCATTTACTGCTCAGGTCGATAGCTGGTGAGTCAGTTAGGTCAAAAGGTTATAACATTATACCAACAACATGATGTTCCATCATTTGTATGATAAAACAATAAGCCATGCATACAATAAAATATTCCAAAAGAAACAAATATGTATCTTGAGCTTTTATAGTTAAAACTGTCCTCTGGGAGGAAAGGGGAGGGAAATACTACAAAATGGACCTTTGAATAAATACATAAAATAATTAATTAAATAAAAATAAATCAAACAGTTACAATTGTTCAATGTTGCCAATATCTTTGATAGTTTGATAGGATTTCAAATGTTTCTTTTATTGTACAATTAATTCAAATGGTGACTTAAAAAGTAAATTACAAATAACTTAAAAAGTTATTTATAACTTTAAAAGTTATAATCCCATGAACTGATTAAATAAATTGCATTTGTTTTGGATATTGCTGTTGATAGAGGGTGAAAGCAACTAATTCCACTGAATATCGAAAGATGAGAGCCAACAACTAAAAAGACCATTTCTCTTTGTTGTTAAAAAGAACAGCTGTCTTTAAATGAGAGTTCACTTTCTATGCTTGATTTAAAGAAATACATCATTCGTACTAAAAACCTGTAAACATGCTCTGTGTCACCTCGGGCACAATGTGCGTTCTGCTTCAGAGTATTCATAATGAATCAGGCTGATCAAGGCAAAGAGATGGTGAGGGGCTTTGGTTTGCTGCATAGCCTGTAGTTAAACAAACAAGAAATTGTGTTTAAAGTGCCAAGCTTTTGTAAGGCATTCTGTGAGAAATTTGTCCCCAGGCATATGTGAATTTCTCATGCTGTAATTTGCAGGGAGGTGAAAAGAATAAAAGCAGTGCCTTTGTGCTTAAGTGGTTGGGTTGCAGGGGGTTGGGGAAGGCGTAGGAGAAGACAAAATGATGCAATGGAACTCACAAAAAAAAAAGATTTTTGAGCATTTTCAAAAGTGATTGATGCTGTGTTAAATTTTTTGATGAATAGAGCTTAAAACATTAAATATATATGGACCATAAATATTGTATTTGCAGATGAGATGCTAAATAATGCTGTGTTTTTGTTGGCCAATGGAGTAAATGTTTTTTTTATTGTTCCCCTTAAACTCTCACAGTTTAGTTTAATGAAGAATATATAAGCTACATCTTATATGTTTTTTTTAAGATTACCATTTTTTTCATAATGAAGAGGTTTTTATACTTTTCTAAATTGTTGGTAGATATATATAATAAACGATTATTGCTGAAGTGTCTACCCTTGAAAAGAGGGTGGCATTCTCGCTGCATCAATTACAGATGTTGTAAATTGAGAAATATTTTATATTGTGGAAAAAACAAAATGTAGAAATTTTAGCAAGACTGTTAAAATGATTGATATATTATCAGTTTTGTGTTACATTTATATGTACATATTTAACATTTTGTCCATGTCCATAAATTGTGGATAAGAATGCTTCAAAGAATCTATCAGAATAATTAATTTTCCAACAAAACCAAGTACTGAAAATAAATTGGTCTTGACAGACCTCAGTAGTGTACCAAAAACATAATGTCTAAGACTTTGTAAATGGAAACCATATGAGAATGAGTTCACAATTGTCATAAATCTTTGTTGTAATCTTCATCACATAGTTGGGGCTTTATACACAAATAGGCTGTTTTCTTGACATTTTAATTATATTTTATAAATAATTTATTCAACATGAATTATTCCACAAAATGAAATCATCTCATTAGTAAATGTATGAGTGTGTCAGCTTTCAAGGCTACAAAAATGTTGAACAAAGATTTCTCTTTTCAATATCACCATCCATCTATCCATTTTCTTGTTGACTTTGTCGATTTAATTTTTCAGGGGGCAAAATGAAACACCAACTCATCTGACATATGTTTTACACAACGGACACCCTTCCAGCTGCAACCTATCATTCGTTCCTACTCTGTGGACACTTGTGTTTTCCCAATTCACTTGTACTGCATGTCTTTGGACTTGTGGGGAAAACTGATTAGTTAACTGTTAGTAAGTAAGGGGATTTCTAAGTGGGCTATTGACACAAAATTTACACCAGATGTAGCCATCAAGCAAAATATTGAATTCATACAAAGAAATCGCAACATTTAAGTATACAGGTTTAGTCATGATAAATAAAGTGAAACGGCACAGGGAATAACTATTGAACACATGAAGATAGCAAGGTGCAAAAAGCCATTTTTTACTGTGATTGTTTTGTGTTTATGTAAATGTGTATCTTCACAAGGTTCAACCATTTCCATATTTTCTAGATTGATATTTAGCAACAGTATCTGGCTGAATTCATCAGATTAGGATTTTGCAAAACAATTCTCATAGGTTCCTCCCAATAAATCACTGTTCAATGTCTAAAACAAAATGTGTGATGTCATCATGACTTCAGAAAGTAAGTGGAAGCCAGTTAGTTACCATGTTTCCGACCCCCAGCAACTAGCTGTCCAACAGGTTTCACATTGTGTTGTCTAAAACATGCATCACCTCTCATTCTGGATACACTTTAACCCCAGGATACCATTACTTACTATGACTTTCCCCTCCACAGATTAAAATTCAACCCCAGATCAGCAGTTGGGAGGGGATGATGCTTGATAAATCTGACATAACAGCTTGTTTTGTAAGGACAGAGAAATGCCTGTCTACACTGCTACACCCTCTGCACTGATTAATTAATGATAATCATATTCTTGTTCCCCTGAGGTCATATTAACTCTGAAATCTAATCCCGATGTCACTGTTATAAAGACCCCAAGGAGGCTTTTTAAAACATGAACTAGTCTGTTGATGCTAATAGTTTGGTGAGTATGAAATCAGTTGGCTCACATCTCTATCCACTTAAATGCAAAAAATATCCTCAAACCTGTCTCGTATGCTGCTTTAAATGCATTTTTCGAACGTTAAGTTTTGATTCAATACATATTTGTAACCAGGCATACCCTTCTTATTCCTTGTCCCCAGGAATTATTTGGTCCATATATATTTTTTCATTATATTTACACGCACATATTTTCTTCAAAGGATTTGTCCATGTCAAATATCAAAAGTCCCCTTGCTTTTTCTGCAAATATCATTATAGCCCGCAGTCATGTTCAGAGTCAGGCGTGAGTTTAAAATCCAAGAAAAAAGGCCTTAAAGAAAAAAAAACACATAAACTTTGTTAAACTTGGGATTGTAACTTATTTGGCAAGTTTTTGTCAGAAATACTGTTTGCTCAGTGGCTTAATAGCAACTGGTTTTATTATAGTTCTAGAGTCTCGAGAGAAATTTCAGATTTTTAGGTTCAATGTTTAGTTTGGTGCAAATAAAAATACATATATATCTATCTATAAAAAATGTCGGGGTTGAAGATTCATGACAATGAGATGTTTTGAGTTCGAGATACAGTGCTTTGTGAAAGTATTCGGCCGGATACTTTCACAAGGCACTGTAATTACTGAATTCTAGGTTTTATGCATAAAATGTACATGTACTTATTTAATACATGTATTTACATATACATATCTAACAGTTGCTGCTTCTTCTTCCAGATTAAATGCTTACAAAATGTATGGTATATGTTTTCCTCAATGGACGGAGCCTCATGAAAACATTTACTGAATAAATATTCACATTTGTTATATTTATTGTCATACAATTGTTAGTCCTACATGGCCTTCTGAGATATTTTTATGTTAAATGAAAAATATTTAGAGCATTAATTTTCAATACTTAAATACATAATGTAAGGAAATTATTTTTTTTAGAACATCTCTATTCAATATTTGGGAATATTTTATTCATTGCAAGTGTAAATAATTATTCAGTTGTTTGCTTTTATTTAACAAGAATTAATTAAAATAAAAGTAAACATATTTGAGAGTAGATACATAAAAAACAAAGAAAAGACTAAGATTCTGTCAACAAGATTACAGAATAATTATTATCAGCTTAAAAATATTTACAAATTAAGTTATAAAAAACCTTTCAGATTCAGTGAATAAATAAATGATTGAATAACTCACATTTTGAATGTAACGCTTAGGCTGTTTGGCCTTTATTAATGCCGAAAGGGACAATGATGACAAGAAGATGGATGGATGAATGGACCTCTATCGTTTCCTCAGATGACAAAATGTCAGCTCAATAATGTGCATGGTCTCCAAATAAGCAGGTGTTGATAAGATGCATGAGCAGCATTTGTTGCTCAGGTGAATAAATTAGTGGGGGTTTCTATGTCTGCATCTCAGTGTGAGAGAAGGAAGTCCTTTCTAAACGTTCTCAAAAAAAAAAAAATGAGATGGGGTTTTTTTTTGTGTGATGTCTATTCAAACAAAGCATAAAGTTGTATATAACAAGTGCTTGAAACATTAAATGATGAAAGATGACCTATTGCTGATGTCACTGGAAATAGGAGTTCAAATTAGTTTGTCTCATATCCATTCTAAGCTGAAATTATTCACTGTGAAATATTGAGATCTGATCCACAGTGACCCATAAATAGACTCATTAGCCAACAATTAAACAGCAAGCATGCATATATTTGTCATTAGCCATGCTTAAAAATGTTTTCCCCAGAAGTATTGAGTGTTTATTTAGAGGTCTTAAGGGTGAACCACTACATGAGGCATGTTAATGTTGGTCTAGTTTGCACAGCATAAACACAATAACAAAGAATCATTTTCATAGCGGGTATTCATCAGATGATCAAATCTCATTTTAGAGCTGCTTTTTGTTAGAGATAAATTTAACACAGACCTCTCCATCATTTAAATGAGCCCGTTATTGAGAATCCTAATCTTGTTTCCTAGAGTAAAGTATATTTATGGGTTCATTGGTGCCAGCAGAATGGAGAGGTATAAATCTACTGCATAACACATTTTGAAAACACAGATGGACATACTTTGAAAAGCTTGATTTATGCAAATGTAGATTATAAGGAATAATTTATATCTCCATGTTTTCCAACATTTTTTTTCCATGTGGGGCATTAGTATTCCACATGTCCTCCCCTTGGCATGAAGTGTGTGAGTGGCTCTAACATGAATATAGATCAATGAAAAACAATATTGTCATAAAGTGCAGAAACAACTTTGATCAATTTAAGTGCTTCAGGGTGTAGGGATGATGTTCAGCGATCCATTGTAGAAGGAAGTCTAACCAGGATTATTCGTTATTTAAAAGAAGTCTGAACTTCTTGAATTCCAATTACATGCACTTATTTGTAATATTATTTCTCACCGCTGTTATTTATCAAGTATATGTGCACCGTTTTCATAAGAAAATGCACAATTTGTAATGGTTTGCTTCTTTTGGTGTTCAGGATCCACATCAGATTTCCAGCAGTGTTCATTTTGAAATCTGCTGATGTTAGAAAACACATTTTTAACCTTAACAATGTTACTTAGTAAATAGTAAACGTATGAGAATGGATATGTATGTCTCTGTCTCCGGTGAGCTCCCCCTCTGATGCTGATCACACTTCTAATCTTGACTGGTTTAAAAACAGAGATCTTTGGAGGTCTTAAATGGCTGGACTCTGTTCAAGCGCTGTTAACAAGGATAAATAACTGGTGAATATATATCAAATGTCAAATGTATCACAAAATTGTTGTGTGCTGAGTACATGAATAAGAGAGCATTTTGTAAGCCTCATCCTTATGTGTCAGTGTAATAAAAATGAATCGCCTTTATCTTGACTTAACAGTTCACTTAAGAGATAAAACCTCACATTCTCTTTTTGTCAATCGTCAAAGCTTTAACTTGTTACTGTTTTATCCCACAATACATTGCCTCGAAATGTTGAATGTTCTTTTTAGCCTGACCAGCTTGTGTTTTGTTAACCTCCAGTTCCGTTGCCTATTCTTAAAAGGCCTCAATTCAACCTGTGAGAGAAACAAAATAACAAAGCAATCCACGAGTGACGATAATCAGAGACCGAAGTGTTATCATAAGGGAGAGCTCATGTAGAGCAACATAAAAGAAAGGAACAGACATCACAGTGAACTGCAGGGTGCTATCATTACTAATGGGGAGCAGACCGTGATCTTAATATTGTCACAATGAATTGAAGCCCTAGAATTGTCTTTGTCACTGGAGGATGACTCACAGTCTTACTGGTTGCTGTTTCTTTTGAAGTTCATGTTTTTTTTGATGATTTGAGTCATGACCAGGTCATTTTAATTTTGCTATGTAAATAGTTGAAATGTTTTCATGTTTTATTCTAATTTATTATTCTAGCATGTTGTTGTTTTTTTGTTGTTTTAAATTAATGCTACAGGTCAGAACATTTTACTTAAATTGGCAAATTTACTAATAATAGAGGATCAATAAAACATGTTAAAAATAGTACCCATGAAAGCAATAAAATATTAAAACACTATAAAGCATTAAAAGTCAAATGCCAGCGTTACGGCCCTGGCTAGTGATGTGTCGTTCATGAACGATTCGTTCTTTTTGAACGACTCTTTAATGTGACTCGTAGGAACGAATCGTGTCGGAGAGGGATTTGTTCAGTGGCGCATGCGCAAAATTCTTCTGGTTTTCCGAGCATAACACGCTCATCATTAATGACAAGAGAACGAAAGGAGCCAGAGGACTTGGGGAAAGAACAAATCTTTTCTGTTTCTGGCTCAAACTGCATTTGGTTAATATTAGGGATCGTCACGTGAAAGAAGAATGAAAGGAGCTGGAGGACTCGGGGAAAGAACGAATCTTGTAGGTTTCTGGCTCAACCTGCATTTTGGTTAATATTAGGGAGTCCTCGCGGTGGACTTGGTAAATATTAGAGAGCGTCACGTGACAGAAGGCCCCGGAGCCGGACTGCACTCGTTACCATCAGAGAGAAGAAATGTGTGGAACGATGAGACTTTAACCTAAAGACAGATCAGAGCTGAGCTGAATCAGACTAAAAGACCCAGGTAGGCTTAATTAAAATATCTTTGTTGTCTTCAAGCATTATAGTTTTGTCTTATTTGTAGTGTGAGTCTGGTTTGTGTATATACTAAAAGTGTTAGGGAAGAAATACACAACCCTTTATTGGTATTTTACTAAATTGAATGAAATGAACGAAATGACTCGAAACAAGATTCGTTCATTTTGCTGAACGGGACTCAAAGACCAGGTGACTCCAGCTGTCCCCTAATTCGCCAGTTCGGACGCCGATCAACATCAAGAGGCGGACCACTTCAACTTGTCTGCGAATCAGCGGGGACAGCTGGAGTGGAAAAGGAACGCGCCGACACCTGTCAAGCAGCGAGGGCTCTGCGGAGTATCTTTGCTCATCCGGCGTGGAGAAAGTTGCCTTACTCAGTGGCCCTCTTTTTGTTCGTTCGTGCTCCCTGTTCAGTGTTTGTTTGAGTTGGCTCCTGCTTATGTTTCAGTTTGAGTATCCTCCACAGTGTGTCACGTATGTTGTCTTCTGATATATCCAGAGTCTCAGAGATAACTTAGCATGTAACAAAGCAAAATGTTATGGCCAGAATCACTTATCAACTTAAAAGAAAAGTAACTGCCTGTTTTAAAAAAGTGCGTTTTAAGATGGGAATGAAAAACAGCATAACATTGTGCATCCCTGAGTTCCACATTGGTGGTGCATAGACAGAAAAAGACCAGTTTCTCATAGTTTTATTGTGCCTACGTGGTACAAACAGAAATTTTCACTGGGAGGAGCAGAGTGAATGGATTGGTAAATTTGCAGTTAAAAGATAACAAGTATACAGGAGCAGGAGTGCTTTGTATATGTGGGTGAAGTTTCTAAAATCAACATGGAAACAGACCGGGAGCCAGTGGGGTGATTTAAGAACAGGTGTGATGTGTTTACATTTTCTGATCACTGTCAAAATACGAGCAGGTAAATTATGAACACACTGGGAACAAAAATATTCTTAAATACAGAATTGGCTCCTACAAATAGAATTGAACATTCATGCAAAAATAGACACTTCTTGTTTTAGAGGGATTTGTACTGCTTGTCTGATTCTCCAAAGTAAAGGTTTAGATGCATAACAAGGTTGTGTCTTGAAATAATTTAATGTTAACATTGTTTTTCATGCACTCCACATGAATTGTACACAATGGTGCAGTGTGTAAATAACAACACTGTGATTTCTAACCTTTGACACCACACATTTCATTAATCCTGATGATGTGTTTATGGAACACTGCGTGCTCTGACATATTGATGTTAAAATAGACATTAATTATACAGAAAGTTTTTTTTTGTCTTTGTAGCTCTGAAATGATGAATATATGAATTACTAAATGAATAAATAAGTTAGGTACAATCACTGAACATCATGACTCTGAACATCATAATTAAAGGGAACCCATTCTTTTCTATAAATTAAAAGAAAAAAAAATAAGAATAAAGATCCATTTAGACTGTAACGTGAAGTGACACAAATCAGGGTTTGCCCTTTTTTATATATGACAAAGTAAAGATGTATCCAAAGGGTCAAGCGGCTGAGATGGAGGTTCAGCCTCAGTGGGAAATGGCAAACCTCTATGACGGTAAACCCTTTCATGAGCCCATGTCTTGTTACAGGCTCAAGGTGAGCAAAAAGAATAAAATATCACTATTGCTAACTTCTTTGTAAAAAAGTCACTTTTGGCTGACCCAGAAGTCAATAAAAGTTGCTAGATCACATCATCATCTAATTTGCATCAATACCAGTGACGTGTGTGACATACATTTCCTGTCCCAATGGGTTTTTAATAAAGCCAACATAACAATAATGGCTGGGTTCTGGGAGCGGGGTGGTGAGGCATAGTGACCAGTGACCATCAGGCATAGCACACACATTGCAGCAACAGTTCCTTGTTACTAGATTTGTCAATAGTTGCTACGATGAGGAAAAATTCGCTAGACGATCTGAAAAGACGCTAAATCAGGAAAAAAAGGCGCAAAGTTGACAATACAGTAACAGACTCTGGGTCTGAGCAGACTTTATTTTCATGCCATACTCGGAGGAGAACAGAGGGTAGATGGATGGATTTTAACAGGCTTTTGATCAGTTGTGCATGGAGTTTACACTGAGGCTCAGCAAAGGCTGTAAAGTGGTTTTGGCTCTGATGTAGAAGTCTCTGGCATTGAGCCTGGATGTAGGATTGGCCATGTTATCAGAGCCACAATAAATGCTGATATAGTTAGCAGCTACGTTGATTTAATGCACAGTTACAACAACAACTCAGGATAAGGCTGAGGCCTAACCTCAGCAACCAGGGCAGTCTTTTCAGTCTTAAAAAAGTTAATCTATCTGGGATATCCAGCTCTGGGTCAAGTTCCAAAAACGTAGTCACAAATTGCTGAATAGATTTTTTTCTTTGGTGCAGAGTCATCACTTGAAAATAATAATCCATGGTTTAGCTATAGTGTTCTTAATGACACTTGGAACATAAGACAAAAGTACTAGAGTTATGTCAATGAGTGACTGGCATGCAATATTTTACAAGCACTTTGGAGAATAAGAAACCCAGGTTTAATGAGTCTAAAAAATTTGAGGGAAAAAACTACTCTTGGTGCTGCGTGAAAACACTCTTTGTTCAACTGGTTGTGAAACCTATGTGTAGGACTAGGAAACCTGCCAAAACATTTGGCTTTTATAGCCTGTGCTAGTTATTGGTGTGCAGCTGAAGGTTATAGTCATGAATCGGACATATCGTTTTATCTTCAAGAACTTTTGTGTGTGCGTGTGTGCGTGCGTGCGTGTGTGCTTAGAAAGGTAATATAAATTGAATGTGAGAATAAATCAGCTTACCTAGGGATGGATGCTTTAAGCTTTAATTTACTAGAAGATGTTACGCCCTGTGAAAGATGTCTGTAAAGAGGATCTCCATGATTTCTGTTTTCAGTATTTGGTGGAAGGGCACACTATCCTAAGGGTTAATTCACTATGTGAGCATTGTGACCTGTCAAAGTCCATCGTGCCCAATTCAGGTTCTTTACAAGAAAGTCCCAAGCAAGATCATGTGTTTGAATCTGAGTGCTCTAGAGTCCATTAGAGTCCTATCTCTCTTCTGGGAGGTTATCATCCATGAAAAAGTTCACTATCCCATTCAAGCCATGCAGATTTGCATCTTTACTGGTGGGTAAAGCTTTGCAGACAGCAAGCCAAGTTGCTATGGTCTTGCACACCATGGCAGTTTTGCAGGCATAGCATGTGACCTGCTGAAGGACTTGAGTACTGGCAGGTCTATCGGTGAAAAGGCATTATTAGAACTATGCCCGAGATATCACCCAAGCAATTGGCCATTCTATGGTAGCCATGGTTTCCACTGAAACACATCTGTGACTCAACCTCACATTGATAAGGATCACTTTTCAGCCTATTAACTAGGCATGACCATTAATTGTTGTGTGAAAAAATAAATTGATTACAAAATAGATGGTTTAAAATGCTCTAAATTACAGATTTCTAAAACACATACAATGCTATATTGTGTTGTGTGACCAGCACATACATATAGATTGCTAAATATCTATATATTTCCACTATGGCTATATTGTGAGTGTCAAGAGATTGTTGCCACATTTCACTGAATTACTCAATGAGTATATAGAAGATAATCCATAAAAAATTATCCAATTAAATGATGTTTTTTTGGGGAATTCTTTACGATCAAGTTGATATTTGAATTTACTAAATTGAACTCTGTCAGATAAAAGGTAATTTCAATAAAATAAAAAAAATGAAAACAAACGATTCTTTCCTGAGAACAGCAGTGGATCAAAACTATGTCATTTTGATTCACTTAACGAAACCATTGGATATAATATATCATGTCAAAGAAGTGGATATCTAGCAAGATGTTGCAAGAGAACATTTAATCCTTTCTCAGAATTAGCCTTAACATAGTCTTTAATTAATATTCAATCTGATTTTAACGGAAGCTAATGTGCTCAAATATGTGCAAAGCTTTTAAATGCTGAAATGATTTAGGCATACTAATGCGAAAATGATTTAACTATCAATCTTGGAACCCATTAGTCGCTGATATAACTCAAAACAGTTTCACTGTCAGCTTAAGTTTCTCACATTTGATCATTTGTCAATTCACAAAATCCTGACCAAAATATTTTAACCAGTCAGTGTGTTCATCTCATTTAAAGCAGTGCAGTACCAGTTAAAATACACACAATGTCCTTAAATGCTCACCATCAGCATTATTCATCATACATTTAACTGATTTAACGAATCTTACTCACAACTACAGGAAGTTGCCTAAAGGTTAGGTGATTGTGCTCTAACCTGACATACTCCCAAAAACAGAATAGATTACATATGTAAATTAGAAACCAGGACAAAACAGTATGTGGCAGTGATTCAGCACTTTTATGTCTCTTGGCACCATGTTTGCTAAAAATCCTCATCAGGTTCTGGTTCATCCTCTCTGTCTTTTAGCCGTTGCTTCCAGGCTTGTAGTCAAGAGGCCCAGCTGTGATGGATGGCTGGAGATGGAGCTTTGTTTGGTGCTGATTTACTATTGATCCATGGAGTGATATAAGACAGTCTGCCATGCTGTAATACTGAATGGATTTTAGTCAAAACATTATATGTATTGCCAATCAGCCCCTGCATTTTAGATATTAAAAGAGTGATTTAAGTTAATAGATTGCATAAAATTTGTTAACAGGATTTGTGCAGTATGTAAAAATACATAAAACATTTTATTTACATAAATCCCCATTCCACTAATATTGTCTGTTGCAACAGATAAACACATGTATGTACTTACCAAAGAATACATCAACTAAAACAAAGATTGGAATTTATTTCAAAACATTGTGGATTTATGGGAAGAAATGTGAGGAACCAAACAGACCTTAAACAACTCTTGCCAGTGTCAAAGATTCAAATAAACAATGTAAAAAGGATTTATGTCTATTAGTTGGGGCCTGATTTACACAGTTCTTTGGCGGAATATGCTTGATATATATACGCTTACAATCATTTGAAAACTAAAATATACATGATATATAATATATTTATTTTGGGGGCTGCAATAAATAAACATGTGCTAAATGCATATGCTCACAGATGATTTTGTCTATTCTTAAGTCATAAGTGCAGAAACATACCTAACCTAAAAACAATTAGTCAGGACAATCACATTTTTTGCCTTAATAGGCCTAAAACCATTTAGTTTTACTTATTAGGCTTTTCATCTTGTGAGATTGCAACTCTATTCTAAACCCTGTAAGAATTATTTATGTCATTATATTATGCTATACTAAAAGAGACACAGGCATAACATTATTAGTGTGTTTATATGCCCAACGATAAACAGAGTACACAAAATTCAGTGGATTTAAAAGTTAAGATGGGCTTGAGGGAAAAATGTATACTGCATGAGCTCTTGCTTGCAAAGGACACAACTTTTAGTGTACAGTTCCTTCATTATTCTAAACAATGAACCCTTTCATTCATTCACATTGCTTTATTTAAATTTTACACACACAAAAAACACCCTGATGGAATAATAATTTACTAATTAAATAGCCCTTGCATATCTATCCAGCAAAATTAAATCAAATGAGAGTTTCGGCACAAACCTTTTACAAAGAATTGTGCTTTCTCCTTGCATTGGGTTAAAACTGGTTTGAAATATCCCACTGCATGTAATAATCTTTTTGTAGAGTTTTTATAAATTTTTAGAGTAGTCTAAGAACTACTCAAAGAGAAGAGGTGATTCTAGATTCTAGAAGAGCAAGATATAAATCTACTCTAAACTCAGAGCTTTACTTAACGTGATAAAGATTTTTTTCATGATTCCTTCTCTTTTCACTACCTGAAAGATACATTTGGTTTATAATGATGCGCTCACACTTGATTTGTTTAATTTTAAAGGACATTAATGTGGAAACATCAAGATGCTATCAGATATACTAAAAGTTGTGTCTTTGTCTTTATTACATTGAATCAACAGTAAAAGAAACATTTAATGTATTATTATTTACAAAAACAATACAAAAAAATTCAATTGATATTTGAAAAAAAAAAAAAACATTTTCAATAGGGTAACAATTATTATCTCAGGATACAGCTCTCTTCTTACAAAAATTTTCTCATCAGATGTTTGAAGCACCCAAGGCGGCTCGCCTCTGTCACATGTAAAAATGAGCCTAGTGAAAGCACTCTAAGCAGATCAACAGAGTTGCACTGACTTCAATAAAAAGTCCATATTTGATTTCTTCTTATGTTTTATTCAAATGCAAATCCCTCTTAGCGTATCTGCTTCCTCACTTAATGAGGACTTTCATGGACTAGAATTAGAGAACAAGGAGCAGCTACAGTGGTGAACAAAATACAAGACAAACATGCTGTTACCAATAAAGATAACATTAACTTGTGGTTTCTTTCTTTATTCTTTGGTGCTGAACTCTCACTTTATTTGTTGTGTTACATAGATGAAGCGTTATAACTCGACCCATAAAATTCGTGCAGTTTGAATGAGCCTTAAAATGAGCCTTGAGTGAGGAGTGAGGTCAACTGAAACAACATAAAATACACACTTAACACATGGTATAAACAACCTATGAATTACACAAATAGTGCCTAAATTACAATTATAAATAAAATATGAAACGGAATGAAATTGAATCACTCGAAATGAATATCATGCAGCCATTAACACAATTAACGATCTCCTTTTAGTTCTTTTAAACATAACATGCAAACAAAATTAACTTATAAATTCTTACCCCGCTGGGAAACAAGAAAGAACCAACTTCAGCGTTGATTAAAGAAGAGTTGTTAACCCGTTGTTTACATATGCCAAACAATGACACACACACAGACGTACTGAACCAGGTAAAGAACTCGTTTCAAATGAACCGATTCATGAGCTCAAACATCAGTCACTCTTAAAGGCACAGAGCGCAACACATGCAGAACAATATACATAAAAACAAAATGCTATATTGGTTATATTATGAGGCAGACTGCTATAACCAGAATGGATCTGATATATATTGCTATTTTTTATCTTATAGAGATTTAATTGATTAAACTATAATGCTGGAAAATAGATCAGTTTTTATAACTGGTAATAAATTAACTGAATATGCAAAAAGTATGGCTACGTTGCAAAGAGCATTCATTTCTGTCTCTGAAAAAGTTGCAATAGATATGGAAATCTAGCTTGCATCATTATAATATAGCAACTTGTAGAGCAGGAGTCTTAAACTCAATTCTGGAAGGGCATGCAGCCCCTACTGGTATTTAATCTAACCCTTTTTCAAAAGCATTTTCAAATATCATGTCAGATATTCAGTTGCAGGAGTCAATAGGAGTTTTGAACATTTATTCACACAAAAAGAAAGAAAAAAGCAAACAACAGAGCAGGGGAAACACAAAAAGGGCAAAATGTAGATAAAACAAAAGAAGACAGATCATAAATACATGCGTAACACTGGAATATGTTAAAAATGTGAAAGCATGTTTAAAAACAGGTGGCATATAACAATGAGCACATGGGAACAATTACAGAAGCCCAAAAACTAAGGCTAACATAAACTAAGAACAAACATAGACTCATAAACTAAGAACAACAGCAACCGGTTCCAGACGAGGAGGTCTCACTCGAAGCTGACTTCGAACGGCTGATGGCAAAGCAGCTGGACTCCATGAGTGGCCTGGACCTTTTCCCCTGATGATGTTGGGGGGCCCCCCCAGGCAGGACTGCTGCTCTGTCAACTCCTCGTAGCTGTTCTAGGTCGTTGTCTTTAGTGATGGTCTGAGAAGGACTGAGGAGGTTTCTCCAGCATAGAGTAGATGGTGGGGGAGCCGACTTAGAGGGGGACCCTCCACCTGCTTCCAGATCATAGAGACTTGTGACGTTAGGTCTTCTACGGCGACACCGAAGGGCCCATCTGGGACCACAGGTAAGTTGAGGAAATTTTTCAGATCGTGTGAAAACACTTCAGCCTGGGTCAACCAAGATGGCGAGCTGTGGACAACCAATGTAGGCATCGTGTGGCCAACAAGCTTGCCTCAACTTTTACTGTAGTAAGAATCCGTAGCAGCTCGCAGGTCATTTATAAGACCTGGGAAACAACTCCCCTCCTGCATATCTTTCAGGCCTAGGTTTGAAATACCTGAAAGGTTGCCATGGCATGCAGAGCAGAGGCAGCATTTCTTTATGTCAGGTCCAACGGCAGCTTAGTTAGTGCGATGGGGCCTCGGCTCAATCACGCCAAGCAGCAGGGTTACCTAGGCATAATGCACCACCAGAGCCTGCTCTACCTGGGGAATTGTGTCGTACCCCCTAGCTACCGCCCCATCAAGGGGAGCGAGAGAGTGGAGACTGACAAACCTTCTTTCATAAGCAAGAGGTGCCTTTCAAGTTCTGGTCAGCTCCCAATGCACTTCCAGAAAAAAACAGGATCGGGGCGGCTGCGGTTTATCAACACCGTTCCTCATAACTCACACGTCCAGCCTGGAGATATCGGCTGTGAGGGGCAGAGCCACCTGTAACCCAGCCTCTCCAGCAGCTCGGGTAAGCAACTCGGCCATCTCTTCCGCAGCACCCCCAAAGAGAGGGAGAGCAATGCAATGTCTCCTTCGAGAGATTCACCGGCTCTCTCTAATGCAGCAGTGGAGATTGCATTATTAAGCACACAGGAGATGTCAGAAGATGCCAGCAGGGCCGATAACTCTGTTGCAAATAGCAAACGCACTGGTGAAGAAGGAAGTACGAGGGACGGAAACCGCGCATGCAGCCCAGCTTCGATGCCGGAGATGAGTACTCGTAGTCACAACATCTCCAGTGGTGGCCTGAAAGAACACCAGCCTCATTCAAATGCATTATATGACCAAACAGTGCACTTATACACAGTCTGATCCTACGACCGTTGGATGTGATCCACCACATCCACAGATTTGCGCGGCCGACATGTTTGGAAAAACGCTACAATTAGTCGACCCGCAACAAGTGCTTATTAACAAAGAGGCGTCTTACTTGGCTTGATGAAAGGCAGTGAAGGATGAGGGTCTGTGGCTATCAGCAACTCGACTCAACGACTCGATAAACACCAGATCTCTTGATCCACAAAAGGGGAATAGAATTCATAATCCGATGTCAAATCTTTCACCAGTCGCATAACCATCAGCACAGCCGCTGATTGGTGTTTTAAAAAGAGTATGGAGAGAGTAGAGTTCTCCTAGCGGAGTTCCCATAGTCATCACCAATATAAGTCGGAGTGAGAGACTGATGGGGGACAAAAAATCTGCCTGACATTTTGACATATAAGAGTGAAGCAACACTAAAAGCTTTAGGCACAAAAAAATACATTGGCTTTTCAATAAGGGTCATTTTCTTGTAGTTAGCGACAAAAAGTTACAAGCTCTTAAGGAATACTTGTCAAATGTCCCATTCTGGCCTAGAACGTACTGTATTTTAGCTCTCTTCCCTGCAGTTGTCCTGCTTAAGTATTTTCCCATAAAAGTCACGCTTTCACACACACATGCCTCTGTAAACCTTTTGATGATTTACAATTACACCAAGTATACTATACATGGAAACATGTATTATAAACACATATAAAATCAAAACTATTCTCCTAAAATATTGTTGTTTTCCCATAACATATACCCTGAAAAGAATAAAGGCCAAGTTTGGCATTTGTATTGGACAAGCTGGCAATCATCTGTTGCTGACATACAATAGGGGACGTAACCATGGTCTGACTCTGGAAGTGGTTGTATTGTATTTAACCCTTGTGTGGTGTTCATATTATTTTATCTCAGGTGGTGTTTGCAGGTCTCGTGGACCTATTGCTTTTTGTGGATTTTAATTCACCCAATCAAGACATTTTATCTTAAAAACTTAAACAATATTTCCTTTAGCCAAGAAACAAGTAATATAAACAGCAAATATACTTTTTTTATGCATTTGACGCTTTTAATTCACACAATCACACAATTTTATTCTAAAATGTAAAATGTTATGTTTATGTGTGATTAATGTTTGTGTGGGAAGACAGAATTAAGGTAAAGAATCTACCATTTTCACACTTTTACATGCCCCGGGTCCAGTAGACCCGAACACCTTGTGTGTAATATAAATGTGTAGGGGGTGTACGTGTGGGGTCATAAAAAATCTGTTCTGATATATGTTTTTCACAGGAAATGACCCAAGCTCAGTGAATCTCAGCTTCAAATAATAAACGCTTGTTTAATTTTTCTTTTGATGAAAACTGAAAATGGGTACCACAGACCCGAACACCATACAAGGGTTAATGTGTCACAAAAGACAATGGCTAGACAGTGAATTTAAGGGCTAACTTGGCTGAAACCTAGGCCAGCCATTTCCAATCGTTGGTCCTTGTCTGGAATCAGAACTTGCCCCAATCATGTACCATAACTGACTGTGAAATTTATTTGTCAATCAACTTTCGTAAGCCAAAAACTGGGCCAAGCAGAAAATGCTATGTGAGTATAGGATTCTTTAGTTTGTGACATCTGGGATTGTGTTCGTTCTAAACAGCTGGTTTGATTATCTTTTTGAGCATAAAAAACTAATACAAAATTAACAATATCTCAATGGTCCAGAGGTGAGATTGTTCAGAACTTTAGTGCATTAGAGCAATAAACATGCTGGGTCATAGTTCTTCATCTTCAGTACAGTTCCATCTGGGTGTGTTTTTATTTTTGATTTATTTTTTAATGCTTCAGGCCCTAAAAGCTCTGGCTCTGATGTGGTCTTCATTCTCAATCAACCTAGACACATTCATCTCATAGCGACTGTCAGGTCACAGTTGGACTATGCTCAGGCTGGATGGTAACAATAGATAATGGGATTGCTGTGCACTTAGTTATGTTCATACTTTATATTGCCCATATTCTGTTGCTGATAATAATTCACTTCTCTTTTTTGTTGACCTAGAATTTGAAATTCAAATGCATTATATGACCAAACAGTGCACTTATACACAGTCTGATCCTACGACCGTTGGATGTGATCCAACACATCCACAGATTTGCGCGGCCGACATGTTTAGAAAAACGCTACAATTAGTCGACCCGCAACAAGTGCTTATTAACAAAGAGGCGTCTTACTTGGCTTGATGAAAGGCAGTGAAGGATGAGGGTCTGTGGCTATCAGCGACTCGACTCAACAACTCGATAAACACCAGATCTGATGATCACCAGATCTCTATGTTCATACTTTATATTGCCCATATTCTGTTGCTGATAATAATTCACTTCTCTTTTTTGTTGACCTAGAATTTGAAACAGAGTTACTGAAGGTATTGCAAGATTTCCCTCAGTGGTCAATATGTTCCATCTATATTTTTCCTCAGTGGTCAATATGTTCCATCCCTTTTGAAGACTCAATGGTGTAAATCAGCCATAGTATAAGATATAACTGTATATAAAATAACATGCCTGTTTAATATTTAAGAAAATGGGAAATACTATGGAAATTATATTTTTTGCTTTATACTGGCATACAATAATAACTTGTAAAGAAATTTAGTACAACCGATTAAACTGTCTATTTGAATTCTCACTGGGTCAAATTCATCACCCTTGCACCTCAATGCTTGTATCATTTACATAGTGTCTCTCTAAATATCATATTTTGTAAGAAAAACCCTGATGATTAATCACACAATTTAGTGAAAGTGCAACATAAGATGTTTACACCATCAGACATGTTCATTTTTCATGGTCAGCAGCCATGTCACTTTATTCCCTAGAGACCCCATCTATCTACCAGGGCTGAAATCCTCTACTCACCACTCCCAAGAAAGCCATACAAAGCTTAAATTAAAACAATATATTTTGGAATGTGTCAGTGTCATGCACTGAAACTGATAGTAGACTGAATGTTCAACGTCTACTGCACAAGTAGATATAATTATTTTAAAGGTATTTACTGATCATTTGGAGCAATTTAATAGTGCTGAGTGGACTATGAGACCTTGAAAAAGCTGACAGTTTTGGTAAACAAGAGCTTGGACAAGTAAATCAAAGGGATAAGGCAAAATTTGCTTTTTAAATAACCTATTAGTGTGGAAAGTTTATGCTTTTTCCGCAATTATGTAAGCTATTAAAGATCTGGAGCTATAAGAATTTGGTCAATAACTATATTGATTACTGTCTCTTGTTCTTAGATATACAGCATCACATTATTAATGCTTTAATTAACTTTAATAATTTAATGATATACATTTGAAATATTTTTTATGTTTCCCAGCGATGGGTTGCGGCAGGGAAGGGCATCCGCTGCGTAAAACATATGCCAGTGAGTTGGCGGTTCATTCCGCTGTGGCGACCCCGAAAGGGAATAAAGCCGACATGAAGATGGATGGATGGATATTTTTTATGTAATTTGTCATGGTCATAGATATTAAATAAAATACAATACTTTTTTAAAACACTAAGAATTTGACTGTGGGCAGCTCGATACAAAACATGCAATTACCCAAAATAATTGTTTATATAAAGTAAATATTTAATATATTTGTCAAGTTTGTGTGTGGGGGTCATGTGTTTGTACAGCTACATGTGCAATTAATACTTGCTCAATGTAAGCATTAAAGCAAATAGTCCTATTCATGAATGTTTCCTAAAGTCTATAAACAAAAATGTAGAATTTCATACTGTGCTTGAACCCAGTTAAATCAATGGGTAGACGCAATCTTGAATGAAGCAGGTATGGAGAATGTGTGATTTTTGGCATCCCCAACCAATCAAGAGCAACCAATAGTAGTAACTTGAGGGAAAACATGATTACAGCAATGGAGAACAGCGTGATAAGCCAAGTTTATTTCTATAGCACATTTTTGTACACAGAGTAATTAAAAGTGTTTTACATGGTAAACAGAATAAAGAATAAAGATAAATAAAATTTAATAAAATCAATTATAGAAACAAGACCAAATACAATAAATTACATAATGATTAAAAGCTGTAATTAAGATTTAGATTAAGATAGAAAAATGTGGCGATAAAATAATTGTTTGGGAGTTGCTGCTCAATCGACTAAAGAGCATCAAACAGGTGTGTCTTCAGTCTGGTTGTAAATGTGACTAAAGTGTTAGCACCCTGGACTTTGTTACCTTGGGTGAGAGTTGTCTTGTCTCCTCTCGAGCATTTACACACTCTTGGTGTGAGAATACCATAAGGAAGTCATATATACTCATTGGTATAAAACCAGACATGCTTTGTCTTGAATTAGAATCCTTGGATTGTTACCTTTTGCTGTTAGTCAAGTGATGCTTCATTAAATTGGCTTTTGGATACAAACAGCAAAATATTTATTACAACCAAACCAGCAGGCTCATCATTTATATTATTTCTGCAGCACATACAAAATGCTTTATATATGTTTTCACAATTATCAAATTACATCAAGATGAAATCAAGTTGTACTTAAAAATAACATTTTACATATTTTTGAGATCACAAATTGAAAAATTACATATTCAGATGAGCCCATATCTCCCCCACAGCCGAGAGTTCGCACCCTATAGATACTCCAACACACAAAGTTTCCAAGCTTACCTAGTTCCTCTAAGCCACGGCAAACTCTGTCTCTTTGTTCTGTTTCCAAGCTAGTGTAAATGGTGCATCACTGCTAAAAGCCACTGCAACATTTCCACTAGCTCAACCCTTGAGTCAATGCTGTTTCCTAGCACTAAGCCAAAACTAGTAGAGCACCAAAGCTGACCCTCAGAGTCAGTGCATCCTCTGCTTATCAGCCAATACAACGTCAAAGCACAGTGTTAGAGCCAAGTGTCTTCTCTTAGCTCCGCATCATATTTAGCACAATCTGCAAACTCAACTTCAGACTAACACTTGCCTCCAAAGCAATACAATCTCCTATCTTTGCCTTTGAACCCATGAACTCTCCTTTTCAATCAGGTACATTTTACGTTTACTTAAGTAAACGAGTGTAGAAGTAAAACTCTCTCTAGCAATTCTGGTCTGGGGCATGATCCATGATTAAAAGCTAGTCTTGACTCGAGCCAGAGCCTTCTCAGAGTCCTGAGCCAGAGTCGTCTCTGTGGATTCCTAATCAGGAGTGAGCACTGTTTCATTCCAGCAAAAGCCAAGTGCCAAGCTCAAGCTCCAGCTCCAGCCTGAGCCACAGCCTAGCTACACCTCAGAGCCTGAGCTGCCACCTCGCTTCTGTCCAACCCAGAGCCAGATCCATCATCCATGAGAAGAACTGACTCTTTTGTTGCATTTTCATTGACTGTCTCTTGTGTTCCTTTCCCTATCTAGTTTTTGGAGCATGGTATATGCTTTCTGAATTGTTTTTATTATTATTTATTGATTTGATTTTAGTCCAGCTAAAATTGATCAGATATTACTGTTTTTACCTTAACCCTTTTGTGGTGTTCATTATATTGTTGCTCAGGCATTGTTTTCAGTCAGGTGGACCCCTTGCTTTTTGTGGATTTTAATTCCCCAATCAAGACATTCTATGTTAAATACTTAAAGAATATTTACTTTAGCCAAGAAACAAGTGATAGAAACAGCAAATATACTTTGTTTATGGTTATTTAACCTCATTTTTTCACATTTAGAATTTAAACCATGTGTGGTGTTCTCAATATTGTTACTAGGTCTGTAGACCCATTGTATTTTGGTGCTTTTAATTCACACAATCATGAAATTTTATTCTAAAATGTAAAATGTTATGTTTATGTGTGATTTATGTTTGTGTGGGAAGACAGAATTAAGGTAAAGAATGTACCATTTTCACACTTTTACATGCCCTGGGTCCAGTAGACCCAAACACCTTAAGTGTAATATAAATTTGAAGGGGGGTATACGGTGTGGGGTCATAAAAAATCTGTTCTGATATACGATTCTCACAAGAAATGAGCCAAGCCCAGTGAATATCAGTTTCAAATAATAAATGCTTGTATAATTTTTCTTTCGATGAAAACTGAAAATGGGTCCCACAGACCCAAACACCATACAAGGGTTAACAAATATTATTTACTGCGGTATTCTCATTGCTCTTGACATTTATACAAAGACCAAAATATTATGAAAAACAGTCATATTTTACTAATATCTAAAGATTTATCATGTGCTTCAAATTTAACTTGACGATTTTGGTATAAGTCAGCTGTGTTTTATTACGAATTCAAACAATATAAGGGTTCTCTGTGTAAAATAGTGTCTCTTCTCTTCATCTGGTTTTCATCTGGTTAAATTCAGTTCTGGGATCTGTGTCACTGATGGCATGTTGTAGTATTTGTTCTGAGTTTGCTTTCATCTTTACACCTGATTCTTGGCTAAATCCCCCTATCCATGTTTGCATAACAATATGCTGAACTGCCAAACTTGTCATTCAAATCCTGATGCTGATATTTTTCTGAAGCCAAAACTCCAGCTGCTGTTTTAGATTCAGAATAAATAAACTAAACGGAATATGAAAAAGTAAATAAACATGCAGATGGCACATCTAAGACAAAAAAAAAATATTTCCATGAAGAGTGGATGTGGCAGAGTAATGGGAAAAAAACATGACCAGGAATAATGTTTTTTATATATGTTTCACTAATGTCAACTAACAAAACTCCAAACCAAATTGAAACTTCAAAGGATTTGAACATTAGCAAATGCTTTACACCTTTATAACCATAAGCAGAGGGTTTTTTTTATACTGCAATGACACGAGACTACGTAAATCATGGCAGATTTACTTCAGATGTGATTTATACATTTTGGTCTGCCTGAGCTGCAACTAACATTATGTAAATCCCTGAGCTGCTCTAGTGATCCAGACAGGAGAAGAGTTTGTTGTGCAGTCCCTGAGGCCAATAACAGTCAGGCAGAAAGATCCCCGCATACAAATAACTTTCTTCTTTTTTTTTATTACTACTAAGTGTTCTATGTTCCAACTTAATTGATGAATGTGGGCCTATAAATAAAAAAAATCACATTGTTTATTGTTTATATGTTATTCAGTGTTTTTGACTATCAGAAATATTACCACAAACTTGAGATAAAAATATTTGTCTAGGCTTTGTTCTTTACCATGTCTTTTATAAAGGTCTTGAGGCACGCTACTTGATGACAGGCATAACTAACTTCTTAAATGAAACAGTTTGCAGCTTGTATACATAATTATAGAAATGTAAAAGTATGCCATGAACATACATTTTTTTATATTACATGTTATTTTCTGCTAAGTTGTCTAATACACTACAACTTATTACTTGTTTGGACATTCGGATGCCAAGATAAAAAAAAATTCCTGTCAATTGTCACAAGATTTTATTTCTATGTTTTATCATACTGCAGTAAGATTTCATGATCGTTTGCCAAGATTCACCAGTAACAATTATTAATGAAATTTCAGCCGTAATACATGACTGGATCAACAAAAGTAACTTGTTTTCACCAGTTACCACATTACTCACTCCATAATATTAAACATAAAATAAACATTTAATACCATGACGGGAACTCTCTGATCACAAAATAAACTTAATAGAGAGTTAAATTAACATGATCAGGTCCTCACCTGAATGCACAGAATGTTCATTCTCAAAGGTAATCACAACAGCTCTCACATTCAACGGTTTCAACAGAGAAGTCTCAAACATACAGTATCATCTCCAAAATATCTCATGCAAAACTTAATGAGTCTGGAAAGACATGGATAAGTGATGAATACATTTTAAATTCTGGGGTGGAGTATTCCTTTAAACACTTTATTTGACACCAAAGTTCATTGGGGCATTTTAAGAAATTCTTAACAGTAACTGATCATTACAAGTTTACTGGGAAAGGCAGTGCTAATTAAACGTTGTGCAATCACAATAATCAAGATTGTTGATTTATTCTCCCTTTTAACAGTCGTTCCCACCCTTCCCCTCTTCTACCATCTAGTTACATCAAGAGTTATGATCTGCACAATCAAATTAAATTAATCAAACATTGTTAGTCTGAGCTCTCAAATTGATTTACAAGCCTTGATCTGAGCTATAAACACAGCTACAGCTGTGTCAATAAAGACATCTTTCTCTTTGTATCTGAAAAGCTTTGCCTATGCTCCTCCCAATTACTTCACTCTTTTTTACTCTCTCTCTCTCCTTCTCCCAGTCCTTCAGTTTCCTCGCTCATTGACAGGGCAATTAATTAGCAAAGTTCATCAATGCTGGCTTCCTTCATTTGTTTTCCTGTCATGACTCCTAGCATACTGTACATGCTCTGTGAACAAAAATGGCATTAACAATTTCATTTAATCCACATTCATAGGTCACTTTTAATTATTATAAATTGCCTTTGCAGCTTTTAAGGGACAGGAGTCACAAAAAAAAGCTTCATACATTTGGGTAGTGTTATGTTGCATACTACAGACTGCAACATATCATGATATTTTGTTACAGATATCCAATTATGATTTTGTTTTTCATTTATAATTACTTAAATGACAAAGGGAATGAAGAAGTCCCAATAACCCAACTATTTTGTACAACAGTTAAGCCATTCAGTCAGATTTATGAGAACCATATAATGATGTATGTTACAGATACATACCACTGAAGTATAATAGGCAGGCTGAAAATCTTCTCTTTTTAGTTTTTTTTTTATGTTTTTTTATTTTTATTTTGTCTAAGTGTCAAAATTGTTAATACAAATATAGATAGAATATAGAAAGACTAGAACCACTCATTTCCATGAATTTGTGCTTTTTTATCATCCATATTTGTTAGTATTTTTTCACTGAGAGTATTGCTCTGATTTGGATGCATGATACAATGGTTTACTCTCTCTGGTGACATTCGACAGAGCTGGAAACTGACTATTATTGAATAAGCTAAAAGATATTCACTTAGCAAATACTAGAAACAATGAATTTTATATCATATACAAAAAGCTTTTTTGTAAATAAAACAACAGAATTGTGCAAAGGATCCGAAATCAGAGGGTTGAAACTTTCAAACGTCAACAGTTAAATCAAACATTGTACATGGTCTTACAAA
Source organism: Danionella dracula (assembly GCA_900490495.1). Classification (NCBI taxonomy): domain Eukaryota; kingdom Metazoa; phylum Chordata; class Actinopteri; order Cypriniformes; family Danionidae; genus Danionella; species Danionella dracula. Next base: position 6,641,386 of record UELW01000578.1, read on the forward strand.
GTCACTTTAACAGTTTATTGTGTATGTGGACATGATGACGTGAACCTATGTATAACTGTAAGTATAACTCTCTATACCTTCAATAGAGGCTTGTATATTTCGCACACTATTTGCATAGGGCCTCTAATATTGCTGATAAAATGTGCATATTACCCTCTATATTAGTGGTTGATCCTTCGCTTCCTGCTTTGCACTAAAGTCTAACCTGAGTGACAATACAATATTCTTCAGAGGAGCTAAATTTACTTTTAATGACCACTGGGGTTCTTTATCTGCCGTGACAGTCAATGGCATTACTGCCCAAAACTTTTGCCAAGTTTTTTATAAATGTAAATCTTTGGCTAGCATATTTTGTGGCACTGTAAATACAATGCCACTGTTTGGAACATGTTAGGCCCACATACTGTATGTCAGTGTCGGATGAATGTCAGATATGCCAGGAACAATTAGACCGCTAAATGTTTCTACATTTTTTTTAGTTGCATTCGACCCCATGTTTTTTTTCTGGACTAGAAAGCAAAGTTCTTCTCATGGACTGCCAGCTTTCCTGCTGTTGAGGAGTAGTGCTTGCCCTTATGAAATGCACTGGTTAACACACATACACATCTCATTCAAATATCTCCTGTTACTTCTTTGTTTGTTCCAGAGTAGTGAGTGATTGTACCAGCAAGAAGGGGCTTTTATTTTGAAAAATATTTACTTCCTGTTCCTGTGCCAACCCAGAAGTGGAAATGGGGAGGTCAAAGGAAGGGTATAAAAAGGTGCATGAGCTCAGTTTTTGATTAGGGATGTCGAGGGATGTCAAGTGTGAGCAATGGTAGTGCCACAGACAGTTTATTAAGGACAGCATTTTGTAGATGACTGTTAACTGCGGGGAATGCTTATTGAAGTTCTGACTTTATACACAATTTTCTTTCTGCCATCGTGCAATATTTCATTTATGTTTTGTACAGTGTTTGTTTTTGGATATTTTTCTCTGTGGGTTTTGCTCAATAAAATCACTTTGCACCTGAGTGTCACATCCTTGGCTCGTTCCTACTCTCCCAATCATAGCCCACCATCCCAAAATGTCTCAACCAATCCCGTGAACCTTCCCCTGAGTTTTAACAACCTGCACCTGTTTCATCATTACCAAGGACACTATATAAACTCACCTTCTCCCTTCACTCATCGGCTGATGGTTGTTTTCTTCCAAGCTTCCTCGGCTTCTCCTCTTTCATGGATGGTCCTTCTGAGTCTTCGTATACAATGCACCGATAAAGGGACATGTCTTTATTTATCTGAGTTTTCAAGGATCTGTGTTCACTCTCACCAGCTATATACTGTTCCTTCACCCACAGAGGTTTGGATGCTAATCACTTCGATCCCTCTCACCATGTCAACTTAGCTTAAGCTAGCGTGGAGTTTTCCTGAAGGCCTCCCATGAACTGTGCCTGCCAAAGTCTACTACTTGTGTTATGCTTTATTGATACTATTGAATAAACCTTGTGAAAAGAGATCATGTCAGTCTTCCTTGTCTAGCAGCGTGACACTGAGTGTATTCTTGAGTGTTGCCATCATTTTTTATTTATTTTTTAATATATTTTTTTACATCTTGGACTCTCTAAAATGTCATAGAAGTGGGCAGCAAAAAAAAAAAAAACGTTTCAACGCCTACCTTGTTCTCCCCAGGTAAATCACCCACCAGGAAGCGAACTATGGGTACAAAATCCTCTTCCTGGCTGGACAAGCACTTACGTTTGTGGCTTCCTTTCTGTCTTCTCGGACAGAGGTAAACTCCAAGAAATGCACAAGGGGATTTGTTACCTTAGTATAGTAAAGGACATACGTTCTACCCACGACATTACACTTAATGCAATTATGGTAGTTGCACAATTCTTTGGTGAAACATTGTCCATTTTATTGGATCAGGAGCATGACCTGTGGCTGCTGGTGCTATGTTAGAGGTCTGCCTCGGCACCCCAAAGGCAGCCTGATGCTGGAAAATGCTTCTATTCTTGCTTCTAGTCCCTGAACAATAGTGTGGGACCAAAAGGAAACCAGAATGCACCAGAGGAGAAAGCCTGAACTTATGGCTTCCCAGTGCCACTGTGGAAAAAGGCCTGAAAAGAACATGGCACTCCTCTTCTTTATGTCTGTAACCTTTATGAAGGGTGTCTAGGAACAACTTTGTTGCATCTTGCTGAACCTGAACAACTAATGTTAATATTATGTAGTGTTTTTCAAGACACGCAATGAGCTTTGCACCTGAAAGGGGCTGTCTCAAAATCAAAAACCAGTGTGCAGCCTCCATTTGGATGACCTTACAACTGCCTTTCTGCACCAGAAAACTCAACACACACCAAGTAATGGTACACAGTAGCCTATAAGGGCAATGTAGCCAATTAGCATACATTAATTATTAAGAGAGGGGAAATTTGACCAGGAATGCCAGGGATACTCTTTTCAACCCAACATCCTGAAATTTTTAACCACCACAGAGAGTCAAGAACTTGGTTTATCGTTACATCGGAAGGAGGTTCTTCTTGAAGCACAGTGTCCCTGTCACAGCATTTGGGTGCAATTACCCATAGAGACTATAGGCTGAGCACCCACTGATGTCCTCACTAGTAACACTTCCCACAGCAACCTTGTTTTACCTTGATGTCTCCAATTAAGAAACCAACCAAGCCCAAACCCGCTTTACTTCACAGTAAAAATTGTGAGTTGAAGGGTGACATGGCCAGTTCTCCAATCTCGACCCCGTTTTACTCGTCACAGAGGAAGTGTGCTAAATAACATAAGCCACTTGGGGGTTCATATCAACCTAAAAAAGAGTTTTTTATTAGTGACGCAGAGCGTCATTTCCTTTTCTAGGTCTGGAGCTAGACTGGTTGAACCTACCTGTATGCCAGAGCACTGCTACTGGTTCTACTGGTTACTCTAAATTTTTTGCTCGTATGGTATCCATAGCTGTGACAACATCACAAAAAAATGCTTAAAATGAGACTGCTCCAGCAGAGGCATGGTGTATTGGATGACTGTTGGTGTCAATGACCTCTTGCTGCTGTGCCCATTTGAGATGCTGAAGCAACATTTGTTTCCTTATGTTGGTGTACGGCTTAGTGTAAATTCTGTACCAATTTTGCAGAGTTTATGCACTTAAATCAACACCTTGTTGATACCTTGTGCTCAGTGGGTTGTGCTAAAAAGCACTTGTTATGGATTAAATGTAATATAATTATATAATTACCTTTGTAAGAAACTGAATTATGCCTTTGTATGATCTGCTTGAAAAGACCAAACGAAGCACAGGAACCAACGCGAACTGCTATATTTTTCACATGCACATCAGGCAAAACGAGCCGATTGAAATGACAATGCAGAGAGCCAAAAACCAGTTCAGGGTGTCAGAGTAATATATGCCCCGCTGTGTTTACTGAATCTGCATATGAGTGTGTTTGAGTATCAAAAGCCCATGGGACTAGCCCTAAATTTGCCCCTAAATATCACCAGCTTAGTCTCTCAATGAGCCTCACCTTTTCTCTGAGAATGCCAATCATGTATGCCTTAAATATCTCAATCATGTATGCCTTAAATATCTAAAACTCCCAACAGCTTTGACTGATGCTATCTGATGTGTATTCCTAGTTAGGTCACTCCTTTCTAGAAGGAGGCTGGTCTGAAGAAACTTTCAAAAGCAGATTGCAGACACAAATCCTGGCCCTTTTCATCTCTGAAATCGGCCCATGAAGGAAAGCTCTAGAGCTCCCTTATCATGTAGTAATTTGGAGTTAAATGTATTGCCTTTTTTAGAATGATCAATTCCAAATTAATTAATTAATTCTTGGTTCATATTCATAAGTTGTATAATCTAATACATTGTTTATACACATCAATGATAATAAATGTTTGAACCTGTTTCAGTCATTCTTCTTTTACTGAAAAATGTTTAAGGGTTAATACGAATATTAACATCAACTGTGAGTAAAATTAAAGGTCATTGGGTGGGTTAAAACTTAATATTATCATGAATAATTAACATGCTAATTTATTTGGCTGAATAATGGTAAAGATAAAACCTTTTAAAATCAATTATGGAGTCAGATATACGCATTTATGTGAATTATTAAAAATCCTTTAGCACTGTTTCAAGACAGAAAAAGAGAGCCTTCAGTCCCGACTGGTATCCGTTTTTGGGCCAAGCACCGGGACCCCTACACCTTTTAACATTGTTTAACATGAATCCATGCTGCAGTCCTCTATGTATTGTCTCTAATTTGGAGTCGACTCAGAGTCAATTTATAGATTGTTGTTTACATTAATTTGTACTTGTTTGTGATGGTGAAGGCATGAAAATGCCCCCAAATCTCCATCCCAACACCTCTAAATGCATGGGAGACTCCTCTCTCAGTCGAGCAAATTGCAATCACATAATGTTGGAAATATACTTTGTTCTGTATTGTGTGAGAGAACCAGTTTTATAGTTTAGTTTTGTCGGTTTATTACATTCTGGGTAGTTGAGTCATCTCAGTGATTGGTGATAAATTGACCTGAAACTCTGTTGATACACATGAAGACTTCTAAATGTGTTAATGATTTCCTTCAGGGGAAGAAGATATTTATTACATTGATTCTACTGTTGATCTGGTCTTAATGAGCCAGTTGAATCTCAGACAATATGAAATAAGAGCTTTTTGACCTTGAATGTATTTTATCTTTTGCTTTAAAGTAAAAATAAAACATTTTTATAATAGATATAGGAAAATGTGTATTGTTGATTAATTGCAAGACTTTAATTCAGGTATTGTTAAAAAGCTTGTCAGTTTCAAACTCTGCTTCTTGATTTCTAGTCTGACTTGATGACATTATGGCAGTGATTCAAATATTCATTTTTAGTAAACTGCTGTGTAGGAAAGCATGGTGATACTCAATAAAGCATTTCCATCTTAAGCGATGGATGAGTGTGCTTTCGTCTCTCTGAACGTGCCAACATTTGGATCACGCCTGTTATTTCTCTCCAACTCTGAGCCTTCACCCATCTGCTTGGAATAGCCATGGCCTCCAAAGGGAAATGCATGTAAATTAGATGATGAATTAAAGGTGACCGATTGAACCCATTTCTTGTTGTTGCATCCCCTCTCTCTCTCCCTATGTGTATATATATATTATTTATAATTTATATATATATATATATAGAGAGAGAGAGTTTTTGACTTTTTGAGTATCTCTACCCAATACGCACATACAAGTGATGTTTCTTTCTGTGGAAAGAAATAAACGGGTTGATATATTGCTATTAGTTAGTCATGATTGTTTTTTTTTTTACATGCAGCATGATATCGTTAAGAGCTAATGTTAGCATTAATTAACCCAAAACAAACACTGCCCTAGACCAACAGAGCCTTGTCAATATTTTGATAGCCCAGACTGACTGACTACTTCTGTCTGGACCTCTCATGTTAAAAGCAACCAAACTTTTCAATCAGTGGTGGCATTGAAATAATAAGGCATGGAACATTAGATTAAAGAGCTCTCAAAAACTGAGCAAGCAACAAGGACAACATTGCGACACTGTTTTAACCTTGTAACCCTTTTTACAAAGAAAAATAGTTTTGGCAATTAAAAAAATTAAATTAGGTCAACATTTATCTGAAAACTTAGGAAAGTTAGTGGAATCTACTGATACGGAATAGTATATAGTGCAATAAGTGATTAACAAATGTTTAGCTGAAAAAAATTGTGTGTAGAAATCTCAAGCTTTGTTTTATAAGAGTAAAGAGGCCTGAGTTCTAGCACTAGACATAGCAGAATTAAACTTTTTGCAGTTGTAAAAGAAAATGTTAAAGAAGTTGTAAGTTCGGTGATGGTATACCATGGACTTCTCTGAGTGTAATCTATAAGGATGTTCACCCAAAATATAGGGTCTTTGATGGAATAGTTTTCCATCCAGCTATGTTTCATCACCACCACAGGGGATATAGTGGGCAATATTTAATTTGTTAAATTCTTGACCCCATAGTACCAATTTTACATCAGTAAATATCACAGCACATTTTTTATAACCCACTGTGAACACAGAATCTTGATGGTTACTTACACATAATATAAAGTGGTTCGGATAACTAAATGAAGACACAGCTAGCAAACAATATATTCATACTTTCATGTCAGAATAGGCTGTAGATTCAAAAGAAAGTATTATCTACTGGCACAGTCAAGCAAATATAGTACAGGAGATTAGTGAGGTTTTCTAAAAGCAACTATTTGCACCTGCAATAATATTTTAAACACTTACACATTATATGTTACATGTCTGATCTTTAGGAGATCCGTAAATATAACAGCATGCTGTAAAAGCAATGCCGGACTCTAAGTATCATGCAGAGAACCAGGAACATATCTTTCTCGACAGCATTTTGCATTAGAGGGATTATCATCATCACAAACACTGCAATCAGTGGCTACTACATTTTATTTCTCCAAGCGCTGTGAACTCGGTTTCATAAGCTATAATCCTCACTGTTTTTTCATGCAGATTTATGTTGTTACATTCACTTTTTCCCTAGAAAGAAAAAAGGCAACTGAGGTTACATAAGTATCTATAGAGTTTGAAAAATAGGTGAAACACAGCAGTCTTTTTAAATTTGTCTTAAAAATTAACAAAATTAGGAGAATTTATCTTCTTTAAATAAAATATCTAATCTCAATTTTCTTTTGAGACTGTAGTTTTGCTTTTTTGTGAGTTAAATAACAAGAGTCTGAGTAAGACTAAAAAAATGTAAATGTAAAAAATAAAAACATACACGCTCTGTTGTTAACAGTATATAACTTACAGAATGTACACACATTTGTTGCATTAAAACGTGGTACATTTTCTCAAGTGGTCAGATGTGCGAGAGCCACCATATGTTACCTCACCTCGCCAGAATCCAACGCGAAACTCCATCAACGAACAAACCACTAGAAAGCACCTGAGAACACACTAGGATAACAAAGAGTGGTTTGAACAACAGATTACTTGCATCATTACCAGGTATATAAAAAAACTTTTGAAATAGATTATATAAATCCATTGAACCACATTGTTGTTTCAATATTTTGTATGTTTATATCGCTCAGGCACCTCCAAATTTGAACACATGCCACGATCAAATCATTCAAATCCTTGATTAAAGACAAATGTTTTTATTTGTGTCTAGTTTTTTTTTTTTTTATCTCTAGGCGGAGGAAAGAAAACATAGCTTAAATTCAATTGTTGCCGTAAAATGCTTCAAAAACCACATAACTAACCTGTTGGTCATAATATTTGTGACTTGAAACTACTCTGGACATAAATGATCTCTTTACATTTATTTCCCAAGATATTTTGGGCACAAAAGGACAAACAATCTTCAAGAAAAATAAAAATATATATTAAGTCTATGATAAACAGAAATTTCAAAGAGTAACTACTAAAATATATTGAAATGCCAGGACAGTTCCTGTACTGTCTGTTTATGCTAAGTATTTTGTTAGTAATCAACATACATACTTATTTAAGCAGAAAGTCAGGCAACAAAAGAGCCAATTAACACACAATATAATTAAATTCAGAATTGATGGTTGCGCTTATTGAATGATGACGCGCAGTGTTTAGTGGGCTAGTGTGAAAGGTCACATTACTGCTCTTTGTTATGTTAAGATACAGCAACTGCCAAGACTTTTCTTTTCTGAGGGGTTGACAATGTATTGGAAAAGGTACAGTTGCATGTGAAAATAATACTTTTTTCTTGATTGTGTCAATAATTTAATAAATTAAAAGAGACCACTGTTGGTGTTTGAATGTGTAGTTGGTAATATAGACAAAATTGGAAATACAGTGACCAAACAACTTTCAAAGCAGCCGTTATGCTTTAGCTTTTCCCTTTTTTGGTTTTGTAAGCAAAAAGATCACACTCAAATAAACCCATTTGGAAAAATAAAAGAGAAAACAGCTGCGTTCCTAAGTCCACAAGTGGTTCTTTGAAGACACAGAGTCATAGAAACAAATAATCTTAATTCCGGAACTCTCATGAAAACAATTAGTCCTGAGTGGAGCAAACAACTTTATTGCCCACAGATCAAATAGTTGCACATAAATCGCTGCTGTGTGCCATCAGTGAATTATGAAGTGAGGAAATTAAACAAAGAGACGTAGGCAAAGTTTGTGAAAGAACAGAGTGTGAGTGGAAGTAAGTCTGATGGCCAATGTGCAGTGATGGATGATTGTAACCTGGTCAAATCTAATACATCTGAATAATTTGAGCATTTGCAGGAGTGGGAGGTGAAAGGTAAAGAATCAAGTCTGACATTTCAGGGAGTACAACTGGTGACTTCTTTTTGATGAACGTTGATGGAGTGCTTTTTTAACGCTGCAAGGCGAGATGTCCTACAGATTGGTTTGAATGGCTGTGGATTATGTCAGGCTGACCTGAGATCACACTTTGATCTCTAAATCTTTGCTCAAAACTTTCTGTAAGCAATGAAATGTATTTTACCTTTGTCAAATACTTGACATCTGCCTTGAAATGGAAATGATAAGTACTACTGACTTAAATACTGATATAGTGGGTGTTAGCTGAATGTGCAGCTCCAGCTCACTGTGATCTCTTTGTAGAAAAGAGACAATGTTGACACAGACACAAAGAACCTTATCGGAGGATAGGCAAATATTTTAAATCCTTTGCTGTTTAAGCATCAGATAGTTTAAATGAACGAGCCTGGGTGCTGAGGTGGCAGGGCTTAGTAAGATACAGTAATTCTCCATTAATCAGGATGCTTTTTCATTATTAGCCCTTTGCTTCATGATTAATATCACACCCTCTCATTAAAACAGATTAAACATTGCCTCTGCAGCTCCAAGTTCTGATTTTAACAAGCCAGAAGAAAAAGGAATGAAAAGAGAGAGGCTTTGTAGCCAGTCTTTTCACAGTGTAGTGTAATTGTAAGAATACACTACCACCTCCTCCTGTAAAGATCTCAGGCTTTGTTAGAGTTTTCTTTTGAAATAGTTCCATAGAATATGTGTATTTCCCACTAGCTGAATTATTCATTGTTAACCTTATTAGAGAGAATTATAATTCAAAGCTATGTACTTTCAAAATAATGACTGTACTGTATAGCCTATTACTGTAAATAGCAAACAAACAACAAAATATGCATAGCATATTCCTGGTCACCTGAACTGTTGTCAAGTTTATGAACTGTATCAACTAAAATATCAACTACGTTATATTATGTAATATTATCATTTCTATTTTATATACACTGTTCTCTTGTAATATCTTCCAGTCAGGAGACTGCAGAGGTTTAGCTGCATAGGATTCAGATGCCAGGGGACAGTCAAAACCTACGCTATTAACTGAGGTGATTATGCTATTTTTCACGTCTTTCCTGCATTGTGCTTCAGCAAATTGTCATTTGCATTCAAGGTATTTAAGAAAAGTTCAGCAGTTAATCAGGCAAATTAGGAAAAAGGTGATACCATAGCATGTGACCAGCAGACCAGGAAAATATTGAAAAGTGAATGAAACAATAAATATGTAGATTTTTACTGAAGGCCTTCTATTACAACACTTCCTTCAAGAAAAAAAAAATATGATCCAGTATGATCCATCATGTCCCTCTAAACTGCAAAACTCAAACTTCCACAGAATTCCTGATCATGTAACGGGAGGGAGAAGTAAAAAATATTTAAATGTAACAGAATCTGAGGATTTTAGTTTGAATATGTTTATTATCTCGCTTACATTGCATGATTTCCTCAAATTAATATCGCTCATCTCAAACACCTGCACATACTGAATGAATGATTTAAATAAAAAAGGCAAAGGGTTCTATAGACCATTCAATTTCTCTTTAACACAAAAAAATGATCTCCTTTGAAAATTGAGTCAATTTGGAATCTAATTTATAAACTTCTATCAAATGAAAAAAAAACATAATTGTGCTGTCTTAAGAAAATTGTAGGAAAATGAAAATGTTTTTGTATAAAATATTAAGAGATTCTAAACTATCATGCAGGGGGGAAAAAGTTATATCAGAGTGAAAAATATAAAGACGTTTATCCACTTTTATTTTATTCCATCTGACTGAGAATATAAACTATTTTATGTTTCTACTGTATACGATAACAAACTTGCATCTAAAGTCCTACAGTTGAACTCATTGTATGTGTGGGGGCCGATCTTCTATAGACTCTATTCCAATAATGGTTGGAATTCATAAGGAATGCTAATGCACATATTAAACCCTGTTATCTTACAGTACTAAGCCATTATTTCATTACTAACTTAATAAGACAATTAAAGCAATTATTATAGTTAGAGGCTTGATGTAAGATGTGAATGTTGCAAAATAATCAACGCAACAATTAACTGAAAAGTTTTTCTTTCAAATAAAGCATTTGAAACATGTCCTACTTTTCATGTTCTGAGGGATTTTTCCTAAGTTGTCCAAGGGTTCTGAATGATTTCAACTCTGCAAGGACTGTTTTGAACATCTACAGTCCATCAACGCAATCCATCTTGTGGGAGATCCTCCAGGAATATGGATAATTTTTTGTTAGATAATCTTGATATAGAGACAGCTAGAAGATTTGGCATAATGCCAAAATTGGAAAAAAATATTTTCCAATTTTTTTCATCATTTTTTTATAGTTTACCTTTACAATTCAGACTAAAAGAAAGAGTTGATTACTTAGAGAATACAAAAAAGCTTGCCAATGATTTTGTATAATATGTAGTTCACTATCCACTCTGATGTGGTCTTGGCCAATTATTCACACAAATCAATTTAGTTACTGGAATTAGAAGCTCCAAAAATCAATGTCAAGAAAGAGGCAAAATTCACTTGCAATTTCACCAATCACGTCTTTTACTCCCTCTTCAGAAAATAAAGCACTATGAGCATGAACTCACATGAAAGGATCTCTTTATTCTTTGGATCAATTTTACCATAACACTTTTCATAGAGATTACTCATATTTTTCCTAAAACATCTGTCATCTATAAAAAAGTGGTTTTACATTCCTTCAGGAATATCTCTTCTTTGTAGCTTCCTTTTGGTTTACAGTTTGACCTCTTAAAAGGGCTATGACTTTATAAAACAGATTGAGGCACTCTTTACAAAGCCAGAGAATAACCCGTAGCCCTGCTGTACTCTCTCTGAATGGCTGCTGAAGAGCAGTGTATTATACATTTTGCCAATTAAGTCTAGACCGAAGTGGCTATGACTCCAGCAGAAAAAAACTGCTGTGCCAAGGATGCTGTCTCTACTCTCTTTCAACAACTCTCAACAAATGTGAATTGATTATCAAACAAGACTGATTCAAAACTAAAGAGGGGGTTTTTATGCAAAATCTATTACAATTATTTACAATCGCTATTACAGATTTTTCAAACATTTAATAAGTTTGCTTAACTCATTCCACTAACTCACCTAAAACACAGAATTGGCAAAACAGTTCTCAAAATCACCCATTGTACACGAAAGTCCAAAACTCATCAAAACACACTATGGGAACAAAACACTGCAAACAAAAAAGCAAATCATTATTTAAAACACTAAAATATGCTTTCTTTCAACAGCAACATTTAATCAATCATATCACATCGACTAAAAAACTATCATCAGCTGAAATTATAGTTAAGGACAGAGTTAGTCTGCCCTTAAATTTGAACATTCTCTACATTTTTGTTTTCTTGGGTTTAGTAAATGCATGATTTTCTTTTGTTGCAGAAATTCAAAACTAAAAAGGAAAGGCCGTCTCAGAGTAGCTTTATAAAATGAACAGTTTAGGCAAATAAAATACAGCCACAGAATTGCTGCAGTATAGACTTTATCTGCAAAAGAAAAAAGGTATACAAACAGAAACAACACTGGAATTATGATAAAAAAAAATCATTTTGCCTGGTCTTCTGCGTTGGTACTCGTCTTCCTCTCACTCGTGTAGTCTTTTTCTTTTTTCTTCCACACAAGATCAACAAAGATCCTCTTTTAGAACATATGATAATGTGATTAGAAAAAAAAACACAACACTAAGTGTGGCTCCTAGATTGAATCAGCTGTGATTTATATAATTGTAATAACTGTAATAAGCTATTTCTCATTGGTAATGGAATAAAATGCAGGGAATATATTTTTGTTTCAATTCACAACATGACCGGCTGTCCACTTTAGTTTGAGCTTTTATAAGTTTTGTTTAGAATTAGTATGTCATCGGTTCTGTATCGGTAAATTTGACTTTAAAATGACAAAGTTTTGGTCTTGATAGTGCTAAAAGAAGATCCATATTGTATCAAAGCAACAAAAAAATGTGTTAATTGTGTAGCGTACAAATACAGATGATATGCTAAATGTGTTAAAAGATTAGAAAACTATTTAAATGTATTTAAAAATAGTCAAGGCAATTGTGAAAAACTGTAATTGCATAACTAAAACCAAAAATAATAATAATTGCAAAAATTCACAACGACATGTCCATAAATGTATTTAAATAAGTAAGCAATCAATTGATCTATTAAATCAAAATGTTATGTTACATTCACAGCAGGCTTAGCAAACTGTAATTGAATCAATTCAATTAAAACTTGTGATAGAAAATAATTATAAAGTATTAACATTACAAGTGTTAGCGCATAGTTAGAGAGACAGAGAGAGAGAGAGAGAGAGAGAGGAGAGAGAGAGAGAGAGAGAAAGAGTGAGAGAGAGTGTGTGCGTGTTTGCGCATGTGTGCGTGTGTGTGCGTGCATGCGCGTGTGTGGGTGCGTGTGTGTGCATGTCAGTGTGTTAGTCAAACGTTCCGAGTCTACTGACAAATGAGCCACTCGGACCCAACTCACACAGCAATAACCTAAAATAATGGAGGTTGACCTGTAGGCTGTCACCCTCATCCTCACATTGATTACACCAGCGCGGTGGCCACACTCACCTGCCCTGTCTCATGCATACCAATACACATCATGCCCCTGCTGTCAAAATAGCTGTAACAGGCACATTCAGTTTTTGCTTGACTGCACTAGAAGCACAAGCATGTTCCGTGTGGCTTGCAATAACAAACACGTAACCTGTAGACTCAGGCTGTCTTACTCATTTATACAAAGAATGCAGATGAGAATACAGTGCCTATAAATAGCAGTGGCCCAAAGATAAGTCACATGCCATTTTAATTAAGAGAGCAGGAGGTATTAAGCAATCACATTTGGCTGTGTATATGGGCTTGTCTGTTTTGTGGCTCTAATGGAATCTATTACAGTTATTCTCAGTGAATATGAAAGGACTCATGTCAATGTCACTTTCGAAATAACAGTTATTCGTTACAGTATTTTCAGACTCCAGAAAGGACTGACAGACTCTTGTTGCATAAAGTATTTTACAACATTGAATTTAGACCAGTTCTCAAACAGTTTAATGTGTAAACCAAACAGGTGCTCTCTTTTGTAGTGACATATTTTCCTGAAAATACCAAAAAAAAAAAAAAAAAAAAAAACATAGAGGACAAGCTGATCATTGCTCTGTGCGGACATTCAGTGATTTATGATTCTACATAACTAAGAAAAAAACAAGAAGGATGCAACTTGGAAGTAAGTGTAAGTCAATTCAAATAAACTCATAATGCTCTTTGCATCTCTAGGAGGCTCAGGTAGACTGAAACAACACCGCTTTCAGCTTTCCAAAGTAATGTAAATACAGTAAAGAACAGAAACCCTCTCGCATCAAGTCTGCTGTTTTTTTCAGCACTGCAAGAAGCTCTGCTCCTAGTCGAGCAGAATTTAAATTTCGATTGAGGGGAGTGACTTTGAGATGGTCAAGTGGCCATCAGTAGTTATATAGAAACATGTTGATCTCATTTTTCAAGCTTGCTTGATCTCATTTTTGTGATCTAAAGTGTCCAATTTTAAACAAATAATACAAAAAATATTAGGTCATAATAAATGTAAGAGAAAAATTGAAAATGTTGTACAGAATGTACATGCCACCATCAGTCTTTAGTCTACATCCGATTCAATGGAATACTGGAGAATTGGGGCAAGGACACTTTTTAGTCAACAAGTCAGTTTTTGTCCTATTTGTTATGTGCTCACTTTTATATTTAAGAATGATTCGACTTAAGCGAGCCTTATCAGGTTCTTGACATTTTTCTACTTCTTCTGAAATGATTTAAAAACAAAGGGGGATGGGTAAAAAAGGACAGTCTTATGCATGCAATTAATTCTGCCCTAACTTTAGTACTTGACCTCATTAGCTGCAATAGACCTTCCAATGCCCATTAAATGCCCAGTTAACTACAGACAAGAAGTCAGGGATGTTTGAAAGAGCCCTGTAAAACAGGGGAAATGGATGGGAAATTAGTTTAAAATAACATAAAGGTTATTTTTTTCTGTTCACAGGTTCTGAAAGGTAACTATAAAAAAGGCCAGCCAAGAAGTCATTCCACTGACAAATCCATATGGAAAGATTTTACTAGGGGAACGTTTTTATGGAAAATGTAAAAAAAAAACTGTTAGAAATGAAAATACACAGTGGAGCTTGTGTCTGAGAGTGAAACTTCACGCAGATATTCAATGTTCCATAGGTCCATGTGCTTGGAAAGCTTCTACAAAGAAGCTTTGCAACACATGATTAATTTTCCTCGGGATGAGTTCCCTGCTGAAATCGTTGGTTGAACCTTATCAAACATGATACACACCAACTGTCTCGCACAGTGGCTGCAATTCTAATTACAAAGACTCCCCTAGGCCTCATCCTGCTTTCAACGTGCCATGTTGGCTAATTGTTTGAGATAATCAACCACTTGGACACTCATTCCTAAATGGCAAGGATTTAAGCACCAAGGATAAGGTGATGCAAGTGGCGATTGCATCAAACGAAGGATCAGCAAATGAGAGCTTAATAAACGCTCCAGACATCGCTCTGCTTCAAATGTTAAAGATTTCCTTGAATTGCTGAGACTTTATAATCATCCGCCCAGCACTCAGCTCTCTGTAAATAGCTTCAAGATAGGCCCCTGTGGCAAAACGCCAATAGCAACGAAGTCCGTGTTTCAAAATAAATGTCTTTCCACTACATCTGGCCCAAGACACTCTTGATAAAGCCTAAGTGGTTCTCTCTGCGTGTATCAGTGGATGTGTGTGATTAATAACCCTTTTTTGAGTTCTCAAAAATATTACATCACGTGTTACACCTATTGTAATAAACCAAAAATTGATTGTTACATATATTGTGATAATTTAGTGTGGAACTTTATTGCATTTGCATTTTTGTTGGGTTAATATATCCTTGTTTTGTGCTTTTTTTTTCTTCAGTATGGGATTTTGCATATTGATTATCTCTGTATTCAGTTAATTATGTAATTATTTCCACAAACCAGATGTCAGGTTACTACTGGTACTGGTATTTTGAGTTCCACTGTAATTGCATTCCATTTCTTTATATCTATGGTTGGTCAAATAAATAATTCTTTGTGATTTTGGTGTTGATCAGCAAGAAGATAATAACTGGAAAATGCAGAAACAATTATGCTGTGCTCAGCTTATATTGCAACATAAGTGGGATCAACTACTAATCACCATGTAGCTACAAGTGATGGAGGGGTTTTGAACACAGACTGGCTGCAATAATCATTTGGGTGTCATTGTGATATTCAATATTACCTGTTGGTTAGAGACTCCTAAAACCAAACTATGAACCTTGTAATATGAAGACTATGGAAATTGTAATATGGGCACTTTGAAAACTCTTAAAGTCTATTTTTATAGGGACCTGTCATACCTGTTGTTTGACAATGCAGCTGGTGTGAACATTGGGGGGTTGGAAGATTGTTCACGGTGGAGACAACAAAAATGAGTAATCCTGAAGTAGGTATTCTGTTAGAGGCACTGCAGTTGGAGACACAAGGAGCAGTGAAGGAGAGACTTAGGAATCGGATGCAAGAAGTACATCAAGGAAACAACAGTACACAATATATAGCTATACAAGGGATTGCTAATAGTTGGAGTCCTTCGTAAAGTGTGAGTGATAGAGATGATTGACTAATTGGATAATAATACTTGGTCAACAAGTTGGTGAGTGAACCATTATGTTCAAATAGAAAGATACATGGACATTTAAGCACTGACTTTTGTACAGTGTAAACAGAGTAGAATGTAAGGTATGGAATACGGGAGTAAATAAATTAAAGACTAAATAGCAAACATGACATGGACACATATCATACAGATAAACAGAGGCTGAACATGTGACCTATTGTGATGATGCCCTTTCGTGCCCCATCCCCAGAGACTCTACATCACCCTGCTCACACAGAGACATTTTCATATATTTATTAGAGAGGACAATGAATATGACCGTGTAAAAAACATATTTATAAACATGCATTACTAGGGAAAATGAGCTATGTTATGGGTGGGGCTATGAACAATAGATTGAAGGGAAAGTACTTACCCATGTAACGGTTACCCCTAATAACGTTTCTTCTCAATTAGAGTATAACAAGGAGGAGCATATTTAAGGCACTATCAGTTAGCAGATGATAGAGGGGGTGTGGTCCAGCTCAATCTGAGAGAACTCTGCAAGATGTCAGGGTTGAGACAAAGACTGCCTTGAGTCCCAGACACATAGCCGCTAAAAACTACACGAACAGGGGTGGTTACCGGAGTTGAAGTGAAGACTCCTGGAAGCTGGTGAAGCCGAGTTATTTATTGCCCTGATGAGAGACCCGAAATTGTCTTTTCTTGTCTGAAGCCAGATACATTTTTGTGAGTCTAATTAAATTTTGTATTTGCACAGCATAGTTTTTCTGTTTTGTAAACCTGCGGTGTTTTGTTTTCTCCGTTTATTGTTTGTTTTGGTGCTTGGTGACGGTCAATACAAATTCTCCACTGTGGAATGTAGCCTGTTATCTTCTTGTTGTGAGTGGTATCAGCCAATGATGATCCGCTGTTCTCTGTTCATGGCCGTTGATCAGTTTCTTGCCTTGTACCATGGTGTGATCAATGAACATATCTGTTTTTGATCTCAGTGCCATGCATTTCCCTAACACTGTTCAAAGGCATATTTAAACAATAATTTCTCTGCATGAAAGAAAAAATGCAATGCATTTTCTACCATTTTTTTTAATACATAGTTGAACAACATGCACAGCAAAATTACATTTAAAATTGTTATTCTCTCTCTCTCTCTCTCTCTCACACTATTATGTTGAAGTTAAAAGAGAGGATTTAGGCAATGGGATCAGAAGATATTAGGCAATTCTTCCCATGGACAGGTTAAACATGAAGAGCTTTCATATAGCTCAAGTCTGCTCTGAGTTGAAACCCTGGACTAAAGCTCTGGAGAAGCAGCTGGATGTGTTTGTGCTCTCTGGCCTATATGATTCTATCTCAAGTGTGAGTACCAGAAAATAAACCTATATTACATCAAGTGTGAAAGGGGATTGCAAGGGTTGGAAACTCTCAAAGATGGCCAAAGCATCTCAGCCTTTGCAGTTCTCACATTCACAGTGTGCAGCATTTTTATTATGTTTTTTACATATTAGAGCTCTTTTCACCACTCTGTCAGATATCTAATCTCAATACTAAAAACAGATTTTACAGAAAAAATTATATAATTTAGAAGAAACTAAGCACCTTTAGATTCAAGTGTGTATGCTACTGAATATGATTTTATGCGGCAGTCTGCACTATCTCCACCGGCAAGTTGGTATACCTGAATGCTAGGTCAGTAATGACTGCTTTGTTCTTCCTCCCCCCACCCTCATGTGTGTCTGCCTGCCAGCTCAAGAGTGGTAATGACAGTCTTTTTTCCAATGATGGGTAACAAGGAGTATGAGCTCTTAGAGCAAAGAAAAGAAGAGTGTGAAGTAAACAGGTGGATGGGGAAAAGAATGGTTGAAAGGTAGACCATTATGTAGCAAGCAGAGAGGAAGCTTTTAGTTCTTGGAATTGTGGGCTGCTTTTGTCATGCTGACAAGGAGTTGACATCCATTTTTCTATCACAACACTCAGTTTCCCAGATAACGGGGTTCATGGTTTATAAAACACGCTGTTAACTTTGTTTGTAAACGCAGAATTAAGCAAAACTACAATAAGCTGATTACATAAAACTGATATGATCACAAAGGCGTGTGCAGTTGTCATGCTAACATCAATTGATGCAAAAGTGAAGAAAAAGTGCCTGATGCCAGCAGTGGCAACTGTGCATCTGCATGGGAGTTTGTGAACACAATTCCTCTGTGTGAATGGTAAAACAAAGTGGATTTTAGAGAATATTTTATTTCCTTGGCAAATAAATGTATTTTTAGTACTTATATAAAGCTCGTATCATAACACTGATGACAATTGTATGTTTCAAAATATTGCAAAACCCTGTAAATCATGAAAACTAAGCATTTCTTTGAAATGAATAGGGCATATGTGTTTATTTTTACAGATGTTTTTAACTGTGCCGGTATTAAACAGCTTTAATCTATTTTCTTGTTTGAAGGATGGTTACATAGTAACACACTAAATTTACACCTTTTCAACAGTTAGAGTTGGTACAATCCTCTACATATAATTGTGGAATTATTGAGGTATAGTTTGAAAGGCACAAATCACCAAAGTGCATCTTGTCCAGTATGTGGCGGGCTCTGGATCTGGCAGTGTAGATTATTGATGCTGACGGGGGAAATTGTGAAGGCAGCAAGTATGGAATGATGTCTCGACAGCTGACAGATGCCAGGAAATGGCCAAGCAGGCTAGCTGAAAACCAGGAAGTAATTGTGCATAGTTCACTGGTTACTTAATTTCACAGTTAACTGGCCATGGAAAACATGTGGGGGTTTTTTATCTTCAAAAATAGCTAAATCATAAAGTGAATTTTTGACTTTGTATATTGTTTTGGAAGGGAATATACAAACAGAGGACAGTTGGATTACAGTAATGGATCAGCACTTCCATGTTTGATGCTATTTTTTGGCAGGTATTTTAAGTATTCAATTTTGACTTTGCCTTTTTAAATATTAAATGTTAGTTATTAACTGTTTATTACAATAAATGTGCATTTAATACTAGTGATTAAACATTATATACAAACATTAAACATAGATATAATTAAATGTAGTTTATGGTCCTATCATGTGTAGTATTTCCTAGGATTTTTGATTCTTGTCATTTCTAGTTTAGCTGTTGCTGTTCCCATGTTTATTGACATTGTTGATGTAGGATTTAAACGTATTTTACCTCAATGTTGGATCATTATTTTCACCTGTTTTTCATTATTTTGCAGTCCCTTTTTGAAGCATTACTATCTAGATTTGGGTCGCTGTCCCTTGATTCATTCCAAAGTGCATTTTAGACACTTTTCTCAGCTTTGCCATGTTCTTTCTACATTTCTACGCTCTTTTCGGGGTTAGCATAGACTTTTGCATTTGCTTTAGTTTAATTTACTTGTTTCTTTTTATAGTTTTTTTTTTTACTAAATCAATGTTTCACCAGCTCCAAGATTCATTCAAATGTCTTGTTTCTATGTCTCCTACACCCTATGCTCATTTTGAAGATGGATAAGCAGAAGCCCTCAGCTGCAATGGAAGGCTATCCCAGACTTTAGGCCTGGCTATGCATTAAACGAGTGCATTGTTAATTGGTTATAGTTTAGCCTTGGTACTGTGATGAGAAACTGACTTTCAGATTGCAAACAACTTGGTGTTTAATACTATTTGAAAGGGTTACTCAGATAGCGTAATGGCAAATGTTCCATGCATTAAACTGAAAACTATAATTTCCTCTATTCCTTCAAAAAAAGTTTTTACTTGGTACTTGACTAAAGCAAAAAAAAAATTTGTTCAAGTTCCGTATAAGTTCAGTTTGAAATTCATTCATTCAATCATCTTCATGTCGGCTTTCTTCCCTTTCGGGGTCGCCACAGCGGAATGAACCGCCAACTCTCTGGCATATGTTTTACGCAGCGGATGCCCTTCCCTGCCGCAACCCATCGCTGGGAAACATTCACACTTTAACACTATGGACAATTGTTCTTATTCAATTCACTTATTCTGCATGTCTTTGGACTTGTGGGGAAACCGGAGCACCCGGAGAAAACCCACACGATCACGGGGAGAACATGCAAACTCCACACAGAAATGCCACCTGCCCCAGCCGAGCCTAGAACCAGCGACCTTCTTGCTGTGAGACAACCGTGCTACCCACTGCGCCACCGTGACGCTATCAGTTTGAAATTGCCATTAATAAATATAACATATTGTAGTGGCTGTCAGCTGGAAGTATAGGAGCAATATTAACCAGAAAAGAAAATTAGAAGTTCTCTGGGCTTGCTAAAAGTAAAAGAAATGGCTCCTCAACAGAAATGAAGAGCTGAATCTCAGATGGAAGAAGATGCTTATAGCTTTTTATACTTGATTTCTCCCAACAGATGAGAAAGTCTTTGAAGAGAAACTGCAAGAGCAGAACAACCAGACCTTGGACTTTACAAAGATTGATTCTGTACTCTTGGATGGAAGATTTTTCATGGCAAGCCTCGAATGAATGAGCTTTAATTGGGTAAAACTCAATGTTAATCAAACTTCAATGTACATCCCTATGATGTCATTTTACATTTCAGGAAGCATAAAAACAAACAAAACAAAAAAAACTCTACTGCGTCTACTGTGTAAAGAATCATAGAGCTGTCACACAAATAAATATAAATGGCATAAGTTTTACAAAACACATTCATAAAAAATTGGTTTTACATGAGAATTTGCATGTGTTCACGAAAGTTATATGTTATAATATAAAAGTTACATAAAAACACACCATTATACTTTTAGGATATAATTTAAACTATGTTTAATGTACTGTCTCACATTTTATCATAAAGCTTTTAGGTAGAAACTTTATTATTTATGGGTAACTGTCTAATTTTCATGTACCTATGACATTCTCTTGTGTTGCTTTTATGTCACACTTCAGTTTTGTTTTTAATAATTATTCATTTAAACAGTATGAAATAGAGTATTCAATAAAGTTATACAGTAAAATTAACACATCTGAGACCCGGACAAAAGTAATACATGTTTTTATTACATTACATTATTACATTGTTTCTCCCTGACTATTGCACACAATTTACTCTACTGCTTAACTCACTAATTGAAAATTCTCTCAATGTAAATACAGCCAATTAATTAATAGTAAACATGAATTATTCACAACATTTATATAGTGCTTTAATAGACACTCGCTAAACGTCTTGAAGGGGCTCTGTATGAATCCACCACCATCAGCGTGCGGCATCCACTTGGATCATGCACCATCTGCCATTACCTGTGATATGGCATGTTGTCCAGTGTTTATTTCATTTCTAATTATAGTATTCTCGATGACCTACTCTTCTTTCATCAGTGTATTTCTTATTTCATGTGGGTTTTTTTTTTACTTTATCTGAGGATTTTCTTTTCACAGAAGTTCCTTGTATGTGCATCACAAAAACTTGTCAATAAAAAAATGGAGTGAAATGACTGTAGTGCGACTCTTTGTTCAAATCAATTTGAAATCTCTGTGAAAGTTTCAAGAAGCAACATAATAGCATTTTATAGAAATGTCCACAACCTCGTTCTTTTCAATAGTCTAGATTGCAAAATTCCCCTGAGCAGTGCTCTGGAAGCTCTTTGAAAGGGCATTTCCTTTTTACATAAGTATTTCTGTCACCCAGAAACCCAGCTTCCCTGTCACCTTTAGGAATGATGCTCCATGGCGAGGTGAGCTTTAGCTGAGCTGCCTGTCACCATCATCAATATAAATGCAAATGAAGATTGTGGTTCCAAGAGGATGTGGAATGGTTTTGTTATCATGATAATATCTGGCTAGCAGTAGCGAGAGATGCTGGGATCAGGCATTGAGCTGTGTATGATGCTTCAGGCTTTGAAGATCTAAGGCACATTTTTCTATAAGTGGGGCCATATTAAAAGCTGGGCATATCTTCTGGAAAGAAAGAGGCATCTTCTCCTTCTTTCATTTGGCACATTTGAAAGTAGAGTCACATGCTTCAAATACCGTGGCACAAATACAAGCAGCCATAAAAAACACCCCTAGACTGAGTTTTTTTTCTAGTCAGCCTGAAAAAATGGGTCATGTGTGTCAAGATGTGTTTACTCAGCAACAGGAGTACTCTTTGAAGTTCGCAAGGTCTCTGAGAAAGTTATGAGATGAGCTTTTTTGCACTTGTGGATCAATTACTCATTTTCTTAAAAAAACACTGAAATCTAGATTGATTTGTTGCAAATCAGATTAATGCAATGAGCACAGTCTTTGAACTTTGTCCAGGTCAAATTAATTGGAAGAGCCATTGTATGATCAGTCTTAATGGCTCTGTTTTAAGAATATATGGCATTGACCTTTTACTGACAAAACTTAAATAGTGGTGGCCTTACATGACACTGAAAACCAGAGAATTGCTGCCATTATGGTCAGTTAACTGTGATATAATTACAAACCACCTTCAATATAGCAGTGATATGTTGGTGATTTTGTTTTGTAGGAAAAAACAAGTGGGGAAGCTTGTACCTATAAATGCATATTGCATTTATAATTATTTTACAGGGATTTAGTTATAATAGGCATCATGGTGGCGCAGCGGGGGGTAGCACAGTCGTGTCACAGCAAGAAGGTCACTGGTTCGAGCCTCGGCTGGGTCAGCTACCATTTCTGTGTGGAGTTTGCATGTTTTCCCTGTGATCTGGGTGCTCCAGTTTTTTCCACAAGTACTAAGACATGCAGTAGAGGTGAATTGGGTAATAACAATTGTCCCATAGAGTATGAATGTAACTGTGTGTTTGGATGTTTCCTGTTGGCGGGTTGTGGCTGGAAGGGCATCTGCTGCTTAAAACATGTCAGAAGAGTTGGTGGTTCATTTCACTGTGGCGACCCGTAAGGGACACAGCTGACAAGAAGATGAATGGATGTATTTAGTAATGATAAAAAGATAACAATTTAAAATGATTCCTACTTTAAACCCTTCCTGACTTTTTCCAACAAGAGTTGTAAAATAGCCTCAGGTAATGATTCTAGACCAAATATTTTTTTATCAAGTTATTGAATTGAATCTGAAGTTATTATCTAAAAAGTGAACACTTTATACTTATCTGTAAGTGTCAAAAACCATCGCTTAAATTAGTTCACACTGGGTCATAAAGAAATAGTGAACCACTTGCTTGCGGTCTTTTACATGTCAGGAGGTTCGAGAAATATAACATGGCATTTTAGAAAGGGAATCTGGGTAATCTCTGGGTAATATATATATATATATTTTTTTTGGTTTAAGTTAGAAAATTATTTCAAAGTATTTCTTTTTTGTTTGCACTTATGCAACTAGCAGCCTTTCAGACCTCTTTGCACTAGCAGCCGATCATACCTGTTTAGTGTTCATGAGCAATTATATTGAGAGTTTTAATTTAGACATCATAACCAAAGAACTCGCAGTAACATTAACACTGATATGATTCAAATAAATTAATGTTTATAGTTGAAAATATTAGTAGAATAATGTGATTTCAGTATTGTATTTTAGTGATACTTTGACTTCAGTGAAAGCAATCCTTTTATTTCCAGGAACCATCACCAGAACCATTTCCAGAGGAAATGGAACCACAGAGGTTCAAGCTGTCCAGCGGGGTGATGGGCCGGACATGTGGCTCAAATGAGGAAGTTGCCTGTGCTCGATGTAATGTAATACCAGACTCATTCATTCGTTATACACAGCAACATGGCAGAGAAAGGATGTTTTCATCTTCAAATGTGCAAATATAGAGGAAGTGCTAAGAACATCCGCAAAGCAGAGTCTATTTCACCCTTCTGGTGAAGTAACTACCTAAGCGTCTGTGAAATGGATAAGAAACTACTGTACAAACATAAAAATTTGGGGAGGTGAATAACCATTCTCGGGAAGTGCCCTGAGTGTGTTTGGATGAGATTTCACCATCCTCACAGCCAGCTGTTTTTTTCAATCGCTCTTTGTAGGTCTTCTAAGAGTGAGCTGAAGATCTCTCACCAGAAACTAACCTAAGCACACTTGGAAGAATCTGTTTGGATTGATCAGAAATTCTCGCATGCAGTGTTGATGAATTACTGGTGTGCATCGATTCGAATTTCCAGTATCTATTTACCAAAAAGTTGTATAAATGTCATCAGTTAACAGAGTTTTCTTGTCATTCAGATATCCGAAACTAAAAGCATGATTCGGACAAGATGACAGCAACCAATCCCATTTAAAATTCCTCTGTTAGGAGCATGTAGTTGACCAATGCTTTCAATTACTGTGATGTATTGATGGCCCAGGGAGCCGTACTGTTTTGCCAGTTCAGGTGGTTTGACAAAAAACCCTGCTGAAGGCCATCCTATTACCAAGGTGATTTTCAGACACGTCAGCTTTGGGGAGGCAGATCCCTTGGGTCCAAAATGCCTTGCGGGCAGTGCAGAGACTGACTAGAAAAATGCTCTACAGCATGGTTTCTAAGCTTTTCCCCTCAAGCTCCAGCATCTCTAGAGTCCTCCCGAATTCAACTCAATTCCTGATCAAGCTTGCTGGGCTGGAACTCCACTGGAATGCAGACATTGTGTGTTGTGGGAGGTTTAATTAAGATTCAGAATTGATTTTGCATGACACTAGCCCAAAGTCAGTCTTTCTAGTTTTTTTTCGTTCATTAGCTAGCTCTGTCAATCGCCAATGCATTCATTAATTGCTTTCTTCGTCCATTCATTCAACAGTTCAATAAAATTCAAAGTTAATCTAAAATTCAGAAAACCACAGAAGCTAGATTACGGTGAACTAGTATATAGTTATATAGATTTTACAAAATAAGAAAATAAAACACTAAACAATAGATCACATGTCAAAAACAAAAGTTTGAGGAGTTTTAACAAAATGTGAAAAAAATACAGCTGCAGGAAGTAATTTTGGGCTTGAAACAGTATAGCACAGCCCGGGATAGTCAGTATATCACACTATAATAGTAAAAAATATAATAACAATAATAATATTAATACTTTTCAATCTTCAAGGCAGAGCTGTGTATTTGAAATGCCCATTTGTTTTTTTGTGGGCTGTCCTCCCCTCTACATTTTTGGCCTCATTCTTATGATCAACAAATCCACCAGGTAAATATTTGAAACCTAAAATTTTACAATGGCAACACAACTACGGAACATAAAATAACACATGTTCCATCGAGTTGAATGATTTTATCTGGAGGGGAAATAAAGTGGCGAGTTGGTGGTATTATACCTCTCAAATAGGCTTTCTATACACTCAACAGTTACTCCCCTGCATTTGTATTATTTGTGTAATAAACATTACACTGAAGTATCATGAACCCACTTTAAATTCAGGACAAGATTTATTGATTTGATCCACTTCCTGTCTGCAATGTTTATTACCTTCCCATGAACTAGCCATTGAGATATCAAAAAGATATCAAAAAGTGCTTACAATTTAATATAATCAATGTCTTGAATAGCTTCTGACCAAGTTTGATAGACATATTTGAAACTGCCGTTAATAACTCACTTAACTGCATTAGGATTCAGGATTGGATGGAAGCTTGAACAATTAATTTTGTTTGGTGCAAGAAGCTCATAAATTATTCAGGATTGAGAAGATAGGTGAAGTTGTTTGGGTAACTGAGAACTTCAAAATGATATAAGAAATGACCATGATTAGGGCCACCTCTGTTAACCTACATTCCAAGCTATGTTCCATGAGTATTTGTGAATGACACACACAAATGGCCATTAGGTCAGGAAAAATGTAATGAAAGCAGTGGTTTGAGTCCTAAAAAGTGATCAAAAACAAAATATGTAAAGAAAACATAATATCTGATCTGGCTGATGGTGCAAATGGTAGAGTGGTGCAATAATTGTCCTATAGACTTAAAGAACTTTATTACGTAATTAGACAGTCTGAAAGAGAGTGGTGTTGAGCTATGAGTTAATGAGTTTAAGATTTGGATGGCCTGGGGGAAGCAGCTTTTTTTATGGCAGGCTGTCCTGATGTTTGGAGCTCTGAAGCGCCTGCCAGAGGGGAAATACTGGAAAAGTGTTCACTGAGATCCAAAGTGATTCGAGGTAGCACTTTTTCACTCTTTAGGAGCAGTTTTTAGAGATGGGTCAGATGAGCATCAGTGGTCTTATGAGTGGTCCTAACTATCCTCTGAGGGTTTAGAGGTTGAGAGGTTGATTTTGGAGATGTGCAAGACAGACTTGATGGCTCGTATCAGTGAAAGGTTGAACTTCTTCAGCTGGGCAGGAAGCGCAATCTTAGCCAGACCTTCTTCATGATGGAGTCATTGTGTGTCCTCTACTTCAGGTGGTAAGAACAAAGTTATGCAGGGCTCCCTTAATGTCATAGTGCTATTCCTGTAGGTGGAGAATTGTCAGGGTTGATAAAATGGTGGGAAAGAATGGAGTGTAATAACAAACGAATAAACTGTAAATACTATACCTTTTACTTTTCTGGTGACGAAATAATAATTTATTGGTTTTCATACTGTATAATCTAAAGTAAATAGGTGCCTGCAGCTTATTCAATGTCAGACAATACTATATATGGTTTTCCTTAACAAGATTTTTTTTTCCCATTGCTTAGCCTTATTAGGAGGATTACATATCTAAACTGTATATAAGTCTGTTAAAGAAGTTATTTTGTCTATGCTACAGTTTGTATATATAAATGCTGATACGAATCTGTGAACAAAACACATTAAATGTGGCCATTTAATTTTGATCAAGCTACTATGTAAGGTTTATATATTTATAAATCTGACTGTGTTGATTGTCAGTGCCTCAGCAGACATAACCTCACTAAACTTTACTGTAAATACATTCGGATCACGAATTGACACTTTTTAACTAAAAAATTCTACCTCCAATGCTTGTAGCATCCTTTCAAAAAAATCCCTTTCACTGCATAATCTGTCTGTGTTTGATCTAGATTGAAAAAAGAGTTCTTATCTCACAAACCAAACCAAAGTGAGTTATAAGCAGATGTACTGTACGCGTACGAGTAGTGATCCGGTTAATCAGATTCCAAAGCCTTGTCCCTTGCTGTTTCTCTTTATTGTTTTTACCATATGAACTGCACTAATCCTCTGTGTCTCCACTGACAAAAGAATAATCAGGTATGACGACAGCTCCTCCTGTTCCAGTAAATTCACTGGAGTGACGCATGACCTGTGACTGCAGCAACTGAGCCTCTCTCAGAGCCAATGGCAGTGGAAGCAGCAGAAGCACTACTGTAGCAGCACATCCTCTAGAAGGATTATATTTAGAATCACGCCTGGTGTAAACTCAATTCTCTTTCTTGTCATATACTACGCCTAGAGTGACACAAGTGGAGGCCTCGCACATCTCTAAGATACTCTCTCATTTGCAAATACTGCTCCCTTCTTCAAGTTCTTTAGTAAAGTTCTACGTAGGCCTTGCAGATTTTACAGTAAAGTTATAACTTACAAAGAAGATGAGAAGGAACATTCACCCAACTACTTATGAAATGTACAATTGGCTCTACCTACCTCGTTTCATCTTTTGGAGATAAACTACCAAAACTGCCAACAAAGCATACAAAAACAATAAATACTACATTTCACACATGCTCAAAATGCTGATGTTAAAATGTAATCACTTATGCTGTTTATATAGGTTTTTAAAAGGATGAAATGAAAATTGAAGTGTCCTAAAATGCAGGGGCCCTGAGAGCACCACGCTGACTGAGCAAATTAATGTGAACACTAAACAAAGATTTGAAACAATAGCATTAATTTGCACAAGTGAACACTGTCTATACATTGAAAATGCATGGCAAAAAAAATCACAAAAAGCAAATATGAAAAACAGTTACTAGTAATGTACAGTTGTAAAAAAACACTTTCAGATTTAAATGTTTGAGTTTTAAAGAGCCAAATATTAACTCCTTGAAAGGGAGGGATCTTTCAACGACATGTGCAATATAACTGTACCTGAGGAAGATACAGTTTGAGCTTTATTAGTGAAAAGAATTTGTATGTCAAGTTATCATCTTTAAAAATAAATCAGCGATTGAAATTCGCTGAAACAAGTCTTTCCAAAAGGTGTGTGACAATGTTCTCAGGCTCATTATCCTGTAAGACCTTTTTTTTATGCAGTCAATAAAACAAAACCCAATGACTGAACTTTATTATTTTTTATTAATGGATGGGGCAACAGAAGCTGCCATGTTGTACTGATGTGGGTACTCCTGATGCTGGAAGGTTCCAATCCTGGAAGAAAGAAGGGGGGAGCTTAATTTAATATTCATTGTGAGATACCCTATTGTAATTGTTTTATTCTTAAAACATTTACTTGTTGCATAGTTATGCTGGCTGTACATATTATAATATGTTTGAACGAGGATGTGAATTTTGCTGCTCATTACAAGTTTTTTTTAAGTATCTCTAATGTGTTAACTTACCTGTGTTTGGTTTGGCTCTGATTGGCATGCTGGGAAGCCAGCCCTATTTAAGGGCCTGGTTTGAGTGTTCATGGAGGACGATCCTGAGCGAAGAGGAGTGATGTGGTGCTGTTCTCCTGCATTTTGACATTGGCCTGTGCAAAGATACTTTCTAGTGAAAGAACCCCAGCTGACTGCATTTAGTTTATACTGGAGTCCTCACTGTCTAGCTTTCTGTAGGTTTTGCTGTTAAGCATTTGTTTATTTATGGTTTGTGAGCTCAAGTGTTTTGTTTGTAGACCTTTGTGTTTTTATTTATGTTTTATGTTGGTTTAGTTTGTTGTTCACTGGTGGCACAATAAAAGAACGGTTTTGAGAAGAAAACTTTGTGTACTGGCCTCTCTCTGCGTACAGATCAATTGCTTGGAATACCACATTACAACAAGGCGATGTAGGACTGTACAAACCATACTAAGATCCTCCCACCCCTTGCACAATGTTACATTGAAAATTGTGTAACATAATTAGCGGTTGTGAGTCGATTCCATCATGCGGAGAAACTGTTTTTTTTTTTTTTTTGTGAGGATTTGCATCTTTATATTCTCTGCCAAGAGAAGAGGTTGTAAGAAAGCGATGGCTCAAGCTTTATCTTTCACCTGTACCTCAGAAGTACAACGCCAACCTTTTATTGTTTCCTTACCATTTTCACAAGAATCTTGTTTTCTTAAAACTCAGTTTTCGGAAAAAAATATTTTTATAAAGAATGGATCAGTTCCCACTTTATTTGGCCAACTTTTATCTCCCCAATAAAAATTGGTAAGTGTGATGCTAACAGTTGATGTTATATCTCTATGTGTGCCATGATAAACTTTTTATTGTGTTTATCATTTAGCCTACTTGGCTTGTTTATTACATCAATCTATATTATATTGAATATTTTCTTACATCTTTCTTTCATAAAATTATGCCGCAATGATAATATAGTACTAGTGTCTGAAGTGTTAGATGCTGTATCCAATAACAGCAGACTTGAGTCTACCAATCGCTGCAGTTGCATCACTTAAAGGAGGAGTTTTGTATGAAAAAATAATTTTGGAGACGTTTACAAATTTGGTAGAAGTAAATGCATTTTAAAACAAAATAAAATTGTTTTTTGACCTTGCATTGAATTACTTTTGTTTGAGGCACCAAATGACAAATTATCAACATTTCAGAACCACAATACGGGCTCTGTAAAGAGTTTTATAATAAATATATTCAACAACATAAATAGTTTTTTTTTCTCTCGCTCTCTCGTAGTGCACCATAGCTTACCAATACCAATACCAATGCAAAACATTTGAGCTAACGTTTAAGCAATCTAATAACATAACGTGTTATCATATCATTTCATATAAGTATGTTATAAGTATATTGTCTGTTTTACTTACAATAATTTAAACAAATCCATTTAAAAAAAACACCCTACATTTTAATGGAAGCTCCTTGTGCACAATCTGTTTCCTCCAATTACTCTCCAGATGGACACAGTAGGAGAAGAAAGAGAGGCTGCTGTTACAGTGGGTTTCTGACTCTGCTGGGTTTCGAGAAACTCAGCAACAGGTATTTGCTCATTACCGATGTCCCCTGTGCCATTATACCCCAGATG
This sequence comes from Danionella dracula, assembly GCA_900490495.1. NCBI lineage: Eukaryota > Metazoa > Chordata > Actinopteri > Cypriniformes > Danionidae > Danionella > Danionella dracula. The sequence goes on from UELW01000578.1 coordinate 6,671,468, forward strand.
TTTGACTTTTTGGAGATCTCTTGCAGATAAGAGAGAGTGATTTCTTGCTAGAGTGAATAGAGAACAAGGTTTTGATTAGCCTGGAGAAAGAGAGAGATATTGAATGACGCTGATGCAAAGCTTTGAAGGTGGGCCTGCTGTTTCAGTTTCACCATGCTGAGAATAAATGTTGGTAATCTGAGCCTCTCCAGTGCCGATAAATACCACAATGTGTCCTTTCTCTAAAGAGAGGAAAGGGGAATTGAGGAAGCATGAGAGACAGCTCGGAACAACAAAACAAATGGCAAATAGAGGTTTCCCTAATCATTTAACAGAGCTCCTGTCAACAGCACACCTTGCACTTGGCACATACATCCCAGCGAGACACCCCTTCATTAATAATCAGCCTTCACTTTTTGCATCTAAAAGAGTCATCATGTCATCTCCCAGCATGCAGCCCTGTTTTAACTGTCCATAAAGCACTTAAAGATGCTCTGGTGAGGATATGCACAGCAACAAGCTACACTCTGCTGCAAGTATGGATTTATAATGGCAAAGGTGAGCATGATTCTAGATAGTGTTTTGACATTAATTCAGAGGGGGGATGGTGTACTCTTCACATGTGTCCTAGAATCCACCTTGGTATACGCATGGTACATCAAAGACTCACACATCCGCTCCTCTCACTGAGTGTGCAGTCAGGCCTGTTTATTTATTAATTATCGGCCCTCCTTCCCACCTCTCTTCATCGTAATGTCAAAAGTGATTTTCACTCCCTTGTGTCTGTTATTTTAAATTAAAGGAATGCTTCCAGTAGGGGGCTAATTTGGAGTTAGTTGTGAATTGGCCATCTGCTGTTCAGAGCTAAGGAAATTATCAGTTAAATTCAGATACTTTTTTTATTACTTGTGATTTTAAACATCAAAAGCTATGTTCAGACTTCACCCCAAAAGATTCCCAATTTTTGTTTGCATACATGTGACCTATATCTGATATTCTTATGGCAGTCTGAACAGGTCAATTTCCGACTTTTTCAAATCCAACCCAGGTTGCTTTCATATGTATTCCTGAATCCAATTTCTTTGCAACGAGATCTCAGTCTGACCTGCCAGGTCGCATTTATCAGACATTTATGTCATTCTATGGTGACAGATGTCACACTTCTCGGTATTTGGGAAGTTTAACTACAATCATGATGAAGCTAAAAGCAGTCTGTGGATAGAACGAGAAGTAATAAGAACTCAATAATTGTCACTTCTTTGTCTTCTTCTTGATATTTTTGTTGAAATAATGGCAGCTCACATTGATGTGGACTGTGTTCATATGCAGGACGGATAAAGTCGCATTTTGTTTGTAATGTGAACGAGCACAAAATGGATTTATATAAAAAATGTGAATTGAGCATTAAGTCCTGCCAGTTCTAAACGATAGTAACTGGATAATTAAAATATTGTGTAATTGGAACTGTCAAACGATATACTTTCAGGGATCTTTGTTGTTGGTGTTTTTTTTCTGGATAATAGTATGTTTGTTTTAGTGTTTCAGTTGAAAAGGTTGCATTTATTTTTTCTGTCTTTAACATTCTGTCAATTCGGACCAGATTCTAGATTGTTTTGTTTGTTTTTTTGTATATTTTAGAAAATATCTACTTTTGCCATTCCATACTGAAACAATTCTTCGACTGTATTCAGATTAAAACTTGAATCTTCTTTAAAATGTCATGGCTGCATGTTCATTCATAACACCAGCGTCAGATTTTTATTTTTTTATACAGGTTTTCTAACGCCATCAAAAGCAGGACTCAGCCATCAGAAAGTCCTAATCCAGAAGAGGAGCAAAAACGCACAGTGTGGCAAAGGTGTAAGAACAGAAACATTGATAAACCTCACCCCTGAAGTTAACTCTGATGTCCCTGCGCTGGCTCAGATGTTCAAGATCAAGAAAATACCAGAATAGTCATGACGAAAGGGGAAGGAATAAGAGGCGAATCACCGGATTCATCTCCAAATATAAGGACACCAACAACACAAAGCCAATTAAAGATAATTTGCATTCCCTCTTTTTACAGACAAATTTTTAGAGCATATTATTGAGAGCATATAGAGATAGAGGAAAGAAGACAACTCAAAAAGGCTCACAGTTAAAGAGTTTAACCAAACTTAAACGAAACATGAGGCTGTTACATGGACTTAGTAATGAAATAACAGAAATGAAATAATAGAATAACAAAAGTAAATTACTAAGCAAAATGTCACAGTGACTCAGCTCAAGGTAACAAGCAAAGTAAATCTCTTAATCAAAGGTTACAATTGATCATTGAAGGATTCAAATTCACATTTACAAAGAGTGTGACAGACGTAGGTGTAAATGCACTTGACTGATTACACATTTAGTATCTGCGTCATATGAAATAATTAAATCAACATTTCATAAATGTTCTAACAATAGATATGAAATACAACACCATTTGTTTCAATCCTAGATTGAAGAAAGAGCCCTTATTAACAAGACACCAAGATGCTGATAATATTGAAAATTTTTGTTGACATTTGAGAGATTGGCTAAAGTCTGTCAAGTGGCTATAAATCCTGGGCTTTCCATCTAATCTCTTTACTCAGCGATAAAGCAAATTCCACTTTTGCTACACATGACCCTTCACACACTCAGCTTTATGAAAGTGTTTGAAAGTCTATACCTAACAAATTGAGATCAATGTGGTGACATGCAGACTTAAATTTTGTAACCCAAATGGGTAAGTCTACTATTGATTAAAAGATCTTTAGTGAGGATAGGACCCTCCCTGAGTTGAGGACATGGTAAAAGAGTATAATACAAGGTCTGTTGACGGGGTACATAGTACAACATACATTGCAGCTGTTTGGATGGATGCTTAAGCTATCAATTAATAGTTAAGAGTCAAATCTTGAAATTACCACAGGTTAAAATCACAATCCCCAAAAAGGGCAGCATATCATATCATATCAATAAAAAAAATGTGTCATGTCATTGGGGGAAATTTAAGAGTCTGATTAATTCCTTCCATGGACAATTAACTTTTATAAAGGAAACAGCACTGCCTGACGATAAAGCCAGGCTTCTAATATCAAGTAGTGACTTGTATAAAAGACCCATTACAGCTAGAAACATTGCTTAATTCACACATATAAGACCAAAGAGTCTAGTTAAGTGCTTTTTCAAATGTTTTCTTTCTAATACTCTCTCTATCTCACTATCTCTCTGAATGCTGGGTTTACTGTGGAATGGGGTTTTTCATATTCACAAAAATTGAAATGAGAGTCTAGAGTCCTAATTTGCAGATACAAGCGGTACGCTTTAAATTTAAATCTCTTCAATAAATACTTTTTGTCTGCAATTTTCTGAATAAAACTTTATTTTTCTGATGGACTAAGATTGAAAAAATGGTTTGTGTCAGTGTAATATGTAAAATTGTTTAAAGGCAAAACTACTCTAAGTAGCTTTTATTGATCTCACCACTGAAATCACAAAAAATGCCCCTACAACGTATTGAATACTAAACCAACCGGAGATACACTTGAATCTAAACAAACATGCCCATTGTTCTCTATCTTTTGTAAACGTCTCAATAGAAAATGATACCAACAAATGAAACATGTCATGGAAGAAAAGCAACGATCTTGATGATCTTGTACTCAACCTTGTTTCATTCAACATGACAAAAGAAGGTTGAAGTCATCTTTAAGAAAGTGCTTAAATCATCAGGCTGCAACGCAACATCCTTTCAGTGTATTATTCTCTAGTTCATCTAGGGAAGCAGAATAATATTTAAAAATGTTTTCTGTACATAAACTCGAGTTGAACTGTGAGTTCTTATTCAGATGCCACATGTGAGTCTTGACTGTTGAAAAAGAGCATTCTTCAGAGCAAGCTATAAAATGTTTGGCATATTGTAAGGCTGTGTTACGGTCCTTCACCTTTAGATCTTTTTTGTTTGTAGTCATCCAATGAAACAATATTTGAATTATAACTTTTACGGAATTTTCAGTATGTACATGTAAAGGATATATGATGGTTAACTGTGCTTTATTCAGTTTTAAATGCATGACATGAAGGCGAAGAACAGATCATGAATAAAAACAGGTGAATTTGAAGCTCCTTGTTTCCTTTTAATGTGGAATTATACAAAAGTAATGTTACATTACTCCAAGCTCTTAATTTTCTCAAAGACAAAGCTATAGCTTGTTCTTCCTCATCTACCTTCACGCACACATGCTGAATCAATCAAATATCTTTTGGTTTTACTCCAGCATAGCTCCTCAAATGACGATTGGTGTAAAAACAAATGACTATATAACTTAAATAATATAGTCTTTTGGTTTTACACCAGCATAGCTCCTCAAATGACGATTGGTGTAAAAACAAATGACTATATAACTTAAATAATGTGGTCGCTAAAACAATCCAAGTTTAGCAAGTCAGTGAACTGTGGTCTTTCACACTTGCTAATATTTGCTAATGTCAGCTAATGTCTGTTTCCATGGTTACCAATACATAAAGTGAACAAATTGACTTGTACTGTATGTGCGTATATCAAAAATATACAACAACTGCCAGCCAGCCAATCAGAATCCAGTATTTAGACAGATTTCTGCAAGTATTTTATTTGATATTTTGAAACATTCTACCTCTCTACTTCTTGAATTAGTAAACGTGTGTAAATGTAAACATAACACATATCATAATGATAAAGTAGTTTCACCAGTTTTAAAAATAAATTACACTTTTCTCCCTGCTTCCAGTTTCATGTGCAGTGACCATTTAATTGGAGTGAAATCTTCATCCCGAATGGTTAGGACTCCCTCTGTTCCCAAATGCTTCCCATCTATAAAGTGTTTGGCCGTTGTTAAGATGTCTGAAGAGGAGGAATAATTTTTCAGCACATCCCATTCTATATGGGTCTGCAGCGGGACTGAACTACATGAAAAAGACAGCTGAGTTGCTTTAAATGTCCTTGCAACTACAGCATGTATGCTATGTACATACATTAATATCACATTGCTTGCTCATGAATTAGCAAGAATTGCTGTCACCCTTGCATAACTTTCTTACTCTTAAGACTGGCCAGCAACATACACAGTGTTCCCAAGATCATAAATATCTCATTGAGCATTCTGCTAAATGCTATGCAACAGCTCGACAAAAGGGAAGTTTTGGACTGCATCGACCAGCTGACAGGGAAAAACTGAATGACCTTGGTCAGAGCAGTACAAAACAAACAAATTGAATATAAGACAACAAACAGGCGTCCGGCTGTTTTTCACTTGTGTGTCCAGTTCAGAATACAACCAGTTTTTCACATAATCTCTCGGCATAGTTTTTTCCCCTTGCTAATTCATAGCACAGGGCCATGGCTTATCTTTAACAGCTCTCTGAGTATGACAGTTCATCTTCCGGATTATGGAATTACCTAGAAATGAATGGTCACAGATAATGCATTCCATTATGTAGCTTCGTCTTTTACCTGTATTTTAAACTGGGAGTGGAACATAATGGTAAGTTTCTATTTTTAAAGCCGCTATTAGATGTACCCTGCCGTCACTCTAATAAGAAAGAATATTGTTTCATCCACAGGAGAGATGGGTGCACAGGTTCAGATCAAAATTGCTAAAAAAGCCTCTTGTCATTTGTGATGACATCAAACCATGCTTTTTTATGCATCACCTTTTTAGTTGGAAGTAACTGAAGAAACCAGCATTGAATAGCTTCATCAAAAGAAAATATAATATATCTTACATATCGGTTTGAGTAATCTTTATGTTAAAAGTTGAATCGTTATTTAAGCATTAGCTAAGAGTTCATAAATAATGTTTAAAGCATTGTTTCTATGTAAATATACATTTGTAAGTAATTTATGAATATTAGTTTCAACACTTTATTCTTGTTTTTTAAATATCTGCATAATATGTTTAATAACATTAATTTCATGCTCTTTTGAGGATCAGGTAATCAATTATAAATTACATACATTTTATATTACTTTATAAATTATAAATTAATTATAAATTATAATACATTTTGTTATTAAACAATTTGACCATCACCGACTGATAATACTTGTTATTAAACAATTTGAAGATATATATTGAATTCATATATCTTATTATTCAGAGATATGTTTGTTAGCTGCCAGTCAACTGTTTTTGTGAGCTCATCTAAAGTATTTTTGCCTTGTAAAGCAATTACACATAAAACAGAATATGTTAATGGTTTTGTTCCCTCTGTACTGCGTGTTTTATTGTATGTTTAGAATATAACTGAGCCTTTAAATCTCATGGGTTAATGCTTTATAAGGGATAAATAGTGCTCCCTTTTGAAGAGCTCCAAAAACAGCTTTTACATAATTTATAGAATTTTAAAAGTGACGTTTGTGTTAACCTTGGACCTCAAAATCCCAGTGGACCATCACTAGCAGATAGCATGACATGTCAAACCATCACTGACTGCCAAGTGGATTACACCTCATGTAATGAGTAGGTGAGCGTGGGTGTTATCCTTGCTGGACATTATTGAGTTGGAATTATCAGCACATAAACATGGAGCCCACAAACTGTGCAATTCTGAGCCTCAGCATTTGAATCTGTAAAAGTCTTAATACATTTCATTTTTGTAATATATCTTTTCTCAATGTCACTGTGCATCTTCTATTTTGTTATTCCATAGTACAAATGTAATATTGTCATGTAATCATGTGGGTTGAGGAAAGCAGGAATTAAATGGTTAATGTCTGTTAGCTATGTAATTCTCTATTGTTTTTTCATGCTGAACAAAAAATGGCACCAATAAACACAATTGTTCACAATAAACCATAACTGACAGTCAAAAGTTTATGTTGGACCTTAAGCAATGTAGAATCAGTGGCTCCTCTCTTCCTTTAGGACCTTGATTTTCCAAAGAACATACAAAAAATACTTTAATCAGAGACTACTTTGAACCATTTAGCACCAGTTCAGTCCTTTTGTCGCTAACACAGGTAAAGCACTTAATGCTTCTTTCTGCTGACCATCTTTTGTGGATATTTTATTTTACAACAGGTCTTGGCACCTGCACACATTGTCAAAAATACCAGTACATGGTTTAGGACCATGGTATCCCTGTTCTTATTTAGCCAGCAACCTCACCTGACCTTACCCTCATAGAAAATCTATGTGGTATTGTGTAAGGGAAGATTCAATTTGCCAGACCAAGCAATGCAGAAAAGCTGAAGGCCACGTACAGAGCAACCTGGGCTCTCATAACACCTGAGCTCCATGCTCATACTTTTCATGTTCAAATGTTTCAGTTGGGCAACATTAAAAAAATCCTTTCTTTGTATTAATCTAAAGTAATATTCTTACTTTGTGGTATCAGTCAGATCATCCAAATTTAGGAGAAAAGGGGAAAAATTAATGTCTATTTTAATGAGTGAAATATAATATTTTTCAAGTTTCACCATCCTGAATTCTCTGAGTTATGAAATAATTATATGACCAGCACCTACACTGTGCACCTAATTACCTCTTTGATTTGTTAAAGTCTTTTCCCACCAGGAACTCGAACGTTCATCATGGTTTGAGAGGACCAGAATAAATGGTACATGTGGCTCTGAAATTCTCACGAGAAATGACAATTAAATGAATCCGGTCTTCTAAATGAAGACAAAATAGAAAAGCTGAAGGAAAAAAAAGGAAAAGTACTCTGGTACTGAAACTGTGTACACATCTCAATAGAGTCATTGTACAATCTGTGACACCATTATCTGCCACACAAGAAGAAGCAGTTGCCCAGAAGAAGCAGTTGACCAAAAATTTGATCATATATTATCCTCAATGCTTCATGAGGAGACATGTGACTCCTCTTATAACTTACAACAGAGACTGCTGTCAAAGCACTTGACTTCAACAGAAGGACAGATTACTTTTCAATCCCTCTCTGTCTGATAGGAACCTCTCGCACTCTCTTGAGTTCTCCACTCAGTCTCATACACTTTTCATCTTGTTTTTCAGTCGAACTCTCACATTCTCTTTCACCCCATCTCTTGAGCTCCAATACATCAATAATGGACAAAAGTCTAATTTCAAACACCATTGCCTAACAAATTTCACTGGTTCTCTCTGTCTTTCACTCTTCCTCTGCATGAAAGTGAAGTGCTAATGGTGGAGTGTAGGGGTGAACAAGTGTTACATTATTGGCAGGCAGGCAGCTGGGAGGGAGTCTGCTTTAGGATTCTGCCAGAGAAGTACTCGGCTGCACAAGCCTGGGACTTCAGGGACAAGGCTAGATCACTGCGCAGATGTGGTGACACATCCTTCATGTCCATGTCAATTTCTATGTTTATGTTAAACAGTGAACATCTTGAATGGATTTCAAACATTAAAGGCATGGATGATTGTAATTCTAAGTAGCTCTAGCATGGACTGGTGGCCTGCTTACTGTGGATACAGGTTGATTAGCGAAAAGAAAGGCTTAAGTAGACTAGCACAAGCCTAACTGTATACACACATAAGTGTGTACGCGCGCGTGTGTGTGCGTGTATGCGTGTGTGCGCGCGTGTGTGTAAGATATAGCAGAAACCAGGTTTTCACAAAGGTTTATGTTAATATGTCTCCACATTAACAAATTGGTGTACCAATTAAGTTAAATTAGTAACGGCTTGTGCTCTAAAAAGCATGATTACTGTAAGCCACCTAAAGAGCTGTGGAAACCAGTGATATCAAATATTTCAGAACAACAAACAAAAAGCACTCCAGCCAAACTAGTTAATCACAGACTTCAAAAGTTACAGTAACTTTTTGACAGGTTTAAATTAAAGTGCCTTTGTGCCATAAAATTACATATTATGCCTTCTTTGTTCTTAATAATAAATGAAAACACTCTTCCTGTCTGCCAAAAACCTTTAACCACAACATGCTATTTTAACGTTTGATTTTCAATGAAAAACTGTTAATCAACTCAGCCGAAGCAATATATTTCAACAATACTCTTTACATATTTTAAACTATTACATCTTTTTACTGACATGTTTTTAATAATCTGTTAAGTCATCTTTACAGGTATATGCAATAATATGTAATTGTTCATGCAACTGCACTGTAGCTATTTCACTGCTGCATTAATCCAAATAGATTCTGCGCAAATAAATAGTCATTCAGTGTGCGGAAATACACCCATACACGTATCTGCTGATGACATCAGCCCATTTTTAAACCCTTTATAAACATCTTTATTCAACACACTTTTTCTCCCAACTACGATGGAATTTATAACACTTAATAGTTTAAATATTTAATGTGACTATTTTGTGATTCATTTTTTATAATCACTCAATAAATTAGAGAGAGAGAGAGAAGGGAAGAGAAGGCAGAGAGAAAGAAATAAAGATAGAAAGAAAGAAAGAGAGAGAGAGGGAAAGAGGGAAAAGAAGGGGCAGAGAAAAAAACA